>CM070777.1:38580340-47895340 GCA_036346955.1 Dipus sagitta | reverse complement strand
TGGGACAGAGACTCTGTTGTCAACTTTCTGTTGTGATCCCACAGGGAAGGAGACAACCAGTATTTAATGTGTACATGCCTAGAGAGCAGTAGGCTTAGGCCCACAACGCAGATATCTCCCCCTCCACCCACAGTATCTTGTAAGACAGTGTTGTTTACCATTCTACAGACAAGGAAACTGAGGCTCACACATGATGAATGGCTTCTTCTTCCAAAGTCACATTTTTTTTTTTTTTAATTTGAGAGCGACAGAGAGAAAGAGGCAGATAGAGTGAGAGAGAGAATGGGTGCGCCAGGGCCTCCAACCACTGCAAACTTACTCCAGACACGTGCGCCCCTTGTTCATCTGTCTAACATGGGTCCTGGGGAATCAAGCCTTGAACCGGGGTCCTTAGGCTTCACAGTCAAGCACTTAAACGCTAAGCCATCTCTCCAGCCCCAAAGTCACATCTTTTTAAAAGTACTTTTATGGGCTGGAGAGATGGCTTAGTGGTTAAGGCGTTTTCCTGCAAAGCCAAAGGAGCTCAGTTAGATTCCCCAGGACCCATGTAAGCCAGATGCACAAGGGGGTGCATGCGTCTGGAGTTTACAGTGGCTGGTGGCCCTGGCACACCCATTCTCACTCTATCTCTTTCTCTCAAATAAATAAATATTTAAAAATATATATATAAATAGTTTTATTACTTATTTAAGAGAAATAGAGAAGGGGGAGAGAGGATGGGCTCCCCAGAGTCTGCTGTCACTGTGTAGAAAATCCATACACACGTGCCACTTTGTGCATCTGGCTTTATGGGGGTACTGGGGAATTGAACCTGGGTCAGCATGCTTTGCAAGAAAGTGCCTTCAACCGCTGAGCCATCTCTCCATCCCCAAAGTCACATCTTTTATATCTGTCTTAAAAGTGGCAGAGCTAGCCTTTATATCCAGGTGTGGCTGATCATCAGACCTTAATTTTTTTCATTTAATCCCAGTTGGCCAGTCATGCTAAGGTAATTTCTTAGGCTATACTTGGTTCACCCACCAGGTTCCTAGCCTAAACAGGAGAGTTGGTTCTTCAGAGCCTTGCTCCTGGTCTTCCGGGGCTGTGGTTTCCTACTGGAAAAGTCAGTCACCGGGACTCTTGTGGTTTAAAATACTAGCTAAACCACCCACCTGGTTCTACTTACTCCCAAAACCAAGAAGATTGGATAAGATGATTTTTGAAAGGAATGTGTGTGCACGCTCAAGGACTAGGAGAATGGAACAAGAAAGAGCAGTAACTGGGCTTGGTGGCACACGCCTTTAATCCTAGCACTCAGGATGTAGGACTACCATGAGTTGTAGGCCAGCCTGGGGCTACAGAGTGAGTTCCGGGTCTGCCTGAGAGGGATACCTCTCCTTGGAACACAACAAAACAACAACCACCACTAAAAGATCTGTAGCGTTCAAAGCCAGTGGAAACCTACTTGGGAGGCTACAGAGAAGAGAAAATGGGCAGGCACCGAGGACGCTGGTTCTCCATAGACCGTAACTCCCTAGGCTGTGGCAGCTGTGTTGGGAAATGAGAATAAAGAGGAGGGTCTCAATACGGTGGATGAAAATCTTTTCTGAGACGCCAGGGCTTCTTGCCAGTGCAAATGAACTCCAGACGTATGCACCCCCTTGTGCATCTGGCTTTACGTGGGAACTTGGGAATTGAACCCAGGCCATCTGGCTTTGTACTTTGTAAGCAAGTGCCTTTAACTGCTTTAAAGTAAGTGCCTTAACTCTCTGGCCCTGGTATGTGTACTTTCATCAGTGTCATTGTCGTCTTTGTTTTTTTTTTTTTTGTTGTTGTTGTTGTTTACATAGAGTCTCTCTCTAGCCCAGGCTGACCTGGAATTCACTATGTAGTCTCAGGCTGGCCTTGAACTCACAGTAATCCTCCTACCTCTGCCTCCTGAGTGCTAGAATTAAAGGTGTGCGCCACCATGCCTGGCATTGGCTTCTCTTTTGGTTTATTTATTTATTATGTAGTTCTATATGCACCTTTTACTAGACAGCTCCTTTGGTGGATGTGGTGGGGTGCTCAGCCAAGCTGGGCATTGCGCCCACTTCACACTTGCGCTTTAACTCAGCATGACACAGTCAGCAGGGCAGGAGCAGTCACACCTCCAGGGGCGCATAGCTGAGCAACTTCTCGGGCCCACTGTGCTAGCAGCACGTGCAGAGGCAGTAACGCTTCAGGGCAGATGCATCCAGGGCAGCCCTTCCTTCCGAGTGCTCGAGTGCTCGGCCGCAGCAGCCCCAGGTAGGCCTCCCACTTGTTGCCGATGATTTTGCCGCAAGTGAAGCAACGCATCGGGATGACTGTGGCGGTGTCTCTTTTGGTTTCTTTCTTTATTTATTTGAGAGCGATAGAGAGAAAAAGAGGCAGATAGAGAAAGAGAGAGAGAGAGAAAACAGGCATGCCAGGGCCTCCAGCAAACAAACTTTAAATACACGCACCACCTTGTGCATCTGGTTTACGTGGGTCCTGGGGAATCGAGCCTCAAACCAGGGTCCTTAGGTTTCATAGGCAAGCACTTAACCACTAAGCCATCTCTCCAGCCCACTTTTGGTTTATTTTTGTGATGGGGTCTTACTATGTATAACCTAGCCGAACCTCAAACTCATGGCAATCCTCTTGCCTCAGCCTCCTGAATACTGGAATTACAGGAAAACACCACGTCTAACTTATGAACATATTTTTTTTTAACTTGAATAAAATGTTTATCTAAAAGAGATGTGCCAGGCTATGTCCTATTTTAGCAGTTATATGTTAAAATTATGCTCTTCATAACACTCCAGAGAATAAGAATTCAAGTCTGTGCCAGGCGTGGTGGCGCATGCCTTTAATCCCAGCACTCGGGAGGCAGAGGTAGGAGGATCGCTGTGAGTTCGAGGCCACGCTGAGACTCCATAGTGAATTGCAGGTCAGCCTGGGCTACAGTGAGGCCCTACCACAAAAAAACAAAACAAAACAAAAAGAATTCAAGTCTTTCAGTCCCATTCATTTTTTAAAAAATTTTTTTGTTTCAGAATTTTGTGTATGCCAGTGGATACCAATTCTACAAGTCAGCCTTGGTGGCACTGGTCTCTACGGCCACCCATTCCATGTGTGGGTCAGGTGTTACAATTCTCAACATGCTTTTCTAGGGTATCTCAGTCCCTTTACATTTCTTCCACTGTGTAGCACTGGCCTCAGCCACACCACATAGTAATCAAGGGGTTGGCAGGACAGGGTACATACACAGCAGCCCATTCTAATGACCTTGCTTTGTGAATCTCCATCTCATTTCCATGCTGACAATTCCACTTGGGCTTTGCATCACGTTCTTATCACCCACCATGGGAAACAGATTATAAGTAATTAAATAAAACCTTGTCTGGTATCTACCTGGCCTTGGGCATATTGGTGGATAACTTTAGTCCCAGCACTCGGGAGGCAGAGGTAGGACGATTGCATTAGTTCAAAGCCACCCTAAGACTACATAGTGAATTTCAAGTTGGTCTGGAATAAAGCAATACCCTACTTTAAAAAAAAAAAAGAAAAAAAAGAGCCAGGCATGGTGGCACACACCTTTAATCCCAGCACTCAGGAGGCAGAGGTAGAAGGATCTCCATGAGTTCAAGGCCATCCTGAGACTACATAGTGAATTTCAGGTCAGCCTGGGCTAGAGTGAGACCCTACCTCAAAACAAACAAACAAACAAAAATTAGATAAATCAGGTGGTCTCAGATCCCCTCAAGCCCTCATGCTTGCATAGGATGCACACTTAACTGCTGAGCCACCTCCCTAGTCCTGCACATCATTTTAAATTGCACAAGTTGTATTGTCCTCATTTTATATCTGCCATCTTCATTTAATACACCCCCCCAACCCTTTTGGACATTTAGGCCATTTGCTTCCATTCCTTTCTGTCAGAGTTTATATAAAGATGGCCAAATAAAGCAGCGGGGCCATGGCATGTTTCTGCTGTTGAAATCCTTCTCTCCCTTCCCCGCAGTGGTGTCTGGCTCCTCGTCCAGCTCTAAGTACGACCCTGAGATCCTGAAAGCGGAAATCGCCACTGCAAAGTCCCGGGTAAGGCTCCTCCCCCGGGCGCTGACGGGCGCCACTGACCACTGGTCAGTCAGTCCTCCACACAGAGTGTATCTGGGGCTTCCCAAAGCCCCCCCCCCCTTGCCTCCCTGGACAAGAACTGTGTCTTCCTGCTTTCCTGCAAGGCTCCCCGTATCTTTTTCTCTCTCTTTCTTTTAAAAATAATTTGTTTTTATTTATTTATTTGTGAGAGAGAGAAAGAGGCAGATAGAGAGAGAAAGAATGGACACACCGGGGCTTCCAGCCACTGCAAACGAACTCCAGGCGCATGCGCCACCTTGCACATCTGGCTCACGTGGGACCTGGAAAATCAAACCTGGAGCCATTGGCTTTGCAGGCAAGCGCCTTAACCGCTGAGCCATCTCTCCAGGCCAA
This sequence comes from Dipus sagitta, assembly GCA_036346955.1. Taxonomy (NCBI): domain Eukaryota; kingdom Metazoa; phylum Chordata; class Mammalia; order Rodentia; family Dipodidae; genus Dipus; species Dipus sagitta. Next base: position 47,890,864 of record CM070777.1, on the reverse strand, counting down.
ACCCCCCTTCTCTTAAAGCCCTCCCTTTGTAAAGCTCTAAGGTGTAATAAAAACTTTCTGAACCTGGGGGGGTGGGGGAAGTGTATCAACTTCGGCCAGCCTATGGCAGCCAGTGCTGATTACGAGGTCCCTAGTAATAGCAATCGTAGTATCCTGTTAACAGCCAATCACCATATGCCGGGCATGGTGCTGCTTCCTTCAGCTTCTGTCCTTGCAGCAACCCCTTGAAAATAGCTACGGGCATCACCGTTTATAGATGAGCAAGCAGAGACTTAAAGACTAAAGAAACGATGGACTCAAGTCTCATGCCAGAGATTTTATTGTAGTTCCCTCTTCCTAGCTATTGGCTAGTCTATATCATCTGACCTTATTCTTGGCAACTTTAAGGATAAGTACTGCTGGGCAGATGGTGCCTTGAATCCCGGCACTCGGGAGGTGTGGTGGTAGGAAGATTGTTATGAGTTCGAGGCCAGCCTGGGCTAGAGTGAGACCCTACCTCAAAAACAACACAAAAGGTTAAGCATTATTTGTCCCATTTTATTGATATGGAAACTAAGGCACTGTGATTAAGAGGCTTGTTCATGGTTAAGTGAGAATTGTGAACCCTGGCTGGTTCCACTTAGAGTAGTTTCCACAAACCCAGATGCCTGCAAGAAAATAGAAGTGGCCAGAGGGCAGAAGGATGGCTTGGGGACTGGTAACCTAGAGGTGTACCCGGTGTAAGGGGATAATGCATTTCATTATGCATTCATGAGTAGTGTATTGTACCCATGCTGGAGTGTGGGTGTTTTGGGGGGAATGTAGCTGTGTATCAAGGCTTATTATAGGAAATCTCTCAGTATTTAATCATTAGCTACTCATTTTGAAAGTTTGACAGCACTATGTAAGGCAAGCAAGCCTTTCTGCAGGCGAGCTCTGGCTCTTGGCCGTTTCTCCATTGCCCTTCCCTCCACGCAGGGCAGGCTCACGTCCATCACCTGCTTTCAGTCATGTGTGACCCAGGCAATGCTCATTGGCTCCCTCTTTCAGAACAGTAATGGGAGGGGAGAAGGGCATGGTGACTTCAGAGAGACCGCACGACTAAGAAATGACCAGGGGCTATGGAGATGGCTCAGTGGTTTAAGGCACTTGCTTGCAAAGCCTGATGGCCCAGGTTTGATTCCCCAGTATCCATGTAAAGCCAGATATACAAAGTGGTGCATGCGTCTAGAATTCACATGCAGTGATGAGGGGCCCTGGCCTGCCCATTCTCTCCCCCTCATTCTCTCTCTCTCTCTGCTTGCAAATAGATATAAAGAAATGAGGGCTGGAGAGATGGCTTAGCAGTTAAGGCACTTGCCTGCAAAGCCTGGGACCCAGGTTCAACTCCCCAGTACCCATATAAGCCAGATGCACAAGGCGGCGCATGCATCTGGAGTTCATTTGCAGTGGCTAGAGGCCCTGGTGCACCCATTCTCTCTCTTTCTCTCTCACTCTCTCTCTTCCCCTCCCCCTTCCTTTCTCTCTCAAGTAAATAAACAAAAAGAATGAAAAGGCCCAGCTGTATCCCAGGTTGCTCACTCCTGACTACTTTCTGTTTTCCTGAAATAGAGACAGGCTAGTAGGACTTACAGAAACACCAACTGGGGTGTTAAGTAAATGGGCATTTGCAGACACCAAGACTCACATGGGTATGGGGAGGGAACAGTGACTCGTGGCATGTGAGTGAGCCATTATGCAGGAGTGGGGACAGGAAGATGGGACCCAAAGCTCCATGTCACCTCTGACTCACCCCCTTGTTTGACCTCCTGTCATCCAGGTCAACAAGCTGAAGAGAGAGATGGTCCACCTGCAGCATGAGCTCCAGTTCAAAGAGCATGGCTTTCAGACCCTGAAGAAGTAAGTCTCTCCCGCTGCCCTCTCTGCCTCTCTCCGCGAGTCCCTTTCCTCCCTTCTCAAGATACTACTCTAATCACTCAAGTCCTTTTCCACTGGCACTTACTGAAGATACTGTCCCCCACAGGTGGAGGTAAAGAGAGTCAGTCCCAACCATAGTTCTCGTCATTCTCTGAGCTCCAGAAGCTACGAAGGTCCGTTCCATTCCACCGAATCGTACTCCCCAATCCCGCCAACAGCACTGAAGTATTTCTGTGCATGTCATCCCGTTCTAGAATGCCATGCTTAAACAAAGCAAACGCTTGATGTCTGTGGCCCCTAAAACGTGCCACGACCTCACCTAGGGCAGTGGGGACAGCGGTGTCTTCAACACACCACTAGAGAAGTAAGCCTGACACTGTGGACACCTCGGTGGCCGGAGGAGCATCCGGCATCACGTTGAATAGACATGTGTCATTTCGCTTGAGATGCTGGCTTGCGGCTGAGTGATGTGGCTTGTTTGTCATTCCTGTAATAAGAGCAGTGTGTTAACTGCTGCGATGTTGATTATAGCCGTGAAGATGCCGTGAGCCACTGCTCTGTGCCAGGAAGCACTTCCATCGTTCTTGTGTGAGCATGCTACTCACTTGATCCATCCAATCCAGCAGGAGTGTTCATTTAGATAACCCCACTGTGTAGATGAGACAACACAGGGCTCAGTCAATGCTAGCTTCATCATCTTCATCACCATCAACCACAGCATGCAACAGGCTGGTCTCAAACGCCCAGCAATCCTCCTGCCTCGACCTCCTAAGTGCTGGAATTATAGTCATGAGGCACCATGCCCAGCTCAACCAAGGCTTACTCTTGAATTATGTTGATCATACCTGGTGATCTTTGGGTGAGCCTTACAGACGTTACCTGGTAACCCTCACAGAAGCACTAGGAGGGTTACCCAGATCCGTGTCTTCCAGGTAACTTCTCAGACTCCTGGGGAGGCTCTGTGTAGTGATTTGATTCAGGTGTCCCACATAAACTTAGGTGCCCTGAAAGCTAGGTCTCCAGCTGATGGCAATTTGGAAATTAAAGCCTCCTGGAGGTGGTATATTATTGAGGGTGGTTTTATGGGAGTTACAGCCAGCTTCCCCTTGTAGTGTTTGGCACACTCTCCTGTTGCTGTTGTCCATCTCATGTTGGCCAGGAGGTGATGATAACCCTCTGCTCATGCCATCGTTTTCCCCTGCCATCCTGGAGCGTCCCCTCGGGTCTGTGAGCCAAAATAAACCCTTTTTATTCCCACAAGCTGCTCTTGATTGGGTGTTTTCTGCCAGCAATGCAAACCTGACTACAACAGTCTGCCTGTATGGTCAGCTGTTCCTATAATCATTTACTTCCCCCTCCTAGTCTTATTTATTTATTAATAATAATAATATGGGCATGCCAGGGCCTCCCACCCCTGCAAATGAACTCCAGGTGTATGCACTACTTTGTGCACCTGGCTTTACATGGATACTGGGGAATCAAATGCAAGCCATCAAGCTTTACATGCAAGTGCCTTTAATTGCTGAGCCATCTCTCCAGCCCTGGTCATACCTTTTCCTTATTCCCTGGGCCCTTTCTCCATGCTCCCCATTCAGTGGGCACCACCTCCAGCCTTGGGACGTCTGTCTGTGAGTTCTGTTATAACCCAGTGAACTGTGGCCACAAGTTGAGTACTAGTTGGTTCTCATCCTCTTACCCTACAATCTTCTTTACCACCTGGGGGAGCTCCCCATGAATCTAGCACAACACATGACATAATAAGGTATGAGCCAGCCATGATGGTACACACTTATAATCCCAGTACTTGGAGGCCAAGAGGATTGTGAGTTCAAGGCCAGCCTGAGCTATGTACGTAGAAAGAGCCTGTCTCAAAGCAACCTCAACAACAGAAAGACAGTGTTCCCTGAGACTTCAGCCCAGTTGTTAGAGAGTTTACCTAACACGTACAAGGTCCCCAGCACTGAAATAAAAATAAAAAGTCAGCTGGGCGTGGAGGTGCATGCCTTTAATGCCAACACTTGGGAGGCAGAGGTAGGAGAACCTCTGTGAGTTGGAGGCCACCCTGAGACTACATAGTGAGCTCCAGGTCAGCTTGGTCTAGAGCAAGACCCTACCTCAAAAAACCAATAAACAGCCGGGTGTGGTGGCGCACGCCTTTAATCCCAGCACTCGGGAGGCAGAGGTAGGAGGATCACCGCAAGTTCGAGGCCACCCTGAGACTACATAATGAATTCCAGGTCATCCTGAGCTAGAGTGAGACCCTACCTCGAAAAACCAATAAACAAAACAAAATGAAACAGTCTGCAGGGTATGGAGGTGCATGCCTTTAATCCCAGCACTCAGGAGGTAGAGGTAGGAGGATCTCTGTGGGTTTCAGGTCAGCCTGAGCTAGAGTGATACCCTGTTTTGTAAAAGAAAACCAAATAATTATAGACCTCTGCATATATGACTTTGCATTTTAAATTATAACTTATATAAGATTTTTGTTCTGTTTATATGTCCTTCATGTGTCATTTATATGTGTGATACACCTATGCCATTCCTATCTCTCAAACCAGATTCTAACCTCATTTGAGCCCAGATTATGTTTCATGTTTCTAGGTCATTTTCAGGAAGCATCAGGGACAATCAGGACAATAGTACAAGCATAGAGATTCCTGGTTTTGACCTACTAAAGTAATCTCCAGGGCTCTGCTTTCCAGCCTACATCCTACCCCTCCTCACTAGCTCCGTGAACCTCTGAGCCTCCCAAAGCCTGTTCTACACTTTGTTCCCCCCATAACAGCACTGGAAATTTTTGCCCTTCAGTAAGTCGACAACGAAACCTTAAAGACAAGCCTCCCTCACCTCCCTTTGCCCCATGATTGATAGTTGGCTGAGATAAGACTCCTTTGCAGTCCTTCCCACCTACACTCCTTAGCCAGAAACCCGGCTCCCTGTCTAAGATGGGGAAAGACATCTGCTTTCCATGCATGCTGGCATAGAGGATTAGGAATGTAGCGTCAAAAAGTAGAGACTGGCCGGACGTGGTGGCGCACACGCCTTCAATCCCAGCACTCGGGAGGTAGAGGTAGGAGGATCACTGTGAGTTCAAGGCCACCCTGAGACGACATAGTGAATTCCAGGTCAGCCTGGACTAGAGTGAAACCCTACCTCCAAACACCAAAAAAAAAAAAAAAAAGAAGAAGAAGAAGAAAAGGTAGAGACGCTGGCCTCCCTGGGACCTTGGAAAAATGACTCAACTCTTTTGAATTTTGATTTGGTAATCAGAAAAGTGTGTGATTATAGGTATCGAGTTGGAAAATCTCTGTCTAGTATATAACAGAGCCGGGCATGTCAGAGGAACTCAGTGAGGAGGGTGGGGTGGCCTCGAGTTAGCTGTCCTCTCGGATTTGGGAAGGTGAGTACCCCGGGCCAGCTACAAGCACCTTAACCACTAAGCCATCTCTCAGGCCCATATTTTTAACTTTTATATTTATTTGTTGTTTTGGTGCTAGGACTAGAACCCAAGGGCCTTGCACATGCTAGTCTAGTGTCCTACCACTGAGATACACATCCAGCTTTTATTTTCTCACTTTATTTCTTTGGTGCTGAACCCAAGGCCTCGCACATGCTAAGCACATACTTTGCCCTTAAGCCACACTCCCAGTCCAGGACTATTAAATTATTATTATCTGTGATGTATTTTTATTTACTTTTAAATATTTTATTTATTTATTTATTTATTTATTTATTTGAGAGAGAAGAAGAGAGAGGGGGAAGAGGCAGATATATAGAGAGAATGGGCACACCGGGCCATTCAGCCATTGCAAACAAACTCCAGACGCATGCGCCACCTTGTGCATCTGGCTTACATGGGTACTGGGGAATCAAACCTGGGTCCTTAGGCTTTGCAGGCAAACATCTTAACAGCTGAGCCATGTCTTCAGCCCTTGTTTTTCTTTTTGTGGTGCTTGGGGGAACTTATTGAATTCTGATGCTCACGTGTCAGTACCTCCCTTCCAGGCACTCTTCCAGATGCCCCTCTCCCTATGTCCGCAAAACATAAGCTCCCTCTATCTCCCTTGGAATCGCTTTTGTTCACGTCTGGTGTGGTCAATTTAGGCACCCCCATCTCTCTTAGGCTCTTGTGTTTGCAGAACCTGGTATAAAGGTGAACCTCAGGAGTACCTGAGGAAGTTTCTAGAATGACTTGGCCCAAATACCATGTTCATGGTTAGAGGTTGGCATGCAGCTCTTCTGTGCCCTGAGAACACTAGTGTTTGCTGCTATGGTGAGGACACTGCCCGCTAAGATTTTTTTGGGCAGGTATGTCTAGATTTCATGAGTTTGTCAGTTACTCAGCAGCAGGAACTTTAAAAAAAAGAAAAGATGGCCAGGCATGGTGGTGCACGCCTTTAATCCCAGCACTTGGGAGGCACAGGTAGGAGGATTGCCATGAGTTCGAGGCCACTCTGACACTACATAGTGAATTCCAGTTCAGCCTGGGCTAGAGTGAGACCCTACTTAGGAGAACCAAAAAAAAAAAAAAGAGAGAGAGAGAGAGAAGAGAGGTCGGGCATAGTGGCTCACCTTTAATCCCAGCATTTAGGAGGCAGAGGTAGAAGGATTGCTGTGAGTTTGAGGCCAGCCTGGGACTACAGAGTGAGTTCCAAGTTAGCCTGGGCTAAAGTGAAACCCTACCTTGAAAAAAAAAAGAGGAAGAGGAGAAGGAGGAGGGGAGGAAAGGAAGGAAGAAGAAGAAAGAACGAGAAGTGCTGGAGAAATGGCTAAGCAACACCTGCCAGCCTGAGTTTGATTCCCCAGTACCCACATAAAGCCAGTCGCACAAAGTGGTGCATGCATCTGGGGTTCATGTGCAATGACAAGAGGCATATTCTCCCCACCTCCCCCTTGGAAAGAAATAAAAAGAGAGAGAGAAGAGAAAATGTTGGCAAGGACTGAAGGAAACCTTGAGAATGAAAAAGAAAATTCAGGGCTGGAGAGATGGCTTAGTGGTTAAGGCACTTGCCTGCAAAGTGAAAGGACCCAGGTTTGATTCCCCAGCACCCATGTAAACCAGATGCACAAGGTGGCACATGCAGATGGAGTTCATTTGCAGCATCTGGAGGCCCTGGCATACCCATTCTCTCTCTCTCTATCTCTGTATTCTGTCTGCCTCTTTCTCTCAGATAAATATTTTAAAAAGAGAAAAAAATTAATACCAACGAGTAGGGCTTCCTTGAGTCCCTATAAACAGGAGGACTTAGCCTGTTGCTTCAGCGGGGGGAGGACAGGGTAGGGTCCTTCTACACATCACAGGAACCTCTGTGCCCAGGCATGTGAATCATTGAAGGCCTCAGAAGAAGGACAGCTGCATAATTTGGAAATTCTAAAACACATGTGGAGACACACACACACACACACACACACAACTTTTCTTTCCCTTTATCAAAAAAAAAAAAAGGTTCATTCAGTGAGTACATAATGGTGATTCTTTGTTCCCCCCCCCCCTCCCTGCTTGCTTCATCCCAAGTGTTCCTCTCCAAGCAGCTCTCTGGAGCCAAATTCCAGAGCTGGGGTTGCTAAGGCCGCAAAGAAATCAGGTAGAGAGAGCTCTTTGCAGCCCAGCCCACAAACCGCTCCGGCCCGTCCTGCTGGGGATTCAGAGCCCTTCTCAGCCCAACACCAGGCGGGCCCAGCCACCCGGCCCTCAGACAAGCAGCTCTCCCTGCACCCGCGCCCACTGCCCCTGACATTTGGGGGCGGGGGCCCCTGTCATCCCAGCCCCTTGGTCTGGGCACTTCTCCTTGCAGCATCTCCTGGAGGACGTTGCTGTGGAAATACTCCTCAGGTGAATTTCTCAGACTAAATCTGAGACGGGTTTCAGTTGACCTGGCAGGCTTGCCTGAGCCTAAGTCCTCTAAAGGACTAGACAGGCTGTTTTTAGTGGGGGACACAATCGGGGCTTTGTTTTTCTCTCCACGGAGGCTGAAGTGACTGCAGGGGGCAGCTGTGTGGTCCCCTCTCTCTCTGGCTTTCCACTCGGACGACGAGGCAGGAGAGAAACCTGTCCTCGCTTCTCTGCTCCTCACGGGGATTTCCCCCACTCAGGCTATTTTTAGCCCCGGACAGTTTGGCCTATAGCAGGAAACCAGAGAGGGATGCCTGTGAGCTTTTCTCATCCTGAAATAATGGGTTTGTGGTGTCCCTCTGACTGTAGAACTTCCTTTCCCCGCCCTCCGCTGAAGCCTTGGGCCAGGCCAGCCTTTGATAAGTGTGAAGCGTATCTGCTCTCAGAATCTTCTCCACTGCCCAGTCCTCCTCCTCTAGAATGGGGGCCAGCCCTGAGCCACACACACACACACCATGTCTGGTTCGCTTGGACCTTCAGAAAACTGTATCACTGATAGAGAACTGGCCTAGTGTATAAAGGCCCTAGAGTCCTGGATCCCCACACGGAGGGGGCGAGGGAAAAAGAACTCAGGTTTTTTTTTTTTTCTTTTTCCTTTTAAATAACTGTGCCCTCCATCAAAGCAAACCTACATGTAGGGCCTGAATAAGCCAATAATCTCTCTGAGCTAGAGGTGTTTTAATCCCTTACATTTGTACAGTACTTGTTAGTTCACCACCGGATTTGCCATCCTTTATCCCACTTGACATTCCTAACAGCTCAGTGGACATGGGCCAGGTAGATGCCATGGTCTGGGCTGACTTATTTATGTTTATTTATTTATTTATTTGAGAAAGTGATAGATAAAGAAGCAGAGAGAAAGAGAGAGAGAGGGAGAGACAAGGGGTGCGCCAGGGCCTCCAGCCACTGCAAACGAACTCCAGACACATGCGCCACCTTGTGCATCTGGCTTACAAGGGTCCTGGGGAATTAAACCAAGGTCCTTCGGCTTTGCAGGCAAATGCCTTAACTGCTAAGCCATCTCTCCAGCCCTCGGCTAACTTCTTTAGAGGAGAACATGGAGCCCGCGTGTGGCTGAGAGCCGTGTCCAAGGCCACTCTGCTGATGGGCAGTAGCAGGACTGGGAGTCCGTGTCCTCTTCGCCTCTCCCTCAGTGTGTCCACTCGCTCATGTTTATCGCAGGCAGTAAGATCTCCGCCTGTGCTGAGTTTAGACCTCTCCCTCAAGGTATTAGCAATATATGGGGACAAATAAGCATAGATGTATGAAGACTTTTTTTTAATTCAGTGATAGCTGTTAAGACTTTTCTGATTTATTTATTTTTTATTAATTTATTAGAGACAGAAGGACAGAAAGAGAGAGAGTGAGAATGAGCGCGCTAGGTCCTCTAGCCACTGCCAACAAACTCCAAATGCATGCACCACCATGTGCATCTGGCTTACATGGGACCTGGGGAATCAAACCTGGGTCCTTAGGCTTCACAGGCAAGTGCCTTAACTGCTAAGCCATCTCTCCAGCCTAAGACTTTTATTTTTCTTGTGGTCACAACTCAGGCTGAGAGGTTATTAACATTTTGTGGGTCAAGGCCAGGGAAGTTGTTAAACAGCTTGTGATATACAGGACAGGAGTCTTCCTCCTCCTCGTCCAACATTATGCAACAAAGGATGGTTAAGCCCCATATACCAAAAGTGTAGAGACTGAGGGCTAGAGAGATGGCTTAGTGGTTAAGGTACTTGCCTGCAAAGCCCAAGGACACAGGTTTGATTCCTCAGTACCCACATAAACCAGATGCACAAGATGACGTATGTGTCTGGAGTTTGTTTGCAGTGGCTAGAGACCCTGGTGTGCCCATTCCTCTCTCTCTCTCTCTCTCTCTCTCTCAAATAAATAAAATAAGTTTTTTTAAATGTAGAGAGCCTGGTGTAGTGGCACATGCCTTTAATCCCAGCACTCGTGAGGCAGAGGTAGAAGGATCACTGTGAGTTCGAGGCCACCCTGAGACTACATAGTGAATCCCAGGCCAGCCTAGACTAGAGTGAAACTCTACCTCAAAGAAAAAAAAAAGCGTAGAGATTGAGAGGCTGGATAGATGGCTCAGCTGCTCAAGGGGCTTCCTTGGAAAGCCAGCCAGCTTGCATTCAGTTCCCCCAACCGCCCATGTAAAGCCAGATAGCCATTCCTGTGCAGTAGTAAGAGGCCTTGCTTGGCATGTACACGGCACAAATAAGCAATTTTTTTTTTGAAAAGAGTGTGGAGATTGAGATTCTGAGGTTAAAGAACTAAGCTCTGCTAGATTCTAACCCTGCTCAACACAGTCAGCTCTGTTCTGCTCTACTAGAATTGAGTGGCGGGTACTGACCCACAAAGCCTAAGTCACCACACAGCACAAGCACGTCTCAGTTACATGGAAGGTATCGCAGAGACACCCACCTGGCCTGGAGAACTGCGTGGGAAATGATGGAAGGCTTCCCGTAAGAGCTGGTGCTTATAGGCCCCTAGACGTTAAGAGTATTGTTGCTTCTAGAAGCAGCCACGTGCATTTGCAGTCTGTCGGTCAGCCCTCTGTGCCTCCTCCCCCCGTCAGAAGATGCACAGGGCAGAGAGAGGAGGCTCGAGGGACTAAAGAAAGCCCCGTGGCCTGTGCATTCATTCCCCTGTCTAACCGCTCCCTTTTCTTGTTCTCTAGAATTGACAAGAAAATGTCCGATGCTCAGGGTGGCTACAAGCTGGATGAGGCCCAGGCTGTCCTAAGGGAAACCAAGGCCATCAAGAAAGCCATCACCTGCGGAGAAAAGGAGAAGCAGGATCTCATTAAGGTGTGCCAGTGTCTGGTGTGGCCAGCTCCCTCTCGGTTTCTCCTGGGTAGCCCGTGGGCAAAGATTCACGTGGGGTATTTTCACACACCGTATATATTATCAGTTCTCATTGCAGAGTGGACCTCTCGAATCCAAATATCCAAAATATGAAACCTTTTAAAAATTTTTTTTTAAATTTTAATTATGTAAAAAAATTGTATGTCATATTTATTTATTTATTTGAGAGAGAGAGAGAGGGACAGAATGGGCACGCCAGGGCCTCCAGCTGCTGCAAATGAACTCCAGATTCATGCTCCACCTTGTGCATCTGGCTTATGTGGGTCCTGGGGAAATCGAACCTGGGTCCTTTGGCTTTGCAGGCAAATGCCGTAGCCACTAAGCCATCTCTTCAGTCCCAAATATGAAACTTTTTGAGCACTTATATGCAACCACACTGGAAATTGCCATATTTGACCTTGTGTGGCAAGCAGACAAAATATGGATGCATCAAACATATCATAAAGTTATCTTCTGACCATGTATGCAAGATGTGTATGAAACATTAAATGAATTTTGAGTTTAGAATTGGGTCCCATCCCCAAGATAGCTCATGTATATATAAATAGTCCAAAAAAATATCTTGACTGGAGGCCGGACAGATGGCTAAGGCTCTTGACTGCAAAGCCTAAGGACTCAAGTCCCAAAACACATGAGACCAGGAGGGACACTTCACATTCAAAGCAGCACAGAGGGTTTAACCTGAACATGAGAATGGTACACCTCCCTCAGCCTGTCTTCTGTGTTGTTCTCTGTTCTGGGACCCGAACCAGTGAGAAGAGCAGCTGTCTGCAGCAGGTGATGTGTCACGCGCCTTGTGTACCTACCTCAGCCTGCCTGCACCCTACAGACAGGGAGGGTCTGACTCAGAGTACAGATGCCACAGCCATCCTTCAGACCTCCAAACACCCCGACTCGCAACTCTGTCCCTTCACCGCGGAACTCACCCCCGCCTCCATGAACTGCCTGGCCCCTGAGATCTTTACCACTGAAATCAGAAAGCTGAGACTCAGAGCTGTGTCCACAACTTAGGAAGGAAGCTTTTAGTTTATGTTATTTTATTTTATTTTGTAATTCAAGCTCTGATAAAAGCAATGTATACACACACACACACACACACACACACATATATAATTTTTTATTTGTTCTTTAAAAATTTATTTATCTGTTTATTTGCAAGCAGAGAGAAACAGACAGAGGGAATGGTGCACCAGGGCCTCCAGCCACTGCAAACAAACTCCAGATGCATGCACTACTTTGTGCATCTGCCATTACAGGGGCCCTGGGGAATAGAACTCAGGTTGTTAGACTCTGAAGGCAAGCACCTGAACCACTGAGCTATCTCTCCAACCCAGGAAGGAAGCTTCTGAGCTCTATGGAAAACAGTAACCTCAAGGCTCCCAGAGAGAAAGTTCTGACAAGGTGCTTGTGGACAGCAAAGACTACTTCTGAAGATGGCTGCTCAAAAGCACAGCCCTGGCTCTTGCCAGCTTTTCGTTGGTAAAATGAAGACAATCATCGGCTCTTCCTTGGCAGACAGGTTAAGAAGCAACAAAACCACCACGAGGGCTGGAGAGTTGGCTTAGCAGTTAAGCGCTTGCCTGTGAAGCCTAAGGACCCCGGTTCGAGACTTGATTCCCCAGGACCCACGTTAGCCAGATGCACAAGGGGGAGCATGCATCTGGAGTTTGTTTGCAGTGGCTGGAGGCCCTGGCTCACCCATTCTCTCTCTTTCTCTCTCTGTCACTCTCAAATAAATCAATAAAAATAATTTTAAAAATTTTAAAAAAAGACCACCATGAGTTGAGTATTGGCTAGCTAGCACTGTGCACCACCATTTAATGAACATGACAGTCTTGGGAGGTAATGACCTGGGCTTATTCCCATTTTATAGAAGAGGAAGTGGAGGCACAGAGAGGTTGATGGGCTAGCTCAGATCACACAGCTAGGAAGTAACAGAGTTAGGTTTCCATCATGAGAAGAGACTGGTTCCCCCACTCTGAAAGGCCTGACACCGTGCCGGTACACCGGAAGTGCCCACTCCCTGCTAGCTGTCTGTCACATCCTCAGCAGGATGGACTAGAGGGAAGGTGGAACAGGCAGCATAGTGTGGAAGACTGGAGATCCCTTCCAGCATTCACCTGTATCCCACCCGGCCCTGTTTGTAGAGCCTCGCCATGCTGAAGGACGGCTTCCGCACCGACAGAGGCTCTCACTCCGACCTGTGGTCCAGCAGCAGCTCTCTGGAGAGTTCTGGATTCCCCCTGCCGAAGCAGTATCTGGATGTGAGCTCACAGACCGACATCTCAGGAAGTGTGAGTAGGCAGGGGATGGTGTCTGCCTGGGTGGCTGACTGGCTATATTGTGCTCACCCGAGGAGCTGGCCTATGGCTCTTTTTTAAAAACAAAACAAACAAACAAAAAAAAACTTTTTTTTTTATTAACTTCCATGATTGTAAACAATATCCCATGGTAATGCCCTCCCTCCCCCCACTTTCCCCTTTAAAACTCCATTCTCCATCATATCCCCTCCCCCTCTCAGTCTCTCTTTTATTCTGTTGTCATTGTCTTTTCCTCCTATCATGATGGTCTTGTGTAGGTAGTGTCAGGTACTGTGAGGTCATGGATATCCAGGCCATTTTGTGTCTGGACGAGCACATTGTAAGGAGTCCTACCCTTCCTTTGGCCCTTACATTCTTTCCACCACCTCTTCCGCAATGGACCCTGAGCCTTGGAAGGTGTGATAGAGCTATTTCAGTGCGGAGCACTCCTCTGTCACTTCTTCTCAGCACCATGATGCCTTCTGATTCATCCCAAGGTCACTGCCATCTAAAAAGAGAAGCTTCTCTAACCAAAAGTGAGAGTAGCATTAATATATGGGTATGAACATTAAGAAAAGTGCTTCCACGGCACTTTTTCGTGAACATAATGTATGTATTTAGCCAGACATCAGCAGGCATTACTGCCCTAGGGCTCAAGACCGCCCCTGTCACAGGTTTTCAGTACCAGGCATGTATTCCTTCCCATGGAGCGGGTGTCCAATCCAATTAGAGAGCAGTTGGTTTTTCCCATAGTAGACATGCCATATTGTACCCATTGGTTCATTTGGCCTGGCTGGCCAAACTGAAGGCTTGCAGTGTCCGCTGTTGTTTATCACCATTTATGACATCTCCCTCCCTCATAGGGCTGCATGCAGCATAGCCTTTTCTAGCTTTTTGTCAGCTAGTCCACAGGGAGGAGGTTTTCAGCTCCGCTCCGGCTTGATTTCTCAGTGACCTTGCAGCTCAAGCATGTTGAATCTTCAGCAACAGGGTCTTACCATCTATTTCTAGGCCTGTAGCTCTTAGTGAGACCAATTGCCAACTTGGCCCTCTTGAATTCAGCTGACCCCAGGAGATGTGACATGACCATATGAAGAAAAGCTAACACAGAGATTCCCCAGGGCTGAGTATCACCTGGACAAGAATGTGCATCTCTAGGCCCTGTACAAAATGCATATTTATTTATTTGTTCATTCACTTATTTTCTTTTTTTTTTTTCAAGATAGGCTCTCACTGTAGCCCAGGCTGGCCTTGAACTCACAACAATCCTCCTACCACTTGCCTCCCAAGCGCTGGGATTAAAGACATGCTTTGCAGTGGCTGGAAGCCCTGGTGCACCCATTCTCTCTCTGTCTCCCTCCCTCTTTCTCTGTCAAATAAATAAATAGAAATAAGATATTTAAAGACGTGACCCACCACGCCCAGCTGGGAATACACTTACAATGATGAAGTGTCTTTCTCTGGCTTCTTTCATTCTCTTTTGTAGTGCCATACTGGCCTTCTTTCACCAGCTGGAAAGCAGAGGATATTTCTCTCCTACTCCTGAAACAATGCTTGTAGTTTTCAGATAATTGTTTGACTCCCCATGCCAAGGCTCTGTCTGGCCCCAATCATGGGTAGTAAAAATGCCACCCAGACACAAGTCGTGAAAGTGGCGGAGGAGGACCACACAGCCCGGGGTAAGCCACCATAATTTTAAGGGTGTCTGTCTGGTGTTCTAGAGCCGAGGACCTGAGCAAGCCACCTCCTGGCCTCCAGGGCTAATGCCGTCCCCGTCTGATTTCTTATATTTTACGATTTATTTATTTGACAGAGAAAGAGAGAGAGAGAGAGAATGGGCATGCCAGGGCCTCCAACCTCTGCAAACAAACTCCAGACTCTTGTGCCCTCTTGTGTATCTGGCTAACGTGGGTCGTAGGGAATCAACTCTGGGCCCTTTGGCTTTGCAGGCAAATGCCTTAACGGTTAAGCCGTCCCTCCAGCCCTCCCCCCCTCCCCCCCAATCTGATTTCTGTAGCTGCTCTCTCACTGGTGAGAAGCTTTTCTATGTGTGATCTGGTGAGCCTTGAAGCTACTCGCCCCCTTTTTTATTGGGGCAGAGTGAGTATGGGCATGCCAGAGTCTCTCGGCACTGCGAACTCTGGACAAATGCGCCACTTTGTGTGTCTGGCTTTAAGTGGGTCCTGGGGAATCAAACCTGGGTCATCAGGCTTTCAGGCTTGGCAAGCAAGCAGTTTTAACATCTCTCCAGTCCCTACTTTCCACCTTTTTTTTTTTTTTTTTTTGGTTTTTTTGAGGCAGGGTCTTGCTGTAGCTCAGGCTGACCTGAAATTCACTACATAGTCTCAGGGTGGCCTCGAAATCATGGTGATTCTTCTTTATCAGCCTCCTGAGTGCTGGAATTAAAGGCCTGTGCCACCACACCTGGCATTTTCCATTTTTTATTTTTATTTTTTAAAACATTTTATTTATTTATTCATTTGAGAGAGATAGAGAGAAAGAAACAAATAGAGAGAGAGAGAGAATGGGTGCACCAGGACATCTAGCCACTACAAACGAACTCCAGACACATAAGTCACCTTGTACATCTGGCTTTTCGTAGGTACTGGGGAATTGAACCTGGGTCCCTTGGCCTTGCAGGCAAGCACCTTAACCTCTAAGCTGGGATTAAAGGCGTGCACCACCACGCACGGCTTGCAAGTGCCTTCTTTAAGCAGTGAGCCATCTCTCCAGCCCTTCTATCCACTTTTGACAGATGAGTGCAGGTATGAGGTTGACCCACCTTCCCTATACCTGCCTTGTACCCAGCAATAAGCCACCTGCAAGTCAGACGAGGTGCCCCATTCTACATCCTAGAACCTTCTTTCTCATCGCCCAGGGTTTCAGTCCCGCTGTGTTAGTTTTCCATTGACCCCTCCCAGTGTCACTAGGTTAGTGTACTAACTGTCCCTCATTCCTTCGCACCCCCGGTGCCCTCTGCTCAGGCTGCAAGATGATATTTTAAGCCTTTAGTTTGTCTTCAGGAAGTACTAGATATGTGGGTGTGAAGTACTAGATACGTGAGTGTGAAGTGCTAGATTTGTGAGTGTGAAGCTGTCCCCACGGCTTGAAGGAGGAGAAATACTTTCACTTAACTAACTTCTGTGCAGTCTACGCAGCCAGCCCAGGAACTGGGGGATATCCTTGGCTGCGCCCACGTGAGCCATCCCATACTCCCGTGAGCTCTTGAGACCTAGCTCGGCTCTGTCCACCACATCCATGTGATTCCTGACTTTGTTCCCATCCTCCAGTTCGTCACCAGCAACAACCAGTTGGCTGAGAAGGTCCGATTGCGCCTGCGCTATGAAGAGGCAAAGAGAAGGTAATTAGAGGCCCGGGGCTGGAGAGGGGTGGTCCCAGTCACAAAGACCACTGCCACTCCTCAAAGTGAGATCATCTTGACACGGTGATCCTCTCTGGAATTCAGAGAGGCAATGAGTGGTCCAGGACATAGTTACGAGACAGAGTGGAGCCATGCCCCCAACTCAAATCTGGTTTACCTCAAAGCCTAGCTAATCTTGCTACTTGCTGTATTGGTTTTCAGAATCAAAGTTTTCTGGTGTTCCTGGAAGCAGTTTGGTTAGAAGGAGCAATAGGCTTGTTTGGTTTGGTTCAGCAACAGGCTAAAAAAAAAAGAAAGACTTAACAGTATGAAAATGTTATTCATGATAGTCATTTTATTTTATTATTTTGTGGTACTGGGAATTGAACCTAGGGTCTTGGCAAGTGCAACAGGTATGTCTCCAGCTGTTTCTGAGTGTGTGTGAGTTTCAGGATTGTCGTGTGTGCACGTGTGTGTGTATGTGGCATGTGTGTGTTCACATATTGTGTGCACCTCAGTGTGGAAGCCGGAGAACAACCTTAAGTATTGCTCCTCAGGAAAACCATCCACCTGCTTTGAGGAAAGTTTTCTCATTGGCTTGGAACTCAGCGCTTAGGCTAGACTGCCTGGCAGGTGAGCCCCAAGGGTCCGCCTGTCTCCACCTCCCCAGTGCCAGGATTACCAGCATGCCACCATGCCCAGCATTTGACAGAGGTGCCGGGGGTAGAAATTGGGTCCTCATTCCTACAAAGCAAGCATGTTACCCACTGTGCTATCTCTTTGCCCCTGTGCTTTGTTTCTGTTTTTGGATAGGTGGGCTATCTCATGTTGTCCAGGCTGACCTTGAACTTTTTTTTTTTGGTGGTGGTGGTGGTGGTGCTGGAGATTTCACTCAGGGCCTTGCACGTGTTAGGCAAGTACCTGACCACTGAGCTACAACCCCAGCCTGATAGTCTTCTGAATGAGAAAAAAAAAATTCAGTTACAAAATCAGCCCGTCTTGCAATCATAAAGTAGACACCACCTGCTGCAGTATCTTGCTGCTTTTCCGCAGTGTAGACTCCAGGGATTGAGACACTCTGTGGTACTATAGGAGACTAAGCAGTTGGGGTTTCACTGCCACCGTAAAATGGCAAGGCTTGCATTTTCAGAGCACTTGCTGACAAGTGTAAACAGATTGTTTATTGTGCTAAAACACTTGTGAATTTATGATCATAGCTAATTTGAAAAACAACTTTAGAAAAAGTTAACAGCCTTCTGTGAGTTCCCAAGAAATGTTTGTGGAAAGGGCTTTAAATCAGCTCATTGCTATTTTAACAGAACATATCTGCATATGAAAGGAAGATTATTTATCTCAGCAGCCTTCATAGCAAATTTTTTTGGGGGGGGGTTGTTGTTTCGAGGTAGAGTATCACTCTAGCCCAAGCTGGAATTTACTATGTAGTCTCAGGGTGGCATCGAACTTACACGGATCCTCCTCCCTCTGCCTCCCAAGTGCTGGGATTAAAGGCAGGCACCACCATGCCCCGCCAAATATTTTATTTATTTATAAGAAAGCGAGGGAGAGAGAGAGAGAGAATGGGCACATCAGGGCCTCTAGCCACTGTATACGAACTCCAGATGCATGTGCCACCATGTGTATCTGGCTTATGTAGGTTCTTGGAAGTTGTACCTAGGTCCTTAGGCTTCACAGGCAAGTTCTTTAACCACTAAGCCATCTCTCCAGTTGTTGGTTTTTGAAACACATTTTTACTTATTTGAGACACACCAAGGGAGGGAGAGATGAAAAAGAGAAAAAAAATGGGCATGCTAGGGCTCTTGCCACTGCAAATGAACTCCAGATACATGCACCACTTTTTTGCATCTGCCTTTACATGGGTGCTGGTGAATTGAACCCTGGGCAGCACGCTTTCCAAGCAAGTGCCTCTAACCACTGAGCTACCTCCTGCGTCTCCAGATATTGTTAACTGTGCTGGAATTCTTGTTTCTCAGCAGTTGAGAGGCTTCAACCAGATACCAGGGTGAGAGGCTCCTTTCCCTTCCTACATCTCCATAATCTCCCATCTTTCTGTTCTGTCACATTTTCGCCCTCTGAGACAATCTTAAGGATCGTGTACCTGAGTGTGGAGGCCAGAAGACTTACATTTTTTTTTTTTTTTGAGACAGGGTCTCAGTATGGAGATCAAGCAGGTCTTAAAATCACAATCCTCCTGCCCCAGCCTCTCGAGTACTGTCCCCAGCAGTTTCAGAACCCACCCGGGTCTGAAATTCCTGGGTATTTTTGGATGAACGGATCAATGTTGCAGGGCCAGCAGTAGGTGGGGCATTAGAATTTCCTAAAGGTCCAGGAGTAGGTCACGTGCTCCTGTTGGGAAGAAAATTAAGGTTAGCTTACCAAGTGACTTGAAAGTTTTAGGGGAGGGCTAGTTTCCAAAAGATAAATTAGGGTATCAACAATGAAGGAATGGGATCGTGGTGGGCTTAGAAAGACTCACGTGCCCTGTGCAGTATTTCACCTCCCCTTGGGGCTCACCAAGACAACAGAATGTGTGTATTTGCGCCTCTCGTCCCTTTGAAAGGACCACTCTGAATCTAGATCGGTTCCAGTTTTGCCGCAACAGCTCTCTGAGATAATCAGTCCTGGGGAGACTGAAGGACTGACATGTCCCACCCGGAATTGAGCCGCTCAACACGTCATCAGGACCCAAAGCTAGATTTGATGGACAGGGCAGGGCAGCCGGGTGGTAAAGCCCAGGCTGTGAGGCATGATGCAGGGAAGGGAAATGGCGGCAATGCCGGGACCTCCTGTGTGCATGTCTGAGGGTGGAGACTGGTCGTTCTTACCGGATTCTCCGAAGGATGGCTCACCTGACGTTTAAGGCTCGGTGGCATGGGAGAGCATCCTACAAAGCACACCCAAGAAGACACTGGTCCCTCTTCAATGTCCTCCTCCTAATTAAGCCACACCAGACCTTACCTGAGCATTCTGGGTTTCAGGTACTGCGATCCACAGCCATCAAGGTGTCCCAAAACTAATCCCTGTGGACTGCTAGAGACATTCATATGAAATCAGAATTCCTGCTAGAATACATGTCTAGGGAAAGACCACATGTATTAGTCAGGGTTCTCTAGAGGAACAGAACTGCTAGAATGAATTATTTTAAAGGGGGATTTATTGGATCAGCTTACAGTAGTCCAATAGCAGTTGCAGGCCCAAGAATCACCGAACCTGGTAGTTGCTCAGTCCTCGTGGCCAGATGCCTCAGCAGTCCCGACCCGGCACTGCAGATGGTGCAGGAAAGCCTGGAGGCTTCCTGAGGAGCCGCTGGGCTTCAATCCACGGGGGTCTTCAGTTGATGCTGGTCTTTCGTCCGCACTGGTCTTCAATCCACGCTGGAAGGTAGCAAGCAGCTCCGGCAGCCAAAATGGACGGGGGGCAGGAAGGAAGGAAGGGACTCTTTTTTCCCAGAGCTCCCTTGTATCAAGTCCCCCTCTGGGCGGGACCGCCCATTCTGGGGGAAGGGCTCAACCTTGGGGAAAGACTTCCTCCTCTAGTTGATCCTTCCTAGAAGCAACCTATGGATTACTAAACAGATCAAGTTGACAACACCTTAACTATCACAAGTCCACCCCTTGTCAACTTGGCATCAAATCATGTCTCCTTACATCATACTTAATTTTCAAATGAAAACAGTAACAAGCTCATAATTCCGCCTAACATGGCATAACTATCCCACGTACAACCGGAACCGCAAAATCTTCCCCCCAACACAAAACTTAGTCTCTAGTATAATGGGTCTAATATAAATTCAACAGTTAGCTAATGATATAATCGTAATATTGGTGTAGATACATACAAACACTCTGTTATCAAGGCAGGACAGAAACATTGCAATCACAGTCCTCATTTCTGTAACTGGTCACGTGGCCTTAGCTGGTATTTGTAACTGCCTTCTTCTACTACCCATTCTGTATTTCCTCCACCTTCAGCAAGCACCTCACCAGGTCTTGGTTCTTTACCTGGAGGGGTAACCCATACCTTCATTCCTGAAGGATCTGGGCCATTTATCACACTACTTCTATTGGGTTGTTGCAGTCGTCCATTGACTTTGACAACAGGACATGGTAACACTAGCAGACGCCCTAAAGGATCTCCTGCACTCCAGGCATACTCTTCCTTACCTCCATTGTGGAGAAGCAGTCCAATTTCCCCCTGGTAATCTGGATCAATCACCCCTGCTATCACTGTAACTCCTTTCTCAGCCTGTTCACTCAAGGGCATTAGGAGCCCAAAGTGACCAGGGGGAAGTCTTAGCTTCCAGTTCAATGGAATGTTCTTTGTGTCTCCTGGCAAAAGCACTCCTCCCTCTGGGACCAAGACTTGTAGTCCAGCAGAGCATAAGGTTGCGGGAACAGGAAGCAAAAATCTAGCTAATGGGTCACTTGGAGTGATGGTAAGTGGGACTATTCCCATTTCCACCCCTTGATTCCTGGACCCGTGAATCCGGGCTATAGGAGAAACAGTACCATATATAGGACGCTGATTCAGAGCATACACAGCCTGCTGGAGGACACTCCCCCAGCCCTCCAAGCTATTGCCACCTAGTTGGCGCTGTAGCTGTTTCTTCAAAAGGCCATTCCACCGTTCTATCAAGCCAGCTGCTTCAGGATGGTGGGGCACATGGTAAGACCAGTGAATTCCATGATCATGAGCCCACTGCCGTACTTCCTTGGCGGTGAAGTGAGTTCCTTGGTCAGAAGCAATGCTGTGTGGAATGCCATGACGGTGAATAAGGCATTCTGTAAGCCCACGGATGGTAGTCTTGGCAGAAGCACTACGTGCAGGAAAGGCAAATGCATACCCAGAATAAGTGTCTATTCCAGTAAGGACAAAACGCTGCCCTTTCCATGACGGAAGTGGTCCAATGTAGTCAACCTGCCACCAGGTTGCTGGCTAGTCACCCCGAGGAATACTACCATATCGGGGGCTCAGAGTTGGTCTCTGCTGTTGGCAAATTTGGCACTCAGCAGTAGCCGTAGCCAGGTCAGCCTTAGTTAGTGGAAGTCCATGTTGTTGGGCCCATGCATAGCCTGCATCTCTGCCACCATGGCCACTTTGTTCATGGGCCCATTGGGCAATGACAGGGGTGGCTGAGGAAAAAGGTTGACCACTATCCACAGTACGGGTCAGCTTATCTACTTGAAAAGTCATCCTCCAACGAGGTCACCTTCTGATGAGCATTAACATGGGACACAAGTATCTTTATATCCTTTGCCCATTCAGAGAGTTCTATCCACATACACCTTCCCCAAATGTCCTTTTCACCGATTTTCCAATTGTGCTCCTTCCAAGTCCCAGACCATCCAGCCAAACCATTGGCCACAGCCCATGAATCAGTGTATAAGCGCACATCTGGCCATTTTTCTTTCCAAGCAAATTGCACAACCATATGCACTGCCCGAAGTTCTACCCATTGTGAAGACTTCCCTTCACCACAGTCCTTCAGAGTTGTCCCAGAAAGGGGCTGTAATGCTGCAGCTGTCCACTTTTGGACGGTGCCTGCATAACGTGCTGAACCATCTGTAAACCATGCCCTAGACCTCTCCTCCTCAGTCAATTGATCATAGGGCACACCCCATGATGCCATAGGTGCATGCTTGGGGACAGAAGGCATTGCAACAGGAGTAGCAACCATAGGCATTTGGGCAATTTCCTCATGTAACTTACTCGTACCTTCAGGGCCTGCTCTAGCCCGATCACGTATATACCACTTCCACTTAATGATGGACTGTTGCTGTGCACGTCCAACTTTATGGCCTGGTGGGTCAGATAACACCCAGCTCATGATGGGCAGCTCAGGTCGCATAGTAACTTGATGGCCCATTGTCAAACGTTCAGTTTCCACTAAGGCCCAATAGCAGGCCAAAAGCTGTCTCTCAAATGGAGAATAATTGTCTGCAGACGATGGCAGGGCCTTGCTCCAAAATCCCAATGGCCTCCGCTGTGATTCACCTATGGGGGCCTGCCAAAGGCTCCAAACAGCATCCCTGTCTGCCACTGAAACCTCAAGTACCATCGGATCTGCTGGATCATATGGCCCAAGGGGCAGAGCAGCCTGCACAGCAGCCTGGACCTGTTGAAGGGCCTTCTCTTGTTCTGGGCCCCACTGAAAACTAGTAGCTTTCCGAGTCACTTGGTATATGGGACGGAGTAAGACACCCAAGTGAGGAATGTGCTGTCTCCAAAATCCAAATAGGCCCACTAGACGTTGTGCTTCTTTCTTAGTGGTAGGAGGGGCCAAATGCAACAACTTGTCCTTCACCTTAGAAGGAATATCCCTACATGCCCCACACCACTGAACTCCTAGAAATTTCACTGAGGTGGAAGGTCCTTGAATTTTGGATGGATTTATTTCCCATCCCCTGATGCGCATATGCTGTACCAGCAACTCCAGAGTGGATGCCACCTCCTGCTCATTTGATCCAATTAGCATTATGTCATCAATATAATGGACCAAAGTGACACCCTGTGGAAGGGACAAGCGATCAAGGTCCCTGCGAACTAAGCTATGACACAGGGCTGGAGAGTTAATATAACCTTGAGGTAAAACAGTAAATGTGTACTGCTGACCTTGCCAGCTGAAGGCAAATTGCTTCTGGTGGTCCTTATGGACAGGTATGGAGAAGAAAGCATTTGCAAGATCAATAGCCGCATACCAGGTACCAGGAGATGTGTTAATCTGCTCAAGTAAAGAAACCACATCTGGTACAGCAGCTGCAATTGGAGTCACCACCTGATTAAGTTTCCGATAATCCACTGTCATTCTCCAGGATCCATCTGTCTTCTGAACAGGCCAAATAGGAGAGTTAAAGGGAGATGTGGTGGGAACCACCACCCCTGCATCCTTCAAGTCTTTTATAGTGGCATTAATTTCTGAAATCCCTCCAGGGATGCGATACTGTTTCTGATTCACTATTTTCCCTGGTGGTGGGAGCCTCAGTGGCTTCCATTTTGCCTTTCCAACCATAATAGTCCTCACTCCACAAGTCAGGGAACCAATGTGAGGGTTCTGCCAACTCCTAAGTATATCTATCCCAATTATGCATTCTGGCACTGGGGAAATAACCACAGGGTGAGTTCGGGGACCCACTGGACCCACTGTCAGTCTAACATTTGCCAAAACTCCATTGATCACCTGACCTCCATAAGCACCTACTTTAACTGGAGGGCCATGGTGCTTTTTGGGGTCTCCTGGAATCAATGTCAATTCAGAGCCAGTGTCCAGTAGGCCCCGAAAGGTCTGATTATTTCCTTTCCCCCAGTGTACAGTTACCCTAGCAAAAGGCCGCAGGTCCCTCTGAGGAAGGATAGGTGTAAGTTTAATATTGAAACTTTTGGCAGTTGCAGCAGGGTCCTTCCTCAAGGGGACCCGGCCACCCCTTCAATCAAGGGGCTCAGGGTCTGTAAACTGGCTCAAATCTGGAAACTGATTAAGAGGTCTTGATTCTCTGTCGCTATAATTCAAAGTGGCTTTATGTTCCCTTGCTCTGGAATTTTTCTGCTTATACAGATCAAGAAGAAATTCAGTAGGCTTCTTATCTATTTGACTTCTGGGAACACCATGATTAATCAGCCAATTCCAAAGGTCCATACGAGTCATACCTTTATGTGCATAATTTTGCCTACGCTGTCTATTATGAAAAACACGTTCACCCTGCCTTTGGCGATTCAGTGCTGCCACCTGGCCCTTGTTACCCCGAGATCCAGTTATGCCCATTGCATCTAAATCACCTAATGCAGCAACTGCAGCTCCCACTGTGAGGTCTTCTTTACATAAAAGAGCAATGATGGAAGACTTTAAGTATGCTGGTGCTCCCCTCACAAATCTGTTTCTTATAGTCTTAGTGAAGGGCACATCTTCTGGACGCTCCCATTGTGGGGGCAAAGATGAGTTTACATGGCAAATCCACTCCAGCATTCCAAGTTCTCTGAGCTTTTTAATCCCTTCATCGACATTAAGCCAAGGGATATCAGGCAGCTCGAGCTCACTCACAGTAGGCCATCTTTGGATCCATAGTTCAGCCAACCAATCAAATAAACTCTTGGCACCCTTTCCAACTGCACGAGCTGCATTGTTAAATCTAAAATCTCTGCTCAATGGGCCTATTTCAGTAAATTCAGCCTGATCTAATCTTATGTTCCTTCCTCCATCATCCCACACCCTTAAGATCCATTCCCACACATATTCCCCATGCTTCTGCCTGTACAAGTTAGAAAACTCCTGAAGTTCTTTAGGGGTGTACCTCACTTCCTCCTGTGTCACACTTTCTATCTCACCTTTAGGGGCCTGCCTAGCCTTCCGTCTGGTTATAGGCCTAGAGGCAAAAACGGGTGGGAACTGAGAAGCACCAGCACTTCCTGCTGATTCCCCAGACAAAGAGGGATGAATTCCCTCAGGCAAGGGTGGGGAGGATAATACCTCAGGATGTGGGGGTGGGGATACAACTGCTGCTAAGGGAGGGCAGGCCATATTTTCATCCAAAACATCTTCTTCAGAATCTAACACTTCGATGTCCCCAGGTTCTTCAGGGTCTTCCCACACATCACCATCCCAAGTCACAGGATCCCACTCTTTTCCAATCAGTGCCCTCACTTTAACTTCTGATAGTTGGTGAGGCTGGGATTTGAATTTACGTTGCAAATTAGCCAATCTCACAATGAGAGCTTGGGTTTGGTTTTCTGCAATCCGAGCCCTGTTCTGGCTAGAGAGGAGACTCTCCTCCAGGGCACCCTTAGAAACCTTGAGATCATGTATGTGGGTCTTAAGCTTAGAATTTTCCTTTTTGAGCTTCTGCTGTTCCCTCACTAGTTTGTCCAGAGATGCCAAAAGCAACCAACCAGCCTCATCATTGGTCTTACTTTTCCACAAATACTCAAATGTTTTAAATACAGAGTTACTAAATTCCTCGCTCTTCACAAGACATGACTCAGGGTCATCAAATACATCTATCTCACGTAGTTCTTGAAATAGTGCACACCATGGATTATCAGTGCCCCCCTTATTTCCAGGAAAAGCGCTCTCCTTATCATCAGTGGGGCCTTTAGCAGCATCAAAATTGGAGAGCCAACCCCAGATAGCACTAAGCCCACTAGAGAAACCCATTCTTACAATTCTGTTTCTCTAGAACCACTTCTGGTACCAAATTCTGTATTAGTCAGGGTTCTCTAGAGGAACAGAACTGCTAGAATGAATTATTTTAAAGGGGGATTTATTGGATCAGCTTACAGTAGTCCAATAGCAGTTGCAGGCCCGAGAATCACCGAACCTGGTAGTTGCTCAGTCCTCGTGGCCAGATGCCTCAGCAGTCCCGACCCGGCACTGCAGATGGTGCAGGAAAGCCTGGAGGCTTCCTGAGGAGCCGCTGGGCTTCAATCCACGGGGGTCTTCAGTTGATGCTGGTCTTTCGTCCGCACTGGTCTTCAATCCACGCTGGAAGGTAGCAAGCAGCTCCGGCAGCCAAAATGGATGGGGGGCAGGAAGGAAGGAAGGGACTCTTTTTTCCCAGAGCTCCCTTGTATCAAGTCCCCCTCTGGGCGGGACCGCCCATTCTGGGGGAAGGGCTCAACCTTGGGGAAAGACTTCCTCCTCTAATTGATCCTTCCTAGAAGCAACCTATGGATTACTAAACAGATCAAGTTGACAACACCTTAACTATCACACCACAGATATGTATATTTTTTCAGTGTGAGACTTTATATCACAAGGCATCATGGTGTGACTGCTTTTAGATATTTGTAGCAATACTCAGTTATGTGGTGGATCCATTTTCCCCCCAGTGAGGATGGAGTCTCATGTCTGTAGAACGTTTGGAAATATATAAAGAGGTCTTTTTGCAACTTCTTCACACGATTCTTACAGCCTACCTGTTAGGGTGCTGTCATTATTCCCAGCTTACGGACAAGGATTTTGGGTCTCAGACAAGTTAATATTCCTTCCCTTAACATTTATTAAGTACCTGCACTGCACCAAGCACCGTGCTAGAACCTTGTGATACCAAAATGATTTTTACTGCTGCTGCTGGGACTCAAATCCATAAGTTTGTACATGCAAAAACACTTTCTTTAACATTGTGCTATATCGTCAGCCTCTGAGAGAGAGAGAATGAATGAATGAATGGGGGCATGCCAGGGCCTCTAGCCACTGTAAACAAACTCCAGATCCATGTGCTATTTTGTGCATCTTGCTTTACATGGGTACTGGAGAATTGAACTTGGGTCCTTAGGCTTTGCAGGCAAGCACCTCAGCCGCTGAGCCATCGCTCCAGCCCCCAAAATGATTTCTTTCTATGTGTGTGAGAGTGAATGTTTATATGCAGCAGGTGGCCATACACGTGTGTGGGGGGGGGGAAGGAATGCGTACACATATGTGCATGTGGAGGCCAGAGGTGGACATTAGATATCTTCCTCAGTTGTCCTCCTCCTCTTCTTTGAGTCAGACAGGGTCTCTTGCTGAATTTGGAGCTCACTGATTCAGCTGGACAAGCTAGCCCGTAAGCCTTGGGAACGCGCCTACTCCCACTTCCCCAGTGCTGGGATTACGTGTGTGCGCAACCAGACCCAACATCTTACGTAGGTGCTGGGGTGGGGTGGGGTCCAAACTCAGGTCCTCTTGCTTACATAGCAAGTGCTTCACCCAATGAGCCATCTCCCTAACATGGGTGAAGCGTTGTCTCTGCAAGCATCCGAGTCCCTGAGTCCAAGTAAGAAGCCAGAAGCTGTGTCTGGCTTCTGTAATCCCAGCACACCTACAACATGATAGGAGGAGAAGACAGGAGAATCTCCCAGAAACTCACAGACCAGCTAGCCCGTCACAGGGAGCAGTGAACGATGAGAAACCCTGCCTCAGTGATGTGGAAGGCTGGGACTGACACCTAAATGTTGTCCCCTGCCCTCTGCCTGGTACACCATGGCACATGCGCACTACACTCACACACGTGAACATGCACACAAACCTTTACACACCCCCAGGAAGGAAGGAAGGAGGGAAGAAAGAGAAGGAAGGGATTCCTTTGGTCATGAAAGCCAGAGGCAGGACTCCAACTCGGGGCCTCTGAACCCCCAAATCTATGGCTGTTATTGCAGCACCACCACCACTTAGAACTGAGAGGATGGATACAAGGTTAGCAGCAGTCCAGTAATTGCCTGTGGTGCCAATTCAGTGCCCATAATATACCCTCCTTGCATTTGTAATGGCCGGTTTTCACAGCCTCTGTAAGGATGAGTGATTGCTTTTCTATCTTCACGGTTCAGGGTATCTTCCCAGTGTTACGTGACTTAAGAATAATCCAACCAGGTAATAACAATGGTAGCAATAGAAGCATACCAAGAAGGCTCTCTGTGTGCCAGTGCTGTGCTTTGAGGGTTTGTAAATTTATTTATTTATTTAAACTATTTGTGTCTTTTTATTTGTTGGTTTTTCAAGGTAGGGTCTCACTCTAGCCCAGGCTGACCTGGAATTTACTTTGTATTCTCAGGGTGGCCTTGAACTCACGGCAGTCTTCCTACCTCTGCCTCCCAAATGTTGGGATTAAAGGCTTGAGCCACCACCCTGGCCTTAAATATTTTATTTTTATTTATTTATTTGACAGAGAGAATGAGGCACAGAGAAAGAAAGAAAGAGAATGGGTGCTCCAAAGCCTCCAGCCACTGCAAATGAACTCCAGACACATGTGCCCCCTTGTGCATCTGCCTTACGTGCGTCCTGGGGAATTGAACCTGGGTCCTTTGGCTTTGCAGGCAGGTGCCCATTGCCAAGCCATCCTTCCAGCTCAAGGGTTTATAAATATAGATTGCAAGTCTTTTAGCCACCACCCTGTGAGAAAGTAGACCTTACTATTCCCTTCAGTGACATGAGCATCTTGCCCAAGGTCACGCAGTTCATGGTAAGAGTCTGTTACTTGGTGCTACATCCAGACATCTACTCTACCAGACTTAGGATCTGCCTTGGTTCATGTCTTCACCCACCCCTACAGAGCCACCTGCGCCGTTGACATGTGAGCTTGTCTACGCATTTTCCCTAGAGATACCATCCTGATCAAAAAGAAGATATTAACTGTCGAAGACAGCTCTGAGGATGTCATGGCCCCTGGTAGCTTCTATCCTTAGGAACGCCAACTGTTTCCCTGTTCCTGCCAACCTTTTGTTCATCAGTCCTACTCGCTTTCTTGACTCCCCAGAATCGCCAACCTCAAGATCCAGCTGGCCAAGCTTGACAGTGAAGCCTGGCCTGGGGCGCTGGACTCCGAGACGGACCGGCTCATTCTCATCAACGAGAAGGAGGAACTGCTGAAGGAGATGCGCTTTATCAGCCCACGCAAGTGGACCCAGGGGGAGGTGGAGCAGCTGGAGATGGCCCGGAAACGGCTGGAGAAGGACCTGCAGACAGCCCGGGACACCCAGAGCAAGGCCTTGGCTGAAAGGTGGGTCCCGGATGGAGAGGCACGGCCAGGCGTGTCTCGTGGACCAGGGAAAAGGAAGAACATGCCGGTCTGTCCTTTCGGCCCAGCAGGAGAGAGAGGGACATTATGGGGCATCCTTCAGTTAGAGATCTCACAGCTTTCTAGAATGGCATGTCAGGGACTGTAACTCACCATCCTGTGCACCAGCACTCTGCAACTTTATACAGGAAGCATGGTACAGAAAGTCTTCCCAGGCTAGGCGTGGTACCACACGCCTTTAATCCCAGCATTCAGGAGGCAGAAGCAGAGGATCACTGTGAGTTCGAGGCTACCCTGAGACTACATGGTGAATCCTAGGTCAGCCTGGGCTATAGCAACACCCTTCCTCGAAAAACCAAAAAAAAAAAAAAAAAGGTCTGCCCAGGTGTCCTTTGGTACTTTCTTTCCTCTGTTAGATAGTCAGACCATCATAGCAGATTAAAAATGTCTGAAGAAGAAAACAAAATTAATACAACAAAAAATACATACTGCTTTACTATAATAACTATTTATATAGCATTTGCGTTGTGTTAGGCATTATGAGTCATCTAGAGGTGATTAGCAAGCACGTCTAACCTGCAGCCAACAAGCCACGTGTGTCCTGGGGTAGCTGTCAATGTAGACCTACACATTTATAGATAACAGCATCTTTTCACAGGGTCTAAAGGTTAGACACCCCGTGAATACAGAAAGATATGTGTAGATTGTGTATAAATGCTATGCCACTTTATGTGTGGTATTGAGCTTTGGTATCTATGGAAGGGATCTGAAACTAATTCTTTCAGGATACATGGTGAAGACTGTGTTTCTTTTATTTTCTTTTTTTGTTTTTTTTTATTTATATATATATACTTTTTAAATATTTATATTTTTATTTATTTATTTATTTGATAGAGAAAGAGGGAGACAGAGAGAAAATGGGTGTGCCAGGGCCCCCAGCCACTGCAAATGAACTCCAGACTCATGCGCCCCCTTGTGCATCTGGCTAACATGGGTCCTGGGGAATTGAACCTGGGTCCTTTGGCTTTGCCGGCAAACGCCTTAACCGCTAAGCCATCCTCCAGCCCTATTTTTTTTTTTTTTTGAAGCAGGGTTTCACTTGAGCCCCGGTTGCCCTGGAATTCACTTTGTAGTCCCAGGCTGGCCTTGAACTCACAGCAATCTTCCTACATCTGCCTCTCAAGTGCTGGAATTAAAGGCATGAGCCTCCCCACCCAGATTGTTTCTTCTCATTTTTTATGGTCCCACCAAGTTTATTTCAGCACATACTCAGGGGTTGCAGTTTAGAGACCACTGATGGGGGCAAGGGTTGTAAACCGAAATGCTTACAGTAATCAAACAGGTCATCAAAGTGCTCTTGGCCAGCCCCGCAGCAGAACACGTCAGACTGGAGAGTCTAAAACGGGTGCCCTCTCCTACCTCTAGCAATCAGGAGGGTGAGCACCCGGGTTGCCCAAGGTCCCTATATTTCTTCCATTTAAAAAAATTATTATTGACAACTTTCATAATTATAGACGATAAACCATGATAATTCCCCCCATCCCCTACTTTCCCCTTCACAACTCCACTCTCCATCATATCCCCTCCCCCTGTCAATCAGTCTCTCTTTTATTTTGATGTCATGATATTTTCCTCCTATTATGATGTTCTTGTGTAGGTAGTGTCAGGCACTGCAAGGTCATGGATATCCAGGCCATTTTGTGTCTGGAGGAGCACCTTGTAAGGAATCCTACCCTTTCTTTGGCTCTTACATTCTTTCCACCACCTCTTCCGCAGTGGACCCTGAGCCTTGGAAGCTGTGATAGAGATATTGCGGTGCTGAGCGCTCCTCTGTCGCTTCTTCTCAGCACCTTAGTGCCTTTTGAGTCATCCCAGTGGTCACCACCATCTCCAAAGAGAAGCTTCTCTAACCAACAGTGAGAGTAGCTGCCCAGTTACCTTGGGAGCAATCCTCATTTCACAGATGAGGAGACCTCCCATGAACCAGAGGTTCTGCGCCCCTGCAGGCTTGTGGCTCAAGCCCATGCTCACTTCTGGGAGCTGCCCACTTGGAAGGACTGTCAGGGTTGCCTTCGCCCCATCTTTCCAAGGTCTGCTGGCTTTGCTGGAGCAGTGAGTCTCTACAGCCAGTGCAGGTCCCCAGCCCTGCATCAGGCGACATAGAGGTCCTGGAGGATGGCGCCTTGGGGCTGTGTAGTGGTCAGGAAGGCAGAGAGCATGGGGTCAGGAAGCCACGTGTGCCTTGAGACGAGTGTAAGGAAGAATGGCAAGGATCCTGCTGCTCCATCGGTAGCTGTTTGCTTTTTGCTCCGTGTCTGTCTGTGTCCATCCCTGGGCCTCTGCTGTTCTCTTTCTCTTCTGTGTGTATGTGCATCTTCGAGTGCTTCTTTCCCCCCAAAATGTTATTTATTTATTCATTTGTAAGCAGAGAAAGATAGAAGAGAGACAGGCAGAAAGAATGGGCATGCCAGGGCCTCTGGCCACTGCAACTGGACTCCAAATGCATGCGCCACTTTTCATGGGGCTTTATGTCGTTACTGGGGAGTTGAACTCGGGTTGTTAGGCTCTGCAGGCAATCACCTCAGCCACTGAACCATCTCTCCAGCCCACTCTGTTTTTTGTTTTTGTTTTTAATTATATTTGTGAGAGCAGAGGGAGAGAATGGGCACTCCAGGGTCTTGCTGCTGCTACAAACAAACTTCCAAATGCATTTGCCACTGTGTGTGTCTGGATTTTACGTGGGTACTTGGGAATTGAACCCAGACTGCAGGTTTTACAAGCGAGTGCCTTTAACTGCTGAGCCATCTCCCCAGCTGTGGTGCTTGTTTCTCCCTGTTTACTTTCTTTCCCTTTCTTCCCCTTCTCTTCTCCTCCTCCTTCCCTTTTTTTCCTTCAAACTGGAATTATTATGAATCTCCATCCATAGCCTCTCCCTTTCAAGGTGCCTTTGAAGACAGCAATAAATGTGTCCACAAAGGGCCAACCACAGGACTGTGTGGGAGTTCAGTCCCAGGTCCATCAGAACCATACTTGCTCCTTCTCTGCCCCCAGTTTCACTCTCCCTTCCCACAAGCCCTTGCCACCACTCGTCAGAGCCCATGTGAGCACCCCGGCCCACCCCAAGAACCTGGTCTTCGAGCCTGAGATGCAGCCCGGGCTCTGGGATTTTTAACCAGCACCCCAGGTGGCGAGCTAGTGGGGATGTCAGCTCTTCCTTCCGGATCTTCTGCTTCCACACTTCTGTGTCCTTGGCTTCCCAGCGGGTGCTGCACGTCCCACTCATGCCATCTGGCCTGCTGGGTCCACAGCAGCTGGGAGGAGGCCTCCACACCTGCGTATTGCTGCCCATATGGCTGCCCCCGCTGTGTTCGGCAAGTCAAGGCAGCTTGTCTGTAGTTCCCTCACCATCCTGCCCAGGTCCCCATAGGGACTACATGTACTCAACACACCTCCGTGGCCTGTTGTGTCGAAACCGGTGAGCTCTACCTCTCGAACCCAGGCCCCACTCTCTTTCTGGGCTTTGCCCTTGTGGAGGGACCAGGGATTTTACAGCCTTCCTGCCCATTCTGTTGAGATCTCCTTCCAGAGTCCTGCATGGGGCTGCTGGGGGCAGACAGTAAGTGGTCTGGTGGTGAGGTGTCCACACAGCATGGTCTGGCTTGACTTTCTGTGGAAACCAGCCGTTTCTCCCAGGCCCTAGGCTAGGCTACTTGATAACTTCCCGTGTCCAGGGAGCAACAGTCGGTCACTTTGTCTCCAGCAGGGTGCGGATGAGGCGAGGCACCGCACTGCAATAGGATGCATCTACTATTGGGGAATTTTCCATTCAGATCTTTCAGCAAAATGAATGAATTTTGCCTACTTCATCTAGGAAAAAAGTACCTTTACCTAACCAACTTCTGCCATCTATCTTCCGCTCGCTCTCTCTCTCTTTGTTTTTTAAGGTAGGGTCTTACTCTAACCCAAGCTGACCTGGAATTCACTATGTAGTCTCAGGGTGGTCTCGAACTCATGGCAATCCTCCTACTTCTGCCTCCCAAGTGCTGGGATTAAAGGCATGTGCCACCATGCCCAGCAAATTTCTCTCTCATTTTGTTTTTGTTTTTGTTTTGTTTGTCAAGGTAGGGTCTCACTCTAGTTCAAGCTGACCTGGAATACACTGTGTAGTCTCAGGGTGCCCTCGACCTCTCGGCAATCCTCCTACCTCTGCCTCCTGAGTGCTAGGATTAAAGGTGCGTGCCACCATGCCCAGAAAATTTCTCTTTTAATAGGAGATAGACTTGCTGCAATGGTCCCAAATCTCTTTGGATTAACCCAAGAGAAGTTTATTTCTTAGGCTGGCGAGGTAGCTTAGCAATTAACTGCAAAGCCAAAGGACCCAGGTTTGATTCCCCAGTACCCATGTGAAACCAGATGCATGAGGTGGCACAAGTGTCTGCAATTCGTTTGCAGTGACTAGAGGCCCTGGCACACCCCTTCTCTGAGTGCTGGGATTAAAAGTGTGCATCACCATGCCTGCCTCCCCCGACACCTCTTTCTCTTCAAATAAATAAATAAAGGGTTTTTTTGTTTGTTTGTTTGTTTTGTTTTGTCCTACCTTAGACTTCTAAGTACTGGGATTAAAGGTGTGCCCAACCATGCAAAAAAGTTCTTTTATTGAGCCAGGCATGGTGGCGCACGCCTTTAATCCCAGCATTTGGGAGGCAGAGGTAGGAGAACTGCTGTGAGTTCGAGACCACCCTGAGACTACGTAGTGAATTCCAGGTCAGCCTGGGCTACAGTGAGACCCTACCTCGAAAAACCAAAAAAAAAAAAAAAAAGTGTATTTCTTATCCATGTACTATGTAGTTGGTACTCCCAGTAACTGCTAGCCTTCTGTGTGGTCATTCAGGAACCCACACCCTTTCTCCCTGTGACACCTCCCTGTTGAGACTGCAGATGCCTGTGAGAAATACACACATGCCTGCAGCCTTTAGCCCCTTCAACCTAATGCACATGACTTCTGCCCACATCTGATTGGCTACAACTTGGTCATGGTCCTCACTTGTTGCCAAGGGCCATAGGCAAGTGGTCCAACATTGAGCCCAGGAACCAAGGAGGGCGCAGAC
Organism: Dipus sagitta; assembly: GCA_036346955.1. Taxonomy (NCBI): domain Eukaryota; kingdom Metazoa; phylum Chordata; class Mammalia; order Rodentia; family Dipodidae; genus Dipus; species Dipus sagitta. The sequence goes on along the minus strand of CM070777.1, from coordinate 47,856,936 downwards.
AAGAGCCACTTGTTCAGGTCTGGAGAGACGGCTCATCACTAAAGGCATGGGCATGCACAGCTTGCCTGGATTTCATTCCCCAGCCGTCTGGGTAAAGCCGACGGGAGTTCGTTTACAGCATCACGAGACTCTGGCACACCCATATACACGCACTACACACACAAGCAAAATAATACATTAAATTTTTAAAATGTATTTATTTATTTGAGAAGAAAGAGCGAGAGAGAGACAAAGAGGCAAACAGAGTGAGATGGGTGTTGCAGGGCCTCCTGCCACTGCAAACAAACTCCAGACATATGTGCCTCTTTGTGGATCTGTCTTTACATGGGTATTGGGGGATCAAAAGCCAGTTGTCAGGCTTTGCAAGCAAGTGTCTTTAACTGTTGAGCCATCTCTTCAGCCCAATAAATTATTTATTATTATTATTATTGAGGTAGGGTCTCACTCTAGCCCAGGCTAACCTGGAACTCCCTCTGGAGTCTCAGGGTGGTCTCAAACTAATGATGATCCTCCTACCTCTGCCTCCTGAGAGCTAGGATTAAAGATGTGCACCACCATCATTCCTGGTAAATTAATTTTTTAAAAAGCCACCTGTTCAAAGTCTAAATTAGGGGTCTCGTGTTCAGTTCTACTGTTGTGGACAGTGTCACACGGTGTTAATGCTGTATCTTTCGTCCTCTGCCCCCAAGTTCGCTAAGAGCTGAAACACCTTCTCTTTCCTCACTGCCTCGTCCTCAGTGCCTGGGACTGTGTTTAGTTTGCAAAGGCGCTCAGTGACTAGTACTTCAAGAAGGGGAGGAGGGGGTTAACAGGTAGAGAGAAGAGGGAAGGACGATTGGGTAGAATTCTGATTCTGCCACTAATTTTGTAACTTTGAGCAACTTATTTAACACTCAGAACCTCACTTCCTCATTTGTTAAATGGTAAAACTTATTCTTACCATGCAAGTATCATTACATGACTGAATTAAGGCAATGGATTCATGTTCCCTTATCACGGTCCCTGAGTCGTACTGCTATTATTAGAGGATTACAATGTTTTTGTTATTTTTTTTTAATGTTTATTTTTTTTGGTTTTTCGAGGTAGGATCTTACTGTAGCTCAGGCTGACCTGAAATTCACTATGTAGTCTCAGGGTGGCCTCGAACTCATAGTGATCTTCCTACCTCTGCCTCCCAAGTGCTGGGGTTAAAGGTGTGCGCCACCGCGCCCGGCTATAGGATTACATTGTGTAGAGAGGCTGTATTTCTCCAAAAACACCATGGTCAGATGCTTCTAGCACGTTCGTGCGTATGTGTCCTTGGATTGATGTGTCCCTTCCATGACAGCGCAAGCCCTGGTGTGCTCCTGGTGGTGGGGGGGGGGGTGCTGGGAGGGCAGTGGTGTACTGTGTCCCTTCAAAGTGCCCTGGTTATGCCCCTGTCCTTTCAGGTTAAAGTTAAACAGTAAGAGGAACCAGCTGGTGAGAGAACTGGAGGAAGCTACTCGGCAGGTGGCAGCTCTGCACTCCCAGCTGAGAAGGTAAGGGATGGGTGCTAGGTGGTGATTTTGTCCCCCTGAGCATGGCCACCAGGTGGCCCTGCCCAGCTCCACCCTGTACTTAATCCTCCTGTGGCTTGAGTGAGGGCATTTATTGTATTCTGTCTTATTTTGTTTATTTAAATGTTCGTTTTTGTTTGGAAGAGACAGAGAAAGAATGAATGGGCGCACCAGGACCTGTTGCCACTGTCAACCAACTCTAGACATAGGCACTTCTTTGTGCATCTGGCTTCACGTGGGTACTGGGGAATTGAACCAGCGTCAGCATGCTTGGCAGGCAAGCTAAGGCATCTCCCCGACCCACATTAATTTAATTTTGAAGCAGCTCTCACTGTGCCCAGACTGATCTGGAACTCACTCACTCTGTAACCCAGCTGGCTTTGAACGTACAGTGTTCTTCCTACCTCAGCCTTCCAAGTGATGGGAATTAACATTCTCATCTAAGGCTTCCTTTTTTTTTTTTTTTTTTTTTAAGGTAGGGTCTCACTCTAACCTAGGCTGACCTGGAACTCACTCTGTAGTCCCAGTCCCAGACTGGCCTCGAATTCACATCAATTCTCCAACCTCTGCCTCCCAAAGTTCTGGGATTAAACACATGTGCCACCATGCCCCAGTAGATCTCCTTTTTTAAAAAAAAATGTTTTTGTTCATTTTTATTTATTTATTCGAGAGCAACAGACAGAGAGAGAAAGAGGCAGATAGAGAGAGAGAGAGAATGGGCGCGCCAGGGCCTCCAGCCACTGCAAACGAACTCCAGACGCATGCAACCCCTTGTGCATCTGGCTAACGTGGGTCCCGGGGAATCGAGCCTCGAACCAGGGTTCTTAGGCTTCACAGGCAAGTGCTTAACCGCTAAGCCATCTCTCCAGCCCCTAGATCTCCTTTTAAGTTGAATATATACATATAGTTTTCTGAGGTAGGGTTTCTGAGGTAGGGTCTCACGCTAGCCCAGGCTGACCTGGAATCCACCACGTAGTCTCAGGGTGATCTCGAACTCTCAGTGATCCTCCTACCTCTGCCTCCCAAGTGCTGGAATTACAGGCATGCACCACCACGCCTGGCCTAAGTTGAATATATTTTTTTAATATTTTTTATTTATTTATTTGAGAGAGAGGGAGTGAGTATGGGTGTACCAGGGCCACCTGTTAACTGCAGATGAACTCCAGACACGTGGCACTTTGTACATCTGGCTTATAGATGGGCACTGGGGAATCAGACCTTGGCCTTCGAGCTTTGCAAGCAAGCACCTTTAACCACTGAACAATCTCTCTAGCCCATAAGTTAAGTATTTTAGTATAGTAAAAAGTATTAAGTATAGTAAAGAAATGAGTTGAGCGTGGTGGCACATTGATGACGAGACAGGAGGATCAGAAGTTCAAGGCCAGCCTGAAACAAGGAGGATGGGGACAGTGAGTTGAAGTCTTCATCCCAGCTCAGCTTCCTTTTCTGTCCATGGCCTTCACGGGGTGTTTGTTTCCTCCTTAGTGAGATGGGTACATCGTCTATCAAGTGGGGCAGGGAGGTGATGTGTTCCAAGTGTCTGTGTTTTCCAGCGGCCACCTGACACCGTGTCTCTCTGCTTGTCTCCCTGTCCCCAGCCTGTCCAGCAGCATGCAGTCCTTGTCTTCAGGCAGTAGCCCTGGGTCGCTCACGTCTAGCCGGGGCTCCCTGGTCACCTCCAGCCTTGACTCCTCCACGTCAGCTAGCTTCACCTGACCTCTACTACGACCCCTTAGAGCAGCTGGACTCGGAGCTACAGAGCAAGGTGGAGCTGCTGCTGCTGGAGGGGACCGCGGGCTTCCGGCCCTCGGGCTGCATCACTACCATCCACGAGGACGAGGTGGCCAAGACTCAGAAAGCTGAGAGGGGCGGCCGCCTGCAGGCTCTGCGCTCCCTGTCCGGCACGCCGAAGTCTATGACCTCGCTGTCCCCACGCTCCTCTCTCTCCTCGCCGTCGCCTCCCTGCTCCCCTCTCATTGCTGACCCCCTCCTGACTGGAGACGCTTTCCTGACTCCGCTGGAGTTCGAGGATCCAGAGCTGAGCGCCACTCTTTGCGAGCTGACCCTTGGGAGTAACACCCAGGAGAGATACCGGCTGGAAGACCCGGGACCCCAGGGCAAGGCTGTGGGCCAAGGTAGAACGGGCCCTCCCGGTGGGGAGCCCGAAGGTGGGAAGGAGACCCTTTGTGCTCCTGTGGTAATTCCTGGCTGTATCCAGGGTCTCTATGCATTCAGGGTAGATTATTCGCCGAGTAGATGTAGGATGCGCTAGGTTCTGTGCTAAAGGGGTTTCTGGTGGATTGACGCGTTCAGAAGCCACTCAGGCCCCTGCTAAGACTGAATTCCAGATCCTGAGCTAATTGTATGTCCGTGGATTCCTTCATGTATGCCTCCTGCAGACATGCCGTGGGGCAAACACTGGGTTAGTCACTAAGGATCAGCAGTGAAGATAGACAGAGTCCCTGTTCTCAGAAAGCTCATGTTAACATATAGGGAATGTGGTTGAGCCAGTGGGATCGCTGTGAAGAAAGGTGTATGAGGGCCTTTCCTCATTGCTGTGACCATATACCCAGACCAAAGCAAGGAAGGCTGGGTTGATTTTAGTTCATGAGAAAGCGAAGGCAGCAGGAGCATGAGGCAACTGGTCCCATTACAGAATGGGACATCAGAGTTAGAGGCTTGAATGACGAGAAGGATAGGGCAAGGGCAAGCGGGCATGGCACTGCACACCCATAGTCCCTGCACTTGGTAGGCTGAGGCAGAAAGACTAAGAGTTAGGGGCTACCCTTGTGGTCACATAGTCAGTTCTAGGCCAGCCTGAGCTCTATAGCAAGACCCCCCACCTCATATAAACAGAGAAAAACTAGAACAAGAGTAAATGCTCAGGGTCCACAACAGAGAACTCAAATGGGGGCTGAGAAGCTCTGAGTTGGAGAGAAGGGGTCGCCAGCAGGGCTGGAGGATCAGTTCTGATCATGTAGGACCTGGCAGGCTGTGATTTTTATACCAGTTGCAACATGTGACTGTGGAAGCCAGGGAATGGATCTGAGCTGACTTGCATCCAGCATGGGGTCAAAAAGAACATTCTGGAGTTAACTAAGATTCAAGTGGGAATCTCCAGAAATATGACAAGCAAGGCTTATTTTTTTAAATACTTTATATATTCGAGAGAGGGGGAGAGACAGGCAGATAGAAAAAGAATGGGTACACCAGGGCCTCTAGCTACTGTACATGAACTCCAGACACATGCACCACCTTGTGCATCTGGCTTACGTGGGTACTTGGGAATCGAACCTGGGTGTTTTAGTTTCACAAGCAAGCACTTTAACTGCTAAGCCATCTCTCCAGCCTGCAGGCTTATTTGAAAGGGAGACTTGTAGCTGCAGTCATATAGGGAATCAGAACTTTCACACTTATTGGAGATGCATTACGTTGAAAACCAAGGTTGAAACTTCTTGTCTACCCATTTCATAGATTGAGGTTCACAGGGCTAACATAGTTGCCTTGGGGTTACCCTTACAGCCAGTGAGAACTGAACCTGGAACTCGGGTCTGTGTAATCCCAGAGCCCAAGCCCTTTCGTGTCATACCCAGCCCTCAAGTGTCACACAAGTGTGCAACTTGTGTGCCTGCTGGCTCACCAAAACCATCTGGTCCTGGGCATGATGATCCTTCCAGGGCAAGGTGGTCAGTGAGCTCTCCTGACAGTCCTCGGTTGTCCTGGTGCCCCGCTCTCCTCTCCAGCAACAATAGTAGCTGTGATTTATTGGGTAATGGTATACAGGATTTCAGGGACCTGTTTTGTGTACTGCTCCATTGAAGCCTAGTAACCGTGAAGTGGGTGTTGTCTCAGCAGAACGGGCAGGATAAGGGCGACTACTGTGCCTGGAATTGTCCCTTTCGTATGCAAGGTGGTGGAGAGCTGAGGTTTCCTGGTTTACCCAGAAGTTCTGAGTGCCAGCTGTTTCTTTTAAAAGAGGAGAGGAGAGTTCCCTGGGGTTCCCTCATCAGGAAGGGAATCTTGCTGAGTGCTCTCAAACAAAAATAAAAACAACCCTCTGCGACAGCAGATGGCAAGCCTCGGCAGATTGTTCCCCAGGGAGCAGGGCGTGCAGGTGGAACCTCCGATACTTCAGGAGTATCTCTGATGGAGGCACATCACGATGCTCAGACCCAGCCAGGTGCTGGGAACCAATCCCTCTTCCTTCCCTCCCAACACCTGGGCCAGAGACGGCACATGGAGCTGGGCGTGATTCCTCGGTACCATCTCCAGGAGGCCTCCGCCACAGTGAGTGATGGCAGGCAGAACTCAGACACTAAGCAGGTTATATGATGAGTGCCGCCGTTCCGGCAGCAGGCAATCCAGTCTCCTTAAGTGGCTCGGTGGAGAGTGGAGGCTCCTAGAACTGAAAGCAGGAGGTCTTCACGGGCTCAGCGGACATGGGACCGGACTGGGGAAACTGCTCTCTCATCGCCACAGTACTGAACCTAGGCTCTCCGAATCTTCATCTGCTCCCAGGGGCTGTGGGGTTGAAAGACCTGGACTGGCCTTCTTCACCCCACAGAGGGAAGGAACTGCCTGGCAGTGGGCCCCGCACACCACATGCAGAGTGCCTGGTTATGCGCCCTGGGCCTGTGTTGAGGGTAGAGAAGAGGAGGAAGAGACTTGTGAATGGATTGGACTGGGCAAGTGGGAAAGTGGATGGTTAATCTTCCCTTGCCTGTACTGAGAGTGCAGGGCCTATTATATTGCCTCAGGGATACCAGTAGCTGAGTATTCCAGCCCTCAGGAAGCTCCAGCAGAAAGATCATGAGTTCAGGCTATATAGCAAGATTATGGAACACTTGGCCTGTCCCGACTCTGGTTTTGTTTGTTTGTTTGTTTGTTTGTCTGAGGTAGGGTCTCCCTACAGCCCAGGCTGATCTGGAATTCAGTATGTAGTCTCAAGATGGCCTTGAACTCACAGCGATACTCTTACCTCTGTCTCCTGGGTGCTAGGATTAAAGGTGTGTGCCACCACGCCTGGTGCTGCACCTCTGATCTAAGGATTTACCCTCATTCAGTCCTCAGTAATCCTATAAGATAGGTGCTGTTCCCACAGGAGAAATCTGGGGATGAATCAGTGCCCGAGGGTCATAAAACAGCAAGTGACATGTTTGAAGCCAGAGCTGGGATATATGTGACACTTTCCCTCACCCTGCACAGAACAGGGCCTGCCTGAGCGTCCAGGGCCATTGAGTTCTGTGGAACCATCTTAGGCTATAGCGTGGATCAAACTTGTATCGCCACAATGGTGCCCTGTTTTCTGAACCTGTCTTCTCCTTTTCTCCTCCCTTCTCATTCAGCTGCGAATGCAGTTCCAGGGTGTGGCCTCAAAGTGACCTGCGTCTCAGCTGCAGTGTCCGACGAGTCCGTGGCTGGGGACAGTGGTGTGTACGAGGCTTCCGTGCAGAGGTGGGTGCTGTTCTCTGTGTGGAGGCATGATCTCTATATATACAAGCCCGGGCCCCAGGAGGGCATTTTCCATGACCCTGTGTTCCCTTGGCAACTCTGTTTGGAGCTGTACCAAAGGTGAGACAGGAAAGCTATAGGTAGCATGGCTCTTCCCGGGGGGGGAATGTGGGTTCTGGGGTGACAGGTACAGTATGTACTATTGAAACAAGCGCTACAGAAAGGGAGCCTCTTTCCACGAGGGTGGTGCGAGCACCCAGAGAAGGCAGGGTCCCAGCTTAGCTCCCGGGTGAATGCGGGGAAGCTGACCACCTCTCCTGGCTTTGCAGACCGAGTGCTTCAGAACCTGCTGCTTTTGACAGTGACGAGTCGGAAGCCGTGGGAGCCACTCGGGTTCAGATTGCCCTGAAGTAAGTGACGGTGGGGGGGCAGGGACAGTGGGTGGCTTGGGAATTGAACCTGGGATAGCAAGCACCTTTCACTGCTCAGCCACCTTCCCAGCCTTTTATTAGAGAGAGAGAGAGAGAATGGGCACTGCTGGGTCCTCCAGCCATTGCAAGCAAACTCCAGATGCATGTGCCACCATGTGCATCTGGCTTACATGGGATCTGGGGAGCTGAACCTAGGTCCTTAGGCTTCTCAGGCAAGTGTCTTAACCACTAAAGCCATCTCTCCGGCCTGTGATGTATTTCTTTTTAAATTAGGAATTAATTGTCAACATTTCAATATTGGGAAATTCCCTACAATTTGTTGACATCTCTTTAGAGACTCAGATGACTGGCAGCCCCGAACTTGCATCCTGTTGTGGCAGCAAAGCTCTGGGTGTGTGCTGCCCAGCTCACCATACTTGGCAGCGTGACCCGCAGCTGTGTCCTACGATGAAAGAGAGAGGGATGGGCAAGATACACCAATCCGTGCTCCCATCTGCCCCCCTCTCATTTCAGATATGATGAGAAGAATAAGCAGTTCGCAATATTAGTCATCCAGCTGAGTAACCTCTCCGCTCTGTTCCTGCAGCAAGACCACAAAGTGTGAGTATGTAGCCGGGCAGTCGCATGTCATCCTCTCTTGCCCACTGTGCTTATCCCCAGGGAACACTCCAGCTGCGTCTCATTCCGGCTCCGAGTACCACCATAGTTTTTTTTGTTTTTCGAGGTAGGGTCTCACTCTAGCTCGGGCTGACCCGGAATTCACTATGTAGTCTCGGGGTGGCCTCGAACTCACGGCGATCCTCCTACCCTGCCTCCCGGGTGCTGGGATTAAGGGTGTGGGCCACCACGCCCAGCCCGCCACGGGTATTTAGTACACATGAGCACGTTGGTGCTGTCGGACTTGCACAGACAGGCGCAGCGGCAGGCAAGCCAGCCTCTCTGGGAGAGAAGCACTCTAGAGCTTTCGTTCCTTCCTCCACGTGCTGCTCCAGGGATGACGGATGAGCACGTTCTTCGTGGGCTCTGCTCTCCTGGACCGTGCCCTCATGGACAAGAGTGGCCACAGTCCGTGCTTTCCTTCTCCACCCTGCTCAAGGATTTCACAGCGTCAACACCAGGCCCTGTGCTTCTGGAGCAGGGATGTGACTGGGTGTCACGTGACGGCCACCAGGACAGCAAACGCCTACGGTGTCTGCGTGCAGTCCTCTTATGGACTGAGCTTTTGTTGCACCTACGTGTTTTCTCCTGTCGTGAGGCCGAGAAAGCTGGATGGCAGCAGCATAGTAGCACATGGGGGAGGAAGATGGGAAATCACAAGGGACACCAGGCTGGACTGTGGGTTGTTTTTTGGTCTTTGTCCATACACACGGTGCCAGGGCAGTAATCTCCACAGCTCTTCAGTGCTTAGGCAGAGCTGTGGGTGAGGTCTGGGCGCATGGGCAAAATGCATCTGTACTTTTGTTAGGCTCATCAGATGACCCTGCTGGCAGGGTTAGAGCATTTTGGCCCTCAGTGTTAGACATCCCCAGTTCCACCGTTCCTCGGAGCTGGCAAACAGCCATCGCCAGCGCTGCTGCACAGACTCCTGTGCGTGGCTCCCTTCAGACTACACAAGCTCTGAGAGTCTTAAAGATTTGGAGACCCAGCTGTTGCACAACCTTCACAGAATGAGGATCTCCACCCTTTCCTCCACTACTCTCTTTCTTTTTTAATTTATTTATTTGAGAGAGTCAGAGAGAAGGGGAGAGAGACAGACAGACAGACAGAATGAGTGCGCCAGGGCCTCCAGCCACTGCAGACAAACTCCAGATGCATGCAACACCTTGTGCATCTGGCTTACGTGGGTCCTGGGAAATTAAACCTGGGACCTTTGGCTTTGCAGGCAAACGCCTTAACTACTAAGCCATCCCTCCAGCCTTTTTTGTTGTTGTTGTTGTTGTTTTGAGGTAGGGTTTCACTCCAGCCCAGGCTGACCTGGAATTCACTCTGTTGTCTCAGAGTGGCCTTGAATTCATGGCAGTCCTAATGCCTCTGCCTCCTGAGTGCTGGGATTACAGGCATGCGCCACCATGCCCAGCTTGAGATTTCTTTTTTTGAAAAGTATTTTATTTGTTTATGAGAAAAAGAGAAAGAATGGGCATGCCAGGGCCTGTAGCCACTGCAAACAAACTCTAGATGCATACGCCACCTTGTGTAACTGGCTTACATGGGTTCTGGGGAATTGAACCTGGGCACCTGGGCTTCACAGGCAAGTATCTTAACTGCTGAGCCATCTCTGTAGCCCTCTTCCTGGGGATTTCTGCATTGGGGCTAACCAGCACATTAGTCCCAGAGTTTGGCTAACCCAGCTCCCTTGGTGGCTCCGTCTCCCTCTAGGAACATCCGTGTGGCCATCCTGCCTTGCTCTGAAAGCACCATCTGCCTCTTCCGGACCCGGCCTCTGGATGCCGCTGACACCCTCGTGTTCAATGAGGCATTCTGGGTGTCCATGTCCTACCCAGCCCTTCACCAGAAGACCTTACGAGTAGACGTCTGTACCACTGACCGGAGCCACACAGAGGAGTGTCTGGTGAGGGTTGTGTCTGTCCATTCATCTTAAGGTGAAGATGATACAGGTGGTGGTACACGTGACACTCGTCCTGGATTCTAGGTGAAGATGTCTCTATAGAGAATTGTATTCCCCGACTTTTGGTGAGCGGGAGCCCCTGAAAAGACCTGGAGGGTGCTAGCCAGGTGCCTCAGCTGCTCTGGGCATCATTAGACAGACAGCAAGCACAGAGAGCCAAGAACAAACTTAAATGTCTTTTGGCCAGTTGCCATCTGGCTGTGTGGCCCTTGGCAAGTTACTTCACCTCGCGGGTCCCACGTTCCTTGTCCGTAAAGTGCAAATACTGCCTCCCTGATGGCCACCGCAGAGGTCTTGTGAGGCTTGTATGAGAGCGCAGACTACGAAGTCCCTGGCTTGGTAGGTTCTCATTGGATTGGGCCATTGTTGGCCCCCTTTCTGGACCAGAGGCTACCACCACGCCGCCCCCCCCCCCTCTACCACCACCACCACATTGGCAGGGTTGGAGGTGAAGTAGCCCTGGGTACCTTTGTGTCCTGAGGGTGCCGTCTTAGAGGTTTGTTCAAATTATGTATATGTGTGTGTGTGTGTATATATATATGTATATGTGCGTGTGTGTATGCATATATGTATTATGTATATGTGTATGTGTATATATATATACATATAATTTACTTGCAAGCAGAGGGATATAGACACACACACAGAATGGGCATGCCAGGTCCTCCAGCCACTGCAAACGAACTCCAGATGTATGCGCCACCTTGTGCACCTGTCTGTACATGGGTTCTAGGGAATTGAACCTGAGTCGTTAGGCTTTGCAGGCGAGTGCCTTGACCACTAAGCAATCTCTCCAGCCCTTGCTGAACTTTCTTTTAATCTGGAAAATGAGACCAATACCTCACCAAGGGGCTTCTCGTTTACAATTGAGTTGAACGAAGCCCAAGGCTTTCTTATCTCTGGGCACTGTGATAAAGGAGCCCAAGTGTGTACGTTCAACCTAGAAGGAAGCTCTGCTCACTTACACCTTCCGTGGGCACCCGCTGGGTGCTCACCCCCATGCTGGGCGCCGGAGATTTCCTAGGAGAGGCCCTTCGATGAGGAGCCAGCACATAGGCTGTGATGCGGGCTGTGTTGGAAACGGGTGGGTGGGGATGACAGGCCATGTGGAGCGCGTGCAGCTGTCCGGCCAGGGCGGTGTGTGCACTGCTGAGCCTCCTCCCTGCCTCAGCATCTGGAAGCTGGAGCAGAGACTGCTTCCTCCTCTGCAGGCCGCCTCCCCTCTCCCAGCAGGAGCCCAGAGAGGCTTGTGCTGCCTTGCCTGAGTCCACATGTGCTGAGAACCCCTTCCGTTGTCATTACCTTCTTTCTCATTGTGCGAGAAAGCACCCGACCAAAAGCATCCTGTGGAAGGGAAGAATTTATTTTGGCTTAGAGCCTCGAGGGGAAGCTTCATGATGGCAGGGGAAAGTGTGGCACGAGCAGAGGCTGGACATCGCCTCTGCCACAGCAGACGGCAGACAACGGTGGGAATATTAGCCAAGCTCCAGCAAGGCTCCACCTCCCAAATTGCCATCAGCTGGGAACCAAGAATTCAAAGCACATGAGTTTATGGGGGACATCTGATTCGCCACATGTTCGCTGTTAAGGAATTACGGCAGCGCATTCTCAGGATGTAAGGGTGGGGCGTCAGGTCACTCCCAGCTCTGTCACCCAACAGTCTTCAGTTTCTGGTCTCCGTTTGTGAATCTGTAACACGCACCTCCTCCTGCCGACCTTTCTGGATGTGCCCAGGAACCGATGGGGCACAGGAATAGCCCTGCTCTGACTTAAAAACACTTGTACCAGTCACCTGGTGCCCTGATTAAAATGAAGATTTGGATTTGACAAGGTCTGTGCAGGGCCTAAGGAGCTGCATTTCTCACAGACTCCCAGGGGACCTGACGCTGTGTGCCTAGGGGTCACTCTGTATGAAAAGGCCATGGAGCAACAACAGAGTGCCCACTGGACACAAGTTTCCAGCACTTTCCTGCTCAGCTGGGACCCGTAACAACATTGCACCAGTGAGCATCAGAAGGATGACAGATATGTGGCACACACTGAACCAATCGCTGGGCCCTGGCATGCCCATTCTGTGTGTGTGTTTGTATATATCCCTCTGCTTGACAAGCACTATCTCTATTGATCCTCACTCCAGTCTTATAAAGGAGGGCCTTTCCAACAGTGGAAAACTGAGTCCCAAAGGTGAAAGATCTTGTCTTAAGTCACATAGTTATACAATGGCATATACAACTGCTTCCCCTGAACTTCATGTGGAATAATGGCTCTCCTACACACCCAGGGAGCATCCTTGACTACAGGGTACACATGCCAGCCCCTCGGTGTTCTCTGTGCTCAGGGATCTTGTCAGTGGGATCATTGACAAGAAGAGTTTGGAGAACTTGGTGGCCATTGAAGGGGAAGAGCAGAAATCTTTTTTTTTTTTTTTTTTTCTTTCCCCAAACCCTGGCTCCTGTAGTGAAGCATAGGGATTCTGAAATGAGAAGAAACTCAATCTTGCTTTCTTCTCCGAAGTGGGCGTCTTTTATTCCTCCTGCCTAATTGAAGCCTGGCCATCGCTGGTTACCATAGCAGCGGCCCAAGCACTCATCTTCCCCAGGCTTGTCACTGTCCATGACCAGTGGGAAACCTCCTTTCCTGCCCACAGTGTCAGGCTGGTGTGTTTGGATGGCTGGAGAAGAAGAAGTGAGATAGGAGGGGGAGAGGGCTGCTCTGCTCCTACATGGGGCCTCCCTGCCTTGTGCGGGTTGTGGAATCCCTTGTCTGTTTTAAGCTACTTCATCTGCCAGGCAATTGCAGTTGTACCCGTACCAAGCAGTGCCTCTACTGGGACAAGAGCTCTGTGTGGGACTATCTCTATTTTTAGCCTCGCCCTAGGAAGAAGCAGTAGAGGTGAGCTCCATTTCTATTTATTTTATTTTATTTTATTTTTTTGAGGCAGAGTCTCACTGTAGCTCAGACTGAATTCACTATGGAGTCTCAGGGTGGCCTCGCACTCATGGCAATTCTCCTACCTCTGCCTCCCAAGTGCTGGGATTTTAAAGGCCTGTGATGTCCATTTTACAGAGTAGCGAGAAGGGCCAAGTAGCTTGCTCAGGTCTTCCAGCCATCTCCTCGAGAACCAACGTGCATATGAAGAGTCATCCTTCCATGTAGCTGTCGCACTGAACTCATCTCAGAGACACTGAGGGGCTGGTTCTCACCTCCCCAGGCCTAGATAAATGGGTTTAGGGAAACACATGGCCTGCTGGCCCCAAGATTTCAGGCCTACCAATCGTGCTACTGTAGCACTGGGCCACACCCACCCAACTGTGAAGCTCAGTGCCGCACAGCTCAGGTTCGGCCGGGGCAGCCCCCAGAGCTGGTCCTTGCGACAGTTCCCTTTCTCTCTCTTTTACTTGGTCATACTCCCTCAGCTCCATCCCACCCTGTCCAAGTGACCTCTCCCCCTCCTCTCCACACCTGTGCAACTGGACAGAACATGTACCTAGCCATGCTGTCGTGTTCTTTGAAAGTTAGCCACCACTGACTTCGTGCAAGTGCTGAATGTTACTAGATGTGCCACTGTGTCTCCCAGGGACTACTCCCTCTTCCACTGCAGTGACAAAGACGCTTTGCTCTCAGGGACACAGGAGAGAATTGGAAAGGGTCCCCCCACAGCTTTCACCCACACGTAGTGACTTTCGTAGCTTCTCCTGGACCTCTGTGCTCCTGCCCGTCCATTCCTGATGACTTCAGCAGTCATTCTGTTATTTCCTTGGTCTTCGGTGTTCTCTCCTCTGCTGGATCCAACCTGTGCATATACCAGTGTGCCGTTGTATCTCCCAGCCTTAAAACCAAACTTGCTGGCCGTGGTGGCGCACGCCTTTAATCCCAGCACTCGGGAGGCACAGGTGGGAGGATTGCCGGGAATTTGAGGCCACCCTGAGAGTACATAGTGAATTCCAGGTCAGCCTGGGCTAGAGCAAGACCCTACTTCGAAAAAGGCAAGTACTCTTTTTCTACTCCATCTCCACATCCGGGTACTGCCACATTGTTCTTTTCCCTCTACAGCAACACCGTCGCCTCCCCAAGTGGGCTTCGCCTTTTCCTCACGCTCATCGCCCGGCCTCTCAGCCACACGTGGCCCGGTTGCTCATTGCATTCCACAGTCTCCTTCCCCTCACATGCATCCTCGCTGTCTTCAGCCACTGACGCCCTCGTCGCTGGCTTCCCTGTCTCGGGCCTTCACTGATCCTCCCTCAGTTCCCCGACTTCTCTACACTGGAAGTCCCCTGCACTCAGGTCTTGCTCCTGCCCTGTCCTAGTCCCTCCCTTGGTGGACTCCTCTTACTCCCCACATTCAAAGACCATCCCTCATCTCTGACCCCACGTGTCCACTGCCGTTTCTGCGTCTTCTGTGACATAGCTCGTGAGCATCCTTCACCAGCATGGCATCTCTGGTCATTCATTCTGTCTTTTTTATTTTGAAGTATTTTATTCATTTGCACGAGTGGGGTGGGGAGGGAAGGAGGGAGAGAGAAAGAGGCAGAGAGAGAGAATGGGCACGTCAGGGCCTCTAGCCACTGCAAATGAACTCCAGGCGTATGTGCCACCATGTACATCTGGCTAATGTGAGTGCTGGGGAATCGAACCTGGGTCATTTTTGGCTTTGCCAACAAGCACCTTAACCACTAAGCCATCTCCAGCTCCATTCTGTCTCAAAATTTATTTATTTGACAGAGTGAAAGAGAAAGAGGCATATATATATATATATATATATAGAGAGAGAGAGAGAGAGAGAGAGAGTGCTATATAGAGAGAATGGGTACCAGAGCCTCTAGCCACTGCAAACCAACTCCAGATGCACGCACCACCTTGTGCATCCGCTCTTATGTGGGTACTGGGGCTTCGAACTTGGATCCTTTGGCTTTGTAGGCAAGCACCTTAACCGCTGAGCCATCTCCCCCGCCCTCATCCTGTGTTTTTATTGTCTCAGCTGATAGCAGTCATAGTCAGCTGTTCTCAGCCAGACACGATGGGCTCATCCTTGGCCCTGTCTGTTTGCACACACTAGCCTATCAGCTTCACCTTCTCACGATCTCCGACTCCATCCACTTCTCGCCCTGTTCTCTGACCCAGGCCTCCTGTAGTACTCCAGTATTGCCCTCCTCCGTCTCCACACTACAGGCCCTTCTCCCTCCTTTCTTCTCCAGTAGCCAGAGTGACATACTTAAGTGTTAAGTCAATGCATGCCAGCGCTTAGGATGGTTTGTCTCTGGATCCTTTGCCTGGCCCTCAAGACCCTGCTTCTCCCTTGAATTGTATTCCTCAAAATTCCCGGAGTCTCCCGTGTTCCTCGAGTGAGAAGCGTGCTTCCCAGGCTGGTGCCCTGTGCCTGGACCTCCCTTCTGCCAGATGCCCACAGCCAGGCTTGCTCCCTTGCCTCATTCTGAACTTTATTCCAATGTTCCCTTCTCAGAGACAGCCTCTTGCTCTCTGTAAAAAATTCTGTTTTCCCCCTTACTCTCTCAGCCCCTCTAAATGTGTGGTGGCACATGCCTATAATTCTAGCACTTGGGTGGCTAAGGCAGGAGGATCACTATTTCTAAGCCAGCCTCGACTGCACAGTGAAACCTTATCTTAAAACACAAACAAAAAGAAAAGCCAAATGTGGTGGCATCTAGCTGTAATCTCAACACTTGGGAGGTGGGGGCAGGAGACTCCAGAACCCAAGGGATCCTCAGCTACATGGGAATTCAGGCCAGTCTGGGCTACACAAGACTCTGTCTCATAAACAAGGAGAGCGCACATAGCTTTGTGGGAGAGTTCTTACTTAAAATGATAAGGCCTTTTATTCGATCTCTGGTGCTGCCAAAACAGTCCACATTCCCTCTGATCCCCTCTCCCTGCATTATTTTCTCTATAGCACTTAAAAAAGCTCTATTAAAATATTAGTAAAATTTAGGGTGTATGTTATTGTTACCTAGTATTATTTCTGAAATTGGAGACTATTTGCAGATGTCTGAGGATTGCCTGAGCCCAGGAGTTCAAGATCAGCTTGAGTGACATAGCCAGACTCCTTGAAAAAGAAGGGAGAAAATGCATTTATTCTAAATGTCAGATGATATTTTTATTTATTTATTTATTTATTTATTGGCTTTTTGAGGTAGGGTCTCACTGTGGTCCAGGCTGACTTGGAATTCACTATGTAGTCTCAGGGTGGCCTTGAACTCATGGTGATCCTTCTACCTCTGCCTCCCGCGTGCTGGGATTAAAGGCATGCGCCACCACCCATGGCTTCCGCTGATATTTAATCGATGACTGTGTTTCCTTTTTTAATATGTTACTTTTATTTATTTCAGAGAGAGAGAATGGGTACACCAGGACCTCTAGCCACTGCAAACAAACTCCAGACACATGCGCCACCATGTGCATCTGGCTTATGTGGGTTCTGGGGAATTGAACCTGGGTCCTTAGGCTTTGCAGTCAAATGCCTTAAGCACTAGTCTATCTCTCCAGGTCACCTTTCTGTTTCTTAATGGTGTACAGAGTAATAATGTGCCTTATAATTGATGGCATCTTTATATATTTTTTGTAATGTGGGATGCATGCATGGCGTGCCCCATATGCTCGCCTGTGGTGGGCTGTGGTGGTTGGAGGTGTCCTCTCTGTCACTGTTCAGCATGGTCTGGGTTTTGAACAGGAATCTCTTTACTGATTCTGGTGCTCCCAAGACCCCAGTGCCTCTCAGGTCTTTGCTCACAAGCAGGACTGGGGTCACAGCCATACCCCTACCTCCTATATTTAAAAATCTCTGGTGGAGCTGGGCGTAGTGGCACACGCCTTTAATCCCAGCACTTGGGAGGCAGAGGTAGGTGGATCATGGTGAGTTTGAGGCCACCCTGAGAATATAGAGTGAGTTCCAGGTCAGCTTAGACTACAATGAGATCCTATCTCGGGGGAGGGGGGGCATCTCTGGTAGTTTCCAGCACTCGTGCTTGTACACTTAACCACTGAGCCATCTTGCCAGCCCTATAGCATCATAGTTTGATGAAACAACACAGAGCTCACTTACTGATTTCTCCATTTCTCCCAGACTGAAGCCAGCTTGGGGGAGGGCTGGAATTTTCGTCCGCCCTATATCCTGAGGCATCCTCAGTACCTAGAACATCACCCAGGGTGTACATTTATACTCTTCAGGAACCAAATGTGCTAAATAAATGAATAAAAATACCCACCCCCTCAGAGTCCATCCAGTGTATAGAAGCAAGTGATGTTCACATCCATGAGGCAGCCTCAATAGGCTGTGTAGCTTGCTTTAATTTGACAGAGGTGTCACACATCCAGGCTGTTCTCACGACCCCTCCTCTTGTACCTCAATCCTAGCCTGTCATATTCTGAACTGTAATATCCGATTTTTTTTTCATCTCCCCAGGAAACTGTCAGCCCCTGGGGAAGAATCATGTCCTGGAGGTTTCTCTGAATACAGAGTCTGTAGTGGGCTTGGGGAATATTAGTTGAATAAATAATTGAGTTATATACCTGCGTGTGTATTAAATTTACATCGATTCTCAGCGCCTGGAATATGTCAGCCACTTAATTCCAGAATTGACTGTAGCCCTCCCAGTGGTCCTGCATGTGGGAGTTATTTTCCTTGTTTCCCTGGTGAAGAAGCTGGTGTCAAACAAAGTGCCAGAAATGGGCTGACTTCCTGTCCCTAGGCAACACATTTTGCTAAGTGTTGCCAAAGCCCTTCCATAAAAGTAACCTCCCTAGCCGGGTGTGGTGGTACACGCCTTTAATCCTAGCACTCGGGAGGCAGAGGTAGGAGGATTACTGTGAGTTCGAGGCCACCCTGAGACAACAGTGTGAATTCCAGGTCAGACTGAACTAGAGTGAGACTCTACCTCAAAAAACCAAAACAAACAAACAAACAAACAAACAAAAACCAGAAGAAGTAACCTCCCTTATTTATTTATTTATTTGACAGAGAAACGGGGGGGGGGGGTTGAATGGCACGCCAAGGCCTCCAGCCACTGCAAATGAACTCCAGATGCATGCGCCCCCTCGTACATCTGGCTAACATGGGTCCTGGGGAATCGAACCTGGGGCCTTTGGCTTTGCAGGCAAATGCCTTAACTGCTAAGCCATCCCTCCACCACAGTAACCTCCCTTTTTGATTCCCACTAGTAAGGTGAGTGTTCTCCATAGCCTCGTTAACAGTATGTGTTGTTAGCACTCTAGATTGTAGCAGATTTGGTAGGGGAGGAATTATAGGTGGATTTTTCACCTCACTTGTAAGGACTTGTTCAGTGTTGCGTTCCTTTCAGCCTGTCTCCTGCTAGAGGGGGGACTGTGTGGGGTCCCCCATTTGTAGTACCCAATCCAGAACCTAGCACTGAATGTGATTAGTACAAGAGGGGCCCAGAGCAGGCGAATGTGGTTAAGAATGTGCCAAGTCTGGATGTGGCGGTGCATGCTTGTATAATCCTGGCACCTGGGAGGCGATGGCAGGAGGACCGGGATTTCAAAGCCGGCTGTATCACAAGTTTGAGGACTGCTGGGCTACGTGAGACCTTGTCTTAAAACAAACAACGACAACAACAAAAACCTAACTAAATGCATACATAGATACACACACTGATACAGGTTGCATGCACCTGTAATCTTAGTACTGTAGAGGCCAAGGCAGGATGGTCACTGAGAGTTCAAGATTGAGCTACAGAGTGAGTTCAGGGTCAGCATGGACTTCACACAGAAGGCTTGTCTCAAAAAGGAAAAAAAAAATTATAAAAAATGGACATTGTAGGGCTGGAGGGATGGCTTAGCGGTTAAGGCGTTTGCCTGCAAAGCCAAAGGACCCAAGTTCGATTCCCCAGGACCCACGTAAGCCAGATGCACAAGGGGGCACACGAGTCTGGAGTTCGTTTGCAGTGGCTGGTGGCCCTGGCACAACCATTCTCTCTCTCTCTCTCTCTCTCTGTCAAATAAATAAATAAATAATAAAAATGGGCATTATAGAATGTACCCTGGTCTCAGCTATGTGGGTCGCTGAGACAAGAGCACTACTTTCGTGCAACCTGAGCAGCATAGTGAGACTCTTATCTCAAAAGTGTATACACTCGTGAATGAATGAGTTGGTGGAGACCGTTAACAGCAGTCCCTTCCCTCATCCGAGGAAGCCTCATCCCCTCTGGGGCGTGGGATAGGGGGACAACTGAATTCTCAGAATGCCCCATTGCTCCCTGATTACAGTTTCCTTCTCTGTGTTTCAAGCAGGGAGGTGCTCAGATCAGCCTGGCCGAGGCCTGCCGTTCTGGGGAGAGGTCGACACGCTGGTACAATCTCCTGAGCTACAAGTACTTGAAGAAGCAGAGCAGGGAGCCCCAGTTGCTTGGAGCCACAGGTCCTGACCCAGAGCCAGACCACACGGTGAGCTTGCTGAGCGGGGTGGTGTGCTTGCCCCCACACCTGCCACACTGGACGGGCCACTGAGGGGAAACCTCTTCCAGAACTGGTCGGGCATGGAGGCTGCTGGGAAAAGGACCTCCCTGTCCACACCTCATGCCTTTCAGCGTTTTTGCTTCCTCCTGAATTTTGCATTGCTTTGTGCTGCTTGCCTGTTAAAAATCCTTAATTCACAATGTTAAAAAAAAAAAAAAAACGAAGCGGTACAAAAAAAAAAACGAAGCGTAGGGCTGTGTGTGTAGTTCAGTGTACAGAGCAAGCCTAGCTTGTGTGAGTCCCTGCAAAAAAGAAGTGCCGAGCTGGGCGTGGTGGCGCACGCCTTTAAGCCCACACTGAGGGAGCAGAGGTAGGAGGATCGCCATGAGCTTGAGGCCACCCTGAGACTACAGAGGGAATTCTAGGACAGCCTGGGCTTCAGCGAGACCCTACCTCGAAAAACCAAAAATAAATGATAAAGAAAGAAAGAAGCGCAGAAGGAAGGAGAAAGCTGGGAGGTAGAAAATTAACCTTTCTTGAGACCCCACTGAGTGTGGAGTCTGTCATGGAAACTACAGGAAAGCAGAAGTCACAGGAAGGACAGTCAGGGTGCCTGTTTGTGGTTGGACCACAGTCAGGAATATCTCCCTAAACCTTGGCTTTCTTTCCTGTCAACCATAAGCCTAAGGTGTTTTCACAAAACTTTGAAAAAAAATGTATGTAGGGGCTGGGGATTTAGCTCAGCAGGCCCTGGGTTTGGTCCTCAGCCCTGGAAAAAAGAAAAAATATAAAGAATACTTGGAGCCCAGTGTGGTGGCACACTTTTTTTTTTGGTGGGGGGGGGTTGGAAGTAGTGTCTCACTGTAGCTTGGGGTGGCCTCAAACTCACAGTGATCCTCCTACCTCTCTACCTGCCAAGTACTGGGATTAAAGGTGTGCGCCACCATGCCCCACATAGCACACTTTTTTGAGAGAGAGAGAGAGATTGAGTGCGTCAGGGCCTCCAGCCACCGCAAACGAACTCCAGACACATGTGCCACCTTGTGCATCTGGCTTACGTGTGGGTCCTGGGGAATCGAGCTGAGATCCTTTAGCTTTGCAGGCAGGCACCTTAACTGCCAAGTCATCTCTCCAGCCCTTGTTTTGTTTTTTTTCTGAAGTAGGATCTTACTCTAGCCCAGGCTGACCTGGAATTCTCAATGTAGTCTCAGGATGGCCTCGAACTCGCAACAGTCCCCCTACCTCTGCATCCTGAGTGCTGCGATCAAAGGCGTGCGCCACCACGCCTGGCACTGCTTCCGGTTTTGCTCTGCTATTTGCTGCTTTCCTGGTTGCCAATTACTTGCTAGGTTATTCTATTGCATCTCGTATGTAGATCATAACTATCTTCAGAACGATTCTTTCTAGAACATACTGGCAGAAAAGGAAGTCTTAGGGAGGTCTAATAATTTCCTCGAATCACACGGGCTTCCTCACCAGTAACAGCATTTAGTCGAGTTGCCGTTCTCCCAGAAGCCCTCCCTGCATGCACTTCCTGACTTGCCTCCGTTTCTCTGTTCCCACATACAGTGCTTCCTTCTCTCCCCGTCCTCATCACGTTGTGCTGTGTTAGTGATTCATGCATTTGTTTCCCCGATGGCTCTCTGATGTCCTGCGGTCAGAGTTCTGATTGTCCTCCCTCAACTGCTAAATCTGACTGGCTTCCGGAACTCTGCTAAATAGATCTGTACGCATGTGCACGTGGGGAAGTCTCCGCAAGTTCCTTGCACTTAGACAAATGGAGTGCTGTACCCCTGGCGTACAAGTGCCCTTGCGCTGGACACTTGGCCACTCTACCCTTCGGGTTCTTTGTTCTGTAGGGGGGCCACCTGTCTGGAATGCTCTGATTGCTGGCACCCAGAGGACACCCGCTGACCAACCCCCACCCTGTGTCTCTTACAGGACGCAGTGTCTGTCTTGTTAGAACAGACGGCTGTAGAGTTGGAGAAGAGGCAGGAGGGAAGGAGTGGTTCCCAAACACTGGAAGGCAGCTGGTGAGTGCTTCCCTGGGGCAAAGGCCCATTTAACCACAGGAGGGTGCCCTGGGGGCTCCATCATGTGCCCTCGCTGCTGGCCATGAGACAGGACAGGTTGGCACAGTGTTGCCTAAAACCCTTCCTAGCTTGTCCCTTTGGGTTCTGAGAGTCACGCTACCTAATATTCCTTTGTATCTTGGTGTGCTGACATTTATTTTGGTGAAAAAAAATTTTGATATATATTATTTATTTAAGAGAGAGAGAGAGAGAAAGGGCACACCAGGACCTCCAGCCACTGCAAACGAACTCCAGACTTATGTGCCACCTTGTACATCTGGATTACATAGGTACTTGGAAACCGAACCTGGATCTAAAACTTAGGCTTCACAGGCAAGCTCCTTAACTAAGCCATCTCTCAGAATCGAAAAAAATTTTTATAGAGGGAGCTGCAGAGATGGCTCAGTGGTTAAAGGCACTTGCTTGCAAAGTCTATGCATCTGGATTTGATTCCCCATCACCCATGTAAAGCTGGATGCAAAAGTGGCACACGTGAGCCTGGGCGTGGTGGCGCACTGCCTTTAATCCCAGCACTTGGGAGGCAGAGATAGGAGAATCGCCGTGAGTTCAAGGCCACCCTGAGACTACATAGTGAATTACAGGTCAGCCTGGGCTAGAGCGAAACCCTACCTTGAGAAACAAAACAAAAAACAAAAGTGGCGCATGCATCTGGCATTTGTTTGCAGCAGCAAGAGACCCTAGCATGTACGCATGTGCACACCCACCCACCCACACACACACATACACACTTTTAAAAATAAAGAGATCTGAGCACAATAGCTCACACTTATGTAGTACATGAGAGACTGAAACAGGAATATTGCTATAAACTCAAGGCCAGCCTGGGCTACAGAAAAAATATTAAGGAAAATTTACTATGAATATTACATTTGTATCATTTGCCCAAACAGATTATTTAGTAAGGATTGCAATTGGCTGCTAGGAATAGTCAGTATAAAGAACAGGTGTAAATGTTTCCTCATCTGGGCATTGTGGTGCACACCTTTAACCCCTGCATTTGGGGGGAAGAGGATTGCTATGAGTTCGAGGCCACCCTGAGACTACAGAGTAAATTCCAGGTCAGCTTGGGCTAGACTGAGACCCTACCTCAAAAAAAAAATTTTTTTTTAAGTCTCTTCAGAGGGCTGGAATGATGGCTCAGTAGTTAAAGGTACTTGCTGGGGTTCAAATCCCCAGTACCCACATCAAGCCAGATGCACAACGTGGCGCATACATCTGGAGTGTGTTTGCAATGGTAGGAGGCCCTGGCACCCATTCTCGTTCTCTCTCCCTCCCTCCCTCCTTCCCTCTCTGCTTGCAAATCAATAATAAAATATTTAATATATAAAATATAACATAAAATAAAAAAGAATAAATTAGTTTCTCTTTCACTTAAGAAGAATGAGAAGATACAGTTTCTTTTACTAGCTGCATAACGTTATTGGAAACCCAGGCTCCTTCATCTGTCTGTCTTGCTATCTTCACTCTGAGACCTCCATCACTGAGGCTGCTTTGTAAGCCCAAGATGACTGCCAGAGTACTGGCCATCAGGCAGACATCCGTCAGAACAGGCCAAAAATGACTGCGCCTGTCTTCTTCAAGTTTTATATAACCTAAGCATAGCTTTTTTTTTTTTAACCTTAAAAAGTTTTGACTATAACTTTTATATTTTGTCTTATACCTCTTTTTATAAATTTAAATTTTTCATGTGACTACATAATGTACTTTTTGCACTGCCTTCGCTTTGCCCTACGCTTCCTTCCATGTTGACTTTTTTCCCTGGACAGTCTCACTGCTAAGTTCTTATCATTAGTACATATGTAAGTTTATGCATCTATAGTGTCTAAAGCCCACAAGTGAGAGAAAACATAGGCTACTTGAATTTTGAAAATACAATAGTACTTTTGGTGTTTTTTTTAAATATTTTTTATTTTTCTTAATTTATTTGAGAGAGAGAGAGAGAGAAATATGAAGGGAGAAAGAAAGAGAGAGAGAATGGGCGCACCAGGGCCTCCAGCCGCTGCAAATGAACTCCAGATGTGTGCACCCCCTTGTGCATCTGGCTTACATGGGTCCTGGGGAATCGAACCTGGGTCCTTTAGCTTTGCAGGCAAAGCGCCTTAACCACTAAGCCATTTCTCAGGCCCGCTTTTGGTTTTTTTAAGTTGACACATAATTATGTACAGTTATGGGTGACAGTATCACACGTGGATAACTGCACCGTGTATGCCCATCACGCTAGGCTGATGAATGTGCACGCCCTTCACGTGAAACATTTGTTGTTCCCTCGTGGTTTTACGTGCCAAATTCTCAACCCACTACTGACTGTAATCCCACCAACCCCTAAATAAATCAAACCAGAGCTTTCCCTCCTGTCTGAGTAACCCTACTGTGTGAGCTCTCCTCTCCCTCCCTTCTCCAGCCTAGGGGGACCACCACTCTCTCTTCTCTAGGAGGTCAATGTTTAGACTCCGTGAATGAAGGGGGCCGTGCAGTGTTTGTCTCTATGCGCCTGGCTCTTTTCACTTAGCGTAATGTCCTCCAGATCTCTCTACCGTCATCACAGAGGACAACTGTGCAACTGACTAGCTTCCTGTGCGTCTACAGGCCACATTCTCCTTCTGCATCCGTCTTCTGACAGATGCTCAGCTTGATTCCATGGGACTAGTGCAGGGGCGAGCGCAGGGTGCACGTGACTTTGTCACAGCGTAGCATGCAGAGGAGCTCACAGCGGTGAATGCAGCTCAGAGCAGGCTTAGAAACCAAGCCACTCATGGAACCAGAATCCACCCTGAGACTACACAGTGAATTCCAGGTCAGCCTGAACTACAGTGGGACCCTACCTCAAAAAAAAAACAAAAAGAAACTCCAGTCAAAGTCTCCATGCAGATGCCTATTCGGGACCCCTCTCAACTCACGAGCTTTCTGCTTTACTTATGTATTAAATTGTATATATGTAAATTTTTTTTCTTTCTTTTTTTTTTTTTTTTAGTTAGAGTCACATTCTAGCTCAGGCTGATCTGGAACTCACTTTGTAGTCCCAGGCTGGCCTCAAACTCATGTCATGGCGATCCTCCTACCTCTACCTCCCAAGTGCTGGGATCCTCCCAGGTACTGGAATTAAAGACATGTGCCACCATGCCAGGCCTAAATTTTTTTGTTGCTTATTTGGTTTTTTTTGAGGTAGGACCTCCCTCTAGCCCAGGCTGACTTGGAACTCACAGTGATCCTCCTACTTCTGCCTCCTGAGTCTTGGGATTAATGTCGTGCACCACCATGCCCAACTAAATAAATTTTTTAAAATTATTTTTATTTATTTATTTGCATGGAGAAAGAGAGAGAAAGAGAATGGGCACCCCAGGGCTGCAAATGAACTCCAGATGTATGTGCCACTTTGTGCATCTGGCTTTACATGAGTATTGGGGAATCGAACCCTGGTTCTTAGGCTTTGCAGGCAATTGCCTTTACCGCTGAGCCATCTCTCTAACCCCTAAATAATTTTGGTGTTTTGTTTGTTTGTTGTTTTTTTGTGGTAGGGTCTTGCGTTCCTCCTACCTCTGCCTCCCCCAAGTGCTGGGATTAAAGGTGTGTGCCACCATGCCTGGACTTTTTTTTTTTTTTTTTTTTTTTTGAGGTAGGGTCTCACTCTAACCCAGGCTGACCTGGAATTCAGTATATAGCCTCAGGGTGGCCTCAGACTCACAGTAATCCTCCTACCTCTGCCTCCCAACTGCTGGAATTAAAGGCATATTCCACCATGCCCAGCTCAGCACCTAAACATACATGTTTTTTAAAGATTTTATATCTTATTTATTTATTTGAGAGAGAATGGGCATGCCAGGTCCTCCAGCCACTGCAATGAACACCAGATGCATGCACCACCATGTACATCTGGTTTATGTAGGTACTGGGGAATTGAACCTGGGTCCTTAGGCTTCACAGGCAAGTACCTTAACCTCTAGGCCATCTCTTCAGCCCTCTAAATAAATTTTTTAAATATATTTTTATTTATTTGCAAGCAGAGAGAGAGAGAGAGAGAGAGAGCATGGGGGCCATTAGGGCCTCTTACACTGCAAACAAACTCCAGACACATACAGCATTTTGTATATCTGGCTTAAGGTAGGCAATGTTCCTAAGGATGACACTAAGGAGTCCTTTGGCTTCCACATGCAAGCACACACGTGCACACACACACGCACGCATGCACACACACACACAGACACATACGAAACAGCATGGACGTGGTGGCGCACGCCTTTCATCCCAGCACTTGGGAGACAGAGGTAGAAGGATTGCCATGAGTTTGAGGCCACTCTGAGACCACATCATGAATTCCAGGTCAGCCTGAGATAGCATGAGACCCTACGTCGAAAAACCAAAAATAAAGCAAGCAAGCAAGCAAGAAAAAAAACCAGCATTACCAGTACTGTAAGCCCACACCTTCTTTTCCATCACTGTCCTTAACTCCCTCTACCTTCCCTGAGCCTCACAAGAATGGAGGAAATAATAGTGACTGTGTATGGGGATAACAGGAAAAAGTACAGGAAAGTCAAAATGCAAAATATATAGTTGGCACTCAGTAAATGCTAGAAAACAACAGAAATATTCTCACTACCTTCTGGAAAGGAAACGACCACAGCCATAGGTCCTGCCATTTATATTTTTAAATATTTATTTGAGAGATAGAGAGAGAATGGGTACCAAGGTTTCTACCACTGCAAATGAACTCCAGATGCATGCACCACCTTATGCATTTGGCTTTATATAGGTACTGGAGAATTGAACCCGGGTCCTTAGGCTTTGGAGGCAAGCGCCTTAACCACTGAGCCATTTCTCCAGCCCAGTCCTACCATGTGAAACTGCATGTTGGCCTTTGAATTCAGCTTTGAATGGATACAGCAGCTAGCTCGGCCAACTTCCTGTGAGCTCTTATCTGGGTGGTCATTTGAGGAGCAAGAAGTGCTCAGCTCCCTGGGCTGAGAGGCACCACCGAGATCCCCGTCCTAATCTGAGGAATCAGATTTGTAATCAGATTTTTTTTTTTTTTTGAGGTAGGGTCTCACTGTAGCCCAGGCTGACCTAGAATTCACTCTGTATTCTCAGGGTAGCCTCAAACTCACAGCGATCCTCCTACCTTTTCCTCCCCAGTGCTGGGATTAAAGGCGTGCGCCACCACGCCCTGGCTGTAATCAAGATTTTTAAGTAGCTACTATGCTGGGGAAATTACGTGTGGTAATCGCTCATCAGAGCTTCTGGTGACAACACTTGGCTAATGCGAGTCACACTATTGTGAGCACAGGGCACAGGGACTAGTTGGTATGTAATAACCTGGAGCAAAGAGTAACTCTTCTGTATTATCCTTGCTATAGTCTCCAGTTATATAACTGGTCTCAGAAGGAGCTTTCCCTTGAAAATCTCTGACTCTGGGTTCATCAGACAATTCCTGGAAGGGGCCTCGGTGATAAATACTAGTGACCACATGGCTTCTGCTGCATGTCCCCACGTTGTGTCTGCAGTGTGAATGCTGCCATAGATAGTGTGTGGCCGGTGACTCACTGGGGACCATGGTGTGTGTTCTGTCAGCACTCCACTTACAGACAATGAAATTCGCATTCTTATAATTTGTACCTGTCACAATTATCATTTTCATTTTAATTTTTTTTCAGCTATTTAAAAAAAATATATAAAAGCCATTCATAGCCTGTGCAGAAAAAGCAGCAGGCTAGATTGGGGCTGTGGGCGGTAGTTCTGACTCTTCTCTTTGACTGTTTTCTCCATGTGATAAAGAACGGTGAGGGGGGGGGGGTCGTCCTGGAATTTTAGTTGTTCCCTTGTTTCGGGGTTGCCCACAGTATCATTACCTCTCTCGCCCTGTCCCTTGGCACTCCCATATATACTGCCTTGCATGATAGCCACCCAAGCGAAGGTCTGATGCCCAGGTCCTCGCTCCTCACACCCTGGCACAGGATCAGTAGTTTCCGCTAAATTCCAAGCCCAAGCTAAGGCTTTTCAAGGCGTCTCCTAGCAACCGCCTTCTGTTCTTTCTCCCCTTGTGGGCCCCTCTCTCCCCACCCCCTGCCATTCAAACTTCCCCAGATGCTGACTTCCAAAGAGAGCTGGGATCCCAGAGCAGTGGGATCCGTCCATCTGCAGCCCCTCCCCCAACACTGGAGACTTCTTTTGGTTCTGGGGCGACCACTACTAGCCCCAGGAGTAGGTGGAGGTCTTCCAAAGACCATCTCAGAGCTAATCCACTCCTTTAGAACCAAGGCTCCTAGAGGCACTGTTCTCTCTCTATTTAGCTGTCTGCATCAGAAGACTGGATTTCTTTCTTTCCTTCTTTTTGTTTTTAGGTTGTTTTGTTTTAATATTTTTATTTATTTATTCGCAAACAGAAGAGATAGAGAATCAGCATGCCAGGACCTCCAGCCACTGTAAACAAACTCCAGATGCATGCAGCACTTTGTGCATTTGGCTTTATGTGGGTACTAGGGAATCCAACCCCAGTCTTTAGGCTTTGCAGGCAAGCGCCTTAACTGCTGAGCCATCTCTCCAGCACCCCCCCTTTTTTTGTTTGTTTGTTTTGGTTTTTTTGAAGGTAGGGCCTCACTCTAGCCCAGGCTGACCTAAAATTTACCATGTAGTCTCAGGGTGGCCTTGAACTCACAGTGATCCTCCTACTTCTACCTCCCGAGTGCTGGGACTAAAGGTGTGCGCCACCATGTCTGGCTGTTTGTTTTTTATGTATATATATTTTACTTTTATTTATTTGAGAGAGAAAGAGGAAGGGGAGAGAGAGAGAATGGGTACACCAAGGCCTCCAGCCTCTGCAAACAAACTACACATGTATGTACCATCTTGTACATCTGGCTTACATTGGTCCTAGAGAATTGAACGTGGGTCCTTGGGCTTTGCAGGCAAGTGCCTTCACCATTAAGCCATCTCTGCAGCCCTGTTTGTTTGTTTTTATTATTTATTTATTTAAGAGAAATAGGCAGAGAGAGAGTGGGTGCTCCAGGGCCTCCAATCACTGCATGCGAATTCCAGACGCATGTGCCACCTTGTTCATCTGGCTTACATTGGTCCTAGAGAATTGAAACTGAGTCCTTAGGCTTTCGCAGGCAAGCTCCGTAACCACTAAGATATTCCTCTAACCCTTTTTGTTTGTCTTGTGACAGGGGCTTGTTATGTAGCCCAGGCTGACCTAAATTTTTTCTCCTGCCTCTGCCCCTGCCTCCTGAGTGCTCAGATTTAGCTGCATACTGTCACACTTCGCTAGAAAACTGGGCTTTTTTGTTTTGTTTTCTTTTTTAAGATTCACAAACACAACAAAACTAAGAGTGTTACAAAAATATAATCATAAACCATGGTAGTGTGAGAAATCCTTGTATTTGCACCCTGGGAATTGTATGTGTGTGTCTGGGGCAGATACTCACAGGTGGTGTAACTGTATGCCAGGGCCCGTGGTCTTTACCATTTAGTAGGTGAGACAGAATGGTTCTCAGATCAGAGTACTCTTTTTTTTTTTTTTCATATACTTTTTATTTATTATTTATTTGCAAGCAGAGAGAGAGAAAGAGTCAAGAGACAGAGAGAATGGGTGCACCAGGGCCCCTAGTGCTGCAAACAAACTCCAGATGCACACGCCACTTTGTGCATCTGGCTTTACATGAGCACTGGGGTGTCAAACCCAGGTCATTAGGCTTTGCAGGCAAATGCCTTAACCACTGAGCCATCTCTCCAGCCCTAGAGTGTTCTAATCCTTGCTCAGGCACTCAGTTTAACTGAACTACTATACCCAAGAATAGGTTCACTTGGGGAGGACTGTGGGGATGTCTCCGTGGGAAGGAGCACTTCTTGTGTAAGCATGATGCCCTGAGTTCAGATTCCCAGAACCCCCATAAAGCCAGACACAGTTGCAAGCCCAGCCGTCCTATGGTGAGATGGAGATGAGATTCTCAAAGGTCTTGGGCAAGCTAGGCTGGCGTAGTGCAGCAGCGAACAGTCAGACAGCCTGTCTCAAATGTGGTGGGAGGCAAGGACTACTCAAAAGATGGAAGCCGAAAATCAACACCCAAATTGAAAAAAAAAAATTTTTTTAATAAAAAAAAAAATCAAATGTAGCCAGGCGAGGTGGCACACACCTTTAATCCCAGCACCTGGGAGGCAGAGGTTAGGAGGATCACCGTGAATTCAAGGCCATCCTGAGACTACATAGTGAATTTCAGGTCAGCCTAAGCTAGAGTGAGACCCTACCTCTGACCTCCATACACATGCCATGACATGCACACCCACACTCACACATACATATACAAACAATATTATAATATTAATTATATTAAAGAATAGGTACAGGGGTTGGGGATTTAGCTCAGTGGGTGAGCACTTGCCTAGAAAGTGCAAGGCCCTGGGTTTTGTCCTCAGCACCGAAAAGCAAAACAAAACAAAACAAAAAAAATCACAAAATGAACGAAAGAATTGGTGCGTTTGGGGGCTAGGGGTACAGCTTAGTGCAGAGTACTTACCTAGCAGGCAGGGGTTCTGGGTTCGATCCCCAGCACCATAAAATAATCAAATAGCCATCTTTTATTTTAATCGATAAACACTGCTGACTTGCCTGCTCTCCTTACATTCCCCACAGCCAGATTTCCTAACCCTTCACCAGACACTTGGTAATAAATACCGGAAGGTGTTTTGTTGTTTGCCATTGCCAACAGATCAGAAGATGTCACCTGTGTTATTTTGCTCTTCACAATTGAAGTCGAGTGGGGCCTTTTTTTTCCCCCCTGTGCTAGATTTTATTGTTTTTTGTTGTTTGTTTGTTTGTTTGTTTTGTTTTTTTGAGGTAGGGCTTCACTCTAGAGCAGGCTGACCTGGAATTCACTATGTAGTCTCAGGGTGGCCTCGAACCCACAGCGATCCTCCTACCTCTGCCTCCTGAGTGCTGGGATTAAAGGCGTGCGCCACCACGCCTGCCTCTGTGCTAGAATATTTAAATCCGATTCAAAGTCAAACCTTGTGTTTGAGTTCTTGGTGGAGTTGGGGTGCCAGGTTGGAAACTAGCTTTGTCTCCACGCCCCCGCCCTTCCCATGCACCGCCTGGGGGCATGGACGAGGCCCATCAGCCTGTGGACCTCACCCTCAATCTGTGTGCTGGTGGCCATGCTGTCCCTCAGCACTGTTGGGGAGTCTCCAACGTCGAAGGCTTTGTGCAGGGAGTTCTCACGTGTCCAAGGCTCCTGTATGAGACGCCTGAGGAGAGGCTGCTGGACCACCAGGGGGAGCGAAGGCCGCTCTGCAGCAAGCCCTCATCAAGCCCTCATCTCGGCTCAGGGGAGATTCAGTCCAAGCACTAAGAGCGGAGGACGAGAGACAGAAAGCGAGCAAACCCTCGGGGAGATGCCACGTTTACCCTCAGCCTCGCCTCGGCAGCTGACTGGGCGCCACGCTCTGTTTTGGCCCCAATCTTTGCATCTCAGCATGGTGACACTGTCTCACGCTGGTCAGAAGCCTGGCAGTGATGTGACTCTTTCAGAAGTCAAGACGGGAGGAGACATAAATTACCGGCCAACTCCTGAAGGTTATTTGTCACACAAATCCTTCCAGCCCTGGGAGGCCAGGGGAAGAGGACAGTTCCTCGGGGCGTCGTAAAGACAGAGGCTCTTGAATAAATGGTGCTCCAACAGTTCCATATCCATATGTTCCGTGTCTCCCGTATGGAAGACAATTCATTGTGATGCTAATTTCACCTCGTGCTCAGAAATTAATCTGTTGGCTCATTTGGCCCGGCTGGCCAAATTTTAGGCTTGCAGTGTCCACCGTTGAGTATCTTCACTGGTGATTTCTCTCTCTCCCATTGAACTGCATGCAGCATGGCTTCTTCCAGCTTTCTGTCAGCTGGTCTACATGGAGGAGGTTTGCAGCTCAGCTCCAGTTTCTCAGTGACCTTGCAGCCCAAGTATGTGGAGTCTTCAGCAACAGGGTCTTACCTTCTATTCCTGGTGGGAAACTAAGAGCCTTGGCAATGGCCTGTAATGTTTGGGGGCCATCAGAGATCTCCCTGGCCAACAACTCACTGGAAGCTATCTCATCCCTGGCACTGAAAATTTTCTAGTAACAATCTATGGTTTCTGAGTGGTGTTGTTGCTTTTTCGAGGTAGGGTCTCACTCTAACTCAGGCTGGCCTGGATCTCACTCTGTAGTCCCAGGCCGGCTTTGAACTCACTGCGATCCTCCTACGTCTGTCTCCCAGGTGATAGGATTAAAGGTGTGCACCACCACTCCTGGCGCCCCACCTCTGATCTAAGGACATACCCTAGCCTGGCAGGCTTTGTAAGCAAGTACCTTTAATTTCTGAGCCATTTCCTTAGCCCTGGAGGTTCTTATAATAAATATAGTCGTAGTCAAAAAGCTCTGGAAACCCTGCCTACATGCCCTTTCAACAAGGTGAGTAGTGGCAGCGAGCTTTTCTTGGTAGGTAACCAGCGTGTTTTGTCATCAAAGGAGGTACGAAGAGGAGACCAGTGAGAATGAGGAAGTGGCTGAGGAAGAGGAGGAAGGAGAAGAGGATGTTTTTGATGAGAAAACCTCACCAGATGCAGATGAGTACCCAGCATCAAAGGTAGGCAGAGCTCTCCTGGGGGAACAATCTCTTGTCCTTGAGCCTGGCTCACAGCCAAGCCTTGGCCTTCAGCATCAGGGTACAGGCTCTCCAGATGGTTGACAAGTGGCCCTCTTTGTAGCCTGGGTCACTGTGGAGATAGTAACCCGGAGGAGGCTGACCGTCTTCTCTCCAGAAAGACTTCAGGCCTTAGTCATAGGGCTCTGCGTTCAGATGCTGGCTCCTCACTGCCTGGATGTGCAGTCTGAGGTGATGTTCTCCTTCTCTGGCCTCCGTTTCTTCCTCCCTAACTGTACTTGCTGATGGGCTCCAGGGCTTCCAAAGGATGTGCCCAAAGTATCCTAGGAAAAGGGAATCCGTGCAGTTTCTGGATCTGCTCTAGAGTTCGATGGCAGACCGACTTCCGCGGAGGTCTGTGTTCTCTGTGCAGCTCAGCATCCGATGTCCATGAGCAGAGCCCTGCAGTAGCACTTCCAGTGCCTGGCCTGTGAGCCCGGAGCGGACTCCTCTATGCTAAGGCACTTCTCTGCAGTTCCTCCAGCCAGAGGGCGCAGCTTTTCCCAAGCAAGCAAAGGCTATTCAGGCAGAGAGTGTACCTGATCTGGGTCTTTTTGTCTTCGACTGGTGGCCATGGGGCTTGAACTGTAAAAACCCACTGGCCTTGAGGGATGTTTGGTTTTAGTTTACATCCTTAGTGGTGTTGTAGAGGGTTTTTGATAGAGTCTTATATATACCAAGCTGGCCTTAAACTTGTACTGATCCTCCTGCCTCAGCCTCCTGATGGCTGGGATTACAATCATGTGCCATCACGCTGGCTCTATGATGGCCTCGTTTTTAAATATTTTATTATTTACTTATTTATTACAGAGATGGGAAGGGAGATAGAATGGGTGCACCGGGGACTCTAGCCACTGCAAATAAGCTCCAGGTATATGTGCCACCATGTGCATTAGGCTTACATGAGTTCTGAAAAATTGAACCCCTGTCCTA
Organism: Dipus sagitta; assembly: GCA_036346955.1. NCBI lineage: Eukaryota > Metazoa > Chordata > Mammalia > Rodentia > Dipodidae > Dipus > Dipus sagitta. The sequence goes on along the minus strand of CM070777.1, from coordinate 47,823,781 downwards.
AGGCTTCTCAAGCAAGCACCTTAACTCCAGCCCAATGGCCTCATTTTTAAAACAAGATTTAGCTGGGTGTGATAGCTCACGCCTTTAATCCCAGCTCTTGGGAGGCAGAGGTAGAAGGATCACCATGAGTTCAAGGCTACCCTGAGATGACATAGTGAATTCCAGGTCAGCCTGGACTAGAGTGAAACCCTACCTCGAAAAACTAAATAAATAAAATTAAACAAGATTTGTCTCAGCAAGGACAATAGAGACCATGGGTATGTCTGGTACTTAAGTATTAAGGGCATAGGGCCTAGAATGCCACAACTTGCAAACTGCTGTGAATCGTATGCATTGGGGCTGTGTTCCCACCAGCCCTGGTAAACGTGTGATAGACGCATGGAACGCTCACCTCATTTGCCATCCCGCCGGGTCGCTGCTACTGAAGCCAGAGTCCCAGCAAGTCCAGCTGGGCCTGTGATCCCATGGTGAAGTGACAGGAACGGGGAGTTGTCAGATAGACTGTGACACCTGATGAACACTGGTGGCCTCAAGGTTGTGACCTCTTCCTCAGGTGGACAAAGAGACCAACACTGACAGTGTGGCCCCGTCCCCCACAGTGGTGCGGCCCAAGGACCGGCGAGTGGGTACTCCATCGCCAGGGCCATTTCTCCGAGGGAACACCATCATCCGCTCCAAGACCTTCTCCCCTGGACCCCAGAGTCAGTATGTGTGCCGGGTAAGCAAGTGATGGTGTCTTTGTCCCCTCAGAGTAGTCAGGAACTTCCCCCAGCCCAGGGGGCAAGCTGGAGTCACCCTCACAGGTTTGGCTGTCTTGGGGCAGTTTCATTTATTATTATCATTCATTTATGAGAGAGAAAGAGAGGATGGACATGCCAGGGTCTCTAGCCACTGCATACGAACTCCAGATACATGCTCCCCCTTGTGCATCTGGTTTACGTGGGAACCCGGGTCCTTAGGCTTCGCAGGCAAATGCTGTAACCACTAAGCCATTTCCCCAGTCCCCCCATTTTTTATTAATTTATTTGCAAGGCGAGAGAGGAAGAGAAGAGACAGAGAGAATATAGGCACACCAGGGCCTCCTGCCACTGCACACGAACTCCAGATACATGTGCCACTTCGTGCATCTGGCGTTGCATGGCTACTGGGGAATCGAACCCAGGCTGTCAGGCTTTGCAAGCAACTGCCTTTTACTGCTTAACCATCTCTCTAACCCCCAGATTTTTTCTTTTTTGAGGTAGGGTTTCACTCTAGTTCAGGCTGAACTCAAATTCACTCTGTAGTCTCAGGGAGGCCTCGAACTCACAGCGATCCTCCTACCTCTGCCTCCCGAGTGCTGCGTTTAAAGGTGTGCTCCAGCATGCCCAGCTTCAGATTGTTCATTTTCTCTAATGATGACTGATTGATCTATGTATTGAGTGACAAATAGCATGTCATGAAACATTGTATAGTTATAACCAATAATAAGAAGACGGATTCACTTTTGATGAAAAAATTGAAAAGTTAGGAAATACATGCAAAAAAATAAAACCCTAATGTTACATACCAAAATGTCAACAGTATTTACTTCAGTTTACTGTTTAAATATTTCTCCATATGTACTTTTAAAAAATATATTATTTAAAAGACAAAAGATACTGGAGGGCTGAAGGGATGGTGTAGCGGTTGAGGCACTTGCCTGCGAAGCCCAAGGACCCAGGTTCAACTCCTCAGAACCCACGAAAGCCAGATGCACAAGGTGGCACAGCACTCTCTAGGTAGAGTCAAGAGGATTAGAAGTTCAGGGCCAGCCTCAGCTACATAATCCATACAGAAAGTTCAGTGTGTGCGTGCACTCACAGATGCGCGTGTCCCTCGCACACGCGTGCAGAGGCCCGAGGACACTGAGCGTCCTCCTCCATCATTCTCCTGCCTTATTTCCTTGAGGCAGGGTCTTGCACTGAACCTGGAGCTCGTGCTATTTTTCAGTTAGACTTCCTGACCAGCACGTCCCAGTGATCTGCCCTGCTCAGTGCTTGGATCACTGGCATCTGCAGGCCATGCTTGGTTTTTTAAAAACTATGTTATTTATTTATTTATTTATTTATTTGCAAGCAGAGAGTAAGAGAGAGAGAGAATGGGTATACCAGGGCCTCCAGCCACTGCAGACGAACTCCAGACACGTGTGCCACTTTGCACATCTGGCTTTATGTGGATACTAAGGAATCAAGCCCTGGTCATTAGGCTTTGCAGGCAAATGCTTTAACCACGGAGCCATCTCTCTAGCCCCATGCTTGGCTTTTTACATAGGTCCTAGGGAATCAAACATAGGTCCTCATGCTTATGCAGTAAGTGCTCCTACCCACTGAACCATCTCCCCAGGCTCCTCCCACTGAACTTTTAAGTCCATGAGATGGGGACAGTGAATTACAGTTCTTGCAGCTCTCCACGGTACCTGTGTGTCTGTCAACAGAACTGTACTGCTTGTTAGCTGGCCCATGTTGACCAGATAGACAGTCTCACCTACACAAGCTCCTGTGATTTTATTTTTATTTATTCATTGTTATTATTTTGCAATACTAGGGATTGAACCCAGAGCCCCATGCATGCTAGGCAAATGCTCTGCCTCTTAGCTATACACCCAGCACTTTTTTTTGGCGTTTTGAGGTAGGGTCTCACTCTAGCTCAGGCTAACCTGGAATTCACTCTGCATTCTCAGGGTGGCCTCGAACTCACGGTGATCCTCCTACCACTGCCTCCCACGTGCTGGGATTAAAGGCGTGCGCCAGCACACCTGCTCCACCCAGCACCTTAAAAAAAAATTATTTATTTGTTTGTTATTTGAAAGAGTGAGAGAGGGAAAGAGGCAGACAGAGAGAGAGAGAGAGAGAATGGGAGCTCCAGGGCCTTCAGCCACTGCAGACAAATTCTGTACACATGTGCCACCTTGTGCATTTGGCTTATGTGGGTCCTGGGGAATCGAACTGAGGTCCTTTAGCTTTTCAGGCAAATGCTTTAACCACTAAGCCATCTCTCTAGCCCCCCAGCACTTTTCTTTTTAACCTTTCATTTCAAGATAAGGACTCAGCCGGGCATGGTGGCGCACGCCTTTAATCCCAGCACTCGGGAGGCAGAGGTAGGAGGACTGCCATGAGTTCGAGGCCACCCTGAGACTCCATAGTGAATTCCAGGTCAGCCTGGGCTAGAGTGAGACCCTACCTCAAAAAACCAAAAAAAAAAAAAAAAGATAAGGACTCACTCTGTAGCCCAGGTAGACCTCCAACTTGCGATCCTCTTACCTGAGTCTCCCGACAAGCTGAGATTATATAAGCCTGTGCCATTGGGCCTAGCACTACGTACAACTAATTGACTGTACTTCTCTCAGCCTCATTTTCTCTAGTTGTTAAGTGGAATTCATCATGAAGCAATGATATTCTGCACTGTGTGTGAGATTAAGTCTGTTAAAATATCAGGAAAAGCCGGGCATGGTGGCATACACCTTTAATCCTAGCACTTGGGAAGCAGAGGTAGGAGGATCACCGTGAGTTCGAGGCCACCCTGAGACTACATAGTTAATTCCAGGTCAGCCAGAGTGAGACCCTACCTCATTAAAAAAAAAAAAAAAAATCAGGAAATAAGGGGAAATGAAGCTCAAGCCTGGCTGGTGGTGTGGGTGTGTACTCTCAGCACTTGGAAGGTGCAAGCTGAGGGACCAGGAGTTCAAGTCCAACCTCAGCTGCATAGGAAGTTCAAGGTTCACCTGGACTACATGAGACCTTGTGTCCAAAAAAAGAAAAACAAGGAAGTGAAGTGAAATTCAAGAATGTATATACCTTTTTCAGCTTTTTTACTACTCGACCATTAACACATAAAGTAGGTTTAAGGATCAATTGTCCTGGTAGCTTTTTCTGGTGAACATGACACATTCTGCAAACCCCACCTTTTATTGAAACAAAAAAGTATGAAGCCCCTTCTGGTACCACACGCAGGCAGCCCACTCATGTGAACCTGCCTCAGTGGGGAAGAACATTACTTTGTCCACATTAGTTTAGTTCCCGAGTACTGTGCACAGCCCTGGCCAGGTGAGGCGTGCCTGTGACATTACACTGGACCTTGAATTTTGAATTCTATTTATTGTTTTTTTTGTTTTGTTTTGTTTTTCGACGTATGGTCTTACTCTAGCCCAGGCTGACCTGGAACTCCTATGTATTCTCAGGGTAGCCTTAAACTTATAGCAATCCTCCTACCTCTGCCTCCCGAGTGCTGGGATAAAAGGTGTGCGCCACCACACCCGGCTTAATATTTAATTTCTTTATCTGAGAGAGAGACTATGTGCACGCCAGGGCCTCTTGCCATTGCAGACAAACTCCAAATGCATATACCACCCTGTGCATCTAGCTTCACATGGGCACTTGGCGGGGGGTCAAACCTGGGCTTGCAGGCTTTGCAAGCAAGCCCCTTTAACTGCTGAGCCATCACCCCAGCCTGAATTTTTTTGAGGGGAGTTCCAAGGTAGGGTGTCACTCTAGCCCAGGTTGATCTGGAATTCACTATGTAGTCTCAGGGTGGACTCAAACTCATGGCGATCCTCCTCCCTCTGCCTCCTGAGTCCTGGGATTAAAGGCGTGCACTACCACGCCCAGCTCTGAATTTTTCTTTAAAAAGTTTTGTGTGTTTGTGTGTATGTGTGCGCATGCACGCATGTATGCATGCACTTGCATGGGGGAGGGGTGGCACATGCCATGGCGCATGTGTAGAAGTCAGAGGACAACCTTGAGGTGTCTGTGTTCCACCTTGTTGGAGACGGGGCCTCCTGCCACTGTGAATGAACTGCCAGACTGCAAAGGAATGAACATCAGACTAGCTGGCCCGAGAGCGTGGGCTTCTCCTGGCACTTTGAGATCATCAGTGCATGTGCCAGTTTACATCCGGCTTTCCATGGGTGCAGGGCAATTGAACCCAGGCTGACAGACTTTGCAAGCAAGCACCTTTAACTGCTGAACCATCTCCCACATCTTGAATTCTTGTGGTGATGACCCTCAGCTTATGAACTGTAAAGATCATCTGCGTCTCTCTGAACTGCTGAGCCATCTCCCACATCTTGAATTCTTGTGGTGATGACCCTCAGCTTATGAACTGTAAAGATCATCTGCGTCTCTCTGAGCTGCTGGGCAGAAGGCTTGAGGACTTAGGAAAACCAGCTAAGCCAGCCACAGTGGCATGGGGCTCCACCCGCCTGGCACAAGACTATGAATGTCATTATTTTTAATAACAGTGCACAAAAAATGATGACACTAATTGCTTCTCAGGAGAGGCCCACAGATGTAAACTGACAACTGCCTGGCAGGTATGGTGGCATGGCCAGAGTAACCCCTCCACTTTGAAAATATGACTCGAGAAAGAAGCCCGCCGTGCCCTCACCCGGCAAGGGGATGTCATGGATGGGAGTGTGAGCTTTCTGAGACAATACGAGTAATGAGCTGAGGGAAGGGGTTCTTGGGTGGGGGGCAGAGCTGTCAGCTCAAGTCTTACATAGCAGGCTTGCTCTTCCACCGCAAGGGTATGTCCCCTGAGGCTTGGTCTTGGCTCCGCCCCCATTTCTGTGTGCAATGCAAAGGATGGAACCCCTGACCCAGCATGGGTTAGTTACGTGCTCTACCAGTGAACTGCATCCCCAAATGTCAGTCGTGATAATAGTTCTGTTTAAGTCAGTAAAGAGGGACTGTGTGGGTGACAGAAGAGTGGACACAAGCAGCCCCTGTGTGATAGGTCTAGGGGACAGTGCATCCTACGATGACAATGCTGTTGTCAAACTCTGCTGCACAGCTCCTGTGATCACCAACCTCGGGCAACTTCTGGGAATCCTGAGCTTCTGTGCCTTGTTTGTGACGTTGTGATTGTGTAACAGTCACCTTCTCATTATTGGGACAAAACACCTGGCCAGAAGTAGCTTATGGGAGGAAAGGGTTTATTTCGGCTTACAGTCTCAAGGCTACGTTTCATGGTGGCTGGGAAATCCTGGCAGAGCAGATAGCCAGGGCATCATTACATCTCGTCACAGCAGCGGGAAGGAGGTCGTCTGAGTGAGTGGTCTATGAATATCCAATAGGGTGGGACTAATGAACTTCAAAGTCTGCCCCCCCGTGACACACCTCCTCCAACAAGGCTCTACTTCCCAAAGGTGTTACAACTTTCCCAAAGTGCCACCATCTACAGACTAAGTTTTTAAAACCCACGAGTCTATGGGGGGGACAGTTCATTCACACTACCACAGTGATGCTTCTCATGGGGCTGTGAGGGTCCAATGAGCTGCCCCATCTCATCCAGCCTCACAGAGAGACAAACGTACAAGTGCCCCAGCACACGTGAACCTAGTCCATGTTCTGTGGCTGCTCACTTTGACAGGAAGGGGAGTTCAGAACAAAGCCCAGGACGGTGAGCTTCATGCCTGCGCAAGGAGAGTGAGGACGGGGCTGAATGGGAGAGGGTGACCTCCTTCCTGGTCCAGCTACACCTTCCGGAATGTTTTTCTGTTCTTTTTTATTTTATTTTATTTTATTTTTACCATGCCTGACCTCCCTTGGCATTTCGCTTGCAGCTGAATCGGAGTGACAGTGACAGTTCCACTCTGTCCAAGAAGCCACCTTTTGTCCGAAACTCCTTGGAGCGGCGCAGTGTCCGGATGAAGCGGGTAAGAGCGTCGCCACGAAGCCGTTCGTGTGCCTGTGCCTCCGTTTCTGGTCGGTCTGTGTCCCTCACAAACCTTCCCTAATGTCCGCCCAGCCTCCGCTGTGAAGAACATTTGCTCGTGCAGGGTGATGGCATTTGCCCTCAGGAGTTTGTGGGCTCCAAGGCTCGTGATGACATGTCAGGGCCCAAAGGGCGAACTTAACCTTTTGATAACAACAAGTAGGCGAGACCCGGAATGGGCACACACAGCCCACACCTCTTAGGTGGAAATCAGCCAGTAAAAATGAAACAGCCCAAATGTCACCAGCTGGAGAGCGTGATTTGATGGGACCCTGCTCCCCGCTAAGAGGTCTTGCTTACCTTAAAAGAGTCTGGCTGAGTCAGGCGTGGTGGCGCACGCCTTTAAACCCAGCACAGCACTAGGGAGGCAGAGGAAGGAGGATCGCCATGAGTTCGAGGCCACCCTGAGACTACATAGTGAATTCCAGATCATCTTGGGCTAGAGCAAGACCATACCTTGAACCCTGCCCCCCCCAAAAAAAAAACCCTCAAAGAAACAAACAGAACAGCAACAACAACAACAACAAAAAGAGTGGGTCTGATGGATCATGGTGGGATAGCCATTAGCAGTGCAACAACTCGTTCTCAGGTCTCTGGTCAGTCCAGTCTGCCCTCACACTCCCGCATGCTTGGCCTTCCAGTGGCCTGGTATTCAAGCCCTAGAACTGCCAGAGGATACAGAGGAGCTGGTCTTTCACTTCATACAAGGCCCCTGCTGCCAGGCGTGGTGGCGCACGCCTTTAATCCCAGCCCTCGGGAGGCAGAGGTAGGAGGATCGCGGTGAGTTTGAGGCCAGCCTGAGACCACATAGTGAATTCCAGGTCAGCCTGAGCTAGAGTGAGACCCTACCTCGCAAAAAAAAAAAAAAAGAAAGAAAGAAAGAAAGAAAAACAAATTGTACTAAGCAGTTCATAGCCATACATATGATGACCTTCATTTCCCTGGGTCAGGAGTGGGGCATAGGGTACCTGGGACCTGGAGGTTTGACTAGGGGACTGTGTGCTCCCAGGATCCCTCAAGCTATGGGGACAGTTCATTTCCGTATGACTGCGGGCCTCCAGCCACTCTCAGCTCCTAGAGGTCATCGTTGGTGCTTACTGTGCGACGTCCTGTGTCATGTTCATTGCTGCTTCAAGGCCAGCAGAGTAAACAGAACAGCTGGGAAAAGCCCAGTCCATTCTTTCTTGTGTTGTTGTTTCTTTCCTTTTTTTTTTTTTTTTTTTGAGATAGGGTCTTGAGGTGGTGTGGATCAGATGCCCCCCCCCAACTCACCCCACAAAACTCATGTGTCCTGAATGCGTAGTATCTAGCTGGTGGCAGTTTGGGAGGTGGAGCCTTGCTGGAGGAGGTGTGTTGTTGGGGGCAGGCTTAGGGGTGCTACAGCCAGCTCCCCCTTGCCAGAGCTCAGCTCACTGTCTTGCTGCTGTCTTCCACCCGCTGTGGCAGAGGTGATGTCCAGCCTCTGCTCCTCTGCCATGCTGTTCCTGCCACCATGAAGCTTTCTTTTGACTGTAAGTCAAAATAAATCATTACCTCTCATTAGCTGCTTTTGGTTGGGTACTTTATGCCAGCAACAAGAAGGTAACAGTAGCAGGTCTTATGTAGCCCAGGCTAGCCTTAAATTCCCAGCAATACTCCTACCTCACCCTTCAAAATTGTGAGATTATAGATATGTACCATCATAGTTTTTTGGTTATTGTTTTGTTTTGTATTTGTATTTGTATTGTTTTTTTTTTTTTTTAGTTTTTTCCAGGTAGAGTCTCACTCTAACCAGGCTGGCCTGGAGCTCTCTTTTTAGAATGTTGAACTCACAGCGATCCTCCTACCTCTGCCTACCAAGTGCTGGGATCAAAGGGGTGCGCCACCACGCCTAGCCCAGTTTTTTTTTTTTTTTAAATGGGTTTTGACAGAAGAAGAGTTAATGATTATATTAACCCAGGTTTTTTACATACAGACAATAAAACCCAACTCTAATGCAATTTAAAAATAAAAGAGAGATTTTATTATCACATTTCATGGAAAAGTCCAGGCTGGCAGATTTCTGTCACTGGGAGAAAATACTTAGAATAATTAAAATAGGAGCTTTCCAGCTATTTGGCAGGCTGATACACGAGGATTACAAGTTCATTATAGCTGGTAAACTAAGCCTTTAGCCTATGGGCTTTGGGGGACATTTAAGACCCAGCCACAAGTCTGGAGATCATTGACAGAGTGCTTGCCTAGTGTGTGTAAGACCCTGGGTTCTGTCCTCAACACTGCAACACAAAACAACCACAGTGAAACCCAGAAAAAATCCACGGGCTGCGTGACTACCTTTACATACAGATTGACCCAAGAGCTTAACAAAGCCGTCAGGATTCATTCTGCCTCTCAGGGCACTGCTGCCACCAGGTAGTGGAATTCTTAAACAGAATCGCCCTGTATTATGATAAAGATGGCCATTTTGCATAAGTTCTGGGTGTTTTAATTTTTTCATTATTTACTTGTGTGTGTGCATACATGTAAGCGTATCAGGCTGTCTTACCAGGTGCTTGTATCTGGCTATATGTGGGTGCTGAGGAATTGGATCTGGGCCAACAGGGTTTGCAAGCAAGCACCTTTAACTGCTGTGTCATCTCCCCAGCCCAGGGGGCCAGGTGCATCTTTCTCATGTATTTATTTGTTTTTGTTTGTTTGTTGAGGTAGGGTCTCACTCTAGCCCAGGCTAACCTGGAATTCACTATGTAGTGAACACGTGGAGTGTGTGACTGGGAGAACGTGATGAGGGGGTTCGGGAAGGCGAAGATGCCTGCAGAGGACGAGAAAGCAGGTCTTGGGGGTTCAGAGGACAGAGCTGGGTGCTCGTAGGCTGAGCCCTGCCCTCCACATCTGCACTCTCGCAGCCTTCGTCTGTCAAGTCCCTGCGTGCGGAGCGCTTGATCCGCACCTCACTGGACCTCGAGCTCGACCTGCAGGCGACAAGGACCTGGCACAGCCAGCTGACCCAGGAGATCTCGGTGCTGAAGGAGCTGAAGGAGCAGCTGGAGCAAGCCAAGAGCCGAGGGGAGAAGGAGCTGCCGCAGTGGCTGCGCGAGGACGAGCGCTTCCGCCTGCTGCTGCGGATGCTGGAGAAAAGGGTGAGTGCCCAGGCCAGCGGCGGCCACGGGAGGGAAGCAGAGCTTGGGGTCAGTCCTGTCACCCCGCCTTGGGTCCCTGTGCGGGTGTTCTAATACCCAGGTATCCCTTTGCCCGTTCTTGGCATGGCTCCAGGCACTTTTTCCTGCATTGGTGTTTGTATTCATCCAACAGGGCTATGCTCTTACCAGAGGAAAACCAGCACCTTCTCTATGCCTCTGCAGGCTACCCTGCAGCACAGCGGTTCCCTGGCACTGCTCAGCCAAAGCTGTGTACCCAGGAGGTGCCCTAGGATATGCGCACCACTGCAGTGAGCCCAAGGGACTCTTGGCTGACTGTGGAGAAAGACACGAAGGGGCAGTAGCATGTAATGAGCTTAGGCTGTGCTTGACAGGTTAGCCTGCAGAAAGGGCCCCTCCCAGCATGAGGCCTTTCAAAGGAGGGGAAGTATAAGGGCTCCCCAAGAAAAGGGCATCGGAGAGGGGTTTACACATCTAGGAGATGTCTCCTAATAGTACAGCATGGATCCCGCGTGCAACTACAAAGTACAACAGCAGCTAGGGGGCCCTCTCAGAGCCCTGGGCTAGATTATCTGTGACCAGATATTGTGTGCAGTTCCACTTGGCATGTAAACGCAGGATGGGGCTGGCGAGAGGGCTCAGCAGTTAAAGGCACTTGCTTGCAGAGCCTGACAGCCTGGCTTTCACTCCTCAGTACCCATATAAAGCCAGATGCACAAAGTGGCACATGTGTCTGGAGTTTGTTTACAGAGGCAGGAGACCCTGACACACCTATCACCTCTCTCTCTGTCAAATAAATAATTATTAAAAGTAAAATAAAAGCAGGATGGTTCTTAATGGCAAAAAGAGCTGCCACATGGCCTTTACATAAAATTATCGAATGTCTAAAACTCAAGTTTGGCACCAGCAGGCTTCTAAGCCCTTAGGTCCCAAACTGCCACAGATACAAATACTTCCGGGCCCATAGACGAAGGTCACACTTTACTCGTTTGTATTAAGTAGCACTTGCTGCTCCCAGAATGCCACCCGTGGCAAGAAGGACCTGTGCTGGTTTCTTCTGCAGGTAGCCAGCTAGCTAAGAGGTCACCTTGGGTGAAGGGAGGAGGTCTGCCTGGGTTTTTCCAAGCTCCTGTCTCTGATACATATAATATAAGTGATTTCTTAAAAAGATAAGTGAGGGGCTGGAGCGATGGCTCAGTGGTTAAGGCGCTTGCCTGCAAAGCCTAATAACCCAGGTTCAGTTTCCCAAGACCCAGGTAAAGGCCAGATGTACAAAGTAGTACATGTATCTGAAGTTCATTTGCAGCAGCTGGAAGCCCTGGCCCACCCATTCTCTCTTTCTCCTTGGAAATAAATAAAATATTCTTACAAAGCAAAGTTGAGTGATTGGCCCCAGGACTAGATTAGGTAGCACACTCATCACCAGGCATCCCCCCGTCTCCTCATTTCTTTTTTTTTTTCTTTTTTTTTTTTTTTGGTTTTTCAAGGTAGGGTTTCACTCTCGCCCAGACTGACCTGGAATTCACTATGTAGTCTCAGGGTGGCCTCAAACTCATGGCGATCCTCCTACCTCTGCCTCCCGAGTGCTGGGATTAAAGGCGTGCGCCACCACGCCCGGCTTCGTCTCCTCATTTCTAACAGGTCTGCACAGGTATCTGACTCCCCGCAGCTCAGACTCGGGCCTAAAGTGTACAAGGTATAAGCACAGCCTAGTATCATGCTGCATCAAGCAGATCGCAGGGGTAGAGCAGGAAGAGTGAGAAGCTCCTTCCTCCCCGGGCTCTCACTGCTGAGGACCAGTTCTCCTGCCGACCCCGAGCGCTCTCCCGTGTCACGGCCCTGCCTCCTCGGCCCCACAGGTGGATCGCATGGAGCGCAAGAGTGAGCTGCAGACGGACAAGATGATGAGGGCAGCTGCCAAAGACGTGCACAGGCTTCGAGGCCAGAGCTGTAAGGAGCCCCCCGAAGTGCAGTCTTTCAGGTAAGTAGATGGCCCTAAGGCACCCCTTCCACTGCCCAGCCAGAGCCCCCACCCCACCCTAGGCCTGATCTCCTTTGCCTGGCCCCGTTCCCATCACTGGTAGAGTTGCAATGGGTACTGCAACAGATACCCACCCTCTGCCAAGCTGCTCTGGCACTGAGTTAGATGCCCACTGTGATCAGATAGAGTGCAAGGAATTATTTCACTTTTCCTGTATTTGTTAATATTTGCTTTGTATCCTAATATGTGGTCTATTTTAGAGAATGTTCCATGTGCTCCTGAAAAGAATGTGTATTCTGCAGCATTTGGATGGAATGTCCTGTAGATATCTGTTAGGTCCATTTGTTCTATGACCTCATTTAATTCAGATGCAGCTCTTTTTACTTTTTGCTGGGATGACCTGTCAATTGATGAGTGTGGGGTGTTAAAATCACTCATTACAACTGTGTTTGATGTTATCTGTGACCTTAGTTCTAATAGCGTTTGTTTGATGAAATTGGGAGCCCCCATGATAGGTGTATATATGTTTAGAATTGTAATGTCCTTCTGTTGGAGTGTGCCTTTAATCAATATAAAGTGACCTTCTTTATCTTTTCTAACTAATGTTGGTCTGAAGTCTACCCTGTCAGATATTAGGATAGCAACCCCTGCTTGTTTTCTAGGCCCATTTGCTTTGAAATACCTTTTTAAACCTTTTACCCTAAGATAGTGTCTATCCTTTGTAGAAAGTTGAATTTCTTGGAGGCAACAAATTGAAGGATCCTGCTTTTTAGCCCAGTATGAAAACCTGTGTCTTTTGGTTGAGGCATCCAGGCCATTGATATTAAGAGTTATTATTGAAATGCGTGTATTTGTTTTTGCCATTTTTCTGGTTTTGTAGTTCTTCCGGTTTTACCTTTGCTCTCTTGTATTAACTAGTATTTGAGTATGGTTTGTTTTTTCCAGGTTCCTTATATGAGTGCTTTTCTTTCTCTTCAGCATGGAGGATCTTTTCAAGTATTTTCTGTAGAGCTGGTTTTGTCTAGAAATATTCCTTTAGCATGCTTTTGTTGTGGAATGTCCTTATTTCTGCATCTATTTGAATGGATAGCTTTGCAGGATAAAGTAACCTTGGTGGACAGTTGTTGACTTTCAGAACTTGGAATACATCACTTCAAGCCCTTCTGGCTTTAAAAGTTTGTGTAGAGTAATCTGCTGTGATCGTGATGGGCTTGCCTTTATAGGTAACTTGATTTTTCTCTCTAACTGCTTTCAATATAATTTTTTTTGTGAGGAGAGGTTCTTTCAAGGTTTTGTCTGTTTGGTGTTCTAAAGGCTTCCTGATTCTGCATGGGCATCTCTTTCCCAATTTGGGGGAAGTTTTCTTCTGTGATTTTGTTGAAAATGCCTACTATGCCTTTGGAGTAAAATTCTTCTCCTAATATACCCTAAATTCTTATGTTCTTTTCATAGTGTCCCGAATATCTTGAAATTCCCATTCATACCTTCCTATTAGTTTGTCTTTCTCTTTGTTGGACTGTATTAGATCTGCTACCTGGTCTTCAAGTTTAAATATTCTATTTTCTGCTACAACCATTCTACTGGTGAGATTTTCTAGAGTTTTTTATTTGACTGTGTTTTTCATTGCTATTATTTCTGACTGTTTTTTTCTTTATTATTTCTATTTCCTTATTCATGTGTTCTATTGACCTTATTTCATTAAATTTGCTTCCTGTGTGTCTTTGTTTCCTTTGATTTCCTCTTTGATTTCTTTGAGCATATTTATAATCATTCTTTTGAAATCTTTCTCAAGCATTTCTTTTAAATCAGTCTCACTGGAGGTCATTTCTGACAGATTTGTAATTTTTGGTGGATTTATATTGTCTTGGTTTTTTTTGCATTTCTTGTATTATAATATAGAGATTTTTGCATCTTGGATTAATTTGATACTTGGGTTTTCTAATTATCTGCAGTATTATTAGATGTATCAATCAATCTGATATTATATATATCTTAAGGGCAGGAGCTTAAGTTGCTAGGTGTGGCTCTTAAGACTCTCAGAGTAAACACAAAAATGACCCTAGGTGTTGGGTTTGCCTGCTATGAGTGTGTTATAGTAGGCTGGGTGGAACAAAATACAGGCAAGTTATAAAATTTAACTAAACAATATCCACATTCAGTGAAAACCAGCACAGAGTATTTATGCAAGAGTAGGTAGTATGACAAACACTATCCTCTAACAAAGTCATAGTGCCTAAGGATGTGTGTTGTCCCACACCCTTAATCCTGTCAACTGGGAGGCTGAGATGTCTGGTCTATAGAGGGTTCCGAGGTCAGCTTGTGACTGAGTGAGACCCTTTCCCAATGAAGGACAGAAGAGGAAACAAAGGCACTATAAATCAGGAAGCAACAAATAACAAGCCCAAAATATAGCTTATTTAAGAATGGCAAATCCGACCATCCATCAGATTTAACATATAATTTACCCTGATATGGAAGGTGCAATTAGCACTTCCGATACAAGTCTTTATACCAGACTTATTTGGTGGGTATTGACCTGGTGTAATCTCAGCTACCTTTTGGGATGGCTTTGGTCTTAATTATGCTGCATGCCCGCTTGGGTCCCTCTTTGCTGCACTGTGGGCTTAGGTAGGCTAGCTGGGTTGGTGGGTCGCTGCTCTGATTGCCTGTGCTGTGTGCTGTATAGGTGAGCGCCCTTCCCAGGTCTCTGGTACTTGCTGGCACATGTGGTGGGGGAGGGGAGGCTGTGGATGGTGGCTGAAGTTCTCCCACTGGTCCTCATGATCCTCTTCATCACGAGCCACTCCGCTGGTCCCTGCCGACCTCCCTTCCACATTTCTTGAGTTTGCGAGGAGGCTGGTGTGAGTGGAGAATCCCTTTACCTGGCTTCTCCTGCAGCTCAGGCAGAGCCTGGTGACCATGCAGACCATCACCACTGCGGGAGCCGCTGCTGCCTGCTTCTGTGGTCTCTAAACTCTGGGTCTCTCCTACTTCTCTGCTGTGGTTGATAATTTCCTACCTTCACTTTGTAGTAGAAGAGTCTATTTTACTGGTTTTTGTTGTTGTTGTTGTTTTTGTTTTTGAATTTTTGCTTTTTATCCCTCAGGCTGTTTTGGTATGGTTCCTACCTCCCACCATCTTTTTTTTTCTTCCTCCCGCCATCTTAAATGGAAGTCTAGTCACAATTCCTAGTCACAATAAGTTCAAAAGACAATGCAAACTGAAATGGCCAAAGTTTTGTTATTTAGCTATTTTAGGAGCTCCAAGAGCAAATTTGTTGCACTTCATACTATATTAGAAACCATCTATGAGCCCAGGGGTGGTGGCACGTGCCTTTACTCCCAGCATTTGGGAGTTGGAGGTAGGAGGATTGCTATAAATTCAAAGCCAGCCAGGGACTCCAGAGTGAGATCCAGGCCAGTCTGAGCTAGAGCGAGACCCCACCTCATTGTCTTCAACCCTACGGTCAGCACTTCTTACACATGTGTTTATTTGGAGTCAAGAGCCTCACCAGGCCTCTCCCCTTTCCTCTGAGAAGACGCCCAGAGATCACAAGAGTCTTTCAACTTCAACGAGGGCTGGCAGCTTCCACGTTTCCTGAAAGCCCTAAGCAAAGCTCCCTGGCACTGAGTTCGAACCGTGGTGCTCTTCCCCACCTGTTATTATCAGTCCCCACACAACTCAATCCAATTTGTGAGGTCCTCTTGTTGAATGAATGCACCACCTGCTCCAACCTCCTCTTAGCCTTCCCATCGCGGGGAGAATGCAGAGGACGGGCTGCATGACGTATCAGCCTGAGGTCAGGTGAGCGATGTCTGCTGGGCTCCCTGGCTCTGCCTGCTGCCTACCAGCATCCCAGAGAGCTGTGCGCTTGCTGTGCTGGGCCCCAACATGTCAGAGGAGGGCCCCAAATGACATTTGGCCTAGGCCTTTCACACACGGCCTTGCATCAAGACTTCTCGTGGCTTTCAGACAAAGTACACGTATCTATGTATGTACTAGAGAAGATCCCTTTGAGTACCGGACATGGTACCAAATACCTGTCATCCCAGCACTGGGGAGGTGCAGGCAAGAGAATCAGAGGTCTAAGGTCATTTTCGGCTACATTATAAATTGGAGGCTACCCTGGGCCACATGAGATCCTGTTTTAAAAGAACAAACCGGGCTGGAGAGATGGCTTAGCAATTAAGGCAAAGCCTAACGACCTAGACCACCCAGGTTTGATTCCCCAGTTACCCACATAAAGCCAGATGCACAAACTGGTACATTTATCTAGAGTTCATTTGTAAGAGGTAGCGGTCCTGGTGTTACCATTCTCAGTTATTCTCTGTCTCTTCTTGCAAATAAAAAAGAACAAAACAATCGTATATATACACACACATGTACCACACACACATTTAAGTTTATATGTATGTACATATTTTCATATATATGAGATGTGCATATGTGTATGTGTGTGATATGATATATAAATATATTTGAGAGGCCCCTGATTTGAAGGTAACTAGTCATGCTGATGGGTCCTCTAAAATGGTGGTCCTCAACCAGGTATGATTTTGTCTCCTGTGTCCCTACAGGGAATATATGACAATGTCCATACTTTGTTTCTTTTTTTAAGGTTCTTTTAAAAAATTATTTATTTACTTATTTATTAGAGAGAAAGAGAGAGGCAGAGAGAGAAAGGGTACACCAAGGCCTCTAGCCACTCTAAACAAACTCTAGACACATGTGCCACCTTGTACATCTGGCTTATGTGAGTATTGGGGATTGAACCTGGGCTTCACAGGCAAGCCCCTTAACTGCTAAGCCATCTCTCCAGCCCCTGTTTATTGGTTTTGACATAGGTCTCTATGTTGCTAAAGCAAGACCTCAAAATTGTGACCTAAAGCCATTTTTCTGCCTCAGCCTCCCAAGTAGCTGGGAGTACAGGCATGAGCCACCATGCTCTGTGTCCACATATTTTGGATTGTCACAACTGGTGTGTCTAATGGTTAGAAATAGAGCTGTGGCTCAACTTAGAATGATTGGGGTGTGGGCTGGAGAGGTGACTTAGCAATGAAGACATTTGCCTGCAAAGCATAAGGACCCAGGTTCTATTCCCCAGGACCCACATAAGCCACATGCACAAGGGACACATGCATCTGGAGTTCATTTGTAGTGGCTGGAGGCCCTGCTGTGCCCTTTCTCTCTTGTCTGCCTTTTTTCTTCCTCCCCACCCCAACTCTCTTGCTCTCTCAAATAAATAAAATATGTCAAAAAAAGAAAGAATGATTGGGGGTAGTGAAATGGCTTAGCGGTTAAGATGTTTGCCTGGGAAGCCCAAGGACCCTGTTCGACTCCCCAGTACCCATGTAAACCAGATGCACAAGGGGGCGCATGCATCTGGAGTTTGTTTGCAGTGCCTGAAGGCCCAGGGATGCCCATTCTCTCTGCCTCTCCTTCTCTCTCTCTCTCAAATAAATAAATAAAATATTTTTACAAAAAGAATGATTGGGGTGTAACAACAGCACACATGAAGCCTGGGTTCATCCCCAGCACCAGAATCCAAAGAATCATCCTGCCCGAATACCTTTTGAGTGTGCTTGAAGCCTGAGTTCTCTTTTACAGGGAGAAGATGGCGTTTTTCACCCGGCCCCGGATGAACATTCCCGCTCTCTCTGCAGATGATGTCTAATCACCAGAAAAGTATTTCCTTTGTTCCCTGGACCACGCTGTGAACATTGACTGTGGCTAAAGTTATTTATGTGCTGTTATATGAAGGTAGCAAGTCACAGGGCCCTCTAGCACTCTCGTTGGTTTGAAAAATAACAGAGTTTTTTAGTTTGGGTTTTATTGTTATTATTAAAACACACACACACACAGAAAAAAAAACCAGCATTAAAATGACAAGATTGTATAGTTTGTATATTTAGGAATGTATTTTTGGGAAAGAAAATTTAAATGACCTAAGGCAGTGTTAAGTTGCTGCTCTTCTTAAAATTGTCTAGATTTTTCTTTTTGTACAGCAATGCCTTTTAGAGGTTTTCCTGCAATAAGAAGTCCTGTCTGAGGATGGTCATCCTAAAAGGACATCCTCCAATGGCACACCACAGCTAGCCTCCCCTAGTTAACATATTTTGTACAATATTAAAAAAAAAAAGAAAGAAAGAATGCAAAGAAACTGTTGGAGGTTACGAGATGCGTCCACAAATCTCCGTGAGCTGTGATGTGTTTTTACGTGGCCACCTGACTTGAAGTGGGTGGCATGGAGCTGGCTTGGCAGGCCAGCCCAGCTGGCAACAGGCCACCACCAGTCTCAGATGCCCAGTGAAGCCACTGATGGTGAGGGGAGGGCTGTGGAGAGCTGCTTCCAGTTTTGTCTCTATCAATAAAGTGGCCTTTTCAGAAGTTTCTTCTCGTTCTTTTTTTACCCCCATCCCTCACTTAAGAGTTTCCCTGATTTCTGGATCTCCCCTTTTTAATCATTTCTTTTCCCATTTCAGGAAACTGGTTTTTCTTGTCTTGTTTGTTTGTTTGTTTGTTTGTTATTTTGGCTTTTTTCAAGGTAGGGTTTCACTCTCACTCAGGATAACCTGGAATTCACTGTGTAGTCTCTGGGTGGCCTCAAACAGCGATCCTCCTACCTTGGCCTCCTTCCTGACTGCTGGGATTAAAGGTGCTCAGCTCTGGTTTTTCTTTTGCCTGCTCTGTTCATTTGCTTATTAAATTAAAATGACTACCCAGCAGGCTAGAGATGCCTCAGTGGCTCACTGTGTTTCCTGCACAAGCATGAGGGCCTTTGGGGGCCTGGAACTGCCAAGTTCAGATCTCCAGATTCCACATAAATGGTGTGGCCATGTGTACCTGTGACCCTAGTCCTGCAAAGCGGAGCAGAGACCAGAGATTCTCCCAGGCTCTCGGAGAAACAGCAAGCTCTGGGATCGGTAAGACTTCTGCTCAAGTAAGACCGGGTGGAAGAGCGATGGAGTGAGGCTCCCAACGTTCTGCTCTGGCCTTCGCAGACGAGCACATGGGGTGCTGTAAGAGTACGTATATAAATATGCATATATCACACACACACACGCAAGAAAACAAAGGACTGCTCAGCTGTTTGGGAATCTAAGGTGCACACACATACCTGTGATCCCAGCACCTGGGAGGTAGGGGTATGAGCATCCCATCAAGGCCATCTTTGGCCGCCCGAGAGCTGCCCCAAACAAATGAAAGTTCCCATTTGAAATTGAATGCTATTCCTCTCCTTCCATGGAATTCCTCCTCACCAGCCAAGACCAGACTGCCGTGCATTCCTGTGGGCACTGACCCACCCTGTCGCTGCCTCTGCCGCAGGAGGTCCTGGGGCACGGGGCTTGTGTTGCACTGCTCCATAGTCCATGGTCCTCATGCAGCTCAGAGCTTTGCACAGGGTCCTCCTGGCAATCAGAAGGCAGCTGTTGATGGACCACAACCTCCAAAAAAAAAAAAAAAAAACCCTCCTGTTCCTCTCACATCTGTTACCCTGTGAAACCTTTCTCAAGGTGACTTACATCACAAGCACCTCAGGGGAGCTGAAGAAAGCTGTAGGCTCTTGTAGGCACAACGGTACACACTCGCAGTTACACTGGCAGTGCCACTGCCGTGAGAGCTTGAGGCAGGAGGATCCTTTAAGTCAAGAAGTTCAAGACCAGCCTGGCCAACATAGTGAAACCTAGTCTCACAAGAAAATAGTGAGGGCACGGGGGACCTGGAGAGATGCTCAGTGGTTAAGGCACTCACCTGCAAAGCCTAACAACCTGGGTTTAATTCCCCAGTACCCACGTAAAGCCAGATTCACAAAGTAGCACATGCATCAGGAATTCATTTGCAGTGGCTGGAGGCTCTGGGATGCCCATTCTGTCTGTCTGTCTCCTCTCTCCCTCCCTCTCCGCCCCCCCCCTCTCTTGGCCTGAAAATAAATTTTTTAAAATACATTTTTTAAATCGGACTCTGGGTCCTCTCCCTAGATCCACTGGCCCATCAGCACACAGCCTGGGATGGATGCAGGCACCACCAGCATTTTACCTGTGTCCCCACTGAGCCTTAGACACACACACTGCACTAGTGCCAAGTGAATGAGGCCTGGGGCAGGCAAGATAACAAGGCCAGGTGCACACAGAGCCTTCTCCAGGCCGGTAGGGGTGGACGGGGCTCAAGGGAGGCAGTAGGACCCCTTCACACGCCGCCAAAGACTTTACCCTGTTCCCCACTACATCCCCTACCTGGCTGTTTGTCCTCACATTTACAAAACCCATTTGGCCCTGATATAGAAACTGCTCCTCTTCCCCAATATGGCTTCCAGGGAGTAGCTACGTGCTGTCATTTGGATGCAGTTTGAATGTGTCCTCTGAAAGTCCAGGTGCTAGAAGGCTGGTCATTTGGTGTCGTGGTTAGAGGATGAGAACTTTTAAGAGGTAGGTGATGGAGATTGTGGAATTTTTCATTTTATTTTTTTATTTGCAAGCAGAGAGAGACTGAAGAGAGACAGAGTGGGTGCACCAGGGCCTCCAGTCACTCCAAACAAACTCCAGATGCATGCGCCACTTTCTGCCTCTGGCTTTATGTGGGTACTGGGGAATTGGACCTGGGTCCTTTGGCTTTGCAGGCAAGCGCCTTAACTGCTGAGCCATTTCTCCAGGCATTTCTTTGTTTGTTTTGTCTTGTCTTAGAAATAGGGTTTCGGGGCTGTAGAGATGGCTTAGCGGTTAAGTGCTTGCCTGTGAAGCCTAAGGACCCCAGTTCGAGGCTCGATTCCCCAGGACCCACGTTAGCCAGATGCACAAGGGGGCGCATGCATCTGGAGTTCGTTTGCAGTGGCTGGAAGCTCTGGCGTGCCCATTCTCTCTCTCTCTCTCTCTCCCTCCCTCCTGTCTGTCGCGTTCAAAGAAGTAAACAAAAAAACTTAAAAAAACAGAAAGAAAGAAAGAAAGAAATAGGGTTTCGCCATATTCTAGCCCTACCTGAAACTCTCAAGTAGCCCAGGTTAGCCTTTAATGGTAATCCTGCCTCCGCCTCCCAAGTGCTGGGATTACAGGGCTGCATCAGTACTTCCAGTTTAAGGGGTGGGGCTTTACAGAACTTAACTAGGCAGGTGGAACAGGAAACTCCATTCAACCACTGCAATCGAACTCCAGACACTTGCACCACCTAGTGGGCATGTGTGACCTTGTGCTTGCCTCACCTTTGTGCATCTGGTTTACGAGGATCTGGAGATTGAACATGGGTCCTTAGGCTTCACAGGCAAGTGCCTTGTGGTGGTTTGATTCAGTGTCCCCATAAACTTAGGTGTTCTGAATGCTAGGTTCCCAGCTGATGGAGATTTGGGAATTAATGCCTCCTGGAGGGAGTGTATCGTTGGAGGAAAGGGTTTATTTTGCCTCACAGTCTCAAGGGTAAGTTTCCTCATGGCGTCACATCTTGTGACATCATCTGGGAGGTAGGCAGTAAGAGTGAGCTAGCTCTGACAGCGGTGAGCTCCCTTGCTCTGTTTGTAGTCCATTTGGTGAGTGAATCAAGAGGGCACAGTGGGTGCTGGGAGATGGCTGGCTCAGTGGATAAAGCGCTCGCCACTCAAGCCGGTGCACCCGAGTTCAGTCCCCAGACCTCACGTACAGTGGTGGTGGTCTGTAATCCCAGCATGCTGACTGGTGAAATAGGAAGTGGAGACAGCAGAATTTCCTGGAAATTCATGGCAAGCACAGCAAAGAATAACAGCCGAGGGAGATCCAGATAGAGAGAAACCCTGCCTTAACTGAGGTGGAATAGCCAGGAATGAGCTGAAAGTTCTTCTCTGAAAACATGTGCATGCATGCATGCCTGTACTCACATATACACAGCACATGTGCACACACCATACATACATACGTTACATACGTTAAAAGGGGACTGGAGAGAGGGTTCAGCCGTTAAGCAACTTGCCTGAAAAATCTAACAACCCAGGTGTGATTCCCCAGTGTCCACATAAAGCCAGATAGATGCACAACGTGACATGAATCTGGAGTTCATTTGCAGTGGCTGGAGGCTCTGGTGCACTCATCCTCTATATTTCTCTACTGTTTCTGCTTGCAAATAAAGATATAAAAATAAATTTAAGCCGGGCGTGGTGGCGCACGCCTTTAATCCCAGCACTCGGGAGGCAGAGGTAGGAGAATTGCCGTGAGTTCGAGGCCACCCTGAGACTCCATAGTGAATTCCAGGTCAGCCTGGGCTAGAGTGAGACCCTACCTCGAAAAACCAAAAAAATAAATAAATAAATAAATAAATAAATAAATTTAGAAGAGGGCCTGGGGAGACAGCTCAGTGGTTAAAAGTACTCACCACTTAAGCATGAGGCCCTTCTGAGCTGGAGACTAAGACTTGGGTTCAACTCCTCAGAATCCATGTGAAGAGCTGGGTGTGGCCATGCATGTCTGTAATCCCAGTCCATGACAGATGGAGACAGAATGGCTGGCGCTTGCTACTGGACAGCAACTTCAGGTTGAGGGAGAGACGCTCAAGAAAGGAAATAAGTGGGTGAGTGGTAAAGGAAGGACCCTGGTAATTTGAATGTGAATGTATGGCCCTTATAGCCTGAGGTTTCCCGCCACCCCCCAGTGCTGAGGACCAAACCCAGGGCCTTACACTTGCCAGGCAAGCTCTCATCCACTGAGCTAAATCCCCAACCCCCTGAGCTGTTTGAAGGTATTCAAGTGAATAACTTGAGTCTCCAGCAGCCTGGCTGGAGGAGGTGTCATTAGGGTAGATCTTGAGTCCAGCCTTAAGTTGTGTTTGGGGGCAGATCTTGAGTCCAGCCCTAATGTGTGAAAAGAGCAAATTGAGCACTGGCTGTTTTGTGGTGCTGGCTGTTGGTGATTTTTCTCTGCTTGGAACTATGGAAGTGAGTCGGCTTCTTCCACCATTGATGGTGTTCCCCTGGAGTTGAACCTGAAATGAACCCTTTCCTCCCATAAGCTGCTTCTGATCAAATGTTTGTCCAGTGTTGCAGTCAGGTTCGCATTGCTGGTAGAAATCACCCAACCAAGAGCAGCTTGTGGGGAAAAAAGAGGTTTACTTTGGCTTACAGGCTCAAGGGGAAGCTCCAAGATGGCTTGAGCAGAGTGTGGACGTCACCCCCTGGCCAATATCAGGAGGACAACAGGAACAAGAGAGTGTGCCAAACACTGGCAAGGGAAAGCTGGCTATTATACCCATAAGCCCGCCCCCAACAATACACTGCCTCCAGGAGGCGTTAATTCCCAAATCTCCATCAGCTGGGAACCTAGCATCCAGCTCACCTATGTTTATGGGGGACACCTGAATCAGACCCCCCACATCCAGCAACAAGAAGCTAAGTGCAGCAGACACCCAACCTTCTCTGGTTTCCACCTACATGCAGAAGAGTATACACATCTGCAGATACATGTGCATACATTGCACATCATACATCATACCAAACACATACCCTACACACACACTATATATATATAACATGATGCAGTGGAATTTCTTCTCTCCGCTACACCATCGTCTGTGTCCAGCCCTCCCAAGGAGGGTCCGCCCCTCACACACCACTGCCACAGCTTCTGTGAAGTAGCTCGCTGGCTGCCTTCCTGTGGAAGAAAGGCCGTGTGGAACAACTCTTCCTTCTAGAAGAGCCTCTCAGGATTGCTCATGGACAGAGGTTGGTGAGAAGAATTAGACTACCTCTGTAGAAAGCAGGTGACTCTTTTCCAGCCATGGAACTGAAGTTTCTGTGAAGGGTTCACTGGCCAGTCACCAGCACATTCGGATGTTTTCCTGGAGAGAAATTCAAAAGGAAATAAACCAGGCATGGTGGTGCACACCTGTGATCTTAGCCCTAGAGGCTGAGGCAAGAGGATCATCACCAGTTCAAGGCTCAGACATCCGTGAAATAGGATGCAGGTGTAGCACCCTAACAGAGTACTTGCTTGGCGCGCATAGTGGGTTCTCCGACTCTATCCTGTGACAGCTATTGCCGGACTGCCCAGATCATATGTAAGCCAAACTAGAACAAACAAACAAACAAAAAAACCTTCTTTCTAATACATATTTATTCTATCTGTTCCTGTAAAGAACCTTGACTAATACACATGCTATATTCAGTCTCTTCTATGTCCTGCCAGAGGGGAATGCATTTATAATCTTATATATATATTTTTTTGTTCCACTTAAACATTCATGACAAGTGCTGTCATGAACCTGGCCTTTTCTCAATAAGGTTCTCATCATTCTTTTTTGAAACAACCTAGAGCACTGAGTGGATGGACTACAATTTGATTTTGGTTTCAAGAGAGAGGCACAGTGACAATTTCCTGAAGTTAAAGACAATTTTTTAATTATTTATTTATTTGAGAGAGTGAGAGAGGGAAAGAGGCTAAGACAGAGAGAGAGAGCGAGCACACCAGGGCCTCCAGCCACTGCAAACAAACTCCAGACATGTGCGCCCCCTTGTGCATCTGGCTTATGTGGGTCCTGGGGACTCCAACTAGGATCCTTTGTGCAGGCAAACGTTTTAACTGCTAAGCCATCCCTCCAGCCCTCAAAGAATGAGAGACAAAGAGAGGCAGGTGAGGAAAACAAGAAGGAAGGGAGTGAGAGAGAGGAAGGGGGTAGGTGTACCAGGATCAAGACGTCCAGAGAGAGCGAGGACTAGAGCAAGAGTTTTACAAGTTAGGAAAAGAGAGCTAACTGCCCTGCAAGGGAGGGACCCTGGTGATCAGCTGAGGCAAAGCCGGGGTCAGGTGGCACTCTCTCTCCTCAGCCCAGAGGTAACTTCAGGTTATTGAGGCATCCTTAATCCTGCTAGAGGAAGTCCCCGACCTAGGCTGAGCCTGGTCAGATGGAAGGAAGGAGAATGCTCTGGGCTTTGGGGGCTGATGTCACAGTCCATCACTTTTTAAATTTTTTTTTTTGGGGGGGGGGGTTTCAAGGTAGGGTCTCAGTGTAGCCCAGTCTGACCTGGAATTCAGTATGTAGTCTCAGCCTGGCCTCAAACTCATAGTGATCACCTACCTCTGTCTCCAGAGTGCTGGGATAAAAGGTGTGGGCCACCAAGCCTGTGTTAAAATTTTTTTTTACTGACAAGTTCCATAACTAAAGACAATATGCCATGACCATAATTCCCTCCCAAATTCTCCATCACTTTTTAAAAAACTTTTTACGGACAATTGCCATAAATATAGACAATATACCATGATCATAAACCCCTCCCACCACCCTCCCCCCCTAAAGTTCCTCTTCATCACTTTTTTTTAACTTTTTTGTTTTTGGAGGTAGGGTCTCACTGTAGCCCAGGCTGGCCTGGAATTCACTATGTAGTCTCAGGGTGGCCTCGAACTCACAGCGATCCTCCTACCTCTGCCTCCCGAGTTCTGGGATTAAAGACGTAGGCCACCACGCCTGAGTACTTTTTTTAAAAAACTTTTTATCGACAATTTCGATAAATAAAGACAACATACCATGATCATAATACCCTCCCTTTCCACCCAAACCCCTCCACTCCATCACTTTTATAAACACAGTCCATGCTAGCCTGGCTCCATAGCGCCTCATGGGTTCTCCTCGCAATGTCGCCTGGATCCCGCCAGGGGGCAGCAGAGGAACAACTGCAGAGCACAGAGACCCGGGAGAGGTTTCCGTCTCGGCGTTCTTAAGGAGCTACTTCCGCTTCCGGCCACTTGGCGTGTGAGGCGCTGCCGGGAGGATGGACGGGCTGGTGGCTCAGTGCTCGGCGCGGCTGCTGCAGCAGGTTCGTCCCCCCGGGAAGGGCTCGCAGGGCGGGCTGCCGGGGAGCAGCGCTGGGCGCGGGTCACGGGGCGCCTCCGGGGATGCGCGCGGCGGGCTCCCAGCCCCGGGCCTGCGCTGCTCGGGCGCGCACATGCTCCTGGGAGAGGAGCCGCCCATCCTTGCCAGGCTGCTGGAGACGTGGGTCACCGAGAGAAGCGGGCGGGCGGGCCCGGGCACTGCAGCCCGGCGAGTCCCCGGCCTCGCTCCCGGGCACACGTGGGGTCTCCTTGGGGGCTGCGGGTGGAAGGTGCGTCCGCAGGTGGTGCGCCCACGTGTGCCGCGCCCCTATCAGCCGCGGTCGGCTCTGTTTGTCGCCCGGGAGAGCCTTGAAAGTGACCACCCGGGAAAGGGAAAGTGGAGCCAGGTCCGTGGCCACCGGGTGCCCGGGTGGGGAGGAGTGATGCGGGAAGCCCTTCCTTGTTCGCTGCGCTCTGCTGGGACGGCTGCGTCGTGCCTGTCACTGTCCCCGGGTACCAGATGGTTAAGTACGTGCATAAGCGTTTAGGTGCGCTGAGCCCATGTTTATGGCATGGGACACTCGAAGTCAGCGGGGGTAGGGGGTGGGAAATGGGAAAATTGCTTAGCCCCAGCAAAGACCAAAAGGGGGAGGGGGCAGAAACTTGAGCTGTATTGAACGGGACAAAAGATGGAGTTGGTGGTTTGATTGCCTTGGGCACACTTAGGGCTGTAACCCTGGGATGTTCACGTACTGCGCAAGTACTGAATTTTTGTTGTGTCTGTTTTGTTTTTCGAGGTAAGGTTTCACTCTAGCTCAGGCTGCTCTAGGATTCACTATGTAGTCCCAGGGTGGCCTCGAGCTCATGGTGATTCTCCTCCTCCTCCTGCCACTTGAGGGCTAGGATTAAAGGCGTGCACCACCACACCCGGTCCCATTAGTTCTTAACGTTCCATATCTATCCATCTTTCCTAGCACACATGCACACAGTTTTATCAACGATAATCGCTGATGTTAGCAAGAGTCTCTCGGGAAAAAACAAACCTGACAACTGTCGGGGGGAAAGTCTCTGCTCACACCTGTGCATATACTTTGGAGAAGGGAAATGAGGAAGCAAGCTGATGGTGCACTTTATCATATCGTAGAGGCGTTTACTTGCACTGGGCTGAAAAAAAAAAAAGTGTCTTACCTTTTATAGGAAAACGAAATCAAGTCCCTGACTGCTGAGATCGACCGGTTGAAGAACTGCGGGTATTTAGAAGCCTCTCCAAATTTGGAGAAGTTACGAGAGGAAAATTTAAAATTAAAGTATCGACTGAATATTCTTCGGAAGGTGAGTACTCTGAGTATTTAAAAAAAAAAAACAAAAACGTTTTTTACTGAAGACTCTAAAAGTGTACATTACAGAATTTGAAAAGTTGGGAAAACTGTTTCCTGGCGTTAGACAACTTAGGACTAGATCAGTTGGCACTCATAATGGAAAAGTTGGCGGTGTCCTATTGCTCTGAATCCCTTTCAAGTGTTTCATCATATTACTATTAGCTACTTTAAAGAAAGATTTAAGGAAGGTTTAGACGTGCCTTCGTTTCTTTCCTCCCTCCCCCCCCCCCAATAAATTTTATTTATTCATTTTCAAGGAGAGAGCAAATGAGCACTCCAGGGCCACTGGCTACTGCAAACAAACCCGAGACACATGTGCCACTTTGTTCATCTTGCTTTACATGGGTAATGGCTGTCAGGCTTTGCAAGCAAGCACCTTTAACCACTGAGACATCTCTCCAGCTCCCATGTCCTCGTTTCTTTTAACAGCTTGTGCCTGTGCTTAGAAAAAACTAATTGATTACAGTTTTCATTCATGTACATAATATATTTTGCTCATAATCCCCTCCTGCTGTCTTGTCCCTTCCGCTGAACTTTCTAGCTAGACCCAGCGATGTTGTTGGTTTTTGTTTGTCTGTCTGTCTGTCCTCCTCCGTGATGGACCCAGTACTGTGCAGGTAGCCACGGTCACTAGGAGGTCGTGAATGCGATAGCCACAACCTGTGCTTAGGAAAACAAAAATCTGACTGACTTATTTTTGTTGTAAAATCATTGCCAGTATCATCATCATAAAGGAAATAATTCTTTTGTTTTTGGGACTGAAACTCAGGAACAAACTAAAAGAAATATTTTTTTTCTTTTCTTTTTCTTTTTTTTTTCTTTTTTTTTTTTTTTTTTTTTTTGGTTTTTTGAGGTAGGGTCTCACTATAGCTCAGGCTGACCTGGAATTCACTCATTAGTCTCAGGTCTTGAACTCACAGCAATCTTCTACCTCTGCCTCCCAAGCTGTTTTTTTTTTTCTTTTAAGTATTTTTTAAAATTTATTTTTATTTATTTAATAGAGAGAAAATGGGTGCTCTAGGGCCTCTAGCCACTGCAAATGAACTCCAGACACATGTACCACCTAGTGCATCTGGCTTACATGGGACCTGGAGAATTGAACCTGGGTCTGTGGTCCTGGCTGGCTTGAAACTATATAGACCAGGCTTATCTAGAAGTGGGAGTGATCCTTCTGCCTCTATCTCCTAAGTGCTGAATTACAGGCGTGTGTCACCTTGCCTAGGTTTTAATAGCATTGTGATCCAGCAGTGGTTATCAGTCTTGTTAATAACAGAGAGAGCACTTCAGCTTTTTAGCCTGATTTGCAAGTTTGCTGATGACATATCCCAGAGTATTTCCTCATTCCCATAATTCCATGTGTGTCACTGTCAGGCAGGTTCCTTCTAAAGCTGGCTCAGTTTACTCACCCTAGACTCCCTGCTCCACTCCCATGAAGACTTTTGTTACCTGTTTGGGATCTGCTGGGCTTGAGATAGCATGTCACAAAATGTTTTTCATGGAATCTTCCCTAAAGAATCTCGGTCTTTGCTTATATCATTTGAAATATATTCATATTTAATTCAGTATAAATCCTGAAGCAGTATACTGAACTCTTTGTTGTATTTATTTATTTTATTTTTATTTTTTTTTGAGGTAGGGTCTCACTCTAGCCCAGACTGACCTGGAACTCACTGTAGTCCCAGGCTGGTCTCAAACTCACAGCAATCCTCCTACCTTTGCCTCCCAAGTTCTGGAGTTAAAGGTGTGCACCACCATGTCTGTACTTGTATTTGTCTTAAATCAAAAGTGTTAAAAGAGCTGGAGGGATGGCTTAGCAGTTAAGGCGCTTGCCTGCAAAGTCAAAGGACCTAGGTTCGATTCTCCAGGACCCACATAAGCCAGCTGCACAAGGTGGCTCATGCTTCTGGAGTTCGTTTGCAGCAGCTAAAGGCCTTGGTGCACCCGTTCTCACTCTGTTTGCATTTCTCTCTGTCTCTCTGTCAAATAAATAACCTGTTCTGTGCTACAGGCAGTAGAAGAAATCTAAAAGGAAGCTTCCATGGATAAATAGAATAGTCAAATGAGAAAAGTGCATTGGTTCCCAAATAGTTTGCCTTGTAATGCTCTGACTGTACCACACAGCACAACCGAAGAGAAAAGCCACAAAAAAGACGCTCTGCTGCCCTCCCCTGACTTCTCTGGGGCCACAAACTGACTGGGAGCATGTAACAGGTCGTCTGTCTGCTGGGTGTTGTACCCTTTTTCTCTTTAACGTCGCTGCTGCTGCTGCTGCTGCTGCCTTTTTTTTTTAATTTTATTTTCCTGAGGTACGGACTCAGTCTAGCTCAGGCAGACCTGGAATTCACTGTGTAGTCTCAGGGTAGGTCTCAAACTTGAAGGGATCCTCCTACCTCTGCCTCCAGAGTGCTGGGATTAAAGGCGTGCGCCACCATCCCTGGCTCCAAATTTTTTTTTTTTAACTCCTTTCTAGTGAGCTGCCTTTATCTGAGCTTAAGAGAAAGACTTACAGTTACTGGTCTGGGGAGATGGCTCAGCAGTTTCAATTCCCCAGTACCCAATAAAGCCAGATGCACAAAGTAGTGCATATGTCTGGAGTTTGTTTGCCCTGTTGCGCCCATTCTCTCTATCTGCCTCTTTCTCTCTATCTTCCCCTCTTGTAAATAACTAAATAAAATTTTTAAAAAGACTCAAAGTTACTTAGTACTTGTTAGGTATCACAGATGTCTTTTTCCCACAGGTGATTGATATTAAGATTGCTATTATAACAGTGCTGTTAAAAGAGCCCATAGATTACATTTCTCAGGAGCTGGTATATTTCTGCATAATATGAGGTTTTTCAGAATGCATATATCAAGTTTTATCATAGGTGATTGTAACAAGATAGAATGTTTTTTGAGATAGTATCTTGCCATGTAGCCCAGCTGGCCTCTAACTTGTGTCAGTCTTCCTCGCTCAGCCTCCCAGGTGCCAGCAATTACAATTGTAATGTAATTACAGCCAGGTGAGATTTCTCTTTCTCTCATGGAGCTCGCCATTTGGAGGGAGAAAAAGACTTGCACATGTAAGACAAGGTGTTAAGAGCCAGACCTGGAGCCTTACCTGTAATCCTAGCACTCCGGCAGTTGAGAAGGAGGATTGCTGAGACTGAGGCCAGCCTGAGCTTTCTGAAACAAACAACAAAAAAATCATAAATAAAAAGCACTTGGGAGGTGGAAGCGGGATGATTAAGGAGCGATCCAAGGTCATCTTCAGCTAACAAGTTGTTTTTTAATATAGTTATTATTTATTTATTTAAGACAGAGAAAAAGAGGCAAAGAGAGGGAGAGGACAGGCATGCCAGGGCCTCCAGTCACTGCAAACAAACTCCAGACACATGTGTCACCTTGTGCATCTGGCATATGTGGGTAATGGAGGAATCGAACCCAGGTCCTTTGCTTTGTAGGCAAGCACTTTAACCACTAGGCCATCTCTCTAGCCTTCAGCTAACAAGTTTGAGGACAGCCTGGGCTACATGAAACCCTGTCTCATAAAAGGAGGAGGGTATTAAATTGATTATAATCAAATGTTATTTTGCATGAAATCAAGTAGAGTGGATTTTGTATCTATGTGTATATGTATATATTCACAAAGAATATAGACAAGTATTTCATCCTTTAAAAATAAAAAGAAATTAGGGGCTGGAGAGATGGCTTAGTGGTTAAAGCACTTGCTTGTAAAGCCAAAGGACCCAGGTTTGATTCCCAGGACCCATGTAAGCCAGATGCACAAAGTAGCACATGCATATGGAGTTTGTTTACAGAGGCTGAAGGCCCTGGCGTGCCTAATCTGTCTCTCTCCCTCTCTCACCCCCTCCACTGCTTTGTCTCAAAGAAATAAAATATTTAAAAAATAAAATTAAAATTTATAGTAAATTTGGTTTTGTTTTGTTTTTGGGGGCAGGGCCTCACTGTAGCCCAGGCTGACCTGGAATTCACTATGTAGTCTCAGGTTGGCCTTGAACTCACGGCGATCCTCCTACCTCTGCCTCCAGAGTGCTGGGATTAAAGGCGTGCACCACCATGCCCGGTGGGTTTTTTTTTTTTTTTTTTCTGAGTAAACTATCACACAGAGGAGTCAGTTACTGATGAACTTGAGATTGGCTAGGCATAATGGTTCGCATATGTAATCCTGGCACTTGAAAGGTGAAGGCAGGAGAATCAGAAGTTCAAGGCCAATCTTGGATACAGAACCTCTCTCAAAAGTTTTGCTCTGTGGATCTGGTTAGCCTGACCCTCAACTGTGTAGCCCAGACCAGCTTTGAACTTGTGGTACTCCTCCTGCTTCAGCCTCCCAAGTAATAGGGTTATAGGCATGTGCCTCCAGGTCTAGCTTTAATACTTCGATTAATATAAGACTGTGATTAGTTGGGCTGGGGTATAGCTCATTGGTAGAGCAGTTCCCTAGCATGCATGAGGCCCTAAGTTCATTCCCAACCCCACAAAAAGATTTTGTTTTTTGTTTTTTGTTTTTGAGGTAGGGTCTCACTCTAGCCCAGGCTGACCTGGAATTCACCCTGTAGTCTCAGGGTGACCTCCAACTCTCACTGATCCTCCTACCTCTGCCTCCCAAGTGCTGGGATTGAAGGTGTGTGCCACAAGGCCCGGCCTCACAAAAAGATTTTTAAATGTGATTACTATACAGGCATCATTTCCATTTGCATTCTATTAAAAGCATATGGTCACTTTCCTGTGGAAGTGAGGTACTAGCAATTGAACCCAGGGTCTTTCACATGCTACATCCCCCATTTAGATAGGAGCTTTCACACTTTTGTCTAGGCTGGCCTGCAAGCATTCTTCCTACCTCAGTCTCTCAAGTAGTTGGGACTACAGTCACGTGCTGCTATGCCCAGCTTCCCCCGCCCCTTTTGAGAGCACGTCCTGCTTTGTGCCCCTAGCTGGCCTGGAAAAACGAGCAGTCCTTCGCCTCACTGTTTTTTTGTTGTGGGGGTGGGGGCCAGAGTGTTCCTAGTCCAGGCTGATCTGGAACTCACTCTGTATCCCAGGCTGGCCTCAAGCTCACAGCCATCCTCCCACCTCAGCCTCCAGAGGGCAAGGATTACAGATGTTCTTTTTAACCTGTTAGATGGCAGACGCGGTGGTAAATGTAGTGGATAGAAGCAGGGGTGAGATATTTGACTGCATCCTGCAGTCTGGCTGTGGAGACAGTAATTTGATGATAAATGCAATAATAGGAGTAATTATATGCCATCTTAAATGAGTATGTTCTACTTAAAAGAAAATGGCTAGCAGAGGTTATTTATAGTAAAACAAAACCTGCTTTTCTGGTTGGTGACAAATTCACTGTCCTCTTTCATTGCATGCCTTGAGGAGGACAAACATGATACTTTTTTTTTCTTTTTAATTTTTGTTCATTGAATTTTTACTTCCAGTGCTTGCTGTAATTTAGAGTGATTTTTATACCTGCCTTTTCTCAGAGCTTTGGAGAAGCTGATAAGAACATCCAATCCCCCCTTTGCTTCTAGTTTCTGTTCTGATGAGACCAATGTAGAAAGACTTCAGAATTTCCCATGAATGTGTTAGAACCCCATTCCATGTCTCCACACGCTCCCTTCTAGTTGTCCTCAGAATATCTGAAGGGTTCTCATTGTGTCTGGGGAAGTTTTGTCTGGTGCTGTCCTGCTTCCCTGACATGGTCCTGTTCTTCTCCTGCAGAGTCTTCAGGCAGAAAGGAAGAGACCCACTACAAACATGATCAACATCAACAGCCGCCTGCAGACGGTCTTCGGCTGTGCCATTAAGGCTGCGTATCCAGACTTGGACAACCCTCCTCTCATAGTGACGCCAAGTCAGCAGCCCAGATTTGGGGACTATCAGTGTAACAGTGCCATGGGTATTTCTCAGGTGATAGATCCTTTGTTATGACTGGCTTGCCTGACTTGATTCTGCTGGGTACCTGTCGTCATTACCTTTAATATAAATCACAGCTAATTGTTGTCTCTAACAGCATTTTTCACAGTTTGAAAACTTTGGGACTGGGAATGTAACTCAGTAATAGATAACTTGCCTTGTATACACAAGGTCCTGGGTTCTCACAGTACCACAAAAGAAAAAAAGGGGAGAAAAGAAAAAGGAAGGGGGAAGGAGTGAGAACCTTAAGAAAAGTAATAAATGTTTTAGTTTTTAAAGCACAAATTTGAATTTTTTATATAAATTTTATATCTTCAACATTTGAAATGTTTAGTACTGTTTTTTGGTGCTTGTTGCTGTATCAGGGAGTGCTATATGTGGTGAGTAACTGCTGGAAAGTAAAGAGTCAAATGATCACCAGGTATGGAAGCTTGTATCTGTAACCTCAGCAAACTGGGTGCTAAGGCAGGAGGATTGCTGCAAGTTGAGGACAGCCTGAGCTACATACTAAATATCAGGCCAGCCAAGGCTACATGGCAGCCCTCTAGAATAAAGAAAAAGTTATCGAATTACTAATTAACATAGCCATTGAATGTGTATTACAAGTAGTATGTTTTTGAAATGGGCTTATGTAAGTATTTGTTTTTTCTTTTCTGTTTTGTTTTGTTTTTAAGACAAGGTCTCTATGTAGGACAGGGTTGGCCTCAAACTCTCGGGGATCTTTCTGTGTCATTTTTTTGTATTACTGGGATTATAGGCACATACCACCATGGTAGTTGTATTTCATTTTCAGGCAGAGCAGTTTCCCATTCTCAGTAGACATGTCATCTGCTGTGTGTGTGTGGCTTGTTGTACCTGCCTTGTGTCTGTCTTTGATTAGGAAATGTTTGCTCTTGAGCTTTCTAGATGAGCACAGCGGGATTTACATTTGTTTCATGGTGATGGGGTTCAAGCCAAGGTCCTCACATGTGCTGGACAGGTGCTTAGCCACTCAGCCACCCAGCTACATCTCCAGCCCAAGAGTCTTAAGTCTTAATATCGGACACTTGATGAGTCGAAAATTAGAAATGTTACTATACTGGACTCAGGCTGCACAGCTGTAAACCTTGTTATATCCTCATTAAAAGTTCCAGGTATGGGACTGGAAAGGTTGCTCAGTGTGTAAATTGCTTGCCTTGCAAACATGAGGACCAGAGTTTGATCCCCAAAACCCATGCAAAAATGAATAAATAAAAAGAAGTATGGTGGTCTATAGCAGACAGCTTCAGGTTCACTAAGACAAACTTCCAGACCAGGCACAGTTATGGAGGAAGGGATATTTATTGAAGCTTACAGATCCAGGGGAAGTTCCATAATTGTAGAAGACGTTGACCTTGCTTTCACGGGTCCAAGTAGAGAGAGGGAGAGAGAGAGAGAGAGACAGAAAAGCCAACAGCCAAAAGCCACACAGCACACTTCAGGAATTCCAGGTGGAACTAGGCACTTTGCATAGCTTTAGGTTGGAATTTCAAACCCACCACCACACCTTAGGGCTGGACCCTAAGACCCACCCAGTGATACCACCTTCAACCAGGTGGCTGCAGATGCAAACTGCAAACTAATAAATCACGTAATATATTGGGGGCCTGAATATATTCAACCAAATATATTCAAACTACCACATGGCGCAAACTTGTAATCCCAGCACCAGGGATGTGGAGACAGGTGGATCCTGGGGTATGTTGGCCAGCCTGACTAACCCAGGTAGGCAAGTTTCAGGCCACTGAGAAGCCCTCTCTCAAAACAGGTTGATGGTACCCAAGGGCCAACAGTGAAGGCTATCCTCTGGCTTCCAGGCATGTGACATGAGCATACACATGAACTGCACATGAGCACACAAAACTTCTACATGATGTGTATGCAATTCATTTTGAAATGGAGATGTTTGGCTTTGCCGTTTCAGCACTATTGATGCTATAACTTCGCACAGGTGACTGGACAAAAAGCATTGTACACTTTGGCAGTTATACATTTCCAAGTAACTTGATGAAATCTACTTGTAATGAGAGGAATTGTTTTACGTTATGTTGTAGATGCTCAAAACAAAGGAACAGAAAGTGAATCCAAGAGAAATTGCTGAGAACATTACCAAACACCTGCCGAACAATGACTACATTGAAAAAGTTGAAATTGCTGGTCCTGGTATGATGTTAGCTTTTTTTTTTGCATATGTATGTGTAGTGTGTATGCATGCGTTATGCTTGTTCGGGGCGGGGGGTACATGTGGCACGTACAGGCCAGAAGTCATTGTCGGGTGTCTTCCGCAGGTGCTTCACCTTGAGCCAGAGGCTGACTGGTTGTGGAGCTCACCGCTCTGCCTAGATTAGCTAGCTAGCAAGCGCCAGTGATTGTCCTGCGTCCGCTCCCCCTAAGCGAAGCTGGGAGTACAGGCTTCTTGCGTGGGTGCTGGGGACTGAACTCAGGGCCTTGTGCCTGAGCAGCAAGCACTTTTACCCACTGAGTCACCTCCTCAGTCCCATTAGTTGGCTTCCATAATAGCTGTATGGATAATTATGAGAATTTTTTTGTGTTTCTGTTTTGGGGGGTGGGGGTTGTTTTGTTTTGTTTGTGTTTTCATATGAGTCTCATTTTGTAGACCAGGCTGGCCTTGTGCTCACCTTAGCCTCCTGGGTGCTAGAATTACAGGCGTGAGCTTGCATACCCAGCTTGAGTGCTTCTTGTTTCTTTTAACAAGCAGCATTGAAACCTATATAACTGGATTGTGAGTGTACCTTAGTGATAAAATGTTTGCTTAGCATGTTGCAAGGTTCTTAGGTTTGAGCTCTACCATGGCAAAAAAAAAATTAGTGATGGTGGTGCACACCTGTGATCTCACCTGCTGGGGGCTGGGGAGGAAGGATAGGAGGAAGGTAAATTCTAGGCTACTTGGAGCAACTTAGAAAGACCTTGCCTCAAAAATTTCAAGGGGATAGGGACATATTTTAGTTGTAGAGGGTTTGCTTAGCATGCAAGAGGCCCAGGGTAACCTCAAGGCTCGCTTGCTGATACATTTTTTTCTAGCAAGGCTCCACCTTCTAAAGGTTCCACAACCTTCACAAACACACTACTAAGTAGTGTTCAAACACATGGACCAAGAGGGACATTTTATTTTATTTTTTTAAATTTATTTGAGAGTGACAGAGAAAGAGGCAGAGAGAGAGAGAGAATGGGCACGCCAGGGCCTCCAGCCACTGCAAACGAACTCCAGACGCGTGCGCCCCCTTATGCATCTGGCTAACGTGAGTCCTGGGGAATCGAGCCTCGAACCGGGGTCCTTAGGCTTCACAGGCAAGTGCCCAACCACTAAGCCATCTCTCCAGCCCCATAAGGGGGACATTTTATTTTATTTTATTGGTTTTTCGAGGTAGGGTCTCACTCTGGCCCAGGCTGACCTGGAATTCACTATGTAGTCTCAGGCTGGCCTTGAACTCACTGCAATCCTCCTACCTCTGCCTCCCGAGTGCTGGGATTAAAGGCGTGCGCCACCACGCCTGGCCACAAGGGGGACATTTTAATTCAAACCACCACAAGTAGTAATTCAGGTTTTCATCTAGGCTCAGCTCCCACCCCAGGTGTATGTTTTTGGATGGGTTACTCTGCCTCTCTGTGATCAGCTTTTCATCCACAGAAGGGGATTCATTATGGCCCAGTTACTGACAAGGTGACCCCGTGGTTTCTATTATAACAGATCATTTGTGGACAGTGAGATAAGTAGCGAGCTTTCAGAAGAAGGTGAAGTTCAAAGCAAGCACTGAGGCAGGAGCCTGCCAGAGGACTGGAGTGAAGGCCTCAGTGGTGTTGGGATCCTGATGGGTTGTTCTGTTGGAGTCCATTCTGGAGCCAGCACAAGTGACATTGAGCAAGCAGCTCCTCGAGAGTACGCAGTCATTCAAGATGGGAGACTAATATCTTTTCTGCCATCCCTTTAGGTTTTATTAATATTCACTTGAGAAAGGATTTTGTTTCAGAACAGTTGACCAGTCTCCTAGTCAATGGGGTGCAACTACCTGCCCTTGGAGAAAATAAAAAGGTATATGTGCCCTCTTATTAATATCTTCATCTTTTAGAAGTGTATGGGAAAAGTTGTCATTGGGAATGACTCTGACTTAAATTAGTGTTTGAGATCATGAATGTAAATATGAAGTAGTATTTCTGATGGGTTTTAGAATATTTTCACCTCATTCCATAAGGCATCTGAGGTAATTATTGCAAGTATTGTTGAAATCACCAGTAATTTGTATAAGTTAGTCTGATGCTTTTTCAATTAACAATGTGTAGCTAGATCCATTAAGAAAATCATCTTGGTTACTATTAAATGTTAGCAGAATAAAATGTATATGCCCTTTAAAAAAAGAAAGAAAGAAAGATCTTTCTGGAGCTGGCAAGTGGCACATGCCTGTAATCCCAGCACTTGGGAGGGAGAAGTCTGAGTGAATTCCAGGTCATCCTGGGCTAGAGTGCGACCCTGCAGCAACAACAAGAGAGAGAGAGGGAGGGAGGGAGGGAGGGAGAGAGATGGCTTAATGGTTAAGGTGCTCATCTGTGAAGCCTGAGGACCCAGATTTGATTCCCTAGTACCCACATAAGCCACATAAGTACAAAGTGGTGCATGCATCTGGAATTTTTTTTTTTTTTGCAGTGACTGGAGACCCTGGAGTGCCCATTATCTATCTCTCCCTCCCTTTCTATTAAAACATACACACACACAGCCGGGTGTGGTGGCACATGCACTTGGGAGGCAGAGGTAGGAGTTCAAGGCCATCCTGAGACTGCATAGTAAATTCCAGGTCAGCCTGAGCTAGAGTGAAACCCTACCTCCAAAAATAAACACACACAGAATTAAAAAGTAAAAAGGGTCAGTTGGGTGGCACACACCGGTAAGATATTGTTGAAGAGGTGGTGGTGGAGGCAGGAGGATCAGGAGTTTAAGGCCAGTCTGGGCTACACATTTAGAAATGTATAAAATAAAAATCTTTTTTTTCTATTTCAGGTTATAGTTGACTTCTCCTCTCCTAACATAGCTAAAGAGATGCATGTGGGCCACCTTAGGTCAACAATTATAGGAGAGAGTATGTCTCGCCTCTTTGAATTTGCAGGATATGATGTGCTAAGGTATGTGCTCTTGTTTCGCTTTTGAAAGTTCCTAAGAAAATGAAATATCTTATTTGAGAAGCGCCTTTGACCCTAGTTCATAAGCTTAGTTTTGCTTTTATGAGCAGTCACCCTGTAAGCTTTCAAAACTATGTCCTGTACCCCTCCTCTATGAAGTGTTTATAACTCTAGACTCTCCAGTGGAAGTAAGAGTTAGTCTCCTTTTGTTTCACCCATATTTCTTGAGAGCCTCCCATATATCAAGGGCATATCTTCTACTATTCAGGGAGGTCTAGGCAGGAAATAGATTATGTTGGGTCTTGTAGGCCATGGTAGGAATTGGGATTTTATTCTAACTAGTAGAGTATTGAGGTCTAATGAAAGATTACTGTAGCAGCCGCTAGGGAACTAGGCAAGTAAGGGAAGCTATAGTGAACAAGGTTCATCATCCAGAGACAACCTGGGGTTTGGTCAAGTAGAGAATGAAGAATTCTGTCTATTGGCATTTAGGAACCATTTTTCCAAACTATTCTGAAATAATTGTCTGAAAGTTAAATTTTCACAAAGTTGTGGGGCTAACATTGACTTATCTGTCTTTGTCCTAATTAGCTACCCAGGACATAGTTTATAATAGTCCACTGATAAGTTTATTCATGCACCAAATCCTAGGTGCCCATTCTCTGCAGACTGCTACTGCGGACTGTGCAGGGCTGTGTGTAAGAGACAAAGGCTTCACCCCAACAGTTAGCAGTCAGGTTGAGGAGACAACCACATAACCAAGTAAGTGTGAGGTCCTGACATACCTGATGGCTTGTAATGGGATTTCATTGAACATCTTCTCATTTTAAAGCTTATCCCATGTTCTCTGGTTGCCATTAGGATAAACCACGTGGGAGACTGGGGCACTCAGTTTGGCATGCTCATCGCTCACTTGCAAGATAAATTCCCAGATTATCTGACAGTTTCGCCTCCTATTGGGGATCTACAGGCATTTTATAAGGTTTGGTTCCATCTGTTACATGTTTTGTGTGTCTGTCACTCACCATTATCTGTTTTCCATATGAAGCTCTGGGCAGAATTTGTAGTTACTTTGTAATGAAATAGCATTACATCAAAGCTGGTAAAAATCTGAAGATTATGTTTGCACCATTGTTGAACTTAAGACACATGGTGAAGCTTTTCGCATACACTGGCCTGGCAAATGAAATCTGTTTCACAGAGTTTACTTACTTGAACTATCTCCCCAGCCCACCATACTTTAATTTTTTTTACAATTGAAATTTGCAAACATAGGCAAAATAGAGAGAATTGTATATATTGCCAGTACTATTCTGTCTGTACCTGAACGAATGCCTGATCCTCCTGCTTCCATCTCCCAAATGCTAGTGTTGCAGGTAGATACTAGCATGCTCAGCTTGTGAATTCCCCCCCCCCCTTTTCAGAACTAACTTGACTGTTGAAGAAAAGTACTTGTTCTGGCTTTCTGACTCTCTTCTTTCTGTGTGTGTGTGTACTTAGCAATGAGTAAGCTATTGGAAATGTAGAATTGGCTCTTATAGACCTTTTTGAAACAGGAATCTAAGAAGAGATTTGATACTGAGGAGGAATTTAAGAAGCGAGCATACCAGTGTGTGGTTCTGCTTCAGAGTAAAAACCCCGATATTATCCAAGCCTGGAAGCTTATCTGTGATGTCTCCCGCCAAGGTGAGCTGAGCTCCACTCACCCAGCCCCACTGTGCGTGCATGTGCTGGAGTTCTTACTCAGGACTGGTCTTCAGTCTTTGTTGTTTAGTTTGGTTTGGGGATTTGGGGTTCTGGGTTTGGTTATGTTCTTTTCCCCTCATGAGTGCAGGGATTTTCAGTGTGCACCTTCCCATGCCCAGTTTGTGCTGTGTTGGGGATTGAACCAGGGTTTAGTGAGTGCTGGGTAAGCACTCTGTCAACTGAGCTACGTGTACAACTTACTGACATTTTCCTCTGTCTTGCTGGGGGAGGAGCCCAGGGCTTCAAGTGCTACTGCTGAACTACGTCTGCGCCCCCTTGCTTACATTTTTTTTCTTT
This sequence comes from Dipus sagitta, assembly GCA_036346955.1. Lineage (NCBI taxonomy): Eukaryota > Metazoa > Chordata > Mammalia > Rodentia > Dipodidae > Dipus > Dipus sagitta. Next base: position 47,783,707 of record CM070777.1, on the reverse strand, counting down.
CATGAATTGGCTCTACCTCGAAAAACTAAAAAGAAAAAAGCTTTACACAAAGTTCTTGTTCTTTTTTTTTTTTTTTTTTTAAGGATATGTAGGCAAGAATAACATTAATACTGATGCTAATGATCTTTTGGAGTAAGTAGGAGAGTGCCAGAGATTTAATTTAACTCAGCCTCACACATTCTAAGCATATGCTCTACCACTGAGTTACATCTTTTTGTTTTTTTTCCTTGTAGTCTCAGGTTGGCCTCAAACTCACAGCAATCCTACCTCGGCCTCCCAAGTGCTGGGATTAAAGGTGTGGGCCACCATTGAGTTACATCTTAAACCCTAGAATTTTTTTTTAAAAATATTTATTTGTTTTCTATTTTCTTTTTCTAATGGTTTTTATTTATTTATTAGAGACAGGAAGAGAAAGAGAATAAGAATGGGCGGGCCAGGGCCTCTAGCCACTGCAAACAAACTCCAGACACCTGTGCCACCATGTGTGTCTGGTTTACATGGGACCTGGAGAATTAAACCTGGGTCCTTGGGCTTCACAAGCATGTGCCTTAACCACTAAGCCATCTCTCTAGCACAAACCCTAAAATTTTTATGTGAATTTTGCCATATTATTTTCCCAGTGGCAGCAGCATTATATAATGAGTGTACTGTTCATACTTTTTCATGTAATTGATTTCCTTCTGGATGTTTTAATTAGACTTCTTGAATGATAGATGTGTTTCCCTTTTGTTTAAATTTTTATTTGCTTTTTTTCTCCCCTAGAGTTTAATAAAATCTATGATGCATTGGACATCACTTTAGTAGAAAGAGGAGAATCCTTCTATCAAGATAGAATGCCTGATGTTGTAAAGGAATTTGAAGATAAAGGTAGGCACCATGCTCACTCGCACATGCGTGCTCTCGCTCGCTCGCTCGCTCTCTCTCTCTCTCTCCCTCTCTCTCTGTGTGTGTGTGTGTGTGTGTGTGTGTGTGTGTGTATGTGTTTGAGAAAGACAATGGATGTGGCAGGGCCTCTTGCCACTGCAAAGGAATTCCAGTTGCATGTGCTACTGTGTATATTTGGCTTTACATGAATACTGGGGAGTTGAACCCTGACAGCGGGCTTTTTAATCAACTTTTTTATGCATTGAACCATCTCCCCAGCCCACCATTTTTTTTTCTTTTTTTATGATTGAAATTTACAAACATAGGCAAATAGAATTCATAGTAATAATGAAGATTATATAAATTGGCCAAGACTATTCTGTCTGTACCCTTCCATATACACCGCTTTTGTAATTTTTACCTGAAAGAAAGTACGCTTACTCCCATCTTAAAATCACAGTACCAAGAGCCGGGCATGGTGGCACATGCCTTTAATCCCAGAACTTGGGAGGCAGAGGTAGGAGAATCACAGTGAGTTTGAGGCCACCCTGAGACTACATAGTGAATTCCAGGTCAGCCTGGGTCTACCTCGAAAAACCAACAACAGAAAAAAAAAAAAATCGCGTTATCACTCCAAGAAGATAATTTCTTTTTTGATGGGACAGGGTCTTGATGTATAAGACCATGCTGGCATTGAACTCATAGTAGTTCTCCTGCTTCTGCCTCCCAAGTGCTTTTACCACCATGCTTAGCAGTGTTTTTTTTTTGGAGAGATGGCTTAGCAGTTAAGGTGCTTGCCTGCAAAGCCTAAGGATCCAGGTTCAATTCCCCAGGACCTGGGTAAGCCAGATGCACAGGTGATGCATGTGTCTGGAGTGCATTTGTAGTGCCTGGAGGTCCTGGCATGACCATTCATATTCATTCTCTTTCCCTCCCTCTCTCAAATATATAAATTAAAATAAATAAATAAAAATAGGGCTGGAGAGATGCCTTAGTGGTTAAGGAACTGGCCTGTGATGCCTAAGAATGCATGTTTCAACCTCCAGGTCCCAAGTAGCCAGACGCAGTGACGCAAGCACGCAGTGTCGCACATTCACCATGGGGGGAACATGCGACTAGAGTGTGTTAACAGTGGCTGAAAGGCCCTGGTGCTCCCACTCTCCCTCACTCGCTCTCTCTGCCTGTTTATCTCTCTCTCTCTCTCTCTCATTCAAAAATAAAATTAAAATAATACAGAATTGTTCTTCTGCTTACATTTGACATCCTCAGCTGCTAACAAGCATGTTCACCATGCCCAGCTGTGCCTTGTTTGTAAAGAGGATTCATAGATCTGCCTTGTGTTTGCTGTGCTGGATTTTCCCACCGTGGGTGTCTTTACAAGAGTGCAAGTGATACTGGATTGACTGCTTGTGATGCTGGGATTGATTAGTGGGTTTAGGCATTGGTGGCCTGATCATTAGACTCTGACTTCCCTGATAGCTGCAATAGCTATTGATGCCCATGCTTTGATGATGACTTTAGAGGTTGGAGGAAAGTCGTGTGCAGGCATTCCTTTCCCTGTTTCCTGAGACACTCCTGTGTATAGAACTTTGTCCTGTCCCATATCCTCACCGCCGTAGCTTTTCTTTTAGGCAGGGTTTTACATAGTTCAGGCTAGCTTTCTTTATCTTTTTTCTTTTTTTTCCCTTCAAGGTAGGGTCTTGCTCTAGCCCAGGCTGACTGGAATTTCACTATGTAGTCTCAGGCTGGCCTCCAACTCACAGTGGTCCTCTTAACTTTGCCTTCCAAGTGCTGGAATTAAAGGCGTACACCACCACGCCCAGCACTTTAAAAATACATATATATTATTTGTACGTAGAAAGGGAGAGAGGAGAAATGAGCACATCATCGCCTCCCTCACTGCAAATAAACTCTAGACACATGTGTCACTTTGTGCATCTGGCTTTATGTGGGTACTGGGAATTGAACCCAGGCTGTCAGGCTTTGCAAGCATGTGCCTTTAATTGCTGAGCCATTTCTCCAGCCCCAGGCTAGCTTTGTAGCCCTCCTCTGCCCCATCTCCCTGCCTGCTGCTGCTTTCGCTTCCCTTTCCTCAGTGTTGCCTCTTTCACATCACTTCAGATCGCCTGCCTTGGGCTGGAGAGATAGATGGCTTAGAGGTTAAGGCACTTGCCTGCAAAGCCCTAAGGACCCAGGTTTCAATTCCCCAGGACCCATATAAGCCAGATGCACAAGGTGGCACATGCATCCGGAGCTCATCTAAATTGTCTAGAGACCCTGGCATATCCATTCTATCTGCCTGCCTCTCTCTCTCAAATAAATAAATAAAAAAGCTCTGAGCTCTTGTGGTGCATGCCTTTAATCCCAGACTCAGGAGGCTAAGATAGGAGGATTGCCGTGAGTTTGAGGCCACCCTGAGACTATATAGTGAATTCCAGGTCAGCCTGGGCTAGAGCGAGACCCTACCTCAAAAAACAAAAAACAAAAAACAAAAAAAAGAAAAAACAAACAAAAAGACTTCCTGCTTTACCTACCCTTCTCTCTTCTCTCTTGAAGTTTTTCCCCTCACTCAGGTCATTTCTAGTTTCCAGGCTATCTCCCACTGTAACACGCTTGCACATGCAAAAAGATTCTTAAGCTAAGATCCACATGTGAGCGAGAACATGCTGTTCTATCTTTCTGAGCCTCATTTGTTAGGTTTTCCAGTTCCATGTTGTAGCAAATTTCACAAACTTATTTGTCTTTATGGTTGAAGAGAAAGCCACTGAATACTTGTGTCACGTTCTCATTACCCAGTCCTCCTTTGATGGTCATCTAGGCTGATTCCTTTTCCTTGCTATTGTGAATCATACAGCAATAAACAAACATTGGATGAACAAGTATCCATATAGTAGAGAGTAGAATTAACTTCTAATCAGTATCTAAGAGAAAGCATAGAATTATTTACTGTATAAAGTTACCGTATAGGGGCTTGAAGAGATGGCTGAGCAGTCAAGAGTGTTTCCCAGGCAAGCTAGAGGGCCTGAGAACCACGTGAGGTCAATCCCCAGCACCCACACAAACAGTGGTCATGGCCACGCAGGACTGGAACTCCCGTCCTGTGGGAAATGGAGAATCACTGGGGCTCACATCAACAGCAGACTCCTAAATCAGCAGGAGACTCCCATCCCCAAGGAAACATAGATGAGCAATGGAAAGAGGACACCTAGGATTCTCTGGCCGACACGTGCAATACACAGGGTGCAGACATCTGCACACACATGGTCCATCTGCATCTCACTACAAGTGCAGTGACCTGCTTGCTTTGTGCACACTGTCTTTCTCCTAGGGGGAGGATGGTATCTCCAGTCAGGAAGGAAAGCACAGAGCTTGATACTTAGGTCCTGCAGAGCAGTTATTTCTGTTGAAGTGTTGTGTGGAGAGTTCAGAAACCAAATGTAGCTGTAGGACAGCTGATCTTGACAGTCAACCTTGGCAGTACCCGTTTCCCAAGGCTTCTAATGGATCCTGGGGTCGGGAGTTCTGTGATTTCCTAAGGTCTTTTATTTATGTCTTCTAAAATATTCATAGAATGACCAGGCATTTGGGTAGTCAGTCCTAGAATATGCTAGCATTCCTCTTCCTTCTGAGCTCTTTTAGCATTAATAAAGTTTTTTTCTTCCTTTTTTTTTTTTTTTTTTTTTTTTTTTGCCTTTCTTTCTCTTTTTTCTTGCTAGGATTCGTGCAAGTGGATGATGGCAGAAAGATTGTGTTTGTCCCGGGGTGTTCTGTACCATTAACCATAGTGAAATCAGATGGAGGCTATACTTATGATACATCCGACCTTGCTGCTATCAAACAAAGGTTATTTGAAGAAAAAGCAGATATGATTATCTATGTGGTGGACAATGGACAAGTAAGGTTTTAGATTTATCTGTGGTCTTTCTGATCTCTCCACTGTCTAGAGAGTCTGGTGAGATTGGTGGCATTTGGCCCTGGAACATGTAAATTGGTCCCAGGTACTAAGCTTTGGAGCATCAGGGCATCATTGGAAAGCACTGGTTAGGATCACCCTTCCGAGCTGTCTCCACCCATTAGAAAAGGCTAGTCTATAAACTCCAGGACTGTTCCTATCAATGTGATAATGGGGAGACTTAGAAGTAGTTTTGTTGTTTTCACTCATCTTACTGTGTAGCCCAACCCAGGTAGTTAAAATCCTGCCCCCTTGGCTGAGACCTAAGATTGATTGATTGATTCATTCATTCTTTGCTGTGCTAGGAATCAAAACCTGGTCTTTCAGTGTGATAGGCAAGCACTCTGCCACTAAGACTGCCTTCTTTTGGTTTTTTTGTTTTGTTTCGAGACTGGGTCTTTTGTAGTAGCCTAGGTGGACCTCAAACTCACTGTGTAGCTTAGGTTGGCCTTGAACTCCTGATTCTCCTGCCTCCACCTTCCAGGTGCCAGGATTATAGGCATACCCTGCTTCATTTAATACCTCTGAACTTAGAATGTATAACAGTGGTCTTGCTAAGGGCTAGGGAGATGACTCAGTGGTTAAAGGCTTGCAAAGCCTGCTGGTCCAGGTTCAGTTTCCCAGTACTCATGTAAAGGCAGATGCACAAAGAACTGCACGTTAAAAAAAAAAAAAGAAAAGAAAAGAAAGAAAGAAAGAAAGCCGGGCATGGTGGCATGGTGGCATGGTGGCACACGCCTTTAATCCCAGCACTCGGGAGGCAGAGGCAGGAGGATCTCCGAGAGTTCGAGGCCACCCTGAGACTCCATAGTGAATTCCAGGTCAGCCTGGGCTAGAGCGAGACCCTACCTCGAAAAACCAAAAAAAAAAAAAAAAGAGCTGCACGTTTCTGGAGTTCGTTTGCAGTGTCAAGAGGCCCCAGCACCTATTCTTGTTCATTTATTCATTCATTCATTCATATTTTCTCTCTCTGCTCAAAATAAATAATTTTTTAAAAATATTCATTTGCAAGCAGAGGAGAGAGAGAGAGACAGAGAACATGGTCTCTAGCCACTACAAACAAACTCCAGATCCATGTACCACTCTACATCCGGTTTTATGTGGGTACTGGGGAATTGAACCCATGCTGTCAGGTTTTGCAAGCAAACTTTTTTAACTGCTGAGTCATCTCAGCCCCAGAAATATTTTTTTAATAGTCTTGCTTTTTTTATTTCCCTCACATGAGGAATAAAAGAAAGGCTTGTGTTTTTAAAAATTAATATTAGGGCCGGGCGTGGTGGCGCGCGCCTTTAATCCCAGCACTCGGGAGGCAGAGGTAGGAGGATCACTGTGAGTTCGAGGCCACCCTGAGACTGACTACATGGTGAATTTCAGGTCATTCTGATCTAGAGTTAGACCCTACCTCGAAAAACCAAAAAAAAAAAAAAATAGGAAACTGACAAATAACTTTTAAAAAAAAATTTATTTGTTTATGAGAGAGAGAATGGGCATTCCAGGGCATCTGGCTCACATGGGTACTGGAGAATTGAACCTGGGTCCTTAGGCTTCACAGGCAAGTACCTTAACCATTGAGCAATCTCTCCAGCCAACTTTTTTTTTTATATATACATATATAGGCTGTGCACTTCCAGACAATATTTGCTGCTGCTCAGATGATTGGTTGGTATGACCCTGAAGTAACTCGAGTGTTCCATGCTGGCTTTGGTGTGGTGCTGGGGGAAGACAAGTAAGTAGAGAATCTGGAACTAGCAGTGGTGACGGCCTGGCCGGCTCACAGAGACTTCTGCCGTCTTCTCGTGCTGGAAGATAAACGCAGCTAAGCCTTTTTTCCTGCCAGAGGATGCAGCTGTTTAGGGACATATATAGAAAATGGAAAGAAAGCCAGGCTGCAGTTCCCTAAGGTGATAGGGGCAGTCTAAACTGTAACATCTGGTAGGTCTTCAGGTTTCAGACTCAATATTCCACAATTTAGGCATTTTATAAATGTTCGCTTCTCCATCGCATTTGCAACTTTACTTAAAAGGTGTGTGTATTTATTTATTTATTGAGAAGCTTATCAAGGTCTGCAATTAATAATGCCTATACTTTCATTTTTTCAATCATTTCCCAACATTCTGGTCAGTTTTTGAAATAAAAAGCCAGGTGTGGTGGTGCACGCCTTTGATCCCAGCACTTGGGAGGCAGAGGTAGGAGGATTGCTGTGAATTCGAGGCCACTCTGAGACTACTGAGTAAATTCCAGGTCAGCCTGGGCTAGAGTGAGACCCTACCTCGAAAAACCAAAAAGAAAAAAGAAAGAAAAGTAAAAAAAAAAAAAAAAAAGCTAAATATGTTTGGGCGTGCTGACATGCACCTTTAGTCCCAGTACTCAGGAGGCTGAGATACAAGGATCACCATGATTTTCATGTCAGCCTAGGCTAGAGTAAGACCCTGCTTCAAGAAAACCCTAGTGAATGGTCCCTTATTGGGAGTATGAGATCCTAGTTCCTTAAGTGACAGTTTTGTTTGACAGATATGTAGGTGATATTCTTACAGTTAGAAGTTTCAAATTCAATTTTTTTTTATCATGAATGGGTAGGAACTCCTAGATCATTGTTTCTACATTCATGTCATATAAGTTCAGTATAGCCCATTTATTTATTGGGTAGGGGGAAGAATCAGAGAATGGGCACACCAGGGCCTCCTGCCACTGCAAACGAATTCCAGGCGGGTGCGCCACCTTGTTCATCTGACTTATGTGGGTACTGGAGAATTGAACCTGGGTCCTTAGGCTTCGCAAGCAAATGCCTTAACCTAAACTGAGCCATCTCTCCAGCCCCATACTTTATCTTTTACCTCATCCTATTCTTTGGACACTTGCTTATTGAACACCTGCTCTCTATGCGTGGCAGTGGCTAGGTGCTTCCCACATCTACACAAAAAGGCACATAGAATATGGTAGATACTGTCAAAACAGACCTGCCAGGCCCCAGCGTGGGAGCTACTGACTTGTATCTGAAGTCAGTATTAATTGTCTGTATTTTGCAAAGCTCTGTTTGAATTCAGATTGGCATCTCTCATTAGTTGAAGGTAGGTACCAGTAGAGAGTACAGGGCGAGCCATCCATTGCAAAGTGGAGACGTTAAAGAAGCCTTCCTCTAGCGTTGAGCAGACTCTCATCAGATTTAAAAAGTAGACACTCTGGCCGGGAGTGGTGGCACACACCTTTACTCCCAGCACTTGGGAGGCCAAAGTAGGAAGATTTCCATGAGTCCAAAGTCACCCTGAGACTACATAATGAATTCCAGGTCACCCTGGGCTAGAGCGAGACCCTACCTCGAAAAACAAACAAAAAAGAAGAAACAGTTGGATACTCAGTGGGGAAACTGGCAGAAAGAAAATTATGGAAGTGAGAGTACTAAAGGAATTTTAATTCTGACAAAGGGCAAGTAGATCATTTATAAGGTGAACGAACTCTGAAATATAACTCAGAGAAATCATTGCATTTTTGTAGGCTTTGTTTGAATTGGTTGTTTGTACCATTGTCATGTAAATTTTCATCTAGATGAAACCCAGCCTTGAGCTATTCACATCAGTGCCAATTGTGATTTCATATCGGATTTTATTCTTTGATTTTAGTTTTCATTTTGTTTTGGTTTTGAGACCCACATAGCCCAAGCTGGCATCAAACTTATATTTCTCCTGCATCAGCCTCCCGAGTGCTGGGGAAACAGCTGTGTGCCACTATGCCCAGCTGCATAGAAATGAAGTCCTAGCATCCTTTCGTTATATGCCACCCAGCTGTTTGAATGTGTGTTCGGGATCGATATAACTGGGTAGAGAATGATTGCAGTAAAGAATCTGCTCGCCTACCTAAGAATTCTAGAAGCAAGTCTGTATTTTTAGTTGTTTTTCTGAAAATGGACAGCCAAGTAAATGCTTTCTTATTCCCCTGTTGGGGAGCGTGGTAAAGGTAGAATACCACGGGTCACTGTTAGTTGAGGACTAGCAGTGAGACCCTGGAAAGCCCAGTTTCTCTGGTGCCTCCCTGACAGTGAGGAGATAGTAGGTCCTCTTAACTTGTTACCAGTATGTGGTTTGCAACAGGTATGCGGTGCAGCTCCTAAACCTTCATTTTGAAAGATGCATAAGATGAAAGGTCTGTTTCAGAATATTTGATTAGGACTTCACATGGTTTTCAGGAAGAAGTTTAAAACTCGTTCAGGTGAAACGGTGCGCCTCATGGACCTCATGGAAGAAGGGCTAAAGCGTTCCATGGACAAGTTGAAGGAAAAGGAGAGAGACAAGGTGAGCAAGGTGCCCTGGGTCATTGTACTACTGCATGTGTACCCTGAATTACACCGTGATAAGAGAGAGGGGGTCCCAGTGGGCTAGAGAGATGGCTTAGCAATTAAGGTGTCTGCCCACAAAGCTAAAGGACCCAGGTCCGATTCCTCAGTATCCACGTAAGCCAGATGCAGAAGGTGGCACATGTGTCTGAAGGCCCTGGTGCACCCATTCTGTGTGTCTACCTCTTTCTTGCTCTCCTAAATAAATAATTTTTTTTTTAAATTAAGAGAGAGGGAAAAAGTGAGCAAGGCCTCACTGTACTACCACATGTGTGCCCTTCTTTATTTCTTGGGACAGTTAGGAGAAGTCAGTCCTAAGGTAGGCTGGCCTGGGAAGTTTTGTTAGTTGTTCTGAGCATTCACTTTGAAAATACTGTTCCTAGATACTAAAAAGGCCGGGCATGGGTTTTCCTCCTTTGTTAATATGGTATGATGTCTTTGGTTTTTAAATTTTTTATTTTTTGAGGTAGGGTTTAAATCTAGCACTGGCTGACCTGGCACTCTTTAGTCCTGAGGGCTAGAATAAAGGTATGTGCCACCATGCCTGGCTTAAAAATTAATTTTTAACTTATAAAATCTATTTTATGGTGTGCCATGTGATTTTGGTTGTTGAGAGAGGGTCTCCTGTAGCCCAGGCTGGCCTTGGACTCCTTAGTCCCATGCCAGATTTCCATAAGTCAGGCTAAACATCCCACACATTTATTATTTTATGATGAAAACAAAGTTCTTGTAGCTTTTTGAGCAATAGAGTATATTATAGCTATCCTATGCAATACTGACAGGATCATCTTACTCTTAGCTATGAAGTAATGTCGAATAATCAAACGCCCCTCATTCTTGTCCCCACTACTTTCCACCATTTTGAGATGAACATATTTACATTTTATATAAGTAAGATCATGAATTCTACGCCTTGCTTCTTTCATAAATTACAGTTTCATCCATGTTGTAAATGAGAAACTTTCACCTTTTTTTTTTCTACTTTTGCTTTATATATGTGTGTATGAACATGCCAGGATCTCTTGCCACTGCAAATGAAAGCATCTGGCTTTGGAAGCCTAGCTTTTTGTCTTTCTGATGGTCATTTATATCATTATGTGGTTTTATTTGTTTTTTGAGATTAGTCTTATATAGTCTAGGCTGGCCTTCAACTCCTGATATGTTGTTTTGTGACAAGGTCCTACTATATAGCCCAAACTAGCCTTGAAATTGGGCAGTTCTCCTTCCTCTTCCTCCACGACTTCTGCTATTATCTGAGCTGCGGGTGTCCCTTGGCTACTTATCCCCTTCTAGACAGAGAGCTTGCTAGTCTCCTCTCCCATCCTGGCTGTGGATTCTTACCTTTGTCTAGTTAAGCTTTTGTTTTCTGTGCTTTGGGTTCTCGTACATAAAATCCTTGCCATTCCAGTGACCTTAAGCACTTCTACGGTGTTTTCCTTTGAAGATATGTGACCCAATATGCCCAACTTATTTTCAGGTCTTGCATGTAAATCTTTAATGCATTTCAGGTTGATTTTTTTTTCTTGTCCTTTCTCTTTTATTATTATTTGTGGTTTTATGAGGTAGAGTCTCAGGCTGGCCTCAAATTCATAGCAATCCTCCTACCTCTGCCTCCTGAGTGTTGGGATTGAAGGTTTACACCACCACGCCTGGCTCTCGGGTTGATTTTTGTAACTGGAGTTAGTTTACGCTCGTTCTTTTATGTGTGTATATCTAGTTGTCACAGCTCCAGTAATGCCTGTCCTTCAGTCCCTGTTGGTGGCACCTTTGTCAGAAATCAATTGGTTAAAGCCAGGTATAGTGTTACACATAGATAATCCCAGTCCTTGGCAGGCAAAGGCAGGAGAACCCAGACCTCAAGGTTGGCTGTAAATGCTGGGAGTATAGCTGTCGCGGCACACTTGTCTAGTGTGTGCAGTTCTTGGGTTCAACCCCTAGTCCTGCAAAGTCACGGCCAGTTGTTTTGTAAGCTCTCTGTTCTGCCCCGTTGGTTTCTGATACTTCATAGTGTATTTTGAAATAGTCTAATGTCTTGTGCTTTCTTTGGCTAGTAGGGTTATTGTGATTCAGTACGGTCTTTGGTATTGCATTAATTGTCTAGGTTGTTTTAAGTAATACGGACTTTTTTTTTTAAGGGCATATACATTTTATTCTGCTAACATTTAATAGTAAGTAGCTCAGGTTGATCTTGAAACCACCATTGTCCTGAGTGGTGGTGTAGGTATGAGCCACTGGCTCTACTACACATTCTTAGAGCATCAGTTCTTGTTGTGGAGTTGCTAAGCTGCTTTAGTCAGTGGGTTGAGTTCTTGGGTTGGTGTAAAAAAAAGTTCTCAGGCATATCATTATTACTTCTATAGTCTACTTTCTTTAATCACAACTGTGGGTAACAAAAGACTTAGAGTAGCCAAAGTTAAAATTCTGATGGGAGTTTAACAACGAAGAAATTCAGTTATATTTATTGCAGATAGCATTTTAAAAGAAGCCATGACTGACAGTGTCACATCAGAATTATCAGATGTTCATAGTCTTTATAATACTTACATCAATAACATGTTCATGCAAATGTAGCCTTGCTTCATTGACAATATGTCCCATAGTTCAGTATACAGTATAGGTTGTTTTGTACTTTGAGAATGCAGGGATCCATCTGAAAAATGTGAAAGTCACCAAAAAAAGTCACAAAGTAATGGGTTTTAAAACATCTATTTGCTTTTGAAGTCTGTTTCCCTAAGTAATCAAAGCTAAATAAAGACAGCAGACATAAGACGACAGCAAGTTCTGCTCCCTGGGCCCCTCACCCAAAAGTGAAGAGGTGTGCCACAGAAGAATGTGGTTGAGTGGGCGTCATCTTATAGAGGAAGGTAGTAGGTAAATCTTAAAGTAATTTTGTGAGTTGGAACTAGGGAGAAAAGGAGCTGACTGGGCTGGAGAGATGGCTTAGCGGTTAAGCACTTGCCTGTGAAGCCTAAGGACCCCAGTTCGAGGCTCGATTCCCCAGGACCCACGTTAGCCAGATGCACAAGGGGGCGCACGCGTCTGGAGTTCGTTTGCAGTGGCTGGAGGCCCTGGTATGCCCATTCTCTCTACCTGCCTATTCCTCTCTCTCTCAAAAGTCAGAACTGGGCAAGGCACTTGCCTGTAAAGCCTAATGACCTGTGTTCAGTTCCTCAGTACCCACATAAAGCCAGATTCACAAAGTGCTGCAAGTATCTGGAGTTCGTTTGCAGCAGCTAGGGGCTCTGGCATGCCCATTTCTGTCTTTCTCTGCTTGAAAATAAATTTACTAAGTCACATCAGTACCTTCAGAGACTTATAGTCTGACAACTTTCACAATATACTTTCCCAACTGGTTTTTTGAAGTAGCTCAGGCTGACTCACAGCTATCCTCCTACCTCTTGAATGCTGGGATTAAAGGCATGTGCCACCACACCTGGCATTTTTCATTTTAAAAAATATATGTGCAAAGAGAGAGGAAGGCATACAAAGGCCTTGCACATCGGGCTTTATATGGATCCTGGAGAATTAAACCTTGTCCAGAAGTCCTTGCTAGCAAGTGCCTTTAATTGCTGAGATAATTCTCCAGCCCCAGCTTTTAAGTATTCTTTCACCAAGACCTATGTTTGCTGCTGTCATGATCAGACAGACATACTTAATAGCATGTATTTCAAGTTTTTTGTTTTTAGCCACAAGTTGTGCCACATAGACCAAGCACCACCATGCCGGGCTCCCAGATATTAATACTAAAGTAATACAGGATTTCTTCCACTCATGAAATACCATTAAGATCAAGTAACTATAGAAATTAATTTTGTTTGCTATAATCTCAAGTGTTTACAGTATGAAGTTAATTTGTACTTTGGGTTGTATATTTACTGAATATATTAGAAAATAAGATAACATTTGACTTACCAAAAATCAAGTATCGGAACTGGAGAGATGGCTTTGTGGTTAAGGTGCTTGCCTGCAAAGCCAAAGGACCTAGGTTAGATTTCCCAGTACCCACCTAAAGCTAGATGCACAAGGTAGCGCATACGTAATCAAATATAAAAACTTCCTCATTGTGTCCAGCTGATGAGTTTATTCTTAGCATTGTCTTTGTACCCTGCCCCACGACATCCTATCTTAGTTTTCATGTTTATTGACGGGAGCTCGGTCGAGGCTCCTACGCATTCTCCTTCTTGCCAAAGCAACAACTAGGACAGAAGTGGTGGTCAGCTAGCTAAGAAGTGCTTTGTGTTTTCCCCACAGGTCTTAACCGCAGAGGAATTGGAAGCTGCTCAGACCTCTGTGGCTTACGGCTGTATCAAATACGCTGACCTGTCCCATAACCGGCTGAATGACTACATCTTCTCCTTTGACAAAATGCTGGATGACAGAGGAAACACAGCGGCTTACTTGCTTTATGCCTTCACAAGAATCAGGTACTTAACAGACATTTGAAATCTGATGTAAGTTGTTAGGGTTGTTTGTGGTTTTTTTGTTTGTTGTTGTTGTTTTGGACATGTTTCATGTAGCAGTCTGGCCTTAAACTGCTAGGTAGCCCAGAGTGACTTTGAACTCCTGCTTCCACATCTCAAGGTGCCAGGAATACAAATGTGCCCTCATTCATGTTAAAGTTTGTAATTTTGCTGTATATGAGCATCTTTGGAAATATGCTCTCTTTTCAAATTCTAACTTAGACTTGACTCCATAAGCCTGTACCTGTTGCCTCTGGCAGATAGTTTTCTGTGTACTCTTGTTTAAATACCAGAGAAGTCAGAATGACACCCAAAAGAATTACAATAACAATCTTAATATTGTAAGATGATTGGTTTTGCATAACGGTCCTACAATTAAATTTGCAAGAAGAGAGAGAATGGGCACTGGGGAATAAACACTGTTAACCACTTCAGCCCCCAAATATTTTCTTTTCAAAGAATTTCTTGGGGCTGAGCAGAAGATGGAGATTTGAGATAGACAGGGTCTTGCTATTTGTGATCTTTTTGCCTTCCAATGCTAAGGTTATAGGGCTGGGCCACCACACTCAGTTTAAGAATTTCTCTAAGACACAGTGGTATGGGGGTACTCACTTCCCAAGTACTGATATTGCAGGAGTGCACCACCACCCAGGGTTAATTAAGAATGTCTATTAATTACTGATTTTTTGGATTTATATCAGTCTCATTTTGTGCAATTGCATTGAAAAGAATATATTTCCCTGGCAAAAAGGAACACCAGTGCTTGTGATATTTCAGATCGATTGCACGTCTGGCCAATATTGATGAAGAGATGCTCCAAAAAGCTGCTCGGGAAACTAAGATCATCCTAGACCACGAAAAGGAGTGGAAGCTAGGCCGGTGCATTTTACGCTTCCCTGAGATTTTGCAAAAGATTTTGGACGACTTATTTCTGCACACTCTGTGCGACTATGTCTATGAGCTGGCAGCTACCTTCACAGAGTTCTACGACAGCTGCTACTGTGTGGAGAAAGATCGACAGACTGGTAAGTGTCTTGTCTACTCTCCATGCGTGGGAAGCAGTCCCAGCAGCCCTCTGGACTGAGGATGCTTTTCCCTTTCTAAAGAATTGTATAGTATTAACGAGGCACGTAGCAGTTCATGAGGGTCTTCAGGAGGGAAGGACAGTAGCTCATGGTATTATAGTTACTTCCCACCATGGACTTATAAAGAAATACGTTTGGGCTGGACAGATGACTTAGCAGTTAAGGCACTTGCCATAGGACCCACGTAAGCTAGTGCATGGTGGGGGGAGGGTGCATCTAGAGTTTGTTTGCAGCAGCTAGAGGCCCTCTGCATCTTAAAAAAATATTTTTTTAAGTTTACTTTTCTAATCAGTGCAGGTTTCAAATAAATATAAATGCAAACTATAGTTGAAGGCAATTATAGTTAGGGCCCCAAAATATTGTGAGTTGGAGTGTTCACTTTTCAGTGAAATCCAGAAATAACTGATTAAATTGTTTTCCTTTTGAAAGTCACTAAGTAATGCCTTCTTTTTTTCCGTCTCTCAGGGAAAATACTGAAGGTGAACATGTGGCGTATGCTGCTATGTGAGGCAGTTGCTGTTGTCATGGCCAAGGGCTTTGATATCCTGGGAATAAAACCTGTTCAGAGGATGTAACCCAACTTGGGTTTCAAATACTGTGTTTTTACCAAAGTAGCCATTGGCTCTGTTTGCCTTTTTTAACAATTATGTGGACTCAAAAACAGTAAAGCAAATTTCTCAACTATCTGCAATAATTCTTTATCTCTAATAGTGATTGTTCTAAAAGGAAAATTCCTTTCAAAATAGGTTTTGTTATTGAGCTGTAAATCAGAATTGCTCTCCTATGGAATGACATAGGTTTGGCAGGGATGTTTTTGTTAGATAAGAATCCCTAAGAATTCTAGTCTTTTTCCTCATCTTCCTGAACACTTGTCCCAAAACTCAAGTTCCATGGAAGTAAGTAACTTGCCCCACACTGCTCTAGAATTACACCAACAGTCACGTTCATGCATGTCTTAACACCCATGACCACTTTCTTTACATTTCAGTAAAAGATAACATGGGCAATACAACAGCTCTAGTCTGCCCCAAATTAAGTCGTAGCCACTCATTTATATACTCAAGTCTCAGTTTCAAGAAAAAAGTGCCTCCCTTGGGTTTGGTATACTTTCTTGTAGCAAAGTTGAAAGTACAAACCGACCAGGGCAGTAAGGAGGGTTGCCAAGGAAGACCTCACAGCCATGATTTTTGAGTCAGAAACAGCCTGCCAGCACTTTAAAAATGAAATGAATGGGTTCGAGAGATGCCTTAGTGTTTTAAGTGCTTGCCTGTGAAGCCTAAGGACCACGGTTCCAGGCCCGACTCCCCAGGACCCACGTTAGCCAGATGCACAAAGGGGCGCACACGTCGAGTTCGTTTGCAGTGTGGCTGGAAGCCCTAGAGTGCCCATTCTCTCTCTCTCTCTCACTCGTTCGCTCTCAAAAATAAACCAGAAAAATTTTAAATAAAACAAAAGATCATATATAGAAGCCAGCATAACAGAATAAGTACTTAGTTCCAGAGGTCCCAAGCTCTCACAGCCCTTATAAATTTCATGAGCTGTATGTAATAGCTCCCACAAGCAAACTTGTCTCTACTCTCCACAGTAGATCATTACTCCATGGGACAGTCAACCAGTTTCCTATGCTAAGTGAACAGACATTCTGCCCAGACTCTGGTCCATAGGAGAGCAGCTCTTATACATCCGAATGTAGGAGAAGGAATGAAAGATTTGGAGACTACAAAGATGAGTTAGTGGTTAAAGACACTTGCTAGCAAAGCCTTCATCCTTAATGCAGTTCCAAAGCCACCCATGTAAGTCAGATACAGAGAGTGGCACAAGCATATGATGTTCAGTTGCAGCAACAAGAGGCCCTGGCATGCCATACACACATACATGCAAAAACAAATTTTTAAGATGAAAGACTATAGTATCTGTTTACTCCTGTAGTCATTTCACATGCTGACAAGTGAAACCAAAGCTATGTTCAGTTTCAAACACTGTCTTACCTCAGTTTATAGAAATAAAATTTTTGGTGTTTTGTTTTTCAAGGCATGGTCTCGCTCTATCCTAGGCTGACCTGGAATTCACTATATAGTCTCAGGGAGGCCTTGAGCTCAGGGTGATCCTTCTACCTCTGCCTCCCGAGTTCTGGGATTAAAGGCGTGCGCCACCACACCCAGCTGATGATACTGTTTTTATGTACTGATCTTAGAGATGACAAAACCTATTTGAGGGTTGGGGAGGTGGCTCAATAGCTGACGACACTTTTTTGCAGGGCCTACTGGCCCAGTTCATTTCTGCAGTAGTCATGTAAGGCCCGATGCACGGGGCACATGTGGCTGATCCCACAGCACAGTGAGAGGCAGAAGAACAAGAGGCTCACGGGCTGGCCAAATCTCGTGCCCATTCGCAGCCTGTCAGTTCAGTGCAAATAGCAAGAAGCCCTGTCTCCAAGCCGACGAAGCCAACACCTCAGAGTTGCCGTCTAACCGCCGCACATTCATTTGAAGAAAAACGAAACTCCTCCGGCTGGAGAGGACTCAGTGGTCTAGGTGCTTCCCTGCAACCACAGAGCCTAATGACTCAGGTACGATTCCATGGCACCCACATGAAGCCAGATGCACACAGTGGTGCATGTATCTGGTGGCCCTGGTGTGTCCGTATTCACTCATTCATATTCTCTCTCTCCTTGCAAATAAAACGTTTTAAACATCTGTCAGGCGTAGTGATACATGCCTTTAATTTGAGCACTTGGAAGGCAGAGGTAGGATTGCCATGAGTTTGAGGCCACTCTGAGACTACATAGTGAATTCCAGGTCAGCCTGGGCTAGAGTGAGACCCTACCTGAAAAAATAAAATTTGCTGAATAGAGAAAATCCTTACTTGATCTCATTTAAGCCCAGGGATCATCATGTGATCATTACCTTGTCTTCATTTGACCACTAACAAAAGGCCAAAGTTTATTTTATTAATAGGATAAGATACGGCCTTCGGGTTACTCTTTGATCATTCATTAATCATAATGAAATTTTATTTGTGCCCCAAACTTGTATTTCCTGCGTTATGGAGCTTTGCTCACAGTGTGATCCACAATCCCTGTTTGTGTCTGGTCAATCTGACCCCTTCATCCAAGAGTATTGTGTTTTTTCCACCAACACTTCTCACTTCTGCCTGACACATTTAACCATATCATAAAATTTCAGAGCTCACCTTAATCATCTGTGACAGATATCTCATCTGTAATGTTTGCTGTTAATGAGATTGGTTTAGTTTACCACAAACCATGCACACGTCAGATAGCAAACAAGTGATTAATGTGTGTTCTCACTGAACAGCTATTGCCCACCTAAGAGCTGTCCTTGGGCCTCCCCAGTCCGTAAAAACAGTACTAATACTAGGCTAGGTAATATTCTGCACGGCCTTTAATAACTAAATGAAAGGAAGAGACTTAGGCATATCTCCTGCTCCAATTCAAAATACGAAATGATTAAGTAGTGAGAAAGGGAAATGGAAAACAGAATGAAGACTCAGAACTTAGTTGGGCTTCTGAGACTCCACACCTCAAAAAACAAACAAAAACAAAAATTAATGAGCCAGGCATGATGATGCACACCTTTAATCCTAGCACTTGGGAAGCAGAGGTAGGATCGCTGTGAATTCAAAGCCACCCTGAGACTACACAGTGAATTAGAGATCAGCCTGGGCTAGAGTGACAACCTTCCTCAAAATATATATACATATATATATATATATATATATATATATATATATAATATATATTTATGTATAGGTAATTTATAACATATTCATATATATCGACACAATGTGTACTGAATAATAACTATAAAACTTTTGGGGGTGGCTTTCAAGGTAGGGTCTCACTCTACGGTACAATCAGTGCACTTACACACATGTGGACACCCCCATTTAACTACTTAAGGATGGAAGGAAATAAGGGTTACAATTAATATGAATAACTACAGTATTATAGAGTAGATCAGAAGAATTAAAACAAAAGTTGGTTCCTGGGGCTAAAGAGAAGGTTCAGTGATAAAAGATGCTTCTTCAAAGCCTGACAGCCTGGGGTCAATTCCCCAGTACCCATGTAAAGCCAGATGCACGAAGTGCTGAAGGAATCTGCAGTTTCTTTGCAGAGGCAAGAGGTCCTGGTGAACCCATTCTGTCCTGATCTCCCTCTTTAATACAGAAAATATTTTTAGGAAGTTTCTTAAAGAGGCAACAAGATTAAAAAATGCTTAGAATGACAAAGCCCACTAAAATCAGAAAGTTGCACCTATAGCGAATTAATGTGAGAAAACGAATCTAAAGAATTATATATACAACTGGACATGGTGGTACACGCCTTTAATCGCAGAGATGAGGCAGAATTGGGAGGATCACCAAGTTCAAGGGACCAGTGGAAACCAACGCAGGGACAGGTGAACTGGAGAAGTCCCACGGGGCAGACACACGTGTTACAACATCTCAGATGCCCTGTACCCAAGCAAGAGCAGTGAGAAGCCTTAGAACAGAGGCTGTGGGGCAGACTAGCTTCCTAGAGGCCACAGCATTGTTCCTGGACATGAACTTAACAGCATGTCCCCAACAGTGTCCTCATAGGCAGTGTGGAGCCCATGCTGGGGAGGAGCTAACGCCCCTGCCTGCCACTCACACCATTTTGAGGAGCCTGAAGCACCTAGTTACTCTCTAAGGGGACACAGTGATGCACACAGATGGCATTCAGCTAAGCCACCATTCTAGTTGTCCCTAACCACCTGTGACCGAGGGTTGAGGTCCACGCGGCTGCGCACTGAGCCTGACGCGCGAGCTGCGCACCCCTTTAATGCCCGGGTTCAGAGGCTGCAGCAGGATCGCGGGTAGAGGTCAGCCTGGGGCTGCAGAGTGAGGTCCGGGTCAGCCTGGACTACAGTGACACCCACCCGAAAGAAAAAGAAAAGAAAAATAAGAATACAAAGGGAAAAAAAGATGGCTCTTGCCCATTGACGTCACTGCAGAAAACCGCTGAAACACCCAATCCGTGTCCACTGCAGGAGAAGCTCGTGACCGCATTGCGTCTGCGCGGCGGGAGACCCTCGTCACCGCACCTGGTCTCCTGGGTGACCGACCCTCCTCCCCCAGTTGCTTTTCCCTGCAAGAGACTGCGCAAACCTGTTGATTACAGCTTTCATAGCTCTAACGGGTCTGTTGAGGTACCCGAATAAAACCAAACTAATGTAGTTTGTTTAAAAACACAACAAAAGGGTCTGAAACATCCACTCGCGTCGCAGCTGTAGAAGACCCTCATAACCTAATCGCGTCTCTCATGGCCGACCCTGATCAGCCACCGAGTCTGCCCTACAAGAGACCCCTCAAACGTGCTCATTACAGCCTCCACAGCTCTCGAGGGTCTGTTCAGTTGCCTGACCAATACCAAACTAATATACGTTATTTAAAAACACGCCCCCCCTCCACAAACACACTAAAAGGGCTAGAGCGATGGCTCAGTGGTTTAAATGTTTGCTGGCAAAGCTTCAATGCCTCGGTGTAATTCCTGGTACTGTGGTAAAGGTGGAGACAAAAAGTGGAAGCATGATTTGGCCACCAGGCTAAATGAGCCAACGAGTGCAGTAGTGCCACGTCTGTCATGGGGGAAACCGACTGCCTTCTAATTGAACCCGAGGCCCGCTACATGGGAGGGAATACATCCCTGATAGTGACAACTTAAAACAGGGGTAGTCATGAGCCCTAGCTTTGTAACGTCTGCTGCTGTCTGGCCAAATGTATATATAACTATATATATATACATATATACATATACATATATATATATATATATATATATATATATATATATAATATCTTCCTATATATCAATATATAAGGAATACTGAATAATACATAACCTTTTATTAAATTTAGGGGGGTTCAATTTAGGGTCTCACTCTACCCGGGCTGACCTGGAATACACTATTTAGTCTCAGGGTGGTCTCAAATTCACAGGGATCCTCCCACCTTTGCCTCCTAAGTGCTGAGCTTGAAGAAATTCACCACCACGCTCGGCTTAAATATGTAACATTACAAAAAAAATTCATTCATTTATTTATTTGACAGAGAAAGAGGGAGAGAGAAGTGGGAACGAGTGGGCTTCCCAGGGCCTCTAGCCACTGCAAACGAACTACAGCTTGCGTGCGCCCCTTGAGCACCTGGCTAACGTGGGTCCTGGGGAATCAAACCTGGGTCCTTTAGCTTCGCAGGCAAACGCCTTAACTTCTAAGCCATCCCTCCTGCCCTTAAATATGTAACTTTTGATGAGCATACAACATATAGGAATTAGCAGCCAACGGAATGTAAAAATATGTCCAAGAGCAGATGCTTTCTGTACTGCTGAAGTAGGTGGTAGTCTAAATAGTGTAAATAACATTGTGACCTCCAGGTCTGGAGGGATGACTTAACGGTTAAGGCATTTCCCTGCAAAGGCAAAGGACCCAGGCTCGATTCCCCAGGACCCATGTTAGCCAGATGCACAAGAGGTCACAAGCATCTGGATTTGGTCTGTACTGAATGGAGGCCCTGGGATGCCCATTCTATCTTTCTCTGTCAAATAAAGAAATAAAGGTAAAAATATTTTTAAAATGATAGTGACCTCCAGAGCAAAAATGGTGTACTTATAAACGTGTGGAGACCCCATCTAACAAGTTAAGGATAGAAGAAAATAAGGGTTAGAATTCCTATGAATTATAGAGTGGATAATAAGAATTAAACCAGAAGTTCGTTCCTAGGACTGAAGAGAAGGCTCAGTGGTTAAAAGTGGTTTCTTCAAAGCCTGACAGCCTGGGTTCAATTCCACAGTACCTGTATAAAACCACATGCACAAAGTGGTGCATGCATCCTGAGTTTATATGCAGGGGCAGGAGACCATGGTGCACCCATTCTCTCCCTCTCCCCATCTCTTTAATGCAGAAAATATTTTTTAGGATTTTTCCTTAAAGAGGTGACAAGAGTAACAAATGCTTTGACTGATAAAACTCACTAAAATCAGAAAGTTGGAGCTATAACCAAATAAATTCTGAAAACCAAGTCTAAAGCATATACGTATATATAGCTGGACATGGTGGTACACGCCTTTGATCCCAGCACTGAGGAGGCAGAGGTGGGAGGATCACAAAGTTCAAGGACAGCCTGGGAATAATTCCAGGTCATAATGAATTCCAGGTCAGGCTGGGCTGGAGCTACACCCTACCTCAAAAAAGAACAAAAAAAGCTACATCTCAAGGTGACAATGAATCTGCACCAGGAAGGCGTTGCTGGCCCTTGCTTCCCCACCAGTGGGCACCAGTACAGGGACAGGTGAATGGGAAGGGTCCCGGGTCACACTTGTTACCACATCTCAGATGCCGCCACCCAAGCAACAGGGGTGTAAAGCCTTAGAACAGAGGCTGTGGGGGAGACTAGCTTCCGAGGGGCCACAGCATTGTTCCTGGACATGAACTTAACACCATGTCCCCAACAGTGTCCTCATAGGCAGTGTGGAGCCCATGCTGGGGAGGACCTAACACCCCTGCCTGCCACTCACACCATTTTGAGGAGCCTGACGCACCTAGTTACTCAATAAAGGGACACAGTGATGCACACAGATAGCATTCATCTAAGCCACCGTTCTAGTTGTCCCTAACCACCTGTGACCGAGGGTTGAGGTCCACGCGGCTGCGCACTGAGCCTGACCCGCGAGCTGCGCACCCCGTTAATGCCCGGGTTCACAGGCTGCAGCAGGATCGCGGGTAGAGGCCAGCCTGGGGCTGCAGAGTGAGGTCCGGGTCAGCCTGGACTACACTGACACCCACCCGCAAAGAAAAAGAAAAGAAAAATAAGAATACAAAGGGAAAAAAAGATGGCTCTTGCCCATTGACGTCACTGCAGAAAACCGCTGAAACACCCAATCCGTGTCCACTGCAGGAGAAGCTCGTGACCCCATTGAGTCTGCGCGGCGGGAGACCCTCGTCACCGCACCTGGTCTCCTGGGTGACCGACCCTCCTCCCCCAGTTGCTTTTCCCTGCAAGAGACTGCGCAAACCTGTTGATTACAGCTTTCATAGCTCTAACGGGTCTGTTGAGGTACCCGACTAAAACCAAACTAATGTAGTTTGTTTAAAAACATCACAAAAGGGGCTTAAATATCCACTCGCATCTCCACTGTAGAAGACCTTCATCTCCTAATCGCGTCTCTCTTAACGTTCAAAACCTTACATTAATGCTAGTCTCACTTTTTGTAGAAAATCTTTTCTTTTCAGATGGCACTGACCTTGGGGTAACTCAGAAGGCATCATGATGCTAGGAAGAAGTGACAGGAGGGCTCAGTACTGCAATATCTCTATCACACCTTCCAAGGCTCAGGGTCTATTGCGGAAGAAGTGGCGGAAAGAATGTAAGAGCCAAAGGAAGGTTAGGACTCTTTACAACTAACTCCCCCAGAAACAAAATGACCTGGATCTCCATGACATTTTAAAAATACCAAGAAAGGATGTGGGCTTGGAGGGGCACGCCTTTAATCCCAGCACTTGGGAGGCAGAGGAAGGAGGACTGCTGTGAGTTCAAGGACACCGTGAGACTGCAACCAGAATTCCAGGTCAGCCTGGGCTTTCAGGCCAGAGACTGCATAGTGAATTCAAGGTCAGCCTGTTCTAGAATGAGATGGTACCTCGAAAAACCAAATCAATACAAATAAAGGGGCTTGGGCATGGTTGAGCACTTAAGGGGCTTGCCTGTGAAGCCTAAGGACACAGGTTTGATTCTTCAGTTCCCATGTGAGCCAGATGCACATAATGGCACATGCGTCTGGAGTTCAATTACAGTGGCTGGAGGGCTTGGTGCACCCATGCTCTATCTGCCTCTTTATCTCTCTCTCTAATAAATAAATAAAACTTAAACAGTGAATTAGTCGGGCATGCCAGTGCACACCTTTAATCCCAGCACTTGGGAGGCAGAGGAAGGATGACGATGGTCACAAGTTCAAGCCCCCTCTGAATACTACACAGTGAATTCCAGTTCACCCTGGGCTACAGTGAGACCCTACCTTGAAAAAATTATATATTTATATACTATAAATATGTTGATACATGAGTAATATATAATTATAATATATTCCTATATATCAATACATAAGGTATACAGAATAATACATAAATAAATAATCATTGTTTGTTTTAGGGGACAGATGCTTTGTATACTGCTGAAGTACATGTTAGTCTAAATAGTGGAAATAAGATACTGACATCCAGGGCTGGAGGAATGGCTTAACAGTTAAGACATCTGCTTGCAAAAAAAAAGGACCCAGGTTCGATTCCCCAGCACCGCTGTTAAATAGATGCACAAGAGGTCACACGCCTCTGGAGTTGGTCTGTAGTGGCTAGAGGCCCTGGAACGCCCATTCTCTCTCTCTCTTCTTGTCAAATAAATAAAAATAAAATTATTTTAAAAATGATACTGACCTCTAGAGCAAAAACGGTGTACTTATAAATATGTGGACACACCCATTTAACAAGTTAAGGATAGAAAAAAGTAAGGGTTAGAATTGATATGAACGAATTATAGAATAGATAATAAGAATTAAACCAGAAGTTAGTTCCTAGGACTGAAGAGAAGGCTCAGTAGTTAAAAGTGTTTTCTTCAAAGCCTGACAGCCTGGGTTCAATTCTGAGTACCCATGTACAACCACATGCACAAAGTGCATTCATCTTGAGTTGATTCGCAGAGGCAGGAGACCCTGGTGCACCCATTCTCTCCCTCACCCCCTCTCTTTAATACAGAAAATATTTTTAGGATTTTTCCTTAAACAGGTGGCAAGATTAACAAATGCCTAGACTGACAAAACTCACTAAAATCAGAAAGTTGGAGCTATAACAAAATAAATTGTGCAAACCAAGTCTAAAGCATATACGTACACATAGCTGGACATGGTGAGACACGCCTTTAACCCCAGCACTGAGGAGGCAGAGGTAGGAGGATAACAAAGTTCAAGGGCAACTTGAGAATAATTCCAGGTCATAATGAAATTCCAGGTCAGGCAGGGCTGGAGCTACACCCTACCTCAAAAAAAAAAAAAAAAAAAAGCTACATCTCAAGGTGCCAATGAATCTGCACCAGGAAGGCATGCCTGGCCCTTGCTTCCCCACCAGTGGGCACCAGTACAGGGACAGGTGAATGGGAAGAGTCTCGGGTTACACTTGTTACAACATCTCAGATGCCTCCACCCAAGCAACAGGGCTGAAGCCTTAGAACAGAGGCTGTGGGGGCAGACTAGCTTCCTAGAGGCCACAGCATTGTTCCTGGACATGAACTTAACAGCATGTCCCCAACAGTGTCCTCATAGGCAGTGTGGAGCCCATGCTGGGGAGGAGCTAACGCCCCTGCCTGCCACTCACACCATTTTGAGGAGCCTGACGCACCTAGTTACCCTCTAAGGGGACACAGTGATGCACACAGATAGCATTCAGCTAAGCCACCATTCTAGTTGTCCCTAACCACCTGTGACGAGGGTTGAGGTCCACGCGGCTGCGCACTGAGCCTGACCCGCGAGCTGCGCACCCCGTTAATGCCCGGGTTCAGAGGCTGCAGCAGGATCGCGGGCTAGAGGCCAGCCTGGGGCTGCAGGGTGAGGTACGGGTCAGCCTGGCCTACAGTGACACCCACCCGCAAAGAAAAAGAAAAGAAAAATAAGAATACAAAGGGAAAAAAAGATGGCTCTTGCCCATTGACGTCACTGCAGAAAACCGCTGAAACACCCAATCCGTGTCCACTGCAGGAGAAGCTCGTGACCCCATTGAGTCTGCGCGGCGGGAGACCCTCGTCACCGCACCTGGTCTCCTGGGTGACCGACCCTCCTCCCCCAGTTGCTTTTCCCTGCAAGAGACTGCGCAAACCTGTTGATTACAGCTTTCATAGCTCTAACGGGTCTGTTGAGGTACCCGACTAAAACCAAACTAATGTAGTTTGTTTAAAAACATCACAAAAGGGGCTTAAATATCCACTCGCATCTCCACTGTAGAAGACCCTCATCACCTAATCGCGTCTCTCTTAACGTTCAAAACCTTACATTAATGCTAGTCTCACTTTTTGTAGAAAATCTTTTCTTTTCAGATGGCACTGACCTTGGGGTAACTCAGAAGGCATCATGATGCTAGGAAGAAGTGACAGGAGGGCTCAGTACTGCAATATCTCTATCACACCTTCCAAGGCTCAGGGTCTATTGCGGAAGAAGTGGCGGAAAGAATGTAAGAGCCAAAGGAAGGTTAGGACTCTTTACAACTAACTCCCCCAGAAACAAAATGACCTGGATCTCCATGACATTTTAAAAATACCAAGAAAGGATGTGGGCTTGGAGGGGCACGCCTTTAATCCCAGCACTTGGGAGGCAGAGGAAGGAGGACTGCTGTGAGTTCAAGGACACCGTGAGACTGCAACCAGAATTCCAGGTCAGCCTGGGCTTTCAGGCCAGAGACTGCATAGTGAATTCAAGGTCAGCCTGTTCTAGAATGAGATGGTACCTCGAAAAACCAAATCAATACAAATAAAGGGGCTTGGGCATGGTTGAGCACTTAAGGGGCTTGCCTGTGAAGCCTAAGGACACAGGTTTGATTCTTCAGTTCCCATGTGAGCCAGATGCACATAATGGCACATGCGTCTGGAGTTCAATTACAGTGGCTGGAGGGCTTGGTGCACCCATGCTCTATCTGCCTCTTTATCTCTCTCTCTAATAAATAAATAAAACTTAAACAGTGAATTAGTCGGGCATGCCAGTGCACACCTTTAATCCCAGCACTTGGGAGGCAGAGGAAGGATGACGATGGTCACAAGTTCAAGCCCCCTCTGAATACTACACAGTGAATTCCAGTTCACCCTGGGCTACAGTGAGACCCTACCTTGAAAAAATTATATATTTATATACTATAAATATGTTGATACATGAGTAATATATAATTATAATATATTCCTATATATCAATACATAAGGTATACAGAATAATACATAAATAAATAATCATTGTTTGTTTTAGGGGACAGATGCTTTGTATACTGCTGAAGTACATGTTAGTCTAAATAGTGGAAATAAGATACTGACATCCAGGGCTGGAGGAATGGCTTAACAGTTAAGACATCTGCTTGCAAAAAAAAAGGACCCAGGTTCGATTCCCCAGCACCGCTGTTAAATAGATGCACAAGAGGTCACACGCCTCTGGAGTTGGTCTGTAGTGGCTAGAGGCCCTGGAACGCCCATTCTCTCTCTCTCTTCTTGTCAAATAAATAAAAATAAAATTATTTTAAAAATGATACTGACCTCTAGAGCAAAAACGGTGTACTTATAAATATGTGGACACACCCATTTAACAAGTTAAGGATAGAAAAAAGTAAGGGTTAGAATTGATATGAACGAATTATAGAATAGATAATAAGAATTAAACCAGAAGTTAGTTCCTAGGACTGAAGAGAAGGCTCAGTAGTTAAAAGTGTTTTCTTCAAAGCCTGACAGCCTGGGTTCAATTCTGAGTACCCATGTACAACCACATGCACAAAGTGCATTCATCTTGAGTTGATTCGCAGAGGCAGGAGACCCTGGTGCACCCATTCTCTCCCTCACCCCCTCTCTTTAATACAGAAAATATTTTTAGGATTTTTCCTTAAACAGGTGGCAAGATTAACAAATGCCTAGACTGACAAAACTCACTAAAATCAGAAAGTTGGAGCTATAACAAAATAAATTGTGCAAACCAAGTCTAAAGCATATACGTACACATAGCTGGACATGGTGAGACACGCCTTTAACCCCAGCACTGAGGAGGCAGAGGTAGGAGGATAACAAAGTTCAAGGGCAACTTGAGAATAATTCCAGGTCATAATGAAATTCCAGGTCAGGCAGGGCTGGAGCTACACCCTACCTCAAAAAAAAAAAAAAAAAAAAGCTACATCTCAAGGTGCCAATGAATCTGCACCAGGAAGGCATGCCTGGCCCTTGCTTCCCCACCAGTGGGCACCAGTACAGGGACAGGTGAATGGGAAGAGTCTCGGGTTACACTTGTTACAACATCTCAGATGCCTCCACCCAAGCAACAGGGCTGAAGCCTTAGAACAGAGGCTGTGGGGCAGACTAGCTTCCTAGAGGCCACAGCATTGTTCCTGGACATGAACTTAACAGCATGTCCCCAACAGTGTCCTCATAGGCAGTGTGGAGCCCATGCTGGGGAGGAGCTAACGCCCCTGCCTGCCACTCACACCATTTTGAGGAGCCTGACGCACCTAGTTACCCTCTAAGGGGACACAGTGATGCACACAGATAGCATTCAGCTAAGCCACCATTCTAGTTGTCCCTAACCACCTGTGAGTGAGGGTTGAGGTCCACGCGGCTGCGCACTGAGCCTGACCCGCGAGCTGCGCACCCCTTTAATGCCCGGGTTCAGAGGCTGCAGCAGGATCGCGGCTAGAGGCCAGCCTGGGCTGCAGGGTGAGGTACGGGTCAGCCTGGCCTACAGTGACACCCACCCGCAAAGAAAAAGAAAAGAAAAATAAGAATACAAAGGGAAAAAAAGATGGCTCTTGCCCATTGACGTCACTGCAGAAAACCGCTGAAACACCCAATCCGTGTCCACTGCAGGAGAAGCTCGTGACCCCATTGAGTCTGCGCGGCGGGAGACCCTCGTCACCGCACCTGGTCTCCTGGGTGACCGACCCTCCTCCCCCAGTTGCTTTTCCCTGCAAGAGACTGCGCAAACCTTTTGATTACAGCTTTCATAGCTCTAACGGGTCTGTTGAGGTACACGACTAAAACCAAACTAATGTAGTTTGTTTAAAAACACCACAAAAGGGTCTAAACATGCACTCGAGTCTCAGCTGTACAAGACCCTAATCACCTAATCGCTTCTCTCATGGCCGACCTTGATCACCCACAGAGTCTGCCCTGCAAGAGACCCCTCAAACCTGCTCATTACAGTCTCCACAGCTCTCGAGGGCCTGTTGAGTTGCCTGACCAATACCAAACTAATATACGTTATTTACAAAAAGAACCCTTCACAAACACACTAAAAGGGCTAGAGCGATGGCTCAGTGGTTTAAATGTTTGCTGGCAAAGCTTCAATGCCTCGGTGTAATTCCTGGTACTGTGGTAAAGGTGGAGACAAAAAGTGGAAGCATGACTTGGCCACCAGGCTAAATGAGCCAACGAGTGCAGTAGTGCCACGTCTGTCATGGGGGAAACCGACTGCCTTCTAATTTGACTGGAGGCCCGCTCCATGGGAGGGAATACGTCCCTGATACTGACAACTTAAAACAGGGGTAGTCATGAGCCCTAACTTTGTAACATCTGCTGCTGTCTGGCTAAATGTATACATAACTATATATACATATATATAAGTATATAACTATAATATCTTCCTATATATCAATATATAAGGTATACTGAATAATTCATAACCTTCTTTTGTTTTAGGGGGGTTCAATGTAGGGTCTTATTCTAACTCAGGCTGACCTGGAATACCCTATGTAGTCTCAGGGTGGCCTCAAATTCACAGGGATCCCCCCACCTTTGCCTCCTAGGTGCTGAGATTAAAGAAATTCACCACCACGCTCGGCTTCAATATGTAACATTAAAAAAATTCATTTATTTATTTATTTGACAGAGAAAGAGGGAGACAGGAGTGAGAACGAGTGGGCATGCCAGGGCTTCTAGCCACTGCAAACGAACTACAGCTCTCGTGCGCCCCCTTGAGCATCTGGCTAACGTGGGTCGCGGGGAATCGAACCTGGGTCCTTTAACTTCACAGGCAAACGCCTTAACATCTAAGCCATCTCTCCAGCCCTTAAATATCTAACTTTTGATGAGCATACAACATACAGGAATTAGCAACCAAAGGAATATAAAAATATCTCCAAGAGCAGATGCTTTCTGTACTGCTGAAGTAGGTGGTAGTCTAAATAGTGGAAATAACATAGTGACCTCCAGGGTGGAGGGATGACTTAACGGTTAAGGCATTTCCCTGCAAAGGCAAAGGACCCAGGTTCGATTCCCCAGGACCCATGTTAGCCAGATGCACAAGAGGTCACAAGCATCTGGATTTGGTCTGTAGTGGCTGGAGGCCCTGGGATGCCCAGTCTATCTCTTTTTCTCTGTCAAATAAATAAATAAAAATAAAAATATTTTTTAAATGATACTGACCTGCAGAGCAAAACCGGTGTACTTAAAAACGTGTAGACACACCCATATAACAAGTTAAGGATAGAAGAAAATAAGGGTTAGAATTCCTTTGAATTATAGAGTAGATAATAAGAATTAAACCAGAAGTTAGTTCCTAGGACTGAAGCGAAGGCTCAGTGGTTAAAAGTGGTTTCTTCAAAGCCTGACAGCCTGGGTTCAATTCCCCAGGACCCGTGTAAAACCACATGCACAAATTGGTGCATGCATCCAGAGTTTATATGCAGAGGCAGGAGACCCTGGTGCACCCATTCTCTCCCTCTCCCCCTCTCTTTATTTTTTTTTTTTTGTTTGTTTATTTATTTATTTGAGAGTGACAGAGAGAAGGAGGCAGAGAGAGAGAGAGAGAGAGAGAATGGGCGCACCAGAGCTTCCAGCCTCTGTAAACGAACTCCAGATGCGTGCGCCCCCTTGTGCACCTGGCTAACGTGGGTCCTGGGGAATTGAGCCTTGAACCGGGGTCCTTAGGCTTCACAGGCAAGTGCTTAAGCGCTAAGCCATCTCTCCAGCCCATCCCCCTCTCTTTAATACAGAAAATACATTTAGGATTTTTCCTTAAAGAGGTGACAAGATTAACAAACACTTCGACTGATAAAACTCACTAAAATCAGAAAGTTGGAGCTATAACCAAATAAATTCTGAAAACCAAGTCTAAAGCATATACGTATGTATAGCTGGACATGGTGGGACATGTCTTTAATCTCAGCACTGAGGAGGCAGAGGTGGGAGGATCACAAAGTTCAAGGGCAACCTGGGAATAATTCCAGGTCATAATGAAATTCCAGGTCAGGCTGGGTTGGAGCTACACCCTACCTCAAAAAAGAAAAAAAAAAAAAAAAAAGAAAAAGCTAAGTCTCAAGGTGACAATGAATCTGCACCAGGAAGGCGTGGCTGGCCCTTGCTCTCTGCCCAGTGGGCACCAGTACAAGGACAGGTGAAAGGGAAGAGTCCCGGGTCACACTTGGTACAACATCTCAGATGCCGCCACCCAAGCAACAGGGCTGAAGCCTTAGAACAGAGGCTGTGGGGCAGACTAGCTTCCTAGAGGCCACAGCATTGTTCCTGGACATGAACATAACACCATGTTCCCAACAGTGTCCTCATAGGCAGTGTGGAGCCCATGCTGGGGAGAAGCTAACGCCCCTGCCTGCCACTCACACCATTTTGAGGATCCTGACACACCTAGGTTTTCACTAAGGGGACACAGTGATCACCACAAACGGCATTCATCTAAGCCACCGTTCTAGTTGTCCCTAACCACCTGTGACCTAGGGTAGCGGTCCACGCGGCTGCGCACTGAGCCTGACCCGCGAGGTGCGCACCCCTTTAATGCCCAGGCTCAGAGGCTGCAGCAGGATCGCGGCTAGAGGCCAGCCTGGGGCTGCAGAGTGAGGTCCAGGTCAGCCTGGGCTACAGTGACACCCACCCGCAAAGAAAAAGAAAAGAAAAATAAGAAAAGAAAGGGGGGGGGGGAGATGGCCCTGGCCCAATGACGTCACTGCAGAAAACCGTTGAAAGAACCAACCGTGTCCACTGCAGGAGAGGCTCGTGACCCCATTGAGTCTGCGCGGCAGGAGACCCTCGTCACCGCACCTGGTCTCCTGGGTGACCGACCCTCCTCCCCCAGTTGCTTTTCCCTGCAACAAACTGCGCAAACCTGTTGATTACAGCTTTCATAGCTCTAACGGGTCTGTTGAGGTACACGACTAAAACCAAACTAATGTAGTTTGTTTAAAAACACCACAAAAGGGGCTTAAACATCCACTCCAGTCTCAGCTGTAGAAGACCCTCATCACCTAATCGCGTCTCTCATGGCCCACCTTGATCACCCACCAAGTCTGCCCTGCAAGAGACCCCTCAAACCTGCTCATTACAGCCTCCGCAGCTCTCAAAAGTCTGTTGAGTTGCCTGACAATACCAAACTAATATACGTTATTTAAAAACACCCCCCACCACAAACACACAAAAGGGGCTAGAGCGATGTTTCAGTGGTTTAAGTGCTTGCTGGCAAAGCTTCAATGCCTCGGTGTAATTCCTGGTACCGCGGTAAAGGTGAAGACAAAAAGCGGAAGCATAGCCGGGCGTGGTGGCGCACGCCTTTAATCCCACCACTCCGAAGGCAGAGGTAGGAGAATGGCCATGAGTTCAAGGCCACCCTGAGACCCCATAGTGAATTCCAGGTCAGCCTGGGCTAGAGTGAAACCCTACTTCGAAAAACCAAAAAAAAAAAAAAAAAAAAAAAAAAAGAAGTGGAAGCATGACTTGGCCAGCCAGGCTAAATTAGCCAACGAGTGCAGTAGTGCCACGTCTGTCATGGGGGAAACCGACTGCCTTCTAATTGGACCTGGAGGCCCGCGCCATGGGAGGGAATACATCCCTGATACTGACAACTTAAAACAGGGGTAATCATGAGACCTACCTTTGTAACGTCTGCTGCTGTCTGGCCAAATGTATATATAACTATATATACATATATATAAATATATAACTATAATATCTTCCTATATATCAATATATAAGGTATACTGAATAATACATAACCTTTTTCTGTTTTAGGGTGTTCAATGTAGGGTCTCACTCTAACCCAGGCTGACCTGGAATACCCTATGTAGTCTCAGGGTGGCCTCAAATTCACAGGGATCCTCCCACCTTTGCTCCTAGGTGCTGAGATTAAAGAAATTCACCACCACGACTCGGCTTCAATATGTAACATTAAAAAAATTCATTCATTTATTTATTTGACAGAGAAAGAGGGAGACAGGAGTGAGAACGAGTGGGCTTCCCAGGGCCTCTAGCCACTGCAAACGAACTACAGCTTGCGTGCGTCCCCTTGAGCATCTGGCTAACATGGGTCGTGGGGAATCAAACCTGGGTCCTTTAGCTTTGCAGGCAAACACCTTAACCTCTAAGCCATCCCTCCAGCCCTTAAATATCTAACTTTTGATGAGCATACAACATATAGGAATGAGCAACCAACGGAATGTAAAAATATCTCCAAGAGCAGATGCTTTCTATACTGCGGAAGTAGGTGGTACTCTAAATAGTGGAAATAACATAGTGACCTCCAGGTCTGGAGGGATGACTTAACGGTTAAGGCATTTCCCTGCAAAGGCAAAGGACCCAGGTTTGATTCCCCAGGACCCATGTTATCCAGATGCACAAGAGGCCACAAGCATCTGGATTTGGTCTGTAGTGGCTGGAGGCCCTGGGATGCCCAGTCTATCTCTCTTTCTCTGTCAAATAAATAAATAAAAATAAAAATAAAAATATTTTTAAAATCATAGTGACCTCCAGAGCAAAAGCAGTGTACTTAAAAACGTGTAGACACACCCATATAACAAGTTAAGGATAGAAGAAAATAAGGGTTAGAATTCCTATGAATTATAGAATAGATAATAAGAATTAAACCAGAAGTTAGTTCCTAGGACTGAAGCGAAGGCTCAGTGGTTAAAAGTGCTTTCTTCAAAGCCTGACAGCCTGGGTTCAATTCCACAGTACCCGTGTAAAACCACATGCACAAAGTGGTGCATGCATCCAGAGTTTATATGCAGAGGCAGGAGACCCTGGTGCACCCATTCTCTCCCTCTCCCACTCTCTTTAATAAAGAAAATATTTTTAGGATTTTTCCTTAAAGAGGTGGCAAGATTAATAAATGACTAGACTGACAAAACTCACTAAAATCAGAAAGTTGGATCTATAACCAAATAAATTCTGAAAACCAAGTCTAAAGCATATACGTATATATAGCCGGACATGGTGGTACACGCCTTTGATCCCAGCACTGAAGAGGCAGAGGTGGGAGGATCACAAAGTTCAAGGACATCCTGGGAATAATTCCAGGTCATAATGAATTCTAGGTCAGGCTGGGCTGGAGCTACACCCTACCTCAAAAAAGAAAAAAAAAAAAAAAAAGAAAGCTAAGTCTCAAGGTGACAATGAATCTGCACCAGGAAGGCGTGGCTGGCTCTTGCTCCCCGCCCAGTGGGCCCCAGTACAGGAATAGCCCAATGAGAAGAGTCCTGGGTCACACTTGTTACAACATCTCTGATGCCGCCACCCAAGCAACAGGGGTGAGAATTCTTAGAACAGAGGCTGTGGGGCCGACTAGCTTCCTGGAGGCCGCAGCATTGTTCCTGGACATGAACTTAACAGCATGTCCCCAACAGTGTCCTCATAGGCAGTGTGGAGCCCATGCTGGGGAGGAACTAACGCCCCTGCCTGCCACTCACACCATTTTGAGGAGCCTGACGCACCTAGTTACTCACTAAGTGGACACAGTGATGCACACAGATGGCATTCAGCTAAGCCACCATTCTAGTTGTCCCTAACCACCTGTGACCGAGGGTTGTGGTCCACGCGGCTGCGCACTGAGCCTGACGCGCGAGCTGCGCACCCCTTTAATGCCCGGGTTCAGAGGCTGCAGCAGGATCGCGGGTAGAGGCCAGCCTGGGGCTGCACAGTGAGGTCCGGGTCAGCCTGGGCTACAGTGACACCCACCCGCAAAGAAAAAGAAAAGAAAAATAAGAATACAAAGGGAAAAAAAGATGGCTCTTGCCCATTGACGTCACTGCAGAAAACCGCTGAAACACCCAAT
The DNA here is from genome assembly GCA_036346955.1 of Dipus sagitta. Classification (NCBI taxonomy): domain Eukaryota; kingdom Metazoa; phylum Chordata; class Mammalia; order Rodentia; family Dipodidae; genus Dipus; species Dipus sagitta. Next base: position 47,749,209 of record CM070777.1, on the reverse strand, counting down.
CCGTGTCCACTGCAGGAGAAGCTCCTGACCCCATTGAGTCTGCGCGGCGGGAGACCCTCGTCACCGCATCTGGTCTCCTGGGTGACCGACCCTCCTCCCCCATTTGCTTTTCCCTGCAAGAGACTGCGCAAACCTGTTGATTACAGCTTTCATAGCTCTAAAGGGTCTGTTGAGGTACCCGACTAAAACCAAACTAATGTAGTTTGTTTAAAAACACCACAAAAGGGGCTTAAACATCCACTCGCGTCTCCACTGTAGAAGACCCTCATAACCTAATCGCATCTCTTATGGCCCACCTTGATCACCCACCAAGCCTGCTCTACAAGAGACCCCTCAAACCTGCTCATTACAGCCTCCGCAGCTCTTGAGGGTCTGTTGACTTGCCTGACCAATACCAAACTAATATACGTTATTTAAAAACACCCCTCCTCCACAAACACACAAAAGGGGCTAGAGCGATGGCTCAGTGGTTTAAATGCTTGCTGGCAAAGCTTCAATGCCTCGGTGTAATTCCTGGTACCGCGGTAAAGATGGAGACAAAAGTGGAAGCATAACTTGGCCAGCCAGGCTAAATGAGCCAACGAGTGCAGTAGTGCCATGTCTGTCATGGGGGAAACCGACTGCCTTCTAATTGGACCCGAGGCCCGCTCCATGGGAGGGAATACATCCCTGATACTAACTTAAAACAGGGGTAGACATGAGCCCTAGCTTTGTAATGTCTGCTGCTGTCTGGCCAAATGTATGTGTGTGTGTGTATATATATATATATACATATAATGTCTTCCTATATATCAATATATAAGGTATACTGAATAATACATAACCTTTTTTTGTTTAAGGGGGGGGTTCAATGTAGGGTCTCACTGTAGCCCAAGTTGACCTGGAATACCCTATGTAGTCTCAGGGTGGCCTCAAATTCTTAGGGATCCTCCCACCTTTGCCTCCTAAGTGCTGAGATTAAAGAAATTCACTACCACACTTGGCTTAAATATGTAACATTAAAAAAAATTCATTTATTTATTTATTTGACAGAGAAAGAGGGAGACAGGAGTGAGAACAAGTAGGCATGCCAGGGCTTCTAGCCACTGCAAACGAACTACAGCTTGCACGCGTCCCCTTGAGCATCTGGGTATCGTAGGTCGTAGGGAATCGAACCTGGGTCGTTTAGCTTCACAGGCAAACGCCTTAACTTCTAAGCCATCCCTCCAGCCCTTAAATATGTAACTTTTGATAAGTATACAACATATAGGAATTAGCAACCAACGGAATGTAAAAATATGTCCAAGAGCAGATGCTTTCTGTACTGCTGAAGTAGGTGGTAGTCTAAATAGTGGAAATAACATAGTGACCTCCAGGGCTGGAGGAATGACTTAACGGTTAAGGCATTTCCCTGCAAAGGCAAAGGACCCAGGTTCGATTCCCCAGGACCCATGTTAGCCAGATGCACAAGAGGTCACATGCATCTGGATTTGGTCTGTAGTGGCTGGAGGCCATGGGATGCCCATTGTATCTCTCTTTCTCTGTCAAATAAATAAATAAAAATATTTTTTAAATGATACTGACCTGCAGAGCAAAAACGGTGTAGTTATAAACGTGTGGACACACCCATTTAACAAGTTAAGTATAGAAGAAAATAAGGGTTAGAATTCTTATGAATTATAGAGTACATAACAAGAATTAAACCATAAGTTAGTTCATAGGACTGAAGAGAAGGCTCAGTAGTTAAAAGTGCTTTTATCAGAGCCTGACAGCCTCGGTTCAATTTGCCAGTACCCGTGGAAACCCACATGCACAAAGGGGTGCATGAATCTAAACTTTATTTGCAGAGGCAGGAGACCCTGGTGCACCTATTCTCTCCCTCTCCCCCTCTCTTTAATACAGAAAGTATTTTTAGGGTTTTTCTTTAAAGAGGTGACAAGATTAACAAATTCTTAGACTGACAAAACTCACTAAAATCAGAAAGTTGGAGGTATAACCAAATAAATTCTGAAAACCAAGTCTAAAGCATATACGTATGTATAGCTGGACATGGTGGGACATGTCTTTAATCTCAGCATTGAGGAGGCAGAGGTGGGAGGATCATAAAGTTCAAGGACAGCCTGGGAATAATTCCAGGTCATAATGAAATTAAACATCAGGCTGGGCTGAGCCCTACCACAAAAAAGAAAAAAAATAAATAAATAAAAGCTCCATCTCAAGGTGACAATGAATCTGCACCAGGAAGGCGTGGCTGGCCTTTGCTCACCAACCAGTGTTCACCAGTACAGGGACCTGTGAAAGGGAAGGGTCCTGGGTCACACTTGTTACAACATCTCAGATGCCGCCACCCAAGCAACAGGGATGAAAAGCCTTAGAATAGAGGCTGTGGGGGAGACTAGCTTCCTAGGGGCCACAGCATTGTTCCTGGACATGAACTTAACAGCATGTCCCCAACAGTGTCCTCATAGGCAGTGTGGAGCCCATGCTGGGGAGAAGCTAACGCCCCTGCCTGCCACTCACACCATTTTGAGGAGCCTGACGCAGCTAGTTACTCACTAAGGGGACACAGTGATGCACACAGATGGCATTCAGCTAAGCCACCATTCTAGTTGTCCCTAACCACCTGTGACCGAGGGTTGGGGTCCACGCGGCTGCGCACTGAGCCTGACGCACGAGGTGCGCACCCCTTTAATACCGGGGTTCACAGGCTGCAGCAGGATCGCGGCTAGAGGCCAGCCTGGGAATGCAGAGTGAGGTTGGGTCAGCCTGGACTACAGTGCCACCCACACGCAAAGAAAAGGAAAGAAAAATAAGAAAAGAAAGTGGAAAAAAAAGATGGCTCTGGCCCCATGACATCACTGCAAAAAACCGCTTAAACACCCAATCCGTGTTCACTGCAGGAGAGACTCGTGACCCCATTGCGTCTGCGCGGCGGGAGACCCTCGTCCCTCTATCGCATCTCCCCTGCAAGAGACCACTCAAACCTGCTCATTACAGCCTTAGCAGCTCTAGCCCCATACACATACAAATGAATATGTTTAAAGAAATATAAAGAAAAAAGTAACGTGACTCCTACAAAGACACAGCTGGGCACAGACCTCAAGCAGATCATGGTGGCATATGCCTTTAAGGGCAGCACTCAGGAGGCAGAGCTAGGAGAATCACCATGAGTTTGTGGACACCCTGAGACTGCATAGTGAATTCAAGGTCCCCCTGGGGTAGAATGAGACCCTAAGTCGAAAAACCAAAAGAATAAAAATAAAGGAGCTGGGGGATTGCTGAGCAGTTAAGGTGCTTTCCTTCGAAGCCTAAGGACCCAGGTTTGATTCTCCAGATCCCATATAAGCCAGATGAACATAAAGGCACATGCGTCTGGAGTTCATTTGCAGTGGCTGGAGAGCTTGGTATGACCATTCTCTATCTGCCTCTTTATCTTTCTCTAATAAATAAATAACATTTTTTAAAGAGTAAATTAGCCGGTCATGGAGGTGCACACCTTTAATTGCAGCACACGGGAGGCAGACGTAGGATGATTGTCATGAGGTCGAGGCCACCCTGATACTACACAGTGAATTCCAGGTCATTCTGGGCTAGAGTGAAACCCTACCTCAAAAAAAAATACATATATTTATACACTATATAGTTACAGTACATGAATTTATATACTATATGCTTATACTATATAAATATATTGATATAGAAGTAATACATAACTATAATATGTTCCTATATAACAATATATAATGTATACTGAATAATACATAAATAAATAAACTTTTTTTGTTTTGGGTTTCAAGGTAGGGTCTCACTCTAGCCTAGAATTCTAGGCTGACCTAGAATTCACTATGTAATCTCAGAGTGGCCTCAAATTCATGGTGATCCTTCTATCTCTGCCTCCTGAGTGCTGAGATTAAAGAAATTCACCACCATGCTCGGCTTAAATATATAACTTTTGATGAGCATACAATTTATAGGAATTCCAACCAAAGGAATGTAGAAACATCTCCAGGAGCACATGTTTTGCATAGCTGAAGTAGGTGTTAGTCTGAACTAAATGTTGGAAATAAGCTAGTAACCTCCAGGGCTGAAGGGATGGCTTAACTGTTAAGGCATTTACCTACAAAGCACAAGGACCCAGGTTCGATTCCCCAGGACCTACATTAGCCAGATGCACAAGGGGTCACATTCATCTGGAGTTTGTCTGTTGTGGCTGAAGTCTCTAGCAGGCCCATTCTCTCTCTCTCTCTCTCGTTCCTTGTCTATTTCTTTGTCAATTAAATAAATAAATAAAAATAAAATGCATTTTTATAAAAACATAGTCTTCGGTTAAGATGGAGGCGTAGGTACCACACCAAAGCAGCCTAAGGGGAAAAAGCCAAAAAAAAAAAAAAAAAAAAACCAGCAAAATACACACTTTTACTAAAAACTGAGGTGTATAGGAAATTGAAACAGCAGCGGAGAAGTAGGAGAGATCCAGAGCATCCAGAGCCCGCACGGGCCGGCAGAAGCAGCTCCTGCAGGTCTGTGGGACCGCAGCAGCCAGCACGACAGGCAGCCACCAGGCTCCAGTTAAGCCACAGAAAAGGCAGGTGAGGGGATTTTCCACTCACACTGGAACTCTCCACAAACTCAAGAAATGTGAAGGGAGAATGGCAGGGAACAATGGAGGAGCAGATCACAAGGTAGAAGAACACGTGGAACAGTGAGAGAACTAGAGCAGCATGGGTAGCCTCCCCTCCCCCACTGCCACTGCCCAGCTCCAGGGAACAGAGCAGCGGTCCAGGGACCCGGCCACGCCTACTTGAACTGACACAGGGACTCAAGCAGGAGCGTGGCATAACTGGGACCAAAATCATCCCAAAAGGTAACTGGGATTACACAAGGTGACTACCCGCCTAATAAACCTGGCATATAGGCCTGAAGCAGAAGTGCTAATTGCACCTTCCATATCAGGATAAATTATATGTTAAATCTCATGGATGGTCAGATTTCCCATTCTTAAATAAGCTATATTTTGGGCTTGTCATTTGTTGCTTCTTGATTTATAGTGGCTTTGTTTCCTCGTCTGTTATACATTAGGGAAGGGTCTCACCTGGTCACAAGCTGACTTGGAACCCTCAACAGATCAGAAATCTTAACCTCCTTGTTGTCAGGATTAAGGGAGTGAGTGAGGCACCACAGCCTAAGGGACAGACAGAGGATCTGGTTGTCATAATACTTACTCTTGGATAAATACTCTGTGCTATTTTTCATTGAAAGTGTACATTGTTTAGTTAAATTTTAGAAACTATCTGTATTTGGTTCCACTCAGCCTACTTGAATACTCTCATAGCAGGCAAACCCAACACCTAGGGTCACTTTTGTAAAAACTCTGACAGTCCTGAGAGACACACCTAGCACCTTAAGCTCCTACCCTGAAGATATATAACATCAGATTGATTGATACATCTAATATCATCCAGCTAACTAGAAAATCCAATCCTTAATAATCCAGGATGCAAAAATATATACATTATAACACAAGAAACACCAAAAATCAAGACAATATAAATCCACCAAAGAGTATTAATGCCTCAGAAATGACCTCCAATGAGAACGAGTTAGAGGAAATGCCTGAGAAAGATTTCAAAAGAATGATTATAAATATGTTCAAAGAAGTCAAAGAAGAAATCAAAGGAATCAAAGAAGACACAGGACACCCATTTAATGAAATAAAGAGGTCAATACTAGATATAAATAAGGAAATAGAAATAATAAAGAAAAACCAGTTAAAATTACTAGCAATAAAGAACACAGTTAATAAAATAAAAAAAAAAAAAACTCTATAGAAAATCTCACCAGTAGAATGGATGAAGGAGGGGACAGAATATCTAAGCTAGAAGACCAGGTGGCAGATCTAATACAGTCCAAGAAAGAGAAAGACAAACTAATAGAAAAATATGAGTGGGAATTTCAAGATATTTGGGACACTATGAAAAGATCAAACATAAGAATTCAGGGGACAGTAGAAGGAGAAGAATTTCACTCCAAAGGCATAGTAGGCATCTTCAACAAAATCATAGAAGAAAACTTCCTCCAAATTGGGAAAGAGGTGCCAATGCAGATACAGAAATCCTTTAGAACACCAGCCCAACAAAACCTGGAAAGAACCTCTCCTCGCCACATTATAATCAAACTACCAAACACACAAACCAAAGAAAAACATTGAAAGAAGTCAGAGAGAAAAATCAAGTTACCTACAAAGGCAAGCCTATCAGGATCACAGCAGATTACTCAACACAAAGTTTAAAAGCCAGAAGGGCATGGAGTGATGTATTCCAAGTTCTGAAAGACTAAAAACTGTCAACTAAGGTTACTTTACCCTGCAAAGCAATCAATTCAAATAGACGGAGAAATAAGGACATTCCACGACAAAAGCAGGGTAAAGGAGTATTTGAAGACAAAACCAGATCTACAGAAAATACTTGAAAGAATCCTCCATGCTGAAGAAAAAGAAAAGCACACATATAAGGAACCAGGAAAAAACAAACAATACTGAAATACTAGTTAACACAAGAGAGCAAAGGTAAAACCGGAAGAACTACAAAGAAATGGCAAAAATAAATACACACACTTTTCAATAATATCTCTTAATACAAACGGCCTCAATGCCCCAACCAAAAGACATAGGTTTGAAGACTGGGTTAAAAAGAAGGATCCTTCAATAGTTGCCTCCAAGAAACTCACTTTTCTACAAAGGATGGACACTATCTGAGGGTGAAAGGTTAGAAAACGGTGTTTCAAGCAAATGGACCTAGAAAACAAGCAGGGGTTGCTATCTTAATATCTGACAAGGTAAACTTCAGTCCAACATTAGTTAAGAGAGATAAGGAAGGTCACTTTATATTGATTAAAGGCACACTCCAACAGGAAGACATAATCCTAAACATATATGCACCTAAAAAAACATAGTGACATCAAGAGCAAAAATGGTGTACTTTGAAACATGTGGACACACCCATTTAACAACTTAAAGATACAAGAAAATAAGGGTTAGAATTCATATGAATGAATTATAGAGTGGATAATAAGAATTAAACCAGAAGTTGGATCCTAGGACTGAAGAGAAGGCTCAGTGGTTAAAAGTGCTTTCTTCAAAGCCTGACAGCCTGGGTTCAATTCCCCATTACCTGTGTAAGGCCACATGCACAATGGTGCGTGGATCTTCAGTTTATTTGCAAAGACATGAGACCCTGGTGCACCTATTCTCTCCCTCTCCTCCTCTCTTTAATAGGGAAAATATTTTTAGGATGGCTCCTTAAAGAGGTGACAAGATTAACAAATGCTTAGACTGACAAAACTCACTAAAATCAGAAAGTTGGAGCTATAACCAAATAAATTGTGAAAACCAAGTCTAATGTATAAATGTATATATAGCTGGACATGGTGGGACACGCCTTTAATCCCAGCACTGAGGAGGCAGAGGTGAGAGGATCACCAGGTTCAAGGGGAGCCTGAGAATGCATAATGAATTCCAGGTCAGGATGGGCTAGAGATACACCTTACCGCAAAAAAAAAAAAAAAAAAAAAGCTACATCTCACAATCTCATGGTGACAATGGAACTGCACCAGGAAGCATGGACTCACTGAGCCTCTGGCTGGCCCTGGCCCCCTGTGGGGGAGACTAGCTTCCTAGAGGCCACAGCATTGTTCCTGGACATGAACTTAACAGCATGTCCCCAACAGTGTCCTCATAGGCAGTGTGGAGCCTATGCTGGGGAGGAGCTAACGCCCCTGCCTGCCACTCACATCATTTTGAGGAGCCTGACGCACCTAGTTACTCTCTAAGGGGACACAGTGATGCACACAGATAGCATTCAGCTAAGCCACCATTCCAGTTGTCCCCAGCCACCTGTGACTGAGGGCTGTGGTCCACCCGGCTGCGCACTGAGCCTGATGCGCGAGCTGCGCACCCCTTTAATGCCCGGGTTCAGAGGCTGCAACAGGATCGCGGGTAGAGGCCAGGCTGGGGCTGCACAGTGAGGTCCGGGTCAGCCTGGGCTACAGTGACACCCACCCGCAAAGAAAAAGAAAAGGGGAAAAAAAAGATGGCTCTTGCCCCATGACGTCACTGCAGAAAACCGCTTAAACACCCAATCCGTGTCCACTGCAGGAGAAGCTCGTGACCCCATTGCGTCTGCGCGGCAGGAGACCCTCGTCGCATCTCCCCTGCAAGAGACCACTCAAACCTGCTCATTACAGCCTTATCAGCTCTAGAGGTTCTGCTGAGGTACCCGACTAAAACCAAACTAATATACGTTATTTAAACCCCTCCTCCGCAAAAAAAGAAAAAAGAAAAAGAAAAAAAAAAAAAGACTAGAGCGATGGCTCAGTGGTTTAAATGCTTGCTTGCAGAGCTTCACTGCCTCAGGTGTGATTCCCGGTACCGCTGTAAAGGTGGAGACAAAACGTGGAGACATGCATCTGGAGTTCCTCTGCGGTGGTTAGAGTACCTGGCCCACCCATTCTCTCTCTCTCTCTCTCCCTCTCTCAGTCTCTCTCTCTCAACTCTCCTCTGTCTCTGCCGGCAAATAAATTAAAATATATTTTAAGAATACCATACCAAGAAATGAGCCGGGCATGGGGGCACACGCCTTTAATTCCAGCACTTGGGAGGCCAAGGTAGGAGGATTACTGTGAGTTCGAGGCCACCCTGAGACTATATCCTGAATTCCAGGTCAGCCTGGGCTAGAGTGAAACAATACCTCTAATAAACCAAAAATAAAAATAAAAATAAAACAAGAAAGGCCAGGTGTGGTGGCACACTCCATTATTCCCAGCACTCAGCAGGCAGAGGTGAGAGGATCACTGAGAGTTTGACACCAGCCTGGGACTGCAGAATAAGGTCTGGGTCAGCCTGGCCTAGAGTGACACACTACCTCAAAAAAAGAAAGAAAGAATTGAAGGCCTTTGCTTGGAACACCTGTAAGCCTGGGTTCAATTCCCCAACACCCAAATAAAGCTGGATGAAAGTGGCACATATACACTCCTCCCCCATGCACATACAAATGAATATTTTTAAAAAATATGAAGAAAAAAGTAACATGACTCCTACAAAGACACAGCTGGGCACAGACCTCAAGCAGATCATGGTGGCATATGCCTTTAAGGGCAGCACTCAGAGGCAGAGCTAGGAGAATCACCATGAGTTTGTGGACACCCTGAGACTGCATAGTGAATTCAAGGTCCCCCTGGGGTAGAATGAGACCCTACCTCCAAAAACCAAATCAATAAAAAGAAAGGGGCTAGGAGACTGCTGAGCTGTTTAGGCACTTTCCTTCGAAGCCTAAAGACCCAGGTTTGATTCTCCAGATCCCATATAAGCCAGATGCACGTAATGGAACATGCGTCTGGAGGTCATTTGCATTGGCTGGAGGCCTTGGTGCGCCCATTCTCTATCTGCCTCTTTATCTGTCTCTAATAAATATATAAAAGTTAAACAGTAAATTAGCACTCCAGAGGCAGAGGTAGGGCACTCGGGAGGCAGAGGTAGGATGATTGTCATGAAGTCAAGGCCACCCTGATAAAACACAGTGAATCCAGGTCACTCTGGGCTAGAGTGAGACCCTATCTGGAAAAAAAAAATTATACATTTATATAATATATGCTTATTGTATATAAATATGTTGAAGTATAATATATAGCTATAATATGTTCCTATATATCAATATATGATGTGTACTGAATAATACATAAATAAATAACCTTTTTTTTGTTCTTGGGGGAGGTTTCTTGGAAGGGTCTCACTCTAGCCCAGGTTGACTTTGAATTCACTATGTAGTCTCAGCGTGGCCTCAAATTCACAGTGATCCTCTACCTCTGTGTCCTAAGTGCTGAGATTAAAGAAATTCACCACCATGCACAACTTAAATATGCAACTTTTGATGAGCATACAATTTATAGGAATTAGCAAACAAAGGAATGTAAAAACATCTCCAAGAGCAGATGTTTTGTATACTGCTGCAGTAGGTGTCAGTCTGAACTGAATGACAGAAATAAGATAGCAACCTCCAGGGCTGGAGGGATAGCTTAACGGTTAAGGCATTTGCCTACAAAGACCCAGGTTCAATTCCCCAGGATCCATGTAAGCCTGAGGCAAATGGGGTAGCATTCATGTAGAGTTCCTCAGTGGTAGCGGGAGGCTCTAGCTCGCCCATTCTCTCTCTCTCTCTCTCCTCTTTCACTGTCCATTAAATAAATAAATAAAAATAAAGTGCTTTTTTAAAAAAAGATAGTGACATCAAGAGTGAAATTGGTGTACTTTTAAACATGTGGACACACCCATTTAACAACTTAAGGATAGAAGAAAATAAGGGTTAGAATTGACATGAATGAATTATAAAAAATATAATAAGAATTAAACTAGAAGTTGGTTCCTAGGACTGAAGAGAAGGCTCAGTGGTTAAAAGTGCTTTCTTCAAAGCCTGACAGCCTGGGTTCTATTCCCCAGTACCAGTGTAAAGCCACATGCACAATGGTGCATGGATCTTCAGTTTATTTGCAGAGACATGAGACCCTGGTGCACCCATTCTCTCCCTCTCACCCCCTCTTGAGTACAGAAAATATTTTTAGCATGGTTCCTTAAACAGGTGACAAGATTAACAAATGCTGAGACGGACAAAACTCACTAAAATCAGAAACTTGCAGCTATAAGCAAATAAATTGTGAAAACCAAGTCTAACTTATATATGTATATATAGCTGGACATGGTGGTACATGCCTTTAATCCCAGCACTGAGGAGGCAGAGCAGGGAGGACCACCAGGTTCAAGGACAGCCTGAGACTGCATAAAAAATTCCATGACAGGCTGGCCTAGATCAATACCAAACTCAAAAAAAAAAAAAAAAAAGCTACATCTCAAGGCGACAAGGGAACTGCACCAGGAACACTGTGCTCACAGTAAGACACTGAACTTGTGGCTGGCCCTGACACCCCACCCTGTGGGCACCAGTAAGAGGACAGAACGGCACACTTTTTACACCATCTGAGATGCCGGCTACCCAAGCTACAGGGGTGAAAAGCCTTAGAATAGAGGCTGTGGGGAGACTAGCTTCCTAGAGGCCACAGCATTGTTCCTGGACATGAACTTAACAGCATGTCCCCAACAGTGTCCTCATAGGCAGTGTGGAGCCCATGCTGGGGAGGAGCTAACGCCCCTGCCTGCCTCTCACACTATTTTGAGGAGCCTGAAGCACCTAGTTACTCACTAAGGGGACACAGGGATCACCGCAAAGGGCATTCAGCTAAGCCACCATTCTAGCTGTCCCTAACCACCCGTGACCATAAGGGTTGCGGTCCAGGCGGCTGCGCACTAAGCATGACCCGCAAGGTGTGCACCCCTTCAATGCCCAGGTTCACAGGCTGCAGCAGGAAAGCGGCTAGAGGCCAGGCTGGGGCTGCACAGTGAGGTCCGGGTCAGCCTGGCCTATACTGACACCCACCCGCAAAGAAAAAGAAAAGAAAAATAAGAAAAGAAAGGGGGAAAAAAAGATGGCTCATGCCCAATGACGTCACTGCGGAAAACTGCTGAAACACCCAATCCGTGTCCACTGCAGGAGAAGCTGCTGACCACATTGAGTCTGCGCGGCGGGAGACCCTCGTCACCGCATCTGGTCTCCTGGGTGACCGACCCTCCTCCCCCAGTTGCTTTTCCCTGCAAGACACTGCGCAAACCTGTTGATTACAACTTTCATAGTTCTAACGGGTCTGTTGAGGTACCCGAATAAAACCAAACTAATGTAGTTTGTTTAAAAACACCACAAAAGGGGCTTAAATATCCACTCGCATCTCCACTGTAGAAGACCCTCATCTCCTAATCGCGTCTCTCATAGCCCACCTTGATCACCCACCAAGCCTGCTCTGCAAGAGACCCCTCAAACCTGCTCATTACAGCCTCCACAGCTCTCGAGGGTCTCTTGAGTTGCCTGACTAAAACCAAACTAATATACGTTATTTAACCCCCTCCCCCTCAAAAAAAGGCTAGAGCGATGGCTCAGTGGTTTAAAAGCTTGCTTGCAAAGCTTCACTGCCTCGGTGTGATTCCCGGAACCATGGTAAAGGTGGAGACAAAATGTGGAAGCATGCATCTGCTGTTCCTGTGAGGTGGGTAGATGCCCTGGCCCACCCATTCTCACAAGTCTCTGTCTCTGCTTGCAAATAAATTAAAATATATGTTTAAAATACCAATAAAGGAGCTGGGCATGGGGGCAAACGCCTTTAATCAATGCACTTGGGAGGTAGAGATAGGAGGATCATTGAGTTCAAGGCCACCCTGAGACTACATCCTGAATTCGAGGTCAGCCTGGGCTAGAGCAAAACCCTACCTGGAATAAACAAACAAACAAAACAACAACAAAAAAAAAAAAAAGAAAGAAAGAAAAGAAAAGAAAAAGAAAGAGGAAAAGAAAAAGAAAAAGAAAAGAATTAAAGGCCCTTGCTTGGAACACCAGTCAGCCTGGGTTCAATTCCCCAGTACCCGTGTAAAGACACATGCACAAAATGGAGCATGAATCTTGAGTTTATTTGCAGAGGCAGGAGACCCTGGTGGACCCATTCTCTCCCTCTCCTCCTCTCTTTAATACAGAAAATATTTTTAGGATTTTTCCTTAAAGAGGTGACAAGATTAACAAATGCTTAGACTGACAAAACTCAGTAAAGTCAGAATGTTAGAGCTATAACCAAATAAATTGTGAGAACCAAGTCTAATGTATGTATGTATATATAGCTGGACATGGTGGTACACGCCTTTAATCCCAGCAGTGAGGAGACAGAGGTGGGAGGATCACGAAGTTCAAGAGCAGCCTGAGACTGCATAATTAATTCCAGGACAGACTGGGCTAGAGCTACACCCTATCTCAGAAAAAAAAAAAAAAAAAAAAAAAAAAGGTGCTATATTTCTCATGGTGACAATGAAACTGCGCCAGGAAGACTTGGCTGGCTCTTTCTCCCCAGTGGGCACCAGTGCGGGGACAGGTGAACTGAAGTCCCACAGGGTCACACTTGTTACTACATCTCAGAGGCCGCCACCCAAGCAACAGGGCTGAGAAGCCTTAGAACAGAGACTATGGGGGAGACTAGCTTACTGGAGGCCACAGCATTGTTCCTGGACATGAACTTAACAGCATGTCCCCAACAGTGTCCTCATAGGCAGTGTGGAGCCCATGCTGGGGAGGAGCTAACGCCCCTGCCTGCCACTCACACCATTTTGAGGAGCTTGATGCACCTAGTTATTCACTAAGGGGACACAGTGATGCACACAGATGGCATTCAGCTAAGCCAACATTCCAGTTGTCCCTAACAACCTGTGACCGAGGGTTGAGGTCCACGCGGCTGCGCACTGAGCCTGACCCGCGAGCTGCGCACCCCGTTAATGCCCGGGTTCACAGGCTGCAGCAGGATCGCGGGTAGAGGCCAGGCTGGGGCTGCACAGTGAGGTCCGGGTCAGCCTGGGCTACAGTGACACCCACCCGCAAAGAAAAAGAAAAGAAAAATAAGAATACAAAAGGAAAAAAAGATGGCTCTTGCCCATTGACGTCACTGCAGAAAACCGCTGAAACACCCAATCCGTGTCCACTGCAGGAGAAGCTCGTGACCCCATTGAGTCTGCGCGGCGGGAGACTCTCGTCACCTCATCTGGTCTCCTGGGTGACCGACCCTCCTCCCCCAGTTGCTTTTCCCTGCAAGAGACTGCGCAAACCTGTTGATTACAGCTTTCAGAGCTCTAAAGGTTCTGTTGAGGTACACGACTAAAACCAAACTAATGTAGTTTGTTTAAAAACACCACAAAAGGGGCTTAAATATCCACTCGCATCTCCACTGTAGAAGACCCTCATCTAATCGCATCTCTCATAGCCCACCTTGATCACCCACCAAGCCTGTTCTGCAAGAGACCCCTCAAACCTGCTCATTACAGCCATCACAGCTCTCGAGGGTCTCTTGAGTTGCCTGACTAAAAACAAACTAATATACGTTATTTAACCCCCTCCCCCTCAAAAAAAGGCTAGAGCGATGGCTCAGTGGTTTAAAAGCTTGCTTGCAAAGCTTCACTGCCTCGGTGTGATTCCAGGTACCGCGGTAAAGGGGGAGACAAAATGTGGAAGCATGCATCTGCTGTTCCTGTGAGGTGGGTAGATGCCCTGGCCCACCCATTCTCACAAGTCTCTGTCTCTGCTTGCAAATAAATTAAAATATATGTTTAAAATACCAATAAAGGAGCTGGGCATGGGGGTAAATGCCTTTAATCAATGCACTTGGGAGGTAGACATAGGAGGATCACTGAGTTCAAGGCCACCTTAGGACTACATCCTGAATTCGAGGTCAGCCTGGGCTAGAGCGAAACCCTACCTCTAATAAACAAACAAACAAAACAACAACAAAAAGGAAGGAAAAGAAAAGAAAAAGAAAAAGAAAAGAATTAAAGGGCCCTTGCTTGGAACACCAGGCAGCCTTGGTTCAATTCCCCAGTACCCGTAAAAGCCACATGCACAAAGTGGAGCATGCATCTTAAGTTTATTCGCAGAGGCAGGAGACCCTGGTGCACCCATTCTCTCTCTTTCCCCCTCTCCTTAATACACAAAATATTTTTAGGGTTTTACCTTAAAGAGGTGACAAGATTAACAAATGCTTAGACTGACAAAAGTCAGTAAAATCCGAATGTTAGAGCTATTACCAAATAAATTGTGAGAACCAAGTCTAACGTATGTACGTATATATAGCTGGACATGGTGGTACACGCCTTTAATCCCAGCAGTGAGGAGACAGAGGTGGGAGGATCACCAAGTTCAAGGGCAGCCTGAGACTGCATAATTAATTCAGGACAGACTGGGCTAGAGCTACACCCTACCTCAGAAAAAAAAGAAAAGAAAAGAAAAGAAAAAGGTGCTATTTCTTATGATGACAAACTACACCAGGAATACGTGGCTGACTCTCCCCAGTGGGCACCAGTACAGGGACAGGTGAATGGGAAGAGTCCCGGGTCACACTTGTTACAACATCTCAGATGCCCTGTACCCAAGCAAGAGCAGTGAGAAGCCTTAGAACAGAGGCTATGGGGGAGACTAGCTTCCTGAAGGCCACAGCATTGTTCCTGGACATGAACTTAACAGAATGTCCCCAACAGGGTCCTCATAGGCAGTGTGGAGCCCATGCTGGGGAGGAGCTAACACCCCTGCCTGCCTCTCACATCATTTTGAGGAGCCTGAAGCACCTAGTTACTCTCTAAGGGGACACAGTGATGCACACAGATGGCATTCAGCTAAGCCACCATTCTAGTTGTCCCTAACCACCTGTGACCGAGGGTTGCGGTCCACGCTGCTGCGCACTGAGCCTGACCCGCGAGACTGCGCACCCCGTTAATGCCCGGGTTCAGAGGCTGCAGAAGGATCGCGGGTAGAGGCCAGGCTGGGGCTGCAGAGTGAGGTCCGGGTCAGCCTGGGCTACAGTGAAACCCACCCGCAAAGAAAAAGAAAAGAAAAATAAGAATACAAAGGGAAAAAAAGATGGCTCATGCCCGATGACGTCACTGCGGAAAACCTGCTGAAACACCCAATCCGTGTCCACTGCAGGAGAAGCTCGTGACCCCATTGCGTCTGCGCGGCGGGAGACCCTCGTCACCGCATCTGGTCTCCTGGGTGACCGACCCTCCTCCCCCAGTTCCTCTTCCCTGCAAGAGACTGCGCAAACCTGTTGATTACAGCTTTCATAGCTCTAACGGGTCTGTTGAGGCACCCGAATAAAACCAAACTAATGTAGTTTGTTTAAAAACACCAGAAAAGAGGCTTAAATATCCACTTGAATCTCCACTGTAGAAGACCCTCATCACCTAATCACGTCTCTCATAGCCCACCTTGATCACCCACCAAGCCTGCTCTGCAAGAGACCCCTCAAACCTGCTCATTACAGCCTCCACAGCTCTCGAGGGTCTGTTCAGTTGCCTGACTAAAAACAAACTAATATACTTTATGTTACCACCCCCCCCCCCAAAAAAAAAAAAAAAACGGTAGAGCGATGGCTCAGTGTTTAAAATGCTTGCTTGCACAGCTTCATTGCCTCAGTGTGATTCCCGGAACCGCGGTAAAGGTGGAGAAAAATGTGGAATCATGCATCTGGAGTTCCTGTGCGGTGGGTAGAGGCCCTGACCCACACATTCTCTCTCAACTCTCCTCTGTCTCTGCTTGCAAAGAAATTAAAATATATGTTTAAAATGCCAAGAAAGGAGCTGGGCGTGGGGGCACAAACCCTTAATCCCTGCACTTGGGAGGCAGAGATAGGAGGATCACTTTGAGCTGAAGGCCTCCCTGAGACTACATCCTGAATTCGAGGTCAGCCTGGGCTAGAGCAAAACCCTACCTTGAATAAACAAACAAACAAAACAACAACAGAAAAAAAAAGAAAGAAAAGAAAAGAAAAAGAAAAAGAAAAGAATTAAAGGCCCTTGCTTGGAACACCTGTCAGCCTGGGTTCAATTCCCCAACACCCAAATAAAGCTGGATGAAAATGGCACATATACACTCCTCCCCCATACACGTACAAATGAATATGTTTAAAGAAATATGAGAAAAAAGTAACATGACACCTGAAAGAAACAGCTGGGCACAGACCTCAAGCAGAACATGGTGGCATATGCCTTTAATGCCAGCACTCAGGAGGCAGAGCTAGGAGAATCACCATGAGTTTGACGCTCCTCTCAGACTGCATAGTGAATTCAAGATCAGCCTGGGCTAGAATGAGACCTTACCTGGCAAAACCAAATCAATAAAAACAAAGGGGCTGAGGGATGGCTAAGCGTTTAAGGCTCTTTACTGCAAAGCCTACAGACCGAGGTTTGATTCTCCAGGTCCCATGTAGGCCAGATGCACATAATAGCACATGCGTCTGGAGTTCAATTATACTGGCTGGAGGGCTTGGTGCACCCATTCTCTATCTGCCTGTTTCTCTCTCTAATAAATAAGTAAAATTTAAATGGTAAATTCACCAGGCATGGCGGTGCACACCTTTAACTCCAACACTCGGGAGGCAGAAGTAGGATGATTGTCGTGAGTTCAAGCCCCCCCTCGATTACTACGCAGTGAATTCCTATTCACCCTGGGCTACAGTGAGACCCTACCTCAAAAAATATATTTGTATAATATAAATATAGTGATATATAAGAAATATTTAACTATAATATCCTCCTATATATCCATATATAAGTTATACTGAATAATACAAAAATAAATAACCTTTTTTTTTGTTTTGGGAGGGGTACTAGGTAGGGTCGCACTCTAGCCCAGGCTGACCTGGAATACACTATGTAGTCTCAGAGGGGCCTCAAATTCATGGTGATCCTGCTACTTCTGCCTTCTGAGTGTTGAGATTCAAGAAATTCACCACCACACTTGGCTTAAATATGTAACTTTGATGAGCATACAATTTATAGGAATTACAACCAATGGAGTGCGAAAACAACTCCAAGAGCACATACTTTCGAATACAGCTAAAATAGGTGTCAGACTGACTAAATAGTGGAAATAAGATAGTGACCTCCAGGGCAGGAGGAATGGCTTAACGGTGAAGGCATTTGCCTGCAAAGCCAAAGGACCCAGGTTCAATTCCCAGGTCCCACGTTAGCCTGATGCACAAGAGGTTCCATGTGTCTAGAGATGGTTTGTAGTGGCTAGAATCCCTGGGATGCCCATTCCCTCTCTCTCTTTCTCTGTCAAAGAAATAAAAATAAAAATATTTTAAAAAGTTAGTGACATCCAGAGCAAAAATGGTATACTTGTAAACATGTGGACACAACCATTTAACAAGAATAGAAGACAATAAGAGTTAGAATTGATATGAATTAATTATAGAGTAGATAATAAAAATTAAACTAGAAGTTGTTTCCTAGGACTGAAGAGAAGGCTCAGTGGTTAAAAGTGCTTTCTTCAAAGCCTGACAGCCTGGGTTCAATTCCCCAGTACCCATGTAAAGACACATGCACAAACTGGTGCATGCATCTTGAGTTTATTTGCAGAGGCAGGAGACCCTGGTGGACCCATTCTCTCCCTCTACCCCTCTCTTTAATACAGAAAATATTTTTAGGATTTTTCTTAAAGAGGTGACAAGATTAACAAATGCTTAGACTGACAATATACAGTAAAATCAGAATGTTAGGGCTATAACCAAATAAATTGTGAGGACCAAGACTAATGTATGTATGTCTATATAGCTGAACATTGTGGTACACACCTTTAATGCCAGCAGTGAGGAGACAGAGGTGGGAGGATCACCAAGTTCAAGGGCAGCCTGAGACTGCATAATGAATTCCAGGTCAGACTGGGCTAGAGCTACACCCTACCTCAAAAAAAGAAAAAAAAAAAAAGTGCTATATTTCCTGGTGACAATAACGACATTCGGAAACTGTGGCTGACTCTTTCTCCCCAGTGGGCACCAGTGTGGGGAGAGGTGAACTAGAGAGGTCACCGGGTCACACTTGCTACAACATCTCAGATGCCGCCACCCAAGCAACAGGGCTGAAGCCTTAGAACAGAGGCTGTGGGTGAGACTAGCTTCCTAGAGGCCACAGCATTGTTCCTGGACATGAACTTAACAGCATGTCCCCAACAGTGTCCTCATAGGCAGTGTGGAGCCCATGCTGGGGAGGAGCTAACGCCCCTGCCTGCCTCTCACATCATTTTGAGGAGCCTGACGCACGTAGGTATTCACTAAGGGGACCAAGTGATCACCACAAATGGAACTCAGCTAAGCCACCATTCTAGTCGTCCCTAACCACCTGTGACCCAGGGTTGCGGTCCAGGCGGCTAAGCACTGAGCTTGACCCGCGAGGTGCGCACCCCTTTAATTCCCGGGTTCACAGGCTGCAGCAGGATCGCGGCTAGAGGCAAGCCTGGGGCTGCACAGTGAGGTCCAGGTCAGCCTGGCCTACAGTGACACCCACCCGCAAAGAAAAATAAAAGAAAAATAATACAAATGGAAAAAAAGATGGCTCTTGCCCATTGACGTCACTGCAGAAAACCGCTGAAACACCCAATCCGTGTCCACTGCAGGAGAAGCTCGTGACCCCATTGAGTCTGCGCGGCAGGAGACCCTCGTCACCGCACCTGGTCTCCTGGGTGACCGACCCTCCTCCCCCAGTTGCTTTTTCCTGCAAGAGACTGCGCAAACCTGTTGATTACAGCTTTCGTAGCTCTAACTGGTCTGTTGAGGTACCGGAGTAAAACAAAACTAATGTAGTTGGTTTAAAAACACCACAAAAGGGGCTTAAACATCCACTCACGTCTCCACTGTAGAAGACCCTCGTCTCCTAATCGCGTCCCTCATGACCCACCCTGATCACCCACCAAGCCTGCTCTGCCAGAGACCCCTCAAACCTGCTCATTACAGCCTCCGCAGCTCTAGGGTCTCTTGAGTTGCCTGACTAAAACCAAACTAATATACGTTATTTAAAACATCCCCCCTCCACACACACACACACAAATAAAAGGGATCGAGCAATGGCTCAGTGGTTTAAATGCTTGCTTGCAGAGCTTCACTCCCTCAGTGTGATTCCCAGTACCGCGGTAAAGGTGGAGAGAAAAAGTGGAGACATGCATCTGCAGTTCCTTTGCGGTGGTTAGAGGCCCTGACCCACCCATTCTCTCTCAACTCTCCTCTGTCTCTGCTTGCAAATAAATTAAAATATATGTTTAAAATACCAAGAAAGGAGCTGGGCATGGGGGCACAAACCCTTAATCCCTGCACTTGGGAGGCAGAGATAGGAGGATCACTTTGAGTTGAAGGCCTCCCTGAGACTACATCCTGAATTCGAGGTCAGCCTGGGCTAGAGCAAAACCCTACCTTGAATAAACAAACAAACAAAACAACAACAGAAAAAAAAAGAAAGAAAAGAAAAGAAAAAGAAAAATAAAAGAATTAAAGGCCCTTGCTTGGAACACCTGTCAGCCTGGGTTCAATTTCCCTACACCCAAATAAAGCTGGATGAAAGTGGCACATTCGCACTTCTCCCCCATATACGTACAAATGAATATGTGTAAGGAAATATGAGAAAAAAGTAACATGACACCTGAAAGAAACAGCTGGGCACAGACCTCAAGCAGAACATGGTGGCATAAGCCTTTAATGCCAGCACTCAGGAGGCAGAGCTAGGAGAATCACCATGAGTTTGAGGCCACTATGAGGCTGCATAGTGAATTTAAGATCAGCCTGGGCTAGAATGAGAACCTACCTCACAAAACCAAATCAATAGAAATAAAGGGGCCGGGGGATGGCTGAGCGGTTAAGGTTCTTTACTGCAAAGCCTAAGGACCCAGGTTTGATTCTCCAGGTCTCATGTAAGCCAGATGCACATAATGGCACTTGGATCTGGAGTTCATTTACAGTGGCTGGAGGCCTTGGTGCCCCCATTCCCTATCTGCCTCTTCCTCTCTCTAATAAATAAATAAAATTTTAACAGTAAATTCGCCAGGCATGGTGGTGCACACCTTTAATTCCAACACTCGGGAGGCAGAGGTATGATGATTGCCGTGACTTCAAGCCCCCCGCTACTATACAGTGAATTCCAGTTCACCCTGGGCTACAGTGAGACCCTACCTCAAAAAATATAGTTATGTAATATAAATATATTGGTATATAAGTAATATATAACTATAATACCCTCTATATATCCATATATAAGGTATACTGAGTAATACAAAAAGAAATAACCTTTTTTTTGTTTTGTTTTGTGGTGCCGTTCTAGGTAGGGTATCACTCTAGCCCAGGCTGACTTGGAATACACTATGTAGTCTCAGAGTGGCCTCAAATTCATGGTGATCCTCCTACTTCTGCCTTCTGAGTGTTGAGTGCCGGAGACGGCAAACATGCCATTTCAGGATCACGAGGAATCGAGCGCTGAAGAGCTGCATGACGCAGTTCCTGCCCAGCTGTCTCTTCCTTGAAGTCCAATGTGGCCCCTCTATAGAAACATCTTTGGCTCTCTGCGCTACAGAAATCTGTGGTTTTCTGTATAGTGTTTGCCTTTCTCTGTCTTTCACTTGGTGTCCCAATCTCTAAGTTTACTTTTCCAGTAAAAATTGGTGTTAGTGAAGTGTTGGTCCCTGGGACGCCCATTCCTCCCCCCCCCCCCCGTCAAATAAATTTTAAAAATATTTCAAAAAATGTTAGTGACCTCCAGAGCAAAAACGGTATGCTTATAAACATGTGGACACACCCATTTAACAAATTAAGAATAGAAGACAATAAGAGACAGAATTGATATGAACGAATTATAGAGTAGATAATAAAAATTAAACTAGAAGTTGTTTCCTAGGACTGAAGAGAAGGCTCAGTGGTTAAAAGTGCTTTCTTCAAAGCCTGACAGCCTGGGTTCAATTCCCCAGTACCCATGTAAAGACACATGCATAAACTGGTGCATACATCTTGAGTTTATTTGCAGAGGCAGGAGACCCTGGTGCACCCATTCTCTCCCTCTCCCCCTCTCTTTAATACAGAAAATAGTTTTAGGATTTTTCTTTAAAGAGGTGACAAGATTAACAAATGCTTAGAGTGACAAAATTCAGTAAAATCAGAATGTTAGAGCTATAACCAAATAAATTGTGAAACCAAGTCTAATGTATGTATGTATATTTAGCTGGACATGGTGGTACACGCCTTTTAATCCCAGCACTGAGGAGGCAGAGGTGGGAGGATCACCAAGTTCAAGGGCAGCCTGAGACTGCATAATGAATTCCAGGTCAGACTGGGCTAGAGCTACACCCTACCTCAAAAAAAAAAAAAAAAAAAAAGGAAAGAAAGGAAAAGGTGCTATTTTTTTATGGTGACAAACTACACCAGGAAGACGTGGCTGACTCTTTCTCCCCAGTGCGCATCAGTGCGGGGACAGGTGAACTGAAGTCCCACAGGTCACACTTGTTACTACATCTCAGATGCCGCCACCCAAGGTACAGGGGTGAAAAGCCTTAGAACAGAGGCTGTGGGGGAGACTAGCTTCCTAGAGGCCACAGCATTGTTCCTGGACATGAACTTAACAGCATGTCCCCAACAGTGTCCTCATAGGCAGTGTGGAGCCCATGCTGGGGAGGAGCTAACGCCCCTGCCTGCCTCTCACACCATTTTGAGGAGCCTGACGCACCTAGTTACTCTCTAAGGGGACACAGTGATCATCACAAACGGAACTCAGCTAAGCCACCATTCTAGTTGTCCCTAACCACCTGTGACCGAGGGTTGCGGTCCACGCGGCTGCGCACTGAGCCTGACGCGCGAGCTGCGCACCCCTTTAATGCCCGGGTTCAGAGGCTGCAGCAGGATCGCGGGTAGAGGCCAGCCTGGGGCTGCAGATTGAGGTCCGGGTCAGCCTGGGCTACAGTGACACCCACCCGAAAGAAAAAGAAAAGAAAAATAAGAATACAAAGGGAAAAAAAGATGGCTCTTGCCCATTGACGTCACTGCAGAAAACCGCTGAAACACCCAATCCGTGTCCACTGCAGGAGAAGCTGCTGACCGCATTGCGTCTGCGCGGCGGGAGACCCTCGTCACCGCATCTGGTCTCCTGGGTGACCGACCCTCCTCCCCCAGTTGCTTTTCCCTGCAAGAGACTGCGCAAACCTGTTGATTACAGCTTTCATAGCTCTAACGGGTCTGTTGAGTTACCCGAGTAAAACCAAACTAATGTAGTTTGTTTAAAAACATCACAAAAGGGGCTTAAACATCCACTCGCATCTCTACTGTAGAAGACCCTCATCACCTAATCGCGTCTCTCAAGGCCCACCCTGATCACCCACCGAGTCTGCCCTGCAAGAGACGCCTCAAACCTGCTCATTACAGCCTCCGCATCTCTAGGGTCTCTTGAGTTGCCTGACTAAAAACAAACTAATATAATTTATTTAACCGCCCCCCCCCTCAAAATAAAAAGCTAGAGCGATGGCTCAGTGTTTTAAATGCTTGCTTGCAAAGCTTCACTGCCTCGGCGTGATTCCCGGAACCACGGTAAAGGTGGAGAAAAAATGTGGAAGCATGCATCTGGAGTTCCTGTGCGGTGGGTAGATGCCCTGGCCCACCCATTCTCACAAGTCTCCTCCGTCTCTGCTTGCAAATAAATTAAAATATATGTTTAAAATACCAAGAAAGGAGCTGGGCATGGGGGCACAAGCCTTTAATCCCTGCACTTGGGAGGTAGAGATAGGAGGATCATTGTGAATTCAAGGCCACCCTGAGACTACATCTTGAATTCGAGGTCAGCCTGGGCTAGAGCAAAACCCTACCTAGAATAAACAAACAAACAAAACAACAAAAAGAAAGAAAGAAAGAAAAGAAAAAGAAAAAGAAAAGAATTAAAGGTCCTTCCTCGCAATACCTGTCAGCCTTGGTTCAATTCCCCACCACCCAAATAAAGCTGGATGAAAGTGGCACATAGGCACTTCTCCCCCATACTGGTACAAATGAATATGTTTAAAGAAATATGAGAAAAAAATAACATGACACCTAAAAGATACAGCTGGGCACAGACCTCAATCAGAACATGGTGGCATATGCTTTTAATGCCAGCACTCAGGAGGCAGAGCTAGGAGAATCAGCATGACTTTGAGGCCACTCTGAGAGTGTATAGTGAATTCAAGTTCATCTTGGGGTAGAGTGAGACCCTACCTCAAAAAAAAAAAAAAAAAGAAAAGTAACACTACTGGTACATAGAAACATTCTTTCTGGACAGGACTCCTGGCTATGATGGCTGAGGCACACCTGTCTGAGCTCCCAGCACTTGGGAGATGGAAGCAAGAGGATCAGGAGTTCAGGGTCATCCTCAGCTACGTATGAGTTTGATCCCTACCTGAGACCTTGTCTCAAAATTAAAAGGGCCTAATTTTCATGAGCTAGAATTAATAATAATTAAAAATATCCGTCTAGGGCTGCAGAGATGGCTTAGTGGTTAAGGCGTGTTACAGTCAGGTTCACATGGGTGGTAGAAATCACCCATCTAAGAGCAGCTTGTGGAAAAAAGAGGTTTATTTTGGTTTATAGGCTCGAGAGGAAGTTCAATGATGGCAGGGAAAACGACGGCATGAGCAGAAGGTGTTACATCACCCCCTTGTCACATAAGGTGGACAACATGAACAGGAGATTGTGCCAAACACTGGCAAGGAAAAGCTGGCTATTACACCCATTAGCCCACCCCCAACAAAACACTGCCTCTGGAGGCATTAATTCCCAAATCTCTATCAGCTAGGAACCTAGCATTCAGAACCCCTAAATTTATGGGGGACACCTGAATCAGACCACCACAAGGCACTTGTTGGCAAAGCCTAAGTAAGGATCCAGGTTTGATTCTCTAGGTCCCATGTAAGCCAGATACGCAAGGTGGCACATGCATCTGGAGTTCATTCACAGAGGCTAGAGGCCATGGCACTCCCATTCTTTCTCTCTCTCTAACAAATAAATAAATAAGTAAATAAATAAATAAATAAAAATACTAAAAAAACCATTTACCCAAAGTAATTTATGGATTCAATACAATCCTGTTCACAATTACAATGACATCCCTCACAAAATAGAAAATTTCACATCATAAAGCTTACATGGAAGCACAAAATATCAGAAATAATCAAAGCAATAATGAACAAAAAAAGCCAAACTGGAGAGGCATCAGAATCCCTGTTTTTGAAACTTATCAGACAGTCATAGCAATCAAAACAGCATGTGTTGGTGGCATTAAAACAGACATAGAGAGGAGCTGGGGCAATAGCTCAGTGGTTGAATGAGCTTGCTTGCAAATTCTGATGGTTTGAGTTCAGTTCTCCAGTACCCACGTCAAGCCAGAGGCACAAAGCAGCTCATGTGTCTGTTGTTTGTTTGCGGCATAGGAGGCTCTGGCATGCCCATTCTCTCTCATAGATAAAAAATATTTTTAAAACAGACTCAAAGAACAATGGGCTAGAATAAAGATCCCAGAAATAGACATCTACAGCTACATGATCCACTCTCTGTGAAGGTGACTTTAGCTGTCACCTTCTCCTCACTGGGGCAAACACCCAACCGGAAGCAGCTTATGGGAGGAGAGTTTATTTCAGCTTAAAAGTTTTGAGAAGTTTCATCAAGATGGGAAAATCATGACAGCAAAAGACTGAGCTGACACTACCAATGGGGAGCTGAGCAATAACACCCCAGGAACCACACACCCTCTTCCAGCAAGGCTCCAACCTCCCACATTGCCACTAGGAAGGGATTGACTAGGAGGCTGAACCACAGACACACTAGGCTATGGAGGACACTTTATATTCTTATGACCAAAGTGCCTGAGAGAAAACAAACAAACAAAAAACACACATATTTGACTTTTTAAATTCGAGGTAGGGTTTTACACTACTCCAGGCTGATCTGGAATTCACTATGTAGCTTCAGGGTGGCCTCAAAATCACGGCAATCCTCCTACCTCTGCCTACCGAGGTATTAAAGGCATACAGCACTCATATATTTGAAAGGAGCTCTTCCTCGTTGGGAAAAGTGACTATCCATATACAGAAGATTGAACTTTAACCTCTATTATCACCCTGTACAAAGATCAGCACAAGGGGCAGGGGAGATGGCTCAAAGGTTAAGGGTGCTTGCTTGCAGAGCTTTTGGACCCAGCATTTAATTCCCTAGCACCCACATGAAGCCAGAAGCAAAAAGTGGTGTAATCATCTGGAGTTTGTTTGCAGTGGCAAGAGACCCCCTGGCATGTGTACACACACAGGTGCAAATAAATAAAGAAAAAATATATTTTTTTAGCCAGGCATGGTGGCACACAACTTTGATCCCAGCACTTGGGAGGCAGAGGTAGGAAGATCACTTTGAGTTTGAGACCAGCCTGAGATTACAATGTAAATACCAGTTCAGCCTTGGCCAGAGTAAGATCCTACCTCGAAAAACCAAAGTAATTTTTTTTTATAAAAGAAATACAGTGATCAGCCGCCACCACACACACACACACCCTATTTGGCCAAACACAGTGAATTCCAGATCAGCCTGGACTAGAGCAAGACTCTACCTCACAAAACCAAAACTTACAATAGCAATATAATTAGTTCATAAGGAAAAGAAATCAAGACTACCAGCCTTGTCCCAGGTGAGCAGCAGGGTTGGTTGGCGGTGGTCTTGCAGGAATCCTCCAGCCTCTAGTTTTCTCATCAGGATGAGTGTGATAAGCCTGACTTCTCAGACGTGGAGAAATTTGACAACTCAAAACTGAAGAAGGACTTGAGTAAAAGGGAAATGAGTTTGAACTGAAAAAAAAAAAAAACTGAAGGAAACTAACATTGAAGAAAAACAATCCTCCCCTATCAAAGGAGACCACTGAGCAGGAGGAGTGTGCTCAAACGTCATAAATGGAGGATTTCTCAAGAGCCAAGCTCAACCTTGCCCGAGAGTCTAGGTTTTAGTTTTGTTTTTGTAAACCTGTGTTTGTATAGATCTGAATCACCTGGTGTTGGCATCTCCCACTGGCTAAGAGGTCAATGTTCCTTCAATTTGTTTTTACACTTTTCAGGTGTGTAAATTCCAGAGCGCAGTTCTCGTCACTACTCTCATCACTGTTGGCCTTGGTGCATGTAGTCATTTCACCTGCTGCAGGGGCCAGCCAACATTGACTACAATGGGTGCCTCATTGGCTCCATCACCTGTATTTTATTTTTAATTTAATTAATTTTTTTTTTTTGGCTTTTTGAGGTAGGGTCTTGCTCTAGCCCAGGCTGACCTGGAATTCACTATGTAGTCTCAGGGTGGCCTTGAACTTGTGGCAATCCTCCTACCTCTGCCTCCTGAGCACTGTGATTAAAGGCATGAATCACAATGTCTCGATTATTTTATTATTATTATTATTATTTTGGTTTTTCGAGGTAGGGTCTCAGTCTAGCCCAGGCTGACCTGGAATTCACTATGGAGTCTCAGGGTGGCTTTGAACTCACGGCAATCCACTTACCTCTGCCTCACAAGTGGTGGGATTAAAGGCGTGCACCACCACACCCAGCTGATAATTTTATTTTTAATTTATTTTTATTTATTAGAGAGAGAGAGGCAGCTAGAGAATGAGTACACCAGGGCCTCCAGCCACTGCAAGCAAACTCCAGACGCATGTGCCACCTTGTGCATCTGGCTTATGTGGATCCTTAGGAGTGGAACCTGGGTCCTTAGGCTTCACAGGCAAGTACCTTTAACTGCTAAGCCATCTTGCCAGTCCTTATTTATTTGGAGAAAGAGAGAGAGAATGTGCATGCCGAGCCTCTTGCTGTTGCAAATGCTTTGTGCACCTGTGGTTACCTGCACAAGATTGGGTCCCCCAAAGTTTCACAATGGGGAGTCATGAGGCTTCATCTCTCTCTGACTGCTATTGCCAGTCAGCTCTTTTCAGGAGAGAGGAAATCATTTTCTTCAATGATAAGCTGCACATGCTTCCGTAAAAACCCTACCCATGCTCTTGCAAGCAACTCCAATTAAACTCAGCGAGTCACAGAAAAAGATACAAAAGTAGGAGGGGGGGGCTAGTTGGGAAAAAGGGTTCAGGAAAAGCAGGAGAGGATAATGGGGAGGGGGAAGTTGGGCACACCAGGACCTCTTGCGACTGCAAACCAACTCCAGATGCATGCACTACTTTGTGCATCTGGCACTTAGTTCCACGGAGGTTGACCAGTTACACCACCTACACCCCAGTCTGGCTTTTGGGTAGGCCCCCAAACAGTCACCAGTAGTCAAAATGGCATCTCTTGTTGTCGCTGTCCCCAGTGCTGACTAGGACCGCTGAAGCCAGCACAACAGCACTTTTGTTTCTGTCCTTGGTGCTGTCCAATGTCCCCGCGCAGCCCCAAGATTTGCATACTGAAAGTGTGGGATTTTGAAGACAAAACTTCAAGGACAAACACCTTGGCTCATGAAATACACATTATAGGATTTAGGTCCCCCACCTGTGTGTCCCATTCACACTGAAAAACCAATATTTTCTCGCTGATCAATACTCCCAAGCACAGGTTATGGGATTTAACACAGTTGAGGGACTAGAGTGATGCTCATCAGAGACCATGGGCTTCTGTCTGTGGGCTATGACCCAGTGAGGAGGTTATGATGCTCTGACAACCCCTGGATCTAATTTTTTCTCAGATTTAGGATGTAGTCCAGTAAGGATGGGCTTGCTTAGTGTGCAAAGGCTCTGGGCGAGAGTCTCAGAGCCACAGCAGCAATAGTTGACAACAGTCAGAAAATTTTCTCTGAGTTCTCGCGTCCAACCTTCCAGTTATTTTGAGGTTAATCCACTCTTTGTCCCCTCCTCCACAACTTCTATGGCAACAAGCATGGCCACCGTGCGCTAGCACCTGCACTCTCGTGGCTCTGGCTACTATCACCTCCTGCAGGAATCGTCTGTTTAGGATAACTGTTTCAAAGAGGGAATAACTAGATTAAAATATGGGCTGCTTACATGTTGTCTCCTCAAAATATCTTACCAGTTTGTATGCCACTCTCAGATGGTAGAGGCTCTAAGAACAATGAATTTGTTGGAAAGAAAGCAAAAGCCAGTGCATTATATTGCGTGCAAACAGTAACTCTGTAAAAGAGTACCCAAAATAAACACAAACTTTTGAATAAAGGAGCTAATTGCCTACAGGGCGTTTAGAATGTGCCAGGCTGAACTGCAGATGTGCAGCTACGGAAGAAATCTCTGAGGTGGATTCTGTTTTACAGACAGCACGGCGTGATTCGGATAGTTCAACAGACTTGCCCCAATGCAAAGCCCTCAGACAGGTGGCAAGGAAATGCCACGAGGGCTGAGCGAATTCTCGCTCCTCTTCTCCTGCCAGAGACACCGGGGACTCAAGAGCCGAGGAGGGAAGTTACCAGGAGCCTCAGAGAATGCAGAAGACGCGGGCAGGGAGAAGGCGAGGGTTTCAAGTGAGCAGGTGGAGAAGGGGGGCTTCCGGGGGCTCGCAGGGTCGATAAAAACGAGCGTGATGTAATCACGCCAGTCACTGCGTCGAAGGGCGGCTCCGGGGACTGCAGTCCAGCTGCTCCGGACTGCCGCCCACTCCGTCCCAGCCGCCGCTCACCACGCAGGCTACCGCGGCCACCCACTTCTTCCCGCCAGCACAGACGCCTGGATTCCTCGGCGACCCCTGACAGCATCCTCTCTGATCTACTGGCGACCCCTGACAACCGCCCCAGACAACCGGTAACTCTTGACAGCCGCCCCCAGCAACCCCTTAACTCCAGACAACCGTCCCAGCCCTCCGAGAGCCCCCCCCCTGGCAACCGCTCCAGCATCCTCTTAACTCCTGACAACCGCCCCAGACTCCGCGAGCCCCTGGCAACAGTCCTAGCAGACTGTATCCCTGACGATCGCGCCCCCAGCATCCCGGGTAGCCTCTAGCAACCGCCCCCTTCGCATCCACTCCTGGGGCGCACCATGAAGCGCGGGGGTGGAGGTGGCGGCCGCGGCGGCTGGGGCTGGGGCCGAGGCGGTGGCGGGAAAGGCGGCGGCGACTCGGGATCGGGCTCCAAGGGTGGCTTCGGGTCGCGCAACCGCAGCTACGGAGGCGGTGGCGGCGGCCGGGGCCGGGGGCGCGGCGGCGGCGGCGGCGGAGACGGCAGGGACAACAGGGACCGCGGAGGCGGAGGATCCCGGCGGGGTGGCGGCCAGGGTAAGAACAAGAACCGGCGCCGGAAGGGCATCAGCGTGTCGGTGGAGCCGCACCGGCACGAGGGCGTGTTCATCTACCGCGGCGCCGAGGATGCCCTGGTGACGCTGAACATGGTCCCGGGGCTGTCGGTGTACGGCGAGCGGCGCGTCACGATCACCGAGAACGGCGTGAAGAACGAGTACCGCACGTGGAACCCGTTCCGCTCCAAGCTGGCCGCTGCCATCCTGGGCGGGGTGGACCAGATCCACATCAAGCCCAAGTCCAAGGTGCTGTACCTGGGCGCAGCCTCGGGGACCACGGTCTCCCACGTCTCCGACATCATCGGCCCCGACGGCCTGGTCTACGCCGTGGAGTTCTCCCACCGCGCTGGCCGCGATCTGGTCAACGTGGCCAAGAAGAGAACCAACATCATCCCCGTCCTGGAGGACGCTCGACACCCGCTCAAGTACCGCATGCTCATCGGCATGGTGGACGTGATCTTCGCCGACGTGGCCCAGCCCGACCAGTCCCGCATCGTGGCTCTGAACGCCCACACCTTCCTGCGCAACGGGGGCCACTTTCTCATCTCCATCAAGGCCAACTGCATCGACTCCACCGCCTCGGCCGAGGCGGTGTTTGCTTCCGAGGTGAGGAAGTTGCAGCAGGAGAATTTGAAGCCTCAGGAGCAGCTCACCCTGGAGCCCTATGAGAGGGACCACGCGGTGGTCGTTGGAGTCTACCGGCCCCTTCCCAAGAGCAGCAAGTAGCGCCCCCTCCCCAAGAGAAGCAAGCAGCGACCCCTCCCCAAAAGAAGCAAGCAGCGCCCCCTTCCCAAGAGCAACAAGTAGCGCCCCCTTCCCAAGAGCAGCAAGCAGCGCCCCACCCCAAGAGCAAGCAGCGCCCCCTTCCTAAGAGCAACAAGTAGCGCCCCCTTCCCAAGAGCAACAAGTAGCGCCTCCTCCCCAAGAGCAACAAGCAGCGCCCCCTCCCCAACAGCAGCAAGCAGCGCCCCCTCTCCAACAGCAGCAAGCAGCGCCCCCTCTCCAACAGCAGCAAGCAGCGCCCCCTTCCCAAGAGCAACAAGCAGCGCCCCCTCCCCAATAGCAGCAAGCAGCGCCCCCTCCCCAACAGCAGCAAGCAGCGCCCCCTCCCCAACAGCAGCAAGCAGCGCCCCCTCCCCAAGAGCAGCAAGCAGCGCCCCCTCCCCAACAGCAGCAAGCAGCGCCCCCTCCCCAAGAGCAGCAAGCAGCGCCCCCTCCCCAACAGCAGCAAGCAGCGCCCCCTTCCCAACAGCAGCAAGCAGCGCCCCCTCCCCAACAGCAGCAAGCAGCGCCCCCTCCCCAAGAGCAGCAAGTAGCGCCCCCTTCCCAAGAGCAGCAAGCAGCGCCCCCTTCCCAACAGCAGCAAGCAGCGCCCCCTCCCCAGCAGCAGCAAGCAGCGCCCCCTCCCCAACAGCAGCAAGCAGCGCCCCCTTCCCAACAGCAGCAAGCAGCGCCCCCTCCCCAAAAGCAGCAAGCAGCGCCCCCACCCCAACAGCAGCAAGCAGCGCCCCCTCCCCAACAGCAACAAGTAGCGCCCCCTTCCCAAGATCAGCAAGCAGCGCCCCCTTTCCAAGAGCAGCAAGCAGCGTCCCTTCTCAACAGCAACAAGTAGCGCCCCCTCCCCAACAGCAGCAAGCAGCGCCCCCTTCCCAACAGCAGCCACCGCTTGTCGCCCCAGCAAGATTACCCTGTGTCTTTGTGTCTGTTGTGTTGTGTTGTTTTACTGTTAAATGAGATAAAGGATTCAAGTACATCGTGAGACGCTGTTGTGTTTTGTGGCTATAACAAATAAAATCACTTTCCCAATTTTGGTGGTCCTAATTTACATACCTGGACATAGGGTCCCTGAAATAACAACAACACGGTAGCTATGCTTATCCCAATCACCCCAATCCTTGACTCCCCAAGGACCTGTCTTTTACACATGCTTCCTCTAACTGCAGAAACAGGGCCAAGAGACTGTGGGTTGATGATGCAAACATTGTCTGCAAAGCCAGGGGTAGAGAGACGGGCATTTCACTGCAGCACAGATGAGACTGAACTAGGATTGTTCTGGAGTCAAAGCCAGACAGAGCCCAGGTTAGCCTGGCAGGACTGCAAGGTAGAGACTCTGGCTCAAAAAAAAAAAAAAAAAAAAAGGAAAACAGGGCTGGAGAGATGGCTTAGCAGTTAAGACACTTGCCTGCAAAGCTAAAGGACCCAGGTTCGATTCCCTAGACCTATGTAAGCCAGATGCACAAGGTGGTCCATGCATCTGTAGTTAGTTTACACTGACTGGAGACCCTAGGATGCCCAGTCTCTCTTTCTACCTTTCTTTCTCTCTCTCAAATAAATAAATAAAAACAAAAATATTTTTAAAATGTTTACAAGAAAGGAAGGAAAGAAGGAAGGAAGAAATACTGTCTATTCCTATTTGCCATGTCACATGATGAAGTCTGACCCCAGGGAGGGATACAGGCTGAACAGAGTTCTTGGTTCTACTCTATGGGGTGTGTGTTTCCCCAAGATAGGACATACAGCAAGGGAAATCAACCTCTTTCCTTGTACTGGGTTCCCTCCATCCCCAAGATACATGATCTACAGGCTGTATCTGAATCTGCTTGGTGGGCCTCATCAAAGAGTGACCTAGCCAGGCAAGGTGGCCCACGCCTTTAATCCCAGCACTTGGGAGGTAGAGGCAGGAAGATTGCAGTGAGTCTGAGGCCACCCTGAGACCACATAGTGAATTCCAGGTCAGCCTGGGCTAGAGCAAGACCCTACCTCAAAAAAAAAAAAAAAAAAAAAAAAAAAGTGGCCTAAACACAGTCTCTCTGAAGCCAGGCACTCTGGAGGCTGAAGCAGGACTGATGTGACTTTGATGTCAGCCTGGGGCTACAGAGTGAGTTCCAGTTCAGCCTGGGCTAGAGTGAGCTCCTGCTGTGAAACCATCCTCTCCCTACCGTCACAAGAAGCACTCGTCACTGGGTACGGTGATGTGTTCTGTAGTTCTTTCCTCGCTGAGGCAAGGGCATCACTGTACAGTGAGTAGTTCAAGTACAGCCTGGGCAACATAGACTCGAAAAAGGAAATGTAATTCCACTGGGTTTCAAATGCACCGTGGTGAGTGGAATGGCATGGTCAGTACTGAGAGACATGCAGGAATGCAGCTGAGAAAATGGAATCTGTTTGGGGAGGGCGAGGGCTAAAGAGAGGAGGCCACAGTTCCAGCAGGCAGTGCATCTGAGGAATCCTAGAGATAAGAGGGGTGCTGGGCACCAGGCCTCCTCAGAACCAGACCTGCCCAGTGACCCTTATTAGTGTGGCTGCCCAGAGGGTGTTACATTGGATCTCTGGGTTGATTGTGTATGCAGGTTCTGGTGAC
The DNA here is from genome assembly GCA_036346955.1 of Dipus sagitta. NCBI lineage: Eukaryota > Metazoa > Chordata > Mammalia > Rodentia > Dipodidae > Dipus > Dipus sagitta. The sequence goes on along the minus strand of CM070777.1, from coordinate 47,716,174 downwards.
AAAGTCACATGTCACCAGACCCAGGTCTGGAAGCTCATTTCATAGAATAACCACTATCCAAGGACGAGTATTGGCCGTACAGGAAAGCTTTATTCGATGGCTAAAAGATGGGGAAGAGGAAGTTTTGCTCATGGAGCAGTTTCTCCCCTCCAGCAAGTCAAGAAGTTACAGACCCAGAATAGCAAAAAAAAAGGGAGAGAAATGGGCTGATAAAGGGAGGAATATTCATGTCTTTCCTGGGAGTGGCCAGAGATCCTCCAGGACCCACCCTGAATGCCACCTCTATTTGTTCCTTCCATGATCTGGTGTTGCTGATCTGCTGTGGGTCCCTGGATCCTCAGGGCTGTGGTCCCCCAAAGGCACCCAGGCAAACGTGGAGAGCAAGGTCTTGAGCAGGAGGCAGTCTCAGTGAACAGCTCGGTTTATTCAATAGGAAAATGGGTTTATAAGCAGTTGAGACCCGAAGAGGGCCCTAAGGGGATTGATGGGTTCAAAGGTTGCTGGCCCATGCCTAGGGACTTTCATTGCAGCAGGTAGGGAGAGTCAGGTGATCTACAGAGTGGCGGGAAGAGGGTCGCAGGGGGGGATGGGCTGGGTGAAGGCTCCTGGCTGACAAGGAGTTTCTTAGGCAACTGACCAAAGGTCCCAGGGCTATGGGCAAAGCCTAAGTTTAGGTGTGCGGGGCTTGAAGAGGGCGTGGCCTCCTGTAACCTGGGGGTCCTTAGCCGTGCCCGACAATCTGGGTGGCTGTGGATGTCTACCCTGGAAGGGGAAAAAAGACAATTTTAGGCTCAGTTAACTCTACGTTAGAGTTCTGGATGAAACATTTCCCAGTGATAAACATGTCCACCACATGCAGAGTTGAGCAGAATGTGACCCAATGGTTAAGGCAGCAAAGGGGACAGACACAACATGCAGATAGAAGTGCCAACCCTTCTTATCTGGCTCTGGTTACCGTCAGACATCTGCAGGCCCAAGTGAAGAGTCTCTGAAGAAGTGCTTTACAAGTCCACGCAGCGTTACCTGGGCAGCTGTCATGGTACTCCACTTGGTGAAGCTAGTGACACTCAGTATTTTTGTTTCTTTGAGGTAGGGTCTCACTCTAGCTGAGGCTGACCTGGAATGCAGTTCAAAGCCAGCCTGGCCTACAGAGTGAGTTCCGGGTTAGCCTGGGTAAGAGTAAGACCCTTTTTCAAAAACAACAGAATCGCGGGGCATGGTGGCACACACCTAATTCCAGTACTTGGGAGGCAGAAATAGAAGAACTGATGTTAGTACAAGGCCAGCCTGAGACTACATAGTGAATTCCAGGTCAGCCTGGGCTAGAGTGAGACCCTACCTTGAAACCGGGACCCCCCTCCAAAAAAACAAAACTGATAGAAGGAAAGGTTTTATTTTAGCTTAGTCTCGAGGGGAAGCTCCATGATGGCAGGGCAAAGATGGTAGAGCAGAGGCTGGACCTTACCTCTTGCCCACATCAGGTGGACAATGGCAGCAGGAGAGTGAAACTCTAGTTGTGTAACATTCCTAATCCCACCCCCAATGACACATCTCCTCCAGCAAGGCGCCACCTCCCAAACTGCCATCAGCTGGGCACCAAACATTTCAAAGAACATGAGTTTATGGCGGACACCTGATTCAAGCCACCACCATGGTAGAACCAGGAATGTTCTGCAAGCTATGCCTTTTTCCCTCTTATTCTTCTTCCTCTTTTTTTTTTTTTTTTTTTTTTTTTTTTGTTTTGGTTTTTGGAGATAGGGTCTCACTCTAGCCCAAGCTGACCTAGAATTCACTGTGGTTAAAAAAAAGGGGGGGGGGTAGGGAGGTTGTGAATAGAAGCCATAGATTAGAAAAATTTCAGTGCCAGGGGTGAGATACCTTCCAGTGAGTGTTGGCCAAGGAGGTCCCTTGTGGTGATTTCATTCAGGTGTCCCCCATAAACTTAGGTGTTCTGTATGATAGGTTCCCAGCTGATGGAGATTAGGGAATTAACACCTCCTGGAGTGAGTGTACTGTTGGGGGTGGGCTTATAGCCAGTTTCCCCTTGCCAGTGTTTGGCACACTCTCCTGTTGCTATGGTCTACCTTATGTTGACCAGGGGTTGATGTCCACCCTTTGCTCATGTCATCGTTTCCCCCTGCCATCGTGGAACTTCCCCCTTGAACCTGTAAGCCATAAAATAAACCTTTTTTTTTTTTTTTCCCTACAAGCTGCTCTGGGAACCTGACTGCAAACCCAATGCCTCCAAAACATTACAGGCTATTGTCAAGGTTCTTGGTTGCCCACCAGAACTAGATGGTAAGACTCTATTGCTGAAGACTCCAACATGTTTGCACGGCAGGAGACTGAGCAATCAGGCTGGAGTTGAGCTGGAAGACTCCTCTCTGTTGACAAGCTGTCAGGACGCCGGAAAGAGCTGGCAGCCTGGGGGAGAAAAGTTAACCAGCAGTGGACCCTGCAAGCTTTACGGCTGGTCAGCCAGGCCAAATGGTGGCATGTCTGTTACGGGGAGGACCAACTGCTCTATGATTAAATTTGAGGTCACAGAAGGAAATTCTTGCCTGGTACTGAAACCTGATCAAAAGCCTATGGTTGGGGAAGGCATAAACCCTAAAAGGAAAACTAATACTGCTGTCTGGCTAAATAGGTATCTTGTGTCCACCAAACTGCCTTCTAAATACTTACGTTTATGTCCATTCGTTAATGGTACTCTCACTTCTGGTTAGAGAAATTTCTCTTTGCAAATGGTGGTGACCACTGGAGTGACCAGCACTAAATGAGACATCTCTATCATGTTCCCCAAGGCCCAGGGAACACTGCAGAAAAGGTAGCAGATATACTGTAAAAGCCAAAGCCCAAAGGAGGAGTGCTAGCAGTGTCATCTTCCAGACACAAAGTGCCCTTGGGCATTCATGACCCACACAAAACCTGAACAAGCAGGGCGTGGTGGCGCACGCCTTTAATCTCAGCACTCGGGAGGCAGAGGTAGAATAACTGTGAGTTCGAGGCCACCCTGTGACTACATAGTGAATTCCAGGTCAGCCTGGGCTAGAGTGAGACTCTACCTCAAAAAACAAAAACAAAAACAAAACCTGAATAAAACTTATGGCAGTTCTCCTATCTCTGCCTTCCAAGTGCTGGGATTGAAGGCGTGTACCAAGCCTGGCTTGAACGTAAAAATGTTTTTTTTTTTTCTTTCTTCACCATCGTGTGCAACTGGATTTACATGGATACTGGAGAATTAATTTAGGTGCTTAGGCTTTGCAGGCAAGTGCCTTAACAGCTGAGCCATCTATTCAGCCCTGGGATAGGTTTTATTTTTGTTATTATTTTTTTTGTTTTTCGAGGTAGGGTCTCACTCTAGCTCAGGCTGACCTGGGATTCACTATGTAGTCTCTGGGTGGCCTCAAACTCATGGCGATCCTCCTACCTCAGCCTCCCAAGTGCTGGGATTAAAGGCGTGCGCCACCATGCCCAGTTTTTAAATGTTTTTAAAAAATATTTGAGAGAGAGGAAGAGGCACATAGAATGGGTGTGCCAGGGCCTCCAGCCACCGCAAACGAACTCCAGACACATGTGCCCCTTGTACATCTGGCTTAAGTGGGTCCTGGGCAATAGAACCAGGGTCCTTTGGCTTTGCAGGCAAACGCCTTAATTGCTAAGCGATCCCCCCCCTCCCTTTTTTTAGCTTTCCAAGGCAGGGTCTCACTCTAGCCCAGGCTGACCTGGAATTCACTAGGTAATCTTAAGGTGGCCTCGAACTCATGGCCACCCTCCTGCCTCTGCCTTCCGAGTGCTGGGATTAAAGGCATGCGCCACCACACCCGGCTTCCCTCTCCTTTTTTTAAAGACACTGGGGCCATCTTGAAACACATTGTTTTAGCCTTTTTAATGGGGGGGGGGTTGTTTTTTGGGAGGAGGGTCTTGCTCTAGCCCAAGCTGACCTGGAATTCACTATGTAGTCGCAGGCTGTCTTTGAACTCACGGTGATCCCTGAGTGCTGGGATTAAAGGCTTGTGCTGCATGTGTATGTAGGCCAGAGGCTGATGTTGTTCAATGTTGTGCGTCTTCCTCAGTCATTCCAACTTTTTTCAAGACACTGTCTCATGGAACCTATGACTCACTAGCTAGCTAGGGACAGTTTCTACCTCATTAGTGCTAGGATAACAGGTGTGTCACCCACCATTCTCTATGGTTGCTAGGGATCGTAACATAAAGGTGATGTCACTAATTTGAAAGTAGAATAGGCCAATTTCCAACACAATCCCACACATTTTTAAAGAAATTAAACTTTCTCTTCCCTCCAAACTTAACAGGCATTGACTACGAAAAACAAGCCAAGATTTGGTTTAGAGGAAATTAATGTGAGATTACCACAGGTCCTGGTTTCTCCTAAGACTAAGACTGTAAGAACAACCCTGGTGTGGAATAATGGAAACAAACTTTTTCATTTTTTAAAATGTTTATTTGAGAGAGAGAAGGAGGGAAAGAATGGGCACATCAGGGCCTCCAGCCTGCAAATGAACTCCAGACACATGCACCACCTTGTGCATCTGGCTTACGTGGGTCCTGGGGAATTGAACTGAGGTTCTTTGGCTTTGCAGGCAAGCACCTTAACCACTAGGCCATCTCTCCAGCCCAAACCTTTTCATTTTTGTAAGCCTTATAAGGTGTGATGTTGGGAAACTATGACTGCTTCTATTTTAGGCAAACTAGATGATAGCTTTTATAATCAATTCATTAGACACATTATTTATTGAATATTTTCCCCATGTCAGGTGTTTAGAGATAACAGAGGTGAACAAATCTTTACAAAGCCCCTGTTCTCATGGAATTTACAGTCTACTAGCTAATTTCAGTGAGAACCACAACCTTTTATTACTTGAGTGGAAATGTAACAGTACAACACTGTAAAGATAAAAGAAATAACGAAGAGATACATGTAGTAAAACAAGAGAATTTATTTGGAAAGTAGGATATAAAAGGCATGATTCTAACATTGATTCAGATTATTAAAATTAGAAAAAGTTATAAACTACAGTGAAGGCAGGGATTCTGAAGATGGCTACAAACAAGAGAACCCACATTTCTTTCATGCAAATAAGCATTAAGGAAAAGCGCATGGGAATGTGTACAGAAGAGGCCACAACAAATACCCGGAAAATTTATATAAGAAACTGTACATAAATGGAAAAATAAATTAGGTCATTTACAAGAAATGTTTTACAGGTTATAATAGGCCATAACTTAGTTTATTATGCATAAAATTTATAGCACATCATACATTTTTACATCACAGATTCAATGTAAAAGAGCTCAGACATGACAAAGCTTGGACCTGATAGGAGTAATGCAACAGACAGAATAAGGCAGCATACACTGAAGTGGAGAGTATGCATAAAACACACCCAAACCTTCACAAGATCCCTCACTGGGACATCAAAACATCAGGTACGATATGACCAGTAACTGGGCAGAATGGAGGCAAATGCCATTTACCGTCTGTTAAGATGCGTGTCTCACTCGGTTTAAACGTACACAACATGTAAAAACAACAAAACCATCTTAACTTCACCTCCTAGTGCCATTATATTTGGGATTTTGGGATAAGGAGACTACGGCACTGATGTTAAGACACAATAAAATTATCTTTTCTTTCTCAACATAGTAAACTTAAAGGGGGCATTCAGGAGAAAAAAAAAAAAAAAAATTTCCAGATGGCTTAGTACTGGCTTAAACAACTGATGAAGCCGAGCTGGTATACATCCACATTAAACTCAAGCAGGTGAAGCAAAACTAAAATCATCTTTTACACGACTTGCGTTTGCTATACAAATTACATACATGCTTTGAAAGCTACCAAAAAGTAATACACTACAATGAATGAAAGGTGTCTGGAAATAGAGCATAACATTCTAGGCTTGAATTAGTTGCATATTTATAAAAAAATCTTCCATTTGCTCATGAAAAATACATTCACCAGCTTTTTAAAACATAAAATTAGTGGCAGTTGCAACAAAAAGATGCTAAACCTAAAAAACAACCTCTGACAACAAAATCAACTGGATTGTGATTTCTAATTTTTTTTAGTTAATATTCCCCAAGCACACTGAAAACTAATTGTTGTACCATAAATTCCAGTATCAGCTTATTATACTTGTTTTAAACAGTAAAGTTTAAAGACACCTGATAAGGACAAAGTAGTTTAGACCTCCAACCTATCTGAGTACAAAGTACTCAGGTTACTTGTAGGTAACTGAGCCTTTGTTTCAGAAACTGTGCTGTGAAGGATGAACAAAAGTAATATAATTCCAGAAAAAGCTCATGTTCACCCACTCACTGTTCCCACTCACAATGATCACAAAAAGGCCACTAAAAAAGGCCCCAAAGTATCTGACTTTAGAAGGATATATTCATCTCATACAATGAAAAAGTTGTAATACCAACATAATTATGAAGTTAACAGCAAAAAATTCCAGATACCTTTATAGATTAATGTATACACACTTAAAAATACACACTTTACCCTTCATTCACAACGTTTTCTACTTGGCTACTGTAGACAGTAGCTGAGAAAATAAGCAATAGCATTCTACTGATTTTCTGAGAGTCCAAAATCTAGTTAGTACCTATTTAACATTCACCAAATAAGAGTAATTACAAAACTATAGAAGCACTAAAAATTATCTCTAGAACTCAACTCAAAAATACTGTTTTAGTCATCACAAATACTGCCACATAGTAAGCAACTGTCTCAGGATCCTGATAGTAACTGAGTCATTTCCCACTGTAACAATCCAATTCTCCTAGTTTACAAATAAAGATAACCTTTGAAGAACGTAGACCACTGACCAGTATTATTTCTAAAACAAAACCAATTTCAACTCCACATCTGCAGTGTAACCAACAGAGACTGCATTAAGTAAATATTTTGGGAATAGAAATCACTTGCCCCTGAGGAAGTCCTCCCGTCACTGGGCAGAGCTGAGCAGAATGGTGCAGCCCTGTGTTCCTGTCTTACTGAGAAGAAATAATGGAGCTTGCAGTTCCTTTTTTTTTTTTTTTTTGGCTGTTGTTTTGAGGTAGGGTCTCACTCTAGCCCAGGCTGACCTGGAATTCACTATGTAGTCTCAGGTTGGCCTCGAATTCATGGCGATCCTTTAACTCTGCCTCACAAAAGGCGTGTCCCACTGTGCCCAGCTGATTCTCCATTTTTTTAAATTGGGAATGTTAAAATACTTCAAAAACTATTCATTTTGGGGGGACTTGACTTATCTTAGAAAACAGTAGAAAATATAAGACAATTACAGAATGACAACAGGCAGTGATGTTCTCAGACTATTTGATGACAGAAACAAAGCCAGCTGACTCTAAGCACGCTCAACTCAATGTGCACTTATTAGGGAAAGGGACAGTGCTGCCATTTGATGGCAACAACTTAAAATAAGATTCAGGTATTGTAAAGAACATATGTATATTTTGTTGCACACAACACAAACAAATGCAAAATAATGTACACTTTTTCATTATATCTATATTTGTCCACAGCTTAGGAGAATTTCTGAATTACATCTCAAATGCAATCCACTAAAAAGGATAAAGTGCTCAACAGAAGGAGAAAGGAATAAATAAACAAAATATGAAAAAAAAATCTTGTTGTAACAAGTGGAGTGGTTAGAAACTGGCAGGGTAAGCTTTCCACCCAAGAACGCAACCCTGAAGTAGCATTAGTTTTCCAAGAACTTACGTCCTCAAACACAGCAACCACAGCATTCACAGGCAAGATTAATTCCAGTTTTGGAAGCATTCTAAATTTGCAAATAATTGGAATCTCTTGAGGGCTTTCCATTATCATGTATATTACTGGCAAAGGCACTGACTTTACCCATTAGGAGTCATCCTACTTTCCCATCTGAAGTGGGGAAGAAAAGAAAGCCACATTACCTTACACAATAAGGCTACTGGGGAAGTCTAGGGGCAGAATCAAAAGCCGTAACTTCTAAGTCTCCAGCTAGAAAGCCACATTTCGGGAGTGGTGGTGGTGTTTTGGATTTGGCATTTTTTACCAGACCAAAACCTATCTGCCAGTGTTCTTTAGCATTTCAAAGTTTCCAGAATTTTTATAAACATTCTGTGTGTGTAAGTCATTAACAAATTTTAAAATGTTTCTTTGCAATCCTTTAAACTGATTGCACACAGCTCAGAATTTTAGAAATTAAATCCCTGGAATCAGTTTTACTTCAGTGAAGGAAATACATTACTGAGAACCAAAAGGCTGTGTCCCACCTAGGCAGTTTTATGAGTCATGGGAGACAGCATATATAAGAGGTGACAAGGTAATCTTGGAATGATCAGAAATATCTCTACAAAATAAACCAGCCCAAATAAGTGATATCCTTATTTAAGAGATTAGGTTCTCATTTTTTCCCTCTGATTCTATTAAAAGTCCATATTCAGAAAGTTTTCATGGGTATTTAACATTCTCTATTAAGCACAACTTCCAGAAAAGTACTGTCTAATATAGTGGCCACTGTTCACATGCAGTTAGTCGGTCTTCTGAGATGTGCTCTAATTGTCAAGTAATATTATCTACAAAGACTGAAGAATAAGAAAATTTAAAAAGTAAAATATATCTCCCCAGTATTTTTTAAATGATCAGTGTTGAAATTACACATTAGATATGTTGGGCAAATAAACTCATGTAACTAAAATGATTTCCACCTATTATTTTTTGATCTGTTTTCTAGAAAATATAAAATTATGCATAGTTTTCATTTTTTATATTGAACAGCACTGTTCAAGACCACAAAGACAGCATGCTTATAGAAAATTTCTCAAGGTCAAAATAAGAAAATTAGGATCTTGGCAAACTTTAGTACAATTCTGTGTCTTATTAATCCTGAAATCCTACATTACATATGAAAACAGGTAAGAACAAGAGTAATGAGATGGTCAGCCACTTTATATGTATTTTAGTAGGCAACTTCTTTTTCCAGTGATGAGTCACAGTTCTATACTAACCAAAGTAACAACTTGAACTATTCAATTGTTTTTCTTAAAGACTGCTAATGTATGGAATTTCCACAGGTATGAGACTTATAGTTTCTATCATTCAGTAACCTGTGTATGTGTATGCACGCGCATGCACGCACACGTGTTTGTTCCTAAAGGCAAGAGGTAACATTGAGGGTCTTCCTCAGTTGCTCTCCATCTTATTCTTTGAGATGGGGCCTTTCATTGGACCTACACCTCGCTGATTAGGCTGGAGTAGTTAGCCATTGAGCCCTAGGGATTCCCTTTCTGCCTCTTCAGTGCTGGGACCTACAGGCACATATGCTATGCCCAGAAGTTTATATAGTTGTTGAAGATCCAAATTTAGGTTCTTATTCTTGAGTGGCAAGCACTGAACCAGCTCCTCAAACTCTTTCTTATCTGTATAAATACCCAAGTCAGAAACACTTAAAGTAAGACAAACCAATTACATTTCAGCCTCAAATGCCAAACAATGTAATGGAAACATTAGTGACATCACTATAGGTTTTTAAAATGCCTACCAAGTGGTCTGAATTCCAAGTTGTCTGAATTAGGAACATTTTAAAAAATGTTGTATTTAGCTGGGCGTGGTGGCGCACACCTTTAATCCCAGCACTTGGGAGGCAGAGGTAGGAGGATCACCATGAGTTCGAGGCCACCTTGAGACTACATAGAGAATTCCAGGTCAGCCTGAGCTAAAGTGAGACCCTACCTTAAAAAAACAAAAACAAACAAAAACAAAAAAACAGAAACAAACAAACGTTTTGCATGTATGGGGGGTGCACACTATGGCATGCATGTGGGTGTTAAGGAATTGAAACCATGCCAGTAAGTTTTACATGCAAGAACCTTTAACTATAACCACTGCACCAGCTCCCCAGCCACTAGGAAACATCTTTGCATGCTTCTCTTCAAAAATACTCAGACATTATTTATATTTTCATACCTTTAGGTAAACCCTAATTTTAAACATTTGCACACAAAACTTAAAAACTCCACAGAGAAATGTCTTTGTCAAGAACCTCTTTACAGTGTCCTGGAAACGCTTCAACTGAGCAATACCACTCTCGGAGCCCAGAGAAATGCTTCTTTTGAAATGTAAACGATTACTGACTTCAAGGTACATCCAGAAATATTGGTAATTTATAGAAGTGAATTGCCCTCACACACTCAAGTTTATAGAACTACAGGACATCCCAACTGTTGCTACCAATGTAAAAACCTAAGGGAAAAAATTTAACATTAAAAAAAAATGAATTCAAAACAAAGAATGAATTCCAAGGCAAAAGGAATTAAAAATTCTGGAACCATAATGCTTTTATTACCAGAATGTATAAAACACTGACCTTTTTGTAATTCTGCAACACTGCCTAACATGCCCTAAGTTTAGAATAAATGTGAGCCTGTTATTAGCTTTCAAGGTTCAGATCTAATAAGTGTATCATGTTTGGGTTTGAGATATATATGATAAAGAATATAGATCTATCCATTCACTTTAACCATAACCCAAGGACTTAGTTAGATAAGACTCCAAAGCATGCAATCATACCTCCAATTTTAAAGTAGTAAACATTTTAACATATATGATGATTATGTAATAAAGAAGAGAAAATGTTATGTTAAATATGTTAATTTTCCAAGATCATTTTGAAATTAAGGCTGTTTAACCTCAGTGTTTCAATTACATCATATGGCACTTGAGAAAAAAAGACACATAAATATGCTTTTTTTGAGGAGAGTATGTTACAAAAACTATCATGATTAACATCTAACATTGCCTAATTACCTCTAAAAATTACATTAAATGATCATCTTTGATTGCCATTACAACAGATTGTGATTCGGGGCATGTTACTTTCTGCTCACCAGTGACCAAACACATACAAAACAGACTCATAGCAAGTATCCAGAATCAATGATTTTCATAAGCAAAACTTTTCTGAGACCTTAAGATTTGTGTCTGTGCATATGGTACTTCAATGTTAGCTACATAAAACAGAATCTTTTTGAGAGGAAGCTCAGTAATGAAAGGCTGTATTGCATTTAAAGATTGAATATTCAATATATACACAAGGGAAAGGATTTCAATGAGAAATACTTCACATTGCAGAGCGATCTCTGTTAATACGGCAACACTCATGAGCATACCATTATGACATTTCAAGTCAACAAGAATAGTGTTATTCTTTATCCTTTGGTTCCCGGTGATAATGAATACAGTGGTAATGTCTCTGGTTTCAGTTTCAGTGTCTCTTGGATTACATATCAGCAGAGATTTCTGATGTTTCAGCTGAAATTTGGCAGTCCAAGAAGCGCACCAACAGCTCCAAAATATCCCTGCATGATTTTTAAATTGTTAGTACAGTATAGCTTTTAAAGTGGCATGTTAACCAGTCATTAGTAACACTATGTATACATTATATATGCATTAATAACTTACATGACCATTCACTTTAACCATATCCCAAGGACTTAATCCAAAATCTGCAATTATACCTCAAATTAAAATTTTTTTAGAATAAAAGTTGTTCAATATTTATTTGGAAATTTTCTAAGTTCCATATTGTTAGGATTGTAAAAAAAATTAACGAAAGGGTCTTGGGCTGCAGAGATGGCTTAGCGGTTAAGCGCTTGCCTGTGAAGCCTAAGGACCTCGGTTCGAGGCTCGATCCCCCAGGACCCACATTAGCCAGATGCACAAGGGGGCACACGCATCTGGAGTTCCTTTACAGTGGCTGGAGGCCCTGGTATGCCCATTCTCTCTCTCTGTCACTCTCAAATAAAATATAAAATAAATTAAAATATAAAATAAAATAAAATAAAGGGTCTTATGTATCCCTAAGCTGATCTTGGATACTTATACAGAAGAGGATGACCTCATCCACCAAGAACTGGGACCACACTGTTTTATGAGGAGCAGGGGATCAAACCCATGACTTTGTGAATGTTAGGCACTCTACCAACTATTTACCCAGCCCACTGCAAAAACTTTTTTTTTTTTTGGTTTTTAGAGGCAGTGTCTCACTCTAGCCCAGGCTGACCTGGAACGCACTATGTAGTCTCAGGGTGCCTTGAACTCACAGCGATCCTCTTACCTCTACCTCCCAAATGCTGGGATTAAAGGCGTGCACCACCATGCCAGACTGAACACTTTTAAAGCTGTAAGTTTAGCAATTTACCTAATAAGCAAGCCAGCTTCTTGAGCCTCCAATACCCTCAGGGCAAGCTATGTGGAACTGGAAAAAAAAAAATTCTGGGGCTGGAGAGATGACTTAGCAGTTAAGGTGCTTGTCTGTGAGGCATAAGGACGCATGTTTGACTCTCTAGGTTCCACTGTAAGCCAGATGCACAAAGTGATGCAAGCGCACAGGACGCACATGCACAAAAGTGGTGCACACACCTAGAGTTTGGTTGCAGTGGCTAGAGGCCCTGGTGTGCCAATTCTCTCTCATTAAAAAAAAAAAAAGCCAGTGTGCTGGGCTTGCCTCAAATAAAAATTATGATTATGGTGAGATCTGGGACAATGACTTACAGAAGCCTGTAATATTTGGCCACATTACAAAGACTCAGTTTAATGAGGACTGTCAGACTAGAATTCAACAGAATATAATAAGTAGGAAAACAAAAATCTTTTGGAGCCGGGCGTGGTGGCGCACGCCTTTAATCCCAGCACTCGGGAGGCAGAGGTAGGAGGATCGCCGAGAGTTCGAGGCCACCCTGAGACTACATAGTGAATTCCAGATCAGCCTGAGCCAGAGTGAGACCCTACCTCAAAAAAAAAAAAAAAAATATCTTTTGGGGTGGGCATTTTTTTTTTTTTTTGGTGAAACAAAGTCTTTGTTATGTAGCCATGGCCAGCCTGCAACTGGCCATGGAACTGGCCTTGAACCTTTGGTGATTCTCCTACTTCTGTACCCAGGTCCCGGAATTACAGGTATATACCATAGGCCGGGCGTGGTGGTGCACACCTTTAATCCCAGCACTTGGGAGACAGAGGTAGGAGGCCACCCTGAGAGTACACAGTGAACCTGAGCTAGAGTGAGACCCTACCTCCAAAAACCAAAAACCCAAAAACAAAACAAAACAAAACATAAAAAGGCTATTGTAGCTTACTTTGGATACCTTATCTATCTGTGGTCACTTTTTAAAAATTAATTTTGTTTATTTTTATTTATTTATTTGAGAGTGACAGAGAAAGAGGCACTCAGGAAGCAGAGGCAGGAGGATTGCCGTGAGTTCAAGGCCACCCTGAGACTACATAGTGAATTCCAGGTCAGCCTGAGCTAAAGTGAGACCCTACCTCAAAAAACCCAACCCCCTACCCCAAAAAAGAGTTATATATCATGAAACTCAGATAGGAAAAAGATCTTCAAAAACAGATTTCAGGAGCTAACAGTAGTTACTTCTGGAGTATAGGTAAGGTATAGGATTAAAGAAAATTTTCACAGCTAAAATATGTGATTTTGTAATTGTTCACATCTTATCATTTGTAACTGGAGACACAAAAACAATAACAGAAAATATCCACTAAGTCTACCTACAGATGTCCTAGCTTATCTGAGAAACTCAGAGACCTCACATTGCTTGCTGTGTCAAAAGAGCCATCTAATCCCACTGAGATACCCTCCAGGTGACTCTCTTCCCCTCTCTTCCCACAGCGGAAACTGAAGCAATTAGTATTTTATTTAAGAATCTGCTGCACACATACATGAGGAAGGAGGACCACAAATTCAAGGACAGCCTGTGAATAGTGAGATCCTGTCACAAAAAACCTGGTAAGTTACCCAGAAAATAATCCCCCATTAATACAGGTAATAATAAAACTTAGTGGATCACAAAACAAATTAAAAAAGGAGGGGGGACTAATCCAGGAAGCATAAAAGGGGCATAGAAGAGAGTAATAGGAGACCCTACCTTGAAAAACCAAAACAAATAGGTTGTGTGAATATGATCAAAATACATTCTATATCATACATGGAACATTAAAAGTATTTTGTAGCTTTACAATTATAAATACTATAAGCAATATGGAAAATCTGAATCTAAAATATGTTAATAATAATAAACATTTTGGCCATACCTCATGTTCTAGAACAATGCTTTCAACTGACCCTTTGACCAATAATCCAGTGCATATGCCAGAAGTTTCATTGAGAGAGTATTGACACGTAAAAAGTTCCCAACAAAGACAACTCTATTTATTTTCTAAAAGAAAAAAAAAACAGTAAAAGATTTAGAGTAGATTTTATAGTACAAAGATTTCATGAAATCTCTAAGGATGTCAATCAACTTTCATTAGTGTCTGGTACTACTGTCTAGTTTCTGATACTGGACTCCTATAATTCTGATTACTTACAAATTAAAGTAAAAAATGTCATTATAAGTTTATCAAGACTCATGCACAACATAACAACCAAGAGAGAGCTCTAATGTAAGCCATGGATGAGGCTTTACTATAGATGTTATTTCAATGCAGGTTCCTGCACTACACTTAAATATACCAAATGTTCAATGGGGTTGGCCCTTGGCACTGGAAACAAACAATCGAGAAGAACAAAACCAAACCAGATAGTGGAGGATGTTCAGTTGGGTAGGCTGTATGTGGGTGTGTAAGAGGCATTATGTATGGGCTCCATACTTTCCATTTGGTTTTACTGTAAATCTGAAACTGTTCTAAATATAGCCTATTACATTCAACTATGACATACAACCTGGTCTCTACACAAATGACCGGATCACTGGCATTACCCCGTTCTTGGCCCCAGACTGACCCATCAAGCCATCTTTTTGTTGAGATTTCATATTTACTAACTTGCTTTCTCAAGAAATCTTAGGTGAACAAACTGGTATTTAATTGTTCAGAAAACATATTCCTACTTTTATAACACACTGATTTTGAGTATGAATCTTTACATATTAGTTTGAAAAGTGTAAACTATGGCCTTTATTCCTGCTAATTGGTCAGTGAAAATCTAGATCTATAAGGCTAAGAAGCAAGGTCTCAGATTCTCAGCCCCCAAAGTGAAGTATTTCCAAAATGTAGTCTCAGGGTGGCCTCAAACTCATGGTGATCCAACCACCTTTGCCTCCGAAGTGCTGGGATTAAAGGCGTGTGCCACCACCCTTGGCTCAAGAGTGACAATTTTAATAAGGCCTTTTTTTTTTTCTTCCCAAAGTAGGGTCTTGCTCTAGGCCAGGCTGACCTGGAGTTCACTATGTAGTCTCAGGGTGGCCTCAAACTCACAGAGATCCCCCTACCTGTGCCTCCCAAGTGCTTGGATGAAAGGCGTGTGCCACCACACCTGGCTATAATAAGGCTTCCTTTACCTGCTCAATTATTTGTAATTTGTTCCCGGCCACTCTCTGCTCTATTCCTAATTTTCTTTTTCTTTTTTTTTTTTGGGGGGGGGGCTGGGTTGGAGATAGGGTCTCACTCTAGCTCAGGCTGACCTGGAACAAATTTTCTTTATCTGATTTGACTTTCTTTTTAAAAACAGTATTTACTACGGCATTAGACAATTTACTTAAAAGATTAATAATATAAACTACAAAGTCAGGAACCTTTGCCTAAACAATGCCTGGAAGATGGTACTCTAAACATTTCCTTGCTAAATAAACGAGTGAATGAACGAACAGTGGTTCCTTCAAGCAGTAAAGCTCCTAATGCATTTGATGAGTGAAGGTAGTCCATGAAAATGATCTTCCCTCCCTTTAAATTTCATCTTTTGAATACAGTAACTCAACTCTGTGGAAATCTAGCAGGCGATGCTTGTACATGCTTTCTTAAAGCAAGCAAGCAGCATACATCATCCGACAGCATGTGAAGATCAAGTCTCAATGCCTTCATAGCCCTGTACAATGCTGCTTGATCCATATGCAACAAGGCAGCACTGTAAAGAAGCCGAGGGCAGAAAGAAAACTTCCAAGTGTCTCACTAACTGAACTTTGTAAACAAACCAAAGACAACTCATAATGCTTTCAAAAATTAGTTAACTCAAAATGTCTTATATTTAGGAAGATCCCTCTCTAAGGAGACTTAAGCTCCTATTCTGGATAAATATAAAATTTGCCCCATATCTAAGACAAAGTTGACTTCTTTTTGTTTTGCAGTGCTGAAAAGTGAACCCAGGGCTTTATACTATTTGCTGTATTTAAACTTGAGTTATTTACTACTTTGAGAGAGAGAAAAAGAGGCAAACACAGGGAGAGAATAGGTGTACAGGGCCTCTACCACTGCAAACAACTGCAGATCATGCACCACCTGTGTATCTGGCTTACGTGAGTACTGGGGAACTGAACCTGGGTCCTTTGGCTTTGCAGGGAAGCGCCTTAACCACTAAGTCACCTCTTCAGCCCTCATGTAAGCAATTCTAACTAAAGTCAGTGGGAGACAACACAGGGCAGCACAGGGAGACAAGAGGAAGGCAATGAAAGGTGAACAGAATCAAAATACATTATATGTATGATAAACATTTAAAAACATCATAGCTGGCCACATAGCATATATATTTAATTATTTGAGGATGTAATACAATAGATCTCATTCCTAGAAGTCTCTTTAAGGCAAAAATAGTCATGTCAGATGAGCAGTATAATTTAACTATTTTATATAATTCAAGCTGTTTGGCTTCTAATTTTTTTTGTTCCCTGAGGTACGGTCTTGCTCTGGCCCAGACTGACCTGGAATCCAGCTGTCTTCAAACTCATGGCAACCCTCCTACTTCTGCCTCCCAAGTGCTGGGATTAAAAGCGTGCACCACCACAGCTGGCCTAATTTTTTTATATTTTATTTTTTATTTACTTATTTGATAGAGAAAAAGGCAGATAGACAGGTGCATCAGGGCCTCTAGCCACAGCAAACGAAGTCCAGATACGTTCGCCATCTTTTGCACCTGGCTTACATGGGTCCTGGGGAAATTTAAGCTGGGTTCTTTGGCTTTGCACGCAAGCACCTTAACTAGTAAGCCATCACTTCAGCCCATGGCTTCTAAATTATTTTTTATAAAATAAAGCTGATGAGATTCTTACCTCATTCACAGCACACATGCGTGCCACAGATCCAATATTGTTGGTGATTGTAACTAAGGTGGCTCTTGCCAGGTCTTCTTTACTAACACTTTCTCGCTTCTCCTTGTAAATCATATTCCCAAAACTGCAGAGAAAGGAAAAACGAAAGTCAATTCCACCGGTAATTAACAGAACTTCATATACTAGCTTAGGTATCCATAATCTAGATAGTTTTGTAATGTTAGGACCAAAAGAGCAAGAACACATAAGGATTAGGTCAAAATAGGTATCTACACAAATAAGCAGCACCTTTTAAAGCATTACAGCTAAAATTATGTTTCAAAGAAAGCAGTTATTAGAAGGAAGCAAAGGTTACTAAAATATCTACATTTAAATCTAATATAAAACAAGGAAACCAAAAAGGCTATTATTTTATTTTAGGAAGCCAAGAAGAAAAAATAGGAAAGTACGTTTTGACTTACTTTTAAAGTCAAAATATTTTTAAACATTATGTCAGCTTTAATATCAAATTCCTTGTCATTCAATCACATAAGGATGCACCAGAAGTCCCTTAAGCAGTATGAGTGTAGTATCACACTGTCCAATACAAATAGTGAGCCACATGTAATTCCATATTTTCTACTAGCCACATTGAAAGGATAAAAACAAACAGGAGAAATTAATTTGTTTATTTTATTTAAGCCACTACCTCTATGTGCACACACTAATCACATTCAAAATGTATACATAGGCCTGCAAAGAGAAGGAGCAATAGAAGCACTACCCAGAACTAGGAAAACATACGTACGAAACTGAACCACAGGCTGCCCTGGGGACACAAAGGAAAAAAGATTCTATTTCTGAGGCAAGAAACAGTTGAAGGAATGAAGGAAGGTTTTCCAAGGAAAAAGGAACAGAAAAAGTTAACTAGAAAAAAGAAAAGGAAAGTTCCTGGCAAAGTTAATGATACACAGAAATGAGAAATAAGAATTATCTTTGTAAAACTGCAAGTGACATCAAAAGGTCAGAGTAAAGGCCATGCGAGAGGGGTCAGAGATGACACACTGAAGACAGGGCAAGTCGACCACTACTAAAGTAGAGTTAGCACCACATGACTTGACAAGGAACTTGTGGAGTGTATAAGCAAAAATCCAGTTACAAAAGCTGGGTCTGGTGGCTCACATCTTTAATCCCAGCACCCAGGAGCCTGAAGATAGCTCCTGAGATAGCTGGAGTGAGTTCAAGGCCACCTTGAAACTAGTGAATTCCAGGTCAGCCTGGCCTAGAGTGAGACCCTACCTTGGGGGAGGGAGGAACCTGTTACAGAGTAATGGGATATGAGAATGATACAAAATAGATCACACACAAAAAACCATTATTTAGGAATTAAAAGCAATGTACAAAAGACAAAAAAGTCAGGTGTGATGGCACACACTTTTAATCCTAGCACTTGTGAGGCAGGTAGAGGTAGAAGGATGGCTCTGAGTTTGAGGCCAGCTTAAGACTACATAGTGAATTCCAGGTTAGCCTGGGCTAGAGAGAGACCCTACCTACCTCGACTAAAAAAAAAAAAAAAAAAAAAAAGACATATAAGACTCAAAATACCAGAAAGGCACACAAGTAACCTTAAACAAATAGGCTAAGCTCAATAACAGCAAGAGATGACAATCATAAAGATGTCGTTTTCCCTAGGTTAACACATAAGATTCATGAAACTTAAAAACAGAAATGGATAAAGCCTATTTTTATGCTTTGGAAACCTTAAAAATATAAAGGTGGTACATAAAAAAATCTAGTGCATAATGAAGTCATCTCAATTAGATAGCAAGAAAAGAAGGTATTAGTGCCTATGGAAAAAAAAACTGAAAAACTAAAACTGGATCTACACCTCATGTAAAACACGAAGACAAATTATAAAACAAATTCACATTCAATGAAAGGCAGAAATATAAAATAGTACATTAAAATATCCAAAGAAGTGTTAACTCCTTTATATATTTGGAATGTGAAAGACTTACTTACTATGAATCAATATCCAGAAGCCATGAAAGAAAAGACTGATAAATATAACTGTGTTGTGACAAGCCAAGAGAAAGCAGCATGAACAATAACTCACAAAAAGCACACAGAAGGTAAAACCTCACTGCCAGTTTTTTTTTTTTTAAAAAAGGCAAATTAAAATTATACTAAGATGTCACTTCAGGTTAGCAAAAATTCAAGTCTTATAATACAATGGCGAAACTGCAGAGAAATATGCTCTTTCGTCTATTGCTGGCCAGATACGGTGGGAAACAGTACCATTCCTTTGGAGGGTATGCTTTTTTGGTTTTTGAGGTAGGGTCTCACTCTAGCTCAGGCTGACCTGGAATTCACTCTGTAGTCTCAGGGTTGCCTTGAACTCTCAGTGATCCTCCTACCTCTGCCTCCTCAGTGCTGGGATTAAAGGCATGCACCACCACGCTCGGCTTGCGTATGCTTTTTAATAAAGTAATAATTTATTTATATGTGTATATGTGTACATGGGCACCCCAGGGGTTTCTGCCATTACAAACAAATGCCAGATGCTGTGCCACTTCTGGCTTCATGTGGACACTGGGGAACTGAATCCAGCCTGACAGGCTTTGCAAGCAAGTGCCTTTAATTAATTGCTGAGCCATTTCCCCAGACCCTGAAAAGGCATGCTTAATATAGTTTCTCCCTGGCCCTCAGTGGAGAGCCTTAGTCAAGCTAGACAAGCACACTGCCTCTGAGCTCTATCTCCAGTACAAGTAGTCTATACAGAGTGCAGATAGGGGTAAACTTCTTAAGATTTTTGTATTTTAAAATTACTTCAATTTTCAAAACTTGGACCCAAAAAGAGAAATCACCCTTACATTTCTGCCGTACTTCTACAAAAACAAACAAGCAACTTATACTAATGTTAAACTTACCTAGATGCTACAGCCCAGCCTGGTAGACCAAATCTTTCATAATCTCCTCCATAAATATCGCGGACCAGCTTGTCAGCTTGAGTGCTGTCACCTTTGGATGCCATTTCAAGAGCCTCTTCAAAACTTTCACAGCCAGTCAATAAACTGCATAAACCAAGAAAGGTACCACCTCCAAGGCTGAAATAAAACATGATAGTAGACTAAGTTACATTTACATGTGACAATCATTCCCAAAGTAAAAGGGTACACATTCATTTACTGAACATACACACACAATCACTAAGTTATGAACATGATCACAAAAGGCAAGGACAACTGCTTAATAAAACCCGAACCTAGATCTTTTGGGGGGGAATATATTTCTATGTATTCAATAAACAGAAATGCTAATTGGCTGGTGAGGTGGTTCATGCCTACAGTCCCACTTGGGAGGCTGAGACAAAAGGATCATGGGTCATGATCACAGGTCAGGTACACAGAAAGACCCTCTCAAAAATAGTGTGTGTGTTTGTTTGTTTAAAAAAAAAAAAAAAAAAAAAAGAATGAGAAAGAAACCTGAACTTTTAAAGTTTCACAGAATGGGTTTTGTGAAAGCCTCCTGCATCCAATAGTCTAATCAATTCAGTGTTAACACTTAACTTGACCTTGATTCCTCAGTACCCACATAAAGCCAGATGCACAAAGAGGCACATGCACCTGGAGTTTGTTTTCAGTGGCTGGAGACCCTGGAGCTCCCATTCTCTCTGATTCTCTTCTCTTTCTCTGCTTGTAAATAAACACATAAACAAATAAATTAAAAAAAAAATTACAAGCCAGGCATGGTGGTGCCTGCTTTTAACTTCAGCACTTGTGAAGCAGAGGTAGGAGGACCACTGTGAGTCTGAGGCCATCCTGGGACTACAGAGTAAGTTCCAGGTTAGACTGGACTAGAGTGACACCCTACCTTGAAAAAACAAAAACAAACTAAAGAATTAACTACAATGATAGCTAATACTATAATTTGAATGCAAATATTTGCAGTACCTGGAAGCTTTAGGTTTACATTTCTCTAAGAGTGGAAATAAAGACAAAAACATAGGGCTGGAGAGAAGGTTCAGTTATCAGATGCCTGCAAAGTTTAGCGACCTGGGCTGGAGTCCTCAGTACCCATGTACGAAGTGGTGCATGCATCTGGAGTTTGTCTTCAGTAGCTAAAGGCCATGGTGTACCCATTCTCTCTCTCTGCTTGCAAATAAATAAAAGTATTTTTTAAAAAGAGAAGCTATATATTATATATAAATTACAGTACTTAGTGTAGTTCTACACTCATCAAAACACTGTCACCTCTAGCAACACTTCTGAGGAAATTCTGAAAAGACCCTGACTGGAACCCTTCTTTATAAAATTACTTACCATATGTAAATTTTTAATTTTGGTTTTTTCGAAATAGGGTCTCACTCTAGCTCAGGTTGACCTGGAATTCACTATGTAGTCTCAGGGCAGCCTTGAACTCATGACGATCCTCCTACCTCTGCCTCCCAAGTGCTGGGATTAAAGGCGTGGGCCACCACGACTGGCTCATGTATAAATTAAATACTTTTTTTATTTTTCTTTTTGTGCAAGCAGAGAGAGAGAGAGAGAGAGAGAGAGAGAGAGAGAAGAGAGGGGGGAGAGAGAGAGAGAAAGGGCATGCAAACGAACTCTAGATGCATACACTACTTTGTGCATCTGGCTTTGCATGGGTACTAGGGACTCAAACCTGGGTTGTTAGGCTTTGCAGGCAAGCACCTTAACTGCTGAGGCCATCTCTCCAGCCCCACCATTATGTAAATTTTAATAACTCTGACCGACACGACACGTAGGGACTTTAGTTCTGGGTCTTTATATACATGTCTATCTGTAACAATTAACTTCCACATCTGTGCTTTTTGCTGTAGCACAAGTACGTATTTTATTTTTTCTGGTAAAACGAGGAAACCAGTAATACACAGCTATGGCTAGAGATGCAGTTCAGTAGTTCCACATTTGCTTGGTACACATGAAGACTGAGATCCCCCAACATCAATTATAACTTCTGTGTAAAACACTGTGAACACAACAATGAGACCTTTTGGTTACTACCTTGTTCCAGTCACTCTCTTATAGTTGTCTTTGGAATGGACTGCTAAAATACTGACTCCTGAGCCGATATTCACGACCAAGAGCGGGTAGGGATCATCCAGGTTGAAAGGCATCTTTTGGCATTGCTCAGGTTCTGAGGCATTAGCAAAATAATAGCATTCTGCTTGTCCATTGAAACTGACAGAATCTATATACAGCAAGCCCTTTACAAGGCAGTCAAGTTCATCCAGTTTGTGCAGGTGGAGGTTTCCAATCTACAAAAAAGATCTGAGTTAAAAAAGAGAGCACTCAAAATAAATAGCATATTGTGTAATTTTCAAATATTTTACAACACTTCAGTATTAAGGCTCTCATATTTTCACTTGCTTTTATTTATTTATTTTTTATTAAGTATTGATTTGCAAGAGGGGAAGAAGGGAGAGAGAATATAATATGAGTGTACCAGGGCCTTTTGTTACTTCAAACAAACTCGAGGTGCATGTGCCACTTTGTGTGTCTGGCTTTATGTGGACACTGAAGAATCAAACCCAGGTCACAAACTTTGTAAGCAAGCACCTTTAACAACTGAGCCATCTCCCCAGCCCTTGTTTTTATTCTAGTGCCAAAAGTTCTCAAGACTTTTATGTAGTCCACTGGCTCACAGAGCCATACCTATCATCTGAGAGGGAGAACATATTTTAGGTTTTAAAGAGTGATGACAGCCAGGTATGGTGGTGCACATCTTTAATCCCAGCATCTGGGAGGCAGAAGTAGGAGGATCACCCTGAGTTTGAGGCCAGTCTGAATTCCAGGTCAGCCTGGACTAATGTGAAATCCTACTTAAAAAAAAAAAAAGAAGAATGGTGACAAGACAGGTTTAGTGGACAAGGCCTCAGCATGACAGACATCTGCAATGGGCACACCAGTGACACAAAACAAAAAGAAAATCTGCCTTGTCTTTGGCTTGCTGCTATATGCTTTGCAGTGGTATTAGGAAATTATTTTACCTACCTACTCATGTGTAGAAAGTAGTCTCCGTGAAGTTTTGACATATATACTGAATTTGCTAGGAATTCACCATAAGCAAGGGGATAATGTGTCACTACCAGCAATGCTACTTATAGTATCTGACTCTCCTACAAAACCTACTGATCAATGTGACATTATGTTTTGCATTAATGGTAATCTGTATGTAGGTACAGGGATTAAACTAATTTACCATGTCCTCTGGTTTAAGCATACAAGCTAACCTATATACTGACATATAAATACCTTGACTCCCTGCCTTTGTATTATAGTTGGGGACCTGTTTGAAATTACTAAATTCACTATAGGTTAGGAATAGTTTATCATGTACTTTCATTCGGTATGTACTTATTTGTATTGTCTAGAGTATTATTCTTTTAGGACTGTCTTCTAGTATTCAATAGCTGTCTTGACAATCCAAATCAACCCAAGGTAGGAATGTACCTACCAACTAAATTGGTATATAAGGAAGATGGCTCTGGAAAAGACATCAACAAACCCTATAAATGTAGGAAAGTAATGAAAAGTATTCAAGATTCATTTAAATCTGATTTAAAATTTTTAAAAAAATATAACTCCAGATGCATGTACCCCCTTGTGCATCTGGCTTATGTGGGTCTTGGAGAGCTTAACCAGGATCCTTTGGCTTTGCAAGCAAACACCTTAACCAGTAAACCAACTCTCCAGCCCCCTGATTTTTTTTTTCACCGAGGTAGTCTCACTCTGGCCCAGACTGCCCTGGAACTCAGTCTGTAGTCCCAAGCTGGTTCCTCCTACTTCTTGCCTCTCTGGGATCAAAGGTATGCACCACCACACCCAGCTAAATCTGATTTTATACACTATCAAATTCATTGAAATCCCCCTTTAATTGTAGTGCAGTCCCAAGGTTGGGCAGTTTACAAAATATACCAAATACTACATGCACCATACCCAATCTGGGATTTTAGCCACCCTACAAAGGTACCTTAAGTGTCCCAAATCAAAATCTAGTCAGGAACACGGGCTTCCTCAGGGAGAATGAACCCAGGGAACATGCCAGATGGAAACCTAGCCTCATACTTGAAAACTCAAAGAGTACTGTTTTTTGTTTCCAAGTAATACATACTGTGCGAAAATCTTTTTCAAACTTGTAAGCACCACCTCCTGTAGCACACAGCACCGTCTGTAATGTGGAGAAGTTTTTATCTCTTCCCATTTGGATAAAAGTAGGCAGGTCCTGGGTTGGAAATCTGATAAAGTGCAAATTCCCTCTTCGACCAAAGAGTGTCAAATCCTTCAGTTCAAGGTGCACATCCCGAATGCCAGTGGAGCCATATGCCACGTTAGAAGTCAAATATTTCCGAATACTTTTTAAGCTCTCAACTTCTTCTTGTTCCTCCTCTGCTGTGATATCAATAGGTTCAAAATATGACAGCTTTACTAGAGTTCCCCCAATGTCCATGCCGAACCATGGGAAAGCTGTGAATGAAAAAAATGTATCGATTGTGGAAAAACAAATTAAGACAAGTTTGTCAAACCCCATTCACCAGGATTATGAGTCAGTCACTATTACTTTTCAGCTAAGACTTCTCTTCAGTGTGTACCTCACTTTTTCCTTTAGTCTCATTTGTGGTTTCCTGAAAATGTGTAGAACAGATGGCCCAGGGGCTCTTAATCCTTTGTCTGGTTAAGTATTCATTTATTTTCAATACTGATTTATTTGAGACAGAGAACGAACATGGGTGCACCAGGTCCCCTTGCACCTGCAAGTGAACTCCAGAGCCATGTGCCACTTGTGCATTTGCCTTCACATGGGTCCTGGGGAACTGAACCTGGGTTGGCAGACTTTTTGCAAGCAAATGCCTTTAACCATAGAGCCATCTCCTCAGTCCTGATTAAGTATAATACTTATCGTGTAACTCAGGTGACAGGAAAATTTTGAACCAATAAAAAGGTCATTATGTAGAGCTTGAGTATCTTTGTTTCTATAAAAACTTTAATAAAACTGGCTTCTAATTACATTCATGGGAAAAGTACCACCTTAAAATGCCATCTTTCTCTGCTCATGAAGCATGTTCAGTTTCTTTAGTAAATATGGGTACTCATGTTGAATTGTTTACACAGGGACAGGCACTTCAGGCTGGGAGAATCAGTGAAGGTTAGGACTTGGACTGTCTAACTGAGCTATATGACTCTGGAAAAGCCATTAACTCTCCTTGATAATATTTTCCTCAATTCCCTTCTGTGAATGATCATTGAGGATCTCTTCTACATTAAGGAACAGAGACACAAAAGGAGTAAGATAAAATTCCTGCCCCAAGGAAATCTCAGAGGAACATAATACCCATAAATGAGACAGACAAAATAAAAACTAGCCAACTCAAAGGCAAAAAGGATTAAGTCAATATGGCTAATGAACTAGGAAAAAGACTACAGCTAAGGAAACACACAGGGTCAACACAAAAGGTTCTGCATGCAAGTCAAAGAACTTCACTTTGAATCTGTAGACAATTATAGGTACTGTTAATCTTCTCAGTAAGAAAATGGTACCGTTTAGCTGCAAACTAGAAAGAGCTTACTTAAGCAGTAGTGTGCAGGGGAGACAAATGCAGTTTCAGATACACTTGTAAAGCAAGGCTGTGGTACCCCACATCTATTTGAAGAACAAAACCATCAAGCTATTTTGTTAAACATAAAGACTTCTGGGCATGCACTCCACAGGCACTAGGCAAATATTAAGGGTATTATCCTGGACTTTATTCTTTGTGTGTGTGTGGTCTATTATATAGCCAGATTCACAGTCAGTTCTACATTGTGATTTCTTTCTATTTACTGATACAAGGCAGGCTGGGGTGCCAGCAAGCAAAACAGTATTGCAATGTTATGAAATATAAAAACTCTGATTCTTAGATTATGTCTAAAGAAAACTTGATTCGGTTCCCACAAAGCTACAGCTGACATTTACTGAGTTCTATCTTCCATAAATATGCTAATTACATGCAATACCTCATTTAATCCTCAATACCACTGCTATAAAGTTACTCTTTTGTGTGCTCTACTTCACAAACAGGGACAAGACAAAAATAATTAAGTCCCTTAAGGCAAAACTTAAAAAAAATGACAAAGATTCTATCATAAAAAGTCTACTTCTACTCTCTGAAACCTTAACCACTATGATAGAGGTTTAAAATGAATTTAATATCTAAGATACACAAATAAATTTAACAATTTTTTGTTTTGTTTTGAGGGAAGGTCTCACTCTAACCCAGGCTGATCTGGAATTCACTATGTAATCTCAGAGTAGGCCTCCAACTCATAGCCATCCTCCCACTTCTCCCTCCTGAGTGCTGGGATTAAAGGTATGCACCACCATGCCCGCAAATTTAACAATTTTTACTTAAATTAGCAAAATTATAATTGCAAATTTTTTCCTAAAACATCCATATCTTGCTTACTTTATATGTGTTCCATTAAAAAACTACAAACATGGGCTGGATAGATGGCTTAGCAGTTAAGGCGCTTGCTGGCGAAGCCTAAAGACTCAGGTTCTATTTTCCAGTACCCACGTAAACCAGATGCATTGCACGCTCTCTCTTAAATAACTACAAACACGATTCAACAAAAAAGGATTCTGTATTTCTGTATTTTAGAATTTATATATTTGCTAAAAATAGCATGTGAAGGCTGGGGACTGAGCTCAGCTGTTAGAGTGTTTGATTCCTAGCATGTGTAAAATGGGCCCAGGCCCACCATGTCTATAATTATAGCGGTTGGGAGTTTGTGAAGCAGAAGGATCAAAGTTCAAGGTCAGTCTGGGCTAGCAGAAATCAGTCTCAGTGGTTAAAGGTGCCTGCTGGCCCAGCTTCTATCCCCCAGCATCCACATAAAGCCAGATGCAACCTGAAACTCACAGACTCACAGTTGTAGTAGTCTCAGACCTTGATTCAGATGGGGTACAGACACCTCGAGATTGTCCTCTGATTCCACAAGCATGCATAGCAGGCAAACACACACAAAACAAATGAAATTTAAAAGCAACCTTTAAAAAATCCAGGTGGCTATAATACTCTTAAAAACAGGAACAGATATGGCAATCCAGTGAATTTCCTTTAGAATTACTCTAAATCTCTTTGGGGAAAAAAAACCTATGTAAATACTTTCTGTAAGATTTATTGCTATTATTTATTTATCTGAGGCACGCACGTGCACATGCGAGAGAGAGAGACAGCAGACAGAGAGAATGGGTATGCCAGGACCTCTAGCCACTGCTAACAAACTCCAGACACATGTGCCATCTGGCTTATGTGGGTCCTGGGAAATCGAACCTGGGTCCTTTTGGCCTCTGCAGACAAGCGCCTTAACTGCCAAGCTATCTCTCCAGCCCTATATACATAGTTTTAAATCAGCATTAGATTTGACATTACCTAAACAAAATAAATTTTCCCATTTGATTTTGATTTCACAGAGAAAGGTAGAAAATCAGTACTTTCCAAAATTTATTTGCAGGCCCTCCTCCTGTCACCTTTGCCACTGTAGACAGATCAAACCCAGGGCCTTGTGCATATCAGCCAATTACTCTACCCTGAGTTACACAGCAGCCCCAGCCCTTTGCAGTTCTTTATAGGCAGCAGAACAAAAGAATATAAAAATGTTAATGGAAGCTGGGCGTGGTGGCGCACGCCTTTGATCCAGCACTAGGGAAGCACAGGTAGGAGGATCGCCGTGAGTTCGAGGCCACCCTGTGAATACGTAGTGAATTCCAGGTCAGCCTGGGCCAGAGTGAGACCCTACCTGGGGGGGGGGGGGGGGCGGCAGTAAATGGTGGTACAAACTGCAATTAGGTTCATGTATTTTTATTTTCAGCCAGAATCCTATTCACAGGTTTACAAATATCTGAATACGGCTTTTTTTTTTTTTTTTTTTTTTTTTTTTTGCTTTTTTGAGGTAGGGTCTCGTTGTGCCCCAATGTGACCTGGAATTCACTACGTAGTCTCAGTGTGGCCTCAAATTTAGTGATCCTCCTACCTCTGCCTCCCAAGCGCTAGGATTAAAGGTGAGTGCCACCACACCCGGATTTTTTTTTTTTTTTTTGAGGTAGGGTTTCACTCTAGCTCAGGCTGACCTAGAATTCACTATGTAGTCTCAGGGCGGCCTTGAACTCACAGCGATTCTACTATGTCTGCCTCTGCTGGGATTAAAGGAATGTGCCACCATGCCTGGCTTGAATATGGCCATTTTTGAAAGCAACACCTCCAATTAACACTATTCTTTTTTTAAGAAAAATTATGAGGATGAGTTGGCTCCATAGTTAAAGGCAATTGCTTGCAATGCCTGATGCCTGGGTTTGATTCCCCAGTACCCATGTAAAGCCAGATGCATAAACTGGTATATGCATATGAATTTTGATTGTAGTGGCAATCCTGAAAGTGTTCTCCTTCCAAATAAATAAATGAATGAATGCAAAAAATTATGGCCAGGTGTGGTGCCATTATGTCTTTAATCCCAGCACTTGTGGAGGCTAAGGTAGGAAAATGGCCATGAGTTTAAGACCAGTCTGGGACTAGAGTTCCAGGTCAGCCTGGGCTAGATTGAGACTCTACCTTGAAAAAAAAACAAACCACAACAAAACAATTTGTGAATTTATTTGCATGCCATGTGTGTGCACATGTATGTACAGGTGTGCAAGGGCCTTGCTGCTGCAAATGAACACAAGACACGTGAGCCACTTTTTGGGTAGTTTGTACAGGTGGTATGGGAATTGAAAGCAGCCAGTAGGCTTTACAAAAAAGTGGCTTAACCACTGAGCCACCTTTCTAGTCCCTCCACTTTTGCATCTGTGTGGTGTGCACATGTATGCAGGTGCAGGTGCACATGGAGGCCAGAGGTTGATAATGGGTCTTTCCTTAATTGCTTCTCCACCTGATTTTACTGAGACAGAGACCCTCACTTGAACTAAAGGCAAACAGCATCTGATGACAGCAGCCAGCAGAAACGCTGGTTTGTGAATTGTCTGTACAAAACCTGAAGTACATGAAGGTGTTAATGTTTACCATTTTTTTTCAGAGAAAGAAAATGACTGTCTAGGTATAAGTATTATTGAAACAATAAAAACAATCTTTAAAAAAATCTTTTACAGCTTTTAAAAAAGGCTCCCGGTTCAATTCTCCAGGACCTACATGAGCCAGATGCACAAGGGGGAGCATCCTTTGCAGTGGCTGGAGGCCCTGGAACGCCCATTCTCTGTCTCTCTCCCTCTTTCTCAAATAAATAAATAAATAAAACATATTAAAATTTTTTATTTAAAAAATAAAAATAAAAAAAGGCTCCTCAGGCATGCTATTTTTTTGTTTTGTTTTGTTTTTCGAGGTAGGGTCTCACTCTAGCCCAGGCCGACCTGGAATTCACTATGTAGTTTCAGGGTGACCTCATGGCGATCCTCCTACCTCTGCCTCCCAAGTGCTGGGATTAAAGGTGTGCACCACCACGCCCGGCTTCAGGCATGCTATTTTTATGAAAAGACCAAACTTATTTTGGCAGGGTAGATAAAGCCTATAATCCCAGCACTCAGGAGGCTGAGGTAGGAGCACTGCCCTGAGTTCAAGTAGGTCAGCCTGGGCTAGAGTGAGACCTTGAAAAAACAAAGCTGGGCGTGGTAGTACACGCCCTTAATCCCAGCACAGGAGGCAGAGGTAGGATTACCGTGAGTTCAGGGCCACCCCGAGCCTGGGCTAGAGAGACCCTACCTTGAAAAAAAAGAAAAACAAACAAGCAAAATAAGGTATAAAGTAAGGTGAGGAGTGTGAATCAAAACACAAAATACACATGCATGAAAATATCAGAAATCAAAATTAAAAAGTAACAGCTCTTATTCTGTCTCACTCAAGTAGTCTAGTGAGAGTTGCCACTAGATCCTCTATCCCAAGGGCAGTGTGCGACCAAGAAATATCATCTTCCTTTATCAGGGAGAACCTGTGTGGAAATGGTGAAGGCTACATGCCCGCAGGGAGGATGATTAACTTCTAACAAGATGAATTAAGTTTGATCTTACTGTAAAGAGCCAGACAAGAAGCACCAAAGTCTTATTTAAATACTGTTGGCCCCACACAGATCTAGTTCAAAGGGACCTTATACTAAAATAGGATTTAGATGTTCTTTAGACATAGACCAAATGCTGAAACTGCTCAAAATGTTAAATGGTATTTTAAGGAATATGCTCACATGGGTTAACATATGCACTGGTAAATTCCAGGTGTATTTTGAGTTCTTGAATAAAAGGCATTTCACATCAATCATTCCAAGTAAAAATTAAGGTGGACAGGCATGGTGGTGCATGCCTTTTAATCCCAGGACTCAGGAGGCTAAGGTAGGAGGATCGCTGTGAGTTCAAGGCCAGTCCAAAACTACATAATGAATTCCAGGTCAGCCTGGTGGAGAGCAAAACCCTACCACAAAAATCCAAAACAAGCCGGGCGTGGTGGCGCCCGCCTTTAATCCCAGCACTTGGGAGGCAGAGGTAGGAGGATCACTGTCAGTTCGAGGCTACCCTGAGATTACACAGTAAATTCCAGCTCAGCCTGAGATAGAGTGAAACCCTACCTTGGGGAAAAAAAAATTCTAAAACATAAAAAAAAAATATGGTATTCTAAAACAGACTAATAAAATACCTGTCTTCATACCTTTGGCATTAAGATACCTGGAAAAGGCTTGGGCCTTTTTTTTTCCCTTTAGCGAATTTGTTTCTGAGAGCAATTACATTAGTAACTATTACCTCCAATCACATTTTACTGTCTTCTAGGGAGAAGTGATAATTCTTTTGTTTTGTTTTTATGAGGTAGTGTCTCACTCTAGCTCAGAGTGGTTTGAACTCAGGGTGATCCTCCTACCTCTGCCTCCCGAGTGCTGGGATTAAAGGCGTGCCACACCACGCCCAGCCTGTTTGCCCAATTTTAATTGTTCAAATCACAACAACAAAAAGAAACCCACCACTGCATCAGAATGTGAATTTGTCATAAAGTTCATAAAGTTTTTCTTTACCAAATGGAAATTCTAAGATAAGCAGAGAAAATGTTTGAATGGAAGGAGGATGCCCAAGGAAGATGCATTAGTTCAAGATATAGCATTTTCTTTTCTGGGGGGAGGGGTGGGGGCCAGAGGAAGCAGACAGGGTCTCACCTTATACCTAAGCTGGCCTCAAACTCACAGCAATCCTCCTGCGTCAGCCTCTTGAGTGCTGGGATGATGTGCGAGGATGCATTACATTCATAGAGCACGCATTTTAATGTAGCCCAGCACTGTGAATCCTAAGTGCCCTGACCATTGTCACTGAAGCTTTCAAGCACCATTGCTTTATACAGACCAAGATTTAGGTATCATAAATGTCACTAGCAGATAAGCTAAAACCACCAAGTAAGAAAGGTTTGTTTCCCAAGTATTTAGACTATGCCCCGTTGGTAGAAAAGAAACAGTGCTGTACTTTGAGCTAGTACACTGAGGGTTCTAAGTGAGCGAGGTCATTCAGTGAGTTCAAATTCCTCAACGGAAAAGACCAAACACTCGTATGACTTTAATAAGTGAACTTTCAAAGTGTTCTGAGATGTTGCTTCTCCTGAGAGGTTTATGGAGCCCTTAATGGGAGCAGGCAGGGGAAGTTAAGTATTCACGCATGCCCCTTTATACAGTCAAATATTTCTTTTAGCAGTTATAAAGACAGCATGACACGCTGTAGAACCTGTAAAGCATCATGACTTTAAGAGATAAGCATAAACCTGCACATTCGTGGTTGTTCTGGAAGACTAAAAGCCTGACAATCACAAAAGGCTGCTGGAATAAATAAGGCAACTGAAGAAATAAAAGGTTTTTAAAAGATAGCACATGAAAGTTGATGTGCTTTCTTACAGCATGGGGAGAAATTTTTAAGTACATGCACATACAGGTATAGAAGAATCTCTATACACTATACTATACTATACTAATGTGGTTGGTTCTGGGTGGCGGGAAAATTTTTTTTTTAATATTCTATTTTGCTTGCCGGCTTCTAAAACAAGCAGGAACGAGTTGATATTCTAACGCCCGCCCCGCAAAAAAGCCAAAGCAAATGGCCCACTGGCAGGTTACATGCACTAGCGTTCAAAAGCTCCAGCTGCAACAAGAACGCCTGACAAGTCCCAGAAACCCACCAGGATTTCAAGGACACAAGCAGGGAGCCCGGAAATCCGTGAAGATAGCTGACAGCCATGACCATGTCGGCGAGAAAGGACCGATGCGGACACTCTCGTCCGGCAAAGCCCGGGTCCAAATTCTCTCCAGCAGCTCCTCCACGCCGAGGAGGAAGCGCGAGGGCGCTCGCCCGGCATGCTCGGGGCTGGGGTTCCAAGGGTCCCCAGTCCTCCTCCCAGGCTCGCGCCCGCCCGCCCGCGCACCCACCCACGGGCAGCAGACCCAGCGGTGCCCCATCTTACAGGGTTTCTTGGCATCCTTGATCTTCATGGCGCCGGCCTAAGGAGCGCAGGGCGGCCTCGCGTGCACAGCTCCGGGGAAGACTCGGCGACGACTCCGGAGGAGGCAGGGGCAGCTCGGCGAGGCCCGGCCGGTTCCTCCCCCTCCGCAGGCCGGGTGGGGCGGGCCCAGGGCGGGGCGGCCCCACCCCCACTCCTGCGAAGGGGCGGCCGGGACTGAGCGAGCTGGGGGAAAGGCCTCCGGTCTCACCGCTCCGGGGCGTCCCCCCTGCAGCCGCTCCAAACAATAGGCCCCGGTTCCCCCCCTCCCGAGCCGCCGTTGCCGCCGCCACCACCGCCGCCGCCGCCGCAATGAGAAATAACCCGCCCAGGCGGAGCACTCACGTGACCCAAGCCGCGCCTCGCTCCCTGCGGGGCTGCTGGGAATTGTAGTCCTCCGCGCCGAGTGGGCCTGCTCTCTAGCTGCAGATGCGCGGACGGACTACGAAGCCCAGGATGCATCGCGGCCCCCTTCGCCCAAGCCCCCTCCGCTTCCGGAGATCGCCTCAGAGTGGGCCCAGCGAGAAGGGGGCGGGGCCTTAGTCACGCCAGTGAGGAGGCCGCCAATGGTGGCAGACGTGGGCGGCCCGGCAATTCCCGGGTTCGGGCCCGTCCCTGCTGCTACGGCGAGAGGTGAGGGGCTGGCAACTCTGCTGGGGGCTGTCATGGCTGTCCTGCAGTCGTAAGCTACCCCCTCGAGGCAGAAAAGCTGGTCATTGTGCCGAGGGAAGCGCAAAATTCAAGGTTAGAAGCCACTCAAGGTTGAAGTCAATTCACCAAGGAATCCCTTTATGAACAACGTTGAGTGATAATGTATGGCATCTAGGGCTCAGCACTTTTTGTAAATTATTTATTGTATTCCAACAACCTTGGCACGAGTCACATGACCGGCTTTATAATCATTTTGAATATGGGAAGTTAAGCCCTTCTGATCACATGCTTTTTGCCATCGTTCCTTGTTTCCCCCACCTGAGGCCCTGGGGCCTCAACTAATAAAGGGAAAATTGACTTCTAGGAAAGAAAAGTACATAGGCCAGTTTCCACAACAAAGCCAGGACACCCATCTCAATATACTAGAGTCTGAGATCTCCCACAAGAAAGGAAAGAAATAGCATTGAGAATCTTCTAGAACCTCTTTCAACTTGTTTTTTCTTTATTTTTTTCTTTTTAATTATTATTTTTTTATTAACAACTTCCATGATTGTAAACAATATCCCATGGTAATGCCTTCCCTTTCCCCCCCCCCTTTTTTTTTGGTTCCTTGAGGTAGTGTCTCACTCTAGCCCCAGGATGACCTGGAATTCACTGTACTCTCAGGGTGACGTTGAACTCACGCTATCCACCTACCTCTGCCTTCCAAGTGCTGAGATTAAAGATGCGCACCACCACGCCCGGTCTCTTCATCTTTTTTTTTTTTTTTTTTTAATATTTATTTACTTGAGAGAGAAAGACTGGGTGTGTCAGGGCCTCCAGCCACTGCAAATGAACTCCAGATGCATGTAGTACCATATGCATCTGGCTTTACATGGGTCCTGGGGAAATCAAACCTGGGTCCTTAGGCTTTGCAGGTAAATGCCTTAACAGCTCAGCCATCTCTCCAGCCCTTTCTATTATTATTATTATTATTACTTTGGTTTTTTTTTTTTGAGGTAGGGTCTCACTCTAGCCCAGGCTGACTTCTCAGGGTGGCCTCGAACTCACAGTGATCCTCCTACATCTGCCTCCCAAGTGCTGGAATTGAAGGCATGCACCATTATGCCTGGTTCCCTTCTATTATTATTATTATTATTGTAATAAGGAAGAAAGGTTAAATAGCTAGTCTGTTTGCTCAGGGTATTTATTTGGGAGAGACCAGATACCTTTTATTATTTTGATACAGCCAAAAGATACATGTTGGTGGAGAACCAACCAATTACATCAGAGTATGAGTATTCTTTGAAGACTTTTCAGATTCAAAACCATGATTCTTGGGCTGGAGAGGTGGCTCAGCATTAAATCCATCTGCTTGCAAAACTTGGCAGCCTGAGTTTGAATATCCCCGTATCCATGTAAAGCCGGTTGTACAAAGTGGCACATTCATCTGAAGTTTGTTTGCAGTGGCAGAAGGCCCCTGGTGCTTCCATTTCTTCTCCCATTCTCTCTCCCTCTATCTTTGCAAATAAATAAATAAATAATATTTTAAAAAACATGACTCAATTAAAAAAAATAATAAAACTAGAGGTATCCTAGAAAATCTGGTGCTTTCTGTGGCATGGGGTAAGACTGTTAGGTTGGGACAGGCTCCCAAGATGGAGTCACCATTCTCAAGGTCAGCAGAATGGTGACAGAGGCATAGGAAAGTAGATTATCTACATTCTCAAGAAACCACCCAGTGATTATCCCCTCCTTTACTAACAATGCCACAGGCCATGGTTTCCTGTCCCCTTATGTTCTAGTGTCACACCCTAGCTATTTTAAATGGCTAATGTCATGATCTCCCCTAAGCAAACTTTTCTATTCATCTCAACAAAGGAATTATTTTTCTTTCCTCACCTTCCAGCAACTGAAAAAGCCCTATAAAGCCCAGTACCTGAAAACTCAGGTTGGCTGTGCTCCTCTAGTGAGTTAGCCCTTGGCAGCTTCTGCTTTTCCTGAATAAAAGCTTTCATCTTGTCTCAGAGTGGTTTGTGTGTTCTTGGTCATTCCCAAACCTTACAAAAATGAGAACATAAAAGAGAAAGCCCACCATCCAGGGGTCTGAGTTGCCAGTTCACATACCTAAAAAGCTTAGAAAAAACATTTCTGGCCGGGCGTGGTGGCACACGCCTTTATTCTCAGCACTTGGAAGGCAGAAGTAGGAGGATCACCTTGAGTTCAAGGCCACCCTGAGACTACATAGTGAATTCTAGGTCAGCCTGGTCTAGAGTGAGTGAGACCCTATCTTGAAAAACCAAAAAAAAAAAAAAAAAAAAAAAAATATAAAATTATATATGTATTTCTAAATAAATACATCGGTATCACTTGGCTGTATCCTACCTCTCTTTGCAAGTTTCAGCTTGAAGTAGGTAGGGGAGAGCAGAGCATGGTGGCACACGCCTTTAATCCCAGCACTTGGGAGGCAGAGATAGGAGGATCGTGAGTTCAAGGCCAGCCTGAGACTACATAGTGAATTCTAGATCAGCCCGAGCTAGAGTGAAACCCTACCTCAAATTAAAAAACAAAAACAAACAAACAAACAAACAAAAAAACACCAAAGTGGGGGACAGTGATGAACGTTTCTTGTGATAAGCTGACCATGACCCAAGAGGAAAGAGAAAAGCTAGGAATGAAAAGCCAGTGGAGAGCTTTGGGTCAGAGATGGTATATGTGTGGATCACATAAAAAGCTAGGTACATGGGAGTTAATAATTTATCCACTGCTTAAATATGGAACTGTCAGTTGGACCATATTATGTGCCAGAAAACCTGAGTGGTAAGAATTGTAAGACTGGAGCGATGGCCTAGCAGTTAAGGCACTTGCCGTGAAGCCTAAAATACTCAGGTTTGATTCCCCAATACTCACATAAGCCAGATACACAAGGTATCTCATGCATCTGGAGTTCATGCAGTGGCTGGAGGCCCTGGTATATCCATTGTTTTTTTTCTCTCTCTCTCTCTCAAATAATAACAAAAAAGAATTCTAGGGTTGGGGAAACGGCTCAGTGTTTGTTTAAAGGCGATTGCAAAGCCTGCTGGCCAGGATTTGATTCCCAGTACTCATGTGTGGTAGTTTGAATGGATGTCCCCTTATAGATTCAGTAGTTTTATTCAAGCTTGTAACTTGGTGTCACTGTAGATGGATCCTAGGGTCCATCCCTAAGGTGTGGGGGTGGGTCTGGAATTCCAGCCTAAGTTTGCAGAGTGCTTGAGCACTGAGTGGGGTGATTGCAGTGTGCTTGCTGTGTTGTGCTGGTGGTGGTATTTTTTACTCTGCGTAGACCTGTGAAAGGCGGCCAGCTCTTTCACCATCATGGAACTTCCCCTGGACCTATAAGCTTCAAATAAATCCTATTCCTCCCATAGACTGTGTCTAGGTGGAGGTTCATCCAATGTGAATCTATAAAGCTATAAAGACAGATATACAAAGTGGTGCATGTGTCAGAAATTCATTTGCAGTAGCAGGAGCCCTTGGCACATCTATATTCTCTCTCTCTTTCAAATAAATAAATATTTAAAAAAATTCTAGCCAAGATGCCTGGCATGGTTGTGCATACCTTTAATCCCAGCACTTGGGAGGCAGAGGTAGGAGGATCACCATGAGTTCAAGGCCACCCTGAGACTACATAGTGAATTCCAGGTCAGCCTGGCATAGAGTGAAACCCAACCCCCCCCCCAAAAAAAAAAATTCTATTCTTAGATCAGTCATGAAATGCTGCAAAATCCTGAGAATTTCCTTCATCCCTGGGCTTAAAATTATCTATATATAAGATGAGATGATTGAGATTTTTAAAAATTATTTTTATTTTATTTATTTGAGAGAAAGAGAATGGGAATGCCAGGGTATTCAGCCACTGCAGACAAATTCCAAGCACATGTGCCACCTTGTGCATCTGGTTTATGTGGGTCCTGGAGAATCGAACCTTGATCCTTTGGCTTTTCAGGCAAGTACTTCAATTGCTAAGCCATCCCTCCAGCCCTTTTGTTGTTGCTTTTGAGGTATGGTTTCACTCTAGCCCAGGTTGACCTGGAACTCTGTAGTACCAGGCTGGCCTCAAACTCACAGTGACCACCACACCAGGGGTAGTTGAAAGTTTTTTGTTTTTTTCCGAGGTAGGGTCTTACTCTAGCCCTGTCTGACCTGGACTTCACTTTGTAGTGTCAGGGTGGCCTTGAATTTATGGCGATCCTCCTACCTCTGCCTCCCAAATGCTGGGATTATGGGATTAAAAGCGTGCGCCACCACTCCGTGCTAGTTTTTTTTTTTTTTTTTTGGTGGGGGGGGTTAGGAGGTAAGGTCTCATTCTAGCCCAGGCTGACTTGGACTTCACCATGTAGTCTCAGGGTGGCCTCAAACTCTTGGCGATCCTCCTACCTCTGCCTCCCAAATGCTGGGATTAAAGGTGTGTACCACCATGCCTGGCTCCGGCCTAGATTTTTAAAAAACATTTTAAACCGGGTATGGTGGCACATGTCTTTAATCCTAGCACTTGGCAGAGGTAGGAGGATCGCCATGAGTTTGAGGCCACCCTGAGACTACATGGTGAAGTCCAGGTCAGCCTGGGCTAGAGTGACACCCTACCTTGAAAAACAAAACAAAACTATATATATATATGTAAATTTATATATAGTAGAGAGAGAGAAAAAAATGGGCATTCCAGGGCCTCCATCCACTGCACACAAACTCCAGATGCATGTGCCACCTTGTGCATCTGGCTTATGTGGGTCCTGGGGAATAGAACCTAGGTCCTTAGGCTTTGCAGGCAAGTGCCTTAACCATGAAGCATCTAGCCTGATTTTTAATCATCTTTGTTATTTGTGGCTTCCTACAATCAAGTTATTTTTAAATTTTTATTTATCTATCTTTTTAATTTATTTTTTTATTAACAACTTCCATGATTATAAACAATATCCCATGGTAATGCCCTCCCTCTCCCACTTTCCCCTTTGTTTGTTTGCTTATTTATTTATTTATTTATTTTATTAATTAGCTTTGTACTCAGTGAATACAGTCAAGTTGGTACCATTGTTAGCCTCCTCTCTGTCTTTCCACCTCCCCATGGGCCCTACTTGTTGAGGTATATGGGTCATGCATTATGGAGTTAGACCTCAGTTATGGGTAGGAGGAAATGTCTCTGCATATCATGACCCAACATATGGCTCTGACATTCTTTCCGCCCCATCTTCTGCAAAATTTCCTTGAGCTATGTTGAGTTCATTTTTGGTCTGCTTTAATGATGAGGTCTTGGGAGCCTCTGTGTCTCTGGATATCTGATTTGATAGGAATTGATTGTTCTTTGTGTTGATCTCCTTCACCCTTGTGCTGGTACCAGGTTCACCAAGAAAACAGCACCCTTGCTTGTTTTGCCAATCATTCTTAGTTTCAGCTGGGGACCATTTGAGGTATTATGGGGTGATTCTCTCCTTAGAATCTGCATCTATCTGAAAAAAGAGAAGCAGATTCTCCAACGGAGAGTAAAGTTAGCACCAGACAAATGGGATAACCCTTATTTTTTTTTTTAGAGAGAATTTAATAGGTGTAAGCCCTCTTGTAGCCCACGATTGGTGGTAGCTTGAAAATGGAGAGTGGGCTCATTTTTGGATATGGTTCTGGCTTGTTTCCCAGCTCCAGCTATGGGTTCTGTTCCACTGAGCGGATCAGTTAGCCAAATCAAGGAGCAGTTGGTTTCCCACCATGGCTGTGCACCACTATTGCACTTGTGTGAGCATCACAACAGGTTATTTGCTGCTAAGTAGGTTAGACCAGTGAGTTGCTTGGACAGATATTGGTCATTTTCCCCCAGTCGCCCATGTAGCACCTTCTCGCACTAGACACACTGATTATTTGGGGACTGACTCTCTTCCAGCTTCCAGTCATGTCACTCCATGTTACTTGTCAACCGCATATGGTGTCTTCAGCAGTAGGGTCTTACCACTAACGTTTGGTGGGTCATCAAGTTCTCTGACAGAAATCTGTCATTCTTTTAGGAAAACTTGTCGATCTCTCTGATCAAAAGCTGATTGTGGATGATAACCACATGCTGGTACTGGGAGTTATAGGTCAGTGCCCATGAAGAGAAGGAAGAAAAAGATAAGTAATATAAAAGAGTTACAGAGAAGAGAGAGAGAGACAGAGAGAGACAGAGAGAGACTATAGAAGATTAACGCTTTCCCCTTTGACACTCCACTCTCCATCATATCCCCTCTCCCTCTCAATCAGTCTCTCTTTTATTTTGATGTCATGATTTTTTCCTCCTGTTATGATAGTCTTGTGTAGGTAGTGTCAGGTGCTGTGAGGTCATGGATATCCAAACCATTTTGTGTCTGGGGGGAGCATGTTGTAAGGAGTCCTACCCTTCCTTTGATTCTTACATTCTTTCTGCCACCTGTTCCACAATAGACCCTGAGCCTTGGAAGGTGTGATAGAGATATTGCAGTGCTGAGCACTCCTGTCACTTCTTGCCGGCACCATGATGCCTTCTGAGTCATCCCAAGGTCACTGCCATCTGGAAAGAGAAGGTTCTCTACCAAAAGTGAGAGTAGCATTAATATATGGGTATGAACATTAAGAGAAGTGCTTACTGGGCAGTTTGATGAGCATAGTATATACATTTAGCCAGACAGCAGCAGACGTTGCACCCCTAGGGCTCATGACTACCCCTGTTTTAAGTTTTCCGTATCAGGGATGTATTCCCTCCCATGGAGCAGGCCTCCAGTCCAATTAGAGGGCAGTTGGTTTCCACCATGACAGATGTGCCACTATTGCACCTGTTGGCTCATTTGGCCTGGCTGGCAAAATTTTATTTTTATTTTTATTTTATTTTTTCTCAATTTTTATTAACATTTTCCATGATTATAAAAAATATCCCATGGTAATACCCTCCCTTCCCAGCTTGCTGGCAAAATTTAAGACCTGCAGTGTCCACTGTTGAGTATCTACACTGGTGATTTCTCTCCCTCCCATTGAATTGCATGCAGAATGGCTTGTTGCAGCTTTCTGTCAGCTGGTCTATATGGAGGAGGTTATCAGCTCTGTTCCAGCAGGATTTCTCAGTGGCCAAGTATGTGGAGTCTTCAGCAATAGGGTCTTACCATCTATTCCTGGTGGGAAACCAAGGGCTCTGGCAATGCCCTATAATGTTTTGGGGGCATCAGGGACCTCCCTGGCCAACAACTCACTGGAAGGTATCCCATCCCTGGCACTGAAAATTTTCTAGCAACAATCTATGACTCCTGAGTATTCCATTGTCCAAAAAAGTAGGTTTCCATATGATTTATTTATATCCTTTTAGATTTTTTTTTGTTATTTTTGTTTATTTATTTGAGAGCAACAGACAGAGAGAGAAAGAGGCAGATAGAGAGAGGGAGAGAGAATGGGTGCGCCAGGGCCTCCAGCCACTGCAGACGAACTCTAGACGCGTGCGCCCCCTTGTGCATCTGGCTAACGTGAGTCCTGGGGAGTCGAGCCTCGAACCGGGGTCCTTAGGCTTCACAGGCAAGCGCTTAACCGCTAAGCCATCTCTCCAGCCCTCCTTTTAGATTTTGATGAACCCTCCCTCCACCTTTCCTTTACTCAATCTAATCTAGTTATTTTTGCAAAAATAATGTGAGATGGGTTCAATTAGGTTTTTCTTCACAGTGTCACCAGCATCTGAGGCTGACAGGTCATACTGCTTTGGCTTCTGGACATTCTTCAAACCCTGTTGGTTCTCAGCCCCAATCCCTTCCCCCAGCAATGTCTGATTCATTGCAGGTTCTCTTTTCTAGCATGCCCTTAAAACTGTTCTGGCAGAATGAGTGTGGGAGCTAGAAAGTGCATCTAAAGGGACCACAAAATTATTTTCCTGCCTCAATATTTGTTGTCTATGGAACAAGTTTATCTTGGAAATGATAGAGGATATCTGATGCATCCACATTTTGCTTTGGCAGAGTGGGTGTCCTTAGAGGCAGGCGGCAGATTGTACTTTTTGATATCTATGAGGACTCCCAGTAGAAAAACTTAAACTTACACACACACACACACACACACACACACACACTTCAAAGCCTAGATCAAGCTACTCACAGTGGATCCCACGCCCATGAGATGGTTAAGAACACACTACAGGCCAGGTGTGGTGGCACACACTTTTAATCCCAGCACTTGGGAGGCAGAGGTAGGAGGATCGCCTTGAGTTCAAGGCCACCCTGAGACTACATAGTGAATTCCAGGTCAGCCTGAGCTAGAGTGAGACCCTACCTTGAAAAACCAACCAACCAACCAAACAACCAAACACCACTCCGGTAACTCTTTGGGTGAATAAACTCAAATCGTCATCTCACTGAAGGAGTGTCAATATTATCCCCATTGGATATCCTCACCATCATGACAGTGAAATCATAAAAATTTCATTTAAGCTGGGTGTGGTGGCGCACACCTTTAATCCCAGCACTCGGGAGGCAGAGGTAGGAGGACCACCATGAGTTTAAGGCCATCCTAGACTACATAGTGAATTCCAGGTCAGCTTAGGCTAGAGTGAAACCCTACCTCAAAAAACCAAAAAATAAAATAAAATAAAAATGTTCAACCTTTGGGCTGGGTGAAACCCTACCTCAAAAAAAAAAAAATTTTTTTTTTTTTCATTTAAACCAGGCATGGTTGCACACAGAGTTAGGAGGAGCTCTGTGAGTTTGAGGCTAGCCTGGAGCTATAGAGTGAGTTCCAGGTGAGCCTGGGCTAGAGTGAGACCCTACCTCAAAACAACAACAAAAAATTTCATTTAGCAAATATTGAGCTTTACATATGTTCCAGTCTCTGGGGTATGTACTAGGGCAGGGAGAGAGATGTGCCAGAAAACCTGAGTGGTAAGAATTGTAAGACTGGAGCGATGGCCTAGCAGTTAAGGCGCTTGCCGTGAAGCCTAAAATACTCAGGTTTGATTCCCCAATACTCCACATAAGCCAGATACACAACGGTATCTCATGCATCTGGAGTTCATGCAGTGGCTGGAGGCCCTGGTATATCCATTGTTTTTTTTCTCTCTCTCTCTCAAATAATAACAAAAAAGAATTCTAGGGTTGGGAGAAAGGCTCAGTGTTTGTTTAAAGGCGATTGCAAAGCCTGCTGGCCAGGATTTGATTCCAGTACTCATGTGTGGTAGTTTGAATGGATGTCCCCCTTATAGATTCAGTAGTTTTATTCAAGCATGTAACTTGGTGTCACTGTAGATGGATCCTAGGGTCCATCCCTAAGGTGTGGGGGTGGGTCTGGAATTCCAGCCTAAGTTTGCAGAGTGCTTGAGCACTGAGTGGGGTGAT
Organism: Dipus sagitta; assembly: GCA_036346955.1. NCBI lineage: Eukaryota > Metazoa > Chordata > Mammalia > Rodentia > Dipodidae > Dipus > Dipus sagitta. The sequence continues at coordinate 47,673,655 of CM070777.1, read as the reverse complement.
TGCAGTGTGCTTGCTGCGTTGTGCTGGTGGTGGTATTTTTTCTCTATGTAAACCTGTGAAAGGCGGCCAGCTCTTTCACCATCATGGAACTTCCCCTGGACCTATAAGCTTCAAATAAATCCTATTCCTCCCATAGACTGTGTCTAGGTGGAGGTTCATCCAATGTGAAGCTATAAAGCTATAAAGACAGATGTACAAAGTGGTACACGTGTCAGAAATTCATTTGCAGTAGCAGGAGCCCTTGGCACATCTATATTCTCTCTCTCTTTCAAATAAATAAATATTTTAAAAAATTCTAGCCAAGATGCCTGGCATGGTTGTGCACACCTTTAATCCCAGCACTTGGGAGGCAGAGGTAGGAGGATCACCATGAGTTCAAGGCCACCCTGAGACTACATAGTGAATTCCAGGTCAGCCTGGCATAGAGTGAAACCCAACCCCCCCCCCCCCAAAAAAAATTCTAGTCTTAGATCAGTCATGAAATGCTGCAAAATCCTGAGAATTTCCTTCATCCCTGGGCTTAAAATTATCTATATATAAGATGAGATGATTGAGATTTTTAAAAATTATTTTTATTTTATTTATTTGAGAGAAAGAGAATGGGAATGCCAGGGCATTCAGCCACTGCAGACAAATTCCAAGCACATGTGCCACCTTGTGCATCTGGTTTATGTGGGTCCTGGAGAATCGAACCTTGATCCTTTGGCTTTTCAGGCAAGCACTTTAATTGCTAAGCCATCCCTCCAGCCCTTTTGTTGTTGCTTTTGAGGTATGGTTTCACTGTAGCCCAGGTTGACCTGGAACTCTGTAGTACCAGGCTGGCCTCAAACTCACAGTGACCACCACACCAGGGGTAGTTGAAAGTTTTTTGTTTTTTTCCGAGGTAGGGTCTTACTCTAGCTCTGGCTGACCTGGACTTCACTATGTAGTGTCAGGGTGGCCTTGAATTTACGGCGATCCTCTTACCTCTGCCTCCCAAATGCTGGGATTATGGGATTAAAAGCGTGCGCCACCACTCCTGGATAGTTTTTTTTTTTTTTGGGGGGGGGGTTAGGAGGTAAGGTCTCACTCTAGCCGAGGCTGACTTGGACTTCACCATGTAGTCTCAGGGTGGCCTCAAACTCATGGCAATCCTCCTACCTCTGCTTCCCAAGTGCTGGGATTAAAGATGTGTGCCACCACACTTGGCTCCGGCCTAGATTTTTAAAAAACATTTTAAACCGGCTATGGTGGCACATGTCTTTAATCCTAGCACTTGGCAGAGGTAGGAGGATCGCCATGAGTTTGAGGCCACCCTGAGAGTGACACCCTACCTTGAAAAACAAAAACAAAAACAAAAACAAAAACAATATATATATATATATATATTAGAAAAAATGGGCATGCCAGGGCCTCCCTCCACTGCACACAAACTCCAGATGCATGTGCCACCTTGTTCATCTGGCTTACGTGGGTCCTGGGGAATAGAACCTAGGTCCTTAGGCTTTGCAGGCAAGTGCCTTAACCATGAAGCATCTAGCCTGATTTTTAATCATCTTTGTTATTTGTGGCTTCCTACAATCAAGTTATTTTTAAATTTTTATTTATCTATCTTTTTAATTTATTTTTTTATTAACAACTTCCATGATTGTAAACAATATCCCATGGTAATGCCCTCCCTCTCCCACTTTCCCCTTTGTTTGTTTATTTATTTATTTATTTATTTATTTTTATTAATTAGCTTTGTACTCAGTGAATACAGTCAAGTTGGTACCATTGTTAGCCTCCTCTCTGTCTTTCCACCTCCCCATGGGCCCTACTTGTTGAGGTATATGGGTCATGCATTATGGAGTTAGACCTCAGTCATGGGTAGGAGGAAATGTCTCTGCATATCATGACCCAACATGTGGCTCTGACATTCTTTCCGCCCCACCTTCTGCAAAATTTCCTTGAGCTATGTTGGGTTCATTTTTGGTCTGCTTCAGTGATGAGGTCTTGGGAGCCTCTATGTCTCTGGATATCTGATTTGATAGGAGTTGATTGTTCTCTGTGTTGATCTCCTTCACCCTTGTGCTGGTACCAGGTTCACCAAGAAAACAGCACCCTTGCTTGTTTTGCCAATTATTCTTAGTTTCATCTGGGGACCATTTGAGGTATTATGGGGTGATTCTCTCCTTAGAATCATCATCTATCTGAAAAAAGAGAAGCAGATTCTCCAACAGAGAGTAAAGTTAGCACCAGACTAATGGGATAACCCTTATTTTTTTTAGAGAGAATTTAATAGGTGTAGGCCCTCTTGTAGCCCACGATTGCTGGTAGCTTGATAATGGAGAGCGGGCTCATTTTTGGATATGGTTCTGGCTTGTTTCCCAGCTCCAGCTATGGGTTCTGTTCCACTGAGCGGATCAGTTAGCCAAATCAAGGAGCAGTTGGTTTCCCACCATGGCTGTGCACCACTATTGCACTTGTGTGAGCATCACAACAGGTTATTTGCTGCTAAGTAGGTTAGACCATGAGTTGCTTGGACAGATATTGGTCATTTTCCCCCAGTCGCCCATGTAGCACCTTCTCGCACTAGACACACTGATTATCTGGGGACTGACTCTCTTCCAGCTTCCAGCCATGTCACTCCATGTTACTTGTCAACCGCATATGGTGTCTTCAGCAGTAGGGTCTTACCACTAACGTTTGGTGGGTCATCAAGTTCTCTGACAGAAATCTGTCATTCTTTTAGGAAAATTTGTCGATCTCTCTGATCAAAAGCTGATTGTGGATGATAGCCACATGCTGGTACTGGGAGTTATAGGTCAGTGCCCATGAAGAGAAGGAAGAAAAAGATAAGTAATATAAAAGAGTTACAGAGAAGAGAGAGAGAGAGACAGAGAGAGACTATAGAAGATTAACGCTTTCCCCTTTGACACTCCACTCTCCATCATATCCCCTCTCCCTCTCAATCAGTCTCTCTTTTATTTTGATGTCATGATTTTTTCCTCCTGTTATGATAGTCTTGTGTAGGTAGTGTCAGGTGCTGTGAGGTCATAGATATCCAAACCATTTTGTGTCTGGGGGGAGCATGTTGTAAGGAGTCCTACCCTTCCTTTGATTCTTACATTCTTTCTGCCACCTGTTCCACAATAGACCCTGAGCCTTGGAAGGTGTGATAGAGATATTGCAGTGCTGAGCACTCCTGTCACTTCTTGCCGGCACCATGATGCCTTCTGAGTCATCCCAAGGTCACTGCCATCTGGAAAGAGAAGGTTCTCTACCAAAAGTGAGAGTAGCATTAATATATGGGTATGAACATTAAGAGAAGTGCTTACTGGGCAGTTTGATGAGCATAGTATATACATTTAGCCAGACAGCAGCAGACGTTGCACCCCTAGGGCTCATGACTACCCCTGTTTTAAGTTTTCCGTATCAGGGATGTATTCCCTCCCATGGAGCAGGCCTCCAGTCCAATTAGAGGGCAGTTGGTTTCCACCATGACAGATGTGCCACTATTGCACCTGTTGGCTCATTTGGCCTGGCTGGCAAAATTTTATTTTTATTTTTATTTTATTTTTTCTCAATTTTTATTAACATTTTCCATGATTATAAAAAATATCCCATGGTAATACCCTCCCTTCCCAGCTTGCTGGCAAAATTTAAGACCTGCAGTGTCCACTGTTGAGTATCTACACTGGTGATTTCTCTCCCTCCCATTGAATTGCATGCAGAATGGCTTGTTGCAGCTTTCTGTCAGCTGGTCTATATGGAGGAGGTTATCAGCTCTGTTCCAGCAGGATTTCTCAGTGGCCAAGTATGTGGAGTCTTCAGCAATAGGGTCTTACCATCTATTCCTGGTGGGAAACCAAGGGCTCTGGCAATGCCCTATAATGTTTTGGGGGCATCAGGGACCTCCCTGGCCAACAACTCACTGGAAGGTATCCCATCCCTGGCACTGAAAATTTTCTAGCAACAATCTATGACTCCTGAGTATTCCATTGTCCAAAAAAGTAGGTTTCCATATGATTTATTTATATCCTTTTAGATTTTTTTTTGTTATTTTTGTTTATTTATTTGAGAGCAACAGACAGAGAGAGAAAGAGGCAGATAGAGAGAGGGAGAGAGAATGGGTGCGCCAGGGCCTCCAGCCACTGCAGACGAACTCTAGACGCGTGCGCCCCCTTGTGCATCTGGCTAACGTGAGTCCTGGGGAGTCGAGCCTCGAACCGGGGTCCTTAGGCTTCACAGGCAAGCGCTTAACCGCTAAGCCATCTCTCCAGCCCTCCTTTTAGATTTTGATGAACCCTCCCTCCACCTTTCCTTTACTCAATCTAATCTAGTTATTTTTGCAAAAATAATGTGAGATGGGTTCAATTAGGTTTTTCTTCACAGTGTCACCAGCATCTGAGGCTGACAGGTCATACTGCTTTGGCTTCTGGACATTCTTCAAACCCTGTTGGTTCTCAGCCCCAATCCCTTCCCCCAGCAATGTCTGATTCATTGCAGGTTCTCTTTTCTAGCATGCCCTTAAAACTGTTCTGGCAGAATGAGTGTGGGAGCTAGAAAGTGCATCTAAAGGGACCACAAAATTATTTTCCTGCCTCAATATTTGTTGTCTATGGAACAAGTTTATCTTGGAAATGATAGAGGATATCTGATGCATCCACATTTTGCTTTGGCAGAGTGGGTGTCCTTAGAGGCAGGCGGCAGATTGTACTTTTTGATATCTATGAGGACTCCCAGTAGAAAAACTTAAACTTACACACACACACACACACACACACACACACACACACACTTCAAAGCCTAGATCAAGCTACTCACAGTGGATCCCACGCCCATGAGATGGTTAAGAACACACTACAGGCCAGGTGTGGTGGCACACACTTTTAATCCCAGCACTTGGGAGGCAGAGGTAGGAGGATCGCCTTGAGTTCAAGGCCACCCTGAGACTACATAGTGAATTCCAGGTCAGCCTGAGCTAGAGTGAGACCCTACCTTGAAAAACCAACCAACCAACCAAACAACCAAACACCACTCCGGTAACTCTTTGGGTGAATAAACTCAAATCGTCATCTCACTGAAGGAGTGTCAATATTATCCCCATTGGATATCCTCACCATCATGACAGTGAAATCATAAAAATTTCATTTAAGCTGGGTGTGGTGGCGCACACCTTTAATCCCAGCACTCGGGAGGCAGAGGTAGGAGGACCACCATGAGTTTAAGGCCATCCTAGACTACATAGTGAATTCCAGGTCAGCTTAGGCTAGAGTGAAACCCTACCTCAAAAAACCAAAAAATAAAATAAAATAAAAATGTTCAACCTTTGGGCTGGGTGAAACCCTACCTCAAAAAAAAAAAATTTTTTTTTTTTTCATTTAAACCAGGCATGGTTGCACACAGAGTTAGGAGGAGCTCTGTGAGTTTGAGGCTAGCCTGGAGCTATAGAGTGAGTTCCAGGTGAGCCTGGGCTAGAGTGAGACCCTACCTCAAAACAACAACAAAAAATTTCATTTAGCAAATATTGAGCTTTACATATGTTCCAGTCTCTGGGGTATGTACTAGGGCAGGGAGAGAGGTGAAAAAGAAACAGTAATCAAGTTTAAGAATTAATAAACAAAGGTTGGAGAGATGGCTTCATGGTTAAGGTGCTTGCCTGCGAAGCTCAAGGACCAAGGTTCGATTCCACCGTTCCCATGTAAGCCAGATGCACAAGGTGGTACATGAATTTGGAGCTCATTTGCAGTGGCTGGAGGTCCTGGTGTGCCTATTATCTCTCTATGGGCTTCTCTCTCTCTCTCTCTCAAATAAATAAATTAATTAAATATTTTTTTGTAAAAGAATCAATAAATAAGAATGGGCTGAGATAAATGATGTAAAGGAAATTAATTAGATGTGCAAAATAATGCAGAAAGCTTGTAGGGAGAAGGCAGGTTGGAAGGACAAGGAAGCCTTCTCTGAGGGAGTTTTTCAACCAGGAACCATGAATATTGCCAGGGAAGTGTATGCCTGGCAGAGGTGTGCCTGGTACTGGAGACAGGTTTGCTTCGAGCACTGGAAGAAGTCACATGTCAGGGGAAGTTGGTGAAAGGTTATATTCCAGAGAAGACATGCACAGAAAACAAGTGGACAGTTACATAATGTAATGCTGTTTCCAATTATGTAAGTGCTAGGAAAACAAGAAAGCAGCATGGGGGTGGGGGTGACTGGGACTGTGCTACGAAAGAGTGGTTGGTGCAGGTGAACAGGATAAGGTGGATGGGCCAGGGAAGGAAGGCACAAAGGGTAGCTTTCAGGCAGGCATGTCCAACATTTTACAACACAACATGACATTGTCATCTACAAAACGCATGCTCAAGAACCAAGTAATCACATTACCAAAAACGTTGCAAAAAAACCCCCCTCATAATGTATTTTTTTTACATGCAAAAACCCCCTCATAATGTATTTTTTTACATGCAAAAAACATAAGCATGTTCTTATGTATGTGGGTGCATGTGTGTTTGCCTATAGAAGCCAGAGGTTAACACCAGATATCTTGTTCAATTGCTCTCCGTCTTTTGCTTTTTTTTTTTTTTTGGTCTTTAAAAATATATTTATTTGAGAGAGAGAGAGAGAGAGAGAGAGAGAGAGGCAGATAGAAAGATATGGGGCTTCCCAGGGCCTCTAGCTATGGCAAACAAACTCCAGATGCATGTGCCACCTTGTGCATCTGGCTTACGTGGGTACTGGGGAAATGAACCTGGGTTCTTTGGCTTTGCAGGTAAGCACCTTAACCATTAAACCATCTCTCCTGCCCCTCTCTTTTTAAAAACCATTTTATTATATTTTATTAATAACCTCCATAATTGTAGACAATATCCCATAGTAATTCCCTTTCTCCTACTTTCCCCTTTGAAACTCCACTCTCCATCATATGCCCTCCCCCTCTCAATCAGTCTCTCTTTTATTTTGATGTCATCATCTTTTCCTCCTATTATGATGGTCTAGTGCAGGTAGTGTCAGGCACTGTGAGGTCATGGATATCCAGGCTATTTTTTTAAAATTTTTTATTAACAACTTCCATGATTATAAAAAAATACCCCATGGTAATACCATCCCTCCCCCCCACTTACCCCTTTGAAACTCCACTCTCCATTATACCCCCTCCCCATCTCAATCAGTCTCTCTTTTACTTTTGATGTCTTGATCTTTTCCTCCTATTATGATGGTCTTGTGTAGGTAGTGTCAGGCACTGTGAGGCCATGGATATCCAGGCCATTTTGTGTCTGGAGGAGCACATTGTAAGGTGTCCTACCCTTCCTTTGGCCCTTACATTCTTTCTGCCACCTCTTCCACAATGGATCCTGAGCCATGGAAGGTGCGATGAGATATTTCAGTGCTGAGCATTCCTCTGTCATTTCTTCTCAGCACCATGGTGCCTTCTGAGTCATCCCAAGGTCACTGCCATCTGATAAGAGAAGATTCTCTAACCAAAAGTGAGAGTAGCAGTAATATATGGGTATGAACATTAAGAGAAGTGCTTCCTGGGCAGTTTGGTGAGCATAGTATATACATTTAGCCAGACACCTGCTGATGTTACACCCCTAGGGCTCATGACTACCCCTGTTGTAGGTTTTCAGTATCAGGGATGTATTCCCTCCCATGGAGCAGGCCTCCAGTCAAATTAGAGGGCGGTTTGTTTCCCCCATAATGGATATGCCACTATTGCACCCATTGGCTCATTTGGCCTGGCTGGCCAAATATAAGGCTTGCAGTGTCCACTGTTGAGTATCTTCACTGGTGATTTCTCTCTCTCCCATTGAACTGCATGCAGCGTGGCCTTTTCCAGCTTTCTGTCATCTGGTCTACATGGAGGAGGTTTTCAGCTCAGCTCCAGCAGGATTTCTCAGTGACCTTTCAGCCCAAGTATGTGGAGTCTTCAGCAATACCATCTATTCCTGGTGGGAAACCAAGGGTCTTGGCAATGGCCTATGATGTTTTGGGGGCATCAGGGACCTCCGTGGCCAACAACTCACTGGAAGGTATCCCATCCCTGGCACTGAAAATTTTCTAGTAACAATCTATGGCTCTTGAGTGTTCCATTGTCCAAAAAAGTAGGTTTCCATATGATTCATTTATATCCTCTTAGATTTTGATTAGCCCTTCCTCCACCTTTCCTTTATTCAATCTCTTCGCCTGACCTCATTTAGGCCTTTTCACCCCATTAATCTTACATATATATGATACCATCCTATTAAGTCCCCCTCCCTCCCTTTCTACTCCCTTTATAACCCTTTTCTAGCTTGCTGGCCTCTGCTACTGAGTTTTATTTCTACTCACATAGAAGTCCAATCATTTGTAGTTATGATCCACATATGAGAGAGAACATGTGACATTTAGCTTTCCGGGCCTGGGTTACCTCACTGAGTATTATCTTTTCCAGACCCATCCATTTTCCTGCAAATTTCATAATTTCATTTTTCTTTACCTCTGAGTAGAACTCCATTGTGTAAATGTGCCACATCTTCATTATCCTGTAATCAGTTGAGGGTCATCTAGGCTGGTTCCATTTCCTAGCTATTGTGAATAGAGCAGCAATAGACATGGTTGAGCAAGTATCTCTAAGGTAATGAGATGAGTCCTTAGGATATATGCTTAGGAGTGTTATAGCTAGGTCGTATGGTAGATCAATTTTTAGCTGTCTCAAGAATCTCCACAGTGATTTCCACAATGGCTGGACCAGATTGCATTCCAACCAACAGTGTAAATGGGTTCCTCTTTATCTGTATCCTCACAAGCATTTATGGTCATTTGTTTTCATAATGGTAGCCAGTCTGACAGGAGTGAGATGGAATCTCAACATAGTTTTAATCTACATTTCCCTGGTGACTAGGGATGTAGAACATTTTTTTAGATGTTTATATGCCACTGTATTCTTTTGAGAGCTCTGTATTTAGTACCATAGTCCATTTGTTTTAATTGGGTTGTTTGATTTTTTTATTATTTAATTTTTTGAGTTCTTTGCATATCCTAGATATTAATCCTCCATCAGATGTATAGCTAGCAAAGATTTTTCTCCCATTCTGTAGGTTGTCTCTTTGCTCTATTCAAAGTGTCCTTTGTCGTACAAAATCTTTGTAATTTCATGAGGTCCCAGCAGTTAATCTGTGGTTTTATTGCCTGAGCAATTGGGGTTATATTCAGAAAGTCTTTGCCAAGACCAGTATGTTGAAGGATTCCCCTACTTTTTTCTCTAGCAGTTTCAGAGTTTCAGGTCTGATGTTAAGGTCTTGAATCCATTTGGACTTAATTCTTGTGCATGGAGGGAGGGAAGGATCTATTTTCATCCTTCTACAGATACATTTCTGATATACACTTGTCTTCTGTTTGCCAATATTTTGTTGAGAATTTTTGCATCTATGGTCATGAGGGAGATTGGTCTGTAATTTTCTCTTTTTATTCTATCTTTGTCTGGTCTTCTTATCAGGGTGATAGGGTGATGCTGGCTTTGTAGAAGGAGTTAAGTAGTATTCCTTCCTTTTCTATTTTATGGAAAAGTTCAAGAAGCATTTGTGTTAGTTCTTCCATGAAGGTCTGGTAAAATTCACCACTGAATCCATCTGGGCCTTGACATTTTTTACTTGGGAGTTTTTTTTTTTTTTTTTTTTTTTTTGGTTTTTCGAGGTAAGGGTCTCACTGTAGCCCAGGCTGACCTGGAATTCACTATGGAGTCTCAGGGTGGCCTCGAACTCACGGCGATCCTCCTACCTCTGCCTCCCGAGTGCTGGGATTAAAGTTAAAGGTGTGTGCACCACCACGCCCGGCTGGGTATTTTTTTTTTTTTAATAATTTCTTGGAGCTCCATACTTGTTATAGGTCTATCTGAGTAGTTAATTTCATCTTAATTTAATTTTGGTAGGTCATATAAATCAAGGAAATCATCCATTTCTTTCAGATTTTCAATCTTAGTGGAGTATATTTCTTACAGTATGTCCCTAGGATTCTTTTAAATTTCTCTGGTATCTGCTGTGACGGTGCTTTTTTCATCTCTGATTTTATTAAGTTGTGTCTCTTCTCTCTTATTGGTCAGATTTGCTAAGGGCTTATCAATCTTGTTGATCATTTCAAAGAACCAACTCTTTGTTTCATTGATTCTTTGGATTGTTTTTTCTTTTTCTTTTTCTGGCTTCTATTTCATTAATTTCTGCCTTCATCTTATTTCTTCCCATCTACTAATTTTGGGTTTGCCTTGTTCTTCTTTTCCAAGGCCTTAAGGTGAAGCATTAAGTTGTTTACTTGCAACCTTTCTAATTTCTTTTCTTTTCTTTCTTTCTTTTTTTTCCTCTAGGTAGGGTCTCACTGTAGCCCAATCTGACCTAAATTTCACTCTGTAGTCTCAGGGTGGTCTCGAACTCATGGCTATCCCCCTACCTCTGCCTCCCAAGTGCTGGAATTAGAGGTGTGCACCACCACACCTGGCTTTCTAATTTCTTAATATAGGCCCTTAAAGCTATATATTTCCCTCTTAGGACTGGCCTAATTGTGTCCCAAAGGTTTTGGTATGTAAGTGTTCTCATTATAATTGATTCTAGGAGTTTTTTGATTTCCGTCTTGATTTCTTTATTGAACCATTCATCATTTAGTAGTGTATTGTTTAGTTTCCATGATTTTGTGTATACACTATAGCTTTTCTTGCTACTGATTTGTAGTTTGATCCTATTTTTATCAGATAGAGTGCAAGGAATTATTTCAATTTTCCTGTATGTGTTAGATTTGTGTCCTAATATGTAGTCTATATTAGAGAATGTTCCATGTGCTGCTAAAAGAATGTGTATTCTGCAGCATTTGGATGAAATGTCCTGTACATATCTGTTAGGTCCATTTGTTCTATGACCACATTTAATCCAGATGCATCTCTGTCTACTTTTTGCCAGGATGACCTGTCAATTGATGAGAGTGGGGTGGTGAAGTCACCCACTACAGCTGTGTTTGGTATTATCTGTGACCTTAGTCTTAATAGCATTTGTTTGATAAAATTGGTAGCCCCCATGTTAGGGGCATATATGTTTAGGATTGTAATGTCCTCCTATTGGAGTGTTAATTTAATTAATATAAAGTGACCTTCCTTACATTTCCTAACTAATGTTGGTCTGAAGTCTACCCTGTCAGATATTAGGATAGCAACCTCTGTTTGTTTTCTAGGCCCATTTGCTTGAAACACCATTTTCCAACCTTTCACCCGCAGATAGTGTCCATCCTTTGTAGAAAGGTGAGTTTCTTGGAGGCAACAAATTGAAGGATTCTGCTTTTTAACCCAGCCTGCAAACCTATGTCTTTTGGTTGGGGCATCGAGGCTGTTGATATTAAGAGTTATTATTGAAAGAAAGGTGTGTATTTATTTTTACCATTTTTCTTGTTTTGTAGTTCTTTCAGTTTTTCCCTTTGCTCTCTTGTATTAACTAGTATTTGAGTATAGTTTGTTTTTTGCAGGTTCCTTATATGTGTGCTTTTCTTTATCTTCAGCATGGAGGATTCTTTCAAGTATTTTCTGTAGAGCTGGTTTTGTCTTCAAATATTCCTTTAGCTTGCTTTTGTTGTGGAATGTTCTTATTTCTCCATCCATTTGCATGGATTGCTTTGAAGTATAAAGTAACCTTGGTTGACAGTTGTTATCTTTCAGAACTTGGAATACATCATTCCAAGCCCTTCAGGCTTTTAAAATTTGTGTTGAGTAATCTGCTGTGATCCTGATGGGCTTGCCTTTGTACGTTACTCAATTTTTCTCTCTAACTGCTTTCAATATATTTTCTTTGGTTTGTATGTTTGGCAGTTTAATTATAATATGGCGAGGAGAGGTTCTTTCCAGGTTTTGTCTGTTTGGTGTTCTAAAGGCTTCCTGTGCCTTCACTGACATCTCCAGAAACATGTGCCACTTAGTGCATTTGGCTTTACACATGGGCACGGGGGAACTGAATCCAGGTAGTCAGATCTTGAAAGCAAGTGACTTTAACTTCTGAGCCATCTATCCAGTTCCTTATTTATTTTTATTTTATTATTTTTTGAGACAAGGTGTTGCAGTCAGATTCACATTGCTGGTAGAAATCACTCAACCAAGAGCAGCTTGTGGGAAAAAGAGGTTTATTTTGGCTTACAGGCTCAAGGGGAAGCCCCATGATGGCAGGGGAAAATGGTGGCATGAGCAGAGGGTGGACATCACCCCCTGGCCAACATAAGGTGGACAGTAGCAACAGGAGACTGTGCCAAACACTGGCAAGGGGAAACTGGCTACGATACTCATAAGCCCGCCCCCAACAACACACTGCCTCCTGGAGGTGTTAATTCCCAAATCTCCATCAGCTGGGAACCTAGCATTCAGAACACCTAAGTTTATGGGGGATACCTGAATCAAACCACCACATTCCACCCCTGGCCCCTATGGATTCCTGGGTCCTTGCTCTGGGGGCCGGCCATGATAACCATCCATGATGTAAATGCAATGCATTCAGTCCAACTTTAAAAGTCCCCATTGTTTTCATCAACCCCAATGATGTTCAAACATCCCCATAGTCCAAGATCCTTTAACTGAGCCATAATACCAAAAAATCCCCCCCCAAACCCCATAATCGCACAAAATAAGCATTCACACTGCAAAAGATGGCATTGGGCACAGCAAAGAAATATTCAACCAATACAAGATTTAAAACAACGAGGGCAAATATCAAACTCTGCAGCTTCAACTTCAATAAGTCTAGTAAGTGACAAATCTCCTAGTCCGATAATTCTAACCAGCAATAAGTCTCTGGAGTTCTAATTCTGCCCCTCCAGCTAGGCTACTCATGGTCCTGGAAAACTTTATCCGGGCTGGCAGCTCTCCTTGGCAGCCATCTCATGGTCCCGGCATCTCCACAGGGTCTCCACTGCAACCTATGGTTCATCCTCATGGCCCCATGGGGTCTCCATACAGGCATCCAGCAAACCTGCTTCCCACTGCCCATGACAATTTCCAAAACACAAGACCGTGTTGCAAACTCAATGACCCTCTTTTTCCTGCATTTCTTATACTCCACAATACCAGGTAGGGCGACAATTTGTTAATCCAGGGGGAAATAAAGCAGACTTTGAAGAACAGGACACTCCTTGAGCACTCAGGCCCCTTCAAAAGGGTCTACATTCTTCCTGTTGCCCCAATGCATGTTAGCTGGCCCAATCTCAAAGGTTGTAATCTCTCAATTGCAGCTGAATGGGCAGCAGTTAACCCCAAAATTTCATTTTTTCTGTGCCATATCCCTCTGCTCACACTAGTTTATTTCAACCAAAGCAACCCTGCACAACTTCTCAGGACACGGGCATAACAGCATGCATCACACAAACTGCTAGCCCAGTCCAAGCAAAGCTCTTTATCACCCTCATAAGACAAACCTCACAGTCTCCATAGTTCTTATGCATTTAGGTCTTTCAACTCTGACCAGAATAGTCTGGCAAGCTGTACTTACAGCACTGCAAGGCATTTCTTAGGCCAAGGTTTCAAATCCTTTCACATTTCTCTTGAAAATCAGCTCCAAAAGGCCAAAGCCACACAGACAGGTGTCTAGCAGCAAATGACACCACTCCTTAGTACCACTTTACTGTTGTAGTCAGGTTCACATTGATGGTAGAAATCACCCAACCAAGAACAGCTTATGGGAAAAGAGGTTTATTTTGGCTTACAGGCTCAAGAGGAAGCTCCATGATGGCAGGGGAAAACGATGGCATGAGCAGAGGGTGTAAGGTGGACAATAGCAACAGGGGAGTGTGCCAATCACTTGCAAGGAGAAACTGGTTATAACACCCATAAGCCCACCCCCCAAAATACACTGCCTCCAGGAGGCGTTAATTCCCGATTCTCCATCAGCTGGGAACCTAGCATTCAGAACACCTAAGTTTATGGGGGACACCTGAATCAAACCACCACACAAGGTGTCTCATTGAACTCAGAGCTCACTGATTTGGCTAGACTGTTGACCAGTGAGCCCCAAGAATCCTTTTGTCTCTTCATCCTCAGTGCTGGGATTACACCACATACCAACAATGCCTAGCATTTTTTTTTTTTTTTTGGTTTTTCGAGGTAGGGTCTCACTCTAGCCAAGGCTGACCTGGAATTCACTATGGAGTCTCAGGGTGGCCTCGAACTCACGGCGATACTCCTACCTCTGCCTCCCGAGTGCTGGGATTAAAGGCGTGCGCCACCATGCCCGGCTATGCCTAGCATTTTACATGGTTAATGGGGATCTGAACTCAGGCCCTCATGAATGTATAGCAAACACTTTACCCATTGAGTCCTATTCCCAGGCCTCATAATGTTTTAAGTAAGTTTATATTTTTTTCAAGTGGCTTTTCTTTTTTTTTAAATTATAGTTTTATTTATTTTTTTCTGATTTATTTTTTATTTATTTATTAGAGCGAGACAGTGAGTATGGGCATGCCAGGGCCTCTAGCCACTGCAAAGGAACTCCAGACACATGCACTACAATGTGCATCTGGCTTACATGGGACCTGCAGAATTGAGCCTGGGTCCTTAGGCTTTACAGGCAAGTGCCTGAACTACTAAGCCATCTCTCCAGCCCATTAAGTAAGTTTATAATTGTGCCTTACACATTATTGCATGTGTCCCAAAGGGCGCAGGTTAGACACATCTGGTGGGGTTTGGGTTTGAGTGTGGGCCTAGATGGTGGGTGGGGAAGAAAAAAAAAAGATGAGAGGGAAATCCAGGGTACCCCTTGGTCCTGTTGATTCCCAGGGTTATTTCTTTCCATGTGTTTGGGATACCATCTATGTTTAGTCATAGAAGTCACTTGTTCCAATATCTCAGAGTCCCCCCAGCCTGGGTGATACAGCCTCAGGGTTGAGTCCTTCTGGGCACTTCCTTATGTGACAAGGAAGAGCCTCTCTCTGGAGTTCTCTGCCTGCTGATCCCAACCTCCTGCCACTTCCGTCTCAGCAAGTCTGGCCACATTCTGCTTCCACCCACTTCATTTTCTTAAAAGCCCTGTGTCACTGGTGGTTCTGGCCACCGCCCTCCGTACCAAGACTGAAAGCCAGGAGTCATCCTAGCTTCCTCCTGTGCCTCACAGCGCACACCCAGCCAGGCACCAGGTCTTCTTGCTGTCATCCTCAGAGCGCTTCCTTCCGTCTGGCCTCTTGGTCTTGTGCTTGCGCCTGAGTCCCAGCCTTCACATCTCTCATGAGCATTTTCCAAGGCCCCTCCTGACTCTGGGCTGGCTTAGCTGACCCACATTCCTCACTAGAAGGAAACTTTCTCAAAAGTGAGCTAGACTATTATTTCCAGGGCTCAGGACCACATCTCTGTCTGCCACATTGTCTTCAACAGAAAATCCCAGTCCCTCCCATGACTGGATTCTGTGGCTAGCTGGAGCTTCTGCTTACCCTTCCTTATATGACCCAGGAAGACAAGAATCACAGGAAAATGAGTGCATGCCCTCATCCTTCTCTGCAGTGAACAGCTCTCTTTTTGGGTTTCTTTCATTTTTATGTATTTGAAGGGGGAGAATAGGTAAGCCAATTTTCAGCTTCATGTTGCTGGGATGAACCCCCAAACTAGACACAATTTATGGGGGGAAGGGATTTACTTGAAGCCTACAGATCCAGGGCAAGTTCCATTGATGGCAGAAGAAGCTGGCCCCCTTTCACAGATCCAAACACACAGCCAGTACCACAAGCAAGAACAAAACCGCAAGGAAGCCAGGCCTAGAGCTCAAACTCTTTGCATACCTTTAGGCTGGAAATCAGGCCTGCCCCCAAATATACCTTTGAGCTGGACCCCAGGATCTGCCCCTAGTGACACCTTTTCCAGCCAGGCAGCTGGAAATACAAGCTACAATTTTTTTCTTTAAATGTTTTTAAATTTATTTAAGAGAAAGAGAGCAAGCACCAGGGCTTCTTGTCACAAACTCCAGATGTATGAGCCACTCTGTGCACCTGCCTTTATGTAGGTACTGGAGAATCCTTTACCCCCATTATTACAAACTCTCCTTAAACTCCAAATCTCTTCTTTCCTCCATATATTCAACTTTCATAAATGTTCTAAGTTTTATCTCACTTTCCATATTCAGAGTTTCCTTATCAATTTCTCTATTCCACAGTTAATTTTCACTTATAGAAGTTCAGAGTTATGGGCTGGAGAGATAGCTTAGCAGGTAAGGCACTTGCCTGCAAAGCCAAAGGACCCAGGTTCAATTCCACAGGACCCATATAAGCCAGATGCACAAGGTGGCGCATGCATCGGGAGGTCATTTGCAGCAGCTGGAGGCCTTAGCACACCGATTTTATTTATTTCAAATTTTTATTAACAACCTCCATGATTATAAAAAATATCCCATGGTAATACCATCCCTCCCACTTTCCCCTTTGAAACTCCATTCTCCATCATATCCCCTCCCCATCTCAATCAGTCTCTCTTTTATTTTGATGTCATGATCTTTTCCTCCTCTTATGATGGTCTTGTGTAGGTAGTCAGGCACTGTGAGGTCGTGGATATCCAGGCCATTTTGTGTCTGGGGGGAGCACATTGTATACAAGCTACAAATTTCAATAAAACTTCTGAGCTGAGCTGGGTGTGGTAGCACACGCCTTTATTCCCAGCACTTGGGAGACAGAGGTAGGAGGATCGCCATAAATTTGAGGCCACCCTGAGACTGTATAGTGGATTCCAGGTCAGCTTGGGCTAGAGCAAGACCCTACCTCAAAAAACAAAACAAAAACAAAACAAAAAAACCCAAAAAACCAAAAAAAAAAAAAAAAAAAAACCAACAACAACAAATAAAAAACAAACCCTGAATGTATTGGAGGATATAAATTCAAACTACCACAGGGGAGGAAATGGGCATGTCAGGGCTTTTTGCAAACAAACTCTAGATGTATGTGCCACTGTGCATCTGGCTTTACATGTGTACAGGGGAATTGAACCCAGGCCAGTAGGCTTTGTAAGCAAGTGCCTTAAACCACTGATCCACCTCCTCAAGCCCTCTTTTTCAGTTTTCATTTACTCAAAAACTCAACCTAGAAATCCCCCTCTTTCTAGCAAGACTTCCTCTCTTCCATATTATACTTGGTCCTAGTACATGATCCTACTTTTCTCACTCACTACATAATCGTAGAGCAATCCACCACCAGGTAAATTCTATTTTTTTTTTTTTTTTAGGGTTTCACTCTAGTCCAGGCTGACCTGGAATTCACTATGGAGTCTCAGGGTGGCCTTGAACTCACAGTGATCCTCCTACCTCTGCCTCTCGAGAGCTGGGATTAAAGGCGTGCGCCACCACACCTGGCCAGGTGAATTCTTGATAGGTTGGGATTGTATCTTACTCTGCTTGAGGTCCTTAGACCTCATAGAGTCGAGCCTAAAACAGAAGTTCGCAAACCTATTAAGTTGAATGGGTTTTGCCTAACTCTCTTAGATGCATCCTGGAGGTCTGGAAAGATGGCTCAGCAGTTAAAAGGGCACTTGCTTAGATGCAGCCTGGAAAATCATCCTTGTAAAAACTTCTAGCATCTAGTAATAGTAATTAATGGCAACGTTAATTATTCTGGTCAGAGTGAATCATTGCATCTTGCGAGGGTGGCACTGAAGAGAGGGTGGCCAGGGAGCCATCCTGTCCCTCCTGACATTAGGTGCGATCAGAGGCAGCTCTCCTTCCAGTTGATCCTCCTCCTGGTTTGAAGATGCCTCATCATCATGGTGTACTTGCTAGGGCTTTGACCAAGTTAGAGCAGAGTGCAGTGGTTAAGAACTAGTCACCAAACCATTACTGTTGTCTGGCTACATGGCATAGTATACCCACCAAAGTGCCCTCTAAATACTTATGTTTATGCCCACCTATTCATGCTACTTTCATTTTCAGATGGCGATGACCACTGGGGTGGTTTGAAACTGACCAAAGTGTTAAGAAGAAATGAGAGTGGACTGTCCAGCACTAAGTGAGGCATCTTTCATACCCTCCAAGGCTCATGGGCTATTGCAGAAGAGGTGACAGAAAGGATGTAAAAGCCAAAGGAAGGGGAGTATTTACAATATTGTCTTCCAGACACAAAGTAGCCATGGTGTTCATAACCTCCCAGTGGCTGATGTTACCGACACAAGACCTGCATAATGGGATGAGAAAGAATAAAAATAGAAGAGGGACTAGTTGAAATGGAGGAATTCAGTAGAAAGGGGACAGGGGAGGGGGAAAACAGAGAGTGGTAGGAGGGGATTATGGGATTATGATCATAGTATATCGAGTATATATAGGGAGGTTGTCAATAAAAAGCTTTTTTTTTTTTTTTTTTTTGAAGAGCTAGACACCATAATCAGGCAGAATGAGGCCTGAACTCTCAACTGCCTATGCAAGTCTGTGGTAGTAATTTTGCCTTTCTATGTCTTGTTTTCATCATTTGTATAATGACTATGAAATGACCATTGAACAGGTGTGGAGATGGAATGACTTCTCATATGTAAATGCTCAGTCTTGGCCTGGCACTGGGAACAAATGGACGGCTTTGCAGTGATTAATAAAGAAGCAGGACTCTCATTCTGATAGTAACATCTCCATTTAAAGATCAATTCTGCACCCCCACGACCACACACAAGCAGATCATTGTGCCACACAGAAGCAGATCTGCTTGATCCCATAGAAATGTGATACTTTTGTCCACAGCATTCATTGTGATATTTTTAGGTTGGCTTCCTCACTCAGTTCAGAAAGCACCTGGATGCATGGGCTCTGTCTCATATTGTTCACTATTGTATCTTCAATGCTAAATACAGTTCCTGACACACAGACAGCTCAAGATGAATGTATGAGAAAATGAATTGATCTGTGAATGAACAAAGCTTTCCTACTATGCAAAACCCAAAGATCTTGGCATGATGTATTATGTGTGGTCACTTGCAAGCTTGCGTGCGTGTGTGCATGCGTGTGTGCATCCATGTACATGTGGTGGGGTTCCTTAGTGACACCAGACATGAAGCGGCCAATGGAAAACCCACAGTGATGGAGAATGGTGCGAGTAGGAGTGTCCATCCACCTAAGGAGAGGTTGAGAGAACATGAAGACAGGTGCCTGCACTGCAGGATCCTTTAGGGTGGAAGCCCAGAGTGCATAATAATAGACTTCCCAGTTCTAGTTTGGAAATCAAAAGCTTAGCCAGCCAACCAGCCACCAAGAATAGCTTTCCGGAGCTCAGAGCTTAAAGCTTTGTGAAAATTCCAAAACTTAAAAAAAAAAAAATAAATAAACCTTCAATAGTCTTTTCATTCATGACGCCAATCATCTGCTACTTCCTATGCAGAAAGCCCATAGATGACAGGAAAGAAGGAGCCAGAAAGGAACTGGGGGGCTGCCCGTGAAGTCATAGGCTAAGGAGAAGCGTGAGGCAGCGTGGTGGCGGGGTTAAAGCGACACTCGTCGGGCGCTCACTCCGGAACCGTGATGGGCCCCGAGAAGGACAGCTACCAGCTGCATCTCTAGGTATACCATTCTTCGGCTGACATTTTCTTCATAGCAGGGCTTTCTTGATGGGTCTTTGCATGGATTTGCATTTTGTCCCAGGATGTCATTACCCAGGCTTGGACCAGTAACAAGCGGTCCATTGACAAGCTGCTCTGAGCAGTTCTGGGCTTTGGAAACAAGACTTGGCTGTTACTAAAGCAAGCCCTTAAACTCTCTAAGCCTTGGATTCCAATGGTGGGAAAATGGAAATTCTTATGTTCAACAAAAAAAATTCAAGTATCTACCAACCATCTGCCAAGCACTGTTGTGTGGGTTTCAGTGTTGCAGTGCCCTTGGCAGAACTTCTGCTTCTAAGGGACCTACAGATAAAGCGAAGAATGGAAGGTTATGTTTGATACTGTTAAGCAAGTTGATAGGAAGTCAGGTGTGGTGGTGCTGGGAGTTATGGCCAGTCTGGTAAGTTGAGTGAGTACCAGGTTGGCCTGGGCTAGAATGAGACCCTACCTAAAACAGAGAGAGAGAGAGAGAGAGAGAGAGAGAGAGAGAGAGAGAGAGAGAGAGAAAGAAAGAAAGAA
Organism: Dipus sagitta; assembly: GCA_036346955.1. Classification (NCBI taxonomy): domain Eukaryota; kingdom Metazoa; phylum Chordata; class Mammalia; order Rodentia; family Dipodidae; genus Dipus; species Dipus sagitta. The sequence continues at coordinate 47,653,644 of CM070777.1, read as the reverse complement.
AGAAAGAAAAAGTTGATGCCTCAGAAAAGAAAGAAGGAAAGTTGATAGGGGTTTAGGGAGATGGCCCAGTGGCAAAAGGTGCTTGCTTGCAAAGCCTGCTGGCCTAGGTTCTATTCCAAAGAATAGAATAGATGGCTTCTTGGGCTGGAGAGATGGCTTAGAGGTTAAAGCACTTGCCTGCAAAGCCTAAGGACCCAGGTTTGATTCCCTAGTACTTGCGTAAGCCAAATGCAAAAGGGGGCACATATATATCTAATATATATATTAGATGGCTCCTACTGAGCCAGCCATCTCTCCAGCCCTAAAAGAAGAAAGCTGATAGGGTGAAGACAGAGGGAAGGGGGAGAAGGATGATTGATAAATAGGCTGATGTGTGAAATGATTGGAGGATTAGAGAAGGCTGGGTTTTTTGTTTTTATTATTTTATTTTATTTTTAAAAAATATTTACTTTTTAGTTATTATTTGAGACAGAGAAAAATAGGCAGGAAGAGAGAGAGAGAGAATGGGCATGTCAGGGCCTTTGGCCACTGCAAACTCCAGATGTGTGTGCTGTCTTGTGCATCTGGCTTACTTGGGTCTTGGGGAATTGAACCTGGGTCCTTTGGCTTTGCAGGAAAGTGCCTTAACCACTAAGCAATCTCTACAGCCCCCATTTATTTGAGGCAAGGTCTCACTTTAGCTAACTAGCTCAGGTGGACTTGATACCCATTCTGTAGCCCCGGTTCATGCAGGGCCTAGTAAGCTACCTAAAAGAGTTTGGCTTCCTTTCTAAAAGCAATTCAAAGCCATGGAAGGGTTCTAAGCCACGGTATAGTTTCTTATAGAGGGTATTAAAGACTTTGGACTTTGTTCAAAGAACAGCAGCAACCCAGCAAAGTTTTCCAAGCGGGGAGTGTCGGGATTAGAGGTGCATTTTAGGAAGTGTAGTCTGGCTGTGGGGAGACAACAGGTTGGGCAGCAGTGGGGGCATGGAGTCGAGCTTGCAGAAGACGTCCTGGTGGCGGGATGAGTGAATGAGCCAAGCACGATGGCACTGACAGCAGCAGCCGGGTCACCAGCCTCCTCACTGCAGCATAAACACCAAGTATTGTGCAAGCCTGTTTAAAATTTCCATCTATGGAGCAAAATGGACCAGTTTAGCCTCAACCTAGAGTCCCCACCCATTCCACAGGTGCAGGTCCTTAACGCAAGGCACGGTCTTTCTTCCCCTCAGTGTGGACACCTGGCTCCTTTATCTCATTTGCTATTCAGCTGTTCACTTGCAGAACCACTGGCACCCCAGAATAGAAGATGAGTCCATTTCTCCCCCTCTTTATTTCTGGTGCTAAGGACCCAACCCAGGACTTTGCACTTGCTAGGCAAGCATTCATCCACCAAGCTAAATACCCAGCCCACATTTTCTTTTTTATTTTATTTATTTATTATATTTATTATATATTATATTATATTACATATTTATTATATATTTATTTTATTTATTTATTTGAGATTAATTATATTAATTATTACATTATTGTATTATTATTTTTATTATTATATTTTATTTATTTATTTATTTGAGAGAGAAAGAGGCAGATAGATAGAGATAAATAGAGACAGAGAGAGGGAGAGAGAGAGAGAAAGCATGGACACACCAGGGCTTCTAGCCATTGCAAATGAACTCCACATGCATGTGCCACCCTGTGCATCTGGCTTTACATGGGTACTGGGGAATCAAGCCTGGTCCTTTGGCTTTGCTGGCAAATGCCTTAATCACTAAGCCATCTCTCTGGGTCCCCGACCGGCATTTTCAATAGAGCTGGAGTGATTCGTGTCTGGAACCAAATAACCAAGCAATCCTTGCTTGTGACTTCTGCTTTCAGAGTAACCCAGGCACAGAACCTGTTTGTCGTACAAGGCAAGGTTGAGCATTACCAGCCTGATGGATAGAATCCACTCCTCTTAGGTAGGGGAAGTCCCAGTCAACTCTGGCTCAGTCAACATCAATGATCAACCAACAATGGTTAAGTCAGTTACTGAGCCCTTATCCACAGGATTCTGTGCACTCTCATTTTACACCTCACAATAACCTTATGCAATAGGCGTTCTTTTAAAATTCCTTCATTAGTGCACATTAATTGTGTGTCCATAATGACTTTCATGTGGCAATTACATACACGAATGATTATATTTTGCATGTAACATATGTGTTCATGTTCTAGATCCCTGTCTTTTCCCTAATAGTCCCCTTCTACTTTTATATTATAAGTAAAACTATATACAGCCTTATTTATTTATTTGATGTGGGTTTGAGTGTGGAGTGTGTATATGTATGTGTGTGTACATGTGCATGTGTGTATGTATCTGTCTGTGTGCGGTCCATGTGCATGTGTGTATGCATGCGTGTGAGGTACACGTGCATATGTGTATGTATGTGTGTGTGGGTATATATGCATGTGTGTATGTGTGTGTACATGTGCATGTATGTATGTGGGGGTATGTGTATGTATGGGTATGTGGGTATATGGGATGTTTGTGTGGGGGCAGGTACGTGTGTATGCGTATATGTATGTGTTTTCAAAATCAAAGGTTTACATCAGGTATCTTTCCTTGTCACTCTCTACCTTATTTTTTTAAAAGTATTTTTATTTATTTGAGAGAGAGAGAGAGTCAAAGCCAGAGAATGGGCATGCCAGGGCCTCCTGACATTTGAAATGAACTCTAGATGCATACACCACTTTGTGCATCTGGCTTTACATGGTTACTGTGGAATTACAACCAGGGCACTGGCTTTGCAAGCAAGTGCCTTTAACCCCTGAATCATCTCTCTAGCCCTTCACCTTATTTATTTATTTATTTATGTTTTTTGAGGTAAGGTGTCCCTCTAGCCCAGGCTAACCTGGAATTCACTATGTACTCTCAGTGTGGCCTTGAACTCTCAGCCATCCTCCTACTTCTGCCTCCCAAGTACTGGTATTAAAGTTTGTGCCACCACACCCAGCCCTACTTTTTGAGACAGGGTTTCTCACCTAGAGCTCACTGATTTGGTTAGACCAGTTAGTCAGCAAGCCCTAGGGATCATCCTCTGCCTCCCCACCTCTGAGAGTAGAGGTGTGCCCCTGCCCACCTTTCACCTGAGTACTAGGGATTCAAATTGAAGTCCTCATGCTTGCGTGGCAAACATTTTACCAACTGAGCCATTTCCCTAGCCCATATAGCTATCTTTATCAAATATACCATCAAAATCATGGTGTTCTAGACAGGGCGTGCGCAGACAATCATTAACAGTATGTGACAACCTCCAAACTCCCCTTCCTTCCTTCCTTCCTTCCTTCCTTCCTTCCTTCCTTCCTTCCTTCCTCCCTCCCTCCCTCCCTCCCTCCCTCCCTCCCTCCCTCTTCTTGAGAGAGAGACAGACAGAGAAAGAAAGAAAGAAAGTATGGACATACCAGGACCTTCAGACACTGCAAACAAACTCTAGACACATGTGCTACTTTGAGCATTTGGTTTTGTACGGGTACTGGGGAATTGGACCCAGGCCTTCAAGCTTTATAATCAGGTGCCTTTATCCACTAAGCCATCTCTCCAGCCTCTCAAACTCCCTTTTGTGATGTACCACCAAGCTGAGAAAGGCACCATAAAGCTCAATCTTTTTTTTAAAGTTTATTTTATTTATTTGAGAGAGAGGAAGAGAGAGAGAGAGACAGAGAGAGAGAGAGAGAGAGAGAGAGACAGAGAGAGAGAGAGAGAGAGAGAGAGAGAGAATGGGTGCGCCAGGGCCTTCAGCCTCTGTAAACAAACTCCAGACGCATGTGCCACCTTGTGTATCTGGCCTATGTGGGTCCTGGGGAATAGAACCTAGGTCCTTTGGCTTTGTAGGCAAGTGCCTTAACCGCTAAGCCATCTCTCCAGCCCATAAAGCCCAATCTTTATTTGATGGTCTGAATAGGGAGAGTTTAGAGTGAGGGTTGATATTTCACATTGCCCATGCTATTTAACAGCTTTTTCAAGCCAACACTTACTTTTAGGAAATGAAATTAAAATTGCGGAATTATCAACCTGATGATTCATAATCTAAAAACCGAGCCCTGCTCTTTGAAAGAACAACATTAAAAAAAAAAAAATTCTGTCCTTCTTCCTCTCCTCTCTAGGTTTTTTTTTTTTTTTTTTTTTTTTTTTTTTTTTTTTGTTTTGTTTCGAGGTAGGGTCTCGCTCTAGCCCAGGCTGACCTGGAATTCACTATGTAGTCTCAGGGTGGCCTCGAACTCACGGCGATCCTCCTACCTCTGCCTCCCAAGTGCTGGGATTAAAGGCGTGCGCCACCACGCCTGGCTCTAGGTTTTTTTTTTTTTTAATTATTGAATTATTGTGTTTATTGAGGGAAGTAGAGCCAAGGAAAGGCACCCACATGACTAGCAATCCCACGTGAAGGGCCTGGGGAAAAAAGGGTGGAAAGAAAAGAGAAACCAAAGTTCCAGGAGCTCCTGTCATGTGGGGAGCTGGAGAGGATAAAGAACCCATGTGAAGAGTAAGGGCTTGGGGGCTGTCCTGGCTGGGCCTGGGCTAGGGCCTAGGCCAAGGCCCTCTAGGCTGGCCCTCAGCTTGGGCCTGGGCCCAGCCTGCCCAGGGTAAAACTCACCCACAGTTGGAAGTTCCCAAGTGATCAGGGATAGCTAGTGTTTTTTTTTGTTTGTTTGTTTTTTTAATATTTTAATCTATTTATTTACAGGGAGAGAGAGAGAATGAGTGGACATGCCAAGGCCTCTAGTCACTGCAAATGAACTTCAGATGCACCACTTTGTGCATCTGGCTTTAATTGAGTACTGGGGAATTGAACCTGGGTTATTAGGCTTTGCAGGCAATTGCCTTAACTGTTGAGCCATCTCTTCAGCCCCTTTCTAGGCTTTTAAAAAATATTTTATTTATTTATTTATTTGACAGAGAAAGAGGAACAGAGAGAGAGAGAGAATGGGTGCGCCAGGGCTTCCAGCCACTGCAAACGAACTCCAGACGTGTGCGCCCCCTCGTGCATCTGGCTTACGTGGGTGCTGGGGAATTGAACCTGTGTCCTTTGGCTTTGCAGGCAAACGCCTTAACTGCTAAGCCATCCCTCCAGCCCCCTTTCTAGGCTTTTTGTTTGTTTTTGTTTTTGTTTTTGTTTTTTGAGGTAGGGTCTCACTCTAACCCAGGCTCACCTGGAATTCACTATGGAGTCTCAGGGTGACCTCGAACTCATGGCAATCCTCCTACCTCTGCCTCCCGAGTGCTGGGATTAAAGGTGTGCACCACCACACCCGGCTCCTTTTCTAGGCTTTTTGAGACAGGGACTTATGAGGTCAGTTTGGACTTAAACTCCCTTTGTAGCCAAGGATGACCCCCTGGTTGACCTTGAACTTCTGCTCCTCCTGCCTCCACCTTCCAAGTGCTGGGATTACAGGCATGTGCCACCATGCCCACCAGAGGAACACCATCTAATGATTTCATTACAAAGTCCAGATTACCTGACACGCTGACAAGACCAATTTTAGGAATCAGGTCCCAGAAGGTCTCTGGTTTAAGGGAGTTCAGTCTATGCTAATGGTAGAGAGGGAGGAGGACCAAAAAAAAAAAACAAAAAAAACTGAATTTGAGTTTTCACACCACAAGGCACCTGTGCCAACCAAGGTGGCTAGGCGTGTCAATGTCATCAGGGAGTCCCTTCTTCTGGGAGCCAAGAGAAAGTCCTTGAAAAGCAAGGGAAGGTGTTTTCACCCACATCATTCAGCTCGGGAGACATTCTATTAGAGATACATGCATCTTCTCCTCCTAAATAATGAAATGTTCTGTGCGCTAACAGCATAGCTTAGTGAAAAGGGCGCAACAAAACCCCACATTTTACTAAAACTTGATTAAACTAGCAGTCCCGGAAGTACACAGTTACCAAACGTACACGCTTCCCTTGGCCTCCCGAGCACCTCCAGCTTCGGAGCCAGTCTGGTTTTGCACCTCCGTGTCCTGCAGGGTCATTCCCATCTCTGCCCACACCAGCTTTCCTTTTTCCTCTCTGGGTGTCTCCTGTCCCTTCTTTGCAAGGACTTTTTCATGCTTGGGTCCTGGCTTTGGAGGAGTAGGGGTAACAGATCGCCTCGAGGATCTTCTCTGGGGCGCGTGCTCCCTCCGTCAGCGCCCCGCTGCTTCTCTCTCGGGTCTGGCAGCACAGGTGGTGGGACGTAAAGGGCTGGGTCGTGGGAGGTAGTGGCCTGGCTTTGGTTGGCCCTGGGGTCGTGCTTGCTTCTTCAGTCTGCCCCTCAACTCATCTCCAGTTATCTTCCCCCATATTCCCCATATCAGAGAATGTGCACATCTATCTTTCTCAGTCTAGCTCATTTCTCTTAACATGATAATCTTCACTGTCACCCATTTACCTACAAATCACTTTATTTTGTCTTTCTTTATAGATGAATAACCCTCCATTGTTTATATATACCTCATTACTTTCTTTCCTTCCTTATTCCTTCCTTCCTTCCTTCCTTCCTTCCTTCCTTCCTTCCTTCCTTCCTCCCTTCCTCCCTCCCTCCCTCCCTCCCTCCCTCCCTCCCTCCCTCCCTCCCTCCCTTCCTTCCTTCCTTCCTTTCTTTTTGGAGGTAGGGTCTCTAGCCCAGACTGGCCTGGAATTCACTCTGTAGCCTCAGGGTGACCTCGAACTCATGGCAATCCTTCTACCTCTGCCTCCTGAATGCTGGGATCAAAGGCATGTGCCACCACGCCCAACCACATAGTTTTTGTTTGTTTTTTTCGAGGTAGAGTTTCACTCTAGTCCAGGCCACATTCTTTTTAAAAAGTGTTTTATTTATTTGAGAGAGAGAGAATGGGTACACCAGGCCCTCTAGCCACTGTAAACAAATACCAGACGCAGGCACCACTTTGTGCATCTGGCTTACGTGGGTACTGGGGAATCAAGCTTGGGTCCAAAGGCTTCACAGGCAGGCATCTTACCCGCTAAGCCATCTCTCCAGCCCATACCACATTTTTTTTTTTTTTATCTGTTCACCCACAGACTGATTACATAACTGGGTTATTGTGAATTGTACTGCAGTAAACCTGGGTGAGCAGATATCTCTATTGTATGCTGACTTTGATTCCACTGGGTATGGTGAGGTTAATCATTGTCAACTTGAGTGACTATGGAACCACCTAGGAGACACAACTCTGGGCACGTCTGTGTGGGCCTTTCCAGAGAGTTTGAACTGAAGACCCTTTACTGGAGTTGTTAGGGTCAGAGCCTGGGCCCTAGGAGCCCAAACCTAGACGTGGCCACCTGTCCTCAATCGGCTAAAGAAAGAAGTAATAATGAAAAACAGCAAAAGAAGATTTATTCGATGTGGTCACCATGGGAAGAGGAACAATGAGGTCCAAGGAGTCCTCCCCACGCCAACTCCGTTTTCATTCATGGTCTGGACACAGGGTTTAGGTTTGAACAGAGGGCAAGCAGTATGCACAGCTGGGCGGTCCCAGTGAAGGCGTGGCTCTGCCCGTCATCACCGTCTGGGTTCCAGTCTCTCCTGAGAAGTGATCTGACGACTGGTCAGAGCTGTGTGAAGTCTCCTTCCAGGAGACAAGCTCCTCTTCTGGCTGCAGCAGGCTCCAGCCTGTACCTTCTCCCAGCATGAGATCCCAGGGGAACTTCCAATTTCTTGGGTCCATGCTGCCAGGTGCTTCCGGACCCACCCTGAATGGGCTCAACCCCATTCCACAGGCTGGGCTCCTGGGGCTGAATGAAAAGTGCAAAGGAGGAAGCGGGCCGAGGGTCAGCCTTCCTTGCGGTGTGCTTCCTGACCCCTCGTGATGCGAGGAGTTCCTGCCACCATGAGCTTTGCCGTGCCTTCCCCATCATCATGAGCTTAGACTGTGACCTCACACAAACCCTTCTTCCCCTGAGTGTCTTGTCAGGTCTTTGGGCACATCACCAGAAAAGTAACTACTACAGATATATTTCTAGGAGCGGTCAAGCTGTATCATGTTAGATCTTATTTATGAGGGAGAGAGAGAGAGAGAGAGAGAGAGAGAGAGAGAGAGAGAGAATGGGTGCACCAGGGCCACTAGCCCCTGCAAATGAACTCCAGATGCATTGAAGTCCAGATGCATGTGCCACCTTGTGCATCTGGCTTTACATGGGTACTGAGGAATCATATCTGGGTCCTTTGGCTTTGCAGGCAAATGATTTAACCACTAAGCCATCTCTTCAGCCCTAGACCTATATACTTTTTATGATTCTATTATGTGCTGTGTGCAATAGATGTTCTTAAATAATGAAAAGAGAAAGAAACTGGGACTCGTAGAAGCTGAGTAAACTACCTATTAAAATCTTGTAACTTGTAAGTAGTATGCTGTCCAGCGTGTAAACCTAGTTCTTTATGGTTCCAAAGCTCTGTCATTTTATTTTATTTTTATATTTTTATTTATTTGCAAGGAGAGAGGGGGGGCAAACCAGGACCTCTTGCCGTTGCAAGCAAACTCTAGACGTGTGTATCACTTTGTACATCTGACTTGATGTGGATACTGGGAAATGTAACCCATCAGGTTTGCAAGCAAGTGCCTTTATTCACTGAGCCATGGCTCCAGCTCAGGCATCTTAATGGTAAATTCTAACTTATTTCCTTTTTTTTCTCCCTGAGGTAGGGTCTTTCTCTAGCCCAGGCTGACCTGGAATTCACTATGTAGTCTCAGGGTTGCCTAGAACTCACGGCAATCCTCCTACCTCTGCCTTCCGAGTGCTTGGATTAAAGGTGTGCGCCACTTATTTCCTATTTTGGTTACCCTTTATATTATAGTTCTCCACATTACACATGCGCATTGTCATGCATTCAAGCAATTTAAGAGCATATGCAATGTTACAGTCAGCTCCACGTTGCTGAGATGAACTTCCAAACAGACACAGTTTACCGGAGAGAGTGATTTATTTCAAGCTTACAGATCCAGGAGAAGTTCCATCAGTGGTGGAAAAAGCCGGCTCCCTTTCACAGATCCAAGCAGAGAGAAACCACCATACAGCCAGCAGACACCAAAAGGCAGCAAGCATGGCCAGAGCTCAAGCTCTTCTACCTTTGGGCTGGAATTCAGATCTGCCCCTAACGACACGCTCTCCCCTGCAGCAGGCTGCTGGAAACTTACGCAGGAAGCTTAACCACTTTTTTTTTGGTTTTTCAAGGTAGGGTCTCACTCTGGTCCATGCTGACCTGGAATTAGCTATGTAGTCTCAGGGTGGCCTCGAACTCATAGTGATACTCCTACCTCTGCCTCCTGAGTGCTGGGATTAAAGGCGTGCGCCACCACGCCTGGCAGGAAGCTTAACCTTAATAACACACCTGAGTCCATGTGGTCATACATTTACATTATTTAAACTACCAACCTGCAGGGCTGAGAGATGGCTTAGCAGCTAAGGCACTTGCCTTCAAGGCCAAAGGACCCAGGTTTGATTCCCCCGGATCCATGTAAGCCAGTCTCACAAGGTGGCACATGTGTCTGGAGTTCGTCTGCAATGGGTGGAGGCCCTGGTTGTGCCCATTCTCTCTTTCGCTATCTGTCTCTCTCTCAATAAGTAAAAATAAAATATTTTAAACTACTGGGACTGGAGGGATGGCTTAGCTATTAAGGCGTTTGCCTGCAAAGCCAAAGGACCCAGGTTCAATTTCCCAGGACCCACGTTAGCCAGATGCACAAGGGGGCCACAAGCATCTGGAGTTCATATGCAATGGCTGGAGGTCCTGGCATGCCCATTCTCTCTCTCTCTCTTTTCCTCTTTCTCTGTTAATAACTAACTAACTGACTAACTAACTAACTAAATAAATAAAAACAAAAATATTTTAAGCTACCACATGCAACAACTGCTGAGAGCATTAGCTGTCTATTAGGTTGTAGCAAATCACTACAAAGCTTAGTGGCTATACCTCAGCCATTACTCCATGGCAGAGACCTTATCTAGCCTGTGCCCAGCTGAGGCTTTGATTGCCAGCACTGCAAAGCAACAAGCAACCTCAGAAATCATTCTTTATTGTTATTATTTCATTATATTATAATTGTTTTTTTTTTTTTTTCAAGGTAGGGTCTCACTCTAGCCCAGGCTGACCTGGAACTCACTATGTAGTCTCAGGTGGCCTCGAACTCATGGTGATCCTTCTACCTCTGCCTCCTGAGTGCTGGGATTAAAGGCGTGCGCCACCACGCCTGGCAGGAAGCTTAACCTTAATAACACACCTGAGTCCATGTGGTCATACATTTACATTATTTAAACTACCAACCTGCAGGCTGAGAGATGGCTTAGCAGCTAAGGCACTTGCCTTCAAGGCCAAAGGACCCAGGTTTGATTCCCCCGGATCCATGTAAGCCAGTCTCACAAGGTGGCACATGTGTCTGGAGTTCGTCTGCAATGGGTGGAGGCCCTGGTTGTGCCCATTCTCTCTTTCGCTATCTGTCTCTCTCTCAATAAGTAAAAATAAAATATTTTAAACTACTGGACTGAGGGATGGCTTAGCTATAAGGCGTTTGCCTGCAATTGTCTCTCATCATGCAGTCCTCCCATTCTCTCCTCTTTCCTCTTCCTGTTAATAACTAACTAACTGACTAACTAACTAACTAAATAAATAAAAACAAAAATATTTTAAGCTACCACATGCAACAACTGCTGAGAGCATTAGCTGTCTATTAGGTTGTAGCAAATCACTACAAAGCTTAGTGGCTATACCTCAGCCATTACTCCATGGCAGAGACCTTATCTAGCCTGTGCCCAGCTGAGGCTTTGATTGCCAGCACTGCAAAGCAACAAGCAACCTCAGAAATCATTCTTTATTGTTATTATTTCATTATATTATAATTGGTTTTTTTTTTTTTTCAAGGTAGGGTCTCACTCTAGCTCAGGCTGACCTGGAACTCACTATGTAGTCTCAGGGTGCCTCGAACTCATGGTGATCCTTCTACCTCTGCCTCCTGAGTGCTGGGATTAAAGGCATGTGCCACCACACCCAGCTTTTTTTTTTTTTTTAAGGTAGGGTCTCACTCTAGCCCAGGCTGATCTGGTAGTCACTCTGTAGTCTCAGGCTGGCCTCAGACTCACACGGATCCTCCTACCTCCGCGCTTCCTGAGTGCTGGAACTAAAGGTATGCGACACCACACCTACCTTCATTAATTTCTTTTCCTTCTTGGTTTTAGGGCTTCACTGGGCTCAGCTAATTCTCTCTCATGTGGTTGTAGTTGGATATACTGCCTGGGGCTGCGGTCGTCTTGAAAGCTCTGTCATTCTCAGGTCTAGTACCTGTATCTAGGCTGGGATCTTAGTGGACCATCTAGTAGGGTTACCTAAACTTGACTTCTTTGTCCTGGACTTACTTTATTTCTTTAAATATTTTATTTATTTATGAGAGAGAGAGAGAGAGAGAGAGAGAGAGAGAAAGAAAGAGAGAGAGAGATGGTTGAGCCAGGGCCTCTAGCCACTGTAAAATGAACTCCAGATGCATGCCCCACCTTATGCATCTGGATTACTTGGGTACTGGGGGAATTGAACCTGGGTCCTTAGGCTTCACAGGCAAGTGCCTTAACCACTAAGCCATCTATCAAGCCCTGTCTTGAACTTTCATATAGCAGAAAGGCTGAGCACCAAAAGCATATCTATAGAGAAAAAAGCTGTCTTTCTTAATAGCACCCCAGGCTGGCCCAATTCACTAGTAGCCAAGGATGACCTTAAACTTCTGATCTTCTTCCTTCTGCCTCCCTCATGGTGGGATTATAGGTAGGTGCCACCATGCCCAGTTTATGCAGTGCTAGGGATCAACTCCAGGTCTTTGTCCGCGCTAGGCAAGCGCTTTCTTTGCCAACTGAACTACATCTCCAGTCTCACTTCTGCTATTCTTTTTTTTTTTTTTTGGGTTTTCAAGGTAGGGTCTCACTCACTCTAGCCCAGGCTGACCTGGAATTAGCTATGTAGTCTCAGGGTGGCCTCGAACTCAAGTGATACTCCTACCTCTGCCTCCTGAGTGCTGGGATAAAGGCGTGCGCCACCACGCCTGGCAGGAAGCTTAACCTTAATAACACACCTGAGTCCATGTGGTCATACATTTACATTATTTAAACTACCAACCTGCAGGGCTGAGAGATGGCTTAGCAGCTAAGGCACTTGCCTTCAAGGCCAAAGGACCCAGGTTTGATTCCCCCGGATCCATGTAAGCCAGTCTCACAAGGTGGCACATGTGTCTGGAGTTCGTCTGCAATGGGTGGAGGCCCTGGTTGTGCCCATTCTCTCTTTCGCTATCTGTCTCTCTCTCAATAAGTAAAAATAAAATATTTTAAACTACTGGGACTGGAGGGATGGCTTAGCTATTAAGGCGTTTGCCTGCAAAGCCAAAGGACCCAGGTTCAATTTCCCAGGACCCACGTTAGCCAGATGCACAAGGGGGCCACAAGCATCTGGAGTTCATATGCAATGGCTGGAGGTCCTGGCATGCCCATTCTCTCTCTCTCTCTTTTCCTCTTTCTCTGTTAATAACTAACTAACTGACTAACTAACTAACTAAATAAATAAAAACAAAAATATTTTAAGCTACCACATGCAACAACTGCTGAGAGCATTAGCTGTCTATTAGGTTGTAGCAAATCACTACAAAGCTTAGTGGCTATACCTCAGCCATTACTCCATGGCAGAGACCTTATCTAGCCTGTGCCCAGCTGAGGCTTTGATTGCCAGCACTGCAAAGCAACAAGCAACCTCAGAAATCATTCTTTATTGTTATTATTTCATTATTATTATAATTGTTTTTTTTTTTTTTCAAGGTAGGGTCTCACTCTAGCTCAGGCTGACCTGGAACTCACTATGTAGTCTCAGGGTGGCCTCGAACTCATGGTGATCCTTCTACCTCTGCCTCCTGAGTGCTGGGATTAAAGGCATGTGCCACCACACCCAGCTTTTTTTTTTTTTTTTAAGGTAGGGTCTCACTCTAGCCCAGGCTGATCTGGTAGTCACTCTGTAGTCTCAGGCTGGCCTCAGACTCACACGGATCCTCCTACCTCCGCGCTTCCTGAGTGCTGGAACTAAAGGTATGCGACACCACACCTACCTTCATTAATTTCTTTTCCTTCTTGGTTTTAGGGCTTCACTGGGCTCAGCTAATTCTCTCTCATGTGGTTGTAGTTGGATATACTGCCTGGGGCTGCGGTCGTCTTGAAAGCTCTGTCATTCTCAGGTCTAGTACCTGTATCTAGGCTGGGATCTTAGTGGACCATCTAGTAGGGTTACCTAAACTTGACTTCTTTGTCCTGGACTTACTTTATTTCTTTAAATATTTTATTTATTTATGAGAGAGAGAGAGAGAGAGAGAGAGAGAGAGAAAGAAAGAGAGAGAGAATGGTTGAGCCAGGGCCTCTAGCCACTGTAAAATGAACTCCAGATGCATGCCCCACCTTATGCATCTGGATTACTTGGGTACTGGGGAATTGAACCTGGGTCCTTAGGCTTCACAGGCAAGTGCCTTAACCACTAAGCCATCTATCAAGCCCTGTCTTGAACTTTCATATAGCAGAAAGGCTGAGCACCAAAAGCATATCTATAGAGAAAAAAGCTGTCTTTCTTAATAGCACCCCAGGCTGGCCCAATTCACTAGGTAGCCAAGGATGACCTTAAACTTCTGATCTTCTTCCTTCTGCCTCCCTCATGGTGGGATTATAGGTAGGTGCCACCATGCCCAGTTTATGCAGTGCTAGGGATCAACTCCAGGTCTTTGTCCGCGCTAGGCAAGCGCTTTCTTTGCCAACTGAACTACATCTCCAGTCTCACTTCTGCTATTCTTTTTTTTTTTTTTTGGGTTTTCAAGGTAGGGTCTCACTCACTCTAGCCCAGGCTGACCTGGAATTCACTATGGAGTCTCAGGGTGGCCTCGAACTCACGGCGATCCTCCTACCTCTGCCTCCCGAGTGCTGGGATTAAAGGCGTGCGCCACCACACCCGGCTACACTTCTGCTATTCTTTATTGATCAAGCAGTTACAGGGCAAACACTGAGGAGACACTCAGACTATTTTTCTTTTATTATTTATTTGCGCACGTGTGTGTGTGGGGGGGAGCACACGTGCCATGGCATGCATGTGGAGGTTGGAGGACAACTTTTCGGTGGGTCCTTGCCTGTTTACTGTCACTTGAGGCAGGGTTTCTTTTTTTTTTTTTCCTTCCTCTCTTTTTTTTTATATATATATATTTTTATTAGTTAGTTTTGTATTCAGCAAATACAGTCAGTTTGGTAACATTATTAGGCTCATCCGTGACCTACCCCCTCCCCTTGGCCCCTCCTTGTTGAGGTATATGGGTCATGCATTGTGGAGTTAGCCCACAGTTATGGGTAAGATAAATGTCTCTGCATATCACGACCCAACATGTGGCTCTGACATTCTTTCCGCCCCCTCTTCCGCAAAATTTCCCTGAGCCATGTTGGGTTCATTTTTGGTCTGCTTCAGTGATGAGGTGTTGGGGGCCTCTCAGGCTCCAGCTGTCTGATTTGGTAGGAGTTGAGGGTTTCTTTCTTTTTATTTGTTATATTAATTTTATTAATCCTCAACCTTTGAATGTACATTTAAAAGCTTTTAAAAATATTTATTCGAGGGAGAGAGAGAGAGAGAGAATACATGCTCTAGGACCTACAGCCACCAGACTCCAGATGCATGCACCACTATGTGCATCTGGCTTATGTGGGTACTGGGGAATCGAACCTTGGTCCTTAGGCTTCACAGGCAAGCACCTTAACCACTAAGCCATGTGTCCATCCCTGGATGCATGTTTAATAAACATTTTATTGACAGACTGCTACGATTTGAACATGGTTTGTTTCTCTGAGAACTATGTTGGAACTTGATTCCCGATGTCATGATGTTGAGAGGCAGTAGGATCGTTAAGAGGTGATTTAGCTCATTAAGAGGTTTAATGCCATCCGGGCGTGGTGGCGCATACCTTTAATCCTAGCACTCGGGAGGCAGAGGTAGGAGGATCGCCGTGAGTTCGAGGCCACCCTGAGACTCCATAGTGAATTCCAGGTCAGCCTGGGCTAGAGTGAAACCATACCTCGAAAAAAAAAAAAAAAAAAAAAAAAAAAAAAAAAAAGAGGTTTCATGCCTTTCTTATGGAGCTGGGTTAAGTTTTGCAGGGCTGGGTTAGTCACTGTGAGAGCCAGTTGTCATAAAGCCAGGCTACCCTTATATTTTACTTTTTTGTTTTGTTTTGTTTTGTTTTTTGATGTAGGGTCTCACTCTAGCCCAGGCGGACCTGGAATTTACTATGTAGTCTCAGGATGGCCTCAAACTCAGCGATCTTTCTACCTTTGCCTCCTGAGTGCTGGGATTAAAGGTGTGCACCACCATGCTTGGCTATTTTGCCTTTTCCACACCACAAGACCCTTTGGCTGTTCCTCTCTTCCATCAAGTTTCAATGAGGCATGAGGCCCTGACCAGATATAGCTGCCCTGCCTTGGATTTCAAGTCTCTAGGACTGTGAGCTAAATAGATCTTCTTTCTGCAGATATCTTTCCAGTCTTGATTATTCTGTTATAGCAATAGAAAGTAGACAAAAGCCTAGGCTAAAGCAAGACCCTACCTCAAAAAAAGAAAAACAAACAAAGAAACAACAACAACAACAACAAAAAAACGAAACAAGAAAGTAGACAGAGACTGACCTAGTTAACTAAGATGAGCCTATAGCTGAGAGGCTGTGTAGACTTAGAGTTATGGTGAAGCTGAGGCTGTTTCACTAGGCTACGTGCAAGATGGTTTAACAAAATCATATATTGAGAAAGAAGATGAAAATTTAGAGATGTTAGAGACCATGGGTCATTTTGATTTCTGGTGGTCTTTAAAGCTCTAATTCCTGGCTAGGTTTGGTTTCCATGATACCTTTGCATTCTTAGACAAACTCCAATTTTTTTTGTTTATTTTTATTTATTTGTTTGAGAGCATAGACAGAGAGAGAGAAAGAGGGAGAGAGAGAGAGAGAGAATGGGTGTGCCAGGGCCTCCAGCCATTGCAAAAGAACTCCAGATGCATGTGCCACCTTGTGCATCTGGCTTGTGTAGGTCCTGGGGAATCGAGCCTTGAACCAGACTCCTTAGGCTTCACAGGCAAGCGCTTAACCACTAAGCCATCTCTCTAGCCTGAAACTCCAATTTTTATAAAATTTTATAAAATTTAAATTTAAAATTTTTATAAAAATTTTTTATATAAAATTATATATATATATATATAGAGAGAGAGAGAGACAGAGAGAGAGAGAGAGAGAGACAGAGAGAGAGAGAAAGAGAGAGAATGGGCATGCCAGGGTTTCCAGCCACTGCAAATGAACTCCAGACACATGTGCCATCTAGTGCATCTGGCTTTATGTGGGTCCTGGGGAATTGAACCTGGGTTCTTAGGTTTTGCCAACAAATGCCTTAACCGCTGAGCCATTCCTCCAGCCCATACACTCCCATTTTCACATAACTTGGCCTGGGACATTTCTGTTCCCGACATGCAACTTTGCCTCCCTTGAGCCCTGGAAGGAATGTCTCTGTGACACATGGACACACGTAGGTGAACGAGATTGACTAGGTCCTTGTACTCACAGAGCTTAGTTTCTAGTGAGCATTATCCAGACCCGAATCCAAATTTCTTCTCTGTCAGTTACCAGGGCCCACTATACTAGAGACTATCTTCTGCCTCCGCGGCAGTTCTGTGCGTCGTAGGATGTTTAGTAGCACCCCTGGCTTCTATAACAGTGACACTGCCCTCAACCCACCACAAGTTGTGACAACCCAAACAACATAGTTGCCACATATTATGAAATGAGCCCTGAGATTGGGGGAGCCTCTCCTGAGTGTCTTGTTTCAAACCACTAATTTTGATAAAAGGACAGAAAAATTTCCTTAAAGCTGCCCCACTCCTCCTTCTATAGTTCTGATTTCCCAATGTATTTGACACCCACTAGTTCTTCCTTTCCTCCTTCCTTCCCTCTCTCCTTTTTTCTTTCCGAGCCTCCTTTCCCTCATTCCTCCTCATTTGAAAAAAAAATTTTTTTAAACGAAGGCAGACTGCCACATGCAGCGCCTCATTTGGATGTGTCTGGAGTCTTGGAAGCTTGACTACCCTACATTCTCCTATAAATGGACCTTGAGAGCTTGTTTGGAGGTTCGAGCCGGGGAGCGTAGCTACTCATATACCCTTGACCGAAGACCGGTCCTCCTCTATTCGGGGAAGGTCATCCTCTTCGACTGAGCGCGAGGCTTTGGGAGGGACGCACGTGGAGCGGTGAGGGAGGAAGGGCACACCCACCTAGCAAGCCAGATGAGCCAGTCAACCCCGGCGATCGATGGGGTGACAGATGTCGCAGCCAGATCGCCCTCACATCCATCGTTTGAAAATTTTTATATAGTTATTTGTGTGTGTGTGTATAGGCATGTCAGGTCTCCTGCTACTGCAAATGAACTCATATATTTGTGCTTCTTTTTGAGTCTGGCTTTATGTAAATGCTAGGGAATTAAAACCAGGGCTGACAAGCTTTGCAAGCAAGTGTCTTTACTGCTGAGCATCTCCATAGCCTGCCTTCCTGCCTGCCTTCCTTCCTTCCTTCCTTCCTTCCTTTCTATTATTTCATTTATTTATTTATTTATTTATTTATTTATTTGAGGTAGGGTCTCACTCTAGCTCAAGCTGATCTGGAATTCCCGATGTAGTCTCGGGGTGGCTTGAAACTCATGGCGATCCCCCGACCTCTGTCTGCCAAGCATCTCATGTAGTTCAGGTTGGACTCCAACTTGCTATGTGTCTGAAGATGGCCTTGAACTGCACAGCCTCATGCATCCACCTCCCGAATGCTGAGGTTTATAGGCATGTGCCACGAAGCCTGGCTTCCCACTAGGTTTCTACTTCCAAAACTAGCTCACATGAGGAAGAAATGCCAATTCTGCAGTGCTGGCATTACACAGAGGACAATCTGTACAGTTCCCTCCCTCCTTCCTTCTAGAAGCCAAGTCCAGTCCCACCCTTTTAATTACCTCCAGTGATTTCAGTAGAGCAGGTCTACAGATCCACCCTGGCCTGAGAAAGCAGAGGCTTGGCCAAATCTGATAGCACAGAGCTCTTCTCCCCAGCACCTCCCACTTGGGCCTCAGCAGCGGGTTGAAGGTCACAGCTTGGTACTGCTTAGCTGCCACAGACTAGCTGTTCCATGCCTGGGAGAGAGGGAAGGAGTTCTGTTTCCAAAGACGGCTCCACACAGTGTGGCAATGGAGGTGGGGCATGGGGTAGCAATATTTTGGTGGGGTAGAACCTGAGTTTTCAAGGCAAGAATGATTTACCCTTAGAATGTGATGTATGCAATGATAATGATTTCTTATTCCACTCTGTGGTCCTCATTTACAGCTTATGTAAGATTGCAAAAAGGTCAGCGTTTCATTTTTCTTTTTTTAAAAAAATATTTGGATTGACTTATGAGAAGGTGGAAAGGAGAGAGGGAGAGAGAGCAAATGGACGTGTCAGGGTCCCTCGCTGCTGCCCACAAACTTCAGGGATACGTGCTGCTTTCTGCATCTATCTGGCTTTACGTGGGTGCTGGGGAGTTGGACCCCGGCCAATAGGCTCTGCAACAAGCACCTTTGACTACTGAGCCATCTCCCCAATCTATTATCATTTTTTGTTGTTGGTTTTTTGTTTTGGTTTTTCAAGGTAGGGTCTCACTCTAGCCCAGGCTGACCTGAACTCACACTGTAGTTCCATGCTGGCCTCGAACTCGTGGCGATCCTCCTGCCCCTGCCTCCTGAGTGCTGGTATTAAAGGTGTGCGCCACCATGCCTGGCCCCTAGTATCTTTTTTTTTTTTTTTTTTTTTTTTTGAGGTAGGGTCTCACTCTAACTCAGGCTGACCTGGAACTCACTATGTAGTCTCAAGGTGGCCTTAAACTCATTGCGATCCTCCTACCTCTACCTCCCCAGTGCTGGCATTAAAGGTGTGCGCCACCATGCCCGGCCCTAGTATCTTTTATAAGATAGGTATCACTATGGCTTAGAACTCTTGGGCACAAGCCGTCTTCTTGTCTCAGTCTCCTGAGTAGCTGAGACTATAATAAAATGCCACTGGGCTTGGAAGTGGCTCAGTGGTTAAAGGCTCTTGCTTGCAAAGCCTGAGGTCCGGGGTTCAAGTCCTCTGTACCCATGTAAAGCCAGATGCACAATGTGGAGGATGTGCCTAGAGTTCATTTGCAGCAGCAAGAGGCTCTGATGCTCAACACACACACACACACACACACACACACACACTCTCTTTCTCTCTCTCTCAAATAAATAAAAGATTTTTTTTAAAAGGAAAATGCCATTTCACTAGGCTCAGTTGTTTTAGATCATACATACAGGTGCTGATGACTTCATGGGCACTGAGCTTCGAGTTGGCAATCCCTTCTCAGTGGAGCGGGACTGGCACGGCTCTCCGTCTCACCGTGTTCTCCCTCGTTCAGAGGTCGGCCTTCTCACTCTTCCTCACACACCAAGATCCTTCAGCATCTTTGTATCATTCTCTTTCAAAGAGCATGCACCGTCTAGGTGCCCTCGCTTAGCACACACAAATCCCCTCTCTCCTTGTCTCTGATTTCAACCGGACCAAATCTATGTTACTGTTGAGTCAGTCAAGGACAGATAGGAGGAGACAAAGACAACGTTGAACTTGTATCCAAGCTATATCCACTTCTCACTGGAGTTCCCTCTCGCCCTTACCATCTCTTCTGGGCAGAACGATAAGAATTAGATTCTCACAATCATTGGATTTGTCAGGCTGGATAGTACATTTTTTTTGTGTATGTGTGGTTTTTTTTCAAGGTAGGGTCTCACTCTAGTCCAGGCTGACCTGGAATTCACTCCATAGTCCCAAGGTGGCCTTGAACTCTTGGCGATCCTCCTACCTCTGCCTCCCAAGTGCTGGGATTAAAGGCGTGTGCCACCACACCCAGCAGTGTTTTATTTTATTTTATTTTATTTTATTTTATTTTTATTTTTATTTTTTTAGCATTGTTGTTTTTTATGAGACAGAATGAGAGAGAGAAAGACAGAGAATTGGCATATGAAGGCCTCTAGCCCCCTGCAGTCAAACTCCAGATGTGCATGCATGACCTTGCACATGGGTCACCTTGTGTGTCTGGCTTATGTGGGATCTGGGGAGTTGAACATGGGTCCTTAAGCTTTGCAGACAAATGCCTTAACCACTAAGCCATCTCTCCAGCACCATCCATTTTTTTTTTTTTTTGAGACAGAAACTCCCTATTCACTATTTAGCCCAAGCTGGCCTCAAGCTCACTATGTAACCCAAATTGGCCTCAAACTCAAAATAGCTTCCCCAGTGCTGGCATTACAAGTGTGTGTCACCATATCCAGCTGGTATCATGCTTTTGGTTGTGGGTATTTGGATGGCATCTGTGGATTTTACTGGCCCAATATCAATCTTCACTTCTTGGAAAAGTAACTTGTATTTTTTTTCCCCTTTGTGAAACCAACTGTTATGGTTTGAATATGATTTATCTTCCAAATTTATGCAGTAGTTCATCTTATGCTGATGGTGTTAAGATCATAGAAACCTAAGGAACACAGTATTTAGAGATGGGTCTCTGGGAGGTGAATAGCATTACAGTAAGGCCATTGGGATAGTGCCCCATGGTTGGTTTCTCGTGGCTTTATACGGAGAGGTAGAGCAGTAAGGCACAGTGGCTGCCTGGGAACCAGCTTGTTTCATTCTCCCGGCCATGGTGTTGGTTAAAGATGGCTCTATGAGCTAAATTCAGCCAGTAGGGCTCCATTCTGATGTTCTTCACAGTTTCTTTTTCCTCCAGGGATGCTAAGTTCTAGAAAGATAGGTCATTTTTTTTTGCATTATTTCTGCAAGAGGGAGTGTACCTCTGAAAGGTACCGAGAAGCAAGACCAGCACAACAAGAGATCCATTCCGTTTTGTTTATTTTTATATTTTTATTTATTTATTTGCAAAGACGCAGAGATAGAGACAAACAGATAGGGAGAGAGAGAGAGAGAGGGAGAGAGAGAGAGGGAGAGGGAGAGAGAGAGAGAGGGAGAGAGAGAGAGAGAGAGAGAGAGAGGGAGAGAGAGAGAGAAAGAGGGAGAATGGGCACACCAGATCCTTCAGTCACTACTAACAAGCTCTAGAAGCACGCACCCCTTTTCATCTGGCTTTATGTAGATATTAGAGAATCAAACCCAGGTCATTTGGCTTTGCAGGCAAGTACCTTAACCACTGAGCCATCTCCCCAGCCTGAGACCCATACTTATAACACCATCAGAATTCTTGTTTTCAGTTACTTAAGCCAATCAACCTATTATTTCCAAGGTTTCCTTTTTTTTTTTCTTAAATCAAGTTGATTTCCTGTCTGGATAGGCTTTCTCTGCGCAGCCTGTCTCATCGAGAGTGCTCTTAGAGAGCAGGAACAGGCCAAAGAGAGGAGGGAACAGGCGAACAAGTTTTTTCTTCTTTTAAAAAACCCGCTATTTATTTATTTATGAAAGATAGAGAGAGAGAGAGAGAGAGAGCATCACTGCAAATGAACTCCAGATGCATGCACCAGTCTTGCATCTGATTTTATGTGGATATTGGGGATTCAAAACAAGGTCAACAGGCTTTACAAGCAAGTGCCTTTAACCGCTGAGTCATCTCCCCAGCCTGGAACGGGTTATTTTCAATAATAATTGCTGAAGAAAAGAGGTGAGAATTCCTAGTCTGGTAGAGACAGGCCTATCACTAGAGCCCTTGGGAACGCTGGACTCCCCTGGCTTGAGCACTACATAGACAAAGGAGTCAGGGAGGCTTCCCAGAGAAGCCTCACCACACGGCTTGTCAGAGGCAGTCACGGGGAACGAGCGTGGGTAGTGAGTAGAGCTGGATTCTCATCTGGGTGGCAGGATGCCATGCCCTGTCGCTTGCTGCTTTCTTCCATAGCTTTTTCACTGGGAAGCCTAGTTTTTCTTTCCTGGAACATTTGGGTGTGGGTAGGTTTACCTAGACACAGAAGGTGAGGCGGGGGACTTCTATTTAAGTTGCTTATTGGGACAGTGCTCTTAGAAAACGGGGAGTAATCAAGACCATTTGCAGCACTTGTGGGGTCCACAGCCAAAGGAAAAAGTACAGGCTTCTTATGTACAAACAGCAGAAAGCCAGCCCCCTCCCTGTGTCTGCTGGGCTAGAACAATGCCTTGCTACGTCAGCTGCTATGAAGCCGGAACCTTTTGGGGCTTGTTTGCAAAGGTTCCGGCCAAGGTCAAGTCAACACAGGTGCTTCATAGATACATAGGCAATGTAGGGGCTGGTGGGTGTGTCCCAGCAACTGGAGCTGCACCAGCAGGAGGCCTGGGCCTGTCGCTGCTTTCATTACTGCCCTGATGAAGACAGTGGACACAAAGAAGATGAGAGGGGCTGGAGAGATGGCTCAGTGCTTAAGGCACTTAGCTGCAAAGCCTAACGACCGGAGTTCAATGCCCTACTACCCACGTAAAGCCAAAATGCACCAAGTGGCACGTGCATCTGGAGTTGTTTTGCAGTGGCTTGAGGCCCTGGTGTACCTATTCTCTCTTTCTTCTCTCTTTCTCTGCTTGCAAATAAATAAAATAAAAATATTTTTCAGACTCAGGCCTTTTTCTTTTTCTTTTTCTTTTTTTGTTGTTTTTTTGAGGTAGGGTCTCACTCCAGCTCAAGCTGACCTGGAATTCATGATGTGGTCTCAGGGTGGCCTTGAACTCACGGCGATCCTCCTACCTCTGCCTCCCTGAGTGCTGGAATCGAAGGTGTGTGCCACCACACCTGGCTAAATAATATATATATATATATATATTTAAATTGAATAGGGGCTTGGGAAATGGCTCAGCAGTTGAAGGTGGTTGCTGATAAAAGCTGCCAGCTAGGGTTCAATCTCCCAGTACCCTTGAAAAGATGGATGCTCAAAATAGCATGCATCTGGGGTTGATTTTCAGTGGCAAGAGGCCCTGGTGCTCTCTCTCTCTCTGCTCATTATCATTTATTTATGATAAATAAATAAAACCAATGATAATGATAATAATAATAATAATTAAGTGAAGAGCAAGTCTGATAATGACATAGGTTTTAGCCTTTTGGCTAAACCTCTGTTCAACAAGAAAGCTGAGGGCTGAAGAGATGGCTCTGGTGTTTGCTTGCAAAGCCTAGTGACCTGGGTTCAATTTCCCAGGGCCCATGTAAAACCAGATGCACAGAGTAAAATGCATGTCTGGAGTTCATTTCCAGTGGCAGGGAGCCTTGGCTTGCCTTTCTCTCTCTCTTTCAAATAAATTAAAAAAAGTATTTTTTAAAGAAAAGAGCCGGCATGGTGGCACCATCCTTTAATCCCAGCATTTGGGAGGCAGAGGTAGGAGGATTGCTGTGAGTTTGAGGCCATCCTGAGATACATCGTGAATTCCAGGTCAGCCTGGGCGAGAGCTAGACCACACCTTGAAAAAAAACCAAAAAGAAAAGAAAACTGGGCTCAAAAGAAAAAGCGACAAGGAATATAAGATAATGCTGTGAAAGATAAGAAAATATAAAACTTTTTTTCTTCCATAGTCTCTTTCCTGCAACTTGCCATTGTGTTTACTTACTATTATGGTGCTAAATAAAGAAAAGTTAAAGTTTTAAATTAGCTGGAAGTTTACTATCCTTCTCTCTCTTGTGCCACACCAGTTCGCAATGCCATCTTCACAGAGTGTAGCTGGATTTGGATTTACCAGAATTACCCAATTTATATTTTTGTGTCTCGTTCTCGTAAGGTACCCGGAGCTTGCCAAAAGAGATGAACACAGCCAGACACGGGAAGGTTGGAAGGGAGAGTCCTCCTGGGCACGGGAATATGCCAAGCTCCTGCGCCATGCTCCGTGCTCTGGCTTGAGCACACCATAGCCCTCCCAGGGCCAGGCAGCCTAACTCACAGAGGAAGGCCACCTTAGGGCAATTGTAGCCTCTGTTGCAGCTTGCCTAGACACAGGGCTGTGGGAGGGGACAGGCTGGTCCCCATCATGAAGCCTGCCAAGTGTGTCCTGGGGCTGCTGACCAAGCTACCCTGCCCTGAGGTGTGTGCACAGCCAGCCCTGACGCCGCTTGGGCCTGCAGGGGATGAAAGAAGGAGTCCTCACTGGACAGGAAAGCAAGGGGGAGGCTGGGGAAGAAGGCAGTGTGTTAGGGGGGCAGGGAGTGAGGAAGAAAGAGTTTATTTTGGCTCATACTTTGGCTTCTGTACTTATGAGGTAGGTCGCACGACTTCATGTGGTGATGGCTTTGTGGCGGGCAGAGCCCTGATGCGGGGCAGAGCAAGACGGTGGGGTGGGGGGGGGGAGGGGAGGAGGTGTGCGCTGAGGCTGAGTCCCTGTGTATCTCTGTCATCATCCTACCTACACATGGGAAGTCACCAGACAGACTGGGGAGGCAGAGGCAGGGGGATCACCTTGAGTTAGAGGCCAGTCTGGGACTACGGAGTGACTTGTCTAGAGTGAGATCCTACCTCGAAAAGGACCCAAACCAAACCAAATGTTAAGCAATTCACGGTTGTAGCTGGGTGCTGTGGCGCACAGTTAGTCCCAGCGACCGCGGAGGCTGATCATCAGGAGGATGACTTGCACCCAGGAGTGTCCCAGCAGCAGAACTAGAGGAACGGAGCCCAGATGATTCCATCCCACGTCCCAGATACCGCACGTGGAGCTGCAGGCTTTGACACTTGCCCTGCTGGGGGTTTTGGTCTCGCTTTGGGCCGCCCTTTCCTTGCTATGCCCCACTCCTCCTTATTGGAATGAGGATGTTTACTCTGTGGCACTATACATTGGAGTTAATGTGACTTGTGTCTTAACTTCACAGAGCTCATAGATGAGACACTGCTTGAGTGTAGCATGAGACCGGACTCCCCCCCCCCCCCCACGTAGGGTCTCGTTCTAGCCCAGGTTGATCTGGAATTCACTCTGTAGCCTCAGGGTGGCCTTGAATTCACAGCGATGCTCCTACCTCTGCCTTCCGAGCGCTGGGATTAAAGGCATGTGCCACCATGCCCTGCGAAGATTGGACTTTTGAACAGTGTTGGGACTGGTAAATAAAGACTATGAGGACTTCACAAAAAAATTTTTTTTGGTTTATTTTTATTTATTTTGAGAGCAGGAGAGAGAGAGAGAGAGAGAGAGAGAGAGAGAGAGAGAGAGAGAGAGAATGGGCGTGCCAGGACCTCCAGCCACTGCAAACAAACTCCAGACGCGTGCGCCCCCTTGTGCATCTGGCTTACGTGGGTCCTGGGGAATAGAGCCTCGAACCGGGGGTCCTTAGGCTTCGCAAGCAGGCACTTAGCTGCTAAGCCATCTCTCCAGCCCTATGAGGACTTTTTTTTTTTTTCTTTTGCTTTCGAGGTAGGTTCTCACTCTGGCTCAAGGTGACCTGGAATTAACTATGTAGTCTCAGGGTGGCCTGGAACTCACAGCCATCCTCCTATGTCTACCTCCAGAGTGCTGGGATTAAAAGCGTGCACCACCATGCCCGGCTATGAGTACTTTTTAAAAGTTAGTCTGAATTTATTTTGCTTCATGAGATGGCTATTGAGCCTATGGGGCCAGGAGTGGAATGGTGGGGTTTGAATGTAAAATATCCCTTGTGGTCTCATGTGTTTGAACACTTAGTTCTGAGCTGCGGGCACTGTTTGGGAAGGTTTTGTGGAACCTTTAGCAGGTGGAGCCTTGTTAAAGGAAGTGGGTGACCGGAGGCCGGCCTTGAGGTTTCGTAGTCCAGGCTCACTTCCCTGTCTGCTTCTTGTCTATGATGTGATGAGCAGCTACATGCCCAGCTACATGCTCTCCCTGCCATGAAACTTAACCCTTGGAACTTTAAGCTGAAAATAAACCCTTTCCTTCCTTACCTTGCTACTCTCCAAGTATTTGTTCATAGCAATGAGAAGGAAACTGATTTACTAAGGCGCCAGAAAAGCAGAAAGTTACATGATGAAGTACCGATTTGTTTGCTTCAGAATAAGTTATTTGCGGGAGAAAAGTCACTAAGAGCTGGAGGAAAGAATGATTTGGAAAGAAGCAAAAGTAAGGTGACCTTGAAAGAAGGGAAAGACCTTGGAGTGGGGAAGAGAGGTAAGGGCCTTTAGTGCAAGTAAGTAGTTTTAATACTTAACCTCGTTTTTTTTTATTTTTTGACTCTTAAATGTTGAGAGTTTTCTTCTTTTTAAAAATGTTTTCATTTCAGGCTGAAGAGATTGCTCAGTGGTTAAGTCACTTGCTTGCAGAGGCTAAGGGCCCAGGTTCAATTCCCCAGTATTCAGTATATAGCCAGATGCACAAAGTGGTGCATGCATCTGGAGTTCGTTTGAAGTGGCTGGAGGCCCTGGCACTCACATTCTCTGTCTGTCTCTCTTCTCTCTCTCTCTACTTGCAAATAAATTAAAATTTTTAATAAACTTTTTATTTATTTATTTGAGATGGGGGGGAGGAGAGAAAATAATGGACACACCAGGTCCTCCTACCACTAAATGACCAACAGATTCATGCGCCTCTGTGCATCTGGCTTTAAGTGGGTACTGGGGAATTGAACCCAGGCTGTCAGGCTTTGAAAGCAAGTGCCTTTAGCTGCCTTCCAAGTGCTGAGATTAAAGGCGTAAGCCACCACGCCCGGAAAATTTTATTCTTTAAAAGATTATACTCAGACTGGAAAGATGGCTCAGAGGTTAAGGTGCTTGCCTGCAAAGCCTAACAGCTGGGGTTTGATTCCCCAGTTCCCATGTAAAGCCAGATGCACAATGTGGTGCATACATCTGGGTTTGTTTGCAGCAACTGGAGGCCCTGGCGTGCCCATTCTTTCTATCCGTCTTTCTTCTATCTCTCTCTGCTTGCAAATTAATGAATAAAAAAGTTTTTAAAAAGGCTAGACTCTTATTTCCAGTCCACTCCCATTCCATTAAGCGCCCTCCTCAGGAATCCCGAAAGCCTCAGTTAATCTGGGGGGATCACTGTGTCTCAGGCTAATCCTACCCACTCTATGGCTCCTACAATCTCCCCCCCTTTTTCTGTGATGTTCACTCAGGCTACAGAGAATTCAACACTAAAAGTGTTTCATTTTTTTTTTAAATACTAGGATGTTAGTAGAATTTTTAAAATTGGCACAATTGATACTGTCTTTAAGAGGGGATCCCCGCTAAACATGTCAAGTTTATGCCCTCCCACAGAGATAACCATGCTAAATGGTGAGCTCATTCTATCTGGGGAAAACCATATGAGAAAAGAATCTGGGGAATCGAACCTGCACACAAGCACCTCCAACCGCTGAGCCATCTCCCCAGCTCTATGCTGCACTTTAGAACTTTGCTTTGACATAGTTTGATTTGAGAACCTAGGTAATAATTCAATTCAAAAGCCTAGTAATAATAAATTCATTATTGTTTTGAGCACTTTCTTTCTTCCCCTTGGATTTCAGATTTTACATATGACTGTAAACCTACGTTCTTTCATTTCTGCAAAGAGGTATGTAAGTTATTAACAGATGTTTTTGGTTGAGTCTTCTCATTTTGATCTTTAAGAGATCTGGTTATCAGAATTTCTTAAGTCTTTGAGCCTGTGGCTAATAAATTTTCATGAAATTGTTAAGTTTACAATTGCCTACCAGAGATTGATATTTAACACAGGGGGCCTTTTTATGAAACAGCTACTATTTTCTTTTGGCATACCTGTATTTAGAAAATCCATTATAGGGCTGGAGAGGTGGCTCAGTGCTTATGGTGCTTTCCTGTGAAGCCTAAGGACCCAGGTTTGATTCCCCATTACCCACATCAGTCAGATGCACATGGTGGCATGTGTGGAGTTTGTTTGTAGTGGCCAGAGGCCCTAGCACATCCATTCTCTCTCTCTCTCAACTAAATAAAAATATAATATTACATATGTGGATTCTAGTTATAAATGATTGACTTCTATGTAAGTAGGAATAAAACTCAGTAGCAGAGGCCAATAAGTTAGAAAGGAGATATAAAGGGAATAGAAAGGGGAAGGGACTTAATAGGATGGTATTGTATATATGTAAGTTGAAGAACAGATTAATGGGGGTGAGATGGCTTAAGTGAGATCAGGGGAAGAGATTGAGTAAAGGAAAGGTGGAGGGGGGTGGGTAGTCAAAATCTAAGAGGATATAAATAAATCATATGGACCTACTTTTTTGGACAATGGAACACTCAGGAGCCATAGATTGTTACTAGAAAATTTTCAGTGCCAGGGAATGGGATACCTTCCAGTCAGTGAGTTGTTTCCCAGGGAGGTCCCTGATACTCCCAAAACATTACAAGCCATTGCCAAGGCCCTTGGTTTAAGACCCTATTGCTGAAGACTCCACTTACTTAGGCTGCAAGGTCACTGAGAAATCCTGCTGGAGCTGAGCTGAAAACCTCCTCTATGTAGACCAGCTGACAGAAAGCTGGAAAAGGCCATGCTGCATGCAGTTCAATGGGAGAGAGAGAAATCACCAGTGAAAATACTCAACAGTGGACACTGCAAGCCTTAAATTTGGCCAGCTAGGCCAAATGAGCCAACAGGTACAATAGTGGCATGTCTGTTATGGAGGAAACCAACCACTCTCTAATTGGACTGGAGGCCCACTCCATGGAAGAGATGGCTTAGCAGTTAAATGCTTAAATGCTTGCCTGTGAAGCCCAAGGACCCTGGTTCGAGACTTAATTCCCCAGTACCTATGTAAGCCAGATGCACAAGGTGGCACATGCATCTGGAGTTTGTTTGCAGTGGCTGGAGGCCCTGGTGTACCCATTCTCTCTCTCTCTCTATGCCTCTTTCTCTCTCCATCTGTCTGTTGCTCTCAAATAAAAAATAAACAAAAACGAAAACATTGTAGATTTTCACATGTGTGTGTGCTGTGCATGCACGTATGTGTGTGGGTGCGTGTGTGGGTGTGAGCATGTGTATGGAGGCTAGAGGTTGGCATCAAGTGTCTTCCTGGAACACTCCTTACTTATTACAACAGGATCTCTCACTTAAACCCAGAGCACACCACTTCAGTTAGTCTAGCTAGCTGGCCTGCCCCAGGGAGCCCATGTCTCTGCTTCTTGAGGGCTGGGATAACAGGCAGGCTTCCACACCCACCCAACATTTATGTGAGCACTGGGTATACTGACTCAGTTCCTCATGCTTGCATGACAAGATCTTTACTGAGTGTGTATGTGCCTCTGGTATGCCTTTATCTGGGGTCTTTAATTAATTAATTTTTTTAAAGTTTTTTTTTTTTTTTTTTTTTTTTTGAGGTAGGGTCTCCCTATAAGCCAGGCAGACTTGGAGTTAGTTCACTATGTAATCTTAGGGTGGCCTTGAACTCATGGCGATCCTCCTACCTCTGCCTTCCAAGTGCTGGGATTTTTAAAAGTTTAAAAAAATATTTTATTTATTTATTTGAAAGAGAGGGAGGAAGAAAGAGAGAGAGAGAGAGAGAGAGAATGGGCACATTGCAAATGAGCTCTAAGATGCCTGCACCACTTTGTACATCTGGCTTACCTGGGCACTGGGGAATCGAACCTGGGTCCTTAGGCTTCGCAGGCAAGTACCTTAACTGCTAAGCCATCTCTCTAGCCCACTTTCTTTATCTCTTTCCCTCCCTCCCATCCTTCCTTCCTTCCTTCCTTCCTTCCTCTTTCTATTTTCTGGAGCCTTTTATATGGGCCTGTACCTAAAAGAACAGATTTACCAAATGCCCAGCCTGGCCAGTAAGGGCTTCTGTGGCTATAGTCCCCCTGTGCTCTCTGGACTTGTAAAGCTAAGTAGCTAATTACAGCAGAAACTCCACCCCGGGAGTAGAACTTTGGTCTATAGCTGGACAGCGTCATCACTGGACCAACTATTGAGTACTGCCAGTATGTCTGAGCAGCATTACACTGTTGGGATTCATGATGCTTGGGGTAGAAGCTTGAAGACCAGGTCTCCCTGCCTCCTCTAACAGCCACGGGATGTGCCTGCAAGAGCCCTGAGCGTCAGCAGAGGAGACAGGATTTGGGATCTGCATGGTCTCTGCCTTGCCATTTATTTCTAGAAGTCTCTTCCTCTACACTCTACTTCTACTGAAATGCTACTTTGTAGTCCCAGGTGCCAGTATCCCCTCTGTTCTTCTACAGAATAGAATGTTAATGTGGTTATTTCTGTATGTAGAATTTTCCTTTTGATCCATATTCTTTACCTAAGAAATGTCTCTCAGGCCCCACAAGGGAGGTGTCTGTATCTTTCACACAGGATAAATCTCCGTGTGCCTTAAAGATTCCAATAGGGTAATACAGAAGGCAGAAAATGGAGCAATACATGAAACAGAATTTGTGATGATTTGGGGAAACCTAAACACCAATCATATCTCTCTGTGTCTATCTGCTGAACCTCTATTTATCTGTCTTTCATCCATCCATCCATTATTGCTTAAACACAAATCTCCAGGTTCTTATCACACAGATAAAATGTTTTCTAAACAGGGATTTGCTTTATTGTCAAGTAAAGCTGTCAGGCTGTCTCTGACTTAATTCTCTTCTGCATAATGCAAAATATTCTAGAAATTTATTTGCAAGGAGAGAGAGAAGGAGAAAGAGAACATGAACACTAGGGCCTTTTGCCATTGTAAACAAACTCCAGACACATGTAGCACTTTGTGGATCTGGCTTTATGTAGGTACTGGGGAATCTAATCTGGGCCATCAGGCTTTGCAAGCAAGTGCCTTTAACTGCTTAGCCATCACTGTAGCTCCATAATGCAAATTCTTTAGTGTCTAAATTTTGTATAACAGAGAAATGAATGGATAGAAAAATCACACAGCAGATAAGTAGATGACAGATGTGTGATAATATCCTCTCCAAAGATAGAAGGTACAGACATATATTTAAATATTTTTATTTATTTATTTGCAAACAGAAAGAGAAACAGAGAGAAGAGACAGAGAGAGAATGGGTGTACCAGGACCTCTAGCCACTGTAAATGAACTCCAGATGCATGTGCCACATTGTGCATCCAGCTTTATGTGGATACTGGGGCCTTGAACCCAGGTCATTAGGCTTTGAGACAAGTGCCTTAACCACTGAGCCATCTCTCCACCCCCAACATATGTACATATATATTTTCTCTTTGAAGTAGGGTCTTACTGTAGCCTAGTCTGGCCTCAAATTCATGGCTATCCTTTTGCCTCAGCCTTCTGAGTGCTGGCATTAAAGGTATGCACCGTCATCCCAGCATGAAGATACAAATACTGATTTGCTCCTCGCAACAGTACTTTAAAAAATCTTTTTAAAATATTTAATTTAATTTATTTATTATTTAGGAGAAAGAGAGACAGAAACAGAGAGGGACATAGATGGAGAGAAAGTGAGTATGGGCAAGCCAGGGCCTCCTTCCACTGCAAATGAACTCCAGGCACATAAGCCACTTTGTGCATCTGGCTTTATATGGATTCTGGGGAATTGAACCTGAGCCATCAGGCTTCGTGAACAAGAGCCTCTAACCACTGAGCAATCTCTCCAGCTCCTCACTGTTAATCAAAAGCAAGAAATATCTTCTATTATATCTTTCAACCAATATAACCAGAGCTCCCCATGTTATGGGGAGAAATTGCTAGTTGGACCTGAAGTTTTATCTAAAATCTGAATATTTTATCCTGGAGTCCATTGTTTTATTATTTATTTATGAGAGACATAGAGAAAGAGGCAGATGGAGAAAGAGAATGGGGGGTGTGTGTCAGGGCCTTTAGCCACTGCAAAGGAACTCCAGATGCATGTACCACTTTGTGTATCTAGCTTTATGTAGGTACTGGGGAATCAAACCTGGGTCCTCAGACTTTGCAGGCAAATGCCTTATCCGCTGAGCCATCTCTCCAGCCCCTCATTTCCTAAAGTCAGCAGATGTGACACAGAATGGAAGGCGGCTTTCCTGATGCAAGCCCAGTTATCGTTCTGATACCTTGTGGAAACCGTGGTAAACGTCATACTCTGTGCTTTTAAGTAGGAGCCTGTTAACTTCAGTAGTCAAGATGGCTTTCAGAGACTGGCGTCAGGTCTTTGCTGAGCTTTGTAGAGACTTATCTGAACCCAAAGAAGTGTGGTGTACTTCGCCCCTTACACATGGTAAAGCTGTGTTGTGAACACAAAAAGGCTGACTCAGAAGGAAGGTCGTCGCCCTGTGAAAACAGAACCTGAGCGTGTGACATCCATTTTGAATTTGTAATAAATGTGGTTCTTGAGGCTCCTGGAGCTGCTCGGAATTCTTTCATCTAGGGCTCTCAAGGCTTAGTTAATATATAACTTTGGTCCGATTAAAGGGACCTATACCTATGTACCTAGATCAATGATATTAGCTCTAATTACAGATGTTAAAGAGAAATAACCTGGTGGGTCAGGCCAGTGTCTGAACATTGCATAACCATCTTAAAGTCTACCAGACTGTGAAGCAAGAAGTGACAACTCGTTTTATAATAAAGGAGTGTGTCATATCTTTCCAAAGACTCTCAATTATCCCACAGGTTTTAGAAATAGAGTCCCGATGTTCTGGCTCTTTCTACTTTCCTACTTAGTCCACGAGTTCCACATTGTAGACATTTTGTCTGTCACACTTCAGTCAATTCATTTCTCTGTTGTGCCCCTCCCCTCTCTCCTTTCTTCTCCTCTCCTCTCCCCTCCTCTCCTCTCCCCTCCCCTCCCCTCCCCTCCCCTCCCCTCCCCTCCCCTCCCCTCCCCTCCCCTCCCCTCCCCTCCCCTCCCCTCCTCTCTCCTCTCCTCTCCTCTCCTCTCCTCTCTTCTCCTCTCCTGTCCTCTCTTCTCCTCTCTCCTCTCTTCTCCCTTCCCACAGAGCTCTTCACTCTGCTGAAGTTGCCCTTTGGATTGGATGTAACCGGAGAGTTTCCTCAGTTTCCACAGATTGCCTGAGTCCATTGTTTTGCTAGAGAATTGGGCCAAGCACTTGGGAGGCAGAGGTAGGTGGATCACTGTGAGTTCCAGGCCACTCTGAGACTACATAGTGAATTCCAGGTCAGTTTTGGGCTAGAGAGTGGGACCCTACCTTGAAAAACCAAAAAGGAAAAAAAACAAAACAAAACAAAACAAAAAAAAAAAAACAAAAAAAAAAACAAAACAAAGCTGGAAAGAGAATTGGGCTGGGAATGGTGAATGGGGCGCCCCCTGTTGGGCTGTGTGCATGTGGTCTGAGAGAAGGCCAGGTCTGGAGGACTAGAGATCCCGATTAGACCCCCTGGATTCTGAGGGCGGGCCTGACGCTGAGCTCAGCTAGCCTCCACTAACCCCTCCACACTGCCATCTACTGTCCACCATTGAATCCAGCTGCCCCCCCCCCCCCCAGTGCCTGCAGTGCTCCCCTGGTGCCCCCCCCCCCCCCCCCCAGGCCATCTATCTGCTTGAACTTTTTCCTTTGAAACTGACTGAATGCCTCTTGTGGTGGTTAGGGTTGACTTGCTTGCTGAAGAGCCACAGCTTGGTCACCCCCATCTGTGGGCCTCAGTCTCCCCAACTACACAGTAGGGTGTGTGGAGGAGCCGCTGGAGGGTTCATCGTCCCTGCACAGGCTGGGGTGGGCGCGCCCCGAGGCGTTAAGTCGAGGGACCTCCCTGCTGGAAGTGGGCGTGGCTGCCGCAGCCCAGGTCAGTTCTTCCTGGTGGCCTTTGCTCGCTAAGGGGTCCAGAGCTGAGTGTCTGACCCGGGTCCCACCGGAGCAGCGTCTTCACAGGCCTTCTGCAGGAAGCACTGGAGGCTGACATCACCGTGAGTGCTGCGTCTCCAGCCCCATCCTGTGGGTCCCTTGTCCCAGCCTAACTCCAGGGCTGCCGGAACCTGGCCGGACGTCCCCAGAGCCTGCTCCTCCTGACCCAGCTCCATTCCGCTTGCTGCCCTCCATGAGGCCTAGTATGGAAACCTGGTCTCCTCCTGACCTGGCCGCCCGGCAGCCACCTGTGGCCAGCCAAGAATGGCTACGCCATCGCCGGTCATCCTTGGCCAGGCAGTACCTGCTAGACTTTTCTGTGCAACTCTGCTCAAAGCTGACATGGGTGTGGTCTGACTCCACTTCTACTTTCCTGGAGACCCAGCAGGGTTAGTTATCCAACTGCTATAGACTCTTTTCACATCTTTTCAGCGTCTCTGCCTCCTAGGCCTCTTTAACCCTTAGATAGCCATTCTGTAGGTTACGTATATAGGGACATATTTACCGTAAGATATGCAACGTGTGATTTGAGAGTTAATATTTGCAATTAAGATTAGAATAATCAAGCCTGTGTTTGCCTCAGTTCGGTTATCAAGC
Organism: Dipus sagitta; assembly: GCA_036346955.1. NCBI lineage: Eukaryota > Metazoa > Chordata > Mammalia > Rodentia > Dipodidae > Dipus > Dipus sagitta. The sequence continues at coordinate 47,619,345 of CM070777.1, read as the reverse complement.
AGAGCAGGATCACCTGCCAACTGGCTGCCAGTGAAACCACCGTGTCTTGTAGATTGATTGCCATTCAATAAATTCTGACAAAGCGGAAAGACACAGGTATGCTCATCTATGTTTCTGACAGCTTGCTCCACGGTGAAGGCACTTGCCTGAAAAGCCCAACAACCTGGGTTTGATTCTGAGTACTCACATAGAGCCAGATGTTCAAAGTAGCACATGCACGTGGAGTTCCTTTGTGGCAGTTAGAGGCCCTGGCACACCCTCTCTCTGTCTCTCTGGTACTCTCTGTTTGCAAATAAATAATTAATTAATCTTCAAGCTGGGGTGTGGTGGCCCATGCCTTTAATCCTAGCACTCAGGAGGCTGAGGATTGCTGGGAGCTTGAGGCCAGGTTGGGCTACAGAGTGAGTGCCAGGCCAGCCTAGGCTAGAGTGAGAGCTCGTCTCAAAAAAATTATGTATGCATATATACACAATTCCCAAGACCACCTCCACATTTGGGTGAGATTTTTCTAAGCAAAACATGTCCATCAGTTTCAGAAGATAGAGATTATATATATATATATTTTTTTTTTCGAGGTAGGGTCTTCCTCTAGCTAGGCTTACCTGGAATTCACGATGTAGTCTCAGGCTGGCCTTGAACTCATGGTGATCCTCCTACCTCTGCCTCCCGAGTGCTGGGATTAAAGGCATGCACCACCACACCTGGGTAGATATTGATATTTTTAATGCTAAGCATTGATTTTCTAGGATGTGTTAAATTATTTAAGACAAACTTTCTCAAGGACTGAAATCACTGGAATATGTCAATATCAGTAACTCTCATTTGTAAATCAGATGCATCAAGAGATGGCCAGGGTGGGGGACTGACTCAGACCAGGTGACGGTAGTTGACTAATGAACTGAGCACTTTTTCTGTCAGACCCAGGGACACAAGAGGTCATTCAGCTAGGGGAAGGAGACTAGGGTAAGATGCTAGGAGAGGAGTGTGAATCCTCCACACTCATGGGCACACTCAGGTCCCTAGTGCATGCCCAGACACACAGGACTGACAACAGCATAGAGGCCCTGCCTCCTGGGAGGACTCTTGTTGCTCTGGAGCCAGCCATCATCCACAGTGAAAAGCCTCACGTAACATTCACTTCTTGTTGCTGGGACAAAACACCTGACAAAAAAAACAGTTGAAGGAGAAAACTCAGAAACAGAGGCCAGTAAGCTAGAAAGGAGATATAAAGGGAATAGAAAGGGAGGGGGGGGGACTTAGTAGGATGGTATTGTATATATATAAGTAGAAGAAGAACAGATTAATGGGGGTGAAAAGGCCTAAGTGAGGTCAGGGGAAGAGATTGAGTAAAGGAAAGGTGGAGGGAGGCTAATCAAAATCTAAGAGGATACCGGGTGTGGTGGCGCACGCCTTTAATCCCAGTACTCGGGAGGCAGAGGTAGGAGGATTGCTGAGAGTTTGAGGCCACCCTGAGACTACATAGTTATTCCAGGTCAGCCTGGACCAGCATGAGACCCTACCTTGAAAAACCAAAAAAGAAAAAAAAAGAAAAAAAGAAAAAAATCTAAGAGGATATAAATAGGTCATATGGAAACCTACTTTTTTGGACAATGGAACACTCAGGAGCCACAGATTGCTACTAGAAAATTTTAATTGTCAGGGATGGGATATCTTCCAATGAGTTGTTGGCCAGGGAGGTTCCTGATGCCCCCAAAACATTACAGGCCATTGCTGAGGCCCTTGGTTTCCCACCAGGAATACATGGTAAGACCCTATTGCTGAAGACTCCACATACTTGGGCTGCAAGGTCACTGAGGAATCCTGCTGGAGCTGAGCTGAAAACCTCCTCCATGTAGACCAGTTGACAGAAAGCTGAAAAAAGCCACACTGTATGCAGTTCAATGGGAGAGAGAGAAATCACCAGTGAAGTTACCCAAGAGTGGACACTGCATGCTTTATATTTGGCCAGCCAGGCGAAATGAGCCAATGGGTGCAATAGTGGCACGTCCGTTATGGGGGAAACAAACCACCCTCTAATTTGTCTGGAGGCCTGCTCCATGGGAGGGAATACATCCCTGATACTGAAAACCTACAACAGGGGTAGTCATGAGCCCTAGGGGTGTAATGTCTGCTATTGTCTGGCTAAATGTATATACTATGCTCACCAAACTACCCAGTAAGCACTTCTCTTAATGTTCATACCCTTATATTAATGCTACTCTCACTTTTGGTTAGAGAACCTTCTCTTTTCAGATGGCAGTGACCTTGGGATGACTCAGAAGGCACCATGGTACTGAAAAGAAGTGGCAGAGAATGCTCAGCACTGAAATATCTCTATCACACCTTTCAAGGCTCAGGGTCCATTGTGGAAGAGGTGGCAGAAAGAATATAAGAGCCAAAGAAAGGGTAGGACTCCTTACAATGTGCTCCTCCAGACACAAAATGGTCTTGGTATCCATGACCTCACAGTGCCTGACACTACCAACACAAGACTATCATAATAGGAGGAAAAGATCATGACATCAAAATAAAAGAGAGACTGATTGAGAGGGGGAGGGGATATGATGGAGAGTGGAGTTTCACAGTGGAAAGTGGGGGAAGGGAGGGGATTAGCCATAGAATATTGTTTACAATCACAGAAGTTGTCTATAAAAATAAATAAATTTAAAAAATCAGTTTAAGAAAAGACGGGCTTATTTTAAAAATTACATTCTTATCATCTTGTTTATTTATTTGCAAGGAGAGAGAGAGAGAGAGAGAGAGAGAGAGAGAGAGAGAGGAGTGAGGGAGAGAGAATGCACACACAGGGTCTCTAGCCATTGCAAACGAACTTCAGACACACGCACCCCTTTGTGAATCTGGCTTTACATGGGTCCTGGGGAATTGAACCTGGGTCGTTATGCTTTGCAGGCAAATGCCTTAACTGCTGGGCCATCTCTTCAGCCTGCTGTCTCTTTTTTATCCGGTCTAGGAACACAGCCCATGGGATGGTGCTGTCCATAGTCAGGGTGGGTCCTTCCACTCTAATCGAATTTAGAAAATCCCTCACAGAAGTGACCAGAGGTTTGTTTCCATCATGATGCTAAATCATGCCGAGCTGATAATCAGAGATTAACCGTCACAGGTCAGTTTAGGCCCCCAGCCTGAGTACCTGTAGAGAATTGCTTCTGTCAAAGGGGACTGGGACCCTCACAAGGCTGCAGTTCCTTGAATGTAATCTTTAAATGATTTTAGGGTTAGGGCTTGAGGTTAGGGGATAGGGATAGGTGGAGGTCTAGTGAGGTTGGGGTTAGGGCATAGAGGTTAGGGTGCTAAGAACTCTTTTGTAAGTCTAGAAGAAGAGCTAAGAAAAGTAATGGCAGAAATTGTCTTCATGACTCTTACAGACTGTTTTTCAGCATCTTCATCTTTCTGAATTTTAAACACTAAATTTTTCTAGGCAAAAAGCCCTCTACCACTGAGCTACATCCCGACAGTTCTGATGAAATCTAATATATGCTTATATTTTGAGAGAGAGAGAGAGAGAGAGAGAGAGAGAGAGAATGGTACTCTAGGACCTTAAATATATACTTAGATTTTTATTTACAGAGAGAGAATGAGAGAGAGGGAAAGAGGGAAAGAAAGAATGGGCACTCTAAGGGCTCCTGCCACTGCAAATAAACTCATATGAATGTACCACTTTGTGCATTTGACTTTAAATGGATACTGCAGAATCAAACCCAGACTGTCAGGCTTTGCAAACAAGCATCTTTCACTGCTGAACCATCTCTCCAGCCCTCAAGTTATAGTCTTAAAAGAATGAAGATGGGCATGATGTCACACCCCTATAATCCCAGGAGGATTGCAAATTCAAGGCCTGTCTGGGCCACAGTGAATACAAGGCCAGCCTGGGAAAATTAGTAAGATCTTGTCTCAAAATGTAAAAATAGGGATGGGGATATAGCACAGCAGTAGAGTATTTGTCCAGTATGTAGGAGGCCATAGGTTCAATCCTCAGTGACACACACACACACACACACACACACACACACACAGAGTAAAAACCATTCCAAGAGTTAAAAGCTATGACTCCTTGTAACATTAATATAATGCAGTATATAGTGCATTAATATAATGCACTCCATATGATGCAGTCTTCCAGCAATGGACATGGTTTCTTGAGTGAATTTTCTTCCCTAGCAGGACCTTGGTTGACAACGTAAGTGCTGGTTCTGCAACTTCATTTATTTATTTATTTTACCTACAGTGCTGGGGATTGAACCCAGGTTTTATCACAGCCCACCCCTCTCCTCTAGCCTCTAATCATAACTATATCTAATCATGAACTATATTAACTCTAACTTGCAGAATCTATAAACGACAAGTAGGGGATAAAAAACCCACTCGTGGTGTCTTAATGTTAACAAACCTCTTCATTAGAAAAGACTTAAGGAGGGCTGGGGAGATGGCTCAACAGCTAAAGGCACTTGCTTGCAAAGCCTGATGGCCTGGGTTTAATTCCCTCTTACCCACATGAAGCAAGATGCACAGAGTGGCACATACATCTGGGGTTTGTTGGCCATGGAGGTCCCTGATGCCCCCAAAACATTGCATTGTCAAGGCTTTTGGTTTCCTACCAGGAATAGATGGTATGACCCAATTGCTGAAGACTCCACATACTTGGGCTGCAAGGTCACTTAGAAATCTTGCTGGAGCTGAGCTGAAAACCTCCTCCATGCAGACCAGGTGACAGAAATCTGGAAAAAGCCACACTGCATGCAGTTCTATGGGAGAGAGAGAGAAATCACCAGTGGAGATAAAGAACAGTGGACATTTAAGTTTGGCCAGCTAGGCCAAATGAGCCAACAGGTATAATAGTGGCACGTCTGTTATGTGGGAAACCAACTGCTGTCTAATTGAACTGGGGGCCTGCTCCATGGGAAGGAATACGTGTCTGATGCTGAGAACCTATGACGGAAAGTCATGAGCCCTGGGGGTGTAATGTCTGTTGGTGTCTGGCTAAATGCATATACTGTGCTCACCAAAGTGCCTGGTAAGCACTTCTCTTAACATTTATACCCATATATTAATGCTACTCTCACTTTTGGTTAGAGAACCTTCTCTTTTCAGACAGCAGTGAACTTGGGATGATTCAGAAGGAACCATAGTGCTGAGAAGTGACAGAGGAGTGCTCAGCACTGCAATATCTCTATCACACCTTCCAAGGCTCAGGGTCTATTGTGGAAGAGGTGGCAGAAAGAATGTAAGAGCCAAAGGAAGGGGAGGGCTGCTTACAGTGTGCTCCTCCAGACACAAAATGGCCTGGATATCCATGACCTTACAGTGCCTGGCACTACCTACACAAGGCCATCATAATAGGAGGAAAAGATGATGACATCAAAATAAAAGAGAGTCTGATTGAGAACGGGAGGGGATATGATGGAGAGTGGGGTTGCAAAGTGGGGGCAGGGAGGGAATTACCATGGTTTATTGTCTATAATTTTGGAAGTTGTTAATAAAAAAATTAAAAAATTTTTCACTCATTTATTTTCAAGGGGAGAGAGAGAGAGAAGGGGCACACCAGGGACTCAAGCCACTGCAACTGAACTTGATGCATGTTCCACTTTGTGCCTCTGGCTTTACATGGGTACTAGGGAATTGAACCCCAGTCCTTAGGCTTTGCAGGCAAGTGCCTTAACTGCTTAGCCATCTCTCCAGCCCTTGTCAGTGGGGCTTTATGTAATGAATGTTTCTTTCCTTTTTTTTTTTTTTTTTTTTTTTTTTTTTAATTTCTCTGATGGTGCTGTGTCTGTCAGAGATTACTACAAACTCCTATACGGTAGTCTAAGGTCTCATCTGTTCTGGCTGAGGGGTATGTCTTGGAGTGGGTGAGAGCCCAGGGCGTGGCTTGGGTTCTGTGAAGCTCTGAGCACGTGTTTGTTATGTGTGTGCTGAGATGCATAGCTCAGCTTCTCTTTCTTTCCCTGTCCTCAGGGAAGATCACTGTCCCTTAGCCATGGGCACTGCTCTTTCCAAGAGCTGTTTCCTTTGGCTAAAATTTCCTTATCTTCAGGCTGTGGGTTGGGGAGGAGAGCCCAGAGCCAGAGAACCTGTGTGAACCTGCTGAGCTCTGCGGGCCCGGCTGGCCAGTGCTCACATAATACTCGATCGCCCCAAAGTGCTTACACGTAGGCCATTCCCATTCCCCACTCCTTTCCCCCACCTGCTCGGCTCCTCCACCCAGGGAAAGACAGGGGAGAGAAGAGTATTGTAAAATCCCCGTGTAGACCGAGTAACCTGGTCGACATGCCTGGTTGCCTCTCATCTCCTGGCTACTCTTTGGGCAATATTTTCATCACATTCGTCAGCTTTCTTTGCTTTGATTTTCAATGACTTTTCCCCAAGTTATACTGGGATGAGGTGGGAGTGGCAATGAGTTCACACTGAGGTGAGAATAGCCTATGGATAACCATGACCATGGGCTGGGGGTGCAACCCAGAGGCAGAGCGCTTGTCTGGTATGCATATGGCCTTGGGCTTGACCACCAGCAACACACACACACACACACACACACAAACACGCACACGCATACTCAGATAACTACAACCTTGGGTTAACCTTTGAGTTGGCAGAGAAGAAATGTGACAATACATGGACCGTCCTGGCAGGTCAGAAGACACTCGAAAGAGAATCACTGTGTCCCTCCCTTCCTCTATCTGACTATTGAAACAATGGATCCCAAGGAACAAAAATATCTCCAGGAATCTCATGCTGAGGGGTGGTGGGGAGATGAGGGGCCAGGGAAACAGTAAGGCCCTGGTGCCAACCAGAGATGAATTTGCCTCCCAAGAACAGATTTCACACAGTACTGGCAACTTCAATTAACACATACATTTTCCATAAGATTGTACTGCTATAGAAACCAGGAATCTTTCTCCAGTTTGGCTATACTGTAAATATATCCATTTCCTTTAATTAATCTACTTCCTGATTTTTTTAAACTTTAATTTTAATTTATTTATTTGTGTGTGAGAGAGAGAGGACAGGAGAATATGGGTGTTCCAGGGCCTCTAGCCACTGCAAACAAACTCCAGACGCATGCGCCACCATATGCATCTGGCTTACATTGGTTCTGGGGAACGAACATGGGTCCTTAGTCTTTGCAGGCAAGTGTCTTAACCTCTAACCCATCTCTCCAGCCCAACTTCCTGCTTTTTTTTTTTTTTTAATGTTGTGATGGGTTCATGAACCTAAGCGCCCTGTAACAGTGTTGGGACACGTCTTGGCATCAGTAGGAAGTGCTGTTGGTGGTTGGACTGTGTTTGAATAACAGTTCCCTGGGGGCATGAAGACAGTGAAGGGTAAGCCTTCCTTCTTCAAGTGGCCTTGGCATTCAAGCATTAGTAGAGGAAGAAAAGGTGGAGATGTATATGAAGAGTGTGTTAGTCAGCTCTGTGTTAACAAGAGTAAAATATTGGAGGCAGCTAAGTATAAAGATAAAAGGTTCAGGGCTGGAGGGATGGCTCAGTGGTTAAAGTGATTGCCTGCTATTGCAGTCAGGTCTGCATTGCTGGCAGAAATCACCCGACCAAGAGCAGCTTGTGGGAGAAAAGGTTTATTTTGGCTTATAGACTTGAGGGGAAGCTCCGTGATGGCAGGGTAAAACGATGGCATGAGCAGAGGGTGGACATCACCCCTTGGCCAACATAAGGTGGACAGTAGCAACAGAAGAATGTGCCAAACACTGGCAAGGGGAAGCTGGCTATAACACCCATAAGCCCGCCCCCAACAATACACTATGTCTCCAGGAGGCGTTAATTTCCAAATCTCCATCAGCTGGGAACCTAGCATTCAGAACACCTGAGTTTATGGGGGACACCTGAATCAAACCACCACACCTGCAAAGCCTAAGGACCCGGATTCAGTTCCCAAGTGCCCATGTATGGCCAGATGCACAAGGTGGCGCATACATCTGGAGTTCATTCACAGTGGCTAGAGGCCCTGGAACACCCATTCTGTTTCTCTCATAAATAAATAAAGAAAATACTACCAAAAAAGATTTAGGAATGTGACTTGATGTGGTGGCTTGAATGTGAAATGTTCCCCATAGCCTCCTATATTTTGATGCTTGGTCCCTTGTAGGTGGCAATCTGGTGTGGAGCCTTTGGGAGGTGGAGCCTTGCTGGAGGAGGTGTGTCACTGAGGGTGGACCTTGAGGTTTATTAGCCCCGCCCACTGGGTGTTCAGAGCTAGCTCACTGAGACTGCTTCCTTCCTGCTGATAGAGACATGACCCAGGCTTCCTACTCAGGCTTTCTCTGCTATGATGAAACTTCCCTTGTAAACTGAAATTAACCCTTTCCTTCCATTAGTTGCTTCTGGTCTGGTGTTCTGTCCCAGCAATGACAGAGTAACTGCTACACTTGATATATTGTTTGCTTAGCATGTATAAGGTCCTAGGTTTGGTCACTGGCATAGCAAAAATAGAATAAATAAGTTCATATAAAAAAAGATAAAAATAGGGCGGGAGAGACGGTTTAGTGGTTGAGGTGCTTGCCTGCAAAGCGTAAGGATTCAGGTTCAGTTCCCCAGTACCTATATAAGCCAGATGCACAAGGAGGTGCATATGTCTAAAGTTTCATTTGCAGTGGCTAGAGGCTCTGGCATATCCATTCTCAATCTGCCTCTCTCTCTCTCAAATAAATAAATGAAATATAAAAACTTAAACAAAGATAAAAATAATGCTGAAAGGGTTGAGCTGACGGTGCAATTCAGTTGTAGACACATGCCTAGCCTGCACAGGACCCTGGGTTTTGGAGGCTCAAAGTCCAAGGCTGGGCAGTGTTAGTGGGTTCTATGAGCATGGTGAGGGCAGTGGATGTTGGTACTCATGCTAAGAGTGAGTGTGGTAGCAACAGGAAGAAAGAAGATGGCTGGGGCCTCCACGTAGGCACATAAGAAATACCTCCTATTAGGCCCCCATTCCCAAGTCTATCTTTTTCCAACAGTGCCACCTTATAGACCAAGCTTTGGTCACAGTGGGCCCTTGGAGGACACAGACCGTGTTCAGAGCAGATGAGAGGGTGGATCAAGGTAGGGAGTAGGGAAGGACAGTGTCAAGGAGAAGGGCGGGGGGAAGGTCTCCTTCCGTAGCACATGCTCAGGAGAAACCATGGATCATTAGTAGTTTTCAGTCAATGAGATTCTGCCCGTAGGCGATCCTTGGTGGGCTCAGCTCAGTTTCAATGGAGGAGAGGGAACAGAAGCCAGATGGCACCAAGTTGAGAAATAAAAGGGAAGTGAGGAAATAGGCACAGATATAGACCCTCAGACTGCTTGGCTGGGAAGAGGAGGATTAATGCAATAGCTGGCAGGGGTCTCTGTCTGAAGAAATGTGGCGTTGCTTCTCGTGCGGACAGTGTAACTCCCCTTTCCCTCTCTCCTCCCTTCTCCACACATCCTTCCAGCTCATAAGCTTAACTTGGAATCACTCTACAAGTGACTCTTGAAAGATTAGGAAGATGGGGAGACAGAGGAAGAGACAGAGAGTGAAGCCCTATGTGTTGGTTTGAGTCGGGTGTCCCCCATAAACTTGTGTCCTGAATGCTGGGTCCCCATCTGGTGGCAATTTGAGAATTGGAGTCTTGCTGTAGGACATGTATTGTTGGGGAGTGGGCTTATGGGTGTTATATCCAGTTTCCCCCTTGCGAGTGTTCGGCACACTCTCCTGCTGCTATTGTCCACCTGATGCTGGCCGCGAGGTAATGTCCAGCCTCTGTTCATGCCACATTTCCCCCTGCCGTCATGGAGCTTCCCCTCGAGTCTGTAAGCCAACATCAGCCCTTTCCCCCCACAAGCTGCTTTTGGTCAGGTGCTTTGTGTTAGTAACATGAAGGTAACTACAACACCCCACTTGAGAAGGGAGGGGACGAAGGTTACCTGGGACTTCCTTGAGAAGGCAGAGTGCAACTTTGGAGCCGTGGGGGCCTTGGAACATTTCCCCATGATACAGGAGTGGAGTTGGAGATTGGGCATCACAGGACCAGATGACGGGAGAATGGGTGTCAATTGAAGTAAATGTGTGTGGACATAAAACACAATTCCCTCTTCAAGGAGAACATGAGGTAGTTTATTCTGAGCTAAATATAAATGAGCATAGCCTGGGAGCATTGGTGCAGCATGTCCAATGTGGAAGCAGTTTTTGTAGTCACAGAACAAATGAAAAGTATAAATCAAGGTAATTTCATTTTTTAAAAAAAGGAGAGAGAGAGAGAGAGAGAGAGAGAGAAAATGGGTGTGGTCCAGGTCCACTCACAACCACAAACAAACTTCAGACTCAGGGGCTACTTTTTGAATCTGGCTTTACATGAGTGCTGGGGAATCAAACCCAGGGCTGTCAGGCTTTGCAAGCAAGTGCCTGTAATTGCTGAGCCACCGCTCCAGCCCAATCAAGGCATTTTCCTAATACATCGTTGGGGATATTGGGTAGGTGGGGCACAGCAAAGTGGGGGGAATCTCTGCTATGTTCTCAGAGGCTTTTTGATGATGTGCTTAGTCTTGGGGTTGGTAGAGGCTAGAGGTCTGCTAAGTCAATACATCCCAAAGATTTTACCTGAAGGCAGAATGGATGTTAGGTCGGATATAGAGGGTGGGCACTAAATGCCTGTCGAAGATATTATTTAGGATAACGATAACTTTGGCTATAACATTCCAACTCTCCACCGTCATGTACTTCAAACTGATCAGCCCACCGAATCTTCAGCAAGACAGGGAAATGGAGGTGGAGGAGGAGTGTAGTCAGGGCTCTTCCCATTGTATTCAGTGTGTTTGAAGAAAAGCCTTGGGTGCCTTGAAGTGAGCACTTTCAGCTCTCTTGGCCATCAGTAAGCTTCACCTTTTAAAAGTATATTTTTAAAATTTATTTATTTGAGAGACAGAGACAGAGAGAGAGAGAGAGAGAGAGAGAGAAAGAAGCAGACAGAGAGTTAGTATTGGCATGTCAGGGCCTCCTGCCATGCAAATGGACTCCAAACACATGTGCCCAATTGTGCATCTGGCTTTATGTGGGTATTGGGGAATCGAACCTGGGCTGTCAGGCTTTGTAAGCAAGTACCTTTAGCAGCTGAGCCATCTCTCCAGCTTTAAAAGACAAAACAAAAGACATTGTAAGCTTCTCCTCTCCAGAGTTTGTGAGCTGAGCAATACTGAGAAAGAAGGGAGTTCTATGATCATCCGGTGTGGCTTGGTTATTGATACCAGCTCTTAATGACTCAAGCTCTAATCCAGAGGAGAGCCAGGTGCAGAGGGATACTGGCTCTGCATTCTCTTTGGGAGTGATTTTACTATAAGTCCCAGGGGACAGTGATGAGTTACCTCGGGGAGCTCAGAATGAGTGAACCATAGTGCTCCTCACAGTCCAACAGGATCCCGAACAGAGAGAAGTGTAACCAAAGGCCACGTTGACCCTGGGCCTTTAGTAATTTATTCCCAGTGAATGTTAGGAATGGAATTTATCTACTATACTCATATATGCAAAAATAAGGGAGGGAGGGATGGAAGGAAGGAAGGAAGTGTAGTTGGGAGAGGGTAGTGGTTTTCTTGATGTTTCTTCTCATTGTAACCCACACAGCTAAATACATACAGAAGGTATTGAGGTGCCAAACAAGTTATGCTGAATACGCTAAATGGAGATTAACAACCAAAACATCTGGGGCTGAAGAGATGGCTTAGCAGTTAAGGTGCTTGCCTGTAAAGCCTAAGGACCCAGGTTCAGCTCCCCAAAACTGACGTAAGCCAGATGCACATGGTGGTGCATGTGTCAAGAGTTCATTTGCAGTGGCTAGAGGCTCTGGCACACCCATTCTCTGTAATAATTAAATGAATAAAAATAAAAAATTAAAATCTGTTTTCTTTTAAACAGTCTGGTCCCAATATAACTTTGAGGGTGTAACAGGTGGATTGGGAGGGCAAGAGTCACCCGTGTAGGATCTGAGCATTCCCTTCCCCATCCATGCACCGCATACCTTGAAGGAAATGAGGTGCTCCTTGGAAACTATTGAGAGAATGGGACACATGTCTCCTTGGGCTTAGGGGTGATCACCCTAACACTCACTTGGTTTTTCCTAAAGCTGTTTGAAGGCAGGGAGCTTGGCAGAGTCTAAGGGTATGGAGCAGGGCAGAGACCACAGAGCCTGGGCTAGCTATTTGGTTTTGTGTGTGTGTGTGTGTGTGTAAGTGAGAGAGAGAGAGAGAGAGAGAGAGAGAGGCGGGGGGGGGGGGGAACCTTAGTCTCAGCATCCTGTTTCTGAGAATCCAGCTGAGAACAACCTCAGGATTTCCAGTTAGTATTTTCTTCTACTGCCAGAATTCAGTGTGGGTTGGACACGAAGGAAGCACGCTGCTCATGTCAGAGCCAAGGCCTTCCAGCAGCTTCTGCTCATTGCACTTCTGTGGAAATACATGGCTGTTGGGGCATCCTGGGCCCAGTCTCCAGGGACATGTCCTTCCCAACCCTCTTCCTCTCTCCCCTCATGTTATCCATTGCCAGTTCTATAGCCTGATACCCTGGCAAGAGAGATGGAGAAATAGAGAAGCTTCCTAACTTGCCCAATACCAGATCCTGGAGCCACGAGGCCAGCTGCTCTCAAAAGACCCCTGGCCTGGTGGGGAAGAAGATTACAGATGAAGGGGGAAGGTCATGAGTTACTACACTCCAAATAGAACGGATGAAATCCCAGTACCACCTAGACAGCAGACTGTCTCTTGGAGTCTCACCACTTTATCTGGACCGTTTCACAGAGCCCACGGGGACACACATGAACCACGCCCTGCTTCTCTAGCCAACATCTCAAGCCAAGATGGGTATACTCACTTTATGAGGCCTCTTATTGAGAAAGAGCTTGGACCTTTTGTCAAGAAGACCTGGGTTCTTTTAAAATATTCATTTATCTATGAAAAGAAAGCATATAAGGTCCTCCTACCAGTGCAAATTAAATCCAGAGGCATGCACCATGCTGCATTTGGCTATATGTGGGTACTGGGGAGTCAAACCTGGACCATCAGGCTCTTCAAGCAAGTACTTTTTTTTTTTTTTTTCGAGGTAGGGTCTCATTCTAGCCCAGGCTGTCCTTGAATTCACTATGTAGTCCCAGGGTGGCCTCGAACTCACAGCGATCCTCCTACCTCTGCCTCCTGAGTGCTAAGATTAAAGGCGTGTGCCACCATGCCTGGCCTCAAGCAAGTACCTTTAATCACTGGGCCATCTCTCCTGCCAGATCTGGGTTCTAAGGCTCACTTTATCTCTAGCAATAGGACTTTGAGTGTACGTTGCTTCCTCTCTTCACCTGTGGAGGTAAGTCTGTGTATTCTAAAGGGCTAATGAAAATCCCATCATGAAGCCCATTACTTTACATGCTAACTTAAAAAAGGAATAGAAAAATAAAAGACTGGTGTGGGACCGAGATAGCACACGTGAGTCAAGTGACCTTCACAGTGTCAGGAAAGAATGGTCATGGATTTTCCCCTTTCCTTATCAACTTTTCCTAGGTCTGGGTCTCCAAGAGTGCCCGTGGGCAACTACTGCTTGTGAGGAAGAGACATGGAAGGAAGATTCCTGCCCACGCTGAAAGCAGAAGGCGCAGCTCCTCTCCTGCAGCCGTTCCCGATAGGAGATGCTCAGGCAGAATCAGCTGGGTTGACTCCATTGTCCGGCACCAGGGCCAGGCCACATGGAAAGTGAAAAGTCCGTTCGGAGGCCCATGGGGAGACAAAATCCCACAGCTTGTGGGATCTGACACCAGGCCCTCTCTCTAGAGCCTTCTCCTATGCAATGGCCTCCTTATTGGCTCTATCTCACTACCTTAGAGAAAGCTTGGAAAACACTAGCCTGCCCATATCACTTGTCTTCCAAAACACCCTAGAGACTCCCTACTGTTTTCAAGTATGTTGTGTAAAGAAAGAATTATGTCCTATTACTAGGGTTGGGAATCAGTTATGTAAGTGGAAACTGGCATTAAAAAGATTTCAAATAGACGGAATGTCAGCCTGAATCAAATGTAAATATTATGCTATAAAATGTTTATTTCAGAATTTTATAAAAGCTAAGTATGTATTTAAAGTGGGAACTTGAGACATAGTTGACATGTTATATGGGACAGTTTCTTTTATATTTTATCTACTTATTTATTTGAGAGAGTGAGAGAAAGAGGCAGAGAGAGAGAGAGAGAGAGAGAGAGAGAGAGAGCGAGCAAGCAAGCAAGCAAGAATGGGTGCGCCAGGGCCTCTAGCCACTGCAAACGAACTCCAGGTGCATGCACCATCTTGTGCATCTGGACTTACATGGACACTGCAGAATTAATTCAGGTGCTTAGGCTTTGCAGGCAAGTGCCTTAACAACTGAGCCATCTATCCAGCCCTGGGGTAGGTTTTATTATTATGATGATTATTTTGTTTTTCGAGGTAGGGTCTCACTCTAGCTCAGGCTGACCTGGCATTCACTATGGAGTCTCAGGGTGGCCTCCAACTCATGGCGATCCTCCTACCTCTGCCTCCCGAGTGCTGGGATTAAAGGCGTGCACCACCACGCCCGGCCCTGGGATAGTTTTAATGTACGTAAATTTAAAATATCTTTGCATTGAGGTATAATATATATTTAGTAAAGTACCCAAGCCTTAAGCATATGGCTTGGTGAATTTTTTTTTATTTCCAGTCTCACTTAACTGCTACCCTCACCAAGACATATCATATCTGGGTTCCTAGAGCCTGGAAGGTTCCCTCTTGCCTGTTCCCAGTCATAGTTTAACCCCAGGAGAATCATCATTGTGGCTGTTGTAATCATTGATCAGTTTGGTCTGTTCTCGGACTTCATATAAATGGAACCAAGAATTTATACTGTGCTGGAGTTTAGCTTCTTTAGCTTAATGGTCTGTTCCTGAGACATTGATGATGTCGCATGTAACTGCCCTTTTCCTGTTTTCACTGTGGCATTCCACTGGATGACCATGCTCTCATTTGGGCTTCCAGGAGAGGTGCCTTAGTGTTTAAAGGTGCTTGCCTGCAAAACCTCAAGACCCCAGGTTTGATTCCCAAGTATCCACATAAAGCCAGATATACAAAGTGGGTGGCATAGCCATTCTTTCTCTGTGCCTGCAAATAAATAAAAATATTAAGAGTATACTATTGTTTAATCATCCAGTTCTCCCATCAAAGTAGTAACCAGGCCCAACTCTGCTTAGCTTCTCAGATCAGATGTTCAGGGTGGTGTGGCCGTACGCTAAGTGTCCACTTCTATTAACGAACATTTGTATTGTTTTTTAAAATTTTTTAAATTTAGTTTTATTTATTTATTTGAGAGTAACAGACAGAGAGAGGAGAGAGGGAGAGAAAGAGAAAGAGAGAGAGAGAATGGGCACATCAGGGCCTCCAGCCACTGCAAACAAACTCCAGATGCATGCGCCACCTTGTGCATCTGGCTTACATGGGTCCTGAGGAATCCAGCCTTGAACTGGGGTCCTTAGGCTTCACAGGCAATCGCTTAACCACTAAGCCATCTCTCCAGCTCCATTTGTATTGTTTTCAGGTTTTGGCTACAATGGACAAAGCTGTCAATATTCTTGTACTTGTCTTTTTGTGTAATAGGCACTTATTTCTTTCTTTTCATTCCCTCTTCCTTCCTCTTTTCTTCCCTGCCTCCTCTGCTTCCTTTCCCTCTCTCCTCTCTTCCTCTTCTTTGCAGAGAAAGCCTGATCCTGACACAGCACTTACTTCTAATGCCTCATTTTCCATCCACTTCTCCAGACCTTTTCACTTTGTTGAAAAAATGGTTTTCCTTCTTCTTTGAAAACTCTTCTTTAAAAGATTTTTTCTATTATTTATTTATTTGAGAGAGAGAGAAAGAGAAAGAGGCAGAGAGAGAGAGAGAGAGAGAGAGAGAGAGAGAGAGAGAGATTGATTCAGAATGTGCATGCCAGAACCTGTAGCTGTTGCAAATGAACTCCAGATACATGCATCACTTTGTGCACCAGGCTTATGTCGGTCTTGGGGAATCAAACCTTGGTCCTTTGGCTTTGCAGGCAAGTGCCTTAATTGCTAAGCCATCTTTCCAGCCCACTCTTTGAGAACTCTTGAGTTATCCTTGAATATACACGTATAATTTTTGTTTCTCCAGGAACCCTTCCCTTGCTTTTGTATTTTATGCCATGTGTCCCTCTGTCCTGGAGGGGAAACTGATGCAGCTTTAGAGCCTAGGTAACCATTTGTTGTCTGCCTTCTCACCTTCATTACCTGTTCTGACTGTAATCCAGGGAGCTGCCCTTCCTACGCTCTCAATCCATGTAGTGCCGCTGTGATATTACTTACCTGTCAATCAAGGATGTGCATGTATCCTTGGCTATGGAGCTGGCTGGAATCTTTTGTTTGAATCTCCTTACCCGTCCACCCTGTGTTCTCTACCCTATTATATACTGGCCTTTGTGCTCGTATCTAATTTCCTTTGCTTTTCAAACCAGCTCTATGAAGTGTAGATACTGTTACCATCCTCTTTTATAGATGAGGACTCCGGTTCAGAGAAATTCAATGGCACATAGCTTTTCTACTTATAGAGCTTGGAACTAGACCAAAAGCTCATGGCTACTTTTATATAAATGAAAAAAAAAAACATGAAATTTTCCTTGATGAAGATAAAAAAAAAAATCAGGACTAGGTATACAGTTCAGTGGTAGAGCAATTGCCTAGCAAGCTTGAGGTACTGGGTTCAATCTTTAGTGCATGTGGGCACGCTCACACATGCGTGCGCGCATGCACGCACATGCACATGCACACACATACACACACAAGAATAAGAAAATATATGGACAGGTTTTCTGTAAGTACTATAGGGATGGTCTCCTCTCCAAGCATTCTAAAGATACCATTCCATTGTCTTCTGCTCTCCATTGTTTCTGCTAAGTAATATGTTTTTCCTCTGTGTGTATCTTTCCCCCTGGATCCCTTTATAATTTTCCCTTTATCTTTGGTCATCAGGAATCTGACTGTGGTGTGCCTAGATGGGATATTCCTTGTAATGATCATGTTTCAGATTTTCTGAGTTTCCTGAATCTGTGTATTAATTATTTTTCTATTGAATTTGGAAAAAATTCAGTCTGCATTTTCCTTCTTCCCTCCTTCTCTCCCTTCCTTCCTCTTTTGTGCTGATCAAACCTAGGGTTTCATACATCCTAGGCAAGTGCTCTACCACTGAGCTATATTTACAGGCCCAGGCACAATACCTACAGAGTTTTGCTTCTCAGTTTTCTTATTTTCACATTTCTCTCTCTCTCTCTCTCTTTTGTTTTGTTTTTCAAGGTAGGGTTTCACATTAGCCCAGGCTGACCTGGAACTCACTATGTAGTCTCAGGATGGCCTTGAACTCATAGTGATCCTCCTACCTCTGCCTCCTGAGTGCTGGGATTAAAGGTGTGCGCCACCATGACTGGCTATTTTTTTGTTTTTTGAGGTAGGGTCTCACTCCAGCCCAGGCTGACCTGGGATTCACTATGTAGTCTCAGGCTGGCCTTGAACTCACTACCTCTGCCTTCCAGTACTTGGATTAAAGGTGTGTGCCACCATGCCCTGCTATTTTTAAGTTTTTTAAAAAATATTTATTTTATTGTATTTATTTGAGAGAGAGAAAGTGGCAGATATAGAGAGAATGGGCATGCTAGGGCCTTCAGTCGCTGCAAACAAACTCCAGATCATGCACCACCTTGTGCATCTGACTTACATAGGCCCTGGGGAATCGAACCTGGGTCCTTTGGCTTTGAAGGCAAGCACCTTAACCACTAGGCCATCCCTGCAGCTCTTAAATTAAAAAATATATTTTCTAATTTTATTTGTTTGAGATAGAGGTGGTGGGGGGGGGGGGGAGAAATGGTTGCACCAGGGCCTCTAGCTGTTGCAAACATACTTCAGATGCATGTGCACCTTTAGCATATGGCTGATGTGGGTACTGGAGAATCAAACCTGGGTCCTGAGGCTTCACAGGCAAGCACTTTAGCCGCTAAGCCATCTCTCCAGGCTTTATTATGGCATTTCTATTGACACATATCACACTATGAGGTCTGTCCATTCGTGCTCTGCTCATGTTTTAAGGCTGATGTGTGCTCTGTGCCTCAGTTCAGGTGACTTCTAATGCCTTAATCCCACTTCATTCTGTACTGTCAGAGCATCCAGTTCAGTGAGATCTTTATTTCTATCTCTGTATGTTTGAAGGTTTGGATTTATGCCAGGCTTACCTTTTAGCTTTCTTTCTTTTTTTTTTCTTTTTTTCTTTTTTGTTTTTTTGAGGTAGGGTCTCACTCTAGCCCAGGCTAACCTGGAATTCACTCTGTAATCTCAGAGTGGCCTTGAACTCATGACGATCATCCTACCTCTGCCTCCCAATAGTGGTGGTATTAAAGGTGTGCGCCACCACACCCGGCTTTACCTTTTAGCTTTCTTATCTCTCTTTCAATCACCATTTATTTTTTCCTATAATATTAAATCTTGTGGCGCGCGCACACACACAATTTCAAAGTCCTTGTCTGTTGATTCTAATATCTACTCATTTTTGGATTAGCTTCTGTTGGCTAATTTTGTTATCCCAGTTTTCATGTTTTCCTATTTATTTGTAGTTTTCTTTTCATTGTATTTATTTCATGTTAGAGTCTACAGATTCTTTTTCCTTTTCTTTCCTTTCTTTCTTCCCCTTCCCTTCCCTTTCCTTCCTCTTCCTCTTTCTCCCTTTCTCCTTCTTTTCTTTTCTTTTCCTTTCCTTTCTTTTTTTTCCCCAAAACAAGACAGGATCTCTCTCTAGCACAGGCTGACTTGGCACTTACTTTGTAGCCCAAACTTGCTTTTAACTCATAGCAATCCTTGTACCTTGGCCTCCCCAGTGCTGGGGTGAATGGTGTGCACCACTACCCCAGCTACATTCTTTCTATTGTTTTGCCTTATCAGATGGAGAAATCACTGATGGATCACTTTCCTCCCTGGAATCCCAGTTTGAACCTTTACTGGCATCTTTGTTGATAGTATCTTTATTCTTAGGGTACATCACTCGCCCACCAAGGTGTTAGTATGACGGTATGGTCCTCCGTCCTATGGCATGGACCTGAGAGAGTTTTAGAAAAGAAGGCTACTGTGTCTACAAAGCTTTTATAACTTGGCAGGACTTGAACTCCACACTCTGTTCAACTCTTTAGTCTTCCTGTAGTTGCTTGGCTCTGAGTCACAGCCTGTGACTGGAGCCGTGAACTGTTCAGCAGACAAACAACATAATAAGAACACTTGTGTACAGATTTGGAGGCACCCCTCATGTAGTTTATGTATAAGCTATCGCTCCTCAATTTTCAGCCACTCTGTTCTGGTGCACAGTATAAAAAGGGGCTTGTCAGAGCCAGTTAGCATGGTCCTACCCCGTGCCTGGCTTCCTTTCAAGGATTGGGTCCCTTCCGTCTCTGTCTCTCTTCGGTTGCTGTGCAGTGCTTTAAAAGTTGCTGCTTCTTTTAAAATTTATTTATTGAGAAAGAGATACAGAGAGAGAGAAAGAAAAGAGAGGCACAGAGAGAACGGGCATGCTAAGGCCTCCTACTGCTGTAAACGAACTCCAAATGCATGTACCACTTTGTCCATCTGGCTTTACGTAGGTACTGGAGAATTGAATCCAGGCTGTCAAGCTCTGCAAGCAAGCGCCTTTAACCTTCGAGACATCTCCCCAACCCTAATTTATGTGTATGTGTGTGTAAGATTAAATGAGATTCTTAGCATGTAGTGGTAACTATTAGAAAACGAAGTGTTCTTTCACAGGGGACGTGAAAAAAAGAAATAGTGTTAGGAAACTCTCTTTGCCAGACAGTGGGAACATGTCTTCTATTGGTCTAAAAGTCTGTGTCCACCTGCAGGCATTCATAATAGTTTGGAAATAAGTTCCCAAACCTCAGAATTTCTTTGTTAAGGCTTATCAAGAGCTGGTGGGTCTGAACTACAGTATCTACGTGAAGAACTTTTGAGAAAGTTGTAAGATGGTGGGTGGTAAGGGACAGGAAGCTGAACTGTATCTCCAAGGGTAGAGTCTAAGGAGATGACACTGCCCCACATCCCTGCTCCCGCCTTTAGAATCCGGCTCTTTCTTTGTGGGTGCTGGGGAATCAAATAAGGGTCTTCAAGCTTTGCAAGAGAGTGTCTTTATGATTGCTGAGCCATCTCTCCAACCCCAGACTCCTTCCCTGAGCTTCCCAACCAGAACAGAGGAAGACAAGGTGAAGGTAGGTGTCCCATTGGAGTCTGTCTATCGTGGCAGCAGGCATGCATACATGGTGACAGGACAGAGCAGACATCTTATGGGACAGGAGATGCCTGGCTCAGCTGTGACCCTAGGAAGGGAAGTGGCAGAGGATAAGGGTGTTCCGTTGTAGGATGAATTCCCCTAGTGGGAACTTCTGCTCAATCTCCAAAAGGCAATATTCACGTTTTGCACTTCTGAATCATGGGCTGCGAATTCTAAATTATTTTATGACTTATTTCTTTTGGGGATGGGATTTTGTTTTGTACATAAGGCTGGCCTAGTATTTACTATGTTGCCCATGGTGCCCTCAAATGGCTGAGTGTTGGATTAAAGAAAGATTTTCCCCCACTGTGTTGCATTACACATTGGTTCATTTTCTGATCCTCAAGTAGGTGGGGCCTCCCTCTTTAAAACTGTCATCTGTCAGCAGAAGAAGCCCACAAGTGAGCTGATGAAAGGCACTGATGGATTTCTTAGCTTCAGGGGACAAGGCACATGTCCTTAGCTGAAGTGCTAGGGGAAGCCTGCTCCCAGTGAGTTCTGCCCGAGGCTCTGGGTGCAAAAGAGAGTTTATTAGAGAAGGCCTTGTTCTGCCCTGGGGCTCAGCCAGCTCCGATTTGCCTGCAGGGCTTCCTTCCTCATCTCTCTCCCTGCTTCCCCCTTCCTCCTCCTCCTCCTTTTATTAACAGGAGGCAAGATTGATAGAACATGAAATTAACATTTTTTTTTGGCTGTGCTGGGAATGGAACCCAAGGCCTTGCAACACACCAGTAATCATATCTCCTTACCGCCCCCACCTCCGCCAGCGACACCCCAGCCCTCCATTAACCACTTCAAAGCCAGTGCCACTCGGTGCCTTCTCAGACTTGTGCAAGCGTTTGCTGTCTCCCTTTCATGGCCCTCAAGGGAAACTCTGTACTAAAACGAGTCACTCATTCCTCCTCCTCCGCTGTCTGTGCAGACTTGCCTGTTCGCCGCGCTTCATATGAATGGAATTGTGTAATATGCCCTCTCTGCGTCTGGCTTCTCTCCGTGGCCGCTTTATCACTTTCAGTCCCATCTCATCTCCTTGAAATTTTGCAGGTCACAAGCCACTTTCTGGGCACTTCTAGACTCTGCCTTGCGCGATAGGTGAGAGAAAGAAAGGAAACAGGTCTGGAGTATTTGCAGGTGGGAATTATTGGGCCCGGGAAAGAGGAAACCCAGCAGTTTCTGATCAGGATCCAGCAACTGCATTGGGTTGGTGGGGGAAGGGCCCATTATCTCTGGGCACGAAGTTTTAAATACCATAGCTAGCTTTTCTGAATCAGGCCACTTAAAAGGCAGACTCATGCTGGCTTTTAATGAGAGTGAGATGCTCTAAGCCCAAGAAGGAAAACCTATAGCCCAGTGAGGTCACGGTGGGCCTGACCAGGCCGAGAACAGAGGGGAACAAGGACAGCCTCAAGCTGTCTCTTCCTTTCCAAGTGGTGACACCTGGCCATGGGGTAGGACGTGCTTTAACAACATATCAGACCCAAGTGGCTACACCAAGTCACTGGATAGGCCATGCTTCAAGGACACCTGGGCAAGCCAGCTTGACTTTTTTTGCTGACTGATATCAACACAGGGGGCTGGAGCCATAGGTGGAGGAAACCGTAGGGGGATAAAGGTAGAGGTAGACTTTTTTAAACTGTGTGTCTCTGTTCAGAGTAGTTGATGTAATGCTGGCTGCTTGGTTTCTCTGTCTTTAGTTGTTTTTCTGTGGAATGACATCCCTGTTCCAGAGAGGAGAGGAGAGAAGAGGAAAGGACAGGAGAAGGGAAGGGAGGGGAGGGGAGTGGAGGAGAGGAGAGGAGAGGAGAGGAGAGAAGAGGAGAGGGGAGGAGAGAAGAACATATTTTGGGCATGCTTCCTGTTGCAGTCAGTTTTGCATTGCTGACACAAAGCACCCAACTAGAAGCAGCTTGTGGGAAAAGAGGGTTTATTTGGACTTACAGACTCTAGAGGAAGCTCCACGATGCCAGGGAAAACGATGGCACGAGCAGAGGCTGGACATCACCTCCTGGCCAACCTCAGGTGGACAACAGCAGCAAGAGAGTGTGCCAAACACCAGCAAGGAGAAGCTGGCTATGACACCCAGAAGCCCACCCCCAATAACACACTTTCCTCAGGAGACTCCAATTCCCAAATTGCCACCAGCTGGGGACCTAGCATTCAGAACACAGTTTATGGGGGACACCTGATTCAAACCACCACACTCCCCCTGGGCCTTGTTCATCAGGGTGGACTTATTTATCTTGATCTATGAGAGTTTGTTCATGTATGTATATGTCTCTGAAAACCTCGGAGAGCCCCTGCCTCTCCTCTCTGACAAAATGCCCCACTTCTCCTGACTGACACAACTTGTATGTGTGAAACTATATGACCTTTCAAGGTCTCGGCTTTCTCAGTTGTACATGAACACATCAGAAAATATAGTGGCTTGAACCGAGTCTCTGAGAATTCAGGTACATCTGGAATCTCAGGAGTCCATAAAGGAGAGGAGATTTTCTGTGCTCTGAGTGTGGGAAGTGGACTGACAGTGGACAGAGAAGCAGGAAGAAAACAAGCTCACAGCAGGAGCAGGGCCCAGCATGCAGGAGCAACCTCAAGGGCAGGAACCGGAGGCCACTCTAGCTGATAAGGACCCTCAGCAAAGAACAATATAGTTTAGAGAAGTAAATCAGTGGGAGAGCAGACCACTTATTCTGCTTCCACAGGAAAAAAAAAAAAAGTCTTGGATGGGGAGATGCCTTGGTGGTTAAAATGCTTGCCTAGGAAGCCTAAGGAGCTAGGTTAGATTCCCCAGTTCCCATGTAAGCCAGATGCACAAGGTGACACATGTGTCTGGAGTTCATTTGCAGTGGCTAAAGGCCCTGGTGTGCCCATTCTCTCTCTGCCTTTCTGTCTTTCTCTCCAATAAATACAATATTATAAAAAGGGAAAAATGTCTAAAGTTCATTAGTCTGTCATAATGAGTTCTCCCCATGACTTTATTTAGAAACAGGGTCTTTGAAGATGTAAGGAGGATAAGGATCCTAAAGTCATAGTAGGTTAGGGTGGATGTCACATCCAGGTGTAATGCATCTCTGAGAGCCATGGAGCCTTATCTCAGCGTTAGGTGAGCTTACCTCAGGAACTAGGGTGCTGGACTCTACTGAGTCAGTAACTTGGGGCTCTCTGTCTCGTGTAACTCAAAAGAATGAACCTCGTGGATCACGAAGGATGGATTTAAAAGAAGAAATATTATCATAGAGAGAAAGTTCAGTGAAAAAAAAATTCATTACAGAGAAAGAAAACTATAGAAAAGTAAAATTAAAAAGCCAAAGCATAAAGCTGTCCGTGGCAGGGAGGGGACCTTGAGTAGCTGCTGTCCAGCATTCTGGATCAGGGCCTTTTATTTGCTGAGGATAAGCCTGTCCTTGACCCATATGGAAATTAGCCATCAAGATGGGATGAACTTCACTAGTGAAGCTTAAGTGTGCATAGAGGGTTTTGGTTGCTGCTGGAGTGGAAATGTGTGTTCTTTTATACTCAGACCAAGGTCTGGATCCTAGCTCTGCCATTTGCTGCTGGCTGTAGAGCTGGACAATAGTCTCATTTGAGAAGATCCAGGATCTTTCTAATATGGCATAATAACCCCTACCTCACAGAGGTTTTGTGAGGACCAGAGATAGATATGCAACATGACTGGCTCAGAGAAGCCACTGTATTAGAGCTGTTTCCATCAGACCCCGAGCACTTGCATTGTCAATAATTGTGGTAATTTGAATGTATGGCCTCATGATTTGACTAAACTTGCTACTTGGCAGGCAGATCCCTGCTAGAGGGGCCATGCCACTAGGGGCAGATCTTGGAGTCTAATCCTAAGATGTGTTTGGGGGCAGAGCTGAGACCAGCCCCACTAGGTATGTTAGAGCAGTTCAGGTTCTGGCTGTTTTGTTTGCTGCAGTCATCTCTCTGTGCTTGGATCTATGAAAGGCAGCCAGTGTCTTCCACCGTTGATGATGTTCCCCTGGATTTTGTAAGCCTGAAATAAACCCTTTCCTCCCACAAGCTGTGTCTGGTTGGATGCTTGTCCCAGCAACAAGGAGCTGACCGCAACAATAGTGGTATGGGGTCGGTGTCATTCTATCTATTAGTTCAGCATGCCAGCTTTCCTAATCCCATGAGCTCTAGCATTTTGCCTAAGATACTCTGTATGTGGGATATCCAGTTTTCCTAGCATCATTTGCTGAATACGCCATCTTTCCTCCAAGGTATGTGTAGTGGTTTGATTCAGGTGTCCCCCACAAATTTAAGTGTTCTGAATGCTAGGTTTCTAGCTGATGGAGATTTGGGAATTAACACCTCCAGGAGGCAGTGTATTGGTGGGGGCAGACTTATGGGTGTTATAGCCAGCTCCCCCTTGTCTGTGTTTGGCACGATCTCCAGTTCCTGTTGCCCACCTGATGTTGACCAGGGGGTGACGTCCACCCTCTGCTCATGCCATTGTTTTCCCTGCCATTGTGAAGCTTCCCCTCAAGACTGTAAGCCAAAATAAACCTCTTTTTTTTCCCACAAGCTGCTCTTGGTTGGGTGATTTCTATCAGCATTGCGAACCTGACTACAACAATATGCTTGTGATCCTCTTGTCAAAGATTAGGTGGCTGTAGGGGTTATTTCTGGGTCTTTTATGCTGCTTCACTGGTCTGTGTCAGGTTTGGTGGCAGTGCTGTTCAGTTTTTGATCATTCGCGACCCGGTATTGTGACACTTCCAGCATTGTTCTTCCTGCTAAGGACTGATCTGACTATTCAAGATCTTTTGTGATTTGAAGTGAATTTCAGGATTGTTATTGTTTTTTTTTTTTTTTAAATCTTGACAGGGGCTAGAGAGATCACTAAGTGATTAAAGGCTTTTGCTTGCAAAGCCTGTGGCCTGGGCTTTATTCTCTACTACTCATGTAAAGTCAGATGCATAATAGAATGGCACATGTATCTGGAGTTCATTTGCATTGGCAAGAGGCCCTGGTGTGCCCGTTCTCTCACCCCTCCTACTTTCTCTCTCTGCTTAAATAATTAAATAAGTAAAAAGTATTCTTAAAAAACCAAAAAAACAAAACAAAACCCTGTATGTATGTATGTATGTATGTATTTAGAGAGAGTATAGGTGCTCTAGGGCCTCCCATCACTTCAAATGAACTCCAGATACATGTGTCATTTTGTGCATCTAGCTTCACATGGGCACTGGGGAAGTGAACCCAGGCCATCAGGCTTTTCAAGCAAGGACTCCTAGCCACTGGGCAAACTCTCAAGCCCTTAGGATTATTACTGTCTATTTCTGTGAAGAATGTCATTAAAATTTTGATGGGAGCCGGGTGTGGTGGCACATACCTTTAATCCCAGCACCCAGGAGGTGAGTTTGAGACCACCCTGAGACTACATAGTGAATTCCAGTCAGCCTGAGCTAGTGAGACCCTACCTTGAAAAAAAATATTAGATAAATGCAAGACTGGCAGTAAAAGTGAAAATATTATTTAAAAATAAAATAACCAATAAACTCAATAAATACTACTAGAAGTATAAAAAAGGAAAATAGATTGCCTAGTAAAGATAAAATTCACAATCAAAATTAGATTACTGTGTGAAGGGTATAAAAATAAAAACCATGAAAGAAATAGAAGTACTCTTACAATATAGAATAGAGGTGAATCAATGTTAAATACAAGAAAGGGAAAGGAGGAAGGAGAGCACAGGATGCTATGGAGTGGGCAAGGGAAAGAAAAGAGGGGCAAAAACATCCAGAGGGAGGTGGTGTTACAGATAAAATGTTCAAGAAGCTTCTTTCTGGGTCCTTAGACCTTGGACACTGCACAGTGGAGTTTCTTGAACTTGTGTGCTCTTATCTTTCCAACGGTTTAAGCTGGTGCCGAGCATACACTGGGTAAGTATCAGATGTCCAACAGAGCTTTCTTCACCTTAGTAGCTATCCTTTTGCACACTAGTGGCCTCTACTGGCCACACTTAGCTTTGCAGTCTGTGTGTTGGGCAGACTCAACCCTCTCCACCACAAATATCCTTTGGGGCTAATGAATCTAGCTGGAGGGTGTCTGGCAAGTGTGCTGGGTGTATGGGAAGCAGCCACAGCCCTGAGAGCTGTACAGGCATAGAGCCTGTCTTTGTACCTTGCAAACTCCCTAACCCGTCCTGCCAGTTAACATTCAAACTCTGGAAGAACAAAAGCTTAGTTCTGAACATGATTGGAGCCCTCATTACCTAGAACAGGACCACTCACACAATATATGTTCAATAAATGTTTGGTAAAGGAATGAACAGAGGAGGGAATTTAACTAGGCACCAGAGCACCCAGGAGGATCTTCAGTTATGTGTGCTCTCTACTTCTGAAATGGAGTGGCTTCCTGCACTATAACCCTTCATAACTCAAATGCATGGCCATTCAAGCCACATAGGCCTTCTCTCCCATGCCTCTGGGAATTCTGGTTTCATTTTTTTCTCACTTTGCGATCCAAGAAATCAATTTCTTCCAATTAATTCCACCCCAGACTTGCCCAAATCTTGTGAATGTAGTACTTATTGCCCCATGGGGTATGAAAGTCAGGGGTAAGAACAAAACACACATCACAGAGCAGGGCTGACTTATGTATTCACAAGAGCGTCTGGTGACTCCCCTGTGACACATTGGTTTATTTAAATGACATCAGAGCATGGCAGTCTGTTGAAACACGGAATGCACGTTATTTATTCCATGCCAGGGAAATGGCTTTATAGCACTGTTTAAAAAAAATCTTAACATTTTTCTTATTAAACCTATTGAGTTAGAGAAATAAGCTTTGCCAAATGACCAATTCTGCCTTTATTAGTCTTACTGGATGGCATCTCTGACCAGCTTGGTGTCATTATTTTTCTCTGGCACTGTTTAGCTTCTCAGTTGAAAACGTGAGGGAGCAGATCACCAAAGCTGACCATGATGCTGTGAGTGTACTGCGAGATGCTTGTGGGGAAGGGGGAGGACGTGCTTCTGTGTTGTGTGGTCCATCCCAGGCTTCAATCTGCAAGGAGGACTTCCTGCATGCAATCCCAGGCCTCTCTCTGCCTGTGGTGACTGCTGCATGACTTTGGTCTGTTGTGCAGTCACCACTGCATTTCTCTAACCTTGTTTCCTATCTGCAAAGACACCAAGAGTTCTTCCAGCTCTGTTGTCTGGAATCCTATGTGTTTTGAAGAACAGGCCACCTTTTGCTAAAGGTTTCTGCTCCCAGCACAGGCAATGGCTATGTGCTAACTCTTAAGGTGCTATCTGGGGATTTTTTTTTTTTTTTTTTTGGTCTCTGGGGAAAAGGCAAGGTTGGCTTGATCCCAGTATAGCCATTCCTGCATCCCTGAAGTTTACCTGGGGAGGGAATCTTTCTTACTTTCCCCCTCTCATCCTCCTCTCTTCATTATGAAGCATCAGACTCCTTGCAGTGAGATTCAAAAGGCAAAATGTTCTCTCAAAAGGGCCCTTTGACATGTCAACAACAGCAATAACAATAGTGATAACGACAACATCTTACATTTCAGAATTTTAGTTTACACTTTACAGAGCTTCTAGGTACAGCATTTCATCAACCATTTCAGGACCTTTTTGGAGAGTCCAAAAGCCACCCTCTCTCCATTTTCTAACTCTGCTCATGAGGTTAATAGACGAGATGGGCCCTTCTGTACATGCCTGTCCCCACACAAACATTATACCACACTTCTCAGAATACTGGACTCTCTCCATGGATTTTCAGTTCCTAGAATTTGGCTGCTTAAGGAGAGAGTGATTTTTAAATTTCACTTTTAAAGAATTTTCATTTTTGGAATGCTTATCTTGAGGGTCCCTGTGTTCAGAATTTCTTAGAGTTGAGGCTTCCAAAATTGAAAAGACTGCAAAGCTCTGCTGAGAAGCAGAATTTGGCCCTTCTGCTGCCTTGGCTAACTGTGGCTAGATTCAGGGACAGGGGCAGGGGGTGACTGGAAAGAGGAGGTCTTGGCATTCTTTGGGCCACAGAATGGAAGCCTACATCCTGGTGACTCCTCCCAGAACATCAATGACACTGGCAGGGCTCTTCAAGTGGCAGACTGCATGGGCTTTGTACTGGATGGGGAGAAATGATGAAATAAAGATCAGGTGAATCTGTGGGAATGGGAGGCTCATGGGGCAGGAGAAGGGGTGGGAGGGATGTTGTTGGGTACATTTCAGGACACATCTTCCAGGACCAAGCTTTGGAGCTACCATGGGATTCACTTTGAAATCAGTCTATTCTAGCTACAGGGTGAACCACTATTTTGACTGATAAAGCCCACTTTTCCACCAAGGCTTGTTTCCACTCTACCCTGTTTTATCCTAAACTCAGACCATCTTGCTCACACCAAGCCTCTGGCTCTCTGTGGCCTGGCCTGCCTCTTTTGTGGGGACTAAGTCTTCACATACCTCCATTTCTCTCTGGGCCCTGAGGGTACATCCCACTGTTGCTGCCACCCACGGGCCTCTGGATGCTTCTCAAACATACCAGGCTTTCTCACATTTCACTGCTTTTTAGCAAGCTGTTTCCTACAGCGCTTGATTCCTATCTTTGACCCTGGCAAGTCCGGGATTTGGAAATGACCTCCCCTCCTCTCTTTTATTAGAGAGAGAGGGAGGGAGGGAGAGAGAGAGTAAAAGACAGGCCCCAGGGCCTCCAGCCACTGCAAACAAATACCAGATGCATGTGCCACCTTGTGCATCTGGCTTACATGGATATTGAGGAATCAAACCTGGGTCCTTAGGCTTTGCAGGCAAGCATCTTAACTGCTAAGCCATCTCTCCAGCCCCCCTCTTTTTTATACTGCCATTACGGAACTTTTGTATAGTTAAGAAATTTTCCATTTTATCACTCTGCCCCAGTCTTTTGGATCCTTAAAGATGGGGTGTGTTTCTTTCTCCTAAGAAGTGGTTTGGTAGAGTGGTTAAGTGAACAAGTTCTAGAGTGTGACAGCCTGGGTTAAAATCCTGCTCTTATAACTTACTAGTCATCTACTTTGGGGCAAGTTCCTTCACTTCTCTATGTCTCAGTTTGCCTCAACTCTAAAGTGGGTTGGTAATATTTTTACTATAGAGTTGTCTTGAGAATTAAGTGAATAGATGCATATAAATATATAAATATATTGATGGCACTTAGAATGACATCTGATGTAGGCTATAGTGAGCACTACATAAATCTAACTACAAATACTTGCAACACACCCGTTGGAAGGCACTGTCCCTGGAACACTGTATATTCACAGGCCTATTTTAAAGTGACTTTTTCTATTACACTCCTTTCTCCCTACCTTGTGTTTCTCCACCCTCCCTTTTCTTCTCTCTCCTTTCTTTATTCCTTAAGTCTTTAGCCCATCATTGGTCCTCACAGAGCAACTGGGTCCCCAGAAAAGTCCCATACTGTCCTTGAGACTCTAGCAGTAGGGAAGGAGGATGGGTGGATGAATAGCCAGCTGAGATCCTAGATGGGGGGATGTGGAGGGGCCACTGAGGGTGGAGGATAGATGTGGGAGGACAGAGGTGGGAAAGGGCCTTTGGGAATAGACTCTGAGGCTGGAAGCAGACTCTAGAATTTTTCTGGATGTGAGGGAGTAGACTCAAGAATGAACAAAACAGGACAGGAGTGGGGGAGAACCAAGCGAGGCAAACATGCGCCTGCCTTTGCTGCCAGACGTCCCGCACCTGCCCAAGTCCCCAGCGCTTCCCGTGCCCTCCAGCTCTGGCCCCTCCGCTTATCTGATGGTGGCATAAGGCATGCCACACATCCTGACAGGGACCTGAGTGTCCTTAGTCACGAAACGGGGCTCACTGCACCACCTTTCTCAGAGTGGCAGGGACGGACTTTGCATGGGAAAGCATTGCAGCTGGTTAGTGGGTCTTTGCCACTGTGGTGGTGGCCCAGAAGACCCAGTGGCAGAGGTCTGCCTGTTGGGTGTGGTTCCTGGCTTTACTGATGCCCAGCCCTGCTGCCTGGGCTGCTGGTATGGCACTCCAGTGTGAAAGTGGCTTGAGGGAGGAGGGCAGGTGGGGACTTCCAAGGAAGGGCCAGTGCCTAGGGTCTGAGGAGAGGGGACTGTGGGCACCCTTTCCTCCTGGGGAGGGTTGCAGGAAAAGATGGGCTGTTTTCAAAGTTGGCAGAACAGGCCCAGACTGTTTAGTCAAGTTCAGAGTCAGCTCTCTGAAGGAGAGCAAGGAGAAGGAGAAGAAGAACTGGGAACCGTGGAAACTGTGCACTTGGGAAGAGGGGGAAAGGAGGGAAACCAAGATGGGACGAAGAACACCTTTCCTTTTCTCTCCCTCCTTTTCCTGAGCTCAGGAAGCAGGTCTCAACTTCAGCTGACTTAAGAGTGCTTCATAAACATAAAACTTCCTCCTCCTTCCTCAGACAGGCTACCGTGTCTCTATTCTTACCCTCTTGTTTAAAACATTTTTATTAGTCTTTTTTTTTTTGTCTTAAAATTTTTAAACAGCTGTTTATAAAAACACAACAAATACACAACACAAAACAAAACTCGGTAAAAATAACGCACTATATGGTACATAGACAATGTGATATATTTATATAATAAAAGATGAAAATAGTCACTTTCCATAATAAAAATAAGTTCTATTTTTTGTTTATTTTACAATATACTTAATACTCTCTTCTTCTCTTGCCTCCCTCTCCAGCTTCTTCTCCTTCATTCTGAATCCCCAAAAAGGTCTCACGTGCCTGTCTTAGCTCCACCAAGCTGGAGTCTGAGAGGCTGTGGGCGGGCAGCTGGCAGAGGGGCTTAGGAGCACGCGCGACAGCCACACTCCAAGTGTCTCTCCACCTCTTCCACGAACGACGAGCCATCGGTGCACTGGAAGACATATTTCCGCCGCTTGCTGCGGACGGGCTGGCAGCACTGGGGCCCACAGCCCCCGTGACATTCCATTATGGGCACCTTGGAGGCCGTGGCACATGATGCATAACCTTTCTGGCGGCGGATGGCCTCGCGGACTATCTCCCCAAGACACGGATTCTCTGCAGAGGGCAGAAGAGGGTGTCAGAGAAACTGCCAGTGCAGAGGGCTGGCAGGACCGTGGGCAGTCCCCAAGCAGGCTGTTAGGGAACACTTGTGATCTGAAAATGCATGTGTTCGTTCATTCACTTATCCATCCGTCTACCCATCCTGTCCATAAATTTGAAGGGCCTCTCTGCGCCAGGCTCTATGCTGGACCTGTAACGAACCCCTCAGGATATACCAGTGGCAACAGTGGACTTGGTCCCTCATCCTTAAAGGACCTGGCAAACTAGTAACTTGTGGTCAAATAATCCTGACCCTGGACAAGTTCTGATTGCCATGACATGATTAGGTACCAACATGTGGTCATTCAGGCTTCACTTCAGAATTTGGATTTCTTACTTCTTCTTTGTCTTTTTTTGTTGTTGTTGTTGTTATTTATTTTTATTTATTTATTTGAGAGCGACAGACAGATGGAGAGAGAAAGAGGCAGACAGAGAGAGAGAATGGGCATGCTGGGGCCTTCAGCCACTGCAAATGAACTCCAGATGCATGCGCCACCTTGTGCATCTGGCTAATGTGGGACCTGGGGAATCGAGCCTCGAACCGGGGTCCATAGGCTTCACAGGCAAGTGCTTAACTGCTAAGCCATCTCTTCAGCCTATCTTTTTTTTTTTTTTTTTTTTTCTCCCCTGAGGTAGGGTTTAACTCTAGCCCAGGCTGACCTGGAATTCACTCTGTAGTCTCAGGGTGACCTCAAACTCACAGCAATTCTCCTCTGCCTTCCAAGTGCTGGGATTAAAGGTGTGCATGATTTCTGGCTACTTTGAGAACCAAGAGGTATGGTGAAGCCGAGACCACTCCCCATGTTGCCACAGAGGGTGGAAGCTGAGAGCTTTGGATGGAGTTTGCCCCAGGCCCTCCCCGCCCCCACTCCAGGCAGTCTCTCTCTTGCTTTCAAGGAGAATCTATTTGTAATGAGAAACTGAAGTAGAAAGCTGCTACTAAGAAATGACTCACAGCAAAGTCAGTGGACTTGGCCTAAGGCTCAGGGAGGCTTCTTGGAAAGTGATAACAGATTTAAGACCTGAATAAAAAATGTTAATGAGGGGCTGGAGAGATGGCTTAGTGGTTAAGGCACATACCTTCAAAGCTCAAGGACCCAGGTTTGATTCTCCAGATCCCACATAAGCCAGATGCACAAGGGGGCATATGCATCTGGAGTTTGTTTCCAGTGGCTGGAGGCCCTGGCACACCCATTCTCTCTCTCCCTCCCTTTCTCTGTCTCTAATAAATAAATAAAGTCTTTTAAAAAATGTTAATGGGCAAAGGGCCTTTGTATAGCTTTATAGCAATGTCCACTTCAGGTCTTTTGCCTAGTACATCTTTTGCCTAGTTTTGTCCATCTATTTGGAGACAGTGTCTCACTATACAGCTCAGGCTGGCTTAGACATTATGATATAGCTTAGGCCAGTTCAAACTCATCATCCTTTTGCTTTAGGCTCCTGAGTTTTGGAATAACAGGCATGCATCATCACATCTAGTTATTTAGCCTATTTAAAATTGCCTTCTTTCTACGGGGTTTCTTATGCATCCTATACGATACGATAACCTCTTTTCAGATGTTTGTAAATATTTCCTCCTGGCTGCAGGCTTTTTCTTCATTTTGCAGACTGTTTGCAGCACAGATTTGTAGCTTGCTGTAGTCTCGTTTTGCTTTTGCTATTTTAGTTTTGTTGCCTATGCTTTTGAGGTCTTATCTTAACTGCTGAGCCATGTCTCCAGCCCTGTTTGGGTTTTAATTCCCATATCTTTCTCATCAGGTTACTATGGTGTTGTAGTATGTTTTGAAGGTAGGTCATATGGTGCCTCCCACTTTGTTCTTTTGTTCAAGGTTGTTGTGGTTACTTGAGGCATTCTGTGATTCCATGGGAATTTTAGGGTTGCCTTTAGGGTTCCTCTTGCTGAACTACTGTGTCGTGACTATGGTCTTGATTTTTTTTTTTTAATTTACCACCACACCAAGGTACCTTTCTCTTTCTTGTTTGTGTCACGCCGTAACTTTTTTCCCTTTGAGATTACCATAAGACTGACAAAGAATCTTGTAATAGTGGATCAAGACAATAATTTCCAAACTTTAAGTGCATATAAATACTTGAGACTTCTACCAACCTCCTCATTTATATCTTTGTGGTCTAAATTACATCTCTTAAAAAATTGTGTTTTCTTTAACAACTTATTATGGCGCTAGTGATCTTTGGCCATTCTGACTTTAGAGTTGTGATATCACCATTTCAATAATAGAGTATTGTGAGTGCGTGTGTGTGTGCGCGTGTGTGGGTAGGCCAGAGGTTGACACTGGGTGTCTTCTTGATCACTCTCCACTTTATTTACTGAGGCAGGGTTCCTCACCTGAACCCAGGGCTTGCTGACTTACTCAGTCAAGCCAGCCAGCTTGCCTCAGAGATTCTATTTCCACCTCCCTATTGAAAGCAGAAACTTCTGCCTCAAATTGGCCTCTGGCAAGCCATTGCCCTTGCTGTTGGATGAAGCTTGGGAGAGCTCAAGTAAGCTGCATCAGAATCCCCATACGTGACCTGTGCGGGAGAAGAAATGTCTGCTGGACTTGAAGCTGCTATGCTCTGGGGCTAATTTGCTGTGCAGGGGCAGACAGCTGATGCAGCTATAGTAATGCCCCCCCTTTTCCTGATGACAGAACGGAGGCCTAGAAAGGGATGGACCAAGGTCACGTTGACCCTCAGTGGCGCAGCCCAGACTGAAGTCGTCTGTTCTCGGGTATGGAGTCCAACTCTGGCCTCTTGTCCCGTGAGCTGCGCAGACTTACCTTGCTCACAACGCTCCCCACTGAAGCCAGGCTGACACAGGCAGTAGGGCTCCCCTCGGTCCGAGATGTGGCACTGTCCGTGGTGGCACTTAAAGGCTGAGCAGGCATTGGCAGAGTCATTCTTGTGGTCACACAAGGGCCCTCCGTAGCCCTCAGCACACTTGCACATATATGAGCTTCCTGTTGCCACACATTTTCCATGGCTGCAGCTGGGGGCAGAGAGGAGGGTTAGTGCTGCTGGAAACTTCCTCCGCCCACCCCAGCTGGGGAACGCAGAGCTGTGGGACCTCAGGTTGAGTGTAGTCCAGCAGGATGCCAGCCTGTGGTCTGATCTCTTCCTACCCAGCACGATTCTTTTCTTAAAAATCCAGCCCAATGGCTAACCAGCTGGAAACTGGTGAGTGAACCCCAGCCCAGGTCTGTTGCCAGCTGTGACCATGACAGACGCTGGTCTGCTTGCTGTTTCATATGCCCACAGAAGAACCCACTCCACATCAAATCACTGCTTGGAACTCTTTTATCTTTTGTTTCCCATACACATGTTGATTGCTCTCCTAACTTAGATAAAATGACACTGTTACTACCACTACAGGTTGACTGTTCCTAACCCAAAACTCCAAAATGTCCCCCTACATGAGTATTACGCAAAGCTCAAACCCACTACAGTTCCCTCCTTCCTGACCCAGAATTAGCTCCCAAGTGTTCAGCCAGCCAAATCATCATCTTGGGTCTGGAACTCTGGTTTTCTAGGAATACTGGGTTTCTTACATTTAACACAAGGTCCAGCACATAGCATGCCCGTAACAAGTATTTGTGGAATGACTAATAAATGATTGAACCATTAAACATGATTCAGTGGTACATAGTTATATAGGCCTAGTACCTCGCCTAGGGCACACAGGGACTGAAGTTCCACGGTAGGCCCACAATCCCTGTGGCGTCCATTAATGCTCACTCCTCAGATCGGGGGCAGGGCAGCCTGTGTACCGGGAACTTGGGGCTTGCACAACACTGACCTGTGGTCAAGGCAGGGGTCCCGAGATTCTTGGTCGCATAGTGGGCCTGTCCAGCCTGGGTGGCACTCACATACCACGCTGTCCTTCTCCACTGAGCGGCATAGGCCGTGCTTGCACACCGTGCAGGATTTGCAGCCCGGGGAGACCCCCAGGGACTGCGGCGGGAGGGCCTTGAAGTCCTGCAGCTCGTTGTTGATGCGCACCTCATGGATGCAACCATGGAAGCCGCCCAGTGGCCGGTCTGCCCCCTGGCGCAAGGCTGAGAGCCCCGTGGAGGTAGGTATGCCTGGGAGAGAGAGCCAGGACATGTTGAAGACTGATCCCTGCCCACCCAGTTGTCCTCAAAGTGAGACAAATGCGCCGGATGTGGTGGCGCACACCTTTAATCCCAGCACTCAGGAGGCAGAGGTGGGAGGAGGCCATCCTGAGACTACGTAGTGAATTCCAGGTCGGCCCGGGCTACAGCAAGACACTATCTCAGGAAAACAAAAAAAAGTGAGACAAATGTGTTCATGGTTAAGGATTCAGGGCACCAACCTCTGCAGTTCTAACTGAGCTAATGGGGGGTGGGGGAGATGGTGAAGTGGTTAAAGGAGCTTGCTTGCAAAGCCTGCCTGCCCCAGTTTGATTGCTCAGTATCCACAGATGCACACAGTGGCACATGTATGTGGAGTTTGTTTGCAAACTGCAAGTCTCCCTCCCTCCCTCTCTTTCTTCCTCCCCCCTCCTCTCCTCCTCCTTCTCTTCTTCTCTTTCTTTCAAACAAATAAACTATTTAATTTACACACCAGTTTTTTTCTCAAGGTAAGGTTTCGCTCTAGCCCAGACTGCCTAGAATTCACTATGTAAACCCAGGCTGATCTCAAACTCACGGCGATCCTCCTACCTCTGCCTCCCAAGTGCTGGGATTAAAGGTATGTGCCACCATGCCCCAGGATTAAATAAAATGTTTTAAAAAATGCCAGGTGTGATGGCGCATACATTTAATCCCAGCACTCAGGAGGCAGAGGTAGGAGGATTGCTGTGAGTTTGAGGCCACTCTGAGACTATATAGTGAATTCCAGGTCAGCCTGGGCTACAGCAAGGCCCTACCCCGAACAAACAACAACAAAACAAAACAAAACAAAACAAAAAACTGAACTAATGGGCCTAAGCTTTACCCATATAGGGACATGAAATGGATGTTTATAAAAATTCCAACTCATTGCCAGTCTTTAAATACAGAA
This sequence comes from Dipus sagitta, assembly GCA_036346955.1. Lineage (NCBI taxonomy): Eukaryota > Metazoa > Chordata > Mammalia > Rodentia > Dipodidae > Dipus > Dipus sagitta. Next base: position 47,582,928 of record CM070777.1, on the reverse strand, counting down.
AGCTTCCCATAAAGGTCTGTACTTTGAGCTTCTCTAGAAAAATGAGAGGACCTGGTTGCCTGCTGCCGTATGGCCCCACTGGCTGGACTTAGGAGGCCCACCCCTCTTAAGCATGGCATGGGTGAACACTAAATCACCTTGTTGTCCTCAGATGGTCCTGGTCAAGAGTCAAGGGCAAAAAGCTCAAGTTTGGGAGAGGAGAGAAGATGTGGCTGCCTACCTTTTTATCAGTGGGACTTTGGGGTTCAAGGTTTCCGGACCATTTTGCTAGCCTGTGCGCTATGCTCTGAGTCCCTCTTCTCAGGGTCCTCTACAGGGTTGGCTAAATCCTGAGTTGATTTTTAGTGAGGGCCAATTCCTGCCCATCCCCTATGCTGGGAGTCTGGGACCTGGATGAAGGCTGGAAGTCGGGTGCCCAGTTCTGTTCTGGCCATAGGTGGGGCAGGTGCAGGAGAGAGGAGCAACGGTCTTCCTCGGGAGAAGCTGTCTCCCTTCTGGAATGGTTCTGGGCCAGAAAGACTGTGTACCCCTGTGTCTGGATGGGCAGTTAACAGTGCAGATTCCTGACCCCATGACAGTCTTCACCAGGGGACACGTGGGGTGAAATCTCAGGCGTGCGTGTTGGTGTCCTGGCAACCACGTGTGCGCTGTGTGCATGTACATGCTAGGGAAGTGCCTTCCACTGACTGAGCCACACCCTTAGTCCCTGCTCTGAATGTGTTTTAAAAAATTATTTATTTGAGAGAGAGAGACAGAAAGAGGGGCAGATAGAGAATGGGCATGCCATGGCCTCTAGCCACTGTATAAACAAGCTCTAGACGCATATGCCACCTTGTGCATCTTGCTTGAAGTGGGCACTGGGGAATCAAACCTGGGTCCTTTGGCTTTGCCGACAAATACCTTAACTTCTGAGCCATCATCTCTCCAGCCCCCTGCTCTAATTTTGTTTTTTTTTTTTTTGGGCCCTTCCTATAATTCTTCAAGTTCCACCAGCCAAAGGCATTGCCAGATTGGTGCCACCTTCCTGTGGTGGTGTCTGTCGAGCCTTAGCCTCAACCTCACCTGAACTCTGTCGTGTCTGCGGATGCAGCTAAGCACAGGGCCTGCGACCGGACACTTGCGGACAGCAGTGGAGCCTGATCGTCACTTCCGCATCCTGCTTTCCCTCTTCCCCCTCCCTGCTGTTGCTGTTCCCGCAGTGTCCTGTCTGCCCTTCTTTCCAAACATGTGACCAAACATGCTGCCCACGTGGCCTGGCTAATGCCTATTCACCCTTTGAGGAATCAGCTTTGTTATCGCGTCTTGTATAAAGTCTTCCCCGACTGGCTTTGGCCCTGGGTACCAAGATGACGACAGGAAGTCCATGGCAGTAGCTATGTGTGTGTGTGGTTGGGCCAGGTGGTGGGGGAAGGGTGTGTTACCTCCAAGGTAGAGGGGGCTGTTCATGCCCACTGCCGGCTGCTTCTGAAGCTTCCCTAGGCTCTTGGGGGCTCCTTTGTCTACCACCAAGTTCAAGGTCTGGTTCAGCATCACCAGCTCCACGCTGTGAAACTGCCCGTCATTCACCGTCTCCACACTGGGCCGGAGGGGAAAGAGAGAGAGAGAGAGAGAGCCAGAGGTCACTGAGCGCATTCCACAGCCAAGCGCGACACACTGGACCTGCACTGCTTGCATCTGGCGTCAGTTTTCATTTGGAAATAGCTTTGAACTTACAGACATTACAAAAATAAAAAGAAATACAGAAACTAGTTTTTCCCTGACTCTATTACCCCTGTTGATTCTCTCTGTGTCTCTGATAAAGGATGAGATCTATCCATCATTGGCCTGAGCTTCCCTCTGCGTGGTTCCCTAAGGAAAGAGCCACTTTCTTACACAAACACAGTTTACTGATCCACTTGGATAAGGCTGCCATTTAGGCCTTTCTTTATCATCTGCTCTGATTTGCCAGTGGGCCCAGTGATGCCCTCCATAGCATTTTCCCTTCCAGAAGATCCGGTCTGGCCAGCACTGCAGTCACATTGGTTTCTGTCCTTCCACAGAGCTAGGAAAACCATCCTGAAGCCCACTCTGTGTTGGTTCTCCCTGTGTGCCACGTGAACATGGCTGACTTAATACATTGTCCCTTCAACCTCCCCAACTCCTCCCTCAACATCACTGAGGATACAGGCTAGTTTTATTCATTTATTTATTTACTTAGTTTTGGTTTTCTGAGGTAGGGTCTCACTCTAACCCAGGCTGACTTGGAATTCACTATGTAGTCTCAGGGTGGCCTGGAACTTGTGGCGATCCTCCTACCTCTGCCTCCTGAGTGCTGGGATTAAAGGCGTGCGCCACCACGCCTGGCTTCTAGTTACACTTTCTTAAGTGCTGGGGATTAGTGACAACCTCACAAAGCTCACATTCCACTCTCCTTCATCTCTGTTCTACTAGGGCTGTCCAACCTTTGACATTGCAACATGATGGTGTCATCTACAAATGTGTTGGGCCGCATTCAGAGCCTGTCAACCACCTCCCACTTTCAGCTTTCTAATTTCTTGGGTAGACCTTACACTGATTAGGCAGGCATGTCCAACCTGTAGCACATGGGCCGCATGTGTCCCAGGAGTCAGCTTTTTTGCCCTTGAGACAAATACCAGGGTGAAATCTACTTAAGAGCAGGAAAGGACCATTTGGGCTCATAGTTCCAGAGATTTCACCCATGGCTGGGTGGCTCTGTTGCTTTGAGCTGGTCATCATGGAACAGGTGTGTGTGGTAGAGGCCCATTTACTTTTTGGTGGCCAGGAAGCAAAGAAAGAGGCAGCGGCCAGCACCCCAATATTCCCTTTAAGGGCACTCCCTCAGTGACCTCGCTTCTAAAGGTTCTGCCACCTCCCAATAACTCCACAAGCTGGTGGCCAAGGCTTTAATGCACAGAACTTTGCTTTTCATGCTTTTTTACTATGTGGTGTGCAGCAGACAGCTTCAGGTTCACTGAGATGAATTTCCAGACCAGGCACACTTATGGAGGAAGGGATATTTATTGAAGCTTACAGATCCAGGGGAAGTTCCATAATGGCAGAAGAAACTGGCCTGCCTTCACAGATCCAAGCAGAGAGAGAGAGAGAAGCACCAGCCAAAAGCCACACTATACAGCACACTTCAGGAACTCCTTCTAGGCACACTTTGCATAGCTTTAGACTGGAATCTCAAACCCACCGTCACACTTCAGGGCTGAACCCTAAGATCCACCCAGTGACACTGCCTCCAGCCAGGCGGCTGCAGATGCAAACTACAGGCTAATAAAACATTGAATATATTGGGGGCCATCTATTCAAACTACCACACGGTGCCAGGAATCGAACCCCAGGCCCTCATGCATGTGTGGCACTGGGGCTACTTCCCCAGCCCAATGCACAAGCCTCTGGAAGACATTTCACAACCCAAAGCATCTGCAAGCTATGTGAACAGGTGCTGAGCACCGTCCCCCGCTCCCCCCCCCGGCTATACTGTGAACTCTAATGTGGTGGTGGTAAGTGGTGGTCTTGGTAATTGCTTTCAGAACCAAGGTTCAGGGAGTTGGGGCAGAGATCTTCCCATTCTGGATACATACAGGCACAGCAAGCACACACTGGCAGCTCTTTCCTGGATGCCAAGCTCATTTTACCTTCTCTTTCTGAGCTCCCTCGGCCAGCTGAGGGCCTTGGCTCATGGTCAAGGGCCACCAGCCTAGAGACAGTGGCTTTCAGGAGCAGAAGAATGGTTATTATAAGCCCGTGTCTTGGGCAAAGCGTTGGGGTCTACAGTGTCCAAGTGCCTGGCTCCGCATAGAGCCTTACCACATATCCACCTGACAGTGCCGTGCAGGCTCCTCCCTCCAGGCAGAAGTCATAGCTGAGTATCTATTGCCACACTGGGTCTTCCAGCCGAAGGACCGTAGACAAGTCACAGCGCTTCTGGAAACTCCAGTTTTTTCTTCTATACAATGAGTTTTGCACCTGTTTTACACTGGCTTTAGGTGGGCCATATATGGCCCCTGCCACCTACCAAGCACTCAGTGAAAGTGAGAAATAGTCTCTCTCTCTCTCTCTTATAAATAAAAGAAAATGAATATCAAAAAAAGTGGAAAATGATGTCAGGCATGGTGGCGCACGCTTTTAATCCCAGCACTCGGCAGGCAGAGGTAGGAGGATCACCGTGAGTTCAAGGCCACCCTGAGACTGCATAGAGAATTCCAGGTCAGCCTGAGCTAAAGTGAGACCCTACCTTGAAAAAAACAAAAACAAAACAAAACAAAAAAAAGTGGGAAATGGTGACCTCCTCACCCTCAGACTGGCTTGGAGATGAGGCAGGGACTCGGGTCAGGGAGTAGACTAGTGCACCCCAGTAGAACCTGTCTGCTGTCTTCTCAACCCTGCAGCCCTGGGCCGAGCGCAGGCTCCAAGTTTCTATATCCTTCCCCTCCCTGGTTATTAGCATCTCTGAGGAGGGCACTCTTGTGAGCCCCGTGTTACAGGGAAGGAACTAGAGAATTTGATCAAGGCCATGTTGCTTGAAAGTGGCGGAACTGAAGTTCAAAGTCAGAACTGACTCCAAATCCAGACCTCCCGTCACCTTGCCTGTGCTACCAGAGGCTGCTGGGTTAATGGAATGCCTTCTGCCTGGTGCACTGGAACCAGAGGCTCGCAGGAAGAATAAGGACGGGACTTTTCAAACAGCGTGTCCTTGGAGTTCTGCAGTGTGCAGTTCTGAAAGCTCCGATTCCTTACTACCATTCTCTTAATCAGGATGGCTCCCTTTCTACCTGCCTTTTAGAGAAAGGTTATAAATATTGGCCTTCAAAGCAAAATATCAATGGGAGAAGTGGCTCTATTGCTACAAAAATAAAAGAGGGAAAAATTGAAATCCAAACAGAACCCCAGTGTTCACTCTAAAAGCAAGGGCCATACTGTGTGGTGAAGCCTTAGTGGTTAGTCTCCTAGAGAGACGTTTAGGGATTTCAGGGGAAACAAGATGCCTGCCAGTCTTATTATCCAAGGGGTACCAGGCAGAGCCGGTATTAAGTTGGCTGGGCGTACTGGAGCCGGGCTGGATGGCTCCTGCCTGGGGCTTCTATGATGACATGCATGTTGAGAGCGGCCCACAGAGTTCTCTTATGGTTATTCATTTTTATGAGAGAGAGCAAGAGAGAGAAAGAGAGAGAGAGAAAATATGAATTGGCATGCCAGGGTCTCCAGCCACTGCAATCAAACTCCAGACGCGGGCGCCACCTTGTGTGCATGGTCGACCTTGTGCGTGCCTCACCTTGTGCATCTGGCTAATGTGGGATCTGGGAAGTCGCACATAAGTCCTTAGGCTTCGCAGGCAAGTGCCTTAACTGCTAGGCCATCTCTTCAGTCCCTCTCTTTGCTTTGAATAGTGATGGGGTGGGCCACACAGTAGGCGGCAGGGGTGGCACATTCTCATCTAACCCTAGCAAGCTCCTGGGTGGCTTTCTCCATTTAGAAATGAGACTTGTGGCTTGGGAGACTGTACGTGCTCAGCACATCATCTCACAGTGAAAATGACAGAGGCAGGACTTCGGTCCCTGTCTCCCAGTCACAGATCCTAGGTCACTGTGCTAGGAAGGGGATTACACAGGTAGTCACTCCTCCATATGCTGGTGGTGGTGTCAGCCCAGATGCTCAACATCACCAGTAGGTGGCGATAGAGCCCTGCAGGAATACAGACTTCATGGCGTTTCCTCGGGCAGCAGCCGGCAGACCCCAAGGCAGCATTGGGCCCCTGAGCCATGGCACTCCAGCCTCGAGCCAGCACAGTGCAAGGCTAGGACCTGGTGGACACCTGACTGGCATTCACACCCCAGCTCTGTCTTATCCTAGGCTTTGACAGAGTAAAAGGCTTTTCCTCCTTCAAACAAGAGTAATCATGCTTGCCTGGGTCTTGTAATGAAGACCAAATAGGACAAAGAAATTGGATTGTGACAATTAAGACTGTAAGCACAGAAGCTCACGTAGTCATGGTATGTGTTTTTTTTTTTTAAACATTTTAATTTTTAATTTTTTGGTTTTTCGAGGTAGGGTCTCACTGTAACCCAGGCTGACCTGGAATTCACTATGTAGTCTCAGGGTGGCCTTGAACTCATGGCAATCCTCCTACCTCAGCCTCCTGAGTGCTGGGATTAAAGGCACGTGCCACCACGCCTGGATTATTTTATTTTTAATATTTATTTGGGGGGGGGGTGGAGAGAGTGGGCATGCCAGGGCCTCTAGCCACTTCAAATGAACTCCAGATGCATGTGCCACCTTGTGCATCTGTCTTTCATGGGTCCTGGGGAATTGAACTGAGATCCTTAGGCTTTGCAGGCAAGTGCCTTAACCTCTAAGCCATCTATTCATCCCGCACGTGGTGCTTTAAAATGGAAACCATGAAAACCTGGGCTATGGCACAAATTTCCAGCTGCTCTTGATACTGTACCGCCCCTTTACCAGGTTACAGCAGCACATGCTGGACCTGGGGTCAGTGGCCATTCACATTGGACATCCTTACGGTTCCCTGTGATCGCAGCCTACCTTCCCCAAGTCTGATACTTCTCTAGCCTCCTGGCCCTGTAGACAGGGACCTTGCCTGTTAAGAGTCTCTGTATTAGGCTGGAGAGATGGCTTAGCAGTTAAGGTGCTTGCCTGCGAAGCCTAAGGACCCAGGTTTGATTCCCCATTATCCACGTAAGCCAGATGTACAGAGTGGCACATGCATCTGAGTTTGTTTGCACTGGCTAGAGGCTCTGGTGTGCCCATTCTCTCTCCAATAAATAAATGTAACATATTTTTAAAAGTACCTGTACTGAGTATTAGCAAACTCCTGTTTGTTCTGGGGCAGGGAGAGACCTGGCTGGGCTTGCACGTCTACCCTGGGGCCTGTACTCGAATCTTCATGTGCCTTTTCCACCTCCTCTGACTACTGCTGGGCGCATGAACAGAATCAGGGACAGGCACGGAGGCGGCCCTGGGGTTCAGCAGCAACTCTAGCCAGGAGCCCTGACGGCTCACCCTTTCTCTGGGGCTGGTCAGTGGGGTTTTCTGTGGGCAGAGATCTGCAGGCTGCCCACTCCCCTGACAGGTCAGCTTTGTTCTGACTCTTGCTTCTCATCCAAGGCCTTCCCGAGTGACAAGAGGTCAGTGCAGTTACTCTGAGGAGAGCTCACTGGTGGCGTTGGCCTTCTGAACCCTCAGCTGTTGCCAGCTCAGACTCAGTCTTCGTTACTTCAGCTCCTCCTACAACGGCTTGCTCTGTGCCTCCCCTCCCCAGTATGGGGAAGTGCTGTTTTGTACACATTGGGTTGCTTTCTTCAGGGACCCCCACAGGCATCCCTGCAGCATGCCGCTGGTGTTCCCAGCAACGTCTGCTTGTTCCTGTCCATGCAGTCCCTGCAGCCACTGTGGGCCCTCTTCCCTGGCTGCTGTGTGCTTAATCCCCTGCTCCCTACGTGGTGGCCCAGGCCTGGCCCAAGCAACATGCCTGATGGCTGTTTACTGAGTCGGGTGGTGAGTGAAAGAGAACACTCCAGGTTGAACATCACTAATTCGAAAGTCAGAACCTAAAATTCACCAAAATTTGAATAATTTTGAGCACTAACATGATGTCACAAGTGGAAAATTCCATACTTGCCCTCATGTGATTGTTAGTATCAAAGCATACAAAATTATTGAAATATTCTGTAAATTAACACCAGAGTATTATGTATGTATATATGTATGTCTATATATGCATATGTATGTATGATTGTGTTTAGACTTCAGTTCCATACCCAAGATATTTTATTATGTATGCACGAATACTCCCAAACCTGAAAAAAATTATGAAACTGAAAACATTTCTTGCCCTAGCCATTTTGGGTAAGAGCTATTTACACTGGCCTAGAGCAAAACCAGGACTACCTCAGAGGAAAGCATTTGTAAGCAAACTTCTTTTAATGTGGGATTTCTGGAGCCTAGGGACTCATGATGGTGAGCTAAAAGGGTATTAAAGATCTGCCGCCAGCCTTGGCATAAAGAACTGGGTCATTTGCCTGGACGTCCGTCACTGGATTCCTCCCGTGGACGAGGTTAAGGGTGGGTAGACTAGCTAACCCTCATGTGACTCGCTGGTGACAACTGTAGGTGGCAGCTGTTCTCTGCTTTCCCAGTTCCCAAGTCAGCAGAAGTTCACACATTCCTACCTGCAATATCGTCCCACGCATGGCCAGCCTCCGAGCAGGGGGAAGGCTGGGATGCTCGGGGAAGGCTTCCTTCTCTGCACAGAGCCCAGCTGCTGTGGAAGCCTGCCTTGAACTTTCCATTCTCTGTAGTCCACACTGCTTAGCCAAGCACAGTCTTGTGCCTACCAACATCCCAGGAAGTACTCCTACCTATGCCACGGCAAAAGGGGAGGAAACTGGGGCCCAGGCGCTTTTCCTGACATACGGTTTGCCAGGCTGTCCCTGGCCTTGCTGCCCTGTTCGCTGTCCTTCCCACTTGGTCCAAGGACGCTGGTTCCAGAAACTCAACGTTAGGAGGCCCCGTTTCCTGGGACCATGGAGGCCACTGGGTGGAGCTCCTCATGGTGCCCTCATGGCCACGCCCCACCATCCTCAGGCTGGTCTTGCCTCTCTCCATCTTCCAGCACAAGCCTTCTGCTCTGGCTGATGCCCTTGTCAATGCACCTCATCTTGTCTTTGTGACTGTCCCCGCATCGCTTGCCTACTTTTGATCTCTGTGGACATACAAGATCCTTTCTTCAGGAGCCCATGCAGACAACCTCCTCTCCAGAGCATTTCCCTGCCATAGCCTGCTGCTTCTCCGACACACAGATTTGTTGGAGCCGCTTCCGTTCAGAAATGGTCTGAAGATGGACATTTCTACCACAGCTCCAATGTGCTGCTAAGGCCGCTGCCTCAGGGGCCACATTCTGTGACCCACTGTTCCTTCTCTTTCTCCCTTCCCTCTTCCTCTCTTCCCCTTTCTATTTCTCCATCTTCTTTTCTCCCCTCTCTGTCCCTCCCTCCTCCTCCTCTTCCTCTGTCTCCCACACAATCTCTCCTTTTCTGTGTGTAAACTTCACACATGTTAGGCAAATGTTCTACTGAGCTGCATCCCCACCCCAGACCAGTGGTTTTAACTGGGTTTGTTGGAGGAGAGTCAAGAGCTTGCATACATCAACTCTGCAGAGGGTGGCGTCTTTGCGTACCGGTCCCTGAGCTCGGTTTCATGTGATTTGGGTATATCACAGGCATCAAAAAGGTTAGCAGTTATTTAAAAACCTATTATAAGACATTAACTATTTTTTTTTTTTTTTTGCTTTTTCGAGGTAGGGTCTCACTCTAGCCCAGGCTGACCTGAAATTCACTATGGAGTCTCAGAGTGGCCTCGAACTCACGGCGATCCTCCTACCTCTGCCTCCTGAGTGCTGGGATTAAAGGCGTGCGCCACCACGCCCGGCTGACATTAACTATTTTTTTTATTTTAGCAGTTATTTGGTATAGGCTGAGTATCCCCTTAACTGAAATGCTTTGGATCAGAAGTAGTTTTCCAGATTTTGGGCAATTTGCATAGATATTAAAAAATTTTTTTTAAATTTATTTATATGCAATCAGCGGGAGACAGAGAGGAAGGAGAAACAGGGAGAGAATAGGTGCACCAGGGTCTCTAGTCACTGCAAATGAACTCCAGATGCACGCACCACAATGAGCACCTGGCTTACGTGGGTACTGGGAAACTGAACGCGGTTCCTTAGGCTTTGCAGGCAAGTGCCTTAACCACTGATCAATATTTCCAGCCCACTTTGCATAGGTTTTCCTGGTTGATCTTTCATATCTCTGATCTTTATAAAACACCCTAAAATCTGAAAAACTTTGAGTATTAAGTTAGTGTTTAGAAAGTTTAGATTTGGGGGATATTTTAGACATCTGGAGTAGGGATGCTTAGTCTGTATATCTTTTACAAATAGCAGGGAGATATTTAGCGCCAGTGAGTGAGCCTATTTGCAACTTCACAGACGCTATTCCTTAGGTGAGTTTAAGTAGTGAGAAAGAGCAGGCTGACCAGTGGCATCAGATCCCACGCGAAGGAACTGTACAGCAGCGGCTCCACCAGTTACATCAGAATCAGGTGCTATGGTCTGGATCGTGGGTGTCCCCCACAGGAAGACTTGCTCCCAGCCTGTGGTGCTCCTGGGAAAGTGGTGGAACCTTGGAGAGGTGGGGCTAAGTGGGAGGTCAGCTGGTCATTGGGGGGGGGTGCTGACAGGGACATTGGGACCTTGTCTGTGTCCTCTTTCTCTCCCTTGGCTTTTCAGCAGCCACGAGGTGAACAGCTCATTCTACCACACTCTTCCCAGCGTGATGTGCTGCCTCAGCACAGACCCGTGGTGGTCTGAATATACAACGTCCCCCATAGGCTCATGTATTTTGCATATTTCATCCCCAGCTGGTGGCAATTGGAAGGTTGTGGGGCCTTTGGGAGGTAGAATCTTCCTGGAGGTGGTGTATTGCTAGGGGCAGGCTTTGTGGTCACATAGCCCAGTTCCAAGCCCATTACACAGATGACTTCCTTCCCGCTGCTGTGGAGACGTGATGCCCAGCTAGCTTACTCTTGCTGCTTCCTCCTAGCTGGTGGGACAAGTTGTAACTCCTGCTGTCTATTCTTGCCACGCTTTCCCCTCCATGATGAAACTTCCCTTTGAAACTGTAAGCCGAAATGAACCCCTTTCTTCCACCAGCTGCTGGTGGTGCAGTGATCTGCCCGAGTGATGAGAAGGTCACATGCCCTGAAACCTCCAGAACCACGAGCCAAAAGAAACCTTCCTTTGTAGGTTGGTTGCCTCAGGCATTTTGTTACAGTCATGGGAAGCTGCCCGGCCCACAGGGTGACCAGTGACAAATGACTAAAGTTTTCGAAACAGTGTCTTTCAGAAAGTTTCAAAGTCACTTAAGCATAGTCCTGTTCCCTTGAGTACTCTTGAATTTTCTCCCCTTGAATTGCATGCTAATCGGCCTTCGCTTTCTTTCTAAAACTAATAAAAGATTAGAATGACATTTTGAAAAGGGCAGCTCGTTAAGCAGCCTCATCTCCATTGGAGCACCTGGCTCCATGCACAGTAGCCAGCTGGCCATTTATCTTATGGTAATGAGGTGTCATCTCCCCACATGGGCTTGCCTTCCTTTCCTGCCTCTGCCTCCAACACCACCTTTCTCCCTCCCTCTTTCCCTCCCGTGTGTGTGTGTGTGTGTGTGTGTGTGTGTGTGTGTGTGTGAGAGAGAGAGAGAGAGAGAGAGTACACGAACAAGCATGCTCAGAGTCACCTGACCCCTGCTCTGCTCTGGCACACACAGTGGCTGGGAGGGAGTGGGTCTTACCTGTATACTGTGGTTGGAGGGGAGCTCAGGCTGTCATACACCAGCCTCACATGGCCCTGGTACAGTTCCAGTGCCAGAGGGTCATTGTCTCCTTTGTAGAGAAGGATGCCGTTGTCCTTGTCAGTGGCCACCTGGGGACAGCAGTTAGGGTGTGTGGGTTAGGACTTGCCAGGGGCCCCGATGTCTCCGGATTCACCAGCATCACCCTCTTCCAGGTGTCTGCTCCTAAACCCAGCCCAGATGGGAATTCAAATCCATTTTCTGTACATTCCCAGAAGGCAGCACGTCAGCCCACACTTCAGCAAACGTTAACTGGGCAAACTGCTTCAACAGATATTCATGGAACACCTAGTATGGACCATCCACACACATCCACCAGCTACAGGAGCTTGTGACCTCCTCACGGACACTAGTATCTGGGGACGTGCAAGTCGCTTATCTAAAATGGCATGTGCATAACGAGGGAGAACTAGGAACAAGGGAGATTTTTTTTTTACAGGGTTGAACTAGGGAAAGGCCCAAAGAGAGGGAATTAGGAGGTGTCACCCCACCTGCTTTGGCAAAACTGGAATACAGCATCCAATCCAGTCTTATTCCTCGGCGACGGCGCCCCCTACTTCTTTCCCAATCTGACATACCTAGTTATGCCAGGTCCTCTTGCGCCAACCCCTTGGTCAGCTCTCTCCCTTACCCACCCGTGCCCGACGATGAAGCCCATCCCAATAAAAGGGCTTGCCATGCGGGCAAGGGGGTCTTGGTCTTGGCTGCTTATTTTCTTCCTGATCTCCCAGGTCTCTGCTTCAGTAAACCTTTCCCCCACTCCAGCCTGCTCAGATGGGTGGTGGTGGGGGGGGGAGGAAAATTTTCTTCTTTCTTTCTCATTGTGGTACTCTCTTACAAGCTATGGGAACTTTTCATTCTCATTGTGATACTCTCTTATAAGCTATGGGAACTTTACTAACTGATCTCTCAGCTTTTTTTCTCATGTGAAGGTGAAAGCTTGCATCCTCCCCCCCCCGTGTTTCTTTAAGCTCTGGCCCTTTTTTAATTTCCCTGGAAATCCCCTTCACTGTTCCAGCCTTTCTCTGGATATTGCTTATCCCAAATAAACCTTATAATTTAACCCTTTCAGATTCAGTTTCCTCAATTCTTTGTTATAATGAACAAGGTTCTAAAAGTTAGGATTCACAGGTCAGGGGAAAAATACTCCCTGCCTGCCAAAATCCCTTAATAATGTAATCCACATGTATTCTCCCATATACTTTATACCATCTCTAGATGACTGATAAGACCTAATACAATGCAAACGCTATGTGAATATTTGCAACACAAATGTGTCATTTAGGGGCCAAGTCTGCCCATGCATTCAGTATAGTGGCAGTTTCTTTCAATTTTTTTTTTTTTCCAAAGTAGCGTCTCACCCTAGCTCAGGCTGACCTGGAATTCACTATGTAGTCTCAGGGTGGTGCCTCCAACTCATGGCTATCTTCCTACCTCTGCCTCTCGAGTGCTGGGATTAAAGGCGTGCGCCACCACACCTGGCTCTCTTTCAAATATTTTTGATCTGCATTTAGCTGCATCTGCAGATATGGAACCCACGGATACGGAGGGATGAGTGTTTGTGTGTGTCAGGATCCCTGAGCACTAATGTGCCCCTGCCACTGGTATACAAAGTGATGTGACCAAGTGACTTCCCCATCTGTGCCTTGTCTCTCTACACGGAAGACATAATGATAGTGCTATACAAAGTCTGAAAACTGTCATTGTGTTTGGAGCCTTCTGGGGAAGTTTTAATATCATTGTTGGGGCTTCACCCCCAAACCTCATGAGTCTCTAGGGGTGGGACCCAGACAAAGATACCTTCAAACACTCTCCAGAAGGTTCTAAGGGGCTGCTAAGGCCATGGCCTCAGAACCTGCTTCCCAGGGACGTGCACCTACAGGCTGCCTGGCTGCTGGGGTATCTCTGCTTAGTCTGTGGACAGCCTGCCTGGTACCTGCCAGGCGTAAGGAATGGGGTGTGTAGCAGGTAAGTTCGATAGCACATCTTGGTGTCTGGGCACTGGAGGCTTCCATGGCCAGTTGAGACCCAACCATCAGGCATCTGGGTGGGGAGGAGTGAGAGAGGAAGGCAGGAGGGGTGATGGCAGGCAGAGCTTCCTTCCTCACCACATGGTCCTTTCTACTGAACAGAGCCTGCTGTGTAGAGGCATTCAACAGAGCTCTGCTGCGTGACTATGTTAGCCAGGAGCTCTGGATTAAAGCTGGGATAACGCGGGTCCTAACCAGAGGAGAGCAGAGCCCCAGTGAGCACCCAGCGGCACCCAACCCGCCCCCCAATGTAGGGCTATTAGATGGCTAGTGTCTTCCAGTTACATCTCTGGGGTTAAGTTGTCCAGAAAAGAACTTTATAATAAACATTTTCCTGTTCCCTGGATATGTCCTGTCCCGTGTGCACATGCTGGCTGTCTCAGCAATCCTCCCTTACCTCTGTTCTTCACTCTGTCTATCTCCTTAGTGCTCTACTGTCCCTCCCTACTCCAGGCAAACTCCTGTTAAGGCTTCAGATCACCACACAGTGCTCCCTGCCTCTGAGGAGCCATCTGTGATTCTTCCAAAGTCTGTCTTGGATGCCAATGAATCCTATGCCCACCAAGGCTAGCTGAAGCAGTGCTCATTACGGAATGAATGAATGACACAGCTGCGGGCTGCTGTTGGCGGTGAGATCTGTCAGGTGGAATCTTACAGGCTGTTGTCTAAGCAAAGTTGGGGGCTGCCCTTGCTGCTTTTGGATAATGCACAGGATTTCTATGTTCTGGGGCTCCCTAATCGTGCTCTGGGCCATCAGAGTTTAGGGGCATGCTGAGGTCCTTCCAGAGGTGGGGTGGGACAGGACATACCTGCAGGGAGATGTTGGCCTGGGGCCGAACCTTGGCCGAGGCCAGTTCCACGTAGGAGTCCTTGCCCACGAAGTTCACAGTGATGAGCTTCTCACACCTGGGCCCAGCGAAGCCTGGGGGACAGCGGCAGGTGGGCTCCTGCTGCACCACGATGCACTGCGCCCCGTTCTGGCACTCATACTGGTCACAGGGGCTGGTCTGCAGCAGGACCATGGGTGGAGGATGCTCACAGAAGAGCCCACTGGGAGGCCAGGAGAGCATGGGGAAGGGAGGGGGAGAGGAAACAATCACAGTTATTTACAGAGAGCCACGGGCAGAGAGGAGGGGTGCGGTGGGAAGTTCTAGCTCTGCCTCTGACAGGAGGAAGTCCCAGTTTCCCCAGTTTTAAAATAAGAGAATCAGATCAGATTGCAAGTTCCCAAATTTCAGCACCATCAGACTGGACTGGGGTGAGTATGGGAAGAGTACACATTCCCATCCACACACAGATGAGTGAATAAATGCAGGGTGGCATAGCCGGCAAGAAGGAAACTATTTGGCCTAACGAAGGAAGGAAATTCTGACAGCTGCGCTGACAGGGACGGACCTTGAGAACTCTGTGCTAAATGAAACAAGCCATCCATAAAAGCCAATGCTGTCCGACTCCATTCAAATGAAGACTCTCGAGCTGTCAAATTCATAGGAAGTAGAGTTACTGTAGGCAGGGAAAGGGAGCTGTTTAATGGTATGGACTTTCAGTTTCACAAGCTGGGGTAGTTCTTAAAATGGATACATGACACCGCACCTGCACCACAATGTGGACTTTGTTAACACCATTGAATTGGCTCCTTAAAAGCGGTTTAGATAGTAAAATTTTCTATGTATACTTCATCATACTTTATATGTATATATATATATATTTATTTATTTATTTACAAGCAGAGAGAGACAGACAGAGAGGCAATGGCCACACCAGGGACTCGAGCCACTGCACATGAACTCTAGATCCATGCTCTACTTTGTGCATCTGGCTTTACATGGGTACTGGGGGATCAAACTCAGGTTTTGCAGGCAAGGGTCTCAACTGCTGAGCCAAGTGCAGATTCGCAGAGTCTCGTCTTTTTGTTTGTTTTCTCTGGGGCAGGGCTCAGAAATTTACTTCTTTTTACATGAGCCTCTCATGCACATAGTTTCAACTCTAGAACTGACTGCTACTCCAGGCTGCCCATCTCGGAGCAGGTGTCTAAGGCTAATGCGCATGTTCAGTACTTCTGCCGTCCGGTGAGCACTGCCGTGTACGGAACTGCCTCCTTGTCCCCACAGACCCTCCCTGACCTGCGCATAACCCTTACAGCTGGGGTATAAGATGGACCTTTTTCCACATACCCCACAGACATCTGAGCATCTGGCCAGTGCCACTCATGTGGTCTTTCTTCTGGCTTCACTAATTCCAGAGGGTGACCCCCAAATCCTTCCACTGAATTGCCTACATTTTCTCCTTTTTTTTTTTGTTTTTTTTTTTTGAGGTAGGGTCTTGCTCTAGCCAAGGCTAACCTAGAAATCACTATGTAGTTTCAGGCTGGCCTCGAACCTCAGCCTCCTTAATGCTGGGATTAAAGGCATGCACTACCACTCCTGGCTTTTTTTTTTTTTAAATAAATGTATTTTTATGCTACTTTCAGAGGTTGTACTTGGCATAGGGGATAAAGTTTGAAAAATAAGACTATAGAAAAGACTTATCAGGCAAGTACCAATTAAACAAAACATTAGGCTTTCAAAGACACAGGCTTTAAACATAACTATCAAATTTTCATCAAACTAGGAAGATACAACATCTTCAAATTATGCATATAACACAGGCTCAAAATGTACAGGGTGTGAACTGATAAAAACAAATATACAAGGCAATGGAATAATTTTAAACACACCTCATAGTCACTGATAGATGAAGCAAAAGAAATTAGAGATACACAATGAAACATGAACTCAATGAGCAGACTTGACCTGATGGAAGAGTACACATTTTCATTTTCTCTTATACATTATTTTGTGCGTGGGGGAACTGAACCCAGGGTCACGTGCATGCTTAGCCTTCACGTTCCCACTGAGCTAGACCCTCAGCCCTCACCTCGTTTTTGGCCACTAAGATACCATAATGTTTCTGTTTTCCAGCCTTGATCAAAGATTCCAGCCTATGTGCCTACGTGGAGCTTCAAGACGGTGGCATCTTCGGTGAGATAGGGTCATGCTCATGTGTGACATGTGAGCTAGGACTGAAGTCTAACTTCTACATGGAGTTGCCTAAGGAGCTGCAAGGGGGCCTTGGTCCCTGCCCCCAACCCCCGCTATCTAGCCCAGGCTGTCTCCCTCCAGAGGGGCCCCTCTGCCATACCTGAAGCCCTGGGGGCAGACGCACGTGTAGCCGTTGACCGCATCCACACAGCGGGCTCCGTGGCGGCACTTGTGAGCTGCACAGTCGTCGTTGTCTGTCTCGCAGAGCTTCCCACTGTAGCCAGGGACACACTCACACCTGGAACACAGGCGGAGTGCTCAAGGCCTGCCAGAGGGCCGGCAGTCTCTAATGCTTCCCCGCACGTCCCCTTGCCGGAGAGCCCCTCCCTCCATGTGCTGTAGGTCCCTAAGGGTTCCGCCAGGTCTGGCTTGGCTATAGAACCCTGAGTGGCCCACAGCCTTTGTTCCTCGGAGACAAGGGCTTTTTCTGCTGCCTGTAGTGGGCGAATTCAGTCTTCAGGACCCAGGCTGGGGAGCACGCGGTGAATCGCACAGCTTTTTCTGGGATCTGCCATCTTCTACTAGACCTGGCATTCAGGTGTGACCTTTCGTGACAGGCATGGGGCTAGGCATTTTCATGGAGTCTCAGTGAGTCCTCGGGGCCCTGCCTGGGTGGACCTGCCAGAAGCGGCAGCCAGAATGCAGGGCATTGAAGTCACTTCTCTGAGTCCCGCCGGGGGACAGTTAGACTTACTACGAGACAGATGCTGTTCTAAGTACAGTGATCACGCACGACCTCCCCGTGTTTCAGTTTCATTCAGTGCAACTGGTGATCAGTGAATTCTGCCTCTATGGCTGCTTTAAAATTAAATGACTGGCCAGGCGTGGTGGCGCATGCCTTTAATCCCAGCACTCGGGAGGCAGAGGAAGGAGGATCGCTGTGAGTTTGAGGTCAGTCTGAGACTACATAGTGAATTCCAGGTCAGCCTGAGCTAGAGTAAGACCCTACCTCAAAAATCAATCAAACAAACAAACAAGAAATTAAGTGAGGGCTGGAGAGATGGCTTAGCGGTTAAAGGCACTTGCCTGAAAAGCCAAAGGACCCAGGTTCAATTCCCCAGGACCCACATAAGCCAGATGCACAAGGTGGTACATGCACCTGGAGTTCGTTTGCAGTGGCTGGAGACCCATTCTCTCTCTTTCTCTCTCTCAAATAAGTAAAAATAATTAAAAAATTGAATGATAGCCGGGCGTGGTGGCACATGCCTTTAATCCCAGCACTCAGGAGGCAGAGGTAGGAGAATCGCCGTGAGTTTGAGGCCACCCTGAGACTACACAGTTAATTCCAGGACAGCCGGAGCTAGAGTGAAACCCTACTTCGAAAAAACAACAACAACAACAACAAAAATTAAATGATATACTCTGGAGTACACTAAACATGGAGTCAAGTTAGACAACATGATGCAATGATGATGAAGAAAATGATGGCATCAGCACTACCCTCAACTGTTTTTCCCCAGGGAGCCAAAACGAGAATGGTAAAATCTCTTATTTCCCAGGAGAGGGGGCAGGAGCAACTCCTCTCACCCAGGCTGCTTGCTGATCTGACCCTTCCCCAAAGAGCAGTGTGTCTGCAGCTCCACCACCCTTTACTAGTATGGGTTTAAAACCTGGCCTCCTGGGCTGGAGTGATGCCTTAGTGGTTAAGGCATTTGAAGCCTTAAGGACCCAGGTTCAATTCCCTAGGACCCATGTAACCCAGGTATATAGGGTGGCATGCATCTGGAGTTCATTTGCAGTGGCTAGAGGCGCTGGTGTGCCCGTTCTCTCTATATACCTGTACCCCCAACCCCCACCTAAAAAAACAAAGAAAAAAGAACAGGCCTCCAGATGGCAGCCAGAAACGTGCTTCTGCTACTCCTCTGTCCAGAGTAACAAAATGGAAAGCCCAGCACAGAAACAGGCCCGGGGACACCCAGGAGCTGACGCTGATGGTGCAGAGGCACACCCACCCAGCTACCCCCTCTCTGTGTGGCCAGGGGCTCGCGTTGCTTCACTGGGCCTCCTACAACGTGAGCACTAGTTTCCACATTCAGAGTTTGCTGAGTGTTCATTACAGTCCAGAGAGACTGTGTGGACAAATGTTCAGTTTGTGCTATATTTTCTGTATTTCTCGTCAGACACGCTATCACTGAGCCCTCGCTAGAAAGTGCCGATGGAGTTGTCCGTGGCGGAGGTCTCCCTGACCGCAGTCACTCATTCTCCTTCCTTCCCTCTAAGCTGCCCTGGGATATCTGTTGTTTGGTGATGGAAGAGGAGGGGGATGAAATGATAAAATGTTGCATTGGGAGAACAGATTATTGATTTAAATGCATTTGGATAAAAAACCCCCACCATTATTGAGCTGGCTTATAGATCTCCTAGGAGAAATTACATATAAGTAACTCAAGGTAATAAAAGCTTGATTGGCATCTTTCTTTTCTTTATCAATGTAAACTCAAAGGCCCTTGGGTACAGTGAGGTTTCTAGAAAAAAAAAAAAAAAGACTAGCAGACCATAGCAATCTCGTAGCTCTAATTCCCTAGCATTCCTCACCCTATCTGTGTCCTCGCCTACCTCAGACCAGCCTCCATGACCAGAGTGGGGTCTTGGAAGCCAGTGTCCCTCAAGCTTGCTGTCTGTCCACTTGATCTTGAATGGTTTTCAACCTTAACTCATTCCGTACAGCCCAGAGGCCTGGGTACCACTCATTGCTCCTTCTTAGCACACCCCAAGCCCTTTGCCTGCCAGTCCTGCGGGGTCGAAGGGAAGGGAAGAGAAAGACAGAGAAAGAGAGATGGACATATTCTGTCTGTCAGCAGAGATGTAGAGAAAGAAACTGTAAGAGACAGACGCATGCACACAGGGAAATAAAGATTGAGACAATCACACCAGACCTGAGTCAGAGATGGGAAAGCACATGATGACAGGAGAGGGGAAGACTGGGGGGTGAGGTGAGGCAGAGACACCGAGCGGGCAGCCCTTCGAACCCACAATGTTGGAGGCCGAGCCCTCAGGGTGTTACGCCAGACTGTGAGGTCAGGCCTTACCTGAATCCTTTATCCAGGGAGATGCACTTGGCCTCATGCTGACAGAGGTTCATCTCGGGCACGCAGTGGTCAATCACCTCATCACACAGCTCTCCTGGTGCAAGAGGAGAAAACGCAAGCATTAGGGTGGGTACTGGGGATACCCAGGCCCCAAGGTCAGATTTATCCCACCCTAGGTTACAGGTCACAGGTATCAGGAGCCCTGCTGTTGCAGCTACCTTCTCGTTCCTGGGAAAAAACACCTGACCAGAAACAGTTTATGGGGAAAATGGGTTTATGTCAAGGGTAAGCTTCATTGTGGTAGAGAAAGCAGGTCAGGGCAGGAAGCTGGCTCTTGCCCACCCAGTAGGGCTTCACTAATAAACCTCAAGGTCCCAAAGGCTCCACAACTCTCCCAGACTGCCACCTGCTGGGGACCAAGGATTCAAAACACATGAGCCTGCAGAACTCCACACCTGCATTCTTCCTCTGTACCCTTGCCTCAGTTTCCCAAGAGTGACAGCGGGAGGGTCCCAGGCTCTCTCCTGGGCAGTGAGCATCACCGTTTTCTTTATCCTCCTGGGACTGTTGCAGGAAACCACAGTCCAGACCCTGATCCTGGACCTTGATGAGTCATCTGCTGTTTTCTTTTTTCCTTTCCTTCATTCTCCATCTATTTAGTGAGCACCTGCCGTGTGGGAGGCGCTGTGCCAGGTGCTGGGGACACAGAAGTGACCCAGTTTTGGCCTTCCCTACAGCTTAGTGGGAGAGCTCAGCAAACAGATCCCCCCCCCCAGATTGTGAATACCACCGTGGAGATAGACTCAGTACCTCACCAAGGAGGCCACAGGGGTCTTCCTGGGAGAGTGGGCCACGCTCAGTGGCCCCGGGGCCTCTGCTACAGAGAAGGAAGCCCCCTGGGTGTCTCAGGGAAGGAACTATGAAAGGACTTTGCCGTTCTGATCTCTGGATACGCTGCCTTTGAAGTTCATAGCACTGCAAAATGTCGAATGAGTTACAGATAGCCAGGGATGGTGCTTGTGGATAAGCCAGATCAACTGGTACCACCTGAAGATGTGTTTTAGAAATGACAGAGCCGGGTAGGAGAAGGCAGGATGGGATCTCCAAGCAGTGAAGGAGTTTAAAGCCTGAGTTTTGGTCTCTTTAAATTTCACCTAGCCGGGCTGGAGGGATGGCTTAGCGGTTAAGCACTTGCCTGTGAAGCCCGAGGACCCCAGTTCAAGGCTTCATTCCCTAGGACCCACGTTAGCCAGATGCACAAGGGGGCGTACACATCTGGAGTTCGTTTGCAGTGGCTGGAGGCCCTGGCGCGCCCATTCTCTCTCTCTCTGCCTCTTTCTCTCTCTGTCTGTTGCTCTCAAATAAATAAAACAAACAAACAAACAAATTCCACCTAGCCCATCTAGGGGGAGGGGGAGCTGAGAGAGGGAAACTTCTGATCCAGGGAGGTGTCTCTAGTGGGCAAGGGGGTTGTGGGCAGGGGTAAAAAGGAAGTTCTGAGGGGACAGGGTGGACGAATGTGGCTGGGAAGTGACTGCATATGACAGCCCCAGAGCCTGGTCTCGGCTGTCTGTGCTCAGGACAGGCTGACCCCACCTCTCTTGACGTGGCCCTGAACCAGACATCTCCACATTTAGCCCCCTGCCCCTCAAGACCACTGAGGTGGGGGTTCCTCCTCCTAAGAAAATAACATTCTCTGAGTGACAGCCTCCAGCCACCCCACAAACCAAACCACATGCTCACGCATCTCAAACCCTTACCAGTGTAGTTAGGTGGGCACACACACGCGTAGTTGTTGATCCCATCCACACAGGTGGCATTGTTTTCGCAGTCGTTGTCCTCGCAGTCATCTGGATTAATCTCACAGCGTTGTCCCTCAAAGCCCAGGGGACAGGTGCAGCTTAGGAGGTGTGTGTACAGGGAGAAGGGGAGCCAGGGGCCAGGAATCAGCACAGGTTATAGAGGTAGACAGGAAGGAAGAGGGCAGACAATCCAATTAGGTCTCTTGTATGGATGGGAATCCAAAACAGGGCTTAGGATACACGAGGCTTGAGGACCTGAGCTGGAAGATCTTTCTAAACCTACAAAGTCATCTGGTCTAGATCCCTGTTTCCAGACAATGTTGTAGCTCCTCTGCCTTTGCTGCCACCTCTCTCCTGAAGAGAATTCCCACCAGAGAGGCCTTCTCACTTCCCCCCAGCTGGAACTGGTTTCCTGGATATGGTATCAATAAATCCCTGCGGCTGCATTGGAAACCTCCCTCCCTTTGGCTCCTCAGTAGACAGAGAGAATATGAGAATAACCACCATCCCAGGATGGTGCATTCTAAGGCAGCCTTTCTGTGTCGAGGGGTGGACAGGACATGTTGGCCAAGTTCAAAGCTCTGCAACCAAGTGTCCTGGGAACGGATTCTGGTTCGCTGCTTCGGAGCTGTTTGACCCTGGGTGCCCGTGGTCATTTACTGAAGTTATCCAAACATAACCCATTGGAGGCGTGCCTGTCGACATGGAGGCGGCTTTAGTTGTAGAGCAAATCAGTGCCTCCTTTCTGTCTTCAGAGATGCCGCCTCCTTTCCTGCCATTCCTACCCGCCCCCCAGTCCTTTTCAGTGTCTGGGGAGGAGGAGAAGACCCCTCTCTGCCACGACTGTGAGTTCAGCTTAAACATAACCAGGCAGCAGATGCATCTCCTTCTCTGGTTTGTCATTTGTCTCTGATGTGGTAAATCTTTTCGAGAAAAAAATCTTACCCTCCCTGAATCCTGCCTGACCTTTGTCTTCCTGCCTGACCTTGGTCATACCCCCAGGATTGAGACTGCAAAACAACGGAGAGCTGATAAAAACTGGGCAGCAGTGAGGAAGCCCGGGGCTGGGAGGTGTGTGGGGTGGGGAAGGTGTAAGTGAGAAGCTGGTGTCGTACTACGCAAGTGCTTCTGGGAGCTCGCACTCCCCGTGGCCCAAGTGGCTGGTCAGGGATTTCCATTCTCCCTTGAGGGTGGGTCCAGCTTCAGACCTGAGTCCTAGGCCTCTGCTTCTGACACTGCTCTGATGTGGGATGTAGATAAATTCTGCTACACCAGGAGGAAGGGAATTCTGTGGTCCCAGAATCCTACTTCCCTGCTGTTTCCTGACAACCTGAAAACTATATCACATATCCTATACAAGTCCGGGGACACCTGAAGCCTAGCTCCTGAGTAGTATAGCAAAATATTTCTCGTTCTCTCTCTTTTCTTGTTGTTGTGTGAGGCTCTGGATATGATCACGGATATGACTTCAGAGTCAGACAGGGGCAGGCGTTCACAGATCTTAAATGCAGAGGCCGACTGCCCGAACACCAGTTTC
This sequence comes from Dipus sagitta, assembly GCA_036346955.1. Classification (NCBI taxonomy): domain Eukaryota; kingdom Metazoa; phylum Chordata; class Mammalia; order Rodentia; family Dipodidae; genus Dipus; species Dipus sagitta. The sequence goes on along the minus strand of CM070777.1, from coordinate 47,560,021 downwards.
TTGAGCTCTTCCTAGGGACTTGGGATTGCCTGGCAGTGGGCAGTGGACGTGGTGGCTGGACAACGGGATAAGCCTTGCTCATGGGGTGGACAGAGGGTGGCGAGGATGCCAGTTTCCCCTGTCTTCACAGAGGAACTCAGAGGAGGAGCACCCACAGCCGTACTGTCCTAGCATGTGTGGGAAGATGCTCCTCTTCCTCGGGGAAGCACCCACAGCTGTGAGCGCCAGCATTTGCCTCACTGGCCTAACATTTGACCTTATTTCCCACGTCCTGTAGGCTTGGGTCACTATCCATTTCATGCTAAGTTTTTTTAATATATTAAAAATATTATTTATTTGAGAGAGAGAAAGAGGGAGAGAGAGAATGGGTATGCCAGGGCCTCCAGCCACTGCAAACGAATGCCAGATGCATGCGCCGCCCCCCACCCTTGCATCTGGCTTATGTGGGTCCTGGAGAGTCGAACCAGGATCCTTTGGCTTTGCAAGCAAACGCCTTAACCGCTAAGCCGTCTCTCCAGCGCTCATGCTAAGTTTTTGAAATAGTTCCAGCTCGCATGAAACTCCTCAAAGGCCAAGATGGAAATGAAATCCTGGGAGACCCACAATCACAGGCAGGGGAACCACTGCCCTGACCTATCTCTGTTCCTTGTTTGTCGGGGGACAGAGCCAAAGTTTTTAGACCTGGTGTTGCGTTTCTTGGCTGGGGGGGGGGACACGACCACCTCCTCGGAGCCCGTGGGTTTCTCCTACTCATGTTCTCAGCCAGCAGGGGACGTGGGCGGCTTGGCTGAGTGGGCAGGACAGGAACTCTGTTGAAGTTTCACTTTTCAGGAACCAGGCCTGGATGGGGCTGGCTTGGCAGTAGGATGCGTAGGTGGGCCGAGTTCTCAGGGAAAATTTCTTCCCTAGACCACACAGCAGCCTCTGGCCTGAGGGCTTTTGATAATTAATCGTGGGCAATCTGAGCTCTGATGTTACCCGGAGCCTGGCATCAGGGCCCCATTTTTATTGCCCAGGGACTGCTGTCCAACAGGCCTTTTCTTTTTTTTTGTGTGTGTGTGGGAGTCTCTAGGATCAGTTTTTGCCGGGGTCACAGCTGGGGAAACTGTACATTTGAAAGCTGTTGGGAGGCAGGAAGGAGGCCTAGTAGCCCTGACCCTACTCCTTGACAGGGATCAGAAGAACTGAACTGGTTTCTATCTCCTTGTCTTCTTATGACCTTGGCACCAGTGGGTAAAGAGGACTAAAGGCTTGCTCTGGAGACCCAGGAAGCAGACTTAGGGTATGTGACCTAGCCCAGGCCTGTACCTCAGCCTCCTCATTGTTCAGTGGGGACAGTGTCTCCCTCCTGGATAGGGCTGGGAGCTTTAAATGAGATAACGCAGGACTCGTCGCTGCCTGGCATATCGAGTGTGCCACCAGTATCACCTGCTACTATTTGTGACACAGAAGGGAGTGGTGGGATTGCCAGGCAGGTAGTTTTTTTCAGTTAGCACCCCGACATCTTCTGACTTTAGCCAGTATCGGCGGCCTTTCCCAAGAACTCGTGGCTCAGGGCATCGAGGCTGGTACCTGGATTCAGATCCCTGTGCCAACCCTACTCTGTAGATCTGGGCAAAGGGTTTTAATCCTGCGGCACCCCCCCCCCCATTTCCTCATCTGCACGGCGGCGGTATCTGTAGCCCCCTCGCTTTAACATCATTCACATACAGTAATGTGTCCGGGCAGTTCTCGGAGGAGAGGGAAGGTGGGGGCCGAGCTCTTACCTGAACCCATCCTTGTGGCTCTCGCTGAGGTGGCAGGTGCCTCCGTGCTGGCAGGGGTTCTGGATGCAGATGTTGATGGGCACAGTACAGTCTTTGCCCTGGGGAACAGATGAGGGAGAAGTGCCTGGTAAGAGAGGTGCTTGGTGGCTGCCTGCCTGCCGTGACCAGGAAAAACCCCAGCGCGTTTCCAGCATCTTCTGGGACGGAGCTGAGATGGAGGCGAGGAGAGCCCAGGACGGGACAAAAGGGAGCGACTGCGTCTGGTCACTCCATAGAAGACAGGAGGAATTCTGAGAGGCCGGGTATTCAGGCTCGAGCTTCCCAGAGTTCCCTATCCTAATCTACAGGGCACAGGCATGGGCCCAGGGGAATCTGATTTCATGTTCTACTTCCACCTCTTTCTGGCTCAAAAGCCTCTTGACTTCTGACTGGGGGCCTATGAGAATTACACTGGAGCTTCCCTATAAGGAAGCACTGTGTATTATGTAACACTCTTGCCACACAAGAGGCATTTGTAAAGGCTGGGAGATGGTATGGCTATTAGTTTCATCAAAGCTTAAATATAAACTACAGTGTGAGCAGGGTGGACCATGGGGTGTGGCAAGTAGAACTGTGTCCTAGAAAGTGACACGCTCCCTCCCCTCCCCCTCTAGAATCTTCCCTGATGGTCTGCAGTGAGGTTTAGGTATCTGTAATTTATACTAAAGCTTTGCATGGGAACCTAAGGCCAGGCTAAGAACTGCTATGAAATTTGAGTCAAGTGGGGTTTCTTTGTACCAGGATATCCCACCAAGGAGGTCTGAGTTGAGAAGAAGCTAATGCATAGCAGGTGGGGCAAATCATGTCACACGGAGGGGAGCCCCAAGGCAGAGACTGGGGTTGTTAGATATAGCGAATCGGGGGACAGCCCAATTCCTCATGGCCCTCTGGCTCCTGCTTCTCCCCCCAGGCTCCACCCAAGCATGGGCAAGCTGTCCTCTGTGGGACCAGGGAGCACTGGGTCTGGGGAGTATCTGGTGAGTCTATTTCTGGACCATGGGTTCTGTAACTTGGGTACCTGCCAAGTGGGGGTGATCATGGGAGCCCTCCTGCTGCCACTACCACCTGTTCACCATCTGTCCGAGAAGAGCCTCTCCCATATCCGGCTGTGGCCAGGGCTTGTGATGGCACGGGACTACGGCTTCCTGACTGCGTGGTCATTGCCAACTGAGCCTGGGGCATTGGGCCAGGACAGCCTCCACTGTGGACCCAGAGGAACCCTCTTACTCTATTATGTGCTGGAGCCTCAGCTCCCTCTCCATCAGCCGGAAGCCATAGGACCTGCCTATCTGGTTCTTTATGTGAGTTCATGCCCTGCACAGAGATTTCTCAGTGGGGAGAAAGAGAGGAAACGTGTAGACTGAGGAACTTTTTTTTTTTCCCCCCTCAGCCAAAGCAGCCCAGGGCCCCCTTCCTGAAACTCAGTGTCTGGAATAGAAACTGTAATATGAATTCTCACTCACATTATTGAGCACATTTTCTATTCCAGGCCTCATGCTAAGTGTTTTATATTCATGATCACATATAATGTTCCCAAGAACCCTATGAGATTGGTACAATTGTTATTACACTCATTTTTACAGATAGGGAAGGCAGACTTGGAAAGGGAGGTAATAGGTCTGAGACGGCACAGCAGTCAGTGAAATAGGCAGCCAGCAGCTGAGCCTGGAGAGCTGAGTCCAAAATCAGCACCAGGCTCCTCTGGGCTTGATCACGGATTCTACCCTTCTCACACCTGGGCTCTGGAGCACAGTGGATCAGACCAGAGTCCTGGGTGGCTGCTGTCTGCCTGGAGAAAATGACTAGTTCTTTCTGAGCCTTGTTCTCACTCTCCAGGAAATGTGAATAATAACACAGGTTAAGTGTCATTAATCCAGATATCTAAAATGCTCAAAATTTGAAACCTTTTAGGGTTGGCATGATACCACAGGTGGGAGAGTCCACACCTGAGTTCAGGTGATGGGCTGTGGTCAAACTGCAGGTGCAGTAAACATGCTGTCTAAAATGGCAGACTATGCTACAAGGCATAGAGGAGATGTAAATGAATTCCATGCCTCATCCTGGGTTCCATCCCACAAGATGTCTTATTTTCTATTTGCAAATATTCCATAATCCAAATACATCTGAAATCTAAGACACTTCTGGTCCCAAGCATAAGGGATACTCGATCTCTACCTGTCTGATAGGAGTTTCTCCTGGGAGATCACAGGACCACAAGTTACCTTGTAGGTAGGTGATTATAGCTCCGTAAATAGCAATGATGGTCTCTCTAGGGTCTGAAGCAGGGTTGAGCGTGGGAGAAGGATCTGTCAGTACTAACCAGTTTGGGGATGTGTGTATCCATGGGAATGGCACTAGACAGATGGACTATGGAGGGCAAGGCTCTCCCAACCCCTGCCTGTGTCTAGCCTGTGGGTTTTGGGGACCGTTGCAAGGCTCAGAGAACCCCGGCAGAATCCTCTCAAGAGTGGGGAGGGGGTAGCTCCTCCAGCTCTTCAGGTCAAGCACAGAAATCCGGGAAGCAGACCACAGCACTTGCAGACATGGTAATTGGGTCTGGAGGTGGAGATTTCTGTCACATGTTTTTGAAAAATAGTCTCCATTGCCAACATCTGGCTCATTAGCCTGATTTAATTCTCTTCAGCTGAATTTTGCTCAAATCCACCAGAACTGTGATGCGTGTTGGCCGTTCTCCTTCAACAGCACCCCCGCCCTTCTCTCATTTCTTTCTCCCAGTTCTGTCGGGCTCGTCTCGCCTTTGACAGGTCGGTGGTGGTTACTGGCTTCTGAGAGAGACCAGGAACAGCTACCGGCTTGGAAGTCTGTTTGCAAGGTGAGGCGGTGAGCTGCCTGGAGACGTCACTACTCAAAGCGGGCTCTTTGGACCACGCTCGGCAGCCCTCAGGAGCTTGCTATGCATGGCTCATCTCAGGCCTGGCTCCAGGCCTCCCGAAACAGAACCTGTCTTTTAGTAAGATCACTGCACGATTCTCGTGCATCTTAAACTCTGAGAAGCGCTGCCCCGAGACCATGAAGGAAGCCCTCGGAAAAGGAATTAGTTATCTTTCATTTCTCCCCGTCTTAGAGCAGTGGGAAGGTAGGCTATGTGAGATGCCTACTGAAGCTGGCACTAATGTAGGAGAAGTGATACCTCTCAACCTTCTCCCAGCTGTGAGGGTGGGCTAGCTCGAGGGCTCCCACTTACAGGTGGGAGGGTGAAGTGTACCAGCCAGGGAAGGCAAGGCAGCGGTTCTGGTTTTAGCTCATGTGCTTTGTAAGCAGTAGAGCTTGTGTATGTGGTTTTTTTTAAAATTTATGGGTCTTAGTTTATTTATTAAAAGAGGATAAGAGGGCTAGAGAGATGGCTTAGCGGTTAAGCACTTGCCTGTGAAGCCTAAGTACCCCGGCTTGAGGCTCGATTCCCCAGGACCCACGTTAGCTAGATGCACAAGGGGGCGCACGCGTCTGGAGTTCGTTTGCAATGGCTGGAAGCCCTGACGCACCCATTCTCTCTCTGTCTCTCTATCTGCCTCTTTCTCTCTGTCTGTCACTCTCAAACAAATAAATAAAAATGAACAAAAGATTAAAAAAAAAAAGAGGATAAGAAAACTTAGTTCACAGGACAATCAAGATTGCTGTGTGAGATAGTACACAGTTTACGCCTCATAAAGGCCTGACATTTTAGTAGATCAATAGTGGTGGCTAATTTTTTTTTTCCTTAATACTATGGTTTCCCAAGGCACTTCAGCTTCACAGGTGAAAGTCTTCAATACTATACAGTGTTGTGACTGACAGTCTCTGAGGAAGGAAGCCTGCAGCATACCACTGGCTGCCAATGGTCCCCTGGTATGAGGGACCAGCACGCAAGGGGAATGTAGAAGGAAGCAGGAGACCAGTTTCTCAACTGCTTCCAGTGCGTCAGATCCGGTTCCGTGTATATTACGTACACCACTTGTATAACTGCATCTCAAAAACCTCTGAGGCGGGCCCCAGCGTCCTGATGAGCAGACTAAAGTGAAGTCACTGGCCATCACCACACAGCTAGTAAGTGAGAAAGCTGGAGTCCCCCCCCCCCCACACTTCTCTGAGTAATTCCAGAGCCTGAGTTTCCTCCATTGAACCCATACGAGGAGGTTTCAGTGGACGCCCCCCACCCCCATGCCTGCGTATGCCATTCTGGGCCTCTATGCTAGTTTGAGGCCTTGGGCATGGCTGGCTGGCTGGCTTCAATGGGACCCCTTGGGCTCTCTTATCCCAGGCCCATAGATGGCACTCTGACACTGTCTGCTAGAAGCAAGGCTGTAGCGAGAAAGCTACCAGGTAGTCCAGTCCCTCTGCCTGTCAAGTCTGTCACTGCACAGGTCCCTGGGGGTACAGACGCTGTCCTCGTCCCTCAGCCCGTGCAGTTGGGGCATAGATAGGAATGGGCTGCAGCTGTAAGTCTGGGCTCTCCTAGAAGGTTGGGGCCTGGAGGGTCGTAGGAAACCGGACCAAGTTGCAGCTTTATCGGCCCCAGTGAGGTACTGCAAGGGGATCTGCCGTCCCAGGAACCTCTCCAAGAGAAACCGAGTTGGTTTTAGAATCACATAGTCCCAGGCCATAATCCCAACATTATTATGGACTGTGGGACAATGAGTCCAGTCCTATGGGCAGTCTGATGCCCAGGGCTCCACATCTGTGAAATGAATATCATTATGTCCATTACGCAGGGAGAAAGGGCGGGTCAAATGCCTAGCAGAGAGCATGGCACATAGTCAATACATCTCAACAGGACGAGCGTCATCCTGGATAACAGGGGTCAGACACATGGGGCCCCACTCTGGAGCCAGGACAGAGGCAGCCTGGGCGTGAGTGGCGGTGGGGCCTCCTGCCTTACCTTGTAGCTGTAGGGGCAAGCGCAGTGGTACTGCTCCACAGGGTCCTGAGTGCACGTGCCGTTGTTCTTGCATGGACTGGACAGGCAGGCATTGCACTTGGCCACGATGTTGATGTCCACTGGCCCTGGGCAGCAAAACCACAGTGTTGGGGACAGCTCTCTGAACAAGCTCACTGTTAACACCTCCCTTCTTCCCCTCTAGTCCCAGAGGGCAGCTGGCTCTCTTAAGGCGGCACACGCAGTCTGGCTAGGGTCCCATCAACTGAACCACTGTCCAGTGAGTAAAAACCATGGTGGAACGTCACATGGAAGCACTTCTGCAGTCAAATCAATTACTGGAATTAGCCTGATCCGATTTGGGTGCTAATCTGCAAACAATGCACTGTAATGAGAACTCTCCTGTGGGTCTCTTTTCTTACTCCAGGAAGCTCTGGAAGCAGGCTCTATTTAGACCTTCTCTTTCTTTGCCCCCAGACACCCTTCCCCATAGAATAGTCGGTCAGGCTAAGGAAGGTTGCCAGTGTCAGACGCACACAGAGACGTCCTCCCTGCAGAACCCCTGCAGGTAACGACGCCCTATGGATGATGCTGCAGGTCATGATGCTGACGCTGTGCTTGGGGACACTTGGCATTTTGCATCCACGGCAGTTTCAACCATTCCCTGCTCTCTCGGGCTGGAAGGAGGTCACAGTTCCCACACGGAGCTGTGCAAAGGGGGCTGTGCCAGCTCTGAGCCTGAGCCCTCATAAATACACAGATATATAGGCCCTGACTTAATGTCAGGACTTGGAATGATCTAGAACTAGCAGTCCTCAGCCTGGAGATGAGCCGAAATTAATTCTGGGGCGATGACGGTTTGTGGGTTGATGAATAGCAGGGCCTGAGGGAGATCCTGGACCAGCAGGTCTAACCTGGGCTTATATTAGAATGGAGAGACCATCTGTGTGGCTTGCCTGGAACTGAGAACGTTCCTGGGACCCAGAGCTTTCAATGCTGAAACCAGAAAGGTTTTGAAAAATCAGGACAAGTTGGCCACTCTGTGCTAGACCCAGCCAAAAGTCCCCTGCCCAGTCTGAACCTCAGACCAAATGAAGCAACAGCTAGATGGTGAGGCTCAGAACTAGCATTGCGTTGACAGCACTGAGGATCCCAGCCAAGCCTCGCACATGCTAGGCAGGTGTTCTACCCCTGAGACACATCCCCAGACTGGTTGGGACCAGTAAGTTTTAAAGCTCCTTGGGTGATTCCGGCATGTACGATCAGGATTCAGAACCACTATTCTAGGGCTATCTGAGTTTTTAGTAGCAGATCAGATGTCTCAGCAGCAGGAAATAGAAAATTAAAATTAGCTTTAAATCGATGGGATGTTTTTCTGCTTTTGGCAAAAGCGTGAGACACTGAAGTTTAAGAGGTAAATAAAACACAAACAAGATTCTAGGAGACAAGAAAAGGACATTAGAAGGCAAATGTGCATGCAAATGGAAAGTAAAATTTTGAAATTAAATCCTGGATGCGTAAAATTCAAGACAGACAGACAATAAAAGAAAGGAGATAGGTGTTTTTTATTTAAAAAAAATTTGAATATCTATGGCTACAAAATCAGATGAAATAATGAGGGCATCTAATGAAAGGCACTCAAAGGTACAAATGAAAATGTAGGTTGATTATCTTCCTTTTTGGAAATCAGTTCAGCAATACATTTGAAAATCATGTATTTTTGGCTCAGTTATTCATTTTCTTTTTCATTTAATTTTTTTATTGAAAACTTTAATATATGAACTCATCTCAAATTTGTCAGATTCCCCTTGGGTTATACTCTTAGGTCCCCTCCTTCTCATTACACTGAGGGCCTTCCTCAGTAGGGTTATTGGTAATCACTGTGGGGTCATGAATGCACCAGTTGTTTTTGTTGGAGGGGAATAGTGCCTCCCAGTACACCTTCCCACTCTGTGGCTCTTACATTCTTTCTCTAAGTTTTTTTTTATAGTTAATTTTATTTGTTTGAGTGATAGAGAGGCAGAGAGAAAAAGAGAGAGGCGGGAGGGGGGGAGGAGGGAGAGAATGGGCATGCCAGGGCCTCTAGCCCCAGCAAATGAACTCCAGTTGTATGTGCCACCATGTGCATCTGGCTTATGTGGGCACTGGGGAATCGAACCTGGGTCCTTAGGCCTTATAGGCAAGTGCCTTAACTGCTAAGCCATCTCTCCACCCCCAAATTTTTATTTATTATTTATTTTCAAGGGGGGGGGGAATGGGCACATCAGGGCCTCCTGCCACTGCAAACAAACCCCAGATACATGCATTACTTTGTGCATCTGGCTTTATGTGGGCACTGGGGAAGTGAAACCAGGCCATCAGGCTTTGCAATCAAGCATCTTTAACTGCTGAGCCATCTCTCCAGCCCTTCTTACATTCTTTCTGTCTCCTGTTCTGCAGTGTTCCCTGAGCCTTGAAGGGTGTGTTATAAGTCTCCTTTAGGGTTGAGCTCTTAGCAGCCTCTGATTTTCTGCTTTAATGTGACTCAGTAATTTCTGTTTCTATATCTAAGGATATAATGCCCAATAGAGAATTACCTCCTCGGATTCATCATAAGGAAAAAATGGAAATTCTCTAAAGTATGTAGGTGAGTAGGGAGGCCAGAGGCAGAGCTACACAACCTCAGCTATAATCCTTCAGGCACACAGTCTACCTCTTTTTGAGACAGTGTCTTTCATTGGCCTAAAGCTCACCAATTAGTCTAGACTAGCCAATGAGCACCAGGGATCTTCCTTTCTCTGCCTTGCCAGTGCTGTGATTATAGGCACATCTTGCAATGCCTGGCATTTTATGTAAGTAGTCCACATGACTGTATGGCAAGCAGTTTGTTGACTGAGCTATCTTCCTAGCCTCTCATTACGCCTCTTTAAAGATTAGTTTTTCTAAGCTGGGCATGGTGGTGCACACCTTTAAGCCCCACATTTGAGAGGCAGAGGTAGGAGGATTGCTGTGAGTTTGAGGTCAGCCTGGGACTACAGAGTTAGTCCCAGGTCAGCCTAGGACTACAGTGAGACTCTATCCTGAGAACAAACAAACAAACAAACAAACAAAAAAGATTAGTTTTTCTAAACATTTTACATGAGGGTAATATGAACGTCTATGCATAGAAGTATCAGAGAACTAAAATAATCTGACACATGAGAAATAAGAGAAAAGTAAGATGACATAAAAGCAAGCTTAACATAGATCCTGCTGTGTCAGAACTCAGGAGTGGCTTGCTATGATAAGGTGCAGTCTGTCAAGCTCACATTTGCTTAGCAGGAGTGGGACAGGAATAAGAGAAGGCAACGGGGGTAAATATGATAAAACTCCATTATGTACCTGTATGAAATTGTCAAAAAATAGATTAATTAAAAAAAATCACATTGCTGCTGGGCATGGTGGTGTATAGCTTTAATCCCAGCACGCCAGAGGCTGAAATAGGAAGATCACTTTAAGTTCAAGGCCACCCTGAGACTATGGAGTGAATTCCAGTCAGCCTGGGCTAGAGCCAGACCCTACCTTGAAAAACAAACAAACAAACAAACAAAAAAACAAAACAATAATTATATTGCAAAAGATTTGCTTTAGTAAAGTGAGAAAATGAGAGTCATGTTGGGTGAAGAATGCACAGCAGACAGTCTCAATCATGTAAGAGCACCCTGAGAAGGAAGCCAGTGAGAAGCATGGTCAGCCCTCCATAGTTCTGGGCTTTGCCTTTGTGGCTTCTCCACCCACAGATTCAACCAACCACAGGTCAAGACTACGTAGAACGGGCTGGAGAGATGGCTTAGTGGTTAAGGCGCTTGCCTGTAAAGCCTGAGGACCCATGTTCTACTCTCCAGAGCCCACGTAAGCCAGATGCACAAAGGTGAGGTAAGTGCAAGGTAGCACATGCCCACTAGGTGGCGCAAGCGTCTGGAGTATGATTTCAGTGGCTGAGGCCCTGGCGTGCCAATTCTCTGGCTCTCCCTCCCCCTCCTCTCTCTAATATATATGTATGTATGTATGTATGTATGTATGTATGTATGTATGTGTATATATATGCGAGCACGCGTGCACGCACACACAAACACACACACACAAACACACACACACAAACACACACACATATATTTGGAACAAAACTGTGCCTATACTAACCATATGTGGACTTCTTTTTGGTCATTCTTCCCTAAACAGTGTACTGTAACAAGTTTTTACATGGCATCTGCATTATATCATAAATAAAGATAAAGTATATTGTAGGATCTGCCTAGGTTATACGTAAATACAACATCATTTTATATAAGAGACACGAATACCCTTGCATTTTGGTTTTGTGGAGGGGTGTCATTCTGAAACCAACTCCCCATGGATATAGAGAAATGGTTGTATGTAGTAACAACACAGAGACTGGGGGGTGGTGGTTTGGAGCTCAGTAATCAGGTGTGTATTCTGCATGTATAAGGTCCTAGGTTCAATCCCAGCACACACACAAAAATACCAAAGATCCCTGGGGGAGAGAATGACAAATGACTCTTAGATGTATGTGCTTGTTCATTTCAGCATCTGGGCTTCTGTGTGACCCACAGGATATGATAGGCTGTGATTTTAAACATCATAACTGTTGGGCTGGAGTGATGGCTCAGTGGCTAAGGCACTTGCCTATGAAGCCTAAGGACCCAGGTTCGATTCCCCAGTACCCATGTAAGCCAAATGCACAACGTGGCACATGCATCTGGAGTTCATTTGCAGTGGCTAGAGGCCCTGGCATGCCATTTTCTCTTTTTCTCTCTATCTGCATTTCTCTCTCACTCTTTCTCTCTCTCAAATAAATAAATAAAATAATTTTTTAGAAAAGGTCACAACTGGGCTGGAGAGATGGCTTAGCGGTTAAGCACTTGCCTGTGAAGCCTAAGGACCCTGGTTCGAGGCTCCATTCCCCAGGACCCACGTTAGCCAGATGCACAAGGGGGCGCATGCGTCTGAAGTTCGTTTGCAGTGGCTGGAAGCCCTGGCATGCCCATTTTCTCTCTCCCCCTCCTTCTCTCTGTCTGTTGCTCTCAAATAAATAAATAAAAATAAACAAAAAAATTTAAAAAAAGCTCACAGCTATTGAGATGTCCACCTCTGATGGGCTGTTGGTGACATAGTAGACCCCATAAGGGGCAGGGACATGGAGCACTTACCTTTGCACTGGAACCGGTGAGTAGGGGTGGTGAGCAGGAGTCTGTCAGCCATGGACTCAGGGCTACTGCATCGGGCAATGCCAGGCTCCTTGTACCCGGCCTTCACCCACTCTGATAACCAACGAAGACTGCAGTCACAGTGGAGTGGGTTGGTTCCCAGTGCCCTAAGAGGCAGAACAGAAAGTTAGGTCCTCGGATCAGCCTGGCCCACAGACTCCCTAGCTGTGACTCCCTTGAACAGCAAGGTTTTTAGAGTTTGGCTGGATTAGTGGAGTGGGATATTTGGACTGGAAGTAAGGCATTTCCCTGCTGTCTCCAAAGTATATTTCCAATTCTGTAGCTGTTTTGTGATCACTCAAGTCCCTTCTCACTTCTGAAGCTTTGCTCTGGCTACCCTGTAAAATTCTATCTTCAGCTTGACTCTCATCCTTTCTCTTCTCAGAAGCTTTCAGAACCCTGGGCCACTTCATTATCTGGTTCCCAAGCCCTTCAGAAGGGTTCACTGGAAGATGTGTTCTACAGAGGAGGTTCTGAGACCCGGGTCATAGGAAGTAGCTTCAAGCCTCTTAGCTTGAAAATACAGGGAGGAGGGCACAGTTCAGCACAGACCTCTCCAAGACGCTCAGGAAGAAAATACTAGAACTTTTTTAAAAATCCAACTCTTAACCATTTCTAGTTTTGAATGTTTTATAGTATGCATATATGTCAGTTACACACTGACATATGCACACAACATGAAAACAATTATATACAGAGAAGGCATATAATCTCAAAAACTCACCAACAGAGACATTACTAAGAAAACACCCCTGCGTTCTACTCTAGTCTCATTGGCTTGATGTGACTTTCAGTGAGTCCTTTAGTATCCGTGGTCTCATTTTCCTCATGTAAAATAAGACGGGGATGCGGTACGGGTCAGAATCAGCACTTGGGAGTTAAGGCAGCAAAAAGTAACTTTCCTAAGTTTCCATTTCATCACATAAGAGGGATGAAAATCTGCTATCACTGTAACAAATAAATAATTCATCCAATACCTTTAGAATATAGTAAGAAATTTCTGGTAGTGTGTGTGTGTGTGTGTGTGTGTGTGTGTGTGTGCACGCGCCATGCCATGGCACATGGGCAGAGAGGTCAGAGGGCAACCTCAGGGTGTCAGTCCTTGCCTTCTACTTTGAGACACAGTCTCTCTTGTTTGCCGGTGGGAAGGCCACATTAGCTGGCCCATAGGCTTCAGGATTCTCCTGACCCACCTCCCACTGCTGTAGGCACAGGGACTGTAGATACATGTGTTATTTGTGACCAGCTTTACATGGGATCTGGGATCGGGACTCAGGTCATCAGGCTTGTGCAGCAGACGCTTAGCCTCTGAGCTACCTCCCCAGTTCTATTCAAACATTTATTTCTGTGTGTATGTGCGCTATGCAAACTCCACTTTGCATATGGCTTTGTATGAGCACTGAGGAATTGGACCTGGGCCAATAGGTTTTGCAAGCAAGTACTTTTGACCACTGAGCCATCTCCCCAGGCCCTCTTTTCTAAAACAATCTTTTTTTCAGTCTGTGTGTGCACATGTGTGGTGGTGCACACGTGTGCATGTGTGTGTAGAGGCTAGAAGTTGATGTTGGGTGTCTGCCTTGATAACTCACCACATTATTTACTGAGGCACGGTCTCTCACTTGAACCCGGGGCTTGCTGTTTTGGCTAGTCTAGCTAACCAGCTTACCCTAGGCACTCTCTTATCCCTGTCTTCTGAGCTCTGGGATTACAAGCAGGGCACCATGCCCACCTGACATTTATGTGGGCGCTGGGGAATCCGAACACCAACCCTCACACTTGAGCTGCAAGAGCTTTATCCACAGAACCATCGCCCCAGCCCTCGGGTAGTTTTTCTTATTTTATTTTTGAGGTAGGGTCTCACTCTAGCTCAGGATGACCTGGAATTCACTATGTAGTCTCAGGGTGGCCTTGAACTCATGGTGATCCTCCTACCTCTACCTCCTGAGTGCTGGGATTAAAGGCGTGCGCCACCACGCCCAGCAGTTTTTCCTATTAAATATTGACATCCTTTACAGAATTCATGATGCCTTTGAAGGCATCTGAAGATGAGAACAGGACAATGACCTTGGAAACATTATTGTTAAATAAACTTGAGCGGACCCTCTGAATCTCAGATTCCCTGTCTTCCCGTGCCGCCAGCTGGGGGTCACCAATCATTTTCTAAAGTTCCATCTGTGATGAGCACACAGGATCTGCTTTTACTTTTATTTTTGCCATTATTCTCCAATTAATACAGTGTAACCACTACTTCCATGGCCTTTACATTCTGTGAAGTATCACGAGGTGTGCCGAGGTGGTTTAAATCACACAGGAGGGAGCGTGGAGTTCCATGCAATACCATCGACTTGATGTGAGAGGCATGAGCATCTGTGGGTGGGTGGTCTCCACAGGGGTCCTGGAGACAGTCCCCCGTGGATATGCAGGGACAACCGTGTGTGTGTAAAGAAAGAACACACATCAAGGTTGCGGTGGTTTGATTCAGGTGTCCCCCATCAACTCAGGTATTCTGAACGCTAGTCTCCCCAGCTGATGGCAATTGGAAATTAACACCTCCTGGAGGCAGTGTATTGCTGGGGGCGGGCTTATGGGTGTTACAGCCAGTTTCCCCATGCCAGTGTTTGGCACACTCTCCTGTGGCTATTGTCCACCTTATGTTGGCCAGGGGGTGATGTTTACCCTCTGCTCATGCCATCGTTTTCCCTGACATTGTGGAGCTTCCCCTCGAGCCTGGAAGCCAAAATAAACCTCTTTTTCCCAGAAGCGGCTCTTGGTCAGGTGACCTCTACCAGCAATGCGAACCTGACTGCAACAAAGTTGCTCACAGTGGTAACACTGTTACTGCCGTACTGTCATGTCCTGTTTGGAGACAATGCATGCCAGGGAGAAAGAGGCTACTTACAGGTGGGAAAGGGATGTCAGGTCGTTGAAGGAGCCTTCAGGAACACTGGAGATGTCATTGCCATGCAGGGTTCTGAGGCAAAAAGGACCAGGTCATAAGATGATTCTCAGTGACAGTCTGAGCACTGTCTCAACCCAGCCCAGCCCAGCCCAGCCCAGCCCAGCCCAGCCCCACTTCTCAGATTCCCAGAGCCACTTGCTGGTTGTAGTGGCTGCCGCCCCTTTGTTACAGACACATGGGCATTGCTCTGCCCAGCTCAGCAGCAGAGGCAGAGGGGCTAAGAACTGGGGGGAAGAGGAAGAGGTATGTTAAAACCTCATGGACCTGGGATGGAATCAGAAATTAGTTCCTTTTCGCTGGGGAACATGGACGGGGGAAGTTACTTTTTTGGCCATCTATTTTTGCCTCTGAAACATGGAGAGCCATGCTTTAACTAATAGGACCACTGGAGTTTCAAATATGATGTGTTTTTAAAAAAATATTTTATTGGGGGCTGGAGAGATGGCTTAGTGTTTAGGGCACTTGCCTGCAAAGCCAAAGGATCCAGGTTTGATTCCCCGGTATCCACATAAGCCAGATGCATAAGGTGGCACATGTGTCTGGAGTTCGTTTGTAGTGACTGGAGGCCCTGACATGCCTAGTCTCTCCCCCCTTCTCTCTCTCTCTTTAATAAATAAATACAAATAAAATTAAAAATATTTTATTGGGGGCTGGAGAGATAGCTTAGTGGTTAAGGCATTTGCCTGCAAAGCCAAAGGACCTCAGTTCGATTCCCCAGGACCCACATAAGCCAGATGCACAAGGGCGCGCATGAATCTGGAGTTCGTTTGCAGTGGCTGGAGGCCCTGGCACACCCATTCTCTCTCTCTCTCTGCCTCTTTCCCTCTCTCAAATAAGTAAATAAAAATAAAATATCAAAAAAATATTTTATTGGGCTGGAGAAATGGCTTAGTAGTTAAAGCATTTGCTCACAAAGCCAAAGTACCCAGGTTCAATTCCCCAATGCCCACGTAAGCCAGATGCACAAGGTGGCACCTGCATCTGAAATTTGTTTGCAATGGCTGGAGGCCCTGGAGTGCCCATTCATATTCTCTCTCTCTTTCTCTCTCACAAATAAATAAGTAATTTAAAAAATATTTTATTTATTTGCAGAGAGAGATAGAAGAGAGACAGAAAGAATGGGTGCACCAGGGCCTCCAGATGCATGAGCCACTTTGTGCATCTGGCTTTACATGGCTACAGGGGAGTTGAACCTGGGTCCTTAGGCTTTATAGGCAAAGCCTTAACCACTGAACAATCTCTCCAGCCCCACACTTTTTTATATTAAAAAACTGTGGTTAGTAGTGAATATTCTAGAGCCATGTTGCTTATATTCAGACCTGGTGTCTGGCATTTCCCAGCTGTGAGACCTTGGGCAAAATGACTTACCCTCTCCTGAGGCTGTTTCCAATTGTCAAATGAAAACAAACACGCTTAAGATTTGCCATAGAAGGTTGTGCTTGATGTGTTAAACTATGCAGAGAGAACCTGGCATTTGCTAAGTGCTAAATGAGGAATGAAAGGCTCTAGTATAAATCAAGGTGCTCAATAAATTGGCTTCCTTCATGTGCTCCTAAAGAGACCTTAGGTGGGTTGAAAAACGCTATCAATCCCAGAGCAGTTGGTCCAAAGAGGTGACCTTCAGCTCCAGGGTTCCCTGTAGCCAGACCTTGTCTTTATGGCAGAGGGCTTAGATTCAGCTACACACACACACGAGTCTGCCACATGCACACGTCTGAATACATCTTCTGGCAGCAAGTTCAGGGCCAGGCAACCTGCTTGGTTTTCATTATGCTTCTGTCCACCCTGGGCTGTGGACAGCTAGGAGCTAGCTATTCTTAAGTCACAAAGTGATGGTATATGCTGAGCCTTCAACAGATGCCTGGAGGATAGGCCCATGACAGAATGGGTGTTGCTGTGCCCAAGGAAACCAGACCTGATCTACAATGCAGGGACTCTAGCCTCCATTAATGGATACATCAGCAGCTGCATTAAAAACACATCCAAGTGCTCCCTTTGGGTCTAGTCTGAAATGGTAGAGAGAAACTCTGATGGTGACTGATGGCCACCGCCAACTGCTGGTGACAAAGCACCCTTGTGGGCGAGGACTGAGAACTTAGATGCAGGCAAGGAGCGCTAGCAAAATGAGGAGGTGGTTAGCGCCCAGCAGCCAGGCCCAAACATCATGGAACCTGAGGAACCTGCTCTCTGGGCTTCCGTTTTGCTGAATTAGCCTGTCCTGGTTCTTCAGCTGAAAGAGAGACGGGGTTCAATTGTGCATGCTATAGGACAGGCTCTCTTTGGTTCAGTGATGATGCAAAAAAAATGCAGATTTTTGAGCCTCATTACCTCCCTGTGGGGCTGGGTGGTACCCCAGAGTCTAGAGGTCCCCAGATTTGACAGGGCTGCTGGTCCAGGGGTTATACCTAGGGGACAAACTGTTAGGACCTAAGTTTTTTTTCCTATAGTTTAAGGCAATGGCTTCACTTCCCTCTTCCAATAAAATAGGTTTCCTGCCTTCTCTTTCCTTTCTTTCTTCCTGTCTCTTCCTTCTTCCCGTCCTCCCTCCCCATCTTTCTTCCTTTCTGTTCTCTCTTTTCCCCTCACTCTCTTCCTTCCTCCCTCCCTCTCCTTCTTCTTTTCTCTACTTTTGCTTCATTCCTCTTTTTCCCCTCCCTCTCCTTTCTTCCTTCCTTTTTTCTTCCTCTCTTTCACTCCCTCTCTTCTTCCCTCCCTCCTTCTTTCTCCTTTCTGCCACACTGGGGATGGCATTCTACCTCTAAGCTCCACTCCAGCCTCTTTTTCTCTTCTTCCTCCTCATAGTGGCCCTCCATTGTCATCCCTATTCTTGGATGCGATCCACAGGGTGAAAGCTGTCCTTAAGTCTTAGGGAGCCTGGGCTGGAGGGATGACTTAGCGGTTAAGGCGCTTGCCTGCAAAGCCAAAGGACCCAGGTTTGACTCCCTAGCACCCACGTGAGCCAGATGCACAAGTGGGTGCACACATCTGGAGTTCGTTTGCAGTGGCTGGAGGCCCTGGCACGCCCACTCTCTCTCTCTTTCTACCTGCCTATTTCTGTATCTCTCTCTCAAACAAATAAATAAAAATAAAATATTTTAAAAAGTCTTAGGGAGCCTAAGATGGTGAGTGTTCCTCCAGCAAATGCTCACCTCAGCTCCCAGGAAGTTCCTTCCTAGCCTGCTCACCAGCCTCTTATTTCATGAGGTTGTTTATGAGTCACGCTGGACCTGCCTGCTACTGGCTTCGAAGACTTCCTTGATTTGTGCTGTTTCAAAAGCTACCTAGCTCCACTGTCAATCATCCTGAATGGGGCTGCCTCTCCCAGGCATGCTCTAAATTAAAAACACTTAGTGACCCAAAGGCAGCTTTGGCATGATGACATCTGCAAGTCCTGCTCCTGTTTACTGTGAGCCGTGCTGCTGAGCTCTCCGAGAACCGCGGAGAATTGGAGCTGTGACTGACTGTGGCAAGGCTGAAGGAATCTTCCCAGAGTGCA
This sequence comes from Dipus sagitta, assembly GCA_036346955.1. Taxonomy (NCBI): domain Eukaryota; kingdom Metazoa; phylum Chordata; class Mammalia; order Rodentia; family Dipodidae; genus Dipus; species Dipus sagitta. The sequence goes on along the minus strand of CM070777.1, from coordinate 47,541,642 downwards.
GCCTCTTGCTCCTGGACTGGTCTCCTTGAGACTCTAGCGTGTACACCACCATCCTCAGCGATGGCAGAGAGATGGACAACTGTGTCTGAGTCAGTGCCCATTCCTTTCTCATCCCTTTCCCCCTTACAGCTCACTGGAACTGACCTTGGCTGGCAGCTCTCACAGCACTACCCAGGCTGACTGGCAGCCTGCAATTATGTATCCCACTTACTTCTCAGGCAGCGGTGAGACACATGACTCCATGCTAGGACTGGCGAGGAGATTAAGCCTTTGAGATCTTTGTCCCAAGTACTCCATCCCACCTCATCCTTTAATTTTGATCACAAGTCTTTCTGGGGGAGGAAGAAAACACTTCACTTTTTTTTTTTTGAGGTTAGGTCTCACTCTAGCCCAGGCTGACCTGGAATTTACTGTGTAATCTCAGGGTGGCCTCGAACTCACAGCAATCCTCCCGAGTGTTGGGATTAAAGGCATGCAACACCATGCCTGTCAACACTTTTAAAAAATACATTTTAAATATTTTATTTATTTTGAGAGAGACAGAGAGAGAATGGGTGCACCAGGACCTCCAGATACTGTAAACAAACTCTAGATGCACGTACCACCTTGTGCATCTGGCTTTGTATAGGTACTAGGAAATCAAACCAGGGTTCTTTGGCTTTGCAGGCAAGCACCTCGACTGTTAAGCTATCTCTCCAGCCCAACGCTTCACTTTTTTTTTGTGTGTGTGTGTGTGTGGGCGTTTCGAGGTAGGTTCTCACTCTAGCCCAGGCTGACCTGGAATTCACTATGGAGTCTCAGGGTGGCCTCGAACTCTCGGCGATCCTCCTACCTCTGCCTCCCTGGTGCTGGGATTAAAGGCGTGTGTCACCACGCCCAGCCTAACACTTCACTTTCAAGTTGGTCATACCCCACTAATCTTCAAGAAGAGTCTGACACGGGTGGGGTCATGAACTAGGTCAGGCTGGGGAAGAAGGTAGAATGTGATGGAATACATGCTTCAGGTGCAGGACACAGAAGCCAGCTGGATCTGAGATGGAAGCCATCTCCCTGCTGGCCAGCTGTCATAGTGCTGGAAGGTGCTATGCTGGCTGCTAGGGGAGTAAAGTCATCCACAGTCTTAGCAAGTAGTGGGTCCTGTGAACCACACAATCAGCCAGCCAGGTGGTGCCTGTGGTTGCAATAGTTACGAGGGTAATCAATCGCTGCCTGATTAGAGTTGAAGCCCACTCAGTGGGAGGGAATTCATGCCTGGTTCTGAAGACTGAGTCAAAAGCCTATGGCTTGGGAAGATATAGGCCCTAGAGGGGAGCTATCGCTATTGTTTGGTTAAAGGGTTGAGCCCATCAAATTGCCTTCTCAATGTGCATGTTTGTGTTTATGGTAATAGGATGGAAATATGATCAAATTACATTACGTTCACTTATTAAAATTCCCAATAATTTTTTAAAAGCAATACCTACACAAGATCCTCATAATAGGAGAAAAAGATGATGACATCAAATTAAAAGAAAGACTAATAGAGAGAGGGAGGGGATATGACGGAGAGCAGAGTTATGAAGGGGAAAGAGGGGGAGGGAAATACCATGGATTTGTCTGTAAGTATAGAAGTTATATATATATATAAAAGAACATGGTGGAAAGACCTGAGGGTTAGGAGCCCCAGGAGACAAAAGTTTCAGTGTTGGTTCACTGTGTAGCAATTTGGTTACATTCTTGCTGCTCCTACCTCATAAGCCATGTTCCAGTCACAGTTGTTCCTATAAGTGCCCAAACACACTTGTCCTTTTTTTAAAATTTATTTGAGAGTGAGAGAGAGAGAGAGAGAGAGAGAGAGAGAAAGAGGCAGATAGAGAGAGAGAATGTGCGCGCCAGGGCCTCCAGCCCCTTGTGCATCTGGCTAATGTGGGTCCTGGGGAATCGAGCCTCGAACCGGGGTCCTTAGGCTTCGCAGGCAAGCGCTTAACCACTAAGCCATCTCTCCAGCCCCACACTCGTCCTTTTTGACTTCAGGGACGCAGTGTAGGTCATTCACGTTCTCTGTGCTTGCAATGTTCTTCACTTCTCCCCACTTAGACGAGCCCCACGGCTTCCTGGTCTCAGCCTTGGAAGCAGAAGTTAAGGAGTGGCTCTGCGAGCAAACAGTCCTGGGTTCAAATCCCAGACATGCTATGATTGTGCCACTTTGGAAAAGACCCTTAATCTCGCTCAGCTTCAGTGTGCTCATCCTCAGGGATGGGGGACAATAGTGTCACGTTCTTCATAGAGCGAAGAGCATCCATGACAACGTGACTGAGGCACTTACTCTCATGTGCGGTACATGGCGAAGGTTTCCAGATGGCAATGGTGTCAGTCCTGCCAGGGTTTCCCTTTCAGAGCCTTGAGGTCGGCCAGGACTGGGTGATGTGCCTTCACCGCGTCCCCTGGCTCTTCTCCCAGATGCTCGCTGACCTCACTGTTCCTCCTCTAGATGTCAGCGACCCTGTCTCACCCACTGCTTGACCTGTACTGCCATGACTCCCTGTAGCCAGTCCATGGCAGGCCAGGATAATACAACAATCACAAGCGAGTCGCTAAACCTTTTAACTTGCTCATCTTATCTTACAAGCGACAAGTTTGGATGGGGAAATTTCCAAGACTTTCTCTTCATTGCTAACATTCTAGCTAGTTTTCACTTTGTTTATGTAGGTCTATTATGGGTGTGTGTGTGATGTGGTGCCATATGCTTGCCTGTCGTGGGGGGTGCTTGCCTATGGTGGTGGCCAGAGTGGAACATAGAGCAGAATATTGGGTGTCCTGTTCCATCGATCTCCTGTCTGCTCTTGTTTTGAGTTGGAGTCTCTTTACTGACTCTGGAGCTTGTGGGACTCTTGATGATCCATGGGTCTCTGCTTCCCTGTAGGACGGGTGTCTGTGCCCAGCTGTTTGTGTGGGATCTGGAGGTTTGAACTGTGGTGTTTTCAAGTCCCCTCAGCCTCTCATGCTTGCACAGGAAGTAGGCTTAACAGCCGAGTCATCTCTCAGTCTCTAATTAAATGTTAATCTATTTATTTATTTACTTTGGTTTTTTGAGGTAGGGTCTCACTTTAGCCCAGGCTGACGTGGAATTCACTCTGTAGTCTCAGGGTGGCTCCGAACTCATGGTGATCTTCCTACCTCTGCCTCCCGAGTGCTGGGATTAAAGGTGTGTGCCACCACGCCCAGCTTAATCTATTTATTTTTAGTTTGGAAGTTTCCAAGGGCCATGTCTGCCCTACAGTCTGGAAGCCTCAAGAAGCTACTTTCAGCTCAAGAGCATGCTGTCATGTTCAGAGCTGGTCAGAAGTGGACTGGGTTCTCTGGTGAGGCAGTGAGCTCTTTGGAAGGTAAGTGAGCCCAGGGCAACGGGAGCCCTTTCTGGGGATATTGTCAGGAGCTTCACGGGTATAAACAGCAGTCTTTCTTGGAGGCAAGGAGCTGAAAGTCCTGAACAGGATGAACGATGGTCCCAGGCACTTCCTCAGGAGTCCGTGCTGGGGCGGCCTTCCTTGTCCTAACTGATTCCAGGAGCCCCTGTGCGGGGCTGAGACTGATAGTCATGAGCACACACATAGAAGGCATGTGGGGCAAAGATTCAGGAGCATATAGAGCCTTAAAGAAGGACACTAGTGCCCACAAGAATGTTTTCTACTTGCTATTTTAGGTTAGGAGAGAAGTAGACAGAAGGTTATTTTGGTCTTGCAATATTTTTTGCTCAGGGAACCTGGCCACTCTCCCATCCCTTTCTCTGAAATGTATTTACCTCCATTTGCCATCACACAGATATACACACACAGACAGACATACACAGACACACATACAGAAACACACACAGAAACACACATATAGGCACACATTCAGGACACACAGACACACACACATATACACACACACACCGTAGATCTCACTTCTTTTACCTTATCTTGTTGGATTTTGTCCCTCACTAAACTTTGATGGCTTGTCCTCCTTGTACCAAACACCAAGCATCTGGGCTGGAGAGATGGCTAAGCTGTTAAGGTGCTTGCCTGAGAAGCCTAAGCACCCATGTTCGACTCCCCAGATACCACATAAGCCAGATGCAAAAGGTTGTACGTGCATCTGGAGTTCAGTTGCAGTGGCCAGAGGCCCTGGCACACCAATTTTTTTTCTCTCTCTCTTGCTCATTAAAAAAACAAAAACAAACAAACAAGTAAACCCCCAAGCATCTCTGAATCTGTGGTGGTTTGAATCAGATAACCCCCATAAACTCATGTGTCCTGAAGGTTTGTCTCACCAGCTCATAGCAATTGTAGAGGTGGAGCTGGAGCCTTGCTAGAGGGAGTGTGTTGTTGGGGACGGGCTTTGGGGTGTTACAGCCAGGTCCCCTTTGCCAGAACTTGACTCACTCTCTTGCTGCTGTTGTCCACCTGCTGTGGCAGACGGTGCTGTCCAGCCTCTTCTCACGCCACACTTTCCCCTGCCCTTTAGATTGGTGTATTCCCCTTGACACTGTAAATCTGAAATAAATCTTTTTTTTTCTCCCATAAGCTGCTTCTGGCCAGGTGTTTGTCTCGGCAGCAAGATCTAAATGCAGCAGTGTCTCTGAAGTCTTCATCAAAATCTGCATCTTCAGAAGTGAGGAAAATACACACATGCTCAACTGCGACTGCAGATGAGGTCGTTCCCGGCTCTCCAACCCCCTCCTTTCCTCAGCTCCTCGGTTATCAGCCCGTTGCTCTTTCCCATTACCTTGCCCTCCCTTGTTACGAAAATGGTTTTACATTAGCAGCCAGCTACCTGCCATTCTTTTACTTGTTCCCTTATAGAGCCTTTCTATAAATGCTTACAAAATAGAATGAGGCCAGCTTTCTTTTTCCATGTTAACATAAACCCGTCCCCACACTGCCATCTAGTTTTTATCTTTAGCTCTTTTAATAACCGTACTTTATTGACTACCTGTGCCATAATTTCCTTAAACATTTCCCCACAGTGGCCCTTGTATGTCATATTTAAAATTTAGGTTAAAAACTAACAATGCAACAAGGACCCCGATTTATAGGGCTTTCCCCTCACTTTGGATTACTTTTTAAACATACATCCCTCCATGTGCACTTACTGGGAGGAAGGATGCAAATACCATAAAAGAAACATAGCCTGTAAACCTTTTTATTTTTCCTGAATTGGCCCTTATGCAGCAAATAGCTGCTCCCCACTGAGGCACTTGGTTGGACTGACAGGGTTAAGATCTCTTTTTGCCGATGAGATTCAATGACTCTAACGTGATTGTGCTAAAAGCCTCCTGACTCGTAAGAAGCTTACTCCAGCACGCTACGTGAAGACCTGCATTCCTGGTGAGCTAATCATGGTGGGAGAGCTGTGGTGGCCATACAGGTGCTGGGGAAGGGAGAACTCTGAGCAGGCTGGAAATGCCCGCCATTATCCTGGTAGTCAGGCAGGTATGACTGCTTCTTTCTCCCTCTGGCTCCTTGAATTGACCCAATCACAAGCGCTTTAATTCACAGAGATCCCCTTAAAAAGCAGCGGGTCCACCAGGCATGGTGGCGCACGCCTTTAATCCCAGCATCCGGGAGGCAGAGGTAGGAGGATCACCAAGAGTTCAACTCTCTGGCAGCCAGCCACACCCAGAGTCATTAGACAGGGATGGCAGACGGCCGGCGGGGATGGATGGGGTTCTGTGGGAGATGGTGCAGCTTTAGGCCCGGGCCAGTGAGACAAGCCCATCCACTGTTGTGCTCAACTGGAAACACGGAAATGGTTCTGCTGATGTTTCTATTCTGAAACTCCCCAGAGAAGGCGGGTAATAAGTGAGTGACAATAACAGATTGTGCTCTGTCAGCGCAGGCATTTCTTTGCCCCCAGAGAATTGATTTTTAATAACAGTGCAGGTGACATGTGGCGGGAGTTGTCGCTGACATGGGTGTTTTGTGGACTTCAATAAATCACATCAGCCCAGAAGACTCCGGGAATGGCCCGGACTTGTTGGGTGCTGTTTACGGATGGCTGAGACTGTGGGAAGAGTCCGGGGCTCAAAGTCAGGAGACTGGGCTCTGCTTCCTCCTGACCCTTGGAGCTGCACAGTTACTTCACCAGTCATGCCTCGGTTTCCCTATCTTTAAAATGGGCATTGTCCTCTTGAGCTTAGAGCACTGTTGCAAAAGGTGAGGAGAAGGCATAGCTAAGCATTGTCCCATTCAACATGGGGATCTCTGCGGTAGTAATCATGGGATAGCGAAGAGAGAAGTTGACAGACTTAAGGACAGAGTATCTGGCGTCCCTGCAGTCATGAGAGGATTCAAGTAATAGTCAAAGAAACAACGTCCAGCACCTTTCCTTTCTAACAAAATAGGTACAAGGGATTAGTGAGGTAACCCAAGTCCAAAAGGGAAGCACCACATGTTCTCTCATACACACACCCTAGCTTTGAGTTTTTAGATTTGTATACTTAAGTTGGAGTAAGTGTCTTCAGAGGCCAGGACTGCTAGAAAGAAGCCACTGGATAGGGATGTGGATGTGGAGGGGTACTGGCAGCACATATGTGAAATGAAAGTACAGGGAAGAATATGGTGGGAAGGTTTAAGTAGGGATGGGGTGGGGGGGTTATTGGGAAAGGTAGAGATGTGAGCAGGGAGAGTTAACCAAAACTAAGAACATATGGAAAAGCCATATGGAAACTACTACTTTGTAAGCTAATAAAAACATAATTTAAAAATACAATCATAAAATAATTAAAAATACAATAATATAAAATACATAATTTAAAAAACAGTTTGGGGCTGGAGAGATTGCTCAGTGCCCATAGAGCCTGACGACCTGAGTTTGATTCTCCAGTCCCCATGTAAATCAAGAGGCACAAAGTGGCACATGCATCTGGAGTTGGTTTGCAGTGGCTAGAGGCCCTGGTGTGCCCATTCTCTCTCTCTCTCTCTCCTGGGTGTGGTGGTGCACAACTTTAATCCCAGTACTTGGGAGGCCGAGGTAGGAGGATCACTGTGAGTTCAAGGCCACCCTGAAACTACTTAGTGAATTCCAGGTTAGCCTGGGCGAGAGTGAGACTCTACCTCCAATTGTTAGACAGAGAGGCTATACAGGCCACTGCCATTACGTATAGTTGCCCACCAGAACTGGATGGTAAGCCCCCATTGCTGAAGATGCCACACACTTTGGTTGCAGGACACTGAGAAATCAAGCTGAAACTGAGCTGGTGGCCAGCTTTCATAGTGCCAGAAGGTAGAGTGCAGGAGAAGCCATCAACAGCTGTGGACCCTTGTGTCCTTGTGTGCTCTACAAGCAACCTACTTAGCACAGTATTATGACTGGTACAATGGGGCTAACCAAGCACTTTCTGATTGGACTTGAAGCCCACTCCACAGGAGGGAATTCATACCTCGTCCTGTCCTGTGGATCTGGTCAAAAGCCTGTGACTGGGGAGATCGAGGCCCTGGGAGGGGAAACCTAGTACTTACACTGAATGAACAGGTTGTCAACCTGCTGCGTAAACATTTGTTTACACCCGTGGATTGAGAGATCAGTGCTGGATTCTATTTTGCAGTGGGCAAAAGTGACGCAGGGGGATGGCTAGGTGGTGAAAGAACAAAGGCAGATGAGTGTTCAGCCTTTGCTGGGACTTCCGTGTCACTCACGCCAAGGCTCGGGGAACATTATGGAAGATGGGGCCGAAGGCTGTGACAGCTGGGGGACGGGGAGGAGGGCTGCAGAATGCTGTCTTCTGGACACGACGTGGCTGTCTCACTCATGACCTCACAGCCGCTATGGATTCTTGCACAAGATTGAACCTGTCAACATTCCATCACGGGACACACACACACACACACACACACACACGAGCCTCTACTCCTCCCAGAGGAGCTATTAATACAGTGCATGATTGCTGGGCCGTTATTCTACAGTGGTGTAGCCACTGGCAAGTTGCCTCTACTCCAGTAAATAATGTCCCCCCCGCAACCCATGCGTATGTAAGCAACCCTAGTTAACTCAGCGGGTCACACACAAACACACACAAAGTCATGAACGTAGGTGAAGGATAGTTGGGAAGAAGGGGTTTAGTGCGAGGGGTGGGGATAAGAAGACGCAATGGTGGGATAAAATTCAAACACAATGTACATGTCTAAAATGGTCAAAATAAAATAAAATAAAATAGATGCACGGTAAGAAGGCACATGAGTCAGGTGGCCATGGGACCTCGTGCTAGGGGTTGTCTTCCGGCTCCAGCAAGAGAATAGTAGTGAGTGAACATTTATGACGTGTTTGTAGAGGCCAGAGCTGTGGTAGATGCTTTATAGGTAGCATCTCATTGAACCCTCCCAAGGCCCTGTGAGGCAATTACCATCACTGTCTGATTTCATGGGTGAGAAGCCTCAGAGTAAGGGAGGGCTGAGCACTGTGTAGAAAGTGTGTGGAGGGGTATCTGGGGTCTTTTAGCCTTTGTGGACAGCTCTTTGGCCTTGATCAAGTGGGTTGCCCCCCCCCTCACAGGCGTGGGGCAGAGCCAGGCAGGCAGTGAGGGTGGGGCCGGAGTGCATGCTGCACAGGGCACCACCGGGGTGGACAGGATTCCTGATTTTCTAAGAGAATGTGAAAAATCCTGATTGGTTGGAGAAACCTTATGATATTTAAGTGCTGGCAACTTGGTAAAATGTTGATGCTTTTCAGGTTTTTAAAATAGCATTTTAAGCCGGGCGTGGTGGCGCACGCCTTTAATCCCAGCACTTGGGAGGCAGAGGTAGGAGGATCACCGTGAGTTCGAGGCCACCCTGAGACTCCATAGTGAATTCCAGGTCAGCCTGGGCTAGAGCGAGACCCTACCTCGAAAAACCAAAAAAAAAAAAAAAAAATCATTTTAGTTTTTATTTATTTGTTTGGGAGAGAGAGAGAAAAAAAATCAATGAACATGAACTAGGGCCTCCTGCCACTGCAAATGAGCTCTAGCCATATATACTACTTTTTGCATACTAGGGACTAGGGAATTGAATCCTGGGCCATAAGGCTTTGCAAGCAATTACCTTTAACCACTGAGCAACCTCCCTAGCCCGTTTTGTCTTTTTAAAAATGTTTTTGTTAATTTTTATTTATTTATTTGAAAGCGACAGACAGAGACAGAGAGAAAGAGAGAAGAGAGAGAGAGAGAGAGAGAGAGAGAGGGAGAATGGACATGCCAGGACCTCCAGCCATTGCAAACGAACTCCAGACGCGTGCGCCCCTTGTGCATCTGGCTAACGTGGGTTCTGGGGAATGGAGCCTCGAACTGGGGTCCTTAGGCTTCACAAGCAAGCGCTTAACTGCTAAGCCATCTCCAGCCCTGTTTTGTCTTTTTTTGTTTGTTTGCTTTCAGCTTTTTGAGACAGAGTCTTGCTAGCTAGTTTGCCTCAAACTCACTATGTAGTCCAGGCTGGCCTTGAACTCATGATTCTTGTGCATCAGTCTCCTGGGATAAGGATTACATGTGTGTGTCATCACACCTATCCCTAAAAGTTTGTTTTTTGAATAAGACTCTTATGCACTAGACCACAGTCCAGTAAATAATGCCTCTGTCTCTTTGTAGAGGGGACCCTATTGTGCCACTCCTTTGAAGCCTGAGGAAGCACCCATGAGCAGTGAGCAGCCTGTGTCCCCATGCCCCAGCAGTGTTCACCAGAGGCAGGAGAGAGCCACAAACCCCAATCCTTGAGGGGGAAGAACACGTTCAAAGAGACAACGTGTTTAGCTCAAGGTTCCACAAGTATGCTGGATCCCAGCAAAGCCTGACTCTCAGGGGTATACTCTCTACCCCATTGAGCAAATAAAGGTGCTGGGTGAGAAGGTATAGGCTTTACATAAAGGAGAGTGGGCTAGGGGGAAGCTCAGTGAACCTCCTGCCGTGACGCAGGATCATTTAAGTCAACCCCAGGGCCCTACAACTTACAGAACTCGGAGGGACCGCAGCCCGTTGAAGGCGTGGACAGGAATGCATCTCAGCCGGTTGTAGCTCAGGATCCTGTGGAAAAGGAGCTGTGAGCCTGCTGGCTGGCCCTGTGCTCATGGGGCCGCTGTCTACATTGTGGACCCGTCAAAGTAAACGATCCTTCCAATTCCCCAGGTTTTATATATTGACAAAGGCACCCTAACCATTGAAGAAGAGAAACTTCTCCCACCACCCCAGGAAGCTCAGTAGCTTCCGTTTTCCGTTCTCCCCCATGTCCCACTGCAGCTGGTTTTCCAACCAACATCCCCACCACCTCCCTCCACTGCGCAACAGCATGTGCTTACAATGGGCAAAGCTAATGGGAAACAAATGGGTCCAAACACAACGCAAGGGAAGGACATGCTCATGTCCCAGAAGACATTGCAAAGACGACACCCTTCTTCGGAGGCAATTAGCTCCCACTTCCTTTGAGTGCCAGGCAGGGAAGCCCTAACCTCCTTCATTTTTCTTCTGATGAGTAAGATTTGCCCTGCACTGGGGGAGCCACAGCCCCGAGGATGACCAGAACACAGTACCTAGGACAGACACTTAGAGCCACTCTCGTGGGCATTGAACATGGAGTGACCCCATACTCACAGCGTAGAGAGGTGGGACATGTTGCTGAAGGTGTAATTGGTCAGCATGCCGATGCTGTTGTTGCTCAGGTCGCTAGGAAGAGCAAGAAGGAGGTCATGTTTTACTGCTGTTGCATCTAAGGTGGGCCATTCCTCACCGTACACATGCGTTCCATCTCTCCACCTCCCCACCCACTCACCTATCCACTCGCCCATCTACCTATCCATCCACCCACTCATCCATTCATTCATCCACCTATATACCTACCCATTTTCCTATTTACCCACTTTCCTCTCATCTGTCAACTCATCCACCTACTCTCTCATCTATCTATCCATCCAACCACTCATTTATTTATCTCCCACCCACTTGCCCATCCAACTATCACCCACTCACACATCTACCCGCTCACATACCCATCCACCCATCTATACACCTATGGGTGTCCTATTTATCCACTCACATTCTCATGTGCCCACTCTTCTGTCCGTTCACCAAGCATCCATCCAAATGTTCATTTTTTTTTTTCATTCACACACCTGCTTTTTCATTCACCCATTTATTTATTCATTTAACCATACAATCAAATGTATATTGAACCATTTCATTTTACTAAAATATAACATAGAAAACAGTTTCTCCTTATTCTAGTTGCATTTTTTTTCCCCCGAAGAGTTCATCTTATCCCTGCCCATCCACTTCCTTCCCTCTGGCATCCATCCATTCCATCTTAGCAAAGTATGTCTGAAGAGGAGGAGGAGGATCAAAGTGGGTAAGGGAAGTAGACTTCTGCCAACTAGAGCCTCCAGCTTCTCCTCAGGGACAAATTCCTAGAGCAGCAGTGACATCAGCTGTTCAGTGGAATCACCTGGGGGAACTTTGATTATTTTTTCTAATTTAGCTTTCTTTTTCAATGATTTCAAACACATATATAATGTATTTTGAGCATACTGCCTGTATCAAATCTGGGTCGTTATTTCCCTCCTATCCCCACTAAGCCCCTTCTTCTCAACTAGTCCCCCTCCTACTTTCCTATTGTGTGTGTGTGTGTGTGTCCCACTGAGTTTAATTAGGGTCACTTGCATGGTCATGCATGGGTGTCATTAACTGGGGCATGCCCTACCCCTTATCCCAGACACCATTAACTATCACTAGCTACTTTGGGAGGGCTGGGTCTGGGAAGCTTTCAAATACTCCGATGCTTGGGTCCCCTGCCTGTACATTCTGACTTAGATGCTAGAAGTGGGTGTGACACTATTCAATGACATCAGCTGCTGCTCCTCCTCGGGTGATTTCCCCAACCAGCTGAGGTGCATGACCAGAGCAGCTGCTCTCAACTGGGGTCACTTTAGCTCCCCCTCGAGATCTGGCAATGTCGATAAGCACCCTTAGTTTTCACCCCTGGGTGAGGCTACACTGGCATCTGACAGAGGCAAGAGATGTTGCTGAATGACCACAGCTCTCCACAACCAAGAATTATCTGGCCTCAAATATCCAGAGCTTCAGGGCTGAGAAATCTTCATCTAGAAATTAGTTTCAGGGGATTTAGGAGCCAGGCCCAAATAGGTGGCTTTCTTCCATCTTTCATAGGGGGGGTCCCAAACTTTCCCAAGGAAAATGGCTTTTCATTGTGAAAGAACCTCATTATCCCCAGTGTGGACTGGCCCCCTTCCCTTCTAAGCAGGCATGAGCATCTTGCAATTACCACTTGCCCAACAAACTCTCTTGCACCCTGCTAGGCCCCACGGAGGCAAGGCAGGGAAGTGTTGAGGAATGAGGCTCGCAAGCCTTGTCCGTGGCAGAATCTCTGCTTCCCATTCAAGGTTGTCCCAATCTTGGAAGATGTGTGGGCAGTAGCAGCTATTGTCAGAAGGGTCCTCAGTCTAAACATTCTCTTGGGACATTTTCTAGGAGACTGGAGGAGGAGGAAGACATGCCTTTGCATGCTTTTGGCAGACCTCAGTGTGGTCACAGCTTTCAAGAAGCTGGAGACCCAGGAGGCTCAGGAACTCGGCTTGGAGGCTGGAAGGTCAAAGCCTTCTGGGAAGCCAAGCAGGAGCGTGGTTCAGATGGCCTACAATGCGATGCTTTGCATTTTTCCACATGTAGGTCTTACTGTGTGAGTCCTGGCACAGTGACCTGGCCCCTTCCTCCCCGCTGCTGCTCCGTGTCCACCTGGGACACAGGCTGACCAATGCTGTATCAGCCCACGGCACTGTTCTCTCTCCCTCCACGTCAGCTCCCTGCGTTAGCCCAGGAGGGAAAAACACATGCCACCCAGTGGTAGGCTCCTTACATCAGGGTCAGGTGTCGGAGGGTGGACAGCTCTCTGGGCACCGCAGTCAAGTGGTTTCCTTCCAGGTACCTGAAAGAGAGAGGTGCAGAGTGACAGCACTGGGAAGGAGACACTGCACACTGGTCACATCCTCAGAGAAGCCACCCTGGCTTTCAGGCTTGGCTGGCTCCCTGGGTCATCTTTTCAGAGCTCTTTCTGTCCCCTCAAGCATATATTCATTTGTCATTGTTGTTTATTTGTGTGATTATTCAACTAATAACGTTTCCCTCTGCTGAACAGGCAAGTTTCGTGATGGCAGGGTTCTTGTCTAAAAGTGTCCACCACTGGATTCTAGCAGGGCTCTTTCCACAGTTGATGCCAAGGAAATGCTCAGGACACAGTCAACGAATCAAACACACACTTTATGCTGGAAGGTCACAATATCCCTCAGTAGCAGCAATATGTAGTCAAGGAGGCAAAGGTTCAGAGATGTAAAAACACTTGCCCAAGGTTACACAGCAAGCAAATGGTTGTGCTACAGTTTGAGACGAGCTTGGACATAGACTTCTTTGCTAGCTAGTGTGTGTGTGTGCGTGCGCGTGCGTGTGTGTGTATGTGTGTGCGTGTGAGTGTATGTGTGTGTGTGCGTGTGTAAAATAAAAGAGTTTGAATTCGTTTGGGTAGAAGCACCCTGTGGGGTGGATAATGCTATGCCCGGAAGCTATAACTTATTGCAAAAAGTTTTCAGTGCCAGGGTAGGGTAACTTCTAGTGATTAGTTGAGCAGGGAGACCTCTGATGCCCCCCCCCCCCACACACATAACAATACAGGCTATTGCCAAGGCTCTTGGTTGCCCACCAGAACTAGATCCTAAGACCATACTGTTAAAGACAACACATGCTTAGGCTGCAGGACAGTGAGAAATCAAACTGGGGCTGAGCTAGAAGCCTCCTCCCTGTTTTTATTCTTTTTATTTATTTTTTACTAATTTTGAAAACATTTATTTATATTTTATTTATTTATGTGCAAGCAGAGATACACACACACAAACACACAGAGAGAGAGAGAGAGGGAGAGAGAGAGAGAGAGAGAGAAAGTATGGGCACATCAGGGCTTCCAGCCATTGCAAACCAACTCCAGATGCATGTGCCATTTTGTGCATCTGGCTTACATGGGTACTAGGGAATCAAATCTGGGTCGTTAGGCTTTGCAGGCAAGCGCTTTAACCACTGAGCCATCTCTCCAGCCCCCCATCCCTGTTTACTAGCAGTCATGACGCTGGAAAGAACCATGCAGCCTAATGGGGGAGAAAAGTGATCAATGGTCTTAACTAGCAGTGGTTCCGGCAAGTAGCACAGCTGGACAGCCAGGTCAAAGTACCAACTGTTGCAATGGTGGCATGTCTGTTATGGGGGAAACCAACTGCTCTTGGATGGAATTTGAAGTCCATTCCATGGACAGAACTCATGCCTGGTACTGAAAACCTAGTCGAAAGCCTATGGGTGGGGAAGTCATAGGCCCTAAGGGGGAAGCTACTACTGTTATTTGGCTAAATGGATATAGTATGTCCACCAAATTGCCTCTAAATATTTAGGTTTATGCCCATCTATTAATACTACTCTCACTTTTGGTTAGGGAAGCTTCTCTCTTCAGATGACAGTGACCACTGGGAAGGCTGAAAACTCATCAAAGTGCTAAAGAAGTGACAGGTATTCCTGACCACCACAATTCCAACACAGCTTTTACTTAGGAGGGTAGCTATGGAACTGAATCTTAAGGACTTGAATTCAACGCTGAGGATCTCTGATGTGCATGGGGAAACTGAGGAAGGAGGAACATGTCATCACTATGTGGAACACTGCTACGGTTCTCAGCAGGAGGAGCACATGGCTGAAGGGGGGATCAGGCTGCAGGGTGAGGGTGCACCCACAGACAGGGACTCCTCATGGACAGGCAGACACTTGCTAGACCTACCTGGACCCCATGGCCTTGTACAGCTAGGAAACCTTCTAGAGACTCAAGTGTGACACAAGGGAAGGATGTCTCATTGTAAGTATATGGTCTTGAATTACAAAGACTCTGGTTATCCATCAAGGTAATTGTCACCCTCAAGAGGGGCTATAGGGTAGTTGTTTTTTTCACTCTTTCTCTTGTTATGAGGCCACTTTTTCAGGCATCCTATTGCTCAGGACACAATTGCAAAACCATGAAGAAAAATTTCCAGACCTGCTTGGTTTCTGGGTGAGTTTCCCTCCACACAAAGCTCTCAAGGCATCAACACATAGTCACTGCTGTTTGTCTGTCCAGTGCCTGCCTAAAGCTCCAGGAGTCTCTCTTCTGTTAGCCCAGTGTGTGTCAAGCTTTAATACATATTCACACATCGCCTGGCGTTGCTTTAACAAAGCCAGTTCATATCCAGCAGTTTGGAGAATCTTCATTTTGAACAAGATTACTGCCACTGGGAGGCACAATTTGGGGGTATTAGTACACTGCTTGGGGTCCAGAAGACTCAAGTGGGATGCATGCAGTAGAGCTGGGTTAAGACAAGACATGGACAAGCTTGGCAAGTTGGAATTCATATTACTTTCAATTAAGACCAAATAACTCTCTAGCTGTGGCCACCCTGAGGGATTCTTTGGCACAGAACCCTGGGATAGACTCAAGAAGGCCTCAAGTGGCCATGACGTATTAGATGGGTTTCCTCTTGGTCCCTGGTGCTTTCGAGTGAGCCTGTTAGGTGCCAGGGAAGATATATCGATGAATCTGAACCTAGTTTCTCTCTCAGGGAGCTTGCTTGATAGGAGCTTAGCCATAAATACACTTAAAATTGTGGCCTCAGGCTGAGGGACTAAGAGAACACATTTATTCATTCATTCACTCCTGCATTCATTCATTCACAAGTATTTATTGAATAGCTGCTATATGCCAGGTATTGCATACACTGGCAAATAAGACAGCCATGATGCCGACTTTGGGGGAATTGACGATCTAAGGGAGAGGAAGAAGGGGTGCATCTATCAGAGAAGCACGTGATCAACTGTAGATTGTGCTTTGGAAGGAAGGTGCAAGGGGTTGAGGGAGAGAATGTCAAGGTGCTTGAGGGCTCAGCTTTGATTTTTGGTCTGGTCTCTTGGAGATTAATGCTGGGAGACTCTGTCACTGACTCCAGCCATTTGCTTCTGTGTCTCTGGAGCACCCTGAAGAATGGACACAGGCCAGACTACTGAGCAGGGCTCTGTCATGTCTGTGAGGGGCTAGGTAGCCCTTCTCTACTAAGCAGGGAAGTCGCCATACTACAGTGCCATTGTCATCAAAGGGAAACCTAGCTGCTTCTCTGAACTTTTAAGAAACCCGGAGACATCAAAGACGGCCACCAAGTTTTCTAAACAGGCAAGTTTCCATGGTGTGCTTAGGACATTCATTCCCTCTGCTTCGGTCCTTATTCAACAGAAGGAACCCCGCTTGGTATTAACGGATCTACTGCTTACCTGTCTGTACTTTACAAGCAAGTGGCCAATCTGCTCTTTGCTCATTAGGAACTGTAATTATCCCCATTGCTTATAAACCCCATGGGCTGCAGATGTCAATTACACCTATAAAATACATTCACAGCAACATCAAGTGTGTGATTATGACATTGGGCACCGCAAACTAGCCAGGCTGACACATGGAATTGCCATCAGGGCCCTTCCTCCACTCTGTGGTTCATCTCGCAGCCAATTCTCCTGTGGCCTCTGGCCTTGTCCTTCCTAGGATGCCCAAAGAGTGGGTGGTGGCAGGTCCCTGCTTACCCTGGCCCCTCCTCTGCCTCCCTGTCTGACCTTCTCCTGTGATGTTCAGCTCACAGCCCTAGCATCTCCTCCCATACCCACGGGTGACATTACAGTCCTTAAGGCTCTGGGTGTTTTCTTCACAGAAGTTAACTCCTTGTTGACACCTTCTGTGTGGGTCTTTGATTCTGCCGGCACGCTCATCGCAGCCTGCCCGCACACTGCCTGGCACCAGCGATGCCCAGGAAACATCACCCGGGCAATGAAAACAGAGGGACTCCCTGTGGGGGGAGGGGGCTGCACTTGGCACAGCGGAGCTGGGCCGAAGCTACTTTGAGAACAGGATGTCCCCAGTGCCCTGGCATCGTGGCTTAGAAGATGCTGGATCAAAAGGCTTCACTTCAGCAATGCAGATGAGGCTGTGTGGGGGAGCTGTCTTTGTGGGAAGCCCTTGATGAAGACTCTGAACTCCAGGCTTTCCTATAGCTGCTGCTCGACCCCACGGGGACCATTCAGAAGCCTCCCCGCACCCCGCCTCTGTCCCCCAGCCTCAGAACCGCCAGAGCTTTCCCTGCAGGTCAACCTCCGCATTGACCTGAATTTAAACGTTTCCTTTCAGCACCGTCGGCAGAAGTTCTCAAGAACACACCTGCCTCGCATGAAAATCCACACACACATAGGTCTCTCCGCGTGGACACTCCCCGTTCCTGTTTCAAGCTTTGCAGATCTGACAGGATTCCACAAAGGGAAAACTCTCAGTTCAACTGAGTGGTGATGGAGGGATTGGGTAGCCACCCTTCCAGGGGACCCCGCTCCAGGCCGGGCTCTCCACGAGAGGTCTGGGTGAATCAGGGACAGCCAGCAATGACGCAGCTCAGTCTGGCATGCTGTCTACCTCATAGTTTGGTGACCTTGGCCTCTCTGGGCTTGCATTTACATAGCTGCAAGATGGCACTAAAAATAATCATTATTACCTCAATATGTTATAAGGGTCTCTGTGGGTAAATTTCGGAGCAGTGCCTGGCACACTAATGTTCAACAGCTTTTGAATTTACACACATATACATGCGGATGAATGTGGACGTATACATAAATACACGTTTACTTTTACTTAATAATATATATGACCATCAAAAGAAAGGCTTGGACTCCTTGCTATCCATTCCCTAACTTTTCTCAGCAGAATATTTCCTTTCTTTTTCTTTTTCTTTTTCTTTTTTGTTTGTTTTTGTTTTGGGTTTTTGAGGTAGGGTCTCACTCTAGCCCAGGCTGACCTAGAATTCACTATGTAGTCTCAGGTTGGCCTTGAACTCATGGTGATCCTCCTACCTCTGCCTCTCAAGTGCTGGGATTAAAGGCGTGCGCCACCATGGTGCCCGGACATAGCAGAATACTTCTATAGTAAGAGTTAGACCGTGCCTCTCTGCTGCTTAAAGTTCCCGCTCTTCTTCAACGTCCCTTATGGATGAGAGTTGGCCCCACATCCCTCAGCATACACACACCACCCCCTCTCTCGGTCTACCTGCTTCCCTTAGGGCCTTGGGACTTTGGTATCATACTTTTATTCCTCGAAGGTCTCTTTAAAACATGTACTTTCTTTGTCTTTCACGCCCCCCCCCCCCCCCGTGCAATCTACCTGGGCTCCCTACCCAAGTGAGTTTCCTCACTGCTGTTGTCCCTGTTCTATGTCGTGACGACAAGACTGCGACGGTAGCAGTCACCACTCTACTCCGGCTCCAAAGACAGTGTCTTGTGCCGTGCACCCTGTGAATGGACGAAGGAGCTTTCTACTCTCGGCCTGTGCACAGTGCGCCCCAGCCCTGCCCCTCCCCACACCCAATAGGCTTGAGAAGAGTCCTCTGTTCTTAGCATCTGTGATAGTCTCTCCTGGCCAGGCACGTATGCAAAGGTAAACAGTTGGCCTCGTGGCAGCAGAGAACAGAATGGCAAACCCCAGAGGTGGAGAAGAGTGGAAGGGAGGGCGGGAGGACGGGCTCGCAGGGCAGGTGGGAAAAGGAACAAGCTGGGGTATTCCACAGCACAGCGCGGAAGCTGGGGGAGCGGACAGCGGCTAGGTATGCATTTCAAAGTAGCTTCAGGGAGGACTGTGGATGTTCCCAACCCCAAGAAATGATACTTTCGGGTGATGGGTATCCCAAGGGTTCCTATCTGATCATTACATATTGTTCACTTGAATGAAATGTTGAACTATGTCCTGTAAGCATGGACAGTTATTGTGTCAACTAAAAATATTATTATTATTATTTTCGGTGCTAGGGATGGAACCTAGGGCTCTGTGCTGAGCCACAATCTCCAACCCAACTGAGAAATTAAAAACAAAAACAAAACACACCCAATTTCCCTGCCTCAGTGATCTTGTGAGCAGAATGGGAATACTGCTGTTTGCCTGGGAATGTAGGGGGGGGGCGGGTGGGAACAGATGAGGCCAACTGCCTTGCAAAAGCCTGTGCAGGCCCTGGCACGCAGCAAGCGCTCTGGCGATGGCAGGTGAGTTGAGTCTATGGCACAGACAAGACTTACTTGCTTTTTCTGTTTGGTTTCGAGGTAGGGTCTCACTCTAGCTCAGGCTGACGTGGAATTCACTCTGTAGTCTTAGGGTGGCCTTGAACTCATGGCGATTCTCCTACATTTGCCTCTCGTGTGCTGGGATTAAAGGTGGGCGCCACCACGCCCGGCTAAGACTTACTTGTTTTTTAAAGGACAGCATGGGCAGAATTTCTTAGATTCCTCACCTCCCTCCTTATCCCAAAGCACGCATGCCTACGACACATGTGTGTTTGTCCCTAGCTGCGTGCTGCTACCCTTCTGCATGCAAGGCCACACCCCGAGTAAGCTGCAGCTGAGGAGAAGCCTCCACGGAGCTACGTTCTGGACCCTCCAATTCCCATCCTTGGACCCCGGGGAGAGAACAGTGCCAGGTCTGGCTCCCCTTCACCCAGCGGGTGCCTATGACCATTTCCTGCCACACTCACTCTCAACGACTTCCTCAAGCTCTGTGCTGGCCCTGCTGCCTTCCAGTGCAGGCCTGCGTCCTAGGATGTGGCAGACCTCACGTCTCCTGGTGATGAGTTTATACGTGTGTGTGTGTGTGTGTGTGTGTGTGTGTGTGTGTGTGTGGTGGGGTTGGGGGAGACAGTCCTGTCTCCTTTCCTTGTGGTACCAGTCATAGAAGAATAAATTCATGATCATGCTTCTCAGATTGAAGTCAGCACCTGAACTTCCTGCACATGAATGAATGAGGGGTGGCCCGTCAGCCCCCACCATCAGATTCTCAATCCTTTGCCCGGCTCTTGAGAAGACACAGCTTTGCTGAGCTTGTTTGCAGAATCAGGAAGTCCCCGCGTCTATCAACATTCTTGGAAACGGAAGCAAATGGATCTTGAAGCTTTCATTCTTCCAGAAGAGGGAGGGAAGCCTGACTGTGAAAGCATATTTACACAGCAACGACTGTCCTTTCCGAAGGCCCCTCCATTGTAGGAGAGGCTACTGCTCCGGTCCTGCTTTCAAGAGCTTGTCGGATCGGCTGCCTTTGCAATCAGGATCTCCCAGCACCCCTTGCCTGCCACTGTGATAAGTGCAGTGGCTCTTCAAGTGTCATCCGCAGGCCCCTGGGATCCCAAGAAACTTTCAGGTCTTAGGTCAATTTTTTTTTGTTTTTGAGGTAGGGTTTCACTCTAACCCAGGCTGACCTGGAATTCACTATGTAGTCTCAGGGTGGCCTTGAACTCACCGGCGATCCTCCTACTTCTGCCTTCCAAGTGCTGGGATTAAAGGCGTGTGCCACTATGCCCAGGTTTTTTTTTTTTTTTTT
Source organism: Dipus sagitta (assembly GCA_036346955.1). NCBI lineage: Eukaryota > Metazoa > Chordata > Mammalia > Rodentia > Dipodidae > Dipus > Dipus sagitta. The sequence continues at coordinate 47,521,213 of CM070777.1, read as the reverse complement.
CTTTTGAGTGTGCCTAGTGTTTGTGGTGGTGTGGGGTGTGTGTGTGTGTGTGTGTGTGTTGTGTGCACATGGGCTCATCTGAGGCAGCCAGACGAGAACATGAAGTATGCCCCTCCATCACTCACACCTAGTTTTTCCTTGAAATGAAGTCTCTTGCTGGTTTCACAGCTTGCTGTTCCTGAGTCCCAGCCATTCTGTGCTCCTTACAGGATCGGAATTACAAACGCACGTGGCCACGCCCAGCTGTGTACATGGGTTCTGGAGACTTGGACTTGGGCAGTCTGAGGCTTCCTCAGGCTTGTGCAGGAAGTACACTTAGCCACTGAGCCATCTTTCCAGTCCCCAAATTTGTATTTAGGGGTGTGGGCAAGGTCTCATGTATCCCAGGCTCCCTATGTCATTGAGGACCACTTTGAAATTCTGATCTTCCTGCTTCAATATAAACCACGCACGCCTGGGTTATGCATGGCCAAGAACTGAACCCAGGACTTTGTCCAAGCTGGGGTAGCACTTGACCGACTAAGTTGCATCGTTAGCATAACCCAAACTACTTTTTGCAATAATATCAAAATCCTAACTTCTCCTTTGCACCGGCTCACACCTGCACTGACGGTGTAAGCGTCAGTGGAAGACATCACTGTGAGACCTCAGCATGGGCACAGCACTGTGGCTAAGGCAACCACATTACCTCTGTGCATTTGCAGACAAACCAAGCAAACAAAGCAATGACAATGCAAGCCTCACTTCAGGATGCCATTGGCAAGGCAGTGAAAATGAGCCATTGTATCACCCATGTGTGACTCAACGGAAAGTTTTCATAATACACTCTGCGTGCGGCACAGGTGTGCACAGCTGCTCCCCACGAAAAGAGTCTGTGTCCCTAGCTAGCTGATGTCACACTTTCCATGAAACATTACTTTCACTTAAAAGAATGATTGTCAGACTGGCTTTTCAGGCAGAAATCCTGAGGAGACAGAACCTTGACTGTGAACAAACTGAGTTCTCCACACGGCACACCACGGGTGATATTTGTTGCCGAGGATGAAGTTGAAAGTTTGGACAATCTGCAGTGAGCTTGGTGGCTTCCTCTTACTTCAGACCTTTCTGGTGGGATGGGTGCTGGGAACAAGGACATGTGTTTTTACTTCTCAGTGGAGTGTGTCATACTTGGGAGAGCTGCCTACATCAGTGACAGGGGTGTGATGTTGTGAGAGCACAGCTGGGGGACTGTCCCACCTAAATTGCAAGACAGACCAGCGGGATTTAGGGTAACAGAGAAGGAAAGCTCACTCTGATGTGGGTGCAGGGCCCACAGAGCAGCTAGTCTTTCAGAAGCCTCCAGTGGTTGTGTTTCAGTGGCTCATCCACAAGATTCTGAAAGGACTTTCAAAATGCTGCCATTTTCTTTCTTTTCCTTCCTTCCTTTTTCCTTTCTGTGTACTGTATGTGTGTGTGTGTGTGTGTCAACACTGAGTATCTTCCTCAACTGCTCTCCATCTTACTTTTTAAAATATTATTTTAATTAATTTATTAATGTGTGTGTGAGTCAACACTGAGTATCTTCCTCAACTGCTCTCCATCTTACTTTTTAAAATATTATTTTAATTAATTAATTTATTAATGTGTGTGTGCGTGAGAGAGAGAGAGAGAGAATATGGGTGTGCCAGGGCCTCTAGCCGCTGCAAACAAACTCCAGATATGCATCTGGCTTTATGTGGGTTCTGGGGAATCAAACACAGGGCCCTTAGGTTTTGCAGGCAAACACCTTAACCACTGAGCATCTGTGCAGCCCCATCTTACTTTTAAATTAATTTTACTAAAATATTCTTTCACGCGCGTGTGTGTATATGTGCTCGGGGCTCGCGGCATGGGCCTTTTGCCTTCCACCTGCTTTGAGACAGGGTCCTCTCCCTTGTGGTTTTGCTGCTGTGGACACCGGCTTGAGAGCTTCCACATGGACATTACAGTTTTGAGAGAGATGTGACATCTTCCCGCCTGGATGGCTTTAAGCCTGAGCTGTTATTGCTATAGGCAGCAACCCACTTCCATGCCCTGCCCTGTGCAGAGCTACAGGAGAACCCCGATTTTGTTGGCAACATCCAGAGCATCATAACGGGGAGCCAGCTGAGCATACGCCTCCTTCTCTTCTCTCCATCAGAAATGATCAGGGTGGTGACTTTGGCCACATCAGCGTCAGGGTTTCTCCACAGCCTGGCTGATCTGGTGCCTGTCAGCCTTGACGTCCACAGTGAACACACGTGTGTGGTTGTCTTACACTTCGTGGCCGATTCAGTGGTCAGGGGAGCTGGAAGGGACAGCGGTCAAGCTTGCTTCTCCGGGGACGTTCTTCCCAGGCTGCCTCTGGAGGAGCAGTGCTTTGGGTCACCAGAGGTGGGTGATGTGAGGACCTTCTTCTCCTTGTGGCTGGGATGTCTTTTAACACGGCCTTCTTGGCTTTCAGACCCTCTGCCTTGGCTTCCGCCTTGGGAGGGGCAGGCCTTCAGCTCCATCTTGGGGAAAATCTGGTTATGTTAGCTGGCGCCTTTGTCTGAGATGGGTGAGGATGGGCAAGGGAGCTGGAAGGTGACACTGGGAACCCTGGATCCAACCATACTGGACATTTCTGTGCTGTGGCCCATGCCACAGGGGGCCAGGACCGCCAGCTCTCACTTTCTTTGATGCTCATTTTCCTGCTTGTTTCTGTCCACCCAGCCCAGGAGATGGTTCACGGTCTGAAGCCAGTTCCCTGGACAGCATTGAAAGTCCTGCCTGGACAAGGGAAGTGCCCCCCCCCCCCCACTTAGGACAACCAGGCGCTGATGTCCCCATTGTCTTGGCTAGTTCAGTCCTGAGCTTTGGAGAAAAGCATCCATGGACTATCTCGTGACATTTTCTGCCTTTTGATATGGCTCACTTGGCTATTTGGCCAGGAAGGAGCATGTTTCAGGTCATTTTCTGCGCTCCATTCCTGGGCATGGCTTAGCCCAAGGAACGGGTTTGACGTCCACCAACATGACATCGAATTTGCTCACATGGATTATCAAAGGATAATCAGTCCGAACCTGCAGCTGACGTGGACTTTGAGTGACTATAAGACCTCCTGTGACAGCCTCTGAGTATCTGGAAATGCCAACAGTGACCCGATCTAAGGATCTGCCTGCTGTCCTGAGACACTACATCCCAGGAGACTCTGGACAGGCAGGCCAAAGAGGGAGAAATCTGGGTCACATTTGGGGGCTTGTGTCTGAGGGTTGCATGTTAAGCTGGCCCATGGTGTGGGCTTGGGGTTCAGAGAAAACCCTAAAAAATGCAAGTGTGGGGTGGTGGTTAAGTTTTGTTCCTGGGGCACCCTGGCCCTCTGTCAGCCCCTAAAATGGGCCTGTCTGCTCCTGACACAGGGTCTCTGCTGGCGCAGGAACATCTGCTGTCTTCCGGCTAAAGACCTGCCCTCACCCTTCACAGTGCAGCACTGGTTTACGTCCCAGAGGCTGCGGGCAGGGAGCAAAATTCCCCTTTAGTGAGGGGACCTTCTCCCTCATCCGCACGGCACTGTCCACGGCCACCACGTCACGTGAGCTTCCGAGATAACGAGTGGCAAAAATGTCTGCTGGCCCCGGTAAACCACAAGCCTCCTGAGGGTCGGCCTGACGCACAAGGTGCCTCGTGCTGAATGAAGAATGAGGGCATCGAGGTGCCACCCCAGCTGCACCTGCCCTTGCACATTCCCGAAAGCGCCTGTTTTCTGACAGCGGGGTCGTGCCCACTGAGCCGGACAGGGCGTTCCACTCAGCACCGTGAACCCTTCACAAGAAAATAGCACCTGCTTCATTTAACTGGGAGCTTCCAGTCCAAGAAGAAGATGTAGGGTGTGAGTGGGAGGAGCCTAGGTGGGAAAAGAAGCCCCTGATCTAGAGTGAATGGGGACTCGGCACCGAGACCTCCTCTTCACGCTTGGCCCGGGGCTCTACGCTGCCTGCTGCTGGGGGCCACGAGGGTCTAGGAAGGCAGAGTGCAGAACAGGCGCTTCAGGGGACACAGGAGCCGAGGCGGTTAACACCCACCAGCGTGAGCTACCAAGTACCTTCAGGGAGTGGAGAGGCAGACAGCCTCCCCCTGCCAGGCAGAGGTGGTGGGAACTGGGCTTCCTGTGGCCCTGTCAAAGTCTCCCTCTTGGCCAAGCTCTGCTGCTGACTTGCTGGGAACCACTCAAGCCAGGCTTCATGCCCCGCGGTGCTGTGGAGGTGGCGGGGCTGGGGAGGGGGTACTCACAGCTCCGTGGCGTCCTTCGGCATGCCTTTGGGGAGCGCGCGGAGCCCCTTGTTGCTGCACCGCACCACCGTCTCCACGCAGGTGCACTGCTCGGGACAGCGTGGGCTCAGCTGGCAGCTGCTCTCCTCGTTGCCTGTGGAGAACGGAGCCCCCCCCACCCCCGAGGAGGTGAGTATGGGAGGTGAGCCCTGCCAGAGGGAGCTGCCAAGCAATGCTGTGTGACAGGCCGGGCTGTTCCTAGCAAAAATCAGCCCAGCCCTGCTACAACGTTGAGTCCAGGCCCAGGACTAAGGTAGCTTCTGGTCTCCTCTGTGGTCGGAAGGGGAGAATGTATGCCTGGGGGCGTGGGAAGGGATGCTGCTTTTTACTGAACTCCCCATAAAAATGGAGATTGCTAGGGCTGCACCCCGAGCAATAGATGGGAAAGAGACAGCAAGCACCCTGTTCACCAGATCTGGAAGCAGCCAGAAGCCCCGAGTCCTGTCCTTTTCCTGCTTCCCTCCCCGCCACCATTTTTCTCCCTATTACTATTGGGTTACAACCGTGTCTCTATCCCTATTATACCTTACTTTAATCTCACTTCATCTGCAAGCCAGTTCACCTGTCCTTATAGGACCCCAAATTCATCAAATAAAGAGCTGTATTGGCTGGAATTTATATCAACAGATATGCCCTCTGGGACCTTAGATGCTTGTGCTCATATCGATGACAACACTTTCCTGAAGTCTGTTTCTCACGAGCTCGTACTCTGAGCTTCATTATAACACAGACAGGAAGATGAGGCTTATGTCCCATTGCACAGGCTGTGTACCACCCAGGAAGTGTCAGTCTTGTGATGGAATGGTAAGCTTAGTATATTTGGTGTGATGATAGTCACAGAGGTGGTGTCTTATGAGCAAGTCTTGTTTTAATGAATCCAGTACATTTTGATGGGCGTCTGACTGATGGGAGTAAAATGATTTCAGGAAGGGGCACCTTTTCTTAGTTTGCCAGAAAGGAGTCATGTGGGCTAGCAGCAGATGCTCAGAGCCCTTTGGAGCTTGGCTGTGCGCCCCGGGCAGAGAGGAGTCGGATCTCTCTCTCAGCTGCCCGCCTGGCCCTCGCCCACTCTCTCCCCTCTCACCATCGCAGGTGAAGTCTTGGACAGCCACGTCCTGGATGGGGATCTCCTTGAGGAAGAACGGCTTCTGGCACCTTGGGTTCCCGCTGACCACGCGCCTCTTCCTCAGCCACCTGCCGAGCCAGGCTAGGTGGCAGTTGCAGTTGAAGGGGTTGGACAGGAGGTTTCTGAGGGAGAAAGGGCCTCTGAGTGGTCAGTGTCTACTCTGCACCCCTGCTGAGAGCCCGGGATCCACTCTTGCAGCTCAGGACAGCTCTCCCTGGGTGTGTGTGCGGGGTGGAGGGTGCAGAATTTTTGCCCAAACCAGTAATAGCTGCAGTGTCCCCTGCTATAGCCTGTGTTGATGGCCTTGGCAGTGGCCTAATGTCCAGCCTTGGCATCCCCTCCATAGAGAATTTCCTCTACTCCAGTTCTCCCATTGGTGCTTTCTCCTTGCCTGTGTGTGTACACAGGACAGATGGAGGGACAAGAGGTTGATAACAGCTGCCACATGGACTTCCTGCTCCAGGATCGGGGCCAAGCTAAGCGCCTTACGTGCCCGTCACGTCACTCATGCCTTATTCTCATTTCCCTAAGGAAGAAAGGAAAGCTCAGGAAGGCTGCCTCAGGGGGCAGGGAGCACCCCTGGGTGGCTGCATGTTACTCAAAGGCTGGGAACCATTGCCTGACACTTCCTCCACCATGGTGGGACACTAGGTGGGTTTGCTTAGGAGCCAGAGCGGTGCCCTCTGTGTTCTATGGCTCTCCTCTCCCCATTTCATGTCTGGATTGCCAGTGTGAGGCCGGAGGATGGGCTGAAAATGGACCCAAATGAACCAACATAGTGGCATTAGATCCTGAGCCTCCATCTCTTCCTGGGCATGTCGCTCACAGGCCCCACTCATTCACCTGTTCAATACTGGCTTGGGCTCCCAGCTCAGAGCTCAGCCTTGTGGACATAGCTTCAAGCCAAGCCCTGGTTGCCCCATTACACCGGCAGGCTTGTGATAGGACTGGGCAACTTACACCATGTTTTAGGAGGAGGTTTGAAGAAATGAGGACGGTAGGACTGAGGGACTCAGGGTGATGGCAGAGCAGGGACTAGGGACAGGTGGCACTTGGGAGGGGAGAGAGGCGGGAAGCCACATTCCAGCTAGCAGGGGCACCGCCAGCAGGAGGCTATGAGAGGGAGTGTGAGGTCTCTGGGGCTGAGTTGGAGGGTGGAGAGGTGATAGGTGGGAAGGATTACATGACACCACCCTTAGGCCACTCTGCAATTTGACTTCTGTTCCAAGTGGAATGGGCATGTGAGAAGACAGGAGCTGTAGCTGCTGTTCTGTTTTTTTTTTTATTTACACATTTATTCATTTATTTCAATAAAGGACTCTGAGGAAAACTGTTTTCAAGTTTTAGAAGAAAGATTAAAACATAGACTTCTGGAAAATAGAAGAGATCACAGAATTTTTATGTTGAATTACGATGACCTTAAAGGTGTTTTCAAAATATAAGCAAAAATTTTTTTTCTTTTTTTTTAAAAAAAGACTATTTGCTTATAAAGCTATATTCAGAGCCTTAGCCTCAACAGCCCAGCTGAAAAACTTGGAGACCCATCAGGATTGTGGAGATGGTGGTGCTGTAAAGAAGTTTATTCTTGATTTTGGAACTTATAAATGAGTTAGAAGAATAGGATTGTAGTGGAAAAGATAATCTAGAACTGAGTTATTAGCCTTGGTTATGGTTTGAATTTGAAATGTTCCTCACTAGCTCATGTGTGCAAGCCATTGATCCCTAGCTGGCAGTGCTGTTTTTTTTTGGGGGGGGGGTATGGAACCTTTTGGATTTGAGGTCTATCTGTAGGGATATAGGTAGGGATGGGGCTTGAGGGTCAGAGTGCAGCTCCAGCTCTGGTTCCAGCCCGAGCTCTCTGTTTGCTGATCTGACCAGAATGCTGTTCTGTTTTATTATCTAAAGAGCCTTTGGGGAGAGGAAGAGTTGTGACAGTGAACTGCTTGCTGAGGACAAGAGATCCAGATGGCAGGACCCCGGGCAATTGTAAAGGAACATGTCACAGAAGCATTTTCTCCTGCAGACCTGCCCTACACGGTTACCAAAGGACAGGGCTAGTCCTCCCAACAGGCCTAGGAGGCGGTCTCTGTGGATGGAAAACTAAAGCACAGACCAAAAAGGCAACAAGAACAACAACCAAAAACCCCTCTCCCAAGGTCACACAGCTATAAGGGAGAACTAGGGTTTGAGCCCCGGAAACACGGGCCTAGAGTCGTGGCCACTCTCTTTCCCAATGCAGAGAACTTTCTGGGCAGGGTGTCCCCTGAGACGTCCAGAGAGCTGGGCTCTAATTCTGGTTCTGATGGGCACCGAAGCAGCTGGAGGAACCTTTAAAAAACTCACAGCTTGGGGAGCTGGAGAGGTGGCTCAGAGGTAAAAGTGCTTGCTTGCAATGCCTGACAGCCTGGGTTCGATTCCCCACTACCCACGTAAAGCCAGATGCACAAAGTGGAACATGCACCTGGAGTTAGTCGGCAGTGGCAGGAAGCCTTGTACCCGTGCTCGTTCCCTCCCTCTCTTTCCCTCTCTCCTAATATGCCTTGGATGCAGGCTAGCAGGTCCACAGCTTGCTCCCGGCCTCCTTTCTAATCTGGCCTCGTACCATGCCGTATCTCTCTCCACGCCCTGCACGCTGTTCCTGCTGAAGGAAACAAACGTCCCTTCTTGTCAACAAGCTCGTCTTCCAGAATACAGCCCCAGTGCTTCTAAGTTGGGGTTTCTCATCACTGTGCACTTCCCTTCTGGGGTGATTCACTCATCTGTGAGCTCCAACAAGGAGCCAGGTCTTGGGCACATACAGGATGCCCAGTAAATGCAGACTGAGTGGACAGATGGGCAGGTGAGCTGGGAGGGTGGGGAGATCTGCGGCGGAGGGGCGCCGAGCGGGGGGGGGGGCAGCATGCTTGTGAGAGCTCACATGGTCGACAGGGAGACAAGCGTGGTGAAGGCTCCGGGGGTGATGGTGCTTATCCGGTTGTCGTAGAGGGACAGCAGCCGCACGGAGCTCAGGCCAGCGAAGGTGTCGTTGCTCACGCAGCTGATCAAGTTACTCCTTAGCATCCTGAGGGAGGGGAGAGGGCCGGGCTGTGGGGTCACAGGCAACACGCTTGCCTTTCCAAAGAGCTCATATGTGGGGACATTGCCACCCTCACCCTCGCCCTGCCCCACCCCGCTCAGCCTGTTGTGCTGCTCAGGTTGGTCTGGGGGTGACCGGAACCTGGGTCCCGTCGGGACTGACCGTAGACACGAAACACACAGGTCCGCGTGTACATGTGCGTATGCCGTGGCTGTTAGCATGTGCATGTGTATTTCTAGGAAGAGGAGAACAAGGCGTTTCACACACGGGCTTTGTGTGTATGTGCATGAGCCAGAACATGCAAGCTTGCTTACGGCTGTGGTTACATGCATGGTACATGTTTGTGTGGGCAAATGTATTTGCATGCCCCTTTTCAGCATGTTTCTGGGATGAACGTGTGCGCATGTGCACATTAGAGTGGGTCATTCTGAGCATGGAGTGTGTGCTGAGAGCTCGGTGCATTTGTTTCTTGCCTGTCAAAGGCTGAAGTCTGGGGCTCCAGGAAGGAAGGACTCTGTAGGCCAGGACTGTGCCCGCCTCTGGTCCCTGCCTGCCAGCCTGCGTGGTCTGCTTGTAATTCCTGCCCTCCCCCTGGTCCTCAGGCCAGGCTGGGTACTCACAGGGTCTTGAGGCTGCTGAGGCCCCGGAACATGCGTCCATGCATGGTCTCCAGCTGGTTCCCGGTCAGCATCAGCTCCTGCACGCCCGAGGCACCATCGAAGGCGCCCTCTTTCACTTCCTTGATCTTGTTGTTGCTGAGGTTTCTAGAAGGAGGGGACAAAGTGGGAGGATCAGGCGGAGGGATCCCTGGTGTCTGGGTCTTGGCACCGTGCTCTGGGGTGGGACACTCCTCACAACACATGGGGACGGCCTGGGGGCATCAGCATGAGGAATGTCATCCTTGGCTTCCTCTCTTCACCTGAGAGTCTCACTGAGAAGTGATTCTCAAGAGGAGGGTTGGCTGGAGAAAACTGAAAACAAGCCTCCCTTCCATGGGGATAGACACATCTGGGGAACTCCTAGCTCTCTAAGTAGAAGTGCTGACGTAAGTGGATTCTTCTTATTTAGTATTTGTTAAGTGCTTATGTTCTAGGTGCCACATGAAACTCTGTCATAACCATACCAAGTCCCCCAAACAGCCACTGCCCCCAGGTAATGTTCTCACATTAAAAATTTATTTTTTTATTTATTTGTGAGAGAAAGAGGCAGACAGATACAGAGAGAGACAGAGAGAGAATTGGTGCACCAGGGCCTCCAGCCACTGTAAACGAACTCCAGACACATGCGCTACCTTGTGCATCTGGCTTATGTGGGTCCTGGGGAATCGAACCTTGGTCCTTAGGCTTTGCAGGCAAGTGCCTTAACTGCTAAGCCATCTCTCCAGCCCAGTCCTCCCATTTTTATGGACGAGGTCACTAAGTTTCAGGGAGATTGAGTAACTTGCCCACCGTCACATGGCTGAGGGAAGTGGGATATGTAGGCAGGCTTTCTGAGACATGAAAAACACTTCATTGAACTCCCATCTTTCCTGCACGAGAGGTCTTTGGTGACATACAGACTCGTTCTCCCTGCAGAATTCAAGATCGGGGATCTTGGTGTTCTTACAGTGTCCTCGTTCCTGTTCAGCGTCACTCCTGAGCTGCTCCAGCTCTAAGAGCAGGCCCTTTCCTCTACCTGGCGTGAACAATGTGCTAATGGCAGAGACAAAGACAGTAGCAGATCCTACAGGCCATGAGCTATCCCAGGACCCAGGTTCTTTTAGGAGCTGGGAAAGGGGGTCTTTGTGGACCCCCCCCCCTCATGTCTAGGCTGAAGGCATTCATGTTTAGTTGGATGGAATCAACCATGATGGTACTCACAAAAGTGGAGGCTAGGTTAGCCTCCCGGCACGCGGAGGGGACAGGCCTCCTGCGAACGTGAAAACCTGACGGTAGACAGAGCCTGTGGCCTCACTGAGCGCGTGTAGCTATCTGGCAGGGCTGCTGTGGAGACCAGGCCCAGAGAGTGTGGCACTGCTCCAGGCCACAGAGCCTCAGAAGGGGAGACATGAATTTATCAATCCCTCCCCACCTCCCAGCAGAGCTCTGGGCGGATACCTCTCTGGGGGACTGAGTAAGAGTAAGCAATAAAAAAAGCCGCACCCAAGGGTTTCATATAAGCCACTTCTGCACCCAGGAAGCAGCAGTACCTGTACTTGCAGGTGGCCGTGGAGGAGATAAGACGGTGGCTTGGACCCTCTCTCGAATCATCTGCTCCTTGTCCTGCTGGCCTCCCCTGCCCCATCGTGCGCTCCCACAGGCTCTTCCAGAAGGCTTATGAGCCAGGAAACTCCCGAACGGTTCTCTGCGCCCTGAGATAACTTGAAACTCAGCCTGACTTCTTATCAAAGCTATCCTTGGATGGGGACAACCCAGGAATGGAGGAAATGCATGGGGGAGATTGCAAATTACCCTCAAACTAAAAGTAGGAGTTGAGGTAAAGACTCTCTCCAAGCCATAACTCATGGAACCCCGGAGGATCAGGGCTTGGCTCCAGGGAGGGGATTAAAGTGCAGGGCCAGGCTATGGAGATGAGGTAGAGTACCATTTCCTGACATCTGTTTCTTCAGCAGAGCAAAATTAACATCCCATTACTGTAAGGTTTGCGAATTGCATTTCCTCAGGCTGGGAGAATGAAAAACAGAAGGAGAGTCAAAGGTGGAAGAGGGGGGCGGGGGGGGGACAGAATTTTCCAGAAGAGCTGGCTGCTGTTCTCTCCCCATCCATCAAAGCCCTTGCTTAGTACTGCGGGCTTCAGTGAGGGCTGAGGACAGAGTGCAGCTTGGGGCAAATGTTCCAGAAACAAAATGAACGCATCAGCATCATTTCGTGAGCGCTCTGATGTATTCCCGGTGCAGCCTCTTCCTGAGACACCCCTGGTCCCAGAAAACCTCAAGATGTATGATCAGGGTCAGCCAGGGGCCTTTCTAGCTTCTCCTCTGTAGACCTACCTGGAGAAAATCGGTTTCCTCATGACTTCAACTCCCATGCCCCCAAAAACTCCCCCAGGCTGAGGGAGGGTGCAGAGAGGCTCCCGGAGGCACCGCTTCTGCGGGCTGCTGGGCGTCCCTTTCAGACCTGCCTTCGTTCCCCCCCCCCCAGGACAGTGGAGGTTTCCACACGCTGGCCCCCTCCATAAATCCCGAGCCCCGCGAGTCAGGGCCTGTTCTCTAGGCTCCCCTCTTGGGACTGCTCTAACACCAGGGCCGGAGCCATAAGCCTCTGTAAAGCCCAGTCCTCCGAGGAGCGCAGTGGAGAGCCAACTGGACCTCTCTAGAAACTGAGGACACCGGGCCACGCCCAAGCACATGCTGTGGTGCGCTGTCAGGACGAGGAGGAACTGCCCCCCTCCTGAGGGGCCTCCCTGCGTGGAAAGTCTACTACTGCAAGTTCAGGTGTCCATGGTGGTCACCTGATGGCCACTGGAAGCAGGTCCAGTGGGGATGACGGTGACCCGGAAGCACATGCTCATCTCAGGGGGAAACTTCTGCTCAGCTCCACTCCAGGGGCCCACTTGGGAATGTGCGGCCAGCTCTGCCAGGTCATCTGAAGTCCAAAAGGCACCAGAAACCCAGACAAGTTTGTATTCAGTGAAAATTTCTGATTTTTAAAGGTGGGTAGCAGAAGTCTTACTAAAAGCACAACCACCATCAGTTTATACACAGTCAAATCCACCTGATTTTGGCTCGAGGCCCACCAGGCTTTAGACTGTGGCTGAGAATCTCCTTCAGTATCAGAAGTGACCTCAGAGAGGTCCATAGCTCTCTGAATGGACACAGGTTGTTTTCTTTCCTTTCTCTTCCTTCTCTCCTATCCTCCTTCCTTTCTTATTTCCTTCTCTCTCTCTTCCCCTTCTTAAATTTTTTTTGTTATTTTTATTTATTTATTTGAGAGCGACAGACAGAGAGAGAAAGAGGCAGATAGAGAGAGGTGCAAACGAACTCCAGACGCGTGCGCCCCCTTGTGCAAATGGCTAACGTGGGTCCTGGGGAGTCGAACCTCGAACTGGGGTCCTTAGGCTTCACAGGCAAGCGCTTAACCGCTAAGCCATCTCTCCAGCCCTCTCTTCCCCTTCTTACCTACTTCATTCTTTCTCTTTTCTCCTCTCTCCTCTCCTTCCTTCTTTTCTCTTTCTTTCCCTCCCTTCTTCCCTCTTTTCTTCTCTCTCCCCCATCTTTCTCCTTCTCACTCTCTACCTCTCTGTTAGGGATGGAACTCCATGCTTGCTAGGTAAGTGCTCCCTCCCCACCCCCACAGACAGCTGTGACATTGTTTGAAATGCTTCACTGAGTTGCCATGGTAATAATGACCTTTTACAATAACTCAGTGTGTACAGTTGTCTGGGTCCCTTTACATATGTGACACTCATGGAATCCCAAAGTCATTACTTTGACTGATGGGGGGTGCGGGCAGACGTACAGAAATGCATAGCAGATTACAGCCACTTTGGCCTAAGTCGGAAAGGCAGACTCAGGGCCAGCACCCTTAGGGCCCTGGCCCCACAGCGTGAGGCAGTGGCCACCACCACATAGGGGCTGGGTGGTGATGTGTCCAGGGCACAAGAACCCTTCACAGGACAGAGTCCTGTGGTTTGAAATGATCTGTAGCCAGTGGTCTGGGATTGCTTTTGCCCTACAGGGCTATTTAGTCACTTGCTTGGGACTGATGCATGTGTGGAATTATAAACACAGACACATGGACTCACAGTCACTGCCTCCTGGCAGGGCATACTGTCCCTAGCTCACTGCACTTGCTTGAGTTTTAAGCTTGGACAAGTTAGTTATCATTCTGTGTTTCAGCTTCCTCACTTGTGACATGAAGCGATCTCAAAGCCGTTTGTTTCTCTTTCTTTTAAAAATATTTTATTTATTTATTTGAGAGGGAAAGAGGGAGAGAAAGAAAAGAAAGAGTGGGCACGCCAGGGCCTCCAGCCACTGCAAATGAACACCAGATGTGTGCGCCACTTTGTGCATCTGGCTTACCTGGGTCCTGGGGAATTGAACCTGGGTCCTTTGGCTTTGCAGGCAAGTGCCTTAACCACTAAGCCATCTCCCCAGCCCTGTTTTGCTTAATGAGGGTGGCACTGAATGAATTCAGTGTTGTCTGGCCCAGAGTTAACTCTGTCATGTCAGTTGCCAGCTGGTGTTAGTACGGTTACCTTTATGGTGATCACAGCCTGGCACCAACCAGTTCCCACATTTGCCCTGCTTGCCAGGGCACCCACAAGGGTCTGTGTGCACAGTTCCTGTTTTCAACATGTCACCATCTATGCGGGGTCAGTCAGCCCAGATGCCCTGTGCTATCTTCCTGCATAGTCTCCAACCAAGGCCGTTCATCCTTTCTCTTCACATTGGCTGGTTTGGATTTCTGCATTGGACTAGGATCCTTGCCCCTGTCCGTGCCCTCTGAAATACCTCCCAGCCCCGCATTTACTTCTGACCCTCATCATCACTTATGAGGAAGGAGAAGTGGGTTTTTTTTAAAAGATCCTAATTTAATTTTTTGTTTATTTTTATTTATTTATTTGAAAGTGACAGAGAATGAGGCAGATGGGGGGGGGGCAAGAGAATGGATGCGCCAGGGCCTCCAGCCACTATAAATAAACTCCAGATGTGTGCGCCCCTTGTGCATCTGGCTAACGTGGGTCCTGAGGAATCGAGCTTTGAACCGGGGTCCTTAGGCTTCGCAGGCAAGCGCTTAACCGCTAAGCCATCTCTCCAGCCAGAGAAGTGTTTTATTTTTTAATATTACATAAGTGATAAAAGTAATCTTCCCTAAAGCTAAGCACACCCCTAGAGTCACACAGCCGGGAAGGAGCAGCAGTGAGCTTCCAGTGAACGCAGGTCGGCCGGCAAGTTCCTCCCACACAGGCATGCCTGGCTGCTCTTAAGCTGTGGGACTATTTGGCCCCAACCTTCGTTGTAGCCTGGACCATCCAGGGACTAGCTGAGTGGCATTTGTCCCTTTGGTGAGATCTGGGCTTGTCTTTGGTCATACTCCTTTCTGTCCTGTGGTGGCCTGGGCTGGGGATTGCCTGCCTCTTGCCCCATGTTCTTGCTGCTGTTTTCCTTGGCCTGTAGATCTACTTCTCCATGCTCACATCTCTCCCAAAAGTAGGAACACAAAAGACAGACACAAGGTGTGCTTCAGCTAAGGGGGGAATGGGGGTGGAGGTGTGTTCTCTTTGCAGAACCCGGGGCTTCCTGATGTTGCTGACTGGGCACAGGGCACATGGCCTGTTTGACATATTTGAATATCTGCCCCATGGGTGAAGGGCACCTTCCTCCAGTTGTAACTGAAAGGGAAGTTCTGGTGCCCTCTGCGCTGGATCCTGGAAGCCAGTGGTGCCACACCACTGTGCCAGCCAGTCTTTGCCAGCCCACACATGCACCCTGGGCTCAGCTGTGTCCCTAGGAGCACTTATCTCTGCTCATACACACAGGATAGTGACAGGAGATGTGGCTAAGGTCACGTCCACAGGCATGGAGGGACCCTGAGTGGCACCAGCGAGGTCCAGATGCTGCAAGGCCTAGAAAGTGTCTGTCCCCTTTGTCTGCTGGGCACTGATGGTTGAGAAAAATAAAGGGACTTATAGCCAGTCCTGGTGATTTATGGTAGCTATGTTCCATAATATCACCAGGACTATCGAATTAGCAAATACCAAACCATTGCTCCTCAGGGAAAAACAGGAGGCTCCCGCAAGCCTCTGGTCATGGTATTTTCATCACCTGGACGATAATAAGCTTGATTTATGAGTGTTTCTGCTTAAAAATGCCATATGTGCAATATTGTTGATTCATCAACATTGCTCTCACAGCCAGCAGCACTGAATCCACGTCTGAATGGATGAAGCTTCTCTAAAGCGCTGCCTCCCCCATAAGGTGCAGTACAGCCTTCTCAGACTCTGCGTCTCTAGACTACCAATCTGCGTGATGCTTGGGGCCAGTTTAACGGGCAGAGTTGCCAACCCAAATACACATGAATGCTAAGTGTGTGTCTGTGAGTAATCTGTAAAAGGGACAGTTGCTTACAGAGGAAGAGCTGACACAAGCAAGGAGGCAGCACTTGTTCAACCTCAACTGGGACCGTGTGGGAACACGCGTGCCCCAGGTAAGGGATGCACATGAGTGACTACATGTGTGTGTGTGTGTGTGTGTGTGTATTGCTATTTGTGTGTTCAAGGATGTCAGTCAAAGCATGAAAAGTCTTGACTTTGGAGTCACATACATCTAGATGAAATTTCTTTTCAATTTATTTATTTATTTTGATTTTCTGGTTTTTCGAGAGGTCTCACTCTGGCCCAGGCTGACTTGGAATTCACTATGTAGTCTCAGGTTGGCCTCGAACTTTTGGCAATCCTCCTACCTCTGCATCCCAAGTGCTGGGATTAAAGGCATGTGCCACCATGACTGCTTGTTTTTTTTTTTTTTTTGTTTGTTTGTTTTTTGTTTTTGTTTTTTTTTTTGAGGTAGGGTTTTGCTCTAGCCCAGGCTGACCTGTCTCAGGGTAGCCTCGAACTCATGGTAATCCTCTACCTCTGGCTCCAAAGTACTGGGATTAAAGGTGTGTGTGCCACCATGCTTGTCTTAATTTTTTTTTTTTTTTTTTTTTTGTTTTTTTGAGGTAGGGTCTCACTCTAGCCCAGGCTGACCTGGAATTCACTATGTAGTCTCAGGGTGGCCTCGAACTCACGGTGATCCTCCTACCTCTGCCTCCCAAGTGCTGGGATTAAAGGCATGTGCCACCATACCCAGCTTGTCTTAATTTTTTTTAATAATTAAAAATTATTCCTGGGTGTGGGTGTGTGTGTGTGTGTGTGTGTGTGTGTGTGTTTGGGCAGCCCAGGGTTTCTTGCTATTGCAAATGAGTGTCAGACATTTGCATCACATTCCGTATCCAGGTTTACGTGGGTGGCTGGGAAATTGAACCCAGGCTGGCAGACTTTGCAAGCAGGCATCTTTAACTCCTGAGCCATCTTCCCAGTCCCAATAATGGTTTTGTTTTTGTTTTTTGTTTTTCAAGGTAGGGTTTCACTCTAGCTCAGGCTGACCTGGAGTCTCAGGGGTGGCCTTGAACTCACAGCGATCCTCCTATCTCTGCCTCCCAAGGGCTGGGATTAAAGGTGTGCGCCACCACACCCGGGTCCCAATAACTTTTCTTTGTATGTGTTTTTCTACACATGTGAACATGTGTAGAAGCCAGAGGAAGATGTCAGGCATCCTACTCTGTCACTACCTTTTCAGTAAGGCGGTCTCTCATTGAACCTGGAGCTCCCCGTGTTTCAGTAAGGCAGTCTCTCATTGAACCTGGAGCTCCCTGTGTTTCAGTAAGACGGTCTCTCATTGAACCTGGAGCTCCCCGTGTTTCAGTAAGGCGGTCTCTCATTGAACCTGGAGCTCCCTGTGTTTCAGTAAGACGGTCTCTCATTGAACCTGGAGCTCCCCGTGTTTCAGTAAGGCGGTCTCTCATTGAACCTGGAGCTCCCCGTGTTTCAGTAAGGCGGTCTCTCATTGAACCTGGAGCTCCCCGTGTTTCAGTAAGGCGGTCTCTCATTGAACCTGGAGCTCCCCGTGTTTCAGTAAGGCGGTCTCTCATTGAGCCTGGAGCTCCCCGTGTTTCAGTAAGGCGGTCTCTCATTGAACCTGGAGCTCCCCGTGTTTCAGTAAGGCAGTCTCTCATTGAGCCTGGAGCTCCCTGTGTTTCAGTAAGGCGGTCTCTCATTGAACCTGGAGCTCCCTGTGTTTTCATTAGCTTGGTGGAGCAGGAACCTCCAGCTGGCCTCTTCCCCACCCTCCTCAGTGCTGTGGTTATTGGCATTTGTTTTTCTGCCTGTGTGTGTATGTAATGTGAATAATAAGTGTATGTGTTGTGTATGCACATGTGTGTGCAGGTGTGCAAAGGCCAGAGGAGAACACCAACTGTCTTCCTCTGTGTGTCTTCCATGGTGTTTCCTCAAGACGGAGTCTCTTTCTGGACCCAGAGTTGCCATTTGCATATCTAGAAAGTGTCTGTCTACCTTGTTGGCTGGGAACTAATGGTTGAGGGGGAAAGAACTGACTGACCAGTGAGCCCCAATAATTTCCCTGTCTCTGCCCACTCCCATACAACTAGGGTTACAGTTGTGTGTAGCTACACCCAGCTGTTCACATGGGTGCTGAGGAATGATTTGAACTCATGCCTTCTCAAGCCCTCATGCTTGTGTGACAAGCTCTTACCCACTGAACTATCTCTCCAGGCCTATGTCCAGCTTCTCACATCAGCGTTAGGGATCAAACCTAAGTCTTCATGTTTGCACAGTAAGCACTCTGACCTGCTGAGTGCTCTCCCTGGCCCTGTGAGTAGGTGGATTTTTTTTTTAGCTACAGAGGGAAGGGGAGGGAGAGGGAGAGAAAGAATTGGCAGCCAGGGCCTCAGCCACTGCAATCGAACTCCAGACGCTTGCACCACCTAGTGGGCATTTGCGACCTTGTAATTACCTCACCTTTGTGTGTCTGGCTTATGTGGGATCTGGAGAATTGAACATGGGTCCTTAGGCTTCACAGACAAGCGCCTTAACCACTAAGCCATCTCTCCAACCTCCTAGGTGGACTTTTAGATAGAGAATTGAAAAATAATGAAGCATGACTATACTACCCTTGTTTCAGAAGCAGACATGGACTTTTGGGTTGGGAGATATGGGGGACATGGGGGGGGGAGTAGTAAGTGGATTCCAAGAGAAGTATGTCGTGGGAATGGGATGGTACAGAGCCCACTGCCTTTGTGCTGGCACCTCTGCTGGGGCACCTGGGAAGAGGAGAGAAGCAAGCCTGACCTCGAAATGGTATGAGGCAGAGCCAAGTATGATCTGAGTACTAATTCTGGTGTTCACCCACTGTAAGGTCTTAGAGAGCTCTCTGGACCTCTCTGAGCCCCAGATCCTTCACCTGAATACTGCAGACATGCAGCCAACACAAGACGGATGCACAAGGACTAAATGAACTGACCATGGTGAGGCAGGGCATGTAGCCCTGGCCTCGACACCTATTCTCACAGCTGCTACATTCTTCTCGCTAGCTTGATGACTCGCCAGCACTCCTAGGCAGGGAGCGTGTTGGGACAGTAGAGAAGAAGCAATAAAGGCATGTGGGTTCTCTGTCCATGCCCAGGCCCTAGGTGAGGTCTGCTTGGTGAAGCAGGTTTTTTTTTTTTTTTTAAACAAGATTGCTTTTAATATTTATTTATTTATTTATTTGAGAGAGAAAGAGACAGATAGAGAGAGGGAGGGAGGGAGGGAGGGAGGGAGGGAGAGAGAGAGAGAGAGAGAGAGAGAGAGAGAGAGAGGGAGAGAATGGGCACACCAGGGCCTCTAGCCACTGCAAACGAACTCCAGATGCATGCACCACCATGTGCATCTGGCTTTTGTGGGTACTGGGGAATCAAACCTGAGTCCTTTGGCTTCGCAGGCAAGCAGCTTAACCACTAAGCCACCTCTCCAGCCCCCCTTTTTAATTTAAATATTTTTTATTTTTATTAATTTACTTGAGAGAAAGAGGGGAGAGAGAGAGAAGAAGAGAAGAGAAGAGAAGAGAAGGGAAGGGAAGGGAAGGGAAGGGAAGGGAAGGGAAGGGAAGGGAAGAGAAGAGAAGAGAAGAGAAGAGAAGAGAAGAGAAGAGAAGAGAAGAGAAGAGAAGAGAAGAGAATGGGTTGCCAGGGACTCCAGCTGCTGCAAACGAACTCCAGGTGCCTGTGTCACCTTGTGCATCTGGCTTATGTGGATTCTGGGGAATTGAATCTGGGTCCTTTGGCTTTACAGGCAAGGGCCTTAACCATTAAACCATCTCTCCAGTCCCGCCCCCCTTTTTGCTCTGATGTCCATGTCCCATGCAGAGGTCTTCCAGTTCCATCTAAAAACACACCATAAGGGCTGGGAAGACAGCTCAGAGGTTAAAGGTGCTTGCTTGTTCAAAGCCTGCCAGCTCCAGTTCAATTTCCCAGTACTCATGAAAAGCCAGCCAGATGCACAAAGTGATGCATGCATCTGGAGTTTGTTTGCAGCAGCAAGTGGCCATGGCATGCCCATCTCCTCTCTCTCCCTCCCTCCCTCTCTCTCTCTGTCTCTCCTTTTTCTGCTTGCAAATAAATAAGAAATATTAAAAAAAAATAAAAACACACCTTTAAGTTTTCATTTCATCTAAAACCAACTAATCTGTGCCCCAGACACTCTAGTCAATTGCTGGTCCTGAGCCAAGTCCCCCCCACCCACCTCCTGGATGTGCGTGTGTAGTGGAGGGTGGGGGTAGGGTGGGAGGTAGGATCGGAGGGGACATAGGATAAAAATCAGGGATGGTGCGGAACGCATGCTCCATGTGATGCCTGACAGTTTGACAGCAGCCAGGTTTCACGTGGGCCTGTAAATTGGTCTGTTTTCCAACATAGACCGCAGCAGAGGTTAGGAGGAGGCTGAGCAGAAAGGGGAAGCCAGTGTCCTGGCTTTCTGCTCTGGTCTGAACAGACCCTAACCAGGGAGCTGAGGTGGTGGTCATGTTCCTGAACTGGACTCACATTTTCCGCAGGTTGGGCAACTTCTTGAAGATGCCGGTGGCCTCCAGGACAGTGATGTCATTGTCGTTCAGTCTCCTACATGGAGGGGGGCAGAAGAGGGAGCTGGGGTCAGCCGAAGGTGAGACACACCCTTTGCTTCTCCTGTAAGCCCTTTCCACGCGGCGTTGACTGAGGTGTACATGGACTTCATGTTTGGCAAGGGTCAACAGAACTACGGGAAACTTCAGCATCTGCTTGCGGGGGCGGGGCAGGGGCAGGAGGCGGATGTGATTGGGCCAAAAGAGAGCAGGCTGCCTCCTCCTCCCTCGGGAAGCCCCCTTCTCTAGGGTGGTGTGGACTCTCTGCCTACTCAGCATGGGCACATGTTGGTTTTTATGCACACAAATGCCAAGTATCTGCTTTCATTTTTGGGATATCAATAGCAACTTAAATCCTCAGGATGGTTTCCCTAGGGTCTCCCATCCTCCAAGTTGCTTAACTCCTTCCTGAACAGTGCACTCTTTTTCTTTTTCTTTTTTTCCAGTGCACTCTTTCAAGGGAGCGTAGGATGCTTGTGCCCAAAATTCCTGTGTGTGAGGAAGAGGCCAGTGAACACTGGTATGGGCTATGGCGACAGGAGAAAAAAACAAAACAGAGCAATAATAATCACGAGAGCTCCACTGTTTACCCAGGGCTGACCCTGGCTAGGATTCAAGGGGAATACTGTCCTGGAGTCTCTTTCTTCCCAAGCTCGGAGGTAGGCACTGTTGTCCCTGTGTGAAAGCTGAGAAACTGAGCCCCACACATGAGGGGCAACTTGCCCAGTTTTGGGAAGGCTGGAGGGGACAGGGACTAGCACCAGGTCTGTTAGTCCCAGCAGGCAGGACCTTATCCTCCAGCAAGCTATGAGTTTTTAGCTCATCCCTTTCTGGATAAACCAGCTATGTCCCTTTAATAGGGTGTGTCAGATATATTTAATCACCCTAGTTGAGTTTTTGACTTATTATGATTTGTATATATATGTGTGTGTGTGTGTGTGTGTGTGTGTATGTGTGTGTGTGTATTATTTTCTTTTAAGAGAGAGAAAGAACTGGCCCATGAGGGCCTCAGCCACTGCTAGTGGGCATGTGCGACCTTGAGCTTGCATCACCTTTGTGCATCTGGCTTAAGTGGGATCTGGAGTGTCAAACATGGGTCCTTAGGCATCACAGGCAAGTGCCTTAACTGTTAAGTCATCTCTACAGCCCTGTATTTATTTTTTTAAGTGTGTGTGTGTGTGTGTGTGTGTATGGGTGCATCAGGGTCTCTCCTTGCTACAAAGAAACGCCTATCTGGCTTTATGTGTGGGGGTGGTGATTGAGCCCAGGCCTGCAGGCTTTGTAAAGCAAGTGCCTCTAACCACTGAGAAATCTCTCCGGCCCCATAATATGTAGTTAGCATCCACTTTTCTGGTGGTACACTAAGCTCCTTAGGGCCAGCAGGTGCTATCAACCTTGTTCATTATAGAACTGAGTGATCCCATGAAAGATAATCAAGGGTGCCCATGTGATCGAGCCTGGGGGGGGGTCACCTCCAGGAGACCCCACCAGGGTTGACTCAGAGTGACTGGGGATGGATGGGGAGGGGAAGGGGATTCATATAGGGTAGGACTTACAGGTCAGTGGCGTATTCAGGGAGGTGGCTTGGGATGCGGGTCAGCTTCTGGTTGGAGCAGTCCACGATGGTTCCCTCACAGCGGCATTTCTCAGGGCAGACCAGATCCATGAAACACTCACTGCTGAACCTGCTGCGGTAATCCTCAGAGCCTAGGTGGGGCCAAAGAGGGGGCGTCAGCATCACTTGGGCTCCCCAGCATTTGGCCTGGGCTTGTGGGTGGTGGAGGCGGGGAGGCGGTGAGTTGAGAGATATATGTGTGTGGTCAAACAGCATTCAGAATTCCCTAATCCTCTGGCCATCTTGCTCCGCACCCCCCCACCCCCAGCCTTGGTGTTTTCCAAATGGTCTTTGTCAGTTTATCGCTTTCTGCCCTCAAGGACGCCAGGCTCCAGGTCTGTGGGTGCTCAGGCTTCTGTGGATCATGGTCACTATGGATGTTCTGCTCAGAGAAGTACCCCAGGACACATGTGTGCAGAACCCAGCCTACAGTTGTAGGAAGAGGGGCTTGCCTCGAGTCTGCCTACCACCCACAGACCTCCACCTGCTCCTGATAATCCAAATGGGAGACTGCAATGGTGCTTTCACGGAGGCTACTGAAGAGTTGGGACTATGGTATGGGAAGAGGCTACAAATTCAGTGGGCTTCCAGGCCTCTTAGGAAATGAGATGAGGGAGAAAGGCCAGACATTTAGTCCTAAATGACCACTGGCGTCTTGCCTGGACATTGACAAGATGACAATACAGGTTGGGCCCTGGTGGAGAATTAAGAGCGCACAGCTCTGAGGTTTGGGAATTTGGCTAAGAGCTGCCTGAGATTTCTTTTTGGTTGTTAATGTTGGTAATGAATTCAAATTTGGAACACTATGAAAACAAACAAAATGCATCTGAGGGTCAGATTCGATCTCTGCTTAGAGAGTATCTATAATTATAATAGCCATTATTTGACTATAATGACAGGTCCGCTCCTGTGAGATGAAAGTTGGAGCTAAGATTTACTTATTTATTTTTTTCCAAATCGCATTTCTTTCAAGGTCAGACAGTAAGGGTAACAGATCTGACAATCTGATGTCGCTGAGAAATGCCCTAGGGAGCAGCCAGGCGGACCCATGAATGATGCTGGAGGTAATGGAGGGAAATGTGGCTTCTTCAGTCTCTCACCCTCACTTCCATTAGCACACAGCTACGTTCAACAGCAGAACTCAGTCCACGTTTGTCTGAGGCACCGGGGTGGTGCCACTGGTACCCGAGTGTCCTGGGCGTATTTCTGAACTGTTTTTTTTTAAAAATTATTTTGTTTATTTTTATTTATTTATTTGAGAGTGACAGACAGAGAGAGAAAGAGGCAGAGAGAGAGAGAGAGAGAGAGGGAGAGAGAGAATGGGCACTCCAGGCCCTCCAACCACTGCAAATGAACTCCAGATGCATGCGCCCCCTTGTGCATCTGGCTTACATGGGTCCTGGGGAATCGAGCCTCAAACTGGGGTCCTTAGGCTTCACAGGCAAGTGCTTAATCGCTAAGCCATCTCTCCAGCACATTTCTGAAGTGTTTTTGAGTGTGGAGACGATGTGTTTGTGATGACCGGAAGCCTTGGTGTGGCTATGTTTTCCGCATCACAAGCCAACACTGGCACGTCTAGTCCATAGATTAGTAGCAGAGGATCTGGGTTGGACCAGGCCTGAGCATTTCTGCATGTTAAATACAACCAAATAACTGCTCTTCTCTCACAGGGGTTGGTGTGAAGATAAAAGTAGGGTCAAGGAGCTGGAGTTCTCAGGAAAGAAGCCAGCCAAGTATGGAAGCCTGTGATTCCACTATAGTCCTCCATAGATCTCGGCCCAACATCTGGCGTGTCAGAGACCACGGAGCTGACATCCACTGAACCGGTACCGGCAGCCATGTGCTACTCTTTAAACTTCAAGTGGATGAGTCTACTTGCTTCCTGAGGCTAGGACTTCATTTGATATATGAGGAAACTAAGGCTTACAAGGTGTTGAGTGCATGGCATAGGGTCGAACCTAGGCCGGCTGCTGTAGCCCCATGTGGCTAATTCCCTGCTGTATTGACAGCGTGTTTTGTGACTAGACCTTTGTCCCACACCTTGAGCAACAGCTCCAAAGTCCAATGTGGTGGAGGTGGACTGAGTGGGTGTCTACTCCAGTGGGCTATGGTGAGTTATAAAGCAGACACCGCCCTCTCTCTTGCTTTCTCTGCCTTCACATATATCCCTGTGGTCACTGCTGATTGGGAATGAACCTACTGGGTCTCTGATCGTGAAGCGACTCCTAGGAGCCAGAAGGCTGAGTGTGTCCCCCCTTTTCTTCTCTACTCCCTCCCCACTCCTTCCCTTCATTTCCCCTTGCACCCCTGGGCTTGTGAGAACAAAACCTATGCATGTACCCTCTTGGTTTTGAAAGTGGCTGGAATGTGTGATGCAAATCTCTCGTCCCTGTCTTGCCGCCATCAATCCCACTGAATAACCCCGACCTGTACCATTTCTTCCCGGACACATCACTGAGCTGGGGTCCACAGGGTGACGGTGTGAAGGGGGTCTTCGGCACATGGACGTGTATGTTTCTTTCTGAGCGTGTCTGTAAATGGGAGCTTTGCAGAGCAGAGGAGCCCTGACTGCTGATCAAAGGCAGAAAGGCAGGAGGGAGCCCAGTTTGCCTTCCTTCCACCACGAGCCTCCAGACGGGCACCGGCTGGGGACAGCCGCCTATTAAACGCGTTTTCGTTTTAATCAAGGTGAGAGCAGTCTGTAGTTAGCAGGAATCGCTCTCCGTAGTATCATTAGATTATCACTGGCAGACCTCTGCCGTGGAGTCGTTGACCCATTTTAATGAAATGATTTTGCAATTAGATTCGATGGACTAATGTGTTCTTTTCCAGCATTTTCCCCCTGCTGTTTTTGTTATTGCTCTGGCTTGCAATAACGAGGGGGTCGAAGAGTGATATTTTATATGAGTGGGAACCAGAAATGTTAATAACAGCGTATGTACGTAACTGAGAAAGTTTGTTCTCCAGTCAAAGCCAGCCTGAAATGCCACCTACGTCACTTCATATTTCATTGCTGAAGCTACCCAGGGTTCCTCAGAGCCATTTGTTATGCCTAATGCTCATAACTACCCCAAAATATTTTTAACTTTTCCAGAGCTTTAAAAGTCAATTTCAATCTCAATGCAGATTTGTCACTGCCAGAAGTACTTAGGCGGAGAGAAGCAACTGAAAAAAGGGCGCTGGTTCTTCTCTTTGGGGGTGAGTTCAGACAGGAGGCAGCTCAGGGGATTTGCAGGAGGGTCATAAAATTCAACCCCAGTGAAGTGGACCTCACATGGGCTGATGCCACCTGGCCTTTTGCCTGCCTCTGGCCCTGTATCCTCCTCCCCTCTGGTGGGCAGCTCAGAACGACATTTGGAAGTGATCACAGATAAGCTTTAATAGGTGGAGACGAGAGACGAGGGTAGAAGGTCAAAATCCACAGCAATGTGATTTTATCACAAATCCCTTTCCTAGAGCCACTTCCTGGGGGAGAAAGTGTCACATCTGAAAGGTTAGGGGTCAAGCAGGTAGGGAGACCACGCTCCCAGTTGTCAGATGGCTTTTGGTTGAATTGGGGGAACCAGGGTGGCTGGTATCATTTTCAGGCCACAATTTGTGTCATCTTTTGGGCAGCTGGTTTGTGAATAGAAAGTCCCAAGTTCATCGCTACCTGATCAGCAGGGGCTAAAGTCCTGTGTCTAGAGTTTTCTTCCTCTACCCCTAATGTCCTTCTGATGGGTGGGATGAGAGAAAGACTACAGGAAAGGAACTAGGGGAGTATGAAGGCCTGCCAGGGCTCATCAGCTCAGAAAGAAAGTGACGACAAGGAGCAAAGGAACACGTTCTATGTGGTGAATGAAGTCGGGCACACAGACATCACCTTGTGGGCAAGCCTGGGGGAGCAGACAACGGGGCCTGGCACATACACACTGGCCAGGGCAGCCGTTCCCATCAGCAGAGGATGAATGCAGCCGCCTGTGGGAAGCTGAGGGACGTGCCCATGACACTGCCTTGCCCGTAGGCTGATGGCACAGCACCATGGAAACACCGATGGAAGGGCACCATCATGGGGCCACTCCCAAAGACCTGGCTCGGAAGAGGAAAGCCTCCCAGCTGGAGGATTTGACTGTACTCAATGAGATCCCACGCGGAGAGGAAGAACCACTGAAAAAAAAAAAGCTTTATTTCTTACTCAAGTCGTTGCTAATAGCAGAAGTAAGCTTGAGAGAGGATGTTAAAAAAAAAATCAACTCATGTCAAAAATTCAATTCAAGTTAAGGTTTAAAATTTTTTTTTTCTTCCCATCTCAAGGCAAATCACTGAGAAGGCCGAGTACTGATGAAGCAAAGCACGACCAGCGTGGCTCCAAATAACCCTGAGCAAGTTAGTTCATACCTCTGAGCCTCACTGTCTTTATCTATAAAATGGGATTTAGAGTGTTGTGAACATTAAATGGGCCTGGCTAAGAGGAA
The DNA here is from genome assembly GCA_036346955.1 of Dipus sagitta. NCBI lineage: Eukaryota > Metazoa > Chordata > Mammalia > Rodentia > Dipodidae > Dipus > Dipus sagitta. The sequence goes on along the minus strand of CM070777.1, from coordinate 47,494,978 downwards.
GCACTTGGTGTATCATTCAGAGACAGGTGCTGGGGAGAGAGCTCAGTCAATAAAATGCCTGCCTTGCCAGCAGGGGGCCCTGAGTTTGAGCTCCAGTACCCGCACAAAAATGCTGGGCATGGCTGCACATCTGGGATCCCAGTGCTGGGCAGGTGGAGAACAGATCATCCCCGGATCGTGCTGCTCAGCCAGTCTAGTCTAATTAGTGAGCTCTAGGCCAACGAGAGACCCTGTATTTAATAATAATAATAATAATAATAATCATAGTCATAAAATGGTAGACAGTGTTTCTGAGGAACGACACCTGAGGTTGTCTTCCAGCCTCCATATGCATGTGAGCACACATATGCATTTGCACACACACACCCGCACGTGTTAAAAGAAAAATTCAGAGAGGTCAACAGGACACCCATTACTTATCAATGGTTGGGCCTTTGTTTGGAGAGCTAATCTGAGAGAGGAGATATTGAGTCGCACAGCTTGATGGGGGCTCAGTATCTAGCTCCTTGTGCCAAACAAGGGTGTGGTGCCAACTTCTCTCTCTCATGAAATAAGACATAGACTCTAACATAGGAACTGATAACACAGTCTTCTGGTTATACTGGGTTCAGAACACATAAGAAACAGGAGAGGAAGCACCAAGACAGTGCTCTCTCCAGTCACAGACAGAGGTTCCTGCACAGACCCCATGTGACATTGAACTGACACCAGGTGAGAATCCCAGCACTTCTGTATTAGCTGTGCTTGCAGGTCAAGGGGACAGAATGGACCTTGGGTCTCATGGGGAAGGGGACCAAAGTGTTCACGAGGAGCGAGGGTCAGGTTCAGAGGGAGCCTCAGGGAAAAGTTCAAAATCTCAGAGCCTTGCTTGTTTGACTCCACGCTCGGGCTACGTTCGTCTCACGTGAAGGGCACTCCAACAGAGGCGGTGGTGAGAGCCGCGGGCAGCGTGAAGGCCCTTTGCGTTAACTTACTTGGGGTAAGGCTGTTGGGCTGGGCTCTCCTGTGAAACAGTGGAGCATATGCCTTGGTCTACTTGTCTTCCTTGAATGGGAGGCTGGAACGTGGCTATTACTCCCGGGTTGAAATCAGATGGATAGACTTAGGGCATGGAGCCTCAGTGGGTTGGAGATGTGGATAGAATCTGAGTATGGTCACAGAGTGTTTCCCAATATCCCTGGCACCCTGCATCTGACTCCTTCCAGGCACCCACCCCCCGCTCTCTGAGGGTTAGGACCCGGACAGGTGGGCCTGGCAGAGGCGGTGCTCCAGAGCAGAGAAGAGTCCAGCGGTGGCGGTGGCGGTGGCGGTGGGCCATGCTGCAGGAGAGCGCGGGGCTTTCCGCGGTGCTTGACGGAACCATGTTCCTTTTCCATCGGTCCACCACATGGTTAGATCAAGCACAAAGGAAAGGCCCGCGGTGGTGACTGGTCAGAGTCAAGGTCAGGAAGCAGCGTCAGAGAGAGGAGGACAGGAGCGCTCAGAGGAAGCAGCGTGGAGAAGCAGAAACCGGAGCAGGCCCCCACTGAGTGCGATTAGTATCAGAGTGAGGTCCACTGTTTTTTTTTTTTTTTTTTTTTGCTGCCAAAGATAGGAGCCCCACCACCCTGTGCCCAGTTCTGGGGAGACTCAGAGGAAAAGCGTTAACAAGTGGGAAACCATCAGATACCCATTCATGGGGGCTTGTGGGCAGAAAAGACCCTCTCCAAGGGGGCGGTTAAAGGACACTGGGGGAGGTGTCACATCCTGGCCATGAACTGAACCTCTAAACTCTGTGCCATCCCACCACATGACCTGAGAAGATGTGAACCTTGGCAAAGTATCTTCTGGGTGCTTTGTGACAGAGGGCTAGCCCAAGTGGTGGGAGTGATAGCCCATGCCCTTAAAAACAGAGGTGGTCCACAGTTGTCACCAGTCCTGCATGGCCATAAAGACATTCTGTAACTCAGTATCCTGGCTGATAGCCATTCCAGATGATGTGAGGTTTAGTAGAAGAGAAATGTGGAATTAAAAGCACATTTCCCGACACACACACACACACACACACACACACACAAACACACAGAGAGAGAGAGAGAGAGAGAGAGAGAGAGAGAGAGGGAGAAAGGAGACAGTTGGGATTGGGTTTGGGACAGAAATACTTTGAGTCACCATGGTCTGAGAACACTGACTGTCACAGAGATAATCAGGCTATGGAGTGCACAGTGGGTAGTGGCTACTGATGAGGGGCCTCTTGGCAGTTTACGAGAAGAAAGGAAGAGAGAGGAACCACATGATTGGCCCAGGGATAAGACATCCAATACCTAAATCTAGAATCCTTTTGGATTTCCAGATCTCCTTCTTGGCTGGGAATCCTGTGAAGGGGTGCCAAGGACCCAGGTGGAGGTGCCCAGTCTTTATACCCATATCTGTCATAGGTTCACGCCGGCGGGGGGGGCACTGACTTGGGCCTTCCTGACACTTGGCATTGGGCTGGAGATATGTACGTCTTAGAGAGAACAGAACCAGTGCTAGGTAACTTAGACACTCTCTGCCCGACCTCCAGAGGAGGTCCAACAAAACTTCCCCTTTACAAATGTGTTTGGGGACTGGGTGCAAGGACAAGATGTTCTCACGCTCAGCATTTCGGCAGCATGTAGGCTGGACCCAATAGGAAGCATGCACCCATGCCCATGCCTGACCCCTTTACCTCTCTATCCTAATCCCTCATCTTCCAGACCGTAGCCAGGAAGTGAGGAGGTGGGGTCGATTCCACTTTGGCATCCAGAGGTGCAGGGCTCGTCTGCGAACTCTGGTTCTGGGAGTTGATGTTTGAGTTTAATCAGGACCTTGGTGACTGAGCAGGGCAAGGTTTCCTAAGCCTGAAAACCTCCATGTCCTTCTCTTTGACTTCCTTCTCCAAAATGACAGGGAGGGACCCAGAAGTAAGTGATTAAGACTTTTCAAAGTATGATAGAATCCTCATAGCAATTCAGCTGCTCTTGCCCAGAAGGTGATAGGCCAAACCTCAGCTAGGGCTTTTCTGCTTGGTGGTCCTCAGTTTTGTCTCTAGAGTAGACTGGATTATCTCTGAGGTCTCCAAAATGTCTTTCTGTTTGCCAACTTTGAGCATACTGTCCTTTCTTCTATTTTTTTTTTTCCTTAATCTGTGGGGCCCGGGATAGAGCCCAGAGCCTTGCACGTGCCAGACAAGCGCTCTGATCCACATCCCACCCCAGTGCTCATCATGAGCTCATGATCACTGCTTATACAAAGCAGGGCAGCATGACAAAAGGCAGGCAGCGGCCCTCAGCTGCCAAGTGATTCCCGGGTGGGGCTTGTGCAGAAAGACTTAATCTGATGGTCAGATCACCCCAGCCAGCAACATCCACCCTTAAAGTGATCCTGTGGCCCAGGACAGCGGATGTAGCTGACAGACAGACAGACATAGCATCTGGGAAGCCAGACGCCCTGCTCAAGGAGGGGCTCTACATGTCACAGGAGCAGCCCTCAAATTGGCTTCTAATCACATCAGCTGTCTTTCCAAGAGGGCTGCTTTGAGGGGAAAGTAAAATGCAGACTTATTATCTGTCAACTCCAGTCCATGTCACTTGCTCCCTTTTTCTCTCATTCTTTCTTTCTTTCCTTCCTTCCTTCCTTCCTTCCTTCCTTCCTTCCTTCCTTCCTTCCTTCCTTCCTCCCTTCCTTCTTTCCTACCTTCCTTCCTGTCTTCCTTCTTTCTAGAGCTTCTTGGAAACACAGAGCTTTAGGTCTGTGGTTTCTGTACCTCTCAAGGCCCAGGTAGGCATGGGTCCCAGTGTTTCTCAAAGCCAAGGCCTTTGGTGCTCAGTGGTTCTCTCTGAACACCAAAGTGTCTGTATGTGTAGCAAACAGACTGTTCTAAGTCAGGTTCATTCTAGCACTGACCGCCCCTATTGGTATTGAAATAAGCTCTCTGCTTAGTAATTTTTTAAAAAAGTGGCATTTTGACAAAGCCAACCCAAGAGCCCACCCGTTCTTGTTTCGTTTTCATCTAGCTCCACTTCTACCTCACAGGAAAAAGAATCGGAGATCTCGCAAATGCACGGCAGATAGCGGCATAGTTAGATTTAAACTAGCTTCACTGTTTCCCAGCTCTGCTCTCTAGACCTTGTTCACCTACTTAATTCTGTTTGTGCCTGTTATGCCCTACTTTGCCCAGCCCTACCTATCCCAGCCACCAGTCACTGCTGGGCAACTGATAGGATGTGTTCCTTGAAGGTACCAGTCTTGGACTCAGAGTCTACTCCATCTCCGCCCCGCCCCGCCCCGCTCCCACCTGCAGGGTCTAGACCTCCATCCAAGGTCACAGATATTGGCAGGGCATCTGTGAGACTGAGGGTCAATGTTGGCACATGGTACCCTTTCTTTGGGAGCCACTAACTGGACAAGCTGATTAACTGAGCCAAGGGTGGGTAGGGGTAGCAAAAGAAGGAATAAGGCTGCTCACAGTCATGAGGAGAGGCCTAGAAAGGGCCAGTGTGTCTGGGTGATGCTGTGTTCTGGGTGTTCTGCGAGGGGACTTTGACCCACCAGGCCAGGAAGGAATCTAAGGAAAGGGTTTGGGGGGAAACGGGTGGAGCCAAGTTTCTAAGAAGAACGCTACTCAAGCAGCTGACCCCTCTGTCCTGTGCTGATGGTGTCAAGGAGCCAGGGGGTCAGATTCTGGCCCTTCCTCAACCATTTGCTGACTGTGACCTTCGGGGTGGGAGGGGGGCTCGTCTGGGAGCCCACAGCAGGGTTCTCTTGCTGACCTTACTACCAGAAGAAGTAAATCAAACTTAGAGGCATCCTTCCCAGAGTTCCTCTCGGGCAAGACACTGTTCTCATAATTGACATCACTGCTCTGGTAAAGACAAATAGGGTATCAGCTCCTCAAACTGCCACAAAATCCCCAGGGTCTCTGAAATTCAGCTGCGGAAGTTTGTCACTGTGGATACCCATGGGAAAGCATCGGTCACGATGGCAAGACTCTGACTTCTTACACGACGGACAAGACCACCATAGGAGAAGCAGCGGTCGGCCTGCTGGTCTTCTGATGACCAGTGTCCATGCCAGGCAGTGCTCCTGGGAAAACACGCTTGCAGAGAGCTCCTGGGCAGGACAGGAGCAGCGTGCTTGCTGAGACACACTGTGAGGGGTGGCATATCCTGCTCCTAGCTTCTGAGCTCTGGGAGCACAGCGCTCCTCTGTCTTCTCCTAATGCCAAAGGGCACCAGTGGTAGTAAGGCTGCCACTTCTCTTTCAAAGATGCCATTTGTCCCTATGTCCTTCCTGGGGGCTCAGGAAAGACAGAGCTGGGCACAGGAGCACACGCTTTGCTTCTTGCTAGACTCGGCTGTTCTATCACCAGCGAGCTGCCATCTGCTCAGAGGAGATAGGGAAGGTGTTTGTGAAATCTATAACTTGCTGTGGTGGAGGGCCATACCAAAATCTACAGATGGCCTGCTGCCTGGCCTGCCCTATATTTGTATTATTTTTTTTTTTTTATTACTCTATCTGCCTTTGGGGAGCATGCTTCAGAGAGACAATAAATAAATAAATAAATAAATCTTTGCCTCCTTTCATGGCCACATGGTGCAACGGGCTGCCCTGTCTCTCCTAACTTCCATCCAGCGCTGGAGCAAGCGAGCCTGGGTTCTGTTTCCCTCCCCCATGCTTTTATTGTGTGAGTGTGTTTTATTTTAAATCCATAAGGTAATTGGTTTTCTGCAGGGCTAACTGAATTTCCCCAATTTAATTTGCAAAGATGCTCCCCAGGAGCCATTACAGCGCTTGCTGTCCTCCAGATTGGATTACTGGCCTCTCCGGGGCTGCTGTATTCTGAGTCAGAAAGTGGGGCCCGGCCCCTGTAACCTGATTACCTGAGCAGCGGAACTTCTTGCTCTTGATCTGGCTGATTCGCTTGTTGGCCAGCCGGCGCGGGCTGCTGCAGCGGGCCCCACTGGTCTCGATGGGGTTGTCCTGCAGGTAGTCAGCCAGCCACTTCAAGTGACAGTCGCACACGAACGGGTTCTGAGCTAAGTGGCTGAGAGAGGGATGGGGCTGTTAATCAGGAGTGACTCATGGTGCCGAACGCCACCACCACCCTGTCTGGCACTGGGCCCTGGCAAATTGGTGCAAGACCCCTTCCTCATCATCCCTGAATGTCTGGGGGGACCTGTGCTTTCTTCAGACAAAGAGGGAGGTGGGGGTGGCGGTCTGAGGGTGGTTTGTCTGTTGAAGGCAGCACAGACGCAGCTAGCATTCGGGCTGGGGGACTGTCTTCCCAGCTCTCCCCACTGCACATCATCTCCACTCTCAACCATGCCACTTTCCAATGCGCAATGCAGGTCACGTGTCTCAGGGTTCACACCTAGAGGCAAATGTATTTTCTTTCTCCACGCTCGCTGATACCAGGCACATGAAGGCAGCTGGCATGGCGACTGGCATATGGTGGGTGTTCCATACATAGTAGCAGGTATTGTTGCTATTATCCTTATTGTCGTGAGAATGCCCAGGGCCTCGCCTCCCCTGAGCACTAAGGAATGCTCAGCAGCACTAAGCGCGGAGCTTGGCATGTGGTGAGGATTCAATATAAAGCAGCTGCCCTCGCTGTGTTGCTTCCCATCTCCGACTACCGGGAAATTAAGCACTAGATGAAATCCAGGCTCTACCAGGAGACCCTGGGCTCATTGCACGCCTTGGGCTGGGGGGGTCAAAGCCTGAGGTTGGAACCATCAAAAACATGGGCAGAGATCTGCCCTCAGCTGTCATCTGTTTGCCTGTGATATTTGTACATGCCAGCAGCGCTGGGAACTCTCTGGGGTAAAGCAACCCCAGCGAGCCTGCATCAGACACGGAGCCTGCTCAGAACACAGTGGCTGCCAAGGTTACGGGAGCAGCTCGGCCGGGCTTCACACCCTGCTTCTTAGTAGCCGTGACCTTGAGCAAGCTGCTTAACCCCTCTGTGTCTTGGTTCTCTCACATGTAAGCTGGGGATAGCAGTAGTACAGGAGGCCGAGCCCTGCCTACATACTCAGCACTGGGAAGCCCTGAGTCTCATCTTCCACTCCCACTGCAGGCTCTAGAAGTCCTCCCGCGGGTGTTCAGCCTGGCCTCATTTGGGGTGTTCTCTGAGACTGGGCATTTCAGGAGGCTGCAGCGAGCGACTGGGCCGGTGTACTCACAGGGTCTGGATGGACTGCAGAGGAGCGAAGAGCCCCTTGCTGATGGTCTGGAGCTTGTTGTCATACAGGGAGAGCAGGCTGAGATTCTGCAGGTCCTGAAAGGTGTTCACGCGCAGGCAGTTGATCTTGTTGGCGTTGAGGAGGCTGTAGGCAGAAGAGAGGCCGCCGGTCACTAACGCTGGGACTGGGGCGGCAGGAGACAGACAGCTGTAACAACATTGCCATCATGCGGCTACGTGGGCTTGAGCTCCCGCCACGGCCCAGAGGAAGGGAGGGGCTGCCTTCTTGTGGTCGCCCAGTCTCTGAACATATCTGGGCACCTGCCCAGGCCACGGTCATAGATGCCACGTATGGCCACCACCTGTAACTTTGCCTTAAGCCTGCAGCCTAGGAGAAGGCCTGGAATGGCACCATGCACTGCACTTCCTGTTTCTGAGTTCAGAGCTTCCAGGAATCACAAAGAAGAAAAAAAAAAAGCATCTGACACAGTTGTTTCAGGGCGATTTTTGATTCAGAGAACTCCTCAGAGCTCCTTTGGATCACTGATTTCATGGGAAGTCTGATGAAAGTTATAGGTCATCTTCCCAGAAAAAAAAAAAAATGTGACCACTCGTGTGTGTGCATGCACATGTGCACACACGTGCGTGCGTGCTGAGGATAAAGGTAGTCCATGTGATTGAATCTATGTCCTTTCTCCTCCCAGCATCCTAACACCTACGTCCCTGGTGACTACCCTCCAGTCCCATTCGTCACCTGCTGCTCTGTAAACACAACCTGGGTGCCTTTGCTGGCTGTCTGAAGTCTCTTTGCACCCTTTCAGCAAGGCTCTCCTCAGAGAGGCCTGTCCTGACCCCTCCTTCTTCCGTGTGGCACTGGTTCCCCCAAGATTAGCCTGCCCATCCACAAGGGTCCATTGCTACTATGATCCTGGCTCTTCAGACCCTTCCCCGCCTCCTTCACAAAGCACCATGGGAAGTGGCTCTTGGCACTTCTCCAGCAAATGCCACGGGCACCACAGGGGAGGTTTTCAGAACACAGCGCTACCAAGTCAAGCAACTCTGGGTGCTAAACTTTCCCTTCATGATCCTAGACTGACTAATTGTGCCCTGAGCCCACTGCAACATCATTTCACACTCCTTCTTGAACGAAAGAACTGTGTGTATGGGGTGGGGAAGGGCTCAAGAGGAAAAAAAAAATGTTGAATTTTTAAAGTTTTGATTTTCACGGCTGATTCAGAGCTTCCCTGCTGGGGAATGACCCACAGTGGGCTTGCCCCGGGAGACTCTTGATGCCACAGTCAGTGAACACTGGAGCTGGCAATGGCTGAGCTGCCCCCGCCCCCCACGTTCTGAATTCCTTCTCTACTGCAGGCATGTCTAACCACAGTCCCCTGCGCATGCCACTTGCAGGCAGGCAGCTGTGGCAGTGACAGGCAGAAGAAGAACTGCCTGTTTAATCTGGCTAATAATGGACATAGTCCCTTGAGTCCACACAGATGTCCTCTTGCCTCACAGTGGAGAAAGAAAAAAAAAAAAGCTCATGTTGCTCTAATACTCTGTTTTCCAAAGTGCTTTCCAGAGCTCCTGTTATTCTCACAGTAACCAGAGCAGATGGGCAGAGCCACCTCACAAGTTACAGGTGAGGAGACTAAAGCTGAGAGTTGGAGGGCTTGTTCAAGGTCAGGTGAGCTTCCGGGGAGCATGCTGGCAGGCCTTATGATAATCAGGTCTCTAGAGGGCTCATCTACTTCATGAATGCCTGTATCTACCCGCCCATCGGCCCATCTCCTTTGCAGCATTTCCCTCAACAATTCCCTGTGATCTGTATGTTAAATTGCAGCCAAGGTCATTCGATGTCGGGAGCCTCTGAAGAAGGACGCAGTGAGCAGTGGAGAAAGGGACCAGCCAGCCAGGTCAGAAAGGGATCCTTCACACCCACGAGCTATTCCTTTCTTTCCTTTTTTCCTTTTCCTTTTCCTTTCCCTCTTTCCTTCCTTCCTTCCTTTCTTCCTTCCTTCCTTCCTTCCTTCCTTCCTTCCTTCCTTCCTTCCTTCCTTCCTTTCTTTCTTTCTTTCTTTCTTTCTTTCTTTCTTTCTTTCATAAAAGTAATGGGCGAGCTGAAGAGATGGCTTAGCGGTTAAGCACTTGCCTGTGAAGCCTAAGGACCCCAGTTCGAGGTTCAATTCCCCAGGACCCACGTTAGCCAGATGCACAAGGGGCGCACTGCGTCTGGAGTTCATTTGCAGTGTGGCTGGAGGCCCTGGTGCGCCCGTTCTCTCTCTGCCTCTTTCTCTCTCTGTCTGTCGCTCTCAAATAAATAAATAAAAATAAACAAAAATTTTTTAAAAAGTAATTTGCAAACGACTTGTTCTAAATCTCTGAGTGTTCTAAATCTCACCATTCACAGTCTCTGAGCGCATCATTTTGTCAGGAAATGTCGACACAGTAAAGACACTGAGCTGACGGCCTGAGGACACCCTCTTCCTCGCATCATTTCATAACATGCCCCATGCAAATCTGTTCACCCCAGCTACCTGGGTTTCATACAACACACATATCAGATTTCTATTTTCTTTTTCTTCTCTTGGAAAACAAAAACAAAAACAAAACAATTCTTAAGTCGTGGAGTGGCCGCAGCCGTCGATATATTATATATATATATATATATATATAATATATATCACACATATTCTGTGACGGCGTTCGCTACTCCGTACCGTGTGCCCCTGGCACAGACTCATGAAGCCACAACAGTATCTGGTTCGGAGGAGTATTTGACACTGGGCGCGGAGGGTGGCTGTGGGGACAGAGAAGGAACAACTTTGACTCGTCCTGAAAGTATATCCAGACTGAACGTCCCTCTGGCAGTGCTCCTTATCCACCAGGTCCTGCTCACACGCCCATGCTTATCCGGGCGCTTCTTTGTTCCCTGTTGCTCTTACATCTCTCAGCGTGGGATGGTATTTCAAAGAGGCAAGGCATCAAAACAACCCAGCTTGGCAGAATTACCAGGAAAAAGAGTTCAAGGTGCAGAGCTCACGAAGCAGGGAGCAAAGGAAAATAAAATAAATAAATAAAATTTAAAAAAAAAAGACAGAAAAGGGCACAGTCTCCTGGTCACTCATCCCCTACCAGGCTGCTCAGCTCTCCATCCCCCACCCCCCCACCCCCGCCCCGGGCATGACACAGAGGTGTCGGGAGAGATAAAATTAAGCTGCTTATGGCGAATTAGATGCTAAGGACGGCCTTGCTGATTCCCGGCATCAGCAAGATCTAGCAGCCTGTCTCTGCCCTTTCTCTTTCGGGAGGAAGACTGGCAGCTACTCAACTCAGTGTGGCTTCCATGAAACCAGCTCCGCAACAATGGAGCTGACAGAACTGCAGGCCGAAGCATCCCTTATCTGAAATGCTTAGGACCAGAAGCATTTGGGATTTCAGATTTTGAAATACTTGCATACGCATAATGAGAGATGTTAGGAACGGGATCCGTCTCAGACACAAAATTCATTCATGTCTCAGAGGCACCTTATTATACATGGGGACAGAAATATTTATACAATACTTTTTTAGTGTGCCACTACTTTGACTGTGACCTGTCTCGTCGTGTGTGGAATTTTCCACACGTGGTGCTATAGGAGTGATCAAAAAGGTTCAGATTTTGGAGTGTTTGGGCTTTTGTGGATTTGAAATGGGGATCAACAATTGGATCCTGGACACAGACCTCCTTTGTTGACTGGGACATGGGCACGATCGTTACCTTCGTCTTTCAGATAGGAAACCGAGGGTTTGTGGGGTGACAGACTTGGTGGAGGTCACCCAGCAGTAAGTAAAGCCCTAACCTGTATGAGATCAAAGCTTATCTTTCTTCCACTGCCTAAAACCCACGTACATCCAAGACTCTTCTATGCCCCCCATTTGCTGGGGAATGCCTGTTTTTGTCAGCCTTGGTCTGGAAGGCCCTGCTTGCCCCTTGGGACAGAAGTGTAGTGAGTTCTGAGGAGTCTCAGCTTGGATGCTCAGTCACTGGAACTGGCACAGGCATCTGCATGGAGCACGGCGTACACTTCCCCTCCCTGTGAAGTCACACTGCACTCAGAAGGCCAGGGGACAACAGCACCCTTCACACACCGTGGGATAGTCACGCACATCTCATTCCGGAGGCTGTCTGGTTGCCAAATTGAAAACACCAGCTCTCCAACCAGGTGCCAGCCTGATCCGGCAGGACAGGCACGTGGGGTGAATTGTGTGCACAACTACATCTCTAGCGCACAGTCAACCCTCTTTTGGGGCCATATGTTCTTTGGTTCTCCTCCCAAAGGGACCTTTTTTTTTTTTTTTTTTTTTGAGGTAGGGTTTCACTCTAGCCTAAGCTGAACTGGAATTCACTATGTAGTCTCAGGGTGGCCTCGAACTCATGACAATCCTCCTACCTCTGCCTCCCAAGTGCAAAGGAACCTTTTAAGCCACAAGAATGCAAAAAGGGAGGGACTGAAGTGATCAGTTTTGGTGAATGGCATCCCAGCAGGGAATACATGCTAAGCACTTATGTGGCCAGGTACTGCAGAAACACCCTATAAATATTAATATCTCAAATCCTCCATAGGCCTACTTAGTAAATTCTATCTCCATGTAATGGATGACACTCTGGGACTCAAAAGAACCTAAAATAACTTTGAGCAGTGTTCCATGACCTGTAAGTAGTAGGTTATTCTCCCCATTCTGCTACCTTGTTACTCATTCTACTCACCAGAGGACTGTGCGAGTCACCTAATGCCATGGCAGGAGGTGGAGACAGCCTCTTTGCAGCCACCTCCATTAACAATACAAGCAAGAAGAGCCATGCTCCTGCCGGAGGAGACAGGAGGGCAGTGCATTGGAGAGTGGGTGTATGTGGGCATCACCTTCTAAATGCATTTGCACATGTTAGCTCTGAGACATGCTGCCACCCCCTCTTCCCGGAGCACTTTCGGCTTCCACATATGTTTCACGTCAAGAGGTATTAGCACTCAGCCCATTGACGACGCAACGTAACAATGCTGCTGGGAGATAATCCTTTCCAGGAGCAGCTGCCTTCAGGGAAAGCAGGGCAGAAAACATAAAGCCAGAGCTTAATGGGGGAGGGAAAAAAACCTGAGCCTAGGCATGGACAGGGTTCTCATGACTCATTCTGCTAGGGACGGGACTGCACCAGGCAGTGACGGCTCAGGGCTTCTCATCACTAGTAGCAGCTTGCAGCCTCATGTGCCAAGTAAGGTCTAGGCTATAGGGGAATGTGGACCATAGTATAAAAAGGGCCCAGGCTCCCTACCAAGACCACTGCAGCAGAAGACTACTGAGCCACTGCCCTTACCCCATATCCCATTCTCACAGGCTTTTGCTGCAGGGTTTGGAAAACCAAAACATCTGGAGTCAGGGTGAAAGAGAAACTGCATTAAAATCACCTTGGCAACTCCAGCAAGCTGCAGGTGATTCAGTGGTTCAGAGGTTCTTTGTCTGTCCTTCCACACCTGCCCAAGGGTCTGTGGGAGACACGGTTATAGAGGGCTTCTTCCTTGCTATAGAGGGCTGTCTGCAGATGCCAAGGCCAGGTTCCAGACACCAGAGAATACAAGGTCTTCTCAGAGAACCAGTACTGAGAGAGAGAGAGAGAGAGAGAGAGAGAGAGAGAGAGAGAGAGAGAGAGAGAGAAAGTGTGCTTTCTAGGAGAAGGGGGCAAAGCTCTTCCAAGAAAGATCCAAGAAGCTGCCCGACTTCTGTCAAAGGGCAGCAGCTCTGTGGGCCTCCTTTTCCTGAAGCAAGGCTGGGAGTCTGTTTCTTTTTCATAAACATGCAGATGAAGCAAATGTGTGAAAGTAGAATGATGGTGCCAGCAGCCTCTGGTGTGACCTTTTCTCTGACTCCTCCACTGGGAGGAGAATTTGTAAAGAGAGTGTTATAAAGGCTCTTTGCGACTAACAGCACAGTCTATGTGTCTCTGGAGGTATTTGCCACATTACACATGGGACTAAAGTATCAGTGAGGATGCCAATTAGGGGAACAACTTTGGTCCTCTGAGTGAGCTAAATGATCTTTAGACACGCCCCATCTTGTAAAGATGATTGCCTTTTCTATTTCTCTAGAATTAATCCTCTGCCATACTAATTTCTTTACCCATTCTCTTTCCTTGGAACATATCCTTATCTGTTATCTACTTTACATGAAAGGGGGGGTTGATTTATTTTGGCTGTCAGCAACTATGGAGGCCAGGTAGTGGGAAGACCCAAGTGGTGCTTTACCCCACAGTACCAAGGAACTCTGGCCTTGGTTAGAGTCTTCCCCACGCCAGTGAATGGTGCTCTGATCCGTGTCATGCTCAGCACTCACAAAAGGAAACAGGAGGAACCCTCTAAGACCCAAGAGGGCAGGGGCGACACTACCCTTCTCTCCTGATAATGGCTGCACTGTGGTCAGAGCTGAGGGTTGTCATGGTGATGCCCAATGGGGACGAAATAGCATGCAGCACTGCCATCCGGTGGCCTGTCTGAGAAAATGACCCATCTACTCCAGAGACACAGGAGGGTCCTGGCAACAGGGCCCACGGCAGGTATTAGAGGAAGGCTGACAGAGATCCGGGGAGAGCTATGACCTGGCTATCGGGAGATCAAGCAACCTGGTCCATTATAGCTCTACTTGGCTTTTCCCTTTTACAACAGCCTTTGGGGTGGTCACTTCCCTATCTGAATTCCACCTGGTGACGAGTGAGTCCTTTATAGGAGCTCAATCACTCAACAACCAAGCCATGGAACATTCCAGAATTTAGGTCTCCCAACAGCTTTCCTTCAGAAAAGTCAGGTTCACAAGAGAGGAAAGAACTTTTCGGTCAAGAAGGCACCCCCGAGTTAAGCAGTTTCTCCTGCTGGAAATGATTCTTGTCCTCCTTCCCAGCTGTGTCTCTATAAACAAGAGCCCCCTGATTGCTTCTCGGAGGGCTTCAGGCACGCAGTCACGGGACTATGGCCACGAACTAGGACGAGCTCCACGGAGCGAGCAGCCTGCAACTGATACTGAGGGACGACGAGATGAAGCGATTTAGTTCAGTGGCACCTTCTCGATTGGAGTTAGTGAGCCATTCGTATCCCATGTGCACAAACTGCAGATATACCCATGGTTGGGTCTGAAGAAGTTTCTGGAAGGTTGTGTCATGGACAAAGACATGGACGGCAGAGTCACTGTGTCCAGGTTTCAATTCTGGCTCCACCACTTATACACTGAGTGACCATGACCAAGTCACTTAACACTCAGTTACCCACCTATAAAATGGGCCTTTTGACAATCCTTCCCTCTTAGCACTGCTGCAAAGATTAAACGAGACAACGTACAAGACACTGCTGAGCATTAGGTCCCGGAGCATATTAAGCATTCAATCAGTGCTAGATGCCATGGTTAGCGCTAGTAGTCAGAAGCTTGTGTGAAACAGCTGGTGGAGGGAAGTGAGCTATTTGGAGTGAAGTTTTGTTCACTGCTCTGTAATTGGCATGTTGCTTGGCAAACTCCAAGAGCCTCAAATGGTTTTGTCTGCCTTCCAAGAAAATTGAACAACAGGTGCCTGGGTTGTCTTAACTTAATCCAGGCTGAAGAGAGTCTGGTTTGGTTCAAAACCTCCTGGAGCAGGTTTAATATCTTCGACCTCTAAGCTCACTCCACACCCCCAGCCACCAGGAATTTTTCTGGGCATGCCTTGAAATCAATGAGTGCTTTTCATTCTTTAGGGAAAACTGTGACAGACAGCACGAGCTGTCCATCAGAGAAGGAAATAACAGTCCTGGTGACACACTGACCACTTTTCCTGCTTTGGGGATGACAGGCTTCTGATCTTGGGGGCAAGCCCTCACAGGAGCCGCCCACATAGGAGCAGCTGGCCATCTCCTCAGATGTCCCAGGAGCCCAGGGGGATGGATGGAGGGGATGCAGTCATGAGTACTGGAGGGTATCCTGCCTTCTAACCTTGGCTTCTCTGGAGTATCCGTGTGGGAGTATCACGGCTCCCGCTATTCAAATGGGCGCTCAACTCACTTCCAGGCAGCCTGTGTTCACCAGGAAGCTGACAGACTACCCGACATCCCCCAACGGCAATAAATGTTGTTAGTAATAAACAATGGATGTGTGTTTACACAATGTGAATGGCTGTAGGAGCTGAACCTGCTCAGGATTAATTACAGGAAGGCGCACCGGCTGCTTGCCAACATTTGAATGCGGACTTTGTGTTTCCCGGAAGCCAGGACCGAGGTCTAGTACAAGAACGAGCTTCCTAACCTCTAACTGTGTATGGGGGACTTATCTCGGACACCATCAGCAAATAAATGACAGGGAGAGTTGCCAGGGACGGCATGCTAGGGACTTCAGCACCAGCCAGGTCAGTGCTGTGTTTGGGGCCCCGAACCTCCTTTGAATCTAAGCCCATGGAACTGAAGCTATCAAGGTGGCCTGGAACTCACTCTGTAGCGATTCCCCCCCCCCCCCATACCTCAGCCTCCCTCGGGCTTCAGAGGTCAGGGCATCAGGTTCCCGGTCAACTCTCAGGATCACTGAAGCACACATGTGTAGACGCATTTGCTAGAGCCTCTGAGAGTGTCTGGGAGACTGTATACTATTAGCGCTGGCCATCTGCCCAAGGCAGCATGTCAAGAAAACCATGGGGGGGGGGGGCTGACAGGGTACATACTGGACTGGGCCTCTTTGCAAGCAAGCACCCTTAACTGCCGTCTCTCCAACCCGACTGAGCGCGTTTGGAAGGGTGACCAAAAAGTTCGAGCAACCAAGAGGCAGAAGGGCAGGACTACCAACCATGGTGCATCTGTCCACTTTGTCCCAGTTAGTGTCACACACAACACATGCCAGAAAGCAATGATCCAGGACCACCTGGCATGGAAAAGCCATCTCCACTGGGGGGGAGGGGGACCAATCATTTTAGTCATGGAAGGGGGAAGAAAAAAGAATGATAAGTTTTTCATGGGAAGCCTTTGGGGAAAGAGAATGACCTATTCAACCCGGGTATTCTAAGCTATCCAGCCACACAAGGAGAAACTCAATCTACAGTCAGGGGGACTCTACGGTTAGAACTAATCCCGGCCTTTCCAGCTGCTTGACAGCAGGTCAGAACCAGCAAGGGTGACTCCAGCCCTGCCTGTGGCTTCTTTCTGCAAAGCCTGTCTGAGGTGCGCCAACTCCTGGTCTCCACAGAGGGACAAGTTTCATCGGTGAGGCCATTCCATCTGCTCATGATGGTGTTGGTTCTACCAGGCTCCTGACTGTTGTCAGCTAGAAGCAGGGGGCACCACTGTCTTTCCTTGAACATGTGCCTTCTGCATCACACTTCCTAGAATCTTCGATACGTGCCCTTCATGGAGTTAGACACTTTGATTCCCATGCTAGCTTTCCTTAGTGCGTATAAGGGCTTTATTTATTTATTTATTTTTCCCAAGGTAGGGTCTCACTCTAGCCCAGGCTGACCTAGAACTACCTCAGTAGTCCCAGGCTAGCTTTAGACTCACAGCAATCCTCCCACCTTTGCCTTCCCAGTGCTGGGATTAAAGGTGCATACCACCGTGCCTGGCTGTAAGGGCGCTGCTTTCCTTTCACTCACAAACACGGAATAAGGACATTCACACCGGCCTGGTGTGACACAGCACACCCAAGGCCACCTCCAGGCAGATGCTATTGTTACTGTTCTCCTGGGGATTCATAGCTGTAGTTAACCAGCCTTGTGGCAGCAGCTATAGCGTACAGTTTCTTTGCTAAGAGCAAAGAACACCATCTGTGAAACACCCAGCTCCCCGCAGAGCCCTGGCATGCCATTCTAAAAACCTGACTTAAAGACTTCGGGGAGGTGGGGGTGGGGCCTTTCAACACGGGCCTGCCCACAAAGAGACATGCTCAGTGAGATGTGGAGATAGAGACAGGGAGATTCAGAGAACAGGCAGACATTTTCTCTCTCTGGTTTTCAGCTTCATCAAATGAGACTGACTTGTTATGCTGGATTGGCTGCCCAGAAATTTGCTGGGTGTTTCATCTCGATATGATTCACATTTTTGTGCTCTCCTGGCACAATCTATCCAGAGCCAAGGCTAAAGGACATGAGAAGGTTAGGGAGTCAAGCGATGAGATAGGAAGGGCTCTGGAGGAAAAGTCCCACTTCCTCTTTCTATCAGCATCCTCGGGTGCCAATCACATATGTGCTGCCCACCTGCCTCTCTGTATCTTTGGTCCTGTCTTTCCTGCTGATGCAGATCTGGATGGGCACCTGGCCCACACACTTACATTGTGGCCCTCCTAACTAGACAAAGGAGGTTGGGGGACACTGAGACCTGATGGTGACCTTCCTTCCTTCTTTCCTTTCCTTCCTTCCTTCCTCCCTCCCTTCTTTTTTCCCCTCTCTCCTTCCTTCTTTACCTCCCTTCCTTCTTTCCTCCTTCCCTTCTTCCTTCTCTCCTTCCTTCCCCCTCCCTCCCTCTCTCTTCCTTCCCTTTCTTCCTCTCTCCCTTCTTCCCTCCTCCTCTCTTCTTTCCTCCCTCCCTTCCTTTCTATTTTTTTGATACTGAGTCTCATTATGTAGCCCAGGCTGGCCTGTAATTCATGAGCCTTCTGCTTCCACTTTCGGAGTGCTGGGACTTGTGCCATGGAAGTGATTTTACAAGCAAAGAAACAAACGTGAATCTGTCTGCACTCAGATGTAGGCCTGTGGAAACATACCGTGTGATATTCAGAAGGCTAAGAACGTCTCAGGCCACATGATCATGTAGATTTCACTCTGCTTTCCACACCTGTTTGGTTGTGTGACCGAGGGAAAGTTGTCTGTCTCCCTGAGACTTGGCATTCTCCACTGTTCATAGGATACTCGAGGTCGATTCCTAATACCATGTGTCAGTCACAGCACAGACAGGTGTGCATATGTACACAGACACTCACATGCATAGTTCCACACTCACAGCACATCTGTATGGATGCACCGGCCACCTAATCACACACCAGAAGTGATTCTCCCTCACCACAAAACCTTACGTTACAGCTTAAGCTGAATTCCTTTCCTTCCTTCTCTGCATCAGAGTTCAATTATCTTCGTCAAACATTTAAGCTCAAATGGCCAAAATGAAATAAATGCAAATTGAATAATCCCAGAGCTTAAAATTTCAAGGCAACAAATCTCCCCTTAAATGAAATAAACACTCCCCCAGGCATATCTCACCCAGATAGAGTCACCAGTGACTAATTCCACTCTCCCTGATGATGTCACCCACCCCCACCTTCTTCAAGGTCACTTGCCTCATAGCAGCTCTGTTTCAGCTTTCATTGGTGTAAGAGTTTGGCTTATGAATGTATGAGTTCCCTAATATCTTTTTTTGTTTAAATTTTTTAAATTTATTTTGAGAAAGAGAGAGAGAGAGAGAGAAAGAAGCAGAGACAGAGAGAGAGAGAGAGAGAATGGGCGTACCAGGGCCTCCAGGAGCTGCGAAAAACTCCAGATGTGTGCGCCCCCTTGTGCACACATGAGACATTGCATGTTTGTACCACGGTGTGTCTGGATACGTGGGACCTGGAGACTGGAACATGAGTTCTTAGGCTTCACAGGCAAATGCCTTAACCCGCTAAGCCATCTCTCCAGCCCGATCTCCCTAAATTCTTAGCACACCTCCGCAACATACTTCTTCCTGTAAGATTTAGTACCTTTTAAATTTTCTTGTCCCAAACCTATGGCTCCTAACCTATGCATGGGCCAGGGTTCTGGCTTATATCATTCAGGTTTATGCACACTGACCATGGCCTTCTCTGCCAACGCCTTCATTCTCTGGCCATAAAAAAAACATGCCATGAAGGTGGGAGTTGGGTAGCTCAGTTCTTTATGTCAGCATGGTGTGCGCATAAAGCCAAAAGAACTCTCCAGAGTATAGCCCAACGTTTTTGGCTAAGTGCCTTCAAACCATCCCAGAGATTCAGAAAGTGACAAAGTTTCTACTTACAGCAACTGCAGGGACACTAGCCCATCAAACAGTCCTTTGGGTATCTCAGTGATCTTGTTCCCATAGAGCACGCTGGAAGAGAAAAGATGGCAGCGGTCACGACAGTGTGAAGCTACTGCAGCCTGCTCATGGACGAGGCCATCACCTCTGTCAGCTCTGGGTGCAGGACCTCAGGTCCTCTGCCTGCCTGGCCTACCTCATCTGTCCCCTCTCCTCTGTAAGACAGAGGTAGGCAGTACAGCCCTGGCTGTGGGGACGGGGATGTGAGTGTCTTGGAGTCAAGGCAGCACGGACTCCATCCTCCTGGGCAGCCCGATAGGTCATCTCCACCGGGAAGAAGGTACCACCCTTTGTGGTATCTCCCTGAGCTGCAAATGTGACTCACGCCTCACAGCAAGTAAGCCCCGTGTGGGAAGCCAGTGGCCTGCCTTCAATGGGTATTGATCAGGCTGAGCCAGCCTATAGAGTGTTTCCTTTTAAAATCCCATGGCATCCTAAGATTTCCTGAGCTGATTGCTTTCATTATCCATCTAGAAAGGGCTCTGGATATCCAGGGGGATCTCCAGATGGCACAGGGATTGCTGAGTTGAGGCCCGGCTCACGGTGGAGGCGGAGGAGCTTTGCCATCCTGAATGACCACACTGTACACTTCCCATCCACCTTTCCTATCCTTGTAGGTCTAGGAACCCAGAAATTCAGAGCACTGGGATTTGCCCTTCCTCTTTCAGGCCCACAGTGTCCCTCATGCTGGTGCTTATTATACGACGGCCTCATGCTTAGTGATTTCTGAGGATGGGGAAAGAAATCTACTGTGTGTGCCTCTCACGTCCAGAGCCCAGTGGGTCTCTGAGCATGGACCGTGTTAATTTTAAGCACAGGCACCTACAGAGACCCTCCTGGCCTCTCTCTGCTTTGTCCAATGGCAGACTTTACTGTCTCTGGGCTCTAGCTTCTGTTCTAACCAAGGAATAGAGCTAAGGAAGACCTGGTTGGTTTGCTTCTATTAAAACCCCTTCTTGGGCTCCAAAGTACATGCACCTGAATACAATGTTTAATCTCACTCATGTGGCAAATCCATGCTGATCCTTATCTGAGGAGGCAAAGTGTGAGGAGGAGGGAATGGTAAATGGGAGTGATGAAGCAAAGCCCCCATTTCCAGATGCCACTGGGAGTGGAAGAGTGAGCTCTCTCTCCATCAGCCTGCGGGTGTGTTTCGTTAATGTTTCAACAAATTAATGACTAAACAGAAGTCAGTATGATGGTGCTGGCTCACATTTGTAATTCATATCAATGCCCCACTGCTCACTGTGCCAAATGTAGGAATGTCACTGTCTTCTCGTCCCAGTGGATGCAAGAACCTACAGTGTAGCAGAAGCTGCTATGGTGGTGGTGGTGGGGGGGTGGGGCTTGCAGGTTAGGGTAGAGGGTCCTCAAGCCACCAATTATGCCTCAGGGTGGGACATCTCCAAGCCTGGTGGGTCAGCTACCTTCCTATTCCTCCACTTCAGGGGCACCTGCATGTGGACGTGTCTGGCTTTGCAGCCCAGGTCTTGTCTTGAATGCCTTCACCTGCCCAAACATCTCTCCCTTGGGAGGCCTCTCCTAGTGTTGCAGTTAATATCTGCTACCACCTGTTACTTCATTCTGTCCCTTCTTAGCAGCTACCTTTGTGCCGCATTATGTTACATAAACATCGTTTCTGCTTAATTTTTGTGCTCCTCCCCCACCAGCTTCTCTGTCTGAGCATGGGCAGAGTATAGCGTGCACCCGTGGCTGGGTCCCTAGAGTAGAGAATGGAACAAGGTACAGTAAAATAACCATCTATGGAATGAACGAATGAATGACCATGTCTGGGGAAACAGGGCTTTTCTTAGCCCTTCATCTTGGCCACTTGTGAGCTGGGGTTGGGTGTGTCTGTGTTCAACGGTCAGCTCCATAAGGCCAGGGGTCTTGTCTTTCCAGTTCCAGGCCACATTCTTGGTCCCTACTCAGGACACAGCAGGCATCTACTAAAGAGATGAATGAATTCACAGAAGGCTGACACTTCACTTAAGGCCCGGTCTGTACTTCTAAGTTGGCTAGTGGTATGTCATTTTAATGTCTGGCCGCCAGATTTTTGAATTTCCGTCTTCTTCAAGACAGGAGGCAGATCACTGTCCTGAGACTGTTCCCACATGCTGGCTGAAGGAGAGGAGACAAGGGGCATGGGAGGGTTGGGGTGTGATGGGATCCCGGTGCCAGGCACTCGCATCGCCTCCTCTCCTCCAGTGCTCAGCACACTAAGCAGACACTAATCTCACACAAGGTTCTGTCTTTGATATCCCAGCCAGATGTTCCATGTGATAAATGAAACTAATTTACTCTGTAGGCAGCAGACACCAGCTGAATCAGAGATGTCCCTGTCCTCAGCTGCTGCCCGGTTGGGGTGCAGTGGGCTGGGGAAGGGGTTCATCTTGTTAGCTCCTCACTCAGAAATTAGGGGACAGTTTGCGAAGACAGACAAAGTAAACCTAGCTGGCTTGTGACACCCTCCTTTTTGTCTGGGGGTGGGGTAAAGAAGGAAACAGGTCACCGGATAATATAAATACATCCATTGATGAAACCATCACTGTATCTGATGTCACACTTTTCCATATTGTGTCAAGAAGCGCCACAGCATGGAGATCAGGAATGGGACTTCTGGAGCCAGACACCTTGGGCTCAAGTTCTGTCTCTCCCTCTCTCCTTCCTACCTTTGCTTTGGACTTTCGATATATCACTTTGCTCATTCAACAGGCTGCATGTCTTTTAACAACTATGTGCCTGGTGAGATTTTGAGTTGTCAAGAGTGATAACCAGGAATAAAAAAGTGAAGGAGGGGCTGGAGAGATGGCCCAGTGGTTAAGGCGTTTAGCTGCAAAGCCTGACAACCCAGGTTTGATTCCCCAGTAGCCACATAAAGCTAGATGCACAAAGAAGAGCACGCATCTAGAGTTGGTTTGCAGTGGCTGGAGGCCCTGGTGTACCCATTCTCATTTTCTCTCTCTCATCTCTCTATGTGTAAATACATAAATAAAAAAGTAGGAAGGAGCTTACATCATTCAACTTTCACTGTGAAAGATAGATTACTATAGATACCACAGTTTAGGTTATTGAGAGGATTAAACTCTTAAGACTTCTAGAATGCTTCTTGGTACACAGCCAGTGACCCATCCGTGCTGCTGATTCATGCTATCACTGTGGGTATGGTCAGCACTAAACGTTAGGGATGGAAGGGATCACTGATCCCCTTCTGCCTGAGGAGACATGCTCAGGAGGCTCCCTCAACTCTCCTATGCCCCAAGCCAGCTACAGAGGGAATGAAGGCAAACACCTCACCGTCTTAAACAGAGGGACAGGAATCTTATGGCCTCTGGTCAGTGAGGATTTGGTTCCCCCAAGTGGACTACCTATGGGCTTCAAAAATCAAAGAGAGGGCTGGGCGTGGTGGCGAACTCTAATCCCAGCACTGGGGAGGAAGAGGTAGGAGGATCGCTGTAAGTCTGAGGTCAGCCTGAGAATACATAGTGAATTCCAGGTCATCTTTGGCTATAGCGAAACTCGACCTCCTGCCCCCCCCCCCAAAAAAAAATCAAAGAAAGGAATGGTTATGGGGTGGGATAGGCATTGCCTCAGAAAAAAAAAAAAAAAAACATGGCCACATGTTTGGTTCAGAGCAAAAGCCTTGAAAATTGCAGAAGGAAATGAACTCCTCTCCCCGGACAAGGTCACATACATGGAAGGAAGGGGTGGGGAGCAGTGGGCTCTCATTGCTGACTTAAATTATCATTCTCTGCTCTAGGCCTCCCCCGAGACGGCACTGTGCAGCATGCTGGTGGGAGGGGGAGCCGAGTTGGAGTCGAAGATGCATTCGAATTAGAAGCCAATAACTGGGCGAGCTGCCGGCACTTAATCAATAAAAATAACGCATTGGAGTTGTAGAAATATTCCCCAAGATCAATTTCCCCTGAAGAAATATTTGTTTCTTTTTACTAGATTGCCACAAGTGTGTAAGGGAACATAAAGCCTTGATAAGCACCTCTTGAAATATATGGACGCGTCCCCCCCCCTCGCCCCACCTCCACACACACTCATTCTGGTCCCACTTACAGCGACGTGAGTGATTTCAGGCCCTGGAAGGAATCTGGAGCTATGTCCGATATCTGATTCTTGCTGATGTCTCTGCAAACATTAACGGGAGAGTCTGAGAACACGGCTCACAGGTGTGATGACGCTCACTCCTAAGTATGCACCCAGCAGTTCAGGCATTTAAAAATGGTAAGGATTAATTGATCAATCAAGCAATTTATTCATTCATAGCACAAGAGGAGATGCCTAAAGAGCCTCTGCCCCACTACCTTGGGAGCTTTGTATCATTTTTCTTGGGTATTAAAGAGTGCTCACCTATTCACTCACCCATGGTTGCTTGACTGGGAAAGAGGACTGTGTATGTGGGAGGACATCCCTGTGTAGGTATGAAAACACACCCAGAATCTGGACATGCTGGTACACTGTAATCCCAGCTTTTGGGAGACTGAGACAGGAGACTTGTGAGACAGAGTCCAAACTGGGCTTTATAATAGTAAGACCCTGAGTCAGAAGGATCATGAGTTGGAGGTCAGCCTGAGCTTCTGTAGTGAGACCTTGCCTGAAAAGCTGAAACAGACGAAACAACTAAAACCCAGCTCCCATCCAGGACTTGGTTGTAGGGCTCACTGTTGAGTGCTGAATGGTACCAATGGAGCAGCACCAGCCCCACCAACCACAGGCTAGGCCGGGTTCCTGTAAACATCACTTTCTTGTGCTACACCCCACAAAACGACTATGTCCTTGAAAGACCTGAGTCATTTAACCTCCCCTATGATGTTTTCTCCCTGATCTGAAAGTTGTCTCTGATCAGGGACTTAAGCCTATATCTGGCTCAATGTGGCTCTTTGGGCCTATGATGTAAGGCCTTATGATGTAAGCGTATGACAAGATTCTCAGGAGATGCCTTTGAGACGTGGGCTTGTCGCTGGCTGGCAGTGCTCCCCATTTGGGTCAAGCCGAGCAAGGCGGGGCTTTGGAAACATTGGATCACTCATGATAACTAACCTGGCTTGCGTGTGCCGGGGAACCTCAGCCCGACTCCTCCTAGGAGGCCTCTGGCTATACACTTTCAGCGTCCCAGTGAGAACTGGGCCACTGGTAAGGACTAAGAGCTCTTCACAGAGGAGGATTTCCTTCCCTTGGTCATTAGCTCAGGGCTGGCCTTTAAGCTCTTGTCAGTGGCAGAAGAGACGCTCCAATTTCCTGTGACAACAAGCCTCTCTGGTTCTTTTTCTTTAACCAAATAAATCAATGGTCCCTTGCTTCTGTGCAGAAGAGGGAGCACTGAGGTCTTAGCAGGCCAACGAGGGGGAGACAAGTGGATATTGAGAAGAAAGCACATCTGAGCAGATTCATTCATAAATGATTGCCCCCAGCGAGACCAGACACTCAGTCTCTCAGCCTCCTAAGGGTGTGCAAAGGGGAGTACCCTTGATCGTGTTCCCCTCCTTTGTCTCATAGCCCTGGGGAGGCCCATACAACAATCTTTGCTTAAACCTCTGTTCCCTTCCCTCCCATTTCCAAAGCCTGTAAAGTTGAAAGATGCCCCCTGGGTTAAGGCCTCTTCTGCACAGCTGTCTGGTTTATCCCCTTAGCTGGCGAGATCCCCTCCAACAAATCCAGATTGTGCTCGCAAACTCGTCAGCTTACACTGGGCTTTTCTTCAACGCTCCATTTTTGTACAAAGGTCTTAACAAGCAAATACCCTGGATTATCCTAATCTTCCCCACCCTCAGTGTTTCTGTCTAGGAAAGCATTTCAGGCAGGTACGCAAGGTCTACTCAGACCAGATCCAGGACAAACAGGAAGCCTGTTCGGACTCATTTTTCCCTGACCCTAGGATGTCACTTCAAGGTGCTCAGACATCTAGCGTGCAAGAGGAAGCACCGTGGATTTGGGGTTTGGTGGTGTGGGACAGATTGGTTTTCATTCCACAGTTACAGAACTTTTAGTCTCAACATTCCCCAGGGCTACAGCACAACGTGAGATTTCTTCTGATTTTAGAGAGGGCAGAGAGTGGGAATTGGAGAGAGAATTTAGGTTGAAACTGATCCTAGAGGTCACTTAGGTCTCCTTTTTTTTTTTCTCCTATTTTAATTGTTTTTATATTTATGTATGTGTAGCATGATATTTTAAAATAAGTATTCATTATGGGATGGCTCAATCAGCTACTTTACATATATATTTCCCCATATATCTCTTATTTGCTTATAGTGAAAACACACTTGAAATCTACCCTCAACAATATATGCAATGCATTGCTATTAACGCTAGCCATCGTGTGGCACAAGACACCTCTTGAGCATCTTCCTCCTGTTTAACTGAAATTTTGTATCCTTAGGCCAACATCTCTCTGGTATCCCCATCCTTATCTCCATGATAAACCTCTGACGCTTCCTATCCTGTTCTTTACTTTCCTGAGTCGGATGTGTTAAGAGTCCGTGTGTGTGACAGTGAATCTTCACTGGTGACTTGAGTGGGTTTCGAATCACCTAGGAGACACACCTCTGCTGGTGTCTGAAAGGGTGTTTCCAGAGAGGATGAGCTGAGCAGGAAAGACCCACACTGAATGTGGGTGGCAAATCCAACGAGCCGGGTTCCTGGGCTGAAGGATGAGGGAAAGGGGGGAGGACCAGCTCAGTGACAACGTTGAGCTCTCTGTTTCCTGATACTGACTCCATCAGCTGCTTCGCGCTCCTACTGCCATGGCTTCCCCACCATGATGGATTGAATCCCCTTTAGAACCGTGAACCAGGGGCTGGAGAGATGGATCAGCAGTTAAGCTTGAGAAGCCTAAGAACCTATGTTCAGCTCTCCAAGGTATTTTTGGTCACAGTGATTGAGAAAAGTAACGAGTACATAGTGAGATTATATACTATTTTTTAAATATTAGAAAGGAAACAAAAGCCTCAGACATCAAGGACCTGAAGCCACCAAAGATTTGACACTGTCATCTGGGTACAGATCTGTCTATTTCTTTCTTCTTCGTCTTCTTCTTGTTCTTCTTTTTTTTTTTTTTGAGGTAGGGTCTCACTCTAGCCCAGGCTCACCTGAAATCACTATGTAGTCTCAGTGTGGCTTTGAACTCACAGCGATCCTCCTACCTCTGCCTCCTGAGCACTGGGATTAAAGGTATGCACCACCATGCCCGGCTCCTATCTATTGCTTGACTGTCATCTCAACACACTTGCTATTTTAGTGCACTGGACACATATGCAATGCAGGGAACAGACAGACTAGGGTCAGTTGTCACTGAGCTCTAAGCTTGAGTCTTGCCCAGTCCTAGAACTGACTGCATGACACAGCCACTCTTAACCAGTGATTCAAACTCACAACATGTTACTAAAATGCACCCAGAGGGCTAGAGAGATGGCTTAGTGGTTAAGCGCTTGCCTGTGAAGCCTAAGGACCCCGGTTGGAGGCTGGATTCCCCAGGACCCATGTTAGCCAGATGCACAAGGGGGTGCACGCATCTGGAGTTTATTTACAGTGCCTGGAGGCCCTAGCGTGCCCATTCTCTCTCTCTCTCTCTCTGCCTCTTTCTCTCTTTGTCTGTCGTTTGCAAATAAATTAAATAAATAAAAATAAACAAAAAAATTAAAATGCGCCCAGAGAGTCTTATTTGCTTAGCTGGGTATTGGGACTACCAGAGGAGTGAGTAAATCTGTGTATTTAATAAATCTCTAGGAGTGAGTGACTTTTCCAGACCGGAACAGAAGGGGCAAATTCAAGTGCATGCAGGAGGCAAGCAGAGCATGTAAGAGTGAGTCTAGAAAGTTCTGGAGTCTGTGGTAGATTGATCTGAGTGTATACGCATGAAAAGAACTTTTTTTTAAAAGACATAATCTGACTATATAGCCAATTTTGGCCTCAAAAATGTTATCTAAATGCTTTAGCCTATTGAATTGGGATTATAGATGCTCGCCCCCACACCCAGCTTTATAGAACTCTGGCTGAACAATACAAACTTGGCCTCTAGGTGTTACAGCTGCCAGCAAATCAACTCTATGAGAACACGAGGAAGACCTCCTGGGTCTATTCTCCCTGTGCATGGCCTCTCTGTTTTGATACTGGGTTTTATCTGCTGTGTTTACTTCATATTGAGGTAATCGCTAGAATTTGGTAGAGATAGAACCATTCATGGATAACTCCATTTTTTTTAAAGACTGTCATAGTTGATTGGGGGGGGGAATTTTCTTCTGTTAAATATCATGGAGAAACATGTCATGGGCACGTAGAAGGAATTCACTATTTAGGGATTTGAAATCTCACCCGGATTTAACTTAGCCCATGCCATTAAATATCGGTCTGGATTTCTAAAGTTCTATTAGTCAAAAAAACATTCTAGAGCGGGGGCTCTTTTCCCTACCGCCGTTCCCTTGTGGTGGTGTTTGGGGAGGGGAAGGGCATCATAATAAATATCAGTAGCATCAGAAGTGATCAAAAATTAAATTCACTTTCCAGGTCGTGACTGAGAAGGTCTTATGAATTTTGAATACGCCAATCGTGGCAACTCCAATAGGGTGGAGAAAGGACAGTAAAACACAGCCAAGCTCTAAATTACCTGGACTTCACAAAAAATTAGAGCAGTGACTTAAATCATGCAAGAGCTATAGGTTGGGGCAGTGACTGAACTTGTCATTTTTCACTGGAATTACTATCAGCCTGCATAATCAAGCTGGGCTTTAAAAATGAATTGGGGGGGGGAATGCGTGGAGAGCGAGCTGGGAAGCAGGGACACCAGGAGATTAATGACCCAAGGTTTTAAATATTAAGGCCTATATTTATACAGCTCCTCCAGAAGGGATGTTGC
Source organism: Dipus sagitta (assembly GCA_036346955.1). NCBI lineage: Eukaryota > Metazoa > Chordata > Mammalia > Rodentia > Dipodidae > Dipus > Dipus sagitta. The sequence goes on along the minus strand of CM070777.1, from coordinate 47,466,879 downwards.
CAAGGGGCGGGAGGAAGCCTGTGCTTTTGAGCTGGCTCGTTAAGTTAGTTTCCACTTCTGGACTTGCACCAGGAGAGAATCTTGTTTGCTTTGGATTTCCAGTGAGATGGGAAGTTGGCTTCCTGAGATCTGAGGGTAAAACCTACTAATGCCACTGTGTCTCAGGGATGTTTATTTTTAACATGAAAGAAATCGGCAAGCCTGGTTAATGTAGGCCCTTCTGCTCAAGGGAAGCCAGTGAATTGGCCCGGTATAGAAGGAATAAAAAAAGCCAGGATGGAGTCCATGCATATTTCTACCTGCCCTCTCTTCGCTCTGTAGACTGTGGGTAGAGGTCAGAGAGAGTGATTGAGGAGAATGAGGACAGCATTTGGAGCACTGGGGTAGTCTGAATGAGCTTTCCAAACTGGAAAAGAGGAAAGGGGTCTCTCTTAATCTTAATATTGGCGATGACATAGCTGGGTCATTTCTGAATCCTCTTAGACTCCTCTTCAGACAGTCCAGTGTCAAGTGGCTCAAGGTCATCATGAGATGGGTAAGCATGACAACATTGTCCCCACTGATGACACAGTGGTGCTATCATTTTAAATGTTGTTGCGATAAGGATGGTACAGCGGGCTGGTGTTAGCAGGTGACGATGTGATATAGTGGTGGGTGAGATATCAGACACTGTGATCCTGGGTCCTACCATGATCAGGTCATATGACTATGATCAAGTCAAGTCATATATGCCCACATGTGGCTCATGCCCTCCAGGACTTCCTGTCTCGTTTAGAAAGAGGAGAAAGTCCTTACTGTGGTGCAAAGGGCTCCCGTGACCAGGTCCGTGACCTGCTCCTCCAACACAATTGTCATCTTCAGTCCTCTCTCACTTACTACTCATTACTGACCACAGACCATCATGCACAACCCCCATGCCTTTCGCCTGCCCTCCTGCCGTCTGGGATGGTCACTCTGGGACTTCACACCCATCCTTCCCTTCATCAGGCCACCTGCATGTAGAAGCCATTGTGGGAAAACTCAGCTGGATGACAATGTATGTCATTCTTTCTTGTGTTTATTTACTTATTTTCTGTTCTCTTTCAACTGAAATAATGGCAGCTTTGTGAGTAAAGCTTTCAGTTTTGTTGATTGTGCCACCCAGAATTTAGTTGCAGACACCCACTAAGTATTAATTACACGAGCGCATGAGTGGTTGTAGGGGTGTCAGTGGCGGCAGTGTGTAAAGATGTGGGGCCACTGTCATGCCTCTGTTGGAACTCCTACTCTATGCTTATGTCACCAAAGTCAAGGACAGTACAAATGGCCAGTGTGGCTTCATGGGGGGAGGGGAGGGGCAACTCATCTGCTTCTCCCATACAGATCATTTCCCTTTTCTTTATGATCAGTGGAGCTCTTAGCTCTCAGGCCTCACAATTTGCCCACAATACTTCCTCCCACCCAATGTCAGGAGAGTAGTTCAGCTCAGATCTGTCTCGGAGCACTGGATGCGGTATGTTGATGGGGCAGGTTGCTTACTACGAGGCTCTCCTATCACATAAAGACACTGGGAGCCCCCTCCCACCACATAAAGACCCTGGCAGCCCCTTCCACCCAGTGAGGACACTGGGAGCCCCTCCCACACTGTAAAGACAACCAGGGTTGCTCATTTCTCCCCAGGGGGAAACTCACATTCGCTTCAGTTTCTTGTATTGGGTGAAGGCTCCTGCAGGGATGGATTTGATGGAGTTCTGTTCTAGACGTCTGGGAAACAAGAGCAGAGTAGAGTCAATTAACCATCCATCTGTCAACAAGGAGCTACCGAGGGCGGCTGTGTCCTCTGGTCTTGAGGACAGGATTGTGTCTGTCAACACAAGGCATAAGTCCTGGTTGCAGGAGATAAGACAAACACCACAACAGCCAGAGAGTCAGTTTTGGCCTACAGGGCACCCTCCAGGGGTCTAGGAGTCCTTGGAGAAAGGAAGGCTTTCTCCTTGGGAGCTTTCATGCTTGACTATAAGCTGCCTTTGGAGGCAGCTGGCTTCTTCAGAGAAAGCTGTAGGAAGTAACCGGGCAGAGTATTGAAAATGTGGAAGGCGTGAAAGAAAAGGAGAATAAATAGGAAAAGAGATGGACCATGGTCCAGCAAAGCTTATCTGTCACGGAACCATGTCGTTATTCTGTTAAAATTTCATACACAGAGCTAATGGGCAGAAATGTCAAGCGCTGACTTCACTCCGCTGCTTTGCAATGGGCTGTTTTAACATGGTGGTGAAACAACCTTAAAATCGTTAGGCTTCGGGCCTGACATTCATCAGACTGGTTTCCTGACATCCTGGGAGCCCCAGGGGCCCAGCGTGGACCACTCCCCTGAGCTACTGCTGGAATTGGTAGCTTGTACTTCATGTAGACTTCCTGAAATGATTCTGAGAAGAGTAAGAAGAGATGCTTCAGGCCAGAGCCCAAAACTTCTCGGGAAGAGAAGGGGCCATGGGGAGTAGGTGAGCTCTTCCATTCTGGTTCTTTGATCTCTCAAGTGCTTTCCCATCCCCGAGCACAGGTGTGGTGGGAAACAGGCATGAGCCGGAGGCGGGGCGCTCTATTACAGATGATGAATGGCACTCGGGCCCAGGCTGAGGGCTCAGCATCTCAACCCCATCCATCTCCCTTCTCCCCAAGGTGCAGATCTTTTCATCAGCTCCTCATTTGGCAGGGCTGCTCCCCAAACCCTCAGCTGGGAAGACACAAAAGTACGTGTTTGTGAAGGGGGTTGTGGGGGGGGGGGGTAAGAGGGAGACGGGGGCGGGGGGAGGAACCGGCTTCCTCAGAGGCTAGGTCTAGTGGATGCACATTTCTGGCAAGGCTGGAACCATTCATCTTGAAGAGTAATCCCCACTGCAGAGTAGGGGAGACAGTCGTATTAATTTGTGCCTCTGCGATCTCATCTTCATTGGGGGAACAGAGTATTTGTTACTGGGACCGCTAATGGAGCAGTTTGCCAGCAATTTTCCCATTTCAAACAACATCTCAGCTGCTAATGTGGAATGGTTTGTCAGGCCTACCCATAACACAGACAAATCACTCTCCAGGCAAGAGGAAGGGGGAAAGGGTTTGGGGGGGGGGTTCACAGAAAAAGGAAGGGCGGCTGAGAGGAGAGGGAGCTCCAGGACAGATCATTCTTGGCTGCCGGATGAATAGAGTCTACAAATGAGACTGCCACGGTCTATTAACAATGCCTTTGTGTGGAAGGGGTGGGGAGGGCACTTTCCTGGGACTGCAGTCACAGGCAGGCTTGACAGAGACTGGCTGGCTGACTGGCTGGTGGTGAGTCACCAGAGCTTGCCAAAGGTTCTCGGGGACTATGGGCTACTGAATACAGCCGCCCGCAGAGGCAGCTTGCCTTGGCAGACTTTCCAAGGACATTCTCATTTTCCAGCTGAGTGGAGAGTTCAGCAGGGACTTCTCAGCCAAGGCAGCAGCTCCACGAGTCTCCTGGGCTGGCAGCGAGGTGGCATGTGCTCTCCCGCAATCCTACCGGTAGACTCACCTGCCACTCTGGCTCGGGGTTTTAGCTGTTTGCTGCCTCTGGAGAGAACCGCTGTCTATAAGGATGGTGACCCCTTTGGATTTTTATAGGAGACTCTACTGGTCCTTACTGCAGCCAAGAGGCAAGGGTTGGGGGTAAGGTCTGCAGCCTCACAGTGCACTTGGTAATCAGATTACCTCCACTTGAGCAATACGCACGAGGTGAGATGGCTCCAAGGCCTTAGGATCTGCTGACAGAGATGAGCCAAGGATGGCCCATCTCAGAACCAAATTTTACTGCTACCATAATAATGAAGGAGAGCTGTTATTTCTGGAGTCAAGTTGATTGTGTTGATTACTATCTGTGCGGCAAGCTGTATTGGCTCATTTGTAGGTAGAGATTAAGAAGACTTGGGGTGGGGGGGGGTCACACAAGTTGTCCAAAGTGGCAGAGCTAGTATGAGTGGTAGAAACGGTGACCTTCTTTTCTATCTACTGGTCACATTGGCTGTCAGCATTTGTGGAAATGACGAGAAGCAAGGCCCAGCAAAGTCATAGAAAAGCTTAAGGGATTAAGACCCTGCTGACATCGCGCAAGCAGACACTCAGTGACAAAGGCTCTCAGAGCTGAGGAAGGAAGGAGATGTAAAGTTATACTCAGTCCTCCCTGTCCGTGGGTGCCACATTCATGGATTCATCCAAAAGTGGTTCAAAACTAGAAAAAAAAAAAAAAAAAGAACTGCACCTGTTTTAAAGCTGCACACTTTTCCTTGTCATTATGTCCTAAACATTTTCGTCTAACATCTGTTTGCACACCATTGACACTGTATTAGGTATTACGGATATCAACAAGTGACGTAAGGGCTGGAGAGATGGTTAAGGCTCTTGCCTGCAAAGCCAAAGGACACAGGTTTGATTCCCTAGGGCCCACGTAAACCAGATGCACAAGGTGCCACATGCATCTGGAGTTTGTTTGCAGTGGCTAGAGGCCCTGGCGTGCCCATTTCCACACCCCCATCTGTCTCTCTAGTAAATGAAAAAATAAGAAATTAAATTTTTTTAAAAATTTTTTTGGTTGTTGTTATTTTTATTTATTTATTTGAGAGTAACAGACAGAGAGAGAAAGAGGCAGATAGAGAGAGGGAGAGAGAATGGGCACGCCAGGGCCTCCAGCCACTGTAAACGAACTCCAGACGCATGCGCCCCCTTGTGCATCTGGCTAACGTGGGTCCTGGGGAGTCGAGCCTCGAACCGGGGTCCTTAGGCTTCACAGGCAAGCGCTTAACCACTAAGCCATCTCTCCAGCCCAGAAATTAAATTTTTTTTACAAAGAAATAACTTAAAATAGACAAGAGGAGGTTTACAGGTTATATACATTTCATATAAGAGACCTGATCATCTGAGGATTCTAGGCCTCATGGACAGTCCTGGAAGCAACCTCTCCCTTGGCTATGGGGTCAGGTAATGACAGTGTATATGCATTGCAGGTGATGTACAAGGTGAGATATTTGGACCAAAAAAATCCTATAACTTCTGTGCTCATCCTGTTGGCCCTGGCAGAGACCTTGCCTGGCACCCTGCACCCCTCAGACTTGCTCATCCAGGGTCTGCAGCTCTCAGCCTCTCCCTGGATTCTTGACAGGACGTGGATTAACCTTGCCCTGGGAGGGATTAGAGGGGTGTTGAAGGTAGCTGTGAGAAACCAAAGTCCCTTAAATGTAAAGGCAAGGGTAAGGATGATGACAACAACAGTAAGAGGTAATTGTTGTAAGGTGCACAGATGTCAGGGACTAAGGAAAGAGTTTTACATGGTATATCATATAATAGTTACAGCTCTGTGAAGTGGATCTTATTAGTTATAAACACCTTCTCTTTGATTCTTTCTTTATTTGAGACAGGGTATCCTTATATAGCTCAGGTGGGCCTGGAACTTGTAACCCCTCTGACACTATTTTACTTTAAGATTTATTTATTTATTTGTGTGAGAGTGTGTGTGAGTGTGTGTGTGTGTGTGTGTGTGTGTACACCCGAGTCTCTTGCTGTTGCAAATGAACACCTGCCCAGCCTTACATAGGTGGCCGGAGAATTTAATCCTGACCAGCAGGCTTTGTAAGTAAGGGCTTTAACCACTAGGCAATCTTCCCAACCCCTAACCCTACTTTAAGCCTGAAAAATTTGAGGCTCAGAGATGTGAATTCACACGTCCAAATTCACAAAGCCAGAAGGAGCTAAGCTGGGATTTCAATTCAAGTTTGTCTGATTCTAAAGCTCAGACCCTCAACCACTGTATTAAATCTTCAATTTCTAGTCTTTGCCGGATCATCTGCAGGGAAAACAGCTCCTCTGCCTAGAGGCAAAGCTAGCGGGTACACAGACGTGCGCATGGGTACACGCAGTTGCCATGCAGCAGGGGTCCCTGGGTAAATTTAACCTGTTACCTAGTCCTGCAGCCCAGAGACAATGATGTAGTCTCCTAGTGAAAAAACCCTTGACTGTAGAGAACAGAAAGATGCATTGGTGGGCCGGAGAGATGGCTCAGCATTAAAGTACTTGATGCAAAGCCTGATGGCCTGGATTTGATAATGAGAACCCATGTAAAGCCCGATACATGAAGTGGTGCATGTGTCTGGAGTTTGTTTACAGTGGCAGGAGACCCTAATGTGTCCATACTCTATCTCCCCTTCCCTACCTTGAAGAAAGAGAGAGAGAGAGAGAGAGAAATTAAAAAAGAAAGAATTAGCATTAACAAAAACCATCACATTTCAGGAGGTGTCTGAAATCAACAGCTGTTTTAGGCCTCTCTTAACTGGCACGTGTGTCTTGCTTTGTCTAGCAAACATTCTTCGGGCTGCAAGCTGATTTAATAGAACTAACATAAAAACAAACATACAAATCAAACACCCAAGCGTGTCCCTGCACCAGCCAAAACAACGCGAATGTCGGATGATGATTTCAGCCATTTGTACCCTCTATTGATTTGCCCTAATTCCTCGGGTGCCATCTTAATGATCTGTCATTTGCAAACATGAAAATGAACATGGTATATTTCTGGCCATGTGAGGCCAGAGAAGGTGGCAAAGGCATGTCCAGTGCACTGGTATGTCTGTAGGTGACCTGAGGCGCCGGAGCCATGTTGAGCTGCTGCCCGTGGTGGTAATGTGATGAACAGCTATCACTTATTGAGGGACTTTTATCTCAGCAGGGTGGCCCTCGCACACTGGCTAGAGCAGTTACCTTCTTGTTGCTGGGACAGAAAACCTGGCCAGAAGCAGCTTGTGAAAGGAAAGGGTTTATTTAAGCTTACAGTTTGGAGGGGAAGGGCTATGGCTGGAATTAGGTGTCCCCCATACACTCATGTGTTCTGAACGCCAGCGTCCCCAGCTGGTAGCCATTTGGGAATTGGAGCCTTGCTGCAGGAGGTGCGTACAACTTTCCTTCCATCAGCCGCATTGGGTCAGGTGCCTTATCGCAGCGTCCCAAAGGCTCCACCCACGGGCAACTCAGTAGCAGGGTTAATCACAAACACTTGAGACTATAAGTTGGTTCATCTTATTCTTTTCAACAGAACTATAAAGTAGGCAGTGTTATTAATACTGCTTTGTAAGTGAAGAAACTGTGGTACAGGAGGTCATTTCGTCCAAGGTCAGGTAGCTAGTGCATGGCAGGGCTGTGCTGTCTCAAGGTTGAGGAACACCCTCTATTCTCTCAGTCTTTGTCAGTTAAGGAAGAGTTTCTTAGCCCTCAAGGCTCTTACTTATCCCGGAGAAGGAAGAGAACCCAATGTTTACTCTTCCCTCAAGTCATTCTGGGCCATTTGGTTGGAGCCAGGCAACATCTTAGAGTCTAGAAGTTCATTTTCTTTCCTGACACTACTATGACTGGAGTAGGAGTAAAGGTCCCTTTCAAGGTTGTGACCTGGTATCCTACCCCAACTTTGCAGCCCCTTTCTGCCCTGTCTCTTTCTTGACCTTTGCTTCTGTGGTGAGTCCTAGCATCTAGCATCTTCCTGTTGATGTGCACATCTAGTCCACAGCACAGATGATGAATGCAGGCAGAGCTGACAGGAGCCATCCCGAACAGACTATCTGCAGTGCACCCGGCATTACCTACAGAACACGGAGACGTAGACATCGCACCAAACCTGCTCCTCTTATTAAATGCATGTGTGCAGATGCCTGCAGAGGACTTTCCTGACTCTCGGGGGAAATGAACAGTAGAGGAATTCAAGATTAAATCATCCTGTCATGTCACATATGTGCCTAACATTCCATTGTCTAGTAGCTTCCAAGCATTATGCTAACTTTCCACATGTTATGCTATTGAATCCTCTTCGGAAAGTCTAGGGAGGTAGTTAATCTGCATTTTTTTTTTCCAAGGGGACAACTGAGGCCCGAGATGTTAAGAACTGTGCCCAAAGTTAGAGTCAGCACCAGGGTTCAAATGCAGAGTGGTTGACTCCAAGGCTCTGAGCCATTCTGAGGCCTGATCAGCTTTTCATACTGTCTACGTCTACTCCTCCTTCCCAGGGCCAGCCCCTCAGAAACCAGGTGCTTGCAGAACATTTAGGAATCTCTAATGTCTGCCTTCTAGAATGCTCTGCTCACTGGTTTGGTTGGATATTTTGTTTGGAGTGACCAGTGTAATGGGGGACTATTTACTATGGCTAAGCCATCTCCTCACCTCAGCTAGACCATAATGGGGTTGCGAGCAGACAGGATGGAGACTGGAGCTGTAATTCCTTCCCACAGGCTTTCGCTTAACACTCAAGACTGGAACCTATCCACAGCCTTTCTCCATCAAATCAGCTTGCTTTCCACAGCAGAAGATATAAGACATGAGATGCAAGAGGACTCCACGTGGGCATTGCGAGCAAAGCTGGAAGAAGATGGAGCAGATGGGGCTCTCAGTGCATATGGTCCCTGCGGAGCATTTGAAGGCCCAGGAGGGGGTCTGAAGATTGAGAACAGAGAAGCGCGTGGGCCTCTGTCTCTCTTCTGACTCTCCTGGCCAGAGGCTAGAGCTAGTTCAGAGAAACGCCAGGGAGCAATGTGAACAGTGCCCTTGATGGGAGCCTAGTTTCGAGGAAAATCTGCAGTGAACCATCTCGCCGTGGGTTCTTGGGAAGAAAGCTATTTTTAGAGGAATTGGCTCTGGCATGCAAGGAGACCAGCACACACTTCTCTGAAAGAAAAAAAAAATCTAAGAGAGTCTGCCAGATTGCTTTGCATGAGAGATAGGCACCCTTTCCAAGTGCTGGGAGTACAGATCACTTCCCAAGGTTAAGGTGATTTGAAAGAATCGGTAATGGCGAAGGAATGAGAGAAGAAGTAAGGCTTGCATGCTACCAAGCATTTCTAAGTGACTGTGTGTGTGTGTGTGTGTGTGTGGGCTCACATGCTACCAAGCATTCCTAAGTGAGTGTGTGGGGGGGGGCTCACATGGTATCAAGAATTCCTAAGTGAGTGTGTGCGGGGGGCTCACATGGTACCAAGCATTCCTCAGTGAGTGTGTGTGGGGGGTCATATGGTACCAAGCATTTCTTTTATTTTCATCTTTTAAAAAATTATCTTCATTATCTTTATTTATTTATTTGAGAGGGAGGGAGGGTGGGAGGAAGGGAGGAAGGAAGGGAGGGAGGGAAGAAGGGAGAGAGAAAGAGAAAGAGACAGAGAGAGATTGAGAATGGGCGCACCAGGGCCTCCAGCTACTACAAATGAACCCCAGATGCGTGTGCCACCTTGTGCATCTGGCTTACATGGGTCCTGGGGAATTGAACTTGGGTCCTTTGGCTTTGCAGACAAGTGCCTTAACCGCTAAGCCATCTCTCCAGCCTGGTACCAAGCATTGCTAAGTGAGTGTGCGGGGAGGGGGGCTCACATGGTACCATGCATTTCCAAGTGTTGTGTGTGGGGGAAGGGAGAGATCTGGATTGTGCAGTGGTCATGGGCAAGTGGTGGAAGCCTTGATATCAAAAGGAAAAAGCCTCTTTTGGGTGTCTCCAGGCTGATAAACCAGAACCTTCCTCTGTCCAGGGATACACCCTGCTTTTCATTTCCTGGCTCCAACTCGTCTGCTGGTCTCCTCTTATTGCTAAGAGAACCCATTTTGGCTGCTTTGGAGACTTTGAAGCTAACACACAGGTCCCTCCTGCCCAGGCTTTGTTGCTGTTAGGCACAAGCAGGCTCCCCTCCTTCCCAAAGTCCCCTCTTACATGTCGCCAGTCAAGCTATCCTCCAGAACTGGGAAGGCTTGCTTCCTCTGCTTTCACTTCCGGGCTTCATCTCACTACACAGGAGGATGAGGCAAGCACTGTGAGACCCCATCCATCTGGCAGATGGCCGGGTGCCCCATAGCCAGGGACAGCCTTATTACCATGTCTGCATACATTAACATGGAGATGAGCTACTCTCAGGTTCAAGTCCTGCTGCATGTGGCTAGCCTCTGTATGGAACTGATTCCCTCGACCATAACTTTTCAAAGAACTGACTTGTCTTGATAGGGGTGTCTTTTCTGTACTTAACTCTGGCTCTGAGGACCCTTGTCACCAACCCCTAATGAAATTGGTGGTAATCGTTGAAGTGGTTATTATGAAGTAACAGTAACTGCTAGTCACAAAGCCTGTGTGCCAGACACAGTGTTGAGCATTTTATAGCACATTTGTTTCATTCACCTTCCTACGGATAACTGAGGAAATAACACTAGACTCCGAATTTTTCAAGGAAAGCAAGACTTGGGTAAGTTACCTGCCAATGGCTATAAGGCAAAGCCAGAGCTGGTGTGGAGGGGTCTGTTGAGGACCATGGTCAACCACCTGGTGGTTGTTTATTTTTGGAAAGATCCTACCTATTTCTAGACTTCTGAATTTCATAGTATAGGTAGGTATATATCTTTAATTTTGCCAGAGAAGGCAATCTATATGTGTGTATATTTGAATAATACATAGCAATTTAGGGTTACAGCACCATATACACACTCTGTCTTCAGTATCCATCATTTTGAAAAATAAAGGGTATTTCTGATTATAGCAACAAAGGATTCCAGAAACCTGGAGAATATTAGTTTAACATTCTCCCTTTAGGTAACGTTGGGGAACAGTAATAATCCTATAATCTGTTGGCGATTCCTATGCTAGTTTAGTAATGTCTGTGTTAATATTCAGTGTCCAGATGGGATCCCAACTACCCAGGTATGGTCTGCATTGGGTGCACATCCACTGCTGGCATGCACGGTTTCTCTCTCCTGGAAACATGAGCTGTGTACCTGTGAGGCCCATGCTTGAGAGACAGCTGTGAAGCAGGAGAGGAAGGTGGGAAGGTTGGGATGGGGTATGGGCCACTGGCTCCAGTCTGACAGCCTAGACTGGCTCCTTCCTTCAGATCGTGACTTAGAATCTGGGCCACGGAAAAAGACAAGACATGAAACGTGGCAGGCGGAAGGAGAAAGAAACAAGAGAAAGGGGTATAATTCAGGGGAGTCTACGAGGAGATGAGGGCGATAGGCTTTCTGATTAGAACACCCACCTTGGGAAGGCCAGAGTCCCATCTGGAGTGGACGGAGAGGGCTCCAAAAATAGAAGAGCATAGCGTTAAGTAGGTAGAGGATGATATGAGGGAGGGAGGGATGTGGAAAGGTGGGGAGAAAGGAGAAAATGAAGCAAGGGAGTAGCAAATGAGGAAAGGGCACAGAGAGAGAGAAGACAACAGGAACCGGGAGGAGAGCTGATGGGTGGGGAAGCAGAGGGAAGAGCAAAGAGGTGGGCAGGAGCCCCACAAACTCTGGGGAAGGGCACAGGAGGGCAGAGCCTGGGGGACCGGGAAAGGCAGGCTGCAGAGAGAGTGGGCGAAGGCCACAGAGGGGGCGGGAGGCGGGCAGAAACTGCTTCTTCCTCCCGAGCTCCTGCCTGCATGAAGGGTATGGAAGCAAGCTTGTGCCCTCTGGGGCTGGGGAAGATTTTAGAGGAGAGACAGAAAAGCTGGTGAAATAGATGAAGAAAGACGAAACTAGCACGGTAGTAAGTCATGTTTCTTCCCATGTTAGTCAGGGTATGACTAAAGCCAGTAAAATGCCCCATGATCTGTCTCCTCATCGAATCTCTGACCTCATCCTCTACTCCCCTCCCTGCGGTTTACTCCACTGCAGTCACACTAGTCTTCTGGTACACCAGGGACATCCCTGCCTCAGGGCCAGTTCACATTAGAGCCCCTCTATCTGGAATGCTCTTCCTCCACAGCCTCTTGTTTATCCCCTTACTTGCTTCCGCTTCTGTCCTTGCTTCATTTCTCTCCATACAACTCACCACCTTTTAACATACTGCCATTTGTTTGGTTTCACTATTATCTATGCCCTCCATCTAGAATGTCCAGGCTAACAGAACAGAATCTGTTCACCTTGTTTGTTGCTATCTCTTCCAGCAGAGAACAACTGCTGAATGAATACACAAATGAGGGAAGGTCACGCAGTGGAAGGACTTGGGAATGGAAGGGCGTTTACAGGGGAGGTGGAGGCAGAGGCATGGGAGGAGGTGATGGTGTGGCCGAGAAGCAAGAGAAATCTATATCTTTTATGTAGAGGGATATATATATATTTTTAAACTCTAATGCTGTTTCCTGTAGAATGGCTGCATAAAATGAGGCTTTTCAATGAAGCCAGCTAAGGGTGAAGATAGAAAATGAAAGCAACGGTGGCTATTTCAAGAGTGATCTCGAGGTCAATGTTAACTGACACGCTACTCATTCCCCAGGAGACGCCGGCCATTTACTAGTGGTGAGGAAAGAAAGGGCAAGGGTGTGCGCTACACGGACACATTTTACTGAAATGTCTGACGTGTGCTTGCACACACACACGCATGCACACACACAAATGTACACACATACACACACAGTCAGGCACAACTTCGTCTCTACCTGAAGGTCTAATCTACAGGACGAAATCTGTCATGAGGTGATACAGGCCCATGACATCAGCCCACCATGTCTGTACTTTCCTCCTCCACCATTAACCGTTTCCTAGTCAGTAGCCCCTCTAGCAAGCATTGTATTGTGTGCGTCACGTCCCGTATTTCATTTGGTTTCATCATGACCCACTGAAGTGCAATACTGTGATTATCCCACTATTATGGGTGATAAAACAAAAACAAGAGACAACTATTTTACCTAATGCCCAACAGACAGTATGCAGGAGAGCCAGGATACAAACATAGCAGGGGCTGGCAGGTTGTTGGGGAAGATCAGGCAAAACACGTTTTAGGTTGTGTGAGCCACGTATTCCATGGTCATAACTACTCTATACTGCCATGCGGGGATGGCCATAGGCAGTATAAACAAGTTGGGATGAATATATCCCGATAAAACTTTATTTATAACATCAGTGATGGGCTTATCTGGCCCACAGGCCATCACTAGCTTGAGTCTATGCTCTTGACCACTGAGCTATCCTACCCAGAGAAGCCCGGAAGACTACAGAAGAGATTCTTGAGTGTTTTTAATGGTTAGATTAAACAATGCAACTAATAGCTCGTAGCTTAGTGGAAGACTGGCTGTGTCGGATAGGTGAGCTTGGCAGGGATGGCAGGGTGGCAAATGGACACTTACATTTCCACAATGCCCTCTGGCAAGTTGGCAGGGATCTCAGTCAAGCCCTTCCCTCGGCAGTCCACGATATTATTGCTGCAAGTGCAGGAAGAAGGGCAGGAGAGGGAGTTGGCATTGCAAGACGGAGCATCTGAGTGGGGACCTGTGGAGCCAGAACACAATAGTCAACTCATGTCAGTGTCCAAGAGCTTCCTGGTGACTGAGCCCCCACACCTCCCCCCGGCCAGCTTCCCAAGGATGCAGTCTTACTTGATAAGCTGACAAATTATCACCAAATGGTATCTCCCCTCTTTTGAGAGTGACAGAAGAGGTTCTGGCCTTGACCTCATTATTTCTAGGTCACTCCACCTGCTTTGTTAGCCCATCATGCTGGTCATTCATAGAAAGAGGAGCCCTAAGAATCAATTACACAGGGAATCAGAAGGTCATACACTGGGACCACTTTCTCAGGGTGCCCAACATGTGAATGGTGCTCTAGAGTTGTGGCTTTTATTTGCTGAGTATAGACATATCTTCCATCCTTTCTCTAGTGGCTTACAGCCACGGGGAGGTGTCAAAGCCAAATGGGAGGGGAGAAAGGTGGCAGAACTTCTCCATCTGGAGCACAGATGTTGTCAAAGTATCAATACATTCATCAACAGTGACACCCACGCCATCACTAAATGGCTTTTATGTCCAGGGAAAATTCAAATCAAACCTGTCTCACTGGATGAAAGGCAAGTGAGCTGCTACATATTTGGGAGTTAGCTATGCATTTTGTTTGAGGTGAGAATGGGTGTCACTTTAAAGCAGTGATAAAACCCAAGTGCATGGTGCCCCCCAGGAGTTCATTTCAAACATCAAATGCAGACATGGTCATCACTGAACTAATTTAGGATTCACAAAATCACTGAGGAATCCTCTATGGTCATATCAAATCCCAAACACAAGAAACACAATTCAGTGTTTCAAAGACACTGCAAACATTCCCATGCTTCAATTACTTCCTCAAAGCAAGGTAAGAATCACAAATACATGGTTTGCTTGTCACATGTGGATGCTATGGTTCAACAGGGAAACCCAGTCCAATGGCCTCCCAAGTCCTTAGCCCATGGCCTTTGAATGCAGCTAGTGGCTGTCATCTCATCCTTTCTAGATCTCCCTCTAAGTGAGGGGCCATGGATGAAACCAAACTCATATTAACTCTGTTGATCCCCTCATTGCTTGGATACTCTTTAGATGTGATTAAACAGGCAAGATGGAAAATACTTGCAGGGACAAAATAAGTGTGAGGTTGGCCTCGGCACAGTGGAGAAGTTGACTCCAGAGTGAGTCTCACTACATACATGGTTGAATCTCATATGGACAATGAAGTTCTATGTGGAGAGTCCCAGGCTGCATGTTCAGCAGTGCCCATGACTTGAGTCAAAGGTGGGCCTTTTTATATAGGAGCTCTGGTTGGTGCCAATAGCTCAGTTTAGAATGGTTCTCTTCCCACAAAGTGCCAGCCCAGGGATCAGAAGTTCTAACTGCCCCACACCTCATATATGAACCCAAAGCAAGAACTTAAAGACACCTTCTTAGTCAAGATGCTCTATCAAACATTCTTGTCTTGGGAAGGGGAACCTGATTGTCACTAGTGCCATTTTAAGGGACCTAATGAATACCATGGAAAATGTCAGAGCTGATGACTGACACTAAAATGCCACTCGACATGCTCCTAGGCAGAGCAGGGATACTGGGTTCATTCTAAACGAGGAAAATAAGGCTTTACATTTGTGAGCATGTAACAAAACAGATGGCCTTAGATCAGAATAGAGAGAGGATCATGGCTGAGAGTGTGTGTGGGCTGTGGAGCCTCAGTTGGAACCTTAGCCCCCTTACTTCATCCACATTGCCCTAGGCCTCAGTCTGCCCCATCTGTAAAAAGGGGGAAGTTGCAATTCCTATTTCACAGCATGGTTCTGCTGGGAAGCAAAGGAAATCAGTGCATGAGGAGCACCTAGAAGGATTCATGGCAAGATAAACGCTTCCTAATATTAGTGGTTCTTGTCACTGGGGCTTTGCCCACTGCTAATTGTTTGGAAATCCGTAAGTCTTAGCGTCTCCTCTGAGCTTTTCTGTTCCCGTCTCAGCGGTGAGGAGTCGGGATTGCACGATTCCTGAAGTGCTCACTGAGACTACTGGGTAACTGCCCTCTGCCCTCTGGATGAACGTGTGCCACAGGCTCAGGGGTACCTAGCAACACCACCTCCTCCTCACCCCTTCTCCTCACCCCCTCCTCTGCAGGCATACAGCCTAGTGTGGAGGGACTTTTCCCATTGCTCACATCCATCAGAGGGAGCCTGGGAACATTTGGCCTCAGGTGTCAGGCTTTTGAGGTGCCTATGGCATTCCCCACCGCAGACATTATCCCAGGCCTGGCCCTCTGCATTGAGGGGCGGGTGCACCTGACCAGGCCAGAGAGAACCTGTACACCCCCAAGAACTTTCCGTTATGGAAATGCAGGCTCTGGGGTGCGGGGGCGGGGATGAGCTCTGCAGCTCCATCCGCTTGGGCAGAGGAATTAGTGATTCTTCTTTTGATCTGTCAAAATGTTACTTGCATCGAGCGTGTCAGCAAAGGGGGCCGAAAGACATGACATTCAAGGGTTCCTGTTGGCGATAGTAAGTTCTGACATGAAGTGTTTTTTTTCTCTCTCTCTCTCTCTTTTTTTTTTTTCAAGGGTGCCCCTCTGACTTCTCTGTTGAAATGAATCGATTGTAAAGTAGATAAGGGTTGCAGCCTGGTGTCTCCTGGGAACTGGCTGGGTCTTCCTCAGCAGCTCTGATTCAGGTGGCAGTGTGTGTGCTACAGTTCAAGACATGTTGTCAAGGCAAAAAAGAAAAAAAAAAAAAAAGCTTTGGAAAAAGAATCCTTAACCAGGTCACTAACAACACCTTTAATCACATAGAGAGAAACTGTGATAATTATAGCCTCTGTCAGCACCCTGGGATTGCAGCTCCCCAGGCAGGCATTCACCCTCCCAACGAGGACATTACCTCCTTGTTTAAACAAAACACTCTAGGTTGCAAATATGGTTGAAAGACAGGTTCCCTGCCTCTGTAAGCATTTCCTCCTAATCGATGCGCTCAACGGACCAGGCCCAAGCACCTGTAAGTGTTAGTGGAGGCCCTCCCCTTGTCTTTGGACAGACAGAGACTAGAATGTAAATTCTATATGGCAATGACTTTTTTTTTTTTTCTGGTCTTACTATTATATTCTCACTGCCCCAAGTAAGGCTTAGCACCCAAAA
The DNA here is from genome assembly GCA_036346955.1 of Dipus sagitta. Lineage (NCBI taxonomy): Eukaryota > Metazoa > Chordata > Mammalia > Rodentia > Dipodidae > Dipus > Dipus sagitta. The sequence continues at coordinate 47,450,511 of CM070777.1, read as the reverse complement.
TGGGCCCAATAAATATAGCTTGGGTAATAAGAGGATGATCCCACAAATGAAATGAAATGAATAGAGAGGTGAGATGTCCCCAAGCTATGGAGATGGGCATTCTTTCTGGAAGGGTCCTCAGGGAAAGGCTGAGTCCTGAGTGCCGTGGCTGTGGTAGTCAGGCTCAGCTTTTGGGTATGAAATGAAGTGGCCATGTTAAGATGGGACCTTCTGACCTGAAGTTCATTTCTTTCTACCACAGCTTAGTGCCAGCAAAGTTATTCCCGCATGTATGATTTGGCCTGGCATCATGACAGAGCTCAGGGCGGAGCTTGGGCCAATGGCACTCGTGTCCTTGCCTGCTTGACACCAGTCGTCAAAACCAGGGGTCCCATGGGGAGTGAGAGGGAGGGCAGGGATGCGTTCCCAGTGAAACCTTTTCTTAGAAGGTCGCTGCCAGGGCGCTGGAGAAATGGCTTAGTGGTTAAGGTGCTTGCCTGTAAAACCAAAGGACCCATGGAAGCCAGATGTTCACAAGGGGGCGCACTCATCTGGAGGTCCTTTGCAGCAGCTGGAGGCCCTGGGGCGCCCATTCTCTCTCTGTGTCTCTCCCTGCCTATTTCTCTCTCTCTCTCAAATACACAAAGAAAAATAAAATATTTTTAAAAATCCAAGTTTGTAAAAAAAGATAGCAAATCTTACTTTATGAAAAGAAGGTTGCTGCCAGGGCAGAGAGGGCGCGGCTCACCCTACTTGGTCTGCCTGTGCAGCTCCTGCTGTGGTGTTCAGAGAGAAGTAAAGGGGACCCAGGGCCAGGGCTGGCCCCTGCTCTGCTCACTGGCAAAGTGGAGTGGTGGTCACACTGAAGGCTCAAGGTTTGTCTGCACCGGTTTTTGGGACAGCGATCACTGTTTTGGGCTCACATGGGCCCACAGAGATGTCAAAGTGTGTAGTGTCGAAAATGAAGTCTCATAATAGCAGCCAGCACTTACTGAATAATTGCGACATTGCATTCAACGCCTCGTGCGTGTTATCTCACTGGACCCTCATTAAACCTGTGATTTAGGCTCCACTGCTATCAATTCTGTTACACTGACGGAGACGCTGGGCCATAGAAGGCGAGGCAAAACCACCATCATCCCAGGGCTGTGGAACAACAACGTTCTAGCCTTTAGCCCAGTACTCTCCCTTCTGTCTCTTCTGCACAATGAACCACCCCCCCCCCAAGACACCTGAAAGACTGCTCTTAATTCTATAAAACTGTAAGTCTTGAAATCTCAGGAGATAGGAGGAGTGAGCTCAGGGGCCAAGACAGGACTGTGTAAGCCACACTGCCAAGAGCCAGATACTCTTGTGTTTCCCTCTGATAACAAAACAAAACCTACCACCACCACCAACTCATCTAAGTAGAGTACACAGGGCAAAAATATCCAATGGCCTTGTGAGTATGTAGAAAGAAATTAATTCTCATATTCAAATTAAACCTCCCAACTGGCCTCTGGCCTTTCAAAAGCCAACAAGAGACTTCAGTGACAATGGAACTCCAGCAATTATGATGAGAATATAAATGAATGTGATTTAAATACCAGAGGCATGATAATTTTGGAAATGGCTAAATAAACCTAATAATCTCATTCCTGCAATGTTCAATTATGGTGTTTTAATTAAAACCTCCTAAGGAGATGGGTGGCTAGCCATGGCTTACCTTAATTATTGTTGTACTTAGTTACTAGTCTCCAATTAGTAAAGGAAAGAAGGAAGGAAGGAAAGAAAGAAAGAATAAAGAAAGGAAAAGGGGGAAAGTTTCTTGTTTACAGGGAGATAATTGCATTTTATTTTTAAAAATAAAAGAGGAAATGTTTGCTATTGGGATCAAGCATTGTTCTAGGGGGCACCTGGAAAAAAAAGGATGTGTTGATAAGATTGATATCATCCTTATGAAAAGATACTTCATATTCAAGGCCATAGGCAGATAGGTCTGAAGTGGATAAGCAAATCAATGGGCTCAATGACATTCAAAGGAAAGAGATAATTGATTCACGAGGTCACATAGTTAACTAATAACCATAAATTATGAAATACGACAAGTAGGAACTCTCTGAGGTTAAGGTACCAGAGAGGAACATATGGAAAATAAAGCATAGAATTAGAACCCCCGCCTCCTCCCCCCCAAAAAACTCAACATGTTGGATGAAGATGAAAGAAAAAAATAAGAACTTACAAATCACATAACATGAACTTTTTCTCTGGTGTATTTTCATGCACTTTGATGAAGGTCAGGGGTGGCTCAAGTGACAGGCTTGTGGATCCCTTTCTTCAGGTAACATGAGATACTAACAGAGACACCCTTTCTGCTGTTACCAGTGGAAGCCCAGTAGGCAGATTATATCACACAAAAGACGCACTAATAAAATCATAAAATAAAAGTATGCTCTCCTACCCTGGTAAAGAAAAAAAAAAAATCCCCAACTGTCTGCCCAGAGAGAGAAAAGAAATGTCTTTGACTGCAAGGGTGTAGTTGGCAGGAGATGAATTTTGCTAAGTACTCTGCTGGCAGATTTCTGGGTTAGCAGGAGAGATAAGTCACCCATCTCCAGGGCTTCTGGAGGAGAAGGGGCCAGGCTCAGGACAGCTGATTTAATTCCCAGGGAGACATCAGGGACGTGGGCAGGCAAGGCCCTCCCAGCCAAGTGAGATAAGCTCTCTCTCCTATCTCGGGAGTCATGTGTTTGGTGAAGGGTTTGATACCATTTAAGGGCCCTGGGAGCTTTTCTCATGCTGCCTTGTCAAGGACCACTGGGGATGGGACTGCATGCGAGGATGGCTTAATTGGTGCTCCATGCTCCTGAGCGGACAGTGTCTTTTATTTAGGAGTTCTCGGTGGACGGTCCCTTCGGAGAGCTGCTAGGGAAGCAGCTTGAATGTGGAGCATTGGTGTATTTGCGGTTTCAGACTACAGACAGGTCCATACAAGGCAGCCTCATTCTGATGCCTTGCTGGGCTCTGGTCAGGGGCGGGCTGGCATCGTCCATGGTGGTACAGGGCCTGGGGGCGGGGAGGTGATCAGGACCTACAGCAGTCCTTCCCTGGGACCTTCTTCTCCAGGGCCTCTCACACTGACCCATTGTCTTAACTGCATGCCCCTCCCCCAGTCCGAAAACTTGTTCCATACTACACCCTTTTATCACACTCTTAGAAACCACACTTAATACTTATAGGGAAGGTGGCATTTTTGTGAAGTTTGCTCCTCCTGCCTCATTAATTATGGTGGTGCTCATTCCTCCATGTCCCAATTCCCTTAGACATTTGTAACCGACTTTGACCTTTTCAAAAGTAGCCTGTGTCAGTGACCTTGGGATGACTCAGAAGCAACCATGTGCTGAGAAGAAGTGACAGAGGAGTGCTCAGCACTGAAACAGCTCTGTGGTATCTTCCGGAGCTCAGCGTCCATTGCGGAAGAGGTGTTGGAAAGAATGTAAGAGCAAAAAGAAGGGTGGAACTCCTTACAACATGCTCCTCCAGACACAAATTGGCCTGGATATCCATGACCTCAAAGTGCCTGACACTACCTACACAAGACCATCATAATAGGAGGAAAAGATGATGACATCAAAACAAAAGAGAGACTGATTGAGAGGGAGAGGCGATATGATGGACAGCGGAGTTTCAAAGGGGAAAGTGGGGGGAGGGAGGGGATTATCATGGGCTATTGTCTATAATTATGGAAGTTGTCAATAAAAAAAATAAGTTTTGTGCTAGAGGGATGACTTAGCGGTTAAGGCATTTGCCTGCGAAGCCAAAGGACCCAGGTTCGATTCCCCAGGACCCACGTAGCCAGCTGCACAAGGTGGCGCATGTATCTGGAGTTTGTTTGCAGTGGCTGGAGGCCCTGGCGTGCCCATTCTCTCTCTGTCTCTTTCTCTCCTTCTCCTCTTTTTCTGTCAAATTTATTAATTAATTTAGAAAAATACGTTTTTATTCCATAAGTACCTCCTGGCAAAGCACTTAAAGAACCCTCAATACACAAGTGTCTCCATATGTTATTGCCCAAATTGGTGCTATAGGTGAGAAGGTGGGATTCTTAGTGCTCTGACGTTTGTAGTCTTTGGCCAAATGCTCAAAAGGCGCTTGGCTTCATGGAAGATGCTCCAAGGACCATCACAGTGCCCTAAGCAGGTGAGTGGTTAGGATGCTCCCTCGTAACCAACAAGGCTGCCTGCTCCATGCAAGCTTTTTCAAAGGAAGGGGGTGAGGGCACGAGCATTGCCAGGACTTAGGAGGGGCAGCCTTCCCCTTCCCTTGGGCTTTGGATCCTGATTTGTTGGATAAGCAATGTCCTGCAATCCTTGTGGAAGGAAGGAGTTTTCATGACAAAGTGGCATTTATGTTCATAGACCACATTATACTCAGCACCCACCTATAATGATGTGTTTTCACATTCTCTCTAATTAGTTTTTCTCACTAGCTCTTGGATGACTCCTGCACTCTATAATTATTTCTTTCACTGGCACTTATGCTGATATTGTACCCTTTGCCTAATAATTACTGTAATTACAGTCACTATATTTGAATTTGGTGCCTGTGTGATAAACGGTTTTATTATATGTGCTTGATGGGAAGTGATTTCTAAGTGGGCGTCTATAGGTAGTTACTGAGGCACTGCTATGAGACACGTTAAAATGTTTAAAATGTTTCTGTGGAATAAATACTATAATGAAGAAATAATGTGACGGGAAGAAGCAGAGAGAGAGAGAGAGAGATACAGTGAGACAGAGGCAGAGACAGTGAGTTTAATTTAAAAACTGGAGGATTTGCAGGATCAGCCTATACTTTTGGGGGTCTGAGAACATATACTGGGTTCAATAAGCTCTCTGTGCTGAAAGTGGGAAACAGCAAAAAACACAGAGGAGAAATGCAAGGTCTGTTCCCTGTGTACACCAACTGCCTGGGCTCAGCCTTTAGGGGGTCACCGGGTTCTAATTCCACAGGCCTAGTTTCCTGACAGCCTATCTGCCTTGCTGGGAAACTCTTCAAGTGAACGGTTTTGTCTAAATGCTCTCTTTCTCTGCATTCTTCCATTCCTCCCTGTCTTCATCACTATCTCCGTCCTTCCATCCATCCTCTCCTTCTTCTCTCCTTCCAGTAAACCAAAGGACTATTTCTACCTCTCTGCCATCGGAAGTAGAAGATGCCATTGAAAAGGAAACACAAAGAAGAAAGCAAAATTTAGGACACAGTTTAAAATCTGTGTCCTCTGCCTGCACATGTGGTTTTACAAGCTACGGCAGCAATCTGGGTCTCTATAACACTTCAGTTATGCACAGATCAAACCCGTATGTTTGCTCAGCACATTCTGTGGGCCCACTAAGCCATAATAATTAAACTGCACTTAGTTCACGCTTACCAAGGGCTGTGCATTATGCTAAGTGTTTTCTGCGCGCTATTTTACTTAATCCTGTCACCCGTGCTTAGTTACGTGCTATTGTTATTTAGATCGCAGATGAGTCATAACTTGTTCAAGCCACACACCAGCAAGGGACAGAACTAGGAATTCTAGCCAGGTATGTTGAGCCCTCCCCCCCCCCGCAGCCTGTATCATCCGCTATCCCTGGTTCTGCAACTATCTAGATGTGACAGAACATGTATGTGTAGCAAATACCAAAAACACCTCCGTTCCACCCGCTGCCTGCTGTCAGACGGCTCAACAAATGGGAGGATTCCTGGCATCACTGAACTGTGGCACTTCACAGAAAGTGATTCCTGAGTCCCTTGAGCGTTTTCCGTCACCAGAGGGATTTCTCCACGTGACTACGGGGTTCCTTCCACACCAAGCTCTGGGCTAGGATGTGTGCAAGGTCAGGGTCAAGGTAGAAAGTGGGTAGGTGGGTAGGTGAGCCCTAGTCTAGGAGGGGCAGCATGCGGGGCAGGCTCACCTGGACACACGTACTCCTTCTTCTGCACGTCGGCCACATTGAAACCCCTCAGGTGCACAGGCGCCATGCACAGGGTGAACTGGCCAACTGTCCGCCGCTGCCGCAGCCAATCCGAGAGCCAGGCCAGGTGGCAATCGCAGTACAGGTGGTTGGAGTGGAGACGCCTTGGAGGAGGAGAGACGGAGATGCCATCACGCAGGCAAAGAAGGAGGCGGTCCTGGACTCGAGTGGGCCAAGCTTCTCTGGCTCCTCTCCCTGGTGTGATAAATCTCCCGGGCCTGGGCAGCATTTTCCCCCTGGGCTCCCAAAAGCAGGAGCCTGGGACCTTTGGGTTACCTAGCCACTAATTATCTTCACATGGAGGCCACAGCCAATGGGTGCCCTGGAGGTTCTGAGCCAATTTCCATTTCTTAGTAGCCATTCCACTCTTTGCTTTCCTGGGCAAGCAAGCCTCAATGTACAGAGGAGGGAGAGTGACATTACTGTAGTGATACTACCCGCACCAGTCAAAGGCACGTTTCAGTTGTGCAGTGCATTGCAGGAGTTACAGCTGGCTTGAACCATGCTCTGCATTCGCTGTGCCTGCCTATGGTGCTGAGCAGCTGAGATCCGCTGCTGTCTTTAGTTTTTGGCTCTGTTTCTTCATTTCCCTCCAAGTCCCCTTTATGAGCCCACTGCAAGACATGCAGGGGGCCTGAGACCCTGCCGCTTGTGCATGTTGGGTGTGGGGGGGCACAGAGATAAGGGACTTTCTTGAAGGGGTGCCTTTCCTTTATTCTCCTGTTTAACTAAGGGGGTGGTCAGAGCTGATTCTGACAACCCCCAGAAATCTCTCCACGATGCCTGCCCTCTCTCCTTGCCAAGTTCATTTTCACCTCGTGCCTTTACTATTCTGATTGATTTAGGGGCCTCTACGAAGACTCCCTAACCACTTCTTAGACTCGGGCTCTCTTCCTGCCAGAGCTGTGTAGTCCCCAATCAATTTCTTGCCCTTGAGTGAATAAGATCCCCTGGAGGAATTTCTTGTTCTGCTTCTGAGGGGAATTCCGTCTAGGCTAGTTAAGTGATTTGAATTTCCTTCCCATGAGCTGGCAGGCAAGTTGAGGATGCCTGGGGTTTTCTAAAGGTTCTTCCACAAGGACTCTTAACTGGGGTCATGAGAACTTGAGGTGCTGAGTGGGTTTTGGTCGCAGGAGACTTGGGCTGAAGATGTAAATTTCAAATGGGTAGTCCTGGACACGCTCATAGCCAGCTGTTATCTTGGGGCTGTCAAGTGCTTTGTGTCAAGCCTGTTAATACTGAGTGGCAGCATGAAGGAGTGGCTCAGGCCAAGCCTGTGCTATAATGGGAGAGCTGAAGGGCCCTTGACTACATTTCACTTAGCACAGTGTCAACACCGCCAAGCCCTGGCCAAGTGCAGCTAACTCAGGCTTTGTGCTGGCTAAGGCTTCCTGGACCTGATAGGCGTAAGGCCCAGCAGACCCCGACCACCAAAAGCCTGGCTGCTCCACATCTCATCACTTCAGGCACAGGAAATGAACCCTGATCCCACCTAAGATGTAAAGGCATTTTTGCTAAAGAAATAAAAAAAAGTGTAGATATTTTTATGATTATCAGTGTTAGATGGAGTTTTTGTATTTGAAAGTAAGTCAAATATACTTTCAGACGTCCTCGACCCAGGACACAGTGATAATATGGGCCCCCAAATAGTGTCCTCTTTAGTTTCAAAGCCCAGAACTCCTGAGCTGAAGCGAACACTACTTCCCCCTCAGCCTGGACCTCGATTCTAGGAGGGGAGACAAGACTTCTGTTTACTCAAAAAACATGATCATGGGAATGGAGAGATGGTTCAGCAGCTAAGGTGGTTTTGCCTGCAAAGCCTAACAACCCAAGTTGATTCCCTAGTATGCACATAAAGCCAAATGAACAAAGTGGCACATGTATCTGGAGTTCCTATGCACTGGCAGGAGACCCTGATGTACCCATTCTTTCTCTCTCTGCTTGCAAACAAGTAAAAAAAATATTGTTAAAGCCCATGATAAGAGCAAAGAGAAGTTGGAAGCAGGAAGGAGAGAAGAGAATTCCTGCTCAGTCAGCTTTCACCAAGTTTCAGTGCTGTCCGGGCAAATGGCCACTTTGTGCCCACCTGAAGGCTAAGGAGGTACACAGGGCAGGCCGTAGAGCAGTGTGGGCTAAGGTGAGGGAGGCTTTTTTTTTTTTTTTTTTTTGTGTGTGTGTGTGTGTGTACACCAGGAGACTCAGCCATTTAATTAGCTTGGCTTTTAAGTGGAAAAGCAGTTGCCCTATTTGATAGTGAGGCATGGATGTTAAGACAGCAGGGACCACTCTGAGATGAGTGTGGGTCTCTCATGTAGATAAATTCGAACAAGTTCCCACCAGTTTCAATTGAGGGCACGAGTTCATCAGAACAATACGAATGAGGTTAAGGTAAGCCAAGTCTTTCCTGGGCTGCTTAATTTCTAGGTTAACCAAAAAGTTGGAGGCTTCCCTTTTGAAGTCCATGTTAGTTTGGGCTTTTTGCAAGTCTGGCTAGTCCTCCCTCCACTATTGCTCTCAGTATTGCCCTAGATGATTCTGTCCCTTTGCCCAAAGTCCTGGGGCTTTCTCTCCTCCTGGGTCAGACCCCAGAAAAGCAGAGACTCAGATATGGATATGGAAGCCACAAGAAGTCTCTCACCAGAAAGCCCAGGGCCTCAGTTCCCTCCACTAAGAATTTTCTTTGTCAGAAATGGTAGAAGAGCCCAGCCACACAGTTTCTTTCACATCATGCTTAGGAGACTGAATGGAGCAATGACATCCCAGATACTAAGTACTGCTTTAAAAAAAAAAAAAGTCACCATGATGATCATGAAATTTGGCTTTGAAATTGCCTAGAATGGTTCTAGCCCTTTTGAGTGAGAGGAAAAGTTATTTTCATTACCCTCTACAATTTTGATGGGCTGTGATGGTGATGACTTGGGGTGTGGTGACCTCTGTTGGCTTGTGGGCCCTGTGTTAAACTCTAGTCTCTCCTTCCTCTGCCCTGTAGTGTGAGGCTCTGATGTCAAATTGCCTTGACATTGGCTCTGGGCTTTCCGATGTTGATTTAACTTTAGACCTCAGTGTTATCATGTGTAAAATGGGGAGGACTGTTTTAACGATTGAAATAATTCATGAGAAGTGCTTAGCACAACTCCTAGTATACAGTAACACACAAAAGAAAAGCTCACAGTTATTGTGGTTCAGAGGAGACTAGTACAGGCTCCAATCTCTTCCCAACCCGTGGCCGCCTGTACGAGGTTATCATCGCTTATTTAAATACTAAAGAGGCAGGTGGCCAGGGTTCTGCAGTGTTTTGTGGATGGACACAACACATTCCGTGTTGACGAAACCACCTTCACGAAACAGGAGGTGAAAATGAATACAAATGCCAATTTACAAAAGGTGCCTTTTAGCCACAGATGCTAAATTAAATTTCCAGCAAATCCTTTCAGAGAGGGTCAGTGTTCATTTTCTATAAAATGTGGCTTTCTGAATTCAATATAAAAGCTTTCCTTTGGAAATCCCATTTATGACTTCTTTCCCCTCTCTTCCTCCCTCCTTCTCCACCACCACCCGTCACCCCCCCCCCAACACTTTAATTACAGTGAAGGGGGATTAGTCAGCTCATCCCCAGGGAGTTTTCTGTACGGAGCCATCTCTGAAATTAAACTAAAGGGAAAATGGCAGCGGCAGAGAGCAAAGAGAACAGACAAGATTGACTGATTGATCCGCACTCAGATGAATGTTCGGGACCACAGAGAAGAAGGACAACAGGGGGCTGGAGAGATAGCTTAGTGGTTAAGCACTTGCCTATGAAGCCTAAGGACCCAGGTTCAAGGCTTGATTCCCCAGGACCCACATAAGCCAGATGCACAAGTTGGCACATGCATCTGGAGTTCATTTGCAGTGGCTGGAGGCCCTGGCGTGCCCATTCTCTCTCTCTCTCTCTCTCTCTCTCTCTCTCTCTCTGCCTCTTTATCTCTCTGTTGCTCTCAAATAAATAAATAAAAATAAAAAAAAGTTTAAAAAGGAGTGTTTAAGTCTTTTCTTTAAAAAAAAAAATAAGAATGACAACAGGAACAAGGAGATAAAGTCCTCTCACCCTCTTTTCCACCTCAGTACACCTCGAACCAGCCCCCAAGATCCCAGGCTAGCCACCCTGCCTGGCTCCCACAGACCCACCCTTGCTGTCAGCTGAAAAGAACCCAGAGGGGAATCCTGCCACACAGGAAGTCCAGAGGGGCTGCGAGGAGCCTGTTCTTTGTGGGTGAAAGCTCATTTATTTCTAGGTCCCCCCCCCCCACCAGTCTGCAAGGAAGCAGGCCCGAGAGTCCTGTGGCTTACTGGTGGCTTCCTCCCTTAGCACCTGGGCTACACACTTCCCCAGCTCAATTGTGGGTTTTAGGGGAGCTCTGAAGAAGTCTCTGAAAGCCCAAATGGCTTCTCCTTAAAATTCTATGAATGCACCATCCCATTTTCAGAGGGAGGGAAACAGACACATTTTTCTTGGCTTAGGTGTTTCTACCATCTGAGGGCTCCAAGGAAGAGTCTTGGGAGCAAAGATGGAAGCCGGGCTGGGATTATTTATTATTATTATTGATAATAGCTAGCATTTGTGTATACACCTTGTACCAGGTTCTTTACGTGTTATACCTCATTGAATTCATCCCCACAATGGCAATAAGGTAAGCACGTATTAAGTCACTTCCCCAAAGCACACAAAAATGAAATGTGCCCAAAGCAAGTGGCAGAGCTCGCTTGTCACCTCAGGTCTGCCTGACTCAGAATGCGCTGCGTTGCACCTCAGAGATTCCCTCCTTGGCCTCATCTGGAAATAAGCTCCAGGAATTCTCAGGAATGCAGTGGCTCTTAAGCTGAGAGTGTGAAAGTCTCTTGGAGGACATGTCACAAACAGATTGCCCCGTCTCATCCAAAAGGATTCCATTTCCACAGGGATGGGGTCGGGCCTGGGGGCTTGTTTTGGGGACAAGGTCTAAGGGATACTGACATTGCTGATCTAAGAAGCCTCACTCTCAGAAAGGACGGCTTGAAGCCTTTTCAGATGTCATGGAGTCTATGTTGCTCGCGATGAGCTTGGGATGTTCAGTCCAGATTTCTAGATCCACAGCGTGATGGTAATATAACACCCAATATCATTTACTATCTACTCTGCACCAGGCACTGTGCATATCTAATTTCGTGTGATCTCTGCCACGAACCCTTTTTATAGAGGGGAGAGAACAGAGTTCACAGAGCCAGTCAAGGGTCCAGAGAGAGGTCCAGCTCTTTGACTTGCTCCGGACTATAGCTGGCTAAGAGCTCTCTGGAGCTGGTTCTTCCTTTGTACTGTGAGGCAAACACATCAAGACAGACAGCTAGCAGGAGCCTCCTAGGACATGCATCAGGGCTCTGGCTGAGAGAGGAGTGCCTCCAGGAGTAAGGATGGTAGAACTGCTCTTAGTTCTGCCTGTCCTGGGGGAGATAATTTGCTTCCTGAGCACACACCCTCAACAGCTTAAGCCTATCCAAGACATTAAAGATAAAGCATCAACTTAGTGCATTCTAATGTGAGAATGTTATTCAGAAAGCTGGGGGACATAGAAGGTGGGTCTTGGGATAGAGAAGGGACAAGGACTCCTGTCCTTCACCATTCCCAGAGGGGAAATGACTGTTATTATTTTACTATAACAGAACCACCAATGGGATGCGACATTAATGAAACCAATGGGAGTCATGAAGTCTCAGTTCTGTGTGTTCTACGGCAACATAAAACAAGTTTTCTTATCAAAAACAACAGACAAAAGGCAGGAGAAGACCTTCCCACAGCTCTGTGGTGATGAGAAATGAGATAAGAAATGCCTGGCATAGGACAGAAGCTTTGAACCACGGATGGCCTGTGACTACCCAGCATCTGCCCTCACCGGCCACCCCTCTCCTTGCTTAACAGGTTTTACAACCGGTGCAGAGCTGTACCCGGGAGGAAGCAGGGCCCTTTACTCACAGAGTCCGAATCTTCGGCATGTGGTTGAAGCTGGTGACCAGGATGCGGCTAATGTTGTTGTTGTTGAGGGTGCTGTGGAGACAGAGGAGAAGGGAAGCGGTCAGTGGTGGTGGGGGAGGGGGGAGAATGGGCATGGGTGTGGTTGTAAAAAAGTCAGCAGCTGTGAGGCAAAGTAACGGGCATCTGGAGACAAGTGGAAAAGCCCCCAGTGAAGAGCATCCGTAACCCTGGGGGCCCTCCTCTGCTCTCCTCAGGTTGTTCTCTTGCTTATTCACCCCTTCCTGGATCCAGCTACTTGCAAAGGGCTTCATTTTAACATCTCTGATTCACAATGACAAGCCAGCTAGGTGTAAGAGGGCAGATGCACTCCCTTTGCTTTGCAGCACGCAATCCCGGAAAGCAGGCTGAGCTAGAGGACGCAGGCACCTCTTCAACTTCGCGTGGATGCTACGCGCTGCGGGCGGGATCTGAACCCAGCCCTCTCTTGCTCCGCTCTTGCTTTGTTAATTGCACACACTGCTTCACACAACGATGCTATCTGGGTAATTAACGTGTATTTTCGAGGCATCCTCTGGCCCTCCGAGTGTATCTTATCTCAAGAGGGATTAACTCTCCTCCTTCTGGTATGCCTCCATGACCGTGGGTGGAGTGTCTGTGGGACAACATCAGGACTGACTGGAACTTTCGGACAGGGACAAGTAAAGAGAAAGGTATAAACTAGACAAGTGGGCAGAAGGGAATAAGGCTGCTGAAGAATGAAATCAGGAGCTAAGAAAGTGTCCCCTGGGCTTACCTGCTAGAGGGACTTACTACGGAAGCCCAGAGGAATATAGCAGCCAGGGAAAGCTCTACAAAGAGGTCTTTCCAGGTCAGTTAGTTCAATGACTACTCAGCAGACAGGCAGCAATGCATGAAGGGCCAGACCTGGTCCTCAGCTGTCTGACCCACACCTGCCTTGCCTTGCATCCCGAGGGGGAAGAGTTGGACACAAGTCATGGTCTGATCCTCTATTCTAGTCACTCGCTCCCAGGCCCTTCTTTTCTCTACTCCTCCCAGAGCCATTCCGTACTCTTCTCACCAACCTAACTCCTCCCACCATTCCCTAGGCTACCACTGGTCTCCACTGTCCCAAGACGGATCCTGGGTTTGGAAGCCTTCATTTATCAGGCAGACTCTGTCTTGAGCTCTTGGTAAATATATAACCTTCCTCTTAAAGTGCCCTGCATATCGTGAGCTCTGCAAAGGCTCACGATAGAAAAGGCACTGCCCTGCTCCCTCTACCCACAGTGACTGACTGCTGCTCTCACAATTTATAAACCACAACCAGCAGTCCCACTAAGGAGGGCCCTCAGTGGAATGGGGGCAGGGAGGAAAGAAATGGTGGCACCAACATACGTGTCCATACCAAGTTTCTACTTAATAATAATAATGAAAAGAAACAATGAAAAGCATTTTCTATCTTATAGATTACAACAGCCCCATGATTGGACCATATAGGAACCTGGATCAAACAGTTCCATGTTATCAACATCACTTATTTGTGGACTCCTTATCTGTAGGAGAAGGACGTGGTGCCTTCTTTAGGGCTGGCGAAAGCCTTAGCATGAATTCAATGAACAGAGATCACCACTTTGCTTCTGGTGGTGAAGGGAATCTAGTCCCGTCCTGGTCATGTCCATTCTCCTCACCCCGGCCTTCCACGGAACTAGAAACAGCTCTGGCAAAACACCGTCATCCCTGTATCCCGGGCCAAGGGGCCATGCACAGATCCCTTCTCCAGCAAGATGTGAGGGAGCACATCCACCACCCCAGTCTATCCCTCACATCCTCCTGGTCTCCTCGTCACTTGCTTGGACAGTAAGTCCAGAGGAAATCGGTACGCACAGAGAAACAGAGCATAGATCTGGTTCCTTGTTCCCACTTTCTCCATGCTTCCCTTCCTCCTGGATTTACTATGCATCCCCCACGGACGTGGCACTGTGTCAGGCATTCCGTATGGCAGAGGGACCACCTACTTTACGTTGTTGGCATGCACAGCTCTATGACTGCACCCATGCAGGTACTTGGCAAGATGAACCTATCCTGTGTGGCTTCCCTTTTCTCTGTATGTGCGTACGTATTCACGTGCTTTCGTGTCCCGTCTCTGTGTACCCAGGAAGCCTTTGGACAATGCTAAAGAATTAATTCATCGCCCCCATCAGGCCAGAATGCTCCTCTTCACTGGCTCAGGACAGAAGTGATGCTGCCATTTCTCCTATCCATTGCAGACTTCCAGGCTTTTACATACGGGCAATTGTTGGGTTTTGTTGACTGCCAGAAGAAACTTTTGGTCACCCTCTTCATTTTAAAGGCAAAGGGCAAGGAGTGCACCAGGAAGGTCCTTCTTTATGACAGGGGCCCACACTCAGTCAGGTGCAGTTCACAGCCCCGGCCCTCACTCACTGAATATGCAGGACAGCTACACGCGGGCTTCAGCTGCGACTCTAACAGTAGTCCGGCAGCAATGACTTATTAATGTATTACTACACTGATATTTAAATGTGACTCATAATGAGAGCTATAAAACATTTACGATAATAGCAATTATTCCAGAACCAAAATGGCTAAAACACAGTACTCAGACTCTGATGATCTGCTTGCTTGAGGCTGGCCAGCCCAGAGATGTCAAAGGCTTACTAACCTCTCAGACACTGATTTCTCAGGAAGCTGCAACTGCTGTTTTGCTACGAAACACAGATTTATTTGCCTCCCAGTCTTGGCAGCTTTGGCCCGTGGAACACTGTGCTCTGTCTGGCTTTTGGGTGCTGCCTAAGCAGCTGGCATTCAATGGAGAAGATGGTGTTAGATTCCCATCATGGACAGACAGGGTTGGTAAGAGAGGCCTCAATGGTAGAGACCTTGTGAAATAGCCATTTACAGCCTAAGTCACCACGGGGAACTTTTTGGATCTCATTTGAGCTCTCTTTCACAATACACAGAAGTATTAGCACTGATCTCTCACAGCAGCTTGAGTGGAGAGTAAATGAGATGATACCCAAGATTGCCAATGTTAGCTAAGAGCTTCTGTTATAAGGGTGGGCTCTTGGCTAAGGTGCAACGTCATGCCATCCCATTTACGCCTTCCCATCACCAGTTAGTCAAGGACTTCTGGGATCTTCTCTGTTTCATGGATGTAGAAAGTGGTGGTACCAAGTAGGCTTGACCCCGGGAAGTAGGTCTCCATTAGTTTCCTGTTGCTGCTGTATGTAACAGATGACCACGGATTTAACGGCTTAAATTTAATCCCCTACAGCCAGGAAGTCTAAAGTCCAAGGTGGGTCCATGGTTCATACTTCCCAGGAGGCTTTAGGAGGAGAAGGTGTTTCCTTCCTGTTGTAGTTTATAAAGATCACCCACATCCCTTGGTGCACAACCCATTCTGTGCACCTCTCCCAACTTCTAGCGATCTCACTATGATAGCTGACTCTCTCTTTTAAGGACTCTTCCCCTCTCAAGATCCTTAATGTAGTCACATTTGCATCTGCAAGGACCCTTTTACCACTGAATGTGACATTCAAGGGTTCCTGGGATGATCCTAGCTTTTTGGGAGAACAGAATCCAGCCAACCACCAAACCCTTGAGACAAGCTATGTAAAGCATTTAAACATGGGGTCCTCCTCAGAGCCAACATTCAATAACCACTAGCAGTTGTCACTGTAGCTTGGTTAGAGCATTTCAATTATCAACACGATTTCACATAGCCTGTCCGATAGTCCCGTTTAATCCTGATGCCACTCTCAGGCTAGGGTTATTAGCAGTGTCAGATTAAGAGGGACTCGAGGGTCTGTATGGGTACTACACGAGCTCCTGGTGGATTCCGGACTCCCTGTTCTTCCTTCACGTTCCTGTTTCTCCTCACTCACCCAGCTGCCTCCTACTTTTAGGACCAGCTTGTCCTTGCCGCATAGACCTTGTTTGTCATGTCCACTGATGACCTTAAGCTAGAAGGCTCTGTGCACCGCCCTCCCCTTTGCCACTTGTTTTTATAAACCTTCCTGAGAGTTAGCCAGCAGAAAACGAGAGGCGCGCTCTGAAAAATGCCACCATTCCCACAGCCCCACTGGGCCGCTGGCGTGTGCTGAGCTCCGGTGACCTCGTCAACTTCACTGACCTCTGTGCCTGGCGCAGCTTTGCTGGTTCCAGAGTCAGCCTTCAGCTCTTCTGGAGACGTGTGGGGAAAAGATGACTTTTCCCCCAAATTATTCAGGTAGGCAGAGGAGGTCTTGTTTTTTTTTTTTTTTCTTCTTCTCCTTAAGTAAATATTTAATTTAGTATTTTCTATCAGGTTTCAGGCTCAAGTTCAGGACTGCCTGGACCATCAGAAGCTACTGAACGGCATTTTCAACCTGAACCAGAAACAAAGCCACCTCCCTTCTCCACGAAGTTGAAGGGACAGTTCTCCTTCCCCTACAGCTCTCTTACAAAGTCTGTGATGCTCAAGTTCTGTGGTCAGCTCCACCAGAGTAGGAATCCACGGGCATTTCTCTTGGGCAGGTCTGTGAGGTGGTTTCCAGGAAGGATGAACTGAAGAGGAAGTCCTTCCTCCAGAGTGAGTAGCCCTGGGGAAGGGGGGCTTTCTATAAGGAGGCTCTGAGAGGACACAGTCTTTTGTTCCACCAGGCAGCCTGTGCTGCTCACCGGTGAGTGCCTTTGACCCGGCTGCTCCACATCTGCCCCCACCAGCTATTCACTCCTGTGTGCATCTGTCCTGTTCAGCTGTCCTTCATCAGCACTGGAATCATGTTTCCTCAGCCTGTCAGTGTGGACTGAAGACCCGTGGCTCTCCAGCAACCCTCTAGGCCTTTAGTACCAGATCGGGACCGCTGAGACATCCAGCCACGTAATCTGAGCAGCTACCACGTGCCTTGACTCTCGAGCCTGCAGACTGCTACTGTTGGACTGCCATAAGCTAATCGCCTCTTACTGCTAATTCATTCTATGGGTTCTGTTCCTCTATAGAATCCTGACGAATACAAAGTCCTTACCCCATTAGCAATACTGTATTCATACTGTGGTCAAGTCATCCCGAATACAGTCAGCGTCCCTTAGGCTTCATCAAACAGCTGAATGAAAAGTGACCCACGACAAGCTTACGGATGGAACCCATGAGTGCGAACACTACAAAGATTATATTAAAATTTCTATTCCAAGCCACCAAGGATTAGTGAATTTAACATTGCTCCCATAGTGCACAGAAAGAAAAAAACACACACCAACATATGCACTACGACTTTGTGCTTCCTGAAATTCCTAAGCCAAATACTGGAGTGTGATGGCAAGCAAGGGCTCCCCAGTAATGATAAGTCCATTAGGAAGTAACACACGTGATGGTCAGCTCTCAGCTAGGGAGAACGGTCTAGATCCCGTCCCATGTAACCATTTTTTTTTTCTAATAAAGTTGCGCCCACTCATTTCTGTGCTGTCCGTAGTTTCTATGCAGCAGTGGCTGAGTTCCAGTAGAGACTGTGTGGCCTGTGAAGCCTAAAAGAGTCACTGTCTGCAGTCTGCCAGTCAGAACTGGTCTAAAGAAGACAGGATTGGGTCAGAGGCTTCCAAAACTCAAAAGCAAACCCCACAAATTTTTACCCCCCCACACACACATGGTAATTGAGCAGAGATGTGGTTCAAAAGGAGGGTGTTAAACCCTTGAAGACACGGCCCTAGCCGCCATACCAGGCTTCCACCTTGGAAGATCCTGGTGCGTCTCTGGCCTGCACTGCTGTGAATAGAGCACAGCTGGCCCAAGTGAGATCCGTGCTGAGCTGGGGTGGAACAAGCACGGGCAGTGATTCTCGCGGCGGGGCTGCTGCACCTGCGGCAGAACCTAGAACTTGACAGAGATGCTTGTTCTCAGCCCACTCGGATGTTCTGAGCTGCAATGTCTGGGGTGGGCCTTCACACTGTCTGTCGGTTTTAACCAGCCTTCCCCATGCAAGCTTCCTTTTGTCCCTGTGTCTTTGGCAACTTAAAGCACTGGGGATCGAACCCAGGATCTCATATACACCTGAAAAACGTGCCATTACTGAGCCTCTTCCCCAGCCCCTTATTATTGTCTTAAGTTTTGAGATACGGTCTCAGCAAGTTGCCCAAGCTACCCTTGAATTTGTGGTCTTCTGCCCCAGTCTCCAGAGTAGCTAGGATTATGGGCATGCACTACCATGCCCAGATAACTTCATACCTGAAAACCACTAGACTAGGGGGAAAACAAAAAAGCTAAGGACACAACCTCTCTCCCCTCCCAAGGGCAGAAGACAGTACATCGGGATGCCTGCTTGCTGCCTGTGGGATGGAAGACCTCTTCTGAGGCAGGCATGGTGGTTTTCCACTCAGGAAGAGGTTCAAGCTCTGAAACAATGGTCATGGCTACAGTTGCTTGGGAAGGGCTCCAGTGTGGGTTCAGGCCCCCATCCCCACCCCCACTCCCCACTGGTGTCTGCTGCATGCTAGCATATGGCTCTCTCTTGCATCACTCAAGACAGCCATCTTTGATCTGAAGGAGCTCTGACCAGCTACAGCGGTGCCACCCTGGCAACCTTAATAAGGCTGGCATTTCCCTCTGTCTCCTCCGATTAGGCTGTCGCTTTATCACTCTGGGCTTTCCTGGCTCTGCCTGTAATCTGCGTGTTGTGTGTCCATAACACCATGTAATTGGCTCTAATGCCACAGTATTATCTCTGAGCATGTGTCACACCATTGCAAAACCAGGCATTGACAGTAAGTGCCACGGCAGCCTCCCAACTGGGCCACCCTGCCTGGGGTGGTCTGGAAGCCTCCATCACACCTGCAAAGATCCAGACTCCTTGTTCGGCAGATTGGCCACTCATCCCCCGTTTCCAAGCAGGCTTACTTTTCCCTAACTCTCAATAAGCAAGGCGGCTCCTTCCTTGATGGTGCCCAAGAAGAAGACTCCTGCTGAGTCATCCATGACAGTAGGATGGCTTCGGAAAGTGACTGTGGACGTGCCCTGACTTGTACTTGCACACGCGGCGAGTCCAATGTCCAGTGCTCCGAGCCCGAAAGACAGAACGATCTCCAGCAGTGCCTATATTGAATTCACAGGAGTGGATACAACCAAGGTGGGCAGAATCATTTTCTGAAGAGGAGATGAGTGTACACACTGTGGCTCGGCCCTGTGGGAGATATCTAAACTGCTTGCCTGGGAGACGCGATGCACACAAGGTGTCTGAGTGGGTAAGTCTCCAAGGGCGGGGCTGGGAGCTCCCTAGGGGAAGGGCCACGGGCTGCTCCTCCCTCTTGCCTGGCTCACAGGAGGGCAACAGGCATGAAACTGAGGTCCCTTCAGCTCCCTTGGGCTGTCCCTTAGGTGCCATTTCTCCTCCCTGGCTCACCTATCACGGCAAGACTGCCTCAGCTTTATCTTATTCAGTAGCTTCTCATTGAGTCATCATGCGTCAGGAATCAGGCCCTGTTGCTGATGACCAAGCCCTTTAATGCTTGCCAGGATCCTAGGAATATGAACGCCTTCGCCCACTCAGAACATGTGTGTGTGTGGCCAGTCTCTGCACACCTGACCCCAGGAGAATGCACTGTGTACCTCCTGGGCCCAGAGAGTTCGAGGACGGCATCCCTGTCCCTGTCCTGGGTCTCAGGCCATCCTCAGCATCTCTTCAGTTCTGCACTTTGTAGCTGAGGCTGCCTTCACTGTTGCCTGCATTTGGAGGTTGGACTTGTCTTCTCCCCAAGCTCTGTATTGCTCTGTTGTTCCTGGATGCTCTAGAACACCACAGACATCAGCAGGAGGGAGAATTCTTTGAGAAAACACAAACTGAATGTTACATGTTCTCTCGTGACCTCTCTGCTTGCCTCGGCTTGGCTATACTCCTAAAGGACACTGCCTTGGCATAGGCTTGCCCACATCCTCCATCATGGATGACCATACCAATAACAGCAATAACGTTGATACTGTTTATCAAGTGCTTACTTTATGCCAGTGTGGTGCGGGCACATTTCTCACATTTCATTTAATTTTCCCCAAAAACCAGAGATTCAATAGTGGTATCAATCTAGAACCCAAGTGAGATCAAGAACTCCGCCCTGATCACATAGCTACAGTGTTGTGGAGACTCTATCCAAAGCCTTACTTCTGCATTCAAATGCTCTACCACTGCGCTGTATCCCAGGACCTGTACTTCTAAGCACTGCACAAAACAGCCACTCACAGAATCGCCTTTAGACAGACTTTGCTGTCCAGGGTCTTCTGAAGACGGGGGAGATCATATTGGTCTGTGTTAGCGTCTCCCTTCACTGTCTCCAGTAAGCCAGGAGCCATGGGGTTGAGGGTCTGTTTCAACCTCTTCCTTTGCTGCTAACACGAAGAGCTCAGCCCCGACAGTGCGGGTGGTGGTAGATGCTACGCAGAAGAGAGGACAACTGTGTCGCAATGCCTTCAAAGGTCAAGATTTGGCCAATAGGTCAGTGCTATCAAGCCATCAAGGCCCATGCTGCGGGATGGACATTGAATATGCTGAAGAACTAGAAGTGCAGATCTGCTTCTGAAGCTAAGCCCATCCTCTGCCCGTTTAGAGTGGGAGATGTGTCTTGAGGGGAGATGAGGCAGGAGGAGAGGGACAACAGGGGACAGAGTGGGGAGACAAGCCACGAAACCTCCACTACCTGCTGTCAACTATCTTGGGTGCTGCGTATTACTGAGTTCTTTGATCTCCCTGCGGACCGTTTAAATTAAAGCTCATAACCATTGTGTGGGCATATAATGAAAACAACCCATGCTGCACTGATTAGACCATTACTCTCAACTGTTAGAAAACATAATGATCTCACAAGGGGCCTTATTCACTGACGTATAGCAGTCGGGCTCTCATCTGACACCTCAAATTAGCAGCCAAAGCAATAACAGCTGGGGTTTTTGTCTCAATATTTGTACCCGACTCTAAAGTGATTTGGCACTGGGTGAGCGTTATTTTTAAACACACAGCTCTCACCGCCAAGTAACATTTTAAATGGTCTCCAGGTGTCATGTAAAACCTACAGAAATAAATAAAAACAATCAGCTGCCAATTTGGGTCTTTGATGATACAGATTCCTTAACAAAAGGGGCTTGTCTCTGTTCTCCCTTCATTATATATTCATAATGTGACAGGCAGAAATTCATCTTCTTCTACGTAGCAGAACTTCGGTGTTAAGAGTGAAAAAAATAAAAGATGCTTCGAAAGGTGTCAAAAGTGGAAGATCAAAAAGAGAAAGATGAATCTTCACATCCTGCCATCACTCAGTCAGGTCCCTGGTCGTGTAAGTGTTCAGGATGCTCTCATGCATGGGGCACTTTGATGCTGAACACCTCTTACTCGCTGATTGAGATGATCAGACACTGCCTGGTGGTGATTCTAAATGGTTTAACTGCCTCTCAATGGCAGAGTTAATTGGGGAAAAAGTGCTTTAAATGTAACACAAATGAAAAGGCATTGGTCTCCTAATTTTATTTCATCATAGAATGGAACCTTGTACCAGTTTCTACAGGATGGAACCATCATGACTTGTCTATAGGATGGAACCCTAGTTCCTGGAACACTGGTCTACAGGATAGAACTCCAGACTAGTCCATAGGATGGAACCCTGGACCAGTTGCCTATAGGATGGATCCCTGGACCAGTTGTCATAGGACAGAACCCTGGACCAGTTGTTATAGGACAAAACCCTGGACCAGTTATTATAGGATGGAACCCTGGACCAGTTGTCTAGAGGACGGAACCCTGCACCAGTTGTCACAGGACGGAACCCTGGACCAGTTCTCTACAGGATGGAACCCTGCACCAGTTGTCTACAGGAAGGAACCCTGGACCAGTTGTCACAGGACGGAACCCTGGACCAGTTGTCACAGGACGGAACCCTGGACCAGTTGTCACAGGACGGAACCCTGGACCAGTTGTCTAGAGGACGGAACCCTGGACCAGTTGTCACAGGACGGAACCCTGGACCAGTTGTCACAGGACGGAACCCTGGACCAGTTGTCTACAGGACGGAACCCTGGACCAGTTGTCTAGAGGACGGAAACCTGGACCAGTTGTCTACAGGACGGAACCCTGGACCAGTTGTCACAGGACGGAACCCTGGACCAGTTGTCTAGAGGACGGAACCCTGGACCAGTTGTCTAGAGGACGGAACCCTGGACCAGTTGTCTACAGGACGGAACCCTGCACCGGTTGTCTACAGGACGGAACCCTGAACCGGTTGTCTACAGGAAGGAACCCTGGACCAGTTGTCACAGGACGGAACCCTGGACCAGTTGTCACAGGACGGAACCCTGCACCAGTTGTCTAGAGGACGGAACCCTGCACCAGTTGTCACAGGACGGAACCCTGGACCAGTTGTCTAGAGGACGGAAACCTGGACCAGTTGTCTACAGGAAGGAACCCTGGACCAGTTGTCACAGGACGGAACCCTGGACCAGTTGTCACAGGACGGAACCCTGGACCAGTTGTCTAGAGGACGGAACCCTGGACCAGTTGTCACAGGACGGAACCCTGGACCGGTTGTCACAGGACGGAACCCTGCACCGGTTGTCTACAGGACGGAACCCTGGACCAGTTGTCACAGGACGGAACCCTGGACCAGTTGTCACAGGACGGAACCCTGGACCGGTTGTCTACAGGACGGAACCCTGCACCGGTTGTCTACAGGACGGAACCCTGGACCGGTTGTCTACAGGACGGAACCCTGCACCGGTTGTCTACAGGACAGAACCCTGGACCGGTTGTCTACAGGACGGAACCCTGCACCAGTTGTCTACAGGACGGAACCCTGCACCGGTTGTCTACAGGACGGAACCCTGCACCGGTTGTCACAGGACGGAACCCTGGACCGGTTGTCACAGGACGGAACCCTGGACCAGTTGTCACAGGCTGGAACCCTGGACCAGTTGTCTACAGGATGGAACCCTGGGCCGGTTGTCACAGGACGGAACCCTGGACCGGTTGTCTACAGGACGGAACCCTGGACCGGTTGTCACAGGACGGAACCCTGCAACAGTTGTCTACACTATGGAAATCAGGACAACTTGTGAAGTGCACTACTTACAAACCAGGCAACTCCAGCATGCCAAAGTATTAGCAATGGGTCACAGCTGACAAAGGGACCTTCAGGTTATATATCTAGGTGAGGTTTGTAGTTAAGAAGGGAAGAAATGGATAATTTCTACCTCAGCTGTACTTGGTGTCTCACCTTGTAAGAGAGAAAGAAGGGATAGTGTTTAAGAATGACACCCTCACCTCCATGTGCACTACCACAGAAAAATAATTTTAAAAATTAAGGGTAATGTTTTGGCATTTATTTTTTATTTATTTACTTGCTGGAGAGAGAGCCACTGCAAACGAACTCCAGATGCATGTGCCACCTTGTGCATCTGGCTTACGTGGGTCCTGGAGAATCAAGCCTCAAACAGAGGTACTCAGGTTTCACAGGCAAGTGCTTAACCACTAAGTCATCTTTCCAGCCCCTCCCTTTTTATTTTATTGTATTTTTAGACAAAATAAGTGAGATAAATAGGATTCTCATAGGAATCTTCTGGATTTTCAATATTGACAACAACCAAATCACCCTGAGAAACAAAACTCTATCAATGCACGAGGCACCTCCCTCAGAGGTGAATTTGATTTGCAGGGGCCATATTTTTTGTTCTCTGGATCAAACAAATGAACAATGTAAATCAGAAACACAGGCTGGAGAGATAGCTTAGTCATTAAGGCGTTTGCCTGCGAAGCCTAAGAACACTTGTTTGAATCTTCAGGGCCCATGTATAGCCAGACACAAAAGTGACACAAGCATGCAATGTTGCACATGCACACAAGAGGTGCCCATGTCTGGAGTTTGTTCACAGTGGCTGAAAGGCCCTGGCACACCCATTCTCTCTCTCTCTCTCTGCCATTTTTTCCTTCTCTCTCTCTCCCTCAAAAAAAATTTAAAAAAGAAATAAATCAGAAACACACATAGTAAGAAGTATTAACAAATATTTAGGTGGCCTCTGGAGAAGTTACCCTGGGAGCCCAGTTCTCAAATCCAGTGTCTTTAAACAACCCACCATGACCCCCTCTGCTGGTATTTCTCAGTGACAAAGGGTCCTATAGAAGTTTCTGTTCATGAGTAACTCTGATGCTCCCATGAGGTGTGTCCCTGCCTACTCTCTGCCTGTCTATAGTTTGCAATGTGGCCATTTCAGAGCAGTCAGAACAGAAACTGCACTGGCGCGGGGGGGGGGGGGGGAGGGGGCTGCGGGGCTGGGGTTCTGATGCCTGAGATCCAAACAGGTCTTGCCTTTCACCACTGGTATTTGTAAGGTGGGGACCCTGTCAGGGAACAGGGTAGAATTCACACCTTCCTTGCTTAACAGGGTTTACACACAGCTAGGGTTCCTTAGGGTTTATTTTTGGACCTCTGGTCACCATGGGTAGCTGAGGAATAAGGATCTGGAATGGGATCCTCTGAGGTTGCCCTGCAACTAGGCAGCAACCTGTTGAGGCACTTGGAGGTCATCGCCTAAGCACTGGTCACATGCCTGGAAGGCATGTTCCCAGGCAGAATGTCCCCTCCGGTGGACTGGGGATTATGGGATGATGGTGCAGGCAGGACATAAAGAATGGCTTCACCAGTTTTGGTTTCCTGTCTGTGGACATAGTGGGGAGGCAGATGGTCATGGAGAGCACAGGGTTAAGAGCCAGGAGATTCGTCTTCTGTCCGGCTTCTCCCAAGACATTTCCCTATGGCTATGGGCATGTCACTTATCCTTCCTGGGGAACTCCTGTCCTTTAAAAAGAAGTGGGGACAGCTGGAGATATTGCTCAGCTATTAAGGTGCTTGCCTGCAAAGCCTAATTACCTGGGTCAATTCTTATAAAGCCAGATATGCAAAAGGGCGCAAGTATCTGGAGTTCATTTTCAGTAGCTGGAGGCCCTGGTGCAACCATTCTTTCTGTAGGTTTCTCTTATATCTCTCTCTCCTTGCAAATAAATAAATATTTTTTTTAAGTTCTAAAAAATCATTTAAAAAGAAGTAGGGAGATCATTTGACCCTCCAGGGTCTGTGTAGCCTATAATGTCTCTCTGATTCCTGTAAGGTAGGTGTAGATTCTAAAATGGATGGAAGAAAATCTAAATTGTGATAGCTCTTCCAGACACCCAGATCAGCCGAGGTTTGCACAAAGGCAGGATGTCTGGCCAAACTCTGCAAGTCACTTCCAGGCCCACTACATGGCATAGTTGCACACAGTCAGCTCCTTTTCCTTCTCTCTATGCTGATACCTGGCTCAGCTTCTGTGGAGCTGACAGACTTGCTTCCCCAATGGGCTGGTGTATTTCTCTCCAGCTTATGTTAAGAGATAGACGGGTCCAGACAAGGGAGTGACCTTGCCATGCAGGTGACTCTCCAGTGAATGGAAGTCATTCGCGAGGCTAAGAGAAATAAATACTGAAGGTCGGGAAGCTCGTTCTACACAGGGCTGGCTATTGTGGGATATCACTGGAATAATTCACAACCCTGGGGTTCGCTGAAAACAGGCCCTTTGTGGCTATGAGATCTAGATGTTTGAATTAAGAATGAGGAAGGGCAGAGTGGAGAGAAAGATATATGCCATATTTACTTTCAGAAAATGTTCTGTTTAAACAGTCTGCTTAAAAGATGAGCAATGGCGGGGGAGGTGTGGAGAGTCAGGCCTGGAGAAGACTCTGGAGGGTTTTTCAGAGAGCATCCCTTCCAAATAGCATGCTGGCCACCACTCAGCCCTCAACCAGCACTGTCCAACGAGAGCGTATCAGGAGCTAAATGTGGTGACTTAAATGTCAATCAACGAAAATGAGATAAAATTAAATGATTCAGTATGTGCCCCAGTTTATGTTCTCAAGAGTCAAGCCCGGTACCATACCAGACAACCCAGACAGGTGGGATTTCCTACTGGAAATGAGCCACTAGAGATGATCACAGCCTCACGTGGACCAAGTGCTGTCACAGCTCTTAGGTGTCCAATGGAAGCCGAATATATGTGATGCACAAGGGGGCGCTCGCATCTGGAGTTCGTTTGCAGTGGCTGGAGGCCCTGGTGCGCCCATTCTCTCTCTCTCTTTCTCTCTCTCTCTCTCTCTGTCTGCCTCTTTCTCTCTTTCTGTCACTCACAAATAAATAAAGAAAAATAAACAAAAAAGTTATTACGTGTGTATGTGTAGGTGTGTATGATCTGTATATGTGTGTGCCATGATGAGTGTACAGAGGTATGAGGACAACTTTGGGCGTCTCCTCCGACCTTGCTTTAGACAAGGTCAGTCTACCTGGCCTGTGAACTGCCAGATTCTCTGGCTCTGCCTCCCACTGCCACAACTGCATTGGGATCACAGATGTGCACGTCACCTTGCATACAGTTTTACATGGGTGCTTGGGAATTGTGCTCAGGCTGACAGACTTGCAAACAAGCCCCTTTATCCACTGAGCCATCTCCCTAACCCCTGAATGTATATATTTTTTATATAAAAATCACCTGATTTTTAAATGTTAGCATTGAATTCTTTTTTTTTTTTTTTTGACATAGGGTTTCATTAAATATCCCAAGCTGGCTGGAACTCACCATGTAACTCAGAGTCTTCAAACTTACACTCCTAAAACTTACACTCTTAAATATTGGGATTATAGGTATACACCACTACTCTCAGTTCTAATAGTTATTAAACAGCAGGAAGACCAAGAAAATTTTTTTAAATATCACATTATACAGTTTTCAGTTAACCCATGAACTTGTAGTTGGGACTTGATTTCATTGGAGGTCAACAGAAAACTTTCCTATGATGAATTCAAAGAATCCAAACATGACCTTTGGGGCAACAGAATCATTATTCCTTTACCACTGCTCCTCACCATCCTTTACTCGTAAAGAAATAGAAGTTCAGGGGAAAGTAAAAGCTGTAGCAAATCTCCCTGGCTCTATGTCTCCGTCACCTCCCTCATGCCTCATGTCCCCTTCCTTCCCTAAAGCCAATTCTTAGATCCTGGCTTTTTAGAACCCAATTTTATAGAGGAATGGAATTTTTTTTTTTTTTTTTTTTTGGTTTTTTGAAGTAGGGTGTCTCACTCTAGCTCAGCTGACCTAGAATTCATTATGTAGTCTCAGGGTGGCCTCGAACTCATAGCAATCCTCCTATCTCTGCCTCCTGAGTTCTGGGATTAAGGGTGTGTGCCACCACACCTGGCTCAGAGGAATGGATCTTAACCATAGACCAGCCAAGACCTCCAATCTGGGGCATCCTGAAAGGAAATGCCAGTAACCATAGTAGGCAGGTTTGGCTATCCAAAGGGGAGCATGTCTCTCTGGCCTGAAGACCCATGAGGACTATGAGATAAAAGCTGATCAAGGGACCAGATAGTTCCAAAACATGATCAAATGTTGGTCGCCAAGGCCACCACTGGCTGCTGAGGGCAGTAGAATGACAGAGGCTGACCATGGTGCAGGGCACCTTTGCAGAGCAGTGTAAAAGCACCAGTTCCCAGTGAACTCACTATCCCATGCATAAGGAGGCTCTGAAGCATGTCCCAGATTGCTTGAGAGATAGCTTTCTAGAAAGAACCTTCTTGCAAAGATACAGAGCTATTTCATTTGTCCATTTTGTTTTCTGTGGAACAAAGCAAACCCGAAGGTTGCTCTCGGACTGTTAGTCAAGCCGGAATTTCTGCCCAGGTACCTGATGGCTGGGAGCCATGGTCCTCTGGGCTAGCCGGACCTCCTTGACCTGACTCTATCAGAGTACCCCCACAGAAGGTGATAACAGGAGCCTTTGATTACAGATACTTTGCTGGTGAAAAACAATTCAGTTATTTTGCCCAGGAATATACACCAGTGCATTCTCAACTCAGAGACCAAACCAGCCTCTGGTTAACAGGGAAAGGAAATCAGCATGAAGTCATGAGGTGCCTCAGATTGTAGTTACTTTAAAGCTGAAGGACGTTTGTTGAAAAACTGAATTTAGATTTTAAAGTCTTTTTACTCTTTTTCTTAAGCCGGTGTTCCTAAAAACCTAGTTAGTCATTTTAGACACACGACTGTCACCAAACTTAGTGTCTGGGTGACTTGGAGAAAAGGTGTGTGCATAGCACTAGAGGATTTAGAGGAAGCCCTGCACCCTTCAGAGTGCTCTGGAAGTTGCCAGTGCGTTCCACAAAATGCAATTTATCCTGATTGTCTGAGCATGTCACAATTTGCAGCATAGTCCTGAAAAAATGATATTCAGGGACATTTCAAGGCTCTCATTACGCAATGACAGTTCATATTCAAAACTATGTCATGAGTAAACACTGGTTTTAAGACTGTTGAAACAAATAAAATGTTTGCAGCTCCCAGGGAAACCCAGGTGAAACATTTTGTAAATAGATTAAATGAATCTCATCTGTTAGAACACACCAGTGTTCACTGCAGCTCTGATTTTGTGCATTATTAAAGTGGAAAAAAAAAGAGAAAAAAACAGGACACATTTAGCTGGAGAAATATACAAAGGTTGTATGAAAAAATGACTATTGTGGTCAAACATGTTCAACATTTAATATAATGGGGATAACTACAGCCTTAATTTTGTGCTGGGTTAAGAAGAAGCAGAACTGATTTGTCATTCAGTTTATTAATTTTACCCTGATTTGGTACTGTTTACTTAGATGACCACCTACTATGTGCCAGGCTTCTGTGAAGTGCTGGAGACAGTGGCAAAATACTAGAAAGTATTTACTAACTTCAGTTTCCATGAGTATTTACTGGCTCTCTGCTAGGCACACACAAACTGCATCTCCTTTCATCGACACAACCCATCTAAGGGATGCATGTGGCTATTCTCATTGTTTAGTAAGGAACTGGTGATGCTGGACTGGCTGCCAGCTATGTGGGGGGACCTTGTCAACCTCTGAGATCAGTCTTGTCTTCCTATCTCCAAATCAGGGGTAGTTTTGCGAAACCAGACGGTATGGTTATTTTTTATTTAAAAAAAATTTTTTTTTTTGCACATGTGTATGTGCACGTATGGGTGCACCATGGTTTCTTGCAACTGCAAATAGAGCACGAGCCACTTGTACCACTTTTTGTGTCTGGATTTATGTGGTTGGATAGGGAATTAACCGAGATCTGTAGGCTTTACAAGCAAGTGCCTTTAACCACCGAATCATCTCCCCCAAGCCCCCAGTGTTATGGCTGTTCAGCTGAGTTTTAAGTTTGGACCTGAGAACCTTATTGATCAACATTTTTAGAAATAAAAACAATGGTTCCTATGTTATTCTGAACATTCATAATAGCCAGGGACCTCACTAATGTGCCTGTTTCTATGGTTTGTGTGCTGTGGGACAGCTCTTTTAATATTTATCCTATTTTCTGTTTTATTTTATGTGTCTTATTGTGGGGGAGTGGGTAAGTGCAAGGGCTCACACTTTACTTATTTATTTAGTTAGTTAGTTGAGAGAGAGAGAGACAGACAGACAGACAGACAGACAGAAAGAGGCAGAGAGAGGGAGAGAATGGGCGCCCCAGGGCCTCCAGCCACTACAAACGAACTCCAGACACATGTGCCCCCTTGTACATCTGGCTTACACGGGTCCTGGGGAATCAAACCGAGGTCCTTTGATTTTGCAGGCAAGTGCCTTAACTGCTAAGCCATCTCTCCAGCCTCAAGGGCTCATATTTTAGAACATAAGACCATAAGAAGAGTTCCCTTGGCCAGGCGTGGTGGTGCATACCCTTAATACCAGCATTCTGGAGGCTGAGGTAGAAAGAGGATTGCTGTGAGTTGGAGGCCAGTCTAGTCAGCCTGAGCTAGAGTAAAACCCTGCCTCAAAAAAAAAAAAAAAAAAAAAAAGCCTAAGGAAAAAGAAAAGAGTTCCCTTGAATTTGCCAGTGTCACTCTGGACAAGTCACTCAACTTCGCTGACCCTCAGACTCCTTACTGGCTAAGAGAGAAATTAGAATCCACCTTGTAAAGTTACGGCACACATTTAAATATGATGTCGCCTTCTAATGTCTTATCAGTGTCTGGAAGATGCTTTAAAAAGGCAGTAGTAATCAAAAGTAATGAATGCTCACACACAAAGTCTATAACAATATCCATAATAACTATGCTGATAGTTATTACGTCACCATGTTATGTATTATGATGATGTCATGATGATTGTTAATCAAAGCTCAGGAAGCTCAGGGGAAAAGGAGGACAGCTCTCTACCTACATTCAACTCAGGAGTGGACTGACATTGTCCTTGACTGTCCCAAAACACAGTGAACAGCACCCATCAGCCAGAACGCCCATGCTTGATGAGAGAGCACATCCTTACCTATCTATCTATCTATCTATCTATCTATCTATCTATCTATCTATCTATCTATGATATATATATATTTGTGGTCTCCCTTTAATAACCGAAAAGACTTTCTTCCCCATTCACTCTCTTTGTCCATGTGTGGGGCTCAGTGTCAGGCCATGCTGCGCCCGCTCGGATGTGGTTGAATCAGAACTACACTAAGAGTCCGCTGAAACTCCACTGCTTCAGCTCTGGAACCTCCCCACCATAAACACACAGACTGAGAGGAATCTTAGACTATGGAGCAAAGATAGGACAGCTCCTAGGACACAGACCTAGACTTGGCCTCGTCTCTTTCAGTCGTCTTCAGACGCATAGACCCAACTGCCACTGCTGTAAAATCGAAGGGGATTTGGAGGCTGGTTTAACTACTCAAGACGAGAGAGAACTCCCCAGGGGATGAGTCACGAGGCATTCCCGGCTGCTCCAGGGGCGCCCATGCTCAGCTTCGGGACTCCTGGACCCCATGATGCTCAGTGTTCTTTGTGAACAGCTATTCAACAATTCTGGCAAGTTCTGGCCCACAGAGCTGCCTATGGCAAGATGCCGCAGACAAAGTGTGCCCATACTTCTTGGATGGACTCAAGCAGGGGCTGCCTGGGCTGGAAGTGAAGTGGAAGGAACGGGTGGCTGGCAAAGTGAGATGGAAGGAGGGAGGGTGCTCTTCGGCCACAGCTAACCACTGCAATGCGGAACCGCGGACTCGGGGTTGCCAGGTCTTCTAGATTTTTGAGAAGAGCTAGAAGTCTGGATTTTTATGTAAGTGATCCCAGTTTTTAAAAGTGAAATGTTCATTACAAATTTTTCACAAAACAAGAAACAGATATTTTGTCTGCGGGCCCAATATGGTCTGCGGATTGGATTGCAACCTCAGGCTTAAAGAGAGCTGAATTCTAGATTCCACCTTCATGAGGCCACAGAGAAATTTGCTTCCATTGACCCCGTAAAAAAATATCAAAACGTAGCCAGGCGTGGTGGCGCACGCCTTTAATCCCAGCACTCGGGAGGTAGAGATAGGAGGATTGCCATGAGTTCAAGGCCACCTTGAGACTACATAGTGAATTCCAGGTCAGCCTGAGCTGTAGTGAGACCCTACCTCAAAAAATCAAAAAAAAAAAAAAATATATATATATATATCAAAATGTAATGGTGGGTGAGTCTTGAAAGGACACGCTTTACTTAGGGACCCCTAACTTGCCAAAGGTTTCTTTCTGAAGAGCTATATTGCAGAGTCCAATGTATGCAGAACACAGAACCAGGAGCTGGGACTCTTGGCTTCTAATTCCTCTACTAAGGCTAACTGGCTGGGGCTAGGTGAGCCCGGTGAGGCGTTCAGGGTACAGAATATCAGGGGGCATGTGTCTTCCTCCAGCCTGGGGCCTTCTCTCTAGGCTTATCTGAACAGCAAGTTTGTTCTGGAACGCCTAAGGTACTTCCTGCTCAGGGCTATGATGAAGCCAAGGAATTTCCAAACCAGCAAGTGATATAAATGGGAACACGTCCTTCGAAACAGCGCACCTGACTATCTACAGACGCGCTGGATGTGCAGACAACTGAGCCGGTAATATCCAAGGTGGACTGCTCACGGCCTGGCAGTTTTGACAATGTGCCTACTAAACTTCTCACTTGCTACATGCACTCAGAAGATAATGCTTTAAAAATACCTTTGCATCTCTTGCAATACTATTGAAAAAGTTAACTGCATTTCCTTCCCACCTCCCCACTGCCCCCGAGGTAAGGTCTCACTCTATCGCAGACTGATTCCTCATGTAGTCTCAGGCTGGCTTTGAACTCACAGAGATCCTCCTACCTCTGCTTCCCAGTGCTGGGGTTAAGGGTGTGCGCAACCACACCCAGTATAATTATGTATTTTATGAGCTCGCTATTCTCATCTTTGTTTTTACTTGTCCATATTCTCAAAGCTTTTCGTCAAAGTTTGTTTGTTTTGCTTCTGATTTACAATGGCATGGAACACAGAGAGGTACCTGGTATAACTGAGAAATAACTGACCATTGTCAACCTAGCTGGCAGGAGCTGCACCGTAGACAGCATCTTGCCCACGCAAAGCCTGGAGTTCAGTCTTGTCATATGCAACTAGAGTACAAACATGTCTAACCAGCAGAGAACCCGGGATATGAATCGCAAGATGTACAGAACAGGTAGAAATGAAGGGAGGCCATTTGGGTCTGACACTGAGAAGGCTGGGTCCTTTAATTAAGAACGTGCAATGCCACATAAACAAGGCTACATTTTTTTTGGGGGGGGGTCTATAAAAGAGAATCCCCAGATTGGTGTGTGCTATAGCTAACTGACAACAGCCAGGAATGAGATGAAATCATTCCTGCAATTACAACGTAAGCCTGAGGAAAGGCAGGCCTATTTCCTTTCTTTCGTCTACACGTTTGACTTACCCTGCAATTTAAGCAGCCCCATTAGCAAGAGAATGAGAGGGCCAGTTTTGCAAGCGTGTGGGACACTGTGACATGAGGTATCCACAGCTTGTGCAGCCCAGCTCTGGGGGGGGGGCAGTTCACACCACTGCACAGCTCACACTAGCATGTTAAACTTCAGTAACATGGGCCTTCCTGGGCAACGTTGCTACATTGGCCACAGATGCTGGGCCACTACTAGTTAGTAGGGATTTGGTTTCTCTGAGGTGGACTGCTATAACAGGCGGATGATGGTAACAGTAGCTCCGCGGAGAGGCTGAGGGGATGAGGGAAAGAACACAGGTAAAAGCGCTAGGTCACGGCACTAGGCACGATGAACTGCCAACTCTGACCTTCTGGTCTTCTTCCTCCCCCCTGGTGACATGCCACCCTTGGGAAGTTTCACCCACACGACACTCTGTTCTAACTCCTCTTGTGTTGCCTGAAAAGTAGAGAGAGTAGCTGCCCCTTTTCTCACTGACTACAGTCTGTGCTGAACACATTCCCCATTGGCCATGGCCAGAAGCGAGGGCCAGGTGGGCGCTTTCTCTTTTCCCGTCCTGGTCCCAGGTCACATCTCCTTTTTGCCGGCCACTCCTCCCAGACTCACCTTCTAAATTCCTAGTCAGTGTAGCCAGTGAACTGGACGTCAGCCTTGATGGAAAGTATGTGGCATTTCCAACCACAGAAAGGACAGTACAACTGGGTTTTCATGTGTGAAATGCTTCTCCTAATAGTTGACATCCACAGACTTTCCTTAAATAAATTTTGAGACCTTTCTGTGCAATAACCTTGTGTCCTGGCTTTCTGCCTCACGCTGTCTAAAGTCACAGAGCAACACATCCGAAAGGGGATAGTTTGTCCTCTTGATTTGCAAACTGCTAAATTTCAGAGAGTTAAAAATGGCCTTTCTAGGGCCAATGTATTCCGAATCTCCTCTTTCTCTGTGTGTGAGAATTTTATTCAGCTAATATGTAACACCTCACTGAGTGCCTGTCTGTGGTTTCATTGCCAAGATGCTTTATGTTGCCCAACTTGTGATTACAGAAAAATGGTATAAAATGTCAATATGTAGAGATGTTTGGTCTGGTGGGGAGGGGAAGCTCCTTAAATGGAGATATCAGCTCCAGCCAATTTCAGAATGGATCACCATTAAGATGGATGGTTCCAAAGCCGTGTGCCTCTGCTGGAAATTAAAAACCCATGGAATAACTGATTATGATTAATTTTAAGTACTTAGCCATGTGAAGCCAAATGAGCGTCTTTAAAACAAAGCTATTGATCTGGCTTTGTTTGGAATTGAGAAGATAAACTAACCAGATCCTATATTCTTTTTGCAATGATGGGGAATGAGAATACAAATAGTGATCATAATTATGATTATTTGTCCATGGGTCTCTAAACTTTAACTTAGTGACACACCTGGTGCGTCTAGACATCAACTCTGTTTTCTAGCAAAATACCTGAGAGGAACTTGTCCAATTCCGTTCTAGGAAGGAAATTGAAGGGTTAGGCCAGGGTGGGGAGAAAGAGAAGTGAAAGGACCATATTTAGAGAGTCCCTCCTGTGCGGTTCCTTCTCAAAGGGCAGTAGAAAGCTAGAAAGAGATCTCAAAGCTTGACCCAAGTCCACTGCTTCCCACTCCCCACCACAGTGGGTCTACCGTTAAAGCCCTCTCCTCTCTGTCAGGCTGTCCCTGGTGAGGCAGGGCGAGTCGACACCACTGTCAGCACAGAGAACTAACTGAGGGACTGACAGGTCACCACAGCTGTTTTGTGGCAGCTGGTGACTTTCATTTCTTGGTTTCTTCCCAAAGAATTTTCCCATCTTTCTCATCCTCCCTGGGCAAGGGAGGAGGAAAGGTGACAGGTTCCAAGCAGCCTTTCTACTAAAGGTTTGTCACAGGCAGGGAAGGATCATGCTTCTCCTTCTCAGCCCCAGCTTCCGGGAAAGAGAAGTCCCAGCCTGCTAAATATGGGCTGGCATGCTCTCCCCCACAGACACGCAATTGTTGCTGGTTCCGGGGTCAGAGTTTGGGTGAGGAGAGACCCATCCATCTTAGAACTGACAATCTGACCTCTCCTGCTTGTGGGTCCTGCACCAGGAATTCTCTGCTTCCATCCAATTTCAAGTAGCTTGCAGGATCAGCCTCCCCTTTTCTTTCCTGTGATTCCTCTTGGAATCACCTTCCTCTCCAGCAAGGTGGAGAGAATCTTTCTCATCCACTGCTGGTGTCTTTGGGGCCAGCTGGTTAGGAAGGTGAAGGGAGAACTAACTTCTCTGCTTTCCCATTGTGGACAAAGGGATGTTTTAATATATGCATTCATTTATTTGGTGTTCATTCATTCATTCTGCTGAAATCAAACACCGGAAACCTGTGACTTACGATATTTTTTTCCCAGAGGATGCTCAACAAATCCTACTCTCTTATCATTCTGAGGCAGGAAGTATACCAAATATATACATATATATATATTATATATATATATTATATTATGTATATAATATATATATATACATATATGTATATATATTTTGCAGAATTTGGAAAGGGAAAGTCACTCTCACATTAGAACAACTAACCCCTTCATTTTATAAATGAGAAAACTGAGGCTCTGGGAGTCGAAGAGACTTGCCCAAGGTCACTTGGCTAATTAGAGGCAGAACTGGGATTGAATCACAGGTCTCCTGACACAAGTTCTACTGTGCTTTATTGCTGCCTCTCCAACTTCCCCAAATCAAGGGCAGCTGGAAGTATAGCTAGCCGCTGGTGAGAAAATCAAACTGTTTTCTTTCCCAATCCAACTTTACTTTGACCCCAAGATGACTCCTTGGCGACTTTGCCCACAGAAACCAGGTTTCCCTCATTAGAACACTCAAAAAACCAGGACACAGAAAGACAGTCGTGTGTATCTATCTACATTTTCTTGATAAGGTGCAATGGATGGAATTGCAGGGAGAGAGCATCTCTTATTTTTTCCACCCTCCCATCACTTTAAGGATACTGTTTAAAGTTTGAATTTAAGCCTGAGATGACATCCCAGCAGTAGCTATCACTAGACTTTACCAGGCTGTGTGCCTTTCCCCCTTGTCCTGTGCCAAGGTCCATTCCCGATTCCGGGTAATTGTGACTAGCCTTCTGGTGGTAACCCCTCTGTCACTGGCCGCAGACCTGGTCTACACTCACACAGCCTCTCCCCAAATGCATGGGCAGGTGCTTGGCGGGGGGCTACTCCAGCCATCTGTTTTCCCCAGCAACAAACACCATGGGAGCACGGGAAGAAACGGCTCAATTGAGACTTAATTAGCAGGAACCCCAGTTTGTGGGAGGTGAGGAATCGCACTTTGCTGCCTGCAAACACTTTGGCCAAGGTGAGCAAGGGGGAATCTCCCAATGCCCAATCTGAGTAGCATTGCAGAGACCCAGAAATGCACCCACATGGAGCCCCTGGTACCCACACTCCCCCTCTCTCTTCCCCACACACCGCACACATGCACACGCGCACACACACACTCTCTCTCTCTCACACACACACCCAGGCGGCGATCGCAGAATCAACTCACAGGATCTCCAGATCACGCAGCGCTCGGAAGGCTCCATCTTCAATGCAGCTAATGTGGTTGTTGTCCAGTTGCCTGTGGGAAAGCAAGGGAGAGTATGAAGGCTGAGCGGGAGCAGTGGTGAGGGGCTGGGCAGCCGGCGGCATCCCCGGCCACTGTGTGCTGTCCCTCCACCCCTTGCAGGCTCGGCTTGTCCCCGCCAGGAGCTCCTGCAGAGCCAGCCTGTCTGCCACGCTGCTCCGTCTCTCCTCTCTGACTGTCTGAGAGAACTACACAGCCGAGCGCACCAAAGGCTGTCAGGTCTCAGTAAATATTAATTGCGCATTTTTTTTTTTTTAGGCAGAAGGGAGTAATTTCATTACATTAGGGCATCCAATCCATTACGAGCTCTTACCGTCATGTCACTGAAACAATTTCATTAAGCTAAAGGCCTGTAAATCATTGGAGGTCACTGCTCTGCCCTCCACGACCTCCCAGAATGCTTTTTCCCCCCTCTCCCTCGTCTCCCTTTTACTGGAAGTTGCGGTCTTTCTGCTCTGACACAGTGCTAAATCTCAAGGCTTTATCTGCCCAGGAGTGGTGAGGGTGTGTGGGGAATATACCAATTCCAAATTAGACTCAACTAATCTAATTTTATAGTCTTTTTATTATTCTAAGCACCAAATGTCTGTGGTGGTTTGATGTCTCTGTGCATTGTTATGGGACCCATCTGGTAGGTCATACTATTGAAGCATTTTCTGACTAAATACAGATTCCCTCAAACCGCACTAACCAACGTCAGCATTAAAGAAATTCATTGATGGAAGCGTTTGTGATGGGGTAGAAAAAGGAATAACATTATGGCCTGAAAGATGCCTTGCTTACATTTAAATTGGGAAGGATTAAATGCACCCATTTCGGGGTTCCTTTTTTTCTTTTTAATTTCCTTTTCCATCCTATGGGCATGAAAATAATGTCATTCTAAAAGATGCCTTGACTAATATATATTCTAGTTGGGAGAAGAGTGATTTTAGGTTGAGAGATAACCGATACTATTTTACTCTGAGTCAAAATACACACATATTTCTGATAACTATAAGGCATGATATTTACCATGATTACTCCCAACTTCAACATATTATATACAGTCCATTTACTACAGCAACAACAAAAGGAATGCGATATAGAAGATGATTCACAACAAATGGTCTATTGTACCTCACAGAGTACACCATGGTTAGAACAAGCTGAAAACTATGCCTGTGCTACAAACTCTGATAGATACTTGTATTTTTCTTTAGTTTCAGAAAAAAAAGCCCCCTTCAGGTGAGGGATTTCCTCTGGCTAGAATTTTCATTCGTAAATAAATATATCGCAAATCAACTCTCCACAAAAAGCTATGTCAAAGCAACACTTGGGTAGAAGCCTCGTGGAAGGCTTCGTTTTTTTTTTTCCCCCATTAAAACTAAAATATTATTATCAATGAAAAAGTATACAGATGGGGAACTGTATAAATACATGTGAATAAAATATCCACTTAGAGTAAGGCTGTGTGTTACAATAGATAGGCTCTGCCACAACATTGAGGGTAACTGTATCACCCAGAGAGCTATTCATGGTCTAAGGTTTAGATGGTGAGAATTAAAAATAAACAAGACACGGGTCTCAAAAAGCAGAAGCTCACTAGAGGTCGACCAGTTCTGTGCCTAGCGTCCCATGGTCTGATGCTGGTGTACACAGATTCTCACTGGGTTCTCTTCCTTGCCCTACCGGGAACCATCACCGCCAACTTCAAGGCTTCTCGTGGATTGGCGCCGGGCTGCTGTGTCCCTGCAGTGGTTCTGTTAAGGCAGTCTAGTCCTGCTGCCCAGCTTCTAGATTTATCATCTGCATTAAAGGCCAATGAATCAACAACGCCAAGGCCACCAAACCTTACCAAGCAGAAATGCAGTGGAGATGGGTTTAGGCTCCAAGAAATTGTTCAATGAACATGCTGAATTCGGCAAAATTCACCATCCACCCGAGTTAAAAAAAAAAAAAGTATCTAAATCATAAAATTGGTTCGTCTGTGGTGTGGAGATGGCCATCTGCGGTGAACCCGCTTTTGCGTATGTGTTTCAGAGAAGTCCTCGCGATTAGCACATTTCTGCTGGCTGGATTGGGGAAGCATTTTCCATTCTTTTTTGAAAGCACCAGAAACCATAAAGGAGATTCTAAATATACAGATTTTTAATGGAAGAAAAGGGGTTCTGTTGGAGTGAGGGAGAAAGTCAGAAATAAGAGAGAAAGAAAAAATAACCACAACGTGGCAGAAGAAATAAAAAGAGGGGAAGGGACCAGAGATGGGCAAACGAATTTTTGAAAATCTGCTGCTCAATGTCCCAAGCGAGTCCCGCTGCCTCGGCCATGAGATGGTGCAGACAAGTCTTACAGAGGGCTTTGATCATTTTAAGGCAAAAGCAGAGTGGTCTAATACATTATTAATTATGTGATGTTTAAGTATTTTCAGTGGGTGGCACAAGTTGACCCCTAGTTGTTTATTTGTAATAGGGAAAACTGAGCTGCAAAGTAAAGCAGCTCTGTGGGCATATTTCATAGCTCGTTTTAACACATATGATGTGTATCAAAATTTAAAATATTTATGTTCAGGCGTGCTTTCCTAGACGGCGTTTATTATAACTGAGATTGTCTCCTTTCATTCTAAGCACAGATAAACCAAACAGGAATTGTGCCCTAGACTTGCCAGTCAAAGGGCCATGTTCAAGATGTGGTATCCTTTATGAGAATCTACACTGCCTGTGTGTGTGTGGGGGGGGGGTTGGCAGGCAAATGGAACCGACACTAGTTATTCCACTTCCCAGCTAGTATATACATTTGTAATGCTGAGCATTCAAGTATTTATCAAAAAAAAAAAAAAGCCCAGTTAATAGTCTACAATCATTCCTGATATTTCGTGAGCGCACGTTGGTTTCTCAAGGCAAAGTAAATTGTTGGCTTCAGACTTCAGACATTGGCTTCAGACAGGTTTCTTTTTCTTTCCAAAATGACAGCTCAGAGATATAAAAGTCCTGAAGCACAGGAGAGGGGATGCAAAATAAATGCAAACCTAGCATTTCTTTGAGGGTGTGGGGATGGAGTGCTAATAAAAAGCACGGAGAAGCTTCCAGAGCTGAGGACAAAGCGTTTGACTTAGCAGTTTGCTTCTGAGAGTTGGTATGACCGGAGGCTGCCGCTGTGTGTTGTAAGCTCTCAGGTCAAAAGGTCTGTATCGTGCCTTTGAAAGGTTTCATTGAAAGATCCTCTTAAAAAACAAATGAAAGAAGTCCGTCTGGCACACTCCATCGCAAGTATATCACCACTCGGGGGGCATGGGCAGAAAGAAGCTGGGCATGTGAGCAGAGAACTCCACAGCTCAGGGTTCCTTGGTAGCTCTCTTCCTGTTCTTCCTTGTCAGTGAGAAGTGTATTCCTCATTGCTGCCAGGACTTGTCTCCTTATTACACCAAGTCACTTGCCCCAGTGGCTAGCATGGTGGCAGGTAATTCACAGATGGTCACTAGTGCCCGAAAAATTACTCCTTCTATTGAAAGTGTGTCAGCATTGGGACCGGATCATATGGGAAAAAGTGCTAGGTCATGAGCTGGCTGCCACTAGCTCCTGGGCCTTGCAGTGACAATGGAGAGTCCCTTGAAACCCATAACCAGGCTCAGCATCTTCCTGAGGCCCAGACCCTCAGTAGATCTCAGAAGAACCTGGGAGTAAAGAGATTTCTGTGCCCTTTGCCGGAGTTCTAGGAAGGAAGGCAGTGGATGGAGGAGGGAAAGCGACTCTTTTTTTTTTTTTTGGAGTCAACTTTTATTATCCTCTACTTTATATATAATCTGTGATTTGATTTACACTATTCTGTCTCTGAATATGCCAAGAAACCCCAAAACGTTTCATGATATTAAATTAACCGCTCTAATTTCCCGGGGAAGCTTGGATTGTGGCAAACAATATGACTGCTAAGATGATACCAGAGTCAATTTAGGAAGAAATCCTCAGACAAAAACTAAATGCAGACTCCCTGAGAGCTGTGTTCTGACTACTGTATTTTTATATTCGGAGAATATAAACAAGTCAGAAAGGAAACCCAGCGTGAGTGAGGACTTAAAATAATCTCCTCAGACAAAAAAACAGAGAGGAAATAGAGACAGCACTTTTGTGAGAATTTCTGATCCTAAGCACAATATGCTCTATTTATCACAGTTCATCTCTTTTGGTCACAATTTTCAAATTTCATAATTGGAACAGGATAGAAATAGTTTTATGGTTCAAAAATTTAAAGGAGCATTTGTAAATCCTTACATGAGAGTAGGGAGTGAAATCCCCAGTACAATATTAACAGCAACCCATCTCACAACAACCACAAAAAGAGAAGAATAGGAAAATTTCAGGACCTCAATGATGCTTTTGAGTCCCCACGAGAAATACCCGAGAAGCAGAAATCCCCCAAAACAGGCTTTGGATAGCTAGAAGAAAAGTGGAATTCCCAACTAGCCATCTACGTGCAAGGTCTACACACCAGGGCATATCCATCCATGGCTCATCTGGATATTCTGGGAGGCCCCACATTCTCTTCCTTTTCCTCCTCCAACAGCAGCATCAGAGGTGGTGGTGGCAGCATCGGCATTTTGCCTCAGAACTGAGCTAAAGTTGCTGCAGTCCTCTTAGCATGCAGTGAGAGAAGCGGCCAAGGCTCAGCATCTTCTAGAATTAAACCAGTTGCTTTTTTTTTTTTCTTTGAACAAAACTAGCTATATCAAATGTACAAAGTCAGTAAAGGACTTCTCTATGAAGTCCACAAGGAATGCCTTAGTGGAAATCCAAAGCAGGTCGTGGCCCTGGGATCCAACAATTAACAAACACAGAAGTCATAGCGTATTATTAGAAGTTGGCACCCAAGATACAGGTCATCCTTTGAAAGCAGAAAGATGGGTACGTTTTCTATATCATAGTACAATTCTAAAAACCTAAATTAATTTGAATTTGATAAAGTATATATGTTTATTCATACATATATTTGAGGTGTACATTTTTTCTACACAGAAGAAAAATAGAGTATTTTAACTAAAAGAGAAAATTGTGGGAATTCTTGCTTTTATAAAACAAGGCAGGGGACAGGTAGAAAACAACCCTGTTATTCTGTTTCACCCCTGTCATCACCTAGTTGTCCTTTAAGCAGAAAACAAGAAATCTCACAGCACTCCTAAAGTTTGCCATTTTGTTTAAAAT
Source organism: Dipus sagitta (assembly GCA_036346955.1). Lineage (NCBI taxonomy): Eukaryota > Metazoa > Chordata > Mammalia > Rodentia > Dipodidae > Dipus > Dipus sagitta. The sequence goes on along the minus strand of CM070777.1, from coordinate 47,408,942 downwards.
TGTTTTGTTCATTTTTTATTTATTTGAGAGTGACAGACACAGAGAGAAAGGCAGATAGAGAGACTGAGAGAATGGGCGCGCCAGGGCCTCCAGCCACTGCAAACGAACTCCAGAAGCGTGCGCCCCCTTGTGCATCTGGCTAACGTGGGACCTGGGGAATTGAACCTCGAACCAGGGTCTTTAGGCTTCATAGGCAAGTGCTTAACCTCTAAGCCATCTCTCCATCCCCTAAAGGTTGCCTTTTTAATTTTTTTTTACAAATTATTATTTATTGTTTATAAAATGGTAGTACTCTTAGACCCCCTTCCCCCAATTCTGTGGAGGGGCTCCTTTGGTGGGGTTGGTGGGGTTACTGGTAAGGTTGCCTTTTATGACAGGTGAGCATTTGAAAAGTTCATTATTGAAGAACAAATTCTGGAAGCATTTGTCTGCTGCTGGCTGGTTCTTTCAAAAAAAATAATAAAGCTCAAGGTTATGTTAACTGGCAAAAGGAAAAAAACACATTCAAAAGAAATGCATACACTTCTTATAATTGAGTACTGGTCACATTTTGTAGGCAAATCAAACCCTTGATCTAGGAGGCAACGTGCTAATAAATTGTCAGCACTTCTCATCATTAAGGAGCTACTGTAATTCTACATTAAAATGACACCACAAATGAGCAAAAGGAGGTGAATCTATTCTTTTGCACACCTAATATTTGTCCACCCAACCCAAGCATACATGAATACAGATATGTTTACTCACCCATGCATTATTTAAGTATCTGCAAAGAGCCCTGTCTATAGAGCTGACAACTTTATGCCTGTTTTTCCTACATGAAGAGTTACATGTAATATCTCCCTATTGTGTGTGCATATATGAATGAAAGTGTTTCTTACCAATGAGGTAAAATGATTATGGGTCTCTGACATTTAATGTGTCTGTATTCACAGAGATATTTAGATAACTGAGTAACATCATTCCAAAGATGTCAACAATCCAAATCTACTTTGGAAGGCAGGGAGAGGGTCAGGTGAATTAAGCTTTCTGATCACCACAGCCTGTTTGGAACATAGTTAAAAATGATTAGGAATCTATTTTAACAAGCATCGTTAGGCATGCTCTGCCCCTGCAGCTAGTGCGATACCTCTTATTTAGTATATATTCTGCTGCTGCTCAGCATATGCAACTTCTCAGCAGGAAAAATAGGAACACCCGCCCAGGAGATGCTCCTGAAAGCACGCTGGGCAACAACGCAAACACCGGCGATGGATTAGCTACAAAGAGGCAGGCCCGGCCTTGGAGAATAAAGGGGGTTTCACACATCACTGGGAAATATCAATAACGTCACTCTTGTGTTTACCTACTCTCCTCTGTGTTGGGTGTTTGCACTGAAAACACAAGTGGAGAATCCCTTCAAACCAATTTAGCTTTAAGAATAAGCCTGGGGAGGAAGGGGAGCTTCCATTTAATGTGGGCACATTAAATATTGTTTTGGAAAACTTTCTGACAAGTCTAGATAAATAAAGGAACGGTGACAAAAATAAACAAGCAAAAAGGACATCAATTTAAAATACCCCGTGTTGGGCTGGAGAAATGGCTTAGTGGTTAAGGCGCCTTCCTACAAAGCCCAAAGGCCACGGTTCAATTCCCCAGGACCCAAGTAAGCCAGATGCACAAGGTGGCGCATGCATCTGGAGTTCGTTTGCAGCAGCTGGAGGCCCTGGCATGCCCATTCTCTCTCGCTTTCTCTCTCTCTCTCCCTCTCTCTCCAATAAATAAATAAATAAATAAATAAATAAAAACATTTAAAATATCCCATGTTCACAAATGAGAGCATTATTTGGTCTCTAGCAAGGAACCAAGGAAAGCTTGGTGAATGCTTGCAAAATGTTCGAAGGCTCATGTGCTAGCCTAGCTTTATGCCCTCTGGTCATTCTCATACCAGGAGAAACAGGGTAACCAAGTGACCAATGCATTCAGGTTTGCCTCAGACCTTACCAGTTCCATTCCAGAAAATCCTTTAGCCACAGGCAAACTGTGGTTGTTATTCATCCCACTGGACCTGGGGCTGAGGCCATTGGAGGGAGATGAATTCTCAGAACATCACTCTTTCTCGTGTCTCCCTAAAACCTAAAATATCTCTGGACTCACTAACTTGCTTTTGATGATACTAGCTCTAGAGGTCCCTCAGCGATCTTCTGTAACATGGGCTTATTTCTGAAAACACATTGACAGCAAGGCTTCTGGACGCCCAGAAAGTAGCTGAGTTGTTCTACCATGTCCTTTCGACCTTCCTCGTTGGGATTAGAAGTTCTTTGTAAGAAGAGTATCTGTGTTTCACTGGCTGGCCTGGCTGATGTCATGAATACTCAGAGGCTGGACAAATAAATGGCTGTCTCCATAGCGATTGGGGCAGGCCTGTGGTTTCCCTAGTTACACTCCTGGGTGATAACCATCTGTAGTTTCCTCCTCAGCAAAGGCACAGGAGAGAGGAAGGAGAGGGAAACTGGGAAGAGGAGATGTGCTTTTGTTAACAGGCATGAAAAGTTATCTCCTGCATCTTTGTACAAATTGTAGCAGGATGTTTTTTTCACTTTCACTAGGGTTTCAGGAAATTCTGTATTAGACACAGGAGTTATTACACCTGTGTGACTTATGGCCAAAAGACTGAAGCCAGGGTCGAAGTATTCCTTCCAAGACGTGTGGTGGGCACCCACATGAGAGGCTGGTTTTCCTCCCACAGAGGAGTTTGGCTTGAAGTCATGGATTAATGCAGCCTGGGATTCTCCCTCTCTGACTGCGTGCTTTGAGGCTGTATGATGTCTCCGATTGAAAGAACTTCATATCCCTTTTCAAAAAAAAAAAAAAATCACACATCTCTCACCTAGAAATTTAACTATGACTTCTCTGAATCTGTTCACATTTCCAACTCATATTAATAAGTCCTTTGGAGATTCTCAATGTTTGCTACTTTTTCTTTTCTTTTCTTGTAAAAGGAAATGCTACGTCTTGCGGAATTTCTAGCTGTGGAAACTAAATGATTCACATCTGTGTCCCCAAGTCTCGGTTTCTTCACTGGTAAAATGGAGAGGGCAGCGTTTAGCACAAATAGCCACTTTTAGAATTATAGCAATAAAATGTATGTACTCTGAAAATGTCTTTCTGGCATTACTTAATTTGATTTGCTTTGAAACTAATATTACTAAGTAAAGGAATCCTATTTTTTTTGGCATAATCTCTAAGGTCTGTTTTAGCTCTCAAGTTATGTGTCCTGAGATTGATTTCTTATGAGATTCTTAGGGGGGAAAATGCCTGTTCATTTTACTCTTGCTCCTCTGCGATTTGAGCATATTCCTTTATCCCTTCTTCTTCTACTCTACACCAAAGAATCTATTCTATTACGTGAGATATTCAATATAGTCTTTCTGGACTTGGGGCAGCGGTTCAGGCACACATGCTCTTCTTCCTCCTCCAGCTGCTAAGAGATTGAAATTGAAGAAGCCACTGAAAACTTACATCAAAGAAAATACACATTTTCTATTACTGGAAAATGATATCAGTATGGTGGCATACGCATCATGCCATGGGGAAGAGCCGCTGAGTGGGGGATGACTGTAAAGTTTAACCCTATTTCTTGATGGCTAGTTCCAACATTAATCAAGTAATGCACTGAGCACTTAAAACAGTCAAATGCCGTACTAGCAAGGCATATAATTTCTGTTTTTAAAGTGTTATTTATTTATTTATTGGTAAGCAGAGGGAGAAAGAGAGAGGGAAGACAGAGAGAATGGGCACGCCACTGCAAACCCAGCTACTGCAAACAAACTCCAGATGCATGCGCCTCTCTGTGCATCTGGCTTTATGTGGGTACTGGGGAACTGAACTAGCGTTGTCAGGCTTTGCAGGCCAGCCCCTTAACCACTGAACCATGTCTCCAGCCCTCATTTCTGAATACTAGCATTCTTTAATCTGTACATAGATGTTGTGACTGCCTATGGCCCAAATTATAAACTCTCCTGCCACCATAATTACAATACAAACAGTGGCCTTTATTCACTTAAGCATCAAGTAGCGAGTTAAGCCTCTTAGATGTACCACAACAATCCTCAGCTTCCAGGAGAGGGAAGTGAGGTGATGAGGGCGCTACCTCTCAACTTGGTTTTGAACCCAATGTGCCTAAGCTCCTAATGACCTGATGTGTCCCTGCTGCTAAGCTGGAAGTAGCCCAAACGCCTCTGCATGCAGCAAGTGCACCATGCACTTTCAACTCTGTGTCTGACTCAGGCTGGCCTCCTCCTCTGCTTGCGAGTATCCGTCCAGGCCATCCTCGAAGCACATATCCTCCAGGACACTGCTCCCATGATGCTTTGGTTATCTTTACATCCAAACATTCACTTCACAGCTGTAGTCTCAGGCTTCTTGTGAACACAGGGAAACTGATGTCTGGAGGTTACGGAGCTCAACCCAACCTCATTGAACCGGAAACCTCAGGCTTACTCCATACCATTCCACCTCTTCTGGGATTTCAAAGCGCAAAGATACGGAAGCTAGATCACAACTATGTGGGATTAAGTTATTATGGGCTGGGAAGAGCTGTTGGGGAAAGTCTGGGTTTGGTCTTAGCATTTGTCATCAGAACTCAGTTACTCTCATTGGCCTGTAACCACTGTGACCCTGAAAGTTAGTATGAGAGGGTAGCACCCTCAACAGTGTCCCCTCAACTCTTTCCCATATATCCCTCAATTCATTTACCCAGGGGTCCATTTTACTTTTATGTTTGCTGTGGGAAACAGAGTGCTTTAGTTTCAACTGCCAAGGATCAAGACAGGTGCCTCCAGAGGAGATGCTATAGCTCCAGGTCAGGCCGTGTGCCGGGACCCAGAGGAGAGTGGCCTTCGCGCCAGCCTCGGAGAGCAGAGCACTGTGGAGTGGGAGCTTAACACACCCAGAGAAAGGTTTGCTTTTTGCTCTAGGCAGGCTGTAAATTGCCAGAATTTCAGTCAGCACTTCCTGGGCTTGTCCTCCCCCAGGGTGATAACACATTTCTCTTACAAAGGTGAGGAAGGCCCAGGTATGGAAACAACCAAGCCGCTCTAACCACACTGCGTAGCAGGATGTCGGGAGTCACTGGCCATTAGCAAGGCATCACTCAGAGGTATCTTTGTGGCAGCAGAAGCCAATTAAAGAATGTCTTGTAAGCTTGGTGTAAGGGGATATCGGAGCTCCTGTAATTAACTGCTAAAAAGAGGGCGTCAAAACGTAGCAACATGGGCAGTGCTGATAACTACATTCAGTCAAGCTAATGTGCAGAATTAAAACACTCTAGGAAAAAGACAGCTTCTCTCCCCCCCCCTTACTATTACTTTTAAAGAATAAGAAATGTTTGGATCCCCTGACAACAGGAGACTATGCACGGCATCTACCTTCCCTGCTTCACAGTAGCTGGCACATACGAGGTGTTTGGTACAAATATCCTAGGGGGTCCCGTGAGGTACTACCTTATAGTAGTACCAAGAGAGCAGCTTAGCATGAGAAAGATGGGAAACCATGAGCGCTTGGTGCGATGGCACAGCGGCTGCGGAAGATGGCGCGGTGGTGGCTGTCTGCGAGGTGAAACGCAGCGTCCAGTGCGCCTCCGCCCCGCCGCCACCCCTAGCTGGGAGCGTGGAGAGCGGGTGCTCAACCAAGAACGCGCATTCAAAGGCTCGCTGCTGCATTATTCGCAACAGCCGAAAGGCAGAAACAGTCCGAGTTTCCACCAACGGGTGGACAGATGATAAACTGTGGCATTTACACAGGAATAAAGCGCGGGTACATGCTATCACATAGGCGAGCCTCGAACATGTGACTCAAGATGCAGTTTAAGCCAGGCATAAGGAAAAAAAAAAAAAACCCACATACATGGAAGGTCCAGACTAGCAAATCCAAACAAACAGAAAGCAGATGAACAATTTCCAGTAGCTGAGGGGACAGAGGAACAGGAAGGTATCCCGAGAAGGGGTGATGGTTACAGTGTATTGTGGAGACATGAAGAACTGAACTGTATACTTCTAAGTGGTCAATTCGGGGCTTAATATTCCGTGCCTGATGCATGTTATATATTCCGAATGTGTCTTTTCCTGTTTAAAACACACTAACGTCTATGCCTGTGTGCATTTCACCTTGGGGGCAGGAGGAGAGACACGGAGACAGAGATGGACTGCGAGGGGAGGCGCGGTTAGAATGCCACACTGCAAAGGGTCATTTCCCTGTGCCTACGCAGCAGAGAGCAGAAAGGAAGCCTAGGGCAGGTCTTCCACCAAGTGCAGCGAAACAGCAAAGCCCGTCGGACTGGTGTAAAAAGAAATATGTTGGCACCCAAAGATCAAAGAGAACGAGGAAGGAACTATGAGGGAAAATTTATTCTACCTACTTTGGGGGTATTATTTATAGCAAATTTTAAGCTGCCTTCTTTCTAGCTTGCTCTGGGGACACTGCCAGTCATTCCGCACTCAGGAGAAAAGAAAAAAAGTATCAGTTTACACAAAGAGAATTGGGATGTTGGACTTGGATGGAAGGACAGACGATCACCTGCTAGACTCCTGAGTCTATGGAAAGTGTGGTGGGTCGGTTACTATTTTGTGTTTTCTGCATCGCCGTGGTCCCACAGCCCAGCACGGGGAGAACTCTGCAGATTGCATTTGCATATCAGAAGAAAGGTCCTTCCTGATTTTCTTTTCGCCTTCACTCCACTGACTCTGCCTCCTACAGAAGGCTTGGCATTTCTCTTGGGGCAGAGAAAGAAACATGTGTGACCATAGGCAAGGCTCTTGGGGGTGTGTGGGGGGGGTGGTGATATGACGGGTGAATGAAAAGATGAGTCATTTTCCTAAGGGCATCTCCAAACTCTCCCAGGACTCTTTGGAGCTGCATTAGTGTCGCTGAGCTGAGTAAATCTGAAATGTTGACTAGTAGAAAGAGGTCAGAGACGCAACGCACGGGGAAGGGACTGGAAGACAGAGAGCTCCATGGAGACAGCTCCTCCCTGGGCACCCTCAGCCTGGTGGGGACAGCTCTTGCATGTGTCCGTGAACGTGCTTCCCACGGAAGTACTACTGTTTAACCTGCCACGTGCCACAGGAATGAAAGGGGACGCGGCTGGAGAGATGGCTCAGCTGTTAAAGGCACTTGCTTGCAGAGCCTGATGGCCTGGGTTCAATTCCCCAGCACCCATGTAAAGCCAGATGCAGAAAGTGACACATGCATCTGGGTTCATTTGCATAGGCAAGAGATCCTGGAGTGCCTATTCCCTCCCTCCCTCATTCTCTTTCTCTGATTGCAAATAAAAAAAAAAATTAAAAAAAAAAGAACAACTGAAGGGGGGTTGTAATTCTTTCTCATTCCAGGAATGGGAAATAAGGCCAGTGCTTGTATTTCAGAAGTGAGGGTAAGAGGACACTGCTTGGGAGGGTGCAGTGTGAGTGGAAGAGGTTTTATCTGAGACGATGTGGCTTAGTGGAACAAACCTACACCATCCAGCAAGCAGGCCGTTTGCTCAAGAACCACATGACGATGATAATTCACCTCGTTGGGTTGCCACCCAGCTCCTCTGGGCTCCAATGTCCCTCTCAGTAAAACAAAGGCATAAGATAGATGACTTCTAGGAGCCCCTGCAGCTCTGACATTCAGGGCTGCTGAGTTTTCATCCAGGCCCCGCATGCGCACACAAGGATGTTTTCACTTTGTTGTCAGCTACTGTGAGAAGTCAGATCATATTTTTAACGCTGTGTGTTGAGAATGTAAGTGTGAGCTTCCTCTGGTTTGGAACAGCTAAGCCGAGGAAGCTGCAATGGCTTAGAGGTCTGAATAGTAGGTTGGAAGAGAAAGTGAGTATAAATGAATGTGATATTAACATCTTCCAAACTGATCCCTGGAAAAGCACTAAGCCCCACATCGTGTGTCTGGGGGAGGCGCACATAGGACCCCTTAGTGAGAAAGAGACCAGCTTTCAAGCTTCGGTGTGCTTATGGGGTTCTGAACATGGGGGTCCCATTACTGTGGCTCCTTCTACCTCTTTCCTGGAAAAAATATCTCCACCTGCTCAGCTCTCGCATGTCTTAAGAGTGTCATTTCTCTCTCCCGTGAGTTATAGGATCAGCTTTAAAAGAGCATTCATAATTTTTATAGGATTCAATAATTTTCCACCTTTTACAAAGCCAAGTCTGGACTCCTATCCAACAGGATACTGGGACAATGAGATTATAGGCGTACGGAACACAGTCTCTAAAGCCACACCAGGTGGCACACTCAAGCCAAGTGTTCACCAGGAAGTTCTGAGATGCAAGGGTACAGAACCGTCCTTGCACACCCCCAGTCACCACCTAAGTATAACAGAGACAAGGTGGCTCTCCTCCGTGGGAGAACCTTTGCACGCATACTGGCCTTTTTGGCACATTTCCCCCGCTTTCACGTGCTAGTTGATTTGCACATCCTCACTCCCTTGCTAGCTTTGGCTGGAGAAAAGCAAGGTTCTATAGTGAGCCTGAGAACAGAAAAATCTTCGTTTCTAAAAGAAAGGTGCTGTTTTCTCCCCCATGCACAATTTACTTACGTAATGGTCCAGTCTTGGTCTGTCGCTCTCAAAAGTAGCCTCCCTTACTTACTGGCATCAGCAGCATTTCAAGTGCCATCAGCTGTCAGAAACCCATGCCTGGTGGTGCAAATGGATGCCCATTTCTTCTCATACCCAAGCTCCTTCATTGTACTTCAGATCCACCCCGTCACTCCCGGGTTGCTGGTTCTATCTTAGCTTACTTACATGTTTTTTTTTTTGGGGGGGGGGAGAGGCATTCATATCCTAGGATTAGTCTTAGCCCATAGTGCAGCCCATGCCCTGTCTCTTCTACACTGGCCTCCACACCCCTCGCTGAGCTGTGAACAAGGACTTGGGGACTCGCCTGTGGAATGTGTAAGGTATGACCACTGCTGTGGGTCTTCTCTAGACAACAGGCAAATGTGGTTCAAGGTGTCTCCACCTGGGACACCATCTCCAGGGCTTCAAAACTTAAAAGTCCGAATGTGCACGATCAGAAGAAAGGGTTGGACAGTCAGAGCTAACATTTCCTTTGCCTGTGATGCATAGCTCCTCTGGAAATGTTTCCGGCCACACTTTTTTTTTTTTCCCTTGGGTCAGCATTGCGGTGGAAGTGTGTGTGGTGGGGGATGGGGTCTGTGTTGGTCATGATGTTCTGTACTAACCCCTCCAAAAGAGAGCAGTGCCAGAATTGTCTCTGTACAAAGGGTTTGCATTAACTGTAATGAAGCAAATGACAAAATCAATAAACTGGGAATTGCGTGGCTGTCATAAAGATGATGTAAATCCAGGGTTCACGATGGTTATGAAGCTATTTAGAATTGTAATTAAAACCAGCACCATTTTTTTCAAGATAAAAGCCCCTTTGACAACCATAAATGCAAGCTACAGGAAATTTTCAACAAATATATTCAAAATTAATGTATGGCACAAAGATGGCATAAATTAACTGGGGATAATCCATAAGCCCGGGCTTCGGAATGTAAGAGCACTGAGTAAAGAGATTTCGATTTCACGTTTGGTTTTCAAGCAATGCGGTTTTCAATTTTAATCAAGTTAAAGCTTGACAGAGCACTTAGAGACCCCGGGTGAATGGCAGATTTCTGACAAGTACTTTTCAGTGAGACTGAAGATTCTGTCTCTGTATTTGCCCAACTCAAGATCTGACAGACTGGTCATTTATGCATCTCACGTATTCCAGGCAAGAACGCTGAGGGTGTGTTGTGTACGGAGAAGGTCATCTTTGGTTGTATGTGGGAGTTGGAGTAAGTGGAGGTAGGGGTTGATAAGATAGGAATGGGGTTTCCACATTTTCTTATTCTAAGTTGTTATCTTCCTTGAATTTCCTTCCTAAGCCTGGATTCCAACTTGCATCCATGAGATTCCCTGGGAAATACCCCATCTACTCCCATGTCCACTGGCCTATCCACTCAGCTATTTGTCTTGATGTCATTACAGTGCTGTGGTTTGGATGAATAATCCCCAAAGGTGCACATGTCAAAGACTTGTTCCTTGGGGTGGCGCTCCTGGGAGGTGGTGGAACCTTAAGGAGGCAGAGCCTAGACCATTGAGGCTATGCTGCCCAAAGGACTTATGGGGCATTGGTCTCGTCCATCTTGCTTCCTGGCTCAGGAGAAAAGCAGTTTGCTCTGCCATATACTCCTGCCACGAAGGGCTGCCCTCACCAGAGATCCAGAGTCATGAGGGCTACTTGACAGTGGACAGGAGCTTACAGAACTATCATCCAAAATAAATCTGCTCTCTTTACAAGTGAAATTCTTCAGGTATTTTTGTCATCGTGATGGGAAGAGATAAATACAAGCAATTCACCTTCCACTAGAATGGGCTGCAATGCTGGTAAAGAACATTCCATCTCCCTGGGCGATTGTGGCCATGGACCCATAGAGTAATGGTGTTGGAGGCAGTCTTAGAGATCACTGGCTGCATGTCCGTAATTTCCAAGAAGAAGGAAGGGGGCTCAGAGAGAGGAGAAGTTACTTAAAATCTTGAGATATGGTATTCAACAGAGAAGTCCGGACTGGATTGTTGACCTCCAAATCACACTGTTTGGGGAACAGTGATTCGTGGGACACCAGTGGAGAAAAAAAAAAAGACCTGAAAATAGTGGCTGGATTGTATCGAGTCTGAAAAGCCACTGGAATTCAGGCGTGCTTGATTTCTTTCTTCCAGTCCAATTTGGGCTTCAATATGGTAAGAAGAGGGTGCTCAAAGGTTAGGATTTGAGGAGTCCCAAGGCATTAGAGGCATAATAATACTGTTTTTATTTTCTGTATTTTATGATGGTTTGACATTTTATAAGGGGAATTCTTACATATGGCCCATTCCTGAGCTAGCTTATTCCTAGGGGTAATAAACAGCTGAGGGTGAGTCCACCTTTCATATATTAACCATCCAGTCCTAAGCCTACCTCTTCAACCACCTCCTGCATTTAATTCTCACACAATAAGCCAGTATTTTCCCCTCCCCTAAATCAGCCATGGGCCAGGTATCAGACACTCAGAGCCAGTCCCGACTCCCCAGTACCCACTGGAATTATCCAAAGGAGCCAGTCCTTTTTTTTTTTGGTTCTGGCCTTCCTTCCCAGTGGAAATGCCGAAAAAGGCTGTGACTCTCCCTCTGCTTCTCCTCTGACCACCCCTGGAGCTCCCCCCATGTCCCTGCACAGTGTATCAGGCCTCTCATTTCTAATGGGCCTGTGAGCAACAACAACAAACAAGCATTTCTCCCAGCGGCACTGGCCGCCCTCTGCCATCTCTCAAGTCACCCTGGAGAGCACCACTGGGAGGCTGCTGCGGCTCCTGCCAACTATCCAGACGATCCCACGTAAACTTCAGCTCCAAGTTGGGAAAAGGGGAAATTTGGACCATGTAGATTACTTCTTAAAAATCCTCTCTAGCTTGTTAAGAGTTGACGGCTCAGCAGAGAGGGGTGAATTCCAAGCGCTCAACTCAACAGGCAGTGGGCTGGCTGCGGAGCGGAGCTGTACGCTGGCCAGACCACTTCTCAGAAAAGCACTTCCCCTCCCTGCTTCAGCTGTTACAAGGCAAAGAAAGAAAATCCTTTTTGGAGATGTAACTGCATTAAATAACTGATTCCAGAGAAGGGTCTTGGGTTGGTGGCTTTCCCGGGAGACTCGTCATCTGCGATGAGGATGGTCCCGCTGTGAAATTCTGTATCTCTACATGTCAGCTGTGCTGGTTGACAACACGGTCCCTCCTTTTAATTTAATAAATTCATTAACTTTGTGATGCCAGGGATCAAACCTAAGACTTTGTGCACGTTACGTAGATACTCTACCGGTGAATTACACCTCCAGGCTGGATTTCTTTTTCTCCCATAGTGCTGAGAATTGAATTCAGAGCCTTACATATGCTAGGAAAGCGCTTTACCCCCGAACCACATCCCTAATACCTTGAGGTTATCATAATAGCAAGAAAGGTGCTAACCTTGTGAAGCCACTTCATCATGGACCCAGAAAGAATTTCAGTGACAACCTGCATTTAAGATGATCCGGGACACAGAAAGAAGATCTAAGGAAGTCTAAATTAGGCCATCTGGTCTCTAAGGCACATGATAAGGCAGCCCCTTGACATTCAAAGCAAGAAGCCCTGGCATGAGAGTCTTCATGCCTTGGTGAGTAGAGTGCAAAGGAGCCCTTCTGACCACGAGCAGTTGGCGAGCAGAATAAGATGTCAGGACCGCCTGTGAGAACTGGAGCGACAAGAGACCAGCCTTCCCCGGAGAGACACCAGACAGACACTGTTTCTATAGCAGAGCCTCTCGCTCTTTTTATCACGTGGCTGGAAAACATGTCTATGGCTGACACAGGGTGAAAGGAATACCTTAGAATATTTAAAAGGCGATGTGAGAGGGGGAAAGGGCATATTAAAGGGAATGGGAGAAGCCATATTTGGCTTAAAGAAAAAATTTTGAAAACCCTGTTTCATCTCTTCTGAGATGTCTTCAAGTTTGAGTATAGAGAAACTTCAAAAGCTGATCATTATTAATGGACACGTTACTATATGGTGATGTCTTCCTTAGTCTTAGTGCTTTGGGTTCAAACTCCCTCAGCCACAGTCCTCTCCCATTCTTGTCTACAGACCCTAAAGATCATCTAAGAGAAAGCTGGGTCTTACCTGCCCCATTGTCTGGCCCCTGGTGTGGGTTGGGAGGGGTGAAGTAGATGTATGAGGTGCAGGGGACATGCCATGAGCCTGCAGCATCCGCAGGCCCACATCAAACACAGGCTGTTCTGCTGCCGCCATGTCAGATTTGTCTGGTGACTCAGAATGTGTATTTTCCCGGTAAGTCCATGCACTGGCTTTTTTGGGGAACCATACAGAGCCAGGAACATACTTTGAGCTTGGGTGTGGGTGTGGTGTTTTTCTTTTTTCTTGAAAGAATAAGCAAATGTTTAATTTGCTTGGATTGGAAATGGAATCTCCTTAAGTAGACAGAGCACTGATGTCCAGGTATTCAGCAGTGATCTCATTGACATTTTACTTGGGCAAGAGAACAGGGGCCAGCCCAGCGGCGAGCAAATTCATTTTCCAAAGGTCAAAGGGTTAGCTGCTGGTGACTCGTTGTTGAAAGATATTTCAGGGTTGGTCAAGGCCATGATCAGAGATGCCTGTGGAATACAAATAATTTCCTTCATTCAAAACTAGCAGCCACACCGCGGGTCAATGTGGCCGCACTTACGCAAATGGCAATGACCACAGTTTCCAGTTACGGAAGGTCAACCATGGTAGGGGCGGCTCGGGTGTGGTCAGCTTAGAGGCCTGTGAGCCCTGGCTGGGAAGAGGGCATTCATAGCATTATTACCAGGAAAGTGAAACAAGACTGCTCCCTTTCTTTGGGGCTGAGATACATGGGTTTTTTTTTATTTTCATTTTTATTTTATTTTTTTGGTTTTTCGAGGTAGGGTTTCACCCTAGTCTAGGCTGACCTGGAATTCACTATGTAGTCTCAGGGTGGCCTCGAACTCACTGTGATCCTCCTACCTCTGGCTCCCAAGTGCTGGGATTAAAGGTGTGCGCCACCACGCCCAGCTACGTGGGTTTCTTTAATCCACAGATGCATTATAGATTTCCCATGAATCTGTCTACAGATATTTCATATATCTAATATGCATAGAATACAAATATAGGTACAGTACTTCTTTGCAATCTGTGGGGATTGGTTCTAGGACTGCTCTCAGATACCAAAAACAACCTGCAGATGCTAGAGTCCTTTAAATAAAATGGTGCAGTGTTTACATAAACCTACATATATCCTCCCAGAAGCTTTAAGTAATCTCTAAACTGCTTACAATACCTAATACAACATAAGCACTCTGTACATTTTTACTGCTTGGGGAACAAGAAGAAAAAAGATTATACATGTTTAGTACAGCCACAGTTCTTTTCCAAATCATTTCCACCCATGATTGTTGAATTAAAGGATGAAGAATTCATAGATGCAGTGCTAAAAGACTGTTCATTGGACTTGTTTATAGCTTGTTACCTCGTTTATGAATTCTGGATGCTGTTTTGTGTCACACGTGATGACAGTCTTACTTCTCTTATCTATCTTATAACAGTACAGTGAATGAACATGCCACAGTTTATTTACCTGGCGTCTTCTGGGTGGACAGAACAGCAACTCCTAGGATATGTTCCTTACAAATGACACAACTATACATCCTTTGAGGACTTGTAAGAGGTTATCTTTTTAAGGAAGTTCATAAGACAGATCTCAGCATGGCGGTATTTTGGTGGTTGCTGCTAGGTTATCTGATTTACATCAGTTGGTCCCACAGCCAGGGTGAAAGGTTGCCTCCCACCTGCCCAACTCAGTGTGCTATGAATTCTTAGCAAGCACTCAAGGAAAGAAACCTCTTTAATCATGTCTACATTTCAAGGGAAGAAGTTGGATGGACTGTCTGGAATCAAGACAGCCATGACCAATATATATTGATTAAGGCTTCCTTTGCCAACTTGTGCTAGTTCTCAAAAATGGTGGGGCATGACACAGGCTTTCCCTAATCTAATCTAGGTTGTCATTGTTGTTATGTATGTTTATTGAGGAAATATTAAAAGGCAGATAAAATGAAAAAATAAAATCGCTCCTAGGTACTTAGCCTAGAGAAATACAAATGTAGCCAGGTAAGGATTTGTACAATGGCACACTCAATATTCACAATAACCAAAACATGGAAAATGATTCACATGCCCAGCAATAGGGTAATGGGTAAGTCACAGTGGAGTATACCCACACAATGGACTACTATTTAGCTCCAAAAAGAACAAATTGCTGACAGACAATATAAGACAAATTTGAAATATTATACTGAGTACAGGAAGCAAGCTAAAGATAATAAATGATTTCATTTATGGAACTAGTTCTATTGATAAAACTGTAGTGACAAGGCTGGAGAGGTGGCTCAGTGGTTAAGGCACTTGCCTTTGATTGTACTGGCTGGAGGTCTTGGTGAACCAGGACCTCCAGCCACTACAATCAAGCTCCAGAAGAGTGTGCCATCTTGTGGGCATATGCAATCTTGTGCACTTGTGTCACTTTGTATGTCTGGCTTGCCTGGGATCTGGAGAGTCAAACATGAGTCCTTAGGCTTTGCAGGCAAGTGCCTCAACCGCTAAGCCACCTCTCCAGTCCAGTAACCTGCATTTTTAACAAGGTAAAGAAGATTCTAGTCCAGGTGGTATTCCAGTCTTCTGTTAGAAATGCTGCATCTGATGGGGGGGGGGGGGGCGTGGGAGAGAATGGGAAAGCTAGGGCCTCTAGCCACTGCAAACAAATTCCACATGCATGTGCCACTTTGTGCATCTGGCTTTATGTGGATACCAGGAAATCAAACCCAGGTCATTAGGCTTTGCAGGCAAGTGCCTGAACTGCTGAGCCATCTCTCCAGCCCAGTAGAAAGTTTTAAATGCTCCAACATCTGAAATTCTAAATGCTGACATGATACCACAGTGGAAAATTCCACACCATGAAACTCTTTTTCACACACAAAATTACTAATAAAAATACTACAAAAAATTGACTGCAAGCTCAGGGTATAAAATGTATATGAAGCACAAATGAAGTCTGCCTTTCAACTTAGGTCTTATTCACAAGATTCTAGATATATGCAAATATTTCAAAATCTGAAAATCAAAATATGAAACACTTCTATCCCAACATCTCAGAAAAACAATGTTCAATCTATTCTGTGCCCATTTTGTGGCTTTCAATTTGTCCATCCCTCAGTATGGTGTCAGCCTGCCAGGGAGGCCCCTGTGGTATAATGGCACTGGACTGACCTGGGGGCTTCATGTGACCCAGAGCATTGAACAAAGTTTCTTTCAGTGGTTCAGACATTTTTGTTTCCTTCAAAGCAAATGGAAGCCAGGCAGACTTGTAATCCCAGCACTTGAGAGGCGGAGGCAGAAGGACTAGGAGTTCAAGGCCAGCCTCAGCTACCTAGTGGGTCCAAGGTCAGCCTGGACTATAGGAGATTCTGTCTCAAAAACAAACAAATAAGCAAAGAAACAATGAAACAAAAGGTAAATGGAGAGAAATTCTAGAATACACCAGGAATAAAGGAAGGGGTCTATGGGACTTCTGAGTCCTCCACTCTCACTGTTTGTAAGGAACAGGCAGGCTGGGAAGATGGCAGGGTGGTTAAATGTGTTCCCTGTGCAAGCAGGAGGGCCTGAGGAGGCCTGAGACGGCCCAAGTTTGAATCTCCTGAACTCATGTTCATGCCTGGAACCCCAGTCTCATAAGGGAACAGAGACCTGAGAATTGCTGGAACTCATGTGCCTCAAACAGGGATGGGTGGGAAAAAAGAACGGGTAGGACAGCAGCGGAACAGGACACTCAACATTCCACTCTGGCCACTACAGAGAAGCACGTGGACCCCCTGCAAGGACATATACACGTGTATACAACAGACACATGCCACACATGTACATACACACAAGAAAAAGAAAAACACCAAAGCAGTCAACGGCAGGGTATGGTGATGCTGGGACATGGCAGCCAGACAGAGGTGCCCATGCTGAGCAAAAACCTATGGCAATCAGTAAAGAATCCAGCTGGAGAGTGAGTTGGTTCAGGATATGGAGGGCCTGGGCGGCTTCAGGGACAATGACCACTGCTGTGTGACTAAGAAAGGAACAAGGCAGAATCCCTCACTTCAGCCATAAACACAGGCCCATATTCTCATACTGGAAACCCAGTTCTTAGTAGAAAGAAAGAAAGAGTTCAAGTCCAGAGCCATTTCTGCTTAGGACAATTAGCAATGGTCTGTGTGAAACCGTTTCAGGAGGGTTTGCTCCCAAATTATTCCCTTCCCAGCCACTGTGACCAGTCCACCTTCCAAGGCCTTTGAATACAGGTGGACTATAACTGGTTTATGGATTTACAGAACTGTGATGTGCCAACCTATCTGTGGTGATTTGATTCAGGCATCCCCTATAAGCTTAGGTGTTCTGAATGCTAGGTTCCCCAGCTGATGGAGATTTGGGAATTAACACCTCCAGGAGGCAGTGTATTGTTGGGGGCAGGCTTATGTTACAGCCAGTTTCCCCTTGCCAGTGTTTGGCATACTCTCCTGGTTGCTATGGTTCACCTTATGTTGGCCAGGGGGTGATATCCACCCTCTGCTCATGCCATCGTTTTCCCCTGCCATTGTGGAGCTTCCCCTCGAGCCTGTGAGCCAAAATAAACCTCTTTTTCCCACATGCTGCTCTTGGTTGGGTGATTTCTACCAGCAATGGGAACCTCCTGACTGCAACAGTAAAGTGGTACCGAGGAGTGGGATTACTGATAGACACCTGACTGTGTGGCTTTGGCCTTTTGGAGCCGATTTTCAAGAGGAATGTGGAAGGTCTAGAAACCTTGGCCTAAGAGACGCCTTGCAGTGCTGTAAGTACAGCTTGGCGGACTATTCTGGTCAGAGTTGGAAGACCTGAATGCAGTAAGAACTATGGACTGTGAGGTTTGGCTTATGAGGGTGAGAAAGAGCTTTGCTTGGACTGGCTAGCAGTTTGTGTGAGGCTTGCTACTATGCCCGTGTCCTGAGAAGTTGTGCAGGGTTGCTTTGCATAGACATGAACTGGTGTGAGCAGAGGGATATGGCACAGAAAGAAAAATATTTGGGTGAACTGCAGTCCATTCAGATGCAATTGAGAGATTACAACCTTTGAGATTGGGCCAGCTGACCTGCACTTGGGCAACAGAAAGAATGTAGACTCTTTTGAAGGGGCCTGAGTGCTCAACGAGTGTCCTGTTCTTCGAAGCCTACTTTATTGCCCCCCCGGATTAACAAATTGTCACCCTACCTGGTATTGTGGAGTATAAGAAATGCAGGAAAGAGAGGGTCATTGAGTTTGCAACACGGTCTTGTGTTTTGGAAATGGGCAGTGTGAAGCAGGTTTGGTGGATGCCTGCATGGAGACCCCATGGGGCCATGAGAATGAACCCTGGATTGCAGTGGAGACCCAGTGGAGATGCAGGGACCACGAGATGGCTGCTAAAGAAAGCTGCCGGCCCCAATGCGGTTTTCCAGGACTGTGAGTAGCCTAGCTGGAGGGGTGGAATTGGAATGCCAGAGACTTGTTGCTGGTTAGAATTATTGGACTTGGAGATTTGTCACTGGCTAGAATTGTTGGACTTGAAGGTACAGAGTTTGATGTTTTCCCTGGTTGTTTTAAATCTTGTATTGGTTGAATATTTCTTTGCTCTGCCCAATGCCGTCTTTTGCAGTGTGAATGTTATTCTGTGCCATTATGGGTTTTGGGGAGATTTTTTTGGTATTATGGCTCAGTTAAAAGACCTTGAACTATGGGGATGTATGAACATCATTGGAATTGGTAAAAACTATGGGGACTTTTAAATTTGGATTTAATGCATTGTATTGTATATCATGTGTAGATATCAGTTTATGGGGGCCAGGGACAGGATGTGGTGGTTTGATTCAGGTGTCCCCCATAAACTTAGGTGTTCTGAATGCTAGGTTCCCAGCTGATGGAGATTTGGGACTTAACAACTCCAGGAGGCAGTGTATTGTTGGGGCCGGACTTATGGGTGTTGTAGCCAGTTTCCCCATGCCAGTGTTTCGCACACTCCCTTGTTGCTATGGTCCACCTTATGTTGGCCAGGGGGCGATATCCACCCTCTGCTCATGCCATCATTTCCCCCTGCCATTGTGGAGCTTCCCCTCAAGCCTGTGAGCCAAAATAGACCTCTTTTTCCCACAAGCTGCTCTTGGTTGGGTGATTTCTACCAGCAATGAGAACCTCCTGACTGTAACACTATCCATGAGGGTCAGATTATTGACACATGAGGGTGCAGGCAAAGCACTAGAATCTTCTATCCCATTCCTCTGCCTGGGGCAGGTTGGCCCCAGGCCATAGGATATGAATCACAGTCAGAGGCCCACAGCTGAATCTGATCATAGGTGATTTGGTTTCACTGGCATCCTATGTAGACACTTACTATTCGGACTTGTTTCTTTTTTATATTTTATTTATTTATTTGAGAAAGAGAGATAGGCAACTACAGAGAAAGAGAGAGAATGGGCATACCGGGACCTCTAGCACATGCAGGTTCTACTTGTGCATCTGGCTTTATGTGTGTACTAGGGCATGGAAACTGGGTCCTTTGGCTTTGCAGGCAAGCGCCTTAATCGCTGAGCCCTTTCTCCAGCCCCAGATTTGTTTCCTGTTGTGTTTTTGTTCATGGTGCTGAGGGTCAAGCCTATAGTCTCTCAAACATAGCTAAGAATTCCACTACTGGGCTGTGCCCCCAGCCTCACACGCAGTATTTAAGAAGATCTGACACCTGGGGATATCGATCAGTTGGTACAGTGCTTGCCCAGCATGCATGACTGGGTTCCATACTCAGCACTGCAAAATAAATAAGTAATAAAACCCGAAAGGCTTTGCATTAGGTGCTGTCAGCTCAAAAATCGGAGCTTCATAGAGAAATTTACTTGCTGTTCTCCCTTCAAGAAAAAGGAAAAACTGTTCATACTAGGCCCAGGCACATCAGTTGAGGTAAAGTAGCCATGATGGTTATGCAGAACGCCTATGTCCAGTTGGCCAGTTCTTCTCCAAGCACACTTAAGCTGAGGTCAACTGTATGTATTAATGCATGGCATGAGTTTACCTAAGGGTTTAACTTGGACATTTCACATTGGAGAAAGTGTCCAAGACCACTAAACCAGACCTTAACCTTCCCTCCCCAATCCTACAATGCAAGCTCAACTGTGAGGTGTTTTTTTTTTTTTTTTTTTTTGCTTTTTTTTTTTTGTGTTGTTGTTGTTTGTTTGTTTTAGTTTTCCGAGGTAGGGTTTCACTAGAGCTCAGGCTGACGTGGAATTCACCATGTAGTCTCAGGGTGGCCTCAAATTCTCAAACTCACAGCAATCCTCCTATCTCTGCCCCCTCCCCCCGCCCCAGTGCTGGGATTAAAGGTGTGCGTCACCATGTCCTGCATTTTTTGTTCTGCATTTTTTTAAAGTCACTGGAGGTGGAAGCACATGGGAGAGGGGACAGAACATGCATATTTATTCAGCCTCTCTTTGGTTTGAGCTCTGTGCTATATTCTTCCCAAGTGTCATCTCACTCAACTTGTACCTTAAAACTTACAGCCTGAAAAAAATATATAGCCTGGGTAAGGGTTAAGCAGTCTCATTTTTTTCTGAAGAGAAGGAGGCCTGGAGAGGAAATGCAGAGGGCCCAAGAGCCACCCACTTCACAAGCACAGCCCCGAAGCTCCAACTATCCCATCAGAGACCACGTGTCTTGCTGGCAGGGAGGTGGGCTGGAACCTCTTCCTTGAAGTAAGTCTACATGAGTTAAGACTCTCTAGAAGCTTCTGGGACATTCACCCATGTTTACTGGGAGCAGAAGGAAGAAGCTGCAATTCAGATCCAGCTTGTTGCCATGCAGGACTGGGTGTCCAGTGTTAACACCCTTGAGGTTAAAGAGCAACTGAAAGTCTGCATCTTTAAGTAACATTCACTTGCGTGTGTGTGTGTGTGTGCATGCGCACGCGTGCTGGGGACCAAGTCCAGGCCTTCTGGCTACAAGGCAGTTGCTCTACTTCTGAGCTCCTTCCCTAGCCCTATTGATTTTGGAAGACCCCAAACTAAGAAATAGGACCTTGTGAGCCGGTCGTGGTGGCGCACGCCTTTAATCCCAGCACTCGGGAGGCAGAGGTAGGAGGATCACTGTGAGTTCGAGGCCACCCTGAGACACCATAGTGAATTCTAGGTCAGCCTGGGCTAGAGTGAGACCCTACCTTGAAAAACCAAAAAAAAAAAAAAAAAAAAAAAGAAAGAAAGAAATAGGACCTTGTGAAAGTTGCGGTTTGGTTTGCAGTTTTTGAGTTTATTAGGCAATGTACCATATTGGTTTTCATGATGAACTATAGATTTAAACTCTGAGATCAAACCCCAGCTTACTAGCTATGTGAGCCTGGGCAAATCACTTTACTTCTCTGAGTCTTCTTTTTTTTTTAAACTTGTAAGCAGGTGATGACCACATTGTGAGATAATAGATAAAAGTGAATATGCTCATCAGCACTCTGTAACATTTCATTGATACTCCTTTTCTTCTTTTTAGTTTTTCAAGGTAGGGTCTCTCTCTAGCCCAGGCTGACCTGGAATTCACTATGTAGTCTCAGGGTGGCCTTGAACTCATGGCGATCCTCCTACCTCTGCCTCCTGAGTGCTGGGATTAAAGGCGTGTGCCACCATGCCCGGCAATACTCCTTTCTTGAGGCAGCCTCTAAAGATGCTGTGTGTGGGGAAGAGGCGGAAGATATAAATATTTGGGGTTAATCCCAAGAAATGCTGTCTATATAAGTAGGCGAAAATGCAGCTTTCCCACAGAATGCTAATCAGGTGCAAACTCTGGGGACAGCCGTGGGACTGAGTACACACCATGAGTACCTCTCCCGAGCCACTGGACGTACTGCTTCTCCTTGGCAGAAGCACTGATCGTCAGCATTTAGAAGTAATTGAAGTTTAGGGCCTGTGCCTGGGGACTGGCTATAGAGAGAGCTTTCAAAGTGAATGTTATAGTGGTGAGAATACTAGCTGCAGATGGGCATGAACACACTCTACCACCCAGTTACAGAGCGAACACTTGCTGATGACGGGGAAGTGCTTCTCTCTGCAAGGCAGCACACTGCATCTGGGTTGTCATTTCTGACACAAGCTTACCCAGGAAAAAAATAACAAATACAAAACAAAACAAAACAAAACCCCAGCTTGTACCCTGAACAGTGTCAGCAAATTACAGGCTCTGAAAATTGTTGTCTGTATCCAGCACGACTTTATTCACTCAGCAAGGATATTTTGAGCCCTGGCTGGCCAAGTTTTCTTTTCCTGAGCTGTGAAGAACCCTCCTTCCAGGACCAGCCATTTTCCCCAGATACAAAATAGTTTATCCAGGATGAAGGCTGGAAGGGGGTGAAAGTAGGCGAGCTGGCTGAACCCTGCTAACGGTAGATCCCTAACCAGTCTCCAGGATGACTGAAGCCCTTTGGCCTCTGCCCAGAAAGTCACCTGCCAGGCTAAGTCCAACTTGTCTCTTTCCCCTCTTTCTTTAAAAGGTGATCTAGCCTCGGCTTCAGAGTCCAGCTACCTGTCAAGATAGGTGAGGCGAGGCGAGGCCTGTCATAACCCTGATGTCTCTTCTGCTGTCCCCGACCTCATGTTAGCCCCTTGATTCTACTGCTGAATTTATCTCAGCGACCAAACCTTGTTCTCCTAAGGGCTGATGGCTTAATGAACTATCAGACCGTTCCATGTGAACAGACCTCAGGGACTGTCTTTCTGGTCTGGGGATTTCCCAAGTCACCACCCACAGAGGACTTTGGCTAAGCAAAATCTCTCCTGAATCTCTAATTAATATCTGGCTGGGGCAATTTGAATGTTTATCATTATGGAAAAATGATCTTAAGGATATGCAGGCAGTTCAGGAGAGTGAGGGGAAGGGTCATACAATCTATAGGCAGTTAGTGGGTACTGGGGGGGGGGTATTTTCTTCAGTGGTGTAGCCTCTGGTCAGGTGCCCATGCTTCTGTAAATAAACCCTGAGGCATGCTCCTGTAAGCACCCTGCAACTGACTGGGTCATCAAAAAGGAAGGAAGAGGAGGAAGAAAAAGAAAGAAGACAGGAGAAGAAGAAAGAAGGATAAAGGGGGAAGGAGGAGGAATAAGAAAGAAGAAGAAAAAAACCGAGAGAAAGAAAAAAGCCAGGTGTGGTGGCACACGCCTTCAATCCCAGCAGAGGTAGGAGGATCGCTTTGAGTTTGAGGCCAACCTGAGATTACATAGTGATTTCAAGGTCAGCCTGAGCTAAAGTAAGACACTACCTCAAAAAAAAAAAAAAAAAAAAAAAAAGAGAAAGTAAAGCTGTAATAATGAAGAGGGTCTTGTTGGGCGGAGCAAGAGGAGCATCAGGAGTGGAAGAGATGAGAGGGCGTGAATTTAAACAAAGTACATTACATACACACATGAGGGTGTCATATTGAAATTCATTATTATGCATAATTAACATATACTAATGAAGAAGAAAAATGATTATTCTGTGTGGATTCTTGACACATTAAAGATTTTTCAGAGCCCAATTTGAACTGTTGGTCATATATCAATGGTTTCTTTTAATAGGTAAGGAAACAAACCTGAGGTTAAGTGACAGCTAGTATCAGTTTCCTATGGCTGCTATGACAAGCTAAGAGGCTTGAAACAGTGTGAATTTAAGGGTCCTGGAAGTCAGAATTCCTTGATCAAGGTCATCTGGCTAACATCAAGGTGTGGGCAGGACCACATTCCTTCTGGGAGCTCTCAGAAGGCACCTGTTTCCTTACAGCTTGGGACTATGTAGAATACAGATTATTCTTGTCTTGGGTCATTTGGCTGTTTCTCTCTTGGCTTCCCAAATGTTTTTTTTTTTTCTTTTTTCTCATATACTCTTCTGGTCAGGTGTGGTGGTGTACCCTTTTAGTTCCAAGGAGGCAGAGGTAGGAGGATTGCTGTAAATTCAAGACCAGCCTGAGACTACATAGTGAATTACAGGTCAGCTTGGGCTACAGTGAAATCCTGCCTCGAAAAAACAAAAAACAAAAATAAAAATACTATCCTGATTACACTATGCCATTTCAATAACCTAGTATACTGTATCCATGTTAAGATCCTTAATTTAATCACATTTGCAAAGTCTCTTTTGCCACATAGGACACATATTCACATATCTCAGAGATCAGGATGTGGATACTTTTGGAATGTCATTATTCAGCAGTTAATCAAAGATTTGTCACTAAACATGGCACTCCTAGGCTCTTCAGGGAATTTTTATGCCACAGTGACAACAGCACAGGTTTGGCAGTAAGTTCTTTTCTCCTCTGATGTGTGTAAGCTATGGGTCAGGACACGTCATCTGCCCTGAAACAAATGTGAGAAAGAGTGATAGAATGAAGTGTTTTCTAAAGTTAGGGTTGGACTAGAGGTTAAAGCATTTGCCTGTGAAGCCTAAGGACTCAGGTTTGATTCCCCAGTACCCACGTAACTAGTGCATGTGTCTGGAGTTTGTTTGCAGTGGCTAGATGCCCTGGCCTGCCCATTCTCCCCCTCAACCCCACTCTTTCTAATAAATAAATAATTTTTTAAAAGTTAGGGTTGTCTAGGAATCAGGGGACTATAAACACAACCTTACTCTGTGACTATGCATTTGTCTGGGAAAGGAAGAGTCAAGAGTTGTTAGGTGTGATAACCTCAGGCAAATTATTTCTCTGAGATGGATAAAAATGAAAGCATAGGGCTGGAGAGATGGTTTAGCAGTTAAGTGCATGCCTATGAAGCCTAAGGACCCCAGTTCGAGGCTTGATTCCCCAGGACCCAAGTAAGCCAGATGCACAAAGTGGCATGCGCGTCTGGAGTTCGTTTGCAGTGGCTAGAGGCCTTGGCATGCCCATTCTCTCTGTATCTGCCTGTTTCTCTCTCTGTCTGTCACTCTCAAATAAATAAATAAAAATAAACAAAAAATTTTTAAAAACCCTAAAGCATATATAACATAAAGCAACAATAATGATTACCTTCCATAGGACCGTTAAGGGCAACGGCTATTATTTCCAACTAACCTAGAAACTTAGGCTAAGAAAGAAATGTGGCATTTGCTTATAGTCTCACGGGTGGCTGGTGAGGATCTAAGGCTAGACCCCAAGGATGTAGCTGTCACCTCCACCTCACAGAGACAAAGCCACCCAGCTCTAGCAAGTTCTTCAGTCCACAAGCTATCACCAAAAGGCAGGTTTTAATGTTTGTAGCGCAAACTGAGTCTGGTCCTGGCTGACTGCCTCTATAGCCTGTAACGTTGTGGGGAACGCAGGCCTTCACTCACGGGACGTATATGCTTTACTACTGAGCTGAGGCCACTGCCCTCAAGACTTTTGCTTTAATAGTCTGGAAAAAAAAACCTGAATAAATATGTTACTCTGAAGGGCTGTGAAAAGATGAAGGGATTGTGGGCACTTTGAAAACTCCTGGTTTGGGACTTTGGAATGGAATGGAGGGATAAACAGGAGGACCACAGGATTTTTCAGGAAGTGAAACCACCCTGAGTGGTGTGGTCATTCCACTTGGTGGTGCCATCCATCCATCCATCCACCCACACCCACAGAAGACAAAGCACCCTGAGTGAACCTTAATACGAACCATGGACTTCCGTTAATAACATACCAATACCACATGAGCAATGAGCTCACGTGGTTCACACCAATGCCAGGTGCTCCTGGGAGGAAAGGCTGTGCATGTGTGATGGGTTACAGGAGTTGTAACTATTTGTGGGTCCCCTGTACTTTCTGCCTACTTCTTGTGCAAACCTAATGCTGCTGGTAAGAACAAAGTCTATACTGTTTTCACTTATTTATTTATTTGAGAGAGAGATGCAGATAGAGAATGGATGTGCCAGGGCGTTTAGCTACTGCAAATGATGTCCAGATGCATGTGCCACCATGTGCATCTGCCTTAATGGGTACTAGGGAATCAAACCTGCGTCCTTAGGCTTTGCAGGCAAGCACCATAGCCTCTAAGCCATCTCTCCAGTCCAAATCTATATTGTTAAAAAGCCAAAGAGCTCCTGACTTTTTATATATAGTTTTATTTATTTATTTATTGGTAAGCAGAGAGAAAGAGAGAGAGAGAAAGAATGGGTGCACTAGAGCCTCTAGCTGCTGTAAATGAATTCCAAATGCATGAATCCTTATTTTATACATTAGGAGACTAAGGCTCAGTGGTTAAGAAACTTGCTCAAAGTCAAATTAGGCCTAACTCCAAAATGCACTTTTTTTTTATTGTGGTTTTATGAGGTATGGTCTCACTCTAGGCCAGGCTGACCTGGAATTCACTATGTATTCTCAAGGTAGCCTGGAACTCTGAGATCCTCCTACCTCTGCCTCCAGAGTGCTGGGATTAAAGGCGTGTGCCACCATGCCCAGCCCCAAAATGCACATTTTTAATCAACATACTCAATTGACATCAAGACTAAGAATGGAAGTATCAACAGTTACTAGAGTCTCCAAGTATGAGATCCACAGTAATACTTTTCTAAGCCCTTTTGATTTTTTTTCTTCAATCTAAAAATCTCCAGCCAAGAAGTCAGTCAATACCAAAAATCTCCTAAACTCCCTGTGTTCAACTCTAAGGAAACGAGAGGCATTCTGTCTTCTCAACAAAGTAAAGATGGGATTCTGGGGGCTGGGGACATGGCTCAGTGGTTAAAGGCACTGCTTGTAAAGTTTGCTGGCTCCGGTTCAATTCCTCAGTACCCACATAGATCCAGATACACAAGGTGGTGTATGCACCTGGAGTTCATTCACACAGGCAGGGGGCTCTGGCATACCCACCCTCTCCTTCTCTACCCACCCTCTCTCTCTCTCTGCTCACAAACAGTTACATCAAAATATTTAAAAGAAAAGGACAGGATTCCATCTTAACCCTTTGTTTTAAACTCCTTGCTTCCTGTCGATGTGCTCAGAGGGGTTAAATATCTGTGACAAGCTTTAAAAAAGAAATTGTTCCACAAAAGAAAACTAGTCTCAGATAATAAATTTTCATGCGGGATCAAGAATAATGGTATCCATTATTCTGAAAATCGCAAAGGTTTCTCGGGACTTATTCTCACTGCCTTGATGCTATCCTTTGCTCCTAAGACACAATCACACACACACTCTCTCTGTGTGTGAGGGCTTTGGCTTTGCACTATATGTTGGAGGCTCTCCTGGAAGTTATTCACCAGTCCATTCATTACACATTGTTTACTGAGCACCCACTATGTGACAGAGGACTGTTTCTTAAGGCTAGGCTTGACCTCTCCCTTTTTATACAGCTTGCAGGCCATTCAAGGAGAAAGTCCATTGTGTAGACCATTGCAGCACAGAGTGGGGTGTTAAGGGGAATAAAAAGCCCAGCAGAGGGGCCACTGATAAAGTTCATAAAACTGTCATTGGATCAGCTGCGCAACTTCCAATCCTAGGTAGAATTCCTGGGGCACCTACCGCCACCACCTCCCTGTCCTCATATGTGGAAAACGTTATATCTTTTCGAGATGGATGGAGTCTAATTTACCTACTTCTTTCCTATTTTTTTTTTCTTCTCATTTCAGGGAATTTAATCAACTTGTATTTACGGGGCACTTTCTCTGCTGGCCACAAAACAGACATGGGGAAGTGCTGGAGGGGAGCGTTCACATCAACATGCTCTTTGTACCTCTGTCTCCCTCTGTAGAGCAAAGACTGGGTTTTGTTTGTCTGGCCTTGGGCCTGACAAGAGCAAAGGCACGGAGATGACTTGTGGAAGGAATAATGAAATACGTGAAACATGGAAGAAAGGAAGGGAAGCAGGGAGGGCAAGGAAGATGAAGGGGGAAGGACGAGAAGAAGGAAGGGAGGGAAAGGAGGAGAGAGGTGGGCAGGCAGACATACGCCTTTCTATGGATGGCCGAGTCCGGTGTTCTGCAGCTGCCATCCTGAACTGGACACACTCAGCCAGGAGCGCATGGCAGGAAAGACGGGGGGGGGGGCACACTCTGCCTTGCACCACATACGCGGATTTCCCCAAGGCTCAGCCCTTCTTCCCCAAGGACAGCCAGACCCCGTTCCCCAGCCAGAGCCTGTGTCGGCAGCGATGACTTGCACAGAAGTCCATCTCTGCCTTGGCCTGACAGGCACAGTCGTCCCCCAGTAGTCCACCTTCGCCACCTGACTCAGGTTCACATAACTTTTGAACCACGGCCTGAATCTCCTCACTGGTCACCCAGTCTTCATTCTTTTCTTCTAGAAAATCTACCCTCCCCACTGCTGCTGCTGGGGCCCGTCTTCAGTCTGATCACAGCCCTCCTTTATGGGTGGCTGCAGAGGAGCCTCATCCCTCTGGCTCACGGGGGGCTCACAGTCCCCACCAGATCTCTGCCTAGCTCCCTCCTCTCCCTTGACTGCCGCTCTTGCTGGCTAAGCTCCAGCCACACACCTCTGACAAGCATAAGCTGCTCCACACGGCTGTCTCCTCGCTCGTGTTGGCGACGTTTCACGTGTGGCTACTTCCGCTGGGAGTTCTCTTTGCCTGGATAAACTCCTGCCCATCCTTCAAAACCCAACATATGATGCTTCCTGAGCAAAGGCAGAATCAGACTTGTCTCCTGGGCTTTTCCACACCCCATGCTGACTTCCAGCAGAGCCCCAGACCATGTCCTACAACTGCCACTTTTTCTATTAAAAATATCTTTGTTATTTACTTATTTTATTTATTTGCAAGCAGAGAGGGGAGAATGGGTGTGCCAGGACCTCCTGCCACTGTAAAGGAGCTCTAGATTTATGTGCCACTTTGAGCATCTGGTTTTACATGTGCACTGGGGAATTGAACCCGGGCCATTAGGCTTTACAGGCAAACACCTTTAACCATTGGTTCATTGCTCCAGCTTTTTTACTAAATTATAAACTCTTTAAGCACACAGATGGTGGGTACTGTCTTATCCTTTCTGAAACATTATTTTCATATTAACCATTGTAAAAATCACATATGGTATCATCATGTAATTGTGGGATGGACTCATAACTTCATTCCTTTGATACAGTTTTAGCCAACCCTGCTTTGCCATGAACCCTTGGGGCACAGCGGGCATCACAGTGATGGAGATGGCATCTCTGGGTACATGTTGGTTATGGGGGTCATGGAGGGACAAGTTGACAATGAAAAAAAAAGCAAGACAATTCCAGAGGATGATATATAATATCATATGCTATGATATTATATATTCAATATCATATATGAATATAACCGGGTAGTACGATGGAGGAGGAGGAAGAGGAGGACCATGGATGGGGTGGGGAGCTGCCTTAGGTAGGCTGTTCAGGCAGTTCTGTGGCGAGGCCTGCAGGACCAGAAGGAGCCACGGTGTGGAGGACTGAGAGTGCAGCATCCAGCAAAACGGGAGGAAGGCGTGTGGGGTGGTCAAGGAGTGAAGGCATGTAAGGATGAGCCTCCTCGCAGGGCTGAGCTGGGGGATCCAGCCTTGTGTGTAAATAAATGGAGCTGTGGGGATGGACCGGAGTACAGTTAAAGGGACACAGAGGAGATCTGTCACTCAGATTAGCTGGCGAGGAAGGGGACTAGTGTCCATCCTGCGGTGTCCTCACCCAGCTGTGGGGCGGGGCGGAGACAGCCCTCGTTAATCTCCCGGAAGCGGCAGGGCCAGCCCAACAGGAGAACACAAAGACCGCCTGCCCGGCTTTGTTTTCAAACCGTCAATTCCAAATTCCGCTAGCTGGCAGAGACAGGGGCTATCGATTTTCCCTTCTGGAATGCATGTCCTACAGAGTCCTAGCAAATAGAAACTGAAAAACAGAGGAAAACATCACTGCTGAGAAAGACAGGGCCAGGGGACGGTGCTTTTTAAAACAATTTATACTAGGTTTTGTCGTCGTCTTATTAGAACAGTGGCTTGTTCCCCTCTTTCTCCAGCGCCTTTGTTTCTGTCCTCTGTTTTTCTGATTCTGAAGTGTCTTGCTTTCCCTCTGGGTTTAGTACATCACACCGTGCTTGCATACAGTAGGCATTTAACATTGCCCTGGTAAATGGCTGTGCGTAGACCAGTCTTTCCATGGGCTCTTCTACCAGATCAGTCTGCCCATGGGACCTCCAGTCTTTTCTTAAACAGAACACCTCTTGTCCTTTGAGACAGGCACAGAGAATGGGGCCAGCCTATAAATCCAGCATGCTGTTAATTGCATGGCATGGAGTCCCCAACTAATGACGCGTCCTCTGTTTAAGAGGAGCCGGAAGCGATTAAGGGCTTCCTCCAGTTGCCTGGGAAGGGAGCCTGGTGCCAAGTCCCTCAGCAGGAGCAGTATACTAGTGGTTCCCACTTCTGTGGTGTCCAGACACCAGGGACCCTCTCTTGTATCTGATGAGGGCTGTGTGCTTGCCTCCTTGCTGGGGTGAACGGAATGCCCCATGCTCTATTTGGTTACTTTACATTCTTCCTGTGGTTCACATGGCTTTGTGGGGAGGAATGTGGAGAGAAGGAAGTACTGGCTAGTGTCCAAAGGATGGCTGGCCATGGTGCTAGTGGCAGGCCGAGTGGAAAACCTCAGCCCAATTTTGTCTGCCAGCTGTGACCAAACTGCGCACACGGATGGAAAGTTAATTTTATCATGTGGAAAATGGGGGCATGATAGTCTTTCTCTTCTTGAAGGCGTACATCAGGACAGGCAATGAGAATTTATCTCAACACTATAGGATTATCTTTCAAAAACAAGCCAATTCTTGATCTTCTCCTTATAGTCAAGCATAGGGAAGTGATGGATAGGCCCAATCAGTTGTCATTTCACATATCATTTAGTCTGAAGCCGGGTACTGTACTCCAATAATTTATCTTCCATTCCTATGTTACTTGGGGTAGTGTTATTTTCCCCTCAGCACACGCGATGTGGTGGAGAGGGACAGGGGCCTGTTCCCGGGCTCATGCCAAGGCTGGACAGCACCGAGACTGAAAACTGGCCATTCATTCATCCTCCATGTTGGTGGACAGTCTTGATGTGGGAGATCTAGGTCTGGCAGAAGGGCTTCTTAAGTGGCTTTTACCCAAACTTCATTTCTGCAAAGCACCTCCAATTTTCCATGGACTGATGTTCTCCTCCCCTCCCCATCCTCTGTCTTTTGTGGTGTTGGAAATTGAACTCAGACTTTGTGCTGTTGCACTAAGATTCACCCTCAGCCCCCAGATGTGTATTTAAATGAGCATTTTCATTATCACCTCTGCCCACATGCCAACTCTCCAAGACTTTGCTCTCGACTCCGATCTTGTATCTCCAAGGACCCACATTTTCTCTTCTGATTACAGTAAAATCAAGGAAGTCCAGAGAGGTAGTGTGGCTTGGCCAGATGCTGTCCATACTTCCCATAGAAGGGAGAACATCACTGGACAACCCAAGCCACTCTTCCAAGTGTCCTGACCTTTCTGTCTCTACAAAGTGGAAGCTTCAAGAAAGTAGAGCTCACGGATCCACACATACCACTCTGTTTGCTATTTTTACCCCCAGAAATGGCATTCATCAGTAGATCAAAAAGTGAATGCCTTTCCTGAACATCCAGGTCCCTGCTCTGGTAAGCCTCACCCCCCATCTCGGCCCAGCTGGGATGCAATGGGGGGGACCCCCTGCCCCTACTCCCACGTGGGCTCCCTATCCCCTCCTGTCTTCCACAGGAGCTCTCTGCACTTTTCTCCTCCTTCCTTCTCATAATCTAATTAAGTCTCCCTAAATCTTAAAAAAATGGACACATGGCTGAATGACTCTATCTGTATCATTTAAGGTTGGAAGTCATCATCTCACACTTCTCCAACTTCAGCCTCGAATAACTAGTTGATCCCCAAGTTCTACTGGTGTGACCTCCAGCAGCTCCTTTCTTTGGTTCCCCCACTTTACTTCCTTTCCAGATTCTAGCCTTCATCTTTCCTTGGACTACTGCCTCACCTCCTGCCCCCAGGCTTCTCTTTTTCTTCCACCTCTTTTTGTCCATGGTTCTCACGACATGCCTCTCTATATATGCCTCTCAGGACATCTTCTCCAGTTTTGCCTCCACACTCACTCTGCATTCACTCTGGCTGCCTTGTTTATTCTGTGAAATCTCAGCATTGTCCAAGTCTAGCTAAATACAGACTGAGCCACTGTGACAGCCTCGAAGGAACACAGCAGTAGCTGAAGCTAGAACTTTCCAAACACCTTCATGTGCCAAGCATACCTCTGTTTCTCATACGCATTATTTTATTAACCTTCAGAAAAAAATCCCTAGGAGGTAAGCCCAATTCCTACCCTCATGTTACAGTGACAGAAACCTGCACTCCTTCAGAAGTGACAAGGCACTTACCAAGGGTCACAGGCTTGGCACCAAAACAGATGGAATTCATGCATAATTCTACCACGCGGCCAAAAACCATACTCCTAACCTCAAGGCTGTGTTGCCTAAAGCTATTTTCCTTCTCTGACAGCCGCTCACTATGAGCAGCGGCTCATTAGCAAGTTTCCGTGTTGATCAGGACGTTGCTGAACATCCACTGCATGCCTGTGTTTCTTGGTCCCAGTCACCCTGTAGGCCACTGGAGAACAGCAGTTACAGTGCCTGGGCCCCATGTGTCCATTGCTCCCTGAATGGACCAGGAGAGTCGAGTACCCCATCTTCCTTTAGGTTTCCTAGCTTGCTTGTCTTTATTCTGTTTCTTCCTGCTTTAGGCACTGAGACACCTCCTCTCTCTCCTCCATTCTCTAGGACAAGGCTGATGAAAGAGACAGCAAGAAAGAGAGAGACAGAGAGACAGGGATCCCTATTCCTGAGAAATACACACAGGGTGAGCATCTCCCAGACAAAACTCCAAAACTTTCTGAGCTGAAGTAAGACACAAGTGAAAAATTCCACACCAGAAAACTGTTTCCTGTACAAATAATAATAATAAAAAAAACTGTCGTATATAAATTCCCTTCAAGCTATTGTGTCAGATATATAACACAACTTTCATGTTTAGCCTTTGGGTCCTATTTCCACAATATCACATGTATATATAAATATTCAAAAATCCACAAATTCCCAAGCATATCACATAAGGGATGCTGGACCTGTATTTGCATACCCCCTGTCTAGAAGGCAGGCCTGCCAGTATTTGCTGGAGTGATTTAGGAAATTTGAAACTTTCATTCCTGATGTCTTTGCATGGTTACAGATTATTCTAAGGGGAGATGGTTGGAGCCCCAAAATATCCAGTAACTACTGAGGAACTCTGGGATTTAATTAGTCTCTTGAGAATAATAAATGCACCCAGTAGTGCCATAGCTCTGTTCATCCATCACTACGGCATGTTTGTTAAATGGGTCATTTAAAACTAGCAGCCTGAGATCCCATGGATCACATTATATATGGAAAAATACCATACTGGATTCAATCATCAGGAAACTGGTTAACCTTGAGTTAGTCATTGTCCCTCTCTGGGCACATTTGCTCTTGTGCTGACATTCTGGGATATGACACACCATCTATTGGTTTGAGTTCATGTGCTCAGTCATGAGTTTCTAGAATCCATGGAACAAAATGATAGAAAGGCACCCTGAAATGTCCAAGTGTTAGCTGTGGGTTACACACAGGCCTTTGTGTCTGTGTTCTACCACTGATCTACACTTCTAGCCCAGAAGTATTTCATGTGAAGCCCACAGCTATCTGGGTAATGGAACCCATGCCGTTAGGTTTTGCAAGCAAGCACCTTTAACCAGGGAGCCGTCTCTCCAGCCCCCTACACCTGCTGGTAGAGGATCTCACAGGCTCTGGGACTGCACCTGCTCCGCCCTGCCTCCTCCCCATCTCAGAGGAAGCAGCAGGCAGATTCCTGGTCCCACCAGCCCCAAGCAAAGTCATCTCTGCCTTCCTGTCCCCTCAACCTCCTGAGCTGCCTCAGCCCACACTGTGTGCTTTGCATGTTAAACACCAAAAGCCTCAGCCACTTGGGGGAGGGGCAGGGGACCTTCACCAGCTTTCCTGGGTATGACAGCAAACTTGTCCCTCCCCTCTTTGTTATAGGAAAAAGTGACAGTTAAAATAGATTCTGTGTCCTTCAAGACTTTTCAAGTTGAATCTCTGATTCCACAGAGTAGGCTGGTGGGGCAGATGTGTTTGCTCAGGGGAGCTACATGCCATGCTGTACCCCTATCTTTTTTTTTTTTTTTTTCGAGGTAGGGTTTCACTCTAGCTCTGGTTGACCTGAAATTCACTATGTAGTCTCAGGTGGCCTCAAACTCAAGGCAATCTTCCCACCTCAGCCTCCTGAGTGCTGGGATTAAAGGTGTGCGCCACCATGCCCTTATCTTAAAACATGCTCTGGAGTTGGAGAGATGACTTAGTGGTTAAGGCACTTAGCTGCGAAGCCTAAGGACCCAGGTTCGATTCCTCAGGACCCACAGAAGCCAGATGCGCAAGGTGGTGCTTGCCTCAATAGTTTGTTCATAGTGGGTAGAGGTCCTGGTGTGACCATTCTCTCTCTCTCTCAAATAAATAAAAATAAAATAATATTTAAAAAAACATGCTATGGAGCCAGGGCTCACAAGGCCATGGCTGCACAGGTGAAGGTAGGGGTCAAGGAGTTGTGGAGTACATCTATGAAAGGCTCAGAGTGGTCCAGTCACTTCAAATACTCAGTGATGGGACAGCTCTGCCTTTTGACCTTGGTGATGCTACATGAATATACCCAGGACCCCCCCCCCCCGACACACACAGAGTTGCTAGCACTCACAACAAGTGTGTGCACAGGAAACCGCGGAGTAAGTACATGAACTGCACTGAGGCCAGCTTCACGACGTGGTCGTGGGATACGCTTATGCAGAGTGTTACCATGGGCACATGGCGCCGTCTAAGATTTTTGAAATTCCCTGTCAATCATGGTTTCAAAATAAAAAGTAAAAAGGCAAAGAAACCAAAGCCTAGCACAGTGGAAATGGATTTGGCTGCATCTCCCTAAGATACTGGGATCCACGTCCCAATGCTGCCTCCTGGGAGCAGTGGATGGGCCCTTTGATGTCAGTGAGGTCATCACCACCACCATCAAGGCTCCAGTTTATTTATACTTGCTTTGAATGCGGCTCTACTCACTCCCCCCACCCCCACCAACATTTTCTTAGTCACATACAACACCCACACCAGGCTATCGCTCCCATGTTACATCGGATAGTGGGAGAAGCTGACTGGCACCGTGGTCATGACAGCTTCCACGTGGCCAGGTTCTGACCCAGAAGGCACAGGTTCCTGTGAAACCCTCCATCTTCCATATACCTGGTCCACCCTCCTGTCCCATCCCTCCCTCCCATCCTGCTCAGAGCTCTCCAGCGAGCTGTATCTGCAGCAAAAAAAAAAAAAAAAAAAAAAAAAAGAAAGAGCACTTACAAGTTCTTCACGTCAGCGATGCCTCGGAACGCCTTCCTCGGGATACCCTGGATCTGGTTCTCGCTCAGATCTCTAAACCAGAGGAGAAAGAAGCAAACCCGTTAAGACTGAGGCCACGTCCTCTGCATCTCATTACTGTAACAAAAACCTTGAAGGCGGCTTTCGCTGCCAGTCACATGTGTTTGGGGGACTGTTTAGTCTCAGGCCTCTGGCTGCTACAAGCACTCACATTGTTCTGCAAGTGAAGACCTACACAGAAGTGGTTACCCAGTGTGGAAGCGGCTTCCCTCTCCGGGGCAGGCGCTGTGGGTGGTCTCGCACCTCCAGGCCCACAGCCAAGACTCTGGGCTATTTGTTACAAACACGGCACCAGATTCTGTTTGGGCACCTCCCAGAGAAGACCTCTTGCCTCCTCCTCCCCCCACCAGGGCACCCCTCCCCCACGGAGGGTCAACACCACTCAATCTTCCATCTCTCTAGCTGTCTGCTTGCTGCCTTTGTCATCCGGGATTGCAATGGAGCCTGGCCACTGGGTTTTTCTGATAGGAATGGCCACGTTAGTTTATTCTGGAGTCCCAGAGACCAGCTCCCACCTCCCCCACCCAGAGGCCTCCTGGATCATCTTGGCCACGAGCATGATGAAATTCAAATTGCATTTCCACAAAGTCATCCAAAATAGGGGTCCCACCGGCATCTTATTTATCATGAAGCTGTGGCAGCATGTTGCTTTGAGTTTGGTACAGGTCAGAGTGTTGGGCGTGCTGCTGGCTCAAACACAAATCCTGTCCAGCTACTGAAGCCTCCCAAAGCCTATGTTTCCTTTCCTAAGAACCCTGCTGGCTTCTCTCTGTTTTGTTTTATTTACTTTTTGCTAGACCAAACATATGCAAGGGCTTTCTTTCAGCCCTCAAGCCTACTTGGACCTCAGGGAGAAATCAATCCACAGAGACCCACCAGGGCCCCACGGGGTGTGAGACGGGCCCTGCAAAATACTCCAAGCAAGGCTCCCTTTGCACACGTGTTTCAGAAACTTCTTCCAAGAGGCTACTGTGGAAGAGGAGCAGTTCGCAGCAGAGAGGGGGCTGCTGGATGGAAAGCTCTACACAGTTTGTTCACATATAAAAGGTGTGTATAGGGCTGGGGAGATGGCTTAGCAGTTAAGGTGCTTGCCTGCAAAGCCAAAGGACCCAGGTTCGATTTCCCAGGGCCCACATAAGCCAGATGTACAACGTGGCCCATGTGTCTGGTGTTCACTTGCAGCTGCTGAAGGCCCTGGCGTGACCATTCTCTCTATCTGCCTCTTTCTCTCTCTCTCTCTCTCTCAAATAAATAAATGAATAAATAAATAAATAAGATGTTAAAAGGTATGCATATTCACATATACATACTTATCCACAAAATATACATGTCTGCTATTTTAAAAAGAATACATGGAAAAAAACCTCAAGTATTAAGGTTAAAAATTAACTACTTAGCACTCGGGAGGCAGAGGTAGGAGGATCGCCACGAGTTTGAAGCCACCCTGAGACTACATAGTTAATTCCAGGTCAGCCTGGACCAGAATGAGACCCTATCTTGAAACTCCCCCCGCCAAAAAAAATTACTTAGACATAACCACTGTTAACAACTAGGAGTAATCTATATAAACAAATCTATATAAGTATATAAACTAATTCATGGTTTATTATAAACTATTTTCACATACTACATTGAAAATGCCTGTCTATGCATGTACCAGCACATGAATGCCAACACTTTTGATGGATATTGTCCAATTGGACAGATGGCCTGTATGATTCCAAGGAATTAGCTGGTCTATCTTTTACCATGTAAAGAAATACTAGGATACATTTCACTTCTGATGCTTGCTCACCTACTCACCTATCTCCTTGATGCGAAATTCTATAAGGAGAACTTGCTGGTAACAGGGCAAACATATCCTTGCCGAGTTGCCCTACAGACAAATTTCAGTGATGGATGCTCACAGGGATTTTTGAGGGTAGCTTGTCAAAGGCTACCGAAGGGTCCTAATATATGTGGGAAAAGAGGGCA
This sequence comes from Dipus sagitta, assembly GCA_036346955.1. Taxonomy (NCBI): domain Eukaryota; kingdom Metazoa; phylum Chordata; class Mammalia; order Rodentia; family Dipodidae; genus Dipus; species Dipus sagitta. The sequence continues at coordinate 47,371,842 of CM070777.1, read as the reverse complement.
GACAACCATCCTCCCCTGGGGAAGCCTAGCAGTCCACAGGACGGTTTGCAAAGGGAGGAAGAGGGAAAATGGAGAAGTCAGACATCCTTTTTGGTTTTCTGCAGTCACTTGCTGCCGCACATGCTCTGAGCAAGTTGCCTGAAGCTTGTGACGCATGTGGACTGTGTAGAACTACTTTTAGGCTCCATGTGAGGCTCACAGGCTAGAGTAGGGTATAGCTGTGAGTACTAGACACTTTGGGGGCTACTCCCCGTCTGAAATCCAGTTCTCCTGTCCGTATCGATGTAAATAAATTTCATTGCTCAATGAGCCCTGATGCAGGCTCCCCTGGCCAGGCCTGATTCAATGAGCAGGGCTCCAGCCTGGAGTCAGGCTGTTGAACAAAGCCCACGATGACAGCAGAGGTCGGGCAGTGTCACCCAGGCCACTCGGCTGCTCTCCATCAGCCTCCAGAGAGGGGGCCAGGTCCTGTCATCCGACTAATGCAATTTCCACCAGGCATCTGGGAGGCACCAGTGGCTAAGGCAGTCACAATGGGCCCAGTCTTTTTTAGTTGAGGCTGGTATCTCCAGGCCACCAACCCTCTCAGGGATGGCTGTTATCTTGGCTGCTCTGGGAGACATATGTCTGATAAATGGCTGTTTGAGAAAACTCAGGGGTAAAGGAAGCAACGAGATAGGAGGAGGTTTAGAACTGACAGCTTTGGCCATGGGTGGGAGCTGGAAAGAGCGCATATTCCAGTAACGCATTAACTTATTTGGAGTAGAAAGCAACCTGAAATATACTGGAAAGCACGGCAATTGTTCAGAAGTTTTGGCTTGCAACGCTTAAGCAGAAAAGGCGGTGTGGTGTGCTGAGGGGAGATATCCCACAGAAGCCTTCCCTAGGCAAATTTCCTGCGCTTGTGCGGGGCTGCTTCCGTTTCTGGTCACCAGATGCTCCGAGCCCTGTTTCTACTTTTGAGGAGCCCAGCGTAAAGCCCAGTTTTCTTTCTGCCTCCTTGCCATCTCATTCCCCATGTCCCGATGGAGCCAAACAGTAGCTCGTAGGGGATTTTATCCCCGTGACAATCTGCTAGTAAATTTTTATTAATTTTATTTTTCATGGAGCCTCTTCTCTCGGGCTAACAATCCCACTGCCATGCATCTGTAGGGCTGTATATTGATTCCATAAAGACCTCCGGTGGGCTGACAAAGTGACAGCTTTAATGGTGTTACTGATGGGGCGTGGAGGAGGGTGCAGGGCTGTGTGCTTCATTTTCGGTAACCATCCCTTCACAATTATCACAACGCCTTTGTGAGGCTTCCTAATAGTGTGTTTATCTCAGCGTGATGTCTGAGCACGGAGCTATTGTTAAGTCCGAGCCTTGAGAGAGACATGAGCCACCATTTTCAGCTGACACTTAAATAAAAATAACAAAATCTACCCATAATGCCTAAAAGCCTACTTCTGGCCAATTGCTTGTTTGAAGGGGTTTTTAGTGTCACCCTTCATGAGGCAAGCAGCTGATAGGAATGCTTAGAAGTGACCAGAGGGCTTTTTTCTTTTTTTAAAAAAAATTATTTATTTATTTATTTTATTTAAGAGAGAGAGAGAGAAATAGGCAGATGGGGGGGGGGTGAGAGAATGGGTGCACCAGGGCTTCCAATGACTGCAAATGAACTCCAGATGCATGCGCCCCCCTTGTGCATCTGGCTTACATGGGTCCTGGGGAATTGAACCTAGTTCCTTTGGCTTTGCAGGCAAGCACCTTAACTGCTAAGCCATCTCTCCAGCCCCCTGTATTTCTTTTTTAAACATCAGAAGGTACTGGTTAGAGAAGGATTCTAGAATGCAAGGTCTATTTTCTTTTCTTCTTCTTCTTGGGCCACGAAGAAAGATGTTGGTCAGGAAAGCTTTCTTGGTTGAAAAGTGGGCTGTGGCTCAGGGTGCCTTTTTAAATAATTAGGATTCTGAAAGGAAAGGACTGCATTAGCTAAAGTGCATTTTGTAGCTTCCGGAAAATGATTAACCGACTGATTATTCCATCCCAAAACACAGGACCAAAGAGGACTTATTAAGGAGACAGTAAGTCAAATAGGAGTTGGCAAGAACCGATATATCCCCCTTCCAGCCAGCCCTCCCCCCAACCTTTTTAATTTACTAAAATGCTTTGGACACAGATTAACTTTCTTCGCAAATTTATTATTGCTTCATCTACCTTGAAACAGGAACTGCAGACACTTTGATAAATGGATTGAAAGGTTGTCTAGTTCCAGTGGAGCTTTTCAAGTGCTTTCCGAGGCTCTCCCTGCAATGTCAGGCCGGCTTTGTGCTCAGGGCACCAGTCCTCACCGCCAAGCCCATCGCTGCAGGACATGGAGAAGGCTAATGCTCTCTGCTCTGGTGGGACATTACGCTCCTCTTGGTTACAGTCCTGCTGTCTCGACTCTGTGTGTGTGTGTGTGTGTGTGTGTGACAGGGGATATGCTTGCTCTAGCTATTGGTCCCAAATTATTGTAAACTTACAAAACGGGGTTGGAAATGTCTAGAAACTGGGTAAATTCTTGTTTCTGGAGTGGACAGGGTGACTTGGGAGCTCTATGATCAATCACTCAAGTTGCTTAAACATTCTACGCTTCTGTTCCCTCAACTTTTATACTTATATTTGGTTTTTTGAAGTAGGGTTTCACTCTAGCCCAAGCTGACCTGGAATTCACTATGTAGTCTCAGGGTGGCCTTGAACTCACAGCGATCCTCCTACCTCTGCCTCCCAAGTGCTGGGATTAAAGGAATGTACCACCATGCCCAGCTAACTTATATATTATTTATTTATTTATGAGAGAGATAGAGAGAGAGAGAGAGAATGGGTGCACCAGGGCCTCTAGCCACTGCAAACAAACTCCAGACACGTGTACCACCTTGTGCAATTGACTTTATGTGGGTACTGGGGAATTGAACCAGAGTCCTTAGGTTTTGCAGACAAGTGCCTTAATCACTGAGCCATCTCTCCAGCCCTCCCTCAACTTTTAAATGAGGCTGTTATTCACCAACTTCATCAACTGTGAGAGCAAATTGTGGACACATGGAAAGCAATCTGCTCATCTGGAGTAGCCGACACATTCAATGACTGGCATATTTAGTTGGAGTTTCTTCCCCACTTAGCCTTGGATATCTACTGCTATAAATGTCTCTCATCAGCATAGGACACATACTTGACACATACATGAAACTGCGTGGATCAATTGTTGCTAGCAGACTTTCATAAATCTGAGAAGGGGATTAATGTTTGCCTTATCTGTCATCCACAAAGGACTATCCATATTTGCTTCTAGATGATTTCTTTCTAGAAGAAACAAAAGAGATTGATCCAGGAAAATTTTGTCTTATGTTAGATTATCTAAGGAGCAAGGACTCCCTCGGAGTGATGGATTAATGAAGTCCTCCAGTACAGGAGAGAGCAGTAAGGGAGAGAATGGGCATGTAGAAAGGAATAAAGGACAATTTGGTAAAATCTTAGCCTTAGCTCAAATCCCGAGGGAGCTCGGATCTCTATGCATCTCTAAGCGAGAGGGCTGGCCTTTGTAGCCCAGACAATACTTGGTTAGGGACCACCCAAGATAATGCAAACTCTGGGGACCTGCATCCCTAATGCAGAGTGAGGCCAGCTACCGGACAGGAAAGCTGTGACAAAATCCCCTGCTACGAGACTTAACAGTGGAGCCCAAAACTGCTGGGATTGGAAGCCAGTACTGGTAAAGGGAAGGGACTGAAGAAAGTTTCAAGGACAGTTTTGAATCAAGAAACTCAGAGTAGATTAAAACATCAGTCTCAAAAGATGGGATATCCCAAACAGGGAACAGGAAGCTTATCTTCCCCCTGGTATTTCACAAGATATGCACTTTGATGTCCAACTCAAGTCCTTTGCATGTGAGACTATTCACAGATGGTTAGTTTTATTAGCATTAAAAAAATACATCAAGTCTGGAGGGATAACCAAACTAAGATAAGGCATGCTATAGAAAATGTTTATATTTGGAGCTGTTATTGGATTTGGGATCAGTATGGTGGACTGCCATTCTGAATTTCAGTGGCCTAATTATGTGTTAAAATTACATTCGTATTTTTTGCTTAGTGGAAGGAAATCTGCCTATTGATACACTGGATATCAATCAAAGCTTACGGAGGGATTTAAAGATTTGTGATAAGTAATTCACGAATCTAACATTTCTGGTACTTTCAACACTACCCCTTATAAAAAGCATTCCTTTTTGTGCCCCAACTTTTAAACTATGGTATCCCTGGGGCCCTCCACTCCGCTCTGAGAATTAAAGGGACAACACTATTTTGCTCTGAGAATTAAAGGGGCAGATTTGTAGCCAAATTGTTCTCGGGGGATTTTACATTGTGGACTTTGGGGAAGATTTATCTTAATAGGTAAATGTCTTCTGTAGGCAATTTATCTTAATAAACAAGGTTATGTGTTTGTAGTTGGGTCACCGTCAAAATCAAATGAGCCCCAAGCAGATGTCCCAGCTAAGAAGCCCTGTTCCCTTTAACTGGGACTCTAGTCAATGCCATCTTTTGTTCTGAGGAGTTAACAAGGGCATAACTGAAGCATCTCCCGAAAGAACTGCCACTTATCTCGGGGACACAGAAAATCAAAGTATCCATGGAGGACCACCCTCCACAATTATTTCTCACCACTCCTGTTGCATTTCTGTCTCTGTTATTGCAGGAACGTATGTTGCTTACTTGATGTTAAAGTTAATGAAAGGTATTAATAATGTTGCCTCTGTTCCGTGTTCCTTGATAAGCTCCCAGAAATGCCTCTTGTCATTCAGATGTTTAAGAATGGTGGACCAAATGTCACTTTACATTCTGTTTCCCTCGGAAGAGATGAATTGAGCATCTACCGTGTGCTGCCCTCTGTTAAGGCACAGAAACAAACAGAACTGAGTATTCATCCTGGAGCTCAAGACACCAAGACACAGATTTCCTTTCGTTTACAGATAACAAACGACACCCAGACACCTGCAAAAGTGGCAACAGCATTTCTCATTCAGTAAGAAGAAAGCCTGCATCTAAAATGCACACTGTGCTTGAGTTTTTGAAGAGTGATGCCTGTCTCAATCCCCAAGACTTCTGTCTCCATTGAATACTATTGTGTTGTCTTTCAGAGCTGACAGTGTGAGAAAGTCAGGGTGGGATGAAGGGGTGACTGGGAGTGGGCATGGCATCATTCTCATCAGAGAGTTCATGGTCCACTGGATCAGAATTTACAGACAGGAGCTTCAAAAACATACAATTACTGTCAATTCCATTGAAATTAGTTATGAGAATGGTGGTGTGGCTATTCCTATTCACTTATATCTTTATTTTTAAATTTTTATTTATTTGTTAGAAAGAGAGACAAATTGGGTGTGCCAGGCCTCCAGCCACTGCAAATGAACTCCAGACACACGCACCACCATGTGAATCTGGCTTATGTGGGTTCTGGGGAGTTAAACCTATGTCCTTAGGCTTCGCAGGCAAGTGCCTTAACCACTAAGCCATTTCTCCATCCCTATTTGTTTGTTTTTGAGCCAGGGTCTCACTCTAGTCCAGACTGACCTGGAATTCACTCTGTAGCTTCAGGCTATCCTCAAACTAGTATCTAAGCCTCCAGAATATTGGGACTAAAAGTGTAGGCCACCATGCCTGGCTGCCTTTATCTTTGAAAGAGACATACTGAGATAATTAATGGCCCAATAATAATGTGGAGGCTTTGCTTCAAAATAATCTAGAAGAGGGGACCTGGGTAGAGAGTAGATGAAATGAGGTTGGACACGAGTTTATACTTTATTGAAGCTGAGTGATCAGAAAAAATGGTTGCCTTGCCTATACTTTTAAATATGTAAATAAGTAAGTGTGTGTCTGTGTTTGGTGTGGTATGGTATAGTATAGTATGCGCATGTCCGCATATGTGTAGTGTGGTGTGCTACAGTATAATATGTGCGTGTATGTATGGTATAGTATCGTATGTGTATATAGTGTGGTGTGGTATAGTATGGTGTGTGTGTGTGTGTACATGGTGTGGTATAGTATAGTATGTGCATATGTGTGTGTATGTATGGTGTGGTATTGTGTGTGGGGGAAGGGCGTGGTATGATATACTATGTGTGTGAGGTGGTATGGTATAGCATGTACATGTGTGTGTGATATATTCTAGTACATGCATGTGTGTGTGGGATACAGTATAGGATGTATGTGTGTGATGTCAGTGGTGTGGTATAGTATAGTATATGCATGTGAGTATTGTGTATGCATGTGTGTCTGTGTATGTGCATGGTGTGCTATGGTATAATATGTGGGGGGGGGGTATGGTATAGCATATGCATGTGAGTGTGGTGTGGTATAATATAGTATGTGCATGTGTTTGTATGTATGTGGTATGGTGTAGTATGCACATGTGTGTGTGTGACATAGCACAGTGTGTGTATGATGTGTATGGTATGATATAGTATAGTATAGTGTGTGGTGTGGTATGTTATAGTATAGCATGTGCATGTGTGTGTGTTGTAGTATATTATAGTATGTGTACGTGTCTGTATGTTGTAGTATATTACAGTATGTGCATGTGTCCATGTGTGTGTGTCATAGTATATTATAGTACGTGCATATGTGTGTGTGTTGTAGTATATTGTAGTATATGCATGTGTGTGCTATAGGACAGTATGCATGTGTATGATGTGTGGTGTGGTACAGTATGTGCATATATGTGTGTATGTGATATAGCACAGTATGTTCATGTGTGTGTAGATGCATACACCCTGTGGACATGCATGTGGAGATCAGAGGAGAACACTGAGTCCCGCCTCCATCTCTTCTACTTTATTTCCTTGAGACAGTCTCTCACTGAGCCCGAGCTGCCTTCCTTGACCTCCCATCTCATCACACTGGCTGATCCGTAAGCCCAGTGATTTTCCCATCCCTGTACCGGAAAGCACAGAGGTCACCGGCATTTGTGGCCGTGTTCAGCCTTTTACATAGGTGCTAGGATTGAATGCAGGTCCTAATGCTGCTTGGCAAGGGCTCTTATTCACTGAGCCATCTTCTCAACCCCTAACTGTGTGTGCATTTCTTATAATAAAAAATTAATGTGGATCCTTGCGATATATCCCAGATCTATTGAATCAGACCTCTCATGGGTCATGGAGTCTAAATTTTGAACAAACTTGAGAATCACATGTAGAATGTTTAGTGTGCTGGGTTAGGTGCTAAGTTCACACCCCAGATCTGCCATTTAACAGGATGTATCTTTGAGGGGAACCACGCAATCCTCTGAGTCTCAACTTATACTTAGAAATTAGACTTGGTATCACAGAGAATGGACAACTGGTGCTTTCTAAACCCTAATGCAGTAGAAAAATGGACATTACTATTTTCATTTGATTAGGAGGAAGCTAACATGCATGGTACCCTATTGCCTTAGATGTTTAAGTCTGACTTTAAGGAAGGTCTTTGACACAAGATGCAAAGGCCTCTTGTGTCTTTGAGGAGGCTGCTGGTAATGTGTAATATAGAATATAGAGTGGCAAGGGGTTTCTCTCTGAAGTGGAGAAAGTGACATGTATGTAATCTGTATTCTGATAAGCCATCCAACAGCCCACTGGGGAGGCTGATCTAGAAGGGCAAGAGACAGTGGGGTTACTGTCTCTTAACACCAGAGGGATGGCAAAAGAACACTAAACTCTTTAGCTCTGGACTCACTCAGAACTGCAGGGATACTCTGGATGCTGGATTAGGGCATTTTTGGTCCTTTCGGACAAGTGATTTCCTACAGTGTCCCAGAAGGACAGTCTAAGGACAGAAATCAGGGTGGTGGTGGGGGTACAGCAGGGCAGAGCAGCCAGGCTGATAGAGAGCTGGAGCTGATGTCTAGGAATCAGGGCTGCGGGTCAAGCACACTCTGGAGGCCCCCTCATGCTCCCAGCTAGTTTTCTGAGCAAGGGGACGAGGGAAGAGCTGGCCAGGCCATAGTTAATACAGAAGGCCAGGCGTGGAGTGAGGGTGACTGGTTGTCAATGTGGGCACACATTGGTCATATGCTGTAAAGATCACAAACGTAATATGCTTTGGGTGGGGGAATCTGCTGAGGAAGTAAATGTATAAATTGGGCTCAGTGTGGCTAATGAGGAACAGTGAGGGCGATAAGGGGGAATGCAGGAATACCTAAATGAATTGCCTAAAAGCCAAAACTAACTAACTCCGCATCTAACCCATAGGACATTTCGGCCTTGGGTCGAATTTGACCTGTTAGCTCTGGCTTGTGACCAGTGAGGTGACTGGCTCCCCCCCCTGCCAGGGAGACCTGCTAATTGTAGAATGGTACTGTCTCACAGAAATATAACAGAAGCCAAAGATGCATTTAAAAAATTTCCTTTAGTTACATTGAAAATGGGAAAAAGAAATAGTTGAAATTAATTTTACAAAGTAGCTTACTTAAACCATTATTTATCTGAAATATTACCATTTTGTCATGTGGCCAATATAAAAATGTATTGAGATGTTTTATATGTTTATCTACACCAAGTCCTTGAAATGTGATGGGTATTTTATGCACATCCCACATTGGGCTGGGCAACATTCTAGATGGTCAAGAGCCGAGCACTGTGGGTGCCTACTGTTTCCACAGTGCTGTGTTCGAATAAGGGCTAGAAGCTGGATGTAATCATGTTACGTCCTCTCATTTCCAATGGGAGAAAAAGTTTTCAATGCTGAATGCAATCTAAAAAAGCTCAGTGTGGGACTGCTTGGGAATGTGGGTATGGGTACGAGCAGAGGTGAAGGCCATGTAGAGCTGAGACCCCTGGGAACAAAGGAAGCAGGCCATGGTTTACAGCTCTCCAGTCATTCAGGCATCCCTCCTTCCCTGAGCGGAGAACTATATTCCAACCACAGAGTTTCACCAGTAGTTCTAAACTACTACTCTTCCAGGGCTGGCAGGGTTAAACCAAGGCTTCCAGTCCAAACAGAAACTTTCTATAATTAATTATCCTGTGTGCAACTCCAACTAATGCTCTTTTTGTTCATGAAACAGCATTGTAATTGACTGATCATCTCCAGCAAAGGGCGCAGAGGCTGATCTTCCCTACAGCTCACTAATCCCTGGGATTATCACAATTTAGCGACAAGGCAGTTGCATTAGATGGGATTGGGGAGCTTCATGAGCAGCCCAATTATGCCTTCTGCTCTAGTCCAGCCTTCCCTGTGTCACTGAGTGCTCCAGGAAGCAGCCAGCAGGATCCCAACAGCAGCATCGGCCTCCAGAATGCATGAGTTCATCACTACATACCCGCCAGAGTCTGTGCAGATATACATCCCTGTGCACTCTTCAGAGTCTGTGTGTACGCCATCACTGTGGACTGCAGAGTCCACGCATGTGCACGTCACTGTGTACCCCCCAGCGTCCATGCATGTGCATGTCACTGTGTATGCACCAGAGTCTGTGTGTATGTACATCACTGTGTACCTGTCAGGGGCACTACTATAATTTGGATGTGCAGAAACCAGATGCTGAAAATCTGATTGTGAGGCTCCGATTATGTTCCTGAGATAGTGCATTGCTGAGTTTTAAGCTTGATGGAATCTTTCAGTTTATCGAACTGGCTTGGGGGAGGGAGTTCACCTGGTTCCAAAAAAGAAAAAAAATTGTGACTGGCATTTTGTCTTTTCTCTTTGCTTGAAGTGATGTGTCTGTCCCTTGGAGTTGGGGAAAGCGAGTCCTCATCTGTGCAACCTATTCTCATCTGAGGCTGACATAAGATTCCCCACCCCCTTCCCCTCCGTGCCTCTCTCTGGGCAGCTATCTGAGGCTTTCATCCCTAATTTGATTGTCGTAGCTGACACTGTCAATCTGAAATCCAGCAGCATATCTAATGCTGGCTGGACAAGGGGAAGGCTGAGGGAGGAGAGGGGGAAGGAAAATTCATCTTGAGAAGTAGTTTTATGTAAATCGATCCTTCGGCCCCAATGCTGGAGCCAGGCATTTGCTGATTAATTGGAGAAGTGTCCTTGTTCCCATGTGTTCTTTGGAGAGATGGCCCAAATTGAGTCACAAAGACATTCCCATGCCAAAAAGCTTTTGCAATTAGAAGATGAAACCTTGCGAGCGAGGGGGAGGTGGGGAATGTTGCGTTTACAGAACTGTTCTGACACGAAGCATGTGCATTTGGCCTGGTTTCTGATTAATTGCTGACCAAGGGCCTTCTTTACCTCCGAGTCTGTGGACTGACAGCCTAGGTTCAGAGGCAGAACACCCCAGAAGTGAGATCTGTTTAGGCATAATTAGCAAAAAAATTGAGAAAATGGGGACTGCACTTCAAATGTGTTTTTAAACTTTTTAAAAAGTAAGTTTGTCTTTTTAATTAGTGCTTGGGTACATTTCCATCAGCGTCGGGGAGCAAAGAGATTGAGAATACAAGTGATTCAATCTTTTCTTCCACGTCCTTTTAACCTTTGCTGCAAAAGAAAGCTTAAGCAAAAATGGCAGTTCGTCCACCGATATGGTCTTTTTTTTAACTCAGTCATGGTCCCAAGGCTCTGCTAAACTTCACTCTCCCAGAAGTGTACAGGCCACCTGGGCACTGGGCAAGAATGAAAGGGGTTACCTTCCACTTAGCCTATATGCTCACTTGTTATGTGTTTTTTTTCTTTCTGCCACTAACTTAGCAGTTCCACACAGTATTTGTTGAGTTATACTTGATGTATAACTTAAAACATATTTGTTGAGTGGATAAAAAAAAATTCCAGCTAGATGTGGTAGTACCTATCTTTAATCCCAGCACTTGGAAGGCAGAGGTAGGAGGATCACCACAAGTTAGAGGCCACTCTGAGACTACATAGTAAATTCTAGGTCAGCCTGGGCCAGAGCAAGACTCTACCTCAGAAAACAAAAAACAAAACCCCAAAACAAAACCAAAAACAGAAAAAATCCCAAGTGAAAATGATTTCATGCCTTTGATTGGATCATGAACAACCCAGAATAAGTGTCAAGCTCTGGAGCATTCTGTCCCCAAATCTTCAGCAAATCAAGAGTCCTTGCTGTCCTCTTGCATCTCTGTCTCTACACCCTGGTGGACGGTTGTGCTTGAGACACGAGGCTCAGCTCACATCCCCAGGAGCTGTGGGCAGAGCCTCAGAACCTCAGTGAGTCGGGTCCGAGTGTGGGAATGAGCAGTTACACGGGGAGGCAGGTTAAGTTCACGGACAGAATCCCATACAGAAAAGGGCTGCGTGCTTGACAATGTCTTATGTCCACGGACGAGCCCTCCTGGCTCTCTTTCCAAAGCCTGGGACTCATTGAAAACACGGTAACAAGGACAGTGAAAATTCCAAGCTCCAGGATGCTTCTACCATCCATCCACCCAGGGGTGTGTTAGAAGGGGATGGCAGGTGGTGAGGAAATGTTGATTATTTTAGGGATAGCTGATAACTGGGATCTGACTCCTCCCTGCAAAGCTGTCTGTGAGACAGGGACCCTTCCTGAGTCTAAGGATCGTGGGCTGTAAAGCTGGGAGTGGGAGGGAGGAAACGGGAAGCAGCAAGTAAGGCGGGAGGGCGAAGGCTGTAGCCCGAGAGACGCTCTAAACTGGTTCCTAACTCCACGCTGCCACCTTAACTGCTCAAGTTGGCCACAAGCAGAAGCTGCTCTGAACTCTGGCTCAGGTTCCCTTTATCCCAAAGACTATTTCTTGTCCTGATTTCACAGCTCCTCCCTCCTTCTAAGGGAAACAACATCTTGATAATTCTACTAAAGAAATGTGGGTGTGCTGGGCAGGGTGGGGCAGGACCTTGGCTGAGGCTGCCCAGGGGTAAGTGCTTGGCATTCAGGACCTCAGCTCAAGGAGACATGGCTTGTATACGCCTGTTCTTTCTTGTAACTTTTCAGAACGCCATTAAACAAGTGAAATCTCCACGGTGAAGGTGAGATGCTATCCTGGGGCTATCTGCCGATAAAATCAATGTGGCTTCAGAAAGGCTCAAAATTATCTTCTACCAGTGTGGGAAAGTAATTCAGCGAGTGCTCAGCACCCCGAATTACAAGGCTGGCTTCAGGAAGCCCAGCTCTGGATGAAGCCTATAGCAGCATAAGCCAGTGAGCTAGGCTCATACTGTAGAGTGGTCATTTCTCATCATGACCCCTGGAACTATTTATGGCTCCATTCGAAGCAATTACAGTTATTGCTAATAACTTATACCTTTAGTCATATCAACTAAAGGAGGAGGGATGCTGTTCTCTTGCTTATTTATGTAAAACTGGGTTCAGGTCAATAGATTTACACCCAGTTTCAAGTTAACACTAATATTTAATCCCAGACTTGCTTCTGGACATTTAGCTTGGAAGGCACTACACAAGAGTGCTGGGAAAACACAGCAAACTGCCAAGGTAGAATTCATGAGTGACCAATATGAGGTGGCTGTCAGTGGTCTGGTACCAAATACAGTAAAGTTCCCTGTCTGTGGCAAAGAAGAAAGCATTCCTGTGGTGGTGGTGGGGGGGGCAGTGGACAGAGAAAAAAGATAAAAGAGGAAGACCTCGGGCTAGAGAGATGGTTCAGTGGTTAAGGCACTTCCCTGTAATGCCTAAGGACCTGGGTGCAGTTCCCATATAAAGTACCCATATAAAGGCCGATGTATAAGGTGGCACATGTGTTTGGAGGTCGTTTGCAGTGGCTAGAGGCCCTGGTATATTCATTTTCATCTCTCTCTCAAATAAATAAATAAATACATAAATAAATTTTTAAAATGAGGGGCCCTCTTCAGAAACACTTGCCTTGTTTCTGTGGGATGGTTCCCTGGTGAAACTGAGCCATGCTTTCCCAGGAAACCCAATTCCTTTCATGCCTCTTCTAAAAGCCCTACAGATGGCCAGTCCTGGGAGGCAGGAAGGCACAAGAGTGAAAACTCAAGTCAGCTGCTGGAGGATTCCTTTGTGAACCCCAACTTTACCATCTGTTAGCAGCGTAGCTTTATGTGGGTAGATGGCCCTGGTCGAACCTAAGTTTCCTCATCTGTAAAATGGGGAAATTACTTGTATCACAGAATTACTGAAATTGTTAGTGAAATAGACAATAGATTCAGAGCTCACTGTATGTTACCTGCTCACTGTAAACACTTAATAAATACTATCAACACTTGAACCTGAATATTTAAACACTGTGAGTAGAAGACAGAAACCCCCTGCTGTCTTGCCCCAGAAAGTATTATTACACAGGGCAATAAGTAGGATCTTTTTTTTTTCCAAAAAAGTTTTTATTTATCTGCAAGCAGACAGAGACAGAGAAAAGAGAGACATAGAGTATGGGCATGCCAGAGTCTTAGGCCACTGCAAATGAATTCCAGATGTATGTGCCCTTTTGTGCATCTGGCTTTACATAGGTAAATGGGGAATTGAACCCAGGTTGTTAGGCTTTGCAGGCAAGCACCTCAAGCCGCTGAGCCATCTCTCCAGCTAAGTAAGTAGGATCTTAAATGCTTACCAAAAGGTAAGTGTTAAAAGCTCAGTGCCCAGGGTGGTGCTGGAAGATGGGGTAAACGTTGAGAGCTGGGGTCTATTGCAAGGCCTGAATTTACTGAAGGGTGCTGTTGAAGAGAATTCTGGACCCAAGTCCATTCCTCTTCTCTTTTGCTTCTTGGCCATGAGTGAGGTGGTTTTCCTCTCCATGAGGTATTGCCTCGCCACAAACCTTTTCTCTTTACAAGTTGGCTATATTGGGGATTTTGTTATAGTAATGAGAAACTGACTAACGTACAAAAGAACTCTAAAACTGGATCGCAGCAACTCTAGGTCAAGTTCAATATGGCTTCCTTTTGAAGAAATAATTGGGTTCTACTTAGCCTATTGTACCTCAAAGCTACCAAAGGTTCTGAGGGGACTTTTTAATGGAATTGGTCATCTCTCTAGAATAGAGAGGGTGCATAGCAAAGATGGGAACAGAGGTTAAAGCTGCCTAGCTCTGTAGCCCCTTGGAAGCTGTCTTGAAAATGGGTGATTGTGCCGCACTTGCTGTGCAGTGGAGAAGTTGCAGGAGATTCCATATGAGGAGGGGAAGGGAGGGGAGCCTGAAGGTAACCAAGAGGACAGGTAGAAGGACAGTTCTGTGAACGCAGTCAGGGTAGTGACGATTAGGAGTAGCTCTGGCCAAAACACACGATCCTGGCTAGGAACCCAGTGCTGTTCAGTCACTTCGGCAGGAGCCAAGGGCAAAGAATCCCTCTGCTTTGGGAGGATGCTGGGGTGCAGGGTCAGCCTACATGGGGGCTAAGCCACGCAAAGAACAACATCAAACAGCTTCAGATTCCTCAAGGCAGCCATGAAAGTTGAGATGTGGCTTCCCACACCTCCTCCTCCTATGGAGAGGGGAATTCTTGGTGTGCTGGGGTCTCACTAGGGTGGCTACAGCATATCTAGGGGGTTTGGCATTATGGATCAAGGTTAAGAAAATGAGAAGACATAATCCACAGCTATAATAAAGGGGACAGCAGGGATGATGTCACCTCTACAAACAAACCAGATATTTGAGACTCAAGACACTGAGGCCTCTGTCTGCCTTCCAATCTCCTAAGCCTATGGGATGGTTGTTCTAGGAGCAGGGGAAAGTTACCAGCAAGTCAGTCCCCAGAGCTGCTAGTGTCTCAGTCTGTGATAGTGATCCCAAGAGAAGATAGACTGGTAAAGATGAGAGAAAAAGGGAGATGGGGGAGAGAGAGAGAGAGTCTGACAAGAGGCAGAAAAATAAATATATAAAAGGAGAGGTAGACCTTGAGGCAGAGATAATGACATCAGAGAAGAGGAGAAGTCAGAGAAACACACAGAGAAAGTCATTCCCAGGAGGGACACAGGGAACAGGATGGAGACAGGAACGCAGTGCATGAAGGACAAGGTGTGGGCACCTTGGAGGCAGAAGCCCAGCTGCGCTGTACGTTATTCCCTAAGCATCTAACACTGGGAACCGCAAGGTGGGACCCAGAGCAGGAAGAGTCTACAATCTCCAACAGAGGCTACTATGGGGTCAAAGAAATGTCCCTTGGCTCTGGAGTCTGTGCTGAGCTCAGGTCTCAACTGCACAGACCAGCTTTGTGACCCCTGCCCCACCCCGAGCCATAGCTCCCATCTGGGACAGGCTCTCCCGAGACAGGAGGAGGTCTTCTCTGCAGATGCCTCCATCTGCAGCAGCTCTAATCTTCCTGTCTCCCTTGTGTCTGCAGGCCAGAGACAAGGTTTTTGACCCAGGCCACTTGTGGGGGCTTCAAACTTTCTTACAGTACAAAGCGAGTTTTATTCAAGGCTCCATAAAACTGCAAGGCACATACTTAATGTTCGAATGGTTGGATGTATCGATTCTTGCCCGTCCACTAGTATCTTAAGTTTACCCACAGGACCATTTTATTTAATTAACTTGGTGCTTTATTAATATAAATATTCTCCTATTGATCATAAGAGGGCCTGACAGGCACTCAAGCTGGGTGTACATCACCTTCCTTCCCAGCAGTGCCACTTAGAGGAGTAGTTGGCTGGTAATCATGGAGAATAGCAGGAAGTGGTCCCCGGGGACAGAGCCGTGGATGAATCTATAGCATTTTTATAGAGGGAGACTTGTTTTTTAAGATCCAACTCTTCTTGTCTCTTAAAGCAGAAAGCATATGGAAATGAGACATGAAAATGGTCTTAGCTTACACGTATCAATTAAGCATGTCAATACTTTAATTAAATCTTTCAACTAATGAGATTTATCCCAATGAATATGTTTTATAGCTATAATAGCTTTTTTGGCCACTGTTCAAAATGTCAAATAAATTGCAAAAAGGGAATTTTAAAAAAGGCATAATTGACATTCTGAACTAAAGCCAGTCATTCCCCCACCCCCTTCCTTCCTTTCTGTGCATTCATGTGATTTTAGAGAATGGATGTAAAGTAATGGGCCTTATAATGGCTTGGCGTTTTAAGGGTCTTTTAATCTTTCAATTCTAATCCTTCTTATCAACTTTCCTGAGACTTGCACCATTGAACCTGCAAACGCCCTCACTTTCCTCTAGGCCTCAGAGGAGGTTGCTCTTGAATATCTCGAAACCAGATCGCCCACAAGAAGAAAACGTAGTTGTGACCCTGGGCAAATACTACCACAAAACAAGGCAGAAAGTTAAGAGACAGGAGAAGGCAGTTGCCATCACTTCAGAATGCCCAGGGAGGGTGCAGGTGGGGCTCCGAGGTGGAGCACTGGCTGCATGCAGGAGGCTCTGGGTTTGATCCCACCACGTGTAGCAAAAAAGAAAAGTCTGAAATGTAAAAGTTTAACTCGAAGTGTATTTTCTCTAACTAAATGATGGAGCAAAGAAAGTGAAGATTCTCACTTTTTCTTCTACTCTTTTACTAAACAGTTTCTTAATCTATTTCTGCATATATCCACAGCCTGTTCCTCTAAGGGGGGAAAACATAAAAAGAAGAAGTTCTAACAGATACAAACTCAAAAGCATACAATGGGAAGACTTCTACGTCAGTAGGCATTTGCAGTGGTATTGAGGATTCGTCCCCACCCCGCCCCCACCCAGCAGAGACAGGGTGAATGAAGACAAGCACATTGACTGTCACATAGGCTGAGAGTCATGATTGAAAGGTGTGGAGGCTGAAAGAAAAACGGCAGAAAAAAACACACTTTTTTTAAAAAAAAAATTTTACTTTTACTTATTTGAGAGAGAGGTGGAAAGAGAATGGGTGCTCCAAAGCCTCCAGCCTTTGCCAACGAACTGCAGAGGCATGTGCCACCTTGCGCATCTGGTTCACGTGGGTCCCAGGGAATCCAACCTGGGTCCCCTGGCTTTGCAGGCAAGCACCTTAACCGCTAAGGCATCTCTCCAGCCTAAGAACAAAGTTTCTTTGGGAGGCTCTCATTCAAAATACACAAGTGCATTTCAAAGCTCTGAGTGCTCTAGTCCTGACCTTAGCCAGGCCAATGGGTGGCTGCTCGGTCTAGGAGAGGGGACAGTTGGCAGACAGTCAAGCACCGCTTGGAGTTCTGTGCTAAGACTCTCCCTGAGAACCTGGCCTGTGTGGATGGATGGCCTTACCTTCCCACTGCCAACCCCTTCCCTAATGCTCTGTCAACATTTAAGAGGATTCTGTTGTCTTCCTGTTTTTTTATTTTTTGCATGTGTGTGTGGTGTTGCGCATGTGTGAAGAGGCCTGATGAGAACACGGGCATCCATCCTCCATCACTCATCTGCGTGCTTTCTTGATACTGAGTTTCTTATTGATTCCAGAGTTACTTTCATTTTATTTTTGCAGGACATAATGATCTTCTGGTCCCTGCTCCACACAGGACTGGGGTACCGGGTATGTGTGGCCTTGTCTAGCTTTTTATGTGGGCACTGGCTAATGGAACACAGGTGGTCTCAGGCCACCTTATGCTTTTTATGGCCCTCATGCTTATGCAGAAGCGCTCTTGAACTACTTTGTCTCTCTAGCCCTTTATCTTCCTTCTTTCTGTCCTGTTCTTCCTTCCCTGCCTTCCTTCCCCTCCTTTCCTTTCTTTCTTCCTAGGTAGGGTTTCGCTCTAACCCAGGCTGACCTGCAATTCACTATGTTGTCTCAGGATGGTCCCAAACTCACGGCAATCCTCCTACCTCTGCCTCCCGAGTGCTGGGATTAAAGGTGTGCGCCACCACGCCTTTCTCAAAATTTGTTTTCGCTTCAATCAACAAATAATTGTACATATAAATGTGCTTTTGGATACATGTGTGAAATGTATAATAATACAAGTCAGGATAATTACCATATCCATCACCTCAAAACCGGTCATTCTTAATGTTGGGAAATTTTAAATCCTTTATTCTGGACATCTTGAAATATACCAGAAATTATGAGTCATAATTACCCATTCATTTATCCATCCGACATCTTTTCTTTTTACACATTTACCCTAAGCCAGAGACTGTATTGGGCACAGGCGATAAGAGTGGACCGTTACAACTGTTTGTCCACGGAGCTCACAGGATTGTACACATGTCAGAAACAAGCACATAATGCCACAGATGAGCACTTTCAGTTATTTGAGGCACTATGAAGACGCATGATATGTTAAATGAGGGGGGCACGTGTAATGGAAGAGCTCAATCCACGCTAGGCAGCTAGAGGAAGTAACTCTCCAGTGCGGGTATGGATGAGCAGCTGGAATGGTGTAGGGAAGAATGTGTGGGACTGGGGGGTGGCTCAGTGGTTTTCAAAGTATGGTCTCTGGGTCACTAATATGAGCCTCATATGGAAACTTTCAAGAAATGGAAATTCTGGGCAGGAGATAATGGCTCAGCAGTTCAGGCACTTGCTTGAAAAGTCTAAGGACCCAGGTTCAGTTCCCCAGTACACACATAAAGCCAGATGTACTACATGACCTATGTGTCTGGAGTTTAACTGCATTGGCTAACGGCGCTGGCGTACCCATTCTCTCTCTATGTGCCTCTCTTTCTCTCTCTCTTTCATAAATAAATATATAAATAAAATACTAAAAAATAGACAAAAGAAATGGAAATGCTCAAATTGGATCTCAGAGTGTCTAAATTAGGATCTCTGGGGGTAGGGTCCATGTACTGTGAATTTATTTAGAGATAGGGTTTTTCAATGTAGCCCCGGCTAGCTTCAAACTCACTATTTTCTCGTCTCAGCCTTTCCAGTGCTTGATTACAACTGTGTGTCACCATGCCTAGTCCTCTGTGTTTTAAATACCATTACTCTTATGAGGGTCATCCACACTGAGGTTTGAGAGGTCGTGGTATAAAGTGAATGGTAGTGGGAAGAGTATACCGAGATGGCAGAGCATGCGGCTTGTACGCATTTGAGAAGCAGACCAAGATGACCGTGGCTGGCAAAGGGCCGGGGTGGGGGATACAGGGCAGGGCAGCGCAGACAAGAATGTCTGAGCTGATGCTGACTGAGAAGGTAGGAGTTGACCGGCATCACGATGGGGTCATGTTTGGATGGAGGATGCAGAGGAGAACAGAAGGGTTTGGGGCAGGGGCGGACTCAGCTCCTCATTGAACGCTGATGTGAATCTCATCACCAAGCCAGACTGTCAGGCACAGGTCTTCCTCATGCTGATTTGTAAAGCCAATTAAAAATTAACTGATACGTTCATGCACATTTGCATATAAATTTTCATTTAAAAAGCCACAGACTGTCACTCTCTTGCCATATGTCCATTCCTCATTCAGTTCTCTGCAGAGGAGTAAACCCCGAGTCTCCCCACACAGGCAGGGCAGGAGATACATGAACAATGATTTCAAAAGCAGCCTGGCTTCCAGGGGGCGCAAACCTGCTCCCCAGAAGTCCAACGCTTCTGCTGTGGCATAGTCTTACTGTCGTGGCTTTATTTGCTCCCGCTTCTTCTAGTGGCTTATCAACCTGTGGACACCTCAGTATTCCTGACAGGAGGGAGCCAGGTTTCCTTCTCTAGATCACAAGGAGAGCTATACCCCATGATTCTAGTTTCCAGGAAGCCCCTGCGGGAACTATGAATCCCTCAATTTGTCCCAGCTGCCTGGCCCACATAAGGACACTCTGGGGACATACATGAATGATGTGGTGGGGTGGCAGAGGAATCCAGAAGGAGCACTGACTGTGTTTGCATGCACCCTTCCTCTTTCCTGAGTGTCCTTTAGTACTCACCCATCTTGTTTTGCTTCTCTGCTACATAGCTCCTGACCTCCAAGTCTTTTTTTTTTTTAATATTTTATTATTTATTTATTTGAGAGTGAGAGTGAAAGAGGCAGATAGAGGGAGAGAGAATGGGTGCGCCAGGGCCTCTAGCCACTGCAAACTAACTCCAGACACACGCGGCACCTGGTGTATCTGGTAACGGGGAATGAACCTTGGCCCTTTGGCTTCGCAGGCAAGCACCTTAACTGGTAAATCATCTCTCCAGCCCATCTTTTTTTTTTTTTTAAATCAAGTTTCTGTTCCCTTTCTATATCATAAAATCATGGAGGTTTCCTCCAACATCTAGTTCAGAGGCCGAGTGGATGTTTCTATAGAACACAGGTGACAGGGCAGGTGACACCAGGGCTTTATGGATTGAAGCAGGAGTATAAATAGGGCAACAGGGGAGTTTGGTATGATTAAGCCCCCAACAGTCTATCTAGGGTGTTTTGCACATTTTGAGCATGCCCAACCTTTTCTTTTTACTAATGAGGAAACTGAGGCACAGAAGTCAATGGCCACATGTGTAGCAAGCACTCAGCCAGGTAATAAAAGAAACCAGAGCCCCTCACCGCATTATAGTGCCCTGCTTACTCCCTTCCCATCCCCACAAGCTCTGAGAGGGTCAGAGGGAAGGAGGCCCTCCTCAGTGAGTATTCACACTGGCTTTGTTGTCATTTGCTTGCTAAGGTCAACAGTTGGTGGGACCACTCTGGGTAAGAAGAAATCCCATTTTCCCTCTGTCCTTTCTAGCTGCTTAGGGTTGAAAATGGATGCCAAGAGGAACAGTGAGAAGAAAACATACCTCCAAAGCCTAATTCTCCACCACCAGAACCCTCTAAGACAGGAAGCTGTGAAATTTCAAAGGTCCTGACTCTTGCTTTCTGTGGGGTGAATCCAGAAAGCCTTACTTAAAAAATAATCATAATACTTCACACACACTTACCAAGTAAGAGTTGTGACTTAGGCTTCAACCTGTGTTTCTTAACATGGGAGTTCTCTCAGACTTTACCTGCAAACAGTCAGTTCTAGCTCTGAGGGGTAGGAATGACAGCAAGAGGGTGAAATGCTATGGACACGATCCATTTGTGAAGGTCACGTGCATAGAATTAGAGTAGCCCACAACCGAAGGGACCAGACCACTAGTTTGTGAGGAAGGGCAGTTCCTCCATGCCGTTGTTTTGGTAACACAAGGGTACTGTGGTTTGGGACATACGTTCTAGACAATTGTGGGCTCTTGCATGTTATAATCTCACAGCCTTCTTTAAACTGATGGGGATTTTCAAACCCTATTTGCCAGCAGATGTGCACTTATAAGGCACCAGTGGGTTCACCTCCACACTCAGAGTGCCAGATGAGCACCTTGGGGTGTTGGAATTCTCACAGAGGCTCGCGTGTTACAGGCTTGGTTCCCAAGGTGGTGCTACTGGGAGGTAATGGAACGTTTGGGAGGTGGAGTCTAGGGGGATGCACTGAAGTCATTAGGGGGATCATGGGATCCTGGCCCCTTCCTTTCTCTCCTGCTTCACCATGTTAGTAATTTTGCTCCATGACACTCCCACCATCGCCACTAGCACCTCCACCAGCGGAAAAGAATTTGATCATGGACTGGAACCTACAAGCTGTGAGGAGAATACACTTTTTCTCCTTGTAAAGTAGTATTTCAGGCTTTTTATCATGGTGACGGAAGGCTGACCAGTACACTCACAATGTGCTCATCTCAACTTCAAGTACATGACAAGGCAGGCACCACTGCAATGCTCTTCTGTTATGTAGGCCCTACAGTTCAGAGACCAGGCAAGCTACCCAAGGGCACAGAGCAAGTTGAATTTGTCGGCCTGGCTCGCGAACCTTGTCATCCCTTGCTAAACCATGGTGACTTAAAGAAGCTCGAGCTCTTCATGCTTGCCTGGGCATTGTCATCCCTCCCCATACCACCCAGTTACAAAGAAGGACAGGCATTAGCATCCGTGCATACAAAGATGACGTCTAGACTTTTTGACCTTGGGGAGGAGAAGATGGTGCCTGCGTGGTTTAACATTACCTAATTATTTTGGAGGTAGATGGTGCTTTCATGCCAAAGCTTTAACCTTAATGGTGTGTTGAGAATCCAAAAGAAGATGAACAGAGCGGATCTTTGGAGGAGATGTTTACTGATGAACAATGTTAATATAGAATAAACTTGCACGTGGAAGTTATTCTCTTCTGAGTGAGCTCTTGTTGAGGTGGTGTTAGGAAGCTAAGTACTAACAAGTGAGAGTTGAAAAAAATATACAGGAGTCCTATGAAGACTCTGCTTGGATCCCTAGAAATAGCAAGCCCCGAGCCCTAACTACTAGCAAATCCTAATTTGCAACCCCTACAACCTTGAGAAACTGCAGAAATAAGATTTTTACCTGTGTGCTTTTTCAAAAGGAAAACACTACACTTCCCTTGTCGACCTCCTGTATTTTAATGTTCAAGGAAGAAAATTTTTAAAAAAAGTATCATAGCACATCATACCACACTATTGTAATTAAAACTACAAAAAGGATTAGAACTAATGGCTGGTTTTCTACAGCCCTCTATTTCCCTGGCATGGCCATTGTCTCTGGCGATAAGCAAAAATTGCAGGCAATTTATTGGGAGTTGTTCTCAAATGATTTGCATTTGCTGAGAAAAAGCACATTTAGCATTTGATGACTCATACAAGGAAACATTATTGCTCTGAAAAACAGTTTAGCATAAGTGAGGTTTAGAGCCCAGGGATGGAAAACCCAAGAGCTTATGTTTAATTTAGAAAAATAAATAAAAGCAGATATTCATTAGTGTCTGGATTTGGACACAAGTTCATCTGAGAAGCTCTGTCTAGTCACAGCGGTCACCTCCCCTAAAAGACTGGGTCCAGGAGACAAGGGCTTAGGGAGTATTTTCTACAGTTATTTAAACAGGGAAAAAGAAAAATGTATGGTTTAAACTATGTGCTTATTTCCAAATATATTTATTCATAAAGACAGAGATGGGAGAGAGAGATAGAGAATATGAATGGGTGGGCCAGGGTGCTTTGCCAACACATGTGTGTGCCACTTTGTGCATCTGGCCTTACATGGGTACTGTGGAATTGAACCCACATTGGCAGGCTTCACAAGCAAGCATCTTTAACCACTGAGCCATGTCCTTGGACCTGTAATGATTTTTAAATAAAGTGTTCATAGGTTGTCAGTGTGTTGAAAATTGAAGTTTTAGTCAGGTATTGGACTTGAGAGCTCCCTTAGTCCCCGGTTCAAGGCTGATATTTTTTTCCTGGTTTCTCTCCAAGTATTTTTTAATATTTTATTTTTATTTATGTAGAGAGAGAGAGAGAGAGAGAGAGAGAGAGAGAGAGAGAAAGAATGGGCATGCCAGAGCTTCCTGCCACTGTGAATGAACTCCAGATGCATGTGCCACCTTGTGCATCTGGCTTACATGGGTCCTGGAGAATCGAACCGGGGGTCTTTTGGCTTTGCAGACAAACACTTTAACCACTAATTTATTTCTCCAGCCCTCCCTCCAAGTATTTTTGAATCTTAGTTGCAGGGTTGGAGGCACACTTTCCTGTCTCCTCATGAAGAACGGCTGGGGGTCAGCTGGAAGGAGGGCTGTAGAGTCTCACACTGCAAGACAGGTGATCAGGCCATGGTTATCCTCAGCCCCTTGCCCTCCTCTCTGCTGCTAGTCAATCCTGGACCCCATCAGTGTCTCCTTGAACACCTGTCTGCCAGCAAGTTATTCAATTGTAGTTTAGGTATGACCAGGTACAAAGAACAGGCCAGGGAGGTAACATGTGAAAATATGAATTCCCAGCGAAGTTGAGTTCTCAGTTTGTGAGAAAATGGGTGACTTTCTTTCTCCTCTTTTTGATGATTGGTTATGTCTCATTTTGCTTCAGTGACTTCAATGACTTTATATTATACACAGAGTAAAGAGAAGGATTTATTTTCCCCTTAAAGCTATACGCATAGTAGAAAGAAATTTTAGAAAGCATAGAAAGGTAAGAAGAAATTGCCTATAATTTTTTTCCATTCAACATAAATACTATGAATACTTTTGCTGATTTATCTTAGTCTTTCTTTTGTGTGTGTTAGTGCTTATATGTATGTCTACACATAAACAGGGAGAGAGAGAAAGACAAGCAGAGGGCTTATGTCTTACATTTTTTTTTAAATCACATCACAAGCTGGGTGGTTGCACATCAGTGGCAAAGAGACACTTCACTGTGCGACCTTTCACATACTTTGAATCACTTCAACATATTGCCTATTTTTATTTTATTTATTTATTCATGCATTCGTTCATTTTTGAGACACGGTCTCATTATGTAGCCCAGGCCTACTACAAATTCATGATCCTCCAGCCTCAGTCTCCCATAAGTGCTGGGATTACAGGCATACATTATCACACACAGCTTTGCCTATTTTCACATAGATTAAGATATAATTCTATGTTGTAATAAGCATTTTCCATGCTATTACATTTTGTATACTTGTATTTTTTTAATAGCTGTGTTATATTCCTTGTAAATATTCCAGAAGGGACAGTGGTCATATCAAAGGTACAGTGGTGATAAACAAATCCCTTTGGGCTCCTGACCTCCTCATATCCTTGCCTAGTCTTTTCTAATCTGTTTGAATAGCATGCAGTCCCCTGCTTGGTCTGCAGAGGAGAAGGGAGGGCCAGCTTCCAACAGAGATGATGTCACCCTATGGGAATGAATCCTGATGTCAGGAAGGATGAATGGCAGAGGAAGACGCAAGACGGAGGAGCTGGAATTAAGAGTGTCTCCAATTCCCAGACCTCCTGGACTGCAGGGCTAAAGTGAGAAGGGACACGGCACTCTGGACTGATTGCTGCTAAAGTGTCCCCAGGGACATTTCCTTGCTCTTTCTTATAATAAGGTACTTTGGAACACCTATAATTGGGGCAACAAACTGTGCAAAGAAAGAAATTCTGTAGAACAATAAAAAGATTATTACAAAACTTCCTCATCCTGAAATAATTTTTTTTTTAAAAAGAAGGCAGATGAGATCATATAGTCCACTGAAATTCTTCCAACTTTGATTAGCTGTGTCACGTATTAAGAGGAACTGAGTTGATTTATCTCTAGCTCAACTGAACATGCTTCCCATGTAAGACCTGCGGAAAAACAACACACATTTCTTATTGACAGGCACAAACCTGACATGCCCATAGCCGGAGGCTCCTGGAAGATACTTCCAACACTTGCTTATTGCCTCCTTTGACGTGTGTTCTCTTTTACAGCTGCAAAGGTGGCATGGAAATGACATCCAGGTACCCACTCAGTCTTCTTGACTTTGCTCCCCATACACTCCAGGGTTTGTCAAAGCAAACCAAATCAGACCCACGGACATATGTCCTCTGGTCACACGACCATCATGTGTATGTGGATATGTGAATGAACAGTGACTAAGATAGCAAGGGTCAGGCTGGAGAAATGGCTTAGTGGTTAAGGCACATGCTTGCAAAGCCAAAAGACCCAGGTTCATTTCTCCAGGACCCACGTAAGCCAGACGCACAAGGTCCTGCATGCATCTGGAGTTTGTGTGCGGTGGCTGGAAGCCTTGGCACACTTTTCTCTCTCAAAAAATTAATAAAAATAAATAATTTTTTTAAAAGATAACAAGGGCCTCTCCCTGGGTCGTTCTCACAAAGAAGGCCAACATTTTGAGCACAGTATTAACCCTTTTGCCTATAGCACATGTTGCAAACTGGCATTGAATGAGGTCTCCAACTTCTTTTAAAAATATCTAAGCCTATATTTTAGAATCAGAAAATTTGGGCTGGAGTGATGTCCAGGGTTTGATTTCCCAGTACCCATGTAAGGCCAGATGTACAAAGTGGTGCATGTGTCTGGGGTTCATCTGCAGTGGCAGGAGGCCCTGGCACACCCATACATACTCTCTCCGTCTCTCTCAAATAAAGAAAGAAAAAATATTTTTTTGAAAAAGAAAATGTATATAAACATGTTAAATTTTGGCTTCTCTTGAGACCTAGAATGTCCATCAGCTCGGGGTGTGTCCTCGGTACAAGCAAGTTGTATTTCTCTTTCTGCATCACCCGCAGGAGTCCCTGCTGACTCCTGACACTAAGACCTCGGTGCGTACTGCCATTGATTATGGAGCCTGCGTTGTTGATTTTCAAGCGGTAGACAAGTCATTTTTTATGCCTGTCCACTTCACTCAATTGCTTTACTTGAAGGCATTTGAGTTGTAATCCCTGGCCTAGAGATTGGAGAATGCGTTCTGGAGATTTATTTAGACATTATAAGTAGTAAGACACACATAGGACAAAGCACTGCTTCCCATTTTCCTCTCCTTTATGGTTGTCCTCCAAGCTCGCCTGCTCCTTACAGCAGAACCCAGCCTCTGGACTGGGTCTGGGCATATGCTGAAGGACTAAAGCTTAGGGTCCACTGAGCTGAGGTCTCTCTTTTTAAAATATTTTTTTATTTATTTCTTTGCAAGGAGAGAGAGAGAGAGAGAGCGAGAGCGAGAGTGAGTGTGAGAGTGAGCACGCTAAGGCCTGTAGCTACTGCAAATGAACTCCAGATGCATGTGCCACTTTGTGCATCTAGCTTTCTATGGGTACTGGGAAATTGAACTTGGGTTGTTAGATTTTGCAGGCAAGTGCCTTAACTGCCATGCCATCTCTCCAGTCCTAGGTGAGGTCTTTTTTTTAAATTATTATTATTATTATTATTATTATTATTACCAAGAGTGAGCAAGAGAGAGAGAGAGAGAGAGAGAGAGAAAATGAATTTGGCACTTCAGGGCCTCAGCCACTGCAATCAAACTCCAGACATTTGTGCCACCTAGTGGGCATGTGTGACCTTGAGTTTGCCTCACCTTTGTGCGTCTGGATTATGTTAGATCTGAAGAGAGATGGAACATGGGTCCTTAGGCTTTGCTGGCAAGTGCCTTAACCGCTAAGTCATCTCTCCAGCCCCTGAGCTGAGGTCTTTTGATAACGCCTTACACAGGGCTCCATTTCCAGTCATCTCTCCAAAGCAGCCCATCTTCCTTTTCATATGATCTGCTTAATCTCAGTACATTTGTTACAAATATGCTGTGTGCCTTGTCTTGTTAAACATGGACAGAAATGATTTCAAAGCTAAAGGAGTCATATTATCAGGTAATCATGTGTAGAATCAATCCTTCTGGGTCTCACTCTAGCCCAGGCTGACCTGGAATTCACTATGTAGTCTCAGGGTGACCTCAAACTCACGGTGATCCTCCTACCTCCTCCTGAGCACTGGGATTATTAAAGGCGTGTGCCACCACGCCTGTCATAACAACAAACTTCTTAAAGGAATTGTCTGCTTTCCTTCATGATGGACCATGGGAGGGTATTTAGTTCTGTGGTAAGCCAGTCTGATTATGTAGATGAAATCTGTTTACTGACATGACTAGGAGCTCAATGTGACTACTGCCCGTTTTCACAGAGTAATCATCTTTGAGACCAACAAGTGCCCAGTCTCCCTGACATTAGCTCTCTGCAGTTGTTCAATGAAATACTTTTATCCACAAACACACACAGGCACGTATATAATTGTCTATGCACATCTGCACCTTTTTACATTTCACACACACTCATTATAATCATGTGTGTGCATCTGTAGGTTCATACATTTCCATGTGCACACACCCATTTGGCCCTGTATCAGTGATGACACCGCCACAGGACCCTTGCTGAAGTAGACGGCGAGGACCAACTCATCTCTACCCTTCTTCATCATGACCTCTGCTGGCATGCCTCCCTCAAAGCATGGCTCATGCTCGCTCGCTCTCTCCTTAAGGAGGGCACCAGAGCCTTGCCTACAAAACTGAGAAGAAAGTCACAGCCCTTATCCTTGCTTGGTAGAGAAAACAGCAATGAAAATCCTAGACCCTGGAAATGGGCACCGCAGCCTGGGGCTTGGCACCAGGAACAAAAACAAAAGCAGGGAAAGCTGTGTTAAAACCCAGCAGCTGCTCCATGTGCTGATGTCCGCCAGCCTCGGAGGCAGCCAGCAGTCTCATCTTCGTCTGCTTACCCGCCCTTCCCAAGACAAACAGTGCGTGTTAATTAAATACCAAATGATTATTAAAACACTTGTGAAGGAATAATTACTACGTAACAGATATGTGTATGTTAGACCACAGTGCGTATGTTTTGAATAATTTATGGGGTGTCTGAGCTGCAGTAGCTTCCTACAGTGGCCCCCCCCTTTTCCGGACAGCCTCCCAACAATGGTATGATGGAGACACCCGGGAGAACAGCTGTACTGTGGATTCAAACTTATTTTCCATGACTTATCATTAGCTCCCAGTGAGTATGCCTTTAATGAAGAATCTCTGATTAAACACGGGGTTTTGCTAAATCTAAATTAAATGCATCGTTCAGGATTTTTTTTTTTGAGACAGTCTCACAGTGCATAAGACTCGTTAGCATATTAAAAATTTGTACATACTCTCCTGCAATAAGAGCGGACTGTCATCTAACCAGAGATCTCTCTAAATTATTCCAGGCCGCGGTTTCAGCATAAAGGGGGATTACTGTAGATGGCATCTCAGGCATCCGAATTAGACTGGGGAAAGCCAGCTGTCTAGACCCCAGTACATCCAGGTCCAAGTCTAAGTTTCGTCATTTTTTTAGGGAGATCTTTTATTCCCTATCTTAGCTTACTTACCTCACATATCTTAGGGAGGCTTGGAGAGGATTTGGTATGAAAATATTTTGAAACTACCTGAAGACCTAGACTACATAGATAAATGCTGGCTGGGCTAGACATCGTCAACCTTTAAATTTTAATGACTGAAGACATATCTTTGTATTTTGTGTGATGCACAGTATAATAATTTGATACAGGTGTGTGATGTGTAACAATCAGATCAGGGTAAGCAGTATTTCCTTCTCAAACATGACCCATTCTGTGTGTTTTCATCTTGAAATGTACGAGTAGAGATTATAGTTGTCCTACATTTTTTGTTTATTTTCATTTATTTATTTGAGAGCGACAGACAGAGAAAGAGGGAGGAAGGGAGGGAGGGAGAGAGAGAGAGAATGAATGGGTGTTCCAGGGCCTCCAGCCACTGCAAACAAACTCCAGATGCGTGCACCCCCTTGTGCATCTGGCTAACGTGGGTCCTGGGGAATCAAGCGTCGAACTGGGGTCCTTAGGCTTCACAGGCAAGCGCTTAACCGCTAAGCCATCTCTCCAGCCCTTGTCCTACATTTTAAGTGCCCTTCCCTTGTATAATGATGAAGTTTTTAGTAGGTGTCTTTTCCTCAAGTAATACAAATGGAAAACAAGAGGTCAGGGACATCTCGTGTCACACATTAAGTGGTAGTGTCATGAACGAGAAGCAGACACACTGGTTTTGACAATGCTCTCCCTCTCTCTCCTCATTCGTCTCCTTCTCTTTCCACACTCACATTAGAGCCAGCACAGTTGGGTGGACACTACAAACACAATGACGACTGAATGTACACCCCACTACCGAATCCTTAGAATGTCTTTATGATGTATTCGTCACATTTTCCAAATGAGGAATCTGGGATTCATCTACAGCCTCTCATCTATAAGCTCATTTCCCAAAACCAATGACCTTGAACCTACTGCAGGCTCCCCTTACACTCAGCCGTTCTCATTTCCCCGCTCTCGTCCTGCTCATCACCCATCCTGCCGCCCCCACCTCGTAGTGCTCTTCCTTCTTACAGTGTCTCCCGAGCCAGGACTCCTCTAAGACATTTCATGTGCTGACGTTTCCTGCCCCACCTGACACAGTGGGGTAGACCTGACCTAGGGTGGTAGAATCTCCTGGTCGAAGATTCTCTTTTGTGTTTTGAAACACTGAGCATCTAGAAGCTTCTATCAGCATCAATTCCACACCACCTGCTACTGCTCTCAGTCATTTTAGGTTATTAGTTTTTTTTTTTCCTTTCCTCCCTAACTTGACCACAAACTCTTTATGGCTTGCCTGAATCTCCCACTGTACGCAGCTAAGGGCTCAGCACTTGTAGACGGGGCCTGGTAGAATCCCATAGTCATCTACCTGGCTGCTGCTGGGCCAAGAAGCTGTATTAAAGTTATCTTATTCAGTGGTCAGAGCATATGACAAAATGTACCATTAATTTTCCTAACCTTACTGCTTTAGTTGAACACTCTTATTTGTAAACAACATTAAAATATATCCATGAGAGTTTTAAGTCCCTTAAAGATAAATATTTAAATTAAAAGTAAAAATAATTTCTTTCTACTCTGGTCTCTTTTTCTGAAAATATTGATATTTTCTTCTTTCAGAGTTTTTGTTCATATCCAACATATGTATTATTTAAATTAGGCACAAATAAAAGATTATATATAGCACCCACAGTTTCCTTTTCTTAACTGTACATTATTTGACAGATTTTCCAACATCAGTATGTTATGTATGGCTCTATCCAAGCCTTAAATAGCTGCCTCCTATTCCTATATACGACATGCTGTAAGCCAGTAACTTGTACCCTATTCAAGGTTGCTTCCAGTTTTCTGTGAGGCAGTGAACTTCAAGGTATGTATTATCTTGGAATAATCTGTGAATATATGTTAGAAATTTCTAGTAGTGGAGTTACTGGGTCAGAAAGGGCATATGGACTTGAATTTTGATAAATATTGCCCTAGGGGTCTCCAAAGTAGTTGCATTAATCCTGTTTACTTGGAGCTCACACTGACCCTGTCAACCATGGTCCCAGAGGAGAGCCTGGAACCAGAGCTAATGCTGTGAGGAAAATCTGCCCAAGGCTTGGGAAAAATTTAATCATGGCCAGAAAGGGCCCAGTGGCCACAGCATTGGGAGAGGCTGGCCATGTACTAAGTGGCACTTTGAGGAGCTGCAACACTACCCCTGGACAATCTGCAGCATCCCGGTGGTAACTGAATCCCGCTCGGAAGCAAGATCCTTGGTTTTAGTCCCAATTCTGCCACTTAGTCCTTTCTGAAATCTCTTTACTTTCAATTCCATATTTAAAACCTAAGTGTTCGGATTTGGCGATCACAAACTCAAATACAAGAAGGAGGCAGAGACAATCATGTGGCTGGGTAGGAATGGTCACCAGTAGTCCCATCTACGGATGGAGCCAAACAGAAGACCAGGGGTGGGGAACAGCAGAGAAAGGGGCTGGTCACTACAAGTTTACAGTTTTCTCTCATAGATTACATAAATGAACAAAATATTCAAAAGAGGCAGTCATCAATAAATACTAACCCCCTGAAGTGACAGGTGGCTTCTCGGGGTGGCTGGGGCTGACTGTGAAGGTGGGAATGCAGCTCTAGGACACAGCAACTGATTCTTCTCAGCAGGAAAACCAAACCAAACAGAGTTAGCATCCTGACATCTGTCCCACACATGCTTGGGATCTTTTGCTGAGTGTTCTTGTCAAAAACTGAAACCCTGCCAGGCGTGGTGGCACACGCCTTTAATCCCAGCACTCAGGAGGCAGAGGTAGGAGGATCGCCATGAATTTGAGGCCACCCTGAGACTCCACAGTGAGTTCTAGGTCAGCCTGGGCTAGAGTGAGACCCTACCTCAAAAAACTTAAAAAAAAAAAAAATTAAACCCAAATCTGAGCAAGCTTTTATCTGAATGACTGGCTGGACTGTGGAGGAGCCAGTTAAACTGTATCACAAGACACCTTCGGAAAAAATTCAGAAAGGGAGACATACTTCTGGCAAATGGCCTGGTTTCTTCAACAAGCACAACTTCATGAAACAAAAAAGGGGAGGAAGAAAGTATTTTAGATGAAAAAGGGTGATAATGTTTCCAACCAGCACCATTCAATGGAAACATAATAGGAACCATGTACTTGATTTAAACATTTCTAGTAACCACAATTAAAGAGTAAAAAGAAACACATGTTTATGAATAAATTTTGGGACACCTAACATGTCCTCAATATAATAATTTCAACCAAACATATATGTAAAATTATCCCCAAGACATCATGCTTTTGTTTTGTGGTGTTGCTTCAGAAATCCAGCATACAGTTTACACTTGTAGCACATGTTAATTTGGGCTAGCTACATTTCAGCATTCCTTAGCCATGCATGGCCCAATGCTATTGTATTACATAACACAGCTCCAGACTAAAAGAGGCATGACTGTTACCCACAATGACAGGCCATGGTTAAATTGTAGTTCCAACAAATCAGTTGTTGAACAACTATTTTAGGACAATTGGAGGACTGGCCATGGGGACTGGATATTGGATGAGTCTTGGGAACTGCTATTTATTTTGTTAAGTGTGACAATCGTGTTGTAGATTTGTAGGAACATAGTTTTACTATGTAGTGTCGCATACTGAAATATACAGGAGTAAGATGTCACACTGACTGTCGCTTAAAATATGTCTGCAGAGCACCTGCCTTACCACAGAGGGCAAAATATTCCCAGTTGTTCAATGTTACGTGATGGGCAACATAGGATATTGATTTTAGTGAGTGGAAAATTTTAGGATGCCAGTTGCCTATTGTCTGTGGATTTCAATGCTGTAGAAAATTCAAATATAGCAGGTGATGTGTCTGGTTCTCATGCGACTTTTCTGTTTCCTCTAGGACCCTGAGGCTAGGGTAGTGGCTTACTCTGTACCCTCTGCTGAAGCGCCAGGACTCAGTGAAAGGCAATTCCCAGCCCAGGGAAGGAACAGGGGACAGGACCATCCCAGCTCCAAGCACATCACTTACAGGACTTGGGGCTGAAGCATCCTGCACTGTCCTTCATTAGCGCTAATGGAATCTCAAGGTCAATGACCAGTCATAAGCATCAGCCTTAAATTAAGTGTATCCGAGGCTCCTTGCCCAGGGGACTCCCCCCCCCTTTTTTTTCTTAAAAGCTAAGTTGTTTGGGAGATAGGAGAGTATCAAAAATACAGTTAACCTTTCAAGATGAAAACGTTATTAAGTGTATTGATTTAGATCATAACTCAGCTTTCGCTTAACAAAAAGGATTGCCTGTTTTAAAAATAATGTGTTTTGTAGTTTTGAGTTTCTTTTCCCTTCCCTTCCTCCTTCTGACCATCCTCCTCCCCTCCTTTTCCCTTCCTTCTTTCTGTCTCCAGGAAAGTTCTCACTCCGCTCTGTGGGGGGAGCCTCACATGGAGAAGAGAATGACTGTGGTCTGGACAGATTGCTGACAACACCCAAATGCCATGCACCTCACCCACAGTGCATCTGGTTATTGATAGCAGCTTTTCTGCCTGTCACGTTGCCCCTTCTTGAACAGCTGGGAACATCTTTGCAATCCTTGTCATCCGACATGACTAATATGCTCAGCTTCAGAGGTACAAAGCAGACATTAACAAATGAGGGACTGCTAAATAGGAGTTTTCTATCCCTCTGGTGGGATGGTGTGCATCTAGGGACATATGTAGAAATATGCGTCACTCCATAATCACTGCTGAGTTTAGGGGTGGATAGACTCAAGAGGATCTGAAATCAACACCAGATCCCAGCTTAAAGGCAATGTTAGGAACTTAGGTTCAGGGTCATGGAGAGACCCAGCTGGAATCCAGAAGAGAGACAATCCCCAGAGAGTCAGCCCAGTCTAGTGCTGGAAAGCCCTACATGGACAGCAATGGTGTGAGCAAGCAGGGGTCTAAGTTACTCAGAAGCAAATAGGCTGACAAGAAGTACACACCAGTGCAATGGTGGCACACAGCCTTGGTGGGTAACCAGTGGCTTTCTGATTGGCTAAGAGATCTGCTCAGTGGAAAGGAACCCATATCTGGAACTAGGAACCAGGTCTGAATCCTACGGAGACAAAGATTATGATCTCTAATGACAAGCTCCCACTAGTCTTTGGTCAAAAGAGTTGCTACATCCAGCAAAAATCTTCCTAAATTAATAACACTTATCCTCTTTAACTTATGCTGACTTTACTCTTGGTTGGAGAATCTGATTTTCTTTTTCAGAAGGTAGCGAGACCTGAGGAGATAAATCACCCCTCGCATTTCAGCCAAGACCCAGGTGAAACCACAGAGGAAGTGGGGAGTTGAGCAAGAGTGCTGCTTTCATGGTGAGCCTGACCATCAGCACCAGGGTGAACGAGACAGACCTTGAGGATACTCAACACATACCAAAGCAGAAATCCAGAGGCTCCTAAGCTCATCACTGAAGTAGACTTAAACCACATCCATCAGGCTGGAGAGATGGCTGAGCAGTTGAGGCACTTGTCTGTGAAGCCTAAGAACTCATGTTTGAATCTCCAGGTCCCATGTAAACCAGATGCAGTGATGCAAGCACGCAATGTTGCACATGTGCACAAGGGGGCGCATGCGCCTGGAGTTTGTTTGCAGCAGCTGAAGGCCCTGATGAACTCATTCTCTCTCTCTCTCTCAAAATAAAACAACAACAAAAAACCAAACAAAACATACTCAACAAGGCTCAGGGAATTTTGCAGAGGAGAGGGTAGAAAGACTGTAAGAGCCACAAGTTGAGATGTCATACCCAGAAACACTGCTTCCATCCAATAACTGACTGCTGCTCCCACAATGAATAACCCACAACCCCATGGGGGATACCAGCAACCCCACTGAGGAGCATCCCCTGTGGAATGGGAGCAGGGAGGAAGGAAAAGATGGTATTAACACATGGTGCATCCATATAAAATATGTTCTTAATTTTCAAAAAAGAACTTAGGTTCAGGGTTACAGTCAACAGATCCCTAGCAAAGACCCAGTCTTAGCACACAAGATGGGTAGGGGAGCGGGAGTTTTGGGGGTGGTGGGGGCTCTGTTCCTTGACCTTATTTATTTTAATCTTCTTTATCTGCCTGTAGGACTTCAGGGAAGAGCTAGATCCCTGACATAAATCCCTGTCAGAGCTCTGTATTTGGTTTTCTTTCTTTCTTTTTAAAAATGTATTTATTCATTTGAGAGAGCGAGAGGGAAGGAGGCAGAGGAGAGAGAGAGAATGAGAATGTGTGTGCCAAGGCCTCTAGCCATTGCAAACAAACTCCAGACGCATGCGCCACCTTGTGCGTCTGGTTTACATGGGTATCGGGAATTGAACCTGGGCCCTTAGGCTTGGTTTTCTTTTTCTGAGACTTTATAGCAGAGGCTTCCAACCAGAATTCCAAACAAGGCATATGTCCTTGGTGCAAATAATAATGATAATTTTTTAAAATTATATTGTCTGTATTGAAAATGGTCACAGCCGCCATCCCTGCAGCCCACCTGGTTCTGGAGCTCCCTGACAGCTTTCTCTCTAAAGCCTGTGGTCTGCTGTAATGATTCTTGTTTCCTATCAGAAAAGAGAAATTCGGTATCGCTTTTATGTCTGTATTATCTCTACAAGCATACACTCCAATCCGGAAGGTTTTGGCATGTTAATATTGAATTCGTTTTTGCAGAAGCCAAGGAAACCTTTGCAGGGCCATTGTGCAATTCTTTTTTTCCCCACAGGCTGAAAGGGTTAGCCTTACCAAGCTAATACAATCTTCTCTCCCAGGACAGACTACACTTACTCTAAACAGTCTGTGAGTAAATAGCTCGGCCTTCCCCCAAGTCTTTCTCCTTGCATCTCTGCTGAAGAATGAGGGAATACGGATTATCATTTTGATTACAAATATATTTCTATCTAGAGAAAGATCTACAAAGGGCTAAAGTCACCTCTATAAATTTAAACAGTCTCCAGTTAGCCCTGGAGAGTTAAATCCTCTCTCATTCTCTCTCTCTCTCTCTCTTTTTAAACATCCTGGTGCTTCAAAGATGTTATATTAGACAGATGTCAAGTTGATATAATAAACAGCAATGCCAAATCTAATGAATTAAGGGAAAAGAGAACCACATGCCGAGATTTTCAGATGAAATCAGGTAATGACAGGGAAGAAAAATGAAGCCGCAGTTAAGAACGGCTTGAGAGTCCAAAATTCAAGGTGTGGAGAGGCTCCTAGCAGGAGAAATTTCAACTGTGTGCTGTATTCATCTTACATATACACGTATTCTTGCCTGATGTTCTGACCTGGGTAAAAGAAAAATAAAATGAAATTTAAAGGGTCCCTGGGGCTGGTAATACTTTGGCTGAGGGAGTTGGTACATCTATTGTCACCGAGGGCTCCAGCCCTGCTGTCAACAACTGCATGGGTGAGGGTGAATGTGTTTTATAAGAGGTCTGTGCACTTGATTTTGGTGTCTTAACAACTTTGCTCTTGCAATGAAATATGCTCAGGTGGAAGAATTCGGCTTTGTGGTATGATCCGTGCAGAGCCCTGCCGCTGTAGACTTGCTAAACATCAGCGTGGTGGTACCGTAACATGATTTGGATAGGAGACTGCTTTGTTTGAGGAAGGAAGGGTCATAACTCCAGGGATACCTTCAAGGTCATGGATAGATGGTTAAATTCTACTTTTTTTTTTCCCCCCAGCCCAAAGTGCTCTGGCTTTAACTTTTGCTTAAAAATCTTATGCAGACATATCATCATCTTTCTTAAAAGTAAAACAGGGGCTAGAGAAATGGCCTAGCAGTTAAGGCACTTGCCTGTGAAGCCTAAGGGCCCAGGATCAATTCCCCAGGACAGCTAGATGCATAAAGTGGCACATGTGTCTGGAGTTTGTTTGCAGTGGCCAGAGGCCCTGGCACACCCATTCTCTCTATCTGTCTCTTTCTTTATCTTTCTCTGTAAAATAAAACAAACAAACAAAAAAGGCAAACAGCAACATAGGAAACCCTGACTACAACAATTTACTATAAAATATTCATTTCCAGCCAGATTCCCAGGCAGACATGGTTGGTGCACACCTTTAATCCCAGTGCTAGGAAGACAGAGGTAAGAGGATTGCTGTGAGTTTGAGGCCAGTCTAGGACTATAGAGGGAGTTCCAGATCAGCCCAGGACTAGAAAGAGACCCTATCTTGAAAAAAATATTCATTCCTTTTACCCCAGATACTCCACTTCTGGGATTTTTATACTATAAGAACAGTAATGGGTAGAGATAAATGTGCAAGGACATTCACTGTGGCTATGCTATGATACTGGAAACAATTCGAATCCTTATCAGTGGTTCCCCAGCTAGTGTTAAACTAGATTCTGTACATCTAGACAACCCAATACATTGTAGTTGATTTGAAAGAATCATGTTCTATCACAGAGACATAGTCATGGCATAACTGTGAAGTGAAACAGGAAATTTTAAAATAGTATACAGTCTGATGTTATTTGATTATGCACTGAAACTTCCTGGACAGATACTGAACCTTTTAGTAATGGGTGTCTCCATATGCAATATGGGAAGAACAGACATTTTCATA
Organism: Dipus sagitta; assembly: GCA_036346955.1. Lineage (NCBI taxonomy): Eukaryota > Metazoa > Chordata > Mammalia > Rodentia > Dipodidae > Dipus > Dipus sagitta. The sequence goes on along the minus strand of CM070777.1, from coordinate 47,334,837 downwards.
TTGTAAAATTAGGGAATATATGATTTTTTTTAAAAAAGCAAAAACAATATTAATTTTATAATTAAAAATTGAAAAACCTGGCTGGAGAGATGGCTTAGCAGTGAAGGCATCTATCTGCCTGCAAAGCCAAAGGACCTACGTTCAATTCCTCAGGACCCACGTAAGCCAGATGCACAAGGTGGCGCATGCATCTGGAGTTCATTTGCAGCAGCTGGAGACCCTGGCATGCCCATTCTCTCTCTCTCTCAAATAAATAATTAAAATTTTTAAAAAAATTTAAAAAACCTAAAAAAACCAATGCCCTTTGTCTAAGAAACATGAAGTCTTGTTTCATTCTCTTTTCCCATATCAAACACAAGGCCTTTGATCTTTCTGCCTTAGACCACTAATAAATAAAAACAACAACAACAAATAGTAACAATAATAATGGATTATGTTTTTAAAATATTTTATTTAATTGCAAATAAAGAGGGGTGGGAAATGTGTGTGCCTCTAGCTGCTGCAAAGTAATCCCAGGCACATGTACCACTTTGCACATCCAGCTTTATGTGGGTAGGGGGGAATGGAGCCTGGGTCATCAGACTTTGCAAGCAAGCACCTTAACCACTGGGCTACCTCTCCAGCTCATGGATTATGTTTTAAGTTCTATATAGTTGCCATTTGAAGTCACTTCCTCATTGATCAAAAAGCACTAACATATAAGAACATCTTTTCTATGCCAAATTTTGGAAATTTTCACTCAACTTGATATTATTCAATATATTCTTCTGTCTGAGAATATTGAGATATATTCTCTGCTTGAGAATATATCAATATTCAGTCTGTGCTACGATATTTAGAGAGGTTAAAGCCAAATGGGGGTGGTTCCTGGCTTCTGCTACATGGAAGTGGGTGTTACTTATCTTTTTAAGCAGTGATCTTTAGAACCTCGAGCTGTCTGAAACTCAAACTCTCTAAAACAGCGACCTCAATTCTAGAAGGTAAAGATTCTGTGGCTATCTGGCTGAATTTTGGCATAATTCTAGAAGAGCACAATAAAAAGGTGACAAGGTCAGGAAGCCTGGTCTGTCCTTGACTGAGAATTTGGGCTTGGTCTTTGAGTCTTTCTGGCCACAACCCCTCTACCTTGGGAGGCCTCTATCTACACACTTCATCACGGGGCTAACTTCCCTCTCCAGGATGTCATGCACACAAGGGATCACGATGGGCGGTTTTCCAAAGAGCAAGAACAACTTTGCTAGAGTCAGGGAGGATAATCTCAGGATGAATTATTCACCAGTGAGACGATCGTGGCTGCAAGGAGGGAATACAGATGCCATGCCATGAGGCCAGATCGCCCAGCTCCAGAGCTCAGCTTGTTTCCAGCCCTGGGCGTCTTCACATTGCTGGGCCTCCTGTATGCATTCCAAAATGGCTGCCTTCTCTCCATCTTCTAGTTCAAGCTCACTTCTCTGGGCTTTGGAGAATCTCTTTGATTTTTAAATCCTTTTGGATGTAAGTCACCCTGTATTTACACTGTTCTTTTTTCTTTCATAGAGAACTGGCTTGCACAAACTGGGGGTCCCTCCTCCTATAGTTCAGAAAACAGGAATTAGGAATACCACACACTAAGCCTTCCATGTGGTACCCAGCGGTCTACAACAGATAAGCCACTGCATATCTATAAGACATCATTCACTCACTTTCATCTGACTGTCTGTGAGGCCCCTTGCTTTGTTCCTGCAGTGTGTATGTGGGTGGGGGGTGACTTAGAAGAATGGTGAAATTCAGAGGCTCTACAGTCCCCTGACTTAAAATCCTGCTTTTTTTTCTTCTTCTTCTTATAGATCTGTACATTTAGACATCACCTGTCACTTGATGTGGAAGAAAAAGTAACAAGAGAAACTCCACAGTAGCATTTCCCTGCACACGATTATGGACACAAAATAGCTCTCCTTTTCCTTGCTCCTCTCCCCACAACTTTCTTGAAAACTGACCATTTCATGTTCTTTGCATTTCCAAAACATCCTACTTCCTGAAACACTACCACTCCAAGGCACGCGCCAGGGCTCATCCATTCACCTCACGTGCGAGATGAAGAGGGTAATTTTATGTAGTAAAGATATATGGGACAAGCCAACCTCAAGTTCACATCCGTTAAAGCATTTCTCTGTTGGCAACATTTTTACAAGCCTCTCACAGCTATATGCTTAATTAAAATAAAAGGGTGATATACATCATTGCACCAAGTCCTTGCTGATATAGAGGAAGGAAGGGGGAAAATGAATGCATTCATTCTCCTTTATTAAAAGAGTTATTTCAGGATGACATCTCAAATGAAGAGTGGCCATTAGCAAAATTAAAAATGAGGCAAAGTTGGTTTTGGGAAATGCACACATTTATAGCCCTCCCCCCCCCCGGCTCCTGCTGTGTCTGGTCCTCTCCCAGCTCTGAGCTGCCCACCTCCCCTCACCTAGCAGGCGTGATCTTCCAAGTTCCCCAAACCGATGTTCACAATGATGGGGTAACAAGCAGAGAGGAGCACTTTGCTTCTGTATTATGCCTGGTATTTCTTCACGTTTAAATAAGATGGTGAATCTTAACTCAGCCTGTACTATATGTCAGATACTGTTGTGAGCACTTCATACATAAAAGCTTGCTTAATTATGCGACTCACTCGTAGGGAGTGTGGAGAGAAGAGAGCAGTGATTTACAGAACATCTGTCACATCCTGAATGCATTCTGGGAGTTTCTCCTGTTGGTCCTCAAAGCAGCCATGTAAGAGAACTCCATTTTACAGATGAGTAAACAGAAGCCCTGAGAAGTTGAGGAAGTGACTCCAACTTCAGTTGTCGGTCAAGTACCAAGATTTCGAACCAGCTCTTTGCAAACAAGGTCAATACTGTACAGAACACGTTAGTGGAGAGTGGGAACAGGCGGAGTGACTTGGGAATGTGTGGTGCATGAGGGGAGGAGACTAAGCAAGGTCAAGAAGTCCTGAAGGGGGAGCGGGGATATAGAAAGGGGGTCAGGTTGCAAGAGGAGCTGCAGGGACCAGGGCTAGGGACACTGGCAGACAACAAGGGGTTTTAGACAGATATACATCATGGTGTGTTGGAAGTTTTATTCTATTTTTATTTATTTATTTATTTGAGAGAGAGAGAGAGAGAATGGGTGCACCAGGGCCTCTAGCCACTGCAAACGAACTCCAGACACATGTGCCACCTTGTGCATCTGTCTTTATATGGGTCCTGGGGAAATCAAACCAGGGTCCTTTGGCTTTGTAGGCAAAGGCCTTAACCGCTAAGCCATCCCTCCATCCCAGTGTGTTGGAAGTTTGATGAGGCAAAAGTACTCTGGCGAGGCTGGTGTATGATTCAGAGGGTCTGGCTAGGTCAGGGCACCGGAAAGAAGAGAAAACCATGGGTGTTGGTGGCAAAGAGAACATGAACTCAGAATTGGAGTTATTCAGGCAAGCATTTTGAGAGTCCCTTGAGACCTAGACACATGTACCAAATGTCTCACTATGTGGACTTGTGAACTAGGTAGATGTGGAAAGCCAAGAGAGGTGCATTGTGAGGCTTTTCGTCACAGGACATAGACCATATGGTTAACTGGATGGGCATGTGGACTCTTGGGAAGAAGTTTAGGATAATTTGGCCTAGGTTCAAGATTGAATGCAATTGTAAAGACCTATGCCCCCAGTGAGAATATCCTAGGGAAAACAGATAGCTTTAAGAAATATTAGATGGGGGGAAAAAAAAAGACAGAATGATCAAGCAGTCCTTGGGGTGGTTTGAAAGTAAAATGTCTGCTACAGTCTCCTTCCCTTCCTGAGACATACTAAGCAAGTGGTGTGCCACTGAACTACATTCCTAGTCCTTTAAACCTTATTTCTAGCTAGGAGACTCTTATTTTCCTTTGCAAACCTTCCAGAGATCCATGAGCAGAGGAAAGGGAAAATGTATGATACATCCCTAGGGTCCCCCCATAGAATAATTAAGCAGTAGCTTCCTCTATAAGGTGGCGATCAGCCTCAATGTCAGGTTTAGAGTTGACCAGCTCTTACACAGCACCATCAACAGTTAAGAGCCATTAACAGTACCAGGAGTGTTCACTGGGTTATTTGGGGTTGACTTTTTAAGTCCTGTAAACCATTTTGGGTTGGGTTGCGGGTCACAGTAATGGCTATAGGTAGTTGACACATGAAGTCCACCACTTCAGTAAGCATCTGCCAACAGGGTAGCAAAAGGGATTCGATACTTAAGGAATTTGCTGGCTGGGCTGAAAGAATGCTTCCAGAGAATGCCTCTGGAGTGCATTGCAGGAACAATGCCGTAGAACTGACCCACCCAGGGAGCTGCTACCACACAAGCTGAGGCAGCTGGAGGCAGCAGAATCAGAGCATCAGAGCCAAGCCAGCAGGTGGAGAACTGCTGGTTCCAGCAAGATGGACCCCGGCAGGCCGCCTCCTCTCCTAACACCGAACTCAGTCCTGGATTCCGGTGACGGGTACTGGGAGGCCGATGTTACATCACACTTGGTGCCCTGGCTACAAAAAGGCCTGGGGACTGTCGTTTTCAGCTTTCCCATGTCTGCAGCAAGCAGATAAAGTGGATAGTGAAGTGGGAGTTGAGTGGGGCGATCTGTGGTCTCAGCTTTGCTGTTCCCTTGATTCCACAGCGGCGGAAGCGGAGATTCCAAGGGTGAGGTGCTCAATCCCAACATCAAGACCAGGTTTTCTAACTGCAAGCTCCATTGCTTTTTCAAATAAAAGGGAAAAGATTGTCATTTGTTATATCCAAAGGCAGTAACAAGTGAGGTCTTGGTCCCTTTACTGCCAAAATGATGCATTTCAGAGCTTGGGCAGCTGCTAGGAAATGGATTAAAAGGTACCTGACAGGGGTCAGCCCATGAACTTGGATATGCTGAATCCTGGAAACCCTAACAGCCTTGCCAGTGTCCTACCATTCAGAAATTATTCTGCCGAGGACATGTTTTTATCCAACAGAGCACTCAGCAATAACAGTGCTTTTCTCTAGGGAACAGTGACTAAGAATTCAGGACAGCCGTAATACTGCCACAAGTCACAGTCCCCAAAGAGCGAGAAGCATCTATGCACCCAACAGTGGGGGTGGGGGTGCGGGGTAGAGATAAGGTCCTGCGACAGGGCTCATTTTTCTAGAAGGAAACACAGACCCTTCCCCAATGATAGGAAATGCAGTTTTCAGGAGTGAGCAGATAGTAATTATTAATTATTCAGTTAGTCATCATCGCTGCCTTGGTTCCGGCCTCATCATTTCTCAACTGGACCATTGCAAAGCCAGTTCCTGGGGAGCTGTGCTCCAAGCTTCCTCTGGCCAATTCATCTTTCTAACTGTGATGCGTACGCGCCTAACACTGCTAATGCCCTGCTTAAAAACCTTTTGGCTCACCATTAATTAAAAGATACAGTCCACCCGACAGTAACAGCAATAGCAGACAAGTAAAACCTGGGTAAATGATTAGAATGAGCTTTTATGGAAATATACCGAATAGCTAACAAACATATAAAAGGCGGCAGCAGCATGAGAGAGATGCACAAGACCACAGTGAGATATGATTTACTCCCCAGTAAGATGGCAACCTGGGAGGAAAATAGGAGATAAGCATGGCAAGGATGGGGAGGGGTCAGCACACTTGTGCACTATTGGCAGAAAAGTTCAGATGGTGCAGTTGCTATGGAAAACAGTAGGGCAGTTATGCAAAGAGCTAAAAATAGAATTACTGTATGACTCGGCAATTCTATTTCTGGGCACACACCTACAAGAATTTAAAGCAAGGTGGCAAGGGGGAGATAAGTCAGTGGGCAAAGTGCTTGCCTTGCATGAAGACCTGAGTTTGATTCCTAATATGTACATAAAAATGCCAGGGATACCAGTGTAGACTTGTAATCCCGGAAGTGGGAAGTAGAGGATTCCTGGAGCTCAGTGGCTAGCCAAGCTAATCTAATGGTGAACTCCAGGCCAGTGAGGAAGTTAGGAAGAGAGCACGTCACTATTGTTTGACTAAATGGATAGGTTGTGTCCATCAAACTGTCCTCTAAATATTTATATTATGGTTATGCCCACAGATTGGTGCTGCTGTCACCTTCGGTCAGAGAAGCTTCAATTTTGCAGATGGCAATGATTACTGGGGGAGACTCAACACTTGTCAAAATGCTGAGAATAAAAGACTACTAAGTGAGGCTGATCCATCATGCCCTCCAAGGCTCAGGGCACATTGCAGAAGAGAGGCGGGAAAATGGAAGAGCCAGAGAACGAGGAGGAGCTCTGTAGGCCTTTATCTTGCAGACATGAAGTGGCCATCACGTCATGACCTCCAGTGGCCACAGGTATCTCTACAGGATCTGCACAATATTGAGCGCATCAATATTTCAACATGGATAATGGAGGAGGGGGAAATAAAAGATATAAAAATAGAAGAGGTACTAGTTGGAGAGAAGAACGGGATTAGTGGAAGGGGCCAAGAAAGGGGAGAGAAAAGAAGGTAACAGGAAGGATTATGATCAAATTATATTATGTTCATGTATGAAAACTGTCAATGAAAACATTAGAAAAGGGACGCAGGATGTGGCTCAGCAGTTAAGAGCACTTGTGGCCTAATTCTGAGGGCCTAGAAGGGCATGAGATGGACTCCCAGAAACCACATAGAAAACTTGTTGTGGCCATGCATAACTGTAACCCCAGTAGGCAGGGGACAGAGACTGGAGAATTGCTGGGGCTCACTAACTGGAAAACAACATCAGCAACAAAGAACTGCAGCTTCAGGTTGAGGGAGAAATTCCACCTCAAGGAAATACACAGACGAGCAGTAGAGAAGGGCACCCAAAGTTCTCTTCTGGCCTCTGCTTGCATGCACACACACGTGGCGCACACACATTTACACGCATATGTACACACACCCCAAAGAATACAACACACAAACACATACAAACACACACAAAGTTAATAAAAATAGGATTGTGTTACTGAGGAGAAGACTCAAGGTTATCCTCTGGCTTGGACACACATGTGCACCCACATCCATGTGAACATGTATGTACACCATCCATACGTATACCCATGGCAGCATTATTGACAACATTCACAAGGTAGAAGCAACAGTGACCCTTGATGGATGAATGCATAAATAATGTCAGTTATACATACAATGGAATATGATCCAGCCTTAGAAAGAAGGCAGTTCTGGCCTGGAGACATGGCTTAGCGGTTAAAGTGCGGGCCTGCGAAGCCTAAGGACCCAGGTGCAACTCTCTAGGTCCCATGTAAGCCAGATGCACGAGCATCTGGTGTTCATTTGCAGTGGCTAGAGGCCCTGGCATGCCCATTCTCTCCTCTCTCTCTCCCTGCCTCTGACATGTAGTGCAATGATGCACATATACTCAGCACAGCGAAATGCACACTTAAAGATGCTGTGGTAGGTTGAATCAGGTGTCCCCCATAAACGCATGTGTTTTCAATGCTTGGTCCCCAGCTGGTGGCTGTTTGGGAGGTAAGGCCTTGCTGGAGGAGATGTGTTGCTGGGATTGGGCTTAGCGGTGTTGTAGGCCATTTCCCCTTGCCAGGGCTTGACTCACTCTCTTGCTGCTACTGTCCACCTGCTGTGGCACAGGTGATGTCCAGTCTCTGCTCATGCCATGCTTTCCCCTGCCATCATGAAGCTTCCCCCTCAAGACTGTAAGCCAAAAAAATCCTCCCACCAGCTGCTTTTGGTCAGGTGCTTTGTCCCAGCAACGAGAAGGAAACTACCACAGATGGTTAAGGTGGAAAGTTATAGGGGCTGGAGAGATGGCTTAGCGGTTAAGCGCTTGCCTGTGAAGCCTAAGGACCTCGGTTCGAGGCACGTGGCCATGCCCAGCTGCTGATGTAGGGTCTAGAGATTCTATCGTGGGTGGGTTCAGGCCACTCAGACCCTCATGCTTGCTTAGGAAGAGCTCTTTACCACTGAGCCCCCTCTCTAGCCCCTGCTTTGTGCTTTCACGACCAGTCAGCGTTGTGCCTACCGTGCTACACTACAGTGGGTGTGGACATGGCCCTTCCCCACTCCAAATGGAAACTCTGCAAGCACTGGCACCCACTTGTGCATACTGAATAATACTTAATGTCACATGCAGTTCACATTCTTGCAGGATCACACACAAATAATAGGTGCTTGGTGAAGGTTTGCTTACTGTCACATTTTCCAAACTTGTTTTTCTAATACCACCTTTCAGATTTTTATCATACATGCACTATTTCTCTTTAAATTGGCTTACACTTAAAAAAAAATTTGAAGAAAGGTATCATTAAAGTCATGTTGAATATGCGATCATGCTTTTCTCCCCCATCATGTATGAAAGCAAATGAACAGTAATTTAAGTTTTAAAAAGTTCTCCCAGAGGCAGAGGTAGGGGAATTGCTGTGAGTTCAAGGCCAGCCTAAGTAACTACATAGTGAATTCCAGGTCAGCCTGGGCTAGAGCGAGAACCTACCTGAGAAAAAAAAGTATATATTCAATTTAATGAATATACAACTTTTATTCTAATTATTTGACAGGTAATTGCAGTGTTAAATTGTGTGTCTTCTTGCTGATGGTACAAAACAGAAGTTAGAAACTAGAACTAAGCCAGGCGTGATGGCTCAACCTGTAATTTCAGTACTCAGGAGGTTGAGGTACGAGGATGGCAATGTTCACCCTGGGCAGAGACCTTGCCTCAGAAAGAAAGAGATTGAGAAATACAGAAGGGAAAAGAAACTAGAAATGGTGGTAGTTTTTAGAGGGGTCAGGTATTTTTTTCTTGACACTTTTCAGAGTAAAGATTTTTTTTTCATAGCATTTTAAGACAGTATCTGAAATAATTTTCTCTAGTATTGACTTTTATAATTACTGTCCTAAAAATGGTTATTCACAAAATTTGTGTTTTTAAATGAAAATTCTAAAAGCTTTATTTTACTTGTAACAATCACATTTTATAAGTAAAGATTTACTGAGGATGATATATTTTAATACTGTATTTGCAGTGAGAATAAATAATTTAAATTTAAAAAAAAGTTCTCCCAGGTATCCAGATAATTCTGACTAGCATTCTTTAGACACTGTGGGTCTAAAAAATGACCACTTTGGCTCCATACTATTTTGTGTTCTCACTTAGTGGTCTCTACCAATGTCAGGTTTTGGAGCCAACCTCCAAACCAGGCAGCCAAAGTTGTTGTGTATGCAGGCTGGATATCCTTTATCTGAAATGTTTGGGCCCCAAACATTTTAGATTTTGAACTGTTTCTTTTGATCAGGGAGGAGTCGCATATACATAATGAGATATCCTTTGGATGAGACCAAAACCTAAGCACAAAACTCACTCATGTTTCCTATGCATCTTACATATATAGCTGAAAGGAAGTTTCATACAATACGTTAAAATAGCTTAGAATTTTTAAAAAATAATTAAAAATTTTTAATAATAATAAGTTTCATGGTACTGAATATTTCACTTGGGGCATCATGTTGATTCTCAAAAAATGCTTAGGATTGTGGAGTACCTTGGTCTTTGATTTGCTAGATGATGGATGCTCAACCCTGTATCTTATCTGTTTACCTTTCTTTCTAGTGCTCAAAAAAAAAAAAAAAAACTTGGTTTATTGGGTTGGAGAGATGACTTAGCAAAGCCTAAGGACCCAAGTTCTATTCCCCAGTACCTATATAAGCCAGATGCACAAGGTGGCACATGCATCTGGAGTTCATTTGCAGTGGCTAGAGGCCCTGGCAGGCCCATTCTCTCTATATCTCTGCCTCTCTCTCTTTCTCTCTCCCCTTTTTCTCTCTCAAATAGATAAATAAATTGAAAAAAAAACAACCAAGAACCTGGTTTATTGAGTGATGTCTCCCTCACAGTGTATGCCTAAGTCTCTCTAGGAGAAAGAAATGCCAAACAACTGTAAAATACCTCTAGTGTTTGACATTCTACACTTCCTTTGAAGATGGGTTTTAAAAGGCATTTAGAGGGGTTAGAGACGTAATGCAGCTCACTTGGTATACTGCTTGCCCAGAGTGCACAAGGTCCTGGTGCTGCATGCAGCAGGCATGGTGCCATCTGCCGATCCCCCCACATTTGGGAGGTGGAGGCAGGGGATGTGAAACCCACAATATCCTTGGCTACAAAACAAGTTTGAGGTTAATCTGGGATATAAGAGACACTACCTCAAAAAAGCCTTGCATTTAACATGAGGAATACCTCTAATATTTTAGGGGCTTAAAATTTATTTTAAATTCCCATTCACATTGGCTCTCCCATTTCTCCTCACAGTTCCTGTGAATGGAAGCTGGGAAGTAGGCAGACCTTTATGGAGAAATAAAGTCGCCCAGGGTCTCAGGACCAGTTGATGGCATTAGACTCCCAGCATGTCTTTTTCTGTTAGGCTGAGGTCTTGGGAAGTAAACAGTGGTAGAGTGACTTCTTAGTGTACATAAGATTTTGAGTTACATCCCAGCACTACAAAAAAAAAAAAGCAAGAAAAGAAAAAGAAATATTTTTATTAGTTTATATATAGTTGATTTTGGTCTAATAATAGATAAGGAATTATTCATTAAAACATTAAGTAATGATAATTATATTGTAATAGCTAATACAAGGGGAGCATTATTCCAAGAGCTGACCAAAGATCTTAATTCTCAAAATAACTCTATAAGTTGCATAGTCTTAATTGCACCCATTTTATGCATGAGAAAAAAAAAAACAAGGTGAGTAGAGTTTGTGTCAACTGGAGTCACACTGCAAAGTGTTTACTAACTCCAGCCAGTGTACTGGAGCAATGATATTACGACTATTATTATTCTTGCTACCATGGCAACAACAAATGTTACTAAGAGTGTTCTGCATGCCAAACACGGCATAAACATTTTGTTTCATGCGGGTCACCAGTGCCGTCCAATGAGTTATCCCTATCTTCATTTTACAGATGAGGGAACTGAGGCACGGAGCAGTTCACCAAGTGACTGAAAGCTGTGTTGCCAACTGCACAACTGAAGCAGGACTGTGCCCCAGGGCAAGCTCAGGATTTAGGGTCAGCATGGGGCAGGAGAGCAGAGACAGGGTCGATGGTGTGTAAGTGGACAGGAGACTTCTTGGGATTCAAACTTTCCCCAGTGGGCTCTGGAGGGGTTTGCTGCCTCTACTAACTGGAAGCTTACATGGGTGCTTAGGCTATAGCTGAAAGAAAGAAGTCTGTAGAATGATCCATCATTCTCTCCCTCCCTCTTTCATTCCCTATTTCTGTCTCTCTCAACCATGAAGAGGCTAGGCTGACCTCACTGCAGGGGAGGTCGGTGCCCTGACTGCGTCTGTGCGAGCGCTTCCCCCGCTTCCCCGGGACCACATTCACCTCTAGTCCCCTGTCTGCACTTGTAGCCGGTAGGCAGGCAGGCTTGGAGGATTCAAGTCTTCAAGTCGCTCCTCTGAGGCAGAACAGAGGTCCCTGGAGGCGTAACTCAGCAGGGGAGGTGAGCCAGAGAGAAAGTTCAAGTTCCTAAGCACTGTCTCAGAAAAGCAATTCCTTTGGGAGTAAGAACTACACATTTCAGTGTCTTCTAGTTGAGTCTCAATTTTCACAGCAGCTCTGAGACTCCACGGCTTAGAGAATAGATGCTGCAAAAAAGTGGTGGATGCCACTTGCTATATGAAATCCACCATGTTCAGGAGATGCAACGTTTGCTCATTTTTAAATATAATTAATTAATTAATTTGAGAGAGAGAGAGAAGCAGATGAGAGAGTAAAAGAAAGAGAATGGGCACTCCAAGGTCTGTAGCCACTGCAAACGAATTCCAGATGCATGCACCACCTTATGCATCTGGCTTACGTGGGCACTGAGGAATCGAACCTTAGGCTTCACAAGCAAGCACCCTAGCTGCTAAGCCATCTCTCCAGAAGGGGAATGTTGGCACTAAGCAGGCTTTGTGCTCTCCCGACATTTACTCCATCCTGACCCTGAGTCTGTGAGATGGTGGCACCCACATTCAGGGTGCATTTCTCCCCATCCTCCATTATTCCTCTCTGGAAACCCCTCACAGACACACCCAGAGGGGTGCCTCGCCAATTCTCTCAGGTGAGCGTGAACCCAACGAGCTTACAATGAGGAAGCTAGCCCTCCCAAATGGTAATAGCTACTGGCCCTGTAGCGGAGGTCCTGAGGGGCTGTGAGGAGGTCAAGTGTGGTCAAGGCAAATCCTCAGCCCAGCACTGTGTTACAGCCGCAGCACGCCATGTGCCCTGGCTCCACCATGAGGAACGCGGGGAGGGAACCACAGCTGATACCTGCTGCTAAGCTCCGGTTTGGAGAATTCTCAAACCCCAGGACGCTGCAGCCTTGTCTTGTCTGGCGGTGCCACGCCCCATGAGCAATGGGCCTCCTGGACAATGACCCGTGGGTTTGGGGCCCTTGAAGATGACACGTCTAGTTGTGGAGGACAAGTATTGTTAGTCCGTGGGCTGTCTGCAAACTTCACGGGTCTCTCCAACACTGTAGCCCCCTTTGCAACCACTCTACCTCCCCCCCCCCCCAGACCCGAGCCCTACACATGCATGTCAGGGAACATTGGGTGAGCCTCTGAAATCATCTCATTTATTTGGCAGGAAGGAGACAAAGACATACATCAAACTCCTTAGGGAGAAATAGAAGAGTAGTCAGTGAAAATGAGTCTCAAAAGGAAAGACCATACTTGAGTTCCTCGCTACCTGTTATTAACAGAGTTCAGACAGCTTCTTACCTGCCAAGATTTTTGAACTAAACAATGCTCAGGCTGGAAGAAAAAGAAAACAAATGAGGGCTGGAGAGATAGCTTAGTGGTTAAGGCACTTGCCTTCAAAGCCTAAGGACCCATGTTCCACTCTCCAGATCTCATATAATCCAGGTGCACAAGGTGACACATGCACAAGGTCACACATGCACACAGGGTGACACATGTGTCTGGAGTTCATTTACAGTGGATGGAGGCCCTGACATACCAATTCTCTCTCTGTCACTCTGTCTCATGAAGAGAAAAAAAAGGTCTCTTGGGCTTGCTTCAAAAAAAGATGAACAGAATAAAACAGTCCTCAACATCGCTATGCCCAAGGTTTAAGTGGCAGAGAGAACTTTCCCTCACTAGCCCACCAGAAAAATCTCAATTAAATAGTTCAGTGCACTGCTAAAATGTTTTCTCAGGGCTGGAGGGATGGCTCAGTAGTTAAGCTGCTTGCTTGCAAAGCCTGATGACCTAGGTTTAAATCCCCAACACTCACGTAATGCCAGAGCCACAAGGTAACACACCATGCAGCGTTCGTTTGCAGTGGTAAGAGGCCCTGGTGCACCCATTCTCTCTCTCTATCTCTCTGCTTGCAAATAAATAAATAAATAAATACATAAATAAAATAATTTTTTTAAAAAGTTTTCTCAGAGAAGGAAAATGACAGTGAATCAGCAAAGCACATACTTGGGGCGTGAGACCCAGGCTTGGTATAGTGGGATGCCTATCGAGGTTTGGGGGGTCTCACAGCTGCTGACCAGGCCTCTGGCTTTGCTAGTCCCATGCTGAGCAGTGTAAGGGTATCAGCAATTAAATGAATGGTTTGTAGGGAGTGGTTTATGGTTTATGGTAAGGATTTCCGTCAGTCCACACTGCTGTGCAGCGGAGCTGCCCCAGACCTTCTGGTCTCAGATGACCCCTGGAGGTTCCTTTGCTTTGCAACACCTGCTGTCACAGCTCCCTGGAGATGTTTTTACTACACACACAAGAGCCACGAGACTGTGACAACACTGCCTGCGGCCTCCACGTTGAGCTCCTGAACCGCAGGGAAGGCTGCCTGTTTGCCGGGCCTTGCACCACGGCAATGTTTCCAACGGGCTGCTGGTGAGTGGGCATTTCAGGATACCAGGGTCACGACACTTGCTTTCTCCCTGAGAGCCACAGCCTCTCTCAGAGAGAAGGTCTGCCTCAGGGTGGTGTGGCTGCCACTGGCCACTCGATGAAGGTAGCCATGATGAATTTAAACCATTATGCCCACTGCATTCCCAAATCTCAGCTTCCTATTCCAGTCCGAACACCTTTCTTTTCATGGCAGAAGGTTTCTTTTCAAGTCTTCCATTTATTTTCAAGTATTTCTTCTGCACCAGATAAGGGTTACGGATTACAAAGAGATGGGGAAAACCACACCCCACAGGGTAGCTTAGTGAGTGACGACCAGTGGAGGAAAATATGGAGACTCCAGGGTTCTACCTTTTAGTATGACCCTGGGTGCATCCTACCCTCTTAAACTCTGTTCCCTGCCTATAAAATAGGAATGCCTATCCCAAGAGCCTGTTCTGAGAACTAAGGGTGGACATATAGTCCATATCTGTTTGCTTATAGCTTCAGTAGTCTAGGATACCTGTGGAGTGGGTCTTCTAAGAGGTGAACACTGCACCTAGTGCCTGAACTCACATAGTAGCCTGGAATAGTTTCTTTTTTAAAAAAGTATTTATTTGAGAGAGAGGGAGAGAGAGAGAGAGAGAGAGAATGAGAGGCAGAAAGAGAGAAAGAGAGAGCAAGCCAGTGCCTTCAGCTGTTGCACACTCCAGATGTGTGCGCCCCCTTGTGCACATGTGTGACATTGCGCCCTTGCATCACTGTGTGTCTGGCTTTCATGGGACCTGGAAATTCAAACATGAGTTCTTAGGCTTTGTAGGCAAGCACCTTAACCACTAAGCCATCTCTCCATCCCCTGTAATAGTATTTTTAAATTTATTTATTAATTTGCAAGGAGAGAGAGAGAGAGAATGAATGAAAATATGAATGAATGCGTGTGCCCGCGTGATTTCACAATGCATTTGCTGCTTTGAGCATCTGGCTTTATGTAGGTAGTGGGGGATTGAACCTGGGTCCTTAGGCTTTGCAGGCAAACACCTTAACTGCTGAACCATCTCTCCAGCCCTGGAATAGTTTTTCCTGATAGCACACATTAGGATATGATGGCATTCTTTGTCACTGCAAGCTTACACTGTAACTGACCTTCAACGTAAATAACACCCGAATGTATACCAGGCAAAGCCCGAGAAGCGGCAGCTTATAGAGGCAAACAAAAACCACTACCAATGAGTGAAAAGTATCAACAAAGATTCAAGGCAACGATGAGCAGGGAGTGCCGAAACAGGGATCCGGCTGAGGCTGAGTGACGTAGAGAGGCCATGGCAGTTGCTAAGGGCGTCTGACCAGACTTTCTACTGACTCTCCCAAGTGCAGAGCAAATAAAATCACACTGCCTTGTGAGAGACGAGAGGACTAAGACCCCAAAGAGCTGGTGCTTTCGCCACAAAGAACCCTTAGTAAGTGCTGTGACCTCAGTCCAAGACCTGGGGTCCCTGGCTGTGAAGCATCCAAGTGGGTAAGGTGCTGGAGAGAAAATAAAGACAGTCTGGGAGACTGTGAGGCCTCAAGCAGGAGGGCGGGGCTTTATTGTGGTAACAGGAAGTAAGACCTGGCAGTACGGGGGTGGGGTGGGGTGGGGGTGATGTGAAAACAGACAGGAGCCTGGCCAGGTTGGGCTGAATGCAGCAGAAGGGGGTGGGAGGACCATGTTTCCTTATCATTCAACCAGTGCTCACTGAGCATGGCCAGCTTGCCTGGTCCCCTCCTTCAGATTGGGAGCTGCCCTGTGCTGCCTTAATGGCTCTACAGTTACGACAGAAGCGCGGCTGTGGGGTCCCTCAGGGGTGATGGGGTTGGTGTGCCTTCCGCAAATTCACCAGAACTAGGCTCTGTTGTCCTCGAAACACAGCATCACCTGAGTGGGTACGCCCTGCTTGGCAGATGACTGCAGCACTCTCAACTACCTATGGGCCAGCATGTAGGCCTGGCTTCCAGGAGATGTCAGGATGGGGGATGGGGGGACAGGATGACCCCACACCTAAGTGACAGTAAGTCAGGAACCTGCAGGGATGTTCAGAGGTGCTAGACACTTCCTTCTAATTGCTGCTCAAGTTCATATCGAAATAAGAGCAAAGCCAGCCTTTCAGACTGGGGACCAATGTTCCAGAAGGACAGAGTCACTGCAAAGACCTGGAGTCTGTTTGGGGACTTCAAATCACAACATTATTCTTGAACATACATTGTGGGCCAGGCACTATCTTCAGTGTCCTATGTGCATGATGACATCACATCTCTGACAATAAAACAAAGACTCACAACTTTACAAGGCAGGCACCATTCTCATGTTGCACGTTAGAAGTTGAGGCTCAGAGAGAGTAACTGATATGTCCAATGACATACGATTGTCGCAGGGAGAAGTCTGGAACCAGATTCAAGCAACCTTCCAGGTCCTGAAACTGGAACTAGTACAAGGTTCACTCAGAGCGTCTCTGGTCACATGGCCTCCAAGAAGCCTTCCCTGATTCCATCAGTCTGTCAGGAAGGTCTGCTTCTACCCTGGCAAGCTCTGCATCCCATTCTGTCTCTGCCACTACTCTGCTGAAAGTGAAGGCTACATCCCGCTACTCTGTGATTTTGGTGTGCTTACATATTAATGAGTATTTTTAAAATTTTATTTATTTGAGGGAAGAGATGGAGGCAGATAGAGAATGGGTGCACCAAAGTCTTGCACAGCTGAAAACAAATTCCAGACGCGTGCACCACCTTGTGCATCTGGCTTACATGGGTTCTGGGGGACTGAACCTGGGCCCTTTGGTTTTGCAGGCAAGCATTTTAACTGCTAAGCCATACCTCCAGCCCATTAACTAGTATTTTTGATTGACCATTCTTTGCAACCCATGCCATGCTGACAAGATCTCTTTAAGTGGAAAAGCCGGTTGGGGTCTCCACATGTCTCTGACTCCTGGGCAAAGGGAACTTTACATGCAGTTCAGGTTTCGCAATGCTCTCTTGAACTCTCATAAATAGGGACGAACAGGATGGCGGTGGGTGGCAGGGAGAGAGAGCTCTGGCACGGACCGGGACTTTATGTTCTGGCTCTCAGGGCCCTGGGGAAATTCAGAGCCATCCCTTCACAGTGCACATGGACAGCCATAGTGCGATCGCTTTGAAAAGTACACTTTAGATTTCTGTCTGCTTTATGCTTAAAGACTATTCTTTTCAAGACGAGGAACATTAAAGAAGCAAATCTGTTTATATTTTTCTGGCAACTGAAAAAAAAAAAAACTGCATCTGACTGAAAGCCAGCTTCAAACAATGAAATAAACCTGGCCTACCAAGTGAGAGCCCTGGAACCCCATCCTTCTAATTAGCTTCCTCTATACAATCAGGGATGTTCTTCCGGGGAGGACCACAGGGATGGCGAATGAGTGAAATGGAGCAAAGGGCTTCTAACCAAAGCTGTCTCGTGGTGCTAAGATACTTAGATCAACAGCCACTGGGCCAAAAGAAACCCTGAGCCAGTCCATTCACACACAGTTTTCCATTCAAAGCCAGCAGTCATTGACGGACCTCCCACACTATGATGTCCACCCGGAATAAAAGGTCCCAGAGGAGATGATGTTATATGAACCACTTATATCATGCTAAAATAAACATCACAGCCTTCCTATCCCATGAGCTCCTGTAATGCTGAATGGCCTGAGTGACACGCTGACATGATCCTCTATGGGTGCTGTATGACATGGATCAAAGGAAGGGGGCCATGGAATCATGGGAATCTTTCAACCAACACATATCTATTTGGTGAGCATCCACCAGCTGCTTCTCCAATGCTAGGAACTGAGTTGTAGTGGTAAGACTGCAACGTAATCCCTGCTCTGCAGGAACTTCCAATGTGACGGAGATCCCTAGAGAATGAACTGCACAAGGAACCCCTTAGTAATAAGTGGTGACACATACAGGTATACTTGGTGGTGTGATGGGGCAAGGGTACAATCAGGAAAGACTTCCAGGGACAAGGGACACCCAAGTTAGGGTACGAAGCATGAGAATTCCACTGGGGAGGAAAGTTTCTAAGAGGCTGTGGGTAGGAAGGAGGCCGGCATACTGGAGACACTGAGGGGTGATCACTGTGTCCAGAGCACAGGAGCCAAAGGGCATGTGAGTGATGATAATGGGGTTAAAGCACTCACGGCCCTGTACACAGACTTCCACGTCGACCCTAAGACAGAGGAGCACTGTTAGTGTGGAGAATGTGGGATCAACCACCCATTTCGGATAAACAGACCCCAAATTAATAGGGAAGAGTTGTGTGTGAGCAGAGAGAAGTCTCTGAGCAACCCAGGCAAAGGTGTGACAGTTGGCCCGGGAGGACCTCAGTGGGGAAAGAGGAGGAGGAGGAGGAGGATTGAGTGATGGGGACATGATCAAATGGATGGATTAGACAGGGGTCAAGGTGAGAAGAAGCAGGCTGGTCACCAGATAGCATCACCTGTGTGGAGCTGAAACTGAAGGGAAAGGAAGTTCTGGCGTTGTGAGTCCAGAACACTGGAGGTGACTAGAGTTGGGAAGAAGGTCTCAGATGTGGGTGAGGCCCTACTCTGGCCACAAGCTAGCTGAATGCCCCTTTAGTGAATCATAGCTCTCCAGGTGCCCTGGCTTTGTGTGTTATATCTACCTTGTCTTTTTCTTTTAAAAATATTCTATTTATTTATTTTATTTAGAGAAAGAGGTAGAGAGGTAGAAAGAGAGGGAGGGAGAGAGGGAGGGAGGGAGGGAGAGAGAAAGAGAGAGAGAGGGAGAGAAAGAAAATGAGCACACCAGGGCCTCTAACCACTGCAAACAAACTCCAGATGCTTGTACCGCCATGCGCATCTGGCTTACATGGGTTCTAGGGAATTGAACATGGGTCCTTAGACTTTACAGGCAAGTACCTTAACTGCTAAGCTATCTCTCCAGCCCTGCACCTGGAGTTTGTTTGTAGTGGCTAGAGGCCCTGGCACGCCCATTTTTTCTCTCTCTCTCTCTGCTTACAAATAAATAAAATATTAAAAAAGAATATTGCATGAAAGTACCCTCAGTCTATGCGAATAATGCATATGTGAAACATAAATGAATTTTGTGCTAGACTTAGATGCCACCTACAAGGAATTTCAGTATTGGTCCAGAGTAATTTGGATAAAGAGATATTCAAACTGTATTAGGAAATCAAGCATCCCCACTTCCATAAAAACATAAAAATCTTGACCATTTTAAACTACTATATAGTTGGGCCTTAGCAGTATCCGTGGTTGCCTTTTATGGAGAATTTTTGATTCTTATGCCAGACATTAGTATTTAAAAGGAGCATTTAAGTAAGAAATGATATAATGTACCCAACACATTGCCTGGTACCTAGTAAATGACAATGATGTGGCTGAATGATTGTGACCTGCTTGTGATGACATTGTGTTCTGGAACAAACCTTGGCACCTGGGTACTGCAATGTATCTGCATGCTTCCAGGAAATTAGTCCCCATGATTTGACTTTTTTTTTTTTTTTTTTTTGACGTACGGTCTAGTCCAGGCTGACCTGGGATTTTATTATGTAGTTTCAGGCTGGCCTTGAACTCACAGTGATCCTCCGACTTCTGCCTCCTGAGTGTTGGAATCAAAGGCATGCACCACCATGCCTGGCTTGATTTGACTTTTAATTCCTCTACTTCTGCTTGACCCCCTTTGCTATACACCAGTCATAGATAAAGAAATCACTCTATTCCAACTTGGAACGCAGAGGTCCTTGCTTAAAATAGATGACATGATATACACACAGATCCTTGCCAGCACAATGATACACGTATCCAGCCCTACAGGTAACTTGGAATGGTTGGAAGGGAGGATGCATGCAAGAAGCCCGGAACCCAGAGCTACGAAGAGCCCAAGGCAACCACAGGACTGGACACAGGCTCCTGGCAGCAAGGCCAGTCTGGCTGCAGTAAGGACGCTGACTGATGCGGGAATCGTGGCTGCCGCTGTCCTTGGGCACATTTTACCACAGAAAAAGTCAGTGTTGTTCCACTTCTGATTCCCAAGATTACAACAGGTGATGGGGGAAGAGTAAGAATATGGGCCTCGTGAATTCTGCCTGCATCTGCTATCTGGTAGCCAGGAGATAGCTGCCCAACGCTGTAAAATGTACAGATTGTCAAACTTCAGAAATGTGGGATTTTTGCTAATTCAGAAAGACTTAAACTAATCAGGCCATATTCTCTGAAGGACAAACGGTGTGCTAGGACAGAAGGATGGGGGTGAGAAACATTGTCACTACCCAGAACATTGGCTGGTACCTAGTAATTGACAAGCATGTGGCTAAATGATTGCTACTAATGACATTCTGTTCTGGAATAGACCTCAGAATCTGGAAATTCAAGCCTGGAGAATACATTCAACAGCTTCAAGAGGTCTCTTTCCATCAGAAATGCTTCCGTAAGTGTTTTGTTATTGGGCACAACTGCACTTTCAAGCGTGAATGTTAATATATGTGTGAAACCTATATGAATATGTTTTCACTTGCAGAATATATGTGATTTTGATATGCACTGGAATGGTTTTTCATACATGTGGTATAATCAAGACTCCTCACAGGGGCACATTTTCTACTTATATACAGGCCCCGTGGTTTTCAAAATGGAAGATAACATCTAAGAGCACATGTAGTAATAAGAGAATTATTATCCTTGTCATAGTCACATTAACAAGAGCTATGACTCCTACTTGTCTTCCTTCCTTCTCTATCTTTCTCTTTCTCTCTCTGCTATCTCACCATTGAAAACCAATGCCTGTCCCACTTTATGTGGGTAGCTGGGGAATTGAATCCCCACAGGCAGGCTTTGCAAGCAAACACCTTTAACTGCTGAGCCAATTTCCCAGCCCCAAGGGCTACTGCTTGTTAAGCACTTTCCATGTGCTCGGCACCAAGTTAAAGATTTTATGTACGTTGCCTCATTTAATCACATCATTCCATTTTTATCCTAGTTTTAAAAAAAAAGTGAATAAACTGGATTAGAAGTTAGATTATCTAGCCACGGCACCCAGGTAGGAAGTGGCTGAGATGGGATTGAGACAGGCTAGCAGTAGGCCTGGGCTCTCAGCAGATGGTAATCCAATGGGAGGATAAAATAAAAGATAAATAAAACTGTCAGGCAATAAATGATAAGCGTCAAATGAGATGCAGGTGATAAATGGTAACAGAGAGTAATAGCCCTCGGAAAGTGCCGTTGGCTGGCTCGGTAATAACAGGTTTTCTCCGTTCATGTCTTCATCTTGAAAAAGTATGATAGCAGCCCAGGGCTTAAGAACAAGACGACTTCAGTGATGGAGTGGTCCTAGCTGGGGCCTCTATAGGTCTGTCATATTGAATGCCAGGTGTCACCGGTCCTTTGTGCAGAGGGAGGATTCCAGAGAACGCGAGGGGTTTCCCACTGCTCCAAATCAGCACTTAAGAAGGAGCATGGCTTTAAATACATCTCCCACTATTTCCATTCGAGCACCGTCACTGAGAACAATGCAGGAAAAGTGTGTGTGTGTGGGGGGGAGGGGATATCAGAATCTCCTAGAGATATGAAGTTATAAGGGAATTTTATCATCTCTGTTTAAGAAAAAAAAAACAAACAAAAAAACAAGTGGGAAGCCACCTGAGTCTCTGGATTCTTTTATAGGCCACTGTATTTCGCAAACACCAACCATCATATTAAAGGCATCAACACGGCGAGGGTGATTTAGTCCCAACCTGGAGACGTGAAATAAACTAGCAGACAGGTTGCATTAAATCATTCCTGAAATGAATCTTCCAGATATCAAATCTGGGCTTTTCAGGGCAGTTTTATTTGCTAATAAGCCTAATAAATTGAAAGCTGCCGGTGCTGTCACGAGAAGTGTACCCTGAAGAGCAGGAACAATGTGAAAACGCCAGTCAGCGGCAGGACAAGCAGGCGTGGCAGGAGGCGGCGCTGCCGGGAGGGGGTCCAGTGGTTAAGTGCTGCGGCTGGCCATGCCCAGTCCTCGGATGGAACCTCATGGGGTCCCACATGACTGCTGTCATTCCTGAGGGAGAAGTGGAACAAGTGAGAGAAGCCGTATGGCGAATGAGCCCACGAGGCTCAGATGATTAAAGCCTAGTCAGTTCCAGGATTTGAAGATTCTGGAAAGGCAGTTTTAGCTTGTTCTTGGCTGGCTTACTTGTTTCATATTCTTTTGGTTTCAGGCCTCTTAAACCACCAGGAATTTGTCTCAAATGCAATTTTTTCCACTTTTCTGAGTTTTGACAGTTTTAAAAAATACATGAGAGGGGGATGGAGGGGGAGAGAGAGAGAGAGAGAGAATGAATGAGCATGCTAGGGCCTCCTGCCATTGCAAATGAACTCTAGAAACATACCACCATTTTTGTGTATCTGGTTATACTTGGGGACTGGGTGGGGGATCGAACCCTAGTCACCAGGCTTTGCAAGCAAGTTCTTTTAACCACTGAGTCATCTCTCCAGCCCATTTCTACAGTTTTTGATTGATGTCCTCCTTGCTTCTCATCTCCATGCAGCTGGCTGAGGGAATATAGTCAGTCACTGGCTGAGGTGAGGCCCGCTCCTCATGGCAGGAAGAACAGCAGAGTAGCAGAGCCGAGTTCAAACACCAACTAGGGCAGGTCATTTCATCCTTCTTTTTTTTTTTTTAAATAAGATTATTTATTTATTTATTTGAGAGAGAAAGAGAGAGAGAGAGAGAGAGAGAGAGAGAGAGAATGGGTGCACCAGAGCCTCCAGCCACCAAGAATGAACTCCAGATGCATGAGGTACCTTGTGCATCTGGCTTATGTAGGTTCTGGGGAACTGAACCTGGGTCCTTTGGCTTTGCGGGCAAGTGCCTTAACCACTAAGCCAGCCCTCCAGCCCCATTTCATCCTTCTTAGATGTGCAATAAGGGACAAGCAGTGCAATGGTATAAGGTTGTTCTTACAACTCAATTCTTCGTAAAGGACTTGAGCATGGTTCTGGGGCCATAGCAGGTGCTCAGAACTATAGTTGGTCATATTTCTATGTAAGTTCTGAAGCAATTCTTTTTTATCATAAATGTAGGCTTTATGACTAAGTAGAGAAGTTGAGATCTTGTCTCTGGTTGCCTCTTGCCACTAATTAAGAACTTACAAATTCCATGTTAGCATTCACACTGGTCCTGACACACATCTCAGGGGAAGGATACAGAATTTGGAATCTGACAAACCAAAGGTCGAATGCTGGTCTATTCCAGTGAGTAGTTTTCATCTGGACAATGGCAATTAGTGACAATACTTTGCTTGTGGTGTTTGTTGGTAGCAAATAATAATACTATTTTTAAATATTATTTATTTATTGTTGGAGAGGAGAAGCAGAAAGAAGAGGAGGGAGGGAGGGAGGGAGGGAGGGAGGGAAGGAGAGATGGAGGGATGGAGGGAATGAATGAGTATGGCTATGCCAGGGCCTTCTGCCACTGAAAACAAACTCCAGGCACATGCACCACTTTGGGTATCTGCCTTTACATGGGTACTAGTGAATTGAACCAAGGCCATGAGGCCTTGCAAGCAAGTGCCCATAACCACTGAGAAATCTCTCCAGCCCCAGGCTTATATTTTGAATGATACTCCTCCATCCTGTGTTGCTGGTTTGAAGGCTATGGAACCTTTAGGATGCAGAGTCTGGATGGCAGAAGCAGGTAACTAGGAGCAGGCATTTGAAATCTACACCCTCCCCCAGCCCCAGTTCTGGCCCTCTCTGCTTCCAGTCTACCACCATGTGAACAGACCGTGTCCACATGCGCCTCTGAGGACGGGCTGTAATCTCTGTGAAGCCATGAGTCAAAAGAAACCTCCCTTTCTCTTCCCTCTTCCATTTCCCCCTCACTTTTTTTTTTTTTTTTTTTGAGTATTGAGTCTAGGATCTTATGCATGCTAGGCTATTTCATAAACCTTCCTTCTTTTAAGTTCTTGCTGTCAGGTGTGTGGCCATAGTAATGTGAAAATAACTAGTGCATCTGTCAAACTCTGCTGAAGCAGTAAGCGTGAAAATGGCAGGAGCTACCTTGTAGAAAAAGTCACAGCGGTGCTTTTGACCCACTAAACGGAGCCTGCCTGAAGCCCTTAAATTTTCAGTTTAATAAGTCAATGTGTTTCCTCACGAGTTATAGTTATGATACTGCAAATGAGAGTCCTGACTATCTTCAATCATGTAGTTTGCTTTTTATACTTGGTCTACAACTCAGTGTGCGTTAGGGTGTAACAGCTTATATAAAATGTTGCACCTCATTTCTTTCTGGGAAAGAGAGGGTAGACAGGTCACTGGTCTGCAACTGTCTAGATTTCTGCTTGCACACGAACCTCCCTTGCTTTCTGGCTGATTTCCACTTCAGCTTTACTGTAATTCTACATACTCTGAAGATAATTTGCTCCCTAAACCTAATGCCTTTTTGATCAATCTATACTCTTCCTGATCTTTCCTGTGTATCTTGAACTGCTGGCTACCAAATGGGGTCATCAACAGGCATCAAAGGGCTGGAGAGATGGCTTAGTGGTTAAGGCACTAGCCTGTGAGGTCTAAGGAACCAGGTTTGATTCTCCAGTCCCCACATGAGCCAGATGCACAAGGCAGCACATGCATCTGGAGTCCATTTGCAATGGCTAGAGGCCCTGGTGTTCCCATTCTCTTTCTTTCTATCATAAGTAAATAAATTTTAAAAAGGGGCATCAGAGTGGCAGGTGGCCTTCTCTGGTTGTTGTTCTCACGGCCCCTGGAATCTGGGGTCTGCCTGAATCTAGAATCAGGATAGCAGAAAACCAAAGCCATCTGGATACACAATTCTTGACTCTTGGTGGAAGCTGCTTAGGTCTCTGTTTAAGAATGGATGGTGGAGTGGTTTGACTGTAAAAGGTCCCACATGGCCACGTACTCAATCTCCAACTGGTGGAGCCTTTGGGATGTGGAGCCTTGTTGGAGGAGGTGTGTCACTGGGGGTGTGGGCTTGAAGTTTATTAGTCTAGCCCTCTGGGTATTCATAGCTAGTTTCTCTCTTGCTCCTTCCCTCCAGCTGATGTGACAAGATGTGATGCTCAGCCTATGCTGTGCCATGCTTTCCTTGCCATGATTAAGCTTCCATTCAAAAGCATAAAGCCAAAGCACTTGGTTACCTGCCAGGGCTAAAGTGTTAAGACCCCCTTACTGAAGACACCACAGACTGCAACCACGGGATAATGAAGGGTCATACTGGAACTGAGAAGGAAGCTCTCTGGTGGCTTAGCCTGTACAGTGCTATACAACCTGCTGGGGAATAATGGTCACCAATAGCATCAACAAGCAGGGGATCCTGCAAGCTACGAAAATCAACCATCTGAGCAAGATGTACACACCTGTGCAACCGTGGCACACAGGCCATAGGGGTAAATCAACTGCTCCCCAGTTAGATATGAGGCTCACTTTGTGGGAGGGAATTCATACCTGGCTCTGGGAACCAAATCTGAGTCCTACCGATAGGAAGGCCAAAGACTCCACAGAGAAGCTCCCACTGTTTTTTTGACTAAGAAGACAGGGTATGTCCATCAAAAAATATTTAGAAGGCCAGGCGTGGTGGCACACGCCTTTAATCCCAGCACTCGGGAGGCAGAGGTAGGAGGATCGCCGTGAGTTCAAGGCCAGCCTGAGACTCCATAGTGAATTCCAGGTCAGCCTGGGCTACAGTGAGACCCTACCTCGAAAAACCAAAAAAAAAAAAAAAAAAAAAAAAAAGTATTTAGAAGGATTGTGTTTACTCCATTTGATACATGCTACTCTTACTCTTGGTTGGAGAATCTGCTTTTGACAGATGGCAGTGAATACCTGGGAGAGCCAAGATATAGCAATAGGGCCAGAAAAGATGGCTGACTGCGTAGCATGAAACAAGTCATCTCTATCACATCTGCCAGGGCCCAGAAGACACTACAGAGAAAGAAAGTAGCAGTTTAAGCATGTGTGCTTCTCTCATTGCTAACCCGGCACCTTCTGCCAGGGAGATGGTGGTAGACACTGAAGAGACTCAAAACACATCAAAGCAGAAATTCAGATGCAGACAGGCCAACACTAATGGAAACTTATAACACACCCTCCAAGGCTCAGGGAACATTTCAGAAGAGGGGGAGGGAAGACTGTAAGAGCCCCCAGTGGGAAGGTGCATCCTGAGGCACTATTCCCCTCCACTGAGACTGATTGGGACATTCGTGACCCCCACAGTGAATACCAACAGCTCCCCTGAGGAGGGCATGCAGTGCAATGAGGGCAGGAGAGAAGGGACATAAGAATATAACTTGATGGGAATATGACCAACATGCTAATACTGTAGAGTTCATAATAATAAACATCTTTGGGCCAGGTGTAGTGGCACATGCCTTTAATCCCAGCATTGCGGAGGCAGAAATAAAAGATGATCACTGTGAGTCAGAGGACACCCTGAGACTTCACAGTGACTTCCAGGTCTTTTTTTTTTAGAAAAGTATAAGCTAAATTAAAGCCTTTCTTTCTCTAGGCTGCTTTTGGTCAGGTGTTTTTCCCTAGCTATGACGAGATAACTGCTACATATGGGATTGCCCGAGCCCAGCCTGTATGGAAGAGGGTGTGGTGTGGTGACCCCTCAACAACCACTGCAGTGAGCTTCTTTTTTTTTTTTTTTTTTTTTTTTTTTTCAAGGTAGGGTCTCACTCTAGCTCAGGCTGACCTGGAATTCACTATGTAGTCTCAGGATGGCCTCGAACTCACGGTGATCCACCTACCTCTGCCTCCCAAGTGCTGGGATTAAAGGCGTGCGCCACCACGCCCGGCTTGCAGTGAGCTTCAAGGGAGGAAGTAGAAACACACTTATCCTGACGCACATCCAGCGTACAGATCTAAGCGTGTAGAGTTTACCTTGTATTTTTCTAAGTGAAATAAGAGATGGACTGGTAATGTACGTCTTTCTATTGACCCTAATATCCATGTTCCTCACCCCAAGAGGCTCAAAAGGAGCTTGGAAATGTATTCCTCAAAGTCACACGCTGATCCGTTTTCTGAGAGCAGGACAAACTCTTGTGAAGCCAGCAGGGGACTTCCATGATGTTTTCTGCATGGAAAAACCTTCCCGGGCTGGAGGAGAAGACAGCATGGGTAGCTGAGTTGTTCAAAACTGCTATCTGATAAAATTCTCGTTGAAAATAGAGATGAAAAACAACAACAACAAAAACAGATCCTAACCAGTGTGCTTAAAAAGTCAAGGGTCATGAGCTGCACACACATTTTGTGTTTGAAATGCACGCGCAAGCTGGATTTGTGTGTTCTTGCAGAATGCCAGGCTGAGAATAGAGGATCTGCATAGTCCCTTCAGCTCTGGCTGAATCTCGAGTTGGGTGACCACAGATTAACCCCTCCAGGTAGGTCTCTGTTTCATTGTGTGCAAAATCATTATAATAATGCCTACTTATCCCAGAGCATTTGTTGCGTAGGTCGGATGAGAAATGTGAGAATGCTTTGTAAGGCTGGGAAGCATTATGCGAATGTGAGGCATTATACGGGTTTGTATTCTCTTTCTATACGTGCACACTCACAGCCTATGAATAATATATGAGCTCCGTGTGTCTCGGATTCATTTTGATCAATAATCTCACTTCCACGCACACACAGAACATTAAGGACAAGCATTTTGGATGAGAGCTTTGACAATAACTACAACAATGGCACTGAAGCAGGGAGTCGAGAAAGGAAAACAAACAGGAAACTGCTGATTGTTGCTTTAAACCACAAACTCTGTCTCAACAGAACTCCTCTGTGAATCCCGCAGCAGTAATTCAATAAGCAAAGCCATTCACTCTGTCCCCCCCCCCCCAACCACCACCACAAAGTCCTTGGTGGCCCAGCAGCAACATTCGGAACATTCAGAAGGTTCACTTTGTTATGCATAGTCCCCATCCTAGGACTAATCTTTTTATAATGAACTTAATCCAGTTAGAACTCCCTAGAATGGCCACATGTCAAAGTAATTGGATAACGGTCTGAGATTTTCTAATTATTCCTACTCCTCAAGCTGGGCTGGTTTGAATCTGCTCACCCCTCCCATCACTGACAACTCTTCCCAATGGGAAAGCCAATGGGGGGGCGGGGGGAGGGCTGTCTTGTGGGGAAGGGATATGTTAGCATGAAGAGATGAGAATGAGAAGGGAAGAGATGGGAGTCAGCTACTCCTGGTAGACAATCTGTCTCTCCTAACACGCTGCTTTTTTTTTTTTTTTTTGGCAACAAAGAATTGCATGCACACCTCTGATACATAGGTGTCCCTACACCATGGGGAAGAACAATTAACCTAGTTAAGAAAATGGTTTTGAACAATTTTGCAGCTGCCTGGGTACTACTTCCCTTCTCATTTTCCGATTTACTTCCCCCCACTGAGGCAAAGTGTGATGTTCTGGACACACTGTGGAAGAAGTACAGGCAGACTCACTGAGGATGGAATTCACACGCCACGAGTTCCCGGAAAGCACAAAACTCAAAAGGGTGCCTGCCTCTTACCTTCTAGTTTGGACTGGAAGTGCCCAAGGTAAATTTGGGCTTGGCCGCTACCAAGCTATTTCTAGAATGGCTCCTTCGTAGCAAATGGGCCTCTCCTTTGGACTCCTGGCTTAATTGGAGTTGAGGGTGATGGCTTCACTTAAACCCCTTTCAACTATGAGAAGGGACTACACCTCCACTTAGCCACAGGTCGCTGAGGAGTATCAGAACCCCGCCCTGCCCTGCTGAAGCTGCCTTTGTGAGGCCAGAGGGAAGGAGGAGCCCAGGGAGAACCTCTCCAGCTCAGCACATCTGCCACCCTGATGCGTAACAGCTGGGACGGAATAGAACTCTGGTAAAAGCAGTGACATGCATGTGGAAGGGGAATGAGACCCTGATAAAACCAGCTGACATCACCCAGTCACACCACACCGATTCTCATCAGGGAGATGTTTGAATAACTAACCATGCAAAAGTGTTATTTCAGGGAAGGAAACCTAAAGGGAGACTAGAAGCTTCTTGACTGATGTCCACTCCTAAGGCTGGGGAGGTACTGGCCTAGCCTCACTCAAAGTGCCTGCGCTCCTTAGTATAGGAGACAGCCTGGAGCTGTCTGCACGTATTTTACTTTTAATACGTTCTAAATGTGCTTTCAGTTATTCCACACATATCAACATGGAGACAGAAAAAAAAAAAATAGATCGCTTAACTGCTTGCTTTTGGGCTGAGCTTGGGTGCTTCCTCCCACACGTGGATACAAGCACACACATCTGTGGTTCCAGGAGGAGGTAGCTGCATTTTAGGAAACCCAAGAATTAAGAAAAGAGGGCAGGGCTGGTGGCGCATGCCTTTAATCCCAGCAGAGGTAGGAGGATCGCCATGAGACAACATAGTGAATTCCAGGTCAGCCTGGTCTAGAGTGAGACCCTACCTAAAAAAAAAAAAAAAGAGGGCTTCAGTTCCATTGGGCCTGGAACCAGTATCTCTTAATTTGTTCTAATTTTTGGTCTTGTGCTTATTTTTTAAAATAATTTATTAGAGAGATAAAGAGAGAGGGAGAGGGAGACAGAGCATGGGTGCACCAAGGCCTCTAGCCACTGCAAAGGAACACCAGATACATACACCACTATGTGCATCTATCTGGCTTATGTGGGAATCGAACTTGGGTCCTTAGGTTTAGTATGCAAGCGCTTGAACGGATGAGCCATTTTTCCAGCCCTTGTGCTTTTTAAGAAAAATAATTTTTTTTTGTCTTTTTGAAGTAGGGCTTCACTCTAGCTCAGGCTGACCTGGAATTCACTATGGAGTCTCATGGTGGCCTCGAACTCTCAGCAATCCTCCTAGCTCTGCCTCCTGAGTGCTGGGATTAAAGGTGTGCGCCACCACGTCGGCTTTGTACTTATTTTTATGATTGGATTAGACATACGATTTTTCTCCTTGACTATGAACTTGGAATGTTGTACATTGTTTGTAAAGTCTTTGTTATTATAAAAACTGTGTCCTACACATTAAGTTTTGCATATAGTAGTCTCAGTGAATTCCCCCTCCACCTGCCCCCCCCCCCCAAGTAGGGTCTCTAGCCCAAGCTGACCTGGAATTCACTATGTAGTCTCAGGGTGGCCTCAAACTCACAGTGAGCCTCTTATCTCTGCCTCCGAAGTGTGTGTGCCACCACGCCTGGCTCAGTGAATTCTTATAGTATCCCTACCAGGGTGATGAGACGATTTCTTCGTGTTCATTTGGCTGTATAAGAGTGTAGGATTTGGACTGGGGTCTCTGTTCATAACACTACATATGTTGGTCCTTGAACCTTCTCTCAGTGCTGCTGTGTCGGAGCCCTCCATGCAAAAATTGTCTAAGGGGCCACAAGGGAGGGGTCAGCTGATCCCCGTTCTCTCGGCCACCCTAAGACTGAGAGAGCCTCATGTTCCTGTTCCACCTGCACGCGCCATCACCAGTAGCAAGTTAGGCTGGGGCATCAAGTGCCTGACCTCCCAAGTGTCTGCAGACAGGTCTGGCCCTGCCTTTTCTTACAGCGGCTCCTTGAGCCCCAAAGGGTGGCCACCCTCAGGGAGGGCTTTCATAGTCCCAGAAGTGCGCCCCAGTGTCGGTTCACGTAGCACAACAGTGACATCCAGGGGAGAGGCTGGGTGATGGCAGGGAGTGCCTGGCTCCAGCACGTCCCGCAGCCTTGGGGACTGAATCAGAAGCACACAGACCCCGACTCCTCAGGAGGTGCGTTCGTATCCAGGCGCCTGGTGGTCAATGCCCCTTGCAGCTCGGGGGCGTTCTTTCACTCCTGGCTGTCTGCCTTCATTGTAGCCCGGTCCTCACTTCCACCCTTCAGGTCTTGGGTACTCCAGGCCCTGAGGTAGGAAACTTCACCTGCACCAAACGGGGGTCCTAGAAATGCCCTCCACCTGGCCACATCTCTTGAATAGGAGCCTTTTATCAGCACCACCTGATGGTGGAGAACAAGTATCTGGAACTAAAAACCAGCCCAGACTTCCCTTCAAAGAGAAAAGGCTTTACAAACAAAGTGCAAGAGTGGGAGGTCTTTCTTTGTACCAATATGTGTGTCACCAGCATCTTAAACCTTAAGCATTTTCTGCTGTTGCATTCGGTTTGATCTATGCTAAGAAGAGCCACGGCTGCCTGTGAAGGCCAAGAACATAATTAGACCTCAAGCACACACATGTGCGAGCATAAATACACAGAGAAATATGCAAGTGTTTAGACATCTAAACAGAAACCAGGGACAAAATAAATGGAAAGGTTGAAAGAGAAAGGCAACAAAGAGAGAGAGAGAAAAAAAAAAAAAAACAGATCCTTGCCTCGGTTGGCGCCACTTCGGGGTAGGGGGTTGCTTTGGGCTAATGCTGCCCATCAGGTTCAGGGTCCCGGAGGTTGTCTCTCCAGACTGTGGTCCGGGATGCTTCCTGGGTCCCTGGGGACCTGCAGGCAGAGCTGCAGCTGGCAGCCTGGTGTCCGCTGGTGCTCCACTCCCACAGGCCCCTGCTCATTCCCCCGCTCTGGCCAGGAGGTGGCAGCATGGAGATGCTGCGGAAGACCGGCCCAAAGAGCCAGGCAGGAGAGAAGAGTGAGACTGGGGCTCTGGGCCCGCAGCATTCCGGCTCTGCAGCCCTGCCTATGCCAGGAGCCACCTCTTTCCTGGCTGAGGGAAACTTCAGGCTCTGGTGTTGCCACCAAGGCCCAGTTTCTAAGTGTGCTGCTTGACTGCAAGTCTTCTCATCCGCGTCCTGGATGGAGACCTGAAGGGGGCTAGGCAAATGGGCGAGGTGACTGAGAGGTAAGTCCAATCACCCTGGGAGACTGGCTGGAGAGAAGTTACCCCGAGAACTGTCACCCGCTGCCCTACCGTCTGAGCTGTAGCCGTGACGAAGGAAGGACCTCAGAGCAGCTGAAGCGAGCCGTGGCTTTCTGAGTGTAGAGGAGAGTCAGAGAAGGAAGGGGCTGAACAGGGAGGAAGTAGGATGTATGTGATGTAAGTGCCAATCCGAAAGCACAGCGGGGAGCCCGTGGGAGCCGTGGCCCGATGGCAGCTAACGCTGTTCCCCGAGCACCTGGGGCAAATGGTCTCAGGTGTGAATTGTCTCAGGTGTGGAAGCACTTTGCCTGTCCTTCTGAGGCAGGCGTAGGTGTCCCCACTCTGAGATTTTTTAGGCAAAGGAAAATCTGGCAGAAAAGATTTAGAGAACTGATTGCTGTAAGGTGCTGAGAATTTCAAAATCGCCCGCCCTCCCCTCTCCACCCTGCCCCGCCCCAACACATGGCAGATTTTCCTCTTGCTAGCTTTCACTGTAGGGAAAAAGTCTAGCAGGAGCCTAATGCATAAACTGTACCATGGAGGGACTCTGGTCCGGTGTGGAGAAGGCCAGAGCTGGGTGACTTCATCCAGCTGTGGTTGCCATTTTCGAAGGCACCTGTGAACGCTCTAAGGCTCTGCTCACGTGGATTTGGGGACCCCTGTGTGGTCTGAGTGGGATGGCGCAGAGCTTGGATCAGTTTTGGATTAATCTTTCTGGGCTCTCAGGGGAGGAGGTAGATGAGATCAGCAGTCCCACCATGTGGCTGTCCCTCTAAGGCATTGGCTTTGCCTCTCTCTATATTGCCAGGGTCATAACTGCTTGGGCCAGCAACAGAGCATCTGTATTTTCCATGGGCATTTCTGAGGACCCTGGTGATCAGTATCAGGTGCCTCTGAGTAATCTGACCCATGGGCAGACCTTGAGTCATAACCCTGGGACAAGCGATCCCAGATCCTGTAGTCTTGTTTTTAACCTCCAACAACCCAGCTGTGTTTTGGATAAGCTAAGGTTCTCACCCAATAATGTATCCCCAGAAAGTTTTGGAAGTCATGGGGACTATTAGGCACTGTACACACATGCCAGTAGAAAGCATGCCATGCTAAAGTGAAAGAAACAAAGGGTTCAATGAAGTTTCATGTCTGCCGAGTGTCACACCCATGTCTCTGTGAACCTCAGTCCCTGGAACACATTACAGAGATGTTCTCACTCAGTATAGCCAATCTGTGGTCCACAGAAAGATTACTTGCACAATTCTTCAAAAACATGTGGCATGCTGTATACATGTTTGGCACAAAAATAGCAGAATACACTGTATGAAAAACAATAAAATAAACCACAAACAAATGTGTCAGGGAGGAAGTGAATCAGTATTGAGAAGTAAATCCTTATGCTAAGTCAATGATAGCCTACAATTATCCTTGAAAAAAATCCTTTAAATTACCCACAAGATATAACATCAGATGGCACTGAATGTACCATTCTGCTGGGGTGTGAATGACTGAGTCCCCCACCAAGTTCACAAGTCAAAGCCTAATCACTAATACAGTGGGATTTGGAGACTGAGGCCTTTGGGAGGTCATGAGGGTAGTCCCCTTATAGATGGCACTCCAGAGCATGCGTGGTCCCTTTCACCATGTGACACTGCAGTTTAGAAAGTGCCATCCATGAACAGGAGTCAGTCTGTCCTTAAACATGGAAACTGCTGGGACCTTGGTCTTGACTTCCCAGATTCCAGAGCTATGAGAAATCCATTTCTATCATTAGAAGTTACCCAGTCTATGATATTTTGCTTCATTAGCCCCAGTGCCCTAAGACAAGCCCTGTATAGTAATAAAGTCCTTATTCATGTATAAAACAGAGGCAGGAAAACTTTTCTTAAAGACCCATAGTTTGTAGGCTACACAGTCTCTGTTGCCACAACTCAGTTCTGCGTTTGTAGCATGTTTGTGAGTGAGCCTGTTTCCCAATAAAACTTCATTTAAAACAACAGGCAAGGGGGGTGGAGAGAGGCTCAGCAGTTAAAGGTACATGTTTGCAAAGCCTACTGGCCTAGGCTCAATTCTCCAGTAGCCATATAAAGCCAGATGCACAAAGTGGCACATGGGTCTGGAATGTGTTTACAGTAACAGAAAGCTCTGGAGCACCCCCCCACACACACCACACATACAATGTTTTTTTAAAGACTAAAACAACAGGCAAGTGGTGAGATTGAACCTATGGGCCTGTTTCCCAGGCCATAGTTTGTTGACCTCTGTTATAAAGGATGATGAAGGGGTTTGGGGAGATGGCTCAATGGTTAAAGGCACTTGCTTGCAAAACCTACTGGCCCAGGTTCAATTCCCCAGTACCTACATAAAGACAGATGCACTAAGTGCTGTATGCACCTGAAGTTCATTTGTAGTGGTAAGAGGCCCTGGCATACCCATACACTCTCTCTCTCTCTCTCTGCTCACAAGTAAATAAATACAAATGTTAAAAACATAACAGAGAGACAGGCCCACTTTCTAATAACTAGCTGGGCAAGGGTGAGGTATGGGGCGAGGAGCAGATTCAACTTTTCCATCTCAGGCTCAGGCTCAGACTGAGAGCACTCACTGACAAGAAGGCGGGTGGAATCACCCAATATATAAATGATTTATCTGCCTCTCCCTGCTCAGCACACAGAGCTGAATTCCGTCAGTTGAATATTACCCTTTCCAATCCAAACACCTACCCTGGCTGTTTATTTTTTCTAAGCTCAGTTATCATGCAGCCTGAGAGGGCAGCATGTTGAAATCAAGGTTGGCAGAAGGGGAAATGTTACATAAGGCAGGTTCTGTCCCTTTCTTCCAGGTGACAATAGTCACAAAGAGAAAGATCGGCCCCAGGGCAGGGGGATTGGGCAAGGACAGCCAGTGGTGTGGGAAAGAAGAGCCTGGGATACTTTTACTGTGGGCTTTGTACAAGAGAATAGCAGCACTGTCTTCCTTATCATGGTAGAACCACATTCTTGGTTCTTGTGAAAACGTTGCTGATACTGGACCTGGAATCTGAGGCAGGGACCCCTGTGTCAACCTTGGTTAAAAGAACAGTTGCTTCCCCACTGCTGACAATGCTTAGGATTAAGACCATCCATTGCTGCAGGCCACAGTACGGCTGATGGGGAACTCCAAGAAGGAGGCTCCTGACCTTGGTACAGGAGAGAGCCCCCTTTAGAAGAGAGGCGAGTTCCTGCGGATCCCCAGCCGGACCCAGTCTTAGGTTCACTTGCTGTTCTGTTTGTTTGTCCCTGTAGTACTGTCTCGTGAAGGGAGACCTCTCATAGGACGCCAAGAAGGGACACAGAAACTGCCCCAGAGGACTGTGGCCACAGAAGGACACCATGCAGCCCAGGACGAACACAGTGGGAAGACCACCTAGAACCTCATCACCCAGAACTGGGCTCCCTGTCTCGCTGCTCCAGCCTATCCCAAATCTCCTGGCGTTTGTTAGGGAAGCAGGAGGCAGCTCGAAAGAGTCGGGAAATGGATATAATGAGAAATATTCCCCCAAAGTTCCCAAGTGCTGTGGGTTATAAATGAACTCATGAATCATGGGGCCGCCTGCAATGTTTTATAGGTGGTGTTGGAAAAGCGTCTCTAATAAACTTGGGGAAGATGGATCACCTTTCTGGAAAGGCACAAGAGGATGTTGGAGGCATAAATACACGTGAAGACCGGATTTTGAGCCATCTTGGTGAAGAAGCCAGGCCTCCTCCCAGCCCTCCTCTGGCATTCCCAGCACTCCAGCTGCAAGTGCTTTATGACTGGGGCTCGGCACACACTTCTGTTTTCTGCCTGATTGTTGGCACCAGCGTCACATCTGGTATTACTTCCCAAGTTGCTGCATTGTGCACCCAGCTCCGTCGCCCCCAGAACTTCCCTCCAACATGTCCCCCAGTCACACAGGCTGTGTCTGCATTTGTGGGAGGAGGAAGAGGAAATGCCAAAAACGGTAAAAGGGAGATGGAAAAAGAATAATCATAATTGAAAAAAGACTGCAAAGAAAGGGGAAGGGAGTGGAAAGATGAACAAAGAGCCTAGGCAATGAGGACAGGAGACAGACTTCGAACACGCAGCACCCTTCCCATTGGGGAGGGGGGTCCTCTGGAGCCTTAAGTGTTAAGGCAAAGATTATTCATCAACATGTAATGGGGGTGGAAAGGATTCCTCCAGGAAATACCATGTTGGGGGTGAAAATGGCCTATCCAGGAGCCCTGGTCCACGGGCACCAGATGTATTTCCCATCCCAGTTTACTGGGGACCACAGTTCAGGGTGCATATGTGTGTTTCTTAGCTTTCCTTTCATCTTGTCTATGAGTTTTAATGCTGCTATGGGCAATGTAGAAATAGATTGAGAATTTCCTCTACCCAGTTTTGGCCAAAACTCTAAATAAATTCATTCCCCCCATTTCTCTACATATTATGTTGTTTACATGTGAGCAGGCATTCAGACTCAAAGCAAGGCGTTGTGGCCAGGGGCTGTGGGAATAGTGATATTTGGACATGGTAGGACAGACCTTACTCAGGACCCATGGCCTTAGGGGCAGGACTGCTGCAGCGCAGGTTTGCAGTAGGTGAAAGAGATTGAGCCAATCTCAGAATACATAAAGAAAATGGCTACAGCTTCACGGCTAAGGGGCAGGTGATGAGGTGTGTGTGTGGTGGTGGTGGTGGTGGGTGGAGGCATGGTGGTCAGTAATTAGAAAATTAGAAAAATAAGCCAAGATCAAAAGAAACATCCAAGGTAAGGGGGCATGCTGGCTAAACTACCTAGCAGCAGAAGGAGACATTACGGGCTCTAGTGTGATAAGACACTATCTGCTCCAGGGGTTATGGAGGAGAAAGGAAGCCAAAAGCGATCAGAAACTGAGGGTGAGGGGTTCTGGCCAAGCCAACTTAGAGGCATCGTTTTTAAAAAAAAAAATTTTTTAATTTATTTTATTTAGGGGGAGCAGATAAAGACAGAGAGACAGAGAGAGAGATAACTGGAATGCTAGGGCCTTCAGCCACTGTAACTGAACTCCAGATGCATGCACCACCTTGTGCATCTGGCTTATGTGGGTCCTAAGGAATTGAACCTGGGCCCTTTGGCTTTGCAGGCAAACAACTTACCAGCTAAGCCATCTCTCCAGCCCAAGGCATTCCTTTTTATTTTTGTTTTTCTGTTCCTTCTTGTTCCTCCTTCCCTCTTCTTCCCCTTCCTCCTCCCTCCCCTCCTTCCTATTTCTTCCTCCCCCTTTCACCCCTTCCTCCTCCCTCCCCTTCCTCTTCCCCCTCTTTCCTCCTCCTTCCTCCCCCTCCCCTTCCTCTTCTCTGCCCTCCTCCTCC
Organism: Dipus sagitta; assembly: GCA_036346955.1. Taxonomy (NCBI): domain Eukaryota; kingdom Metazoa; phylum Chordata; class Mammalia; order Rodentia; family Dipodidae; genus Dipus; species Dipus sagitta. The sequence continues at coordinate 47,297,744 of CM070777.1, read as the reverse complement.
TCCTCCTGTGTGTGTGACCATGCCAGGGTCTCTTAACATTGCAAACAAACACCAGATTCATGGGCTGCTTTTCACATCTGGCTTTACATGGATGTGGGGAATCAAATTCAGACTGCCAGGCTTTTTTTTTGCAAGCAAGTGCTTTTTCCACCACTGAGCCATCTTCCTCTGCCCTTCGCAGCACTGTCGGTAAGGTGGGCAGTGCTGAGATGAGCATGGGAGTCTGACCATGAAGGCCTCCTTAGGAAGAGCAGTCCTGGTCAGGGAAAATCAAATGGAAGCTGCTCCTCCCACTGCCGTGGCTTCCCATCGTTTGTTTAGCAGCCACCTCTGAGTTCATCATGCCTGGGCCACGGAGATGCTTGTGAGGACTGAAGGAAATGGTCAAGAGCATGGCCCTTGTAGCAGTTACCTTCTCACCACTGGGACAAAATACCCTGCCAGAGCAGCTCATGGGAGGAAAGGGTTCATTTCGGGCTTATACTTTCCAGGGGAAGTCTTATCGCGGCACAGAGAAGCATGACGGAGCCGAGGCTGGGCATCCCATCGTGCACGTTAGCTGGGAGGTAGCAGCAAGAGTGAGCTGGCACTAACAACTGGGAGGCGGGCTCTAACGCCCCCAAAGCCTACCCCCAACAACACACCTCCTTCGGCAAGGCTTCACTTTTCTACCCGGGGGGAGTAATTTTGAGGCTTAATCACAAGCACATGAGGCTATGGGGGACACTTTACATTCAAGCCACCACACCCACATAGGAAGGAATCCACAGTATCTTCAGTGTTATCCAGTTACTTCTTCATGAGCCTACAGTTAAGTGAGGGAAGGGGGGAAAGTGAGAATATTAGAAAAATTGAGACTTTTTTTCTTGGCCTGTGCCTACATGCAGCAGTCAGAAACAGGAACTCAGATGGTTCTCATCTGTAAAATTCAGCTAATAAGTGGTTCCCAGGACTGTGGCAATTAAGTGAGTTAATTAACGCAATGTCCTATGTAGGTTTCGGGGCTCAAAGAGACTCCGTAGCCTGCGGACACCGATACAGAGCCCTGGTGTCTGGTATATCCATGGTAGACACGAGACACAGCCCGGCTAGGTGTCTAGGTGCTGAATATATTCACACCCGCATTCTCTTTGGGGTTCCATCATTTACTCTCAGCCCAGGGAATTGGGGCAACAGAATCAAACATTGACTGTACACAAAGCCCTCATGCATAAATATTTATTTGCCCTTCAACATGTTTTCCCTACTGCTGGTGGCTGAGAATCGAAGAAATGCTAAATTTAAACAGCCTGAGAGTTGACGGCTTCTAGAATATAGCCCTAATGGGGCCCCAAATAGTTTTTTTTTTTTTTTTTCCTGTGGAGCTGAGTGCTGAGAGAATTTTACTTCAAAGGTGTCATTTCTGCTCCAGGGAAACAGGTTTCAATCCAGAGCCCAACAATTCACTGGAAATTGTCTTATTTGTGTGATCAGTCAACAGAAGGAAGGAGGCAGGGGAAGGAATGAGACAGTAGCAGAAGTGGCAGAATACTCTGTCCATGTACCCAAAGGGGTTAACCTCAGCCAGGTTTAACCTTGTGAACCCTAAGCGCTCATCAGTGAACTGGGAACAACCCCAGCTTTCTGAAGCTGAGAGGAGAGGAACACAGACAATAGACACAAGATGAGACAAGTACAACTGTCCCCCCCCACACACACCCCTAAGGCCCTTCAAAATATTATCTATCATTATCCTTAATAATTTATTTAAAATACTGGCACATGCTTGGGGAGCAAAAGCACTAGGGATCTCTGAGAGTAAAGGCCGAAGAATTTATTCCTAGCACCCGTAAGACTTCCAGCTCCCTGGAAGTTTATTGCAGAGCAGGTCCTGAAGAAAATAATTAATTCACCAACCCCACCCCCAACCGAGCTCTTCAAGGAAGGCATTATAGCCACCATTTTGACAGATAAGGAAACCAGCTCCTTCCAGTTGCACGTCACCTCTTCAAGGTCATTTGCAGCATAAGTTCTCTGTCTCCTGGACTAAGATCTTAGCTCCCCTGGGTGGGAGTTCTAGCCCATATAACAATCAAAACCAGGCAGGTTAGGCAGAGCAGAAGTGTGTAAAGCTTGATGAGGGAGACTGTTGTAGCCAGACCCTTAGTGGACTGGGCTTGGGAGAGAGGCTATGAGAGTATAACCTGATGGGGATATGACCAACACCGGAGAGGTTCCTACAATAAAATTCATAATCACTAAAATAAGTAGAGGGACTAGTTGGAAGGAGGGAGAGTGCAGTGGAATACTCCTAGGGTTGGGCAAAAGGCAGAGGGAGGTGAGGGGACTATGATCGAAATATATTTTGTACAGACATAAAAAATGTCAATAAAAAGCTTTTTTTTTTTTTTTTTTTTTTAAATTCTGGATTTTTGGAAGAGAGTCAGTCCCCAGATAGTTAACCCATCTAGTGCTGGAAAGTGCTACATGAGCCACTGGGGAAAAGTGGCCAACAACTGTGTGAGCAAGCAGGGGTCTAAGCTACTCAAAAGCAACCAGCCTGACAAGAAGTACACACCAGTGCTACGGTGGCACACAGCCTTGGCGTGTAACCAATGGCTTTCTGATTGGCTAAGAGATCTGCTCAGTGGAAAGGAATCCATATCTGGGAACTAGAAACCAGGTCAGAATCCTATGGAGACAAAGATTGTGCTCTCCAATGTCAAGCTCTCACTAGTCTTTGGCTAAAAGAGGGGGCTATATCCATCACACTCTCCCTGAATTAATAACACTTATCCAATTTAACCTATTCTGACTTTACTCTTGGTTGGAGAATCTGTTTTTCTTTTTCAGAAGGTAGCAAGACTGGAGAAGATAAACTACTCCTCACATCTCAGTCAAGGCCCAGGTGAAACCACAGAGGAAGTAGGAAGATGGGCAAGAGTGCTGCTTCCATGGTGAACCTGACAATTAGTACCAGAGTGAATGAGACAGACACTGATGATACTCAACACCTACCAATGCAGAGATCCAGAGGCTCCTAGGAGCTCATCACTGAAGTAGACTTAAAACACACCCACCATGGCTCACAGCTCAGGGAATTTTGCAGAAGAGGGAGCAGAAAGACTGTAATAGTCACAGGTTGGGATGTCATACCCAGAGGCACTGCCTCCCCCCCCACACCCCATAATTGACTGCTGCTCCCACAACACATAACCCACAACCCCATGGGGAATACCAGCATCCTCAAGGAGGAGGGGGAAAGATGGTACCAACGCATGATGTATCCATACAAAATATGTTCTTAACAATAAAAAATTCTGGATTTTTAAACATAATAATCTTTTAAAAAGTGCCTCTATGTCATATTTGACCTAAAAAGTCCAGGTTTCAGGGCTGGAGAGATGGCTTAGCAGTTAAGCGCTTGCCTGTGAAGCCTGAGGACCCTGGTTCAAGGTTCAATTCCCCAGGACCCACGTTAGCCAGATGCACAAGGGGGCACACGTGTCTGGAGTTTGTCTTCAGTGGCTGTAGGCCCTGGCACCCCCATACTCTCTCTCTCTCTCTATCTGCCTCTTTCTCTCTCTGTCTGTCGCTCTCAAATAAATAAATAAAAATGAACAACAACAAAAAGTCCAGGTTTCAGCTTCACCCCCTGACTTTTGAATTTTTTATTTTTGTTTTTTGAAGACTTCAGTGTCTATAATGATGGAGGGAAAACCTGTTCTCTGTCTGCTAGGCTCAGGCCACCTGAAAGTGGCACTCCTGATCTTCCCCACAGTGAGGCCCAGCTCACCAGGTGTTTCCTATTTAATGTTGATATGCGAGTTTAACAAGAGCAATTTCTAAGTTTGACATTGTCAATGGTGGCCTGAATGGCTTCTCAGACTAATACAAAGGCTGCCAGAACCCATTAGCAAATCAATTGGGTAGTGTGGTGTTTTTGAAAAGAAAATTATTTTTCTATTTTTGCAGGTTAGATAGCAATGCTCCCTGGAGGCCCCTCATGGCGGGTGGTGGGAGGATCTCTGTGTGGCTGCTTTTTGTAAGTGGTGTCAACTAATGTTGAGACTAAACTGCTTCTCCCTCCTCTACCGTGTCCCTTCTCCCACTGCTCTGGTTAGCAGGCTCCTTCCTGCCTCTTTAGCTGTGTGGGATTGGCTGAGCTCTCCTTTACTGGGCCCTTCTACAGGACAGGTTGAGCCAGACCTTGAAACCATGGGGAAACCAGCTCAAACTCCACACCATGATTACGCCCTGTTAGGCACACTCTAAGATCAACCAGAAATGACAGTGGGCTTAGGGCCACTGCTCTAAGATTTAGGCTAAGAGCCGGGATTTGTAAAGGCTGTGGTAAAGGTGGTGGTCGTGGTGATGGTGATGGTGGTGGTGGTTGTAGTGTGGGAGACACAGGTGCAGAGACAATTCTGTAACAGTAAGCTTTGCTTTGTGACGTGTTATGAAACGTCCCTTCTGTCCCTTTCTACCTCTCCCTACAGGCTGAAGACTGCCACATCCATGGACTCTGTTCTCACCTGTTCAGGACCAAGAGGAAGGACCAGCCAACCAAATGCTTGAGTTACACCCATATAGCAAATGGAACGGCAATGTGCTGGCTTGACCCTATCCAAACTCTTGTAGTCACACCAGGCCAAGGCAGACTCACTTAGGGTTTTAAAAGAACGGAGGAGTATAGACAGTGGCATTTGAGAAACTAGAAAAGAAGTAGTGAACTTCCCCTAGAGAGAAATCAAAGTCCTCAGCATTTCATTTCAAACATAAGGTTGTTTATCACCCACTTCACACACGCCCTCTGTTAAAAGTGGACTGGGAGGGCTGGAGAGATGGCTTGGCAGTTAAAGGTGCTTGCCTATAAAGCCAGACAGCCTAGGTTTGATTTCTGAGTACCCATACAAAGCAAGGTGCACAATGTGGTGCACGTGTGTGGTTTGTTTACAGCTGCAGGAGGCCCTGGGCACCCATGCCACCCCCTCTCTCAAATAAGTAAATAAATATTTAATTAAAAAAACCCACAAGTGGTATTGGGACAAGAGTCTCCTTCAAAATGAGTCTACTATTCTAAACAGTATAAAAGGCCCTCACAGTCACTGTGAAACCAGAGAAACCAAGAAAGTAATGATGGTAAAGGTTCTCTATGTGTGAGACATGGAAAAATGACATGGACAAACCTGTCTGGTGAGCCTGACACAAAGTGTACATGAAGAAATGAAAAGGTTTATTAAAAATATCCCTGACCTTTGACCTCCAGGGACAAGGCCCACTCCATTGATCCACAAGTCATTAGATAGGAGACCTGTTTTTACGTGGCTAGCTTTTGAAAATGTTGAGATAGCTACGAGGTCAGAGGCACCACTTTATCTGTGATCTGTACATTCCTCAGCTCAAGGTAGATATGCTTGTTGATCCCGGCTCTTTGGGGCTGGCTACAAAGGATTTGATGCTTCAGTGTCTTGTAGACTAGGGCCTCTCAGGCTCTATATAGTCGGCCACCTATCTCCCAGGGGTTCTTGTGAACACGCATGTTCTGATGCAGGAAGTCTGGGGTGGGACCCAGGACACTTGCTCAGCCCTGGCTGCTCCAAGAGGGTCTGGGAACAGCAGCCTTGGCATCTCCTGGGTGCTTGTTACCAATCAGCATGGCTGTGCCTCAGAATCACTGTGGAGCTGTCTCCGGCACACATGTCCCTGGGCTTGTACCCAGGGATCCTGGGGACAGGGTAGTGAGATGTGTGGTTTCAACCAGTAACTCCAGTGATTATGTTGTACCTACTGTGCGTGTGGAGGGTAGGATGGGGAGGGCTGAAGGGATGTGGCTTTGTCACTCTGTACATGTCACCTGACCACTCTGCATCTCTTCATTCTACTCACACATGGGGGTGGAGGTTCCGTGTAACAGCCTCGTTTGACTAAGTACACACCATCCAGTCCTTGTTTTAGAAAACATTGGAAGCGTGGATTATCACTAAGTCCTTCCATTTTGCCTCCTCTCCCTGATGCTGATGGCTTTTCTCAGGCTATTCTGAGGGGCTGTTGAGAATGACTGCTTTTAAAATTTTTTTATTTGTTTATTTATTTATTTGAGAGTGACAGAGAGAAGGAGGCAGAGAGAGAGAGAGAGAGAGAGAGAGAGAATGGGTGCGCCAGAGCTTCCAGCCTCTGTAAACAAACTCCAGATGCATGCACCCCCTTGTGCATCTGGCTAACGTGGGTCCTGGGGAATCGAGTCTCGAACCGGGGTCCTTAGGCTTCACAGGCAAGCGCTTAACCGCTAAGCCATCTCTCCAGCCCCGAACGACTGCTTTTAGACTTGTCACTAGGACAGCTGCATTATCAACCAGCTAGAGTATTCTGACAAATGAAACACTCCAATGAACCACGTATGATCACCTGGAAAGATATTCACTTGTTATGTGTTTGAAGGAATTAGGATGCCATAAAATTCACTTAGCAAAAAGTTTTTGCTTTAAAATGCTTTCTGTTGATTTGGAAAGCTTTAGAGTAGGAGGGTCCCAAGGACCTCATAATATATGAGCATCAGTTCTCCAACTGGAAGGACGGCAGATTAACAGTTCACAGCTCCAGGGAACTCTGTATGGTGATTTCTGTATTCATGTCCAGCTGCTATTTTTTAATTTATTTCTTTTTTGTTTTTTTGAGGTAGGGTCTCACTCTAGCCCAGGCTGACCTGGAATTCACTATGGAGTCTCAGGGGGTCCTCAAACTCACAGCAATCCTCCTACCTCTGCCTCCTGACTGCTGGGATTAAAGGTGTGCACCACCACGGCCAGTTTCAGCTGCTATTTTTTGGAGAGTATATTATGTCATTGTCTTTAGGGCTGTACGTGAATTCTCTTTTGTAAAATTCCCTCAAAACTCCAGGGACACGGGTATTATCACCTTTGCTTTATAGGTGAGGAAACCGAGCTCCAAATAAAGTGTTCAGTACATCAACTATAAAGCAGAAAGTAGATTCAAAAACCAGAACTTTCTAAGTCCTTAACCATTATTACTACACATCCACCTTTCTCATCTTCCACAATAGACTTAGGATGATGCGTAGTCCTGGAGAGGAGGGAGGACGGGTCGGATAAGAGGAGACAGAACGTTTGACTACAAGAGGTGATATGATGTGTATGCTGGAGGGTTGAGAAGACACAGTGACATTCTCTACACACTGTTAAACACACACCTCTTTCCAAATCATATAACCGAACACTTCAGATTTCCTTTTCACTCAAGGCGTGTAATGAAATTGCACCATTGCTATGCCTCTTTGCACTAACTTAAGCCAAGGATTATATATACATATATATATATTACATAATAATATATGATACATGGTCCTGCTCTCAATGGCATTGCAGGCACTGAAATCACAGCTCTTTGCCTAGTGAGGCTGAATGTGGTCTCCCTTCCCTCTCCGGGCTCTAGGTAGGCACAGCCCCTCGTTTCAGGTTGAGGTTTGGAGAGAAAGAGACCATCCTTTTCATTAAGCCTTATGAGCACTGGGGACAAAGAAAAAAAATAGCACATGTCTGGGAACGTGGAGATGACAGCAAGTTGCTTGTGACCCTGCGCAAGTTTCACCTCAGCCTGAGCCTCCTCAGTTTACCTCCCTGTCAAGGAGGGAGTGGTTCTGGGCCTGAAGGAACCTAACGTTCCTCCCAAGAATAACATCCTAGGTTCTGACAGGTGTTCAAATCCAGGTGGAGTTCGTCAAGGGAGAGGAAGTTCCTGTCTGTGTTCATATGACTGTGTGGCCACACTGGTGTAAGAAAATACCCGTACACATGTGAAAACCACCCCACTCCTCACATGACCCAAGCCTCTGTGGATTACTCTGTAAGTGGAAGAAAAAGCACATCAAATACTGGGCCATTTGTTCCAATTAAGACAGACAACCTGGCATGGGCCCCACCTCTGGGCTGCCGGTAGCAGGTGATCTCGTTGGAGTGGAAACTCCCATGCAGGGGCCAAAAATCCATCCCAAGCGATGTGGGAAGAGGGAGTTGCAGCGTTGTGGGCTGGGCATAGCTGTTCAGTTCTCAGCCTCTGTTCTCTGTGTGCTTGGAGTTAGCATGGAGCTGCGTGGGGGAGTTACCATGACAGGGCCATGTCTGTGGCTGCTCATGTGACCCTACGTTATAATGACTACCATTTGGTGTACCATCACTTTTTATGACACTAGCCAGTGCCACGTGTTTGGGCCATCCCAGCCATCCTGTGAGGTAGTGACTGATACTGTGATGGTCAAGTGCTGTTGTCAACTTGATCTCATTAGGAATCCACAGACATCCCTCTTGGACAGGACTTTGAGATTGCTTCTAGGAAGGATTGACTGAAGGAGGAGGGCCTTTCCCCCCAACCCTGAGTGGGGACCCTCTTGGTGGTGGGCTTTATGTAAGGAGGTCCTTCCCCCACCTGGCTACCTGTGCTACTTGCTGGTGAGCACCCTCACTTGCACGTGCATCTCTCCTGTTCAGTGATCCTTCATTAGCACTAGAACCAAGTTACCTCAAGCTTCCAGCATGGACTGAAGACCAGCGGCTCTCCAGGAAGCCTCCAGGCCTTCAGTGCTGGACTGGGACTGCTGAGGCCTCCAGCCACGTGGACTGAGCAGTTACCGGGTTTCTTGACTCTCAGGCCTGCAGACTGCTATTGTGAGACTGCTATAAGCTAACTCATTTAATACTAACTCATTCTATTGGTTCTGTTCCTCTAGAGAAACCTGACTAATACACACCTGTCCTTAGATTGAAGACAATGAATGTATAGGGACATTGGGTAACTTGCCCAAGGTGACATGTCGGCAGGATGCAGAGCTAGGATTCAGTCGCAGACAGTAGGACTCCAGATCCCTTAATTTGAGCCCTATTAAAGTTCCTCTAACATGACTGGTGGTGCCAGAGGATTTCAGGGACTGTATTATAAGTTTTCCACAAGATTGTTGAAACAGCTGTCTTCCTTGAGGGATTTTAAAGGCTAGGAGGGCAGGGTCTGGGTCTTACTTACTTACCACTGTCCCTGCGGTGCCTGGAAAAGTTCATAGCATGCAAAAGCAGGTGACAATGAGATTCAGATTACTGTATGCCTAGCAGAGTGACCTAGCAAGCAAGTGTTCAGGAGTAATACTTTCCCTTAGAATCACAAAATTTCTGAAAAGAAGCAGATTAAACATATGCCCATGTCCATCATAGTAACATTTCAGATACTAGTGGAACACAACTGTTTATGATATTATTCACCTCATGACGTAGCTGTCTTAAGTTGGTGGAAGCACGCTCTGACATTTACACAATGGCCACATCGGCTAGTGGCACATCTCTAAGACCACAGCCTACTCCCTCCCTAAGTCAGGTATTATGCTAAGTGTGTCACATGACTGGTTTCTTTCTCTGACATGACAACACAGTGAGGTACAATTTCATACTTCCTTTGTATATGGGAGGTAAAGAAAACTGGAAGCATCAGAAAAAAATTTTAAAGATCACATGGGTTTAAGTGGCTGAGTTAGAATTCACACTCAGGCCTTTCTGAGTTCAACATGCCATAATGATTGTGTGTCAGAAGGTGTGTTCTAGTATGTTTTCAGTTTGGACAGTCCAATTTGAGAGGAAATAAAGGGGCATAGAGTAGCAAATGTAGACAATTAGAGTCATACCAGAAGCTGAGGATTTTAAGCTTGGTGCCTTTACTAAATTAGTAATGTAATTGCAGGCAAATTTCTACCTTCTGTCACATGAGGAGTCCCAAGCAAATAATGGTTAAATTTCTTTCAGTTCCAAGGGTCTGTGACTCTAGAAGAAACCAAGCCCAGAAGAAGGCCAGGAGATGGAGCAACTTCTCCACAGAGCTTGAGGAGTTGAGAAGGCACATTCTTTCTTTGGTTAGCTGGAGGCGTGATGACCAGTAAAACAATAAGATAGAGATACTAGTCTTAGCTGCCCCCTCCCCCCATTTTCCCCATGTCTGCCTGAATCTTGTGAGCCTTCAAAACCATAAATCATTCATATAGTTCTAGCTCAGTGACATGAGCTGGTGTTTGCACGCTCTGTATCCCAGGTCATATTACAATTCCATGATAGATAGTGCTTCAGACCACACAGGTTTAAAAGGCAGGCCTATATGAATTCAGCATGCTACAAAGCAAGGCTGTGTCTACTGCAAGGAAACTATCTGGGGTCCAGTAAGGACCTGAAGCCACAGAATTAGAGAATATTATAGCCAGACCTGGGAGCATTGAGAAGTATAAACCAGGAGCTCCCAGAGATGTTTTATTTGACTTGTGTGGTACTTTAAAGATGAACTATAAGCTACAAAAATATACATTTGCACATTTTCTTAGCAGGAACAGATTTGAAAACAATGGACTTGTGATACTATATAGGAAATAGTGGATGACACTGTAGTGGTAGGAATGTTGTAATGGAAAATCCAAATCACCAACTTAAAGAACCATTGGTAGACTGGAAGGCAAGGTTGGTTAGATTTACAGTCCAGTTGTGTCACTAAAGGGCTGATGACTTTTTGATTCCCCATACTTCCTTCTAAAAATAAGCTTCACCAGAAGGCTGACTTCCCTAACAGGAGAGAAGTGGTAGCTATGGCTCCAGTGATCACCACTGTACTCCATCCTGTGCCAGGGAACCAGGCTGGACGCATGCTGAAATTTCCGACAATTTCTGAGCCTTGAGCTGACTGGGTCATTGTGAAGTAATCCCCGTGGATTTCAGAATTCCATGCAATGGTTATTTTACACCAGAACTATCCAAATCAATTATGTCAGCCTCATGTATATGGGATCCTCCTAGTTAGCTTAGAGCAGTCAGGGGAATGACATGTGGCTGGGCAGTGGATGGGGTCGGGGGGAGAGGGTTCCATCCTATGCACATGACAGCTACTCGGTACAGGAGGGATGGATGTGGGATAGGAGAGACAGCCTCATTGCCCACTAGATCTGCTGCCTTTTGTGAGGCACATGCTTTCCACTGTTCCAGAGTCCCCACCACTCCCCACTGCCTGACACCGGGCTCATCTTAACCACACATCCTAGGTATCAGACTATGGATATAAGGCATATCCTCTTATTAACTGAAAGAACACGTAGGCACCCAGATATAAGTGAGCTGTGGGGGATGTAAAGATGCCTGGTAGTCACAGAAGCCACGAGCCTTGAAAAACCATTGCCTCATTCATTTTATGAGATATCAATGGGTAATCTCCAACATGCTCTTTGGCCCAGAAAAAAAAAAATCTGTACTTCCTGAAAGGACTCTCATGCCTCTCTTCCCCCCTTCTGTCACTGTTGAGGCACCCAGCCAGGGACCCTTGCATCTTTGATTGCATAAAAGGCCCAGAGGGGAGGGCTTCCTCAGCAATAGGACATCATTCCCCTCCGAAGATGACTCAAGCGTTCGGTGTGGGAGGAAATAGTCAACAAACATCCTCATTTTTTTCAAAATGTATTTTTTTTTAAATGTATGGAATACTACTGAAGAATAATGATAAACAAATTCAACAAAGAAAAACAAAATTAACAAAGCCAGAAGCTATACAGAGTCCCAGCCCTGCTTCTTAGCCCCAGACTAGTGAGGAGGGAGAAGGTGGGAAGCGAGAACAATGCTAATCAAAGATTAATCAACACGAATCAAATCATACAAGCAAATACAAAACTATACTCGTAATGAGTGTTTTGAGAAGGGAAATACCGAGTGTGATAGGAGTTTCAGGAAGAGATGAGTCAGGAGAAGTAACAACCAAAGGGCCTCACTAGATGGGTATTCTTTGCCTTGGTAGGAGACTAGTTGGGGGACTAGGTTGGGGATGTGACTGCGTCCCAAAGCTGACACTCCACTGTAGAGACCTGCAGGTTTCAACATTCCTGCTGGGATAACTGCATTCTAATGAGCTGGCATCGCTGGCTGTCCACCTTCCACTCCTGCCTTTCCCAGGGATCCCTGACCAGTTCTGATACCCACATGGGCAGGGTGTGTGTGTGCAATGTCCCCCTTCCCTCCACCCTGTGGCTTAGGACATCTTTCAAGTGGGTGGTCATATTGGAAACACAGCTGCCAGATGGAGAGAGCATAGCATTCTGCTCCCCAGACAGGATCAGTCAACAAAATTCTGGAAGTCAATGTGCATACCGTGCGCACGCCTATACGCACACACACACACACACACACACACACACACATGTACAATGGTGCTCTGCGTATCTTTCAGAGAGCTTTGCCCTGGAAAATGATGACTTATGATGAGTGGCTGCCCTGCCTCCCGCCTTCCCTTTGCTCTGTTTTGGGAGAACACATGAAAACCATGTGTTTCTGCTTAGCCCGACACATTCCGAGCAAGCTTTCCATGGTCCACGTGCTGGTGAAAGGTCTTCCCTTACGGAGCAGAAGGAGAGCGAGCCAGCCCTCATCTCCCTGTCCTCACGAGTCCTCCAGGGCCACCCCTTGCTTGCACAGTCAGGTTCTGGAAAGTGTCAGTAGGCGCCTCACAACGTGAAGGACCATTCCACTTCACACAGACAAAGCTGGGAGGGTGGCAGGGGTCCAGTGACATCTTTTAGCTCCCGCACTCATGACACTTCCCTCCTGAAGTGTCTGAAGTCCTCCTGCTTCTCTTCAATTTGCTGCTGCTGCTGCTGCTGACTGACCACCTACCTCAGGACTCAGTTCCAATGGCGCCTCTCCAAAGCAGCAAGTCCTCCTGGGCCTGGACCTGCCCAACTCTGTAATCTATGTGTTTCTTTTGTGGTGATAATCATTGGTGATTATTATATTCAGATACTTAACTTCTTCTTCATTCTTTCATTTGACCAGGAGTCAGCTGACTGTGGCACATGGCCAAGGCGAAATCCTTGTATTTTTGGGGGGAGTGGGGTGGGTAGGTCCTACCTATGCCCAAGCTGGCCTGGAACTCTCTATGTAGCCCAAGGCCTTGAGTTTGTGATCTTACCTTCCTTCTTCAGTGTTGGGATTAGAGCTGTGCACTACCAAGCTCAGTTCATTCATTGCCATTTCTGTTTGTTTGTTTGTTTTTACTTTTCAAGGTAGGGTCTCACTCTAGCTCAGGCTGACCTGAAATTCACTATGTAGTCTCAGGGTGGCCTCGAACTCACGGTGATCCTCCTATCTCTGCCTCCTGAGTGCTGGGATTAAAATCATGTGCCACCACACCCGGTCATTGCCTATTTTTGTAAACAAAGTTTCACTAGGGCACAACCACACACCTGTCTCTTCAGGCTGTCTATGAGTATTCTGTCATAGACAGCAGAATTGAATCAGTTGGGAAAGACATGTTGTGGTTTTCTAAGCAGAAATTATTTTACTATCTGGCCCATTATGGGGGAAAAAAAAAGGTTAGTGATCCTCATATTAGACTGTCAACCTCATGAGGTCAGAGGCTAGGCCTGTCTGGTTCACTGGCATCTTTCTGGGGCCTAACCCAGAGTCCACACCATAATTGGTGGCCAAAAGGCACTTGTGGAAGAGCAGACTCTTACAAGTGTCAGGTTGAGGTGAAGTTAATGATCCAGGGTGATCGTCACCTTGAAGCTTCAGATATTGTCCCCGTTTTGATTGTTTTTGGTTAAAACCCAGGACAAGATTATTTTACTTGCATAACATAGTGTCTTGTAAAAAGCCACACCAAAGGCAGAGTTTTAAAAGGGGGGGGGGATGTCAGGCTGGATTTTAAAAGAGCAACAAAGCAATAAATATCAACGGGCCGATTTATGAGGCCACAGGGAATGGTCTGGAGTTAACAATAGTCTGCTCAAAGACGGCAGGCCCAATGGAGAGAAATGTGGATGCTCTGGGAACACAAAATAAATAAATAACTAATAAAGAAAGAAAGAATAAAATTTGTTAGCTTGATTTTCCTCCAAATGGGCAAACACTTCCTGCTGATAAATGGTGAGCATCTGGGCAAATCTTAATGATGCATTTGGAGAAAAAAATAAAATTTTGTAGCGCAATCAAAAATTTTAAAGTCATTCAGTCACGGGAAAATATTAGGAATAATTTAACTGGATGCAGTGATGGAATACATTGAAAGTTATCATTTGATCTGAGGCATCCGGTGTAGATTTATGCGAGGAAGAGTTTAATACCCAGCCTGTTGGAAATAAGTTCTTTAGATCAATTCCTACCCGGGGAGGTGAGAGGCAGGCATTTCCATGCACTTCAAGGAAGCCTGAGGCACAACCTTACACATGTTGGCTAACAAAATGCATGCAGGCGGTTAGGAGCCTAATGAATACAGAGAGCCCAAAAGAAGCTTGTTTCATTTTTCAAGCTGGACAAAAAGGCAAGTGCATAGCTTGGTAGATTGAGTGAACTTTTCTGCTTATAAATAAAACACAAACTGAGAAAATGTAAAATAATCCACTTAAACACAGTCAAGCTTTGAGCCTTCTGGTCACCTAGAGGTATTTGTTAAAAATCTTCTGGCTGAAATGTTGACATGGAAGCAAAGATGCACCATGAACTGGAAAGGGCATTAAAGGATCTGGAGATCAGCATCCATGGCGGTGGGAGGGTGGGGTGGGGAGGAGGGGGGGAACCTTTCACCATAGGACACATCTGCTCTTCTTCCCCATCACCCACTGTAAAATACAGTTCCTGACATCTAGCAGGGCCCTAAATAAATCTCCAGAGGAGAAGTACAAAAAGCCAGCTACCATTGATGCATCCTAAAAGAGACTGGAGACGCTAAACAGGATCAAGGTTATGGGAGAGGCACCTCAGTGCATCATTTAAGGAGGCACAGCTCACAGAGCTGGCTCTGCACTTTAACATCTCTAGGAGTGAGGGCTTCCTTAAATAGTGTACCCAGGGCACCTGGCTAGTCTCATCCTTGCTAATCTCTAGACCTTTTTTTCCAAAAAATTATTTATTTTATTATTATTTATTTGAGAGACAGAGAAAGAGAGAGAAGCAGATAGAGAGAAAGAGAGAATGGGCATGCTAGGGCCTCTAGCTACTGCAAACAAAGTCCAGACAAATGTGCCACCTTACACATCTGGCTTATGTGGGTTCTGGGGCAACTGAACCTGGGTCCTTTGACTTTGCAGACAAGCGCCTTAACCACTAAGCCATCTCTTCAGCCCTAATCTCTAAACCTTTTGTCTTTCTGGGAACAGTGGGTCATGCTCAAAGGGCAGTGAGTATGGTGATAGGGAAAAGTCTCCAGATTATAACTACCTACTGGGGGCTGGTGAGATGGCTTAGTGGTTAAAGTGTTTGCCTGCAACACTTAATGATTTGGGTTTGATTCCCCAGTACCCACATAAAGCCAGATGCATGAAGTGGCACATGCATCTGAAGTTCTTTTGCAGTGGCTGGAGATGCTAGTGTGCCCATCCTCTCTCTCTCTCTGCAAATAAATAAAATATAAAAAGTAACTGACCATTGGAAGACAAACTATAAACAACCCGATTAAGACACAGATCTATTCTCATCATATTTAGGAAATAAGTAAATAAACAGGTAAATTAGGTGAGAGATTTGCTCACTTAAGAAGGAATGAGACTTTGCCACTTTTAGGTCGAGCTAAAACAGCAAGATAAATTTTAAAACCATAATAACTAATAAGCAAAATTACAGGGCTTGATGGGACATTTCCCATCTTATTACAGCCTCAAATGAACTTGAGGTAGCTATAAAATACTAAACTACCTTGCTCATAGAGCCCCCAAAATATATAATTGAGACTTTCATTACCCTTTGACCAATATTAAGTTCACCAAAACATGATGAGTTCTGTTTGTTCAAGCATGGGTCCCTTATGGTGGATTTTGCTGGTCATGCCAAACAAACTTCACACTAACAGTCCTTTGATATACCAGGGTAGCAAAGTGATACTATGTGGCCGCTCCAAGCACAGACAGATTTCTTCTGCATCACTCACCAACAGTGACACTGTCTTTCCAAGGGCAAACCTTGAACTTCATTCTTAACTGACACTTCTGGATTCAAGGTAAATAGCTCAGTAGCCCAGCTGGAATGTCCTGTGACACCCAGTGACAAGACTGCCAAGTCACTCAAGGACCAGTTAGCCAAAGCTTAGGCTGCATGATGTGCAGAAGTGCCTGAAGAGATGCTCTATTGATTATGAGATACAATTGTGCATTTTATTACCTTATGGGGAAAAAATAGGAAACATAAAAGCAAGAGTTTCATGCCAGATGTAAGAACTAAACGCTCCGGTTACCTGATCAGCATCGGTGACATGTGCTTTGAATGTGAAACACTTGTAAGTCTCCCCAGGTGAGCTCTCCATCTTATCTGCGCCATTTATATCAGACGTTTATGTGCCTGCGCTTCTCAAATCGGACCCAGGTGAAGTTCAATCTTGTTTAGAAAGGCTGAAGAGTTTGCTGCATTTCTTTATTTAGAAGCCAGGGTGATTTTTCTACCCAGGAAGACAAAACTTTGGGGCTGTGCTTGGAATCCTTGGGCCAGCCTGGGTTTAGGGCACCAAGCATGATGAGACCCAAGAGGGGCCAAGGAAGCTATCACAAAACTTTCTCTACCATTCTCCCAGAGGCTACCCCTCCTTGTCCTCCTGTTGCCAGAGTCAATTCTTCTTTCAAATGTCAGCTTGGACGGCAGAAGCCTCTCTTGATTCTATATACAGAACCCGATATAGCGCTGGCGGTCACTGCCCTCATTCAGAACTGAAATGCATTCTCCTTTGTGTTTCTGGATTTCCTAGCCTCCATCTGCAGGGTGGCGGGGTGGGGGGTGGTGCTCCAACATCCCAGTGCCTACGTCTGTGCTGCTTGAAGGGAGGGGCAAGATGGAATGAGTTGGTGGTGCTCCTTAGCCTCTGAACAGGGGAGACAACTGTTCTTGTACATTTCTATTTTTATTTATTTATTTGAGAGTGACAGACAAAGAAAGAGGCAGAGAGAGAGAGAGAGAATGGGTGCGCCAGGGCCTCCAGCCTCTGCAAACGAACTCCAAATGCATGCGCCCCCTTGTGCATCTGGCTTACATGGGTCCTGGGGAATCAAGCCTCGAACCGGGGTCCTTAGGCTTCACAGGCAAGCGCTTGACCACTAAGCCATTACATTTTTAAAAGAAATATAAGATCTTACTTCTTTCCAGTTGGGCAATTTGTCAGTAAGTCTCAAAAACTCCTAATAGGCATGTAACCTTTGATTTAGCAACTCTATATTTAAGGAAATGACTTGGCAAGGATACGTAAGGTGTGTGAACCAGGATGTTCCCAGGAGCACTTTGGATGGTGGAAGTAATGGGAAGCCATCTAAAGTTCCTGAGTGTAGGAGGTGGCTGTCATGGCCCGTGGTGATATGGGACGACCAGCAGCCACTTTTTTACGAAGGATGTACTCATAATTCTAAAACAATGGGCTATGTGTAATTGTGAGTGACAAGGTGGGTTTCCAAAGAGAATGTATACTACAAGCCAGTGCTATAAATACCAAGTGTGTGGGTGTGTGCAAGCAAAAAGGTCCGGGGGAAAATTGAACTAGTGATTATTTCTACAGGAGGGGTTATGAATAAATTATTTTTCATTTTGTTTTTTTTTTCTGTATCATAGAATTTTTCTTACCACTACTATATAAAATGTGTAGTAGTATTTGCTTAATTCCTCTTCACTTCCATCTCAAATGTTTGTGGGGGTCTCATCACCCTCTTTTTACCTATCCACCCCATAGCTCTGCAAGGATGTAACTTGGCATGCTCAGTGGTCATCCTTAGGAAGAGAAAGGCACCGTTGGCAAAGCTGGCAGGCATGATGGAATGTGCCCCGTGGTGGAGGTTTTGAACATGCTCACACCACCCGCTAGCAGCTTGGTACCCGTGCCAGCCTCTCTTGCCGAGCTCCGCTCACCTGCTCTGGCAAGCTGTCAGATTCCTTCTCACTGTTTTCCTGGGGCTTTGGAAAAAGAGAGTGAGTTTTTAAAATTCCTCACCACCTTCCTCCCTGCACATAAAGAATTATTTATCCTTCCCATCCCATTGAATATGTCATCCCTTCTCTCCAAGTGTGTCTCCTCTTCTGCTTTGTTATGTCAGCAGAACCGGGGATACAGCTCGCCGGCGTGGCTATTGGTCCCTTGTGCACCTCTTGTTCCCCTACCCCCCTTGCCGTTGCCAAACAGTCACTCGTCGAGCAATGCAAATCATCTCACTGGTCTCTCCCTGTTATCCTTCGAGCTCATTCTCTTCTCCTGTATGGCAGGGGCCTCTCTGCCTTGGACAGCAGCAGACAGAGGGAATCCTGTTCCTGTCACCACTGTGACAGGTACCAGCTCCGCTGTCATCCCTGTCACCAACCCGGCTGCCTACTTCATCAGGCGGCACTGCAGTCAGCCTGTGCCGGTCATGGCACTGGGTCTGCAGACTCTACCGTGGCCCTTCTGCAACGCTGGCCTTCAAGGAGCGCACAGTCTCCCCGGGGAGACATGACAGAAACCATCTTCGCATCCAGTGGCAATCTGCTTCCCCACCACCTGCCAACCAAGCTACTTGTTCGCTACGTCAGTGTCATGGCCTCATACCTCTGTAGGTCTTTGTCCTGCTGATAGACACTTCCTATAGGAAACTTGGGGAAAAGGGTGAAGGTTTGACTGACAGACTTAGATCTGCCCTGGCTCAGAGTTCTCTAACTCTGTGACTGCTGGGCAAGTCATGCTCCCTCTTACATCGTCACCTGTAAAATGAGGACAGTGTCTACTATCTACCAGTATTTTCAGAAGCAGAAGCAAGCCCAGGTAGATCCTTGCTTTCCCAGTCTGGAGGGCTTTTCATCAGGAAAAAAAAAAAAAAAAAAAAAAGAAAGAAAGAAAGTAGAACATTTTTTTTTTCCCTCGAGACACCAAAGTTGAAATAATAGGAATAATTAGTCATTCTGATGCAGAGTCACTCTCTTCTTGTCTGTCTCACCCAGCAGAGTGGAAAAAAAGTGATCTGAGGAGGGGCTGGAGGGAGGTGTTGGGGTCCTCCGTGTGTCTGGGTTTATCTTACCCCCCACCCCGAGCGCTTCCTCTTTTACCCCATTTGAACAGACACAGTGGAAACAGTTAAATGAGCCACAGCCGGAATGCAGACAGGCACAGGCACGGCGACAGTTCTGGGCTGTGATGAATAAATAAGACAGAGGTTTCAGCTTTAATTTCCTCCTAAGTCGACACGCACCTCAAGGTTCTTGCAGCCGAGGGGTCGGCATTTCACAACGGGAAGGGGCAGAGGGGAACTCACGCCATCAATGTTCGGGTTGACTTCACCGCCCCAGCCGGTGGGCATTTGTGGGGTTTTGCTCACTGCCCCCAGTTCAGGGAAAGAGCAGCAGGAAGAGGACCTCTCCCCACTGCAGGTCACCCTGAAAACGGCCATGAAACGATCACAAACAAACAAACAAACAAAAAAAAAAAAAACCAACCGGACAGCTGCTCTGCTGAACCTGGCGACAGACAAGTACATCACGGTGGGTTGCTGACAGGGTAGGAGCTGACAGCTTGCTAAATGGGAAGGAGATGCCCCGAATGTGCTGGTGACAGGTGCTCTCTTCCCCTGGAGCAGCCCCGGCTCCGGGTGAGAGGAAAAAGGAGGTGAGCTCAGGGTCTCTTTAGCCATAGGGCCCTGGGAAAAGCCATGCTCATAGCAATGGAAGGATGGTACCAGCCCAAAGCTTCCTCGGCATCTTTCCTCCAAGATGAAAACAAAACAAAACAAAACAAAACAACAAATAAGGCCTTCTTTGGAACTGATAGGGCACAGGAGATCTCTGAAGAAGAATCTTTGTAGGAATACAAGCGAGCCATGTTCTGTCCCCAAATTGCATTGCTCAACACCGTTGCGGTCTTTCGGGTTGAACAGACTCAGTCTTATATCTGTGCATATTTTCTTCCATATAGTTTCATACTCCTGCCACTTGAACAAGGATCTTCACTTCCTAGCTATGTGACCTTGAGCAGAATACATAATCTCTGAACCTCAGTTTTACTCATTTGTGAACTAGTCAGCAGATTTAAAAAAAAATATTTTTTTTATTGATTTATTTGCAAGCAGACAGAAAGAGAGAGAGTGAGAGTGTAAGTGAGTGTTTGGGCATTCCAGGGCCTCCTGCCACTATAGACAAACTTGAGACGCATGTGCCACTTTATGCATCTGGCTTTATGTGCGTACTGGGAATGCGAATCTGGGCCACCGGGCTTTGCACACAAGCACCTTTAACTGCTGAGCTATCTCTCCACCCCCATATTCAGCAGGTATTTATTTATTGAGGGTTTGAGGCCAGGAGTATTCTAGGCATCAGGCCAGTGGGGGTGAACCACACAAACCAGTTCCATGGACAAAAGCACTTGCATGCT
The DNA here is from genome assembly GCA_036346955.1 of Dipus sagitta. Lineage (NCBI taxonomy): Eukaryota > Metazoa > Chordata > Mammalia > Rodentia > Dipodidae > Dipus > Dipus sagitta. The sequence continues at coordinate 47,277,392 of CM070777.1, read as the reverse complement.
GCGCAAACTGTAGGACCCTGTTCCTTTATTCAGTCACACACAAGTCATTATTATCCCTCTGCCTCAGGTTAGGTGTCAGTGTGCATGCTGCTGGCAATTCAACAATAAAAAAAAATCAATTTCCTCATCTGTTGGAGGGTATGTTTGTATAGAAGTCATGCAAATGAGACTCCATTAGATGAATGAGCAGGGAAATTGTGCTCAGGTTGGCTTAATGCAAGCTTGTACCAGACAGTGGCCACTGCTCTCCCCAGCATCATGTTCATGTTCATGTCACCGTGGTGAATCACCTGTCCCAATCTTGTATTGTGGACATGGGGTTTGCATGCCGTGTGCCTGCACTAGACAGACGGGAGGGTCTGAAGACCACCGGGCTGGTGTTAGGTCAGGACAAAATGGGGTCACCCAGGACAGCAGGAGGGTGACAGAGACATAAGCAAGTGGGTCATCCACATTCCTCAGGGAACCGCCCGAGGCCATCAACCCTTCCTTGCCTAACAATGCCCCAGGTCTAGGTTTCCTGCCCCCTTATCTCCCACCTGGTCACTGCTATGTGAAATGGCTAATGTAAAGAACAAAGGAGTTCCTTCCCTTCCTCACCTTCCCCCAACTGAAGAGCTCTATATATCCCACTATCTGTAATCTCAAAAGTCACTGCTCTGCTCCTGACAGTCAGTCCTGGCAGCTTGTGTTTTTACTGAATAAAAGCTTCCATCTTTGCCTCAGAGTGGTCTTCTCCGTGGTCTTGGTCACTCCTGAACCTTACAGCTAGGTGGCTGGAGGTTCCCTTGTATCATTTAGAAACCAGCCAGTTCCTTCCTCCATTGCCCTATCTCCTCTTACATGGCTATACTTAGTGTCAGCCACAAGAGATGGGATTTTCTCCTTTCCTTGACAATCTGTCCCTTCCCACCCTCAACTCGGGAACTCATAATCACACCTCATGGTCAAATTTAAACTTTAGTATATGTATTTCCTGGATCCTGGGCTAAGTTTTCAGAAAGTACTGGTAGACATGCATGTATGGGAAAGGCGCTCAGGTGCTCACGGTGTGTAAGCAGGACGGAGGCAGTCCAGAGCCTTGTGCTCCACAGAAAATTGCCTGCCCTGGAGCGCTTTGCTCTGTAAGGCTTAGGAGAGTTCATATTACACGGGGCTGAGGGGAAGGTCCCTCTGAGGAGAGCTGACTCCTGAGCTGTGACCTGATGAGAGAGAAGGATGTGGTACTGAGAGGAGCAGAGAGGCGGAGGCCCAGCACCCACCACCATGCCTCCATGGATCTGCAGAGAAGGTCATTTAAGGCAAAGCACACGCAGGATGGGCTTGGAATAGGGTAGGAGGAGACAGCCATGCATGTTAGGAAGGGGCCAGGTGAAGAGTTTCACCCCACCTGTCTTCTTACTGAGGCTCTGTGCAGAGAGCAAAGTGTGAACATGGTGGTGGAGGGAGAAATCAGGCAATGAAGGATGCCTGGTGTTCTGGCTGGGTCTACTGACTGGCTTAAGGTGAGCCCCCTGGACCAGATACTTTAGGGTGATTTGGTGAGGATGCCCTAGACCTCAAGCTTGATTCCAAGTCTTCCCTCATGTCCACTGAGTACCTTCTGGAAAGGGACATCATGTCTCTTGAGTATTAGTTTCTTTTTCTGTTAAAATTGTCTATGACTTTTAGGATGCTGTGGGGATTGGGAGAGAGAGTCTTCAGAAAGCTCCAGTATGGCTTGAGACTCCTAAAGATGCATCCTGGCCTGGCTGTCCCTTCTTCCTCATGCTTTGCAGTTTTGTTTTTCTTTTTTCTTTTAAGTGATTTATTTATTTATTTGACACACACACACACACACACACAGACAGAGAGAGAGAGACAGACAGACAGACAGATATATAGAGAGAATGGGCGCACCAGGGCCTCTAGCTACTGCAAACAAACTCCAGACATGTGTGTCACCTTGTGCATTTGGATTTATGTGGGTACTGGGGAATTGAACCTGGGTCCTTTGGCTTTGAAGGCAAGTGCCTTAACCACTAAGCAATGTCCCCAGAACTGCTTTGCAGTTTCCTATAGACATCACTGGGCCTGGTTTAACTCGGAGCTTGCCCTTGGCCTTGCACTGGGTGTGAATATCATGAAGCATCTCAGCCACACGTCGGGACAGCTGTTGTCACTCTGCTCTCTCCTCACATGCCCGGGTCAGAGGCATTCTTTCCCATGTCCTCCCTTCCTCCAAGCCATGTCACAAATACTCACCACATGTAATTTTAGGTCCCCTTTTCCTCTCTAGGTGTGAATTCCAGACACAGGCAGAGATTAAGCAGTGTTTGGCTGAGCTGAAAGATCAGAGAGTGGAGAGTGCTTTCCTAAGATGCCCTTTGAATTTTTTTTTTTTTTGAAATTCTTCCCAACGTAAGGATGCTAACTTTTGATTTTACCTCGCTCTGGGGAGTGTTGTCCTTCCAGGGCCCAAAGGCAATAAGCAAGACCTACACAAATTCCTGCTACTGGAATAGAACAGAACTCTAGTTCTGCTCTGGTGCTCAGTCCCCCCAGTGCTTTAGGACAATTGACAAACATGTGCAGGATTACGATGATCCCATGAGGGTAGACCATACCAGTCCTAGCTGCGGTCAAGCAAGGCGATGCTCTGCCTTCTTGTTTCAGCTCTCACAGATGACTAGAGAGGCGAAGGCAAGGGAACACGGCAAGGGGACGCAAACAGCCCAGGCTCTCAGGCCACTTCAGTGTGACAGCTCTGGACAAGCCACTTAACACGTGTGCTGCTTCCGTGGCGAGCCTGACAGCATACACCAGGGTGATGGAGACAGACACTGAGGATAGGAGACTTAACATGTACCGAAACAGAAACCCAGAAACTGCTGAGAGCTCAACACTAGACTTAAAATACACCCACCAAGGCTCAGGGAACTTCCTGGAAGAGGGGGTGTAAAGACTGTAAGAGCCACAGGGTGGGAGGAAATACCCAGAGGCATTGCCCGCCCCTCTCCCCCTAATGACTGACTATTGCTCACAACTCATAACTCAAAACTCCACTGGGGAATACCAGCAATCCCACTGACCAAGGCCCTCAGTGGAATGGGGGTCAGGGAGGAGGGAAATGGTGGCATCAACACATGAGGTGTCCATACAAAGTTCCTACTTAATAAAAAGAAAACAAATACGTCCAAATAAAATACAGGGACTTTACCAGGATGAGCTACCTTTAGGATATAAAATTATAATCTACGTAAAATACGTGCATGTGTGTATGTGTGCACCTGCTTCCCAAGTGACAGTACTAAAATGGATACAAAAAGTATAACTCTAGAAAGAAGGTGGTTTCACTTTTTTCTTTCTCCCCATTTACTTTTAATTTGTCTTTAAGTTTGGAAGATTAATATCCAGAGAGAGAGTAAGTACTGTTCACTAATTCAGTGTTGAAGATGATGTTATGGGAATACAGCTACCAAAAATGAGAAAGTCAACTCTTATTTCATAACCTCGAGGTGACTGGGTGGCGGGGGAGCGAGCAGAGGGGAGGAACCTGACTTCGTATTTGAACACTAGCAGCAGGCCGAGAAACAGCTCAGGACTCAACTGCCCTAAACTCACAAGCGTAATTTCTGTCTGCTTCTCTGAGCACCACAAGGTCTTCTATGTGGAAGAGTTTGGACCATAAACTATTCCTTTTTGTACTCTATCACAGACTCTTTCTTTAAAATAGTTATGACTTGGAAGCCTTAATGTATACATCAGATGAAAGCAGAGCTATATTCTAGAAAGAAGGGCTCCAGGGAAACTGGTGTCTTGACCATGGGATTTTCCTCATGTCTTTCCTACCTGCTTCTGGAAGTTTCATAGAGCATGACCAGAGGACTTTAATCAAAAAGAATTAAAACACCTCTTATTCGGCCCATGATCATCATAACTTATATAATTTCACACGTAGAGAAGTCAATTCCCCTTGAGCATAGGAGTGGAAACCTTCATATTCTGAAAGAAATTATAAAGCTTCCAAAGTTGTTGACCTGGGCTACCAGTGACCGATAGGAACTGGCCATGATCTATCTCCTGTATGCCCACCACATGACATTCCAGATATATTAAAGAAGGATTTTTCTTAGGTGACAAGGAGGACATCACAAATATTAGCTAATTTCAATCCTGAAATGGCATGAGTTTAATACTTTGTATATAATTTCTGGTGATTGGTAATCCAACTACATAATACTAAGGGAGAAAGGTTAGATTGTTAGCTCATAGCATCTCCATGATGAATGCATTTAACTATAAAACCAAAGTCATAAGTGCCTCATTCATTTCTTGTTTGGAACAATTTAAATTGTAACTTTTTTTTTTATCTGAAGAATGGCTTAGTTGTAGAGCATATGTTTAATATTATGAGGCCCTGGATTTGAACCCCAGTACTAAAATAAATAAATCATGACTTTAAAAAAGAAGGCATTTTTTCCTCTCTTTATTTCTATTTATCTATTTTTTTTTAGAGAGAGAGAGAATTGGTGTGCCAGGGCCTCAGCCACTGCAATCAAACTCCAGACATTTGTGCCACCTAGTGGGCATGTGTGACCTCGTGCTTGCCTTACCTTTGTGCATCTGGCTAACGTGGATCTGGAGAGTGGTATATGGGTCCTTAGGCTTCGCAGGCAAGCCCCTTAACCACTAAGCCATCTCCCAAGCCCTACTTATCTATTTTTAATTTGTCCTTAAGTTTGGAAAATGTAGTGGTTTGAACCATATGTCCTTCATAAACTCAGGTGCTTTGAATGCTTGGATCCCAGCTGGTGGCAATTTGAGAGATGGAACTTGCTGGAGGAGGTGTGTTGTTAGGAGTGGGCTTCGGGACCTTGTCAGAGCTTGGCTCTACCTCCTGCTGCTATCTTCCACCTGCTGTTGCAAGGAATGATGTCTAGCCTCTGCTCCTGCTGTGTTCCCCTTGCCAGCATGAAGCTTTCCTTTGAGAATGTAAGCCAAAATCAACCCTTTCCTCTCATCAGCTGCTTTTGTCCCAGCAACAAGAAGCTAAGCACAATGGAAGACTGAGATCCAGAGAGGTAAAGTGTCTAGTTCAAGGTCACCTGACTTCATAGTGGAACTTGACTTGCTGTCTTGTCCTCATGCTGTCGACTGGGGTCACAGCACCAAGGGTGTCTGGCTCATGAAGTACAACTGCACTGACCCTCCTCTCACTTTTCTAGTTCAAACTCCATTTGGGTCCTTACCACTCCAGAAAGGTCAGATCTCCCAAGGGAGCAGAAACCGAGGAAGGAAGTGTCCTTTGGGTTTTGAGGCTTGATGTTCCGATTTCTACATCACTGCTGGCTGTAGAGGATTTCTAACCTCAAGTAGTTCCTCTTAGAACAGCATGTTGGATTTTGGAATCATCTTGAGGAAAGAGGAGATGTGGTCGCTTCTATCTGTAGAAGACGGCTGTCACCTGCCCACGCTCTGCCCTGGGTCTTCTATGTGGAAAGCAAGGGCTCAGCTAAGCCAGTCTCCCCTCCCACATGCACAAGATCTCATGCATTTGAGCTCAGCCGCTCTGAGGGTGTGCAGGAGACCCCAAAGGAGGTGGTCTCAGCCTCCTGCATACTAACACACCTCTTAGAATGGAGAATGACCTGAAAATGTGGCTTCTAGAAAATTACTTAGCATAGGGTTTCCTTCTTTGACTTAGGACACTGACCTACCGACATTCTTTTTTTCTGGAATGCTCAAATCACCAACAATCCCACAGACAAGTGGTCCAGCTATGTGGAAAAGCTATTATGTGGACCAAATGGTCCCCCATTGAGAAGAAATGCAGGTGCACACTGTGAAGCACTTCCGGATGAGATATTTCTCTGTATCTGGTTTGTGATGGTCACCAAGGGCCTTCGCAGGTGAGACTGCCAAGCAGGTGAGATGATAGAAGGTTTGCCTTCCTTGTCCAGGAAGTCCTATGTCTCTCAGGCTCTCCAGGCCCTGAAGAAGGGCTCAATCTTGAGCCGTTCTATGCAGCTGTCTCTGCTGTCCTGTTTCTGCTGTGGCAGGTCACTTTATGCACCATTAGCCAATCTCAAACACATTGTACCCTCATGTGCCACGCCACTCCAGCCAGGAAATCCAGCCCTTTTCTTTCATTTCTGTCCCTCCTCCATGATGCACACACGCCCAAGATATATACATAGAGAGGCACAAACCCACCTACATACAGATAACCATCTCAAACACAGATACATGCATGGACACACACAAATGTACTGATATCCACAAATACACACACTCACAAACAGACACCCCTCCAGACAGACAGACAGACACACACACACACACACACACACACACACTCACACCCATAGATACCTACACAGGTACACACTCTCATTTATAGACAGATATAAACTCCCTTCCAGACAGCAGTATTTGCTTAGGGTGGAAACTACTGAGATGGTTATAAAGGAAGGAATTCTACAAATGAATTTCTAAGCATCTCCACTCTTAAGAATCTAGCTATTTCTCTCGCCGAGGCTCTCCCCTTGCATTCACCGAGTCATCATCTCCTTGCATTCCCTAGAAGTCCTCTCCTCAGTGACTTGCTCCTACTTAACTGTGCCCAACCCCACCCGCAGTCTCCCCACTTTTACAATTAATCCAGATCTTTCTGAGGGCACACTGATGGGGGAGGAGGTCTCATTTATTCACTTCCACCCTGCCTTCTGCAAGAAAAGGGTGCAGCAAAGAGTATATATTCTACAACTGACTCTACCCTTCAAGAGACACAGTATCCAGGGATGATTTTCAACTCCATATACCCAGGTGGTACCTACACAACTACCTAAGGGAAGGAAGTCAGACATTACTGGAGTCCAGTTGTCAGTGTGATGTGAACACTTTTCATTCATTATATCACCCAGTCCTCAAGCATCCCTCTGAGGCTGTCATTAGCTCCTCTTGTAGTGATGTAGACTGAGGCTCAGAGAGAACACAGAACTTGTCCTACGTTACACAGTGGGGAGGCTCCCAGAATTTATCTTCTGGAGTCTTCCATGATGTTCTTTTGTGAACTCCAGATCATGTGTTGGCAGTACCAAATGTCTAGGGAAATTGAGTCACCAATTTTTTCAGGTGGGTGTGGGGGAGGTAATGGGCACATATGTTGTACACACCACTGCGTCTCCCTGCTGGTGAGCCTCCCTAACCTCAGAGAATGTGGCATTCCATGCTAACCAATCATGTGAAATTCCTGCAATAAATGAAAAAATAAACACAGAGCTGAGGATATAATTCAGCTAACCTCACTCCCAAATGAGGCTGATTCCAGATAGAAAGCAGATTTTCATATTTACTGTATGTGACAGCTGTAGGCATTAAATGAATCATCTGTCTATCTCTATCGCCTTGTTCCTCCTGCGCTGAATGTATCTATCCCTGGGGTTGTCTGTCTTCTCATTCCAGGAAGACAGATCAGTAGAGTTTCAATTATTAATTCCATGTTTGCATCACAGTAACACCAGTTCCAGTTCAGTGACCTGCAGTTCCTATTGATTTAAGTGATGAATTATCTACTCCGCGATGTATTATTAACTTTATTTTGTCTCTTATTCCTTCCGCATTCATGCATCAAAATAATAAAGTACCATTCGCGGGCTAAAAGGACTGGTTTCCCTTCTCACATTTCCCATAAGGTTGAAGCCAACACACGCCAGGGAAGTAATTACACAGAGCTGGGGGTAGGGGCTTTTCTTATGAATCCTTTGTATCAGTTGAGAATTGGGAAGAAGGGTGGGGCAAGGATCTGAGTGGGGAGCAAGGGGGTCCAGGAGGGAAGTTAATGAGGGCTATTGACAATTAGAACCCAGGAGAGTCAAGAGGAATGAAATAACCTCCATGCCAACATTCAACATCTGGAAGACAGTCTACCCACTTGGCCACTCCAATAATGGTGGGAGGATGAGCATGGGAGTGTTGACAACAGTGGCCCAGTGTGAAGGGAAGGAGGAAAGGAGAGAGAACATCCCCAGTTTCTGCTGAAGCTCTTTCCAATTGCACGGCTTGCTGCTGCAGCGAGCCCTAACCCACACAGGGTTATTTTAGGGAGATGGGGACTCAGGGACATCTGGCAGAAATGGGTTCTGGCTGTTAATTTTTTAAAATAATTTTTTAAAGAATATTTTATTTCTATTTATTTATTTGAGAGAGGAAAAGAGGGAGAGAGAGACAGAGACAGAGAGAGAGAGAATAGGCACACCAGGGCTTCCAGCCACTGCAGACATACTCCAGATGCATGTGCCACCTTGTGCATCTGGATTACATGGGTCCTGGGGAATTGAACCGAGGTCCTTTGGCTTTGCAGGCAACTGCCTTAACCGCTAAGCCCTCTCTCCAGCTCCTGGCTGTTCATTTTTGACTTATATTCTTTGGCTGATGCATACCTTCCTGTTACCATCTAAAGAGCTGCTGGTCCCTGGGTCCAGTCTGGCAAGAACTTTAACACGTACTATTCAGTCCTGGACAGGGGCATGGCTCATGCTGGCTGATGAGAAAGCTTCTGTGACATCTCAATTAAAGGCAAAGGGATGGAAAGGCTGGGCAGAAGTGCTTCCTTTGGGCTGACTGGCACCTGGGTAAGACTATTTAGGGATGGATGCTCTCTGTGCCCTCAGAAGATGACTGGTGCCCTGAGACTTCATAAACCTTCCCTTTCTTTTTAAAAATATTTTATTTATTATTTGAGAGAGAAAGGGAAAGAGAGAGACAGAGAGAAAGAGAGAGAACAGGTGTGCCAGGGCCTCTAGCCTCTTCAATGAACTCCAGATGTATGCACCACCTTGTGCATCTGGCTTTATGTGGGTACCGGGGAATTGAACCTGGGTTCTTTGGCTTTGCAACCACTTTAACCACTAAGCAATCTCTCCTGCCCTGCCTTCCTTTTCATCCTAGAAGACCTGGTCCATATGCTTTCAATGCATTCCTTATTTAACAAACTAGATTTGGGTATTGCTTCTGGCTGGGCAGCCAAAGGACATGGCTATATTCTAAGCATCACCGAGCCCTGGGAGATAAAACATAAAGAGGGAGGCGCTATTTGTAGTTTCTTGCCTATACCTTCTACAACAATCAAGCAGTAAAATGGAGAGCTGGTGGAGGTGGGGGTGGGGTAGGAGGAGGAGTGGAGCAACCCTATGATCACTTGCTTCCATTCCATTTATAGTTGGAACCGAACCTAACCTCCCAGCCTCTAAGATTCCTGTCAGGGCAACTCCCAAAGCCAGACAGTCTGACTCTGAACACAAAGGGAAGACTCAGTGTGGGTTGCCCGGGGTCAAACGCCTGCCTATGAGCCAAACCCTATGAGGAAGGAGAGACACCCAAAGACCTCCCAGCTTGCCAGTGAAAGGGAGGATGCTAAATGCATGAGAGTTTCCATGTGTGGACAACTGGAAGATTACACAGGCCTCAATCTCGGCTCTATTAGCCTCAGAAAGTATCTCATCTAAGACCACTCTCATGTGTGACTCCAATCAAATGCTGCCTAGGTCCAGAGCAGCTGTCATGAGCAGCCTATTGCAGTTCCTAGTTGCAACCCTGCATTCACCTGACTAGACATGAGAGCCTCTGGCCTTACTCTTTCCTTTATGTCCCCCAGCCCCTGGCCCCGCCAGCTACGGGCCCCAATTGTAAGGGTCTAGATGGACACCTAACAGCTAGCTTATACCTGTCAACCCAGCCAACTGGAGAATGGCCCCAGCTATGCCAGAGAAATGATTTCTTTTCTTCTTTTTTTTTTTCTTTCCTGAACTTCGCCAAATAAGGAGAGGAAGATCAGAAAACCACTGTGATTAGATTATATGGAAGAAGGTCAAAGATTAAAAATCCGCTGCCTCTCATTATTAGAAGAGAGATGACAGATTCAGACCAGAGCACAAAAGAAAATACATTATTTCAAAACAGGATATGAAACCCAGTCCCAGGCGATTAGTCTCTGTTAAGTAAATTTACTATCTAATCTTTTAACTGTCTCCCGAAATTGCCGGTCCAAGATTCTCTCCCTGGGTTAGAAGCTTAACCTTGGGTGTGGGGGCGGGGTGCTGCCATCCACCCAGGCTCCATCAGCATGTTAATGGTATGGGGGAGCTGGAGGGGAGGGACTCTGCTCACAGGGGTCTGGGCCCCGAGGGTGGCTGGAAGCAGAAGGAACTGCGAAAGAAAACTACCTCATAATAAAAACGAGATGTGTGTACCACAGACCAACCCAACTGCAGGAAGGACAAGGTTAGAGGACCCGGCGAAACTGGCCAAGCTCCGGTTTCCAAGGCACCACCGAGGACACGATTCTTCCACATCACTTTGGGCCCACGGTTGGGGAGACAGGACTCTCCCCTTTCTACTCAGCCCTAAGGGGCTCGCATGTCAAAGAACCCCACGCATTCAGACCATATCAACCATCAATGCTTTGATTTCAGGCGAAGGCTGCTTTACAGGCCAAATACCACAGGCTTGTGTTGGGGCCCAAAGAGGACAAGATGTGCATTTTGGAGGCCAGACAGGCTCAGAACACCATCCAAGCAGCGGGAAAACAAAGAGGGGGTGGGGGGGGTGCGCAGGACACAGTGAACAAGAGGATCTGTTTCCCAATATCTTTCTTGGCTTGGATACCACTGTCAACATGGAGCAGGAGAGCCCTGGAGTCGCCGTGGCAGAGGCTACCCAGGCAGAGCAAGCCCATTCCTCTACTTCACAGAAGGAACTCTTTCTTCCCTCCACCCCACTATTTTCTCTTCGTCTGTTTAGTCTAAAAGGCTGAACTGTTGCACAAAGAAAGTTCTCTCCAAGAATGAATTTTCCAGAGAAAGCATTTCAGACAAGGATAGAGTGTGCAGCTCTGCTCGGCCTGCAGAATGGGGCATGTGTTCAACAGGAGGGGGTTGGGTAGAACTTGACTCCCCCCCCCAAAAAAGAGTCCTGAGGTGCTCTGTTTGTGTGATTTATCCCTTCTGGAAAATCCAAACATACAAGTGTCTGCTGCTACAAAAGCAAGGGCAGACTTGGGGACTTGGACTCCACACACACCATGTGCCCTCCCCGCAGATTTTCTTAATGTTACCCTTTGTGGGTTTCAACCAAGGCAGATAAAAGGGAGGTGTGTGTAGTTCTGCTGGGGGTTCACAGGCTTCATTTCCCTCACTGGTCTTAAGAGCCCTGGAAGACCGAAGAGGGGACAAAGGGATTTTAGCACTGGATGATGACCAAGAAGCAAAACTCTGGAGCCCCACCCCTGTAGAGAACGGGACACATCCCTCCTAAGATTCACATCTATGAAGCCTTGTGTCTAGGAGGCATTTGTTCTGTGAGGTTTCATTCACGGGCGCTGCAGGGAGGAGCTAGACCCGTTCTGCATGCCTCTGAATTCCAGCCCCCATACTCCCTCCTCCCCACCCCAAAACAAGACATGGAGTGGTGCCTGGCTCTGAGACTTGCACAACATAATGGGGATGGCAGACAGCAACATGAATTAGATGTTCATACATGTTCCAGTGCAAGAGAGGGGCAGGCTGCTCCCCGGTCCAGGTATGAGCTGATGACATGAAAGGCATGGCTTTATCATGAAGTCCTCAAACAGTATTGTGGAGTGACAGCTTTCATTTTTCATCCCTATATGTTATTAAGGACACTGATATTCAAGGAACAGAAGTCATTGGCAAAAGTCACTTACGTGGTAAGCGTCAGAGTGAGGATCAGGACCAAGGACTGTCTTCCTCTACAGCATAAGTTCTTCCTAGTTCTCATACTATTTTTCAACTTGGGCCATATGAGAGAGTTTCAAGAAGATTCCAGAATGTTTTATAGCCTTTAGTTCAGTATTGCAAAACCATAGATTTCATCTCAGAAAATACTAGTGAAGGCAGGCAAACATATGTTTATAAAGATATGCAGTAACAATTGATCCTAATAGCAGTTTCAGAAAAAAAAAAGTCCTTATATGGTACTGGTGAAATAAAGTGTTATGTCCATACAATAGAAACAGTCATTAAAAACGCTAGTCAAGCAGAATATTTATTGATATGGGAAAATATTTGAAATGTAATGTTAAAAAATGAATATGCAACCAAAAGTTCATTGAAAGTAATGGCCATAGCACAGCACTTGGGAGATAGGAAAATTGAAAGTTTAAGATCAGCCTGAAGCACACAGTGAGAGTCTGTCTCAAAAACCAAACAGGGACTAGGAGATGGCTCAGTGGATACAGCGCTTGCCTTGCGAGTGTGACGACCGTTGTTCAGATTCCTGGCACCGAAATGAAAGCTGGGAATGGTAGCGTTTGCAATCCTAGGGGGCCTAAGGTGGAATGGGAGACAGAGACAGGACAATTGGAAACTCACGGGTCAGCCAGCCCGGCCAAGACAGCAACAAACAGCAAAGATTCTGCCTTAAAGAAGTAGGAAGGTGAGGACCACTAACATCTGAAATTATCCTTTGACCTCCATGAGTGCGCTTTGGCATGCACATACCCATGTATGCGTATTCATGTGCCCCCACAAGATTTAGAACAAAACAAAACATAATGGCGGTTGCTACTCCAGAAAACCTCCACAAAATTGAGCTCATCAATATTTCAATATGGATTATGGAGGAGTCTGGGGCGGGGGAATCGTCAAGCTAGAAGAGGGTCTGGTAAAAAAAAAAAAACAAGAGTTCAGTGAAGAATGGATGAGGGGGTATATATAAGAGGGCAAGGGTCTGTGATCAAATTACACTGTCTCCATGTATGAAAACTGTCAATAAACAAGTTTTAGGAAAAAAAAAAAACAAAAATAATGATGCTATGGGAAAGAATGATATACTTTTATATCAACTAAGAAGGATTTTTTTCTTTTTCCTAATTTACATTTTGCTAGAAATATCATCATTTTTTTTAAATGAAAAAAAAGGATGAAAAAGAACTTTCAATAACTACATGCAGGACACTCCAGAAACCATATGATTTTTGCCATTATGTAAATGACAGTGATGCTGTTTGTATCAACATACATGTAATTTGAACCACACATTGGTTTATTCATTCATGTATACATTGTGGGGCACAAGGGGCAGACTTGGTCAAATAGGATGGCGCAAAAGAAAGCAGGGATAGGGAGGGTTTGGGTAGAGACAAGTAGAGAAGAAAACAGACTTCCAGGACTGTACTAGTAGAGTTCGGGGGCTGTGAGGCATTCTCTCCTTGTAAACGTTAGTGCCAAGGCATTCATTCAGTGGGTGTTCCACATATAGACACTCCCTTATGCTCATGAAAATAAAATAAAATAAGCCCTCAGCCAGATGAGCTGAGAGCAGATAGCATCAGCAGGCACTGATCTCACCAACAATCCCTGACTTCAATTATTGTAGATCAAGTTGAACAGGTTATCCGGGACCTCAGGCACTGCAGTACCCCTCCCGTCTGGCCCTTTACTATAATAACCATAAGTCTTAATTTCTCCTTCGATCAATAACTCCATGCCTGAATTCTGAAATACATCATCTGCTCTCATATTCCTCTGATAAATGGTTTGAATCAATGTCAGGCATATTATTCTTAGAGCCCTGGCTTATTGTGTCAAAGACATCTGGTTTTCCAAGAAGCTTCTAGGACCCTGTTATTTAAGAGCCCTGAAGGCTGGAGCTAAAATTGAGGTCCCTTAACTCTCAAACATCACTGCCAGTCCGTGTGCTGTTGTTGGTGACTGGTCCCTGAGGATATAAATACAAATTCTGAGAGTAAGTGACCTAGAAACTTTGATCACACTTTGACATTACCAGTTCCCTAACATAAAATTAATCCCCAGACATATCCTTTCTATGGACCACATATATGGATTTGTCATTCTTTTGCTTTTTTTCTAACTGTGCATTCTGATATTTTTCATAATGTACTTTTATGCCTCTTGAATTTAATAATTGAAGATTTGAGTTTCTATCGCGTATGACTTTATTTCATTTTTTTTTCCCTAGGAAGTCATTCACTTTTCTTGTGTTTTACAAATGACTATATAGTCTATTGGTGGGACATTTTAATGTGACTATTACAATAATGTGCTGTATATATTTTAAAGACAGGGCTTGGGAGATGGATGGCTCAGTGGATAAAGAACTTTAACACATAAACTTGACAACCTAAGTTCGGATCCCAAGAACTCAGGTAAAGCTGGATGGTGAGATGAGGTAGAGAAAGGGGACTCCCCAGAAGCTTGGGATCATCTAGCCTGGGGAACTCAGTGAGGAACAATAGGAGACCTTGCCTCAAGGCGAAAGGTTCCACCCAACACCTGAGGTTGTCCTCTGACCACCATATGCATACCATGGCACGTGTGTACCCACAAACACCCCCATAGACGCACACCAAGAAAGAGAGAAGGAAAGGAAGAAGAAAGGAAGGAAGGAAGAAGAAAGAAAGACAGAGGAGGGGAGGGAACGAAGGAAAGAAGAAAGAAAGAAAGAAAACTGTCAGAAAGAAGTTTAAGTGTTTTCACTATAAGGAAATGATACATGCCACAGAAAGATGTTTAGCCTTATTTGGACAATGATCAAGTAAGGTGTTTATGTATTTAAACATTACCTGGTACCTCACAAATATGAATAATTTCAATATATATATATATATATATATATATATATATATATATATATATATCAGTTAAAATAAAATTTAAATTTAAAAAAGAAGGCAAAGCCCATCTCCCCAAATAATCTGAGAAGTCCTAGCTAGTGACTCTGGGCCGAGACCCTCAGACTTCCATTTTTTCTGCAGTGTACATGTGTGTGCCACAAAGCACGTGTGGAGGTCAGAGAGCTGCCTCAGGTGTTGGTCTTTACCTTCTGCTGTGTTTGAAGCAGGTCTCTTGTTTGCCACTGGGTTTGCCAGGCTAGCTGGCCCATTGCCTTCCAGGGATGGCTAGTCTCGTTTGGATCTTACAGTGAGGAGTGCTGGCTGGGATCGGATGTGCCTGGCTTTCTGTAGTGGTGGCGTGAATGTAAAGTGTCCTCCATGGCCTCATGTGTTTGTGATTAAGTCTCACACTTGAGCTTAGCTGGTGGCAGTTTGGGAGGCAGGGCCTTGCTGGAGGAGGTGTATTACTGGGGGCAGAGCTTAAGGTCTGTTAGCCCAGCTGTGCCAGTGCTAGCCAGCTCACTCTCTTGCTACGTTCTGCTGGTTATTTTGGCAAGAGGTGATATGCAGCCTCTGTTTTGCCATGCTTTCCCACCATGATGAAGCATCCCCTTGAGGCTGTGAGTCTGAAATAGATCCTTTCCTCCCATATGCTGCTACTGGTCCGGTGTTTTGTCCCAGCAATGAGAAGTTGACTATAACATGTGGGTCTTAGGGATCCAAATTCAGGTCCTCACACTTGGTGGTGAAAGCTTTGTCCACTGACACACTGACCCAGACTTTCTGCTAATGGAGACAATCAAGAGTTCAACTGAGCTGGAAGTGGAATGCAGCTTTGGCCTTGAGCTGAGTCCCAGCTAAGTGGCATTTCCAAGGAGCATTAGGGTCTTCTGATAATCTTTGTGGACTAAGCTGATGGAAGGCCAGTGCACTGACAGAATCTGAGGTACAATCTCATTATTTTGTGCTGAAGCACACCTTGTTATTCTACTCTCCTTAACATTTAATATTTGCTAATATTATTATTGCAAATAGTCATTATCCCATGTGCCTCACCACCTTGTAATCCACATAAACTCTTTGGTCTGTATAACTATACCCAGCAGCATTATAATTTTGTTTCAAACAACCTCCACTACAAGAAGATTTATATGGAAAAGGGAGAAGATAAGACATGGCTGTCCTTAGTTTCAGTTTCTTTTGAGGAAGAATCCTGCATTTTCAACTGTGGTATCTAAGTCCCGGAATAGTCAAATAAGAAGGGCAAGAAACAATCACACTGTTGACCTGGAGACCTGGTGAGTGGATGTCCTAGTCCCAAGCATTTGCAGCCTCATCTGAAATGGAGTTGAATGCCAAAAGGTCAGGTTAGATTTTTTCCAATGTCCACTGTCACCAGACAAAGCAGCCATTAAAATATGAATGTGTCAGCCAGGTATGGTGGCACATGCCTTTCATCCCAGAACGTGGGAGGCAGAGAGATAGGAGGATTTCTGTGAGTTCAAGGTTAGCCTGAGACTACTTAGTGAATTTCAGGTTAGCATGGGTTTCTAGAGTGAGACCCTTCCTCAAAAAACTAAGGAAAAAAAAAAAGATGTCTGTCCAGAAAAACAAAACAAAATAAAACAAAACAAAAAACCCAACTCACTTTTTTGAGATCAGAAGCCTCAGCCCCAGTAATCTTTCCTACCTAAAGGCAGAGATTTCCCTGTCTGGTGCCAATTTATCTGTTCCCGTACATCAATAGTAGGGCAGGGCTATAATTTTCTCCTTCTAATCTCTGTGATCCCTTCTTCTGGGATGAGAAAGTACTTTCTTCATTAGAAACACTGCAAATCTTCGGTGGGACTCTACTGTCACCTGGCTCTCACATAGGACTGCATGTCCATGATGACCCAAGACAGTCTGGGCTATAGGTGAGCTTAGAACTCCCAAGCCAGTGACTCTCAAATGTTGAGTACTTGTCAACATTTAGCAGATAACTGAAACAAGCAGGCACATGGAGAAGGGTAGGTTATGAAAGATGTATTTTAGGGAGAGTTGAGGTAAGTGTGTTTGGGGGGTAAGGGGGAAGCAAGAAAGCTCCCAAGCCACTAGGAGAGGCACTCAGTAAAATCTCATGTGGAGTTCTGGATCAAGTCCCTTTATAAGTTAGGCTTCCAGGGCTGGAGAGATTGCTCAGTGGTTAAGCCTCTTTCCTGCAAAGCCTAAGGACCCATGTTAAACTCTCCAGGTTCCATGTAAGCCAGACACACATGGTGACGCAAGCACGCAAGGTCGCTCATAAGCACAAGGTGGCGCATGCATCTGGAGTTCAATTGCAGTGGCCGGAAGCCCTGCCATGCCAATTCTCTCTCTCTCTCTCATAAAATAAAGGAAAAAATTACAAAAACAATTAGGCTTCCATTCAGGATGAGCCTCATTGTCAAATTCAAATGTATATGAAGAATACAGTGGCGGAAAGAATGTAAGAGCCAAAGGAAGGGCAGGACTCCATACAACATGCTCCCTCCAGACACAAAATGGCCTGGATATCCATGGCCTCACAGTGCCTGACACTACCTGCACAAGACCATCATAAGAGGAGGAAAAGATCATGACATCAAAAGTAAAAGAGAGACTGATTGAGATGGGGAGGGGGTATGATGGAGAATGGAGTTTCAAAGGGGAAAGTGGGGGGAGGGAGGGTATTACCATGGGGTATTTTTTATAATCATGGAAGTTGTTAATAAAAAAAAAAATAAAAAAAAATAAAGAATCCTGATTGGTTTCTGGGCCCAGAAAGAACACAGATTTAGGAAGGGGAAGACCTGCCCATGGGGAGTGCAAGCCAGTGAAAAGTTGAGGAGGAACCAGGAACTGCCTCGCCAGGGCTCACTGCCAGCAGAAGGCTTCCTTTCTCCTAATCCGTATCAGTTTCACTGCTGCTAAGATCCGTTCAGGAGATGGCCAGGGTGATAGAGGTGTGTGGCCCAGTCACTGCTTTACCATGACTTAGCTGTGGATAAACTTGTGTGACGCCTCTGTGCTTCAGTTTCCCTATCTGTAAAATGAGGTGCTCCTGACATTAGAAATTAAATTATAGAGCCTTTATAAGCTGGACACATAGGAAAAGCCTCCTGCTATAATTATGTACTTAATGAGGTATAAACTGTGGCCAAAAGAGATTTTGATGTTCATGATACTGGCAAACAAATCACAACAAAAATTTCCCTTTCTCAAAAGAACCGAACTCCCTAAATTTGAACAGTGGGACATCATTACCATGTTGTATAAAGGAGGCCCAGAAAGAAAAAGGAAACAGTGAGAAATGGTAAATTTGATCGGAAAAATACTGGATACAATAAGGACGAACCAAGTAGAATATTACCTGACTTTGAGACTGAGTACCATGAAATTCACAATAACCACAGCACTTTAAAGGAATTCCTCTGGGAGAAGGGAGGCAGTAACTCCCGTTACTGTGAGCCGGGGTAAGAGTGGTGTGGGACTGGCTGGCTTGCCAGCGCCCCATGCTGAGCTCCTCAAATTGCATCTTTCTCTATAACAAGGGAATCAGCTATCCAATCTGCATTTCCTAAACGAGAACCAGCCACCCCCTCTGAATCGCCCAAATTCAATTAAGTCACCTGGCATGCTTCCTGCCAATACTTTCCTTCCCTTGGCTGGCTTTGTCTTTTAACCATTGTCACTGACCATCATGGCCGGAGCGATGGCCAGATTGGCTGTGTGGGGGACAGGCAGAGGAAAGCTTGACACAGCCCACCCAGTGAGATACCCGGGTTGAAAAGCGCTCTGCTGGGGCCTAATGACCACCCGCTGGGAGATGATATGGGCAGCTTTGGAAACCACTTGGGTGTTTTCAAGGGAGGAAGAGCTGTTTGTACTACTTTCTGTTCCTGCACAAGCTACTTATTAGAATTCAGAGGCAAAAGTTAGAATATGAAGCTGAGTTACGTGCAACTATTGATAACCTATGAATTACATGGAAATTTACACATAACAGAGCAAGACCCTAAACTTCAATGGACTTATTAACTCTGGGTCCTTGGTAGACATGTGTGTTCCTGGACACAAGTGCATTCTGAATCGGGAGTCCAGGGTAGGGTCCCCAATTCTGCACATTCAAGCAGTGATTATAATAATAAACTTCCAGAAACATAACATAGGAGAGAGTTATCGAGAGGATGGCAACAAGATACTAGAGGACGAGTCACCCACCAGAAAATTTCAAGTCATTTGACAGAATCGCTTGACTTGTTCCCTCGCCTTCCTCCCTCCACCCCCAGCACCCTCACTCTCTTCCTTGTGAGACACTTTAAGGTCTTGGATGCTCAGGGTGCGGGGGGGGGGGGCTGTATCTGCCACTCTACACTTGCAAGAAGTTCAGTTCTTGGGGGAGCAACTAAACTGTCGCTGTGGTTCCCTAATCTCTCACTAAGCCAGGAAGATGCCATCCAGGCTGTCATCCTGGGTCATTCTGCTCCACTTTGCAAGGTTTTAGGAAGTACAAAGAAACCAGACTTCTGAATTCTCTGAATTTTCTTTTTTTTTCTTTTATTTATTTATTTATTTTTTTTAAAAAATTATTTATTTATTTATTTATTTGAGAGCGACAGAGAGAAGGAGGCAGAGAGAGAGAGAGAACAGGCGCGCCAGAGCTTCCAGCCTCTGTAAACGAACTCCAGATGCGTGCGCCCCCTTGTGCATCTGGCTAACGTGGGTCCTGGGGAATTGAGCCTCGAACCGGAGTCCTTAGGCTTCACAGGCAAGCGCTTAACCGCTAAGCCATCTCTCCAGCCCAAATTCTCTGAATTTTCGCCAGCAAGTTCTCAGAGGAGCAAGCCAGGGACCGCCTGGGACCTGGTGGTTGAAAACAAAACGGTGACTGTGCTAGTCGGCTCAGTGTCTCCTCCCCGGCTTTGTGTTGTTGGTTTATCCCTACTTCTGTTGTAGGCCTACTCCTATCCAGACTCCACTTTCTGTGCACAAGGGGAGAAGTGTGTGGTCCTGAAGTGAAGCCCGAGCGCTTCTTATTCTCAGGCCAATGACTCAACTGTAGGCAGTGGAACGGGTTGGGGCTTGCAAGCTGACATCTGGAACTTGAAGAGTGTGAGGTTTGAAGCTGAGGTGGTCCTCTGGCCAGTGAGGTGACAGCCTGTTTGTAAATGGAGAAGAAAGCTGTGGGGGTGTATTGAAATCTTGCCTTCATCATGCCTGACCTTCTGATTAGATCACACCACACCTGGCTTTTTGGACACATAGTTCAATCACCTCTTTTAAAGGTCAATTTGGGTTTGCGTTGTCCTAAACTTTTGCAACTGAAAGCCACCCAAGCATATATGACAGTACCCCTTTAACCATGGAGAGTCTGTTCTAAGACCTCCCAGGGATGCACAGTGTCTCAGATAGTATGGACCCCTATCTAGACTATATTTTTTCCTATACATACATACCTGTGATAGTTTAATAACATTGTAATAAAAGTTATCTGAACATCTTCTCTGTCCCTTCTCTCAAAATATGGTATTACAGGCTAGGAGATGGCTCAGCAGTTAAAAGTACTTGCTTGCAAAGACTACTAGCTCAGGTTCAATTCCCCAGCACCCACGTTAATCCAGATTCACAAAGTGGTGCATGCATCTAAAGTCCATTTGCAATGGCAAGAGGCCTGGGTATGCCCATATTCTCTGTCTCCTTGGAAGCAAATAATAAATGTTTTTTTTTAATATGGCATTATACTGTATTTGCTTTATTTTTCTTGACCGTGGGTAACTGAAACCTTGGAAAGCAAGCTCCTGAACAAGGCAGAAGCCTCAGAGTGGGGCCTTTCAGATGATACACCCAGGCTCTCAAGCAAATGCCTTTTGTAATTTTCACACAAGATGTGGACATGGAGCCTTCTCAAAAGGCACACACTTTCAGTCTGGGATGTTCGAATACACAATAAACCACATCCTTCTCACAGCCTCCTGTCTCCTTCCTTTCATCCTCCCACTTTACCCCCTAATAGTATATATACCTGTAAGCAGGTAAATTCCATGGTAAGGGACAAAAGTAATGTTCTTCATGCAATGGATAAGGAAACTGAGAGAAGGGAATTAGACGTCCTGAGGTTGTCACTCAGGGGAGTCACTGCAGGAACAGGGGCGAGGAAAAGAGGAAACGCATAGATTGTCAATGAGTCCTTCCTCTTAGCTCTGTTCCCCTCTTCTCCTTGGGGTTGGGTATGGTATGTGGGCATGATGGATTGAACTTAGGGCTCTATCACTGAGCCCTCTTTCCATGTTGTATTTTGGAGCCAAGGTTTCGATAAGTTGGCCTTGAACTTGCTCTACAACCCAGGCAAGGCCTTGCACTTGGCTTTCCTCTGAGCCTCTCGAGCACCTGGGAGTATAGGCCTGTACGATCATTCCTGGATGGAGGCGAAGGCTTTCAACATAGTCATCAACTAGAACACCAGCACTCGGGACCTCACATCGCAGCATCTTTAGGCCCCTCTCCCTGGACACACCTTCACTTACTGCTTGCGGGACATGTTCTGGGCCTGGCTCTTCATGCCCAAACAATTTTTTTTTCCCTCATCAGTAAACAGGAGAGGTATTAGCACACCTGTGGCATTGATAAAATGTGGGTTCAAACTGTGAGTGCCTCTTTCATGACAGTTGCCATCTGTCGACGATTCGGTTCCCTCATGTACAAAATGAGGGTCATCATAACACAGAGGCCGCAGAGCTTCTTAAATCAACAGGAAGTGTATGGAATCCTTCATGTGTGCTTCACCAATATTAAAAGCCAGGTTCTGTTAAGAGAGCACTCTTGGGGGCTGGAGAGATGGCTCAGCAAAGCTTAACAACCTGGGTTCGATTCTCCAGTACCCACGTAAAATGTCAGATGGCAAAAGGAGGTGCATGCATCTGGAGTTCGTTTGCAGTGGCTAGAGTCCCTGACATGCCCATTCTCTCTCTCTCTCTCTTTCTTCTTCTCCAGTCTCTCCCTGCTTGCAAATAAAATTAAAGCAGGCAGAGAGAGAGAGAGAGAGAGAGAGAGAGAGAGAGAGAGGACTCTCTTAGCGCACTGTTCAATGGCCACTAATCTGCAGCTCTGACTTTCTGTTTCCTACTCAGTTTTCAATGGTTACTTCACAGCTTGCTTTCCCACTTAAGTTTTATTCCTCCCTGCTCTTGGACAGCATTCATCCTTTAAGTTGGCAGGCTAATTCTCTTGGGATAACCTATTCCTCCAGCCCATGCCCATTCCATCATGCAATCCTGTTTCTCTGTTCTTACTAATTTCCTTTCCTAAGGTGCATATAGTGATCAAGGCCAAGAGCTTCAGGGCCAAAGAACGCAGGTTTCAAATCCTAGCTCTCTGACAGGGTGATGTTAAAGCCCACCTCGCAGGGCGTTGAAAGCGCTGCAGCAGTGTGGCATGCAGAGAATATGTTCATGAACCCAGTCCACGCAGGACGTTCTGCCCTTGGTAACAGAATCGGGGTCTTAGCTGCACAAGCACTGAGCTCACGGCCTCTGGGATAAGGAGCGGGATTGATTGCCACCCGGAGGCATTTCCTCTGTGCAGTTTCCCACATATCCCTGCATAGCCACAAGGTGGCAGTGTATCCATGATAGAGGAAGCTTTTATTTCCAGAATAGATTGCGATTTTTTTTTTTTTTTAATGGCATCTACAGATGACTTATTTCTCATTTTCCTTTTTGGAAGTGGTTGTCGGGGCACTCATATTCACAGGCTCCTGGCTCCATTTCGGTGATGTTACTACCTGTGCACGTTGAGTGTGAAAGCGCATTAAGCCAGGTCAGAGCTGCAGAGTGCTTATCTGCTGAAGAAACGCGTTGATGGCCATTCCAACAACCAGGCCCCAGCTCAAAGTCTGCTGCGTGTAGGTAGAACCCATGTTAAGGTGTCATGGAAACATGTCCCTCAGGAGAACATTTTGTCTGGGACTTACCTAATTTTAAGATAGAAATAACTACATCCTGAACAATCCTTCAGTCCTGGGCACATAGAAATACTTGAACCTCCAGGGCATCTCTGCCATGTTCCTATGACTCCACAGGTGTAGTTCTCGTTTCTTTCTCAGTGATATGGGCACGCAGTTTGCCCTATGAATTACATAGTTTTATATTTCAAAGGGAATACAGGCCACACTGATTTCCTGAGATGGGGAGAACAGGATGAGGAGCTTACAGGTCACATGCTGGGTGAAGCAGGGAGAGAGTCAGAACTGTGAATCTCATCCTTAGCTCTTTCCAAGGGCTCTCTGTCCCAGTGGGCACCGTGGGTCACAGGAGGGACAGGCATGTCTCCCTTTCTGGACGTTTCCTCAGAAGAGCTTCGGGAACGCAGCAAGTAAAGGCAAGACGCAGGAAGACGAGAGGCTCTCACTGGGAGCACATGTCCACAACGGAGGGGAACACGCACAGGTGCGTCACCACGGGGGCAGGCCAGAGACGATGGGGCTATAAGGTCCCCAAGGCCAGCAGAACTGAGCTGCGGAAGCTCTCCTGGAGGGAGCCTCTGTGAGAGTGTGTGCACTTCCTCAGGAACCACTTTGGCACTCTTCCCATCTCCACTGTGTCAGCCGCTGGCCCTTACTGTTCACTTCAGCAAGCACACTTTTAAATTCATATCCCTGAAAAAGTCCTGCCGGAGCTTCCTCCCGCTCTCAACGCTATTGGACGTCTCCATCTCTACAGCCCCAACCCAGGCACTGCACGGATTGCCTTCCAAGACACACCACTCCATTCACGTGTGTTATTAGAAAGCTCCGCTCAAAACAGGAAAGCTTTGCAGAACGGAAGAGAAAGAATGGCCCTTTTACAAAACCAGGGGAAGCAGGCAAATCCATTCGTGAATGAATGTGCTAAGTCTACATCGTTAAGAAATGACCTTTTGTTGCTGTTGTTGGTTGAAAATTCTTACAAAACTTTTGTTAGCAAGGAAGAAGTTTAAAAATTGGGTTTCCTAAACAAACTCCACAGGGAATAAATATATCTTCAAGAGGAAGGCACAAACCCATATGGTTCTCGTCCAAAATAGAAGATGGACTGTAAACTTAGGAGCAGGAACTGTCTAGAAACACGGTAGAGAGACTTCCTAGCAATTCTCCAGTTGTTGCACATGACCCTCTCATTGGGGTGAGTAAGAAAAGGAAAGTGGCTGGGTGATAAGTCCCAGCTAACTTCCTACACCTCACATAATTATAGAAGTTCTACTACGTGTGAGCTAGCTATAGCCTAAAAAGGGAAATCCGAGTTGTAACCACCGCCCACGAGAACAAAACAAAGCAGCTCAACCTTCAAATTGAGCACCTTCATCCAAAAATCCCAACCCAAAGATCCGAAACTTTTTGAGTGCTGATAAGATGCCAAGTGAAAACATGTATATGAGTTGTGTGACAGGTCGCAGTCACAACGCAGGTGCAGTGAAACGGCTGCATGAAATGTTTCTTCAGCTGATGAGTGTAAGGTGTGTGTGAAATATAAGCAAATTACACGCTTGGGTTTGGGTCCTGCCCCCAAGACATCTCATTATGCATATACCTAAATCCAACAATAAAAAAAGCCAAGTCAAAACCGCTTCTAGTCTCAAGCACTTTTAGATAAGGGGTGCTTGGAACCTGCAGTTTGAAGCAGCATGTGTAAGAGATATAGAAAAGGAAATGGTAACTCCTGTTATAAGATGATCACCTCTGCTCGGGCAGGAGGAAGAGACTGGGCTTAGAAGATAAGAACTGGCGTCTCACCTCAAGGCTGCTAGAAGACAGGGTTAGACCCTTAACAAGTCATCTGCCTCAAGTTCAAGTTGGAGCTTTTTTTTTTTTTTTGTTCTGTGAAGTGATGGGGTCGGGAAGAGTGTCCTGTGAGGTTTCTTTTATCTCACGGCTCTTTGAATAAATACATAGCTGGCTAAGATAAGTAGATAGGAAAACCTAAGCACACACCAGGAGGTTTCCATAGCCACTTCTCTGACTATTCAGGGGTTCCCAGAAGTGCCTATTCTCAACCCAAGCTGATGACTACCTAGTTCCTTTCTCCCCTAGGTGGGAGTGGGGCTGGGCTTGGCTAATGACCTGATCAACTGAGTCAGGGATCCACTTATGATGCATTAGGCTGTGTCCTGTGCCCCTGGCAACTGGGTCTTGTGACACATCCCAGTCACAAACTCTTTTCCCTATTCCTTTAGATCACAAAGAGAGGCCCAAAGCAGAAAGGGGTAGGATGAGACAACAAATCTCCAGTCCTAACTTCAAAACATTTATGGAAAGCCTATATAATAGCTAACTACTTTTTGGGTAGCTTTGAACGGATTGGCTCCTAGGAAGTGCTCTCAACTTGATTTCCCTTTCAAATGGAGGTCTTCATGTTCCACACACCTCCCACCACCACCTGTCGCCCTGAAAGCAGTAATTTTATCAAAAGTGATCAAAACAGGCTCTTAGAACCTGCTTTTGCTAAAATCTACTGACTCTTCACTCTGACCCACAAAGCAAGTAAAAGCGGGATGAAGGTTGGCCATCTCTACCTTCATTTTGTGTCTGTCCTCTTTACTTTGGCTGGAGGTTCAGAGATGTCATTGTCTTTAATCTTTCTATTGAGTCACCTTGCATGCCCGAATAACAGACACTCACAGACCAGCAGAAGTGGACAGTTACCCATGATGGCCTGACCGCAGCTGGAGCAGACACAGTCAGTCACCTTGTAGGAACCAGACTGATCCCATCAAGCAACGACATGGATAAGACCCCGTTGGGACCACCTTGCAAGCAAACACTGGAGAACTGAGATAGTGATGTGTGGGGCCAGGACTGCTTAATTAAACATACTTATTGCCCATCTACCCCAATTCTTCCTCTATTTTAATCTAAAGGTCATGAAAGAACCCTGAAGACAGACCTGGGGTCACCGGACCGCTTTATTCCTTTAAACAGCGTGGCCGTATTGAATTAAGCTCCCCTCTCTGCTTTTCACCATTACTCATTGAGACAGTGGTTGAGCCTTTTGCCTTAGTAACTCCAATGATGCTACTATAGGACAAGAACCACAACCTTGAAACAGATTTCCCTGCCACAGCTAAAAGCTTGGACAGCATCGCACTAAGGGAGAGTCAGGGAGCTGCAGGACAAGGACCCCGGAAGGCCTGTGACTGTCAGGTGGGCCAATACTGATTCCTATCAGCTGATATGAAGCCAGCTTGGGGAGACACTTTTTGAGGAGGCCTTGGTAGAAAACAGAAGGCAACAACACAGGCCCTGGAGAATACCATGGGAGAGAACTAATGTGCACAATGGCATTTCTCATTCACTGCGAGTGTCAGGCCCTATGTTAAGTACATATTTGTATTATCAACTGTCTTTGTTGCTTTCTAAAACAATATATATTTAAATTTTATTTATTTTCAAGCACAGAGAGATGAGAGGGAGAGAGAGAAAGAGAGGGAGAGAATGGGTATGCCAGGGCCTCCAACCCTTGCAAATAAACTCCAGATGCATGCACCACTGTGCATCTGGCTTTACATGGGGACTGGGGAACCAAATCCCGGTTGTTAGGCATTGCATGCAAGCACTTTAACCACTTAGGCATCTCTCCAGCCCCTATTTGTCACTTTTGAGGTGGGAATTCTCACTTTTATTCTGTGAAAAGGTGAGGCTCAAAGAGGTAAAGACATCCACGCAACATCACTCAGGTAGCAATTACCACAGCAAGATGTACTCTTACTCAATATTCTTGGGGTGGGCGTGGAGGGCCTTGCTTTTCACAAGAATATCTAACTAAACTAATATTTTTGTGATTGGTTACTCTGTGCAAAGACGGATGCATGGATTTCTGTCCTTTCTACAGCCTCATAGAAAAGTCTCTTCATAGCTCCAGTTTATTTATTTTTATTTCTTTTGGATTTAGGACTTAATTGTAACAGGGGAGAAGAAAGGAAGGAAGGAAGGAAGGAAGGAAAGAAGAAGAGAAGGGAGAGAGAGAGAGGTGGTGAGCACACCGGAGAAAAAGAAGGGAAGGGGAAGGGGAAACAAAGGGGGGATGCATGCACCTGAGACGATGAGGCTCCAGAAAGATCCCCATTTTAGAACTAAGGGCAGAGAGGTTCAGAATCAAGATACAGTGGGGGCAAGAGTCTAATCTTCCAAGGCCCCTCCCTTCTCAGCACACGCAGCATCACCAGTCTGCCGCTAGAGGTGGCAGAGCTTCTGCTGCCCCAGTGCGCACTGTGTCCACTCAGGAGCCCATCCAAGTCACAAGCATCATAACCAGTGTCCGCACGCTGTCACTTTCCTTTTTTCTGAGCAGACCTACAGCCAGGACTGGGGAAGCACTGGCCGGGAGAATGGGGGGGGGGGCGGGCTGTGGAGATCTGCCTGAGAGAACCAGGAAGAAGGCTGTCTTTCTCTCATGGTTTCAGTTGGAACTCCCCTGAAAACTCTTTTCAGTCTGTCCAGAGCTGCTCTCAAGGGCCTCGCAGAGTCCTACAGGAGAAAACCCGTTTCTCTGAGTGGCCATCCCTGCTTGTCCTTTGCCATAGGAAACGTCCCTCCCCCAACGGGCACAGTGCCTTGGTGACAGGGAGCTCGCAGTTCCCATCAGTGTCTGACCCAGAAGTCTGGGAGTGGCGGTGGGGTGACACTAGCAGGCTTTCTTGGCCTGAAAGTTGTTTTTTTTTCTTAATTTAATAGCAAACTAAATAGCAATATAAAAGGGCCCATATAAGAGCTCAGTGTGCACATAGGGCCTGCCTCAGGCAAATTTTTCTGATTTTCCTGAAAACATGCATTTTTACCCTTTGGCTCAAAGCCATTGCATTTGCCATTGGACTTGCTCCCCACCTCCTCCATGGGCCCCCATGCCCTAGTTGAGAAGTTGCTTCGTGCAGAAAGAAAATGACACCCCACCCCTAACACACACATACATTTTCCTCTGACACTCTATGGGAGCCCAGGCCTTTTGCCCCCCACCCCACCCCCACCACTCCAGCCAGGGAGATTATCAAAGTTTCTTACACACTGTGCAAAGCACCTTTATGAGTTTGGAGTTGGGGGCTTGGGACAGATGCAAGGACCCTCAACTACATCTGAAGGGGAAAAAATAATTATGAAGATGTGGAATCCAGTGAGATTCTCTTGAGGGTTATTTTCATTTTATGCAAGGGCTAATTAGCTAGATTGGCAAATAGGTTTATATTTATTTTCCCCCTGTAAGTATAATTATAGCTTGAATCCTGTGGATAGGGCCTTAAAAGCAGCTAGTATTCTTCAGCATTGTTGTTAATGTGATGAGACCTTCTGTTAAGTAGAATGTGATGCTGAACCACAACATAAAGAGAGATGGGCAGAAGCTTTGTGGCCAGAATGGACAGAGAGACCAGGGGTCCCCTTTCTGTGCTTCCCATTTGCCTGCTATCTTCCAGCCCCTGCTCAGTCTTTGACAGTTTGAAAAATGCTATCACTCCTTGGGACACATTTTGTGGTCACTGCATCCCAGGATTACTGGGCAAGCAAGGAACACTATGACCTCATACCCCAGAACATTGGCACTTCCATGTTTAGTAGGTAGATAGCAGTCCTCCTTGTACAGAGAATGGCAGGAGGTACCAGCCAAAGCTCTCACAAGCAGAACAATGACTCAGGGGCTGCATGTGAGCTTGAAAGTGTTCCTTATCAATGAGTGCCATGGGATAGCTTAGGACCCAGTGAGATGGGTATTTGTTTGTAGTTAGGAAACCCACATGCTTGGCTGGGCATTTCAGGCACCTAATAAAAATAGTCCTTGGGTGCTCGTTCTCAGCTCAGGTCTAAAGATCTATCTTACATCTCACACTGAGAACACATTTCTTCTCCATTTCTTAAGAGATGGAGGAAGAACAAGATGGTAGCCAGACACAGAGCACTGGGCTCTCCAGGAGCTGCTGCCCGGCTGGTGTGATGGTACCTGAGCAAGGTGCTGGTTTTTGCCCAGGCTCCCAGGGCCAGCAGAGCAGCCTCCATCTGCTTATCCTCTCTCCCGTGGGCCATCCAGTGGTCACCCACCTGCAAGGATCTTAGCTTTGCTTCTCAGAACCCCCACCCCCAATCTGTGAACCCTGCACCGATGTGAGCCAGGCAGTAGCAGTGAAACACCATGCCACAGAGCTCCTGGTAGTTGGTCTCTCTCCACAGGTTTAGCTATTCCCTCCCATACACTGCTCTGGAGGAACTTTACTCTCCTTCAAATGGCTTCTGCACCCCTTCAGTGGAGTTAGGGGAAGAGGCTCTGCTTTCTACATACTTTCTAAGTTACCAGTTAAAACACCCTGACTAAAGGATGAGGCAGACAATGAGAACAAAGAACCCATGATGACTGACATAGAAATCCATCACCTTGTTCTCAGGGGTCACCTTCTCTACATGGGCAAATTGACTTCCTTTCCACCATTCTGGCTAAGCCCGTGGGTTTCTCTTGTGGTTACAACATCAATTTGGAAAGCTACGAGCTCCATAGAACATCTCTTTCCAGCAGCAGCAGCTGACCCACAGTGTCCAGAGTTAGTTAGGAATGTGGGGTGCTCAGGGAGGTTGTGGAGGATGTACAGCAGATATTGGGAGCCAGGGTTCTAGCTGAAACTTAGCCACTAACTGTAGCTTTTGGGAGGAAAGGTGGGGAGGAGAAGGATTTATCTACACATACCCTTGTCCAGACGTATTGGGGCAGGAAGGCTGGGGGGTTCCCTGGAAGACTTCAGAACCCCTGATTGTAAGATCCAGAACCCTGAAGAACAAGCAGGGTACATGGGACCCTTGGTGCTGGGAGAAGGGAGAATGGCAGCTGATAGGACCCTCTCTGGAGGTATTGGGGGATATGCTGAAAGTCAAGGGTGTCTTCTGGACTCCTATAGTAAAAGAGCCTTGTGATGCACCATGGCCTAACACTTGAATTTTCCATACTTACCCACCTGGAATTTGCTCATATCATAATGAGAGTGAAAGGCACATTCCAGGATTCAGCTAAGACATTCATCTTAATCTTTTCCTCCTCCCGACCAACTGAATGATTTATTTACACAGACGTATTTACTTAAACAACGACCACCTCATCTGTAGCAGTACCTCCAGCTCCTGGTCAAAGTGGTAAGAACACAGTTGGTCCTCCCTATCTGTGGGCTCCATATTGGCCCAGTCATCTAACTGGATGGGAAACTTTTGAAAAAATGTTTTGTCTGAACATATACAGACTTTTCCCCCTTGTCATTATTCCCTTAACAATACAATTTAACAACTATTATATGCCTTTTCATTGAGTGAGGTATTATGCATAGAGTCCTGGAACCAATCCCCAGTAGACTCCAAAGGAGACTATGATGGTATCTAGGGCTACTTAAGCTCCACTACATATCAGATACCCATTCTGCTTTGCATGTGTGGTAGTCCCTCCTAACTTATCATTTTACCTTCCCTGGTACCAGTTATCCACTGTCAACCACGATCTGTAAATATTAGAAGGAAAATTCCAGAAATATAAAATTTATCAGTTTTAAATTGAATGTTAATATAGAATAGCACAATGAAATGTGTGTACTGCCTTGTTACACCAAGCATATGAGTAATCCCTTGGTTCAGTGTATGGGATCTGATCTTTTTCTAAAAAAACATATATTTTATTTATTTATTTGAGAGAGAGAGAGAGAGAGAGAAAGAGAGAGAGGGCACGCCAGGGCCTTCAGCCACTGCAAATGAACTCCAGATGCATGAGGTACCTTGTGCATCAGGCTTATGTGGGTCCTGAGGAATTGAACCTGGGTCCTTTGGCTTTGCAGGCAAGAGCCTTAACCATTAAGACATCTCTCCAGCCCCTGGGATCTGATCTTTAATGACCTTCTTGGTTATGAGACGGGTTATTGCAGTATCAGTGTTGTGTTCATGTAACCGTTATAACAGGAGATAGAAATCAGCTAGGCAGCCAGGGTAACAGAACCCCAAAAGTGAATACATTTTTTATTCCTTGACTAAAAGCAATGTCACTAAACTTGTAGAAATCTGGATGTTATCCCTCCCAGGAAGGATTTCTACATTAAGCTTGTACCCTTCTATTGCAGTCAGGTTCACACTGCTGGTAGAAATCACCCAACCAAGAGCAGCTTGTGGGAAAAAAAGAGGTTTATTTTGGCTTATAGGATCGAGGGGAAGCTCCATGATGGCAGGGAAAATGATGGCATGAGCAAAAGGTGGGCATCACCTCCTGGCCAACATAAGGTGGACCATAGCAACAGGAGAGTGTGCCAAACACTGGCAAGGGGACACTGGCTATAACACCCATAAGTCTCCTCCCCATCAATACACTGCCTCCAGGAGGCATTAACTCCCAAATCTCCATCAGCTGGGAACCTAGCATTCAGAACACCTAAGTTGATGGGGCACACCTGAATCAAACCACCATATTCTGCCCCTGGCCCCCATAAACTGATAACTATACATGAAGTAAAATGCAATGCATTCATCCAACTTTAAAAGACCCCATAGTTTTTATCAATCTCAATGATGTTCATACATCCCCATAGTCTAAGATCTTTTAACTGAGCCATACTACCAAAAAATAACCTCAAAAACAAAACAGAACATAATGGCACAGGATAAACATTCACACTGCAAAAGATGGCATTGGACATAGTAAAGAAATACTCAAGCAATACATGATTTAAACAGGGCAAACACCAAACTCTAGCTCCAAGTCCAACAACTCTAGCCAGTGACAAGTCTCTAATTCTAACCAACAACATGTCTCTGGAGTTCCAATTCTGCCCCTCCAGCTAGGCTACTCACACTCCTGGCCTCCACACACACACATCCTTGGCATCCATGGCAGCTCTCCTTGGCAGCCATCTCGTGGTCCCTGCATCTCTACTGGGTCTCCACCACAATCCAAGGTTCATCCTCATGGCCCCATGGGGTCTCCATGCAGGCTTCCAGCAAACTTGCTTCACACTGCCCTCGGCCATTTCCAAATCAAAAGACCCTGTTGCAAACTCAATGACCCTCTCTTTTCTGCATTTCTTATACTCCACAATACCAGGTAGGGTGCCAATTTGTTAATCCAGGCGGGGGGGGGGGGGGATAAAGTAGACTTTGAAGAATAGGATATTCCTTGTGCACTCAGTCCCCTTCAAAAGAGTCTACATTCTTCCTCTTGCCCCAGTGCAGGTCAGCTGGCCCCATCTCAAAGGTTGTAATCTCTCAAACAATTTGCAGGTGAATGGGCAGCAGTTTAGGACCAAAGATTTCATTTTTTTCTGTGCCATATCCCTCTGCTCACACCAGTCCATTTCTACACAATGCACAACTTCTCAGAATAGGAGCATAACAGCACCTCTCAAACTGCTTCTAACCCAGTCCAAGCAAAGGTCTTTCTCACCCTCATGAGCCAAACCTCACAGTTTTTACTGCATTCAGGTCTTTCAACTCTGACCAGAATAGTCCATCAAGCTGTACTTACAGCACTTCAAGGCATCTCTTTGGCCAAGGTTTCAAATCCTTCCACATTCCTCTTGAAAATCAGCTCCAAAAGGCCAAAGCCACACAGTCAGGTGTCCGGCAGCAACCCCACTCTCAGTACCACTTTACTATTGCAGTCAGGTTTGCATTGCTGGTAGAAATCACCCAACCAAGACCAGCTTGTGGGAAAAACAAGGTTTATTTTGGCTTATAGGCTTGAAGGGAATCTCCATGATGGCAGGGAAAACAATGGCATGAGCAGAGGGTGGACATCAACCCCTGGCCAACAAAAGGTGGACAGTAGCAACAGGAGAGTGTGACAAACACTGGCAAGGGGAACCTGGCTATGACACCCATAAGCCTACCCCCCCCCCAACAATACACTGCCTTCAGAAGGCATTAATTCTCAAATCTTCATCATCTGGGAACCTAGCATTCAGAACATCTAAGTTTATGGGGGACACCTGAATCAAATCACCACACCTTTTTAGAGGACAGGAACTCTGATCCTTACCTAAGATTACTGGGAAAGCTGTAAGATCTGGTCTTTGTCCATAGTAACCTGCTTACCTGGTCTTCCTCACATAGCCACTCCCTATAAAAAAAAGCCAGATGTGATTCTTCAGGTGGGCTTCTCCAACCCCTCTTGTATGTGGTGCTGGGCATCAAACTCAAGGCCCCTCTACCACTGGTTTACACCAAAAACTCTGACCCCAACTTCCAAGTTGAACTTTATCATAGGTACATAAATACAGGAAACAACAGTGTAGTAAAACTCATTACCACTTTGCAATTCCAGTCATTCACAAATAGCCTTGGGACACATCTCCTATGGAGAAAGTGGGGTTATTATATTGGCCCATTTAATGGTTTTAAGAGCCAATGAAATTGGGAATAATTACCCTCATATTTATATGAGGAAACTGAGGCAAAGAGAAATCTAATGCATTGCCTAAGATCCCATAATTGGTAAGGAACTAGAGGCAAGATCCAAGCCAAGTACTTCTATTTAGGAGTCCCTTTCCCCCATGTCACTCATCTTCGCCATGCACACTACACTGCCCACTCTTCACAGTGCAACCCGCACATGGATACATTACAAACAAGCAGACGGAGCTGAAAAGACGGCTCAGCGGTTAAGTATGCTTGCTGCACAAGCATGAGGGGGCCCTGAAGCTATCTGAGCTTGATTCCCCAGCACCCACCCAACAGCTAAGTGCGGCCACATGTGTCTGGGATCCTACACCTGCAGGAAGCAAGAGACCTGAATGTGACTGGCGCTCACAAAAGCCGCAGTTCTGGGTTCAGAGAAAGAGACTGCTTCTCAAGGAAATACACAAATGAGCGAAAGAGGTGAATGACACCCTTTTGGGTGAGCAATAGAAGACGATGACATCTGACTATCTCCTCCTGCGTGCATGCATAAGAGACCACACGTACACACGTCTGTAAACACACCACACCATGCACACTACACACGCATATGCAAAAAAACAAACAAACAAAAAAAAAAAGCAAACAGATATCCTGTGCTCATAGCAGAAAACAGTCTACAAAGAAAGGAGCTGTAAGGCCTGCACTACAACGGGTGTGTGTGTGCTTGGGTGCCTACAAACAGATGTGTGATAATACTGGGGAGAATTGGAAACTTGAATCACTCAATAGGAGACACAACCCAGAAGTCACTGGAATTATGTTATCAAATTAATCACATGATTTTATGACACATTTACATGTTCTGTCTACTTCTAATTGTGATAGCTTAATCATGATTCGCACTAGTGAATATAAAACCTGCTTCGTTTTCCCTGGGCGCTCAGTGATGAAGAACAAGTGACTGGAACTGTGTTTGCTGACAAGAGGGAAAACTTTGCTAATCTGCTATCAGAGAGGTGAGCGTCATCACGATCGAGAGGGGTCTTCTGGAGGGAGGGGGCTAGAGAGGTGGCTTAGTGGTTAAAGGTGCTTATTGCAAAAGCCAGACAGCCCAGGTTCTATTCCCTAGCACTCATGTAAAGCCAGATGCACAAAGTGACACTATGTGTCTGGAGTTTGTCTGCAGCTGTAGGAGACCCTGATGCGCCTATGTGATCTCTCTCTCTCTCTCTTTCTCTGTTTTTTTCTCTCTCTCATTCTCTCTCTCTCCCCTTCTCTCTTTCTCAGAGAAATAAATTATAAATAAGTAAAAATGAGGGTTCTTCTCCTGAGAGGATCCATTTGACACATTTGTAAATATTTGATTTTCCTTAGTCGCGTGGAAAATGGATGCAGTGGAATGGGAGTATGTGGTCTCCAATGATGACTTCCCTTGCTTGTTTCCCTGACCCGGCTGTTGGTTTAATTGCTGACCTGGCAAACCAGCGTCAAGCTGGCAGCCTCCATCTCTGTGCACAAGACAGCAAGGCCAACAGCTCGCTGGACATCTGTCTTTCCCTTCCCGCATGGAGCCCGAGGACTGCTTTCCCAGGAAAGGCATGCTCTTGCAGCCAATTTCTACCACACTGGCATTCTTTCCCGTGCCTCTTGACTGACCTTGAGTTGCCCAGTCCAATCACCTTCCCACTCCAAGGTTTAGCTGTTGATCGTCAAAGGGAAGTATTCCATACTGAGACCATTAATAGACACAACAGCACTTGGCATGGGTCAGGCAGAGCACAGCTCCACAAACTCCCAGGAGTTCAGGGTGGCTGGTGCTCGCCGAAACACTGAAAGAAATGATTGGGCTTTTGTTGCTGGGAGGCTTGTCTCTTGAAGGGAGCCCTTTGCCCTCCCAGGCACAGGGAGAAGAAAACATGAGACACTAGGTCTGCAAGCGCAGCCTTCCAGAACCTTCCTGACAGACACATGATTTGCCTAGGCTAAAGTCAACAGGGGGACACTTGAGCTACAAATACCCTTTCCCATTTCACACAAGGGTGACATAAAATGGCTCTATTTTCAGCAGATGGGGGGAGGGCAAGGAGATACATGAAGCTAAAGTTGCATTTTGACCAAGTGGTAATAAAACGGTCTTCCCTAGCTACCTGCAACACAAACCCACGCGAGAGAGACAATCTATGAATTCCATTGACCCGAGGCTTGCATAGGTGCATCTGGAGAATTGGCTGCCATGTGAACCCCTTCTTGATGCCACTGTTTCCTTTCCCCAAACACTGAGTTCAACAATCCCTACGGACCTCAGTCTATTTTGGTCTCAGTGACACTCCTCTCATGGACATCTACCTGATGGGCAGCATGGCAGTAGGTTTCGTAATGGCTCAACATATACGGCCATGTCCCTCTCGGCTGGCCAGTGATTTGGCATCAGGCCACTCCATCTCAGCCTCAGATGGGGTGACAGGAAATAGTGCTCCTGATGGTGAGGGGCCCCAACTACCAGAGTTTTTATGGCCTCGGCTGGGATGCAAATGTGAAGGAGTCTCAGAGGCCTCTTGAGGTGGGTGGTCTGACCTGGGAAGGCAGTGATGTGTGGCGGGCTCTGACTCGTGGTCTACCTAAGTGTGGGACCTTTGCAGTTTCCTCAAGACTACTGAGTGCCCGCTGCAAGCTCCTTCTGTGAGTTGGACTTTCTTACAGCTTTAAAGAAAGGCTAGGAGGACTCTCAAAGAATCACAGTGGTGGTGGTGGTGGTGTGTGTGGGGGTGGCACCTACATCATTGACATAGAATCTCGTATATTCCAGTGGACCTGAACTTTAGGCCCAGATCCTAGCAGGATGCGACACATTATCAACCCCTTCCGTAGGACCACCGCCTGTGCTCTCCCGGACGTGGTGCCTGGAAGCTGGTTTCTGAGAGCTCACACCTTGATCTGAGAAGAAATGGGCTCAGAGTCTCCTTGATGGAAGGCTGGGGAGAGGAGCACCCTTCTGCTGAGAACCATGACTCTCACTGCGGGTCAGATTTGAGTTCTGATGTTTTTCTTAGTCATCCCACCTCAGAAGAACAAAATGCAAGCCATTTCCCATACCTCTTGGGAAAAGAGTTTGGGGCTATGTCTCTAGTGGACATTAGATCCTATTGGAAAAGAATAGGATATAAGTGACCTCTAGAATGACCTGAAAAAAGGGTGCAGGAGGATTCCCCCCTAAAAAAAAAAAACTAGAACGCCACCAGTAAATGGGAGAGATGAATAGAGCCCAAGAATGTGCCCCAGGGAGTCAGTTATACTGTGTGGCCTCCAAGAAACCTTGTCAAAACCTCCCTTCTCAGCAAAGCTCAGAGAAAGCAGAGCTGCTACATTCCAAGAGACCTCCGTGTGCTGGACCAGGGGCATCAGTGCAGACGAGTACAGTGCTGGAGGGATACTGGAAGGGAGAGAAGGAGAAGAGGCAGAGAGCAGCGGTATGATGCTCCCAACCAGTCTACAAGATGGGGACAAACTGCATTCATGGGGGTCATACTTCTGATACACCTGATTTGGCACTTTGCACCCTCTTTGGCCTTAACATTGGTATCATAAAGAGAGCACAGGCTCCATTCTTCATGTAATAATTGTTTCCAGCTTTGGGGAAAATTGCTCGCTCTCTCTTTCCCTTCTTCCCTTCCTTCTGGTGGTTCATATTTAAAAGCAGATACAAGCTCTCCTTAATAAACTGTGGGAGCCACTTAGCACACAGTGATGGCATCTGGTCTCATGGAGTTACACAAAGGAAAAGTCGTCTGGATTGGCTCTAGACTAAAATGTCACTGGGAAACATATTCAAAGAATAAAATATTTTGCCAGTGATTAACGTGGCACCTTCATTCAACCTTTCCTTGTTTTCCTTCAGTCTTTGAGACAGCAACCACTAACCATCCCCAGAACACCTACAGAAGCATTTCTCTTTTATGCAAGATTGTAAATATTTTAATTCACAGTCCAAGGAAGCTTACTCTCCTGGTTCCAAATATTTTACGTGCAAATTGGATCTCACTCAAATATGTTGGTGAACTCTGAAGGCTGGTGACTGTGATATGGCCATTGTGTAGCCTGAGGCTGGTCACAGGTCTGTGTGAGTTTCTGGGCCCATGGTGTTGGCATCATCTGGAAACTTGTTAGAAATGCATATTCTCAGGCCCAGCTCCAGACAAGCAGAATGGGACCCCATGGGCAGGTGTCCACCATCCGGATGCTAATGAGCCCTCGGGAGATTCTGTGGAAACTTCCCCACATGAGCGGCTGTGGCTCGGGAGCCAGGCAGACACTCTCCATCGGGCCGCTCCCTTCTCTTTCCTCAGCCTGGTTTTCTGAGCTGATGGAGAATAATAACCATAACCATCCCATAAGGCAGTTGGAGCAAATGAAGCCTCACAGCAAAACCCAGCTTGGACTTTGGAGGTGCTGTGTGACTAGTGATCACCCTCAACCCTTTCCAAGTTCTGGCCCGCTGGGAATCAGGCAGGTGGAGACAGAACGTCAGCTTTATGGCTGACGAAGCTTATGTGAAGCACGGA
The DNA here is from genome assembly GCA_036346955.1 of Dipus sagitta. Taxonomy (NCBI): domain Eukaryota; kingdom Metazoa; phylum Chordata; class Mammalia; order Rodentia; family Dipodidae; genus Dipus; species Dipus sagitta. The sequence continues at coordinate 47,239,834 of CM070777.1, read as the reverse complement.
ACGCGGGCCGCCCACCAGCGGACCTCCTAGTGCGGCTTCCTTGAGGAACCTTTGGACAAGGTCTGGGGGATCTGAGGAAGAGACAACCAGCTGGAAATACTGCCTTGCACTGTCAATCCCCAGGAATGTGGACTGGAGGTGTGCATCTGTAGGGCCTGCAAAGGTAGCCCTGGTTCCTCCCCAGTGAGCAGATATACCTGGGAGCTGGTAGACCCACATAAAATGGATCAGGCTCAGTTGTGAGTCCAGAGCTGGGTGACCTTGTAGCTCATGGCTGGGAGGAGAGAGAAGCAAGTGAAGGGTGTGGAAGACAGCCTGCAGGGCCTTCACGGTTCTCCTCTGGCTACCCACATGTCCTTCCATCTCTCTTTGAAATGACTGGTGTAAAGTGTTTTCTGTCACAAGAAATCAGTGCTCAGTAAGTAATGTGATCATCATTAATTGTAAGATATTTCCAGATTGCTGTGTGGGAAAGTAAATACTAACAGGGGATGTTTCCCCAGCAGCCCTTGATGCTTATGGAGAGCTGCATGGGGAACGGGCATGTACTAATGCACGTGTTAATTCACTGACTGCTCATGGCACTATAGCGTAAGTTTAATATATTCACTTCAGATGAGGTCAACGAGACACAGGAGAGCAAGTAAGTGGCCAAAGGGGACACAGCCAGAGAATGGGGGACAAGCTAAATCCAGGGGGGTCTGATGGCAAGGAACGTTACCTTAGCTTCTGTACAATGCCACCATCCCACTGCCTAGATGGCCCAAGCCTGGGAATTCTGAAACACATGCATGATTTTTCTTAGAGAAAAATATTGAGAACCCCCTCCCCCAATTGTAAAGATATGAACACAACCATTGCTGAACTGGGATGTTCTTCCAGCTTCATGAATGCTTACATCTATGGTTCAGAATTCTACAAGGAGAGATGCAATCAGAGAATCATAAGAAATGTTCACCAACCTCAGACTGATAATGACAACAACAACACTGATTTAGGTAAGCTCCAATAACAAAAACTTAAAGGCACTAGGAGAAAACTTAAAAGCACTAGTAAGAGACATCAGTGAGCAAGACAGGTCTGGTAGACACTGAGCTCACCGAAGAACAGCTGGGACTACCTGGCCGCTGACACAGCCTCGTCAAGAGAGGCCCACACGCGTCAGTCGTAACAGCGCCGCCGAGCTTCCGTGCTGCGTCAGATAAGGACGGATGGGCTGAGCTGAATAATCGTAATCCTCTGAGAGTCTTTGAAGCCAATTCTTTATTTTTAAATTGAAGCTTTTAGGTCTAAAACCACTCGAGTAACTTCTCCTGCCAATCTGTCACTTGGGGTTGTTTCAGAAACCTTTTTTTAGTGAATTCCACACTGAGCGAGGCTGGTAAGAAGTTTATTACTCTGTCACCTGATTTGTTAGGATAGTTGCGATATGTCAGAGGGACATAAATAATCCTATTCAACTCAAAAATGCTTTTCTGTAAGCACTTGGAACTTTTTACATTTCAATTGCCTTTTGTACTTATCCAAATGCTTTGCTGGTTTTCTTTTTTTTTTTTTTCCGTCCATGACTACGTGATGGGAAAAAAAAAATATCTCAGGCCAACTTTCCAAAGAAACCTGTTCCCATCCAGCCCACCACCACCACCTGTGTTCCAGGCCTCTGTCTCCTGTGCCTTATCCTGAGAGGATACGAGGCTCTCAATCCACTCCCATTTACCAGTATGCAGCTCCTGTCCCAATTAACTCACTTACACATTCAGTTCTTTCTTGAAATGAAGAGAGAAGCCTCCACCTCTGATTAGATTAAAAACTGGCAAATAATTGTGAGTGGTACCGAAATGAGTTGTTCTGGTCTGTTTTGCTCTTCTGGAGTATTTACAGTGAAACATTTAGGCTGTTCGAAAAGTGGGGAAGAGAAAGTGAAATAGACTAGACACAGACCAAGTTCATGTTTCTGTCAACATCTTATGACAGGCCAGAGATAAACCTCATAAATTATGAAAAATGGACAATTCTTGGTTTTGATAACCTAGGCTGGGAAAAGGACCAAGGAGTCAATATCTCTGGATCCCTGGAGTTTATCTTACTTGTTTTTCAGTGGTTAATCCCGTACTTATCTTATTTATTGAACAATTTCAACAGGCAGAGGGAAGTTAAAATGTTTGGCCATAGCTCCTCTTTCAGCTTCAGTTTGCTGGTGCCAAATGCAGTGGTGATTAACCAAACGCCCCCCCCCCCCATGTTTTTCTGGAATGCAGTACTCCCAAGACAGCAGCATTCCAGAGGAGGGAGATGTGGGTGGGAACTGCAGATCTTTACACTGTGGGGAAGTGTGTGTGTGTGTGTGTGTGTGTGTGTGTGTGTGGTGGTGGTGGTGGTGGTGGGGGGGGGTTCTGGACGACTAGGAAGCAAGAGATCTGAGAGTAAGGCCATGGAGAAGCAAGGAGGCTGAAGAGATTAGGAATACGGGATTCACAGAGCCTAGAAAGAATGGTCTGGCGGGAAAGGAATTTCAGAATCAGGGATTAGTGGAGATGATGCCAGGAGGGAGATGGACTTAAAACCCCACTTTGTGGACCCAGCAGAGTGGCCACAGGGGGCCACTGTGTGTTGTAGGGAAGGCAAGTTAAATGACCTCAGTGAGCATTTAGAATGGTTAAGCGTGGACAGCCAACGACTAAAAGAGACCTGAATCAATGGGTCCAGTTTAGAAACATGTCAAGGATTAAGGCAAAAGATGATGAGTGTTAAATTTTTCCTTGGTCCAGGTTTCTCTCACCGTTAGTGAACTCTGCCTTTGACTCACAGGTCTTGTGTAACTCCTTAGCTATTATATTCTCTCCACGAATAACTTATGTTTCCTCGGACATCTGCATCAGCCTCACCTCAGTGTCTGTGAACTCAACTTGAAATACTGCTTGTGGACATGCTTTAACCACACAGAAACAAGCGCATGATGAAGAAAATGAGAAGTTTGTCTGAATTCATTTAAAAATCACCTCAGACCTCCAGGGGGGCATATATACTCAGGGAAAGCTGCTTTTGTTCATGGGGTAAAAGACTCTTTTGTTTACCGATTAAAATCTACAGGCTCCTTTTCCAGAAATCTCAGTGTGTGTCTGCCCACATATGACTCTTCATATTATTCCAAGCTGACAAACTCCCTTGAATCAAAACCTTCTCAATTTATCTGAAGCTTCTAGAATATAAACCTTAGCTTCTATGTCAGACCAGGTCACTTGTTAAACCTCTTGAAATCTCCCTGTAATGTTCTAGAAGTCCTACTGGGAGCCAGCAATGCCTTCTGGGGAAATCTGACCCATGCAGCTTCTAGAATATTCTGTGGCGAAAGCCATTCCTCATGGTTCCACGAGCCCCCTTGCTCTTTTCAGAGGCTCACACCCTAACACTGGTGTTTAGGAGACTCTCTAGTACTGTTGCACATGGGCCAGAATGGGCAGGTAGACATATGTGTGCTCAGGGTAGAACCAGGAGATGACCTAAGGGGATCCGTCTGTCCCTACAGCCTGCTGCTGAGGAAAAAGCCTGGTCTCAACTTGTGCTTATATGGCTCTGTCAAACCAATTCAAGAGGCCATAAAGATATAATTTCTGAGCAACACCATCATGGGACCTTTTTTTTTTTTTTTCAGGCTCTTTGCCAGATATAACAAGAATGAAGAATGAAATGGCTTCATATTCCAAGCATGAACTAATGTTGGGGTTGCGGCTGATAAGTAAGGAACAGCTAAACAGGCTTTGACACGGTCCCTCGGGAGAGGACAGTGTTCTCACTGGAAGTGGGGGGTGTGGGGATTTACGGGGGCTGTTGAGGATGGAGCTGTCTGGAAGCGATTCTTCCCTCATAAAAAACCCAGGCCCCTACTGACTGATTCTCACGTTAGGAAAACATTGGGTAAGTCAATAGCATAATCCAAGAATGTTTCCCTTCCTCCACTCTGAGTGCAAGGGTCCTCCTTTTCTTATCTGTTTCTAATTTTCTTCATGGGTGCTGTTCCTAGCCTATTAATTAAAAAGATTTTTGGCTAGAAGTCTCATGACCTGCCTGGAAAGAAACAAAACCCTAAAGGCTGATGATATTCCTACAACTCAAAGAAGTGAAAGGGCCAAGAATGGCCCCTTCCTGAGTCCCTGCTGGCTCAGGACTGGGGTGCCCCAGCACAGGTAGGAAGGACTGGCTGGCTGCACATCAGTATGTGCAGGAAGCCATGGCAAATCACTGGCTTGCAGAAAGTCCTCTGAGGAAATAAGGCCATTACAGGGCCTTTAAGATCAACCATAATAGACTCCCTACAACTTGGTTTTCTTTGGCTGCTCTTACAGACCCCTCTGGGCCTCCCTCCAGTGTGAGGTCTAATCTTACTCAGCACGATATGGAGGTAAGAGAGAGGCTGTGGGGACAGTGCAACAAACCTGGGTCAAATACTACCTCCACGCCATCCTCACCAGGCAGCTGTGACCGTGGATTTGCCCCTCTGACAGGGACTGAATGTTTATGTTCCTTGCAGAAAACATAATGTGAAACCCTAGTCTTCAATGGTATGGTATGTAGAGGTGGACCCTGTGGGGATGAGGTGAGGTCAGGAAGGTGGAATTCTCATGATGGATTCCTGCCCTCATACGAAGGGACAGAGAGCTTGAGGACGCTGTGGGACAGCAGCTTCGTGTACAAGCCAAGAAGGTCCTCATCCTCATCCTCATCTCACACACCCAGCCTCCAGATCTGTGAGAAACAAATGCTGTGGTTTCAGATACCCACTCTCTTGTGCTGTTACAGTACCCTGAGCTGCTTCCATTTCGTTAAAATTCAGTGTCTGCATTACAGAGCAGCTGCAAGTAGTCAAGGAACTGTAAAATGTGGAGTCCCTGGCACACGGTAAGCTCAACCATCGTAACCATTATGCTTGTTATAATCATCAAAATCATTACCAACACCACTGGTACCATCCCCATGACCTGGGTCAGGGAAGAATGAGAATAGAGACATTACAGGCAAATCAACTCAACACAGCGTACACTGGATGAACAGATGCCACTCACAGCATTGCCAGGGCACGTGTCTTTGCTTCCATTCTTCAGCTAAATAATCGGGGCAGAGAAAAGTCAAGCTGTAACATCCACCCATTCAGCGAAGAGGGACCTTGTTTAGGATGTTCCAGGTACTTTTCTTGAGAATTTCGGATCCACTATGAGAAGAACAGACAGCAGACACAGTCCTTGTCCCTCAGGAGAACACTAGCACCTTTGCCATTAGGGCGGCATAGCCTTGACAGGCACGGTGCGGAGGGCTCAGGTTCAGACTGAGCTATTGCTCAAGTTCAGTGTTTCAACCAAGTGGCAGCACACAGAATGCATCAGGGCTTACGAGCTGTCTTTTCCTGAAAATCCCTGCAGAAAATTCACCCGGTGTTTACTGACTTCTGTTGAGCATCATGGACCAGGGCAGGGCTAGGGCCGGGGCTCATCACGTACATAGCGTGCAAAGACTGACAAGTGATAACCATCCTTCCTAGGTGGTAGTTGAGCTCCCAGGCACCTGCAATACTGCTATCTTTCTGGGACCTACACCATAGCCATCAATGGCCAGGCTATCTTTTGAAACTGGGCGACTGCCAAGCCTTCAATCAACTTGGCATTCTTTTTCCTCACCATCTATTTCATTTCTAGGATAGAGAGCAAAGATCAACTTTCCCACTGATTAGATGGAACAACCAGCGAGTTAGACCTGGATCCTATGTGACTGTCCACATGGCTGGTTCCTAATGACAGCGCTCCCCCCTGGGTGCTACTAGGAAGCAGCCTCTCTCCACCTTCTTTCTTCACTAGCCCCAGCCTCCTACATGAGCACTTGAGTTGTGGTCTGGGACTAAGAATGCTGTGGGCTTTAAAAAAAAAAAACAGTTAAATCTTTCATTGCAGACCAATTAAAATTTAAAATCAGTTTTCTTCTCCCCCCCACCCCGCACACACATACACACACACACCACGCCTGCCTCTATGAACAGAGAGAGCTGAAGACAATCTGGTGGTTACTATTAGAAACGGGATTTTAAAATCCTAATTGTTTTAAAATTAGTTCTAAAAACCTAGTTCCTCACATCTGTTTGCTTCCTCCTTTCTAAAGTTACTGGAGGTGAGCATGCGGGCAGACTGAGTGCTTCTCACCAGAGCACTCCCTGCTCCTGGCAGCTGTAGCCGACCCCCGCAGCCTCCTCAACATCATGCCCTAGCAGAGTATGGCCACACATGTGCTATGGCATGCTATTCCTGTCACCCAGCTCTACCTACTCGACACCAATAGCCACCGGTGTGCCCTGCAGGTTTCAGAATTTCGCAATGTTCCCCCATTTTGACATCAAGACTCATTGATAGGAACTCTTTCTGGGTCATGGAAGAGCGGAATATCAGGCTGTCCCTCTGCCTCCAGCCTTATCTTATACAGCCTTTGATACCCAAATGATGGACCTTAAGATCGTCTCAGATAAAGAGTTGTATGGGGCAGGAGGCCTCTCCGGATGGGTAATGTGTTTGCATGCCCTCCACGTATGGATACGTATCTGAAAGTATAAATCCACAGTGTGCGTGGATACGTGTTTGCCTGCCTTCACCACAACCTGCTGCTGCCTCACTGATATCTTCTGACTAGCTCTGTTGCAGTTTCAACAATCCTGACTTTCTCAAGGTAGAAACCTCCTCCTAAGACCTGTCAGAGCTAAAGATGACCCTTCCCAGTGTGGTCATGTTGTACATGCACAAGGTTATACATGCACATGTGTGCATATGCGTGCACACACACACACATGTTCACACATGCTCATACCTTTTGCCTTTAGAAATCCTACCCCAAGGAGGGCCATATAGAGAATGGGGCATGGCTGTACGAGCCACACAGAGGAGTCCCATAGCTCAGAGAAGAGACTCTAACCATAGCTAGAACAGGCATGGGAAGGGGCAGACTGGTTCTGGCCAGGTCTACCTCCTCTTTATTAGAAGAGGGGCTCTCAGTTCAGCCATGGCCTTACTTATAAGTCTGAACCAGCCACTTGGTCTCTGTGTCTTGCCAATCTCTTCCCCAAATGGGAAATATTCCTGCCTTCCTTGGCCTTACAGGTATGCGACTGCGGAAAGAGTGTTAACAGTCACCAAGCCCCTACACTGAAGAAACAAAGCACATTTCTCATGTCATCCAACCACCTTGTGGTTGAGCGTATTTGTGTGCTGTTATTGCTCAAATTGGACTGATGAGGAAACTAGAGTTCAGAGATTAAGTAACCTGTAGGAGGTCACACAGATGGTAAGTAGCTGAGCTGGGATTTGCACAAAGGCAACTTGACCTTTCTGCACTCAAAGCACCATGTCGGTGTGAGAATGAATCGCTGCCCTTTCAGAGAGAAAACAGAAAGGTTAATTAGGAGAGGGAGATCGCACACAGCAAATGCGAAAGGTCCTCAAAAGGTATGACGGAAGACGGCTCTCCCCCTCTTGAAGTTTTTCACTACATCATGTACTCCCTTGCACCTTTAGAGACCAGCAGCCTGCTAATTCACTTTCCAGACCCCGTGTATCTGTGTCTCTGGGTGATCATAACTTGGTTGAGTCAGCACACAAGCTCTAGCAAGGCTCTCAGAAAGATGTCATTAGTTGGAAATGATGCCAAATGTCACGCTGGGGAGTCCGTGTACAAACACGCTTCCCTCCTCGCCAAAGAGCAAGCGTTCTGAATAGTCATCATCTCCTTTCCAGGTGGATAAGCTGGGCCAGGCTGCCCAGACCCACCCAGACGTCCATGCCAATGAGTTACCCATGGTGAAGCAGGGAGGAAGTATAGGGTCTGCTACTGTCATTCACAGTGGCCATCTTTCCTGTAAGGGGTTTCAGACAGCGGGTCTTGAAGCTGACGGATCCCAACATCCTACTAAGTGGCTCTGGGTCACCCAAACCAGATCAACAAACATTTATTGAGTCCCAAGTTATAACTGTAGGGCAGGAAAAGGCCAGGAAAGAAATACCACCATGAAGGGTATAATTAAATATGTACTAAATGAAAATCATTTTAATTATGGGTGGAACATATTTGGAACTATTAATTTTGGATTTGTTTTTCATCTATTCTTGGTGGCTTGTTTAACACTGCCAAGTTCTTAGAAATGTGGCCCAGACTGAGGGTCACTCATTCCATAGATTCCTAGTAGCCTGAACAGATGGGGTAAAATTGTCAGATACAATGTTGGATGCTCTATACTAGGTACCCTTTACTTTTATATGCTAAATCTAGCAACCCCAGGTAGGGCTTGAAATAGAAAGTACACTGACAATATGATGTGTGCTGAAATCCATACCTGAGTCTATAAAACTCAATTTGAGAACTGCAATTCATCTTCATTAGAAAATGCCTTTTATTTTTAGAGTGCCTTACAGTGTAGGAAGCACCCTGCATATAATCTGCCATTTGATTCTCCCAGTAACCTGGTGTGATGAGAAATGTGAGTCTAATTATTTCCAGAAAAAGAAAGAGGCTCAGGGCAGTTAAATCTGTGGAAGGCTCCAAGTCCATGGGGACCAAAGCTGTACCCAAGACTGATTCAGCCTCAACACCAGTTTAGTATGGGGATCCTGATTTGTTTTGGGGTCCCAGCCTGGCCGACACTCTAGCACTCTGGTAATATCACTAATCTCAGTTTCAAAATCCTTCTCCAAAAATCGCGAGTAGCATGAAGTGTTAAGTGTGTCTGCTTACATACTATCTCTCTCTGGCATTGTGTTTCTGATGCCCGGGGCTCCTAGGAAGACCACGGGTCCTTCAGTTCTGCAACTTCCAGGCCAGGTGATACCTTCTACCAAGACAACTTGACTCTGCAGCTCAACAAAGCTGGTATGGAGGGAGATTTGTGGAGAAGAGAGCTGTGTAAAGAATAAGGTCAGACTTTTGGGATGCCTTGGAGTTCTTTAAGGAGGTGAGGTCGTGGAATGCACTGTTCAGCACACTCAAGACAGCCATTTACCTGGGCATGGGTGGGGGGCTCCTCTGTCAGAGCTCAAGGTTGTACAGTCCTAAAATCTTTCCTTACGGACATCCGGTCAAAGGGAAAGGTAAGCCCACCGCACTTGAAAAGTCAGCCGAGCTGCTGCCGGGAAATGGGCCGCAGCCGGCTGGGTCTTTACAAAAGCTGGTGCTTTTCTTGTTGTAGGAAATAAAGAAAATGATTCCAAAGAAGTCTCGTGGATAGTACTGCTCACTTTGATAAAAGTTTCATCTTTCCACTCTACAAAGGGACTTCAAGCAGTGTTACGTTCTTTCCTTTAAATTATATTATACATATTTATTACCTAGTAGTTGGTGAATACAGACAATGTCTTTCATTACTGGTGCAAGCTTTTTTTTTTTTTTTTTTTTTTTTTTTTTGCATGTGAGAGAGCGGCTTCTAGATGGGAAATGGGATAGCATTTTGAGGGTTACCATGAAGGCTTCATGATTCTGAGGCAAACTGACCGGAAGCCCTACTCAGTTTTGAGTCTTTTTTGAGTTGCTGGAAGCCAACAACTTCTGGCCTGTCCTTGGGAAGATGCCTCTGAGGAGACAGGGCAGGCCTTGAGTTGGCATTGGGATTCTTGTCCAACATGGACAGGTATGCTCTGCTCACTGTGTGGGGATCCTTCTCATGAGCCTGATTCCCCAAAATTGACAAAGGGTCAGCAAGACTAAGCTGTCTCTGGGATTCCAAGGTCCTTTCTGGTACCTAAGTCGGAAGATAGGTAAATGTGGAGCCCTGCTTGCACACTGGTGTTGCAGTCAGCTTCATGTCGCTGGGATGGACATCCACAGCAGACGCAGTTTATGGGAGGAAGGGGTTTTATTTCAAGCTTACAGATCCAGGGAGAAGTTTCATCAATAGCAGAAGCAGCTGCTTCCATAAATTCAAACAGAGGAACCACCACAACAAGCAAAGCCAAAAAGCAACGAGCACGAACGACCCAGGATCCCTGCCAGAGCTCAGTCTGCTCTACACACTTTTGGGCTGGAAATAAAATCCACCCCCAAATACACCCTAGGGCTGGACCACAGGATCCCTCTCCAGTGACACCTCCTCCAGCTAGGCGGCTGGAGACCCAAATTATAAGCTTAATAAACACCTGAGTCTATGGGGGAGGGACGTGCATTCCCTGAATGGGATTCCATTAAGGAACTGTTAACATTTACTGGGGTCAAAGGAAAAGCTAGTCCAGCACTGGGACTGAATGTCCGTTCTGTCTTCCCCTCTCAGTATTTTCTGCCCCAGATCTTTGTGTTATGACGTAGCATACCACTAATAAACAAGTGGAGAAATTCTGGAAAACCGCCCAAATCAAATATCTCTAAAAAGGACTTCAGAACACACTTTTAGGAATGTAGGACTCCTCTTCAATTTGTCTTATGACAGAAGGTTGAAAGGAGCTAAGCAGAGCACTGGTGATTTTTCTCAGTGGTTCAGCACTTGCCTGGCATGCATGAGGCCCTGAGCCCAGTACCACAAAAACAAGAATTGGTAAAACAAAATTGTGAGGGACACAGAATTTTTTTTAAAAAAAAATGTTTTTATTTATTTGAAAGAAAGACAGAGGGAGGGAAATATGTCTGAGTATGCCAGGGCCTCCTGCCATTGGAAATGAACTCCAGATACATGCCCTACTTTCTGCATCCAGCTTTACTTGGATACTGGGGAATCAAACTTGGGCCATTAGGCCAATAGGTTTTGTAAGCAAGTGCTTTTAGCACCTAAGCCATCTCTCCAGACTCAACACAGACTCTTACATCAATCTGGGATGAACTGTGACCACTGTCTACTAACCAGATGAATTTGGACACGTTACTTAACCTCTTGGGGCCTTTTTTTTTAAAACCTCTATAAAATAGGAATGGTACTACAGGTAAGATCTGAATCTAAAAATTGGAAATACAAAAAAAAAAAAAAAAGATATATGAAACATACATGAATTTTGTGTTTAGACCTGGGTTTGTCTCATTCTTGATATCTCATTATGGATACATAAATATTCCAAAATCTGAAAGAAATCTAGTCTGAAGCACATGTGATCCTAAGCATTCCAGATAAGGGGTATTCAACCTGTACTATGCAATGAAAAAAAAAAAAAAAAAAAGAGCTATGAAAAGGGGGTCTTTTGTTGGCACTATCTACCCTCATTGTTTTACTTAAACTTTCATAGGAGTTTTAGCAGGTGTGTGAGAACCAGGGATAGGAAAGACCTTCTCATATTCCTGGCCTTAAAAGTTGTCCCATCCTTTTGTGACATCCTAATTGGAGCTGTTGCCCATAGCTGTGAGTAATGACTCTCCTCCAATATCTTTCCCTCACTCCCTCATCATATACCGTATCTGGGGTGGCTGCCTCCATTCTACTATCTCATGACTCTGAGCAGCTCAAGAGCCAGGGTGAGGTGCTGATTTGGGGTAGCCAGTATCTGTGTGAGGTAAGCAACAAGGGCCTCCAGGATCAGAGACAGAAATCCTCTTCTTATGGAAGTTGACAGTAGAACGGAATAGAAGCAGTACCATCTCTTTGGTTCCATAATTAAAATCGAAACCAGAGACTCTTCTGCTCAGGCAGACCGGACCACAGGTGTTACTTTTCAAAGGGCTACATGATCTTTATTAATAGCTGACTTGTGCCCAAGACTGGGTCACTCCATCCTCAGAAGCTGCTTGACCTCTACCTGGTACACCCATTCTCTGGTAAGACTCATGTGGAATTCAACCCCAGATAAACAGGAGGCCCGAGGCAGCCATGGCCCCAGGCAGTTCCTGAGTGAATTAAGATATCAGGAGCAAGGCTGAGTCTTAATCCTTGTTCAGGTCTCTGCCTTTACTTTATAGTCACACACCTTTTATTTCTTCTGCACAGTTTCCCTTTCTAATTTCTCAGAAATCCCAGAGTGCCTCCAGAACTTATTTGCTTCCTAGCTCACAGCTCACTTCCTCCTAGACGGTCAGCTCCCGGAGAAGAGGAAGTCTGCCTGTATGGCTTGTGCTGCAGCCAGGCTCACGACAGGCATTTACAGCAAGTGAATGAGGGAAAAGACAGATTCAAAAGGCCACATGAAATCCAAGAAGGCTGCCTGCCAGGGGTTGTGGGGTACAGTAAACGTTCTTTTGAAGAAAGGAAGGATAGAGAGAAGAGAGAGGGAGGGGAAAGAGAGATGGAAGGAAGGAAACACTGTTATGCTTTTCATCTTGATATCCAAGCTTTATGACACACTCACACAGTGACTATAATCTTTACAACAGGATACTTAAGGACTAAATGACTCAAGAAGAAAATTTTCTTTGACACTATCACCTGCCACTGTATTCATTCTCATATTCCTTCTCGTTCTCTCTCTCCTTAACTAATTTGTTTTCTAAACCAAAATTGGCAAGGCTGGATCTGGGTCCATGGAGTGAAAACTTAATATAAATTTATGAAGAATTAAGAAAGTATCTGTGGGAAAAGAATGGTGAGATAGAAAAGACACAAAGGTTACAGCCTGGAGAGTCCTTTGTTTTAATCTCTAGCAGACTGAACTCTGACGGGTTTGCTCATGTGGGAAGCACGCTTCTTCATACAGACAGACACCTGTGCTGTCCTCGGCTACTCTGAGCTAGAACGCTGTTCTCTGATCACAGGGCCTCGGCAAGGGCAGAGAAGGTAGGGTAGCTACTTCTTGCAGCTGCCTTCTCATTGCTGGGACAAAACACCTAACCGGAAGCATCTTCTGGGACGACAAGGTTTATTTTGGCTTGCAGTTTCCAGGGAAGAGTCACTGTGGCAGGGAAAATATGGCAGAACAGGCAACTGGGGCATCCCATCTTGTCACATATCAGCAGGAAGGAAGTAGTTAAGAACGAGCTGGCCTGAACACTTAGTGGACTGGACTAATAAACCTCAAGGTCCACCCCCAGTGACACACCTCCTCCAGCAAGGCTCCACCTCCCAAAGGCTCCTCCATAACTTTCCCACAGTGCTCCTGACTTGAGACTAAGTGTTCAAAACACATGAGCCTGTGTGTGTGTGTGTGGCGGGGGATTTCACCACACGAGGTGCCTTGAGAAACAACTCAGATGGCCAAAGTGATTTTGTTGGCTACAGCATCAAACTTTCCTAGTGAGAAAAGGACAGAAGAGTAAAAGCTGGCCATGGATGACCGTTCCCCACCCATACGAAATTCAAGTGCAAACTAACTGAATAATATAGCAACAGCCTCTACAAGCTGATGTTGGGCCCAACTGTGACTTCTCTGTGTCCTAGGAAAGAATAAAACAAGAGTGGGCCTGGCTCATTCTCTTGTTATCCCTGTTCTACCCTGGGTGGCTGTTTTGATATTCAGGACGCAAGGCTCCTGCAAAGCCAGGTTCAGGACTTGGTTTCTGGTGACCCTGCAGACCACAGATAGCTCCTGTAGGTGTGTGTTGAATGGTCATGGGTATCCCTGCACAGGGGCACCAGGGTTCTGAGTTTTGGAGTTAGCCAGCAAAGGGGTTCCCCAAAACCAGTATGCATCAACATGCATGGGTTTATACAAGCACTGTGGGCGTGAGAAGTTTCTGTTACCCTTTCTGTTGCCCTTGCCCAAAAGTCATGTCTGTGTAGCTTTGAGTAATTAATCTGCCAGGCATTTCTAACTGTACCAAATAAATGAAGACATTGGAACAAATATAAGCAAAGAAACTTCCAGTTAAAAAAAATTCTAAACTGGGCGTGGTGGCGCACGCCTTTAATCCCAGCACTCGGGAGGCAGAGGTAGGAGGATCGCCGTGAGTTCGAGGCCACCCTGAGACTCCATAGTGAATTCCAGGTCAGCCTGGGCTAGAGTGAGACCCTACCTCGAAAAACCAAAAAAAAAAAAAAAAAATTCTAAGCTGGGCGTGGTGGCTCATGCCTTTAATCCCAGCATTTGGGAGGCAGAGGTAGGAGTATCATGGTGACATAGTGAATTCCAGGTCAGCCTGGGATCAAGTGAGACCCCCAACTGGAAAACAAAACAAAACAAAACAAAACCAAAATAACAAAAGCAAAACAAAATCTAAACATCTATGATAAACACTACTCTCTAAAGCCTGTTTTGTTTCCTCTCCCTTATTCTTCCTGCCTTTCTTTTGACCTCTCCCTCTCTCTATCTCCTTCATCTGCCTTACAAGAGCCAGTGAGCCTTAGCAATGCTCCACGGAAGTCAGCAAGTCAGGAATTGTGTTCACAAGCATGGAGCAGTTGATCTCCCACGATGACACCAATACGCAGCTTGGAGGCTGTAAGACAAATCCCCAAGCCTCTCATTGAGCTATGAGCAAGAGGCTGGCAGTCAGCAAGCACAGGCCCTCCCGGCCAGGCGCTAGGAGTCCAGGCCCTGCACTGGAAGCGTGGGCTGATAAATAATCACAGACACATGGGGACATGCAATATGTCTTCTGTAGAAAATCAAGATAAGGCTAATGGGTGAAATCACCAGCAACTAAGGCACGTGTTCATTATGGGAGAGTGGGCTTTATAGAGCCAGAGAGCCCTTTCAGGAGAGGGGGCATAATGCGCAAGCTCAGCAAAACTGGTAATTAAAGCCATCGCTCTTCATTAAGTATTCTACCCCTAGAAATTGAGTGCTTACTCTGTTTGGGATGGAGCTGCCTATTAAACACACATAATACATGCAATTATCATTTATTGAACATTGTAATCTATACTAAGCTCCTCATAGACACATCTGACCTAATTCTCACCACAAACAAGTTGATATTGGCACAGTATTAAGGGTTATGTGATCAGACGTAGTTTCTGCTATCTCTGCCCTCCAGTGTTCTCTCCTCTGTGAAATGGAACAGACAATGGTATGTACTTCATAGGCTTGGTGTGACTTTTCTCAATCAAAAATGTACGTAAAGCATTAATTATATGAATATAGAAAATGTCCCATAAATATTTATTTATTGTACCATTTTTTTTCAAATAAGTCTCCCTTAATATTTAAGGAATGTAAGTGGTATTGCATGCCTTTAATCCCAGCCCTTGGGAGGCAGATCAATATGAGTTTGAGGCCAGCCTGAGACTACACAGACAATTCCAGGTCAGCCTGGGCTACAGAGAACCTTACAGTGTTAAAAAAAAAAAAGAAGAACCATGTAAGTGACTGATCTAAAGTCACGGAGCAAGCACAGAGTGTGAATCTACCTTTTTTTTTTTTTTTTTTTTTTTTTGAGGTAGGGTCTCACTCTAGTTCAGGCTGACCTGGAATTCACTATGGAGCCTCAGGGTGGCCTCGAACTCATGGTGATCCTCCTACGTCTGCCTCCCAAGTGCTGGGATTAAAGGCGTGCGCCACCACACCCGGCTTGAATCTACCTCTTTCTGTCTCTCAGCTCCATGTTATGGTATCACATCCCAAATTCTCTTGACGGTATTGTTAAAAATTATTCTAGCAAGCCTTGAGATACAGCTCAAAGATACATGGTTTACTTAGCATGCATGTGGAGGGCCCTCAATTTGATCCCCAGCACTGCAAAATAATGATGATGGGGACAGTAGCAGTGGCCATTCAAGGAAACTCAACATTTTCTGTGTGACTTTAAAAATCATATGAGAGGGCTGGACAGATGGCTTAAGGACCCAAGTTCCACTCTCCAGGTCCCATATAAGCCAGATGCACAAAGTGACGCAAGCACACAAGGTCACACATTTGCAGTGGCTGGAGGCTCTGGCACGCCAGTTCTCCCCCTCTCTCTCTCTCTCTCTCTCTCTCTTGCTCTCTAGAATTAAAAAAAAAAAAAAAAAAAAAGGCCAGTCTGTTTGGCTTGCCTCAAAAAAAATATCATATGGGGTGGGGCAGGTTGGAGAAATGGCTCAGTGGTTAAAGGTGCTTGCTTGCCAAACCTGACAGCTGGGGTTCGATTCTGATTCCCAAAACCCTACATAACATCAGATGCACAAAGTGATGCATGCATCTGAAATTCATTTGCAATGGCAAAAGACCCTGGCATACCCATTGTCTCTCTCTCTTTGCTTGCAAATAAACAAAAAATATTTTTAAAATGTATTTATTTATTTGAGAGAAAGAGCCAGAGAGGGGAGTGTAGAGAGAGAAAATGGATGCACCAGGGCCTCTAGCCACTGCAAAGGGACTCCAGGTGCATGTGCCATCTTATGCATCTGGTCTTCATGGGTACTGGAGAATTGAACCTGGGTCCTTAGGTTTCACAGGCAAGTGCCTTAACCGCTAAGCCCACAGAAATATTTTTTAAAAGTCATATGGGGGATGGGCATGTAATTCAGTAAAGTGCTTGCCTAGCTAGCATGCTTAAAGCCTGGGTATGGTTGCACAGGTTTGTAATCCCAGCCCTTCAGAGATGGAGACAGAGGACCCAAAGTTCAAGGTCACTTAACTACATAGTGAGTTCACAGCCAATCTGGGATGCATGAGATTCTGTTTTTTGTTTTTAAACAAGCAGAACAAAACAAACAAACAAAAACAGTCACATGGACCCATGGTTCAAATCATTTTGCCCTGGAAAGATGGCAGGCAAATTTGTGCCATAGACAGGCAGACCTAAATTACAGTTGGAAATGAATTGGTTTTCCACTGATGTGGGTAGACGGGGCTGCCTTGTATTTGACTGGTGGTATCAGAATCTTGAGTTGCCAATCCCAAGTCCATGTTGGGTTCTCTGGGGGAACATTTCCCTCCAACTTGGCTCACACCAGGTACTGGTAGTTTAGCCAAAATTAAAAATAAAACAAAAACAATGTCATGGAACGGGGAAGGTGTGAACACTCAGACATACGACTGATGGCCGCTGCTCCAGAAGAAGCTCTGAAGGTGAGGAAAGCAGCCCCGCGGGCAGCTTGGGGGAGGTGCGTAGAATGTGTACAAGCCCTTGCACACAGCAGGGTTGGCAAGATCAGGGCACACTGCATCCAATCTGTAGCCAGCTCCTCGGGGTCAGGGGACACTTCCCATACACGGTCATGGGGACAACTGTCCTGTAGACGTGGATGACTGCAGCAGTAACCCTGGGAAGGGTGGCAACCATGCTAAGAATAAGCAACCCTATGGGGAACTCTGTCTACGGGAAGTTGGTCTGTGTTCGTCAATAAGATCATTTTTGTCCACAGGAAAAACAAGAAGGCTAAGAAGTGAGGTCAAGTATCTCCGAAGTCTTAGTTGATTTACATGCGTTTCTGAAGAAGAGCCAGGGAAGTAATCTGGAGCCACGGAGACTCACAGAAAGGGAAATGGGCCTTAGCAGGAGGAAAATTCCAGTCGGATAGAGAAAGTCATTTTGGGGCTCAAGCTGCTAAGATTGTTAGATTCCACAGCTGAGTGAGGTTATGACTATTTCTATAAATCTTCAAGAAGCAATCTCACAACATAACCATCGCCCTCCCACTCGCTGGAATAAGAATCTTTTTTACCTCCTGCTTACACTACTGTCCCAGTTACTTTAAAAAAAATTAAAATATTTTATTTATTTAATTGCAAGGAGAGAGAGAGAGAGAGGGATTGAATGGAGTACCAGGACCTCTAGTTGTTGCAAATGAACTTCAGATGTATGTGCCACTTTGTGCATCTGGCTTTATGTGGGTACTAGGGAATTGAACCCTGGTCTTTAGGCTTTGCAGGTAAGTGCCTTAACCACTGAGCAATCTCTCCATGCCCCAGAGTTACTTTTATTATTTATACTGTCTATATCAGAAGCAGCTGATTCCCAGACCCCACTCCAGACCACAGAGTCAGAGTTCCTGCATAGGAGGTGTCCATGATGCTTATTTCTAGCAGGCTCCCACGATGAATCTGTTGCATTTGGGTAGGGAACCAAGGCTGCTCACACCCCTGTGACCTTGTGTTTTCTAAAACACATACACGTTCCCAAACATACCGAGGACTTCTGTAAAGATGCTAACATAAAAATCAAGACTGTGCTGGGTGTGGTGGCGCACGCCTTTCATCCCAGCACTCGGGAGGCAGAGGTAAGAGGATCACCGTGAGTTCAAGACCACCCTGAGACTATATAGTGAATTCCAGGTCAGCCGGAGCCAGAGCGAGACCCTACCTCAAAAACAAAACAAAACAAAACAAAACAAAATCAAGACTATCTTTGCAGGGAGATGAGTTACTCAGCTGCCGGAACACCCACCTGGGCCAGGACACTGCGCGGCTGCTGAGCTCAGTGAGGGACAAGGCTGCGCTCTGGTGCTCTGTGTTCCCAGGCTGCCAGGTGAAGGAGGCGGCCAGGCCTTGCCACAGAGGTGGTGACTTGAGAGACATGCAGGTGTGGTTAATTAAGGGCAGGTGTCCATGTCCAGATGTCCAGAAGTCAGGCCTGAGCACACGACGCCTCATTCTCTTTGGGGGTTCTTTGGGCTTTATTTCCTCCCTTATTGCTGAGTTAAGTGGTGATGCACATTCATTTGCTCTCCACTCTTCAATGCCTTGCAATTGTCTTGCTGAGGGAATCTAAAACATCCCCACAAATTCTGATGGTGGGCAATTGGCTCCTTCCAGAGGAAGGCAGGGGTCTTGAAGATGAATTTCTTTTTCCTTCTGTTTCTGTTCCATCTTTGGGTACTCCAGAGGTGACTTTCTGAAGGTCACTTACAATAAATGTGTGTCCTTGCCTCGCCCTGCTGGGGTGCTCTTAAGCACACTTCATTAGCAATCAAGGGTGCTAAGGGAACCACTCCGTGATTCTCTTGACCAGTCAGCTGCCCCTCATGCTCGTTGCTAGGCAACAGGAGGGAAGCCAATTTTCAGTTGGTGGAGGGAGAACTTTTAGCTGCATCATAGGGAGGGGAGGGACAGCAGTGACAAGGCTAAGAACCAGAATTGTCCAGCTGTGACAACTCATTCCACAAGACGTGAATCTTTTTTTTTTTTTTTTTTTTTTTTTGGTAGCACAAACACCACACTGTCCCTGCTCAGATCCGGGGTGGACACCTTTCAGAGGAGGGAAGCAAGTATGAGAGTGACTCAAAGAAGCCTGAAAACTTGCTGGGTCACAGCCTGGCTTGAACTTTTGACTACCCTTTGACTCACATATTCAATTAGGGCACAGCTCAGTTCAACACTAAACTAGAGTCCCAAGTTAATTTATTAAAAAATTAGCTAGAGGGCTGGAGAGATGGCTTAGCGGTTAAGGCACTTGCCTGCAAAGCCAAAGGACCCACGAAAGCCAGATGCACAAGGTAGCGCATGTGTCTGGAGTTCGTTTGCAGTGGCTGCAGGCCCTGGTGTGCCCATTCACTCTCTTTCTATCTCTCTCTGTTTCTCTCTCTTTCTCTCAAATAAATAAAATAATTAATTAGAAAGACCCTACAGGTTTACTCACATTCTCAACTCTGGTAGTTTCCTTGAAGGAAAAAGAAGTTTGGCGTCCCTAAATCAGTGGCTTGTGTATACACTGTATTTTTTTTCCTCCGTCTTCTTCCACAGGCTCACGACTGGTCGTCTTGGCAAGGCTCAGGAACACTAATCGCTCCACTGCATTTAGTAAACGCCAATGACTCAGCACCTCTACCATGCATGTCAAAAGTACACAATCCTGGGTCTATCCTAAAGATACCAAAAGTGGAACTGGAAGCTTACATTTTTAATAAATGTACCTCTTATCACTTCCTTTCCTTCAAAACACAGCTGAAGCCATCATTTTTGTATGAAGGCTTAATTAAATGTGTTAACTAACTCCTCTTATGTGCCCTTCATCCATTTGTTTTCCCTGCCTCCAGCAGTGATAGACATCCTCTGTTCAAGTTCTTTGCAAATAGTCTAAGATATTCTTATTTTGTGTTTTGCTGGGGAAGTATTTTCCCTAGGGTGCAATGCAACAGAGGGTAATATACTAGACTCCAGGGGCCATATCTGGCCACTGCGTTTGTGGAATAAAGTTTTATAGAAACATCCCTGATAGGAAGAGCCCTGGCACGTTGTTAACATATTGTCCCAGGCCACATTCATAGTACAGTGGCAGAGGCAAGGGGGTGAAACACAGACAATGTGGCCTGGAAAGCTTAAAATATTTATTTTCCCATCTGGCTCCTTACAGAAAAGTTTTGGCACATGTTGGCTGGGAAGGGCGGCAAAGGCTGAACAACTTTGCAACAAGCCTTTCTTCCTCCTGGCTCCCATCTACACTACATTTCCCAGCCTCCTTTGCACTGAGGTATGATCTTACAGCTGAGTTCTGATCACAGAGATGGGTGAGGGAATTTATGAGATTCTCCCCAGACTGTTTCCCCATGCTGCACGCAAGCACAACACTGGAATTGGAAGCCTGCTGCTGCGGAAGGTGGCAGGGCCCTTAATCTTTGCTCATAACCATTACTGGGGTAAAGGAGGTTGGCCCTTCCTTCTTTCTTGGAGGCAAACCACTCGCCCATTAGGAAAAGCCATTTTGGTCTTTATACAAGAGAGAACCAAACCTCAATCAGTTTGGATCCTAAAGCATTATATGAAGTTCATTTATTACAGCAGCCTGATTTAACTTAACTTACATACTGTGCCTCCTCCCTTGGGCTAGGAGTTAGAGAGGGTCATGGAGTGGGGTCTTCTCCTTATTCAGAACACCCATAGCGTCTCTAAAACCATGAACAAGGACGGCACAACTGCTGCTCCTTTTGTACAAGAGGAAATCTGGAAGAACCAAAGCTGGTCACAGCTGTGTTGACTCCTTTCTCTGGGGTCTGTCCTCACGTCCTGCTATGCAGCACAGGGAGCTGGCCCTCTCCACTGCTGACTAGTGGACGCTCTGCCACTCATGGAGCTGGACAAGGAGGAGTGTCCCTTGCTCTAGGAAATAATTACTTCCAGGGGAGAAGGAATAGTTCAGTGTCTTTGTTAGGACTAGGTAGAAACCAGTGGAGTATACAGGAATGAATTCTGAAGGCAATGTATTAGACTTTGGCTCTCAGATTGTCTCTACAAAAATTGGCTGTGTACCTTAAGGCAAGCCACCACCCTTTTGAAGTCATAATTTTCTTGTCTATGCAAGGCTACATCTCAGCATATCAGAACCAGACTGGATTTATATTTTTAAAAAATGTTATTTGTGGGGCTGGAAAGATGGCTTAGCAGTTAAGGCACTTGCCTGCGAAGCTTAAGGACCTAGGTCCAATTCCCTAGAACCCACGTAAGCCAGATGCACAAGTTGGCACATGCGTCTGGAGTTCCTTTGCAGTGGCTATAGGCCCAAGCATGCCATTCTCTCCCCTGCCATCTTTTTCTCTCTCTCTCATAAATAAATAAGTAAATAATGTTAAACCGGGCATGGTGGTGCATGCCTTTAATCCCAGCACAGAAGGGCAGAGGCGGGCGGATTGGCATGAGTGTGAGGCCACCCTGAGACTACATAGCAAATACCAGGTCATCCTGGGCTACAGGGAGACCCTACCTCAAAAAAAAAAAAAAAGTGTTCTTTGTTAGAGAAAGCAAGAGAAGAGAGAGAGAGAGAGAGAGAGCAAGAGAATGGAGTATGGGTGCGCCAGGGCCTCCTGCTGCTAAGAGGAACTTCAGAAGCACGCACCACTTTGTGTGTCTGGCTTGATATGGGTGCAGGGGAACTGCTTTGCAAGCCAGTGCCTTTAACTGCTGAGTGACCTCTCTAGTTCCCAGACTGGATATTAGACAGAGCTTGTACAGTGGTTTTCACAGAAGTTCTCTGGATGCCTGTGATCATTTAAAGGTGCCTCAGTAGGTGTGGCAATGTTTGGAGGATGGACAAAGCGCCTGTTCTGGGCTGCTCACTGATTTGAGTGTTGAAATATCACTTTTTGTACACGTGTGGTAGGGTAGTATTTTGAGGTTGTTTCATGTTATCTCCTCCCAGACAGGCACACTTGCTTGTGCCTATGAAATCAGGGTTATTTTCATCTTTGCCTTGAGGATGGACTGTCCATGTCAACATAAAGACAAAGATACTAATTCTTGGTCTTTAAATTTCAAACAGCTATATCTATGCTGCCCAAGATGATGGCCTTTGGCCATATTTAGCTATTTGAATTTAAATAAAGTGAACCGTTCCCCAGGACCCTGGTTATACATCACCACTCATGTAACTGTGGCAGCATGATGGAAGAGAACACATGAAATACGCCCTTCACCAGAATAAGTTCTACTGGAACCCCTGTTCTTCCAAAGACTTGAGGGAACTATTTAAGGGGTAGTGAAGGCACCAGAGAATGGATAGGAACTTGATGAAGAGGAGAGCCCTTTCTCAACTCCCCTCTGCCAGGTATGAGACCTCACACAGATCAAACCAAGGGGAAGGGCTGAAGCTGAGGTCTTGGGAGACACAGTCTGCCCAGCAGGTGGGACCAAATGGGGCAGCAAAGCCTTTCAGTATTCCCTAAGAGCTCTCTCGTAGTTTGGGAGCAATGGAGTCATGGCGGTACATAGCAGACAGGCTCAAAAGAGAACCAGGAAGTACGCAGAAGGATGACTATGGTGCCTTCTAGAATTGCAGGGAAGTACACCGAGGGGGAGGGGTTGTTAGATGCCAAGATACACAGGCTGGAAGACCCAGTATCAGACACCCAGTGCTTCTGCCCTGGTGGCAGTACAGGGAATTAGACCATGTGCATGCTAGGCAAGCAGTCCACCCGTGAGCTTCTCCCTTCTCCTGGGTATTGCTTAAAACACCCTGAAACTTGGACCCCCCCTGTGGGAAAGAAGGAAGAGGGGTCTAGAAAAAAAAACAACAACCCTGCAACTTAATTTTTGTGGAAAGTGGACACGAGGGAAAAGTTGTTATAAACAAAGTTACCTTCTTGAATAGTGATGTGCAAAGACTGAGTGCATGCCCAGTCTATAGTTCTTAAGTTTGCCTTGTACAAATATGATCCCGCTGCTGCTAAAAACAACAAAAGATTGAAAGCTCAGTGAAACTCAATCTGTGCTTCTCCCACCTAAAAGCAAGAGACTGCATATATTACATTTGGGGGTCAAAGGGAAATGCAGGAAGCAATCTCAGGACCCGCACGCTTTTAGAAGCAACCGTGTGTGTGGAAGTGTCAGAATTCTCCAGTATGTACCTTGACACCTTTCCCAAGTGGGGGCAAGAGTCAAGCCAATAAAAAATTCAGAGAGTGTTTTAAGCGTAAGCACCTACTGTCAGTAAAGGAGAACATGTCCCACCCAGGCTTAAAATCCTACTTTATTCCGTGAGAAAATGAACAAAAGGTGAACGGGTATTATGCAAAAGTGAAGAGCTAGCATTCAACCACTTGGTAGGCCTGGGAGCCAGAAACTTCATCCCAGGAGTGGGGTATGCAATGTCAATGCAGCATAAGCATTTAACATAGAGGGGGGGGGGAACACCAGCATGGTCCGTCTACTCCTGGGATGAAGGGGAAAAGCAGTTGAAAGGGCTGTGGTATCAGTTCTTATTGGGCCCTATGTGACTTATCTAGTAAGCAAGAGATCCAGTATTCAGCCAAGATTTTGTCTATTCTTCTAATACATTATGCTGCCCCACTGTTATCTATATGTAGATACAATTTCTCTAACATTAACACAAAGGTGTCAGTCAAAAAAACTCTCACTGGAACCTGGGGAGATGGGTCAGTGGTAAAGAAACTTGCTTGCAAAACCTTTTGGCTCAGGTTCAGTTCCCCAGCACTCACTTAAAGGCAGATACACAAAGTGGTGTATACATCTGGAGTTCATTTGCAGAGACAAGAGGCTCTGGTGTGCCCATTGCCTCTCTCTCCATGCTTCCAAATAGAAATAATTAAAAAAAAACCCTTCTGGGCTGGAGAGATGGCTTAGTGGTTAAGGTGCTTGCCTGCAAAGCCTAAGGACCCATGTTCAACTCTCCAGATCCCATGTAAACCAGACACACAAAGGTGAGGCAAGTGCAAGGTCACACACGCCCACTAGGTGGCAGAAGCTTCTGCAGTTCGATTTCAGTGGCTGAGGCCATGGTGTGCCAATCTCTCTCTCTCTCTCTCTCTCTCTCTCATTAAAATAAAAAGAAAGAAAAAAATCATCTTCGCTAAAAAAATGATTGAAATTTTAAGGCATATAAATAAAAATGAAGTGTTTTTTTTTTTTTAAAACTCTCTTACCAGACAGCGAGGGTGGATATGTTATTTATACTTGCTAGAGGCTGCCAAAACAGCTTTGAGACTTTTAGGGTTGGCTAAGCCAGGATCCTACGATATCCTTGGTTCCTAGAACAACAGTGCAAGACTGAGAAAACATAGCCAGTCCATCAGGATACTACTGGATCTACAGAGGAAAGTGGACAGTGGTGCTTGGTGGCAGGAACGAAGTGCGACACAAACAGCGTGGGCTTTGTGTCCTGCCCAAATTGTCACAGGCATCGCATCCTCCAGAGCAAACTAAGAACCACTGGGAGCTAACCAACTCCTTGTTTATCTTTAATGACACCAGGGCGACTGGGGAAGGGGAAGAAAAGTAAAAAGACAGAAGGGAGAGATGCGAACTCGAGACATAGGTTTAGGTTAAAACAGTTCTTGCCAAGGCATATAGAATTGTCCCAGGGATATAAGATGACTCCTGAAGTCTCCAGACACCTGTAGGCCTCATGTCTTGGCAAACAATTTGTAAAACCAAATTCCAGTTCATTACTGGAGCTGGCACTCTATGACATCTAAATTCAAGTGAGGGTCAGGGTAACGTGTGGCACATTTTCAGAAGCATTTAGAGCCATGTCAGACAGAGACATTAGAAGAGAACCGTCCAGACATGGCTTTGGAACTGGTGGATGTGCTAAGAGAATTTTTTAAGTATTTGAATCTATTAGAAATCTGAAAGTGCTCATGACTAAAAAAGAGAGAAGGAGGGAGAGAGAGGATCAGAAATGGCTTGAGGACCATAAGACAGAAAAAAAAAAAAAAAGCAAGTTGGACTCCAAAGTTCACAGCTCATTCTGGAAACTTATTTTGACTGATCGTCTCATTCCAACATCTTTGCTTAAAGGAGGTTTTCTGACTTGATGTATGAGGATCATAACCATCCCCCCTGGGAGGAGATGGTACTTCCTTTGATAGTCTTTCCCTTCTTTAGCTTCTTCTCCTATGAGTTCCTTTTCTGGGATCAAGTGTGGGGAGTTCCAAGAACTTCATTCCAGACCTGGTAGAGCCCAGCTATATGGTAAAACCAGGCCTACTCTGCTGTGAGGAATACAAGAGGGGGCTGAAATCAAGTTCTTCATTTATTTATTTATTTATTTATTTATTTATTTATGAGAGAGACAGTGGAAGAAGCAGAGAGAAAGAGAGAATGAGCACACCAGAGCTCCCAGCCACTGCAAACGAACTCCAGATGCATGTACCCCCTTGTGCATCTGGTTTACGTGGGTCCTGGGGAATTGAACTGGGGTCCTGAGGGTTCTCAGGCAAACACCTTAACCACTATGCCATTTCCTCAGCCCCAGTCTTTTTTAATTTTAATTTGTTTACAAGGAGAGAAAGAGAAAGAGAAAGAGAGAGAGAGAGAGAGGAGGGAGGACCTTCAGGCACTGCAGACAAACTCCAGATGCATGAACCACTTTGTGCATCTGGATTTAGTGGGAATTTAACTGGGAATTGAACCTGGTTGTGAGGTTCTGCAGGCAAGTGCCTTAACCGCGGAGCCATCTCTCCAGCCCCATCAAGCTCTTCTTGATAGAAGCACAGAGCTCTAGGAATCTCCTAGTCACAGTATCAAATAATTAACTTTAACAGCAATGTGGTCAGAAAGAGAATTTTCAATTCCATCACCATGGTAACAGCTCATCAAAAAAAGATTAAATGTAAATATAAAAATTGCCTCATTTGGTTGATGGATAATAAAATAGGGTTCCTGGGGTATTTACTTTGCATTACCCTCCAGAACTCTCCCCAGTCCAACCTATGCACTGGATTGGTACTAAGATAGCTCTAGCCACACGTGAAAACCCCAGGATGCACTTGAGCCCATGACCTTAAAAGAGTAGCTTATTCCACCAGCCCCAAATCATCAGCCACATCTTCACCCCGTGATCTTTTGATATTTATTAACGTCTGGCCCCAGCCTGATTGGTCCACAGCAATGTCATAGGGCGTTTATGGGAACAGCTCCAAGCTCCCTGGTGTGGTGGCTCGCCGGGACCATGTGCAACAGGAGAGAAGACTAGAATATTTTGATGAAACAAATCAAAACCAAGCACATGTGACTTCTTGCTGTTCTAAGGGAAACGCTGCCACCACCAGTTTTTATATTAAAAACTGAATGGCATAAATCTCTAAAGCACGCTGAAGTAGGCTAAGGACGTGTTCTGTCGTTTCCAGAACTGCTATCTAAGCAAATGTAACAGTGTGAAGTTTCCAGAAAGTTGAGTCAAGAGCAGGTACTGAAACACAAACGACAGCTTGTAAGTACAGGGAGATTTATCAGAGACGAGCACATAGCAGGGACCACCAACGTCCATCACTCTGGCTTAGGTGAATTATGACACCACCAGGCA
This sequence comes from Dipus sagitta, assembly GCA_036346955.1. Classification (NCBI taxonomy): domain Eukaryota; kingdom Metazoa; phylum Chordata; class Mammalia; order Rodentia; family Dipodidae; genus Dipus; species Dipus sagitta. Next base: position 47,213,356 of record CM070777.1, on the reverse strand, counting down.
ACAGAACACTATGTGGGATTATAGTACAGAAAATACAGAACTTCTACAGTTGTCAACAGAAAGATGTCTGCCACATTAAAAAGCCAGGACAAGGGCTGTAAAGATGACTCAGCAGTTAAAGTGCTTGCCTGCAAAACCTAACAACCCAGGCTCGATTCCCCAATGCCCATGTAAAGCCAGATGCACAAAGCGGCACATGCATCTGAGTTTGTTTGCAGGGGTTGGAGGTCCTGGTACACTCATTCTTTCTGTCTTCCTCTGATGGCAAATGAATAAATAAATAAACATATTTTTTTTAAGTTAAGCTACAAAGCAACATATATAACACACTCTCATATAAAGTGTGTATTTATGTGTGGATGCATAAGAGTAGAAGGCTACTTACCAAAATGTTAATGACTTCTACTTTTAGTTATTTCTTATTTTTATATTTACGATTTTGTTGCCTAAAACAATGCAGTGAGCTTTTATGAATACTATAATAAAACAACAAACATATCAAGCCATGGCTACTCTTAAGCAGGATTTTCAGTAATAATTTATTGCCTAGCATGCACAGACACTGGGTTTGACCCCAGTACCACAAATAATAATAATAATAAATAAAGGTTAGTGTGCTATTTGTATGGTAGGAAGCTAGCTGAAAAGACCACATGTCCCCTAAAAGAGAACTCTAAAGGAGACACTATGCAATCACAAAGTCATAGATCTCTAGGAGTCTATGAGCTAAATTTTACATGACAGCAGGTCATGTTCACAGGGATAGACAGACACAACATCTTGGTTAAAACTAGGAGATATCTGAGATGTCTACCCCGGTGTGATGCCGGCTAATTTATCTAAGTACCCTGAGTATCTGAGAGTGGAGTTAAAAACAGTAGATGAGGGAAAGCGCATAGCAGGAAGTCTGCACAGGACACATTTAGGAAATGTAAATTGCTATTGTCATCTCTTATCATTCCCACAACGGGCTCGGCTCTATGGGAACTGTGCGGGGACAGTTTTAGAAGAAAGGCCTGCCCTTTGATGCTCTTGATGCCCATAGTCTTCAGTTTCTGAAAAGACCTTCCTCGATTTGGTTTAATTGTTTAAGCAAGCACTAAAATTAAATGGCACTCATTTTTCCAGGAACATTTGGAAGATTCCTTGGCACAACGCAGTTTTGACTGAAATATATCATCTGTTGCTGACTTAATCTCTTGATGAAGCCAACCCGAGCTTTTCCTCTCTTCCTTGGCAAATGACCTGATGCACTCCAATCAAAGGGCATCTTTAATCTGATTCCTTCTCACTCAACTCTTTACCATGACCCACATACCATTCCACTCCTCCCCCCCCTCATAATTGTAATCAGCCCTGTCCAATTTGCTTATATAAACAGGAGGCCAGGGCAGGGGACGTCACTTGGCCGTGGTGGTTCTGCTTTTCAGACGTTGCCTTTGCCTTATTTCCTGAGACCTTTCAAAAGAGCTAGACTTGGAGGAGAGTTATATTAAACAGTTTGACTCCAAACCTAAACAGCCCCTGAAGCATTAGTGGTTCAAAGATCTCCTGGTGCATTTATGAAAAGCCATTGATCTGGGAAGAGGTGTTAGAGGACTTGAAATGCACCATGAAAACTCCTTTGCTGGCAGGAGGCAGAGTGGTTTTCATTAAGGAGCTGCCCTTTATCTCGTCACATTACTGACCTGTCAAGGCTGAGATGGCCCACTTCCACTGCCTTTAAAGGAAGCTGCCTCTGGCCAAAAACTATGATAAGAAAGTGTTCACTTTTAAGACGTGTACAAAGGAGGGAAGTGTGACTCTGTGGTGGCTTGCTTTTTTCAGTTGGATTCCCTATCTACATGCTTTAAATTCTAAACTTTGTGACCACCTCTGATCCACAGACCGCCTTGAAAACACCAGTGGGTCATTTCCCCAGTGTTGGTTTATTAGTACTTGGGCGGGGGGGGGGGGGCAAACAAACAAACAAATAAATCCATGAGTTCTAAACTTCAGGAGAACTGGAAATGTCAAACCGAATGGGGTTCACTCATCGCTCAGGTCATACGTACCGAAAGGACAATGCTCAGCTTCTGTACGATGCAGGCTGCCTGCAGTTCCATCCTACTGCTTACCAGCTAGGTGTTCTCAGCTGAATTCTTGCCTCTGTCTTTGCCATGGTTTCCCATCTAGAGACTGGGCAGTGAAGTCTCCCAGGGCTGTTGCAAGCCTGGCACATAACTGGCACATAAAGAAAAGTCCATTCTTGCTTTGCTGTTATTGCTGTATTTTTATTTAGGCTATCTAAAAATTGTGAGTACTATCTTGTATTTATGTGCACACGCACATATTTCTGGTGAGAGGTGCACATTCCCAACAGAGAAGTGCTAAGCTAGCTGGACAAATACTCTCCTTTAATTGATGAATAAAATCCTACCGACACAATCAAGCACCCAGCAAATCAGAAGCAAGGGCAGAACCCAAACCCCTATGTTTTGGCTCCCTTTGTTCAGTGTTTTGGGGGAAAGTTTCACAAACATTAGCAAAGTATTGCAGTCAAGACTGACTCAACCTTGCACAGAAGTGATCTGGAAATACAAGTAGGATAGTATTGGACACCTATTGGTAGGCTCAAGGCAAAGAGAACATGCAATACACTGGAAGCGTGAGAATTGTGGAACTGCGGAAATATTACTTGAGGACAACAATCAACAGACAAGAAGAGGTGTACAAGCCAGAGGGAGGAGGACTGGTGAGGGCCCCAGGCCCATTCCATTCCAAACACCTTTGCATTTCCCATGCTATAGCAGGACACGCTGATCCTGTAAGCCACCCACGCACTTTACAAAAGCCAAGAGAATACAGGTACACTTGATTTAGAAAGGAAATCATTTTTTTTTTTTTCAGTTTACAAGTGATGAGTGACTATGTCTCACCCTCTTCGGGGTCTTTAAATATTGTATTCTTCCTAAAGCTAAGTTTTTAAAATTCTTCCACATTTTCCTAGTTTGGTGGCTCTCAAAGCATGGCCCTGTGGTCGAGCCTGACAACAGAACCACCAACATGGCTGAGTTACTCACTAGGAATGCACACTGCCCCCCTCCCCAGACCTACACTAAGGAGACTCTGGGGTGGGCCCAGCAATCTGATTTAGCAGGGTTTCCTGGTGATTCTGAGGCACAATCAACTTTGAGAACCACTAATTTGAGTCATTGGTGTGGTGGAGAAACCAAGCAAGGAATGGAGACTTGGAAAAGGCTTCTAGAAACCCGAATCCTTCGAGTACTCCCTCCATCATTTTTTTTGTTTGTTTGTTTGAAATAAACTGGAATTAGATTAGTAACCCAGATACTCCTGTATTTTGCAAACAAGAGAACTTGGAGGGAAGTGGAAAATAAATTCAAAGTCTTTCATGTCAGTTACAATGACACATTCATTTTAGCATTGTGTGGGAGGCAGGGAGGGGAAGGAGGGTGGTGGTTGGTTTGTAGAGGAGAAAACACAGTTCTGATGGAATCCACTGTAATTTAGGGGCAATTAGCACCTGCACATTCTCCATCCACAAAACTCCATTAATCCAGTCAATTTTTGTATTCTAACCAGAGCCAAAATCCTCTGCCATACTTGGAACCCTTTAAAACATTCTGCCTGCCCGGATGCTGTCCTCCTCTTGTGCTGAGCCTGTAGGAGTCATTTCAGCTCCTGGGAAACAGACAAGGACCACCATCTTCACTGCATCCAGGCCGCCCAGCGCTTGGAAGTGGGCCCTCTCCTGGGCTGTGCCCTCGTCAGAAGGAAGCTCCAGTTCTCTTAACTAGACCTGTCCTTTCCCTGTCATTACTCAAGTCATTCTTGACACTTCCCTTGCTATTCTGGGCAGCCTTCCCTGACAATTTCTAGACTGCCCCGTGGCGAAATAGCCAAGTGCTCGGATATGGTAATGCTTTGCCTTCCTAAGTCTCTTTGCTCTTTCCAAAAGCCCCTTACAGTCTGGTTTCCACCTGATCCTTGACACGCCCATGCTGTCATTACCTTTGATCCTCCTTCAGCCACTCCCACCTTCAGCAGTCTACAAACAAAGACCACCCCGGCTTCCAGGGGTTAATGACCTGCCAACTCTCACTGCTAAACAAACAGATGACAAGGAATGTTCCAGACAATCTCCTGATTCTTTTTTTTTTTAATTTTTAAATTTATTTTTATTTATTTATTTGAGAGCAACAGACAGAGAGAAAGAGGTAGAGAGACAGAGAGACAGAGCGTGCGCCCCCTTATGCATCTGGCTAACGTGGGTCCTGGGGAATTGGGCCTCGAACCGGGGTCCTTAGGCTTCACAGGCAAGCGCTTAACCGCTAAGCCATCCCTCCAGCCCCACTGTCCTGATTCTTAATCAGAGAGAAACACCATCACTTTCTGACCACCTACCCAATTCCACAGACCAATGAATAATGCATTTAACTTCCACTGTGTTGATGTCTTGGTAGCTATGGAAATCAGTGCACTTTCTTTTCACTTAAAAGTCCTTACGAAGAAGAAATCATATCTGTGTGATGGGCAGGATCAAGGAATAATGTGAAGTGTGTCAACTAGTCCAAATATTTTCATGTTTATTTTAGCTACAAAACAACCCAGTGAATTAAAGGATATGCAATGCCTGCGCCTACTTTATTGATAGGGAAATGGAAGTTTAGGTAATAAAAGCGACTTCTCGGCTCCCAGTGGACAGTGGCAACATGAGGGATATAATACAGATTTCAAATTTCTGGTTTTGTATTTGTCTGCTAGATATATGGTTTTAAGGCTGTGAGCACTTGGGCTTCTGTGTGTTGTCACAGGGACTTCAGGGGAGCCTGGAAAAGGGGATCAAGAAGAGTTCGGGGCATTTTATCTCTGCTTTAACTAGAATGTGCCCTCTCTAAGCAGCTTAGAAGCCACTGAGGACTTCACACCTTCTATCTAGAGCACCTCGCATAGGGCTAGTGCGACTAATCCCAGTCAGGTGTAGGCAGTGACTCCAGGAAGATAGAGTCTCAGAGGCACTGATCTGCCTTGAAGTGCTTGCACGCACCTGGCACCTGCTGGCTTGCAGTCAGTGTGGGCAGCTGAAACTGCACCAGCCCTCGGGGCGAGTGAGCTAGCCCTCAGCCCATTCGCATTCTGTCCATGAATGCAACACATATTTGTGCCAGGGGCTGGGACTGGAGTGTTAGGCAAAATAAGGAGGTGAGTCTCCCGTGCCCTCAAAATACACAATAATTTTAAATTAAAAAGAGCTACAGGGGCTGGAGAGATGGCTTAGCGGTTAAGTTTCTTGCCTATAAAGCCTAAGGACCCAGGTTTGATTCCCCAGTACTCCCTTAAGCTGGATGCACAAGGTGGCATATATGTCTGGAGTTCATTTGCAGTAGCTAGAGGCCCTAGAACACCCATTGTCTCCTCTCTCTCTCTCTCTCTGCCTCTATCTCTTTCTCAAATATAATAAATTATTTTTTTTTTTTTAATCTGGTACAAGATACCAAATGGAGTTTTGTTTTGTTTTAAAGAGCTGCAAAGGAAAGAGCTCTTGGTTACATGAGAGAGTAGTGCGGGTTCTCGTCTAATAAGGAGGCTGCGATTGCACTCCATGGAGGTAACACTGAAGGCAAGTTTTCTTGGCAAGCAGAGAGGGATCACATTCTGGTTGCAGGAACAGTGTTGCACAGACATGAAGGGCCGAGTGCCTGGCCCACTTGAGGAAGCCAGAGGAGCTGCTGCTGGCAGGGGCCTGGTGAGCAGAAACAGAACCGGAGGGGATGGCAGGCAGAGGTCAAGCGGATCAGGCCTGTGGAGTTCAGCAAAGCAAGGCCGGTGGCCACTGCGGGGATTCTGGTAAACAGGGGCATGACTGACCATCAAGATGAAGGGCTGTGGCCTGGGGGAAAAAGCCGAAGTTGGCCACAATCAGAAGAGACCTGTAAGAGATTTGGAACCATCATCAGGTGGTATTCCTTTGTCAGACAGAGGTACCCTTGAGGAGAACACAGGCGGCACAGACAAGCTAGCAGGAGTTGCAGAATAAAAACACCACCTTGGGCTGATTTAATGTGGGTCCCCATCCTGCACCCCCCCATGTGGAGCTGTGTAACACGGGGAGGGCAAGTAACTCATCTCCCCCGCTCTTGGGGCCTCCTTCTGCCCATTGTGACAAGGGGCCAGTAATCCAGCTTCTGTGAGTTATGAGAAAGCCCACTTAAGGTAATTAAAAAACGCTTTGCAATGGTAAAGCTTAGGAAAATGTTAATCGTGTCAATGCATACCAGATAAAATCACAGTTCTTAATAAATATGGAATAATAGGGTTGTTTTTTTTTAAATCTCTGTTAAAAATACTAGAAACAAAGGATTCTGTGTTCTTAGATTGGGTAGAATTTTCACTATACTCCACAAATCTACTTTAAAAAATACTTTATTTACTATTTATTTGAGATAGAGAGAGAGAGAGAAGAAAAAAAGAGAAAGCAAATAGAGAAAGAGGGAGAGAGAATGGGTACACCAGGGCCTCTAGCCCTCCAAATGAACTCCAGATTCTTGTGCTACCTTGTACATTTGGCTCATATGGGTTCTGCGGAATGGAACCTGGGTCCTTAGGCTTTGCAGGCAAGCACCTTACCACTAAGCCATCTCTCAGCCCCACAAATCTACTTCTTTTTCTATATTTTATTTATTAGTAAGAGACAGGGGAAGGTAATAGAGAATGGGCACACCAGGGCCTCTTGTCACTGGAAATAGACTCCAGATACATGTGCCACTTTGTGTACCTGGCTTTATATGGATACTGGGGAATCAAACCTGGGCTAGTAGGCTGTGTAAGCAAACACCTTTACTCACTGAGCAATCTCCTGAGCCCTACTTATATTTTTAAAATGTTGAACATTTTACTATTGCTGAATGAAACATATCATTCATTAAAGTGAACATATATACCAGGAGACATATTCATACATATACTTGGCTCAGGGAATGCTTCTCAAACCTCAGCCATTTATGTGTTTGCCATAAAGAGGTAATTTCTAAGCTGGAATTTTATTTACTTCAAATTTCCATGCATTCTCCACTATACTATTTATTTGCTTGTTTATTTATGTGATGCTGAGGATTTAACCCAGGACTTTTCACATGCTAGGCAAGTGCTCTACCACGGAGCCACACTTCTCAGGCCCAATGCTTTATATTTTTTAAAAAGTATTTTTTATTTATTTGAGGGAGGGGGGACAGAGAGAGAGAGAGAGAGAGAGGGAGACAGAAAGAGAGAGAGAGAACAGGTGTGCCACAGCCTACAGCCACTGCAAACAAACTCCCGATGCATAAATTCCTTTGTGCATCTGGCTTATGTGGGTACTGGGGCATTGAACCTAGGTCCTTAGGCTTCATAGGCAAGTGCCTTAACTGCTATGCCATCTCTCCAGCCCCTCATGCTTTATTTTTAAGGAAATTTCAACTTAGACAATATTACTCGTGAAATTACAGTTGATATGCTAGAAATAGTTCTTCCTAGTATATGTCAAAATACTTGCAAAATACTATGATGTAGGACCTCATACGCCAGACACCCATGGTGAACTCTACTTGAGTATACGGATAATAGGAATTGTACATACCATTCATATTTTAGACATCTTTTAAAAAATATTTTATTTTTATTTATTTACTTATTAGAGACAGAGAGAGTGAGAGTGAGAATGGGCACACCAGGGCCTCTAGCCACTGCAAACGAACTCCAGATGCATATGCCACCATGTGCATCTGGCTTACACGGGACCTGGAGAATCAAAGCAGGTTCCTTAGGCTTCCCAGGCATGCACCTTAACTGCTAAGCCATCTCTCCAGCCCTTAGGTGTCTTTTGATATCACACCTTACAGGTCTTCCTATCAGCAAGGTTGAGGTTTAGCCATGGAATCACCTGCTGAGCTTTTCAAATTCTTGATGCCTCTCTGGGCTCTCAGTAAAACTAAAGTCAAATCTCTGCCCACTGGGCCCAGAGCGTCAGTATTGCTCTGAGACCATATTTTTTTTGTGTGTGTGATTTTTTTTTTTTTTTTTGAGGCAAGCGCAACAGACTGGCCTTTTGTTTTTATGTGAGGGGAGAGAGAGAGAGAGAGAGAGAGAGAAAGAATTGGCGTGGCAGGGTCTCAGCCACTGTAATCGAATTCCAGACACATGTACCCCTTGTGCACATGTGTTACATTGCACGCTTGCGTCACTGTGTGTCTGGCTTACGTGGGATCTGGAGAGTCAAACATGAGTCCTTAGGTTTTTGTAGGCAAGTGCCTTAACTGCGAAGCCATCTCTCCAGCCCTCTGAGACCATTCTTATGTGAAATGAGGGCAAGAAGCACTGATCTACATTCTTGGCTGCTTTCTAGAATTATCTGGGACTTCTAGAGCTGAGGATAAGCTACCAAAGAGGAGCTTGGTAGAAGTGGAGCCAGTGTTTGGGTCTCATTCAGAAGACGACAGCTTGACAAATAATAGAGTAGTCGCAGTAGTCATAGCACAACTTGTAGGTGATGCAAACTGAGGGCTAATTGATATCATTTATTCCAAGTAATCATTTCTTACAACCTTCACAGCAATCCTGAAAATGAGCATCACCCTTATCCATTGTTTATTTCTGAGATGAGGTATCACAGGCCCAGAAAGGTGCAGTAAATTGCCCAGGATCACAGAGTAGTATGTGACACCGATTGCATGGGAGGGCCCTTGAACAACCCTGGATTTCAATCGTCCCTAACTAGTCTTGAACTCCTGGGCTCAAGTAATGCTCTTGCTTCAGCCTTCTAAGAAGCTGGACTACACATGTACATCACCATACCCTACTTCAATCTTTCTTAAATTTTTACTTATTTGAGAGGGAGGGAGAGAATGGGCACACCACGGCCTCTAGCCACTGCAAACAAAACTCCAGACACATGCGCCATCTTGTGCATCTGGCTTACCTGGATTCTGGGGAATCGAACCTGGGTCCTTTGGCTTTGCAGGCAAGTGCCTTAACTGCTAAGCTATGTCTCCAGGCCCTCAATCCTTTCTTGATGGCTTTCTACTTGAAGCAGATACACCTTAGGGCCTACTACACAAATCCTAGGATCTCCTCTCTTTGTGCCCTTTGCTGGGCTTCTCCGGTTCTTTTCAATGCATATTAAATGAAGACCTACAGAGGCTGTGCTCTTCCCTGGTCACAGAACGGAAGCACGTGTGGTCTTGTGGAAATGCCCTAACTTCTTTTGAATATGTGTTTTTCTCATTTGAGTTGCGAAAATAAACCTATCTGCCTCATCATAGCCATTACTGGGGGGAAGAGGCATTCGAAGGGTTAGGTCCCCACTGCTCTTGCTAAGGAGAAAGCTCAGAAAGTGGGGGAAGAAGGATATTTCCCAGAGTCCCCGAAGTCACCTTCTTCCTCTGGGATCCAGTTACACCCAACAGTCTTGAGCTGAACAAACACAACTATTTTACCCCACAGAGGGGATTTCTGGGGCCAGCCTCCTGGGCTCACAGGGTATGGCTCCAGGGAGGTGAGAAGAGCTTCAGTTCGGTTGTTTTCTAAAAGAGAGATGAAAAGCCACCCTCCAATTATGCAGCAGAGTCTGCTCCACAGCTGAATAAGGGGCATGAAATCGGATGTTTTCCGAGCTCAAAATAATAGCAGTGGAAAATCTACCTCCTCTCTCTTTCCATAGAGAACCTCTAAGCGCGTAGCGTTTGATTTCCGAATAGAGCAATGCTCCTTTTTAAGGGAAATGTTAAGCGGGGGATTAGAGACACGATGGGCTGTAACTCTATCCTCAGCCCTTTCATTGTTAATAGTATTTTTTTTTTTTTTTTGGCAGTGTCTGTGCAGAGATGTGGGAAAAACCAAAGTCTATGTAAATGAGAATGGACGCACACCGATAAACTAACTGCCAGACCTGAGGTCTTAATTACACAGGAGTCTAGATGTCAAAATAAATGCGGCTTATTGACGCTCAGAGATTTCACTCAGTATTAAGTTGGACGACCTTCTTCCGGGAGCAGAGAGCAAGGCGCGGGTTTCTCATTACTCAGGGTCACGTTCACAAATGCCAAAGGCTTTTGGTCATGCCTACATACTTTTCGGGGTGAAATGTAGCTTTGAACCCAAATGCTCAACTAGAGTACTGGAATCACCGATGAGCAAATGCTGTGACCAAGGGCTCTTGATAGCTGATGCTTCTGTTGTCATCACCCCCCACGCGCACACTTTCTCCCATCCACATAGCATCATTGCTTACGACTAAATGCCACAGGTATGATCTCATTGCAGCAACTCATGAATGCTCCTGTGAAATGTACAAGTGTCTGTAGCCCCCTTTGCAAAAAAGACTTATGCATGAGAGAGAGAGAGAGAGAGAGAGAGAGAGAGAGAGAGAGGTGTGCCAGGGCTTCTTGTTGCTGCAAATGTATTCCAGACACATGTACCGCTTTGTGCATCTGGCTTTATGTAAGTACTGGGGAATTGAACCCGGGCTGGCAGGCTTTGCAAGCAAGCACCTTTAACTACACAGAGTCATCTTCTAGGCCCTGAAGCCACTTTTCAAAGCTTAGAAATCTGCAGAAAGTTTTAGTAAGCACTGACCTTGTGGAAGATGAGGACACTGAGGGCTTGGCTAGCTCACACAAGTTGCTCATAGTGCCTTAGAGTTTCACGGGGCTTCTCCCTTGTGGCCCACGGCTCCTTTAATTAGCTGACACTGGGGCCATTGTCTTAGAGGGGCAGGCTGGGTTTTTCAAGGAGAGATGGCTACTTCTAGGTACGGGTATAATCAAATAGTTCCCACTGGGAGTAGGGTCCTGCCATGAAACAGAAAAACAATACGCCCTCCACTACTAATTAAAGTGTCAGGATGGAGCCCCAACACTGATTTGACACATGACATGATGTCCCGTGTAATCGGACGTGTTTTACGCTAACATCAAAGCCCCGTCAGGGATAATGGAGTGAGATATTTAGTGTGTGCCTGTTGCAGTGTGACACATAACTCCGTCCAGCCTCATTCGCAGGCCCTTGCTCTCCAGGAGATTAACCCGTCAGGCTGCCAAATGAGAAGGGACAGAGCAGGCACTGACAGGAGGTCCAAGATGCTGGGGAGATCAAAACAAATCCACCTGCTTGAGGAAGACTCTCCCTACGACTGCTGCTCTGCGACCTCGTCCTCCTGTGGACATCTCTGGCAAGTGTTACCACAGCCACCTGATGTGGCACTGGGCCATCTATGACTGCCTGATGACATTATTTCTCACGGCTGTGTTTGCACTGTTGTTTAACAACTCTTATGTGACCGGCTTTTCTCACCCCGAATAAACCTCAAGCACCGGCAAGGCTGGAGTGGCTTCCATATGTGTCTACCCCGGCCAGGGCCCTCTCACATGGTCTGTGAAGGGCCAGGCGAGCCGCTCACTGTGTTTCGTGTTGTTACTGCTGTCACGTTGGCGTTGCAATTCCTGATCTCTCGTGTACTCAGAGAGGAAATCTAATAAAAATGAAGGATTAGAAAAATGCACGTGGGCTTAGTTAGATGTCTTAGCAGTATCAAATTATGACAAAATGTCTAAATGGTCAGCGGGGCCTAATCCCAGCACTCGGGAGGCAGAGATAGGATCACTCCGTGAGTTCAAGGCCACCCTGAGACTACACAGTGAATTCCAGGTCAGCCTGAGCTAGAGTGAGACCCTACCTCGGAAAATCAAAAGAAAAAAAAAAAAGTCTAATTGTTCACTCTCTGTTGCTGAATTTGCCACAGATTAGGAACGCACAGTGTGCTGACTGGTACCTGTCTGCAAACTACACCTTTGAGTAGCACTGTGCCACAACACCTGGAATTCCTGGGACCATGTACCACCTGGGAGACCACCTCCATCTATAACTGATGATTGGAGACACATTTGTGTCTGTGTGTATGTACAACATACGCATGATATGATGCATTCATATAAACGTAGCTCTCTATGTCTATATCCATACACACATACACAGATTAAACGATACTTTATACTACTCATATACATAAGAATATGGGCTTATAAACTTTCCTGTCTAGCTGGAGGTATTTCCCACATACAGGACAAAACTAAGAAAGCTCATAGTGGGTAAGTTGGGTCCACACACGCCGCTGTGGGGAACAGCAGTGACAATGGAGCAGTGCCCGCCCCAGGCTTCATGGCCCTCTGTGAGATCAGAACCTGTACTCTTGTTTTCTCCCAGGGGTAGTGAAGCTCATTGGCTGTTCTGCCAAGGTCACATAGGTAGCTAGTGATGCAGATGGGGCTTAAATAGGAGATTGTTGGGCTCCACAACGGTGGTGGTTTGAATGTCAAGTGTCCTCCATAGCCTCAGGTGTTTATGATTAAGAAGAGCCTTTGAGATGTGGAGCTGTGCTGGAGGAGGTGTGTCCCTGGGGGCGGGTGGACCTTGGGAGTTTTATAATGCACTCCCAGTACTAGGAGCTCACTCTTTCTCCCTGCCCTCCTCCCCAGGTAGCACTATTGCTCAGGCTGTCCTGGAATTCACTCTGTAGTCCCAGGCTGGTCTTGAACTCACAGTTCTCCTCCTACCTCTGTCTCCTGAGTGCTGGGATTAAAGGCGTGTGCCACCAGACGCAGCCAGGGACTCACCCTTGCTGCTTCCTCTCAGCTTATGTGACAAAATGTGATGCCCGGCTATCTGTTCTTGCCACGTTTTCCCCGCCATGCTGAATCTTCTCTTGAGACCCTTTCCTTCCATGAGCTGCTTCTGGTCGGGTGTTCTCTGTTCCAGCAAGGAGGAGGTAAGTGCTATAGAAATCCCTGCTCTTTCTAATACAGTGAGCTTGTAGAAGGCACAAGAGGGATAGATGTGTTTCTACAACCACCTCCAAGCAAAGACAGCCTAACATAATGCCGTTAGTTGAAGAAGGCAGGTTATCAGAGATAAGCTATTAGGAAAAGTTTTGTTTTGTTAAACACAGAAAAGAAACATCCTCTTCTGAACATTCAATAGCCTATCCTAGACCAAGTTGGAAGATGTCTCCAGAGGCAGCACATGAACCCTAACGTCCTGCCCCTGAATCATTCCGTACCTGGAATCCTTAGTATGTGAGATGGTATAGTATCTTATTACAACTCCTTCCTACAGGGATCATCTCGTTATTTGCAGCCAAGGGCACCCTACCTCATACAACCTCAAAGCACGTTATAATATCATGACACAGAGCTTCACCGTCTTTTTGAATAATAGCCAATGTTTGGTTCATACTACTGAGCCTGAATTACAAAGAGAACTAGCATTTTAACTTGTGACAGCAGTAGATATCACTTAAGTCATCCTTTGAAATAAAATTTAGGTGCTAGGGACCATTCAGATGGGATTATAGAGAGCTTAGCCTAGAAATGTTGAACTTATGAATTAAAAAATATGAAAAGAGGACCACAGCATGTCACATAATTCCAACCGACAACATTCAGGGTTCAATTAACTTTGAGGACACAGTTCACTGAGGCATGTGCACTTACAGCCCGTAGGCTCTGTTTAGAAATCCCCTGCTGCCCCTGCATGCTTACACGACTTCAGTACTTCTCAATAGTGGCTCAAGAAAACATTTTTCTATTGAGAGAGTATTGCTAATCTGTATTTACCCCACAGCGAGGAGGCTAAGTTACTGTAATGGCCCACTTTGGTAACTGTAAAACTGATAAATTGTGTATAAACAGCTCAAATAATTCTCGGGACATAAAATTGTAAAGAAGAGGCATTTGCCTCCATCACCTAAGACAGTCTTGCCTGTATCGAGATTAAGGTTAAGACGTGGGTTTCTCCTTTCAGCTAAGCCATCATCCCTCCTGCCCTTGACAACTTAATTTTCTGTCCTCTTTGGGAGACAGACGGATGAATATTTAGTGAAGAACATGATTGTGATTAAGCTTCCAAATGTATCTTCACCTGGATTCCAGCTGGCAAGGCATCCCAATTACTCCTCCACCCCCCTATGGAACCATCGAATTGATGTAGTGAGCTTTGCATGATGGCACTGGATTAGAAATCTCCCAGGACTCTCCAATTTTCTAACCTCAATCAATGATCCCTTAATGAAGAGGGAGAGGTCTTGTGCATACTCATTTTATGACCTGAAAAAAACTCGACAACAGGCATCAGACCACTGTTGATTAGCTACCTAAAAAGGGTTCAAATCTTTCCTTCAACCAACTACTTCCTTCTAGTCCCCACTTCTACAGAGAAGGATCAAGGCATTAATGCGAAGCTGGTAAGATCTGGTGTAAGTGGTAATTCATGGTTGTACTGTGAATGCAGTATGAGGAAGATTGCAAACATGTCCATCTGTTCACCAGCTCTTTATTTTTATTGACTTTAAAAAAATATTTTTGGGTTGGAGAGATGGTTAGCGGTTAAGGTGCTTGCCTACAACACCTAAGGACCCATGTTCAACTCTCCAGATCCCATGTAAGCCAGATGCACAAAGGTGAGGCAAGCACAAGGTCACACACATCCACTAGGTGGTGCAAGTATCTGGAGTTCGATTTCAGTGGCTGAGGCCCCTGACACACCAATCTCTAAAATAATAAAATTTTATTTATTTACTTATTTCAAGGAGAGGGAGAGAGAATGGCTTCTTGCCACTGCAAATCAATTCTAAAAGCATGTACCACTTTATGTGTGTGGCTTTTCATGAGTACTGGTGAATCAAACCTGGGCCATAAGGCTTTGAAAGCATGTGCTTTTAACCACTAAGCCACCTCTACAGCCCCTACCTGCTAATTTTTTTAAAAAATATTTTTATTGGCCCAGTATCCATGTAAAGCCTGCTGCACAAAGTGGCACATGCATCTGGAGTTTGTTTGTAGTGGCTGGAGGCCCTAGTGTGTCCATTTTCTTTTTCTCTGTCTCCATCTGTCCTCTCTCTCTCTATGTTGGCAAATAAATAAAACACATTTAAACACTATTTATTTGCAAGCAGAGAGACAGACAGAATGTGAGAGAGAGAAAGAACCACCTGTAGTTTTTTTTAACATCCTTTGTTTTGAAGAAAGGCTTGACTGACTTACATGGCTTTTTCCTTCATTTGGTCAGTCTTTTATTCAATCGGTGTTCACTGAGCACTGAGGCTATATGGTGAGCACTGAGCATCAGTTTACGAACAAATAAGCACAACGTTTTTTTTTCTGATGGATCTCAGTCTGCTGGGCGTGCCAGACACACATGGGTAATCACTGAGCAATGTCACTGCTGGATGGAGCCAAGCATAGGGTACGGAAGAGGCAGGCCCTAAGTAATTCACTTCAACTCAGGGGAAGGAGTAGGAAATGATTTTCAGGTTTCCCTCTTGCCCATTACACTCGCAGCTGTCCTAGCACTTACATCAATTCTTCTACCAGGGGCATCCAACCTGTGGCTCCCAGTGACACGAGACCTTCCCACTTGGCTCAGATAAGGCTCTGGCTTCCACATGAAAAGGAGACCCTCGTAAGAGACCGAGCGAGCAGCAGAGAGCCCCAAGACCACTTCTGGGTGATGAAGCAGGGAGGGAGGAATAAACTCAGGCTTTATTTAAATAAAAGGTTTGGTGGCTCAAAAGAAGGCAGTGCAGTCGTGATGTGACGCTTGCTTTCCCATAGTTGACTTCTTGGTCCCCTGACAGTGTGAATGTTGTTGGTACATGGAACGCATAACTGCAAAGAAAACAGGAGATGGAGAAAGGATGTTTGCTAACAGAGTGAGACAGTCTAGCTCACAAGAGAATACTCAAAGTCCCCAGAATCATGTTTCCAGATTGTGACCAAGGGCAAGATGGGGCTCCACAATTCCTTCTCTACACAGAAGAACTTAAAACAAATCACCCTTGGGTGTTAAAAGAGAAAAGGAAAAGGAAAAAGAAAAAAAGAAGGAAGAGTCTGGAATGGTAGCCCAGAGTCCTATGAACTCATGAAAAATTAATTCAGCCCTCAAAGTCAGCACCAGTGAGGGCTATTCTACATAACAAAAAGTTCTCAGTTGCCTTATTAAAAGCACTGCTTTGTACTAACCAATTAATTTCAAAGGTTCCACTCTATGCATTAGAAGTTATCAAAGACAGATGTGCTGAAAGGGTCCCCTCTATCGAATGTGGTGCCCATCTGCTCTCCCAGTGTTATCATCGAGCTCCTTGTGGTTTGAGCGCTTTCCCATTTACTTCACCCTAAACATTTTTGTGAGATCTCTGTTCAAACAAGGTTAGTGAAGTCAGTCTTTTTTTTTTTTTTTTCCTCTCCAAGAAGTCAATACCCCCTTCAACTCAGACTCCAGGCTCCTCAAGGGAGTTTGTTGCCGCTGCTGTTAGTTTGTTTGTAAGAGGAACATTTGCCAGCCAGAAAAGCAAATGGGGCACATTTCAGGCAGAGGTCCAAGATGGGGGCATAGGGTTCCAACAGGTGTGCCCCACTTCAAGAAATCTGCTATTTAAAAATAAGACACAGAAACAAGATACAATAAAGTAATTGGTCCATAATATAAGAGGACTTACCATGGGGTTCCTGAAAAAAAAAATCCACAAAACAAAAAGGGTGCTTAACTTATAACATTTCTGGAACACTAAAGAATGAGGCATTGATTGTGTCACTGCTAATGGTTTCCCTCTATTGAATGCCTACTATTAATGTAGCTGTCCTTACGCTGACACTTTACCTACGTGACCTCATTTACTTCTCAAAAGAGTCCTGAAATCTATCTACCTATCAGAACCTCATTTTATGTGAGGCAAAAACTGACTTGCCTGAGGCCAGACGGCCAGCACCAACAGGGACTCCAGCCCAAGTGTAGTTTGCTTTGCGCTCCCCTGTTTCATCATGTTGGAAACCAGACCTGATGCCCATACTTACAGGCTCATTCAGGAGGGGCTGCTGAGACCCACAACAGGGCAAATTTACTGGGAAATTTTGAATCATAAAATATCTACAGATAGGCTGCAGGAGATGCACAACAAGCTGGTGATTGTGCTTTGCTGGGGATCCTTCAGGACCTAATGAAGAGGAATTATGAGCCACCCCCACTGTGTCAAGAAAAGAAAAACATGCGATTGAAATTAGCGAAAATACATTAGTCCTCTAAATTGGCTAAGTACTACTCAATAACTTGCTTTTTTTAATGCAAGACAGTGAGAGGAGAGAGAGAGAATTGGCACACCAGGGCCTCCAGCCACCATTATCGAACTCCAGTTGCTTGCATCACCTTGTGAGCATGAGCGACCTTGTACACTTGCATCACCTTGTGCATCTGGCTAATGTGGGATCTGGAGAGTTGAACATGGATCCTCAGGGTTTGCAGGCAAGCGCCTTAGCCACTAAGCCATCTCTCCAGCTCTATTTTTTATTTTAAATATTTTATTTATTTGTTTTTATTTGAGAGAGAGGAAGATTAGATAGATAGATGGATGGATGATAGAAAATGGGCATGCCAGGGCCCCTAGCCTCTGCAGAGAAATTGCAGATGCATGGGCTACCCTGTGCATCTGGCTTTACATGAGAACTAAGGAATTAAACCCAGGTCCTTAGGCTTTGCAGGCAAACTCCTTAACTGCTGAGCCATCTCTCTAGCATAGTAACTTGGCTTTCAACCTCTCCTTTGAGGGAATGCTACCTAAGCTTTGGTTGAAGGAGCGCAACCTCTTGAATAGTAATCCCCCATGTCTAACTGTGTGGGTGTGAGGGTGTGTGTGCCATATAGAGTGCATGGGAGGTCAGAGGACAACCTCAGGGATGGGTCCTTGCCTTCCACATTGTTTGAGGCAGAGTTTCTCAGTGTTCACCTTAGTGTTCATCAGGCTAGCTGGCGCACAGGCCTCTGGGGGATTCTCTTGCTATTTTGCCATGGGCGTGCTGAGATTACAGATGCTCACATTACTGTGTCCAGCCATATGCAGGTTCTGGGGACCTGAACTCAGGTACTCAGGCTTGCATAATAAGTTCTTTGTCCCCTGAGCCATCTCCCCAGCCTGCATTCTAATTTTAAACTCTTTGTAATGACAGATCTTTGCATGTTTTATTAGTGCCTTGGTTTAGAAATAAAGAGAAGCAAGGGCTTGCATGGATAAACATGGATTTCTTTCCTCTTTTCCCTAGCTGCCTGGGCAGGAAGCATGACTGTCCTAATAGGGGGCAACTATCTCTGCCCTACCAAACCCAGGCCTTTTTGTCTGCATACACAGCAGCAAGCAGAATTTGAACTGGGAATGATTCTGGTCCGGTCAGCCTTAAGAATAGAACTGTGACACATATATACTATTAAAAACTATTATTTTCTGGGCTGGAGAGATGGCTTACCAGTTAAGGTGCTTGCCTGCAAAACCTAAGGACCCAGGTTTGATTCCCCAGTACCTACGTAAACCAGATGCACAAGGGGGCACATGTGTCTGGAGTTTGTTTGCAGTGGCTGGAGGCCCTGGTGTGTACGTTCTCTCTCTCTCTCTCTGTCTTCACTTACTGCTTACCTGAAAGGTACCAGGCTCAAATGGCCACATGATGTCATTTATATGAAAAGCCAAAAAATGGGCAAATCTAAAGGCTCCATGGTAGGTTCATGGTTTCCAGGGGCTGGGGAGGGAGAGAAATAGGGAGAGACTGCTAATGGATAACAGATTTTTTTGTAGAGTGATGGAAATACTCTGTAATTAGATAGTGAGGATTATTGTGTGACACAACGAATAGACTAAAAAGCATTGGATTATGGGTACACTTTAAAATTACTTCCAAGGAAAGGGAGCAGGAACAGAGAGAGGGAGGGCAAGAGAGAATGGGCACACGGGGTCTTCTAGCTTCCACAAATGAACTCCAGATGCATGCATCACTTTGTGCATCTGGCTTTATGTGGGTACTGGGGAATCTAACCTGGATCATTAGGTTTTGCAGGCAAGAGCTTTAACCACTGAGCCATCTCCCCAGCCCTATGAGTACATTTTAACACGAAGTCACTATTATTTGAATTGTATCTCAAGAAAAATAAGTAAAAAATAAAAAAATGAATTTTCTGTCAAGAGAACAACTGCAAAGAGGTAAGCTTTCCCATCTTCCAGCTCAGTCTCAGGTCCCAGAAGATAGCGCTCACTGCTACCGCTTAGAAGCAGCTCCGTGAGCCGCCACTGCCGAGCCTAGCTCTGGAGAAGCAGCCTTCTATCTGACACAGAGCGGGAAGGCTTCCTTCCTTTCAGCCGGGCACATGAATGAAGGACCACGGTGTCTGGGAGGAAAAGCTCATGGGAATGAAGCATTTTACTTACAAGAACTTCACGCGATCAGTATTAGTGGGAGGAGGAGTTGTAAGTGAAGGTTTTCATACCACTCCTGACAGTGACAGAGGATGTCAGTGGATACTCATGTACTTTTGTTTTTTTCTTTTGGTTTTTCGAGGTAGGGTCTCACTCTGGTCCAGGCTGACCTGGAATTCACTATGCAGTAGTCTCAGGGTGGCCTCAAACTCATGGAAATCCTCCTACCTCTGCCTCCCGAGTGCTGGGATTAAAGGCGTGTACCACCACGTCGGCTTCATGTACTGTTTAAAAAAATACTTTATTTATTTGAGAACGAGAGAGAGAGAGGAAATGGGCACACCAGAGCCTCTAGCCACTGAAAATGAACTCCAGATGCATGCGCCACCGTGTGCATCTGGCTGTACATAGGTACAGGGCAATCGAACCTGGGTCCTTTGGCATTGCTGACAAGCGCCTTAACCACTAAGCCATCTCTCCAGCCCTCAGGTACTCTATTATGCCAAGCAGACCATAATATGAAGTAGGGGGTGCTGGGACGGGGTGATGCTTGGAGGCTAGAGCTGTGGGCAAGATGAAAGCCCACTGCTCAAGCTGGGCTTGGCTTTGCTTGCCGTTACCCCACTGGCTGGGCTTTCCTTCGCTCCTGGTAAGTTCCTCTCCAGCAGGAGAGATCCTTTCTCTCTTTCTAAGTGTGTGCGCACCTGTGTGTGTGCACACATGTGTGTATCTGTGTATGTGCAGGTATACATGCACATGTGGAGGCCAGAGGCCTATTTCAGGAGTCTTCTTTAGAAACAACATCTATCACCTTTTTTTGGGGGGGGGGCGTTGAGGCAGAGTCTCATTCTAGCCCAGGCTGACCTGGAATTAACTGTGTAGTCTCAGGGTGGCCTCAAACTCACGGCAATCCTCCCACCTCTGCCTCCCGAGTGCTGGGATTAAAGGCGTGTGCCACCACGCCCGGTTTCACCATCTATCACCTTTGAGACAGACTCACTACTTAGACTAGAATATCTGCTCAGTGAACCCCGGGGCTCTTTTCTGTTTTGGGACTCCCCAGCACTGGGAGTATGGGTGTATGCCACCACACTGGGCATTTTGTGTGCAGACTGGGGATTGAACAGAGGTCCTCATGCTTGAGAGGCCAGCACTTCACCAGATCCACCTCCTTAGCCAAAGACTCCCATGCAGATTCAAAGGGGCTGAGATGATTATAACTCACTTCCTAGACATATTGATCTTTCAAGAACCTGAGTGCACGTTGCTGCACCATTAACAGCACTGGTAAATAATAAATAAATAAATAAAATAAATCAAAAGAGATTTATTACTGAATGGAGCAGTCGAATAGCTATTCATTGAGTATTTACAGCACACTTTGCTAAGTTTTAGGCTTATTGTGTTTTAAAGGTACAGGTGACTTTCCCGAGGTAATGTAACTTATAATACAAGACACAGGCACCAGATCCCAGCAAGCTCCTACTTCCTAAATATTAAGGCATTCTCTACCAAACAAGAGTGTGTCAGGGACCTCCAGTCCATGTTCCCACAGACCACAAGCTCCCCTCTTAGGTTCACTTTTCATTCCTTTCAACCACAATACTGAGCAAGCAACGTCTGCCTGGGTTTTGCTCATTGCCCTACCCCCAAGGATATCACAAACACAGGACTTGGCATATCACTCAATATGGACATACTGAATCCATGACTGAATTTATGACTTGATGAACAGGAATTCTACAGTCGGAAGCAGAGGACAAGCAAGGGTTTGATGAGCGGCGAGGTCAAAGACATAACCCATTAGGCAGCAGCGTACGGAGGGAGAGTCCTTCACCCCTCCCCCAAAGTGTCTTATGTATGCTTAGTTACAGCTAAAGGGGTGACAGTGTCCAGAGGAACTCAAACTAGCCATGGGTCACAAAGCAAATTAGGGGGCACCAGGGTCTGGCTGCAGAACATCTGCACAGCACATTGTGAGTTCCAGATGAAAGGAATGCATAGCAAACCGAAGACCACAGCACTATTTTTACAGAAATGAAACATTCCTAAATCAATACAAGGAGGGAGGTGAGGTTCCCAGAATCAGACACACTGCGGAAGACAACGCTTTAAAGAGCCAGGGAGTGTGCTTGTGAAAAGAGGCACAAAGGGCTGGAGAGAAGGCTTAGCGGTTAAGACGCTTGCCTGCGAAGCCCAAAGACCTAGGTTCTATTCCCAAGTACCCACATAAGCCAGATGTACATGGTGGCACATGTGTCTGGAGTTTGCTTGCAGTGGCTAGAGGCGCTGGTGTGCCCATTCTCTCCTCCCTCTTTCTAATAAATAAATAAAAACTAAAATATAAAAAAAGATACAAAAAATTGATACAAGAGCCACAACCTCTTCTGCACAGTGAGAACCTCTCCTGACCCATCTCCCTCCTACCTCTGTGCACACTAGGACTAAGAGATGGAGCGCATGTTTAGGAAAGCAGTAGGGATGCCATAAAAATTTCACTGTTCGTTACTGAAAATTCATTGAACATGGGAACTGGCTCCGTAAAACTCAACAGTGCTCCAAGCTTTTCACTCTGGAAGGCTTATTCTTATCTCCCCATCTTTCTCCATCGTAGAGCCCTGCTCTTCCAAGTATTATGAGCCCCATGTGTGTAAGATTAAAAACAAAAGTGATTTCTACTTAGAGATAATTATCTTACCTTCCCTGTTCTTTGCTGTCTCCCAAATTCCTTCTGCCCCCGCGACCCCTCTCTCCAGGCCTAAGCTCCTATGTGGCGGTTGGGGGCCTGGATCACACTGCCCACACTCCACTGCTCTCTTTATTCTGGGCCCTTGCTGGGAGGAGTCTTCCCCAGCCACAGTCAAGACAGACACACTTATTCTGACATTTTTATTAGCGACTTCACTTCTTAAAGAAGGACGCAAATTCATCTGTAGATTAGGGATATACTGAGAGAACATCCCTGGGAGAATGCATAGATGAGAAATACGCTTTCCCTATCCGAATGTCCTGTTGACTTATGCAACTCAACAGATCTCCTGCCGTATGTGTTCCTCCTCCCTGGCACCTTCTCAAGCCACCTCTCCATCTTTCTGCTCTCCTTGTCTCGGGCTGGTAAACAACGCTCCCTATTTATTGCTACAGATGAATCCTCAGACGTCCTGAGGGTTGTTCTACACCTTCTCCCCTTTGCAAATCTGTCTCCAAGTCCTACTGACTTGATTGTTGAAAGGCCTGGTGAATCCAGAGTGCTACAGCGCCTCTGCTGCCACTTTCCTAACACGGCCCTTCCTCTCTCATCTTTCTCCTAGTTGTTGCCTTCAGCCGCCACCAAAGGTTTTCCCAGTGTCTCTCCTACCCACCTTGCCGTTCTGTGTCCTCTCCCTTATTTCTCATGATGATTCCTTCAGTAGGTGGGGCTGAATGCCTCCTGTCATGTTATCACTGGTGCGTAGTTTGCAAGATTGCATTGGGGGGCTTGTCCACGTTATGCTGTCTCTTCCACGGCTGGGCTACTTGCAACTCCCCACTTCCAAGGCTGCTCTCTCTCTCTCTCTCTCTCTCTCTCTTCCTTATGCTCAAGCATCCAAAACCCTGCTCTACAGTCCACTCAGCCTATTGCTCTGCAAGGCTGCATTGTCCAACGCTTTGCTAGGTGATGAGCAGGTGGCTGTCATCTCAATTTCACAGCAACTAAGCGTGGTGCCTCATAAATGCTTGCAGAAGAGACAGAGAGAGGAGGAATGAGCAGAAAAAGAAGAAAGAAACAAAACAAAATAATATGCTTATTGGCTTTATCATTGTTCTCAAGATCCATTTATTTCCCCAAACTACATTATTATTGTTATTATTATTTTGAGGTAAGGTCTCACTCTAGCTCAGGCTGACCTGGATTTCACAATATAGTCTCATGTTGGCCTTGAACTCATAGCAGTCCTCCTTCCTAGCCCTCCCAAGTGCTGGGATTAAAAGTGTACACCACCATGCCTGGCTGTTAATTTCTTCTGATGCCTCTTAAAGTTAAGCCATAGAGGAAGAACTGATAAGATCCGAAGGCCAGCCACAGCCATAGACAAAGAAGGTTTGAGTTCTCTGTCCATGGAGTGAGTTGGATGGTTTAACCTTCTCCAAGTCTCACTGTCATTCTCACATTGAGAATTATTAGCTCAACAGAATCTTATGATCTGTACAGAGCCACCTGAGCACTTGTTCTTGAGGATAAGATGCCAAATCCTCTGGTAACAAAGTCAGTCACAAAGTAAGCGTTCAATAAATGTTAATTTTCATTGTTATAAACCTTTCCCCCCACAGAGCTCCATGACCATCTTTGCCCTGTTGCAGATTGAAATGACAAGGCAGATGTGACCATAAATGAGACTGATTTTCTTAGGCCCAGATACACCAGGATTTAGACATCATCCCCCGGCCTTGCTCACAGACTTCCAACATAGCTTCCAAGTCAAAGTGGCACCAACTTTTAAGTCTTTGAATATAAAGAGCAACATTAGACCTGAGTTCTAATATAGAATTATGCCTTAAATGCCACCAGATTGTTCCCTAGCTAATAATAAACATATTGAGACGTTACAGACGTAGCCTCTATTTCATCTCTGTAGGCGACAAGGAATGTTTTTCTGGAAAGTATCCTAGCCTGGAAAAGGGGACCCAGCTCCTTTGCCCCACTGAGTCAGTGGCCTTATAAAAGTAATTAGAAGGGCTGGAGAGATGGCTTAGCAGTTAAGCGCTTGCCTGTGAAGTCTAAGGACCCCAGTTCGAGGCTCGATTCCCCAGGACCCACGTTAGCCAGATGCACAAGGGGGAGCATGCGTCTAGAGTTCGTTTGCAGTGGCTGGAAGCCCTGGCGTGCCCATTCTCTCTCTCTCTCTTTTTCTCTCTGTGTCATTCTCAAACAAATAAAAAAATATATTTAAAAAAAGTAATTAGAAGTGTTCACTGCTCACTGAATAGAGAGAAGAGTTAGACCATCTTCTCAGAAAAGCCAGGAGCCCATGGGGGGCACTGAAATTGGTAAGATAAGGTGGCTATTTCCTATATTAGTTAAGACTTATGTCACATGAGCTCTGAAGCCATATGAAAACATTCAGAGTTGGAAAAAATACAATGGCTTCAATATACAAGTATAAAGTCAAAATTCCAAGAAGCAAAGCTTTAAATATTTTCTGTAGGCACATTATAGCTAATGTGTTCAAAGCATTATTTACTAAATTTGATATAGCAAGGGATAGGAATCCCCCCCAAATAAGAGTCCTAAGGGCTTTTATAGGCCCTAAGAACAGGAAGCAGGAATCAATCAACACATTTATGGACCCAGAAATGCCTCTTAGGTTATTAACCTCTCCTCTACCATGTCCTAGTCCTCCATTCTAGAAAAGTGATAGAAACAAGAAAAGCCAGTTGGCAACAGAAGCAGAAATGGAAAGGATAAGCCATCACACAGAGGGCACTGTAGTATTTCAAATGGTTAGACAGGACACAACACACTTTCTCTGGCTTCTCTCTGAAGAGTGCAATCAAGGGCCCCAGACTCCTTGTAGGATGCTGGGAGAGTTCAAAATTGTCTGAAGACTTTTATTGGTGAGAAGAAATGATCTTAAGACATATAACCTGACATTTGGGGTTGACAAATGAAAGGGAAAAGACACACTTGCTCAAGTGAAGCTAACCTGTGGAAATGGTTAAAAACAAATATAATAAGTATTAGGCAGTTCTCAGGACAGTTTCTGGCATTATTTTGTATGTAGGTTTTGGTTCTGTCTTGACCAAGAAATGCAGCCCCAGGTGTTTGATCTTTTTGAGGAAGGTGCTAATATGTCAGGTGCAAACACTGGCTTCCTCATACAGTGGAGCCATTTTTAAAAATTTTATTTATTTATTTGCAAGGAGGGAGAGAAAGCACGTGCTTAAGAGAGACAGACAGAGAGTGAGTGAGTATGGGCACACTATGCCTCTTACTTCAATGAACTTCAGATGCATGTATCACCTGGCTTTATGTGGGTACTGGGGAACTGAACTAGGGCTGGCAGGCTTTGCAAGCAAGACCCTTTAACCACTGAGCAATCTGCCCCAGCCCCATATGTTCTTTTTGTTGTTGTTTTTAAATCTCCTCTCTTCCTTATTTTTCCTCTAACTAAGGGGATGGCTCCACAAGAGAGATAAAGGAGGGTCAGGTGGGAGGAACATTTTCTACAGCGTACCAAAGAATCGCCTAAACCCATCAGGTGACTCTGAATTTCCTGGTCTATCTTGTTCAATGTCAAGGGCCCACTCAGCTTTCTTTTCACATATTACCCCCACCTCGCTCAAGGAGAGTCACTCAGCAGTTAGGAGTGTCCCTTACCTTTAGGCACAAATACCAAAGGTGTGTGAGTTCCTTCTTGAAAGTGAACTGAGCTCCATTTGCCTATGTCCTTGCAAACAGAGCCTGTCATTTCTCCTTCTCACTTACCCAGTCCACTCATCCCTCCATCCATTCATCCGTCTGTCCGTCCCGTCACTGTTCTCTCTGACCAGCTCACCCATCACAAAGGTGTCTCAATGTTTCCTTGCCACTAAGGAGTTCATTCATAAACATCCATTAAGAATCTATGTCAAGCCAAGCATTGTGAGGTTATGAAAATGTAACATTCCACTGGACCAACACTGTGCCTGCCTGTATAAAATTTACAACCAAATAAAATGTCAATCAATGTTCGTATTTGCCTAACCACTGCCCCCTTTAAACCAGATATTATGCAGACGTGTGTGTGTGTGTGTGTGTGTGTGTGTGTGTTGCCACATGACACTTTGTACTGAGCTTGTTGCCAGTTGTAGTATTACATACATTCTCAGTCTAGACAGGACATCTAGAAGGGAAAAGAAGAGGTGACATAGTTGTCACAGCCAGAGCGTATCTACCCCTTCCAGAAGTTTCCATGCACTGTGCACTCATTAGGCATAGACACATTGAAGAATTTTGTTGGCTTTTGTTTCATGTTGTCGATTTTAATTCAGTGCCAGTCCAGCACTCTGCTGTTTTAGAGAGTCTGATTTCATGTAACATCTCTGTTCTTCGCTTTTGTTTCATCTGAATATATCCCTAGAAACTCACAAAGATCTGCATTAGAATCATTAAAAAAAAAAAAAAAGGCAGAAAGAAAGAAAAAGGAAAAAAGGAAATTGAAAGTTGGCTGTACCCGGAAGTTCATGTCAACTTCTCAATGCAGTGTCAGAAGTAATAAAAAGTAGACCTGTCGGGCCCTTTCAGAACCAGAAAGGAAGAGGAAATCAAACGTTCAAGGGATAAAACTCAAACTGACAAAATATGGAATGAAAGAAAATGAAAGCCAACAGAATCAACTAAAGTTTGGTTCAAAAATAAATCGCCACTGCAAACATGCCTAGCCTTTCCCCCTTCAAGAGCAACTGTGGGCTGCATTTGAGAAAGTAAACGGAGTGCTGGGCATCTCAATTCCCTGCTTCAGTTTCCTCCAGCCCAGGAGTGACTCCAAGAGGAAATGAATCTCTGCAGGGGACCCGCAGCTGATTAGCTTTCACCTTCTGGAGGAGGTGTCAATCATGTTAATTGGAATCAATAGACAGCCATGCAGGGTCCTGGGATAATTAAGCAAGTCGTAAAGGGTAAAACTAGAGTTCTCTTTAAAAATTAAAAGGGATCCCAGACTTTCCTAACATATTAAGCCACTTTGGCCACCTACGACATACTCCCAGTTAAAATCACTGATGGAGGCAGTCTCTGCTCATCCCCTGGGAAAGGTGAAAGTCCACCCTTCTGAAGGGAACTTCACTGCAATCTGGAGGAGTCTAAATGTGAGGGTGTGAGAGCCAAAGAAAGGAGAAGGAGACAATTAGGAGCATGCAAACCAGTGCTCTAACCAACCTACAGAATGCACGATCCGTGACCCCCTCCTACCGCCCCCCCCCATCTTCCTGCAGGGCAGCGCAGAGTAAACTTCACACGACAAAAACTTCACAGACGAAAAGAAGGCACGCTGACAGTAAGCTATAATAACTGGACATCATCAGCCCTCTCAAAAAAAAAAAGATGCCCTTCCCCCACCAGTGAACTTCTTCACAGAAATCATATGCATTTTTATGTCCCCTTTAAAACTTGAAAGGGAGCCCACATACCCTGCCTCACATTTGCCTCAAGATGGAGAGGGCTCCTTCCCCCACATGGCAACATGAAAAGAAAATGAAATTCTGTCCCTGGGCTCATGATTTTTTTTTTTAATTCCTTTTCCTGAGTCAATGAAGGCCAGATGTTCTCACAAAACATCTTCATATCTTTGGGACAGCCTGCGAGAAATCTATTTTTGTTCAGAGGCCAAGAGGCCATAACGGATTTATAAGGCAGCAGTGGTCACTTTTCTTTTCTCCTCTAGTTAGGAGCTGCATGTGGCCAGCATCAGAGACAGCTCTTCTGTCTATACAATTTACTTCCCTGCGGCCAATTAGCTGGGTCCGATCAAGGGCAGGGGTGGTTACCCCCTGCGCCTCCGTAGGCAGCATCATGCTTTCCAAGGCCAGCTAAGCTCCTTAAAACGTTCCAACTGTCAGAAGAAGGAAGGAGAATGTCAAAAAGAATCCAGAGCATGAGCACCAGTAAACCCATCTGTCAACAATCTGTACCATGTGGGAGGTCACATCCCCTTTGACCTTGACCTTGGCCTTCATGCGGCCTCGGCCCTTGAGTCTTCCATGGCTGATGTGGGTTCCAAGTAGAAAGAAGGTGGATTTCCTTCCACGCTACTCGAGCCTCCTCTCACACCACTGCTGAAATACTGTATCATCGCTTCTGTCTGGTGCCCAGGAACTCAATGTGCCTTTTCATGGCAGTGCCCCCCCCAACCGCAGTCCTGCTCTGTTTCAAAGCCAACGCAGGCACTGCGGAGAAAGACAGCCCCGGGTAAACATGCTGAAAGGCACTGGTGCCCACGGGAGAGCTGGCTGAATTTGGTCTGGATATCAAAGAGCATCAGCAGTCAGCACCGGATGAAACCCTGTCAGGACATGACCACGGATTACCGGGCTGGGGAAGAGCACTTGGTACCCATAGAGTCTGATTGCTGCACTTTGCCGGACTTCTGACACAAGCTCTGTCGCCGGAGTTGGCTGCCCTTGGCCAAGGGTTTCCAACCAAACAAGACAGCGTTTATTTCAACCCAGCTCCAGAATGAACGGAGGGCCCATTGATTACGTGGGAAAACAGCCTTCCTTCCTTCCTTTCCTTCCATGAGGAAAACTAGCTGTGTCAAGGGCTCTAGCTTTGAAGAATGCAATTGAGTTCTGTAACTTGATGTTCCTTTTGGTCTCTGGTCTGAATTTTGAGGAACCTCACATTTCTTGCACTTTATTACTCAAGAAGTAATACTTTGGTCTTGCCGCCTCTCTCGGAGAGCCCTTTGGGTTGCTAAGATCGCTTTGCATGATGTGAGAAACATATAGAAAAAAAGTCTTACAGAATGTCTTCGTTCTATTTGTCCTGTTTCTCCAATGTCCACATTGGAAACAATGGAATTCCTTCTAGACTATCCTCTCTCCTTCAGGCCTTCATATACCTTTGGCTTCTAAGACATCTTGAATTACTTCCCTTCAACTCTGGAAGTTCCTCTTTCATATTCATTCCTAATGACGGTGTAGAACTGTGTCTCCTGAAAGATATGTGGAAGTCCACGTCCCTGTCATCTGCAAACTGTGACCGCATGTTTTGAAATAGAATCTTTGCAGACATAGTCCAGTTGAGGTAGGCCTTCATGGGACATGACTGGTATCCCACAGTAAGTGGAGGAAAATGCCACTTGAAGACAGGCGTACTAAGGATTGTTAGGAGAGTGAAGATGGACACAGAGATTAGAGGGATGAGATCTGAAGCCCAAGGACACCAGAGCGTGGAAAAATAAGACACTCCCTCCTCCAGGCTTTGGAGGAAGCCTGGGCTTTCCCACATCATGATCGTGGACTTTTAGCCTCAAGAACTTTGAGAGAACACAGAGTCTGCGGTGATTTGTCATGACAGGCCTAGGAAATGATGACATTCGCCTATTCCTGGCCAATAGGGTCCCGCTTACAAGAGCCCTATAATTCCTAGACGATTTGTCTTCTGATTTTCAACTCTAACACGTCCTCCCCACCATAGCCAAAGCAATCTTCTAAAACACAAGCCTAAAGTCATTCTCTGTGTTAACTGTAAAACACACCCCGAGGTGATCAACTTAAAATGAGAGGTTTATTTGGGTTCACAGTTTTGGAAGCTTCTGCCTGTGCTGGGCCCCACTGCTTTGGGATCAGTGGTGAGGCAGAGTATCCCAGCGGGTAGTATGTGGTGGAGAAACTGTTAAGCAGTAACTGGGAATAAAATAAAAGACAGGAAGAGAAGGTACATGGGTCTCAATATCCCCTTCAAGGGCAAGTTCAGTGACCTAAAGACCTATCACTTGGCCTACCTCTTAAAGACTCTATCACCTCCCATTGAGTAGGTGTTATGTGAGATTAAACTCACATGATTGCAAAGTAAAAAAAAAAAAAAGGACGTTTGAGCCAAGGCGTTAACGTGTTCCAGGCAGATGAAGAAGGCAAGGAGACCCTGTAGCCTAGGGGAGCAGTGGGCGGTGGGATGAGAAGTCAGAGAAGCAGTATTGGAGGGCTTGTCAGTGATGGGGAAAGCTGGGGCTTGACTCTGGGTTATCTGGGAGACCAGTGCAGACAGGCTTGCGCTGAGAGATATGATATGGTCAGATGGGGTTGCCCGGGGGCAGAGTGGAGTCTGGGAGGTCACTCAGTCACTTTCATATAGGCCAGGGAGGAGCTTCAGTGGCTTGGGAGAGATGATGGAAGGGGGCGGTATGTAGCAGATGGTTTCAGGTCACTGAGCTGAACTTCCAGAGCAGGCACAGTTATGGAGGAAGAGATTTACTGAAGACAGAGGGGAAGTTCCATAATGGCAGAAGAAGCTGGCCTGCTTTCACAGGTCCAAGCAGAAAGAGAAATGCCACAAGCCATCACCAAAAAGCAAGCAAGCACACTGCAGGGGCTCCAGAACTTTGCATATCTTTAGAAGGGAGTTCCACCTTAGGGCTGCACTCTAAGATCCACCAGTGACCCCTCTTCCAGCCAGGTGGTGCAGATCTAAATCACAAACTTTAATAAAATCTGAATTTACTGGGGGCCACCCGTTTAAACTACCACAGGGGGTGTGCAATCTTTCCTTCTCAAGTAACGAGCACAGCACAGGAAAGGGTTCTAGGGCCTTTGCTAGAGCACTTGGAATCTGATTTTCTCTCCGTCCAGCCCTCTCTCTTTCCCTTCCTCCTTCCCTTCCTCCCTTCTTTCCCTACTTACCTCTCTCCCTACCTTCATTTCTTCCTTTGTCTTTCCTCCTTCCTTTCCTTCTTTTCTTCCTTTTCCCTGCCTTCCTTATCTCCCTCCCTTCCTTCATTTTCCTTTTGGCTTTTCCCCTTCTTTCTTTCCTTCCTTCCTTCTTTCCTTCCTTCCTACCTTCCTTCCTCCCTCATTCCCTCTTTCTTCCTTCCTTTCTTCTTTCTTTCTCCCATTCTTTCTTTCTCCTTCCTTTCCTCCCTCCCTCCCTCTTTCTTTCTTTACTTCTTTCTTTCTGTCTTTCTTTCTCCCATTCTTTTACTTTCTCCTTCCTCCCTCCCTCCCTCCCCCCCTCTCTCCCTCCCTCCCTCCCTCCCTTCCTTCCTTCCTTCCTTCCTTCCTTCCTTCCTTCCTTCCTTTCTTCTCCGTCCCTTCCTCTGTCTGTCCTTTCTTCCTTGCCCTGCTAGGGATTAAGCCCTTGTTCTCACAACTCATGCTGGGCTCTGTCTTGGAGCCACACAAACCAAGCCCCACTTTTTCATAAGCTCAGTGGGTGACAGAGCGCCTACTTGATTCAGGGCCTCGTGCATTACTGGCTGGGCAGGCTTCCCAGCAAGAAGGGCAGAGTCCAAAAGATTCTTCAATTACCATGCCAGTTTTGTCCCTTCTGCACTCCATTAAACATGTGTTTATCCACACTCACATCTCCACGTGCTGCCTTCCCACACCACCTTTGGAGAGGCTGGGCATAATTGATTTTTCTTTTCAACATGTGTCGTTAACTTGAGTGATTTTGACATCACATTGCCATCAATAGGGAGGTTTCATTTACAAATTATTTAGTGCTTACAGTGGATCATTGGCTATCTCCCAGACATTCATAGCTGGCAATCTCTTAAAAAATGAGAAAGAAAGATTAACTGAGGCTCCCAGTGACTTTAGCATTAGCTGCTGGCTCCCAGGACCTGTGCTTACGTGAGGCAGAATTCCTGCAGTTCCTGCAGCTGCGGATTCCATGGTCTCTACTTCATAATCACTTTCAGAGACAAAGGAGCAGATTGGCTGGGCTGATGGTGCCCCGTGGCTGACTTCACAGCCCTGTGGAGGTAAAGGGCACTCTACTGTACCATCTAAGTCAAAACACTGTCAAGTTCTTCCTGTCTGTAACCCCCCATAAGCTGTGTGACCTTGAAAAGTCTCTTAACCTCTTTCAGCCTCAATTTCTTTAGCTTGCAAAACAAGAAAACAAAGCTCTCTGCCTTACCTGTTTCCACAGTGACAAAAGCAGTCATGTTGAAATGAAAGGATGTCGATATTTAAACATTAGCCCTGAGCTGGGGGGATGGCTTAGTGTTTAAAGACGCTTGCTATACCTGATGGCCCAGGTTTGATTCCCCAGCATCCATGTAAAGCTAGGCACAAAGTGGAGCATCTGTCTGGAGTTCGTTTGCAGCAGCAAGAGACCCTGGAGTGTGTGTGCACCCCTCCAAAAAGATCATAAAAAATGAGCATTTTCCTCTTTTTTTTTTTTTTTTTTTGGTTAGCAGGATCACCCCTCTATTCTACTACCTGCCATGGAGGCCCCATGGAGGCTTGCTGACCCTGCAAAGGACATGGCAGCCTGTAACTTAAGAAAGATGGTGGTGCTCAGGAACACCAGTGGAGGATGTGGAAGGGGCTCAGAGCGAGAGCCAGTGGGTAATTCCTGAGTCTCCAATGCAACACAGGATAGGAGAAGCAGAGGAGGGATCAACTACAGGGCTTAGAACAAAACATTTCAGTCAGAGAACCTTAGCATGTAGCCAAAGTCAGGTGCAGCGCATGACATGGGGATGGTGACATAGACTAGACACAGGAAAAGTTCGTTTGCTGCAGCTAAAGGCCCTGGTGTGCCCATTCTCTCTCTGCCTGCCTCTTTGTCTCTCTCTTTGTCTCAAATAAATAAATAAGAGAGAGAAAAGGCAGCAAGTGCCATCAGCCATAGCTTCAGCACGGCTGTCCAGCGATGAGAAGTGATGGGGCGACCGGGGAGTGAAGGGGGGTACCTCCTTCTATGTAAGTTTCCCTCTAAGCCTTCTTGATAGGAAAAGAAGGAGGTACGTTGAAATACCGAGTCACCCCAAGGGGATGATTTGGTGCGAAGGGGGACTGAGCAGAAAGAGATGGCTTTCCTTTCAGTGGGGAAGGTTTTTTTTTTGGGGGGGGTTTCCTCCTTCCCTTTAGGCAGTGTGGAGGCTGATGGTCAAAATGAGATTAGCTCTGGAGAACAGCAAGTGGCCCAGATGCTCAGCCAATGAGCAGTCGCCCTCTGTAAGGGAGAAAAGCATGCGATGTCCTACAGTATCCAACAAGACAGGCACCAGTGGCAGGTGCTGGGTTCTTGCTCCCCAAACATCCTGGCTATCAAGAGAACTACCCGGCACACAGTCTCTCCTGAGCCTCCTTCTGACACTGCTGTATGAATGTGAGAGGGCCAAGTGCTGACGCACGTGTGTTCTCAGCCTTGTCCCCAAGTACTGCTCAGAAATGCAGCGCTTGCCTGCCTGCCTGCTCGGAAGTGGTGCCTGGTGTACTGAGGAGAGGCACAGACCAGGAGGCAGGAAGACGGGGCTGGCTTCTGCTGGAAAGTCATTTAGGAAGGTGTCACCTGAAAAGTAAGTGTGCAGGTAAAAGAGGAAAGAGTTGCCCAGTACACAGTGGCACATGTGGGAGAGTCAGAGAAGCAGGAGGTGAGGAGAGATCTCGTGGGGTAGGAATGGAGCCCTGAGCTAGAGAGTTTTGAGACACAGTTCTGGAAGTTGAGATGGTGCCCATGTGCCCCCGGCATTCCGCTGCTGGGCAGGCTGTGGTTCAGTGGGAAGGCCTCAGTGGCGCGGTCTGGACTGTGTTCATTTCCAAGCCCATTTCCTGTTCTGGAGGCATGGCGTGCAGACATTAGTACCCCAGGCCTAGACCAGAAGGTGCTTCAAGATGCCTCACTCTGGAAAAAAAAAAAAAATTCATCTCTCCACCGAATGGACTTTCTTGCTCCGTGGTGGGGGGAGGCAGCAAAGAAAAGCTCCCAGAATATCTCAGGTCATGAAGTCATTATCTATGATGGTTGGAATGTAAAATGCCCTCCCATGGGCTCCTGTGTTTTAATACTTGGTTGCTGGTTGGTGGTGCTATTTGAGAAGGTTGTAGAATACTTAAGAGGTGGAGCCTTTAAGAGGTGGAACCTTTTTAAGAGGTGGAGCCTGTCGCTACGGGTAAGCTTTGAGGTGCTTATATTATAGCCTGGCTCCAGATCCCATTCTCTTTCTCTGCTTCCTGACTCTGGTGACATGTGACATGGGCTTCCCACTCTAGCCTGCCGTGCCTTCCCTGCCGTGATGAAACTTTCCCTCAAAGCTGTAAACTGAGTTAAACCTTCTTCCTTCCATAAGCTGCTTTTGAGGGGGTGTTTGGTCCTAGCAATGAGACAGCACCTGACCCACCATCTCAGACCAAACACGGTGTGGAGGCTGAAATACTCAAGTAAGGAAAATACAGGCTGGAGAGTGGAAGTAGCCACGAGGAGGGAGAGGTCACATTGCACAAGAGCTCCCAGAACCTTGTTGTTGCCCTTGAACTGGTGCCAAAGGAGCTGATCACTAGCTCATGGCATCCTTGACCTTCCTGGTGAGGAGTCACTGTCATAATCCTCCTTACAAAGAGAAAGCTGTAATTTCTTGGGCACTAGACCGCAGAGTCTACAGAGCATAGCATTTGATAAAGGCTGCTCTCTCTTCCCAGGGACAGTCAGACAGTCCGGAGGCTCACCCTTCACATGTACTTGGGAGTAGAGACGACAGGAGCCAAGGCTTACATAACTTTTTACGGAGCGACGAGCTACCCGGGACATTCTGTAAGCATTACCTACTCAACCTTACTGCTAGCCTGCAAAATGGCACGAGGCTCCCCACCATGCGGATTCTAAGTCAACTCAGTTGTAGCGCTACGTAGTAGTAGGGGCTTGAACTCGGGTCTGCAACTCTGTCTATATTTGTTTCAGAAAAGTCTTCTTTTATCCAGAATGATAAGTGCTCTTTTCTTTTCTTTTCTTTTCTTTTCTTTTCTTTTCTTTTCTTTCCTTTTCTTTCCTTTTCTTTTCTTCTTCTTCTTTTTTTTTTAACTTTTTTGGTTTTTCAAGGCAGGGTCTTGCTCTAGCCTAAACTGACCTGGAATTCACTATGTAGTCTCAGGCTGGCCACAAACTCACAGCAGTCCTCCTACCTCTGCCTCCCCAGTGCTGGGATTAAAGGCATGTATTCCATGCCCGGCAATGCCATTCTTTTTTTTTAATAATATTTTTTATTTGTGTGTGTGTGAGAGAGAGAGAGAGAGAGAGAGAATGGGCATGCCATGGCTTCTTGCTACTACAAATGAACTCCAGACACATGCATCCTTCACTTTGTACATCTGGCTTTACGTGGGCACTGAAGAATAGAACCCAAGCTTTCAAACTTTGCAAGCAAGTGCCTTTAAACACTGAGCCATGTCCTCAGCCCAGCACCGTGGTTCTTATACAGAGGCATACCCACCAGCAACCTGAACTCCTATGGCTGTGACTGCAGAGCGTCCTGTTAACCACACAAAACGAGAGACCCTTATTATAGCATTAGGTCCTCTGTTCCACCTCTCACTGACCTTATTACAGAGCTCTAACCAAGCCCCACACAGAATGCTGAGAAGGCCAAGGCTGGCTTTGTAGCTGTCAACAAGCCGTTGACAGTGTCCACAAGGATTCCCAAGTGTTTGCAACAGGAGGACTTGGAAGCAGGCGTCAGTGGGTTGCTCCCAGCCCTGTCAGGGAAAATGGTAGACCATCTTTTATTGATGGTCATCATGCACCCCAAGAAACATCCTTTCTCCTCCTGCTGGAGATGAGAGCCACAGTGAGAGAATCCTGACCCAGTCCTGCTACACTCCCTGGGGTCAGAAAGGTGTCCGGAAGGATGGAGTCTGTCCTTCCGCCTCGGAGGTCGGGATGAATTTATGTCATGCCAGAAAGGATTCCATGGAGTTAATTCTATACATATGCACATGTCTGCATAATTTTTTTGAACATGGGCCTGTTATGAATTGCATTTGGAATAGAAACTTGTTTGAGTTATTTATTTATTTATTTATTGAGAGAGATAGATAGAGAGAGAGAGACAAAGAGAGAATGGGCATGCCAGGGTCTTCAGCCACTGCAAATTGCAGAAGCATGCACCCTTGTGTACATGTGTGACCTTGTGCACTTGTGTCACTGTGCTTCAGGCTTATGTGGGACCTGGAGATTCAAACATGAGTTCTTAGGCTGCACAGGCAAATGCCTTAACTGCAAAGCCATCTCTCAAACTCTTGCTTGAATTATTTTATTTATTTATTTTTAAATATTTTATTTATTTATTTGAGAGAGGAAGAAGCAGGTAGAATGAGAGAGAGAGAGAGAGAGAGAGAGAGAGAATGAATGTGTGTGCTAGGGCCTCCAGCCACTGCAGATGAACTCCACATACATGTGGCTCCTTGTCCATCTGGCTTACATGGGTCCTAGGGAATGGAACCTGGGTCCTTTGGCTTTGCAGGCAAGTGCCTTAACCACTAAGCCATCTCTCTAGTCCTTGTTGTTTTTTTTTTAAAGTACCTGTCAATGTACTTGCTATATTGTTGGTCTGCCACACTCAAATGTGAAACTTGTACAAATTAGCCCATCAGTGGCTGCAAATGCCTGGAGAACTTTGTCATCCTAAATGTCAGTGGAGCCTCATCACCAGCGATGCAAGAATGACGACGACAACTGGCCACCCCAGATGCATCAAGGTCATTTGGTTTGACCACCTCTTACAGACTCGCCCTTGGACACTTTGTTGCATTCATCTCTGATCGGAAGGAATGTGGATTTCCTTCCCACCAGAGGCAGACAGCATCTTTCAGTAACTCCTCCCTTACCTGTCTCCTTCACCTCCTCAATGCTTCCAAGGCCTTCTTTTTTCTGTATGACTGATGCAAAGGATAGGGACAGAGTTCTCAAACACTGCGACATTCTACTTGGTTCCTTGGTTACTCTCCTCTGGCCTTTACACCCTACAGGGGACTCTTTCCTCCACAATCCATCCCACCTGGGACTACAAGTGACTTCCTCTCTTGCGTGTATGCAGGCGTGGGAAACAGGGAGAGCCTCGTGAATGTTTTATATGTGCTATGTGAATACCATAAATCAAGGCCCAGGCTGTATTTAAATCTGTGAAATGCAAAGGGAATTTACATAACAAGTCAGCCACACAGGCAGGTGGCCCCTGGAACTCAGGAATGGGCATGTGTCTCTCAGGCTAACAGCTTGCACATTTATATTAAGCACCAGAAGCAGTGAGCAGAAGGCATGGAAGGTGTTAACAACTACTGCAAAATATTTCTTTAAGGATACATTTCCTCCATTTCCTTTCGACATAAATTCTGACAACACAAATTCAGGATTTATCCACGAAATCATGTATCTGGGAGCTCTGCTTTTAATTTATGTAATGATTTGGAAAAGGAGTCCTTTTAATCTATACTGGGAGTAGCTGGTTAATGTGATGTAATTAGCTGAGTAAATTATTTTCATAAGGGAAGGGTTTGGGGCACAAAACCAGCCCATTACAAATGCACACCTTTCATTTAGCTCCAGTGCCAGAAAACAGCATTCTGTCACTTTTCTTTCAGTAGGTAAGCAGATGCAATCTATTGGATTATCAAAGGCCAAACTCGAATCCCCATTGACTCCCAGGAGGTGGAAGGGGGGGGGTCCCTAACTGAAGTGGGAGGAAGATTAGGGAAAAGAACCATTTTTGCCTGTCTGAATATTTCCTGGCTCTGGGAAACTGCTTTGTGACTCTTTGGGTGGCTGAAATGGAAACTTGTCTTTGGCAGTTTAGTCCAATAATAGCAATGGTAGTCGGTCCCACTAGTGAGTGCCCAGTACGCAGCATGCTCTATAGCAAGCAAATATTTTTAGATACGTGATATCTTTACTACTCACTGGGCTGGCTTGCATATTACCTGTCTTTTTTTTTTTTTTTTTAAAGCAGACATGAGCTGAAGCCAGAAAGGTAAAATGATTTTATTCAGTGGGTGCACCAGGGCCTCCAGCCACTGCAAATGAATTCCAGATGCATGCGTCCCCTTGCGCATATGGCTTATGTGGGTCCTGGAGATTCGAACCAGTATTCTTTGGCTTTGCAGGCAAACACTGTAATCACTAAGCCATCTCTCCAGCCCCTACTGCCAGGTTTAACACAATTCTATGAAACTACTGCCTGCATGCTTCCCACACCTGCACATCTTCTGTTCTCTGAAGCAAGCTTTTTTTTTTTTTCCCAATACTAACTCCATTCTAGGAGCATGAGCAAGTTCTAGGGATGTGCTGGTGATGAGGCACACAGACTTACACAATGCTAGAACTGTCAAGGACGGGAGAGAATGCTCAGTCCCACCTCCTTGTTTGTGAGAGGGGAATAGGAGTTCTAGAGGGCTTTCCTCATTTTGAAACTATGAGTTTTCACTGTTCACTCCTACTGTTTAATTTTATCTCTTACATTTGTGCCTTGTGAGGGGTGTGGGGCACATTAACATAGTCCTTGGAGAAGCCAGAAGAGTAAAGTTTATGTGGTTAAATAATTCTATACCCTCCTGATGGGAAGTTTCAATGTTAGACCCATAGATATGACCTGGGATGCTCACGGAGGCTGCCATAGTCTTAGATACTCCTAAGAAGTGACACTAATGCCTCTTTCACACCAGCGCCAAACATAGTCACATCAGTGTCAGGAGGTGTCAGAAGCAAAACTTAGAAAGGAGAGGCTAGAAATGTAGCTCAATTGATAGGGTGCTTGCCTCGCATGCATGAGGCCCTTGGTTCAATCCCTCAGTACTGCTTAAAACCCAGCACTAGCGAGATGGAGGCAGGAAGTAAGAGAACCCGAAATTCCAGATCTCACTGGGCTACAGAACAAGTTCAATACCAGTCTGGGATACATGAGATCCCATATTTAAAAAAAAAAAAAAAGAAGAAGAGGAAAGAAAAGAAAAACAACTAAACAACTCCAAAAAAGAAAAAAAAAATTTCCTACTTGATGCCAAGAGGATAATACACAAACCAGGAAGCCATCACAGTTAGAAGGGCTCAGAGTTGAAGTCAGTCCTATAAAACCATTTCCTTTCTCATGAGTAGCTTGTCTGCAGCCTGTATGGAGAGAGTCAGCATCCTGACAGCCTCACAGGGTCTCTCGGGAATGCTCAAGAGGAGCTCGTGACCATGGCCATCCTCTTCTTTATTTGATCTTTGACTTAACCTTGCACTTGGCCACATCAGAGACCCTGCTAACTATAGGGGGATGTGAAGGCTAAGTTGGCCTGTCCAAGGCACCCTTGGATCCTGGGAACAGTTCTATTCTCATGGCTGTAGGCCAGGATGGAGGTGAGATCTCTATTTAGTACCCCTAAGAGAGTCTATCTTTAAAAAAAAATTATTTATTTATTTATTTATTTATTTAGAGAGAGAACGTGGGTACTGGGGAATCAAACCTGGGTCCCTTGGCTTTGCAGGCAAGCACCTTAACTGCTAAGCCATCTCTCCAGCCCCAAGAGGGCCCATTTTATAGGAGTTGGGAGATCTCTTTCTAACTTAGCATGCACCTTCATCAAGGAAAAAGAGCCAGAGGGTAGGAGAAATCTTACTGTTACATGAAACAACTCTAACATGTTTGAGCAGAACACTGGACATCATTTCGCAGTCTCTTCACTGACTGTAATGGTGTCTCTCAATACTTCGTTCCAGGCACAAATCTTGTTTCACCAAACTTGTTACCAGAGAAAACTGAGATAGATGTCATTGCCCATTAGACAGACGAAGAAACGGAGGCTTAGGGAGGTAAGGCAACCTGTCCGAATTCCACAAAGGCAATGGTAGACCAAGGACTCAAATCTTGTCTAACTATAGTAACACAAATAAAACCAGAGCTTGCCATAAAATTTAAAGAGTGTTTTTTGGCAGTGTGGAATTGGTTCTATGTACTTTGCTAGACTTCTGTGCTAACATTTTCCCCCAACACCAAAGCCTCAGTTGAGCCTATCTTCCCTTACTATAAAGTAATACAGTCAGGCGGAGGAGAGGAGATCTTCGGTAAAGCAAGTCTGAGTTCTTCAAAAGATAATGACACCAAAACTGATATCATAAAACAGGCAAAGAACAGAGTCAGTCTGAAAAATAAAAAAATTCAAGTAGCCGAGCCGAGCATGGTGGCACATGCTTTAATCCCAGCAGCACTTGGGAGGCAGAGGTAGGGGAATCACTGTGAGTTTGAGGCCACCCTGAGAATACAGAGTGAATTCTAGGTCATCCTGGGCTAGAATGACCTCGAAAAACCAAAAGAAAAAAGGTTCAAATAGCCAACACATGAATGAAAATAATGTTAACCTGACTTGTAGGACAAAATATACAAATTTAATCAACCATCATTCCATGCTTTCAAACCTAGAAAATATTATGAAGAAATAATCCTTACATAGTCAAAATGATTAGTGGGGGCTGAATTTGCTCAATCTTTCTAGAAAGCAATTTGTCAGTACCTAGAAAAAAAAAAATTAACACTCTCCACTCCCTTTGACCGGCATCAAACAGAAAAATTATCCAAGGAGACTGGGGAGGTTGCTCAGAGGCTAAAGGGGCTTGCTTGCAAAGATGCTACCTGAGTTGAATTCGCCAGGCACCCATGTAAAGCCAGATGCATGTTTGCTTATAGCAGCAAGGGATGCTGCAGCAACTCCCGCCCCTGCCACACACACACAAGCAAATAAGTAATCCATTAAAACATTTTCACCCAAGTAAGTAATCATGGTATGTTCAAATATATTTTAGTAATTGAAGTGTGGCCAATAAGAATGTAAGCCTTTGGCTGGAGAGATGGCTTAGTGGTTAAGGCACTTGCCCGTGAAGCCTAAGGACGTAGGTTTGATTCCCCAGGACCCACATAAGACAGATGCACAAGGTGGT
This sequence comes from Dipus sagitta, assembly GCA_036346955.1. NCBI lineage: Eukaryota > Metazoa > Chordata > Mammalia > Rodentia > Dipodidae > Dipus > Dipus sagitta. Next base: position 47,172,725 of record CM070777.1, on the reverse strand, counting down.
ACGTGCACCTCGAGTTCATTTGCACTGGCTGGAAGCCCTGGTGTGCCCATTCTTTCTCTCTCCCTCTCTGTCTTTCTCTCTCCTCTCTGTCTCTTCCTAACACTCTCTCTCCCTCTCTCAAATAAATAAACAAATAATATTTTTTTAAAAAGAATATCAGAAGTCATTAAAAAAGTATTTTTTTAAATGTAAGCCTTAGCATCAGATAAATATCCAAGAAAAGACAGAAATTAATAAGTTATGCTACATTTATGTAATGGCATTCTTGTCAGACCTTAAAAACAGTTTTGCAGAAGATGATTTGATGGCATGGGAAAATGGTCATGATATATTACTAAGGCAACATGATGCCATCTTTATCTGAATAAAAAACACATAAATATATACTTAGAAAAAACAATAAACACACAACATTAATAGTCACTGTGATGATTGTTCACATCCTTTTAGTTATTTTCAAAAATGTGCACAAAGGCTGTATCTTTGTGGAGACGCACACCTTCCCCTTTGTTCCCTCAGCAAATATATGTATATATGACATGCAATATTTACAGGAGAAAGAAAGAAGGATGGCTAGCTAAGGTAAAGAACAAAGACAATCAGCCCACGTGGGCACTGAGGCTCCAGGGACAGCCATCCTCCCTGGCCCCCAAGGGCAAAGGCACAGGAAGGCAGAATGGAGGGTGCTGGAACTGTCAATGCTATACAGTGGCCGGGCTGATACCACTGAGCCTCTGAGTCAGCCGTGTGTAAGTTCACAACCTCCGGGTAGCTGGGCTTCCCAACTAGCCACCTTAACTACACGTGCGGAGTTAAACTTTCTAGGAGTCTGGGACATCAGAAATGAAGCAGAGAGTGTCTTAATTGGCACCATGTAAAACATACGGCCACGGGCTCCAAGGGCCCGAGCTTGCTGGCCTGCGGGCCTCCCGGGCCTCCGACTCGCCCCAGCGGCTCTGCTGCCCAGCCTGAGAAAACGAGCCTGGCCTGGCCCAGCTGCCGCCAGCACTCAGGGCATCGCACTGAGCTGGAACACTTGAGGAAAATTATTTAGTTATGATCATTATTAGCTGCTTTTAATCACAATAATGAACTAATACGGCAGTACTTATGCTTGGGGAAGTCAGAGCGTATCCATTAAAAATCTAATTAAAAGCCAGTCCTTAAGAAGAATCATGGCTTATTTATCTCTCTATTAGGTAATATAAGCTAGTGAACTGTGCAGCTTGGAAATTTTCCACCAGTCACGCTGGTAAGCAGTATTCCCTTTTCGGTTGTAAAAGTACAATAAATTCTGCTCTAAGGGAATGCTCGTTATGTTTTAAGGAGAGAGACAATGAGGGAGGGAGAAAGAGGGAGAGAGAGAGAGAAAAGAAGGAAATGTTAGCAATATCATTTATATCTTACAATTTTCCAAAAAGGTTCCAGATTTCTATGAAAAAAAAAATCTATGAAGAGTAGTTGTTTCATGGTAGGCTTGGATGTGTCCATGGGACGAGAGGGAGAAGACTGGCCTGGGGTGGGCTGGTAGAAAATGTGTTTGAGGAACATCCATAAAGGGCCCCAGACAGCTGCGCCAGGAGACTCAGTCACCACGGATCAGAGTCTGCAGGTTGAGCACCAGCCTTGCAGATACCATCCATCCGATCTGCCCCAGGCTGGAGCAATGACCAGGCGCTATGCCCTGGACAGGACACTGGAGAGACAGAGGGTAGCCTCATGCCGCTACCGAAGGCCTTCTCCAGTGGTCTCTTGGAGGCACCCAGCTGGGGCTCTGGTGCACCTGTGAGCGTGCTCTCTGTGTACGGCTGACCCATGTAGAGACCAATCCTGGGAGCATTAATGGGGTGGAATAAGAGAGAAAGGGGCGGGAAGAAAAGAGTTAGGGAGATGACAGAGTGGCTAAGGCCAATGAAATGTGGGGACTTTGTGCCTCATGATGATAAATGTTCAGGGACCGGACAGACCATGGAAGAATGTGCCCCCTCTTTAGTCGGAAGGTGGTAGGGGCCCACAGGAAGATTTTCAGTGGGGTCATGCCAAGGTCAGAAGGAGGTTCCAGAAGGGCTGTTCCCTTGTAGTAAGCAAGGTGCACAGGATGGCCGAGGGGATGGTGGTTTAGAACCAGCCAGGAGGGAAGTGATTAGGTGTGAATGAGGGAACAGTTGGGGAAGGAGAAATAAAGATACTTGCATGGCAGGAGCAATTAAATTTCGCTTCGACTAAATTTTGGGGAAGAGGGAGGTTGGGAGCTGATTTTTAGGGTCCTGGCTGATCAAGTGATGGGTAAGCTTGAGGAGGATGGGGAGTATGTGTATTCCAGTGGGGTAACCTTGTGGGCTTTGGGGTATATTCAAGTGCTGGCACCCACAGGGAATCCTTAGGGATCACATAAGGCGACTCAATTCTACTTCCGTCACTGTGCTCCAGGGTGGACATCTAACTCCACTGTCACCCAGGTGAAGAGAAACTTTGAGCATGGCACACCCCGTACACAATCCCAGGTTGGCCCCCATCACTGACGATAGGTTGCTCAAGGAGGACTAACTTTGGAGGTTGTAGCTACAGTGCTCACCAGGGAGAAGCGAAAGGCAAACTTGGACTAATTGCTCTGTCAGTTGAGATGACCTTTCGAAACGAGCCTGAACTTTTGTCAGCGTGCTATCGGGTATTTCCATCAGGAAGTATTCCAACCAGCTAATGTTTGCCAACTGGGAGGACCAGGCGAACCGTTCAGTGTCGGGGTTTCTGTGCTAATCTGACCTTCCAAGGTATTTAAAGATGCAAAGGCCAGATTCATCACTTGAGTTCCCAAATCCATCCGCTGAATGCCACCGTCTTGTCTACCAACCATCTGCGCAGACTTTCTCACTACATTTTCTTCCACAAAAGAGCTTGAAACCCTAACATTCAAACTAACTTTCAAGACTTCTTAGACTCACGCCTTGCTTTGACCATCATCAATCACCCTTTATCCTTAAGACAGCCTCTGTAGCAGTCAAGTACTTGGGCTTTAGAGACAGAAAACTGGGGCTGAGTTTTGGCTTCCCTCCTTCCCACCCAAGTGACCTTGGACAAGGTACTTAAACCTCCGTATGCCCTAGTTTCCCCATCAGTAAAGTTCAACTTGTAAGAAGACGTACCTCATAGGTAACATGACTATGAGATTCGTGTGTAATCGTAGCTTTGAGACTAATATGTCATGAGTCTTGAAACTACTTGTCATGGGTTACAGCACATGGCTAATTACTAATAAGTGTGGTTATATGATCAAAGGCCTTTATTACACCGACTCCCACAAGGTGTTGTATTAGTGCCTGTCCCTGAGTGGGGCCAGTGTTAGCTGACACAAAGCCAGGGTCTCTGCTTGTTTTTCTTTTCTTTACATTCGAAAGTAACAGATGAAGTCATTTCTGCACAACCTAAGACCTCTAATTGTATTTCACTGTGCTAAGGGGTAGCGGCAGGAAAAAGATCCAGAGTTTAATTAAATTTTTATTTTGGGCAAAATAAAGGAGGAGAAAGAGCCTTTGAGGGAAAGATAGTTCATAAAACACTGATTACTATGTCCAAGGGGACAGGGAGTGATCAATGGTTATAGTAGAAAAGCATATTAGAAGCCTTTTCCTCATGTTAGATAAGTTTTCTTGGTCTCAGCCATCTATTAAGCTCCATGTGGTCAGAATACTCTGCGCCCTGCATTTCCCCCTCACAACACCAGGCTTGACATTGGGACAGGTTTCTGCAGTGGCCCTTTGGCATAGGATCGCTGCTGGGTGTAAGCTTAGAATCCAGGGTCACCATGGGGATTGAAACTCTGCTGGCCTGTCTCTTTCCGCCACGTAGACCTTGCATTCTTGAGTTAGCCGGGGGCTCATTCAGCATTTTATGTAGGTAGCAGCTACTCTTGCCTTCTCGACTCTGGTGGGAGTGGTTGGGAGGGCAGGATGGGGCAGGCAGGGGAGAGGTATGGGGTCACTATGGTTAAGGGAAGGGAAGGAGAGAAATGACAGGTGTAAGGCTCTTGGAATATCAGAGAAACCCTGGACAGTAACAAAAGCTCCCTACAGTGTTGCTTGGGTCTAAGTTGGCTTGAATCCGGACTAGAACAATAGTTCAGTGTTGAGTCCTTAATGGCTTAAAGGTACTTTATGAACATGCATGACAATAACCAAATCCTTATTCCAGACTACAGGTGGAGGGAGAATCAGTGTGTCCCATACATGATAGCACTATGTTAAGACAGAGGGGGCATAGTAAGGGGCCTACATATGTGGGAGCCTACCAGAGTAGCTGAGAGCTAATCACATCATTGAGTGCTCTTACGTACTCCACTCTATGCTAAGGAGCCTGTGTGCATCGTCTCGTTTAATCTTGCCACCTACCTCCCACTCTGCCATATTCCCTGCAGGGAGGCAAGTCACCAAGGGGAGTGACAATTTCTGTGGTAATGGACTGAGAGTCACGAGGTGGATATTAGCTTTCTGGTTGCTGCTATGTGACCTTGGAGAGGTCACAGAAGCTTTCTGAGGCCTGGGTGTCTCATCTATCAAGTGTGACAAGCCACTGGCCTTCCCAGAGGGTTGAGGGGAGGGGAGAACTTCAGGGTTACAGTTAATGCTCTCAACAAAGACAACTCCCCCATTACTCACATCAGCTCTCTCCAGCTCCACAGGGACTGGGATGAAAGGTGAGTGTAGATGAAGATGTGGCTTATTATCCAAGGCTAAAGAGTCCCCTGATGGATCAAACACAGCCCTCGTGCAAAGCACCAGGTCTCACCTGTAGAGAGGTCTTAGATCCTGATTGTAACAGTCACCTTCTCGTGGCTGGGACAAAACACATGACTAGAGGCAGATGTATGGGAGGAGGGGGTTTATTTCAGGCTAATAGTTTTGAGGGGGAAGTTTCACCATGGTGGGGAGAAAATCATGACAGGTCTGAGCAGGAAGCCTGGGGCACATCTTGTCATAGCAGGAGGGGAAGGAAGTACTCGGAGGGAGCTACTCTGAATGCCCAGTGGGTGGGACCTATAAACCTCAAGGCCCGCCCCCAGTGACACACCTCCTCCAGCAAGGCTCCGCCTGCCAAAGGCCCCGCCACTTTCCTAAGTTGCCACCAGCTGGGGACCCAGTACTCAAAACCCATGAGGCTGTGAGAGGGAGGAGGAGGGCATTTCACATGCAAACCAGCACACTGACAGCCACTTATGGAGAGGTTTGGGATGTTTTTATACTCCAGCTGGAAAGGGTCTCTGCAGAGTAGTGTGGTGGGGGGCTAACCGTGGATGATCAAGCTCAGCCCAGATCATGCCCACACATGGCTGGGTCACAGGCCATTGTGGTCCTTAAGGTCCTCCTACTCATTCTGGTCTGAGTGCTTGGAGTGCTCTTCCCACCATCAGATCTAACACCTTCTCACATATCTAGCATCAGTAGTGTTGCAGGAACCCAGACTGCTCTGGAGAAGGTTGCCTGGCATCAGCTGAAATGATGCTAGGCTCCGCTAGTGAGCCCAGATGACCTCAAGCACACAGGTAGAGCTGCAGGTGGCCAGAGGCTCATTCAGTAATTACAGCAATTTAATATTCACTGGTGAGTGCTCACGCAGCAAAGGGGCCATGCAAAGTAAGGAAATTCATCTCTCAGACAAGATCCCAGATGCCCATTGTAATGCCTTGGCTTGAATACTCCTTTATCCTTAGTGCTACTGCCTTGCTCCCCAGGGCCCTCACAGCACTAGTTTCTCCCAGGTGTGTGTGTGGGGGGGGGCGGTGGACTCATATCTCTTAACTTTCTAGAAACATCAATGCAATGAAGGAGGGGCCTGTCTTTCACCTAGCAGAATACATACCTAAAGTCCAGTTTCAGGCCAGCCTTACATACGTGATGCTTCATGCCACACAGAAGCCTAAACTTCCTTGCACATATACCCTTGTCCCCATCAGGAAACAACTCTCTCTCTCTCTCTCTTTTTAAATCATCCTTTCTCGGCTCTCATCATCGCACCTCCTCTTTTCAGTATCTGGGGAAACGTCTCCTCCTTGGGTTTTGGTGATGGTAGAGGGGAAGCCCCCTTCTATCGCAGGTTTTTCTAGATTCTTACAGCAATGGTGGGATCATACCCCTAAGGTTCTGCCCACCAGACAGAGCAGCTCCCTAAGTGAATGAGGACCGAGTTCCTCAAAGCAGCAGCAAAGTGGAAGAATCTTTTCTAGAGGTTGATCAAGGTCAAGTTCTGCAGCAGTGGTGGCTGGAGACAGCAGTGTTCCGAGCCTCAGGCTGGTGATGTCTAATGCATGCGTACTCTTACAATCTCTGGAGCAGGGATGGGGGGCAGTGGTCCCTCGAAGGCCAAATCTCCTGAGTGATGCTGGATGTTGCTGACAGCTGGATGGTCTCTATGTTTGTTTGTTTTTTCTTACTATCTAAGCAATTCTGTAGAACACTCACTATCATTTTAAATATATATATATATGTATATATTTGTTATTTATATATTTATATATATATATATTTGTTCCTGCATAAATAGCTAAAGTCTGATTCTGTGGCTTGAAGCTAGGATATGCCTCAGGTGTAAATGAAACTAATAACATTAATAATCACAGCTAACATCCATTGGATGTTTCCACATTACAGGCCAAATGCCTTTCATTAAAAAAAACAACTCATTTTCTTCTCTATTTCTCTCTCATAAAAAGAAATAAATATTTTTTAAAAGGGCTGGAGAGATGGCTTAGCAGTTAAGGTGCTTGCCCGTGAAGCCTAAGGACCTGTGTTCTACTCTCCAGATCCTAGGTAAGCCAGATGTACAAGGTGACGCAAGCATGCAAGGTCGCCCATGCACACAAGATGGCACATGTGTCTGGAGTTCGACTGCCATGGCTATAAGTCCTGATGTGTCAATTCTCTCTCTCTCTCTCTCATAAAAAAATAAATTAATTAATTAAAAAATAAATAAACTCGTTTGCTCCTAAAACATATTTTATGAAGTTTTATCAGTAACACAGTTTGACAACTGAGGAAGAGAAACTCTGAGAGGTGACTTTCTGTACCTCTAACCTGCCAAATCAGCAGCTTCAGAAAGGGATGAAATGGAATCACCATCTTTGGGACTCATATTGCTGGTTACTCTGTGTTTGCACCTGGAGTGAGGCTATTTAATGCTGTTCAAATGTCTTCTGATGTGCAGCTGACCCTCATCCTTGTAGAACCAAACTGTGGCCTTTGTCTTTGTTGAGCCTTCGTACAAACAAATGGAATAAGAACCAAAATTGGGACAGGGCACGTGTTGGTCTCCACAGATCCCGGAGCCACCCGGAGGGAGTCACAGTCGCAAGACAAATCTAGCTGCTGGGAAGACAAAAGGTTCTCTCTGGAAATGTCATTGTTGACCTCTTAAATCACCACCCTGTAATTGAATTAATTAGGCTGAGAGCCCTGAACATGGAGCTGCTCTCACATCTGGAGCACTTTTATAACGCAGGAAACTCGTCACGGAAGGGCAACTGTCAAGGAGAGTCAGAGACAAACATAATTCATCACCAAGAGGCTCTGCTTATGGCTGGTCACGAGTGGTACCCTGGGAGAGATTGATGTTTTTCTTGTTCTCGTTTTGGACCAGACACTTTCAGATGGTGGTTGGCTTTGACATTTTTAAGTCATCATTTCTCATCCTGTGAAAAAGCCTGAAATACCTGTAACTGTAGTACAAGGGGAAGGAAAGAGAAGCTTGGAGATGTCAGGATATCTGAGCATTTTTCTTGAACCCGTGAGAGGAAAGCACACACTTGGGGGAAGACGACTTCCTGTACCGAGAGTGAGTGAGGCCCCCAGAGCTCTCCTGTGGATATGTTTCTAGGGTTGCTCATGTGTGTGCGTGTCAGTGTGAGGACATAATGAGAGCTGTGTCCTAAAATTCCGTGATTTGAAGGCATTTTGTTGGCTGCTGCCTTCTAAAACTCCAGTGTGTGGAGAATGTGCATCTATCTGCACGTCAGCTCTGCCACAGTGGCTGTAAGAAAGGTTTCTTTGTAGAAAATCTGAGGTGTGTTACCCAGGCCTAGTTCACTCAAGGCAAAGCACAGAGAGACTCAGCTTCTTAAAAGGAGGCAGCAGATATGAGTAACCTCAGCTTGGTCGTCAGAGCGTTCCCAGCGAGTGTCATCCAGAAACCCCACCAGGTTGGGCTCTGGTTTGCTCTTGCTCTCAGGTCTCATCTGGTACTTTCTTCAGCCCTGCTCATAGAGACAGACTGATATTAAGTAGGTATGGCTCTACCATGTCTGTCCCCAGGGTCTTTATACAACAAATGCCAGCTGAGGGATCAGGGGAAAAGGTGTCCACATCTTACAATGGCATCAAGATGTGGCTCCCTGCTTCAAGAAGGTTCTGAGGGGAAGTATGGTAAGGTACCTTCACAAAGCTGGTGCCCCGTCCTCTGCCTGGATGACGACCCCACCAAAAGCAGGACCCCTGTGAGGTTTTGTGCAGGAGATGTGAGCTTGGGGCCCATTCTAGGGCTGGGCCAGTCTGTCCCTAGCCAAAGTGAGTTGCTGAGAAGCCGTGGGAAGGAGGTTGACTTGAAATTCTCTATTGATTTGTAAAAAGCACTGTTCAAAGGCCAGGAGCATGGAGGGTGTTTTTCAGATTTTCAAGAGATCTGGATTTGTGCTGCAAGCTGTGATGAATAACCAGGGATGGCACATAACAGGCATTCAATAACTATTATTTAAATATATAATTTCAAAAAGCCTCAAGGTAGAGGAAAATGGCTACAGTTTTCTTCATTCCTCCGCCTTCTTTCTCCTATTGCACTGCACTCTGAATGTCGATCCTCTCTAAAATTCATGCTGAAATGTGATGGCCAGGTCATGGTTTCACCTCTCTTTCATTACTTCGATCTTCCCCCTTCTAACGAGCAAGGTTAAAATTAGAAAAGGGAAGTGAACATACAGTGAAGATATGTGTGCTAAGAGCCTTCATGCCTAGTAATCTCGATCATTTCCACTCAATGAGGTCGATGGCAAACACACATCCCAACGTGTATGGAACACTTAAGTGATGGTTTGTAGCCTGTCAACTTGGTAGGACCTAGAATCTTCTAGGAAACTAGCCTCTGGGGTGCTTGTGAGAGATTATCTTGATGGGTTGAGGTGGGAAGCCTTCCGCTAAGTGTATGCAGTACCATGCCATGGGTCAGGGTCCTGGGCTGTATGAAAGGAGAGAGCAGGCTGAGCACCAGCGTTCATTGCCCTCTGCTTCCTGATTGTGGTTGCAACGTGACCAGCTGCTTCATCCCCTGCCGCCACGCCTCACGCCTTCTTGGCTGTGATGGATCCTCAAATTGTAAACTGAAATAAACCCTTCCTTCTCTAAATTGCTTCGAGTCAGGTATTTTGTCACAGCAACGACAGACACACCCTGAGTGAGATATGTTAAACAAATCTAACTCATGCCCTACAGGGGCTTCTAGTCTGGGGGATATTCTCATTATGACTGTTTACATAAGATACAAGGAGGCTCTTCCTTATGATACCCACAGCCCGTTCCTGACGCTGGCTCAAGCTTTCCAGTAGCACAGCATTCTAGTGCATTAACAATGTCTTCTTTATTGTTATGTGCACGCATGAGGGGTGGGGAGGGAGGGAATTGGCGTGCCAGGGCTTCCATGCAATTTTAATCAAACTCCAGACATGTGCATCCCCTTGCACGCATGTGTGACATTGCATGCTTGCATCACTGTGAATCCAGCTTATGTGGGACCTGGGGAGTTGAAAATGAGTCCTTGTGCTTTGCAGGCAAGCACCTTAGCTACTACTCTATCTCTCCAGCCCCTTTCATCTTCTTAGTCAAGAACAGAACACACAGACATGGAGAGAAAGGGAGAGAGAAGAGGAAGAGGGAGGGAGAGAGGGGGGTGGTTCATCCTATTGTGCCCCAAAGGCAATGAGGCTCATGAACCCCTCTGGGAAAGCTAAGGCTGCCTGGATCCCAAAGTTCTGGGTGGGTGTACAAACCAGAGAATGACAGGGACCTCCATGTTGTTTATACCTGCCCTCCTTTCAGCTCTGTTTCCTTTGTGTTTGTTTGTTTCATTTTCAGGTTTTACAGCTTGCAGCTTGACAAAGAAGCTGTTGCTTTCCATCCTTGGTCTCTAAAGCAGAGGAAATTTCAATTTCGTCAGTAAAAGGGAAACTATCACTTGCCTGGGCCCAGCTAGAAGGGCTAGAAATTAGATCCCAGACATTGAATGAGAAAGAGAAAGACAGGAGAGGAAAGAAGACTGGGGAAGAGCAAAACTAGAAAGAGAAAGGAAGAAGATGATTCCCTAGGCTGGGCAAATAATCACCACCGTGGGGTCTTGCACAGGAACACTGGGCTCAAGTCCATATTCAAGGACAAGTGGAGATTTATGGGCATGTAGCGGCAGGCGGGCGGGGGGGGAGCGGATAGTGATGGAAAATCACTAAAAACATCAAGTCTAGGGGATCTCTGCTCACCAGGGCCTAGTCACAAAGGCTTAGGGGGAAAAAAAAAAACCCTGACCCAGTGAATCTTTCTCCAGACAACCCTGATGTTGATGGCTTAACACTCACTGGGTGCTTACGTGTCAAGCACTGGACTGGCTCCTTTGACATATCTCACATTTAACCCGTAACAAAGGAATTCTGTGAGGAAGGTACTTATTCACCAGCCAGACCCACTGCAAAGGGGTATGACTCTACCTGAAAGACATAGCTGCCCAAGGCTCTGTTAGTGGGTGCTGGGTTCCCAGGCAACCAGGCTCAAAGCTGACCACATTCCAGCTACGTGACTACCATTACTACCACCTTCCAGGGGCCAGCTAGAAGGTATATGCTTGCTAACAAAGGCTAATTTCCTCTTCTTTAAAAATATCTCAGGGCTGGAGAGATGGCTTAGCGGTTAAGACGTTTGCCTACAAAGTCAAAGGATCCCGGTTCGATTCTCCAGACCCACGTCAGCCAGATGCATAAGGGGCTGCATGCATCTGGAGTTCCTTTGCAGTGGTTGGAGGCCCAAGAGCGCCCATTCTCCCTCCCTCCTCCCCCCTCTCTCTCCCTCTTCCTCTCAAACAAATAAATAAAATATATTTTTAGAAAATATCTCAGAGCTATTTTCACAAACCATTCCTTTCCCCAATCTCTCAGTCACTCTAATAGGGATGACTCTCTGGGGCTAGAAAGACTGTCATATCTTCCCTTCCTCACGCTGTAAGCAAGTCGAGCTGCCCTGAGTGTCCCCTCTGTGTGATGGGACTTTCTCTCCTATGCTCAGATCCACAGGCGATTTACAAGCACATTAAGAAGCATTGCTCTAGAGAGCATTTGTGCAGGCTTCTTGAACAACCATTTATCATATTTCATGGGTTTAAGAAAAAGAGAAGAAAACATGAGAAGGAGCCAGGGACCCCGGAGGAGCTGATGGAAGAGACCCCCCCCACCCCCACCTGCAGCTTAGGAAGGGAACAAGTGTGCAGACACTCTGTGGCCGAGAAGACCCCCTCGCCCTTCCTCCCCTCCCTCCCTGCTTAGGGGACTTGTTTATGGCTGGAGGGAGAGTGGCCAGCAGGATACTATAGTCACAAAGGACTGGACCAGGTGCGTGTCCCTTAAAGAAGGCAGTTTTCCCAGGGTGAGCCCTGCCCCTGGCTCCAGAGGTCCCCCACGCAGGGTGCACAGGCACAGGCACAGCAGCAGGAAGGAGTCAGGGAAGAGGAGATCAAGGCAGCGCAGGCAGGGGCTCCTCTGGGCCTCAGCTCCTAGGCTGGGGCAAAGTGATGCAGAGAGACTCTCCTACATCCTAGTGCATCCTAAAGGCAGGCTTCTGCAAACCCGCCATAGCCCCCGGGGAGTCCTCAGGAAGGTCTGGCCATCCACATGGCAAGGGTCACCTACATACTCACCTGGCCCTTTCCACCTAGGGAGCTGAGGGACATTCTCCTTATGAAGGTCTTCCAGGATAAGGGTGCGGCCCCGTCCCCGCCCCCCAGGCCCTGCTCAGGATAGGCTTCAGTCAACACAGGCTCTCTCAAGGCACATAGCCAGCAGACGGCCACCCCAAGGCCTAAGGAGTTGCACAGGTAACAGGACACTGGGTAGAACGTAAGAGTATTTGAAGTAATAGGAATGTCCCCAATTTCTCAGAGCTTCTTTCTGAGGCCCCCGCTCCTTCCTCTACACACTGTTGTGCTCCCTGCAACAGTGCAGAGGCATTATCAACCCAGCTTCTCATTAGAGAAAACCGAAGCTCAGAGGGGCCTGCCGAGCCATGTGTCCAGGGCCACTCAGCTGGAGTCACTTGCACACAGGTCAGCTTCGGTCCAGGATCCCACATACCATGCCACCTAGTGAGTACTGCGCATGGCAACATATCTGTTATTCTTCTAACTGAAGCAATATTCTGACATCCCTGTTACTAGTACACTTTGTAGTTGAGCAAAACGGAGCTCAGGTTGGGATGAGGCTATGTATAAGAGAAGGCAGTTGAGGCTCCTTTGCTGTGAGCCACAACACTTTATAAGCTCAGTTCGAAATGCTTAGCTATTCATTTCTGTCCATTTCCCCTAACATTCCAAAGAAAACTGACAGACATGAAAGACACAGAGGGGATTTTCTGTGTTTGTTTCCCTGTAGAGCTTCCAGTTTAAGTTTCTGGTTAAGAACCAACTTGGCAGTTAGAGTAATCACCTTTTTTTTTTCCACCTTGTTTTTCTGTTTTTCAAGGTAGAAGGGTCTCACTCTAGCCCAGGCTGATCTGGAATTCACCACGTAGTCTCAGACAGGCCTGTAAACTCACAGCAATCCTATCTCTGCCTCCCAAGTGCTGGGATTAAAGGCGTGTGCCACCACACCCAGCTTGGAGTAATCACCATTAACAGTGTTTGTCCCACCTACTTTCAGAAGAGTATTGAGATAGTGTATTAAAGAATGACACACATACCTCCTCACTGACTAAACTGTAACCACTCAAGGGTCACCTGTTTGTCTATTAACTCTCTGTCCCTCCTGCCCCATCTGTCTGTCTGTCTAGCTAAACTCTTGCGGTAAGATAAGAAAATCACAGTATCATTACCAGAAGATTGAGAGTTACATAACTTGCCATCTAAGCGGTTAGGTATATACTAAAATCTGTGGAATGAAAGTGTAAAAATGATCAACCAAGATGTGAAGGTATGTAATACCTTTAGATATTATGGTATCTTCCATGGGTCACCATAAATGATCGGTCGGTCTATTGCTCCGCTCCTCTCACCCCTGCCTGCTACATTCACGCTGCAAAACCACTGGCAAGTGTGTTCCCAGCAGCTCCAAAGAGGACAAAGGTACAATTCAAACTTGCCGAGTTTTCTTACAGCTCCAGTGAAATAAAGAGATCACAGAATCAGATATTCTGATCTCTATTAAATACTTGTCATTTGCAACAATTCTTCTCCCAAATAAGAATTTGGTCCCCTCAATTGCTGGTGAGAAGCAATGTCTCTCAGTGCTATATGGGGACCAGTCACCTCTCTAGAAGCATGGGATATGCAAATGTTCCAAACCAAACCAAGCTTTGTGTAGTCACCATGCCTAACTATAGCCCTTGTGGGTGTTCATGTGATTAATTCTGGGATCCTCAGCCCCAAAGTACCAAAAATCTGCTGATGGGCTGGAGAGATGGCTTAGCGGTTAAGTGCTTGCCTGTGAAGCCTAAGGACCCCGGTTGGAGGCTCAATTCCCTAGGACCCATGTTAGCCAGATGCACATGGGGGCGCACGCATCTGGAGTTCGTTTGCAGTGGCTGGAGGCCCTGGCGTGCCCATTCTCTCTCTCTCTCTCTATCTGCGTCTTTCTCTCTCCGTCTGTCGCTCTCAAGTAAATAAATAAATAAATAAATAAATAAACGAAAAAAAATCTGCTGATGCTTAAGTCCTCTCTATGAAATGTCACAACATTTGCAAGTAGTCTACCCATATTCTCCTACACACTTTATCTCAAGATACCTAAAACAATGTAACAACTATATGAACAGGTGTTATGCTGTAAATAATAACAATATGAATAAGTGCTGCATCATATCACTTAGGGAATAATGACAAGAAAAAGTCTGGACACGTTCTTCCTAATACTTTCAACCCCTGGTTGGTTGTTAATACACTGATGTATTATTTTAACATTATTATTAACATTTAACATTTAAATTAACATTTAAAATTATTTTATTATTTTAAATTAATACTGATGTTAATACACTGTGCACCCACAGGCACGAAGAGCCACTGTGTGGGTCTGAATTTACCAGCCAAACAACCATACTGATTTAACACTTATGCAATACACAGCAGAAGAATAGCTATCTGATCTCAGTAGAATAGAGGCAGACTAAGGTCTCTGAGTTGGCTGAGACCAGAGAGCTTTACTGGCCTATCATCCCCTGCCCCCTCCAAAACACACACACACACACACACACACACACACACACACACACACTCACACCTGCAAGGGAAGTAGAGGAGAAAAGGATTTGCCGCACATGTAGGCTTACAACTTGCTGCCAAAGGTGTTGGGTATTGAAGGCCATCAACATGCCTTAGTTAAACAATCCTAAAGTGATGAGATCTTGGGGCTGCAAACTGGCAAACAGGAAATTGTCCCTGTGATCTCCTGCTCTTCAAAGGGCCCCTCTACAGCGTGCCTGTTTGTCAGCTCAGAGTTTAATGAGCCATCTATATGCACTCAATGCCGGCTCGGCAGGGAAGCCCAAACACCGCCACCTCAGCCACTGCTGGACCTTGGGCCGCACTTTGCCGCCTGAGAACTGCTACTCTCTTCCCAACTTGACACCCAGGGGCAGGCTGATCCAGGATCTCCTTGTCCGGCAGGTGGGCGGTTACGGAGGGAAAGCTCTTGACACACTGCCTAAAATACCCACCTGGAGCAAAATCACCCCTGGCTAGTTCACTCTGCTTTCAGCTCATGAGCCACAGGCTTAGGGGGCCTGCATCACACTTCCTCCCGATTTGATGCATTTCTGAAACGCGCTTGCCGGCATTTAAGAATCAAAGAGAAGAACCCAAGGGTCTCTGATCCTTTGTTTATGTATGACACAGCGTCAGAGTGTGCAAACCCACAGCTCAGGCCCTCGCTCACTCATGCCCTACGGGTTGACTCCATTGATATTTAGGGGGAGAGAGAAAAAAAAAAAAACACCTTGAGACTGGGATTCCATTTTAAAATGCAGATCTTAAATACACACACACACACACACACACACACACACAATAGCGTGCATTAGATTTTCAGTTTCTTACAGGTAAAAGCAGTAGCATGACTGGGCTCATGCCCTTGCATAACAAAATTGTCCTGTGGAGGACTGGAATCCAAGCTGGCTGAGTTGGCCTCCACCGGCAGGAAACGCCCCTTTTCCTGACCCTACAAAGACTCCCACGGGCTGGAGAAGCCCCGTTCCTCCCGTTCCTCCCACGGGCAGCTGCATCACCCGCTCACAGCACCCGCCTCTCAGCTACAGCATCCAACCGCCGCCCTAGACAACTACCTGCCGTTGTGAGCTGTTTACAGATTCGACAGTGTCACAGATTGTCCTAGACTGTCCATAGCAAGCTCTCCCTCCACCCCGGGACCCTTGCTTTCTTCAGCTCGGCCCTTGGACTTCTACCGAGGCTGGTTTGCTGTCTAGGATGGCAGAGGAATACCAACTCTTACTGGGAGGCTGGTCAGCTGGAAACACAAGTGGCTGATCCTGTCGCTGAGGGACGACGAATAGTAGGTGCTGGTTCCAGTGTTTGTGGAGCGGCCCGCTGAGACGGCCAGAATTTTGGGCTCCTGCTTTTACATTACATCTTCTGACCCAGTGAACAGAGCTGAGACCATAAAATGCAAATCATTTGTAGCAGGCAATTAATCCCACCGAAATCACTTCAACTAACAGCAGTAAAGGGGGAAAAAAAGGATTTGCTTTTTGTTACCTCTCCGGTTTTGCTCTACTCAGAGATAACCTGCAAAACATAAAGGACTTTTAATTGTCCAGATCCACCCCAATTCCTCGAATCTAGACTACATGCATGGCTGTTTAAAGCCTAAGTGAAAACTAATACGATGGAAATGAGGAGGTTACTGCTGTGACTCAGAGCTGCCTGGTGTCAGTGCTCAATCCCATCCTGGCTGCTCCAACTCAGCGAGCCAATGGCTGTCTTCAAGGGCCCTGCTCAACCAGGCAGAGTTAGCTATCCCGATTTGGAACTGTCTCCTCGCTGGACTCTGGGGTTTGGGAGTAGTCTGTAAGCTCATGGCTACAGAGAGGTTGTGTTCACACCACAGGCAGACACAACTCTTTCCAAGCTGCTCCAAGGTAGACACCTTTAATTGTCCTCTTAGACACAGAGACCCCCAAACCTTCATGATTCTGATTCCATGGGGTACCCCAAAGCATTTGCCAGAGGCCTGGATGCCCCCTGGCCTTCTTCCCTTCTCTAAAGCCAATGGCTCTGCTAGCCATGAGGACGCGTTAGCCACCTCTACCAGGGATTCTTATTCTCCCATGAGGTCACAGCCACAGAACACAAACTTCGGGGTTACCCAGGACAATCACCCCATTTTTCATGTAAAGAAAACAAACAACAGCAGGTGTGGTGGCTCATGCCTATAATCCCAGCATTTGGGAGGCAGAGGCAGGAGGATTACAAACTCAAAGCTAGCTATTGAGTGAGACCCTGCCGAGAAAAGCAAAACATGGAATTCTATTCAGCAGTATGGAAAATGAATTTGTAAAATTTGTAGGCCAATGGATGGTTCTGGAAAGAATCATATTAAGTGAAGTGACTCAAACTCAGACCAAAACTGCATGCTCTCTCTGATATGTGCATCTTAGCTTGTCATCCCTATAAGTAGGTATATTTGGGGGGGGGGGAGGTGAATAAAACCTACAGAGGTAGGACTGTCACCAAAAGTGAATATAAACAGATAAGGTGGCAGAGGGGTGAGGGAAGGCATGCGTGACATGCCAATAAAAGGGGAGAATGTTGAGGGGAAGAGCACAGGGGGAGAGAGGTACTGGGGCTATGAGGGATAGGTGAGAATCAACAAAAACAAATTGTATTTAAAAATGCCACAGTGAATGATACCTAACTCTCTGTATGCTAACTGAAAATTAAAATTAAAAATAAAAAAAATGAGTAAATACAAATCAAGGTTGAATTTTTCCAAAAACAGAAGAAAGAAAGAAAAAGAAAAAATCTATGAATGATTGCAGAAGGCAAACACGGATGGGCACTGGCAGCCACTATGTTAAGGGCATCAATCATTTGGTTCTCCTTAAGGAAAGAGCCTGACAAGTGGTCGCCAGATTCCTTGCTTACTGGGCATGTTGTTCAGGAATGTAACGCCAGCGTGGTTCCTTCCTCCAGATCCCGTTGTTGGGTGAACCACAGAACCTGAAAATTCATTTGCAAAGTGAACATATGAAATTCACTCAGCCTGACTAGAAATCAAAGAAATGGAAGTTGGAACCCCATGGAGATAGTACTCTTTTTTGACTGCCCACAGAGCGAGGACGGAATAAAAATCATAAGACATGTTGATACTAGTTGGGTGGGGGGGGTGCTAATAAAGATGACCTCTTAATTTCTGCTGGTGACAGTAAAAATGGGTACAGACTTTCTGAGAGGAGTTTTGTAACAGGTGTCAAGAGACTTAAGAATAACTGTGTCCTTTATTCTTTTTAAGAAATATTTCAATTTCTTTTTTTATATTTATTTGTTTATTTATTTGCAAACAAAGAGAGATAGAGAAGAAAGACAGACATACACAGGAAGAATGAGCAAGCCAGGGCATCTAGCCACTGCAAACAAACTCAGATATAGGCACCACCTTGTGCATCTGGATTTGCATGGATACTGGGGAATTCAACACTGGTTGTCAGGCTTTGCAGACAACTGCCTAACCACTGAGCTATCTCTCTGGCCTTATTTTTACTTCTTTATTTGCAATCAGAGAGAGAAAGAGAGAAGAGAGACTGGGCACACCAGGGCCTCCAGCCACTACAAATGAACTCTAGATGCATATGCCACTTTGTGCATCTGGCTTTATGTGGATACTAGGGAATCAAACCTGGGTCATTAGGCTTTGCAGGCAAGTGCCTTAACAGCTGAGTCATCTTTCCAGCCCCGCTTTATTATTAACTTGTCTTCTGGAGATTTATGCTGATCTGAAACATGGAAAAATATTAAGGTCCAAATGTTTATTTCAGCAATACTACTATAGGTTGAATATCCCCATCAAAAATGCATGAACCAGAAGTATTTCAGCATCTGGAGTTTTTCACATTTTATAAGATTTGCGAAAACTTTACTAGTTGAGCATCCTTAATGTAAAAAAAAAAAAAACCTAGGGGCTGGAGAGATGGCTTAGCAGTTAAGCGCTTGCCTGTGAAGCCTAACAATGCCAGTTCGAGGCTCGATTCCCCAGGACCCATGTTAGCCAGATGCACAAGGGGCGCATGCATCTGGGTTTGTTTATAGTGGCTGGATGCCTTCGTGTGCCCATTCTCTCTCTGTCTGCCTCTTTCTCTCTCTGTCTGTTGCTCTCAAATAAAAAAAAATAAAAATAAACAAAAAAATTTTAAAAAATATACAAATATCCGAACACCCCAAACTCTCTCTTGTTTGGACTTTTCCCTCACAATTGCGTAATGCACACCACCAATGTAGTCTGATCACATTCAGCCCCCATTACATCCACTGACCCCTTTCCATTCCTACTGAAACCCTTCTTCCCATCAGCATCTCCTACTTTCATATCTTTTATGGCTATTTCCTTAAATATGTGCATGAGAGAGAGAGAAAGAGAGTGACTAAGAAATAAAGAATGGGCATGCCAGGGCTTCCTGCCACTGCAAACAAACTCCAGATGCATGAGCCACTGTATATCTAGCTTTACGTAGGTACTGGGGAATCGAACCCAGGTCAGCAGGCTTTGCAAGCAAGCACCTTTAACCACTGAGCAATGTACATATGCCCTCCCCTCCTGAGTTTCAGGTGCTATCCAGCGCGGGAGCTATTTTCTTTAGCGTGGACAACTTGACAGTGGTTATACCACCGAAGAAAATGACTCCCCCTCCCAGCAACGACAAACCCATTGGCAGCCAAGAGTTCCTTGGGAGGGGTGTGGCCGTATTAACTCCTCCCCTCTTCCTTGTGGATGGCTGACTGCCCAGTCTTGTGCATGCCTTCCACAGGTAACCACAGATGCTGTGAGTTCATGAGTACAACATTTCCTGAGAGTTACTTATAAGTTTCCGATTCCAGATTTTCAGATGAGGAATACTCCACAACTAATGGACCCTGGCTGCCTTCTGCCGATGGAATGTCTGCAGAAGAAGTCTTTGGTTGCTGGACAGGGTGATGGAGAAGATTCCAGAGGCAGAATCTGCTCAGCATGAGGGAAGTACTGTGGTCTGTGGACAGAGTTGGTCCATCCGAGAATGCTGTTGCCAGGCAGCGGTGAGAGTCAGCAGTTCAGAAATTGAGTAAATACATGCAGTTTGACATCCGGCACCCTTGCAAGCATGTTTCTGTCTTTTTGCAGAACAAAACAAAAAATGAAAATATGTGTCCTTTTCCCCACAGAGTTGAGAGGCACATCCTGAGCAGGGTGGCCATGGGGAGGGGAGGAGCCAGAGTCTAGAGGGAAGTAACTGTAGTGGCTTAAACATGCCTGTGAGAGGGGGATGAAGATGGCTAGTGGAGATTTCTCAATATCTTTTGTGGTTCAGTAAGTAATGCCACCTTCTCCTCAGTGAGTGGGCCCAGGGAGCTTACAGGCAGATCCCATCACGAACCGCTGGTTTCTGAACTAGGCTCACCTGCCAGACACTGGCATATGGTCAGTACTGAGCTTGCTCTGGGGGCCTCTGTGCATTTGGTGAATTCTGATATATAACCCTGCAATTTCAGGTACCATCTGCCAACCCAGCAAAGGCATTGGTAATAAAACTGCAGCCAAGGGGCTGGAGAGACGGCTTAGTGGTTAAGGCATTTGCCTGCAAAGCCAAAAGATCCCACTTCAATTCTCCAGGACCCACATAAGCCAGATGCACAAGGGGGCACATGCGTCTGGAGTTTGTTTGCAGTGGCTGGAGGCCCTGACATGCTCATTCTCTCCCTCACTCTACCTCTTTCTCTCTCTCAAATAAATAAATGAATAAAATATATTTAAAAAACTGCATCCAATAGCTGAACGGAAATAGCCCAGAATGCAAGTGACGAGTGATTTCTTTACACTTTCTGTACTTTCCATAACTTTGCAGGGAAGAAGGAAACACCTTTGGCAATCAAAACTCAGTCTTTGTGAGTGAAAAGAAAATGTTGTCTCTATGTTGAGTAGGTTGAGTTCTAACTTGGCATCCCACCTCATTTGCCCCCATTCTCTTTATCCTCCTACACTCTGTTCTGCCTGGGTCACATGTAGCTTAGGGCTTCCCTTGCTTCTGCAAGACAGGGCCAGTGAGGCCAGAGGGCAGGGGTAGCCCTACATGACATCTTAAGACTGTGCACTTGGCGGTGTCTCTGTTGCTGTTTGTTGGGTTGACCTCTAAAGCAGAAGGTCAAGAGGCTGGTTTAGACAGAGAGAGAGAGAGAGAACTGAGCAGTGGTGTTCCCTAAAGTGTGTTGGGTGACCTTGCAGCTGGTGTCGCAGGTGAGACAAGTCTGCCTTCCTTTCTAGGCCTCATCTTCCTGGCACAGCAGAAGATACGCTGTGCTGCGTGATACCGAGAACCCGTTGAAAGAAAGGCTGAGCTCTGTACTGTCCTCTATACCCCAAGGTTTATTCTTAGAAGAAGCTATTCTTCCACACAACGGTGGTAACAATAAAACCAAAAGGCAAACCCAAAGGAAGTAGCAACACAAAGCCTTTTCCATGGCAACAGCATTTCTAAACCAGAGATTTACAGCTAACCCAAGAGTGAGCAAGACCTGTCAAGGATTCAGCAGATAGGGACAATAATTACTGCTTTCAAAGAAACAGACTGTGAGCATTGGCTGCTCCACGCAGCCATACACCAAAATCTCCAGGAGGCTTTGAGGAACTCAGAATCCAGGACCAGCAATGCTGAGTGCATCTCTAGAGTGGATCCAGGGCGCCGGTTGTGTCTGGAGTACATGTGTCACGGCTGAGATGCAGCCAGCCCCATACTACAGGCTGGATCATGAGGGGTGAAGAACATCACCCCTTTCCACACACCGTCCGAATCCGCTCCCTCCTTCGTTTTGGCTAGTCACCATCAGGTTCAAGGTTCTTGAGTGGAGAGGAGGGATGAAGGTTCCTACGTACTGAAAACTTCTAGAAACCTCTTCTAGAAACTGTTTCCTGGTTCTCCCATGTATCCCTTCTGTCGCTTATGTGCACTTTTATTTCTTGAGAAGAAAGGGGGCTGCTCACACCCCGCAGCAGAGATAGCAGGGGTGCCAGTCTCTGTCCCTTTCCTCTTGTAGTTCAGACAAGTTATTCCTGAGCCAGATGCCTGCTACTCCAAGGAATCAATACCCTTGACTCTTTTTCCCAAATCCAAGCCTCCTGCACTCTGGGCTTTCACTTTCTGTCCCTGAAGGCCAACCCTTCTCTGTCAATGGGTGTCCCATCTCTCTGACTTGAAGACCGGAGGGATGCAGGGAACAGGTGGAATCCTAGGGCCAAAGACCTAACTGGCAGGAGTTGGAACCTCAAAGGGGAAATCATTATCACCAGAGAGGACATGGAAGTGAAGAGAGACGGACCTCTCCCTCCTGGTGCCTGCCTCTGAAGCCTCCCGTGAATGACTCCTCTTGGCCAGACCTGCGAAGCTAATGGATGTGCATTTCATGGGCACCACGACCCAGCCTGCATGGGTCGATGCCTGAGATACAGAGAAACCAGGCATCAGGGTGTAGTGGGTCTGAAGGTCACTTCCTCCAGGAAGCCTTTCCTGGCCCCACCTCAGGCTGGAAAAGTTGAAAATGTAGCCCCGCCCCCAGCATATATTCCCTCCTAGTGCCAGGAAACTCTGACTGTGATCTGTGTGACCAGAGGATGAATGTGATTAGGCTAAGGAGCTGGCGGGGCAGAGCTACTCCCTGGGATTCCGGATGGACGCCAAGCGCTGCCTCAGGTGTACTCGGAAGAGAGAGGCACATGGAAGGAGAGGCAGCGTGAAGACAACACCAGGGCAGAGAGTGGAGCGAGGCACCTGCAAGCCAAGGGATGGCCTCCCCCGACCCTGAGGGAAGCACAGACCCGATTCTCCCCAAGAGCCTCTCGGGGGAGTGGCCTTGCCCATAGTTGATGTCATATTCTCAGACTCCAGAATTGAGGGTGGAGGAAAAGCTATAGGTTTGTCTTATTCCAGTAGTCACGGGAAATGAACAGCAGACCCCTATACTGTGATCCCATCACGGTATCCCTGTGTGCCATGAAGCCCACTGTCCCTTGGTACTGAGGCAACCCTTGGCACCATCTTACCCGTTCTACTGAACTGACCTCCTGAAGGTGCTGTTACATCATGGGCAGACAGTTTCCATCTCTCGACAGACCACTAGCGCAAGTGATTGACAAGCAGGGCTGGGGAGACAGCTCAGCGGGTACAGTACTTGCCTCGCAAACATAAAAGTCTGAATTTGATCTCCAGAACCCACATAAAAATGATGGGTCCACTGGAACACGCTTGTAATCCCAGTACTGGGGACGGGGAGACAGGAGGAGCCCTGGGACTTGTTGGCGAGGCAGCCTAGTCTCTTTGGTGAGTTTAAGACCCATGAGAGACTCTGTCTCAAAAAAAAAGGTGGATGGTATTCCTGAGGAATGACACCTGAGACTGTCTTTTGGCCTCTGTGTACATGCACACAAACACATGTGTTTATTTATTTATTTATTTGACAGAGGAAAAGAGGGAGGGAAAAAGGAAGAGAAGGAGAGAAAGAGAGAGAGAGAGAGAGAAAGAATGGGCACACCAAGGCCTCCAGCCACTGCAAATGAACTCCAGAAGCCTGTGCCACCTTGTGCATCTGGCTTACGTGGGTCCTGGGGAATCCAAGCAAGGTCCTTTGGCTTTGCAGGCAAGTGCCTTAACCACTAAGCAATCTCTCCAGCCCACAAACGCATGTATTTAAAAAGACAAATGCATATTAAACCAAATCAAAATTTAAAGTCATGCCTGATCTTTGATCTCTTATTTTGGACAACAATGCCAAGTGAAAATGGTAATGAGTTCTAATGTTTATAGCCATTAGCTTACACTGCACATCTCTACCTTGTTAACCAGCCTCTTTCCCTAAGGACACATACCCTCACCAGTCTCCCCAATGGTATTTTTGGTCCTACCCTTCCCATCCATTTAGCCTGTGACCTTTGGAAATAATGGTAAGCCACAGGAGACAAAAGAGCCTCTTCCGTCTGGCTTTTCTCTTGGGTCATGCAACTTCCACCCACGGGGCCAGGTCAAAGTTCCTCTGGAGTCCCCTTTGTTAACAAGCTGGAAGCTAAGCAGCGCAGTGTCCTACAGCATTTTCCTGAGTAGTTAATTAACAAGGGGATAAGCTACCTTGACAATCATTGGAGCGAGCAGTCTGGCTGTGCAGGCGTCAAGAGGGATGGGATTAGTTTCCAGGGAGACCACGGAGAAATGACAAGGAGGGCAGGCTTGACGGGTCCTGTGGCTCTCTCGGCACTGTGCCTTGCCCAGCTCTCTCCCCCCCACAGCACGCAGCAGACGTGCGCGAGGCCTGCCGTGACGCTTGGGCCAGCCTGATAATTAGTTATCACTCAGTGCTCGGGTTGGATTTAAAGTTTGCTCGCAGATGGCATGGGCCAGGCTGAGGGACTTGTGGAAAGCACATTGCCCGAGGCTGACAGCCCAGGTTGGGAACATGATCCAGAAAAAAAAAATCACTGAGTGGTCCAAAAAAAAAAAAAAAAAAAAAAAAAAAAAAAAAGTGACTCAGAGGTGGGCAGGGCTGGTGAAGTCATGGAGCTGTGGCAGTTGCTAAGGGTCGGGGAATGGCAGCATTTGTAGGACAGGTCAGATGGACCACAGTGATAGGTGATGTGCCATCCCATCCCATCTATGCATTTTTATCTCCAGGAGGAGGTTCATCCTTCTTCTCCACTAGAAGCCAAACGGCCATGTTCCCACTTCCCCAGCCTCCTGTGTAGACAGGGAACGGTCATGTTAACTAGGCTCAGCCACCCAGACATGGCTGTGGGAAAGCAGTGGGTCATCACGGGGACGTCTTGAGATGGTGGTGGCGGCACAGTGCCAAGGAGGGGCTTTTGCTCCTAGAGCCTGAGTCCAGTATCTGAAATGGCCTTATTTCTATCCTGATCTCGGTCTCATTGCACCAACTTTTCTTATTGTCATCACTGCCCTGAGTCCAGTTCCTCAGATTTCTGGAAATCCTGCTTGAGATATGTGTGTGTGTGTGTGTTGGTTTGAATAGATGGCCCCCCAATATCAGTTCTTTATTGTTTGTAGTTTGCATCTGCAGCCACCTGGCTGGAGGCAGTGTCACTGGGTGGATCTTAAGGTGTGGTGGTGGGTTTCAGGTTTCAATCTAAAGATATACAGAGTGTGCCTAGCTGGAGTTCCTGAAGTGCGCTGTGGCTTTTGACTTTAGGCTTGTGTTTCTCTCTCTGCTTGGACCTGTGAAGGCAGCCAGCTTCTTCTGCCATTTATGGAACTTCCTCTGGATCTGTAAGCGTCAATAAATATCCCTTCCTCCATAACTGTGCCTGGTCTGGAAATTCATCTCAGCGAACCTGAAGCTGTCTGCTACAATATGTAAAATCAATTTGTCATCAACATTAGCCAGCATGGGCTTATGTACCTCAGAACTATGAACTTGGACCTGCAGGCTGGCTTATTTCTAAGTATACTGAGGAGGTGCAAAGACTTTGCTCTGTTTCATCCAGAGCAGTTCTGTACCATGGTTTTCAATGTGGTTTTACCTGACACAAAGGACAGGTTGATTATATTTGTTAGAGTTCCGTGAGGTGCAAAGGATAGGAATTGGCTTAAGAACATTTATAAGATTCATTTATAACTTTAAACTACAGGGGTGACAGGGATCCACAGGACAGCCAGATCTGAGAAGGGGCGGGGGACTGTCATGAACGTGTCTCTTGTCCTTGTCTTTCACATCATGGTCTCTGGATACTCCAAGCATATTCTTGGTGAATCTAGTTGTCTCTGCAAAACCCCAGGACCAGATGCAGCGGTGTTGATCTCTTCCCCATTTCATCGTGTAGGGAGGGTTGGAAGGATCTGGGCTCCCTTCTTTTCTAGTTTCTAGTGAGTAGATTTCTTCCATGGAACAGTGTATTGTTTTACTGTTACTGTTGTTTGCACACTAATGCATCCACGTTATAATTCACTGGTAAGGCCACTGTGAAATAGGCCTTTGATCATAAGGCAACACTACACATTTATCGTACCCTCAAAGCAGCAAATGACAGTGCGTTGTAAGTGGATCACAGTGACCTATGGTCTGGAATCAGCTTTAATCTATTAACCTTTAATGCAAGTAACACTTATTTTTATTTAAGAGAAATTATGTATGATAGACTTGAATCTGGATGGGAACATTGCCTTATACCTGAAACCCTAATGTTTCGTGAGACCGTGCTGTGCTTCTGGCATTATTCTAAGCCCTTCCTGTGAATTCATAACAGCAGTCTTGATGACACTAACATGTAGGTATCATTATTAATCCCATGTTACAGATAACATGAAACTAAGGTACAGAAATATAATGAAACTAGTCCAAGATCACACAGCTAATTAATGCTGGAGAAGAGAAGGAATTTCAGCCCAATAAATCTGCACATGTTAGTCCAAAGAGCCCATGGAGGTGAATATGATTCCTATTTGACAGAGGAGGACGCTGAGGTTCATGATAGTAAGTCACCTGTCCAAGGTCATGGACTGTGGACATATGGGTTTAGGACCAGGATTTATATACAAATTGTTTTTTTAAAATTTATTTATTTATTTATTTTGGAGACAGAGAGAGAGAGAGAGAGAGAGAGAGAGAGAGAGGAGAGAGACAGAGAGAATGTGCATGCCAGGGCCTCCAGCTGCTGCAAAAGAACTCCAGATGCATGCACCACTTTGTGCATCTGGCTTTACATGGGTACTGGGGAATCAAACATGGGTCCTTAGGCTTTTCAGACCACTGCCTTAACCACTGAGCATTCTCTCCAGCTTCCCAAAATTGTTTTTAAAAGCAACTGCTCTTAAATACTCACTATACCACCTACACACTTCAAATCCCAGGAGGCTACTGACTAATGGCACACCAGGGCAGATAGAATGTTTGCTCCCGGACAGAGGTCAGCAAACTGACCCACAGGTCAAGTCCAGCCTGCCACTGTCTTGAAAATCATGTTTGAATAGGACACAGACATTTTCGCTCATTTACATATGGGAGTCCTACTGAGACCAACACGCAAGGATGCACAAGCCCTGTCCATAAAATGGCTTAATATTGCTTATGACCCATACACGTCTTCCCATATAATCTAACTGTCTCTATTTTAATATATCATACAAAGTAAATGTGAGTGTAATCAGTTGGTATGTTATATTGCTTAGGGGAAAATGGCAGTAAAAGTTATGTACGGGTTCAGTACAAAGGCAACTGTTGCAGACCTAACTACAGCACATGAGATGAGAGGAGCCAGCCCCCAAGAGCACTGGAGAGAGCGTGCTGGAGGACCGAAGGTCTACGCCACGGTGGAAGCCTACCGCAGGGTAGGCCCACATATCATTTCATTTAGGTGAATTCAGCATAGTGCTTGCAGATGGCAAACTTAAGTGTTGCTTTTTGGATTTTAAAAAATATATATATTTTTATTTGGGCTGGAGAGATGGCTTAGCAGTTGAGGCGCTTGCCTGCAAAGCCAAAGGACCTCGGTTCAATTTCCCAGTACCCATGCAAGCACAAGGTGCTGCGTGCATCTGAAGTGCGTTTGCAGTGGCTGGAAACCCTGGTGTGCCCATTCTCTCTCTCTCTCACTCTGCCTCTTACCTTCTCTCAAATAAATAAATAAAAATAAATATTAAAAAATATTTTTATTTATTTGCAAGCAGAAAGAGATAAGAGAAAGAGAGACAGTCAGGGAGATTGGGCATGTCAGGGCCTCCAGCTGCTGCAAACAAACTCCAGTCACTTTGTGCATCTGGCTTTACATGGGTACTGGGGAATTGAACACAGATCTTTAGACTTTACAGGCAAGGATCTTAACTGCTGAGCCATTTTTCCATCCCTGGGCTTTTTTAAAAAAAAGATTTTCAGTCCACAGTTGGTTGAATCCACATATGTGGAACTTCTGGATACAAAGGGCCACCTGTATTATGTACAGCTGAATTTTCATCCCAATAGCAGAACTGACAAGTTGGGACAGAGACCATGTGTCCAGCCAAAACTAACAGATTATCTGACTCTTAATAGAAAATACACACACACACACACACACACACACACACACACACACACACAAACTATGTAACCTCTCCTGGAGGACCCAAGACCACTCATGACTCAATGGAGTCACTTTATACCTTGGGGATGATCTTGGAGTAGGCCCAGGGTTCACTCATCTCTTCTCCAACAATATCCCCTCATCTGGCCATTTACCCTTCTATATCCTGAGAAGCACATTTCCCTTCCAACTGGCTTCCAAATATTAAAAATAGGAATGCCCAATAATCTTGCCGCAAACCACATCTGACTGTCACTCTTAAATGTCATGGCTGTGTTTGGAAATATGAAAACCGCCACAGTGCTAGAAAACCCAACTGCTTTACAAAGCCGTGAGAAACACAAGTACTGTCCTCCTGCTAGAGCAGACTAGGAAGAACTTATAAGAAGACATTGAAGAATGAGACACTCTCCCTCCAGTCTAGCAGGCCAGCTAGACTCCCTGGCCTCCTCCTAAGGGTCTGTGGCCTTCCTACCTGCTGCCTTTCTTGGGAGTAGCCCATTGTGACATCAAGTGTAACACTTGGATTCTTCTTGGTGTGACAAATGACTTCTCTCCGAGACAACTGCCTGCCCGCTCCCTTGTTTTTCCTTTCCTGTAGTCTCGTCAGTCCATGTCACTGATCTGTGACGTGATTGTCTTTTTACCCTTCAGTTTTGCTTTTGTGGCTTGCCTGGCAGGTGCCACATTCCTCCCTCCATCTTCCCAACTATCAGAATTACGCCCATATGAAAATGTAAGACACCACCCAAGTGTCTTCTGTTTTATGTACAATAAATTTTGATGAAACTACATCTACACGAATGCATTCTCCTGGTCATAATGTGTGTCATAAACACAGTTCAGACAAAGCTGAAGTCTTTATTGAAAAAAAAAAAGAGCTCCAGTCCTTGTCTAAGGGGCAGGCACTGTTAACCGCTTGCCGAGTATGCTTTTCCTCAGTCCTTTTCTCTGCACTTATATATTTACACATGACCTGGTGAGAAATACACAATATTTTTTACACGAATGGGAACATCCTTGCTTTTTTCCCCCCTTCTCAACAATCCTTACTAGAGATTTTTCCTCATTCCTCATCATAGACAGAATGCATTCTTTTCAACTGCCATAGCTTAAGTAGAACATTTCTCTTCGGAGTGACATTTAGATTGTTCCCAGCTCTTTGAGAGGAAAATAATGATGTAATAAACATCTTTGTCTATGTCCCCCTTGTGCATGTGTTTTTCTCTGGGGTAGATTATATGTTATCTATTTTTTTTCTAATTGCTTAAAGCAGGGGTTGGCAAATGTTTTCCTGGAAAGGGGCAAGTGATAACTATTCAAAGCCTTGTAGGCCATCAGGTGGCTGCCACAACTGTGCCCTATTGGTTAGAGAGCACAGACGCATATATGAATGGATGTGGCTATGACCCAATAAAACTTTATTTACAGGGATGCAGAGATGGCTTAGTGGTTAAGGCGCTTGCCTGTGAAGCCTAAGGACCCATGTTTGACTCTCCAGATCCCATGTAAACCAGATGCACAAAGGTGAGGCAAGAGCAAGGTCGCACATGTCCACTAGGCAGCGCAAGCCTCTGGAGTTCAATTGCAATGGCTGAGGCCCTGGTGCACCAGTTTTTTCTCTCTGTCTCTGTCTCTCTCTCTCTCTGTCTCTCTCCAAAAATAAAAATAAAAAAAAAATTATTTACAAACACAGAATCTGGCTCACAGCCACACTTTTCTCTCTCTAACTCTCTCTCTCTCTTCCCCTGCTTCCCAGGTCAGACCATCTCTCCTCCACCTGTCTTCCCCAATCTCCCCCAGGGTTTGCTGTATCTGCCCGGCTATGCCAGTGACTGGATCCGTGTCTCTGTGCTTCAGCAACAAAGAGCAGCTGCAGTCTCTCCCCTCTCCCTTTCCATCCCTCCCCTCCCCTGCCTCCTCCTCTCCCCCTTAAGCCTCACCACTCTGAGCCGCTAATAAATTATTTCTCTATACCAATGAATTGTGTCTCCAAACTGCTGTTTAAACCTCTAACACTCCTGCACACACTGAGGTAGCATGACTCCAAGCCTGTAATTCTGACCATTACCCTTCAGTGTCATCCAACTGTGAAAGGGAGAAGAGGTAGTGTGTACACAGGTCAAAGAATGGCTACCCCATCATTTAAAAAGAACCTGATGGTTGAGGTGGACTAACTCTCCAGGAATATGAACTGACAAAGTGGAATACAATTATAGGGTCACAGAGTCCAAGTACACAGCCATGGACCTCAGATGAGATGCCTTCCACGAAGAAGCATGATGGCTGGGGAGTCTAGAGCCAATGAAGATAGAGATAGTGATAGAGATGCTACCATCTAGCTTCTCTTCCTGAAGAATATAGTGTGGCCTTCACTTTTGCACATTACTTGGCCCAGTCATTTGAGATGAGGTATTAAAGTAAGATCATTTCATCCACTGAAGAAGATGAATAGGTAGATAGATGACCAAGAGATGAATGGTTTGAAAGAAGGAAAGGAAGGAAGGAGGGAGAGATAAAGGGAGGAAGTCAGGTAGTGAGGAAGACAGGAAGGGAGAGAAGGAAGAGGAAAAGCAATTCCACTGTTGAATGTATGCATACTTTGAAATTACACTTACTGGATGTACACTCACCTTTGAGGGGTAGTTTGGAGACCAGTTACAACTAAGGACAGAATACCAGAGGGGTGTTTATGCTGGAAGCTGGGTAGCCATGGGAAGTTCTGGTTGGGGGAGCCATCAGGCAAGGTGGCATTAGCGGAGGGGGGGGGGCGGTGGCTGCCCCCTTGATACTGGTATTTTTTAGCTGGTTCTAGAGTTCCCAAATACTACTCATCTTCACTTTCCAGGGTCCAAACCCTGTTCCACTGGCACAACTTGGAGGACCAAGCACATTGTCCACACTGCTTCACGAAGCTGAAAAGCTCAGACCTGCTAGGGCCAGAGGGCTTTAAAAAATTTAAGTGAGAACTCTAGGCAGCCTGAACCCAGGGCCATTCAAAACGCTCTTCAAAAAAAATTTAAACATCCAGGTTGGGGAGATGCCTCAGCAGTTAAGACACTTGCCTGAAAAGCCTAAGGACCTGGGTTTGATTCCCTAGTACCCAGGTAAAGACAGATGCAGAAGAGGGTGCATGTATCTGGAGCTTGTTTGCAGTGGCTAGAGGCTCTGGTGTACCCATTCTCTCTCTCTATCTCTATTTACCTCTCTCTCCCTCAAATAAACAAATAAATAGATAAATAACATATTAAAAAAAATTAAATATCCTTGCCTGGTGCTTTTCCTCCCTTGGGTGACGTCGTTAGGAGGATGGCCAGAAGGAGGGGGAAGTGGCTGTACCAGCTGAGTTCACTTTCTTGGTGGGTGTCCAGGGCCCAGCCTGGAGGTTTCTTGGCAGCTGGCTTCTTTTTCAACCATGGCGTTCTGTGCCTTGAGCATCAGTCTTCAGTCACAAATTACTCGTGGATGAACATCTCCCATGGCCAAGTATCTGGCTTTGTACAAAAATCCTCATCTTTTTAAGCATGGGCACCTCCAGCCCAAACCACAGGTGCAGGGGCACACACAACCACTGCCCAAGCGCCATCTCACCCACATCTTTGGTTTGAGTGTTAATCTATTCCTCGAGATGCATCAGGTTTTCACTCCTAGTTGATGCAGCAGGTTTTTGTTCCTAATCCCAGACTCAGGGGAGAGGTCTTTCCGCCACTAAACCAGAAGCTGGATGAATCCTGGTATTGCGCTGAGGATTTTGCTTCATCGGCGGTTCTCTGCCTATTCGACATACCATGGGACTGTTGCATATTTTCGGCTCTTGACAGTTCCAGAAGTAGGGATGTTGCATGAAGTTTGCTAGATGTGACATAACTCAACAAACAGGTATAAAAGCTCAAGCAGATGAAGCCAAGGACGCTGACGCTACAGACGTGCCAGATGATAGGAAGGTTAAGCGCACGGGCCGCTTCGGACAAGCATGCTATTTGATCTCTCGTCTCTGTGACTGGACATGGGAGTTACAATGGGACAATTGTTCAGGCGCAAGCAGCCAGATTCGCATTTTTTTCCAACTTGTTTGCACTTTTCCCTCCCAAAGGGGAAGATCTTGAGAAGCCAGAGGAATTCTGCTGACTGTATCTCCAGTGGGCCACATTCCAGGGGGGTAGGAGGGTCACACACCTGGAATGGGCAGGACGCAGAACAGTGCGCTCTAAGGTCAGATGGCAGGTACCTGCCCACTGCTGGCAGTGTGAATGCTCAGGGCTGCTCCTGTTGGCCCATTAGATGGTTTCTTAAGCCTGTCACCTCTGCTTGACCTTCCAGAAAAGCCTGGAGGGTTTCAGCAAATACCTCCCCCTTCCCCAACCACCCTTCTTCCTTTTCACTGCCATCTAGATTTTTCTGATCTACTCCACCTTGTTTGAGAAGGAACAAAAATCACCAAAGGAAATTCTGCCCTGTGCCCTTAGCATGGAATATGTTTCTCAAATTATAGTCTATTTGTATGAAATAGGTGATTTCCAGCCCCCAGCCCCAAAGACATGGCCCTGTGATACCAAGCTGCTTTGGGGCCGAGGGACACTGCTGAGGCTCATTCGGTACCTCACACACGATTTGTTCATCAGCTAGTCCATCACTGTTAGTCCCAAGATCAGCCAACTCTTGCCTCTTCCTGTCTCCCTCCTTTTTCCATCTTTCCCCTCCTCGTGCACTGACCAGACACCGGGGTCGTAAATAGAATATAGCTAAAGGCTGAGTACCTACGCTGTGCCCCTACGGAGGTGGTGCTAAACGGTGTCTGGAGGCTGTGCCATTCCTTCCTCTTGGTAACCTGTAGGTGAGAAAAGATTCCTGGCCCTGTTTGATGGATGGAACAAGCGAGCCTCTCCAAGACCTCAGAGCTCTTCAGTGCTGGGGCTGACTTCATCTTGGTCCATCCTAGGCCACTCCTGGAAGTGGCTGACCACAGAACACTGGTCTCAACATTCACGTGTGTGGTGTGGTGGGCAAAGCCCAGAGGTCATGGGGAAGAATAGGACACAGTGAGACTAGCGGAATTGAAAGGGAGGGACTTTTCACCCTGCCCAGAGGACAAGGAAGAGAGGTAATGCTACAAGAAGGAACACGCATCCAAGGTGACTGGTAAAGGCATGAAGACCTTGGCCAGTCGGGAAAGGAGGAGCCTGCTCTGTCTGCTGGGCATGTGTGTGACATCGCCCCTTTCCTGGAAACCGAATGGTAGAGATGACTGGTCTTCGTCTTGGAACTTGCTCTGCTTTACCTCCATGAATCTAGTCACTTCCTAAGCCCTCTTTGGTGTCATATTAGTGGCTAATATTTGGGATGCCATGGTCAAAAAGCAGGTGAAACTGGCCAGCACAAACAGTGGCATCCACCCTGTCCAGAAGCAAGCATAGCCAAGGAAAATGGCAGATGGAGGGTCCCTGGGCTCATGGAGTCGGTGATGAAGCCCTGGGAGGAAATCAGGCCAAAGAGAAGGCTCAGCCCAGGCACCACCACACAAGACACTTGGGAGACAGGCCAGACTCCTCAAACTGCATGTGCAAATGTGTCTTCCTAAAGTCTGCGAGTTGGAAATGCAACCCCGAATTACCCATGTTCAGTGGGACCTTTGGCTGGTAATTAGGGTTGGATGAGGTCTTGGTTGGGGGGTGAGGCCCCATGTGGCTATGAGTGTCTTTACAAGAAAAAGAAGCAAGCCAGCAGCTTGCTCTGCTCCACCACGTGGAACCTGCTATTGCAACATGTAGCAAGAAACCCTTCCCCAGATGCCAGCACCACGCATTTGGGCTTCCCAGCCTCCAGCACCACAAGCTAAATAGACCTCTATTCTTTATAAGCTAACCAGTCTGTGGAGTTCAGTAATCACAACCGAAAATGTCCTAAGACACTAGGTGAGCTTTAGTCTACCTGTTAGTCAAATGATGGGGATACCTGGTCATAGGGTTGTCACAGGTGCAAAGAAAGGAAGTGGTGAGAATGTGCTTTTGAAAGAAAGGCAGGCAAGGGGCCCTGCAAAGTGAAGGAGTCAAGACATGAGCTCGTGCTCTCACTTGACAGAGCAGAGGGAAACGATGCGGGAGGTCCCTTCTCCTGCAGCAATTCTCTCAGGCTCTGCGGGGCAGAGGATGCAGACAAACACAGCACCTGCACCCACAGCCTGCATCCTAACGTCCACCCAAGCTGCCATGCCTGAGTCATCCCATCTTCCCATGCTCCTCTGACCAGTCCCAGGTGCTCCCATGACCACCAAAGGTCCAGAGATGCCTCACTGTGTAAAGAGGGACTGACTTATCAGGAATTCTCTGTGTTCAGTGGAAGCCAGCAAGCTGACACAGAAAATCCTATTTGTCAACAAACTCTGCCGGCAACAACATGTTGGTTGCAGCCTCCGCAAACGTCATCTTGCTTGCAGGAGCCAGAGGGCAAGTTGACCGTAGGGTCTCTAACTGGCAAGCCGGGTTTGAGTTCTGTTTGTTTGGGCAAATGACAAGTCAATATTGAAGACTCAAGAGGATTCCTGAATTCCATACATGTCTGAATTTATTGTGTCTCTTTCGATGGTTTTAGGAAATAGAGAAAAACTGGCAGTCATCCTGTAAGGAGAACGCCATGGGCATGGGTGCCAGTGGGCAGTGAGGTTGTCTGCGTAGCTGTCTCCTGCAAGCACATGTCTGAGTCCTGAGTGGTGTCTCTTCACAGGTTCAAACCTGGGCAAAATCATGAGACGGGAAGGTGTTGTCAAGGTCCTAGCACCCTCTTCACCTCCCGTCATGAGAAGTTGCTCCTGGGGAAGGTCCCAAGACTCAATGACATGGAAGCATACTAGAAGGTCAAATTCTTACCCCGTACTCAGTGTGACGGGCTACAAGCTTTAACCACTGGCACATAATCATGAAATTTGTAGAGATTTGCCAAGGACTGTCCTTGGTCTTCTTGCTTACACCATGCCCTCTCAGCTCCCATAATGCCATGAGAGAGACCTTCCTAAGATGGAAATAGATTGGTTAACTTCTCTGATAAAAATCTCTTGAAGGTCATGAGTCATTTTTCAAGAAGAATAACTATTGATGATCCTATCACTACCTATGTAGCAGTTACCTTCAGGTTACTGGGACAAAATACCTGACCAGAGGCAGCTTATGGAAGAAAAGGGTTGGTTTCTGGTTTACAGTTAGGAAGTAAAATTTCATCATGCTGGGGAAAGCACGGCAAGACAGCTGGACATCACATCTTCATAGCATCAGGGAAGTAGCAGAGGGAGTGAGGTGTGGCTGGGTGGAGCTTGACTATGGTACCCCAAAGTGAACCCCCAGAGACACACCTCCTCCAGCAAGGCTCCCCCTCCCAAAGGCTCCACCAGCTGGGGATTGAGTGTGAGACTTAATCACAAACACATGAGGCTGTGGGGACACTTTACAGAAAAGCGACTACAGCCATCCCAGCTAATTTCCAAAGAACCTAGACATTTGGATTATCTACATATCCATTTCCCATCCACACTCATACAAATGCATATGTGTTTCTATGAAGATATGATAAATCACCAAGCCCCATCCTGGGGTCAGCAGGTTGTGACTGGGAGCCTTTATGCGGGCCCAGAATGGAATTGCTTGTGGCCCGAGACACAGGAGCCTTGTGAAAGTGGGGCCTGGCGTCCCTCCCATCCACACCCATCTTCCTGCCAGGGGAGGCCTGCAGAAGCCCGAGGGCAGCCACGTCCCTCCGAAGCCGTGACACCCAGGCTTCGCCTCCACTGTGAGAAAGGCAGTGCGCCTGCCCCTGCTTACAGAGTGGGGCCTGCCACTTGCTGCTCTGTGCTGGAGTTCCCTCACAGACAGGTCTGCGAGCCCTGGAGACATTCATTACTGGGGCTGGCCATAACTTGTCAGGGATCCTGTTACTCCCAAATCCAGTTCCAAAAACAATACTAGGCTTGATATATTAGGCCTGATTAAATTGGCCTGCGACATGCTTTTCACTTAATCCTCCTATTTTTCTTCTTGCCCTTCCTCCTCTGGGCTCCAGCACTCAAAGCTCAATTTGGAAATGTCCCTGCATTTGAGCTGAATGTGGTGCCCCCATGAGCCATGCCGGCAAGAGACCAGCAACTGTGGCATCACCTGCCTCTTGTGCGTATTAAACTTCTAACCCTCTGTGAAGACAAAAGCCCAGAGGGTCAACTTTGAGAAGGAAGCAAACCCGGGGATAGATTAAGACCACACTCAAACTCAATCACATATTCTAATTTCCTCTTGTATATTTTCCCTGACATCTTTGCATCGAGTAACTCTGATGAGGTTTTCACCTGTCAAAATGAAAAGGCTTTAAAAACTAACAGCCGGATTTCACACAGGGGCCCTATTTAACCTTAAGTCAAAGCACCATTGAATGCACTGATGAACTTTTAGATGGACAAATGGGTTGATGGGTCGGGAGCTGAGTGGGTGCGTTCACCCTGCTGTTTTGAGCCCAGCTTCCGTCCTTGCCACTTTCTCCTGCTCAGGAGCTCTGGAGAGCTCTTCTATTTTGAAGGGGAACTTTATAACTACTCACCTTCCTTGTTTGGCC
This sequence comes from Dipus sagitta, assembly GCA_036346955.1. Lineage (NCBI taxonomy): Eukaryota > Metazoa > Chordata > Mammalia > Rodentia > Dipodidae > Dipus > Dipus sagitta. Next base: position 47,136,604 of record CM070777.1, on the reverse strand, counting down.
TCTTGGCAATAAGAGAGGCATCTGGAAGCCAGACAAGACTGTCATATCCTAGTCAAAAACCAGCCACTCAAATGAAAACTCTTGGGAGGTGGAATGGAAGAAAACCGCGGGGATTTCTGTGTTTAGAGGCCCCCTCATTCTGGGTTTGCCCTTCTAACCATGGGCCTTTCTTTATGGGGTACAACACTTCGAAAGAAACATACGCACCATCTGACTGTCAAGAGAAGAATTAGTGTCTCAGAAAAGGCTTGGGTATGATCACATGTAACTGTTTTATGGGTGCTGGCACAGGTTCAGGGAAGAATGGGTTTTTTAATACCAAATCTTTCCATTTCTCTTTGTTTTCCTGCGATTTGTGGGCTCCGTGAATGGCAGGTTTCTGGCAGATCCGCAATTCCGATTTCCCCTTTGTTTTCTCACGCTCATGGAGTTCAGGATTTCTTCTCCACCCCCCCTCCCCCGTGAGTCACGAATACTGTTTAATGGGAGTGGGAGATGGCTTCCCCCTTTCACCCCCCCACATCGTTTGGTTAAACCGCACATAAATTTAACCTCTCTGAACCATTAATGGTTCTAATGCACATATATGTACATGCTCACAGTGATTAAGAAGGCTTTTATTTCCCTTTTTAAACCATGAAAACAGCCATGTTCCAACTGCTTCTCCATCCTCATGGAAACAAAATGCAGTTTCAGGCAAAGAAAGTTGGAGGTGTCACTGCACAGTGTTGAGCACATATTTACTCAAAGGCACGGCAAGTGTTATCAGTATTAGAGATTGCTTCTGGGTAGAAGGACAGTTTCAGTGGTATTATGGTTTGAGTAAGGTTTAAGTGGGTCCCCCAAAAGTGCATGTGTTGCAAGCTTGGTTCACACTGAGGTGATATGGGAGCTGATGAGACCCCGAGGAGGCGGTGCCTAGGTTAAGAGTCACCGGGGTGTGTCCTTGGGAGGGATCGTAAAACCCAGTCTCTGGCTTCCTAACTCGAGATGTCATCTTTTCCTCCCACATGTGCTGTTGCCATTGCTGCCTGCCCTGAGGTAACGCAGCCGGGATACCTTTGACAGATCCTGCAAAAATGATATTTGGGCTTTCGGCACTCAAAGGCATGAGCCAAGCAAACCTCGTCTCTTTAGAAAGTCAGCCTGCTGCCTCAGCTACATCGTGGTGGTAATGAGAAGCACTCAACCACCAGATAATGAGCTCCAAGGTCAGCTTTGGAAAAACAACAACAAATGGGTTTCAGAGCAGAGATAAGTGAGTAGACCAGAATTCAGAGATCGTGGTCAGCAGCCTTGGGTTTCTATGAGCATGCAGAAGTCAAGGGCCTTCTTGTAGTTGGACACTTATGTTGTTATTATAGAAGAAACCCTTCTGGCCACAGTGTGGATCATGGCTGAAGAAGTATGAGTGGATAATGTCAGGGGTCAAGGTTAAGGGCATGAAAGGAGAAAGGAAATGAGTGTGCTCTGTGGAGATTTCTGCCCAATGGGCCTTTGCTCAGTATCTCCAGTGCAAAGTGGGTCATTTTGATATGGTCAGGTTGCCACCGTCATTCTGACATCAAAATGATTGAATCAACATCCACACAGCGGCGATGCGTGTAACCGTCACCTTATCTCTGAGCCACCGCCATCTCTCTGTTCCTCCTTCATTGTTGGTCTTCGGTCCCAGGCTTCTCCCATCCTCAATGCTACTGAACAAGTCCTACTGCCCCTCCCCGTTTCCCTACAGCACGCTGAGGCATCCTGTCTTCCAGGCATCATGACAAACACTGACAGCTTACTGGCCGGATTTCCAGGCCATGTCAAAACAGTTGGACTAAAATCCCACTCGTCCGTGTTCCGAGGTTCCAGAGAGGCTTCAAGCTCTTGCAGACAAACGTCCCTGTACAGAGAGCGCCTGAGAGGTGGTGGTGCCCCGCAGAATCTTCAGCCGATTCGCGCTTCCCTGAACATTCCCAAGGTCACCTGCATCTAGGGAAGAGCTGTGGGAGCAGGCGGGATGCTGCCAAGAGTGTCAGAGGAGGCAGCACCTGTCCCCACACATCCAGGGCCGCCTGCCCTGTGCAGGAAATAGTTCCCGCTGGGTGTCCTTGCAGCCCCTCCAGCCAGGCCTTCATTTGCTCCTAATTGGCGCTGAGCAGGCGCCACAGTCCCTGCCTCCTCTCGGCTGCCCATATGGCTGGACCATGCTCCTCGCTGCTAGCAGAAAAGATGAGTGAGGCTGTCTGTCTCCCTCTTTTTTTTTTCGTAGATCAGCCATGTGGTTCACACCCTGCCCTTCTCCAGCTTTGCACAGCCAACCTTCTACATGCACGGATTCAACTAACCTTTTCAACTAACCTTGAATTGAAAATATTGAAATAAAATTGCATCTTTACTAAATATGTACGGGCATTTTCTAGTCATGATTCCCTGTATAATACAGTCAGATGACTATGTAGGATTACGTTTTATAATAATCTAGAGATGATTTAAAGTATATGGGAGGATGGATGTAAGTTATCCTGCAAATGCTATGCCATTGTGCATAAGGGACTTGAGTATCCATGGATTTTGGTATACGCTGAGGGGAACCCTACCACCAGTCCCTCATGTATACTAAAGGATGAATGTACTCCCAAACCCTAAGGTGTTAGAGGACAGGGCAGGGCAGATAATCCAGCTTCCCTCTCCCATTTTACAGACCCAATCACACTTCTCAGCTTTACTGAAATTCTCAAGATCTGTAGCCAGCACACGTCCCTGTTGCATAGAGTTGTAACTCTGGTCTTACATTCCAAAGGAGACATAGAGGTGGACTTGAAGGCATGGAGAAAACTACTATTATTCAAAGCCATGGACCTTGAGTATGGTCCAAGGACTGCTTGGATTCTGTGTGTTGATAACCTCTCCCATGGGGTGACAGCCCCGAGGAGGAGGCATGACAGGGCTCTTCAGCATGATGAATGGGAGGCCCTGGTCATGCCGGGATCACAGGAGCCTGGGAACACAGTGGGCTTAGGGCCTTTTCCTTCTCTGTTTGGGTCTGTCTGCTGGACTTCAGATACTGTAAGAACAGCCACCTGGCTCTGTTTGCTCCAGCCAAATGAGCCTGCTTTTAATTCTCCCCACTCTCTCCCTCTTCAGGGCTTTGATCCACTCTGCCCTCTGCCTGGAATCCTGTTCCAACTGCCTCCCCATGTGCACTTGGCTAACTTCCTTTCCCTCCTTGTTTCAGCTCAAGAGCTCTGCTCTAGGGGAGCCTCCCCTAGCCTTGGCTAGCTCAAAACCAGCCCTGAGCTCCTCCCTCGCTCTTCAGGTATACTCAGCTGTAGCTTCTTACAGTTGAGTGTAAGATTCCTAACCAGTGTGCCCCCGCCCGACTGCGAATCTACTCTATGCTTCTTTCCACCCCAGTTCCCCTAACCCAGGGGGTAGTTCTGAGTAGCCACTCAGCGAGCACTTGTGGAATGAGTGAGAAATATTTTCTAGGTGGAGGCTAAGGAGCCAGTAATCTCAGCCCACATAGTGGGATGGCAGACTAGAGCCTTGATTGAGGGTCAGGCAGCCTGGGCTCAAGTCTTAGTTGTGACATCAGGATGAGGGAAGAACCACATGTGAGGACGGATTTCTAGCAGGTCCAGAGGCTGCTGACAAAGCACAGCGAGGGGTGGCATCCTATCACTGGTGTGGTGTGCAGAGGGGACTTTTCAGAGATCCTTGTTTAGTCCAGGGAAGAAGTAAAGATGGAGGCCAGAGGCAAAAGGAGGGAAAAAGCCAAGGAGGGGTTGACTTTGTTATTTTATTTTATTTTTTATTTTTATTTTTATTTTTTTTGACTTTGTTATTTTATGAGTGAACAATGCTATTAACTGTATATCTACAACACTGAGGTCTCTAAGAGATGGCATATCAGTCTATTTTTTATTATTATAACAAAATATCTGAGGCAGGCTGAGTTCATAAAGAAAAGAGGTATGTATTTGGCTACAATGGCCTTCCTGTTGATAGAGCCCCCAGGTGGCACATGGTATCACTTGGCAAGAGACAGACAGCATGTCTATGTCTACGTGTCTGATCACTGTCCCCATTATAAAGCCACCGAGATTTAATCACAGGGACTCTTAGCCTGGTGACCTTATTTAAGCTTAATAACTTGCCAAAGGCTCAACACTATGGGCAGAGCAGGCCTCCACCTGATCAGGACCACCAACGTGCAACTTTGGAGGCTGAGCTGCATGAGATGGGGGAGATAAACCAAATCCAAACCAAAAGTGGACGGTTCAAGCCGTCCGCTTAGCCAGGGACCCTAGTAACCATGGGAGATGGGGCAGATCGTGTGAAGGGAGATTCTCTATACATCACTTTCTCAGAGGGAAGATGCTTGAAGGCCACCCCACAAACCTGCAGCTACTTCGAGGGGAGACGCACCACCAGGGTAGCCGCTTTGCCAGCCTTCGCCCCCACTGTGTTCTCAGTACCAAGAACAGTTCCTGGTACAGTGGGGAACTCCAGAAATTCCAGCTGTGTGCAGGACAGAGTAATGAGTATCCTGGCTCATAGGCTCTTCCAGGTCTCCGTGGCAGAGGGCCCCTGTGCTTTTCTGCCCACTGGTGTCTACATCTTTGTGTGAGTCTTGCTTTTAACCAAGACAATATGGTGAGATGATGAAACACCTTTCCCTTGATTAAACTCATAGCAAAGTTTTCTCATTCCTGTGAGGACGCTATTATGGCAAACAATAGAGTGTCACTCCTGTGATTACATCGGCTTCCATGAGACTGTTTTAGTGGACTGGAGAGCCTCCTCGCTGGTAGATGAAGCAAGGTATACTGGAAAAAGCACCCAGAAAGGAATGTTAAACGGCTGCCAATACATCTATATGACAGCCATCAGAAAGTAAGACGACCCGTCACACAGCCACACAGAAATACCCTGTTGTGCCCAAACTCCATGATCACGGAAGCAGAAAAGTCTTCCCCGGCCGAGCCTCCAGCTGAACGTGCAGAGGCCGCCTTGAGGCGGCCCTGCCGGATGACGAGTGGAGAACCTGCTTGGCTGTGCTGGGGTCACTGTGCCCCAAAACTGTGAGGCAGCAAATGTGTGTTATGTGAAGCTTCTGGGTGGGTCACAACTTGTTATAAAGAAATAGCAAATAGATAGCAGCCCCCAGTTCTGTTCTCTCTGGGTGGGAGGGAGGGGCTGAGGAACTCTCCCGAGGTTACATTTTGGTACCACCTCTTTCAGGAATCCTTATTTCCTTCTGCTCCTGTTTCGGGTGCTCCCCACCTTTACTCTCTAGTGCTCCCTGCAACTGCTTTACAGCAACACAGGGCCCCACTCACGGACCCTCACTGTTTCCCCTCAGATGTCTCACTAGACCCTCTTGCTGCTTTCTCTCGCCTGCTTTGTTCTTCCAGAGTGCCAGGCAGACCTCATTCCTCTCCTCAGGCAGTGCCTGAGCAGAAGACAAAGCAGCACATCGATACCTGTGTATCACATGCACACCTGGAACATTATGGTGGAAGTGCCTGGAAGGTTCTGGGTGTCTCCCTGCGAAAGAGCTATCTGGAATAGAATTTCAAGGATGAGGGGCCAGTGGGGTGGTGGTGAGCAAGACTGGCCAGGCAAGAGGCATAGATGAAGAGTGGGGAAGGGAGGGCTCAGGTTTGAGTTGCTGAAAAGATACTGAGGCTGTAGCAGAGCCTGTGTGGTTAGGAGACAGCCAGGGACTCATTCTCCTCACAGTCATCAGAAAGGCCAACTTTTGCTATCCAGAATTGTAATACAATATATTTCTGTTATTTTTATGCCTTTTGTCTGTGGTCTTTTGTCATGGAAACATTGCAAAAGATATGCTAGGGGGCTGCAAATTTCTTTCCTATTAAGCTGAAGTGTCTGGCCTGGGCGCGACACTGACGTGGCTGCAAGTTCTGCGCTGGAAGAACGGAAGGCCATCACAGACAAGAGGGACACAATGTCACTGAAACTCTAGTTCCTAGAGCAGCAGCAAGCTGGGTTTGGCCAAGGACCATAGCTCGAGGACCACAGCTTTAGGAGGTAGTGCAGATGGGAGGAAAGGATGGTGTGTGAGATGCCCAGGGGTCCTCTGCTGCTATCTTATTGCAGGTGGTTACTGCTAAGGCTGAGCAGAGGTGGACCTTTGTGTCCAAGCTTACACCTACTAGCTGGGCATTTTGGTCCAGGCAAAATGAGGGGGGTTGGTAGATGGCTTCAGGGATCTCTTTTGATCCGAGGACTTGGTGTTTCTTAGTGGGGGAATGAATGGACAACAACTTTGCATCCGTTTTCTGTGTGACTTTTTAATAGAGAAGGTGCCCCAGGCCGAAGGCTCAGAGGGGGTGGGAGGTTCACTCATGGGGTCTGGGAATAGTAGCTCCCTTGTCCAGACACACAGCACAAAGCCGCCCTTCCTCAGTGACGGCCTCCTGATGCTCGTGATAATGGTGGTGACAGGGAGGAACTTTCAGCCTGAAGGTCACACAGTTGGTGGAAAGAGCTCAGTGATGGAGTCTGAAATCCTGGACCTGCTCTCTATTAGCTGCCTGACCTTGGATGCGTTACTTAATTAAGCTCTCTGGGTCTCTCTTTTCTCTGATAACAGAGAAAAGAGGGTCCAGTGCCAGGCATCTCACAGACCTGCATTGCATTTTACTTTCTCCTTCTTTCCTCCAGAGCATCCACTGACTCTGTGACCTTGGTGAGTTACTGCACCTCATTTGCCCCTTGATTTCCTCATCTACAGAATGGAAATGGTGTTAGTTGCATGGCTATTTCCCCATTACCTCCCAAGTCAGTTTTTTCCACTCTGCCCTTCCCAGAGATCTGAGGAGGCTGACTTGCACATCCTACATGGTTATCCTGCGACACTGAGGTGATGGTTCTCCTGGCTCCACTGGAGGTGATGGTTCTCCTGGCTCCACTGAGGTGATGGTTCTGGCTCCACTGGGGGTGATGGTTTTCCCTGGCTCCACTGAGGTGATGGTTCTGGCTCCACTGGGGGTGATGGTTTCCCTGGTTCTATTGGAGTTGATGGTTCTCCCTGGCTCCAGTGGAGGTGATGGTTTCCCTGGCTCTATTGGAGTTGATGGTTCTCCCTGGCTCCAGTGGAGGTGATGGTTTCCCTGGCTCTATTGGAGTTGATGGTTCTCCCTGGCTCCAGTGGAGGTGATGGTTTCCCTGGCTCTATTGGAGTTGATGGTTCTCCCTGGCTCCAGTGGAGGTGATGGTTTCCCTGGCTCTATTGGAGTTGATGGTTCTCCCTGGCTCCAGTGGAGGTGATGGTTTCCCTGGCTCTATTGGAGTTGATGGTTCTCCCTGGCTCCAGTGGAGGTGATGTTTTTCCCTGGCTCCACTGAGGAGATGGTTCTGGCTCCACTGGGGGTGAGGGTTTTCCTGGCTCCACTGGGGGTGATGGTTTTCCTGGCTCCAGTGGAGGTGATGGTTTCCCTGGCTCCACTGGAGGTGATGGTCCTCCTGGCTCCATGGAGATAAAGCCGGGGCTTACCCACTGACACTACAGCTGGCAGGCTCTGGCTGCTGGCACCCTTTAAAAGAGCATGGTGGCATTTTTCCAGCTAAACTCTCCCAATTATGCAGTTAGAGAAATATTATCCACCCTGCGATGAAATGGAGAGGAGGGCTGGGGGAGGAGCGGGCAAACAGGCCTGCACTGGCGACCACAGTCTGGAGTGTACTCATTTCCAAGGGGCTCCGAGTTCAAGGTCTCTGCAGGGTCCCATGCACTACCTGAGGACAGCCAGGTGCTCCCAGTCACCTCAGCCTCTTGGTGTGGAAACTAGGAAGATGAATGGTTCTCCAACGTCCCACAACTATCCTGTCTTTGGTCTGTACAGAGTTGTCAAAGGAAGCCAAAGGGCAGGATTACAAAGTCAAGGCTGGAAGGAAGGGTCTCTTATGTCCTGCAGCTGTACCCAGTGTGGGACTGAGATCACCAAGGAAAGTCCAATTTGGGACACAGGCCAGACATCCTTACCACTTACCCACAGCAGTCCTCAGTATTCCACAGGTTTTTTTCTGCCTTTCATGTTTGTACCAAACCCCTCATCCCTCAATGGAGGCATTTCACATCCCTCATCACATTCAATTTGCACAACCACGCTGGAAGTAGGTATTCTTCTCTCCTCACTTTTCACACGAGAAAATGGAAACACAGTCAAATTTATGAAAGCCAGGCAAGGAATGCCCGAGAGACCAAGCCAAGTACCCAACCCCTCAGAAGAGCCCTGGATTCCATTCCCAGAATTCCTAAACATCAGTACACATCTATTTAATGATAACAATAAGAATACAGTGAGCACGATGCCAAGCGCCTAACCCAGAATGCATAATTTAATCCTTACAACAATTTCCGTAAAGTTAAGAGTCATCCCTTCCCACACTGCAACGAGGAAAGGGGACCAGAGACGAACTTGCCTGGGCAGTGTGATAGGTCCAATCTCCTGCCCAGGCCAGTCCTGCTGACCGCGATGAAGGCAGTCATCCCTGGGGACAAGATCCACCCTTCATGCTAACATTTTGCTCTCTGTAAGGGACAAAGAGAATCCTTGAACTCAGAGCACATACTCTGTAAAGCATATGAACCAATTTACTTAATGAAATGCTGAGAGAGAAAGAGGGAGAGAGAATGAAAGAGAGAGAGAGAGAGAGAACTCGTACCTCTGGTTGATGCTGTGAAGGATTCTCTGTGAGGGAGGAGGAATTTAGCAACATCATTACAGAAAAAAAAAAAAAAAAGATGGGAAACATCAGGAGTCTGAGGGACCAAAAACTGTCTGGTCTGCTTCCCAAAGAAGAGTGGACAGGAGGCCATTAAAAAAAAAAGCTGGAAACTACCACATGTAGGTACCTGGATGCCAGAATATAAAGTTATGACTTTACCAGTGGGAAGCAGGGAGCTACTGAATAGCTGAGGTCAACGCGCCAAGATAACTCCCCAGTATGTACACTGTGCTGCTTGTGGAGTTCAGGGCCGATTTGAGGAGAGAAAAACTAGAAGTCTACTGAGAGGACATCATTCTTGCGAAGCGGACAGAACCAGGTGGCTATGGGTGAAATGGAGACAACCGCTCAGGTTACAACCACGGTCGGCCTTGGATGTGATCTTTCTCCTAATTAGGCTTTGTTTTTGCCATGAGTGCTTCTTCCCTTCAACAGAAGGATGACATAAGGGGGAGAAGAAGGCCTACCAAGGCTGCGTTACCAGAAGAGGTCCCAGTGACTTGGCACCAGCTCTGGGGAAAAGTCCTGAAATGTGAAACAGCCTCCTGTGCCCTGGTTCCCACCACAGCCAGCCCAGTTGTCTACAAAGGGGATCTAATAAAAAGCAAAGGGTAGCTGACTTGTTGAAGTTTCCCTGAGCCAGCCAAGTCCAGGGAGACTTGCAGATTTACATAATCCTTCAGGGAAGGCTTGGTCCTCATTCCTCATTCAGCCTGCAACATCTGGGATAGGGCTGAGGTTCTGGAGGAGTGGGTCCCAGCCAGGGTCACGCAGCCAATCAGAGGCTACCTCAGTCTACAAGGAACACATTTGCTGTGAGGGGCTGGGATGGAGGTCCTTCCTCATTAATCACAGTATTGTGGCAGGGGAAGGTACCAACAATCGTGAGTGCCTGCACTGTCCTAGGGCACCAATAAAAACATAAAGAAAACACTACTTTACAAACCGCCAGGATATATAACTTCACAATGGACTTATAGTCTATAAAAAGTACAGCTCTGTGCCCAGCCTGGGGGAGCCCAGAGAGCCAAACCGGAAGTAAAGGAGCAGAGACCATGTGAGATGACTTCCTCCACACAGATCTGTAGCACAGGACCCTTTGCTGCGATTACTGTGGACCTTTCTCCCCAGCCCCTTCCCCACCCCCAACCACACCTCTTGCCAGCTGGATTTTGCCTGTAATTTTGAAAGGCAGTGGATATATTTCATTGGGAATTGGCTCAGGCCTGCCAGGAAAAGCAAATTCAGGGACAGAAATAGTGAAATTTGGACGCCATGGCTGAGCCAAGCTCTTGCCAACCCCAACTTTACCTCAAGTTTGATGTGGGGAGGAGGATTGGAGGATTTCTAGGAGGCCGAGGAAAGGTGTTAAACAGAATTCTGTTTGTTTAAAAAGTCTCACTCAACCTGAAGCCAAGGCCCCTCGTTCCACGGGGCGGGGGGGGGGGGGGAGGGAATGTCTGACACATTCTCTTCCCTGCCACCCAAGGAGGACAGTGTGCTTCCTAAGGAAAGAATGCTCCTATGCATCTATGTAAGATGAGCTCTGAATATTGCTCATACAGGCAAAAAGTAGACGGAATAAGTCAGATGGAACTGGGTCCGGTCCTTGGCCTTTTTCATGACACTTGAGAACATGCCACAGGGTTTGCCAGGCGTGAGTCTGATATGACAATGGAAAGATATTCTAAACGGGCCCAGGGTCAACGCAGTTCCCAGACGCTGTGCTGCGCGCTCTTCCACCATAGTATTGTGAAAATGTGTATCTTTCCAGTGTGTATTAGGAGAGTCTTTGTGTCCCCAGTGGTTCACAGTGGGCAGCCTTGCCTGAAGCAGATGATGTGCTGGGGAGGAACATTCTGTAGCTGCTAAAACCTGCATATACTCCCTCTTGTTTGGGTTCCCTGTGACAGTGGCTGGAGGTGTCTTTTTTTTTTATCTTGAAAGTTCTTTTTTTTTTTTTTTTTAAGCTTTTGGAGCACCAAGTGAGACCAAGAGGGGGACATGAAATCTGCAGTTAGGAGCTCTGTCCTCCTGCGGTGCGTACCTCAATGACTCAGGAGAAGCCAAGGAGCACACAGAGGCCAGGAAGAAGGTGGCCCAGGTTACCCGCATCTGGCATGCAGGTTTGGGGACTCTCAGCTTTGGCTTCACTTGGGGTCCGATGCTCAGCTAGTGTCACTTGGCATTTGCAGGAAGTGGTCATGTGCGCGTCTGTCATTCTGAGAGCGACTCATTTAGCATTTGCCTGCAGTGGCATTTTTGTTGTTTGTTTTCTGAGGTAGGGTCTCGCTCAAATTCAGGCTGACCTGGAATTCTCTATGGAGTCTCAGGGTGGCCTTGAACTCACAGTGATCCCTCCTACTTCTGCCTCCCAAATGCTGGGATTAAAGGCGTGTGCCACCACGCCCGGCCATTTCTGGCATTTTTAGTTGCTGCTAAAATTCCAGACAACAGGATGGAGCCACATGAATGCTTTCTCTAGATAGTGTCAGCGGTGGTATCTTTCTGTGAAAACTTGTAGCCATTAATTTTTTTTCATTTCTTAAAATATTTTATTTATTTGAGGGAGAGAGAGAGAGAGAGAGAGAGAGAGAGAGAATGGGCATGCCAGGGCCTCTAGCCACTGCAAATGAACTCCAGATGCATACGGCACAATATAAAATAAAAAGAATTAACTTACTCTTTGTTGAGGCAGGGTCTTATGTGGACCAGGCTAGCCTAAAACATGATACGTAGTCAAGGATGGCCTTGAACTCCCTCCTGCCTATCCCTAAAGTGCTGGGATTATAGGTGAGAGCCACCACATAAAGCTTTATGAGGTGCTGGGGATCAAACCCAGGGTTACCTGCATGTTAGGCAAACACTTTACCAACTGGGCTATATCCTTAGCCCAGAATTAATTTACTTTAAAAAATTAATTCTACAAAGATATTGAACTTATTCTCAAGTGTTATGTTCATGCCAAGGTCCCACAGATGGCTAGCCTCCTATTTCTGAATCCAAAGCCTGCCTTCTGACCCGAGATACTCAGACTGTCTATGCAGCTTTGAAAAGCATCAAAGCTGAAATGTAAAGAAGTCCAAGGTGCTGGCTGACGTCAAGCAAAAAGTCTTGGAATTCCACCCACACAGAGTTCTTGGGCCTGGCCTTGAAGATGACCCCTGGAGCCGATTCCAAAACCAAATGGCTCAAGGGAAGATTTGAGCAGCTTGTGTACTTGTGGCTCACCTAGGGAACAGGTACCCCCCCCCCATGTTTCCAGCTCCGTGGTGGTTTGATAAAGGGGATCCCTAGGCACCAAACCTATTGTGCCGTTAATGACTGGAGACTGTTAGCATGCTGATTAATGTAGCCATTGTTCAGAACAATGATTAACCCAGCAGGAAGGACCAAAGGCAATGAAATAATGACTAATCATTCTAGAAGAAACAGCCAGGTGATGTTTATTTCATGAGAACTGGAGGGAATCAAAGACACAATCAGTTTTTCCTTGACATTGTGTTATTTATTTATTTATTTATTTTTGTCTAGCAGGTGGACAGCAGTGCAGACTCTCGGGATTGTTGGTACCTTCCCCTGCCACGATACTGTGATTAATGAGGAAGGACCTCCATCCCAGCCCCTCACAGCAAATGTGTTCCTTGTAGACTGAGGTAGCCTCTGATTGGCTGCGTGACCCTGGCTGGGACCCACTCCTCCAGAACCTCAGCCCTATCCCAGATGTTGCAGGCTGAATGAGGAATGAGGACCAAGCCTTCCCTGAAGGATTATGTAAATCTGCAAGTCTCCCTGGACTTGGCTGGCTCAGGGAAACTTCAACAAGTCAGCTACCCTTTGCTTTTTATTAGATCCCCTTTGTAGACAACTGGGCTGGCTGTGGTGGGAACCAGGGCACAGGAGGCTGTTTCACATTTCAGGACTTTTCCCCAGAGCTGGTGCCAAGTCACTGGGACCTCTTCTGGTAACGCAGCCTTGGTAGGCCTTCTTCTCCCCCTTATGTCATCCTTCTGTTGAAGGGAAGAAGCACTCATGGCAAAAACAAAGCCTAATTAGGAGAAAGATCACATCCAAGGCCGACCGTGGTTGTAACCTGAGTGGTTGTCTCCATTTCACCCATAGCCACCAGGTTCTGTCCGCTTCGCAAGAATGATGTCCTCTCAGTGGACTTCTAGTTTTTCTCTCCTCACATCGGCCCTGAACTCCACAAGCAGCGTGGTGTACATTCTGGCAGGTGGGGTGGGAGAGCTGGTCTATATGGGATTTCATATGGACAGCCAGGAAATGCTCAGGCCAGGGCCAGAGCTAAGGGACAGGGCTGAACCACCACCGGAGCTGCACGAGCTCTGCGGTCTCCCGGCTTTCCTCCCGTCTCAACATCTTTCTGGAGAGCAGGCGCTCACCTGAGTTGCTAATTAAGTAATTTCCTTGTGCATCTGACTTGGATGGTTTTCCCGAAGCACTGCCAAGTAGAAATGGCTCTTAATTATGTCAACTCCTGAAACCACACCAAAGACAACTGTATCAGGACAGTCATTTGTCATATTATTCAAGGAACAGAGGGGAATGTGGGGGGGGGGGGAGACTGACAGAAGGCCAATAAAAGCTCTTTTCATCAGAAAGCTCTCGGAGCAGATTCCAGAACTTTCAAATCCAGCTTAGGATCTGGCTGGTTAAATCCTTAATCCAGAAGAGGACAGAGCAGAACCAAGAAGTAGGAAGTAAAGACCATCCTGCCTTTCTTTTTCTTAAAAAATATTTTTATTTTTATTTATTTATTTGAGAGAGAAAGAGGGAGAGAGAGAGAGAGAAAGAGAGAGAGGAAGACTGGAAATGAATGGGTGCCAGGGCCTCCAGCCACTGCAAACGAACTCCAGACACATGTACCACCTTGTGCAGCTGGCTTATGTGGGTCCTGGGGAATTGAACAGAGGTCCTTTGGCTTTAGAGGCAAGTGCCTTAACTGTCAGGCCATCTCTCCAGCCCCTTCGTTCTGCCATTCTGCCCATGTAAAATTAGACTGAGTTTGAGTTTTTTGAAAATCACACTTGATCTTCTTATAGTCAGAGGGCTAACCTTTGGGGTGATGGCATATATCTAGAGAAACAAGAAAGATGTAATTTACTTTTCTAAAAATATTTTTTTAATTTATTTGTAAGCAGAGAGAAATAGAAGAGAGATAGACAGAGAGAATGGGCAAGCCAGATCTTCAAGGTGCTGCAAACAAATCCAGATGCATGTGCCACTTTATTCATCTGGCTTTACATGGTTACTGGGGAATTGGACTGGGTCATTAGGCTTTGGAGGCAAGCGTCCTAACTGCTGAGACATTTCTCCAGCTCCAGATTTCCTTGCTTCTTACCATCTTCCTTATAGTATCTATGTGAACATGTGTTTTGGAGAAACTCTGTACGGGGGATGTGATCTTTTCCTAGTAACAGCTTCCCAGATTTCTACCCTTGGCCCAGGGGGAGAGTGGAGGTAATGAAATGACAGAAGTGAAGAGTGGGTTTGAAGATGATACAGAAAGAGGGCCGAGAAGACCGTGAGACAAGGGGTGCAGGTGGCTCCTTGAATCCAGACAGGGCAAGAACATGGACTCTCCACTAAATCCTTCTGGAGTGTGGCCCTGACCTGATGATTTCGAGCCCACTGCCATCCATTTCAGACTTCTAACCTGCAGAACTGAAAACAGTAAGTTTGTGTTGGTTTATCTCACTAGGTCTGTGGTGATCTGTTACAGCAGTGGCAAGAAACTGATATGGCATGTGACCTGGGTGCAGATAACAGAACTGCAGCTGTGCCCGCCTCTGGGCTCAGCATCCCTAGAAAAAGGTTTACTATTCTGCCATCTATAGTTGGGTTTTAGCAGTTCCTGTGATCTCTGGCCCTCTGCCCACATCCCAGCATCCTCCTCCCTATTTTCATACAGCTGTATCTAATCCTGATGCTTGCCTTGGGACTGATGTAAGACGCTCAGAATCTTCGCCTCCATGTCTTAGGAATTTCCCATGGGATCTTTTTCACTTCTCATAACTACTCATGCAGCAAACTGCATTTTCCCCATCTAGCAATAGGGAGGTTAAAAGTTGGGTATGAACATGCCCAATCATACAGCTCAAGGAGTGGTAGAGTGACTCTGGGAGTCCAGACTTGTGAGACTCCAAAGCCAGTGTTCATAAAGATTCTCCATCATGACTATTCTCATGAACCATCCTTTCCCCAACTCTGGGAGACCCCAGAAGTTATGGCCTAAAATGCTATCTTTTTTTTTTTTAAAGTATTTATTTGCAAGCAGAGCGAGATAACAGAGAGGAAAAAAAATGAGAGAGAGAAAGAGAAAGAGAGAATGGACACACCAGGGTCTCTAGCCACTGCAAACAAACTCCAGTGCATGCACTACTTTGTGCATCTGGCTTTATGGGGGTACTGGGGAATTGAACCTGGGTCTTTAGGTGCTCAGGCAGATGCCTCAACTGCTGAGCCAACTTTCCAGCCTTAGAACACCACCTCTTAACCTCAGTAATTCTGAAGGAATGTAGGGAATGATACCTGACACCTTTCTGAGCAAAGTTGAAAACAGCTTAACCTCTACTTGATTTCATTCAAGAGAGCAAGATGGAGTCAAGTTCCCAAGGGGCATACTCATCACTCACAGGAATGTATAAAAGAACTAGTCTTAGACCCAGTGGATCACAGGACTTTCACCCAAGGAGATCCTTTTCCCTCAACCCCGATGGGTTGTCTTCCCTGAGGTCTGCCGACATTGAGGCGTCTCCCGGTGCTCACAGAAGCCACCCATCCCTGTGAGAATTCAAGGGGCTTAACTTTATGTCTGCTAGTCTTTAGTTCCATGCTCCTTATTACCCTGGTGTTTAATTTTGGAAGCTATTCAATGAGAAGAAAATAGTCTTATTAGCATTCCAAAAAATCTCACTTCTGATAAAACTTGGAGGCATCTTATGCAAGAGAGAAAGAGAGAAAAAAAATCAATTTTTTTTTTTCCATTTTCCATTGGAAATTTTTTCCCTGGAAGTGGTTTTCCTACAGTATAGGCAGTCTTCTCTAAGGACACTGCTCACAGAGCCGTGAGTACAATAGTGGGAAGGACCCTGGCCAGAAACCGGAGATGAAGTATGGAGAGCAATGACACACACAAGGTTGTTTAGAAGCTGTCTTGATTCCCAGCTTAGAGCACTGTCCTCTACTCCAGGTCTGCAAACTACATTCCAATCTGACTTGTTCTCAGACAGCTCCCGAGCTCTTTGTGAGGCACCCCGAGAAGCTCCCTCTGTTTACCAAGCAGTAACTTCTTTTACCATCCAGTGAGTGTATGTGATTTTGGGAGTTCCTTTTGCTTTTCACTCAACAGAGTGAGAAATCAGCCACTTTGGCCCCAGACTACTCTGTAGAAGGCTAGGCTTCTAAATACCACTTCAATCTGGCCTGTGTTCACATTCTGTCAGATAGGAGGGCACTGGGAAATGGAAGATGAAGGCTGTCACACAGTCATTGAGAGCATGGTGATGTCACTGCATACCTACATGACACAAGCATGGCCTCTAGCAAAAGGACAAGCCAACATAACAATCTGGTTATTGACAAAACCGTCATTATTCCAACTCTGAAACTCCAGGAAGGCCACACCAGCCTCTAGGGTCAGGAATGCTATTTCCAGAAGGAGCCTGCCCAACTCTTGCTCATCAAAGCCTTAGACTCTTGGACCCAGCATCCCTCTAGCTGGTCATAACTTTTCTCTGACTTGAGGAAAGAGCTGTGGGAGCCATGTGGTACCTGATCATTTATCTATATTGACTGGGAATCTCATGCTTCCAGCATATTCTTTTTGTTATGTTCCCCCAGTTTTTCCCAAATAGCAAAAGGTGCAGATGGAGGGAAAAACAATGAAATAATTTGATCCCTCCTTGCCCTGGAAAATAGCCAGGTGGTTCTCTTTATTACAGGGCCCCATTGATACCATGATACATGAACAGTGAAAATTGCATGATACATCAGGATAATTGGTCCATGTCTATTACTGACATTTCAAAGCCAAAAATCTTAATGCCTACTAGCCTATTCTCAGGAAATACAGATGTAAACACAAAGCAAGGCAGTAGAAAGGGTCAAAGAAGCTTGTATTTTTTTTATGTGTGTGTGCATGTATGCATGCATGTGTGTAGTATGTGGAATGGGGTATGTGTATGATGTATGTATGCATAGTGTATGCTTTGTATGTTCAGAGGCCTGTGCCTTGTGTGCATGTGTGAAAAAACCAGAGGAGAACACTGGGTGTCCTGCTCCATTGTCCATCCATGTTATTTCCTTGAGACGAAGTCTCTCAATGACACAACTAAGGTTTCAGGCCACACTCACAAAAGGACAGTCCAGGATAAAGATTTGGTTGTTCATAAAACTGTCATTATGTGGTCAGACTGGCTGACCAGGAAGATCCAGCAATTCTCCAGTCTCTGTCTCCGACCCCAACATAGGACTGGAGTCACAGATGCACAGAGCCATGTACAGATTTACATACACATGGGTGCTGGGGGTGGAACTCGAACCCTCTCAGACCCTCATGCTTAGGCTGTAAGTGTTCTTACCCACTCCCCAAACCTGGCAGGCTGGGACTTTTGAAAAACCCTTTAATTTTCTAGGTGTAGTGTCACACACCTTTAATGCCAGCACTTGGAAGGCAGAGGTAGGATGATTGCTGTATATTTGAGGTCACCCTGAGACTACATAATGAATTCCAGGTCAGCCTGGTCCACAGCAAGACCCTACGTCGAAAACCACCCTCCAAAAAACCTTTAGTTTCACCTGCTCCCCACAGTAAGACACTTATGAAATCTGCAGCAGAACATAAAGAATCTTGACACATTCAGACTGGGCAATGAAATTCCCCTTTGTAACACGATATGGGTTATATGAGGTGGCCAAATATGACAGCGGCCTCGCGTCAACTGTGCGGATTAGAAAAAGATATTCCTTTTGGGAAAATGAACAGTGCATTCCCTTTCTCATGGGCAGATACAATCCCATGCCAGGGAGGACTTCAAGAATGAATCAAGTGACAGAATTCAGACCAGAACCCACTCCTTCTTCTAGACCAGGCGCTGACGCAGGACACAATTTAGGCCGCTGCAGGGGCCCTGCGGAAAAGTGCAGACATAGGTAGATGTATCTACAGAGACTCCTCACTAGAACTAGGATGGCTTAGCAAGTTAAAGAAACGATTTAAATCTTTCCATATTTTTTTCAAGGAAGAAATTTGAAAGATGGAACAATTTTTTAAAAATTATTTTTCACAGCCTCATCATTTAAAAAATGCACATACATACTGTTGTGGTTTTCTTTTGAAAGTTTGGTTTCCAGCTGATGGCACTGTTCTGGAGGATTGTGGAACTTTTGGGTGTTAGGGGCTAGCTTCAGGAAGTAGTTTGGGGGTGAGGAGGAGGTATTTTGAGGTTTATATCTGGCTCCACTTTTGAGCCTCTGCTTCCTGTTCTGTGGAGATATGGGCAAGCATCTACCACACACTCCCACTGCCACACAGCACCTGCCAATGTGCCTCCGTGCCAGGATGGACCATGAGCCAAACTGATCTCTCCCATAAGTTGCTTTCGGTCAGGTATTTGGCCCGGCTGATAAGAAAAGTACTGCATAGACAGAGAGGCTGTGGGTACTACCAACATGGTGTGTACCATGTCTCATGCTTTTTGTCCTTGGCTTTTTTTGTTGATTATTTCCTATTCCCTTTGCATATGCAACCCCCCCCCAAAAAAAACAACAAAAAACCCTTTTACCCCCAGAGTCACCTGCCGAAGGCCATGAAGCATTCTCCTTGACGGTGATGTATTTTGGCCAAACTCATGGGTTGACCTTCAAGTTATCTATGTTTCTAAAGTCCTGCCTCACCCATGCGCTTACTATGAAAAGCCAAAAGAGCATGTGAAAACTCAAGTCTCATAGTCATGGTGGAGCTGTGGCTCCTAGAGACCACAAGACAGAGGAATGCCCTTTTGGAGAGAATATGAACACTGGCCAATCAATCTGCCTTCATCAGATAAGTGGCAGTGAGCTGTAGCCTAAACAGCTTGCTCTGCACCCCTCTCCCTACAGGGCATCTGCCACGGACCGTATATTACCCCAAAACAGAGAGGCGGGGGGTGGGGGTGGGGATAAGAAGGTGACTTCCATTTGTGCCCGGGGAACTGTCTAACTTTTACCAACAAATACATTCCTCCCATGCCTGTCTGTCAGCTTCAGAGGAGTGAGGCCAGGAGACAGGGGCTCACATTTCCTGAGCAGAGTTCTTTATCTTGCCTCAGGTAGAGATGAAACCAGCTGCTAAGAGATGAAATGTGCTGCCGGCCCGGGAGGAAGAGCACCACAGCTGATGTCCCGGAGGTCACGCTCCATAGGGATTTCATTTTACAAAGCTTGCTTTTCAGCTCAGCTCATAATGACATGTTTGCATTGAGACCCACAGAAGGGAAGGATCCATGGAGTGACAGCAAGAGATACATGTTTACCTAGGGAGACTAGTCTCACTGGCTCCCAGCACTCTGGGGAACATTGCTAGACCTCAAGGGATTTCACAGGCACATCTTCCTGAGACCCTCTGATGGAATTTTACTTTAAAAATCACATATTTTATATATCCTTTGCATGCTCTCAAGGATCAATTGCTCTGAAAACTTTAAAAAGCAAATGCATATATACAAAGAAAGGGAGGGAGTGGGCACAAAGGCCTGGTGTTATGAAAAGAAAAAATATTTTGTAATCCCCAGAACCTCTTTCACCTCATTCTTCCAATTAACTAAATCAGTTAGCATGAGAGTAGCAACTTTGATTCACAGCCAAATGACTTCAGTGGTGACATCAGGAAAAGCACAGTGTGTGCTGGTGACCTCTCCATGACATCATGGCTGACACCAAGCTCTGCCTTTCACCACACTCCATCATCAGCCTTGCTTACAGACACTCTGCAACCTTGATGTGACAATGTCGACAGGGGAGGCACTGGGTGTGTAAGGGGCAGGCTGGAGATGTGCGAGCCTGCCAGACTATAGTTTCCCTCTAATCACCCTGGGGATAGAGACATGGTGAGTCACAGCCCCTGGCGACAGGAACAGACAGCATTTGCCAGAGGCTTGGTCACAGATGGGGCTCATCTCAAGCTTGACCTCGGTGGCTCGGGTGATTCTCTCCACAACTGCACCAAGTGACTCTATGAGCCATTAGTCTCTCTTGACTGAGGTCCACTGGGACTCATGGGATCTCTATGATCCACATATTATAATGAAAAGCCTACGCTCACTTTAAGGAAAATATTAGAAAATATTTAGAAAGTATTTTCCACATAAGGGGCTGGCTCAATTCTCACTGAGCCTGTCTGATGTACCAGGTCTCAGTACCAGGCTGTTAAGAAGCAGGCAGTCTGTTGATCCTGTTCTATGTGGAAGTCATTTCAAGATGGCACCTCTCATACCTGCCTATTATCATGAAAGGAACAAGAAATAGGAACGGGCTTTAACTGAGGCCGAGGACCAGTGAGGAAGATCAAATAGCTGAGTCATAGAATCAAGGATGTTACTTTCCCTTGTATTAGTGTGCTTTCTGTAGTTATGACAAAAATACTTCAGCCTGAGTACTTCATGAAGAAGAGGTTTAATCACTTCAAAACTTGCAAGGCAGAAAGTCCTAGATCACGCAACTCCTCCAATTCAGCCTCTTGTGAGGGCCTCTTTGGATGACAGGGTGTAGCAGTGACTTTCTTGTTGCTGGGGGGGAAAAAATAAAAAACACCTGACTAGAAATAGCTTATGGAAGGAAAGATTTGCTAGGGGAAGCTTCATCATGGTGGGGGAAATCACAGCAGAGCATACACAGCCCCAAATCACCTGGGAGAAGCAGCCAGAGGGAGCTAAGTTCGGAACATTCAGTGGAATAAACTAATAATAAATAAACTTCAAGGCCCGCCCTCAGTGGCACACCTCTCCAGCAGGGCTCCACCTCCCAAGGGCTCCACCATCTGAGAACTAAACATAAGGCTTCATCACAAACATATGAGGTGATGGGGGACACCGTACATTCAAATTACTGCATCAGGCAATGGCATTAACGAGGAAGTGTGTGAGTGAACCGAGAAGCTCACATGGCAAGCCAATGCGCCGGAGAACAACTCTAGGGACTCCCTCGAGTCCCAGCAGAACTACTGTAATACTTTCCGAGAGCATGACCGAAAAACCTCCCAGTAGGTCCCACCACTTAAAGGTCTTACCACCTCTTATTATCATACTGGGGACTAAGCTTCCAACGATGGAATCCTTTCTGAACAAATCACATCAAAACCATAGCAACAGTAAATAGGCGCTGCCCTTCAAAGCATTCAAGAAAACCTCCAGACTATATTTTTTATTATTACCAGACACCCAAGTGTATCGTGGTTGTTAGAAGGAAGCAGTAACAGCAGGCCCATGAGTGACAGCTTCTCAACAAAATGATTTGCCCAGATCCAGGGAAGATGATGTAGCCTTGTTTCCTGGGCTTTGAATGACCCTCAGATGGAATGTGAAGTGACCATCTTCCTCAAAAGTCACACACCTTCCTCAGGAAAATAAACCAGAAGAGAGTCTGCATGAAATCATTAAACCTCTGGTAAAAGCAATTTTTGAGGAGTTGACTCTTTCCTCAACAAAATCGGGGTTTTCCTGAGCCCAGTGCTGTTCTGGGTAGGAAAGCTGGGCTCTGGCTGGGCAGGGGCAGACACTGGATGCATATGTATCCATAAAGGAAGGGAAAGGAGGAGGAAAGCAGGGAGATATGAGCAAGAAACTTAGGAAATTTAACATTATTACTGGCTTTTATAGACCTTCAATAAGGTAAATTTTCCCTTGACCCCAAAGTGCATAGAAAACCTTCAAAAAATGTTATAATCTTGGACCAAAGTACCCCACTTTAGGACTCTTACCTTACATAAATAATCCAGTAAATATGGAAGACAGCACTCTGTTACAAAAATATTTCTCCCAGCGTTAAATTTTTACCTAATGTACCAAAGACTAATTGAGCTAAAGATTAGTTAAATGAGGGGCCTGGGGAGATGGCTCAGTGGATAAAGGGATTGCCACACAAGTGTGAGTTTGGATCCCCAGACTCCAGGTGAA
Organism: Dipus sagitta; assembly: GCA_036346955.1. Lineage (NCBI taxonomy): Eukaryota > Metazoa > Chordata > Mammalia > Rodentia > Dipodidae > Dipus > Dipus sagitta. Next base: position 47,114,684 of record CM070777.1, on the reverse strand, counting down.
AGACGAAAGCCGTGGTGGGCTTCTGTAATCCAAGCCCATCTTTGGTGAGGTGAGGGGCACAGGTGGGCAACACTGCCCACTGCAGCATGAGGTAAAAGGTACAGTCTGACACTCCAAAGTTGCCTTTTGACTTTCACATGCACATTGTGGCATGTGCATATCAACACTCATGTACATGAACATGAACACATATGCACACACACACACACATACTAAAATGATTACATAACTAACACTATTCTACAATCATTTAAAAGTTATTTGAAAGAACAGGAACAATGCTTATAATGGTATTGAAAGAAAAGATTAAATGGATATTATATAACATGTTCTTAAATCTTGTATAATAAAAAAGACAGTTAAGCTATAAACAATAATTATGTTTGGGAAGTGAATCAGGGACATTTACTTTCATATTCTAGATGCTGAATCTCCTTCATTGAAGATTTCTTGTGTAATGGTGGATAAGACATGTGTAGGTGTGTATGGTGAGAGAGAGAGAGAGAGAGAGAGAGAATGTGTGGTGTATCTGTGAATGGTACATGGGTATATGGCATATGTGGTGTGTGTGTGTGTGTGTATGGGTGTATGGTGTGTATGTGCTATATGTGTATGGTGTGTACTTGTGTGTTAAAGCAGGTGGCTGTTGAGTACTTTCCAAGAATGAATCCTTTCTCAGATTTTGCATCCTGTAGTACAATAACTCTTTCAACAACTTGGGTACTGATTATGGTGACAGCATCATAGGACCCAGGAAATGGAAGCTTACCCCAACTCCCTTGTCAGGGAAGAGTGACTTGTACTAAGAGTCATGGGAATTAGGGACTGACTTTTGAGGGATATACACGTTTTGGGGAAAGGGCAGACCACAGCAAATAGGTTACTCTAAGGAACACTAAACTTGGACACTGTGGGGAGGAGGTTTTAAATAATTCCTTATGAAGGTGCTTGTTCTCTGAAACCTACAATTGTCCATTCTCCAAGAGCTCCTGGAATTTTAGCTCAAGACACATGCCATTCCCTTTGTCTCTGTCTGCTTCCAGGTAGCAGTGTGGAAAAGTGGCTTTGCTGATATGCAACCACGATGAGTATGTCCCAGCTCTCCAGTGAGATGTAGACATGATGACAGTGTTGTAGCACTCAAGTGAGATGTGGACATGATGACCATGTCCCAGCTCTCCAGTCAGATGTAGACATGATGACCGTGTCCCAGCTCTCCAGTGAGATGCAGACATAATGACTGTGTCCCAGCTCTCCAGTGAGATGTGGACATGATGACCGCGTCCCAGCTCTCCAGTGAGATGTGGACATGATGACCACGTCCCAGCTCCCCAGTGAGATGCAGACATAATGACCGTGTCCCAGCTCTCTAGTGAGATGTGGACATGATGACTGCGTCCCAGCTCCCCAGTGAGATGCAGACATAATGACCGCGTCCCAGCTCTCCAGTGAGATGTGGACATGATGACCATGTCCCAGCTCCCCAGTGAGATGCAGACATAATGACCGCGTCCCAGCTCTCTAGTGAGATGTAGACATGATGACTATACCCCAGCTCTTCAGTGAGTTGTGTGGACATGATTACTACATCCCAGATCTCCAATGAAATGGCTCTGACGCTCTCTGTCCTTGATCCTGTCTGATTCGGACATTTGGAATAAACTGAAAATAATGATAATCAAAGTCATAAGAAACAAAGAAAGATTAAGGAGCTTACGGCCCAGAAGAGACTGAGGAGACTGGATAATTAATGCAATATGGCACCCTGGCCTAGGTCCTGCAACAGAGTGGACATTAATGGGAAAATTGGTTGCATGCCTTTATAACCCTTGGGTTTAATAAGTGATAATGCGCCAATACCAGTGTTTTATTTTTGAGAAGAGCATCACAGTGATATAAGATGTTAATAATGGGGAATACTGAGTATATTCCACATTAACTTTGAAACTTCTTTGTAAAGCTAAAATCACTCCCAACTAAGATGCATATTTTGAACAAAATGAAGGCCTCCAGGGAGAATTAAGAAGGAAAAGAATAATAATCATTATTTAGCTCAGCAGAAATAGTGGGATGGAAGGAAGGGGTGTTGGAATTAAATCTGATCCAAAGCTCTATTATCTCTTCCCTGGGAATCGCAGTGAGTCAGTTAAATTCACAGGCCTTCAGTTTCCCACTGTGTAAAATGTGAACACCGCCACCAGTTGGGTGGAGTTGGCACAAGTATCATACAAATAATCACTGTGAGGGAAGGGACGGGGGGTTGTTGTTCAGTCATTGATGGACACCCACACATCTTAAACAACATGGATCCAAAGCAGACAAATATGTGGTACATGGGTGAATGTCTGAATACAGCTCCAAATGACATCCCACTGTAATCCACTATTGCTACCACTAGCAATATCAAAGCCTTATATTATTGCTCTATTGAAAGTGACCTGAAACAAGAGGGAAGGATAATGCATTTGTGGCACTTGGGTATGGAACACGACAAAGCCGTCAAATGTACTAGACAGATGTGGTGGCCTGGTAGAGCGCCCAACATAGTGTTCAATGAGAAGCGTCACATTGCAGAAAGATGATCCAGTATGAGTCTATGGAAAATGTTTAGAAATACACAAAATGCTGACATACATCATCTATAAATATTGATAATTCAATGAAGCTAATAGAACTGAGGGCTAGAAAAGTTCCCTAAAGCATCATACAGGTTAATGTGTTTCCGATTTCAAAGGTTGTATTTTGGTACATTTGCTTTTACATAATGAGATATCTTAGGGACAGGACTCAGTCAAAACGTGAAATTCACTTATACCTCATATATGCCTCATCAAATTAGCTTGAAAAAGCAATTTCATACAATATTTTAAATAATTCTGGGCATGGAACAAATCCTTATATAGTGAAATTTCCCATTTGTGGTAGCTGGTCAGTGTATGAAACATTTCTGATGTTGAAACATTCTGCATTTCATATGTTGTGACTAGGGATGATCAAACTGTATTTCTAGGTAAGATCAGAGTACCTGAGAATACCCCTACTGCCCATTCCCTTTGAGGCACTGCCACATTATAGGAACAAAGAGCCTCTAGCTTTCCCAATAGGGCCACAGACAATCCTGAGTTTTCCTGGCCTTTTTAGTGTACTGATTATCTGCTACTATGTTATTTAGTTGTTAAAGAACACACAAGGAAGTAGAAATTAAAATTGCATAATTTAGGAAAATCTGTGACCAGATGACTGGTTGTAAATTGCATGTTGGCAATTCGTTACTGCAGTGGTTCATCAAGTGGGGTCCTTGGAAAAGCAGCATCTGCATCATCAGGAAACTTGGTAATGTTCAGCTCTCAGGCCTACCCCAGACCTGGTGAACTCTGAACTTAGGGTGGGACCCAGCCATGGTTTTCTATCAAGCCTCTGGGATCCAGTGGCTAAGACCAGACGAGACCTGCTGGGTGAGCAGGGGCTCTTGTTCTAGCTATCTTATGTCAGTCCTTTTATCGCCCTATTCATGCCTTCAGATATGGTCCAGGTCCAAATGCTTTCCCAATGCTCCAAGTTTATGACCATCTGCCAACTTAAAAAAAAAAAAAAAACTTTTAACTTTTGGGCTAGAGAGATGGCTTAGCGGTTAAGGTATTTGCCCGCAAAGCCAAAGACCTCAGTTCAATTCCCCAGGACCCACAAAAGCCAGATGCACAAGGTGACACATGTATCTGGAGTTTGTTTGCAGTGGCTGGAGGCCCTGGCATGCTCTCTCTCTCTGACTTTTTCTCTTTTGCTCTCTTAAATAAATAAATAAATAAATAAATAAATAAATAAATAAATAAAATTTAAAAAACCTGTTAACTCTTAATACATATTTTTCCACTTGAAAGTAAGGCTGAGGGCTGGCAAGATGGCTCAGTGGTTAAAGGTGCTTGCTTGAAAAGCCTGCTGGCTCAGGTGCGATTCCCCAGTACCCATGCAATGCCAGATCCACAAAGTGGTGCATGCATCTGGAGTTCATCTGCAATGGCAAGAGACCCTGGTGCACCCATTCTCTCTCTCTCTCTCTCTCTCTCTGTATCTTTCTGTTTGCAAATGAATAAAAATTTTTTTTTTCAAAAGAAAAGGACATAAGGCTAAGAGCCTTGTGCTTCTCACAATGCTCCTTCTTGGCTGACTGTGGCTTAGCTAGTCCCCAACCTTCCATAACTGGTTCTCTCTCTCACTCCTTTCTACTACTGAAGTCGTAAATCTAAAACCCACTTCTTGTCCACTTCCCAGGCCTCTAGGCACACACCTATGAAACAGTCTGACCAAAAAGAGCCTTGGATTTGACTTCCTAAATATAAATCACTGTCTAGAGAACAGACCCTTCCCAGGAGTCACTTCGGTGTGGCAGCCCTCTTGTTAACACAGAGCGGAGAGTCACTTGGTAAGGATGGAGGCTCAGGAGGCCAGAGAGAGACTTTAAGGCCCTCCTGGAAGTGCTACCACAGCTCCATCCTGCCTCTGTCAGGACTTAAAAGCCTTGCTTCTTGAAGCCTCAGCTGGCAGCTTTTCTGCTCCTGGTGGGCCCCTGGCAAGCTCAGCCCACAAGCCGGCTAAGGAATGCCTGTAGCTGGTTAACAGGGAGAAGGAAAAGGAGGGAGGAGGAGGAAGTAGTAAGGCAGAGTCACAGAGAGCCAAGTGTGAGTCCTGAGGCTGCCTATAAGATTTAAGTCTCGAGCAAGTCTGTAGTATGAGCAAAGGTCTGGAAGAGAGGGAGAGGCTTGCCAAGCCTGAATTTACACAAGAAACTTTATGACAGCCATTAAAACACGGGTTTTAGGCACTGGTCAGGCATATTTAATGCACATTAAAATGAATACACGATGATTAAAATTATTCCAACAGCCCGTGTGCCACCAAAAAATCATCTTGTGAGCCGAGGTTCGTCCGGTACTCATGGGGGAATGCTGATTCCTACAAGTTGTTGACCCAGAGGGGTGCAGCTTCTATAGGTCTGAACTAGCCAGACCTTAACTGAAGAGATGCAAATCTGCGACCGCTTGAGCTGATGAAGAAACAGTCCGACCCAAGGAGCACATTCTGTACCAAGCTAAATGTCTTTATGTCTCTTCCCTTTATTCCCCTAAGGCACACCAAATTCTTGGCTAATGCCAAGGACAGAGGGAGTGTGTTGAACACGAGGAAGGAAGGAAGGAAGACAGGCTCTGCTTGTAGCCCTGGGAAGGCTGCTGAGACCTCTCATTTCTCTGCACTTTTACACCCGAAGCGTCGTGGTGTGTGTTTTCCCATGTTCAACTGCTATGCATTGGTATGACCATTCTGTAGCAAGGCACTTGCGTGAAAATTTCATTTTTGTTCTGGTAGCTTTCAGTGTCAAGCCATTCCCTTCTTTCTTCTTTTGCTTTCATAGTTCTTTTCTCTTTTGAACCATCTCCCTCCAATAAAGGGCCATATATAACCCCTTCCTGTGTACAGACAGCCTGTTACATCAGTCCAGGTAACAGACCAGCAAGAGATGTCTGAGTCTCTCTCTCCTCTTCCTCACCTTATTCTAGCTGAGCTTTTGTGTTTCCTCATAGGTGGGTGTTTCGGACCTCCCCTCTTGTCCTGGACCCCAGGCCTGTCTCCATGGGTACAGTCCAGGTGCCAATCTGCTTGGCTCAGACTTGTTGGTCAGTTCGTTCTATAAGGCTGCCACAGCTGTGGGTCATGTTCCTGCAATCTTGAGCCATGAGCCCATGTTTGCCACCTTCCCGGGAGTACACAGCCTGGAGGCTGCTGGTTCGTTGCCCATAGCTTCTGAGCTGCATCCTCTATGACAAGATCCACAGGAGTCAACTTGCCAACTGTCTCCATGGAGAAGGGCAGAGGTGACAGGAGAAACCACCAAGTGCTATGCTGGTGCATCGCAGGATCTCAAGGCTGACAGGAATCACTTTCTTTCTTGGAATGGATGAAGAATATAACAGGATCTTTCTAGCAGGGACCAGATCAGGGGAGAGGGAGCCGCAGAACGGGGAGGGTAAGGATAACATCTGTGCCAACTGTTTATTTTGGTGATTGTCTGCAACTTGCAGGCAACATGGCTGAGCAATGCTGTCATGGTAACACGATTCCATCCCAGATGACAAGTTGGCATAAAGACAATGTAGGTGCAAAGAAAGTACAGGAAACAAAACTACCTGTCAGGCAGGCGGAGAGAGGAAGAAAATCTATCCTCACATACTTTCCCGTAATTAAATGTCAGATGTACACAATGCAGTAAAATAATTAGCATGGCATAATTACTGTTCTGATGGAGCCCTGCATATATGCCAAACAAATTGCTGTATTAGAGCACAAGCTGTTAAAACAAATTGAGTTACTTAATTTTTACATGTAGCAGCCTGTTTTATCATTTCCTAAGATGCAAATGTTTCATTAATAATTCAGTCCTTCTAAACGTGCAAGGCTCTGGGCCGCTGCCGAGGCAGTTCCACGGGCCTCCCTCTAGAGACTGCACATGCCGACGAACCGCCGATCAGTTGAGCATCCCGCCACACTCGGCCCCGCCCATCTGCTTTCCACGTGGCAGCCAACGGATGTTCTGCTTAAGACATGTGCTTGCAGGGATCATGGTTGTCTTTGGCAGTGAAGACCACTGCACACTTCCTTTTGTTCTCCTTCAATCGTCTGCCTATTTTACCATAGTTTTAAAAGAAATTTTGTTACTTTTTTTTAAAAAGATTGTCACATAAAAGCTGTATGGATTTATGGCGCACAATGCGATGTTTTAATACATATGAGCATTGTGTAATGAACTCTGGGTAACATTTATCTCTTTGAACAGCTATCCTTTCTTCTAATAAAACAAGAATTTTGAGGGCTAGAGAGATGGCTCACTTGTTAAAGACACTTGCTTTCAAAGCTGAAGGCTTCTGTGTGATTTCCCAGTATCCATGTAAAGCCAAATGCACAAAATGGCACATGTATCTGACGTTCACTTGCAGTGGCAGGAGGCCCTGATGTGCCCACAGCCCCTCTCCTGCCTCCCTCCCTCCTCCCCTGTTTGCTTCTCTCTCTCTCTCTCTTAAATAAATAAATAAAAATATTTTTAAAAAGAATCTTGAAACGTACAGTTTGAAATCTATGCTATTCTCTGAAGTCATCCTACTGAAGGAGAACACACGTGATCTTTTTGCTCCAACTATAACTCAGCAACTTGTTAACCAATTTTCTCCCTCTAACTGGTTCCCATTCTGCTACTCGCAACTTCCATAAGATCACTTTGTTTAGATCATATGCTATTTGACTTCGTGTAACTAAGAACACATTTTCGAGCCACCAATTAGATCATGTCACATGCTTGTTTTAAGATTTCTCCATGGTGGGCTGGAGAGATGGCTCAGTGATTAAGAGCACTTCCTGGGCAAGTCTGAGGGCCTGAGAGACCACTCAGTTTAATCCCCAGGATCTACATAAACAACTTGGAATGACCATGTGTGTCTCTTAGGGAAGCAGAGAATCATGAGAGCTCGTGGATAAGTAAGAGACTCCAACAAGAACGGGTGAGGGTCTGGAGTGACGACTCAGCGGTTGAAGGTATTCACTTGCAAATCTTGACGAATGACGTTTGGTTCCCCAGTACCTATGTAAGGCCAGATACACAAAACGGCACTTGAGTCTGTAGTTGGTTTGCAGCAGTGAGCCCATTCTCTCTCTCCCTCTCTCTCAAATAATAAATATTAAACAAAAAGAAACGGGTGGAAGAGTGATGGAGTGCAACAGCTTCCATTCCGCTCTGCCCATCACAGGCAAGCACACCCTGCCACAGGCAGGTATATGGGGTGCTGCAAGGGCACAAATATTGCATTTACCACCCCTGTCTGCACACACAAGCCACAAAAAAAGTATTTCTCAATGCTTATCACTGACCTAAAGAAAGTCCACAACATCTACAAGGAGCAGGCACCTCAATCTCTCTAAAACCATCTGAAACCATTCCTCTAATACACTCCAGGCTTTTGTTCAAGTTCAATTCTTCCTTTACTAACTCAAACGGTTCATCTATACTATCCCTCTTGTTTAAACACTCCTACCCCACTCCTATCTTCCTTCCTTCCCCATGCCTCTATTGCCACCTCACTCTCTTCATAGAATGTGACTTAAAATTTCACATCCTCGGGGATACCTTTCCTGATGACCTACCAGTCGGGTCCCCACCCCATCCCAAGCTGGTGTGTGTACTAGGCCTCGGGGCTTCCTCACACCATTCTTTGTACTTGTATAATTCCATACTTAAATTTGGTTAATAACGACCTCCCATATAGGTCTGTAAACAGGTGAGGAAACACTGTGTGTTTTGTCCACCACTAGTGTACAGGCCGTTTCTGGCATACAGTAGGTTCTCAGGATGCAATAAACACACGTGGATTCTGCTTTGTGACCCTGAGTAAGTCATTTTCTTTCACTGTGCATCTGCGTTTTCTTTCATAAAATGAGATCAATATTTTCTTAACTTTTTAACTCTTAAATTGTGCCCTGTTCCTCGTTTCATCAGATTTGTTCAGTGATTGTTAAGATACATACTTAGGAACTACCAGAAACACAGAAACAATAGTCACCTTCATCAGTTGTCAGATCTCTCATCTTTTTCCAGGCTTTATAGATTTGTATGTATTTGTTTACTTGGTCATGATATAAAGTATTCAAATCTTTTCTGTGAGGCATGGACAACAAATATCAGAAAGTTTTAAAACTATGGGAATCTGGAAATGACTAGAATAGGCCACTATATGTCTAAGCTTGCTCCTAGCCTTGGCCTCCTGGGGTCCTTCTCTTCTGTCCCCCTTTACCACTAGGATGGCTGACACGCAGATCTAAGAGGACGAACACTGAACTTCCTGATGCCTGAGAAGAGGCTCCAGTAATTTTCTTGGGTTACAGGAAAGGTTGTAGTCTGTCATCTTCTGTCCTGCCCTTAATGACATGCGCTGCATTTAACACAGCAGTTTTGTAACAGAGCAGTCAGTGTACCTGTGTGTCCCAAACAGGGTGAGCAGAATTCCTTTTTCTCAGCCCGACTTGGTCCTAAGACAGTCACGAAAAGCTCAGCAAATGGGCAAGGTTGCCAGAAGGAGAGAACCCGAGAGACGGCGACTTGTTTTTCTTATTTTATTTTTTAAATTAATTAATTTATTTTTATTTGAGACAGAGAGAAAGAGAGAGAATGAGTGTGCCAGGGCCTCTAGACACTGTAAGCGAACTCCAGATGCATGCACCACCTTGTGCATCTGGCTTATGTGGGACCTGGAGAATTGAATCTGGGTCCTTAGGCTTCACAGGCAAGTGCCTTAGGTGCTAAGTAATGTCTCCTGCCACCCCCCCCCACATTTTCTTTCTCTTATAAAGTGGTATGGGAGAGCAAGGCTGGGCCCCACAGCCAGAATTCAGTCTGGGGGTGGTCACCTTTTTCCCCAGAGCAGGCCTCACAGTGAGCCACCCTGGTTGGGAATATGTGAAAAAACAGCATGAAATATAAGATGACCACCTCAGGGTGAGCCTAATGGCTATTACACAAAAGAAAGTCAGTGGACAGTGACTTTTGCCAGTGCTCATCACCCCAGCCAGAAAGGGCAGGCAATTCCCATCATATTATCCAAGCTACACAGTGACCTGGCCATTCCATTACACAAAACCAACGCCACCAAGGCAGGGCTGCTCTTGGCGTTGACTACAGCGGAGGTGGTCACCACCTCCTATGACCCTGGATGACCCCTTGGTCAACCTTATTCTTAGAACAGCAGGGAGCAATGATCCAGTCATGGTCAGATTAGAGCATGTGGCAAAGATGTTGCAGAAGGCACTGCTAACTCTGCCCTCTCCTGTTGCAGGTTAAACTTGGTGAGTTTTGCCCCCTCCTTTCAAATCCTACCAAGACAATCCCCTATTCTGGGCCTAGATTCAACTTTCCCATTCGCCAAGTATTCTGGCTAGAAGGAAGTGATGTGTGGTACTCACATATTCACATGTGTGTATGTACACACATATGTATGTATATATGAATGTGTGTATAGACATATAAAATATGAGCTGTTAGGCTGGAGAGGTGGCTTAGCAGTTAAGTGCTTGCCTGTGAAGCCTAAGGACCCCTAGTTTGAGGTTCGATTCCCCAGGACCCACGTTAGCCAGATGCACAAGGGGGCGCACGCATCTGGAGTTCATTTGCAGTGGCTGGAGGCCCTGGCGTGCCCATTCTCTCTCTCTCTCTGCCTCTTTCTCTGTCTGTTACTTTCAAATAAATAAATAAATAATTTAAAAAAAATATGAGCTGTTAAAACCCAAGTCTTAGCCCTGGTACCTGGCACCTCTTTGCTGTGAGGCTTCCGGACTTCCGTATCATACATACCATCCTCTTCCCTGCCCAGATAACCTCACCACGGGGTGCGGTTATATCTGAGTTTCCTGGATAGGCCTGGTGGGTGCTAACATCTCACGTCAGGTGTCTGCTTCAGATGACGAGGCCTTTTAAAAGCACAGCAGCCTGTTGCCTTATCTTGTCTTACCTTAAGCCATAGTGGGTACTTAAAAGGACACTGCCTGATCGGATGACTAGATTAAGCCTGACTTCCATCCTCGCCTCTCTCTCCACCAGTCTGCACCCCTCCCCCTTCCGCTCACACCCTCCCACTCACAGGCACACATAGCAAAACAGCTTGTTTCAAAGCAGGAGGCGGGAGAAGGGTATCTATTTCTGGCAAGCTCCCCGAGGAGGCCTCAGGGGGCTGGTAACCGCCTCGCCTCATCCAATCAGCCATCAGAGCGTGCTCGCTTCTCTGTGCCCACCCTGGATCTCAGACCACCCTGTCTGTTCTACCCCCGCTCGATGCCCTCCTGCTTGGCCTTTTTCTGGCTACCTCCCCTTCACTCGCGTCCTCCAAACAGACATTGGCTGAGGGCACTCTGCCTTCTGGAGCCGGGCGAATGACAGTTCTGCTTCCCTTGGACTGCCTCGCCTGGTGCCACAATGACTCTTCCCCCTACCTTAGTGCAACCAAACTGCCCTCCTTTGCCCACACTGAGATACTTGCCAGGAGTTGGGAATTTCAGCGTCGAAGCTGAGAAGGCTCCTGGTAAAGAAGGGCGAACTTGTCACACCATAGCAGCCCAAGGTCTAACTGTGATATGACAGAGGAGGGAGGACAGGTCCACAAGGACAAAGGCTCCACAGAGGCGTGCCTTGTTGGGTGCGAGTCCTGGTTGCACATGTCTGAGGGCTGACGACATAAACATGCTAAGCCTCGGTTTCCTCGTTTGGAAAATGTACTAAGCACTGTGCCTTCAGTAGCAGATGTTGTAAGTTCCTCTTTACTAGGTTGGTAAACTCTCCCCTCCCCCAGCTTCTGTGAGGCCCAGGTACTTACAGCTCAACCATGCCATGCTCCTCCTGTTTCCAGGAGGTGACATGCAGAGACCATGGCTGGTTGATAGAAGAAGCCAGAAACCTGGCCCACTTGTCTCCATGGAGGATAGGACTGTAGTGCCGTTCACACTTCACACTGAGTGGAGGCTATATTCATGCTGCAGGCCGAGTAGAGGCTATTCCTGCAACAGCACCTTTGGGTGGCTTTCTCCCCAGCACTCCTGCTTCCCTTACTTCCCTGGCCTCCACTTCCATCAAGATTTCTTCTTTGTGTCTTTTCTCATCAGTCCACCTGTATAAGAATCCCAGCTCAAGTTCTGCTTCTGGAGAAGGTGACAAAGTGCCTGTCCTGCAAACTGCTGAGTAGACTACGTGAAGTAACACCCACGGCACTGCTCACGTCAGTTTGTCATACAGGAAGTTCCCAGACAGTGTCACTGCTCTGTCCTGACCATGGCTTGTCTTGTCTTGCAGAACTGCACGCCCTGTCTTTTCCCCCTCTGGGATATCACTCTGGCTATCTAATGCCCTCTCGAATGACACCTCCTCCCAGGTATAGCCCTCATGGCAAATTCCTGGTGCCCCGGTTATTATAGTGTCAAGAAACTGCCTCAGAATGGAAATGGCATCAGTGACGTTATTGTGGGGGAATTGGTTCTTAGTTCTCAGGAATAGTTAGTAAGCTTCAGATCTACCCTAACCCCCAGATTCCTCACTGTTGATCCCAGTGGAGAACCCCTGCTTCTCTGGATGGGATCCAGCTGCCCTGGCTCTTCCAGGAGACCCTTCCTAGTCCAGGCCCTCTTTCTGCCAGGAATGGTAGGCACAAGACCCCTTCCTTCATTTTGTGCTAGCGAGCCCTCTCTCAAGACTGAACACAAGTCTTTTCTTTGACTTTGTTTCTTCCCTGGCTGCTGGCCTTTGGTGCAGGTTAGTTCCATTAAAACCAAGCGCTTTCCCGTTGGAGGATGGGTACACAGCAGTCACTTATTCTCTGCATCTCTGCATTAACCACTACCCCAATTGTAGTAAGACACATCTGCGACCAAGGTTTCAAGCTGTACTAATCTATGGGAACAAACGAATATTTAGGAGACACTCTGACATGCTGTCTGTTTGGCAGAACCACAGTAGTAAGTTCTCCCTTAGGCCTTGGTCTCTAGCCATGGACTTTTAGCCAGGATATCTGAGCCACCCCTCCAAAGCTCAGGGAGCCTCATGGAAGAGGGGCAAGAAAGAATGTAAGAGCAGCAGGAGGGGAGCACTGCCGTGAAATGCTGCCCTCTGGATACAATGTGGCCTTTGCACTCATTAACTCATAGCGACTGTGATTTCCTACACAAGACTGACCCTGCCAACACTTCACTGTCAATGGGGGAAGGATACATGAGAACTCAGACTTCCCAGGATAGCTAAAGATGACGACTGGTTACTGGGGGAGGAATGTCAGGTTCATCAGTGGTGTAGCCATTGTTAAGTTCCCATTCCACAATAAATAACTTTCCATCTATGATCCTGTTCCATGACCATGCAGGAAACCCTGCATGATCATTAATTTAAAAAAAAAGGCACGAAAGTAAGATGGGTAGCAGTGGAAAAGGAAAAGGGCAGTACTACAAGGAGAAGGGGGATCAGAGAGGTTAATCTGGGGGAGAAAAGATGACAATACTTTATATACATGTATGAAAATGTCAAAAATAGAAAAAAAGTTAAAAATAAGGCTGGGGAGATTGATTAGTGGTTAAGTACAGTTGCTTGCAAAGCCTGCTGGCTTGGGTTCAATTCCCCAGTGCCTACATAAAGCCAGTTGTACCAAGTAGCACATGCATCTGGGTTCGTTTGCAATGGCAACAGTCCCTGGTGTGTCCATAATCTCCCTCCCTCTCTCTCTCCTCTCTCTTTCTCTCTCTTTCTCTCGCTCTCTCTCTTTGCTCACAAACATATGAATAAATTTTTTAAAGAAGTAAACCAATGCTGTGGGCAGTCTTTCCTGGGTGCCCAAGGCTGCACCATTAGAAGAAACACAGAAGAATGAAGAAGAGATGAAGGATTCCATCTCTGGGACGCTTAGAGGAGACAAAGGATTCGTGAGTCGCCATGATTCAGTAAGGATGACCAAAACCAACCTTCCGTTGGGCATTCACTACACACAAGGCGCTCTGCAAACTGCTTTACACGTACGAGTCTCTATATCCCTCGTAGCACTTCTGTGCTGGTCATCTGCATGTCTCAGGCTCTAAGACTTCAGGATGTCAGCACACTTGCCAAGGATACATGACTGGTTGGCGAGAGTGGGATTCATCCCAGGCTGTCTGACAGAGTAGAGCTACGAAGCGAAGCTCTATTCCTTCTAGCAATAGCTGACCCAAGGGGCTCCCAGCTGAGTCGCTGAAACACATGTGGGTGGAAGAATTCCAGAAAAGCTGGAATGAGTGAGATACACCAGGGAGAAGTTAGTGACGGGGACAGCGTGAGACAGTGACAACGTCATACGGTGCCAAACTGTGAGGCGGCGGAGGATCTTAGGGGAGAACCCGGGGCTCCTCTGCTGTGCCTCTTCTCTTCAGCCATAAGCTCTCCATCCTTGCCAAAATAATAATAACGACGAGGAATGCTATACGAGAAGGCAGTCTATCTGCCAGCATCCCAGGGACCTGCTCCGTGCCAGATACCCTCCCGAGTAAATATTGATATAATAACCACAGCTCAAACACTGTAAGTGCAGCAAATATACTCAGTGGGGAGAGGGCTGGCTGGTCTGCAGCTATCTCCCCAGGGTCCTCGGTGGAGACAAAAATGGGCTCTTTCTTCCTGGTGGAGGAATCTCTGCCGGGCCCTTGAACCGAGGCTAGCCAGGAGGCATGAGTCCAGGGGATACTAAAAAATTCCTGATGAAGGGCAAGTGGCACGGGTGGTTGGGGATGGAGCCAAGCTCCGCTTGTAAAGAGCTCCAGAGACAGCCATCATTTTCCCGGGCGTGGGTTTTGAGGCGACGTGATTAGGCTAGGGGCAACGGCCTGGGGACGAAGGTCCTCGGGGACACGCTGATGATGCCGGTGGTCTAAACGGAGACCCGGCGTCAAATCTGGTCCAGCTGTGGATGATGGGGGCTCTTGTTTATATTTATAGAGTAATAAAAACCGGAGACTGCCTCCTGGCTTTGCCTCATTATGCTAATCCCTACATCACTGAAGAAAAGAGTGGCACTGATTTCTTATATTTAAAAAGGTGATGTTTAATTAATTAAGTCATAAGCTGGCAGAATTGGAAGCTACCCAAGACGATTCCAGCCAAATTTCCATTTTAATGATGAGGAGATAATCCGCCTCTGCCCAAGGTCCCATGTAGTAAATGACAACCCAGGGATGGGCCTGGCTATGCGGGTCTGGCAGCATCAAGCCTTGTATCACCATTGCCTCCCACCCTCAAATTTCGCTGCCAGCCAATGTGTCTGTTGAGCTTTGTGTGAGCCCAGGAAGGGACGTGGAGCGACGAGGGAAAAGGGACTAGCAGGTGGGCTGAGCACGCGTGGGCCTCTGGACCTGCCAGCGAAAAGAACTCCAAGCACCTTCAGCTACCATGCGACAAGGATGTCAGGATGCCAGGCACAGAAGTGCAGCCCTAGGGGCTTGCTGCGACCAACGGGAAGGCGCTGCCTACAGCACAACAGTGAGAATGAGTCTCAGACATCTTGACTCCATGGCAAACACAGTGTTCCGAGATTGACTTGAGATGTCTGCCGTGGACACGCAGATCCCAATTGCCTGGTATCCTTTCCTGGATGCTGATGAATGGATGCTGCAGTCTGCTGTTGTCCGCGCTCTTTCTTCCGCAGGTAACTTGCCGCGCTTCTCCGAGGACAACGTGGGATATTCCCAGCAGCTAACAAGAGCCTAATGGACGGCTATGTTGGAAAAAGGACAAGGAAGGAGGCACGCAGACAGCATTCTCAGAAGTCCCGGGAAGTTTGCTGTCTCAAAGCGTTTGCCATCTCTCCTAGACTCCCCTTCTCTTCAAAGCTGCTACAGGAAGATCCCACAGACCCGCCCTATTCCCCAAAGGACAAAGCTTATGCAGAGACCAAGAAAAGCACGCAGCAGGCCTTGAGTGGGAAATTCATAGCATCCTCGCTTCACGGAGACCCTGAGCTCTCCCCGTGCCCCTCCTTCCTCCCAAAAGCAGCCCTGCCAACCCCCACTTGGGACTGCAGGGGCCACAAAAACAAGAGGAAGGAAGGAAGAAGGCAAAGAACAACAGAGAGCAGCGTGGGTCTTTCCTCCAGCACTCAGGGGAAACACTGCTTCTAGGGAGAAAGGCTGTTCCTGAGGGTTGAAATTTGTGGTGGTTTGAATTGGATGTTCCCCATCAACTCATGTGCTCGAGATGCTTGATCCCCAGCTGATGGCAAGTGGAAGGTAGACCCTTGCTGGAAGGAGGTGTGTTGGGGATGGGTTTGAGGTGTTATAGCCAGCTCCTTCTTGCTAGAACCTGGCTCACTCTCCTGCTGCTGCTTTCTACCCACTGTGGCAGAGGTGATGTCCAGTCTCTGCTCATGCCATGCTTTCTTCTACCATGAAGCTTCCCCTCGAGACTATAAGCCAAAACAAAACATTTTCCTCCCATAAGCTGCCTCTGGTAACAAGAACAAAATTAGTAAGAAGCAAGAATAAAGTGTTGAATCTAGCCATGGCCTCCAACACACACACATGCACACACACACACACACACACACACCACAACACCACACCACACCAGTGGTACCTTTATGTCTCTCAAAGCAAACACAAAACCTTTTAGAAATGGCCCCCACCTGGTGGAAGGAACTGACTCCTGACCCCCATATTGTGGTGTCTCCTTGCCCTATGCAAACCTGTCCTCTTGCAGTATCTGAAGCAGTTTCCCCGCTGATCTCAATCTGACTCATTTCTGTTCCCTGTTTTGCTTTTTTATTGCTCAGAATCCGACCTACCCTCTAAGACTCTGTTCCAGGCCACCTGCTCCGAGAGGCCTTCATCACTCTCTTGAAGAGGAAGCCATCTTTTTCTCACTTAAGCAGTCCTACATCCATCATAAACATACCCTTCCAAATCATGGAACTGAAGACAATGATACTCTGCCTGCTACATGGCCCTGCACGTATACATCAACTCTTCAAAGTGGCATCTCAACAAAGCTAATGTGGGGGTCTCATTTCTGCCTGTGCTCATGCTATGCTCGTTGGAAAAGGTTAGGCCCCAGCCACAGAGACCTTTGCATTTTTCCTTTTAATGAATTCAGGTCATGTGTGTGCATGATTCTGTTGTGAGTTTCCATCCATTGCATATTCACTGTGAATACAAACTAAACTTTAACCAGTTAACTTTATTTATACTCTGCATGGAGCCTTCTCTTAATAAAAAGAAAAAAAGAGTCCGTTAAGGATTATAAACAAACAGTGTTTTATGAACTAAAACTGCAGTGTACTAGTCACTCAAGGGCAAAAATTGGGCTCTGGGCGTCTGAGCCAGCTATAAATAAAGATAAGGCCCTGCCAGGCAGGGGCCTGGGCAGAGTAATTGCTGACTCCATAATCAGTCTCTCCCCTCCTCCTGCAGGGCCACAAATCACGGCAGTGTTGGGCCACTGCCCACTGAATCCGGCCCGGAGACAGAGAGATAGGAAAGCAGCTCATTAGCCCTAAGGCTGAGTATAAACCAGAATGCCCAACTGTCCAAGCTCCAAGGGGAAGTGTGGCATGTGCCACCCTGTGCCGAGCTCCAAGTGTGGCTGCATAAAGAGGGTTTAACATCCCTAAGCCTGAGCCCTAATCCGGGCGCTCTGTAAAATCCATGTTGGCCCCTACCCCATCTTCCTTGAGGAGCCTGTTTCTGCCCCCCTCCAAGATTATACCCAGCTCTCCCATGCTACAGAGGCTGCTCAGCATCCCAACCCAGACCCCAGGGCCATAGTGACTGGTCCATGTGACAAGTAAGCATTCAGAGCCACTGAGAGTCCATAACGAGCTGTCCACATTGGTTATCCCTTTTTATGTTGGCCAGAGATGATGAAGTCATCTTGGGGCTGCCCCGGGTCATCTCTCTTGCTTTGTTGGGAATCCCATGTGGCCCAGCAAGGAAGGCACAGAGGATTAGAAGGAAGCAGAGGTGAGGAACATGAGCCCAGCCACCAGAAGGTCTCATTTCACTGAGGGGTGTGTATCTTCCTCTTTGCTTTAGTCCTTATCCATAGCACCCCTGGCTGAAAAGCAGCTTAACAAATATTTAACAATCCTAATGTCACTTCCTGAGCACTGACTAGGTCCAGCACTGCGCTCTGCCATCAGCACCCAGGCTGTTCGTGATGGAGAAGGTGTAGTTCACTGAGGGCTTCCCGTGGCTTGGCTGGTCGCTCCGAACCATACCAATGAAGCCGGTGACTGCACCCTCACCTTCCACTGCAGAAGCAGACACAGAGGCTTAAAGAAGCTAATGTCATGTGCCACTAGTATGCTAATCTCAGTCTGATACCAATGACCTCGCTGAACCCCACATGATGCTACAAAAGTGGGATATCTATTTTGTTTATATCAATAATAGAACGCAAATGTGAGTGTGCATGAGCACATGTGTAGGTGGGAGGGGAGAGAGAGAGACAGAGAGAGAGAGAGACACAGAGAGAGAGAGATTGCTCACATTCAGGCATGGGTACATGGTAAATGTGGGGAGACAGGCTTGGGAGATGGCTCCGAGGGTGACGCACTTGTCAAGCAAGTGTGAGGACACGAGTTTAGATCCTCAGAATCCATTTAAAAGCCACACGCTGTAGTGAGCCTCTGTCATCCTAGCCTTCTTGCGATGAAACGGAAGGTTGAGGCAACAGAATCCTGGAAGCCCATGTGTCAGGCAGCCTGGCATTCGCAGGGGTGAATAAGAGGCCCTGCCTCAAGCAAGAGGAAAGGTGAGGGCCGGCACTTGGCAGTGTCCCCTGACATCCACATGACCCCCATGGCATGCATGCACCGGCAGTCCTACACATGCATATCCATACACACAGCATATATACACACAAACATGAGAACAGACAGGGACAAAACACAAAAGCATCAAAGGAACATGAAAACACACACACACACACACACACACACACAGAGAGAGAGAGAGAGAGAGAGAGATAAGAATGGACAGGAACAGATGACAGAAGCATCAAAGGAGAAGGTTCTACTGTTGCACACTGCCTGCCCCCATGTCCTCATTAAGTCCCATCCTTGACTCTCTGTAGCCAGAGAAAAGCTGGGTGCAGGGCGGGACCTCAGTAAACACAGCCTATTGACCCCACAGTCTGGTGTGGATAAGACAAGGGATTTTCATTTCCAGTGGAAGCATTGAGGCTCGTTGTGCTACCCTGTTCTTCCCTCTATCTCATGATACCCCTAGAGCTCTGTAACCATTGGGTGGTGTCACTCACACCTGTCTCAGAGCCTTTGCCCGGGACAGGCATGCTCCTTCCCTTCTACAATGACCCACTAATGTAGGTCGCTCCTCACTTCAGCTCAGAGCTCTCTTTCCTGGGCATCTTTTTTATTTCATGCCCCCACACCATTCCTCCCTGGCATGTCACATGTTTCGTCACTGCCATTGACTGACTGAGGTTCATGATTATCGGGCTCTCCAACTACAACCTCCTAAAGACACCAAACATGTTTCATCCCAACACTTTAACACTGACTAGGGTCCTCTCACTGGTCAATGGGTGACGTGTGGTTGAAGAGGCAGGTGTCAGAAGTGGCACTGATGTAAAAAGTGCCCCTGAGACATGAAGGTTGAGGAAGGGAGAGGATCTGTCGGCTTTGAATGCCATGTCCCAAAGACCACCCGAGGCTTTGGGCCACTGGGCCTGATTTGTATGGCTGGAGGATGCCCACTGACCAAAGGCCTTCAAGACACAGAGCCCCATAACCTAGGCGATAAATGTCCTCCAATCCATGACAGCAGAACTCTTCCGAGAACTGAGAAAAGAGGCGGCCAAGGAGGAAAATGCTGGCTGCCTGGGATGCCATCTCCTCCCTCTCTCCACCTCCCTCTTTAATCTGCCAGGAGCACCTTTTATACCCAGCCTGATTGTGTTTAACTGTGGGCTTTTTGTCCTCACCTTATAATTACTGCCTTTTAAAACCAAGTCACAAAATTAATTGCCCCTTAATGAAGTAGGGTGGCAATTAAGGGCAGCAAAGCTTGTGAGGGAGGAGAAACACACATTTGCTGGAGGTGCGCCGCCAGGAGCCCAGCTTTGGAGACATCGCTTTGGTTGTAATTATGTTCCAAGGCTGTGTGACACCTCCTCAGAGTCGCCAGGCTCTGGAGAAACCCATTGTTCCCTCACAGTTAATTAGAGTCCAATTTAGAATTTCCTGTTTCCTGGACTGGGGAGGAAGCACAATTTATTACTGCTCCATGCCCTCCAAGTCCATTGAAGACAAGGGGCCTTTCCCTCGAAGCCATCGTCTCACACCAGCAGGCTTTTCCCAGGTCAACTCTGCTCCATTAAGGTACAGAAGTGCAGATGCCGCAGGAGCCCAAAGCTGCAGGCAGAGGCCCGCGTCCCCACGTCATGAGGCTGGCCATGGACGCACATCTGTATGATTGGCCTTCTGGTAACGTAGCTTCAGTGAAGTCCTTCGAAGAGAAAGGCTCAGGCGCCTTGTCACCCTTTAGGACAGCTGACAGCCTCAGGTGACTGACGGACAGAGAAAGATAGTGTGCCCCTGAATCTGCTTACTCTTATATTGTCTGTCCCTGTCAGCTGCGGGGCTCTGAAAATATGTTCCTGTTTTACAACTGAAAATAATATATCAACAGCAACAAGAGCTAATACAGAGTGAGGACTTATGGCATGCACTAACTTTGCAAGGAACCTGTCATAGCATTCCATGTTATATAGTACAAAGAAACTGAGGCCCAGAGAGACCAAGGTATTCCTCCGAGGACCCACGGCTAATAAACAGTGGAGCAGAACACGAGCCCAAGCAGTCTAGCTGCAGAGCATTTGCTCCTAATCACAAAACATATTTCCTCTCCAGCATATGTTGATGCTGTCAAATGACGATGACACGCCGGTTGGGCCGTAATCCTGTGATGAAAGGCAGTCTCCATCTTTGGAATGAGGAGCTCTACTGCAAGGGAGCCTACTGTCCCCAGGATTCTGTCAGCTGAAGGGTTGTAACACCTCATTTCCCCTGCTTACAGTTTGACGAGAGTAGCTTGAAGTTCAAAGCTCTCCAACAGCCATCTGGTCAAAGCCTGACCCTCCTGCCCTCGGAATATCCTTCTCCCATTCTCACCTGCTATGATCAGCTGGCTCCTTGGGTCCCCACAGCCACCTGCGCACCTTTTGTCCACATGATGGGAGTGCCTCAGACCACTTGGCACAACCTCCCTGTCGTATCACGGCTTTGCCCATCTCAGCTCTCAGAGCTCTCTTCCTCTATAAACCCTGTAGAGTAGCAAGTTTTCAGTTTTTCCTTACGTGTGTGTGTGTGTGTGTGGTGTGCATGTTGCAAGTGTGAGGTGCACGTGTCTGTGCCTAGACAAGAGGTCGCCATCAGGCAAGTTCTTCAATCACTCTCAACCTTATGTCTTTGACACAGGGTTTCCCAATAATTGGCCGGATGAGCTGACCAGCAAGTCCCAGGGAACCTTGGTCTCTGCCTCCCTAGGACTGGGATTACAGGTACTCGCCACCATTTACGTGGGTTCTGGGAATCTGGACACAGGTCCTCGTGCTTTCAGGACAAGCACCTTATCAGCTGTGCTTTCTCCCCAGTCCCTGAGTCCTAGAGTTTTTCAAGCCTTCCTTGCCATAGAAATTCACCAAGCTGATTATATATATATATATGTATATATATATATTTTATGCAGAATTCCAGAGTTGCCATCTACTAATTGTGTAACTTTGGACAGGTGGCTTAGCTTCTTTGGGCCTCAGTTTCCTAGTCTGTGAAGTGCACACCTGATTATGCCTTCTTCACAGTTACTTGTCGGATACATGGAAAAACTACTACTGCCTATGTCACAGGCTATGTTCAACGCAAGTCAGCTGTTGTCATTATCTGTCACACTGGGCGCCAGCTTCCGGAGAAGAAAACCACACCTCATACGTAGGTTCCACACCTCAGAGGGCCCAGCCCAGGGCCCTACCTGCAGCGGGAAACACCTGGGAGTAGACAGGCTTCTTGCCCCTGTGCTTCCAGCGTCCAGCGTCCAGCATAGAAGGCCGGCAGAAGGGCCTGGAATCTGAGAGGCTGTTACCAACAGAACTAAGGCCCAAGTTCAATGGTACTTTGGGCATTGTTCACCATACAGCTAGTGGCTTTGTAAACAGCTTAGTGTTACTAACACTGAATGCAAGCATGGGCCTCTCTTTCCTTGACCGTCTGAGAGTACCCAGCCCTGCGCCTCTCTCTGCCCTCGCTTTAGCAGAACCAGGATGGGAGCATGGAGAGACCAGGCCTCCTGCTTCTTAGAAAAGGACGTCTGGGGCTGGAGGGAAGGCTGGGTGGTTAAAGGTATTTGCTTGCAAAGTCTGCTGGTTTGTGTTAATTCCCCAGTATGCCCATAAAGCCAGATGCACAAAGTGACACATGTATCTGGAGTTCATTCGCAGCAGCAAGAGGTCCTGGCACACCCATCCTGTCTCTGTCTCTCCCTCAAAGATAAAATACAAAGATAAAAAATATTTTAATTATTTTTTAAAATAAAAGCTTTAAAAAGGGTGACTGGTATTGCTTGCTTTAAGTGTTAAGCATCCCTGGTCCTTGGGTGTCTAAGAACTATAGTCTTCGTGCCTCTCAAATGCCATACCACCTACTGTGATGCAAGCAGAGCAGGGTATCATTCCCTCGCGCCCATCTCCTTGTTTCTCCCTACAGGCTGGCATTCTGCACCCACGAAACCAAAAGGAAGCCCCTGTGCTTCTTAGAGAAAGTTTTAGATTTAGAGTTCAGTACCACAAGAGGGTTGAATAGCTTGGAAAACATCATGCATCCCTGTATCCAGGTTACAGGCTATACTCTCCATCCATGTGGGTCCAGGCAAGGGGGTGTCAAGAGTCACCCCAGCCTTTCCTGCTATTGCTGCCTATGTTCAAGGTCAGAACTGTTCAGGTTTGTTTTGATGCTGCTGAAAGACCCCAGGGGATTTTGAAAAGCGGAGCCAGCTCCAGCAGCAATGCTCAGCCGTATTTAACCAGCTTAACTTTGCAAAATGCTCCAGCTACACACACACACACACGCCTGGGCCGCTGCTCAGCGTCTCCCGTTAAAAGGCCGGAGAGGAAATAAAAATGAATGATGACAAAATGTCCACATGGGTAGAAAAACAGAATAGCCTGAAAGCTCTGGGGCAGGAACTGACACAATTTAATTAACTGTTTGGAATAAACATGTTCAGTGCCGTGAGCAGGGCTGTTTGTTTGCTTTCACAAAATAATGCACTTAATAAGTCTGAGATTAAACCTTCTCAAGATTAATTAAATGCAACACCTTGATTTGAAATGTCAGGAATGGCCAAGCAGCCCGCAACGTGCTCTGTGCATTGTCTGGGGCAGGTTGTCATCTCACATAAGCCATCCCCGACCCTGGATATGCATTGGATAAAAATGGTTCCTAAATGTGGCTTGGCTTTGGTATTCATTATGAACTGCATATCTGTGAAATAGTCTAATAAGTGTGTGACAAGGAATCGGGGTGGATAACATGCAAACTGTGGCAGTGTGGAGCTTAAGTGTAACCTGGAAGTCGGAAGCTGTTCTCTAAGAAAGATCAATGGTTTGTGTGACTAGCAAGTTCACTTAAAAAATCCAATTAGGGGGTTGGGGAGGTGGCTTAGCGGTTAAAGCACTTGCCTTCAAAGGCCAAGAACCCAGCTTAGGTTACCCAGAACCCACACAAAGTCAGATACTCAGGCGGCGGAGGAGTTCAGTTCATTTGCAGTGGCTAGAGACCCCGGTGTGCCCATTCTCTCTCCCCCTCTTCCTTCCTTCTCTTTCTCTCTCTCAAATAAATCAATAAAATATAAAAAAAAGAATTGTTGTATCATATGGTGATTTTTTAATTGAAAAAAATCCAACTGGGGCTGGAGAAATGGCTCAGCAGTTAAGGCACTTTCCTGCAAAACCTAATGACTTGGGTTCTATTCCCCAGTACCCATGTAAAGCCAGATGTACAAAGTGGTGCATGCATCTGGAGTTTGTTTGCAATGGCTAGAGGCCCTGGACTGCCCATTCTCTCTCCCTCCCTCTCTCCTTGCAAACAAATAAATAAATATAAATAAAATATTGTTTAAAAATCCAAACAACCACAACACCCATAATTTATTTAAAAACTATCAATCCAGATGTTATGCTCATCACATGCCAAGTCTTCACAGGAGAAAAATCACTCCCATTCCATAGAGGATAAAACTGAAGGTCAGAAAGAGCTATAGACTTGGTAAGAGGAGGAAGGTGGGATTTGAAGCCAGATCTTTCTCACTATAAAGTTCATGACTACCACCTGCCCAGCCTCCTAAAACAGAGGAAACAGCTTGGGAAATTCTAATCGCATGACAAATTAAGAGGAAATGATACTAACAAATTTTATGTGCTTACCTACAGAAAGGCACCTTATAGTCAGTGATTGGGGACAAAAAGTAATTGCACATGCTCCTGTTAGACAAAAACATCTTCTGGAAGAGCACACCAGGGGCTACTGCATTCTGAGCTAAGTCTCCTTGATTCATTCCAGCTCCCAAACTCCCTTCCTGCCATCCATACCACAGTCAACTTCTTGACCTCAGAGGGTTCTGCAATGATTGACCTGGCATTGCTGAAGTCAGTCAGCAAGAGACCCAGACCCCAGAGACCCTTGTTGCCCCCTCTAGTGGTTGTGTCAGTGCAAGAGCACACAATCTAAGCCTCCACTTTTCTATGTGTGGGTGACTCAGAAAGCCAAGAGGGGCAAGGCACCTCCTGACGCAGACCTCAGGGATCAAGGGCATGGATACTGTAAGAACAGTTTGCAAAGTCTGGTTATATGAGTGTCTTGAGCTAGGGAGGTCTTGGTACATGGCCTTAGCAATCAAATTCCAACAGATTCTTGTCTCTTGGCCCAGGGGTGACCAAGGTTAGGGGGCCCTGACTATCTGAGCTGTGAGCGTAATGAATCCTATTGGGCACCAGCCAGACACAGCAAGCCAAATGGGGCCACTATATTTGAGCTGATCTCTCTACCTGTACAGCAAGACTCTACCACTGAAAGCACTTATCTCATTTAATCCTCATCTTGGTATCTTTGTTTTATAGATTTAAAAAAAATGAGGCTCTAACAGATAATGTAACTTACCCAAGGTCATACAACCAGTTAGACAGCAGATCAAACTCTTCATTACAATTTTTTCTGTACTGGATATTGTAGACATTTCTATATGAGCCACATTTGGGCAAACCTTTGGGCTCTATGCATGGAGACTTCTGCAAATTAGCCAGGGTTTTTCTAACTCTTGTCCCCTCCCCTGCCCCATATCTCATTGTATCTGAGAACTAACAGTTAATTACTATACTCCACAGCAGAGATAAACATCAGAGTCCCCCCCCTCCTTGCGAGACTGCCATTATGATCTGGTCCAGGCTTGGCCCACAAATAGCTAATGAGGTTAAATATAAAATAAGATAAAGATAATGCCATGAGGCTCTGCAGGTTCTCTGGGACAAGCAGATGACACTTGGGTCTAAACAGCGCTCTAAATAAGGAAAAGAAAACGGTCACTGCCCCAGACTGGGATCAGGGAACATTTCCCCATCCTGCTTCACACAACACACACACACACACACACACACACACACACACACACATTTACACTTGCCTCCCAAAGGGATGTATAGGTCTGGACTGGAGTCCTGGCCTCTCTTCCAACCACTCTAACACCCATTTGACTTGCTGGAGCTGCTGGATGCAGGGAATGAAAGGGCTGGCTTAGCAATCAGGTAACCAGGCCCCTGTTCTGGGTCAATGCTAAAACACTGTGACTTTCTGCACAAGATGGTTTGGTTCCATTTACCATCTTCAAAGGACCTGGGCATGGGGCACAGCCTCTAGCAAATGCTGGCTGAATCACCTCCTGCCATTCTTAAAGCACTGCCTTGCACATGGCTTTGGGAGTCAGCAGTTTGAACTCAGGCCACAGGTGCAGGAAACATCTACTGAAATTAATTCTTCAGCAATTTAGAGAAAGCGACACTCCACCCTTTCCTGCCCTCAAGAGAGAGTACGAAGCTCTCTATAGCTGGACTTCCAGATGAGAAGGGTCCAAAGGAGGAAAACCCACGATACGACTAAGGACTTGGGGGCCAAGTGGCAGGTCAGAAATGGGAGCTAGGGCCAAGACACAGAGGTGAAGTGTAAAACACACCAGGGTCAAACAGAGCCAGCAACAACCACCCCTTGCTGACCAAGACAAGCCATTTCCTCGGCCTTCCCTCTCCACACAGCAGGTGGCTATTTCATTAACTGCTCCATGGGCAGCCAATCATGGCCTGGGAGTGCACTTCCTCCGTCCTCAGGGTCCTGCTCCCACTTCATTGGGAGCAAAGCGCTGGTTCTCCTTGATGAGCTTGTCCTGGGCTTCCACAGGGCTGCCTGGCCGGGAGTCTCGTGGCCCACCTCTCTGAAGGTGCATTACCACGGGGGGCTCACTGGCTTTCAGAGCCTGGAGCAATGGCTTTGGCAGGAGGAAAGTCAGTGTCAGGATAATCCTCCTGTTGAGGACCTAAGCGAGTTTCTGTGAGCCCACTGCGCAGAATCCGAGCACCTTGCCACTGCTGCCTGAGTGTTCCCTTGGCATCAGAGACGTCTTTCCTGGGAATGTCAGCTACGTGGCAGGACCATTTGCCACTTACTTTATGATCACAGCCCAAGTAATGTCCTCGGGGCTTGCTCTGCCAAGGGGCCTGGAGGCTGACCTTTCTCGTAAAGTGAGCATGACACTTAGTGTTCAGGAGAAGGTTGACAAGAGGGAAGTGGTTAAGGGTACAGGCTTTTCAGATGTCTAGCTCTGGACTCAAATCTTGCCCCTAACTCATACAAGCCAAGTGACCGAGTTCAACCTTTCTGTGTCTTGGTTTCCCCATCACCAAATGGAGACATCAGAGCACCTTCTTCAAGATGTTTTTTTTAATTAACTAATTTATTTTTGGTGGGGTGTGTATGTGAGGGACATGTCAGGGTCTCTTGCCACTGCAAAGAAATGTCAGACAAATGCAAAACTTTTTTTTTTATTTTCATCCAGCTTTATATGGGTGACTGGAAATTGAATCTGGGCCAGCAACCTTTGCAAGCAAGCACCTTTAACTGCTGAGTCATCTCCCCAGCCCTTTGTTGGTTTTTTAAAAAAATATTTATTTGTTTATTTATTTGAGAGAGAGAGAGAAAGTAAGAATGGGTGTGCAAAGGCCTTTAGCCACTGAAAACAAACTCCAGATGCATGCGCCACCTTGTGCATCTGGCGTATGTGGGTCCTGGGGAATAGAACCTGGGTACTTTGGCTCTGCCAGCAAGTGCCTTAACCACTAAATCATGTCTCTACCCCTTAGTTTTATTTATTTATTATTTATTATTATTTATTTATTTTATTTATTTACGAGAGAGAGAGAGAGAAAGAGACACATAAAAAGAGAGAGACTGGGCATCCTAGGGCCTCTAGCCACTACAAAGGAACTCTAGATGCATGTGCCATCTTATACATCTGGCTTTACATGGTTACTGGGGAGTAGAACCCGGGTCCTCAGGCTTTGCAGAAAAGTGCCTTAACTGATAAGCCATCTCTCTAGTGCTTGTTTTTTTTTAAATATAATTTTTATTTATTTATTTATTTGAGAGAGAGAGAGAGAATAGGCACACCAGGGCCTCCAGTCGCTGCAAATGAGCTCCAGACATATGTGTCACCCTTGCATCTAGTTTACATGGGTCCTGGGGAATCAAACCTGGGTCCTTTGGCTTTGCAGGCAAGTGCTTTAACCAATACCCTATTATTCCAGCCCCCCCTTTCTTTTGTTAAAGACAAGGTCTTGTGACATAGCCCTACCTGGCCAGATAGTTATGACATAGCCCTGCTGGCCTTAAACTTGTGGCAATCCTCTCACGTCAACCTCAGAAGTGTGAGGATTAGGGGTTTCATTGCCACACTCAGCCCTCAAGGTGTTGTTTAAAGAACAATGCTGATAAAAGCATGTGCAGAACTCAGCACATGACAACATCTCAAAGCTCCCTGCCGCCACCACCACTGCTTCTGGTGGATCAGTGGCAGGTCAGCAGGAGATGGTGCCTTGGCCAGACACCCAGGACCACAGGAGGCCCCGTGGTTATGATCTAAGGAGGCCCAGGCTGAAGTCAGGGTGCCTTTTCTCAAATGCCTACTCTGGAAGTTAGTGGACACACAGGTTTAACTAGAGTAAAGTCAATCATGGGTACTGGCCATTGGTCACACAGAAGAAAGAGACAGCAACTGGAACTCCCACTCACCTGCCTCAGGACTCAGAAAGCAAATTCCCCATGAGCCTGGAAGGAGACACTCAACCCTGCTGATACTTGGGGCTCTCTCAACTCCTATATGCCTCTCACCTGTGTGCGTCTTGGCTGCATGGAGATTAAGATACTTGTCTAAGAACGAAACAAGGCCTCTAGATGCAAGTTGATTGCTTTGGGCTGGAAGTCTACTGAAGACTGATGCCTTCCAGCTCTGCAGGCTCAGCTATCTGAACATAGCTCTTGGGAGTAAATAATACAGCACTTTTCAGGGTAATTCTTACTGTAGTAAAAATATAATGCATATTTGTTTTCATTTTGTTTTTGTCTTCCATGCTAAGCAGAGGAGCTGAGAGTTTCAATGCAGGGACCAAGTATCTATGATTACTGTGTGGTCATGTCACACTGACGTCTAACATCCTCGTAAGAAAAGTAGGGGGGTAATAGGCCTTCCCAGTCTATGCAGGGCTGTTGTAACACAAAATCTGCTTACGTATTTTGTAAGCCATGTTCACAAATAGGAGGACTGATCACTTCCTCTCCTGATACTGTCTCAGGCTCAACACAAAGCGTGGGTAGTGGTGGCCCAGCCATCGCCTGCATGACATATTGCTGTGAAAGGACACTCCCACAGCCAGGGCAGCCTTTCTCAGCTACCT
Organism: Dipus sagitta; assembly: GCA_036346955.1. Classification (NCBI taxonomy): domain Eukaryota; kingdom Metazoa; phylum Chordata; class Mammalia; order Rodentia; family Dipodidae; genus Dipus; species Dipus sagitta. Next base: position 47,086,096 of record CM070777.1, on the reverse strand, counting down.
GCCTGGCTGGGCTGTGAGCCATTCACAGCTGCATGGTCTACACAGTTGAAGGATGAGTGGCACTGTTCTTTCTCAGGCTGAACGCATTCTACATGTATCCTCGCTCCTGCTATAGCTTCAGCCCTGCTCCACCTCCCAAGGGTTATAAGCGGAGAGACCCCACTTCTGCCAAGGAGGGATGGGTCAGAACTTGTATCAGGATATTGACAAGTTGTCTCAAAGCAAGTTCTGTTGCTCACTCTCGGGTCCAAGAGGACAAGAGGACCCTTCAACACCATACTTCAGCCACTCTGACTCAGAACATGGTTCTGGTTTTTGGGAAAATGAACAAACATGGAGATTTTCTTTATGGGAACAAACCCTGAGGTCCAAATCCAAACTTGAGGCTTTTATAAAGCAATAGCAACTATATTGGACAGTTTACAGGCCCCTTTGTAGAATTCCCATTGTCTTGACAAATATTGTAGCCTGTAATCTGTGACAGTAGACAGCGTTTTATGTGAGTTAGTGAGTACGTGGTTATAATACCCAAGTCTGACATTTCTTTACCTTCACTAGCAGACCATTAAACATTATTTGGAAACTTGGCTATTTATTTATTTTTAAAACCCAGGCAGGCCTGGATTTTCTCTTTGAGCACAAGTTCTTTGTAGTTGGCTTGGTGCAGGGCAGGAGGGGGAGGAGGGAGGGGGGAGGCTGTCCTGTCTTAATGCTCAGAGTTGACCACACCTGATCTGAAAGGATGATGGAATTTCTGCCTTTCTTGTTAGGATTCTTTATCAGTAACACTGCATGATAAAATAGATGCTTTCCTTAGGAATAATCACAAAGCTATTCTTTAAAAAACAAATCAGCTCTAAGAATCAAATAGGGTGACCAGGCTAAAGACAGTTTCTATGGTTGACCAGCGTCACCAAGACATGATTGAAGGATGACAACGTGCAAAACAGTTGCCGTTTCTGGTAACTAATGTCAGGGGCTAGTGTTTGAGCTGACCAACCTTCTGTCTTTCGGTCAGATAAAGGCCCTGTTTATCAAGCACATCCACATATTTGCTTGACAAAAAGGATAAAGCTCTCAAGTCAACAGTCAAACTTTGAGAAGTTGCATTCCTCCTCAGACAAAGCAAGGGCTGTTCCCACCATAGTCAATAGCATGGTGTCTGCCACCGATAGCAATCAGAGCCTCTCTCCTGGCCTGAGTCCTATTTACTAATGCAACCACACCAACAATTTAGATCCAAAACAAATTTATAGGTAAATCCAATGCCCCACAGTCTGTGAGACACCAACATTTTTTTTTTTTTTTTTGTCCCAGGTAAAACCAAACACTTGAAATGAATGACTGCTTAATGAACACAGACCTCAGTTCTAATGCACATACAAAGCTGGACTAAGGAAGGCTGGCATCCCCAGTAGTCACTGCCACCTGTAAAGAGAAGCTTCTCTAACGAAACATGAAAGCTCCACTAATATATAGGCATAAACCTAAGTATTTAGAGGACGGGCTGGTGGGCATAATATATCCATTTAGTCAAACAACAGTAGTTTTCTCCCTAAGGCTCATGACCTCCCCAGCTTTTGGTTAGGTTTCCTGGCTAATCTCCCACTCTGCAATAGTTATCCCATGTCCTCTCATCTTGGTGATAGCCTTCCCACTCTAGCAGCTTGGTCCTGGGATCCACAAGAGAATCAGCTAGCAAAGGAGGTAGAAAGACACATCTGTGCCCACTTTCTGACCACTGAGGAGACTCAAAACTCATCAAATTTCTGAAAAGTGACAGCATAGTGTTTAGCGGTAAGACATCTCTATCATACCCTCCAAGGCTGAGGACTATTGTAGAAGAAAAGGTAGAAGGGCTGTAAGAGCCAAAGGAAGGGAAGGAGTGCTTTGCTTTTAGACACAACGCGGTTGTGGCATTCATGACCTCACAGTGGTTGACACTACCTATGCAATATAGGAGGGAAAAAAATGATGACATCGAAATAGAAGAGGGACTAGCTGGGGAGAAGAAGGGATTCAATTGAGGGGAGATTGGGGAGGGGGAAAGGGAGGTGATGGGATTATGATCACAGTATATTATGGATATGTATGGAGGTTGTCATTTAAAAGTTAATTTAAAAAATTATTTTTAAAAAGGGCTGGAGAGATGGCTTGGCGGTTAAGGTGATTGCCTGAGAAGCCTAAGAACTCATGTTCAAATCTCCAGGTCCCACATATGCCAGACACACAGTAACACAAGTGTGCAATGTCACACATGTGCACAAGGGGGTGCAAACATCTGGAGTTCACTTGCAGTGGCTGAAGGCCCTGGCATGCCCATTCTCTATTTCTAATAATAATAATACGGTGACACAAGGTCATGCATGCACACAAGGTGGCACACATGTGTAGAGTTTCATTCCAGTGGCTAGAGGCCCTGGTGTGCCAATTCTCTCTTCCTCCCTCCCTCCCTCTCTCTCTCTCTCTCTCTCTCTCTCTCTCTCTCTATATATATATATATATATATATATATATATATATATATATGTGTGTGTGTGTGTGTGTGTGTGTGTGTCTCGCTCTTATAAAGTAAATAAAACAAACAAAGAATTTATTTTGAAAAAAAGAAGCAAGTCTCAGAAGGCTCTAAAAGGAGAGAAGAGAAAGCAGGCTGAAGTAGGGACTGGAACCTAAGGCATGGCATGGTTGATGTCGAATTTGCTGGGTTTTATTAGTGCATTACATGTTGGTGTTGGAAAAGCCAGTGATCCCTAAATGTCAATGGCATGGATGGCAGAACAAATGATGACTGCCACTGCTCTTAAAAGATTCAGGACAGAAGCCTCATAAACAAGTAACTTTTAGACAATAACTACATAGCTGCAAATACCACTGAAACCTATCTACATCTGCAATCTACTGGCAGAGGGAGAAAGAGAAACCCAGACCTCTATCTTTACCATCCTGTGACAAGACACCCAAGTCCCTACAGGAGTAATATCAGACGGCTGCAGGTAGAGGAGATGGGACTTATCTCTGTTGAGTAATAATAACAACCCTCTACACTGTGTCATGGAGAACACATAAGTCACATGGTATTTCCCACCCACTTGACAGTAGGGGGCTGGGTATCTTACTCCCAGTGGCATGGCTTCTGTGGTGGTGTCAGGGAAGTCCAAGGAAGAGGGAAAGTCAGCACTTCTGCCACTGCCCTGCACTGATGAAGCTATTCGCCTCCCTCATGGTATGGAGAGACCATGTGGGAAACGATAAAGCATCTACCCACCAAGAAACATCAACAGATGCCTAGTGCAGAGCTAACCTTCCAACTTTCCGTCCACTGTAATGAGGGCCCCCAGGTATCAATGGAGACCAAACATTGAACCTGGACTTCCACTCCTGCTTGGTAGAAACAAGTTGGTGCCACCTCCTCCACACTCCAGAGCAGAGTCGGAAGCCAGCAGAAATCAGAAGATTTAAATAAGATCCAGAATTGTATAACGTAATACCCCAAATGTTCAAACTTAAGAAAAAAAAAATCACTCATCCTTCTGCGAACAAGGAAAAATCCAAAGTGAAATGAAAAGAGACAAATGGTGTGGATTGTCAAGGCTCCAAGCCAAAAGAGGCTTCTAGGAACAATGAAGACCATGTTTAATAGAAACTGAAATGCTAGAGCTGTAGCGAGGAAGCAGAAGGAAAAAGAATGCCCAAATGGAAATCTGAGAACTGACACATACAATAACCAAAATTTAAAACTCAGAGAATGGGCTCCGTAGTGGAATTGAGGATCGAGTAACAGAAATTACCCACTCTGAATAAATAAAAAGAAAATAAATTAACAGAGCCTCAAGGATCCAGCATTGTGCTGTCAATATCAAGAGGTAGAGGGGTTAGCCGGGCGTGGTGGCTCATGCCTTTAATCCCAGCATTCAGGAGGCAGAGGTAAGAGGATCACAGTGAGTTCGAGGCCACCCTCAGACTACATAGTGAATTCCAGGTCAGCCTGAACTAGAGTGAGACACTACCTCAGGAAAAAAAAAAAAAAAAAAAAAAAAAAAAAAAAAAAAAAGAGGTGGAGGGGGAGTGTTGAGCTGGAAATGTAATTGAAAAATTAATGGTTGACTCGGGAGGCAGAGGTAGAGGGATCACCATGAGTTGAGGCCGGCCTGAGACTCCATAGTGAATTCCAGGTCAGCCTGGGTACAGTGAGACCCTACCTTGAAAAAAAAAAAAAAAAAAAAAAAGAAATTAATGGCTGAAAATTTCCCAAAGCTGGAAGAATACATGAGCCTACAGATTTGAAAAGGTGAGCTGATCCCAAACAGAATAAAACCAAACAAATCCAGGCTAAGACATGTCATAGTTAAACTTCTGAAAATAATAAAATAAAAATAAAATCTAAAAAGTCTTCAAAGCCGTAAGAGAGAAAAAACATCTTACCCATACTCTGAAGCTGTAGCCCTCTGGAGCTAGTGATGATTAGATTCAACTGAAGTAGACAGAAAACCTCACAGTAATAGGACTTATACGGGAAGAAATTTATTTTTCTCTGAACTAAGTATCTACAAATAGGAAGACTAGAGCTCATTTGGCAAGTTCCCAAATAGCCAGAGTGATTAAGCTTTTTAATGTGTATATATTTGAGAACTTCCATCATATACAATGAACCCTGATCATAATCTCCTCTCACCACCCTCCTTTGTCCCTCTTCCCCATCCTCCCTCTATTACTGAATCACCTCTTTTGTCCAACTAGTCCCTGTTTTTATGATCTCTGTGATGGTGTCAGAGGAGTCCCAGGAAGGGAAGAAATCAATGCAGAGAGAATTTGTCACAAGAAGACTTATCCTGACAGATAAATTCGCTAAATAAATAAATTAAAAAAAAAACCAGAACATTAGAACACCAGAGAATAAAGAACAGTGGAAAGTGTGGGTAAACACATTTCTTTATTATATTTTCTAAATTATATTTGGTGCTTGGAGCAAAAACTATGAAGCTAGCATGATTCTGAATGTATGTAGAGGAAGCATTTAAGACAATTATATTACAAATTGGAGAGGGCAGAGAAACACAAAGGGAAGTTAGGGCTCCGAAATTCTTTGAACTGGTAACTTGTTGATACCAGTAGACTATTATGAACACATAATGTCATGGCCAGACGAACCACTAAAAATGTTACAGACAAGGAGACATTCTAAAACACTATAAATGAATCAAAATGGAATTCTAAAGTATGTCCACGTTACCCACAAGAAGACAAATAGAAGGAAACCGAAGGTGGGGGATGGAACAGAGAGGACTAAAATGACAGACTTAGCATACAAATAATTACATTAAATGTAAATGATCTAAATACACTGATCAAAGGACAGCGATTGTAGCTTAGAAAAAGAAGCACAGACTCAAAGCTAATGTGAAGTAGGCAGAAACATTATGTGGCTGCCTCCCTTCAAATGCTATTGGAACATGACCTTTCCTTTCCCTTTCTTGATTTTTCTTCCATTATGTTTTCTGGATAAATGCATGGGATGTGTGGTGGGTCCAAAATAGAAGACTAAGATCATGCCATAGCACAGCAATATTAGAATAAAACTCTTTATCAACCTGGGCCCATGAGCATTTGCCCACATGAGCTCTGGTCTTCCTATCTATAGATAGATATTTTTTATATCTATTTCATATGTATTTCTTTTTTTATATATTTATATATATTTCATATTTCATATATCTATTTCACATATCAATCTTTCCTTGAGCAAGCCCTGTTATTGTGAGGTTTTCTAGTCTTTGCACATGAATCTGAACATCAAAGCATTATACTTTCTGAGTGTGTCTATCACTATGCCAACCTCTTCACAGAAGTGACTTGAACCACGTGAAGGGCTAGCACTAACAATACCCTCATTGTATAATTGCAGGAAAATGGCTGCTCAGAGAAGTGACCTTCCCAAGCCCAAGGTCACACAGCATATCTCTTATCTGCCCTACTGCACATCTAACCCTAAGGCCTGGGTTGTCAACCTCAGAGTACACTGAAAATTTCCTGCTGGTCCCATCCCATCCCATCCCATACCTTCTAGCCTGGCCAAAAATAAATAAATAAATAAATAAAAATAAAAATAAAGTGCTTTTTTCTACTCTCACATGGGACCAGAGAACTCAAAGACTTTTATTCATCTGGTATTTCTGAAGCGTTAGCAAGATTTTTTTAAAAATTCTCATCCTTTCAGGCATAATTAGTTAACCTATCTCTTCATTCACTCAATAGAACATTTCTAAAGGCTTCATGACAGGAGGCCTTGAGATCTGCTAGGGGAGTGAAGGGAGTTCCGTCCCCTGGCTTGGGCTGGTATTGAGCTCACTTGTCAAAGGTGTTTTGTCCACGTCTCATTACTCAGCTCCAAGCCTAGCATGTCAAAAAGCAGACCATGGGGGTTCACTCGTGGTAGCCATTCTCCTTGAGGGCCATGCCCCTACATGTTGAGGGAACAGGTCAATGCTTGCCCATTTGGGTCTCTCATAGAGCAAAGACAGACTTCAATGCCTCACCTTGCAGAGAGGAGAAAAAAGGGCTGGTATGCTTCTGAGTTGGAAGCCAAAAGAGCTTTGAGATCCCGCCAAGCCCAGTGTTGTGGACTGGTTTTTCCTCTGTGTTCCCTGGAATGAAAAGCCGAGTTTTCTCGCCTTCCTCTCCCTCCCACGGACCCACCCAGCTCTCAGCTCCTGGCAGTGCCAGTGTTCACATCCAGGGATAACAGTCAGGATCGCCTCCTTCTTCTCCGCTGACAATAAAATAAGGCAAACCACTTGGCATCCGGGCGGCGCCCCAGTCTCCTGACCCCTGGCAGGATCCCAAGGGATTTGCGGTCGGGAGCTAATCAGAGCCCCGGCCATGGCCATTTCCCATGACATAGCTGGAATTTTCCCCCTGCCTGCCCACCCGGCTTCAGTTACCCGGCCAGGCTGAAACGATTTGCTCCCCTCCCACCCTGTCCATCACTGTCCTTCTCCGGGCCCAGTCTCTGCACCACCGGCTGGACAGACCCGCGAGGCCCTGGACAGGGGAGCAGCAACGCTCTCTCTGCTTTTATTGCTGACCCGCAGCGTGCCTCCTTGTGCTCCTGCAACCCACGGGCCTTTCAAACACTCTCCCACTTGATCAATGATAAACTTCAGGGCTAGAAAAGTGGAAAGAGAAAACAGCCACTCCCCGCCAGCCGCACTGCTATCAGAGAGGAGGCCAAGCGTGGGATTTCTGAGCGGTGGTCATGAAACAGTCACCTTCTCTCTGTCATTTATGGTTAATCTGATTCTGAGCTAGAAAAACAGTTTCACTGCCCTTCTACAGGGCCTGTTCTTAGCTTACCTGGGAATAGAGACGACTCCCTAACTACACACTGTAAGTAGTTGAACATGGAGACGCAGGAGCCAGGCTGTCTGGAGTCTTGCCCAGCTGGACACACTGACTAGCTGGTGACCCGAGGGTAAATCACAGAGCCTCCCTGGACTGCGGTCTTCTCCTCAATGGAATGAAGAAAACAGGAGGACTACCACACATGCTTGCTGTAAGAACCGAGTTCATTTGTAAACCAGGACCTAGCATATGGAAAGTGCTATATCCGTGCTTGGGAAAGACATACTATATATGTGATCATCAGCATATATATGCAAATGTGATATTCAATTAATTTTCACGTCTAGATAACATCTTTATACTTTGTTCACAGAGGACGCTCCTGAAGCCTGGATAGTCTTAGAAACTTTTCTGTGATCAGGCAGTGAGCTGCGGAGGTGGGGTCTGAAGTTGGATGGTGCCTCCTATTAGAACAATGATCCTCACACCCGGGGTCCTTGACTATCTGGGAACATGGCAGAAAGTTCTACAATAACACAAATTATCCAGCTCCACCCAGACCTCCTGACTCAGATGTTCTGGGAGTAGGTCCAGCCATTGATTGCAACAAGCCTTCCAGGAGAGTGGGTGGTACAAGGTTTGAGATGCTCTGAGTATCACGGTGCTCCCCTTACAGCAGGAGAAGTATGTTAGCTACAGGAAGAACAGAGTCAGGCAGGTCTGATCTGGAAGAACAGCTCTGTGCTATATGCCTGGAAACAAAGAGGAAATGTGAGGCATATTCCCCCTTTATCCACAAGAGCCAAGCATGGGTACAAGATGATCCAGGAGGACAGAACACAGCGGCAGACAATGCATTCAGGAGCAGAGGTTTGGGTCAAACCAAGCTGGGACAAGTCTCAGTGAGTGGGATGTTTTGTAAAGTCACATAGCCTCACTGAGCCTGGCTTCCCTCATGTCCTCAAGTGCTTTAGAGATGAAACAAAGTTAGTGTAAGTGCCTTGTAGGACAGCTGGTGGATGGCTCAGGGCTCAGTTGCCAAGTGGCTGGGGTCAGCATGAAGACCACCACCAAGTAGATTCAGGAGTCATTTCCTGGTAGAAAGGTGAGAGACCTCTGGAGCAGGAGGAGTTAACAGAGAAGGACAGATGGATCTCAAAACAGGTCAAAACCTCAGAAGATGGGCAAGAAGGAAAAGAAAATGTCATTCTCTCTCTCTACCTGCCTATTTCTGTATCTCTTTCTCTCTCTCAAATAAATAAATAAAAATAAAATATTTTTTTAAGAAAAAAAGAGAGAGAAAGGGGCTGGAAAGATGGCTTAGCAGTTAAGGGGCTTGCCTGCAAAGCCAAAGGACCCAGGTTCAACTCCCTAGGACCCACATAAGGCAGAAGCACAAGGGGGTGCATGCATCTGGAGTTCGTTTGCATTGGCTGGAGGCCCTGGCGCACCCATTCTCTCTCTCTCCCTGCCTATTTCTGTATCTCTCTTTCTCTCAAATAAATAAATAAAAATAAAATATTAAAAAATGTAACCATGGATCATAAAACAAGGAAACTATCAGCTATCCTAGGCTGTACTTAGTAGGTCAAATCATCCTTACTTATTTGTTTACAAACACTTTTATTTATTTATTTGAAAGAGAGACAGGATGGGCATGGCATGGCCTCTTGCTGCTGCAAACAAACTCCAGACACATGTGCTGCTTGGTGTATAGGCCTAAGGAATTAAACCCAGGTCATTAGGCTTAGCAGCCAAGCGCCTTTAACCACGGATCCATCTCCCTAGCCCCAACCTTATTTATATGACATTTACCATGCACACACAGACAACAATGACCCAGCCTCGAAACTGGAAATCCAACAGCATTCAAGCTTCTCCTTGGCTCTCAATGCAGGCTTCCTGAACCAGGCTCTACTTATCCCCTTTCTCTGAAGGAGCAGCCAACATATAACTTATGTGTAGGGAAACATAGCTAAAAAAAATACTGAAGTTCTGAATCTCCCATACTTCTCTTCTGCTCTGGAGGCCTGGAACCTCACCAAGTGAATGTATGTATCATGGGTATTAGCACAGGGCACAGGGACAGCATAAACCACTAGCCTGGGGCACATGGGCACCGTTAGCTCAGAGCTAGGCAGAAAGCCTAGAGACTTCACTCCTTCTTTGTCCATATCAGGAAGTACTAGACGGGTATCAGTCTCCTGGGACAAGGTGACACAGTCGTTCACATTCTCTTTCAGTCTTACCACTTTTAGATAATTTTCCCAAATTCTTGGGAATTTTGTCCTGTTCATTCCCCTGAGCCCAGGCAGAGGCAATGCCTGGGGACCCAGATGATGAGGGCACAGAAGGCGGAGTGTGAGGGACCATGGTGGGAGGCGCTGGGCCCATCTCACAGAGAGCCCCGCCAGGCCCAGACCCACCCGATATCCCAGGGATTTGTGTATGGGAAAGATTTTAGCAAATCAAGATGCTTGGACTATGCCTTTTCAAAGCCAGGCGAAAGCAACCCCAGACAGCTAAACAGACTGCATATTTGAAAGTCTAGCCTATTGTTTTAGAATTTCTGTGGAAGGCCTCTCTCTAAGTGCCACCCTCAGACTCCCCACTGCGACTAGTGACTTGTAAGTTATGGGAGGGAAGATGGATGTGAAACATTTCCGGAAGCGCGGACTCCCTCAGAGCAAGCTTTCCTCTTGACTCCCACTCCAGAAGCCGGGGCTGGCAGGCTGGGGACCGCAGCACCTTCCGAAGAGGGACGGAGTCTGTGAGCCCATTCTGCTCAGCTGTTTGAAGCAGCCAGTACCCTTGGGGGGCTCTTGGGTGTCCTTTCAACAACGGGTAGGATGGGAAGAGAGTAACTTGTTTGCCACATTACCTAGCCCCAGAGTATAAGGCACCATCAGGGTGGACTTCCCCCCCCCCCTCATTCTTTCTGGGCTGATCTGTCACTCCTATGATTTTGCCTTGCCCTGGGCTGCCCTCAGCCAGACCCTCCAGTCTTGGCTCTTCTCATTAAAGGAACTTGTTTGGGTATGTGTGTCGGTGTGTGTGTGGGGGGGGGGGCTCTGGTGCCCTGCTGGTATGTGGAGCTATTGTTCTTCGGGGGGCGGGGGACGGGGGTCAAGCTGCTTTCTTCTTCAGCCAGCCTACAGCAGGAGCAACAGATCAGACCTGTCTCTGTGGCTTGGTTTTCACTGCAGTTCAACGGCCAGCCAGCCACAGGCTGTCCCCAGGCTTGCCATGTGGGCTTACTTCCTTCCAGTAGCACCCAACGCTTCCTGTGGAAACAAGATAGTAGCAGGCTCCTTGCGCAGGCTACAGAAGATGTTAGGGCCCAACCCGGGAAGCCACCTGCTGTCCATCACTTTTGTCATCGGATAACAAGACGAAGCACTTCCTTCTGGACTCTCGGCAAGGACTAAGGGCAGTGACTCATACGTGTAACGCAACAGGCGGAGTGCACGGTGTGGAGCAGTCGATTGGGAAAGTTTGCATCCCTTTGCCTTTCCAAGGGGCGGTGGATAGCTGGGAACACCTGCCTTGCCTACACCACAGGACTACTGGAAGGAACAAAATATCAAATGTATCCAAACTCTCTGGAGGACTGCCTATGTGAGACATTATGATTCCTGCCCATGCGAGGAGACTCCACTTGCACCAGGCATAGAGAGAGGCCCTGCTGGATCCTGTCCAACAGAAGCCAAGGAGGTTCCTGTAGCATCCTTTCTATAATCTCAAACATGGCTTTGGGCCTGGAGAGATAGCTTAGTGTTTAAGGAGCTTGCCTGCAAAGCTAAGGACCCAGGTTTGATTTCCCAGTACCCGCAAAGCTGGATGCACTAAGTGGCACATGGATCTGGAGTTTTTTTTTTTTTTTTTTTTTTTTCCCAGCAGGGCTGGAGGTCCTGTTGTGTCCATTCTTTTTCTCTTTTTCTCTTTCTCTCTCTCCTTGCAGATAAATAAATTTAAAAATGGCTTTACAGGGCTGAGAAGGCAGTTCAGCAGACACTTGTCTAGCAAGGTCTGGGGCCCATCTCTAACACTGTAAGGTGGGAGAAAGAGAAGAAGGAAAAGATGGAGGGGGCTGGAGAGATGGCTCAGTGGTTAAGGCACTTGCCTGCAAAGCCTAAGGACCTGGTTTGATTCCCTAGTACCCATGTGAAGCCAGATGTACAAGATGTCACATGTGTCTGGAGTTTGTTTGTGGTGGCTAGAGGTCCTGGTGCACTTATTTTTGTTCTTTCTCTCCTCTTTCGAAAGTGAACACATAAAATCTCTTTCTCTGTCTCTGTCTCTCTCTCTCTCTGTCTTTATTTTTTTGGTTTTTAGAGATAAAATCTTTTAAAAAAAGAAGATGGAGGGAGAGAGAAAGGCAAGGGGAGAGAGGGAGGGAAAATGACTTTTCAGGAAGTCAGAAGAAGGTTTGACAGCAACTTCATTACTTGCTCTGCTAAATATGAAAATAACTAACATTTACTGTGGATATATTATACACCAAGCTTCATTCTAAGGACTTTGAATTTATTTGGATCACATTTCATCCACACAGTAGCACCATTCTTCTACTGGCTGATTCACTCATTCACCCATCCATGAATTCATTAATTCCTTCATACTGCTCTTTACGTAGATACCCACACAGCTCTTTCTCTCAACTTCTCCAAGTCGTCACTGGAAGTCACATCTTCATGCAACCTTCTCTGGCAACCTTATCTAGAACCACTCTCCATCCCCACAACTTCCTTCTCCTCATGTTTTCTTCACTCATATCCATCCACATGCCTGATGATTTACTTTGTTTCTCACATACACCCCCGCTAGATTACGAGTCCCACAAGAGTGTGAGCCCCAGACAGGCCATTTTCCCTGATTCATTCCCAGCTGTGTGCTGAGCATCTAGAAATAAATAGTGTCTGAATGCCTCAGTCTGGGCTGGCATTCAATGTATAAGTGTCAATTGAATGAAATCTACGAGGAGGGTCAGAATCATCAGGCCTTCCTTACAGATCAAGAAACTGAGGCAGCCACGGAGAAGTCAAGCGACTGACCCAACGTCACATATCAAAGAATATAAGTTAGGATTCAGCCCCAGAAATCAAGCACTATACTTTTCTACCTTCAAAGCTTTTTTGTGTGTGCTGAAGCTACCATCCCACCTCCCTTCTTCCTCCTCCTCCTCTTCTGGAACCACTGCTTTGTTGCTGACCTTAGCCTCCTCTGCCACAGAGACCCCTGACTGCTTCAAAGGCCTCATCCATGCCAAGACAGAGAATCATTTACTGACACACGTTCTTAATGAGAAAGCTGCTGCCTGGTCAGTCATTCCTTCAATGAAGCCACGCTCAGATGCTCCCCTTAGCAGCAGGCTCACCAAGCACAGGAGGACCATGCTGCTGTGGTCAGCAAGAAGGGGATCCTCTACTGCCACAGGGCAGCGGGGTGGGGCAATGGGAAGAGCCTGGCTACCTGCATCCCATGCCAGTGAGGCTGTATCACGTTGTAGTAGAAGACCTTGGCCATGCCACATGCCTTCTCCTGACAGCCACTTCCTCACCAGCAGGGGGACAACTTGCCGAGCTGTGGTCATGCTTATCTGAGCTGCACTTAATGGAGGCCCAGGAGCATGGCAGGTGCCCACAAGCACTGTTCCCATGCCTTCCTCAGCTGACCCCAGTCACCCTTCCCCCTGTTACTGACCTCTTCCAGCTTCTGGCTTATTTCACAACTGTATCGAAAGCACCAGAACGCTCGGGGAAAGTTGGGAAAGAGAAGAACGACCCTTCCTCTCCAAGAAGGACTGTGTGTGCTCTGTGTCACTTAGAAGAGCCTTACTCCCTGGGTGGAGAGATTGCTTAGGGGTCAGTTAAGGCACTTGCCTATGAAGCTGACGGACCCAGGTTCGATTCCCCAGGACCCATGTAAGCCAGATGCACAAGGTGGCACATGTGTCTAGAGCTTGTTTTCAGTGGCTGGAGGTTCTGGTGTGTCCCATTCTCTCTCTCTGTCTCTGCCTCTTTCTCTCTCTCAAATAAATAAATTAATTATAAAATTTTTTTTTAAAGGAAGAGCCTTACCTGTCCCCTTCCCTGTGTTAAAAACATTATTGTCCAGCATGGTTTGAATGCTTTCTTGATTCCAGACTCTGCTGTGAGCACTCAACGTTAAAAGCAGTACCTCAAGTCATCCTCACAACCATCACGTGAGTTGATACTAACCTGCCCACTTCATGGATGGCAACAGCAAGATCCCGAAGGTCGAATAATCTGCTCAAGTAAGTAGCAAAGAATCAAACCTAGGCAGGATGACTGCTGGGACTTGGGCTTCTTGCTGGCCCCACATAGCCCCAACACCTGCTTGCTGCCTTGCCTGCCCATCACATACCCCACCCCGGTGTCCTTTTACACAACCCAGAGATGAAGCACAAAGGAAGAGGGGACGAGGGTGGTGGGCTCCAGGAGGTACTCTGGCCCTAGGCCCAGGTGTGCACAAAGCTTACTTAGAGCACTACCTGTGGATTTCCTGACCTCACTCCCCTGCCCCACACGCCAGGGATCTGAACTTCAACATTCTGTCCAGGTTTTTGGCAACAAAGACAGGCTTGAGCAAGAGTTTCCTGTGGGCAACTCTTCATTTTCTCAAGAAATGCTCCTAGATCCCAGGTCCCCAGAACCCAAATCCCTCATATCCTCCCTATGCCTGTTATCTAAACTCTAGTCACCCTTTCTACAACCTTGTAGTAATGAAAAGGGCCTCTGGAAAGCAGGCTACGAGTCTTATACAACCATGATGGAGTACGCATTTCCAGATATGCACACTGAAATCATTTTTAAAAGGTGAAAACTTCCTGGAAAAGAATAAATACTCGACAACCTTGTTTTCTATTGTTGCAAGAACTGCAGAGCGCGGGCGCTCAGGGATCTGCTCAATAATTTGGTTTTAAATTTCTGTGCCGTGGAGACTTCTGACAAGGGAAAATGCTCTCCACCAGCCAGTCGATAAAAATAGCAAACGTTTACTGAGACTGTGTTAATTAACAGCCGTGCCTGTGCTAGGAGCTCCACACGCATCATCACCTCGAATCTCTACAACAGCTCAGGAGGCAAGTGTTGGGATCCTACTTTCCGACAAAACCACACATACAAGACCAAGTCTCAGGGATGCTGAGACGCAAATTCATATGTGGCTATTGGATGGTGGGGCCTTTGGGGAATAAATAGGGTTAAATTAAGGTCATAATAGCAGGGCCCCTATAGAGGAATTAGTGACTTTAGAAGAAGAGGAAGGTGTCATGGTGCATACCAATAATCTCATGAGTTCAGAGTCAGCCTGCCCTACTGTGTTCTAGGGTAGTCTAAGGTACAGTGTGACACTCTGTCTCACACAAACAAACAAACAAAAATAAATAAAGATGGAAAAGAAACCCTGGCTAGCATGCTTGCTCTGTCTCACCATGTAATGCGTTCAGAGGCTATTTTGTGAGAATGCCAAAAAAAAAAAAAAAAAAAAAAAAACCCAGACTGAAACAATGCTCATTTGAAAATATTTTATTTATTTGCAAAAGGAGAAAGAGAGAGCGAAAGTCTCTTTCTCCTGCAAAGGAACTCCTGTGCATTTGGCACAAGTGGGTACTGGGGAATCAAACTCAGGCCAGCAAGCTTTGCAAACAATTGTCATTGACTGTGAGCCAGCCCAAGACAATATAGTCACACATCGCCTTGTCCCAGCCCTCACCATCAGCTGATGGCTTGAGCCCAACTTGCTTGCATCCTGCAGGAAGAACAGTAGGAAACAGAGACAAACTATGGAACCTTCTTGATCCCTGGAATGGATCTGCTGTCCTCTGTCAGGGGGCCATCTAACTCTCTGTCTCCCTTCCCTTCACCATGAAACCGCTTATGGGTCATTGACTTAAGATTCCTTCCAAGCTCTCGTGACCCCAGGTATGTGTCAGCCTAGAGAACACATGGTCCATAGTCCCATGGAGATGGAGGTATATTGTAAGGGCTAGGAGCCCCCTAGTTGTCTCCAGTCACTGGACACAGATTCCTAATCTATAAAATGGGAAGCGTGAGTTCTACCAGTGGTGACAGCATCTAGAATGTGCCATCACGGGTCCATGAAACCAAACAGCATTTCCCACACAACTATGAACTTAGATACGCCCCAGAAGACTTTTACCATTAATACCCAAGGTACCATTACACAATCTGAGTCAGGTCTCAAAGAGCCCTTCCATATTAATGTGTCATTCCATGGTCTATTTACGCATAAAGAGTGTGAAAATGCACATTTTCTGACATAAACAGTGGAAACACTTTTGGTGACATAACTCAGGAAAATACTGGCTTCCCCAAACCTATGTAAGAAGGTCTGGAGCCCAGAGGCCCTTGAGACATTAAATTAGAGGGAATGGGGGAAGTTTTCTTGGTTCAGAAAATTAGAAGGAGGGCACTGGGGAAACAGCTTAGCAGTTACAGCATTGGCCTGCGAAGCCTAAGGATCCGGGTTCCATTCCCCAGGACCAAAGTAAGCCAGATGCACAAGGGGGCACATGTGTCTGGAGTTTGTATGCAGTGGCTAGAGGCCCTGGTGCACTCATTCTCTCTTTCTATCTGTCTCTTTCTCTCTCATAAATAAATAAATAAAGTATTTAAAAAGGAAGAAAGAAATAGAGAGAGATTAGAGAGAGATTCTTAGAAAAGGAAGTCTCTGCTATAAATGGGTCCGTATCCGAGAGTTGCTGCCCAGTTTAGCCAGTAACTGGAACACCCGAATGAATGAGGTCACTGAGACCTGCAGACAAAAAGACAGTACACTTGGCAGAGCAACCACATGATGGCCAAACACTGCTGACCAGCGACGACAGGATGCAGCCGCCTCAGGTCCAGACAGACCCGGCCCTGCTTGCAAAGCCCTGCTGGGCAGTGGGCCTTCAAGGCCTGACCCTGACCGTGTGCCATGGGACCAGCCACTGCGCTAGTGGCTGCCTCTGCCTCCTTGCAGGGCCTGTTTCATCACCATGTAAGAAGGCTGACCCAGTGAGTGCTTTTCCTGGGGAGAGGACAGCCCTCTTCTCTATGCCTACCTAATCACACCCAGATGATGTGTGTGGTCTTGCGACACTGGAAGTGGCGATGTGCTGTGTAGGTGTGCAGATCACAGGGGCTCCTCCACCGTGGGAACGGCTCACGTCCCATCTGCATCCAGTCCATCAAGCTTTCAGAGTTCCCAGTATGAGCGTCTGAGGGTCTTGACGCTGCTGGGTGCCCTGTTCTATGAGAGACAGGCCATGGTGGCCATCCCTCTACTTCTCAGTGTGGGGAAGAAGACTAGAAAGTGACAAAGAAAATTGATTTCTAGAGCCAGCTAAGTGAGAGAGAGCCTGCTTGGCTCTGAAGCCGAGGGCCCCAGTGTGCTGGCCTCAGCTGTCTGTTCCACCCATTGTGTGAGGGGCCCCTGGGGGGATGAAGAGGCTCTGTCCCCTGCAAGGGCACCCAGCAGAGGCTGTGCAGACTGCCACCAGTGGGGGCCCAGGCACCATGTTGCTAACATAGCTCCCAATTTGAGGGAGGAACAAGAAATATAGATATGTATATAAACACTAATTTTAAATATAGTCAACTCATTCTTTTTTTTTAAAAAAAGAATGTGGTCCAAATCTGAGACATCCATAGGCCAGATTCTACCTTGGGACCACTACTGTGAAACCTCTGTAAAGAAATGACAAAGGTGAAAGAGAGGCGAGCAAGGATGACTTTATCCAATCAGGCAGTTCCCTGAAATAGACACGACAATTAACCAGCTACTCATTACAAAATCTGCTAAGCAGACAGCATGGTTGCCAACCATGCTGTTGGGAGGAAAAAAGCAGAAACAAAGGGAATACCTTATTTACTAAGGCCAAAGACAAACAGCAGTGCATTTACACAATGCCAAAAACATCAGGAAGCTGTGATCAGTGTGGTTCTGATGGCCACATTGAGGAAGTCTGGGGACAGATGTTCACAAAGATGTCTGTGAGAAGAAGTGGTCCCAACATCTTCCCGGAATGGGGACAGTTTGAATCTTGAGGGTTGGGTTGCTGACCACCAGGCACCATGTCAAATGCTTTGTAAGTATTACTGTATTTCACGTTTTTAACGGTCCTATAACGTTATACCAAGCTCTTAAAACAATACAGTGCTGTCTCTTGACTTGCTTGGCCTTGAGGGAGAAGAGCCAGACATGCCCAGGCAGGGGAGTAGGCAGGAGCACAAGCATAGAGAAGCATGGAAAAGACGGCGTGTCTGCAAGGAGAGGGGACGAGCATGGGTGTGCCACAGTGTGCCTGCAAACTTGTGTCTTTGCACAAGTGTTCATCCCCAGTCTATGCTTACCTAACAGTCCTGAACTAGGGGCTTAGAAGCTGAGCTGGAGGCCTGGGGCCTGGGGCCTGGCTCAGACCTCAGTACTGACAGCAGCCAAGGTCCCTGTGCAGCTGGAACGCAGTCCACCCCACAGCTGAGCAAACCTGCCTTGCTAGGGAATGTGCTGAACACCCGTGGACATCCAATCCACCCCAGAGTCCTCGCCCCCTGACTGGGATCAGCGGGGGTGGCAGGGGGGATCTCAGGTTCAAGCAGGAATCTGGGCTCCAGTCAACCCGTCAAGAATGTCTAAGGAGCCTATAGCTACTCTGCCTGCTGGCAAGAGGGCCAAGTGCTAAGTTCTGCTGCAGGAAAGGATGAGAAAGGCCTGCAAGTTTGGACAGGGTCAGCGGGAGGGGAAATGCCACCTTCCTTTCAGCATCAGGGGAGCTTTGAGAAAGAAGCAGGGTGCAGCCGTCTTCCTGCTTCTGCCTCCCGAGTGTTACAGGCACGTACCATCACACCTGCAGGATGAATTTAAAGTGGGCTCAATGGTGTCAGAAGAGCCTTTGACTATGAATGGTAAGGAATGAAAATTGTTAAAAGAACAGTTCCAGTGGGGTACCTCCCTATGAGTTGTTGGTCAAGGGGGGTCCCTAAGTCCCCCACAATAATACAAGCTAATGCCACTGTTCTTGGTTGCCCACCAGAACTAAATGGTATTTAGTCTATCACTGAAGACACCACACACAGGACATAGAGAAATCCGGAACCTTCTTCCCTGCTGGCTGACTTTCAAAGTGATGGAAGGTGTTATGCAGGTTACTAGGGAAGAAAAGTCATCAGCAGTCTTACCCGGCAGTGGCCCCCCGTGTGCTACATAACTAAGTGATGAGGTCAAATGTGCCCACTGGTGCAACAGTGGTATGACTGTTACGGGATTAACCAACTGCTTTCTGATAAAATTTGAGCTGTAGTCTATGGGAGGAAGTTTATACCTGGTTCTATAAACCTGGTCAAAAGCTTTGGGGTGGGAAGGTCATAGGCTATAGGGGATCAACCACTACTGTTGTTTTGATCAATGGACATGTAGCGAGCATCAAACTGTTTATGTTCATGCCTGTAGACTATTGCTGCTCTCAGCTTTGGTTAGACAGGCTTCTTTTTAGTGGGTGGTGGTTACTGCAGAGACTCAATGTGCTGACTGTAAGCGCCTGTCGAGTGCTCAGCCCTAGATAGGGGATCTACATCACCCCTTCCAGCCCTCAGAGAGCATTGTGGTAAAGGGGAAAGAATGGAAAAGCTGGAGGATAGGGAGGCGTGCCATGGGATGCTGTCTTCTGGACCTGTCATGGCTGTTGTGTTCATGAGCTCACAGCAGCTGTGTTTTCTTGTAAAAGACCTACCTGAGTTTGGGACAGTCAACACTCAATGGTCATGAATAGCAGAGGGGAAATCACAAGGTCTCACCCCTCTCTGAGGCGTTAGTGGCACTTAATGGGGGGAAGGCATTTTCTTCAGTGTTTAGTCGCTGGTTTGACTGGCCTGTACTCCAGTTAATCACCTCCGCCCATGCTTATGCAAGCAATCTGAATTAATCTCATTGGGCCTCTCTCTCTCTCTCTCTCTCTCTCTCTCTCTCACACACACACACACACATTAATGTAGAAGGGAGCTAGTTGGGAAGAGAAAGAGGGTAGTGGGAGTAAATATGATCAAAATACACTATATACATGTATACATATATAAATCAAATAAATTAGGAAATATTTTTGAAAGATGCAGATAAACTACAACATGGTGCTTGTTTGCCCCACAAAAGGCTAGCTGTAGTAGGACTGAAAGGCGTGTGTAAGGGGCCTAAGCTGCAGGAGGAGGCAGAAGTTGTCAGATTTTCATCAAGTTCCCTCGGCGGATGCGGTCCTGTGGCTCTCAGGGTGCCAGCGGTTGGATCTGGAGGCAAAGAAACACCTCTCTTCATCTCCACCCCGTCTCTGCCTTAGTGTGTCAGCCTGAGGTGTCTAACAGATGAGAGCCAGGCCGTGTCTGCTCCCAGGGAGCAAGACGGTAGCTCTTTAGGCTCAAATGTCCCTTCCTTCCCCCCTCGAGTCATTCCCAAGGACAGCAGTAGGTGTAGTTCTCTTCCTTGGGGCGGGCACGGGAATTAAGCTGCAAAGGGCTACTGGTGACTAATGATGCCTGTGGACTTGGTGAAGCCCACTGTGCTGGATAAAGGCCGATGGTGACCTTCTGCACGTGGCCTAATGAGTTCTTCCTGGCTGTGGGAAGTTTGCTCCTGGTTTTGCATGCTTGAAACACATCCACCTTCCTTCTGCTAATGAAGGTGGGCATGTGGCCCACACCAGGCTTGTCATAGGCCCGAGGCCCTGGTGCCAGTGGCTGGTCCAGAGAAGAGTGGGCAACACCAGCCAGTCCTGCTCACCGGATGAGAGGAGGCACTCCTCTGGTCACAAAGCTGCCCAGGCCACGGTGGCTGTCTGCAGGGCTCCATCGCAAGAGAACACTGACAGAGTGGAGCTGCCGGGCAGAGATAGACAGACAGGCAAGTGGGGAGAGGCGGGCAGGCCTGGAGAGTGGGGTATGGCTGCCGGTGGTCCCAGGTTACATTACTGCTGAACACTGTGCTGGCTGTTGGGTGGTTGTCCCCCATTCTATGTGGTTTGAGATGGCTGTCGGGGTGACTCTGGGAGTCCTAAAAATTCCGATTCCTCTGGGGGTGGGGGAGAGAAGAAGCTGATCCCTTGATGCCATACTTGGTCCTAGCTCCAGACATCTGGGCTATGCGGAGGAAGGTAAGGGAGGAAGGGACGTCTCAGCTTCTCTGAGCCAGAGCATGTCACATGCATAATGAGCTCCAGAGCTCAAAAACCAGGCTTTGGGTTTGCCCTCCTCCCCTCCGACTGTCTTTCCCTTGATGTCTAATGGGAAAAGACTAAAATGTCACAGCGCTGGCAGGGTAACCTGATGACGTTGGAGAAAAAAAAAAAAAAAACAACGTGCCCAGCATATAGTATAACAAAACATATAGAATTACAAAACACTGTAAATTGTCTTTCGCCAAAAGTTCTTCTGTCATGGGCTGGAGAGATGGCTTAGCAGTTAGGGCACTTGCCTGCAAAACCTAAGGACCCAGGTTCGATTCCCCATTAGCACCCACATAAGCCAGATGCACAAGGCAGTGCATGCTTCTGGAGTTGAAGTGCAGCGGCTGGAAGCCCTGGGCGCACCCATTCTCTCTCTCACTTTCTCTCTCTCTGCCTTTCAGAGTCTTGCTTTTCTCTCCTGTCAAACAGGTTCGTAGGACCGATGAAACGATGAGATGGCCGACAGTAAAGGCATGGTGGAGAAAAGCAAAACAGAGGCAGGGACAACTAGCCTTACCTAGCTCCCTTCCAATTTCCTTACTTCTGGAAGAAGAAAAGAGAAGAGTAATCCAAATTAAACCATCAGTTGGATGCCAATAGTTCTACCAATACAATCAGAATCCTCCATTTTTTAAAATAAAGGTCCAGATTGTAAATATTTTTGCCGGGGGGGGGGCATACAGTCATTACCACAATTTACCATGTTACCATTATTGCACAGATGGGCACTGGCTAGTTTGTAATGATCAATGTGGCTGTGTTCCAATAGCAGGTAGCAGGGGCTGGATAGGCCCACGGGCTGTATTTGCCCTTCCTGGCTTTACTGAGGGGTCTGGAGTTGGTGAAAGGCACGGCCCTGTCGCAAGCCTCTTGTCTACCAGCCCCTCCTTAGAGATCAGATACCTTGAGAGAGGCAGAGTCCATGCAAGTTGCCAGAATTCCTCCTCTGCTTTTGAGGACTGGGGATTTAGATTTATGGATGTGACAATTTGTTTCGCATAATTCTGTCAGTAAATACACGACTTCCACCAGAAGCTATTAGGTAAACGATTTGGCCCTTTCCCTTGAGAAATATTCTCCCCACTGAAATAAATGGAGGGTGCCTTTTCTCTCTCATAAGCTAAGCATATTATTTGCCTCATCACACAAGGCAAGTGCGGCAGCTCCCAACCATTAGTCCACCATTGCAGCCATCAGACGGCCAGGAGCCAGAAGTAATTTACAATAGGGAAGTAAATAGGACCCCAGATAAATAAATAAGAAGCCCAGGCTGGTCTGGGGCCTGAAAAGATTAAGTAATGAGAGTATCTAGTGAGAGATTTAGTGCTAAGCGAGCTAGGACCAAAGCAGCCTCCCATGGAGGAATCAAATTATATCATTGGAAAGAGATCTTATTGAAGTCCTTCATGCTGAGCAGGGCAATCAGCACTCCTGGGGAGGGAGGGAGGGCTGCCATCATTAGCATAGCAATTTGAGATTCCACACTGATGTCTGGTTAATTAGCTGCAGGTAAATGGGTTATGGATGGCAGGTAGGCCAGGTACGTGACCCTGCCCAGTAGAAAAACCTGGTCAGACCCATGGGGGCTGGGGTGCCAGGCATGGTGGAGCATAACTTTAATCCCAGCTCTCACTGGGGAGGCAGAGGTAGGAGGATCACTGTGAGTTCAAGGCCACCCTGAGACTATATAGTAAATTCCAGTTCAGCCTGGGCTACAGGAAACCCGTACCTTAGGGGAGGGTGGGGGAGAGGAGAGGACCTGGATGGGAAAGAAGATGTGGCTGGGGCTGATAAAAAGCTCGTTTAATAGGCCTGTGGAAATGATGCAGAAGTTAAAGGCACTTGCTTTCAAAGTCCAGGTTCAGTGCCCATGTAAAACTAGATGCACAAAGTGGCACATGCATCTGGAGTTTATTTTCAGCGGCAAGAGGTCCTGGCATGTGCCCATTCTTTCTTTCTCTGCTTGCAAGTGAATAAATAAAATATATGTTTTAAACAAAAAGCTCACTTCAGCTTCATAACTTCTAAACTTCCTGGGGGGTAAGGTTTCCATATAAGGGCTTATTAGCCCCTGCAAGGCTGCAACCTCTGGGAAGTGGTCTCCTCACCATCCCAACCTAAGGTCTCCTGGGGAGTCAGCCTCTACCCTTCCTTCGGATTGGCTATTTCAAGGATTCTTACCTTGTGAGGTTTGTCCCTTCTATGCCCCTCCTCAAGTTCACCATGACACCAGCCACATGGAGGCAGTCACTGCCTGGACAGAAACTTTATAGCTAAGAAAGATGACTCCTTCGTTTCTCCAGCAAATCTCTTTCAAATTCACAGACACAGGGATTTATAAAGAACGTAACTACGTTCCTCACAGGTAAGGAGGCTGAGAAGTGCAAGACCAGTGTGCTGGCAGAGTCATCAATACCCTGTTTCTTATAAGGTAACTGCTACTGGGGCCAGCCCCACCCAGGCGAATATCAATTGTTGAAGCTTCTGAGGTAACACTCCTTCTTCCCCCATTCCCAGCTCTTCATGACCAAGAAAGGCAAGTTCACTAAGTCTGTACTTGCAGCCTTGGTCCGGGAATCTGAGGCCTAGAGATTTTGGGTCACTCTATGCCTTAGTTTCTCCAACTGCAAGATGAGATCACTCGTCTAAGGTTCCAGGAGATATCATTGGACTCTAGCATTTTATAAAGATGACCTCATACCCCATGAAGGATTGTGGTAGAGACAAGAGCTCACACAGAGCTTAGCACAGGACAGAGGACCCTGTGTGACCAGGGATTCTTCCATCTGCCTTGGGAGGAGCCACTGAAAGACAAAACCAAGCCTGAAAGATACCCACCTCCATCCCTCAAAGGTTTCTCTTTTATTTTTCCTTAGCTATAGCTCTATCCTCCATCCTTCGCCTCCCCTCCCGTCCATCCTTTCTTCCCTCCCTCCCTTCCTTTTTTCCTTCCTTCCCCTCGGTCTTACTCCAAGTTCTCTTTCTTTCCATTGTATAGCTGCCCCCACCCCCCCATCCATTAAATGACTCTATCCTCAATGAAAACATGGTAATGAGGTCAGGTCATGCATAACAGCAGCACCTCTCATTAACATGAGGCAATGAAGAGAGTCTCCAGGGCCCACATTCCACAGTGTGATGTGGGAGACTGGATGGTGGGAGGTCTCCAGGAGGGAGAAACAACAGAGAGGGGTGGGGCAGAGAGAAGGACAACAAATGGCACACTGGCGTTCAGTTTACACAGGGCCATGCCAGAGTCTCAAAGAGCTAGTTTGGAAAACATTAATATTTTGATGTTCCAGTGTGGTTCTGGTTCAATTATTTTAGAAGATATGGTTCATTTCAGGTTTGGACTAATTCACCAGATGTCTTTCAAACAACCTCTGGTTTAGATCCCAGATCAAGAAAAAAGTAATTTGGAGGCTTAGGTCAATGTTCAGCAAATTAGTGTAATCTATCCTTTCTTTTTTAATTTTTTTTTTCTTTTCCCAGAATAGGGTTTGGTTTTAGCTTGAGTCCCCAGAGATCTGTTTTGTTTGTAAAGCCATCACTGAACTGAGGTTCCCAGTAACTAGACAATCTCTTTTGATACCCATTAGAAGTCAAAAATCAATGAGGCCGAGACACGAAGTCAACAAAGTTTATCTTTTCATTTCATTGTGTCTCAGAATATTATTCCCAGATCTTTGAAATAAGCATCAAAAATAGCATTCTTCTCCCCAGCTCTTGGTGTCAGACACTGGCACACATCTACCAGGGGGATTTCAGTACAGGCTGTTTCTCTCTGCAGGGCAGCCACACTGCCCGAGTACAAAATCCTGTGTGCTGTTATTTTGTCCTAATTCTTCTAAGTGTGCAAGGGCATGTCTGTGTATGTGTGTGTGTGTGTGCATGCAGTGGGTACACATGTGCACTCAGGTTATTACTGAGCCATTTGGAGTGTATTCAGAGCAATGAGGAAAGAGCTGTCACTGGCAATAGAAGGTGCCTTTGACCACACAGTGAGAGGAAAAGGTCACATTTGAAGAGGCCAGATTTTACTTTCTTTCATTAGCTCATTTACAGAATATTCATCCAACGCCTACCGTGTGCTAGGTACAGAGGGGGGTGACTGCAGCGTCAACCATGTAGACAGTACCTGCTCTCGAGAAGATTACACTCTATTGAGGGGTGACAGAGCCGAAAATAAACAAGCCAACAAACGAGCCAACGAATTCAGGTAGCAATGCGTGCTATGAAGAAAATGAAACAGGGTCATTTCATAGACAGTGCCTGTAAAGCCGGGGACAACCACACGTCACCAAATGACCAAGAAAGGAATTTTTGAAGAAGTGATGTTGGAGCCGGGGCATGAATTTCAAGAAGGACGGGTCATCAGCATGTTCCAGGAAGAGGGGACAGAGAGGCAAGAGGAGAAGGAGTTGTTCCATCCAGAGGAAGACAGGCGATGGGGCGGCCATGGGTGGAAAGAGGCCTGGGGTGGTGGCATCAGGAAGAGGATCAGGACAAAGATGGTGCACTGTTGGAGCTTGGGTTTCTCTTCAGGATTAGGCAAAGTCGCTGGAAGGTTTAACTTGGGCATGAGGTTGAGTAGGCATGGTATGAGTAGAGATGTCTGCCCTACCCTCGTGTGTTTTGAATACTTGGTCAGTAGCTGGTGGCAACTTGGGAGGTGGAGCCCCGTCAGTGGGAGTGTGCAGCTGGAGGCAGGCTTAGGGGTGTTACATAGACCAGCTCTTCCTCGCTCACCTCCCCAGCGACGCGACAAGATGTGATGCTCAGCCTCTGCTCTGCCTTGCCATGATGAAGCTTCCCCTTGAGACTGTCAGCCAAAGCGAACCCTCTCCTTCCATACGCTACTTTGGGGCAGGTGTTCTATCCAAGCAACGAGGTCACTTAAACAGGAGGTCTAATTTGTCTTGAAAACAATGATGGCGGCCATTGCATGGGTGAGATGAGAAAGACACGTGAGGAGAAGCAGGTGGGTTAGGGAGGAAGTCCTTGAAACCATCCTGTGGAGAAAAGATGAGGGTGGTGCTGGGTGGATGGGAGCCAAGATGGAAGGTGGTTATGTGGTGAAGAGTAGTGAATTCCAGGTCAGCCTGAGCTACAGTGAGATCCTACCATGAAAAACAAACAAAAACAAAAACAAAAACAAAAACAAAAACCTCTCCCTGATGCCCTCGTTCCTCATGCCTCACTCCAGTGAGTGTCCACTGGGAGAAAGGGGAGTCATGAGCTCCCCAGACGCTCTCTTTCTCTCGGCGGCTTTCCAGCCTCACTAGACCTTATGATCTCCCATCTCCCATCCATCACTCCCACTTAAACAAAGGAAATGCCCTGCATGAGGGAAGAGGGTCTGCAGAGAACACCATTAGCAACGACAGCTCTAACAATTATTTCCTAAGATGATTTTGTTCCGTGCCCAGGCCCTTTGGATCTGGTGACTGACAATGCTCTGTCTTGAGTTCTAAAATAGAATGGAAGTCCCCAAAGGTCTTGGGTAAAAGCCTGACCCATGCGCATCTCTTTCAGGGAAAAGAGAGGCTCTCTCTAGAGACAGGAAAACATTTGGAGTAACAATTCACTGTCACCAACACGGGCCCACTGTTGCCATCTCTAAAGCACAGCAGATACCAGTGATGAGCCAAGGTCACAAACAGCCTCCCCTCTGCCACCTCACTGTTGTCTTCCAAACCCTAGTATCTCAGCACAGCATTGCTCAGTGACTGGAGCCAAGGTATTAGTATTGCAATGAAAGTGAAATTGATTCTGTGTTTTGGTTCAGAACATGGAAAGAAGCTGCATTTACCCACCTGCTGTTATCCAACAACTAAAAGGTTTTATGCATCTGTTTGTGGTGTGATATGATGTGTCTGCCATGCTATGATATGTGTGTACACCTAATGTATTCTTAAATGTATCGTCTGGTACATATATAAGTGTGATATAGCATCTCTCTCTCTCTCTCTCTCTATATATATATATATATATATATATGTGTGTGTGTGTGTGTATGTGTGTATATATATATGTATATATACATATATATATATGTATATATATATATATATATAGAAAGAGAGAGAGAGTGTGATGGTATAATGTGTGTATGTGTGGTGAAGGATGGTATATTCTATGTATGTGTGTCTATGGCATAATCTATGTATGTGTGCAGTGTGATATGTTACATGTACATGTGTGGTGTGTTACATGTACATATAGGTGACATATGTTTGTATGTATATGCTATGAAATATGGATGAGCATAATTTAGCATTTGGTGTGTATGCATGTGGTATGGTATGACATGTGTATGTGATGGTATGATACAGTATGTGTGCATAGTGTGGTGTATTTTGTATGGATGGGCATGGTGCTATGTGACATATGTATATGTCTCACGTAGAAAGATATATGTGTGTGCATTTCTTAAAAAGGAGAGACACGATAACACGACGAGTGCTGCCATAAGAATAAAATGTCGATCCTGCATCTCTTTCTACAGCGACGGCATTGGCCTTCGGCTTTCAAAGCTCATTAGCGTTAGGTTTTCCTGAGCACCTTGGCCCACAGCACAGCATTTCAAAATGGCCAATGAGCTGAGACTACGATGGGGGCGATCAGTCCTAGGTTACCCGTAGCCAGCTTTCCCCCTTACCACTGACATAACCTTCTGAAAGCCAAGGTGTTCCCTCCACTTGAAGAAATGTTGGCATGTGTGTTTCAATCGAAAGCCAACTCATTGACTGAAAATTCAGGTCTAGAGCTCTAGAAATACCAAGAGAAACCAAGTCTTGAGTTCCACAGCAGGAGGCTGCACCTCACCAAGCAGGAAGAGAGCTCTTGGCTACACACAGGAAATGCCAATCAAGTGGACATCACCGTACTCTGGGTGAGGAGGATTAGAAAAGGAGTGATGGGGAGAATGATGCATCATGAAATAAACATTATTCTAAACCATGAATCAAAAATGCAGCTCTAGGGCCGGAGAGATAGCTTAGGGGTTAAGGCATTTGTCTACAAAGCCAAAGGACCCATATCCGATTCCCCAGGACCCATGTAAGCCAGATGCACAAGGTGGCACATGCATCTGGAGTTTGTATGCAATGGCTGGAGGCCCTGGTATGCCCATTCTCTCATTCTCTCTCTGTCTCTCTCCCTAACTCAAAAAATAAATAAATAAAAACAAAATATTTAAAAAATACTCAGCTCCAGCACACCAAATCCAGGCAAAGTGCATGAAATTTACTTAAACTCCTCCATTTCTATTTGGTTTGGACAGTACTGTGTTATCATGGCTTTGCTATTGTTAATATTGCATCAACACTTTCATTATAGACCCCAATCTCCAGGACTTGTAAATGAACTGTAAACCTTACAAGTGGAAATTAGAGTTCAAATCCAGAAGTGTGATTCCTTAGGAAAACTAGGAGAAGGATGAAGTTATAGAAATGGTTCCGTCCATGTGTATGTGTGATTTGAAATTATGCTAGAATTTGGCACAACAAATTAAAATTCTATTTGTTCCCAGGATTCTCAAATGTTGGCTGAAAATGAGAGATGATTAGGCTCTTTGGAAATGTTTCTGTGGATGCTGAACACAGTTCAAGAAGAAATAATTTAAGATTATTAGATGTGGGTATATTTGCATCGTTCAGATAATTAAGGAACATGTGTTTGGGATCTGCCCACTTCTAAAGGCTACTTTTCTACTTACAAAGTAGTGGCTCTCTAATATTTAATCCCTGGATCAGTGTGTGCCTCTTATGGAAAATGAGGTATATATGAAGGTTGGCTCCAGATTCTCAGTGGTGGTTTGATTCAGGTGTTCCCCCATAAACTTAGGTGTTGTGAATGCTAGCCTCCCAGCTGATGGAGGTTTGGGAATTAAAGCCTCCTGGAGGTAGTGTACTATTGGGGGCAGACTTATAGGTATTATAGCCAGTTTCTCCATGCCAGGGTTTGGCACACTTTCCTGTTGCTATGGTGCACCTTATGTTGGCCAGGGGGTGATGTCCACCCTCTGCTCATGGCATAGTTTTCCCCTGCCATCATGGAACTTCTACTTGAGCTGGTAAGCCAAAATAAACCCCTTTTTTCCCACAAGTTGCTCTTGGTCAAGTGTTTTCTGGCAGCAATGCAAACCTGAGTGCAACAGTAATGTTGATACTAAGGAGTGGGATTTCTGCTAGACACCTGACTGTGTGGCTTTAGCCTTTTGGAGCTGATTTTCGAGAGGAATGTGGAAGGATTTGAAACCTTGGTCTAACAGATACCTTGTAGTGCTGTAAGCACAGCTTGATGGACTATTCTGGTCAGAATTGAAAGACCTGAATGCAGTAAGAACTATGGACTGTGAGGTTTGACTTGTGAGGGTGAGAAAGAGCTCTGCTTGGACTGGGCTAGAAGAGGTTTGTGCGAGAGGCTTGATGTTACACCCATGTCCTGAGAATTTGTGCAGGGTTGCATTGCGTAGAAATAGACTGGTTTGAGAGAGGGATATGGCAAAAAAAAAAAAAAAAATGAAATATTTGGGCCCAAACTGCTGCCTGTTCAGGTGCAACTGTATGAGAGATTACAACCATTAGGATTTGGCCAGCTGAACTGCAGTGGGGCATCAGGAAGAATGCAGTCTTTTGAAGGTGCCTGAGTGCTCAAGGAGTGTCCTGTTATTCAAAGTCTGCTTTATTCCCCCCTGGATTAACAAATTGGCAACCTACCTAGTATTGTGGAGTATAAGAAATGCAGGAAAGAGAGGGTCATTGAGTTTGCAACACGGTCTTGTGTTTTGGAAATGGCCATGGGCAGTGTGAAGCAGGTTTGCTGGACGTCTGCATGGAAACTCAATGGAGTTGTGAGGATGAACCATGGATTGCAGTGGTGACCCAGTGGAGATGCTGGGACCACAAGATGGCTACTAAGGACAGCTGCCACCCCAGATGAAGTTTTCAGGACTGTGAGTAGCCTAGCTGGAGGGGCAGAATTGGCATTTCAGAGACTTGTTGTTGGTTAGAATTATTGGACTTGAAGATTTGTCACTGAATACAGTTGTTGAACTTGGAGCAACAGTTTGATGTTTTCCCTGTTTAAAATCTCGTGTTGGTTGAATATTTCTTTGTTATGCTGAATGACATTTTTTGCAATGTGAATGTTTATTCTGTGCCATTACGGGTTGAGGGGGGGAGTTTTTGGTATCATGGCTCAGTTAAAAGATCTTGGACTATGGGAATATTTGAACTTCATTTGGATTGATAAAAACTATGGGGCTGTTTAAAGTTGGACTGAATGCATTGCACTTTGCATCATGGATGGTTATCAGTTTATGGGGACCAGGGACAGAATGTGGTGGCTTGATTCAGGTGTCCCCCATAAGCTTAGGTATTCTGAAT
Organism: Dipus sagitta; assembly: GCA_036346955.1. Lineage (NCBI taxonomy): Eukaryota > Metazoa > Chordata > Mammalia > Rodentia > Dipodidae > Dipus > Dipus sagitta. Next base: position 47,056,126 of record CM070777.1, on the reverse strand, counting down.
GCTAGGTTCCCAGTTGATGGAGATTTGGGAATTAAAGCCTCCTGGAGGTAGTGTACTGTTGGGGGCAAACTTATGGGTGTTATAGCCAGTTTCCCCATGCCAGGTTTTGCACACTTTCCTGTTGCTATGGTGCACCTTATGTTGGCCAGGGGGTGATGTCTACCCTCTGCTCATGCCATAGTTTTCCCTGCCATCATGAAGCTTCCCCTCAAGTCTGTAAGCCAAAATAACCCCCCTTTTTTTCCCCCACAAGTTGCTCTGGCAGCAATGCGAACCTGACTGCAAAATTCTCCATCTTAGTAAATGCTCTACCCTTTACCTGAGCGTCCTTACTGATGGCCACAAAGCCCCATCTAGGTTGTCCAAGTCGGCCACAGGCCGCAGGGTGCTGACAGCAGCCATGGTACTGTGCAGAGAGGGCTCAGCTGTCAGGCTTCCAACTCCGAAGGTGGGTCCCAGCCAAGGAAGTCTGAGCAGCAGCCAGGTGGCAAGAAGCCCATCCTCACACCCTCTGTGCTCTGATACTCAGTTCTACACTCGGCATCACGGCAGCACACTGCAGTGACACACAGTAGTTGTCCAGCAATGTGTTAGCTGTCCCTGGTCATGCTGTGTTGTTCCTACGAATTGGGTAGAAATGTTTCCAACAAGGCACTGGCCGAGTTTCAGGGATCAGCTTGGTATCTTTCATTTTTCATTTTCCCTAACTCACTATTTGTATATACTCCAGAGAGAATGTACTGGTCTCTGGGGCTTTTGGCTATATGTATGAAGACATGAGCTTTTCTTACAGTCTACTGTTCAGTCGTCACCAGATAAAGTTCAGGAGGTTTTCCAAAGACCTTATGCAGGTAACAACTTCTTCCTACACTCTCCCTTTTCCTACAGCAATTCAGTTTGACCCAGGGGTTCACCATATGAAGACTACCTCTGTTCCAGTGTCGCCTGCCAAAGGTTGGTCTGACTTCTCTGTAGGGTGACTTCTCTCACTCAGGCCCATGGCATGACTTGAGAGTGGCATGCACATCTTCAGAAAATCATGTTGGAACCCCCACCAAGTAAACTAGCAAAAACTCTTACCTTCGAACCAAAGAAAATACTAAATCCATGAAATCACTTAAGCCACCCTTCCAAAGCAAGAGAGAGACTCAAAATGTTTTATGCAGCAACCTATAAGAAACTCATTTTGTGGGATGTTTCACATTCCAGACTATGGTTTATTCCCCCATATAGCCCTGCCAGTAATATCAACCAGATGTGGCCAAGAAGTCTGTGCAGAATTGTAAAAATTACAAGCATATTCTGCAATTCCAAAGCATTGTAAAGTCACAGCTTCGTTTTCTTTCCTTTTTAAGAAAAAAAAAAAAAAGACTCAAAACAATTTTCAAGTTGGCAGAACGTTGGCTTGCCTGATGAGTTTAGACAATACTTCTACTGGCCCAAAGGGCTAAATAAATTAAAAATAATAAAACCCAATTCTACCTTGATGCATTGTAGGGAACCTAGAAAGACCCACTTACTTGCACATATTTAGGGCTATGAAATTTTCTCTTTCAGAGTTTCAAGTCTTAATGCCCAAGACCTCAGATAGAAGAGTGTGTTCATGTATGCTCATGGAACTGAATGTTCTAGCTCCAAACACTGAATCATGAACATTTTATCAACCTATGATGGTTCTCTCTTTCAGCCCTCAACCCCTTCAAGGTGTGTCTCAACATGAGAAATACTTGGTAAGACAGAGAAATAAAATAAAAATCGGGGTTTCCAATGACTTGAGGTTATTCTTACAATTTAAATTCCTTGTGCCTCAGTTTTAACATCTGCACAATGAGAGTCACAACGTGTCTATGTCAGAATTCTTAGGAGGACAGGAAGAAGTATGACATAAGGTGTGTAGCACAAGGTAGGTACTTGACAAATATCCTATTCCTTCACTCTCCACAAATCTATAAAATGACGGAGGTTGCCATAGATGTGTGTTTTCTTTAAAAGCATGCCCCACTAGTGACATATACCAATATCACCTAGAGTCCCTATTGCCAAAGTCAAGTCCCCAGATCCATGTAGGGACACACAGAAATAGGAAACATCTTTGGGGCAATTCTTTTCTATGTGTTAAGTCTGAGAACCACAGGAACTTGTCCTTGCTCTGTAGAATGCGGCCAGCAGCACCACCGAGCATTTATAAAAAAAAAATACAGGGCTGGAGAGATGGCTTAGTGGTTAAGCACTTGGCTATGAAGACTAAGGACCCTGGTTCAAGGCTTGACTCCCCAGGACCCATGTAAGCCAGATGCACAAGGTGGCGCATGCATCTGGAGTTCGTTTGCAGTGGCTGGAGGCCCTGGTGCACCCATTCTCCCCTCCCCTGCCTCTTTCTCTCTCTGTCTGTTGTTCTCAAATAAAACTAAACAATTTTTTTTAAAAAAATACAGATTCACAGGTGCCACTCCAGACTTATCAAGCCATCTCAGGGGTTCAGACACCCAGTAAAGTTCAAGAATCATAGTTCTAAAACTGTGCGGTGTAGACATCTACAAGACAATTCAAATGTTAGCTTTGTAGCCAACTCTACGGGGAAGTCAGCTGTTTCTGTGTTCTGCTGGGTACATCCTCAGTATGGACTTCTTTGCCTTCTCTTCTGGCTATGGCTTGAGGTGAGAGAGAGAGAGAGAGAGAGAGAGAGAATAGGCTCACAAAATAGAAACAGCAAGAATTACAAGGTACCCACTGTCATAGATGGTCTATCCACATGCAGGTTGAGGTGAAACCCACTTCACATGGATGAGGAATGTGGTGGTTTGAATGAGGTGTCCCCCAAGCTTCATGTGTGGCAATTTGGGAGGTAAATCCTTGCTGGAGAAGGTGTGTTGTCAGCAGGTGGGCATTGGGCTGTTAAAGCCCAGCTCCCCCTTGACAGCACTAGCTCACTCTTGCTGCTACATCCCAGCGGATGTAACAAGATGTGATGCCCAGCCTCTACTCTGCTATGCTTTCTTCACCATGATGAAACTTCCCCCTTGAAACTGTAAGCCTAAAATCAGCCCTTTCCTTCCATAAGCTGCTTCTGGTGGCGTGTTTTGTGCTAGTGATATGCCAAAAGGATGCCATAAAGCAAACCAAAGACCCTGCTCACTGTGGGATTCAAGTCTTAAGAGACAGAGAATCCAAGGGGAGGGGAGCTGGGATCCTGTTTGTGGGGACCTTCTCCTTGAGTCTCCTTTGTTCCTGGAGAAAGTGGCCCATGCCTGTGATGGCAAGGGTGGTCTTACCACCCTCCACCTCCTATCCTGTGAGTCATGCAGAAAACCCTGCTCCATTTGTCCTCTCTAGATGTACAGCTGGTGTCCAGAGAAGCAAAGCAGCATGCTAGGACCACCCAGGTCTCGGCAGATCCAGCTCCAGGCAGGCCCAGGTCCCTGCTGCACTCCTTCCTGATGGACTGGCTTCCCATCGTCCTATTGTCATTTCACCACCTCAGATCACAACTGCGCTGGAAAAATTGGCTACCATGGTTTTTGTTTGCTCCACTGGGTTTTCGCTTTCACGGCACTGTTTCACATCAGTGCGGAGTTTTATAGAGACACATATTGCGTGTAGTTGTGTTTTAAAGTTGAGTGTGAAACTGGAAAAGTAAGGTGGCTGGTGAGGGCTGTGTGAGCCACAGACAGAAGGTGCTGCCGAGGTACGAAGCTCCATGTTCGGTGAGGTGGGGCTCCCTTAGGGCTTCAAAGAGACTCAGGAACCAGCACTCCTGGGCTCCTTCCCAGAACTTGACACTTTAGTTACCAACCTCCTTGTGGCTACAATACAGAAAGTCTGGTTAGGAATGTGGCCCTGGAGTCAGGAAAGTTTGGGTTGACGCTGCTAGTTCCTGGCTCTATGACACTGGACAAGCTGTTCAAATCTCTAGGACTCTGTTTCTTGCTTTCTAAAATGGGGATACCACTGTGTATACTTCCTAAAGCTGAGACAGAAGGAGGAAATATACGTGAAGCACTTCACAGAACATGTGACTCACTAAATACACAAAATGCCCCCAAAAGCATTAAGAACAAATTGTATACCCCTGAATTCCCAAGGTCATGTCACAACCTCAGGGTCCAGGACGTGAGTAGAACTTCATATAACCCCCAGGTCTTACAGGAAAATGAGGCCACTCGAGTGAAGCCTTTGTCCAGTATGACTGGAGGCCTGACAAAGACAGGGGACACATGCTAGGTGAGTGGATGTTAGCTGTGTATGCCTGCCCTGAGAAACAGTCGTGTGGAAGGCAGCAAACAAGGTGAGACCCATCTGGCCAGAACCCTGACCTTGGACTTCCAGAGTTCAGAACTATGAGACCAGAAATCTGTGAAGTTTAAGTCACCTATCCTCTGATACTTGTTAAGGCATCCATAGCAGATAAGATGATTATCTTTATTGCAGAACCGATGTCTCAGATGGAAAGACCTGAGGGCACTCTTCTGAGGTTACCAAAAGGTAGGATTCAAACTCAGGTCTGGACAGCCCTGGGGCCTTGTTCTTGATTTCATTAGTTAGTGTGGGACTCTGGAGCAGGTAGACACCACATGGAACAGTAAAATCGGGACGTGGTAAGGAAATCAGAGGAGGTGCGGATGAGCAATGAGAGTGGGAAGTGCTTAGAGCAGGCTCCTTCACGGGAAGCAAGGGTCAGAATACCAAAATCGTGGGGCTTTTTTCTCTCAGACACAGATGCTGCCATAGAATCAGCCAGTGACTTGGAGCTTACTTAACTGACCATGCTCATATCATTTCAGTCACCTGGGATTACCCTCTCCAGACTCTTGCAAATTCACTGGCCCAGGCACTGACAGCAGGTTGAACCCCAGAGGCATGTTTCCAAAGTTGTCAAACACCTCACAGAGCTGAGTGGAGAACAATTAGGGCCTTTCGTCCCCCTCGCAGCATACCTGCTTATGCAGCTACCCATTACCCAGGACTGAATGGAGCTTCAGACCTGGACCCAGGACAGGCGAGCCAGTGGGACCTCAGCAGTCTGTCCACCCCTTAGAGGCAAGGCTGAGACCAACTCTCAAGGCACGCCTTCCAAAGCTGTCCATTCTGGGGAAATGTCGGTTTTTTTGTTTGTTTGTTTGTTTTTTGTTTTTTCGAGGTAGGGTCTCACTCTAGCCCAGGCTGACCTGGAAGTCACTATGTAGTCTCAGGGTGGCCTTGAACTCATGGTGATCCTTCTACCTCTGCCTCCCGAGTGCTGGGATTAAAGACGTGCGCCACCACGCTCGGCAAGATGTCGTTTTAATCACTGTTTTGTTTTGTTTTTCTTTTTTTCCCTGCCTTTTGCTCCTTTAGCAGAACTTTGGACAGAATTTACCACTTAGCATATAATAACCAGAAATCCTTCACTTCCTCTCCCATGGGTAGGTAAAAGAAAAAGCTAGAAGTGCATGTCATAAGGAGAACCAACAGACTCCAAATTATACAACAGACAATGCTTCATCTTTCTCCTCGCCATGCAACTACATACAGACCAGAGAGGAGAGGCAACAGTACTAGGGCCACGCAGCTTATGAGCACCAGAGCCAACAGGAGTGGCTGGGTCTTCCCACTCCAAATACAACTGTCTTCTATGCTGGTGTTTAAATGCTTGGACCACAGACCCCAGAGCCCTAGCTACCTGCCAGCTAGTGATAGGTAACCACAGCCATCATTCACGAGTATTGACTGTGTGCTGCATTCAATGTTGAATGCTTTCCGTTTATCTTCACAAGACTCCAGGGAGCTTGTCCACTTTCTGATGATGGTCTGAGACTGAGAGAGGGGACCAATCTGCCCGAGGTCTCAAGGCATATAACTGACAGACCCTTAGCCCTTTTACTCCATGGCCTCCTAGCCTCAGCTTGCAAGGAATACCAGGCAAAGCAGAAGCACGGTCCCTAGCCCTGACCTTGCTGTGAGCATGGGGGCAGCTGATTTTCACTGGGTGCCTGAGGCTGCAATATAGAACCCAAAACTCAGGACATCCTGGGCCATGCTGCCTATGCTTGAGAACAGAGAGGGCGCAGGCTCCATGAGTGCGTGCTGCTGCAGAGGGGAGGCTACTAGATCTACGGGAGGCCAGCTGTGGCTAGCGGAAGCTCTCGGGTGTGGGATGGGTCCACTGATGGTCCTTCTCCTCTCTCTCTCTCTCTTGGTAGGCATGGCCTTACAGGGTGGCCTAAAATAGAAGGACTTGGCAGAGACACAGGTGTATCCTGAGACCTTGTTCCAGTGGATTTACAAGTGGGGTCAGTCAGACAACCTTTCTGCTCTGGTTAGGATCTGGAATGCTCCTCTGCCACAAAGGCTATGTTAAGACTTGGTCCCCAGGTGGTGCTCCTGGGAGCTGGTGGGCCTCAGTGACGCTATTGAGTCATTAGAGACATGACCTTGGAGTGGGGGTAGTACCCCAAATTCTTCCTCTTTCCCTCTAGCCTCTGTCCACGAGGTAAGTGGTTTTGCTGCTCCGTGCGCATCCCCCGTGCTTTGTGTGCCACCCTGCTATAGGCCCTGCGTGATGGGTGCAATCAGAACCTTCTAGACTGAGCTTCAAGAGACCTTTGTTCTTTATAAGTTAATTGCATCAGATATTCTGTTACAGTGGTGGACAGCTGACTAGCATACTTTCTAGGCTTTCGAAGTAGGTTAGGTAAAGATCCGTTGGCAGGGTTGGCGCGAAGGGAGCACTGCTTCTTAGATCTGTGGAGTTCACAGAGGAGTGATGTGAACGCTCCGAGCTTTACTTTCCTCATCTACAAAACAGGAGCAGTCACCGTGGCTTAGGGAGGGAACTCTTTGTAGTGGAGGAACAAAACCGATACTCTCTGGAGGCAGGTGACCCACATTCAAATCCGGATTCTGCCACTAAGCAGTGTTACGATGTCAAGCAAGTTCTACAACATCTTGAAGCCTCAGATTCATGTCCACAGAACAGTTCGGATCATGGCACCTACCCTGCAGGGTTGTTAGGTCAGCTAGATGAGTTCATGGATGTTAAGTGCTCAGAGCAGCAGCTGGCACTCAGCATTCGCTAGTTATGACAAGGATCTGCAGGGCAGACTTGAAGCCTGAAGGACTGTGTAGAGCAGATGCTCAGTTAACGTGTAGATTACAGTTTTTTTTTTTTATTTCTGACTAGCGGAATTAATCTTTCCTACTCAAACAAGTGGCATGAACACACGGCACGTGTGATTAATTGAAGGCAAGGTCACATTGGCAGTGGTATCCCATCTGCTTAGATGGGAGCTTGTGAGCCAGGTCAGCAGTCTCCCCTCAGTTCTCTTCTACCAGAATGTTAACAAGCTTTTCTCCTTGAGGTTGTGAAATTAGCATGTTGTGAGTCCTTCCTCTGACTCAGCATCATGCCCACTGTTCCATGGGATGGAGGGAGCAAGATGACGTCCTTACAATGGCCCCGAGTCCCTGGATCCAGTGGTTCCTGAAGCCATGACCACCACTGAACGTCTCAGTTACACAAACTAGGATGTTTGCTCTTTGGGCTCAAGTGACTCTAGTCTCATCTTTCACACTTGCTAGTTAGAAATGGTCTTATTGGGCTAGAGAGACGGCTTGGCAGTTAAGGTATTTGCCTGCAAAGCCAAAGGACCCAGGTTCAATTCCTCGGGACCCATGTAAGTCAGATGCACAAGATGGTGCATGCGTCCGGAGTTCATTTGCAGTGGCTGGAGGCCCTGGCATGCTTATTATCTCTCTCACACTCTCTCAAATAAATAAATAAATTTAAAAAAAAATAAATGTTCTTATCATAGCATAGGTTGTCAATAAATATCCCTTCCCTGTGCTATCACTAACTGCTTTAATAATGCCTTCTTCTTCTATTCATTGCCTTTTCAAAAGATATCTGTTGTGGCTTGAATGTGCAATGTCCCCACAGGCTCATGTGTTTGAACAATTGATCCCTAGTGAGTGGTGCTGTTTTGGGAGGTTGTAGATCCTACAGGAGGTTGAGCCTCCACTGCAGGAAGTGAGTCACTGGCTTAGAGGTCTTATAGCCCAGTGCTATACCTATCTGCTCCCTGCATTGGCGCTATAGACACAATGTCAGCAGCTGTCGCATGCTCTGGCCAACATGCCTTCCCTGCTGTGTTGGGCTGGATCTTCTTAAACCATGAGCCAAAATAAACCTTTAGGCTGCTTCTTGTCAGATATTTGTTCATAGCAACAAGAAAAGTCACTACGGGCTGGAGAGATGGCTAAGCAGTTAAGGTGCCTGCCTGTGAAGCCTAAGGACCCAGATTTGACTCCCCAGGACCCACATAAGCCAGATGCACAAGTGCAGTGGCTAGAGGCCCTCGTGTGCCAATTCTCTCTCTCTCTCTCTCTCTCTCTCTCAAAAAAAAAAAAATAGAAAAAGAAAAGAGGGAAAAAAGTCACTACCACAGTTATACTTTGGATAAACACTGAATGTTCTGTGTCTAATGATAACAGAAACATCCAGAAGCGCTGCTTATCCCATATGGCACACTACAGAGCAGTCAGCTGCATAGAATCCACGCTGAGCCCGCCTCCCCCGTGGACTGCCTGTGTCTGCTGAGATGCAGCGTTCTTTCAGAACAGAGCCGCTGGCATATGTATACACACCCATGATCGCACATTTATTGGTTTCTAATTTGTACCCTGCTTGCTTCCAAAAGGGCCCTGGAGTAGCTGACAAAATGAGACAGAGACATAATAGGGCCATTAAGGAAAATCAAAGATCAAGCCCAAAGAGAAAAAGCAATGGCTGATTATGGCTCAAACCTGAGTTAATATAGTTGCTTCAATAAAAAAGATATATTTAACTCAGCTTTTTGGCAGTCATTCAGAACGTGTCAGGATAGGACCCATGGAGAGCTAAGCATCTTTCTTGTCTACAGCACTGTACCCAGCACAGAGGACAGGCTGTGACAGGTAGCCAAGGAAACCTTATCGCCTGACTGACTGACTGACTGAAGGAATGAACGAATGAATGAATAAATGGGTAAATAAATGAATGATTGCTGGAGAAAAGAATCAAAGCTCTCTGACAGCATTGTTTATAACCCTGGGACTATGTCACTCATGTATTCACCTACTCAGTCAGCCATCACCGCCTGAGTGCCATTTGTGCCTTCTTCTGCATCTGGGCAGAAACTCACAAGGGATGGATGCCAATGGGGTTGAACATCATTCCTGCCTTCCCAGATGCAGCTCTCTGGCTTGAAACACAAGCTTACTATAATTAATCTCAATGCTCACTGAAACTTCTAATCTCTTCATGCTCCTGAAACTAAGGCTGTGAAGATGCGAATTGTCGCAGTAACAATAGTTATCCTAGCCCTTCCTCTTTTCCAGTGCTTTTAACCTTTAAACACACACACACACAAACACACACACATACAATCTTGCTGGGTGCTGCAAGGCATGGAGAAGAGGAGAGGCAGCTCCCTGACTGAGAGGGGAAAGTGACTCTCCCAGTAGAAGGTAACAATTACAGCTTTCCAGGGCTTTCCCAGCCCCAGGCTTAGCCTCCAGTATCCCACAGGCAGCTTAGCACCACCTGGAACTCCTCTCCTGCCTAGCTTATGGTGCATGCCACACAAAATGGGCATCCCCTAGCGTCGGTAGGGAGGCATTTGTGAGCAGGAAGCAGACACCTGGTACCTGCAGCAACCATATCCTCAGACTGCACTCCCCAAAGCCCTCGAGCAGGCAGACACCCCATGACCTTCCTCGACCTAGAAACTGACTCTGGGATTCCAGATGAGCAGCTCAGCCGATGAAAAGGCACAGCGCTGTGCTAAGTGGATGGGCGGTGATTCAGTGAGCATTTAAGGGGGAACTGCATCATGGCTCCTCTGCTTGCTCATAACTCTTCCGTGGACTGGAGGAGCCAGGGGCTGGAACCACTAGAGGGAACAACTGTGCCTCTACTGACCGTGAGCAGACTTGTTGCACCATTATCCCTGCAGCATGAAGTACAACTGTTTACACAGTATTTCCAACATGCTAGGAATCAGAAGCCATCTAGAGATAAAGTATGGGGGAGGACTGCACAGTTAGTTACATACCAATACCACCCTAATTTATACAAGATACTTGAGCATCTGAGGATTTTAGTATCCTTGGGAGTCTTGAGGAGTCAGCCTCTCATGGCTACTGACGGGTGACTGCACCGAGAAACCAGGATGCTTTGTAACATGTTTACTTGGTACAGCATTCTGGCCTCTGTGAGGAACTTGGCCTCCTCATTGCATGTCACCCCCTGCCCCCTGCCATGAGCCCATTCAGGTGGATGCAGACTGCAGAGGTGGAAGACAGTCACTCTCCTAGTTTTAGCAAAGTCAGCAAGGTGAACCGGAGCACCAAAGAAATGACAACAACAACAAAAAAAGACCATGGCAAAGTACAGAGGTATCATGCGGAAGGCAAGCAGGAACAGCATGCCACAGAAACCCGGGCAACCCTGGCCCATTCTTTGTTTTTGTTTTTTTTTTTTTTCAAGGTAAGGTCTCACTCTGGCCCAGGCTGACCTGCAATTCACTATGTGGTCTCAGGGTGGCCTTGAACTCATGGCAATCCTGTTACATCTGCCTCCTGAGTGCTGGGATTAAAGGTGTGCACCACCACGCCCGGCCCATTCTTGTTGCGACAAAGCGCCCTTTGGAAACACATTGACGTACACATTCTCTGTGTGTTTCTGTGCATATACGTGCATAAATATGTATTCCTAACTCAGAACTTATTCTTGTGCACACAGCGCCATGTGTTTCTTATTTTCTGGTTTATTCCAGAGCCTGCATGCATTGTTTGACTGCATAAGTAGGCATTAAACACAGTTGTGGAAAAGGAGAATGGAGGCCACACCCAGTAACTTCCCAGTAACGTGAGCATCTTCTTGGACAGGTTATGAGTCACACTACCTGTCAGACACTGTGCTGCTCCATTCTGAGAGCCCCAGAGCAACCTAGCTCACCCCATCATCCACGCTCTGCCAACAGGACTTCAAATTCACCGTCAATAATTAGCATTTATAGAGGACACCCGCAATATGTAAGCCCTAGTCTCTACCATGGCCTGAAACTCTAAGTCCAAGCTTTTGAACTCTCACCATGAATAACTATGCAGGGGTATTGCCAACCTCTTGGCCCCTAGACCAAAATCAAAGCATTTCTTCCTTTTCCCATCATACCATAGAACTCAAAACCCAGAGTTCCCGGACTGTCAATAATAGAAAGTGAGCAGTGGGCAGGAACTGTTCCAGCTAGCAAGGCGGCGAAGTTAAAATGTTTAATCCAAATAGATACTGAGACAGTATAAGGCAGTCTCTCCTGTGCACCAAGTCACCCCAAAATCCTCTCAAAGAATTTCCATTTAGTAAGTTCAGACCCAAGTTAAGTAGAGTTCATTCCCGCCTTGCGTGGGAAGAATCCATCACCCACACACTGCTCATCCGCCTTGGCCCATCTCTAAGAGAAAGAACAAGAAGTCAGGCCCAGAGGCATGCGTTAGCACACTGCTTCCAAACCCTTTTCACAGTCACCATGCCAGTCTCCATATGGCCTGGGTGCCACGCATCGAAATCACCGCGGCCACTGTGGGACTAAAGCCAAGTGAGACACAAAGAGGAGACCACAACTCTACTCACAGTCTGGTGAGCTTTGGCGTGCTCTGGAAAAGCAATTCTGGAAGGACCTGGAGCTTATTCTTGTTCAGGCGCCTACAAAGGAACAGAAGAATGAAAAGACGTCAAGGGGACATTAAACGGGATCAAGTATATTCACAGGCACTGCCTTCGCCATCCATCAATCAATCCATCAACAGGCATTAAAGAGACCTGCAGATCTTTCCACATGGGATTTTCAACATGTGTAAGGCACACAGCATCGGGGCGGAGCTTGCAGTCAAGCTGGCGGTGGAAGGCCAAGGTCAGTTGTAAGTGTGGTAAACACAGGACGTTTCCGTGTTTCCCCTCCTCTGTCATAAGTCTTGAGAAACAGCACTAATTAATCATACCATCCCTTCCCATAGACCCTAGACAAGACTTTTGAGCTTTGCAAAGCATAAATTACATGTCAAAGAAAATACTTCAAGTCCCAAATAGTGGTGGTGATGGGAGCAGATGGCAGTTGCTATAGGAACAGGGAAGAGGGCAAAGCCAGTGGCATGGGTTGAGGGACTCAAATGCCATCTCCGTCATGTTTGCTCTGGGAGCACAGCGGGGCTGCACTGTGACTCTCATGGGTTTTGGCTCTTCTCTCTTTGTTAGCTGTTTTGTCCACAAGAAACTTTTATGTGTTATAATTGTGTTATATGTACACAAAAAAATATATGGATTATGTAACACTTATTTCAGCCCAAAAGTCTACTATATTCTTTTCTTTTTAAAAGAAAATAAAATATTTTCATGGACCCTAACAGTATAGTGGGTCTTCTGTAGTCTCCCCACTGTGTCTGATGGAGAAACTGGACCTGAATCAGGCACTAAAGTCTGGACCTGAGGTATGGTTTGACATAAAACTCAGTCCAGTAGAGATGGGTCATTGCTATATAGTGGCCAACAGAAGGATTATGGTCTAAATTTGTAATGTCTCCCACAGGCTCATGTTTCGAATGTGGGTGGGTTTCCTGGATGACGATGTTATTTTGGGATGCTGGGGAACCTTTTGAAGGTGGGACCCTGCTAGTAGAAATGTGTCCCTGACAGTGGGTCTTTAAAGGTTACAGCGTTCTCTGTGCTTCCTGGTCCACCAGTGTGGGAACAGCCTGTACCACGTATCCCTGACACCATGAAGCAGCCTTCCATGCCAGGATGGACTGATGAACCCTGAAACCGGGAGCCAAAATAAATACCTCTCCTCTTCAGTTGTCACTATTGTGGCCACAGTGACTTAAAATTAACTGACACGGAAACTGACACAAGTCTCTTCTGAGCATGACCAATGCTAGACGCTCACACAAAGGAAGGCCATCTGGGTTCCTAAGGGACACCCACACCTGCTGTGATATCTATGACAGCTGCTGTCTTGACAGAATAGGGCCAGAGAGGGCACTGTCCCTCACTAGCTCCATGCCCTTCTGCCCTTACATGTACTTATTTGTAGTTTTGGTGAAAGGCAGTTACATACAACAGGTGTTATCCCTAGCCTAGAGCTAAACACACTGGGAAGAGGTTAGCTTCTCCCCTGCTTCTGGGGAACTCTCCCCTGGGAAGCCCAAGCCCACCACTCCTCATTACATGCACTCCAAAAAGACAGGACTCCCCAAGTGAGATTCTGCCCCTATTTCCTCTTTCATCCCACGGACAAAAGCTTCAGTGGGACGAGGAACTCAAAGGAGGTCGAAAAGGGCCAAGCACGGAGAGAGGAGCATTTAAGATGTCATCTAATAAGTGCCTTTCAAAAACCGTGCGGCTCGGCCCTGACGGGGTTTGTGTCGTGTGGGGGCAGATGTGATCAGGGATGCTGTCAAGGAGACTTCTGATCAGAGGGGACTGAGCATTAAAGGCTGGGAGGTTGGACAAGAGAAGCGCTAGTCCCTTGCCCACCTCTACAGTGCTCTAACTCCAATACCACTGCTTTTCTTTCTAATGTTTTAAAACTCGTGGCAAATTCATATAAAAAGTTTACCATCTGCACATTTTTTTTCCTTTTTTCTTTGCATATGGGCATGTGTGTAAGTATAGAGTATGTGTGGTCAGATGTGGTGCATGTGTATGTATGTATACACACACACACACACACACACACACATATTTGCACATGTACAGCATGTGTCTGCGTGTGGAGGCCAGAGAACTTCGAGTGGCCTTTTCTAATACTTAGCTGTATACTTTGTGAGTCAGGGTCTCTCTCTCCTCCTCCTCTCCCCCAGGCTGATGCTGTTTTGGTTAGCAAGCCCCAGAGATTTTTCTATTCTCCACCTCCCACAGACTAGCGTCATGGATGTGCATGGCCACACCCAGTATTAAGGGGTTCTGGGGAACTGAACTCTAATCTTCCTAGGCCCTCATGCTTAAGCAGCAAGCAGTCTTAACCAGTGAGCAATCTTCCCAGTCCCATCTTCACAGTTTCTGAGTGCGCAGTTTAGTAGTTTTGGAACACATCTTGTTATACAACAATTCAGCCTCCAGAACATTTTCCTACCCATTAAAGAACTCTCATTTTCCATTTTGACAGCCTCTTGTACTCTCTGTGTAGACTTTTCATGTAAAAGTAGGGAACTCAAGGGAGAAGAAGCAATTCCCTTGCTTAGCACAATCTCTATGTGGTCAGGGATAAGTCCCTTCAGAACAGGCATAAGCCAATGGCCCTAGAGAAGGTATGGCACTGTAAGTGGGGCTAGCCAGTGCTCAGTTCAAATCTGGGCTGGATCATGCTAACACTGAGGGATGTTCCTCAGCCCTTGACCCTGTTTTTCAAGTGCAAAATGGCCCTGCTTCTCTGAGCACGGCGATAATCATAAAAATCAGGGTGACTGACTGGTGCTGGCTGCCTGTCAAGTGCTGTGCTCCACAAGGTCCTGGCAGGACCTCACAGTTGCTCCGGACCTGCAGAGACAGTTCTTACTGCTTACATAATGGTATTAAAGTTGGGGAGGCCCAGCACAATCATGGGGTCACATATTAGACATGCTGTGGCAGGATCTGGACACAGTCAGATGTTGTCCCTGCTTTTGAACAAGGGTATGCCAAGCCTTCAGGAAATGACAGCTACTTGTCCTTTTTACTGTCATTATTTTCCTCTGCTTCTTTTCTAATTTATTATTTATTTATTTGAGAGAGGAACAGACAGAGATAGTAAGTATGGGCACTCCAGGGCCTCTTGCCACTGCGAACAAACTCCAGATCATGTGCCTCTTTGTGCATATGGCTTTACGTGGGTACTGAGGAACCAAACCTGGGCAGTCAGACTTTGTAAGTGAGTGCCTTTAACTGCTGAGCCATATCCCCAGCCACCCCATGCTTTTTTTTTTTTTCCACCCACATGCCTCCTCTTTTTCTCTAACCAGACATGGCTCTGGGTTTGCTGCCTTCTCTGAAAAGGATTCCCTTGGAAGCCCCTTAGGCAGGAACCTGAGTCTCTATTTGGGTCTGTCTGGAACCACCCTCTATAGTCACAGCTGTACAAAGTCTGGTAAGAGAGCCATTCAGATACCCAACACTTCAGTCTCGGCAAAAACGCGGCTCACTGCTGTTTTCAGTTGGTCGGGTGTTCAGTGTGCTAAAAGCCTAAACCAGAGTTGATGCTAAAAATAAAGCTAGCTTGGCTCCTGAGGCTCCCGGAAGGGAAGGAATCGTTTTCATTTCTTTGCCGGTATTTGTGGCTGGACAGAAATAAAAATGCAACCAAATTTAGCCAATTGTGCTCTGCTGGCTGCTTCATGGGCCTTGACTTGATTCTGGGGCAGCCAGGCTGGGCTCTGGCCCCGGCAGCCCCAGGACCTTCCCTCTGCAGCCTGGGTGGGTTGCATGTCGGTTGTCCAGATCAGGAACTTCACACTCTATTTCCAGGTCACTCCAAGATTGATTCCCATTTGCTTAGTGACCCAGCTGGCTTGAAAGGTCTTCTTCAAAAAGTTCTCTCCGTAAACCTACTTCGGAAGAGGGCAAAACTCCAGTCAAGGAGACCAGTTAAGGTTCCTGAGTGTGGAGACAGACGTGCTGTTCTGAAAGCCTCAGGCCACGGCTGCTGGCTTTGGGGCTTCCATTTCCTCCTCCTGTTTTGTGACTCTGGGCCTAACGGTGGCAATCTCCAGCTACAGTTCAAGCTGGAAGTTGAGCTGTGGAATGAATATGTAGCTGAACGGGACCTAGATGAAGCCAGAACTAAAGAGGTCAGCGCACAGGGGGTCATGACAGAATAAGGCTCGTCCATGTGTTCCCTCTTCATCTATGATCAAAAGCACCTCTTAGCTTTTCTACTGGATTAAGGAGAAGTGAGGTCAAAAACCCATTGGTTGCTGAGTTGCAAAGTCATATTCTTCTCTGTTTCAACTATGGAGTTCGAAGAAATAGACCTTGCCTTTGTGCAACCAGCGAAGGCCTTCTTGGATACACCTGGGTATATAAAATATGATTATATATTTTTTGCCACATTGTTTGTTGAATCCATCCATTTTAATCAACCATCTAAGGCATCCAACCATCCATTGAACATCCATTTATCCATTCAGCTATCTATCCAACCACACATTTACCCATCCATTGAGCCACCATTTATTTATTTATCCATCCCTCTATCCACTCACCTTCCCATTTTTCCAATCCTTTAAGAATGTAAACATACAAAATGAATAAGATGCAATCCGTTCCTCTGAGGACATCATATATATAACTGGAGGAGATAGATGGGAAAACAAAAATTTGCACTCTAATCTCATGTTTTAGGAATACTGAGGAGGGACAGCTAGCTAGTGTGATTAAAGGAAGTCTTCCTGGGGCTGGAGAGATGGCTTAATGGTTAAGGCACTTGCCTACAAAGCCTGACAATCCAAGCTTGATTCCCCAGTATCCACATAAAGCCAGATACACAAAGTGATGCATGCATCTGAAGCTCACTGGCAGCAGCTGGAAGCCCTGGCATGCCCATTCTCTCTGTCTCTCTTCCCTCTATCTCTCTCTGCTCACAAATAAGTAAATAAAATCATTTTAAAAGGAAGTCTTTCTGAATAAAGTTGGCTTGAGTTCCTATTTGAAGGATGGATGTGACTCTTCAGAAGACATGAGCAAAGAAAAGAATTCTGATTCAAATATGTCATTCCCACAGATAGCCAGGAGACCAAGAAGCATTTGGGGAGCAGGATTGTACTGCTGTTGTAGGGAGGTGACCTAAGAACACAGGTGATGAAGGTATACAAGGAGGCAGTGGTCTTCTACTGAGGATTACTAGAAAAGATTGCAGCTTGGCTTGTTTTGTAGAGTGGGGAGCAAGAGAGCTATCTTCTACTTTGAATTTTAGGAAGTTCTCTCCAGGATCCGTAAACCAAGCTGGGAACAGGGTGAAGTGCGAAGCAAGGAGACTAGTAAAGAGGACTTTTAAGTGAGGGCTTGGCCAAGGCTCACAGTGGTCATGGAGAGTAGGAGACAGACGCGAGGGCTAATCAGCAGAGGTGTGTGACTGAATGCATGGGAGGGCTGAAGGATTTTCAGGAATGCAGGAACTGAAAGTGGCCCCTTGGAATCCAGATGGGTAACTGATCAGTTGAAACTGCCAAACATCAATTAGGAGAAGGAAGAAGGGGGGGGGTCACCATGCAGAAAGGGGTGTGCTTTTATTCAGAATGTCTGTACCACTGAGGTCTCTCAGATATGTTCCAACAACTAAAACCTCACAGTAATGCGACAACCGGGAGACACCTTTGGTACGACATACTTTGCACACACTGAATTCCCGTAGAAACATCTGGAGGCCAGTGCTCTTAGAATCTCTGAGTAAGGATACAATGGCCTAAGAAGGGGGCACACGCCCATAGTCAAACAATCAACCTGATGGTGACAGGATCTAAAGCCAGATGTCCGATATTAAACCTGTGGATAATGATACATCATTTAGCCCTCATTATCCACTATCTTGATCACCATCTAATGTATGAGTCTCATCTTCCCATTAAGTCTAAAGGTCCTTCAGAGTGGGAAATATGTCTAACACGTTTTTGTGTGTGTGTGTGTCCCAAAGACAGTGATCATAGCTCACAAAGGACCTTCTAAAAGGGCTTGTTGAATTTGACAAATAAACCAAAGGCAGCTATGGCCACCTGGACAATCCTGGGAAGCAGAGGCCTCCTTGGCCTTGGTATGGGGAACACACTGAGTAGAGTGTAGGCTTTCAGAGCCCCAAATTTCAGAGCTACAAGGTGAGAAGTAGGCAGGCTCACTGCTTCCCTTCACTAAGGAAAGGGCAGAGTGGGGATCTCTAGGGCCACCCACAGCCCAGCAAGTCCCTTCTTTTCTTCATGCAGGTGTGGAATGCCCAGCTGTCGGTCTAGGACCTAAGGGAGGGAGAAAATCGGCCCATGCTGAGCCCCCAAAGGTCACCAGGACTGCTAGTTTAAACAACGAACTCAGTCGGTTCCCGTCCCTGGGCAGCTGCTTAGGCAGCCTAGGTTTGTTCTCAGTTGACTAGTGCCTTCAGAAATGCCCTCAATGTCACCACAGGCCAACACCATGTTTAGCAAAGCTGCTCTTATTCAGAGCAGAGGCTCCCCGTGGAGAGATGGGGAGGATCCAGGACAGGAAGCTACAAAGATGAAGAAAGGCAAGGGAGAGGGAGAGGGAGAGGGAAAAAAAAAAATCAACTGCAAAGCCTTGAACCTCAGCTCCACATTGGCCCTGCCATCCATCATGATATACAGGTATCATTTTGCATCAGGGGCAAAACCCGTGACCTTTGAGGTGTCCTGATGAGGGACTACTTCCATCGGTGGCTTGCTATAGCATGGGTGAGCTCATGCTGGCTTGACTCCCTCACCCTTCAAGCAGAACAAATCCGAGCCTATGCTGCTACATGAAGTTTCAGGATATGAACCATCTGTATCTGGTCCATTCAGTAAGTAACCTGATCTGTGACCATTGTGGTTTGCACCATTCATGACCAGGAGCAGCCCTCAAGGTGTGGCAAGGAAGCCTATCGGCCAATAGTCTCAGTTCCTGGGGCCATTTTAGTTGAGTGACTGTGACTCTTTTTTTTTTTTGTCTTTGTGGTATCTTTCCATGGGGCTGTGTGGTAAACAGCTTTAGTGATACATCACTGTGCTTCTTTTAATAGCAATTAAGAACAGACCCAAACTCTGTTTCTATGGCCTAAGCATTGGCATACATGGCATTCAGCAAGTCATGATAATGTCATTTGCGTTGGCTTCTGCCAATTTTGAAGACTGGTTAGTTTTAGCTTGCAACTTCCAAGTATCGTAACAGTAATTTAAAACCTTTATTTTTTGACATTTCTGGAGAACTGACTTTATTATAGTCTAAAATTCTTGCCCCAAGCAGTCTTTTCTTCATTGAAGTTGTTTACAAGAACTTCCAAAAAAGTAAGTTAGGGATTATTTTAGGAACATGATTATTATGTAAGAGCCAAACATGCACCTCACAGGATACCTGAGAGGCTTCGATGGTTTAACATCTGCCAATGGCCTTGCAGTGCTTCTCCAGGGCTCGATAAATGGTAGCAATTGCAGCTAGTCATTATCATTATCATCACGTCTAGAGGCCCCAAGAGCTCAGAGCACAGATTTATTCTGCTCTCACAGATGATTGTATTGGTCAGCAAGGCGGTAACAAATGAACTCCAAAATCTCCCTGGGTGAACACAGCCAACACTTACACTTTATCACGTCAAGAGCCTCTTCCCTCTTCTATGATGCCATAGAGAACTTGTGGCCTCTAAGGTCACCGTGCTAGTAGAGAGAGAGGAAGGGAGGGTGAAGGAAGGGAGGGTGAAGGGAGGTAATCGGCAGCTCAGAGCCTTGTCACTGGGCTATGAGTTGACTGACAGAACTTCTCCTTTTATCCTATTCATCATAACAGGTCACATGACCCAAACTTCATTGCAAAGGGAGCTGGGAAATCTACAGTAACCTGTGTATACTAATGAGGACTCTCCTAATAACCAGCATGCCTTAAGCGTCAAAGCAGTAGTAACGATGTCTTTGTACATATCCCCATTACTGTCTTTTTTTTTTTTTCTGTGAAGGTACGGTACCTACTATGTACTAAGTGATACATTAGATGTTTTATATGTGTCTCACTTTACCCTTAAAGGCTTTGGTTGTATTTTCAGTGAGGAATCTGAGGCACAGAGAGGTTTTATATAGTTTACCCAACCAATGCCTCATGGTTTAGAAATAAGGGGGCTTGAGCCCTCTACAGTTCTTTCATGTCATATATATATATATATATATATATATATATATATACATACATAATTTTAGTTATTTTTATCTATTTATGAAAGAGAGAATGGGCCTCCAGCTGTTGCAAACGAACTCTAAATGCATGTGCAACTTGGTGCATCTGGCTTACTTAGGTCCTGGGAATCAAACCTGGATCCTTTGGCTACAGCCATATGCCTTAATTGCTAAGCCATTTCTCCAGCCTTAACAGTTCTTTCTTAACTCCTTTTTTTTTTTTTTTTTTTTTGGTCCAATCATGTAGGGAGGGCAGTAATAAGGAGCAACTTCCCATGCTATGGGTGGAAAAAATTGAGTCAGAGCATACTAGGAAACTGGCTTCGTACCTGCATGAACTAAGTTATTCATGCCTGTCTACTTGCCCTACTCATGTGTTTCAGAAGACTCCTGGGAAATCACTGCTCCCTGGTGGGGGAAATGCTGGGCCATCTTTCAGGAGAAGTTATTCTTGTTTCTCTAAGACTTGATGGGCATTCTATTCAAGACTGTTCTGAATGTGTTCTTAGCCCCTGAATGCCCTTACAGGGTACTAGATGCCCATGTAGTTGCCCTGTGTGTGAAGTTCCGGAGATCTCCGGGGCTTCCTTGGGATTTCACCTTAAAGAGACTAGCTCAGGACCTTATCTTGCAAAGTAAACAAGTGCAGAGCTCCCCAAACAACCCTGTTTGATTTTCCCTGCACCTCACATTGGACCAATTTTGTTCCAATTACATGGCTGTTAGGGAAACACAGAGCACATCAGTAGCCAGAGCTTGCCTCATCTCTGACCCTTAGCCTACTGCTGCCACATGACCAAACAGTCCTGCATCCAGAAGACCTTGACTTGAGAAGGAGAGGGGAGACAGGGCAGCAGAAAGAGCACTTTGTCTATCTATGCAGCTCCAGTGGAAGCCCATGGGCTCTCAGAGAATGAGCCTAGGGTGTCAAGAGTTCCTGGGTTCCACTGCTGATACTCCTTCAAAGCCGAAGTCACTATTTCTTAGAACAATGCAGGGGAACTTCTGAGGCTATAGTAAACAGGCTGCTTTACATAGAAAGGACCAAAGCCAAAAACAGGGGCTTCTGAAGCATCCATAAAAGGCCTCACATAGATCTTTGGTAGCACCCTCAAGGCTCAGACTCCAAGAAAATGCATCTAGGGCGGGATAAAGCACATACCAAGGCACGCGTGTGCCACCCCCCTCCACATTTCCCACAGACATGCAATTTAACAGCCACACACAGCCTCGGGACCAACCAGATCCATTCTAGGCAATTGGACCATGTGGCCACAGCCCTTGGAACCCTATAGTGACAACAGCACCTCACATCTCATACTAAGGTCAACAGGGCAGGCAGGCAGCTCCACAGGCTCAGTGATCCTGTCTGAATGGCTTCATGACAC
This sequence comes from Dipus sagitta, assembly GCA_036346955.1. Classification (NCBI taxonomy): domain Eukaryota; kingdom Metazoa; phylum Chordata; class Mammalia; order Rodentia; family Dipodidae; genus Dipus; species Dipus sagitta. The sequence continues at coordinate 47,034,833 of CM070777.1, read as the reverse complement.
AGCTGTCATGCAAGTCGCCCTGCCTTAGGGTGTTGCACCAGAGCTGTTCTTGACCCTGTTCCTAGTGTGACAACTGCAGAGGTGTTAAGTGGCCAAATTCTGAGCATAATTTGAAGCGAACAAAGAGAACCACATTCTGTGTGGAGATGGGGCGGGGGGGAGGTGGTGTTTGGTGACTGAGGAAAAGTGAGACATGGTTGTGTAGGAAGGGCTGGAGGGTGGCGGGGCAGCAGCAAGTGACCACTTGCAGTCAGTGAAGAAGTAAGAGATTTGTCCACCCAGGTGTCTGTCTCCCCCACCCCCCCCCCACCCAGCCATACGAACCCCTCTAGCTGAGAGTACAAACAGCCACAGGTTGGATTATGCCAAAGTTTGGGTTGTTTTCAGGAAACTATCATGGAGGAAGAGAAGAGGAAAGGGTTTGGAGAACATCCCCACAGCAGTTATGGCCATGAAAACTTGCCTGTGCAAGGAGCGAGAGGAACATATTAGGCTGAGAAGGCACAGTGACAAGATGAGTCTGTGAACTGTAGGCCCCTGCAGGGCCCGTGGACTCTTGGCCAGAGCATCGGGCTGCGGCTGAGAGAAGCTGTAGGAGATCATTCTGGCTCCCACCTGGAGCTGTGGTTTGTCCTCCAGCAGTCATTGGGTTGGATGACATCATTCCTAAGATCATCTCTTCCATTTTACTAATTCTGAGAGCTAGAGAGGATAGTTACTTGTGCTCAATGTCTAGTTCTCAATGAACTGTGCTTACAGCTTAACCACCCTATGCCTTGGTATCTCTCTGTAAAAAATGAGAATCATGACATCTACCAGAATATTCATTCGAATGATAAATGCTATGAAAACAAAGATTATCTTTTGCATTCACAGCATCTCAAAGCTTGAGACGTTTTCAGACCTAGCAGGTACTCAGTGAGTATGTGCTTACTGATTGGTTGGTTGGTTGGCTGAGTGATTGAATAATGAAGAAATTAATACCTACTTCACTCATTTCACAGAATGAGGGTCAAACAAGGATAACAATACTGTGAAAACTGAAAGTGCTGTAAACTGTTGTGCAAGAAATTCTAAGCTCCCCACATTGGCGGCCATTTCTCTTCCGGCTGTGAAAACCAGAGTGTTTTGTTAAGAACCTTCAAGGCTACTGTAACCAAGTTACTGGACGGTCACAATCACAAGGCAGATGAAACTCTGGACTGCATGCTTGCAACAGCATCCTGAGGTCCACACCATCTTGTCCAGCAGGGTGTGGTGGAGGGCAGGGCAGCCCTGAGCAGACACAGTGGAGTCGGGGTGAGGGTTCCTATACTGGGTGTAGCATTGAGAGATGTTTCTATACCAGCAAACTGAGGTGCATTGAGGGGAAAAAGGTAGAAGGTCCCACAAGGCTAACTTTTACTTTTTTTTTTTTTTTTGGTGCTGTCTGGGAATAAAAGTAGAACAGCCATGTTGGGATCAGGGAAGAGAATTCCTTGGAACTTAGGACTTCTCTGTAAAGACAAGCTCTATTGAGAATTAAGCACGCCTTGGAACTTAGGACTCCTCTGTAAAGACAAGCTCTATTGAGAATTAAGCACGCCACAAGCAGCCTATGGTTCATGTCAAGTCATTCCTATTGAAATTAAGATTAAAAAGAACACACTTTAGGTCATTACAAGGATGCCTTTTCACCTAAAGGCCCCCAAACAATGTTATGAAGCTGCTTCTAAACACGATGCTGCGTGAATGGTCCTCTGCTGTTCTTCATGTCCTCTCTGGATTATTCTGGGCCCTTCAAAGGGGTCTCGAACCCCATCACCCCACACAGGTAGGAAACTGACAGATGCAAATTGAAAGAGAAATACTGTAGCTGACGGATGTCAGAGAGGCCAGGTGCGACTCAGCACAAATTTTCTGGCAGTGTACTGTTTCAAATGATCTTATTTGAACCCACTGGCCTTTTCTTTATGTTTTGAGCAAGTTCAAAGAGAAGGGGGGTGGGAATCCTGACAGCCAAAAGAGTCAAACATTCCCAGCTTGTGAATGACAAATTTCTCTTGCATTTTTGTTCTAAACACTCGCACTCTGCCAGATCTGCCAATGATGGTGTGCTCCTCTGTGTTTATCCAGGCATTTAGGGATCTATCTATGAATCTCACAACAGAGGAAGATCTGTAAGCCCTCTAAAGCACCAGCCCGAGATTGCAGAGTAATTATCTGTGACCAAATCTCATCTATAACTAATTAGAGTTTTACTTTCTCATAGCATTTCTTCCTGGTCCGGGTCCAAATCCAAGATGATGTTCTTATTAGAAAAGGAAAATACCTGGATATTATTAGAAGTATTGGACGGAAAGGGAACAGGGTTAAAGGGGAAGAGGGCACTTTTCCGATTGCATTATTGCTTTGATCTGATCAAGGCTTCCTTAGCCTATTCCCCCCCCCCATTTTTTTGGTTTGAATGAGTTTTCCAGCACGCAAAGGACTTCTCAACCCGTTGGCTATTGCATTTGAACCAAAGCCTGCAGAACAGTTTAAGAGTCCCGCTCACTTCGCTCACCCCCACCTCAGGCTAGCAGGTCTACCTCTCAACCACAGCTTCAAGATCATATCCAAACGGGTTGGCGTCTCAAACTGAATCCCAGATGTTCACTTAGTGAAAATAAATGAACAGCCCATGCTGTGGACTGAACCAGTGATCCTCACAAATAGGTTCCAGGTGTATTGGCCTCTGGTTCAGTCTCCCCCTCCCAGTACACACACACACACACACACACACACACACACACACAGAGAGAGAGAGAGAGAGAGAGAGAGAGAGAGAGAAAGAGAGAGAGAGAGAGAGAGTTCTGCACATGAAGCACATACACACACACACACACACACCATACCATACCAGCTCTATCTGGAAAAATAATCCAATGCTTTTAGGTGTAAACTGGTATACAAAGGGCAGCTCTTGCTGGACCACGTGAACTGCATCTTTTCAGTCATGAACAGAGGCAAATGATTCTCACCACACACTTATTTGCCTTCAGTCTCCAAAATAATGATGTGCTTGGTAGTCAAACCCAGCTTGGGCCTATAAGGGCTTAGCATTACTAACCTTTTTGAATTGGCATCATTTTTTATTGCCAAACTTAGCTGATTCCTGTGTCTCCTACTTGCTGGGGTGTGAAAGTTTGTTTTTCCACCAAATCATGTAGAAACCATATCCTCCACAGGTGAGGGCATTAGAAGGGGGAGGGGCCTTTGAGAGGTGATCAGTCATGAGGGTGGAACTCCCAGGAGGGCGTGCCCTTATAAAAGAGACAACAGAGAGCCTCCTGCCCCTCTCCTATGGAGGACAGCGCTGCAAGCCACCATCTATGAATAAAAAGCAAATCTTTACCAGACATCTATCAGGCTACTGACTTGATCTTGGACTCCCTGGCCTTCAGAATGGTGAGCAAAAATGTTATGCTGCTTAGAAGTCAGTCCGTCTATGGCATTCTGTTACAGTAGTGGAGACAGGCTAAGACACTGTGTAATGCATCATTTATTTATTTATTTTTAATTTTGGGGGTTGTTTTGTTTTTCGAGGTAGGGTCTCACTCTAGCCCAGGCTGACCTGACTCACTATGGAGTCTCAGGGTGGCCTTGAACTCACAGCAATCCTCCTACCTCTGCCTCCCGAGTGCTGGGATTAAAGGCGTGCACCACCATGCCCAGCTTTGTGTAAAGCATCTTAATGTGCATGCGCCAAGTGCCTACTCTCCGCCTAGCAAACAATGTGGGGAAGAAGAAAAGAAGAGATAGCCAGATCTTCAAAGAACCCATAGATTAAGGGTGGGGATATGACTCAGTGGGTAAAGAGCTTGTCACATGAGCACAAAGACCTGAGTTCAGATCCCCAGCACCCAAGGTAAAGCCAGGTATGGCTGTATGTACCTATAATCCCAGGGCTGGGCAGACAGAGACACAGGATCGCCAGAGATTATTGCCTAGGCTAGCCCAATTGTACATTTTAGGTTCAGCCAAAGACCTTGTCTCAAAAAATAAGGTGGAGGGCAATTGAGAAAGGTGTCCAATGTTGACTTCTAGCCTACACACACACACACACACACACACACACACACACACACACACACACACTCCATGCACAATTCTGTTGAAACAGAAGATTCAAGTACATTCCATTATGTATTAAGAAAACTCAGTGTTTACTGAGTACCTATCCTGTGTCTGTGGTGGTTTGAATGTAAAATGTAGCCATAGATTCATATGTTTGAATGTTTCGTCCCCAGTTGGTGGTGTCTGAGAAATTTGTGGGGAGGAGGTATGTCACTGTAAGCGGGTTTTGGGATGTTATAGTCCAGCTCTGCTTGGTGCTTTTGTGCTTTCTACTTTCTCCCTGCTGAGGTGAAGATGTGGCACCAACTGTCTGCTCCTGACACACTTTCCCTGCCACAATAGACTTCTCCACCTCCCATAAACTGATTTTTGTCAGGTATTTTGTCCCATCCATGAGAAGGTAAATGACATAGTGTCATAGTCTAAGACATAAAAATCTAACACAACCTTTTCCTAAAGAAACTTGGAGTCAAATGGGAGGGGAAGGTAAACCCATTGAAGGCCAAGGGTACATGTGATATGTGCTAATAAATAACGAAATCTAAAAGCTTGGGGAGAAGCCTTCACAATGTGTCTTGTCTAGCTTCTGGAAAAGAAAAGGAGGGATGAACTAAAAGAGGAGAAAGGACAGAGAACTACCTCATCCAAGATGGAAACAGATGCTTACTTTAATATGCAAGTGGAGAATGAAGGATGCTTATAGGTTGCTTGATGCTCTGTGATATCACGTGTTGCTTGGATTATTTGTGACCCAAGATTGTAAAATCAACATATGTGAAGTTATTACAAGATGGATCAGGAGATATAATGATTGTAAGGCAAAAAAGGAACCAGAGCTATTTAGCTGTTGAGGACTTACGGTGGTGGGGACAATGTTATGAGCAAATCATTTTCCAAGAGCATGTACACAGTGAGGAGCACATCATGATCCAAGCAATGGCTACCTGCAAAGATTAGAGGGGAAACCAGACATCTGGGAGGAAGCTGAGAAGCCAAGGACTCCCAAATTCAGTTGCCACACCTCTCAAATTTTCAGAGGGCAAGAAACATACACATACATTTTCATTTGAATCATATTATTTCTTTTGTGCTTACAAAATCTTTCTCATGGTTTCCTTAGGAAAGAAAACGTAGAGGAAAATGAAAGAAAGCTGACTTCGGACTTAAAGTCAAAGAAAATAATAATCAACAACATACATGTGTCCAAGAAGAGGGTCCAGAGAATATTGACATTTGGGAAATTCTGTTTTGCTTCATGGCTGGCTGGTCACTGAAGTTTCCTGAATACATTTGATACGAATAAAGGAAAATGGTTGGAAGAAAGTTCTAGAGTTTGTTGGGGGTCGGGAACAGGGCAACTGAGGAGGAGGAGCTGATAGGACTCGGCCATGAAGGGTGAGTTAGCATGTGAGTCAGAAGGGGCAAGGCCTAGGAGTGGCTAAAAGAACTATAAGACAAGTCAGGACATGGTGGCACACTGAATGGGAACAGGTGACAGAGAGACAAATTGTGATCAGTGAGCTCATTGTTTCCAAAGCTTCCCTCCTTCCTGACTACAGAACTGTGCACTCAAGGCTTTGGCCATATGTCTTTTATATATATTATATATCTCCTTGCTCTAGTGATATTGCCCTTGGCCATATAACGTGACTTAATGAAGACTGTCCTCAAGGTGGGCTAGGCTTTGCCAGGAATCAGTCCATTGGTGGGGCTTGTGCCCCGTGGTCTTGACTGTCACCATTGCCTCCTGAGCATAGACACCATGCCCACCAGCCCAGGGTAGGGTACGTTCGCAACCCTTCTGCCCATCTCACCCTCACAGTGCATTGCCCACAGCATGCAGGGCTGACATTGCCGCTTCTGCCCAGCAGATTTACTCATCTCTACTTTAGCCCCACTAACTCTTTGAGCTTCATTCCATCACTTTTACTTTTTCTCCTCTCAGTTTTTTTTTTTTTTTTTTTCGGCCCTCCAAGGAACTTCTGATACCAGCATGCCACGTTTCAAAGGCTGGCGCACAATGGATCGTATCCAGAACTTGAAACGTGTGAGACAGATCGGGGAGATGAGAAGTGCTGTGAAGGAAGCAGTAGCAGACTCAGCGGTCTTCCCACCGAGAATCAGCCAATTACCGAATACACTTCCTTTGGCCCCAAAGCTCGCCATTGAATCAGCCTTGGGGAAGAGCATGCTGTAATGTTAAACCCCAAAGGGCCGCTCTTTGCTCCGAGGCCGGATTTCGTCTGTAATTCTTCGATGGTTATCTGCAGCGTGCTACTCCTGAGGGTGGGAGGGCTCCCAACAAAAGCACATCCTTCCCTGTTGAGCTGGAGGCAGCTCCGCCTGGGTCTGTCCTCTCGCCTTTCTGACATGGGTCTCTGCCTCCCACCCTGCACTTGCCGCCCACGCGACTGAACCTGGCTCACAGCACCAGGGTGTCACTATGGCGGGAGGTATGGCTCGGGCGTTTATTGCTTATTAGCCATGCTGCATGTCGTATCTCAGCTAAAAGACAAGACCAACAACGTGAGCCACGGTTACCTGGGAGTCTGGCTACCGACACACGTGGAAACCATCCACGGAGACCCCGGGTTCAATCTGCAGCTTGGCCACATAGTTACTTCTCACTAAAATAACATCTGGCTTTCATTTTTTTAGTGACAACTCGTTTGGACAAGACCTTAGAGTAGGTTACCAAAAAAAAAAAAAAAAAAATAAGACTTTATCCTTCCTCCAGCTTAGGGGAACAAAATTTTGCTTAAGTTCTTTTTGTGTGAGCTGAGGGTGTGAGTGTGGAACTCGTGTGGGGACCCGAAGCTGGGTGTAAACAAGGAGTTATTTGTTTCTTCTTATTAAAAGACAACAGTCTGGGGACTGGGGAAATGGCTTAGCGGTTCTGGCATTTGCCTGCAAAGCCTAAGGACCTGGGTTCGATTCCCCAGTACCCACGTGAGCCAGATGCACAAGGGGGCACGTGTGTCTGGAGTTCGTATGTAGTGGCTAGAGGCCTTGGTGTGCCCATTCTCTCTTTCTCTCTGTCTGTCTCATTCTCTCTCATAAATAAATAAGTAAAATTTTTTTTTTAAAAAAAGACTACACTCCGAGGAATGCACACACTGTGGCCTGGTAAGCAGGGCAGAGTTCTTGAAGAGAAGAGACAGAGCTAGGGTCAGGTCTCGAGAGTTCACAGTGAAGGCACTTGGTAGTCCTAAGCTCTGCTTTGAGTAGATGGGTTGGGCCCAGGGTCAGATGACTCAGAGAATTCCTCTATGGAATATATAGGGAACCAGGAGAACAGAATACCATTAGCATAAAACACTGAAATTCTGATGAAGAGCTAGCAGTGCTGGCTATAACCTAGGGTTCTTGGAGCCCCCCCTCCATGATAAGCTCCAGTTAGGAGGTGATAGTTTCCTTAGTTCTCTGCTTTAAACCCTGCTGAATGAATAAGAGGTGGGATACCTCGGCTGGAAGGCACAGCCCCGTTATAGTAAGCTCAGTACTAACTAAGAAGGGAAAAAGATCACTAGGCATCTGGTAAAGGAAGCCAAAAAACAAAAACAAAACAAACAAAAAACCCACAACAAGAATCCTTAGTAGCTGGAACATGTGGATATGAGATGGAACCCAAGCTCCCATGTCCTGGTTCTTTAGTAAGGCCCTTTTGCAAAGAAAGTGAAGAGCTTCTGTATGGTGTCTCACAGAAAAACCTAAACTATCATTCAGTGCTAACTTTTAGCACAGTGAGGGTAAAAGTGTTTTTGAGATTGTGACAGACAGGGACAGAGAGAAAGAGAGGAAGCAGCGTTTGCTCTTGGTCAAGAACTTTCTTGGAGGTCTTCTCAAAGGCCGTACTCCTTTCCACCACAGGCCATTTGCACGAGCTATTTGCTTGCTGCCTGTCCTCATGCCTTCCTGCACTGTCTTGAATGGCCTCAGACTGTTGCTCCATCAGTTCTCTCAGGAAAGCACTCCCTGACCAGCATGCCCAGCAGACTAGACTAAACGGTCCCCAGCATGCCTGTTTTGGACCGTGCCTACCTGTGCAGTACTTGTTACAAAATCCATTTCCAGCTCATTCCTTGTGATTCTTTGATGTTTGCTACCAGCCACATTGTCCAACACACCATCCACCAACCACCTGCAGCTATTTAATTAAAATAAAATTCAGTCTAGCCCTCTAGCTACATTAGTCGCATATAAGACAAGTGCCGGTCATACTGGACAGATCTGCTTCTGCTGGACAGTGCTTGTGGTGGTTTGATTCGGATGTCCACCATAAACTCATGTGTTTTTAATGCTCTGTCTCTACCTGGTAGCAATTTAAGAGGTGGAGCCTTGGTGGAGAAGGTGTGTTTCCGGGATGGGCTTAGAAGTGTGACAGCCAGCTCCCCCTTGCCAGAAGTCAGCTCGCTGTCGTGCTACTGTTTTCCACATGCTGTGGCAGAGGTGATGCACAGCCTCTGCCTGTGCCAAGTTTTCCCCTGCCACCGTGAAGTTTCCCTTGAGACTGTAAGCCAGGTAGGTAACTGCAACAGTGCTGCACTCAGCGGAGACAGTGAACCTAAATGCTGTCACCACTCCGACACGCCCACCATACGGTGAACGCTCGTGAAATATCCGGCAGATGAGTGCATCAGGGACGTTGTGTTTGAGTGACGGTGGCAGACATATAAACTAGGATACCGAGGCAGTGTGAGCCAGCTTTCCATGTGGACCCAGAGGACGAGCCTCTCCTAGAACGCAGTTGTTCTCACAGTAGGTGAGACTGCCAAGAGCTGAGTGGAAGAGAAGTGTCTATGTTGGGGTTGAAGACTGGGTAGGAGTTTGACAGCAGATCAATACGGTATGACGACCAGAGAAAGTAGCACTTTCACTGCTACGGAAGCATAAAAGAGCGCCCAAGGGAGAACACAAATTCATCCCGAGAGGCACATGCGTGTTTGTGGAATGGAGATCTTGAATGGCAGGCTATGGAGCTGGACATCATTCACGGGCAATTTCAGATAAGATTACTGTGCCCCTGCCAGGTGTCAGTGCTGCGGGCTACATACGTGATTACATTGGACACACGGAACAGGCCTGTGGAGTGAGGCCTCAAGGAGCCATATTCATACACGAGAAAACAGGCTTATACGGGTCATATGGGGTGTGTGGACAATAAACAGCAAGGGCATGATCAATGAAATGGAGACCCCAGAGAGGGGGACACAGGCCCACCTTGCTGCCACCCTGTCGCCATATCCAAGCACGGTGCTGGGACTGCTGGGAGGAGGTGTGGAATGAGTAAGCGACAAAGCACTTGCTTTCAGGAAATGCCTCGAACTACAGAGAAGATGGACACAGGTAGGTGAGAGGCAGATTGCGGATGGTTAGAAGCATCCCCCCCCAGGCTACACTCTGGGTTCAGAGCCAAACCAAAGCTTACTCTCAGGGTGACCTTGAGGGAGTCTCTTAATCTTAATGTGTAACATCTGGCCAATGGCCAAAATAAGAGTCCTTTGTTGGATAATGGTAAAGGCTTAATGAAGTAAATAATTCTCATATTAGCTACCAAATAAATAATAGCCAAGCTTACTAAGAAGTAGGCAGGACCTGCCCCTCTCTCTAGGCTATTTTCTTTGGAGGGAACAGAGATGGCAGAGATATTAAAGTAAAAGTTATCAATTTGGAACATGACAGGAAGAGCAAGACTGAGGCTAAAGAAGGAACAGACTTCTGGAAGAACTGGGAGGAGGTGGAAAAATGAACGACACTGTGATCAGAGATGGGGAACCAGAAGAGAAAGGGGTGTGTGCCAAATGAAGGTCACTTCCCTTGGACCCCAAACCTAGAAGCCCAACTGAACCCCCATGAAGGCTGGGGGTGGGGGGACCAGACACAGTGAGGGCTGCGCAGGGTTCTCACGCAGCCAAGGAGGATGAACGAATACAGAAGCGAGGGGCCCGTGCTGCTTCAATTTCCAAATGCAGGTCAACCTCCTCATAAAGCACCCCGAAGCTGTGAAGGGTTCATCTCCCCACCTGCCCAGGAGCCCTTGTGGCACCCTCTCCATCATGAACTGGGGAGTAGTGATGGCTGTCAGGCAACTGGGCATGAGGCCACTCTTGGGTCCCAACAAGACAGGCAAGCAGATAACCAAGCTAGCCAGAGCTATTCAGCGCCAAGGTGTACGGCTTCTCACCCGCTACACGGCCTGGACGCCAGCAATATCAGCATCACTTAGGAGCTTGTGAGAAGTGCTCAGTCTTGGGCCAGGCTCCACATAGGCCAAGGCTGTCTGCTTCTGTGCTTCTTCAGCGACCCAATGCAGGTACAAAGGCTTGACGGTTCAGAGTGTTGCACACAGACCGCTTAAGTCCCGTATGTGCATTTCCTAGCTCTAACCTCAGGTCGTGAATGAACCTCCCTACACCTCCATTCTTCACATAATCAAGGGGAAACGATTTAGCTGACTCACTGGGTAGTTTTGAAGCCTGCTCGTGCATATGGAAGTGGTTAGCGCAGAGCATGCGGCTCTGGTTAAGTGTTAATGCTAGCGATGGCTGTGAAACTCAGTGCTCAAGGCAGGAGGACACTGACAGTCTACCAACCTTTAGATGGGAAGCTGTTCGTGAAGGGATGAAATTGGTAAAATTACGATGAGGTGAGGCTAGGCCTGACACCACTACCTTCCCGGGCTGTAGTGGTTGAATTGCAAAGTTCCCTCACAGCCTCCCACTCAATCCCCAGTGGTGGAGCCTTTGGGAGGTGGAGCCTTGCTAGAGGAGGTGTATCACTGGGGGTGGGCCTAGAGGTTTATTAGCCCAGCTCCAAGTCCAGTAATTCCACCTGAATGTGTAACAAGATGTGAGTCAGCCTCCTGACTGTGTCATGCTTTTCCCACCATAATGACACTGCTCAAAACTAAAAGCTGAAATCAACCCTTTCCTCTCATAAACTGCTTCTGGTCAGGTGTTTTGTCCCAGCAATTAGAAAGTAACAACACCCAGGTACAAGGATATATCACTCTGTGCCTGGGAGCGTTCAGCCTTTGGAACACTTGAACCAGACCTGGCCCATCCTCGTGGACCGTGCAGACAGTTCAAGACAACAAGATTAGGCTCAGAGCCAATGTCAACTGCAGAACAAGCCCCGATCACTCTCCTGATTAGATCAGCAAACACACCAGGGTCTCAGCATTAAGATCCATTCCCTGAGGACAGGAGCAGCCAGGAAGGGTTAGTCTGTAGCCCTGCCTGGCAGAGGCTGATGATGAGGAGCAGAAACAGAGCAGCCTAGAGCACTGGCCTGTCTTCCAGCAGAGACAGTGGCCTTGGCTAGCAGCACAGTGGGGCAGCATCAGACAAAGCACCCGTCTTTCTGCAGGGCTTCCTGCCCCGCCTGAGCATTAGCTACTTTGCAACTTTTAACTGATTTAATCCTCCCTCCCACTCACCCTAAAGACTACATCAGTCTCATTTGATAGATGAGAAAACCAAGGCTCACAGAATGGAAGTTACCCACCTACAACTCTAGTGACTGGTGCAGAACACACACCTTGGGTGGGGAGGAGTTTCTACCCTAGGATTCCTGAGCCCACCCAAGGGAGGGCTTCTCATCTCAGCCACAGCAGCATGGAAATTCAAAGAACAGCATTGCGGGCACAGTTTACCACAGACAAAGGAGTGCCATTAGAACCAAGTATTTATTGCACAGCCTTTCCTACATGGTTCACAGTTCCTTCTGGGACCCCAAGAAACCCCTGAGGCAAGGTATCAAGAGTCTTGTGCTGAGATAGATTTGGAATTAGTCATGGTTACCACAAGCCCCTGCTCCAGGCTGCATCTTCAACTGAAATCTACGCCCTCAGTCACCATGTGGCCTAACAAATGAGCTGAGGGTCCTGACCCAGCCCCTAATTCTTCAGCAGTGTCCCCTGCTCTCTCTTCGGGCACAGTGTCATTCTCTCGATGCCACTCCTGACTTGATCATTCATCCCTGCCCTGCCTTGAGGACCCCTCATTGCTCTAGAAACGACAGTGTCCTATGTGTTCAGAAGACCCACGTCCCCGCCCCAGGAAGTGATGGGATACTAAAATCAGCCTCATGTCAAACAAGTCCTGTTCATGACAAATGAACAGATGGACCCTAAACAAAGGCAAGAAAAGTCTCAATTTGGAGATTCTTTTTTTTTTTAAGTACTCAAAGAATAATTCTCAAATGGTTTTAAAATATGCTGGATCTGTGACAAGCATTAGGGGTATGTAGTTTTTGGCTATAGGACTCTGGCTTTCTTCAATCATATGAAATAAATGATAATCTTCTATAGCTACAGATGAAGCTGGCTCCAATTGATATATGAGGTGTCCCTCCCTTTTACCCTCCCTTCTTCTCCCACCCAGTCTAGTTTGTTTAAGAATCGTTTCTAGAAACACAAGACAGCTCATTTTTAGGTAGAGAAGTTTCTCTTTTCAGATGGTGGTGGCGGTGACTACGGTGGAGGCTCAAAACTCCTCGAAGTCAGAGACGTGACAATTAAATGTTCTGCACCCTAGGAGACACCTCTGCCACACCATCCAAGACTCAGGGAACACTGTGGGAGAGGTGGCAGAAAGACTCTGAGAGCCCAAAGGACAGAGAGAAGTGCCTTGGAATGCTGTCTTCCAGATGCAAAGTGACCTCATAGTGGCTGTTGTGACCTAAACAAGATCTGTATCATATTAGGTCCATGCACATGTTGTCAAGGATAATGGGGGGCAGTCACAAACAAACAAACAAAAAACAAAAACAAAAAAATGGCACTAAAGTAGAAGAGGGACTAGTTGGAAAGAAGGGTTCTGTGGAGGAAGCATGAGGGACAAAGAAGGGTGGTGGGAGGGGATTATGATTAGGGTACATTGTATATATGTATGGAGATTGTCAATAAATTGATAAATTTATCTATTGATTTATTTTGGTTTTTTTGAGGTACCGTCTTGCCCTATCCCAGGCTGACCTGGAATTCACTATGTAGTCTCAGGCTGGCCTCAAACTCACAGTGATCTTCCTACCTCTGCCTCCACTGGGATTAAAAGCATGCACCACCATGCCCAGCTGATAAACTTGTTTTTAAAAAAGAAAGGAGACCGCGTGTGATTTGGGAAGGGGAGCAGGGAGCCAGGTAAGTCAGCAATATGTTCATACCTTTGACTGACTTCTCGTCCTGTGCACCAGGAATATGTAGTACTCTCTCCTTTTATTTCAATAGTAGTCAACAGAGATAATAAAAATTATGCCACATGACCACTCCAAACCAGCTCATCAGATCGGCTCATCTCCCCCTAAAGTACAGCTCAGGTGTCAACCGAGTGACAATGTCCTTCAAGACAAACCCAGTGGCTCTACCCCAGTTCTACTCACATTCTCCCCATCTACATCTGTCCCTTTTGCCACCTGATGCTTCACTCAGCTACTATTTCCAGCTCCTGGTTTTGTACTAAAAACTGGTCTGGCTTCTTGAAACAATGCATTTTGTCTCCGATGCAGCTGTAAGCATGTTCTCTAAAGAAAGGGGGCTCCCAAGATACCAAAGCCAGTTCACTTTAAGAAGCCACAACTTCAGAGTTTACTCTCTCCTTCTGGCCAAGGTCCTCAAGTTGTGGGCTTTCTCGTGCAATCAAACATAAGCCCTTGTAAGAGTTCAAAGTGTGCAAGTGAGTCCCATGTGCCAGGCTCAGCAACGTAGCTTAGACCAGCAGAAGACCATCTCCGGATTCAAAGAGTGAATATGGCTTGGAAAATTAGCACTTCCCCTCTGCTCAGGCTGTTTTGTTTACGCACTACGTCTCCCGATTCAACAGGCTGTCATTATACCAGTGCCAATAAAACGGGCAGAAGCATGGGCACAATGTATCACTGTTCAGCTGTGCCAGAATTGCAACATAAAGACCACGGAAATCAGAACAACATCAGGGAGCCCGCAAATTAGTCACCACAGAGATGCCATGCTCCTCATTCACTGCACCCAGCAGCATTATACATCTGAATGGGTTCACGGCACCTCAGAGGGGTGCAGGGGAGAATTTAATCACCCCTGTTTTGGGGGCTGTGTGGCCACTAACACACTCCTCTAAGGTGGGGGGGCACATTAGATCAGCAGCCCCATGTCCCCAGATGTCTTTTCACCTTGGTCTCTTCTTTGACATCTCACCACGTCGCTCCTGATGTCACTTCTGTATTTTACCACGTCTCTGGTGTCTCTGCTTTAAGCATAATGTTTAGAGCGGCGGGGGCGGGGAGGTGGTGAAGTTCAACAGAAGCTATTTCTTCCCACATTATCTTCTGCATACCCAGAGTCAAGGTTGCAGGGGGTGTGTTACATCTTAATGTTACTGTTGTGTGGACAATGGGAACTACACAAGGGCGTGTGCCAGAGCAATTTCATTAAAAGTCCATTAGGGCTTGTCAGTGTGGCGAGACATGCAAGCTAATGACCAGGTATTGTCAAATACTCAAAGGGCCTTGGCTTACCTCCCTGAATAATAAACCAACAAGCTTCCTGGGGGATGTGCGTCTTAGCACACTGGGGATGGTGGTTAGGAGATTTTTAAGCATTCATGTGCCATCTTGCTATCATTTCTCAGTAACATCTAAAATATTTAATAAGTATATAAATGTATATATTACATGTACATGTATAAATTAACTTGCTTTTTAATTTTTTTTTTTACTTAAATGTTTGCTGTATCCTCATCCTAAGCAAAAGTGCCCATCAGGGTGTGAATTAAAAGACCTATTTAATACAACACACAATAACAATCCATGAGGGCTGGAGAGATGGCTTAGCTGCTAAGGCACTTGCCAGCACCCAGATTTAGTTCCCCAGAACCCACATAAGCCAGATGCATAAGGTGGTGCATGCATCTGGAGTTTGTTTGCAGTGGCTGGAGGCCCTGGCATACCTCTCTCTCTCTCTCTCTTAAGTAAATAAATAAAATATTTTTTTTAATTCATGAAAACTAAATTTAAAATTCTCTTCCAAGGCATTCCATACCTCAGAACACTTGGAAATAAAGCAACCACACAGGTGTCAAGAGACCAATTCATTTTTTCTTTCTCATCGTTGTATCAACAAATCTGGAGCATAGTAAATGTTTCATATCAGTTATGCTGACTATTGATTTGGTCTCTGGTGACAACTACTTGTTGGGATTGGGATGAAAGAAAAAAGATATTCCCAGATCTAAACAAATGATTTTCCTAATTTAGGCCAAGAGATTTGAGATTTGAGCAAGCATCTCAGCACGGAGGGTGTAAAGAAACTGGCAATGTTATGTCACAACTTTTAGCAAAACAAGGGAGCATTCAGCAAAGTGGAACCAGCAAAAAAAAGAAGAAGAAAAGGTTGAAGAGGGCTGGCGAGATGTCTCAGTGGTTAAGGCACTTGCCTGCAAAGCCTAAGGATCTGGTTTCAACTCCTCAGTACCCATGCATTGTCAGATGTACAAAGTGGCACATACGTCTGGAGTTCGTTTGCAGTAGCTAGAGGCCCGGGTGCATCTATTCCCCCTCAAATAAATAAATATACGTTAAAAAAATTGAAGGAATTTTGTCTTAAAAGTCTCTTCAGGACCTTTCCTGTGGAGCTGTTGGCACACACACAAACACATCAGCCTCTGTCATTCTGAGAGGAGCACCAAGAGCCATGGCAAAATGCCCCAGCCACCTGATCAAAGCTGGTTTTCCCAAGATAGCCCAAAGCCCGGGAACTCATGCCACAGAGAGATAAACAGTCCCAATGGGAAGGCCTGCCTCTCACGGGAGACACTGAGCAGTACGTGGAAAACTCTACAACACAGGTCAAAGCGGCAGGGTGACCTAATAAATTTAGCCGCATGGGTTATTAAAGGCAACTGTAAATTCTGCCTGGCGGTATTTTTTTTTTTCCTGCATGCCCCTTTCCCATGGCTGAAATACATGTGATGAGAGAGAGAGAGAGTTCCCAGGGAGCCTGGTGCCCATTTTGATTGCATCTGAGATATTACATGTCAAGATGAAGGATACCTCTGTGAGTGGCTTGTTCAAGTGGACACCCATGCCAGAAACACCAACTTGGAATGTGTAGAATGCACCTTTGGAATAGTGCATCCTCAACTTCCAGGTAAATGGGTCCTACAGTTGTTGAGTCTACAACCAGACAGAGGTGGGTCAGTTCCTTTTGTTGGCTGCGTGTAACACCTAATCTCACCAAAGAAGTCCTGTTAGAGAATGAATAATTCATGCATTATCGCTCTATGGGTTTACCAAATTGAGCAAAGGCGATAGAGACATGGCTTTGGGGATTAGTGCAAATCAGACTCCTGCTTGCTGGGATTTAGGTCTGTTCAGGGCCCAGATCTTCAACCTCTGTGATCTCAGGGTCAGAAGATGGAGCCAAAGGCAGAGCTCAGGGGCAACAAAGCACTATGATCAGTGATCACACATAGCCTTTTATTTCTCCTTGGGCTTCTAAGAGAGACCTTTGGAGATGAAAAGGATTTTAAAATTCCAAAAATGATGTACAAAATGGGTCCTTGTCAAATAAATCAACCAAGGAAAACAAAACCAGCAAAGAGTCTGGTTTCTTGTTTTTGTTTTGTTTTGTTTTGTTTTGTTTTCCCTCAAGGGCTGACTCCAAGATCTGTTTCTGTAGGAATGCCTGCGAAGCTGTCTTCCGGATCATCTGCAGGGGTACCACAGAGGGAAAGGGGGGGAGGGTGGCTGCTGAAGATGGCAAGAACCTATGGGCATGTCCTTTATCTTTGGATCTGCCTTCAGAACCCACCTACAACCTTAGAGCCCATCTACAAAGTACACAGAGCAAGCAGGCTTTGACTTCACAAGCACACCTCCTCTATTATCAATTACTTCAGAAAAAATGAGTAAGGTGAAGATAATCACACGATCATTAGCATGGGAGTAAATGAAGCTGCTTTCAAATCTTGCTTCCACTGCTCACAGCACTGACACTCAGAACCTTAGCTTTCTTACTGTCAAATGGGAGGGCACTAATATCCACCCCATGGAGGTATAATAAAGATTAAATAAGGAAATTCATGCATGAAGGCACCTAAGATGTCACTAGAGAAATTAGATGATAGAAAATGACTGTGATAGGAGGTTGTCCAGCCTATTATATTATATAATATGAATATATATTTACTAGGCTATATTTACTCTGCCTAGCTCCAAATGGTTTAATCATTTTTAAAATTAAATGGAAGGGCTGGAGAGATTGTTCAGTGGTTAAGGTGCTTGCCTGCAAAGCCTAAGGACCTGGGTTCGATTCCCCAGTACCTACATAAAGCCAGATGCACAAGGTGGTACATGTGTCTAGAGTTCATTTGCAGAGACTAGAGGCTCTGGCGTGCCCATTTTTGTTTTTGTTTTCTTTCTATATATTTGCCTCTTTGACAAATAAATAT
Organism: Dipus sagitta; assembly: GCA_036346955.1. Lineage (NCBI taxonomy): Eukaryota > Metazoa > Chordata > Mammalia > Rodentia > Dipodidae > Dipus > Dipus sagitta. Next base: position 47,017,311 of record CM070777.1, on the reverse strand, counting down.
TTAAAAGACATTTATTAAGTTAGAGTTAAATGCATACTCAAAAGGGTAAAAGCAGCACTTAAAATCCATATATATTTGGCATAAATTATACCTTAATTTAAAAAACCTGCTACTGATGAGGGTGTTCAATGTAATATACACTGGACATCCAGAAAGAAATTCTCAGAACACCTATTATGTGACAAGTCTTAGCTCACAGCCTAGAAGTCTAACAAGCAGAGCCTAACTAGAGTGAGGGCAGTGGTGTGGGGTGCTCACTTGTGAGTTGATGAGCTTGGCCTAGGCTGCCCAGCTGGCCACAGGAGGAGCCGAGATTCAGTGGAGGTCACCTAAAGTTGTAGCCTGTTCCTAATCACCAAGCTAATCTCTAACGAAAAGCAGCATCTTACATGAGTGGGGAGCACTCTGTGATCTTCAAGCCAGGGCATTAGTCCCACCTTTGGCTTGTTAGGTCTCCTAGAAGCACATCTGAGGAAGTGCTCAGGTTCCCAAGACAGAGCTTGACAGCGTGCTTTTTCTAGCAGTGACCACACCTGTTCTACATAACCCATTATAGATGGTACATTTGTACACTACAGTATAAAGTCTCTAGTGTGTACATATATCAAATAAATAAGAGACATACCAGGATCAATCACACAAATTTAATTACATTTCACTTATTTAGGATCTCCTGGGAGATGAGCTTGGCAGTGCTGATGAGAGACTATGCGGCTTTAAGGAAACTGCTGGGAAGATCGTGAGGAGGGAGTCAAAGGCCAGGATCCAGAAAGATCTCTACTAGAGAGGAACCTTGCTATCTAAGACAGATTCCCTAACAACACGCAGTCCAGAGCACACACACTGTAAACAAAGGTGCTTGGCTGGGGTGATAGTGAGGAACTACAGGCAGAAACTGTTAAGTACGGGGCTGGAGCTCAGGCTATAGTGTGTACACAAAGAAGCTGGGTTGGAGGGGAGAAAGAAGGGAAGGGGGAAGAGAGAGCGGGACCCTCTAAAAGCAAAAGCTGTTTCAGTGTATCTGTTTAACATCTCAGTCCCTGGGCGGCCCTCACAGCTCAGAGATGAGCCTTTGACAGCACATGCTTCATGGGTGCTTGTCTTGTACTGTTTGGTTTCTGAGATCCTGAAAAAAAAAAGGTACAGCACTCAAAACATAAGTTTGTTTTTTTTTTTTTTCAAAAAAGGAAAGAGTATTAAAGCATCCTGGATGTCTTACTTAATTTTCTTGTTCTGAAAGTTTCTAAAAAACTTCCTAGTTAGAATCTTAATTATGGAAATTCTCGTTTGCATGATATGATTTATTTAAAGCCCTGCTTTCCAAGAGAATCAAATCCAGGGTTTGAAGCACCTCTCAAAACAATTTATTCTTCTCCACTGACTAACTGCTTTGGCCAGCAATTGCGAATTTAGAATACATTATGCCAGAGAAAAACACTCTAATAACTTAATCAAACATTTAAAATCCAGCTCACAGCCATATAATATACAGGAGCAGTTCTCTCAGCTCTCTTGTTAAAGGCCAATTACCGTCTTTATTCTAAACATCCACATCTTAAAGAAAATCCACTCGTGCATACACACTCATACACACACATGCATACACACACACACTCACAACGCACACACACACCTGAGTGGGAGAGTATTTGGAATTCAAACTTTGGCTGATAGATACCCAAGCTGAGAACAATTCTTCTTGTTTATACTTTCAAATGTGGAAACTGATCCTTCTATTTTTTTTTTAATTCTACATAGAACAAGATATAAGTAAAAGAGTAAGGTCAATGAAACTAAAATTACTTTGATACTTAAGACACAAGGACCAACCTTCAGCAGGCCATGTAGCATGCAGGCGCAGTGACAGAAAGAACCCTGGTGTGTACGTATTGTTTTTCTGTTTCTCTTTTCAGAGCTCGTCAGCAAATGCACGCTTTCTGACAACACCCTCACTCTTATCAGACAGAAAGTATTACTGAGTTCATTTTTCAGATGAGAATTACATGCTTCAGCAATTTTTGATGGGAGAACAAGGAAACAAATGCCAATTTGGTATGTGTTTGGCATGAGGTGTTTGGCCTACGAGATGGAAAAAGTCGATGAGCAAAAATGTAGTCATTTGGTCCACTTAGTCAAATAAATTCTCCCCCCACCCCCATTCATCGCTCTTGGCCTGTGATGATGATCGGGTGGTGCAAAATGCTTTGAGCGGTAGGAATGTCAATCACGCTGGGCGCTTCACATGGGTAATCTACTAAGTGCCTCAGGAAGTGAGCGAAGGGAACACTGAACTTGTAAGGCAAGGCACTCGGCAAAAAATTAAAGGAGAGGTAGAGGAGGGAAGGGAAGGTAAGAAAAATTAAACTACTAAAAGGGCTCAAGCCGTTCTTATCCAAAGAACCTGTGCTGGCGAAGGGCCTGAGACGATGGATGTGACTGTGCACTTCCCTGTCTTTCTGCCTCAGCTGCTCACGGTGTGAGCACCTCACACCATGGAATTCCAGTGGCGACCAATGCTTTTCAGGATCAAAGGGCCCTGCAGGCCTTGTTTATGGGTGAAAGAGCTGTCAATAATTGTGAATATGTTCTGTGGTAACTTTATATGCAAGACTGTTTAAAAGGCAATTCCGCTGGGCGTGGTGGCGCACGTCTTTAGTCCCAGCACTTGGGGGGCAGAGGTAGGAGGATCACTGTGAGTTCGAGGCCACCCTGAGACTACATAGTGAACTCCAGGTCAGCCTGAGCTAGAGCAAGACCCTACGTTGAAAAAAAAAGGTGGGGGGGGGACGACAATTCCAGGATTCTGGAGAGATGGGCTCAGTAGTTAAAAGCACCTGTTGCAATACCGGTTGGGGGTTCAGTTCCCCTATACACATGTAAAGCTAGATGCACAAAACAGCACTTGCATCTAGAGTTCATTGTAGTCCTGGTGTTTCTCATTCTCTCTCTCTCTGCCTCTCTCTCTCTTTCTGTGTGTGTGTGTGTGTGTGTGTGTGTGCGCACGCACATGCCCATGGACAGCAGCTACTCCATAAATGAACTCTCTCACACACAGGAGGAAGGCCACTCCCGCTGCCCCATCCTTTTCTGGGTAGACTCCTGTGGGTCTGAGCTGAGAAGAGGAAATTGCTGGAAAAAGGTTTTAAAATGTCCTTAGATAGAGATGCCTGTCTTAAGCTTTCCCAGGAACATATAATCACTCTTTCTTTTTTTTCAGCACTGTCTCAGACTCTAACAAAATGGTGTAAAACATTTCCTGTGGGCCAAGTACCTCCTAAGTGCTTTCCGTGAACACCACAGAGTTCTCCCAGAAACCCTATGATGGAGATATATGGATATTTTACAGGAGGGACATTGAGCTCGGGATTCATTCATTTGCCTAAGGTCAAACAGCAGTGAGTATGGGCCATGACTCCAGGGCCCATGTTTTTACTGCCCTGCTGCTTAAATTCTACTTAAATACTCAGCACCACCAAGCTTTTATTTCTACTTTGATCTCTGGGGAGACTACTCCTGGATGACACTTTGAAGGTTTTTAAGCTGACCTTCCAACAACCTTCTCTTCACCTGCCTGGTCCTCTCTGGACTCACTGGGATGGTTCTGGCAGGGACGGGTTTATCCTGCCCCGGCCTCCCGATGGTCTGAGCTTCTTTTATAGCCACAACTTGGATTCAGCAATGATCTTATTTTTATGCATTTGCTTTCTTTACTGAACCATGCTAAAGTGACTTTGAAGCCAGGTACGGTGCCACACACCTTTCATCCCAGCACTACAGAGACAGAGGTAGGAGGGTTACAGTGAGTTTATGGCCAACCTGTGCTATAGAGTGAGCTCTGGGCTAGCCTGGACTAACGAGATCTTGCTTCAAAAACCAAGAGGAAAATTCTTCTAAAATGACTTTTAGATATCAAAATATTTGATGCCTGAATACTACAGCATTCATCTCAAAAACTTGAGCAGAGGTCCTACCAACCCTTACCACACTTAACATTAATATTTATGTTTATATTTCCCTACTTTTATGGCTTCTCCTCTGACTTTGTTATTATTTTTAAAGTACCAATAGAAATGTGTTGCAAAATGGAATTTTACAAGGAAGAATGAAATAAAATGACTGAAAAGTATGTCAACAGTCGTGTCTGGAATTGGGAGCCTACACCCCCTCCAAAGTGGGCTGGTTTTCATTGACTTGGAGTCACTTAAGTGTGGACACCCCAGGCGATACATTTGACAAAGAAAAGTCTGTCATAATTCTGAATTAACAACAATGGCCAGGCTTTGATCTTGGTGCGAATGAGGCCAAATGAAAAGGCCACATTCATGGGCTGTTGGGTATGTGAGTTCTGAGTGGTCAGTGTGGGGATCATAACACACATTAGAGCTGGTGGGACAAGCAGGGGTTCTGGCCACTGGGGAGAAGAGAACTCCTGCAGCCGTTTAATGGAATAGGCTCGCCATCCACATGCATTTGAATATATAATCTATTTGTATCATAACTAATTAAAGTGTAAATATGAACTCTGGTTAGGATTAAGGACACCATAGTTTTCTGCTCTTTGGAAAAACACCAAACCCAAGGCAACTCACATTCTCAAACCCTGCATGCTGCATTAAAATTTCATGCAAGTCAAATTCCTCCCCAGTCTGCTTCCTTTTCTGTTAAAGAAGGAAATTGGATAATACAGTATCTCAAACTCCTTCCAGCTCTTGAAGGCTGTTTTCTTTTTCTAGCACATGGATCTAGCATAGTCCTGGATTCAAATCCCACGTGGCAAGTTACTTTAAGTTACTGATCTCCAGAACTTTTCCCTCTGTAACAAAGGACATGGTGGTTACATCACTAGGAGCTGGGAGATGGCTAAGCAGGCAAGAGTGCTTGTCACACAAATATGAGGACGTGGGTTCAATCACCAGGACCCATGTAAAAAGCAGTGCAAAGCTACTCAAACCTGTAGACCCAGTCCCGAGAAGTGAAGGAGATAGGAGAATCACTAGGGCTCACTGGTCTGCCGGACTGACCTTAAAAAAAATGGGCTGGAGTGATGGCTTAGCCATTAAGGCACATGCCTGAGAAGCTTAAGGACCCAGGCTCGATTCTCCAGGTCCCACATAAGCCAGATGCACAAGGTGGCACATGCGTCTGGAGTTTGTTTGTAGTGGCTGGAGACCCTGGTGTGCTCATTCATTCATTCATTCATTCTCTCTCTTTCTCTCTCTAATAATAAATAAAAATAAATCTTAATAAAAATAAAAGAATCCTGATCATCCCTAAAAAGAAAGAAAAGAAAAGAAAAAAACAATGGGTGGTAGAGATGGCTTAGTGGTTAAGGCATTTACCTACAAAGCCAAAGGACCCAGATTCGATTCCCCAGGACCCAAGTAAGCCAGATGCACAATGCATGTGTCTGGAGTTCGTTTGCAGTGACTGGAGGCCTGGTACACTCATTCTCTGTCTGCTCTTTTTCTCTCTATCTCTTTTAAATAAGCAAATGAAAATAAAATAAATAAGTAAAAACAAAACAATCAAACAAACAAAAGAAAAAACAGGAGCTCTGGTTCAGTGAGAGACTCTTAATGAAATGACACAAGAGTGAGAGAGAAAGATATCGGATGTCCTACTCTATGTGCACACAGGTCATGCTGCATCACTGTACACATGTGTTCATGTACTATACATACATACACAGGCCATATCATTGAAAATTTTTAACATACATATACTCAAATACGCAAACAAGAAAAACATGTCTTGAGGTTTCATATATCTAGCATTGAGAGTCAATGACTTTTATTTTTTATGTTTCCTATTTTTACTAAACCATTTTAATGCAAATTATAGACATCAGGACACTTGATCCCTAAATACCATAATATTCATCTCAAACAATTAAGGAGGTTCTCCAACATATCTAGAATGCCATTATCACACTGGAACTCAATAATAATTCTCTGACATTATGTAATAATCAATCTACATTTGGATTTCTCTATGAGCTCACAAGTTTTATTTCATGCATTCCCTTCAGGAGACTAGGCATCAATTACAAGCCATACATTAAATGATTTTTGAAGACTAATTCAGCAATAAAAATGGTATAGCTTAAAGCATTTTCAGTGAGCAACAAATTCACAACCCCCCCACTTTAATTCAGTGATGACACAACCTCGAAGTCCACAGTGCCCCCTTCTGCTTACCACCCTCCTTTGCTGAACACGTCCCTGATTTTTTTTGAAACCTTTTTTTTCAATTTTATTTATTTATTTGACAGAGAAAGAGGCAGAGAGAGAGAGAGGGAGAGAGAGAATGGACACACCAGGGCCTCTAGCCACTGCAAATGAACTCCAGATGCGTGCGTGCCCTTGTGCATCTGGCTAACGTGGGTCCTGGGGAATCAACCCTGGGTCCTTCGGCTTTGCAGGCAAACGCCTTAACTGCTAAGCCATCCCTCCAGCCCTGACTTTTAACACCATAAGTTTGTTCTGCTTCTTTCTGAAGTTGATATATATGGCATAATATATAACTTTCATGTATAGCTTTTGTCAGTCTTGTTTCTGAGATGTATCATGTGATTACACACATACAGTAGTAGTTTTGTGGGTTGTTTTTAATCTGTGTATTTTTTCCACATTCTATTAGCTGATTCCACTGGTTGAATAACATAAGTTTATAAGCTTTTGGCTGGTTTCCAGTTTTGGACTATCCTAAATAATGCTAATATGAACAGACTTCATGTATGCCATTTTGTGGGGTACATACCCAGGAGTGGGATTTCAGGATCTTGGCATGTATGTATGTTTTAGTTGATATTGTCAGTGTTCAAAGTAGTAATATCAGTTATTCCCATAGCACTAAATGACAGATGTGATCATTTCATCTGCGCATTAACACCTTATACTGTACGTTTTAGCCATTTTGATGGGTGTGTGACATTGTAGTTTTAGTTCACAATTCCCTGAATTTGTCCAAAGCAAGTTTTCATACCACCATTGGCCATTTGAATATCTTTACATGAGGTGTCTGTTCAAAATTCTTACCTATTTCTCTACTAGTCAACTACCTCTTTCATACTGATTTGTACAAATTACTAGTACATGACTTAGCAGTTACATACTTGCCAACATCTTCATCTACTCTCTGGTGTTTGTTTCACCGACTTAATAAAGTAATGTACATTTTTACAAGCAAAAGCTGTTTACTTTCATATAAGCACAGTTATGTATGGTTTTAAGCCTTTTGTGTCCTACTGAAGAATGTCAATTACCCCAAGACTGTGAATATATCTTGCCATTTTCCAGAACCATTATTATTTTACTCTTCACCTTTAAATCTACAGTCTACCTGTAGCTGATTTTGTAATTGGTATGAGGTAGCAGATCAAGATAGTAAATTTCTGGTACAGATATATAAGATAGTAAGTTTCTGGTATGAATATACAATCTCTTCAGCACAATTTACTGGGCAAAATACCACATATTTCAAGCCATTTTACAGAGCCACCCTTTGCCCAAATTGCACGCCATTCCATAGCTGCTTCTTCAACAGTACCTTAATTCTTCTCGATCGCTTGCATTTCATATAAATTTTAGGGTGATTATGATGATAATTTACATAATAACCTGCAACAGATTAAGACTGTGCTGAACCTATCTATAGGCTTGGAGAGAATTGCCACATGTCCTGTGGTTTCCAGTCAGTCTTTGAACACAAATATATGCTCACATTCTGCAGTCATCTTTAATTCCTCCCAGTAATACCTGTTGTTTGCCATGTTAGCATCTTACACGGCTTTCATTGGACCTGTTCTTAGATAGTAACTGTCTATGGTGCTAGTGTAAATATGTCCTTAGAAATTCCTCACTGTTTATTGCTGGCACATAGAAAGATGCATTTCTTTTGGTATGCTGACTTTAGGGCCAGTAACTAGGGGAACTGACTTGGAGATTCTCATAGTTTATTTGCAGATTCCTTTTTCTTTACATTTTCACATATTCAGTCATGTTCAATCATATGACATGCATGTCTCTTTTTTTCCTATATTTGTATCTGTTTTTCCTCCCGTGGTATGTGGTTTTCTTCCTTTCTTCTCTCATGCTTTCCTCCCACCTTTTTTTGTTGTTGTTGTTGTTTTTGATTTTTGTTCTTTTGTTTTTCGAGGTAGGGTCTCACTCTAGCTCAGGCTGACCTGGAATTCACAGTGCAGTCTCAGGGTGGCCTTGAACTCATGGTGATCCTCCTACCTCTGCCTCCCGAGTGCTGGGATTAAAGGCATGTGCCACCACGCCCGGCTTTTTTTTTTTTTTAATTAGTGCTAGGATAAGAAATAGAAGTCAGAATGGAGTTTATCTAACTCTCTCAGAAGGTCCATTTACAATATCTCACCATGAACTGTGATGTTTGTTGCAGTTTTTTTTTTAAGTTGTGTTTTGTCTTTACTATGACAAATGCTTTTAAATCATGAATTAATTTTGAACTGTTTCTGCACCTATGAAATAACTTTTCTCATTTTATATCTTAACATGATGGTGACTGCTATTTTTGGAACAAAATTCTTACTCATGTCATAGCTATTGGCATCGGTAGGGACCCAGATTTCTTGCGTATTAAACATCTTTATCCTCTAGATTCCAAGAATACTGTCAACTTAGTCAGTGACACAGTTTAGGGGTGTGGAATGTTCACTAAAGTCCCATGTGTTAACTCTTGATCCCGACAGCAGCACTTCTGGGAGATGGCAGGACACTTGGGAGACAGGCCTTGGTGTGAGGCCTTTAGGGCACTGGGGATGTCAAACTCCTGAGAACTGTGGGATTCTGCTCTTCACTTTAGTTCCTTAACTTCTGTGTTTATTCCCTCGCTATGGGGTGAGAAGTTCCTCTCTCTCTCTCTTCCTCCCCTCTCTCTCTGCTTCCGTTTTTGTTTCCTAGCTATGAGATGAGACATTGTGGACTGCCACACTTTCCCACTATGTGCAACCTAAAACAACTATATCAGTCTATCCTGGCCTCAAATCTCCCAAAACAGTGAGCCAGCATAAACCTTCCCTCTTTATACATTCACTATGGTGGGTATCTTGAGATCATCGACACAGCACAGGCATGGCAGCGAGTACCTAAAGCCGCAGCAAGCATGTCACCCTTACGTGCACTCTAACTCAGTGGAATTATAAAACCCTGTCCCAGTCTAGAGGCAGAGGTCTCCCCAGTGCTTTGGCTGCATGTACCTTGTTTTCGAGGAGACGCCCAAGAGAGGGTTTCTTGGGAACCACGAGCCTGACCTCTTGAACACACACTAATCTGCAGGTGTTACACTTGAAATGTGAGTTTGGCTGCATATGTAGTCCATGGTTCACATTTCATTTCCTTAAATAAAGTTATTTAATTGTATTCTGGCAAAAAGCTTTGGCATCAGAAAATATGCTGGAAATTTGTCACAGTCCCAATGCTGTTCAAATTCCAAAGTTTTTCTGAGACTCAAAGCAAATGTTGCATATTTCCAATACACAATGACAAAGAATAGACCTTTCACTCCCCAAAGGGAATGATGGGGAGATAGGAGTAAATACCACCCCAAAGTAATAACAAATTCCAATGTGGCAAGTCTCAACCCTTGCAGCTGCGTGTCCAGCACACGGGGCTCACGGTGACAAAGTCCAGGTCACCCGTGCTCTGCCACCTATAGCGCACATAACCTCTTGCTGGGCATCTACTTCCTGTGCCTGCAGTTTTTCTTAGCAGATACCCCATGTTCCTGGCATCTCCCACATCCTAGAGTTCTCTAATTTGGGCTTCAACTTGGCAGCTTCATGCACTGGTCTCTCATGGTCTCCTGGCAGGAACTCTGTCCCTGGCACATTGCCTGGCCTCACTGGCTTTCTGGAACCTTGACACAAGCTCCCAGGATGCCCTTACACATGCAGTTTTCATGTCTGTCAGACTTTCACCATGTGGGTTCTAAAGTCCTCTGCCAGCTTAACCACAGCTGCCTCTGTGTGCTGGGGTAGCAAAACCTGGATCATCCATTCTCTAGGAAGCTCCTAAACAGGGGACCTCTACAGGGACACTCCATTCAGGCACCCTCCCTACAAACAAATTTGCATTTTTACATTCTGGGGCTTTTGCTCAGTAGGATCTTTCCCTCAGGGCACCTTTCTTATTGTCCAGTAGAGGGTGAGGTTTCCCTTGTGCTAATACCCTTAACAGTCACCCCGGGTATGTCCACAACTGCACTGTGCCCAACTTTAAAATCTCTGATGCTCCATTCCTCACCAAACTATACATTTTTCACAGTTTTTTGCTCTCTTTAACTGTAAATCTGGCTAAAAGCAGTGAGCAGTAACTATTCCACAGCGTGAATGGTATGCTGTTTTGCAATCTACTTTGTTGAACAAATTACTCCATTAATTTTTTAATGAAAATTCTTTATTTTTATTATTTATTTGACAGAGAAAGAGGGAGGGGGAGAGAGAGAAAAAGAAAGAGAGAGAGAGAGAGAGAGAACTGGCAGAGAGAGAGAGAACAGGTGAGCCAGGGCCTCCAGCCACTGCAAATGAATTCCAGATGCTTGATCCCCCTTGTGCATCTGGCTAATGTGGGTTCTGGGGAATCGAACCTGGGTCTTTTGGTTTTGCAGGCAAATGCCTTAACCACTAAGCCATCCCTCCAGCCCTCACCCAGATTTTTAGGACATTAGCAGAACACATCCAGATGCTCTGCCAGAATGCAACACAAAGGGCCTATAATCCAATTCCTGACAGTCCTTGTTCTATTCTGGAAAACTGAGAGGGAATGTAGTTAGGGTGACTGGACCCCTGAAAGCAAAAAGGGCAGGTTAAGTCTGCATTTGCTAAAAAATAAAAGATGATCTGACTTCTTATCTCTTGCCTAGTTCCATAGACCTATTTTTCCATATACAACAAGGACCCCTCCTGGGAGGGAGGGCTTTCATAGGACTAAAACATTGTGGTTGGTCAAGTTCAGCCCATGGAACTTGGTGCAAAGGCTAGCCTCTTGCTGAGACACCCCTAGCCCTAACTAACCAGCTGTCCCTCTGATTCACCTGAGCCAGAAAATTGTCCACCATTACAAGGTTATAAATACCTTTGCAAAGGGAGGGCAGGCTCTCTGACCACCTGGGAAGCTGTGGGCAAGTTTTCCCTCAGCTGATACCCAGGCCCAGCCAGGTTGAGCTGAGGGGAATGCACCTTAGACCTTACTCTTCACATGGGTTCTTTATCCCCTCCAGCTCCCCACATGGTAGGAGCTCCTTGAACTTTCTTTTCTCTCTTTCCTTGCCATGGTTTTCCCAGGCCCTCTACATGGGATCTCTAGCCATGTGGGTGCCTTTCCTTGGCTCTGTACTTCCCTCCATCAATACAATAATTTAACAATTATCTTTCTCAGTCTTTTTTATTCAATTCTTCGATTAATATTAGAAATGAACCTAGGGTTTGGGACTCAAGGACTTTCCTGGACCCTGAGCACCCTGTTACAAAACCATGAGCACAGTCTCTACTGTATGCATTTCTTTTGGCTCTTTGGTCTTTCACACTCCCACCAGACTAGTCACAATATTGTGGCTCTGCTTACAGCATTCTATGACTTCACTATCCTAATTCTTTCATATCCCTCCTGCAAACCAGTTCCAAAGCCCTAAGAATGTCATGACTAGGTTTTCGTAGCAACAGCAACCACTCCACTTCTCTATATCAATTTAATGTATGGCTTCCTCATTTCTGTGACAAAAACAACTAAGGGAGGAAGGATGATTCCTTCTGGCTCAGGATTTGAAGGCATAATATACTATGACAGAGAAGGCATGGTGCCAGGAGGGACTGGCTTGCAGCTAGGGCAGCCATCAACATTTAACAGCTTGTTCACATCTCAGTGGACCAGGAAGGAGAAGCAGGGAGAAAAAGAGAGCGAGAAGGAGATAGAAAGATAGATAGAGAGAGAGACAGAGAGAGATTGATTGGCCTTTTACTATTGAGATTTAAAATTTCTTTGAGGGGGCTAGAGGAATGGCTTAGCAGTTAAAACACTTTCCTGCAAAGCCAAAGGACCCAAGTTCAATTTCCCAGGATGCAAAAGGTGGCGCATGCATCTGGAGTTTGTTTGCAGTGGCTGGAGGCCCTGGCGTACCCATTCTCTCCTCTTTATCTCTCTCAAATAAATAAATAATAAAAATATTTTTAAAAGTTCTTTGTCTATTTTGCATGTAAATTTTTTGACAGATATGTATTTTGTAAATATTTTCTGAGACTGTAGCATTTTAGTTTCTTTATCGTCCCCTTTGAAGAACAGAAGTTTTAAATTTCAATAAAGTCCAATCCATTAAATTTTCCCTTCATAACTCATATTTCTGGGGTTGTATTAAAGAGCTCATCCTTAAGCCCAAGGTGATGTACATTCCATAGTATATTTTCCTCTAGAAGTTTTATAATTCTACATCTTACATACAGGCTTAGCATAAATTGTCACTTAACTTTGTGTAAGATGTAAAGTTTGTTTCATTTTCTGCGTATAGACATATAATTCTCTCAGCACCATTTGTTGAAAGACTTCTCTCTTCACCATTTTGTTTTTGTACCTTCATTTTAAAAGTCACTTGGAGGCTAGCGAGATGGCTCAGTATTTAGGTACCTGCCTGCAGGGCCTACCAGGCCACGCTGAATTCCACAGCACCCACATAAAGCCACATGGGAATTCGTTTGCAATGGCAAGAGACACACATACGGATATGCACACATACAAATAAATAAATACAAAATTAAATTTTAAAAAATCAGTTGAAAGCTGGGCAAGGTGGTGCACACCTTTAATCCCAGCACTCGGGAGGCAGAGGAAGGAGGATCATTGTGAGTTCAAGGGCACCCTGAGACTACATAGAGAATTCAGGTCAGCCTGGGCTACAGTGAAAGCTTATCTCAACCGCCGCCCCCCCCCAAAAAAAAATCAGTTGAATCTGTGCATGGTGGCACATATCTTTAATCCTAGCACTCAGGAAGCAGAGGTAGGGGGATCACCAGGAATTCAAGTCCACTCTGAGACTACATAGTGAACTCCAGGTCAACCTGGGCTAGAATGAAACCTTACCTTGAAAAACAAAACAAACAAAACTAAAACAAAGACAAAACACCAAATAATCAGTTAATTTTACTACTATGGGTTTATTTCTTCACTACTCCATTCCATCTATGTGTATATTATTTTACCAATACCATATTGCTTTTAGTACTTTAGCTCCATAGTAAGACCTGAAACGAGACAGTGCCATTCCAACAGATCTACTCTTCCACCGTACAGTACTAGCAATATTACTTTTCTTCTTGTACTATTGACTTCTTTCTAAATTATGTCTTGGATTCTTTACCCTTTCTTTCAAGTCCTACTTTTCTCTAATAATCTAATTTCCGAGTTTTTTTAAAATTCTGATTTATGTTGTTGTTTTTAATAAGTTATATGATCTCAATTCTTATGACTAGTTTTGAGTAGCTGTTGTGTTATAGTCGTGATCTGTTTTGTGTATACCTTTTTCACATATTTTCATTGTTTCTAGGGAGGTTATTATGTTTCATATTCTTTATATTCCTAATAAAAACTACTTCACATGAGCTTCAGTCACAACAGTGTTTGCTTCTTTCTTAATTGACATAAATTTCCCTGAAGTTTCAAGAGGAAGGGAAAAGATACTTTGTATCTTCCAGCATCAAGAGTTCAATGTTATTTAAATGCAAAATAATGAAAACCACAACCTTGTATTTCTAAGATCTTATAGCTCTGATGACTTCCAGGATTTTTTTTTTTAAGAAACTCTTCTTCCATCTCTACAGACCTAATATTTTAAGAATTCTCATCTCAATGCTAAGCTTTTTCCTGGAGGTGGAACTTGTGTTTGCTAGTTTGGACAGTTATAAGTAAAAGAGATGGGGAACATAACTCGTCTTCTTTTGCAGGTCATTAGTTAGGGGCATGGACCCAAAAGAACATAGATGCCAACCTGCCCTGGCGAGACCAGAAGGGAACTCCAGTCTGATTCAAGACGGAGACCAGGAACAACTTTCTGGTCTCCTCTTTTCTTTGTGGGTGTTTCCCTCTGCCCGTGGGTGAGTCTGTGCTCTTCTCCCAGGCCCACCAGCCAATCAATGTCCTCCACACACATGCGTACTTGGCAATCCCAACCGGATGACAAATCATCAGAAAACTCAATGCACTTTGCCATGCAGTGACCTGCTCAGGACGCTTCACAAGCTGAGAAGCTTGGGAACTTTTCTGCTTTATTTCTACTCGCTCTTAAAATAAATCTTTCATAACTTGCCCTTCTCAATGTTTGTCAATTCTTTGCTAGTCTTAAGACAGCAACTTGAGATACACTGCACTGGAGAATTAGAGTGTCTGCCATTGTAACACCTAAGCTACAGCCATTCACAGCTGAGAAAAGCTCCGTGGCTCTCAACTCCCATAACATAGGGAACTAAATGAGCCATGTCTTACTCACAATTCCTCTGTAGCTGTCAGGAGCCAGCTGTGCCTGAATACCAGGCATCAACAAAATATGGAATTACTTATCATGGTCCATGATAGTAGGGAGGAACACCACATCGTTGGGGCCTAAGTGGAAGGAGAGAAAGCGAATGGTAGCATTCTGCTGTCTGTCCCCTGTCCCCTGTCCCCTCTTTTTATTCTGTAAAGGCCTGAAGTCATGGGAGGTTCCATCCACACCCAGGATGAGTCTTCCCCTCTCCTTTAGTCCTCTTCAGAAACATGCCTTTCTAACAGGGGATGCTAACGCCAGTCATGTTGACAATGAGGCCTAACCATCACAACCATTATGTTTCCCATGAATAAAGACTGATGTGTGAGCAATCTCCTCATCTCATGACCATAAAATTTAGTTATCTTACCTAAGTTTTCTTGAACATGAGACACCTCTCAATTTTACTGCCACTGACTGCTTTTTCTCACCTGCTTATATCAGAGAGTTGAGGATATTTGATTAAAGAGTCAGTGTGATGCTATTTTATCTAGTTTTATAATCATTGTTGCTTATATTTATTTTCTTCTGCTATCCTTGTGGTTTGGTACCTATTTTATTTGGGAAAACAGATGATCAAATATTAAACCAACCTTCCCTACCTCGAGCAAAATCTGGTTGTAATATATTATCCTGTTTATGTATCAGTGAATTTGTTGCACTATTATTTTTTCAGGAAATTGGTATGAAATATTCACTAACTATGTCGGTTCACATTCTGACTTGAAATGTCAGTGTTGAGTTTTGCTATCAATGCTTCGCCAGTCAAATGCCAATGTTCACTTAAAAATATTTTTATTTATTTATTTTCAAGCAGAGGAGGGGGAGAGAAAAAGAGGGAGAGAGAGAATGGGCATGCCAGGGCCTCTTGCCACTGCAAACAAACTCCAGATGTATGTGCCACTTTGTGCACCTGGATTTACGTGGGTACTAGGAATCAAACCCGGGTCATTAGGCTTTGCAGGCCAATGCCTTAACTGCTGAGATATCTTTCCAGCCTCACTGTTCACTTTTTTAGTAGAATGAGTGTGTGTTAACTTGGTATCATTTATTCCCTAAAACGCTGATAAAGTTCACTGGTGAAGCCATCTGAGCCTTTTCAAAGATGGAATATTTAATTTGTGAAGCTTAAGTTTTGAATAGACACAGAGAAGATTTATCTATTCCTTCTTATTTATGTTTTCTGGCCAATTTGACCGCTCAAAATCTGTTCTCATTATAATTTTAACGTTTGGAGCACCCATACTTATGTTCCCCTTCTTATAGTCCACATCAACAATTTGTTCTTCATTCCTTCTCGATTGCTGACCTGCTTTTCCAGTGTTAATAATCTTATTAATTAAAGAATGACAATTTGGCTTATTGAGTGTTCTCCTAGCATATAATGCATTTCTCCTTCACATAGTGCTTCTCTAAATGTTTTTCTGACCTTCTCCTTTGTTGTTTGTGTCTTAACATTTTTGTTTTGTGGTGACTGCTAGTTGGCTGTTTTTACTTTTTTATTCATTTATTTATGTGTGTCTTTGGGGGGGTTATGTCACAGCACACATGTGGAGGTTAGAGGACAATTTTGAAGTGTCTCTGCTCTACCTTCTTTGAGACAGGGTCCCTTTCCACAGCAAATGAGCTGCCAGATGGCCAGTGAACTCCAGATTAGCTGGTTTATGAGTTTTGGATTATTTTCTCTCCACCTCCAGTTCTCATAAGCATGCTGGGATCACAGATGCTTGTGCCACTTTGCATCAGGCTTTACTTGACTGCTGAGGAATTGAATAAAGGCTGGCAGGCTTTGCAAGCAAGCATTTTTAACTGCTGAGCCATCTACTCAGCCTGGTTTGTTTGTTTGTTTGAGACAAGGTCTCACTGCAGCTCACGCTGGCCTGAAGGTCACTCTGTAGCCCAAGCTTTCCCATAGCTCATTATATAGCTCAGGTTGGTCTTGAACTCATGCCAATCTTCCAGCCTCAGCCTCCCAAGTTCTGGGATTACCAAGTGTGAGCTACTATGACCAACTTGCCTTAATTTTTAAAGCTGAATGTTTTAGTAAAGATTACTTCTTTAAAATATATGCTGTGGATTATTCATCCCATAAATTGAAAAACATAGCTCATTGCCTATACCCTTTCTTCTGGACATAGCTTTGGTAGCAACCTATACCTGATAATATATTTTTATTATCATATGGAAAAATGTACCCCAATTTCCACTGGACTATGTTATTTGACTCAGAAGTTATTTGTAAGTGCATTCCATAATTTACAAACATTTTAAAATGTTCCACTTATTGTGTAATTCTTGACTTTTTTTCTGCTGTCAGATAATATGGTCCACATGATTTAAACCCTTTGAGGCTTTCTTCCCTGTGGCCTCCCCTTCCCTTTCTTCATCTTCATCTAGCCTCTCCTTTCCTCCTCCTCCTTCCTCTTCCTTCTTCTTCTTGCCCCCCCAACTTCTTTTCCTCCTCTCTCCCCACACCTCCTAGGATTGAATTACCGAGGGCTTTGCATACACAGACAAGTGTTCAACAACTGAGTTGGAGTTATATACCCAGACTAGACTTGCTTTCTAGCCAAGTGTATGGCAATAGTTGCATGTATACTTGAATGGTTATTTCTCAGTTCTTGATTGTGGTGTTCTCTATATATCAACTAGGTCAGGTTTGTAAAATCTAGTATTAAAATATTCTACATGTCACTAATAATTATATCTGCTGTTTGTATCAATTAGTGAGAAATGTATTTTAAATATTTTTATTTATTTATTTTCAAGGAGAGAGAGACAGGGAGAAAAAGAGAGAATGGGTGGAGCAGGGCCTCTAGACACTGCAATTGAACTCCAGACACATGCACCACTTTTTGCACCTGGCTTTGTGTGGGTACTGGGGAATCAAACCTACATCATTAGGCTTTTGGGCAAGTGCTTTAACCACTGAACAATCTCTATAGCCCTGGGAAATATATTGTAACTAGGATAATTAACTTGTCTATCCTTTTAGTTTGATCAATATTGGCCTTATGTATTTTCAGGCTATAATATTAGCCACATACAAAGAGAAGTTAGCACTATTTTCCTATTGTGTTCACTGCTTTATCAGTATAATATATTCCCCTTTATATTTATAATGTTTCCTTATTAAAGGACTTCTTTACACAGTAGTGGTGCTAGCTATAACAACCTTCTTTAGGTTAGTATTGTCATGGTATCACTTCCTGTCCTTTTGTTTTCAACTTTCCCTACCTTTATGTTTAATTATTATTTTTTTTCAAGGTAGGGTCTCACTCCAGCCCACGCTGACCTGGAACTCACTCTATACTCTCAGGCTGGCTTAGCACTTACAGCAATCTTCCTACCTCTGCCTCCCAAGTGCTAGGATTAAAGGTGTGTGCCCCACCATGTCTGGCCAGTGTTTAATAGTTTTTTTTTTTTTTTTGTAAAAGTATTTTTTATAAACTGTACATAAGTGTTGTATGCTTTTTAAATCCACTCTGCCAATCTATGTCTTTTAACTGAAGGATTAGTTCATTCACATATAAATTAAGGATATATTTTCATTTTCATGTAAAACTTTACTATTTATTTTCTATTTGTTTTCTAGACTATTTTCTTTCCTTTTTATTCCTCACTTGAATAAACCACATATTTTTGTTTTTGTCCCTCTCCTATTTATTTACAGTACATTTAACTCTTCTTTGCAAGGGCTATCAAGTAGATTATAATATGCATCATTGACTTAATAAGGAAGTACAATGTTAACACCATTATCACTTAGTAGATAATCAAAGGACCTTTGATCATTTAAATTATCCCAGTTTTAAAATTCATTTATTTATTTAAGAGAGAGAGAAAGAGAGAGGCAGATAGAAAGAGAGAATGAGTATGGGCCTGCCAGGGCCTCCTGCCACTGCAAACAAACTCCAGATGCATGCACTACTTTGTGCATCTGGCACTGGGATAATCAAAGACGGTCCATCAGGCCTTGCAAGCAAGTGCCTTGAACTACTGAGCCACCTCTCAATCTGAATTCTCCCAGCTATTGCATTGCTCATTGAACCTTAAGTTCTTCCATCTAGACCAGTGTATGTCCACACCTTCCATGACCACGGTGTTGTGAAGATATTGGATGGTTAGCTCAGACAACAGTCTACTTCTTTGTTTCCTCCTGTTTTCACTTATCTCCTTCTACCTTTCCTCTTTCTGGAAACCAGAGGTGAGATTTAGCTAAGGTAGATTTAGGATAAACACATTTAGTGATAATATTTCATAGGCGATGCTCTGAAGTTATGTTTATCACACCTAGGATGCAATATGCCAAATCTCCTAGAACTCATGTAAAATAAATAAGATGGCTTATGTGAAGCATCTAACACATCATGAAATAGACAGCTTCTCTGCTTTTGGCACTCATGAGATTTAGGGCTACAGAATTCTCTGTTATTTGATGCCTGGGCATCATAGATTTTTCAGAGATATCCCTAGTTTCTACCCATTAGATAGCATCCCCTAGTTATAAAATAAAAAGTCTCCTATCCAAGTACTAACCAGGCTCAATCCTGCTTAGCTTCTGAGATCAGACGAGATCAGGTGTATTCAGGGTGGTATGACCCTAGACAAAAGGCCTAAGTGAGGTCAGGGGACGAGATTGAGTAAAGGAAAGATAGAAGGAGGGCTAATCAAAATCTAAGAGGATATAGATAAGTCATATGGAAACCTACTTTTTGAGACAATGGAACACACAGGAGCCATAGATTGTTACCAGAAAGTTTTCAGTGCCAGGGATGGGATACCTTCCAGTGAGTTGTTGGCCAGGAAGGTCCCTGATATCCCCAAAACATTACAGGCCATTGCTGAGGCCCTTGGTTTCCCGTCAGGAATAGATGGTAAGACCCTACTGCTAAAGACTCCACATACTTGGGCTGCAAGGTCACTGGGAAACCCTGCCAGAGCTGAGCTGAAAACCTCCTCCATGTAGACCAGCTGACAGAAAGCTGGAAAAAGCCATGATGCATGAAGTTCAATGGGAGAGAGAGAAATCACCAGTGAAAATACCCAACAATGGACACTGCAAGCCTTATATTTGGCCATCCAGACCAAATAAGCCAATGGGTGCAATAGTGGCACTTCTGTTATGGGGGAAACCAATTGCCCTCTAATTTGACTGGAGGCCCCCTCCATGGGAGGGAATATATCCATGATACTGAAAACCTACCATAGGGGTAGTTGAGCCCTAGGGGTATAACGTCTGCTGCTGTCTGGCTAAATTTATATACTATGCTCACCAAACTGCCCAGTAAGCACTTCTCTTAACATTCATACCCATATATTAATGATACTCTCAATTCTGGTTAGAGAACCTTCTCTTTTCAGATGACAGTGACCTTGGGATGACTCAGAAGGCACCATGGTACTGAGAAGAAGTGACAGAGGAGTGCTCATTACTGAATATCTCAATCACACCTTCCATGGCTCAGGGTCCATTGCAGAAGAGGTGGTGGAAAGAATGTAAGAGCCAAAGGAAGGGTAGGACTCCTTACAATGTGCTCCTCCAGACACAAAATGGCCTAGATATTCATGACCTCACAGTGCCTGACTCTACCTACATAAGACTATCATAATAAGAAGAAAAGATCATGACATCAAAATAAAAGAGAGACTGGTTGAGAGGGGTAGGGGTTATGATGGAGAGAGGAGCTTCAAAGGGGAAAGAGGGGGGGAGGGAGGGAATTACCATGGGATATTGTTTACAATTATGGAAGTTGTCAATAAAAAAGTATTGGGGCTCGAGAGATAGCTCAGAGGTTAAGACATTTGCCTACAAAGCCTAACGACCTGGGTTTGATTCCCCAGTACCCACCTAAAGTCAGATTCATAAAGTGGTGCCTGCATCTGGAGTTTGTTTGCAGTGTCTAGAAGCCCTTGTGTGCCCATTCATTCTCATTCTCATTCCCATCCTCTTTCTTTCTCTCCTTGAAAATAAATAAAACAAAACAAAATTTAAAAAATAAAAAAAAAGTCCAGATACTTCCAAGTGTCCTCTCTAGGAAATATTTAGTCTAAGTCAGAACTGCTGGTATAGAACAATAACTCAACTGTTTTTGATAAATATTCCTTGAGTATTTACTAGCATGCCTTATTCAAACTTTGGGAGGGACTAAGAGCTAGAAGGAACATAATTCCTAACCACAACATAGTCACTGCTTTGAGGAGAAACAATCTGAAAAATCGAAAACTAAAATCTGGCGTCCTAAGTTTTGGGATGAGGTAATCACCTGTTATTATGAGGAAGGTACAGTGGTATGGATGTGCTGAAAGCCTTGACCTCTGTGTGGCAGGATGAAGAGGAATGAAACCTTGAAGCTGTAGGACCTACTGAGAAGTGACGGCACGATGGTGGCAGGGCCCTCGTAACGGGTGGATACTGACCTTGCAGAGTGAGTCAGTTGTTCTCATAAGGACAAGTTGTTATGGAAGAGTAAGCCTGGGCCCAACCACTCTCGGGCTTCTTGTCTCCCCACGTGATTTCTTCTTCTCTTGTGAACTCTTAACATAAGCCATCCACCATGGTGCAAGATAGCTGGGGGTGGGTACGCGGCTTTCACCAGGGTCCTAACTGATAGGTTCACTCAATCTTGGATTGTCAGCCTCCAAAACTGTAAGGTCAATAAACTTATATTCTTTATAAAGTACCCAGTCCTGGGTGTTTTTTATTTATTTATTTTTATTTTTATTTTTTTAAATTTTTTATTTTATTTTATTTATTTGAGAGTAACAGACAGAGAGAGGAAGAGGCAGATAGAGACAGAGAGAGAATGGGCGCGCCAGGGCTTCCAGCCACTGCAAATGAACTCCAGATGCGTGCGCCCCCTTGTGCATCTGGCTAACGTGGGTCCTGGGGAATCGAGCCTCGAACCAGGGTCCTTAGGCTTCACAGGCAAGCGCTTAACTGCTAAGCCATCTCTCCAGCCCAGTGGGTGTTTTTTATTGCAATAGAAAAAGATCTAGTATCAGAGAGACACCTGAATCTGGAGCAAGGGTCCTTTCATGAAAGAATAAAAAATTCTGGGGTGAAACATGAAAAACATGCTCCTTTCCCTTTTCCAGTAAGTCCCAAGAAAGCAAACCAGTAATAATGGAAACTATCGGGCTAAAGAGATGGCTGGCTCATTAGTTAAGTGTGCTTCTTGTGCAATCATGAGGTCAAGACTCAGGCGGTCTGGGCCTGCCAGAGTTTGAATTTCCCGATCTCACCAGTTAAGGCCTGGGTATGGCTACGAGCACCTGCAATCCCAGCATCTCAGGGAATCAGAGACCTAAGAATCATGTGAGCCTGGCAAGTTCTGGATTAGTAAAGAGTCTCTGGCTCAAAACAAGACCAGGCAGAAGAGTAATGGGGCAGGAGACCCAATGTTCAGCTCTAGCTACCATAGGCAAGCACTGCCCCCTTCTTCTCCCCTCCCCAGTGCATGTGAGCATATAGCTTGCCATACCACACCACTTGCTATGCACACACACACACACACACACACACACATACACCCACCACATGCACACACACCACAGATATACACACCATAGATATACACATATATACAGATACATCACACACACACCACATATATACACATATACACAAACACCACACACACCCACCACACACCACATGCACACACCACACATATACACCCACACACATACACACATATATATACATACCACATGTATACACATATATGCACACTTATACACACATATATATGCACACATACACACACATATACACATACCTCACACACATACACTGTACACATACACACATACACACAAGCAAAATAAAAGAGGAAAGAAAAAAATAGGGATATTTATCAAAATCCATGTAATTTCTATGCTCTATTTAAGAACAGTACCAATGAAAAATAGTGTTCTGCCAGGACTGGATATATGCTTCAGTTAGTAGAGTGCTTGTCTAGCATTACAAGGCTCTTCATTCAATCATAAGCAGTCTCCCTCCCAAAAGAATAATCTACTGCCTAGGACAGAGGCACAGGTAGGGAGTCCAGGAATGAGAGGTAGTGATGGCACAGCTGTAATCTACTTCCCTGGTTATTAATTTAAAATAAATCATATTTTCTCTTTTTACGTCACTCAATCTGACTGGTGGCAGACTGAAGAATAGAAACCAGATTCAGATTAATACCAGGGTTTCTCTCTTTCTCTCTCTCTCTGTCTCTTTCTGTCTCACACACACCCTTCTTGTTGATACTAATGCCTAGCCCTACTGCAGAACAGAAACAAGATTCAGATTAATGCCAGTCAGGCTTCAACACACACACACACACTCTCACACACATACACACACACACACACACACACACACACACACCCTTCTTGTTGACACCAATGCTGGTCCAGTGCAGATATTTCCCACTTCCCGATGAAGTACTTCTCCAGTTCATGGGCAACAGAAATCAGAAACTGGTTAGCTATCCACGAATCTGGAGTCTATTTCCTGTCATCGTACATGACTAACTTTCTCTGGGGTTTACTGTACTACATGACTGAATTCTAGCTCAAAGCATCAAAGTGGACGTGGTACATACCTCTTCCAGGTCACACAGGGAAACCTGCCATGAGCAATTCTCCCTGCTGTCTTCCCACTCACTGGCTTGATACAGAAAAACATTTGTACATTGGAAGCCAACATTTCAAGATGGCAATGTCAAGTCTCTGCTTGGAAGAGAGAGGCCCTAATAGGAATGTCCATAGTAGGTTTGTAGGCATAAGAAGTAAGCTTTCATTGTGCTAAGTCACTGAGATTTGAGAGTTTATCTAGAACAGCAGCTAGCATTACCCACCTAATATACCAAAGCAGAGAAATACAAAGTTTGCTCAGCAATTATAATCCCTTCAGCTCCCCAGACATGAATGGAATTTCAGCCTCATTCACCAAGCCAAAGAAAAGGAACTTTCACCAAAAGATTTCCCTGATCCTGGAGTTAAATGGGCATGGGAGAGGCTAATTGCAGGACCCTTGCTAAAGATCACACCTCATCTAGTGTCAGCCGCACAGGAATATGAAAGAACGTGGGCTTTGATGTCACACAGCTGTGGCTTGTAATCTCACCCACCCTGACACTTCCTTGGCTTAATCCCCCTGGGCTTTTGCTTCTTCATCTGCAAAATGAGGGTAACGACACCTCAACACCTCGTTGGAATTGGGGGGAGGGTATAAAGAACTGATAACACGTAGAACACAGACACAGTTCCTGGTGTCTCTAGTATGCGTAACTAATCCCTCCCAAATGTCATGAAATTAACAAATTAAGAATTGGTTTGCCCTTCTCATCAGAAAACCAGGCTTTTTTGTTTTCACATGGGACTGTGAATTTATCTTTTCATGTAAATGTTGATCATTTTAAAAAAGAGGAATCAGGTTCGACAAATACTTTTACGTTTTCCTTGGCCTGAGAAAGGAGAAAAACAAAATTTAAGAAACTTAAAAGTCAAAGTATAAACAAAGACAACTTCTTTATAACTTTCTTCCCTTACAAGAAATAAATGTCATATTTTCAAACCAGTGATAGCAAAACACAGTGCCAAAATCTGAGCCAGAAAGGGAACAGTGAATGAGCCACCCACCCCATATAGCATGAGAGAAAGCATTTTTCTTTTTCTGGATAATACTAATCATCACGAGATGAGGACTTTCCCAATTCCCATGTGGCCTTGGATAGAGTGACTTCACGGGGGGGGGGGGGGGGGGAGAGGGGAAGATGGCACATCACAAAGCAAGTAAGTTGGTGGTGGGCAGTCCACTTTACCCACTTGGTTGCCTAGACAAGGCCTTGGGTAACAGGGCACGCAAACAGAGCAGTGTTCTCCCAGGTCAGCTGGTGGAGCCACGAACTGTTGCAGCCACAGCCCACCAGCGCCAGAAGAAGCTGAAAAGTCGGGGCAATGGGGTTGCAGAGGCAAGCACTGAGGAGAGCCGCCCACCAGCATGACTAAGTACTCTTGGGGACAATCCCCACTCAGAGGCAGAAAGCACATATCCAGATGCTGTGATCTGTCACATGTGATTAACTGGGGGGAAGGTGAAGCTGCCCGCTTAGCCATCCTCATCAAAATGACCCCAGACTTTTCTGCAAAAGCATTCATCAGCAAAATAGATGGAGGCTCCGCATGTCTCCTGTCCCCACCTCGTTTGCTCCCACCCTCCGATCAAGTCAGAACAGTGGCCTATTTTTAAACCAGTGGCAGTGTGTTCCCTTGTGGAAACGTGTGGGCTTCCAAGACAGGCTGGCGCTCACTCAGAGAAGAAGCAGGCACGCGGAAGGCTGCGCCCACTCGCCCATCTTTCCTCTCCCACAGGAGTGCAGGGCAGAATCCAGGAGGAGCGCCCTGAGGAGTAGCATGGATCTCTTTCTGACTTCCATGATGAAACTAAGAGAGGCTCCCTCCTCCAGGAAAGGGGGGGTGGGGTGCTGGAAAGGAGAAAACTAGCTGTCAATGCTGGCTCCTGTATCCTTCCAGAAAAGTTGAAATGGATCTCAGTGTCTCTGTGTTTCAGAAGGGTTCTTAAATATAGTAGCAAACATTTCATTAAACATCGGAGACTGCTTTTAACAAGGTCACAAGATGAATTTACAAAAAAGAAAGAAAAGAAACAGAAAACACTTTTCAGAACACGAGGCTGCGTGCTTTACTTACAATCGCTCCAGCTGCTTCAGATCCTGGAAGGCGCCTCTCTCGATGACACTGACCTGGTTGTCTTCCAGATGCCTAAAACCCAAGAGGTAGCAAAGGTCAAACACACACACACACATAGAAGGGGGGCCAGAGGCCCTTTTGAGAGGCACTGGGTTGTACAGCCATGGTCATATAGCCCTTCCCAGGATCCTCTGGGCCCCTCCAACTGGGACCAACCTGGAAGGACAAGATAACTTACATCAGTGTGGTGTCACGGTAACCAGGGTGTCACCACCTGCACACTTCTACCTGACAGATTGGTTTCCATGCCTCTATTTTAAGAATGTTCCCAGAAAATGTGCCCCTAAGCACTGTGGAATGTTGCACAGAAAAGAAGGGAAAAGCTGTATCTCAGGAAAAGAAAAAAAAAAAAACACACACATATATTTGGCAACTCTTCCCTGGGCGCTCCCACCTCTAAGGATTCAAAAATACTTCGTTGAAAAGGGTCTTCCTTGCTAATCCTTGTTGAAAGGATGTAGTTACTGTGAGAAAGTCACTGTGGCTAAGACAACCAGGCCGGTCCCAGCAATTCTCACCCAGGCCCCGGCTAACTCAGCCTCATGGAGATGGCCAGAATAGCCACGTCTTCCTGCCCCAACCTCAACCTCAGCTATAAGCTCTGCTCTACCCCTAAGTCCTTCCAGCAGGTGATTAGGAATCCTAAACACTGTGCTTAAGTGAGTTTCGTTCATGCATACGACACAGGCTGAGAATTGAGTATACAGTGAAACATGTTTCCCTAGCAACAACAACACAAATGGCAGCTTAATATGGATTAGCTAGACTGTAGGGAAGAGGAGCAACAAAACTGTATGGCTTCCATGCGGTTGAAGTTGACCCTGGGCCAGGAAATGATAAGGATTTCCCTAGGTGGTTTCATGGGATTAAAAAAATATATTTTATTTTTGTTTTTTTATTTATGACAGAGAGAGAGAGAATGGGCACACCAGGGCATCCAGCCACTGCAAATGAACTCCAGATACAAGCGCCACCTTGTGCATCTGATTTACGGAGGTCCTGGGGAATTGAACCAGGGTCCTTTGGCTCTGCAGGCAAGTGCCGTCACTGCTAAGCCATCTCTTCCAGCCCTCACTGGATTTCTGTGGGGGGGGGGGTGAAGGGGTGAGCAGTACAGTAGTGAGGAAAGGATACTTCTTGGAAGGTGGTGTTTTGGAAGGGCCATGACAAGAGATCAAGCATGGCTTTAAGCAGGCTGCATGTTCATTTCAAAACATACCTTCCATGACGGCCTCAACTCTTCAGAGCTCCCTAACCGCCTGCACATTTTAGACCTAAGGCTTCGCTCTTGTGTCTCATTCTGCAGTCCGCCTAAGGAGCGTGAAGGAAGACCTGGCACTTCCTCACAGTGCATCAACGGAAAGGAAAACTGAAGGTGAGTCTGGCCCTGGAACACACTGATTTGACACTACGGAAAAGGCTGGTCAACAACATGAGGTGTCTGACTATTGAGGCATGTAGAAATAGTCTGTTAGGCTTGAGCCCGCAAACACTCTCGGGTTTGTAGATATCAACTGACTGGAAGTAACTGTCATTCAGGAGGGTTGGACTGTTCACTTTGATCCTCATCTTCTCAGACCTTGCATTTATGTCACTCCTGTCCCTTGATAGGCCTGCCTTCCCAAGGATGCTCACTTGACAGATATGGACAGAAAGGTTAGAAAACTTCCAAAGGATGCTGGGTGTTGGTGACTCATGCCTTTGATTCCAGCACTCTGGAGGCAGAGGTAGGAGGATCAACATGAGTTCAAGGCCAGCCTGGTGCTACAGAGTGAGTTCTAGGTCAGCCTGAGCTAGAGTAAGGCCCTGCCTCAAAAAAAAAAAAAAAAAAGGAAACTTTTTTTTTTTCAAAAGGAACCATATAGCTAGCTGGGGCCAGGCAAGTCCTTCCAGCCCCTGCTTTAAGTGCTCTGCCCTACTTTTTACTGGCGATAGTGTTGCAGCAGATAGCTAGTCAGCATCTTTAAGACTTTGTTTCTTTGACTGTAAAGCAAAGGGGAACAAAAAAAATTTACAGAAGCACTTATAAGAATAAAAATGAAGTAAACAAACCATCAGGCCCAGGATCTGAAGTACAATTTCAAACTCCTCTTCTCCATTCTGCCCTATGGCAAGGAGGCCTTGGGAGGCTAACAGACTGGCACTAGCACGTCTTGCTAAACAGAGTGGAGGTTCAATGGTAGTGACAGGGATTTGCTCAGCCAGGATTTTACTATCGATCAGTCATTCAGACTTTGTCATTACTTTCTAGTCAGAACCAGAACTGACTCTAATGTGGCTGAGCGTCACGCTGCCTCCGGGTGCTTGGAAGGAGCCTAAATTCAACCTCTCACGGGGCATCTCTTGGTTCTGTATTTATTAATCTTTCATAAAGGGAGATGTGCAAATACACACATGCGAGCTTGCCCTCCCTTCTCCTCCTTGCTCAGGCCCTGCGAGGTGGACCTGCGCTAGCTTTCTCAAGGACCTTTCTGGATCTCTACTTACCGTTGGGCCTCACGACTAGGAGTTAGCAGGAGGAGGGGAGACAGTGAAAGTTAAGGTGAGGTTGGGGGATTTACCCCTTTCCCTGCTTTCCAAGTCACTTTGGGTTAACTGTGCCCCTCTACCTAAGGTTCCAGGTACTGTTGAGCAGTCCCTGCCTCTGTTGGGCTCTGAGAACTATTCCCTCCTCAAGAACTACTCCTCAAGGTCCCTGGGCGGTGGTGACTCCTTGTTGTCACCAGCCCGGAGTCTCACTCCTGTACATGCTTTTGTAAATGAGCCTTCACCTGCTCTCGGCCAGTGTCGATCTTCAGGGTCCTTTTGAGAGCTACTTCCTAGACCTATCAGAGACCAGCCTGGTGTCTGGCACTTAAATGGTCAATCGATATGACAGCATGATGAATGTAAGTCTCAGTGAACGCATGAGCATCCGCATTCTTAAGCTGAGCTGCAAACGAAGAGCATGCACGCAAGCCATGGAGGTGACCCTCGCTTACGGGCCACATGCGGATACACAAGGAATCCAGGGGAGCTGGGTTCCCGAATGGGCCGCCCGTGGCTGGAATCTGTTTTGAGTTAGGGGGACAACAGGCTCTGTTCACTTTCAGTTCTTTTGCTTTTTTTTTTTTTTAATAGTCTAGCATAAGATCAGAAATTGGAAATGGTCCTCATTTGATGATGGCTGAGGCGGTGTCTAACTCTTTTATTAACCCCATTTGGGGTAAGGCTGGCTCCCACATTGTGAGCACCACGGATTATTAAGAAAGGGGATATAATCAATACCACCAGAAGAGACCCTTGCTACTCAGCCCTTGTGGGAAATGACTGTCGCGGGCATATTTTGTATCTCCTCCTGGAGTGTGCTTCACTTAAGGAGGACTGCGCTACCTGCCACTCACCCGTTAACTTGTACCACGTCAGCAGTTCTGCATGGCAATGGGTGGTGAGCTCAAATTACTTAAGAATATTGAGTCTTTTCTGGTTTCACTCTAAAGTGTAAATAAGAAACAGATATGAAAATATATGCCAAAATATTATAAAAGATTTTTTTAAAAGATAGTAGCCTAGGATACTCAGCTGAGAAGAATAGATGGGGGGGGGCTAAATATGGTTAAAATATTTGGACATTTTATTGGTATGAGAAAGCATCTCAGCTATTTCACCTAGCAGATTCTTTCCCAGTCATAAAGGGCCACTTGAATAGGATTGTCTTGGAGCTGATAAGGAAGATAATCAAACAGGGTATATTAATAGTGTCTATTAAGTGGGGGTAAAAAGGCTTTTTGGCATTGCTTATCAAAATAAGAAAAATGTGCTAATTAACTAAAAAGATAAACTATAGTCAAAGGAATGTTGTAGACTATCCAGAAGACATTAATATGATCTTTTGTGATTATTTTAAACTTTCTATTTGCAGAAACCAGATATGGAAATTGGAATTTTTATTAGTTCTTCTGATGCAGCAGGAAAGAAAAAAGGATTATTTTTGATTTGGTTAGAAAAAATGAATCATTAGGTGAATTTCTGACTTGTATGAAAAGAAATCTATTACAGATGCAAGGGAAAGAAATGAGAAAAAAAATACAACAAAGAAAAAGTCTAAACAAATGTATGCCTTTTGATTAAGTGAATGACCTGGAATCAAAAGTCTCCTGCTTATATTGACTTGACACACAGGTTACCTGAAAACTGAACCGTGGGATTCCCGCACTCTCATCCTCATCTCCGTTTTGGTAAGAACCCACCTTGTCAGAGTTTTTCCAGCCATTTGATGGACATAAGCTTGGTCTGGGCAAAGCAAAGACGTAGCACAGGGTAGGTCTTCCCTTCAAAGATGGACAAGAAAACACGAGGGTGGGGAAGGGATCTGGTGGCTGGAGGCCCAGCAGTCAGGTGGGCTGCATTGTGGCTCACCAGCACTCAGGGAAACTCAGCTAAGCCCCTGCACACCAGTGCTACCTACCCTCCTCTTCTTTTCCATGTCTTCATCTTCCTCCTCCTTCAGCTAATCCTCCTTCTCATGCTGAGGATCAAACCCAAGGCCTTATACATGCTAAGTATCCATTCTATCACTAATCTATACCCCCAGCTCCTGCTGCATTTTCAAAACAGACATTTAGCTTCTGAATCGGTTTTGTCACTGTCTAGAATGCATGAACACAGTAGCAGCACATGCACGTCAGAGGGCATGCACTCTGGATTCCATTCTAACTCCTCAGACACCTACTTTGGGAGCTAGGATTCCTTAACTTACCTGAATTCTGTTTCCTCGGCTATAGAGGGGTTCACAGTAATGCTAATCTCATATGTTCCACTATAGGACTCTGTGCTCAGTTCCTAGTAAGTATCAGGTACATGCTAAAAAAGCATTGTATGAGTTTCTGATTTGTATGAAGAGAAATCTGTTAAGGCTGCATAGGAAAGAAATGGAAAAAAAAAACAACAACAAAAAAGAGAAAGTCTAGTCAAAAAAAATCTCTCTCTGTGTGTCATAAATAAATAAATAAATAAATAAATAAAAATCAGAGATGGCTTGGCAGTTTAGGCACTTGCCTGTGAAGCCTAAGGACCCAGGTTCAATTCTCTGGGTCCCACGCAAGCCAGATGCACATGGTGGCGCATGTGTCTGGAGATCATTTGCAGTGGCTAGAGGCCCTGGTGCACCCATTCTCACTCTCTCTGTCTCTGATAAATAAATAAATAAATATACATCAGAAAAAAAAAACATGACAGTGACAATTATCACAGGCTGATGATGAAAACGTCAAAACCATAAGGCACAACGTGTGACTGAGCGTTGGAAGGACTTTGAACTATCCATCCCTGATACTGCAGATGAGAAGATGGAGGCCCAGAGGGGCATGAGGATTTTCTCAAAGATGCATGGGTAATTAATCCTAAATCAAATCCGAATCTGAAGTAAAATGCATTCTGTTGTATAGCATTTTCAGCGAAAAGAGGGAAGTAGATTGAAGTACCAATGACTGAGCTGTTACTGCCAGTAAAGATTCCACAACCCAGATGATGCCATGGTGGGGCCAAACGTGCCAACTCAACTTTGGAGTAAGGAAAAAGATTCCAATTATTCTAACCTTGCACCTTTAAATGTCTTAAGTTTTTCAACCAAGAGATATTTGGGAAGCTCCTCAGCACACACAAACTTAGGGATGGTAACTGTGTTCAATATTCAAGCATGAAACCTGATATTTCTCACTCCCCTATTCCATCAATGTCCACTTCAAGTTTGGCTACCTGTCTGCACAGCTGTGAATATTCAGTAAGGGCTCTGACCCTGACTAGCTCTGTCCTTCCCTCTTCCCCTCCTCTCCATTAAGCAACAAGATAAATAACATTTGTCTTGATTGCTCTTATAATTCACGGGCTGGAGAAGAAATTATAATCTCTATGGAAAGGAAGCATGGTTAGTCAGCCTGCCACTGCTGTCATCCTGGAAGCTGGGCGTGTTGATTTATTCATTTATTGCCTTCTGTTTTCCCTGTCACTGGAATTCGGTTCTTCTATCAATCTGACCTAGCCAGCAGTAGCCACCCATAGAATGTGATCCCCGTGAGCACTTGGTACAGTAACTAAGGGCTTTCTCCCGCAGAATCATGAATTCCTACGGCCCGGTGCTTGGGAGTGTGATGTCAGGGCAGTGGAACATTTTCACAGGCTGAGAAGCTGGAAATGAAAACCCTTCGGAGCACCATCTGCTACTTACAGGACTCGGAGGTTCTTGAGCCCGGCGAAGTCCATCTTGGTGATCCTGGTGATATTATTTCTGTCCAGGTCACTGTAATGGAGAAAAAATTCAGGTCAAATTTTGGTAGCTTATGTTTGTGATCTATTCAGCTCAGACTGGCTTGAACTGGAAGGATGCTGTTTGTCAGAGGGAAGACCATTTCCGTGATTAATGATATCCCCTGAGCATGTCCAACTAGCCTTAAAGAAACTGGATGGAATAAGACGCTCATTATGTACGCAGCACAGCTTGCCTGCCTTCTGTGGCCCTTTCTTCAAGTAACTAACTTCTGTTTTTTTGTTTTCTTTTGGTTTGGTGTTTTGTTTTTTTTTTGAGGTAGGGTCTTGCTCTAGCCCAGGCTGACCTGGAATTCACTATGTTGTCTC
Source organism: Dipus sagitta (assembly GCA_036346955.1). Classification (NCBI taxonomy): domain Eukaryota; kingdom Metazoa; phylum Chordata; class Mammalia; order Rodentia; family Dipodidae; genus Dipus; species Dipus sagitta. Next base: position 46,985,403 of record CM070777.1, on the reverse strand, counting down.
AAGCTGGCCTTGAACTCACACTGAATCTCCTACCTCTGCCTTCCAAGTGCTGGAATTAAAGGCGTGCACCACCTCATCCAACTAACTTGTCTTTTTCATGTCTCATAATGTCCCCCACCCAATTTTTAGATGAAGTTATACAAGTGGAGCTGACCCTTCTTCCTAATTTCAGGGGTTCAGGAATGAGCACCTGACCTTGACTGGGTTTATAAACCTCCTCAATCCCTGTAGCCACCATAATTGTTTCAGGAATGCATATGTGATCCAAGCTAACAAAAACTCTCTATCTGCCATGATTGCCAAATTTCTCCGGGTTGGGTTGCCAGAAGCCATCTTGCCACCATTCGAAACTAGCATTCCAGAGTGAGTGGAGGAAGAGACATTTTTTTTTTTTTATGCTGTCCTATGAGCATCTGTATCTGCTCATGGCTAGAGCCAGATACCTTGGTATTTTGGCATCTCTTTTATGTTTTGGTTTAAATCATTTTGAATTCAATTTTCTATTTCTGGGAACCAGAAGAATCATTACTGTCTTTGGTGCATTGCTAGATATCAACACAAGACAATCTTGTCCAATAGACAAAACAAAACTTATCTATTTTTCAACTAGCTTGTAAATTCCCTGAAGGCAAGAACTATACTTCACTTAACTCCATAGCCCAACATGGTAAATTCTATGCCTAGTACATACATACTAGAAGAAACTGCTAATCCCTAAAGACAGCTGCATGGATGGGTTCCACCTCAATTAATAAGCTTGAGTAATTGAAAGTGTCACCAAAAGGGAGAATTTGCCTTGGAAAATCTGAAAGCTTAGTGTGGCAGTCCCAGGGTACAGTTGAAGGGGCACCATGGTGGCAGGAAAGAAAGGTTATAGGAAAAGCATTAAGGATGAACCTGTGAACAGCTGGATAAATATGATATTCAGCACAATAAGCAAAGTCTCTTGTATGCCAAAAAGGAACTGTGAATAATATGTTGTACTTCTTAACATGATGTGCTGAATCACTCATTCTTGCATATTGTGCCTTCCCTAGGAAGAAACTTTCCAGGGTTTTGGGCCTTGGCTTTTCTACAAGGTGTCTGACAATTGGCTTTGCTTTCCTACAGAATATATATATATATACTCTCGCACATCAGTTAACAGGATCTGATTTGAAAAATGTGTTGTTTAAGCCGGGCGTGGTTGCACACGCCTTTAATTCCAGCACTTGGGAGGCAGAGGTAGGAGGATTGCCGTGAGTTCGAGGCCACCCTGAGACTCCATAGTGAATTCCAGGTCAGCCTGGACTAGAGTGAGACCCTACCTCGAAAAACCAAAAAAAAAAAAAAAAAAAAAAAAAGTTTTGTTTAATCCTTTTATGGTGATGCAGACATCAGAGTCCACACACACACACATTTAGATAGCTGTGATGTCACATAGGCAGCATAGTATTATGGGACCTCTGCAATGTGTGTGGTCAGGTTACCAGGCTGAAACAACAGTCATTTTTTCCAGTGATGGGTTTCATTGAGATGCCCCAGCAAGACTTGGGAGCTGCGCATTTGCATCAGAAGAACAGAGGAACACATTCCACATTCTTGCACTTTGTGTGAAGAACAATCAAGTTTGAAGAGGGAAGTACTCCCCTGACATCAGAAATGACAGTGATGTAACAATGGAGACCTTGGGTAACCTCACCCGGGTTTCACCTCCCTTCCTCAAGCAGTGTTCCCCTGCCTCGATCAGCCATCCAGGCTGTTTCCTAGCTAGCTTGTGACAGGGGAACAGAGCATTTTGCCTTCTCAGACTAGGCACGATGCTGGTGGAAGGAGGGCTTGAGGCACATAGAGAAATACAGAGGGGCTGTGGACGCAAGGGTCAGACACAACAGACAGACAGTGGGGCATGTGAGACCTCACAAGCATCACAAACACTTCTCTCCACTCCCTGTGGAATCAGGATGGATGTCTGGGGACCCTGACAACTGTGAATATGACAATGAAACTAAGGGTTTAATTAAGAGACTCAGCATGGTTCTGCAGCAGCTCGTGCTAATGGCTGCGGCACTGATATTTTCAATTAATATTTATTAGGTGAAGGGGCACAGAGTGTGCTTTTGAAATGCTAAGGATATGGCGGGGCAGGTTACGCATGCAGTCCCTAGGCACAGCTCTGAGTTTGAATCCCTGCCTAGCCACCTCCTGAGTGGCCTCATTGTGAGGCTTTTACTCCCTGGAACATCAGGTTGACAGCCATGCCCTCAAGAGCTTTTTGGAGGGTTAAATGAGATGCTACAGACATGGTACTTATTAAATACTTGACCGCAGCATCTGTGATGACTGTAATTAGTTGAAGTCTTCCCTCCTTCCTTCCACTCTGAAATTTCAGTTCACCCATAGCAGCTGACCATCCCAGACGCCAAGCACTGTATGTACGAATCGAGCATGGTATGTACAAAGGAATATCCCCAGGAGACTTCTCGTTGTGCTGTCTTCCTACATGTGGTAAGTTGAATGATGGTGCCTCTCACTGCTTCTCCAAGGCAGCATTTCCATGGTACCCATTTCCAAGTTACCTGGATACAGAGTGATACAGGGATCAGAGTGCAGGGAAGGATTTCCCCAACAACCGAGCTCTGCTGTTGGCCTCCACCTGAACCTCCAACATTTACACTACCAGACAGAAGCCCAGGATCATGTGACTTGGAGGGAGACAAGTTCAGAGTCAAATTCCGGTCCCACTCCACACCCATAGCACAGGCTTTGTGAGATTGAATAATTCACTCAAACTCTCTGAGCCTCCAAGTTGATGTAACCTCTCTTATTTGCAGTCCACAACATGGTGAGGACACAGAGCCTGGGCTTTGAATGTGTTTGGCTCAGTATGGGAATTAATGAAATTGACCCCAAGAAGGTGTGACCCATCCGACCTCCAGTCTCCATTGCCCTAACCTAGGTAACTCCGGGCCTATCGACAAGATTCTTTGGCCTTCATTTGTGGCCTCTGTGGGAACCAGCATATGTCAACCTAGACTGATTTCTGGCCCCTCAGCAGGCAGCAGGGTGAACCAGAATGGAGTAGCAATGACAGTGTCTAGATGTGGAGAAGAGAAATGTAGTGGTTTTAAAATACGGCTACAATTTCCCAGTGCCATCCTTGCCATCAAGAAGTGTGAGGTCTGTGCCCATTTCCCTTGAGTTTGAGCCAGCCTTTGAGGCTGCTAGACAAAAAGAGCTATGGAAGAAGTGATGCTGAAAAATTAGAGGCTAGACAAGGCAAGAGGCAACCGCCTGCTGTACGCTTTCTCCCTCCCTCTTTCTTCATTTATGCTGGAGACAAGATCTGCCACATAACAAAAGCAGATCTGAGGTCTTCAGCAGATGAGCCTGAGGCAGGAGCGGGAGCAAGGTGATGTTCCCAAAGTGCCCAGGCCCTGGCTGTTAGATTGCTTCCAGCCCACAGTGAGGCACATGAGGTATGTGAGAGCCTGACTCAGCCACCGCCCAGCTGTAAGTTAAAGCCCTGAGCCAGAACTACCCAACTGCGCCACTCAGCTTTCCTGACCCACAGAGACTGTGAGAGGTAAGACTAAAGCAAGTGCTGTGTCATAAGCCTTCAAGACACAGCTGTGGAACATAAAGAGATACAAATCCAGCTTCAGAATATTTAATTCACCTCTAACAATGCAATTTCTTTTTTTTCAAACTTTGTGTGTGTATGTGTGCATGTGTGTATGTATGTGTGCATGTGTGTATGTATGTATGTGTATGTATGTATATGTATGTGTGTATGTATATGTGCATGGTTATTTGTGTATGTGTGGGTATGTGTGTAGTATGTATGTATGTGTATGTATGCATGTATGATGTGTTGTGGTATGTGCATGGTTATTTGTGTATGTGTGGGTATGTGTGTAGTATGTATGTATGTGTATGTATGTATATGTATGTGTGTATGTATATGTGCATGGTTATTTGTGTATGTGTGGGTATGTGTGTAGTATGTATGTATGTGTATGTATGTATGTGTATGTATGTATGTGTATGTATGTATGTGTATGTATGTATATGTATGTGTGTATGTATATGTGCATGGTTATTTGTGTATGTGTGGGTATGTGTGTAGTATGTATGTATGTGTATGTATGTATATGTATGTGTGTATGTATATGTGCATGGTTATTTGTGTATGTGTGGGTATGTGTGTAGTATGTATGTATGTGTATGTATGTATATGTATGTGTGTATGTATATGTGCATGGTTATTTGTGTATGTGTGGGTATGTGTGTAGTATGTATGTATGTGTATGTATGTATGTGTATGTATGTATGTGTATGTATGTATGTGTATGTATGTATGTGTATGTATGTATGTGTATGTATGTATATGTATGTGTGTATGTATATGTGCATGGTTATTTGTGTATGTGTGGGTATGTGTGTAGTATGTATGTATGTGTATGTATGTATGTGTATGTATGTATATGTATGTGTGTATGTATATGTGCATGGTTATTTGTGTATGTGTGGGTATGTGTGTAGTATGTATGTATGTGTATGTATGTATGTGTATGTATGTATGTGTATGTATGTATGTGTATGTATGTATATGTATGTGTGTATGTATATGTGCATGGTTATTTGTGTATGTGTGGGTATGTGTGTAGTATGTATGTATGTGTATGTATGTATATGTATGTGTGTATGTATATGTGCATGGTTATTTGTGTATGTGTGGGTATGTGTGTAGTATGTATGTATGTGTATGTATGTATGTGTATGTATGTATGTGTATGTATGTATGTGTATGTATGTATATGTATGTGTGTATGTATATGTGCATGGTTATTTGTGTATGTGTGGGTATGTGTGTAGTATGAAGTAGAGACAACAATAGGAACTGTAAAGAATTGAAGGGATTGGGACAAAGCAGGCAGCTCTTGTAAAGGGGCTTCCCATGTTAGGATGATGCACCGCATTCACGTTCCCATAGTGTGATTGGAGAACTTCTGCCCAGGACACGGTAAGAGAGGGCAGATGGTCAAGGGGCCTTGAACTGGGTTTCAGTTCCCTGCTCCATCCCTTCCACCATGAGAGGCTGACCTAACAGATCCATGGAAGCTGGCTCTGGAGCTCATGCACGTCCCACTGAGGTGGGCAGAGGCAGGAAGAAGCAGCCCACTGAGGACAGGAAATATATCCTCCTAGGTCCTCCCTGAGAGGTTAAGGTCAGCTGGTACACCACCAAAGGTCACAAGCTTCCCTTTGGGATTCTGTCCATTTCTTGGCTTCCCCATACTTGGTTTGCTGAGGTTTCTTCTGGCTTAGGGGTGGGAACGGCTCCAGCGCTTCTTGTCCTGGGTGCCCTGTGATTCTCTGCTACACCCACGCCTCTGAAAGAGCCCATGTGCACCAGTCTTCTATGTATATGTATGTGTGTATGTATATGTGCATGGTTATTTGTGTATGTGTGGGTATGTGTGTAGTATGTATGTATGTGTATGTATGTATGTGTATGTATGTATGTGTATGTATGTATGTGTATGTATGTATGTGTATGTATGTATATGTATGTGTGTATGTATATGTGCATGGTTATTTGTGTATGTGTGGGTATGTGTGTAGTATGTATGTATGTGTATGTATGTATGTGTATGTATGTATATGTATGTGTGTATGTATATGTGCATGGTTATTTGTGTATGTGTGGGTATGTGTGTAGTATGTATGTATGTGTATGTATGTATATGTATGTGTGTATGTATATGTGCATGGTTATTTGTGTATGTGTGGGTATGTGTGTAGTATGTATGTATGTGTATGTATGTATGTGTATGTATGTATATGTATGTGTGTATGTATATGTGCATGGTTATTTGTGTATGTGTGGGTATGTGTGTAGTATGTATGTATGTGTATGTATGTATATGTATGTGTGTATGTATATGTGCATGGTTATTTGTGTATGTGTGGGTATGTGTGTAGTATGTATGTATGTGTATGTATGTATATGTATGTGTGTATGTATATGTGCATGGTTATTTGTGTATGTGTGGGTATGTGTGTAGTATGTATGTATGTGTATGTATGTATATGTATGTGTGTATGTATATGTGCATGGTTATTTGTGTATGTGTGGGTATGTGTGTAGTATGTATGTATGTGTATGTATGTATGTGTATGTATGTATGTGTATGTATGTATGTGTATGTATGTATGTGTATGTATGTATATGTATGTGTGTATGTATATGTGCATGGTTATTTGTGTATGTGTGGGTATGTGTGTAGTATGTATGTATGTGTATGTATGTATGTGTATGTATGTATGTGTATGTATGTATATGTATGTGTGTATGTATATGTGCATGGTTATTTGTGTATGTGTGGGTATGTGTGTAGTATGTATGTATGTGTATGTATTTTAAGAAACTTGACTCTCAGCTGGGCGTGGTGGTACATGGCTTTAATCCCAGCACTGGGGAAGCAGAGGTAGGAGGATCGCAGAGGGTTCAAGGCCACCCTGAGACTACATAATGAAGTCCAGGTCAGCCTGGGCTAGAGTGAGACCCTACCTCAAGAAACCAAAAATAAATAAATAAATAAATAGAAGAAGCATAAATAAAAAAAACTTGACTCTGGTGAGCATGGAGTGTCAGCTGGTCTATAAGATCACCACCTTCCCCTCTCTTTTAGCATAGGTAGGAAGACCTAGTCACTTTTATTTTCTAATCAATGCAATGAAACCAAGGTGATGGGATGTCTTTTCGATGTTCATCTTGCTATGGGACCCTCAGTTTCCAGCTGTGATGCAGCAGGTGGCCACGTCAGGGAGGCTCACATGGCACTGAACTGTGGACAGCCTCTTCCCACGACCAACTTGGAACTGATGCCGGCCAGAAGAACCCGAAGCCCTCCATGGAACAGCAAGCAGAACACTTGAGCTGCCAGTAACTAGGTCAGAGCCTGGAAGCAGCTCCTTTCCCTGGTCAAGCAATCAGGTTAAAGGGAAGTGATTCCATGTCCTTATGAGAAGAGACAGACACATGGGAAGAATGTGCTGTGGAAACAGAGAAGAGAGCCACCCAGCCACACGACGAGAACACTCCAGAGCACCAGCCACCACCAAAAGCCAGAGAAAAGGCTCTCCCACACAGGTTCAGAAAGAACATGGCCCTAACAGCACCTCCACCGTATAGTTCCAGAAACAGAAAGAATGTCTGCTGCTTGAATATGGGATCCAGGCTGTGTTTGTCATAACAGCCCCCATGAAACCACTACTCCCAATTGTTAGGCGCCCCGGCGGGATCCATCCCACACTGGTTTCCCCTTCCCTGAACTTCTGAACTGCTGGATGCCTCTGTGCAGCTCACTGTGGTCTTTCCTCACACTTCCTCCCACTTCATGTGTGGCTGCCTGTTTCCTGTGTGCTTGACTTTCCCCGGGAGGACTGAAAAGGATACTCCCCACACTTCCTCCTGGACACCTTGGATGAAGTAAGGTCCCTTGGAGACACTCGGAAAAATGTACTGTAGAAATCTCAGGGAGGAGAAAAAGGAGATTTTTGTTGTAGTGATGATTGTTTCTGTGGCATGCATGTGTGCCGTGGTGTATATGTAGTGTTTACACGTGTGCGTGCAGATGCACACAGCCAGTGTGCACGTATGCATGAGGCTAGAGGAGTGCATCAGATCCTCTTTTCTGGTTCTTTCACTGTATTTCCTTGAGAGGATCTCTCAGTGCACATGGAGCTATTTACAGCCAGACTAGATGACCAGCAAGCCTAGAAATTTTTGTCTCTGTCCTCACCACAGGACTGGGATTACAGATGTGTGTAGCCACACCCAGCTTTTTATGTAGGTACCAGGGATCACACTCAGGCCCTCTCGGGCTCACACACCTCCACAGAAAACACTCTTACCCACAGAGCTATCTCCTGGCCCCTTCTTTTTAATATTTAAAATTTCACATTTTCCTTCTCAGTACTGGCAGTATTTTCTGGGGCATTTATGTATTATTCATGTATCTCCTGCCCACCCCTCCAAGAAGTGTTGAAAAAAGTAGTTCAGTTGACCCAACATCCTTGCCATAACTCAAGCGAGCAGGCAGACAGAAATCATGCACATTGAACCATCACTGAAATGCACCCATGAGAAATTCTTAGAAGCCACTCACATTGTCCTGACACAGTGGGTATTATTTTTTCTGTCTTTGTTTCCTCTTCTAGCCCAAAGAACCTAATGCTATCCACTCATCTATTCTGATGTAGACAGAAATCAACTCCTATTTATGAACCACCCAATTCCTATCCTACCAAATCCAGGTCCTGGGGAGCTCTAATTCCCTATGGGTCTCTCCTCTCCCAATTTCAATTTCTCTCCCGACTCTCCCACCCACCAGGAGGCATTAGTCAAGTATTTTCTGGTTTTTGCACTTCACTCTGCTACTTACATAACCACATACAAGTTTAAAAACATACACACACATTTGGGAAATAAATGACTGAATCTGATTTTAAAAACTGGCTCTACACTACCACAGTTGTTAGGGAGCTAAGCCTCTCTGGGCTAAATTTCTGGCTTGGCAACACTCTTGCATATCTAATTTTACACCTGCAAAAAGCTGCAGCCAGCTCTGTGCAGACAGATACCTGCGGAGGGGAAGAACCAGCCAGACAGAGAGGCGACCTGGGAGTCCAGCTGGGGTCACAGGAAGGCTCTGCAAGGAGTCAGGCTGGGCATGAGATTTCTGTTTTCCTTTTGTCCAGCAGGAGGGCTCTCTCTTCTTGTCTTGCTTAGTTCATTTTTATGCATAGGGACAAGAGGGCAAGTGTGGGATACAGCAAGACTTTGGGGTAAATTCTGGCCCATGGATCTGTTTTGTCTAGTTCTTGTGGTGATTTTCACATGTGCAAATTTTAATTGTCAATTTTGGAGTAGTTTGTATAAGAATCTGGAATTCTACTGTCTCCAAAATTAATCAGACAGTTAACTCTAGGCTTTTCTGGCTACTACAAGCTGGTCCTAAGAGGCAAGTACACACTTTGGACAAGGCATACACTCCTTAGCTCACCAGCCCATCTGATCTGGTCCCTGGCTTAGGTTATAGGCTTGGTTCTTAAAGACATGTGAGGTTCAGCTCCCTGGACAGAAGGCAGACCCTGGAGCCATAGGGTAAGCTTTGATTTTACCAGGTGGAGGTGTGATTAAAGGCAAATTACTTGGCCTATCCATAGGCTTCTGTTTGCTCATCTTTGACATGGGTGCAGTTACCACACCTACTGCCTAGGGTGTCATGACAGCTTAATGAGGTGGTGCATTTAAAGTGATCTCTACCTTTGGCCTGGTCACATAGTAAATACTACTCTAGAGGTGAACATGACCACCAATTTGTTGAAGATTATTCAGGTGAAATGTCAGTATTATAAGAGGTAAAGAGTGCTGACGGGACCTTGGCACTGCATTAACACTGAAGGGGCACCTAGTCAATTCACAGCCCCACCCTCAACCCTCTCTCTTCCACTCCAGACACATCTTGCAGAGACATACCCAGGACACCGCTCTCAGAAAGATCAAATAAATACATGATCTTCCCTAAAGTCTCCTTGTCACGACTTAAGGCAACTTACTCTTCAGAAACAAATAACTTCAAGGTGATGACTAACCAGCACTCTCAAGCCCTTCAATCTCCTCAAAAGACCTTTTCTCAAATCCAATCCACATACTGCCTGTGAGAACATGGGATAAAATGGCTCTTCAGATGACAGAGACAAAAGAACAAAATCCCAGAAGGATTTGGGGGTCAGCCTTTGGAAAAGTCACAAAAAGTATAGGGAGCACACTATGGCAAACACACAGTTATGTGTTCACCAAATGGTTTCGTTTTCCTCCTAGACAAACCACAAGATTAAGTTTCCCACACCCTTTGCATCTCAGTAGGACCATCTATGTGACTGATTTCTGATTAAAAGAATGTGGATGAAAGTAATATACACCACTGTCTTCTCCTTTGTCTTGTCTTCCTGTCATGTAGAGGCCACGTGGAGAAATGGTGCTGTCCCAAGATGGAAGGAGATTGGGATCTCAAATGAGTCTGGGGAATGTAAGCCACCTCCCCCCACCCTACTCAGAGCAATAGTACTAGGCTACGGTATTAGAAAGAAGAAGAAGCAATGGTTTGGGGTTTTGCAGCTGGTATATCTGGGGCTATTTGTTTCTGCAGCCCAGCTTGTTCTATACTGACTGATACACTCAGTAATATGAACAATTAGGAAAACTGCCCAGTCCTTCTCTAACTCATAACATGACTTCATAACTGTTTACTTCCCATCTTTAAAAGGCAGAACACTGGGCTGGAGAGACGGTTTATCAGTTAAAGAGCTTGTCTGAAAAGCCTAAGAACCCAGGTTCGGTTCCCCAGTACCCATGTAAGCCAGATGCACAAAGTGGCAAATGCACCTGGAATTCATTTGCAGTGGCTGAAGGCAGTGGTATGCCTATTTTGTCTGTCTCTCTACTTCTCTCTCTCTCTCTCTCTCTCACTCTCTCTCTCTCTCTGTCTCTCTCTTATACACACACATAAGTAAATGAATAAAATTTTTAAAAAAGGAAGAAAGTTGACTAATTGACCCCTTAGGGTCTCAATCTATCAAAGTTACTGGCTTTGGACATCACTAACATACATTATCGTAAACAAGATTTTTGCCTAAGAAGTGCAACCTTACTCCACTCAATAGACATATAAGTGCTACAACTATCTATATGGTGATCTAAGCAAACTTCTGCTCAATGAGTAACTATTATGCAAGAGCCACCATAGAGTGAATGTCTACCATGTGAGAAGCACTATGCTAGGGTGTTTCGCATTCAAAGACTCTTTAATCTCCCCATCCATCCTATCTAGCTTATGAGGTTGTCCCAGTTTATGAATGAACAAATGGAGGTACAGGAAGCACTTGTCCAGGGTCACATCTGGTACCAGCTGAGCGTTTCTATCTAGGCAGCTTAAGTGTCACTGCTGAAAACTTAACAATCAGAAGCAAGTACCAAGTCCTGGAAGGCGTATGGGCAAAGAATTTCAGTGACACCTCAAACTCTTAGCTAAGTTAGTGGCCTCCAACATCTTGGGACCAGGGCCATAGCTTGATTACTTTTGAATCCTGAGAGTTCATCACAATTCCTGGTACATACTACACAGGCCAAGTAAATGTCTGCTGGAAGGTTGAATGACCTGAACTTCAGCTCTCTGCCAATTATTATTATTATTATTAGTTTTTCGAGGTAGGGTCTCACTCTATCTCAGGCTGACCTGGAATTCACTCTGTATTCTCAGGGTGGCCTCAAACTCATGGCAATCCTCCTACATCTGCCTCTCTAGTGCTGGGATTAAAGTCGTGGGCTACCACACCCAGCATTTGCCAATTATTTTAACTCAATGACACTCTCCCTCCATTACAGATGAGAACTCAAATCAGTTGTCAGTATCTCATTTGTACCTATGGATTTGACCATCAGAAATAGTGGCCATAATTCTGTAAGTCAAAGAGTATATACTAAGATTTATATCAGGAAGACAGGCAGAAATTAGAACTGTCTTAGTCAAATCACTCCAATTAGACATCCTAGCTAGAGTCTTTATATATCCATGGCAGAAGCAGTGACAACAGAATGATAAAGGGACAAGGGTGTATAGTTGCTCACCTTCATTCTTTTTTATGTACCCCTGGCTAACCCTGAAATCACTAAGTCCAGGTCTAGCTAGCTATCCAGCATGCACATCACGAGTGTAGAAGGTAGGGGCAGTGATCACTTTAAGGAAACAGGAAGGAATGCAATGATTGCTGCAAGAATATAAACATGGATTGCATTGGAACAGACTGCATGTTTTGTATAAACACTAATAAAGCGAAATCAGGCTGAGCTGTGACTTTAAAGGAAATTCTTCCCCATAAACATGTCCTGCCATGCCCTAATAACTCTTTAATTTGATGCACATTTGGGAAGGATGATGCGAAGTAATCACAGAATAATGTTAAGGTCTGTTGCGAAGGGGGCGGGGGATGTGATGCAACTTGGAGCCAACAACATCCACCAGAAAGCTGGCTTCTTTACTCATTTCACACATGGAGAGAATTTGCTGAGTGACACGCAGGAAATAGGAGACAGGTCTCCGCAGGTTCAGCACCAGGAAATTCTGGGTGTCATGTAATGGTGCTATGTAAGACTCCTGACTGGTCCATTTCAAGCTGTCATTCCTATGTGGTTCCAATGGTTCCTACTTGCAGATGGTCTCTATTTTCTACAGCAAGCCTCTTCCTACTCAGTTATACTACAACCTCCCTGAGAACAGAGAATGCCTGCCACATATCTAGTCATATCCACAGGACTGACACAGCCCTGCACCTCTGCAGAAAGGCACAAACTCAATGATAACTAGATAGGTGCTGTAACACAGGGACTTACATGCAGATCTCAGGTCTTACTAATTGAGTGGTTTGGGTAAATCATCCTTCTCACCTACAAAATGGCTTAACAGCCCTTGCTGGGCCCCAGAAGCCTCTTGAGATGACCAAATGACATCGTGTAAGAGAAAGAACTTTATACACTCGAGCGTAGCACAAATGTAGGAAATCAGCACTGCTGGGAAAATACAAAAATAATGACTAATAATAGTTTTGCCATGGACTGAGTTTTCATGATTTATCCAATTCTGTTCATCTCCTGAGCCTTCCAGATATCTTGTAACAATCTTCCTATTATTCAGCTATTTGTGGGAAAGTGAGGTTCAGAGAGGTTAAGGATCTTGCCTCTGTTCACACGTGTTCTAAACATTGTCCACAGAGTAAGGATTCTGGAGGACAGGTCTGGATATCTGGGCTCTCATTCTCTGCTCCTAAGCTTTCAAGAAACTACAGGCAACAGTTTATCTCTTCTTATCCTATGAGCAAGAAGGACAAGGCTGACCAGGGGTCCCTTCCAGGTCCACAGGACCCAGTGGAGGATGAAAGAGGAGAGTGTGAGCCAGATGACTGCTCACCTCTCTAACCACTTACTTGTAGAGCACCTCTTATCATCCATATACAGTAACGCTTGGCCAAACGCAGAGCTAATGGAGAGCTCTGACCACATTCACAGCCTCAGCTTCTCTATAGTTCTCCAGCTTCTCCAAGATGGAGGCTTCATTCCAGTACTCCAGCTGCCAGGAAATGAAGTCCAAATAGCTTATCTGCCAGGCAGCTCTTCACAGCCACGAGCTCATCCCAGACACCATGCCTTACCCAGGCAAGACTCCCATGTGCAGTGCCCTCTCCCCTAGATCAAAACACACTGCGGATGTCAAGAAGTTTGAACCAGGAGAGGGGACCTCCTTTAGTGGATCTGAAGAAGAGTTGAAAAGGAAGAGAATGTCTTTGCAGAGAGACAGTGAGACCAGAGCAAGCCCACCAACCCGATTCAGGCAGGAGCCACTCTTCGCCATCTGGCACTGATAAAATACCAAGGGACAGGAATAAGGCAGGGAAGAGAGAAGGGCTCGTCTGATTGTCCAACCAGTCCTTCAAGTCCAGACCCGAGGAAGGCAAGTCTCCTTTCATCATCCATGAAACCATATCTTGCTTATTATGATGATGTTAAAAACTTCCCTGATTATTCCTTAGGGAATCCAATTTGTTTCTTTTGTAAAGAGGAAACAATTCTCTTCTCAGTTTGGGAGGTGGGGACATTCCATTTATCTTCAGGGGAGAAATCTGTTTCCCATTATGAATCACGTTCTATTCATAGGTCTATTTGTAAAGAATAAATCTCTGCATTTCACGTAGAGGAAAAAAAAATGCTCTCTTTACTCTCATACAAACATCCGTGAAGACTCACCAGAGAAAGGCCTCTGCCCTTCCCTCAGTCTTGTGACAGGAATCGGATTTCCATACATTGCTTTGAGAAAGGAAATTTTTACTCATGATCTAGAAATCAGCAGTATCCCCAAGTCACCCAGCACACCTGACAAGATCTACCTGTAGTAATTCATTCAATATGGAGGCACACATTACAATAACTCCTTAAATCCCCCAAGTCCCTGTGTTCTGGGGTAGGGGTCAGCGAACTACAGGCAATAAGCCACATCAAGCCACTCTTTTGACTGCCTTTCTATGGTCTGCGAACTAAGAATAGATTTTATGTTTTTCAAATGGCTAGCAAAAAAGGATAATATTTCATGACACATAAAAATTACATGAAATTCACATTTTTATGGCCATAAATATAGTCTTGTTGGAACACTTATATCTTACCTATGTCTGTTTTTGTTCTGTGTGGACAAACTGAGTCCTGTGATTCCACTGAGGCTACATGGTCTCCTAAATCATTACACAAAATTATTCTGCTGACCCCTGATCCAAGAGCCTAGCAAGGTCCATACCAGGGAAAATGACAGTCACTGTAATGATTAGAAAAACAGCCACAGTTGCTCAGAAGGGAAGACAATGGCTGATGTGTGGGCCCTGTGGTCACACTCAACTTCGCTCTGCTTTTGGTGGACAGAGATAGCAAGAGGACTTTGAGGAAGTCACTAAAAAACAATCAGTGCTTCATTTCCTAGCTGTAAAATGGGGATAACCTGAAACAGAGCTCTCTTCCTCCTTGGGTTCGATTGGAAATTAAACAAGTTTTTGCATTTCAAGTAGTTCAAACAACTCCCGGTCCCATATGTGCTATCTTTTTTGCCTTTGTTGCTGCCATTGGCACCGCCTGCATGCACAACTCCAGGGAGCATTATTCCACCATGCACACTGGTACTCCTGCAGGGAGCACTAATGAGATGCCCAGGAGCTCTGCAAGGCGTTGGTCCTGATGACAGTTAATATTAGAATGATACCTGCATAGAGATTTGAAGAAAGAGGAACAGATAGGGATTCATGGATGGAGTGGGTAGCCTCATGCATTTTTATTGCTACATCCTTTCTCTGCCATCACGAAAGAGATTTAACAACAGAAAGCAAACCTCAAGTGCACTAGAGAGGCCCCAGCTCGGGCACCCAATTCTATCCCCGCCTTTCTCCCAGCTCCCGGCCTCAGCTCAGTCACCCTGGTATAGGTCCCTGACATCCCCTCCCGCCACTTCTTACACCTTACTCCGGGGCTCTGAAATCCTTAGACTGTGGGCTATTTTAAGCCCAAATTAAAGACTCCTCTCCCCTGAATGGCTGCAATTTCAGGCCGTGGTTTGTTTACTCTGACGTGGCTTGGGGCCTGGTGCTAGCGGTGTGGGGCACTGCATGGGATCAGATTGTCTTAGCAAGGAGACAAGCGGCTTTGCAGGAACCCTTTCACTGGGGCACTCTCTCCATGGCAAACATGGTTGGGATACATAGAAGTACAAATAAAACAGTGGCAGAGCGCTATATATCTGGAGATGGACCTAAAAATAGCAACATCAGAACCAAGAGAGCCCTGGAAGCCATGAGGATTTCAAGCCTCAGAGAAAGGGACTTGGCCATTGTCACTCTCTGAGCTCAAGTCTATTTTGTTTACTCTTCTGTCTCTTAGAGGAAGGACCCTTGGGCTGATGTAGACAGACTTCTCTCATTTCCAAAACCTTTGCCACGGATCCTCACACACAGGCACAGTCTAACTGGCTGAGGACACGGGCCAGGATTGCACATCTCTTTCTCCCCTGGGAAGAACTGTGTTTATAGATTAGTGATGGACAACAGGGCATAGCACTGGCCAAAGTTGGCAGGAGGGGAAAGAGGAGACCAAAATGGACCTAAGTCGGGATGGGAAGAAAGCAGCAAGCTCTCAGTGTCAACATTCTATCTGAGCAAGGGGTCTTAGGGTAACATTTTGTCCCTTTTCTGTGCTGACTCTCAGTTCCTTGTTCCTGAAAGGACAGAAACAGAGAAATGAACCTTCAGGTCATATTTCAAGGACAGAGTCACTACAGTTTCTTCCTTGTCCCATTTGTAACCTGACTGATCACAGACTTCCACCTTGACTCAGCTGCTGGGGTTAATTCCATCTGTCCAGTTTCATGATGGGCAATTTCTCAGCAGTTCACTCAGTACTGGCTCCTTAACTGGCCACTCTAGTGTCTCCACTCCCTAAGGGTATGTCCCTGGGAGTCGAAAGTCCGCGCGGGACTTTACGTCTGCAGATGCTCACACACACAGACGCGGGGAAGCCCATGGCTCTCCAGCTGAGAGCTCACCAACCACGGGGGCCGGAAATGAGTTTCACACTGGCTGTTCACAATTCAGCCTTGCTATTTGCTGTTGTTATTTTGTTGGTGAAAGTGTTTGTTAAAAAGTCTATTTTCAGCTGGGCGTGGTGGCATACGCCTTAATCCCAGCACTCAGAAGGCAGAGTTCGAGGCCACCCTGAGATTACATAGTGAATTCCAGGTCAGCCTGGGCTAGAGTGAGACCCTACCTTGAAAGACCCCCTCCCAAAAGTCTATTTTCTATTATTCAGACAAGATATGTTATACTTTATAAGAGAAGGAGGTCTACTTAGTTCATAATTTTGGAGGCTATTGTATGCTCTGGGGAGGACCTCAGGCAGAAGGCATCATGGTGGGAATGTATGCAGAAGATCACAGGAAGTCAGAGAGATTCTAGGGTCAGGCTTAGTCTCTTCAAACAGCCCTAGCTGAGGTCCAGTGAGAACTATAATAATCTTTCCAAAGATGGTGTCTTCATGACCCAATTTAACCTTGAACTAGGCCTCATTTCTTAAAGATCCCATCACCATGATAGGGACCAACCCTCCAGCACATGAACCTTTAGGGAACACACCAAAGCAATGCCTCTGCACCGGGCATGTGGTGCTCCGTTCACCATGAAGCTATTATTCCCTGTGACTTCACAGGCAGCCAGTCACCCACTTCTGTTACCTGTCTGGCCCAGGTAAGTAATTGGATTCAACTCCGGGTTTGCTATTATGCAATGTTTTCCCATCGCCCATCAAAGCTCTGTTAGAAAAGAGGCCGGGTCTAAGAGTCAGTCTCTGTTCCAATGCCCAGCCCAGCACAGCAGCGGTGGGCGATTCACATGTACAGAGGTGACTGTGTGACTGTATCTCTTCCTCACAGTGTCCACCACATAGAAGAGACTCAAGGGCAGGGAAAGATGATTGCGCACGCAATCATTCCTCTGGGGGCGTTGATCCTGCAGGTTACAGAAGCAGACCCCATCTCCCGGGAACCCAGAGATGGAAGTGGCCTTAGGTGAGGCAAACCTTGGCTCCCATAAATTGAGAACAGCTGGCACTTCTGAATACCCTGCTCCCCCCTCCCCCCCCGGGGCCTGGGCTGAGTGACATGGGTAAGCTCCAGGCCTTCCCCGTTTTTTCTTCTTGCCATGCTTAATTACACCAGGATTGTGCTGAGTCAAACAACCTGCTGGGGTGGAGGCCCCAGCATGACCTTTCCTATTGCTCTCAGCCAGCTCATGGGGCTCATGTAGCCCTGTGTGTTTGCACCGAGAAACCCAAGAATCAACTAGGCACTGAGGCACACAGTTGCAAATGCTAAGCCCGACACCTCCGCCCCTGGCAGGTCAGGGTGTCCTCTCTGAACCAAGAAAGAACAAAAGGCCTTGCAACAGCCATACCACCTGCCTCCACCCCCAATCCTGCTTTCAGCCTTGAGAGAGAGAGCCCCTCACCGGGAGATGTGGCAACTCAAAGATGGCCAAGGCAGAGAGATCCTTGTTGATCTCAAGGCACCTAGTAGCTACATCAAGTTTCTACCTGAGGCCTGACTTCTACTCCTTACATGCTCATCTCAGAGTGGCAAGGATGCCTGCTCTACACTACTTAAGAGGATGCATAGCTCCCTACTTCTCTGCACGGATGTGAGTGCATATACACATACATGCACAGGCCTCTTAAGTGCCCCGGAGAAATCATGAAGCCTAACGCTCATTCTATTTCAGAAGTCCCCTCCCCTTGGTGGAATAGTAGAACCACCTGGGGGGCACACGCCTTCAATTCCAGCACCTGAGAGGCAAAGGCATGAGGATCACCATCAGTTTGAGACCACCCAGAGACTACCTAGCGAATTTCAAGTCAGCCTGGGCTAGAGCGAGACCCTACCTTGAAAAAAATGTGTCACCCAGAAGAGAATAAGAAATCTTGCTACTTAAGCCATGTTCCAGATCAATAAGCCAGAATCCCCGAGATACGTCAGGCACCACATTATCTTAAAGCCCCAAAGTGATTTCAGCGTCACAGAAATGATTGAGACTAGGTGCTGGAGGCTAATTGTGAGCCTTAGAAAATTTCACCTACCAACATTTGCTTTGAGGTGAAATCATAACAACAATAAAAATAAACACTCAAACTAGAACCAGGCTGAAGATCAAGTAAGCCCTCGGGCTGTTAGCCACAAAATTCCACT
This sequence comes from Dipus sagitta, assembly GCA_036346955.1. Lineage (NCBI taxonomy): Eukaryota > Metazoa > Chordata > Mammalia > Rodentia > Dipodidae > Dipus > Dipus sagitta. The sequence continues at coordinate 46,967,032 of CM070777.1, read as the reverse complement.
ACTTCCGGCCATTCAAAAAACACTTTTAAGCACCAACTGTGTACCAATTCTTCTCGTAGGACTCTAGGGAATGCTTCAAGAGCTAGTGTTAGATTTCATCCCACTGGCAGGTTGGGTCTCAGTAAGATTAGTCTCTACATCAACCAATCAGCTGCTTTACCAAACACCCCATCTATGCAAGGCTCTGCACAGGGTGCTAAGAAGTGCGGTGTAAAATTCCTGACCCCAAGGAGCTGAAACCCTAAATGGAAAAGCCTAAGAATTTGCACAGTGAGATGTAAAAACAATACAGTTCCTAATGGATAAATGAACACACAGCTGAACAATTCAAACTAGTGTATACACTGCAAACCACTTACTTTATACAGGCGCTGTGTAATTCTAGGGAAACAGAGACAAGCTAGCTCACTGCAAACCACTTACCTCATACAGGCATTGTGTAATTCTAGGGAAACAGAGACAAGCTAGCTCACTGCAAACCACTTAATTTATACAGGCGCTGTGTAATTCTAGGGAAACAGAGACAAGTTAGCTGACTGCAAACCACTTACTTTATACAGGCGCTGTGTAATTCTAGGGAAACAGAGACAAGCTAGCTGACTGCAAACCACTTACTTTATACAGGCGCTATGTAATTCTAGGGAAACAGAGACAAGCTAGCTGACTGCAAACCACTTACTTTATACAGGCGCTGTGCAATTCTAGGGAAACAGAGACAAGCTAGCTCACTGCAAACCACTTACTTTATACAGGCGCTGTGCAATTCTAGGGAAACAGAGACAAGCTAGCTCACAGAGCTCAGACCACTGCAGTGGGTTTTCCAAAAGTGGGGAGCCCAGACCACCGGTATCACTCAGGTACTTGCTATACATGTACCACAGTATCAGGCCAGACCCAACGTACTGAAGCAGAGCCTCTGGAGGTGGGGGTGAGCCCATGAGTTACATTTTAAAAAGCCTTCCAGACTATTCTGGGGCCTGCTCCAGTCAGGAACTCAGGCTAGATGATTAATGCCTGAGGTATTGGAAAAAGGAAGATGTCTCCTTGGATTGACGAATGCCTTAAGAATCTGAATCCTGGCTCCTACGCTTGCATTTTTGGGGGGCCCTAAGACAACTACTTTGATATCCTTGTGTGTGTGTGTGCATTTCTCAACTGTGAAGCGGCAATGAGTGTACGCAGTAATGAGGCCCCCCATGCAGACACATAAGATTATGTGTTAAATTCACTAGTACAGTGCCTGGGGCACTCCATAAATGACCCCCCAAACTAGCAATCACAGTGCAATGATGCTGTTCAGCAAGTGAGTGTTGATGGATTGAAGGAAGGAAAGAGTGATCTAATCTCCACATGATTGATGGGGACTGGATTTGGCAAGCCTTAAGAAGCAACATCCTCCGGCACATGGAGACACATTCGTGATAGGACAAAGATTTCTTGGACTGAATGGTCAGAATATTTATCTCTGATCTCAGAATGCCATCCTCCTGGCTCAGCCTTCAAACAGACCCCAAGGATTTTTTTTTTTTAATCCATAGGCACCTGGGCTCTGAGTTCAAGTACTAAGTGGGTGAATTTGGGTCAGTCATCTAGATGCACTAAGTCTTAGTTTTGCTTCTGGAGGTCAGGTATCATAATAGAGTTGCTATGAGATAAACATGCTAATGTGTATATATCAGCCAACTTGAAGCCATAAACAGTATGTGACCTATAATGTTAGCTCTGAATACCACCCATGGATACAGCTGAACGCTAGCTTGATCTCTGCTACCTTCTGCCCGGCTGGGATTCCCCAGGCCAAGCAGCATCAACATGCTCTATCCACCTACCATGAAATGGTTATTCAGTTTCCTCATGACAGTTAGCTCTAGGACACAGGTATTATCATACCCATTTTATAGATTGAGGCTTATACACTGAGAACAAAAGGAGAGTTACATTCAGCCCTAATTTTAAACTCTACAATGTCTCAGCTACCATCAAATCACCCTGCTTTCCATGAGAGGCTGTCAAAAGGTCTTTTCCAAGAGCGGTATGCCAAACCACAGTGCTTTTCAAACTGTTGCTCTGACACACATAGCACTGGAAGGGGATGTAGCTTGGAAGTGAGTTTAGAGAGGTCACAGGTCTACAGCCATACCACCCTGAACACTCCGGATCTTCTCCGATCTCAGAAGCGAAGCAGGGTGGGGTAAGAAATCACTGGTGGGTTGGGGACAGACAGGGAGACTTTGTAGAAAACTGCTCCTAACTAGGCAATGAGCGAGTGGGCGTGTGTATACACACTTCCGAGTATGCGTAGATGGCAGGGATGACCTAAGCCTAGACACAAGGAGACTCTAAGGCAGCACAAAAAATTGACAGCAGCTTTTAGAAACCATTTTCTTCTGAAAGAGGCAGGGAGACAACACAGCAGGTCGAGTCCCTTTCCTCTCCTCCCAGGTAGCTCTCTCCCTAAAGGCCAGACTGTGGCCTTCTTTCTTCTTACCTCTCCTCCCCCAGATGCCAGCTGCTGTTCTGTGAACAGCCCAGGAGATCTGTAGACCCACAATGCTCCTTCCTGAGGATGTGAACTGTGCAGAGAATAAACACAGACAAGAGTGGCTGGCCTCCTGTCTTCCCTTGAAAGCTTCTAACAGAGATTCCTGGAGTTCATTATCAATCCGAACTTCATCCTCTCCGCTTTGGTTCAATTGGTCCAAAGAGCTGCCTGGATGCCCTCAACTGGAACAAAAAGTACACATCCCAAGCCTGGATTCTGAGTTTTCATGACAATTATTAACAATTCGCTTTCTTTCAAAAACTTACATTTATGAGTAAGGAGCCATGTTACCTCCAGCTGACCCCACTTGCCAAAAATATTCCTGCATTTTCATTTTTATCATCTTTTTGTTCCACAGTTGCCATGGTAGTAAAATTTACACTCAACCACCTCATTGCCATTTTCAACTACAAATAGAATTGCCAGCTTGGCTCGGCAAAAAATAATAAATAAATAAATAAAAATGTGTCTCTACTATAGGCCAAGCACTCTGCTGGGCAGAAGGCCTGGGCATTGAGGCTAATTAGAAAGGGATCTCTCTAGGATTTCTCTCCTCTCCTAAGCAGGCACTTCTTGTTACTCTCGGGATGCAGTGTTTTGAAATTGTGGTGAAGTACATAAAATATATAATTTTCTGTTTTAACTATTTTAAGTGCTCTATTTAGGGGCATTAAAGACAGAATGTTATACAATCATCACCACCATCTACTTCCACAATGTTTTCATTGCTCCAACCAGACAACCCTCAGCCACTGGGAACTCATTCCCTGTTTTTCTTCCCCCCACCCCTAGCTCTTGACAACTTTCAATGTTCTCTCCACCAATAACTTTGCCTATTGTGAGTATTTCATATAAATATGTGCAATTACATTGAATTTGCTCCCTGGTGTTTGGACTCTTTCACTCTGTATGATGGTTTCAAGGTCCATTCATGATGAAGCATGTATGAGAAGTCTACTCATTTTGGAGGGTGGATAATTGTGTGTACACACCTCACTTTGCACATCATCCGTGTGCTGATGGAAACTTGGGTAGTTTCTACTGCTGGCTACCATGAATAATGCTACATTGAATACTGGCATACCATTATCTGTTTGAGTCCCCACTTTTAATTCTTTGGGGCACATACTTAGGAGTAGAAGTGCTGGGTCGCATTGTAATCCTGTTGAACTTTCTGAGGAACACTTGTTCTGTTTCTGACAGAAGCCACATCATTTTACATTTCCTTCAGCAATGTATGAGCTTCAATGCATCCACATCCCCCACAAGTAACTGCTGTTTTCCAAAGTTTGGTTTTTGTTTTGTTTGGTTTGGCTTTTATTATAGCTACCACGGTAGGTGTGAGGAGGTTATGTTCTTCATTTAAAAAATGCCATTTATTGGGCTGGAGGGATGGCTTAGCAGTTAAGGCATTTGCCTGCAAAGCTAAAGGACCCTGGTTCAATTCCCCAGGACCTATGTTAGCCAGATGCACAAGGGGTACATGCGTCTGGAGTTCCTTTGCAGTGGCTGGAGGTCCTGGCATGCCCATTCTTTCTCTGTCCTTCTCCCTCTCTCTTCCTCTTTCTCTGCTAAATAAAAATAAATTTTTTTTAAAATGCTATTTATTTGTTTGGTGTGTGTGCATGTGTGTGTGTGTGCCAGAGTCACTTGCCACTATAAAGGAACTTAAGACACATCTGCTACCTAGTGTCTGGCTTCCCATGGGTGCTGGAGAATGGAACTGGGGCCAGAAAAACCAGGGCAGACAGGCTTTGCAAGCAACTGCCTTTAACTATTGAGTCATCTTTCAAGCCCCAAGAGGTTATTTTCAAGAAGAATAAACTGGTGAGGTAATAAATGGCGTAGCATGGTTCTTGACCATCACAGGTGCATACGGGTGCACTGCATCCAACTTTATTGATTGAATGAATGTGCTCTCTTGTCTACTAATACTGTAATAATAATAATGTATTGCTCCCTTGGATTTGATTCCTGCCCAACTTTTCCCCAACTCTGTTGTTGATGAGATCTGGAACGAGCACCAGGATACAGTGCAGACAGTGACTGAAATGGCAATTGTGTCTTTCTTTCAGGACTTGTGGCACTGTCTCTCCACAGTTTCCACACATAGCAATCAGTCAGCAAGCTGCAAAATACTCTGAATAGGGTCACAGTTAGGAGACAAAAATCAGTGGGCTGGCCTGAATTATAGCCTTCAGCCTTAACAGGCATGTGTCCTATTTATGCCCCGGATCCTCCAGCTCCCTCGCACAGGAAAACTGAATAATAAAACACCTGGCATGACATGAACTGGATACAAGTTAGTCCTGTGACTAGGAAGCGCCAATGTTAATGCAGATGCAAACCAAGCCCCTCCTCTAATACCTCTCCCCCAAGCACCTCTGAGAGGCAGGAAGGGCTCCAGGATGAGGGTGTGCTCTTTGCTTGTGCTTGCTCACTATGTTCCAGGCTGACTGGAAGGGCTGAGAATATCCACCCAGCTACATAGCCAGGATATGTGTTGAGGAACCCAGCCTCACTGCGTGAGGTGGAGCACACCTTAAATCCTAGTACTCTCCGGGAACAGGTAGGAGGATGACCATGATGCTAAGGCCAGCCTGAGACTACATAGTACATTCCAGGTCAGCCTGGGCTACAGTGGGACCCTACCACAAAAAGAAACAAAAAAGAAAAGAAAAGAACGCAGCCTATTTCTTCTCTGTTTGGACTATTAATCTGTCCAACCCCATTCTGTCCAGGGTTTAGGGCAGGGCCACCACCACAGAGGTGTTCTGCAAAGCCGTGGAGCCCACGCTCCACTCCAAGCATTCAAAGACAGTTTCCACTGCGCAGCATTCCACAGTGGGCACCGGGGCTGGGGACACTTCCCTACAAAGAAAGTTGGTGAACAGGCCAAAAATTCAGTGAAATAGCAAGCAAGGGCCCCCCGAGAAAATGCGCGAGGAATGAGCTATGGGCCGAGGGCAGAGAGGCATTTCAGGTTGGCAGGACCATAACTCGTATGAACACAGATGCAGAGGCATTCAGCTTGGCCTGACAGGAAGCTTTGTATTAGAATGGAGCATGTTGAAAGTATCAAAGTCTCATGGAAGTGAAAAATAGCTCCTGGGCTCATGCTTCACCTGTATAGAACTGAAGTTTTATTGCACATGGGGACCCTCAAACTCAAGGCCAAGCTGGGGAAAGAGAAGGAAGACTGTGGTGTGGCAGGACTCTGCAGGTGTGTGGCTATGGCTGCATAGGAACAGTAGGTCCTATTTAGTGAGCACATCCCCCTCCTGCCACCACACACACACACACACACACACACACACGCACGCACACACAGTCTCATAGACGTGGATCAGGCAGAGCTGGCTCCACTTTATGGAGGTGAAAATGGACTCAGAGTTACAAACTTGCTGAGTCTTACATTCACCTATACAAAGAAAGTTAGAGAAAGAAAATTATAACATGCATAATAGAGACTATCTCATATTTCAAATGCTTGAGATCAAAAGTGTTTTATATTTTAGGCTTTTCCATATTTTGGAAATTTACATCCACATATATGACAAACTTCAAGTCTAAACATGGACATTCACATCAACCATGTTTCATATACACTTTATACACTTATCCTCTTGTGAATTTCTACAATATTTTTAGTGCACTTGCGTTTTGACTATGACCTGTTTCACAAGATTTACTGTGGAATTTTCCACTTGTGACATCATGTTGACTCTCAAAAAGTTTCATATTATGTAGCATTCCAGGCTTTGGCTTTTTGGGTACTCACTCAACCTATATTATTGTGATTCCATGACATTACTACTATTCAACTTTCCCTAGCTACAAGAATGTCAATTCCTTAGTGTTCACCCTAACATAACTCCTTACATAAACTGCTTCAGACTGAATAAATTATATATAATTATAACACACATGTCACCTTTTTACATAGTAATCATATAACGTTATCTATAAATTATGTAATAAGCATCAGGGTGGAATGCTTTGAGGTTGAGAACATGGATTCCTGTGTCAAACTTCAAGGGAAACTTGGCTCTACCACTTAGTAGTGTTGGAACATTAAATAAGCAATGCATCCCACAGTGCCTGTGCTTCACTTCTATACAATGAGCTAATCATAGTACCAACTTCATCAGATGATTGTAGAAATTAAGAAAAGATAAAGAAGATTCTAGAACACTGCCTGGCACATACTGCTGTTCATTAAGTCCTTAGTGGTCATCACTTCATGGTGAGAAGACTCACACTCCAGAGAACTGTTCAGCACATACCCAGCAAAGATGCATGAGGAAGTGAGACGCTCACCTTTCTAACACTCCTCTTCTGCTGGTTCTATTAATCTGCTGAGCATTCCCCCGGGGCTCCCCCCTTGCTTTTCAGGGAAAGCAGAAGTTGGGCTGGCTGACTTTGTGGTTCCTTTTAGCATTCTCACGGAAGGAGACTTTGTACCAAAACAGCAGTTCCAATGATAACAAGATCAAAAATGCACGTCCCATGAAGCACAATCTCCTCAGCCATGTGGCCAGAGGCATGCTGTGCTAAGGGATCCATTTTCTTTTTCATTTCTGCTACTTCTTCCCAGAGTTCTCGGTGTATTTCCTAATGAATCACTCCCACTTAATTTCCTAATGCAATCACATCCTCCCTGCAGGCAAACGGCCTGTCTCAGGCAGAAGTGCACATACCAGGCGGCCCCTCGGCTATGTGGGAGGGTGTGAACAGCCCTTGGACACAGCTCTAAAGTGGCACAGACGCAGAAAAACACGGCCTGGGGGAGCTGCACTCAGAATACACACTTCACAGCCTGGCCACATGTGGGTTTCCTGGTGAGCAAAAGAGACTCTCAGACATGGCTCTCTAAGAAAACTCTTCAGAGGCAGATCTAGTCAGAATGTTCAAGATACAGAAAGATGGTCAATGTCCACTCTGGGATGCCAGGCAGGGCTATAGGAGAGTAAGCCAGGCTCATTCCCATCTTCTGTAAGACTATGGGCAGGACCTTTCCTTTTGTTGAGCCTCGGTTTCCCCATTTCATAATTATTTATTAGCATGCAGAGAGAGAGAGAGAAGAGAGAAAGAGAGGACAGAGAATGGGCATGTCAGGGTCTCCAGCCACTGCAAATGAACTCCAGATGCATGCACCACTTTGCGTCTGGCTTTATGTGGGTACTGAGGAATCAAACCCAGGTTGTTGGGCTTTGCAGATAAGTACCTTAACCACTCAGCCATCTCTCTAGCCCCAGTTTCCCCATTTAAAATGAGAACATAGGGTTGGAGCAATGGTTTAGCGGTTAAGCACTTGCCTATGAAGCCTAAGGAACCCGGTTTGAGGCTTGATTCCCCAGGACCCACATTAGCCAGACGCACAAGGGGGCACATGTGTCTAGCGTTCGTTTTCAGTGGCTGGAGGCCCTGGGGCACTCATTCTCTCTCTTTCTCTATCTGCCTCTTTCTCTGTCTGTTGCTCTCAAATAAATAAATAAAAATAAACAAAAGAAAATGAGAATATATACCACACCATGAGATTGTAAGGTAGAAGTCATAAATACAACAGCTTAGAAGAGTTAAAGGATGGGATAAATGAATAAAGTCAGGCTGATTCAAAGAAAATCAACATGGTGTCAAATGGCAATGGGCACAAAGCTCACAGTGTGAGTCCCATGAAGAGTGGTAGGGACGGTGATACAATAGGGACACACCTCTTCTAAAAGCCATTCAGTCATTGCCATGGAGCCAAGCTGACTGCCTGTTAGCAGAATGTGCATTTTTTATAAAGATGTTAGAAATAGATTTATATATGTATTCACCCAATCTTAAAATGTTGGCAAGAAATGAATATTAAAAAAACAGTTATGTGAGCCAAACACAGCACAATGGAAGCTTACATCTTGCCTACTGACGACTGATTTGCAAATGGTCAGTAGTACATGTAAGTAATACATAAGGCACTTAGCCACATGTGCAGTGCAGAGTCAACACTTGATAAATGGTCGCCACAGTTCTTATTCTTGCCATTAGCTTCTCTAACACAGAATTCCCATCTGTGACAATGGGTGTGAGGATTTTGAACAGCTGTCTAGCTCATGGGCAGCTGTGACAGCCTCTGGGGACATTGCAGAGATTAACTACTGTGTGCTCACACATTTATGCTGCTTTATTAATGTAAACACACTTCATTAAGATTGAACAGGACAGGATTTTGCAACTGGACTTTTGTCCCCCCAGGGGACATTTGGCAATACTGTTTGGTTGTCACAAAGCAGGGGCTCTACTGTAATGTAATGAGTAGAAACCAGGTGTGCTGCCAAATCACCTAAAATAAGCAGAGAAGATCCATGCAAAAACAACAGAAAATCCAACACAAAATGTCAAGTGGGCTGAGGTAGAGCTATCCTAGGCTAGACTGCAGTGGCCTTTTGCATCCACTACAGACAGTGGGCTTTATGGACAAGGGGAGAACCAGCAGCTGGAAAAACCAATTTCTGAATTAGCTCCTGAATGAGGCTCAGAGCCTGGCTTTCCTTCTGCCTCCTACAGCATCTCCTCACCATCATCTTCACAACCATCACATCAAACACAGTTCCTTCAAAGCTCTGCAGAAACCGGGACTTGAGAGATGAACTGCCTCGGCCAAGGTCACTCAGCAAGTTGCAGGTGAGAAGTGAGACGGAAGCTTCTTCGGTCCTGGTCCACATCCTTCAGGGAGACATTACTGCATGTGGCTGTTGCCATGGTAATTATAAATCAATTTTGTCTATCCATTAGAGTAGTTACTCCATAGAATGTTCTCACAAAGCATTGTTGAACTTGCCCTAGTTATTTCCATGGATGTGAAAGTAATCACATTTTTGTATGTTCTATAATTCTGGCTACATCTACAATTGCCCTTCACCTTAAATGGGATAAATAAAGAAGGTTATATTGTACCACGGCTGTCGAGCATTGCTATGACTACCCCAAACAAAGAAGACTGTGCTAGAAGCAAAAACAAGTGATTCATGTTTACCTTCAAAAACAAAAAGGAAGCAGAGTGACTTGTGTCAATCCTTGCGCTATGCTGAGCGTTTTACATTTCTTATTTCGGTTGCTCTTCCCCATAATCTGAAGAATTTCTCCACATAATTTTTTCAAACACTGCTGATCAGAATAAACACCTGTGAGTTTTATAAAATCCCACACTTCAAACTGCACCCCCAGATCATGAAATTGGGATTTGGGGGAATAGAGCCCAAGCCCTGGTAACTTTATACCTCCCTAGGTAATTTCAGTGTATAAGCAAGCTTGAGCACCAGGCTTCAGGACTCATTACTATAATGTTACAATGATGTGGCCATCCTAGGGAAGAATGAACTTGCCTAAGGGCACCCAGCTGCTGAGGGGTAAGCCAGTGGTACAAACTGAGGTGTGTTCTTCTCCAAAGGCCACACATCATCTCTTTCATTATGCCACTCTCTCCCCTGGGAATGTCATCCATAGCTCTTGCAATCTGGGTTATTTGGATGAGATTTTTGAATGTGAGCAAAAGGCAATTCTCTTGAAAGCTATCAGAGACTTATGGGCTTAATGGAAATCTTAAAAAAACGGGTCTGGGGAACAGGAAAATAGCTTATGGGCTAGTCCTTTTGCAAGTGTATGGAGTGTAATCATGTTCAATCTTTCTGTCCACTGGTTAGGATTACAGTTCCAGGGAGAAACCCTACTATACGTCAAGCTAACTCCTGGTCTAGGAGAGGGTGAGGTCTCTCATCACAGATCCACCAGACCTTGCCCCATGGATGCAGAGAATGACATTCCAATTAATTTTGGAAAAGCTGCTGCTACAACAGTAGGATAAATGGAGCCTGAGTAGCCCAAACCTAGCATATTCTAACTGAGAAGGGACACAACGAGTTTACAAAATTAGGAAGACATAAGACAATTCCGTCAGTCATGATGAGCTCCGAGAAGAATCAGTGAAACTCCAGAAGTCCTTGGAATCAAAACCACTGAGGCAGATGATTCACTCAGCAGAAATATGATACCTTTGAGGTGGCCACAAATGACCTCAAAATCATTTGCAAAATATTGTTTGTGCATTTTTCTGATGGCAAGGCTAATGGTTTTTCTTTTAATCTAAATATCTAGATGCAAAAAAAAAAAAATCAGGTTAAAATGGGAGCTCTTTAGTGTGCAATGAGACACCACTGTCACACCCTCCAAGTCTCAGGGAACATAGCAGAAGAGGAAAGAGGAAGAGTGAAAGAGCCACAGGGTAAGAAGGATTACTCTGGGAAATGTCCTCCAAATATGAACTGACCAGTGCATTCATGAGCTCGCAGTGGTGGTTGGTACCTCTTCAAGACCTGCACGATTCTGAATCCATCAACATTTTGACATAGAGGATGGAGGAGGAAAAAAGAATGAGACATCAAAACAGAAGAAAGACTACTTGAAAAGAGGAGAGAACTCAGTGGAACAGAGGTGAGGGACGGATACAAAAGAAGGTAATAGGGAAATATGATCAAATTACAATATGTTCTTGTACTAAAGTTCTCAATTAAAAACAATACAAATAGGAATACTATACATATTTCAACAAATCAGGAATGGAATAAATGTACAAGAAACTGAAAAAAAAATAGTGGTGCTCTTAGGAGATCATAGAAATGAAATGGAGGAGTTCTGAGCCAACTCTTCCTAAAAGAAATACAGATCTCATAAACTACTTGGAAAAGTTAAACCTAGTGTCCTGGTTTGTCCCAACACAGACAAGATTGGTCTAGTTAGCCAAACAAGGGGCAAGAAGATAAAGCTTAAAAGAATAAGGGGGTCTGGAGAGATGGCTCAGTGATTAAGGCGCTTGCCTGCAAAGCCTAACAACCTGGGTTTGATTCCCCAGCACCCACATAAAACAAAGTGGCATATGCATCTGGAATTTGTTTGCAGCAGCTGGAGGTCCTGGAGCACCCATTCTTTCCCTTCACTCTCTTTCTGTCTCTCTCTCTCTCTCTCATTCATGCACTCTTCTGTCTTTCACCTTGCAAATAAATAATTAAAAATATTTTTTAAAGAGAATCAGGTACTAAGAAAATCAGACATAAGATGGTTGTTCACTGTGTGTTCTCACAGTGGTATGGTGGTAAGGAGCAGGAAAGACACTCCTGAGCGAACAGGGCACAACTGGCAGAAATCAAGAGTCCAGTGAGGGACTAGAGGCAATAAAAATTAAAACTCAGTCATAAATATATTAAAACAGAGCTCGGGCTACTTGCCTGTCACCCTGTCCTCCTCTACAGAGGGCTGGTTCTCCATCCTGTGAGGAAGTTGTGCACGAAGCAGACACAAAGCCCCAGTATGGAAGCATTGCGAGCTGTTAGCATTGGCTGCTCGGTACATATATGTTGTGGACAAGCCAACATGCAAACAAAGACACAAAAAGTACAAAAGCTGCCACAGCATTCCCTCCCCCCACAAAATAACTCACTGCTGCTCCCACAACGCACAAACTACAACCCCCAGGGAAATACCTGCAACCCCACTGAGGAGCGACCCCAGTGGAGTGGGGGCAGGGACGAGGGAAAAGAGGGTTCCAGCACATGATGTATCCCTACGAAACATCTTGTTAATAATAGCAATAATAATAAACATAAAAGAAAAGCTGCTACAGTTCGTGAGTACTATGTATTAAGTCCCTACTATGTGTCAGGGATTAAGTAAGAAGCATTACACGACATATTCTTTATGCTCACAATAACCCTAAACAATTACTACAGTTCCCACGCTACAGATGAGGAGCCTAAGATGTGAAGAGATGAAGAGATCTTTCTCTAACCACACAGACTTGCTGGGACTTGAATCTAGATTTATCTGACCTTGAACATCAATGTACTTGCCACATGCCCCAGGCCTCTCAGCATCCAAAAGCTAAGAGTATCAGCTGTGCTGGGGAATTTTGCATATATTACTCCTAATTCCTTCAATAGGTATGACTGCATTTATTTATTATTTATTTGTTTGGATGGGAAAGACAGGTAATTTGCTGAAGGGAACATTTTGAATTCAGATCTCTTTGGCTCTAAAGCTCAGAATTTTTCCATTAAACCTGCTGTCTATGCAAGTCAATTTGATTTTGAAGCACACATTGACTTTGACCTATTTTTATAAGTATTCTGTAGAGAAATGCACAGCTCCTGCCCTCAGGAAACTTTTCAGGGGGCTGGGAACGTAGCTTGGTTGACAAAGTGCTCGCCTGGCATTCATGGAATCCTGGGTCCAAGCTCCAGCACCACTGAAATGGGGTGCAGTGGGGCTAGGCAGATAGCTCGGTGATTAAAGGTACTTGCCTGCAAAGCCTAATGGCCCTGGTTCGATTGCCAGCAACCACATAAAGCTGGACACACCAAAGTGGCACATATGTCTGGCATTCATTTGCAGTGGCAAGAGATGCTGGTGTACCCCCACACACTGCAAATAAGTAACTTTTTTTTAAGAAGAGAGAAAGTGGAAATGTGATAGCACATGCCTGTAATCCCCTGTACTAGGGAGGTAGACACGGGAGGATCAGAAACTCAAGGTTCATCCTGGCTGCATAGTGAGTTTGAAGTCAGCCTAAGATATGTGAGACAGAGAGGGGGAAAGGAGAGAGAAACTTTGAAACTTTTAACCTAGTTTCAAGAGATTGTATTTCGTGGCACAGAAAGTACCAGTGATAATTACAAGGCTATAAAAGTTTTTAAACATAGCTGCAATGAGAGACGTCTTCCTTGGAGATGGCCCCACCCTTAAATCTGGACTCATAAACTGCATGGCCAGTTTACAAGAAGCTACGCAACTTTCTGGTTGCTGAACAGTCCTTCTTGGGGTCCTAAGCCATCAGGTGAGAAGTGATTCTGCTCTGAAGTTGTCACGCTGTGAGGAAGCTCAAGTCACCAGGAGTTCTCATGTGTACACACACTGGTTAGCAGTCCCAGCTGAGCCCCGCCTCGGCCATGCTAGCTGAGTGCAGACATGTGAGTTTTCAGTGATCCTGTCTACTCCTCTCATGCCTTTTAACGATGAGGTAATTGAGGCCCGAGGGATTTGAGCACTGCCTCCAAATCTGCCCTAGTCATTCCAGGCCTTCAAGCTTATGCTTCCATTCTGACTGAGCCCAGAGAAGCCATCCTTCCCACTCAGGCATGTCCCCTATCCTGACCCAGGGAGTCGTGAAGCACTAAGTAATGGTTAATGCCACCCAGTATTTTCTAGATGGTTTACTCAGCATCAAAAGGCCCACACAGCAGTGACTTCTTGAATATTTGCTTAAGACCAGTCTCTGTCCTCCACCCCTGACAGGGATTGCCTCACTTGTGCCTTCCAACAATCCAGGGGAGCAGGTTAGTGGGAAAGAGCATGTCCAGGATGACTCAACTGGCGGTGGCATTCAGACCTGGGTCACGCTAACTCCAGCATCAGTACGGTGAACTGCTCTAGAAGAAAAGAACTCATGCCTTTGTGTAAAACCAACCACCACCCCCAGCCATTCAGTTTGAAGAAACATCAACTGCTATTTTTGAAACTAGACATATTTTTCTTTCTTAATTTCAGAAGGCTTATGGTGAAGCTGAGCTAATTATTTGAGCCTTAATCAAGGACCTGCCCCTCCCCGAAGCAGCTGTCCTGGCCTCTCTCTTGCCTCTAGAAAGTCCCAAGGGTCCATGGGATGTTGGCTCAGATCTAAACCCCAAATCCCAGCCACAGAAGCAAAGATGTATAGAGCTAGAAGGCTCTCTGGAGATCATCCAGCCTGCCCTCCCCCATCACTTTTAAAGAGGATGGAACCGAGGCCCAGAGAGATCCAGTAACTTGTCCAAGGTTACACAGTGTGTCAGAGGCAGAACTGGGTCTCCAAATTCCCAGGCAAGCGTTATTTCCACTCCACCATGCTACACAGTTGCTAAAAATTCTCCAGAGCTGCCTCTCTCAGCCCTCCTCTTGACAAAGCTGCCCCCCCCCCCACACACACACAACTACACACACAGTCACATTTGGCAAGGGACGTTTATCAGGCCTGTTCTGCTCGTGAAGTGCTGTTTCGCAAAGGGGCCTCTTTGATTCGTTAGCAACGTGCACTGAAAACTGTAGCGTGGTCTTTTTGGAAGGAGAGGCTCCTGGTTTCACAGCGGGAGGAAAGCTTCCTGGCTGATTGTAACACATATCAGGATGTAGCTCAGAACCGTGAGGACTCTGAGACCTTCATACCAACCGGGCATGTGATGGGGGACACTCAGGGAAACTATTTCAGAGAGGGTTAATATGTATGGTGCGCAGACTGGCTATCATCTTGTGGGGCGGAGTGGTGGTGGAGGAAGGGAGGGGGTAGGAGGACTCGAATCAGATGTAAAAGCTCCCAGGAAGCAACTGGCCTGCCCATTTTGGATTCCTGCTCCTGGCCTGGCTCCTGCTGCTCTCTTGCCGGTTTCCTCATCAAGGATCCCATCTCTCCAGACCCCAAGCCAGCCACAGCTTTGGTGCCCAGAGCCCTCTAGGTAGGGTGTGTTCGCCCATGTCACCTCAGTGCTTCTCCTCCTGGTTCTGCACCCAGCCCTGATTTCTGGACTCGATTCGGTCCTTCTACTGTCTGCCTGGCTTCCCAGGCTACGTACAGGGAGCATCTTTGCGATGCTGAGTTGTGGTGTCTAAAGCCCAAATGCTAACATGCAAACAGGGAACCGTCTGGTAAGAACAGAAGCCTCAGTAGCCTCCTGGTACCTCTGTCAGGCATCTCTCCTTCCAGGTGGGTTGAGATCAGTAGGGGAAGGTGAATCAGATGATCCCAAGCCTGAACATCACTCAGTCAGGGAAGGACAGGAGTCGGGGGAGGAACAGAACCAAGCTATGTGGCAGAAATTCAGAACTGATAAGCCAGAAGCAGATGGGAAGGGAGGTGCCAACTTGGAGCAAGCAGGAGGAGAGGCAGTGGACATGATGCCCGTGGTTCTTGCAAACCACAAGTGGACCATTCTGCATTTAAAGAAATTCCTTATTTTGAGATAGGGTTTCATATGTGACCCAGACTGGTCTGAATCTCATGATCCTCTTGGCTCTGTCTCCTAAGTGTCGGGATTGCAGCCTGGTCACCAATCTTCCATTCTAAAGGACCAGACAAATACTACCTGAGAGCCACCCTCCAACTCAATCACATCCTTCAGCGCAAAGCAAGACATTAAGGAGAAAGTCTGTGGCCAAATGCAGATTCTCAGAGCCTCCCCCTTCGAGCCAAATTTCTCCAGGGTCTGTCCAGCTCTTCTGCAAACAGGTCCAAAGAAACCATTTTAGTCCAATGTCCATTCCCAACTTTTCTCCAGGGGATGTTCCCTCCTCCTTAGCTAAATCTAGGGAGAAGTGCAAGGGGCCTGTTACCTCTAGGAAACAGCATCCAATGGTTCAATCCCAGCCCGTGAGGAAGGGGGTGCTGGCCTGCCAAAGGACACCCTGTATCTCCTCATGGCCTCAAATGGGGCTGGACTGTGTGTCAGTGTTTATGAAATGCCTCTCAAATAAGGTCAGTGTTCTATGCATTTAGGACTCTAATAAAATACAGAACTTGTGCCGTTGCCAGCTAGCTGCAGAGGCATACTTGAATGCTTTCTTGGATACAATTGTTCTCAGATTAATATTTTCCCCAAGAGCTTTTTTTTTTAATTCCACTTGTACTATTTTTTTATGATGTGTGAGTTTTTCTACATATTTGTACACACTGAGAGGGACGAGTGGGGCTTGCATTCATCAGTGTTTCCTGAAGGCTTAATGTCACATCCTCCCTTTAGTCTGGCATTTCCCCATCCCACAAATCTGCCCACAGAACCTAGCATGGCAGTCCTCCGCCTTGCCAGTCACTTGGTGGGAAGGGACACTGCAGACTGATTTTCATATTCTCTTGAGCTGCTGTAGCTCACAGCACGATTGTTACTTTATGCAGCACAGGAGACAGTAAGCGACTCCCTCAAATGAGCCCTTCAGGTTTCAATATGAAGTTCCTCCCACCACTAATGCTTGTGTGTTGGGCCCTTGGCCCCAGTGGCCGGCGCTATTCTGGGAGGTTCTGGAAACTTGAAGAGGTGAGTCCTGGCTGGAGGAAGTAGGTCACTGGGGCCGAATTGGAGGGACAGTCTCATCCCTGGCCCCTTCCTCTCTCCCTGTCCGCCATGAGATGAACAGTTCTCCTCCTCCACATGTCTCTGCGACCATGATAGTCTTCCTCACCACAGGACCAGAAACAACGGGATTAGGCATAATGGACTGAACCTCCTGAAAGAGTTAACTAAAATAATCTTACTTCCATTTTTTATTTATTTATTTTGTAACAGTGGGGATAAAACTGGTGCAAAGCATTTCCTTACTGGCTCCTATTATCTTGAACATTGCCACTGCATTCCCTTGGTTGGGTGGTTGATGGGGCTAGTGTGAGATTAGATTTGCATTTGTAAACGACAGCTTTGTTTAAGTGAAAGGAACACTGCAGTTAAAAAATTGGAAGACATCAGTGACTCAAAGGGAAGTCTTAAGCTGTTTCCTCATCTGTAAAGATTCTCAAGTATACCTGATCGTCTTCCAGATACAAGATGTTCTGCTGCAAATGAGGTCTGGTGGGTGGCTGCGGGATGCATTAGATGTATTCACATATGCTGAGTTTAAGAGACCTGATCTCACTTACATGTTGCAGCAGCACAAGGACGTTAGTCTTCTTCTTCCTACAGTTCTATTCCTGAGGCTACAGATGAGCCTGTGGAGATGCAGAATGGTGCATCTGTGGTTAGGAAATGATGGCAATCAAGATTTCAGCTAACTCACTGTACTCGTTGATGGTTATATCTCATTTGTGTGCGCCCTATTGGCTTCTTACTTATATCACTTAGAAATTCCCTTATATGGGATACTTTCTACCTATATTATAGAGTTGGGCAGAAGAGGATGAAAAACATATCCAAATGTTAGCTAGTCCAGAAGCTTCTGCATTTGTTTTTGAGCAGGTCAGCTCTCCAATGACATCATTATGATGGGACTTGTTATTACAGATTATTCTGCTTCATTCTCTGCTTGGGGGTGAAGGGAGTTCAGAAAAAAGTCCAAATAATTCATCATCTCTACAGACCAGCTCTGATGCACTCCTACACACTGCCCTGGGCATGATCAAAGGCCTTAAGAGACCATGAAAATGAAGTCTGAGGTTCCTCCCAGAACAGAGCCATGAGTTAGCTGCAACTTTTCACCATGAAAGTCCTCCTGCAATAAAACCTCTCAGGAACTGGAACTCTGAGAATAACAGCCCAAAGTTGGCACCTATGAGGAGCTATATGAGGGACAGGTGAAGGTAAGAAGCCAGGCTAGGGCCTGGGAATGTATCTTAGTGGTAGAATGGTAGAGTGCTCGTCTACCAAACCCAAGGCTCTAAGTTTGATTCCCTGTACCACCAAAATTGGTGGTGGTGGTGGGGGGGGGTGATGAAGGCTGGGCTTGATGATGCACACCTTTAATCTTAGCACTTGGGAGGCTGAGATAGAATGACTGCCTTGAGTTTGAAGCCAGCCTGGGCTACAGAGTGAGTTCCAGGGTAGCCTGGGCTAAAGTGAGATTCCCCCACCTCAAAATCAAAACAAACAAAAAAGAGGCCAGGCTGAAAGAATTAAGGTAGAAGGCTGGAATAAGTCAGGCTTGGGGAGAGATGCATGGGATGTCTGATTTCATGGTCAAATCATAAACAGCAGATTGGCAGATGACCATGGATGCTATGCCATGCAGATGGAATGGAGTTAGGCCATGCACTCACTCCAGAGGGCAGAGAAGTGTGCATCTGGCATGAGTGCAATGAGTGGTGCATCAGGTAGCAGACAGGAGCTCATCAGGCTAAAAATTTCAAGAGGGAGACAAGGTGGGTGGTTTGACTCATTGGCAGACTTTCAGGAGTCATAATATTCCCTGCTGCCAAAGTGCAGAATGAATCAGGAGTCAGGAACCCATCTGAGGTTTCGGACAAGAGGAGCCTGAACCCACAAGAGCAGTGGCAAGGCCTGGATGAGTAAAGTCACTTTCTATTCCAGCCAGGATGCACCTCACATACATCCTGGTCTAACAAGACCCAATTTCAGGTAAGTGCTGCCCGGGCGATAAGCAAGCTAGTGGTTTGTGTAAGTAGAAAGTAATCTAAACATTGAGTAGATAATTGAGGGAGGTTCTTCAGAACTCTTCCTGGAAGGTTTATCCCCTTGCTGTGGTATGGATATGGTTTAAGTGCATTCTTCCAGATGGGGCAGTTTCATTTGGAGTATGGAAATGTTGGAAGGTGATAGAACCTTCAGGAGGCAGGGCATAACATGAGTCAATTAGGCCCTTAAAAGGAAATTAAGGTCATTCTCAGATGGGCATGGTGGTGCCCACCTTTAATCCTAGCACTCAGGAAGCTGAGGTAGAAGGATTGCTGTGAGTTCCAGGCCAGCCTGAGACCACATAGTATATTCTAGGTCAGATTGGACTAGAGCAAGGCCTTACCTCTAAAGACCAAAATAAATAAGTGAATAAGTCATTCTCATGAGACCCCATTTTATTCCAACAAAAGCAAACTGCTGTGAAAGAGCAAGCCCGCCCACTACCTCTGGTTTCTTGTCTCACAGTGTGGTCATCCCCCCCCCCCCGCCACCGCCTTACAAGTGCTCCACTGTGATGTCACACACCACATTGTGACTCAGCCAACTGGGCCTTGGCCATAGCCAGCAGCATGCTGTTTGGGCTACCATGCCTGAAATTGTGAGCTAAATAAACTTCTTTTCTTTTACATTGCAAGCCTCCTCACATATATGTTGTAGCAATGAAACAAATGAAATCCAAAATATTTTACACATGTACATGCGTGTGCACATGCACACATGCACACACACACACCCACTCACTCTTCCCCACTCTCTGGGATTTTGTAATTGTATTGAGAAATAATATGGATAGTCTTCCTAAGATTTGACCTAATGAATGAATTATGTTTTAAAAATCCCCATTGGATCAAACTTTCTACAGTGTAACTCCAATCATTTTAACTTGGGCTCAGACCCATCTAACCATGAATTTCTATGAACTTGTATCACTTGGCCACTCCTATCTATGGAGACCCTATTCATTTTTCAAGCTATGATTCAAGTGCCAGCCTACTTCCCCAAACTGGACATGGTGGCTCTTTTCCACCAGATGTCCAGATGGTTTCATTGGCATTCCACTCATGAGGCCATGTATCAAAATATACTCAGTGGTTCGAGTTTGATTCTTTTTTTCTTCTGTTCCTTGAGAGTTGAGTGTAGAATACAGAAAAGCAGGCCAACTTGAAAGGTCTGAGGAGGAGCCATGTGACCACTGCTTACGGTGCAGACCTGGACGCCAGCTCACCTCTCTTGCTCCTAATGGGGTCATTACCGCCCTGCTGTAGCTTCCTCCTCTGTGAAATGAGGGCAGCGCGTACCTGGGACAGTTGTTAGAATATTAAGCGAGTGCGTCTCATGTAGGTAAAGTGTGAGGGCCAGGACAGCCATAGGAAGGGTTGATACCAGCTCTTGTTCTAGAGGAACAGGATGATCACTGTTGCTATTGTTTGGAGAGCCCGTGGGCATCCGTTCTCTTTGTCTCATCCTCCATCAAAAGTATCCCAAGAACAGCTCAAGAAAATGTGCCCATTCCAATAGGTTGGAAGATGTTAAGTGAATTCATTGTGCTTAAAACGTGAAAGCAAGGGCTGGAGGGATGGCTCAGTGGTTAAGGAGCTTGCCGGCAAAGCCCAACGACCCGGGATCGATTCTGCAGTACCCACATAAAACAAGATGCACAGGGTGGAGCATGCGTCTAGATTTGTTTGCAGCAGCTAATTTGTTGATGCGCCCATGCTTATTCTCTCTCTCTCTCTCTCTCTGCTTGCAAATGAATAAGTAAAAAATATATATATATAATAAAAAGAGGAAGCAGCCTGAACTTCACTGTTGATAGAAAGAACTGATTCCTCAGGCTGGAATATTTTCCAGGAGAAAGTAGCACATCCACACACATGCCTCACATACCTTGAACTTGCTATGTAGCCAAGAATGGCCTTGAACCCCTGATCCTTCTGCTTTCCACTGCCCAAGTGCTGGCATTACAGGCACATGCCACCATGCCCAGCAGTCCTCCACATTTTTATCCACCCTAGCCAGAAAGAACAGGGCATGCCTGTAAACCCATACAGAAACTTTTCAAGAGGCAGATGAACCTGATGATTATACGGACAACTTGGGTAAGGATGCCCGGGACAAGCTCACTAAAATACAGAGGAAACAGTGGAGCATGGTGAAAGTAGTGGTAATTTGCAAAAGGAGGAAATATCAAAACAGAAAATGTTCCCTGAAAAGTTATTGAAATGAAATAACTTGCCAAAATTTGATTAGGATAAATGCAAAATGTTACACTTAGACTTCAAAAAAGTCAACTGCAAAGCTAGCCATCGAAGCACATGCCTACAATGTCATCACTTGGGAGGCTAAGGCAGGAGGACTGTGAATTTTAGGACAGTTTAGGTTACATGGTGGGACTCTGTCTCTTAAAAATAAATAACAATAACAATAATAATAATAATAATAATTAGCTGTATAAATCTAGGAATGTGGGTGGGGGATAAGAAAACAGTAGGAAAAGCTGGGGAGATGTAGCGTACACAGGAAATGAACCTGGTTAAAATGAGCCATCCTAGGGCCATGGCTAAGCAAGGTGAAAAGTCACTTCAGAATGCACTGAAAGGGACGGGGAGAGGACTCTGTTACTAAAGCGCTTGCCACACAAGCATGACGACCTGAGTTTAGATCCGCAGCACTCACATAAAACCCGGCATGGCAGTAAAGGCTTGCCATCCATCCCAGTGTTGGGGATTATACATGACTAGCCTCCCAGCTGGAGAGGCAGAGGCAAGAGGACCTATGGGGTTCAATGGCCAGCTAGTCTAGCTGAATCAATGAACTCCAGATTCAGTGAGAGACCTTGTTTCAAGAAAAGAAAGTGGAGTATAATTGAAAAATATACCCCTGTGATGACTTCTGGCCTCCACACACACAGAAACACACATGGTCGTGTACACACACGTAGGCACAACACGCACACACGCGTGCACACACAGACACACACACACACGGGCAGGGAAGGGAGAGAGGCCTATGAGGAAACTGAGGTGGTGTAGTGTGTAGGGAACAGGACCAGGGCTGAGCCTTTTCTGGCTGTGGAATTCACATGTTTCCCCACAAGGTTTTCCGCCCATCTCTGCTTGGTTCCGAGGACTTTCAATCACAGTGTATCAAACATGGCAAATGCCAGTACAACGATACAGACCACACGAGTAGGGAGAAAGTACAGCCTCCTGGCAGTGGGTCAGTAGCGGCAGTTACAAAACAGCAGTGTAAGTCTTCCAGATACACAGCACAGAGTTCCCAGAATAAGCCACCCCCTGGGTACGGCTTACTTCCATTGAAGGACGGGGCACAGGGAATCAGGAAGAGCCTTGGAAGTCGGCACAGTGTACTCTCCACCTTGCACCATCTCATTCAAGATCAGTGGTGATCGCTCTGAGAACTGGCCCCCCCCCTCCTTTATTTTTCTTCTCAACATTTATAAAAGGAAAGGTTAAGGCCATCTTACATAGTGAAAGTGAAGGGCGCTAGTAAATACAGCTGTTTCAAGTAAAAGCAGAATGGAGGCAAGACACGGGGAATCAGTACAAGTGGGTATTTACAGAAAGATAGAATGAGCATTGAATTAAAAACAAAATGTCAGCGAAGTCAAGAATTTCCCCCGTGAAACCCCAGCCAGCGGCCCCCAAAACAAGAAATAAAATGCATTCCTTATTTCAATACGCCACAAAGCAGCATGCCCATGGGAAAGACACAAACCATTTCAACCATAATCCCTTCTTTATGGAACACAGGCCAACTTGGGCTCGGCTGCCAGCGTAGGATGGAGAGGCGGAAGAAAGGGAAGACACCAAGCACGAAGGTACTGGACCGGGCTCAGCTCCTCTGCAGGGCTCCACGGGACTCTGTGTTGGAGCAGAACTCAGAATTCACCAGCCATCCAGCCGCGCGGGGCCTGAGACGAACAACCGGATAGACTGCCATGGCACCGTCGTTGAAAGTTTTGTGCAGGGCTTCAGTGTGCCAGGCACTGTTAAGCATTTAATCCCTCCAAATGGGGATGGGTATTATACATGCTTTACAGCTGGATAGATTGCAGTTGGGTAAACAATCCCAGCCATGATAATGAGGGAACAATATGGCCGGCACCATGCAGAGCCCATTATGTGGACTGCCTCCAGCGACGTTCACAACATCCCCATGAGATTATCCCCGCATTACAGGTGTGGAAATGGGGTACAAAGGGATTAAAAGGGACTACAGTCCAGACGGATGGTGCAACATGCCCCGCGGTGCAACAGTAAGCAAGGAACAGAGTAGGACTCCGAAACCAAACTGCCCGTCTCCAGAGTCCAGGCCCAAACCGGCGCACAGGGCTCTGAAACCTTGCCTGCAGAAGATTCCACAGTCCCCACCCACCCTTCATTCTCACTTCCAGCGGGGGGAAGGGAGGCACAGGCAATAAACAGAACCACAAAGAAACAAAATAACAATGTAAATGGCCAAAAAAAAAAAAAGAAAAAGAAAAAGGAGAAATGATAGAAAATACAGATGATTGGCAAAAGCAAAACTTACTAATGACCCTACAAATATGTATCAATTAATACCAGAAGAGCAGCAATCAGAAACCACTGAGAGCTCAGGATGCAGCTGATGAGTTCCTGATTAGAAAGTCCTATGGCTGAAGTATGCAGGATTGCTAGCTCTTTCCACAGGCATGTGCACAGTAGGGAGTTTTGCAAGGTTGCTAAGCAACGCCTGGCAACCAGACTGCACAGTGGATCACTCAATGGGAGTCTTCAGTAACTCTACTAAGGTGATAAATTTAGTTCAGGAAATCCAAATTTTCGATAGCAATATCTCATGTAATAGGTTACCAACAGGTAGCCCTCAGCCATGAAGCGCAATGCAGGTCTACAATTGACAGTCTCTCCCTTAGAACTAAAGAAACATGTATTGTTATTTTGAGGCTTATTAATCCCTACTCAACACATACTTGTTGAAAACTTAATAAGTGCCAGACATTGTCCTAGGTACCTAGGAAAAGGATCCTGACACTTCACCACTGAACTGTAGATTACATAAGGACAATCAGTATAGCAGACTACAGCAGAATCCTACTTTTGGGAAAAAGAGGCCCAGAGAAGCACAGCAATCAATTCACAGTTGTACAGCATCAAAGGGGAAAGTGCCTTCCATGTTTAATAGGCAATTCAAGAAAGACCGTGCCTCCCTGAAAGGCCACACTACCATCACCGTGGTAGGCCCAGAGAGGCCCCATGACTTACCAGCCTAGCCCTGGTCCTCTGAGCTGGCCCTGAGGTCTAGAAGTACCAGAATGCTGGGCTTGGCTGTTGAACATCTTGGAAAGTCTCCCACTTGACCTCAGGACCTCTGTGGTCAAGTGAGGGAAAGCCTATGACACGGTGTCGGTTTTTATTGGACTCAACCACCGGCAAAGCTTGCCGTCATCTGGAGTGATGGAGAAAATTAAGTTACCACATTCTCACGTTTCAGCCTCTCGCCCGCTTTCCTTCACAAACAGGAAATGTTTATTTAAATACAGCAGTCTCCAGCATGTTCTGGAGCCAAGTGGAAAAGCAAAGATGTCCACTCTTGCCCCCCGCTGCCCCCATCTCGCAGTGGGTGAGAAATGAGTCTCCGTCTGTCTTGGAGAGGGACCCTCCTGTGAGGGCTGCTCTTCATCCAGGCTGAGGTTGTGGTTACAGAAGAATTACATCTGTGGGATCCTTTTGTGCTCAGAAGGGCAAACCCAACATCTGTTTACCCTGCACTCCACTAAATGTTTTGTCTCCAGCACTACCATACATTTCCTTTCCTCCCCGAGCCTCTGTCTTTGCTGCACAGATAATAAGTGACACAAATTCTCCCCTCAGCCTTTGTAGCTTACCTGTGGGTGCCATCACCTCCTTGAGGAGGGGAAAATTTGTCAGTAGCTTATAAAAGAAAAAGTTTCATTTTCTCTGTGATGTGCTGCCATCATGGACAAGAACTTTGGAATCCAAGAACTTTGGAATGCAGACAGCCCCAACTCTGATAGTGGCTTAATGATGAGCACTTGAAGCCAAGTCCAAATGATGATGATATTCCCCTCCTCCCTACACTTAGGCTGTCCTTAAATGTCATATGACAAGGTTCCTGAAGTCAGATGCATGTAGGGAAAAACCACACACACACACACACATACCCCTTCATAAGAGGCTCTTTGGGAGGCAGAGAGTAGCAGGAATGAGAAAATGGAGATAGGGCCTCTTCTTTGTTCAAAAGCAAACAAACAAAAAACACAATTTCAGCATTTAGAATCAGAAACCAGATTTTCTAAAAGGTCCTGGATCATCTGACAGCTATGCTTATAAAATCTGTGCCCAATGACCAAATGCCTCCTGAGATGCTCAGAAATTTGAAAGGTTCATCAAGGAAGTTTTGGTCTTCCATCCCTTCCTCACATCCTCTAAGCTGGGACGGTGGCTTTCTTCTCTATAGGCAATGATATATAAGAGACTGGAATGCTACAGAAGCTCAGACAATGTTTGTTGAATGAATGGAGGAGTGAATGACAAATTCCTTCCTGAAGAAATTCTTCACATGGTGTGGAAATGCTGAATGCCTCTCAAGAGTGTGCAGTGCTGAAATGTTCCATCTGAGTTCCCTGAGAGTAGGGGGCAGTAGGAGGAGGTAAAGGGCTATTGGTGGGTTTCCCTTAAACTCATGGCAACCCTGACCCAGCTTGCTATGAAGGGCTACCCCAGGGTGCAGGAGAGAAATGAGATGAGAGGCTGGCCTTGACAGCTCCATCACACCCAGGCACCAAAGCTATGCCAGCCTGACAGTGACCATGACTGTGGCAGAGTACTCTGGAGAATGCCCAGGACTTGGGACTTGACCCAGTACCCCCACTTCTAGAACAGATGGGCTTCCCTGAGCTGGCCAGGAGAACGAGAGGCCCACTCTGCTGGTCCTCCCAAACCAGCAACATGATTCTGAAGATGTGAGAGCAGTTTCATGATCCCAAGCACGAGGACTTGTGAGATGGTTTTGCCGGATATAAAACTGCAGCAAACAGCATCCTATTATAAGATCCAGGCCAAGTCAGACCCTCCAAACACCCTCTTATTAAGAGATCTTGCCCCAAACTCATCCTGGTACTGGGAAGCTATCAAAGTGGCAAGAAACATGGACTTAGGAGCCTGACAGGCTTGGATTCAAACAACCAGTTACATGACCTTGAATACACAACAAGATGGCTTAAATGTAGAACAGTGATAGGCATTACCTATGTAACAAATTGGACTGCTGTACGGGAGATTCAAGAAGATAATGCATGTGCACAAACTGGATCAGGGAGGCATTCATTAAACATTAGCCACAGTTATTATTTCACGGACTCCTGCGGTCAGCCCTCGTGTGAGGAAGGGAACTTAGTTTATAAGGATCTAAAAACAACGTTCAAACGAGTCCCCCCCCCCCCCAGCCCTTTGATTGCCACCAACTCACTGTGTTTTCATGGGCAAGTCACTTCACATTTCCAAGCCTAATTTTCTACAAGTGTTAATGAAGATGCAGCTGGAATCCTCTACATTGTGTAGTTCAACCCAACAGAGAGCACTCATTGTACTTGAATTAAAAAAAGAAGTCTTTTGAGCCGAAAGAAAATATCAGGAATAAGGGAGGCATTTCTACAACGTGTCTGCCTAGAAAGCTACCAAGAGGAAGAGGAGGTGTACAGGTAAGAGGTGACTAACAGAGAAAAATCAAAACCCTGGGGCAATTCATCTCCTCACCACTCTCTCCTTACCAGAAGTCAAGAAGCCAGGATCTCATCCAAACACATGGGGAGGAGAGCAAGCAAGGGGGCGGGGGGGGGGGGGGAGCAAGAGGTAGAGTTATAGCAAACCCTCATCCACTCCCCAGGGCTGGGTTCCCAGAACACCCCCAACCTCGACCATGGCTTCCCTCCCCCCCACCACCCCCAACTGTGGACTAAGGGGAGCCCACCCCAGAGTGGTCTAAGGATCAAAATGATAAATCCTTCCAAAACGTTGACATATGAAAAGTAAATATTTGGTTGCACAATTGGGGTTAAAACGAGGGTCAATCCACCCCACTCTCGGAGCGCCTCTCCACTAACTGCCAAGCCCAGGATCCCAGGCTGAGTGCGGTTTGTAAGATTATAGCACTGGGTCTCATTTAAAGGACTGTCGGCATTTCCATTCTCTGGCCCGTGTGGGGAGGCATTTATAACTGAGCCATAAAAAATCCACCCGGGCTGCGACTTGGCATCTCAGCGGCTGCGCTCCAGGCAGGGCGGTGTTCTGAGCACCCATCAGGAATTCGTCGGGTTCTTCAGAAGTTAAACCTTCATGCACACTCTCAACTTTCCTTGCAAGGACGGACGGCCAGACAGCAGCTGGTCCATCCTTCTTGGGGGTTCACTCTCTGATCTCCTCGCCCTGATGCCCACTACCACCTAGCTTTCTCCCTTGCCCCCCCTTTAAGGAGCGCGGGCCCTCACCCCCACCCCAAGACCTCAAGGCTGCGGGCGTTCTCTCCTTTGCTCTCTTTCTGCAGGGTATTTTGGGAAGCTGTCAACCGCTCTGAGCATAGGGAGTCTTCAGTCAGGGAGAAGCACTGCCCTGTGCCCATCGCCCCGTTACCAGGGGCTTTGAGACCTCTCTGCACACCTGCCTAAAGTCACAACCCCCCCCCCCACTAAGAGAGCAAGCTGTCTTGGGGGTGGGGGAAGTTTAGAGGTTGTATCCAGCGCGGCGAAGGGACGAGTAAACCCCCAGGGCCCCTGGGTGGGACCCAGGTGGGTGGCCGCCGCGGGGTGGGCAGGGGTACTCACAGGCGCTCGGCGTTGCGGGGGACACCCCGGGGAACCGATCGGAGGCCCAGCCCGTGGCAGTCCACGCTGGAGGCTGAGCAGGTACACTTGGTGGGGCAGGCTGTAGCCGGGGGCCCGCTCAGGACGCTCGCCAACGCCAAGGCCAGCGCCAGGCGGGCGCGCACGGCGATGCCGGCCCCTGTCCGCCCCGGGGCCATGGTGTGCAAAGGGCCCGCGCCGGGAGGAGGCTGCAGCGGCGGGGCAAGACGGTCGCGTGGAGCCCGAGGAGGCGCGCGCGGAGCGCAGAGCGCGGGCGGCCTGAGGAGCGGGTGGCGGAGTTGGCGCGGAGGAGGGGCGAGCTCGGCGCTCAGGCGCACGGGGCGCGGGCGGAGCAGGGCGCGCCGGGCGGCGGCGGCAGCAGCAGCTCCATCCGTGGGGCTGGCGCTGCCCCGCTGCGCATCTCTCGGAGTGCCCAGGTGCTGAGCGGCCCCTGGTCCCGCTGGCCCGCCGGCCGGGGCGCAGTCTGGGTCGGAGACCTGGGGTGAGCGCAGTGGAGCCCGACGCCCGGGGAGGTCCGGCTTGGGGCTGGGCTCCGGAGTGCGGAGTCGGCGGCAGGGGCACCGGGTGGCCCGGAACGCTGGCCGGCGCTCGCTCTCTCCATTCACTGAGCCGGGCAGACACCCGAGACGCTGGGCCCAGCCCTCCCGCCCCCCTCCCCAAACACCAGCTCCGCCTCCCATTGGCTGCGCCGCGCGTCACGTCGACAAAGTTGGGAACTTTGCTGGAGCAACCCGGAGGGAGGAGGCCGCGGAGGAGCTGGAGCGACAAAACCGCGGAGGGCAGGGGGCTTGGCTAGCAGGGTCCCAGGAAAGAAGCTTTGACATTCACTCACTCTCAGGAGCTAAGCACTGACAAATCTTGTGACACCTTTAAAAAAAAAAAAATTCTGGCACCTATTTGGACACTCAGTCTCTATATGATCCCAAAAGGGGGCGTCAGAGCAGCCCCAGTTTGTAGATAAAAGTGCAGAAGTCAGCGAAGTGAAGTGACTTGGAGGTCACAGAGCTCTAGGGGCTCCACCCCCCCCCCCCCCCGCGGTGCTTTCATCCACGGAAGCTCCATCTCTTCCTCAGTCAGTACTCTTGGCTAAGATCCACAATTACTAGCTAGATTTATCGACACATACACACACTGCTTATTACACATGGCGCAGACAAGGTGGTTAGTCCCTGTGGTTGAGGTGACTACTAGCAAATCTTTCTTGGACAGGAGGAGGCCTGTCCAGCTTTGTCCAGACCCGACACCCGGTGTATGTCTAAGAGAACTTGGAGCCCTGCACTGACACCACCGAGTCAGAGACATGAGCATTTGCTTCCTGTCTGGATGACTCTGGGGGCCATTCTGTCGCCTGTGAGCCTTTGTTTCCTCAAGTCGAGGGGCCACTCACAACCCTGTCTGACCCACCTCCCCGAGTGACTTGAAGCATCAAGAAGGGAAAGTGATTTTGCAGAGCAGCCCCGCGGCCTGCGGAGGCACCCATCCCCTCCCTCCCCCCTCCCCCCAGCGGTTCGCCTCCCTTCTGCCAGTGCAGGCTCTAAATGGGTTGGTCTGAGCTTTTCCAGATGCCTGTGAGGAGGGAACCCTGTTAGAGACCCCATAAATACTTGAAGGGATGATTTTGTTTGTTTGTTTGAAGGGAAGGGAAGTATTGCCCAGACTTCCTTGAGGTCCACTCACACTGGAAAAGTCAAACAGCCTGACTTACACACACATTTCATGCCTACACATACATACTCTTACCTACACCCATGTACCCCATAGACTTTTACATGCCCACACCCATATGCACAGTAGCAGACACAGGAGCATATGCGCTCTCTCTCTCTCTCTCTCTCTCTCTTTCTCTCTCTTTCTCTCTCTCTCTCTCTCTCACACACACACACAATCTATGCTACTGAGAACTCATCCCTTTTTTAAAACATGAATGCTATTCTGGTTTCTTCTTCCTCATTCTTCTTAAAGGACACTTCCAGTTACTTGACTACCTGACTATAAATACACAGCAGAGGTGCAGATTTTATTTTATTATTATACTTAGCAGATTTTCAAAGTCTTAGCTCCAGGAACCCAACTGTGCATGCGAGTATGCGCGCACACACCAAACCTTGCATCATTCGTACACACCTGAGGTTCCGTTTACTGCTGCTGTTTTGTATTATTTTATTTCATTTATTAGCATACAAAGGATTAGGTTTCATTGTTTTCAATTTTTTTTTTTTGTTTCCCTTCCCTCCTTGTGAACTCCCCCACTAATTTAGCCTCGTTTCTGCCATCATACCACATGTTTCCTTGTGTCCAACCCACGCCCCCTTTCTACTCACCTCTTGTTTTCCCCTCATGAACTGCTGTCTGGCCTCATAGCCCACACTGCTGACTCTTGGCCAGTTTTCTGCCCAGATGCTTCTGTCATCGCCCTCTGGTGGCCAGAGAGGGCATAGGCTCAGGTCCTCCGGGTGACTTCAGCTTTTAAGAACTCTAAACATCCTTTTCCCTCCTTCCTCCAAACCTTGAACCAATTTAGTACCAGGACTGAGGCAGATGAGAGAACTGGGCAAGGGCCCAAGGGCACAAAAGCATCTCAGACTGTCTGGAGCAGCAAAGGGTAGAGTTGCCTTTGTTTTCCAAAATGCATGCTAAAAGCGTGTTTTACAGCCCCTGCAGGCTAGGCCTGGGTCATGCTGTAAGCCAAGCCCAGCCGTGAGCCTGCGTTTTCCATTTAAACTGCGGGAGGATTCCAGGAACCTACTTGATCTTTAAGTGACTTCCTAGGCATTCATATATGCTGTTTCCTGGGAGAAGCCCCTTAAGATAGACCACAGGGGTCCTTTGGACACATTCCTCTTTAAGGAAACAGCAAGGGGAGCAGAGAGCAGGTACACAGAGCACCTGGCTGTATAGTCCTTGAGTGCTAGGACAGCGACAGCCTTAGAAATCACCTAATCCAGTACTTCAACAAGGGCCTTCTGCCAACTGCTGGTGCCTTGCATTTCTTTATGGGAGAAAAAAGGCCAAGGCAAATGTGCCAGCGCCCCTCCTGGAGATAAGCATCAAGGGCGACCAGGTCCTGAGAAGTCCCAAGTTAAGGAAGCCCTCTTGGTTAGCTGGATCCACCTTACCAGGTAAACCCTTTCTAATGTAAAATCCTGTTGGAATATAAGTTGAGAACCTTACATCTAATGCAAGTCATACTATAGTAACATGGAAACTGAATCGCTGGATCTCAGAATAAGGTGGGATTTGGGCAAAAAAAAAAAAATAAATGAGGGGGCTCCAGGGCTGAAAATGGGGCTCTGTCCTTTTCTTTGCCAGATTTTGGGGGTAGCTTCACAATGTGTCAGCCTCCTCTGGAAGAATTACCTTCCCTGGAGAAGTCTGGGTAAGTCATTAGGAGGACAGGCTGTTGGGTAGAATTTTCTGTGCCCATGTGCCAAACATCACTTTATATTCTGTGATATGATTTCAAGAGTTCTACCAGAGCCTCTTCAGCCGGCTTTTAAATGTTTCCCTTTACTTTTCCATAGTCTCCAAAGCAAACGACGTACATATCCCCCAAGAGGACTCATCTCGAGCTTTCTCCTTCAGCTACTTCTAGGCCCATTCATGCGGCCACCATGGTCAGGTGAGGTTTTCTGATTGCAAATAATGGGGAGTCCCTGCAGCCCGCAGAGGTCATAAAATCCCAGTGTTGTAGGAAAGCCTTGGGTGGTTTACAGAAGCACAGGAACGATTGAAAGGAGGAAGCTTCAATGAAGACAAGACCTAAGGTAGTGCCTAGATATCAGACACAGGATTTCCAAATCCCGGAAAGAAGATGGGAGATGGTCTAGCCTGGGATCATTCTTTTGACTGGAGAAGACAAGAAGTGATGGGTGATAGATCCATAGACAGTGCATGTGGTGTGGTAGGGGAGAGCTGTTGCCAAGGGAAAGCAGAAAATTGGGATTGTTAGCTCAAAAAGCAGCAGGAATATTTTTGTCTAACAGCATACAGTCATTCGGGGCCCCAGTCCTATTAGTTCTTCACTACATACATGCCCTGCATGTGGCCCCTCCTAGTTTTTGGTTCCCCTGCAGTGGCTCAGATCCTAGATTCAGGCACAGCTATTGGTCACCTTGACACACACACACACTCTCTCTCTCTAACTCTATTCCTCAATTTTTTTTAGCTTTGCCAATCCAATCTTCACCTTGATCATCTAAGAGATTTTTCTAGAATGCAGATCTGATGATGCAACCTTAAACTGGGCAGTAGATTTCTGCCTCTCCTGCACATCACCCAGCACTATTTCACACCCACTCAGTGCCTCTCGCAGAACATCCTTTTCTCCTGTCTTCCGCCTCGGGCCCAGAGTTAATTTAGGTATCAGTTCCTCTGGGAGTTCTCAGTGGTCCAGACTATTAGATTCTTGAGGACAGTTACCTGGTGCTATCCATTTCTTTTAATATTTTATTGTGAAAATTATCAAGCGTACAAAAATTTTGAACCCACTTTTACATGTTTGATGCCTAGAGGTGTAAATAAGCCTTTGATGATTGCTGAATGAGAATTGTATGCTCTTCCTAATCCGCAAGCTTATTTGGCATTCTCCTAGTGTGGCTTTACTTATTATGACCATCATTACTTAATCTTTGGGGGCAGGGAGAGGCTACATTCATCCAGAATGTTCTTGCAAAGTGTGCACATCCTCCTCTCCCTCCTTTCTGATGTATTCATTTCACCTAACTGAGACTGCTCACTTGCGCTGGTCATGGTCAGATGCATGCTTCAGTCATTCTCTTCCCCTCGCCTGAGGCCTAAGGCAGCTGTGTCCCCCAGGAAGCCGACTGTATGATCTGTACTTCCTCACGTCTGACCACGTGGGGCACTTGCTGAGAGAGCTGTAGGAGAGTGCTTAAGGCTTCCTCCTTAAGAACTGCCTATTGCTGCCTTCCCTTCCTGAAGGGGAAGTGCAGGTCAAGCGTCCCTCCCCTCCAGAAGGTAGGGGTAGAATTCGTTTCCCACTATTACTAAAACTTGGGCAGTTCCTATCCTTTGTTGAATCCTTAATCCCACCTTGCATTTCCACACTGATTCTTCACTAATCTTTCTTCCTTTGCCCCTTGACTGTGTTCATTCATTTCCCACCAGGGCACCTGAAACTGAGAACACCTCATTAAGCCACCTGGACAGGTACCCCAGGAGCCAGTGAATGGAGGGCTTTAGAGAAGAGGATATGCAATTGAGAGCCTGATCCCCATTGAATCTTCCTTGAGGGAGGAAGTGGCTCACATATGTGAATATTAGGTCAGTTTGAGAGATCAGAGCTGAGGGAAAGGACTACCAGCCCTGGAAGGACATTTTCTATCATGAATGGTTCTCTGTCTGTCTCTCCAGGAAGGAAAGAAGCATACAGGTTTATTGCTAGCTAGCCCACTGAGCCTTTCCAAGAAGGGGATCTTCTCTGACGAGACAAATGTTTGGTGAATGAATACATGATTTTAGAACCACCTATCTGGCTAGCGGGATGGCTCAGCAGTTAAAGGTGCTTGCTTGCAAAGGCTGAAGGCCTGCGTTGATCCAGGTTTGATTCCACAACACCCACGCAAAGCCACAGGCACAAAATGGTGCATGCATCTGAAGTTCATTTGCAGTGGCAAGAGGCTCTGGCACGCCGATATTCTCTCCCTCCTTCTCTCTCTCTCTCTCTAAATCATTTTTTAAAAAAACAATAAAACAACCTCACATAGAGAAGACATAGCATTAAAAACATTCAAACCCAGATTCACCTGAGGTAGCCAAGCATTAACTGGCCTTTCACTCAACTGTGTGACATGTTTAGAATTTATGTCTCTCACATGATTTTGCCGCCCTCAATGTGGTGATTTTCTGGAACTAAAATGAACCAATCATAGTCCTCCCTGAGATTTTTTTTTTTTTCCAAATGGAACTGGAGAAAGTGATCTATCTAACTGGCTATAAAGCTGGGGCCTGTGGGGACCACAGTGAGAGACCATGTGTCCAGCTGCGTAGCCCCAGGTGGGATAAGAACATGAATTCTGTGACTAGCCACCAGTTTATTCATGAAACAATCATTTGAGAACTTCATGTGTTCCCAGAAGACACAGGCACAGCTGCCAAAACTCCAGTTGAGAAGAAAAAATAAGATATTTGAAAGAAAAGGTGTGGAATATAGTCAAATGCTAATTGACATCACTCAGGTAAGTGCTACAAGAATTCTGAAGTGAGTCCACTTCAGGCTTTTGAAGGCACATGAATTTGGTGAGATAATTTTCTTACATTTAGGGAAACATAGGCAAGGATATAGGAAGAGAGTGGTGAACAGAGTGGGAAAAGGGCTTTGGGAAGAGAGGAATATAAAAGAGTACGGGGTGCTTTCCCAGTAGTTTGAAAGCCAATCTGTGAAGGGCAGCTTTGATGTCTAACTTGCCATCGGCTGTGATTTGGTCACCTTGCTTTAGTAATTGGAGGCCTTATGCATAGATAATTGTTCTGCTCTTGAGAGGTCATATAGATTGGAACTCCCAGAAGGAAGCAGAATGTGTTCCCAGACTGACTTTGTCCCAGTCTGCAAGGACACCATATGATCTGGGAACTCCTGCTTCCCCAAATGGGTGTTATCAAGAGGCAAGCCAGCCAGAGGTGTGGGACGAGGCTGTTGCTCCCCAGAGCCATACAGCCTACCTGACAGGTATGACGGACAAAGAAGTGACATCACAGACTCTCCAAACTATACAACGATGTGTCTCCTGTCTGAGCAAAGCAAGGTCTGTCATTGAGGAAATGGCTCTCCAGTTTGAAGATATTAATCACTTAATTAACCAGAACACCTGCTCATAAAACTTGTCCCACCCAGGGAACCATATTAAACAAAGCATGAGGAAGTGTGCCACACAGATTGGTGGTGACATCTGTATTCTTTGCTGGCCTGGGCACTGGTGTTCACAATACTCTCCAGCCAGCTGTTGGATTCGACGGAGGCATCAAGAGGCCAGTCTTGTTTAAGCAGCAGAAATCACAGCAGGCTCCGAGAAGTGCTCGGCATGTGGATCCCCTGAATGCACAGGGCTTGCCTGTTGCAACGTTGCTGGGATGAACATCCAACCGAACACAGTTTTATGAGAGGAAGGAATTTATTTCAAGCTTATAGAATCCAGGGAAAGTTTCATTGAATGCAGAAGAAGCTGGCTCCCATTCACAAATCCAAGGAGAGAGAGAGAGAGAGAGAGAGAGAGAGAGAGAGAGAGAGACCACCAGCAGCCAGCAACACCAAAAAAACAAGCAGGATCTGGCAGCAAGCAGGACCCCCAGAGCTCACACTGCTATCCACACCTTTTGTCTGGAACTCTGGTCTGCCCCCAGTGATACTTTGGGGCTGGACTCCAGGATCCATCTCCAGCGACACCTCCTCCAGCCAGGTGGCTGGAGATCCAAGCTACAAATTTAATTTTCACACTTGAGTCAGTGGAGGACATACATTCAAACTACCACATTACTGTTTTGCATACATTAACTCTCTAATCCTTATAGCCACCAAATAAAATCCCTTATGGTGGCTGAGGGTGGCTTGATGCTCAAGACACAGCTTCTTCTTCCAGGCACACAGGAAGACCACATGTCCCAGCCTCCTGTAAAGCGTGTTCATTCTGGCCTATGGAGTGTGGGCAGGAGTGATGTGTACCTCTGTCAGCTTGGTCTTTGATATCCCCTTGTCATCAGTCAAGCTCTCTCCCTCTGCCTGTTGACTAGGCATGCAAAAGGACTCCAGGGAAAGCTCCCAGGGTCAAAACTACAAGGATGGTGAAGTCACAGAAAGGAAGGAAGTGGAACTCTGGATTCACTATATAGGAGGCAAGGGTCACGGCCTAATGATGTGTGTGTGAGAAGAACTCAACCTCCCTGTAAGACTGAGGGGGTCACTATAGACGCATCGACACTGAAGAACCCAAGACAAGCACCAGTGCAGTCTTGACACTCACATTCCCAAATCTCTTGGGACCAGTCATTACAGCTATGTTTATGGTTTGTCCTTCTGTTCTGATGCCTCATTCCTTTTGTCCTCTGTCCTCTATATCCAAATGTTGATGCTCAATATTGTGCAGGTCTTGTTGGGGTAATGAATCACTGAATGCATGAATGCACTGATCAATTGAAGTCTGGGGGACAGTGTCCCAAATAGTCCTTCCCGCTCTATGGCTCTTGGGGTTTTCTTCTCTCCTCTTCAGTATTGTGCCCTGGACCTTGGTCTCATTCAGCTCTGTACTGTGTTGCCCTTAGTAACTGTGAAATACTTTAATGAGTGGCAGCTCACTTTCCCTTTGTGTGTATGAAAAATAAGCCTGAACTTTTGGAAAATCAACCTAAATTTTTTAATGTGACCTGAGTCTATTGTGGTTCCAGTTGTATCTGTATGCCAGAGTATGAAAAATGCAATCTAGTCAGGTGATTTGTATTAAAACTGTTTAGGGTCAACAACATCCTATTTGTCTATATCGTTTATATTTCTTGTGTGGCTGGGGATATGAGGTAGAACGGACGAGAATCCTAGGGTTAGAGAGTGAAGAGCCTGTAACTTAATGCTTGGGGCCACCATCTTATCAAAGGCATGTCCATTTCTCTAAAATACTTCATTATGCAAATTTCTGTTTTCTTAAGTTAGTTAATGGGCCTAAAACCTACTAAGAGGACCTAGCAAAATACAGGAGCATTCATTTTTAAATCTTCTCTTTAGTTCCTTAACCTTTTCCATGTGTAACCTTACCCTTAATTTTTTTAATTTTAATTAACTTTAATTTTCTGATGAAGGCTTGTGAGCTCTTCCCGACACAGTACTTGTCCCTTCTCTGCCTTTGCTCAGTCTTCCTACCTCACACTGGGCCCTGCAACTGGTTTTCTTGCACAGTCACGTGCCAGGGCCTTGTAGAAATTCCCTTTCCTTACTGGAGACCGCCTGGAGAACACATACGGTAGAGAAGTGTCCTTTCCAGCTGCTGCCGTCCCTTGTCTCTGTCATGCTTCGTCACTCATCTCCATGCCCACCTGAGACTGCGCTATGGAGACTTGGGGAACATTTTCTGAGAGCACTGACGTGGCTGCCCTCTGAGAACTTGCCCCACCCTCCATCCTGTCCCGGTGTTCCTCACACTAGAGAGATTATCTCCTCGCATCTTTTCCTCTTTTCCCAACTATATTGTGAGTCCCTTGAGAAATAAAAGGTGGTTTATTGAACTCCTTGCAAGAACTATGTATCCTCACCATGTCTAGTTTTCTCTTTTGCTTTTTTTTTTTTTTTTTTTTTTTTTTGAGGAAATGTCTCACTATAGCTCAAGCTGACCTAGGACTCATACGTAGTCTCAGGCTGGCTTGAACTCACATTGATTTTCTTACCTCTACCTCCTGAGTACTGGGATTAAAGGCATGCACCATCACGTCTCACTTATCATTGTTTCTTGAAACTACCCTCTCCACAATCCCTTCCTAACTCTCTCCTGAAACTGTTCTTGTCTGTGACATTCCATCTTTTTAGTTACATAGGCCAAAATTCTTACAATCATCCTTTACTTCCTCCTTCCATTCTTACTCAACACCCAAAGAGCAAACCGTGTTTATTTTTCTCTAAGGCCAGAATTCAACTATTCCCTTTTCATGTCTCCCATTATTACCACAAGTGACTTTGTCCTGGATTATAGTGATTGACTCCTAACTCCTTTTCCCCATCATTCCCTACCTTCTACAATCCACTTTTAACCCTGCAGTCCTGTCATGTTAAAATCTATGTCAGGTCATGTTATTGTTCGTGGAGCTCTGCTTCTAGCTGTGATGGAGCCATGGGGATTGGATTTACTCTTCCATCAATCACGAACATGAAGGAAAAAAAAGTAGACAAACTCTATGGGGGAAAGAAGTGGTTTTCAAACACTG
Source organism: Dipus sagitta (assembly GCA_036346955.1). Taxonomy (NCBI): domain Eukaryota; kingdom Metazoa; phylum Chordata; class Mammalia; order Rodentia; family Dipodidae; genus Dipus; species Dipus sagitta. The sequence goes on along the minus strand of CM070777.1, from coordinate 46,929,510 downwards.
GAAAGTTGGAAGTTCATTACTGCATTCCTTGCCATGACAAACAAATGAGGTGAGCTGTATGTTTCTGCCAGCTGACTGGAGAGAGATCATTTCCGAGATGTGGAACAGAGAGCCGTCCACATGATCTCTGGAGTCAACAGAAGTCCCAGGGGCTGGCGTGTCTAGAGCTGTAAGACTGCACGCCCAAGAAGTGGGGGCTGAGCAGCAAAGTTCTGAGACCTGCAGAAGGTTCTCTTCAGCCAGGGCTGAGAACTTGTATGATCGAATTATGTGAGGATGAGAAATGAATGGCCGGACATCAGTAGGCTGAATAATTTCTAGAAACTGCACATGACTGGAAATAGTGTTTTCCTCAGCCTCAATGAAGAGCCATCAGAACACATAAGGTACAAGGTAGCAACTTTCAGTGACGAAACCTTGGACTCACTCTAAAGGAGCTTTAAAACAAGGATAGAAAGGTCCAACTCTTTCCATGTAATCAACAGTGACATGAACGAAGCTTCATACTCTAAAACTCTATAGCAAGACCACTCAGCAATGTGATTTTCACGAGACTAATATGCAATCAAAAGTTATCTAAAGCACAAAAAGTATCCCAGAATATACAATTGATAAAAATCAATGAAAGGGAAAATAACCTGGATACAGAGACAAAAATGATAACATTGATATAATTTGCAGACAAAGAAAACCCATGTTACTTATACTATAAATATGCTTCATTTTCTAGGAGGTAAGAAAAAGAAGATACCAAAAAAAGAAAAAAAAAAAAAAGCCATGTGAGTCCTGTCTTGAGCTACAGTGTGGGTAAAACTTGTGGACATTATGCTAAGTGCAAAAAAGCCACACAGAAAGACTGATACTGTGGGATTCCATTTACAAAGAAATCTAAAATAGCCAGACTCAAAGAAGCAGACAGTAAAATGGTGGTGGCCAAGGGTGAGGGCTCAGGAGAATGAGGGGTTTCTGCTTATTGGATAGAGTGTTTCAAGCACACAAGATGAAAACGTTCTAGAGGTATGCTGCACAACAGTGTGTATACAGCTGAAAATGTGATACTGTACTTTTAAAACTCCATGAAAGGGGGCTGGATGAGATGGATTGGTGGTTAAGGCACTTGCCTGCGAAACCTAGGAACCCATGATCAACTCTCTAGGTCCCACGTAAGCCAGGCACACAATGTGACATCAGCACACAAGACTGCACATGCATACAAAGTGGTGCATGTGTCTGGAGTTCGATTATAGTAGCTGGAGGTCCTGGTGTGCCAGTTCTCAATTTCTCTCTCTCTCTCTCACTCTTTTGCATAAAAAAATAAAGGCGAGTCTGTTGGGCTTGCCTAATAAACAAAGCAAAACAAAACAAAAAACTCCATGGAAGGAAGATTTCATGCCATGTGGGATATTTTTTATTTATTTATTGGCTTTTCGAGGTAGGGTCTCACTCTAGTCCAGGCTGACCTGGAATTCACTATGTAGTCTCAGGGTGGCCTCGAATTCACGGGGATCCTCCTACCTCTGCCTCCTGAGTGCTGGGATTGAAGGTGTAAAGGTGTGCGCCACCACGCCCAGCTTTGTTTGTTTATTTTGAGATCATGTCTTCCAGTGTTGCCCAGGCTGGCCTCAAACTGCTCTATCAAATGATCCTCCTGCCTCAGCCTCTTGAGTAGCTAGATGACAGGCTTTGCACTTTGCATGTGTTTTCTATGTCCTAATAAAAAGCAATAACCAAATGATGTGTCTAGAGAAGCATAATACAATATATGGCATGAAAGGACACTGAATAGAGTTAGTGGCAGCAACTTTGTGTTCAGGAGTTACTTTGGAAAAAAAATATCTCTAACAAGTCAAATTATAAAAATAGCTGGGCATGGTGTCACACACCTTTAATCCCAGCACTTGGGAGGTTTGAGGTCACCCTGAGACTACAGAGTAAATTCCAGGTCAGCCTGGGCTAGAGTGAGACCCTACCTCAAACAAACAAACAAACAAACAACCACAACAAAAACCAAACATCAAATGAACGATTAAGGAGATACTTCAGTGAATATTCATGAAGAGATGTTAATAATGAATCCAAAAATGGATAGACACTCAAAAGTATTAGTTAACTACAGTGAGATTCCATTACACAATCACCAGAACAGCCAGTGCCAGAAAGACTGAAATAATGAAGTTTAGTGGAGGATATAGAAAAATGTTTATAAGAATTGCTTACAGGGCTGGAAAGATGGCTTAACAGTTATGGCACTTGACTGCAAAGCCAAAGGACCCAGGTTTGATTCCCCAGTACCCATGTAAATCCAGATATACAAGGTGTCACATGCATGTGGAGTTCATTTGCAGTGGGTAGAGGCCCTGGCACACCCATTTTCTATGTCTCTATCTGCCTCTTTCTCTCTCAAATAAAAAAATATTTTAAAATAATTGCTTATAAGTATAAGGACTTCAGAAAACAGATTGGCAGTTTTACATAGTTTGTCCAGTTAAACTTACTCTGATCATTAAATGCCTAACCAAAACAAACAAAAATCAGGAAATTTATATATATTCCCAAATACTTGCGGGTGGATATTTATATCAACATCATTCATAATAACCACCAATGAAAATCAACTATTGTATCTATTTACTAAAACTTATCAAACTGGATTTCAAATGGGTGGTTTTATTGTAAATAAATTTCAATTCAATAAAACTTTCAAAATTATTTTACTTAATGTAAAATAATAATATACCAGGAGGCTTACATGGATTTTTAAATAAAGTATATGAAAATAATAGGAAAGAGGGCAGAAGGAAGGTATAGTGAAAGTATACTCCCTTAAGATTTTTCCGCTCGTAGTCAAGTGGTATAATATGTGAAAGCCAGATGGTACAAAAATGGCAAGACTGCTTTCTGATTGATTTAGAAGCCTGTTTCACAGGAGGGAATTCATAAGTGGTACTAAAAACCTACTCAAAAACCTGTGGCTGGCAAGGTCCTAGACCCTAAGAAAGAAGCACCACTACTGTTGTTTATAGATGTGTTGTGCCCACCAAACTGCCTTCTAAATATTTATGTTTATGACCATAGATTAATGTAGCTCTCAGCTTTAGTCAGAGACAGTGGGTGGTGTTTACTGGGGAGATCCAAAATTCACCAAAGATCTGAGATTGACTGCTGAATGCTCAGCCCTAAATAGGACATATACATCACCCTCTTCAAGGCTCAGAGAATGATGCAGGAAAGGGGAACAGAAGAACATGGGAGACATGGGAAGAGGAGGAGGGGAGCACTGTCTTCCAGATGAACTCACAGCTGTGACTACCTTTATAAGACTTGCACAGGAGCTGGAGAGACAGCTCAGCAGTTAGGGCGCTTGCCTGTGAAGTCTAAGGACCCATGTTTGACTCTCCAGATCCCACGTCAGCCTGTTGCACAAAGATGAGGCATGTGCAAGGTCTCACATGCCCACTAGGTGGCGAAAGTGTCTGGCATTCGATTGCAGTAGCCGAGGCCCTGATGTGCCAATTACCCCCCTCTCTAAAATAAGAAAATAAATAAATAAATAAATAAAGACTTGCACAAGATTGAGCCCATCAACATTCTGCCTTAAATAGTGGAGGGGTTCATGAGGTCCCTACTCCTTGTGGAGTTATTGGTAATTAGTGGTTGCTAAGAGAAGGACAGTCATTTTCTTCACGGCTATAGCCACTTGTAAGTTGCCCTGATCTAGTAAATAACCCTCACTCTAATTGAACTCAGTGGGTAACACACACACACCATCAAAGGAGACGTGGCATTAGTGGGAAAGAAATGATGACACAAGAAGATAATGGGGTAAATGTGATTAAAATATATTATATACATGTATGAACATTGCCAATAAATAATTTAATTTTTTAATTAAAAAGGAAGTAGAATGTGGTAAGTCAAAGACATGTTGTACACCCTAGGTAAATCATCAAAAAATAAACCAAAAGGTTGGAGATGTCACTCATTGCTACAGTGCTTGCCAAGAATGCACAAAGCCCAGTACCCCATAAAAATAGGCATGGTAGCACACCCATGTAATCCCACAACCTGTGAACTAGAGACGGGAGGATCAAAAGTTCAAGGGCGGGCTGGAGAGATGGCTTAGCGGTTAAGCGCTTGCCTGTGAAGCCTAAGGACCCAGTCAAGGCTCGATTCCCCAGGACCCACGTTAGCCATATGCACAAGGGGGCACACGCATCGGGAGTTTGTTTGCAGTGTCTGGAGGCCCTGGCACACCCATTCTCTCTCTCTCTCTCTGCCTCTTTCTCTGTGTCTGTTGCTCTTAAATAAATAAATAAAAAATGAAGAAAAAAAATTTTAAAAAAAGTTTAAGGGCATCCTCAGTCACATAGTGAATGCAAGCCAAGTGTGTGCTACATAAGACTCTGTCTCCAAAAAGAAAATCAAAGTCATACAATATAATCAATACGGATAATAAAATGAAATAATAAATAAAACTTTAACATATATAAAATAAGTAAGAAATAGATGGGACAGATATAAAGCAAATCTCAAGACCATAGATTTAGACCCATAGAGCAAGAGTTACATTAGTTACAGAAGGTCTAAATAAATAGGTCTCAAGCCAGTGGTTTGTTAGGTTATATAAAAAAGGAAGGGCTGGACAGATGTCTCTGTGGTTCAAGGTTCTTGCTTATAAAGCCTGATGACCTGGGTTCATTCAATTCCCCATTATATACCCACATAAATCCAGATGTACAAAGTGGCACATGCATCTAGAGTCTGTTTGCAATGGCAGGATTCCCTGGAGTGCCCATACTCACTCTCTCCTGGCCTCTCAAATAAGCAAAAAATAAAATAAAATAAAATACAAAACTATTTTAAGAAAAAAAGCAATTGCTGTAGTTACCTTTATATTGCTGAGACCAAATGCCTAACCAAAAACAAGCTGGTGGGAGGAAAGGATTTGATTTTGGTTTATAGTCTTGAGGAGTAGCCCCATGAGGGCAGGAGAAAGAGGGTAGAAGAAGGTAGAAAGAGCGGAGGACAGACATCACCTCTGCCACAGCAGGTGGTAGCAGAAGCAGGAGACTGAGCCAAACAAACACTTACAAGCTAGGGGCTAATAAACCTTGTTGTCCACCCCCAGAAACACACCTCCCCCAGAAAGGCTCTACCCCCAAGTTGCCATCAGCTGGGGACCAAGCGTTCAGAACACGTGAGTCTATGGGGATATCTGATTCAACTCACCACACAGGGCTCAACTGGATATCTACAGAAAAATCTATGTGAAGTATACAAAGGCACCAGACCAAAAACAGCTGATGGGTGGAGAGGTTTTTTTGTTTGTTTGTTTTAATTTTGGCTTACAGTCTCAAAGGATGTAAGCCCTGCCACGATGGCAGGGTAAACCATGGCATGAACAGAGGCTGGACATCACCTCCTCTCTAACAACAAGTGGCCAACACCCAGCAGGAGAGTGAGCTGAATTCTGCCAAGGGGGAGCTGGCTATAACACCCTTAAAGCAACCTCCAATAGCACACCTCCTCCAACAAGGCTCCACCTCCCAAATTGCCATCAGCTGGGAGCCAAACATTCGAAGCACATGAGTTTATGGGGGGGGACTTCTGATTCAAAGTGCCACATTAGGAAAGAAGGAAATGCTCTCAACTTCGATGAACGGTGCCTACACAGAGAGCTCTACACCTGGCATATGTAAATGATGACATAATGAATATTTTTCTCCTAAAATCAGTCAAAAGACAAGATCTGACCCATCATTTCAACATCACTTTGGAGTCCCAGTCCATGTAACGATGTGAGAAAAAGTATAGAGACATGCCGATTTAAAAGGGGTATACGAAGCTCTAACTATAGAGATAATATAGAAAGTTCCAAAACTCTACTGATAGGAGGATTTATAAGGTTGCAGTAGTTAAGAATGCCTGATTAACTATGAAAATTTCTTCTGAGACACTGTCAATAAATAGCTAGAATTAAAATTAGAAAGTTGTGCCATTTTCAATGGTGTGAAAACAATGAGAAGTGGGCTGGAGAGATGACTCAGTAGTTAAATGAACTTATTTGCAAAGTCTAATGACCCAGGTTCAATTCACCAGTACCCACATAAAACCAGATACACAAAGTGGTACATGCATCTGGAGTTTCTTTGCAGTGGCAAAATGCCCTGGTACATACATATTCTCTCCCCCTCTTTTCTGTCTCTCTCTCTCTCAAATAAGTAAATAATTAATTTCTTAATTAATTACAGACATACTTAGTATGGATACATCATGTGTTGATACCATCCTTTCCTTTGTCCCTGCCCCCATTCTGCTGGGGACCCTCCTCAGTGGGGTTACAAACTTTCCCTGTGATGTTGTGGGTTATGCATTGTGGGAGCGGCAGTCAGTTATTAGAGAGAGGCAGTGCCTCTAGGCATGATGTCCAAACTTTCCTCTGCAAAATTTCCTGAGCCATGTTGGGTGTTTTAAGTCTGCTTCAGTGATGGGCTCTTAGGAGCCTCTGGATCTCTGCTTTGGTAGGTATAGAGTGACCTCAGCATCTGTCTCCTTCACCCTGGCACTGGATGTCAGGCTCACCATGAAAGCTACATTCTTGGTTTCAGCTGGGGCTTGGCTGAAGTGCTAGGGGTAGTTTTTTCCTCGGGTCTCACTACCTTCTGAAAAAGAAAAGCAGATCCTGCAATGGAGTTAAGTCAGCACAGGTTAAATGGGATAAGCACTATCAATTTAAGGAGAATTTGATGGTTGTACATTCTCTTTTAGCCCAAGATTAGTGGGAGCTTGATATTGGAGGGCATAATCATTGTCTCCATAGGATTCTGACATGGTTCCCAGTTCCAGATGTGGGTTCCTTTCCACTGAGCAGATCTCTTAGCCAATCAGAAAGCTATTGGTTACCCACCAAGGCTGTGTGCCACTATTGCACTTGTGTGTACATTTCCTCTGGGTGTTAATTTCTGAGTAGCTTAGACCCCTGGTTGCTGGGACAATTGTTGGCCACTTTCCCCCAGAAGCTCATGTAGCACTTTCTAGCACTAGATGGTCTATCTGGCGTCTGGCTCTCTTCCAGATTCAATCCAGTTTTCTCTGTGAACTGTGTAGGCAGCATATGGTGTCTTCAGAGGTAGGGTCTTACCATTTACCTCAGGCAGGCAATCAAGTGCTTTGACAGAAGCCTGTCTTGTTTTGTGGACCTTGTAGGTCTCTCTGATCAACAGCTCATTATGGGTAGTAACCACATTCTTGTACTGGGACTTATAGGCTGGAGCCAAAATAAAAAAATATATATTTAAGGTTAGGCTTCATCCCACCCTCTCTAGGGCCCTTCTCTTCAGGTGCTCCCCCCCCCATACTCCTGTTAATGGTTTAACCTTTTAGTCTATCTTCAAGGATAAAGGTTTCTATAGTAGCAGTTCATTTTGGGTTCAGTTTTGTGTCCCCCCTACTCTTCCCTTCCCATTAAAAAAAAACACGTAAGTGATTAAGGACAAAGCTAAACCTATATAAGATGTTGAGTTTGATAACATGTTGATGAAAGAAACCAAGAAGACCATACCTTGTATGTAAGAGAGAGCTGTAAGTGTGCTCATGGGTGGGAAGATTAGTATTGCTAAGATGTCACTTGTCCTCTAAGTCATCTATATATCTAGTGTAATCTCAATCAAAATCCCCAGTGATTGTTTTTAAAAGAAATTGACAGGATAATCCTAGGCATTACATTAAAAGCAAAAGTCTTAAAATAGCCACAACGTGTAATTTTGAATAATAAGAACAAAATTGGAGAAGCCACATTACCTGGTTTCAAGATTTATATAACATGATCTAAAGTAGAAACACATTACATCACATGGCCTGATTTAAAACTTACTGTAAGGCTAGAGTTATAGTGTGGTTATAGTGTTAAGATGGTATGGTGTTGGCTACCGGAAGAGTCAATAGCATAGAATCAATGAAATGCAGCTTACAGACTGGGAAGAATATTTTTAAACCACATATCTGACAGGAAGCGAATGTCCAAAATGCATAATGAACTCACATAATACAATAGTAGGAAAACAATGAATTGAAAAATGGGCAAAGCAGGACACAGGAAACATCATAGAGAATGTGACAGTTTAAACACAAGTGCTTCTCTCACTGCTAACCTGATAACCATGTCCAGGGAGATGGTGATAAGACGCTGAGGACGCTTAAACCTCATCAAAGCAGAAATCCAGAGGTTGCAGAGAGCTTAACTCTAAAATAGACACACTCGTCAATGCTCAGGAAACGGAGAGCAAAGATTGCAAGAGCCCGAGGGTAGGAAGGAGTATCCTGAGACATTGCCCCTCCCACACTGAGCCTGGCTAATGCATTCATAACCCCATAGTGAATATCAGCAACTCCACTGAAGATGGCCCTCAGAGAAGACATACAGATGACCAAAAGGTGCTAACCATTTTGAAATATCAGGAAAATACAAATTATAACCACTAAAAGGGACCCTTGACTACTCTTAGTGGGAAGGAACATTGTTGCGGCCATCATGGAAAACAGCAAGGAGTTTTCTAAGGAAATTAAAAATATAACTTCCATATGCCCTATAAGCCTCTTCTGGGCATATAACCAGAGGAGATGAAATCACTATTGGTAAAGAAAACCAAACTCCCATGTTCATTGCAACATTATAACAATATCCAAGATATAGAGACAATCTAAGTTTCCACCAACAGGTCAGTGAATACAGAAACTGTACAATATACAGTGATATACAATGAAGTATTACTTGGACAATAAAAAGGAGATTGCCATTTCCCACAGCATGAATAAATTGTGAAAGACATTCTGCTAAATGAAATAAACCAGACACAGAAAGATAAGTATTACATGATCTCAATTATGTGTGGAGCCTTAAAAATCAATTATGCAGACAGAACAATTGTTCCATATGTACAATTATTGATTTTAAACCAGAATATTAACATAATTCAATGAATAAAGTATCATTTTTTAGCAAAACATGCAGTAACAACTGGTTATCTATAGTCCAAATAAACAAATAAAAACTCTTTACCCTTTCTCCTGCATCATATAACCATGCACTGGAAATACTCTCAATGTAAGTGTTAGGACTAAATGTATAAAAATTCCAAAAGAAAGCACAGGGGAAAATGTTTTAAGTTTGGGAATTTTAGATATGATACAGAAAGTATGGATAATAACAGGACAAAAAGTCCAGTCAGCTTTAATGAAAATGAAAAACATCTGTACATTAACACAAGCAACTCAATTTTAAAAGGTGAGTAAAAGCTTGAAAGATATTTTTGCCTAGGAGGAGACATCCATGACAAATAAACACATGAACTGAAACTAAATACAACTGGTTATTAGGAAAAATGCAAACTGAAACCACCAGGATATACCAGGACTGGCCCATTAGAAAGGGTAAGCTGAACAAGGGCTGGTGAGGATGTGGAATAACCTAAAACCTCCTACAAGGGGTAAAGGGAGGGTGGATGAGAGACTTTAGCAGCTCCTAGAAAGCTATGCTTCGTGACCTGCAAACACCATTCTGAATAGTTTAACCAAGAAAATGGAACCTGGGCTGGAGGGATGGCTTAACGGTTAAGGTGTTTGCCTGCAAAGCTAAAAGACCTAGGTTCAATTATCCAGGACCCACGTTAGCCAGATGCACAAGGTGGCGCATGTATTTGGAGTTCTCTTGCAGTGGCTGGAGGCACTGGCAACCCCATTCTCTCTCTCAAATAAATAAATAAAAATAAATATATTTTTAAAAGAATAGTGAAACCTATGCCAACAAATGGCCTGTACATAGTTTTGTGTGAAAGTTATATTTATAGCAAACAGACAGTAGAAATAATTCAAAAGCATGGGCTGAAGTGATGGCTTATCAGCTAAGGAATTTTCTTGGGAAGTTTAAGGACCCAGGTTCTATACCACAGTATCCATATAAACCAGATGCACAAGGTGGCACCTGCTTCTGGAATTAATTTGCAGTGGCTAGAGGCCCTGGCACACCCATTCTCTCGCTCTCTCTCTCTCTCTCTCTCTCTCTCTCTATGTCTCTCTCTCAGATAAATAAATAAAATATTTTTTAAAAAGAAATAATTCAAAACTATATGAAAAGGATAATGGACAACCAATTTAATGGGATGGAATATAACTTAACTAAAAATCATGAAACATCCCTACAACCGACAAAAGCACAGTGCTAGACAATAAAAGACACACAACCTACACACTGTTTGATAGAACGTCTACATGGCAGAGTACATCAACACCAGATCTCTGACTGAGGCTGGGAACTAGATAACATAATTGTCTCGAAAAACCGTAAGTAAGCTTTGCAGTGACTAAAGTGGCCAGTAACTTAGTTGTGACTTCAATCCCATAACTAGGGACCCTTGTCAAAACTCACCCTTGCCTACCAAAAGGCAACTTTGCAACATAAAAATATTTAAAAATACTTAAGCAAAACAAAGCAAATGTCAATACAAAACAAACACCTTACTGTAGCCTCAGTTTCCTTGTTTTAAAACTACATTCTCTGTGATGCATGTTTTTCATGGAAATATTATCCTGCCGTGATTCCCGAGCCATCTTTATCATGGGCTCTTCTTATGCCACTCTAAAGATAAAGTACAAATATGAAAGGCATCTATGACGATTCTCTGTACATCTAGTGACTTACCCAACACTTAAATGAGTATGACATTTAATGAAAGAAGCAGAAAGAGTCAATAATCTTTTCAGAATCCAAGCAGACGCCAGACTCCAGACCATGTTGAGAACAATTTGCTTTTGACACATGCCCTGCCCTCTTTGCTTAGTTGGCAATGGAATGTTTGTTGACTGGTCTGGAAGAAGAATTCTCAGAAAATGTTTCTGCTTATTTCTCACGGCCTAGGAGGTATCAGGGTCCTGCCATAGGGCAGCGTGGCTTGTAATGCATTTTTATAGTTCATATAATGACACTCGGAGTTACTGAGTCTGCATTGGGATTTCTTTCTTTCTGTTTGCTCCAGAAGTGGAATGTCTTCCTTGTCTGACCTCAGAATTAACCAGCACCTACATCCTATTCCAATTCTGATGATAACTCTCATTGCCTAATCTTAAGTCTTAGCACCTTCACAAATGGTCCCAGGTCCCTCATCCTAGAGGTATAATTTCCACTTATCTCACCTAGTGACAAATTCCCTAAACCTACTCATGTTAGAATTTTCTAAACAAGATCTACTTGCACACTGAGCCACCATGATTTTTATTTGCTTTTTGATAGTAGCAATGATAATAACAGTGACTATTGTCATGCATTGGCAGCCAGGCCTTGCACGGTGCTGCAGCTTACAATTACCCTGTCTTCACAGTGATGATCGGAGGTGCAGAGGGTCTCAGTGACTTTGTCCGGACCATAAGTCCAGAGAGGGGCGGGTCTGAGCTCCAGCTCCCTTTCCTGGCTGAGAAGGCACCAGAGCTCACCCTGCTAACCAGAAACCAGTATAAGGCAATGCTTCAGAAAGAGAGAAAAGAAACTAGCCTTTTGGGCTTTTTCTTGCAAAACTTTCCTCTTACATTAGCCCCTGACCCAATTTAGTTCTCTTCAGTGATGGCAAAGTCCAGTCTTCAGACAGTCTTCTGACTACAGGTGGACGTGTGCTGATGTTAAATGGCCATTTTACAAGTCTGTGACCCTTACCTGTTTCTATCCTACAGCAGACATCACTAATCAATTGTGGTAGTTTAAACCATAGTGCTCCTAGATGGCTTTGGAATCATTCTCATTCTGAGGCTGTCTGTAGAATTAATCTCCATTGGTACATAAGTAAAAAAATCACAGGCTGTTTCTGACCTATTCAGCTTGTGTTTTGATTTTTCTCTTCCACAGACAAAAGCTAAGTCACAGATGGCAGGGGAGTGCTGGAGGAGTGTCGTGTAGTCGCTAGTCTGCTTTGAAATCTATTCTGAGACCTCGAGTGCCGCTGTTGTCAGTCTGCTTGCTCTCAGAACCCTCAGCTGCGTCGCTGCAACCAGATACATATGCATCTGGGTCTACATTTGAACAGCGAGAAGGTGAGTGAGAATTCAACTGTTCCCCAAGAAAGACAAATTCCAGAGCCACAGAACAGAATCACTCTGGAAGCCTCCAGGCATGTCCGCCCTTTTGACATTGTGACATGACATTGTCATTTCCCTCTTTTTACAAAGTTCCCATTGAGGACTGTGCAATTCAGTAACAACAACAACAAAACAAACAAACAAAAAAATCAAGGGACTGGGGAGAAGTCTCAGCAGTTAAAAGTGCTTGTTTGCAAAAGCTGTCTGCCAGGGTTCAATTCCCCAGTATACACATAAAGCCAGATGCAAAAAGTGGCACAAGTATCTGGTGTTTGTTTGCAGTGGCAAGAAACCCTGTGTTCCCCCCACATATGTGCAAATAAATAAATAAATATTTTTTAAAAAATCTCTCCCTCTCTCACTCTCTCTCTCTCTTTCGGCTTTTTTTTGGGGTAGGACTTTGCTCTACTCCAGGCTGACCTGGAATTCACAGTGTACTCTCAGGCTGGCCTTGAATTCACAGTGATTCTCCTACCTCTGCCTTCCAAGTGCTGAGATTAAAAGGCGTGCACCATCATGCCCAGGTCATAATGTTTCCAGTCTATGATTTTGTGTTGGGAAACATTCTTAGCTTTCCTGGGCTGGATGTGGCTTGTGGGCATATGCTTGCAACTACACACATTCCCAAATACCATTCTAGACTAAGCAATTCTACATCTAACTGTGCACCCTAAAGAACTTTGTGAATTCCCCGAGATGTAAATGCATACATGTGCCACAAAGCCAGTGTATTTAGACACTGTTAAGAACAATGCTTACAAATGGAAATTGTGGGGAAAATCGAAATGCCCATCAACACAATAGGTAAATTGTGATACAGATGCAAGTGGAAAACTATGCTGCCTGTTTATAACAATGACAGTGCTGTGCAGCAAAATAAAGATACATTTAAGACATAGTTAAGTAAAAAATGAAGTTCAAGGCTGGAGATCTGGCTTAGAAGTTAAGGCTCTTGGCTTTGACCTAAGGACCCAGGTTCAATTCTTCAGGTCCCACATAAGTCAGATGTACATGGTGTTGCATGCATCTGGAGTTCATTCGCAGTGACTAGAGGCCCTGGCATGCCCATTCTCACACTCTCTCTCTTTCTCTCTGTCTCTAATAAGTAAATAAAATAAATCTTAAAAAATGAAGTTCAAAATATGTGTAGGGGTTGGAGAGATGGCTTAGGTGTTAAGGTGCTTGCCTGTCAAGCCTAAGAACCCATGTTCAAATCTCCAGAGCCAGAAACACAGTGACGCAAGCGCACAATGTCACACATGAGCAACAAGGGGGTGCACACATCTGGTGTTCGTTCACAGCAGGCTGAACGTCCTGGTGCACCCATTCTCCCTCTTTCTCTTTCTTTCTCTCTCTCTCTCTCTCTCTCAAAAATAAAAAAGTGTAGTATTATGTAATTTATAGAATCTTAAAATAGACTGTACACCTTATATTTTATACATGAGGAAAATAACTGGAAAACTGACAGAAATGTAAGCAGTACATTCTGAACAGTAATCCTCTATGAGGAAAAGGGAGGGTAGTGGGATAACAAAATTTAATTGTATCCGCAAAACTCCCTAAGTAGTTCTAGAAGAAATACAGCTAAGTATTAAGATTCAGCAAAAATGGCCAGATAGTTAAGTGTTTCATATTCTTTCTAAAATGTTCATATGTGCCAAAATATTTCAATTTAAAAATGTCTCTTTTTGCTTTTAAGGTCATCAAATGAGATGTGCAAAAACTCATTAGCACAGTGCTCCATGCTGGTAGTCAATAATTGGCCATTAAATGGCCCATAGCTTTATTATGAACCCATACATTATACTTAAATATGTTCAATGACATCCATCATAACATATTTGAGTAACATTTTTGAGGCAATTTAAAAGCCTCATTGTCAGTTGTGTAGAATATAGTATATATGTCCTCGTAGGACACATGAAAAATTATTCATCCACTGAATGATGGTCTTAAAGGGTAGCATTTTGGAAAATGCTTAATACATAATGTTAAAGGAAGCAATGTATAATATTTGGTGTGTATGTGATAGCTAATTATAAGAGAACAGACATAAAAATTTTCACAAGGAGGGCTAGTGAGATGGCTTAGCAATTAAGACACTTGCCTACAAAGCCTAAGGACCCAGGTTCAATTCCCCAGTATGCACGTAAAGCCAGATGCACAGGGTGGTGCATGTGTTTTGAGTTCTGTTGCAGCAGTTAGAGGCCCTGGTGTGCCCATTCTCTTTCTCTCTCTCTCTCTCAAACAAACAAAATTTAAAAATTTGCACAAGGGAATTCAAAAGAAAGCCAGTCCTTAGACAGTTAGCTTGTCTAGTGCTGGAATGTGCTATATGAGCTACTGGGGGAAAATGACCAACAATGGTCTAAGCAAACTTCTAAGCTACTCAGAAGCAAGCACCCTGACATGTTGTACACACCAGTGCAATAGTAGCACACAGCCTCAGTGGGTAACCAAAAGCTTTATGATTGGCTAAGAGACCATCTCAGTGTAAAGGTATCCATATCTGGAATTGGGGACCAGATCAGAATCCTACGAAGACAAAGATTATGTGATGCAGTGTCAAGCTCTCACTGGTCTTTGGCTAAAAGTGGGGCTACATCGATCAAATTCTCCCTAAATTAATAATGCTTATCCCATTTAAACTACGCGGACTTCACTCTCTGTTGGAGGATATGTCCTTCTTTTTCCGAAGGTAGCGAGACCTGAGGAGATAAACTACCCCTCGCACTTCAGCCAAACCACACCTGAAACCACAGAGGAATGGGGAGACGAGCAAGAGTGCTGCTTCCATTCTGTTTCTGATAGTCAGTGCCAGGGTGTAGGAGACAGACCCTGAGGATACTCAACACCTACCAAAGCAAAGATCCAGAGGCTCCTAAGAGCTCATCACTGAAGTAGACTTAAAACTCACCCACCACGGCTCAGGGAATTTTGCGGGAGAGTGGACGGAGAGTATAAGAGCCACAGGTTGAGACATCATGCCCAGAGGCATTCCCTCCCCCCCAAAATAACTGACTCCCACAACGCATAAACTACAACCCCATGGGGAATACCTGCAACCCTACTGAGGAACGTCCCCAAAAGAATGAAGGCAGGGCTGAGGGAAAAGAGGGTACCAACACATGATGTATCCATATAAAACATCTTGTTAATAATAATAATGATAATAATAATACAAAAGGAAAGGCAAAACACCAAAATAGAATTATGAGTGAATCATCTTCTTCCCTTTTGTTTGCAATTTTTGGGCCTAATTTCTTTTCATTTTTTATTTTAAATTTATTTGTTGTTAGCAAACAAAATAATGGGTTTCATTGTGACAGTTTTATATATATACACATATATATATACTTTTTTCTTATTCATTTCCTCTACTGCCTTTCCCTGTTTCCTCTCTTACCTCTTGCTGGTTCTCTTCCTTCCCTGAATTAGTCTCCACTTCTGCTTTCAGGTCACATATATTCTATTACTCTTTCTTGTTACCTTGCCCCTCAATTTAGCTCTCCTTCTTCCTCCTCATAGCTCCCTTTCAACTTTCATGTTATATATATAAATAAATAAATATATATATATATATATATATATATATATTTAAATTTATATATCTAGATTCTGCATATGACAGAAAATAATATTTGTCCTTCTGAATCTGACTTATTTCACTTAACATGATGAACTCCAGCTGCATCCATTTTCCTACAAATGCTCCCCCTCCTGGTCCCCTTGCATCATCATTCCCCACAGTTCTCCCCTCCCACTCTATCCACACACCTTGTTGCTTTTCCTTCCTCACTGAACATCCCTTGCTGGCTCTTGGCCCCGATTCCTTTATGTTCAAGTGCTCAGAACTCAGTCCTTGGACCTCTTCTTTATCTTCATTAAGTTCCCCAGTGATCTTATGTGATCTTGACATCTCGTCTACCTGTGGATGTCTCCCAAATGTTTGTTACAATCCCAGACATCTGTCCTAGCAACCAGATTTGTACATCCGGCCGCCCATTTAACATTGTCACTTGGATATCTAATGGTAATTGCAGACTTGACAAATTCAAAGTTAACTCTGGGCTGCCCTTCTAAAAC
The DNA here is from genome assembly GCA_036346955.1 of Dipus sagitta. Classification (NCBI taxonomy): domain Eukaryota; kingdom Metazoa; phylum Chordata; class Mammalia; order Rodentia; family Dipodidae; genus Dipus; species Dipus sagitta. Next base: position 46,913,304 of record CM070777.1, on the reverse strand, counting down.
TTTCTAGCTTGTGGCTGTCCTCATCTCAGAGGATGACAACTCCATCATCTGATCTCTCAGCCACTAAAGCCTGTGTCAACCTTGACTCCTTCTTCTCTTTTCCTTACCTCTACCTTGAGCATACTGGGAAGTCGTGCATTTTCACTCGGATTCCAGCCTCTTCTTACTACTGCCATGTCTCCAAGCTATGACTGTGTTTCTGCTGATCACCACAGTAGTTTTCTAAGTGGTTCACTTCCATCTGCTGCCCATAGATGTAATTGCTCCTCAGTTACTCAGAGCTGGATTCCTCATGAAGTCTATCCTTGTCTGCTTGAGTTGCTGTAATAAAATAACACTGATGGGTCTATGAGTTACTTTCCCATTGCTGAGACAGAATACCTCAGAGGAGGCAGCATACGGAAGGAAAAGGGTTTATTCTGTCTTATAGCTTCAAGGGGACACATTCCATCATGGTGGGAAGGGCATGGCAGCAGGAGGCTACTGGTCACATTGCATTCGGTCAGGAAGAAGAGTGAACAGGAAGTGAGGCCAGGCTTAAAAACCTTAACACCCCTCCCCACTCAGTGACACGCCTCCTCTACACCTTTCCCAAATAATACCAGCCACCAGGTACCAAATGTTCAAATGCATGAGACTATGAGGGGCATTTCACATTCAAACAACAACACTGGGTGACTTAACAGAAATTTATTTTCTCACAGTTCTTGAGACCATAATTCTGTGATCAAGGTGCCAGAATGACAAGTTTCTGATAACACCACTTTTCTTGGCTTACAGGATCTTTTTTTTTCTTTTTTTTTTTTTCAGAGATAGGGAAAGAGGGAAGGAGAGAGGGAGTGAGGAAGAGATTGATTTTTGTGTCTTTACCTCTGAGGATACTAATCCTATCAGATCAGAACCTCACACTTATGATCTTATTTAATGAGAATTGCTTCCTTAGAGGCCACATCTCCAAATACAATCACACTGGGTTGGGGAAGGGGATATGAACATTCAGCCCATTACAATGTGTTAAGCTTTGTGTAATGGGATACAAACTTCTATTTATCCATGAGCCCCTTCCTTATTATTCTGCCCTCATTTGATCTACTCTAGCCCCACAGACCTTCTTGCTGTTCATTGGTTATCCTGGCCTCCTTCTTGGCTATTTACTCCAGATTTTCTCTAGTCCAAATCAAACTTCCCCTAGATATTGACTTGGCTGACTTACTTCCTACAAGTCTTGCTCATATTTGATTATTTAATAATGATTCAATAGTCATTCAATGATTGTTAATTGAATGTGTCATTTAACAAAGCAACCTTTCTGTCCACCCCACACACATTTTCCCAACTCCTCTTCACTTGGCTTTGCTTTAGCTTTTTGTCCAGTAGTTAGCATTTTTTGTATCATATAGGACATGTATTTTTCTTGTTCATTACTTATTGACTAGCTGTAGTGCTATAATACAAACTCCTGGATAGATCCTATGTTTCCAATCAGTACCAATGAAGACCTAATAAGCAAGTTTCCAAAGTTCACATAGTAGATGACAGAGGTGTAGCTATCTGATTACAAACCCATCCTTTTCCACCAGGTCCTGTTAAAACAAGTTATTCATATGCTCAGAGGAAACCATTTTTTAAAAAAATTTATGGAGAATTGGAGAGAGAGAGAGAGAGACAGAGACAGAGACAGAGACAGAGACAGAGAAAGAATTAGTACGCCAGGGCCTCAGCCACTACAATAGAACTCCAGATGCTTGCACCACCTAGTGGGCATGTGTGACCTTGAGCTTGCCTCACCTTTGTGCACCTGGAATCTAGAAAGATGAACATGGGTCCTTAGGCTTCATTGTGCAGCTATAGTCATCATGACAGCGTGATCTTGTTAAAGAAGAGACATACTGACCACTGGCATAAAATAAAAAGTCCAGGATCAAACATTCACAATTTCCACAAGGAGAAAGGTGACTGCCATCTTCTAGATCAATTGTAGTGAGATGATTGGATATACAGATGAAGGAAAAATGCACAGGCAAATTCCAATTTAGACACCATGGACCACAGTAGACAAATAAAGTGGACCCAGATATAAATCTGTATCTTAAAACTTTAAGACTGATAGAAGAAAATGTAGCAGAAAATCTGTGTGTTTTTAGATTAAGCAAAGAATTATTATATATAACATCAAAGGTATTATACATTTTAAAAGGGATCAATTGAGCTTCACTTAAATTAAAACTTCTATTCTTCAAAATATAGTTGAAGCAATTAAAAAAGAAAAATAAACAGCTGAACTAAAAACAGGCAAATATTTGAATAATACTGAGCCAAAGAAATATATCAATTGCAAACTAGGATTGAAAAGGATGAGAATTAAAACAAAGTGTTGGACTGGCGAGATGGCTCAACAATTAAGGTCCTTGCCTACAAAGCCTAATGATCCAGTTTTTATTTCCCAGTACCCATGAAAAGCCAAATACACAAAGTGGTGTATGCATCTAGAGTTTGTTTGCATCAGCTGGAGGCCCTGGTGTGTCCATCTATCTATCTTTCTCTGCTTACAAATAAATAATTTTTTTTAAGTGCAGGTGAGGATAGAGTAGACAGAACTTCACTGGTTACATGTAAGATGCAAAATGAAACAACAAGGTTAAGTGCATACAATCATGTGCTGCAAGCATTTCAGTCAAAGATAAACTGCTTGCTATGCAATGGGGATCCCACAGGACCACACTGCAGAATGTATCTCTGTCCTTAAAAAATACATGACTATACTTACCATATAATGCAGTAATCTCATCCTTTGCCCAAAAGAAATGAAAATATGTTCACACAAAAATCCGTGGCAAATGTTTTTAGCAACTTTATTCACAGATACCAAAATACTGGAAGCCACCCAGATAACTTTCAACTGTAAAAAGCTGAACACACTGTGTTATATCTATTCAAAGGAGTACTAGTCAGCGATCAAAATGAGCTTCGTATTTAGGCCGTATCACAGGTGACTCTCAAATGCATTACATTAAGTGAAATAAGCTTGTGTGAAAAGGCTGTGATTTGTATGATTCCAATTACATGATGTTCTGGGAAATGAAAATGACAGGGACGGAAAACAGATCAGTGGTTGCCACGGACTAGGGCTGGAGGGAGGAGCTGACCACAGTGTGGCCTGGGGAAATGTTTTGTGTGTGATGGAACTGTAATGAAACTTGACTGTGGAAGAGACTGTGTGGTTAGCCATTTGTGAAATTTCACAAAACCATATGCAAAAAAGAGACTTTGACTTCATGAAAACTATAACTCAACATACCTGAGTGAAAATTAAAAGGTACCTAGGTTGATGATATGTTATTATCCCACTGCCTTCAACCCTTTGTATTGTTGGTAATGATTTCACTACAATCATATCAAGGTATTTATTTCCATTTTTACTTATCCAGCTTTCCGAATATGAGTAGTCATTTTTAATTAGGTCAAGCAAATTTTCAGCATTATCTCTTTGTGTATTATTCAGCTTTCCACCTGTGACATTAACTTTTAAAATGAAAGGTCTGGGCCGTGGTATGGCTCAGTGGTTAAAGGTGCTTGCTTCACAAGCTTGCTGACAACAGGTTGAATCCCCAGCATCCTCTTAAAGCCAAACACAAAGTGGTAAAAGTGTCTTTATTCCCAACCTGCCTACAGCAATGAGAAGTAGAGTCAGAGGAATCCCAAAGCTCATAGGACAGCGAGTTTGTTGTTCACAGCAGTAGAACAAAGAGACCTCCATTTCAAAATAAGGCTCAAATAAGGTGTAAGGAAAGGCCCAACTGCCTGAGGTCATTCTCGGGCCTCCACGTGCATGCCATGCACACACACATTTATGCCATGGTGCACACACACACACACACACACACCATCATCATCGACATCATCATACACACACGCAACACCCCCCCCCCCACACACACACAAAAAAAATATTTCAAAAGGTTTATTTGACTCACAGTTCTGGAGGGTTCCAGGTCAAGATTGAGCAGTCTGTTGCTTTGGGCATCTGGTGAGGATGCTGTCTCATAACAGGAATGGATGGTGATGCAAACGTATACAAGAGCTAGAAAACAAAGAAGAGAGAGAGGGTGGGCCAGGGTCTCACAGTCACCTTTGGAGATATGCCCCCTATGACTAAAGGGCCTCAGCTAGTTTTCCCCTCCTCAAAGTGGACGGAACCTTCCTCATGTCAGTGGTGACTAGACTTTTAACCTATGGCCTTTAGCTTGTGTGTGTGTGTGTGTGAGAGAGAGAGAGAGAGAGAGAGAAGAGAGAGAGAGAGAGAGAGAGAGAGAGAGAGATCACTCAGGATGGTCTCGAGTACAATCCTCCTACCTCAGCCTCCCAAATAGCCAACTATAGCATTCTAAATGTTTTCTCTCTCATTCTCGTAATTCACTCTTATGTAACATCCATCATAGGTGCTGTTGATCCTTCTCATTTTAAAATTTCTTTACATGGCTTCCACCTGTGGAGGTTTAAATGGATGGCCCCCAATATATTCAGTTTTATTAAAACTTCTTAAGATTTCCAGCTCCCTGGGTGGCGGAGGTGTCACTGGGGGGATCTCAGGGTCCAGCCCTAAGGTGAGGTGTTGGATTTGACGATCTAAAGATATGTAAAGCACCTGAATTCCTCCTGTAGTTGCTGAAGTGTGCTGTGTGGTGTGGCTTTTTTTTTTTTTTTTTCTCTCTCTGTGTTTGGTCCTGTAAGAGCAGGCCAACTTCTTCTGCTGTTATGGAACTTCCCTGGGATCTGTAAGCTTCAAATAAATAACCCTTCCTCCATAACTGTGCCTGGTCTGGAAGTTCATTTTAGCCAACCTGAAACTGTCTGCCACACCATCCTTTTATCTTTCTTCTAGTGTTTGTCTTCAAGTAATCAGATCTACTTCTTGTTTTCATTTCACATCTCGGCTGCATCTGATCTTTCTTTAATCAGCTCGTTGCCTTTTTAAGTTAAAAGTTTTATTCAAATGTAGCGTACACACAAACACGCATAAATCATAAATGTCGATTCAAATAAGTTTTGCAGTGAAAGCAGGACACAGGTCAAGACACGGAATGCTTCCTGCATCCTAGAGATGCCGTCCCCTCGCATCTGTCAGTCAGCAGACCACTGTCAAAGCAACAGTCCTGATCTGAAGTCCATAGACTAGGTTTACTAGTAGTTGTTTGAATGTAAAATGTCCCACATCGGTTCATGTGTTTGATCACTTCGTGGTCCCTGGCTGATGGTGCTATTTGGGAAGATTGTGGAACTTTTAGGAGGTAGAACCTTGTTGAAGGAAATGGTTCTCTGGGGGCAAGCCTTGAGGTTTTATAGACTGACCTCACTTCCTGTTTCTCCTCTGCTTCCTGATGGAAGAAGCAATGTGATGACCAATACTCCTGCTCCTCTGCCATCCATCCCTTCCTTGCTGTGATGGAATGTGTCACCTTGGAACTGTGAACCAAAATAAACTCTTCCCATCCTTGAGGGTTTTTTTTTTTTTTTCCTGTCAGGTATTTGGTCATAGCAATGAGTACAATATCTAAGACAGAAAGTTGGTACTAGGTAGAGAGCCAGCTGGCGCTGAGAAAGCCATTGAAGTTGGTAAAGAGATTAACACTATTGAAGAGAAGAGAAACCTATTGCTGTTCTACACTGAGACAAGAGAAAAGGGGCTCCGAGAGCAACACTTCTCCCGCGGGAGACTCTAACTTAGGCAAATTCTTTTGAAGAGATAATGCTGAAAGAGTTCCCTGACCCTGGAAAGTGATGGCTAAACAAAGTGTTTGTCCATAGTCAGCACACAGAGGCTGCCGCAGCTGAGCCCCATCCCAAGCTGACAGCAGAACTTGACATCACCCACGTGGTAGTGGTTTCACAGGTGTGAACAATGCCCGATTGACTGGATCATGACATCTTTCTGCATGGTTTCAGAGAGCCACTGAGGCTGGTTAGTGTGAGGCAGGGTCAAATTCCCTGCAAGGAGTCTCTGAGAGACCAATGAAAATGTTTACTTTGTGCCATTATACATTGGAAGCATGTAATTTGTCTTTTGATTTTTTTTTTTTTTTAACAAGGGGCCACAGTTAGGTAATTGCCTTGAGTCTCAATAGAGACTTTGGACATTAAACAATGTTGGGTCCTTTAAGGACTATGGGGATCACTGAAGTTGAACTGAGTGGATTTTGCATCATGAGGTGGCCATGAGCCTAGGGAGGCATTTATGATAAGGCTATATGAGCTTTGGGTTGGCTATGTATTTGGGAATGGAATAGCTGAGTCATAGGATATATTAATTCTCCGCTGCTGCTGTGACAAATACAATATCTTAAGTTGCTTAGATTGGGAATCCAACAGGGGTCTCACTGAGCTAAGGTCAGTGTTGGACAGGGCTGCTGTGTTCCTCTCTGGAGGCTCTGGGGAAAACTTGTCCCTGCCTTGCCTTTCCAGCTTCCAGAACCTGCTTTTATGGGTTCATGGACATCCTCCACTAGCAATTTTGGAATAAATTCTTGTCACTCCTACTTCTCTACTTTGATTCCCACTTCTGCTTTTAATAAGGATATTTGTAATTGTACTGAACCCACACACATAACACAGGATTATCAATTTTGAGACCAGGTGTTTTTCTTTTTTTTTTCTTTTTTTTTTTGCTGCTGTTAAAAGTGATATTTTTTTCATTTTTATTTTTTATTTTTTTATTTTTTACAGTCAGTTTGGTACCATTATTAGGCTCATCCGTGACCTACCCCCTCCCCTTGGCCCCTCCTTGTTGAGGTATACGGGTCATGCATTGTGGAGTTAGCCCACAGTTATGGGTAAGCTAAATGTCTCTGCATATCATGACCCAACATGTGGCTCTGACATTTTTTCGCCCCCTCTTCCGCAAAATTTCCCTGAGCCATGTTGGGTCTGCTTCAGTGATGAGGTGTTGGGGGGCTCTGAGGCTCTGGCTCTCTGATTTGAGACCAGGTGTTTTTCAACCTTAGTTCTACCTACAACCTTAACCCTCTTTGCTATGTCACCTAGCATACACTCTGATTTTGATACTAGACATCTTACAAGAGCTACTGTTCTTTCTACCACACAGGGTTTCAAATTGCTGAGCTTTGTCTCCCCATGTAATGGTTTTCCAAAGTGGCCATGCTAATTCACTCTTCCATACAAACTTGCTTGATATCTCTGCCCAATATTTTTGGGTTTTATTGTTTTGTTATTACTTATTTTGGTGGCATCATACCTTGATATCTCCCTAATGACTAATATCATGATCTTTAGAAAGATCTTTTTTTTTTTTTTTTTTTTTTTTTTCGAGGTAGGGTCTCACTCTAGCCCAAGCTGACCTGGAATTCACTATGGAGTCTCAGGGTGGCCTCAAACTCACGGCGATCCTCCTACCTCTGCCTCTCAAGTGCTGGGATTAAAGGCATGCACCACCACGCCTGTCTTTAGAAAGATCATTTTATGGGCTAGGGACAGGGGTCTGTGGGTAAGTGCTTGTCCCCCAAACATAGAGACCTGAATTTGGATCTCCAATACTCATATAAATGTCAGGCACTGGGAAGGCAGTGACAGGGAATCTCTGGGATTCAACGGCTAGCTAGTCCAGCCTAATCGTGGGCTCCAGTTCAGCAAGACAGCCTGTCTCAAAGAATAAAGAGGAGAGCAATTGATGAAATCACCCACCATCAACCACTGGCCTCCACATGCATGTATACATATTTGCATGCCCACTTGCATACACATACATGCCCACACACATGCACATATGCATGCATGCTACACACATGTGTTCATAGAAGAAAAGAAAGCTTCTTTTGTGAAGTTTGTATATGGATCTTTCACCCATCTGTTTCTCCTAGTTGTATATCTTTGTTATTATCTAGTATGAGTTCTTTGTCAGACAGGTATATTATAAACAGCTCTCTCCACTCTATACCACTAAGGATGTTCCTCCATGTTTTCCTTGTGAAATTTTGTTTATATGTTATGTCTATACTACAATTGGAATTTCTATATAATGTTCAATATAAATCAAAATTCACATTCTTCCTTTGAGTATCCAGTGCATAAGAAAATCTTTTTTTTTTTTTTTTTTTTTTTTGGAAAATTCGCTTTGCTTCCACTTGCATTTCAGGTTGACCCTTTTCATAAGACAGATGGGTGTCTTTTTTTAAAAAAAATCAATGCAATCTTTTTTGTTTGTTTGTTTTTTGAGGTAGAGTTTTACTCTAGTCTAGGCTGACCAAGAATTCACTACATAGTCTCAGGGTGGCCTTGAACTCAAGGCAATCTTCCTCCTTTGGCCTCCCAAGTGCTGGGATTAAAGGTGTGTGCCACCATACTCGGGTCCAATCATTTCATTTTTAAAAGATCTATTAATTCCTTTTTCAAATAGTTTTCTATAATTTCCAAATGGTACCCTGTGTTTTGGTGAATGGTGCTTTAAATATTCAATGTATTTTTTTTTAATGTAAAGTCTACCATGTATTTCCATTATTTCAGGTTTTTGGACCATTTCTTTCCCATTTGCCATAGTGCATTGCTACCCCATATGGTTTTAATTCTTCAGTATAAGCTTATTTTTAATGAGCATTATGTGTGTGTGTGGGTGTGTGTGTGTTTGTGTGGAAAAGTTACACACAACATGCATTTTGGCTTAACACATGAAAGTTTATTTTTCTCTCATGCAAAGTCTGCAGCCTTCTTCCAAGTAGTGACTCAGCAATCCAGCTGTCTCCATGGAACTGGCTAAATTATCTCAAGATGCAGCTGCTGCTGTCACTGAAGGGGAGTCGAAGACTTCTGTCTTCTCTTTTATGCTTTGGCTTCGAAGAGACTCTCTTCACTCCTAGTCACATGGTCTTGGCTAACTGCACCTCGCCAGAAGCATAGGGAAGCATAAGGACCCTTGAGTATAAAAGTAAATGCACAGCTCTTCTGATTACCAAGTGTTACTTCTCCCTTCTTCCAAGCTGTTGCCCACATTCAAGCCCTCCTCTCTCCCAAGCAAGGCCCATCCAGTCAATTCATCCAGTTCAAACGCCGTCAGATGCAAACACAGCCCTGCTTTGCCTAGAGGCCAATGAGCTAAAGAGAAATCTGCCCCCTTGTGCAAACACAGATGTCTGCCCCTCTCCTCAACGCAGCGAGGTCATTATCGATGGGTGCTTCCATTCAGAAAGTGCAGTGTTAGAGATACATGGTGGTCAGTCATTGCTCCTTAGCAACACTGAAATGACATGAGAAGATATGGTGAGGGTTTCTACATTGCAAATGGGAATGTCTTGATTGTAAATATTTTTTTTTTAAGAAGGCTATATAACATCAGCTTATTGGTGAATTCTTTAGTTAGTTGCATCTGCTGACTCTCACTAGCCATGGCTGCTTCCTTACGTGTTTGATAAGTTTTGCATATTAGCTGATCATCAGTAGTGATTTGTATATAAATGTAAGCTAGTTAGTCACAGGAACTTATCTCTGCCAAGTGCTTCAGGATATGCATCAACCCAGAGCTGTTTTGTTCTTAAACATCAGTTTCTCCATGGGAGATTTCTATGCCATGCAAGTAGTATAAATTTGGATTTGAACTCACCTAAACATGAGTTAGAGATTGGATTTCTCACTGGAAATTTCTGACTTCTCTGAGCTATAGGGCATTCTAGTTAAAGTCCCTTTTGTGCTTTTCTTTTTTAATTTTGTTACATATTTGTTTACTTATTTGAGAGAGAGAGAGAGAGAGAGATATAGAGAGAGAATGGGCATGCCAGGGCCTCCAGCCACTGCAAATGAATTCCAGACACATGCGCGCCCTTGTACATCTGGCTTACGTGGGTCCTGGGGAATTGAATCAGGTCCTTTGGCTTTGCAGGCAAGTGCCTTAGCTGTTAAGCCATCCCTCCAGCCCCCTTTTGTGTTATTAACAGTCTCATTTTCCAACTTTTCCCACAGAGGTAAGATATAAAGAAATAGCCTATATTTTGCCCATCCAGGCATGTATACTTAGACTATTTATATATTTGTCTAAAAATCATATATAGTATTGATCTGTAGTCCAGGATTTTTACCAGCGGCAAAGTATTATGGTTATTTTTTTTTATAATTTTTCTTCCCTATTAATATAAATATTTAAATATGCTGATAAGAAGAGGCCCTGCTCATTCATTTTCATTGCCACATAGGAGTTCCCTGTTTTGAAAAGCTCTATGGTTTTCTGTTTCTCTAGTAATGAAAAGTTAACTTGTTCCAGGTTTCACTTTTGCATCTACTGCTACTTGATAATCCTTTGCAAACATCTGTGAAAGTGTATTCGACCTACACATTTCATTATGGAATTATTGAATCAAAAGGTATAGAGATCTTTCTTTCGTTAAGTATTGACACATTGTTAACCTAAAATGGTTGTGCCAACTTATACTTGTGTTTTGATAGAGACTATGATATTGTCTTTTAAATACTCAGGCCAGTATTTAAGATTTGTTAGACCTGTAAAGTTCTTTTTATTTCCAGGTAGAAATATGTAATGATATTTCATTATGATTTTTGTTTTATTTAATTAATTTATTTCTTGAGCTCAGGCTTGCCTCAGACTTACTACGTAGCCCAGGTTGGTTGTCAACTTGGGCGCCCTTCCTGCCTTAGCCTCCTGGGTGCTGGGCTCACAAGCGTGCACCACCAGGCCCTACGCCTACCTCACAACGATCTTAATTTGCCATTGCAAGAAGGACGAGATTTCTCACGGTCTCTTTACAGTTTCTTCCGAAACTGTGATTTGGTCTTTCCTTTACTGACTCAGGAGGAAGTTCAATACTGGATGTAGTATTTCATCAGCTCTGTGAATCTGAAGTACTTCCCCCCTCAGGTTTTGCGCTGGACAGCATCCCTAGAGTTCCAGAGAAACCTCTTTGGTTGAGATATCTGGAGTTTGTTTGCTGATGGTTTATTCTTTATCAATATATTGGTTATTTTCTCACTGATGTAAACAAATACCCAACCAAAAGCTGCTTATGGAAGGAAAAGGGCTTTATTCAGCGGACAGTCAAGGAGAACGGCAGGGATGGCACAGCGGCGGCAGCAGGCACTAACCTCTTACATCATCGCATCAGGTGTCAGGAAGTGGGCCTCATCCCCAGTGCCCCACTTCCTACATCTAGGCTCCTCTTCTGAAAGGTTCCACAACCTTCCCAAACAGCAATACTGGCTGGGACCAAGTGTTCAATCAATTGAGCCATGGGGAACACTTTACATTGAAACCACAACAATGCTGCACTAAGTGGTGTTACGGTGCTCCTCTGGGACTCAGGCAAACCCTGACCCTGCACTGATTCAGGTCTTTAGGCTCCTTAACACCAGCATGATCCAGTATCAGCCAATGCAGGCTTCCTGGAGTCACCTTCCCTCATGACAACAATGTGAGAATTAAACTTCTGTAGGCCTAAGAAAACAGCTTCACAATGGGAGCAACAGCTCATTAGCAACCAAGAGAATGACTTCCTCTAACATTTCACAAACTGGAAACAATTCCTGGATTCAGGACCATTGAGTAGGAGGTGTTTTACATGGCACAGAAAATTTGCTAGCCAGGAAACCATTGCACTGGTTTCTACAACAAAATGTGGGTTTAATTTCAAAGGCCCATCACAGAAACAAGGAAACAATTTCTATCAGGTCCACTGTACGTCTGAAGTTTTTCTCTTGATTGTTACTTAAGCAACACTGGAGAGCCACAGGTAAGGGCTCTTGATTCCACAGGCAAGGGCCTACTTCCCTCTCCACCTCTTTATTGATATAGACAAAATCAGAGAAAGGGCTTTGGGTTGGAACATTACATCACTGTCTTTTCCTCTCATATAAAATTTGGTCCTTTTCGACCCATACAATTCTGCCACCAGGTTTAGTTGTGCACAGTTCTGTTAGTAGTGAGTTTCCCACGTGGGTGATAGAGTTCTCTAGTGGACGATTCTCCACTGGGTCTGGAGAAGGAGGGACAGGAGGAGGAAGAGGAGGAGTTAACCTAATTTGAGTGCCGCTATGCTCTGTGCGCTGTGTGAACAGTGGTAGCAAGCACACTGTGCAGATTACACTGGTATTTGCAACAACTCTGTGAAGCAGTTATCTCTGTTATCTACATTTTATCTTTAAGAATACTGGAGATCTACACAGAGAAAAATCAACTCCTACCAAATCAGAGAGCCAGAGCCTCAAAGGCCCCCAATACCTCATCACTGAAGCAGACCACAAATGAACCTAACATGGCTCAGGGAAATTTTGCGGAAGAGGGGGCGGAAAGAATGTCAGAGCCACATGTTGGGTCATGATATGCAGAGACATTTATCTTACCCATAACTGTGGGCTAACTCCACAATGCATGACCCATATACCTCAACAAGGAGGGGCCAAGGGGAGGGGGTAGGTCATGGATGAGCCTAATAATGGTACCAAACTGACTGTATTTGCTGAATACAAAACTAACTAATAAAGAAAACAAAAACAAAAACAAAGAAAAAGAATACTGGATCTTATAAACAGCTAACTTCCCCAGAGATCCTATTAGGGACACCAATCCCTGATTTCTTGATTCTGGATATTAAGTTCTTAATGAGTAGAGAAAGAGGGAAGGGAGCACAGGAGAGAGCAGTCTAACACAGGCGAGGAGGCTGGTGAGGACAGCCACACACATGTGCAGTCAGAGGTAGAAGAGGGAGATCTTTCCAATAAACATACTAGTTGAAAGTAAATTGTTTTAAAAAATTGTTTGTTTATTTTTATTTATTTATTTGAGAGTGACAGACACAGAGAGAAAGGCAGATAGAGAGAGAGAGAGAGAGAGAGAGAATGGGTGCACCAGGGCTGCAAACGAACTCCAGACACGTGCGCCCCCTTGTGCATCTGGCTAACGAGGGTCCTGGGGAATCTAGCCTCAAACCAGGGTCCTTAGGCTTCACAGGCAAGCGCTTAACCACTAAGCCATCTCTGCAGCCCAAAAGTAAATTTCTTTTAAATGGTGTTTTTTTTTGCTAGAAGGATTAATTAAGTCCAGGAGAAACGAAAAGGTCTGAGACATGAACCTGACCTTGAGGAACATGCAGTCTAGAGAGTGATTGATATGTATAGTAACCCATAATGTGAACCGGGGTCTCAGGCTCACCGAGCAGTAGGAAAACCCAGGGCTGTGGAGAGTGGGCTGCCCATCTTGAAAAGGCACTGTGTGATCTATCTTGCTTTTTTCCTCTTGGCCTCTACCTGTTTTGATTATTCAGTTCTTCTTTCTTGTGGGACTATTCCACAGAGAACATTAACTTCCCCAGAACCCACTTCTCTTCTTCCAGCTGACCCCTTACAGAACCCAAACTCTTACCCAGCCTGTGGGTCTGGAGCCACTCCTCCCACAGCAATCACGCCTGCTCCGTATTCCCACAGATGCACATCATTTTCCAGAACAGAGTATAGAAAATAACATAATTCTTCTGTCCTGATAACACCCCCAATATGAGTGGGGAGGGGCAGGAAGTGATGTTTTACAAGGTCATGCTTCATTTTCCCCAGTTTCAGTGCAGCCCAAGGCTGAGAGTTTATTTTCTAAGAAGCCTGAGGAGATGCTGGAGACTCAATACCTGGTGGGGTCATTGCTTCTCAGAGTCCACTGACTCTTTTCTTATAGTCATCTCTAGTGGAGACTGCAAAATAGTTCAGAGAAATTGTACAAGATCCCACTGGTCAGAAGGGGATTGGTCTGATTAAAGAAGGGCCAATTCTGAGTGCCCCTGCTGTGCTTTCGAATGTCCCGAGACGCTCAGATGAATTATCTATTAAGAATATTTTCCTAAGTCATTTGTGCTAGATTAGAGGCTACCGACTCCTTGTTGCCTGTCCACTGTAAATACAAAGCAGTCATTTTCACTGTAAGCAGCTGTTGGGCTGAATTCCTCAAGACGCTTTGCCCGGGGACTCACGTCGGGCTGTTTCCTCCTTCATCAAGTGTGTTTCTCATTGTCTTTCTGCTCCACTGCATACCACACACGTGGTGGTGGTGGTGGTGGTGGTGGGAGTAGAAATTTTCCTCCCAGAGCTTTGTTTGGATACAGCATTTCTAAAAATATCCAAAGGAATTGAAGGTACAGCGGGCAAAGTAAGTTGTGTGAAATCTGATGATTCAAGCCTGTATTTTTTTTTTTAAAAAGGACCTTAGAAATACCAACCCATTCTCTGACCTCCAGCAATAAAATACAGGATTATTAATCGTATTTGTTGAAAATATATTCATACATTTTATTGAGAATTATGTACATATGTATGTCTTCATAGACTTGTTGAAGATATATTTATTGAAAACATATGTTTTTGGATTATATTTACTGGGAATTTGGGGTCATATTTATTGCTCAAAAGTTCCATATCATGGGTTGTAATATGCAAAGGCACCATAGTAGATATTGTGGAAATAAAAAAAATTAACTTAGTATTTACTCTCTTGTCTCATAATCTAGTAGGAGAGACAGGGTGAACAGGTAGGTCCTGATTTTATATGCTTCAATTTAGAGCTTTTCAACATTACACTGGTATAAAAATGATGTACATTGAGTAAAACTGTACTTCAGGTTTTGAAGTTTGATATGTTCTTTTTAAAAATATTTTATTTTTGTTTATTTATTTGAGAGAAGGAAAGAGGGAGGGAGGGAGAGAGAGAGAGAATGGGCATACCAGGGCTTCCAGCCACTGCAAATGAACTCCAGACACGTAGGTCACCTTGTGTATCTGGCTTATGTGGGTCCTAAGGAATTGAACCAAGGTCCTTTGGCTTTGCAGGCAAGCACCTTAACCACTAAGCCATCTCTCCAGCCCCCAATTTTTATATTTTCAATTGGAGTAATATATAACAGTAATTTTTTAACTTTTAGTACAGTATTCAAAAAGTATATGAGATATTCAATATTTTACTGTAAAGTAGATGTTTGATGATTTTGCTCATATGCAAGCTAACTCAAATGTTCTGCATACATTTAAAATAGGCAAAGCTATGCTAAAATATTGAGTAGAGAACATCATCATATGCCATTTGACTTAATGATATTTCCAACTTATGTGGGGTTACCTCTTGATAAACTCAGAATATGCCATGAATCATCTGTAATTTTACTTCAGTTGTGATATAGGATATAAAAGACTATTTAAAAGCTTATAAAGTGCCTAATTTAGTGATTTAGGAAGATTTTCCCAAGTAACATTTAGATGGAGCCAACAAGAATAAGTGGAGCTTAGTTTGCAATGGAAGAGGGGGACTGAGGAAGAGACTTCCTGTGGGATATAAAGGCACATTTAAAGTCTGAGAGGATGGAATGAGGCTGGCATGCTCTAAGACCGAGGGAAAGTCCCGGGTACCTGACGTGAGGAGGAAGACACACTGTGGTGAAGCTGGCAAGGTGGGCCAGCTCTGTTTCAGCATGGGACATGGGATGGTGAGCTTGGTCTCCACCCAGACGCCCATCAGAAGCCACTGGATGCTGCAGCAGTTGGAATCTCAGGAGGTTCTCATGTCATACTTCAGAGAAACATTTTTGATAATCTAAAGAAAGCATTATGTTCATGGACATGGGGGAAACTCAAGAGACCATGAGAAGAATATTAAGGCACCCAAGCAAAGCAACACTGATAGGCCACTTTCACCTCCTGAAGAAGCAAGCGAGGAAACAGAGAGACCTATAGCTCTGGAGGATGTGGTGGAGGAGCTGTGGTGATGGGAAGTCATAGCCAATGACAACTGTGGCACTCAGTGAGAATAAAGAATTTAAGGTCTTCAAGCCTGTGATATCCTATCTCCTTCTGGATCATTTGATTAGCTGTACCCCAACACTCAGAGGAATTTTTGAGCTCAACAAGGCTTCTTCCCAAAGAGGGAAGAAAACAAGGTAGATGGAGAGCAGGTGGACGTGGCAAATGGAGAATCAGCAGCAGCAGACAAAGACTTTATTCTGTGAGCGGGCAGATCTGTTTTGAGCTGCAAAACAGACCGCTCTGCAGAGTCAATGGGCAACAACTAGAAGCAGGAGGGCTTGTACAGAGTCATCTATTATAATTGAGGGAGCACATATATTGATAGGTAAGAGGTAGACTGATGTAGAGATGTGTAACATGGTGTAGACTGGCCAAAGATGGAGGCAGTCTCAAATCCATCCATTGCTGTGAAATAGCCAAGGCTTACAAAAGGGAACAGACTAAGCCAGAGAAGGGTGCTTTCTGACCCCATCTCCCACAATGCTTAGACCCTGCTCCTTCATCTTTCTTCTCCACGACAGATTTGTTCTTTGTCTTAGTTCCCTAAGAGCTATCTTGGAAACACCTAGTCCCAGAGCTCGACTTGCCCTTCTTGACTGTGCGTTCAGTAGCCCGTGTGTTCTCCACTGGGAAGACCTGAACATCATCTACCTTTCGGAATTCCACACCCCAAGCTGAGCTCTCCTCCATAGCTGGCTCAGGGTAAACAAAGGGTGCTGGAGAAGCAGGACACCACGTATTTCCAATATGTCTATTACCAGGTGATTAATGTGTCCTCATGTTTCTTCAGGCACAATGTTTAAATCCTACAATCATATGCAGAGATATATTCTTTCATAAGTGTTCCAGCTTAATCTCAGGTTGGTTAAGCAACTTGCTAAGGTCCACAGGTGGGAAGTGGAAAAGGCCACACTCAAAGCCAGGTCTTCCCAACTTTTGATGTCCATGCTCTTGACTATTACACCCTACTTCCCCCTTCTAACTTGTCACAGCACTACACTAGGCTCTAGTGTTTGGGGCTAGCAAGGTTAAAGGCAGAGGAGTTAGAAGCACCCAAAGGTAGAAAATGACAGGTAACCAGATGGTGCCCATCAACTCTTCCCTCCCTGAAGGCACGTGCTGTACCTGGGTCCAGAACAGAAGCCTTATGACCCTCCCCCTGGGACTGGGCTAGCTTCATTGAGTGCCGTGATTGACTGAACAATTTTTGCTTTAAGTTGCCTAGTTTACATATGGTTTATACTCAGTGGCAAGTCAGAGCACAGGGGACAATCTCTGACCTCGTGGAAGCAATGCACATACAATGAAATATACCCATATACATAGGTTCCTACTTCCAAGACATTCTTAATAAGGATCCCCTTCCCTAGAAACACATCCTCTGAACACATCTGTCTGCTGCCATCTATTGAGTCCGGGCTTCCTCTTTCATCTACAGGTTTCTCCTTCCGATGAAGGCTTCATTGTGTAAATCAAACATCTGTTCAGAGAAGGTGAGAGCTCCCT
This sequence comes from Dipus sagitta, assembly GCA_036346955.1. Lineage (NCBI taxonomy): Eukaryota > Metazoa > Chordata > Mammalia > Rodentia > Dipodidae > Dipus > Dipus sagitta. The sequence goes on along the minus strand of CM070777.1, from coordinate 46,896,018 downwards.
TCATCTACACCTCTCATCTCCCATTCCTTTTCAGCAGGCAGTTTCAAGCTGAAGCTTTCCATGGTATATGAATCCACGAAGGGCCCTCTCATGTCTCTTCCAGGTTCTACCGTCTGTAACCTTCCCCTGGCCAGATGGCACTCTAGCTCTCTGGAGGGCATTTCATGGACATGCTATGACACTGCAGACCAAGTCCTTCCCACATTCCTGGTCAATAGGTGAGCTGCTGGGCATTACACTAAAATATCACTGGGATAAAAGCAGGCTGGGAAACCACCTAACTCAGCTGTACATGCTGGCAAAGCCAGTGAGCCTAAATTGACTTGGCTGGTTAAACTCTCTCTCCTGCTGCTAGCCTGTGTCTCTTCACATTTTTTGTGTTAAGTATATGCAGTTAACATGGTGTATATGAAGCCTGACCACTAACTTCTAGACTGGCCCTTTGAGGGTTCCCTGGAACAATCCAGCCTGACGAAATTTTGAAACTGAAAAATTCACCATGCTGTCTGTGCTCTTTCCTGGAAATGATTTATTAGAATGTCTGCATTAAAATGGTTTGATATGCCTCTCAAGAAATTGTCTTGCTCAGGAAAATCAAATACAATTTGTATATAAGAAATAAATCTTTATTTTGCACATAAAACATGTGCTTTTATTATTTTCTCACTTCTACTAAATGTTGAACAGACATGTAAAGAATAATAGTGCAAAAAAATATCCTGACAGGCGCATGGCTGTCTGGCTGGAGCACAGGAGAGGTGGAAACAGAACTCAGGGAAATTTCACTGGGAATCTTTTTTTCTTTAATTATTATTTCCATGTAAAACAGACTAAAGTGAGTTTTCAGAGTAACCTTAATATGTGAATAAAAGTAAAACAAGACGAGAAACTGAAATATAAGTCAGGAAATGGGCTGAGTCGATCATGGATTTGGCCTGGAGAGTTTGAGGAAAGAGGGGTTCTAAGGATGCGTAAGAACCTTTGATCAATGTTGCTCTCACTTTTGGTTAGAGAACCTGATTTTACTGATGGCATCAAATACTGGGGAGACCACAGGCCTGTCAAAATGATATGAAGGGAAAACTGAGTGCCTATCAGAGGATGCATCACCCCAGTCACCCTGCCAGGGCCTTGGGAACATTGCAGAGGAAGTGGAGGACTAAATATGAGTTCTGCTCTCAATGCTGGGCAGAGAACCACCTCAAGAGAGACGACGGGAGACACTGAGGAGACTCAAAGCTCATCAAAGCAGAAAATAACAGGCTGCCAGAGCTCAACACTAACGGAGACTTCTAACACACCCTTCAAGGTTCAGGGCATATTGGGGAAGAGGAGACAGAAAGAATGTAAGTGCCACAGGGTGGGAAGGTAAACTGCGAGGAATTGTGCTCCCCATGGGACCTGACTGATGCATTCATGACCCCACAGTGATTACAGACACCTGCACTAAGGAAGAGGCTCAGTGGAATGGGAGCAGGTGAGAGGGGATGAAAGAGGATTGATTACCCAATGGGACTGTGACCAATTTGCAGTATGTTCATATATTAAAGTTACCAATTAAGTAAACAATCACTTGGGATCTTTGTCAGGTCCCTTCAGAAGATCCAGTTCTTCCTGCTCCAGGAAATGCTTTTGTGGTTTCCCCCTCTGTGATGGCTTGATTCAGGTGTCCCCCATAAGCCTAGGTGTTTTGAATGCTAGGTTCCCAGCTGATGGAGATTTGGGAATTAACGCCTCCTGGAGGGAACCTATTGTTGGAGGCGGGCTTATGGGTGTTATAGCCAGTTTCCCCAAGCCAAGCCAGTGTTTGGCACACTCTCCTATTGCCATGGTCCACCTTATGTGGGCCAGGGGGTGATGTCCACCCTCTGCTCATGCCATCATTTTCCCCTGCCATCGTGGGGCTTCCCCTTGAGCCTATAGGCCAAAATAAACCTCTTTTTTCCCACAAGCCACTCTTGGTTGGGTGATTTCTACCAGCAATGTGAACCTGACTGCAACAGTAAAGTGGTACCAGGAGTGAGTTGCTGCTAGAGACCTGACTGTGTGGCTTTGGCCTTTTGGAGCTGATTTTCAAGAGGAACGTGGAAGGATTTGAAACCTTGGCCTAAGCTGCACCTTGCAGTGCTATAAGTACAGCTTGATGGACTATTCTGGTCAGAGTTGGAAGACCTGAATGCAGTAAGAACTATGGACTATGAGGTTTGGTTTATGAGATTGATAAAGAGCTTTGCTTGGACTGGGCTAGCAGTTTGTGTGAGAAGCTTGCTGTTATGCCCATGTTCTGAGAAGTTGTGCAGGGTTGCCTTGCATAGAAATGAACTGGTGTGAGCAGAGGGATATGGCACAGAAAGAAAAATCTTTGGGTGAACTGTTGCCTGTTCTGCTGCACTTGAGAAATTACAACCTCTGAGATTGGGCTAGCTGACCTGCACTGGGGCAACAGGAAGAATATAGATTCTTTTGAAGGGGACTGAGTGCTCAAGGAGTGTCCTGTTCTTCAAAGTCTGCTTCATTCCCCCCTGGTTTAACAAACTGGCACCCTACCTGGTATTGTGGAGTATAAGAAATGCAGGAAAGAGAGGGTCATTGAGTTTGCAACAGGGTCTTGTGTTTTGGAAATGGCCATGGGCAGCGTGAAGCAGGTTTGCTGGATGCCTGCATGAAGACCCCATGGGGCCAGGAGGATGAACCATGGATTGCAGTGGAGCTGCCGGGACCACGAGATGGCTGCTAAGGAAAGCTGATGATCCTGGATGAAGTTTTCCAGGACTATGAGTAGCCTAGCTGGAGGGGCAGAATTGGAATACCAGAGACTTGTTGCTAGTTAGAATTATCAGACTTGGAGATTTGTCACTGATTACAGTTGTTGGACTTGGAGCTACAGAGTTTGATGTTTGCCCTGGTTGTTTTAAATTATGTACTGCTTGAGTATTTCTTTGCTATGCCCAATGCCATCTTTTGCAGTGTGAATGTTTATTCTGTGCAATTATTTTTTTGAGGTTATTTTTTGGTATTATGGCTCAATTAAAAGATCTTGGACTATGGGGATGTATGAACATCATTGGAATTGATAAAAACTATGGGGACTTTTAAAGTTGGATGAATGTATTGCATTTTACATCACGTGTGGTTATCAGTTTATGGGGGCCAGGGGCAGAATGTGGTGGTTTGATTCAGGTGTCCCACCTAAGCTTAGGTGTTTTGAAAGCTAGGTTCCCAGCTGATGGAGATTTGGGAATTAATGCTTCCTGCAGGGAGCCTATTGTTGGAGGCGGGCTTATGGGTGTTATAGCCAGTTTCCCCATGCCAGTGTTTGGCACACTCTCCTGTTGCTGTGGTCCACCTTATGTTCGCCAGGGGGTGATGTCCACCCTCTGCTCATGTCATCGTTTTCCCTACCATTGTGGAGCTTCCCCTTGAGCCTGTAAGCCAAAATAAACATCTTTTTTCCCACAAGCTGCTCTTGGTTGGGTGATTTCTATTAGCAACGTGAACCGGACTGCAACACACCCTCTATCCGAAAGAAGGAAGCCCTTGCCAGCAGCTTGTGTTGAAAAGTATCCCACCTGTGTATGTCCTATGTTCAATTTCAAGTGTTGTTCCTGATCCCCAAGAAACAGCGGTCAGAAATGCATTTGTGATACATATTAAAGTGTCAGCGAGGGAAATGTGAACAAGTAGAGGAGGTAGGGAGAGTTGTCAGCTGCAATGCAGGACTGGCCATGAAGGAGAAAGAAAAGAAAGGAGGGTAGGTAGGAAGAGTCCTGGGCTGTAGCCTAGTGCCAGGTAAATCTCAATCAGCCTGATGGAGGGCTTCTAGAGCCAACGTGCTATCTCACAGGAGTGGCCCGCCTTGGGCTCCATGATCAGTGGAGAGCCACATCTCAGCAGGGATGCTATTGACTCTAGCCAACAGCTCTGCTCTCTATCCAATTATGGTCTCTCTAGTGCAGTAGGAGATTGAATCAGTACATTTTCTTGGCTACAATTCCTATAGAATTCCCAGTGCAGCAGAATCCTCTAGACCAATGAAGAGGGAAGGGAGGAAGAAAGAGACCAGCAGGGAAGGAAAGCCAGGAATCACTTTGATCCAGTTCTGCCCAGAGCCCAACTTATACCTGAAATGAAGACTGAAACTGTGGAGACAGCTCAGTTGGCAAAGTGCTTGCTTGCCTCATAAGCAAGAGGATCTGAGTTTCGTCCTCAGTACCCACAGTAATGCCAAGTCCTATGCCCATAATTCCAGTACTGGGGAAGTGAGGACAGGCAGATCCCTGGAGCTCACTGGCCAGCCAGTATAGCCTAATCGGTAAGCTCCAGGCCAGTGAGAGAGTATCTCAAAATTATGTGGACAGTGTACTTAAGGTTGCCCTGACCTCTACATACACATGTGTACATGCATCAATGCACATGTGCATACACACAAGCATGAAATTACATACATAGCCACACTATAGACACACATAGACATGCAAAGAAAGAAAGATGCTATTTCTAGGCTTTTGACTGCTGAATCCCCAGTCAGCACCAATGTCCACAGGTTTATCTACTGCATGCCAACCAGGACAGTATGCATTATGTACCTCAAAGCAAATGCATTCCAGGTTCCACACAATCGACTTTCAACTGGACTTTGGGAGTAGAGACAGTCAAACACAGGCGAATGTCCACAATAAAGTATTTTAGCTTTCAAGATGGCATTCCCAGAGTTTAAAAGCGGAGATGAAATTATCTTCCTGTACTCAACTGGTAGTGCTCTGTGGCTGGGAGAGTGCAATTCATTGTCCTGAGAAGTACTGGCGGAGCACTTTATAAGAGTCTCAAGATTCCAGAACAATAGGGAGATTTGTTTGGAGGTATTCAAGAGTGAAAACAAGACTATGTAGGTAGGAGTCCTAGGGAGATAAGAATATGTGGGTAGAATGTCTTAGGGATTTAGGAACATATGGGTAGGAGTCCTAGTAAGATAAAAATTTGTGGGTAAGAGTTAACAGGGATATGGGAATGTGTGGACAGGACTGACAGGGAGACAGGAATACATGGCAGGAATCATAGGAAGATGGGAACATGTGGATAGAAGTCCTATGGGATAGAAATGTCTGGGCAGGAGTCACAAGGAGATAGGAGTATGTGGGTAGGAGTTTCATGGAGGTAGGAATACATGGGTAGGAGTCACAATGAGATAGGAATACATGAGTAGGAGTCTTAGTGAGATAAGTATATGTGGGTAGGATATTTAAGGAGCTGGGGACACGTGGTCAGGAGTCCTAGGGAGATAGGAATATGTGGGTAGGAATACTAGGAAGACAGGAATACATGATCAAGAATCACAGAGAGAATGCAATACACATGCTGGAGTCACAAGGACATAGGAATATGTGTGCAGGAGTCACAGGGAGATGGGGGTATGTGGGTAGGAGTCACAGGGAGATGGGGATATGTGAGTAGGAGTCACAGGGAGATGGGAATATGTGGGTATCAGTCACAGGGAGATGGGGATATGTGGGTATCAGTCACAGGGAGATGGAGATATGTGAGTAGGAGTCACAGGGAGATGGGGATATGTGAGTAGGAGCCACAGGGAGATGGGGATTTGTGGGTAGGAGTCACAGGGAGATGGAGATATCTGGGTAGGAGTCACAAGGACATAGGAATATGTGTGCAGGAGTCACAGGGAGATGGGGATATGTGGGTAGGAGTCACAGGGAGATGGGGATATGTGAGTAGGAGTCACAGGGAGATGGGAATATGTGGGTATCAGTCACAGGGAGATGGGGATATGTGGGTATCAGTCACAGGGAGATGGGGATATGTGAGTAGGAGTCACAGGGAGATGGGGATATGTGAGTAGGAGCCACAGGGAGATGGGGATTTGTGGGTAGGAGTCACAGGGAGATGGAGATATCTGGGTAGGAGTCACAAGGACATAGGAATATGTGTGCAGGAGTCACAGGGAGATGGCGATATGTGGGTAGGAGTCACAGGGAGATGGGGATATGTGGGTAGGAGTCACAGGGAGATGGGGGTATGTGGGTAGGAGTCACAGGGAGATGGAGATATGTGGGTAGGAGTCACAGGGAGATGGAGATATGTGAGTAGGAGTCACAGGGAGATGGAAGCTTCTACTGTGGTGCCCACCCTTTGTCCAGGTGGCACACTATATTCTAGTCTGTTGTGTATGGATTTATTTTGCTCGACAGTTTGAAAACTCCTCCATAAACTAGGTGTATATGCATTAAGTAAGTAATTAAATAATTGACTTATCATGCATAATTTTTTTTCCATATGGGGTTTCTGAATGCTCTCTCTATACCTACTCCCAAGATAGGCAAGATACAATACCTATCCTGCAAGAGTTTGTCATAAATTATGGAGAAGTGTAATGTGCTATCAGCATAACACTGAACAGTTCATGTCTGTCTGTTTACTGGGCAAACCAAGAGCATCTAGGAAGGCAGAACGACTCTTCTTAAGGAACAGTGATGATGGAGTTCATCCAGAGAGCCACAGCTTCTGAAGAGCACCACGGGGAATAGGCAGCAGTTACCTGTAACACTGTGCTTAGTTTCTACAGAGTACATCTCCATTCTGCTCAACAAAGGAATGAATGAATGAAAATGACAAAACAAAACCATAATAGTATTTGTTCATGATTAACATCTATTGCTACAAACTGTACCTCAACCTTTGGCAATCAGACAAGTGACTAGGACCTGGACACTGGACACAGAGAGCCACACAGGAAGTACATCATGTAGTTTATCCACTGAGACCTATCAGAGGATTTTCATGAGTGTAAGAGGATATAATCTCACTGCCTGTGAAGAAGTCAGCCTGGGGCCACATGACTTGGAGAAATTGTCTGAGAAAAAAGTTACATAAGAAGCAGGACAGAGCTGGGAGAGACACTGGTACTGTTTAGATTCTGGACCCAGCAACATGGATGGGGCGTGTTTACCCTTTAGGTGCTCCTCCACCCTTCAGGTGATGTTAAATTACCTTTTGTAGTCACCAGTGCCTTGGCTGTAGGATGAGATACCAAGTAAATTCTCTACTTAAGTTCTCCACTTCCACAAGGATTCACATATAATCTCAAGCCTACCAGAGAAGAAGCACCGTGGTATTGGAGAGTCCTAGTCCTTGTCAGCCTTGCTGAGCAAGGCTGCAAGTTTGGTCCACTGAAGCTCACTGTGCATGTAGACAAAAGAAAGACAGGCATGGGGACAGGAGAGATTGCTCAGCGATTAAAGGGGCTTGTTGCTGCACTAGCCTGATGGCCAGAGGTTGTGTCTCCGACCCCATGTAAAGCCAGTGACACATATGTCTATAATCTCAATTGCCTGCAGTAATGGGAGACAGACAGAAGAATCTTGAAGCTCATGGGCCAGTAGTCTGGTATTCATGGTGGCAAACAACAAGAGACATCTTTTCTCAACTGTGGGAGGCAAGAACCAACATTCCCAGGGAAGGGAGGGTAGAAGGGAGGGACACATGGGTAGAAGAAGGGGAGGGGGTAGAGAAGAAGGGGAGAGAAGAGAAGGGTAGGGAAGGGAAGCAAAAGGAAGGGATGCACGCTCCTCCCCCCCCCCATGCGTACAAGTACAGAGGCCAGAGAAGAGTACTGCTGGGTGTCCTCCTCTGTAGCTCTTCTGTTTCATTTCCTTGAAACAGTCTCTCATGGATCCCAAAGCTGCTGTACTGGTTGACCAAGAAGCCCCAGTTGTTCTCCCATCTTCACTTTCTATGAGACTGGGGTAATACACATAAGGGGCCATACCCAGCTGTTTATGTGGGTGATGGGTAACTGAACTCAAGGCAAATCAGGCTGTCCAAATCTCTCATGCTTGTGTGGCAATTGCTGTTACCCACAGAACCGTTTCCATAGCCTCAAAAGAATAATCTTAAAAAAAATATATTTTAGGGCTGGAGAGATTTCACAGTGGTTAAGGTGCTTACCCATAAAGCCTAACAACCTGAGTCTGCTTCCACAGTACCCAGGCAAAGCGAGATGCACAAAATAATGCATGCATCGCATCTGGAGTTTGTTGGCAGCAGCTAGAAGCCCTGGTGTGTCCATTCTCTTTCTCTCTTTCTGCCAGGCATGGTGATGCATGTCTTTAACCCCAGCACTCAGGAGGCTGAGGTAGGAGTATCACTGTGAGTTCGTGGTCAGCCTGAGACTACTTAGTGAATGACAGGTCAGCCTTAGCTAGAGCAAGATCCTACCTCGAAAACCAACAACAACAAACTATGAATTTTGATTAGTGTGTATTAATTGTGCATATTAAAGTGATTCAGTGTGATATTTCAATACATGTAAAAGTATATATTGATCAAAATCAACTATACTTCATCCACTCCACACCCTGTCCAATCTATTACTCACTCTTCTACATCCAGAGCAACTTTAGTGCTTTTTATTTATAGACAAGAGGTGTGGTTTCTGGTGCAGGCTTTACCAATAATTGGTTGTTCAACATTCGGCAAGTTATTTAGTCTCTCTGGATCCAGTGTCCTTACTGGTAAATATGAGCTATGATAGGATACTTATCCAGTTCATGTTCCCCAAAATATGAACTGGATGCACATATGGCTATGAAAAACCCGGAGATACTGTGCAGTAAAGGAGTATGTTTAACTTTGTTTAGCCAAGCATGGCTCATGTTCATTAGAGAACAGCACTATTTTTTTTTTTTTAATGATATCTAACCACGTCTCACTGTTCTATAGCATTCAGGTTGACAAATGCTGGTTGTGGCAGATACTTGGACTTGGTCTCTCAATCTCCTTTTATCATCCTTTTATTTAGAGAGGAAAGGATTTTTTTAAAGACTTTTCTCAGACTTCCTTGCAGCCAGGATTCTGTGTTTGTATCACATTCCACCAGATAGGGGTGATCACATGAGGTAGTGGTGGGGAGGCGTTTCTATTTCTTGCCCAGCCTGATAGATGTGCCAATCATGATGATCTCCTAAGCCTAATTCAGCATGATGGGGCATCTATGTTTTCTCTGTTGGCCATATTTTCTCTTAGGAGATGGCTTATTTAGATAAAGTAGATCTGGCCCTTTTCCACTCTTCACAACAGTAATAAATCCAAAGAAATAGATAAATCAGGAAATAGAATGTGCTAGCTAGAATTCATCTTTCTCTGAAGTTCCTGTCATTTTGTACATTTCATTTCTAATTCAGTGGGACATAGTTCATCTTCCTGCAGTCTTGCTGCAATTACAAAGAACGAGAAGCTTCCAGAAGAGTTGAAATTGTGTCCACAGCACCCCATAGATCTTCTGGTAGCCACAGTGAGGCTGGGTTGTGCTAGAAGCACAGAGACTGTCTCCCTCAGATGTCCCTATTGCATTTCTCCTCACATTCCATGACCACCTTAGTTACTGAAGATAACAGTGAGACCAGCTATCTAGCTCTGTGACTCAGGATGCAATCTTGACTAAAATCAATAACCACTAGGTCTAAAATCAGCAAGACATCATTGTCCTAGGCCAAAAGTACCTGAGAGAATTAGGAGACCCTGTAGTGAAACTAGTTTTAAAATATAGCTTTGAAAGGAATGTCAGCTATTATCATGGTAAATCCTTACTTTAAAGGCTAAACCTTGGAAGCTCCACTTAACAAAACATGGTGTGAATGCAACCTTTGGATAGCTCATTCTTTGGTCAAATTAGAAGTTGATTTATTTCCTTCTAAAAAATGGTTTTCGATGCTAAGTACCAGAAACCTCCCCTCCCCCTCTAGAATCCTGCAGCTTTGCAGCTTGGTTCTGAGAGAAGGAAAAACAGAGGGCTCATTTGTCCTGAGGTGGTGGTTTCCCTCCTGGCTGCTCTGGTGGGAACATCTGAGAGTAGAGATGCCAGAGCTTCACATCTAAAAACCCAATTTGTTGGCTCTTGGATTAGGCTCAGATAGACAAACTATTCAAAAGCTCCCATAGGTTGAGAACCACCAGAGTTTGGTTACATAAAAACACCTCTTCAGATCCGATTATGGAAGCAGTTCCAAGGATGAAACTCATTTTGCCCCAATCCCACTCAAGCTTTCTGTAAAACAATTTAGACTTTTACTTGCAAGGTAGCCAAACTCAAACTTATAAATCAGAAATTCATAGAACTCTGTAATCATGCCAATTCCAATTCAATATTGTGACTGTTTTGTCACTGGTTCCACAAATGCCATGCCCATGCTAGTGACTTACTTGATAATATTCAGTCATCTCCCATGTGCGTACACCCCAGATCTGGTGTGCTGTTCCTCATTAAATCCTTCAGTACTAAACTGATAGCACTGGGTAATGACAAACACATGGCCTTTCTGTTAGACCTCACTCAAGCCTTAACCTCGTGATTCATAACTAAGAACACCTTAGGAAAGTTACTGTAAACCTCAATTTCTTTATCTGTAGAATTGGGATGACAGCACTTGTTCAATTCAGTTTTGTGCTTGACGCACCATAAATTATCAATAAATGTTGCCTACCCTCATTGTTGACCTTGTAATTAGTGCCACTATTGTTTTATGTCTCCCAGACACAAGGATGTCATGAGTGTAGAGTGTTTACTCAGTAGATGTCTTCTGAGTTTTAATGAATGACAGGGTTTGGGCAGAACCATGGACTGTGGGATTATCTGTGCATCCTTGCTTCTCCTGCTCCAGCCACTTTGTTCATGATTACAGATAACTCAGAAAGGCTCACATGGCAGAACTGGAGTTATGATGCGCAGATCAGCCTATGAGACTGAGATGGGTCATGTTGTAGTTACTTCAGAACTGGGGGGTGTTTCAGTCCCATGACATTCTGTAAATGCGCATTGACTGACTGACCATGGAGAATGCCCTGTGAAATAGAAAACAAGAATATTACAAGCTGCCTGGCCTCCAGAGGCTCTCCGAAATCAGTGAGACAAGCATGCAAGCAAGCCATGGTCACACAAGGTGAAAAGTTAACTTCAGGTTATAAATGGGCAGAGGAAGGGCATATGTTTAACTCCAAATGGGATAGAAAGAAATGGTCCCTCCCCTAAAGTAATTAAGTCTGTTTTGGGTTTTAAAAGCACAAATAGGAGTTGGCTAGAGGCACATAAGGACACCCCAAGGGGACAAAATGGCATGTACAAAGGAACAGAAGCAAGAAAGGGCCTGAGGGAACTGCAAACAGTTTGGCAATGTCAAAATGCTGGCAGATGAAAGAAGGCTAGAGCGGGAACCCAGGGACTTGTCATAGCCCATCTCCTGGAGGTGCTAGACCATTTTGTGTCTGAGGTCAGATGCAAATAGTTCAAATTCTTTCGAGTACAAAAGAGCCAGCAGTGAGTTTAGCTCAGAACACATTGCAACATCCAGCCCTCCTCTGTGCTCCCCCTGGGCATCATGAGCTCCAGTCCCAGCATCTCAGAAGCCTCCACATGCTGGACCCATTAGGCATAGCATGCTCTGCTGTCTGAGTCACTCTCGCTCTGCCCATGCTGGTTGAACCCAGAGGAACTCTCCACTAATGGAGTTTGAGATGACTCATGACCAGAGGCCTGAAACATGAAAACCTCAGCAACAATACATTGGCAGGAAGACGCTGAGTTCAGATTACCCAGTTTGCTGTTTGGGGAGCCAGTGGGAGTGAGGGATGGAGTGGATGTATCTGGGGATAGGGGTAGAGGCAGAGAATCTGGGTTTTCCCAATGAGATAGAAAGGACAACATTCACTGTGTGCGGTTGTATGTTTGGACCCCAGCCAGTTACAAGAGTTTTCAAAGTGGCATCCAAACATGCTTTGTTTGGTACACCTAGTTTTGTTTATAGTATCTGATGCAATACTTGAAACATAATGACTTTTCTGCATCAAATTTTTACATTTCTTGATTGAGTTAGAGATTGAAAGTTCTGCCAGCAACTCATTGCAAGTGAAGAACGGGGGCCTCCAATACAGGTTGTGCTCCCCGAGTTCCCATAGTCCTTGCCCCAACTTTCCCATACTAATATCCCCATACTTAAACCCAATAGGCTTTGAGACACAGTACGTTTCTTTTTGTTGTTGTGTTGTTCCTGTTGGCATTTGATTTTGCAATCCCAATTGTGAAGACATCAAGAGGCAAATAAACGGATATTTTCAGTAACAGAAGGGTGGACTTCAAGATATCATCTCTGGAAAATTTCATCTCCTCAATGCTTAGGAATTCATTAGAAAACAACACAATTTTAAGAAAGCACAAAAATTCTGTTTGTACCCATAGATTATTGCTGCTCTCGGCCTCAATCAGAGAAGTTTCTTTTGCAGTGAGGAGACGTTAATGCAGAAATGCTTTCTGGCCAAAGTGCTGAGAATAAGTGACTCTTGCTCAGTTTTAAACCGGATATCTGCATCACCCCCTCCAAGTCTCAGGGAGCACACAGAAGTAGAAGTAGAAAGGAAGCAAGAGCTGGAGGCTGTGAGAAGGGCTGTTAAACTATGTCTTGGGGACACGATGAACTCACAGCAGCTGTGGTTCCCTGCAGATTGAGCCCATCTTTCCATAGTGAATGGGGGAGGGGTTCATGAACCCCCTTCCCAGAGGCACTATTGACGGTTAATGGTTGTTGGGAGAACAGTGTCTTGTTCTTCAGGGGTATAGTAAGTTGCTAATACTGCAGAAAATAATCCCTTACTCATAAAAAGACGTCGAGATCACTAATGTCCAGCCACCCCTTTTCTTTCTCCTGGTACAATACATTCTAGAAGAGTTGAGGCTGGGACTATAGTCATTACTAACCTTGTTTCCCATCACAGTTGTATTGTGTTAAGGAGTCACAGACACTCAGTCAATACATAGTGAATGGACGATCATTGCTCCCCTAAGCCTTTACAACGGGAACCTGTAGGACCTGAGACCCAGGACCTTACATGGAACGTTTTGTTCATTCCTCATCGTGCTTTCACACCCCCATCTTCCACCTGTGTTCGTTTGCTGGCTCTTTCCGCCAGCATCCCACAACGTCCCCAGGCTGGAAATACCAGCCTTCTCAACTCTAAAGCAGGATATTTGCTGTAGTTCTGTAACTTTCTGAGTCCCTGTTTTTCCTTCATGGAAAAAGAAGTGTCCACTTAGTAAAGCTGCTATGTCACAGTGTCTGAATGCGGTGGGTGAAAATGATCACAAACTGACATCGCTTACCATGTGCCAGGAACCCTTTCATGTGCTTTGTATATTTTGTCATATTTAATCCTAACATAACGCTGTTGGGAAGTAGTTACTGAAGTTAGAATTCCCATGTTATAGGTAAGAAACAGATGCACAAATAGGTTAAATAACTCATCTCCTCAATGCTTAGGAATTCATTAGAAAACAACACAATTTTGGGTCCCTTAGCTAGAGCTAAGCACGGCTAGCCAGGCTCCAAACTCAGGAGCTGGTCCAAGCACCTGGGGCTCAAACGACTGGGTGTCCCTGCCTGTCTTCTCAAGTGAGGGCTACCTAAGCAGCAGTATCCTCTGTGTCAGAGACTAAATTCTCCCTGGGGAAACTTTGTGTTTTTAATCACATAAAGCCTGATTGAATTCTACTCATGTTTAAAGCATGATTTGACTAACAGAAGAGAAAGGCTAGGGAGAGAAGTCTCAAATAATATAAAGCTGTAGAGACAGGATTCTCTGTCCTTTTTCCTCCTCCCCTATTGAGGCAGAAGAGTCTTCAGGGAAAGAACTATTTTTAAAAATAGTTTTAGTAGCAGATCCTTCCTCAGAGTTCTCTGACTTCTACAAGTTCCACAGATGCAACATTGATGCAAAACATCCCTATAGTGGATCTGACTCTGAGCAGAATGCAATTTTATGTTGTTTTTCTTTTTTTTTTTTTTCCTGAGGTAGGGTCTCACTCTAGTCCAGGCTGACCTGGAATTCACTATGTAGTCTCAGGGTGGCCTTGAACTCATGATGATCCACCTACCTCTGTCTCCCAAGTTCTGGGATTAAAGGCATGCACCACCTTGCCCAGCTTGCATGGGTTTTAAATTTTATTTTCAGGTATTTCCAATGCTAGAACAACTCACTTATGCAGATTCCCTTGTGGTTGTCCTTAGCTTCTCTATGTGTACAGTGAAGGACAGATTAGAAAAGGTTGAAAAGGTCAAACAGGTTTGATTTGTAGACTGTGTTCAGTCAACTAGCTGTGTCTGCAGGGAGTACCGCGAACCACTACTTGACCAGCACTGCCTGCACTGGAAAGAAATGTGTCAGCATATTTGCCAACACTCTGCAGCCCTGAATTAGATGGTTCCTTAGTCTCCTTCCAGTTTGTAGCCTATGTGAAAATAGCCATTGATAAACAAGAGGACGGCAAAGCAAGAGATGTTTAAGTGATTTTTTTTTAAATGTACTGATGGGGCTGGGGAGATGGCTCACTGGCTAACGGTACTGTTTTGCAAAGCCTGTTGGTCCTTAGCTAGTTCACTGTCCCAGTAACACGTGGGCTGGAGAGATGGCTTAGCAGTTAAGGCACTTGACTGCAAAGCCAAAGGACCTGGGTTTGATTCCCCAGGACCCACGTAAGCCAGATTCACAAGGTGGCACATGTATCTGGAGTTCATTTTCAGTGGCTGGAGGCCCTGGCACATCCATTCTCTATATGCCTCTCTCTCTCTCTCTGTTTCTTTCTCTCTCTTTTTCTCAAATATGTATATATATATATATATATATATATATGTGTGTGTGTGTGTGTGTGTGTATATATATATATATTTAAAGTGATACATGTGTCTGACATTCATTTGCAGTATGAGACCCTGGGGTGTGTGCATGCATGCATAGGTACGCACACACACACTAAATAAATAAATAAAATATACTGTGTAGAAACAAAGCATGAGAATGGAATTGCCTTTCATACTGGGGATGTAAAGTTCAGATTTAGTATTACAGAAAGTCCAGTAGGTAATCAGGTAGGCAAACAGGAATCTGATGCATAGGCAAAAGCAGAAAGAAGGATTTGGGGTGGGAAGGTGATGTATGCATTTATAAGAAGGCCATATGAGGGATGTTGGTGGTAATATGGTGTCGTGACCGGGAAATACAGGAACCAACACACATAAATTACATGTAACTAAGCACACACAGATGCACAGCTGAGAAAACTGGCGACGCCACAGTGAGATTGGTACGTTATGTCCAGGTCAATACTCTGGGTGTAAAGTTGTGCTTTATTTTTGCAAGATATTTCCACAGGAGAAATTGAGCAGAAGATACCTGGGATCTCTATTGTTTCTTTCAACTACATGTGAATCTACAATGATGGTCAAAAAAAAAAAAAAA
Source organism: Dipus sagitta (assembly GCA_036346955.1). Taxonomy (NCBI): domain Eukaryota; kingdom Metazoa; phylum Chordata; class Mammalia; order Rodentia; family Dipodidae; genus Dipus; species Dipus sagitta. The sequence goes on along the minus strand of CM070777.1, from coordinate 46,880,727 downwards.
AAAAAGCAAGTTTAGTTGAGACTAAAATAATCAATCCATAAAAACACAAAAGAGAATAAATGACAAGAGAGCAGGGCTCCACAGCAGAAAGAATGAGTGTTATTAAATTGACTAGAGGTAGTGATTGAAGGTAAAAATAATGGGAAAAATGCCGATATTCACAGATTGAAAATACTTGTTAAAATTTAGGTAGAATGAAAGAAATTGATTCTTAAACACAGTATGCCAAAGCTTTGTATATTATGAGGACTATGATAAAAATGACTGCTTCATGAAGTCGCTAGGAATAAATAGCTGGTGGATAGCCTTAGGGGCCACACTGGAAGTTTACTGGCCAGTAGCATTGATGGAAACTTTCTCTCTGCCACTCATATTGGGTATCCTCTTCTCCTTTAAATCATGGACTCCTGCTAGCCTTGAGCACCATGTGGTATCAATGACATTGCATAGGAAATTCTGCATGAGGAGGGAGACTTCTATTCTGAACAATTCCTTGCCATTCGTAAGTCATCTCTTGAAAGATATGAAGGTGTCTGTTAAGGATCATATTTATTTATTTATTTATTTTTTATTTTTTTGGTTTTTTCGAGGTAGGGTCTCACTCTAGTCCAGGCTGACCTGGAATTCACTATGGAGTCTCAGGGTGGCCTCGAACTCATGGCGATCCTCCTACCTCTGCCTCCCGAGTGCTGGGATTAAAGGCGTGCGCCACCACGCCCGGCAAGGATCATATTTAGATGTGTGCAGAGCAGATGCAATTATTCTGATACTGGCACTAAAAATATTTTTGGCCTCAATGCAACACAGTCAGTCAATGCATTTACAGACACTTGGAGGTACTTGAAGTATGCCAAAAATATTGCCTCAAGCGTGATGGCCTAAACCACCTATTAGACATGAGCACGTGGACTAAAGTGAGAGATCAGATATACTGAGTAGTATGTTTAGTCCATATGTGCTTTATATGCTGTTTAATTATCTCAATAATGCCAGCAAAGGAAGGGCAGCTGACTGTTTACATGATCTAATGACTGTCTCGATTGCCTACAGTTTTTCAAGAGGAAGGTCAAATCATATCACTACCATGAAGCCTTCTCTAAACACATACATATTTATCACCCATTCATTCTTTCAACAAATGCTGACATCTATGTATTGGGCTTTGTGCAAGTTCTTGTGATAGAATGATTAGAAAACTAAACGGAAATCTCTTCTCCAGGTCTCATGGAGGAAACTCATATTAACCAATGATCAAATGTACATAGAACTGGGTGCCTATTGCAAGGGCTACTGAAGGAAAATGCATGTTGCTTTGAGAACATATAAGGAAAGGATTTAACTTAGTCAGGGAACTAGGAACTGGTTTCTCCAATTGCCATGAACAGCACAGCTTTGACCTAATGGGACAACTCAAGGATTAGAAAGAAAGAAATACAGAAGCAAAGAATGGAATGAAAGCTGAAATTGGGTGGTCTACAGGCTCTGATCAGACATTGCAGCAGCATCTAACTAGTGTTGTTTTTATACACACTCATAAAACTTTGACAACTTTCTTTTATCCATTATAGAAAAAGCACAGGAATGGGGGGAACAAGGTGAGACAATGTAGGAATGAGGCAGCCGCAGACTGTGTTTTCTGCACATACTGTCTTCTGTACAAGGTCAGGCCCATACAAACAGTCTAAGGGGAGGAATTAAGCAGTGGTTGTGCTCCACTCTTGTCTCTGCAGTTCAACTGGAGGTGGACATGGCTGTGCCTATGTCAATAGCTCCTTCTGGCTGTGGATCTCTGCATCCAATGAAGTGGCCCTTCGTGGAAGGAATATGTTCTAAGAAAAGGGGTCAATATAGGCAAAATCACTGTCATGGGAAGAACCTACAATGCTGAGGGACTGAGTGAGCAATACTGTGGGCACAGTGAAGACATGGTTCAAAATGAGGATGGAAATTTGGGAAGGCACAGGATTTGACCAATCCTGGGGCCCAGGGAAGGAGTTCTGTCTCACTCTAAAGAGCAAGAAGGATCCTTTGAAGGGGTTCAGAAAAGGATTGGTAGAGACATGATGAATTTTCAACTTTTTTTTGTTTGTTTTTTCAAGGTAGGGTCTAGCTCTAGCCCAGGCTGACCTGGAATTCACTATGTAGTCTCAGGGTGGCCTCAAACTCACTGCGATCCTCCTACCTCTGCCTCCCTAGTGCTGGGATTAAAGGCATGCACCACCACGCCCGGCTTTGAGTTTTCAACTTTTAATTAATTATTTTATCCTCTATTGTTAAAGTATTAGTGTGAAATTCTCTATTATATTTGTTTTGTGCTGTTTATTGTAACATCAAATAACAAATGTCTCACCTTCCAAATTAGATAGGAGACTCCTTAAAGAATGGGCTGCTTAAACTAATGTGTGTGTGTGTGTGTGTGTGTGTGTGTGTGTATTGGTTTAAGACTCCCAGGTAAGAGGCACATTTATTGTTAAATTTCACTTTAAGAGGAAATGCTATCAGTTGGACCTGCCTTTAATTGCAAGAAGTAACTCTAGTTCAGAGACTGAAAAGTGTGAAACAATATGCCTCTTAGTTTGATGGAATGTTCACATCTTTGATTCCCTTACCACATCTATCAGTGCTACATCATAAAGTTAGAAGAACATTAGGCTTTAAATGAGATCAAGTTTCTAAGTTTATTTTTGGGGGCCTTGATCCCGTTCCTCCACTAAGTGATCATATGATCCCCGAGGTTCCTCTCTGCTATGCATCTTTTCTCTATAATGGCTTTTACCAACAGCTCTAGGAAGATGTCTTCGAGGCCTTGGACAGGCCCCCCAAAGTGGGGTCATAGAAGGGAGATGTGGGACTCACCTTCTGTTTTCTAGGTAGAAAGCACTTGGGAATGTGTGGGGAAGCCATACAACCCTGAATTAGGCAGAAAAATGAAGTTTCAAAAAACATGTGTTGACCAAGAACAGATTGTGTAGAACTAATATTAACAGAGAATGAAATAGGGGCTGTCTTATGGGTTGCATGACTGGTGCTCTTAAAGTGGGGGGGGGATTTGGACACAGAGACAGACATGTACAGAGGGAACAGATAGACAGACACAGGAATGATGTTTTACATAAGCCAAGGGAAGCCTCAGGCTATCAGAAACTCCAAGAGGGGTATGGAATGTCTCCTTCATAGCCTTCTGAAGGACTCAACCCTTTTGATGCTTTGATCTTGGCTTCTGGTCTCCAGAGATGTGAGACAGCACAGTTCTATTGTTTAAGCCGCCTGGTCTGTAGTTCATTGCTTCAGCAGTTCCAGTGGTGGTGACATGGTGTGCCTTAAACCAGCACAGGCTACTAACCTGAAACAACTGTGTTCTTGAAAAGATTTAAAGACTTTTCCTTCCAATCCTCCACTGTTTCTGAGAGAGTAGCAGATTATCACAAGTCAGAATTTGAAATATGTGAAATTGTTAAAAGGGCAGACATTTCCCCCAACGCTCCTCCACATCTGCTTTCTGCACCTGACCATTCCTTTCTGCACTTCCGGCTCTCTGTCCTTCTCTCAGGTGTGTTTTAAAAACTAGCATTTGACACAGAAAAGGGATAAGGAATTTTTCTATGACAGAGTAATAAATAGTGTAGGTGTCTGACATTTAACTAGCTAGTGACACATTAGTTTTGGGAGCCATCCTAGTGAGCTAATAGAACAGTTGACAGTTGGCTTAGAGGATCAGACAATGTTGAACTTCCTTTGTCCAAAATGAGCCCCTCTTGCATGTCAGCCTTTCTTCTCCATGTAGATCACAGCTTCTTAAACTGTGGGTCAGGACCTAGGAGTATTGTTAGAAACTTTGCAACAGAAAAATGTTTCTGAGCAACACGACCAAAAATTGATTCAAAATCAAATGCATAATGAATCTGAGGTGCTTCTGACAACACTAGTACGTGTTGTATCATGTTCCTTGACTGCAACCGTTATTCTTAACACACACATGCACACTTTCCACTGCACGGGTGATCACACTATGCAGTGCCAGCAAATGGGGCTCGAAACACCTTGGCTCAAATTTGAAACTATTTTCTGCTATGAAATTGCAGTGTCCTTTACTGTGCATACAAAGTTCTCTGCTCTTATAAGAACATAATGGTTTAATTATGGAAAACAGACTTAATGGTTTCCTATCATCATTCCTCAACATGTAAGTATCAAGTTACTATATCTTTGGACTGGATTGTTTAGAATGCTTTATTGAGTTGAGTTTCAAAACAAAAATCAGTGAATTCTGGCTTTTGCACAATTTCTGAAATTATGTGAAGTGGCATTCTCAGCACTGATCATTACGAAATCAAAATATCAGTCAACTCTAAAAAGTACTGAAGATGCTCTGTCCTGCAATATCACATACTCAGCCAAGATTTTTTTGTTTTGAGAGAGAGAGGCAGGGAGAGAGAGAGAGAGAGAGGGAGAGAGAGAATGGGTGCGCTAGGACCTTCAGCCTGCTACAAACGAACTCCAGACACGTGCACGCCCTTGTGGCGAATTTGCGACATTGCACACTTGCGTCACTGGTTATGTGGGACCTGGAGATTCAAACATGAGTTCTTAAGTTTCATAGGCAGGTGCCTTAACCGCTAAGCCATCTCTCCAGCCCAAGAGTTACTTCTTTATGTACAAAATAAACAAACATATCTGAAGCAGCAAGCTTTGCTTTGTTGGGACAAAACACCTGAACCAAAGCAGCTTATGGAATAAAAGGGTGTATTTTGGCTCACGGTTTCAAGGGAAGTTCCATCCTGATGGGAAAGCATGGCAGAGCTGGTAACTTCCCATTAGCAACGGTGAGGAAGACCCAACAGTGAGTGAGCTGGCAATGGTAAGTGAGGCTGGATTATAAAATCCTAAATCATGAGCCCCAGTGACACACCTACTCTAGTGAGGCTCCATCTTCCAAAGACTCCACCAGCTGGGGATTAAGTGTAAGGCTTAATCACAAACACAGGAGGCTGTGGGACATGTTCTATCCAAATCACCACAATATCCATCTCTGTATACAAACATACTGTTTTTTTTTGTTGTTGTTGTTGTTTTTGATTTTTCAAGATTGGGTCTTGCTCGAGCCCAGACTGTCCTGGAATTTACTATGTAGTCTCAGGCTGGCCTTGAACTAATGGTGATTCACCTACCTCTGCCTCCTGAGTGCTGGGGTTAAAGGCATGCACCACCACTTTTGTCTTTAATAAATGCTAAAATAATATGTATCTCAAAGAATTATTTTGAAATAGATTTCATTATGATTTATTACCAGTAAATGTTTGATTGGCCTAACTACTTTATATACCTGAGGTCTTAGGTGAAAAGTAGGCATGAGTGCGTAGACTGAAGTCCTCTGGGGACACCCAGCCCCAGTCACATTCACTCAGAGACCTCACCTATTAATCATTCCAAATTATTCGTAAATTGTGAACTATTCATTAATTACTGCTCCTCATGTCAAGACTACCCCAAGCTGACTTTTCCTCCCCAGATCCACAGAAATGGGGCATTATTCCAGAAGGTTCCCCACCAGCTATGAGAAACAATTATCCTGTGGTCTCATTCTTGGTATACAATCTCTGTTTATGGACCCCATTTCCTCTCCAGATGCTTTTTTTTTCTATGTTCCAAAGCTTTCTCAGTTCATAGTGTTTTTGAGGGGTGTTTCAAATTGGAGTAAGATTGAAATCCAAATTTCATGCACTCTTCAGTGTGGAAGAAGAGTAGATAGGCATGCACTGCTAAATGAGAGGGACACAGTCTAGGAAATGTATCCTTAGGTGATTTCATCATTCTGTAAAGATCATAGCGTGTACTGGTACACACTAAGATAGCTACCAAGTAACGAGGTGATATGATCTCGTGAGACCACCGTATCATATACGTCTACCATCAATGGCTGAAATGCTATGAGGCATAAGACTATAGTAGTAATTAGGGTTGCAACCTTCATTTAGTGAGAGCTCAGTGTCTGCCTAAGTTAATGTTTCACAAGCACTTCCCTCCCATATCCTTCATTCCGAGCCTGGGATGTGGGTATGGATATTAATCCAATTTTATGATAAGAGTGAAGTTCACATAGATTAAGAAATTTTCTTAAGGCTAAACAGGAAGATGTGGAACTTGGAATTAAACTCAGACAGAGACAAGGAAACCAGGCTCTTAACAACTTTGTTATATGGGCTTCTTGTGGCTAAAAAAATTAGAATGTGTTTGTTAATGCTTTTAGGGGTCTTGCTTTCCACCAGGAACATGAGTTGATCCTTGATATTAGGAATAGTTATGGAAATACAGTTTGGTTTTAGAATGTGTGGTGTGGTATACACACACACGGGTGTGTGTGTGTGTGTGTGTGTGTGTGTGTGTGCTCAGCATCCATGAGCATGTGTGTGAAGGCCAGAAGAGAATGAAGGGTATCTTCATATCTCTCATCCAAGTATTTCCTTGAGGCAGAGTCTCTTCCTTGGCTTGGAACTGCTGTTCATCCATGAGCCCCAACTATTCTCTGGTCTCCAGCCCTCACCCTGTGGGCAGAAGCACCTGGCCATACCCAGGATTTTATGTGGGTTCTTTGGAGTTAAACCTGTGAACTTTTGCCCGAGAGGCCTTTATGCTTAAGTGGCAAGTGGTCTTAACCCCTGAGCAATCTTCTCAGCCCAGAACTATAGTTTTTAACACTGGTTGTCACTAGAGAGATTTCCTTCTTTGTCTTCAGTTTAGAAATAAAGGATCTGAGCCCAATAAGCCACACCTGGACAGAAAGTGTCACACTACATCCAGTTCCCCAGCATCCTAAGCTATGGTACAAAGAAGAAACTAGAAATATGCTTTACTCCTGTACCACTGCTTTTCAAATATGAGCAAGCTCATGGTGGAAAGCTGTTAACATATGATTGGTGAGCTGGGTTTGATATTGTACCTCTGTAATATCAGTAATCAGGGGACGGACATAGTAAGATCACAAGTCCTAGACCAGCCTAGGCAACATGATAACATGTCTCGAAAATAAAACCATGGTCTGGGGAAATGGCTTAGCAGTTAAGGCACTTGCCTTGCCTGCAAAGCCAAAGAACTTCAGTTCAATTCCCCAGGACCCATGTAAGCCAGATGCACAAGGTGGAATATGTGTCTGGAGTTCGCTTACAATGGATGGAGGTCCTAGCATGCCCATTCTCTTTACCTTCCCCTCTCTCTCTCTCTCCTTCTCTCTCTCTCTCAAATAATAAATAATAAAAATAAAACCAAACCAAACAAACTCTCTCACAGAGATCCAAGCACCACCCAAAGGTTTCTGAAGGATCCAAAGCCTGGACTGAGGCCCAAGAATGTTTAAATTCTCACACTGTGCTTCTGAGGAGCAGCCTTTAAAAAACACCCCAATACTAAGTGAGCCAGCTCTGCCAGTGTTCATGGAGGATCAACTGTGCCTTGATGTAATGGTTCTTGTCCTTGGCTGCACATTGGAAACTCCCAGGGAGTTGTTAAAACCCACCACTGAGTCTGATTTAATTGGGGTGAGGGGGAGGCTGGGCCTGGTGTGTTTTACAGGTTACTGGGGTGGTTTTGATACATACACTCAGGACTAAGAACCACTTTCCTAACACTGCCAACTAACTCCCTGGCTGTGGGTAAACTGTATAAACTCTGTTTGTAATAAAGTTAAAAGATGCCCAATGTCTAGTGGATGTGATGTCAGTGTTAACTATTGTCATCGTTGTTGGGTAGCTGGTGTCTTTTTTCCTGTTCTCTATTTTTTTTTTCTGTATGTTCTCATTATCACGGGCTTTTCCATACGGGCTTTTCCAGAATGGACTACCTTAAAGCCTTAAGTAGGACCATCTGGCTCCTTCAGCTTGACATATCCATTCATTTTCCTTCCCGGGCCACGTTGAGGCTGCCGTGTTCTTTCAGTGTTGTTCAGTGGAAAGAGCAGTGTGCTGAAGTCAGGAGACACGGATTCTTCTTTAGAATGTAAATCTCAAAGCACCCATGTTGAGAACCAATTAACTCATCAATGTGAGCATTTCCTTTCAGGACATTCCTTGTCCTCCTAAGAGTTCTATATGCAGGTACTTTCTGCCAGTGTCAGTATCATGCTTACTTAATTTTTTTTAATTAATGTAGCTTTATAATAAGTTTTAAGATCAGAAAGTCCTCTGACAAGCTTCTTTTTCCAGATTGTTTGAGCCATTCTCATTCCTTTATACTTCCATATGAAACTTAGAACCAGTTACCAGCATGACAATTTCTGAAAAGATGCAATTTGGGATTTTAACAGTGATTGCATGGCATCTTTGGATCAATTTAGGCAATCAGTAAATACATTTTCCTAATTATCTCCTAACATTCATGTCATGAAAGGCCATCAGAATTTCAAGAACTACAAGGAAGTCTAGAGCCTCTCTTTTTTAAAAGTACTCTCCAATTCTTCTTGTCTTTTTTAGTCTTTTATAGCCAAATATGGCAAATACTACCTGGCTTTATGTCTCCATTGTAAAAAAAAAACTTAAGAGATGTGCAAAGATGTTTCAAATCAAATTCCCCAGGGCTGGAGAGATTGCTCAGTGGTTTAGGTGCTTGTCTGCATAGCCTAAATGACCAGACTTCCATTCCTCAGTACTCACATAAAGCCAGATGCACAAAGTGGGCCATGCATCTGGAGTTTGTCTGGAGTGGCCAGATGTCCTGGCATGCCCATTCTCTCTGTGTGCCTCTCTTCCCTCTCTCTTTCTCTCTCTGCTTATGATTAATTAATTAAAAAATCAAAATTTCCTGTTTATTATCTGATTGGTTCCATTTGATCCAATTAACCTTGGCCATTAGGACAGCATGGTGGCATCATACAAGTGTTTTCACTGACAGGTCAGGTGGGGAGAATTCTTAGAGACAGAGATGGGATGGTTAGACAGGACAAAACATCTGCTATGATTGCCCTGTTAAGCTGTGACCTTTGAGTGCCTTTTTACACAATGATGAGGCCCTCCTCTAGCCTTTAAAACGAAATTCAGATTCTCATAGAAAATTGCCAACTGAAAGTATCTTTTCAGAAATTCCCCAAGTCTCGGTATGTCAAGGCTGAACTCATTATCTCACTCCCAAACTCTGACTCTCCCTTTTGATACCCAACTCTTGGTAAAGAAACCACAGGCAACACGATGAGCCAAGGGAAAACTGTGAGAATTGCCGTCCACTGCAATGCCTTGCTTATCATCTCATCCCTCCCTAACCAGGTTGCTTTATTATCTTTTGCCACTATGGTCTCCTTTAACGTCCATTGCTCTTATTTCCTTTTCTCTGCTTCCATGAGTGACTACTGCTCTGGCCAACCTCCATCCCTACCGACCTTCATCACCACCACAGCCTCCTGACTGGCCTCTGGGTGTCCTCCACAACTCCCAAGAGCCTTCTTTCCAAAACACAGCTAAAACTCATTTCCCTTCGTGGATTAATCCTTGACTAGGCCACTGTAGCTTTGAGGATAACTTCAGACTCAAGAGCAGGTCGGTTCCTCACTGTCCATCTACTGGCCGCCTCTCCAGCTTGGTCCCCTGCCCCTCCCTCTTAGACACGGTTGTTCAGAGACATAGACAGCTTCTGAAATTTAACAAGCTATTTCACACCCCTTGGCATCCTTTCCCTGTGATGTTCCCATTATGTGGAATGCTTCACTCCCTGTCACTAGTGTTTTCCTCCTAACCAATAGCTAATGCCTCTTGAAAATTCAGCTCAAACACCATCTCCTGTGAACTGTTTCCTGGGAGAATGTGTAGCTTCACTGTGTAGTTTTGGTACTCAGCCCAGCATCTGGTGTAAAATAACTGCTCAATCCATGCTTGGAGTGTACATTGAAAGCTCACAGCTAGACCCTTGGACAAGAGTGCCTGGGCTAACTGCAGCTGCAGTTTGGAGACACTCTAGGCAATGACAACCCCTCTCCTTCTCCGTCATTATAGGATTCCCCACAGACTTTTTTGGTGGTTTCTCTTAGCTCAGTGTGTCTCAGTGCCCAGACCACAGCCTGACAGGAGGGAACCACATGGTCCCCAGGGTCAACTCTGCTGCCCGGCACTGCTGCAGACAGAGGGGAGCCTGGAAGGGCATGGGAGAGTAAGACAGATTCCTAGATCATCCAAGCAGTGTAAATAATGACTCCTTATGTGATTATGGAAAAGTCACAAAGACCGATGTCAGCGTTTACAGTTCCAACCCTGACCAGGGGGACTTTGCAGATGCTGGGAGCCCAAAGTGACCACATTTTTCTTTTCACCACCTAGATCATTTCTCAGTTTCTGTCATTCATTTTAAAGTCTGACTAAACTTTACATAACTGTGTACTTATTGTCTTCTTTCTCTCAGGTTTTTGTAAGCACATATAGGCAAAGACCAAATAAACACAGATGCGCCAAAAATCTGGGTGTACTACTTATTTTTCTTATCGCTGTGCCCAAATACCTGACAAGAAGCAACTTTTGTGAGGAAAGGTTCATATTTTCTTACAGTTTACATGGAAAGAGCCCACTAGTGAGGGGAAGGAATGGTGGCAGAAGCATGAGGCAGTTAGTCAAGAAGCACAGAGTGGACAGGAAGTAGGTCCTGGCTATCAAACCTCAAGCCCCGTCCCCAGTGAGGATCTACTTTGTAAAGGTTCTACAACTTCCCAAAACAGCACCACCAGCTGGGGACCAAGTCTATAGGCAGTATTTCACATTCAAACCACAATACTGCGGAAGAATTCTTACTTTTTGGAAAAAAAAGAAAAAATTACAGAATCTATAAATGTTGTATTGTGCATAAAGTCAGAAATGGGTAAAGAAATGATTGAAGGTTGACCAGTGAGTCTATTTAATTTGCAATTTCTAGAGGTCACTGTGTTCACTGAAGAAATATCATACATAATAAACCTGGTTTTCTTTGACAGTCATTTTCCAACTGGTAAATGTGATTATCATAATGGCCACCTGAGGTTTTATAGTATAAAACACTTTTCAAGTTAACAAAGTAGCATGGCATTGTAGAAGGATAATAGTTTTCATACAAGACAAATACGACCTTGATGCCTACTGCTACTGTACTTCTGAGTTTCTTTACTTCATTTGTATAACACTTTTAAATAACATGCACAAATGAAAGATAAACTGTGTTTCAGTGCAGTTACTCAAATACAATAATTTTTGTATTTTATGGTGTCTCTGTGATAATTATCACTATTCTTAATCTGCTCAATAAATGATAAAGAATGTCTAAGCATTATCTTCTTTTTGTATTTGAGCAAATAAATGGTAAATTACAAACCACTCATGAAGTGTGTTAGAAAACAGAGATTTCAATCCACTTGCATAGGGGTAAAATGGACTCTGTTTCATCCCATGGAGCTCTGGTTTAGACTATCTTCATTTTTTTTTTTTTTTTTGAGGTAGGGTCTCACTAGTCCAGGCTAAGCTGGAAGTCACTATGTAGTCTCAGGGTGGCCTCAAACTCATGGCGATCCTCCTACCTCTGCCTCCCAAGTACTGGGATTAAAGGCATGCACTACCATGCCCAGCCAAAAATTTAATTAAGTAGCTATGCTAATTTCTGTGACTAGCAATAGTAATGGCTAGTTACATGTCTGATATCAAAACTCATGTTGATTTTTAGGAACTAGACAAGAAAATGAGCTGGATGTGGTACTCACACATATTATCCCAGTACTTGGGAGGCTGAGGCAGGAGAATCTCCATGAGTTTTAAGGTATCCTGGGCTACAGAGTGAGAACCTGCTTAAAATAAAAGCAAAAAACAAGAGCCAGGTGTGGTGGTACATACCTTTAATCCCAGCACTTGGGAGGCAGAAGTAAGAGAATTGCTATGAGTTCGAGACCAGCCTGAGACTACATAGTGACTTTCAGGTCAGCCTGGGCTAGAGCAGAAACCCTACATCAAAAACCAAAACAAAACAAAAACAAAAACAGGCAGAGAAAATGGGCCAAAAATGATGAGAATGATTTTGTTAGAGATAAAATAATGATGTTAACTAGCTCAATTGTGGTAAACATTTTATATGTATGCATATCAAAACATCATGTTGTATTCCTTAAATCTACACAATTCTTACTTTTTAATTATACTCCAAAAAAAGAGAATTCCTATATGTATGATGAAAAATACCAAACGTCATGGGAATGGTCTTGGAGAGATTAAACAATATGATCAAAGGTGACCAGGATTGAAGGTGACTCAGCCTTGGTCTGAATGAGCAATCTGACCAGCCTACCACTTGGACTTTGACTGCATTCAAAGCAACTCAGTGTCATGTGCGATAAGGTGATAGTTGCAAAGTACTTTGGGTCTATCTGTTTGCACATGATCAACTTTAAATATGAATGCTATGAAAAGAACATTGAAAAACTGAAGGCCATCTGTGGAACATTCCCAACATAGTACATGGTCTTTGAAACCATATCTGAGAACTGCCTTGAATATAGTAGATATAATGGATGGGTCTACATTGGAGGAAAGAAAACCTATGGGAAACATTACAATTAAGGATCTGCTTGGTAACGCATGGTCTAACCTACTTAGAAGCAAATAACTTGTTGTGATGCCCACACAAGTGCAGTGGTGGCACACAGCCATGGTGGGGAACCAACTGCTCTCAATTTGGCTAACTGATCCCCTCACTGGTATGGGACCCATAGCTGGAGCTGGGAAACAAGTCAGAACCATATCCAAACATAAGCCCACTCTCCAATATCAAGCTACCATCAATTGTGGGCTACAAGAGGGCCTACACCTATTAAATTCTCTATAAAAAAAAAAAGTAAGGGTTATCTCATTTGTCCTGGTGCTAACTTACTCTCCGTTGGAGAATCTGCTTCTCTTTTTCAGATAGATATAGATCCTAAGGAGAGAGCCACCCCATCATACCTCAAAAGGGCCCCGGCTGAAACTAAGAAAAATTGGAGAAACAAGCAAGGGGGCTGTTTTCCTGATGAACCGGACACCAGCACAAGGGGGAAGGAGATCAGCACAGAGAAAAATCAACTCCTACCAAATCAGAGAGCCAGAGCCTCAGAGGCCCCCAACACCTCATCACTGAAGCAGACCAAAAATGAACCCAACATGGCTCAGGGAAATTTTGCGGAAGAGGGGGCGGAAAGAATGTCAGAGTCACATGTTGGGTCATGATATGCAGAGACATTTATCTTACCCATAACTGTGGGCTAACTCCACAATGCATGACCCGTATACCTCAACAAGGAGGGGCCAAGGGGAGGGGGTAGGTCACGGATGAGCCTAATAATGGTACCAAACTGACTGTATTTGCTGAATACAGAACTGACTAATAAACTAAAAAAAAAAAAAAAAAAAAAAAAAAAGATCTGCTTGGAAGGAAGACTTGGCTTCTATGTGGATCTAAAAGATCAACACAGCATTTTACAGGAGATATCCAATGAAGTCTACAATTTCCCCAGCTCAAACACAGAGCCCAGCACATGCAAGTGTATGGTGAGCATGCATGCATGTATGTGTTTATATGTATATGGGCACATTATGTATGTGTGTGTATGTGAGTATGTGTGTGTGTGTGTGTGTGTGTGTGTGTGTGTGTGTGTGTGTACACACACGTGGTGGCCAGAGGTCAACGTCAAGTGTCTTTCTTACTCATTTTCCACCTTATTTTTTTGAGACAGGTTCTCTCACTGAACCTAGAGCTCACTAATTCTGCTAGACTAGCTAGGCCAGCCAGCCCCAGGGATCCTCCTGACTCTACATACCCAGTACTAGGACTGTAAGCCATGCCTGGCTTTTACATGGATGCTGGAGATCTGAATCAGATCCTCATGCTTATATAGGAAATAATTCACTGACTGAGCCGTCTCCTGGTTCCCCAAATCCTTTAAGCAGCAACTACTACAAATTATCATTTAGACATGAGGACAAATGAAGCTTACAAAAATTTGAATAATTTACCCAAACCCTTAAAACTAGTAAGTTTTGTATGAAGGTATGTATCTTCACAACCTATGATGTTGACATCATTTCCTTGACAATGTAAATTTCCTTAAGGTCATAGGAGTCTACATATTTAGTTGGGCTTAACAAGCAGTAAATCTATGCCAATACTTGGACATTTCCACAGCACAGCATTTGTAATGAGGTTATTTCTTTGGTATAGGTAAAAGAGAGAGAGAGAGAGATCAACTTTCTCAAAATCATATAAAACTAAAGACTAAATATAAATATATGAAATAAGGACTAAAACCGGCATTGTGTGAGTTAAACACTGCACTCTCTATGCCATCTCTCTCACAGAAACAAAAAGATTAACTACCAAGAAAAGCTCTTCACAAATACCTCAAGAGGCATATAGTGGTCATAGTCCAGGAGAGAGGACCTTGCATGGGGGTAGAATTGCAAATTGAGATTCTTGGTACTTCCAAGCCTTTATGATTCTGGCAATTAGCTCTTTGGTATCCATTCTTCACAGGGTCTACTAAACATTGTGTAGATGCTTGGAATCGAATGGAACAGAAGTCCACTCTCCAAGGGAGTCAAACTTGGTGCACTGCTGAAGGAGTTTTGGCTTTGCAAGTGAATTTTCTGGCTATTTGTGTCAAAGCTGAATTAGAGAAAGGCGGGCTGCCCAGCATAGCTAGCAATTAGAGTCCAACCCACAGATTCATGCACTGAGTTGGCTGCTGGTGTGGGAAGGACAGGGCAGGAGGCACCTTCAAGAGGCACTGAAATGAAGTCAGAGCAGTTGTGGGCAGCAGCCACAGGAGCTACAGCCACAAGAAAAGGCTGGACAACTGGCCTCAGTCTCGATTTGGATAACGGATGTTTATTCTGCTCTGCCTCCCAGGCCTCTCCCTTCCTGTCCACAAGGCCATTCCCTCAAGCCACTGGCAGGTGATTAACTAGATGCATATGCTCAGACCCAACCAAGAAGTATTCTCGGGTGAGACTCACTTTGGGTGAGGTTAGCAGTACCTTCCCTGTCTAGAGCTGCAGAGAGAGCCCCTCCTCTTCCCTTGTCCCATAGTCCAAAGGTCACCGTCCCTGAAAACACCTGAATCATGGCTGGCGGTGCTGCTGCCTGAATTCAGAATTAGTAGTGTGGTGCAAATGGTGACGTAGGGAGAATGCATAACTCAAGTCTGACAGGGTTTCCTGGGAGCAGATGCCCTCATATGGCTCACTTGGTTTTTTAGAGACAGCATAGAAAAGTTTTCTTGCTCAGTGATCACACCCGTGGCTAATCAAAAACACTCAAATGACCACCTCCTTCAATAATAGCAATTATTCTCCAACGTTTTTCCCTGAATGCCACTTTATGCTTTTGTAAATAATTAAAGACCAAAAGAGATTTTGTTACCTTTAAAAAAAAGTATTTATTTATTTCAGAGAGGGAGACAAATAGAGGGAGAGTGAGTGGGTATGAGTATACCAGGGTCTCCTGCTGCTGCAGAAGGAACTATAGACATGCACACCACTTTGTGCATCTGCCTTTATGTAGTTACTAGGGAGTCAAACCCTGGCATTCAGGCTTTGCAAGCAAGCTCCTTGAAACACTGAACCATCTGTCCAGCCCCAAATTTACCTTTTTTTCCAAAAAGATTTTGAGTATATGAATTATCTTTCAATATTTACTACCTTTGAAATGAAGAAAAATTAGAATAACACTTTATTAATTTCTTTAAAAGTAATTCAACATTATATGTAAACACAATATTATTTCTGAAAAATAAGTACATTTTCCAAACAAAAATATTGGTGAGCCAGGCTTTTTTTTTTTTTTATTTTACTTTAAAAAAAAATCCTTTAAAGTCTAGCTTAATAGAGGGCAGCTAGACTCTCCCTCTAGTTCTGCTTTCAATCTATGATGATTTGTTGTTTGGGTTGAAGATTATGGAGATGGTCCAATCTCTCACAGTATGTAATTAGAAAAGGGAGAAGGATTACAACAGCCTTTTTAGATAACTGTGGAGACTTTTATTATTATTATTATACCAAAACAGATTAGTCACAGTGAAGAATCTACACCGTATCTGTGAACTTTTCATAATTTGTTTCATTAAAATCAATTGATCTGTCATGAACTTTGAATGAATCTTTTTACCCAGGCACAATTTTCTATCATACTTGATCATTTGGAAAATATTGATTTTTTTCTGAGTTATGCAGATCTTTCAAATGTTGACATATTTCATTATGCCATATAAAAAAACACATCCATTAATATCACCACTGATCTGATCAGAAAATCTTGATGGATTGGGAACCTGCCAAGCTCATGGTGGCAGATACAAGTTTTTCAAAATTCTAATTTTTGCTGCAAGACTCAAATTTTATCGACATCAAACCTGTCAGTTGTTTTCCTTCAAATGACAGGCTTGCTTTGTTCATTTCTTTGAGAAAATGTCTGCCAAGTCTGAATAACCAGTGTGTCTGTCAGTGATTTCTTCAAGAAAAAAAAAAATGTTGTTCCATGCAAAGTGACTCTAGTTCAACTCCCAGCTCCCACAATTCCATGATGCGTTTCCCTGAGAGCTCAGCATGCTGTGGAAGTGTTCTGCGTGTGCTTCCCATCTTGTCACAGGAAATATTTTTAAAGAATGTCCTCAAGGGTGGAGATTTAATGAAATTAATAATACTCACTGCTTCCTCGTAAATACTCTTAAGAACACTGACGTCCCCTGGTGTTAAGTGTGGTGTCGAGGCATACACTGACAGTTGAGGACTAGTGCTTTGATTTGTTCCCCAGTGCTGACAGTTAAAGCCACCAATGCTCTTTCACCACCGGTGAAATGTGAATTTAGTGAACATGGCAAGTCACATCTTAATATTATTATGACAGTAGGTGAGACTCTGCAGACCTTCTAAAAGGTTCTTAGGGCCCCAGAGACGCAGGGACTGCACTTTGAGAAGCATCGTGCTAAAGTGTTGAAGGATCTTATGAAAATGCCAATATCATCTGGGAGGAATGGGTAAAAACAAAACAAAACAAAACAAAAAATATTCCTTGGCCTTTGCTGTCTCAGCTTTGCATAGAGGCAGGAGGGATCAGCAAGGGCGACTCTCACCTTGAGGAGTCAGGTCAAGAGAGAATACCAGATCCCTCACTCACTAGATCCATAAGTCATGTCATTTTCAAGTTCTCTTTTTTTATTTGTCAAGTGAAAAAAAATCTTAAAACTTTAAAATTCCCATAAGGATGCAATATTAGTAGGTACATAATAAAAGATGGCTATATGTTTATAGGTTTGAGCCTAGGAAAGTGTCAGGAAGTGTAAGTATTGCCCGAGTGCCAACCGAGATTAGCCATGAGAGAGTACATAGAAAAAGATGCCAAAGACTACCTTCATTTTTCACTCATTCATTCATCCACCCATTTGATAATCACCTACTGCATGCCAGTCTCCCCAGTTTTGTACTAAGAAAGTCAAAACATGATAATGACTTGTATGGCAGACAGAATGTAGTATTCAAATCAGGGAATATGGATTTTGGTCTCAGTTTTGTACTGGCCTTGTCATGTGGTACTGCCCTTTCAATTCTTTGAATTTAATTACCTTGTTTTCAAAAAGAGAAAGATAAATGCTTCACAGTGATATTTCAGAAATCAATGCTAAAATGTGGTACAAGGAGCCTGTGGTGGTTTGAATAGAATAGATGGCCCCCAATATATTCAGTTGCTTATTTGTAGTTTGCATCTCTAGCCACCTGGCTGGAGTTAATACCATTGTGTGGATCTTAAGGTGTGGTGGTGGGTTTCAGATTACAATCTAAAGATATGCAAAGTGTGCCTAGCTGAAGTTCCTGAAGCATGCTGTGCTCTATGGCTTTTGGTTTTTAGGCTTGTACTTCTCTCCCTCTGCTTGGGCCTGTGAAGGCAGGCCAGTTTCTTCTGCCATTATGGAACTTCCCCTGGATCTGTAAGCTTCAATAAATATCCCTTCCTCCATAACTGTGTCTGGTCTGAAAGTTCATCTCAGCAAACCTGAAGCTGTCTGATACAGAGCCTTTAACTATTTTGATGCATATGGTTTTTGAAGTGACTCCCTCTCCAATATTTTAAAACATGGTATCACATGGAGTAAGGAATCTCTTCTGATCCTTAGGCTGGGATGGACATAGACCAGTGGTGGATTGATTGCCTAGCATTCACAAGACCCAGAGTTTGATACCCAGCACTGCAAAAACAAATCAGCAATGTCTTTCCAATCCTTGATCTTTTAAAATATTTTATTTATTTATGAGAGAGAGAGGCAGATAGAGAATGGGCACAGCAGGGCCTCCAGCCATTGCAAACAAGCTCCAGATGCATGTGCCACCTTGTACATCTGGCTTACCTGGGTACTGGGGAATCGAACCTGGGTCCGTAGCCTTCACAGGCAAGTGCCTTAACTGCTAAGCCATCTCTCTAGCCTAATCTCCTTGGTTCTGAAGTAGAATGATAACACCTGCCAGCTTTCTTTTAATTCTGGGGATATATTGTGTTAACATGGCAGCACAGAGTAGGTGCTCAATTTATGGCAGCTATTATTTTAGCTTTTGTGGTGGAATAGATTACAAAATGAGCCAGGAAAATGAATGAAAGAGAAGGATTTGTAGTATGGCTTCATTCAGCACCATAGACTTACTATTGATCATATGAGAAGTTGTTGCTGTCACCTTCTCATTGATGGGACAAAGCATCAGACCCAAAGCAGCTGATGGGAGGAAAGTTCTTATTTTGGCTTAGAGTCTCCAGGGGACGCTTCCTGATGACACAGGAACCATGGCATGAGCAGGGGCCACAGCAGGTGAAAAACAACAGCAAGAGAGTGAGCTGAGCTCTGGCAAGGGTTGAGCTGGCTGTAACACCCTGTGGCCCACTCCCAGCAACATGCCTCCTTCTCTAGCTAGGCTCCACCTGCCAAATTGCATTCAGCTGGAGACCAAGCTTTCAAAACATGAGTTTATGGAGGACATCTGACCCAAACCACCACAGAGGTCTGGTTGTCAGTTAAGAAACTCCCATAGCTAAACTATGGGGAAGGCATCTTCTTGACTTTCCATTCTCAACGTCTAACCTCCCACCACCAAACACTATGGGGAGAAATATAGATGTAGAAAAGACAAACTACACAGGTCAGAGGAAATGATTAGGCAAAAGTCTTGCTGGGGTAGAAGAGTTAGAAACAAGGGAGTTGTAAGGATTACGAACATGTTGGTACAGAGAGATAAATTAGCATCCAGAGCATGGCGTGAGGTATCTCTGCTAACCACTGGAGGATGCTCATGCAGTACTTCAGGAACTGACAAGTAATGATACCCGGGGCCTGCGAGATATGCCAAAAGACGGCGAGTCTGCCCAGAGCCGACCCCTTCATGCTCCACTGCATGGTATGCTCTGTCTGTGGGAAGCACTTTCAGATCCAATAACAAAACATGTTCCTGGATTCCACCCAGAAGCTTGACAAGAAGGTAGGTGATCCATCTGGGTGTGGGCCGTATTTTATAAAACTTTAAGACAAATATTATTCATACGGTCTCTGCGAAGTTCCAGGAACTTCTGTACTGCCCTTACACCTTCATCCCTAACCACCCTGGGAGATAAATTAGTATGGCCATTTTAGAAGTAGAGAAATAGAAGCAAATTCACTTGCCCAGGGTCTTCCCATCTCTAAGGGGTCAATGGTCAAGGGCTGAACCCATAAGTTGCTCTGCTCACCTTGCTGGTGGGCTCCAGGGGAGGAAAGAAGCCCAGAGGAACCAGCGTCCAGCATTCCGAGGCCCTTACAAAGGAGGGGACTGGACTATAATGACTTCAGTGCCGATGGCCATGGGCACTGATGATGCCATGGTAAGGAGTGTCTGCTCGTCACAACCTCACACTACAAGGTAAGATCTAGACACAGAGAACAATGTGACTGCTAGACCTGCTCTTTTAGATGAGTGCTGTGTTTCAACTCCCAGTTTAAGTGCTGAAGGATCATCTGAAATCTACACATTGGACATCTCAGGAGAATAGGAAAGTGAGAGTTTATTATCATTCCCTTCTCCAATCTAGTACTTACCTTTGACCTTCCCCTGCCATCCTTCCCCCACACTCCCTGGAGGACTTAAGGAGGCTTACAACTGGCTGCCATGACAGCCCCCAGAGATGGATGAGTTCTCAACCACCAGGATCCAGTCATCTCTAACTGGAAAGGAAAATGCCAGAGCATCATCGGAAGAGAGGTGTGGACAGCACCTACGTGGGGGCTGCTCAACATAAAACGAAAGCATTGAGTAGCTCTGAAACTAGTATAGCTCATGTGATCCTGTGTAAGTAAACAGCCTCTAGAAACCATTCTCTACTGTGGTTGTCTCTCAAAACACTCTCTTGTCCCAGGTATACAGCACAGACCTAAGTCAACCAGCACCAAAGCTGCCTGCTCACTTGGATGGTGGGTTTCAGGACAGAGTACAGACCCAGCAGGATAATCTTGACCTGAAACGGGGCATCCTCCAAGCATGGCAGCAAGTTATAGTCACTTGGAGAACATATTTAAAAAAAAATACATGGGAACAACAAAACAAAACCCCTAGATCCCAGACTACACCACACCCAATTCAATGGACTCACTGGGGGTAGAGCTTGACCATGATTCTTTTAATATGAACTGTCCATGTCACTCTTTCATGATGCCAGGGTAAGCTGTCCATTATGTACCCATTTAAAAGTCCTCCTGTGCAGACATAACTGACTATTCTAATGGCTTCCAATCACTGAAGAAGGCTTCCTGCTAGACATATTATCTCACAGTAGCATGAAAAGAGCCTAGGCTTTGGAGTACTCAGTTCAAATCCTCATTCATATAGCAATTGACATTATAGAAATTCTGGGTCCATTTATCAGATGCTAAGCCACAAAACAGACATGTCAGACATGGAGCCTATTCTGAAGTAAAAATAAAATATCTATAGCTGAGTTTTATTTAGTTATTTATTTGTAAGAAGAGAGAGAGAGAGAGAGAGAGAGAGAGAGAGAGAATATATCATTGCCTCTTGCCACTGGCAAGCAAACTCCAGATACATGTGCCATTTTGTTCCTGTCTTTACATGGGTACTGAGGAATCAACCTGGGCTGTCAGGCTTTGCGAGAAGTGTCTTTAACCACTGAATAATATCCTTAGTCCCTTGAGCACAGGTTCTATCATTCTATCACTCACTACGTGTGTGATCTTACATCTCTTATCTTTCCATACAGGATGGGAATATCAATACCTCCTTTGTAGGAAGTGTATCTTGAGATTATAAAGTCTGTAATTAAACCATGTAGTACAGAGCAGGTATGTAATAGCTAGTATTGTAAGGACTTTAGAACATCTTACATATTCTCCCCATCAAAGCCTAATATCAAGTTATACTCAGCCATGAAGCCAAGATAGCTAAGAAATTGGAATAGGCAGGGGATAGATCCCAGATAGATTTGAGTAGGTCACTGGAATTACTGTGAACTTTATGTTAGTTTATACAAATAATATATATGGATCTATTTCTCCTTAATTCCTGGCCACTGTAGCAGGCTAGAGACAGGTAAGAATGGGAGCAAAAAGACTGCTTACGGGCTAGAGGATGGCTGAGCAATTAAGGCATTTGCCTGCAAAGCCAAAGGACCCAGGTTCAATTCCCCAGGACCCACGTTAGTCAGATGCGTGCATCTGGAGTTTGTCTGCAGTGGCTGGAGGCCCTGGTGCACCCATTCTCTCTTTTTGTCTCTGTCTCTCTCCCTCTCCTTTCTCTGTCAAATAAATTAAAAATAAGATATTAAAATAAATAATAAATAAATAAAATAAAGATAAATTTAAAATAAATAAAAAATATGATATTAAAAAGACTGTTTAGAAAGCTATGGTGCTGGTAAAAGATATTGGAGGTTTAGAGCAAGAAAACAAAACTCAGATTCTCCTTTGCAATACAGAAATACTCTGTGTACCAAAACATATAAAAATTTCTGTTTACCAGCAAACAAACAATTAATGAAGCAGAGAAGAGTGTATAACTTAAACTCATTCTGATACTATCTACTTGGAGATAATCTCACATTCTACAGGGTGAGGGCTCCAACTCACAAGGAAGAGCCACACTTCTGGTATCAATCAAAAGAAGATTCCCACAACACATTTCACAGGTTGGATTCATGGTTAGAATGGCCCACAGAAGTCAGAGAAACATTTAGTTACTTCTGCTGCTTTATTATAAAAGATAGAAGTGGGCAGGAGAGATGGCTTAGCCATAAAGGTGCTTTCCTGTGAAACCTAAGAACACATGTTTGAATCTCCAGGTCCCACAAAAGCCAGACACACAGTGATGGGGCACACACAGGTGGAGGTCATTTGCAGCAGTTAAAAGGCTCTGGAATGCCAATTCTCTCTCTCTCTCTCTGCCTCTTTTTCTCTGTCTCTCAAAAATAAAATAATAAAAATGATAGAAGGATATTGATGAATATCAGATGATGAGATGCATAGGGAAAGGAGAACAAAAGAGTCATGAAGCTCCTGTGTTCTGTATGGACAAGTCGTTTTCCAGGAACACCCATATTTTTGGCCATCTCCAAACTCTCAAAATGCTGTTTTTCTTTTTTTTTTTTGTTGTTGTTTTTTTGTTTTTTTTTGGTGTGAGCTTCATTATGTAGACATGATTGATCAGATTATTGTCCATTGGTAGGTAAGTTAACCTTCATATCTTCTTCCCTCCCCCAAGATAAAAGGGAAGGAGTTGGAATACAAACCTTGTAGTCCTGTCTTAGACTTCCGTAGTGACCAGCCCTGAGGCTGCATGGAGGCTGCCAGCCACTAGCATGCAAAAAGACATGTGTCACTTCTGAGAGTCCAAGGATTTGGTGTTGTGTGCCCCCCAAGTGGAAATGGAAGTGGCATGCTCTATCAGGCCAAAGATGAGCATGCATTTAGCAACCATAGGGAGATATCATCTAATAAGGTGAATTTTGAAAGTAGCATTTGGAGAGTTTGGAATGTATGATTTAGATTGCTAGGTAAATAGAATATAGGTCCTTTTTTTAAGATTGGAGAATATTTTGGAGAACAATGAGAGTTAAGTTTCAGATATCTAAATTTATATATTTGCATAAATCATTTAAGTTAGGAAAATCTAAAGATAGGCATATTAGTATAAAAATTCAAAGAGAAGACTAGATGTGATAAACATTTGAGAATCATCTTCATGGAAGTGGTGTGGATCCACGAAAAAGGGAGAGTACACCTATATGAGAATACGAAAGAAAAGCAAAGGGACTCAAGATACATCCCTGCACAACACTAAGGGAAATTTCCTGTTAGAGTCTAAATTCCCTGAGGACAAGAATTATGTCATATATATTCCTGGGCTCTTAGTGCCTTACACACAGCAAGCATTTACTAAATGTTATCTGTAAATAAATGAGTTTATCAAACAAACAAACAATGTTACCAATGAACTGAGGGAAATACCAATAAGTATTTGATTCCAATATCCCTATATATATATTTGTTTAGTGGGCAAATAAGAGAGAGTGGTAGAGGGAAGACTCGGCCTCTGAGGCAATACGAGGACTCTTGGTCATTCAGAGAAGTCTTTCCACTGTACTTCCGTGGCTCTCACTGTCTTTCACCTGAGGAAGTGATTTGATGTTCAGCTCTTCACACAAACAGGTATTTAAAGCATTAAGAAAAACTGAGTTCGTTTAATTACATGACTTCAACTGATTGGTTCTATTTAATGAGGCTCATCTCCTGAGACACTTTAATCAAGATGCAAAATTACCCTCTTTTCGAAAAAAAATCTGACATTTCTACAGAGACCTAGATGTAGGCGCGTTCTCCTCAGCTAGCTGTGCCTTCCAATGTCATCCTGGTAACCTCTCCATGCCCCTCAGAGCCATGGCCTCTTTAAGATTCAGTGAACTCTCCCATTACATCTTGTGCAGCCCTGGCTCCCACATGGGAGAAACAAAGAAGAATTCCTATCACAGGCTTCCTTCAAAAACTCAACTAGCCACCTGGTTTTCATTTGCCAATAATAGTATGTTACAGGCTCAAGAGGAGGTACCCTAAAAAAATTTTTTTTAAGTTATAAGGAGGAATATTCCAGCTGGTCTCTTTTCCCTCCCTCTCTGGGTAGGAAGAGTGAAAGAACACTACATTAGTTAAGAACACTGGCTTCCAGGCCAGCCTAGGTTGACTCGTCACTCTCTGCCTTCTTAGCCATGGCACCTCAGCACATTGCTTCATTACCTCGGAGCTCAGATGCCTCATTTCTTACCCATAGTTCCAGGCTTTGTTTAGGAAGGAAAACATGAGCTAATGTAGAACATGTATTTAGCATAGTACCTGACCTCAAGTCAGGAAATAGATGCTAGCCTAACTGAAAGGCATCTCATGTTCTTATGTCCCTATAAGCCACAGGTTATGAATATAACCTCAACTAAGCATTCTAGGCACCTCCAATGTTGTCTACAAACATGACAGTTGAACCAACAGTGAGGTTTCCTCAAGTGGTTATTATCACTCTAGATCTTTCTGATTGCTTTCTTGTGCTTTTAAACGTTCATGTCACATTTGACACCATGAGGAATCAAGCATAGATTAAAATGTATGCATTCAACATTAACTGAACTCTGCCTAGATACACGCAGATTAAGAAAACATGTTCATCACTCAGAATGGGAGTCATGCTCCCAAGGTGTCTACATCACATCCCTT
This sequence comes from Dipus sagitta, assembly GCA_036346955.1. Lineage (NCBI taxonomy): Eukaryota > Metazoa > Chordata > Mammalia > Rodentia > Dipodidae > Dipus > Dipus sagitta. The sequence continues at coordinate 46,855,997 of CM070777.1, read as the reverse complement.
GTGTGGAATATTTGTTGAAGTAACAGCTAAGTAGTCTACTGGTGCATATATATGTAAATTAAACTTGTGGCTGCCTGAAACACCTTGAGGGAGAAGAAATAATTGACACCATGTTATTCATGTCTGGCATTTATATTACAAACAGGGCCCTATCTGTGAACCATTTTGGAATTGTATTAAGTAGAATTTTTTCATATTACTAAAGTTGTTTTCTCAGACCTCACTATGTTCCTTCTGAAAAATCTATGCCAAGAGAGATATTAACAACAATAACAAAATGTTTAATGAGAGAGAAGAGTAGAAATCATGTCAGAAGTATGTGATAGGGGGCCTGTTAGAAGAATAATTTTGTTGTTTAGGAAAATATTTTGATAAATAGCCTTAGCATCTAAGATAGAACCCTCTGAGCATAGCTTCAAAGAAGAGAATGCTAGGCAACTAACAAGCAGGGTGTGCATGTTGTTAGAGAAAGAAGTAGGGACAATAAGGAAGAGAAAGAGCAAGAGAACCTGGGTACAGTCGCTTACGCCTTTAATCCCAGCACTTGGGGATAAAGGTAGAAGTGCGTACCATTTCATGATGCTCAGGTGGAGAGCTGAGAAGATCCAAGACAAAACAAAACAGAACAAACATGTGTGAGACAGAGTTCTTCAGAATTAGAAACAGAGCCAAAAGTCACTTCAAAACATAAATCCCCAGGAATTCACAGAAACCTTGGGTTGGGTTTTGGATTTCCCACAGTATGTGGGATAAGAGGCTCTTGCCAGTTTTGTTAAAATTTCAAAGGACAGAGTGTTCTCAGCTGACCTCTGGATCACATAGGAAAACTGGAAATGCTGCCCATATCTGGCCTGGAAAGAAAGGTGCCAAGTGGATCTTTGAGCTATGGTACAACGTCTAGACTCTGGAATATTCACATAAAAATAAAATGCTTATATATCCATGTACTTCTGGGGGATGGGATCAGAGCTAATATACTCAACTCACGGATTGTTTGGATTACTGTAAAGAAGGAATTTTCTTTAAAATCAGAATTCTTTAACAATAGGTTAACAATAGGTTGGTTGCCTTGTGAAAATGACACATTAGTTAAACTCCCTCTTTGGAGACTTCCTGAAAAAGTATCACTTCTTTCAAACAGGTTGTATTAGATGATTCTAAGGTCCTGTTTCATTCTAAGACTTAGGTTATACGTTTTGGTAAATACTTATTGGGTACCAACACTTCCCCTAGCACTGTGGTTGTCACTAAGATACTATTCAATGCTCAAGATGTCCAACCTAAGGAAGATATAATCCAGTGGATTCTACAACTCTGTGCCACTGAATAGGCAACAACCAACAACACTGACTGCTTACTACATGCCAGGAATATTATATAATTAATGTATCCAATTATCCCGTTAAAACGAACTGCTATTTACCATATTAGAAGAAGAGAATACAAAGTTAGGAAGGTTAGTAAGGGCTTACTAAATACATGAATTTGGATAATTAAACTTGCTATGCATCATTTCCTCATGGGTACAACTATAACATCCAAAGCCTAGATTTGCAATGCTGATCACACGAAGTTAAAATTTGTGACGTGACTGGGGATTTAGTGACAGTCACAACTTCATTACTGTCATTGCTGCACAGCTCCCAGTATGGACTGTGGAAGTAGAATACAGCTCTGTTGCTTTCAGAATGAGGCAGGACAAGGCATGCGGTGAGACTGATGTCCTTTTTTCTCTGGAACAGGAAATCAAAAGCTACTGGAGCCACAGGATATGGGAAGAGAGGTATCTAAGTCTTGAACTTGATATAGACTCATTTCAAGTGTCACCAAACATGACAGTCACTCCTGTCAATAGAGACTTTTCAGTAGAAGGAAAGAGGAGGAAATTAAAGTGTTCCATAGCCCTGATGACCTTTTGTTCATCCCATTTAGGGGATGCCATTGCAATGAGTTGCCTCTGTGGTGGGCCGTATAAACTGTGAGAGTAAAGTTGGTGGAGACTAGAAAGGATAAGGATGTTTGTTTTCTAGCAAGACAGAGAAAATAGAATGCAATAGATATTATCTAATAAGCCAAATAAAATTCAGACAGTCAGACAAGATTTAAAACAAGATTTTATATATATTTTTTATATATATATATCCACCCCTTCCATAGTTGCTAATTGGTTGAACTGCTAAGGACTTCATTCCTTAGTGTATTTCCCCCCACAACTTTCTGATTGTTTTGATCACAGGAGTTAGCCTAACTGGGAAAATATCCATTTTTATTTACATACCTTGAAGTTCTTAACAAGATGCTAAATAAATGTATAGATTCCGTCCTACTAGAAAGACCTGACAATTACTGCCCAATGAAACACAGATCAGAATGGGTGAGGTAATTATATAATGGATCATACCTGTAATCCCAGCATTCAGGAGTTTCATTACAAGTTTCACTAATGAATTCCAGGACAGCCTGTGCTACATTGAGATATCTTGTCTCAAAAACAAAAAACAAGATCAATATTTTGTGGATCCTATTTTATCAATAAAGAAATTGATATTTGAGTAGATTAGGTGAGTTTTCTATTGAACAAAAAGTTTAAAAAAATTCTAGAAGGATTATACAAGACATCTTCCTCTAAAAACATCAAAAGACAACCAAGTTAAAGTGAAGTTACTGGGCTGGAGAGATGGCTTAGCGGTTAAGCGCTTGCCTGTGAAGCCTAAGGACCCCGGTTTGAGGCTCGATTCCCCAGGACCAACGTTAGCCAGATGCACAAGGGGGCGCATGCGTCTGGAGTTCGTTTGCAGTGGCTGGAGGCCTTGGCGCGCCCATTCTCTCTCTCTCTCTCTCCCTCTTTCTCTCGCTGTCTGTCGCTCTCAAATAAATAACCCCCCCCCCCCCAAAGAAAAGTGAAGTTACTAGCAAATACATAGAAAACAGAATCAAGGAAAATGAATTTTATTTGGTTCTCTTTCTAGCCAGAGGACATATCCTAAGGGAACAGGAATTGCTGAGATGTTAAGTAGTCTTTCTCAAACTAGTCTACGGGTTTGGGGAAACAAAACTTGAGGTTTAGGACTTGCAAAATCTGGAATCTTAATATATTATGCTTCACTGACTTTACTAAGCAATAGAACCTGTGGCAAACAAGCTCCTAGTCATAGATGTGTGTGTGTGTGTGTATGTGTGTGTGTGTGTGTGGTATATGCAAGTATGTTCACATGTGTGTGCAGATGCATGTGCCTCATGGATCTGCATGTAGAGGCCACAGGAGAACATCCGTGTCCTCTTCTATTGCTCTTTCACTTGATTTCTGACTGACCCTGGAGCTCGCGTTTTCTTTTTTCTCTGAGCCCAGCTATCCGCCTGTCTCTGTCCCCCTCAGCACTTAGGTTACAGGCATACACAGCCATGTCTTGCTTTTCACATTGTGCTGGTGCTCCAACTCAGATCCTCATGCTTGCTCAGCAAGAGCTCTTACCTGCAGAGTGATCTCCTGGCCCCGAGTCCTAATTTGTGCGTGATGATGTAACATAAGGAACACAGTTTTGCTTTAAATTATCCTAATGGCTTAGAAATTTTCAAGTCCTAAAACTGGATTCAGATGGTCCTACATTTCTAGTTCCCCAGGACCCTTGGGAAAAAAACATCCCTTGTGAAAAATAGAACAGAATGATAATCAACAAGTTTTGTTAACTAATTCCAAAATGTAACAGCCAACATACAATGATAGCCAGAGGAAGAAGAGATCAGATAACATGCAAGAAAACTCACAACAACACATGACAGATCACAAAGTACTCATTGCAATTTTCAGGCACAGATGGCAAAAACAATTCGCTTCCCATTTCCACAGATATAAAAGTTGAACTAAACATTTTAGCAAAGAAGAAAAAAAATACTGGATATGCAGATTTGGGGAAATACTTAGAATTTTCAAAAAGGACCCATTCATTGGATTCAAAAACCAAAGGACGCAGGTTCCATTCCCCAGTACCTATGTTAGTCAGATGCACAATGTGACACATGCATCTGGGGTTTGTTTGCAGTGGCTAGAGGCCCTGGCATGTCCATTCCCTCTCTCTCTTATAAAATATTAAAGAGGAAGAAAATGTCTTTTCATTTAAAATAACTAGCCAAAGTGCAGCTAACCTTGAAAATAGTAGCAATGAAAGAGGCAGATGTTTTATTGCAGTAATGGAAGAATGGCAGTCTTTTCTGCTTTAAGAAAATAATTGCCATCAAAGAAACCTATAGCCATCACAGATATTTGTCAAGAACAAAGGTGAGAGAGAATTCTGGGAACATAGCTGGAGTGGTAGCAGTGATTGTTTTTAGCCTCTCTAAGTCACCTTATGAAAAATACATAGAATAATCCCCATGTACTGAAATCATGTGTGCTTTTGATGAATGACTACTGGATATGGACACTGTCAGCATGCATTTGACAAAAACCCAAGGGAAGCTGCAATGTATTTGATTGTCCTGAAAAGAAAATGGCAACATCTCAAATTGTTATCTTGAGAAAGTATCAGAGTCTAAGAGCTTCAGCTGAGAGAGATTCCTCACGTTACAATTAGAAGTTGAAGGCAAGGGGTCTGGAGTAAGGTCTGACTGACTAGAAGAGTGTGGGCCTTACAAACTTGCACAGTTAACTAGCTCATGAAACCTCAGACTGCCACACAGAGACTGCTACAAAATGAATTCAAATTGAGTAGAGAATGGTCACTAAAGGTAAGGAAAACAGAAGAGCTAGCTAAAAGCAGAAAAAGAAAAAGCTAGGGGCTCCCAGAAAGTACTATAAAATAGTTTTTTAAACACCTTAAAAAACAACAGAAGGAGTTTATAAAAAGCAAAGGTAGACAACTATCCCAACTTATTCTCCTGTCTGTGTTCAGCCACACTAATTACATATGAAAAGGAAAACCTGAAGATATTGTCATCCACATTAAGTTATGTCCTTTAAAAGATGAAACAAAATGTACCTATAGACTAAAGGTACACTAAAAAGATTTTGCTGCAGGTGCATCTTTGTGAAAGGAAATACTGTGTAAGGTTCTTCCAAATGGAAGAAAATGAGGTACACAAAGAAAAGAACAAGAAAAAATGGTATATGTGTGAGATGATCTAAATGCAATGTCAACAAAATAAAACTGCTAAGGGCATTGTGTAGAAATCAACTGCATTTCTAAATTCAAGCACAGTTTGAAAATTAGTCTTAGAAAATTACACTATTCACAGCAGATTCTAAAATATCAGGTTCTCAGTGATAGATTTTTCATAATCTGTGCATCCTCCCAGAGAGAATTATAAAAATACAATGAGAGAAAATTTTAAAATTGTAAATAAAAACAGTATATATCTTACCCATGAATTAGAAGTCTCATTATTTTAAAGACTAATTTTACCTATTTTAAAAAGTCCCCAATTACTTTTTGAGAAAACTTTGGATATGAGTGAAAAATAGAAATTCAAAAGACAACATACAATGGGGAAACAAGATAGGAAGGAGACGTGGGCATCAAGATGTATTGAGTTATAGTAGGGCTGGGAAATGGCTCAGCAGCTAAAGGTGCTTGCTTACAACGCCTGATAGCCTGGGCTCAGTGGCCCATGACCCATGTAGAGCCACATGCACAAAGCAGCGAGCATGCGCATCTGGAGTTTGTTTGCAGTGGCCAGAGGCCCTGGCATGTTTACCTTCTCTTCTTTCTCGTCTCTTCTGTTCTTCTTTCTCTCTCTCTCTCACAAGTAAATAAAAAAATATGTGTTTAAAGTTTCATTGGGGGTGGGCAGAAAAATGGCTCAGCAGTTAAGGTGCTTGCCTGCAAAGCCTGACAACCTGGGCTCAGTTCCCCAGTACCCACATGAAGCCAGATGCACGAAGTGGATCATGTGTCTAGAATTTATTTACAGTGGCTAGATCCCTGGCACACCTGTTCTCTCTGCCTCTCTTCTGACTCCCCCCACTCTCACTCTCTCTGCTTGCAAATATATATACATATACATACACACACACACACACACACACATACACACACATATATATATATAAAGTTTCAGTAGTCCAAGGCCTCATAATAGAAACATAACTATGCAATATAGAGACATTTGGCTTACATGAATAGTGTCATTAAAGAGCAGTGGGAAAATGATGACATTTTCAAAAACAGTGCTTGGATAATTAAGTGTGTGTATGGGGAAATTATTTTGATTCCTATTTTAGTACCACAAACAATTCTAGGTCAATGATGTACTTAAATATGCAAAGCAAGTCATAACACTTTGGGATATAATATAGGTGATAATGACTTTGGTTTAAGACAAAGGTTTTTAGGCGTGACCTAAAAGGAACTAGCTTGATAAATTTTACTGAATTAAAGTATAACATTAAGCAAATGAAAAGGCATGGTACAGAATGCGAATATATATTACCAAAACATATAACCAACCAAGAGCTCCTATCCAGGGGCATTCTTATGAATCAATAAAACAAGACATGCAATCCAGCAGAATATTATATATAAATACATGATAAGGAAAGGAAAAAATAGACAAGAAAAATGGACAAGAGACTTTTTTCTATTTTATTTATTTATTTTTATTAACAACTTCCATGATTATAAAAAATACCCCATGGTAATACCCTTCCTTACCCCACTTACCCCTTTGAAACTCCATTCTCCATCATACCCCCTCCCCATCTCAATCAGTCTCTCTTTTACTTTTGATGTCATGATCTTTTCCTCCTCTTATGATGCTCTTATGCAGTAGTGTCAGGCACTGTGAGGCCATGGATATCCAGGCTATTTTGTGTCTGGAGGGAGCATGTTGCATGGAGTCCTGCCCTTCCTTTGGCTCTTACATTCTTTCCACCACCTCTTCCGCATTAGATCCTGAGCCTTGGAAGGCATGATACAGATATTACAGTACTGAGCACTGCAGTCATTTCTTTCCATCACCATGATATCTTCTGAGTCGTCCCAAGGTTACTGCCATCTGAAAAGAGAAGATTCTCTACCAAAAGTGAGAGTAGCATTAATATAATGGTGTGAACATTAACAGAAGTGCTTACTGGGCAGTTTGATAAGCATAGTATATACATTGAGCCAGACAGCAGCAGATGTTACACCCCTAGGGCTCATGACTACCCCTGTTTTAAGTTTTCAGTATCAGGGTGGTATTTCCTCCCATGGAGCAGGCCTCCAGTCCAATTATAGGGCAGTTGGTTTCCCCCATAACAGACATGCCACTATTGCACCCATTGGCTCATTTGGCCTGGCTGGCCAAATATAAGGCTTGCAGTGTCCACTGTTGAGTATCTTCACTGGTGATTTCTCTTTCTCTCATTGAACTGCATGCAGAATGGCTTCTTCCAGCTTTCTGTCAGCTGGTCTACATGGAGGAGGTTATCAGCTCAGATCCAGCAGGATTTCTCAGTGGCCTTGCAGCCCAAGTATGTGGAGTCTTCAGCAATAGGGTCTTACCATCTATTCCTGTTGGGAAACCAAGTGCCTTGGCAATGGCCTATAATGTTTTGGGAGCATCAAGGACCTCCCTGGTCAAGAACTCACTGGAAGATATCCCATCCCTGGCACTGAAAATTTTCTAGCAACAATCTATGGCTCCTGAGTGTTCCTGGACAAGAGACTTCTAACAGCTTCTTTGCAAAAGGAAAAACCAACTACTCTGTAAACATATGGAAAGGAACATAATCAATCTGTGATCAAGAAAAGGCAAAAATGGGGCTGGAGAGATGGCTTAGCAGTTAAGGCATTTGCCTTCAAAGCCAAAAGATCCTGGTTCCATTCTCCAGGACCCATGTAAGCCAGATGCACAAAGGAGCATGTGCATCTTGAGTTTGTTTTCAGTGGCTGGAGTCTCTGGCATGGCCATTCTCTCCCGCTCTTTCTCTCCCTCTCTGCCTATTTCTGTCTCATAAATAAATAAATAAATAAATAAAATATTTTAAAAAAAGAAAAGGCAAAAATGGAAGCCAAAGTGAAATGTCATTACCCACCTATCAACAATGGCTGGAAGTCAAAGATGGACAATAGGAAGCATTGTGAGGAGAGAAAGCAATGGCGATTCTTCTGTGTGCACACAGGTGTGTAGTATCTGTGGTGTGGTGTGAGTATGTGCTCTGCAAGCACATGGAGAGGTCAGAGCAGAACACTGGGCATCGTACCTCCATCTCTCATCCGCATGTATCCTTGACATGGAGTCTTTCGCTGGTTCTAGAACTTGCTGTTTTTCTCATCCCCAGTGAGCCTTCAGTCTCTTCTCCCCACAAAACTAGTGTTACAGACGTGTATGACCAACCCAGCTCTTGATATGGGTGATGGGGAATTGAACTCAAGTGGCCTGGGGCTTCCTTAGGCCCTTGTGTTTGTGTAGGAAGTGCTCCTGCCACTGAGCCATGCCCTCCAGCCCCTGCAATGGTAATTCTAACACAGTGCTGTAGAATTAGAAATTAGTTGTGGGGAGTGCACAGCAGTGTTACTTATGGCCTCAAACTGGGAATAACCCACATGCCCATCATCTGTGGAATGGCTACTTTAATATTGTGGGATATCCATACAATGAAATGCAATATGAAGCTTAAAATGAATGAATTATAGTTGCAGGTATCAAAGCCATGCACAATATAATGTATAAAACAGAACCATACTCTAAAGGCAGCTAAGCCACATATATAGGGATGAAACCAAAGAACTACTAAGAATACCATCCAATTCTAGAATGTTGACTTGCATTTAGGTAAGAGGAATGAAGTGTCTGGAAAGGGGCAGGGGATAAGCAGGATTTCTGGAGCTGGGGAGATGGCTCAGTGAACAAGAACACCCGCACTAAAAGCTGGTGTGGCCTTTATACCTGGAACCCTAGTTTTTTGGGGAGGCAGAGACAAGAGAATCCCTGTATCTTGACTGTTAATCAACCCTACTGAAAAATAGCACTCTAGGTTCAGTGAAAGAATTTGTCTCAAGGAAATGAAGCAGAAGTGTGATAGACGAGGACACCTGATGTTCTCTTCTGGCCTCCACACACATGCATCTGCACATACATGTCCATAAAACAAACACACACACACACACACACAGAAGGGCTACTGAGGTCCTGGTAAAATTCAATGTATGCCCTTATCAGTAGTGGCCTACTCATTTCATGAGAATTCACTAAGCCATATATTTATGTTTAATATATTTTCCCTCTGTTTTTTTTAACATTATATAGTCTGAAAAGAAGTTTGCAATGAAAACAGGAAGCCAAAACTCAGAGATGTTATGTTTTTCAAAATGGTAGACTCATCAACTTAAAGCAGCCCTAGTGCCACTGACCCCAAAGCCTATGCTTTCAAGTCCTATCCACAAGTCACTCATCATCTAGCAGAGGGTAATAATTATCTCTATCAGACATGAGAGGAAATCAACAATGATATAGAAGATGTGAAATGAGAGTCAAACCAAGGAGGAGATCATCTCCAGCCTGATTGTTAGAACGGCATTTATAGAAGTGATATGACCTGTATGAAGGCAAGACCAAACCTTGTACACCAATATAGACTCGGTCACCCTAACTTGGAAGTACAAATATCGTGGCAGTACTGTATCTGATACCTTTGAAATATAGGCCCCTGCATCCTATATGAAACAGAGGTAGATCTCCATTTTGGAACAAGATGCCTGAAAAACAACCATCTCAGACCTCATGCCCAAGTAATTCTTCATAAACAGGAAATTGTGGCTGCCAGGAGTAAACTCTGAAGGATTTGCAGCCACGAAATTGTTCTCATTATACAACAGCTTAATGAGTTTAATGAATGAGCCCATACGGATTAAATTTCTCATACAAATTTACAGATGGGCTCAAAGAGCAAGAGAGAAAACATATGAGAAGAACCATCTCTAGGGAACTGATCAAACCTCATGGGATTAGAGAGAGAGAGGAGACGGAGCTTAGTTCAATCTAAAAAAGAATCTAGATGTCCCCAGCCCAGATATCCTTCCCTACCCCACTCTCCGCTGCTCCCCCACCCAACCTAATGTCTCTTTATAGCAGCCAGAAGCTTCTGCATCTCCCATCTGGCACCCAGAGAAGTGACTCAGAGCAATAACTACCAAGAAGAAAGAAGCCCTTCATAAATAAAAAGGAAGGAGCCTGACTGGCATCAGGCACCCAACTTTCCTTCCAATACAGCAAATAAATAAAGGCAACCACTTAAAAGGGACGTGCCCGTCTCCACACATAGTGTCTTCCCTCATGGCATCTGACAAGACAACAAGGCGGAGAAATTCACTGGTTTCTGACACTCTGGGCAGGCACAGACATGGTGTCATTTGCAGAGTTCCTCAAGTGCCTTAAACCCAGCACAACTGCCTCAGTTTCTGTGTCAAGAAACGCTGTTCATAGCTCACATGGCAAAGCTGTATGGAAGGTTCTATCTTGATGGTTATCTAATAACCAGTCCTCGGGGCACTTCCGAGTCTGCTGCTCTTTCAGGAAGTCTTTAAGAAGGTTCTCTGAGGGGTGGTACAGTCCCGGGTAGACCCGGTGCCTACTGTGTCAGCCCAGTCTCCAAGGATACATAACTGCACTGACATGTGAACGGCATTCAGAGAGATTAGCACTAAAACAGAAAAGGACTGGGAGGCACTATGGATATAGATACACTCTACCTGAAAGGGCTGGGGTGGGAGTGGTACACCCTAAGAGATGAAATTAGAACTGGATGCTTAAGGTACCTACCAAATACACAAGGTGGGGGGGGGCAATATAGATAAGACACCTGAAATATGCATACACATGAGTACTAAAAGTGATATTCATCCTAATTTGAGTCCCAGTTCCAATGGGTAGTGCTTGTTTTAATGCAAACAGTTCACTGTTTGAGAATTGTTGTGAGTTAGATGCTGTGCCAAAGCTTATTATTTGTCTTCATTTCAATCCCAGAAACACCTTAAAACATAGGAATCATTCCTATGGCCCCCATATGGATGTGTGTTTGGGGATGTCATACTACCTTTACGTGATGAAACTAGTAGTGAGACACTGAAGTGCACACTTGCCCACTAGATTACACTATCTCCGTGGGTGGAAGCATCCTAAAAGAATGGGGCCAATATTCAGTAAGAAAGAGCTCCAGTATGTGGAGCTTTTCCACTGCTCAGAGGACACTGGAAAGATTAGAAGAGAGAATGTGATATAGTTCTTTAAGAAGGCATCTGTAGTAGTGAAGAAATTCTTCCAAAAGCCAGTATACGAAATCATGCTGGGCATGCAAAGATTGAACGGAGACAGGATTATATGATCCTAGAAAAGGAGACCCCCAGGGGTCAGCTTAGCAGCAACTGAAATGTCACTTTTACAAAGCAGGCAGACACCTTCTTGGATTCATTAGCTTCTGAAAATAGAAATACTGTAAAAATGATTTAAAGTAAACTTCTGAAAAAAAAAAGACACAGTGTATTTGGGTATACAGTCAACAATCAGAGCATTTAATTCTAACTTGGCACCAGGTAGCCTGGTTCCTACCAGCGTGTCCTAGAGCTATGGTGACATGAGAGACTGGGGGAGGCAGGTTTCAGAGAGTTCCAAAGAATAAAGCTATGTCTTCAATTTAGGATATTTATATGCACTCACTTGTTAACACTTAATAACCACAACAACAATAATAACGCTGGCAGTTGCTTTCTGGGAGCTGACAACACCCTGAGCCCAGCTTTTAACCTCTTCATTCGCGATCCTCTAGGAAGTCCTATGGAGTTGCTATACAAAGTCATACTGCCAATTCCAATGAAAGAAAGGGAAGTAAAACCTCTAAGTCCATCTTGGTGTTAAGGGAAAATATGAGAACAGAAAGTGAGTCCTGGAAATAATCAACTGCCTTGATCTACACAGATTCCATACAGCTGAGCTGGGATGGGACAGAGACCTTCCACAGATGCTAACCACATCTGTCATTTTGTGGGTGTCAGAACAGAGTGTTTATTCAGCATGGAGTCCATAGAGGGATTTGAGTGGAATTCCTCAAAGAATTCTACCCCATGCCCAAAACATATTGGAACAATGGGAGACTCTCCAGAGTACATTGCAGGCCCAAGGTCTTAGAAGGGTATGTAACTGACCTAGTGAGATAAAGTCCACACTTGACAGTGCAGCTGAGAGAAGCTCGCATAGTTGTCATGATGAAGGAAGCAGCTGGAGTCACTCATGGCATTGTTTGTTTGTGATCAGGGCTGACAAAAAGAGAAGCTGTGTTTCTGGATTGCAAACAAAGGGATGTTGAATCATCCCCTGCTCGTGTTTGTGAAGGAAGGAGGGCATGGCCTGTCTGGCACAGTTACTGGGCCATCTCCAGAAGAACTAGAGTGCAGGCAAGGCTTGTGTATCTCCAAGGACATTCAGATTCCATGGACCTTACAGAAGGATGAATACAAGACTATTATTCTCCATGGGGATTGCCTTAAGATGCCTCAATCAAAAGCTCTAGAAATAGGAAATGACCCTTGAGGATCTCTGAGATAAGGACCTCCTGCACCTCCATGCTATGGCTGGGGAATGCCTCTTCTGCACACTCAGACAAGCCCAGGTTCATGGCTCCGTGTCTGTGTAGATCATCTTAGACCATTACTCAAACTCCAGCTGTGCCATTTGTTGATGGTGTTACCTTGAATAAGTTGTTTAATCACTCTGTACCTCATGTTCCTCATCTGTAAAATGGGGATGCTCAAAGTATATTCCTTGTAGGGATGATAGAAGGATTAAATTATAAAATACATGCAAAGTGCTTATGTCACTAAGTGGCATATTCAATGCTCATTGATCAGAAGTTCCTGATGTTTTTATCTTTTGTGACTCTCATTTTTAGTCTTTCTTACTAGTTTGTGACAATCTTTAGGACAGTCTTTGTTCTATTTCTGTATCATTGTCTAGTATAGAATTTATCACCTGCAGACAATCAGTAAGGTCTGTTGAACTAAATAGACTTTCATACATACATGTATGTATTCATCTATTCATTCATTGTGAAAGAAAGTGATGCTAGATTTATTCAAGAGATGTCTAAGGTGTGGGCTTTCACTTGTATGGCTGGAAAATAGTAAAATGATAGCAACTTGGGGCACAATACATGTTCTCCCCCTTTCCCTTCACATGTGGGCTGCAGTGGGGGGGGGGGCAGAGCTTTTTTTTTTTATTTTAAGATATCAGAAAAGCTATGCCATTGGATGTAAAAGAAGTTCTACATGAAAAGTGTTTTATTCTCAGCACTTTGAGTTGTTCAATGCAACATATATGTCTCCCTTTCCTAGTTTCTTTAGAAGATAGTTCCCTGCCTTCTCATACGGTCTTCTACCACTTGCCCAGAATGAAGAACTTTGGCTTATGACATGGAAAGCCAGAGCAGAAATGTAGGGCTTGGACCCTTTAGTTTGGCTCTTTGGAACCTGTCTATAAAGCACATGTGTTTTTGTCTGTTCCCCCTATAGTTTCATGAAAGGGACACTTGCTAAAGTCTTCCTCTTGTAAACCAGTGACACATTAGTCTAACTTTCAGTAGATAGAAGGAAGCTTAAGCTCAACATGCAATAAAGCTGAAACCTGGATGTGTCATGGTCCTTCTGTTCCAAACACAACAGAGGACACTTTAGACTGGCTTTTCCAAAATACCAACATTCCTGCTTAAGGAAGTAGCAATTAACCATTCTGTAATCTCAGGACAATGTTTGGGAAAAGACAAGGAATACTGGAGCTTCTTAATTGTGAGAAAAACACAATCTCAAGTTAAACCTTTGAAAAATAACAAGCAAGATTTAATGCATCAAAATCAGTCTTCTATCATTGGCTTTTCCCCAACAGACCCAAGGGGCACACTCAATGTAGCATATTTGAGGAGGGTTTATTTATGAAGAAACTACAGTCACAGGCCACTTAAAGGCCGGATATAGTCAGAGAAATACGCTGTTAGGCAATTTCCTCATTGTGCAAACATTCTGGAGTGTACTTACACAAACCTAGATAGTGTAGACTGCCCAGTGTAAGTTCTTAATGCAGGCCAGTGACACAATAAACATGAGATGAATGAGACTGCTTCCAGCTAACCCTGCACACTGTTTTACCCTACATTTTTGTTTTTGATAAGTATGCTATAAAATAATGATAAAAAGTAAATACATAACCCAGAAACCTGTGATTTATTATCATTATCAAGTATTATGTACTTCATATAATTGTACACAGCATAATTTTATATAGCTGGCAGCAATAGGTTTGTTTACATCAGCCTCACCACAAATAGGTACCGAGTGCATTGGGCTATAATGCCACCAGCCCGTGGGAATTTTCCAGTTCCATTATAATTTTAAGGGGCCACAGCTATAGATTTAGTCCATTCTTGACTGAAGCATCATTTCCTAGTTATAGATCTCTTGGTGGACTACAGGACAGTGTCGCCATGCCACCTACCTTTCAACTGACTTTCTCTTCCACAATTCGAGACAAATCTGGTATGCAGTACTAGATTTACTACTTTGCATCTTGTTTCTTTAATAGAGGTGTCTACATCTGCAAAACAGACTCTTAGTTCATTGAGCCTACCATCTGCAAAATTCTTGGCCCTTGGCGAGATGTAGAAGTGAAAGATCAAACCCAGGGCCTGGCCAGGTACCTTGCCACTCTCTCCATGGGGTCCAGGCAATGTTTTCACCCCTAGAGTTAGCAGTGGAGGTGGGGTGCAGAATTTTCTTCATCTGGATTTAGGCAAAAGTTTAGGGAGAAGAGAGTGAGATTTCCAGATTAGAAGCCCCAAACTTTGGAAATTATCATATACCAAAACGAAGACTGGTCCTGGGCTCTGCACAGGCGAGGGACAGTGTGTGCATACACAATGCACCTACAATGTCTATGGACACAGCTATAGTCCCAGCCATCGCCATGGCACCCAGCTCCAATTCTCTCCCATATAATCCATACAGTTAGGGAAGAACTTGTCCACACATCTTACACATGTGTCCCTTTGCCAGAACTGAAAACTATCTCTGAAAATGGCATCATAATTTCATTATGAACTGTCCTCAGTGTCCTGAGAGGAAGTGCTAATTGTGCATCTGTAATGGGATCTCGTTTATTTTCCACACACAAATCCTTCCTAGGAAGTATGGGTGAAATTTATCCATCTACTCCTTGCTGAATCCTATCTCTCTAATCACATGCCAGTCATCTTTTCCTCACATCCTTCCCGTCAAGAATTAATTCATTCTTCTTGAGAATTCTGAGGAGCTTTGATAAGCATAAGTGACTATATCCAGAATCCGTTTTCTTGGATGGCCAGGTCTAAGGCTTGCCTAGCCTCCTCTGCATAATGAGAAGCTGTCCCTACTCAAATGTGTAGATACAAGCTAACTTCTCCTCAGATAAAAACCTCGGCACCCAGGATTTAGACTATTCTCTCTAGAATCCTAAATTTGACTTGCTGACTTGTATGACCATTTATGTCTGCTACCAAGCATGGTCTTTCAACTTATTTCAGATATACAAAGATGTTCAGACCATTAAAATGGAGTCTGGTGGCATTTTGACTACCACGCATTTGGGCATCAGTATCATAACTCGAAAATGACACAGTGCCTTTGATGTAGGTGGTGAGCCCTAAAAAGACGGAAATGTATAGAAATGTTGAAAACCGAAATTGTCTTTCCACATGGCTTGACAACTGATTTTCCTCTTGCTTGGGGATATAGTCTTTTGCTCATTCCCAGGGTGGTCTCAAGCTCATGGATGCAAGTGGTTAGTCCATCTCAGCCTACTAAGTAGCTGGGACTACACACATGTATTCTAATGTGTAGCTGACAATCACATTTTAAATATCCATGCTTTAGGGGCCGAGAGATAGCTCAGTGGTTAAGGCACTTGACTATAAAGCTTAACAACCTGGGTTCAATTCCCCAGTATCCATGTAAACCAGATATAAAGGGGGTGCATGCTTCTGGAGTTAGTTTGTAGTGGCTAGAGACCCTGGTACACACATACTCTCTATCTGTCTCTGTGTGTATCTCTGCTATCAAATAAATAAATAAAGTAGATTTTTTTTAAAAGATCCAGGGCTAGAGAGATGGCTTAGTGGTTAATGCACTTGCCTGAGAATCCTAAGAACACATGTTCGAATCCCCAGGTTCCATGAAGCCAGATGCACAGTGATGCACATGTCATACATGTGCACAGGGGGGCACATGTGTCTGGAGTTTGTTCGCTGTGGCTGAAGGCCCTGGTGTGCCTATTCTCTCTCTCTCTCTCAAAATAAATAATAAAAAGATCCATATGTTGTGAGTCATAATGGTCAGTCTTGGGTTTATTTCCAAATCCCTACCACATTCTGTCCTTGTATGGGTAGTTGGTTTTATAGAAAACAGTAAGAATCTAAAACTCAAACTCTCCAGAACTAACAGTAGTCTCTACCAGAAGCCTAAAGAAATTTTGTAGGCATAAAGGCTGGAAACAGGAGTTTGGCATGGTGGTTCATGCCTGCTATCCTAGTCCCAGTACTCAGGAGGCTGAGACTAGAGAATCTCAAGTCCAAGGTTGAGCTAGGCTCATAGTTAGCTTAAAGACATTATGGGCTATGTTTCAAACAAAACAAAACAAGGACTGGAAAAATGGCTTAGAGGTTAAGTCACTTGCCTGCAGAGTCTAAGAATCCACATTCAACTCTCCAGGTCCCATGTAAACCAGATGTACAAGGAAACAAAAGTGTACAAGGTAATATATGCACATTAGGTGGCACATGCATCTGAAGCTCAATTTCAGTGGCTAAGGCCCTGGCACACCAATTATTTCTCTTTCACTCTTGCTCATGAAAAAGATTGAAAAACAGAAATAAAAAAATCTTTAAAAAATACAAAATAAAAGCAAAAAGACAAGTATCTCTTATTACAGTGATCCCAAACTTTTGGATTTTACTGAGTAATAAAATAGCCAAAAATATTTGAGGACTAATAGAAGATTGTCAACACTTTATTTTTACCAATCTAGTATGTTATTTAAAAAAGTAAAAATAAATAAATACAATTTTCAATCATTATTTCAAAATAATGGATATTTCAACACCATTATGCAAGATGATTATAATCTCACAACAAATTAAGAAATAACACTTGGCATTACTACACTGGTTTTGAGAGAAAGTTGAGAACCTTTTTTTTTTTTTTTTTGGTTTTTCGAGGTAGGGTCTTACTCTAGCCCAGGCTCACCTGGAATTCACTATGGAGTCTCAGGGTGGCCTTGAACACATGGCAATCCTCCTACCTCTGCCTCCCGAGTGCTGGGATTAAAGGCATGCGCCACCACGCCTGGCGAGAACCTTTTAAATATTGAAAAATTACAAGAAAAAATTTCATTTGGGGGCTTATTTTTCATGGATTTTTAATTTCTTTCTTATAAGTTTGATGAAGCTAGGATTACACATTTAATAGAGGTACACAAATAAACATTTATTTGAACATTATAGTGTCTATCTCCAGTGGTATAGATCAAACCTACGCCTCTGCATACTAGGCAAGCAATCTACCACTGAGTTACTTCTCTAAGCCATAAGTTTAAACTCAAGGATTTCACAGGTATGTGGACCTCAATAGGAGCAATATATCTAATCATGCTATTTCTTTCAATAAAGGTTGTTGAAAATTGAATGATATCACCCAAAGAGACACATTGAAGTCCCAACTCCTAATGCATATGACTGTAACATTCTTTTGAAGTAGAGTCTTTGCAAATGCCAACAGACTAACATGAGGTAAGAGTGGATTAGGGTGGGTTCTTATAACTGGTAACCAGTGTCCTTCTAAAAGAAAGGAGAAGACACAGTGACAAACATCCAGGGAAGACAGGCATATGAAGATGAAAGCAGGAAGTGGACTGATGTGTCTACAAGCCCAGGATGCCTCAGGTTTCAGGCCACCCCAAGGGCTAGGGGAAAGCAGGAATCATTTTCCATGGCAGCTCCAGAGGACACATGGACCTGCTGGTACTTTAATTTGGGATTTCACACTCTAGAATTGAATGGAAATAATTTCCTATTGTTTTAAGCTACCTAGTTTGTAGTACATGGGTCCCCTATCCACAATGGACACCATCCAGGACTCCTACTGATGCCCAAAACTAGGGTCAGTATGGAACTCTGGATATACTTACTGTTCTTATTTCTATATATACACCTACGACAAGTTTAATTTGTGAATTAGGAATAGTAAGAGATTAGTAATAATAGTAACAGTGTAGATCAGAGAAAGCTATAAGACTGTGTTCTCTCTCTCTCTCTCTCTCTCTCTCTCTCTCTCTCTCTCTCACACACACACACACACACACACACACTTCCCATTTAATCTTTTACCCCAGTTGGCTACAAATACACGAAGCCTTGGGAAGTGACGGTGTTGGTAAGGGACACTCCTGTGCTTTGTCACAGAGATGAACTTGAGTGAGTGAAAGAAGGCAAAGCAACCAGCAAGTTGGGCAGGTGGCCAGGGATCTCAACACAGTGAGCTAGAGGAGAAAGTACCCCATTCACAGGTAGTTCATGTGGGCAGTTTTCTCAGGATCCCGATCTCCCACAAAAAAGAAAGAAAGAAAGAAAGGAAGGAAGGAAAGAAAGAAAGAAAGAAGAAAGAAAGAAAGAAAGAAAGAAAGAAAGAAAGAAAGAAAGAAAGAAAGAAAGAAAGAAACAAAGAAAGAAATTTATAATAAATCGTTGCCACACATTTTGTCCCAGGTCACAATTTCTCAAAGATTTTCTCAAGTGACTAAAAAAAAAAATAGCAAGCAGTCAGGACAAAACAACAAGAAGATTGTTCACATATAAATTCTCCTTGTCACAGAACAGCTTTCTTGATGCAAGGCACCCTGAACAGAGGCATCACGCTATCAGAGAGCCTTCTCTGGAAACCTAAATGCAAATGGCCAAAACAGAGGGAGAAACTCCAGGGCTTTTGGCATCCTGAATGGACAATCATCTTCCTGTGCCTTGCAGGATCTTCAGCTAAGTCCATTAACCCGGAATTCCCCATGAGGCCCAGCTGTCCTCAGTCGATGGGGCAGTGGTCTCTCGGGGAACGACTGTCTGGCCGCTCAGCAGCAGGCTTAAACAAACCTGTCAGAGCAGCTCCTAACCAAACACAGAATTTCCATCTGTGTTTGCCTTCCTTCGCTGGTTTTCAGGCCTAGGAAGGGTGGTATCTTTCCAAAGGCTCCTGAGCTATGGAATGCATTTAAATGGCAGGGTTCAAACCCCCCGTCCACCCCTCTCAAATCTGACAATTGTTTAAACGTTATTGCTTGAATGGATGCAGATGTGACCTCCTTTCTCACTGGGAGGAACACTTTTTCGGAAGAAGGAGGAAAACTGGCTTTTTTCTTTTCCTTTTTTTTTTTTAGACACATATTTTATCTTTATGTTTGCATCACGAGCTGCCAAGAGATGCATCTGGTCCCCAAATCAAGAATCTCACACTCCACCTCCCGACTCACAGTTTTCCAAGTGTCTTTCTTTGTGATCTCTGCCCAAACAAGCTGTCGGCAGAGCTCGGTGGACAGATGACCAACACCTCGTGGAAAGAAAAAGGCCCTTTTTCTCATCAATACCACAAAGAATGGCACCAGTGGCATTTTTAATGTCATCCTCTGCTTTTCACCTTTTTTTTTTTAAATAGAGCTCATTTTGTGATTAATATTTTCAGCAGCTAGAGCAAATGCCAGTTTAATTAAATTTCCACACCATCCCCCTTTTATCCAATTAGTGGGTTCACTGGCTTCTCAACAACCTTCAGCATGTGCATTTTCAGTGAATGCTCAGTTGCTCCTGGCTTCACCAAAAAAAAAAAAAAAATCTGTTACATATTAAGTCATAATAAGATATAGGCAATTATAATAGCAACAGGACAAATAGATTTGTATGGTTCATTACAAGGGATTTCTGGAACACATGTAGTGTAAATAACTCGTTTCTAGGGAAGAGTATATTTTGGTGAAATATTTTTAAATGGGGGGGGGTGGGAAGAGGCCATTATCAGTTAGTATAAGAAAATGGAATATAAGGGAATCCTATGAGCTCAGTAGCATTCTAGTATTTAGAGGAGCAACATTTCAACATGTGAACCATAACTGGAAAAAAAAGATAAAGGGTTGTTCCATGAAAAATGAGTGATGACCTGTCTTCCATTTATAGAAAGAGTAATACTTGTGCTATAATACTGGAGAAGACTGAGTAAGCCAGAAGACTGAACTCACAATAGAGAAGCATCTGATATGTGTCAAGCCATGTGCATCTACTTTTGGCTTTGCACACATCTTATTTAAATCTGTTGATAGCCCTGCAACATACTGAATGAAGACACTGAGATAGGAATGCCACAGAGTTCACCATAATTGCTAATACTTTTTTTTAAAAGAGAGGAAAATAGAGGCTTTAGAAGTTGATAACTATACAAGGTCGCTCAGTTAATAAGTGGCTGAGTCAGAAATATGTGGCAGGATTTTTTTTATGACACTATTCTAGGCAAAGAGGATTGTGGTCAATGTATACCCACAGTTGAAGAGGAGACTTAGGCATCACTCAGTCACTTCAGATGACTTTGAAGTTTACAGGTCTTCACCCTGGGGGGTGAAGGGATGGTTTACCTCTACAAGATGGGCAAGGGCTTCCATGATGGAAATGAAAAGGTGCCAGGTGCAAATGGAGTACACGGAACAAGAGTGGTGGGTTCCTGATCTTTTCCAATGCAGACATTGAAGCTGATTGACTATAGTGGCACAGCTCTGTCTCTAGGACTTAAAAAAAAATATCCCTAACTGGGAAATATAGTATCTTCTCCTTGCTAAATTTAAGAAAAATCCTACAGCTTTCTAAGAGTTGTACCTGGACAGAGGCTTCAGAAATCTTGCTCCTCTTGTCACTCAACTTACCCCAAAGCCATGAGTATTGCTGTCTTTATCTAAAAGCTCCTGGGAAGGTGGTTCCCAGCATGCTTCTATGTTCCATATGCAGAATGATTCTTTAGCCACCAGCAGTCTACAGAATCCATTTTATGATTCCCAGGATACATGCAAGATGTTTTGCCTAATTCTTCAGCCTGAATTGGAAGTAGAGTTGAAAGCTCCACATAAGTAAATAGACTGCAGTCACTGAGCCCAGAATACAATCAAGCTCCCCAGGGAAACTGCAACACCGTGTGAAAATGACTGTAAAGTGATATGCCAACATGATGACCTCTGCCCCTTTGAGAAATGAGGGCAGAAGGGGAAGGTGTTGAGCTAAGCCTGATCTCTGAGACTGGTGGAGAGTTGGGCGAGCAAATCCTGCATACATGCTTAAAAGGGAGTTGGGTGAGAGCCAGTTGGACTCAGATACTAGCAGCCAACCACAGGTTGCTAACTGTGAGAATGAGAACCGTATTTTCTATCTGAACAGGGACGGTGGTGTCACGGGGCTTTTGAGTCCATTTTCCTTAGCCCTGAATTAATCGCCTGGGGTTAAATGAACCCTGAGTTTGGAGTCCTGATAAATGAGATGTATCTGTCTCTCGTCTTTATCTACACAGAGAAATTTTAATCAACCCACTTCTAAAATCTCGGTATTCTCAGTGCTGAAATGGGGAGTCTGGAATTCATGACTTGGGTTCTTTCCAGTTGCTAGCACATGAGTAGTCTGTGTGTCAAGAACAACAGAGGCTCAGGTTAAATGCCAGGACTTTCAGAGGCTGTTCTACTGGGGTTATGGAAGAGAACTTAAAACTGCAAGCTCCATATCAGCCCTTCAGCAGAGAGCTGAAACTGACTTATCTGGGCAATTAATGCCTTTACAGTTACACAAGTTCATTATCAAAGTTCATGGGCAAAAACAAAGCCAAAATAATTTTTTATTTTCCATGGCTCTGGGAGGGACTATGCCACCCATGAGCCTACTGAGAGAGCAAGCCTGGGTTGTTGTATAGGCTGCCCAAGGGAAACTTTGAACTAAGCAGAGTCCTCCATTAAGAATTGGAAACTTGTGAATTGGATGAAGAACCCAGTGTAAGTAGGAACAAGAACTGAAAGGGTGTCGTGGAAGAGTTTAGATAGGTTGGGCACAGCAGTCAGGATAGATTCTAAGAAAACTAAATCAACAAGGGAGAAGAAACTCAAGGTGAACCCAGGAATGACCCCATATACCTGGTTACCAAGACAGTTCTCTAAACCTACCATTCCATTTAGCGTTTCTATACGTTTTTTTTTTTTTAGATATCTTGAATCTAGACTGATGGCATGACCAGTTGAATATGGTGAATGTGACAGTGTAATCTCCAAGGAGGGACAGGACATAAAAAGCTTTGAAGCTTCCACAAGGGTCTCTTGGAATGTTCCCTGCTAGAACTCTGCAGCTATGCCAAGAGAAATCCAAGCCATATAGAGAAGCCACATACTGCTACTCTAGACAACAGCTTTACCTGAACTCCTTGCCAGCAACCAATGCCAGTCGTGGGGTCCTGCTGCTTTGGAAGTCTGGCCCTGGTGAGCCTTGAGATTAGTCTAGAGCAGGTGTGATCTGTCCATAGCTACTTGATAAAACTTGAGCCATGAGAGTGAGTGATTGTGATCATTGTGGTATACTGCATTTTGGAGTAGTTTGTTGTGTAGCAATAGATAACCAGAACAGACCCATAGCAATGAGAACAGATGGACAGAGAGGGGCAAAATCTCAAAGAGACAAAGATACACACACACACACACACACACACACACACACACACAGAGAGAGAGAGAGAGAGAGAGAGAGCTTAACAGATCTATATTACCATTTTCATTTGAAGTAATTTAAGAGAATCTCTCTCCCTAATAACATAAACAGACTAACTAAAATCCATCTGCAAAAGGACTAAATTAGATACCAAGTGACAATTTAGGATTGAGGATTTCCAGAACCTTTCCACAGATAAATACATGCACCAACAAGGTTCTTACCCCTCTGTGATGTACTAGAAAATAGAAAAATGCTGTTAAGAATCTAAGTGTAACCGGGCATGGTGGCGCATGCCTTTAATCCCAGCACTCGGGAGGCAGAGGTAGGAGGATTGCCGTGAGTTCGAGGCCACCCTGAGACTCCATAGTGAATTCCAGGTCAGCCTGGGCTAGAGTGAAACCCTACCTCGAAAAACCAAAAAAAATAATAATAATAATAATAAATAATAATAATAAGAATCTAAGTGTATTTCAGCCAATGAAGGCAGTTTGTGAAATAATTTACTCAGAGTCTCAAAGATGAAACCTAGTATTATCAAATCCGCATGACCTAAGTGCCCGTCATCAGAGACCCGTTCAGCGGGCAGTGGAGATACCCACTGCTCTCCTGGCCTCTTCTCCCTATATCATGCATCTCCCTGTAAGTCCCTGGGTCCTCTGGGTTGAGGTGGAAGGGAATTCTTTTTACTTTCCCTTCCTGAAGTTAGTCTGTGGTTCTCACAAGACGCTCAAACCTCCTTGGCGTCATAGCTTGCTTCTTTTGTACCCTCAAACCAAGGTTAAGCCTCAACTGCAAATAGCATGAAAAAGACGACAGGAAGTAAAACATTTGAGAATGGGAAAGTGGGCATAATTTCATCAGAGCTAATAAAAGAAGAAGACCCCGGTATAGCAGGAGGAAAATCACTATTCCCCAATGCTTTGACTTTGCACTAAGCTTAGCTGCTTAAGTTATATTTGAGCAAGACTAAGTAAAGAGATAACATCTTTAAGCAAGATGGCCTTTCCTACCTGCCACCTGCAAGACATAAAGGAAAGCCCTCCCCAGAACTCACCGCATGCAAGGTCACA
Organism: Dipus sagitta; assembly: GCA_036346955.1. NCBI lineage: Eukaryota > Metazoa > Chordata > Mammalia > Rodentia > Dipodidae > Dipus > Dipus sagitta. The sequence goes on along the minus strand of CM070777.1, from coordinate 46,832,174 downwards.
GAGAATCAGTGTGTGAGCAGGGGTGGGGTCCCTGGAACTCCCTGCCAACCTTCTCCTTACCTAGGACATCAAAACCTGCACCAAGCCTACTGATCCTGATTTGCATTTTGAAAGTCACCTGTCTAGCTCTGCCCCTGAAGCAAAGATCAAAGCTGGGAGGGTAGCCAGGAGCAGAGAGGAAATCAAATATTGATGTAATGAGATGCATGATAATTCTCCTCTGCTCACCCTTTCTGTAATGAAAATGAGCCTGGGAAGTGACCGGTAACCAGGCTCCTTCCATGAGCTCATATTATGACTCCCATTTGCTCTGCCAGATGGACCTAGTGCAGCTTTGGCGAGGAAAGGAAAAACACGAGGGAAAAGACCAAGACAATGAGATGGTTTCCCAAGCATCTCCACCACTTCTGTCAGAAGGGTTTTCAGCTCCTTCAGTCCCAACTCAAGAACAACAACATGCAGAACCTCTGTAGCCCTTCAAAAAGAAGTAGGAACAGTTTGAATCCTACTGTTTAAAAAGAAATAAAAAAGATAGATGCTGGCAAGTGTGTAGCAGAAAAAAGAACTCTCACACACTGTTAGCTAGAATGCCAATTAGTGCAGCCACTATGTTGAATAGTCTAGGGGTTCCTAAAACAAAACAAAACAAAAACCTAAAACTAGATGAATTTCATGATCTAGCCATCCAACTCTGGGCAGATATCCAAAGGAAAGGAAATCAGCATACCAAAGAGATACCTGAGCCCCATGTTTATTGCTGCATTAATCACAATAGCAAAAATATTAGAATTACTCTGGATGCCCATTGGTGGATGAATAGATAAAGAAAATATAGTGCATATATAAGAGAATATTATTCAGCCATCAGTGAGAATGAAATCCTCCCATCTGTATAAAAATTGATGCAACTGGGGGACATTAGAAATGAAATAAGCCAAAATCAGAAAGAAAAGTACCATATCTTTTCTTTCACTGTGGAAGTGAAAAAACTGACTTGTAGGTAGCAAAGGTATTACTAGGAATTGGGAAGGGTATGATGGAGACAGGAAAAGCATGGTTTAATTTAGTCAGTATGTCCTATCTACATGTGTGGAAACACTGGGCCCAAATAATATCTACAATTAACATGTATTAATTGGAAAAAAAAGTATGGTGAGATACTCTAAAGTCCCAATCCCTCTTTCCTGGTACCTAAAGAAGGCACAAAGACGGAAAGCAGCTTTTCTCGCTTGGGAGTGCTTTATGCTGAAAATTCTGGAGTCTACCACGCTCAAACTGGGCTTCAGTGAAATGGGGTGATGTGGAGGGAGATAAGCAAAAGAAAGGGCATCAAGCAGAGATGTCAGAGCTGCATCTAAGATTCAGGGAACAGATATGATTTCTGGCAGGGAAGGCAAAGGGGGCAAGAGACATATTGATCGTGATTTCTCATCTGAAACCCCTGCTGAGGATGATGATTCTAACCCCAGGCCCTGGGGAACTGTGGTTCACCACAGGAGCAGATACAGTTTCTGTGTAACAGGAGCCAGGGCCCTTTGGCCCTGGCTGCAGAGTGTGGGCGGGTGAGGGAAGATTTAAGGATTAAGTAGTGAACATGTTAAATGAACATGGGCTCCTTATTCAAGCTCTTGGAATTTTTCAGCTTGCTCATTCAAATACCCGAGAATAACAGTTAATATATTTGTTTTCCTGGTTTCTAAAAATATGCTAAAAAGTGTTTTGCTTTAAAAAAAAATAAAAATAAAAGCTGGCTCCTTCTCTCCAGGATAACTGCACCTAGGTGCTATCTACAAACTGGTGAATCTGGGTTCCGAGCGACTCGTCCCTTTGCCTCAGCTACAAAAAGACTCTTCCAGTTCCCCAGCTGCATCCCTTCCTTCCCACCTTTGCCCAGTACACACACATTGCTCCTCTTCACAGAGGCAACCCTCTGCCTTTCCTGAAGCAGAGCTCATCACCAGTAGACAGACACTTAAGAATTCTAGTTCTCATTCTGTCTTTGTGACTTTCATTGAAACTCTCTGGACCTTGCTTCCATATTCACAAAACCAGCAGAGATGAAAAGAGCCAACGAGCGTGCAGCTAGTCTGGCACTTGCCTGCCACCTCCATCCTCTTTTCTTCTTCCCAAGGGATCCTATTAACTGAAGGCTACAGCAAAACCTACTTCTACCAGCAGAAGGAACACTTCTCACTTGAGGTCAAGGGAAACTTTACCTTTTATACTTCACATTGTATGGACCAAAAAAAAAAAAAAGAATTCATAGCCCCAAGCACTCAAACACGTTGCACTGTCTGCTGATGGAGTCACATAACAGTTATGAGAAGGACATTTGTCTGTGTCTTCTAGCTTCCATGTGGGTCCTGGTAGAGGAAGATAAACTCCCCAGAGATCTCTGCTTTCCCTGTCTCTGAATCCAACCTCTCTCATCTCCACCAATGCAGCAGCCCTGGGATGTTCAAGCCCAGTTATTCCTGACATCCTTCATGCAGACCTAGATGGTCTTTCTCTGCTGAGAACTGGCTCCAAGGGTCTGAACCTCTGAATGTAAAGCATGGATATTATGGGGAAACATCTCACTTACAAAGGCGGAAAATGGAGAAACTTGTCTGTGTTCCAGAGACCTGATAGATTGGCTTATACTTGTGAGACTAGGGTAATGCAGCAGAATGTTCCCATGGGTGGGAAAAGGACAGATTGAGAAGTAGAATTGGCAACATTCAGGACCTCTGTCCCAAATACAAGACCATTAAATGGAAGAGCTGGAAACTCTATGAAATGAAGATGGATGTTATAATGTGGGCATGCAGTACCCCCACAGTCTCACATGTTGAAGGCTTGGTCCCATATGATGGCATTGAAAGATGGTCATGAGGGCTCAGGTATAATAAATGGGTTAATCCATTGATGGATTGATTCATGGTGCAATGGTATTCAGAAATGGTACAAATTTCCACAAGTTGGGCTGAGTAGAGGAAGTAGGCTACAGGGAGGGGGGATGTTCTTGGGAACTAATATAATTTCCAATATAAGGTCTTCCTCTGCATCTTGGCTGCCATGAGGTGAATATCTGTGTTCTATCACACCCACTACCAGGATTTTCTGCTTTACCACAGAGCCAAAAAAAAAAAAAAAAAAAAACCATAGTGAGTTAGCCACGGATTGTCACCTCTGAAACCATGAGTCAAAACAGAAACATTCCTCCTTTAAAGCCCTTTGCAGCAGAAAGTCTGGCTCACACCAGACAAGGGTGTGACAGGGCTCTGGTAGTATTTCCCAGCCAGTGGGATTTTCTCAGTTACTGTTATTCTACAGTGCTCCCTCCTGGATCGCAGACTGACTCAGCATTTTGAGCAAGCCATCTGTCTGAAAGCAGCTGGATCACATAGACATCATTCATGTTCTTTTGTTCCATTTTGGTTTTGAGGTAGGGTCTCACTCCAGCCCAGGCTGGCCTGGAATTCACTCTGTTCTGTCAGGGTGGCCTCGAACTCACAGTGATCCTTCTTCCTCCACCTCCCAAGTGTTGGATTTAAAGATGTGTGCTATCATGCCTGGCCTCATTTAGGTTTTGAAAATTTTATTTTGGGGCTGGAGAGGTGGCTTAGCCATTAAGGCCATTGCCTGCATAGACTAATGACCATAATTTGATTTCCCAGTACCCACCTAAAGCCAAATGCACAAAGTGGTACATGCATCTGGAGTTTATTTGCAGTTGGCAAAAGGTCTTGGTGTGCCCATTCTCTCTGTCTCTCTCTTGCTGTGTTTCTCTCTGCTTGCAAATAAATAAATATTAAAATTTATTTTTATTTTTGTAAAGGGTTTATTTTCATGCATTTATTTTAGAGAGAGAAGAGGTGGGAGGGGGAGAGGATGGGCATGCCAGGGCCTCCAGCTGTTGCAAGCAACCTCCAGATGTATGTACCAGCTTGTGCATCAGGCTTATGTGGGTCCTAGAGAATTGAACCTGGGTCATTTGGCTTTTCAGAAAAGCATGTTAACTGCAAATCCATCTCTGTAGCCCTAAAATTTATTCTTTTTTATTTTTGTGTGCATATGTGCTCATGCTCTGCATGCTCATGTGTATGCATGATTATGTGTGTGTGTAAGTATAGGAAGGTGCATACTACAGTACACATGTGGAATTAAAGGACAAGTTTTGGTCAGTGCTGGCCTTTCTACATCATTTGAGATGAGATGGGGTGTCTCTCTGAATTCATGCTGTGTTGTTTTTCCTGTGCTCTTTTGTACTCCAGCTTAAGCCTGGAGTGCTTTGTCCAATGAGCCATCTCCCTGGCCCCATATTTGTTTGCTCACAAATCAGTATGGTCAGGCTGATACCTTCAGATACTGTCCCAAGTGGTGCAATACAATTAAGAAAAGAGGTAACAATTCCTGACATCATGCAGCTAACTTTCTAGTGAGGCATTCTAGTCTGGCCAGTATTCAAGGCCAGGATTCTGAAGACCAACATACCCAGAGGCTGAACAGTTAGCAGATAGCAGCACAGTGCTGCCGATATCAGACAATAGGGAGTATGGGATCTGTGGAGACCACATCCTAAGAAGAAGGTTGCTATTGAGTTCCAGGCTACTGTTTCCATATAGAATTTAATTTTATTGCTTTCAGATCTTCTGTTTTCTCAGTAAAAGCCAGAAATCTAAATTTGTATGGGATTCTCTATCCCCCCACCACCCAATACTGAAGCACACCTGTCACCAAGCTAAATCCTAAATTCTCTAGTTTTTAAACATGCGATAAATTAAATGAAACTCATCTGACTGCTAGGTACTGTCTGAAAGACATTTACTTGTGTAGATGTCCAGTTCAGATGGGTAAAAACTGAAGGGTTAAGTAGATCAACCATTCCTAATGTTCTATAACACAGTAGGGTAACTAAGGTGGGTCACAATTAATTGGATATTTAAAAATAGCAAGTAGAAGTCATTCTGAATGTTCCAAATACAAACAGACAATAAATATTTGACATGACAAACATGCCTTGCCCTGATGTGATCATTAAATCTTGTAAATATGTATTGAAATGTCACCTTGCACCCTATAATATTTATAATTATTATTCCAATTAAAGTTATATATATGTACACATGTATATATCATGAAACTGGAATCACAAAGACACCCATAAAGACAAGTATAATGAGGTAATTTTAAAAGGCAAATAACTTTATAACTCTGTGGTGGTTTGATTCAGGTGTCCCCCATAAGCTTAGGTGTTCTGAATGCTGGGTTCCCAGCTGATGGAGATTTGGGAATTAATGCCTCCTGGAGGCAGTTTATTATTGGGAGTGGGCTTATGGGTATTATAGCCAGTTTCCCCTTGCCAGTGTTTGGCACACTCTCCTGTTCCTGTTGTCCACCTGATGTTGGCCAGGGGGTGATGTCCACCCTCTGCTCATGCCATCATTTTCCCCTGCCATCATGGAGTTTCCCCATGTGTCTGTAAGCCAAAATAAACCCTTTTTTCCTCCACAAGCTTCTCTTGGTCGGATGATTTCTGACAGCAATGTGAACATGACTGCAACAATCTCTAAGCAAGAATTGAATCACAGAAATTACAAATTACATTGAGCAATAAGTGATGGGTACACAGCACTCAAGCCTGCTATGTGTTAGAGCCCAAAATGTCAATTGTTACAGCTGTCAGATCTTGTCAGGAAGCACAGGTGCATTCAAAGGAGTGTGTGCATGTGCATGTATGTGCGTGCGTGCGTGTGTGTGTGTGTGTGTGTGTGTAAGTCAGAAGTGTAGGTCTTGCCTTAACTCCCATCTCTCTTGAGGAAACTTCTCACATTGTTCACCACTGCTTTTTCACTAGGCCCCAGGGCATCTAGTGGGTTCTCCTCTCTAACCTCCATTCTTGCCCATAGGCATGGCTGGGATTACAATAGCATCTGGCCTATTACTTTTTTTTTTAACATGGGTGCTGGGGTTCTGAACTCAGGTACTCATGCATACATGAAAATCCCTTTATTCACTGAGCTCCAGCTCTGCATTCAAAGGTTTTAACTGAAGGAGTTTCATTGTTCTATTTACAGAAGCACATATAGGGCTTGGGGAAAAGCAAAAAGGCTGACAAAAGTAGAAATATCAGAGAGCCTTACCACCCCTGGCTTTAAATTTCAAAGGGAAAGCAAGAGCTCCCCAATCCCAGTGAGAGATGGAGCTGTAGACAGAGGGCACTTGGCAGGAGCTGTACTCCTAAAGGAAAAACAACACTTCCAGAATTGAGAGAATAATACTTCTGTGTGGCAGTCTCCCCTTCTAACCTCCTGCTGCTACCTCCAATGGGTCAAAGCAATCCAGAAGCCGGAAGGCAAGACAGCTGCTGGTCCCAGCTACAGAGATCATTCTCCCAGAGCATATGAAAAGGTGGGAAAAGGAAGAGAAGCATTAATGGGTCTCGAAGAAGACATAACTATGCAGGACTTCCCTCTTCTGTTGAGTGTGCACCAGCCCTTTCCTCTCCTGGCATCCTAGGGGTATATATGCTAAGACAGCCCTTCCCAGTCTCTGCAAAATGCTCCTGAGCTTGATCTTGTCATCAAACCAAAAAGAAGTGGGCCCTGGGTATGTGCATAGAGTTCCCAATGGAGGAAGGAAGGAAGGAGAAGGGAAAGAAAGGAGGGAAGGACAGAGGACTCAGCAGCTACATGTAAACAGCTACCATCACTGGTTTGAGCTATTAGTGATGAGGCCTCTTTAATACAGCTTGCTCCAATAGGAGCTTTGTTAAAAGATAGTAGGACAATGAAAAGAGCAGACTCAGAGTGAGGAGGGGATGCAGGGAGCAGTGGGGTGGGCAGATGACTCGCTTTCTTAGTATCACCTTGGATTGCGAATCCAGAGATGGTGTGTCAGAATAAGAAAAGGGATGACCAGGTATAGCCCAACCCCAAACAGTGCTTTAAAAATGATCAGTTTGTGCTGGAGAGATGACTCAGCAGTGAAGGCATTTGCATCCAAAGCCTAGTAACCTGGGTTTGATTCCCCAGTACTCACATAAATGAATGAAGTGTAATATGCATCTGGAGTTTGTTTGCAGTGGCTAGAGGCCCTTGCACACCCATTCTTTCTCTCTGTCCTTCTCTGTCTGTCTTTCTCTTTTTCTGCTTGCAAATAGATGAATATTTAAAAAAAATTTTTAAAGAACAGTAAGTATGTTATGCTGCAAGTGTCAGAATGTTCAGTCACGTAACCACACAAGTCTAGAGGCTAGGGAGAGGATGAGTATAGCTTTCATGCAGCCAGAGCACAATGTTGTTAAATACAGCCTTGTACCCCAGGCTTCCTCCTCTGGCCAGTCCCAGCATGGCTGAAGCCATATCAGGACTCACATCTAGTCACAATAGTTACCTGGATTTGGGCAGCTTAGCCAGAAAAGATGATTCTTTTTCAGATACACCAGCAAGCTTCTTATCACATTTCACAAATCTCAAATGAATCACGTGCTCATTCTTGAATCCATTCCTATGTCCAAGGAAATGTCCAGCTTAGGGCTGGGGTACAAGAAACAAGTCTCTATAGCAACAAGGGTGAGTAGGATACCTCTGGCCTTATTTTTCTCTTGGCTGGTATATAACTACTATCATTTAATTACATATGAGAGAAGATGGCTCATTGCCTACATTGGCTATTTCAGGGCATTGTACTTAATTCTCCTGATGAACTCCATGAGAACTTATCAAATTTCAATGCTCTATAAACAAAGTTTCTTTCTCACTTATGTGAAGTGACCATAGGAGGCTTTTGATGGAAGCTTTCTTTTCTCCATGTTGCCTCTCTCAGAGACTGAGGCAAATAGATCTCCCACCAGCTGGGATGTTCCTAGTTGCCATGGCAAAGAGAGAAAAGCTGATTGTTATCATGCTTCCTAAGCATTCACCTGGAAGCGACATGTGTCACTTCCACTCATATTTCAGTGGCCAAAGCAGGTGGCACAGACCCGTCTACCTTCAAGGCAGAAGAACAGTGTAAGTGTACAGAGGAGAATGAGAATGTGTGTGAACATGTGATAAGGTTGTTCGTGGGCATTGCTGGTGGTAGTGAACATTAGCACAGTCTTCTAGAGAGTACATGGGCAAGCATGTGAAGGGTCTAAGGAAAGTTCATACTCTTCTTTGTAGAACCCCTTAGGAAGGAGTAACTCAGCCAATTATGTACACATCCCTATTGTATGGATAGCTGTGTGTCAACATATGTTGAAACCCTGGATATGAAAACAAACAAACCCCAAACAACCACACTGCCCACAATGGGGTACTGATTTATTAAGCCAAAATAGGACATTTTTTCCCAAAGTAGAGCATTTTAAAATGTTGCTTCTGAAGTGTTTTTGATGCCATGGGAAAAAGTACCTAATAAATAAGGGCTAAGTGAAGAATTATATTGTACTAACACAAAAGTACAACATCCAAAAGAAGACAAAGAAAATATCAATGATGCCTATCTCTGGTGAATGTCATTATCTACTTTGTAGTTTTCAATTTTCTTTTTAGTTATGTAGTCCTAATATATAATTTTTTTAAATTTTTTGTTCATTTTTATTTATTTATTTGAGAGTGACAGAGAGAGAAAGAGTCAGAGAGGGAGAGAGAGAGAAAATGGGCACGCCAGGGCTTCCAGCCACTGCCAACGAACTCCAGACGCGTGCGCCCCCTTGTGCATCTGGCTAACGTGGGTCCTGGAGAACTGAGCCTTGAACCAGGGTCCTTAGGCTTCACAGGCAAGATAATTGCTAAGCCATCTCTCCAGCCCCTAGTATATAATTTTTAACAACAGCAATAATAATGTAATAAAGATCATTAAAACTAGGAGCAGGGGCTGGAGAGATGGCTTAGCAGTTAAGGCACTTGCCTGTGAAGCCTATGGACCCAGGTTTGATTCCCCAGTACCCATGTAACACAGATTCACAAAGTGGCACATGCATCTGGAGTTTCTTTGCTGGCAGCCCTGGCATGCCCATCCTCTCTCTATTTGCCTCTCTCTCTTTCTCTCTTTTTCTCTCTCAAATAAATAAGTAAAAACTAGGAATAGCTGGGCATGGTGTGCACACCTTTAATCCCAGCACTTAGGAGATAGACGTAGGAGGATCACTGTTCAGCTAGAATGAGACCCTGCCTTGAAAAACAAAACAAAATAAAACAAAACAACAACCTAGGAATATAACAGCTAGACATAGTGGCACAAGACTGTGATCCCAGCTACTCAAGAGGCAGAGGCAGGGGTTATTGCAAGTTTGAGGCTTCATAGTAAGACCTTGTCTCAAAATTAAAGAAAAATTAAATTAAAAGTCTGGCGCTAAGAGGTTAAAGGCAATTATTTGTAAAGCCTGCTGGCCTAGGTTTGATTGTCTCTCATAATAAATAAATAAAGTCTGAAAAACAATTGCATAGGTCATGTGTCGCCTCCAAAGGAAGAAAAGAAGCAAACTGCTTAACATCAGATTACTTTATTCTTAATAAAATAGGCATACAAAGATATTTATTATAGTGCCTTCTTTGGTAGCAGCAATCAAACTTTCCAAACATTATAATAGGAAATTGGTTAAATGAATTACAGTTCAGTCAGTTAATAGGTTATGATGAAATATTTAAAAATTAAGATCTGCTTGATATACTTAGAAATGTTTTCTGCCAGGTAGTAAGTAAAATAGGCAAGGTGAAGGAAAATTAATATAGTCTGTCTAAACATGCAAGTGCATGCACACACATACAAACACATGCAAATACACACAAATTCTTTAAAAGCATGCACAATCACTGTTCCCAGTGGTTGCTCTCTAGCAGGAAAGCTAGGTAATCAGAGAACTGAGTACTTCCATGAGAGGAAGACTTTCAACTCTACGTTCTCTCTCTTATTCTCTCTCTCTCTCTTTGTTTCTCAAGGTAGGGTCTCACTCTAGCACAGACTGGCTTGGAATTCACTATGTAGTCTCAGGGTGGCCTTGAACTCACAGTGATCATCCCACCTCTGCCTCCCGAGCGCTGGGATTAAAGGTGAGCACCACCATGCCCATCTCTATGTTTTCTTGCCATTGTTTGATTTTTAAGCCCCATATACATCATTATTTATCTTGAGTCACATTGTGCAAATTAACTGAAAAAATTACTAATAAATCAGACCCTGGCTCTGGTAATCCTATTATGATTCCTGGTCACCTTCCTTGACTTTTTTTTTTTTTTCTCTCTAGCCATCTCATCTCGTGCCTCAGTCCTAGGTTGGGCTGTCACTGCAGCTTAACAAGATTTAGGGATTTGAAGGTGATTTTATTGATCTGTCTACCATTCTGAACAGAAATAACAGGGAGTCTCTTATGTCTATTAGACTCAGGCTCAGGGAATACAAGTCATCTTTTCACCTGGGCTGCAGGCATCTGGCACCCTTCCCAGGGCCCTGTCTGCTACATCCAGGAAGGCCTCCACTTCCGATCGGCAGTTGACATCTTGAGCCCATGCTTTTCTGCATGCTCAGGACTATTTAATTCTTGGGAGTCACTCCCAGTCATTGATACTAAGCTGGGCCCATCACTATGGAAAACCTCAGAGTCAAGGTCAAATTTTCTGAAGAGAGGATCCAAAACAGATGCTGAAAATCAAGTGCTCTGCTCTCAGAGTGAGATACTAGAGAATAGCTCTCTGTAGCTCCATCTTTCAGAATAAGCAAGTGAAATGTGAAGTGAAGAGCAGAAGAGATTTTTGATCCTTGACTTTATTCTGAGTTTGAACTCTAGTTCTCTAGGCTTCTGCCTCTGAAGCCTTCTACAATGCCACCAGGGGTAAATGTCACTGGGATAAATGTTGCTCATCCACGTAGTAAGTGTTCCATCTGGGCACCAGAAATTTGAACCAAGCAGACAGAAGAAGATGGATTGCTGAGATGCAGGAACGACATATTTAAATGTATGCAGTAAAATGTTTACTCACAGTTACAAGAACCGAAACAAATGTGCAACAATGGTTATGTCATGGAATAACCATAAAGAGGATTGCAATCTTGTCACCAACAACCATGGTTTCAGAAGACTATTTCATAAAGTAGGGAAAACATTCAAAATAAAATGTCATGGAAAAAAGTAGAATGTGCCAGGCATGGTGCTGCATGCCTTTAATCCCAGCACTCAGGAGGCAGAGGTAGGAGGATCTCTATGATTTCAAGGCTATCCTGAGATTACATAGGGAATTCCAGGTCAGCCTGAACTAAAATGAGACCCTACCTAGAAAAACCAAAAAAAAAAAAAAAAGTAGAATGCAAAATTATAATCCCATTTCTCTTGTTCCTTAGTTTAGCACCCAGAAGGGTGGTTGTTTTGTGATAAATATTAACTAATAGTAGTAAATAGCTGTTGGTTAAATTTGTCAAAATTAAGCATAATTGGAAAATAGCTAAAAGAAAACAACAGATCATGCATAGTGGTTGGCCTTCGATGATAGAATTCTTGGTAATTTTCTGCAACATATTTTAATGCTCCTCAAATGATCCCAAGATACAACTAAAGTAGAAAATAACATATGCTTATCTTCTTTTACTCTGAGATCTACATACTTCAATCCCCAACAGCGGGTACTATGGCATGGAGTTGATAAAACCTAGGACCTGAGAGGACCATCTTTCTCAAGGACATAAATAGAAAGAATCAGAGGTGAGTTAACACAGACCTGATGGGAATCAGTTGGCTTCATATTTTTGCAAGCAAGTGCCTTTAACTTCTGAGCCATCTTCCTAGTCCTGGTCTTGCATTTTTGTTTGAAGCAGCTGATAGCAGGAGAAGACAGAGGAAGAACTTACAGCGAGATACAGGCTGATGATTGTGAGTCAGTGCTCGCCCTAAGACTCCAGACTCTTTAACTACTTCAGCCTGCTGCATCAGATGGGTAAAGAGGACTAAGAAGGGCAATAGAGGACTCCCTGAGGTATTGGAGAGATGGCTCAGTGGATAAAGCTCTTCTGCTGAAGCCCGACTACCCAGAATTGGATCCTCAGACCAAAAGAAAGCTGGAATCTATGAAGGGCTTCTGTAATCTCGGTATGCTGATGGTAGGTGAGAGATGGAGACAAGAGAAAAATGACAGAGAAGTCCTGACTCCAAAACTTGGTCGACTCTAAACCCAAATGCCTTGAGAATTCCTGGTTGTTCAGTAAAGCCCAACCTTAGCAAGAGTACAGAGATTACCCTTTCGTTAGAACCTGACCTGATACATGAGAAGACTGGAAGCCCACTAAGTGCAGATTATGTGAGGCCATTAGATGATGGTGAGCAATGTCTTAAGCCCAGTCATTACTGAATTACTGGGGAGCATCTGGCCAACAGTTCTCAAAGGTTGATCAATGAATGCATTACCTCATGGCCACTTGGCTCGGCTAATGAATACTTTCTACTGTCTTGGGAGCTTCCGGGACATTTATTGGTACCCCCACTTTATTCTTTACTTAGATTTTAGTCTTAAGGTGTGAAAACTGACCTCCATTTATCCACTGACATACTCCTTATAACTCTATGGATTTTGTGGCTTTTGCTCCCTGTGTCTGAAGGTAGTGGCTAATGTGTTTTGCTGGAAATAAGATTGAAGAGGAAGGAACCTCTGAGGCCATATTTGTTTGGTCATACTGTATCAGTTACTTTATTGTTTGGACAAAATAACATACCAGAAGCAGCTTAAGGAAGGGAAGGATTTATTTTCAGACTATAGTTTCAAAGGGAAGTTGATCATAGCAGGAAAAGCATGGCAGAAGCGGGAAGCCATTTTAACGTCCTCACACCAGCAGGGAGGATGTAGAGAAAACGGATACAAGCTGGGCTGGGCTGTAACACCTTCAGGCCTATGCACAGTGATATACTTCCTCCAGCAGAGCTCCACCTTCCAAAACTTTCATAACCTTCCCAAACAGGGCCACCAAGTGAGGATTAAGTATTTGAATACATGAGTCTTTGGGGGATAGTTTAAATTAAACCATCAGAACTACTAACTCAAGGCACACTACAAATATGGAGAGGATACCAAGATGACTGATAAAACAGGACTCACTCCTGTGACCCTCCATGTTGTCTCTAATTGTTTCTCTCCACTCCTGATGAATACATCTGAAAGTGAACTGGGTGTTATTATTATTTTTACTTTAGTTATTATTCCACATTTAGTCTCCATACACTCAGGCAGAAAACAAACTTCCTGGCCTGAAGCCTTTCCCCTCTAACAACTAGTTTCCTTTTTAGGCAAGCCAAAGAATTCCCTTGGATAGCTATAGAAACCACCAAGTCCTTTGGGCCAGATGGAATACCCTGGCACAAAAGCAAAGGGTCACCTTTGGAATTGACCGAACTGATGAATATCATGAAGTGGCACTCCCTGAAACTTCAGCTTATGCATGTCTGTCAGAACATCACCATTTGGCCTGGGGTTCTGCCGCTACAACCCACACTAACCGGACAGGACACACTTCCCCACAGGGAGACCCTTGCAGAAGTTTTCACATGGGAACCTGTCCTTCCAGGTTTTCAACATCATAAAAGCTCTGGCCGGGCTCTTTTGGAAACTGGCTTTTTTTCCTCTGTGTAACCATTTATGTTTTGGAGTTTTCCCTCCCTGAAATGAGGCAAAATAGTAGCGGGGAGGTTCATTAAATTGAACATTATGGAAAACAATTCCCTGTGCCCTTTCTATAGGCACACCCTCTCAGCTCCATGCAGGAATCTGATTCTTCATTGTTCCCAGGGCCTTTTGCCCAGAAGTGAACTTGAAAGAAATAGGAGCATAAATATTCACTTGTCAGCAGATCCATAGAATGCCCTGAGAATCTTGGCAGAGAAGACCCAATATACCTGAAGTATTAACTTTCCCACCTCAGTCCCAATGCACTTGCTTGAGTCAGCTGAGAATGTGGCCTTCTAAATTGCATGCCTTCTGGGAAATCCTGGGAAAGATGTTGTACCCCTTAGGCACTCGCATCTCTTTGGGAGTCTACAGAGATTGCTTGCATTCAAATCCAGCACTTGCTACTTGGGCAAACCTAGGCATATTCAGCAGCTTTATGGGACTTCAGTTTCTTCAACAATAAAATGTGAGATTATTAGAGTAGCTGCCTCATAGGTGTTGTGTGGTTTAATTCATGAATTAGTTCATCTGATGTCCATGGAATATAGTTAGTGTTCAATTAACACACTTATTAAACCCAAGAAGTTTTCTTTGATCAGAAATACTTGGACACAACAGGGCCCTTCTGAGAAAAAGCAATAAGAGGGAAGAGGTTAGAGGACATGGCTCAGATGTTAAAGGCACTTGCTTGTAAAGCCTGCTGGCCCCTAGTTCAGTTCCCCAATCACCTACATAAAGCCAAATGAACATTCATTTGCAGCAGCAAGAGAACCTGGTATGTTTACACACACACACACACACGCACACACGCACACACACACACACAGCAAATAAATTAAAATTAAAAAGAAGAGGGTACAAAGGGACATACACCAAGTTGAAGTACTACTTTGAAATAATGACCACAGTGTTTCTTGCAGGTAGGTGTGGAGTCCTTGTACTGACAGGTCACAGGCAGAGTGAGGTGATAGAGCACTGATAGGGGGTTAAAGACCAAGTGAATAGACAGAAAGAAATATGCCAACACAGAACATCAAGAGATCTAGCTGGAATCTGGAAGGAAGCCAGTTCCCAGATGGTTAGCCCATACAGTGCCGGAGAGCACTACATGAGCTGCCAGGGGAAACTGGCCACCAATGTTGTGAGCAAACACAGACACTACTATACAGAAGCAACCAGCCTGACAAGATGTACACACCCATGCAGTAGTGGCATCCAGCCTTGGTGGGTAACCAATGGCTCTCTGACTGGCTAAGAGATCCCCTCAGTGGAAAGGAACTCATAGCTGGTACTGGGAACCAAGTCTGAATCCTATAGAGACCAAGATTATGGACTCCAGTGAGAAGCTCCTACTAGTCTTTGACCAAAATACAGGCTACACCCATCAAAATCTCTATCAATAATGCTTATCCTCTTTAACCTATGCTGATCTCAATCCCCATTGGAGAATCTGTTTTTCTTTTACAGAAGGCAGCAAAAACTGAGGACCTCCAAAATCTACCAACAAGACAAGAAAAGATAGCTGACTCCCCATCCTGAGATGAGCCACCCCTCGCACATCAGCCAGGGCCCAAGTAAAACCACAGAGAATTGGCAAGATGAGCAAGAGTCTGCTTCCACTGTGAGCCTGAAAATCTCCATTCAGAGTGATGGTGACAGATACTGAAGATACTCAAAATGTACCAAAGCAGAAATCCAGAAGTTGCTGAGAGTTCAACACTAAAGTAGATTTAAAATGTACCCACCAAAGCTCAGGGAACTTTGTGGAAGAGAGGGCAGAAAGATTTTAAGAGCTACAGGATAGGAGGGAATAACTAGAGGCACTACCCTCCCCGAAATGACTGACTGCTTTTCTCACAACTCAGAACCCACAACTTTATGGTGAATGCCAGCATCCCATGGAGGATACCCTTCAGTGGAATGGGGCTGGGGAGGAGGGAAATGATGTGGCCATACAAAATTTCTCCTTAATAATAAAAAAATAGAAATGCAATGAATATGTCTATAAAATTTGGAAGCATACAAAAATTTTAAATTAATGTTAGACTATCTCTGACCATTTTGATATATTTCATCCTTTTTGTTAATATGATATATAGTAACATTATATTATTATAGATAATTCTCATCCCACCTTATGTTCAATTTTAACCAACTAAAGTCACATCTTAAACTAGCCTTTTCTGTTTTATTCAACATAAGTACTATCCCTTCATTAAAGATGGTTTTTAAAAGTACCTTATATTCTACCATATGGATCCATTTACTCAATTCTCTATGAACGTTGAGGCTATTTCTGATTTTTCATTATTATAAATCACACAGCAATGAGCAGCAGTGTCCATAAATCTTTATGTGGATATCTGGTATCTGGTAATTTCCTTAGGATAAATTCCTAGAAGTGGGATTATTGACCAGGAGTGTTACTTATTTTGAACTACACATACACACACACACACACACACACACACACAGACTTTTTTCTTGCTATCAAAGTATGCACACAGAAATGAAAGCCATAATTCTAGAATCTTTCCCCCTTGTCTATAAGGCTTCCCTTGATACCCATTTAAAATGGGTTCTAGGACCTCTGCAGATGTTAAAGTCCACAGATACCCCAGTCTCTTACATAAAATGGCAGAGTATTCACATATAACCTATGTACATCCTCCTGTATACTTTACTTCATTAGGTTGCTTCTAATACCTAACATAAATGCTAAATTGTTTTTATACTACATACTTAAAGGATAAGACAAAAGGCTAGAAATGTTTAACACAGAAACATTTTTTTTCTAAATATCTTAAAATATTTATTTAGTTAGTTAGTTGGGAAGGATTGGGGAGAGAGAGAGCAGGAGAAGAGGAAGAGCGTTTCGGTGCACCAGGGTCTCCTGCAAATGAACTTCAGATGCATATGCCACTTTGTGCCTCTGGTTACCAGGGCACATAGGCTTTGAGAGCATTTAAACACTGAGAAATCTCCCCAGCTCTTTAAAAAATATTTCTGATCTTCATTTAGCTGAATATACAGATGTAAAACCCAGAGCCAACTGTATTCTCTCATTCTGCACCTCTTTTACCCAAAGCATTTGATATATAATTACTGGTTCATAAGTCTGTTTGCCTGGACTAAAAAGACCTTAAAGGTAGAACAACCTCTACAGTCCTGGCACTTGGCTCATGACAGCTCCTAAGTGTGTTGGTCCATGCAGGAGCACACATAGTAAGTACCCTCCTCTGTGCACACTGGCCCTGGCCACTGTGCCACTCTCGATGATGTGCTCTGGTGATAGTTACCACATGAGTCAAGGAAATGCTGGACTACAGAATGTTCTTTCTTGTGGGTGGCTTACACAACATTGAGGGGTAATAATTTACAAGGCTTGTTTAGTGGAAGCCAAGGCATGATACTATCAGGAGAAAAGGGACCAGAATAGTCCAAAAATGGCCATTTGGGGGGGGGGGGGTCACAGAGCCTGAAAATTGGAGAAAAACCAAGAGACTACTTTAGGTTTTGCTCAACATACCAATATCTAGAGAACTGTGGATACTTGGGCCATAGTATTGTAAACTAAAAGAAGAAATAATTGCTAAGCACCTATAAATATCTGTTCTGTCCAACCAGTGGGACTTGTTCATTTTATTATTTGTATGTACAATGGTCTATCAGTTAATGTGAGGTAGTGCCCACACCCAGAATAACCTACACTGAGAAGTGAGTTTTAAAGAAAAGTCTATCTGGGATGAGATGAAACACTGCCATTTACATCACTGCAGGGTATACTACCAAATTATCCAAGGTTATCTTCTTCCTCCAAGCTGAGAATTTGCCCATTCAAAGGCTGGCACTTATTCACCCCTGCTGCCCAGTCTACAGGTGGCACAGATATATTAGAAGAGGCAGCTTGTTGTCCCAGAATGAATGGGTGCCTCTGAGTGACATGGACCAGAGTCTGAGTTCAGACATTCTACGTACTAATTCTGTGACTGTGGGCAAGTCCTCCCAGCAATCTGTGTCTTGGTTTTCTCCATGTAGAAGGAACTACTTATATCTACTTTTGTGGTAAGCAGAATAACACCCCCTGAATATGTCTACCCCCTCCTAATCTCTAGCACCTGTGAACCCAGGACCCTATGTGAGAAAAAGATTTTGCAGATGTGATTAAGGTAAAGGACTGGACATGAAGAGATTTTGCAGGTGGGATAACCTAATCAAATGAACCCACAAAAGCTGAGAATCTTTCTTGGCTGTGGGCCTAAACTATAGTAATGCCAGCAAGCTCAAGAGGGCAACATGAGCAGGATTTAACCCATTGTGGCTGCCTTTGAAGGTGGAGGAAAGAGACATAACCCACGGAATACAGGCCATACCTACAAAACAGAAAAGACCAAGAAAACAGACTTTCCCCTACAACCTCTAGGAATTAGTGTAGCCCTGCTGACAGCTCCATCAAACCCAATGAGATCAGAGTTGAAGTTCTGATTTAATGATAATTTGTGTGGTTTTACAGGACTACTTTATAGTCTTTTGTCATAGCAGATATAGGAAACTCATACAACATAATGTTATTATTATATGTTTCTGTTGTAGTGACCTTCTCATTGCTGGGATAAAGCAGCTGATGAGAGAAAAGGATTTATTTTGGCTTACAGTCTCGAGGGGAATATCCATGATGGCAGGAAAACATGGTAGAGCAGAGGCTGGACATCACCACCTTGCCAACTCAGGTAGAAAACAGCAACAGCAAAGTGAGCTAAGCTCTGGCAAGGGGAAACTGTCTATAACACCCCTAAGCCTGTTACCAACAACACATCTCTTCCTTGCACCCTTGGTGAATTTATGGTATGAATGAGGTTGGAAACTAAGCATGAAATAATGAGGTAACTTCTTCAGGCCACTCTGACCTTTATGCCCCTTGACCACTCTGCCTGGAACAAGAGCTTCATGAAGCAGAATAGGAGAGTATCACTGAAAAGAAATTCTGTTTATAGACAAATGCCTCACAACACAGGGAGTCAAGGAATCAGTTATCTACGTGTTCCTTAAGAGTTGACAATGGATTTACGCTTGTTGTCTTCCCTGTCACGTTGCTTTCCTCCTCACGTCACTGGATGATCATCGGCATGCTGGGAAAAGCCTCTATTCAGATGGCCAACCAAAGGCCTCCCTCTCAGAGGACACCTATCTCTTCACTCCCTGGTGGCATTTCTCCAACTTCAGCATGCACATGAGCCAGTCACCCAGCCCTGAGTTCAGATTTTAGTGCTGCATTTCCTGGTTATGTGACCTCTGCATGTTTCTGGGTCTTCACTTGCTTTTTTGAGAATTAAAGGTAACTCCTACTTCTTATAGTTGGTAGCATATGAAAAAAAAGATGAGTTTGTTAATAGATTAATAGAGTTCTGTCATATGGAAGGGGCTAATAAATACCTCCATTCATCAAAATGGATGCACTAAGCAAATAAATATGCTTCTATGTACACATGAGAAACATACTACATATAAATATAAAGCATATTACAGAAAACTACACACACACTGTGGTGGTTTGATTCAGGTGTCCCCCATAAACTTAAGCATTCTGAATGCTAGGTTCCCAGCTGACGGAGACTTGGGAATGAACGCCTCTTGGAGGCAGTGTATTGTTGGGGGGGGGGGCAGGCTTATGGTGTTATAGCCAGCTCACCCTTTGCTAGTGTTGGCATACTCTCCTGTTCCTATTGTCCACTCTATGTGGGCCACGTGGTGATGTCCACCCTCTGCTCATGCCATTGAGTTCCCTTGCCATTATGGAGCTTCCCCTCGAGCCTGTAAGCCAAAATAAGCGTCTTTTTCCCACAAGCTGTTCTTGATTGGGTGATTTCTACCAGCAATGTGAACCTGACTGCAACGTGCACGCACGCATGCATGCATGCGCGCGCACACACATACACACACATATGTATATATATATATATATATATATATATATATATATATATATACACTATATATAAATACATTATGGATGAACATATATGTATTGAGTACACACACATATGCATATGTATACTTATATGTGAGAAATGACAGGATTTATCTTTAAATTTTTCATACTACAATGAGAACAAGACAGGTAAAATATAGAATCATGAGCTAGAGAGATGGCTTAGCAGTTAAGTTGTTTGCCTGCAAAGCCTAAGAATCCAGCTTCAATTCTCCAGTACCCACATAAGCCAGATGCACAAGGTGGTGCATGCGTCTTGAGTTTGTTTGCAGTAGCTAGAGGCCCTGGCACACCTATTCAGTCTCTATCTGCTTCTTTTTTTCTCTCTCTTCCTCTCAAATAAACAAATAAAATATTAAAAATTAGAATCATAAGATAATGTAGAGAGTACAAAAACAGGAAGAAACATTTAATATTATAGGTTCAGAGAAGAAAAGCAACTAATGTAGTTTGGGCTGTTATGAATCCCTTTGAGTAAAGTGACCTTTTTCTTTACTTTTGGGAGTATTGGGGATTAAAGCCAGGCCTTTGTTGGCACTGACCAATCACTCTATCACTAAGCCTATTCCCAGCCCTGAGATCAATTCTAATTTGAATTTTTAGGATTAATAGGAATCAGTCATGCAAAAGACAAAAAATGGTATATGCAAAAGCCTAAGACAAGAGAAACACACGATCAAGAAATGAATACAATATTGTAGCTAATAGGCAGAGAAAATATAGATACTGTTTATTACAATACTAGCTGTTTAAAGGTATGACTGCCTGAGACTACTTAGTGAATTCCAGGTCAGCCTGGACTAGAGTATGACTCAAACTCAAAAAGAAAAAAAAAAGTATGACTATAATTATTTGTTGTACCAAGTGAGTGTCGCTTTTCATTAATGCATAGTGTATGTCCTTTATGTATGAAGGGACAGTCTAATTGCCACTCAGACCTGTCCTCTTCCTCCATTTCCTGCTACTCTTCCTATGAAGACTGAGGTACTCAGTGAAGTAAAGACAGGCTGCAAAAAGTAGTAAAGAATCCACCAGAAGGCATAGGAACCTAAGAGGAAAGGAAGATTGAAGATGGAAAAAACATGCATGTTTTCTTAACAAGCTGTAGTAAGGACTCAAATTATTTTAAATTTGTCCAGCTATTTGCTTTTTAAAATTTGATTCCACTCCAAGGATGTATTTTGTGGGACCCAGTTTAAATAGCTTTCACATCTATATAAAAATCCAGATCTTGGGGCTGGGGAAGATGGCTCAGCAGTTAAAACCACTTACTTTCAGAACCTCCTGGCCTGGGTTCAAATCCCAAGCCACTCACATAAGCCAGATACAAAAAGTGGTATAAGTGTCTGGTGTTTGTTTGTAGTCTCAAGAGGCCTTGCCTGTCCCAACACATGTGCAAATAAAGAAATAAATAAATTTAAAATCCAAATCTTCTTCAATCAGACTATTTATTGTTTCTTCAAAGTCCATATCCCTAATCCTTCACTTTTGTGGTATGCCCTGCCTGGAATACTTCCTCTGTATTTCTAAATCCCTTCCATTCCTCAAGGCTAGCTTATGCACCATGTCTTCAAGCAAACCTGCCCCTCTGATGAATTTCATGCATTTGTTGTCTGTATCATAGACTTGGTACTTATCTTTCAGAAAACCTTCAAAACATCAGAAGAAAATGTGGAGGACAATGTTATCATCCCTTAAGACTCCTGCCATAAAGGAGCAATTATTTAAAGCAATCTCCTCTGATCCCTAACTATGGTATATAGAATCAATAATATTGTGACTACACTAGGAATGTTGATTTCATCTCTGAAACTTCTGCCTTACAAAGCTGCTGACTTTTTTTCATGTCTATAGTGCATTTCTCCTCTATATTTTTTGACTTTTATATAGAATTGGGTCTTATAAGGTTATAATCTTAAAACCTCAGTAGAGAGCAGTACCTCAAATAGAGAAGATAATAAATGTTCATTACTCCCTTGAGTACCTTAAAGCTCTTTGGAGCAGGGCTGTACTTTCTTTCCTTTTAAATTTCCCCAACAACTTTACAAAAATCGCCAGCTCAAACAGCTCTGGGAATGAAGCAAAATTTTTAAATAATACAACAAGTCAGGTATAAGACAGGACAGGATGGATGGTTCAGGAATGTGTTAGAGTGTCTGTTCATAGCTCATAAAAGCCAGTTATATTGCTAAAAATGTTGTGAGTCCATTTAAACAAGGCTAATATAACTTGTGATTAAACGCACAGTATTAAAACAGGGGATATGATGGAGAATGGAATTTCAAAGGGGAAAGTTGGGGGGGGGGTGGGAGGGTACTACCATGGGATATGGAATATTTTTTATAATCATGGAAAATGTTAATAAAAATTGAGAAAAAAATAAAACAAGGTAATAAATAGTCAAAACTTGCCACTTAATTATTAATTATGTTACAAAGGTTGCACTTGAGGTTATTTGGTGTCCATTCTATCTGTATCGTAAAAATACTATGTAGCACTATCCAATCTCATGCATGTCTTCAGTTCCTCATTCAGGGATGTCAGTTGGGTAGGTTCAAGACATATGGGACAGGAAGTAGGCAAATATTATAAGTGAGGACTTGGTTTATAGTTTATGACTTTTCTTATATTCAAAAAAAAGTGATGGGCTGGGGAAATGGCTTAGCAGTTAAGGTGTTTGTGTGTGAAGCCTAAGGACCCCAGTTTGATTCCCTAGGACCCATATAAGCCAGCTCCACAAGGGGACACATGCATCTGGAGTTCTTTTGCAGTGGCTAGAGGCCCTGGCACACCCATTCTTTTTCTCTCTGCCTCTCTCCCTCTCTCTCTCTCTCTCAAAATAAATAAATAAATAAATAAATAAATAAATAAAATATTTTAAAAAGTGAGGGTGGGCTATAGAGATGGCTTAGCAGTCAAAGTGCCTGCCTATGAAGTGTAAGTACCCAGGTTTGATTCCCAGTACCCACATAAGCCAGATGCACAAGATGGCACATGCATGTGGAATTTGTTTGCAGTGGATAGAGGCCCTGGCATGCCCTTTCTCTCCCTCTCTCTCTCTCTCTCTCTCTCTCTCTCTCTCTTCTTCCTCCTCCTCTCTCTCTTTTTCTCTATCTCTCAAATAAATAAAAAATATTTTTAAAAAGTGAGGAAGAAAACATTAAGAGGTTAAAATTAGGACTTCTGGGTAGGGTACTAAAGTAGATAGACAACAAGCGGTGGAAGCCTATGTCTTAAAAGTATTGGCTAAGTGTCAAGTTGACAAGGGTTGGACTTTTGATGGTTAGTCTTTGATTGTTAACTTGATATGATTTACAATTGCTATGGAAACATATCCCTGGGAAGGTCCACAAAGGATTTTCTCGATTAGGTAAAAAGAAGTGTTAAACCCCACCTTAACTGTGGGTGACACATCTCATGGGCTTGGGAATCCTACTGAATAAGAAGGAGAAATTGAGCTGAGCAGCAGCAGTCATCACTGTCTGCTTCCTGTTTGCCAATGTGATGATGTCACTGACTTCCTGCTCCTGCCACACTTTCCCCACCACAGTGGGCTCTACCCTTTGGAACTGTAATCCAAAGTAAACACTTTTCCTTCCATAAGTTCCTTGTGCACTGATATTTTTTTTCCAGCAATGAGAAAGTAATTAACACAAAAAACTAATACAAATGCTTCTCAAATTGTTTCATGAAATAGCTATGGAAGAGGGAACACTACCAAACTCATTCTATGAAGCTAACATTACCCTGATACAAAAACTGGATAAGAAAACACACACACACACACACACACACACTCTCTCTCTCTCTCTCTATCTCTCTCTCTCTTTCTCTCTCTCTCTCCCCCGACACACCCACCACATCCCACTCCACCCACAAATGAAATTATAGTCCATTTTCTCTGGAAAACATAGATGCAAAAAAATTCAATAAAATTCTAGAACACAGACAGGCATGGTGGTGCACACCTTGAATCCCACCACTTGGGAGGCAGAGGTAGGAGGATCACTGTGAGTTCAAGGCCAGTCTGAGACCACATAGTGAATTCCAGGTCAGCCTGTGCTTGAGTAAGACTCTACCTCGAAAAAAAATATTCTGGAACACAATTCAAGGAAGAGTAAGTTCATATAAGTATAAATTCAAATAACAATATGAAAAACAAAGAAGTCAAATAATCCCACTTGCAGATAATATTATTCTAAACTTAAAAGACCCTAAAAACTCCATGTGAATACTATTAGATCAGATAAATGCTTTCACCAAAGCACCAGATGCAAAATCAATATATGAAAAATCAGTAACTTTTCCATTTACTAGTAACAAACTTGCCAAGAAAGAAATCAGGAAAAAAATAAACACTATTCACAAAAGCTTCAAAAATAAAAATACCTAGGAATAAACCTAAGCAAGGAGATGAGAGAGCTTTATAATGAAAACATTAATATACTGAAGAAAGAAATGGAGGAAGACATTGGAGGATAGAAAGAATCCTCATGCTCATGGCAGAATCAGTATTGCTAAGACGGCCACATTACCAAAAGTGATTCTACTGCAACCTCACCAAAATCCCAATATGTTCTTCAGAAAACTAGAAAAAAAATCCCAAAGTTCATAAAAAGCATAATATACTCCAAATAGCAAGGAAAATCTTTGGCAGAAAGAGCAATATTGGACAGGTATCACCATACCTGATTTTAGAACCATAGTAAAGGAAACAGCCCAGTAGTAGTACAAAGTAGACATGAAGACGAAAAGAACAGAATCAGGTACCCAGAAATGAACCCACGCAGCTACAGCTACTTTTTTTTTATTTGAGAGGGAGAGAGAGAGAGAGAGAGAGGAAGAGACACAGAGAAAAAGAACGGACATGCCAGGGCCTCCAGCCACTGCAAACGAACTCCAGACACCTGGGAAATCAAACCAGGGTCCTTAGGCTTCACAGGCAAATGCCTTAACCACTAAGCCATTTCTCCAGCCCCTACAGCTACTTATTTTTGATAAAGGTATGAAGAATGCACATTGTGGGAAAGGATCTTCAATGAATGGTGCTGGGAAGGCAGGATATCCACATGAAGAATCAAGCTGTATCTTCTCTATACACGAAAAATTAATTCAAAATAGTTCAAAGACTTTAATATTAGACCTGAACCTTTAAAATGGCTAGAAGAGAGCTTAGGTAAAACCATTTCAAGATATGTGTAAGGATTTTCTGAAAAAGACTCCAGTAGCACAGAAAATAACTCCAAGAACTGACATATGGGATTATGTAAAATTAAAAAGCTTTTCACAGCAAAGGAAACAATCACCACAGTGAATCTACAGAGTGCGAAAAACCATCTTTGCCAACTACACATGAGCTAGAGAATTAATAGCTAGAACAGCACAAATTAATCACCAAATCACCAACATTGTTAGTCATCGGAGAAATTCAAATTAAAACTGTTTTGAGATTCCATCTCTCATCTATCAGAATGGCTATCATTAAGAAAACAAATGATGTCTAGGATATGAGGAAAGAAGACCTCTTATTCACTGCCAGTGGAAATGTAAGCTTATGTGGCATTATGGAAATTAAAATGGATAGTCCTCAAAAAAATCCTGAAGATAAAAGCTACCATATGACTGAGCCAAATAACTCTTGGGTATGTACTCAGGATTCTAAGTCAACATAGCACAGAGATACTAACATGTTCATGTTTATTGCTGCACTGCTGATAATAGCAAGGAGATGGTACCACCAGCCTACATGTCAATCAACACATGAATGGATAAAGAAATTGTGGTACATTTACACGATGGAATTTTATGCAGCTATAAAAAAATGAAATCATGACATTTATAGGAAAATGGATGAAAGTGAAAATCATTATGTTAACTGAAATAATCCAAACTCGAAAAGACAAATACTGCATGTTTTTATCACATGCAGAATTGAGATTTAAAATTATGTGTAAGTTCAAATTATATATCATAATATAATATTTATTATGTATATACATATATGGTCATATATGTGAGTTGTATGTATATATATACATATGTGTATATATATGAGATTGAAAAACTAAAAAGGAGATCATAAGAGGGGGAAACAAAGTTCATAGAGATAAGGGAGGGAGAGTAATAGAATACATGAGCCATGAAACAAAGGGAGAACTATCTGGGGGAGGGAAGGGATCCAGACAGGGGAAGCAGAGCACAGGGCAAGGCAGTGGGGTAGGGAAACTGAGAACAAAGTACCATGATATATATATATATGCCCTAATGAACACATTCCTCCATAGTCTAAAAAGATAATAAAAATAAAAGTACTATAACAAAGTAAAACATTATCTCATACATAGAGTCATTAAATTCTCAATACAAAATATGAAAAATGTTGGTTATTATTTCCAGAAGGATTATATGAACTAGGAATATGGCTCAGTGGATGGAAGTCTTGCCACTTAAGCATGAGTACCTGAACTTGGATCCCCATTCACCTTGTAAAGCCAGAAGCTATGTTACTCTTCTCTATCCCAGTATGCCAAAGGCAAGATGAGAAGCTGAGGCTGGAGAAATCCCAGCAAGCTCGTGGATCGGATAGCTTGGCAAGTAAAGCAGTGAAGAAAGAGCGAAGGTGGAAGGTAAGGACTTACACGTGGATGTTGTCCTCTGACCTCTACGTGTGCAATGTGGGCACATGCATACCTGCACTCACATATGTGAGTACACACATACACACAGGCCAATGAAGAACTATCCTGTGTTAATCATACAAGGTTTATCAGTGAAGAAAAGGACAGGTCTTCATCGCTACATACAACAGAGGATGCCCAGCGAAAATGTAGTTTCAAATACAACAGGTCTCTCTTACCCGATTTCTCTTTCCATGGTTTCAGCTACTGTCAATGACAGTAAGAAAATACCAATGACACCTCTATGGAGGCACCTCAGTGAGTGAGGGGGAGGCAGGGAGCAAATATAAAAGTATAACCATTAAAATGTATTAATTTAATAAAAGGCAATAATACCCCCTCCCCAAGGTTATAGAAGCAGTAAACAACTGCTTAGGGATAGACCCTCCTACCAGCCCAGCTGCCTGTCAGGTGTGCAGGGTGCTGCAGAGACACGGCTTCCAGGAGCTGTCGCCGACGCTGGATGGGCTTTTCAGTGATATAACTACCTTTGAGTCGCCCATGCTCCTGTAAACAGCCCCTCACCCTACTTTAAGTACTCCAATGAATTTATTGGTTAACCAAAACTAAAATTTTCAGTTGTTTATAAGCAATTCAAATACAGCTATGTGTCTTGTATCTTTGTTTGTTAAATTTGGCAACCCTAGACGTATGTTTTCGTTGTTTTGCTTTCATGTTATTTGCTAACATAAATAAAAATATCAACTGTCATGTTGGATATACACTTGATTTTCAATTGTAACCAGAAGTTGGCCATGGATATGAGTTTGATTAAAAAAAAAAAAAAGAGGGCTAGAGAGATGGCTTAGTGGTTAAGACATTTGCCTGAGAAGCCTAAGGACCTAGGTTCAATTCTCCAGGTCCCATGTAAGCCAGATGCACATAGTGGCCTATGGGTCTGGAGTTTGTTTGCAGTATCTAGAGGCCCTGGCATGCCCATTCTCTCCCTCTGTCTCTCTCTAACAAATAAATAAATAAATAAATAAATAAATAAATAAATAAATAAAAATTCCTCTAAAAAAATACACAGAAAGTTTTGTAAAAAAAAAAAAAAAAAAAAAAAAAAGCCAGGCATGGTGGCGCACGCCTTTAATCCCAGCACTCAAGAGGAAGAGGTAGGAGGATCACTCTGAGTTTGAGGCCACCCTGAGATTACATAGTGAATTCCAGATCAGCCTAGGCTAGAGCAAGACCCTACCTTGAAAAAGAAATCAGGTTGTAGAGATTACTCAGCACTTAAAGGTGCCTGATGGCCTAGGTTCAATTTCCCAGTACCCACATAAAGCCAGATGTACAGAGTGGTGCATGTGTTTGGAGTTTGTTTGCAGTGGCTGGAGGCTCTGGCACACCCATACTCACTCTCTTTCTCTCTGTTTCTTTCTCTTTGTCTTTCATAAATAAATAAATAAAATATTTTTTAAAAAGAAAAAGGAACTCAAACAAAGAGAGTTAACTTAAAAAAAAATAAGCCATTGATTCTATAATGAGCTATGGAGGGGCTGAAGAGATGGCTTAGCAATGAGGGTACTTGCCTGTAATGCCTAAGGACCCAGGTTCAATTCCCCAGTAACCAAGTAAGCCAGATGCACAAGGTGGTACATGCATCTAGAGTTTGTTTGCAGTGGCTAGAAGCCCTGGCATACCCATTCTCTCTCTCTCTCTTTCTGTGTGTGTAATAAATAAAAATAATATATTTTTTAAGAAAGAGCCATATAGGCTGTTGGAGAAGAAAAGCTTTCAACAGTATTAATCAGCAGTGGACACTGCAATCTTCACGCCTGGCCAGCCAGACTAAATGAGCCAACTGGTACAATGGTGGCATGTCTGTGATGTGGGAAGCCAACTGCTCCCTGGATTTGAGACCCACTCCATGGGTGGGAATTCATGCTTGGTACCAAAAACCTAATCAAAAGCCTATGGCTAGAGAGGTCCTAAGCTCTAGTGGGGGGTGGGGAAACCTACTGCTGTTTGGCTAATTGAATATGTTATTCCCACAAAATGCCTTATAACTACTTGTATTTATGCTCATATATTAATGCTACACCCATGTCTTGTTTTAGAAGGTTCTCGTTTCAGATGGTATTGGCCGCTGGAGTGACTCAAAACTCAGCAAAGGGCTGAGAAGGGACAGTGGCATGTTTAGTACTAAGTGAGCCATCTCTACAACACCCTCCAAGGCTCAGGGACCACTGCAGAAGAGGTGGTGGAAAGAATGTAAGAGCCAAAGGAAGGGGAGGAGGGCTTTGCAGTACTGCCTTCCAGTCACAAAATTCCATGGCACTCATGACGTCACAGTGGCTGACACTACCTACCCAAGTCCTGCATAATAGGAGGGAAAATGATGACATCGAAATAGAACAGGGAATAGTTGGGAAGAAGAAAGAATGCAGTGGCAGGGACAAAGGAGGGTAGTGGAAAGGGCTCCTAACCATGGTCCATTGTGTATATGTATGGAGGTTGTTACTAAAAAGTCAAGAAAATAACCAATAAAATTGGCTTGTGCCTTTAATCCCAGCACTAAAGTGGAAGAGGTAGGAGCATCATTGTGAGTTTGAGGCCAGCCTGGGAATACAGAGTGAGTTCTATGTCTGCCTGTCTAGAGTGAGACCCTACCTCAAAAAAAAATAGAGAAAGACAGAAAGATGAAGGAAGGAAGGAAAGAAGGAAGGAAGAGAGGAGGGAGGGAAGGAGAGAGGGAGAGAAAAGGAAGGAAGTAAGGAAGAAAGGAAGGACGGATGGAGAGAGGGAAGAAAGGAAAGAAAGAAGGGTACTATGAGATTCTATGAGGAATGGCAGCACTTGACTTTAATCCCAGCACTTAGAAAGCTGAAGTACGAGGATTACCGTGTGTTTGAGGTCAGACTGGGGCTCTGAAGTGAATCCCAGGTCAGCCTGGGCTAGAGTGAGACTCTGTCTTAAAAAAAAAGAAAGTAAAAAGAAAATCAATTATCTGTATTCAGTTTAAAATGAAGACTATTATGTTTTCTGAATTTATGTTATATATTCTTTGTTCTTAAAAGTTGAAATACATTTATGTGTATGTATGTGAGCACATATACATAGTTTTTAAATGTTGGAGAGCAGTTGTTACATATTCCTTTGTAAGCCTCTGGAGACATGGACAGAGTGGTGAACTACCCCAAGAATGCATATAAATTCACTTTTTAAAAACACTGTCCTTTCAAACAAAACTTCCACGCCCACCCTCCCACAACTGTCCTTCTGCTGTAACAGACCTAGGGCAGGTCAAGGGCAGGGCCCCAGTGAGGAACAGACCAAGTTCACACTACTGAGCACTAAATCTTCCCCCGAGCATGTAAACACAAGTACGGAGGTGAACTCTCCCTGATTCAAGGCCAAGTTTAGCAATAATGAAAAGAAGAAGAGCACTCTTCCCTAGCCCCGGCCCACTCTGTCTGCGAGTTCCAACACAGTCACTTAACAGATTACACATCCACTCCCACCTCCACCAGTCACCCACCCAGGCTGAGAGGCATCTCTGTGTGCCATCTGACTGGCATCTGGAATGCTTAGCCAAGAGCATCCCCACTCTTGATAGAAGAGTGTTGCCTCTTAAAAAGACTGATGTAACCTGGCAAGCCCGCTGAGCCTGCCTGTGTTCTTTGTGATCAGGAGGCTACACAATCTGTTCTTAGGGCAGACTTGGACCTTAGGTGTCCCTGGAAGAACGAGTTCTTGTGGACCAATTCCATGGAATATAAGAAGTGCAGAAGCAGGTCAAGGAGGTGACATCTTTGGGCTGTACCATTCTCATGAAGCCGGGTTGGCAAGGTGGAAAGGAAGACCAGCTGGGATGCTAATCTAGAGGCGAGCCAGAGGCCCCAGACAGACCCCGTTTGTTTCCACATTGCAGGGCTTGGCGGCTCCAGCCTGGTTCTCACACCATGCACTTGCTTTGAGTTAGCAAGTAGCAGGACAGAATTAACAAAGTGTGGAATGTGCTCTGTTGCCTGTGCTTTTTTCTCTCCCCTCCCTCCCTCCTACCTTCCTGATCCCTCCCTTCAAAGCAAGCAAAGGTATAGGCATAATAAATAAATATATATATATGTATGCACATATATAAAATATATGTATATGTACATTTATATAAAATATCATATGTATATATGTATGTATAATATATGCATACATATGTGTATATATGTGCACATATGTGTGTATATATATATCTATGATCACAGACACATATATATATAAAAAGAATCTCAACTTTAAGGAAATTAAAATATTGGCTCCCAATATTAAACCTTTTACTTGAATGAAATTATAATGTACACAATATATTAAAGAGTTCCGCAAGCATATTTTCAATTCTAAATTTATGCCTTATCCTAGAGATTCCCAAACATATTCAGATAACTTTAAGTATTTTATGGGGAAAATGTTGAGGAGAGAGTTCCATAACTAAGTAAGTTTGAGATCCTTCCCGCATAACATCTCACTGAGAAGTGGGACTTCTCCGAGCCTTGTTAGGCCGATACCTAGGCTTTATAAATCTGATCACTGATGCTCAGCATATTTTCCAAGTTCATCTGAGGCCAGAACCTATTTCCACAGACTGTCTTGCAAAACTAGTGTTCTTCAGGAGTTGTTACAGGTGTGCATGACCATCAGCTGGGCCAAACTGGGCAGGGAATCTGACCCCTGCAAAGTCATTCTTGAGGGATGCCACCCTAAAACCATACTGTTACCAGTTACTTCTTTATTTGAATCTTGAGTCTTTTAAACCATTAATTATAACCCTGTAAGCTATTTTAAATAGAGACCTTCATTCATAAATCTGGGATTTGGATGGCCCAAGAAAAAGACAAAAGCAGTTCTCTGCACTGCTTCCTGCCACACCTAGCATTTATGCTTCTTTCTCTGTGTGCATATGTGTGGTGTGTGTATGTGCGCATGCATGTTTTGCACGTGTGTGGGTGCACATGTGTACACGTGTGTGTGCAGGTGTGACACCAGAAGTCAGCATCGAGTATCTTCCTCGATCACTCTCCACCTTGTTTACTGAGGTGGGGTCTCTCGCCTGATCCCAGGGCTCCCCTCATTCAGCTAGTCTTGCTAGCCCACCTGTCCTGGGGATCCTCTGACTCTATATCCCAAGCTCTGGAGTTACAGGCAGGCCACCACACCCACCCAGCATTTATGTGGGTCCTCACATGTGGGCAGTAAGTGTTAGATCCACTGAGCCATCTCCCCAGCCCCTGTGACTTTTTCTGTAATAGTCCAGGTACTTATGAATGACAAAAACAAAATGTCCTCCATCTCTAAAATGATGTGTTTGTGAGCATTCTTTATGCCGCCTGCACCCAGGAGCTGGGATTACATAGGGATTTCATTTCTTCAACAGAAGAGCACGGGAATAAAAATGATATTTGCTTCATTAAAAATAAAATAAACAGCAAACAAAAACTCATTATTTCTAGAAAATCCCCCTTTATGTCCAGCCACCAAGTGAGCCTCTGCTGCAACTGATTTCTTGCAAACGTCTAAGTCAAAGCCTGGAAAGTCTTGTAGCCATTACACTGTAATCTCTATGAATCACCCACTTGCTTTCATGACTTCTTCTGCATTCCTGCTGTATTTTGTAGTTTATTTTGTTCAATGTTTTCAGTAACAGTTTTGCCAAACTCCAGAGTGTTAGAAGTCCTCCAAGCAGGGGATGTGTGTCCCGCTAGGCAAGCTGCTTGCCCTTGTAACAAGGCACACTTCTGACGTCTCTCCCATCCCATCTTTTCTTCCGACTGGCTCAGAGACAGGCAGAAAACAATCAGACTTAAACACTTTTGGACTAAGGACTCAAACTATGGAGGATGCTATGAGCAGGTTCTAGCATTAGGGCACTTCCTGTCCCTGTTACCCTGAATGCCTCCTACAAAGATAAGGGGGAGGGAAGAAGGGTGGGGAAGAGAAGAAACTGCAGTTGTGACCAGTTGGCAGTGACTACACTTGTGGCTTAATTAGTACAATAAATAGTTTACTTTAACTTAGCTTACTGGGTCTTTCTCTTCTCTTATACACAAACAGTCCACTTCTCCATTGCAAATACTTCACATCTGCTTGTGTAACCACACTCTCTCTTGTTAAGCAGATATTTATTTCTCTCCCCCTCCCCATGCCCCACGACATGGAGAACTAGATTCAGTCAGTTCACCAGATCAGCTTCTTTGTCTGCACTAGTCAATAAGAATTTCTAGATTTTTCTTCCTGGTGGCAGCAGCGGTGGGTAGAGGTATACATTCATCTATCTATTCATCGCTTTATCCCCTACTATAAGGGAGCATTCTGTGGGGCACAGACATTGGGTCAGCACTGACAAGATGGTGGTAATTCAATACAGAGTCCTAAAGCTGCTAGAATTGTCAGTGTAATGGGAAGGACAGGTGTTACACAAAGGATTACATATATTTAAACTTTGGAGTTATAACTAGGGATACAAAGAGAAGGAAAGGGAGCCAGAGAACTAGGAAAATGAGAACAAAGAACTGCATATTGTATGATACCATTTATACAAAGCATTCCCAACAAGCAGATCCTGAGAGAACTCTGAATATGCTTGAAACCACTGAATCGCTCCCTTCCCTGCTGCCTTCCTTCGGGCTGGATGTCTTCTCAGGGAATATGTCTACCTGCACCATTTATTCCACTGGCCCAGCAATCAAAGAAAGTCTTTGTGTTATTGATTTAGCAAAAGTTCTACTAGGGCTTACTTGGCTGCCCTTCATAGCAAGTGCTCACCTCTGCATCTGCCACTGGTCATTGGTTGGGAGGGTGTGGTGCAGGAATGAGTGTCTGGCCCACCTCAGTATGCTGAGTAGGCCTTATCCAAACCTCAGGATTGGAGCATGGGGAAGAGGTGGCTCTGTCCCCAGATGAAAGGAGGCTGGGCAGGCAGGAGCAGCAGTCACCCACCTGGGGTGGATCAGTGTCTTGTGTAACCATGAAATGCAGGTTGCATCCCTGAGGAGTCAGGGCTGGAAGGGATGGATTCACTACAGTCAAACCTTTGCATGCAGCCTGATCTTGCTGATACATTCCAAGTGTCTCAGGGATTCTTCTCAAATTACAATGGATCCTACTGCTTAGCTAAATGCAAAAACAACAGAGAACTATCATTCATTATGGAGTAAGATTTTTAACTTAATTTTTTATAAGTTGATTCATAAATATTAATAATTCTAATTTGCATTGTGGGTTTGAAATGGGAATTTGGGGGTTTCTTGTCAATATATCAATATGCCAAGGTATCAACAAATTTAGGGTACCCTGGATTATTGTCTTACGAATTTGAAGTATTGAAATCCATAGACCAGAGGGTAAAGTTTAGAGAGACATTATTAGATTGAGAGAAGGAACGGGGAGGAATTACAGGGAATCCCTGCCATGATGGAGGCAAGAGGGAGTCGAGCCCATCCTGTGACCCAAGTTGAGGTCCTTTATAGCTTCTGAATGGGGGCTTAGCTAACCAGCCATAATGCCATGTTTTAGGGCTGAGCTTAACCAACAATGTCAGGATCAGATTTAAACCATCCAGGAACGCTCCTTCTCAAAGAGGGGCTCAGGTTGTTTATAGAAAAACTGGTCTAGAGAACTCTTAGGCAAGTGATAAAGAGAAGTCCCCTAATATTTGATTACTAGTGAAGTGGAGACTGCAAGGACAAGCCCAAGGTCATTCCTACTTTTCACTTTCAGGGCCCAGTCACCCAAAACTGTCTCAGGTACAAGATTTTTTTTTATTGAAAGTTTTATTTGCAAAGCGTCAGCTGACTTTGTGGAGGTGCTACAGTGACACTGAGTTATTACAAACCACCCTGCCCTGCTTGAGTCCCCGTTCTTGCTCCCCTCTTTATTGCAGCCAGTTTCTGGAAGTCGAAACAACCTAGTGAGTATCTGTGCATCATTTCTTCTTACCTGTGAAAGTTAATATTTTTAATTTTTTATTTTACTTATTTGTGTGTGTGTGAATGTGTGGGCATGCCAGGGTCTCTTGCACTGCAAACAAATGCTCATCCAGCTTTGTGTGGGTGGCTGGAGAATTGAGCCCAGATCAGTCGGATTTTCAAGCAAGTACCTTTAACTGCTGAGCCATCTCCCCAGCCCCTATGATTAATCTGTTTAAAATGTTATTTATTTACTTAAGAGAGAGAAGGAAGAGAGAGAAAGGAAGAATGAGTATATCAGGACCACCTGCTACTGCAAATGAACTCTAGATGCATGTGCCACTGTGTATCTGGCTTTATGTGAGTACTGGGGAATTAAAGCTGGGAAAACAGGCTTTGTAAGCAAGCACCTTTAACCACTGAGACATCTCCCCAGCCCCTGTCATGGTTCATCTTGATTATCAACCTGATTGGATTGGGAAGTGCCCAGGAGATTAGTAAAGCACACCTCTGGGCATGTCTGTGCGGGTATTTCCAGAGATCATTAACTGAAGGCGGATATCTGGCCCTGCAAACGTGCAGGACCAATCCCACTGGTGAGCCCTGGTAGAATGAAATGGCCAAAAAGGAGACTGTCCATTTTCATGGGCATGCCTTCTTTCTGCTTCCTGGCTGCCATGCTGTGGGTTGCTCTGTCCTCATACCCTCCGCCCTATGATGGACTGCAACCTCTGAAACCATGCGCCCAAATCACTCTCCCCTCCCTTAACATGTTTTCTCAAGTGTTTGTCATAATAGTCAAAAACCTAACACACTACTCCCCTAACAAAACACAGTAATACATGGAAACATACATGTAATACGTTTGTCCTTATTGTTTTACAAAACAAAAGGAGCTAATTTCTCTGCACTTCCTTTATCTAGTAAAAATCCATAGTAAAAAAAAAAAACATCTCCATGTTAATTGGTAGTTTTCCTTTTGTCTTTTTTTTTCCTAATTAAAAAAATGTTACCATCACCTTAGGACTTATGATTCTTTTTCAACTATTGCCATTTGGTAAAAAGTGATTGTTGAATGTTATGGTTTGTTTATTTGTTTTTGAGACATGTAGCCCAGAGTAAAGGGCCTTCTACCTCAGTAAAGTTTTCAAGAGTCCAGGCATGTGGAGCATATTATTATTCCTTCTAAGGGGAAGAAAGAAGTCACAGTTTTATACAATATATAAGGTAATTTACAATAGGGTACTGCTTGATCTAAACAATGGCACATGCCTCTAATCCCAGCACTAGACAGGTGGAGACAGAAAGATTAGGTCATCCTCAGCTATATAACAAGTGTTTTCCTTTCTTTCTTTCTTGTTTTTTTTTTTTTTTTTCTTTGAGTAAGAGACATTTTTTGTTTGGTGTGGTTCAGTTTCATCCCCATGAAAATACATCAGCTCCTCTAAACCCTAAAATTCCAAGTGGTATGTGATAAAAAAGTAGCCAAGTAACTTGCATCTTGGGATATTTCCACTAACAAATGCAGAGGAATGATAGGCAACACATTTATCTACTAGTTACTGTCACATGAAATTGTTTTGTTAGCAGGAAAATGTAAACACACAATGGCAGTAAACTCACGGCAGGCATGCCTCACTCTCCTCTCACACGCAAACATCATGAGGTGATCCTGATGCTCCCTCCCACTGTTATCGGCTGTGACTTCAGAATCCTCCTCAACACAGGTCTCTAGGGACACACCACCAATGAAATGAAGCTGGGGACCTGGGAACTGGGTGGGCTTGGAGGACTTATCCAATCTGACTTAGTCAGCTTGCTTGTATTTATAAAATGTACTTGCATTTGATAAAATATATAATTAGAGGGTGTGCGTGTGTGTGTGTGTGTGTGTGTGTGTGTGTGTACACGCGCATGTGCGCCTGCAGGACAGAGGAAAACCTTGGGTGTCATCCTCAGGAATGCCATCTACCATTTCTGAGACAGGGGCTCTCACTGGCTTGGAGTTCACAAATTAGGGTACACTGGCTATCCAGTGGACCCCATGGACACTCCTGCCTTGGCTTCCCTAGCGCTGGGATTTCAGTCATACATCACTACAGCCAGCAATTTTACATGGGTACTGGAGACCACACTCAGGTTTCATATTTGAGGGGCAAGCCCTTTACCAACTGATCCCTCTCTATAGCTCCTGCAGTTGTAATTTTCTTATCATTATTGGCATCAGATTAAATCCAAATATAATCACCAGCACACTTTCCCTAGGTAGACAGCATCAAGTGACTCCATTCATGCTTTGTTTCCACACCCACTCAGTACCTTAATAAACCTCCTGGTTACTAGAAAACACATACATTCCTGAGGGATGGAAGGAAGAAGACCTGGAAAGGCAACTGCACCATTAAGGAAGAAACCATGGAGGAAGACAGTTCCATTCTGTCTCTCAGTATCCTTCAATAATGACTCATGTCATAAATGCCTAAGTTTGGTTCCAGGAAAAAATTTGTCTCTACAGAAAAATTTCTATGTTTTCCATTGTCAGGAAACCAAAACTAAGTAACCCAACATGTTTCCACTTTGCCTTCACTGCCAAGAAGCTTGTGCCAACAGTGTATTATCCAAGTGTTATAATTATCCTGCATCAGGTGCCTAAAGCCATCGACTCCTCCTGCAGCTTCCAGACATTTCTTCATTTTCTTTTATCCTTGAATGAGCTATTTTACATTGATTAAATCTGCAAGTTCCTTCAATCTCCTGGAAAGAGTAGAGTTTCCCAGCCTAAGATCTCAGTAACCTCTACACTTTTATGAAATCTTCAATGATCAGAGAGGGGGGAGTGTTAGTTTTTTTTTTTCTTTTTGAGGTAGGGTCTCACTCTAGCCCAGGCTGACCTGGAATTCACTCTGTAGTCTCAGGGTGGCCTCGAACTCACATCAATCCTCCTACCTCTGCCTCCCGAGTGCTGGGATTAAAGGTGTGTTCCACCATCCCAGGCAAGTGTTAGTTTTAAATAGTATCTAGAGTCTCCTGCACACCCACATAAGTGAGGAATAAATGAGGGGATTTGGAATGCATTGAGAACCTTCTGGAGGCTGGAGAAATGCCTTAGCGGATAAGGTGATTGCCTGTAAAGCCAAAAGACCCAGGTTTGATTCCCTAGGACCCATGTAAGCCAGATGCACAAGGTGGCACATGCATCCATAGTTCGTTTGCAGTGGCTGGAGACCCTGGCATGCCCATCCTTTCTCTCTCTATTCCCTACTCTTTCTCTCTCTCTCTCTCTCAAATAAATAAAATAAAAATAAAAATATTTTTTAAAAAAAGATCTTTCTGGAGAATAAACATTGTGCACCTCTAACTCTAGCATTCTTACGCTTACTGGTCTCTCAGTACCACTGAGGGCATGCTGGCATTTACAGTCACATCTGCAACTCTGTATCCCGACCCTGCAAACATGTAGAATTATTTGTAGGGGTCTTCAGCACAGTCTTGTGAGCATCCGTGGTCCTGGGAAGCTCTGATCTTTCTGTAGTGAAGACACCTGGAAATGACTTGCAGTGCTCACATACCACTGCACGCTCCTTTTCCTCGGGTTGGGTTCCGTGAATCATCTGAAAACCTTCTCCATACTCTTTCTGATGGAGGAATAGTGAGTTCAGTGTGGATGATTTCCCAGGGAAAGAAATTCAAGAGGGAACACAAGTGTTTCTATATCTACACCCGGTGCTTTCCTGGAACGAGATTGGAGATGAGGAGCCAGAAAGGTAGGAAGAAAATGTGAGAGAGGAAGGTGTTGAAAACCCCAAAGGGAAAGACTTCTATGTGCATTCTCAAACCCTCACAGCTCCCCCAGATAGACATTATTGCTCACCTATGGAGCAATGGGGCTTTGGAGATTCTAGGCTCAGAGAGGTGAATGTGTTTGGCCTGAGAGCACAAAGCTAGTTACTATGGAGCTGAGACTCTCTTATCATGACACACCTGCGTGGGATGAATGGCAGAACCACCTTTTCCCCATTTCTCTCACTCTTTCAGTATCTGTTTCCAGAACTTACAATACACTGATTCTGTCTTATTGCTTCCAAAGTCAACTTCTTCCTCTTACAGATGCCAAGGACAGCAACTGGATGACTACATCCCTTCATATCCCAAGTCATCTGGGCCATAGGAACAAGGCAGATCTGAAATTGAAATGGTATTGGGAGGTTTCAGTTTATAATGTGGTTTTCTACCAATACTCAAATATAAGTCCATATGCTTTGAAATGGCTCAGTGGTTAAAGATGCTTGCTTACAAGTATGAACCCATGGCCTGGGTTCAATTCCCTCACATCCATGTAAAGCCAGATGTAAGAAGTGACATATGTATCTGACATTTTTTTACAGTGGCAAGAGATTCTTGCATGCCCCCCACACCCTGGATATAAATAAATAAATAATTAAAAATTATAAAGCACATATGTGGGCATACATACATAGGAGCACCAGTTTTATTGGAGATGAGAATGGATCTTTGGAATTCTGTGTTTGATTATTTTAGCTACAAGCCAACATCAATACAAAAAAACAATGTTAAGAAATTTTATAATCATCCTTTCTCTTTACTGAGAGAAATACCTTTCCATCTGTGTCATCTGTACAATTAACTTTTTGAAAGGTGGAATGAATAAAAGAAGCTAAAATATTCTGAGAGTAACAAGATAAAGCACCTTTTGAAAGTAACGGTGCATCTGACTACTGACTACAACCCACCTTGACTCTTTTTTAAAGATTTATTAGAGACAGAGAGAGGGAGAGAGAGAGATACATAGAGAGATAATGGGCACACCAGGGCCTTTAGCCACTGGAAATGAATTCCAGATGCATGTGCCACCATGTGCATCTGGTTTACGTGGGAACCTGGAGAATTGAACCTGGGCCCTTACGCTTTGCAGGCATGTGCCTTAACTACTAAGCCATTTCTCCAGCTTCCCCCCCCACCCCAATTCTTTAGAAAAGGCTGAAGGTATCTGCAGGCTCCTGGGAATCACTGGAGGAGCAGGACTGAGTGTCATACACTCTTCTGGCCATTATTATCAGGCGTGTACTGAGGCCTCTCACAGCACGAGGAAACTTCCTCAGATTTTTAGAGAGTGAAAACACCCAAAAGACATGGCCAGTGTTCAAAATATTGATTTAAAGCCCCAGAACCTTTGGTGTGTATACATAAGTGTAACAACTTGGAAAAATATTATCATGACATTTGACATCTTAATCCCTCCCAAAGAGGAAGCTATCATTGTCTGGAAAATACCTTGGTAAACATGCTTGGGATATGACATCAGTGGAAGCCAAGACTTTAAGAGCAGAAAGAACAAAAACTATTCTAGACGAGAACAGAGGAGGACCATAGGTGGATCTCTGTTTTTCTTCCTAATGGGCATAGGAAAGGTGGGTCAGGAGGGAAAAACGGAGAACAGAGTTAGAGAAACCAGAAATTAAAGCAATGATGATGATTTTGGTCATATACGTGTGTGTACATATGTCTGTGAGTAAATATATGAGATCTATCTACTTTATGTCTATCAATCTTCTCCCTACACATGTAAGCTTACACTGAGTCTGGTACTTCTGTACTCCTTTCAAATTATTTCACCCTCGAATCAACCCTGTGAGTAAATATTATAGGTCCATTTTATTTACTTATTTATTTTTCAGGTAGGGTTTTGTTCTGGCCCAGGCTGACCTGGAATTAGTCTCGGGCTGGCTGCAACCTCACAGCGATCCCCCCGCCTCAGCATTCCAAGTGCTGAGATTAAAGGCACGTGCCACCACGCCTGGCAGAGGGAGAGAGAGAGAAAGAGGGAGAAGAGAAGAATGAGAATGAGTGCACCAGGGCCTCCAGCAACTGCAAATGAACTCCAGACATATGCACCACTGTGCATCTGGCTTTATGTGGGTACTGAGAAACTGAACTCAGGTGGTTAGGCATTATGGGTAATCACGTTAACCACTGAGCAATCTCTCCGGCCCCTATAGTGTCCACTTTAAATATGAGCAACTCTGGCTGGAGAGATTGTTGAGCGGTTAAGGCACTTGCCTGCAAATCCAAAGGACCCAGGTCTGATTCCCTAGGACCCACATAAAGCCAGATGCACAAGGTGGCACATGTGTCTGGAGTTTGTTTGCAGTGGCTGGAGGCCATGGAGTGCCCCATCTCTCTCTCTCTCTCTCTCTCTCTCTCTGTGTCTCTTTCTCTCTCTCAAATAAATAAAAATAAAATATTTTTAAATAAGCAGCTGAGGCACAGAAAGATAAGTGACTTGCATAGCTCCCTTCATTATCAGATGCACAGGCGAGGAGTACTGTCTGGTACTGAAGTTAATTGATCATGCACACAAATACTTTTTGCTTCTATCTGACCTCTACAAAAATGTCTTCAGTTAATTCCACACATATTTTTGGTGACAAAGTCATTTTCTTGTGGAATTCAAAGAAAGGATTAAGTTACATGTTTGCACAGAGTGTAACTCCAAGGGATGATACCCCAAAGCTAGAGGAAACTGTGACAATGTGTGTTTCAAATCCCAGAAACTCAGAATCTTGGGCAGGGTTTCGAACTCCGGAATTAGTAGAGCTTAGAAAATTTAAACTGGATCTTAGGAGTGGGGATGAAAAAGACCCTTACAACCCCTGGGAGTCCTGAATAAAACACGGTTCCTGCAGCCTGAACAGACGGGAGCTGAGCCTGGTCAGCGTAGCCGCCCTCTTGCCCCGTAATAGTAGTGAAGCTTCTATGTGTGCTCCCAGACTCCAACATCTAGGGATGGGTTCTTATCCACGATCACGATGCAAGGAAGGACTGTGTTTTGACCCTTAGAGGCTGCCAAAGGAGCTGTGATGGCTAATCCCCTCCAGTTGTCATTTTACAGGATTTAGAATTTACGGTGGGAACAAATCTCTTGGCATGTCTTGGCATGTGCGTGGTGCCATTCCATGGGCTGGGATCTTGACTGAATAAAAAGGAGAAAACTAGCTGCACAGCAGCAGTATCCATCGCTCTCTACTTCCTGCGGATGTGATAATCATGTACATTTGGCTTCCTGCCCTTTTGCTCCTGCCATGCCTTCTCTGCCATGATGAAGAGTAACCTATAATTATAAGCAAAAATAAACTTTCCTGCCTTAAACTGATTTTTTCAAGTATTTTGGTTTAGCAACAAGAAGTTGACTAATAGATTGCCTTTTAAAATTCATTTTATTTATTTGAGAGAGAGAGAGAAAG
Organism: Dipus sagitta; assembly: GCA_036346955.1. Taxonomy (NCBI): domain Eukaryota; kingdom Metazoa; phylum Chordata; class Mammalia; order Rodentia; family Dipodidae; genus Dipus; species Dipus sagitta. The sequence goes on along the minus strand of CM070777.1, from coordinate 46,790,735 downwards.
AGACAGAATTGGTGTGCTAGGGCCTCTAGCCACTATAAATGCCACCTTGTGCATCTGCATGCACCACTTTGTGCATTTGGCTTATGTGGGTACTGGGGAATTGAATCAAGGTCCTTAGGCTTCACAGGCAAGGACCTTAACCACTAAGCCATTTGTCCAGTCCTACATTGCCTGTTTATTTATTTAGTCTTGCTCTGACTCGTGTTTTAAAAACTTTTAATAAGTCACTGTGGTGGTTTCATTCAGGTGTCCCCCATGAACTCAGATGTTCTGAGTGCTAGGTTCCCAGCTGATGGTGATTTGGTAATTAATGCCTCCTGGAGGCAATGTATTGTTGGGGGTGGGCTTATGGGTGTTATAGCCAGTTTCCTCTTGCCAGGATTTGGCACATTCTCCTGTTGCTGTTGTCCACCCAATGTTGGTGAGGAGGTAATGTCCACCCTCTGCTCATGCCATCATTTCTCCCACCATCATGGAGCTTCCTCGAGTCTATATGCCAAAATAAACTCTTTTTTTCCCCACAAGCTGCTCTTGGTTGAGTGATTTCTGCCAGCAACACAACCCTGACTGCAACAGTCACCAATATGTAAAACTAACAAATTTGCCATTTTACAGGTCAAGATTTCTTGTTTGTCTTGAAAATCTAGAAACTTGGACTATCTTTTATCGGAACTATGCATTATCAGAAGTGGGCCTCCCCAATTCCTTCACATGGGCCATGAACTTTCCAGAGAGGCATGGGCCACACATCCTGCCTCTCTTTCTTATTTACTACTTGTTCCCACGTGGAATCTGAAGGCCCTGATATGGTAGGAACAATTAGAGGTTTACTGTCAATTCTGATCACAACCAAACCTGTGGCTTGGCCATTCAGAGGTCTATCATAGATATCAAATCCCAGAACCAAAGTGGTTCTTACTAAAGTGTTTCAGTGCCCAGTAGAGTGCTTAGCACACCAGAGGAATACAATACACAATTCTTGGTTCACTGGTTGATCAGTGGGTGACTGGAAGCTCATAGTGGCCAGTGAGCAGAAGGAAGTTCCCCTATCTCTTCTCACCATAGCCACCATCGCCACAGAGAATCTGCCAGATGCAACTATCTTATTGGGGCCTCAAGCTCTTCACCTCCATTTTCTGAGTACCAGCCAGTTCCCAAAGTCATACTTCTCAGACTTTTGATTTGAAAAGACAACCCAACCCAAGCCTAAAGCTGAGATATGGGCAACTCAGAGGTCTTCAAAAGATGGGTGGAGCTCATAAAGAAATCTCCGTCATCTTGATAAACCCCAGATCCCATGGTGCAGCCTTGCCATTGGCTGCATTGGAGTTTAAGCCTTAATTATTATTCTTTTATACTTAGAGTCTCAGAGCCTGGCTATTAAAGTGCTTTCAAATGTTTGGGAAGTCAGTCACATTTAAGTTTATCCTTTTACTGTTTGGATGACAGGAACTATTTGTAAACGGAGCATGCTGCCAGTTACCAGCATTTATTTGCAGTTATATCACAAATGTTTTTGAAACTTGTATTTATCCATAATTTGACACATCAAGAGGACTTTTGCTCTTGGCCCCAGCTCCTGCCAAGGCAAATGGTTATGTGTTAAAGTTGCTTTCATCAGACCTCCACAGACCTCATGGCTGACTCTCACATCTCCCTCACATCAGGGTTACCCAAACTGATGTTAGGCAATCAATTGAACACACATGTGACGAGCTAGAGAGCACAAGCAAGGGAAAAGGGGGTGGGGCGGAAGCAAGCTCCACTTGGAATGATGTTATGAATAAAGGGCTGTTTGCAGAGAAGCTGGCTCGGATATCCACAAAGGCTACTTGGCAGAGGACCCAGCTGCTCTCCCGTCCACCTCTGCAGTGATTACAGTGCCTGCTCTTTGCTCTGCTGCTAACCTCAGAGGAAGATGTGTCAGGCCCCTGAAGGCATCTGTTTCACTCTGCCTGCTTCCCCACCATTTCAGTTAAGTTCTGTGAAACCCTGTCTTGGGCAATATGCGAAGGAAAGCTCTCCATTGGAAAGATGAATGTTTTTTATGATGGATTTTGAAAATCACAGTATTTTGTAGCTGGAAGAAGATCCTCAGAGATGATCTAGTCCAAACACCAGCTTATCTAATTCATATATTCACCTAACAAATATTTGCCAAACTCCTTCCACATGTCAGGCACCATTCAGCATGATGAGGAAATGCTGAGAGTGAAACAGACAAGGCCCTTCTTTCACAGAGTAAGTAAACAAAATGGCATGATTTCAGGGAATGTGAACTCCTATGAAGAGGACTACAGAGTATAGTGTGCAAGTTAGTGAGTGATAAAGAGGTTCTTAAGAAAGGGAAACCCCGAGAAAAGGCAACAGTTTACCTAAGAGTAAGTGATAAGAGACTAACCAAGCAAAAACCTCTGTGAACTCAGAAAACAGCAAGTCACTGCTCATGAACAAGTCTGGGAGGATGGAAAACAGAAGACTGGGCATGAAACTGAACCTCACAAGGTGGGGTTCAAGAGAACAGAGGCCAGATCATGTAGGGGCCTGAGGGATTGATAAGGGATTTCTGTCTAACCACAATGGAAGCAAGGAGAGCCACGGGACTGGTTTAGTGGTTATCCATCACCGTAGATAATCACAGGTCTCTCCCACCCCTACGCAAGAGGATTCAGCTGGTGCCCTAGAACAAAATCCCCTATCCTTTGCCTTCTATTTTCCCACCAAATTTGTGCTCTGAGAGGCACAGGGTTATAGGAAAACATGTCTTGGCAAAACACAGAGAGGAATATGTTGCTTCCATAATAAAAATCACTTTGGATTAAAATGATCTCTCGGGCTAGGCTGTTTTATGTACTTGTTTCTTTGTGTGCTTTTCAGTATTTTCCATTCTTTCTGATCCAGGTTCACAAGGGAAGAAAATCGCTAGGTCCAGCAGTTCCCAGACTTAACTAATTTGTACATCACTTTCAAAGCATTTGTATATCTACAGCCCATCTATGCCAAGTTTTACTTAGGATTTTTACTTAAAGTAACTATTTATTTTAAAATTCTTTACCTGCCCCAGCTGATAAGAGCCATAAAATTGTGGTGAGTTTGATATCTTGCTAGATTATCTTTTTTTCTTTTCTTTTTCTTTTTTTTGAGGTAGGGTCTTACTCTGGCCCAGGCTAACCTGGAATTAACTATGTAGTCTCAGGGTGGCCTTGAACTCACAGCAATCTTCCTACCTTGGCATCCCAAATGCTGGGATTAAAGGCATGTGCCACCATGCCTGGCTTAGATTAGCTTTTAAAAAATATTTTTTTAAATTTATTTGAGAAAGAAAGAAAGAAGCAGACAGAGAAAGAATGAGTATGAGTACAACATTACAACACTCTAAATGAACACCAGACACATGTGCCACTTTGTGCATCTGGCTTTATATGGGTATTGGGAAATAGAATCTGAACCATCAGGTTAAACATGCATATGCCTTTAACCACAGAGCCATTTCTCCAGCCCCTAGATTATCTTTTAATAAAGTTTTATTATCACATATTAGTGATACATAATAATGCATCTTATTATGTCATCTCATACATGTATACAATATATTTTAGTCTTATTCACTAAACATAGGCCTCTCTTATCCCCCTCAACTCCTGCCAATCCTTTTCTTCCTCCCAATAAAATGAATATCACTTTGATTTTTTCCTTGCTTCTTTTCTCCTTTCTTCTTTTCCTCATACACATGCATGTGTGCCCTTTCTTCCTTCCTTCCTCTCTTTTCTCTCTTTTTTTCTTTCCTCTTTCTTTCTTTCTTTCTTTCTTTCCTTTCTTTCTCTCTTCTTTCTTTCTCTTTTCTTCTTTTGTGTGATCCAGTGAGTTTTAGAGTGATTTAAAGGCGCGGGCACCTTATCAATGACTATACCACTGAAGGAAATGTTCCTCCCTTCCATAGCAACCATCGACTGCCTATAAATCCTCAGAGAGGAACAGGGCCATTTGAACCCCTCTCCTCTCCACAGCAGAATGTTGAGGGGCCCACTCTTATACAGTTCATGTGCTGATAACCAGAGCTGCTGTAAATTCATGAGTGCAATGGCCATCATATCCAAAATAATGCATTCCACAAGACTCCACACCTCCCTCTGTGTTTTGCATTGTTGCCTGAACCTTGGAAGAGGTGCTGAAGATGTCTCATTTAGAGCTCAGCTTTCAACAATCAGTTATTCTCAGCACTTTGATCATACATGAGTCTTTAAAGTTACCACTGTTCATTGCAAAAAGAAGCCTCTCTGACCAAAGCTCACAGTAGCACTAATCTATGTGTATAAACAAAAGTACTGAGAGGGCAATTTGACAGGGACATCAAGTTGAGTTACTAAAACAACAGCAGTAGCTTCCTCACTGGGGCCTTTGACCTTGAAAACCATGAGCTTTTAACCAGATTTACAGTACCAGATGTGACTTCCATCCTATAAAGCAGGCCTCCAAGCCATTCAGGAAATGGTTGGTTACCTCCATAATAGTCATGCCACTATTGCACCAGTGGGCACACCTTCCTGGCCACTCACTGTTGATAGACGTTCTCCCCTAGAATACTATGTAGCACCTTCCACCACTATAAAGGCTATCAATCAGTAAGGATGCTTCCAGCTCCATTTCAGTTTGATTTCACTGTGTCCTGTGATCAAAGTATATAGTGTCTTCAGCAATAGGGTCTTACTCTCTTGCTGTAGTGGACATCCAGCAGTAGTGGCAATAGTCTCACTAGATTATTTTTAATTTCATATACAAGACATAAAAGCAGTATTAAAGTTTAAAATGTTCAACTACTATACTTCTTATAAATAATATTCTAGGGCACATGATTTCAGGATGGAAACCCCACTTTCTATATTCAATAGAGGACATGCTCTCTTAGAAGATTAGGGGTATAATAAGCATTCCCTTTCTCTTTCTATTTTAGTTTTTCTTTTAACATGAATATATATGTCACTTTAATTGTTGCTTCCAATTTAGTAATGTAATATATAAAATTATTAGACTATCTTCCTATCTCCCTCCTTCCTTCCTTCCTTCCTTCCCTCATATGCATTTTACATACATGTGTCATTTAATACAGTTATTTCATGTGTAATAATCAAGGACATCAATATACCTATTACCCCAATACCATTTCTCTGTGTTAGAAACATTCAATGTCTTCTCAACTAGTGGTTTTCAGCCATAGATACCCTACTCTGCTAAAGAACATTAGAGGGTTGGAGAGATTGCTTAGTGGTTAAGGTGCATGCCAGCAAAGCCTAATGACCCAGGTTCAATTCCCCAGTACCCATGTAAGCCAGATGGACAGAGTGGTGCATGCATCTGGAGTTCATTTGCAGTGGCTGCAGGCCCTGGGGTGCCCATTATCTCTCTCTCTCTCTCAAATAAATAAATAAATAACAAAGAAATTAAAAAAGAACATTAGAAAGTTATTTCTCATATTGAACTGGACCCTGTATATATTAGCCATCATCTCTCCACCCTCCCCCATGTCATTCCTAGAATTCTAACCACTATATACAGATTATCTTATCCCTAAAAAACCCAAGGATTTCTAAATTAAAATAAATATTACTACCACTAATTTTTCTTGGAATGGACGAAGTGTCCTCTGGAGAGTGTTATCAAATGACAGAGGCACCTATGGATCTCTGAGCAAGGAAAATAACAGTGACAGAATCAAGCACAGTTTTAGAATCCTTGGTGTGAAAATTTGTGAAACGAAAGAGAACAGTGTAATGAAGACTTATGTAGCCATCACTCTGATTTAATAATTACCAACTTGCAGGCAATCTTGTTTCATTTATTCTCACAACCATTTCTCCCTCCCTGATGAATAATTGAGAAGCAAATTCCAAGCATGGTTTCATCTCATCAGAAAATATCTCAGCATGTGTCTTTTTGATATTATAAAGTAACTGGCATTCAAAAGATTATTTTTACAGCTGTTTTGTTCAAATCAAGATCCAAACAAAACCCCACACATCCATTTGATGAGTAACTGCTTGCCATAAGTCGTTTTGAATCCATAGCTCCCGCCCACCTTTCTCTTGGAACTGAATTTGTGAAAGAAGTCAGTCCATTGTTCTCAAGTGTTTCCCATGCTATGGATATCTTCTGATTACATCTTTCTAGTCTGTGTGTAACACATTTTTCTGAAAAATTGGCATCTAACTACAAAGCTGTTTTCCCCTTTGAAGGCAAAGGCCATTTGTGACTTACTGAACACTGGAAATGTGTTTGGTCTGAATCAAGATGTGCTGCAAATATAGTCCCTACCAAGGATTCCAAATCCATGGTAAAAAAAAAAAAAAAGACACCTTAAATAATATTTGTGCTGACTACATGTTGAAAGGATAACAATTTTCTTATGTTAGTTTATCAGTTATATTCTTGTTACTGGAACAAAACATCTGGCCAGAAGCAACTTATGGGAGGAAAAGAATTATTTCAAGCTTACAGTTTCAAAAGGAAGCCTCACCATGGTAACAAAAGCATGGCAGCAGCTAAAGAGATGGATCAGTGGATCACTTGCTTACAAAGCCTAATGGCCTAGGTTTATTCCCCAGTACCATGTAAAGCGGAGTGTACAAGGTAGCACATGCATCTGGAGCTCGTTTGCAGTGGCAAGATACCTGCTCTACTAGGAGCCAGTATCTTTTTTCCTGCCTCTTGCAAAAGACATGACAGAAGGAATGTAAGAGCCAGAGCATGGGGAAGAGTGCTTTCGGATGCTGTTTTCAGTATTCATAGCCTGCAGTAGTTGTAGTTATTTGTACAATATTGGACCCACCAACATATCATCATGGATGGCAAAGGAAGGCAGAAAGAAAAAAAAAAGGCATCAAAAAAGGAACTTTAAACAGAATAGACTGTTTAAGAGAAGGAAATTAGAGGTATAACTGTCATCAGACTTGAGCATGTCTTTATTCAGGAAGCAAAAAATTAGAGACAAAAAAGACAATAAGCCAGGGAAAGTTCTTTCCTAAGGAGGCCATAGCCTAATGTAATAGGGATGGGGTTGGAAGGTCAAAAGACAAATATATAAATGTATGTAAGTGCATAAAGAAAATAATCAAGGGATGTAGAGATGGCTTAGTGGTTAAGGCTCTTGCCTATGAAGCCTAAGGACCCAGGTTCCATTCCCCAGTGCCCACGTAGGCCAGATGCACAAGGTAGCAATGCATCTGGAGCTCATTTACAGTGCCTAGAGGCCCTGGTGCTCTCATTGCCTCACTCTCTGCTTGCAAATAAGTAAATAAAAATTTAAAAACTTGTACAATGAGAGAACAGATGTTTACCCATAGAGGCTGTATGCCACTTTTACACAGGTGTGCACTTCTTTGCCAACTGGGTGATTTCATAGTCTGCAGGTTCCCTTGCTTATTCATGTTGTTGTTGACTGTTTTCCTCCAGTGCTTTCCATAGGGCTTTCCAGCGCTATGAAGGCTAGCCAGGTGGGAACTATTTTCCCTTTTGGGTACAGCATGGTATTCTGATTTCTGTGACCACAGCCTGTGCTGTATTCAGCAATAGGTCTTACCATTTACCTCTTTCAGCTAATCAAGTGTTTTGGCAATGGCTTACATTATTTTGGGGTTATCATGTTTCTTCCTGACCAACAGCTCACTGTGAGTGGCAACCCAATTCTAGGTTGGGGATTTACCAATCAGACTCCATGGCTTTAATGTTAAGTTTCTTCCACCTTCTTTCCAGACTGTCTGCCCTCCCCCTTTATTGGTTATTATCTCTTGTAAAATGATAGCCAGAATGAGGGTTTCTATTGAACTGACTCATTTTGTCTTAATTTGTGTAATTTCTTCCCCACCCTCCTTACCTCTACCCCTCTAAGGCCCCTCCCCATGTTTTGTCCTTCCCCTGTCAGGTAACTCCTCCTTTCCTCTCTCCTTATTTAGAAGAGGTTTTTAATACTTTCTATATATATAATTCCTGTATCAGATATATAACTTGCCAATATTTTCTCCCATAGTAGAGACTATGTTTGACTTTGTCATTTGAGGAACAGACTTTTTTATTTTGATAAAATCCAACTTATTTGTTTTCTTTTGTATTTTTGGTGTCAAAGTTAATAAGGCTTCATCTAAGCTTAGGTTGTAAAAATTTACTTTTATATTTTCTAAGGGGTTTATAGGTTTTATCTCTATATCTTTGAGTTAATTTTTGTATGTGGTCTGAGAAAACTAACTTCATTTCTGCATGTAGACAACTAGTTGTCTCAGCTCCATTTATTTGAAAAGATTATTGTTTTCTCCTAAAATAATTTTGGCACCCATGTCAAAACTCAATTGACCATGAATATAAGAGTTTGTTTTTGGACTTAAATTCTAATGACATTTTCTAGATCTGCTATAGTGCCTATCCCACAGTGTGTAAATACTATATGTATATGGTTAATAAGTTTCAAGAAGTACAAAGTTCCTAATTCTGTCCTTTTTCAAATTGTTTGGGCTATTTCAGCTCCCTTCTACTTCCACAAGCATTTGAGTTTAAGTTTGTTGTGTTTTGAGAAGAAGCCACCTGGAATGTATTAAGTCTGTCAGTCTTCCAGATCATGGGGATAAAACACTTTTCCAATTACTTAAGCTTCCTTTAATGAATTTAATCAATTATAACTTTACTTTGGATCATTTATTAGTAGTGGATATAAATATGATTGAGGTTTGTATATTGAATGTATGACCTACAATCTTCCTCAACCAATTTAGTATTTCCTCCTCCTCCTCTTCTTCCTCTATTACTTCTATAATATGAATGCTTAGTATGTCTTTCTTATTGCCCTTTCAGGAATTTCTAAAACCATGGAGAACAGAAGCATTAAGAGTGGAGTTATTTGTCTTGTGTCTAATTCCATTTCATCTATGTCAGAATGACTACTACATATACATATATGTACATATATACATATATTAAGGTGCTGGTGAGGATTTAAAGAAAAAGAAACCCTTATACAGTACTCATGAAATGCAAATTAGTATAATCACAATGGAAATATAGCATAGGGGTTCCTCAAAAAATAGAATTACCAAATAATACAACCATACCAATCCAGGGTATAACCCCAAACTTCATTAAGTTGGTATATAAAAGAAATACCTGAATATCTATGCTTATTATCAATTACTTATAGCATGGAATAAGCCTAGGTTCCCATCTTCAGATGAACAGATAAAGTATGGTATAAGGCACAACTTACTATTATTCAGCAATAGAGAATATAAAATTGTGTAATTTGCAAGAAAAAAAAGAACCTGAAGTTATCAGATTAAGTCAAATAAACCAGACACAGAAAGACATGGATCACATGCTTTCTGTCACATGTGGAATCCAGAATAAATAAATAAGGTGAGATGAAATAAGGGACTACTAATGAAGAGTAATCCGTATAAGGGAGGGAGGAAAGAGAAGATGAAACAAGGTGGTAGGGAAAATAGACATGGACAAAATATGGTATATTATGCATGGAATTGTCAGTAACACCTATCATTCTATACAATTAATATGCACTAAGAATCATGATTTTCACAGTTTTTAATTAAAAAATAAAATGTATCTTTTCACAATAATATACAATTGGATTTTTCTTTAGTTCATTTTGGTGATCTGTCTCTGACTGTTATTTAAGTATTTAAGTCATTTACATTTAGTGTAATTACAAATAAAACATGAATTACATATGCCAACTTGATGTTTGATTACCATAGGCTTTATATGTTTGCACATATACTTTTCCATTACCATCTTCTCTTGTAATAAACATGTATTTGTTGGTACATCATTTTAATTTTGTTTTTTTAACTTAAAAATACAATTTTGTTAGTCTTAATGTTTGCCCTGACATTTTAGCTTAAAACAATTTACTTCATATTAATACCAAATTAGTTTCAATAGTTCAAAACATTTCTCTACTTCCTTATTCTTGTCATGTGTTTTATTATATAAATTGCATATTTACATAGCATACATAATATACATATAAGTCCATTAACATAGTTTATAGTTATTACATTATGTACCTATTTCATAAATTAGAAGAAACATAATGGTGAACAAATATTTATGCTTTCTTTTATATTCACCTATGCAAATTTTAGCTATGGAGGTACTATTACTGGTGGGCATTATATCTTCATATGAATTCAATTTATTGTTCAGTGTCCTTTTGTTTCAGCCTAAAAAGTTACTTTTAATGTTACTGTGGTATAGGTCTTGTAGTGACAATTCATTCTCTGTTTACAATTATGAGAATGTCTTATATTCTCCTTTGTTTTGAAGGTAATTTTCTGAATTCATTCAGTGCTTTGAATATGTTAGCCCATTGCTTCCTGGTCCCCACAATTTCTGAAGTCAATTTTAATAATCTCTCTGTACATAGTGGGATGTTTTGTGTAGTGTCTGTTGAGATTTTCTCATCATTTAACAGTTTAAATAGTATGAATTTCTTTTCTTACTTGAATTTGTCGATCATTTTTGGATGTGTATCTTAATGACTTAGATCAGATTTGAGCAGTTTGAACTAGTGTTTCTTCTACTATTTTTCTCCTAAGACTCATATTAGGTCTATGTTGGTAGGCTTCATGCTTCCTACAGATTTCTGAGACTCTTCATTTTTAAAAGTTATTTCTCTTTTTATTACTCAGATAGTTAACCTCAATGGAATTACTTTTAAATATCTAATTTTGGCTGAAGGGATGACTCAGTAATTAACAGCACTTGCTTGCAAAGCCTGATGGCCCAGTTTTGATTCTCCAGTACCAATGTAAAGGCATGTGCATCAAGTGGTGGATGCATCTAAAGTTCATTTACAGAAGCAGGAAGCTCTGGTGTACCCATTCTCTCTCTTTCTCTCTGCTTGCAAATAATAAATAAAAATATTTTATACCTCAACAAGGAGGGACTGGGGGAGGGGGTAGGACATGGACGAGCCTAACAATGGTACCAACTTGACTGTATTCACTGAGTATAAAACTAATTAATAAAAAAGTTAATTAATTTTAAAAAATAACTGATTTTTTTTCTTTTGCTAGATCATATAGAATTTTGTGTCTCTGTTGTAAAATTTTCAGAATTCTATTGTTTAAACATATTCATTTATTGATATTATCTACTTGGGAGGTATCATTTTCATATTCTCCATCAATTTTACATAGCATATTAATTAATTTGTGTCTTTAATTTATTTTTAAGCCAGTTTATAATAGGTGATTGAAAGTCACAGGCATCCCAATGTTTGAGATTACTCAAGGACAATTTGTATTCATTCTTGTGTATCAGCCACACTTTCCTGTTTCTTTGTATGTCATTATTTTTGCTGAAAATGACATTTTCAATAACACACCATAGCTCCAGTATCAGATCCCACTCCTTTGTCACATTCTGTCATTGTTCCTATTCATTTATTTAGTGATTCTTTTGCAGCAATTCTAGAATATCTGTTATTTATTATGGGGTATGGCTGAAGCCCCTGCTTAATTAGCTTAGTATTCGACTAAATGATCAGACAGAGATTTCCTCTAAAGCTTTTTTATCCTTCATCAACAATCTCTGAGGTGTGTTGGGACACACTTAAGCTTACAACTCTGCTTTTGTTTTCACTTTCAGATTGTTCAGATTATCACAATGAGCCAGAAGTGTAAGTATGGGGTCTCTCATGTCTTTCCTGGGCCTGTACAGTGCTCTGTACATATGCATGGCTTTCCTAAAACATGTAAGAGCTTTCCAAATTCTCCTATGCATATGCCATTCACCATTTTTACCCTTTTAAGTTTTTTAGATATACTTTCTTAGTAGCCCAAACATGTATAACTTACCAGTGGTATTAACCAATTGATACTCATTTTGACAAAATTTTTAAAGATAGTGCTACATGCTCAGAGCAGACCTCTATATCACATTTGCAGCATACTCATATGTAGTGAAATTTTCTCATTTTAAGTGTAAAGATGGATGAGTTTGACATATGGAATGTTTCTGAACCCTTCTACACTGTTTGTGGGAATGTAAACTGGTATAGCTATTGTGGAAATCAGTGTGGAGATTACTGAGACAGCTAAAAATAGATGTATCATATGACCCAGTTATACCACTTCTTGGCATATATCTTAAGGACTCTTCTCACTACCTGAGAGATACTTGCTCAACCATGTTTGTTGCTGCTTGATTCACAATAGTTAGGAAATGGTACCAGCCTAGATGTCACTCAACTAATGAGTGGATAATGAAGATGTGGTACATTTATACAATGGATTTCTACTCAGCAGTAAAGAATAATGAAAATTTCAGGGAAATGGATAAATCTGGAAAGGATTATACTAAGTGAATTAACCCAGGCCCAGAAAACCAAATGTCACATATTCTTTCTCATGTGTGGATCCTAGTTACAAATGTTTAGACTTAATATGTGAGTTGGTATAAAAATCAGTATCAGAGGCCAGTAAGCTAGAAAGGGGCTATAAGGGAGGGAGGAGAGGGAAGGGCTTAAGGGGATGGTAGTATGTATATGTAAGTAGATGAAAAGATTACTGGAGGTGGAATGGCCTAAGTGAGGTCACAGGAGAAGATTGAGCAAAATAGGGTGGGGGAAAGGTTAGTCAAAATTCAAGATGTTATGAATAACCCATATGCAAACCTATGTTTTTGAATAAGGGCATACACAGAAGCCATAGATGGTTACTAGAAAATTTTCAGTGCCACGGGTGGGATACCTTCCAGTGAGTTGTTGGCCAGGGAGGTCACTGATGCCCCCAAAACATTACAGGCCATTGCCAAAGCCCTTGGTTTCCCACCAGGAATAGATGGTAAGACCCTATTGCTAAAGGCTCAACATGCTTGGGCTGCAAGGCCACTGAGAAATCAAGCTGGAGCTAAACTGAAAACCTCCTCCATGCAGACCAGCTGACAAAGCTGGAAAAAGCTACGCTGCATGCAAACCTGTGGGAGAGAGAAGCCATCAGCAGTAAAAACAGTGGATACTGCAAGCCTTAAGTTTGGCCAACCAGGCAGGATAAATGACTGAATGGGTATAATAGTGGCATGTCTGCTATGGGGAAACTAATTGTTCTCTAATTGGACTGCTGGCCTGCTCCATGGGAGGGAATACATGACTGGTACTGAAAACCTGGTCAAAAGCCTATGGTGGAGGCAGTCATGGGCCCTAGGAGTGTAATGCCTGCTCTTGTCTGGCTAAATGCATATATTATGCTCACCAAACTGCCCTGTAAAGGACTTTTCAAACGTTCATACCCATATTCTAATGACACTCTCACTTTTGGTTAGGAAAGCTTCTCTTCAGATGGCAGTGACCACTGGATGACCCAAAAGGCACCAAGGTGCTGACAAGAAGTGACAGAGGAGTATTCAGCATTGAAACAACTCTATCATACTTTCCAAGGCTCAGGGTTCATTGTGGAAGCGGTGGAGGAAAGAATGTAAGAGCCAAAGGAAGAAAAGGATCGCTTACAATGCAATTGTTTAGACAGAAATTGTCCTCAATATCCATGACCTCACAGTGCCCAGTACTACCTTCACAAGACCCTCATAATAGGAAGAAAAGATGATGACATCAAAACAAAAGACAGACTAATTGGGGGGGAATATGATGGAGAGTGGATTTACAAAGGGGAAGGTGGGGAGGGCAGGGAATTATCATGGTTTATTGTATACAATTATGGAAGTTGTCAATCAAAAAAGTTTAAAAGAAAAAAAGATTTTCATCATTTCCAAAAATGCCCCTTTTATACTTTTGAGGGATCTTTCCCCCAGATCTAGGTCCAGGACAACAGTTTCCTTCCAGGCTTGACCTTTCTATACTATCATGCACATGGGATCATATGGATATCTGGGACACATAAATTTCTACAAATTTATTTCTGCTGGTTTATGGTGAATGAATTAGAGAGGGCCAAGGTTAGAAGCAGCAAGAACCATTGGAAAGCCTAGTCAAAGTATAATGGGTTGGGAAATGAGGTAAGAGTGGATGCTTGTGGACAACACTGCCATAGAGGAAGAAGAAAACACCAAGAGTTTGTTTTAATCACATTGAAAGGTTTTACATTATGAAAACAAAATTATGCATCCTCTATTTAACAAGATATCAGAATTTACACACTTAATGTAAAGTCATTCAGTGAAGAGGGGTTGGGGGGAGAAACAGGATGGTGATGGGAGGGGACTATGATCATGATATATTATCTATATGTATGGAAGTTGCCAATACAAAAATTAAATAGGGCTGGAGAGATTGCTTAGTGGTTAAGGCGCTTGCCTGAGAAGTCTAACAACTCATACTCTCCAGGTCCCAAGTGAGCCAGACACACAGTGACACAAGTGCACAAGGTCGCACATGAATACAAGGGGTGCATGTGTCTGGAGTTCAATTTCAGTGACTGTAGGCCCTAGTGTGCCAATTTTCTCTCTCTCTCTCTCTCTCTCTCTCTCTCTCTCTCTCTCACACACACACACACACACACACACACATAAGAAAGGCAGTCTGTTGAGCTTGCCTCAAAAAAATATTTAAATGCAGGGCTGGAGAGATTGCTTAGTGGTTAAGGCTGCAAAGTATAAGGAACTAGATTTGATTTCCCAGAACCCATGTAAGCCAGATGCACATGGTAGTGTATGTGTCTGGAGTTTATATGCAGTGGCTAGAGGCACTCATATGCCCATTCTCTTCCTCTCTCTCTTCCACTCAAATAGATAATAAAATATTTAATTTTTTAAAGTATGTATATATATATATATATATGTATATATATATATATATATATATATATATATATATATATATATATTTACTGATCCTTTCTTGAAAGTGCTTAGCTTCCCACACAAATACCCATTTGTACATGAATTCAACAAAACGTCCCTATCAGGTAATTCTACCATTGGGTATTGTGGATGGAGTTCTAAATAGTGCTGAGTAGTTATACAGGAGACATTCTGCTTTGCCAGTCTTCTGCTTAAGACACAGCTTAATTAGATCATCTTCTGGCTTTGATCAGAGAGGGTCTTTGGAAAGTTTAACGGGTAAGAATGGACTCAATTGCCAGACAGTAACCAGTGTGCCAAAAATAAAGCAATAACCAAAGCCAAGAAAATAGTGTTGGCTGAAGAAAGGCTGGGTATGGGACTCTAGGTATTCAGACAGCCGGGTTGATGGAAGCAATTAGGAGCAGCAGTAATTGCCTGTCAGGCAACATTGCCATTTGCTAAGGACAGAGCTGATACAGTTAGACACAAAGGCTGCTGGGCCCTCCATTGTGGCCTTTTCCTTCGGAGGATTTCTTCTGGTTTCCATTACAATGAAGCTTAGACTGCCAGCCTCATTAAGACGTCAAGGTGGAAGGGAAAAGGAGGTCTTGAAATGAGTCTTTCAAGGTTACTGCTATGGTTGCTTTTATTCATGCTCAAGGGTTCCTGTATGCATTCACTCTAACATTTCTTTATGTTAAGTGATGAAAGCACCAAGTCCTCGTCAATGAGGGAGTGGAGGAGCAAAATTTTGTTCTCTGTACAAGAGAGTGGGGGATGGTGCAATTAGGGTATGTTCTACCCATTTCTAAATTCCCCACACCTAGAAGAGCGATTTGAGGGGCTCAGTAGGGATTTTTCTGCACAAGACCCTTAACCAGGGACTCTCGAGATTTTCAATGCCCAGTTCCATGACTAGAAACCTTGTAACAATCCGGATTTCTTTCCCACCTCTGGTGTCTCCATAACAAGCAGTTTCATCAGATGATTTTAACACAAATTTGGGATCAGGGGAAAAAAAACAATAGAAGGATGTCTTCACTAACAGCTACAAAAGTTGTGATGACAAATGTCAAATACTTAGGAAATGTAAGTCCAGTAGTAAGGATGTCATTGAAATGTCTGACACTTACCCAGTCAGGGCAACACTGGTGTTAGAGTTGCTCCTCTTCTAAGGAGAAGATGATACAATAATCCAAAACAGAAATGCTCATGTGGAAGCCCAGAGACAGGAATTTTATATCATTTGTCTCTAATCAATGGTGTGCCCCCAGTATGATTTTAAATCCAGTCTATTTAGAGCTGCATGCCCTTCAGTGGTGAGAGGACAGACACAGCCCCATGCTGCTGCCTCCCTTGCTAAGGAGTTTTGTTAATCTTTTAGGGATGTCAGCTCAGCTAAAACTGGATCCTTGGCTTTGACGCAACAGTTTCAGAACTAGTCTGTATGAAGCAGTTAGGATATATTAAAGACATGTTAGGACATAGTTTGGTACAGCACTCAGGAGGCAGTGGTAGCAGGATCACAGTGAGTTCAAGGCCAGCCTGGGTCTACAGAGTGAGTTCCAAGTCAGCCTCGGTTAGAGTGAGACTCTCCTTTGAATAAACAAAATTCAAAATAAAAAAAATAAAATAAAGATATTTCAGTATAAATTTTTTAACACAAGGGTAAAGAGGAGGAAAGAGGAACGACATACTCAAGGAGTGTGGGCTTCTCTGAGAATCAAGCTTCATTGTCTTTACAATACTTATATACAACATTTAGGTGGATTTTGAAGTTATTATCTTCAAAGAGTTGCCTAGGAACCTAAATGAGATCACAGGGTTGTTCTCAAGGGGCACCTGACAGGATTACAGTTGATAAGATCACTAGGATACAGGAAGGTAGGATATCTTTACTGTAAACAAAGTTAATAATCTTGTTTGACATTTCCAGAAAATGTCTGGAGAAGGAATGCAGCCCTACCCAAGGTCATATACATTTGGGTGTTACGTCTGGTTCACTGCTATTCCAATATAAAATATGTATATATGAAAGGAATATTATCTCTATGTTAGCAACCTGCATAGCAATTGTTAATTGTGTGGGGATTCTTGCCTCTCAGTTGGTGTGAGACTTCAACCTGACTTTGGAGGTAGGGGCTTTTTTCCCTTTCCATGTTCCCATAATTTCCCCTGCTTCATACCTATGGCCTAGACAACTACTTGGCACATTGTAAGTTCTTGGAAGTTAATATTCCTAATTAAATATTATGTTAATTAAATTAATAGCTCCAATTAAACTCCTTGAACCTGAGCATATAGGTCAGAAATATGCAAATTGTATTCATTCCCACAGGCTTGAATAAGAAATTCACACAAAGGGCTGGAGAGATGGCTTAGTGGTTAAGGCACTTGCTGAGAGGCCTAAGGACCCAGGTTTGATTCTCCAGGTCCCCACGTAAGCACATGGTGGCACATGCATCTGGAGTTCTTTTGCAGTGGCTAGAGACCCTGGTGGGCCCATTCTCATTCTCTCTCTCTCTCTCTCTATTTCTAATAAATAAATAAATCAGAAAAAACTTTAAAAAATAAAAATGCAATAAATAAAAAAAACATAAAATTATTATAAAAAGTAAATAGATAAAAGAAATTCACACAGAGGAAGTGACCTAAAACCATAGAACTGAGTTCTCTTGCTGTGTTGGAGAACCTAAGTTCAAAATCAAAGTGTAAAGTGGGCCCTTGTCTCTCTAAACCTTGCAGGGAAGAATTCTCCCTTGAGTCTTCCTAGCTGCTAGTGTTGGTTCTCAGTCCCTGAAGGTCCTTGGCTTACAGCTATGTCACTCCACTCTCTGCCTCTAATACCACACAGCACCATTTCTGCGTATCTCTATTCTTTTTATTGGTATGTTTTCATCATACATAGTATAGGATTTCATAAGGACATTTTCATACAAGTATGTCATGGACTTTGACCATATGCATCACCCATGCCCTCTGGCTTTCCTCCCCTCACACGCCCCATGATTCCTTTTTGCCTTCCCTGATAAGTCTCACATCTATGTTCATGTTATATGCATATAAATTTTATTGATATAAAATCTAGGCTCCATAAATGAAAGAAAGCAAGAAAACAGAAAGAGCAAACCTCTTTATAAGTCTGATGCATTCATTTAACATGAGCATCTCCTGTAGCATCAATTTTACTGAAAATGACAAAATTTAATTCTTCTTTGTGACTGAATAAAACTCCATTGTCCATATATGCTATATTATTGTAATCCAAACACCTAAGCTGATTCTATAACTTGGCTGTTGTAAATAGTGCTGCAATGAACATAGATAAACAATTGTCTATGTGGTATTCTGCTTAGAATCCTTCAGGTATACATCCAGGAATGCTACAATTGGGATATATATATATATATATATATATATATATATATATATATATATATCCCAATTGTATATATATATATATATATATAGAGAGAGAGAGAGAGAGAGAGAGAGGGAGGAACCACCATACTGATTTCCATAGTGACTTGACTAATTCATATTTCCACCATAGGCATATAAGGAGTCATCCCCTTTTCCCCCACATCCTCTCCAGTGTTTTTTGCTCTCTCTGTCTCTCTCTCTCTTTTTTTTGAGGTAGGGTCTTGATATAGTCCAGGTTGACCTAGAATTCACTACATAGTCTCAGGAGGGTCTCGAACTCACAGTGGCCCTCTTCATGAAGTTCCTGTTTCATATCCTGTATTGACTTTCTGATTTCCTTCTGTTTCCCTTGTGGATTCTCATTGAATTAATTCAGCAGCTTATTTGTGTTCACTTTGATTTTGTTGATCATCTTCACAATCATCATTTGAACTCTTTGTCTAAGACTTCATCTAATTAACTCTAATTTAAACCCACTACTGTGGAATTGGTAATGTTTTTGTAGTTGCCTTGATCTTTCATGTTTCTCGCGTTTCTGCATTAGGAGTTGTACACATGGGATTAGGTCATAGGTTGGAGGTTTTTTTTTTTTTTTTTTTACTTCACATATATTCTTTCAGCTGAGGTATCTGCAATGCTAAAGTAGTATTAGGTTGTAGTAGGGTTGCAGTGTCATTTCACTCCTCTGGACTAGGGTGTAGCTCAGATATAAAACCCTCAGCCTTCATTCTCAAGGCACCAGGCATCTCAAGCATTGCAAACTGAGAAGAAAGCTAAATGAAGAAGCAACCACAACTGATAAAGAGCACTGCTATGAAAACATGGTTATGGTGAAGTTAAAATAATTACCACTGAAACTAATAATTTTTCAGGCATAAAGGAAAAAAGTTAATACAGTGTGTACAAAGATATTACTTGCTAAAGATAGAAATAGAAATATCTGCATAAGACAAGAATTAAGAAAAATAGAGCAGGGATAAGTCAATAGAAGGGGGTAGTTGGGATATTATTGGGGTAGAGTCTAAATATTATTAAAGTTATAGAAAATTGTGATTAACAAACAAAAAGAGGAGGGGATGGGAAAGAGAGAAAAGAAAAAAAGAACAAAATGGAGCAATGAGAGGGAAACTGTGGATTGTGGGTAAGAGAAACAGTATATAATGGTATATAATAGGTAGCAGTACAAACAGCAATCATAAAAACCAAATGAGCAATATCAAAACTAAAGAAAATAATTAAGTAGTTATGCAAGAGTGAAGTGTTTAAAATTAAAATAAAAGGTAAAGTGAAATAAATGTAAAATAAAAATGTTATAGCATCAATTTCCCTTTTTGGGAGGCATGTTGCTATTGTCCCTACCCTTCAGTTGTCACGTAAACTTAATTATGATGGTGAAAAAGGCACTTTTTGTATTTCTAGTCCAACCTTTAGATGAGACTGGTTGGTATGTAGCATTTCAGTAGAGATTGAACAGATTGCCTGTTTGGTTGACTTTATGGCCAGGCATCATCAGGGTCAGACTTCACTTAGGAGTCTCCTAGCCCTCAGCATGGGGTATTACCACAGAATAACCTCTACATAGTCTTCTGTGTGTGTCCTTGCTGGTCACGCTCTCCCCATGTGTATTTCAATGTTCAAGGCTCTCGTATAGCCACCCCATGCTTATATTTACCTTTGTAGCAGTGTATTCTTATCTTCTCAGAGATAAGGTTGCTTTTATGCCACTGTCCATAGTCTTAGCTTGAGTGTGTTTGTTTTACTGAATTTCAGTTCAGGTCAGCTCCTATGGGGATGTTTTGGAGTTTGGAGATATGGTTGTGCTTTCTAGTCTTCCCAGTAGAGCAACTGGATTGCAGAGTGTCTCTTGGGATCTGCTCCCTCCTTGATGCAATGGAATAAGTAGTGATGTGGGACCACCACCTTACTCAGTGCTCAAGGTTACAGTTCATGGTTTTCTTTGTATTTCATCTAGTCTCTCTACACACTGTTGACTATGGTCCTCCTCTGCCTTTCTCACCTTTTTTTGTGAAGTTGCAGAGCAGACTTTTTCTTTCAGTTTCCAGAGGATGTAGGAGAGTGCTATTAGTTCCTACTAGTTCACCTTTTGCTTTCTGTCTTCTCATCTTAAAAAGACATTAGTCGCTGAATTAAAGGTTTGCTCTATTGTAGAATGACTTCATCCTCATCCTAAACAATTATATCTGAAATAACCCTAATTCCAAATTAGGTCTCATTGTGAGGTACTAGAGGTTAGAGCTTCAGTATTTCTTTGTGGGGAGGGGAGGACACATTCTCGAATTTGCAAGTCATCCTTGAGCAGGGACCATGCTAAGTTTCTCTGTATTGTTCCAGTTTTTGTGTATGTGATTCTGACTCTCCATATAAGGGGGCAATTCTAGTTTTCTAATCTGTCTTAACACTTGTGATGAGGACTCAGTATAGGACTAAATGCAAAGCTCTTTGGAAATGACACTTTATTATTCACACCTGGAAGACTGCCTTCCCTTTACCACTTACTGAGAGGATATAGTAATATTTCATAAAACTTACACTGTCAAATTGGATACTTAATAGAAGTTCATAGCTTATTAATTCTATTAATGTACAGTCATGCATCACATAATGATGTTATAGCCAATGAAGGATTGCATATATGATGTGGTCCCCTAAGATTAAAATGGAGTTGAAAAATTTCTATCAACTGTGACATCATAGCCACACTGCATTCTTCACGTTTTTGGTATGGTGACACTGATATCAATCAGTCTACTGTGTTGCTAGCCATACAAAGTAAACATTATGCATGATGATAGTAATTGGTTGTTATTGGTTTGTGCATTACATTTTTATCATTATTCTAGAATGTATTCCTTCCTCTTATAAAAAGAGTTGTCTATAAGGCAATTTGTCATATTATGCAGATAGCATCCATGTTAACTGTATTTCTAGATTGCAGCAAGAGACCAAGTCAAGTGACTTACCTAGACCATTAATATTTGTGTGAATATACTCTAACATATGCATACAATGATGAAATTGCCTAATAAGGCATTGATCATTGACACATGACTGTAAATAATCTCTTTTTTATAATTTTTTGTTCATTTTTATTTATTTGAGAGTGACAGAGACAGAAAGAGGCAGAGAGAGAGAGACAGAGAGAGAGAATGGGCATGCCAGGGCTTCCAGCCACTGCAAATGAACTCCAGACGCATGCGCCCCCTTGTGCATCTGGCTAACATGGGTCCTGGAGAATCAAGCCTCGAACCGGGGTCCTTAGGCTTCCCAGGCAAGCGCTTAACTGCTAAGCCATTTCTCCAGCCCAACTCACAATTTGACATTGTCTCTTTTTAATCTTCAAGGTAGGCTGGTCAAGCACTCACACTCCCATTTCAGAAGAGAAAATAATGGAGATATTAAATTAAACAGCACAAACAAAAGCATGACAACAGGAACGGTAGTACTAGATCTCAGGGACACTGAGATCCAGGGACACATTTTAGATTACAATATTGCTGAGGTGATAATTTCTCCCCAGGGCTTCATTTTCCTATTAGGTGCCCTGTTGTGAAAAACCAGAAGTTCATCTCCTGGTCCAGAGAGAATTACCATTGCCAAGAGCCTTTTGTTCAATTAGGTCCAACTCTCTGTAATGCTGCTAGAGATGAAGGTGTGACAAGGGAGCAGGGCTGACAGAAAAGAGGGTTAGGGTAAGGAGTAATTACAATGAGTAGGTGAAGTCACCATCGGGCCAACAAGGCAAGAATTAAGTGTGGTGTATAGGATAATTAGAAGACAGTTAGTGCAGGAAAATTGCTACCAGCTGTTCAGAACCCAGGAGTGAAAGGTTGATCTGTAAATGGTTATCTGAACAACCAGGGAGTTGGCTCTAAAATGAAACTGAGGCCCAGGGCTTAAAGGCTGTGTTTTATTGTCCAGAGACAGCTGCGCCCTGAAGTGACTCCATTACACTCAATAATTGCTGTTACACAAGTTTCTTGGCTTGGCCAACTCTGCCCTGGAGAACACTGGGTCAAGATTCTGTGAGGAGTCATACCAACCAAGGAGTAAATAGAAATGCCCAAGTCCTACACCCCCGGGACTGCTCTTCACGTTGCACCTCCCACTTTCTTCTTTGTAGCCTGGTTATGAAACACGTTCTCGTCTTTTGTCAAAGCCCACTTCCTCACAGAAGACTCCTCCAACTCTGCAGTGGAATCAGAAAGGCACTATCCCAAACTAGCTAGCATTGTCTTCAATGCAACACCCCATTTCAGCTGCTATTTTGAGTTATCTGAGAACATTTGGGATGCCAACTATAATAACACAGGCAAAACAAAGTATGGGATTGATCCCAGTCAGTCTTCTAACCCAGACAATAAGAATCATGTCAGAATGTCAAGAACCAACTCAAAACAAGTTTCTACTGACTACAACGGTGGCAATTTACATGCATATATGAAGGAATTAAAACACTTCACCTATGTTAAATATCCATAAGCTAATAAAGATACTAAAAGCATATTCAGTGACACCTTGGGAGCTCGGGGAAGTATATTGCTCTGGAAGGTGGTAAGTAAAGAGAAGAATTAAACATGCAGTCTGCTTTCCTATAGGAAGTACACCTCCGGTAACAGATGGTGAGGGTATGTTTCTTTTTAAACATGGGCGCAAGGATCAAACTTGGGTCCCCACAAGTACTATACTGGCTGAGCTATATTCCCAGCCCCCATGTTTTTCTTTATAGGAGTTTTAGCAATAAGTAAAGGAATGGTATCCTCTTTGCAAGTCTCTAACCACATAATAGACTTAGGCAATGACCAAAGATAGCCACTAACAACGCACAGTGGGACACTAAGTTCCTCCCGATACCGTAAGAACAACTACCTATCAAGGACAGAGTAAAGAGCCTTTATCCTATCAGTTTGTGGCTGTGTATCATTCAGGATTCTCTAGAAGAAAAGAATAGATAAAATGAATATTTAAGAGTTGGATAGATGACTCAGTGGATGAGATGCCTGCCTACAAGCCTAAGGACAAAGATTCCATTCCCCAGTACCCACATAAAGCCAGATGCACAAAGTGACACATGAGTCCTGGAGTTTGTTTGCAGTGGTTAGAAGCCCTGGCACACCTATTCTCTCTTTCTTTATCGTTTTCTCTTTCTCTCTATCAAATCAATAAAAATATTTTTAAAAATGAATATTTAGTTTTCTGGGCCTGGGTTACCTCACTTAGTAAAATCCTTTCCAGATCCTTCCATTTTTCCGGCAAATTTCACTTTTTCTTTACCACTGAATAGAACTCAAGTGTATAAATGTGCCAAATATTCATTATCTACTCATTAGTTGAAGAACATCTAGGCTGGTTCCATTTCCTAGCTACTATGAATAGAGCAGCATAAGCATGGATGTGCAAGTATCTCTAAGGTAGTGTGATGAGCCCTTAGGATATATGCCTAGGAGTGGTATAGCTGGGTCATATGGTAAAACTATGCCACATGTTTTCTGTCACATGTGAATGCTAGCTACAAATGTTTACACTTGTATGTGATTTGGAGTAAAAATCAGTAACCAAGGCCAATAAGCTAGAAAGGGACTATGAGGGAGGGAAGAAAGGGGAGGATCTAAAGGAGGGTATTGAATATATGGAAGTAGATGAACAGATTACTGTGAGTGGAATGGCCTAAGTGAGGTCACAGGAGGAGATTTGGGGTGGGAGGAGAGTCAATCAAAATTTAAGATTTATAAATAAGCTGCATGGAAACCTAATTCTTTGGATAATGGCACACCCAGAAATCATAGATGGTTACTAGAAAGATTTCAGTGTCAGGGATGGGATACTTTCCAATGAGCTGTTGGCCAGGGAGGTCCCTGATGCCCCCAAAACATTACAGGCCATTGCCAAGGCTCTTGGCTTCCCACCAGAAAACATCTTCCCTGTGGACCAGCTGACAGAAAGCTGGAAAAATCTATGCTGCATGCAGCCCTACAGAGACAGAATTCATCAGCGAAGATAAACAACAGTGGATATTGCAAGCCTTAAGAGTGGCCATCCAGACCAAATGAGCCAACAGGTGCAATAATGGCATGTCTGTTATGGGGAAAACTAACTGCCCTCTAATTGGACTGGAGGCCCACTCCACAGGAGGCAATGTATGCCTGGTACTGAAAACCTAGTCAAAAGCCTATGACAGGGGAGGTCATGAGCCCTAGAGGAGTAATGTCTACTGTTGCCTGGCTAAATGCTATTATGCTCACCAAAGTGCCCTGTAAGCACTTTTCTTAATGTTTATACCTGGATATTAATGCTACTTTCATTTTGGTTAAAGAAGCTTCTCTTTCTGTTCAGATGCCAGTGTCCACTGGGATGACTCAAAAGGCACCATAGCGCTGAGCAGAAGTGAGAGTGGAGTTCAGCACTGAGACATCTCTATCACACCTCCCAAGGCTCAGGGTCAGTTGTGGAAGAAGTGGCAGAAAGAATGTAAGAGCCAAAGGAAGGGTAGGACTGTTTCTACTGCAATCTTTCAGGCACAAAATGGCCTATGTCCATGACCTTTCAGTGCCTGATACTATCTACACAAACCTTCATAATAGGAGGAAAAGATGATGACATCACAATAAAAGGGAGACTAATTGAGAGGGGGAGGAGATATGATAGAGGGTGGATTTGTAGGAGGTAGGGGAGGGAATTATCATGGTTCATTGTCTATAATTATGGAAGCTGTCAATAAAAAGTTTAAAAAATAAATATTTAATACAAAGGGGGTATATTAGATTAGCTTACACAACTTGAGCTGGGCAGTCCAATAATGACATCTACATGCTGGAGACGCTGAGAACTGGGTAGCTGTCCTGTCCACAAGACTGAATATCTCAACAGCTCCAAACAGATGCTGAAGGCCTGTAGGATTCCTGCAGAGCTAGGCATTCAGTCCACACTGGAAGGCTAAAGAAGCTGGGCTCTGATATGAGCAAAGGATGGCAGGGACAGTACGAAAGGAGGAAAGGAAGCAGACGGCACTGCTTTTCACTCAGACCTCTTTAAATCTGTGCCCTGCCAAAAGGAGCCTCCCACTTTGCAGAAAAGTCTCCCTCAGTTAATCCTTTCAGGAAATACCCTCATGCATATGTCCAGAGGCATTATCTCTTACAATCAGAATTTAACATCACAAGCTGCAACTACCAATTTCCGGGAAGAACCAAAAGAAGAGAAATATGCCAATAACAGTATGGTAATATGATGAGAAGAATCTAGAATGTCAGAAAGTCTGCAGGACAATTGAGTTTCATCAACAAAGTTCAAAGAGACAGAAAAGGATCAAAGGGGATTGTGACCAACAGAACTGCTGACCTCTATTCTTTACCCACTGATGCCTCCCCACTCATGCCCCTGACTCTGAACACCTAATAAGATTCACTGGAATAATAGAGCAGGTTGGAGGTGAGTGCATTAGCTCTGTATGTTCTGAGGCCCTCTGTGCGCTCATCCCTATCTTGAGAAAAAGGTCCTTTGAGTAGCTATAGCTCCTTTACCCATTACAAAAACAATGGGCTGAAGACAGGAAACAACGGCCCCATCTCCTGGAGATGTTTGTTCTTCATGCTACTCAGTCTGTGGTGTTTTGTTACAGCAGCATAATCTCAGAGAAAATACAAAAGTTCAAAAAAGGAGAGTCTCCTTCCCAGCCCAGCTCACCACTATCTCCACCATAATCAAGGCCACAGTTAGGGACTGGGAATGTAGTTCAGTGGTAGAGCACTTAGCTAGCAAACATGAGGCCTTATCCCATTCCCGGCATTGCCAAAACAACAAAATAAAACAACTACCATTGGCCCTTGAACAACATAGGTTTGAATTGCGTAGGTCCATAGTATATGGATTTTATTTTGGAGATTGGCGACAAATTGAAATATTTCACAGACTTAATGTGAAAAACTGGGGCTGGAGAGATGGCTTAGCGGTTAAGGCATTTGCCTGAAAAAGCCAAAGGATCCTGGTTCAATTCTCCAGGATCCACGTAAGCCAGATGCACAAGGGGGCTTAGGCATCTGGAGTTCATTTGCAGTGACTGGGGTGCCCATTCTGTCTCTCTCTTTCAAATAAATAAATAAAATATATTTTAAAAATATATCAAAAAGATACAGAAATATAAATGCAAAATTGTATGCAGATAGGACCTGGAGAGATGGCTCAGTGGTTAAAGGTGCTTGCTTGCAAAGCCTGCTAGCTCAGGTTCAATTCCCCAGGAACCCATGTGAAGCCAGACAGCATTTGTTTCAGCAGCAAGAGATCCTGCTGCTCCCGTGTGTGTGTGTGTGTGTGTGTGTGTGTGTGTGTGTGTGTGTGTGTGAATACATAAATAAAAATGTAAATATATATGTTCATAATAATATATTTTATCATTTACTTCCATAAAATATACTCAACAATATTATAAAAAGTTAAGATTCATCACACTTAGACACACAAACACAGACATGCATGATGCCATTTTCAGTGGTGAGAAGTATAAGCAAAGATAGTTGCAGCATTTAGTCATAGGTGAACACAACTGGCTGTAGTACATACTGTGCTGCTGTAATAATTTTGTGGCCCCTCATGTTGCTAGTGAGGCAGTCTCAAGTATTGCAAGTATCCACTTAAAACACCGCGTGATGCCAATCATCTCTGGGTGAGCAGTTCAGATTTCTAGTGAATTGGATACTGCAGTAAAGAGTATGCTTTCATACTTATCTCATATTCTTTATATACACAATACAGAGAATATACAAAATATGTACTGATAGGGCTGTTTATGTTGCCTGCAAGGCTCCCAGTCAACAGGAAGCTATAAGCAGCTAAATTCTGGGTGGTTACAAGTTGTGCAGTACAGTTCATTGTCTAACAAGCAGAGTCCCAGATTTGGTTCTCAGCACTGAAAACGACAAAAACAAAACTAAGGCTAGGGGCTGGAGTGATGGCTTAGTAGTTAAGACGCTTGCCTGTGAAGCCTAAGGATCCAGGTTCAATTCCCCAGAACCCACCTAAGTCAGATGCACATGGTGGCACATGCATCTGGAATTCATTTGCAATGGCTAGAGGCGCTGGCGCACCCATCCATACCCCCCCAATAAATAAAATAGAATACTTAAAATACACAGATTCTAGGGGTGTGTGTTTCCATGTTTCTAATATCTCTAACCATCATGTTACTCTCAAAGTTCAAGTATAAGTTAATTTCATTACTTCTCTGCAGATAGAAACCAAAGGAAGCTGATTGAAGGTACTGTAAAAAAAAAAAAATAGCAAAGTATCTCATTCAACTCCACTTCTTCATGGCTTGCATCAAAGAAAGTGAAATAAATTAACTTCCCCCTTTATTCTGAAAATATTTTATTCTCAAGATAAAAAGTGACCGCCCCCATTAGCTAGTTAAAAATCTTTTTATCTTTTCAGTGCTGAGAACCAAACCTGGGGTCTTGCGCTTGCTAGGCAAGTACTCTACCACTGAGTTAAATCTCTAGCTCCTGATTACAGTCTTTATGGGGAATGTTAGTGGGCATTGTAATCCTCTGAAAGGTAAATGGACAGAGATGGGAATTGCATGCAGTCATCCTGCATGAAGATATGGTCCTTTGCTAACATGGAGTATTTTATTCAGGTCCTCAGCTTGAGGTCTTTCTTCGTGAGAAGCCCCAGGAAGCATGTAGGTCCATGCAGTCAACTTGGCAAGACCCTGAGATCCCACTGGGAATGGGGGAAGGAGATCTAATGCATGGCCACCGAAAGGGAGAAGCTGACGCTTAACTGAACCTTAGCTGTAAAGGAAAAAGCTTATTTTGGAATGCTTACAGCCTGGTACAAAGCACGTGTGAAATGATTCTCTGCTGTAGGTCTTCGTTTTCCTGCCAGAGAAAGACAGTCAGGAGAAGCCAGGGCCACACTCAGCTTTCAGCACAGCTCAGAAACTGAGATCCAAGAAGACCCGGATCATGTCAGGGAGCAGTCAAGTCGCAAGTGTGTGATAATCTCCCTCACCCCAGGAACACCAGCGCTTCTGAATTGTGGCAGGTTATACTTTCCAAGTGTCTACAGCAACATTTTGGGGCCTGTGGGCTCTTCTAGAAGTCTGTCTCTCCCCAACAAAAGTTGGAATCTGTTTTCTCTCCTTGAAACGGGGCAAGACTTTTGTGACTGATGTGGTGAGGACTGTACAGAGGGAGGACACTGCACGACTTTGGAGGCTAACTTAGAAAAAGTCCTCTGGTCTTATGCAGGGGCCATGACAGTCTTCTCTGTTACTGTTCCAATATGTGCTACGGAAGCAAGAACAAAGGTTCCGTCTCCAGAACACTGTGCTGTAAGCCCAGCCACCATGTGATGAAGGATCCTAACCAAGCCTGACCACGCCAAGAAGAGACCCTTTGGTGAGGCCCATGTGGAGAGGAGGTGAGGCCTCTAGCCCACAGCTGACAGTCACCACTACACCAGTGAGTACATGAGCCTTCCAGATAAATTCCCAGATATGCTGGAATACAGCAAGCTTCCTCTTCATGTGCCATGTCCCAATTTCCAACTCTGTAATATGCATGACAGCAGAGTTATATATAAACTTGGCCTCTGAGTCTCACCAGCATCAGGGGCTCCAGGATTCTCATGGCACTACTCTGCTGTTTTCTTTCATGACCATATTATCCTCAGCAATGTCTGAATAAAATAACCCGAAGAGTTAGTCCAGGTTCAAAGAAGACTATGCCTCATTGTTCAGTGATTTAAAAATATGTATATTGATTTGAAAGCAGAGAGGTGTGAGGGTGAGTAGGTGCTCTTGGGCCTCTTGCCACTGCAAATGAGCGCCAGATGCATGCCCCACTTTGTATATCATTTACATGGGTGATAGGGAATTGAACCAACGCTGTCAGGCTTTGCAAGCAAGTGCCTATAACTGCTGAGCCATCTGCCCAGCCTTGATTTTTTAAGGGATTATGAAACCATACTTTGGTAGATAAAACATGGCCATATAAGAAGTATTAAACTAGGATAGTCAGACCATAGTGACAATGAGTAGGAAGCGGGGTCACTTGCCACAGGAAGAACTTCCTAAGAACTGAACACACAACAGTATACCTGGCTCTACATGTGTACTAGGGAATTGAACTTGGGCCATCAGGCTTTGCAAGTGCCTTTCACCACTGAGTCATTTCTCCAGCCTGAGTATGTTTCTATGTTTATATACAGAGAACTGCTCAAATAATCTAAGTAGTTGTTCTATTTTTGTCATAGACTTTGCTACTGCATTTAATAATATATTATAGATAGTTCTCCTCACATCAGCATCTATAATACTTCTCATTTCTTTAAAAACATTTTACATATTTTAAATATACCATGAATTATTATATTCTATAATTATATTTATTGCATTGTTTACATTATATACTTTGTGCTTTATATATATTACTCAAATATTATTTATATAATTAATTATATAATAACATCATGACAAATATATAAATACAAATAGACCATGAATTATTTAGTTTTTCTCTCCTTGATGGACCCAATTTTACTATTATAGATAATACTGCACCAAGTATCTTTTTACACATACTGTTAGAGACTTGTACAACTACTTCTATAGGGTAGATCCCTAAAAGAAGGATTTCTAGCCAATGGCACATGAATTTTAAATTTTGTATTATCCTGATTTTTAATATGAGAAAACACATTGAGGGGTTAAGAAATCTATCCAAGGTTGCACAATTGGAGTATGGCAAAGCCAAGATTCAAACTCAAGTCATCTGATTCCAAGTCCCATGTGTTTCCTAATATGTCATGTTGTCTAGAAAAGCCAGAGCTGAATCACAGCCAGTGCCTATTAGATGAATCCATATATTTTCTCTTTAAAAAATCATTATCAGGATGTTTAATATATGAATATGCTGCATTTGATTATGTTCCCATCCTATTATCCTCTTCTGTGCCTTCTTTCCCAACCCCTATCCCCTGAGGACCTTCCTCTTTCAAGGTAGTCCTTCCTCTATTTTGCTGTCTTGTTCCTTTTGTCCTCCTCCCCTTCAAGGCAACATGTTGATGGTCTCAGAACTGTACTGGTCTCAGGGAGGTGTCAGGAACCACTTAGGCTATGGATGCACCAGTCAGTTCATGTTGAATGACAGTGCCCCGAAGAATGCCTGTGTACTCTGTGGCTCTTACACTGTTTCTGGCCCCTCGTCTACATTTTTTCCTGAGATTTGGAGGGCATAATGGAAGTCTATTTTGGTGTGGAGCTCCTGGCAGCACCTTATTTTCTGTTTTGATGAGTTTGACTCTCCTCAGTTTCTGCAGCCATCACCATAGAGAAACTCCTCTGGCTAGTAGTGAGTGTAACAGCCGTTTACCACTCCTTCACAGTGTTCTCCAAGCGCTGTGGGCTGTGATAGAGATGGCTCAGCCATTGCTAAGTACTGGGCTTCCTCTTTTTATCATTCTGGTGACTCTCGTCTGTATTCTCCTCCATTTGTAAAAAGAAGGTTCTCTAACCAAAAGTGAGATCAGCATTAATGAAAGAGCATTAAAAAAATGCAATTAGGCTTTGTGATGAGAAAGACATTTTGGTGTAGCCAAAGAAAGTAAAAGCTTTTCTCTGGGGTCTAGGATCCATATTTTTTTTTAAATTGTGCCTAACCTCTCAGGAATCAAGAAAAGAAAAAAAAAAAAGAAAAAAAAAAAAAAAGAAAGTCCTAGTCACTTCTTGCATGATTTGTAAGCAAAAATACTCATTTTTTCCCCAATCAAGAGTCACTAACTGCTACAACAAACAAGCTTACAACTCTACACAGAAAACACTGCAAAGGCTTATTCCTTGCTGTCATAGTTCTGAAGAGAATGGTAATGAGGGAGGGGCTCTGTTCCACACAATCATACAGGGACCCAACCTCTCTCCCACATAGTTTCATGAAGAAATGGCCCTCTCTTAACCACCTTGACCCACAGGTATCATGTCACTTCTCACATTTCATTGACTGACCTCTGTTGTATGTCTGGACTGTACTATAGGGAAGACTGGATAAGTCTGGCTATGTATTTAAATGAACTTTCAGCATTTTATCCAACCAGAGTAAGGGATTAGGATGCATAAAGATTGAAAAAAAAATCTTGTGAAGCCTAAAGACCCAGGTTCAATTTCCCAGTACCACGTAAGCCAGATGAACAAGGTGGCATATGCATCTGGAGTTCATTTGCAGTGGCTAGAGGCCCTGGAGCACCCATTCTCTATCTGTCTCTCTCTCTCTCTCTCTCTCTCATAAATAAATATTTTTTAAAAAGATGAAAAATAGCCTCAATCCAACTTCTAAGAGCTTTATTGTGAGAGCTCCTTTAATCCTCAGACCTCACACCTGGGCAGAGTAGGGACTATTTCCCCTATATTTTTCAGATGTGAAAACTGAGATTTGAGGGCATTCAGTCACTTGTCTAAGTTCACATAGCCCCTAGGAACTAGAGCAGAGTTTCCAACAAATTGACCAAGGGATTGCCTTCCCTGGAATTTTGGTACACATCTGTGGTGGTTAAATTTTGTTTAGGTTAGGAATCAAGTAACAGACATGGGTCCTGGGTGGGTCTGTGAGGGTGTTTCCAGGGATTCCTGGAGGGAGGAAACCCCCAGAGCGAACAATCCTTCCTGCGGTGTTTGAAGAGAACACGGAGTCTTTGTCCTCACTCTCTGTGCTACATGCTGGTATGTTCATCTGCCCTGCTGCTGCTCTCCTTTGTGGACGTTGGAACCCAACTTCATGAGCCTTCCACCGTAGACTAAAGACCAGTGACTCTCCAGTAATCCTCCAGGCCCTCCATGACAGATTGGGACTGCTGAGTCATCCAGTCTTGTGGCCTGATCAGTTACTGAGTTTTCCAACTCTTCAGCCTGCAGAGTTATTGTTGGACTGCCTGAATCCTGTAAGCTGATCTAATAATCCCCTTTATGACACATATTCAATCCATAGGTTCTGTTCCTCTTGAGAGTCCTGATGACTGACTAATTCAATAGCCTTTAGATCCCAAATTAGCTTTGAGGGGAAATTTTTCAAATCAGCTTAAAAAAAGAAAGCACCACTGCTTATGTTGCAAAAATCATTTTGCATTCAAATTTTTATGTAAATATATTTGAATTTGTACATGAATGTTAGTTATTAAATCCTGGCCTGAACACAGGACCTAATTAATCATTGCTTTGGGTCCCCATTATTTTCTGTGGCAGCAACAAATTGCTCTCTAGAAAGAAAACCTTCAAGTCTTGCCATAAGAAGAAGAGAGGGAAGAAAAAGAGGGACCTCATTCCTGTTAGAGTCCATTGTTTATTTAACCTAGTGACTGAGTTATAATCAGGCTGTTTTATACATTTTTATTGAGGACTTTAATACACGAACATACTGAAATTTGAGTATATTCCTGTCCCATTACCCTATTCTGTCCACCTCCCTAACCCTATTTCTCTAAGGACCCTTCTCTTTCCAAATAATCCTCCCTCTGTTTTTAAAAAGTATTTTTATTTATCTGCAAGCAGAGAGAGATACAGAAGCCCCCCCCCCCCCGCCAACACACACACGGAGAAAGAGAGAGAGAGAGAGAGAGGGAGAGAGAGAATGGGCACACCAGGGCCTCCAGCTGCTACAAACTCCAGATGCATGCACCATTGTGCATCTGGCATGGGTATTGGGGAATCAAACCCATGTCTTTAGGCTTTGCAGGCAAGTGCCTTAACCACTGAACAATCTCTCCAAGCCCCCTTCCTCTGTTTTGATGTCTCATTTCTTTTGTCTTCTTTCATCCTCCATGTCAAATGTTGATGCACTCAGAACCATACCCATTGATTAATGCTGCTCTCACTCTTGGATAGAGAAACGTCTTTTTTACAGATTACGGTGAATACCAGGGAGACCCGAGATACATCAAAAGGACAAGAAGAGAAAGCCCAGTGCCTAGCACTGGGTGAGTCATCTCTATCACACCCACCAGGGCAGTAGGAGCATTGGAAAGGAAATGCTAAAAGAATGAGTGCTACTCTCACTGCTAGCTGGAGAACCATCTCTATGGAGATGGTGGTAGATACTAGGGAGACTCAAAACTCATCAAAGCAGAAAATAAGAAGCCGTCAAGGTGGGGGGGGCTGGCGAGATGGCTTAGCAGTTAAGGTGTTTGCCTGCAAAGCCAAAGGATCCTGGTTCGACTCTCCAGGATGGAAGCCAGATAAGGGGGTGCACGCATCTGGAGTTCGTTCGCAGTGGCTGGTGGCCCTTGCATTACCATTCTCTCTCTCCCTCTTTCTTTCAAATAGATAAATAAATATATTTAATAAAAGAAGCTGTCAAGAACTCAACATTAATCAGACATTTTTTTTTTCTATGCCTAAGGAGAAAATTAAGTTAGTTCAGTGGAGTGACTTAGAAGGGACAGGGCTAAATTCTGATTAGGACTCTGGGTGTGCATTTGCTTCATATAGGTTTCTAAAGCAGATGAGATGAAGGAAAAAAGTAACATAATATATGTAATATACATGCAAGTAAAATAATATAATGAAGGAGAGGAAAAGCAAGCAGGAGGAAGACTGCTTGCTACCCGACTTTTTGAAGATAAGGGCAAAGTTTGCTATGCTTAAGGAACAAGTCTGATATTCATCTCGTAGTCTGAGTTAATACAATGCTGAAAGGCACATAAGCTGAAAATACTGAAATGTATGCACACTAATAGGTTAATATCCATCACTTTCAACCCAAGTGCCTCACCCTCACACTAAGTACTTAGTCTACCTCCCCTGACCATGATCTCCACACCAGGCAGCAGCCACAGGCACATCATCTGATAACTGCAGGAGCTTTGCAAGCACCAAGATGGCACTGCATGGTCCTCCAGCCCTATAAGGTGATAAATATTTCAATTATCACTCCTGGTCATAAGTCGCTATTCTACAACCTGGGAATAAGGCTGCTATGATTCTAAGCTTCTTCATTTTGTTATCCCTGACTATCCCTGGCTGAGTATCTGATGGTCTGAGAACAGCAGCTGCCAGGTCAGTCCAAATGTCATCAATCAACTTGCCTTTGGTTCCCCATGTAAACCAAACATAGGTAGAGTGATTATATTCCATCTCTAAACTGGGGATAGAAAACTATGGACAAGAATGGATGAAAGCCAGGGATAGGACAGGGTCATGATAAACTTTTCAGAAGGAAGACAAAAACCAGAAGCTTTCCAGGTCACATCTTAAAAATGTCATATGGTAGCCCTGTAGGATGGGGTAACTACTACTATTGTCTGGCTAAATATATATATTATGACCACCAAACTGCTATCTATATACTTACGTTTATAATTATATATTAATGCTACTCTAACTCTTGGTTAGAGAAGCTTCTTTTATCAGATGGTGATGACCATAAGAGACCACTCAATACTCAGTGAAGTGCTGAGCAGAAGTGACAGTGGTATGTTTATCACTAAGTGAAACATCTCTATTATACCTCCAAGGCTCAGAGAGCATTGCCAAAGAGGTGGTAGAAAAATGTAAGAGCCAAAGAAAGGGGAGGAGTGCTTCTAATACTGTCATCCAGATACAAAGCAGCCATGGTATTCAAGACATCACAATGGCTGATGCCATCTACACAAGACTTGCATAATAGGAATGAAAAATAATATTATCAAAATAGAAGAAAGACTAGTTGGAAAAAAGAATGGAGTCATTGGAGAGCAGTTTCAGGAAGGGGAAAGCGAAGGTGGCAGGAGGGGATTATGATCACGGTATACTGTCTGTATTTACAGAGATTGTCTAGAAAAAGTTGAAAGGGGGGCTGCTTCTTTTTCCCATCATTGGCTTAAACTCCCTCTGCACACTTTCCTAGGAAGTAGACAGGTACTGGTAGATCTCCAAGTGGTCTGACCTCAAAGGCCCACATGGGGCCAGGCTAACTACGAGATTCTAGAGGAGGAAAGTGAGGTCTGAAGTTTGCAAGAAGAGTGAAAAACATGGCATGACACCTATAAAAACCTGTGGGTTTGTATAGCAAGTTTCCTATTTTGGTCTCATTTTAGCTTCATTTTCTTAAATGTATTTTTTAATTTTTAATTTTTTTATTGACAACTTCCATAATTGTAAACAATATCCCACGGTAATTCCCTCCCTACCCTTACTTCATTTTTGAACTGTTTTAAACAAACATGAAGACATCAGAGGACACTTGATACCTGCACCTTATGCTGAGTAAATGGGATCCAAATGACTTTCAGTGATGGTCAAGGTCACATATGTGGTGGGTGATGGCAGAGCCAGGCTGGAACACCAATGATTTGGTTCCTTGCTCAGCATTTGTCACTGGCCTGTGCCACCTGCCAACATGTCAAATGTTCTTCCAGGGACGAAAGAGGCTGTTTGGGTCAGAAAATGCTGAATTACTAGCTGCTGATTTTCTAGTACCACAAGAAGGGTAGGATGCTGACAATCCGGTGTACCAAATAAACAAGGAGTTATTTTTCATTTGAGAATATATTCTTTGATAGGAAATGAACCTTTTTTTAAAAAACTTTTTGGTCTTCAAAAGTAGGGTCTCACTCTAGCCCAGGCTGACCTGGAATTCACTATGTAGTCTCAGGCTGGCCTCAAACTCACAGTGATCCTCCTACCTCTGCCTCCCGAGTGCTGGGATTAAAAGTCACCATGCCCAGCTTTCCATGTTGGTTTTTAATAAAATGTAAGAGAAGATCCTGGAAAGAAATGAAGATTGACCACTTCTATTACATAACCACTCCACACAACTGTGGAAACATAATCCAATGTGTTACCTAATTATCTCCAAGTCTTACAGCTAGAAATTCAGCCTACTCTTGAACACTGTATGGTGTTTTCTCCTACATGGTGCAGCTCTGCTATGTGGAGGAAGGGTACAAGCTTTGGCTCTCATGCTTAGGTTTTGTGTGTCCACATCAGTTACCATCTTGGCTCTTGAGACTCACTTTATTCAGACCCCAAATGCATATAATACACTTCCCTCCTAAGAAGGGTATAAAGAATGATATCAATGACTAACATTAATTGTTTACCATACTGTGTTTAAGCCCTTTCTGCCTGTTATCTCATTGACTGTTCCAAACTTTTCTGCTTTCTTAGCTTTGTTTTCCAGATGAAAAAATGAACTACAAAGGATCTGAGAAGTGCACACAGGCGAGGAGCTGAAAGAGCCAGTATTTGGAGTCTCATCCAAATGCTCATCTCTGTGCTCTGTGAGTGACTCCTCTGATCCAAAGTGACTTGCACATCTTAGGAACTCAGTAAACAATGTCTATTTGTTCTTCATAAAAACTAAAACTAATAAATAGATAAAATAAATTGAAGTAAATCTTGGATAAGTAATTAAGCATAATTAAACACAAAACATTTTAAGTTATACACACAAGGGACCTATGTGAGGGGGAGGCACTAGGTCCTCCACAACCTGCACTGGAAAGGTATGATTGATGGACTTTGGATGTCAGACGGAGACTGCAGAGAGAAGGCTCCATCCCCATCATGAATTTTAAAATGTTTTCCAGACTTTGATCTTTGATGGCACTTAAGTGAAATAGCACAAGTCTTAGAAACATTCAGAACACACAAGAATGTGTCATTAGCGCAATAAATATTTATTTATTGAACACACGTGGACATGACACCTTCTCCCCTTCTCTCCCTCCTTCCCTCCTCCCTCCCTCCTCCTCTCTCATGTAAACACTTTCCTCAGCAGCTGGTAAGCTGTTCATCCTCCTCCCACTCAGCTGAATGGCAATTGTCCCACCATCCCAACCCAGACTTTCATAATGGTTTCAGCTTCCAAGAGACAGCTTGCCTCAAAATGCCATCCAATCCCACTGGCAGAGGGAGGACTAGGATTTGTCCAGTGGGGAAGAGCAGAAAACATGATAGCCAAAGCCATCATCCCAGACAAGCTTTGTGAACAGGGGCATTTATTTGAGAGGTTTTTCAACTCAGAGTGGGGCTGTGACCTGTAAAGATTGCCAGCCCATTGGAGAGTGCTTCATGGGGCAAAAGAGTCCTCAGTGTTATTAGCCTGTGGCCTTAACTTACCTTTCCAGGAGTTAAACATATGAGACAAACCATGCATTTTTAGTTACTTATCTGTAGCTTGGTTTTCCTTGTTTAATGATATATCATAAATACAATGGTCCCTCTATTCAGGGAATTGGCTTCAGAACCCATTCTCACATATAGGAACACCAAAATCCATGGATACTTAAGTCCCTTGTATAAAAGGACATAGCATTTGTATATAACCTATGCATATATACTTTATATTATTATTATTTTGTTTTGTTTTTCGAGGTCGGGCCTCACTCTAGCCCAGGCTGACCTGGAATTCACTATGTATTCTCAGGGTGGCCTCGAACTCACAATGATCTTCCTACCTCTGCCTCCCGAGTGCTGGGATTAAAGGTGTGCGCCACCATGCCCGGGTGATGCACACATACTTTAATTCAGCTGTAGAAAACTTATAGCACTTAATACAATGTGAATGTTGTGCAAATAACTGTTATGTTGTTTACGGAATAATGACAAGGAAAAATGTATATTCATGTTCAGTACAAATATAATTTTAATTTTAGCATATTTGATCTAAGGGGGGTCAAATTCATGAATACACAGGGTTGATTATTTCATCTTGTCCTAAATTTCATTCATATTTACCAAGAAACCTCAGAGACCTGAAGGGATAGAATATGATTCTCTTAGAGATCTCTGATTTATGGAATGGAGAGATGGCTAAATGGTTAAAGGCACTTGCTTGCAAAGTCTGATGGCCCAAGTTCAATTCCCTAGTACCCATGTAAAGCCAGCTGCACAAAGTGGCACATGCATCTGGAATTCATCTGCAGGGGGAAGAGATCTCTGATTTACCCTTTATTTTATGTGGTCTCCTTTTACCTGTTGTTGCAATTACCTTCTCATTGCTAGGACAAAACACCTCACCAGAAGCAGCATATAAAAGGTAAATATTTATCTTGGCATGCAGTTTCAAAGGGAATTTTCATCCTGGTGGGAAAAGCATAATATGAACAAACAGCAAAGTATGACATTTTGTCACATCAGCTGGGAGGAAGCAGTAACAGTGAGCTAACCCACACTGACAAGAAGGCCAGATTCTAAAATCCCAAGGCCTGTCCCAAGCAACACACCTCCCCCAGCAGGGCTCCACCAGCTAGGGATGAAGTATAAGGCTTAATTGAACACACTTGAGGCAATGGAGAGCATTTCACATTCAAACTGCCTCACCTGCTAATTCCTTGTAAAATGACAATCTTCTCTGGAAATGCATGTATTATGATTCTTTCATGTGAGAACATACTTTGACCCCACTACAGCCATGGGGGTATATCAGTAACTTAGTTAGGGCCAATCAGAGTTTATCATCATCATCTATCCAGAGGTTAATCCAAAGGTGTGCACATGAGCCTAACTTGGCAATATAGAACGCTTTTCCTGGACTTATCAAACCAAAGTTGGAATTAAGAAGGACTCCATACTTACTTTAATAAGTAGTCAGACATGGCCTACAGCCATAGCCTCAGTCCACTGAAGATAGCCAGTTAGAGAAAATGGAAAGGCAGGCTGAAAGAATGACTTCCAAGCTTCCCTAACTCTTCCTGGTTTCATGAGTTAATATTGGTTTCCTCTCCCTTGAATTGAGTTTCTGTCTTTGGACTAACATAATGAAAAAAAGCATTAGAAATGTGATGGTGTGGAAAAAGGAACTACTCAACCATCCAGTCTACAAAACCTTGTGATAGCATAATAGGATAGGAGCTAAGAAGCTCCTTACAGAGTTTACATCATAGTCAGAACATTGCATTACTGTTACCAAAAATCCAATTAAAATGATCAAAATATGAAGGACATGTATCGATCTATGCAGCTGAAAAGTCCCAAGGTGTTTCTCACACAGACATCTACAATCTCAAATTCTGTGCATTACTCCTGCCCAGAATGGCATCAGCTTTATCCTGAGCTCCATTTAGACCATGGGAAAATCACTATAAGGCAGGCAGACTCTCACCTCAGTTGTGCCACCTGCAGGCTTAATTAGTTGGAAAGGCTATCTAAAAATTTTAAGTATGGCAAAAATGAGGATTGTGCTTCCATTTTTGATATGATGATTTAAATGCCATCCATTTGTACACACATATGTGTGCCTGTATGTGAGTGTATGTTCATATGTGCATGAAGACACATGAAAGGGTGCATAGCAGATCCTTAAAGTTGCTTACACGAGGTAAGAAGCAGAGTCAAAAAAGGAGGGAGGATAAAAGTCTTGGGAGGGAACTTGTCTTGATAACGACAGGATCTACACTATATCTTCATTTCCTATAAGCCCTCCTGTTTTAGAGGCTATCGATATTTCTGGGCTCCTGGCCCCTGTCCATCCTTAAAGCCTGCTCTGGTCAATTGACTCTTTTTCAGATTGCATCACGTTGATCTAACATTTTGTCTGTGTTCAGCATGTCAGGGTGTTTGAGGTTACATTGGACATGCCTAGACAACCCAGCATAATATCCCCATTTCTAGGTCATCTGGTTAGCAACCTTGATTCCATCTGTTCCCTTAATCCCCCTTTGCTATTCATGGGAACATATTCCCAGGTTTCTGGGGATTAGAAAGTGGATGTTTCTGACAAGTCATTGGTACAGATGTGGATACACAGATACATAAAGTGACAAACTTAGAAAGTTAAAGGCATACCATCAAAATGGAAATGGTTATTATGGGTAGTAGAAATTAGTTCTTTTTACCCATTTCCTCTAATTTTTAGGTAATGTGCTATCTTTCTGAATATTGGTTGCCTCTGAAGAAAGCAAAAAAGCTGGTTTCATTGGTGAAAATTGCCCATGTTAGTGGCATATGTGACCTGAGAAACCTCTAGGATCTGAAATACTATTTCCAGGAGATCTTAAAGCATAAAGATGAGAGAACAGGGAGCCAAAGCCTCAGGTGAACTGCATGACTGAACTCCCCCAACCAGCTATCCTTCTGTACACAATGGGTAATGCTGTGCCAAGGAAATGGAAAAACTGCCATCTGCTAATAATCCAATTAGAGAGATTCAAAGCCAAGTAGAATAAGCAGAGTGCTGGATATATAGAAACCTGCTTTGTACTGGCTCCACATGCAACTGGGGAGGTAAGGAATGAAAAGATTTCACAGTATACTTCCCAAGGAAAGTCATTCACCCTTGCCACCCCTTGTAGTCTATCCCCAAATGTCTACTCATCTACATCACCCTTCAGCCATCCCTTTCCACAACCC
Source organism: Dipus sagitta (assembly GCA_036346955.1). Lineage (NCBI taxonomy): Eukaryota > Metazoa > Chordata > Mammalia > Rodentia > Dipodidae > Dipus > Dipus sagitta. The sequence goes on along the minus strand of CM070777.1, from coordinate 46,750,183 downwards.
CATCAACTTCTCCACTTCCTGGTCTCTGAGGGTTGGACTAGATGCGTCTCATAAGCATCCCATAAGCATTAATTCCTGCTTCTAATAAGAAAATATGTAACATCAACATACCCCAAATCACAAGATCTTTATTAGGTATTCAGTGAAATGTAGGATTCTTTGTCAAAACTTGGGAAGACCAAGCTAACAAAATTAAATTCATTGTTTCTCTGGACACACAGAGCCCTCGTCTTGCTTATACGACTCCAAAAGTGGGGTGTTTATACTATTTACATTTAATGAGATTATCAATATGGCTAAGTTTCAGTCCATTGTCGTTTTCTATTTTTAGTAGCCCGTTTTCTTTATCTCTCTTTTTTAGACATTTCTTGTATGAACTACATATGTTCATGATTTTATGTTTGTTAGCTTATAGATATGCTCTTAATTTTAAGCTATAATATATAGCTTTGACTAATAAGTGTAGCTTAAAATGATATTATAATGCTTTATGTTATAAGGCTTATGATAGTGTACTTATTTTTCCTTACAGCCCCTTTTGGCTATTTTTATCAAACTTTTACTTATACCTACGTAAATAAAATCTAAAATTAGTTGTTATTGCAAGTGTTTAGACAGTCAATTTTCTTTTAGAGGCACTTACTTGGTGACAAAGTCTATATACACTTATCCATATGTTTGATCTGGTTTTCTTTATGCCTTTGTATAAAAATTTCTATCTGATATCATTTCATTTGGTATAAAGTATTTCCTTTAATGTTTATTGCAGAACAAATATTATGATGAGTTTTAAACTCTTGTATATATGAGCACACTCATCTCATTGTCAGCTTTAAAAGACATTTTATTTGAATATACAATTCTGGATGTATAAGTTCTTTGTTTTCCTTCTTGAGGCATAAAGTTATTATTCAAATGTCTCCACAACTTACATTGCTTTAGTAAGAAATTTGTTGTTTTTCTTATCTGTGATGCTTGGTATGTACCATGTTTTTCCTGTTCTTGCTGCTCTCACTAGTTTATTAAATGTTTTAGTTAGTAAGCTATCACTAGTTTATTAAATATTTTATTTATTTATTTATTTATTTATTTATTTATTTATTTATTTATTTATGAGAGAGAGGTAGAGAAAGAGAGAGAGAATGAGAATGGGCACACCAGCACACCAGGGCCTCTAGCCATTTCAATAAAACTCCAAATTCATGAGCCACCTTGTACATCTGGCTTTACATGGGTACTAGGTACTTTAGGCTTTGCAGGCAAACACCTTAAGTGCTGAGCTATCTCTCCAGCCCAAGAAATTTATCACTAGTTTTAAGCAATTCATTTTGATAAAAATTTCTGCATATATTATACATGGGGCTTATTAAAATACATAATTTGTGGATCTACAGTTGTACTTGCCTTTCTGTTGCTGAGACAAAGCAACCAACCAAAAGCAGCTTATGGGAGGAAAGTTTTTATTTTGGCTTACAGTCTTGAGGGGAAGTTCTATGATGGCAGGGAGAAATATGGCATGAGCAGAGGCTGGACATCACCTCTGCCATGACAGGTGGAAAACACCAGCAAGAGAGACTCTGACAAGGGGGAACTGGCTTTAACATGTCTAAGCCCAGCCCCAACAACATGCCTCCTCCAGCAAGGCTCCACCTTCCAAATTGCCACCAGCTGGGAAACAAGTATTCAAGCACATGAGTTTATGGAGAATATCTGATTCAAACCACCACAATAATTTTTTTATCAAAACTGGACATTTTTTAGCCATTAATTCTTCAGCAACACAATGGTCCCCATTTCTTTTTAGGCACTTAAAGGACAAGTATGTTGGGCTTCTTGTAGTTTTAGGCTTCCTATAGTTTCCCCACAACTTATTGATATTCTTTTTATTGTTAAATTCTTTTTGTCAGGCTAGAAAGATGGCTCAGTGATTGAGACACTTGCCAGCAAATCCTAACAGGGTTCAATTCCCGATGTAAAGCCAGATGCACAAAGTGGCCAATGCATCTGGAGTTTGTTTACACTGGCTGGGGGCCCTGTCATGCAGATTCTCTCTCTGTGTATTTCTTCCCTCTACCTCTGTCTGCTTGCAAGTAAATAAATAAATAATATACAAAAATACTAAAGGGTCTTTGGGAAAATATTCATTTTGTCCTAGTATTTCATGCTGGCTATTTCCATTACTATGTCTTCAAGTTTACCCATATTTTGATCTGACTCTTGCCTTATATAGCTTATTTGATGTTAGTTCCATTAAGTGTATTTTCATCTTAGGCACTAGGTTTCAAGGTAAATGTCTGATTTTCAAATTAACTTGTCACTAACACAGTTAACATTTCCTCCTGATATGCAAACATGTGGGATATGGTTAGGACAATGTTTTAATGGCCTCATCTGTTATTATCATCTGTGGTATTTCTGATGGAGCTTTCATTGACTGGTTGGTAATTTGGTCTGAATACAAGAAACTGAATTTTACTATCAGTGATTAGAAGTTTTTAAAAAATATTTTATTTTTGTTTGTTTATGACAGAGAGAGAGAGAGAGAGGAAGAGACAGAAAATTGGTGTGTAAGGCCTGTCGCTACTGCAATGAAATCCAGATGCATGCATGCATCTGGCTAACATGGGTTCTGAGGAATTGAACCTGGGCCCTTAGGCTTTGCAGGCAAAAGCTTTAATCGCTAAACCATCTCTCCAGCCCAGAACTTTTTATATTCAGTAAATATTCTTGAACTTTGTTCTATGGCATTGCTATGTCAATTAATGCCAACTCCAAGATGGTTGAACAGAGGTGGCCAGCATTTGCTCTTTCTGTGCAAAGAACCAAAGTAACAGATAGCTGCATTTTGAGATGAATGATCAGGGTAGGATACTGGAACTCAAGAAGGGACAAACTGAAAATTCACAAGAATTGGACACTTGAGGTGATGGCATGGACAGAGGAACAAAGTGTCTTGCCTCCCTAGCCAAGGAAGGGTGTCTCCCCTTGGGCAGGGGTGAGGAGAAGCCTAGCAAACTCCAACAGCACAGACCACAGCGAGTATAGCTACTGGAAAGTTTCACAGTTGTCACAGGTTAGCAGCCCAGTTAGGAGAGCCCAGTTGTTTTCCTTGAAGACAGATCCTATGTCATCTCCCAACAAACTCCCAGAACCAGACTACTGTAGCAAGGACCCACCATGAAAAAGGAGCTGCTATCTTAATTGACACTGAGATGTCAAAAATCCCCATATGTCTCCCTCACTGCGACCCTTAAGCCCAGACATTCCACTCACTAGCACAGGGGCTGCAGCTTCATCTACCTAACATGACCTAGCAGAAGAATGACAAGCCTAGCACCCAGGCTGCTTAGTGCTTTACATTACACAAAACTAGTGTTTTTACACAGAATGGACTAGAGGGTGCCACCCTCAAGAATTGATATATCAGGACATTCATACTCCCAGAACAAATGTATTGCCAAGCCACATGTAGATTTGTAGCAGTGCCAGGACTAAAAGCAGGCACATGCATAGTCCCTGCCCTTCACCCACCCTCATGCCTCAACTGGGCAAATAATACTGTCAACTAGGCTGGGAACTGGCACCACATTTCTGCTACTCTTCTCCTTGCTGCCTCTGGTCCTTCAAAGTCATGTCCCAAATGACCTACCACCTCATCGCCTGAGGTTTCCGCCATCTCCCAATAGCCCATTAAGTTAGAAATATATACATGGATTGATACACAGATGAGGTCAGAGCCCCTATAAGTCAATCACATAAAAGATGCTACTTCTGAACACTGCCTCAATGGAGACCAAGCTTCCAAAAGCCATAAAAGTAAACTTATAAAAATTAAATAAAATATTAAAAATCAATTAAGAAGTGTTTGATCTTTTTAGTTTTGGTTTTAAAAAAATGTCAGTAATATTAACTCTTCTAACCTATGAACATGGGAGATCTTTCCATCTTGTGTGCATATCTTCAATTTTTTTATTAGTAGCTTGAAATTTTAATGTAAATGTCTTTTACTTCTTTCATTAAATTTATTCCTAGAATATTCTGTTGCTATTGTGAATGAGACTGCTGTCATGATGTCTTTTCTAGCAATAGCACTATTGGTATATAAAATTGCTACTGGTTTATATATCAATGACTCAGCATTCATCTTGGGCATATTCACCATACTACTAAGGTATCCCTTAAGAATATGTGCCTTGATAGCCATTACTTATGAAGTTTTCCTCTCTGGATGATAGTTCTGATGTCAATCCTGGCCCAATGTACACTAGTTCCAGGGAATATTGCCTTTACTAATTTGAGATAACTCTTTCCTCGGCTTGGGTATTGTCCTGCATGCATGAATCACTCATTCAACTACTTAGAAACCTCTTCATATCCCTGAAGCGTTCTTTATGTGCAGTTTTTCTCTGGTCTTTTGTCCTATGAAACCCAGCTGCTGGCTGTTCAGGCTTTCCACTCCATCTGTGCAACTCCTAAAGTCCATGGAGCACTGCCAGGGTTCCCCCATCAGACCTGAAGCCTAGAAACTTCCTTAGGGCAGTAGCTGGATGCAACTTGAGGATCTTTGTTTCTTGTCCTGCATTGATCAGTGTCTTGTTGCCTGGTGCCCAGCATCTTTAGAACAGGTTTTCTTTCTGCTGATGTTGTCTGTTTGTTAGTGTTGACATAGATGTTTTGGCTGGAGGAGAAAGCTGGAAGCTTTTACTCTGTGTGAGTGAACATGGAAGCTCCTGACTAGAGGATTTTCTTAAAACTTTTCTTTCTCCTTCTTCTCCTTCTTCCTTTTCTTTCTTATTCTTTTGAGGTTCTGGAGATCAAATCAAGGTCTTGTGCATGCTAGCCAAGTGCTATACCACTGAGCACCACCACCAGCTCACTCACTGGTGTTCTCCTGTTCACATTTTAAAACTCTACTTTCCATGCAATTATTCTTCACTTCTTCCTCTCTCCCTAAGAGATCACATTCCAAAATTTCAAGCAAACCCATATGTTGAATCTCAAATTTCTATCATCTTAGTCTATCTTTGTTATTCTCACTCTGTTTATCTAACAATCTACTTGGTGTCTCATATGTTGCTTAGACCCAATCAGTAGAAGATGAAGAGACCCTCCTACATATTCCTGCCCCTCCTTGTTTAAAAATCCCTTCAGCACATTAGTCTCAGCTAGGTTTTGTTTCTTTTGCTCCTTAGATTGTCAGTAGAGATTGTGTTTTTTGTTAGTACTATTTTCTAGCACCCAGCACATATTCTTGACAAATATGGCAATTTAAATTGTATCCAAATGTGGTAGTCAGCTTCATGTTTCTGGGACAAACATCCAACTAGGCAAAGCTTACTGGAGGAAGAGGCTTATTTCATGCTTACAAAATTCAGAGGAAACTCCATTAAAGGCAGAAGAAGCTGCTTCGATAAATCCAAGCAGAGACAAATAACTGCAGCAGACACAAAACCGCCAGAACTCAAACTGGTCTGAACACATCTAGTAGGGCTTAACTCTCCCAAACATACCTTAAGGCTGGATGCCAGAATCCTCCCCCCAGTGACACGCTCTCTTGCAGCAGGGATCTGCCTGCTAGGAGCTCAAGTAGAAAGCTAAATAAAAAATGACTGAGTCTGAGGCTGGAGAAACGGCTTAGTGGTTAAGGCACTTGCCTACAAAGCCAAAGGACCCAGGTTCGACTCCCCAATACCCACATAAGCCAGATGCACAAGGGGGCACATGCATCTGGAGTTCGTTAGCAGTGGCTAGAGGCCCTGGCACACTCATTCTCACTCACTTTCTCTCTCTTCTCTCCCTCCCTCTGTCTATTTCTCATTCTCTCAAATAAATAAAGAAAAAAAATGACTGAGTCTATGGGATCATATATGCAAGTTATCACATTCAAACTACCACACCAGACATAAGGAGAAGCGTCCCACAGGGGAGGGAGAAGCATTCTAAACTGAAAGAACTGTCAGTGAGCTAAGAGAAATAGCTCTGTGATCTTCCTCCCAGAAAGACTGAACTGACAAGCAGGGCCTGACTAGGGACCCAGATGATTTCCCAGCTTTGGCCACTGTGAAGGAGGTACCTGAGGATAAGCAAGGAGAAAAAATGAAGTAGAAATAATGGAAGGCAGCCAACTTTCTAGGCTCCTAGATGCTAAACATTGCCTCTTAGAATCATGTCTAAATTAACCACTTCTATTGCTTCCTTCTGTGCAGAATGTACTTATATTAAATGCATTGCTTTTTGAAGTGTTTTTGAGTCATTTTTATGCAAAGATGTTCCTCTTGTCAATCATATTATAAATTCCAACTAGGCATAACATGTCTATTTTACCAGTAGTCTGGGGATATGAGGAGTCTGTAATCAGACCAGATATATCCCAAAGACAGAGACCATGATACTTCTGGAAAAGTGGTGCACAAGATGATGATGGGCACAAGGTATGCAGACCCAGGGCAAACATGTGATCTATAGCCACATCTGGTCATAAGCCACATTCTTACCACACTTTCCTATCTATGCACCAACCCTGCTTTCACGACACAGAAGTTGTGCTGTTACACACCAGAAAGTCTACTGCAGCTTGCCTAAAGCTGTTTCCCTTGGGCATCTTGGCACAGATCATCTGAATGCGAACTCCCAGGCAGAGCACGTTTGTCTGCACTGGGGCAGAGTCCCAGGTGTGCTTCACTTCTGTTCACACTGGTTGGGTGAAGTTAAAGTCAATAGTGGAACTGGAGAGCAGGCCAGATGTAAAGGATTCTTCCAGGTTCCCAGAAACTAGCAAACCATCTCAGTCATCTTGCCTGATATCCAGGTTTGGTTCAGGACGGGATGGCTCAGCTGTCCATGTTCCAAAACCCACTGTTAGAGAGACTGTGAAGTAATTAGAGCTGGCTTATAAGACATGTGAATAGTCCAATTTCTGAGTAACTGTACTACTCAGATTCTGTTCTAATAACATGTATTAATTTCTTCAAATTAGAACGATAATGGTGGTTTCAGTCAGGACAAACTTAGCTTCTCTGAATGATAGGTTCCCAGTGCATATAAATTTGGTAATTAATACCTACTGGAGGCAGTGTATTCTTGGGAGCAGGATTATAGGTGTTATAATCAGATTCCTCTTGCCAGTGTTTGGCAAACTCTCTTGTTGCTGTTGTCCATCTGATGTTGGCCAGGAGGTGATGTCCACCCTCTGTTCACGCCATCATTTTCCCTGCCATAATGGATCTTCCCCTTGAGTCTGTAAACCAAAATAATCCCTATTTCCCTACAAGCTGCTCTTGGTCATGTATTTTTCTGCCAGAAATGTGAACCTGACTGCAACAGTAAAGTTGGTACAAGAGGAGTGGGATTGCTGCTAGACACTTGACAGTGTGGCTTTGGCCTTTTAGAACCTCTATGCAGGAGGATGTGGATGAATTTGAAATCATGGCCTAACAGATGCCTTGCAGTGCTGTATGTACAGCTTGATGGAATATTCTGATCAGAGTTGAAAGACCTGAATGTAGTAAGACTTAAGGACTGTGAGGTTTGGCTTATGAGGATGAGAAAGAGCTTTCTTTCTACTGGACTAGAAGCAATTTGTGTGAGAGGCTTGCTGTCATGGCCATTTCCTGAGAACTTGTGCAGGGTTTCATTGCATAGAAACAGACTGGTATGAGAACAGGGATATGGCACAGAAATGAAATCTTTGGGCCCAAAGAGCTGCCTGTTCAGCTGCAATTGCATGAGAGATTACAACCATTGAGATTGGGCCAGCTGACCAGAATTGGGACAACAGAAAGAATTCAGAGTCTTTTGAAAGGGCCTAAATGCTGAAGGAGTGTTCTGTTCTTCAAAGTCTGTACTATTCCCACCTGGATTAACAAATAGACACCCCACCGGGTATGATGGAGTATAAGAAATGCAGGGAAGATAGGGTCATTGAATTTGCAACACTGTCTTGTATTTTGGAAATGGCCATGGGCAGTGTGAAGCAGGCTTGCTGGATGCCTGCATGGAGACCTGATGGAACCATGAGGATGGACTCTGGGTTGCAGTGGAGACCTAGTGGGGATTCCAGGACCATGAGACAGCTGGTAAGGAGGGTTGTTGGCCCCATGAAGTTTTCTGGGACTATGAACAGTCTAGCTGGAGGGGTGGAATTGGAACTCCAGAGACTTATTGCTGGTTCAAATTATCTGACTTGGAGACTTGACTGGAATTGTTGGACTTGGAGCTACAGAGTTTGATGTTTGCCCTGGTTGTTTTAAATCTCATATTGGTTGAATACTTCCTTCCTATGCCTAATGCCATCTTTTGCATTGTGAATGTTTATTCTGTGCAATTACGGGTTTTTTGAGGGCTTTTTTTTTTTTTTTTTTTTTTTGGTATTATGGCTCAGCTAAAAGATCTTGGACTATGAGAATGTTTGAATTGATTAAAAACTATGGGGACTTTTAAAGTCGTATGAATGCATTGAATTTTATATCATGTATGGTTATCAGTTTATGGGGGATGGGGAGGAATGTGATGGTTTGATTCAGGTGTCCCATGTAAACTTAGGTATTCTGAATGCTAGGTTCCCAGCTAATGGAGAATTGGGAATTAATAGCTTTGGAGGCAGTGTATCATTGGGGGTGGACTTATGGGTGTTATAACCAGCTTTGTCTTGCCAGTGTTTGGCACACTCTCTTGTTACTGCTGTCCATCTGATGTTGGCCAGGAGGTGATGTCCAACCTCTGCTCATGCCATCGTTTTCTCCTGCCATGATGGAACTTCCCCTTGAGTCTATAAGCCAAAATAATCCCCCTTCCCCCCCCCACAAGCTGTTCTTTGTCAGGTGCATTTCTGCCAGCAATGTGAACTTGACTACAACAGAAGCCAAAACAGGATTAAATATTAATAATTTTAACGTATTAGGTAATTTTTTGCACACACTGATAATTTCATAAAGCTCATAATATCTGATGATAACAAAAAGGTGTAAAGAGACAGTGATCATCACATTTGCTTGGTAGAAATACAAATTAGGACAGCAATTTTTAACATTTATTGACAACTCCAGTACATATAAAAATATTTCATGATCATAATCCCCTGTTACAGCCCTTCCTTTTCCCCAAATCCCTTCCATACGGTCACTTCTTTCCAAGTAGTCTCACTTCTATTCTGATGTTACCATGTTTTCTTCCTATTACTCAGTTCTTATGTAGGTAGCATCAGCCACTGTGAGTTCATGAATATGTCTTGACCACTTTGTGTGTGGAAGACAGTACTGTAAGCACTCCTCCCCTTCCTTTGGCTCTTATGTTCTTTCCACCACATCTTCTGCAATGGTCCCTGAGCCTTGGAGGCTGTGATAGGTGTAGAATAGCATGTTAAATTACCTTAGGAATGTCTACCAAAAAACCCAATGAATAGCCAGGCATGGTAGTGCATACCTTAATCTCAGCACTTGGGAAGCAGAAGTAGGAAGATCACCATGAGTTTGAGGCCACCCTGAGACTACAGAGTAAATTCCAGATCAGCCTGAGCTAGAGTGAGGCCCTCCCTTAAAAGAAGAAGAAGAAGAAGGAAAAAGAGTATGTCTTTCCCTCTAACAATTCCAATTCCATCTATCTGTTTTTAAGCATCCTATTCACATGTACACAAAGCCACATATTCAAAATATGCTCAATTCAGAAGTATTTTTGTTTTGTTTTGTTTTGTTTTGTTTTTGGTTTTTTTCGAGGTAGGGTCTCACTCTAGCCCAGGCTGACCTGGAATTCACTATGGAGTCTCAGGGTGGCCTCGAACTCACGGCAATCCTCCTACCTCTACCTCCCGAGTGCTGGGATTAAAGGCGTGTGCCACCACGCCCGGCTTCTCAGCAGTATTTTTAATGTCAAAATGTGTTATAAGAAACCTAAATCCCTATTAGGGGAATTAAAAATATTTCTAGTTACCCTTACCTTATGAAATATTAAGTGACAACTTGAAAGAATGAAGTCTATTGTAGTTTTGCAATGTCTGATACAGAGTGTTAAGTGACAAGGCCATTGCAAGATAATTAATATGGAGAGCAGACCATGCCCACAAAAAAATAAGTAAATATACGAGGAGGTCCTATGTTTATGTGTGCAATGTATTTCTGCTGGGTAGCAAATTGCACTGTTAACAGTTCTTAATGCCAAGAAAGTAAGTTCATAGCGAATAATGAGAACAGATTTTTGAATTTTATTATCTGTTCTGAAAAATAAATAAAAGGACAATAAGAAACAGTCCATTTTGTTCTCATATTCTTAGAGAGATGGGAGTTCAGGTCTTTTTAAGAAGCAATGTTTCTCAATTCTGGTTTTATCACAGAATCACTTGAGGGATTAAAACAAAATCTAGCTTAAGTCAGGATATTTCTATGAGAAGCAGAGCCTGAGGCAAGAATTAAAAAGTTGAATCGTTATTTGGATGGTATAAGCCTAGGATAATGAAGATAAGGAAATAAAGTAGGCAAAGAAAGATACAATGTTATGTAGTATTACCTTGCTGGGCAATATTTTACAAAAATTCAGATGATGTCATCATCTTTTCCCCCTAAAGAGAGACTGGTTGAGAGGGGGAGAGGTAAAATGAAGAGTGGAGTTGTGAAAGGGAATGTGTGTGGGGGGGCGGGGGGCAGGGGATTACCATGGTTTAATGTCTATAACTATGGAAGTCGTCAATAAAAAATTTAAAAAATACAGAAGAGACACAGCAATTGCTTAAATGGTTGTCTGCAGAAGTGTAAGGAAAGCACACACCTTGGAGCAGTCCACAGAAAAAGGAAGGTGGAGACCTGTCCAGCTAGTTCATCCCAATCTCCTGTTTCTCAGTTGTTTGTTCGAACAACGAGTTAGTTGCCTTCCTCCATCACCCAACCATTGCTGTCTCAGGAAGAAAAGTCTAATGTCTTGAGATGTGACATTTTATCAAAACCTACATAAGAAGGGCCTGGCAGGTGGGTCATGAGAACTATGCTTCTCCGGGTTTGCTTCAGCTCAGCCAGTTCACCAGAGGTAGAGGTTGGAGAGATTAGGTCTGAGGAGGGGCAGCAAGGGTCCAGTAAAGACAAGCAGCAGAAGATGCATTTAGAAAAATGGAGATGAAGGGAAGCCAAGAACGTACACAACACTTGTGTCCCTTATAATTCGAGCCCTACCTCACTCCTAACCAATTAAGACAGGTTGTCTGGGAACTTGTGCTATTTTAAAGGATGTCTAGCTATTGCTTGTAAGTATCTGTCAAAACAAACCTTTTGGTGCAAAGTTTGTATCATGGTGCCCTGTTTCGTTATTTATTTATTTTTCCTTTCAACTGACAAATGGCAAAGCCACTTACTTAGAAGAACATTTTAGGAAGCTATTGCACCTCAAAAGCTTAAGTTATTTCACGGCATGCTCTAGAAGATACAAGCATTTCATGACCTTGATTTCCTGCTCAACAAAAGGCCACAGAAATTCTTGATGCAAGACAATGAAATTTTCCATTAGGTTACATTAAACAGCAATTTTGCAAAGGGTAGGAAGAAACAGCAGGCTCCCCAGTCAGACTAAAGAGGTTTTGTTTGAAAAGTAATCATCAGCTCGCTGTCTTGGATTCCAAGGGGCACATCTGTCCTCAGAACCAGCAATGTCACATTTTATTCTCTCAACATAAATTGTGCTCTAGCCATGTGCATCCAGATGAAACCAAAACATGAATAAAGAAATTCCTTCAGCTTTTCCTAGAAATGTACTTCCTGGTACAAACCTCCAATTTTCATGTTTTGTGCTTCATCTATTGCATACTGAAATGGAAAAGAGCCAGAAACTACTCAGTACAGAACATCATATCATAAGCGAATGTAGTCTTCTAATATTATTTAAATATTTTCCCCTGAGCCCATTTCCCCATTCATAGCTTCTCTTCAGTCCAGTCAGCCTTTAGGGTAAGAAATTGTCACAAGTGATAGCAAGTCTGGAGTTTATCAGGAATAAGATATATAAACAATACTTGGAAAGCATGTGTTTGTGGGAATATTATTTCTTTTATTTGATCAATTTCTCCATCAGTAAATGAAGAGTAGTCTTCATAATGTTTGTAGTCTTCCCAACTCGGATTTTACAATTCCCAATTCTTGGATAATGCCCCTTATGCCTCTATGACCACATGCAGTTGGCTGTGAATTCTGCCCACAAAGGTTCCAAGGACTCCAGAAATCAAGAAAAGAAAACGCCTTCACAATAACAGGTTCAAAATACTTACTAGAAACAACTATGTGCACAATATGTTGAAAAGGGATCGGGTATGATGTGAAACCCTCCTCTGGGAACTTATAATTCATCCTATGTTATCAGCAAATAAAGAGAAAATATTGATAACAACAAAACCCAGATGCTAGGGAAGTGATGCTGAGTGAATATTTTTAAGATATATATAGATTTTGAAGATTGTTTATTGATGATGGTCATGAACTAAATATGGATGTATTTTAAAAATACAAAGAATAATAAAGACCCTGTTTTCTATGTGTGACACATATGCTTGAGTCTGTATCTGTCCATAGTAAACAAAAAGTTTGTTGGTATCTGCAACTCAGATGTACAGAATTCTAGAAGCTTTGTCATACAAATACATGTAAGAGATCAGCAGGTACTTTTTATTTCATGCTCTCACAGCACATTTCCTTTATAAAAAATTATTTATTGGCCTGGGTTCCCTGTGCAGGTCTATGTGCACGTGGTTGTGGGGTCTGGAGTGAATAAGCCAGAACCCTTTTTCCCGCCTCCTCCAACCTCCCAGGTCTGGGTTCCATGTGACAGTCTGTGTGCAGGTGGGCTCTGCTGTGTGGAGTGAGTAGGCTAGACACCTGTTTCCGGGCTCCTCCCACTTTCCCAATGTAGGTTCCCTGTGCCAATAGTGTGTGGGTGGGCCCAGTGGCATGGAGTGAGTAGGCCAGACCCCCTCCTTCCTGGCTCCTCCCAGTTCCCTGGTCCAAGTTTTCTGGGCCTGTCTGTGTGCTCTGTCTGTGTACTGGAGGGCACAGCAGGAAGTAAGTAGGCCAGATCCCTGTTCCCTGGCTCCTCCCAGTGCCCTGGTCCTGGTAGGTCCCATTGTGACTTGCTTGGGAAGGCTTGGTCACTGTGTGAGTTGTGGAATCAGTCCTTTTGCTCTGGTATCCTGCTGTTACTGGGTATCAGCATCCCTGTTCACCTGAGTCAGAGGGTGCATGGGCCAAAAAACAAAAACTTGCTTCCTCCTCAATAAAATAAAGAGTCTTCCTAAAATGGGTAGACACTAATGTAAAAAAGCCAATGAAAGTCAGAAAACTGAGAGATCTCCACCAAGGATGCCTAGTCCTACAATGGGAGCCTCTAATGAAAACATAGAGAAATCAACAGAAATTCATTCCCAAAATGAAAACACAATAACCAATGAGAATCTGATCAAAAAAAAAAAATTGCTGAACTGGAAGCAAACCATCAAAGAACCAATAGTCATGCCAATGAAATTGAACAGAATCATCTCCTACAGCATTCATCTTTTGACAGTAGGCTTAACTTGCTTGAAGAAAATGTCAGAACCCTCCAAACATATATGAATAAATTGAATTAAGTCAAGAAATGGAAGATCTCAACAACCAGTTGATTAAGCTTAATGAAGACTTAATCAAATGCAAGAATGAACTCCAGGAAGCATAAAGAAAATCAGAACTTGAAATGAAATTGTACCTCAAAAAAGAGATGGGCATGATGCAAAATAACACAACAGAAAATAAAAACAAACAAACAAAAAGAGCTGGTTCTTTGAAAAAATAAACAAGATTGACAAACCCCTGGCCAAATTGATCAAGCAAAAAGAGAGAGAGAAAGAGAAAGACAGACAGAGAGAGAGAGGTCTCAAATTAACAAAATCAGAAATTAAAAAGAAGAGATCACAACAAATATCAATGGAATTGGAACAATCATCAGGGCATACTTCCAAAACCTCTTCTCTATAAAATTAAATAATCTGAAAGAAATGGATGAATTCCCAGACATATACCATCGACTAAAACTAAACTCAGAGCAGATTAATCTCCCAAACAAACCTATCATATCCATGGCGATTGAAAAGGTAATAAAAAACCTCCTCAAAAGCAAAAGTCCAGGACTGGATGGATTCTCAGCTGAATTCTATCAAATCTTCATTGAAGAACTGAAACCAATTTTTCTCAAATTGTTCTATGTAATCGGAGACCAGGGAATCCTCCCTGTCTCCTTGATGAAGCTACCATCACCCTCATACCAAAACCAGACAGAGATGCAACAAGGAAGAAAACTATAGGCCTATACCCCTAATGAACTTAGATGCAAGGATCCTGAGCAAAATCCTTGCAAACTGAATTCAACAACACATCAAAAGCATTATCCACCTTGATCAAGCAGGCTTCATCCCAGGGATACAGGGATGGTTTAACATATAGAAATAGGTCAAGATAATACACCACATAAATAAACTGAACCATGAGAACCACATGATCATCTCAATTGATGCAGAGAAGACCTTTGCCAAAATACAACACAAGTTCATGATCAAAACACTGGAAAGAACAGGCATTGAGGGTTTATATCTCAATACAATAAAGGCTATATATAAAGCTCCTACAGCCCAAATCATACTTAATGGAGAAAAGCTCAAGGGATAGGGAACATGACAGGGGCGCTCACTCTCACCACCACTCTTCAACATAGTACTAGAAGTACTAGCTCAAGCAATAAGACAGGAGGAAGAAATAAAAGTATTCAAATTGGAAAGGAAGAAGTCAGGTTAGCCCTATTTTCAGATGACATAATCCTATGTATAAGCGACCCGAAAGTCTCCATCTCAAAACTTCTAAAGGTGATAAATTCCTTCAGCAAAGTGGCAGGATACAAAAATCAGTAGCTTTTCTATATGCAAAGGACAAATACACAGAGAAAGAAATCAGTGAGGCTGTCCCATTTTCAATAACAACAAAAAATATTAAAAACCTTAGACTAACACTAACCAAGGATGTGAAATACCTATATAATGAAAACATAAAAACACTCAAGAAAGAAAAGAGGAGGACTTGAGAAGATGGAAAGTCCTCCCATGCTCCTGGATAGGTAGAATTAATATTGTGAAAATGGCAATTCTATCAAAAGCAATACACAGATTTAATATAATACCAATAAAATACCAGCATCATTCTTCACAGAAATAAATCATCTCAAAATTCATATGAAATGTCAGAAGGCCTAAGATATCCAAACATATCCTCAGCAAAAGAAACACCTCTGGCGGTATCACCATGCCTGATATAATGCTATATGACAAAACTATAGTGAAAGTTTTGGAATAAAAACAGAAACATAGACAAATGGAACATAATTGAAGACCCAGACCTTAGGTCAAGTAACTAAAGATGCCTGATCTTTGACAAAGATGCCGATAATGTAGACTGGTGAAAAGACAGCATCTTCAACAAATAGTGTGGGACAAATTGGATGACCACATGTAGAAAAATGAAATTAGACTCACTCATTTCACCATACACAAAAATCAAGTCCAAATGGATTAAACACCTCAATATAAGACCTGAAAGTCTTCAACTACTGGAAGAAAAAATAGGAGGCACTCTCCACGATACAGGACTGGGAAAAGACTTCCTGAACAAAACCCCAGTAGTCCAGGAAATTAAGCAAGCACTCAACCAATGGGATCTCATGAAGCTAAAAAGCTTTTTCAGAGACAAAAATACCATAAGCAGAGCCAATAATTATCCACTGAATGGGAGAAAGTCTTTGCCAGCTATATCACTGACAGAAGCCTAACATCTAGAATCTACAAATAACTCAAAAAACTAAAGAATAAAAAATCAAGCAACACACTCCAAAAGTGGGGCAGAGAACTAAATAAGGAGTTCTCAGGGGAAGAATTACAAATGGCTAACACAAACATAAGAAAATGTCCAATATCCCTATCCATTAGGGAAATGCAAATTAAAACAATTATGAGATTCCACCTTACCCCATAAGGATAGCAAACATTAAAAAATCAAATAAAAACAAATATTGGCAAGGATGTGGAGAAACAGGAACGCTCATTCACTGTTGGTGGGAATGTAAGCTGGTACAACCACTATAGAAGTCAATATGGAGACTCCTGAAAAGGATGAATTTAGAGTTACCAACAGACTCTGTTATTCCCTTACTGGGCATTTACCCTAAAAGCACCACATCTCATCTCAGTTCACAGATACTTGCTCAACAATGTTTATAGCTGCTCAATTTATAATAGCTAAAAACTGGAATCAACCCAGGTTCCCATCATTGGATGAATGGATAACCAAGATGTGGTATATTTACATGATAGAATTCTACTCAGCAGTAAGAAAAAAAAATGACACAATGAAATATGTAGAAAAATTGTCAAACGAGGAATAGATCATTCTAAGTGAGATAACACAATCACAGAAAGACAACCATAACATAGTCTCACTCTTCTGTGGTTCCTAACCTGGATCAGCCCGAGTTGCTGACATACCTGAATAGCATCTTGAGCCTTGGACAATAGGGAGGGTAGGAGGACTTAAGCGGGGCGGGGGGGACACAAAACTGAACCCAAATGGAACTGGTACCATAGAATCCTATATCTTGGAAGTTAGACTAAAAGGTGGAACCCTCAAGAGGACCTTATAGGGAGCACCTGAATTAAAGGGCCCTGGAGAGGGTGAGACAAAACCTAACCTTAAATTTCTCCTGTTTGTTTTCTTCTCTTTTTCTTCTTTCTTTTCCCTTGGCACTGGCCTATAATGCCCTGTACCAGGATGTGGTTTTCATCCACAATGAGCTGTTGACCAGAGAGCCCTACTAGATCTTCCAAAACAAAGAAGACAGACTTCTGTCAGAGCACTTGAGTACCTATCAGGGGTTAATGGTAAGACCCTACTACTGAAGACACCATATACTGTTGGCACAGAACATGCAGAGACCTGGTTGGAATCTGGAAGACAGTCAGTCTGCAGCCAATTAGCCTATCCTGTGCTGCAAGGTGCTACATGTGCTATGGAGGAAAGTGACCAACATCTGTCCAAGCAACTCAAAATCTAAGTGACTCAGAAGCAAACAACCTGACGTAGTGCTCATATAAGTACAATAGTGGCATACAGCCATGGTGGGTAACCAACTGCTCTTGGATTAGGTAACAGATCCACTTAGTGGAAAGGAAACAATATCTCAAACTGGGAAACAAGTCAGAATCATATCCAGATAATGATTCTGCTTTCCACTGTCAAGCTCCCACTAATCTTGGGCTATAAGAGGGTCTACACCCTTTAAATACTCCTTAAGTTAATAATGGTTATCCCATTTAGCCAGTTCTGACTTCACTCTCCATTGGGGAATCTGCTTCTCTTTTTCAGATGGGAGCTGGACCTGAGGAGATAACCGATCCAGTGCATTCCACCCTAGCCCCAGCTGAAACCACAGAGGAATTGAGGAAATGAGCAATATTGCTGCTTTCTTAGTGAATCTGATATCAGCATAAGGGTGAAGGAGATAGACACTGAGGATACTCAACACCCACCAAACCAGAGATACAGAGGCTCCTAAGTGCCCAACACTGAAGTAGACTTAAAATGCTCCCAGCATGTCTCAGGAAATTTTGCAGAAGAGGCAGAGGAAAGATTGTTAGAGCCACAAGTTGGGACACTTTTCACAGATGTTGCCTTTCCTCACCCATAACGCATGACCCACAATCCCCATGGGGTTGATTTGCATCCCCAATGAGGAAGGCCTCTTCAGAAAAGGAGCAGGGAGGAGGGAAAGGATGGTACCAACATGTGCTGTTTACATACTAAATATGTCCATATCTAATAAAAAATTTTAAATATTTATTTATTTATTTATTTGTAAGTATAGAGACAGAGAGAAGGAGCAGACCAGGGTCTCCAGCCACTACAAACAGATTCCAGATTCATGCATCACTTTGTGCATCTGGTTATGTTGGTACTGGGGAATCCAACTCAGGTTGGTAAACTCTACAGGCAAGCACTTTAGCCACTTAGCCATCTCTCCAGCCCATGCTCTTCCTTTTCAGTAAGGTAAAAACTTACTTGTAAAATCATCAGTATGTAATATTCCTAGCGGATTATGAGAATCATAGGAATGGAGGCAGAGGTTTTATTTACTTCCCTGTTCTCTACAAATAGGACAGTGCCTAGCATATAATGTGTACTCAGAAATGTTTGTTGGGTTATTGAGTAAGTGAATCAATGAACAGTGATATCTACTTTCAGAAAATTTGTGGAAACTCAGTATACACTATGTGCTGACCATTTCAAGAAAGACCTTGGCTCAAGAAACTTGTGTTAGTGGAAAAGTGGGATTTAATTGGACCTGAGCTCTTGTCTAGAGCTGCTTGTTATTATTAAACATAAAATTCTGAGTTGGAGATTTCTGGGGTCTAAGGCACAAAAAGAAAACTTCATAGTATATATAGTAGCATACTATTCTCTGACTAGAAGAACATCACATCAGTAGTCTTCTGTAAGCATTCTAAGGAACAATGGCAAGCCTAAGGGGACATTTCCACTCACTGGCCTTGAGCTCACAAACAGCAGCCCTGAAGGGATCTGACAGTAAGCTTGACGACATACAGTCCTCCCAGATGAGCGACGTGTGAGCATTCCTTCAGCTAGCTTAGGGCTCTGTTCAATCCAAGTCATTCTGACCTATAACACTTTTTAAAAAATAATTTCCATAGCTTTTTGGATGGAAATATTCTTAAGGACATTAAAACACAATACCTATATGTATTTTAATATTGTCATGGTTTGATTCAGGTGTCCTCATGAACTTAAATGGTCTGAATGCTAGGTTCCCAGATGATGGAGATTTGGGAATTAATGCCTCCTGGAGACAATGTATTGTTGGGGTCCTGCTTATGGGTATTATAGTCAGTTTCCCCTTGCCAGTGTTTTGGACACTCTCCTGTTGCTGTTGTCCACCTGATGGTGAGGAGGTGATGTCCACCCTCTGCTCCTGCCATCATTTTCTCCTGACATCATGGAGCTTCCCCTCAAGTCTATAAGCCAAAATAAACCCCTTTTCCCCACAAGCTGCTCTTGGTCAGGTGATTGCTGCCAGCAATGTGAGCCTGACTACAACAAATATAGATAATGAGAGAGACCATTTTGAGAATTTCATGTCTATGGAGGGGTGAAATTATCATTCTTCAACATATCATTTTAAGTCAAAAGTCCATTTCCATATATCTCAGAGTTGCAATAAATCCAAAGGTGTGGATATCTCAGTAGATTTCACAGCACCATATATAACTGCTATCACTTCCAGGTTGAGGGTAGCTAGAACTTCCATACAGGTATAATCAGAATTTGGCTTTGATGAGATAAGCTCACAAACAGGAGGTACATAGCTCAGCATTGTGACTGGGGGCACCTAGGAAAACCCCAGTGCTTTTGCTGAACATGTGCAATTTTACTTAATTCTCAAGGAAATTTTGGGATAATTCTCAAGGAAATTTTGGGACTTGGAGATGATTTTTAAGTCAAACAGATTTTGACTACAGACTCTATTCTCTTTTTGCTATAATACTACAACATCCCAGAAAAACAGATTGTTGCTTTTTTAAAAATTTCAGAGGACCTGACATGTTTAACCTGAAGACTGAAAATGCTAACCTCAACTATGAATATTGTTAACCCTGTCACAAATACATTATTTCTTTTGTTGATAATGTCCTTTTTAAAGGTTTTAAGTGTTTTTCACACAAGAATATTTTGTATGCTGAGCATATCACCCCATACCTTCGTACCACCATTTTTGTAGCCCCTCCTGTTGGTCCCCTTTGATCCAGTAGACAGCTTCACTTCAACTTTCATAATACATATGTGACACTTCCATAGTGGTGGACTGGTTTATGTTCCAACCATGAGAATGTTAGAATTCTGCTTTGTCCACTTCCTGTCTAGCATTTGTTGTTGTTTCCATAATGATTGCCACTCTGTAACAAATGAACAACTTCTCGTTATTTTGTAATTGTGAGTGTGTGTGAGAGAGAGAGCTGCATATGGTACGTGTGTATGTGGTGTAGTATGTATGGAGAAATGAATAATTTCTTTTTAAAATTTTATTCATTTCATTATTTGAGACAGAGAGAGAAAGAGAGGATGGGTATGCCAGGGCCTTCAGCTGATGCAAACAAGACTCCAGACACATACGCCACCTTGTGCATCTGGCTTACAGTGGGTCCTGGGGAAATGAACCTGGGTCCTTTGGCTTTGCAGGCAAGTGCCTTAACCACTAATTCATCTCTCCAGCCCTGAACAACCTCTTAAACCAAATTAGTAGCACTAGGGATGATGGAAGCTTCTGAGAATGACTGCCATGTCTACAGATATGTAGCAGTAAAGATGACTTTGTGGCAAGTACCATAAGTTCCAACTCAAAGCATCCTCAGTTTTAAGGAGATTATACATCACCTCACAAAACACGATGGCCAGTGGTGGGAAAGTGCAGTGGGAAGGTTTGGGTTAACTCAGCATCTCAGCAACATTGTCATGGCCGGTGGCTTTTATCATCCCACCCCGCCATCCTCAACATCCTCACACTGTTCCCCACATTCATAACAACAACACTGGCTGAGTACCTATGCTCCAAATAGTTCTAAATGTTTGAAAAGCATTAATCTCATTTGTCTTCTTAGGATCTTCATGGCATAGATACTATTAAATCGAGGTATCATGAGGTGCCTGAGGTCTCATATCTGCATTGGTTCCAACTGCCAGATGCAGAGCAGAGGACAACCAGCCAGACAGCTCTCCTTCTAAGCATCCACTAAGCAGATAACTCTAAGATTCCATGTGCAAACTAATCATGAGCAAGGAGAATAGAAATGATCACAATTATTTTAAGCAACTCACAACACACACATGCTTCCCTGGAGCAACAGAGTCCCGTTCACTCCCACCTCCAT
Organism: Dipus sagitta; assembly: GCA_036346955.1. Taxonomy (NCBI): domain Eukaryota; kingdom Metazoa; phylum Chordata; class Mammalia; order Rodentia; family Dipodidae; genus Dipus; species Dipus sagitta. The sequence goes on along the minus strand of CM070777.1, from coordinate 46,729,209 downwards.
CATCCACATGGGCATGAAGAGAGGCATCCAAACAAAATCTACACTCTGATAGAAGGTCTGCCCCACTGTAAATGGAATACCCTTAGGCAAGGTTTGACTTCTCAGAAGTCAAGTTTGTCAGGCTTAAAATTGAAAGGACTTGTTTATCTCATTCGTATAAACTAAAATAAGTACATTGCTTGGACACTCATAGAAGCACTAGAGAAAGCTTGGATCTTATCAAACAAACAAAAAAGCCTTGGCACTTGTAGGGGAAAAAAGTCAAGGTTGAAGCTTTCCGAGAACAGCCGTGGCATGGTTACAGGTGGAGAGATTGCCACCCCATGTGACTGTAAAGAATGCACATACCTGGCAAGCTGCTTCATGCTGTGTTAGGAAGGATTTGCAGTATATGGCAGCCACCTTGCATCTGGCCATGGAAGAACCCTTCAAGTTTCACTAAAATAGATGTATGTTTCTGGAGTAGCAGCTAAAAACATGTCATCAGATGAGCAGTGTTGTGTGCTTATATGTGTGTACATGTGTGCAAAACCTTGCCCATACTAAAATGCCTTGCTGATAAGGACTTATTTTTGCTCTCCCACATTTCCACTAACTCACAGGACGTCAGGATGTCTCTGTGTTTTGATGCTGAGACTTTAGAGGAGGAATGAAGGGAAAACAAGGTCATATGGATAGACCCTAATGCAAGACTGATGGTGTCTTTATAAGACAAGACTAGGCCACGGGGGTGGGGGAGCAGACGAGAGCTGGGAGATGGCTCAGTACTTAGAGGTGCTTGCTTACAAAGCCTGCTAGTCAGGGTTTGATTCCTTGGTACTCATACAAATCCAAAGGCAAAAAGGGGCACATCTGTCTCATGTTCATTTACAGGGGCAAGAAGTCCTGATGCTATCACTCTCATCTCTCTCGTACACACTCACTCAAATAAATGTAAATAAATAAATAATAAATGAATAAATAAATAAATAAAGCTTAACAATGGAGGAAAGGCCATGTGAAGAAGAGAGATGAGATGGCCATCTCTAAGCCAGGGAGCCAGCAGCAGTGTGAGAAGACACATTCTGGTTGTATTGGCCACTCATCTTGTGAGGTTTTGTAGGGAAGTTCTAAAAGAATACACTTTAAGCATCCTACATCTAAACATCTGAACTTGACAGGCTTCAAAATCCTAAACTGTTCTCAGTACGGACATAACACTGCAAAAGGAAACGTCCATGCTTGACCTCATGTGACAAGGGGAAGTCACGTCATTTGAAGCAAACTGAACAGAACTGCAGATCATCATGTTAAGTAAATGCACAGACTCAGAAAACGATCATTGTGTGTTTACTTTCACATGTGGAATCTAAGAAAAAAAAATCAAAAGGTGAAGTAGAGGAGAAAAAATAGGGATTAAGAAGTGGACCAACAGGAGGGGAGATACATGTGGATAATAGTAGGAGTAAATATGATCAAAGCATCTGCTATGCAAATACGAAAATGACATTATGAAACTCACTACCTTATACAATTGATATACACTAATAAAACCCACATAATATTATTAAAATATTGTATTGGGGGCTGGAGAGATGGCTTAATGGTTAAGGCGTTTGCCTGCAAAAACTAAGGAACCAGGTTCAATTCGCCAGTACCCACATAAGCCAGATGCACAAGGTATGGCACATGCATCTGCAGTTCATTTGCAGTGGCTAGAGGCCCTGGTGTGCCCATTTAAGGAAAAAAAAAATTGTATTAAATTGCCTTTGGGTTATGCGGATATATTTCATGTTTAGACTTGGGTCCCATTCCCACAAATGTATTACATATATGAAGATACTAAAAAAAAATCATAAAATATTTGAAATGCAAAATCCTTATCTCAAGCATTTCAGATAAATGATACTCAACTTGCAGAGATACTTACCAGTTCTTACAAGTAAAACTATGTTCAATATTCTTCATATCAGTGGTGGTTTGAATCAGATATATCCCATATTCATGTGTTCTGAATTCTTGGTCTTCAGCTGGTAGTAACTTGGGAGGCGGAGCCTTGCTGGAGGAGGTGTGTTGTTGGGGCTGGGCTTAGGGATACTAAAGACAGTTCCCCCTTGTCAGAGCTTGACTCACTCTCTTGCTGCTGTTTTCCACCTGCTGTGGCAGAGGGGATGTCCAGCCTCTGATCATGCCCCACTTTCCCCTGCCATCATGAAGTTTCCTCTCAAGACTATAAGCCAAAATAAATCCTTCCCTTCCATCAGCTTCTTTTGGTCGGGTGCTTTGTCCCAGCAACCAGAAGGTAACTACAACAATATCCACTTAACAAATGGCTCTTAATTCTTCCTTCCAAAACATGTTGCATAATGAGAAACAATATATTTGAACAATAGCTTGCTGACTGACTGAGCTATCTTATCTCACTAGAATCAACCCTAAGGCCAACTGGACACATTTTTCAAAAATAACTCATTCCAGTCATCCTGTAGTAGAAGCTAAGGCGCTGTTCTCCTCTGGTGTTCTGGCTCCTCTGTGTGTCACAGCATTACTGGCCAAAAACATGGACATGGGACTCACCTCCTTCTCTCCAGCATTTAGAACCTTTCAGAGGATAGCAAGGCAAGGGGAAGGGGAATAATTGATGCTGCGTGTCCCGTAGACAGCATTTGACGATTTGCCATTACCTTTTTCATTCTTCTTCAAATTGCCATCTCAGTTCTGGCAATTTTTGAAACTATAGCTCTTCTTTCTCTAACAACATTGACCCTGAGAGTTCATCCCCTCCAGTTATCCCCAAGAAAGGCAAATCTCAGATCCCTCTCTCCTTCAGTGGAAGAGCCTTTCTTTCATTCTTTCACAACCTGGAAGCCAGGTGACAACACTAAGCCCGTGGATCTGTAGCTTGGGTTTATTCAGAGAAATTTCTCAACAAATACCAGTGTGTAAGGTATTCTGCTATGTGTTGAGAGAATAAAATAATTTTCCATCTATATGAAAAATAAATAAATAAAAAAGAAAGCAAGAGTGTTGGAATGCAACAATCTTAGGTCCTCTAATTTCCTTTTGTTCGAAAAGAAAGGCCCATGTTCTGTGCCCCAAATAAACAGACAGACTCAGGAGCCTGGAAAGCCCACAGTGAGAAATCATACAACTCTGTTCCGTGGAGGGTGGGCTAATCCCATTCCCAGAGAGAGAAAAAACATTTCTGCTTTCTTTCTGAATAAACATTGACTTGCATTAAACACACAGAGTAAAATTATATTTAGGAATGTTTTAACTCTGGTTTCTCAGCAGGGGTAAGTGCCTCAATTTCCTGCAAATCATTGTCAAGTGTCTAGACTAGAGAAGTGGAAGCAGAGATAAGAGGTTCTGAATTTCAGCAGAGAAGCCATCAAGCTAAACCCAACTCAGCTGTGATTTTTCACTTGGCAACAAGTGATAACCTTCTGGTAGCCACATATCTTACTGACATGGTGCTTTTGACTCCTGATAAGAAGGAGGGAAGTGGGAAACAATGATGAGCATTGGTGATAAACACCCTGACTATGTGGTTGCCTGTCTTTTAAGTTAACTGAGCCCCCAAAGGAATTGGAAGCTCTACAGGCCTATCTAGAGTCTGGAGAGGTTTACGAGCATTTGAAGCAACAGATTAAGAAGAACAGGGTTTTAAATGAGTCATGAATTTTTTAGTGCTTTAATTTTAAATACGGCTCTATGTCAATCAAACACACATTGTAGAAATTCCTATAGGCCCAGGAACTTTTCTGAAAGAGACTTTTATAATCTCATAATCTTTGAGAACTAGGCAGGGCCCCAGAGGTCTGTAGTGGCTTACATACCATACTAGATTCTCTACCAGAACAGCAAAGTTACTACCCTTCCCAGGATTCAGAGAACATCTGAGGGCCTATGGCCTCACATGGCCACATAGATAGGGACATGATTCATTCTTCCACTCACACACTTATCAGCCCCTTCTTCCAATCCTTTATTGAGTAGGATAGGGATTAATTGGATGGGTTCTAAAGTACAGTTTCCTCTACTACTCACTAGCTGTGTAACTTTGAAGAAGTTACATAAGTAGATTCTTGTGCCTCATGTTTCCGGTCTATAAAGTGAGGCTAATGTTAAGAGCTTCACATTAAGATTGCTATGAGTGCTAGAGAGTTATATATGTAAAGACAATCTCATGGGCAGAACATTAATTTGCTAAGCATTAGTCTTCGGCTACTCAAAAGATAAGATAAAAGAATTCTTTAGGGAATAAAGAGGAGAAACACATCAATTGCTTAAGAATGTGGCACAAACTGAGTTTGGCTACCAGTTTCCAAAATGCCAACTAAATAGATAATGAATAATGAAACAAAGAGAAAACAGATTTATTTAATGTGGCCACAAGAGAAGAAGGACAAAGAATTCCCACGCCCCTGAAGTCTATCACTGGGGTACCGGGTTTGGGGTTTTAAGTGTGAGTAGAAGTCAAGAAGTATTCATAATTAAGCCATCTTGGTTAAGGTGTGGTCCCACCCACTAGTGAGCCTATTGTCCCAGCTCAGTCTCATCTGTCCAATGAGTTGTCAAGATGAGGTGAAGATTCCTTCCTGGGAAGCAAGTCACTCCTTTGACTAGCACAGGGGCGTAAGCCTTGGCAGTTCGCTCTCTCTGCATGGCGTTGCTGAGGATATTTTAGTTCTTTGGACACCTTTATGAGTGCTACAGCTTCTGAAATTTCTTGTTCTACTTGTCAAAAAGAAAGGATCAAACGTTGTTTGTTAACTGGACTGTCAGTGTATTTTAACCCTTGCTCTAGAATCAGCTAAGCAGCTGATCTGTTGAGTGATTTCCACAATTTCAAATGAAGACTCAGCCTTCATGGGATCCTCCAGAGAAAAGGTAAGTTGGGATTTTAGCACTTTGTAGAAATACCTGGAACTGCCACCAGCCAACAATAAGATAGAGCTAACTTAGTATGGACAGGAAAACAGACTTAGCAAAGTGGTGGCATAAGGACCACCTCTATTAATCTTCTGCTGCCCTTGGGCGGGGGCACCCTTCCCATCCACCACCGATGTGCCTCTCATCTTTGCATGCTCTTTTGTTGGAGGTGGTGATAATGATTTGAGAAATTTAACAAACATAGAAAGAATAAAGAATAATAAAATCCATTTAAGTATCCCCTTCCCTGAACTCATTGTCCTTAACTTTTTATCATATTTACATCTCTGCTCTTAAAGGGTTTTCTACTCTGTCCATAATTTCCATAGACAAAGGGGATTACAACTTAGATGATCATTTCCTTGTTCCTTTTCACGAATTTAAATTCATGTGTTGGGACTATAGATAGAGATTGTATCACATGTGTCTCAAAAAGCCAGAAGGGGAACAGGAGAGATGGCTCAGCTATTAAAGGCATTTGCCTTCAAAGCCTAATAATGGCCCAGGTTCAATTCCCCAATACTCATATAAAACCAGATGCAAAAAAAAAATGGCACATTCTCTGGGCTGGAGAGATGGTTTAGCAGTTAAGGTGCTTGCCCATGAAGCCTAAGGACTCATGTTCAATTACCAAGATCCCACACAAGCCAGATGCACAAGGTGATACATGTGCAAGGACGTGCATGCTCACAAGGGGGAGCACACATCTGGAGTTTGACTGCAGTGGCTGGAGGCCCTGGTATGCCAATTCTTGCTCTCTTTCTCACACTCTCTCAAAGGCATGTGCCATCACACCCAGCAAAACAATTTAAAAAATGGCACATTCCACTGGAGTTTGTTCTGGTGTGTCCATACTTTTCTCTCTTTCTTTCTTTCTTTCTATCCCCCACAAATTAATTTAAAAAAAAACTAGAAAATAGTATTTTGAATATTTTTCATAACATAGTAAATACTTGAGAATATAGATAAGTTTAATATGATTACACAGATATGAAGGTATCAAAACATCACAATTTTTTTTTATGTTTTCATGTATTAATTGAAAATTAATTCACCTTAGAAATAAGTAAATAAAGCCGGGTGTGGTGGTGCACACCTTTAATCCCAGCACTCGAGAGGCAGAGGTAGAGGTAGGAGGATCACCTTGAATTCAAGGCCACCCTGAGACTTCGTAGTGAATTCCAGGTCGGCCTGGGCTAGAGTGAGATCCTACCTCGAAAAACAAAAAACAACAACAAAAAACAGAGAGAAAGAAAGAAGAAAACAAATGCATGTGTATTTATTAAAATATAAAATGTTTTATATGTAGTTTTTACTTATTTTACTTTACTTGTGTATGTTTGTGTAATGTGGTGTGGGCATGTGACCTTGTGGTGCCCTATGCACTTACCTATGCCAGAGATAGCTTGTCTGTGGAGGCCAGAGTGGAATGTTGGGCTGAACTGCTCTTCCATCGCTCTTCTGCCTGGTCTTGTTTTGAACCTGAGTCTCTCTTTTTACTAATTCTGGAACTTGCAGGGCCCCAAAGATTCTCAAGTCGCTCCCTGAAGGACTGGGGTTACAGGCATGTGTGGCCATTCCCAACTATACATAGGATCTGGAGATTTGAACTTGGGCAGACTCTGGCTAACTCAGGCCCACATGCTGCTGAGCCATCTCTCTAGCAAGGCATGTGGTTTTTAAACTTACATAAATAGTATCATACTATAACTTAACTTTTCCCATTAAGTCTTTTGAGAATTTTTCCTATTGTCATATGCTGATTTAGTTCATTGTTAACTACTCATAAAAGTCTTCAAAAGAACCATAGTATATTTTATTTATTCATTCTCTCAATGGTGAACATTTAAGTGACTTTCAAGTTTCACCTTTATTGTGCATTTTTCCCTGACTTCCTTGACAGTTCTGCATGAATCAAATGTCTTTCAGTTTTTAAATTTCTTGCTGATACTGACCAGGCCTCTAAAAAAAAAAAAAAAATCCTGCTATTTGTTCTTTGCCTCCCAACCTCAGCTGTGACAAGCGCCAGGTGCTTATTCCAACAATTCTCGTTGTTTTCTGAGACAGTTCTGCCAACAGACTTGATTCCTAGCCAGACCGACAAAGTAGACTATAGAAGTGATGGATGTGGGCAAAATGAATATAGTTCAATGGGCCTCAAAATAAAATTGAAGTTAATTCTAGAAATTTTTCCCAAGAAAATAAAGAAGATAACCTATTTACATGGAGATTTAAAAAAATATTTTATTTATATACTTGCAAACAGAGAGAGAGAGAGAGAGAGAGAGAGAGATTGAGCATGCTAGGGTCTCTTGCCACTGCAAATGAACCCCAAATGCATAAGCTACTTTGTGCACCTTGGGGAATCGAACCCAGGACTTCAGGCATTGGTAGCAAGTGCCTTGAACTGTTGAACCACCTCGCCAGCCCTGTACATGTAGATTTTTAAAGGAAAAAATAAGAAATAAACAAAATGACTAACAATAAGGAGTTTTTTTTTTAATGTTTTTCAATTAGGACCACTGCATAAGTTGTAGTACTGGATGACCTCTAGGATCCTTTCACCTTAGCCCTGGGCAGGTGCACACCTCCACCATCCTGATTGAGATCACCACATGAGAAGCAGCGGCTCTAGGAATCTTCTTCCCTTTACCCAGCAGGCAAAGAAGACCCACCAATATGACTGGGACTAGCACTCAAGTTCCAGCACTCAGATTCCTCTTCCCTTCACCCCACTAATGCAGACATCTATTTGGGACCAGGACTTGCACTGGGTTCCAGCGCTCGCATTCTCTTCAGCACTCCTACTCCATTCAACAGAGGAACACTGACAATCTCCCATTTCTGCTGGGACCCAAGTATACGTTCAAGACAGCTGCAATTGTGACTGCCTTGCGACTCCATCCATGAAGCAGTCCCAAGTACCTCCAAGACTGAACCCCTAAACATGACAAAGCAAAGACAAGTGAACACAAATGAACATTAAGCACATTCCACATACTCACTTAATACAGATTTGCCAGTAAGGCCTGACCAATGTGATAGTCCAGATGGGAAAGAATCAACATGATACAAAGAACTAAGCCAATGTGTCTTCCCTAAGAAATACAGATCCCATAGCAGAGGAATCCCATAAGAGACACCTAGAGGAAACTCCAGAAAAAAGAGCTCAATAGAATAATTATAAATATGTACAAAGAACTCAAAGTAGGCATGGATAAATGCATGAATGAAATCCCAAGTAAGTTCAAAGATGACACAAGTAGACACCTAAATGAATTCCAAGAGAATACAAACAGCAAAATGAAACGAGGAAGTCAAACCAAGATCTGAAAATGAAATTCAGTAAAGAGATAGAAACATTGAAGAAAAATCAAACAGAAATGAAGCTGAAGTGAAAACGAAAATAAGTAAAACAAAAAGTGCCAGACCAAGTGGAAGATAAACTCAGGCCCTGAAGACAAGGAAGAGGAATTAGATCAATTAGTCAAAACCAATGAGAAATTAAAAAAAAATGAGGGCTGAGGAGATTGCTCAGTAGTGAAGGCACTTGCCTGCAAAGCCTAAGGACCCAAGTTCGATTCCCCAGTACCCATGTAAAGCCAGATGAACAAAGTGGCACATACATCTGGAGTTCGTTTGCAATGGCTAGAGGCCCTGGTGTGCCCATTTTCTCTGTATGCCTCTTTTCTCTCTATCTCTCCCTGCTTACAAGTAAATGAAAGTATTTTTAAAAACATGAATGAAACAGAGCAATGGGGGGATCTTAAAAAGACCAAATGTATGAATTATGTACATATAAGAAGGAGAACTTAAAGTCAGTGTCATAGAAAATACTTTTAATAAACTTATAGAATAAAATTTCCCAAAGCTAGGGAAAGAAATGTCCATCCAGGTATAAGAGGCATATAGAACACCAAATAGATGACCAGAAAAATTCTCCATATGACATGATATCCTGAAATAGATTCCCTTGAAAAAGGAGAACTTCTGAAAACCATTTTGTATCATATGTCTATTTTCCAGGCTATAATTTGTACGCTGGCCTCTTTGATCCCTGAACTTTGCCCATATGCCACTATGAAATAATAAGAAAATATCTTTTTTATAGTTCTCACAATAGTATTTGTATAATGAGGAGAAATTTTAATTAAAACTTTCCAAAGAGGGTGGATACAAAAAGGTCCATGAGGCCACTTTCCCTATTTACTTATGGTCTAGAGTGACAGAGCACCTACTAGGATGCTCTCTGATTTCCCAGTCTTGCCCTTAGGGTTTCTAGTGTAGAACAGAAGGCTTCTGGGAAGAGGGTGACAGCCAACAGATGGAGCCTATTGAATTGGGAATGGGATAAGCCATGTACTGCCTAAGGCCAGCTGATCAAAGCTCTAGCACAAAGACTTCTCAGCTATTATATGACACTACTAAGAGCAAACTGAAATTCTGAAATTGTGTAGGTTTTTGAATGTTCTCAGGTTAAGCTTTCTGCATTCCAGCCTAAACTAATAAAAGAAGGAGTATTGTACTGTGAGTTCGGATTTTGGAGTTACTGGGTACAGTTCCTGAGGAAATGTGTAGCATTGGGTGAGTCCTCAAAGTTCTGTTTTCTTGTCTGTTACATAAAAGAGTTGGCCTCTTCCAGGTCTATGTTTCTCTGGCTCTTTTTCTTATTAACAAAAGAGAGTTGTCCAATCTGATGCCTAGAGATATTATGTGTCAGACATCTAAGTCTTGAAGGAACTGCTTATTCTTCTTATTTCTACTCTTTTAGAAAAGAGGTCCTTCTAACATTTCTGCCTTTTTTCTATTCACTAATGTGATCACTATTTTCCACTCAGTGAATCCTCAGAAAGGTCACATCCTAGACAGAGTGAGTGGAGATACTCTGGCATCATAGTGGAAAATGGGCTCTGAATCCTCTCACCTCATCCCACCTGGCCAGGTGTACCCTCCACTTCCGCTTGCAGACAGAAGGCATGTGGGGTAGCTGTGCAGCTGTGCATCTGCCTCTGAAGTAACATCTACAGGATCAGCTGTCTCTCGGCTTTCTGACACACCAGTACTGAGTAATGCAGGCTGTAGTCTTACAGATAGCTGGCTAATACCAGTACGGAGGCCACAGAGAGAACATCAAAAGTTTAAACATGGACTATTGCAAAGAGGAAGTAGTGAGAACACTCGTATGACTCCAAAGTCAAAATACGCTTTAGCACAGAAGACCAACAGCCAACACTGGGGGATTAATAAAACTGATCCTGGAAATCATTATGCTCTAAACCCAATTTGCCACTAGTTAAGAACCAAGTAGAGAAAATGAATGGATAATTAGCAATTCCCAACTTCAAATTTAGAAATTTAGCCAAAGATCCAAGTATAATCTCTGCATTAAAATGTTACTAGGAGTGTGATACAATGATGACATCAAAGGAGAGATCGCAGAAAAATAGTTCATGAAGTTAAAATTGCATTTCTGCAGCTGAGGTTCTGGATAGACAGAAGTTAAAATAACAGTATGGAGACCATCTTTAGTGTGTAAGGGGAAAGTGGAGAGGTAACAAATAAGCCAAAGTCCATCTAAGGAGGTATTCCAGTTTCCTAAGCACCATTAAATATGTACGTAGTGGGAGACTCCTGTGAATCTTCACTGGGAACTGGGGGATGCGCAGGTGACTTGAAATCCAGAGCCTCCATCACCACCTCTGTTAGACATGAACACAGGCAAAGCTTAAACCATTCTGGCCTACAGTTTTCCTAATTGCAAAATGGGCACAATAGCCTTCCCACATGGTGGTTTAGATAATTCATGTAAAGTACATGCACACCTCTATAAACATGAGGATGGCACACCAGAATCGTAAGTGCTGCGAGAGCAGGGACTGTGGCTTCATCACCAGTTAGTGGATCCATCCTGCGTCTCAGAAAATGTTATACTGTGAAATTGGAGAAGGGGCTTGAAGAATTAACTACTACATGCTCTTCTTTCTACCTAGAATGCTAAAGATCCTATTTTCCAAGGCTGCTTCAGGAACCTCCACTGTGAGACTTAGACAGGAACAAACTTAAACTACCCAAGCAAGAGTCTTGGTCACATTCTTGTTTCCAAACAGGGCCAGAAGGAAGCAGGCTACACACTGTCCCTTCTTTGATCTGAATGATTTTCCAAATTCCTTTCTTATTTCCATCTCAGATTTCCCCAAAATTCAAGAGAGCAAAAATAATGAGGTGCCAGAGAGAGGATCTCTTGTGTGAGAATAAATTGTGAGTGGCTGGGAGAGGAAGGCACCTCTGTTATAAAAAGAAAATCTAAGGAAAGAAAAGCCTCTTCTGAGTTAAGTGACTGACTTTGAGAGTAAAACTTACCCACTTTCTAATATCCATACTAAACAGTTAGCAAGAAGGAAAACTAAGTTCCATTCATGGCAGACCACAGCTCCAAGCCTCATCAAGTTCACAGTTATCACCTCAGATCTGGATTCTAGGAAGACAACCTTTGCCCTTAGCCATCTTGTTACCTTCCAGTTGCTGTCATTAAGCAGCATCTTTGGTGGCCAGCCCCCAGGTGACCATCTGAAGGCTGGTGTAGCATCAGGAGCATCTTGGATGATTCACAGATGTGCAGTCAAGTTTAAACATAGACAGTGTCTGTCTAGACAGCCATTCCACCCTCTTCACATCTCCCAGGAGCCCTGTCCTCAATTTCCTTCCTTCCAGCTGTGGAGATGACTGACATTTGGGAACCCTTGGAGACAGTTCACTTGGTAAACATGGAGTCGGAGTCATAAGACAGGAGAAGAGGGAGAACTGGATGGTGCCTGGAGGGCTTCCCATGGGGAGGCTTCACAAGAGAATGTGTTCAAGGCCCAGAGCTTGTGGCACAATAAAAACATATGGCTACATCTCTGGACTCCATGTACCACAGTATATGCAGGGGAATATTTTGCTATTGTACAACTGATTTCAAGAAAATAAATTCTGGGCTGGAAGGATGGCTTATCAGTTAAGGCACTTGCTTACAAAGCCAAAGGACCCAGGTTCAATTCCCCAGGACCCACGTTAGCCAGATGTACAAGGGGGCATACGCATCTGGAGTTCATTTGCAGTGGCTGGATGCCCTGGCGCACCCATCCTCTCTCTCTCTCTCTCTCTCTCTCTCTCTATTTCTCTGTCAAATAAATAAAAAAAATTAAAATAGGAAAATAAATTCTGTATTAGGTTACTCTAACGGTTTTATTAGGGTGCTGTCAATGGAGTGACTTAATGCACGGGAGTAGGTTATCTCACAGTTCTGGAGAATAGAAGTTCAAAATCAAGGTGTCAGAAGAGCTGGTTCTTTCTGAGGGCTGTGTAGGAAAGATCTGTCCCAGGCTTCTCTCCTCAGCTAGAAGATGGCTGTCTTCTCCCTGAGTATTTTCATGTATTCTGTGTATGCATGCCTAGCTCTGTATCCAAATTTCCACATTTCATAAGGACACTAGTTATTAGAGCCCACCCTGATGGCGTTATTTTAATTTCACTAGCCTCTGTAGAGACTGTTACCTCAAAATAAGTTCACATTTGAAATTACTCGGCCTGAGAACTCCCTACATTATTGATTTTTGAGGAGGGAAGCATAATTCAACCCATAAAAGAATCTAAATCAGGCATTCACAAATTTAAGCCATTTTTGCATCATTATCACATCACCACATGATCATCCTTTAATATTTACAAAGAAGCTTATGTTACAGAAACAATTTTGCCTGTGTGTGATGTGTGTATGTGTGTGTGTGCTGTGTGTAATGTGTTATCTGTGTGTGTGATGTGTATGTGTAATGTATGTGTGTGTGTAATGTGTGTGTGTGCATGTGCACATGTATGTACCGAGGCAGCATCCCCTATGCTTGCCCATGCTGTTTATGTGGGTCCTGGGGATTGAGCTCCAGCAGTCTCTCAGGCCTCCTCGGGCCTCATGCTTGCACAAAAAGTGCCTTGAATCACAGAGCCATCTCTCCAGCAGTGAATAGATTTATTTTAAAGGAAAACTATCTATTGCATGAATGGCAAACCAATGTTTTTCCAATGTACCTTATAATAATAATTAAAAAGGCCTCATACTATCTAGGTAGGACATCTCACATACTACAAGTGTATATACATCATTCTCTGGGAAACACAAATTTAAATGATTTTAAAGTGATTTTAAATAATTCCATTTATTTATTTGCAAGCAGAGAGAGAGAGAGAGAGAGAGAGAGAGAGAGAGATAAGAGAGATAGACAGAAAGAATGGATGCACCAGGGCCTCCAGCCACTGCAAACGGACTCCAAATGCCTGCATACATTGTGCATCTGGTTTTACAAGGGTAGTAGGGAATTAAACTTGGGTCATTAGGCTCTGCAGGCAAACACCTTAACCGCTGAGCCATCTCTCCAGCCCTAAGCGATTTTTGAGTATGCATGTTTGCATGTAGTCTATAGAAATAGGGTCTTATGGGTATTTAGTGAAGACAAATTCCATTTAGGAAGTAGTTCTTACAACTTGCAGTGCTCCAAAACAACTCCCTGTTTCCCTATAGCATTGTAGAAACCGAACTACCAACTTTCTGTGTAGAGTGTCACAAGGAGATTCTAAAAATGGGAAAGAGGGAGGGAGGATTCACTTCCTGATTGCTCTGTTCTATAGGAACTGGTTCACCTACTTTGAGTGACACCCAGGAGAATTAAGAAACCACTTTGAAGAGAAACATTAAGATGAGATCAGACACATTCAACCCTGTAGCTCTTTGGATAAATGTTTTTTGAATGAGTGGTTGAGCCTTTTTCTAAAAAGAGCTTGGAGGTGGGTAGCAGGGGACAGGATTTGTCCCCACTGTCTTCCCAGCCTATGGCCTGTATGTCAAACTGCTAAACAAAGAGATCCAGAACAACTGTGCTCTTTCTTATCACCAATTCTTCATGGATCTCTGTACTTCCACACCATAAGAACATCAAAATCCATAAAAAAAAAAACTCTTGGAAGATACCCACTTTTTTTTTTTTTGGTTATTGTTGTTTTCGAGTGTAGCCAGGTTGGCCTCAAACTCGCAGCAATCCTCCTACCTCTGCCTCCAGAGTGCTGGGGTTAAAAGTGTGTGGCACTATACCTGGTGCTACCCACATTTTTATGCAGAGATAAAACCAACAGGCCAGATCCTGGCTAATCCTATTCTTTCAATTCTTCACTCTCTTCTTACTTCTATTTTCTTCAATACTTAACTTAAATACTGCCCTCCAAAGAGATTTTCCTACAGAGACTTTAGCTACCTAAATGCTTAACTACATCTCTATTACTCCCCTTAGATATGATGACTTCATATCATTTGCCATGTCTTACAATCATTGATTTTCTTAATCTGTTAAAAGTTTAGCTCCCTGGAACCTGCTTCTTTCAAGTCTAGCCTGGGGCTGCCTTATTCCAGATCCTGTCACTAGCATCCACTAAGCACTCAACAAGTAAGTGCTGAAAGGAAAAGAAAAAGTGAAATAAACCTGAGATGCTTTCTATCAGTTGCCAACTGGACAGGCTATGGAGTAACCAGTGAGGGATTATCTATATTAGGTTAGCCTCAGGGCATGCCTATGAAAGACTATCTTGATTGGATTAATTGAGGTGGGAAAATCCACCTTAACTGAGGGTAGCACCATCCCATGGGCTGAGTTATTGGACTGGATAAAAAGGACAGAGATGGCTGAATGGCAGCATTCATGACAGTCTGCTTCCTCCCTGCTGGTGTGATGTGGATCCTGGTCCTGCCAAGATGGCCTTCCCCTTGAAACTGTAAGTCAAAAATAAACCCTTCCCTTCCATAAGCTGCTTTGGGTCAGGTATTTTGTCCTAGGAAGAAAGTAACTGATACAAAATTTTTAAAAAGGAAGGTGAAAATCAAAGGAAAGAGAGGAGGAGCCATAGCAGGGGAGGAAGAAGCAGGGGAGTATAGGAAGAATACAGGGTGTTCATTGATCAGTCAGTATTCATTTGGGGAGTAGGTATGAAAACATGGAGCCATTTTTTTTCTCTATATGAGACCTTGCTCCCAAAATAGAAATATCCCTTTCTCAAACAAATTTCAGGGGTCAGAGAAGACTTCTGCCCTCCTTTCCATCTTTAACTGGTTCTCTTCTACAAGGAGTAATTCACCAGTTTTTTGAAGTGGTTATGCTCACATATCCACTGGTTTCCCATTCTGTACTGTGTAGGTTAAAGCCAGCATTTGCATAGGGCAGCTCTGTGTGTGTGTCTTATAGTCCTCTGAACTCAAGACAGTGTGGCCCATGGCTGGCTGGAGGATTGACTCACTTTCTCCATGCTCATCCCAAGCTCTAGACCTAGGAATAAGATTCTCAGTAGGCTCCCTATCTGGTTACATACTTTAACAGCCTTACCAATTATGAAATAGACACTTATTATTCCCCTCAGAAATACAACAGCTAAAAAAGTAAGATACTGTTCTACTTCCCAGTCCAACAACTCCACTACTAGACCACGGAAGCTTTTCTGGCAGAATATGTATATACATATTTATAATATTATACACAAATATATAATATTATATATTATATATTATATAAATGATTATATAATTTGTATATAATTATATAGATAATATAAAATATATTACATATAATATATGATATATAATATAATATAAATATACATATATATGTATAAACCCATTATTTTGGCATCATGAATTCTCCCCATACTCTTCCCAAGCGTGTGATAAGAGCCCTACAGCACCTCATAGATCAGAACCATCACAGGAGGTGCAGAGAGGAAAGGAGGCCCAGGGGGACTCGGGTGAGGTCATTTCACATGAGCCTAGCTCATCGGGGAGTACTTTTTGGGAGGCTTACTGTTAAGATGGACAGCAGGCCCTCTCTAGGCAGATGTCCCATCAGATATGGTGAATGTTAATGGTGAATGAAACATTGCCCAGCATGGCTTGCTACAGCACTTTAAGGGATGTTGAAATACTGTTCATGGTTGTTAGCAACTTGGAAAAGCTTTACAGAATGGAAGCTGCCAGTGTCTCCAAGGATGACTAGAACTGTTCATATGGTTGATTTAGCTTTCATCATTCCGGATAGGAGATGCTTTTCTGATACCCAGGGGAGGGAGGTAGCAAACATTTCATAGGTAGAAACTGTTTATAAATAATGAGAGGCCGAATGATTCATATCATCCTCAGGCCTTCGTTGTCATCAGAGAAAAAGCAGCATCTTCCCTGATCTTTAACACCCTGGCTCTAATTGCCTCTTTTATTTCACAGCACTTTCCATCTGCTATTTAGAGGGGGCCAACCTCCTCAATCAAATTGTCAGCTCTCTGCAGCAAGGAGCCATGCATATATGTCTTACTCATTCATCTTATTACCACCACACTACCCAACATCTTGTTGCTAAGAGACATTAGAAGCAACTTCAGTGGGATTATTTTTTTTATAATTGGTACATTCCATAGGTTAAAAAGAAGACATACATGCTCATGCATCTTAACCTCAAGAGTGCCTGTTGTAGGTCAGGAACTCTTTGGAGATTTGAAGCTACCACAATCCTGAAGATGATGGGTACTGGCACTCAAATTAACAATAGCTGTGATAGCAAGCCCTCTTTGAGTGCTTATGGTATGCCAGGTCCATTCCATACACTTGTGAGCATTATCCTATGTAGTCCTCTGCTTTGAATGTGAGATATCCCCCTATCGCCCCATATGTTTGTGAGTAAGCATCATACTCAATCCCCAACTGGGCTAGATCTTACGGTTTATTAGCTCAGCTTGTTAGTGCTAGCTTGCTCAGTGTTGCTACCTCCCAGCTCATGTGACAAGATGTGATACCAAGCTTCCGCTTTGCCATGATTTCCCCCACCAAGATAAAACTTCTCCTTGAAACTGCAAGCTGAAATAAACCCTTTCCTCCTATGAGCTGTTTATGTTTAGGTGTTTTGTCTCAACAAGGTAAAATCTACAGTTCCTTATAAAAACCCTATGTCATAGTTATTAGTATTCAGCCATCTTGCAAATGAAAACTGATACATAGAAAAAAAAAACAAAAAAACAACTGCAACATGCATCCTGACTTCAAGAGGTTCAGCTTCTGGTGGGGAATCACAATGTAAACTGGGGATGATATGACATTCATAATGTTTATAACAACTTGAAAATAGTTTTAAGTTTCAAGAAAACCATACGCTACACCAAACAAGTATGCCAAAGATGTGTGTGTGTGTGCGCGTGCGCGCGTGCGTGTGTGTAAGAAAAGATGCAACTTAAGTGTAACAAGATATCTCAGTCAGATGAAGGTGGGCTTCTTTTCTGCATAAATTTAGTTGCTCCTGATTCAGTCTTGTTGATGAATGTTTAACAACTGCATTTGCAGGTGTACTTCCTGATGAATGTTGGCTGATATTTTCATTTACGTTAATGAGTAAGATGAATGTGAAATAAATAATAAAAAACATACGTCAAGACTTGATTTGTTTGTGAAGGCTACAGCTCCTTTGCTGAATCGGGTAATAGTTTTCAAACATTGGAAAAGCATTTCCTCAAGTTTTCCCACTATTCACAGCATGAAGATTGTGGCTGCAACCCACATTAAAGTTGAATGTCCTTGGCATCCTTGGCATTTTTTTCTTTTTCTTTTTCTTTTTTGGTTTTTTGAGGTAGGGTCTCGCTCTAGCCTAGGCTAACCTGGACTTCACTATGTAATCTCAGGGTAGCCTCAAATTCACAACAATCCTCCTACCTCTGCCTCCCGAGTGCCACCATGCCCGGCCTTGACCTTGGCTTTTTTATGTAAAAATTAGGTTAGCAAACTCTAGTCTACAGGCCTTTACTTTTATAGGGCCTATTAGTTGATTGGCTTTTTCTACCCCATTTTCCAAAGATTATACACTATGGGGAAGATAATGAGGAATACTGACAAAAATGATGCAAGCTAAAGACTAAATTTTTTTAACTGGACCTTTATAGAAAAAGTTTAATAACACGTGATTTATACGATCAACAAAACAATGAAATTAGCTTTGATTCTGAAGCATTGCTGATTTTTGTGGTGTAAATACTTCCTTCAGGGCTAATCTTAAGCTAAATCATAATGCAAAGTTGGGATGTCGTATGATAATATTCAATTATGTTTCTATCTCACAAACATAAGCATAAATCATCCCATGAAGATAGACAATAGTAAAATGTAGGAAAATAATTAGGAAATGATGAGTTTGGGGCATTTAGTTTATTCCATTGTAAGTTTGTAGAATTTTATCTATCACAATTGTGTTTAAAAACTAGCTTGAAAATTCCTGAAATTATAAGTTATGTCATAAATAAAACCAAGCTGACCCCAGCACAGCACAGTGTGATCAGAGATATCTGGCTATCCTTATAAATGTTGACGCTGTATGCTTCCTATATTTCTGTAAAGTAGGTAGGTCTTTAAATATGATGTTCACTGCAGCTTTGGTTATAACTGGCAATATATTTTAAAGTATATTTAAGTCTTTACTGGTGATTAAATATTGTATGATAGAGTTATAGAATATTTGTACTATATATAGTGTTTATATTATGCTACATTATCACATAATGTATGACAGAATTCATTATCTAGCTCTAGATGTATCCATGTGATAAAACTAAAGAAAAAAAAAAACCTCTGAGAAAAGAAGTCCCAGAAAAATATGTACAGATGATGCAATGTTGACTTTAAAAAGCAAATGATTGATACTGTTTTGTGGCTATATCACTATATAGTTAGGATTTTAAAAAACATGAAGGCAGGGTGACACCCAGGCTGTGATATCAGCCACCTCTGTGAGGTTGAGGAGAGGAAGAGAAGTGGAATGGAATAAATGAATAAAGAGATCTAAAACTGGTTTATGATATTTTGTTCCTTTTAAAAGCATTAGGCAACTATTAAAAATGTGGACAAGTAGTATTATATGGTGGGAATACAGGTGTTTGTTCTGTTATTGTTTGATTTCCAACTATATAAATATTTTTTTAAAACTTTTAAATGCAATTCAGAAGGCTTTAATCTATTCCTTTAGGTTAACCTCTCCCTGAGTTATTTGGTGTGATCTATAACAGTTTCTTGAATCTCACAAGGTCTAAGCAAATGAGAACACAAATACATTCCCTGGGGGCACAGCACACTGCAGAACCTACTTGTAACCTATTGCACCCTGAATGATATGGAATCTTCATAGATATGTTCACTTAGTTAATCACTGTGGGAATATTTTGATTTAATATCTGTGGTGGTTTGAATATATGGCCCCCAATATATTCAGTGTTTTATTAGTTTGTAGTTTGCATCTGCAGCCACCTGGCTGGAGGCAATTTCACTGGGTGGATCTTAAGGTGTGGTGGTGGGTTTCAGATTCCAATCTAAAGATATGCAAAGTGTGGTAGCTGGAGTTCCTGAAGTGTGCTGTGCTGTGTGGCTTTTGACTTTTTGGCTTGTGCTTCTCTCTCTGTATTTGGTCCTGGGAAAGCAGGCCAGCATCTTCTGCCATATGGAACTTCCCCTGGATATGTAAGCTTCAATAAATCCCTTCCTCCATAACTGTGCCTGATGTGTAAGTTTATCTCAGTGAACCTGAAGCTGTCTGCTACAATATCTGTTTAGTTTTACTGGTTGGGTTGTGTACAGTCTATACTCTTCAGCCAGTCATATTCAGAATAAAACTATCACTCAGCTCTCCCACGGCCAAGCTTGGTGGGGAGCCCTGTTTTTCACCACACTGAGATGCCCTCCCCTATTAAGTTCAAAAATACAAAAATGTTCTAGTGTGTCTATCAACTTACAGATGTTTTTGGTCACAAGTCCACTAGCCCCAGATCATTCTTCTACCAGAAGGATTTTAGTCCCAGATTTAATGATGCGTTTATGCCCCATTGGCTTGGTAAAGAGCAATTCCAGTCCATTCTTATGGATTTTGATTTCTTTGGGATATGGAGAGAATCGTCAAATGCTTTCCTTCCTAAAGGTACCTGAGCTTCAAATGCAAGTATGTCCATTTCTAAACCTTCACACTCCAACAAGAGTTCTTTTTGCAAAACAAACAATAAATAGTCAAAGGTCTACAGCAATGACCATAAGAAATGTACACTCATCATTTTACACATTTTCCAGAGAGGATAACTGGACTGTAGATAGCTACAAAGTTATTTTTCCAAACCACACTCTTCCTAAGTAACAGTCAAAACTCAAGTTCAGAAATGAGGATGGGCTTCTGTTGCAGTTCCCTTCTTATTGCTGGGACAAAGCACCTAACCAAAAGCAGCTGATGGGAGAAATGTTTTGTATTCTGGCTTATAGTCTCAAGGGGAAGCTTCTTGCTCTAGTCCAGGATGACCTGGAATTCACTATGTAGTCACAGGGTAGCCTCAAACTCACAGGCATCCTTCTACTTCAGACTCCCAAGTGTTGGGATTAAAGGCATGGGCCATCATTCCAGGCCTGATCTCTTTGCCTCTTGATTACTATCAGTAATCAGCTTACTCTGTCGTACACAATCCACCATAACATACTTCTTTACAGACCCAAAGATGATAGAACTAACTGATCATGGACTGAAACTTTCAAAACTGTGAGAAAAATAAACATTTCTCTGGGTCTAGGGAGATGGCAGTCAGTAAAGTGCTTGCCACACAAGCACGAAGACCTGAGATCAGATCCCAGAACTCACGTAAAAGCTGCACATGGCACTGTATCTGTAATCCCAGTGCTGGGGATGTGGAAACACTAGACAGCCCCTGGAGCTTGTTGAGTAGCTAGTCGAGCTGCATTGGTGAGTTCTCGGTTCAGTGAAAGACCTCATCTGGAAAAGAAAAGGTAGAGAGCAACTGAAGAAGCTGCCCAGTGTCAACCTAGGGCCTCCACACCATAGGCACACGTGTAATACACACTTGCACTTATACATGTGCCTATGTATACACCAACATTCAAACACACATGGATAAAGGAAATATTTTCTCTTTATAACTTGATTATCCCTGGAATTGGCTAAAGTGATAGGGAGCTGACTCACACACTGCTGAGCCCACACACCAGACCAACCCTTGCACACATGCACCATAAGAATGAAGCAACCATTTGCTCCTGATAACAATATGCAGGTGGAGCATTTAGAGTAGGCACATCCAATTTGAAGCTCATAGGCCACATAAATCCCAGAACAGCTATGAATGTAGCCCAATACATCAGTAAATGACTATATCGTGTCATAATTTCAAAAGGTTGTACATGCATGATTTAGAGTCTTGAGAATTATTCCCTACATCTCTGAGCTGGGCATGGTAGCATATGCTACAATCACAGAATTCTAGAGACTGAGGCAGAAGCATTGCCCTAAGGTTGAGGCTAGCTTGGGCTGTACAATGATACACTGTCACAAACAAAGACTTAAAAAATCCTATATATCTATGAATGAATTATTCTTAAAATAGTGTTGTTTTCTTTAAGTTGGCTCACAGTGACTTTTTTTGTATCACTGTGAACAAACACCCAAAAAAAAGCAAGTTAAGTGATGAGAAGTTTGTTTTGGCTCATAGTTTGAGGGGATTCATCCCATCACAGCAAGGAGGGCATGGTGGTAGGTGCCCCTTGGTTGTGGGAGCATGCCCTTTGCTCCCATGACAGCAGAACAAGAAGCAGAGAGAGAGTGCTGTTTTTCCCCAGAACCCCAGCCCATAAGATGATTCCACCTACACTAAAGATGGGTGTAGTAGACAGCTTCATGTTGCTGGGATGAACATCTGTACTAGACACTGTGTGGGAGGAAGGGGTGTATTTCAAGCTTATAGATCCAAGGGGAAGTTCCAGCAGTGGTGGAAGAAGCTGCCTCCATGCACTGAAGCACAGAGAAACCATTACCAGCCAGCAAACTCTAAAAGCAACAAGTACAAATGGGCAGCAAGCAGCAGGGACCCAGACAGAGCTCACACCTCTCTGCACACCTTTGGGATGGGATTCAGATCCGCCCCTGGTCCACCTTGGTGCTGGACTCCAGGATCTTGCCCCAGTGACACCTCCTCCAGCCTAGCAGCTGGAGACCCAAGTTACAAGCTTTAATAAAACACCTGAGTCTATGGGGGACATTCAAACCACCACAATGGGTATTCCCTTCTCAGACCTCTGTGGAAGTAAGAAATAAATACTCACAGCTATAGACACAGAAATATCTCCTAGGTGACTCGATATCCAGTTAAGTTTAAATATTAGGTATCACAAGTCCAGTCTATGTCAACTTGACACCCAAACACCAAACAGTTTAAGTTAAAAGATTATACCTTTCATCATCAAAGGCTCATGCCCATCTCATAATGCACAATGCATTTAGTTTGTTTCCAAGTCTCCTCTAAGTCTTAGCAGATATAGCATTGTCCAAAGGCCCAAATTTCAAAGTCTCTTCAAGACTCAAGGAAAATCTCTTAACTATGCATATTCCTATAAACCAAAATTAAAAGCTACATACTTCCAGCATACAGTGGCACAGAATAATCATTCTCATTTCAGAAGGGTCCAACAGAGGGAAGATTAGAATGACTGGAAAAAAGCAAGACCAGAAACCCAGCAAGGCAAGACAGCAAACCCTTCATCTCTATAGCTCCATGTCTGGCATCTAGGCCTTGGGATGGAATCATCTGGGCTCCAGTGGGTTTGGATATCTCTACCCTTCCAGATATAACCAGTGGCACTTACGGCCTCTCTTCAGCCAGTTCTACTTGGTGCCTGCAATTTTCCTTGGCAGATGTCCTTTGTCTTTGAAATCTCTAGTATTATGTTGTCTCCACTTAAGCTTGTTTCACCTTCACAGCACAGCCCTCTTAGGAGCTCCACACAAGAACTCTGACGCAGCTACAAGACGCCTGGCCTTCACAGCTACTTGGAAGCTTAGTGCAATCTACCATGAGCCCATAACTCTTGCATTTTGCATGTTTGCAAAAATCAGTGTCAAATGGACAATGTCAAGTTCTTCTGCCATCCTGAGATGTAACCTGCTCCCCCATATCCTGTCTCTCTCTGTTTGCCTGCATGGCTGAACCAGACAGAACACTTCAGTAGGCTCCTGCTACCCCACAAGGTATCCTTAAGGCTCTGTCTTTTCAGGCACTTTCCTTTCATATAAATTCACATTATAATGCCCCGGATCTCCAAATTTGTGAGGTCTTCCATTCATGGTGCTCTTTCTACTGTCTCAGTGCAAAGTCTTAGGTTTCTCCTTAACAGTGTGACATTTGTTTCTCACATCTCAGTAGAACAGCAAGCAAGGAAGAGGGAATCCCAGTGTTCTGCAGATTGTCTCCTTTTAATCCCAGTTATTCATTTTAGGAGCCCAGTTTATGGGATTGTATCACTCGAATTTACAGTGTGACTTCCCTCCTAGGCTAAACCTCTCTGGAAATGCTTTCACAGGAATGTGTAGAGGCATTAGGTGATTTCAATCCAGTCAAATTGACAATGAAGATTAATAATCACAGCGATTTTACATATTTCAGTAATAGTAAGAGTTTGGGTTTGACAATGAAGAGTGCATTATATCTTTAAGAAAACCCATCCTAAGTCTTAGAAATAAACCCAGTTGATTTAAACACAACTTAGCGGCAAGGCCTCTGAATTCATTTGTCAGAATTTGAAGGGGCTGGGGGGGGGGGGGGGAAGCAGAGACAGCTGGGTGGCAAATGAAAAGGTTACAGATTTAAGACCTGTGGTACCTCCCTCCTGCTCAGTTTCCTATATGCTATGGAGTATTAAGGCTTTTCAAAGACCAGTATTTGTGGAGTCTCTAAGTTGTTAAATTAATCTTAGACTTGTTAACCTCTTCAGAAGCATAGGAATTTTGACTTTATATTCAATTTCAAAGGATTACTTCCCTGGAAGAACTGATAGTAGTTTTAAATTTGACATTTCCCCAACAAAGTTGTATGTATATGAAAAGAACGCCACTCTTAATGAGCCACAAAAGCTCACAATTTCAAAATCCACTAAGTCGTTTGTTTGTTTGGCTTTGGTTTTTGGTTTTTCGAGGTAGAGTCTCAATCTAGACTAGGCTGAACTGGAACTTCATACTGTAGTCTCAGGCTGGCCTTGAACTCAGGGTGATCTTCCTATCTCGGCCTCCCCAGTGCTGGGATTAAAGGCGTGTGCCACCATGCCCAGCCACTAAGTCATTAAAGTGAGTAAAGTGTTAAAAAAAAAAAAGTGAGTAGAGTAGTGTGGGTAGAGTACAGCACAGAGAAATGCGTACATACATATTATATACAAATATGTCAAATTGTGTAAATATATATGTATATATATGCATGTATACACACAAATACATCAAATGTTAGACTAGAAAAGATATTAAACTTGCAAAACAAAACCCAGTTGTAATGAACACCCCCAAACCCTATGACAGCTTGCCCCAACATTCACAGCAAGCTGTTCCACATTTAATCTTGAGATATACACAGGAGCACACTTGGCTTCCCAGAGGTCAGGCAACCTACCTCTGATCTCTAGGTAAGTTTCAGGATTGGCACCAGGACCCAGTCCTGAGGAAAATATTTGTTTCTACTGGGCTGTTTCCTGTGCCTTAGAAACAGCTTTCACATGGAATTCTCTGAAAGGAAATGCTTTATTTTCATTTGTTGTTTTGTCTCCACTATTCCTCAGACTGCTTTGAGAGCCCTTCTTTTTCTGGCTTCCCAGGAGACATTGTTTGCATTTTCTTCAAATGAGAGAGGCTTGACAAGTTCACCTGATAACCCCAAGGCATGCACAGAAGAATACCAATGGCACCAGAGGGGCTTTATGCTCACTTGTCAATAGCTTCCTTCCTGACAACACTTCCTGCAGCTTCTACAGATGCTGGCTGGGCCTCAAGTTCTGCAGAGCAGACAAGAAGCTTCCTGCAGACTGAAGGGGACATTTTTTATAAAGTTGGCCCCTTTCACTTCATAACCTCTCTGTTTCCTTCCCTGTATAGTCATAGACTTAGAAGCAGTCTTTTAAGCATGAGTATAGGGGCAAGGGTGGAAGGGCCCATAAAAAATGGCAAAGGGAACCATGTGTGGTGGTGCATTCCTTTAATCCCAGTTGCAAAAAGTTGAGGTAGATGGATCACCATGAATTGAAGGCCAGCCTGAGTTACAGAATGAGCTCCATCTAGTCCATCCTGGGTTAGAGTGAGACCCTGGCACGAAACAAAACCAAAAGGAAACAAACAAACAGAAAAACTAATAATGGCACAAATCAATACCATAGAAACCCATCTTTCTGTTAATTAATTAAAAGATATGACTCTTTTTTTTTGTTGTTTGTTTGTTTTTGGAAGTAGGGACTCTCTCTAGCTCAGGCTGACCTGGAATTCACTCTGTAGTCTCAGGGTGGCCTTGAACTCACGGTGATCCTCCTACCTCTGCCTTCCAAATGCTGGGATTAAAGGCATGCACCACCATGCCCAGCTAAAAGATATGACTCTTAAAAAGACAGTGACAGAAAGAATTACAGGAGTAGTTTGTGCAGAAGCAACCTGCAGGAATGGAGAAAGCTTTGCCCTAAAACCATAGCCTGTTGCTGGTAAATCCCAATGCCAGAATGGGGCTACCCCTCAACAGAGAGCTATTGGTCAGGGAGGCCCATGAGGCTCCCAAAACAGTGCAGGCGACTACAAAACACTTTGTTGCCCACCAGAACTAAATCCTAAGACCCTAATGCTGAAGACAGCAAAGGCTTGGCAGCAGGACATTGAGAGATTGTGCTGAAATTGAGATGGAAGTCAGCTCCCTGCCAGCTAACATATTCATAGTGCTAAAAATTGCTATGTGATCTGCTGAGGGCTAAACGTTGATAACAGCATGCACAAGCAGTGGATCCTGCAAGCTACAAAAGCAACCATCCAGGTAAGGTGTACACAATGGTGAAATAGTGGCACAGAGGTTATGGGGATAATCAACTGTTGTCTTATTGAATATGAGGCCTGCTATGTGGGAGGGAATTCATACCTAGTACTGAGAACCAAGTCAGAAGCCTGTGGCTTAGAAGGTTATATTTGTCTAAATAGTGAGGTTATGCCCATCAAAAACTCTTCCAAATGTCTATCTCTTTTGATCCATGCTGTTCCCACTCTTGGCTAGAGAAAATGTTTCTTAAAGATGGCAGCAAATAACAGGGAGACCCAAGACCCATCAGAATGACAAGAAAAGAAAGCCGACTGCCTAGCCAGAGACAAGTGATCACTATTACATCTCCCAGGTCACAGGAAGAATTACAGAGGAAATGCCAGATTAAATATGAGTTTTGCTCTCACTGCTATCTTGAGAACCTCCTCCAGAGAGATGGCAGTAGACACTAAGGAGACTCAAAACTCAGCAAAGCAGAAAATCAGATGCTGCTGAGAGCACAACATTGAAGGAAACAGATAACATGCCCGCTAAGGCTCAGGGAACATTGTAGAAGAGAGGGCAAAAAGAATGTAAGAGCCACAGGGTGGGAAGGTATAGTCTGAGGCACTGCCCCCCCTATAAAGACTGACTGGTGAACCCACTGACCCCACTGATGATTACAAATAACCCTACTGAGGAGGGCACTCAGTGAGATGGAGGTGGAAGAGAAGGGAGATAAAAATATAACCTGATGGGTTTATGACCAATGTATAGTATATTCTCAATTTTAAAAAGTGAGGGGGCAGGAAAAGGGTGCTTCCAACTGCTTAAAGGACTTCACCTTTCTATTTTGCTGCAAAGGATTCAAGGGATTTGTAATTGTATTAGAGAGAATGACATTTTATAGCCTGTGCTTCTAAGAAACACACACACACACAAGCATTTAAACTGCTCCTCAAGCAGTGAGCTGACAAAATCTAATATCTTCATTGTAGTTTGAAAACTTTTGCACTGAAGCAGTTTCCTTGATTTAAAAGAAAAAAAAATGTTTCCCTCAAGGCAAGGCTGCAATATTCTGGGAAAAGCAGGCTAATAGAACTAGTAACCTAGTGCACCCCTGGGAAACTCAGAAAGAATGTTCTGAAGTGAAGGTAAATTAGTACTTTATTCTCACTTAATCTATTTGAATATTTTGTGTATCTTGACAAACTGTGGTAAAGAAATTTGTGTAGATAACAGCCAGTGCCAGGGAGGGTATATGCATCACACATAGGTCAGCATCAGGAGAGAAGGCTGAGTGTCTGTGGTCCTCAGAAGAGATGTTCTCATGAGGCTTGAAGATGCTCACATAGCCCTGGACACACACTGAGGAACCTGTCCCAGAAGCTTCCCTGGGACAGAAATGACCACACATCCCTGCACTGCATCACCCAGAATGCACTGCCCCAGATCCAATGACCTCTTATTCATCTTGATGCTCCTAACGCACCAGTGAATGAAACAAAAGTAGAACAAATACGAAAAGAGCCCTTTGTGTGGATGATCAAGGCTGAAAAGTCACATGCTATGAGGTAGAATATCTGCCCTGATACCTACTTCAGAAGAGGGAAAACAGTAGTGCGGGTTAGAGAAGGGCTTGGAAAGTAAAGAAATTTTGGAGCCATCACTCTTCATGTAAGAGAGCATGAATGCCAGCTTCTCACTTTTGACACCGCATACAGCTGAATCAGTGACCCCTGGATGGCATTCTCTTGGGAGCTTCTGTGAAGATGTAACGTCCTGATGGAGGGTACACAGAAAGAAGCACCTCATTGCTCTTCACTATTACTACATCACATTACTATCTAGGGCTGTTGCAGTCATCCATGGTCTTGATGGGAAATATGACCAACTGTTGCCATGGGAACTAACCACCACTGCCAGAGTGAAGAGGCCTCATTGTGTCTGCATGGACTGGAAAAAGGACAAATAACAATAGGAAGAAGCATGGCCCATGATTCTGCCCCTCTCTGAAGTATTCCTCTGGTGCTATGTTGGCAGTGTCTCAGAGGCTGCTGGTCTCAAGTCTTGGTCACACATTCAGAGGGAAGAACATAAACAGGGAACTTTTGAATCTCCCAGACGATAACCATCCCAAAGGGTATTTAGCTTCCCAGAGTGCTGTAACAACTCAGAACAATCAGGATGCCTTGAAACAACAGCCTAATGAAAAGAGAGATAAAGGAAAGAAAGAGCTGCTTGATAGAACCTGATCCTCTGCATCAAACTGTATCTGAAGCCCCTCTTTGGAAAATCCCAATGACACTCTCTATTCATTAAGTTTTGGGTTATCTCTACACCACTGAAGCTCAGTGTCTGTCTTAGGCTACCAGAAGAATACCATACACTTTCCCTTAAGCCTCCAGTGGAAATTGTTTTTTAATTTATGAATAGAGTTTTAGGTCACAGAGATCATCAAAGCCCTACCCGAGAATCTCAGATCCGAGTTTTCCCCCAATATGGATCCAAATTCAGGACTTAGTTTCTTCCCAAGGGACCTTCTCAGATGTTATTTCTCAGATATTGTATTTCTCCTTGTGACAATGTCATGTGACTCTTTGACCAATCCAGCCCCAGGTCCCTATGACAACATCAGCCCAGGAGGGAGCAATGGAGCAATCCAAGTCCTAAGTGGCAAATTTAAGAACCCCCCCAACTCCATATTCCATCAGACTTCACATTTCACCTAGTTGATTTATGAGAAAAGGTTATTAAAGCACGTAAGAACTCCTGCCGGAGAGAAGATTACCTGTACAAATAAAGTGCTATTATGGGAATCAGAGAAGGGGGGGGGATGCATGCAGGAAAGGTCATTAAATTAAATTTAAATTAAATTTTTTAAAACCTGGTATATCAATCTTTCTTAAATCACTAATCTAAGAAGAAGGAAGACAATATCTTTATATCACAGGTTTCTTTTTGATCATTAGCCCTTCCCACTCAGCTCTCAGATGCTAAACGACTGACTTCTTTAAGTCAGAGTGAAGTTCTAAGACATAACTCATGAACTTGAATTTGGAAAGTGGGCTCAATTAGAAAGAGACTGTCTAGAAACACCAAGCAGGTGCTTGAGTCCCTGTGGCATCATTTCCTCTTCTACAAATTAAATACGAATTTTTCTGATGAGATGAATGCATAGCACATGATATACAATAGCATTTCCCACAAAAATGGTTTTCAAGTTTTGGGTTAAGACACAAATTTCCTTAGATTAGCTTATATTAAAACTTCTGTGAAGCCGGGAGTGGTGGTGCACGCCTTTAATCCCAGCACTCGGGAGGCAGAGGTAGGAGGATTGCCGTGAGTTCAAGGCCACCCTGAGACTCCATAGTGAATTCCAGGCCAGCCTGGGCTAGAGTGAGACCCTACAATGGAAAACCAAGAAGAAAAAAAATTCTGTGAGAAATGGCAAGATTCTTTCACTGGAAATAATATTAGCAACAGGTTGACTCTACGGAGGTATTTTATTCAAGTTTTGGGCACTGAGCTAGATTATTTTGTGCTTAGCAAGAGGTTTTAAAAACCCAGTTCAGATTCTCCAAGTGCATGAGTAATATAATATGCCTTAGATATCCTTTTTATTCTTTCTTTAAGTACAAATTCTGAAACTTAAAGACAATGTTATAAATGTCCTCAAAGTTGTGTTTAGAATATATAATTAGATGCAATTAAGTGATGGTATGAAGATATGATATTTAAACCTGATGCCATGCTACTACTTGAATTCTTAACTTCAATATAAACTACTTCTTTCATACAGTCTCAAAGGAGATATTACACAAAAGAGGCAAAGTATGAGGGCTTTGATCTCAAATGCCATAGTATAATTTAACCAATTCTGGGCCTGAATACTTATAGAGAGTTCCTGTAGCCAAGAGAGGTAGGGGAGGGTGTTGAATGGGCTACAAGCAAATGGCCAAGACTGGCCCATCTTAACAAATCCTAGCCCATTTAAGTGCCTGCCTCCACAAAGCATGAAGTGTCTAAAACAGAAGTGGACAGTCTCAGGATCTAATGGAGAAAAAGCATCTAAAATGAGATGATTGGACCTTCTTCTAGTATAGCTGGTATAGCAGTTACCTTCCCATTGCTGGAACAAAACTCCCAACCCTAAGCAGCTTTTGGTAGGAAAGGGTTTATTTCAGCTCATAGTTTTGAGGGGAAGATTCATTACGGACACGAAAGGACAGCAGGAACCTGAGAATGAAGGCTGAGTAACATCTTAAATGCACT
Source organism: Dipus sagitta (assembly GCA_036346955.1). Classification (NCBI taxonomy): domain Eukaryota; kingdom Metazoa; phylum Chordata; class Mammalia; order Rodentia; family Dipodidae; genus Dipus; species Dipus sagitta. Next base: position 46,699,134 of record CM070777.1, on the reverse strand, counting down.
AGAAGGAAGTATCCTGAACACCCAGCAGGCTGGACTAATAAACCTCAAGGTCCATTCCTAGTGACACACCTCCTCCAGCAAGGCTCTATCTCCAAAAGGCTCCAGAACTCTTCAAAACTACTATCATCAGCTGGGGACCAAGTATTCAAAACAGATGATCCATTTTATTCAAACTGCCACAGTGGGGCTAGGTTAGTGTATTATCTATGTAAAGGAAAAGAGATGGATTTTTTAAAAAAGATTTTATTTATTACTTATTTGCAAGGAGAGAGAGAAAAAAAATTAGAATAGGTATGCCACGGCCTCTGGCTTTACCTAAGTGCTTGGCAATCAAACTCAGGCCATCAGTCTTTAAAGCAAGTGCCTTTAACAACTGAGTAACCTCTCCAGCCTGAGACAGATATTTTAAGCCCACCCAAAGAACCTGAGCTTACTACATTATTCTACTTTTTTCAGGCAGAGGGAAGAAGTTAGGATGAAGATTAGAAGAGCCCATGAACTATTTGCCATTCCTAGAAACTAAAAGGTAAAAATCTTTCATATCCCCAGAATTATATATGTTATTTATGTTTCTTTGACTCATAAAGGAGACTTACCGAATCAAGTGGACTGATGTTTTATACAATGCTAGGCAAAATTCATAAACAACTGATGGGTTTGATCACACAGTAATAATGAGCTATGATCAATACTAAAAGTTATAACTCTATTTAATATGCATTCATGTTGTGAACATCTACTATTTTGCTATCTAGAATCTTTTGACCTTTAATCCAGAAGCTACAACCAAATTTTTACCACTTTCAACTCCCATACTTCCAGTGGACTTTTCTCCACTGAGCTAGAAGCATCCTTCCTTTTGACTAGCTGTCACAGTACTGGAAAGTACTATGCAGACCAGTGAGATAGAAAATATATAATAGCCTCAGCCAGCAATAGTCCTTGAAAGCTACACCACTAACTATCCAGGCAAAATATGCCCACTGCATACAGTAGTGGCATGTCTATTATAGGGAGTAACTCTCTGGAGGCCCACTACATGAGACAGAATTCATGCCTGAAACTGAAAACCTACTCGAAAGTCTATGGCTGAAGGTAAAAAAAAAAACCTACGTGTGAAGCTATTACTTATTGTTTGGTTTAATGGATATATTATGTCCACCAAATTGTCCTATAAATATTAATACTTTTTAATATTTTTATTAACAACTTCCATAATTATAAACAATATCCCATGGTAATTCCCTCCCTTCCCCCACGTTCCCCTTTGAAACTCCACTCTCCATCATATCTTTTATTTTGATGTCACGATATTTTCTTCCTACTATGATGGTCTTGTGTAGGTAGTGTCAGGCACTGTGAGGTCTTGGATATCCAGGACATTTTGTGTCTGGAGGAGCACACTGTAAGGAGTTCTATCCTTCCTTTGGCTCTTACATTCTTTCCGCCACCTCTTCTGCAATGGACCCTGGACCTTGGAAGGTGTGATTGAGATATTTCAGTGCTGAGCACTCCTCTGTCACTTCTTCTCAGCACCATGGTGCCACCTGAGTCATCCCAAGGTCACTGCCATCTGAAGAGAGAAGCTTCTCTAACCAAAAGTGAGAGTAGCCTTAATATATGGGTATGAACATTAAGAGAAGTACTTACTGGGTAGTTTGGTGAGCATAGTATATACTTTTAGCCAGACAGCAGCAGACGTTACACTGCTAGGGCTCATGACTACCCCTGTTTTAGGTTTTCAGTATCAGGGATATATTCCCTCCCATGGAGTGGGCCTCCAGTCAAATTAGAGGGCAGTTGGTTTCCCCCATAACAGACAGGCCACTATTGCACCTGTTAGCTCATTTGGCCTGGCTGGCCAAATATAAGACTTGCAGTGTCCACTGTTGGGTATCTTCACTGGTGATTTCTCTTCCCCATGGAATTGCATGCAGCATGACTTTTTCCAGCTTTCTGTCAGCTGGTCTACATGGAAGATGTTTTCAGATCAGGTCCAGCAGGATTTCTCAGTGGCCTTGCAGCCCAAGTATGCGGAGTCTTTAGCAATAGGGTCTTACCATGTATTCCTGGTAGGAAACCAAGGGCCTCAGCAATGGCCTGAAATGTTTGGGGGGTATCAGGGACCTCCCTGGCAAACAACTCCCTGGAAGGTATCCCATCCCTGGCACTGAAAATTCTCTAGTAACAATCTATGGCTCCTGTGTGTTCCATTGTCCAAAAAAGTAGGTTTCCATATGACTTATATATATCCTCTTAGATTTTGATTAGCCATCCCTCCACCTTTCCTTACTCAATCTCTTCCCCTGACCTCACTTAGACATTTTCACCCCCATTAATCTGTTCTTCTACTTACATATACACAATACCATCCTATTAGGTACCCTCTCCCTCCTTTTCTATTTCCTTTATATCTCCTTTCTAGCTTACTGGACTATGCTACTGAGTTTTCTTCCTACTCACACAGAAGTCCAGTTATTTGTAGCTAGGATCTGCACATGAGAGAGAACATGTGACATTTGGCTTTCTGGGCCTGGGTTACCTCACTTAGTATAATCCTTTCCAGATCCATTTCATTTCAGTTGGGCTCTGTATCAAAATCTATCTAAATCTGTCATGTCCCTGAGTTGCTTGATTCATAAGCCAATAGACACATTTCCATATTTAACCACTTTGGATTTGACTTTTTGTCTTTTATAGACAAATAAATGACAGAAATGTATATGTCATAAATACTCTCTAGGATAAATGAGTATAGACAATTGTACCAACTCTAGTACTAATATAAAAGGATAAAGGAAGTGTGTTTCTACAGAGAGATCAAGAAAACTGCACAAGATCATTCAGGAGCAAGGAGATACCCTAATACTAACCCAGGCCATCTGATTCCAGAACTCTGAGCCCAGCTGTACATTATACTGCTAGGACCTCTCCTCCTAAAAAGGATGCTTTTCAATACTTAGTCCTCTGAAGCATCTTCCTTAGAGATCACTTTAATGCAATAAAAATCAGGAATGGCCTTAAGATGAATGTGAATAGCCTGAAATAAAGATGTATATTTTCCTCTGAACAAAGAAATCCTTCTATATACTCCATTTGTACGTAATACAAATTGAGTATATAGAAGGATTTCTTTGTTCATAAAATGTACACATACCCTTGAGCATCTGTCTTGTTCACTCATCAGCACAAAGATGGGTGTTTTCAGGTCTTTGTGTGTGTGTGTGTGTGTGTGTATGTTGTGTGTGTGTGTGAGAGAGAGAGAGAGAGAGAGACAGAGAAAGAGAGATGGTCACAGCAGAAGGGATATGCCTTAGCCTGAACAGACTGTGTGGTGGTTTGATGCAGGCGTCCCCCATAAACTTAGGTGTTCTCAACGCTAGGTTCCCAGTGGATGGAGATTAGGGAATTAATACCACCAGTAGGCAGTGTATTGTTGGGGGCAGGCTTATGGGTGTTATAGCCAGTTTACCCTTACCAGTGTTTGGCACTGTTGCTGTTGTCCACCTGATGTTGGCCAGGGGGTGATATATAACCTCTGCTCATGCCATCATTTTCCCTGCCATCATGGAGCTTCCCCTCAAGTCTGTAAGCCAAAATAAACCTCTTTTTCCCACAAGCTGCTCTTGATAGGGTGATTTCTATCAGCAATGCAAACCTGACTGCAACACTAAAGTGGTACCAGGAGTGGGATTGCTGCAAGACACCTGACTGTGTGGCTTTGGCCTTTTGGAGCTGATTTTCAAGAGGAATGTGGAAGGATTTGAAACCTTGGCCTAAAAGATGCTTTGCGGTGCTATAAGTACAGCTTGATGGACTATTCTGGTCGGAGTTGTAAGACCTGGATGCAGTAAGAACTATGGACTGTGAGGTTTGGTTTATGAGATTGAGAAAGAGCTTTGCTTGGACTGGGCTAGCAATTTGTGAGAAGCTTGCTATTATGCTCATGTCCTGAGAAATTGTGCAGGGTTGCTTTGCATAGAAATGAACTGGTGTGAGCAGAGGGATATGGCACAGAAAGAAAAATATTTGGGTGAACTGCTGCCCATTCAGCTGTAATTGAGAGATTATAACCTTTGAGATTGGACCAGCTGACCTGTACTGGGGCAACAGGAAGAATGTAGACTCTTTTGAAGGGGACTGAATGCTCAAGGAGTGTACTGTTCTTCAAAGTCTGCTTTATTCCCCCCTGGATTAACAAATTGTCGCCCTACCTGGTATTGTGGAGTATAAGAAATGCAGGAAAGAGAGGGTCATTGAGTTTGCAACATGGTCTTGTGTTTTGGAAATGGCCATGGGCAGTGTGAAGCAGGTTTGCTGGATGCCTGTATGGAGACCCCATGGGGCCAGGAGGATGAACCGTGGATTGCAGTGGAGACTCAGTGGAGATGCTGGGTCCATGAGATGGCTGCCAAGGAGAGCTGCTGGCCCCAGATGAAGTTTTCCAGGACTGTGTGTAGCCTAGCTGGAAAGGTGGAATGGGAACTCCAGAGACTTGTTGCTGGTTGGAATTATTGGGCTTGGAGACTTGTCACTGACTAGAGTTGTTGGATTTAAAGCTACAGAGTTTGATGTTTGCCCTGATTGTTTTAAATCTTGTATTGGTTGAATATTTCTTTGCTATGTCCAATGCCATCTTTTGTGGCGTGGCTGTTTATTCTGTGCCATTATTGTTTGGGGGGGATTTTTTGGTATTATGGCTCAGTTAAAAGATCTTCGATTATGTGGATGTTTGAACATCATTAGGATTAGTAAAAGCTACGGGGAATTTTAAAGATGGACTGAATACATTGCATTTTTACATCATGGATGGTTAACAGTTTATGGGGTCAGGGACGAAATGTGATGGCTTGATTCAGGTGTCCCCGATAAACTTAGGTGTTCTGAATGCTAGCTTCCCAGCTGATGGAGATTTGGGAATTAATTCCTCCAGGAGCCAGTGTATTTTGGGGGGTGGGCTTATGGGTGTTATAGCCAATTTCCCCTTGCCAGTGTTTGGCACACTCTCCTGTTGTTATTGTCCACCTTATGTTGGCCAGGGGCTGATGTCCACCCTCTGCTCATGCCATCATTTACCCTGCCATTGTGGAGCTTCCTCTTGAGTCTGTAAGCCAAAATAAACCTCTTTTTCCTATAAGTGATATCTACCAGCAATGTGAACCTGACTGCAACAGTCTATTTAGGCAACTATAACAAAATACCTAGGCTGATTAATTTATCCAAATACATATTTATTACATTTCTGGAGGAAATTAAGTACCAGATTAAGTACCAGGAGACTTGGTGTGTGGCGAGGGACCATTCCTCTTAAGGTTTACCTTCTACGTGTGCTCACAGGGTGGACGTGGCAAGGGAGCTCATTCAACTGGTTTTTATTAGATGCTGAGAAGGAAGCCACCATGATTTCAACACAGCCCAGAGTCTCTGCTTCTTAGAGTTATCTCATTGGGAATTTGATTCCAAAATGGGGATGTTGGGGAAACAGGAATTCACACTATAGCAAGGTGGAGGACAGGTGAGGGGGTAATGGAGGGGTTGAGGGATAAAGCATCAAGCTTGGATTTTCAGCTAGAGTATGTTCAAAGAGTTCCCCTTTTATATAGGAATTCAAGACAGCGATCTATTCTAGAGGGGAATGATAGTCAGACAGTACTCAGATATATTGCTGGAGCCCTGATTCATCAACTGGTTTGGCAGTAAGTTCTCAGGTCCTTTTAATGGGCTTGAGTTGTGTCTCCCTGAATTTCACATGCTGGAAGGATAGCCCCCAGGCTCTCGGAATAGGTTTGCATTTGGGTATATAGCCTTCAAATAGGTAATTAAGTTAAAATTAAGCCACTAGGGCACACTCTCACCCAATGTGCCTGACATGCTCTTTCTCTCCACATACCCTGAAGGAAACTAAACCCAGGGGCTTATACTTTAAAAGCAAGCACTATATCACCTCCAATATTTCCTTGTAAGAAGGAGAGATTAGAATGATGGGAAGATGTCAGGGATGAGTGCGCCCAAAGAAAACATCACATGAGGGCACAGTGGTGAAGGTGACCACATAAGAGAAGGAGAAAGGACTATAAAAAAAAATCAAACATCTCTCTCTCTCTAATAAATAAATAAAATATTTTTTGCCATCAGGTATGTTTTATTTTCATTAATCATACAAAAAATTTTATATAATATCCCAGGGAAAACTGGAGAAATTTGGCACTCCAATTGGGGTGTCCCTAAAGAGACCTGCAGGCTGGTGGCATTGGCATGCAGTGCCTGGCTTCACAGTGCAGCTTGTGGCTCATCTCCAGACACAGGCACCACCTTGTGCATCTGGCTTACATGGGTCTTGGGGAATTGAACTGAGGTCCTTTGGCTTTTCAGCCCAGAAAATATTTTTAAATGGTGGGGGGGGGGGGAGGCTGGAGAGATGTCTTAGTGGCTAAGGTACTTGCTTGTAAAGCCTAAGGATCCAGGTTCAATTCCCCAGGATCCACAAAGTTCAGATGCACAAGGCGGTGCCTGCGTTTGGAGTGTCTGTGCAGTGGCTAGAGGGCCTGGTGCACCTATTCTCTCTATCTGCCTCTTCCCCTCTCTCTCTCTTTCTTTCTAATAAATGAATAAAATATTTTTTAAAGGAAGAAATCAAACATGAAGACACCTTCATCTTGGACTTCTAGCCTATAGAATTGTGAGAAAATAAATGTCTTTTGTGTAAGCCACCCCATCTATATTATTGTTATGATAACTCTAACAATAAGACTGCCTCTAACTTAGGGTTCAGACTAAAACAAATACAGCTCACTTCAGAGATGGAAGCTCTGGGACCTACCAGGCAGGCTACTATGCTTTCCAGCCAGATGGAATTAGAATGCTATACAATGTCTCAGTGAAAGCACAGTTGCAGGAACAGGCCAATGGACAGGGCTGACAGATATTGGGTTGAATTATGAGGATAAAACCCTGGCTCTATTGCTCACTAGCCATGTGGCTTGAATATCTTTAATGACTGAGCCTTCAACTATGAGGCTCTGCACACCATAGATATAACAAGAAGTAAATTAAAGGGCTGTTATTAAGATACATTCATCAGTTCCAAAAACACAGTAGGTACCCCCAAATTTAAAGCTAATTAACAGCTGAGTTTCAGGAGGCCGTGCTTGCCCGGGGTTCAGCCTATAGCTTGTACCTCACTCACTACACAGTCCTGACTGGTAGGACCCATCTCCTGGTCTTCTGGGCTGCTCTGGTACAGAGGAACTTCTCTACTGGGCTGTGCTTGCTAGGCAGCAGGTCAAGACCAACAGCTGAGCAGACAAGAAGATCTAGGCTGAGATCGTCTGCCCACCCTTTCCTTCCTCCCTCTCCCACATAGACAGTAAATCTATGCAATAGGGTCGTCTTTGAACAAAATGGAACACCATGAGGCATAAATTCCAGCATCCTGTTTAGTGCCCCCTTTAAAGAACCTTGACACGCTAAAGGTCCCTTGAATATTGGTGAGAGAAAGCTGGAGACGAGGAAATTCCAGGGGTGGTACATAAGGAAAGGGCTGTCATACTGACATGTTGGCATCATTTGTTTGTCACGAGCAAACTAACGGACAGCGAGTGAGGGTGGCATACCAGAAATAACGCAGACCACCACTGTAGTGACATTTAGAAGATTTTCTTTTTGTCAATTAGGATTCTAGGAGAGGAGTTTGGAAATGTGTAAGACAGATTTTACACTTCTTGAGATCCAGTCACCTCTGGGGGATCTTCAAATGTTTGCAACAAAAAAAAAATCACTTTGTTTACTGTCTGTGCTGAAGGCAACACCCATTCACAATGCCAAGCCTTGAGAACAGGACCTACGTTGTGATGACAAATATCACTGCCTCAGCCAATATCACTGCAAAATGTACTTAATAATAAGCATTTCCAGAACCACGGAAAACAGAAAACCTACGTATGCTGTTTCCTGTTTAAGGGTCTGGAGTTAAGATGAAGGGAGAATCACAATGTCAGGGGGTCTCTGCTTTGAACTGGGTTGAGTGTTTACTTAGCACATCTCCAGGGAGGATGGCTGGAGGTAGGTAAGGGAGGAGGGACCAGAAACATGGAGGGATCAAAACCATCATTAGCAAAATGACTGCAGATGTTAAAACAGAAGAGAAAGACAGGAAAAGACAGGAAGGCAACAAATATGAAACTAAAGCCTACGTGAGAGAACCCTGAAGAACAGCGCTCCCCAGCTGTGAATGGGGTCAGGAAGATGAAGCCTAGGTGGCTGGATCTCAGCTGAAATTGACTTTCCAACATTGTCAAGATAGCCTGTCCCTTCAGAGTAGAAGACACAGTTATTCATCTAAGTGACATGCCTACAACAGCATTGTTACTGCAATTTGTTCATCTTGGAAAAATTCAAAATTAAAAAAAAAATACAACTCACTTAAAAGTAGACTTCAAAGCACTTTTTAAAACAGAATTCCATAAACCAGAGGTTACAAAGTGGTTTTCCATGGGCAGAGTCCCACCCAGCATTATTTAAAAGGAACTTGCTTTTAGAGTAGAGCTTCCATTCCCCTGGCTATGGCTCTTACGCTTCATGTAGACACTAGGACTGGAGCTCATTCTAAGGCCTCTCTGCTTGCTCTCCCTAATGGGTAGGGAAGTTAGCTCTGACATTCATGCATCTTCATTTCATGGGAACAATTATCATGCTAATCTGAGAGCACCATGCTGCCTCTTTTTCTCACCCCTTCTCCCTTTGCAAGGCAGTTGTGAATATCCGTGCTCTTCTCTGAGACTGGGAATTAGAAAATATATTTGGCTGCATGTTCCAGCCCTTTTCTCCAATCAGCTTTATCAGTAATAATGTTGACATCTTGATCTCCATCTGTCCTGCTCCCATGTCATTTCTCAACTGGGAATTAATGTGAGAGGAAGAAAGGGGTGCATTATTAATTGGCTCCTATAAACTCCAAGAGGATGCCAAGATTGCACACTGGAGAATCTGATAGAAACCTAGACTGCTGCTTTTCATTAGGAAATGGGTGGTCTGGAACCTCTACCATGATATCTGCACATAGTGTCAATTGACCAGTGAGGAGCAAAGACTGTCACCTTCCACTGGGTCATGAATGTCCCACTTGTCACAGTCTTCACCACTCTAGTATCATACCCTGCTATTTAATTTTAACCAATTTTTTTTGGCATTTAACTTTATTTCTACTATGATTATCTAAGTATCTTCCTTTAGAAAATGGTTTTCCCCATCTCACATGTTAGTAGAATCAGGTCGAATCACTAGTAAAAGTTTTGAATCCCCAGTGTGAAAGCCCCTGAGGGCACAGGTCCGATTGCAAAGCTCATGTGGCGCTATGCTGACTCCTGACTCAGTGAAGCTGGAGATGTTTGCTGCTTAACCCCATGGCACTCTCAACACACAAGGACCTAGATCAATGATGTTTTCTCTACTTTCAGGTGAGATTGCACTTGCCAGCTGAGACGAAGCCAACTTAAGCCTTACAGTAATAAATGAATGAATAAATAAATAAATACTCCATTTATGGCTTCAGTTTTGGATCCAGACATTGTACGCACCATCTCTCTGGAAAAAGCAAAATAAAGAACTGGAAAAAAAATACTGAACTTCTCTAAGCAAAATACTTGTCAAATGACCCAGGTAATTTCCAGAAACACCAATGTTTTCTCTGAATTAGAGGACTTGGAGAATTTCCCTAAACACCTGTATTGCTAAGGTCATGGAGCCTGAGGTTCTGTTTTCACAGCTAAAATAACCATCACCACACCAGCCATGCTCTTCTCAAAAATAGAATTTTGCCAAATCTCTGTGAATCAAATTACCTTTAACACCATCAGTGGTAAGGATAGGAAAATACCTCAATTTTATTACCTCAAAATAATTTTATCACGTTATACAGATAGGACTAAGGTGGAGCTTTCCTTCAGTTCTCATGTTTTAAATGACCACTACATACACTGTTGTCGGGCTCAGATGACAACAGCAGCTATTTTTGTGTTGTTATCTAATTGACTACAAGTTTCTTTTTTCCAACATGCAACTCACCTCAGTGCCAGCAGCCTACAGTGCGAGGCCAGGCAATGATTCTAGGCCAGTTTGCTCTGGCATGGGACACTATGACAGGACCAAGGGTACAAGCACGCCATAAGTCCAAATCCATGCATTGACTGCAAGTTTGAGTTCTTAGATACCCTTATGCTTTACAGGGGTTATAAAATAAGGGCTTAATCTCACTTTTCTTTGTTGGGGGGGGGGGGATGAGGGCTTTTCGAAACCTAGCATTTGCCTTCTTCATATATCCTGGTTAGATAATTCCTAAATAAAGCTAAGCTGCTCTGCTCACTTCCCTCTATAGGCCCTTACTCATGTCTTTTTTTTTTTTTTTTTTCCTTGAAAATGAAGTCTGTCCTGTCTTCCCCTTGGAAACCCTGACATGGCTCCCTTTCGAAAGGTGAAATGGCCCCTAACTATACCTGGAATCCTGGCCATCATGGTATCAGTCACTTCAGAAAATAAATAGAAAGTAAACACAACCCCAGACTTCAACCGAGGAACTCAGGAAAGGACTACAGACTGAAGTCTGGCTTCACTTCTTGCTGTGAGTCAGAGCCAGGAGGTTCCCATTAAGGTGTATATGAATTGTATTACTCCACACTGAAGTTTGTCTGTAACGTAATGTTGTAAAGCAGCCAAGTTCTTCCAGCCATCTCCTGGACCAATATTAAAAGCATATCAGTATCTAATTAGGCCTTTCATTTGTTAAAAAAAAAAAAGCATAGTTACAGAGATATTTTGTCTTAGGCTAAAGTAAAACCCGTTTTAAATAAGTTCATTGCTCCTATTGTATTAGTACCTATCAAGTTGTCACGTTCATCTGGAATGAGTTGCCATGAAAAGTAAAATAAATGCATAGAATTATGCATGGAGCATGCTTTGATATAGTTCAAAGTAATAGGCAAGACATTTTCAGGGAAAATTTGTTCTACATATTTGTTGCTGCCCAAATCCAAGGGACAAAATTCCTGGAGCTAAGTCATTTGGCAGGACAAAAGCTATTCAAACAAGCTCAAATCATGAAGGAAAAGGCAACAAACATTCTCTCTCAGCTTTAGATTCTTGTCTTTTGCCCTAGCTCCAATCTTTTAAGAGAGAATCCCTGAATTATTTTAGACAAATATACTTTGAAAAGTGCTGAATCCTAAAAGATTTAATAGTTGAAAAAATAAGTGACTGCTAACCCTTCCCCCATCATATCTCCTCCTTATTCTTCAAATCCCACTTCTTCAGATGATAACTTGTGAAGATGTCCCTCTCCATTAGGCCATCTTGCACCCTGGTGTGTCACCACCTTCAAAGACGAATGACCTAGTAAGAGGATGAAACACACTGAGGTTCAAACGCTCCTGTGAACTGATGGTTCCAGCACTATAGCTGGAAGGTATCATTCTCTCATTTTTCTCATCCTGGTGTTCTGTGTGTTAAGGACAATGATTATTCCATTGACTCCAAAGGAAATACGGGAGGGATCAGGGTTGAGAGAAATCAGAACAAGGGAATATATTCACATGTTTCCAAAGGTTGTATGAAGCAGACAAACAAATAGAAAAAAAAAAAAGCCTTTGGAAAATGTATTATTCCCTTCATTCATAATAGCCAAGACATGGAGTCAGCCTAGATGTCCACCCTCAGGTGAATGGATAAAGAAAATATGGTGTACTATCCAGTCACAGTGAAGAATAAAACCATGTTATTTTCAGGAAAATGGGTAGAACTGGAGATCATCATGTTAAGCACAATAAGTCAAATGCACAAAGACAAGTATCACATGTTTCTCTCATATTTATAATTCTCTCATATTTATAATCGAGAAAATAGATCTGAAGAGGAAGGAGGGGGGTAAACAGAAGGAAGGTCAAGGGCGGACATGAGGGACAGTGGATTCAAATAAAGTACAATAATTGCATTTATGGAAGTGAATGAAGTAGATTTTTCTATGCAGTTAGTATCATTTAACCATTAAAAATAAAGAATGTGTACCATGGAGAGGCTTTCAAAAAGTAATCAGGTATTTGTCCATGGTCACTGAGAGAAACAAAATGAAATGCTCAGAGAAGATAAGGCTCTGTACCAAGCAAAGCTCCTCACTGTGGATGCGTCTGTTTCCCAGGGGGATATTTAAAATAGCACCATCTCTGTCAAAGTCCCGAAATCTGGACTATTCCAGAAGCTGAAACTTTTTGAGCGAAAACAAGGCACTCAAACATTTTGGGGGCATTTCCTGTGCCAGGTTTTCATCCACTAAAGTCCAGGGAAATGTTTCAAAATCTTAAAAGCCTTGACATTTGAACACTCCTACATATTCCAGGTAAGGTATACTCAGCTTGTATCCATAGCAATGATTCCTTGCTCTAAGAGCAAGAAAGGGACTGAAGGCTCTGGTATGGCCTGTGCTTCACACCCTCTGCTCTTCTCCCCTTTCTCTTAGGACTTACCGCATGAGGTGTGACTGCTAACAGTTTGATAAATGGGCTGTCCTCGTGTGCCTTGCTCCCAGCAAATATTGCTCTGCATTGTCTCACTGTTTGTACATGTCATATTTCTTCTGTTAGATTGGCAGTTTCTGAAAGCAAGAATTACTGTCTTTGTTACCTTAGCAAGAGTAGCATGGAGACCCATGTTAGGAGAAGTTCTGTGTCTCAAGCCAAAGTGGAAAGCAAGCAGAGTGGTGGTGATGCCTGCAATCCCAGCTCTCAGGAAGCAGACACAGGAGGATCTACATAGTGGTCCACACAGTGAGTTCCAGGCCAGCCAGGCCTATAGAGCAAGATCATACTTTTTTTTAAAAAAAAAAAGAGAAAAGAACACTCAAGCAGATCCTGTCCCTTTGGTCCTTCATGTCTTGCAGCAGCACCTTCATGTCGCCCTCTGCCCTCTCTCGTCCTAGTTTCAGTGAGTGGTCAACATCGTCATGACTCCAAAGAGCCACACACTTTAGGGACAGTGTCCAGTAAGAACTCAAATCAACACTTGCTTATGGATCTACGCTCAACCACTCTTTTGGTGAAACATTTTTGAGGGTGACAGCCTCTATATTCAGAAAAGTGCTTCCTCACTGATGTACAGTCTCTGTGTTGACTGTGAGAGCACAGAGAGCCAATGTCCTTGATGGGAATCAAGTACTTCAAAAAATGACTGGATCACATTATTTCTAAAATAAAACAATACCTTGTGCATCAGAAGAAAACACACAAGAAAAAAATGGAAGGCAAATATTTAAGGTTTCCATAGGTTGATGTATTACTAGATCTTTTATTTGTATGAATATATATACTCACATATATTCACATATATATACTATATACATATACATACTATATACATATATATGTACTATTTCTAGTTGACTTTTGATTAGTCCTATATTGTTTGAAAAAATGTGGCTATAAGCATCAGAATATTATTCAGAGTTGCAAGATCTCTCAAGTATGAGAAGTACACAGAATCTTGTACTGCAAAAGGAAAGAGAACATTTATGACTCTGATGGCATACTTATTGTACTCACAATCCCTTTAGGAAAGAAATACAAACTAGGTATTTTAAAAAGAGGTGATTCAAAACAGCAGATTAGTTATATGTTTATTGGAAGTCTGAAAGAGCCAAAAGGACTGCTCAGATAATCCTGGCCCTGGGGCTGGGAAATGGAAGAAGACTTGATATCATCAGAATCCCGGGGCTCGGGGAAGGGCCTCACAAAGCAGATACTCAGATCACTCAGGTACCACTGTGCAGAGCCTCTGAGGAAGGTATCAAATGATTGGAACTTGGATTCTGATGGTGATCTCTAGAGGAGTGTATAGAAGTGATAGGGAAATGATAAAGTAAGCTGGAGTGCTGCCTGCATACGCCTATGGGAGGGAAGCTGACCAGAACTGGAATCAGACGAGAATATGACTTCTGCCTCTTACCACTTTCCAATTGCCTACCAGTGCCCCAAGTTGATGCAACCTAACCAGAAGCCAAACAGCAAAATGCCTGGGGAATGGGGTTTTCACCCTTCAGAGAAGAATGTAAAAGTTGGGGTTGGCTGAAAAGATGGCTCAGCAGTTAAGGAGCTTGCCTGCAAAGCCTAAGGACCTGGATTTGATTCTCCAGGACCTATGTAAAGCCAGATACACAAGGTGGCACATGTGTCTGGAGTTCATTTGTAATAGCTAGAAGCCCTGGCATGTCCGTTCTCTCTCTCTCTCTCTCTCTCTCTCTCTCTCTCTCTCTCTCTTTCTCTCTCTCTCTCATAGATAAATAAATAAAATATTTTTAAAATTAAAAAAAAAGCTGGGGTTGAGGATGAAAGACAGGAGATAAAATTATTCTGAGGAACAAAATCACTGAGTGGTATGGCAGTTTCTTCTCAGTCTTTATCTATTGTCTGCAACAGAAATGAAACAGATCTGGAAAGGATTATACTAAGTGAGGTAACCCAGGCCCAGAAAGCCAAATGTCACATGTTCTCTCTCATATGTGGATCCTAGTTACAAATGATTAGACCTCTGTGTGAGTAGGAAGAAAACTCAGTAGCATAAACCAGTAAGCTAGAAAGGAGATATAAAGGAAATAGAAAGGGAAGGGGGGCTTAATAGGATGGTATTGTATATATGTAAGTAGAAGAACAGATTAATGGGGGTGAAAAGGCCTGAGTGAGGTCAGGGGAAGAGATTGAGTAATGGAAAGGGACGGCTAATCAAAATCTAAGAGGATATATAAAAGTCATATGGAAACCTACTTTTCTGGACAATGGAATACCCAGGAGCCATGTTACTAGAGAATTTTTAATGCCAGGGATGGGATACCTTCCAGGGAGTTGTTGGCCAGGGAGGTCCCTAATGCTCCCAAACATTACAGGCCATTGCTGAGGCACTTGGTTTCCCATCAGGAATACATGGTAAGACCCTATTGCTGAAGACTCCACATACTTGGGCTGCAAGGTCACTGAGAAATCCTGCTGGAGCTGAGCTGAAAACCTCCCCCATGTAGACTAGCTGACAGAAATCTAGAAAAAGCCATGCTACATGCAGTTCAGTGTATGAGAGAGAAATCACCAGTGACGATACTCAACAGTGGACACTGTAAGCCTTAAATTTGGCCAGCCAGGCCAAATGAGCCAATGGGTGCAATAGTGGCCTATCTGTTATGAGAGAAACCAACCTCCCTCTAATTTGACTGGAGGTCTGCTCCATGGGAGGAAACAGATCCCTGGTACTGAAAACCTACAACAGGGGTAATCATGAGCCCTAGGGGTGTAACATCTGCTGCTGTCTGGCTAAATGTATATACTATGCTCACCAAACTGCCCAGTAAATACTTCTCTTAATGTTCATACCCATATATTAATGATACTCTCACTTTTGGTTAGAGAAGCTTCTCTTTTCAGACGGCAGTGATCTTGGGATGACTCAGAAGGCACCATGGTGCTGAGGAGTGACAGGGAGTGCTCAGCACTGAAATATCTCTACCACACCTTCCAAGACTCAGGGTCCATTGCAGAAGAGGTGGTGGAAAGAATGTAAGAGCCAAAGGAAGGGTAAGACTCCTTACAACGTACTCCTCCAGACACAAAATGGCCTGGATATCCATGACCTCACAGTGCCTGACACTACCTACACAAGACCATCATAATAAGAAGAAAAGATGCTGACATCAAAATAAAAGAGAGACTGATTGAGAAGGGGGGAATATGATGGAGAGTGGAGTTTCAAAGGGGAAAGTGGGGGGAGGGAGGGAATTACCATGGGATATTGTTTACAATCATGGAAGTTGTCAATTTAAAAAAATGGAAAAAATAAATAAAAATGCTATAGATTGGGTGTTGTGGTTTGAATATAAAGTGTCCTCTAAAGGCTCATGTATTTGAACACTTGCTATCCAGCTGGTGGTGCTATTTGGGAAGGTTGTGGAGCCTGCAGGAGGCACAGTCTTGCTATAGGAATGGAAGTCACTGAGTCTGGGACTGGCCCCACTTCCTGTTTATCCTCTCTTCCTGACTGTAGATGCAATGTGCCCAGGGGGCCTCCTCCTCTTGCTACCATGCCTTCCCTGCTGTGATGAAATGTGTCCCCTCAAAAATGTAAGCCAGAATAAACCTTCTCCATCCTTAAGCTATTTTCTGTCAGTAAGTAAATATATGGAGTAACTTATGAGAAGCAACTTGTTTCATACAGTTCTGGAGACTGGAAAGGCAGAGTATGGCACAAGCATCTGGCAAGGGCTTACATGCTGGGTTACAACATGATAGAGGGTGCCCAATGATAAGAAAGCACACAAAAAAGAGCTCACTTTACAACAAAGCCACTCTGCAGTAACTCACATATGCTCCTGATATGACATTAATTTATCCCAGGGGGTAGAGCCCTCATGATATAATCTCTTAAAGGCCCCCCTTCTTAATACTGTTATAATGGCAATTTAATCTCAGTACAAGTTTGGAGGGGACATTCAAACTACAGCATCATGTTATTTCCCTTTCACTTTTGCCATAGTTAAATTCCACAAAGTTAAATACGCATGATGGAAACTCACTCTTTCTTCCTTTTTTTTTTTTTTTTTTTTTTTTTGGTTTTTCAAGGTAGGGTCTTACTCTAGCCCAGGCTGACCTGGAATTCACTATGGAGTCTCAGTGTGGCCTGGAACTTGCAGCAATCCTCCTACCTCTGCCTCCTGAGTGCTGGGATTAAAGGCATGCGCCACCACACCCTGCTCGAAACTCACTCTTTTTTTTTTTTTATAATTATTTAGTTCATGAGCCCAATACTCTGCTTATAGCATGTGATTAATGGAAATGCTGAATGAATTCATGAGTGTGTCTTTTTGGCTTTTGGTGCTGGGAGGATTGTTTCTGATTATGAGCCCTGGTTAACTGCCACTGAGAACTGAGTCTTGAGAAAATATACAGGAATCCAAGGGCAACCTCAGCAGTAGTACATAGACATTGCAAGTATAGCTGTCCAACAGTTCCAATGGTATTCATCCCTGTCTGTATCCCCTAACTTTCTACTTTGAATTTATCGAACATTGCTTCTGCAGCTAACTACACTTTCATAGCTTAAGAGTGACATCCAGTGGCTTACAGTAACTTAATCACTTTGGTAATACATCTGGAAATCTAATTAGCTCTCCATCATCAATATAGATAGAAGAAATCTTAACATTCAAAACTATAAACAGAAAATGTAACTTAAAGTCACTAGATTTACTTAAATTTTTTCCCTTGTCTTTTTTTTTTTTTTTGGAAAATAACTGAACACATTCTGAACACACATCTGTAACAATTCTGGTGATATTTGCTAAAGGCATGAACTAGTGAGCCCAGAAGGAAATGGGACATGTAGGACTAAAGCAAGGAGAATTAGATAGCTCCGGACCTATTTCTCAGGACCAGAAATTTAATATTTGGGGCTAAAATGAATGTAGAAAAATCCACCTAGAACCAGGTCTGAACTAAAGTGTAAAAGTGCCTATCTAGAAGTAGAGTCTGTCTGTGCAGTGTTCATGGGGTGGTTTGAAAGAAATGTCCCCAGTAGGCTCATGTGTTTTGAATACCTGGTCTCCAGCTGGTGGTAATTTGGGAGACAGAGGCATGCCACTAGGGGATGGACCTTGAGGTTTATTAGTCCAGCTCTACTGGGTGGTCATAGTTCATCTTTGTCTCTCTGTTACCTCCTGCTGATATATGACAATGTCAGTTAGCTTCCTATCCATATTATGCTTTTCCTACCATGATGAAGCTTCCTCTCAAAACTATAAGCCTGAAATAAACCCTTCTCTCCCATAAGCAGCTCTTTGTAAGGTATTTTGTTCCAGCAATGAAAAGGAAACTGCTATACTTCCATCCAGAGCAATACTTAAACTTGGGTGGGTTGTGCCTGTGGTCTCAGGGATCATGCTATTCAATGAAGAGTCCCAGACAGCATCTGAGGCAGGGGAGCCTTCGATGAGTAAAATGTCAGGACAACAACTAACTGTCTCAAATTCAGGATGGTACTCATTTCAATGGTATACTACATGAAACTGAACGTGATTTTCATAGGTAGTTTAGTAAGTCAGTTTTATTCCAGTATAGATACAGTCTAAACCATCCAACCAACAAACCAAACAAGCAAACAATCTCCATGTGTGTTTTTTAATATTTTATTTGTTTGCTTATTTTTTTGGTTTATTTTTATTTATTAATTTGAGAGTGACAGACAGAGAGAGAAAGAGGCAGAGATAGAGACAGAGAGAGAGAGAGAGAATGGGCATGCCAGGGCCTCCAGCCACTGCAAACGAACTCCAGACGTGTGTGCCCCCTTGTGCATCTGGTTAATGTGGGTCCTGGGGAATCGAGCCTCGAACCGGGATCCTTAGGCTTCAAAGGCAAGCGCTTAACCACTAAACCATCTCTCCAGGCCTTGTTTGTTTATTTACTTATTTATTTATTTGCACACAGAGAAAGACAGAGAGAAGAGAGACAGAGATAGAGACAATGGGCATGCGAGGACCTCCAGCCACTGCAAACAAACTCCAGATGTAAGCACTACTTTGTGCATCTGGCTTTACGTGGGTACTGGAGAATCGAACCCCAGTTGTTAGACTTTGCAGACAAGCACCTCAACCACTGAGCTGTCTCTCTAGCCCTTCCATGTGTGTTTTAAATCCCCCTGCCTCCTTTCAACAGAGGAGCCAAACCCATAATTCCCTAACATCTCATACTTATGTGAACTAGGAAATCTTTGCTGCTCTGTTTAGAAAGATTTTAGACTGGAAAACACTAATTCAGAATTCAAAGTAATTTAATACGTTCTTCCAAATAAATTTTTCTCAGAAAAGCTTCTTCTCCATTTAATACTATT
The DNA here is from genome assembly GCA_036346955.1 of Dipus sagitta. Classification (NCBI taxonomy): domain Eukaryota; kingdom Metazoa; phylum Chordata; class Mammalia; order Rodentia; family Dipodidae; genus Dipus; species Dipus sagitta. Next base: position 46,680,234 of record CM070777.1, on the reverse strand, counting down.
TTCCAGAGGCAAGACAGTCAAAACGTATGTATTCATAAATATGTAATGATGACTTCAAAGGAACACTAAAGGTGGCCACAGTCAGAAGTATTGAGACACCTTTTTGGTTCAGCTCAGTTTGGCAGCAGGTTACAAGTGGTGAGGGATCATGTGGTAAGTATAGGGAACAATGTGTAGGTATAGCAAGTGCATTCTTCCATTCAGCAAATTCCATGGGGCAGTGGGATCAGATCTTTTTCTGACTATGGAATTTGCAACCAGTTTCCACGGAGCTTGCTTGCCTAGTACATCAAAGCAATGGGTGGGGTTAGCTTTTCCTATGGAAATTTCCATGCATGGTTTAACACATATGGAAATGGCAAGGGAGAGCTATAAAAGTTCAGACATGCTTAAAATGTCAAAATGTTCTTTTCTGCAGTAAGAATGTCCTGCCATAATGACAATGAGGAGGAGGAGGAAGATGGTGGTCTCACCTCCTACTAAGACATTTCCAGGAAAAGGGAGAGCTCCCAGAAATCAAGGTGAAATAATTGTCAAAGTACAGACTCTTATGTCTCAATTATCAGTGGGAAGGGTGACATCTGAAATTTAAATAGAAACTAGAGGATATACAACTTTCAATTTTTCAATTAACCAGACTTAACAAGTATTCAGAGGGTAAAATAGATATTACAACTCAAATTGAAGCTTATTAGTATTTTACTAGATAGGTGTTTTCCAAAAGCATGTGTTTTCTAGGGTATCATATTTAAATGAGAAACACATTATGTGTCTTACTTAGTCCTAATCAGTAAATGTGAGAACTTGTACTTACCCCTCCATTTTATCATACATGGGCAGCAAGTCTGTGTTTTATTTACTTAACCTTGGACTTTTTTTCTACCAAAAAAAGAGACTACCAGAGATGGAATAAATCTGGGAAATATGCCAGAATTTGAAATGCCTTCATGGCTTATTCTGTGTGATAGAAGACTTGGTGATAACAGAAGATACTATTTTTGGAAGACCTTCATTCCCATTAGCTCCCACCCCGCTGATGGTTCACTGTAGCCCACTGCTCTGCTTGCTGGCATAGCTCCTTCAATGGGAGGGACTTGTCTCATGACAGCCTTGTCTCACACAACGAGGGAGCATTTCAAGGGAGAGCCTGAAAGACTACATATTTCAGGAATCAACTGACTCATTGGTAAGACTTTGGAGTTAACTTTTGTCTTTGTGAAAGGTGAAAATGGTCGTCACTTAAAAGTGCAATGTAGAGTTAAAATGAAGAAAAAAAGTTCTCTTAAACACCTAATTTAGACTTTCTACCACCACTTGACTCAAGGGACAAAGAATAAAGTGTAATATTAAATATTTATTCAAGAATCACTGGAACACAGCTTAAATTGAAGAAGAAGCAAAAAGAATATTTTCCAGAAATATAGGATATCATTCTGCCAATAGGTAGCAGACTAGAAGCTCAAATTCTGTCTTTTCTAAAAGGTCTGGTAGGGTCAGATCCTTATAAAAATGTTTCCATTTGCATATCCAAATGAAGGTCTCTCATGTAGTTCCCAAGAGGGAGAAGGGCTCATATTAAGCATGTAAAATGGTCCTTGTTCTTTTCATGACTGACACTCGATACGATCCCTGCTTGTATTTCCAGTAACTCAAACACGGGTATTTGAGCGCTCAGAAACTTCAGCTTTCTATGTCCATTTAAGGCACCCATTAAATGAGACACTTAACACAGACCTGGGTGACCTTGAATAAGTGACCTTGATATTGTGTTCAATACCATTCAAAAATCAACTGAGTTAGAGTGGAAGAGAGGAAGGTAGCAAGGTTTAAAAAAAAAAGTTAATTTAATATTTTTAAGAAAAATTAATATATGCTGATAAGACCTTTATAAACAAAATACGGCACAAAAGAGGAAACTTTATCCTTTGGATCATAAAAATAAGCACAACCAAATGTACTGCCAAGAGTCTAAATAATAAAAAGACCTATATAAGCACATGGGTGCCCATTGGCCTGTTTCTTCTCTACACTTTGTTCTTAGAATAAATATACCATACTTTATTTACTATTATCCTATTTATAGATAGTTAGGTTACTCTAATTTTTATTATTATAAACAATATTGCACCAAAATTCATTGTTTATATGTATTTGATTCTAGTTGGACTAGAACCCTAAAACTCTCTTTGGGGCAAGTCATACATAATGCAGGAGAGACAGCTCAGCAGTAAAGGGCACTTCTTGTGCAAGCATGAGGGCCTGAGCAGGCCTAAGAGACTGCTCATATTCTATCCCCAGGACCTACAAGAACAGCTCGGTATGGCCATGCACATCTGTAACACCAGGCTTGTAGGAGGGTACAGACCCAAGAATCACAACAAAACAGTAAAATTCAGGATAAGTAAGAGCTCTGGCTCAAACAAGAACAGGTGGAAGAGCAATGGAGCAGGACACCCAATGTTCTGTTCAAGCCATCTCAGGTGAGCACACCCCACCACAAGCAAGTGCATGAACACATACTTGTGTATACACCACAGACACACACACACACACACAAAGCATAAAAGCATAAAAATACCATGCACATTTCAAACTATGACAAGGTAAAAGGAAGCTCGCTCTTTCTTGGTTCTCGCCATGATGAAAGTCATGATATGATAGGTTCATCTCGAAAACTGAACCCTCAAGTCCATTTTATGCTTTTATAATATGACCTCAGCTTCTATTTCACACACACCCTCCAAAACTCCTTTCTGAACTTTTCCAGGGAGCAGTTGACTTATTCACAAGTTGTTCTACCCTAAGTTATTGTTCATTTGCTTTACATTCAGCTTGCTTTAGTGTTGCACATAGCATAGAGAAAAGGTCCTATTGCCCAGGGCAGTGGGCTTGGGGACTAGAGTTCCATCTCGTTGGGACTCCCCAGACAAACAGACATCCATGTGCATAATTAGGAATATGAGAGATGGAGCATGCAAATGGGTATACATGTGCACATGTAGGAATATGAGAGAGGAACAAGACAAATGGACATCTATGTGCATACACAGGAACAGGGGAGAGGGAAGAGTCAAATGAACACCCAAGTGCATATGTAGGAACAGGGAACAGGGAAGAGTTGAATGAACATCCAAGTGCATATGTAGGAACAGGGGAGAGGGAAGAGGCAAACGAACATCCAAGTGCATATGTAAGAATAGAAGAGAGGGAAGCAACAAAGAGACAACAGTGTGCATATGTAGGAATAGAAGAGAGGAAAAGGAAGAGGAAAGCATCAGTGGGATCTTTAGAAAAGAGTAGCATGGATGAGAAAACAACCTAAAAGGAGATGAGACCTTCCTTCCCTCCCTTTTTTCCTTCTTTCCTTCCCATATTTTGACAGTTTGAGATTTGTTTTACAAATATAGAATTTTTTTTCAAGGTAAGGTTTCACTCTAGTCCAGGCTGACCTGGAATTCACTCTGTATTCTCAGGGTGGCCTTGTACTCATGGTGATCCTCCTACCTCTGCCTCCTGAGTGCTGGGATTAAAAGCATGCACCACCATGCCTGGCACAAATATAGAATTTTATACTGCTTATATACCTTTGAAATAATGCTTTTGGACAAATAATACATAGGCAAAAAGAGGAACAATGACATGAAAATAAGTCTGTACAAGTTAATGTTTACAATGCTTCAATCATCTTGAATTTCTAAGAAAAATGGAATAAGGTGGTTCTCAATCTATGGTAAAGGCCCAACACCAGGACAGGATAAAGATGAATAAGTGGTATGTCTACTAAAAAAAGTGAAAGAGGCACACTTACTTTTAGGGCCATTACTTGTATGACCTTTATTGGATCTGGCACTGATCTAACATTACATCCCTAACAAAATATCCCTTGGGGCGGAAGTGATTGCTCAGTGGATAAAAACACTTCCTGTGAAAGCATGGAAGCCTATAGAGGCCTGATAGATGGCTCAACTTGGATCCCCAAGACCCACAAAATCAGATGGACAGGGACACACACAACTATAACCCTTGTTTTGTGGGGAGGAGAGAGTAGTGCACTGTCAGGACTCACAATAAAATGGTATAATCCAAGGGCAGTAAGAGACTCCAGGTCAAGTAAGAACAGACAGAAGGGTGATGGAGGGGACACCTGATGTTATGGAACACTCACCACAGGTAAGTACATGGGACACCGCATTGGCACATACATGTGCATATGAACACACACACATCACAGCCTACCATATCACTCATACAAAGCAAATTATATATATATATATATACATATATATATACATATATATATATATATATATACATATACATATACATATATATTCTCCCTACAGTCAAAGAGCCTGCTTATTGGAAAAATGTATGACATAAAGCTTGTATCCTGAAATATAAAATTTAAACTTTTTTCTCTCACCACCTCTATAGTGGTTAATATTGATTGTCAATTTGATTGAATCAGGAATCAACTAAGGGCACATGTGTGGGCTATTCTGTGAGGGTATTTCCAGGAATGATCAACAGTGGGAGGAAAGACCCTCCTTCAGAATGAGCAGCTCTTCTGGACGGCCAGATATAAAGATATCTGAGGGAAAACCAGTGCTGCCTTTGCTTGCCCTCCTTTACTCCTTGCTCGTGAGTTTGTTGACCCTGTTGCTACCATCCTCTGCTGACAATGGAACCCAGCTTCTTCAGCCTTCCAGTATTTTTAGTGACTGTATAAAACTTTTGAAAATTTGTGGAACAGTAAGGAACATCATGATGCTGGCTGGTTGCTTCCAGCATCTCAGGATAAAGTAACAGATTAAAAGAATGAGATCAGAGATGAAATTTCCTGGCCCCAGATCCACATAAACAATTTACAGGTTTCTATGTGTGCCCTGGAAGAGAATCTTCTCTTCAGCAGCCATGAGGCTCAACTTGCCAAAAAACCGAGCCCAAGTCTTTACCATATGATTGTGTGACTTACAACATAATTTTAAATTTAAGTCCTAGCCTAAGAGAGAGTGTCAGCAGCTAAAAGTGGGGGCACTAGTTGGAAAAGAGTAGGATTCGGTAACCTGGGATGAAAATGTGTGGGAAGACAGATGAGGCTGAAGGCCCTGAACTCTCAGGTTCCAATAGGATTACTTTGTCTAAGGAAGTAGTGTTCCTAACCTTAGAAGCAGACACATATCTCCCACTCCCACCCTTGACAGCATTGCCCTCTCTGACCTTGCCTTACATAATTAGCCCTGCACTGTCAATGGAATTGGCAATGACTTTCCCTGAAGGAGGTGCCAAGCCTCTATGCCTATAATCAGATGTGAGGTTAAAAGTGTGACCCATGAGTAAGTGTGCTGTACTCCTAGTGAACATAATGAGTTTTCCAATTCATATGAGCAGAAGTCTCGAGTATGTGTGTGGGAATGGATTTAAAGGAGTGGTATGATGAAGGAAGAAACATGAAACAAGATCAAAGTGAGTTTATTGATAGGGCCTGATGAGCAAAGGTTCTAGACATAATAACGCATCTCACACAGTTAAAGAAGTGCCAAGAGTTTACTTAATTGGTTGGCTAAAGTAGGAGTTAAAAGACAGCCTATGTGTATGAGCTAGAGCTGTCTCATATCCTTTAATATTGATGACGAGATTAAAAGATTCAGGGGAATTGGAATGCTGGAGTGGATTTGTCATGTAAACCCTAACCCTCTACAATGAGGGGGTCAAGAAGACATGTCTTCACTAATACATAAGAAACAAATTTGTGAGAGGGGGACCAACATAGTTGACAAGCTCTGTGCGTCAGACTTTACAGTGGGAGCTGTGGCAGTTCAATTGGATAACTTAAACTCAGTGAGTCTAACTGGATCCCAGAGCAGCAAACAGTGGCACTGAATTTCCAAAGGTAAGGTGAGCATGCTTGCTTTAATGCACAGCATAGGCAAAGCAATGTTCATAATGGTCTGACTTGCGTACACTGGCTAATTCAGCATGGTGTTCCCAGAAGTGAAATAGATGGAAAGCCAACTAAGTTTTCACTATACGTGCATAAGCAGCAAACACCCAGAACAAATGAATGAAAGACATCAATTACATCATAGCAACAGAGAGTCATGGTCTCTTAGCCAATTTCCAGACTATAGCAAGTTTGTAGGCCCAGAGACCCTCTGAAAAAGAGTCCAGGTCTTCTTGAGGAAGGACCTTACAACAATACCTGAAAGTATTATTTTAAGTCCCATCCTTTCCCAAAGGTCCCTATGACCTTTTACCAGGATAACCTTTGGGTACCTACTAGATATTAGCTCTGATTTAGCATTGATTTCAGGAAATCCCATGTAATATCACAGCCCTCCAATGAATGTAGGGACTTATGGGGATCAAGTTATCAGTGTAGTTTTAGCCAAAATCCAACTCATGGTAGGACCAGTGGGTCTGGCACCTCATTCTGTTATTATTTTCCCAGTTCCAGAACTCCAATATAATCTCCTCCTTGTTTAAATGTTCTATTTTTTATTAGAGAGAGAGAGAGGGAGAGAATATGGGCATGCTAGAACCTCTTGACACTACAAATGAAATCCAAATGCATGTGCCACTTTGTGCATCTGGCTTTCCATGAGTACTGGGAAGTCAATCCCAATTCAGCAGGCTTTGTAAGCAGGTGTCTTTAACCATTTAGCCATCTCCCCAGCACCATATTATTCTTAAAGACAAAAATAGTAATAGCTTAATTGAGTTTAAGATTAACATATCCCATGTGCATTCTCCTAAAATGCCAACTGAGAGAAAGTACCACATGCTTTCTTGCTACTAATTCTTCTCTTTTAGAATGTCTCCAGAGAAAATAAAGGAGATCATTTGAGGGATGGAAGATACTTTCCATGGGACTTTTCAAATGTTTGGGTAATAAGATGCAAAGTGTCAAAATATTTGAGAGAGAAACTATTCCCTTTCTTTGACTAGTGTGATTTCAGCATAGTCATTTGTAAAATTAGCTCTGGTTATAAATACAATATGACACTGGTTTAGAGTGAAATGGAATAGCCCCAAACCATGTTTATTACTTATTACTCCTGTAGCATACTGGAGTGATAGCCCCAGGTTGGTTTGGAAGACACAACTATGTACAAACTGCCTGAGGAGATGCTCTAGTCCTTGAGAGTGATCCCTGCTAAAAGCCAAAACCAAAATGGAAACTGTGGCCCTGTGATCCTAGAGAACTGAGTCTGAAAGGAGTGAGCTCAGACAGTGAGTCTGACAGAAGATCCCATCTCAGAGGGCATCTTGGTCTCAGCTAACATGGTGAGGGTCTTGAGACTCTAGGGACCCTGAGTCCCAGTTAAACCATGCCCCACAGAAACTATGATAATAAATGTGAGTCATTTAAAAATATATACTTTTATTCATTAGCAAGCAGAGAGAGGGAGAGAGAAGAAAGACAGATAGAGAGAATGGACATGTCAGGACCTTCAGCCATTGCAAATGACTCCAGATGCATAGGCCCGTTTGTGCATCTGGCTTTACGTGGGCACTAGGGAATTGAACCTGGGTTGTTAGACTTTGCAGGAAAGTGCCTTAACCCCTCAGCCATTTCTCCAGCCCATGTTTTAAGCTATGAAGTTTGCAGTGAAGCTGCTCAGCAATAGAAAATGATTAACTTTGAATTTTTCAAGTACTTATATCATTTGGTTGAATGTTTACAAAATCAATCACTAAAACTGGCAGAGTTGTTGGCGGGATAAATTAGGGTAAACATTCTATTATCAAGGGGACTGAAGTTTTGACAACATTTATTACAAATGTTATAAATGGTTAGCATATTACTGAATATTTTATTGAATATTTTAATTTCCAAACTTCTGTTTCCCAAGCAAAGGACACATGGAAGGCAGCTATACTCACCACTGTACCACCAACACTGCACCAAAGGACACATGAAAAAAAGAACTTTCCTTCTTTACATTTAAGATAGACTCCATACCCTCACACATGTTTGGTTTTCACTTTTAACAATGGGAAAATAGTGTGACTAAAACTAACTCTTCATACTCATTCTTTCTCTTCAGATAGAAGTCTTGATTCTAAAGAATGCTTCGTAAACATCACGTATAATACACTCTATTTCCATCCTCGGTTTCCAAACTTTCCAACCTACAAAACCACATTTCTACAATTAAGCAATCTGTCTTTTATTATAAGAGATTTGAAAATGAGAGAGAGAGAGATGTGAATGTTGTTAATAACTGGCAAATATTAGTAAGCTATGAATAGGTTTTCACTGTAGTATTTTTTAAGTTTTTGTATAGTTTCAGTTTTAGTCAAAATAGAAAAGGGAGAAAAAATATCTTACTAACAAAGAAACCAAAAACAATATTGACTTCTCAAAATAAATAATGCAACTTTATATGTAGAAAGTAAAAATGGAAATATAAGTACATCACTGAATGTTCAACAAAAGTTTTAGATGAAGGAAAAGTAAAGATATTTGTATGTAAATACTAAAAGAATTTTCTAGAAGCAGACTCATAGTAAAGTGAATAATATATTAAGTTAACAACACATAAAAGAATGCTGATCTCACATTGAAGCACAAAGATCTAGGAGGTAATATGGAGCAATGACAAATACATAAATATATACATGTGTGTACATACCCCTTAAATTTAGAAAATAATAATGGCAGTTTATTATGGTTAAACTTAAACCTCTCACCTGGTCTAGTATTTGTTTTTCTTTTGTATCATTTGATAGATTAAGTGTATTCTGTTATACTCTTATCTTATAATATCATTATACAAATTATAATATTCTTAATATATTTAAATATAATATAGATTTATAAGTTGTCACATTCCAAAAAATTAAAGGATGTTCCTTGATCATGCTCATCTTTATTTGACTGAGGCAAATTCTCTCACTTGAGCCCCTAGCTGCCTAATCCAGCTGCCTGACCTAGCCAGTTTGCTCAGGGATACCCTGCTTCTGCCTCCCATGTTCTAGGCATTTGCATGGGATGGGATCCAAACTCCAGTCCTTCTGCTTCTATGCAGCAAGAGCTTCTCCAACTTGGCTATCTTCCAACCCCCAGTGTGAGAAATGTTAGGTCCACATACCTCCTTCCTGCATTTTACTTTTGTTCTATTGTGGTTAGATATATATTCTATGAGAGATATTTTCCTATTTTTTTCTATTGGGTTACCTCTTTCCCCTATTGATTTCTAGAAACTTTAGAAATTTATAATATTTTGGCTTTATCAATAATGTACTAAAACTTTCCCATCTAATCTATGTTTTCCCGTTTTTTAAAAAAAAAATAGCTGTAGGGCTGCAGAGTTGGCTCAGTGGATAAAGCACTTCACTCACAAACCTGAATACCCAAGTGAGATCCTCACCAGACCTTATGTAAAGAGCCAGAAGCAGTATAATTCCAGCACTCAGAGAAAGGGGAGGTGGAGACTAGAATTTCCCAACAAGCACAGCAAAGAACAGCAATGGTAGAGTGAAATCCCAACAGCAGCAGAGGGAGATCCAGAGAAAGAGATCTTGCCTCACATGAGATGGAAAGATGAGGGCTGGCCTGAAGTTGAAACTGTGGCATGCACATGCTTCCTCTCTCTCTCTCTCTTTCACACACACACACACACACACACACACACACACACACACACACACGAGATATTTTAAAAACATGAGGCTTTAAAGATTGTTCAGTGGTTAAAGGCACTTGCTTGCAAAGCCTGATGGCATGGGTTCAATTACCCAGTACCTCATAAAGCCAGATGTACAAAGTGGTACATGTGTCTGGAGTTTATTTGCAGTGGCAGGAGGCCCTGGCATACCTATTCTCTCTTTCTCCCTCTTTCCCTTTTTATCCTCTCTGCCTCTTTCTTTCTCAAATAAATAATAATTTTTTTAAGAAAAAGTTTTAAAAGATCTTTAAAAAGCTTTATTGAGGTGCAGTTGACATATAGTAAACTTCATATATGCAATATATAAAATATGATTAGTTTTGACATATCTATGCACCCATGACCACATCACCACAATCAAGATACTGAACATATGCACAAGTCTTATCTTTTTGTGAGGCATAGTCTTACTCTAGCCCAGGCTGAGCAGGAACTCACTCTGTAGCCCAGGCTGGCCTTGAACTTATGGTGACAAAAAAAAACAAACAGTATGATACCAGGGGACTGTGATGCTTAATCTCTGTCAACTGGATTATACTGGATCAGGAATCAGCAAAGAGACATGGCTTTTGGCATTGGTGAGGACACTTCCAGGAAGAGTTAACAGAGACCGTCTCCCAATCCTCCTCAGCCCCAAATCCATCCTCAAGCACCTACTGCCATGTGTTCATTCAGTTACCATGGATTACTTGGCTTTTCTAGACCTGCATATGAAAGGAATGTACAATATGTACTCATTTTCAGCTGGCTTGCTCACTCGGTGTAATTGCTTTGCTATTCAATCTAGGCTGTTGCTTCATTCCTTTTCATGGTTCTACTGAATAGAATCCCACAGTAGACATATAGTAAAACTGAGGCATCCACTTACATGTTGATGGGCATTTGGCTTGCTATCAACAGTCTTTAATTTTAGTCACTATAGTCACTGTGCAATATAACTCAGTGATTTTTTTGTCTCTATAACTAATTCTACTGAGCACCATTTTGTGCTTACAGATAAATTTGCCTGCATCTTTAGCCCACTTTTAATTGGGCTGTTTTCTTTCTTACTGTTGAACTGTAAGGGTTCTCCACTTATTCTTGGCACACATACTTTGTCAGACAATTTTTTCCTAGTTTGTAATCTGTGTTTCAAAGAAAAATGTTTTTTCCTCCCTTTTTAATTTTTGGTACATCTTAGCAACAACTCATGCTCTGGACTTAGTTGAATAAATCCCAGGATCTGAGATCAATTGTTTACACTATCATTTGAACAAGAATAATTACTTTTCTGTGGTTATACCAGTGAAATATTTACAGAACACCTCCCTGATATCAAATAAAATACTGTTGAGAACATCAACAATGTCTTAGCTCATTGTCATTAAGTTGTTGGCTTTATAGTAGCAGTGTCTTAAAAGTTATGAGGCTGCCATGCAGAAAATCTGCAACTTATGCCAAGTTCAGAAGTTATCAGCTCCAATTCATAAACTGAGTTTATCATCCAAAATCCACTTCAGAGACCATCACACAGCAAAGCCACTCTTAACGTGAGGCTGCCACGGATGCTTTCAGCTGCAGGGTCTGTGTGAAAGCATTTCATTTCACTTACCAGGCTCGTGAACATTTCCATCTACGGTTATCACTGGTTCATATTACTGTCCAAAAACTTCCTCACCTCTAAGTATCTGCCCTCTATCTCTTGGTACACTCAGAAGACAGGAAAAGAACAAGGTGAAAGGGAAGAGTGCTGCACTCCAGGGACTGACTCCAGGCAGGTAGAACCCAATGACACCAGGGGACTGTGATGCTTAATCTGTCAACTGGATTGGATTGGATCAGGAATCAACAAAGAGATATGCCTTTTGGCATCTGTGAGGGCATTTCCAGGAAGGACTAATCGAGGGGGCGGACTCTCCCTCAGAGTGGGAAGCCCTTCCAATGGCAGCCTCCAGCAAAAAAGGGTCCAGGGAAAAGCAGGGCCTTCACTTGCTGCTCTTGCTCCTAGCTAGTGAATGTGTCTACCTGGCTGCTGTACCCTTTGCTGACATGACAGCTCAGCTTCTTCAGCCTTTCAGTGTTGACTGAAGACCAGTAGCTCTCCGGGCATCCTCTAGGCCCTCAGTGCCAGGTTGGGACTGCTATGCAGCCTTGTGGACTGAATACCAGGTTCTCAGCCTCTCCATAGTCTACACAGCCATTGTTCGACTACCAGCCCGTATGACATAAATTGATCTAATAAATTCCCTTTGTAACATATGTTCATTCTATTACTGTTGTTCCCCTAGAGGACCCTGACTAATATGGGGACACTACCAAAAATTCCCCAAGGAACATATCCACTTTAACTAAAGATACCAGTCCATTTGTATATAATACCACTGTGCAGGATAATGATGAAATTATCATATTACCTGTGTGGTTTCCTTCTCTGACAGCCTTCTTTTACTTTTCCTTATTGATCACAGGACTATCTAAAAGCAAAAAGATGTAAACAGTGATGAAAGAATTGATTTCTTATCTTCTGAGCTTTGAAAGCCAAGAACTGGGCCTAAATAATAAAATTAGTTTTTTCCCTCTCCACTTTCACCTCCTCCCTTTCCCTGCACTCTTACAAGATAATTGTCTGGGGTAATATTCCCAGTTAAAGGACTGTACAGACCCATGACAACTAAATGTCATGAGTGATTCCAGGTTGGGTTCTAGAACAGAAAGGTTAAAGATTCTAAAAAGAAGATTTCTGTAACAGCTGAATTTTCTGTGCCATAAATGCATTTTAGTTTCTCAATTCCTTTTTCATTGCTTGACAGAGTGTTTAATGCTAGGAAATATATAAAGAAAAGAGTACAGTGGTATATATCTGTAGTCCCAGATAGAGCTACTTGGGAGAGAAGGTGTGGAGAAAGAATCACCTGAACCCAGAAGTTCAGGGTAAGCCTAGGCAACATAGCAAACCCTCATATTAAAAAAAGAAGAGGTTTATATAGCTCAATGCTGGTCTGGAAACTATATACCACAAAACAGGAATCTGGTGAGGAATTCTAGCTGCATTTCAACATACCAGAGAAGTAGAAGGAGAAATAGGGAGATACAGAAGAGGTCAATATCCCATAGAGTAATCTCAGATTTATTTTATTTGCATGCATGTATGTGTGTGTATGGGAATTCCAGGGCCTCTTGCCACTGCAGATGAATGTTACATCCTTGTGCCACTTTTTCTGCCTGGCTTACATAGGTAGTTTAGGAATTGAACCCTGGCCAACAGTCTTTATAAATGAGTTCCATTAACTACAGAGATACCTTCCTGGCCCCAGGTAATCTCATTTTACTAATCCCATGAGACCTGACACTCCCAAGAGACAGACATTAATCCCTTCCCAGGTTGATGCCCAAAATACCTCCTAAAAAACCTATGACCTCTCCATACTGAAAAACCAGCCTCAACATGAGTTTTAGTGGAGACAAATAATAGTTGAAGCACCATAACTAGTAGTGTTAGTGTGTGGTGGTGGTATCATTGTGTATTAGGTTCCCAAATCTGAAGTGGGAGGATGCTTTGTTCTCTGGAAACCAATGGTAATGTACTTCAAAACAAGATGTCATGATGTATATAACTAACCTTTAACTCAGTGAGGAGTGAGAGGCAGAAACAGACATAGAGAGGAGAGAGAACAGAAATAAAGAAATGAAGCAACTGAGACCACAAACTAGCCATTGCTGTACCTAGACATCAGCTTGCAATTTTTCATTATATTAGTCATACATATATTCCAAAAATTGAATTTTTCAGGCAAGCCCAACAGACTGGCCTTTTTTTATGAGAGAGAGTCAGAGTAGCGAGAGGAGGGAGAGACAGAGACAGACAGAGAGAGAGAGAGAGAGAGAGAGAGAATTGGCACACCAGGTCCTCCGGCCACTGTAATCAAACTCCAGACATGTGCGCCACCTTGTGTGCATGTGCAACCTTGTGCATGTGTCACCTTGTGCATCTGGCTTATATGGGATCTGGGGAGTCAAACGTGGGTCCTTAGGCTTCGCAGGCAAGTACCTTAACTGCTAAGCCATCTCTCCAGCCCAAGGTTGAGTTCTTCAAAGCTACTCAATCATTTTTAGATGGGGAAAATAAACAAAATCCTGAGTCAAGTACTGAGATCCTGGTGAGGAACTCTGTGCAAACAAGTCAGTGTTTGTTGCAAAAGGAGCAGTGTGATAAAATGTCCAGGTAGGTTTGGAGATGGTTGTAGCAGGGTGTGCCTTTACTCGCCACTGGAGTTCTTGGGAAATAGCAGCTTTATGTGAAGGAATAAGGTGGTGTGAGCTACATGGAGTTTTGAGACCAAGAGGGCTTAGAGAAGCCAACCACATCACCTCACACAGAGCCAAACTGGAAGGTTCTACATCATGTCTGAGGCTTCAGAGGGACTGGGTGATTGCTGGTGGTGAGCTCATCTCCCTGCTATCATGATGACATCTGCCCCTCCAGGGTGGGTGGCGGGGGGGGGGGGAATGGACAGAAATTAATGTTCAACTACTAGGTTTAAATCAGGAAGACTTGAGTTTACCCAGAAGGGCCTCTTACATACTGATGTGAGAGGTTTGGTGGTGGGGAAAAAGTTGTTACATTTCTTGTATATCTGTATTTCTGTGGCAAGAGAATCTATACTCATAACCACAGTATTTTTTCTCTCCAACAACAGATATCCCTTGGATATTAGTAATTTATTCAGTACCTTGGGCAGTTGATAATTTAATCTGTATTTTGTTTCCAAGGATCCCCTGTGATATGTATTAGTGGACTGGGGCAAGAATAGGGGAGGTGGTGAATTCATATTTATGAATATCAAATGTGAAAACTCATCCTTTTGTCTTCCATCAAGCCACTTTCTTTCCTGGGAAGTGCCTGTTTGATAAAATGACAAATATATTTAAACTTTTTTAAAAATATAGCATGTGGAAAGGCTTTCTATAATCAAAACTAATCTTGATGATTACATAGCTGTTTCTTTAAGCTCAAGAAAGTCACCTTGTATATATGCCCTTAATATTTGGACAAATTTAGTTACAATTATTATCTTATATTGTGTTTTAAATGTCAGACCTCTTTAAAAAAACAGAAATCTTCCTTGTAGTTTGTGTCATTAAGCTGGATTTTTTTTTTTCTTGGCAGTACTCAAGGTGGGGATTCTTGCAACATTAAGATAACAATCTCTTCTGTGTAGATTTTTAGTATCACAAGGATTCAAAGATCAAGTTGCTTAGAGACCCCATGGAATTTGCAGAAAAAGCAAACTCTAATCTTGACATCTGTAATTAACATTTTATCTTACTCTGAAAATTTAGTTTGCTGGCAGCTTAACTGCTCTTTGGAGCTGAATAATGATCTTGCTATACCACATCCCACACAGATTTCCATCCTGAGGGTGGGTGGGGCGCTTTGGAGCACTCACTGGGTCCTGTTCTCTTGGGCACAGTGTCAAGTTCTTGCGTTGGTTATGTCCTACTTGTAGATGCTTGTGTTTCCATTTAGTCATTCTCCCTGTAGGCTTCCTAAGCTAGGCTAACATTTGCCTGGCTTCTATGCTTTTTATATTAGGCTAGCAGTTCAATGCATATGTATGCACAGAGCACAGGATCAACAGAAGGTTCTGAAAATATCTGTATAACGTTATTCAGTGAAATGTAAGATCATCTGTGTAATTCTGGTAGAGTTAATAATTATCTTTTCCTCATTGTTCACTCAAGCAAAAGCAAGTTAAATAAACCTGAACTCTATTCCCTCTCTCTCTCTCTCTCTCTCTCTCACACACACACACACACACATACACACAAATTTATGAATTTTTTTGTAAGGCACATGTGCCAGTTCTAGTCACTCTAACATTTTTTCCACATATGGTAACTCCTTGGACTGAGATGCATGAGTGCATGGCTAGCATACCAATCAATACTATCACCCAGATGAAAAGAGAATCTCTCTTTCATGTCACTCTTAAAGGATACTTTGCTGACTTGATTTAGTAACCAAAGTCATAGAGAGAGTACCATGGATATTTTTTTATGCAATCAGCAAATCTTTCTTGAACTCCTACTATGGGGCCTGATGTCATCACTGAAGATGACAGTAAACATGGCAGAATGGGTCTCACTGCCTCTAATGTGGTAGTGGGGGGATAGATGTACCAAACAAGGAAAGAAATCAATAAAATAATAGTCAGGAGGAAAAAAAAAGCCCAAAAGGGTAAAAATAAAGTGTTGTCATACAGTAACTGGTGCACCAGATAGAGGAATCAGAGATCATTTCAACACCAGTGACTTTGGGGCTGAGATTGAATCACAGATGTTTAGGTTATCACATTATGCTCAAGTTTTGAGGTTCATTTTTTTTGACTTGGCCATGAAAAAAAGGCTTCTTCACTTAAGTAAAGTTACTACAACACACATCTATATTATATTCTCAGCTTCTACCTACTTCCATTTTTAAGCTTCATTCTAAAATGCTGTTACATCACTCAAACTCATTTTGGAAATACAAGTGGTAAATCTAGACCCATCAGCTATAAGTGTTATAAAAATACCCAGAAGATGTTCCTGCAGTGACTGAGCTAGCCTTTCAGACAAAAAGTAATGTGTTCATTGCTGTGCTGCCTGCTATAGGCTTACACATCTCAGCTGCCATCAATGACCAAAATTGTCCAACAAAATGACTCCTTAAGTGCGTATGATAAAGAACAGTTATGAACTCACTCAGGCAGGCATCTTACATTCGTATCTGCTGTGAATTCATCGGCCAGCAGTTCCCATGCTCAGAGCTGGCAGCATAGATATTTCATGTCAGGAAGTTTATCTACTAAAATTCTGTAAGTTATTCTTCATATATCATTTAATACTTCATATTGCAAAGATGGTGACTTATGACTTCAATCAACAGAGATGGTGACCTGGAGGTGCCCCCCATGCAAAGCTATGCTACATATAAAAGAAAACAACCACTAGACATATAATCTTGTGTTAATCACTGATTCTCCACAAATATCAATGGAAAAATGATGAAATTTAACCAGATGAACTCTAAGTTCGAATTTTAGTCTCTTTGGCATTCCATAAAAATGATCCCAACAATATTTTCTTGCAAGGTATGATAGAAAACATTTATTTAAATACAAGAAGGAATCCTATCTGAGGATTTTGAGTTCTATATCCATTGAGAATATTCTTGGCTACAACCAGCAGAAAAGTTAACAATGGCTTAAACAGATCAAGTTCTATTTTCCCCATAACAAGAAGCCGATAGAAGGCTTCACCCGGCTTTGGTTCAGCAGCACCACAATGTCAGCATCAGTGATCTTAGAACTTTTCCCTTATCTTGAAGCTTCAAATTCACAAACTGACTGTTGAAATGAGGAAAAATGTGTTATTATAACTGGCCAAATAGCTGGACAATTAAGAGAGGGAGGCAGAGGAGTACCAGCCATGTTTGATTTTTCTATGTGGAAGGCACAGAGAATATTTACAGAAGACCCCTACAGCAGCCAGCTCCTTTACTTCACGTGTCACATGGTCAGATCTAAACCCAAGGGTGGCTGCAGGCATGGATATGTGACTCTTCATCCTGAAGAGTGGGGAACTCAGTTTCTTCAATGGTTCATGCGTCAGCCAGGCAACCATGTCTACTGCAATCATTTTCATATTATATGTTCACACTGCTTTACATTTCGATGATTACAGCTCCCAGGATATTTACCCAGAGTTTGCCAAAATATACATACAGAGCCAACATTAAGTGGTTGAAGAATTGAAAATTTGTGAAGACACTGGCTATAGAAAAGATTAGCAAGGAAAGCCAATGGCAATGGGGAAGGCTCAACATTTGTCACAACTAAGACTAACAGCTGTTTGCATTTGATTTTACTTTATTTCATTTTGCGTTTTTCTTTTTAAAAGCAGGGTCAAACTCTAGTCCCGGCTGACCTAGAATTCACTCTATAGCCCTGGTTGGCCTTGAACTAAGGGCAATCCTCCTACCTCAGCGTCCTGAGTGCTGGGATTACAGGACTGTATCACCATACCTGGCCCCCGATTTTGAAGAGTATATTTCTAACTATCACAATAATACAAGCTTGTTGAACAAGGAGCTTAGATTGTAGAGAATCATAAAGAAAATAAGAGCTACCCAAAATGATCCTGATGCTTTTCCTTTTCTTTTTAATTTCTCTACTCTTTCCTTTCTGCCACTCTGCTACATTCTTCTGCAATGTTTTCTTCTACTGAATGTATCCTTATCTTTCTTCTTCACAGTTGCTCTGCTATATCCATCATATAAGGATAGTGTTAGCAGCACCAGAGACTCCCATCAGACTATCTAGATATCATCACACCCACAGTTTCTCCCCAGGCACATGAGCTTGAGCAGGTGACTCAGTGTCTTCATCTCTCACCATTTATGCAGAGGATGGCTGTGAAAACAGAGTTGGTTCTTATGTTGTTCAGTGACAGACACGTGACAAAGCTCAATAACTGTCAGCTATTTTTAGCTCATGGAACCACGTCAAGAAGTTTTAAAACCTGTGTAGGTAGATATTCACATTTTAAAAAGAGTTGAATCTATAAATGGCCTTTCCATTAATATCCTTGAGAATACACTTTGACCAATGATTTCCTAAGGATACAATCCCTCAGATGTAATTTATAGACCAGAGGATATCACATTTAAAACTTTTACCAAGCTGCTCTCCACAAAAATTGCTTCGGGCTAAGTAGTGCTTTTTTTTTTTTTTTTTTTTTTTTTTGTCTAAGAATGCATGCTTTCCCACACCTTCCGGTGATAGATACTAATTTTTGCTGTGTGTCAAATTAAAAGAAAAATCTCATTACTCCTATAACTTGCATTTCTTTGATCAGTAAAATAATATTAAAATCTCTAAAATGTCTTGACAATTTTATACATGTATATATTGTATTTTGATCACATTCATCCCATTACTTCTTCTTGTCCCACTCCCGTTCCAGATAAACCAATTATTCTTCCCATCTAGTCCCCCTTCTACTTTGATGTCTTTTGGGGGAGAGGCGATTCAGTGAACTTATTGGGGCCTTTTGCACGAACATGAGTTGGGGGTTATATATTGGAACATAAGCAACTTACCAGTGGCGTATTGAACAAAATGTCTCCCTCTGGGGCTAGGGAGGTGGCTCAGTGGGTAAAAACACTTGGTACTCAAGCAGGAGGACCTCAGTTCAATGCTTAGCACCCATGTAAATAGCCAGGCTGGGCACCAAATGCCTATAACCCCAGCACTGAGGGGGGACAGAGACAGGAGCCACTAGGGGTTGCTGGTCAGCCAGTCTAATTTAAAAAGTGAGTTCCAGGTTCAGTGAGAAACTGTCTCAGAAAAACAAGGTGCAAGAGAAAAGGAGAACCCCGTTTCTTCTTGCGTGGGGTGTGTGCTTCCGCACACACATCTGCATACAACACTTACACCGGAATGCCCTCTTCCCCTCCCCTACTCCCCAGCAACCAATATTAACTGCTTATAGATTCCTCAGGAAGGGATAAGGCCTCATGAGCCCCTTCTCCCTTCTGGAGGAAATGCTGATGGGCCCAGTCTTGTTTAAATTATTTTAACCATTCATAGTTAATTAATTTGATTACATCCTTTGAAGTTTAACTGAGTTTTTTTTACTATAAGTATTAGTTTTTCGATATGGTCTTTAAATCAGATTCCAATAGTGAGATTTTTTTATATACTTATTGTAGCAAATATTTTTCAGCTTGAAAGATAATATCTAGCAAAGAGGAATTTACGTCTGTGAGATGTGTAAATCCTTTGATAAACATAAAAAGGGAACAGTGAAAAGATGGGGAGATGCTGAAGAAAACTACCTTTGATGAGAATGTTAGTGAATTAGGTGTTTGATTTTTTTATATTGAGTATTTTTGATTTGAGTTATTATTTTGCTTTGTCCCAAACCCAGCAGGGATGGTGAATGAGACGCTACTGTTTTGTCAGGTATTCCTGGTGTCTGTATCTAGAGAAAATGTAAGTCACACAAAACAGATCTCCAAAATGCTGCCTCAGGGTCTCCTGCTATGGCAGCACTTGAAGAACTGCCTCAAACACCTCATGCTGAAGTTCAAGTCTCACGTGAAGCTGAGAGGTTCTAAAGACAGACTGGGAAGCTGCGTCTTTTAAATGCCCTTGTCCTGGGATATTTACAAACCCTAATATCAGAAGAACTTCAGGAAATGCCAGTATAGTAATGATTACTTAATTGTTCATCTGTCTTTTTAAAAGATAACTAAACAACGTGGCAGCTACTGTGCCAGGATATGACACTGAACTAAATAGAGTCTATGTTCTAATGAAGTCTATATCATGAGGATATAAAAAATGAATAGATGCATATTCCTATGCAAGGTGGTATGTGGTATTTTTTATAAAATTTAAAGCAAAGTACAAGGAAAGAGAACATGTTGTGGATACTTTACATAATTATTTATGATCAAATTCTTTCATTGCCTACTAACAAAGGTAGTATTCTTGAGGTATTTTAGTCTTTTAGCTTACTTAAGTTTCATGCTGCTCTCTAGTCTTTAATTCTTGCTTCCTCTTATCCTTACCTAGTCCTGTAGATGAATGGCCATATATGGTATTAACAAGAGATGTCCCCGGTGCCCTCAATAATGAAAGGGCTTCCCCACTCCAAGATCATGAGCAAATTAATATATGTAAACAGCCTAAACAGCATTCAAGCCATGGGGTGAAATATGAACCAAGGCAATACTTATCATCTACCCAAGCCTAATGCATTATCATCTAGCGTCTTCAAGACATTCACAGGCTAAGTCATGTGGAAGCAACCAGCACAGCAAATAGCACAGCAGCATGGTAAGATGCAGCTGCTGGGATTCTGTTCTGATGCCACCAACTCCCAGAGTACTCTATCACTCAGATACTGAATAAATGGAAGGTCTAGGAGTAGGAGCTGTAGGAATGAGCTGAAGTTTTAAAAGACCTCCAGACAAATCTGGTTAAACCAAGCATTGGCCAAGAAGGTTTTAAACCCTAAACCTATGCCCATCCTGACAGCCCTTCCTCTTTCAGAAGTAACTGGGAGAGGAACAGCAATGAAAGCACATACCAGGCAAATGGTTGTGAACAAATTCTTTCTGCTGAGAATCAACCAAATAGCTCTGGGGATTCAGTAACAGTCTGTTCCGCTATGATCAGCTTCTTACCTGTGTTCATGTATTGACTGGTCAGTGACCACTCCACCATGCCCCATATTTGGGCATTTAAGTAATCTCTCAATGTCTTCCTTCCTTCCTTCCTTCCTTCCTTCCTTCCTTCCTTCCTTCCTTCCTCTCTTTCTTTCTTCCTTCCTTCCTTCCTTCCTTCCTTCCTTCCTTCCTTCCTTCCTTCCTTCCTTCCTTCCTTTCTAAATTTCTTTCTTTCTCTCTTTTCTTTTCTTCCTCCCTCCCTCTTTCCCACTACCTTTCCCTTTTCCTTATCTCCCATGAATTTCCCTAGAAATAAACTCTAAACATTTCATCATATTTTTTCAATAAAGTTACAGAACTCTTATTTTTGATACAGGACCAATATCCTTTAGACCTTTGGTGGGCTATCTGATCCATAAACTACAATTTCCCCACAGATCCTAGCATACTGACACGTTACCTCAGAGTCATGCTTTGTGAGGTGATTCTTTGGAAAGAATGGTCTTTGTATGAACACCTGGATTAGACTTTAAAAAAATAACAGTGTTAATTAAGTATTTGTACATAACAAACCACCTGAAGCTCACTGGCATGGTGGTGGTGTTTACTCATGATTCTCAAAGTCAGTATCATGAATCAAGATCAGCTGACAATTCTCTTAATTTCCTTGCCTAGGAATTACAAGGTCTGGCCTTAGACTCTCACTTGTACTTTTTGTTGTTGTTCTGAGACAGTCTCATTCTGTAGCCCAGGATAACCTCTAACTCAAGACCCTCCTGCCTCAGATGCACAAGTGGCTTAGGTTATAGGCTCACAAGGCCAGTCTAGATGAAGGGGCCTAAAAAACAGATTTCACCTCTTGATGAGTGACACAATCACATCACAAACAGGGCTACATATAAAAAATTCATTTTGAGCCGGGTGTGGTGGCGCACGCCTTTAATCCCAGCACTCGGGAGGCAGAGGTAGTAGGATCACCATGAGTTCGAGGCCACCCTGAGACTCCATAGTGAATTCCAGGTCAGTCTGAGCTAGAGTGAGACCCTACCTCAGAAAACCGAAAAAAAAAATTCATTTTGGACATCTTACAATCTACCACACCTATATACTCAAGGATTTATGGTTATAATAATTCATTATCTGTGATTTGCTACAAAACATCCCAGAAAAATATTGGTAGAGGAATAGCTAAAACAAAAATATCAAAATTGACCATTGTTGAAAATGGATATGTGGCGATTTTTTGCATTAGTCTGTACTTTTTTGTACATGTTCACTTTTTAAAATAGCAGTTAAATTAACACATGTGTTCAGTACTTATTGAGTACTCTTCTCCCTTTTTACATGAGTAGACCAAGATAGTGAACTGATATTTGCAAATGGTTTGTAGATATTAAAACATTGCAGTGTAACACAATTTTACTATTTACAACTTTCATAGTCTTTCTCACAACACTATATACCATACTTCATTTAATTCTCATACTATTAGGCATCAGGTACCATTATTTCATGCCTAAGATAAGACACACCAGGAAGCTACTTACACTTACAGAATAATTAGTGAAAGCATGATTAGGTGCCAAGAAATGGGCCTCAAAGACCTCTCTCCCTCTCTATAAGAAGTGAAGCTGAGATTAGAGTCAAACTTGGTATGGCTCTGACAGCAGGAACTCCCATTCCAGGGCATTACCCTGGGACTTTAAGAACTTGTTGCTTCCGTTGTAGTGTTTTTAGCCTAAGCCTGTCTGGATTTATCCTCCCCAAACTGAACATTGAACTATTAATGCCTCATACTCAATCAGGAATCTGATTAAATTGCTCAATCCATTTCCTATAAAAGGGACACTCATTTCTTCTAGTAAACACTGCAGCTAGTATAAATGTTTTATAAACTATAAAGCGTTATGAAAGGTTTACTCAGACTCCTACTTAAAATTAAATCAGCAACAATTTGAAAGACTGTCTTTCAAGACTTTCCAAAAAAGCCAAACCTTGTAGTAAAGTTCTGCCCCCAAAGTTTCTTTTCTAACATCTCCAAGTGTAGATGTGTTTTTATGTTAGGGCAAGAATTTTAGGTTTCCAGAAGCATCACTACAAGGAAAAGCAAGAAGATTACTGGATGAGGTGGAATGTTGACTATCAATGGTTGTTTCCAGGAATGACCTGTGAACAACTGATGGAGCCTGAGATTTTTCAGTTACTTTTGTCTTCCAGTGAAGATGCTGTGTCCCTTCTTTGTGGGTTTTGAAAATTTTATTTACGGGCTAGAGAGATGGCTTAGCAGTTAAGGTGCATGCCTGCAAGCCTAAGGACCCATGTTCGACTCTCCAGGTCCCATG
Source organism: Dipus sagitta (assembly GCA_036346955.1). Taxonomy (NCBI): domain Eukaryota; kingdom Metazoa; phylum Chordata; class Mammalia; order Rodentia; family Dipodidae; genus Dipus; species Dipus sagitta. The sequence continues at coordinate 46,657,021 of CM070777.1, read as the reverse complement.
TAAGCCAGACACAAATGCACAAGGTCGCACATACACACTAGGTGGCACACACATCTGGAGTATGACTGGAGTGGATAGAGGCCCTAACGTGCTAATTCTCTCTCTTTCTTTTGCTCCCATTCTCACTCTCCCACATTAAAAAGGGCCAGTCTGCTGGGCTTTCCTCAAAAAAAAAAAAAAAAAAAAAAAACTATTTATTTGCAAGGAGGGAAAGAAAGTATGGGCATTACAGAACCAATTCCAGACACATGTGTCATCTCACGCATCTAGTTTACAAGGGTACTGGGGAATCGAACATGGACCACTGGGCTTTGAAAGTAAATTCCTTTAACTGCTGAGGTCCCTCTCCAGCCCTGCTATTTGCCCCTTCTAAATACTCTCCTGCTTGTGTGCCAGAGCCTCCATTTTTGCACCCTGGAGCCACTATTAATCATCCCTGCTCAGAAGAAGTGAAAAAGAGCAAGTTCTCAAAACACTTAGCAGGGAAACTAGAGGGAGATTTCACTCCTGTGTCATGTGGTGTGTCACTAGTGATGGCCCGAAGGACTCCTTTACCCACGGCCTTTAGCAGCAGTAACAATGGCAACCGAAACAGTGGTCTACAGATGAAATGGGAGGGAGAGGAAAGAGAAGGGGAAGGGGAAGGAGAGGGAGGAGAAGAGGTGAGGCAAGAAGCAGCAGGAGATACAGAAGAGAGACAGAGAGAGGGGCAAACTTACTCCTTCATCACCCAGTTCTCAAATGCAGTCAATTACAATAGCACATAAAACAGTCAAATATTTAATAAAAACACAGTTGGAACTTGACCTTAAATACTTGTAGGTGCATTGTATCAGGTTTCCAAGAGACAGGAGTCATAAAAACACATTATTTATAAAGAAGTATTTTCTCCCCATCCAAATACATGCTCCCCTGGTAACACACAGCTGCCGCTGGGGAGGAGGGGCATTCACTTTCCTGACTTCCAGTTCTCTAGAACTAGACAAATGAAGTCCAAACTTGAATTTTCTTTAGCTTCCAGAGAAAATAAAAATCCACAGTGGAATATCAGGCCTAGTTGATTAGCCAGATACTGTGAAGGGATCATAACTGGGAGAGATGGAACTGATGGGATATTTAATTTTCAAGTCAGTGCTAGTCAGCCTGGAATGCACTACTCTAGGTCACAGCTTTCAGCATGTGCCCCTTGCAGTCACAGCCACCAGACGTTTTTCTTTCACTGTGGGAAAGTGTCAGATCCATTCTCCTTGTGTGTGCACATTAGAGCCACAGGAAATGTTCTTTACATCCCACTCAGGAATGAATGAGGTGTGAGAACATTGCAATTTCACATAGATGCTTCATGTCTTTATCAAGTTGAATTTGCCTTTGTTTCTTTTTATATAGATGCTAAAAATTTAACAATTATAAAAAATGATGCAGATTCATTATGAAAAGTTTGGACATGCAGGTAATGAAAGGGAAAAATGTCAGGGAAGCCATGGAAAGCCATGGGTCTCTGTGAGCATTTCCAGACCCTGCTCCTTCAAATATGCATTACAAGTTTCACTACTCACTATCATCTTCACATTTTCAAAAAATCTTACCTACATAATGACTCAGAATTTTGACAAAATTCTGTTATTTATAAATTAAAGTTATGATAATATTCTAATTCTTATTGGAAGTGATGTCTTATTGCAGTAAACCTCAGTGAAACAAAGAAATAAAACTGAAACAGTATCTACTATTTGACAGAGTAAGGGTAATGGAAATAATATTGGTCTTGGTTAAAATCAAAAGCGATGCATTAGGACCCAAGTTCTGACATTATCCCATAGAGTAATCAGGAATAAATTTTTTTTGTTTACCTCCATTAAGTTCACCTGGATTTATGAAATGAAGGAGATAGATTTCATGTCTGAGGTCCCTTCTAGTGTTAACAATTGCTACTATGTGCAGCAACCACATTTTGCTTGTGATGACAAACACTTCTGAATTCTCAAATTATTAATTATACTTTTGTGTATAGATGAATGTGTCTAAATGACCACTTTAATTCAACCAGTGGAAACAGCCTAAGAAGACAACAGACTCAAGAGTTACTCTATTGGTCACAAATGTATTCCTGCTCTAAGCAGACTAAATTGAAATATAACAGAAATGACTTTTAGAGCTATAATACAGTCAAGTTCTTTCCTCAAGCAGAGTTATCAGCTAATCTCTAACAATATTAATAACTGCATTCGTATAAAAAAATCATAGAATCTGCTAGGAGTATAATGGAGTCCTACTATCTGATTTTGCCTCATGGCCTGGATGGCAAATTCAAATGCATATAAGAACTATACACAAGTAATATAATTGCCTGCTTATATCTGACCTACTTCACTGAATGAGCACACCCAAACACAATGATGAAGGCAGTAGGGGGCTGAACAAAAGCACACTTAACATGACATAAAGATCCAGTGAGGGGCTGGAGAGATGACTCACTGGTTAAGGTGCTTGCTTGCAAAGCCAAATGACCGAGGTTCCATTCCCCAGGACCAAGATGCACAAGGGGGGTGCATGGATTTAGAGTTCGTTTGCAGTGGCCAAGGGCCCCGGCTTTCTCTAGCGCGCGCTCTCTCTCTCCCTATTTAAAAAAAAGAAAGAAAGAAAGAAAAAATGATTCAGTGAGGTACTGACACAGTGAATACAACCAGAGGAGAGATAAGGAAATCTTTGATTTTTTTTTTTAGAAGAAGTTGGAAATCCAGATTATGTGCCTGTGTATGCTCCCAAATTTTTAAGTTTGGCTCAAAGATTCTTCTTCCCCCTGCACTGTGTGTGAACAAGATGGCATAGTGTTGGGGCACTGATTTGCACACCCCAACATATATTTTATTTTAAAAATATTGTTAAACTATTTTTATTTTGAGAGAGAGAGAGAATGGGCACACCAGGACCTTCTGCTTGCTGCAAACTAATTCCAGACATGTGCGCCAGCTTGTGGCGCATGTGCAACATTGCAAGTTGCATCACTGTGTCTGGCTATATGAGACCTGGAGATTTGAACATATGTTCTTAGGCTTTACAGGCAAGTGCCATAATTGCTAAGCAATCTCTGTGGCCCCTTTAAAAAATATATATTATTTTTATTTTGTGAGAGAGCAGGAATGTGCACTAACATATATTTTATAAAAATCTAAAAAAAAAAAAACAAAAACCTAACTCCATTTTCTGTAACACAGACATACTATTGAAACATTCAAGCAGAAAGAAGACAAGCAAGCCACTCTGGAATGGAAAATTAACACTCCGTTGTGCTAAAACACTTTCAACACTTCCACTCTGGAATGGAAGATTAACCCTCCGTTGTGCTAAAACACCTTCAACACTTCCAATGAGGTAGATTTTGCAAGTTTTTCCAAACAGCTTCAAACGTATTCATCTATGAAAAATAAACACTTGTAGTTGATGAAGACTGGCTGGTTTTATCTGAATGTGAACAAACACGCAATTCTTTGCTTTTCAGCAAAACAATCAACCAACCCTTTGACATGAACATAGGCAACATCCTTGAATTCCAGTTCACCAAGGACGCGAAAGCCTCTGAACCACGTGAGGAAGGAGGGGCGCAACAAAAAGAGAGATTCCATCTCTTTGCCACATGTGAGCATGCCACACTTGCCCTTTGCTCTTGTTCCTATAAAAACATCTGTGCAAAGTGGGCCCAGCTGGTCTGCAAATATGTTCTGTGATGCAGGCCTTTCCTATCACCCTTTCTTTCTTTCTTTTTTTTTTTTTTTTTTTTCCTGCCCATGCACATTTGCCTCTTAAACATTTAATGCTTAGTGAAAAGAAACAATGTTAACAGGTTAAAAGTTAATGTGCTTCACCTGTTTCACCTCCTTCCATTAGTAAACCTGGGCCAGCCATGGGGGAGTTGACATATTACCCATTTGCCTATTTCCTCTTTGGAGGACATTGTGAGAGGGCTTGAGGGTTGTTCATCAAATTGTCAGGCTCTGATTTGGTAAAATCATTACAGCACTTGCTTTCTGGGAATTAACCTGAAATCTCCTTTTTCCCTTTTGTAGCAATGCTGTTGGCCAAGAAATGTATCCATCGTAAGTTTTATTTATGGAGCAAAGGCCTACTTGAAATGGTGGGGAGGAAGGATGTTTCAGGAATGATCTAGTGGTCAGTATTCCTTTGAACTTGAATCCGAAGGCATCCAGACTGCTGGGAAGACTCCTGAGGTTAGGTGGTTATTCCACAACAGATGTAAGTGCCTGTCCTCAGGAAGGCTTGTCAGTGCAGACTCCTCAAGTGTGCGAGAACAGACAACCTAGACCTATCTCAACTCCAAGGCAGCAGCCATCTGATACTCAGATAGACTAAAAAAAAAAAAAGAATTCCAGTCTGAGACCATAGGAAAAGCTTAAAATGTTAAGACAGCAATTCTCTTGCTATCACAGAACCGTGTGTACTGGAGCCACAGCTAAGACTCAAGATCTATGTCTTCAGCCCTTTCCACATCCTTTCCATTTGCACAGTGATGTCCCTTCTCCTCTGTACTTCTCCTTAATAAGATGAAAAAGTGAGTCTTTCTGGGGGTTTTAAACATGTGTGTGTGGAGGGGGTTGCAACGGGGCCTCTTACCTCTGCAAACACTTGCGCCAGTTATTTTGGGTCCAGCTAATGTGGGTCATTTGAGACTTGAACCCCAGGCTGGCATGCATTGAAAGCAAGCATGTTTGACTATTGAGCCATTTTTCAGCCCCAGATTTTAAATATTTTTTTAAATTTCCAAAGTAGCAAGTTATTTGAGGGTGGGGTGCTAGGGACTTAACCTAGGATCTCACAGATGCTAAACACACAATCCAGCCCTGCCCCTGCTTTTTTATTTCCCACCATTTGCTAGAATGGGAAGGAGCTATAAAACAGACTCTAACCCTGAGATCAATGGGATGATGTTCTGCCCAACCCAAGTCCAGCTGTTGACTTTCCCAAGGATAAGTCATGTTCTCCTACCAGTTGACATTGTCAGATTCAGCAAATAAAAACAAAAGATGCCAATAGATGGACAATAAATAATCCTTGTTATCCATTTTAAATGTTACATTAGCATACTTACAATGAAACAAAACTACATTTAGCTGAAATCAAACTCAAGGGGATGCTCTGTCTTTTATTGGATAACACTATTAACAACAGATTTGAGAAAATAGTTGGACTTTAAAGCCAAATGCACTTTTAGAAAATGGCTCAATAAGCTAGTGAATAAGAATTTTAACAATGTATAAATCTCTTGACTACCAGGGGGAAAAAGCTAGGGAAATCCCATTGCCCTGCATTTTTAAATGATCTGCTGGGTCCAGTAGTTCTCTACTGACGGTTGCATATTAGTCACCTGGGGAACAAGGAGGCATTTCTTATGCTTACACCTGTCCCTAGACCTAATGGATCAGATTATTATATTTTTTTAAAAAAGAAGCTGCATAATTCTAATGAGCAGTCAGGCTAAGAAACATTGACCTGCAAAGAAATGGAGGAGAGCTGAGGTGTGACAGAGTACATAGTTGTTTGAATCTAAGGCTCCCAAACTTTGATGTACATAGAATTTTCCTGAGGATTAAAAAAAAAAAAAACTGCTGCTGCCTGGCACTCTCCTCCAGACATTCTGACTTACTTAGCACTGGGTATGGCCTGCATGTATTCGGATCTGTAAAAGCTCCTCTGGTATTTCTAAGGCAAAGAAAGATCTGGAAACCACTCTTATTAGAATCAGAGCAGCAGTGATTACTTTTGGGGAGCTGGAATGAAATCTAACCTTCCATCTTATAAACTGGATATTAAAATCATTTTCTCAATGTTGGCTAAGGGATCAAATAGACCTTATAAATGGGATATTGTTTTCAATAACTTTAATCTGGCTCTGTCTGTAGAATGCGTCATTAACCCATTTGTTGGTAATTTTGTGTGTGGAACAATGACAGTCACATAAGATCCTTCCACAACACAGTGCCTTGAACCATACATAATGATGTGCCACATAACAATGTTTTAGTCAATGAAGGATGATGTATACCAAAGATGTTTCTTAAGATTATGTGGGAGCTAAAATTCCTGTCACCTCATGACAGTGTAACTATTAAAAGATCATAGTACAACATATTACTCATGTTTGTGGTGATGCTGTTGACAAAAAAAAAAAACCTACTTTAGTCATATAAAGGTATAGGCATACAAGGATATCACATAATGGTAATAACAATAATAATAATGAGAAATGACCACATTTTGGCTTATAGATATATACTATACTTTTTATAATTATTTTTGAGTACACTCCAACTTTAAAATTTAAAAAGAAAAAACACAGTTGTTTAGGGCTTGAAAAGCGCTGGCCCAGCATGGACAAGCCCTGTTAAACCACCGGCACTGAAAATCAAGCAAACAAACTTTTTAAAGGTTTACTGTAAAACAGTATGTGTTTAATTGGAAGTAGCATCATGCATCTCTCTCTTTCTAGCTCTCCCATTTTTCAGACAGAGGATTTAAGGTGGGCCTGGATCTTCCTGAGTGCTGATGTGGTACATGAGGCAACACCTGGCCTTACCAGATCACTTGATCAAAGAGCTACATCAAATGATAAGCCTGGACTGTCTAGATTTGTGCACATGCACTCCATTGTGTTCACACAATGACAAAATAACCTAACAATGAAGTCTCAGAATGTGTCCTCACTGCTAAGTAACTTGACTATACAGTAATACTGACATAACTCAGAAGCCATACTTCACTCCTTTGTGGAAATCCCAAATGGGTCGAGATCACACAAATGGATCAACATGAAAAGAGGGTGATGCTAGTCTCCAGCATAATTCACAAGAAGACAAAATATAATCTGGGTTTTGCTAATTCAAATGTAGTTATAAAGGACAAAGACCTTTCTTACAATTTGCTAAATACACACTGGTCCCTGGAACTGTTCGTCCTCCAATATTTAAAATGTTACTCACCCCTGAGAGTGTTTTTAGTCCTGATATAACACAGAAGGAAAGAGCATTAATTTAGTGCCAAAAGCCCATGGACCTGAATTTCCAAAGAATCATGAACTGTGGGAGGATACGGGCTTCTCCCCAGCTGCTTGGGAATCCAAGGGCTGGAGAAAGATATGACTGTCAGAGAAGACACCTGATGAGTTGCAGAGCTTCATTTCAGGGAAGTATTTCACAAGACTGACCAATCTGTCAAAAGGAGCCACAGCCAGCCAGCAGCAAGTTGTATCTTGTGCATGAGTTGGTGGTATTCATTTGCAATGGAACTAAGTTAGTGGAGAGTTGAGCATGCCTAGTAAATAATGATTAATACAAAGAAAGTAGCACATCTATCAACAGAACTGCCTAAAGCTTTATCACCATGGTAGGAAGGTAAGGTGTTTTGAATGAACAGTATATGTCATACCCACAAAGGCACTTCATTCTCAGAGTTTGAGAAAGCTCTGAAAACATAAAATTATCTTCTAGAAAGAAAATGACCTTTCTCTAGTGTTTTTCATAACTATGTTTTTGGACTTGCTTATTTGTTCAGTTGACTGTTTCATAACTAAGGAACTTTAAGGATTACTGAAATTACATACTCAAATATTTTCTAGTGTGGAAAAGGAATAGGACATGTACCAGATTTGTTTGAGAATATAAATAAACCTGTCTGGGAGCTGATAAAAATATTAGAAAACTTCAAGTTCACCAAGTACAGCTCTTCCTTTAAGAGAACAAGATACACAGAACCTGGTATTTGCAAAAGGTGAACATTTACTTCAGCCAAGGACTGTTTGTTTTATAGGCTTCACCAATAGAGTGATTTTGCAAACAGAGTTCTCTAGCACATTCTAAATAATTGATGGGGATGGGATGTGCAGCAAGTGATAGAGTTCTTGCATGTGCATGGCTCTGGGTTTGATGCCCAGTGAAGTATGCAAGAAAGAGGTAGAATGAGAGCAAGAGCAAGTTCAGGAGGGATGAAAGGAGAGAGGGAGAAACACAGAAATATGAGAGAGAAAAAGTGTGAGAAGGGAAGAAAAGAGAGGAAAATATTTGAATTGCACATATAAATACCAATATATAAATTAATAAAGAATTGTTTTAAGTAAGAAACATGTATATTGTCATAGGTGAATGAAGTAATTAAAATTGCAGATGGTACCAAATACCCACAAATATTTATTTGGTGTATAGACCAGGGGTTATTTTATATAAACTAATTAAAGTATTCATGTTTGTCACTCAACTTAGAATGGTAATTTCTAAAGTACTTTTATTTCTTTGTTTACATGTGTGCTGTGGGGGGGGAGCATGCCAGAGTATTTTGCTGCTATAAACAAATGTCAGACACATATGTCACTTTTTGTGTCTGGAATCACATAGATACTGAGACATTGAAGCTGAGATGGCAGACTTTGAAAATGAGAGCCTTTAATCTCTGAGCAAATGTTCATAGCCCTAGAATAGTGATTCATTTATGTTCCTTTTGTTAAGTTGGATATCAAAGAGATCCAAAAGTTTATAGATTCTCACTTTGTGGCAGCTACATTCTCCTTGTTGGGACAAAACACCTAATAAAAAGTAACTTATGGGAGGAAAAAGTTTATTTCAGGCTTACAAGTTCAAGAAAAGTATACCATGAGCAAGGCAGCAGAGGAAGGAAGTAGTCCTGAGTGATCTAGCTCTGAACACCCAGTGGGATAGAATAATAAAACTCAAGGTCCTCCCCTAATTACACAACTTCTCCAGCAAGGCTCCACTTCCCAAAGGCTATACTACCTGGGAATTGACTATAAGGCTGCATCAGAAAAACATGAGACTATAGGGGTCATTTCACATTTAAACTACCACACATTTATATAAGTTAATTCACATTTAATAATTTAATGTTAGTTATTTACATGTATATTTTTTATTCATCCATCTTATTTAACTTGAACCCCTCACATGCTCTAGTCATTATAAGACTTTCTAGAAGAAAATTAATGAGCAAAATGAAGGCCTTCTGTTGCAGTTAGGTTCAGATTGCTGGCAAAAATTAACCAATCAATAGCAGATTTTGTAAAAAAAAAAAAAAAAAGAGTTTATTTTGGCTTATAGACTGGAGGGGAAGCTCCACAATGGCAGGGAAAATGATGGCATGAGCAGAGGGTAGACATCACCTCCTTACTAACATCAAGTGGACAACAGCAATAAGAGAGTGTGCCAAACACTGGCAAGGGGAAACTGACTATAATACCCATAAGCCCACCCCCAACAATACACTGCCTTCAGGAAGATTCAATTCTCAAATCTCCATCAGCTGGGAACATAGCATTCTGAACACCTAAGTTTATGAAGGACATCTGAATCAAATTACCACATTCTGCCCCTGGCCCCTATAAACTGATAACCATAGATAATGCAAAATACAATGCACTCAGTGCAACTTTAAAAGTCCCCATAGTCTTTTATCAATCCCAATGATGTTCAAACATCCCCATAGTCCAAAATCTTTTAACTGAGCCATAATACATACCCCCCCCAAAAAAAACCATAATGGCACAGAATAAACATCTACACTACAAAATCTGGCATTGGGCATAGCAAAGAAATACTCAAACAATACAAGATTCAAACAGGGCATACACCAAACTCTATAGCTCCAAGTCCAACAACTGTAGCCAGTGACAATCTCCAAGTTCAGTAATTCTAATCAGCAACAAATCTCTGGAGTTCCAATTCTGCCCCTCCATCTAGGCTACTCACAGTCCTGGAAAACTTCACTGGGACTGGCAGCTTTCCTTAGCACCCAGTCTCCACTGCAACCCACAGTTCATCCTCATGGCTCCATCAGGTCTCCATGCAGGCATCCACCAAACCTGCTTCACATTGCCCATGTCCATTTCCAAAACACAAGACTGTATTGCAATTTCAATGATCCTGTATTTCCTGCATTTCTCATGCTCTATAATAAAAGGTAGTGTGCCAATTTGTCAATCCAGGGGAGGGGGGGAAAGCAGACTTTGAAGAATAGGACACTCCTGCAGCATTCAGGCCCCCTCAAAAGACTGCATTCTTTCTGTTGTCCCAACACAGGTCAGCTGGCCCAGTGTCAATTGTTGTAATCTCTCATACAACTGCATCTGAACAGGCAGCAGTTTTGGTCTAAAGATTTCATTTTTCTGTGCCATATCCCTCTGCTCACACCAGTCCATTTTTACACAGTATAATCCTACAAAAGTTCTCAGGACATGGCCCTAACAGCACACCTCTCATACAAACTGCTTCTAGCCCAGTCCAAGCAAAGCTCTTTCTCATCTTCATAAGCCAAACCTCACAGTCCTTAGTTCTTACTGCATTCAGGTCTTTCAACTCTGACCAGAATAGTCCATCAAGCTGTCTAACAGCACTACAAGCCTTCTCTTAGGCCAAGGTTTCAAATCCTTCCACATTCCTCTTCAAAATCAGCTCCAAAAGGCCAAAGCCACATAGTCAGGTGTCTAGCAGCAAATGACCCTACTCCTTGGCACCAACTTTACTGTTGCAGTCAGGTTTTCATTGCTGGCAGAAATCACCCAACCAAGACCAGCTTGTGGGGAAAAAAATAAAAGGATTTACTTTTGTTTACAGACTCAGGGGGAAGCTCCATGATGGCAGGGAAAACGATGGCATGAGCAGAGGGTGGACATCACCTCCTTACCAACAACAGATTGATAGCAGCAATAGGAGAGTGTGCCAAACAGTGGCAAGGGGAAACTGGCTATAATACCCACAAGCCCACTCCCAACAATACACTGCCTTCAGAGGATTTAATTCCCAAATCTCCATCAGCTGCATTCAGAGTAAGTTTAGGGGGGACACCTGAATCAAACCACCACACCTTCTCCAGCCTCAAGGAGCTAACATTTTCATAAGAACAGCAAATGTAAATTACCACAGTGTTCTGAAGGGTAAACACAAGCTGCTAGAAACTGTTTGTGGGGTACAAGCCCAAGGCTAGAGATCCAGGGGAAATGTTTTCAGTAAAAACAACTTAGAGCTGGAGAGATGGCTTAGCAAGGTTCTTGCCTGTGAAGACTAAGGATACAGGTTCCCCAGTACCCACATGACAGAGGTGCACAAAGTAACACATGCATCGAAAGTTTGGCTGCAGTGGCTAGAGGCCCTGGTGTGCCCATTCTCTCTATCTCTCTATCTGCCTCTTATACTCTCTCTCTCAAATTAATTAATTAATTAATTAATTAAATATGTTTTTTAAAAATACAACTGATATTACACAATGAGTGCTTTATAGGTGTTAGCTCGTTTAAGCTCCACAACCATCTATTATGTTAAGATACTTTGATCATCATATTTTGTACACAGGGTAACTGAGACAGAATGGGAAATTACCTAAAGTCAGCCACAGTATGCAGGTGAACCCAATTCTGAATCCAGAACATGTATTATTAATCTTTATTTCTTTACATATGATATGCCTAACCTCTGCAGAGAAAAGGATAAGGCACATGAATTAAGGAGAGAAAGCGAAAGAGAGAGAATTCCAAATAAGGTAGAACTGTGACCTCAAGTGACTAAGAGTTCAGGTTATTTTTTTAAAAATCTGTTTTTGGCAAATCTAGGGAAAGTAACCACTTCTCACAACAAAATCTAATTTCTCTGACAGAAACTTCTCCCTTTGGATAAACTATTTGCAGAGAGTGTCACCTAGTGGCCGTGGCAGAGGTGCTTTATGTACCGAATTACCCAAGTGAATCCAGTCGTCTACTTGGTGGTGCCAGCTCATTTCCCTATCTAATCCATGTCCTCCCAACTTAGTTTCCCTAGGAATAAAATACATTAAAGTAAGAATTAGGTCAATAAAATTCTCTCTCTCTCTCTTTCTCTCACACACGGACACACCCCCACATATAAAGAATGTGACAGATTTGAGACCACATAGAGATCCTAAGATTCTAAGACTTAAGACTCAAAGTGGTAGTACCCCATCCTCTCTGATTTGAGTCAAATAAATCTGAGCCAGTAGGACAGGGTTTAAAATGACAAGTGAACATGTTTTATTCAACAGTGAGGATTTGGTTCACCTTACTGAATAAAAAGTCTCAGTTGCAGTACTACAGAGAGAGAGAGAGAGAGAGAGAGAGAGATTGAGAGAGAGAGAGAGAAAGAAAGAAAGAAAAGAAAAATTGAAAAACCCAAAAGGAAGGAATATGTAATGAGTGCTGGAAAGGAGGTGTTTCTAAGTAGCATAGATAATCTTGCAAACAGCCAAAATCAAGACTTATCTATTTTTATATGCATAAAAAATATAACATAAACTAAAAAGATTGGGCTCTGTTTACAACAAGTAAAAACCCTAATGGATGTCTACATACAATCTTAATTCTAACTTGCTTGGGTGCTGAGCATAGCTGAAAAGTCAATTTAAATATAAGTAACATGGACAGACTCCAAGGCAAGGACAAGAAAGGGGTTATATCTATCCCTAATATACCCATTTGTTCAGGATAAATCTTCCTTTACTTCAACCAAGGCTTTTTGTCCTCCCAAAGAATCCATCCTATCTCTAAAAGTAAGCATAAATTCTAAATGTAAAAATGGGGCCTTAAAGCTCACAGGCAAGTATTGCTATGCAATGGTTACAACATTCTAGATTTTAGCAATAGAAACCTCAAATTGAAGCTGTTGAGCAAAAGCTAATTAGCACTGAGATAGCTCTAGTTTCATGAGAGGCTTCTTTGTTATTATCAGCTTTGCTCTTCATTCCATTCTCAAGCTAACTTGCCCTGCAGAAACCCAAGGTGGCAGCTGGAAGCTGGAAGCCACAGATTGATGTATCAGGAAGCCACAATGAAATAGCACAAAGTGGCTTAAATGGCACTGATCTATTCTCACAGTTCTGGAGGCTGGATGTTCAAGATCAGGTGTCAGCAGAGGTACTTTCTATTGACCTGGAAGTTCTAGTGAAGCCCTTTTGGTGTCCTCACATGGCCTTTCCTTTGTTTGCATACAGAAAGGAAGGAAAAGGGGGAGGAAGAGAAGGAGATAAGAGTCCTATCAATAAAGGCCCCACTCTTATGACCTCATTTAACCTTAAAGACCTTATCTCTAAATATTGTCACACTCAGAGTTAGTGTTTCAATATATGAATACCAGGAATATAATTCACTCTATAACAGAGGAAATTAAAAAAATCTGTTTTCCTAGCAGTACAAGAAAAAATCATATTGGCTTGGATTCACTCACATGCTCATCTTTGAACCATTTTCTGTAACCAAGGTGATGGGTATTCTGAAGGTTACAGTATCATCGACCTGAAGGGTAGAATCCCCATTTTGAATGGCTATAGTATTATGAACGTAATGGCGGCCAAGGTGGATGCTTTTTTCTCAGTACTTATAGCCCCTTCCTATGTTTGGTGAACTATCATATGGGGAAGAACCCTCTATACATCATTATGCAGATAAATATGACAGACATGCAGGATTTGGCACCCCCCACCTTTTGCCATTTTAGGGCATGTATGTGGACCTCTGTTTGGAAGGATCTATACCTAAAACTGTATGAATCAGGAGTACAAGTTAATCTATAAAACCAATCCTCTAGAATTCATTTCCCTTGTGACATCTAGTGTCTAGTGATGGTATTGGTGGACTCTATCCAGACCATTCCTAAAGAATGACCTTAATTATGTTGAAAGAACAAAATTATAGCAAATTTACTTTAAAGATAATAATTTGCTTTCTTCAATACTAGGCAGCCCTCAGAAGCAGAATGAGTTTAAAGAACTCCTTGACAGCAACACAACCAGGCAGTATTTGTGGATAGGAGACAAAATACAGGTTAAGACACAGCTTAATTGGTTACAGCTCAGCATCTTAACTTCCTTGAATTAGCTGGCCACCTATGACTGCATGCAGCTCAGCTGTTTTTAGTTTACCATTTAGCACAAGTGATTCCATATTAGCTTGGATTACTGGGCCAATCCAGGGGGCTGGTCCAAATAGAACCTTCCTATACATTTCATTTAATGATTAAAGTATGGATAGCTATGACTTTGCTAACATTATCCTCTCCCCTGAAATGCACTCCTACTTAGTTATGATGCTATTCAAGGTTGCTTAAAGTGCTACTAGCTCTGTGAACTTTACATGCACATCTAGACAAAGCACACCTTTCCTTTCACATAACTCCTTTTCTTAATAGCATATATACCATTCATTGACCATTTACATTTTAATGTTTTATTGATTTGCAAGCATGCCAGGGCCTCCAACCACTGTAAACACTGTAAACAAACTCCAGATGCATGTCCCTTTTTATGGATCTGGCTTTGTGTGGGTACTGGGGAATTGAACTCAGGTCATTAGGTTTTACAGGCAGGCGCCTTAACCACTCAGCCATCTCCCTAGTCCTCATTGGCCATTTATATAGAACTATGTAGTTATGTTTCTTTAAAAAATAATGCACTATGTTGTGAACAATCCCAGTCAACATTTTACCCATCCTTCCACTGCCTATTTCACTGTGGTTGCTCAATTCTTTATGTGAATGATAACATAGGGTTTACCTATGTTAGGAGAAAAAGAAGTTCATAAAGACTTTTAGATTACTCAATTTCAGTCAGTCGTGATTGACCAAGGACAAGTCTTCTGACACCTGAGGCAACTTTGTTAAAGGAGGAGAATTTGCTTCATCTAAAAACCCACGGGTGATTGTGTCTGCTTGAAAGTAACTATGTTGCTTATATTAAAATCCAGGTACAGTGGTACATGCCTTTACTCCCAGCACTCTGGAAGCCATCCAAGGTAGGAGAATCACCATGAGTTTGAGGCCAGCCTGTGGCTAGAGAGTGACTTCCAAGTCAGCCTGGGTTGGAGCAAGACCTTGCCTCAAAAAAAAATCAACAAAACTTCAGTTTATACCATATGATCCAGCTATCCCACTCCTGGGCATATACCCTAAGGACTACATTTTACTGAAGCAATACTTGCTTACACATGCTTATTAATTCTCTACTCACACTAGGTAGGAAATGGAATAAGCCTAGATACCCGTCAACAGATGAATGGATAATGAAGATATAGTAGAATATACACAATGGAGTTTTATTCAGCTGTTAAAAAAATGAAGTTTACAGGCAAATGGATGGATCTGGAAAATATAGAAGTGAGATAACACAGGCTTGGAAAAAAATGCCTCATGTTCTCACTCATGCATATTTTAGCTTCAAATGTTTAGATTTGTATATAAGTTAGAGTCAGTAGAGGCCAGGAAGCCAGAAAGGGGCCATGAAGTGGAAAGTGGGGAGGACACATAGATATGTGTGTGGAACACATGTGCCATGAAAGTAAGTATCGGGGCAGAATATTGGGAGATGGAAAGGTTTATAAATGGGGATAGTATTGTGGGGATTGGTTGGAGGAGGGGGTTGGGTGAAGGTTTAACCAAAACTTATGAAAAAGCCATCTAGAAACCTACTATTCTATTATCTATCTATCTATCATCTATTTTCAAACATTTTTGTTTATTTATTTGAGAGTGACAGACAGAGAGAGAATGAAGCACAGAGAGAGAGAGAGAAAGAGAGAGAATGGGCCCACCAGGGCTTCCAGCCACTGCAAACAAACTCCAGATGCGTGCGCCCCCTTATGTATGTGGCTAACGTGGGTCCTGGGGAATTGAGCCTTGGGGGTCTTTAGGCTTCATAGGCAAGCGCTTAACCACTAAGCCATCTCTCCAGCCCTGTCATCTAATTTTTAAAATGTAATCTTTTATTTCTCCTTGGACTTTTGGCTAAGATCAAGTACAAAGAGTAATCTTTTTTATTTGCAAGGAGAGAGTGAGAGCAAAAGCAAAAGAGAGGGCGGGGGTGGAGAAGGGGAATGGGCACACCAGGGCCTCTTGGCACTGTGTGGTGGTTTGATTCAGGTGTCCCTCCTAAGTTTTAGGGGTTCTGAATGCTAGGTTTCCAGCTGATGGAGATTTGGGAATTAACACCTCCAGGAGGCAGTGTATTCTTGGGGGCAGGCTTATGAGTGTTATAGGCAGCTCCCCCTTGCCAGTGTTTGGCATACTCTCCTGTTCCTTTTGTCCACCTGATGTCGGCCAGGGGGTGGTGTCCACCCTCTGCTCATACCATCGTTTTCCTTGCCATCATGGAACTTCCCTCTCAAGCCTGTAAGCCAAAAATAAGCCTCATTTATTTTTTCCATAACCTGCTCTTGGTTGTGTGATTTCTACCAGCAAATAACCTGACTGCAACACACTGCAAACGAATTCCAGATGCATGCATCACTTTGTGCTTCTGGCTTTATGTGAATACTGGGGAATTAAACTTATGCCATCAGGTTTTTCAAGCAAGTACCTTTAAGTGCTGAGCTATCTCTCAAGCCTACATACATAATTTTAAAAGAGAATTTGACCAGGCGTAGTGGTGCATACCTTTAATCCCAGAACTTGAGAGGCAGAAGTAGGCAAATCGCCCTGTGATTTGGATGCCAGCCTGGAAGTACAGAGTGAGTTCCAGGTCAGCCTGGGCTACAGTGAGACCCTACCTCAAAAAACAACAACAAAGGATTTGGACAGAAATGTCTTGCATGGTTGGCTAATGCTGTTCATAGAAGTCATTGGTTATAACAGGAAAATCCAAGAGTCTGGAGTGGGATGCTTCCCAATGAGTTGTTGGTCAGGGAGGCCCATGAGGCTCCCAGAGCAATACAGGCTATTGCCACTGATCTTGGTTGTCCATCAGACCTAGATGCTAAGTTCAGATAGCAGAGGACACTGCTTGCTTCAACTGCAGGACACTGAGAAATCAACCTAGACCTGAGCTGGAAGCCCATTTCCTGCGGGTTGGCTGTCACAGTGCTGGAAGTTATTGTATAAGCTACTGACAGAGAAACATCAGTCTTACCCAGCAGTGGACCCTATGACCTACACAGCCAACCAGCCAAGCAAGATGCATCCACTGGTGCAATAGTGGGATGTCTGTTGTGGTAGTCACTTCCTCAGTGCTGGGATGAGCATCTAACTAAACAGTTTATGGGAGGAAGGGGTTTATTTTAAGCTTACAGATCCAGGGAAAGTTCTATAAATGGTGGAAGAAACTGGCTCAAATTCACAAGTCCAAGCAGAGAGAGAAAACATCACAAGCCAGAAAACACCCAAAAGTAGCAAGTACAACCCCCTTCCCCTCCCCTCCTCAAGCTCACTGCTCTCCACACTTTTGGGCTGGAATCAGATCCATCCCCAAAACACACCTTTGGGCTGGAATTCAGATCTGCTCCAGTGACACTCTTTAGGGCTGGATGCCAGGATCCATACCCTGTGACACCTCCTCCAACCAGGTGGCGGGAGATCCAAGTTACAAGTCTAATTTTAACACCCAAGTCAATAGGGCACATACATTAAAATTACCACAACTGTTATGGAGGTAACCAACTGCTCTCTGTATTTGAGGTCTGCTTTACAGAAGAGAATTCATGCCTGGTACTGGAAACCTGGTACGTGTCTGTGGCTGGGAAGGTCTTAAGAGGGAAGTGACAACTGTTGTTTGGCTAAATGGATATGTTGTGCCCATCAAATTTCTTTCTAAATATTTATATTTATGCCCATATATTAGTATTGCTCTCATCTTAGGTTAGAGAAGCTTTTTTAAAAAATATTACTTATTTGTTTATTAGAGAGAGAGAGAGAGAGAGAGAGAGAGAGGAAGAGGTAGAGAGAAAGAGAGAATGGACATGCCAGGGCCTCCAGCCACTGCAAACAAACTCCAGACGCATGTGTACTCTTGTGCATCTGGCTTATGTGTGTCCTGGGGAAGTGAGCCAGGGTCCTTAGGCTTCACAGGCAAACACCTTAACCATTAAGACATTTCCCCAGGCCCTAGAGAAGCTTCTTCTAGTAGTTGGCAGTGACTACTGGGGCAACTCAAAACTTTTCACAGTACTGAGATTAAGTGACTGTGGAGTGCTCACCACTAAATCAGACATCTACTGTCACCCCCTCCGAGGCTCAGGGAACATTACAGAAGAGGATATGGAAAGAATGCAAGAGCCACAGGATGGGGAAGAGTGTTATGGAATGCTGTCTTCGGGATACGAATGGTTGTTTTATTCAAGACTTCAGAGTGATTGCTGGTACTTGTACAAGACCTGCATAATATTGTACCCATAAATATTCCATCATATAGATGATGAAGGAGGATCCCCCCACCAAAGAAGACCTTTAAAACAGAAGGGGGACTAATTGGAAAGGGGTTCACTGGAAGGAGAATGGGGACAAGAAATGGTGAACAGGGAGATTATGATCAAAATACATTATATACATATATGAAAAGTGTCGATTAAAAAGGAAGGGCTGGAGAGACAGCTCAGTGAACTTAAGTGTACTTCCTAAGCAATTATGAGGGCCTGAGCTAGTGTTCCAATCTCTGAATCTCAAATAAAACAGCTGGACATGGCCAAGCATGCCTGTAACTGCAGTCCCGCAGGGGAGCAGAGACCAGAGAATCTTTAGAGACCAGAGAGATCAAGAATTAGTAAAAGGAGACTACTGCTCAAAACAAGACCAGTGGAGATGGTTCAGTGGTTCAAAGCGTTTTCTTGCAATGCCTGCAGCTTGGGGTTCAATTCCCCGATACCCACATAAAGACAGACATACAGAATGGCAGCAAGAGGCCCTGGTGAGCTCATATTATCCCTGCCCTCTTTCTGGTAAATAAGTAAAAATATTAAAAACAGACAAAAAGGTGGAAGAGCAATGGAGTGGTTCATCTGACATTTCACTCCAGCCTCCCTAGATGAGTGACCCCTGTTCAGGCTAGTTTATAGGGCACTGCAAGGGTATATACACATGCATACATCACACACACACACACACACACACACACACACAGAGAGAGAGAGAGAGAGAGAGAGAGAGAGAGAGAGAGAAGCTTAAAAAGGTTAAAGGTCATTTCACTTATATATAATTAGGTCTTGCTCAGTCAGAATTAGAGGTCTGTAAGTGAAACTGAGGATAGGAAATCAAGGAGTGTGGCAACCTAACATGAGGAAGACTAAATATTTACTGTGAGACTTTGCAAATAAGTTATCACTCTATAGTAGAATGGATGTGTTGTAGTTTGAATGGGTGTCTCCCAATAGATTGAGGAGTTTATTAAAGCTTTAGATTTCCAGCCACCTGGCTGGAGGAGGTATCATTGTGGGTGGATCCTAGTGTCCAGCCATAAGGTGTGTTTGGAAGTGGATCTGAATTCCAGTCTACGATATGCAGAGTGCTTAAGTTCTGCTGGAGGTTTCTGCAACGTGCTTGATTTGTGGGGCTGTTGGTGCTATTTTCTCTCTGGGTGGGTCTGTGAAAGGGGCCAGCTCTTCTGCCATTACAGAACTTCCCTTGAATCTGTAAGCTTCAAATAAATTCCCTTCCTCCCATAACTGTGTCTGGTTTGGAGGCTCATCCCTGCAACATGAGGCTGACTATGTATGACAGCACGCATTAAAAAAAAGTGTCACTGGAGAATTTGTCAAGAGGAAATTCACTGTATTGTTTGGGACTAAACCCCATTTGAAATGGTAGTAAAAAAAAAAAAAAAAGAATGAGAGAAAAAAAAAACAACCTGGTGATAGTGTTAACTCTTTGGTGTTTGGTGTGTGTGTGTTTATACAGACGCATGGAACTATGCGGAAACCAGAGATGGACGTTGGTGTCTTCCTCTATGTCTCTTCAACCTACTTCTTGAGACAGGGTATCTCAATGACAGTAGAGCTGGCGCCATTTTTTGGTTTGACTGGTTGACTAGGAAGCCCCGGGATCCTCCCATCTCTGCCTAAGTGCAGGGCGTTGCTCAGTGCAGGGGGTTACAGGTGTGCACCACCATGCCTAGTGCCAAGTTCTTTTACATGCACTTTGGTATAAACACACAAAATGGCGTCACAGCTGATTTTACAGTCAGGAAAGTTTTAAATTCCCTTTTGCAATGGAAGTCATTTCCAACACAGAGTAATATGACAAAAAGGAGCCAGCTAGACAGAGGGGCTGGCAAGCACATGACTCCTAAAAGTTACTAGAACTCAGTATTGCTTACTAAATGTTGTTTATTATTTCCAATTATTTGTATTTTTGAAGAATAAGCATGCCCACAAAATATGTGCACTTTAGCACACATGCACTCAAGAATCTGTTCTCTAGAGTACTTAATGTCTTGGACCAGTCGCTTATTCTTTTGGAGGCTGATTTTCTGTAGAACACAAAGGCCACTCGTATCTACTTTACAAAGCCGTGGGCTTAAATGAGAGGATCCGTGTAGAACTTAGCAGCCTGCAGGCACAACGTGAGGTATGATGCCGTAACTAGGAACCAGAGGAAAGGGTCTCGGAGAGCACGGTGGCCCGGGGTGAGCGCACCAGGGCACACAACGCTATCTTCCGGTGGTGACTTCTCCACCCGCTTACCAAGCGACCATGTCACTACGGTAGAACGCTGTTATAAACAACCAAAACATGGAGACACAAGCAACTAAAGGCACATACTTAGGTAAACAACCCTCGGGAAACTGGACAAGCCAAAAGACCCGGAAGCCTGCACAGCCGCTGTCAGAGGGCGGAGCGTTCTGCTTGACGCGCAGCTCTCGTTTTCCCGTGAGCGCGGATTGGGCGCGAGATCTCGTGAACAGTGCGACCTCTCGCGAGAGCTGCATTCAAAAACGCTCTGGCGCTTTACCGTCCAGGCTGTCTGAGTGAGTGTACCGAATAAATGGAAAGAGGATTCTGTGGTAAGTGGGTTTAGTCGTCGCGAATCTGGGCTCCCGGGACGAGCCACCGGCCGCAGCAACTGTAAAGAGTGAGAAAAGAGGTAAGGACCTGCAGCCAGCGCGGAAGTGGGAGTGAAGAGGAGCGGTGGGCCGGGACGACTCCGGCGGAACGTCTGCACCCCCGGAACCCCGAGTTCTTAGGAAGTGGCTTCCCGGAGGGTCTCTATTTTCGGTTGGACTGCTCCTTTTCCCCGGGGGATTCTAATGCGGAACGCGGGCTCCTTGCTTGAGTCTCGCAGGGATAACTGCTACATCTACCTTAGCCACGATTGCAACGCGAATTAAATGCTGCAGATGTAAAATATACACTGGACTTTGAAGGTAAAGTCAAAAGAATACCATCTCAGCGATTTTAATGATTTCAACGGCGATATCTTTGCATTGGGTTAAACATAAAAATTTTTCCCACCCGTGCTTACTTTTGAAAAACAAACAAACAAACACATTTATGGCTCACATATTTTCACTGGAACGATCCTGTCCCACCTGAATGTAAACAGTGTGCCCTAGTTACTTTTCATAAGTTACCAGTTTTTTTTTTTTAATGTTCTCCACAATCCTATTGTAGAGTCTTTATATTTTATTATTATTACTTAAAGGCATATGACACTACACCCTGTGTTTAAAAGGTACATTTATTTATGAGCAGTGTGGGTGCAGGCAGAGCCTCTTGCTGCAAACTCCACATGCATGCACCACTGTGCATCTTGCCTTATGTACGTTGGTACTGAGGAATGGAATTTAGGTAGCAGGCTTTGCAAGCAAGCGCCTTTAACCCATGAACCATCTCCCCAGCCCCTTATTTTTGTTTTATAGATGAAACAAGATGATAATTAACTTATTCAGATTCATGTAGCCAGTAAGTGGTGGAAATGGGTTCAGAACGCAGGGTCTTTGTTTCCAGACCTTTTCCTGTCTCCTCAGTGCTTTATATGTGCAATGTTTTGAGAGGTTGGATCCCAAAGTGGTTAGTACACCAGGCTTTGGAGCTAGGCTTTTGATTCCCTTCTCATTTAGCCACAATTTTATCTCCTACCATTCTCTCCCAAGCCCATTCCAGTCACATTTCAACCCAGCTTCACCAAAATTGTCCTTGGCATTAACAGTGACCTTCATTAACTCAAATCCAACCCTCAGTTCTCACCTAATTTGATTTAGTAGTGTGTGGCATAAGTGGCTATCCCCACCTCCTGAAGGGATTTTGTGTATTATCTTCTAGGACATAACATGCCCTTGGTTTCCCACCTGCAACGTTCTCTCAAAAGTAATTTGCTGTTGTCTTCACTCATAACAGTATTCAGTCCTATGTCCTTTATTTTTAATTATGCACATCTTCTGGTGGTAACAAGTGTCAAGCACTTAATTTTAGCACATCTGCATTTATGTCTTCAGCCCTCTTCAGGTCATGTATTCAGTTGCACATGTCTTGCTCAAAGTGTGAATTCCTCATTTCCCCCCTAAAACATCCTCTACTTCAGTACCTCCACATACGGTGATAGCCATTCTATATTCCATTACTACTTTTCATCAGTGCCTGTGAAGGAGGGTAGCTCTTCTACATTCTACAAGTTGTATAGGCAGAAAAGCCTTAGAGGCACTTTTTGCTTTTTATAAATTTTGGTTTGTTGAGCCAGGGTTTTACTTTAGCCATGGCTGTCCTTGATCTCATGGCAGTATCTCTATCTCAGCCTCCCATGTGCTGGGATTAAAGGCCTGAGCCACCACACCCTTTCTCACCACTTACTGTGCTACCACTAATCAGAGGCATTGTCTTACATGATCTCTCTGCTTCCAGTTTTGCTCCTTCCTACCAGTTCAGCCCAGCAGTGAAATGATCCTTTTTAAATTTGATGAGATCCTTTATTTCAGATTATGAAGTGACTTTGCATAGTAGAATCCATCATCCTCAGTGTCTTGGGTTGCCCACTCCTTTTCTCTCTGACCTAAATTGTAGTTCACTTCCTGGACTTTTCATCTCAGGGCCTCCCATCTACCTGGAACATTCATCCCTAAAAAACTGCATAACGTAATTCTTTCATCCTTTGTCTCCTAATTATGCTACTCACCTTTTCTCAGATCCTTTGTCCTATATTTTTTTCCTCCTTCCATTTTCTACCTTTTTATTATGCCATTTACTTATTTGTCTTTCCCACCTGGAATGTTACATTTCATAGAAGAGGAACCTTTTTGTCACTTATGACCTCTAATGAATCTGAAGTGCTGAGAATGCCTGGTATTACATAAAGCTCCAGGAAATGCTTGTCGAATGCATGACTATATTTACTTGAGACTTGGAGAGATACCTTAGTCCTGGCTTGGTGCTTTTTGTCGGCAAAGCTTCATTTCAATGTGGCTTAGGTTGGGGACAGATAGGGAAAGTTGATGAGGGAGGTTACATTAACGTGGGCTGATCTTGTACCTAAGGCTTTAAGCCTTGGCCTGAATGTAGAATGAGAACAGTGTCCTTGAATTACCCTGAACATGGTTTGCATTTTCTATGCCCTCATAAAATAACTAAGAAAATACTAGAGGTTCTCTTGTCAAGTGTGGTATTTTATGTAGTAGCCATGGTACTATAAACTATCTTGATTGACATTGTTCTCTTTTGCTTTGGTCACACAAACAATGACACAATTATAAGAGGAACCTCACCTTAGTATTTATATTACATGACACACAAAACCAAAAAAAAAAAAAAAAAAAAAAAAAAAACAAAAAAAAACCTGCCTGATGGTAAATTTCTTACAAGAAAGTTCCTTTTTCTTCTCTTCATGATTGTGTCTCAAGTCAAAGAACAAAACTAACAGATGCTCCAGGAACAAGAATGCAAATTGACCATATGCAAATAAGGAAGAAAATCACAGTAAAACCTTTGTTTTTGTGTGACAATAGTGTGCATTTATGTTTTTTCCGTTGTATTAAGAGTTGAAGGCATGCAATTGTATTTCCTCTTTACAGTGGGCTAAACACAGAAGTGATCATGGAGGCAGACACCATCACAGATCTTCGAAATAGGCTCAAAGAAGCTGAAAAAGAACGCCAACAAGCTGCACAGTATGGTTTACAACTATTGGAGAGCCAGACGGAATTGCAGAATCAACTAGATAAGTGTCATAATGAAATGATGACCATGACTGAGGTAGGACTCTGACCGCCTCTTTACAAGGAGTTCTTAGCTGCTCAGGACTAGCAGTTGCTTATCCTTTTCTGGTGATGTAAATCTTATCCATCCTCATGAAAAGAGGTTGGGCTAACTGAATTCCTAATGTTCTTTCTGAGTATATAAAATCAATTGATGATTGCTCTTATCACATTTGTCTCCAGGTTTTGTTTTGTCCACACTAATTTGTCTCAGAGCTCTAAATCACATCTAAATGCTACATGACATTTCACCAAGCTTGTAGTTCTCCCTTAAGCCTAAATTAGTATATTTAGCTGCTAACTAGTAGACCGCACAAGCTCACGTAAAATGATAGCATAGTTGAATCCTTGCCCACTAACCGAAGATTCTCTTTCCTTAGCTTCTTTAGTAAATGCAATGAAATTCTTTACTAAATGTTCATCCCCTTGCCTGAGCCAACCGTCTAGATGTTGCACATTTAATCCATCAGCAAATTCTAGGGACTTGACCTACTAAGTATGTCCAGGATACTGCTGCTGTAGCCCAGACCACTGGTCTCTTTGTGCTGGACTGCAATTGTAGCTGTCTGTTGGCCTGCTTCCATCATTGCTGTTCATACCATTCATGGTTCACATAGCAACCAAGTGGGCATGAAAAATTACACAAGATGGCATCACCTCCCTGCTAAAAAAAAAGACAGTTGGGTCTGTTTATCCCTGTTTGATTTGAACACCCCCCTCCCCAGCTTCATACTGAGTTTTCAGCCTTAAACTTTGAGTTGAATTTCACCTTATGCAGCAGTGTTGACTGTCTTATCTCTAAGATTCTAAGCTCTATGAGAATGAGGATTTTGTCTTGTCCTATTTACTCCTGCATCCTTATTGTCTAGGACACAAATATTGAGAATTAATAAATCAGTTTAAGTTAATAAATGCTCAGTAGTATTTTAAACTTGAATCTCAGAATTGTTAATATAGCAGGTAAAATTCACCAATCACTAGTGGCACTTGGCACTTTTCCAAGATCTTGACTAAGAACAACTCAGTAGAAATCATAAAGATTACAAATCTAGTGGTAGAAAACAAAGCCATGTTACATAATTGTAGTTTTGCTTTCCACAGCTTGTAGTTGCCTGCAGACAGCTGCAGTCCATAAATAATACATGGAAAATTCCAGAAATCAATAACTCCTAAGTCTTACATTGTGTGCTGAGTATTATGAAATCTGTGTCACCCTACTCCATTCTGCTTGGGACAAGAGTCATGATCCAAGGTCTCCTGGTTTATTGCTGGGCCATTAGTAGCCTTTACTGAATCATGGTGCCTGAATTAGTACCACACTTGGTTTCATCACACAGTCACCGGATTGTTTCACATCAATACAAGGAGGGTGAGAGCTGTGCAGAAAAATGTTGAGAGAAAAATCCACATTCACTTTACTCATTACCGAATGTTGTTAAAACTGCTGTTTTATTATTAGTAATGTCCTCCACTTACTCTGCCTAAGTTTAAATTAAATTCTGGGCTGGAGACATGGCTTAGTGGTTAAGGCACATGCCTGCAAAGCCTAAGGATCCAGGTTCAATTCTCCAGGTCCCATGTAAGCCAGATGCACATGGTAGTGCATGCGTCTTGAGTTAGTTTGTAGTGGCTAGAGGACCTGACATGCCTATTCTCTCTCTGTGTCTCTAATAAATAAATAAAAATAAATCTTTAAAATAAATTATATCATAGAATAAGGTATGTGTGTGTATATACCTGTAAAAAAACATATATATATATATATATATATATATATATATATATATATATATATCTTTTTTTACATGGTATTGATGCAAATGACCCTGATGCTATGCTGGAGCTTGGATGTCTGACCTGTTAGACAACATTTCCATTATCTTCTTTACATCAGGATATCTGGCATCTATCCACATGTCCTGCTACTACTACTCTGGAAATGTATTCACACACCAATTCCTTTATATAACCTACTGTGAGCCTTGTCTTTAGTACTAATCACTATGACTTACTGTAATTGCTGTTTGTTTTAGATTGATCTTAATATCAGATACCATGTTTTATCTATTTATTGCTGAGGGTCAATAACCTGGCATATTTGCTAGCTTCTTAAGTATATGGAGTGGATATATGTATGAAAGGTTGAATGTCTCTGAAAGATGACTGCTCCTGGGGCAGTGTTTCTGGTCTTCCACTAAAGTCCTGCTCTATTTTTCTTGTTGCTTCTCAAATGGATTCCAAATGATTGTGTTACTAAACTATTAAATTAGAAGTAACTTACTTTTCCTACTAATCAGTCAAGAACTAGTTTTTTGATTATTATTTTTATCTATTATCTTTGTGCATCATATACGTATGTGCTCTGTGTGTGAGAGTAGGCATGTATGTCCCACAGTGCACATGTGGAGGTCAGCCTTGCCTTCCACCTTGTTTAAGGCAGGGTCTTTTATTCACCACTTGAATGGCAGGCTTCTGGGATTCTCCTGTCTCTGCCTCCCCATCTCACCACTGGAGGGCTGGTGTTACAGACACCACTGATTACTGTGTTTGGCTTTTACTTGGGTTCTGGGGATGTGAACTCAGACTGGCACTTTTGCACAGTAGGCCCTTTGCCACTGAGACATCTCAGTCCGATGCCTAGTTCTTAATCACCATGAGATAAGACATGCTACTGTGATAGTTGATACCTAGTGAAGGGCAAGAACTTCTATGGGTAACCTTTATGGTTCTGACCTATGTGAGGTCTACTCAGGTTGTGGAATTGAGAGACTGCCTCCTCCATTACTGCTTTCCAGTGCGAGCTGCTTAGGCAGCAGAGACATAGGCTTGAAAGTGGTAAGCTTTTTTGAGCCTTTTGTTGTACCACTGTCTGTCTGTCTTTGGCTGAGACCATTGTTGTCTCAGAATATGCCTTTGGGGTTCATTAAGACTGATTAGCTACTCCAGATTTAACATGTGATTGTTGCTTGGAAAGGAGCACATGCAGGAAAAAGGAACCGTTTGAAACAAGTTTAAGGTGAACACTGATTATAGATAATGGCTTTAAGTAATGTTTTCATAACTGAATTGTAATTTAATGTGTTTTCAGAATTACGAACAAGAAAAATACACTCTTCAGAGAGAAGTTGAACTTAAGAGTCGGATGTTAGAAAGTTTGAGCTGTGAATGTGAAGCTATTAAACAACAACAAAA
The DNA here is from genome assembly GCA_036346955.1 of Dipus sagitta. Taxonomy (NCBI): domain Eukaryota; kingdom Metazoa; phylum Chordata; class Mammalia; order Rodentia; family Dipodidae; genus Dipus; species Dipus sagitta. The sequence goes on along the minus strand of CM070777.1, from coordinate 46,629,874 downwards.
AATGCAACTAGAGAAACTAGAAGAGCAGCTAAACAGAAGCCACGGGCTGGAAGTAAATGAGCTGAAAAATAAGGTTTGGATATCTGTGTATTTGAGAGCAGAATACTCTTGTTTATACTGCTGTCTGTCAGCCTTATATGATAGATTTTCTTATGTATTAACCCTGCAAAAAATCCAGTTCTCTATATTAGCTTTGAGAGGGGAAGCTGCTAAAGAGACTTATGAATACGGCCTTCTAGCGATTTGCAGTGATGTAATGTTGTAGCTGGATACTTAGAGTAGGGTTAGTGGCCAGTGTGACCTCCTAAATTACTACACAGTATTCACCTTGCATAAAGACCAGTTCTCTAGACTGCTGCAGCTACTGTGTGCTTTTTCATTCTGCACTGCAGACCAGTATCACTTTATGAGTCAAGGTACACGAGCACCAACCCTTTATGACTTGTGAATTGAAGAAAAATGCATATGACCCAGTTTTCGATAGCTTTGTGAGGGAAGTACCATTATTATGTCTATATGACAGCTTTGTAAGGGAAGTACCAACATTATGTCTATATGACAGAGAAGAAAGTCACTTCTTACATAGATGGAGTAAACTGAACTAAATAACTGCCAGGAATCAATCAAAGGTTCAGCTGAGGCTGTCTGATTCTAAAACTGTGTTACTGAGTTCACTTACTCTAATGATACATTATATCCTGATTTCGTTTTAAACAAAGGAAAAAAAATAGCTTAACAACTTTTTTGTTGGTTTTTGTTTTTCCAGGTAGGGTCTTGCTCTAGCTCAGGTTGATCTGGAATTCACTATGTAGTCTCAGGGTGGCCTCAAACTCACGGCAATCCTCCTACCTCTGCCTCCCAAGTACTGGGATTAAAGGTGTGCACCACCACGCCTGGCTTATTTTAACAACTTTTCCTGTGACTGATTCCATTTGGAATCTCTGACTACCTGGAGCCTCCAGCTTGTGTTTAAAGATTCTTAACTACCTAGTGCCTTCAGCATGCTTGTCAAGAATCTATTTATTTATTTTGGTTTTTCGAGGAAGGGTCTCACTCTAGCCCAGGCTGACCTGGAATTAACTATGTAGTCTCAGGGTGGCCTCGAACTCACAGCAATCCTCCTACCTCTGCCTCCCGAGTGCTGGGATTAAAGGTATGCACTGCTGCGCCCAGCAAGAATCTTCTTTTTTTAACTTAAAAGTTTATTTATTTATTTAAGTATTATTTATGTATCTTTAGTTTTTGGTTTTTCGAGGTAGGATCTGGCTCTAGCTCAGGCTGACCTGGAATTCACTCTGTAGTCTCAGGGTGGCCTCAAACTCACGGCAATCCTTCCTCAGCCTCCCGAGTGCTGGAATTAAAGGCCTGTGCCACCATGATCAGCTTTATTTATTTATTTGAGAGAGAGAAAGAGGCAGGGGGGAGAGGGAGAGAGAGAGAGAATAGGTGCACCAGGACCTATAGCCACTGCAAACAAACTCCAGATTGTGCATCTGGCTTACATGGGTACTGAGGAATTGAACCTGGGTCCTTAGGCTTCTTAGGTAAGCGCCTTAACCATTAAGCCATCTCTTCAGCCCAAGGAATTTTAACCACCTAGAGCCTCCAGCTTGCTTCCAAGGAATCGAGAACTTTGCTCTTGCTCCTTTGTATTTAATGTGCATATTCTGACTCTTTTCAGATCCCTGTCTATCCAGTCTTGCTGTATTTTGTCTGTTTTCTTAGACTATTTTCCATTTGTTAAGTACTTTGTATAGTGAAAACTTTTTCCATGTCTGCTCACTACCTCCCAAGTTCTCATTAAATTAAATCGTGTTTTCCCAGTTTAAATAATGGTGTCAGTGAAATTACATATTAGAGCTGGTTTAATTTTTTTCTAATATGCAAGGAGACAAATGTAACTGGAATACTGTTGTGGCATAGTGAGTTATCTTTCCTGTGGCTCTGACAGGCAGTAATAACTTTGTTGAAAAGTAATCTGAGTTGAGATCTTGATAGCTAGTAATGATGTATCATTCCTCTAGGTTTAGCAGTAGCTTTAATTAACCTATATAAATGTAATAATAGAGGAAATATTTAGGAACTCAGTAATGCAAGGATAATTATAGAAGTGCTTTGTAAAAATATTTATTTGAGAGAGGAAAAGAGGAAGCTAGAGAATGGGTGCTCCGGGGCCTCCAGGCACTGCACATGAACTTCAGATGCATGGTTTATTTAGGTACTGCAGAACCAAACCTGGGCCCGCAGGCTTTGCAGGCAAGTGGCTTAACCACTAAACCATCTGTCGAACCCTAGAAGTGTATTTTTTGAATCAAAGATTAAATCCATCAAAAAAAAAAATGCATTTGCTGATGCTTCCAACCATTTTTTCCAAAAATTTGGAGTTTACTCATTTTCCTTCTCTTATCTTTCATATTTAATCCATTAGTAAGTTCCAAGGAATTGACCTATAAAACCTCATTGTAGCTACTGTCATTGTAGTCCAGATTACCATCTATGGTAGTCTTCTAAGAAGGTTGCCTCTTCTGTCACTGCTATGTCGTTTCTATTTTTTAAGAACTGGGACTACAGCTCAGTGGAGAATGCGTCTTATTCTTCACAGCAGCCAAGTGGCCAGCAGCATTGCCTTCAGGTTTCTTCTAGGAAAACCAGGTCTACTCTGAGCACTAGAGTGGTTTGTTTCTGAATTTGTAAAACAAGGTGGGTTACTGATACAGGCGTCTAGTGGCTGAGGACATAGCTCTGTGGTAGTGTTTGATTAGCATAATCAAGGCCCTGAGCTTCAGTCCCCAACACTAGGGGGTGTGGAAGCAGGAAACTCTAGTAGTCCTACAGTAGGTGTGAGCCACTGCAGTGATGCTTTTCAGAAAGGTTGTGAATGTTTCTCTTTTCTGGCTTCAGTTAGAGAAGCTGAAAGTGGAGTTGGATGAGGCCCGGCTGAGTGAGAAGCAGTTGAAGCACAAAGTGGATCAGCAGAAGGAACTCCTGTCCCAGAAATCCGAGGAGTTGCGGGTGGTGTCTGAGCGCACACATGAGAGCATGTCTTCAGAGGTGCTGGCTCTTCAGGTCGAGTTGACTGAAATGGAAAGCGTGAAGGTAATTTGTACAGCATGTGTTTGCTCTTTCTGTATAATTTGTATGCTTTGTAATGCTTAGTTTGGTTTGTGTGTGTTCATGTGTGTGAGTGCATGCACACTTGTGGAGGTCAGAGGACAGTTTTAGGGCGTCAGTCCTTGCTTCCACCTCCTTTGAGAGGTAGGTCTCACATTGTTCACAGCTGCTTTCACCAGGGTCCCTGGCCCCAGAGCTTCCTGTTGATTGTCCTGTCTCTGTCTCTCCCTCCCTGATCCTTACGCATGGCTGGGATTGTAAATGCCTGCCACAGCATCTGGCTTTTACGTGGGTCCTGGGCTTCCAGACTTGGGCACTCATGCCAGCATGGTAAGTACTTGACCCACTGAGCCAACTTATATCCCTACCTTTATTTTGAAGTAATTCTTATGAACTATTTTTAAGGCTCAAATGTTTTTTGACCTAACAAAAAATGTTTGACAGAGTTTGTAGGTGCATTTCATCATTCAAGACATTTTCATTTGCACGATTATTTAGAGCAAATCTTACTTTTAAGTTAATGAAACCTCTGGAAGAATTTAGAGGCATTTACTCTGATCTCGGTTTGGGTTCTAAAAGCCCAATATGTAAAATGCTGGCGCAGTAAAAGTTAAAATTGGTGTCAGCATAGATTTTTTTTTTTCAACTGTGGATAATTAAAGCCTTGAATTCACAGGAAAAGAAGGTTAGTCTCTGGAGTATTTTATTTGACTGCTTGCTGAAAAATCCAGTAATAATAAAATTTTTAATATGCACTTGATAAGCTTCGAGTAGTTCATTAGTATTAGAGTGGGGGTTAGACGTACCACAATAACAGATGAATTAAGCAGCTGCTACATGAAAGGTTATTCAAGAGAATTTTCTCTCTTGGTTTCTGTTGAACAGGCCACCCTCAGAGAAGAAGTCAATGAGCTACACTACCGACAAGAACAACTAGAATGTCTCAACACGAATTTGATGAGCCAGGTAGATCGGCTGAAAGAAGAGAAAGAAGAGCGAGAGAAAGAAGCAGTTTCTTACTACAATGCCCTTGAGGTATCATGATGAGAATAATACCCAATTTCCAACTTGTAGTAAAGTGTTCTCTTGCTACTCTGATCGCCATCAGCTAAACTGTTCTCTTTTACATTTAGAAAGCTCGCGTGGAGAATCAAGATCTTCAGGTGCAGCTGAGTCAGGCACTGCAGCAAGCCTTGGATCCCAATAGTAAAGGAAATTCTCTGTTTGCAGAGGTACTGAAAAGTGCTCTGACGACTGAGTTGGCATCTCATTTACTACAAGAACAGTTCAACATTTTGCTATCTTCCAGGTGGAAGATCGAAGGGCAGCTATGGAGAGGCAGCTTAACAGTATGAAAGTCAAGTATCAGTCAATGAAGAAGCAAAATGCATTTAACAGAGAGCAGATGAACAGAATGAAGGTACAGCGTTATACTAGTGGAGGGCTTTACATCTACTTTATATTAGAGCTACATCTGCAGATAGATCAAAGTAACAATCTTTTCTTCAAGGAGTGTACTTAATCACTTATAGTATTGCAGGATTCTTTAAAAGTTCTTTTATTTATTTGAACGGGTGGGGGGGCAGATAGAGTAAATGGGCATACCAGGGCCTCTAGCCAGACTTGCCATCTTGTACATCTGGCTTTATGTGGGTACTGGGGAATCAAAGTTGGGTCCCTTGGCTTTGCAGGCAAGTGCCTTAACCGCTAAGCCATCTCTTCAGCCCAAAAGTTTTTTTTTTTTTTTAATTGCCCAGAAGATGCTATGGTTTTATCTAATCTTAGAAAAATAGTAGTATGCTTAGCAGCTGCTAATTATTTTATAACAGTTACTTACCAACTACCAGTGAGACATGAAAACCTTGTAGAGTAGGAACAGAAAAGATTCTTCTTTCTTTCTCTTAGCCTGATGTCTGTCTAAACACACTCTTAGGTTTCCTACTTTGCCTAGGCCTAGCTCTCTCACCACTGCCCACTTCTTGCTTGAAGGCTTAATTTCTTTTGAACTTTGAACTAATCAGGGTCCCCTTTCCTTGTAGCTCATCAACTCAGGTATATAGGCCCTCTTACTTATAAGGCTTTTTTCATGATGCCAATTGAAGAAAGAGAAAAGCGTGTTAGCAATTGGAAAATTTCCAGGATTGTTTGTACCAGGCCTTTGAATCCTGATTCCCGATCTCTAACGTCTGATGTTAGTAAGGTAGTAAGTGGAACCCTAAAAAGGCTTCCTTTGCTTTTTTTTTTTTTTTTTTTTTTCCCTGTAGGATAATGTTTTGCCAAAGAAATAGGCAATCTTAATAATTAATGAAATTTGGGAGTTATATAAACTTGGGATTGAGTCATAGATTTGTCACTTGCTAGCTGTGTGATCTTGCATGTGAATTTTAACTGTCAGGTGTTCACCTCATCTAAAGGGGGAAGCAATAGAAAGAACCTGCCTCTTGGAGTCACCTGAAATTAAATGGTAGCAAAGTGGTGCTTCCCATCCTTGTCACAATCATGAATAACTTCATCATTTTACCACTTGAAATCTTTGTAAACTCACTGATCCTTGGTGACAGTGCATATGATGAGTAGCAGGCAGGTTTTGGCAAATGAATGGCATGCTCCCAGACCAGTCATGTAGCTTAATCTTTATTTTACAGAAGTACAAACAAGTATGTTGAAGACTTTAGATATCATTTAAAACCATAGTCAAAATAAGTACTCAGAGGTTACAACCACAACAAAATTTACTTATGCATATGTTTTCAAGTTGTGAGATGAGAAATAACTACTTAGTTGCTCAATGGTTTCAAAGTAATATAGTACAAAACAGAAATTGTACCAGAAAAATGCTTATCAGAATCTTGGTTTTTATTGGTGGGGCGACTTTTTTCTAGTTACAAATTGCTACATTACTGAGGATAAAAGGATCTCAAGCTGAATTTGAGCAGCAGGAACGGTTGTTTGCCATGTTGGAACAGAAGAACGGTGAAATAAAACACCTTTTAGGTGAAATTAGAAGTCTGGAGAAATTCAAGGTACATCTTTTTAAAACATCTTAAAAATACAGCTAACTTTTTTTAAACTTACTTCATTATTAACTTTCAAGTTGATCTAATGTTTATTTTGTTGCTTTTTTTCTGCTCTTTAGTATTTTTACTGCTGTTTCTCTAGGACAATGTTTAAACAAACAAAACCAACCTCTCTCAGTTGTTGTTATTATATAATTGTTATTAAGAATTCGTGAATGTTAACATGCATAGCCTATCTCCTTATAATTCTTGTCACATTATGATGTAAATATTTCTTAACTCACTGAAAGGCCCTATCATTTGCTCTTAAATGAAGACTCCACCTCCTAGTCTTGTATACTATGAACTCTAAATAAATGTGATTATTTAGTATTAATTCTCATTTCTTCTAATTGCTGTTACCTCACTGAGACTTCCTCTTGTCTGTTGTCAATAATAGTTTTTCAGTATTGTCTATTTCCTTTTTGTTATTTTTGGTTTTTTGTTACGTTGTTTTAAAAATAACAGGTTTTCTTATGGCATTTTCATATATATTTAGTATTGGTTGGTCTCCCCTGTCTCTCTGAAAACCTCCTTTACTACTTCAGCCCCAGTATTCCCCATTCCTGTTTCACCAGTCATGTGCTCCATTGCCTTTCCCATGCTCCTCCTTTCTAGTCCCTTTTCTCCCATCTCATGGGTCACTTTCTAGTTTCCTTGCCTCTACCCACACTTAACTTCCACCCAATATACATTTAACAATTAGAAGCTAGGGTTCCTGTATGAAAGAGAACATGTGACATTTGTCTTTTTATGCCTGGGCTACCTCATTTAATATAGTTCCATCAATTTTTGTGCAAATTTCATTTTTTTTAAGGTTGCATAAAATTCCATTATGTATGTTACTACGTTTTGATTATCCATTCTTGTGTTCATGGACACCTAGGCTGATTCAGTTTCCTTGCTGTTATGAAAAGAGTAGCATTGAACATGCATATGCAGCTGTCGCTATGGCAAGGTATAGAGTCTTTTGGATACATGCTTAGGAGTGGTCTTACTAGGTCACACAGTAGTTTTGTTTCTAGTGTTTTGGGAAGTCTCCACACAGATTTTGACAGTGGCTACAGAATCTCACAGGCCAACTAGCTTAGCAACTATATACACTGCTACAAAGTAGACCTTCCAAGGTCTCTGCAGTGGGATTGCAAAACTGGAAGGGAGCTCAATCTGTACAGTGCTTTCTTATAAGCCTAAGGGCCTGAGTTCAATCCTCAAAACCCACATAAAAACAAGCACTGGGCATGATGGTGCATGTTTGTAATCCCAGCACTGGGGAGGTGGCAACAGGAGAATCCCTGGGGCTCATTGACCAGCCAGTCTAGCCTAATTGATGAGCTCTAGACCAATGAGAGACCCTGTCTTGCAAAAAGGTGTGTGGCGTTGCTGATGATGACACCCATGGTTGTCTTCTAGCCTTCATATATACTTGCACACAGAACTGTGGCTCCCCCTGAGCCTTGTGACTTCAGCAAGAGTTCTTGTAAAACAAACAATAAATATTCAAAGATGCCATGTCTCACATACAAGTATTATGTAGTTTTGTCAGAGAATACTGAACTTTTCCATTTGATTTGTATACTTTATATTTCTATCGGTGATGTATCAGAGCCCTTGTTTGACAGGTGAGAATAGATTATGAGTGTTGTTTTAATTAGTATTTCTCTAGTGAGTTAGGTTAAACTTGTGAATATTTAATGTCCAGGATCCACTCATGTTTCCTACTAGTATCACTGTGGTTTCATTTCTTCTTCATCTCAAGTTCTAATCCCCATCATAGTGTATTCATATATTCGTTTTATGATGTGAAGCATCATATGTTTCATATTGACCCCCCTGAGATGCCAAATTTATTATGTGTCATTTCCTTATGTGTGTGTTTCTGTTCTGTTGGTCTGTCTGCACATTTGTACTATTCTGTTCATAGAGGTTTTGTAGTATACTTTTATTGATTAGACTAGCACACATTAAAAAAAAGTTTTTATGCGGAATGTGTTGCATTTAGGAATTTTAAAATTACCTGAGGAAACATTGAAATCTTCTCACAAGGGTAGTGCTTAGCATGGTGCCTGCGAAATGAGTGCTTACTAAGTGGTGGATGCTATTATTATAGCACACCTGATTTGCTTATTTGCTCTGACTGATGAGAATTTTTGTTTTCATTAGAATTTATATGACAGTATGGAGTCTAGGACTTGTATGCCAGTCAACTCTTGTGTTGTGGAGGACAGCACCTACTATTCAGATTTGCTTCAGTTACAGCTTGACAAGTTAAAGTAAGTGGTTTTTGACTAGTAAGGTGATTTTTATTTGCTTCGTATTGGTGACTACAAATTTTTCCTTTAAAATTGACAAAAGAGCCAGGCATGGTGGCATACGCCTTTAATCATAGCACTTGGAAGGCAGAAGTAGGAGGATCAGTATAAGTTCAAGGCCAGCATGAAACCAGACTGAAATCCAGGTCAGCCTGGGCTAAAGTGAGACCCTACCTTGAAAAAAATCCCCCCAAATAAATAAATAAAAGATAAAATTGGGCTGGAGAGATGGCTGAGTAGTTAAGACACTTGTTTACAAAGCCTAATGGCCCAGGTTTGATACCCTAGTACCCATATAAAGCCAGATACACAAGGTGGCTCTTGCACCTGGAGTTCATTTGCAGCAGCTAGAGGCTCTGGCACACCCATTCTCTCTGTCCCTCTCTCTGTCTCTGCTTGCAAATGAGTAAAATAAATTGATAAAAGAAATTTTCAGAAAAGAAAGGAAGTAAAAATATCTTTGTGTGGCAAATGAGTTTTACATAAGAAAAATAATTTTAATAAATAATTGAATGTGTTTTTTAAATTTTCATGCTGCTTTTTTGCTTGATGAGTACAAAGCATTTTAATCTAGAAAATTTCTCAATCAAAATTCTTTAAGAATAAATGCTTCATGTAATTTAAAACTTTAAAGAACTTATGAGAATACTTTTTTGTGGGGTTGGGAAGATGGTTCAGTTGATAAAAACACTTGAGCGTGAACATGAGTACCTGAGTTTGGATTCTGGTACCCATGTAAAAGCTGGCCATGGCGATTTACTCCTGTTATCCCAACTGGGGAGGTGGGGATTGGGGCCCCTGAGGCTTGCTGGTTAGCTAGTCTAGCCAAATCCATGTGCTCTAAATAAATAAGGTAAGGCGTGGTTGAGCAAGACACCCAACTTCCACTTCTGGCCACACATGCAGGCATACCACACACAGAAACACACCCAACAGAGTATTTTCTTAAATTGTCCATTTCCTGTGAAGAGTTGTGAAATTATGGGGCTTTGAAAATGTACATTATTTTTGGTACTAAAATCTCCAGAGAAATATATTTTTGATCCTCAATAAAAGTATTATGCCACATGTATATTATGTATTATTTTGATATTTTTTAGTTCTTCTTTTTTGTCGTTATAGCAAAGAAAGTGAAAGCACAAAAGGTGAATTGTCCATACAGCGAATGAAAGCATTATTTGAGAGCCAACGGGCCCTGGATATTGAACGAAAACTTTTTGCAAATGAAAGACGCCTCCAGCTTTCAGAGAGTGAAAATATGAAACTTAGAGCTAAACTAGATGAATTAAAGCTGAAGTATGAACCTGAAGGTATGTATATTTCCTATTTTTGTCTTTTAAGTCATGAGTAGCTCTGAGAAATCTCAAATGTTTCTTAATACAGTTTTGCACAAATGCCATCATAACCAATGTCTGCTTGTGTGCCTGTAGTTAGTGAAGAAACCTTGCTGCTGTTACTGTGTAAGGAAGGCCAGAGAACTGACCAGTAGTAAATGAGCATGATGGTAATGTGTTCTCTTTGGGAATGTGTGAGTTCATCATAATGTGCATTAGAAACTTGACATTTTGAGTCTTTTCCATTTAAGATTGTAGCATCTGGTGTCATATACTAGAGAGGTTTCGTTTATTTTGGGAAAGGATATCCCCATGTAGCCCAGGCTTGTGTGATCTTCTCTATGGTCGTCTCAGACTCATGATTCTCTTGTGCTGCCACCTCAGTGTGAGAATCTCCAAAGGGTTTTATTTTATTGATGCAGCTGCTATTGAAGCTATACTAGCTAAGTTTGTTTATAGGAAACCTAAACAAGGTCTATGTTCACATATTTATCACCCTCTAAGTGCTCTGTGTGTGAGGGTTCGGGTTCTGTACAAAGTGTTGTCTGCTGCATCCTGCTGAGTAGAAATTAGTCCTGTGAACACACGAAGGCGGAGAAGATGTCCTGATTGGGGCTGTGTAGCATTTCACCCATTTTCTTCTAGTAGTGTCATTGTTTTGGATCTTGTGAGCTAATGTTTTTTTTTTTTTTTTTTTTCTTTTATGAGAGTAGAGGGGATAATGTTATCCTTTAGATAGGACTCCAGCTTTCTCATGTCTGCTCCATGTTATGTGTTCCTGACCCTGACCCTTCATTGTTTGACTTTGTTCAGTTTAGTGTTCCTTCTGTTGCTGATTTCTAGTTTGACACCACAGGATCAGAAAAGATACTTTTATGATATCAGGTTTTGGTTTCGTCTTTATTTTGTTTTGTTCAGACTGCTTTCTGCCTAACATCTAATCTGTCCTGTGTACAGTTAAGCAGAATGAATTTTGCAGCTGGTGGATAGAATGTTCTATAAATTTCCATCAGCTGTGTTTGAACTCTAGAGTGCTGTGATGATTTCCTGTTGCAAGAAGAGAGGTGTTGGCTCTCTCTTAGGTTTAATAATTCACTTTGTATATTTAAGTGTTCTGATGGTATGTGCACATATGTTTATGAGTGTTGCATCCTCTTTAATGGCCTTGTCTCTTTTTGTAGTTTCTGATTCAAAACTCATTTTGCCTGATATAAATATCCTACTTTCCTTTGGTTCCCACATGGAGTAATGTCTTCGTGTTGGTTCACTTTCAGTGTATGTGTGCCCTTCCCGATGAAGTGACTTTCACATAGGCAGCATAGCATCTGTTCTGTTTTATTTTATTTTAAATCCATTCAACCATTCTGTCTTTTTCAATTAAAGAATTTAATGTACTTATCATTAAGGTGATTTGCTTTTTTTGGCTGAGTGATTTTCTCCAGGGTGCTTTGATGTCACACTTTATTTTTAAAATATCCAAGCTTTTTCCTTTATAATAATCATGAGACTTACAAAGAACATATTATAGTTAAAACAGGTCTATTGAACTATAAAAGTTATTTTGAACACAAAAGAGCAAAAAATAGTCTTCTCTTTTAACTCCATTCCTCTCCATATTTTGAATTTTGATGTCAAAATTTACAATTTTTAATATTGCCTGCCCTTAACAAATTTAGTGTTGTCTTTTAATCATGCTTTCATTTCATTTGTCATATTTTTGGCTCCAAGATTTGATTTTTATTACATTCAATCTCTTAAATTCCTCTGATAAATTTCTGAATTGAGTCTGTGTGTCTTCTTAAATTCTGTTTTTCTTAAGACAGTTATTTTAAATTGTCCCAAGTCATTTATACACGTCTTTGGATCTGTCATTGGCGTCATGGCTTGTCTGCTCTTTTTTATATTTTATTTATGTATTTAAAAGAGAGACGGAGGGAGAATGGGTGCACCAGGGCCTCCAGTTGCTGCATATGAACTCCAGGTGCATGCATCACCTTGTGCATCTGGCTTATTTGGGCCCTGGGGAATTTAATCTGAGTCCTTTGGCTTTTTAGGCAAGTCCTAAGCCATTTCTCCAGCCCAGAATTTTTTTTTTCAAGGTAGGGCATTGTTCTAGCCCAGGCTAACCTGGAATTCACTGTGTAGTCTCAAGGTAGACTTGGACTCATAGCAATCCTCCTACCACTACCTCCCAAATGCACCGCCATGCCTGGCTTCATTTATTTTTAAGGCTATTCTTTTTAGTCCTTCTAGACAGGCATCTCTGTGGATTTGGTGAATAATATTCCTTGCAATGTATGATTATTTGTAATTATTCTGTTTTAGTAACTTTTTTAAAGACACTGTGAGCAGACTGGCCCTTGAACTCCATTTCTGCATTATAGGTCACCTGCAGCACCCCAGTTGATTCTAGAGTTAAGATGACTGAGACTGCTAGTGTCAACCCTGGTTTGGCTCATAGGCAGTCTGCAGGAGACACCCAGGACACTTAGTTCAAAGGCTTTGTGGCTTGTGTCTCCAGTAGTGTGGCACTTTAAGGAGCTGTCTGGTGCAGTGTCTCCTGTGGCAGGAGCGTAGAGCCGCTGTCCACATCTGTCCATATACATTGCTGTTATTCCAGCTTGTCCTTGTTCCCAGCTGGCCATGGGTGGGACAGCCCCCTACACTCTCAGTGCTCCCGGTGGGCCAGTACAGGAGTGACTCCCACTCAGGGCCTCAAGGTGATGGAGCAACCAAATATCTGCCTCTGCCTCAGTTTCCCAGCATAGAAACTGAGTTCTGTGTGTGATACCTGTAGCAGCTTGGGGAGGGAAGTTAGTGTCACAGAGAACCTTTCCCCCTACTGTTCAACCTTGCTTAACTCTGCTTTGTGTTCCTGTCATGTTTGTTTATGCTCTGGTGTTTCCAGCTCTGTGGAGGTGTTTTTGAGTGCATAGTTATTCTTGCTGTGGGGGTCATCACTGCAAAATCCTCCTTTACCATCTTTCTCCACCCTCTCTCTGTCTCTCAGTAATTCTAGTTTTAAAGGAAAACATTAGGACAGGGGAATCTAAGTCTAATCACTCAGAAAATAGCCTACCTATACAACCTGATAATCTCATATACTGCATATAATTGAAAAATAAAATTTTGCTATGTATGGATTTGAAAATGTAAGACCAAATATAAAGAAGTCTACGAATGCCATGGTTCTAAACCTTCCCTCCCCAAAAGGTGATGGTAACATGTTTTATGTTAAGAATTCTTGGCCAGGTTTTCCACCACACTGTTAACATACCTTAGTCTCTTCATTATTTTCTTGGTGAGCTCCAGTGACTCTTACCACTAGGGGGCGATTGGTGACAATAGAAAAGTTTTATGTAGTTTCTCTGTACTCTTTCTTCCTTGATTCTAATAGGATCCCTGGTTAAGAGTTAGGAATTTCAGAGGTCTGAAAGCCAAACTGAACATGGCAAAGACACAGAAAGATGTGTTGTGAATCCAGATAGTGTGGGTTTCAAAGGAACAGTGCAAAAGAAAGGGGGAGATGCGGTCTTGTCTCCACAGTGCTGCTTTCTGGATGTCCAGCCCTTTCCTTACTCGCCGCCTCTAACACTGTGGTTTTGAACACGAGAGGCGCATTGATGTGGCGGCTGGTAAAAGAAGTTAGAGCAGGTAATTCAGTGAATGTAGCACCATCATGGGGGATAGAATCATACTAGCCCAAAAGGATAAAAGGCTGTTGTAGTAGTCTGTGCTGAGTCTTAATGTGTTGGGCCTGGAGAGTCTGTGTTATAGGTGAGTATAATAAAAACAAATTACCAATATGCAGAGTTTGACCAGTTCTTTTCATTTAATCCTTATAACATAATGCTCAATGAAATGGGTGCTTTTAATTTAAAACAAAAGTGCAGAAAAGTTATCTACTTCCCCAGGTCATCTGGCTGCTAAGTGCTGGGACTTAGACCAGAGGAACTCCTTCACTCCTTAGCACTGCTGCCGTAAGAGCTTAGGTCTTACGGTGCGTCCACAAATCTTGCATTTACTTGTTTAGTCAAAACACCAGAAAAGAACATCCTGTTCATTCCTAGAACTTTATAGGTTGAATGTTCAAATTATAGAAAAACCTATAAGGTAGACTCAGTAGAATCAAGGAATAGGGCTTGTAAGTCAGTGGTAGAATGTGAGGACTTAGGTTCTTTCCCTAGCACCACAAACACAGGGCTAGTGGAGTCTGAATATAGAATAAGAGAAACAGCAAATGAAGGTAGAAGGGGGACTGTGAACAAAGAAGATGAACAGGATGGTTGAAAATAGGAGGGGCTAGGAAGGGGAATGTATTTAACATATATGTTGTAGATATATATACACACATATAGGACATATGCTTGTATGAAAAAATATTTAAAATATATTGTAGTAAGGGCATAAGAGAATTTTAAGAGTAACAAAATAAGGAAAGGGCTTTATATAATTTATATAAACTGTTTCCTTGGGTTGATTGTCTTTGTTTACTCACTGACTGGACGTTGTTAATGGCTTCTTTCTCAGAGAAAATCGAAGTACCCCTACTCAGAAAGAGGCGTGAAGTCCTGCCCGTGGTTGTGACCAACTCCAAAGAGACACATGCTGACACTGCCGCTAGGGAAGAAGGTTCTAGACTCCCAGTTCAGGAAAAGGAGAATCAGCCCTGTTCTAATAATAAGTTAGAAGATAACACCTTACTCCGGGAAAAGTCAATTTCTTCAGACATAGCCATAGCTTGTTTTTCTCCTCGCAAGAATCTGCCCCTGGGTGTGCACCCAAAGAAGGAAAAGAAATGTGTGACGCTGCTGGACGGCGCAGCTGACACTGAAACCTCATGTGAAAGACGTGGGAAGTGCTCCAACTCTCCCAGGTCAGTGTCTTCTTTTCTGCCTAGCAGCCAGTAGCCTTCCCCGTCTTTCCTCTTGTGCTGCGTGAACTATATTACTTGCTTCTCTGTCTGTTGAATTGGCATTGCATGCATTGTGATTCCACAGTTTCTTCTGCCTGCCTTCAGTTTTTCTAAAACCTTAAAGACTAAACTGGTTATAAGAAGAAAGGACTCATGCATAAGGAATGATACCAGAAAATCATTCCTATTTTATGAAATAGAAGTATCACAGCCCTTCACAAGTACATTTATTCAAACAAGCCCCATAGTTTGCTTGTTTGAATAAATGTACTGTTATTTTTCTCCTGATTCAAGAGTAGCAATGAAAGAAAAATTAACTTATCTTCTCAAAGTGCTTTCCAGTCATCATAGACATCTTAATTTAGAAGCCTAGGTGAAATTTGTTTGGAGTTTTGATGTTTATGCTAAACCTTCAGATACAGGCTTTGATGCCAGTTTCATGTTTTAAATATCACAGGTAATTAAGATAATTTAGTTTCATTTTTCTTCTAAAACTTAAAAGCTTCCAGTTGCTACATAATTGAATTTGTGACAAAAAAGAAGTATCAGACATGTATCTGAAAGAATTAGTATTCTGAGGGCTTTTGTCTTTTAAGAAAGTAAAAACAGAAGTGAGACGGTAAGAGAAAGTGAATGGAAGGTAGGGTAGGTGTCTAACTGAAACTAGAGTTCTGGAATCATTTAGCAGCAAGATCAAGCATAAGACAAAAAAGTGAATCAGCATAATAGTTCAGTTATGAAACCAACCGAGGTATCCAAAAAGAGAAGAATGGATAAGAAAATGTGGTAAGTGTACTCAGTGGAATTTTTTAATGACTTTTTATAACTTTATTTTATTATTTATTTGAGGTAGGCAGAGAAAGGGAATGGGTGTGTCGGGGCCTCCAGCCACTGCAAACAAACTCTAGATGCTTGTACCACCATGTGTGTCTGGCTAACCTGGGTCCTGGGGAATTGAACTTGGGTCCTTTGGCTTTGCAGGCAAGTGTCTTAACCGCTAAGCCATCCCACCCACATCTCTACAATTTTTAAAGCTAAAAACAAAGTTACATTATTTGCAGGAAAATGGATGAAGTTGGAGATGTTCTTTTTTTTTTTTTACCCCAATGAAGGGTGTCATTCTAACTAAGCTGGCCTGAAACTCACTCTGTATCCCAGGCTGGGCTTGAACTCACAATGATCCTCCTACCTCTGCCTCCTGAGTTCTGGGATTAAAGACATGTGCCACCATGTGCTACTTGGAGATGATATTAAGCAAGTTCAGCCATTCTCAGAAAAACAGTTATCATACGGTTTATTCTCATTTGCGGTTCCTTTTCCTGAGGTAGGGTCTCACTTTATCTCAGGCTGACCTGGAATTCACTATGTAGATTTACTGTGTAATCTCAAGGTGGCCTTGAACTCACAGCAATCCTCCTACCTCTGCCTCCTGAGTGCTGGATTAAAGACATGCGCTACCACGTCTGGCTCCATGTTATTTCTATCTTGGCTTACCTTTGGTATGTCATCTCAACCTTAAAATACTGTTTCAGCATTTTACTTTTTATATGATGTGTGCTTATCGTAATAGGTCTCTCATTGTATTTAATACTTCATTGTAGGCCTTTTTTTAATCAACCTTAAGATTATTTATTAATTTTTATTTAATCTTGCTGATATAAAAAATCTTGTAGAATCAGTCTTTCAATAGTTTTTTTTTTGTGTGTGTGTGTGGGGGGGGGGATAGTGGTGGAGGGAGGTTCAGACGAGGTCTTACTCCAGCCCAGGCTGACTTGGAACTCACTCTGTAACCCAGGCCAGCTTCCAACTACCTCATCCTCAGTGCTGGAATTAAAGGCCAGCTTTACTTAGTATTCTTAATGGTATTGAAGCGTACTATACTTTTTCCTTGTATACATAAAAAAATAATAATACTGTGCTTCACTGGAGGCCCACTATACTAGGGGTTTATTTCTTTAATTTTCTTTAGCTACATGGGAACTCAGAATGGATACTTTACTGCCTGTAGGTTAACTGCTGACTTAAGGCTTCAAACAGAAGTTAAAGAAGGGAAAGAAACTACAAGCAAACTGAGAACTGAACGTTGCAAGAAACCACACTCCATTCTTTACGTGTCCTCCAAATCGACTCCAGAGACCCAGTGTCCCCAGCAGTAGTGCCTCACTCACTCACTGTACTACCCGGAGCTTAGCTGACTGAGATTGTCTTTGTATGAAGGACACCATCTTGGGCAGTATTTGCATATGCTCACTGTGCCAAAACCTGCCATTTTCTAACTTATTTAACCAAGTATTCAAATTTGGTCATGATGCCAACCAGGAATTTTTTGTGAAGATCCTTCATAGAACTTCTGTGAATCAAAGTGAATAAACTGTCATCAAAGGAAAATGTTATCATTAACATAAATCTATTTCCTTGTAGTATCTGGACTTTTAAAGTTATATAGATACTTCAAGAAAACAATGAAGTCATTAACTATTGTATTCTCCTTTGTACTTGTTTTATGAATGTAAAATTTTCTTATGTTGTAAAAATAGTAATCTGGATTGTAAATATATATTGTTATAGGATGTTTCAATTGTTTAAAGTTACTGATTTTTGTATGAATATATATTATTTAGAGTTTCATGACTAAGTAATTTTAAAATTTGTAATAAATTGTGATAATTTCTCCCCTTTGTATTTTCTGAACCCTACGTTGGTAATAGGAGGCTATCAAAAGAGAATAAGTGAGTGAAAAATGAACTTCAAGGATTCTTAAACCCTGATAATACAATCTGTGTTTCATATATATCGTTATATATCATTTTATTTATAAAATTGTACACAATTGTGTTTTATATAACTATATGCATATACAGTATATCATAACTTACCAAGTAATTTTTAAGTCATTACATATATATTGGTCTTTAATTTCATGTTTTTCTATAGGTGGGTAAATTACTGTTCTCCAGAAAAGCAAAACCAGTAGCTTATGTTTGTTCATGTATTTAAATAGAGGAAAAGAGATTTATTCTCAGGAATTAACCCATGGGATTATAGATAGTCTAAATATACAGTGAGGTTGGCAAGCTAGAGAAGAAAAAACATTGCAGTTCAAGTCCAGATTCCAACTGTTACACGGGAGAGATCAGTCTTTTCAAGAGACCAGTTCTATTCAAGATGTCAGTGGACTTGGCCTAGTCTGTTGTATTCAGAGTGTACTTTCGTTATTGTTTTGTTTTTTGGAAGTAGGGTCTCACTCTAGCCCAAACTGACCTGGAACTCACTTTTGTAGCCCATGCTGGCTTCAAACTCACAGTGATCCTCCTATCTCAGCTTCATATGTGCTAGGATTATAGGCATAAGCCACCAGCTCAGAGTTTACTAATTTTAACTAATTTCATCCATACACACAGTCAAGAACAAATACCAAGAACAGTTTGACCACATACTTGGGCACCATAGTTTAGGCATAACAGTAATCATCACAAAGGAGTCTATCAATGCAGCATCTATCAAAATATATTAGGTAATAATAAATTGCCTATATATATCAAATAATAAACATTTTTTTAATTACAAAAAAGCATTCTTTTAGGAAACTGGGATATTCATACTAACTTACAGAAAGTAGTAGCTGAAGGCAGTGGGAGTAAATAATTTCAACCTGAGGATAATATCAAATAGTGACCATACTTACATCGCATATTGGAGAATGCAAATCTTTTCCTTCCAACCTTGAGTTACTTGAGCTATATGCAAAAATAAGTCCACAGAGCTCATAGTAGGTAAGAAGTGGCAGTTATAATATTGAAATATTAGTAGCCTTTGTTTAAGTCTGGTGTAACAGCCTCAGGCTGCTGAGATGAACTTCCAAACCAGGTACAGTTGTGGAGGAAGGGATATTTATTCAAGTTTATAGAGTCAGGGGAAGTTCCATAATGGCAGAAGAAACTGACCGTACTTCCACAGATCCAAGCAGAGAGAGGAAAAAGCCACAAGCCACACCAGCACAGTAAACCAGCACACTTAAGGACTCCAGACTAAGCTAAGTACTTAGCATATCTTTAGACTAGAATTCCAAATCCACCACCATACCTTAGGGCTGGACCCTAGGATCCGCCCAGTGATACCTCCTTTAGCCAGGTAGCTGGAAATCCAATAAGCTTTAATAAAAGTCCTGAATCTATTGGGGGGGAGGGTCATCTATTCAAACTGCCATGTCTGGTGTGCCTGGTGCTCTTCTAAGCCCTACTGTGTACCACCACCACATTTAACTCTCAGTATATCTGTGAAGTGAGTGTTCACGTTTAATCCCCATTAAGAAGATGAGAAAAGTTGACCATGCCCCTAGAGGAGTTACTTGTCTAAAGTTACTGATGTCTGTAATGGCCCATGAACCGGTCTCTCAGGGACTGATTTCCCTCATATTGCCTTAGATTGTGTCCTCTTTGTCTTAAGGAGGCATGGGTAATTAGACTGCTCAGTTCCAGTCCCTACAGTACTCGGACTGATCCTGTTTGTCTTGTGTCCCACAGCCTCACTAAAAGTCAGTCCTAAGTAAGGTATTATTGGTGGAAGGGAACTAATAATGTATCTTGATGTGCTAGTAGGCACCTTACGTTATATGTCTGAAATGTGATGGGGTTTAGTCTAATGATTAAGGTGAAATATCTTAGAAAAACTCAAATTCTCCTCCCCCCCCCAAATTACTAGACCTGGGCAAGTTTGTCTCAACACATGTTTGGTTTAGGTATTGCTTTTTTAATCATTTATTTTTTTTTATTGTAAAATATGTGGCTCCAAAGTTAAATCTACAAAACAGTATATTCAGAGACAACTAGCTCCCATCTCTGCTTTCTCCTCTTTCCCACAGGGAAACACTTTTGGCTGTAACTCTGTGTTTTGTTTTGCTTTTTCTCAATTTCCTACAGGAGATAGGTAAATAGCTAGGCAGAATGCTCAGCTTCCTTTTTAGATAAAAGTTAACTACTGGGCTGGAGAGATGGCTTAGCAGTTAAGGCTGTTTGCCTGTGAAGCCTAACGACCCAGATGCATGCATATATATGCCTCCCTCTCAAATAAATAAATACATACATACATGCATATGTTATTTATTTATTTGAGAGAGAAGGAGAGAGAATGGGCACATCAGGGCCTGCAGCCACTGCAAACAAACTCCAGATGCATGTACCCTTTGTGCATGTGGCTTACATCGGTCCTGGAGAATGGAACCGGGATCCTTTGGCTTTGTAGGCAAATATCTTAACCGCTAAGCCATCTCTCCAGCCCTACAAATATATATTTTTAGAAAGCTAACTACTAAGCAATGTGCACGAAAACGAGTATTCCAAAATTCTGCTCATTCCACAGAATCATCCAGTTAGCTGGCAGGGATTTGTAGAAGGAAAAACCGATTTTACTGGCACTCTGGGAATAGATTAAGGTGTACCGCAGCCAGGTGAACCATGAAGAAATGAGTAAGCTTAGTGTTGACACATAAAGAAATCTGATGAGCCACTGGCCAACTGTAAGTACTAATCTAGAAATAAAACTACTATACTAGTAATCAACCAGTGGATCCAAAAAGAAATCACTAGAAATATTTTTATTTTTTTTCTTCTATATTTAATCCTGAGCAAAAGATTGTGAGTGTGTGTATGGGGGGGGGGGGGTAGAATGCACCAGGACCACCAGATGCATATGCCACTTTGTGTGTGTGGCTTTACGTGGGTCCTGGGAATTGATCCTAGCCAACAGGCTTTGTGGACAAGTGGCTTCCAACACCGAGCTGTTCCCCTAGTCATGGAGAAATACTTTAGAGGGTGTTGTGGAAAGCTGTCCTCTGAGTATGGCATGGCTGCTAACTTCTTGAACTCTCAGAAAATGATAACTTATGCAAGGCTGGGCCTATGAAAGTTTCTTTTCAGGGGGAGGAGCTCATGAGGCCCCACCCCTTCTTGAAGCTCTATAGACAATGATTACTTAGAGACAGTCATTCCTTCTGTGGTGTGACTGCTTGTAAGTAATCTCTCACTCATGCTTCTGTGAGTAGCCCCAGTAAAACTCATTGGTTCACCAAGCTACATTTGAGTGAAATCATTTTTATTTGTCATTTTTGTCCTGTCTGGGGTGAGTAAACCTTTATTTGCATCTCAGCAAAAGCTCATACGATGCTTGGTGCCTGGATGTGTGACATGACTACCAAGAATGAGTTTGGTAGGATGCACTTGTGTTGTCTATGCAAACTGAAGCTATGTGGTCTGAGGATGGAGTGTCTGTGGGGTCAAACTGTCCTTGTGTGATATGGAAGGCATGTCTTCTTGCTGCTATTGCATTGTCTTTGATATGTGTAAAAAGACTTGCAACTTAGCCTGCTCCATCTGAAAGGGAGTGTCCATGGGGAAGATTCCATAGCGGCCATTTTTATGTGGTAGGGAGTGACACACCTCCTTGACGAGGTGTTTGCCGCTTGAGTATGGAGACACTTTTATGATGGCTAATGGACCGTAAAATATATTGCAGTACCTGAGAGGAGCACGTAGAGGATAGAATTATAAACAGGCTATGGAGTCAATCACATGCTCTGGGCAATAAGACATGCAACAGAGGCTGAATTGTCTGCCCAGAAATAACTTGCCTGCATTCAGGGAAGAACAGAAAAAGATAGGCAGATGTTTCCTCCATACTAGCTTCTGAATTGGCAGGAGAAATGAAGGATAAGAGGGAAGTCTTGGCTAGTTTCTTATGCCTGGGAGAGGATAGCGTAGGAGTAAGAAAAATTAGATCTGTGCTAAATAGTCCTTTCTGGGACCCCTCCCTGGAACCCTTGTGAAGAGTTGAACACTGAGGAGGGAGCAAAGTTGACATTATAGAAGATGCCATGTCAGGTCCAACCTTGAATACAGAGGAAGGGAAAATCCATGGTGGGGGCTTTAATGATGGCCCAGTACAGGAAACTGATAATCAGGGAATACTGAACGTCAGACTTTTTTGAATTGGGAAAGAATTTTGAACAAGAAATGAGAGAACTGCACAGCATGTCTGTGGCTATGGGACATGGGAACAAATAGGATCAGTCTGAGCGCTGTGGGAACAAGAACTGAGGAATGTAACCACCCATCCTTGCTTAAGATGAAGGATGGATATATAACTTACAGAGATAGGAGCACATGAGTCTGTTAGGGACCAGTTCATACGAGCCATTAGAGACACTTGGATCTCACCATCAGAGGCCCTCAGGGCCTGGAGGATGATGGAAGAAAGACAAGAATTCCTGAAGGGACTGTGCATGAGAGAGGCAGTGTTTGAGGCCCTGTTCACTGGGCCAGACAGAGCTGTGTGATTCTGTAGGGACCTTCTGCCAAGCTCTGCAGTGTAATACAATCTTTACAAGGTAGGAGAGGCTGTGGCAGATCTGAGTGATCTAGACTGTCATGTAAATCTGATTCAAAAAGTGCTAAAGCAATCAATAGGGGATGAGGTTAAAAAAAAAGAAGAAGACAAAAAATCCTGTCTCAGTTACTTTAAAGCAAATGAGGCAAGGTTTGCATCAAGCTAGAATTTCTGAGGAGAAAATTGACAGAAAGCTAGATTGCTGTTGTGAGACTTTTAAAAGCCTTTGAAGCCTGAGCAAAAGTTTAATGAAGGTTTAAATGTCCAGCAGTTACTTTCTCATTATTGGGACAGAATATCCAACGAGAAGCAGCCTGTGGAAGGAAAGAATTTATTTTAGTGTCCGTCATGGTAGGAGAAGTATGGAAGGAGCAGGTAGCCAGCATGTTGTCTTTAGAAGGGAGGAAATAGAGTGAGCTGGCAAGTGGGACTGGATTGTAAAGTGTCAACGCCAGCCCCTAGGGACACACTCCAGCAAGGCTCTACCTCCCCAAAGCTCCACAACCTTCCCAAGCAGTGTCACCAACTTGGAATTAAATATTCAAACACACACACGCACACACAATTTTTTTAAAAAAATGTTGCTAAAAGGGCTGGAGAGATGGCTTAGTGGATAAGGCACTTCCCTGCGAAGCCTGAGGACCCATGTTCGATTCTCAAGATCCCACATTAGTCAGATTCACAAAGGTGAGGCCAAGCGCAAGGTCGCACATGCCACTAGGTGGCACAAGCGTCTGGGAGTTTGAGTTCAGTGGCTGAGGCCCTAGCGCGCCAATTCTCTCTCCATAGAGTTAAAAAAAAATTTTAGAAGATATTCAAACCCATGAGTCTCTGGGGGACATTTTACTTGCAAAAAAAAAAAAAAAGGAAAAACAAGTTACTAAAAATAGAGTGAAAGTATCAATTGTTTTAAGTAAAATGGATTATAGTACTATAAACAATTATCAGATATAGTAATGAAATTGTTAAATTCCTGAAATGAAACTACCAAATATAAGACTTTGAAAATCAAAATATACCACCAGAAAAAGAAAAGAAATTGTAACAGTAATTAAAAAAAAGAATTAGCTGGGCGTGGTGGCGTACACCTTTAATCCCTGCACTCAGGAGGCAGAGGTAGGAGGATCGCTGTGAGTTTGAGGCCTACATAGTGAATTCTAGGTCAGCCTGATCTAGAGTGAGAGCCTACCTCAAAAAACAAACAAAACAAAACAAAAATTAAAAAAAAAAAAAAACTTCCAGAATAAAAGTCCATGACTGATTCACTTCACTAGTAAACTAAGACATATTTAAAGAGTTACTCCTTGCTGGGCATGGTGACACACACCTTTAATCTCACTTGGTGGGCAGAGGTACAAGGATTGTCATGAGTTTGACGCTCTCTTGAGACAAAGTGAATTCCAGGTCAGCCTGGCTTAGGGCAAGACTCTACTTTACATGAAAAACTGTTGAACATTATGTAAAGTAGTCAGAATTAACATTGGTAACAGGATGAGTTGGCATAATGCCCTTCTAATAAATACAAAATGAGGAGAAAAGGTTACCAGTTGCCTAGAATTATACCATAAATTGCACTGCCTGCATATAAGCATAAGAAAACATGAGGGCTGGAGAGATGGCTTAGCGGTTAAGCACTTGCCTGTGAAGCCTAAGGACCCCGGTTCGAGGCTCAACTCCCCAGGACCCACGTTAGCCAGATGCACAAGGGGGCGCACGCGTCTGGAGTTCGTTTGCAGTGGCTGGAAACCCTGGCGCGCCCATTCTCTCTGTGTCTCTTTCTGCCTCTTTCTCGCTCTGTCTGTCACTCTCAAATAAATAAATAAACAAAAAAAATTAAAAAAAAAAACGAAAACATGAAATTCTGAGTCAGGGGCATTCTACTCAGTATCTGGCCTGGACCCTTCAAGTAAAACTAATGCCACTTGTGATTTTCTTTTGTCAGAAAAGGTCCAAATAGAACCACTTGGAAGATTTGAATGAGGATTTTGAATAGCTGATAATATTGTCATTGTTAATTCTCTAAACTCCATTCTTGTACTGCCCTTGATTTTAAGAAATGTGCGGTGGGGGCTGGAGAGATGGCTCAGTAGTTTAGGCGCTTGCCTGCGAAAGCCTAAGGACCCAGGTTTGATTTTCCAGGTCCCACGTAAGCCAGATGCACAAGGTGCCGCATGCATCTGGAGTTTGTTGGCGGTGGCTAGAGGCCCTGGCGCACCCATTCTGTCCCTCCCCCCTTCTCCTTTTTCTGTCTGTAGTAAAAAAAAAAAAATTAAAGAAATGTGCAGTGAAGTATTTAAAAATAAAAGGGCATCATGTCTGCCCCGTCTCAAATGGTTCAGAGCAAAAGCAATTTTACCTATTGAGGGGGTCATGATTACACAATGTAGTGAAATTTTAACATTTAGGATATATTTGTGAAGGCGAAAGAATATTTTTTTCTTGCAACATTTCTGTAAGTCTGAAAATTACAAGCTTTATGGGGTATTATTTGAAGTTGTTATTACTGTGTAAAAAGTATAACATTTTTTATAGATCAAACTATTAAACTGGTAATTGAATTTACTAAAGTCACCCGTCAAAACACAAGATAATTTTTAAGTATATCATTTAAAATTTTTAATGACTCATGTATTTGTGTGTGTGGAAGGGGGTCGTGTATGCCATGACTTGTATGTGGAGATCAGTGGATAACCATCTTCTTTGAGACAGGGTCTCTTGCCACTGCAAATGAACATCAGACTAGCTTACCACAAACTTCAGATTCTCCCATCTCTACCTCTCATTGTCATAGGGACATTGGGACCACAGATGCATGTGGCACTTTACATAAAGCCTTATGTGAGTCCTGGGGAATTGAACCCAGGTCACCAAGCTTTGCCAGCAAGTGTTTTTAACTACTGAGTCACTTTCCCAGCCCCACAGGCTAAAGTTTAAAAAAACCAGTTGTAGCTGTAAGCAAATAGACAAGTTTTAAAAAATTATACTATTGTAAGAAAGTATCATATGCCTAGAGATAATAAAAAGTGTAAGACCTTGTCACTGGCAACTTGAAAATAACAGAAACAAATCAAAGACCTAATTAAACAGTGATATATGTTATAAATCTTACTTCTTTCCAAATTGTTCTAAGGATTCAGCATAAGGGCTGGAGAGATGGCTCAGTGGTTAAGGACTGAGCAAAGAAAAACCTATGTTCAGTCCCCAGAACCCATGTAAATAGCTGGGCAAGGGCCTCACATTTTGACCCCAGTGCTGAGGAGACAGAGACTGGAGGATCACTGAAGCTTCCTGGTCAGCCAGTCTAACTGAAAACCAGTGTGCACTATAGGTTGAGGGAAAGACATTGTTTCAGGGAAATAAGGTGGATGAGTGATAGAGAAAGCATCCTCCTCTGGCCTTCCCATGTGAAAAGATTCAACACAGTTACTCTAAAATGTTTCTTTTTCTTTCTTCAAACATAGTGGGGTTGATTCTGGAACTTATATAGAAATGTACTATATCATAGCATCAAGGTGTAGAGGGTTTACGTTGATTGATACATTCAGAGACCTGTTGTACAATGGTAACTGATTAAATGTGGCAACAAGCAAACACAAAGAAATAGAAAAAGGGAATAGGATAGACCCATCAAAGGCACATGCCAGCAACCTTCCACAACCCCACCACTGCCCAGTAGTCTCTTCAGATTTTGAATCCATGAATAAGACTAAACCATTCATGAAGTCAGAGCCTTGTGAGCTAACCCTTTGAAAATACCGTCACTGACATGCAATCGTGTTCAAAGTCGAGATTAACCCTCATAGAGCGAAATGCATTTGCTTTCCTAATTTGTAAGAAGGACACTATAAATGCAGAGGAGTTGGACAGACATAGTGGTGCACCCCTGTCATCTCTGTAGGTGGAGGCTGAAATAGGCAGATCAGTGAGTTCCAGGTCAAACTGCACCACACAACAGAATACACTGTGTTAGTCAGATTTTCCTCACAGTGAGAAAATAACTCACATGTCTTAAGGAAGGAAAGATTTATTTGGGATCATGTTTTCAAAGATACCATTTTACATTCATATCACCAGAGGTTCAGAGGACATGAGATATTGGTAAGTTTAGAATCCCTCTAAATGGAGCTCCTGAGCACGCTTCCGCTCCTCCCTCACCTTCTGAGATTACCAAGATAACAAAGCCGATGTAATTTTAAAATACAATGCCAATGAAGCTAGAAGTCTGAAGGCATATGGCAAGCTCCTAGAGCATGCTAAAATAAATGAAACGGATACATTTGGCCCTGTAGATGATGACGACATTCAGTTTGATGACAGTGCAGATGATGACGAAGATAGGATATCTAGAATGAACTCAGCATTTTACATTCCAGTCTTTCTGAAGATTGTTCTACAAGTTTGGAATCTGGCCGTAGACCTCAAGGAAAAGTCTTTACTCTCATGATTCTAATTTTTTGAGGCGGACTGATATGTTACTAAGGTCACTTCTTTTAAAACTGATAATGCTGAAGTATCTTAAGTGAAATGTTAAATAGCCTACTTTCTCCTTTTGATGTAATGGAACTTAAGGCTAGAAGACCACATAAGAAAAAAATGTATTACTGCCTTTCCCACTTTGACTACTTCTGTTTTTGAATAACCATTTATTTGCCTTGTAAGAAAAAGAAAAGAATCCCTCTAAATGACTTTAATGTTCAGCCAGGGTAATGAATCACTGGCTTAAGTCATGTCAACACGGACACTGCTGAATGTGGGGAGGGGAGACAGCCAGACTCTATCTTCCCCTTGAATCTCATGACCAGCTCTTTAAGACAACTCTCACTTCTTTTTCCCAACCTTCCTGTCTTCCTCAGAATCATCTGATGACCATAATTTGTTGAGATTCCAATAAGTAACACTTGCATATTTGTGTGCTACTGGTGTTCTCCATGATTTAGTCTTATCTCGTGTAGTTACCATTAAGGAATTGTTCCAAGGTGGGATAATAGAGCTGTTGTCGTTCACAATAGCTAGGAAATGGAATCAACCCAGATGCCCATCAACTAATGAGTGGATAATGAAGATGCGGTACATATACACAATGGAATTCTGCTCAGCCGCAAGAAATTATGAAATTCATAGCAAAATGGATAGACCTGGGGAAAAAAATGATACTATTATGCTTCTTGGATTGAGTGGACAGGAGGTTGTAACCACTCTGGAGTTTTGCTTTAGCATATGCGCATCCGAGTATGGGAAATCCAGCCAGTGTTCAGGAGACTTTTACAACCCAGTGAAATTGCTAGTTCAGTGGTGTGGGGCGTTCACAGATTTCCTTCTAAGGAGAAGGATAAGTTTTTGCACCTGATTTACTACTAAGAAAGAATCAAAATGCCTAGTGGGCTGGTTAGGTTTTGGAAGCAGCACGTTCCTCCCTGGGTGTGATACCAAGTGACTTAGAAAGCTGCTAGTTGTCAGTGGAGCAAAGATCAGGAGGAGGCTCTCCAATAGGTCCAGGATGCTGTGCAGGCTGCTCCGCCACCTGGGCCACATGATCCAGCAGATCCAATGGGACTTGAGTAGTACTTGTCACTGTCAGTGACAGATAGAGCTGCTGTTTGGAACCTTTGGCAGTCAGTCCGCCATGGATGAATCATAACGGAGGTCCTTGGGATTTTGGAGTAAGGCCCTGCTGTCATCTGCACACAATTATCCCCCTTTCAAGAGACAGCTCTTGGCTTGCTGTTGAGCCTGGGTACAGATTGAACACTTGACGATGGACCACATACTATGTGCTTTCAGCTACCCATCGTGAGCTGGCTGTTGTCTGACTCGCCAGGCCGTAAAGCTGCGACATGCACAGTAGCATCCCATCATCAAATGGAAGAGGTACATATGTGATTAGGCCCGAGCAGGGCCTGACGGTACACGTAAGTGACATAAAGAAGTTGCCCAAATGACTGTGGCTCCTATTCCTATTGCATTGCCTTCTTTTGCAAAGCATGCACCTATAGCTTCATGGAGTGTGACCTATGATTGGCGGAGGAGGAGAAAGCTAGTGCCTGGTTTACAGATGGATCTGCATGCTATGCAGGCACCACCACAAAGTGAGCAACTGCAGCATTACAGCCCTTTTCTGGGACAACTTTAAAGAACTGTGGTGAAGCGAAGTCATCACAATGGGCAGAACTTCAGGCAGGGCACATGGTTGTACATTTGTGGTGGAAGGAAAAGTGGCCGGATATGTGGCCATGCACTGATTCATGGGCTATGGCCAGTAGTTTGGCTGGAGGGTTCACGACTTGGAAGGATCCTGACTGGAGAATTGGAAAGACATTTGGGGGAAGGAGGGTGTAGACAGATCTTTCTGAATGGGTGAAGACCGATGTGAATGCTCATCAAAAGGTGACTTCAGCAGAGGATGACTTTAGTAATCAGAAAGGTTGATTCATCCCATGGATAGCAGTCAACCTCTTTCCCCAGCCATCCCTGTCATCGCCCAGTGGGCCCATGAAAACGTGACCATGGTGGCAGGCTGGCTATGCATGGGTCCAACAACGTGGAGTTCCACTCACTGAAGCTGACCTAGCCAAAGATGCTGCTGAGTGCCGAATCTGCCAGCAGCAGAGACCAACACTGAGGCCCCATACGGCACCATTTCCCAGGATGAGCAGACAGCCTCCTGGTGGCACATTGACTACTGAACCGTTTCCACAGTGGACAGGGCAGCATTTTGTCTTTACTTGAATACTTGCTCTGGGCATGGATTTGCTTTTGCTGCACATACTGCTTCTGCCAAAACTGCTGTCTGTGGGTTTATGGAATGTTTCATCCACTGTCATGGTATTCACCTGGGCTTCTTAGAGAAGAGCCATGTAGACATCACTGGAGAATTCGCATCAGACACAAGAGTTTATGAGCTTACTGTCTTCTAAGGCATGTAATCCCTCTGGTTTTGATTTTGATTTCAGGGCTTAGATTGTGTCAGAGGTACCTTTGACACTTGTTTGTCCCCAAAACACCTACCTCGTATATTTGTGAAGTGAGACTGTGACGTAAAAGAGAAATACGAGTGGTGGAGCTGGGAGAAGGGAGCCCTACAGACAGTCTAAGTCCTGTTTCCTGTTTGTCTTCCTGCCAATTATTGTCCTACCTTAGTCTACGCTTTCATGGTGAAGCCTCAGTGCTCTTAGGCAACAGACAACCATAAACTAAACCATGGGCCTCAGAAAGGAATTCTATATGAAGGAACCAACAAAAACAGCTGTGTCTCTGAAACTCTCCTGACATTCAGAATGCCCCTTTGTGGTTAAACCTCCTTAAGCTGCAGGTAGATTGTTCCTGTTATATCAAAAACAGGCACCAGGGTTTTTCCCACACTGGGTACTAACAAGGAGTCTATATTCTCTGCTCCTTGTTGGCTTTTCTGGAGGATTATGGAAATAAATACGCTTAAAATGTCTGGCTTGCCATGATTTTGGAGGGGAAAAAAAATCACCTTGCCCCATGATTATGCCACCAGTTTCCTAAGTATTTATAAGACATTTTTTTTTAAATCAAATTCAGAGGTCACTATACTATATTTCCCCCTTTTGGGGCATCCCACTCCAATCTCCCTTTTATTCCCTTTGCTGCATCAGCTTCTATTTCAACAGTGTCTCTGAGCTGAAGTCTTTCCTTCCAGTAGTCAAGAACCAAAAGAGCCTCATAACAAAGAGGATGTGTCGAGCCGGGAAGTGTTGGTCTTTGTCATTCCCAGCACACCTGGCAGAGGTGACAACACAATGAGCTCATTCAGGGACTAGGCAGGTGGCTCACGTGAGAGCAGCGCATTGGCTTTCCCCCGTGATGTCAGTGAAGAAGCGCTCCTTCAACCCAGGCCCGGGTCCAAGCCTGTGTTTCACATGTGTAAACATGAACATATCTTAGCCTCTCTTATTTGCCCACTTTTGACCGAAGACAAGTTCAAGTATATTTCCGTTTTTACCTTAAGAAAAGCAAGTGTGGGCTGGAGAGATGGCTTAGTGGTTAAGCGCTTGCCTGTGAAGCCTAAGGATCCCGGTTCGAGGCTCAATTCCCTAGTACCCATGTAAGCCAGATGCACAAGGTGGCGCGTGCATCTGCAGTTTGTTTGCAGTGGCTGGAGGCCCTGATGCACCCATTTTCTCTTTCTCTCGGCCTCTTTCTCTATCTGCCTGTTGCTCTCAAATAAATAAATTAAAATATTTAAAAAGAAAAGAAAAGCAGTTGTATAAACTGAAAAGTCAGGGGAGGTTTAAGCGTGGCCTCCATTTTGGGGAGGAAAGGAATTCCGGGATGGAGAAACCAGAGCGCATGGTCTGTCTGAAAGATGACTTCTGAAGTCATCTCCCCGACTCTGCATTGTGGAAATGCAAAAGACCACATTTTAGGAACCAGAAATCTAGGAACTGAGGTGAAATTCCTCCATTGCTAATCATCAGTTTTTTTTTTTTTTTAATCAAACACCATAAGAATCAAATATGCTTGTTAAACAAATAGGTCATCCTCCAATTTGGCCTTCATACTAGCAGTGCTGGGATTTGTCCAGTGTAACTGTCTCTGGATAAGGAACCAGATGCCGACCGGCTGCAGGGCTGATGTCAGAGCACACGAATTAGCCTCAGCAGCTTTGCAGGAAGAGCCACAGGAATCTCCAGGCAGAACAGTGAGCATGGCTGCTGGGGAATGCCAAGGTTATCTTAGAGAAGAAGGGGAGTTCTCGCTGGAGCAAGGATACAGTGCCCAGAGCTGTGGAACCTTGTGACACTTAGAAGACTTCCGACAGTACTCTGTGGTCAAGCATTGAGGGTGACGGTGTGCATAAGAAATGGCAGAGGAGGAACAAAGTGAAGCTGCAGAGAGGAGCTAGTACCTCATCATGAGCAGCCAAGTGGGAGCTACCTTCTCATTGCTGCTACCAAGCTCTGGGCCAGAAGCAGCTGGTGGGAGGAAGGCACTTATTTCGGCTTGCAGTCTCTCAAGGACACTTCGTGATGGCAGGGAAAGCATGGCATGAGCAGAGGCTAGGCATCGCCTCTGCCACGGCAGGTGGAAACAGCAACAGGAGAGTGAGGTGAACTCTGGCAAGGGGAGCTGGCTATAACAACACCCCTAAGCCCACCCCCAAAACACATTTCCTCCAGCAAGGCTCCTTCTCCCAAACTGCCATTAACTGGGAACCAAACATTCAAAACACATGAGTTTATGGGGAACACCTGATTCAAACCACCACAGTGGTGTTCTAAGGACTTTCAGTCGTGTCATGAAGGATGTGAAAGATGCATTGTGAGATGACAGTCAGGACCTTGAAAACTTAGTCTTGCAATTGAGGTGGCACCCATTGCCGGCCCCCTGGCATGCTCATTAGCAGGTAGCATTTAATGGAATACAGTATCACTTAGGTAAGCAGGAAAGCTTTTGACTTGGTCCTCTCCAACCTCCTCTACCTCTTCTACACAGGCTTCAGTATATTTGACCGCTATTGTAGAGCAGAATTACATGCTTCTCATTTTGCAAATACCTAAACAATATCCTTGATTTTGCCACTTGGCTGGTAAAGACTATCAAGGCCTCTACAGAAAATGTTTGCCAACATCTGATGTAAAGTACCAATTTGTAATACTGTAGTGATGGTTGGGTCTCAGCGAGGCTGCAGTCCCCAGTCATTCAATCAGAACTAATCAAGGGGTTGCTATAAAGTGCTCTGTAGGTGTGATTGCCATCTACCGTCCCTTGGCCTTAAATGAAGCCAATGCCCCTCAATAATCTAGGTAGGTTTGACTTAAGAACTTGACAGGACTTAAGAGCAGAGCCAAGGGTCATTGAAAAAGAAGAATTCTATCTACAAACAGCAGTTTTGGCTCCTGCATGAATGTCTAGCCTGCTCTGCTGACAGATAGCTAATATTTGGTGTTTTTATTTTTTTAGGTAAATGGGCAAAATCATGATAGTATGTAAGTACTTTGTACGGGAAAAAACAAACTTCTACAATCTGAACTCTAGGATTTCAGACTTGGGCAGTTCTACAGTGGCTTCAGGCAATTACTTAGTGTGTGTGTGTGTGTATATATATATATATATATATATATATATATATATATATGAATGACAGACAGACATTTACACATGTCTACATGGCTATATATTGGATTCTGTTATAGTTATTTTCTCATTGCTTGGACAAAACACCAA
The DNA here is from genome assembly GCA_036346955.1 of Dipus sagitta. Classification (NCBI taxonomy): domain Eukaryota; kingdom Metazoa; phylum Chordata; class Mammalia; order Rodentia; family Dipodidae; genus Dipus; species Dipus sagitta. The sequence continues at coordinate 46,597,575 of CM070777.1, read as the reverse complement.
TCCAAAGTAGCTGATGGGAGGAAAGTTTTTTTTTAGGGGGGAGCTTACAGGCTCAAGGTAAGCTCTATAATGGCAAAGGAGAGCATGGCATGAGTACAGGTTGGAGATCACCTCTGCCTCAGCAAGTGGAAAACGGCAGCAGGAGAGTGAACTGGGCTAGGGGGAGAGTGGCAAGGAGACTATAGCACCCCTAAGTTCTTCCCAAGAAACACACCTCCTCCAGCAAGACTCTACCTCCCAAACTGCCACTAGCTGGGAACCGAGCATTCAAACACATGAGTTCCTGGGGGGACATCTGATTCAGAGCACCACAGATGCATATGCATATCCTATTGGCTCTGGTCCTTCTATGCATCCCTAACAGAATTGCTGTCTATGAAAGACACTACTCAACTTGCACTGCTAAAAAAAAAAAAAAAAAAAAAAAGTGAGACTAAAATGAAATATTTTGTGGTAGCCGTCTGTCTCTCTTAATTGACTAGAGGGTATGGCAGAAAAGGGTAGTGGGGATTAAGAATAAGAAAGAAAAAATCAGGAAGACTTAAATTGCTCTAATCATTGTGGCCCCCCAAAGACATTTTCTTTTTAGGAAAGAATCTATTCCAAGAGCAAAAATCGTGTTTTGTGATGGAAATATGTGCCTAGCCCTTTCTGTGGGGCTCTTCTTGAGAGCCACTGTGGCTGTCTGAGAATGCTGGCTCGTATCTTTCCAGAGGGGAGTACACTGTTTTCACCAGCCATCCCAAAGACTCCAGATAGATAGTCATCCCTTGTCACCCAGTGTCACCCTCTGTGCACACTGTGTTCTCTAGTCCTAACATAGCCATGTGATGGTGGCACAGACAAGGAAATGAAGTCACTTGTCCAGGTTGGAATTTGAACCTAGGTCTGACAGATGCCCACGGTAAAGGAAAAGGCTCTGTTGACTCAGTAGGCCCAGAAATCAGGGCAGCTCTGCACTTGTGGTTCCAGGTACCACTTGCCTGGAGAAGAAAGAAATTGAGGGTGGCCTTCCAGACATTAGCAGTGTAGTGTGGAGGAGAAAGGGGGAGGAGGCAGCAGGAGCCTGAAGGTGGGGAGGGCGGGCCCTGAGAGAGTTTAAAAAGAGGAAGGAAGTGGGGCCCAGCAGGGCGCCTAGCCACTCCAGCACCACACCAAGGCCCTGGAGGTCCCTGCTTCAGCTATGGCCCGCTGGCGCAAAACCGACAAGGAGCGGCACGGTGTGGGTAGGTGTGGGCATCTGATTTGCAGTGGGGAGAAGGGCAGGTGGCAGGAGGGCCTCAGGCAAGAAGATGACACAGGACCTGAGACAGGCAAGGCAGGACATGCAACTCAAGGTCTGAGGCACTGGGCCTCCTTCTGTCTGTCGGGGGCTGGCAGGGCTTGGACAGGGATGCCAAGGACAGAGGGAAGTAGGCACCCACCTAGCAAGCTGTGACCAGCTCCGCCCGCTCAGGGCCTCAGGTTTCCTGACCGCTTGTACATTCCTGAGATGGGTTCTCCCTGAGCACTTGGTGACCCGTCCCTGGTGCCAGGCTGTGTCTTTCGTGCCGCACACTCCGTCATCCCATTTTGGCCCTAGAGTGCTTCCTGCCCCCCTCTCTGGAGCTGTATCATCTGCTTGTTTGCTCTGCTTCTTCTTCTGGACCTGATAACCAACCCCCGCATCAGGCATCCAGAGAGACTGGAACAGGACTAAAGCTGGAGAGGCCTGGAAGGCTTTAGGGGGGGAATGGCACCTGCCAGGTTCTCCGGAGGAAAGCTAAGAAGACAGTCTCATCAGTTTCAGCCATCTAGGCTCCCAGAAGCCTCTGCTTCAAGCTGAGGGCGGAAGTGGTGGCTGGGGGGGAAGGGAGGTGTCAGGTACTGGGACTCTTTTTAAGCGGCATGGGTGAGGCAATCTTCCTAAACTTACATGTGACTTTAAAGGAGGTCACTCTGGAGATGTCTACATAGGCGGATCCCACACTCCACTCCAGAGAGGAAGATTCAGCTGGCCAGGCTCAACTTGGACAATTCAAGGCCAAGAGTGATTAGATGCAGGAAGGTCACGCCAGAGCGACCGCAGTTTGGGAAAGGCTGCTGCAGGGAGCTCAGATTCATTCAGGCTTTTCCAGGCACTTTAAGATGCAGAGTCCCCCTGTCCGGGAAATGGATTCTCAGCTATCCATCTGTTAAATGGAAAGTTTAAACTAGACCTGAATAAAAGCCCATCTGAACTTCTCCAACTGTCCTTTCCAGCCGAGGTAACAGGCAGGCGACCTGTACAAGGATACAGAGGCTATTCAGTCGGGCAAACTAGACTTGCAGGAGCCACTGTGGCCTAAGAGGTGAGAGCTGTCCAGGAAAGAAGAGCTCGCAGCATCTTTGTCTGTGAGGAAAAGGTGCAAGGAAGCCAATGATTCAGCACAGAGGGAACTCAGGCCACATTTTGGAGGACTGTCAGTTTATGTTTGTTTTTTAAAAAGATATTTATTTATTTATTTATTTATTTATTTATTTGAGAGAGGAAGAGGCAGAGAGAAAGACAGAATGGGTGTGCCAAGGCCTCCAGCCACTACAAATGTACTCCAGATGCATGTGCCCCCTTGTGCATCTGGCTTACGTGTGTCCTGGGGAATTGAACCAGGGTCCTTAGGCTTCACAGGCAAACGCCTTAACCATTAAGCCATTTCCTCATCCCCCTGTTCTTTTTTTTTTTTCTTTCTCATTTTAAGTGTGGTTGTTAACACCTTTTTTATGTCAAAGCATTCCTTTACAAAGAACACGGTATGTAATAGTCATGGAAACTTGGAAGAAGGAAAAAAAGTTAGAGTGTGTGTGGAGTTGGGAGGTCTTGAACCATCTCTACATGTTTTCCCATTTGATTTACCCTTCATAATAGATGACATCCTGTGGCCTTATTGATGCGGGTGTTGGCATCAAGTACCTGGGGGGACATGGCTTTGGGGAGGTCACTTCATCACCAGAAGCATGTGCTTTAAGTTATCAGAGGTCTGGAGGGCAGTAGGGGGATCCATGTATGTGTGTATATATATGTATATGTATGTATATATATTACATATAGTTTCTTACCAGGTTATTACCCATCTTGCTTCCTGACATGCAATCATGGAGTTCCAGAGGAGACAGAAGGTAGATATCTTCCCAAACAAGGCAGTGTGTTCACAAAGCAAAATGGGCACAGCCTCTGCCTTGAGGAGTTCTGTGGAAGGTTAGGAACTTGGGTTGTGTAGTCAGCACTGAGACCAACCCCAGACCTGTTTCTTCATCTATAAGCAGAGGGTGATGGTGGTGATGCAGGTCTGGTGAAATCATTTTGGGGTTGAATGTACTGGTGACAGTTAAGCATGAGGGAATGTTCTTGGCTTGATGAGAATTAGAGGCCAACATTAAAGGGCTTACTTTAAAAGTTGCAGAAGCAAGAGAGACAGAATGATATCCCCAAGACCAATGTCCAAACAGCCATTCCTTGTAAGAATGTGGGAGTTTAAGGTTGTTTTTTTTTAAAGAGCCATTTATCATAAATCATCTTTAATGTATCCATGTAAAAACAGGTATTTTTAAAAATTATTCCCTTTTTACAAAATTGAGGTCCTAGATTTACATAACTTCGAAATAGCAAAGGTGACCTTTAAACTCAGTCGCCTTCAGACCAAAAGGAGCTTAGGGAAGGAGAGGGTTTATTTCGGCTTACCGTTTCAAGGGGAAGTTTCATCATGCCAGGGGAAAGAAGACTTCGAGGCAGGGATCTTCAGGTCAGAGCTAGAGTAGGGATTTGTATGCTCTGAAGAAGGACCTGTTATGAAGATTTCTGTGGGGCCTCAGTTGTGCTCATAGGGAGAAAAAGCTTTCCTCCATCATGGCTGGAACCCTGTTAATTAGACTAAGACCGATTAACAAGACAAACATGAACAGCGGGTTATTAGCATGTGCATTGGGCACATGGGAATATCCCAAAGAGAGTTTCCAGAGTTGGCTGGAACTTGGAGTTATGTGGCATCTCAGCAAAGGAACAGTGATCTTAGAGCAATGCCCGGGCAAAGGGGAAGGGGCGTAGGGCTTTCAGCGATAGCAAGCCGAGGAAAGTCAATGGTGGAGGACACTAATGGGAGGTGACGCTTATTCAGTCAAGGCCACCTTGACTTTCTATGATATTCATGGCTATACAACATGTCTGGAAGAGGTGCCCCTTATTTATTAGAAATCCCTGATTTCATCAGTTGAAGGAAGATCCAGAAAGCCCTCTTGTGTCGGTTCTTTTCCCTCCAGCTTAAAATAGTCATTTTCCTCACGTGCCATATTTTGGGTGATATATTTGATCCCCTGGAGCTCAGAAACTTGTCCTGACCACTTGTTTCTAGTTGAGGTTTTGAACTGCTGTGTGGTACGTGGAAAGTATTCTTGGTCCTTGCTGAGGAATGAGGATGCTGCTGTGTCATGCGTCTTCCCTAGCTTCTGTGGCAGCTGGCAATCTTGGGCATTTCGTGGCCTGTCAGTATGTCACCCGTCTTCACTGCCAGTCTCCCTATGGCACTGTGTCTCCAGATTTTCTGTCTCGATAGGACACTGAGTCATATTGGATTAGGGACTACACTCATGATCCCATTTATAACTTGTTTACCTTTGTAAAGAGTCTATCTTGAAATTACGTTCACATTGTCATGTACCGAGGATGAAGACGCTAAGATCACTTTATTTTTGCAGGGTGGCAAGAGTTAAATCGTAAGAGCTTCTGCAAAAGCGCAGGGAGGGTCTTTCTGTATGGAAGAATCCACTGGGGGCGGGGGGATGCAGCTGCAGCGCAGGACCTTGGACAGAGATGCTCTGCGCTGTCTATCTGGGGTGGGCAGGCAGTGTGTGCCAGAGGAGTCTCTGCAGCATGGGCAATGCTTGTAAGAGACAGGATTCACTCGGTTAGGTTAATTGAGAAGTGTTCAGTGTGCGGGTCAAGGTGTATGCTCAGAGGAATCACCTGGCAACCCAAGAGTCACAAACAGCCAAACCTCCAAAAAGGCCTGAGTTGGGCAGTTACAAAACATTGACCTCTCCTCTCCTGGCTTCTTGGACTCCAAATACATCATCAGCTGTCCTCTCTCTTCCTGACAACTTGCTCTGGTTCTGTCTGTCTTTCATACTTTCCATATTCTGTAATACCCTACCACCACACCTGCACCATCTCCTCATGACCTTATATTCCACTGCATCTTTTGTGTTTATTTGTTCAGAGTTGTAAGAGAAAGGACCCAGAGTGGTAGTTTTTGAGAAAGGACTCATTTCAAAGATCATTGTTGGTCTGAGGATGGACCCCATTCTACATAGGATGCTGACTTGCCATGGCTATGGATTGGAGCCACATGGCTGATCTAATGAGGTGCATGGAAACAATACTCTTTGCTTAGAAAGCATGAGTAGTGACTGGAGAGAGTAGTGCAATGCACTTTCTTGCAAAACTTGATGACATGGTTTGATTCTCCTGTCTCCATGTAAAACCAGATTCACAAAGTGGTCCATATGTCTGGAGCTCTGGAGTTCTCTTGTGACAGTAGGAGGCCCTGGTATGCCCATTCTCTCTCTGTCTCTCTTCTATATATAATCTTTCATATATATATTTCTCTCTCTTTCACATATATATATTATATTATATATATATTCCATATATATATAATATAATATATATATGTTACAAGTGTGAATAGGATATGCTTCTTAAACATCCAGAGTAGAATTCTATTTCAGAGGGACAGTGCTATTCTTATTATCAAAGGCAACAGGTAAGGAGAAGGAATAAAGAGCAACATTCACCCAGTCACTCACTGATCACTCCATTTATTTCCTATATATTTGATTGACATTTCCCATGTGATAGCCACAGTACTAGCGACTGGTGTTACTAGAATTAGGTCTGAATGACTCCCTCCTGTTTTGGAGCTGATAATCTTCTAGGGAAGACAAAAGAACTTAGTGATCAATTCATGACATAGAATTATAAATTGTGATAGGGCTGGGCATGGTGACACAAGCCTTTAATCCCAGCACTTGGGAGGCGGAGTTAGGAGGATTGCTGTGAGTTCCAGGTCAGCCTTGGCTAGAGTGAGACCTTACCTTGCAAAAACAAATAATAATAATGATTACTATAAATAAGTTGTGATAGATGCCATTGGAATAATTGGATATTTTTTCCTAGGTTGAAAATATTATACGAAGGAATCTTAAAACAGATCACCTGGGTAGGCCTCTGAGGAGCAATGATAGGAGCATTCTAGAGGAAATTCTTAGAGGCATCTTATTATATATATCTTTGCAGTCAAAGCTGATTATGTCTTTGGACCAGATCCCAGAAATTACTCCGGTTCAACAACAACACATGTATGGGAAATCTAATTCCATCCTGCTACTGATTCTTAGGTGTTTGGTCTTCTACTTCTTGGTACATCAGCCACTTGGGGTTGTTTAGGAGTTCCCATTGGGCTGGTCAATCAAGACTATGTGAGGAGATTGTCCTAATTCCTGGAATTAGGGGGCCATCTTGCCTTCAACCATCATGGCTGTGCCTCAGTGAACTTTGGTGACACAGCATGTTTTCTAAGCTCTGTTTCCTCCTGAGTTCAGCAACCGTGTACTTCTGAGACAGGAAGTATGGAGCCATAATATTCCATTTCCTTCTGGATCTTCAGACTTACTGCTATTGTTTTTAAAGCTTACAGCCCTTTTAATTTAATAGTCAATTACACATGGCTGCCACAGTCTGCATTCTGGAGCATATGTTGTACAAATGGGGGACAATGACATTTACTGCCATCTAACTCCATGGGAATCTGGGTAGTGACACCACAAATGTTCCCTCTAATAGGTGCTTTCTCCCTTCTTCCTACTTCTTATATTTGTTGTGAATTGAGAAGCAGTCAGGCTGAGCCAGTCAGTAAGTCATTTATGTCTTACATTGTGTTTCGTTCTTTTTAAAATAATTTATTTATTTATTTGCAATAAAGAGAAAGAGAGAGAGAGAGAGAGAGAGAGAGAGAGAGAGAGAGAGAGAGGCTGCATCTTGCCACTGCAAATAAACTCCAGATACCATGTGCCACTTTTTGCTTCTGGTTTTATGTGTGTGGCTGGGAAATTGAACCTGGGCCAGAAGGCTTTGCAAGAAAGTTCCTTTAACCACTAAGCTGTTTCCCCAGCCCAGCACGGGCATCATCATAGAATATGCTGAGGGATTCTTGCCGGGCCCTAACATGTGGAAAGGATCACATGGTGAAACAGAACAAGTATATTGATTCAAGTTTCTCTTTCTTTCCATTTTTAAAGCCATGCTGAGGGTCTTATCCTCATGAAGTCATCTAATCCTAATTACTTCCCAAAGGCCCTACTTCCAAAGTCCAGTAGTGTATGAATTTTGGAATTACATTTACAACACATGGACTTCTGGAGGACACATTTTCTTGTAGTTATGTAAATGTACATTGTCTTTCCCACTGGCTGATGTGCTGTCTATGGGCAGAGCTCTATTAGGGATTAATTCTGAGTCCATGTAGCTCAAGGCCAATAGCAGGAAAGCAGGAGGTCAGAGAAACTAATTACTGTAACCAGTGGGCTCCCTCGGGTATCCAGTGGAAGCTAAGTCCCCCTATCTGCCCACAAAAAAATGTGCTCATGTGTAGTTTGTGTTATGATTTCACTCAAACCTATTCCTAGAAACCAGCTAAGGTCTGTGAGAATTTTGCACCTAGTAACTATTCTTTTTTAAAAAATTAAAAACGTATTTATTTATTTATTTGAGAGAGAAGCAGAGAGAGAGAGAGAGAGAGAGAGAGAGAGACAGAAGCAGAGAGAGAGAGAATGGGCATGCCAGGGCTTCCAACCACTGCCAATGAAGTCCAGACGCATGCGCCACCTTGTGCCTCTGGTTTACATGGGTCCTGGGGAATCAAACCTGGGTCCTTTGGCTTTGCAGGCAAGCACCTTAACCACTAAGCCATCTCTCCAGCCCTTTTCTTTAAATATTACAATAGACACAGCCAAAACGTTCTGCTCCAAGAATGGATTCTTGGGGCCAGGAGCTGCAAAGTATCAGAAAACAATTCTCACGCTGTAAATCAGTTTGTCTCCTGAGGGTCTGCTATGGGTAGCTCTGAGTTGGGGATTGGATGCAGAGTCCCTGCCCTTGGGAACCTCACAGCCCAGTGGTAATCTTTCTCTCTACATGAGGTGGCAAAGGGTACTACTGTTAGTATCAGTGTCCTGCTTCACAGGCTGTGGCAGGAGCACCTCTGACTACCGCTACCAACCACATCATATTTCTATGCAGTCTGGTGTTAACTTGTCTGGGATCGTGCATAGAATGTAAGCTGTATGACGGCAAGATGGTATCTCTGTCTAGCTCAGAGGAGGGGCTGCATTAGCTGTTGATAAGATGGATGGATGGATGGCTGAGCAGGTGGGTAGATGTATGGCTGGGAGAGTTGACCCAGCAATGTAGGGCTGGAAGTTATTCATTTTCTGTGACTTCACAAGGTTCAGATGGACTGAGCTACCCCATCTTGCCTTCACCCTCCTGCTTCATGGAACCCCTCCCTGCCAGGATGCTGTGTACTGGGGGAGCACCACAGTAAGGAATGACCGGTGTGCTCATGAGCTCATGTCCAGACGTTGGACCTTTGCAGTGGGCCGAGCCTGCCGGTTCACCCCGGAACTCCATTAAGAAGGCCTTGGTGCCCATCTTCACCCATCCGGCTGATTCCCCGCCCTGCTCCTTGCCCTTTCCACACCTCTTCTCTTGCCCTTTGCCCTTCGTCGGGCTCTCCTCCCTCTAGTTTCACTTCCCTCGTGGGGCCTCGCTCGTCCTCTGAGAGCCCACAGCTGCTGTGGCTGCAGCTAGACTCTTCCGTCTTGTTTGTTTTGACTTTTGAAGTAGATTTCTGGGGCCGCAGGAGAGCCAGCGCCATCTCCTGCTCTACGCTGCAGGATTCAGCAGATTGATAGACATGTTACACTTAGGGGGAGGAGGGCGATTTGGTTGATTTCAATGTAACTTCTCACCCTCCCCCGCCAACTCCAATGTGTGAAAGCAAGTGTGTGTAATAATGTGTGTGTGCATGCCTGTACCTGTGAGAGTACTGACACAGAGACAGTCAAATGCCATCATCATGAACTAAAGCAGGAGGTCTCAGCACTGCTGATCCTGTGAGTCAGATGTTTCTTTTCTTGGCCGGGGCGGGGGCGGGGGTCATCCTTTACATTGTATAATGCAATATTGGTCCATTTTCTCTTGTTATAACAACATAACCAAAGCAGGATACATATAAAGGAAAGAACGTTGTTTAGCTCGCAGTTCTGAAAGCTGAACATTAAGACTGGCCAGCGGCCTTGTTGGTGCGGCAGCAGCGGAGCACTCCATGGCCCGCGGCAGGTATCACAGTGATGAGAGTGGAAGGCGAGAACCATCAGAAAGGCCCAAGGCTGGGGAGGGATAACAGCTTGCTCTTTTCATCGCCTTTCTCTCAGGAACAAACTGGTCTCCTTTTGAAAGGCAATGTCCCCAGTGACCTAATAACCTCCCACTAGGCTCCGCCTCTACGGGTGCCACCACTTTCTGATGCCACCACACTGTGGACCAAGTCTCCAGTGCCCGGGTGGGACACGCAGACCGTATGCAAACCATAGCAAGGGTTAAGTAGCATCTTTGGTCTGTACCCATTAGAAAGAACCTGTAGTCCTCCCCCAAACCCCAAGTCAGAACATGGAAAATTATCACTAGGGGAAAGATAGCCACTGATTAGAAGTCACTGATTTGAGATTTTATCGTCAGAATCTCCACATTCCTGCTTTGGCTGGGCAGGTCACTGTGGCTCACTAAATGCTGAATAATAGTGCGCAGCCCAGGAGGCTGTTGTCATGGTCCACTGAGGGACCTGGAGCTCCTGACACAGTGGAGGCGCCAAGCCCATCTCCCCGGGAAAGGCAGGCATGTGATGACGGAGGCCATGCTTTGGGGGTCAGTCTGCTTGTGGCAAAATCACGACTTGTCTTGTCTTACTGTCACCCTGACTGTTTGCTTGGCCTTCCATGATCTCGGCCTCCTTAGCTGTAAAATAGGACAATAATTACACCCACTACCAGAACTGTGGTGAGGACTAAATAGATGGTTGTCCAGGAGGGCTTTGGGGAGCTCCGCTGGCCAATCGAGTCCTCTGCTCTCATATGTCTGGGTCCCCCTCCTCCACGCCCCTCTTCCTTCCTCTCTACCCTTCTGCCTTCTTCCCCTATCTTCTAGGCCCTGATTGGCTGACATGCACCTAGATTTTGAGCTTTGCTGGGTTATGTCAGTTGCCCTCTCTGGAGCCCCATCACGGTGCTGCTCTGGTGCTGGGGTTTCTGGTTGCCTTGTCTTTGGCACACCACACTGCTGGTGCATTTCCAAGAGTGTATTGAACCTGACTTGTGAAGTGGGTGTGCAGGCCACATCTGTTTCCCCCTGGAGCGGAGGATCTGCGAAGCCCAGCTCAGGGTCTGGAGAAGTGAGCTTCAGCTAGTTTTCTTTCTCCATTATTGTTTTTGTTCCTCTTACACAGACACGTTATCTAAACTCTCTGAACACTTGCTGTTGGCTGAAGCTTCTGTTTTCAAACATGCCAGGAAGGGGCAAGGTCCGAAATGAGGCAGAGGGATCAAACTTGAAGGGTCACAGGACAATTTATGTCTACAAAAAAAAATTGGCAGTGTTCTGGGTCAGCATGTCTTTTTTTTTTAATTTTTTTTTTGTTTATTTATTTATTTGAGAGCGACAGAGAGAGAGAGAAAGAATGGGCGCGCCAGAGCTTCCAGCCTCTGCAAACGAACTCCAGATGCGTGCGCCCCCTTGTGCATCTGGCTATCGTAGGTCCTGGGAAATTGAGCCTCGAACCGGGGTCCTTAGGCTTCACAGGCAAGCGCTTAACCGCTAAGCCATCTCTCCAGCCCGGTCAGCATGTCTTAAAGCACCCTCAAGAAAGTCACATCCTGTCAATCTAACTGGTATACATGCAGAGCTCAATAAATGTTGATTACATGTCTACTGTGTGCCAGGTGTTGTTCTCAGTTCTGGGAATTTAGTTGCTTACAAGATGGAGGCTGAGGGAATGCAAGACAAAAACAAATCCAGTGTATATAGTGTGATGCCTGGAGCAGGTTATTAGGGAAGCAAGGACTTGACTCTGCTCTGTGTTCAAGTCCACTTTCTACAGCTTTGTAGCCATGTGACCATGGATAATTTCTTTCTTTCTTCCCTCCCTCGCTCCTTTCCCTTTCCTCTCGCTCCCTTCCATCTCCTCTCTCTCTCTCTCTCTCTCTCTCTCTCTCTCTCTCTCTCGGTTCATTTGTTTGGCAGTGTTGGGAATTGAACCCAGGGCTTCACTCACTAAGTAAGTGAGTTTACACTGAGCTAAATGCCCAGATGAGTTCTTGAACTTCTCTTTGTGTGTTTGTGTATGTGTGTGTGTGTACAGATAAGTGTGTTCTTGTGGAGGCCAGAGGATAACCTCAGGTGTCATTTTGCAGGAATTGGGTTTACCTTTCTTTGAGACAGGTTCTCTTACTGTCCTGTAGCTCGCCAAGTAAGTTAGATTGACTGGCCAGTCTCCCCAGGTCTGGGATTACAGGCACATGCCATCACACCTGGTATTTAGTGTATGGGCTCTGGGATGAAACTCAGGTCCTCATGCTTGTGAGGTTAGCATTTTATGGACTGAGATATCTCCTCTGCCCTGTTTCTTTATGCTAGAGAGAGAATAATTAGTCAGAAGATGGGAAGGTTTGAATGTAAATGTCCCCTATAGCCTCAGTTTTTTTTTTTCTTTTTGTGATTAGGCTTCCTACTTAGTCCCCAGCTGGTGGAGCCTTTGGGAGATGGAGCCTTGCTTGAGGAGGTGTGTGTCACTGGGGTGGACTTTGAGATTGATGAGTCCAACCTACTGTGTGTTCAAAGCCAACTCATGCTGGCTATTGTCTCTCTGCTATGGATGTGAGATGTGAGCCTGCCTCCTTCATCATGATGAAACTGCCCCTTGAAATTGTAAGCCTGCGGTGCACCCTTTCCTCCCACAAGCTGCTTCTGGTTGAGTGTTTTGTCTTAGCAAGGAGAAGGTAAAGTGCAACAAGGTATTACCATGAAGATTAAATTAATGGATGCAAATAAGTTATGTTACCTGTCACTGTAATTCAGTGCTCAGAACAGCAGGCCATCCTGCGGCATGTCTCCTGAGGAAAGTAGGGACTTAGTGCTTTGCCTTTAAGTACTAAGTACTTGTTTACCACTTTGGGGGAAATACTGTGTGCAGTGTTGAGAATGTAGATGACTCAATTATCTGTCTGTTTATCTACTTATCTGTCTTTTTTTTTCTGGTAGATAAGCTGTTTCCCTTTCTTTAAAAAAAGAAACTTTCTGATTGACACCTTCCATAAATGTAAACAATATGCCAAGATTATAATGTCCTCGCGCCGCGCCATCCTCTCTTTTCCCCTTCTTGAATTCCCCCTTCATTAAATACCTTCTTCTTTCCAACAAGTCTTTCTTATCTATTTTGATGTCATCATTTTCTTTCCTTCCTCTTATGCGGGTCTTGTGTAGGTCATGTGTGGTCATGAAGATCAAGGCCAATTTATATCTGGAAGACAGTATTGTAGGCACTCCTTCCCTTCCTTTGGTTCTTACATTCTTTCTGCCACCTCTTCTGAAATGGTCTCTGAGCCTTGGGTGTGTGTGTGTGTGCTGTGATAGAGATGTCACAACTAGTGCTGAATACTCCACTTTCCTTGCCTATAAATAAAGGGAAGCATTGTTTTGATTTTCTAACACTGCACAGGACACAAACACTACTCTAGCTGTATCTGTGAGCCACAGTACTACCACACTGGTTTTTAATTTCACCTTATTTCCCTTGAATTGGGTTCTTGGTGAGTGGAGTTCTGTCACATCTTTAGGTAGAACTGATGGTGCGCAGCACACGATACAGGAGGAGTCCAAGTCCTCGGTGGGAGGGAAGGGACTCCCTAGGCTGGAGAGCCAGGAGTGGCTCTGTGCCCTGGCTGAGGGTCAAGGCTGGGGGTAAACTTGTCCCCCTGCTCCATTCTCTGTCATAGGAGAGGGTCAATGATGTCATTGGGTTTTACTTTTGCCCTGTTTTCTGTCTTGCTCTAGTTCTTCCACCTTTCCCATCACACACTTAAAAGTGAGCACCATTTAGGCCCCTAGTGATCTGCTCTCACCTTGGCCTGAAACAGGATCAGCGATAAGCAGTCACATTTTAGCTAAGGGTGGCATCTTGGCCTGGAGTTTCCTGTTAGTCATTTAGAAAATTTAACAGAACCCAGTTGGTGAGAAAGCCACTTCCTTTGTTAGCTTCTACTCCAGTGAAGCCTTGAGAACCAGCCAGTCCTTGGATACCCAGTTTGAAGATCTGATGGGCTTTTTTATTTTGAGGCATGGTCTCGCTCTCGGCTAGGTTGTTCTCCAACTCACAGGGATCCTCCTACCTCAGCCTTCTGGATGCTAGGATTATGAGCATGTGCCACCAAACTGCCACCAAAGGCCAACACATCTGAAACAGATTCATTGAAAATTCTAACCTGATATTGGTAGGCAGAAGGTAAGGGCAGGGATTCTAGAGAAAAGCCATTAGGAGACAGAGACCAAAACACAGTATGCCCCACCCTCCATCTGTCTACTGTGCACAGACATGATAACCCTATCCAGAGGCAAACCGCTGCTGTGGATGGTTTCCATATACTGGAAACTTGGTTCTGCAGTCCTGTTGTTCCTGGGTTGCTGGGTTGGAGTTGAGTTCCTTGTTTTGATAATAAAGAGGGATGATGAATGCACACAGAAGCCATGTCTTATTAAGAAGTCAGAGTAGGGATGGAGGGATGGCTTCGAGGTTAAGGCCCTTGCCAAATGACCCAGGTTCGATTCCCCAGGACCCACATTAGCCAGATGCACAAGGGGGTGTATGCGTCTGGAATTCGTTTGCAGTGCCTGGAGGCCCTGGCACACCCATTCTCTCTCTCTCTCTCCCTCTGCCTCTTTCTCTGTCAAATAAATAAATAAAAATAAAAATAAAATTAAAAAATTAAAAAAAAGTCAGAGTAAAAGCTCCTTGCCGTGGAGGGGTCATCACCAAGCAGTCTGCCTCAGCAGCCCTTGTGTACTGAGGACCAGCCTGTCCTTGGCCAGTGTGGAAATTAGGCACCAAGTTCAGATGCACTATATTGGTTACACTTCTGTGTACATAGAACCCTTTGGTTGGTGGGTTAGGCAGAAGGCTGACAAAGAGCCAGCCAAAGAGTACCAAGGAGGGAGCATCCGGGAGTGAAGAGCACTCAGGGCTGCTCCTCCCTGACACCTTGGTGAGTCAAGGTTAGTTTCCAACTCCAGTTGCCTTTTAGTCTGGCCAGGGCAGGTTGACAGTCACATTCTTTGAGGCCTGTATCCTTGACTAGCTACCTACAAATTAAGGCTACCTTGCTCCTAATCTCTATCTCTGTCAGCTCTGAGCTGGAGGAGCAAGGAGTCAGTGCAGAGCCTGTTTGGGGTAGACTGCAGTTCATGTCCAGGTATCCCAAGTGACATTAGTCAGTGCAGGGAGAGAGTTGGGGACCAGGCAGAAGAGGAGTCTCCCAGGCTATCTCTAGATTTGCCCCTTGAAAAAGGGTTCACTTCCTCACAGTTGACCCATGGTGCCATTTGGCTGCAAATGTCAGGGGAGTGGAGTTGAAGGTGAGATAAAGCAGCTTTGAATGGATGGCTGAAGAAGGACTTGTAATACTGTTCAAAAGGAAAGTGACTTGCTTTTGAGCTTTTACTGTGGCCAGACATGATATGTTCAACTTGTCTCAGGTAAGCTTTTCAGGAATCCTATGTTGACAGAGAATAAAGCTATCCAATTAAAAGATGGTGATAGTCACGCTTATCTGTAGCTAATCCATCTAGAATGTTCTCTCACATTTCACAATGGGCTCTAAATCACAAAGGCGTGTGGCTGCATCATTCGCTTATCAGGAGCTGTGATAGGCTAGCTTATAAAAAAAATGGATTGGGTGTGTCCAGGCCATTCTGGGGAAGTAAAAGAGGACTCCGAAATGGTTAACATGAACTAGTAGGAACTGGGGAGAACGCTCAGTGGTTAAAGGCACTTGCTTGCAAAGCCTGCCAGCCTGAGTTCGAGCCCCCAGTACCCATGTAAAACCAGATGCACGAAGTAGTAGTGCATGTGTCTGGAGTTTGTTTGCATTGGCAAGAGGACCTGGCACCTCACTCCCCAACCTCTCTGGTCAGGGTATATATGCCAATGACTAGTGAAGCTGGGTTCTCATTAGGATTAATGTCAATCAATAGTCACTTCGAACGAAGGGTGGTCCGATGACAAGTAAATACAAAAAACTACTTAAAAAAAGATCTTGTGAACTGCAGTTTGGCTCCTCTAGCCGTACGCGTGCATGTCCTGGTTCCTGGGCTCAGGCAGCGCAGGTCAGCGGCCCATGCATCTGAGACCATGTGAGGCATCTGACCACTGAACAAAGCTACCCCCTTTCATTTCTCCCTTGATACCTAAAAGGACACCTACAAGCAAGGGACTATCATTCCCTTCATTTGGCAGCTGGAGCAGCTAAGGCCCAAAGAAGTCTCTTCTTTCAAGTGTCTTGCCCCCTTACCCAGGCAAGATACATCAGGCTGATATATACCTGGGGAGGGCACAGGCCCTGACACATGGTTTGTAGGTTAAGTGCCAGCCTCTTTGTTCTGGCTGGGTAACCTTGTGCAGGGCACAGCCTGGATATCTCACACTGTCACCCTGAGCTTGAGGCCAAAACCAAAGGACAGAACTGGCCTCAGGAGCAGGATCTTGTCCAAGTCCAGTGTCCAAAACTCTGGCTCTTGATTCCTGAGGTTTATGGCCTCTCTGAGATTTTCCATGCCAGAGAACACCCCAAAAGGAGTTAAGTTGATGAGGCATACTCTGCATTCAATTCGCTCAGCTACGTTAATAATCTTGCCAGATACATGCCATTAACATCCCCTTGAAAGAAAATAAGGCCCAGAGAGGTGCAGTCACTTGTCCAAGGTCACACAGCAATAAATGGCAGGGCTGGTATTCCTCCCAAGCCACTCTGCCCTTTGATGTGGCTTAGGTGGGCATCTTCCGGGGAGGTGGGACTCAAGAGAAGCACGGAGTTCAATGGGAGGAAGAGATGAAAGCATAACTAGACATTGGAGTTGGGTGTCTGTTATGAAAAACAGCCTACACACAAAATCCAGCGACGTCTCACGTGGATGTGCAGGAGGTTAGCCACTGATCCACGTCTTCCCAGTCAGTGTGCTGTGTGACCCGGCACAAGTTAGCTAGCCTCTCTCTGTGCCTCACCTGAAATTTGGAAGTGATACTCCCAACTTGGAAGAGATCATGTGAGGATTACATGAGTAAATGTGTGTGGAGGGGAACTTACAACCATGTTGGGTATATATGCCAATGACTAGTGAAGCTGAGTTCTCATTGGGATTAATGTCAATCAATAGTCACTTCCAATGAAGGTAGGCCCGACGACAGTTAGTTTCTCTCTAGGGCCAGTGACAACCTGTTTAAGGTGTCGCTTTCTCATCTGGTCCCCTGAGCAACCCTGGGTCAGAGCTGTCATTACAGTGCCAGCTCAAAGGAAAGGGAATCTGATTTGCAACGGGCAGTAGTTGGAACAGGCATGGAAGCATCTGGAAATTGGCCCGGCTGCCTGTGGGTCAAAGGCTACCTACCCTGTGGATCACCCTGTTCTTCTTAAAGCCAGTGCACAGGTTTAACCATGGGCCTTTCCTTCCTTGAGGAAGTTTTCATTCTTCCCACATGTGGGGCCTGTGGGCTACCTCGGGCTCTCTAAGTACTTGGCCTCCACAGGCCAGACCACCGTCTGATCATTGCAGGCAAGCCATCCACTTCCTGTGGGCTGTGGAGGCCCCGCTGTGTGGTTCCAGTCAGCTTCCTGCTGCTGGAGAGCGAGCTGGGAGAGGACGAGCTTCAGGCTCCCAGAGCACAAACCTCTGCTCCTGCTGCTGTTCTGCTAACCAGCGCGCCTCTCCTTCCCCACAGAGAGCCTCGCCACGTGGCAGGTCCTCAGCACTCAGACGCTCTTTGTGATTGTGACTAAACATACCTAACACACAGCTTGCCGCTTTAGCCACCATAAGGCTAATTCAGCAGCGTTGAATGCAGTCAAAGGTAAAAGCAACACTATGCGGTTGTGGGAGATTGTCATTGCTCCAAGATGAAACCTTTTATAATATTTTAATAACAATTTTTATGCATGTGCATACTGCATTTTGATCATAATCCCGTCCCATTACCTTCTTTTGTTTCCTCTAGTGCCCCTTTCACTATATCCCTTATTTATTTATTTATTTATTTATTTGTGTGTGTGTATGTGTGCATGTGTGAGAGAGAGAGAGAATGGTGTGCCAGGACGTCTGGTCACTGCAAACTAACTCCAGACGCATGCACCACTTTGTGCATCTGGCATATGTGGGGTTTGGGGAATTGAACCTGGGTCCTTTGGCTTCACAGGCAAGTGCCTTAACCACTAAGTCATCTCTCCAGCCCTATCTTCTATGTTGATGTCTTTTTTTTTGTCCTCCTCCTCATCCATGAGGACATGTTGATAGGTCCATTATTGTGCAGGTAGCAATAGCTACTGTGAGGTCATGAATGCAGTGACCACTTCTTATATAGAAGATAGTATTCCAAAACTCTCCTCTCAATCCTCTTTTCTGCCATCTCTTCGGTAATGTTTCCTGAGACTTAGTGTGTGTGTGTGTGTATGTGTGTGTGTGTGTGTATGTGTGTGTGTGTGTGTGTGTGTGTGTGTGTGTGTGTGTGTGTGTGTGTGTGTGTGTTAGATGTGTCTCATTTAATGTTGAGCATCTGTCACCTTCCCAGCACTTTGATGAGTCTTGAGTCTCTCCAGTAGTTACCCTCCACAAAATGTTGCTTCTTTAGAAGGTATTTTGACAAGTACAACATACCCATTTAGCTACACGACAGTGGCACCATCACCTTAGAGCCTATGACCTTCCCAACTATCAGCTTTTGACTAGATTTTCAGTATCTGTCATAGATTCTCTCCTCTGGAGCAGGCCTCACATCCAGCCAGCGAGCAGTTTGTTACCCCATAACAGATATGCCGCTGTTGCACTGGCCTCCAAGGTTTCTAAAGAGAAATCATTTGTAATAATCTTACTAAGGTCCATTGTACATGGTGATTTGCTCCTTTGTTGCTGTTTAAAATTTTTTTCTTCATCTTTTGTTTTCAACAGTTTGACTTAAAAAAATAATGTATTTATTTATTTCCAAGTAGAGAGAGAGAGAGAGAGAGAGAGTTAATAAATGAATACATGGACATGCCAAGGCCTCTAACCACTACAAACAAACTCCAGATGTATGTGCCACTTTGTGTATCTGGCTTTATGTGGGTACTAGGGAATCAAACATGGGTCATTACGCTTTGCAGGCAAGTGCTTTAACAGCTGAGCCATCTCTCCAGCCTTGACAGGTTTGACTTTTATGTGTGTTAGTATAGATCACATTGAACTTATCTTGCTTTAACTTCGTTGAGTCTCTTGGATGTCTGGATTTTTGTCTTCCATTGAAGTTGTGTAGTTTCTGGGCATTATTTTGAAAATCTTTGGTGTGTGTGTGTGTGTGTGTGTGTGTGTGTATACATGCCAAGACACACATGTGTTGGTCAGTAGACAACTTCAGGTGTCGGTCCTTGCCTTCCATCTTGCTTGGCATAGGGTCTCTTATTGGTTACTTATGCTTCTTATGCCAGGCTGGCTGGCCCAAGAGTTTCCAAGAATTCTCCTGTGTTCTCCTCCCACTTCCTCTTAGGAGGGCTGGGATGACAGACCCTCACTACTGTGTCCAGCTTTATGTGAGTTCCTGAGACCCGAACTCCAGTATCCACTTGACCCTAACCCTCATTTGTTTTCTTTTTCTTTTTAAACCTGTTTCCATCTCTCATTCTGGAGCCCCCATTATGTGCATGTTGTTATGCTTCGTGTGACACAAAGGCCTCTTCTGATCTTCCCTTTCGTTTGCTCATTTCTCCTTCTCGGTCTGGTCTAGTCTCAGCTGCTCTGTCTCTAGGATCACCAGCTTTCTTGAATTCTGAAATCTACCGTCGAAGCTCTTTATGATGTTTTCCCTATTTGTTGTGCATTTCAGCTCCAGAGCTTGTATTTAATAATGTGAGGCAAATTTTTGCAGTGTAGCCAAGCTGGCCTCAAATTTGTGATCATCTTGAGTGCTGAGATTACAAGTGTACATCAACATACCCAGCTCCTTTTTGGAGTTTCTGTATCTTAAATGATATCCTTTATTTTGAAGTCATTATTCTGGTTTCATTTTATGGTGTTGTTCATTGTTCCTCCTTGAGAATTGTTGAGCCATATATAAGACAATTTAATGTCTTTGTCTTAAAAGTTAGTATTTGTCCTCTTTCTGGTATAGTTTCTCTTAATTTGTATTTCCTCTGAATGGTTCATACTTCTTGAACCTTAACATGCTTCATAAATTTGAGTTGAAAACTGGATGCATAGAATTTTATAATGTGCTATTATTAATATTAGAATATCACAACATGCTGTTATTGATATTAGAATATTATAGTATGCTGGTACAGCATATTATGATGACTATGGAAGTCATATTCTACTCCCTACACAGTGTCTGTTGTCCTTGCTTGACATTGGTGGTAGTTCCTTGGTTGCTAGTGAATTCTTCCAAGTGTTTCTGTGAGGAATCTGATATTTGTATGTGGCCACTGAACTTCCCAAATACCTGGTCTTTGCAGCCAGGCTGTATGCTGGGCCATGCCTTCAGGGCTCACTGGGGTGACAGTCACAGCTTGGCCCCGGCCTGAGTTCCCACTGGCTCAGCCCTTGACGCTCAGCTAGAGTTGAGAGTTCAGAACTCCCTTGTGTCTTTTCTCAGCATGTATCCAACTCTCGGGTGTGGCCTTCAGAATGCCTTGGTGTAGGTGGGTGTACTGTGAAACCCTCATTCTCCAGAGCATCTCACTTCTGATCTTGGATTTTCAGGTATCGGGGCCAATTATCGTTTCTTTCATTCATTCATCCCTTGCCCTTGTGGGCAAAGGTAGTTTCTTTTCTACTAACTGTTTCTATCAATGCCTTCTGCTGAGTTACTTCTTACCTGAGAGTTTTGAGGCAGGGAAAGAAGGGCCAGTTCTTGGTGTTGGTCCTGTAGGGAACACATTGACAGGTCAAAGCAGGTAATTATAATTGCTTGGAACAGGGTCCTGTGTGATGTCTCCACCTCCATAAACTCACATCAGATACCTGGGCTGCCATCCTCAAGACTGCCCTGGGTTTGGAAGAGGAGGCTGTGGGTGATGTTATGCAGAGCCTGCATGCCTATTGCAGTGGCTCCAATGATCTCATGTCCCAAGTGATCAGAAGTGCCTGTGACAGTGCCCAAAGAACTCTGGGCATGTTCACAGCCAACTCCTGCTCCTTAGAGCTCACAGCTTGGAGGAGAATGCAAAGCGTTGTGAATATGCCTGGATATTAGGAACTTACTCACATGAATTCCAGAACCAATAAGAAACCATTGGCAGTGTGGCCTGGAGGAATCAGGACTTGGAGGTTTGCCTTGGTGACGTCTTAGGCAAAGAGCTTAGTTATGGTTGGGTGAGAAACAGCTATACCTTATATATTTACATTTCTCAATGTTGTGAGGGAGGGTTTTCTTTGGCTTATGTTTCCAGAGGAATTTTAGTTCATCATGGAGAGAAGGCAAAGTACAGTATCTCAGTCTGTGGTAGTAGGAATGTGTGGTAGGACACGCCACATCTTGGTGGATCAGCAAGCAGAGTCAGCAAGCTGAAGTCAGGGGTGGGTAGAACCTTCAAAGGCCCACACTGACTGACCTGCCTCTTCCCAGCCAGGCCCATGTCCTAATACCTTGCAAACAGTGCCACAACCTGATAACTGAGCTTTCAAAATGTAAGCCTGTCAAAGACATTTCACATCCAAAGCTTACCTGTCACTCAGACAAAGATGTTCACTTGGCTGTGGGGTAATATGGAGAGTCTGACATTTTAGGCTTTTTTTTTTTTTCTGGTATGGGAATAATAAGGAGCAGAAAGCATACCATCTCAGTGGATGAGAATGTGGAAGTTGGCTGTGATTTTTCTGGTACTTCCTGGCATGATAACTTTGGCCAAAGGGCTCAGCCTTTCTCTGAGATGACAGCTCGTCCATCGCAGAGGGTGAAAGGAAGAGATGCCAAGCACATGCCCGGAGTACAGCAGGAAGCCAGTCACACAGATGATATATGTAGTCTTGGTCACCTGGGCTGCACTGCAGGACGTGTGTTGGGAGAGGTCAGACTCAGTATGTGGAGAGCCTTAGGAGCCAGGCTGAGCCTGGATTGACTACTGAGGTGGGCAGATGGTTTCTGTGTTAGATTTCTGTAGACTATATGAGTTCTGTAAGTGCAGAACAGACTTAATGCAGGGATAGTAGGAAGAGGCATGGAGTCAAGGTATCAGGACATATCCCTGACAGTCTCTGGCTTCTACTTTACAGCTATATACAACTTCCAAGGCAATGGAGCCTCCCAGCTCACCCTGCAGATTGGCGACGTGGTGCGAATACAGGAGACCTGTGGAGGTGAGTTATTGTGCGTGTGCCCCATAGACGCTTTCACTGCGGAACATCAAGTGTACACCAGGAACCTCTAGAATACTCTCTAAATATGTATCTGTGTGATCTGTTCATATGTACCTTGCTAAAGTAAATACACTTAGCCCTGTGTATCCATAGATTCAACCAACTGCAGATGGAAAAAAAAAATATTTGGAAAAAAAATTGTACCTGTAACATGCGCAGTCATTTCCTGCCATTGCTCCATAAACAATACAATATAATGACTATTTATACAATATTTGCCATGTGTTAGGTATTACAAGTAATAGGGATGACTTAAAATATATGTGAGGTGCTGAGGAGATGGCTCAGTGGTTAAAGGCACTTGCTTTGTAAAGCCTGCCTGCCTAGGGTTCAATTCCCTCATACCCCTGTAAATACAGATTCACAAAGTGATGCATGTGTCTGGACCTCACTTGCCATGGCAAGAGGCCCTGGAATACACATTCTCTCTCTCTCTCTCTCTCTCTCTCTCTCTCTTCTCTCTCTCTCGTGTGTGTGTGTGTGTGTGTGTGTGTTTGCAAGTAAATAAATAAATAATATACATGTAAGGATGTATACATGTTCCATGCACGTACTATGCCATTTAAAAATATATTTTACTTATTTGAGAGATAGGTAGATAGATAGATAGATAGATAGATAGATAGATAGATAGATAGAGTGAGTATGGATGTGCCAGGGCCTCCAGCCACTGCAAATGAACTCCAGATGCATGTCCCACCTTGTGCATCTGGCTTATGTGGGACCTGGGGAATCGAACTTGGGTCCTTTGGCTTTGCAGCCAAGTGCCTTAACCACTAAGCCATCTTCTCTAGCCCAGCTATGCCATTTTATATAAGGGACTTGAGTATCTGTGGGGTTTGGTGTCTGCAGGAATTCTTACAGCCAACCTCCCCAGGATGCTAAGGGATGGCTCTAATTAGAGTTTACTGAACAAAAAAAAATTACTTTATTATTTTAGATATTCTTGTTTGCTAACAAAAGCCTAGGTGGATGGTTCGGTTTGGTGTTTGCTATGCTCTTCATCCACCATAGCTGTGGAACTGTTTGGGTTATGGTTCTATTGAGGTGTCCTTCTATAAGGGTACAAATGTTATCATACAGGAAAATAAGCATCATTCATACTTGGCAAGGCTGTGCTGTTCATTGCACTTGTGATTTCAGGAAGACTTCTGTTCCCCGGGGTGTGATTTGTGCATTGCGCAAGTGCAGCTAGCCATGGAGCAGGGGATGTGCAGTGGACAGAGAGGCACCTCTTCCTTCTCACAAAGGTGCCACCCTCTAGTGAGCCAAATGCCTACTGGGCTGTGTTCACCCATGATGGTGGTGGTGGTGGGTGGTAGGGGGTGATACTTAAGATTTGCACAAAGGCCAGTGGCTTTGGACTCACTCATGGGGACAAGCAAATGAATATCAATGTCTCCTATACTAATGATGTACTTGGTATTGAGAGCATAGCTCGATTGTGATGACGGGCTGAGCTGCATGTGCTACCCATGCTCAGCACTCTGTCAGCCTCATGGCCCAGCTAAGCCGCTGGCAGTTCTCCCTCGCTAGGCCAGCTTGTGACTCTTCCTGTATGGGAGGACACAGAGTATCTGCTTTCAGTGGCTGGTGGAATGAAGGAGGAAGAGGAGAGGGGTCTGATCACGCAGGCCCTGCCTCTCCCTTCAGTGGTCCTATCAGATGAGTCCCCAGAAAGGAGTGGAGGGTAGTAGAAGGCAGGTGTGAGCCTCTCCTGGGGCACAGGCAGCTGTTAGCGTCACCATCTCATTGCTAACAGAAAGTGCTCGGCCAAAAGCAGCTTGTGGGAGGAAAGGGTTTATTTTCAGACTCAAGGGGAAGCTCCATGATGGCAGGGGGAAACGTGGCATGAGCAGAGGCTGGGCATCACCTCTGCCACAGCAGACGGCAACAAGTGGCAGGAGGTCGAGGCAAATACTTGCAAGGGGAAACTGGCTCTAATACCCATAAGCTTACTACCACCAACACACCTCTTCCAGAAGATTCCATTGCCAAATTGCCATCATCTGGGGATCCAGCTTTCATAACACATGCATTTAGGAGGAACATCTAATTCCGACCACCAGAGCAGCCAAATGAAAGGAGAGGCCACGGGGACAGACATCTCGGTTCTTCCCCCACACCACACCTGGTGCCACACTCAGTTCTGGAGCACACAGGAACCTGCGTCCTCCTTGCGTCAGCCCAGAACAGGTAGGGCCACCTCCAGTGTTGAATGAGTGGCACAGCTTCCTAGGCACTGGAGCCCCAGCTCCCCTCGGATCTGTGCAAAGGGTGCTTGTGTACACATGCACACAAAAGCATGTGTGCGAGCAAACATGTAGCTCCTCCTGCCCATCAAAGTCTTACACACTTATAGGTACCTAGACATACATAAACCTACACAACACATGCACAAACACAACATACACCCCCCCCCACGCACAGACAGCAAGAAAACAAACAAATGGAATAACCATTCTTGAAGGTGAATAGTAGTATTTAAAGGAGCCACCACAGGGGAGTGGGAACTGCTGCCCTCATGTCCACTTACTATTTGCTTCGGCAGGGTTTTTACGTGGGTCCTCATAACCGGACACTTTGCAGTGTCCAGGGCTAAGGCAGATTTTAGTCTAGTTCTGTTAAAGCTTTTTGTACACAGAGAGGACAAGCTTGTGCTGTCAGGGAGGGGACACTTCCCACCTACTCTGGCCTCTAATTCCAAACACACAGTCCCTTCCTACAGTAGAATCCTAGCTTTTACACACCTAATTCTGCTCATGGAAGAAAAGTGTTTATATTTATGTTTTTATGGTTAAATTATTTACAGCACTTAAAAATGTAGACAAGAAGCATAGTCTTAGAAATATCCCAAGATATCAACAATGATGAATTCTGGGTGGTTGGAATGTGAATGATCTTTTTTTATTATTTGTACTTTTCAATGGTTCTAAGACCCCCCCGCCCCCCCGTCCCCACCGCCCAGCAGAAGAAGTGCAAAGAGTATGGGCTTTTGAGTGAGAGCAGTGTTTTCTGCTTCTTCTCCTCACTGGCTGCGAGATCCTGGGGAGGCAGTTTCAGGTGTCTCATCTGACATATAGCCCTCCACCATGCTACTCCATGGTTTGCTGTGAGGATAAAGGAAGAGAGACGACAGACCCTGTTTAGCACTATGCCAGATGCAAGGAGAGAGTTCTGCATTTCTTCCGCCTTCCTCGTGTGCAGTAGAGTGGCATGGAGACCAACAGGTAGACATCAACACAATGGACTGTGTGAGGAAGCTGAACCTGTGATTGTCTAAAATGGATGAAACTCCGTTTTCCTTGCCCACCATTATGACTTCAATATGATTCACCTCCTCTGAACTCATGCAAGAGTTCAGTCTCTAAACTCTTATGTTAATTGCATTGAGAGAGTGGAAACTTAACCTAACTATGGTTAAGATGAAGCTTTGGAGCTGGAGAGATGGCTTCATGGTAAGGTTCTTGTCTACAAAGCCTAAGGACCCAGGTTCAGTTCCCCAGTACCCACGTAAAGGCAGATGCACAAAGTGGTGCATGTGTCTAGAGTTTGTTTACAGTGGCTAGAGGCCCTGGTTTACCCATTCTCACTGTCTTCTCTCTAGCTCTCTGTTTGCAAATAAATAAATAAGTAAATAAATCATATTAAACAATGAAAAGAGGGCTGGACAGATGGCTTAGTGGTTAAGGCATTTGCCTACAAAGCCAAAGGGCCTCTGTTTGATTCCCCAGGACCCACATAAGCCAGATGCACAAGTGGCTGAAGGTCCTGGCCATTCTCTCTCTCCCTCTCTCTCCCTCTTTCTCTTTCTCAAATAAATAAATAAGAATAAAGTTAAACAAATAAAAAAATAAAAAAGCATTGGAAGTGAGGTCACTAGAGGTGGAGGCCCCATGGTTGAATACTAGTGGCTGTATAAAACGTGTGGAAGAAAAAACATACAGGCATAGAGAAACATGCATGCTGATGTGCACAGGGATGACCATCACCAGATCCTGCACTGCAGTAAAGGAAGCCTAAAGCTACAGAACTATGAGCCAAAATAAAACATTATTTTTGTTTATGAAGTAAACTGACCCAAGTAGCTTATTCTAGTAATGGAAAGCTGATCAATATATCTATATACCAAGTTTACTCAACTGATAGGGAAAACAAAATTCTGACCTGGAGCCTTAAACATGAATGAATTTTATTATAAAAATAGCACATGGTATGGGCTGGAGAGATGGCTCAGTGGCTAAAGGGCTTGCCTGAAAAGCCTAACGACTCAGATTTAGTTCCACAGAAGCCACATAAAGCCAGGTACACAAAGTGGCACATGCATCTGGGTTCATTTGCAGCAGCTAGAGACCCTGGAGTGCTCATTTTCTCTGTCTCTGTTCTCTCTAACTCTCTCTGCTTGCAAATAAATAGATATAAATATTTTTAACAAAAGCATATGGTATAACACAAACTCACGTAGTTCAGAAGGGTAAGGTCTGTTGGAATCTGGGCATCAAACTGCTGTCTCTGTGTCCACATCACATCGTTTCAGCTGTGCTTCTGCCCAGAGCACAGAGGCGTTCTTGACCCCAACGATGGGTGTGAGGAGCACACGTTTGTTGAGTACTAGGAATTCTTCAGGATAGGAACAAATGTGGCACAGCAGTATTGCTTTTTCCTAATTCCCTCCACCTCCGCTTCAGCCCTATTTTGGTGGCATGTTTTCCAGCATTTAATGATAGCCACAGACTTGAGTCTCATATCCAGAGTGAAGCTCATCTCCTTCTTCTCTGTCTCTGGCTTCAACAAAGCCCAAAAAGAAAGCTGGTGTTCTCTTTCTAGTCCTCTTTCTTCCCTGTTCAGCTAAGCCCCAAGATGAGCCAACCAACTCACCATACCCCAGTTATGCAGCTGTGGACTGAGGTGCCGGATACCCCAACATATTCCTATAATGCTCCTGGCATGCACCCCACCATGCTCAGGTACATAAGGCAATGTCTTCCTCCCAAGACCCCTCTGTCATCCACTTTAGGCACAGAGACCATGGTGGGGAAGTTCTTTTGGGATGATAATATTTATTTTGATTCTTCATTATAAGATGTTCCCAGGAGATGCATGCTCCACACTCAATCATGTGCAGTCTGACTCATCCTTTGTGGAGTGACATGAACAGTCACATCCTACCTACTGTCAGGTCCATCTTAGTGGGGAAGGAAGTGGGACTTACAGACAGGCTCCCAAGAAGATTTTGGGTTTTGCTTATTAGTAACCTAAGAGCCTGGGGAGGGGTCAAAGAAGAGGTTGATAGAAAACTTTCTGTCTCTGAGCTGTTGTTGCTGCTGCATAGAGATGAGACTGCACCGTGGCATCATTCTGAGACTCGCTTTTCTCACTTGAAAGCACCTGAAGCTCTTTTTGGGCTCACAGATGTGCATGACTGCACTGTGAGTAGCTGCAAAGAGCTCTGTGCTACCAGGTGTGAACCTATTGCTATTAGAATAGGTCACACCAGAACTGGGTGGCACTTTCAGTACTGACAACCCTGTGAAGGCTGATCTTGACTCATCCAATGGGAACATAATGAGCTCTGAGCAGGGCATCATTTGAAAAACCATTTTGCCAGGAGACCATCCTTTGTTCTGATCTGTGCTAGATGCAGATGTCAACTGAACATCTTTCATCTCAACTTTGATTCCAGAATGCACACTTTTAAACATAAATTTTTAATTTTTATAAAATTATTTTATTTATTTATGAGAGGGTGAGAAAGAGGCAGACACACACACACATACACACACAGAGAGAGAGAGAGAGAGAGAGAGAGCAAGAAAGAGACAGACACACACACACAGAGAATGGGTGTGCCAGGGCCTCTAGCCATTGCAAACAAACTTCAGACACATGTGCCATCTTGTGCATCTGGTTTACGTGGGTACTGGGGAATCGAACTCTGGTCTTTAGGCTTTGCAGGCAAGTGCCTTAACTGCCCAGACATCTCTCCTGCCACCAAAAGAATGTTTTGTTATTTGTATTTGAAGTATACAACACAATGCTATGGGAGACAACTAGCAAGATGGCTTCTGCAGTGAGGCAAACTGACATGATGACCATCTTACAGCTGTTTGTTATTGTGAATGTAGCCTGAACAGCTAGAATTGAACTGCTCATTTAGAATCTTCAACACAGTGCAACCTTATCAGTTCCAGACCTCAAATCCCACATCCCACAAATCTGTTGTTTATAACCTATTTCTCCCCATTTCCTACTCCTGATAACCACCGTTTTTGTTTTTTTTTCTTTTGTGAGGTAGGGTCTGAGCCACTCTCCAGATCCATCCGATATTTCTAAAATTAAAAATTTCACATGTGGGCTGGAGAAATGGCTTAGTGGTTAAGTGCTTGCCTGTGAAGCCAAAGGACTCTGGTTTGAGGCTCGATTGCCCAGGACCCACGTTAGCCAGATACACAAGGGGGTGCACACATCTGGAGTTCGTTTGCAGTGGCTGGAGGCCCTGGCGCGCCCATCCTCTCTCTCTCTATCTGCCTCTTTCTCTCTCTGTCTGTCGCTATCATATAAATAAATAAAAATAAAAAAATTTCACATGCAATTGTTATACCCATCCTACCTCTCTCACCTATTCCATCCTCTCCATTATTCATCCTTATTTTGAAATTGGAATAGTTTCCTCCTAAGATTTTTGTATTTTTACTAAGTGCGTATTCTTCATAATCATGCTTGAAAATAGTATTTATAGCTGGCTATGGTGTTGGACGTTTTCATCCCAGCACTCGGGAGGTTGAGGTAGGAAAATCATTGTGAGTTGAAGACCAGCCTGAGACTTACATAGTGAATTCCTTGTCATCCTGGGTTTGAGTGAGACTCTCAAAAAACAGTATTTGTGGGCTGGAGAGATGGCTTAGTGGTTAAGTGCTTGCCTGTGGAGCCTAAGGACCCCGGTTCGAGGCTCGATTCCCCAGAACCCACGTTAGCCAGATGCACTTGGGGGTGCACGTGTCTGGAGTTTGTTTGCAGTGAGTGGCTGGAGGCCCTGGCGTGCCCATTCTCTCTCTCTCTATCTGCCTCTTTCTCTGTCACTCTCAAATAAATAAATAAAAATAAACATAAAAAAACTTATTAAAAAACAGTGTTTGTGGCAATCCTGTGAGAGTAGGTAATATTTTTCTTTGATGAAAACATTCTGGCTTAAGTGGCTTGACCAAACCTTACTGTCTAGAAATAGCAAATAGGACCCCTCTTTAGGCTTGTGATTCTTTTTTAAGCTTCTGAGATATTTTGCATCTTCACCTTATTCTTTTGCTAAATTATTTGAGAATTTCAGTTATGTTGTGGTGGCATTTGGGTATGGAAAGGGAAGGACAATTTAAATAATTTATACTTCACAGTTGTCCAAAGGAATTGTGAAAAAAATTCCTTGTCTTTAGCGTCTCTTAGAATGCGTGTCTTAGTAACTCAGGCTACTGTAACAGAATACCACAGTGCTTACACCTTCACAACAGAAATTTGTGTTTTACTGTTCTAGAGCTGGGAGATCAATGTCAAGTCATAGCCATAGCTGGTGTCTGGTGAGGGCAATTTCTTGCTCTGCAGACTACTGACTGTCTCCGTTTTCTGTCCTCACATCGAGAGACTAGGGGAGAGTTTTCTCCTGTTAGATCCCAAATTCCATTTAGAAGGGAGTCTCCCTCATGAAGGAATCATCTCCCTAATCCCATCCCTTCGTACCATTGCATTGTGGGGTGAGAGGCGGGGTTTCAACATGCGAACTGGGGAAGGGCACAAACATTCAGACCACAGCAATGTACTTTGTGAGTGTTGTTTGTGTGTGTTTAAAAAAAAATGATTTTCTCATGGCAAGGATTAGCACAAAAGCCTTTGTAGTTACTGACCTTAAAGGGGGACATTGTCCCAGCTCAGGATCCAATAAGTGCTGTGTTGCATTGAGTTGTCCTTTTGATCACCGTATCATCCTTTGCTCTGAGATTTTACTGTTATCTGCCCATCAGGTCTTTGTAGCTGATACACAGGTATAGCTGACCAGTGATGAGATTAGGGAATTGACATGAGAGGGTCAGAGGTCAGTGACCCAGCTGGGGTGGAGTAGAAGGGAAGTCCTGAGGATGGAGGATCCTGATGCAGTTTTGTATTGGACATGAGTTGGGATGTTTTCTAAGGGTGTTCTAATCACTTCCCCTCTCAGTCTCAGCATTGTTATAACCGTGTAGAGATGGAGAATCTCACCTAAAGGTCACCGGGGATGTGTTTCTGAGAATCACTCAGCCCAGCGCATGCACTCAATAGGGACATAATTACTGCTCATTGAGCATGAATCTAGGAGCTAGCAAATGGATGTGGGGTACAAGATCCAGTTGATTCCCATGGCCACAGGAAACCTGCAAAGTGTGCACATGGAACTGAGTCTCACAGGTCAAAGCAAGGAAAGTCTTTGGACCTGAGATGTCAAGAACTGTGATGGGCACCTGTGTTCCAGAGGTACAGATGTGTGCAGGAGTTACCTGAGAATCCATGAGCTGTGATGGGCACCTGTGTTCCAGGGGTACAGATGTGGCAAAAGCTTTGGGTATGGAACATCAGTTTCCTCTTCTTCTCCTTCTCCTTCTCCTTCTCCTCCTCCTCCTTCTTCTTCTTTACTTTCTGTTGTATTATGGTGACCTTGGCTATCAAGTTGGTCCAGGCCAGTGCAACCTTAGACCCCTTATATGTGTCTATGCTCTGTTCCCATCCGTGTGGCTGAGCAGTTGTAAGGGTGTCGGCTTTGAATTCACACAAACTTGGACTTGAGCTGTGGCCATGTAATCTTGGTCCAGTACATCAACTGACTTTGAGTTCAGCAGTTCAACTTCATCTAGGAAACAGGAAAGATGATGCCTAGCTTGCAAGGTTGCTCTGAGGAGCAAGTGAGAGAGCATACCCAGCTTTGCATGCTCATGGTGCTTGTGCGTGGTCGCTGGTAGCATCATTTCTATCTGGTTAGTGGAAGAGGCCAGAGCTGCGACTAACTAAGGTCATCAAGGTGCCATGAAGGCAGTAGACTATCTCTGGAGTCAAATGCTTGAGTTTCAATTTCTGTGGTCAGCAGGTTGCTTCATCTCTTTGCCTATTTTCATTTGCAAAACTGAAGTCATAGCAGTACCTATTTCATACACAGGATCGTCATGAAGATTCACTTATAATGTGATTTTTTTGTATGCACACATGTATGTAATGTGGTGTGTGTGTGTGTGTGTTATGCATATGCATGTGCCCATACAGTGCTCCATGCTCTCACCTGCAGTGGAGTGTGCTCACCCACAGTGGGGTGTGTTTGTCTGCCGTTGCTAGAGGGGAATGTAGGGTGTCTCCCTCCATTACCCTTCTGCCGGTTCTTATTTGAGCCAGAGTTTCTTATTGATCCTGGAGCTTGCCATTTTTGTTTGTTTTATCATATTTTTCAGTTTTTGTGAGCTCCAGCCATTTTCTGGTCTCTGCTCTACTACACGACTGGGGTTACAGATGTGTCCAGCCCAGCCATGCACCGCTGTTTATGTGGGTCCTGGGACTAGAACTCCAACCGTCTTCTGGGGCCTCCTCAGGCCCTCATTCTTGCACAGGAAGTGCTCTTAACAGATGAGCCACCTCTCCAGCCCTAACTTATAATTTGAGAAAACACGACCAATTTAGTTAACAGAGCTACTGGCCTCCAGCACGCACTTAGAAAGATTCAACCTTGTTGTTCATTATTAATTATTTTCTGTGGTAATTGACAAATACTTAGAGGCAACTGGAAGTAGAACTTGGTGCTTCATGTAATAGAAAAGCTTTCCCCCACCAGAAATTCAGTCACAGAGAAAGATGGGGCACGTTGAGTTATGCTGCCTCAGATGTTGAGCTGATGGAAATAGTAGATGCCCACCAGACTCCTTCCCCCAAGACTAGAGGTGAATACCTGGTTTCAGATCCTGACACAAGTGACTTACTGGTTGTGTAACCATGGAAAAGTCTCTACACTTCTCCATCTCAGGTAGGCCACGCACCTGTAAAACGGAAGAGCAATAATTCCTGCCTCGTCTGGTTGTGAGGAAGGAGAGAAGGCTTCTTGCAGGACGCCTGGCTTGAAGGGGTGCTTTCAGTCAAAGGCCCAGGCCCTTCCCCTCCCAGCTCCCTTACTTCCCACTTGTGTTCCCTCTCTTCTCTCTTCTTGGATTTTCCTCTCACTTTCTGTCAGAATATGATCCCTGATGGGCCGTTGTAGCCTGAGAACTTCCTTTAGGTTCTGACTCTCCAACTGGCTCATGACTGGGAAGGGTGACTTTCCTGTCTGTGTTTGGGGGCTTACACAGAAGTCTGCAGACAGCATATTCTTGCAGCAATCTGTTCCCCAGTAATGAGGGTCTGTTAATGAGGCCCTTGACAGATGCTTTTTATTTACAAAGATGACAGATGCTGCCACGTGGCTGTGTCTGAATCGTTTCAAAGGCCAGCAGACTCATTATACTGAGATCCACATTTGTCAGAGGATTGCATATCATTTGGATTTCTGTTGAGTCATTTTTGATATTCCTGTGAAGGGAAAAAAAAACCCTTTAAAATTCCTGTCCCTAGACTTACCTTTTTGTAATGCTAACTTTAGCACAAAGTTACATTTTAGATACCATTTGCTGCTGTTAAACGTTCAGTAGTGAGGGCATTAGTAAAATGGCTCAGTGGTTTAAGGGGCTTGCCTGCAAAGCCTAATGACCCAAGTTTGATCCTCTCTCTCCTTGTAAATAAATAAATAAAATATTGAAAACTATCAATGTAATTTTTTGTTGTTTGCCAAAATCCCCGAGACTTTCCATGACTAAACATGACCACAGGCAGGTAATTGAGGGAAGGTAACATGGTGAGGCTGTGTGTTTGGGGTATCTGCTTTGTCTGAGGGGTGCTGCTGTCCTTCTCCTTCTGCAACTGGGGGCAAGGGACTCCCAGGGCATTGGTGGTCTCGCCAGGGCTCCTGACTTCTCAAAAGGAGAGAATCTATACCACTATGTGAATGAAGTCCGTGTACCTTTAGATGCTGTTTTGAGACCTTGGCAAACAAACCCAATATTTCAGAGATTTGTAGTCTTCCATATTTGTTCTGTATCAAATATCTAAAGTACTTTACAAGTTAAAAATATACGGACAGTGGACTGGAGAGATGGCTCAGTGGTTAAGTGTGCTTCCTGTGAAAGCATAAGGGCCTGAGGCAGTAGGAGCTCATGTCTCCAGATCCCATGTAAAACAGCTGGGAGGGGCCAGCACTCCTGTAACCCCTGTGCTGCAGGGGAGCAGAGCCCCACAAGTTTCAGAATTAGTAAAAGGAGACTCAGGCACAAAACAAGACCAGAGGGAAGAGTGATGGAGGTGTTGGAGTGGGCCACCCAATGTTCTACTCACGCCGACCACAGGGAAGTGAGCCCCCTCCAGAGGAAATGAGAGACCTGTTTGTTTTTCTCTTTGCAGACTGGTATAGAGGGCACCTCATGAAGCATAAAATGTTACAGGTAATGTCACTTTGTTTTCCTTTGTGACAGTATAGAGTGTCTTCACCTGGCTCTGCCTCTGTCCTGGGCAGTTCTCTGTCGCAGTGCTCCTCAGCAGTGCCTCCATTCCTCTGTCACGTGGCTCTGCTCCCCACTCCTGTGCGTTCACTTCCTTCCCCTTCCCTGTACGTCAAGGCTGTCTCTGGTGCTGTCTTCTCCCAGCGTTCTTTGCTGCCTTCACAAGCTGCTCGTTGATCCTCCCTCCTGCCAGTCCCCGGGAATAGGTGCACTTTCTGTATGAAGCCTATTTCTACTGCATTATTTGTAGTATCCACTCACCTTTCCCTATGTGGCGTGGAAAGGACTACCCAGCCTCTCTTGAAGAGATTCTCCCACTTTGTCATCTCATCAGGACAGAGCAGGCACCTGCCTCACCCATCTTGTCTTGTATGGTGGCCACTTGTGCCCAGGGTGTAGTGCTTGAATTGTGCTGACAAACTTCACTTGTTATCTGAGCCAAGCATCTGGAGTAAGGAGCTACCGGAACTTCTTCCTTCTTCCCCGAAAAGTTGTGATAGGAGGCTCAGCACTGCTGGGCTCTCTCAAAGGACAGTGAAATACATCTCATAACAAAGAAGCTTAAGTGAAGTCAGGGACTTGCTACAGACTCGCTCCTCACCCTCCAGTGGTTCCTGACCTCCAGGGACAGTGCTTTCGCTGAAGTGGGCAAGAAGGGAGAAGCCTCGCCCCTTGTCTCGCTTAAAGTGAGTGGCTTAGACTCTCCTTCAGGGGATCTTCCTTCATGCCCACTTGAGAGGATGAGTGCCCATGATGGAACTAGAGTATCCTTTGAGACTGAGTGCGACGGTGGGATCCAGAACAAACAGACCTAAGCAAATGGAGTTTGAAGCTGCCCCTGCTTTACCTGACCCTGTGATGGTTGCTTTAAAGTCTATGGCTTTGAAAACCAGTAACTCCATTGGTGGGGGGGACATGAGGGCTTTGTAAAATGAGCCTTTTCATTTCATTTATTTTTTAGTGTTTTTAGTAGATAATTTTCATGTTTTGTTTCCAACAGGGCATCTTCCCTACGTCCTTTATCCATATCAAGGAAGTGACAGTGGAGAAAAGAAGGTACTTTTATTAAACTCCAGGTTGGCCCTCCCCTGGCTCGTGGATGCCTTCGTGCTGTTGATTTTCACCACCTGAGCTGGCAGATGTGCGGGACACCCAGCTCAGTGGGCTTCCTCATGCCCATACACGCTTGTGTCTTCTCTCCATAGGAGCACTAATCCAAATGGATTGGGCCTTATTAAAGCGGATTAGCCGTGAATAGTGAGCGTGAAGGAGGATATTGAGAAGGCAGCCCCTCACATTTGCATAATGCCATTGGTGTGCCAGTGAAGTGTGATGTCAGCCAGGCCCCCTGTCACCAGCTGCAAGCTTCAAGCAAATTTGCTAGGGTTTTAATCTCGTGTGCACCTGGGTCTCCATTTCACACCACTTTTCTCTCACACCCTAAATAGAAACACAGAGAACATCATCCCTGCAGAACTTCCTCTGGCCCAAGAAGTGACCACAACCCTGTGGGAATGGGGGAGCATCTGGAAACAGCTCTATGTGGTGAGATTCGACCTGCTCCCTGGGGTGGAGGAGCATCAAAGCCTTACCTTTGATTTGAGTTTGGCATTTAGCCTTGATTCACGTGGACCAAGGCGGCTCTGTGACATAGAATATTATGAAACGAACTAATATATATGAAGGCATTGAGACCCAGAGAAGTTAAATGCTTTCCTTAAAGCCACACAGTTAGTGACAGACTACATAATGAACTAAATAACAAAATGATAGGTTCATAATAAATGGGGTCTGGTGGGATTCTTACACTTTTCAACTAGTGCAAAAATGGTTGAACTTGGATTTTTGTATATGAATGACCTTTATAACTGTTCATAAGATGAAGCTTATAACAGGGCTTAGTAACCTTTTTCATGAGCTCAGGAGACTAGATCTGGTAGTCCACTGAGCCAATGCCCTGAGATAGAATCTTGTCATGTATTGCTTAACCAATAACTATTGTTCTCAGATCTAAGAAGACTCTGTGA
Source organism: Dipus sagitta (assembly GCA_036346955.1). Lineage (NCBI taxonomy): Eukaryota > Metazoa > Chordata > Mammalia > Rodentia > Dipodidae > Dipus > Dipus sagitta. The sequence goes on along the minus strand of CM070777.1, from coordinate 46,562,194 downwards.
CCCTGAAAAAACAGAGAGCACATTTTGCATGTTTTCTTTGTTTCAAAGCAAATCCAATTTAAAATCCTTCTTTTATGCTCTAAAGCTCTTAATGGAAACAATTAGTGAAGCAAATCATTAAGCTGAGAGTGAAAATGTCAACTGAGAGGCTTCCTGCATGTTTGTTTAAAGCTCTGTGTGCACCTACTAGGGTGTGCACGCTATTTGTAGCTTTGCCTTTTTCGGCCCTGAATGTTGTCACCCATGTGGAAATTTCCCAATATGTGGTGATTAGGACAGCTGACTCTGTTGTATCCCATAAATTGTAAGTAAAATTTAATGTGCACATTTGTCTGTTTTTCATAACTATAATGACACATCCAAGGCAGGCTACTTAATAAAGAAAAGAGATTTGTTTTGGCTCATGATTCTAGAGACACACAGTGCAGAGGCTGCTTCTGGTAGATGGCATTTTTGCTGGCAGAGATACAGTGTAGCACACACCATCACATGACAAGAGAGGGAAAGGTGTGCCTGTGTGTGTATCTGTGTGTGTGTGTGTATCTGTGTGTATGTGTTTAGCCAATCTCTCTCCCTCTCCTTTGATGCCACAAAGATTCAGACAGGGGAGCTCTATCCAAATGACTTCATTTCTTCTTAATCATTGTCCTAAAGCCTTACCTCTAAAAATCATAGTTAGATTAAGTTTTAGCTCCTAGAACCTCACAACGAGGGTAAAATTTTAACTGTTAACACGTGAAATCTTGGGAGACCCTCAAACTGTATTCACATCACATCAGAGGGCAAATGGTATATTTGTGGTTTAAGTGATTTCTTTCTCATCTATTCTACCCTCTTTAAAATCCCTATGCATACATTTCCTAGAAATTTTGCCTTAAGAAGTTTTTTTGTTTGTTTGTTTGTTTTTGTTTTGTTCTCTTTGAGGTAGAGTCTCACTCTAGCCCAAGCTGACCTGCAATTCACTATGGAGTCTCAGAGTGGTCTGGAACTCACGGCAATCCTCCTATCTCTACCTCCTATCTCTGCCTCTTAAGTGCTAGGATTAAAGGCGTGCGCCACCACGTCCGGCTTAAGAAGTATTTTAACAGGGAGCGGTGGAGACAGTTCAGTCAGCAAAGAGCTTGCTGCACAAGCATGAGGACCTGAGTTCAGATCCCCAGTACCCTGTAAAAGCTAGGCCGTAGGGGCGCATGCCTGTCATGCCAGAACTGCGGAGTTGCAGCCAGTAGGCTACCTGGGGCTTGTTGACTGGCTAGTCTAGCCAAATTGTTGAACTCTAGGTGCGGTGAGAAACCCTGTCTCAAAAAAAATAAGGTGGAAAGCAATTGAGGAAGATACTTGATGTTTACCTCTGCCTTCCACACCCAAGTGTACACATGAGTATATGCACCTGCATATACATATAAATCTACATGCACACAAATATTTCAATAACAAACCTACCATGCCTTTTATTCTAGTTTTGAAATACTTTAAAAAAATAATTAATTAATTAATTTGCAAGCATAGAAAGATGAGAGACAGACAGAAAGAATGGGGGCAACAGGGCCTCCAGCCACTGCAAACAAACTCCAAATGCATGTGCCTCCTTGTGAACCTAGCTTACCTGGGTACTGGGGAATCGAACCAGGGTTGTTAAGCTTCGCAGACGTATGCTTTAACCACTGAGCCATCTCTCCAGGCCCTAGTTCTGAAATTCTTAAACATCAGTCATTTCAGTATCGCATCTATGGCTTTTGTCATATCACCATATAATACGTAAATTTCACTTAGCTCTTAGATCATTTATATGAAGAGCTCTGTAGCATACTCTGACATTCCAGTTAGCAGTTTTCTGATTCCCTCAAGCCAAGTGCATGCCTGGCAATTCACCCATACAATGATCGTGTGGGATTGGTATCAGATTCCTTAGGTTTATCCCTCAGATTTGCCCTCGCTTAGTTATCAATTACAAGCTTGGGTTCCTCAGGCTACCTGCATTGCTGTTGGACTTGGCTACACATTCAGGCATTCCCACGGCCTCTTCCAGCCTGCCTGCGTCCTCCTCTTCTTAAGTTCCACAATTCAATGGAATATCACAGACCTCAGGAAGGTGCTATATGTATGATATCAGTTTTCTTATAAGAGGTAGAATTCAAGAACAGCCCAGTAGAAGAGATAGGTAGGCAAGGTAGTTGTGGCCACAGAGCATCCATGTCCTGTATGGGTACCCCACCCTCCAGCGCAGGAGTGTCCACCACCTGGAATGTTCCTCAAGCTTACTGATTAAGAGTGCTAATCAAAGTTGCATTACATAGGCATGATCCAGGCATGTCCAAATTTTTGGCATTGTGACACAATTTGTCATCTACAAAGTTTGTCCTGTAGAACTGCATAATTGAGTTATTTAAAAAAAAGCTCATAATGTTTTAAGTAAGTTTATGATTTTTGTACTGGGCCATGTTCATAAGTGGGTTAGATATGCCTGGATCACTGGCCATTGTAATTGAACTTAATCTCCAGATAGCCCCTTCCAGTTTTGTGGGGGAAAGATAGGAGGGTTGTGGGGCTAAAAGTCCCATCTGCCAATCAATTACATGGTTGGTTTCTCTGATAATCGGGCCCTATCCTGAAGCTAGGCTTGGTCGAAAGGAGGGGCCTTAAAACCCTGTCAATCACTCTACATATTGATATATCACCACCCCAGGAATCAGATACAAAGAACAAAGGTATGTGCTTTTCATTATACCACACAGTTTCCCTAAAGGAGAGCTAAAAGCATTTGCAACAATTAAAATAACGTTATTTAAGTATATACCAAGGTTGGAGATTTAGCTCAGTGGTAGAGTGCTCGCCTAGCAAGCACCAAGCACCGAGTTCCTCCCCAGCACCAGAAAACAACAAAACAAAGTAATACATACAAAAATGGGATAGGAATAGTGCTAACTGGTTCTTGCCTAAAATACATAGTGCGTGAGTTTGCTCCCCAGCCCTGCACAGCAAAACAACAATCAAAACAAAAACAGAAAAAAATCTTGCCAGGTGTGATGGGGCACACTTATAGTGGCAGCATGCAGGTAGCAGAGGCAGGAGAGTCACAAACTTGGGGCCAGTTTGGACTACACAGCAAAATCCCATCTCAAAACAAAGCAGCATCAAACCAAACAAGCAAGCAAGAAAGCAAAAAACAATATTAGTTGTTTGCTATAGTACCCATCAAAAGCTCTGATCCCCAAACATTCACTCTTTCATTAAAAACAAATTAGGGTGTTGGAGAGATGGCTTAGTGGTTAAGGGGCTTGCTGGCAAAGCCAAAGGACCCAGGTTTGATTCCCTAGTATCCACGTAAAACCAGATGCACAAAGTGGCACATGTATCTGAAGTTTCTTTCTCTCTCTCTCTCTCTTTCTCTCACACTGTCTTTCTTTCTGTCTGCCTCTTTCTGCTTGCAAGTAAATTAAAAAATAAATTAACAGATATGTAAGATTTATGAACAACAACCATGAAACTGTGACTTTCTTTTAGGGTTACTTGACATTGCATCTTTGTCCACTCAAAGTTCTGTCAGAGATGCCGTGGGGAAAACGACCCTAGCAATAGACTTTTATGACTAGATAAATGGCCCAGGCTACATCTTTAAAGGGCCTAAGTTCTGGGGCCTCTGTTACAACAGATGTTCATGGTAGTCCTGTGCAACAAGCCCCTTTGTGTTAGTTGGCCCCCCTTTTTTTCACAGTGACCAAAATATCTGTGTGATATAACTTAAGGATGGGAATATTTATTTTAGCCCACGATTTCAGTTTTTGACATGTAGTACTTGATTCTGAGCTCATGATGAATGAATACATCGTGGTGGCATATGGAGGAGAAGAACTGTTTTCCTTGTAGTGTACAGGAAGGAGAAAGGGGGTAGGGACCAGGGACTAGAGTGACTTTGATCCTTAGAGGGAGTGATACAGATGTCCCATCTTATCACTGAGAACTCAAATCATTTCAAAGGCACACTCCCAGTGACCCTCTCAAGGCAGGGCCTTAGCTGAAGACCAAGCACTCAAGACATAAATCTGTAAGGGACATATTTTCTTTATTTTTTAAAAAACAGTCATGACAATTTTTATAAATATATACAATGCATTTTGATCATATTCACTTCCCATTACCTTTTCTCCTCCCCTCCCCACTAAGCTTTTTCTTCCCAACTTTTACTTTTTTTTTTTTTTTTGGTTTTTTCGAGGTAGGGTCTCAGTCTAGCTCAGGCTGACCTGGAATTCACTCTGTAGTCTCAGGGTGGCCTTGAACTCATGGCGATCCTCCTACCTCTGCCTCCCAAGTGTTGGGATTAAAGGCATGTGCCACCACGCCCGGCTAACTTTTACTTTTTTTTCTTCTCAACTTTTATTTTTCTTCTACTTTTCTCCTTTCCTTCTTTCCTTCCTTCCTTTCTTTCCTCCCTCCCTCCCTCCTTCCTTCCTTCCTTCCTTCCTTCCTTCCTTCCTTCCTTCCTTCCTTCCTCTTCTTTCCTTCCTTTCTTTGGTTTTTACTTTTGTGTGACTTTGTCTAAGTAGGGTTGCTTGCATGAGCCCAAGTAGAGTATAATAGACTGAAGCATGGGCAACCTACCAGTGGTTTAAACCACTAAACAGAGTCTTCCCTTCTTCCAGCAACCGTCAACAGTCAACGGCTTCTCGGGGAGGGTTGGGGGCCATGTGAGCCACTCCACCATCCATGGATGGAATGTTGACGGACATAATCTTATGCAGGTCTTGTTCAGGTAACCAGAGCTGCTGTGAACTCATGAATGCAATGGCCGCATCATGTCCAGAACACAGAATTCCCCAGCATGCCCCACTATCTTCTGCTCTTCCATTCTTTCCTCCCCCTCTTCTGTAATGCTCCCTAAACCTTGGAGAGGGTGATATATATATAGACGTCTCACAACTCAGAAGTTACTAATTCATAGCACTTTGGTGTGTTGGGGAGAGGGTGGACAAGAACTGGTTGGGATTAATACACCTGCTTTTGGGAAACATTACTGGCCCAAGGGGAAGAAATATATTGACAATTAAAACTTCTTCCTTTACATGTAAGCAAGGTTGGGAGGCAGGCTCAGGGTGAATCTCTTGATAGCACTTAACTGATTCTGGTCCCGCTTGCCAAGTGCCTTCCATGAAGGTCACCAGAATTGTTTCCCATCTCTAGACCAGCAGAAAGGAGCGCTTCCTCCAAGTGCAGTCCATGATGTATGACCTGATGGAGTGGCGGTCCCAGCTCCTGTCAGGAACCCTGCCCAAGGATGAGCTGAAGGAACTGAAGCAGAAAGTCACGTCCAAGATCGACTACGGCAACAAGTAACCTCTGGCCTTGAGAAGCTGTTTTCTTTCCCCACCCCCTTCTTCCTTTTTTGTTTTTTTTTTCTTCTTTGCACAAGCCTGGTTTCATTTTTAGACTCAGGTTTGACACTTTCCATCCCGGAGAAGGCTGTTACCATAGCCCTGTTCACATGCCTTTGTCATCACCCCCTGGGGCCCAGGGGCACTCTAGCAGAGTGAAGACTGGCTTACACAGTAGCTATTATGGGCAGCACACAGATTTAGGACACTCCTAACCTACTTCTCGGGACTGGGGAGCGCAGTCCTGCTGGTTCTCTTTCAGTTTGATATCACTTTATCTCTGCATTGACGAAACCCTCCTCGGAGTCCTCCTGGGAGGTTCAGTGTCTCCTTCCCCACTGTAAGTTAGGCAAGCCAGCAAGCCGTACACCTCTAGCTAACTCTCACACAATCGAAAAAGCATTTGTAAAAGGGGAAAGGGAGGCTAAAATTTGAATGCTGTGATGTGATGGAGAAAATGAAATAATTTTTCAAAGCAAATCAATCCACTGATAAGAATAGTAATAACAGTAATAAAACTGACACTTGATCAGAGCTTGTTGTGCAGCACACTTGGTGCTAAGTGTCTCAATATGCATGATCTCATTTAATTATTTTAATCACTCTATGGGGCATATAGTTTTAATATTCCAGCTTTTTTTCAGATGAAGACATGGAGAATCTTAAAGAAGTTATCTATCCATAGTTGCACTGATAGTAACAGGATTGAGACCTAGGCAGATGGAAGAGGGTAGAAGAGTCTTAAAGACCTCCCTCTTCTCAGTTCTTCAAATGCCCTTCCAACTTCTTTGCATGTTTTCATTTATTCCATCATAAACATGTGTGGAGCACTTTTGACGGGATGGACTTGCTGCTGGGTGTTGGGAGTTACAGAAATAAAAGTCCCCATCCCCTAAGGTTCACAGTCCACTTTGGAGGAGGAAGCTGAAAGCAAACAGTGTTGTATGTTGCCATAAGTGTGCTGACTTAGGTAGCAGAAGTGTTGTTAGTTTGATGGAAACTGGGGGAGGCTCACCGGAAGCCGTGGTCCTTGAGTTTTGAGGGATAAAAGAGAGGTCAGCGCATGTTCCGAGCCTGCAGAGAGTGGGGCTGGAGCCCTGGGCCTGAGGGGAAGCCTCAAGGGAGAGACTTTCCAAGCCGCCATGCTCCTCTGACCCTGTCATGTGTACCAGGCAGAGGACCCAGAGCAGAAAGTTGCTTCCCTTCCCAGGAGCACAGCCCCTTGCTGGTCCCCTGGTAGCATCTTCCAAGTGTGTTTGGTGTGTTTGAATCTGCTTGTACCACCTCCCGTGCCATAGAGACAGGAAGGGTTGCCACACACTGCTGATGCCGTTAGTGTGCCAGCGTCTTTGGCTGAGTGCAGCTGCAGCTGGGCATGCAGGAAAGGCGCGTGTTTGCTACGTTGTGGAAGCCTCCTGGGGCCTTCTGAAATGATGTCATCAGTGGAGTTCCTGCGTAGGACTAGGGCTCGCTAGATGGCTTTCACTCCCAGGAAGCACTCCCCACTTTCCCTGACTGCACTCCTGGCTGAGGTAGGCGCTCCTGCAACACCTAAGACTGGGAATGCCTCACCCTCCTTCCCATTTCCTGAGCTCCTGTCACACTGCTTTGAGTCATCTCCCTGACCCTGTGTAGAGCAGGTGGTGATGGGAGAAAGAAGATTAAGAGGTTTCATTCTGAACAAGGCCCTCCTGTGTACGAGCCCCTGACCCAGACTGATGTCTCAGTTTCAACCATTTTCTTTGGGGAAGTGAGAGATGCCCTACCACAGAAACCCGGGCCCCAAGCAAAGGGGCCCCTTGCTTCTGGCTTCCTTTCCCTGCTACTTCAGCTGGAAGTGAGAGAGAAGTAGGTACTTTACTACTGGCCTGGCATGTTTGGGCTCATAGTTCTGATAGGGGATGGTTGGCTTCCCTGTAATCAGGAGATCAGCATCTGGGTGAAGGTGCAGAAAGAATACTAGAGCAGATATAGCTGAATCTTGGAGGAGGTTAGGATTTCTTACAGTGCTTTGTTCAGATATCAGACTTCTGTTGCACATCTGGTAGGGCCCATAGGCACAGACATATACAAAATACAATATAGTTTTCATTTTTGTTTATTTATTTATTTTTATGAGAAAGAGATAATTGGCATGCCAGAATCTCCAGCCACTGCAGTGGAACTCCAGACACGTGCACCACCTTGTGCTCATGTGTGACTTGCACACTTGTATCACCTTGTACATATGACTTATGTAGGACCTGGACAGTCAAACATGGGTTCTTAGGCTTCACAGGCAAGTGCCTTAGCCATTAAGCCATCTCTACAGCCCCTACAGCCCCTAGCCTTTTTTTTTTTTTTTTTTTTCGAGGTAGGGTTTTACTCTAGTCTAGGCTGACCTGGAATTCACTCTGTATTCTCAGAGTGGCCTAGAACTCATGGCAATCCTCCTACCTCTGCCTCCTGAGTGCTGGGATTAAAGGCGTGTGCCACCACATCTGGCTCCCTAGCCTTTGTTTTTAACAGGAGTAACAATAGGAACCAGGTAATCACTGAGAACTGATGGTAACTTCCTGAGTGCTTGCTACATGTCGGGCACTATTTTTTCAGTAGTTCTCACGTGTTAGTTCAGTGCAGTGTGATAATGACTTTATGAGGCGGGCACTATTCCCATGCATAGTAGCTCTGATGAGGAAACAGAGGCTCACAGAGTGATTAAGGGCTTTAGTCCAAGAGGCAATGGAATTTGAGCCAGGTAGTATAGCTCCTAAGTTCAAGTGCTTAACCACTGTGTTCTGTCTCACAAGGACTACATGGGTTAGCAAAGGAGGCCAAGAAACAAATAGACACTGTGGGTAGTAAAAATCAAGACAGGAGAAGACATGGGCAAGAGGGTCTGGCAAGGCTCGCTGGGTGACAACTGCCCTGACTAACAAGACTAGCAGGAGTTACTAAGTGAAGTGGCTGTCAACCTGAGTGGTTAATAACTAGAAGCACACCTCTAGATATGTCTGTGAGCATGTTTTCACAGGCCAGTAGCTTGTGAGGATTCTGACCTAATGATTATGTAAATTGCTTGATGAATTCATAATACGATGGAATTATTTGGAGGTTGTGAAAGGAAGTGGGTCACTAGGTGTGTGTCCTTGAGGTCTGTCTCTCGACCTGACCTCTTCCTAGGACCCTTTTTCTCTGCTTGCTTGCCAGAAAGATGTGAACTAGTCTGCTCCAGAGTGTCCTCCCCACCATAATGACTGATAGCTCCGAAATTGTGAGCCCAAGTAAATCTTTTCCTACCTTTAAATTGTTTCTTTAAGGTATTCAGTCATAGCAACTAGAGAGTTTGACTAATTTTGTCATTTAAGACGTTGCCCGATTCACTTTGTGGTGGAGTGGATAAAAGAAACTCCGAGGAACAGTTGGGGAGATGAGTGGTGAACATGAACTTGGGAGAGGAAGGTAGGGAAGCAGACAGGGTCTGGAAACTTGAGCCCTCAGTGCCGAGTAAAGAAATTTGGGTTTATCTAGAATACAGTAGGCAGCTTTGTTTGGCAGGAGCCACTTCTAGTTTTCTTTGTGTAGTGCTCACAGGGGACAGGGGTAGGACTTCTTCTGCCCCCATCTCAGGTTCATTGTATCACTTCTTGAATAGAAAAGGGCACTGGGGTCCCTCCTGAAGATAACCTGTCAAAGTGCCCCCTACCCACACAGAATAGGCGCTAGTTCAGGGTGGCATTGTCCACTTGACTGTGGATCATGGTTATCACAATACTCCTGCCATTACTGTTAAAGCTCCATAGTTCCAGGAGAGACTGGGAGTTGAGTAGCTCTTTGGTATCCAAGCAGTGAGGAATCCTCAAATGACTTCTCCAAAGCCTAGGACAGCTGGACCTGGGAGGATGTTTTATTCATACATTTTAGAACTGAATCCACTTTGATGAATTTTGAAGAGCAAGAGCTGGAGATATCTTGGTGCTAAATTATGTATTGGCTCTGCTCCATCTTTCCCGAGGTCACACAAGCCTCTGTCAGCATTAGCTGAGTGCACTGATTCCCCCTCAGCATTGCCTGCTAGGCAGCGTGGCCATGCAACACTCTGAGTCATATCTAGCCGGGAGTTAATTTCCTAATGAATGTGGACCAGTGGGGTGATCCTTGGCCCCCCTCCGTTTGCATTTGGATTAGATGAGAGATGTGCTTCTCCATTTGGTTCTCAAATAACAAATAAAGACATAATCTCCTTCCTTTGTCCTTGTTGCCCTTCAGGAGTCTGGTACTCAGCAATGGTGCCCAGCAGGACCCCTGTTGGCTTTCTCAGAAGCCCCATTAGCTCATCTGTCCTTTCTTCTAAGCATAGATGATGAGAACCTTCAAGTTATGGCCTTTTCAAACCTGATGTCCCTCTCAGCCTGCCCCATACTCTGCTTTTAAGTACTGAAACATATATTGTAGACATTTGGGTGCAGATAGGCGCACCATTTTAGTCTGTATTAGTGTTATGATCTTGAACAAATTAACTCACTCCCATTCCTAATCTATTTTAATCTATCAAAGAATATTAATAGTAACCCTCTCACAGAATTTTTAGGAGGATTAAGTGTATTACCATCTGTAAGATTTTTATTTTATTTTCATTTTTTTATGCACATGCATGTGTGTTCATGTCTGTGCGGGTGCGTTGAGTGTGCATGGTCACATGAAGGCCGGAGGACAACCTCAAGTATCATCCTCACGAACCCTGTCCACCTCCTTTAAGAGAGTGTTTCTCATTGACTCACTAGTCTAGACTGATTGACCAGTGAGCCCCAGGGATCCTCCTCCTATCTCTGCCTACACAGCACTGGGATTTACAAGCATGTACCATGCCTGGCATTTTTATGTGGGTACTAAGGATCAAACTCAGGTCCTCATACTTGTGAGGCAAGCACTTTCTCGTCTAAGCTCTCTCCCCAGCCACGTAAGAGTTTTAATGCATATGAATTTATTGTTAAGTGCTATGTCTTTGCAGGCAGATGACAGATGTAGTTGACACAAATCAATTCCAAACAAGGAACAGCCTGTGGTCTGGACATCAAATAGCCTAAGAGCAAGCTGTAGGTAGCAATCAATATATATGAGATTGTTTTCCCCTGATAACTATTTTCAAAGTTTTATTAAATAATATTTGCATGTTTCCGTGTGTGTGTGTGTGTGTGTGTGTGTGTGTGTGTGTAGTAAAACACTAAACCATCTGAGACAAGGAGTATGACTCCATTGGCCACAACACATCTCTTAGCCCCAGGCCTCTTTCCTCTTTCACAGGTACCTCCTGTTGGTGGTTCGGTTCTTTTATTGTCTATACTTTTCTTTGTCCATTGCTACTCTTGTACATGCACCAAGGTAAAACAACTGGCTAGGTTTGTGATTTTTAATATTTATTTGTAAGGAGGGAGGGAGGGAGGGGGAGAGAGAGAGAGAGAGAGAGAGAGAGAGAGAGAGAGAGAACAATACCAGGGCCAGTAGCCTCTACAAACAAACTCCATATGAATGCACCACTTTGTGCATCTGGCTTTACATAGGTACTAGGATATCCAACCTAAGCTGAAGGCTTTTCAAGAAAGTGCCTTTAAGCATGAAGGCATATCTCCAGCCCTATGTTTGTTTTGTTGTTTGATTTTTTTCCACATAAAATTTATGTATTTTTCCATACTTGATTTTTATGGAAATACACCATTAAAATATCAAGGCTAGATAATATTTTTAAACACTGCTGCTCAGTACTCTATTATAGATCAGTTTACTTAGCAATTTGTCTTTGGGTAGAGATTTTAGTTGTTGTTTTTTAACACTGCAGATGTAAATATACAGCAGACATCCATGTTCAACTGGGATATTTCTTTTGGTTCATTATCAAAAGAAGTACCTATTTTGTGTGTGTGATCATGTGTGTGGGTGCATGTGTAAGTGTGGGTGGGTATGCATGTGTGATGCTCAGGCTAGAGATCAAAATCAGTTGTCTTCCTTTATTCCTCCTGCTTATTCTTTGAGACAGGCTATTTACCTGAACTTAGAACTCACTGATTCAGCTATATTTTCTAGCCAGTCAGCCTTATAGATTCCCTGTCTCTTACTCTCCAGTCCTAGGATAAAAGGCCTGAACCTCAATGGCATGCCTGGCTTTTACGTGGGCATTAGGGATCTGAACTCAGGTTACCATGCATGTCTGGTAATTGCTACCCATTGAGCAATCTTCTCAGTCCACAAATACACATTTAAAAAAAATATCACACACTGCCTCTGTTTCTTCTGCAGAGGCAGTTTCTTGCTGATGTGTGCCCTAGCTGTGTCTAATATCTAGATAGAACTTTCTTGTGTAACTGTATGACCTCTCAGAGATCACTTGAAGTTCCTTGTATAAATTAATTCACAAGAGCCCTAAAGACTTCCTCTGACTTATTTTTACCTCCAGTTTTTGCATTTCAGAATCCTTGAGCTTGATCTGATTGTCAGAGATGAAGATGGGAACATCCTGGACCCAGATAACACCAACGTCATCAGCTTGTTCCACGCACACGAGGAAGCAACAGATAAAATCACAGAGCGCATCAAAGAAGAAATGGTGAGCTTGGTTAATAGGTTTTGGCCAAACGAAGCCAGCATTTAGCACTTCATAAACTTAAAATACTTAAAACTTAAACTTAAAAGGCTGTGTGGCCAGACTGTGTATTATTCAAGCGGCCATCTGTCCTGTAACCTGAGATGTTCGGTAGCCACATACATTTTGTGTCCGTGTACTCAGCTCTGTAAACCACTCAGCATCCGTCCCCATAGGTAGTTAAGTGCTAGGCAAGATACCTCCTCTCTTGGAGCTTTTACATTCCAGAGAGGAGAAAAGAAGCCTTAAAGTTTGTATAAAACTATAAATTAATGAATACTTAATTCCAGCTAGTCTTACATTTGTAAAAGTCAATAAACTAGGTAATTTGCACAGGCTTCCATAGTGTAGTGGTTATCATGTTTTCCTACCATGAGAAAAGTCTCTGGTTTGAAGCCAGGTAGAAACAAGCTTTGGGGGCTGAAGAGATGGCTCACAGGTTAAAAGCGCTTGGTTTCAAAGCCTGACAACCCAGGCTCGATTCCCTAGTACCCACATAGAGCCAGATGCACAAGGTGGCACGTGTGTCAGGAGCTATTTTGCAAGGCATGGCTAGTAAAGTCTTCTTTCTCTCAGGAGTGAAATAATAATGTGAAGTCATCGGGCCTGGGCAACTCTGGGGACAGGGTATCAGGGATAGCAACTACAATGGCCCTGAGGTATGACTGATTTCCAAATGTTCAAGGAAGTCCGATGTGGTTGGTGCATGGTGAGCAATGATTTGGAGAGGTAGGCAGTACAGTCGAGGGTCAGGAAAGCCTGATGGATTGTGAGAAAGAACTCTAATTAGGAGACAAAGCAGTAAAACATTTCAAGGGGAGATATATGTATATGTGTATATATATATATACATATATATATATATATACATACATATATATATATTTTGTTTGTTTGTTTGTTTTGTTTTTGTTTTTCAAGGTAGGGTCTCACTCTAGCCCAGGCTGACCTGGAATTCATTGTGTAGTCTCAGAGTGGCATCAAACTCATGGCCATCCTCCTACCTCTGCCTCCCAAGTGCTGGGATTAAAGGCGTGTACCACCATTCCCGGCTTATATATTTTTTTTAAAAAAGTTAGTTATAGCTACTGTTTGTTATTTGAAAGCTACTTGAATTTTAGTCTTATTGAGTCATTATTTTCATTTAAAAATATATTTTATTTATTTATTAGAGAGAGAGAGAGAGAGAGAATGGGCACACCAGGGCCTCCAGCCACTGCAAATGAACTCCAGACACATGTGCCCCCTTGAGCCTCTGGGTTACATGGGACCTGGGGAATCAAACCCGGGTCCTTTGCTTTGCAGGCAAATGCCTTAACTGCTAAGCAATCTCTCCAGCCCGTTATTTTCATTTTTTTTAATTCTCCTTACTTTAATTATTTGTGACAATTGCATACATGTGTGTACTTTTTTTTTTTTTTTTTGATCTATGTGATGGTTAATCTCTGGTTGTGAAATTGACAGGATTTAGCGCCACCATGGAAACAAATCTCTGGTCATGTCTGAGAGACTTTCTAGGTTAGATTAGTTGTGGTGGTTGGCATCATCCCATGGGCTGTATTTCTGAGCTGTGTGAGAAGGAGAAAGATAGACAAGCGTTTTGTATCCGTCGCTCTGCTCTGCTTCCTCCACGTTGGACTGAATGGGACAGTTTCCTGCTGCGGTGCCTTCCCTGCCATTATGCTAAATCCTTTTCCCTTGAACTGATCTTTGTCAGGTATTTTTTTTTTTTTGTCTCAGTAATGAGAGGGTAATTGATACTGAAACTTGCTACCAAGAAGTGAGACTGTTGATAAAGTAAGACTGACCATGTGTTTTGTAGGCTTTTGGAACTAGTTCATAGGAGAATGTGGAAGAACTTAGAACACTGGACTAGAGAAACCTTACAATGCTGTAAACAATGTTTAATACTTAATGTTTGATATAACTGTGAAATATGAAGGCTCTTCTCACGATGTTTCAGAGCAGAAGGGTGTTCTTGGGAACTGGACTAAAGCATTTCCTGTGGTATTCTGACAAAGAAACTGGCTGTATTCTGCTCATATCCTGAGAACTTGAAGGGTTTAAAAATAATGGACTAACTTGTTTGGTGGAGGAAATTTCAATCAAACCTGTGATTTGACACCTCTTGGCTGCCTTGCTTCGGATGTACAGTGAAAGAGAGGTAAATTCAGAGCCAGAACGATGAAAAACAAAGTTTGGCACTGTTGCACTTACCTTGTCATTGCTGGGACAGACACCCAACCAGAAGCACTTTATGAAAAGAAATGGTTTATTTCAGGCTTACAGACTCCAGGACAGGTGATATCATGGTGGAAGAAGCTGGCTCACTTCCATCCATGCATCACAGAAAGACAAAAGTCAGAACCTGCAAGCACAACCAGCTGGAGCTCAAGCTGACTCTCTACACACCCAGTAAGGCTGGACTCCTTTGCCCCCAGTGAGTGACATACCTCCTCCAGCACGGCTTCACATGCTAAAGAGTAAATAGGAAGCTTAATCAAAAATAACTGATCCATAGGGGACATGAATTTACATTCAAAGTATCACAGGCACAGGGAAAAAAAAATGCAAACAACTTTCAAGTTCCAAGCCCAGAGACTGCATCCACATTGGCAGCAATTGCTAAGGAGATTATGACCATTAAAGATAAGACAAACTGATCTGTACTGGGACAAGGAGGGATGCCCCATGGCCCTGTCAGAGGAAGGTAGAAGACAGAAACAGTGTAAATTCTTTTAAAAAGAAAATGCTTGCAGGAAAACTTCTGTAAGAGGTCTTTTCTCTCCAACTTCAGGATACAGAGACTACTACAACTGTGGTCCAAGGCAAGGCTTCATCCTGGCTGATAGTAGAATGAAGCAGGTCATTCATGCAGGACAGGTCTTGGAAGAATGAAAGTGCAAGATGGAGGTCACAGTTCCATATAGTCACTATGGCTAAGCAATATGAGGCAGGGTCAAAGGCCCTGCAAGGAGATTCTGTAGGCCACTGTGTGAAGTTGTGAAGGTGAACTCTCACCTACAGTGGAGACCTCAGGACGTTAGAAGATGCCAGGAACATCTGCAGGCATGGGGTGAACTCTGCCGATGAGAGAAGCTACATACAGCACAGACAGAGGGTGGAGCTACTCAAGCCTTCTAGGGGCCCAGACAATCCTGTCATCAGTTTCAGATGCCAGGCATGGAACTTCAAGATTTGGAGTTTAACTGCTAGGTTTCCATTTTGGTTTGCTCTGGACCATTCTTTCTATGCCCTCATTCTTTCCTTTTAGATTGGGAATATTTACTTTCTGCTGATGTATGTTGGAAGGATATAATTTGTTTTTGACTTTTTTATTATTTTTTATGAGAGAGAGAGAGACAGAGAGAGAACAACAGTTGGCGTGCCAGGGCCTCCAGCCACTGCAATTGAACTCCAGACACATGCCCCACCTACTGCACATGTGCAACCTTGCGTGCTTGTATCACCTTGTGTTTCTGGCTTACGTGGAACCCAGAGAGTCAAACATGGCTTCTTAGGCTTGCACAGAAGCACCTTAACCACTAAGTCATCTCTCCAGTCCTTTTTTATTTTTTTTTATTTTTTTTTGAGATAGGGTCTCATTCTATGCCAGGATGACTTAGAACTTATTCTATTTTCCAGGCTGACCTTGACCTCACAGCAATCCTCCTACCTCAGCCTCCCAAGTGCTGTGATTAAAGGCCTGAGTCACCACACCTTGGCTTTGCTTTCGATTTTATAGGAGATCCCAGTTTAAAGCTTGTTTGTGTCTCAGAAGAGACTCTCCACTTTTAAACAGTGGGAACTGTCAAAGACTGTGACAACTTATTTATTTATTTGTTTATTTAAATGGAGAGGGAGAGAAAAAATCAGAGAGAGGGACAGATAGAGAGAGAATGGGCATGCCAGGGACTCCAGCTACTGCAAACAAACTTCAGACACGTGCATTACCTTGTGCTTCTGTCTTACTTGGGTCCTGGGGAATCGAACCTAGGTTCTTTGGCTTTGCAGGCAAGAGCCTTAACTGCTAAGCCATCTCTCCAGCTCCCTGTGACAACTTTTAAAGTCAGACCAAATGCATTTTGCACTGTTAGATGCCATGAAGCTGTGGGGCAAATGGTGGAAAGTTATCTCTTGAAAGTGTTATGTGTTAGTGTCAAGTTGGCAAAGGGTAGACTTGTGATGGTTAATCTCTGGTTGTCAACCTGACAGGACTTAAAAGCTCTGTGGAACTAATCTCTGGTCATATCTAGAGGGACTTTCTAAATTAGATGAGTTGATGTGGGAGGACCTACCCTAACTGTGGCAGCGCCATCCCATGAGCTGATTTCCTAGACTGTAGACAAAGAAGAGAGCTAGCTGAGCATTCAGAAGTCATCACTCTCTGCTGGACTCACTGACATGATGGACTGTAACCTAGAAACTGTAAACTGAATCAACCCTTAAACTGATTTTTATCAAGTATTTTGTCCCAGTAAGGAGAAGGTAACTGATAACAACCCCATTAGCCTCTCTTATCTCCGTCTCACTCCTCCCGTACCTCTTCTTCACATCACTTTTCAGTAGTCACACCACTGCAATGAATGACTTCCCCTCCCCCAGTGACCATTAGCTGTCAGTAGCTCTTCAGGGATGGTTCTGAGCTCCTCCCCTGTCTAGAGGGGGTGTTGAGTGCTCCTACGTTGTGGAGATCTTTCTATATCACTTGTATTGTACTATTGCCCTTCCCTCATTTAAGGCCTCTGAGGGGACCTTTTTCTAACCTTATGGTCTCTACAGCACTCTAAGTTAAACATACAAATCTGAACATTCAAAGCTGCCTATGAGAATGAACATGCAGTGTTTGAGTTTATGAGCATGGGTTTCACCCAGCTCAGTATAATTTTTTTTCCTGTCCCATCAATTTTCCTGCAAATTTCACAGTTTCATGAGGTCCCATTTTTGTCTATCACTGGTCTATTTCCTGGGCAACTGGAGTCCTATTCAGAAAGTCCTTCCCTATGCTTATATGATTTTTTAAAAGTATTTTTATTGGGAAGGGAAAGTAGTATTTTAGACTTAAATACTTCAATTATATGTGATTCTCTTTAGATTTTCATTTCCCTTTCTCCCATCTTGCTAGAGGGGAACATAATGAAATCTTTGGAAAATGGACTTTGTTGAAGGCAAAGAATTATTACCATTACAAAAATGCAATTTAGGATGAAACCTCAGGTTTGGAAAAAAAACTTAATGTCCCTATAATTGAATGAATGCTTGAAACCCTTTAACTATATTCATAGTCTATAACAGGATGCCCACATCACCTATAGTGATAAGAAACTCTGTAGTCCTGAAGTACAGACTTTCAATTTCTTTCTTCAGGGCCATATAGAGCAATTTTTTTTAATGTTTAGGCTGAGATCCAGGGTTGTGAAATAATTTTAATTGCAAATGACCAGCATTAAAAGAGGAAAAGAAGTAGAATCGAATGGTAGTAGAAATAGAATAGAAAGTATCATAATTTATTACAAGAAGTACATTTTTCATGAGAAATTTGATTGCCAAGTTTTTAACCTATTTAATCAAATGCCCATGTGTATTGGATCTCAGTGATCACAGAAGAGGGAGGCAACTGAATGAAGCATGTCTGACTTCTCTGTGTCCATGTACTTAACTGAAGCATCCATGCCCTATGAGAACACAAATCAGGAGCGTCACCATGAGAAACAGTACAGGGGTTCCCCAAAACAAATAAAAATGGAACTAACATGTAATCAGACAATTTCGCTTCTCCCTGAAAATATACCCAAAGGAAATTAAATCAGCATACCAAAGAGACATCACCCACATTTTACTGTAGCACTTATTCTCAGCAGTAAAGGTATGAGATCGACTTAGCATCTGTTAATGGAAGGATGAATAAAGAAAATGTGTGTATAACACACACACATATACATATGTATGATTGTTACACAGTTTTAAAAAGTTAAGTCCTGTCATTTGCAGTACAGTTGTATGGAATTGGAGGACATCGCATTAAACAAAACCAGCCAAACAAACAAATTACAAAGAAACTGTATGTTCTGTCTCGTAAGTAGAAACTAAAAGTTTTGAAAACACAAGAGGGCATGGGTATTTCAATGAACAAAGTTTATAGTTTCAATGAAATATGTGTAAGCACTTTTTCTTTTATAGTTTTTGAATTTTATGATGCTAACTTCATGAGGCATTATGATTCACTGGTGTCATCTCCCAGGGTAGGAAGATTAAGGTAAGCAGAGTCAAAGTGATGTCCCTCAGACTACAGAAGCTTGTGGTGTTAGCTGAGAGGAATGCTCAAGTCATGAAGCTTAAACCTGAGTGGTTCCTCATACCCTGGATTGTGTCTGCTGTTTTAAACAGTAATGGGTTAATTTGCTCTATCTCTTCCCCTCTTCTTTTCACTCCTCAGTCAAAAGACCAACCAGATTATGGGATATATTCTCGGATCTCCTCATCCCCCACCCACAGCCTCTATGTCTTTGTGAGGAACTTTGTGTGTAGAATAGGGGAAGATGCAGAGCTCTTCATGTCTCTCTATGACCCCAACAAGCAAACAGTTATAAGGTAAGTGGTTCAGTGTCACCTGACTCCCTTACATGGGGGCGGGGGTGGTAGTCAGACTTGGCTATGCACAGAGAACCTTTTCTTCCCAGCATCCCTTGTGGAGCAATGTTCAACTGGAAGAGAAGCTGAGCCTCACTGAGCAGGTGGGAAGGACTCCTTTGGGGGCTGTGGGAATTGAATGCAAGTATTCCTTGCCACCCAGTTTTCCCCACAGTGGGTTCGTGGTTAAGGCTTCGTCAATACATTTTGATTACCATAAAAAGCCAGTGATTACAAGGTCCAGACAAACAACACCAGATATAATAAAATTTCTGGCTTTAAAGTGATAGATGGAAAGTGAATGCTGAAAGAGCCAAGTCCTCCATAATGTTTGTTCAGGTTCACATCCTGGCTCTACTGCTTACTTCCTTTAACCCCAAACAGGTTGTTGAACATTCTTAAGCCTGAGTCTCCCAGTTGGAAACTGAGTAGTGACCTCTCTGGGCCACTTTTTTTTCAGCGTGGTTGTTAGGATGATTCAATAAAGTCATGGGCAGTGCCCAGGACCAGGGCTGCAAAGAGTCCACACATGGAATAGAGGGATCAAAGTTACCCCTTGTTGATCTTGGCATGTAGGACAAGCGAGGGTACTTCCAGCTCCCACATGATGAAGTGGCTCAACTCCCTGATAATGGTTTTCCGGGTTCTGGCTTCTTCCTTGACCCTCCAAAATCTGAGTCCCCCATAAACAGAACCCCAGGCAGAGAGGGACATGTGGGGTCTCATGTGTCTGAATCAATTGCTTCTTCTCTAGTACTAAGCACAGAGAAAGCCATGTCTGGGCCCAAAGCCACACAACAGGGTGGGGTAGGGCCAGAGAGTACTTGGGGTCATTTGCCAAGCAGGGTGCTGAGATGTGTCTGAGGATTGAGCCACTAAATTATAGCTGTACCCAGATGGAAGTCCAGGCTGAAATGCAGCTGCCACTACTGGTGGAGAGAGTTCCCCTGGTCTTGTGGAGTGGGCTGTCTAACACTTGTAAGGTATCGTTCTAAGAAGACGGTACTGATATCTGTGTTCTACCTCATTTGGCCTTCATTATTTTTTGCCATTTGGGTGAGAAAAGGAGACTCAGGAAGGGTGAGCAACTTGCCTGAAGTCACACATATTTATAAATGGTAGAGCTGAGAATTATAGCCAGGTCCACCTGACTTCAACGACAAGCTGTTTTCAATTTAATTCTCCCACCAAGGAGTATGCTATATCAAATATCTTGTATGACTCTCACCAGAGACTCAGCGTCATTATGGCAGAAAGCTACACTTTACAGTATACCTGAGTCCCTCACATGTGCCTGAGTCACTTTCAGTGTGACATTAGGATGTGTCTTCCTGCTCCTTGGGAGCCTACCTAGAAGAGAGCCATGTTTTGGTGACCCTTGCTATTCCATGATAGTTAAACTCCGGGCGCCTCTGCATCCTTCAGGAAGCCTTAGAATGCGTGGCTGCACTGATGAGAGGGCCCGGTCCCCTGGGCCACTTGCTGATGGATGGCCAGAAGCAGCTTTGTGGAGGAAGGCAATAGATCACTGAGGAGGGCAGCTCTGTTTTCTGATGCAGTCTCTGGATGAGGTGCTTGATGGGGCATGCCTGAGTGATGCGAGAATGCCAGGGACATAGGACAATGCCCAGGATGAGGAGGAAGAGGTGGACAGAGAGCCTGAAGGTCATAACCGTACAGACGAGAAGGAAATGAAGAGAGCAGAGAAGGGGTGGGGGGTTGATTCAGAAAAGTAGCCCCGAGGACTTGCAAACCTCATCTTACTCTGACTCTGCATAGCTGTTCCTTCTCTGAAGAAAATCTCTTCTCCATTCCTGTCTACTCTAACCGGTTTGGACCCACCCTGATAACAGAAAGTTAAGGCATCCTCTGTGTGGATCAGACTGGAAAAATTTGTGTCCTGTCAGACTCAGTTGTAGCCAGGTCTCTGGTGGGTCCCTAAGAGATCTGGACTGGGAAAGAAGACTTTTGTAGGACAAAAAGCAGCAGCTGTGCATAAGGATAGTGGCACACTGTGTCCAAGAAGAGCCCTGCGAGGATTGGAACGGTCTCCCCCCTCCCTCTCACCTGTCGTGGTGGCTTGAGCCTAAAGATTCTATCAGTAGGTCTTCCTGGGCAAGGATGGATGGGAACAGCTCAGCCCTCTAAATTGCTTTTTCTTATTTATGATTGCATTTCTCCTAGAAGGAAATTGCTGGAGCCTGCTGTTTAGATATAGCAGGTCACTCATCAAGGGGTTTGCTACATGAGATAGAAGGGACTGGACAGTACCCAGGCGTTTCAATAAGAACATTTCATAAATAACCAAGAGGAATTATTTCAAAAAAAAAATTTTTAAGCCTATAGTACCTAGTGTTCCCAGGTAGTGTCCCATCCAAGTACTAACCAGGGTGGACACTGTTTAGCTTCTGAGATGAGATCAGGCCATAGATAAACAAACAAACAAGCAAACAAAAACTTGATATAGCCTTCCTGTTAAATTTGCTTTGAATTTCACTAAAACTTAAATTTTTAACTCTCACCAGATTAAAAGAAAAAAGGAAAAAGAAAGAAAAAGATACATTTAATTTGATTGCGTGTTAACTATTGGCCAGTGTGGGACAGGGTTTATTTTTGTTTTGGGTTCCTTTTCCTTCTTAAGACTTTCTCCTACTGTTGCCACTAACCTTATGAGTAACCCAGGCCGGTTGGCTCAGGTCTGTAACCCCAGCTGCTCCATAGGCTTAGCCAAGATTGCAAGTTCAATGCCTGCTTGGGCTACAGAGTGAGTTCAAGGTCAGCCTGAGTAACTTACACAGACACTGTCTCATAATCATAATAAAACAACAACAACAACAACAAATAAATACTAAAAGGCCAGGGACATAGCTCAGTGGTAAAAACACTTGCCTAGTATGTATAAATCCCTGGGTTCAGCAAAACAAGACAAAACAAAAACAATATAAAAGTTCAAACAAACAAACAGAGAGTGAAGTGCAGAGAGGGGTACATTATCTAAGGAAAGCAGTTCCCCTTAGCTTTACTGACTTCTGTCATCACACCTGCTGGAAACGTAATGCGTGGGTGGCATATGCATGCACGTTTGCTGTGCGCACCCCCTGTGCATGTGTGCTGAGGCTAGACAAGAGCATTGGGCACCCCCCCCCCCCGCCATTGTTTCTTGGAGTCAGAGTCTATCACGGGTCTTGGGACTTGTGACTTTTGCTAGTGTCTGTGATTCTCCTGCCTTTGCTCCCCACAAAACTGAGTTTGCCAGCCCCAGGGTGATGGTGACAGACACTTAGAATAATCAAAACCTATGTAAGCAGAAAAGCAGCAGCTGCAAAGAACGGAACACTGAAACAGACTGCCGACAGGCCTGCCATGGCTCAGGGGACATTGCCGAAGAGGGCGCAGAAAGATTGTAAGAGCCACAGAGTGGACAGGAATACCCTGAGACACGGTTCCCTGCTACCCCATGGGGACTGACTGAGGCCTTCATGACCCCACAGTGACTACCAGAACCCCACTGAGGAGGGCGCCCAGGGTAACAGGAGTTGGAGTGATGTACAATAATGTATAACCTGTTATAATATATATATATATATATATATATATATATATATATATATATATATATTTTAAACTGAGGTTGCAGACATGTGGCCATGTCCAGATGTTTATGTGGGTTCTGGGGAATTGAATTCAGGTGCTCTCAGGGCCCCATGATGTATAGCAAGTGCTCTTATCCACCGAGCCATCTCTTCATGCTTTGTATTTTCTTAATTCCAAAAAAGAGCATTTATTTGGCACCAACTATATTCCAGATGTCATGGAACAGCTAATAACTCAGAAAACTACATGACACTTCTAAGTTAAATAAGTGCTAGCCTTCCACCTTCCTGTCATGGCTGGGCTGGGTAGTATTTACCGCACAGGAGAGGGGAGCTGGCTAATGATCCTGCATCAATCTCTGGGGATCCCTGAGCGACAGCTTATGCTGAGTCACCTCCTTCTCATAAAACACTTCCGTGGGTTTGTGTTACTTTTAGGATCCAGTCAAAATCCTGTAAGTCCAACTTGCTATGAGCTCCCCACTAATTTTTCACTTACCTACTGTATCAGACAGCTTCAGGTTCGCTGAGATGAACTGTCAGACCAGGCACAGATATGGAGGAAGGGATTTATTGAAGCTTACAGATCCAGGGGAAGTTCCATAAAAGCAGAAGAAATTGGCCTGCTTTCACAGGCCCAAGCAGAGAGAAAAAGAAGTACAGCCTAAAAGCCAAAAGCCATAGCACAGCACACTTTGCATATCTTAGATTGAAATCTAAAACCCACCACCACACCATAAGATCCACACAATGGCATTGCCTCCAGCCAGATGGCTAGAGATGCAAACTACAAACAAATAAACAACTGAATATATTGGGGGCCATCTATTCTATTCAAACCACCACATTCCGCCCCTGGCCCCCAATAGATTTATAACCATCGCACATTATAAATTGTACTCAGTTCAATTTCAAAGGTCCCCACAGTCTTGACCAATTTAAGATATGAAGACCTGTAAAATCAAACAAGTTAAACACTTCTAGCATATAAAGGCACAGAGTAAACATTTTCAACTGGTATAAGGCACAGCAAGGAGAGACTAAAACAATGCAAACTCAACCACCATCAAAAAAACATCAAACTTCTGCAGTTCAAATTCAATACACCCAGAGACTAACAGTCTCCAGACTTTTCAATTCCGCCCCTCCAGCTGGGCAGAGTGCCCAGGGAACACTTCCACCCCAGGCCAACAGTGTGCTCTATGGTAGCCCTTGCACAGTCCTGGTATATACAAAATATCTTCAGGTCTTCATGCAAACCACGGTCCATCTTCCAAAGGCTCTTTCAGCCTATCAGGGCATCATGCCCTGCCTCATGCCACATCTCAGCAGCAGCTCCTGGAACCATGTACAATTCATGACCACTCTTCACATTTTCCAAAGGCTCTTTCAGCCTATCAGGGCATCAGGCCCTACCTCATGCTGCATCTCAGCAGCGGCTCCTGGAAGCATGTGCAATTCACGGCCACTCCATGGATTTTTCATGCTTCTGAAACCAATACCAGGTGTGCAGGACACAGCCATATTCTTAATTCAGGGACGAAACAAATCATAGCCTTGAAAAGCAGGTTCCTTCTCCAGTCAACTCTTTCCAAAAGTGTTTGCATTTCTATGATAGTCTTTCCTCAGGCATCCTTTCCATTGTTTTAATGTAAAGTAGTTGGAACATCTTCCTTAAGATTGCTAATGTGTTTGACAATAGCAGGTTTAGTAACCTAAAACCAGTCTCTGTGCCTGTAATTTTAATTTGCTTGAGGTTTTCCAGCTTAAAATCTTAAATCTCTCAGTCCAATATCTCTAGCCAAGCACATCAGTCCATTACAAATTTAACTTTGATCAATCTCTCTGGGCCTGGGCAGCAGGACGCAGCCAGCCCTTATGCCAGTAACCCAGTTCTAACAAAGTCCTCTGCAGTCTTTCCTTCCCCTTAGAAAGCTCATAAGCCAAGCCTTGAAGTTCAATGCTATCTGCACTTAGCATTCTCAGACTCTCATCAGAATAGTCCATAAAACTTGGCTTACCACTCCAGATGACATCTTCAGTTGCAAGCACCAAGTCCATGCCTATTCCTCCAAAACAAAGGTTCCACAAGATCAACATCCAAATGGTCAGGTTCATGTCACCCCACTCCTTGGTACCAAATTCTGTATCAGACAGCTTCAGGTTCGCTGAGATGAACTGTCAGACCAGGCACAGATATGGAGGAAGGGATTTATTGAAGCTTACAGATCCAGAGGAAGTTCCATAAAAGCAGAAGAAATTGGCCTGCTTTCACAGGCCCAAGCAGAGAGAAAAAGAAGTACAGCCTAAAAGCCAAAAGCCACAGCACAGCACACTTTGCATATCTTAGATTGAAATCTAAAACCCACCACCACACCATAAGATCCACACAATGGCATTGCCTCCAGCCAGATGGCTAGAGATGCAAACTACAAACAAATAAACAACTGAATATATTGGGGGCCATCTATTCTATTCAAACCACCACACCTACTTAACTCTTTTCTTTTAAATAATCAGGACATTTTTATGTTATTTTTATTTAGTTGTTTTTAGTTTGCATACAGAGATTTAGGCATCATTCATTTTGATATTTTCAAGTGCAACTTGTTTCAGTTGATTCTCGTCCACCCTCCTGCCCCCTTTCCCCCTTACCCTCAATATCCTCCCTCCTTGTGTTTGCATGTCACAGGTGTCTTTTTAGTCTTCTTCTTGCTCATGGTTTTATACTTGTCATTATGTCTATGTAGGTTTGCCCACATTTGCCCCTCAATATATACATACTCATAGATATTACAAGTTGAGACCTGCTTATCAGAGAGAATATGCAGTTTTGGTCTGTCTAACCACTTAGCTCTTAAATCCATTTCTTACATTCTTTTTTCCATGGTCTTTACATACATGTTTACTTTGCTTGAAACATTTTCCATTCCTGTGTGTGTGTGTGTGTGTGTGTGTGTGTGTGTGCTTGCTTGCATATTGGCTCACTAGGCCTCTTGTTGTTCAAACAAACTTGATGCTTGCATGATTTTTTTGTATCTAGTTTACATAGATGACTTGGGTATTGAAGCCTTGGCTGGCAGGCTTTGCAAACAGGCACCTTTAACCACTGCTGAGCCATTTTCCCAGCTTCATCCTATGGCTAAGCTTTTATTACCCATTATTTCCTCAATAGTGACTTCCCTGACCACCCAGACTATGTCAGGCCCTTCTGAAGCACATTCTCACAGCATTCTGAACTTTTCCTTTCTAGCACACACTTCTGTAGAGTTGTTATGAAGTTGTTAAACAGTGTTTGAATAGTTGATGATAGTGTGTCTAGGACAACAACCCTGTGTGGTCCCCTACAGTATGGCATTTCATTCATGGAAAGAGTCCCATACCCAAAGGATAATTGCAGAAAACCTAAATCTTCATTCAGTCTCAGAAGGGAAGTAGAAGCTGGAAAGGGTAGATGTATTTTTGGTATCCTGAAGAAAGGCTGAAATCCTTCCCTCCCCCTCTCGTCTCTGGCTTTCTGGATGACCTCGACAGGGTACACAGCTGCTCTTTAAAAATATTAGGCAGCTGTGTACAGTTTGCTTAGCAGCTGAGGGAGGGAGGGTGGGCATGGATTCACGTGTGTTCATAATCCTTCCTCTGCCTGTCTACTGTGTGTCTCCCAACAGAACTTATCCTTCAGAGGGAAAGAACCATGTCTATCTCAAAAACCTACCATATTCTTAGCACCAACATGGTGCTGAGCACGTAGTGCTCATGGAGTGTGTCTGACTGAATAGATGCGGAGGCTGCTCTGTGACAGGCCGCTCTTCTTCTTCCCACAGTGAGAACTACCTGGTGCGGTGGGGTAGCAGGGGCTTCCCCAAGGAGGTCGAGATGCTGAACAACCTGAAGGTGGTCTTCACGGTGAGTGCGCACTCTCTTTCCACTACCTCACTTCACACCCACAGGGACCGGATCTTGGAGAGGAGGTGTGCTGGGCACTGGTCAGGATGGAGCATGTGCCCAGTGAAGAAATGTGTTCTGGGCTGCTTGTAGAGAATTAGAGGTGACAGCGACATTTCATGTCCAGAGGATGCTCCCGGGAAGAGATCTTTTCCTCTCTTCCTCCCTCCTGACCTCTTTCTTGCTCTTGCACACACGGAGGACACATGCATAGTGTTACATTGCCAAGCACACACCTCTTTGAGCAATAATGCATACATGACTCAGGCATAGGAGATACCATCTTTATTTTCCAGTGAACTCACAGTTGACCCAAGTTCCTTTCTTTGGTTCAGGCCTTTAAAAAAAAAACTTTTTATTGACAACTTCCACAATAGACAAAGTATACGCTGATCCCAACCTTCCCCCACTACCCTCCTTTATCCCCCGTCTCCTGAAATCCCCTTTTCTTTCAAGCCAGTCCCTCTTCTATTTTGATGTCATCATTTTTTTTTCTCTGCCAATAGGAGGGGAAAATAATAATAATGTGGGTCTTGGGCAGGTAGCATCAGCCACTGTGAGGTTATAAATGCAACAGCCACTTTGTGTATGGAAGACTTTGTTCCAAAGCATGCCTTCCCATCCTCTAGCTGTTACACTCTTTCTGCCATCTCTTACCCAATGATCTCTGACCCTTGGAGGGTGTGAAAGAGATGTCTCAATGTTCAACACTCCACTTTCACTTCTCAGCATTTTGATGAGTTTTGAGACTCCCCAGTAGTCACCATCATCAGAAAAGAGAAGCTTCTCTAACCAGAAGTGAGAGCAGCATCAATATACAGGCGTAAACATGGTTCAGGCCTTTCTGAACATCTTTCTAAAACATCAGCATGAAAGAGAACCTTCCTAGAACATTGACTGCCTTGGTAGATTGAAATTCTGAATGTAAGTAAGTCATAGATGACTCAAGATCCTCAGGCCACCAGGATCATACCTCTAGATACAAATACTTACCAGAAAGGCTTATAGGTAGAAGGTTAAAATCAGTGGTTGTTTGGATGAGTTATTTCTGAGAGTGAACTTGGCTTTTTGGTTTTGAATAGGGGAAATGCTGGAAAGAATGAGGTAAATAAGGGTTGCAATTTCTAGCAGAAAACCCCTCTTCACTAAGGGTATTGGCATTATCTACAAACTCCTTTGGGGAGAAGACTGTGAGCTTTTCCACTCCATTGTCTGCATTAGCCAGGGGAATTATGGAGGAGGAGCAGGGGAGGGGGTATTGGCAATGACCAAACTGATGAGTTGGATCCAGGAGTGACCGACATGCTAGATTAACCTACCTTGCTCTGCAATAATTTTCCTGTTACAGCCCATTAAGTACAATGTCTTATGTTACATTGTGATTAGATTGGGGTGTAGCTGATTTATTTTGTTTGTTATTTCCTGAAAAAATAGGCCAGAGGCATGGAATGGGATCATTGGTCCTAATTGCATAGACAAAGTTTCCTTGGCATATACAAATGTGCTCCAGCCCTGCTTATGTGTTATGAGCTACAAGGAGGAGCCCATTTGTTTGCTTGATAGATAGGAGGGTCCCACGGGGCCTCCTGATTAAACCAGGAGACAGATGTTTCACAAGAAGGGGAAGGACGGGGAATCAATCACTGTTTTGTTGTGCAGGGAAGCAATCCTTGAAGGAGAAGCATTCGGGAAAGGGCCTCGGGGTGTGTTCACAGGATGGGGTCTCGCTTTCCAGATTGGGCTGTGCTGCACCTCTGCTCCTAACGGCAGTGGACTTGAGAACTTTGGTTGGTTGGTTTGACAGGATGATGCCTCCCCCCGCCCCCACCACTCCATTGGTAAACTCATTTGGGGACATGAAAGGTCATGGCATTCTGACCATTTTGTATAGACTCAGGAGTCATCTATCTGGCGAGCACCTGCTAAATGTAAGCTGCGTGCTTGGTGCTAGGATACAACAGTCCACTTTCAGATGTAATGATGCGAGGAGCTTAGTAAATAAATAAATAAGTAGATAAATAGATAAATAAATGCACAAGCAGTGTCAAAAAGTGATCCCACAACACAGAGGATTAAAACTGTGTTTGATTTCAAGCTGCTTTCAATTGGGTGACACAGTGACGTTTGTCTAAGTTAGACACTAGGTAAGACCTGGCAGCCTTTGTGTCTACCTGGCCTTTTTCTGCCTTCTGGGTGTTCAGCCTCTGCAGTCTCCTCTTTGCGGGTAGGCTTCCAGTTCTGGGGCCTGAGGAGCTGTGGGACTGGATGAATGGTGATGTCCTCTGTGTCTGCTTCCTGAGTGCTAGCTCACTTTGACCTGCAAGAGGAAAATAGCATGTGCCACTATGTTCCCCAGGCCTCAGCCCAGTGTGGGGCTGTTGCTAATACACGGGAAACAGGAGTGAAAAATTGAAGGCGTGTATTAATGCACCTGACTGTTATATAGTGGTCCTTGTTTTAAGTTCCATTATTCTGCTTCCCTCAAATGATGGAATTTGTAAAACCAAAGTGAAAATGATTGGGAGCATAACTTTCAATAAGGATTGCTCATTTGCCTACAATCAACTGAAACATTCAGGCATTTTGTGTAGTTTATATAACATATTAAGATTCTCAGGCTTGAGAGGAAGCTTAGCGGTTGAGGCACTTGCCTACAAAGCCAAAAGATCCAGGTTCAATTCCACAGGACCCATGTAAGCCAGATGCACAAGGTGGAGCATGTGTCTGGTGTTTCTTTGCAGTGGCTGGAGGCCCTGGCATGCCCATTTTCTTCCTCTGTTTCTTTCTCCCTCTCTCTATCAAATAAATAAATAAATTAATTAATTAAAATATTTTTAAAAGGGCTGGAGAGATTGCTTAGTGGTTAAGGTGCTTGCCTGTGAAGCCTTAATGCATGTTCGAATCTCCAGGTCCCACATAGCCAGATGCAGTGATGCAAGCATGCAATGTTGCACATGTGCACGAGGGGGCACACCCATCTGGGGTTCATTCACAGCAGCTGAGAAGGCCCTGGCATGCCCATTCTTTCTCTCTCTCTGTCTGCCTCTTTATCTCTTTCTCTCAAAAATAAAATAATAAAAATATTTTTTTTAACAAAAGGATTCTCTAGGACCACAGGGTCTTCAGTGAAGCAGCTCTTCACTGAGCTCAAAGGACATCTCTTGATGGAGTGGGGAAGAAATCTGGTACTCTTACAAGTTTGTCCGGTGCCTCAGTCTGCTGAGGCTGCTGTAGCAAAGCACCACAAATTGATTGACTAAAAAGAAATTTATTTTATCCAAGTTCTGGAATTAGAAGTCTGCAAGCAAGGTATTTTTGCATTGTTGGTTTCTCTGAGGCCAATCTTTGGCTTGCAGATGGAAGCCTTCTTCCAGTGTCTCCATGGCCTGCCAGTGGCCGTGGATGTGTGTGTGTGTGTGTGTGTGTGTGTGTGTGTGTTTGATGTATGTGTGTGTCTCTTAATCTCTGCTTTTTATAAGGACACCAGCCCTATTGGATTAGGATGTACTCTAATGATCTCATTATCATTTTCATGTAATTACCTCTTCCAGTATTGATCTCTTAGTGCAGCCGCACTCTGAGGCACTGAGGCTAGGACTTCAGATAGGCATTCCGTGTTGAGGGAGGACTATAACATCTAGGAACTTTTCAAGTGTTAGGACCTCAGTGGCTCTGTAATGTCTCCCGCAGACACCATTCTAGGTATTTAAAAACATATAAATAATCTCAATGGGAGGACAGAAGTCACCAAGGATGAGATCATTATAAAGGAAGAAGTTGAGATTTTAAAGCTGGGGAGAAATTGATTGCACAGAAGAATGAGAGGCAAGCATTTGAGGTGGAGGCGTGGTTAGGAAGAAAGATGAGGAGTTAAAAGTGAGCGCAGTGCATTTGTGGAGCAATAAAGCAATCTTTGTGGATAAAAATAGAGAGAATAGTTAGGAATCAGCCGGTGAGGACAGCTGGATGTATTATGTCTAGGCCCTTTCATGTCAACTTACAAAGATTAGCACTAATAGGGTAGGAAAGAGGGAGCTATTATACTTGTTGGGGGATGAGAAATAGAAAAAAAAATAAACGCGGCTTCTGAGTTGCTAGGCGATTTCAGAGTGGATTGGATGCAGGAGTCAGGTAGGCCCCAGAAGAGACTGCTCTCCCCAGCTAAATGTGACACCTTTGGGCTGCCAAACTCCAATTCTACAGGGCAAGGCAAGGTGCAGGTGGATGACGGGGCTTTTTCAGCCTGAATGCAATTTCTTTTCTGCCTTCCTTCTTTCCCTGCCCAACAGTGTGACTCCAGACAGTGAGAAGCAGATGTCTACTCCTCCAGCTGGAGAAAAGGCAGCCCTTGCAGAAGACAGGGTTCTCCTGAGAAACAAAGAAGAGGATATCTATGCTTGAAATTGCAGGCCAGGCACACAAGCTAGCAACTGAGGCAGGATTTCTAGGCTATAGTTTTGAGCAGAATTCCTTCTTCTCTGGGAACCATAGTTTTGCCCATAAAAGATATAACCTTGTTCATTTAAAGCCAGCTGATTGAGGAAGCACCTTTATCTGTAAAATGATGTAAGAGTAGTATATTCTAACAGAACCTCAGAGAGCTGTTAGAGATAAAATAAGATGGTCAAGTCTGGATGCTGTGAAGTCTTGCCACCCACTGTCCCTTTGGGGCTTTCCCTTTCTCATCAGTGCAGTGGGCACCATAGCCTCACTTTCCACCTTTTGCAGGGCTGATGTGACGGTGCACATAAATCAAGTGTTAAACACATCCCTTAGAAATGACAAGCATGGGCTGGGGGGATGGCTCAGCAGTTAATGTGCTTGCCAGCAAAGCCTAACAACCTGAGTTTGATTCCCCGGTACGTATATAAAGTCCCATGCACAAAGTGGCACATGCTGTGTTTGCAGCAGCTGGAGGTCCTGGCATGCCCATGCTTTCTGTGGCCAGGTGTGGTGGCACACACCTTTAATTCCAGCACATGAGAGGCAGACATAGGTGGATCACTGTGAGTTTGAAGTCACTCTGAGACTACATGGTGTATTCCAGATCATTCTGGGCTATAGCAAGACCCTATCTCAAAAAACCAACCAACCAACCAAACAAACAAACAAAATGACAACCATTAGCATTAGCTTTTCGTTTCTGGTTGCTTTCATGGACCATCTGGCATTTGGCATCTGAAACTTCTTTTTATCCTTGACCTTACAGGACCTTGGAAACAAAGACCTCAACAGAGATAAGATTTACTTGATTTGCCAAATAGTCCGCATCGGGAAGATGGATGTTAAGGATACCAATACAAAGAGGTGCACCCAGGGATTGAGGCGGCCCTTTGGGGTGGCAGGTAATGGCCAGTGTCCGCTGGTAAATTTCGTAAGAGTATACACTTCATATGGTTGAAGGTTAAAGATTCTGAAATCTGTGCTGGATAGCCCTTAACAAGCTACATGGCTGTGGTGACCGATGGAAGCCATTGGTAAGTTCTGATTTATGAAGAGTCCATGAGTAATGCGCTGTAAGGTCTGGAGCAGAGCACTGGGAGCGCAGTGCAGCCAGAGCTTTGGCGCCTCTGTCCCCCGCGCTGAGAGGAAGAGCAATACAGGCGGAGTCTAATTATGAGCAACACATCATTTTGCAAGCAGATATCTAGGCTAGGAAGTGCAGTCACACCAAGTGGATGACCTGCCACCCTTCTGACTTCCAGATAGGCATGGGCTTTCTGAGAGTGTGGGTCATGAGGAGTCCCCGTGCTGCTGCTTTGGAGTGACCTGGCTCCACCTTTCCCCAAGCTTTAACGCTCAAGGTTTTCCATAGTTACATCATTCTTGCCCCTCATGTGTAGGGTTTGTTCTATTTGGTTATTATTTGCACTGTTATTTACTTAATGTATTTTCTTTTAGTTGGCCCACTTTATTTAAAATAAAGCTGGTTTTTCTTTTCTTACTATTTATTTATTTATTTACAACAAAGAGAGAGAAAGAGAGAGAGAGAGAGAATAAACTGGGCATGCCAGGGCCTCCTGCCTCTGAAAACTGACTTCAGATACATGTGCCACTTTGTGTATCTGGCTTTTTTTATGTGGGTACTGGGGAATGGAACCCAGCCATCAGTCTTTGCAAGCAAGTGCCTTTAACCTTCTAGCCATCTCTCCAGCCCCATGTTTCTCTTAAAAGACAATTTTTAAGTACTTGTGATGTGGCCATTAGATATGTCTAGTGTATTTCTTTTAAATAAAATATAACTTTTAAATCATGTACCCTTTGTGATCCCTGTATTCTATAACTAATCAGTTGTTCACCTTGGGAAGCCCTGTTCTTCTGTAATCAGAAATCCACTGGATTTCCAATAATCCCCGGCACTACTTGTATGGTGATGGAATGGAAGACATTATGTGGCTTTTTAGCCTGACTATGTCATTAGTCAGCCAGGCAACCTTGGACAAGCATTTTCCCCAGGGCATTTGTTTCATGACATGCACAATGAGAGGCCTGGGCCTGGAGGCTTCATGGGATCCCTTGGTGTTCTAAGATACACATTCTATATGTAGAACGTTCCCAATACCATACTGTTCTTGTTCAGGTAGGAAGGGTCATCTAGCCTTACCTCCAAGGGTGCCTTTGTCCACAGTCCTCTCCTTTAATGTGAGGTGACAGACATGAGAGCTAAACTGGCCACAGCAAAATATTTGAGAACTATATTTACTGGTGTAACTGAAAAATTTTGAATAGACTAGTTCCTAGCTGGATCCACGAACTCAAATGAATCTTCCATAGTTCCTATGCCCTCAGGTTGGCTTATTCTAAAGATAACCATCCAGTTATTTGGCAACATGATCATCCAACTTGTGTCCTACCAGATAAGCAACCAGTGAAAAGAAAGTTCCTAGCATTTTCAGCAGAAGCCCCAGGTTAGATAAGGTCATATGCTCATTCTCCAACATCTTTACCTTCTGCAAAGTTTCTCTGATTGACCACATCAGGGAATAGTGGCCAGGCTGGTGCCAATGGGAGATTGCCTGTCCAAACCCACACCACAGGCCTTCAGAATGGAGGAAAAGTACTTACTACCAGTGAGCGGAATAACAACTATTCCTTCTCTTCCTCCCCCCATTCTTCTTATTATTGAGGCAAGCTTAATAGTTCCACTACCAGTGTCGCATGTTTTAAATTGTTTTCTTGAGGTAGGGTCTCGCTCTAGCCCAGGCTGACCTGGAACTCACTATGTTATCTCAGGAGGGCCTCGAATTCTGCCTCCCTGGTGCTGGGATTAGAGGTGTGTGCCACCACGCCTGGCATTTTCTTTTTATTCAACTGTGAGTCAAAGTAAACATTTTCTTCTTTTTTATTGAAAAAAAAATTTTATACATGAATATAATGCATTTTGATCAGAATCCACTCCTGTTACCTTCTCTTGACCATCTTCCCATCATCCCTTCCACTGTATACTTTCTTCTTCCCAAGTAATCCCTGTTCTACTCTGATGTCTTTTCTCCCCCGTGTATGTGTGTGACCCGCTGTGTTTCGTTAGGTTGTCTGCAGGAGCATGGGCGGCATGTTTCCTACTATTAGAGTTTTGGCTGTGTGTGTTCAACTCACCCTTCACTCCTCTCCACTTCTCCTGTCCCTACCTGAGCACAAGATTCTTTTGTCTTGGTAGTATGATTGGTGGGGGGGGGGGGGAGGCGGTAGCTGGTAGAAGGAGAAGTTTCAGAGTTCCTGGTTCCCTGTGGAATTACAGGGCATGAAGATTCTACGGGGTTTCTGTCTATGAATGTGTTTATGGAAAGAAGGTGAATCCTACATTGGCTTGTCAAATCCTGCAGGGAGTCCCTGCCCTTGGGATTTGTAGGCATAAGAGATGTCCAGTAAGTGTCTAGTCATACTTCCTTGCTTAACTCTATTGCATTGGTCTGTCTCCTTTTGGCCTCTGCTAAACCATGGGGACCTCAGGTATTTCCCTGGTCTATATGACTTTCTAGCAGCTTGGATCACTGGAATTTGCCCAGGTACTGTATGGCAGGAAACTCACAGCCTGTGACTTGGCCCTCACTGACTCGCTTGTCTTTTCAGGCTTTCCTAACCACCAGGCATCCCTCTTCCCTCCTTCCTGTCTTAGAATGTGTCCCATTGTCACCCTTTCCTGGGAGCAAGATGATAGTTAATAAATTTCCCTTCTCTTCCTAGTTATGGACATAACAGACATTATTAAAGGGAAAGCAGAGAGCGACGAAGAAAAGCAACATTTCATTCCTTTCCACCCGTAAGTGGCTCCCTGTTATCTTCCCACGCTGTCCAGCCCTACCCTCGGTGATCAGGGGCCATTAGAGCACGGGGTGAAGTGGTTCCCGACCTTGGTGGCAAGGTAGACAGGTGGGGCCTCCCAATAGAAAGCCAGGATGAGCCGGGCGTGGCGCACGCCTTTAATCCCAGCACTTGGGAGGCAGAGGTAGGAGGATCGCCATGAGTTCGAGGCCACCCTGAGACTCCATAGTGAATTCCAGGTCAGCCTGGGCTAGAGTGAGACTCTACCTCGAAAAACCAAAAAAAAAAAAAAAAAAAAAAAAAGAAAACCAGGATGAGAAGGATAAGCTCAGTCCCAAGACCCTCAGAACCAGTCGCTTCCCATTTATTCAGTCACCAGGTGCTATTGGTCCAATGGACTTTTACTACATGCCTAGAAGAGGGCTATGTGTGCCCAGCATAGGAAGGAGGCGGTGGTCAAGGTCAGCATGACACTGTCTCCATGGAGCTTTTACTTTAGTAGTTAAGCAAAAGGCCACGACTTTTAACGACAAGTGCAATAAAGACTGCAGAGCTATGAAGTGGCAGCATCTTGGCAGTCCTAACCCAGTTCTCGTGGGTACATGTATCCCGTGATGAAGGAGCAGGGCCGCAAGGAAGGCCAATGGCTTTTCATTGCTTGGGAAGGAGTAAGGAGTCTACTAGAAAGCAGGACTCCAGTTTGACAGACCGTCAGATTGTCATCACTTCAAGAATTTCCAGGAGTAGGGCCAAGGGTGCTGGACAAGCCATGTGATTAGGACTCACCAAGAGCAGCTGAAGTCTTTGTCGGCCTCAGAGCAGACGTTCACATTGGAGGTCCAGGGAGTCGTTGTGGGAATCACTGGTTTTCTCAAATTGCAGAGCCATGTTTGTGAAGCAGGAGAAGGCACTGTGCTTCCTGCTGGTCTGTGTGTCCTCTGAGCGGACACGGGCCGCTCTTTCCACCTGAGACTTGGAGTGGGGCTGGGGAACTCCCAGCAAGGCAAGCTGTGGACTCCTGAGGGCAGCTTGTGTACATTTGTGCTTCCTCTTCCTTTGCAGGGTCTCTGCTGAGAATGACTTCCTACATAGCCTGCTGGGTAAAGTCACAGCCTCCAAGGGAGACAGCGGAGGGCAAGGTAAGAGAGCGACGTGCTCCAGCTCAGGAACCTCTGACTTTTCTCAGTACATGGATTAAAGTCTTGGACCCATTGGGAAGCCTGGGAGCATGTGGCCCACGGGGGTGCACAGTGCCTCCAGGAGTAAACGAGAAGCTTTCCCACATACCCCAAGCAGAGAGGAATTGTTGTACCCTGAAACCTCCCATGGTCCAGGCACTTTAAGTTACTGTTGGATTTCATCCTTACACCAGTTGTTTGAGACAGATGGCTAGTGTCACCCCCACGTTAGAAGACAGGGGCTTAGAGAGGTGGGAAACTTGTCGAGTCAGCAGTTGACAGCGCTACAACTAACTGCACCCCAGGGTTGGGTGCGGCATGTGTGGATATATGCTTTTGCTTCCAGGCTTCTGATCCAGGAGGGGCAGATGGGAGAGGTGGGGGAGGGAGGCTGAGGGAACACCTATCGAAATTGTATCTTCATGGGGAGCTTTCCCTTCTAGGCCTTTGGGTGACCATGAAGATGCTTGTCGGTGACAGCGTTCAGATACGCAAAGACTACCCACACGTAGTGGACAGGACCACCGTGGTGGCCCGGAAGCTGGGATTCCCAGAGATCATCATGCCAGGTGGGGCACAGCTGGGCTGGCCTTCTTCTGAGGCAGCGGCAGAGGAGTGGGGGCCTGACTCACATAATCCATTTTCTTCCTAAGAATTAGCTTCTTCTTTTTCTCCTTTTCTATTTCTCTACTTGAACCAGACCACTGAAAACTACTTTTGTATGTAGAATAAACTTCTAAGTATCCACATGATAAATGCAAACAGGGAAATACATATATACTCTTCTGCTCACAAATGGGGTCATTCTTTATATACATGAGCTACTGTTTTTAAAAATACTTTTTATTTATTGATTTGAGAGACAGAAAGAGGGAGGTATGGGCATGCCAGGGCCTCTTGCTGCTGCAAACGAACTCCAAAAGCATGGGACACATTGTACATCTGGCTTTATCTAGGTACTGGGGAATTGAACCTGGGCCAGCAGGCTTTGCAAGCAAGCACCTTTAACCGCTGAGCCATCTCCCCAGCCCCAACACAAGCTATTCTTAATATGCTTTATATAGCATTCTGCATCTTACTTTATCACCTAATAACTTATCATGGACACCATTTCTGTTTTACTACACATAGAATAATTCCATTCTGTCTGTGGGATATACTGTCATTCTCTTGAATTTTTGAAGTATATTTTATTGTCCCAAGGACCCATGCTTATTGTAAAATACTCAAATGACATGAAAACTATAAAGTGAGATGACAAGCTCTCCCACAAATCTTTTATCTGTAGAAGTAACCACTACTTATTAATATTTTCCAACTGTGCATGGAACTTTTTAAAAAGTGATTTCATATGATAATACTCTTTTGAGATGTCCCCTAACACTTATGCCTGAGCCTGAGATTTCTGTTACCATCACAATTGCTAACTTACTCTTTTTTCCTCCTGTAGTTGAATGGTGCCCACTGAGGACCCGTACCACTATATTTGTATCTGACTTACTTCAGATTTCACTTCCCATTTTCTGTTCTGATTTCACTCCCATCCTGAAAATCCTCTGCACCATACTCCGTGTCTTCCCTAGGTTCCTTGGGAATTCCCTCCATCCTGCTTTAACACAGTGAAAGTTCTGTGGAAGCGTGGACTTGGTTGTTCACCCGAGCTTTCCTTTGTCTTCCCAGAAGGTGTCACTAGAGGACGGAAATTAAGTGATTTTTGACTCAGAAAGCATGGCCAATTTTTGACCATCCTACCTCCCGTTTTTGCAACCAATTTCCTAGTTCTCCTACCTTTCCTTGCTACCCCTCTCTCTAGCCTTCCTGACAGGTAAAAATGTCTCTGCCCAGTGGTTGGTTCTCATGTTAATTTCATCGGTCACCTTCCCCCCTCCTGCTCTGACCTCTCTGGTTAGTGAGTGACTGACTCTAACTCTTGTCTGTTTCTCTCCCTCTGCCTCAGGGGATGTCAGGAACGACATCTACATTACTCTCTTACAAGGTGACTTTGACAAGCACAACAAGACCACACAGAGGAATGTGGAAGTGATCATGTGTGTGTGTGCTGAGGATGGCAAAACACTGCCTGTAAGGGACTCTGGTGACAGGGCTTGGGGGTGAGGGTGGGGAGGGGGTTCTCATCATAGGATTTTGCTCCCTAAAGTCTAGGCGCTTCAGAGAAGCTTTGTTGGCACGATGTCTCACAGTATGACACATCATGGGAGTACTTTCCCCCTTTGTGGTTTTTCAGTGCATTCCTTGCTTCTCGTGACCCTATTTCTTCTTACTCTTTTTTGGCTTGGCTTCCGCTTCTGGGTTAGGGTTCTGCAGTTAAAATGTTGTTCTCATCGAAACTGAGCTGGTTTATTCAGACAAAATCCCTGGTAAGAGAGAGGATCAATACAGAGCCTTGGGCTGGTGCGGAGGCTCAGAATGTCCTCAAAGCGGGCATTCTTAACATTTAATCCAAGTCCCCAGCGCTCAGCCAGAAATTCGGGTGGAAAGTCTTATTCGCAAATTGGTCTCCAGAGGGCTAACAGGCGTGTATTCAGGAATGCAGAGCACATGGCTATATTTATACAGCATATGTCCCATACAGTATTTGTCATGTGTGTTTACATCATTTGCTTATGTTTCCTTTAAGGTTGTCAGCAGTTGTGGCCAGTGTGTGGGAGGGTTTGGCTTCCCAATTCTTCCTCTCCGAACACTTAGCTACAAATACGATCAGCTCCCAGCAGAAGTTTCAGTGTGGGTAATTGTTCCTCTTAGGCCACCATAGGGGGTCAGATGGCAAAGTAATGGGGGTGCTGATCATAGAGGGGGGTGTGAGGATGGCTAAATCACCAGTTGTAGCTTTGGGGCCTGAAGCTCAGACCTGGTGCCATCACCCTCAATCTAAGGATGGCTAATGCCTAGAGAAGAATGCTTATGCCTGTTAGGCTGACTGATGGCTTGATGTGCACTTCTGCTGTAACCCTAAATAAACAAACAGGGCACCAGAAAACCTGGTCAACTAGAACAATTCACCCAGGGCTTGAATTTCTGAGTGGGCAGAGATGGGATTTGATTCCATGCTCCAGGTCCACTTAAACACTATAGTAACTATGTAAATCTCCACTTCAATGAATTTCTTTTCAAAACTGAAGCTGGTAATCACTTCTGTGAATCCTTGTGAAGGGGCTGGGGAGATGTCTGAACAGGTAAAGGCACTTGCTTGCAAAACTTGTCTACCTGGGTTCAATTCCCCAGCACCCACCTAAAGGCAGATGCAGTGCATCTGGTGTTCATTTGTAATAGCAAGTGACCCTGGCATGCACCACATACACACATGCAGATAAGTAGATAATCCTTTTTTTAAAAAAAATGTTTTAAATCCTCAGAAAATTCAATGTTATTTGTGTCAAGAAGTCTCTAAATTGCCTTCTTGTTCATATACCCACCCCTGTTAATTAATATCTGCTGTAGTAGATTCCTAGTGTTGAGCCCATTTTTCTTTCTTGCTTGCTGCAAAATGTGAGAAACACTTGGTCTGAAGGAACAAAGAAAGACTGAGGGTTTTATCTGAAAGGAAAAACTGCATTTCATGAGTGTATGGACCATTGGTTTGAAGTTATTTTTATCCAGCTACCTGCTGGAGAACTTTTAAATCTTATTTTTAAAACATGGATATACTTGCCTTCTTTATTGCCAGAGGACAAATTAGAAGGGACAGTTAACAGGCAAGCTGACATGTCTGATCTCTTCTTCCATGTTTGCCACTCTCTCAAACCACACCCAGGATGAGCAGACACAGTAACCAAACAGGAACACTCAAGTAGGTATTCTGGGGGCTGAAATGGAAGGGTAACTGTGAGATAAGGTGATAATTTGCAGTTCCATGTATTAGGGACATTATGGAGGAGTTCAGTTGACTGACTATCGAAAATTGCTGAGAAAACCTGTGGGAGACCTTTCTTTCCCTATTTGTAGAAATAAACATCATTCCCTAAATAAGTGTCACACAGCATACAAGTGTCACACGGCTCCTGCATCATACTGGTGGGTTTCTGTGTGAACAGCCCTCCTGAGGAGTGCCATTTTTCTCTTGCTATCTTTGGCACAGTGGGCCTAGCAGGAAGACTAGTTAGGCTTTTGCCCTTTCCCCAATTTTGGTGTTTCAACGACCTTGCTCAGGTGAAGGAGCAGCAGAGAAATCAATGCCGTGGTGGGCTCTGGGGCCAGAGAGGGTTTCAATCCCAATTATCTCTCTTCCTATTAACCATGTGATCTTGGGAACTGTAATCTCTTCTCATGGAGTTGCAGGTTAAACACAATAGTAGGGACACGGCTCGGGGGTTAAAGGTGCTTGCTTGCAGAGCCTGCTGGTTGGGGTTCAATTACCCAGCCATCCAGCTCGTTTGCAGCAGAAAGAGACGTTGGCACACCCTTACGCATATACATAAATACTTAACAAAGCACGGTGGCAGATGCGCAGGCGCAGCATGGAGAAGCAGGAAAGTGCACAGGAAGCCACGGGCGGGAACTGAGGGAGATGCAAACTTCTCTGGGCCTATGCAAGTTTTGGGAAAAGAAAATCAGCTTAGATGCACCACAGTCCAGAACCCTCTGAAGGAGGAAGAGGCAAGAGTGAGGGACATTGTAAAATAGTATTTAAGGCCAGGCTGCCAGGCTCAGAGCCCGGTGCTGCCTGGATTAGCAAAGAGCAGTCCACTGGCTCTGTGACCTCTTTTGTACCTGAGAGTCTGCCCCAAATGAGACCAGCAATACGACCTCACTCCTGTGAACATCCGATGATGTAATTTACGTAATGAGTGTCCATTAAAAGTTTGGTCATTATAATTAGAAAAACTTAATGAGCTCCATGCCCGATTCCCACCTACAGGTGCTAATTGGCGTCCCCCAACGATGTGTCCTCATCAGTATGGAACACATTATTCCTTCATGGCATGAACTGACCCTCACGTGCTTCCTGCACAGTAAACCAGGCACATGTTAGGACCCCAGGTTCTCCTTCCGCTGAGCTGAGCTGTCTCCGTCAAGGTCACTAAAGCCTCCAGGCTTCGTAACTCTCACTCAGGACTTTCAACTGAAGTTGCTCATCCCAGCTGAGATCTCTGCATCAATGGGCCATGGGGACATGTGGAAGCTAGAGTATTTCTGAGAGACACGGATCTTATCAGTCCCTGGTCAGGGTGCTCTTTTGACATGGCAACTATGGTCCCTGAGGTGTGCAGGCAGGGCCAGTAAAGACTTGCCTTTCTCAATATAATACTGAGACGTTTCCCTCCAGCCTGAGGAGATAAAAATTTTTCATCATCAGGATGGCTTTGTGATATCCAGTTGCCAGCTGCACAGCAATTTTACTTTCTCCAGGGATATACGTGTGTCTTCAGAGTTTATAAGCTACATGCGAATCACCGAGGC
This sequence comes from Dipus sagitta, assembly GCA_036346955.1. Taxonomy (NCBI): domain Eukaryota; kingdom Metazoa; phylum Chordata; class Mammalia; order Rodentia; family Dipodidae; genus Dipus; species Dipus sagitta. Next base: position 46,521,183 of record CM070777.1, on the reverse strand, counting down.
TACAGAAACTATAAACCCATAAATGTCACCAGATGTAAATCTTTGTAGCCTAAAGTCATGCCAATTATTAAAAAGGGGATACTGGGCCAGGGGCTAGGGGGCCAGGGATGTCATTTCAGCTCTGCCACCTTTTGGGAAGTGCCTTGACTTCTCAGAGCCTCAGTTTACCCAGCTGTGAAATATGGACAGTGACAGTGGTCACCAGTGGTTGTTGTGAAGTTTAAATTGAGGGTGGCATGGAGAAGCATGATTCTGGACACAAAAGCTTCTCTTAAGTGGTTGAGACCCTTTGGAAGCATACTTCAGGTCATTGTTTTGAGGAGTCTGAAAAATCTTAACCCATAGGGAAACAGAGTTTTGTGTCTTATTTCATTTCTGGCTCATAGGGTCTTTGTTTTGTAAAGAAGTGAATTGTGACAGGTGCAGGGTCCCATTTTGAAGTGGATTTTGGGACAGGGTGTGGTGGCTCATGCCTTTAATCTCAGCACTCAGGAGGCTGAGGAAAGAGGATCGCTGTGCGTTTGAGGCCACCCTGAGATGACACAGTGAATTCCGGGTCAGCCTGGGCTAGAGCAAGACCTTGGAAGCAAAGAAAAGTAAAGTGAAATGGATTTTGTCAGCAGGTGCCATCATTTGGCATAGAAGCAAAGAGGGGCTTTCTAGTGACAGTGGGGGGGGGGGTTCTCCTCCCCACACCACAACTTTGTTCTCTAGGGTAACAGAGTGCCAACCTGTGACCAGCTTTAGTGTCTCACATCCAATTAAACCTGTTAAGAAGCCCAGTCTTTGCTCACCATAAGATTGCCTCAAGGCATCGTGTAATTTCAGAGGCTGTTGTCGAAAACCAACCCTCATGTTCCTTAAAGTATGAAAGTGATGGAATTGGGGGGGGGCGCTGCAGGTATTAGGAGTTGGAACAATGAGCATAATTCTTCATCTTAGCTCCTTTCTGTAATGCTTAGAGTGATTTTTATGGCAAAGCATAAATACCTCCCCTGAACAGATGTGCATGCTTTCTCTGTGTTCGTTCGGCTTAGAATGCTCTCTCAGCACTGCTTTGCAAAGCCAACTTAACTATCACCCCTGTAAGAAATCTTCCCTGAATCCTCATCTGCACTTAAGCGTCCCTCCTTCACACCCACAGTTTTCTGTCTGCCGTCATATACTACTATCATAATGACTGTCGAGCTTCCCATCAAGCTCTTATCAGGCTCAGTGCCTGGTTCCTGCAGAGTTTTGTCTGGCACAGGCCTCTAGAGGGCGTCCACTGCGCCCAGCTGAATCACCCTCCCCCATCCCCTCACTCCAGACTTGCTCTTCCTGGTGGGTACCCAGGTGCCTCTCTGAAGTGGGTGCTGACTCCCACGGCTTAGGAACTGCCCATCTGCTATGGCGCGTGGAGTTTCTGCTTGCAAACTTTGTGCACACGTGGCATGTGGGAAACAAACAGGATCAGTGAGACTGGCAGTGTGCAGTAACTCCAAGGCTGGTTACCATTTGCAACAAGACAGTCACGTCAGCACCCGGCGTGCTCCAGTGCCTTCCAGAATGGAAGTAATAGAATTTCTGTAGTTAAGTAGCTGTCACTTCTCGGCTGGGGATGCTCCTGTACAAATCCGTGATATAGAAGGGCCATGAGAGGAGTCTTGCAGAAAGATTAGGGAAGATCCTAAGGCTGGCCTTAACCTTGGGGTCAAAACTGTCCAAGCACAGAAAATGGCAATTCTGTAATATTTTCTCTCTCTCCATTTTTCCTGAGTCAGAATGCAATTTGTGTGGGAGCCGGGGACAAGCCTATGAATGAATACCGCTCCGTGGTGTACTATCAAGTCAAACAGCCACGTTGGATGGAAACAGTCAAGGTAATAATAATAATAATAATAATAATAATGATAATAGTAGTGAATATGTATATAGTACCATAGTGATCCAGGTAGCTTCAAGTGTTATATTTAGATAATTCATTTGTTGGTTACAACAGCCCTGTGAGGTTCCCATTGTATGTTCCTTCATTTTACAGATGAGGGAAATGTGACACAGGGCAAGTGAACAGCTTGCCCACAATCGTGGTGCCACCATGGGTCCAAGCAAACCAAGGCGGTGCTCAGGGTTTGAGCCCCTTTTTCTTTGCAGATGAAACAGGAGAGAGACTGGATCTATTAGCATTGTTTCTCCTTTTGAGAAGAGCAGTCCAGCAAGTCAAATGAGACCCCTGGATGGCCCAGGGTTTCTATGTCAGCTTTACCATTCAGTCACCAGTGGTTTGACCTCGCACAAGTTATTCAACTACTGTATGATTTGGTTTCCTCATCTGGAGATGGGAACAACAGGATGATGGTGGAGAAGAAAGGTCTGAATACGCATAACCCTAGCAGACAGATGCCACCAATACTTCTCATTTGTGGCTACCTTAGATCATATGTGGCAGTCTTCTTGGTCTTGAAAACCAAACTGTATTTGACCCATTTTTCCAAGGTCAAAATCTTGATACTGGTCTATTATTCCTTCTATCCTTCAGTGTAATTAACTGTGACAGTTACTCTTGTGTCTGCTCTGCATCGTGGGGGAGGAGAATGAGACAGTAATTCCAAATGTGTGGCATCACCTCTCTCAAAGTCCTTCTCATATAATGCCCCCTCAAATCAATTATTTTCTCATTGCCTTGACAAAATACCTGATCAGTAGCAGCTTAGAGAAGGAAAGAATTTACTTTGCCCTTTAGTTCCTGAGGGTAGACGCCATCACAGTGGGAAAGACAAGGAAGCCAGGCAGGGGCAGGAAGTGAGGTCACATTATTATGTCAGCAGGAAAGAGAGAGAGAAACAGTAGTAAGTGGGCCCAGTGATATCCTTCCTCCAGCAAGAATACATCTCTTCTCTTAAAGGTTCCACAACCTTGAATAGTGCTATCAACTGGGGATTCAGTATTCAAACACATGAGTCCATGGTGGATATTTTATATTTAAGCTATCATACCTCCTAAACATTTTGGGGGTACTAAGTGATACTTCATTACCATCCCCAGTCAAGTGAATTTGAGGAAGGCTGAGAAATTTGAGTACAAATATAGACAGACACCAAAAGGCAGATTGTTAGCCGGGCATGGAGGCACACGCCTTTAATCCCAGCACTTGGGAGGCAGAGGTAGGAGGATCACCATGAGTTTGAGTCCAGCCGGAGACTACACAGTGAATTCCAGGTCAGTCTGGGCTAGAGCGAGATAAATAAATAAATAAATGAACAAACAAAATGGCAAATTCCTTATTTCTGGTTCTCAGAACCCCTCTGGTGTAACTGCTGTGCAGAAGTGCAGGGGGAAGAGCATTTTCTAAACCTCACTGGCCCCCAAGCTGCTCTTTATTGCCTAGAATCATGTGTTCACATTGTAGAAATTTCTTGTCCTAATTTAGGCAGGTGTGACTCTTAAGAGACCCATGGAAATTTGAATTATATGTAAGGATATGCCATGATTTTAACTTTTAAAAATATTTTATTTTCATTTGTTTATTAGAGAGAGAAAGAGAGGGAGAGAGGAAGAGAGGGAGAGAGGTCACACCAGGGCCTGTAGCCACTACAAACAAACTCCAGATGCATGCACTACCATGTGCATCTGGCTTATGTAGGTTCTAGGGAATTGAACTTGGGTCCTCAGACTTGGCAGGCAAGTGCCTTAACTGATAAGCCATCTCTCTAGCCCATACCATTTTTTAAATTTAAATTTAATTTATTTATTTGAGAGTGACAGACATAGAGAGAAAGAGGTAGATAGAGAGAGAGAGAGAATGGGTGCAGCAGGGCCTCCAGCCAATGCAAACGTACTCCAGACACATGCGCCCTCTTGTGCATCTGGCTAATGTGGGTCCTGGGGAATTGAGCCTCGAACCAGGGCCCTTAGGCTTCACAGGCAAGTGCTCAACAGCTAAGCCATCTCTCTAGCCCATACCATGTTTTAAAAAATGGGATGTCCAGCTTAATCCTGGGACTGAATTTGGCCCTCCTTACTGGGGAGATACAGAGTGACGGATTTACCTTTATCTCTTAACTACAGTGAAACTCACCATCTGTGAGGTCATGGGATCCACTCAGGCACCTGAACAGAAGCTGAAACACTGGCCTATTGCTTATGTGGTCAAATTGTTGGCCCAATGAACTAGCACCCAGGCCTTAACCAAAGTGGAATTTTCCCATCGTCTTCTTGTGGACAGTGCTGAACCCATCAAGCTGTAATACTATACTCAGCAGGGAGGAGTGACAGAGCTTCCAAGCAACTGTCAGTGTACAAACAGCCATGCAATGCTTAAAAGAGGCCCTTTGGGAATAGTGCCTAATATAGAAGTGGCCTTGACCTCAAATTACCAGGCCATTATATTAAGCAGAAAGGAATATCCTCCATTGGAAAAAAAAAAGATTTTGGAAATAATTCATTGAAAAATTAAGCATGATGAGAGCTTCAAACATCTCAGCCTGTCATTAATAGCATTCTTTACTTACCCTGAGCTCTGACTCCAGGCTCAAGATAGATGTCCTTGTATTCATTCACTCTCTGCAAAAGTATGGAGAGGGAAGGTTAATGGATTGGGAAGGTTTTCTGTCTGTGTTCTCTCTTGCATGCTAGTTAGAGATCTCTTTGCTAGTTACTACAACATCAATGTTATTGTCACCCGTGTGGGTCATGAGCTTGTTGGGTGCATCAGCCTGGCCAGTGCCTGGGACGACGGCAGCAGCTAGTAATCCTTCAGCACACAGAGGACAAAAGAGACTGCAGGTGTCTGTGACACTCTCAGTTCCTTGGCTCTGTCTGGAACTCAGACAGAATGGCCAACCTCCTCTGTCTCAAATTTTAGTTTCTACAACAAAGCGTTGCAACCTATACATCTGTCTGCCTTTTAATAATCTGCTCCATGCAAACTTACCCCTTTAAAAAAATCTAAGCATTGTTCTTGTAGCTAGCTAAGCTTCTCTGCATTGGTCTGAATTGCCCAGTGCTGAAGGGCTCTGGGGATGGGATACTCCAGAGCCAGGCTGAAAGCACCTCAACTAAAGGTGCCAGTAGATCCCTCACTGGAGGAAGATTACTGCAGTGACCTATGTGGGATTGTCCTTAATGACTTTGGAAGCAAAGCACCTGGACATACATCAACCAAAGAAGGGATGAATCCAAGGATTTTTTGCAAACAAACAAACAAACAAACAAACATTGGCTTGTAACACTTTTATATCAATTTTCCTAAATGAGAGTCCTCCAGGAAACTCCTAATGACCATTGTTAATTTGCTAAACCCCTGCCGCAGCTGCCGGGACTCCGGGAGTGAGTAGGGAAATGCGCGTTGTGCGGTTTGCAGAGCATCAAACCCTGTGCTAAAGTTATGTGACTTTTATGTCAATTTGGGGAGATTCATTTTTTTTTCCTCACTATAATTTACAGCCCTCTTTTCATTGGCTGGGAATGCAATTTGCCAAATGGATTGCATTTACTGCTTTATTTGCTCTTCATAGCTAGTTCGTATGTGATTTATTTACAGTTCATCAGCCTTGACGGATGGGTAGTAAAAATCAGCGCGCAAAGTTCCAAATAAATGGTCGGGCTGCATCTGATGGGCGGTGGGGGTGGTGGAAGGTGGAGGGGGAGTGAGGTTCTACACTTGTCTACTGAGCTCTCGTTTTCTCTCTGCTGAGGTGGCTGTCCCCATTGAAGACATGCAAAGGATTCATCTGCGATTCATGTTCCGACACCGGTCCTCATTGGAATGTGAGTGGGTGTGCCTGCAGCTCCCCGCGACAGGAGAAGAATGGGAGAGTTGGTTGGCCCATGGTTTCTTATTACTTTTTGTTTCCTTCTCACCTTGCAATATTGTTCCCAGCTAAAGATAAAGGGGAAAAGAACTTCGCCATGTCCTATGTGAAGTTGATGAAAGAAGACGGGACCACTCTGCATGATGGATGTCATGACTTGGTTGTCCTCAAGGTACTATGAATTAGGGCTGTGGGAGGCGAAGGGGTGGTTTAAGTGGGATGGCTTAGTAGTTCATGGCAAGGGTACCAGAAGCACACCAGGGCTTGTGAGCCACATGACCTTGGACAAAATCTGAACTTCTCTGGGCTTCTGCTCCCTCTTCTGTGAGCCCTAAGAGAGTCAGGGCAAGCATTCCATGAGTCAGTGCATGTAAACACCACAGTGATGGGTGAAGAGTTCAAAGAAATGGACAGTGTCATTGTTACACAAAGGAAGGGGCTCCTGACTCTGTAAGCACCTCCATGGCATGTGTGGGGGACCTATGAAAACATTTGAGAGATGCTGTATACTATAGCTGATGGAAAAAGTATTAGCATATAGGGCCCCGATAACTTCTGATGAACAAATCTACACTCCTCTCAGATGTCTTCTCAGTTTTATTTGGTTTAAGCAATAATTTTAGACCATTTCCTGATGATTTAACAAAATATCTGCGGGAGGCTACTTTATAAAGAAAAGAGGTTTATTTATCTCACAGTTTCACAGGTTGGGGAACATGGCACTTTTTCTGCTCAGGTCTAGCGAGGGCAGCCTTAGCTGTGTCACGTCATTGGCAGGAGTCTCTGTGTGAGGAACATCCCACATGCCAAACGGGAAGACAGACAGACTGGGTGAGATCAACAATCCTTTCTCGAGAACTAACCAGGGTCTCATGAGAGCTGCCTTAATTACTTCAGTGGACAGTGTCCCAGAACCCCAAGCACCTCCTAATGCTCCCATCACTACCAAGCTTCCAACTCACAAATGTTGGGAATTGTATTCATTACTATGCTGGTTGGTTCTACAGAACACCTGACAAAAGCAACTTAAGCAATGAAGGAAAGGTGCAAGGGTGTAGCTCATCATGGCCAGGGAGTCGTGGTGACAGGAGCTTAGGCAAGCTGGACATTGTGTTCACAGCCAGGAAGCAGAGGAAGATGAATGCTGCAGGCCCTCCTCCCTTCTGTTCTGTCCAGGACCCCAGCCTTAGGATGGGGCCATCCACACTCAGGGTGGGCCTTGCCACCTCAATTAACCAAGTCTAGAAACTCCATCACGGACATGCCAGTAGTTTGTCCCCCAGGTGATTCTAGAACCAATCAAGTTGACAGTACTATTCACCATCACAGGAACAAACCATATCCCAACCCAAGCAGTATGTGAGGCAACTCCGTGAGGTGACACATTGGCAGAGCCGTGTAAGCTATAATGGATGTATGGAAATCCACCATGACTGTTTTCCAAATGGGAGGAACGCTTGCCTTGATCCTACTTGCACGCCTTCCCGCCCCTGCTCTAAGGACAATATGATGCACTTACTTAGCTTGGGGCAAAGCATGCAATGTGAGATAGGGTATGAGCAAGAGGCGGGCTCAGGGTCAGACCCTTGGCTTGGCTCTCCCATCTCGTAGGCTGCCATTGCTCTTCTGCCCATGGTACACATGACCAACACAGCCACATCACATGGTATGGTTCTCTAAGTTTCTTTGCTTTTTTTTTTTTTTTTTGGAAAACCTCCTTCTTCAGCAGCCTCTGTTTTCTCATTTCTCAAACATTCACAAAGCCATTCGTCCCCAACACATGGTAAACTTCTTGGAGGCAGAGGCCCAGTTTTAGCCAGTTGTTTTCTCAGTCAACCCCCATCAACCCTCACTTTCCTCATTTGTAAGCTGAAGATGACAACATCTATTACAAACGATTGTCATGAAGTTCTAGTGATATGAACCAAGGCAGGTAAAGTGCCTGGTGTAGCTAGCTACTGGTGCAGCGAGGACCCAACATGTGCCTACCCTGCCCTGCCCGCTCATTTATGCATGCTGAGGCACTTACATATCTGTCATTTGGCCATGCATTATGCCATGTCTGCTCAGAAATTCTATGATGTAGGGAACATGGTAATTATCAGTTTACCCATGAGAAAAATATGATACAGAGATGTCCACGATTGAATCTAATATGATGTAGACTTGAATGGCTGAACAGGGTCTTGATCCCAGGGTGTTCTGACCAAAGGCCTTTGCCGTTAGTTTCTAGTTTAGGCTAGATCTCCTGTGTACTGTTTGGGGGGGGGCATAATATCTTATTTTATGTCCAGAAATTTAGGGTAGATTATGTATGATCTTCTTGAGAAATATTCAGTTCTCTCTTATCCTTTTAATGAAGTTCACAGAGCCTTCAATGGGTTGGTTGATCCATCCCATTTCCATAAACCTCACTTTGGACTCTTGCCTGTTGTGTGATAAGACAGCCCAGATGTTTATTGCCTCTGTCATGATTCCCTTGCTATTTCTGATCCTTCTACCACACAGTGTATAATTTGGCCACTACATGCTCTGTGTGGGGTTGCACCTGTAGTCTTGGCCAAAGCAGTAACTGAACTGTGGTTTCCAGGGGGATAGCAAGAAGATGGAGGATGCCAGCGCTTACCTCACACTTCCTTCATATCGACACCATGCAGAAAGCAAGGGGGCCACTTTGAACCGGAGCTCCAGCAGTGTTGGGGGGCTTTCTGTCAGCTCCCGCGACATGTTCTCCATTTCCACCCTGGTGTGTTCCACCAAGCTCACTCAGAATGGTAATGGAATCCTTGAAGGTTGTGTTGATGGTTCTGTGTGTGGGAGGCCTGGTGTGGCTGGTTAGCCACTAACGGTTATTTGTTCTCTTCTTTAGTGGGTTTGCTGGGTTTGCTGAAGTGGCGTATGAAGCCTCAGCTGTTACAGGAGAATTTAGAAAAGCTGAAGATTGTGGATGGAGAGGAAGTAGTGAAGGTCAGTGGGACTTTATTTAGCTTGAGTTCATCCATCAGCGGGCAGAGCTCAAAAGCAAGGGGGAGGGGTTGTCTGAAGAGGAACCCAGGGTTGAAGGAGACAGGATGCCTTATCCTCTGACTGTCACACACTGTCACTACTTTACCATGAGCAATATTCTTTTAAACTTGTTTATGTGTGTGCATGAGTGAGCATGTGCCACAGCACACGTGCAGAGGTCAGAGACGTTCGTGTCTGTGTTTCACCTTCTTTGAGACACGGTCTCTTGCTGCAGCATATGAGTCTGGTCCGTGAGCAGCTTCACATGGATGCTGGGGAACTGAGTCTGGGCCAGTAGGCTTTGCAAACAAATGCCTTTAACCACTCATCACCTCCTCAGCCCCATTCCTCACCCATGAGGGATCTTTATTGGGAAATCCAAATGGATGACTTGGCTCCATGGGATGAAATATTCAGCATTTGAAAACTCTGGTTGTATGTAGTCTCTGGAAGCAAATCAACCTCCATGGAGATCTTAGCTCTCCCACTTCCCGGCTGTATGTCATAATATTATGAATGTGACAATTTCTCAGAATTGTTATGAGCCTTCTGAATGGTAATATTTAACAAAATTACTCAGCAATCTCTTGTACACAATACATATTAAGTGAACTAAAGCATATGAAACACACAAAGTTCAATTAACAGTAACTTATTTTTGTCAATATATGTTGCTATGTATAGTAATAATAACAGGTAGGATCTCTTAGCACTATGTGTACATTGCTAGAAATAAAAAAAAGACTTAGTTTGTGCTGCTTGGAGAGCATTATGTATTAAAGATGAGAAAGAGAAAGAGAAAGACACCAGGGGTTACAGTTGAGTGAAACAAGCAGAAAACAATGCAAATGTCAGATGTGTTATTGCTTTCTCATGGCAGAAGAGAATATAGTGTCTGAAGCACAGGTCTAATTAAAGCAGCTCTGCTCTGCAGCCCTGTGAATTGGGACAAGCATTTTCCATTGCTCCTATAGTGGTCTTGTTTCCATCAAGAACACTGGCACAACTAGAATCTCTGAGATCAAACATCTTTATGTGGCCATTTGGGGTCTTGAGGGACTATAGGACAAATTCACTTATCCCTCAGGAGGAGGGTATCAAGTTTTATTTAAAACTTGCCCAAACCTAGAGAAATCGTATGATTTCCAGATCACTGCTTTAAATGCACACCATTGACCTATCTACCTAATTCAGCAGTGGCAAGGGAAATCCCTCAGATTACCTTCTGATAAGGTCTGTTGTCTTAATGCAGCCTGGAGAAGTCAGTGAAGGCCATTCCATTGTCATCCTTTTCTATTCTTTTTCTAAAAGTTGGCTGAAATTTATTATTTGTATACAATGCAATATGTACAGAAAAATTCCCAGTACAGTTTGAAGACTTCATTCATGTGTACCCACATGAAGATGAAGAGACTCTGTGACATTGCGGTGGGCTCCCTCATGCCCCGTCTTAGGCAGTAGCCCTATGAGGGGCCACATTATGGCAGACCACCATTATCATTGACTTTTTTTGTGCCTATCTTGAATTTTATAACTACAAAGAAATAAAGTACATTGCTTGTTTGTTTTAAGTAGGGTCTTATTCTAGCTCAGGCTTCCCTAGAACTCACTACATAGTCTCAGGGTGGCCTTGAACTCACAGTGATCCTCCTACCTCTGCCTCCTGAGTGTTGGGATTAAAGGTGTGTACCACCACACCAAGCATAAGTACATTTTTGTGCCTGGCTTATTTTACTTAATGCAGTGTCTGTAAAAGGCTTCCTTTTCAAAGATCAGGCTAGAGGACATTAAAAATGGGTACCACTGTGGAGGCACATGCAAGTGTTCCCCTTCTCTATTGCTGTGTAGTTGGTACTGTGAAATGCTGCCACATGTGCCTTTGTGTTACCACTGCTGGATCATGTGGCTGTGCCAGGTTCTGGCTCTTATGACCAAAACAGCTCTGATCCCTTTAAGATGGCATGTGATGTATATTTGCTCTTGTTCTCTTGGATAAATGCACAGGAATGGGATGTATGGGCTGCCCACACTCTTTCTAAATGCAGCTTTCCTGCTTTTTCCAGTTTCTCCAGGACACTCTGGATGCTCTCTTCAACATAATGATGGAACATTCTCAAAGTGACAAGTATGACATCCTCGTCTTTGATGCTTTGGTAAGAGAGAAGGGGCAGCTGTTCTTGGAAATCAGGCATGAATTCTGTTAGTTTGAGACACCTGAGATCACGTGGACTCCTGGCAGGAATGTTCTGGGGCCATTAGCAAGCAGACCAGTGAATGACTGCTGCCTCCCTTCACTGTGCTGAGAGCCTGGAGCTTGGTAGCTGAAGGGGGAGTTTTCAGTGCTGATGTCAGATTGACAGTAAGTGAAAGCACAGAGACTGAGCACTGAGGAAGGATCCCCTTGTCTCCTCAGGAATGCTGGGAACTAGTCTGTGACCAGGTTGTAAACAAAGCACCCAGGGGTTTTCTCATTCAGTCTTATCTTCTTTTCTTCATGTCATATAACTCACCAGCATTATTTCACTCCTCCTATCAGAACCCTTCACAGTGTCACCCCAACTTCTTGTCTTCTAAACTGGTTTCATTCTTGTCTCCCTATTACAGCTCATATTTTCTCAGTGACATGTCAAAATAAATGTAGGAAACATCTGTGGCTAAGGGTATTGCTCAGGGGTAGAAAACTCATCAGCATATGGGAGGCTCTGAATTTTATCCCCACCATCACAAAATAAATAAAATAAAACAATAAAAGAAACATCTGCATTAGCATTATCGGTAACCAGCAAAGTCTTTTTGCATTAGCCCTAGGTGATGAACATTTATATTTTTGAAGAGGTTACCTGGAGATAACTGTGGCATAATCAAGTGTTTTCAAGAAGGTTCCTTAGAATGCTGCAGGAAAGATGCTTTATGAGTAAAAGACCTTATGATGAAATTACCAACAGAAGTGCTGAATAGTGTATGAACTTTGTGTAGATTCATAATGCACATAAGTACGTTATAGAGTCTCCAGAGTCCTGCCACGAAGAAGGTAGTCTAATAATGAGGACCTGAGATTTCTCTTATTTGACCAGGAAATCTTTTTATCTTCTAACACCCTGAAGCACCCTACTTGAAACACACTGTTTTGGAGAGACAATATATTAGGGGAAGGGATTAACTATTTATTAGAGAGATAACTCCTGGGCAAAAGAATTTTGGCAGGGGTTCAGTTATACCAGGTAAATAGTTTTATTTTTTATTTTTGCTCTCAGTACCTCCCTTCAATAAGTCTCTTAAGTAATTCCTTGCATCTTCCTCAGATCTACATCATAGGACTCATTGCAGACCGGAAATTCCAGCATTTCAACACAGTTCTGGAAGCTTACATTCAGCAGCATTTTAGTGCCACCTTGGCTTACAAGTAAGTCACTGGACATGGAGGGATTTCTTCTACTCATCCTTCTTGCCTGCCAGGATGCACAGGGCACGGAAAACTTGACCATTTTCCATTTGATCCTAGTCTGGATGAGTTCTCCCTTTTCTAACAAAATCCAACCCATGCCTGGATAATTCATATGTCCTGAAAATAATCCAAATGCAGAGATTGGGGGATAATGCCTTATGGTGGCAGTAGGGCATCAAAAAGTCATTTGTCCATTCGCTCAGCTAATCACCTGTTACTTTTTGGCCAATTACAAACACCAAGACTTATAGGCAAGTGCACATGCCCAGTAACTCAGCATTGCTTGGGTGTCAGGGACCTGGAATGAGGAGTGGAGAAGAATGCAGGGACATAGTGGCAGCTGCTTCCTGAGGAAACATTAAATAGTCTAAATACTGGTTATGAAGAACTATAGAAAGTTTCCAAGCAAGGGAATTCCATGATAATTCCAAAAACATTTTCTATAGAAATGAAAGACCAAAAAAAGACATGATCACCATTATTCTCACTCCTTCCTTGATTATGCCTAGTTTTCCTAGTCAAAAGATTTATTTTATTTTACTTTTTACCCTAACTACCTTTTCATTGCTGGATTTCTATGGGCAGGAAATACTTATTCATTCCCTGTAGTAAATATATTTTAAGTGGTTATTTTTGTGCTTACAAATGAGTAGAGAGCTTAGCTGTAACATCACCTTTAACCTTTGATTGAATGCCTTATAATTTACAGAGCAAAGTAATTACCATCTCGTGGACTAGAAAGAGATGTATTTTGAAAATATTCTCCCTTATTCAGGAAATTGATGACGGTGCTGAAGACTTACTTGGATACCTCCAGCAGGGGGGAGCAATGTGAACCGATCCTGAGAACCCTGAAAGCTTTGGAATACGTGTTCAAGTTCATTGTTCGGTCGAGGACCTTATTTTCACAGTGAGTATCATGCAACAGTGATTGATTAGCTCAGTAACTCCTGTGGTAGACAACAGTAGTTTTACTCCAGGAGAAACTCTTTTTAAGAAATGATCAACAGACCTGGAAGTCGAATGCTCAGTGGTGACAGTGATTGCCTAACACATATGAGGCCCTGGGTTCTCTCCCCAGGACTGCAAACAAAGCGAAACAAAAAACAAACTGGGGTAGAAAAAAGACCTATAACCAGATTTTTATTTAAAAGAAAACCTTAAAATCCTAACCCAACTTGGAGCACTATGAATAATAATTGTACCCTACAAGCATATTTGGGAAAATGTAAAAGCAGTCGTACCATTTTACAGCAACCCCTCACTCAGTGAATGTGTTTTTTTGTCATTTGGTGCTGTTTTGTGTTTCATTTAGCATTCTTCAACTGATTTAAGATTATTATTATTTTTTATTTAATTTTTTTGTTCATTTTTATTTATTTATTTGAGAGCGATAGGCAGAGAGAGAAAGAGGCAGATAGAGAATGGGCACATCAGGGCCTCCAGCCACTACAAACGAACTCCAGACGCATGCGCCCCCTTGTGCATCTGGCTAACATGGGTCCTGGGGGAATCGAGCCTTGAAACAGGGTCCTTAGGCTTCACAGGCAAGTGCTTAACCGCTAAGCCATCTCTCCAGCCCTGGTTTAAGATTATTTTTGAGAAAAAGTTCCAGGGATCTATCTATTTGTTATTAGGCTAGGAGTGGGAAGGGGCAGTACTCAGGGAGCTTGGCATTAATTTTGACTAATAACATAGCTGTGGTGGCAGATGAGCTGCTTGTCTTGCCTGCCCTGGAGATTCTCATGGCTAACAGGTATATTGACTCCACGTGTCAAGCACCGTAATAGACTTGGGTGGTCAGTCTCCCAGAGGTTAGCTGTCTTTTTGAATGGCTTGTCTGGGAAGCATTCAGATGCAACCTACACTTTATTCTCAGCTCTATGGCAAACTTAGATGGAGGGTTGGTCAAGTGTGTGCTCTGACTGATCTTGTGTGATGGGAAATAAGAAAACTGCTTCAAGGAATGTGTTGTACAGACTGTTATCAGAACAAATAGAAAACACTCAACTGAAGATGACTTGGGCATAACCAGATTTAATTTTCATCATATTATTAAAAAAAACATGGGAGGTGAATCTCCTCAAGTATGGCTGGATCCAGATATTTAATGTCGTCCTCAGATCCTCCCTGACCTCCTCTCCAGACCTTGACTCTGCTTTAATTTTGTTGTTGATCTTTGGAGGCAAGCTTCCGGTGTGCAGGCTACTAAAGCTGCAGGCTCATATTCCATTGGCTGTAGCCTTCTTAGATTTCTTGTTGTCCCAGTCAAATCTTATGTGAGCAAACTGCCTTAGGTCAGGTACTAAGATCTTAATCCAACACTGTGGTCATAGGAATCAAACAACTTGTATAGTTGTGGTTATGTATGCTGTGAGAAAGGTCAGCCACTTGTGGTGTATATAGGCTCGTGTTGGTGGAATGACTTACCAAAAGACAGTTGAAGTCTGTAAGCGTCAATTGATTGTAAGACTGGGTAGACTGCTGAAGTTTCACACTCAATATGGCACCTGAAACAGTGATCCTTGGAATCCCCTATAAATTGCTATGAAATTTCAGGTGAGGAATAGAATGATGCCCAGAACCTATGTGACTTAGATTATTTTGAATGCATAGTAAGTATGTTTCAATTTCCCTGACATGTTACTTTGTGATATCTTAGGAATTATTCTTCAAAGTTTGAGGAATACTATACTTTTCATTTATTTGTAAAGATTGCAGTCTTTCTGAGAGTTGGCTTTCTTGGAATGCAAGAAAACAGACATAACACTTCCAGATTAATAGTCTAGATACCTAATATCATTTCCAAGTAAGAATATTCAGTCTATACAAATATATCACACTTTTCACATCTTTCATATTCATCATATCTTCTTCCCCAGTTTTTTATCCTTTTGGTTGACCTTAATTTTTCCCTTCCCCTCCTACCTCCATCTTATCTTTTTATCTCATATTCATCTCCCATGCTGGAAGTACATTTGTTCTTTTCTTACTTCTTCTCTATCTGAAAGCATGTCACCTTGCAGAATTTCTAACTCTTCAATGTAAATTCAATGCTAAGTGGCTTCTGGATTTCCAAGGAGTGGGGTAGTTGGACTTTTTTCTGGACCCCAAACACATGGAACACCACTAACATTTTGGTTAGAAGAGATGTCTTTAAAGTGACATAACTCTTGAATCCTTCCTCTAGCACAAAACATAGGTCAGCTTGCAATAAGGGTCTACAATTTATGCTAAGAGAAGGTAGACTTTAATATACCTCATTCATTGTAGAGTGATAATGGTCTGCTTTCCAGTGTATCCTTAAGGACATGGTGATGGAGTTGGGACATCTTACTTGGGAAACTAGAATGTAAACTCTCAATGCACTGAGATTTCTAAGCCAGCTGGTGGGAAATGAAAATATAATTGCTGCTTTTGGTCTTATTGTTTCTGGCATTGTGTGTTCTGTTTCCTGATAATTCCTTTATTCTTTTTCCCCCCATGTACATAATTGCAGCTGACTTAACTCTCAGGATTTATCCCCTTGTCGTTTATCTGCACACTTACTGCAAAGGAACCTTCGCAAGGGCAAGGATTTCCCTGTGTCAGTATGCAGGATGCAATTAAGTATGAATAGAGGTGGTTGAGGAGTGGAATTTTTATTTTATTATATTTTGGGAGAGATAGTTCATTCCTACCTATAGCCAAAGAAAATGAGTTTCTTGTCCCCCTTCTCGTGTCAGTAGCTCTTGAGACAGTGTCTGGGGTGGGTGTCTCTGGGCACAAGCCTGAGCTACAACAGTAAAAGAAGCTGGCTGAGCAGGTTCTAGCTTCTGTCACACGCAGGCAGTGATCAAAAGTAGGAGCTTCCTAATTTGTGTGTGTGTGTGTGTGTGTGTGTGTGTGTGTGTGTGTGTCATGGCTGACGTGCCAGTTAGTATAAAGCACAGTGAAAAGCATTTGGAAAGAGTGGAAGTGACTGGGTTCTGGGCACTGTACTTCTTCACACAGCCACTGGCAGTGTCGTTAATCCCGAAGCTCATGCTCCCAGCTGTGCTGATCTGTATCTGAGCTGTGGCATTACCTAGGGTGTGATGCAGCCACACTTCCCTAGTCTGTGACGAACACTGACTGGCCAGGCACCAGACAGCGAGACAGCAAAGTGTCTGGGAGGATGGCTGCGAAGGAGAGGAGGTCCTTGTAGTAGCATCTTCTCCACTCGACGTCGTTTCTCAGAAATCTTATGTCGTCCCAGGCAGTGGGATGTGGAGGTCATGGAGCTCAGTGTTCACATATGCAGACCTAAGAGGGTCTGCGTAATTCCTGATAGTTCCTTTATTCTTTTTTATTCCCCACGTGCATAGTTGCAGCTAATCTAGCTCTTAGGATCTGTTCCCTTGTTGTTTGTCTGTACATTTACTTATTTTTGTCCCTGTAAGCACCTGGCTTAGTGAGGTACTCAGCCCTTCTGAGCCTCAGTTTACCCATCTATAAATGGAAACCAACCAGCTCATCTCTTAGTGTTTCAATGGTAAAGTGAGAATATATTAACCAATTGCTCTTTGCAGTCTGGTACTTACTTCGTAAATGTGATACCCAGAATTCTCTAGGAGAGACAAGCAAGGGTCTAGTCATGTTTTCACCCAGGAGGCACAGAAAAATTCCAGTTTCAGAGGTTGAGATTTAAATGGGTAAAGGTGAAGTTTTGGTGTCTGGGTACATGCCTACAAATTGACTTCCTGATCACACTATTCTAGACATTTCTTACTGCTTTAAAAATATTTTATTTATTTATGAGAGAGAGGGAGAGAGAGAGAGAGAATGGGCACACCAGGGCCTCTAGGCACTGCAAAGGAATCCAGGACTGAATATATTCCTACCCTTTCTTGAAATGCCTTCAGCATCAGTGAGCTCAACCCAGACACTAGCTCTCAGAACTTGCTTTGCCTTTTGGGCTTGCATATTGTTTAACTCTGCCCATTGCTGCCTCCTGAACCTCTACTAACACCTTCCCTCAGCTCAGAATTCTCCTATGTAAATAATCTGTACTAGCTCCCCTCCAGGTCATGCATACCGTCAGCAGCAAGGTTGTTTGAATAAAGCTCAGGCATGCCCAAAACAGTCTGTAGTCAGAGGGAATGCATAAGCCTCTGTCTTTTTAAACAAATATGAATTTAACTTGTCAGTGTGATTTGTGTTCATTGTTCATGTATGAATAAATATTAAAGTGCAATCATCTCTTTATGCGGGGCACAGACTGCAATGCCTGTCACAGCACTGCTCCTGTTTCTCCTGCGTGTAATTTGTTTGCATGTTAATGTCGTTTATTCCTATGTAAGCCTGTTTTGGGGTTTGAATATAATTTCACTTTTTGGTGACAGTAATGGCTTTGGAAACTGTACAATTGTAGTTAATGGAATTATTTTTTATGATAACATTAACTTGACATCCTATAAAGTTGGAAGAAAAAACTGTTATCAAAGAGAGATTGTCTCGCCATTACTTCTCTTTAATTTATTATCTATTTTGTGAGTGGATGTGCTTCTGAGGAGGAGCTGATGGCCTGTTTCTCACAAACATGTATGAAAACAATTTGTTGACTATTGAGGAAGTTGCTTTTATAACAACATGAAATGATGCATGTGCATTAACTTTTAAAATATTTTAATTTATTTATTTTCAAGCAGACAGACATATATATATATATATATATATATATATATATAAAGAGACAGAGAGAATGGGCATGCCAAGACCTCTAGACACTGCAAATGAACACCAGACACAGACACCACTTTGTGCATCTGACTTTACTTGGGTATTGGGGAATCAAACCCTGGTCATTAGGCTTTGCAGGCAAGCAACTTAACTGCTGAGCCCGCTCTCCTGCCTGTGAACTTTTAACTAGTTCTTTCTTCCTTTGCTTATGGACTATAATAATAATAACTATATATTGACTACATATTCTATCTTAAATGCTTTGTTAAATGGTGGTAGAATTAATAAATCAGTTTTCTCAAGTAGTTTTGATACAGTGGGCAAGATTAACACACATTCAAGTTCTCCTTCTCAGGGATAAGCAATGATCAGTGATGAAAAAAACAAAAACAAAAACAAAAAAACAGGCACTTGCAAGTAGTTCTTAGGCAGCCAATAGATTTGAGTGAAAAGTTAACCTGGGGAAGACAGAGGTAGTAATGTTTACACATTGACAGGCAGTCACTGGGGCAAAAGAGAAACCCACATTCCTAGCACACCTGTGTAACAGAACTTCCAGGTACTTCAGTTTCTCCTAGGTGTCATCATTTAACCCTCTTCTCTATACTCGGCCATAGGCATTACGTTCACTATACAGAAGAGAAAAATTGGAGCTCAGAAGGTTACAGAATGGGGCTCTAGGTCATACAGGTAGAAGTTGACAGGGAGGAAACCTAGTTCTTTGTACCATGATCTGATATATATGGATATCAGGTGCTGCAGTTACCTTCTTGTTGCTGGGACAGTACACTGACCAAAAGCAGCTCATGTGAGGAAAATAGTTTTGGCTTACAGCCTCAAAGAAAGCTCCATGATGGCAGGGAAAAATATGGCACGAGCAGTGGCTGAACATCACCTCTGCCATAGTAGATGGAAAACACCAGAAGGAGCAGGATCTGAGGGAACACTGCAAGCTGGGGGCTGATAAACCTCACGGTCCATGCCCAGCAACACACCTCCTCCAGTAAGGCTCCACCTACCAAACTGACATCAGCTGGGGACCAAGAATTGAGGACACATGAGTTTGGGGGATGTGAGCAAAACTACCATAGCAGGTTTGTAGGGAAGCAGCACTAGAATCTGGATAGTACCTTCCGAAGGCCCATGGGCCGAAGGCTTGTACCCCAGTTTGTGATGCTATTGACAGGCGGTACACCTGGAAGTCTTCAGTTTATTAGAGAAATGCCTTCAAAAGAGAATTGTGGGACCCTGTTCTGAAGGGGCCTTTTGCCTTCTGGCCAAAAGGTGACTAGTTTACCTTTCCCATGTGTTCCTCCAAGAACTTTAGTTTGCACACACGTTCCAGGCTGAAACCCGCTAGGTCCCTCCGCATGTTTGGCTGTCCAGAAGTTCTCCCAGCCCTGCCCTTTGAGGGCTCCTGAAGGCTTCACTGCATAGGTCTGATGGATTTAACCATGGCTGGTGGTAAGTGATTTAATCTCAGGTAGCTCTTACCTTCTTGGAGAATGGGGAGTGAGGGTCAAGGTCCAAACCCACTAATCAGCCTTGGTTTTTCCAGATATCAGACCCCATCTGGAAGCTACAGGGATCTGCCAGTCATCACCAGTCACCTCATTAGCATAACAGAAGACATTTGTCACTTGGAGATTGTAGGGATTTTAGGGGAAGTGTGCCAGAAAGCAGGGAGGAAGACTGAATATAAATTTCCCAACATCATATCGGGATTTATAGATAGGAAGATGACTGGAATTAGTGGAACATGATGGTGGAATTGACGAGAGGGTCAATTTAGCTGATGTAATACACAATATTTGGGCTCCTAGGACCTAGCATTGCAGACCAGCATGATTAATACAGAGAGAAGCATATTTCTATAAGCCCGCTGGTTTGGGCATAAAAAATTCAAGATATTTCTTGGCATAGCCCAATATAAATGTACCACAGGCAGTTAGATACAGATTTGGAGTCCAGGGAAGTGGAGAATGGAAATAGAATTTTGGTAGAAAACTGTCTAAATGGGTCTTTGAAGCTATAACACAAGTTGAACAATGCTATAAAGTAGGATGAGGTGCCAGACATCTGAATCAGTATAGAGTAAGCACAAGGACGTGAGTTCAATTCCTGATGTCCCCATAGAGGCCAGGTATGGCAGCGTGCACCTGTAATCTCAGCACTAGGGAGGCTGAGACAGACAGACTCTTGGAGCTTGCCCCTTAGCCAGTATAGACTAATTACTGAGCTCTGGGCCAGTCATTGCCATACCTGAGGATGACACTCAAGGTTTTCCTCTGGCCTCCACATGCATGTTCACACATGTATATGTGCATCCATGCACACATGTGTTCCCACATATATATATATGAACATGCATACACACATGCCACCCACACTTGCAAACAAAAAATAAATAATTAGATGATAGGGCTATGGTTCATCAGTTACAGGTGCTCGCTTGCAAGCCTGTCAACCCAAGTTCGATTCCTCAGCATCCATCTAGAACCATATGCATGCACCTGCGATTTCAATGTGCTTACGACAATGGGAAACAGAGCCAGAGGAACCCTGAAGCTAGTATGGCACATGCAACAGGAAAAACACACAGGAGAGACTATCTCAAACTAGGTAGAAGGGAAGAGTAGACACCTTGAGGTTGTCCACTGACTTGCACTGATGGCACACACATGCACATACACACAAATAAATAAAACTTTATAACAATTAAAATAAGCTAACGATAAAACCCAGGCAATTAGCCCATTGAAGGGATGAGCAGGGAAAGTGTCCCAGCAAACACAAGTTCAGAGACATAGCCAAAGAAGCAGGAAGGACTGGCATTCCATAGCTAGCAGGGGGAGCAATGGGAGGGGAGGGGAGGGAGAGAAGGGAGTATCTGCAGTGTTGACTGCCACAGTAAGTCATGGTGCCTGACTGTTAATAGAGCCCATGATACTTTGCACTGAGGAATAACCAACTCTTGCCTAGAACTTATAGTGTTTTCTATTATTATAAAAAATATCCAAGGCCCAGTAGCATTACCAATAAAGACTTACTTAGCTCACAATTCTGGAATAGTTCCAGCATCAGCTGAGCTTTCATGGGGCTTTGTGGTAGGTGGAATCACTTTGGAGGAGGAATGCAAGAGGACGAGAAAGCTAGAGTGGCTGGTAAGTGGCCAGCCATGCTGTTTTAAACAAATGCCTTCCCCCCCCCAATGAAAACTAACCTAAGAGTTGTGTGACAACTGCTCAATCCCTTCATGGTTGAAGGACTTCTAGGCCTCATCTCATAAAAGTTCCATGCTACCTCCCAACATCACCACACTGAGGACCAGGCTTCCAGTATACAAACCCTTGTGGGACATATGAGAACCATATCCAAGCCTCAGCCATATGTTTCCTAATATCAATCCAGAGGCCACTTAGAGGCTTCATGTGCAATTGTCCATCCCCCAGATGTATGTGGACTATGTACTTTTGGGTTGTCCTTTGTTGGATGCCATCCCAGGTCAGCTTCCCATTCTGTATCCTTCAGAGGCTGGGCAAATGTTCTCATATTCTTCCCAGAGCAAAGTGTAAGACATTGGCTTTGTTTGCTTCAACTGGCCCTCTACATGGCTTGATTTTGCAGAATGAGACTATCTGTGCTATAGACTGTTAAGGGAAAGCCCATGGGGGACACAAGACATTCTTCCTTCCAGGTTGGAGCAGTGGGTGATTCCCTTATGTTATGGAGCAACCTAGCTCACTGAACCTTTGCCCAAGAGCAAAAATGGCTGATCTGTGAAAAGCCAGGGCTCCTAGTTTATTAGAGAATGACTTGGGTGGAGAGTCAGAGGACTGAATATATATGTAGATTAGGAAATGTGTTTGCAAATCTCTTGTAACTCAATATGAACATGCTGGGTAAAAGGGGTCTAGTCTGCCAGGGGGTGAAAGTCAGCCAACTGACACAGTTGTCAGGGGTGACACACGTGAGTCAGAATGACTAGATGTGCTTGGTGATCCATTTCCAGTGCACTTGAGGCAAGCATCACCTTGAGGGAGCATTTGATTCTTTTACAGAAATAATGTATTGCTCAGTTATTGGGCTTGATGCATATTTTGTCTTTGGGGTAGAATCTCTAAACTTTCTCTCCATCTTTCATCTCCTAAATGTACTTCCCTAATATAGCTGAAGCAGAGACACATAGATTTCATTTATTTATTCATTCACTAATTCATTTATTCATTCAGTAGCCGTTTCTGAATTTCATTATTTGGCTAAGTTCTGTATAGAGTGCTGTACTGTGCAAGCGAGATGAAGTCTTTGTCTACTGTGGTGAGAGACAGAAAAAAAAAAATAACAGATAAAGCTAATACTTGCAACCTGTAACAAATGCCAGTAAGGGAAATAAGCAAGTGCAGTTTTCTGTGAGAAGGATTTTTTTTAAGGATCCCTCACCAATACCGAAGCCTACAGATGCTCAAGCTCCCTCTATAAAGGTGGCATAGTATTTGCATATAACCTATGCATATCACCCCATGAACTTTGACTTGCCTCTTGCAATACCAATCAATTAGACAGACGGACCTCAGACCAAAGAATTTTGGTAAGGGAATGACAAAAATAGTCTGTACATATGTAATACAAAAGCAGTTTATTTTCCTTCAAATGTTTTTCGACTGCAGTTGGCTGAGTTGCATGGAACCCCATGGGTATGGAGGGTTGGCTATAGTTGTAGATGATAGAGGATAGTGGGAAAGACAGGAGGCCCTGGAGCTAGACTGCCTGGGTTTGAGTCAGGCCTGTATGACCATGGGCAAACAACTTAACCTCTGTGCTTGAATTTCTTTGTCTTGAGTGGGGAATGATCTTGCAGTATTATTGTAGGGTTCCGCAGAAGTGCTGTTTATTTTTTTAATTAATTAATTAATATTAATTAATTAATTTATTTGCATGTGTGTGCATTGTGTGCATGTGTTCTTATGGGTGTACCAGGGTCCCTTGCCACTGTAGAACTCCCATCTGGCTTTGCATGGGTACTTGGAGAATTGAAACCAGGCAAGCACACTTGGTAAGCAAGTGCCTATAACCTCTGGGCCATCTCCCCTGTTTATACTGAGATATGAAGGGTGCAAATTTACAACTATGCAAGGGATAGGAGGAGACATCTCAGAGAGAAAGCCTAAACAGGAACTCTGAAATAAGAATGAGCTTTTTTAGAAAATTAGAGAAGACTAGAAAGGCTAACAGTTCACAAAGGGGAGAAAAGTGAGATTAATGGAGTTAGAGAATGAGGCAGGATTTACCATGTAGTTGTGCAGCTCTGAGAAGGTGTTTGATTGAAAGTGGTTGCCTATGAGCTTGCATGCCACAAACTTAGATGACAAAGAAAAGGTTTTCCAAACCCTCACAAATCCCATAGGTTACCTTCGGTAAAATACATTTTACACAAACATTCAATCTTTAATTGACTTAGGGAAGACAGCCTGGGCTTCCTCTAATCATAGTCATCCCAGTAGTTCTTACCATCTGTCTGTCTGTCAATTCTGCTAGCATTAATTTTAAACATTTTGTTAACAACTTCCATAATTATAGACAATAAACCATGATAATTCCCCCTGACATTCCATTCACATACCCACCCTCAATCATATTCCCCCTCAATTGGTCTCTTTTATTTTGATGTCATCATATTTTCCTCCTGTTATGAGGCTCTTGTATAGGTAGTGCCAGGCACTGCAAAGGTCATGGATATCCATGGATATAATTTATGTCTGGAAGAGTGCATTGTAAGGAGTCCTACCCTTCCTGTGGCTCTTACAGTCTTTCTGTCACCTCTTTCGCAATGCACCTTGAGCCTTGGAAGATGTGATAGAGATGTTTCAGTGCTGAGCACTCCTCTGTCACTTCTTTTCAGCACTATGTGCCTTCTGAGTCATCCCAGAGGTCATTGTCATCTGAAAAGAGAAGCTTCTCTAGCCCAAAGTGAGAGTAACATTAATATAAAGGTATAAATGTTAAGAAAAATGCTTACAGGGAAGCTTGGTGAGCATAATATATGAATTTATCCAGACACCAGCAGGCATTACATCCCTAGGGCTCATGAACTCCCCTGTCATAGGATTTGACAAGGTTTTCAGTACCAGGCATGTATTCCCTTGCATGGAGTGGGCCTCTAGTCCAAGTAGAGAGCAGTTAATTTTCCCCTGTAACAGACATGCCACTATTGCACCCATTAGCTCATTTGGCCTCACTGGTCAAACTTAAGGCTTGCAGTGGTTACTGTTGTTTATCTCCACTGTTGACTTCTCTGTCCCATAGGGCTGCAAGCAGCATAGCTTTTTCTAGCTTTCTCTCAGATGATCTACAGGGAGGAGATTTTCAGCTCAGCTCTAGCAAGATTTCTCAATGACCTTGCAGCCCAAGCATATGAAGTCTTTAGCAATAGGATCTTACTATCTATTCCTAGTTGGAGACCAAGAGCTTTGAAAATGGCCTGTAATGTTTTGGGGGCATCAGGGACCTCCCTGACCAACAACTCACTGGAAGGTATCCCAACCCTGGCACTGAAATATTTCTACTAACAATCTATTGCTTATGGGTACACCATTATCCAAAATAGTAGGTTTCTATGTGGCTTATTCATACCATCTTAAATTTTGATTAACCCTTCCCCCACCCTTTCTTTAGTCAGTCTCTTCCCCTGAACTCACTTAGGCCATTCCACCCCCAATAATCTGTTCATCTACTTACATATACACACTACTATCCTCTTAAGTCCTGCCCTCTCCTCACTCCATTATAGCCCCTTGCTAGCATAATGGCCTCTGCTGCCAATTTTTTTCTCCAACTCACATAAAGTCTAAACTTTGTAGCTAGGATACACATATGTGAGAGAACATGTGGCATTTGGCTTTCTGGGCCTGAATTTCCTCATTTAGTATAATCCTTTCCAGATCCATCCATTTTTCCTACAAGTTTCATAATTTCATCTTTTCTTTACCACTGAATAGAACTCCATTGTATAAATATACCACATCTTCATTATCCATTCAGCAGTTGAGGGACATCTAGGCTGGTTCTATTTCCTAGCTATTGTGAATAGAGTGTCAATAAACATGAATGTGCAAGTATCTCTAAGGTAATGAGATGAGTCCTTAGGATATATGCCTAGGAGTGGTATAGCTGGGTCATATGGTAAATCTATTTTTAGCTGCCTCAGGAACCTCCATACTGATTTCCACAATGGCTGTACCAGTTTACATTCCCATCAACAGTGTAGAAAGGTTCCTCTTTTTCCACATCCTCACAAGCATTTATTGTCATTTGTTTTCTTGATGGCAGCCATTCTGACAGCAGTAAGATGGAATCTCAAAGTAGATTCCCTGAGGGCTAAGGATGGGGAACATCTTTTTAGATGTTTGTAGACCAACTGTATTTATTCATTTGAGAACTCTCTATTTAGTTCCATAGCCTTTTTTTTTTTTTTTTTTTTTTTTTTTTTTGTTTTTCAAGGTAGGGTCTCACTCTAGCCCAGGCTGACCTGGAATTCACTATGGAGTCTCAGGGTGCCCTTGAACTGATGGCGATCCTCCTACCTCTGCCTCCTGAGTGCTGGGATTAAAGCGTGTGCCACCACGCCCGGCTCCATAGCTCATTTTTTAAATCTGGTTGTTTAATTTCTTATTTAGTTTTTTGAGTTCTTTGTATATCCTCTGTCAGATCTACAGCTGGGAAAGATTTTCTCCCATTCTGAAGGTTGTCTCTTTGCCCTATCCACAGTGTACTTTGCTATACAAAGGCTTTTAAAAATATTTTATTTATTTGGGAGATAGAGAGAGAGAATGGGTGTTCCAGGGCCTCCAGCCCCTGCAAATGAGCTCCATGTGCATGTGCCACTTTGTGCATCTAGCTTATTGGGGTCCTGGGGAATCATTGCTGGGTTTCTCATACTTTTTCCTACAATTTCACAGTTTCAGGCCTGATATTAAGGTATTTGGACCCATTTGGACTTTATTCTTGTGCATGGAGAGAGATAAGGATCCATTTTCATTCTTTTTTATTAAAATATTTTATTTTTATTATTTATTTATTTAGAGAGAGAGAGAGAGAGAGAGGAAGAGGCAGATATATAGAGAGAATGGGAATGCCAGGACCTCCAGCCGCTACATGAACCACAGATGCATGCGCCCCCTTGTGCATCTGGCAAACACCTTAACTGCTAAGCCATCTCTCCAGCCCCCACTTTCATTCTTCTATATACAGATATCCAGTTTACCCCACACCATTTGTTAAAGAGGCTGTCTTTTTCTCCATTGAATATTTTTTGGCATTTTTGCTGAACCCCACACCATTTGTTAAAGAGGCTGTCTTTTTCTCCATTGAATATTTTTGGCATTTTTGCTGAAAATCACATGACTGTAACTGCCTGAATTTACATCTGGCTCTTTTATTCTGTTTCATTGATCTGTGTGTCTGTGTTTGTGCCAGAACCATGCTGTTTTTGTTACTATGGTTCTGTAATGTAGCTTAAAATCAGATATGGTGATGCTGCCAGCCTTACTTTTGTTGCTCAAACTTCTTTTGGCTATTAAAGATATTTTTGTGCTTCTAAATGAATTTTAGGATTTTTTTTTCTATTTCCATGAAGAATGCCATTGGAATTTTGATGGGAATTGCATTAAAAGTGTAGATTGCTTTTGGTAATATGTTTATGATATTTATTCTTCCAATCCAAGAACATGGGATGTCTTTCCATTTCCTAGTGTCTTCTGCAAGTTTTGTCTTGAGTGTATTCTGTTTGCCTTTGGTATCAGGGTAATTCTGGTTTCATAGGAGTTTGGTAGTATTCCTTCCTTTTCCATTTTATGGAAAAGGTTGAGAAACATTGATGTTAGTTCTTCCATGAACGTCTGGCAAAATTTACCTGTGAATGCATATGGGCCTGGACTTTTTTAGCTGGGAGATTTTTTTATACATGTTTTGATATCTGTACTTGTTATATGTCTGTTTAAATGGTTTATATCATCTTTATTTAACTTTGGTAGGTCATATAAATCAAGGAAATCATCCATTTCTTTCACATTTTCAAACTTAGTGAAGTATATGTTCTTAAAGTATGTTCTTTTCTGAATTTCATGGGTGTCTGTTGCAATGGTACCTTTCTCATCACTAATTCTAATGATTTGCGTATCTTCTGTCTTTCTTTTGGTCAGATTTGCTAAGGGTTTATCA
This sequence comes from Dipus sagitta, assembly GCA_036346955.1. NCBI lineage: Eukaryota > Metazoa > Chordata > Mammalia > Rodentia > Dipodidae > Dipus > Dipus sagitta. The sequence continues at coordinate 46,494,024 of CM070777.1, read as the reverse complement.
ATACTGTTTATCATTCAAAGAAGTAACTCTTTGTTTCATTGATTCTTTGTATTTTAACCCATTCTGCAAGCCTGTTTCTTTTGGTTGGGGGATTGTGGCTATCGATATTGAATTATTATTAAAAGGTGTGCATTTGTTCTTGCCATTTTTCTTGTTTTGTAGTTCTTCCTGATTTTCCTTTATTGTTTTGTATTAACTATTATATGAGTGCTGTTTTTTCCCTGTTTTCTCATGTGTGTGATTTTAGTGGTCATATATTCCTTTAGCCTGTTTTTGTTGTGGAATGTCCTTATTTCTCCATCAATTCATATGGATACCTCTGCTGGATAAATTAATCCTGGTTGACAATTGTTATTTTCAGAACTTGGTATACATCATTCCAAACCCTTCTGGCATTTAAAGTTTGTGTTAAGTAATCTGCTGATATCGTGACGGGCTTGCCTTTATGTGTGACTTAATTTTTCTCACTAATTGCTTTCAATATATTTTCTTTGGCTTGTGGGTTTAGTAGTTTAATTATAATATGGTGGTGAGAAGTTCTTTCCTGTTTTTTTTTCTGTTTGGTGTTCTATATGCTTCCTGTATCTGTATTGATATCTCTTTACCTATTTGGGGGAAATTTTCTTCTATGATTTTGTTGAAAATACTTACATGCCTTTGGACTGAAATTCTTCTCCTTCTCCTATACCTGAATTCTTATGTTTAATCTCTTTATAGTGTTCTGAATGTCTTGAAATTCTCATTCATACCTTTCTATTAGTTTGTCTTTCTCTGTGTTGGACTGTACTAGATATGCCACCATGTCTTCTAGTTTAAATATTCTGTTCTCTCCTTGATACCATTCTACTGGTGAGACTTTCCACAGAGTTTTCTACTTGATTTATTGTTTCGAATTTCTAGTATTTCTGATTGACATTTGTTCATTATTTGTATTTCCTTACCATGTTTTATACTGATCTCCTTATTTCCTCAAGTTAGATTCTTTGGTTCTATTGGAATTCCTTCAGGAGTTTGTTTTCTTCTTTGATTCCTTTGATTTTTTGAACAGAGAAATAATCATTTTTTTAAAAATTCTTTGTCAGGCATTTCATCTAAATCAGTCTCACTGGAGGACATTTTGGATGGATTTATAATTTTTGGTGGAATTGTATTGTCTTTTTTGTGATTCTTGTATTATAATGTAGAGATTTTTGCATCTTGAGTTAATTTGATGCTTGGGTTTTCTAGTTATCTGCAGTATTCTTAGACGCAGTAATCTGACTTTATATATCTTCATGGTAGGCGATTGAGATGTCAGGGCTGGCTGTTATATTGCTCCCAGAGTAACAGCAGAAGTGATGTTAGGTGTTGAGTTTGCCTACTGAGCAAGTATTATAGTAAGCTGGATAGGCTGGGTGAAGCAAATTACTGACAAATTCTAAAATTCAACTGGGCAATTTAAACATTCAATCAAAACCAACATGGAGTATTTATGCAAGACTGGGGATTAAAACAAACAGTTAATCTAACAAAGTCAAAGTCCCTAAGGGTGTTTGTTGCCCCACACCCTTAATCCTGTCATCTGGGAGACTTGAGATTTCTGGTCTAAAATGGGGTTCCAGGTCAGTCTGTGATGAAGTGTGACCCTGTCCCCAATAATGACAGAAGAAAAAGACAAAGGCCCTATAAATCAGGAAACATCAAAGTCATCAATAGTCAACACCAAAATACACCTTATTTGAGACTGGTAAAGCTGACCAAGAATGCATCAATCAAATCTAACACATAACCTGCCCTGACATGAACGGTGAGATTAGCAATTCCAGTGCAGGCCTATGTACCTGGCTTTGTGTAGGTAGGCCCTGTTACATTTTAGAATGGCTTCCAATCCCACTTCTGCTGACTGCCACTTCAGTCCCTCTCTGTTGCACTGTGGACTCTGTTAGGCTGCTTGGGTCACTGGATGTGGTGTTCTGATTGGCTGTGTTGGATGCTGTGTGGCTGGGGGGTGGCTCTTCCATGGGTTGTGGCATTGGCAGTTAGGGGAAGGGAGGCTGCGCAGGGTGCTTGGAGTTATACCAGAGCTGCTCAGCTGGTTCCATTTGTGTTCTCCTCCTGCATGTGCTCAGCTGGTCCCTGCTGTCTTCTCTTGTAGGTTTATTGACTTTGCCAGGAGGCTGGTGTGAGTGGAAAATCCCTTCACCTGGCCTTTCCTGTGGCTCTGGAAGAGCTGCACAGCCACACAGACCACTGCTGTGCTGGGAGCCGATTCTAGCTGGTTGTCTGCATGCTAGAGAGCGCTGGCTCTCTCCTCTTCTGCTGAGGTTGATAATTCCTTATGTATCTTCCCTTTTCTATAGAAAAGTGTATTTTGTGGGTTTTCTGCTTATTTATCTCCTAGGCTGCTTTGTTGTGGCTACTATGCCACCATCTTACCTGCTAGGATTGTTGTTTTACAGTCATGATATTTACTTTTTAGAAAACATTTATTTTGCTCTCCTATATTTTTATATGAATTTTAGACACTTTTAAAGCATGTGATCTCTTGTCAATTTTCTGTTAATATGAGTCTATAAACACAAATTGCCTATTGTAACAAATGCTATCAAATTCTCTTGCTGTGATCATCAGCATATCATATACAGTTCTGTTTTTCACACACACACACACACACACACACACAAACACACACACACACACACACACACACAATGTTCTTCTGTACTGTAATTTTCTGGGATAAATGCTATTATTTTTTCCACTTGCCTTTTTATTTCATGGAAATTCTTAGACATGGAAATCCTGTATGTCTTTTGTACCACAGAGATAATAAAAAGAAAACTTTGCCCACGATTAAACAGATTGTCTGAATAAGCCATGGGTGATGAGTGCTGTTTTGACTATAATTAAGTATAGTGTAACAGACAAAGAAGAAGTATATATGATAATATCATAGCAAAACCCTTTACTTTGAATGCTAATTTAAAAACTAATAATAATACTAATAATAACAGCCTAAGTTGTTGGAGCTACCACATTTCGTATTGCTAGCCTTCTTTTCCTTGAAATGTTTTCTCCCCTCAGTTTCAGTCACATAGAACTCTTCTTATTAATTTTCCCCACCATTTTTCTAAAGTTAATTTTAGGTTAGCATGCAAAGTTTGAGCATGGCATGTTCATCATATGTGTCGTTGTACTCTGTTCTCATGCATTCTCTTCTCCCACTGCTCTCCCCTTCCTTTTCTCTGGCTGGTTCCCTTCTTTTCTCTTGTTTGTTCCTCGTCCCTTATGCTTTCTTATCAGATGTATTGCATTTCCCTATGTATCTCTCACTCCCCTTAAGTTCTCTTCTTCCCCTCTTAAATCTCCTTTCTAGTTTTGCGTCCTGAACCACATTTATGAATACACACATACATGTGTAATTTTATATCTAGGTTTCACATATAAGAGAATGTGATATTTGTCTTTTGGAGCTTGGATTATTTTTCTGAACATAATGGTTTACAGTTCCTTTCATTTTTCTGCAAATGTCATGACTTCTTTTTCTTTGGGGCTGCATAAAATTCCATTGTGTACATTACCACATGTTCTTTATCCATTCTTCTGTTGATGGGTATCTAGTCTATTTCTATTTGCTGAATGTCATCAATAGTATAGCGATGAATGTGAATATTTAAGTGCTTCTGAGGAATGTTGACTTAGAATCCTTCAGGTGCAGATAAGGATGGAATAGCTGGGTCATATGGTCTCCCTGCTATTATGAGATCTGTAACCTCTAACTGTAAGCCAAAATACCCTTCTTTCTTTAAGTTGCTTCTTGTCAGGTATTAGGCCATAGAAATGAGAAAGTAACTAATACAGAAAATTGGTACAAAGGAATGGGGCAATTGCTAGAAGTCTGACCATGTGTTCATAGGCCATTGGAGCTGGTTTGGGAAGAATGTGGGAGAGTTTGGAACTTTGGCCTAAAAAGTCCTTAAATACTATAAGCATAGCTTAATGTCTCAGTCTGTTGGGAGCTTGGAAGACAAGAATGTTGAAAGACATGTAGACAGTGGAGGCCTGTTTCATGAAATTTCAAAGGGAAAAAGGCTCTGTCAGGAACTGGACTAGAGGTAGTTCATGTTTTATGCTGTCAAAGAAATTGGCTGTATTCTCCCATGTTCTGAAAACTTGAATGGTGCTGTAAACTCAAAAGTAATGGACTAAGTCTCAAGTCAGGATGGCATTCAAGCAGTCATGAGGAAGTAGCTTCATTGTTAGAGATGAGCACCATTAAAGGGAAACTCCCTGCACTCCAGTAGGATGATAGAAAAGTTGTCCTAGGGCACAATTCCACCCAGTAGAGGTTCCATCTTATGAAAATCTAAATTCATTTCAAGGAAGGAAACCTAAATTAAGAAGTTCTTTGCCAAGGTCAGTCTGGACAGCATAAAGAGGCTTTTACAGCTGTGTTCTAAGGAGGCCATACCTTACAAACTGTAAGCCTGGTCTCCTTGGTAATGGTTTTGTAGACATGAATGATTCAAACTTTAGCAGGGGAAGGGAGTGAACACAGAGCAATACACCACAGTTCCAGAGAGCTGCTGAAGCCAGGTAATGTACGTATGGCAGGATCAGTCTCTAAAAGAAGGTCTTTTGAAGCCCCTGTGTAAGGCTATGAAGACTAGAGAATATAAGATGTCAAAGATGCCAGAACCAAAGAAAGCTGACTGCTCTGAATGGAGCTGGCCCAAAAGAGACTATGAGTGCTACAGGTACCAGAGCTAGAGGGGTGGGGCTTCCCAAGTCCTTTGTTACCCAGAGTATTCAATCATGAGCCCTAGATGCTAGACATAGAACTTCAGAGTTTGGGGTTTATCCTGCTGGGTTTTGGTTTTGCTTTGACCTCATTTTCCCTTGCTATGTCTCTCTCTCCAGCCCTAGCCTCAAGTATGTTTGATAATGACTCCAGCCCTAAGTGTGTGTTCAGAGTCAGTTGTGATGACTGGTACTGGCTGTTGTCTCTCTGCTATTGAAGTGAGCCAGCTTTTTTTTTTTTTTTTTTTTTTTTTGCCTATATGATGAAGCTCCTCTGGGATCTGTAATTCTGAAATAAACCCTTTCCCACCCTAAGCTGCTTTTCGTCTGGTGTGTGTCCCAGCAACAGGAAGGTAACTATAACAATGTTAAAAGTATCTAACATATTTTTTGAGGTTATAGGTGCTCACAGTTACGAGGATGCTAGAGTCTTTGTACTTACTCTTTTGAATATTGTTGAAACTGTTAAAGACCATGGGCGCTTTTGAAATTGGACTGAATGTAATTGTTATTATGAGATGTACATGAGCCTGTTGGAACAAGGAGTGAATGGTCATGGCTTAAAGAGTCAAGTTGACAAGAAGTGAATTTGTGACGGTTAATCTTTGGTTGCCAACTTAACAGGATTTAGAATCACCATGGAAATAAATCTCTGTGAATATCTGTGAGGGATTTTCTAGATCAGGCTGAGATGGACGACCTGCCCCAACTATGGGCTATGCCATTCCATGTGCTGGGCTCCCAGACTGAATGAAAAGGAGAAAACAAGCTGAATATTTAACATTCATTGCTCTCTGCTTCCTCACTGTGGACTGCAATCCTAGCCATGTTAGACGGTGACCTGAAAATGCGAGCGGAAATAAACCCTTCCTTCCTTAAGTTGCTACTGGTCAGGCACTTGGTCACAGCAGTGAGAAAGTAATCCAGGAGGCAACTGTAGCACTGAGATCAGTATAAGCAGAGGACCTGTCTTCATAATTTCAAGACCTCCTTGACTTTTTTTTTTTAATGTTGGGCCTTGCTCTAGCCCAGGCTGATGTAGAATTCACTATGTAGTCCCAGGCTGGCCTCAACTCACAGAGATCCTCCCACCACTACCTCACAAGTGCTGGGATTAAAGGTGTGTACCACCATGCCCAGCAAGCCCCTCCCACACACTGTTAATCACTCTGCTAGAGAAATACAGCTGTGGCTATTCAAGTGCGCTCCTCAAATTTCACATGTCTCCGGCTCTATAATAGTGAACAATAGTGGCCATCCTCACTGGCCTCAAGCTCAGAACTATCAAACTGTTACTGTTAGTTGGTGAGTTTGGTTTTAGGACAGCTAGAGCAGAGCTATCTTTGTCTGCAAACCTTTCTGCCCAAGCCAGACTCCTAATCCTGTTTGGTTTATCACCATCTGGCCCTCCTCTTCTCCACAACTATCTCCCTGGGTCAAACTGTGTCCACCTCCCTACCTGTGGTTGTTCCCTGATCTCAGGCTCCTGGAATAATTCAGATTTTAGCAATAGATTCTTTCTCAAGATGGTACTCAGCTGATGTCCTATGAGTCATATAGTATGGCAAAATGGGATTTCTCCTGGGGAAGTATTTTCTGATATTCCTGATGAATTACCTGGAGTCTGACAGCTGTACCTGGTTTTTGATGAATCTACTGAACAGCTTTATCAGGCACGACCCGAGCAAGGCTGCTAAAAAGACCATAACTCGTGGCCCAGCTACATAGGCTATCCTAGGAGCTTAGGAGGTTTAGGTACTCTTCCAGTAGGACTCACTTTCCTTTACTCTGGCCTTTATTCTCTCTAGCAATTGTCTTTCATTTTCCTAATTATGCCAGACTGGTTCGTGTAGAAGCAGCATTTTCCCCCTAGATAGACACAAATTCCTCCCTTTTGCTGTAATCAGGCCCAGAAACTCCATGGTTTTGTAGTACTACCACTATTAGATAATCTATCTGTTTCTGTAGAGTGACAATGCTCTATTGGACAAGACTAAGATCTTCCCTGGTCTGGTTAAACAGCTGGCTATGCTGCACCTAGGAGGACAAAAGGAAGGGGGCTTAAGCCTAGAACATACAAACCCCATGAGGGAGGAGGGAAGAACTTTTGCCCAGTGAGGCAAGAGGAGGTTGGTGAAGCCCACCTTGAGACACAGATCTGGGTTTTTTATGGGGAGTGGCTATGTGACAAAGTCCAGGTAGGCAGGTTGCTATGGACAAAGACCAGATTTGACTGCTTTGCTAGTAATCTTAGGTAAGGATCAGAGTTTCTATCCTCTAGGAAGGATACAAGCTTAATGAAGAAATCTTTCCTGGAGGGTGTAACACCCAGGTTTATGCAAGCTAGTGATATTTCCTGCTTTTAGTCAAGGAATAAGAAACTATTTTGGGGGGGGTTGTTACCCTTACTCTCTAGCCAATTCCATCTCCTATCATTTTCTCCTTTTGAAGAGGGAACTCCAACTGCTGCTAGAGAACTGGTGTGAAAACCAATCTGGCTTTTACCTGATTAGTGGTATTTTGGGGTATGGCAGTTAGGGTACCCCTCCAGTGGGTCTATCCTACCTAACCCCCAAAATTTACTGGTGGTTTTAGAGTGTGGGAAGAATCCTATGATTCCCAGAAGAAGACGTTGGTGGGGAATAATGGGAGAAATCAGGGGAAGCAAGAATCAGGTAAATTGGAGTTCAGAGAGGTCCTCAGACTTTGACTTTTGTCAGTAAAGAGTGGCTCTTCCTTCAAATCTAGACAGGAGGAGAACACCTCCTCCATACTCTCTTCCATAACCTCCTCACAGCTATGGAGAGGTTTTACCTTCTCTTCTGGTACATGTGTGGTTGGGTTTAGGGTTGCAGTAGCCTCCACTTGAACCCAGGGATCCCATTCATGTAGCATTTCAGGTCTTGGAGGGCAATTCAGGGGACCACCTGGGGTATGGCTACAGAATCTCACTGGGGCCTCCAGAAATGTTCTGGATGTCATGAGAACCACAGCTGAGTCAGGTGTATGAGAGGAAGTTTATTTATGCTGGAGGATTGACACCCAGATCTCTCCATAATGGCATCAGCACTGAGCTCAAGTTTGCTAGGGATTTTATAGTATAAGCGAGCATGCATTACAATAGTGCATACATGACAGCTGAATGAGCAGGTTACAAAAGACTTACAAAAATGTAGCAGTTTGGCCAACAAAAATTACAATGGGCAGAATGTGATAGTTAAAGTTAAACTTGCAATAAACTGTGAGGAGGGTGAGGGCAGTAAACCACAAGGGCCGAGGGCAGCCTCCCTAGCCGTCCCCCTCATTCCACTCTTATCTCCTCTGGAGGCTTTCCACAGTTCAAGTTTTTCAGCATATTTCTGCTGCCACTACATTAATTTAACAAAGTTCAGTGTTAATCTGTTACATTCCTTCTGAATAATGGAAGTTTTTTTTTTTTTTTTAAGAAGGCTGTCACTTTCCTCTTCACTACTTTGCTGTTATTGTGAAGTATTTTAGCATGCCACTATAAAAATATTCACAAATTAGATATTATTATTAGACCGTTAAATGTTTGGCATTTGTTTATGTGATTTTTTAAAAGATTTATTATTTTTTATTTATTAAGACAGAGACGTGGGGGGAGATATATAGAGAGAATGGGCACACCAGGGCCTCTAGTCACTGCAAATGAACTCAAGACACATGTACCACCATGTGTGTCTAGCTTACATGGGACCTGGAGAATTTAACCTGGGTCCTTAGGCTTCATAGGCAAGCACCTTAACCACCAAGCCATCTCTCCAGCCCTGTTTATATGATTTTATTAATAAAACTTAATCAACACATTGGAGCTAGGGCTACAACTTAGTCAGTAAAGTGCTTGCTTCATAAGCAATAGGACTGGAGACCAATCCTTAGTACTCAGGTAAAAATGCCAGGTGTGATGGCATGTGCTCAAGGTTATCCTTTGGCCTGCAAACACACACACACACACACACACACTTGTTTTAAGTTCATCATACTACTGTAATGTGCATTAAAAATGATTAAGATAGTAAATTTTATGTTTTTAGCCACAATAAGTTTATCAACCCTTTTACTATCCTAGACCTTGTATATTTGACTTCCTATTACCAGAAATAAATATTTTAGTGTTAGTTAGTAAATTATGGTTGTAGAATCTATTAGTGACTGAATTTTTATGAAAATTAAAAGGGAGTTTTTATGGTTATAGATTCATTTATTTCTTTGGTTGTTGATAATTGCTGTCTGCTTTTAATGTTAACTTTTAAATTGTGTCTTTAGTGCACTGTATTTTTCTCTCTGGTGGCTTCTAAGCCTATCTCTTTGACTTTGATGTTCTGTAGTTTTCACCATGATGTATTTAGGGAGGAAGTTGTTTCTATTGCTTAAAGTTCATTTTTCCTAGGATGCTTAAAGTTAACTCCAGAAACATTCCCATTCTCATTTTTCTAATATTTTCATCTTCTCCATGTCCTGTTATCTCATTGAAATGGCAGTCAAGCTACGTTAGGACTCATTCTGTAGGTCTAACAAACATTTTGTTCTTTGTGGTTCATTCTGGATCTTTCTTTCATTTTCATTTTTTTTTCTCCTTTTTTTTTTTTTTTGACACTGTCTTGCTATGCCAGATATGGCGCTCACCATGCAGCGTAGGCTTGCCTTAAACTCACCTCCATCTTCTTGTATCATCAGCCTCCCAAAGTGCTGAAATTACAGGTATGTTCTACCATGCCTGGCTGGCTCATTCACCAGTTTCTCCCTTTAGCCCTAAGATTCTGTTTAAACTACTGACTGATTTTTTAATTTCATTGATTGTACTGTATAAATTTTTGGAAATTAATTGTTCATTTTCAAATCTACTCTTTCTTTTTTTTCTAATTTCTTTCTTGATAATAGTTTCAAGCAGCACTGTATTTTGGAACACATTATATCAACTTTATTGTTTTTTGTTGTATAATTCCAATGTGACTTTGTCATTATGAAATCTACTGTCTCTCTATTGGAAGCTTTGCTTCCTTAAGATTTTTGGTGGTGGTTGTGGTAATGGTGGTGCTGGGGATGAAGCCCAGAGCTGTACTCATGGTAAACAGTACTCTACCACTGAGCTACATCCCTTCCATCAAACCACCTTGCTGTATCATTTCCCTCTCTTACCAACCCTTAGCTGTGTCATTTATAATTTTATTTTAGGAAAGGCTATTTCAATAGAAATTAAAGATCAAGTAGTTGTACAAGAAAAACTAAGGAGTTTGAGTGCATACTTTAAAAATACCCTCAGGGGGCTGGAGAGATGCTTTAGTGGTTAAGCAGTTGCCTGTAAAGCCTAAGGACCCGGTTTGAGGCTCCATTCCCCAGGACCTACATTAGCCAGATGCACAAGGGGCCACACACATCTGGAGTTCGTTTGCAGTGGATGAAGGCCCTGATGTGCCCATTCTCTCTCTCTGTCTCTCTCTCTTCTCTATCTGCCTCTTTCTCTGTCTGTTGCTTTCAAATAAATAAATAAAAATGAACAAAAAATGTTTTAAAATACCCTCAGGGGCTGAAAAGATGGCTTAGCAGTTGAGGCACTGGCCTGCAAAACCAAAGGACTTAGGTTGGATTCCCCAGAGCCCACGTAAGCTAGATGCACAAGGAGGTGCATTCATCTAGAGTTCTTTGGCAGGAAGCTGGCGACCCTGGAATGCTCATTCTCTCTGTGTATCTCTCTCTCACATAAATAAATAAAAAAATTTAAAAATACCCTCAAAACAAAATCAAATAAAAATTAACTGATCATATCAAAACAAAACCCCCACAAAACTAAGTCAAATGAAAAATAACCAGTCACATCACAAATATATTATCTTACCCAAAATCATCCCTTTTCTACTTTAATCTTATGTATGTAATCTTAAAATATAGATTTTTTTCTTTTGTTTTTTCGAGGTAGGGTCTCACTCTAGCTCAGGCTGACCTGGAATTCACTATGTAGTCTCATGGTAGGCTTGATATCTTGGTGATTCTCGTACCTCTGCCTCCCGAGTGCTGGGATTAAAGGCCTGTGTCCACCATGCCTGGCAAGATAGAGATTTTTCTCATAAGATTAAAAATACAACATTTGTTTTCTGAGTCTGACTCAATTTTGCTTGAAGTAATCATCTATTTTCCTGAAAATGAAAATAATTTCATTCTTTATGACTAAGTAAAACTCATATACATCAACATGTATGTATAAACTCATATGTATGTATGTATGTCTGTGTAGCACACACATTTTCTTTAGCCATGCATGAATCTATATCTTGGCTATTGTGAACCAGAGTATAATAAATAAACATATGTGTGCAGGTATCTTTCTGGAATGCTAACTTAGAGTCCTTTGGGTGTATACCCAGGAATGGTACAGCTGGGTCACATTGTAGTTCTACTTTTAGTTCCTTAAGGATCTTCCATTTGGTTTTCATAGTGGCTACACTAATTTACATCCACACCAGCAGGGTTCCTTTTTCTCTGCATCCTTTCCAGTATTTGGTGCGTTTTCTTGATGATAGTCATTCTGACTGGAGTGAAATGAAATTTCAATATAATTTTGATTTGCATTTCCCTAATGGTTAAAGATGATGAATACTTTTCCATATATCCATAGGCTATTTGTACTTTATTCTTTTCAGACCTATCTGTTCAATTCATTTGCCCATTTGCCGATCAGATGATTTGATATTTGCTGTTTAACTTTTTTATTTATAGATTTATAGAAGTTATTTATAGATTCTAAATATTAAGCCCCTGTCTGATGTTTATCTGGTAAAGATTTTCTGCCTTTCTGAAGACTGTCTACTGTGCTGATCATTTCCAGTGTTGTACACAAGCTTTTAATTTTGGGGGGGGGGTTCAAGGTAGGGTCTCACTCTGGTCCAAGCTGACTTGGAATTAACTATGTAGTCTCAGGGTCACCTCAAACTCATATTGTTCCTCCTACCTTTGCCTCCCAAGAAGTTTTTAAATTTTATTTAGTCCTAGTCACAAATTCTTATTGTTTTCTAACTTATTAGAGTACTTTTCAGAAAGTCTTTGCCTATGTCTATATCTTGAAGTGTTTTCCCCTAGCAGGTTTCAAATTTTTAGGTCTTACATTAAGGTCTTTGATCCATTTTGAATTGATTTTTGTGCAGGGTGAGAGATGAGGATCTAGTTACATTCTTCTACATGTGGAAATCCAGTTTTCCTTGAACTGTTTGTTAAAGAACCTAACATCTTCCCTTCTTTCTTTCATTCCTTCCTTCCTTCCTTTTTTCTTTCTTCGTTCTTTGTTCTTTCAGAAAGAGACATGCAAAGAGAGAGACAGAGACATAGACATAGACACAGACACACACACACACACACACACACATACACACACACACAGAGAGAGAGAGAGAGAGAGAGAGAGAGAGAGAGAGAGAGAGAATAGGCATGCCAGGGCCTCCAGCCACTCCAAACAAACTGCAGACTCATGTGCCACCTTGTGTATCTGGCTTGTGTGGGTTGTAGGGAATCAAACCTGGGTCCTTTGGCTTTGCAGGCAAGAGCCTTAACCACTAAGCAATCTCTCCAGCCCCTGACACATATTTCTTAAAGTTAGGCTTCCCTTATCAGTTGGTATATTTGTGTGTGTTGAATTTGTTTTATTATTTTTTTCCAAAGAAAATTAAAGTTTCCTTCTATTATCCACCTGAAGACACTGACAATAAAAGTCCTCTTTAATTAAATTTTCTGTTTGTGGACACAGTGAAGAGCACGAATTTTGAAAACCCCAAAGCAAAAGCAAAGCCCAGGAGAAGACTAACTTGTAGTTAAGAATTCTCAGTGGAGACATGTTTTCCTTTTCCACCCATTGTCAAGGCATCATAGTTTTCTTAGCATTCCCTTTGGTACAATGCATTTATTTTTCATTCTCTTTCACAAAGATGCAGCAAACTGAGGAAACAGCTGTATGTGAGGTTCTCTGTCTTAGCTATTCATCACTGAGAAAATACCTGATATAAACTAGTTAAAGGAGAAAGGACTCATTTTGGCTCAAGGTGCCAAAGGCTTCAGTTCATTGCCAGCAGGCATTTCTGCTCATTATGGCAAGAGACATACATGATAGAAGGTCTGTCACCTTATGGTGGTTAAGACACAGAAGGGTCCAGGACAAAGTATAGCATTTCATAGGCATGCAGGTACCTATTTCCTCCAACTAGGCCCCACCTCAGAATATCTCCAATAATGCCACTAAATTACGAATCCGTAGGTGAATAAGTCCATTTGGTTAGGCCAAAGCTCTCATGATTGAATCACCTCTCAATAATTGGACCAACTGGCTGTGGATCAAATCTTGACAGATGAGCCCTTGTGGGGAACACTTCGTGTTTAAATCATTACAGTCTCTAGCAGGTATTCTCAGGGATCGATCACATTGCTTGTATGCCCCAACAGCCATGCAGAACAAAGTGTAAGGACAGTGGGGTTTGACAGATACCTTCATGGAGAAGCTAGATTATCATTCTGAAGCACACAAAAACCAACATTGCTTTGGGCTTGTCCTGTGTGGAACCCTTGCTTTTTTTTTTTGGCAATTCTGTGACTCAATTTTATATCCATCATAGGTAGATATTTTGACTTGCAAGACTTTCTGGGGCATATTGTCTACCATACAGTAAGAACTGGAGATCTTCACACACTGATCCAGTACTGCAGCCAAAAGGGTCATTCTACAGTTCACATTGTGGACAACAATCTCCCTCATCCATAGACCCCTGTGGATGCCTGAAACTAAAGAATGTAATTGACCCTAGATAGGCCATATTTTTTCTATACATTCCTATGATGAAGTTTAACTTATAAGTTTTGCACAATAAGAAGTTGACAACTGTAGCTGATAACAACATACAGAAGTTAAAACAGTAGACTATAATGAGAGTTTTGGATGTGGTCTCCCTCTCCTTATCAACATAAGTGTCAGACCTCCCTTGACTGCAGACAAGTATAATTACAAACAGTGATACTTCTGATGGTGGCAGTGGTGGGGCCACTATACAGTCCTCACACTCATCTGTTAAGTGTGTTTGCATCACTCTTGGGGTGAAGAAGAAACCTAGGGGCTTGCAACGTCTGCTGGTTGGACCCCTGGTGGGTCCTTAGGCCTGGCTTCCTTCCTTCTGACTCCCAGGCTTATCCCCCTCTTCCTGCCTCTGCTCCTTCCTGCTGTGAGTGAGGCCTGTGCTACTGCTGCCCCTATGACCTGGAATACCCTTCCCTCCTCTCTTTCCTGCTTTTCTCCTACTTTTCTGTTGTTACATGTGGGCTTTGCTTCCTCAGGAAACCTATCCTTGTAGTCTCTGTCTGGGTCAGGTTTCACTGTGTTATGGCTTCATTGGCCACATAATTTATTTATGAAGTATATATCACACATGTTGTTTTATGTTTTTTTTTTAATTTCTCTTCATGCATTCTTTGATAGTATAATGATTGGTGCATAATGAATGCTCAACAAATTTTTGTTAGTTGAGTGGTGACCTTGTAGAAACCCTGAGCACATCTGCATCCTGCCAAGCTGCCTTTCTCCTAGAATTCAGAGTCCAGGAGTTTTCACGTTTTCTTCTCCTTCCCTTATGGCTTTCTTCCCAAGATAACTTAATTACTGTCCTCATTTGGTTCCAGGCCAGGTATGTACTGCTGGGTCAGCAAGGTAGGATGACTAAAATGTGGCTCTGAACTATAAAGCTTGCCTGCCTCAGTCAGGGCTTCTCATCAATATTTCTCCTTCTAACAGGATTGTATGTGAAATCTGTTGCCTCCCCCTTTGCAGTAAATGTCAGAATGTGACATCTCCTAACCTAGTCATCAACACAGACCACAGCGATGACCCTGCACTGGCTTCCACTGCGGCCTTGGTCTGCTGCATGCATTATGTGCTCAGCTTTCTGGAGCCTGGGTTTCTGCCATCCTCTATCCCACTTCCTTTGGAACACATCTGCTGGGCAGGTGGAATGCATGTCTTGTTGCTAATTCCCAGACAGTCTCAGGGTCTAGAAATCTAAAGATGAATAGCTTTTGAAAACACGATTATTTCCCAAGATTTTTAGAACTTTTGTGGAGCTGACAGCATCTAAAAGGCTTTAGCTCATCATTCATTCTTCCAAACATTCAGCAATAACATATTACCTCCTGGTTTCATGCTTACTAGCCCATGCTACTACGTTTCTCTTTATAAAAAATATTTTATTTATTTATTTGAGAGAGAGAGAGAGAGAGAGAGAGAGAGAGAGAGAGAGAGAGAGAGAGAGAGAGAGAAAGAGAAAGGGCATGCCAAGGCCTCTTTCTCCTACAAATGTACTCCAGATGCACACATGACATTGTGCATCTGGCTTTATGTGGGTGCTGGGAAATTGAACCCCATTCAGCATGCTTTGCAAGCAATCACTTTAATGGCTGAGCCATCTCCCCAGCCCATTAGTTTTTCTTTCTAAACACATGAATTGATGATGCAAATTTCTGTGTTGAGATATGTGCCTGTGGTACAGGCTTGGTCAGCATTAGCAATCAAGTGTTTATGCAGCACTTAGTTATGTATTTCATTAAGTAGAAATTTTGTGTGGATATGCCATTCTTGGGATCTTTGTTTCACAACTCCCTATCCCCATTCTGCTAAGGGCCCTCCTCAGTGGGATTGCTGGTATTCAACATGGATTATGAGTTGTGAGAGCAGCAATGAGTTGTTTTGTGTGGGCGGGGGAGAAATATCTCTGGATATTCCCTCCCACCCTGTGGCTCTTATCTTCTTTCCACCACAACTTCCACAAAATTTCCTGAGCCTTGTAGGCTGTGTTTTAAGTCTACTTTAGTGTTGAGCTCTCAGCAGCTTCTGGATTTCTGCTTTGGTGTATTTTGGATCTCCTCAGTGTCTGTCTCCATCACCCTGGCGCAGGTTGTCAGGCTTGCCATGGAAGCAGCGCTCTTGCTCATCTTGCCAGTTCCTCTGTGGTTTCACCTGAGTTCTAGCTACTGTGCGAGGAGTAGTTCATGTTCTAACAGGGAGTCATCTATGTAGTCTTGTCTTGTTGATAGATTTTGGTTGTTCTCAGTTCTCATTGCTTTCTGAAAAAGGAAAACAGATTCTCCAATGAAGAGGGAGATCAGGGTAGGTTAAAGGAGATAAGCATTGTTAATTTAGAGAGATTTTGATGGCTGTATCCTCATTTTTGGCCAAAGATTAATGGGAGATTCTAATTGGAGTTTATAATCTTGATCTCCATAAGATTCTGACTTGGTTCCCAGTTCCAGCTATGGGTTCCTTTCTACTATGTGGATCTCTTAGCCAATCAGAAATCCATTAGTTATCCACCTAGTTGAGTTGAGAAAGAAGATTGTTGTGATAGATTTTTGCTCCACCTAGGCTGTGTGCCACTATTACACAGGTGTGTACATCTTGTCAGGCTGGTTGCTTTCATATACCAGGGTCTCCTGCTTGCTCAAAACATTATTGGCTGTTTTTCCCCAGCAGCTCGTGCAGCACTTTTCAGCACTATACAGGCTAACCATCTGGAATCTGGCTTCCTTCCAGATTCAGCCAGATCTCTCTGTGTTCTATGTCAGCAGCATGAGGTGTGTTCCACTGTAGGATCCCTTTCACCTCAGGCAGGTAATCAAGTACTTTGACAGAAGCCTGTCATGTTTTGGGGACCTCATAGGTCTCTTCAATTAACAGCTCAATGTGCTTTGTAACCAATTTATGCTACTGGGAGTTGCAATCCAGAAACTTTTAGGGTTAGACTTCATCCCACCCTCTCCAGGACCCTTCTTACCAGATGATCCCTCTATGCTCCTATTGAGTGTTATATCTTTTAGTCTGCTATCCGGGAAGAAGGTTTCTGTGGTATCGATTCATTTTGGATTTGGTTTTGTGTTTATGTCCCTCTGCCCTCCCATTCCTCTTCCCCAAAATACTTCCATCCCTCTTATCTGTCCCTTGAATGGCTTGTCAGGTATGCCTGCAGCTCAAGCAGTTTCAGTTTAGGAACCACAGATGAGGGAGAACATGTGGCTTTTGTCTTTCTGTGCTTGTGGCAGCATACATTTATTGAGTAGGCCACTGTGCTAGTATAACCCTGAACTGAACAAACACAAGCCCAGTTTTCATAGACTTTTCAGCCTAGTCATTGTGCAGATGATCTTGTGGGTGCATGTCAGTTAAGGGGAGGTAAGTATGAGCTGTCCTGGGAGTATTAATGAGATCAGTCTTGCCACAGACCCAGGAGGCTTTTCCAAGCACCACCTAAGCTATGGCCTGAACGATGCGTGGGTTCTGACTAGGTGAAGAGGAGGAAGGTGTAAGAGGTGAAAATAAAGCTAGATGGAAATCTCTGAAGTAGGAGGAGCTTGACCCAGTTGGACTTTGAAATTTGTCTGAAATTCAAGACACTAAGGTAAAGTGTAGCTAGAGGTTACATAGAGGAAGTAGGAAGGGTCTGGAAGAGTCTTAAGTGTTGGTCCAGATTTGAGATCCTTGTCCTTAGAGCAAAGGAGGCTACTAGAGTTGAGAAAGAAGATTGTTGTGATAGATTTTTGCTTTTGGAAATTTCCTCTGACCAGTGCGCAGAAAATGAATTGACATGAGTATGAGGGAAGGGATGCTTGTTCAGAGACCCCAGCAGGTGAGAGGTGACAGTGAGTAGAACATCCATGGTTCTGCTGAAGAAAGGGAGGAGAAAATGGCTAGGGCAATGGAGTTAACAGGCTTCCATAACTGAAAGAGGTCTCCCCAAAATCTACCCCTTCTTCTTCCTTCATTTTTGGTCTTTCTTACATTAGCAGACAAAAAGTGGGTTTCTGTAGCAGTTACCTTCTTGTTGCACAAAGTACCCATCCAGAAACAGCATGTAGAAGGAAAGGGTTTGATCTGGCTTATAGTTTCAAGGGGAAACTTCATCATGGCCAAGGAAGCATGGCAAGTAGAAACCTTGGGCATCATGTCTTGTCACAACAGCTGAGAAGAAGCAGCAAAATTGAGCTACCTCTAGCAAATGGGCCAGCCTAAGCCTCCACGCCCACCACCAGTGACACACCACTTCCAGCATGGCTCCACCTCCCAAAGGCCATGCATGAGCCCATGCGGGACATTTATTCAAACCACCCTAGCTTCATTGTGACATTTTCATAATACGTTTGCTAATCATCCTTGGCAATTACTTTTCTCTATTCCCCTTTCTCCTGCTAGAATCCCCTTCCTTTTTCCCTATAATTCTTTCCTGTTCTCATATCACATGTGTTCTATTACCATTTCCTCCATTTGTCTTTTTTCTCATACTTTGAGATTCCATCTTACCTAAGACAAAATCCATTCCTACCTTAGGACTCTGGATTGGTCACCTCTTGGCTCAAATGCTGTGTTTGGAGGGTGAGCAGGCTTGGTCTTGGATGACTGACACGTCCGCTCCTGACTCTAGGACATAGAAGCTGCTTAAGAATCCTGGAGGTTCAGGCCTTCTCCTGCTGCTGGGCAGTGGAGTGCATGGCTTGCTTGCACAAGGTCCTGGGTTCATTCCCTGTAACACACACATACACTCACATATGCACACATATCTACACACATGTGCACAGAATCCTGGAGGATTTTTCTCTATGGTCAAGTAGTTCTGCTGGTGATGAAACTAGGGCTCAGAGTTGAATGACTCACCAGAGGTCACAGTATGAATGCTGATGTTCTAGATTCAGTCCTGGAGACTTAGACCATGGCTCTTTCTGTTACACTGCCCTCTGCTCACAGCTCTCTGGCCCTCAGCTTTGCTGCTACGCAAATGAGGTCTCCAATGATCTCAAGCTTTACTGCACAGTTCATTTTAAGAGCCATGGCATTAGTAAGGAAGATGTTAAAGAGTAGTTTTAACCACACATACCAAATGTCAAAGTTGCCAATGGTTAATTATCCCTCTTAGGAAGCTAGAACTTAAAAAACAAAGCTCATGTGCTCTAGGCATGGCCACAGCTTACAGCAATAATAACTTGACATTTCCTGGATAATTGTCTGCCTAGTCATAGTCAATGCCAGAAACCAGTATCTGTCCTCTAACTGGCCCGGAAAATCCCCTCCTCCAGTTATCTGAGCATCACCAGCCCCTGAAAGAGTGAGAGGATTCAGGAAAAGTTGCAAAAAGGGACTGCAGAGCAAAACACATTCACCCCAAAGAAAGAGTAGTTCTCTCTCTCTTTTTTTTTTTTTTTTTGGTTTTTCGAGGTAGGGTCTCACTCTAGCCCAGGCTGACCTGGAATTCACTATAGAGTCTCAGGGTGGCCTTGAACTCACGGCGATCCTCCTATCTCTGCCTCCCGAGTGCTGGGATTAAAGGTGTGCGCCACCACGCCCGGCTAGTTTTCTCTTTTAAAAATTAAATGTAGTGCTGGAGAGATGGCGTAGCGGTTAAGGTCCTTGCCTGCATAGCCCAAGGACTCATGTTCAATTTCTCTGCAGATCTCACATAAGCACAAAGGTGAGGCAAGTGGAAGGTTGCATGTGCCCACTAGGTGGCACCTGCGCCTGGAGTTCAATTGCAGTCGCTGAGGCCCTGATATATCAATTCTCTCTCTCTCTAAAAAAAAAAATGAATAAATGTAATACTTACCCATTTAAAAAACAGGCTAGTATATAAGTGTAAAATGGGACAGTTGTCATACATCCCCTTATCTAAAAGGTATCCAAATGATCAACTTTATATATTCCTTTCTAGTTTCACTGGGATTTTTTTTGCCTATGCTGAATAATTATTCTGGAACTTAATTATTTGTAATCATTTAAGATAACTTAGAGACCTTGTAGGTTACTTAAAAAAAATGGATGGAATCATAAAACATGCAGGTGATACCTAATTTTCTCAAGGTACTGAAACTTTTAGACCAACTCGTCTAAAGAGAAAGAGCTAGAAGACACTGGTGAATATTTGCATCTTTTCACAGTGGTTTATGGCATCTATCTTCTTCTCTGTGTTGGAAGCATGGATGAGTATGTGCATATGTGTGTTTCTATCCTTAGGAACTTTGTTTTGGGAACATTCCATTTCTAATTATATGAGAGTAAGAAATCCCCAAATACCATTTTTCATGCTAATGGAGCAATTTACTTAAGTGTAGAATTATGCAACTTTTCTCTTCTTGCCAAATGATGTAAGTCTGTGGCTCCTCTCAGTAGAATGAAAGATGGCGCGGGACACATGTTATACTCTATTCATAACTTAGAGTTCTTTCCAAGCTTTGCCTGCATATTATTAGCTACTTACTAGTAATTTATCACACTGGGATTCCATAATTTAAAAGTAAAGCGAATGTGTTAGATGGATTTTTTTTTCCTTTCATTTCTTCCATATTGTTAACTTCATTTAAAAAATATTATTATTCAGGCTGTTTACATTTCCACCTGAGGTGGTTTTGCTTTAGTGATTACAATGATTTTTTATGCATTCCATCTAGACATTTCTCGAAGCAGGATCCCCACATGTTGAGTCTGTCTTCTTTCTTCCCATCCACAAATCATTCCTCCCTGGGGTGATTTATAGGAAGACGTCTGTTTAGTGAACTTCCTTGTAGTTTGCCCTAAGGGACTATCCTTCTCTCAGTGTCACACTGGAAAAGCCACAGCTCAAGCACAAATAATTTTGTCTTTGACAAAAGGATTGGTACCAGGAGCCAGTGTGAACCCTGCTTATTGGCTGCTCCTGGTGTTGAGTGACAAAATGACAGCATGGAGGTCTCTCTGGCTAGAAAGGCTATTTGGTTGGTCACCCTGACACTGGCAACAGTCTAATTACTCCTGCCCTCCTATGACTTTCTGTTCTGAGACAGCTTTTTTCATTCCCTTCTAGAATAACTTTACATTTCAGGAGTGCCACTCTTCCAAAGATAGTTTCTCTTGCTACTGTTGCACGAGACAGATGACTTCAAGTTCATTGTTCAAGATCTCATGTGTTAATCTGCAAGTTATTTATTTCAGGTCTATAAGTCTTGATGCTTGGGAGGGGATGGGATAGTGACAGTGACCAAACAGGGAGGAAGGGGAACAGAAAGGGGACCCCAGCTTTCATGGGCCTTTCCCAGCTCTTTTATATTGATCTAAATATGCCATGCCTGCCAAGTGTACTAAAGGGTTTTGTTGTCTAAGCACAAGTATAGTTTTCAGACAGACTCAACCAAATTGTTTGGCTATAATTATCCTTGTCTCAGATGGATAGATAGAGACAGAGAAGGGAGGGGGAGGGATAAAGAAAGAGAAAAGGAGAATGCACATTTGACTTCTTGGTTCTGTGAATGTCACAGAATAATTCATCAGAAATTGGGAATTGCTCAATGCTTTTTTTCTTATTTTTTGATAAGGTTAATAATTTATACCTAATCTAATAAAGTAGGAGATAGGCTCAGAGGTAGGCGCATAGCCAAGTCATCATGGATTTGGAGTAGGGATAAGAAAAAAAAAAAAAGAGCTGGGGCCAGTGACCCAGCTACTTCCAGCAGCCTCCCAATGTCATCTCCAGGGGAGATGACGCTCCCTCACCTTTCTCCCCGTTCTAGCTCCTAGCCTGGCTATTACTGGGCTCTGCTCCCTGGAGGTGACATTACTTAGTGTTTAAAGGGGCAAAACATGGAGCCAGAGACACGGACTCAAACTCTGACTGTTGTCATTTGTTAGTTGAGTGACCTTGAGGAAATTAACAACGCAGCAGAGTCTCTATTCCTTCCATTTAAAGGCGACATGGTCGCATGGAATTGATATATGGACCAGAGGAACCAATATTACAAAGCACTTAGTGTGGTACTTGGTGCACAGCAGATGCTTAATAAATAGCAGCTGTTGGGAGCAGTTGTCTAGCTGTAAAGGTGACAACAATAAAGGCTGCACAGCCAGCGGTGAGTGTTAATACTACCCTTGAGACGTTGTAGGGGCACTCTTAAAATGAGCCAACTGTGACGAGCTCTGGAGATCTGAGACGTTTCTGTGGAGCTACAGTGAGGGGCTTGGACTCATGTATTCTGTGACTTATTTGTTGACGTGTTGGTGTTCCAGACCTGCTGCTGGCCATGAGAATTTTATGACTGAGAGCCTCGGTGGCTGTCTGCATGGAGCTTCGATTCTAGTGGGTAAAGTAGGCCCAGAAGCAGTCACAGTTGTATGTAGGGACATTTTAGGTGCTATAGTGATCAGAATCAATGGGTGTGGAGTGTGTGTCAGTCAACTTGGATCGTTCACAATAAGTATGTAGCTTCTTTGCAATACCACCAGCGTGCCTGTCATGGGGCATACACATATCTCCACTTGTGTGCAAGGGAACAAACTGATGTTGTGATCTCATTATTTGAGGAACTTTGCTGATTCCTGTATAGGACCATGGAGTCGTTTAAAATAAGATTGTTAATTTTCAAAAGCTTTCAATTAATTAGTCTTTCCCCTAGGATCCTGCGAAATGTGAGCTCTATGTCTTGCCAAAGAACATTAAGGCGAAGTTGTCACTGGATGAGAGAGAAGAAGGGTGCTGGGCTGAGGTTTAAACCTGGGATGCACTTCTGGGATTCCTGGAGAGGAAGGAAGAAAATGGGATAAACCAGCTGTGGTGGGTGGTAGTATGTGAGGGTTGCCACCAAGTAAGTGACAATGCTATGATCAAGGTCAGCAAGACCCCTGACTCCCAAAGGGTTTCAGTCTCCTTGTTCATTCTTCTTTAAACCTTTCTTTTATTTCTGTGTAAAACAGAGATGAGGAGAGACTCTGTCAAATGCAACCGTGTCTAATGAAAGACATAGTACAGTGCCTGGCCTATCGAAAATGCTCAGTAATAGCAATCAAACTTCGATATTTTTTCAGTTTAGCTCACCACATGCTGGTGAGTGATTGGTACGTGGGCTTACCTGTTTAGCTGCCTTCCTCCTGTGCATCTGTAGAGCTTTGCTCAGTAAGTGGCAGTCTTGAGAAGATGCTGACCTCTTTCTCTGTAAGGCTCAGGCAGCGAAGTGAGATGGATCCAGAAGAGAACTTGGAGATGACGTAACATCAGGCAACATTTACTGACTGCTGACTCTGCACTTGACTATGTGCAGATCATCTTCTGTGCATGACAGGATGAACACCCCTGACCCAAACATCTGAAATCTCAAATGCCCCCCAATCCAAAACTTTGAGTGCCAACATAACTCTGCAAGAGGAAAATTCCATATTAAGAAGCTGTTTTATTGTGTTGGTTGGTGCACACCTTTAATCCCAGCACTTGGGAGGCAAAGGTAGGAGGATTGCCATGAGTTCAAGCCCACCATGAGAATACACAAGTTTTTTTTTTTTTTTTTTGGTTTTTCAAGGTAGGGTCTCACTCTAGCCTTGGCTGACCTGGAATACATAGTAAATTCATAGGTCAGTCTGGGCTAGAGCGAAACCCTACCTCAATGCCTCTTCCCCCCCCCCCAGAAAAGAGGACAAACAACAAAAACAAGACACTGTTTCATTCACAGAACTATTTTAAATGACATGTAAAGTTACCTTAATTCTTTGTGTATAAGGTATATATGGTTCATAAACGAGTTTCCAATTTAGATGTGGATCTCTTCCTCAAGATATTTTATTGTGTATATGTAAAAATCCCCCCCCCCAAAAAAAAATCCAGAGCACTTTTTTTCTGGTCCCTTTTTGAGATAAGGGGCATTTCATCTATGTTTAATTTGTAGAATAACCTTACAGGACTGGTATTTTACTGGTTAAGAAAACTGAGCCTTAGGTTAAATAACCGAGCCAAGATCATTGAAAGTGACAGAGCAGGGAATGGAACCTGGGTGAAGTTACCTAACTGTCTGCTTTGTCTCAGAGGGGCAGGAGAGCAGGCAGAGCAGGTTCCTGTTGAGGACAGCTCCGAGGATTGAGGATTGATTTACAGGTGGCTGAGATGCAGAAATACAGAAATTCTGGCTTTGCTCAGCCTGCTGCTGCTTTGGTTCAGTTCTGCTGCCCTGGGCTGCTATTCTGGGGTTGGCCTCTGGGGTTTAGGCTGAGGTTTTATGTCTCTGCATGGAGAAGGCAGTGCCAAGCACTGTGTGTGTGGCTCTATTTGCATTTAGTAAGCACTCAGCTGCATATACCATCTCCTAAATGACTCACACCAGCTGAGAGGCACTATATTTATCCGAACTGCCGCACTGGCTGTGGTCGAACTCACACCCATCGGAACAGAGCCTCGCAGGCTGTTCCAGTTTTTCTTGTGGTCAGGGCCCTAGGGCCCTTCAATAATTTCTTCCCTGGCAGAGTCAGCTGGTTACTGAAGCATCTTTCTAAGCGTTCTAGGGCAGAAAAAATGCTTCCTATAACACAGAGCAAGTGCTAAGAAAGGACTTGGAAGCTACAACTGCTGTGCCCTTGACTTCAAGGCCATATTTAAGGCTTCACAGATAGCTGAAGCATTAGTGTTCCTTTCACATGTCTCGAGGGATGCCTCATGATGCCCAGTGCCTCACTGTCACCAGGTTATTTCTTCCACCTACTCTTAAACCCTTATGCATTTTTCTCCTTGGCCACTTACTACTATAAATATTCTCTTTACTTATTAACAAGACAGACCAGGTTTTTGCCGATGTGTACACATCTATGCTCTGTCAGCAACAATAACTGCTATGTTTACTTAACACTTATTAAGTGCCAACTAAAATATTAAACATTTGAAAGGCATCATCTCACTTTTCAATCTGAAAATAATCTGGGTAGATAGCTCAGTTGCTAAATTGCTTGAGGACTCGAGTTCCATCCCCAGCACCCACGTAAAATGCTGTGCACAGTGCAGCTCATCAGCCAGATAGTCCAGCCAACTGGTGAGCTCCAGTGCCTCGGGAAGGGCGGTACAGCATATCTGAGGAATGACACTTGAGTTTGTCCTCTGGCTTCTATATGCATGAGCACATATGTATGTCCTCACACATACATGAACATGCATATGACCACACACACATGCAAGCACACTGCACATGCATATGCAAGATGCTTTTCATGAGCATAGTAAGTCTATTTTATCAACAAGGGAAGTGAGATTTTAGAACAACAATTTGTCTGAGGCTACCCAGCCAGCATAAGGAAGACCATGGCACTGTCACAAAGCCATTTACAGTTTTCTTCGCTTCCTTCCTGTAGCAATGACCTCTGTCCCAGCCACTTCTTGGACATGATACATATTTTTTTTATATCTTTTATGAAAGCTGGGCAGGTGCAGAGCATATTTCATGTCTGGCTCACTATGGGACATAGGGAATTAGCTTCAACAATAGTACCAAGTAGCAGATTGGATTCCCACTAAGACAATGGACCCCAGTCTCGGCCTCTAGAGATTTGTGTCATCTGGCCTTTCTGGTGAGATTTCCAGAATATAGAAGTACACTGAGTACTGGTTTCCGATATGGGTACAGTCTATGACCTAGAGCAAATCACATCTCTTGCTGGTGGAAATGAAATTCAATTTTCTACAGTGTGTACAGTCAAGTGGAAAGCCTTGGCTTACACTTACAGACTGAAAGTCTCCTTTCCATCCTGCCTCGATGAGGTAATATCTAAGTGGTGTGATGCCAAGTCACATCCCTATTGTAGTCCTTCATGTCTTCATCTGTCCAGTGAGAGTATGGATTAAATGTTCACAATTTCACAAGAGCTCTTGGCTTCCAACCCCACACCAAGGAGATGCTGGAAGAAGCTTATTCCTCTCTGTGAATTTCTGACCATAGAGAAGTTGCAACAAAACCAACCAGGGCCAGTGTAAGCCAAATGGAAGTTTGTCGTAGAGACACTTGCAGAGCTTATAAAACCCAAACTGATTTAATCAGATGCAAAGTAAATGGAAGCAGGGTGCCCCCCCCCAGATCTCTTCAGGGGGGTTCAATGAACATTCTCTGTGGAATGCTGCCACTAGGGTGACACACAATGCATTCATTTGTATGTTTTTGTAATAAGAATGCTAAGTTGCAGAGTGAGCGAGTGAGTGAAAGAATTGCTACTGCCCAACTCAGTTTTGGAGAGTAGCTGTGAGGATAGGCAGAACATTTAGCAGAAAAATGTGACTAGAGGTCTGGAGAGATGGCTTAGTGGTGAAGGTGTTTGCCTGCAAAGCCAAAGGATCCTGGTTCAACTCTCTAGGACCCACATAAGCCAGATGCGCAAGGGGGCACATGCGTCTGGAGTTCATTTACAGTGGCTGGAGGATGTGCCCATTCTCTCTCTCTCTCTCCCTCTTTCTCTGTTAAATAAATAAAAATAAAAATAAAAAGAAAATGTGACTAGAGACCATCCTTATGAGTGGGACAGGAAGATCCCATGAAGATGACCTGCTCAGAACCACTTCCGTACTTACAAGTATTCAGAGGAGTGTGCCTTACAGAAATAACCCATCTGTGCATGAGTGCCAGGACAGCCAGGGCAGAGAAGTGAGAGACAGTGAGCAGGATCAGTACCACAGACCAGGGTCAGCCATGCTGGTGTAGTTGATTATTAATAACCGTCTACAGGCAGCTATGGGTAGAGGAAAGAGTAACAGATTTCAAAGCAAATGAGGGATGGACTCCCTCTTGGCTACAGCACATGGCCAGTGGCACAAAGAAAAGCCTTGTGGTTTCAAAGGGAAGCCAGCTACCACCAAGTTCAGTGAAGGTATTTCGTGCTAGCCAAAGTATCAGGTGGGGTTCTACTTCCATCAAAACACTTTGATGGTGTGTTACTCTGTTTTATGTTACCACAATCAAATATCCAAGGCCAAGAATCTATATAAAGAAAAATGGTATTTGTAGCTGACAGTTGTAGAGGTTCAAGGACATGGCATTCGCACTAGCTTGTGTCCGTGGGGAACTATTGGCAGATAACACTGGGACTGAAGCACATGCCATGTTGGAGGGGGGCATCATGTGCCAAGACAGGAAACAGAATTTTACTGAGGTCCCAAGGCAAAAAAAAAAAAAAAAAAAAAAAAAAAAAACCATAAACTCCTTCCAAGGTCAAAGACCTAATAACCTCCCACCCTGGCCTTACTTCTTAAAGGTCTCACCACCTTTTTTTGTAGCATTGTGATCAAGATTCCAATATCATAAGCCCTAGAAGACAAGTAAATACAAACCAAAGCTCATGGATTTTGAGCTACTTTCGGCTTTGTGAGAGTTTTCTCTTTTCTGATCTGTATAGCACGGATGCTAGCAGGAATAATAGTCCTGTGATGAACAGCAGCCAGACAGACGCTAGCATTCACTGAGGGCTAAACACTGCACTAAGCCTTTTTAAAAATTTCATATATATATATATACACATATATACATACATACATAGTATTTATTTAATAGAGAGAGAGAGAAAGAGGTAGATAAAGAGAAAATGGGAACGCCAGGGTCCCTAGCCACTGCAAGGGACCTCAAGACACATGTACCACTTTGTGCATCTGACTTTACGTGGGTACTAGGGAATTGAACTTGGGTCCTTTGGCTTTGCAGGCAAGCACTTTAACTGCTGAGCCATCTCTCCAACCCTGCACTTAGCCTTTCTTGAGTAAGCTGGTCACCTCAGGATCTTTGATGTGGTTGAATGACAATCTACACTGTGGATGGGAAGTCAAGGTTTGTTGAAAGCAAGAGATGCAGTCAAAGATGGCCACGTTTGGGCTCTGTTCTAATGCTTGCTGCGGGGGTGGTGTCCTAGGCCTGGTTGCTTAAGCTTCCTCAAGTCTGCCTGGTGGCATATGGGTATAATGATAGAACCTTGCCTTGTGGTACAGTTGTGAGGAGCAAGGCTTTGAATATGTATCCACATAGCACCTGTAGCCTAATAATGCTCTGTAATGTTTGTTGTTATTAATCAGGCATCCAGTTCCTACAGGACAGAGCTAAGATTTGAATGCCGAGATAATGGGCTCTACAATTCATTTTCCATGATAGGTGTTTCCATAGCAGCAAGACAAGAAGCTTCAGGAGCGAGCAGTGTGAAAAGGGGAGGAGAGAGAATGATCTATGAAGATGGAGGGAATGAAGAAGCCTGAGGCACATCAGGACCCTGGGATCCTCTTACAGCCTTGTTCTGTGGTCTTAAAGTAGACATTTAGAAAGTCAGTGTCGATTGCCCTGTGGGTCCCATGTAAGTGTCTGAAATGTGCGCATGGGCTTCCTGATTAGATTCTTACTCCAGGGCATTGTAGAGAGGGGCAGATAGGAAAAGGAAGGGAGAGAGAGAAACATGAGAAAGAGAGAAAGGGAGAGGGAGAATGTGACAGAAAAGTTGGATGCAGTCAGAGGAAGAGAGGAAAAGAAGGGGCATAGAGACAGAGAAGGAGAGGCCAACGCAGACACAGAGGTCATCCAGAGAAAGTGATTCATGCTGAGGATGGTAAACTGAGACACACAACTAGAGACAGAGAAAGGACACTGAAGAAGAGAAGAGGGTTGAGGGGGTGGGTGGGGATTTCGTGGAGACAGCATTGAGGGGGCTGTTAGTGGCTGGCCTGTTCAGTGGCGAAGGAGCTAACAAACCCATTAAGTGTGTCAGCATTTTATCTGAGGAAAGCACCTTTACCAAAGCCCAGCTCTGACAGGCTTCTGACATGTGAGCTGTGACAGGAGAGGCCCTCTTTATCTGCACTGGAGACAGGAGTGCTTTTCTGTCTGCCTCACACTGGATGCCACAGATTAGGCTGTGGGTATTTCATGGTTGGTGATAAAAGCTTGTTTGGAGAAGTCTTGGGATCAGCAACATGCCTAGACTGGGGGAAGGGGCTGATAAGCCCTCCGGGACCTGATTTTATGTGAGGGCATGAGTTCCAGTCAGCATGGTGTATATACATTGAGTCTCGAAGGACACATATCATCATGTCAACAGCAGCTAATCTCCTCCATTACATTAATGAGGAGTCTGTTTCTAAATTATGCATTTCTGTTATGTACGCATTTTTTTACGTTGATAACATGTCCTTATAGTCGGAGGAATGCAAGGTTTTAATTAGGTAATAAGTACCCTCCTGAAATGAGAGGGCAGGAGAGCAGTACACTGACACAGAGCTGGCTGTCAGACGAAGTTCCCTTGACAAACAGACAGCGGCTCAGTGGAAGGGTCAATCTACTTGAAAATATTTCTCCTTGAGTATTTTAGAATACATTGAGAGTCCAAGGACCTATCTCCATGGTGTTTCTTGCAGAGGGTAAAATTATTCATATCCCTTCATCTAGGCCAGCATCCCCTCCTTCCTTTGTGATTCTTCAGAGCTAAGAAAAGATGGAAGTGGGCTGTTTTATTGTGCTGTTCCAGTTGGAGGGTGTGTGCTTGATACAGTGGGTGTGAGGTTTGACCTTGAACAAATTGTCCATGCAAAGCTATAGCACTGACTTCTTCCCCTTAGGTCCTCATCTTCTCTTTTTATTTTTGTTGTTTCTTTTGGTTTTTTCAAGGAAGGGTCTCACTCTAGTCCAGGTTGACCTGGAATTCACTCTGTTCTCAGGATGGCCTCGAACTCAAGGTGATCCTCCTACCTCTGCCTCCCGAGTGCTGGGATTAAAGACGTGCACCACCACGCCCGGCTGGAGTTTGTGGCTGGTGCAAACTTTCAGCGATACTGCTGTTGCCTTGAGAAATGACCCAGATGTGTCTTCTTTCAGGCTTTACGAAGGCAAAGAACAGATGGACTTTGAAGAATCCATGCGGCGGCTCTTTGAATCCATCAACAACCTGATGAAAAGTCAACATAAAACCACCATCCTTCTGCAGGTTGGTTTACACTCCAAAAAAATCCCGTGTTTCCCCTTGGCCACCCAATATCAACAGCATGCTCACATACGTCCACTTTTGCCTGGTGTTAATTGAAGACCTGGGCTGGTAGCACGGTTTAAGGATCATGAGGAACATGGGCTTCTCCAGGGAGAAAACCCATTTATCCCTTCCTTCCCATGAACCTCCAGGTACCTCTTTTAAATAGCCCTGAGCCAATGGTTATCTGGAAGAAAATAAGCTAAATTTGATTCACTTCTAATGGTGAGATTAGGAAGATGGCAGCCTCCTGCACTGGGGTCCCAATACAGGTCACTTTAAATTCAGGGCCCCCTTTGGGATCAAAGGGTCTCCTTTGCACACCTTTGTAAAAAATGGGGTGTGGTTCAAATCTGAAAGACACTTTGCAGATTAGTGTTATGTTTGTGAAAAAGTCTAGGAGTAGCATATGAGTAAAGGGGCTACTTCCGGTGGATTTTGAAAACATTACTCTCAAGCTTTGGGATGAGGGTGCAGGGCTGCCTGAAATTTTCTAATTAGAGAAACTCAAAACACATTTATTTGAACCAATGTATTAATGCAAATTTCTTATTTTTCCTCTTTTAAAAAATTTTTATTTATATATTTTCAAGCAGAGAGATAGAGAGAGAAAGAGAAGGAGAGAGGAGAGAGAGAGAGAGAGAGAGAGTATGGGCATGCCAGGGCCTCCAGCCTCTGCCAACAAACTCCAGATGCATGTGTCACTTTGTGCATCTGGCTTTACATGGGTACTGGGGAATTGAACTCAGGTTGTTAGGCTGTGCAGGCAAATGCCTTAACCACAGAGCCATCTCTAAAGCCCACATTGCTTCTTTTAAAATTCACTTTTCCCTTTTAGTTGCTAATTTAAATTGCCATCAATCTGGGATTGCCCAGACTCTGGTTAGAATTGAGAGAAAGGAGTGTTGAGCTTAAATGGAGGTGACGATGTACCCTTCTATCTAGTGAGTGGTGCTGCTCATGCCATGGGTTCCAATCTTTGCACATTAGACTCACTTGGGGGGGGGGTCTTTAATACATCTTGATGCCTGGTTACCACTACTAGACTTTCTCATGTGATTGGTATAGACTGTAACGAGGACAAGAGGAGGTCATTTTAAAATAAGTGGCGAGAACTCATTGGGAGACAAAGTTTGGGAACCGCTTTGATAATGCTTTCTTTTGGTTCAGTCAATACAAGAACCTGTGTATGTGTCTGTATATCTGAGAAGAATGACTTTACGTTATTATCTTGTATCTCAGCACCTAGAAGAGTCCTCATACTGATGTTTAATAAACATCTCTCGAGTGAATGAATGCACAACCCTGGAGAAAGTTGTGACAATGTCTACTTCACAGAGGTGGAGGCAGGAGCTCAGCCCATTGCCACAGCCTCCTGAACACTCCATTGGTGGCCAGCACTATGGGCAAGATTCAGATTTCCCTGCTGGCTCTGAGGACTGTGTCCCAACAAATGCGTGCTGTTGTTACTGATAATGGTCACCGGGCATGTACTGTGGTCATGAATCAGTTATGACTATAGCCTTACAATTTTCACCTTCCCTTTTGTCAACTTAAAAAAAAAAGGTCTCTCCTACATTTCTAAAACCCTGACCATTTTATAATGAAAAGGGAAACTGCCACAGTGATAGCCTGGAAGATGTGTGCCAAGAACAAAATTGGTCTCCCACCCATCACAGCAGAAGGACATCCAGGAAGAACCCAAGGGTACCAGTTGTGGTGAAAGAAGCTACAGGGTTGAGTCAGGCTCCAAGAAAGAGGCAGTGAAAAGAATCAGAAATGATGAGCTAGTAGAGGAGGTCAGTTTCTGGGAGGAGGATGGAGCAGATGTCTAAAAAGGTCGAAGTACCATGCAGAGAGGGGCAAGGAAGACACTATCAGAGGTATTTCTCCTAGTTTCTATACTTGTTTCCCTATGATGAACTACCAGTATCTTGGGAGAAGGAAAAGGGGGATGAGTAGAGGGAATGGGAAGGAACAGAACAGAAGAAGGAGGAAGAGAGAAAGGATGTAGCCAAAGACCAAAGTGGAGTGAGGCATTTACCTGACAGGAGCTTGGATTAATAAGAATGCTCTTTACGGGCCGTGTGGCCTATGTAGGTCATGTAACATCCCAACGTCTCCATTTCTTTCTCTATAAAACCTCACTGTTTGGGACAACATTCAGGAAACACTGTCTGCAAAAGAACAAATTATAAAATGCTTTTCAAATACATAGAACTTAATACGATTATTACGGTTGGTGCATAAGTCTTTTTAGCCCAGTTCTTATTGTCTGAGTAACTATTAGAAATACCTCACTTTCCCCAGATTATGCCATTTCTTCTCATGGATTTAAACCCTAGAGCCATGGAAAGGGGTTTTATCTCCTTTTTAATTTGCTCTAAGGGCCAAATTTAGCTTCAGGGATTTACATAAAGCCAATAGTGCTTTCCACCTATTTACATGGTTGTTGGAAAAGTTATCAAAGAGGGATTTTAAGTTATAGTGAAATACCAAAAACAGTAAGCAGCAGTTGAGAAACATGTAACATTGTTTCAGTGTGAGAAGTGGACTGAAGATAGGAGGGAGAACAAGCCAGCAACTCCCACACAAGGAGTTTGCTTGTAGACTGGGACATTTGCTTTGAAGGACGAGCTACGGCTTTGACCCTCAGTAACCTGGGTAGGATATAAGGCCTCCACGTATGGACATTTAACCTTCAACCTTGGACATATCACCTTTCTGTCCTGCACGCTGGTGATTCCTTTTGTAAAATGGAAAATCCAACATTGAATTTAAAAGATAGGATTAAATGTAGTGACTTTAGAAAGATGAAGTACACCCCCTTTTCACACAGTTTAGTAATCTAGCCATCTATCTCCCTTTCTCCTTGGCCTCATTACAGAACCAAAGACAAGGGGCTATTTTTGCCATAAAGGAAGCTAGAATGGGACATCGGCAGCTTAACATTGTTTCGTGAAACTAAATGATGTTAGGGCAAAAAGTTAATCAGTCAAATAAAAAAACATAGGCCCACATTTAAAGGAGAATGAGTATGCAAGACTTAGTGTGCATATAAAAAATGAAAGTGAGAGCTGGGCGTAGTGACGCACACCTTTAATCCCAGCACTCGGGAGGCAGAGGTAGGAGGATCGCCATGAGTTCGAGGCCACCCTGAGACTACATAGGAATTCCAGTCCAGCCTGGGCTAGAGTGAGTCCCTACCTCGAAACACCAAAAAAAAAAAAAAAAAAAAAGAAAGTGAGATTTCACCTAGTGGCACATTACAGAGCACTGGAGGCTTGATCCTGATCCCGCGTAGAGCTCAGGGGGAGAACGCCGCAGCCTCTGCACTGTCTGCCGTGTGCTTGTAGTGAGAGCATAGTGTGGGAATACGCATGGTTCACCTGGCATTCTTTGTTCAGCATGAACACTTCTGCTGCTTGTGGTGAGAAACCCTCATTTATGTCTTTACCTTTAGCTCTAAGTTCAGACCTCAGCTTTGTCCTTTAAGTTCTGGGGCCCGAACAATTCATTCCCCCCCCCCCCACTTTCTAGAGCTCATCTAGCTTTTCTATGGCTTTTCTTCCTGTGTGGGCATGGCAACAGCTCACTCAAAACGATTGAGAAGTTAAAGCTAGTTATTACAAAGAGAGTTGCAAAAGCAACAAGAATGTCTCCCACAGATTACCTACCATGTGTCAGATGTGGCGCTGGCCTTATTGCATACACTGTCCTTAGTCCTGCTGGAGACCTGCTGGGAACCATTGTCCTCAATGCTCCCAAGAGACTCATAAAGTTAGATAGCTCATCCCAAAGGACACCTGTCCATAGTGGTGAAGATAGAATTTGAATCCACCCAGGGCTCCTGACTCCAAAGTCCATGTTATTCTCTGTATTATAGAAATTGAAGAGGTCCCCATGTATTTTTAATTCATCAATTAATTAATTTGCAAAAGAGAAGTGGATGGAGAGAGAATGGGCAGGGCCAGGGCTTCTAGCCACTACAAACAAACTCCAGACATGTGCTACCTTGTGAATCTGGCTTAAGCGGGCACTGGAATCAAACCTGGGTCCTTTGGCTTCTCAGGCAAATGCCTTAACTGCTAAGCCAAATCTCCAGCCCTCTCCATGTATTTTTAACAGTGGGTGTCATGCTCAAAGCCCTCCTATGCACTAGGCCTATGGACATAAAACTGCTAGAGTCAATGGAACACACTTACAACCTAGTTGTAGTTCCACTTGAGTAAAGAGTATAATTTCCCCCATTCTCCTCAAGGTCTATGGTATTTCATAATATCCCTATTTGATGGCAAAAGTACAATTAAATGGACAGATGGATTTCAAGACATGTCTTGGCCACTCTGATTACCACTTATACTGAAAGAACCACTAGTGTTGTCCTGGAGGGCAGGGACTCTGACGGTTGGCTAGCACACAGGAAGTGCTCAGATAACCTCCTTGCTGAATGAAAACATAGATACAGCTTTCTGTTTTGTTGTTATTATGTGCGGGTCTGTTTTGTTTTATGTTTTATCATTCATTACATGTCGAGCTATTGAGCTTCACAGATATTGTTGTTTTATTTGATCTTTGTGACAACAACCTTACCATGAAGATGTACTTTTATCTTTGCTTTTAAGATGAGAAAAATGAGACTCAAAGGGATTGAGGAACTTACCTATAGCTCAAAAAAAAATAGCACTTGAGTTTGAATCAAGTCTGTGGATGTCCACAGTTTGTTTCCTTTAGTCACTACCAAGTAGTAGTGCAGTTCTATTAAAGACCAAGACTTTGAGTGAAAAACGAGATGGATGGAGGTAAATGGGAGTGAGATGGGTAGGTATTTGGTGTACAGATATGGAGACAAGTCAGTTTAGAATGCTTCTTCTTTTCCTTTTCTTCTTCCTTTTCCTCTCTCTCTCTTGTGTGTATGTGGTGTGCATGCACGTGTGAATGCTATCTGCACGTTTGTATGCATGTGGGCACGTGTGTGTGTGTGTGTGTGTGTGTGTGTGTGTGTGCTCATGCACATGTGTTCTTGTGTATGGAGGTCAGAGATCAATCTTGTTTTACACCTTATATCTTGAGACAGGATCTCTCTTACTGGACCTGGAGCTCATCAATTTGGCTAGACTGGCTAGCCAGTAAACCCCAGAGACCACCTGTCTCATCTTCCTGGGACTACTGGCATGTGCCACTGTGCCCAGCCTTTACGTGGGTGTTGTGTTAGGGGTACAAACTCGGGTCATCATACATTCATAGCAACCACTTTACAGACTCAGCCATCTAACTGATGCAAAATGTTCAACTCCCCAAACAAGAATAAAGCGTGGCCCATTCTTGAGGCATGGTTCACAGGCTATATGGTGAATGCCCAGGGGAAACAAGGTTCTGTATTAATACAAAAACTTAAATTTTCTTCCAAATCTGGTAATTCTTTAATCTCATTCTTTTCTCAGCCAACAATCAAGACTTTGGGATAATATTTGAGAATGATGGGGTCAGTGGCAAGCAGCATAAAAATGGGCCTCACGGAAAAAAAAAAAAGCTGTAGTGATAAAATAGCTCACATTCTTTATGTTATCTTCATATTAACACTAGAAGATTAAGAATGGTATTCTCTTCATTTTTTTTTTTTCGAGGTAGGGTCTCACTCTGGTCCAGGCTGACCTGGAATTCACTATGTAGTCTCAGGGTGGCCTTGAACTCTTGGCGATCCTCCTACCTCTGCCTCCCAAGTGCTGGGATTAAAGGTGTGCGCCACCATGCCCGGCTTATCTCTTCATTTTTTGATGAGAAAACTGAAACACAGAATTAATGGTGTAGACTTCCTTATTTTTTTTTTTCTTTTTCCTAGTGCAAACTCATGGCTGTGCACATGCTAGGCAGGGGTTCTGCAGCTGAATCTCCGGCCTTCACCCACTACTGAGTCCCTCTGCTCCCTGCTAAGCCTTGGGGCCTAACATGATGTTGAATTACAGGAAACATGGAGACACACAAAATCTAGAAACTGCTGGTGCCTTTCTTCTCATTTCCTGAGCAAGAAGCTATATTTTTATTTAATGAAAGGACACTGTTGTTTGGTGGTGATGAGGAATTGCAACTCAAATCTTACATAGCCTGTATTCAAACCCAAGGACTATAGAGATGAGCAAACCTTCTGGGAAAATACATTTACTGCCATCTGGGGTTGCTCAGTGTCTCTAAGGAAGCTGCCGTCTTGTGATTGCGCTGTGCTGAATTCCTGTGCCACTGTGTCTCGTTCCCATAGACTTTCACCACTTGTCTCCTGGCTAAAGTAAAAGGATTGAAAAGCAGCAGGGTGAGAATAGTATAGTGTCTGTGTTGAGCACTTGTAGCTCTTGAGTGAGGATGACATCTAACCTTGTCATATACAAGTGTTTCCCTTCCACATGTGCTCTTTTTGGCAAGAGGTCTGCTTCTGTTGTCACTAATAATGGTCACTCTTTTATGTGTGGGTATGAGACAGTGGGAGAGAAAGAGAGAGAGAAATCTTTGAGGTGTGGAATTCAATTGTTTGCTATTGGTTTTAAGCTTTTGCTATTTGCTCCCAGCCATAGGTCCTCAGTTCTGGGTTAAATCCATCTGGACAGTAGTAATCTCCAGTATTGTCCCTTGCCTTCTCTCTGAGCCAGTTAAATCTCTGTGGCTGGGGTTCAATTTTAGGGACTGTACCTGGACTTTGGCAGAGGAGTCCAGGATGGATGCTTAAGCTGGGCAATTCACTTGGTGTCACATGATTACTTATATGCTCAGTGCATGTATGTGGGGTAGGGAAGCTCCTTGACTTAAGCATCAGCTAGAGAGTTGGGTGCAGATCCTCCCTGTGCTACCTACTACTACATGGCTTCTGGCAAATGATTTCACCTCAGGGTACCATTGTTTCCTTGTGGGTGGGTAGATTGAGATGACCATATCTACTTAGAGTAGAATAGTCATAAAAATTAAATGTGTTCATGCATAATAGGTGTTTGGCACATAGAAAGTTTCTAATAATGGAGGGGATGGAAAGGTGGCTCAGCAGTTAAAGGCACTTGCCTGCAAAGTCTGATGGCCTAGGTTTGATTCCCTAATGCCCATGTAAAACCACATGCACAAAAGGGCACATGTATCTGGAGTTGTGGTAGCAGGAAGCACTGGTGCACCCATTCTCATTCTCTCTCTCTCTCTCTGCCTCTTTCTGCATCTCTCTCTCTCAAGTAAATAGATAAAAATATATATGAAAAAGAAAGTTTCTAATAATAGTTCTTACTTGTAAACTAAGACAAAGAATCCTATTATATGAGTGTATTATATATGAGCATATGAGAATCCGATTATGAGTATTTATGTATATATGTATGAATGCACATGTATTTCAATAGTAGACAACATGGAATGGATATAACAACAGTAGTGTATTATTTTATGTATATTATAATAGGGCAGCAACAGTAATGGCAATAGTACATGGCACACTATGCAGGATGACCAATATAGAAAGTCAGTCTGTTTCCACTTCCCAGAACTCAGCCACACGCAGCAAATAGCCACATAGGTCATGTGGCTGACCTGCTCATTCCTGGGAGTGCTTGGTGGTAGTACCTGCAGTCCTGTGCTCAGGTGTGAACAGTGCTTGGTGGTAGTACCTGCTGTCCTGTGCTCAGGTGTGAACAGTGCTTGGTGGTAGAACCTGCTGTCCTGTGCTCAGGTGTGAACAGTGCTTGGTGGTAGTACCTGCAGTCCTGTGCTCAGGTGTGAACAGTGCTTGGTGGTAGTACCTGCAGTCCTGTGCTCAGGTGTGAGCAGTGCTTGGTGATAGAACCTGCAGTCCTGTGCTCAGGTGTGAACAGTGCTTGGTGGTAGTACCTGCTGTCCTGTGCTCAGGTGTGAACAGTGCTTGGTGGTAGAACCTGCTGTCCTGTGCTCAGGGGTGAGCAGTGCTTGGTGGTAGAACCTGCTGTCCTGTGCTCAGGTGTGAACAGTGCTTGGTGGTAGTACCTGCAGTCCTGTGCTGCAGGTGTGAGCAGTGCTTTGTGTAGTACCTGCTGTCCTGTGCTCAGGTGTGAGCAGTGCTTGGTGGTAGAACCTGCTGTCCTGTGCTCAGGTGTGAGCAGTGCTTGGTGGTAGAACCTGCTGTCCTGTGCTCAGGTGTGAGCAGTGCTTGGTGGTAGAACCTGCTGTCCTGTGCTCAGGTGTGAGCAGTGCTTGGTGGTAGAACCTGC
The DNA here is from genome assembly GCA_036346955.1 of Dipus sagitta. Lineage (NCBI taxonomy): Eukaryota > Metazoa > Chordata > Mammalia > Rodentia > Dipodidae > Dipus > Dipus sagitta. The sequence continues at coordinate 46,456,260 of CM070777.1, read as the reverse complement.
TGTCCTGTGCTCAGGTGTGAACAGTGCTTGGTGGTAGTACCTGCAGTCCTGTGCTCAGGTGTGAGCAGTGCTTTGTGGTAGTACCTGCTGTCCTGTGCTCAGGTGTGAGCAGTGCTTGGTGGTAGAACCTGCTGTCCTGTGCTCAGGTGTGAGCAGTGCTTGGTGGTAGAACCTGCTGTCCTGTGCTCAGGTGTGAGCAGTGCTTGGTGGTAGTACCTGCTGTCCTGTGCTCAGGTGTGAACAGTGCTTGGTGGTAGAACCTGCAGTCCTGTGCTCAGGTGTGAACAGTGCTTGGTGGTAGTACCTGCTGTCCTGTGCTCAGGGGTGAGCAGTGCTTGGTGGTAGAACCTGCTGTCCTGTGCTCAGGTGTGAGCAGTGCTTGGTGGTAGAACCTGCTGTCCTGTGCTCAGGGGTGAGCAGTGCTTGGTGGTAGTACCTGCTGTCCTGTGCTCAGGTGTGAGCAGTGCTTGGTGGTAGAACCTGCTGTCCTGTGCTCAGGTGTGAGCAGTGCTTGTCCTGTGCTCAGGTGTGAGCAGTGTTTGGTGGTAGTACCTGCTGTCCTGTGCTCAGGTGTGAACAGTGCTTGGTGGTAGTACCTGCAGTCCTGTGCTCAGGTGTGAACAGTGCTTGGTGGTAGTACCTGCAGTCCTGTGCTGATGTGTGAGCAGTGCTTGGTGGTAGAACCTGCTGTCCTGTGCTCAGGTGTGAGCAGTGCTTTGTGGTAGTACCTGCTGTCCTGTGCTCAGGTGTGAGCAGTGTTTGGTGGTAGAACCTGCAGTCCTGTGCTCAGGTGTGAACAGTGCTTGGTGGTAGTACCTGCAGTCCTGTGCTCAGGTGTGAACAGTGCTTGGTGGTAGAACCTGCTGTCCTGTGCTCAGGTGTGAACAGTGCTTGGTGGTAGAACCTGCAGTCCTGTGCTCAGATGTGAACAGTGCTTGGTGGTAGTACCTGCAGTCCTGTGCTCAGGTGTGAACAGTGCTTGGTGGTAGTACCTGCTGTCCTGTGCTCAGGTGTGAGCAGTGCTTGGTGGTAGTACCTGCTGTCCTGTGCTGATGTGTGAGCAGTGCTTGGTGGTAGAACCTGCTGTCCTGTGCTCAGGTGTGAGCAGTGCTTTGTGGTAGTACCTGCTGTCCTGTGCTCAGGTGTGAACAGTGCTTGGTGGTAGAACCTGCAGTCCCGTGCTCAGGTGTGAACAGTGCTTGGTGGTAGTACCTGCTCTCCTGTGCTCAGGTGTGAACAGTGCTTGGTGGTAGTACCTGCAGTCCTGTGCTCAGGTGTGAACAGTGCTTGGTGGTAGTACCTGCAGTCCTGTGCTCAGGTGTGAACAGTGCTTAGTGGTAGAACCTGCAGTCCTGTGCTCAGGTGTGAACAGTGCTTGGTGGTAGAACCTGCTGTCCTGTGCTCAGGTGTGAGCAGTGCTTGGTGGTAGAACCTGCAGTCCTGTGCTCAGATGTGAACAGTGCTTGGTGGTAGTACCTGCAGTCCTGTGCTCAGGTGTGAACAGTGCTTGGTGGTAGTACCTGCTGTCCTGTGCTCAGGTGTGAGCAGTGCTTGGTGGTAGTACCTGCAGTCCTGTGCTCAGGTGTGAGCAGTGCTTTGTGGTAGAACCTGCTGTCCTGTGCTCAGGTGTGAGCAGTGCTTGGTGGTAGTACCTGCAGTCCTGTGCTCAGATGTGAACAGTGCTTAGTGGTAGAACCTGCTGTCCTGTGCTCAGGTGTGAACAGTGCTTGGTGGTAGTACCTGCTGTCCTGTGCTCAGGTGTGAACAGTGCTTGGTGGTAGAACCTGCAGTCCTGTGCTCAGGTGTGAACAGTGCTTGGTGGTAGTACCTGCTGTCCTGTGCTCAGGTGTGAGCAGTGCTTGGTGGTAGAACCTGCAGTCCTGTGCTCAGGTGTGAACAGTGCTTGGTGGTAGTACCTGCTGTCCTGTGCTCAGGTGTGAACAGTGCTTGGTGGTAGAACCTGCTTTCCTGTGCTCAGGTGTGAGCAGTGCTTGGTGATAGAACCTGCAGTCCTGTGCTCAGGTGTGAACAGTGCTTGGTGGTAGTACCTGCAGTCCTGTGCTCAGGTGTGAGCAGTGCTTGGTGGTAGTACCTGCAGTCCTGTGCTCAGGTGTGAACAGTGCTTGGTGGTAGTACCTGCAGTCCTGTGCTCAGGTGTGAGCAGTGCCTGGTGGTAGTACCTGCAGTCCTGTGCTCAGGTGTGAGCAGTGCTTGGTGGTAGTACCTGCTGTCCTGTGCTCAGGTGTGAGCAGTGCTTGGTGGTAGAACCTGCTTTCCTGTGCTCAGGTGTGAGCAGTGTTTGGTGGTAGTACCTGCTGTCCTGTGCTCAGGTGTGAACAGTGCTTGGTGGTAGTACCTGCAGTCCTGTGCTCAGGTGTGAGCAGTGCTTTGTGGTAGTACCTGCTGTCCTGTGCTCAGGTGTGAGCAGTGCTTGGTGGTAGAACCTGCTTTCCTGTGCTCAGGTGTGAACAGTGCTTGGTGGTAGTACCTGCAGTCCTGTGCTCAGGTGTGAGCAGTGCTTGGTGATAGAACCTGCAGTCCTGTGCTCAGGTGTGAACAGTGCTTTGTGGTAGTACCTGCAGTCCTGTGCTCAGGTGTGAGCAGTGCTTGGTGGTAGTACCTGCTGTCCTGTGCTCAGGTGTGAGCAGTGCTTGGTGGTAGAACCTGCTTTCCTGTGCTCAGGTGTGAGCAGTGTTTGGTGGTAGTACCTGCTGTCCTGTGCTCAGGTGTGAACAGTGCTTGGTGGTAGTACCTGCAGTCCTGTGCTCAGGTGTGAGCAGTGCTTTGTGGTAGTACCTGCTGTCCTGTGCTCAGGTGTTTATAGGGAAGTCCATGGTCAAAGCACTGTGGCCAGTTCTGGTTGTAACAATAATCATGACAAATTTCTCTAGTCAGAGGTGAGTGGCCCCTGTCTGGAAAGAGAGCCACAGGCCTGCCACTGCTCCTGGGGCACCTGGACCTGATGAAATTTTATTTACTTATATGGGAGATAAAGAGAGACAGGAAGAGAGAGAGATAAAGAGAGACAGAGAGAGCAGAGAGAGGGAGGGCATTCCAGGCCTGTCAATTGCTGCAAATGAACTCCAGATGCATGCACTCCCTTGTGTGAATGTGCAACATTGTGCACCTGCATCACCGTGTGCCTGGAGATTTGAACATGAGTTCTTAGGCTTCTCAGGCAAGCTCCTTAATTGCTGATCTATCTTTCCAGCACCAGTTTCCTCAGTTTTTTTTTTTTTTTTTTTGTTATGTTGACAACAATTTCTGAGCCTGAGGGGCAGCTATGAGGGTTTTTTTTTTTTTTTGACTTTCTTACCAGTCCGGAGTAGGAAGCTGGGCTCCTTCTAATAGCCTGTCTGACTCCTCTACGAGTTGATGTGTTTGGTGTGAGGGCCTGGTGGTGTGACATTGTTAAATTATTCTCCAACTCTGGGGCGAAAAACAGCTCCTAAAAACATCAAGCTACAATAGGTGCTTCGCCCAGCTTGCTGTCACTGTCCTCTTGTTATGGTCTTAATGACAAAGTCATGTTATGCTCTTTCCAGACACTGGAGAATGAGGGCAGGTGCCAGGGAGACGTACTCTGGAGAGATTTAGCACGTTTACTTTGGAAGGCTTCATATGTCTGGACCTCAGTGTGGGGGGCAGGATATACTGTATTGACATCATTTCCCTGATGATGATGTTCAGGCTTAGGGGTGGAGAAATGGGTGTGAGCTTTAGAGGGGTCAAGTGGAGAGCTGGGACCCACACCTTGGTGGACTCTATGTTCTTTGGCCTAAGAATGAAGGAAAAGACAGTTTTCTAGAAGTGCTTGGTCACTTTAGGCTTTGAGGTTGTCGAAATACAACCTGTAGATGGTTGATTTGCTATCACAGTATTACAATCAAGTACATTCTTAAATAAAACAGTGGGTTCCATGTACCTCATCACCTCCTACTATTCTACCTGATTTTTCTCTATCTGCTTGGTGTTTCCTAATAAAAATGGTCCTTGACCAATGATGTAGTTTACTGTGTGCTTTAACTGCCTGGAGGACTGTCAGGATGCTTCAAAGGAAACTAAATTCTCAGAAAACTCTGAAGCTGACAAACCAAAGAAAGAAAAGCTTTTACCTTTACTTTCACCAGTGTTTCTTGAAATAATTTGATCTTGACCTTCTGTTTGCCTATAGAACACCCACACAATACTAACATGACACGAATGCCCAATAGGGCAGCTTCAGAACACTGGCTTGTTTATGACCTAGGGCAGAAAGAGCAAAGAATAGATCCCTAGATAAAATAATGCAATAACTTTGAAGAAAATATATGACAACATGTAAATGTGAAATCTTGTGCAATAAAGGACATCATGAACAGAGCTAAAAGACATCCAACATCAAGAGAAAATTCTTGCAAAATGTATTGCTATTAAAGACTTAATGTTCATGCATAGGAAATTCTGCAAACCAACCAGAAAAAATAACCTAAAAGAAGAATGGAAAAAAGGTTATGAATAAGCAAGATAGCAAATACAGATATTTCATAAGTGTAAAAAAGAAGTACCAGATAGTACTAGCAACCAGGGTTACAAATTATAGTTGTGAGTTGTTCATCAGGTTGACAAAAATCTAAAATATTGTATATTCAATGTTAGCAAGGGTTTGGAGGAAAAGAAAAGGCAGTAAAGAGAAACTGGTTACTGCTTGTTTTAAGATAATTTGACAAGATATAAAATTTATACATATGTACCATCTGATGCACTAATTCATCTTTGAGCAATCTGTGCTATAGAGATCCTTACAGGCACATGTTTATATCTTTAAATATAAAGCTGTCTCAAGCTGGGCGTGGTGGTACATGCCTTTAATCCCAGCATTTGGGAGGCAGAGGTAGGAGGATTGCCATGAGTTTGAGGCCACCCTGAGACTACATAGTGAATTTCAGGTCACTCTGAGCTAGAGTGAGAACCTACCTCAAAACAAAACAAAAATAAAAAAAAAACCAAAACAAAAACCAAAAAACAACAAAAAGAAGCTGTCTCTTTTATTTATTTATTTATTTATTTATTTATTTGTTTATTCATTTATTTTTACTGACAACTTCCATAATTATAGACAATAAACCATGGTAATTCCCTCCCCCCCACTTTCCCCTTTGCAATTTCACTCTCCATCATATCGCCTCCCCCTCTCAGTCAGTCTCTTTTATTTTGATGTGATCATCTTTTCCTCCTATTATGATGTGAGGTCATGGATATCCAGATCATTTTGTGTCTGGAAGAGCTTATTGTAAGGAGTCCTACCCTTCTATTCTTTCTGCTACTTCTTTTGTAATGGATCCTGAGCCTTGGAAGGTGTGATAATAGATGTTTCAGTGCCAAGCACTCCTCTGTCACTTCTTCTCAGCCACTATGGTACCTTTTGAGTCATCCCAGAGGTCACTGCCATTTGTAAAGAGAAGCTTCTCTAACCAAAAATGAAGTAGCATTAATATACAGGTATGAACATTCAGAGAAGTGTTTATTGACAGCTTGGTGAGTATAATATGTACATTTAGCCAGATGCCAGCAGGTTTTACACACCTAGGGCTCATGATTTTCTCCATAGCAGGTTTTCAGTATCAGGCATGTAGAGCAGACCTCCAATCCAATTAGAGAGCAGTTGGTTTCCCCCATAATAGGCATGCCACTATTGTCCCTCTTGGCTCTTTTGGCCTGGCTGGCCAAACTTAAGGCTTGCAGTGTCCATTGTTTTTACTGCTGATGACTTCTCTCTCCCATGGAGCTGCATGCAGTGTAGCTTTTTTCCAGCCTTCTGTCATCTGGTCTACAAGAAGGAAGTTTCCAGCTCAGCTCCAGCAGGCTTTCTTAGTGACTTTGCAGCCCAAGCATGTGGAGTCTTCATCAATAGGGCCTTACCATCTATTCCTGGTAGGAAATCAAGAGCTTTGGTAATGGCCTGTAATGGTTTGGGGGGCATTAGGGACCTTCTTGGCCAACAACTTACTGGAAGGTATCCCATCCCTGACACCAAAATTTTTCTAGTAATAATCTATGGCTTCTGAGTGTGCCATTGTTCAAAAAAGCAGTTTTCCATATGACTTACTCATACCCTTTTAGATTGTGATTAACCTTCCCTCTACCTTTCCTATACTCATTCTCTTCCCCTTACCTCACTTAGGCCTTTCCACCCCCATTAAGCTGTTCTTCTACTTACATATATACAATTCCATCCCCTTAAGACCTCCCTTCTTCTCCTTCCTTTATATCCTCTTTCTAGCTTACTGGCCTCTGCTAGTGAGTTTTATTCCAACTCACATACAAGTCCAAACATTTGTAAAGCTGTCTCTTTAACGCATTTTTTAATAATTAGGACAACTGAAAATAACCTGCAGGCCACACTCAGAGGATGGGTTGCAGGAAGGACATGTACCCATTTGGGCATTGCTAAATGGCAGGTGGGTAAACTGCAAAAAAAAAAAGACAGTTGAAATGTATATTTGCATTCATATATGTGAACACACACACACACACACACACACATTCATATTTGAGTGCTTAAAGCAGTGTGGAAGAAAATTCACTACAATGCTCAGTATTCCCTGCGGGGAGGAAAAGTTGAAGCTAAGCTGAAGATGTGCCATTTTGTTTGTATCCTAATGACTTATTTTCTGTGATTTTTCTTTTGCATCAAACAGATGGTATAGACATTTAAAATCCAGAAGCCAGGGGGGAAAGGCTGAAGGCCCAGACAAGTGTAAGGTTGTCATTCATTTCTTGCCAGGGATGCAAAGGGTGGTTCTGTGAGCAGCCTGCCTGACTTCACACTTGCCAACTCTCTGACCTATGGCTGGTTCCTGATTCTTAATGCATCCAGGCTGCCTTGTCTACTAAAATGTTTCCCATGCAGGGCTGTCATTAAGAAGATAATATTTTAACATTCTTCAGCACAGTATCTGCCACATCTTAAATTCTCAACAGTAACAGCCATTTAGGTAAAAAGCTTATTTGTACATAATGGGGAGTAAGATACTCCTTTTTATATCTGTTTATTGGGCTGGAGAGATGGCTTACAGGTTAAGGCACTTGCCTGCAAAGCCAAAGGACCTTGGTTCGATTCCCCAGTACTCACTCACATAAGCCAGATGCACAAGGTGAGGCATGTGTCTGAAGTTCATTTGTAGTGGCTGGAGGCCATTCTCTCTCTCTCTCTCTCTCCCTCTGTCTTCCTCTCTCAAATAAATAAATAAGAATAAAATATTTAAAATTGTTTTATTGACAATTTTTATATATACATATTTATGTGTTTTAATCACAGTCCCCTCCCATTACTTTCTTTTGTGTCAACTCAACCATCCTCTTTCTATTGAATGCCTTCTTCTTTCCAAATAGTGCCTGTTCTATTTTGTCATTTTTTTCCCCCTCTTCCATCATGCAAGGCAACATGTTGATGTGCCCAGTATTATACAAGCCTTGTACAGGTGATGACAGCTACTGAAGATATTCTTGAAGATAGTAATCATCTCTATTTTTATGTTAGAATGATCACTAGAGGATCATAGATGTTGGCAATAGAACGCCTAGAACACAGAGAAAGTAAGAGGAAGTTAAAAATGCATACTTCCATGAGATTCTTGGACATTATTATCCCTACTGCTGCTTAGCAATGGGTGTTGCTTTGCTTGGGGTTGGATGAAGAGAGGGAAAAAGAAATCCTGTCTACCACAATGGTCAGTTTTCTTGGCACAGTCAGTGAACCAAAACACATCCACTGTTGTTCACATGCCCACTGTCCAAGACTTCCTCACCACCAGCAAGACAATTCAAGCATAGCATCTTTGAGTAATAGAGATGGCTGTTATTGATCACCCAAATATGCCTAGATCTCTCCTTTGCATATTGTTTTAACCCTCACAATCCTGAAATATAGATACTTACCTTCCCTATTTTACAGATATAGAAAGTGAAGTGGCAAAGAAGTTAAATGTTCAGTCTAAAACATCATGGCTAAGAAGGTGTGGAAACAGAATTTGACCACAGAGCCCCATTCCTTCCAAGTCTGTGATCATTACACTTGTGCCACTGCCTACTTCAAGATGGCAGTTGCGATTTCTAGCTTGTGTGTAGAGAAACACATGTCTGTGTGTCAGTCTGGAGTTTGGAAACATTATGGAAGTGTACAGGACACAGGGTTGTTCTCTGATCTGTGACATGTTGCAGCGTCCTCCTCACCAGTACAGAGCCATTGGATATGAGTCCCACTCACGTTTATATCATGTTCCTCCTAGGTGGCAGCTTTGAAATACATCCCATCTGTCCTTCATGATGTGGAAACTGTCTTTGATGCGAAGTTGCTCAGGTGAGAGGTTATGAGGTACTCAACGGCTTTGGTGGCACACCAGGGATTGGAAAGAAAAGTGAGGCTCTTTTAGGGGGTTCCAGATAAGCCATAAGTTTTGCTACAGGAAGGGTGGGAGTTTCAATTTTTGATTTCGTTGTACCAGACTTTGGTAACAGCTGATAATGTAACAGGCATTCTTCTTTGAGGTTGTAGAAGGTGAGCTTGTAGATTTGGTTTGGGACAGAACAGTCCATATTACATTGACTTGTAGGTTGTTGCAGGTTCCAGTCTTTGCCTTGAAAACCTTATAATTGACAACTCCATTCATATCACAATGAACAAATACTTTTAATGTGATTCTGCTGTTGGAATATGTGCATTTGATTCTGATATACTCTTTTATTTATTTATTTTTATTTTTTAATTTTAATTTTTATTTTTTTGTCAAAGCAGGGTCTCACTGTAGTATACATTGTTTTTGTTTTTGTTTTTGTTTTTTCGAGACTCCATAGTGAATTCCAGGTCAGCCTGGGCTAGAGTGAGACCCTACCTCGAAAAAACAAAAACAAAAACAAAAACAAAAACAAAACTGTAGTACACATTGACCTGAAACTCACTCTGTAGTCCCAGGCTGGCCTTGCCACAAATTCACAGTGATCCTTTTACCTCTGCCTTCCAAGTGTTAGGATTAAAAGTACGCACCACCATGCCTAGCTAATACTCTTTTATTTTTTAAAGTTCATTGAAGTTTCCAGATAACATAATAGAAAATATATTAAACTTCTTACATGTAAATAATTTAAGGTTCAGAAAAGAGCTGCAAAAATGGTACACAGGAATTCCCATAGCCCCTGCACATTACTTCACTTAAGGCAACATTTTCATGACCAGAACACCATCATTGAGACTAAGAAATTATTACTGGAGCAGTTCTGTCAACATCACTCCAGATTTTATTTGGATATCATCAATTTTTTTTTGTTATTGTTGAAAACAGATGTCCTTTTTCTGTTTATAACATAATTTTTGTAGGTTCTTTCTTCAGGGCTTGACCTAAATGTCAGCTTTACAGGTATCATTTCACCTTACAAGCTACCTCAGAATCTCTGAATACTGGAAATAAATTCCTCTCTAGTACTTTTGAAACAACTCCCTATTTTCCTTTCCTGCACTTATTTGTGTTGCAAAGATCTGTTTGTCTTGTGTTCATCACTGACCTTCATTAGGATGTAAGGTCCATGCCAAATGAGACCAAGTCTGTCCCCATTATATCCTCATTTCTCTGCCTTGTGCCTGTTCCATAATAAATAGATGCTTGCTCACTAGTGACAAATGAATGGATACAATGAGTTCATTTTGCAAAGGTGACTATATATATTTTTTGAGGGGGAGATATTTTTATCTTCATTCTATTTGGGAAGAACTATCTTCTTTCTCATGCCTCGCATTAGTTCTAACCTACCATTTGTCATAGTTTCTCTGAAAAACAAAGGACTGTTTGGTCTCAAGGCTAAAGCATCAGCAGGTGTGAAATGATATGGTAATGAAATCGGAACCTGGTTTTAAGCACTGATTTCTTTGACCCCCTCACTACATGAACTTGAATAAGTTAGTTACCCCTTATAAGCCTTAGTTTTTTTTCCACTTGTAAAATGGAAATAAATAGCTCCAGGTGTGATGAGGCTCACCTACAGTCCCAGCATTCAGGAGCCTGAAGCAGGAGGATCACAGAGTTGAGGTCACCCTGAGCCACTTAGGAAGACTCTACCTCAAAATAAACAAACAAGCAAAAAAAGATATGAAAATCGGGATGCACATTCTCTCCACCTCATAGTGTTATGTGGTTTATGCACTACCTTGAATGATGCACAAAGCATAGGCCTGCTACACAGTAAGTGTTCAGAGTTATCGGTATGATTTTCAGATTTCCACACGTTTAAATGCTCTTAGTACCCAACATTAACAACAGGTTACACCATATCTACTGAGGTTGATGCCGGCTCTGTCCCCACGAGGCAGGTGTCTAACAAGGTCTACAAACTCCTCTCCTGCCCTCAGCCAACTCTTGTATGAGTTCTACACCTGCATCCCGCCCGTGAAGCTGCAGAAACAGAAGGTGCAGTCCATGAATGAGATTGTGCAGAGCAACCTCTTCAGGAAACAAGGTGAGTGCTGCTGCTCCTGCTGGCTGGGTCCTCCCCAGAGACCTGGCACGCACAAGAGGACAACCCAGTCAGGCACTCCAGTGACTACACGTGAGCATGAGAAACACAGAAAATATGGGGCTGGGGCAAGACTAGGTGGCTAAAAGTGCTTGCTTGCAAAGCTGGTCTGCCAGAGTAGGCAATTCCACAAAACCCAGCTAAAGTCAGATGCGCAAAGTGGTACATGCATCTGGAGTTCATTTGCAGCAGCAAGAGGCCCTGACATGCCCCTTCTCTTTCTCCCCAACCCTCTTTCTCTGTTTCCAGATGAATAAATATTAAAAAAAAAGAAAAAGGAAAACAGAGCATAGCATCCAGTTTGTATACTGAAGCTTAGTCTTCATGGTTCCTCAGAAAGTTTGATAGGTGAGGAGTTTGCAGTCACATGCTAAATAGTGTTTCCCCTATGTGTTTATTATTGCTGTATTTAACTTGGAGCGAAGTGGGTAATGTTTCTTTAAATAGCAAGAACCTTTAAGTGAGAACTTCTCCAGATCTTGAGTGTGGAAGAATAAACTGGAGTGCTTGTCAAAATGCTAATTTCTGGGGCTCATTTCAGAGAGCCTGATTAAGTAGGAATTAGCAGTAATTTTTTATAGGAAATGTAAATTATTCTTGAATAGCTAATACATTTACATGGATCAAATGCAAAGTATGAAAGGTACTACACGAAAAAAGTCCATTTAGACCCTATATATGCCAATGCAGTCCCTTTTCAAAGGCACCCAGCATTTACAGATTCTTATGATTGCCTTCAGGGACGCTCCCTAGGTATGCAAGCAAATACCTATGCATGTACCTTCTTTTCCCCACCCTTAAATGACAGCAAATCATATAATTGTTCTGTACTGTGCCTTTTTTTAACTTAATGATTTTTGGGGGATATCAAAGAACAACAGAGGGTTTAGGCAAAGCTATGGCCAGAGTCTGCTCCCCCTACACTGATGATCACTGTGTCCTCTCAGCATCCCATTGTGAAGAGACTGGGATTCTTTGGCTTTCAAGGGGTGAACTAAAGATGAGGACAAAGGATTTAGAAGTTCATGTTCATCCTCCACCTCATTTCCAGAAACACTCTTCATTCCTAGATCATACAACATGTCACATGTTTTGGTCCATGCACACACTTTGTCTTTCCAGATCCTTGGCATTTTTTCCCTCCTTTCTATGAAACTTACAACAACAACAACATTGAAGGACAGCACTGTTTTCCATGTCTCAAGACCAACCCTTTCCAATTTTAAATTCCTTTGTCCACACTAAGGTCAATATTAAAATGAGACACAAACTGTGAAGGAAACAAGAGGTCTTAAAATGCAGAGGATCTGCCATGACTCAGCTGGAATTTATTCAGAGAGCGAAGCCTGAATATTTATGCAAATTGCCTGGTAATCACAGAAATACTCAGGAACCACTTCACTGTAAAGATTTTTTTTTTTCCCCCAATACATGGTTAACATGGTGCATCCAAATTGTTATCTGTCTGGAGTTAAGGTTGGAGTCAGACACAGGGATGAAAGGCATAATCTGTGTGTTGTTGCCTGATTATTTACATAGATGTGTGACCATTGTGCAATCCAAGACATACATGGAGGATAATCCTGGTAGCTGTGTTTCTTATATCACTGTAGACTTAAAAAATATTGTAAGTATTTATTTATATGCAAGCAAAGAGAGGTAGACGGGAGTCAAAGAGAGATTGAGAGAGGGAAAGAAGGATAGAGAGGGAATTGGCTTTCCTTCTCTAGCCAAACCCCAGATGCATGTAACTGTAGCCTTTTAAAAGGAGCCTTTTGTGTTTTTCCAGGTTCTGACCCTATATCCAGATGAATTGTCCTCACTCTGAAGGCTTTGAGATATTCCTGCCCTGGCAGTCCCTTCTAAGACTTTGGATAGTGTCACTGTCGTGTCTGAGGGACGTGACAAGGACACTCCAGCTCATATGGTGCTGCACAGGTGGCAGAGCATGAGAACCAGCTACTTGGCTCATTGTCCTCAGATGCCATTGCTGTCAGGCTTAGTATGGAGACGGAGGGACTGCTAGCACGGGCCTAGGCTGGACCTGTGGTGTCACTTGTGCTATCGTGGAAATGGAAAAGGGATTAATTCCTGTACATGTCCTGGGCTGTGAGGAGGTCCCTGAGGGTTCTCAGAATCATGGGACATGTTGGACAGCTGCCTTATCAGTCCCTGCTGTGGGTCCAAGTTTTAGATTCCGTAAAAGTCCTCTGATTCATATTAACTGACAGGAGATCAGCCATGGTGTTGTACAGTTACAAAAGAGATGCAAAATTCTTACCTTCACATTCATACAGGGAATAGAAGTAAGCAAGTGGAGTGCCCCTTGAGGGAGTGTTCAGGAGAGTACAATGTATAGGTAGTCTGTCACTCCTTGCTCACATGTGATAGCAATAGGCTCATATACACAGCTTATACCCAGCTTCCAGGTAAGCCCTCTGCCATGGTTTATTTTCCAAATGGACTCTCTTAAAAATAATCCCAGAGGGAAGCTTTGGCTCACCCCCCCTTTCTCAAGTTTCCAAGTTCAAGTGAGTAGAATCAGAATTCATGGGCACTTCCCATGGGGTGAGCATCTGTCTTTAGACCCTCAAAGAAGGTGAGTTTGATGTTTCTGGTCGAGTGTGAGCTGTAATGAAACTTCTCCTGTTGTTCTGTCTGTGAAGTGGCCTGGGCCTCAGGGACGTGATTTGCTTTGAGCTGGCATTCAGTTAACTGCTGGATGTGCAAATTGCCTGGTGTTGTTTCTGGCATTGGCTTGTACTCACAGCCTAGGACATTTGTACTGACATCAAGCAGAAGAGCCTTCCAAAAGGCTCTCAAGTCCTTTCTGAGATTTTGACAAACTACCTGTTTGGTCTGTGTTTGGGAAGATCCTATGGAGGAGGAGGAGAAGATGGGTATAGGGTTAACCCCGCTTGTTCCTAGACCACACCTGACCATAGTTTTATTCTTGGCTCACTCTCTTATCAATTGTGTGATAAGCTTTTCTTAACCTCTCTAACTACAGTAATCTCATCTGTAAAGAGGGATTGAAGATAATAGGGCCTGTCTTAAAATTATGTCCTGTGGGTTAATGAAATGGATGAGGCATTTGGAGGACTTAGCACAACACCTGGGGGGTAGAGTGCCCGTGCTAAGTTGTAACTGTCATTACTAGAGTCGTGGGTATTTTTCCTTCTGCTCCTGGCACTATCCCAACTTCTGTCCTGACTCAGATTCCTTGTAATAAGGATCTAACTTCATATTTGAATGTTCCTTACTTGCCAGGATTACTTGTTTCCCTGGAAGCTAGCAATTTTCCCTTTGGGTCTAAGAAACACAGGACTTAACGAATATGAGGGCCTTGGTCTGCTTGCTCTTCTCGTCTGATTTTGAATGCCTATTTCTAATTTTATTCCATTTCCCTGGAGCATTTCTGTAAAGGACCAGAGGTGTACAATAGGAGGGGAGGTCTAGGTCAGGGTGAAATGCTTATGGTTCCTCACTTTGTTGTTTATTTCCCTTTATGTAATCACATAGCTTGGGACACCACCCTAATGGCTTCCTCCCCCAGCTTTTTTTTTTTTTTTTTTTTTTTTTTTTTTTTTTTACCTTTCATTTGAAGTAAGGTCTAACTCTAGCCCAGTCTGACCAGGAGCTCACTCTGTAGTCCCAGGCTGGCCTTGAATTTACAGAAATCTTCTACCTCTGCCTCCCAAGTGCTGGGATTAAAGTTGTGTGCTACCAAACTTGGCTCTTTTTTGATATATGTATAATTTTAATTATTTATTGACTTGAGAGAGAGGGTGAGAGAGAGAGAGGAAGAGAGAGAGAGAGAGAGTGAGAATGGACAGTATAGGGTCTCTAACCACTGCAAATAAATTCCAGATGCATGTACCCCTGTGCACTGGCTTTATGTGGGTACAGGGGAATCAAATGTGGGCCCTTTGGATTAGGAGGCAAATGCCTTAACCACTAAGCAATCTCTCCAGCCTTCTACAAAACCTTTTTAAAGCATATATTAATTATACAAAATCATGGGTTTCATTATGACATTTTCATACCAGTATATAACATATTTTTGCCATGTTATACCCCCACTGCACTACCATCACTTGTACCTCAGGCTCTTTTATTTGTTTTTAAAGATCTATTTTTATTTATTTATTTATTTATTTATTTATTAGATAGAGAGAGAGAATGGGCATGCCAGGGCCTCTAACCACTGCAAACAAACTCTAGATGCATGTGCCACCATGTGCATCTGGCTTACATGGGACCTGGAGAATTGAACCTAGGTCCTCAGGCTTCTCAGGCATGCGCCTCCACCAGTAAGCCATGTCTCTAGCCCCTCAGGCACTTTTAAAACACATGACCCCCCCTCTTATGTGGAGATAATTAGACTCAATTAATGTCAACTCTTACTTGACCTTGAATAACCCACATTACCCTAGCAGGCCTTGATTTCCTCATGTGTAAAATAGGACTAGTCACTACTGGTCTCACTGCGTTGTGAAAGCTGAATGGGCATGTGGCCATTTAGCCTGACATCTGGAGGAAGGAGTCTGCCATCAGCCACAGCCTATTCCCAGTGGCTTTGCCATGGGAACATCTTCAGAGTTCTGCAGAACCCAAGGAGACTTAGCTTCGCCTTCTCAGAGGTGCTAAGAAGAGGCGAGATGGCTAGATCTGCCCCAGCAGCTCAGAGGAGTCATAAGGAAAGTCAGCCTCGTGCCCATGGAGCAGCTCTATCCCTGGAGAACTAGTGTCTATGTCAGGTTGTTTTTCAGTCTGAGGCTGTCCAGAGGTGCCATCTGGTCAATATAAGCTGCCCGAGGATCTGTGCTACTCACTTCAACCTCTAAAATACAGGGAGGGGCAACTTAACATTTGGAACCTTGGGCTCCATATCGCAAAAAAAAAAAAAAAAAAAAAGTGATTAGAAATGTCACCATGAGTATAAGGAATCTCTTTGATGGGGAATCCCCTTTTTTATGATCTTGGCTTGGTCACTTACTAACTATGTTCCTTTAATCATGCAGTCTGTGTGAGTCTCCACGCCTTTAGCTAAAAAGCTACAAACACACATAAAGCACCTAGCAGAGAGCCTGAGAGGTGATAGCTGCTTATTAACAGGCATCTGTGTGTGTTGTGCAACAGTAATACCCACAGCATAATAATGACATCAGAAGTAGCCTAAGGGAGAGGCATATGAATTCATGCAGGCTATGGGCCAGGTGCTAGATAGCATAAATGTATATTATTTTCTTACACCTGTCCCCTGTCTTATAGCTGTGGAAACAGACCTACAAAATTAACTACTTTTTTTTTAAATGACCATGAGACCAAAGGTTATTTAATGCATTGGAGTTTTTCAGTGCTGGGGTAACAAACGACTCTCCAAAATCCCAGTGGGTTCCAGAATGTGAAGGTTTATATCTCCATTACACAAAGTCTGGTGACAGTCATAGGCCTTTTGTCCCACTGGAATTTGGTACCCAGGGCCTCCCAGCAGCAAGGAGAGATAGAAGGACAGAGCAAAATGGCACGTAGCTATCACACTCTGGAGTGACACCTGTCCAATGTACCCACAGTCTGTTGATCAGAGCCATGTTCCCCACATAACTGGAGGGAACCTAGTATGGGAAGGATATGCAGGCCTTTGATGAGTACTGTCTCTGCCTCTTGCTGGTGCTAGAACTGGATGCTGAACACAAATCTATGTTTTTCCTATTATGCCATTTTATTCTCAGAATGTTCATTTTGTTGTTGTTGTTGTTGTTGAAAATGCTTTGTTCATCACTTGAAAGTGTGACTCGCCGTTCCTTCTAAGAGATTTTGCTTTCATCCATTTCCTGTCAAAGACCCCTGCTTTAAGTACTGGGCATCTCTGACAGGTGTGGACAGGGACCCTGGCCGGGGAGTTGGGGAGGCTCTTGCTATTGGCTTCACAAGTCACCCGCAGCAAACAGGGTGATCGCCATGTGCTAGAGAAGGGATGCTGACATCGGGTTAGGCTTTGACCTATGTTGAAGAAGGGGCGGGAAGAGAGGACAGCCTCTGCTCTGAGCGCATGCTGTGCCCACGTGAAGGTCCTCTCTCTGTGCCTTACACACCCTTGCACACTCCCAGTCTTTGCCCATTCTGCCTGGAATTTCTTCTCTTGCTTCCTCATCCCCTCTCCCACCCACCTGCAGGCACAGTCTGAAGGTAACTCTCCTCATTCCTTGAGATAGGTCCCTTAAAAAGCCAGTCTGCAGCAAGCCATTCTCCCCTTGAGGGCCAATGCATTTCACCTCAGTCCCATCCAACACTGAACTGTATGCCCAGTGTGGGTCAGTTGTACAGAGGGACAGCTGTCAAAAGGTTGTTCCTTGTGCACAGAAAATGAAGCTGCTAGTTTTGTTTATATGCTTTTAATCTAACCTTTTGGGGTTTTATTTTGTGCCATGGCAACTTAAAAATTACAATTAATGATGTGCTATTGCTTTATATTGGCCAGTGTTCCTCATAGACCCCTGCCTCTCCTAAATATCTGAGTCTGTGTTACGGGCACTCAACTAGGAAAGAGAAGAGAGGCTACTTTGGTGGTTTCCTTTTGTTTATCTAAAATGGCTGCCCTTGGGTCGGAGAGATGGCTTAGCACTTAAGGCGCTTGTCTGCAAAGTCATAGGACCCAGGTTCCATTCCCCAGGCCCCGTGTAAGCCAGATGCACAAAGTGGCACATGCATCTGGAGTTGGTTTGCAGTGGCTAGAGGCCCTGGTGCACCCATTCTCTCTTTGTCTTCCTCTTTCTCTCTCAAATAAAATGGCTGCCTTTGAAGCTTCTGTCTAAGAGAGGATTGGAAATACACAGGTCTGGGGCTTTGGGCTTCTGTGCCAGAGGAATGGGCAGCTGGCCTGTTAGTTTGTCCTGTTTGCAGCCTCTCTGAGAGACTTTCCTCAGTTCCTTTCCCTGGGGTTTTAAAAGTGGAACAGAACATGGGGAAGGCATGACATTAGAAAGTTTAATATATTCATAATAGTTCCCTGGGTTCGTAAAGAGGAAAAAAATAAAAGGTTAAGGTAGAAAAAGAGGGAGAGAGACAGATAGAGAGCAGAGAGACCTCAAAAGTTAGATGCACCTACACCATTAATGCAGATTCTAAAGGTCTGAGACAGGGGTAGGGCATATGTATGGCTGTGCATGGTGCCGGCCCTTCTGGGAGATCCTGATGCAGGGGCAGGGGTTGACCATTCTCTATGAGAAAGCAAAGTTCCAGAAGTTCAAGAGGAAGAAGAAACATGGTATGGGCAGGCAGGAGAAGTGGCTTCCACAGAACTTGGTACGGGTAGATAGGAGAACAGAACAGCAGGCAAGCTTGCACCAGAGTATTTCCCTTCCCTTCTAGCACTGTTCATTCATAGACTGCTGATGAAGCAAACTCCCAAAGGAGAAAGATACACTTATGTCTTTATGTGCACTACTTAGGGGCTACTGACACAAGCTCTCACAGGCTGGTCTTTGGACCTTGGCAGAAAAACATGCCATTGTTCAATAGCCGGTGTTCCTTTAAAAAAAGACCAGAAGAGAATCTCACTTGTGCTAAACTGAAGGCATCACGGTCCTTGATTCTGAAATACCTTCTGTCGAGGGCTGCTTTTATCTGTCTACATGATCACTTAGTTATCTTTCACAATACAGTCAACATCCTTGCTCTCACCACCCAAAACAAAAGCTGGAAATCCAGCCGTCGCTTGTATGTGATGGTGGCCTTCTTGCCTTTCCACCCTGAAGAAGAGCATCCTTGAATCCTGTTAATCACTCTGCTGCTTTCCTTCTTCTGTCATTCCACCACGTTTGTCTCTTGTTCTCATTGCTTAGTATGAAAAGAGTTTTGAGCTGCTGGTTGTTTGGGGGAGCTTGCTTTTTCATTAAATATTTTATTAAGATTTATCCATCTTTGTAAGTTGCTGGAGTGTATTGTTTTGATGACTGGAAATTCTATTGTGTGGATAAATCATTTTACTCACTCATGCTTTCATTGTTAAGCATTAAGGCTTTCAGCATTTGTTCCTTTTTTTTTTTTTTTTTCCTCTTCCTATTGTAAGCTCTGATGATAGGAGCACTCTTAAGAATTCATGTCTCTTGGGAATGTTCAAGAGCCTCTTTTTGGATTATAATTACTGGAAGATTTGCTTGGTCACAAGGGTTCAGAATATCTAACTTCAGCCCATAGTGCCAAACTGTTTGCTGAAGGTGGCGACTCCACCTTGTATGTCCCACGGCAATGCAGACGACGCCCTGTGTCTCCACATTCTCTCAGTGTTATCACCCTGTTTCTTGGTTTAACCAGTAAAAATGGGCTTGCAACATGTCATCATTCTCTTGATACACATTTCCTTAATCGTCAGTGATGTTGACCATTTTTCTGATATTTCTTTGGCATATGTTATTCACTTCTGTGTGTAGATATTCATGAGTTTTGTCCATTTTTTTTTTTTTTTTTTTGGTTTTTCGAGGTAGGGTCTCACTCTAGCCCAGGGCTGACCTGGAATTTACTATGGAGTCTCAGGGTGGCCTCGAACCCACGGCAATCCACCTACCTCTGCCTTCCGAGTGCTGGGATTAAAGGCGTGCGCCACCACGCCTGGCTTTTGTCCATTTGTTTATTGATGTTCATTGTTGCATTCGTTACTTTATTTGTTACTGGGACCAAACACTCAACAAAAAAAACAAATAAAAGAAGGGAGGGTTTATTCTGGCTTGCAGTTTGAAGGGTGGCTGTCCATCATGGCAGGGAAGGCATGGCTGAAGGAGACAGTTGGTCACGTTGTATTTGCAGTCCATGCAACTTCAAGGCTTTCTCGCAGTGACCCATCTCCTCTAGTAAGTCTCCACTTTCTGAAGATTCCACAACCTTCCAACGACCATCTGGGGATCAAGGGTTCAGACACGTGAGCCTATGGGGACATTTCTTATTCAAACCTTCCTCCCCAGACTGTCATAGGATCATGGCCACCGCATAATGCAAAACGTATTCTTCCTGACTTCAAAAGTCCTCATTGTCTTCAACAATCCCAACACTGTTGAAAAGTCAAGATCCAAAGTCTCTTCTGAGGCTTTGATACAGGGGTCTGTGGGAGTCCAGAAAAGTCCTTGAACTCCAAATCCTGAGTTTGTGTTTGTATTCAACCAAATAATTGAGCAAATCAAACTGAGAAGGTTAATATCAAATTATTATATTTATTTAGGGAAGTACAAAACCCAGGGAAGGAAAATTGATACACCCACTCAGTCTGAGTCCATGCGGTGGGCCTGGAAGAAGAAATGAAAAGAGATTTAGAGAGAAAGGAAAAGAAAGCACAAAGAGCTCCTGTCACATGAACTGCAGGGAGTGGATAGAGAGTGGTCAGGTGGTTCCTCCCCTCGTCTTAGCCCAGCGTGGGTCGAGAGGATGGGAGACTTACCAGAACCAGGTACAGGAGTGATGGTCAGAGACATGTCCCCTGGAACACATCCATTTATAACTCTATTGTGGTAGGTTTTACCTTCAGGCTCAGGTGAGCTAGAGTGAGAGGTGATTGTTCTGGGCTAGGGGCTGGCTCAGGAAGAGGCAAGCCATGACACAAAGTTCCGGGGGCTGAACTTGACCAGCTACCATGTCAGGATCAGATTTAAATTCTTGGAAAGGGGACCTCACTCTCAGGAGGGGCTCAAGTTGTTTGTGTCAAAGCAGATCTAAGGAACTCCTTTAGGCAAGAGATAAAAAAAAATCAGATCCTTTGATCTCTAACAAGGGCAAATATTCCTGCCTTTATTGTCTGGGGCTTAGTCACCCTAGCTGCCTAACAAAGCTACCTGACTCCTCAACTTGAGGCAATCTCTTTGACTATGAGTCCCTAAAAAATAACAGAAAATGGGTTATATAAGTTGAATATGCAATGGTACAGGGTATGCATTCCAATTTTAAAAGGGAGGAATGAAGGTGTAGCAAGGAAATATCAGACCAGAACCACAAGGGAAAACAGCAAACCCTACAACTGCACATGAGGCTCATGATGAAATCATCTGTGCTCCACCCACCTTAAGCAGGCCCACTTCTCTAGCCCTGTTGCCTATAGCACATGTGACCTCTCTTTTGGGCCAACTCCATTCCTTGCTTGGAGCTTTCTTTGGTCCTGGCATGTCCAACATTCTGTGGTATCCATTGCAATTCATGTGCTATTTTCCCAGCTCCATATATGGCCTCTCAGGGCCTTCCTACAGGGAGTTAGATCCTGCCACACATTGCCTGGATTCAGTGGCTTCCCAGAACCTTGGTGTAAGCCTCACTGTCGGATTTTGCATGCCTGCAAGACCAGCACCATGTGAACAATTCTGCAGTGCTCTGCTTCTCACTCGAGACGCGTCCTGGCAGTCTTCCATCACATCTGTAGTCGCTTCTGTATGCTAGCTGGGTGAAGTTGAGGAAACACCTTCCTAGGCGATTGGTTTTTGAGCAGGAAACCTCTTCAGCGCCTTCTAGGTTTAAGTTTGCTCCTTTCAAATGTATTTGCATTATCATAAGTTTGAGTCTTCGATGGCCGAGGTCTTTCTCTCAGAATACCTTTCCTGTTGCGGTGCAGAGCAAGAGGGTTGTCTTTGATGGTGGCGGCACTCTCTCTAACAATTATATCTACTTTCTCACATTTACCTTGGCCACAACTTTAAGCTTGCTTTTGCACCATTCCTCACCAAACTGCACATGTTTTCATAACTTTCTGTTCCGTTTGTTGCTTTTTCTTCCTGTAGACCTGAAAGATTACAGTGGTAGTAACCATGCCACAGCTTGAATGCTTTCCTGTCTTAAAATCTCCACCACCATACAAATTAATTCATGACTTTTGAATTCAGCCAGACGTGAGTCCTCAGGACTTGGGCAGGATGCAGCCAAATTCTTTATCAGAATATAACATGGAATGACCTTCAGCATCTTTCTCAGTAGAGATTTTATTTGCCCCATTCTGGTCTTCCAAACTCACACCAAGATGGCTCATTAAGCTCTGCTTGCAATATTCCATGACTTCTCTCTCCACAGCTCCAAACTTTTCCACACTCCTTCCACAAACTAATTACAAAGGCCTAAGAACCACCTGGCCACATTTATCCATAGCAACTACCTTAATTCTCAGTGCAAGCATTCTGTATGAGTTACTTGTTACTGTGATCAAGTATCTGACAAGAACCGACTTAAGGGAACAAGGATTTGTTTTGGATTACGGTGTGAAGGGACACAGTACATGATGGCAAGTAGGGTGCAGCTGCAGGAGCATGGCACAGGCTGGTCCCGTTGCATCAACAGTCAGGAGGCTGAAAGTGCACAGGAAGTAGGGCTGGGTTCTAAAACCTCAAGATCCAACTTCTCCATGACCTGCTTCCTTCAGTGAGCCTCTGCCTCCTAAAGGATCCATATTCTTCCAAAACAGCACCAGCAGGTTGAGGATGAAGTGTTCAAATACATGGGCTAATGGGCCACATTTCACATTCAAACCACAATACTTGTCTTTCTGTTACTGAGTTGTGCATGAAGATTCATTCTTCATGCTCATATCTTTCTGATTGTATTACAATTATCTTAGTTTATGACCATACTTTTTCATTTAAGGTACGTTTTAATAAACAGAAATTCTTATTTTGTATATAATTACATTTATTAATCATTTTAATAGCCAAGTCCTTATGCATCTTTTTAAAGAAATATTTCAATCACCAAATCAAAAGTGTATTCACATATTTATTAGTTTTACTTTTATAATTTTATTATTGATACATTAGTTCGTAATTTATCTGGGAATTTCTGCTTATATTTTGTGTGATGTGTGAGTCTGATTTTTTCTCCCTCTTTGCCCATACAGCATTTTGTTTTTCCACTTTCCACTTTTGTGTTCTGGGTTTCTTTGGAGGCTGAAGGCAGGGTTACCATAGCCTGGACTGAATCCCTGGTCTACAGTGTGCTGTGGTTCAGGAACTAAGGGTCACAAAGGTCAGGGGAAGGGGATAGCCTTTCTTCACAAGGCATCTCCAAATTAGGCTCTGGTGTGATGTGAACGTCCTGGGGAATTATGTGGTAAGGCAAGAACACTTAACCTTCCATGGGCTTGGACTTCCTCAGTTATGAAAGAAATAATTTTCGTTGTGACAAGAACTTGCTGGAATCCATAGAGAAACCCTTGTGCAGTTTCTTTACTTATCTCATACAGAGCATACCGAGCTGGGACGCAGGAAACTGGAATGGTGGTAGCAACCATCACATCATCAGTAGCAATGGTGGCCAATATTCACTGAGTGCTTGTATGTAGCAGACACAGAACTCCCCAGTTATGTGTATTGTCTCACTTCACACTCTGGTGTGAGCTGTAGCAAGTCAAGTGACCACTGTAGAGCTACTGTAGAGGATAAGATTGAAGGTTTTCCAGATCTCTCCTAATAATGGAAATCTACAACCTAAAACATCGTCCTGTCATTCATGATAGCAATATTTCTGAATCTTTTTCACCATTTGATGGCAAGAAATGAGGCCATTTCACAAGTTTCTTTGAATGAAGGGGCATGATGTTTCAGTTCACACAGCCGGTCACTACCATCAGCTCAAAACCCCAGAAAAGTTCAAAGGATTTAAGTGCTAGACCAATTTTGTTTCTTCAAGAAAGTGCCCTTGAGTTCTGAGGATTTAAACTTCTTATCATAACATGTAGAGGCTTCAAAGATCTTCAATAGGGAGACCATTTTGCCTGTCTGCACTGCTGTATTACAGAGCCATGTCCAGCCCCAGATACCCATCCTCACTGGAGATCTGAGAAGAGTTCTTTCTTATATCCGCTCTTCTCGTTTCTTTGTGACTGATTGCAGACCATCTCAGATAAAAGCATTCAGATCCCAAATCAAAAAGAAGAGTGGTTTACTAAGCTATAAAATGAATCCAGGAGAAATTGATTAAAGTGTCTTTTTTTTGGGGGGGTAAGTGGAACTTAAATTAAAAATTTTAATGGCATACAATCAAAGAAAACAATCTCTCTCTTAAACTTACAAAAATACCCATGGTAGTGAGCTTTAATGACACAGTGAAGACCAATTAAATTAGGGAAGAAAGATGCCCCAGATAAATTTCTTTAGTGATAATTCATGTCAACTCTTCAACAAGTATTGAACTGTCAGCACATACTTCTGTTTACACGACAGGTACTGTGTCCCAGCATCGGAATGATTCTATTAACAGAAGCACACATAATGCGGGCCTTTGTGTAAAAGCTTATATAGTTATGTGTTTAATCCAACATCTTTTTCTTGGTTTTCACTGTGGAACAGTGATCATGGATGGTCTGAATCATAGCAAATGGGGCTTTAGAGTTTTGAGGTGTTTTCTTTTGAACTTTTTATTGACTACCTTCATACATAATCACCTAGTTTTGTTCTAAGCTTTATGTTTGTGTTTGAACTCCAGATACTGATTCATTTCAGTTGAAGTAGTGCTTATTAAAACTCTCAACCTGTATTAGCTCTATATGGAGAATATCCAGACATGAAAGAAATGTAATAAGGAATAATTTCTTGGCTTTTGTTTATTTGGCCATTTTATTTGGTGCCAAGCTCTGTGTTAAGCTTTCCATATACTATCTCACTGAACCATCTGCACATCCATGTCAAGTGTGGGTCTTCTCACCCCATTTTACAGGCGATGGGACAGAAAGTCAGGCATCTTTCAGCACCTGCCAGTAGTCGCATATCAAGTGGCACAGCAAGGCCAGCATTATAGTTAGGGTCTGATCCATAATGCATGTTCTTCACCTACGTGGTATGAAACACCTGGACAAGGAGTTTCTTCCCCCAGGTATCTTACAATTACAGGAGAGATTTAACCTAAAGTGTCTTCAGACTTACTTGTGCCCACATAGACCAGGCCAACAACACAAATGAGAGAAAGGGTGCATACCTATCTTGTCATATACTTACTCCTGGTACTATCCTCAGATGGATTTTTACAACACAGATTTTCCACCTGCCTATTCAACATGTAGTAACTTTCATAGTTCACAGGAAAGTGTGATTTTTCTTTCGTTTTTTTTTCTCAAAAATACTGTATATTTGGCAAATCATTGCCTCATCTTTGACAAAGACAAATACAGGAAGAAATATTTCTCTCCAGAAGGGAACGAGTGGAAATGATCACTGATGTTCAACCAGAAAGGAGAGTGCTAGGGACTGGTGAGGGCTGGGGAGGAGGCCCCTCCTTGGTGAGGAAGACAGGGGTGAGTCAGCACAGCAAGGCTGCCTGTTGTCTTGTCTGCTACTTCCTTGTTTCGTGGAAAGCAGCTCCCAGGAGAGATTTTATTGAAACTGGCTAATTTACTTTTAAATGCTGCTATATAGGCTGAGCAAAACTACATGGAGATGTAGGACAACAGCTGCTCCTGGTGCAAATCTATAATTACTAGAGTTTATAGGGTATTGAAAATATATGGGATTTTTAACAGGTTCATTATTTTAATATAATTATTTATTTATAGTATAGGAACGACTAATACTAGAATTCAGTGAGAACAGCATTTTTGGAATGTTGGGGTTGGTTTTTTGGGGGAGGCGGGATGCCATCTGGGCAGAAAAGTCCTATCTGGACAACAACAGTCTTTGGGGACCTTGGAGTATCGGAGCTGAAGACCTCTCAGACCTCAGGAGAGCCCAGTGTTCATTCTCACCTGACACATGTCCTTATGTCTGGGGCTACAGAATTCACATGGGCTCTGCCAGGCTTCTTCTGGAGATATCATCCCTGAATTGGGAAACATGGCACATTGTTTTAGAAGGCAGAGTTACCCAAACAGTGTGATCTTATGGAAGAATATTTGGAAATGTATTAAAGTAGATACCATGTAGTGATTTGTAGGTTACCATGGTTTATTATCACTCTTACTTGTTTCATATTTTATATAACTGGGATATAATTTTACCAGGTTTGTAATCTGCTGGGAACTAATGGGACCATCATCTCATTCTATCTTTAAGGACCTCATATCACTGGTCCGTAGTCAATTTCATATTTTCTTATTTGTAAATATTTAGGTTCATTTCATTATATAGTAGAGACTTATTGAAATTCCTCCCTTCAATAGGCAAATCACCATCTAATTTTGAATATGAATCTCATTGAGCTTTCCCAATGCTGGCTAGGGTTTTCACTTTCCCTCTTGCTCCTTCATACACACACACACACACACACACAGACACACACACGCACTTTAGCACACTCATCTTTCTGCTTCCTCCTTCTATGATATACTTCTATGATAGCGAAGTCCACTGAATCGTCCTTGAGCAAACCTTGGAGGGACTGATCTAATGTGAGAGGGACAAGTTTGCACAGTGCCACCCTTGTGCTGATCGCAGAGGGCAGGTGTCTGCCTGCAGATGATCTCTGTGATACTAGGCTCTTTAAATCCAACTGCAAAGTGAACCTACATTAGCCCCCAGCAGCCTAAGAGGGTTTACTGGGTGTGACACCAGCCAGGCTGAAGGTATTGGCCAAGTAAAACCAGGCATCACAGCAAAGAGGGAAGCCAATGACCAAAAGGCATATGCGACTCTGATTATGGCTTTGGCTAAAGAGGGGAAAGTTATGAGAAGCTCCCCATTTCTGAGGTAGGCGCAGCACAGGACTCTGTTCAAAGCAAGGGCCGGACCAGGACCTGGTTTTACCACTCTCGCCACGAAGCTTCACCTCCGGCAGCATCGGTTTCTTCT
Source organism: Dipus sagitta (assembly GCA_036346955.1). Classification (NCBI taxonomy): domain Eukaryota; kingdom Metazoa; phylum Chordata; class Mammalia; order Rodentia; family Dipodidae; genus Dipus; species Dipus sagitta. The sequence continues at coordinate 46,429,975 of CM070777.1, read as the reverse complement.
CTGTCACTTGGCGACATGCGTCATGGTGCACTCACGGGCCCATTGTGTTAAGTGCAATAGGGCCTGTGCAAAGCAGAGTCTGGCACTTAGCAAGGGCTCATAGGTGGACTGTCACTACCAATAACTGTCACCAGCACTGCTCTTATCTCATATATTCTGTAATCATCGGGCAGCATCATAGAATATGGGACTGGAGGTCAGAGAATTATGTTCACACTTGGCACTTTCCTGCGTGTTCCAACTTAGAGAGAGAGAGAGAGGTCCTCCCTCAGCCCCATTCTCCTCATCTGTCAGGTGAGATGCTTGAATTAGGGATGTGTCAGCCCCCCTCTCCCCAGGAGCTATAGGTTAAACTGACTGTGCTGAGAGTTTGGGGTTGAGTTGCCTTGCTCATCAGCATGCAGCCGCTCCTCACAGTAACTCCTCCTCGATGAATGGAATCCCGTTTCTTAGCTTTCACTTACCCAGTGACTACTAACGTGTTGGAGGGCACTGTGCCAAGAACTATGTCGTGTCATCTTCAGGAAGCCTCGCCTCATCTCTATATGATCATTTTTCTTCAGCTGCTAAAGCCAAAATGTAGGAAGCAGGATATCGAGACAGGCTCCCAGTATCCGTGCTATTTCTAATTGTCCCCGTGTCCCCAGCATTTGCTGGAGAAAAACAATAAGTTTATGCTTCTAAACATTCATGAGCTTCATTCAAAACATCTGAAGGCCCAGTAAGCTGAGCTGCTGGCTCAGGTTGCACACTACCAGCTTTTACTCCAGCTCCCCAAAAGTATAGGTACAGAGGTTAAAGGAAGACCTGACACTGGGGTAGGGGGGGAAAAACTTCTGAGGCCTCAGCTCTGCCTAACTTTCTCTCACTGTAAAATGAGACTGATGATCAATATGGCTCTAACTGCCCACTGGAGTTCATTTGAGTTAATGAAGGATTGCGTACACGAGTGTGCATTAAAGAGCTCAGCACAGTGAGCATGTCAGTGTGTGAGCTGAAAGAATATCAGCAGCCAGAGGCCGAGAGAATCCAAGCCAGCAGTTTGGAGAACCTCCAGAGATGCTTTACCCTGGTATGTGTAGCAAGCAGGCTCCCCCATGTCTGGTACAGCAGCTCACTCTCTCCCAAGAAAAATCGTAAGCAAAAAAAAAAAAAAAAAAAAAAAAAAAAAGAAAGAAAGAAAGAAAGAAAAGAAAAAAATTGGATTCTAAAGCAACCTGTGGAGTTTGTTTCTTAGTGCCTGGATCAGCTCACTAAGCATAATGTGGAAAATGGCATGGCATCATCTGTGATGGGGTGTCAAGAACATGGGAGCAGGGGGACATGTGGGAACATTGCTCTTTTTGCTTAGTTTTGCTATGAACTTAAACCTTCTCTTTTTAAAAAAGATTATTAAAAATTAAATCATCAGGCTGAAGAGATAGCCTAGCAGTTAGGTGCTTGCTGGCAAAGCCAAAAGACCCAGGTTTGATTCCCAAGTAGCCACGTAAGCCAGATGCACAAGGTGCAGCATGCGTCTGGAGTTTGTTTGCAGTGGCTGGAGGCCCTGGTGTGCCCATCCTCTCTCTCTCTCTCTTCCTCACTCCTTCCCTCCCTTCCTCTTTTTCTCTGTTTCTCAAATTAATGAAATATATTTAATTTTTAAAAATTAAACCTTCTGGCGGCACTCATATCCATCAGTCTGCTTCACCACCCTCCTCAGTCCAATTTAAAAAGGCCCTGGGAAATTTGGTCCCCAAGACACATAAGTACGAAAGTTAGGACTGGAGGTCCTCGTCTCACCTTTCTCCCCCCCCCCCCCCGCCATACACCAATTATCACCTTTGGAAGTGTGGCCTTCTCTCTTCCTGACTCTAAGGATGCATCTCAGCACCTTAGAGAGATGGTAGGAGACTTTGTTTTCACTATCTGGACCAGATGGTGCAAGTGATTGGAGAGTGTCTGCCGTGGCTGGCCTTCAGATATTATGTCCCTGAAGTGAGTGTAGAGGCGGGAATGGGCCAGTTTCCTAGGACCACCTCTGGTGGAGCTCAGTGAGCACCAGGCGGAAACTCAGGTTTACTATTGTACTGCTGCCTTCCTCCATCGTTCCTTCTCTTCCTTCCCCCCTCTCATTGGCCATCTCCTCTCTCAGTCCCACGCAACCTCTTCTGTGAACCTGCTGCCTTCAGCCCACCCCTCCTGGATCTCCACCTCAGCCAAGTTCTCATCTTTAGTCAGAAGCCCTTGTGATGCAGGAGCCTGGGTCCAAGGAGGGATCAAATTCCATAAAGATGCAGGAGCTCCCAGGCCTGTGGAGCCCAACTTTTGGATTCATAATTGAGTTACCAAAGAAATGAAAACGCGGACTTAAAGAAACATAAATTATGAATTGAAGGGTTTATTTTAAGGAGAGTTAGTATCCAGAGGGAAGACTATCAAGAAGTCTCAAGCAAAATGAATAAATAAATAAATAAAATAAAATAAAGAGTCTCCCCTTTCCCAGCCTGGCTGAGAAGGGGTAGGGGAGACAGAGAAACTCGTCCTCATATAAGAAAGAGTCAGGACACACACACAGGGTGTCAGAAAAGACTAAGAGGCAGTAAGGGACTCAGAGCTTTGAGAAAGATTGACCATACATGTAGCAAAGCCAGAAAGCATTTCAGGACAAAATTCAAGCAAGCAGGAAAACTTCTGCAGAACCTAGCAATGGGGACCACGAAGCAAAAACCAGGAGAGTGAAGAGGGGCCATGAGATTTATACAAATATGCCAGGCCCATTTACGGAGTGAACATCTAACTAGGACGAGCCTTGTAATCAGACTCAGGTGTATAAGGGAGAGCCCTGACTGGTTGGTGGACTCCAGAGGCTGACTTGTGTGCCAGGCTTGAAGAAGCAGGAAGTTCCGCCTGGGGCCTGTTCTTTGCAGTCATTTTGGATGGGCGTGGGCGGGTCACACGTGGGTTCTACTTCTGGCATGGCAGGCAAGGTGGCATCTCCTTGGGCCCCCCTGTCCGTGGCTGACTGCGTATAAAAAGGACATCTTGTCCCTGTTCCTCCTTCACTAACACTACTTCAGCCACGAGCTTGGGCTCAGTAGGGCTTCCCTCTGCTCTGGCCCTGGAATGGGGAGCATGTACCATGACTGTGAGTCCCACAGAAGGTGTGGGCCAGAGACATTTGTCTCATTTTGCTTTCCTCCCAGAAAGAACTCCAACTAATTTTCTTTCTGGGTCATCTAGAAGTGAGCTACACCTTGCCAAGGTGAGCATATTTTTTTATCAGACACAGGAGTCTAATCTCATTTGGACGAAGCACATTTCCCCTTACAGTGGGTTTGGCCTTGATCCTTTTGGATCATGGGACCTCCGCGGTTACTGTGCTAAGAAGCATTTTATTCCCTCTGAGCTTGGGTCCAATTTGCCTGGGAGTTGCTGGATCTCTTTAGCTGGCAATGATCCTGTTACCTGGAAGGGATTGATCAGGTCCGCTCTGAGGAGGGTTTTAATCATAAGCCTTCTTTGCCCTCTGATAAAAATGAGTATTGGTGTGCCTAGGTATGTGTGCATGTTTAGTGTGGGTGGAATCATTCTAACACACCTTCCTGTAGTGAAATCTGTATGAGTCCCCCAACTTGAGTGGAACCATGGTCATTTTCCCTACTGTGTCAAAGTCAGGGGAAGCTCCCTGTGTGCTGGAAGCCCCTGACCAGGTTGGGCTGCTACCATGTGTATCTTTTATTGCTACCTGCCGAGCACATGCAGCGAGAACCCGTGTATTCTTGGTCTGAGGATCTCTTGTGCTTCTCTGATAGGTTCATTGTACTTACATGCCACTGCTTTCCTGAGTTCATGTAAAGTGTGTGTGTGTGTGTGTGTGTGTGTGTGTGTGTGTTTTCTATATTTCCCCAAACTGACACTGAATAGGTGCTCACTAAGCTTTTAAAGGTAAGGGGTCAATGGTCTTAGTTGAAAGGTTTGTGTAGGAGAAAATTCTGCACTGAGTGAAAAAGAAAAAAGGAACCTGTATTCCAAGAAAGTTACTTATAATCAGTGTGACCTCACACAGACCACTTACCTCTTCTGAGCCTCCTTCGTCCTGTGTACGATCACAGGTAGATCTCTAAGGTCCCGTCCACCTCTGATAGTCAGCAAGAGTAGTCAGCAGGCCCGGGTTGCCAGGACAACGAAGAAAAAGGCAGGTGCTTCACGTATAGCACTAACTGCTTGAAAAGCGTTTTGTCATCCCTGGGCTTTGAGGACACTGATGTCAGCCTGACATGAGAGACCAAAACACTGACTGTGTTCAGATGTCCCCAGGGCACTGTATTGTCCCACAGCTCTAAGGTGAGGTAAGAGAGAGGTCTAGTAGGACTGGGTCTCCATGCCCTTGCCTGGGGCCTGGGCTCCCTCCCTCTGTCCCTCTGAGGCGAGGCCGCCCCCAGGACAGCATTGCCCCTTGCAGGGGGATATTTTACCATATGGATGTTTGTGGGGAGCTGGAGAATGTGTTTTCTGTCAGGCTTAGCCTGCCTGTGGCCTAGATTTGCCAGGACCTGTGTGTGCATTGGGGTGGTTTGTTGTGCTTGGCTGGTTTATGGGGATTCTGGGCTGGGTCTCTGGTTGTACCTGCAGGTTTGAAACCAATTACAATCCAGGTAACGAGAAGTTCGCCACAGCTCTCTGCTGTCTGTTGAAGGCCTATGCCAAGAAATCAAGCAGGTCCCAGTGACCTCTCAGGAAAATTTGTGGTGTTTCAGAGGCCTATGGTGGGTCACAAATTTTGGTTAAACTGTAGGATGTGTCTACAAGCAGCAGAACAGCTTGTTCCATGGTTCGGCAGGGAGAGGAAAAAAGCCATTCCCCGAGCTCAAGATGTGTTGCTCTTTTCCCAGTCTATCAGGTGACTGTATGCAGTCTGAGACAGATCCGGGGTTGGGACAAGCAGGACAGATGGTTGTTTCCTGCTCCTTGGAAAGAGAGCAGTGGCTGTGAGGAGGCCTCTTCCCTACAGCCAGGCTTCTCACAGCTCAGAGCACCCTAGCCCTACACCTTGCCTCCTACTTCTCCCTCTCTTACAGCCCTCGGCAGAGCCCCCTGCTTCCATTCTGTTCTGGGAGATGGGATGAGTGCACCTCAGAACACACTACTGTGTGCTTGCAAATCTCCAGGTCTTTGTTTCTAGGCCTGAATGTCAGAAACATGGAGCCCAGAGGAGCAACCATAACTGCCTGAGATCCAGCAGCTGTTCAAGGCTGTCACTCTGCTGGTTCCAGCCTTGCTCTCCCTGTTCCTTCCAGGGAGAGTGGCCACCTGATGGCTCAGACCACCCCTGAACTTGCCCTTACTCTGTCTTTTACTTTCTTCTTTTTTTAAAAAAAAAGTATTTTATTTATTTATTTTGTAAGGAGAGAGAGAAAGAAAGAGAGAATGAATGGGTGCTCCAGGGTCTCTAGCCACTGAAAACAGACTCCAGATGCATGCGCCACTTTGAGCATCTGGTTTTTTAGGTGGGTACTGGGGACTTGAACCCTGGTTCTTAGGCATTGCAGGCAAGTGCCTTAACTGCTGAGCCTTCTCTCTAGCCGTAAGTCTTTTTACTTTCACTTCAAGATTCCTCTTTAACTGTAGCTCTGACAGCTCAACTTTTTCCAAGATATATGGAGTCGCCTTTCTAAGAAGAGAGGCAACTTTTAGGAGAGGTTGTGTGACTCAGCATGTGTTTACTGATCCTCTTGTTATAAACACAGCATCGAGAAGCCATGTAGGAGACACAGAACTGAGAACAGTACAGTGATGTCCACAAGGAACTTGCCTGCATTTGCTCTGTGAGGCACTGTACACAATGCTGGCTGACCACTCTACGGTAGAGACCTGAACACAGCGCCCTGAGAATTCGGAGGAGCTGGAGGATTTTGAAGTCATCTTGCTATTTACAGCATTAAAAAGTATTTATAGGCAGTTATGCGGGAAAGACCAATGAACTTCAGAAACTATAACAAGCCCTTACTCAGTTACATTTGAGTAACTTCTGTGTTTTTTTTTTCATAATCTTAACTTCAGCCCCAAATGTAAAAAGGTTTCTCAAGTAATCTCCTTGTAAGGATTTCTTGGGTTCTAGAGAAGTACTGTGTATCTTTATTTCTCCTCCATTTTTTCCTCCTAATCTCTGAGTAGTAGCCATCAATGACTATGGGGGAAAAAAATCCTGTCACTTCTTTGGTTCTCAACTTTTTTATAATACGTAAAATGAGGCATAGCAGTTTACCTCTCATTGCTGTGACAAAACACTTGACCTGAAACTGCTTATGGTAGGCAAGGGTTTATTTTGGCTTGCAGATTTAAGGGAAAATTTCATCATGGTAGGGAGAGCATGGCAGAGCTGACAGCCAGGGTGTCATGTCTTGCAACAGCAGCAGGGAAGAAGCACCAAGAGTGAGCTCACTAGTACTGGCAAGGGGGGCTGGGTTATAAAATCCCAAGGCATGCCCCAAGGGACACATATCCTCCAATGAGACGCTGCCTCGCCGAGGCTCCACAAGCTGGGGATCCAATAGGAGGCTTCATCCCAAACCACTCCAAACACTTCAGGCTTCGGGGGACATTTTACATCCATCCACAATACAGGGATAACAATGGGGCTACTGTGTATAATAGGGATGATGCTTGGTACAGGTCCCTGGATAGTAATAAATGCCCCACAAAGAACAGCTTAAAATTGGCACAATTATTTCCATTTTAATTATTCATTTACCATTACTATGTTCACTTTTATTATGATCAGTTCAATGTTGGAGCCAATGTAGCATAGTAAAGTAAAATATGGTGGGTTGAGGAGGTAGCTCAGTTGGTTAAGTGTCTACCTCGACATGAAGGCCTGAGCTGAATCCCAATCCCCATATAAATGCTGAGTGCCATGCTGCGCGCCTGTTATCCCAGCACTGGGGAAGCAGAGACAGACTGATCCCTGCAGCTTGCCAGTCAGCCAGTTTAGCATAATTGGGGAGCTCTCGACCAAAGAGAGACACTGTCGTAAAGCTGTGGACAGTATGCTTGAGATGATATTCAAGGTTGTCCTCTGCCCTCTGTGCATGCCTAAACACATATGTGCACACTCATACACATGCACATTCACACATGCAGACCAAAACTGTTTTTTAAAAAAAATTGCTTAAATTGACATTTTCAAAAAAATATTAAGACAGGGGCTGGGGAGATAGCTCAGTGGGTAAAGGTGTTTGCTTGCCCACTGGGTTCAATTCCCAAGTTCTACATAAAACAAGATGCCCAAAGTGGTGCATGCATCTGGAGTTCATTGACAGCAACAAGAGAAACCCTGGCATATGCCCATATTTTCTCCTCCTCATCACAAATAAATAAGAATATATCTAAAGATATTAAGACAGTAACACAAAAGCTGTTTGCTTGTGTGAGACGGAATGTATAGCACAGTAATTATATACTAGTTTTTCTTACTGGAACCTTATAGCATAGGCTGTTGTCATTTCTGCCCGTGTGGAAATATTTGTTTAACCTTGTGGGATCTTGCAAGTGAACAAGCTTGCAGGTACATAGCTAATTGTCAACCTCTAATTAGTCTTGAGTCATTTACTTCCTGTCCCAGAGAGAGGGAGATAAAATTATCATTTGAACTCAGCACCCTCTTTTACTCAACTGGCATGAACCGCTGTTTGGTCCAGTCTACTGATGCAGGGAAGGCCTGTCAGGCCCATTGAAAGGGGCCTATCTAAAATGCAGGGATGCAGCAGCCTATGTTCTACTTCTGTCGTGTGTGGATTGCAGTCCATTTCATCTGTCTTTTTTCTCTTCAACACTATAACATTTTTTTTATTTTTAAAAATATTTTATTTATTTATTTGAGAGAGAGAGGAGGGAGGAAGGGAGAGAGAAAGAGAGAGAGAGAGAGAGAGAGAGAGAGAGAGAGAGAGAATGAATGAGCAAGCCAAGACCACTAGCCACCTTGTGCACCTGGCTTACATGGATACTGGGGAATCAAACCTGGGTCCTTGGGCTTTGCAGGCAAGAACCTTAACTGCTAAGCCATCTCTCTAGCCCTTATTCATTTGTTTCTACCACATAGCTGATCTTTTCAAACCTCTACTATTTCTTCCTGGCAAGACTGTCAGATAATAGTGTAAATGCAATTAACAATCACACGCTTAGGTGAAAGGAACAGAATTTTGAGCACATTTGAAGATTTTACAAAACATAGCTGGGTAGAGTTGAGCAGATGCTTGGAGGGACAATAGTGTCTAATCTCTTCATGACCTGCCCAAGGGCACACTACAAATTGGTGGCAGAGTTGTAATTGGAATCTGGAGATTCCAAATTTTCTTTCTTCCTTTTCCTTGTGGTTCTCCAAGTGTGGCTCTGCACCCCAGTGGGGAGGTGATTTTCCTTGGCAAGATAGTATTCTCAGGTGGGCACTGGTGGAGTTCTAGATCTTGGAAGGCTTTCATTTCCCCTCTAATCTTTCTGATTATGTAGATGTGAGTTGTTTTTATCTTCCCTAATCGTAGGATGCAGGACTGGAGCACCCTCCTCTTGGGGCTCCATGAAGTGCTTTGTTTACACGGTGCTAACACCACTCTTAACCTCCATCTGTAGCAAGTTTTGCCATTTTTTTTTTTCATTTGAAATAGGAAAGTTGTCTTCTAGAACAAATATGAGCAGATTAAAATGAATCTATTTTATGAAAATTATTAAGTAAATAACAATGGAGGTTGTAAACCAGGAAGAGGACACTATAGGTTTCCCATTGACCAAAGGAATGGGCTAAGTAAAGTTTGAGAAATACTTTACTTGATTCTAACCTCTAGAAAGTTTTAGACCTTCAGAGGAAGGATAGGGTGACTTTCAGCTTCCCTCTTATTTTAGAACAAGTACTCAGGAAAACAATGAAAGGAAAACAATAGACTAACCAACCATATACCAGAGGTGAACTCAGGATTGTCAACAATTTCATTGTTGGTAGGTTTCTAAAAGCCAGAAAATTTGATTAGTGGCCAATGGAGGTAGTTTTGCTTACATTTTAAATTATAAGCCATATGCCATTGCATTTTTGGAGTACAAAGCCTGCTGCTATTTTTCAGGGACTGATGTTGTATTTTAAGATTGTATTTAGACCTAATCTTCATTTTTTAAAAATCTTCTCTTAAGGAGGTCTCTAACTTCTCATTATCTTATTATTCAATGAGAGGAGGTAAATGGTAGGAAAAGATGGCAAGACACAATTTATCAAACACTTTCCTACTACTATTGCATTTTAAAGATGAACACATAAGGATAAGTGCAGTAAGAATATTAAAGCTATTCATCAAAATGGAGTATAGTATTTTGCACATTTTAAACATATAATTTCCCTATATCAAGTAAATATATGGGCAGAAAGATATACTAAGTTACATGACTTGGGTGATTTCTTTACTATTTTTCAATAGTAAAGCCTCCAATTTTGCTTAATTTGGTCTCTTGCTCCTTGAAGCAGACATTTCTCCACAGTGATCACTATGTCATCTTGGGATCCAGAACGCTGAAGACAGTTACTACTGTCCTGAGTTGAACTTGCCTCTCATGAACAGCTCACTGACACATTCCTGACTTCTCTGGCTGTGATTGTCCTTTTACTAGCCAATATGTTTCCTAGGAATTGCTCCTTCTGTAGAAAATTTATTCTCATTTTGAGGAAACTGGAAACACAAAGGAAAATGGAAGGTGGACTCAACCCTTGGTAACTTATAGGCAGCTCGAGTCAAATGTTTTAAAAATGGGCTTCTGAATCAGCACAGGTGTTACAGAATGACTAGGGAAACTGCATACTGATAGGTAACAATGTCAAGATTGCCAAGAAATAATGCTACTTCCATTACTGCTAATAAAAAGAATGCTTTGCTAAATTAAGGGCTAGCAAGGTTAATGATGATACATTCTTTTTTGGTACCAAGGATTAACATGATAACTTGCATATTAAAATTAATTCAGATGCACTGCTAATGGAGAAGGCATACAAAATTAATTTCTACAGCACCTCATAAGTTATGAGACCTCCACCTCTTTGGGCTAGTGCTCTGTCTACACATGCACCACATGAGTGCCCCAAGTGGGCACACTTCAGCCACAGTGCAGACATCTGTGGCCCTTAAGAACGTTGGGCAGTGTGGGTGTCTTCATTTCAGTTCTTATCACTGCCAGCCCTGTGCTGGGTGTCTCCCTGATGGGGCAGGTGTACTTCATACTTCATCACCTGCCAGGTGCTTGGTTGACAGGGATCTTGGAGTTAATAATGAGACAATGAAGCTGGTCTGAGATGAGAATAGGGTGCAAGGCAGGAGAGAGAATGGGAGAAAAGAGGGAAAATCTTCATCTCCTCGCTCTTTATCTCTTCATGACAGGGAATTTTCCAAGTGAAATCTTGGAGTAACTATGCACTGTCTTACTCCCTAAATATCAAGGCCTGGTAGAACCCAAGCTTTTTTTGAGTCTTTTTAAAATTTATTAATATTTTTATTTTATTTTGTTTATATGAGAGAGAGTGTGCGTTCACATGCGCATGAGAGAGAATTGGTATGCCAGGGCCTCCAGCCATTGTATTCAAACTCCAGATGTGTGTGCCATCTTGTGAGCATGTGCAATCATGCATGCTTGCAGCACCTTGTGCGTCTGGCTATGTGGTACCTGGAGAGTCGAACATAGGTCCTCAGGCTTCATAGGCAAGCACTTTAACTGCTAAGCCATCTCTCCAGCCCTAAAATTTATTAATGCTTTTAAAAGGTTATACACTTATATTCCCTTACCCCTATCTACATGTCACTAAGGGCCCTCCTCAGTGGTGTCGTTGGTATTCACAGTGGTGTCATGAAGGCCTCAGTAAGCTTCTGTAGGTGGAGGCCATGCCTCCTCATATTCTGACCCATCCAATGGCTCTTATAATCTTTCTACCCCCTCTTCCACAATGTTCTCTAAATCTTGGTGGGCCTGTTAGAAATCTGATTTAGTGTTGAGCTCACTGTATCTTGTGGATTTCTGCTTTGATGAGTTTTGAGTAATCACAGTGTCTGTTGCTATCAGTCTGGAGCTGGCTGTCAGGCTAACAATGAGAACAGTACTTGTGTTAAAATTGCTGCTTCCTCTGCAATGTCTCCTGGGCCCTGACAGATGTGGTAGAGGTATTTTAGGCAGCTATCTTTCTTTTCCTATTGATGGATCTTGGATCTCCCCAGTATTCTCTGCCGTCTGTTAAAAAATAAAAAAGCATATTGTCCAGCCAACTATGAGAGCAGCTCTGATTAAAGGGGATAAGCATAGTTATTGGAGAGGTATTTTGATGTGTATACCCATTCTTTTTAGCCTAAGAGCAGTGGGAGCTTCCCTCTGAAGTCTATGAGTTTCTTATCCATAGAATTCTAGTTTAGTTCCCAGTACCAGGTATGAGTGCTTTCCTACTGAGCAGGCTTCATATCCAATCTGAGAACAGTTTGTTACCTGCATAGGCTGTGTGCCACTATTGAACAGGTATGTACTTCTTGCCCACCTGTTTGGTTTCATGGCTTGTAGGATATTTTGGCTTGTTTGCTCATGCTGTTCATGACCATTACCCCCCAGTATCTCCTAAAGCGTTTTTCAGGACTGGGAGGGCTGGCTAGGAGGAAAATGGCTTCCCTCTCAGGAGTCCAAATTTTTAGAGCACACACTCTGAATGAAATCCGAATGCGAAAGTGTCAATTCTGGGGCTGTGCCTTGCATAACATCTCCAATTTCCTATATTCTCACTGTGTGTACTTGTTAAACAGGAAAAATAGTATTATGTAATACAGCAATGGATATATTTTTATATGTATCTATTATAGATCAATATAATACATGTAGTATTATATATATCATAGAAATATGTTATGTAATATAACACAATATAATATAGAATATATGCATTTATACCTTATATACAATTATGTACATAGATATAGTTTTAGTCTACATATAGGGAAATGTTTAAATTTAGATTTACAGTTCAGTGAATTTTGCATATGTATACATGTATGTAGCCCACCACACGTATCAATATACTGCATATTTCTATTATAAGCCAGTGATATATTAGTTCACACATTTATACTGCTTACTGTGGACCAGGTGTGCTGCACTCAGTGCTTTGTTCAAATATGATGTGACGGTTGGTCCTGATTGTCAACTTGATGGAATTGAGAAATACCTAGGAGGTTGACAAAGCACAATTCTGGGTTTGTGTTTGTGAGGGCGTTCCCAGAGACAGCCAATCAACTCGGAATCTCAGTAGAATCTTGGGAGGTGCTGCAGGAAATGAGTCGTTGTGGGGTGAGCCCTTGAGGGTTGTATTCGGCTCCTGCTTCCTGTCTGCACTCTCTGCTTCCTGGTTACCAGGAAGTGACCAGCTTTCCTGTGTTGTGCTATATTTATCAGTCAACTTGTTGTGGCTGGGACAAAATACCTGACTAAAATTAGTTTCAGGAAGGGTTTATTTCAGTTTACAGTTCCAGGTCACAGTCCATCATGATGGGGATGGCAGTGGTGGCAGAAGTTGAGGCAGCTCATCACATTCAGCAAAGTGAGGAAGCAGAAAATGAAGAATGGCGCTGTTCAGCCCGCTCCCCAGCCCATGGAACACCCACAGTGAAGGTGGATCTTCCCACCTACTTAACCTGACAAAAATAATCCCTCACAGACATGCCCAGAGGCTAGCCTAATCCAAATAACTCCTCACAGTGGATTCTAGGTCCTACCCAGTTGTCAGTCAATGTAAACCATCACACATGTCCTTCTGCCATTATTATTCTACCTGTCCAAAGGCTAGAACCAGCTTCCATGGACTGAAATTTCTAAAACTGTGAGCTAATTCAGTTCTTTCTTAGACACTTATCATCGCAGTAAAGTTCTGACTAGCATGTTATTGCATTTCACTTCACAAACTTTTGGGGGTGGTTCAACCCACTTTACAGATAAGAAAACAGATGCACAGAGGAGCTAAGAAATTTGCCCAAAGCTTACACAGAGGTAACTGAGCCCCTGTGCTCACGCTTCATGACTCTGGACTGCATTGCATTTTCCCAGTGACCTGTAACTCATTAAGAGCATCAGAGGAACATGAAGAAAGCCTGCTTGATGGGGGACATTTCTTTCTTTGTTGTACTTCATAGTCTAGTCTATCCTATCCCATATTCTTGCGTGACTTGGGTGCTGCTAAAACTCTGATAGTGCTGAAGAAAGAGAGAAAGAAGCGAGAGCGGGAACGAGAGAGAGAGAGAGAGAGAGAGAAACAAACTTGTTCTTTCCATGTCTTCCTTGGTGGGTGTATTATAGGAGCTCTAGAAATAAATGGTTATTGACTGATATTTTCAGAAAATCCTTCCCTCTAGCTTTCATCCAGCTGACATTTCTTGGCTAGGTGATGGTGTGGACAAATTGACTGGTTGGCTCTACTGGTCAGGTGGCATTTCAGGATGCTTAACCTCCTCAGCCTTGTTTGAAATTTCTTTTTTTCTTGTGACAGTCTAAAAATTTCAGCTGAACATCCTCCATGTTTCTGAACACCAGCTATTCTCTAGGTCAGCTCCCCCATTCACTCATCTCCATCCACTCTGTGTACGCAGTTTTCCTTCTCTTCCTTCATTTTCTCTTCCTCCTCGTTCTGTCGCATCTTCCTCCACTCTCTCGTTCCTCTTTTCCTTTTCTTTCTCTTCTGCCTCATCTTCATATTTATTTTTACTTCTTTCTTCCTTTTCTTTCACTTCATTTCCTTAATGCTAATTGTATCAGTTGCCTGTTTTAAATACTTTTGGGTGGGGAGCAGCCATGTTCAATATGTATTTCATGTCATTAAATTAATGTTTACCAACTTGTACTAGAATAGTGTCACATGTATTTCCCAACTATACCCTGGACATGTCCACGTGGATGACTTACAGGTACTTATAAGTGTTAAAGAAGGACTAGTAATGAGTCATGAAACCTCCTCCTTTTTATATTTTATTTCAAAAATTATTTATTTATTTATTTATTTGAGAGAAAGAGAGAGAGAGAATGGGAACATCAGGGCCTCTAGCAACTGCAAATGAACTCCAGACACATGGGTCACCTTGTGCATCTGGCTTACCAATTGAACCTGGGTCCTTTGGCTTTGCAGGCAAACCCCTTACCTGCTAAGCCATCTCTCCAGTCCTATGCTTTTTCTTTAAACTTATTTTGTCTTTCATGTGAGCAAGTGACACTTTCAAATGAGTTGAAAGAATTTACTTTTCTCTGGTTATTTTCAGAGTGAAAATGCTCCAACTTGACATTGAAGCAACTAATCACCACCAAACTTAATCTGGAACATTTACATTCCAGTTCAGTGTGAACAGTTTTTCTTAAGGCTTTAGTGTCAGAAAAAAAGCCATGTTTCCTGTCAAAGATTTGTCCTCTTCTGCCTTAATGATCAAAAACCTCTGGAGCTTGGCTATTTTCCCTTATTACCCTAAGGAAGGCAACTGGAGTTCTACGTTGACTTTACATCTGTGTGTCATCTTCTCTCCTTTTTATTCTTTTCTTTTTGGACTAAGGTATAAAGAATTACATACCACTAATGATAAATATATGGTCAAGTAAGGCCCTGAATAAAATATTAATATCAGTTTCATTGGAGTGCCATTTGAGATTCATCCACAGAGACTGAACATAATTGGAAATGCAGCGTGTTTCGTTTTGCGTGTGTGTGTGTTTTAGTGCTCCCATCAATTGACTGACTCTTTTCTTTATTACACTTGGACTGCCCCACAGGTAAGGACCATGTATCCCTGCACTTTGTGCAGAGAGCTCATTGCATGTCATTGATGGATATTTATTCTCTTCATTTCCTTTCCTCTTACACTTTACCCAGTTCCTCCTCCATTGCTTTAGAGTCCAAGCAGCATCTCTTTGATCCTCTTTTATTTAAATATCTGGCCTAAGTGTGTGATTCCTGTCTTCAATCATCCTTGCTTTGGGCCATCCAGGGAGGCACTCACCATGGTTCTGGTGCTCAAGTACAGACAGGAAGCCGGCAAGAAGCCTGTCCCTCAGGACTGCCTCTGCTCTCTTCATTCTTAGCTGATGCTTTTAGAAAAGAAAGTCGGGCCACAGGATAAACTCTTTCCGTTTCCACTTTTATTTATAGAGGGGAAATGGTTTTATCCTTTCTTCCTTGAAGTTTGCTTCTTTAGTTTGTCTGAAACATGTAACACCTCTCAGCTTTCCTTTTGTAATAAATACTATGCTTGAAAGTATGGTGCTACAAGGAGAGATGCCCCAGCTTCCCTCCCTTGGAGCTGACGTGAGCCAAGGTGAGAAGAGGAGAGAACTACAAGAAGATGGGAAACAATTACCCGACCATTCATTCCCACTTTACCAATGCTTGAATCTAGGAGCATTTTCTCATTTAATTCTCTGAACTGAAGGGCCCCACCGTTAGCTTTAAAATACAAACAAGAGGCATTTAATGCGCACTTTCCCCAGAAATGAAATGCTAGCTGCTCCCATCGATCCAAAAACATCGCTGTTGGTTTTTGTTCTTTTGGGTATTTTCAAGCTTTGTGATGGCAGCAATAGAGCGGCGTCAGTGCGCGGCTTGAGGATTGTCTGCAAGTGGCATTATTATTCTAAGTTGAAAACAAAGAAGTAAGAGAGCTCACCTGAACACTCCTCAGTCTGTCCACATGCAAAAGGGAAGATGGCAATCTTAGGCACACATCCCAATCATTTTGATTTATACCCACCTCTTGGAACTTAATTCTCTAGGCTTGTTATTTCAGACAAAAATATACCTTTAAAATTATTTTTATTTATTTATTTATAACTGGAGAGAGACAGAAGACAGACAGAGAGAATGGGCATGTCAGGGCCTGCATCTGTTGCAAATGAACTCCAGATGCACTCTGCCACTTTGTGCATCTGACTTTACGTGGGTGATCACTAGCCTTTGCAGGCAAGCACCTTACTGCATCTTAACCACTAAGCAATCTCCCCATCCCCCAAAATATACTTTGAATGATGCAGATAACAGTTTCAAGTCCATTGCAACCCAGCCTGTGTAGACCAAATGTTTTGTGAAGTATATGACCTATTTACTACTGAAGGGTCTATGCCTTGGATGCCAAAACTTCTTAGACACAGTACCAGATACCAATGCTTCATTACACATGACAACTGCACCAGAATGTGCACCATGTCTTCCTGTGATAGCGGCATTCTAATCCCTATTTTTGGAGGCGTAGAATTGAAGTGATCTATCAGAGGTTGTACTACGGTGTGGTAGCAAGGCTGTCATCCTAACCCTGAACCCAGAGCTCTCCTCATATCCCTATGTCCTGTTTATCATTAGATAAACACAAAAATGGATAGATATTGTCAGAAATAGTGATCAAGAGAGGACCCTGCAGCTCCCATTAGGACCACCTCGTCTCCAGGATGGTATGGTAGTTTGAATGTATGCCCTCCATTGACTCAGATGTTAGAATGAAACTTGTAACTTGGTCCAGAGGCACAGCCCCTCCCCCTTACAATGACTGACTGATGCTCTCACATCTCATAACCCACAAACCTAGGGGAAAGACCAACATTCCCCTGAGGAGGGCTCTCAGAGAAATAGGGGCAGGTAGGAGGGAAATTATGGAACTTATACATGCTGTATCCATACAACTTTATACTTAATAAAAACAAACAAAAAAATAACTTGGATCTCTAGCCACCTGGCTGGCATAGGAGTTACTGTGGGGCAGATACTGGAGTCCAGCCCTAAGGTGACACTGGGGGTGGATCTGAATTCTAGCCTAAAGGCATAGAGAGAGAGCTATTTGAGTGCTGGGGGCTTCTGTTTGCTGTAGGCTTGTACTTACTGCTTTTTGGTGTTTGCTGCCTGCTTGGTGGTTTTTCTCTCTGCTTGGATCTGTACAAGGGAGCCAGGTTCTTCTACTACTGATGGAACTTCCTTTGCATTTGTAATCTTGAAATAAACCCATTCCTCCCATAAGCTGTGTCTGGTTAGATATTCATTCCAGCATTGTGGAGCTGTCTACAAACCATGACACAAATTAAAGCACATTGTAATCATCCAACAGAAGCAGTGTTTTAGTTTTTTTCAAGTTGCCCTGATGAAGGCAGAAAAGGTCTCTCTATCGTCAGGAGACACTTGTGCATTCATCTAACACTTGTTAGGATCCTACTGTGTGGTTGAGATTGTGCTGGCTGTGGGAGATATGGCTCGATTGAAATTGGATATCTTATCCCAGCTTCTCATTGTTTGCTGAGAAAAGGTACCGAAGAAGGTCAAGGTGAAGCTCAGGATTTCTGTTCACAGGCTGCAGTGATGGCTCAGTGGTTAAAGGTGCTTGCTTGCAAAGCATTCAGGCCAAGGTTTGATACCCCAGAACCAAAGGGGCACATGTATCTGGTATTTTTTTGCAAGTGCAAACACATAGAAAAATGCTCCTATCCTTCCCCTCCCACACAAAATAAAGAGATAAAACTACACGTTTTAAATAATAGTTTCTGTTCACTAGCCTAGTGCGATGGGATAGAGGGACCCATAATTGATATTCCATTCCACTCTCCCACACACTCACCATTAGCTCCATCCCTTATTAAGATACATCTGTCAAAATAATCCTGCCTGCTGAGGAAGCTGCATTTGAGTATATGACAACTGACTTTCACAAAGAGTCTGTGATTGAGTAGGGAATCATGGATGAAAGGAATGGGTGAGTGCCTGGGGAAGGTGGAGAGCATAGGGAAGGGAGTTAGGAACACTGTGAAATGTGGTACAAAAGAGGGGTCAAGTGGGTCAAGGATGGTCACTGCAAGGGGCCATGGGTAATGCTGACTACTTAAACTTGCTTATGAATAGGGTGGATCAGAGTTGCACATATTACTGACACAGAACCAAACGAAGTCAAGGGATGTGAGACAGCTGGAGCCCGAATAGAAGGGTGTGGCATGTTTGTCCTGGTACATGCCTTCAAGGCGCTGTCCACTGCTTTGCCAGGCATCATCTCGTAAAAACCAATGCCATGATCACCTGGGACAGAGGCAGCTCCTGCAGGCTTGAGAGGTGGATGAGGCATGGTCTTCTGCCAAGGAGCTGCTGCACTCACCTGGTGTGGCGCCACAAATGCAGTCACCCGAAGTGTCAGGGGTCCGACCAGATTATAAAGTGCAGCGAAGGTTTCCCCTCTGTATCTTTGCTTTTCTCAAACCGCTTTCCTTGGAGCCTCACTGTTAACTGAACAAGCTGCTGTGAGGAAGCCAGCCAGTAGTTACAAGAGTGTGGGGGCGTGAGTGCCTGTCAGAGCTCAGACTGTCCTGTCTTGGCGGCTTTTGGAAGGGAAGGGGTGATGATAAGCCAGGTCTAAGGCCTTGTATTCTGTGCTAGTTGAAGCAATGAAACTATCTCCATGCTTAGATCCTAATTTGATAAGCCCTAGAAGGAATCTCTAGCTCACTTGTTTACTCTTTTGTTTGTTTGCTTTCTGAGGTAGGATCTCACTCTAGCCCAGGCTGATCTGAAATTCACTATGTAGTCCCAGACTGCCCTTGAATTTACAGTGATCCTCCTACCTCTGCCTCCTGAGTGCTGGGATTAAAGGTGTGCGCCACCATGCCTGGCTCTCTTGCCCACTCGTAATAATGCCTGTGTTTGGGCTTCTTTTTGAATCCAGTACAGGTTATGTTGATTCAACTTCCTCAACTAGTGTCAGTCCACTCTGCCATCTGGACTGCAGCAAAGGAATGGTGATTTCATCTTTTCCTGCACTGTTACAGCAAGAAGGCTGGGTAGCTTAGATAACTATGAACATGGGCTCTGGACTCGTACTTCCTGGGGTTAAATAGGCTCTGCCACTAATTAGCTGTGTAGTTTTAAGGAAGTTACTGAAGGTTTCTCAACCCCCATTCGTAAAATCTGTATAATGAGAGTCTATACTTTAGAGAGAATGTCTGGTAGAGAATCATGGCTCAATAAACACTATACTTCTCACAAAAGCCAATTTTGTGTTCTGTCTTCCTTTCTAAGTCCAGTCCCTAGATCTCATTAAAAACTTGGAAGCAGAATCTATCTCCATGTAGGAATCAAAATTGTTCCATAAGTCCCAGATGACACCTGCTGCATCTCATACCTCTCCAAATCTCTTGCCCTATTGCATTCTCCCATTGCCCACAATCCAGCCACACATGTCTCCATGCCATTTTCCTGTAGCAAACTTGTACCGTGAGGTTATTACCTCCCATTTTCTTGACTTCTAGTGCTCTTCCCTGAGATGTCTGCATGCAGTTCCCCCTCATGCCCTTCCAGTGCTTCTGTTTGACAGAAGACTGCCTAGGCTGCATACAGGTAATGGTTCTGCAGCCAGCAGACTCTCTCAAGCTTCCTTCCTGCTTCACCATCTTGAGTATCACCAGGATCCAGTATTGTGGCCTCAGCCCCAGGGCTCTAACCCAGGACTTCTTCTCCCACCAGCTAGTACCTGCTTCTAGAGCTGTCATCTGGCTGGAGCCTGTTTTTCTGTGCAGTGGAAGCACAAAAATGCATGGGTTACCTTCTGGAAGGCTTGCTGGAGGTTTGTACCCATCCTGCCTCTCCTCTTCCTACCACCACCTCACCTGTCCCTTTCCATGGCTCCCTGGGGAGATTCTTAATAAGTCACTTTCACTCAAACTTCATCTTGTTTGCTCCTGGAGAAACTAATGATTATCTTCTTTAGTTAACTGATTATCACTGCCGATCAAGTGTAACAGAAGGAGAACAGTGCCTGCCCCACGGGTATTCAGCAATTACACATGAATGTATGTGTACATGGAGCATCTAATAATGCATAATGTATGTTGTGGTTTGAATGTAAAATATCCCCTATAGGCTCATGCGCTTGAACACTTGGTCCCCAGAAAAGTGACAGTTTGGGAAGGTTGTGGATCCTTTGGGAAGTGGAGCCTCGCTGGAAAAAGTGGGTCACTGAGGGCGGGCCTTATGGTTTTGTGGCTTGGCCCTACTTCCTGTTCACTCTCTCCTTCCTGACCCCCGAGAGATGTGACCAGCCCTGTTCTTGCTGCAGCCTGCCGTTCTTTCTCCACCATGCTGGGCTCTGCCCTTTGAAATTGTAAGCCAAAATAAACATTTTCTTTCCCCCAGTTGCTTCTGATCAGGTATTTATTCACAGCAAGGAGAAAGTAACTGGTACAACATACATGTTACATACAGAAGATGCATACATCTTTTACATGTACTGTTTTGCGATATAAATAGCCATAGATATTTCAGGTATATCTAAAATCAACGGGATTTTGGAGTACATCCATTTTACCTCCTTTTACAAATTCCTGAAATTATGTCTTAATCCATCGGTTTTGACATTGCTGTGCTGCTATGGGGCACATCCAGTTATTAAAGGGCTTTTACTTGTAGATTTAGTGCTAAACTTCCTTTTTGTATTACATATAAACTACATTTGATAAAAGGTTACAAGCTTTGCATGTAAGATACATGTGGTAAAAAGCAAGAACTTAATGTGGACTTGGAGTGGATGCCTAGAATAAACTTGTGGAGCTCTGTTTTTTTTTTTTTTTTTTCCTGAAGGATTTATTTGCTTCCTTCCAAGATTCCTGAAGACATTTTAGCAGTTGCTGCATTCTACAATATCCAAATAGGCCATTTTGTCTGGATGAGGAGGAGAAGTATTTTGGCCCACCTGGTGACCATAGGGATGGACACCATAGGGAGGTGTCCATCATGGTGGGGTGGGCTGCAGGGGGAACAAGGGAAGATTCTGGATATTGTCATTAGTTGTACTTTCATGGAGGCAAGAAAAGTGAATCATGAGTTGCCAGTGGAAGAAGGGGTTGGGAGAAATGTTAGTGGAGTTGTACAAGGCTTGTAACCTGATTTGGAATATGAAGTTTGTGGGCAGTTATTGATTTCCCAGTGGGTGGAATGAGTTTGCTTCGTGACACACTGGCTGGAGGAGGAAGGTTGTGAGAACAAATTACCGGCTGTCAGAGTTTCTCTGTGTGTCTGTGGAGGACCTCCTTCTTGTCTCGCTGATCTAGCCAAGTGCCTGACGTCCACAGATGCTCCCCAGACCCAAGGGAGAAAAGCAGCTCATCCAAGCCGAGCCAGGCTTACCCTGCTCAGCCCTGCCCAGCATTACAGGAGTCCCATCAGGGGGTTTCCCAACATGCCAAAAGATCCCAGGGAGGTAGAGCAAGCCTTGACAACCACAATCTCTCTAGTTCTCTAGGCGCATTGAGTACAGCCAGAACTCACATCCCAATCAATAGGCGCTTGGCCAAAGCCAAATAAGTTTCACCTTAAAGTCTGTGAAGAATGGACCACAATTGAAGAGGCGATTAACTCGTGCTGATGACGCAGTGAGTCTGGGTTGTAATGCATTCCAAGTGCAGGCTGCCACACTCAGGCTTATTAATGTGGGACCCACATGAAGATATAACTGAACGCAAACCCACTGTGTGTGTTTATCAGCGTCCCCTAGTAAGAGGGTCTGAAAAAGCACGGTGTTCCACTCTCTAGAATGCCCTACAATCTCTCCATTCTGAGGGAAGGACTTCGCTTTACCTTAGAGGCAAACATTTCCTAGGATGGACATGAGGTGTGAGTCTTGGAATCATAGGTTATGAGGGGGGTGTTTTTTTTTATATTCTGTTTTTGTTCTTCCTCTCTTGTTCTTAGCTTCAGGGAGGAGAAGGGTAAGAACATATTTCAGTATTGCTGTGTATATGGAGGCTCCTGCTGGCTTTCATTTCAGGAATGAGGGTGTGAGCAGTGATATAGAGGTGGTAGTGAACCATCATCTCCCCAAAACATGGAGGGACGGTGATATACTCTAACTAATGGAGATAATTTGAATTTTGAATGCATGGCAACTAGTACATACTGCCCTCGGTTTCATCTATGTGATGGAAAGCAGGAATCACTCTGGCTGTCCTGTTTTACAGATGAGGAGGACGTAGTGGCATTCATAGCAAGGTACAGAAAGAAGCATTCCAGGTGATACAGGGACACAGAGGAGTCATTCGGGCCTGAAGTGGGTTGCCAGGAAAATGTCCTTGAGGATGTGACCTAAGGTAACATGTAGAAGGCAAGAAGGACTTAGTTAGGGGAAGAGCATTCCAGGGACAGAAAGCTACTGATGTGCGCAAAGACCCAGAGACATAAGGGGTTCAATGGGGGGTGGGAGCACAACGCAGGAGAGAGAGGAAGTGGCAAGGGATGAAGCTGGAGGGGTGGTGATAAAGAAAAGGGCTTGATGCCAAAAGGTCTGTAAAACCCACCCTGCTGCCCTGGAAGCACTGGGAAGACACTGAAGAATGTCCTTCTTGTAGGGGACTCCTGCATGGAGAGAGAGGGGAGATGATTGAGGGCATGCAACCCAAATCATGGAAGAAGTTAGCCTGGGGCAGGACAACAGACGTTCATGACAGATTGGATGTTGCTCTAGTGAGGACAGAATCAAGGACTTGGTGGACAGTGTGAAGGGGCGTCTTCTCCTCGGAGATAGCACACGAAAAAGAGACAGACTCACGGGGAAGGCGAGCAAGGACAGACGCAGTTCTCAGGAGTGCTGCCTTCTGGAGCTGGCTGTAGTTTGGTGGCTTTCTTAAAGTGACAAAGAATCTGTACTTCCTTCTCTCTATGGAGCTGATGTTGTGAGGGGCAGATGAAGAAGAAAAAAAAAAAAAAAGAAAGCTTGTCTTATTTGAAGTGTCCTTGGGTGATAATATTACTGAAAAGGCACATCCGACTTCCAAAGGCATATGAGTTCAGGTAGGCAACACCACCTGCCTTAGACCCAATTTTCTTGAAGAAAAGGAGAAACTGGAGCCTAGAAGTGCCGCATTTTCCTCTCTGCAGTCACTTGGGGGAAAGAGAACTTTCGATGAAAATACAAAGAATTGAGTAGCTTTGCAGATTTCTCAGCTGCTGGTCTGAATTACAATTTGGACTTGACACCTGATGGCAGATCTCCCAATCTTTGTCAGTCATGGGCACCCGAGGCAGGAGCACACGTGGGTATGCAGGTCTCTTCTGCCTGTAAAGATTGATTTAAGGCTCTGCAATATTTATCTTTCAAACCACTTATGTTTGTTTGCTTGACAATCAAGTGACAATTTAGAAATGCCACTTCCTGAAGCTTTACAGGCTAATGTAATTTCACAGCTCCAGTTACAAACAAGAAAAAAATTATTTCATCGAAAAGCCGGGGAGCCAGGTGGTTCTGAGAAATCATAGTTAAAGAGAAGTCAAAGGACTTTTCTGAAAAACAGACCACATTATTAATGGCTTCCTCAGTGAATATCTTGTTGATTCCCAACACCACCAGCATCTATCGTCCAGGGATGCTGGTTTTTGTAATATGCAAAGCAAATGCCTTTCAGACTGAAGAACCCCTACTTCCTCTGGGGCATGGCCTGCAGCAGTACAATCATGTCCACTTGTCTTTACATTGGCCAATATGCCCTTTCTCCTACCATTTCATTTGACTCATATTTCATGCAGTCTTATAATTTTGAATGGGGCCTTAATAACCATCCAGTTCAACACTGATTCTTCATTCCTGTCCATAAATAGCTGCCTGGTGTTTGGATATGTCTAGGGATGAGGGGGGAGGCTTACTTTCAGACTTTCCATGAGGACCCAGCAATTTCACTCAATTTTAAGTAAGCTTTAAGATACAGTAGCTTCTCAAGGACATCATTGATATCTAAAATTCTATCATCAGCCTATCCCCTTGGTAATGGGATCTAATAGAGATATCAGTAGTGGCACACTAGTAGAATGAACTTTTAAGGAAAAATCTCACCTGTTTTATGACCACTCCTAACACATTATCACTGTAGGGAAGTAAAGACACTAGCCTAATTTTGCTGTTATTGGTTTGCATCTGATTAATGCCACATCTCACCTCTTTTTGCTTGGGTCTAATAAGTAGTATGGTGGATTGAATAGGACATGTCCCCAGTAGCCTCATTTGTTTGTGATTAGCCTTATATTCAATCTCCAGCTGGTGAAGCCTTTGGGAGGTGGAGCCTGACTGGAGGAGTGTGTCAATGGGAATGGGCCTCGAGGTTTAGTAGTCCAGCCCATTGGGTGCTCAGAGCTAGCTCACCAATGCTGCTACCTCCAAACTGATGATAATGTGTGATACCCAGCCTCTGTTCTGCCATGATTTCCCTGCCATGATGAAGCTTCATATAGTTAAATCACAATTATTCCTTCCTACTTCAGAATAGTGCCTGCTACATAGAGAATCCTCAATGAATGCAGTCAAGTGATTGACAGACTAAATTAATCAATGAGGGAATTAATTAATTGCATGAATAAGTTAATCCTTTATCTGTTTTGGCATTGTTTCCTCTAGGTCCTATCCATATAAATGACTACAATTTTAAATGATTGTTGGTTTTGAGTCACAAAGCTTCTAAATTTTGTTTTGATATGGTGCTATAGATTCAATCCAAGGCCTCATGCACATTAAGCTCATATTCTACACTGAGATACATCCCCAGCCCTTTCTGATATTTTAAACTGAAGACAACTGGCCACTCTTAATCTGTCTGTTACACTTTCCTTCAAGGTCTTCTGAAATCTTTAGACTCAGTAGGAGACCAATATTTTATGTCAGAAGTAGGAATCTGGAGTGAGGTAGGGGGAACCCCAGGATGTCTGTGAATTTCAAAATTTTTGGTCTTTTCCTCCAGCCACTCTATATACTGCATGGACATGAGTCTTCTTAAGAGATTTATTTTCAAACATTTTTTTTCATTGAATTTGAATTCTGTCACTTTACTAAATGGGTTGATCAGATCTAGTTTTCCTAGTGGAGTCATTTGGGTTTCTTAAGTATTAGCTCATCTTCTCTGCACATAGTGATTATTTGATTTCTTCTTTTCCTGTATCCCTTTTATTTATTTTGTTATTGCTTTATTTAAGACTCAGAGCAATATGTTGAATAAGAGCTATAATATTGGGCACCTTTGTCTTGCTCCTGATTTTAAAGGAAATGTTTTGAATTTCCCCCCACTTAGTATCTTAGCTATAAGTTTGTCTTACATAGCATCATGTTGAGGTAGTGCAGTACATTTCTTGTAGGCAATAACAGATGGATCCTAACTTCTTTTTTTGCTCAATCTGCTGTCTGTGTCTTTTGATTGGGGAATTGAGATTGTTAACATTTAGAGTTATTGTTGGAAGATACATATTAATTCCTGTCACACTTGATAGTTTTTGTAATGTCTGTTATATTCCTAATTCTCATTTGCTCACTCATGGTCCTGTGAAGTTCTTTTCTTTCCTATGATCTCATGTATATATTTATCTTTTTCTTCTCCTTGAAGGATTCCTTCATGTATCTTCTAGAATCCTGGCTTAGTGGTCATCAATTGCTTTAGCTTGTGTGCTTTGTGGAAAGGGTTTCTTTTTTCTCCAATTATGAAGGGCAGCTTTGCTGGGCATGATCAGCTGGGTTGACAGTTACTGACTTTCAGATGTTGAGCTACTTTGCTCCATGCCTTCCTGGTGTTGAGTTTTCTGTTGAGACATCTGTGGTTCTGACAGGTTTGCCTTTGTGTGTATCTCTGTGTAACTTTCCGTTTTATTTTTGCATCATCAGCATTTTAATTATAACACAACATGTGGGTCTTTTCTATTTGACTTTCTAATTGCTTCCTTTGTATGAGCAGCCATCCTTTTCCCCAGCATTGGGAAATTTTCTATGATTTTTATTTAACATGTTTTATACTCCTTTATGTTGATCTTCTTTTCCCTATTCTATACCCTTGATTAGTAAATTTGTTCTTTTCATGGGGTCCTATACACCTTGTATGTCCTGTTTTTACTTTCTTATCCTTGCTGTTGTCAGATTATTATAGTTCATCTATCTTGTCTTTAAATCCTGATATTTTGCCCTCCATTTGTTCTATTTTATGGGTGGAGTACTCTACTGAATTTTAAATTAAATTTTATTTATTTATTGTTATTAAGAACATACTTTGTATGGATACATCATGTGTTGGTACCATTCTTTCCCTCCTCCATGTCCCCATTCCACTGGAGACCCTCATCAGTGAGGTTGCTGGTATTCCCCATGGGGTTGTATGTTATGCATTGTGGGAGCAGCAGTCGGTTATTGGGGGGAGGCAGTGCCTCTGGGCATGACATCCTAATCTGTGGCTCTTACAATCTGCCCCTCTTCCACAATATTCTCTGAGCTGTGTTGGGTGTGTTTTAAGTCTACATCAGTGATGAGCTCTTAGGGGCCTCTGGATCTCTGCTTTGGTAGGTAGGTGTTGAGTATCCTCAGCATCTGTCTCCTTCATCCTGCTGCTGATTGTCAGGCTCACCATGGAAGCAGCTCTCTTGCTTGTCTCTCCAGTTCCTTTGTGATTTCACCTGGGCCTTGGGTGAAATGTGAGGGGTGGTTTATCTCCTCTGGTCTCGCTTCCTCCTGAAAAAGAAGAACAGATTCTCCATCAGAGAGTGAAGTCAGCATAGGTTAAATTGGATAAGCATTTTCCATTTAGGAAGATCTTGATGGATGTAGCCCCTCTTTTAGCCAAAGACTAGTGGGAATTTGACATCAGGGAGAATAATGTTTGTCTCCATAGGATTCTGACCTGGTTTCCAGTTCCAGATATGGGTTCCTTTCCATGGAGCGGATCTTTTATCCAACCATAAAGCCACTGGTTACCCACCAAGGCTGTGTGCCACCGTTACATTGGTGTGTACTTCTTGTCAGGCTGGTTGCTTCTGAGTAGCTTAGATCCCTGCTTGCTCATACCATTGTTGGCCACTTTCCCCCAGTAGCTTATGTAGCGCTTTCCAGCACTAGACAGGCTAACTGTGAGGACTGGCTCTCTTCCAGATTCCAACCAAGTCTCTCTGTGTTCTGTGTTGGCAACATATGGCAGTATTCAGCAATATGGTCTTATCTTTTACCTCAGGTGGGTGATCAAGCGCTTTGACAGAAGTGTGTCTTGTTTTGGGGACTTTGTAGGTCTCTCAGACCAATAGCTCAATGTGGGTAGCACTGACTTCTGGTACTGGGAGTTACAGGTCAGAGCCAAAAATTCTTAAGGTTAGGCTTCATTCCACACTCTCCATGGCCCTTCTTTTTGGACACTCCACCTATATTCCTGTTGATTTTTAGTCTACCTTCAAGGAGAAAGGTTTCTGTGGTACCAGTTCATTTTGGGTTTAGTTTTGTGTTTATTCCCCACCTCAACATCCCTTTCTCCTCCATCCAAACCTTTCCATCTCTATTGTCTGGGCCTCAAGTTGCCTGTCTGGTATGCCAACAGCTCAAGCTGATCCAGGTTAGGAAACACAGATGAGTGAGAACATGCAGCATGTGTCTTTCTGTGACTGGTGTGTTCGCTGAATGTGATCTGTTCCAAGTCCATCCATTTTCCTACACATTTCATTGTATTATTTTTTCTTACTGCTGAGTATAATTCCATTGTGTATATGCACCAAAACTTTTATATCCATTCATCCAATGATAGGCACATGGGTTGATTCCAGTTCTTAGGTATTATGACTTGAGTAGCTATAAACATGGTTGAGCAAATATCTCTGTAGTGAAGCATGGAGTATTTAAGATAAATGCCCAGTAAGGGAATAATTGGGTCTGTTGGTAGTTCTTTATTCATCTTTTACAGGAATCTCATATTGATTTCCATAGTGGTTGTACAAGTCTGCATTCCCGCTAACTGAAAATGAGGGTTCATCTTTTTGTAAGGATTGCCATCCTGCTTGGAGTAAGGTAGAATCTCATACTTGTTTTAATTTGCATTTCCCTGATGCTTTGGGATGTTGAACATTTTCTTAAGTGTGTGTCAGCCATTTTTATTTCTGAGAACCCCCTGTCCAGTTCTCTACCCCATTTTTTTGAGTGGGTTGTTTGATTTTTTTTCATTCAGTTTTTCTTTTTTCTTTTTTTTTACTTCTTTGTAGATTCTAGATATCAGGCCTTTGCAGTGGTATAGCTGGCAAAATTTTTTTCCCATTGTATGGGTAGTCTATTGTCTCTGATTATGGTATGCTTGTCTATGCAAACAATTTAGCTTCATGAGATCCCATTTGTTGAGATATTGTTTAATTTTCTGGGCTACTGAGGTATTGTTCAGGAAGTTCTTCCCCACTCCTATGTCATGGAGAGTTCCTCCTATTTTTTTCTTCCATAGTTGAAGAGTTTCAGGTCTTACATTTAGGACTTTAATCCATTTGGAGTTGGTTTTTGTGTATGATGAGATCAGTGGGTCTAGTTTCATTTTTCTACATGTGGTTATCCAAATTGTCCAGCACCATTTGTTGAAGATGCTGTCTTTTCTCCAGTGTGTGTTATTGGCACCATTGACAAAGATCAGGTAGCTGTAGTTACTTCATCTAAGGGATGGGTCTTCAGTTCTGTTCCATTGGTTTGTATGTCTATTTTTATGCCTTTACCATGTTGTTTTTGTTGATTTGGCTTTCTAGTATTGTTTTGATCAAGTACTGTGATACCATCAGAGGTATTTATTTTGCTGAGGATATGTTTGGATATCTGAGATCTGCTACCATTCCACATGAATTTAGAAGTAATTTTCCTCTCTCTGTAAAGAATGATATTGGAATTTTTATTAGTATTGCATTAAATCTGTATATTGCTTTTGGCGGAAATGCCATTTTCACAATATTAATTCTGCCTATAATATCTGCCTCAAATCCTTCTCAATTTCTGTCTTGAGCATTTTTATGTTTTCATTGTATAAGGTCTTTCACATCCTTGATTAGTGTTATTCTAAGGTATTTGACTTTTGTGTGATTTTTTTTTTTTTTGAAACTGGGACAGCCTTGCTGATTTCTTTCTCTGTATATTTGTCCTTTGCATCTAGCAAGGCTACTGATTTTTGTGTGTCGATTTTGTATCATTGTTATCATTTGTATCACTGTCACATTGCTGAAGGAATTAATCACCTTTAGAAGTTTCGAGGTGGAGACTTTTGGGTCACTTATATATAAGATTATGCCATCTGCAAATAGGGCTAATTTGACTTCTTCCTTTCCAGTTTGTATCCTTATCATTTCTTTCTGCTGTCTTACTGTTTGAGCTAGGAGTTCTAGTACTATGTTGAAGAACTGTGGTGTGACTGGGCACTGGGCACCCCTGTCTTATTTCCAATCTCCATGGGAACTCCTTGAGTCTTTCCCCATTAAGTATTACTTGGGCTTTAGGTGCCATATATACACAGCTTTTTTATGTTGCGATATAAACCGCCCATGCCTATTCTCTCCAGTGTTTTGATCATGAAGTATTGTTGTATTTTGTCAAAGGCCTTCTGTGCATCTACTGAAATTATCATGTGGCTCTTGTGATCAAGTTTATTTGTGTGGTGTATTACATTGACCAGTTTGTGTATGTTGAACCATCCCTGCCTCCCTGAGATGAATCCTGCTTGATCAAAGTGGATAATGCTTTTGATGTTTTGTTTGTGAGGATTTTGTTCAGGATTTTTGCATCTACTCATCAGGGATGTAGGCCTTTAGTTTTCTCTCTGTCTGGTTTTGGTATCAGGGTGATGCTAGCTTCATAAATGGAGTTGGGGAGCATTCTCTGTTCTCTGATTATGTAAAACAGTTTGAGCAAAATTGGTTTCAGTTCTTCAGTGAAGATTTGATAGAATTTGGCCAAGAAACCATCTGGTCCTGGACCTTCCTTTTTGCAGAGATTTTTGATTACCTTTTTAATCTCAATGGATATGATAGGTATATTCAGGAGATTAATCTGGTCTGAATTTAGTTTGGGTAGGTGATAGGTGTCTAGGTATTCATCCATTTCTTCCAGATTTTCCAGTTTTGTGTAGTAAAGCTTTGTAAGTATGTCCCGATGATTCTTCCAATTTCGTTGATGCCTGTTGTGACTATTCCTTTCCATTTCTGGTTTTGTTAATTTGAGACTACTCTTATTTTCATTTCATCAAATTTACCAAGGATTTGTCCATCTTGTTTATTTTTTTTTCAAAATAGCTTTTGTTTTGTTGTTTTCTTAATTCTTTTCTTAGTTTCCAAGTCATTAATTCCTGCTCTGATCTTGATTATTTCTTTTTCCATGTGGAGCTCTTAGGTTTGGATTTCTCTTGTTTTTCTAATGCCTTTAGATGGACAGTTAGGTTATTAATTTGGGATCTTTCTGTCTTTTTTATGAAGGCATTTAGTACCATGAATTGTCCCCCTTAGAACTGCCTTCATTGTGTCCCATAAGTTTTGATAAGTTGTGTTTTCATTATCATTCAATTCTAGAAATTTTATAATTTCTTTTTTGATTTCTTTCACAACTTATTAATTGTTTAAAAGTGTTTTGTTCAGCCTCCAGGAGCTGGTGGGATTCCTGATATGTCTCTTGTCATTAATGTCTAGCTTTAAAGCATTATGATCTAATATGATGCAGGAAATTATGTCAGTTTTCCTGAATTTATGGAGGCATGCTTTATTGCCTAATATATGATCTGTTTTGGATAAGGTTTCATGGGTTGCTGCGAAGAATGTGTATTCTGTAGCATTAGGGTAGAATGTTCTATAGATGTCTGTTAAGTCTACTTGATTTATAGCATTTTTGAGCTCTGTTATTTCCCTATTGATTTTCTCATTGGGTGATCTGTCTATTGATGATAGGGGAGTATTGAAGTCCCCAGATAAGATGGTATTGGTGTTAATTTCTGTTTTGTTTTCAAGCAGGTTTTGCTTTATAAACTGTGTTGCACCTGTATTTGGTGCATAAACATTTATGAATGTGATGTCTTCGTGTGGAATTGTACTATTGATGAGTAAGTGGCTTTCTTTGTCCTTTCTGATTACTTTTGTTTTGACATCTATTTTATCAGATATTAATATAGCAACACCTGCTTGTTCCTTATTTCCATTTGCTTAGAATATCATTTTCTATCCTTTCATCTTGAGGAGGTGTCTGTCTTTACTGGTGAGGTGGTTTTCTTGCAGACAACAGATAGACGAGTCCATTTTTTTGATCCACCCTGTTAACTTGTGTCTTTTGTTGGATAAGTTAAGACCATTAGTATTTAAGGTTATAACTGTGAGGTTTGGTCTAATCCTTGCCATGATGGGGTACTTTATGGGGTTTGGTTCTTTCTCAGGCTTTGTACTTTTTTGATTCTGCTGTAGCTTTGGATATTGTAATCTTCTTGTGGGCTCTTGAGATTTTTTGACTTTTCTGTATGGAGTATTCCCTGAAGTATTCTCTGTAGGTTTGGCTTTGTGTTCATATAATCATAGAACTGATATTTTCATGGAAAGTTTTCCTTTCACCATTTATTATGAGGGATACTTTCACTGGATGCAATATTTTGGGTTGGAAGTCATAGTTTTTTAGACTTGATGGTTTCCATTCCAGGTCCCTCTAAGATATTCAGGGTTTCCATTGAGAAATCTGAGGTGATTCTGATGGGATTGCCTTTGTATGTAGTGAGTTGCTTCTCTCTTGCTGCTTTTAGCATTCTCCCTTTGTTTTCATTGTTAAGAGTTTTAACTACGATGTGCCTTGGAGAGTTTCTTCTTTGTTCCTAGATGGTGTTCTGTTAGCTTCTTGTATCTGAATGGGCCTCTCTTTTGCAGATTGGGAAATTTTTCTTCAATAATTTTGTTGAATATGTTCTCTATGTATCTGGCCTGGATTTCTGCCCCTTCTGGTATACCCATGATATGGACGCTTGGTTGTTTTAGGGTATTCCACTGTTTCCTCGTGCTCTGTTTACATGACTTTTTGAACTTATCTAAGTTTTTGGATTCCTGATCAGTTTCTTCTGTCTTTCCTTCCATCTCAGAGGTTCTGTCCTCCACATGAGTGACTCTGTTAGTGAAGAGCTCAAGAGAGATTTTTTAAAGCTCTATTTGATAGTTTTTGCATTGTGTCCATATCTTTTTTTGTGGTATGATTTCAGTTTGTGGTCTGATTTTTCTTGATACTTCCTGGAATTTATTCTTTTATTTGATCAAATCCTCATTAAACTTAATCAGCTGATTGTTGATATTCTGTTTGTTGACTAACCTTCAATTCATTTATCTTTCTTTTGAGGCCACTCTGTTTTTTCTTCAATTAAGTTAAGTCTAGTGACAAAAGCTATGTGATCTAAGAGATGATTCTGCTCAATTTCATTTATGTGATTGCTGGTTTATTGATGGTTTGCTTCCAGTTCAGCAATTCTCTTGATCAGGGTCACAAAGCTTATTGTGTTTTCATTTCAGGAATCAGTTTCTGTTGTTTTCTCTGTGTTTTTATTGGAGGCTTCCAATGTGGGATTAGGTATCCTTTAGGGAGATCTCTCAGTGTTCTGACTTTCATTACATTTTTTGCATTGCAGTCTACTCATCTTGGGGTAAAAGTCTTATTTTATTGAGGAGGAAGCAAGTATTTGTCCTTGTTTTAAAATAAACTTCTGAAAAATATTATGGCAAATCTCTTTGCTTTTTTAAATAAATAGATCTGAACAAATCTTCAACTTTCTGATGATAAAATATGGACTAGGTTTAACCTAAATAATATGGCACTTGGGACATAAATATTCTCTAGTTGTCCTCCTTGGGTCTCTAAACAAAGGCTAATATCTTATTCTGTGTCCTGTGCTCTCCAAAGACATTAGGTCAGTTGTCTCCACAGTGCACATTTCTTGTATTTGAATCACCCTTACTTAATTTATATAGGCAAATAAATATTAAAGTACCATTAAACCTATAGTCTATGACTTCATCTATAATTTTAAGTATAGTTGAATCAAAATTTTTGCTGCCAATGATTTTATTTCTATAGAACTGATGCCTCTCATTATATTTAAGAACTTTTCTTGTAAATGCACTCTTGTTATTATACTTACATACCCTAGTTCTGTGTACTCTTGATCTCTGTATTTTCTAAATCCCCTCTTTTCCTCAGTCAGTACCATTCATGCCAAGGGTCATTTTCGAGTGCCTCTTTTGCTCATTCAACCAAGATGTCCTGACCAATGCTCTCGTGTTTACTATGTTAGGCACTTGATTTTTATTCTGGCATTTAATAAAGTGTGAACTTTGGTGATCTGAATGATCACAGAATTTAATCACAGATGGAGAATGGGTTTCTGAGAGAAGCAATCCTTTTCAAGGCTCCATTGGAGTCTATAAAGTCTTCCATGAACTTTGCTGCCAGGGCTTATTTCTCCCTTCTGAAGCCCTTTGACACTTTGTGATTCTACTAGTCTGAATGCTCTGCCTGAAAGCAACTGAAACCTACTTTGCCAATGGTAAAGCAAAACAACTGTTTGTAGGAGACAGAGAGTCATTCATAGACACAGGGAAAACTGCAGAACCAGTCACCAGAGAGGAAAGAGCAGGATAGCTCAAAGACATTGGTGGGCAGCCTTCTTAGTATGCCTGTATGATAAGAGAGTTCCATGAGGGACTAGACTCTCTACACAGTGGTTCAGAGCACAGGCTGTGGTCTCACTGGGTCCAAAGCCTCCTAGCTTTCCACACATACTAAGTCTTTTTGGTCCTCATTAGCAAAATGGGAAAATACTAGCACCTGTCTCCTTGAGTCACCAGGAGTGATAAATGAGTTATTTCACAACAAATGCTATGAATGGTACCCAGTGCTTATCACATTGTAAGCACTCTATACATGTCAATAATATCACCAGTGACTTTTATAAATATCCCTTAGGATTCAGATTTCAGGGGACTGTCCTTTTTGAGATTAAGTGCCCAACCCTTCTCCCAAAGAGGGTAGAAACCTATGACATTTCTTTAAGAATAGAGCCCATGGCAGATGCCTGAAAGTAACTGGAACCTGCTTTGCCATTGGGTGAAGATGCCATTGGGTCACTAGAACACAAAATGTAGATATTAGCTGACAGGCCAAGAGCTGTCCCCTATATGAATAATATTGTGCTCCAAGAAATATTGGTGAGAGAAAAGAGCCAACCCCCCCCAAATACATACAGCCTAGCCTCCTTTTTAAAAAGGAAACAAAGAAAAATAATACTGTATGTTTTATTCTGGTGTATATTTATGAAAGCACTCATATAAAATATCTTTGAGGTTTATAACCACAGTATGATATTACTTATTCAAAGTAGAAAGAAAAGAAAAAATTGTATTAGAGAATTTCTACTGTCCATTTGAATAGTCTGCATTTGTATATACACACCTAGATATGGAATAAAATAACTTGTGCTATCTAAAGTGTGGGGGTTAGGAGAGAGTGAAGTATAAGGAATTCTTAACCTAATCTTTAATAGTTACATTTTTACAAGGGGAATATATTTGTGAACTATTCATTTAATGAAAAATCATATATTTTCTAGATTTTCTGTCATTTATAGAATTATAAATATACCATGGATATATTATATGTGGTAAATATACAAAACATTTATATGTGGTTATATACAATTTGAATGTGAAGTGTTTAATGAGAAATTAAATTGAATAATATACCAATATAGATACATATGTGATATACACATGTAAGAAAGAAAAGAACCGCAATGGTGAGGAAGCCACATGACTCTCACTGCCTTCCTTCCAGAATGCCGGGACATCCTGCTTCCTGTCATCACCAAAGAGCTGAAGGAGCTGCTAGAGCAAGATGACACACAGCACCAGGTCCTGGAGAAGAAGTACTGCGTGGAGCTCCTCAACAGCATCCTGGAGGTCCTCAGCTATCAGGACGCGGTGAGTTTTGTGGTGATGGTGCCGCCCTGGACTCAGACTGTGGCTGAGCTCATGAAGCCCTGAAATATTCATGGTGATGGACAGCGGCTGAGGTCTAAAGATAAAAGCTAATGCCTGCTCGCAGGCCGATGGTTTCAGTGACTTATCCCCTATGATCATGAAAGATGATGTGACAGGCGGCAGCTAGGCATGTGGCATTTTGTCATCCTGTGTCATTGTGGTCAGACTGTCCCCGAGTGGCGACATGGATGTCAGAACAGCCTTTCCAGCTTGTGTATCTGTTCACTGCAGTCCCCGTTTTCAGGCATGGGGTGGGGACTTTTCATGCCCATATGGTCCAGGAAACACAACTTTTTCTTTTTTGTGGTGGAGGAGCTTGGCTTGAGTTCTCTGGTGTAACTCTCCTACAATGGTAAAGATAGTTAAGAGCCCTCTCTGAGTCGATTATCCAAGTCCATGCTTCAGAGAGAGGTATGAAGTGCAATGGTGGAAGGACCCTGACTGAGGTGTGAACACACTATATACCTGGTGGTCATCATTTAGTCAGTCATCATTCAGGGACATATATGGAACTAAAAACAGATCTCAGTGGAGTGCCTGAGGGGCTTCTGTTGCAGTTACCCTCTCATTGCTGGGTCAAAACACCCAACCAGAAGCAGCTTATGGGAGGAAAATGTTTATTTCAAGATTACAGTTTTGAAGCGAAGTTCATCATGTTGGAGAAAGCATGGACAAAGCAGGAAACTGGCTCACATCTTCATACATCACCAACAGGGCAGGTAAAGCAATAGTGAGGTAGCTGGTGAACACCCAGTAGGGATGGACTAATAAACCTCAAGGTCCTTTCCCCATGACACACCTCCTCAAGCAAGGCTCCACCTCCCA
This sequence comes from Dipus sagitta, assembly GCA_036346955.1. NCBI lineage: Eukaryota > Metazoa > Chordata > Mammalia > Rodentia > Dipodidae > Dipus > Dipus sagitta. The sequence goes on along the minus strand of CM070777.1, from coordinate 46,394,343 downwards.
AAGGTTCTACCAGCTTGGGATTAAGTGTGAAGCTTGACCATACAAACATTAGGCTATGGAAGATACCTTACATTCAGACCATCACAGTTTTAAATGGACGTACTGCAGAAAAAAAAAAATAGGAGTTGTTCAGGTTGAAAGGCAGTGACCAGACACAGGCCTAGAGTTCTTGAGAACTAGCAGGATGGAGGTTAAGGTTTTTGATTGGCTCAGGTTCATATCAAAAGTTCAAATGGGGCTGGAGAGATGGCTTAGCAGTTAAGGCCTTTGCCTGCAAAGCCAAAGGATCCCGGTTCAATTCTCTAGGACCCATGTAAGCCAGATGCGATGAGGCGCATGCATCTGGAGTTCCTGTGCAGTGACTGGAGGCCCTGGTGCACCCATTCTCACTCTCTCTCTTTCTCAAATAAATAAATTAAGTAAATTAAATAAAAAGTTCAAATGACTCATCCATTAAATCCACATGGCCCTCACATGGGACTGGGTTCAGAATACTGTAAAACCTTAAGCAAGCTAATAAATATTTTCTGAGTGCTTGTACGAACATTGCCCTTCACCTCTCTCACCACTTGGAAAACTTCTCACAGAAGGGCTTTCTGTGTGACTATGTTGGTAGTTCACTCTATTTTTAAAACTTAGCAGGGTGGAATTTCCTTACTGCATATATTCCGTAGTCCAGTATGGTCATTGGCTTTCTTATATTTGAATTTTATTCAATATTTTCCTTCCTGTTTTCACCATCTTAATTAGCAGTCATCTTCCAATTGGATGAATACAGAAGCTTTCTCCATCCATCGATTAATCCATCCATCCATCCATCCTTCCACTCAGTCACTTAGAAATACATGTCATATGTCAAGAGTTTGTAAGGCACTTGGGACCTTGTTTTATGCACAATATTATTTTTTAAATTGTCTCAAATTACTTTCAGGCTATATGCAGAAAACATATGTGAAAAGTAAAAGAATTTCATGTTTGGACTTGAGTCTCAAACCAAAATATCTCATTATGTATGTGGAACAAGTAGCATGCCAAAGATAAAAAAAAAAAAAAAAAAAACTTAAACACTTGCATTCATTTGGCATAAAAGGTACTCAATGTATAATATAATAACTAAATTCCAGATGCATGCTGAAGGTATTAGAAGTACTAAGGACAGAGAGGGGGAAGGGAGAAGTGCATAAGCATTTTTGTTAAGGAAGTCTTTAAAAAAGAAGTGAAGTTTAGGGTAAAACCAGTAATAACCCTAGTTCTTAATTTTTTTCTTGCTGTAGCCCAGGCTGAGCTGGAATTCACTACGTAGTCTTAGGGTGATCTCAAACTCATGGCAATCTTTCTACCTCTGAGTGATGGGATTAAAGGTGTATGCCACCACACTCATCTTATAGCTCTTAATTTATATACCTCTTTATAGGCATTGTACCAATACTGTCCATGCACTCTAATTACTCTGCTCATTGACAAAAAGTGGATTATTCCCACTTTGCAGATGAAAAAGCTGAGATTCATAGATAATTACTATTCAAGGCAGACAGCAAGTAAGTCAAGCCAAGACCAATCAGACTACAAAGTCTGTGTAATCATGAGCATGAAGATATAAAGACACGGCCTTTCCCTCCCAGGGCCTATTTGGTGGGATGGAACGATGATACCATGACATGGCTACTCATGATTCCTTCGGGTAGATCAGGATGGTGATGTTTCTGTATGCACATCAACTGGGTCCAGGCTTCACCATTTGACTTTATTTATTGCTATTTGAAGGGAGACTTTGCTCTTAGCTTGTAGAGATATAAGTTGACCCACCGATTTCTACAGTAACAGCCTAAAGAATGCTTCTTTGTGATGAAAAAACACCTTGCAATGTTTATTATTGTGAAAGATGTCATAAATCCTTGGGAGTGTGTAAGTTTGATAAGCCCAGTTTAATCTACTAAGTGTCCACTTCCTGATTTGGGCAGAAGGGTGGCTCCAGTTCATAGCATAGTTCTTCCGTACAGTAAATGCTGGGGTTCTCAGCAGATCTGGAGACACCTCTCTCCTGAGGCAAAGTGATTCCTCCAGTTCTGCTGTGACATGTTGCCATCATTTTACAACTTTAGTAACACTATAGCATAGCCCACCAACTAGGGCCAGGAGGTTGCTATGTCACCCAACCTTAGTGTTCAGGGCTTCCAAGTTGAGTAGTCAGCGGGAGGCCCTGAGCAGCCATGCACTCAAGATGTGTGGGAGGTGTGATGTCACTTTCATAGTATAATGAGTCCTGGCTGAAGACTAACCTACTCCTCTCTCAGGGTGAGTGACTACCTGATGGAAGAGCTATCAAGTGGAATTATCACCACTGAGTTGCTACAAGGTTCTGATCTAGTGAGCCTCACACCACCTCTCCAGCTCAAATGAAAGGGAAACTCTTTCTCTGCTCAACAACTTCTTCAGTTCACAGGACTCATTCCATAACTATGATTATTTTGAGCCAAACAACAAATCAGAAATCCCAAAGTGTCTAATCTAAGTCTCTTGTTCTAGTTTATTGTAACTTCAAGGCCAACTCCTTCTGGGGTCTTTTAAAAAGCAACCGTGCTGAGCTGGGGAGATGGCTTCAGTGGTTAAGAGTGCTTTCCATGTAAGTATGAGAGCAAGGGCGGGTCTGAGAGAACTTTAGTTTGACTCTCCAGAACGCATATAAGAAGCTGGATGTGGCCAACATGTATGTAAACCCAGCCTATGGGAGGCAGAGACCAGAGATCACTGGGGCTCACTGACCAAAAACAATAGCAGTTATGGGTTGGGGGAGAAACCCCCATCTCAGGCAAGTGCAGAGTTGAGTGATGGAGAAGGACACCTCATCTTCTCCTCTGGCTGCCACAGGTACACATGCATCTGCCTACACATGTGCAGAAACCATACAGTGTAACACATTACAACACTAAACACACACAAAAGCAACAGTGCCAAGGCCCCAGCCCAAGCATTGAATTCCATTGTTGGAGGAGGGCTCACAATGAGAAGCTTCCAGGTGAGCAGGGTGAATGACCACGGTTCCAACGTAGAAGGTCTAAACCTTAAGCCTGCAACTTGGTAACGTGGAGAAGCTGTTGAATCATAGTTCTCACCCTTAGGTCTAGAGGACAAGATTTGATCATTTATTTCTCTTCCCAAGTTCCTAGGAGATGCAGATGCTGCTGGTCCAGAGCACACTGAGAACCACTGTTGAAATGGGGCTTGCTTTTTCTTTGATATTTACTATGAGTGGAGGATCTGCTGGGCTCATTTTCAGTTCTTCACCTTCTTCATTCAAGAGCTCACTCCAGTCTAGCATCCAGTACTTTCCTATATGCATTTAATAAACCATAAGAGAGTAAAGTCTAAAGTCTTCCAACACATTCATTCTACTCTTGAATTCATTTTTGTAGGGTAGCAGGGACATGGCATGTACTGTGTAAATCCAGAGCATGATACATATGAACAATGAAATCTCACACAGCTATAAAAAAAAGAAAATTTGTGATATTTGCATGAAAATGGATACAAGTAGAAATTGCTGTGTCAAATGAAATTAGTCAGTCTCGGAAAGATAAAGATCACATGTTTTCTTTCATATTTAGATAGATAGATAGATAGGTAGATAGATAGATAGATAGATAGATAGATAGATAGATAGATAGATATCTGTATGTGTGTCATGAAGCTAAAGAGGGGATAAGGATGAGGAGAGGCAGAATGAGATCTTAAGAAAGGTGAGAAATGAAGATTTACTTATTTATTTAACCACATTTGATAGGAAAGAAGAGGTGGGGAGTAACTAGGAAGAAGGAAGGGAACTAGCTGGGGCAGGGAGAGAGAACACAGGAGAAGGCAGTGGGGGAAGGGAATGAATGAGAATGAAGTATAATGCCACATATATATGGATATGTCATGATGAAACCCAATACTTTGTGTGGTGATCAAAAACTTAAGCCAGGGTGTGGGTGGCACACACCTTTACTCCCAGTACTCAGGAGGCAGAGGTAGGAGGATTGCCACAAGTTCAAAACCACCCTGAGACTACATAGTGAATTCCAGGCTAGCCTGGGCTAGAGTGAGACCATACCTCAAAACAAACAAACAAAAAAAAATTAATTTAAAAAAGGAAGGAGGGAGGGAAGAAGGAAGGCAGGAAGGAAGGAAGGGGAGAAATCAACATCATGGCATGTGCTCTTTGGCTTCCGTAGACAGCAACTTTTCAAGGCTGGAATTCTGGAAGAAAGCAAATTTAAACAGGCATGTAGAACATGTGTCCTGGATTTTTCCTTCTGGTTATTTGGACCCTCGGTCTTGATGACAGAATAGCTAGTTATTACTGGCCCTTAGCTGACACCATGCAACGAGCACTGTCCCACCCCAAGCATAGAAATGTCCACCTACTGGAACTATTGCCGGGGAAGAACCCGGTGTGGAAGAGTAGTAATTATGGTGCAGAATGCCAAGCTTCCGTTCAAGCTATATTTTTGCAGGATGGGAAAGGATGCTTATCTTCAGGTGTCACTGGGGTAATTATAGCCCAGCTCAACAGGCCCAAATGACTCTCTGTAGACCTGGGTGGCTTATGACTCAGGGGAGAAGTCTGTATTAGCCTGGATACAGATTTTCTTTTTTTAATGATAGTGTTAAATTCTCTCACCTAGCTTTTGTCACTTGTACTTAGCATTTGAATGATACCAACTCAAGTGAAGGATAAAAGGCCTGACTTTTGCTTCTATTACCTCTTTTCTTCCCCCCCATCAGTGAGGAAGTTTAGTTGTCAAATCTCTACTTTCAAAGGTGCCTCACAGGGGTTTTATCCTGTGCCCCAGAGTGCTAAGTAACTTATAAAATTTAATTTCACACCATACCTGGAGATCTCTAGAAACAGAGCTCTTAGGTTTATAGTCTATTCTACCAAGAGAAGGGGAGTCACCATTTCGTACCTGTTTTAGCATTGTGAAGTTGGTAGAAATCAGTTCTCATTCCAAAAAGGAACTGGGCTGATTATACCTAAACTATGGAGCTAGATTTAAAAAAAATAAATTATAGCGTGCTGGCTCACAACTGTAATCTCAGCACTTGGAAGACTGAGGCAAGAGGATCAGAAATTCAAAGCCAGCCTGCACTACATGATGACTCCTAGTTTCATTTTTTTTTTTCTTTGAATCTGTAGGCTGCACCAGGTATGAGGGTTAGTTAGTAAGGTGCTCTGCTGATCTTGAGCCATTGGAGGCTCTGGTCTCTTTCAGCTTGGACCCTGCAGAGAGAAGTTTTGTTCATGCAAACTTCCAAGTTCCTGCTCAGTTTCTGCAAGCTAGATTCCAAACTAATGTTGGGCTTAGCTCAGCTATTCTTTCTTTGTAGAGTTTTCTCAGTTTCGTTCCCCACTCTTCACTACTTCTAGAGAGAATTAAGGACTTTAAAAATATTCTTGATTGATTGATTGATTTGCAAGGAGACAGAGAAAGAGAGACAAAGAGAGAATGTGCACACCAGGGCCTCTTGCCACTACAAATGAACTCCAGATGTGACACTTGGTGCATCTGGCTTTATGTGAGTACTGAGCAATCTCTCCAGCCCAAGACTTTCTTAGTTTTAAATTCTGTGTTTTCATAACCGTGTGTCCACTCTGATATTCCCACATCAGTTCTTCTGTACATGCCTCCAAACCAGCCTTTGAGGACAGAAGCATGGAACACAAGCCTTCCCCTCCACCTGATAGAGCTGACCTGGGGTGGGTCCCAGGCTTACGGCATCCTCCTACCCCAGTCCTCTGCCTCCTCACCTGAGCCACTTCCTGGCTGCTGCGTGCAGTTTTTGTTGCCTGAACACATGCCCTCTGCTCTTTGCCCTGCTAAATCCTACCTGGGCCTATTTCAGAAGTCATCCAATGCCCACTCTTTCTGGGACAGCTTCTCTTATCTCTTCCCTCCTCTGCTGTGGTTCTGGGAGCAATGCACCTGCTGGGTTTATAGCTCCCGTGTGGCCATCCTCTGGGGGCAAATCTATCTCTGCAGAGCTGGAGAGACCTGAGAAGAGAGATGGGCTGTGTCTGCCTACACAACCCCGTACCAGGAGATTCTGGCTTCTGAAGCTGTCTGGAAGGAAGGAGCATAAGATGTACATGGCCCTCCCAAGTACTGAGCAGCAGGGTCTGGATTCCCCTTGGTGTGTTCTGGCTCTAGGGGTATATTTTCTTTCCTCTTTTTGACCTCTTTGGACAACAATGAATTAAACCCATGTCCTCACTGGTCTACATGAGACCTTTTCTTGTTTCATGTATTTTGCCCAAAACAAAATTTTATCCAGTTGATATTTAGAGAACTAATTAGTTTTATTAATGTTTCATGAATCAGGAAGTCTCCCTTCTGGAAATTAGAAGGAATCCCATTGGGCATGGCTACTGAACAATTTTGTGCAAGGTACCCTAAGCAGGGACTAGGAAAAAGAATAACGAATAACGGAAGATGGGTTAACATCGCATTTCTTCAGGTTGCTTTCCTATAAGGGTTAAAATGTACGGGGACTTTCTTATGATATGGCTCTGACTGGCTGAGCCCTTTCCAATTGGATGCTCTGAATCTCCCGATTTTTAGGGAAAAAAGAAACTGGTCTCTTTAGGGATTTTCTGATTATAGAACTCTTAGCACTATTTTGTGGCTATTTTGACTTGATCTATTGGGCTTAATGGAGAAGCCCAGTCGAAACCAACAGCCTCCTATACTTTCATCTAACAATTTCTTACCTTTTATCTCCATCCTCTGCTTCCCATGGGTAGCTTGCTTAGTGTGATGAATATGCATGTATGGTTAGAGGTACATATCACTCTCTTTCTCTCGCTCGCTCACTTTTTCTCTGCGTGTCTTCCATCGCTCCCTTAAAGAGACATTGAGGGCAAAGCCGCTAGCATCTGCGGTTGTGTAAGCACCCTTTGGGTGATGAGCTGTGTCAGAGCAGGAACCCTCTAGACTGGAGAGTGTCTTTGTCCCTGGGGAAGAAAGCCCACTGTACAGTCTGTACCTGGACCTTTCTTCTAACGTTTGTCCCTGCGGCCACTAGAAACTCCAGGTTCTCGGGTGCTCTGAGCAGCCTGACTGAGGGAGGGTCAAAGGGAGTCGATGCTGCCTCTTTGCATTTCCGTCTAATTTCCAGGAATCAATACCATCCTGCCAAAGCAGCAGTGGTTTCTCCTAGCCTGTTTGCTGCCAGTATTTCTGATGAAAGGCACAGAGACCAGAGACTTGCTGAAATTCTTCTGTCTCTGGGGCCCCGACTGCCCCAGACTTAAAGGAGAATTTCTGAGAATCCAGAACCTTCTCTGTGTTCATCTCATTTTTACCTCAGCCGCTTGCGCAGGCTTCCATGGTGTGAGGCATGTTCTTCCCAAGCTGCCACATGGCTCTTCAGGGAGGATGATTCCATGGCTGTTTGTCCATGTCTACTACGTGCAGAGATGAGCTTTGTGCCAGTGAGGAAGCTGAGATTCAGAGAGCAGTGAGTTGTCATTCCAAATTCCAAGTAAGTCTGGAAACTAAGAAAATCTCCCCAGCTCACTCCAGAATCTACAGCCTCTCATTTGCCTCCTACTGCTGCATGCTGACCCTGCTGTGTCTCCAGCATATCCCTTCCTTAGCGGAGGTCGGAACACATGTTTAAAGAATGCCCTTCACATGCACAAATCTATATAGGAGGCCAGAGCAGGAGGGAAATCCCATCTTTGCTTCTTAGTAGCTCTGGAATCTTGGGACATCATCCAAGCTCTCATTAATAATGGGATGCACCCTCCTCAGGAGTGTGAAGGTTACAGTAAAGAATACCTGTGAAGGGCTGGAGGGATGGCTTAGTGGTTAAGGCATTTGCCTGCAAGGCCAAAGGACCCAGGTTCAATTCCCCAGAACCCATATCAGCCAGATGCACAAGGGGGCGCATGCGTCTGGAGTTTTATAGTGACTGGAGGCCCCGGCGTGCCCATTCTCTCTCTCCTCTCTCCCTCTCCCTCTTTCTCTGTCAAATAAATAAATTAATTGAAATAAAATATTTTTTAAAAAGAATACCTGTGGAAACAGTATCTAGCACAGATGGAACATATAACCTTCATCCTGGGTATAGTCTTCCTCCTTCCTCGTTGTACCCTTTCCCTTCTGTGCTTTTAAAAATTTATTTATTTTAGAGAGAGAGAGAGAGAGAGGGAGGGAGAGAATGGGTTCTCCAGAGCCTCCAGCCACTGGGAAAAAAGAAAAAAAACTACAGACACATGCGCCACCTTGTGCATTGACCTACATGGGCACTAGGGAATCCACTCCTGGGTCCTTAGGCTTTGCAAGCAAATTCCTTAACTGCTAAGCCATCTTTCCATCCCCTTACATCTTATTTATTTATTTGAGAGAGACAGAGCCAGAAACAGGCAGATAGAGCGCCTTCTATGCATCTTACTCTGTGGCAGGCTGCTTTTTAGAAACAAACCTGTAATCTTTTCCGGGCCAGCAAAGGGCCAAGTGGCCTGCTGGGGAAATGACAGACAGGTACTGAGCCCAGGGGGAAGACTCAGCAGCCCCTTTAGCCTTGGAAGCCAGTCCCCCAGCCAGACCTGCTGGCAGCAGATGCTTTGGGTCCTCTGTGGCTGGCTGCGTCTGCCTTCCCTGGCAGGCCTCTGGCCCTCAGGAATCTCTTGGAGGGACTGGAAAGTAGTGTCATGCTTCTGTTTCCAGGCTCCTGTGTACTGTTCCAGAAACTTGGGGCTCATGAGAGCCACTGAGCAGTGTGGTGTACTGGAGCTGGCTCATACCAGTTCCTGGGTATCATGTGTTTAGTTCTAAGGAATTTTGTGAGGCAGTTGTTAAATTACTGCTAACTTTACACATTTATTGAAGTGTGTAATACGATTAAATAAACCATATTGAAATCAAATGCAATACATATCAAAACTGAAATGTTCCCAATTACATAGCAAGGTTTACTTATGTTTTGCCTTTGGTTTTGTTTGAGACAGGGTCTTAAGTAGCCCAGGCTGGTTGTGAGTTCCTGACCCTCCTGCCTCAGCTTCCTGGCATTGTAGGCATGAGCCACTGCACCTGGTTTGGGTATCTATTCGATTAAGGTTGCTTACATCTATTGTGTCTGGATAGAAGAAATACTACTGAATGTTTGCCTACTGGGCCTAAAGTTCCATCATGAAAATTATTATTATTATTATTTTTAATTTTATTTATTTATTTATTTAAATAAGAGCAACAGACAGAGAGAGAAAGAGGCAGAGAGAGAGAGAGAGAGAGAGAATGGGCTCGCCAGGGCCTCCAGCCACTGCAAACAAACTGCAGATGCGTGCGCCCCCTTGTGCATCTGGCTAACGTGGGTCCTGGAGAATCAAGCCTTGAACCAGGGTCCTCAGGCTTCACAGGCAAGCGCTTAACCGCTAAGCCATCTCTCCAGCCCAAAGAAAATTATTTATAGTACAAAAGGGGACAAATTTAACTAAGGCTGATAAGTAGTTTCTTATTTCCCAGGGAACCAGTTGACAAAGGTCTACTTGCACACTGCTGCCCAGGACCCAAAGGGATTGCCCCAAACTAGAAAAACCTCAAAGGCCGGATGAGCTACCTGAGTACTTGTCTTGTTCCCAGCTGCTCTAAAACCGCTGGCATGTAGAGGTTCTCATGGGATTGGTCCAAGAGACTGCATGCCAGGTCGTATCGATCTGAAGACGAGCCGAGTGCCCAGCTTAGGGAAAGGAGGGGAGACATGACTCATTTCTTGTGACAATGCTTATTGACCAGTGATGGCTTTTTTCCCTGATAGTGTTGAAAATTCTGAGGACTTGTGTAAGGCAGTGCAAAAAAGAAAGTCCAGCCCCATAGGTTTGCTATGTGTAGTCTAGATGTCTGAACCCACAAACATGGGAATGGCAGGCTGATATTGGGGTTATCTTTCACCTTAGTAGGCTTTGCCTTTAATCATGATATAAAGCTGATTCTTTTTGATCAGGTAAATGCTAATTGTTACCAGGAAGAATCATCAGTGGGCCCTAAATAATTATCAAAAGCACAAGGAGAAGCAAGGTGTTTACATAATCTTGAATTATCTTTCCTAAATATCAACTTTTTTTTACAGTTTTTGCATATATATTATTTATAACAGGTTATACACTTTTTATTATTTTAATTTTGAGAGAGAGCTACAGAGAGAGAGAAAGAGAGAGAATGGGCACACCAGGGCCTTTCTGCCCCTGTGAACAAACTCCAGATGCATGTGCTCCCTTGCACACATGTGTGACATTACACACTTGCATAACTTTGTGGCTGGCTATGTGGGACCTGGAGATTTGAACATGCATTCTTAGGCTTTGCAGGCAAGCGTCTTAACCACTAAGCAATCTCTCCAACCTGGTTATACACTTCTATAGTGATTCTATAGTGGAGCAATCAGGCAGATATAACTAATAGGAAACAGACTCTGCCTCGTTTTCTCCTACTGTACTCTCCTAAGACAAATCACTTTTGATATCAAATTGGTGTTAAGGGATTCCCCATACTAAGCAATATGTACATATATTTCAGCAGAAACCAGCTGAAAAAAACACCACTTACTCAATTCATTTTTGATGCTGTCTACCTGGAGGTAAATCATAGGCCACAGGTTGAAACCTCAGTCCCTGTGTGCAAGCCTCTGGTTGTTTTACTTGTGTTTTTGACTGATCCACATGAACTGGGTATGGTGGTTTGCATGTAAAATGACCCCTATGGCCTCAAGTGTTTGTGATAAAGCCTTAAACTTAGTCCTCAGACAGTGGAGCCTTGCTGGGGGAGGTATGTCACTAGAGGTGGGTCTTGATGGAATATTACTTCAGTACGCTAGGTGTCAGAGCTAGCTACCTCACTCAGATGACTCTCTTTCCTGATGATGTATATAAATGTGAGCTGATTGCCTGCTCTGCCATGCTTTCTCTGCCAAAATGAAACTTCTTCTCAAAACTATGAGCCTAAAACAAACCCTTTCTTCCATCGGTTGTTTCTTGCCAGGTGTTTTGTTCCAGTGATGAGAAGATACCATTACATCAGGGTTCCCACAATGTACTCTTTGGATTCATTTACCTTCTAGAGCAGCTCACATGACTCAGGGAAGCACTTATGTCTACCTGTTTATTCCAGACTCTATATTGGCATAGAGGATACAGGTGCTGAGGTTAATACAGCAAGGTACAAAGCCTGTGTCCTGCTTGGACACTCTACTTCCTGGAATCTTCCATATGTCCAACATTGTGGGAGCTCTCTGAAGCCTGGCCTATATGGATTTATGGAGGTGTCATTGCACAGGATGAGTCCTAGTCGCTTGTGTGGAGAAGCCCACCAGATCTGTGAGTTCAGACCCTTTAGCATCTCTTCCTTAAAAGGCAAGATCTCTTCTGGAAAGTGGGAGGGGGGGTCTTAACATCTGCTATCAGACAAACATACACCAGAGAATCTATTTTTCTCTTCAAGACCAAAATAGAGGGAAGGCGAGATTTAAATTTCTATGGCTAGTTTTGGAAAAGAGGAATTCTAGTAGCTGTGGCCTACATTGTGAATGGAACTGTAGATAACCCCCCCCACCGACAAAAAAAAAACAAAAACAAATTCATGTCATAATACCATTAGAAAAGATTGCAAACAAAAAGATTGACAGAAAATGGGTTGGTATATCACGCCTCTCCATATGTCCCACAGAAGACACAACTGTGGGGACTCTTGCTCAGAATGCACAGCTTTCACATAACCTGATAGGAAATGAGCTGAGAGTGAGGACAGCAGAGCAGACCAGTGTCTTCATCACTGAGCTCACGGAACACTGTGAAGATCAAGGGACTTTCACAGATTGGCGAGGGCTACAAAACATACTTGTAGACCCTTGACTGATTATCCTGTGGACCAGAAAATTGACATTAGGGGGGGGGGATATCAGGAAATTTAGTATTAGCTCTACAGTTCAGTTAATAGTACTGCGCTTTGTACACTTCCTGGTTTGACCACTGTACCCTGTTTATGTGAAGTCCTTTAGGGCATGCTGGGTGACCATGGCAGAGACACTCTACTCCTTTAGTAATGTTTCTATAAAGTTAACAGTTTTTTTTTCAAAACAGAAACTTAAAAAAAAATGATCTTAAAAGGTTTAAGTGAGTTTTGAGGGTGAGTAGTTCCTGCCAGGGCCACTGTTGCCATGTGTAGACAAGGTAATGGATAAAGACATTCCATGTTTTATCAGTTAAAAACAATAAAATCTACAGCTGGCAAGTCTTAGTAGAGGATTCCACTTGCAAAAATGGCTGAACTGCCCCGACCCATTAGGAGGTCAATGGAACTTCCTAGCACTGAACAATTAGGTAATTACTGGGAGTGCATTTAACAGGGCTAAGCCAGCACGGGCAATAGGAGGAGCATGTGACCCTGGCCTGTTTCCAAGGGCCTGACAGGCTGCAGCATGTCACGTGGGCTGTTTGACAGTCCTGTCCTGGCTACAATTCCCAGGCTCAGGGTGTGTGGCTTGAGTGTCACCTGATCTCTGCCTGGCTGGCTCAGAAAATGGGTGATTTGGTTCTGCTTACCAAGACCAGATGGTCTTTGGGTCATTGGTTCTCAGGGGAACCACTTGGAAAATGAGAAGACAGCTTTTGTTGATGGTTGACTAGAGTATTTCCCAATAAAGTTAATTGCCCAACACGTTTTGTCCCCTCAGCACCCAGTAAAGGGCTCTTCAATGTTTCCTTGTCTTCCATGACCAAAGTTTAAAGGAACTTGCCTAGGGCACGTTGGCCTCTCCACTCCCACTCCCTCCTGTCCTCAACCCCTCCTGCTGCATGTCTGCGCAGCAGGGACAGGATAGAGACACATAAGTGAGGCACTTGCCTGGGGATGCAAGAAAAGTGTAAGTACACATCAAAAATTCAGTAACAGGGGCTGGAGTGATGGCTTAGCGGTTAAGGCACTTGCTTGCAAAGCCAAAGGACCTTGGTTCAACTCTCCAGGACCCACGTAAGCCAGATGCACAAGGTGGCACATGCATCTGGAGTTCGTTTGCAGAGCCTGGAGGCTCTAGCACGCCCATTCTCTCTCTCTGCCTGTCCGTCTTTCCTTCTCAAATAAATAAAAAATAAATATATTTTTTAAAAAATTCAGTAACTGTAAGGGTGTGGTGGTGCATGCCTTTAATCACATACTCAGGAAGCAGAGATAGGAGGATCACAGCGAATTCCAGGCCACTCTGAGCCTGAGGCTACGTAGTGAATTCCAGGTCACTGACCTAGAGCAAGACCCTACCTCAAAAAAAAAAAAAAAATTAGTAATGGGATTGAAGAGATTTCTCAGTGGTTAAGGCGATTCCCTCATACCTGCATAAAGCCAGATGCACAAAGTAGTACATGTCTAGAGTTCATCTGCAGTGTCTGGAGGCTCTGGTGCATCCATTGTCTCTGTCTCTCTCTCTTCCCTCTATCTCTCTCTGCTAATAAATAAATAAATAGAATATTTATAGAGTTGTTATAGAAATAGAATAAATAGAATATTGTTTTAAAAATTCAGTAGCCAAGAAAATTACCAGGAGTGATGGTGAACTCCTGTAATTCCAGCACTAAGAAAGGAGAATCACCATAAGTTTGAGGACCACCTGAGCTACATGCATCATGAAACCCTGTGTAAAAAAAGAAAAAAGGATAAAGAGGAGGAAAAAGAAAAGAAAATAATGAATATATTAATGTAATATTACAAAATCAATATTAAGCTATCTTTTCAACATGGAGTTTTTATTAATTTGAATTTTGAAAAATATTGCATTAAATTTTATTTGTCGTAATTGATGACTTGGGGGCTTCAGTGTTTCTCCGTAGGTGGGTGCCTCACTCATCTTTCTCTTCCATCCCAGTGTTGGCCTTGCAAAGTGCACGCTATTAATGCTGCTCAGCTACGGACAGTGTAGCTCAGTGGTAGTGCGCTTGCTTGGCATGTACACCATCACAGCGTGCTCAAGGGAGAGAGAGAGAGGGAGGGAGGGAGAGAGAGAGAGAGGGAGAGAAGGGGTACAAAGCTACAGTGCCCATGTTGAGCTGTGCCCCAGGAATGACTATGGCACGTTGAGGAGTAATGAACAAAATACCTTCTGTTCTTCCCCCAGGACTGTGGAGGGTCCTGTGGAAGAAGTCTGCGGAAGAGGTCTGCTTGCAGGGAGTCCTCACATAAAAGCCCGAGTTGAAAAGACCTACCATTTACATTCTAAACCTTCCCTTGCTTCTTAAAGAGCATATCTTGCATAATTTGAATTTAATTTCTTGTTCACATTTGGGAGGCATGAGTTAAAAGCCCCTCAGCAGTAGGAAAATGTGGCTACATTTGGTCCAGTTACAGTTCCTGCTCAATATAAATCCGTAAGTGAAAAGTAAAGAAGGTGGGTGCTGTGATTTTGGGGACCCTTTGAGCCACTCCTCTGTCTGCAGGATTCCAACTGTCACATATTATCTGGGGACAGCAACGAAGGACTGACTATACCAGGGAAGCTTCTGGAAAACAATTCAAGAGTTCTAGAATAGACAGTGTCTCAGGAGCTTTATCAGGTAACTTTCTTGGAGATAAACACAATTGATTTAGTGCCCAGATGAGAAGATAGGAAGTTTAATTTCAGCGGTTTCTTCAAACAACCCGGCACGCTAAACTTGCCTTTGACTTGCCGTAACTACTTCTAACTGGAACCTAGAGTCAACAGAGTTTTTGTTTTTGTTTCTAATTTTTCTCCAACCACATTTCTAGCTATTTTCAGATGGCTTTTTGTGCTCTAGCAAGCCAGGTTCTCACTCTCCTACCAAGTCCACATGCTCTTTCTTCTTCTTCCATCATTACCTCTATATCTTGGGTGCTCTGGGAGGCACACTTTCTCTTGCTTTTGCGAGACCTGAAGATGGTTCATACTCACAGACAGAGAGATAGATTTTGCCTTGCCTGTGGGATTATTCAACAAAAGCCACAGTCCTTCTCCTTCCCATTATTTTGTAGATGACTGGATTTTCTCTCCTCTATTATCTGCTCTGCCATTGTAGACATATGAATTGGGTCCCCTGACAGCCAGACCTCACTTTGCCTAGCAGGCCCAACCCAATTTCCCTTTCCATTAAGAATCCTTCTAGCTCACTCTTTGCCATGGGCTCTGCTGTCCTCTGACAACTCTGGGCTGTATCCTGGAACTCAGTACTGCATTGTGCACAGTTTCATATTTGCTCTTGTCATGTTAGGAGTTCTGGTACATGTGGAGATAAGATTGTACATTTTTTTTTTTTTTTGCTATTTTCTTTTGAAACCAAGCCAAGCCTCTCTATCTAACAGCTCACTGAACATTAAGTAAGCAGTTACTATCTGTGAGGCAGCATGCTTGACACTGGGAATACAAGATGAACAAGACTAACTACTCTCATATTCACAACTGCACCAGAGCCTCTTTCCTAGCACCTTCCACTCAGCTCTTATGCTTGGCCTCAACTGTCTATTTATTATTTCCAGACGCACAGATGCATCTTATCTTAGGCCTATAAGGTGCATATAAATTACCATGACTAGTACTTTGGCTATAATGATTTTGCCTATAATAAATATTTTGAATAATATTTGAATAATAGAATATTTAAATGAAAAAATTTTGAATAACAAAATTTGAATAAAATAATATTTGAATAATATAATGAATATTTTGAATTAATGAATACAGTGAATTTTTCTATAATGAATATTTAAACATAGTTATCTTTTGAAGCATGGGTCACTTTATTTTCTCTCTGACCCATGCAGCTCATTCCACAGACATATATCTGTAGAAATATATCCACCCCTGTGTCTTGAAAATGTGACATAGGCACTCACTTACTGAAAGTATTCTTCTAAGGGTGTTGTATATAGGTTTTATAGACTTTCCGAGGATGGGGCTAATTTCTGTTGTATTTCTACACTTTCTGGCATGGTGCCAAATGCCAAGCAGACACTCAGTAATTAATCTCTGTGGTTTGATTGATCTTTTCATCTTCAATTATTCTATTTTCTAGAAAAACATGCTGACATTAATTTTACATTGTATACACAGCAGAACCTAATGAGAAAGGGCAGTCTGCTGGTGCTGCATCAAAATACTATATAAAAGCAGGCACCAGCCATGAGTAGTGCAGTGGCCTCAAAACTGTTGATGCATCTGTTTAGAATTACCATAGAAATAATACACCAGAGTGTTTGCATTCTCAGAATGGCCTGTGTAAGCATGCTTACTTAGCACACAGTGTAATTGAAATCTGAGGCTGAGATTAGAGGCTTTCCTTTCTCCTTGTCACATACATAGGTTATGAACGTGGTATATTTGCCACTCATCACACTTGGCTTACCTTTACAGTGTCTGTTTTTCCCAGAGGACAACAAGCCTCAAGAGCATAAGGACTGTATATGTCTCTTCACCACCATATTTGCCCGTAGCACCAGGCTAGTGAACAGTCAATAAATAGTTGTTAGTTTATATTGAGTTAAGTTTCTAATTCAAAGATTTGAAGACTTTGGGGATACAAAGACATGGATTGGGATCCTGGTGTCACCAAAAACTGTGATTTTGGAAAGCCTGCATGGTCCTTTTGAGTTTATTAACATTGACCATGAAGTTACCTACTGTGATATTTAATATGTTTCTTCTTCCCTTCCACTTTGCTCCAGTGTTACTCCTCAAAATACATTTTAGTAGTTGATTGATGATGTCTGTGTGTGGAGTCGTGGTTGAGGTGCTGGTGGCAGAGAGAATGATGATGGTGTCAGGGTCTTCCAGCAGCTTTTGGGAACATGTAGATTCAACTTCTTGATCTATTTCTAATGGACTCTGCAATGTGAGGCAGCTCACTCAAACACATCTGACACAGTGTGATGAAGGATTTCACTTATTTTTAAGCTTTTCCACTTAAATAACACTGTCTTCAGGTGAGTGAGTGTAAACAATATTATGGGATAGACCCTAGAGGTCTAATTTATTTGAATTCAGTCTCTTTCTTATATTAACCATCCATGCATGGTTCATATTCTTCCTTATAATAGAGTCATGTTTTAAAAATATTAATATAATGTTATTCATAATCCAAATACAGTGCCAAGCACTTTATATACAAAGGTCAGTTAATTTTTTACTACAACCCTATGATTAAGGTGTTATCAGCCTTGTGTTACTGATGAGCAAATGAAGGCTTAAGTAGTGAAGCGCTCTCCAGGTACAGAGCAAGCTCGTAGCGGAGTCAGAATTTAATTTTTTAATAAATCTAAACCTTTCCCTGTGCATCTTATCAAAGGGTAAGTAAAAGCAGAGATGACCCTTAGCTATTAAGTATGTTCATAAAAATGTTTCTAGATTAAGCCAGGCATGGTGGCACGCACCTTTAATCCCAACACTCAGGAGGCAGAGGTAGGAGATTGACCATGAGTTCAAGGCTAGCCTGAGACTATATAGTAAATTCCAGCTCAGCCTGTGCTGCTAGATCGAGACACTGCCTCAAAAACAAGCAAACAAATAAAAATGCTCCTGGAATGTTAACTGGAAAGAGCGTCATACAAATATCTATACGCTGCATGGAGATTTTACATGCATAAGGACAAGAAGACATCACAGAAGGATGAATAGTGAGATTGCTGTAAATGCTGGACTTATGGGCACATTATATCATTTTTGTTTCTGGGAATGCTTATATAGTAAATAATGGATGTTTTAAAGAATATTCTGCATAATTTGGGGGAGTGACCTGAATGGATAAGGAGATGATTAACTTTGATGCTATAGTTTATCCTATATACATTTTTCTGAGAGATCATAAAGGTAAGAAAGCTGATAAGGCTGGTATTGTTGACACTCACCTCTGGCTTGAGAAGTGTCATGGTGGCTGTGAGGACAAGACAGTGGAAATATATTCCTCAAATAAAATCCCAGGGAGGCACTGGAAGACCAGAGCCAACCTCTGTGAAGTGCAGTATTTCCCTGAAGCCAGACTTTTAGGGAACAGAAAGGATTGTAATGGTATGTATTGATTTTCAACTTGACAGGGACCTAAAATTGCCGGTGAGGGATTATGTAGATTAGGGTAGACTCTGTGCATATCTGTGATGGATTATCTTGATTAAGTTAATTAAGATGGGAAGACCCACCTTAACTGTGGGAGGCATCATCCCATGGGCTATGTAAAAAGGAGAGAGCTGGCTGAGCACCTGCATTCATTACTCTGTTCTGCTTCTTACGATGGACCTACTTCAAGCTGCTTCAACCACTTGTCCCCATGCCTTCCCTGCCGTGGTGGGCTGTAATCTAGGCCTATAAACTGAAATAAACCCTGCATCTCTTACGCTGATTTTTGTTAGGTATTTTGTCCCAGCAATGTGAAAGTGACTGATACAGGGATGCCTTCACACCTGGGGACAAGAAGTACATGACTATGTGAAGGTTAAAGAGGAATGCTTATAATCTTCTACAAATATCCCCAAAGGCTAATTATTTATGCACTTGAAATCTACCCTGGAAAACAAGTCACAATGCCACATCCTCCTGATCTTATGTTAAAACCTAAAAAAAAAAGAAAAAAAAAGTGGTTTATATAAGAGAAAAGGAAATAGTTTGCCAGCGTCTTTGATTTTTGAGAATGGATGATTTACGAGTCTATTGTTTATGTATGCATGGAGTGCATGTATGTGCGTATGCATGTTCAAATGTGCATAGGGCCATTGGTGTGCAGGAATGTGTGAACATGTGTGAATGTGCATGTGGAGGGCAGAAAACATCCTCGAGTGTCATCTTTAGGCATGCAGTTCACTTCTTTTTAAGATGAGGTCTGTCACTGGCCTGATGGTCACTGATGAGGCTAGAGTGACTGGCCAGTGAGCTTCAGGGATCAGCCTGTCTCAGCCTCCCCAGCTCTTGGATTGCAGGTATCTGTTTCCACGCTTGGCATTTATGTCTGTACTGGGGGTTGGACTCAGATCTTTATGCTTGCGAGCTGAGCACTTTGCTAACTGAGCTATCTTTTCAGCCTCAATTATATTATTTTTACATTGATCTCTGAATTGTTAAGATATAAAGTCAATTCCAGCAGTCGCTTTCCATTCACCTTTTTAATCTATCTGTCAACTCTCTGTCCATCCACTGACAAATGCAGTTCATGGATTTTCGTATGCGTTTAGTGATTACTCAGCACCAAGCATGACACTACATTTTGGAGTTAGACAATTGAAAGCGATGGTTCCCCTAGTCACAGGACCCAAGAACAGAGCTTTATGGGAATTAAAGAGAAGAATAGCAACTGCATCAGGGGTGAGGCAGGGATTCAGAGCAGTTGAGTTAGGCAAGGCCTCTCAGAAGTATTGATTGTGTTGATTGTGTTTTTTAAAATATTTTTTTATTTTTTCTTTTCCTTTATTTATTTGTTTAAGAGAGGGAAAAAGAGGGGGGAGCGGAGAGAGAAAGAAAGGGAGAGAAATTGGGTGTGCCAGGGCCTCCAGCCTCTGCAAACACACTCCAGATGAATGCGCCACCTTGAGCATTTGGCTTATGTGGGTCCTGAGGGATCAAACCTGGGTCCTATGGCTTTGTAGGTAAGTGCCTTAACTGCTAAGCCAGCTCCAGCCCAAGGTTTTGATTGGTAAAAGATTAACAGGTGACTAAGGGAAGAGGGGCATCTCAGGCCCAAATAAAAACCAGCTCACATCATTTCATTTTGGGTTTTTCTCTGTGGGAAAGTGAGCTGACCAAGACTGGTTGGGGTAAAGACCAAGGGAAAAGAAAACACACGAGATCCAAAGGACCGAATTCTCTCTTGGAGCTACCTGCAGCTCAAGGCAAGATTTCACAAGCTTGGCTTCATGAGGACATCATGGTGGTGGAAACAGGGCAGACTCCGGGAAGGGTTGGTCTGACTTATCATGAGACCTGACACTGGCCAAGGGTAAGGGCTGGTAGGAAGCATACATGAAGGATAGTTATGGGATCTTAGGCTATACATGATCAGAAAAGCACTTTCAAAGTCTTGTTCACTAAGGTGCACATTCTCCCCAGTCAGTAAAGCAACTCTCACAGAATTCCTGGGCCTGGCTTATTTATCATCTTCCTGAGAACAATGTCATGGTTCTTTTCTCACTTGTGGTTCTTCTATAGTCATGCTTTACTATTACAAAGTGGACGTTTAAAACTAGAGCTAGATTTTCTCAGTCTCTGGATGTCTAGCATTCCCCTATAGAACATGGGACATAGGAAGTCAGCCTGGTTGTGTATCAGAAATTATTTTCAGAGCTTTCAAAGGGGGCTCCACCACTATAAACTTAGGACTAGTTTAGGGTGGAACCTGGGCAGGAATGTTTTTCTATATTTAAAAGTTCATCAGGTTATTCTAAAAAATGCAGCTATAGGGCTGGAGAAATGGCTTAGTGGTTAAGCGCTTGCCTGTGTAGCCTAAAGATCCCAGTTCGAGGCTCGATTCCCCAGGACCCACGTTAGCCAGATGCATAAGGGGGTGCATGCGTCTGGAGTTCGTTTGCAGTGGCTGGAGGCCCTGGTGCGCCCATTCCTCCCTCCCTCTCTCTCTATCTGCCTCTTTCTCTCTGTGTCTGTTGCTCTCAAATAAATAAATAAAAATAAATGAAAAAAATTTAAAAATGCAGCTATATACATGGCTGAAGTAATGCTCATAAATTGTTTATCAAAGTATTGCATTATATAACAAATGTTATCCTGGCCATCTCACTTTTGATATTGCTGTGGAATGGGAAAGAACAGCAGTGTGGTATTTAGATAGCTTCAAAAGAATCCAAATTCACCTCATATCTCAGAGCACAGTGGCAGATGACCACTTCCAGATGCTGTACACTCATTTGAAAGAAATCCTTAATGTAGTTCCAGGAACTAACACATGGATTTGGTTCCAGATGAACTGATTACAGTAGCCAACTATGCTTGGCTGTCACTGATTGAGCGTTCATAGGAAAGGTTTTCTTTCTCACCAGCTGTTCAGGGAAGGATAGGAGCCATAAATTTAAAAGTTGGGGCATTGAATATGTAGAATGAGAAATGAGGTAGCTCTTCTTTTAATCAAAACAGAAGAAAAAACAGAAACTACAGATAGAACGGCAAATTTTGCAATAAACCAGGAAAAATAAACTACTTCTATCCCCAGGAAATTTGTTGTAACTGCCCAGGTTGGTCATAGAGGGAAGAAAAAGTAGAGGATGTGAGAACATAGAGTCTTAGCTTTTCAGAAAGTGTTGGGTAAGGATGTGGTGTTGGACGTGTGTTAGAACTTGAAAAACAAGGTAAAATAATCATCATTAGTAAATATTGAAAAATAAAGCACATATGAGGCGTCAATATTAAGATGAAAACAACTACTCTATAGGGTAAGGGGGAGAGAGAAAGGTACTTTTCAAAACAAGGAGGATTTTTGTCTATGGAGCAGTGATTTTTTCAGCACCATGGACAGAAGCACAGTTGGCCCTTCCTGTTCTTTATAGGGATGGCTTTCTGGGAAGGACTTTAATTACACCCATTCTGAAGTGATGAAACTCTGGTGGTGTGAGGGCACACACTTGTTACTCAGATTTATTGGACTGTTCTAGCCAGTTTTTGGCACTTCAAATCAACATCCTTCTTCCATCCTACTCTGCCAAAGGAAAAGAAGTAAGATTTTAAGACCTCTTGTTACTGGTAATTTTTCTAAAGTTTCTGGCACAGCCGATCCTGAAGTGGATGAGTGAACGGAGCAGCTGACTTTGACAAGAGTGTAGAGCACTGAGATAGCTCCTGTCTCGAGGCATGATATTACATTCTCCCGACTTGGAAGAGATCTGTAGGAAGAACCTATTGTAAGACATAGAAGCAGTAGACTTCTAATTTGCTAAGGGGACTGTATTAGCCATCTCTGAGTGAACTGTCTGATATCTATGTTCTGTCCCTGGAGGATGGTGGGATGATTAGAGGTGTTTTCACTGTAGGAAGGAGAGGAGATTGTAGATATTTTTGGCTTCACTCTTTCTCTGCCTCTTTTATCTGAGGTCAAGCTGTGTTTCCAGTACAGTTGAAGAAGTCTGTGCTCAGGTGTGTCCTGACTTTACATTCTGGTTCCATACCCTCATCTAAAAAAAAATCTCACTTCATCCTCTGTGACATTTCCTCTTCACTTCCTATTAGAATTCCTAATTGATGAAGATCTACATCCACTTGATAAAATCATGGTGATTACTCATTTTCTGTGAGCTACTCATGATAGATGTTGAACCTAAAATTATGGAACAGACCTATTCCCTATTTTCAAAAGAATTCATTGATGACTCACAGTCTAATTGTTCAGGAGTGTGAAGGGGCAGGTAGAGCACATTATAAAATCTTCAGAGGATCTTATCATTTTTTCAAAAGTGTATGTTAATTTTTTTATTTATTTCACAGAGAGAAAGAGGGAGAGAGAGAGAGAGAGAGAAAATGAGAACACCAGGGTCTGCAAAGTCCAGACACATGCACCACCTTGTGCATCTGGCTAATGTGGGTCCTGCAAAATCAAACCTGCATCCTTGGGCTTTGCAGACAAATGTCTCAACAGCTAAGCCATCCCTCCAGCCCGAGCTTATCATCTTAATGCTCTCATTCAAGGTTGCATTTTACCAGGATAGAGTTAGCCTTGTATCAAGAATGGGATCCTATCTATGGAACTTCAATTATCAGTAAAAAGCAACAAATATGTTTGGGATGGAGGAGAATCATGCTGGTGTCCACACTCCCTATGTCTGAAACCAGGCTAGATATGGAGATGAAAGGTGATGATAAAAGTGACACAAAAGTCAATGAAGACAAAACTAACTTTCTGGTGGAGAGACTAAGAGAACTGGTGCAGTATTGAAGGGAGACAAAAGGTTCACTGTGAAGAAGAGGCATAGAAGCCGGAAAGTCTATGTTGGATGGCTTCCTAGATCACTAATGGCAAAGATCTTTATCTCCCACAAGTCCTTTTCTGATATTAGTCCCATGGATGCATACTCTAAAATGCACTGTTTCCCAAACAAACACCATACATTAAATATTAAGTAATCTGTTTATTCATTTATAAAAACCAATGTGACATAAGCACCATAAGTGTAATATGGGAGGAACTAGAGTTAGTGAATTTATAAGACTATTCTGAGAATTTAGTGATATGGTATATATGAGTTACTTATACTAAATGCATAGTACATGCTGAATTCAGAATTTTGTGACTAGCAGAATTAAACAAATTGCCTTATTAATTATGTCCCCATTCAAACAAGGTGTCTTGGCATTTTAACTAGTCCTCACAGTAATACTGATGATAAACAAGTGCACATTTTCTGTTAAGTTTAAGAACTACTACAAAGAATAAATGGACTCTCTTTTCTCTACCAAGAACCTTACAGAAGTTTGGTGCTACAGAGTCATATCTTTTTCACTTTAGTTTTGCGTTTAAACTTTAAGAGTTCACATTTCAACACAATGCAGATATATAACCCATGCCTTATTAGTGTTTTGGCCAAAATGGTTAATCAGCATAAACATATGAAATGTATAATTTAAATTAATAGTGACTTTGTCTATTTGAAAGTGAACAGTACATCAGATATACTCAATCACAACTCAACTCTTAAGCAACTGCACTGATGTGTTAGTAACTTTTTTGTTGCTGTGACAAAATACCTGACAAGAAAAAAAAACTAAGAAGTTAAGGGTTTATTTTAACTTATAGTTCAAGGTTACAGACCATCATGATGGAGAAGGCACAGTGGCAGGAGCTGGAAGCATCTGGTCACATTCAGTCCACAGCGAGGGAGCAGAGTGATGAGTACCTGTGCTCAGCTCACAGTCTCCTTTTTAAATAGTTCAAGACCCCAGACCATGAAATAGCAGTGCCATCACAGTTAAAGTAGGTCTTCCCACTTCAGTTCAGTTAACCAAAGCAATCCCTCAAGGAATGCCCAGAGGCTAACCTGATCTTCAGGGCAAGCAGCCTGGAGTTGGTAGTCCCTTGTTCAGGACATACGTATCATCCTCTTATTCATTACGTGAAAACCCCATAATTTTACCATGGGCTTCTTGACTTAGAAACATTTACATTCCTTATATATTTGGATATCATAAGCAATGTGATATTGCTATAAGTAGCTAGTATACACTGCAAGATTCTTGCAACCAGGAAGACATGCATTCCCATCTATCTCTTTCACATACAGTTCTGCTTGAACAAGTTAAATACATCTCTCAATTTCCTCACTTGTAATATGGGAGGAACTAGAGTTAGTGAATTTATAAGGCTATTCTGAGAATTCAGTGATATGGTATATATGAGTTACTTATACTAAATGCATAGTACATGCTGAATGATGATTCTAAGTGCGTAGTACATACCGAATGATGATAATCCCTAGACTAGGTCTTATTTTGCACTTTAAAACACTAAAGTAATACCAGGGATGGCTTAGCCTGTTGGCCCAGGTTCAGTTCCTTAGCCACCCATGGAAAGCTGGAATGGCATTCATCTGCAGTGGCAAGAGACCTTGTTGTGTGCACATGTGTGCACATACACATACATACACATGTGCACACACACATATGTAAATACATACATTTAAAAAATAAGGTAATACTTATCCTTAGGGTTCCTGACAAGATGCACTGAAAGGCATAATACACAGCCCATTGCCTGATACATAGTAAGGTTGTAGCAAATGTTCC
Source organism: Dipus sagitta (assembly GCA_036346955.1). Classification (NCBI taxonomy): domain Eukaryota; kingdom Metazoa; phylum Chordata; class Mammalia; order Rodentia; family Dipodidae; genus Dipus; species Dipus sagitta. The sequence continues at coordinate 46,369,611 of CM070777.1, read as the reverse complement.
TGTGCTCTTTATCCACATCTCTTTATGCAATCCTCTTAAATAACTCCTGTTTTAAAGAACAGAGCACAAAACGAGAGTCTGCCAGGCACATCTTCATATGTGTCTCAGCCAGTCTTCGTCTATCAGGATTAGGATGGACTTACAGACTTCAAGAGTTTCATTTTTTTTTCTGCTCTAGGCAGGTTGTAGATCCCAGTGTGTTTTAATAAAAGCCCTCACAGATCAATGTACAGGATCTGCATAAAAGCAGTGCTTTGCTCTGAGCACAATGAGATTTGTGTTGTTGTTGAATGTGATGGTTTTGTTGTTTCTTTTTTTTTTTTCCTGTTTGATTTAAGTAATTTTTTCTTCATCTGCCAGGAATTGGAAGTTAAAAGCATTCCGTAAATGGAATAAAACATTTCATAGCTGGGCCATTAAAAAACATGTTAACTCATGTTACTTTGTAGTTCTTCTCTGTCATAATAATATCATTGACAATAGCCATCAGGTTGTGAGCACCAGGGTCACATCTGTAGCCCTGTCATGGGGGGAAATCTCAGAGAAAGGGGGTGGTGGGGAACACGGCCACAGCATTCTGCCACTGCTAAAGGCAGGGCTGCCACAGTGCACCACGGACCCTGAGGCGCATCTACCCTGTCTACTGCGAGCACATTTTCTTAGTGTTGACAACTTATTCTCATTACTTTCCAATCAGGAAAGAGTCCTCTTTCCCATATTATCACACACTATTGTTGTAAAAATTTCCTCAAAAGCATAATACATAAAGTGGCACCTTTCACATTATATTGCACCATCTTCCTCCATATATATATATGTATATATGTATATATATACACATATATATATATATATATATATATATATATGTATGTATGTATGTATTTTATTGACAACTTCTATACTGACAGACAACAAACCATGCTATTTCCCTCCCCTTCCCCACTTTCTGTTGGGCCTTGAGAGGCCCGGACGTGAGGCCTGGTGGAACTTCCTGAGCCTAGCTAAAGTTTGGTGATCTGCCTCTGGCCAGACGTGACTCAGCAAGACGCCTAATGGCTTCTTGCCTGCTACTTCCGCATGGGAGTTAGAATTATCATTTCACAGTTTGCTATTGGCCCTTACCTCTCCCCCCATCCCAGAATCCCCTCCTTCGTTCCCAACATTATATAGGCAACTGCTCATAGCAATAAATCGACTTCCTACTTCGACAAGACTCCTGACTCAGTGTGGTTTTTCTCCGGTGGCCAGGAGAGGTCTGAGTCGTCGGACGCTCATCTCCTCCTCAACCCTTTGGGAGGAACCAGCAGGCCTGGTCCTTCCCTCAGCACTACCTGCCCCTGCCGGTGGAGCCCGACAACTTTCCCCTTCATAACTCTGTTCTCCATCATATACTCTCCCTCTCTCCATTACTTTCTCTTTTAATTTGATGTCATCATCTTTTTCTCCTATTATGAGGGTCTTGTGTAAGTATTGTTAGACATTGTGGGGTGTTGGATATCAAGGCCAATTTCTGTCCGGAAAGTTGTGGTACACTACCTTTGGCTCTTATATTCTTTCCACCACCTATTCCGTAATGGACCCTGAGCCTTGGAGGGTGTAAGATGCTTCAGTTCTGGACACCCCTCCATCCCTTCTTCTCAGCACTATGCTACCTTTTTTTGTCATCCCCCCAGTGGTCATCACCTTCTGAAAAGAGAAGCTTCTCTAGCCAGAAGTGAGAGTAGCATTAATATATGAATATGAGCATTAACTGTAGTGCTTTCAAGGCAATTTAGTGAGAGTAATATATGCATTTATCTAGACAAGAGCAGGATTTATACCCCTAAGGCTCATGACCTCCCCTGCCATAGGCTTTTGATTAGGTTTTCAGTACCAGGCATGTATTCCCTTCCATAGAGCTGGCCTTTAGTCCAATTAGAGAGCAGTTGGTTTCCCCCAGAGCAGACATGCCACTATTGCAAATAGTGATAATATGATCTCTTCCTTTCCAGTTTTTATCCCTTATATGAGTGTCTCTTATCTTATTACTATAGCTAAGACTTCCAGTACTATATTAAATAAAAGTGGGGACAGTGGACACCCTTGTTTTGTTCCTGAATTTAGTGGAAAAGCTTCAAGTTTTTCTCCATTTAGTATTATGTTGGCTGTAGGTTTATCATAAATAGCTTTTATTATGTTGATATATGTTGCTTCTATTCCCAGTTTCTGTAGTACTTTTAACATGAAATGATGTTGGACTTTGTCAAATGCCTTTTCTGCATCTATTGAGATGATCATGTGATTTTTGTCCTTCAGACCATTTATATAATGTATTACATTTATCAATTTATGTATGTTGAACCATCACTGCATCCCTGAGATAAAGCCAACTTTATCAGGGTGAATAATCTTTTTAATATATTCTTGTATTCTGTTTGCCAATATTTTGTTCAGAATTTTTGCATCTATGTTCATCAGGGAGATTGGTTTGTAGTTTTCTTTTTTTTCTGTCTTTGTCTGGTTTAGGTATGAGGGTAATGCTGGCTTCATAGAAGGAGTTTGGTAGAATTCCTTCCTTTTATATTTTATGGAAAAGTTTAAGAAGCAGTGTTATTAGTTCTTCCATGAAGGTCTGGTAAAATCCACCAGTGAATCTATCTGGGCCTGGACACTTTTTAGTTGGGAGACTTTTTATAACTGCTTGGATCTTCATACTTGTTATAGGTCTATTTAAATGGTTTATCTCATCTTAATTTAATTTTTGTAGGTCATATGAGTCAAGGAAATCTTCCATTTCTTTCAGATTTTCAAACTTAGTGGCATATATATTCTTAAAGTATGTTCTTATATTTTTCTGAATTTCTTTGGTATCTGTTGTAATGGTGCCTTTTTCATCTCCAATTTATTAATTTTTTTCTATTCTCTCTTTCTTCTGGACAAATTTGATAAGGGTGTATCAATCTTGTTTATTCTTTTAAAGAACCGTTGTTCCATTGATTCTTTGGATCACTTTTTGGTTTCTATTTCATTAATTTCTGCCCTAATCTTTATTATTATTTCCTCTCATCTACTGATTTTTGGTTTGCCTTGTTCTTGCTTTTCCAAGGCCTTAAGGTAAAGCATTAAATTGTTTATTTGTGAACTCTCTAATTTCTTAATATAGGCACTTAGAGCTATAAATCACTGTTACAAGTTTAGCATGAATGTTTTCAGACTTAAAAAAAATTTGTGTGTGTGTGTGTACATACGTATATACCTACATACGTACCAGGGTCTCTTGCTGCTATAAATGAATGTCCTTCCTGGTGGCTGATAAATTGAACCCAAGAGAGCAGGTTTTTTAAGTGTGTGCCTTGATCTGCTGAGCTATCTCTCCCCAAATACCCAGATATTTTGAATGTAAGAAAATATATATCTCAAAGATGAGATTGTATAATAAAGTGGTACTTTATGCATTAAGGGTCTTCTTTTAAAGCCAAGCTGTTTCTACCTTCTTCTATTCCATTGTATGGTTTAAACACCATGCATAAAATAGGACTTCTGATTTGAGAACGTTTATCTTACTTGCTATCTATCTATGGATATTATCGTTAAGGCAATTATTGGCACAAACAGCTGTGCACACAAATGTTTACCTTGTGATGTAGAATTAGCTGGCATTTACTAAGTGCTGTGGTCCTAGGAGACAGATGTAGTGTCAGTTGCAAGCCTGGTCTGGAGTCCAGTGGGCCTGGACTGGGACTCGGATTAACCTTTTCATATCATGTGACCAGAGCCAGAGCCTCAGGCAGGTAGTAAGATCTCAAAACATGTAGGTACAACAGTGTCAGAAGTAGAACCACGTCTTTTTTTTTTTTTAACATATTCCTTGCTACTGAGTTCAAATCTTTGCTTTGAGAAAAGGCTAATGCAGAGTCATAGAGCTCAGAATACGTGGCTCACATTCTACCCAGAAAATGAACAGTCATTCAATGTGTGTGACAGTCAGGGGTGACTGGATGTGGCAAAACATGTGCCCCTTAGCCCCTGACCACACTGTCTTCTGACACCTCCTGCCCTGAGCCGCTATGACTCCATCTGCCTGTGCAGCTCACTTTATACTATTGGGTGTTGGTCCAGAAATGTCTTTCAGGACAGAAGTTGATTCAAAGAGGAGGAAAGACAACTCTCTACAAAACTCCAAATTCATAAAAAAATTGTTTTATCTCTAGGGGCCAAAGGAAGTGAGAATGTTCTTCTTCCTTCAGTGATAGCTATTATTATCTCTTCAAAGTTAGATATTTTCTTTCTAGGTGAATGTTTGTGCTCCTTCAAGATAAGAAAGAAATTCGAAGAACCTCTTATGTAGAAACAGAGCAGAGGAAAAAAAATAGTAGTGGCCATAGACCGCAGCTGTGCTCATGGTCAGACTAGGCATTATTTCTCTTGTTTGAAAAGAATGGGACTTTAGATTTAGTGCTCAGTGTGGCCTTGTGATGTTCATTTCAGTACTGGAAAGGCCTAACAACAAAGTGTGCAAAGGAGATGGGATTGCTTCTGCCATGAACTCAAGGTCAAGTCTGCCTGTATATCGTGTTGTAGGAGCCAGTTGTCAAATGTTCCTCAGCAGATGACAATTTTGTTGTTGTTTGAGACAGGATCTCCCATATTCCTCAGACTAGCCTCAAACTCCTGTGCTCAAACATTCCTCCTGCCACAGCCTCTTGAGTAGTTGGGATGATGGTTACCCTCCACTGTGCTCAGCCCAGGAATGAGTTTTTATTCTAGCTCTCATTACATTTCCTGTAACATGTCACTGGTCACCCTTTTCTAAAATTGCAGTTTTACTTTCAATAAAATTTAAGGACATGACAACTTTCTTTTCAAAACACTTACCTAACATATTCATATTTTTTAAAAAATATTTATTTATTTTCAAACAAAGAGAGAGAGAGAGAGAGAGAAAGAAAGAGAATGGGTGTGCCAGGGTCTCCAGCTGCTACAAAGAAGCTCCAGATGCATGCACCACCATGCATCTGGCTATATGTGGGTACTAGGAAATGGAACTCTGGTCATTAGGCTTTGTAGGCAAGTGCCTTAATCTCAGAACCATCTCTACAGCCCCATAATCACATTTTTATCATTATCACCTGTGCCGCCTTGTGCACCTGGCTTACGTGGGTCCTGGGGAATTGAACCTGGGAACTTTGGCTCTGCAAGCAAGTGCCTTAACTACTAAGCCATCTCTCCAGCCCAATTCACAGGTATTTAAACATGAAGGGTTAAGGTAGAATTCTCTGTAGTTTACTCTGTAAACAGAGTAAGGGGCTTTTTAAAATAAACAGGTAGAAATCATATAGTGAATTAATAATTCTCAGTGTGATCATTAAGCCAGGCATGGTGGCGCATGCCTTTAATCCTAGTGGAGACAGAGGTAGGAGGATCACTGTGATTTCAAGACCACCCTGAGACTACATAGTGAATTCCAGGTCAGCCTGTGCTAGAGTGAGACCCTACCTCGAAAAACAAAAAAGTAATAAATACAAGTAAAAATCAGAAGAAAGGAAGGAAGGAAGGAAGGAAGAAAAAGAAAGAAAGAAGGAAGGAAGGAAGGAAGGAAGGAAGGAAGGAAGGAAGGAAAGAAAGAAAGAAAGAAAGAAAGAAAGAAAGAAAGAAAGAAAGAAAGAAAGAAAGAAAAGTGATCCTTAAGCTTGCTGTGGAGACAGTTGAGAGAATTGATTCGAGTGAATTCAAGGTTTCCCTTGAATTCAGAGATAGAAAGACCACTGGAGGCAAGGGGCATCAAATAAGGAGATCAGTTGAAAGTTGGTTGGAGAGGCTGACTGAACACATGTAGCCATCCCGGAGGCTTATTCTATTGAGGAGTCCAAACTTGCATCTGGATTGAGGGCCTCTGGGTACCAGGGAGGGCAGAAGGACCACAACTCAGAAACAGGCCTCCAATCCTGGTGTGGATCTTGGAGAGGCTTTCAGCACCTAGAGTGTGGAGAGCTAGGACTTAACCCATGACTCATTGTGTAGGAAATGTCTTGCCTTGGAATCTAACTATCCCAAGAAGGAAGACTTGGAATATATTGGTATTCGAAGCTCTTCAAGCAAACTGTCCTATCATGCTGTCGTGTGGCTCACAGGTCACCAGCTCTACGGCATGTTCCGAGGTGGCAGGCAGTGTTAGGGATGCCTGTACTACAATGGTAGCTTGTATCAGAGACGTAAGAATGAAGAAAAACACTCACATTGGAAGACAAGTACAAAACAAGTAACAGAAGAAAAGCCACTCATTTTGCTAAGTGCGCATGATGTCGAACTACCTTCTAGTCCTAGATCCTAAAAGCTGCCTTTCATGGCAGGCATTGGTTAATGCAGAGATGCATATCTGCTCAAAGTGCCAAACATCAGTGGCTATTGTTTGCTTAGCCCTAAATGGGACTTCTATATCAGCCCCCCCCCCTCAGACAGGACATCGCTGTCACACCCGTAAACTCACCTCAGCTGTGAATTTAGGCCTGTTGACATTCCATCATGGAGGGGGATCATGAGACCCCCCCCACCCCACCCAGAGGAACTATGGGCAATTAATGGTTGCTGTGTGGGGGAGAGTCATATTCTTCAGTGGTTTAGCTGCTCATGCTCCCTTTAATAACCCCTCAACCATTCTCATATAAGCAACCATAATTAAGCTCAGTGGGTGATCAAAAACCCAGAAGTTGGGAAGGGGATTCATTGGGAAGAAGAAGAGAATTAACAGGAGTTGGAGGAGGACAAGAGTGGGGTAATGGGGGGAAATATGATTTGTGTGTATATGAAATTGTCAAAATATTAAATTAAAAAAAAAGAAAAGTAACTGGCAATAAAATGATTCTTCATGGGCTGGAGAGATGGCTTAGCAGTTAAGCTCTTGCTTTTGAAGCATAAGGACCCCAGTTTGAGGCTTGATTCTCCAGGACCCACGTTAGCCAGATGCACAAGGTGGCATATGCATCTGGAGTTTGTTTGCAGTGGCTGGAGGCCCTGGGGCGCCTATTCTCTCTTTCTGCCTCTTTCTCTCTCTGTCTGTCAATCTCAAATAAATAAATAAAAATAACAAAAAAATTTTAAAAGATTCTTCAAGGGAAGCAAAATTTAAAACTATATACAGAGAACTGCAAAAAAGATAGAAGATCTAATCAGAAAGCATGAAAAAGATAATATAAAATATTCAGAGAACTAAAAGGAATGCCAGTTTTTACCAGACTGTTATTGTCCTTTTTGGAAATGAAAAGTTGGATAAGAAATGGGAACTCAGCATGGCTTACAATTGGGATGAAAATACCATTTGTCTATTCAAAATATTTAAACATTAAATTTGCTCAAACCAAAATCCCACTCTAGCTATATGGGAAGGAGAAATAAGAGGATACATGGCTTGATTGAGTGAGGAAAATGAAATCTTTGTCTTTTGTGCCAGGCTTTCAAAAAATATTTAATGTTTAAGAAAATGTAAGAAATTAAATGTTTAGGGATGGAGAGATTGCTTAGCAGTTAAGGTGCTTGCCTGCAAAGCCTAATGACCCAAGTACCCAAATTTGATTCCCCAGTACCCACGTAAAGCCAGAAGAACAAAGTGGCACATGCATCTGGAGTCTGTTTGCAGCAGCTGGAGGCCCCGGGGCACCCATTCTCTCTGTCTCTCTTCTCTCTATCTTTTTTTTTTTTTTTTCTTTTTTGGTTTTTCGAGGTAGGGTCTCACTCTAGCTCAGGCTGACCTGGAATTCACTCTGTAGTCTCAGGGTGGCCTCGAACTCTCGGCGATCCTCCTACCTCTGCCTCCCGAGTGCTGGGATTAAAGGCGTGCGCCACCACGCCCGGCTTTCTTCTCTCTATCTTTGCTTGCACATAAGTAAATATATATACTTTTTAAAAGTTTTAAAATGTTTTAAAATATAATGATGTAAGCCTATCATGAGTGATATGATCATAAATACCCAAATCATGGTTATAGCATTTAGAAATAAACCCACTTCTCTGGTGAGGGGCCATCTAGGACTGCTGGATTTTATTGTTGTCGTTTTGTTTTAAGTGAGCTTTGGAGATTTAAAAAAAATAATACATATTCATATTCTTCATGAAAGTTAACAAAATGTTATACCATTTTCCACTACAATAGTCAGAATCATATGTAGAAAGGTAGGATTCTTAAATTGTTAAAAGTATCATGTAATCCAATTCCACACTGGCACATGTCAAATTTTTATCTGACTGATGAACCCGATAGGGAGCCAGGCAAACAACAAATAAGCTGGTTCAAAGTATTTAGGGCTTGATGTTTTTTTGTGGAAGAATAGCTATAAAATTGTCACTGGGTCTCAGACAGATAACACTGGCACAGAAAAATCCTTTTGCAAAGCAACAAACAGCATCCGAGGCTATCATTCTGAAAACTAGCCTCTTACCTCAGTAGAACTCTCTAGCTCTGCAGGGATATAAACTTTTTGTTTCTAATCAGCTATGTGGATGGTCATTGAGAGCTACATTTCCTGAGAGAGGCCCCTCTCTGCTGGTTTTACCAGCAAAGTTCTATTAAAATGTCATGCGATCCTTGCTTTTGATTTATTTCAAAGTTTTGGATTTTTTTTTTCCTGCACACTTGCTATATATAAATACAACTAACCTTAAAAGTAAACAAAATAAAAATCAAACAGTTTTATTAAGTCCTATCTCTTTGTCTACTACCTACGCTGACCTGAGTATGTCCTGCTGGCTTAAAAAAGTGGGGAAGGGGGGCTTTGCATGAATGACAGAGTTATTAAAGTCATGCTCATACCAGAGGGAGATTTTTCTAGTTGGTCTCATCAGAAGGGGTGAGAGAAAAAGAACAAAGGGTGTACCTTTCACATAATTGGATTCAGTGTTGTGATTCAAAGCGGTGTCGGCATATTATTACTTGTACTCAGCTCCTAGATGATATGATCTATTATTGTTGTGAAAATCATGGTTTGTATTTTAAAAAAAAATACCTAGAGCTTAAGGTAAATCTTGAAAACAGGTCTTACCCCCACCCCAGTCTGTCCACCCCCAGCTCTCCTACTCCCCCTAGGCTAATGCACAAGATATCAATGCAAAGGCTCTTCCAGATATGATAGCCTATAATTATTAAAAGAAAAAAAAATTACTGCAATTTGCAGTGTGTTTAGGTTGGTTGAATTAATTTTGTTGCTAGGGCCATAATAGGAAGACCGATTTTGTCATTTCAATTACAAGCCACCATTTAGTTCTAGCCTGGAAGACACTGGGTAGAGTTTCCCTCCACTCGCTTGGCACTGGAGCAATTAACAGTGGGTGATTTGTGGCAGCACTTTACTGCTTAGCCCAGGTTTATCATCTTGAAAGTTTTCCATTTGCATATATGCTATACATTCTCTGGATGACATTTCCATATCACCCCAAGTTTAAGATTATGCATTGCCTCCTCCTACACGTTCTGCTACGTGTTAGGAATCTACAAGCATGGCTGGAAAGCTCATTCAGACAAAGGGACCGTGAGTCATAGCTGCTGTTTCCTACAGTTGACCATAGGCATGGGGGGGCTTTACGTAGGAATATGTAGCCACAGTGAGGCTTCTAGTGTTTTCCATGCTCATAAATTCAGAGGAAAAGCATTTTGCTCAAGGTCACTCAGCCAATTCAGGAGAGATGGGATTCAAAGTCAAGTCTGCCTGATCCCAAAACACTTGACTAGACACACTGAGGACTTTCAGAGTGAAATGGAAACGAATTTGACAGTTTGGTATTTTTAAATATCAAACTTCCAAAATGGTCTAATTGCTGCTTTTTGGACTAAGAAGAATTGGCTATTTAAAAGAAGTGAGGGCCAGGAGGTCAAGAGGAAAGGGGTGCTTTTAATATCTATTTTAGTAAGGCAAGAGATTTAATCCTGGGGAAAAAACGTACATCAAGTGGAAGCCATTATATAAATTTGATGAAATTGTATGGAATGAAGAAAAGATAAAAAAGACTAATGAATACATGGCACTGAAGACTGTCTAAAAAAGAATGAAAAGATCAGAAGTCCCTGAAGGAGTTAGAAGCTGGCCCAATTGAAAAGAGGCTGTATCCATCCTGACAGACGGATAGACATTAATATAGCCCTGGCAATAGCCTGTGATGCCATTCTAGCTGCCTAGGGGGAGTTTGGGGAAGTTGCAGATTCTAGAGCCAGGCTGCGGGATTTGAATTCTTTCTCCCCGTCTTCTTTGCTAGGCAAACTATAGACAATTTACTTGACATCTCTGAGTTCCCGTTTCTTCATCTGAATAGTGGAGCTCATACTATTTTTTATCTTGATGAGAAAACAGGGGGAGTGCTTAGCAGGGTATCAGACATGGAGTAATCACTCAAAATGTTACCTTTTGGTGCTACAACCGTGAATAGGATGCAAGAAATAGGAGTCCAAAAAATAAAGTCAGCAAAAAGGCTTCAAGAAATAAGGAAGAAAATCAAACAAAGATTTGCTATCCTCCCTGCCCATGAGCCCCAGGAGGGAAAAGGACTGAATGGCTGGACTTGACTGAAAGCTAGAAGTTGTTTCTGTAAAATAAACACTCCGATGGCAGCTCAAGTGGCAGAAGCTCTGTGGTGGCTCTGCCGAGATCTTGAGAGGATTAGTCAGAGGGTCAAAGAAGCCAGATCAAGCCAGAAGAAACAAACTCTGGACCAACACACCACTGCATTGCCAGTAACCACTGAGTACGTTGGGAAGGGAGAGCATTTTTACTTAAGCACATGTTTCTCCTTGCTGTCCATCTACACAACTACTTCCTTCCTCTCATTTCACCGAGACACAGAATTGTAGCTGAGTCGAACGGATGAAGCTGGTGGTCGTCACTACTTCAGTCACCATTGGCTCAGCTTCTTTATAAACAGACTCCAGCCAGGTCCTGGATACACAGAGCTCCTGCCAGAGCTGTCTCCCAGTCCAGAGCATCACTGAGGGTCAGGTGATGGGTCCCAGCTATTGGAATGAAGTATTAACATTCAGACCTTGATGATGCCCAGGCTCTATTACAGACTCACAGTGTTCACTGCAGGAGAACTGGGCATGTGTGCTTTTCCAGAATATATGTCACTTATTTTCATATCAACCTCAAGAGAACCTCCTATATTTTACCGATGAAGAAATCAAGGCTAAGAAAGGTTTATTGGTGAGTGACAACCCAGCTGGTAGGTATGGAGCTAAAATCAGGGACAGAGATCCAGGACCTAAAGCCCCAGGCCTTCCCCTGGATCATGACTGTGCTGAAAAGAAGCACAGATGACACAGTCATGAGGATGTTGATGCATATTGAATGGGATCCTGGCTTACCCATGGCATAAACCTAGAAGGTACCAGAAAGTCCTACTGGAAGTGTAGGGACTGGGTATTTAAAGTGGGGAGAACCCTATTACTGCTTGCCTCACCAGAGCAAGGCCACTTCTTCCGCATTCATGCCCCACTACAGTGTCTCTCGCTTTATCCTGTCCCTGGGTTCCGCAACACTGCCTTCTGTCTTAGTTCCTCCATCCTAGTGGCTTCCTGCTGCTGATGCTCAGGCTGCTGCCTCATCTGCAGAACCGGTTCCCTATTCCAGGTGAGCTTATTTCTGTTAGGTCTTCACCTACCCAAACTTCAGAGAAGTACCTGTGGTTGAGCCAGTGGCATACAACAAATTCATATCAGAGTTGGTGTCCTAACCAAAGCTCCTGATTCCAAAGTGTACGTAAGCTCCTTCCATCTGCTTATATTTGTATTGACTTGTAGAACTGCTGGTGTGCAATTCAGTATCGTCCAGGTTGCAGATCTAAGGAAAGTAGTGATGATGGTGATGATGGCACCGACATGGCCTATGGCACTGATGTAACTATTGTCCACGTGCTAGCAATGTCCTGGTTGTCACACGGATGTCTTTGACTGGGTTGCAGGCCTTCACCTATGACCACATCCAAGAGATCATGGTCCAGCTGCTTCGCACAGTGAACCGGACAGTCATCACAATGGGCCGGGATCATGTTCTGATCGTGAGTAGACCCTTCCTCTTGTCAAATGTTTCAAATGCTTCAGGGCCTCAGAATGGATTTTCCTGGAAGACCAGATCACATTGAACACCAGCGCTGGTCATGGTTTTTGCTTGCGATGAAGGATCAAATTTTTCCTATCAGAGGTGGGAACACACAAGTGCTAACTTGCTAACTCAAGTTATCAGGGCTTGTTTAAGAAGCAGAGTGACAATAAATAAAAATAAAAAGAAAGAAAAAAAAAGGCGGGATGTCCCTAGCAAAGGCAGAGAAGAGAGAGGAACTTTCTGTAAGTGAAAAAGGTAGAATGTTCTAGATGCATGTCCACTAGAAGACCATTCTGACTCAGTGTCAAGCAGTACTCAGGATTAGGGTTGTGTAAGCTTGGTTTTCTAACTGGCTTAATTGTGTGTGAACTCCGCCCATAGATGGCTAACTCAATCTCAGCCCTAAATTCAGGGTTATTCTTCATAAATATCATGTTCTGAAGACAAAAGAACAAAACAAAACAAACAAACAAAAAAACCCCACACCTCTAACAGCTTCACTTCTGCTCATCTTTATTTAAAGAAAGAGCCAGACTTTGAGGTGCTAGCAGGGGTCAGTCACCAACATCCACAAACACGTTCAGCCATGTTTCCCCTTTGCTCAAGCCCTCTAGCATTTTCCTATCTGGCTCAGAATAAAATCTAAATCATGGCCAGGTCTGAACTGCCTTTCCTGCCGCTTCCTTATTCCCTTACATGTTCCACCCACACATGACACATCTGTGGGCTTGTTTTCTCATTTGTAATCAGATTGGCCCAGGAGTCAACCAATCAGAGAGGCTTCCCACTGTGACCCCTGTCTGGGGTGCTTGGACCGCTCTGCCCTCTTCCCTTTGTCGAATGGTAGTCCTTCATTTCTCTCACTGATCCTCACCTTAGGCTACGGATCACTTTATTTGGCCATTGTCTGTCTCTCCTTGAGAGAATAGAAACTCCAGGTAAGTGGGCACTTTTTGTTGTTATTGTTGTTTGTTTGTTTTATGAATTTTTTTTCTTTATTAGACAGTTCTGTATTCAGCAAATACAGTCAGTTTGGTACCATTATTAGGCTCATCCGTGACCTACCCCCTCCCCTTGGCCCCTCCTTGTTGAGGTATACGGGTCATGCATTGTGGAGTTAGCCCACAGTTATGGGTAAGCTAAATGTCTCTGCATATCATGACCCAACATGTGACTCTGACATTCTTTCCGCCCCCTCTTCCGCAAAATTTCCCTGAGCCATGTTGGGTTCATTTTTGGTCTGCTTCAGTGATGAGGTGTTGGGGTCCTCTGAGGCTCTGGCTCTCTGATTTGGTAGGAGTTGATTTTTCTCTGTGCTGATCTCCTTCCCCCTTGTGCTGGTATCCAGTTCATCAGGAAAACAGCCCCCTTGCTTGTTTCTCCAATTTTTCTTAGTTTCAGCCGGGGCCCTTTTGAGATATGATGGGGTGGCTCTCTCCTTAGGATCTACATCTATCTGAAAAAGAGAAGCAGATTCTCCAACGGAGAGTAAGTTAGCACCAGGACAAATGAGATAACCCTTACTTTTTTTTTTAATAGAGAATTTAATAGGTGTAGGCCCTCTTGTAGCCCACAATTGATGGTAGCTTGATATTGGAGAGTGGGCTTATGTTTGGATCTGGTTCTGACTTGTTTCCCAGCTCCAGCTATGGGTCCCATACCAGTGAGGGGAGGCAGGGTCTTACTCTAGCCCAGGCTGACCTGGAATTCACTATGTAGTCTCAGGGTGGCCTTGAACTCATGTCAATCCTCCTACCTCTGCCTCCCAAGTGCTGGGATGAAAGGTGTGCGCCACCACCCCCAGCTACTTTGTCTGTTTTGATCCCTGCTGTGTCTACCCATCCCACAACAGCACTTGGCGAATATTAGGTTTTCAATAAGGTACTTGTTGCATGAAGATGTGAATGAATGAATAGGTAAATTCCACTAGGCAAAGATCCTCCTTTCTAACTGGTACCATGTGAGATCAGGTAATAGAGTTAACAGAACTCTCAGTTTCCTGAGAAAAGGTAAAAATCGCATCACATTTTAGTGGAATTTCCTAAATCCAAGTGACAGCACCTGTAGTTGTTATCTTCTCATTGCTAGGACAAAGCACATGGCCATGAGGAGCTTATGGAAGGAAAGGATTTAGGTTGTCTTACAGTTTTGAGTGGGAAGCAAGGCAGAGAAGAGAGCTGGGCATCACATCTTGTCACAGCAGCAGGGAGGAAGTAGAGAAAATGAGCTGAGCTGTGAACACGCAGTAGGGCTGGACTACCGAAGTTCAAGACCCACCTCCAGTGACACACCTTCTTCAGCCAGGCCCCACCTCCCAAAGGCTCCACTACCTGGGGACTAAATCTGGGGCTTAATCACAAGTACATGAAGGCTATGGGGGACATTTTACATTGAAACTACCACAGCACACTGTGTTGTCCACAAACAACTAGATTCAGCTTTCTGAAAGCAGCCCAATGTCTCTGGTTTTTTTTTTTTTTTTTTTTTTTTTTTTTTTTTTTTTTTTTTACCCTGGTGTGATGTGAGCCAGGTTTGGGGACATAAAATGACATGATACTACAAAGCAGTTAACAAAACAGGTCCACTGCTGAGAGTATAGCCTGGAGTAGAATAGTTGTCTAGTATGGTAAGGCCCTAGGTTCCTCCCCCACAGCACTGAAAGAATAACAAATAAAAATGAAAAATGAAGTTGTGATGGCATCCACAGAGAGCAGCTGCAGTGACCAGTGCCCCTCTACACCTGGGCCACAGGACTCTGTGAACCCATCCCTGTCATTCGTCTCACTCAGCATCTTTCCAGCACGGAAGTATTGCCATTTCTTACTCAGTTACAATCCTCCCTACCCATGGCTCCCATAACACGTCGTAGATAAGCATTTTATAACCTCCCTAATCTTTATTCCTTTTCTTTGGAGCAACCCTAAAGATGATCATCAATCCATTTCGCTCATTCTGTGTATAGCAGGCTCTTAAGGCCCTGCCTTTCCTGAAGAAGAATAGTTGTTTAAAACAGGGCCTGGGCTATAGAAAGCACGAAATAAATGACGCCTGTTGTTTTCTATCTGCTGCAATGAGTCTCTGTGGCTCTGCATTACCCACACTGGGTAACCCTCATTCACCACGACCAGGTCTATGAGCACTTCACTTGAGGCTCTGACCTTA
Organism: Dipus sagitta; assembly: GCA_036346955.1. Taxonomy (NCBI): domain Eukaryota; kingdom Metazoa; phylum Chordata; class Mammalia; order Rodentia; family Dipodidae; genus Dipus; species Dipus sagitta. The sequence continues at coordinate 46,354,390 of CM070777.1, read as the reverse complement.
TGATGGCCAGCCATTCCATCACACATTCCACACACAGCCCCATTGTTCTTTGTCAGTGCCCTCTTCATATCTGGAATGGCCAGTGGCTCCCCATTGCCTATCAAATTAATGCGTAAGAGTATTTGCCAGCTCATCCTCAGCTTCTGGGATCTAGTGTGGCCTATACCAGTTGTTTTAAACTTCCGTCTAATTTCCTGTGTCCAAATACCAGGTCAAAATGGATGTTGGGATTTTACACAGACATACCTGACACTTTTACTGTACGCATAATCTATTTTTCTTTCATTGCCTAGAGTTTCTTCTTGTGCCTTCTTAGCCTCTTTGCATCCTACCTAGCCTTCAAGGTCCAGCATGAACATATGCCCCCAGGACATACTTTAAAATTTAACCTGGAGAGATAGCTTAGCTGTTAAATGACCTTGTCTGCAAAGTCTGATGTCCGGGTTTGTTTCCCCAGTACCCATTTAAAGCCAGATACACAAAGTGGTGCATGTGTCTGGAGTTCTTTTGCAGGGTCAGGAGGCCCTTGTGTGCCCATTCTCATTCTCTCTCTCTCTCTCTCTCTCTCTCTCTGTCTCTGTTTGTGAATATAAATAAATTTTAAAATTCTGAAATTTAACCATTGAATGAACCATCTTCCATGAGCTTCGTTATCTTTATGCAATGTGCAGCCATCAGAGTGATTGAGTCTGGGACACATTGACTTTCTGCACCAGACGCTCTCACAGGTCATTCTTCAACCCCTCCCCAGCCCTCAGCAACCAGGAATCTCTTTTCCATCTCTATACATTTGCCTCTTTAGGAAATTTCTAAAGGTGAAATCATAATGACTTTTGAAATTTCTCATCTCAGGTTTCTTTTGTTAGCAAAAGGTTTGTGTAGTTCATCTGTGTTGTGGGACACAACAGGGCATTTTCCTTTTTTGTCACTAAGTAATATTACATGGCATGAGCTTGCCACTTTATATTATTTGCTCACGAGTTGATGGATATTTGACTGTATTCAACTTTGGCCCCTTGTAAATTATGCTGCTTTGAGTATTTACATATTAGCCACGTGGAGCATATTTTAATTTCTCTTGGGCAGAAATCTAGTACTGGAAGTGTGGAAACATATGGGAGTACAGCTTTCTAAGAAGTTGCCCAACTGTTTCACAGTGGCTATATCACATTAAGTTCCACCAACAATGCACGAGGGTTTTGTCTCCTCACACTGGCAGTCCTTAATAGTCAAACAATTCTAGTTGGTTTGTAACAATTCTGTTGGTACTTTTCATGTCATTGGCCTGTGTTTTATTCTCTCTCTCTCTCTCTCTCTCTCTCTCTCTCTCTCTCTCTCTGTGTATGTTTGCTTATAAGATGGTCCTAGCTCTTCTCTTATACCATAAGACTTTTGAAGGGACTTCCTCTCTGTCCAGTGTGTCAGTAATGCACCTTCCTCATTCTGTTGCTATGAGAACTAATACCCCATAGGAGAAACATTCATGTGTATGCTTGCACAGAGCACTCCTGTGTTTTATTCATCTGCCATCTGTCTGTCTGTATCTATCTGTCATCTCTCTGTGTTTTGATGATTTCATACATTTTGATCATATTCACCCCCATTACCCTCTTTTGTCCCACTCCTGCTGAACCCTTCGTAATCTCAGCTAGTCCCCTTTTTACTTTCATGTCTCCTTGTTTTTATTAAGGAGAGAAAGAGAGAGAGGGAGAGAGACAGAGAGAGTGTGTTCCATGGCCCCTTGCCACTGCAAAGAAACTCCAGACACATGTGCCACTTTGTGCATCTGGATTTGCATGGGTACTGGAGAATCAAACCTTGGCTGGCAGGCTTTGCAAGCAAGCGCCTTTAAGCACCAAGCCATCAGCCCAGCCCCTTTGTATCTTTTTTTATTTGGCACAATGAGTTTAATTAAGGTTTCTTGCATGATCATGGGTTGAGGGCTATTTTACTAGAGCATGGGCGCAAGTTACTAGTGGCTAAACCACTGACGAAAATGTCTCCCCTTTACCCAGCAACCATTAGCTGTGGTAAGGTTTAGAGAGACTTTCTTATATTAAGAGAAGGAAAGAAGAAGGTACAAAGGGCTCCTGCCATGTGGAGGACAGGAGGGGGTACAGAGCCCATGTGGGAGTAAGGTGGGTGCCTCCTCTCATCTCCACCCAGCCAGGCCAAAACAAGAGAAGTTTACCAGAATCTCAAAGTTCAGGAGCCAGCCAAGAGAGCTTTTCCCTGGTAAAGGTCAATTTATAACCTAATAGTGGTGGGCTTCACCTACAGGCTCAGGTGAGCCAGAGTGAAGGCTGAGTGGTCTGGACTAGGGGTTGACTCAAGAAGAGGCCATCCATGATGTAACCAACCACATCAGGATAAGATTTAAATTCTAGGACAGGGGAACTCCTTCCCAGGGAGAAGCTCAAGTTGTTCATGGAAAAACTGGCCTAGGGAATTCCTTTAGGCAAGAGATAAAGAGCCAGATCATTCTTTGACTTCTAGTAAAGTGGAGATTGCGAGGACATTCCTGCCTTTATTTTGGAGGCCCAGTCACCCCAAGCTACATAGAAAGGATACCTGATTCCCTGTCAAATAGTCACTTATTCTTAGTACTTTTACCATTTACAAATCTCTGCAGTGACCACTGCCCTTTGCACACAGAGGCCTTCTCCGATCAAAGCTGAGGACAGCACCAATCTATGGGCACAAACATAAACATGTAGAGGGCAGATTTTAGATTCCACATGCCCTTTTAACAAAACAGCAACAAGATCTTTCTCACTAGGGCCCCTGACTGACCACCCCAGCCATGGGCTCTTGACCAGGTTTGTAGGACCAGGCATGAGTTGCCTCCTATGGAGTGGGCCTCAAATCCAAGTGGTTGTTATCCTCATAACTCTCATGCCACCATCACAGCAGTAGGCACACCTTGCCTGACACTATGTACTTTTTTTTCATTTATCAATTTCTGAGAACCCCTGATATCCTTAGAACACTGAGACATGAGTTAAGCATGGCCTATGACCTCATGAAATCAAGACCTTTTCCTGTGAGGCAGCTGTCAAGTATTTCAAATTCATTGTCCCCAAAACTCTTCACCAACTTCCTGAGGTACGGTTTCCCTGCTTTCAAGAGCTCAAGGTATGGTCTTCCACCTAGAATCATAGCTGCCCTTAACCTTGTTTCTTGATCACCTGCCCAATACTGCTTCCAGCCATCTACGCATCCTGTTTTCTTCTTATTAAATTTTTTATTTATTTGAGAAGAGACAGAGAGAGAGAATGGGCATGCCAAGGCCTCTAGCCACTGCAAACTCCAGAGGCATGCACCTCCTTGTTCATCTGGCTTAGGGGGGACCTGGAGAATCAAATCTGGGTCCTTAAGCTTCGCGGGCAAGATCCTTAATTGCTAAGCCATCTCTCCAGCCCCATCCTGTTATTTTTAACCATCTGGCCTCATGCTGTCCTTTCAGAGGGCTGGAGGGACCCAGATGTACGCTGTAGCCACTTGCTGTCAGAGTCCAAGTGCCCGGCCAGGCCATCAGGCTCGTGGTGCTCAGCACATTGGAAGAAGGGTCTCTGGGGATTTTCCCCTTCTGTGTTCTTGAGACTCCTGAGGGAAGAAATTCATTCTTTTATCCTCAGCACCAAGAAGATACCTGGCACGGAGTAGGTGCTCAGTAAATATTTGTTGAGCAGATACAGAAACTCACGTGTGAATGAATGATTGAAATGTTCTCCGAGGTGCTGTGGCATTGCCCAGAACATCTTTTTTTGTGTACAACTTCTCCTCGTGTAGCAAATGTGTTTTGTCAATATCTGAAGCCCACATATCAGAGAATGAGGGGATGATACAGGCTTGGCCTGTTCCAACATTCCTTCTCCTTTGGGCTGATTCCAGAGCCTGGTGGGGGCCCTATGTTACAAGCTGTGCCATCAGCCTCAGTGTCTCTGGGGTTTGCTGGTGTAATTACGGCGACGAGAATGCCGCGTGGGGAGCATTAGGAGCACGTGGAAGACACGCTTTTCCAGGAGCCGGAATGCACAGAAATAGATGGAAAGTAAACACAAAGAGGGTTTCCTCAAGATATAGCTTCATTTTCATAAAATGGCCCTTCCCAGAAATTCTTATAATAGAAATATCTCTTCCAAAGTGAAGATGTTGGAAAGTAATTGCTGAAGGGTCAGGGGTCCCTGTCTTAATGCCAAAGACTCCAATTTAATTTCTAATTGAAATTTGACAGGGAGGAAAGATACCTATTCCGCCCATCATTTTTAATTTTCTAGGTTTGATTTTTATTGGTTAGGTTCCATTGCTTGGGAATATTAAACAATCAATATTTTTGGCAAACACCAGTCATGTCCAGTACTTCTGAAATCCTAAGACCTTGCCTGAGGGCAAGGCAGCTGCTTGCACCCTTTTCATTATGTGAAATTAGAAAGTGGTTTCCTGGGCTAGAGAGATGGCTCAGCAGTTAAAAGTACTTGTTTACAAAGCCTGACGGCCCAGGGTTTAATTCCCCAATATCGACGTAAAGCCAGGTGTACAAAGTGGCGCATGCGTCTGGAGTTTGTTTGCAGTGGCTGGAGGCCCTAGTGTGCCCAAACACAATGTCTCTGTCTCTCTCTCTCTCTCTCTGTCTCTCTCTCTCTCTCTCCCGTCTCTTTCTCTCTGTCTTCCTCAAATAAGTAAACAATATTTTGAAAAGACAGTGGCATCCTTTTTATTTGCAGGAACAGGAACATTGTGCTAAAAGGTGTTAGCTATCAAAACCCCATGAAGCCTATGTCCAGACTGGACCACTTCATCAGCTCAGCACGTTATAATTATCATTTGCTAGAAATGTCTGCTCCTGATTTTTCTGTAAATCGCCTGCCTGAACAATGAATTATTGGTCCTGATAAATAAACAAAGAAAAGTTTACAGAAGCCAAAAGCCAAGAACTCTTAGAAGGCTGGAGCTTCTCTTCCTGTTTGTCAGAGTTTGGTCTATCAGGTAACTTCTGGTTTGCTTGAGTTACCCATAAGTAAGAAAGGTGGCTGGGTTTGGCAGGAAAGGCACTTGGGGTAAGAGAGACAAGGAGGTTCTACATTCTCCCTGCTGAGAACAGGCTTCGAGACTTTTGACATTGTTTAACCTTCCTAGCCCTTTATTTCTTCTGTGTAATGAGATGTATCATTTTTGTGATCTCTGCCTTGTAGCTATGTTTCCTGATTTTGTCAATTCCTCCTCTCATTCTCTCTTTGTCTGGCTTCTGAGATATGGACCTGAAATAGACTGGGCTAACCATGCTAAGTATGTTGATTGATAATATCTGCCTGACACACTGTTGAGAAAGTTTACAGTCTCTGTGTTGGCTCAGTGAAAGGAACTGCTGAATTATTAGTGTAGAAGTTACCTTCTCATTGCTGGGCCTAAACACCTGACCAGAAGCAGCTGACGGAAGGAAAAGGTTTATTTCAGCCTATAGTTTGGAGGGGAAGTTTTGTAATGGTGGAAAAAAAGCACCACAGAGCAGGCACCCAGCCTCATGTCTTCATTCATCAGCAGCAACGTGGGAGAAGCAGGCACGAACACACCTCCTCCTGCAAGGCTCCACCTCCTAAAGGCCCCACCAGCTAGGTGCTAGGCACAAGGCTTAATCACAGACAATCGAGGCTATGGGGGACACTTTACATTAAAGCTGCCATGATTTGTGATGTCTGTCAAAGACTGGTGAACAGTGATGTATGCAAAACACTTGCAAATGTTATGCATCGACCAAAATCCCTGTTGTTGTTGTTGTTCTGGTCCAGTCCAAAAGCAGTTTGTTAGCCACTGTTCTCTTCTACATACCCTTTGTTCCTTTAGGAAGACTCTGATGTAAGTGCAGAATAATACAAAAGGCAAGTGATATTTGAGAATCTGCATTTTAGCTGGTAACAGTGCATGTGTGATGCATGTCATAATTTTAACAATTGTAAGTTGCACCATGATTTTATGTGGCCATAAGACAGAGGAAAATGCCACCAATTATACTCAATATAAATTATCATCTTTAGAGGTTTTTTTTTTTCTTGAGGCAAGCTCTCACTGTAGTCCAGGCTGACCTGGAACTTACTATGTAGCCCAAGCTGGCTGTGAATTCCTGGCTATCTGCCTACCTCAATGTCCCAAGTGCTGGGATTAAAGGTGTATGCCACCATATGCAGCCAGTGATATTAGCACATGAGAAAAGAAAGTTTGACTCAAAAATCTCCATTTTGTATGGATCCCATCATGAGTCCTAACACACAGGACATCATCGTTCTGTCACAGGCTAGAATAGATGACTGCCTATCAGAGGAAGAATGCATTCTCTCTAAAGTCACACAGCTAGTGGCAGTCAGGCATGACATGAACAGAGAGAACAGAGCGTATGTGCTTATCTGGTTCTGAGATTCCTTTCCAGGGAGATATTGTCCTGGCTGTAGATTGCTGAGACGTGCAAAGCAAGCTTCTAGGCCTGTTTGCAGTGACCTCAGAGATGGTTGCTCCCTGCCCCTGCTTTTGCTGGTTGGCGATTGGCCATCTTATAGCAACAATGGAGCAGGGAACTTAACCACTACCAGGAGTTCTTGGAAGGAAAATGATCTGGTAATTTTGTTGAAATTGGGATCTAGCTTTTTATTTCAGGTAGTTAAAATAAGCCTCTGGGTGATATATTTTGGACCTAATTATCCCACTTTTCACAGAGGAGTCTATGGAGTGATTAAATAAAAGTAAATGTAGTTGGCATTCAAGAGCAATTTGTTAAAAAGGGAAAAATCTAATAGTCACCCCCATTGCCTCACCTAACAAGAACCCAGGAAAGTCTCTGTGTCTGTCATTGAAGGCGGGGCTTTGAGCTCGGGTTCCTCCTTCCATTCTGTCCTGGGATGCTGCCTGGGACATTGATACCAGAGGATAAGTCAGGGACTTCAGGTGGCCTGAACAGAGCCACAGCAAGAGCCTTGATAGCAAAACATCTCAACTGCAACCAGACCATCTCTTAGGGATCTAATGCCTTGTTAAAACAGAACATTTATTAAAAAAAAAAAAAAACACTATGATTAAGGGAGCTAAGCCCCTCTATGTCTTACATCACTTAGCCTGCATCAGGCATTTCTGTTTTACAGAGGCAGCAACTGAGACCCAGAGAAGTTGTTTAATCTGCCTTCGAGTACATAGCATGCTGGTGGAAGTGCTAGGACCTGAGCCCAGAGGATTTGTTTTAGAGTCTCTGTTCTTTGTTACCATATTGTACATTTACCACTGTTGGTAGCTGAAAGTGTGTTTTTAGGCATCAACCATTTAAAAGGTTAATAATGAGGGCCAGAGAGATGGTTCAGCAGTCAAGGCGCTTGCCTGCAAAGCCTAAAGACCCCGGTTCAATTCCCCAGTACCCACATAAAGCCAGATGCACCAGGGGGGGGATGCTTGCTCTCTCTCTTCTGTCTATCTCTCTTGTATTGAAAATAAATACAAATTATTTTTAAAAGGTCAGTAATGAGCACCTTGACCTCAGCTGCTGCCCAAACTAGAGCATGGAAACTAATGGAATGCCCACCTGGAGACTTTCAGAAACCTGCGGAACGACTCAGAATGTGGGGTGGATTCGGTTAGCAAGGACGTGGTCAGAGTCAGTCTCCTCAGTTCTGATAACTAAACCGCAAAGAGTTGAAATTACAAAGCACCATTTTATTTTATTAGGGGATAGTAGATTTGGTAGAAGGGGATGTGTCTGGGATGGAGATTCTCAAAGGTTTTGGACGCACAGTCTTTCCCATTCCATATCAGCAGTGCGTGCCAGTCCTTAAAGACCTCCCAGCTCCAAGTGCTTCTCCAGTGCCCAGCCAGTCTGTCATCAGTTCTGCTGCCAAGGCTCCTAGCCTCACACCCCCTTCCTTGATCCTTTCAAATCTAGTCTTCAACCAAAAGGGTCCTGTGGAGTAGAACTTTCTGGAAGAGAATGTGTCAGTGGTGCTATGATGCTGAAGGGTGAAGGTCTGTCTGGGTGGGACCTTCAGGGTTCCTAGTGTCTGTCCCTGATTTTTCTGCAAGTGTCTCCATCTCCCCCTTGGCCAGCCTTATGTTATCCATGAATGCTCCTTTCCTCCTCTGGGCTCTCATGCATGCCATTCTATATGCTTGGAACATGACCGCTGTGACCTTTCTTTGCCCAAACGTCTACTTGTCCACTTCTCTAACTATTCACCACTCTGTCTACAGGAAGTGTTGTGTTCCTGGCCTGCAAAATGGCTCAACGACCACTGTGTGCATGAGATATTTCTATGATCTATTTTTATGTTCTTACAAGCCATCTTTCTTTTCCTTAGCACATATGCGTCACTGTTGTTTGCTTATGCTGTGAGTAGTCTAGCAGAATCAGGATACCATAGATGGCATTGTGAAATCATTGGACTGTGTGCAAAAGAATGAGGGGGAGGATGCATCCTCTCCAGGAGATCTGCATGTAAGTGATAATGTCTGTGAACTTTGATGGAACCCTTGTGTGACATAGATGGATCAAGAACTCTGAGAACATGGCCAAATTAAATCTACAAGGCTGACAACAATCTTTACCTCCTCTTAAAGAAGAAACTTCCATGAGAGGCCTTGAATAACCTTACCCAGTATCACAAACCTGATGGGGAGGAAAATGGACTCTGTATTAAATCCAGTTTAAAGCCCCAGTGTTAAATCTAGGAAATAGTCTTGTTGACAAAGTCATTTGATTAAGACATTTCCTAAAAGAATATATGTATGTTCATGCCTGTTTTATATGTGATATAAGTGTGTGCAGTGGGAGAAGAAATGTGAGAAATTTAAGTTAAAAAAGAAAATAGTAAAAACTTTTCCAGTTGGCATTAGTAGCTGAGGCAGTTTGGTTGCTGACACACATCCTGTGATGGAGATGCATTGCCTTAACAAGGAATTTGATCATTGCCTATCAGGTAATAATTGGGTATATATATGCTTACACACACATACACATACACACATGTGTACAAAATGCACTGCATTTCAGATTTCAAGGGACCCATTACATGAGACCATGTAACTGGATCTGGGTCTTAAATGCTATGAACAATTTGGATGATGGAAAGATCAGGGCACCTGAAATGGGTGCAGGATTTCTTGCCTCACTCTATCTTGTGGTCACTGATCTATGCAGCACTCCCAGGTCATCTTTTCTCAGGGCCCTATTGTATCTTCATGTTGCCATTACATTTCCATATTGATTTGGAATTTTCTTCTTCCCTACCTTCATGTAGATTGAGACCCTTGAGGGAGGGGTCTGAGTCCTATTGTCTTTGAGGTTCCTGCCCTACTGCTCAGGACTCAGCCTACAGCAGATGCAAAGTCTAACCTCAAGGAGTGAATTAATGGAAAGACAAACTAATTCTAAGGACAAATGGATGATGGGGCTATAAAGTTCTGATTTGAAAAATAGGCAAGGAAAAGCCAATGTCCTGCCAGGATTTCCTTTAAGGATCATCTACACATAAAATTCCACAATCCTGTGCACACCCTATGTGAGAGTTCTTTTTGTTCTTTGTGACAAACTGTAAAGGAGCCTGTTCCATCCTGGAAGCCATCCTTCTGATCTCCAAGCAACTGCAGAAGTGGGGAACAGAGAAAGATCCTGAATGGGGAGGCCCTGGCTGCTCTGGTCTGTGCAGTGTAGTGGAGCAGAGTGGACTATGCAGGAAGTGACAGCAAGCACTCCTTGATGGTCAGCTGCAACCACCTCCAAGGATGTTTCCCACATGAACTGGGGACATGTGTCCTCAGGGTTCTTCAGGGCAGGTGAACTCCTCCTGCCCTGGGGTAGCTGGTGTTCTAACCAGAGCCATCACTGGCCACACCCAGGATATGGTTGGCAGTACCCAGAGTGGGGGGGGGGGAGAGCGAGCTATGGAATTTGGGAGACATTCAGAAGTGCTGAGAAATGCAGTCACATAATGAATATATGCCATTAACTTCTAACAAAGTTATCCTGATAGCTCCATGCCCTTTTGACTTCCATTAGTGGAGATAGACAAATTTGATTTGGGGCAAGTGGTTTTAAGTGAGCTTTAAGGTAGGACTCCATCGCATCATGTTTCCTGGCACTGGAAGAGGGGCCAGCCTTTTCTTGTTTCTGGAATACTTCAGAATGTCTTAGCCTTGGTAACTTTGGAGCCAATGTGGTGTTTAAAGGGCTGTGGAGGTGGGGAGCAAGCTGTGATCTTAAAGAATCTGACAGGTGGGAGTTGATGTCTCCCGTTTGTAGGAGTGAGGAGGACTACCCCACAGCTCAGATCCTTAGTTCCTTTATCAGGAAACTAAGACTGGTAATAGTCATGCAGTGTCAATCCCATGATGAGGATGGAATGAAATGCCATGTGGAAATTGCATAACTAGGCTTAAAAACCAGCAGCAAGCCCTGGATAAATGAGAACTGGTTTCACTTGTCTTCATGCTGGAGTCCTTTTCTTCCTGCTTTGAGTAAGGTTGCAGACCATCTCATGTCCCTGCCTTGAGACCTTTCCTGGACTCACTTTCTTAGATATGTAAGGCAACGTGGAGCTATTGCAATAGAGTTTGCATTCCCATGAGAAAGCATCTGGAGCAGGCTACTTGTGAAGTAAAATGAGGTTGGTAGCTTTGGAGCTTCAAGGGTACAGCGTTTCCATCTGCTCAGTTAGCGTGAGAAACCCACGGTAACTGGTGGAAGCTTATGCCAGACCAAGTGATCACAAGCCAGGAAGCAGAGAGAGATAGATGGGGCTAAACCCAGGCTTTTGTAACAACCTTTGCATGAGAACTACCCTTAGGAGTCCACAAACAATACTTTAAGAGGGCACCCTTCCAATAACCCAAGCATCTCCCATTAGGCCCCACCTCCTAAAGATTTCCCCACCTTCAGTAGCCCCACGCTTCAGACCAAGCCATCACTCATTCACAGTGTACTCTTTGAAGACACTTGTACCACACCCAAACCATAGCAGCTGGGCTGTGAAGAAAGCCCTTATAAGATGAAACAGGAGACCCTATTTGTGCTGTAAGGAACCAAAACCCAGGGTGGGAGGAGAATTCCCACCACGAGTCTCTTTGGGAATGTTACTGAGTAACTAATACTGCCCCTAGGGAAACCCTGTTGGAACAGCCCTGATGAAACAGGCTCCCCCATACAATCAGGTCCATGCCATCCCTCTCAGGACATTGACCTTCTTGAGTGACTTGAAATTAATTCTGTAAATGGTCCTTCACAATCAGAACCTACTTTTCTAAGTTCTTTTTTTGCCAGATTCCAGCAAGATACACTTATTCAGCCATTAAGTGCCATTTGTCATGATTTTTTTAAAGATAACACAAGAAAGTTCTATGACTCAGTATGGAGAAAGGGTTACAGGAATATAGGAACGATAGCAAAGTCATCAAGGAAAGCAAAGGTCAGGGAGGGAGAAGAAACACAGCCTTTCAGTAGAGCCCCTGGTCTCCCAGAGGCCAGACCCAGGGACTCTGTGCTGAAACTAAAATTGGGTCACAGTTCCTTCTGCTTAGAGGGCTTAAGGTTTTTGTACATTTCTGGAGTTCCGTTTTTTCTACAACAGCTGCTTTCCTTTTATGATCAGAAGAAACAAACCTCAAACACTATTCCTTTTAAAATAGGAATTAATGAGCTGGTCAGACTTCCTGAAGCATCATAAAGTATGTAAGTTCACTTTTCTTCTAAATAGCTTATAAACTCAGGAAGGCAGGTGTGTTCATTTTAAAGATGGAGTCAGACAGAAGACGGAACCTGGCCTTGTCCCTCTCTGTCAGTCTTCCCTGGAATATTTTTCCTTTCAATGTTTTTTTTTTTTTATAGCCACATTTTTCTCCTAATGTATTCAACACACAAAGTGCTCACAGCACTCATGTAATGTGGGAAGTCCTTGGGGGTTCCCAGAGATGGGAGCCACAATTCCCATCTCCTGGGACTCTTGTTTCCTGGTAGAGATGTACATGAGAGATTGATGAAAGAAATTTCAATACAACATGAAAAGTGACATCCTGAACAGGGTTGTGGGTCCTCAGAGGATAGAGTGACTAATGCCTGGGCAAGGTTGAGAGATGATCAGAAAATGTTCCAGAGAGGAAATAATGCTTAAACTACAGCTTGCTATAGTTTTAAGTGTTCCAGCTCCCAAGTTTGACAGATCTTAAAAAGAACTTCTCCAGCCTTCGCCACCTCATACTTTAGGCTTTGACAAATTACTTATCGTCTTTCAAGTTTCCATTTATTCTACTGGAAAATGGTGATCATCACAAACTACGTTGTGGTAAATGTTTGAGGAATAATGGGATAAAGGAAACAAGGCATTTATTAATGGTCCATTGTAATTAAAGAAAATAGAGCTCCTATTATTGCTGGTTGGTTTTATTCTTTGAGATAGGATCCTACTGAAGTAGCCTAGGCTATCTTTGTACTTTTGATTGTCTGTCCTCAGCCTCTTGAGTGCTGGACTTCCCTACTGATAATAATATTCTACCTGACTTTTATCTACTCCCTCCCCCCTCGAATGAAAATTACTCTTGATGATAGATGAATGATGCCTGTAGGTTCCAGGGAGAAGGAGGAATATATGCAGTTACAGATCTATAACAACCTCCCACCTTTCTGGGTGGCGCTGAGAAGGGGAGTAGAAAGTGAACTGGCAGGAGGTTGGGCCACAAGTACTGGCCTGGATTCTGAATGTTAAGAAGGCTTGCTTGCTGTGGAGGGAACTTTCGTGCTGTAGGATGGTGGCAACACAGTTAGAGACATAAGACTTGGGGAATGACTTGGTCAATGATATTTCTTAGCAAGCTCCCAGAGGCAGTCATAGGAAGTGAACTCTGAAGGCAAGTGCCAGGGACCAAGTGGGCAAGATAAGGACTCACCATGGCAAAGTCTTACAAGTCAACTAAACAGACTTCCTGGACAGTGGATGCTACAATGTGAGGGAATCATTTCTGACTCAGGGAGTGGAGTGCACAGTAGTAAAGGGGAAGATGGTGAGGCAGAGTTATAAGAGACTTTGCATTCTCAGTCGTAGGGTCAAAAGTAGGATGGTGTGACATCCAAGTGGGACAAATCAGAGAGAGACCCCTGCTTGTTGTAGGAACCCCCTGCACTGGACCATATACCCTTTTAGGCCAGGGATTCTCTGTGTCCTTGGTACCAGGCCTGGTGCAGAGAAGAAACTCAGAAACTGTGCACTGAAGAGTCCAATCATTTTATGAGTTTCCTCGGAGCTGGTGGGTGCGCATTGGACTAGAGGAAAAACAGTCCTGGAAATCTGGTCCAGGCCAGCAGACTTTATTTGTGAATGTTGGTGTTTTAAATTGCCTTGATTTTTCTATCTTTGATCCCCAATTCTCAACTGGTGAAGGTATAATGTTTTTTATTTGGGAACTGGGGGGAAGCAAACAAAAGTCAGTGATAAGGAACTCCTCCTCGTTCTTCCATTGCCAGTGCATGATTTTTTTTTTTTTTTTTTTTTTTTCTTTTTGCATGTGGGGTGGGCTCAGTCGCTTGGTGCCCTCAGTGGCAAAGCTGTGTAGGCCACTCTTGAGTTAAGCCCTTAAGATAACTCAGCTAGTTTGGTTCAATTGAGAGATGGCTGTTTTGTCATCCTGACCAGGTGTCATTGCACTGTGTGTGCTACCTGAGAAGCCAGGTTGGAATGCCAAGTAGAGGTCACTGTGGCTAGATGATGGTCTACAAGCCATTGCGCTTTGAGGTTTTGTCAGCAAGAGAGTTATGGGTTTCATTTGAGTGAAATTTAATATAACATATTTATGGATGCTGACAATTTGTGAAAGCCTTTCATGATAATAAAGCTTTTATTTGCTTTGGAGCAAATAATGCTTTGGTGTGATTCTATTGTCTTTTCACTTTAATCATGGCTGAAGCCAAGGCAAACTGCTTTGCCTAAAAATTCCCCTTTAGTTAGACAGACCCTGTCTCTCTTAAATTGCATTTCATCTGAAATGGACTGGGCCACATGTAATAAATGCTGGCATTTTAATGGAAACATTACAGCAAAAATAGTTAACAATCTGCTTTAATTTCAGAACTCATTTTCTCTCACACACAGTAAGGCGGTGTCTTGGTGAAACGTGCAGAATGCATTGGGATTTAATTATGACAGCAGCTTCTTCTGAACCAAGTTTAAGCAGGGCTTATCAACATATAGGATGAAGGTACAAGAAGAGGAGAGTGGTGGCCCAACGTTCCTAGGTCCTGGAAACCAGGCAGGTGTTGGAAGCCCCCAACCTTAGGGCTACAGATTTAGAAACTAGACCCTGCTAGTACCATCCCTTGTGGGGACCAATGAGGAAGGAAACACTGTGGTCATGCCTTCATGTCTCCCTCACTGGACTCAGTTTGCTAATTAATTTGTTCCTGTAAACATCCACTTGAATCCCATTGTCATAAGTGCTGGGAATACAAAGGAAACTGCAAATCAGCAGGATTCCTACCTCTGGCAGATTACAGTGAGAAGTCCATTCACAGGGAAAACAACACAGAAATCTGCTCAAGGATAGCTGTGCCACGTTCTTGGTGCAGGTAAATGCCTAAGAAGGGCATTTGGGGTAATTTGGACGAGTAATGGTGGTCGGCAGTGGTGGCTGGAAACTGGGTAGGAAAGGGGCATGGTGGGATGTGTCTGAAGCTGGAGGAAGGGTTCTATAAATCTTCAGGGAGCTTTAGTAGTGGTGGGCTCAAGGAGCCCAAGAAGTCTTCCCATGGCCAGAGTGCTCATAGAAGGTCACTTGCTCAAGGTCACTCAACAGAAAGTACACAGAATGCTATAAAATCCCGGATTTCTGATTCTTTGTCTAGGCTTTTATATTGTATTTACTTCTCCTAAGTTGATATTTCCCAGAGATTCTCAGTCCAGGTATAAACAAGAAGGTTTTAGCTGGTTCATGGACAAGGCAGAGAAAACATTGACTCACATGATGAGAAAGTTGTTTTCTTTTCAGTTCTTCTGATTAGTCAAGTAGAACATGGGTTCCATATCAATTCGGCATTAGAACACATTGAATGTTGGTTAATATCCTCGTTCACAAAGGGACTGGTCTCAGGCCTCACATTTAGAACCTTTAACCTTCAAAAATGGAAAGACTTTGCAATTTAATAAAAGGGTTTTTTTTTTAATGTGCCATTTTGGAAATGCATTTGTTTTCCTTGTAGTGGTGTTACAAGACTATCTTTTAAGGGGAAATTTAAACAGAAAATAATTAAAGATAAATATTAAACAAGCAAGGATCAGGTGTTTGGGCATAAAGATAGTAGTCACAATCGTGAATGCATAAACCTTTGAATGAGTTGGGAATGGCTGTATTGACTCTTGCCTGGCCTTTCCCCAGGACACAGGCTCCATATAATTGTTGTCATACTAAATTCTGAATCTGTCCTTTATTCCTGAGAAATGTATTAAAGCAATTATAGGAAAGGCCATCCTTGACCTCAGGATTATTGAAGATTCCTTTTTTTCCAATCTCTCTCTCTCTCTCTCTCTCTCTCTCTCTCTGTGTGTGTGTGTGTGTGTGTGTGTGTGTGTGTATGTTTTAGAGGCTTCCTTCTTAAGTTTAAATTTCGTAACCCAAATCAACCCAAGCTAATAAGGGAGTCTTAAAACTTAGGAAAAATACGTAAGTTTATTGCAAAAGATAATATCCCATTTAAAACAGTTTAGAAATTTACAAAACCTTACAGTGATACATCATCTTAAAGAAGACGCTCTACAGATGAGCTGGTATTGAGTTCAAAGAGAGTGAGTATGCATTTCCTTACAGGTAAAGCGGCTACATTAAACTCCTATGATTGAAGTTGATGTATCAGTCTTTTCCCCTTCAGTTTTATAAAAGTAATTTTTGTTAAATTAATCTCTCCATAAAACCATGTAACCTCAAGTATAGCATTTCTGTAGAATATCATGTTACATACTATTTTACAAAGAAACTCACATGAGTAGAAGAGTAGAGAGTTTTGGTATATATGTGAATGATATTTTAAACATTGAGATGACCTCTTCTGTTCAGCAGGCTGGTGTTTATCACATCCTTTTCCCTCATCTTGATTTCCAGTGTTCCGTTTTTAGAAGGGACCTCTTCCCCGCAACCCCCACCCCAGTTTCAAGTTAGTGGACCAAGCAGTATGGTGTTGTGCTTTGGTATAGAATCATTATAGCCTCGGTTGGCTTTATTTATAGGAATATCAACATTTTCTAATCCCAATTCCAATTTCAGTTAGTTGAGGGTTTAATGCAAGGTCCCCAACTCACTGCATGTGTGTGTGAGACTGCTTGAGACTGCCTCAGGAATGTCCTGATCTTCCCATGCCAATGGAGCAAAGGCTGCACACAGGTCTCCTTGCTTCTGCCCCTGCTCTGTTCAAAGGTACACAGGGCTAACAAAGTAATGAACGAACGAACTTGAACCAATTTCGGTTTAGCAGACTTAACCCAGAGAGCCCCAGGTTCTTCAGGTGAGGGCATGCTGCCCCATTATCTGGGTCTCTTAAATCTACAAGCAGTATTATTTTCATTCCTGTCTTGTTCCAGAGAATATAAATTCATTTGAAATTAGCGTAAGCAAAACAAATTAAGATGGAAGCTCCACTCCAAGATAAAATTACATAAGAGATCCCAAATGCCTTCACTTTATTGGATTATACTCTGTGCTGTTCTTTTCCATTGCTGGGGCCAAACTGAGAGTTGATTGTATAGATACAGAAAGAAAGCTCGGTGGCATGAGGCCAGTGGTAGCATATCTTACTGAAATGTGGTTTCTTAAGTATGACAAGTGTATTTATCTTAATTCTAACTTGACGTTATGTATTCCGGTCTCACTTTGTGGGTTTAAACATTACACTAGAAACAGAACGAGAACATCGCAAATGACATTCCAAGACTTAAATAGTGCAAGCCAAGAATTCCTTGCCAAATTTCCCTCACTCTCCCTGAAATAGCCTGCGCACTGCAGAGCTGTGACAGGGAAGTGAAATTGTTGGGGCGGTTTGCTCAATTAGTCTCAATTTGCAGTGGGGTACGCACCGCCCATGCGAACACGGGACACCATGCTCAGCAGCGACTGCTCCAGCACTGAGCCTTCTTGGGCAAAGGGGCTTATGAAATGTCTTCTACATTTAGGTGTGGATTGCGCTTCTGGCAGGGCAGTGGTCGGTCCACCCATGGGATGGCAGAGCATTTCGTAATGATTCAAAGGAATCTGAGCCTTGCCCTCCTATTGCTCACAACCCCAATAGTACGTTGCAATTACTTAATTATATTACTTGAAGAGTGTGTACAGTCATGCAAGTTTGACTGGACATACATCTATGGAGGACTTGTAAAAAAAAAAAAATTGAGCCAGTCCTTAAAGGACTTAGACTTTGGAGAAGAAAGGTATTTAAGTCCTAAAATGGTAAAAACAATATCCCAGTCCTGCTGTTTCTTTGATTGGGTGACTGTAGTCTGGTGGCCAGGAAGGGAAACTGTGTAGAGTAATACATGTGGGGACCTATCTACAAGGCTGTCACGGGGATGAGTGGATGAGAATGAATGCTGTGTTTTATCTCAGTCTTACAACTATCACTTAATAAACTGTACTGACAGGTGACTAAAGGGTCATGATTTTCAATGTAGCAAGTACATTAACTAACCTTGGTACCCAAAGTTCATCCTCCCCCCCCCCCATTTGTCAGGCAGTCTCAGGCCCAGACAGAGACAGTGATAGTTTAGGTAACCCCAGAAGAACCACAGCTATGAAACCCTCTTTGAGTTGCAGTGACACAGGACAGCCACACCAGCAAGTCCCTAGTACCCTTGTCACAGACTGCTCGGCTCACAGTGTGGGGAAAGACAGACAGCTCCTAGATTTGGGATGTAAGGGCCAAGTAAAGATGGAGACAACACACACGAGGGAGAGCTTGCATATTTAGGCCCCTCCCACTTCTGTTGTGCTTTCACACACTGTAATCTACAGAACACTGCCAATTGTGAGATATTTTCTATGGTATCCCCTTATAACCTGTCTTTATCTTTATGCAATGCATAACATATGCTGATATTTCTTTTGGGCTGATGAACCCAGGGTGGGAGGGAAGTGGTGGGTGTCATGGGGGTGTAGGGAAGTGCAGTAAGGTCTGTGTGCGGGGTGGGTTTGCTCATGGTAATACAGACTTAGCAGACAGTAATGAGACCTGGCTATGTATGACAGGGAGCTCAGCACGTGGCCATGCCAGTGTCCACAAAGTCCTCAGCAAGCAGTGGCACTCACTTGGGTCAGGTTGGTCCAACAGTGGCCCCATCCACTCCAAGGTGCTCCTGTATCGCAGGTCAAGGGGATCCTAGCCTGGGCCTTTGCAGAGGAGCCAAGAAGGCCTTGAGGACAAGGTTTCTCCATCTCATGGAGGAGTGTGGAGGATCCCGACCTGCTCAGATCCACCAGAAACATTTTTTCTTCACCTTCTTGGTTTTCCGCCGTAAGTCCTGTTTCTCGGGGACCGGGGCTTCTGCTGGCGACTTTGGTGGGGAAGGGGCTTCCTCGGCTGGCTCCACTTCTTCCAGACTCTGCAGAACCTCATTGAACCTGCCCTCCTGCTGTCGAAAATCGTACTCCACGCTGGAAAATAGAGAGGAGGGATGGAAAGTAAATTCAAAAGGGCACACCTGCAATTCACATTACTAAGGTACCCTGTAGCCCAAAAGACCAGGGGCCTTAAGATCAAGTGCTGGGTCCTTCGTTGTGCTGCCTGGAAAAACTCATGCTACCTCTCTGAGTTTTCAGTGCTCCCTTGACTGAAATGCTATCTTCAGTGCCTGCCTCCCTCACAGGGATATTATTAAGTAAATGAGGCACGGAACATGGCAGCTGGCGGAATGTGTTCAATAAATACTGGATCCATCCTCTGCCCCGCCTTCCTTTTCTTCAGTGCTCTTCATGGCTAATGTTGTTTTTGTACATTACGCATAGAAATCGCTTCATTAGAAAACATTTCAGTAATACAAAGCTCAGTTTCCTCATCTGTGAAATGGAAGTAATGATGGCACCTCTCTCTAATGCTTTGTTTGGAACTAATATGTGTAACTAAGATGACGTAACTGTTGCACTCAGAGCAGCACCTGAAATTTAGTCACTCTCTCGTATATATCAGCTATGACCTCATTACCACCATCATTAGCTTTATCACCACCAACATACTTTGCTCTTTTAATTGCTTCTCAACTCAGCAGTGTGTCTTGGAGAGTTTTACATATGACTGCCACCTAGTATTCCTTAGTATAGATAGATTTAAATACTCCTCTGGGGGTAGGCGTTCCTGCTTTCACTTCAGAGTGTGTGTGTGTGTGTGTGTGTGTGTGTGTGTGTGTGCATATTTTAGAGTCACTAATGCATAATGTACATAAATAGGTTCAATGAATCATAGGGTAAACATGAGGCCACATGGGACCACAGTTCCCAGAAGTCCAAGGAGCATGAAGTCAGCAAGTGCATGGGCCTGGGGTTGAGGGGTCTGACGCCCCCTCCTCCCAACCTCTTTCTACCTGGGAATGAGGTGAATAAGTGTCAGGGACCCTCTCTCTTTCTGTATCCTAATTCTTCTCAGCCTTCCCTGAACCCCAGAGTACTGGTCCATGAAGAATGAATCCTGTTAGATAGCCCTGAGGTTAGGCGGGGCTCCCTATGTCCTTAACCGTCCACTTCCGACCCATTTTGGGAGGTGTTTTGGTGCTGAGTGCTTGCAGGAATGCATTTGAGCCTTTCCATGTGTTTGTTAGCAGCCAGTGCTCTCTGGAGTGCCATGGATGAGAGGTCACCACGAGAATGAGGAAAGGAGGAAGTGCACTCATGAAAGCAGTGTGTGCCCTTTATTCAGAGACGGGGGTAAATAAAATGTGGTGTGAGGAAGACTAAAGACCCCATGTTGTTCTGGGAGGTTGCCGGATGTGCTGAGGCCTTTATGCCCAGCAAAGGCTGAAAAACAGTCGATCCGTAAAGCCATCAACTGCCCTTGTCTATGAAACCCATGTCACCTCCCAGGGCTCAGAATCAGAGGTGATGCCAATGAAAACGGAAGTCACAACTGATGCATGAGACAAAGGCAGCCCCATAAGCGCAGCCTTGTCCCCCAGCATTCTGAAATGGAAGAAGGACAGCGCGGCCTGTCACGTAACCAGCTGGAGGAGATATCCATAACCTTCAACCACACTCTCCTCTCGTCGTCAGACATCTCTGCTCTTTCTGTTCCTGCTTGGTACTCTCTACAGAGACATAATCCTGGCAGGGGTGACCTGTATAATAGATGCAACACAGATTTTGTTTCTCAAAGCAAAGCCCCAGAGAGCATCAGCTACAAGATCCCAGGAAGGCATTTTCCCCTTTCCAAGCTGCGTTGCGGTCATCTGCCAAGCCGGCAGAGTCTACGACTCTCAGGATCTCGGGGAAGTGAGGATGACATGTGCACATGTAGCAACCAACACAGAGTTAGGCACCAAGTTTTCACCTGGCCATTCATCAGACATTCAACATCGTCCTTGTGCCAGGCTGTCTTCTACATGCTGAGAAAACAGTGGTAGATAGACCAGTGCTCTCCTTGGCGCAACCGCACTGCTAGCCCATGGCTTCGTGTCTCTAGTAAATGCTATCCCACATAAGTGGCAATTCGAAGCAAAGCCAAGGGTTTGCCAGGTCACTGGGTGACGGCATCCACAGATCCACACCCGAAGCCTCACACTGGTTTGGCTTGGGTGATGGAGTGGGTTTTTATCTGCACCTCCTTCTCCCCAGTGGGGACATGGGCGATGGATCCGGAGGCTGGGAAACTGTCATGTGTCTGACAATCTCTGCCTTGCCCCAAGAAAAGAGTTTAAAGACGTAAATCACAAGCTCTGATTCTCAGCTCCCTATATCACTTGGTGTGTGTGAGAAGGGGGTAAGCAACGTATGGTGAAACACCCATATTTACAGTCCTTTTGTGAAGTTTCCGAAGTGGCCCTGTCTCGCCTGCTGTGACACAAAAATGGTCTTCATCGTAGAGCCAAAGTAAATGATATTGATTGCTCATGCTAAGTCCTCCCATGCTGTCTGGTGCAGAACATTCCATCCATCTGTCTGTCTATCTGTCCATCTACTCTGATCCTGCTACTGTGCTAGAATCCAGTGATACAGTTAGACAAGCCAGCTTACTGTCCCTGTAGCTTCCCTGTGTTTGAGACAAGTGATTAACAACTGCTTTCAACACCTGCTTATTTCTCTCAACTATTCCCACTCTCCAGGTCTTTCCCCCGTGTCACCACCAAGTTATCTGAATGCACATCCACCATTAGCTACTTCCCTCTCGTTATATGTAAAACACCTGACCGATGGTACAAAACAACCAACCAACAACAAACCACTTGACTTTGTCAAGATTTACAACAGTCCCAATAGCTATCAGAAAAAGATTATCTTCTGGATGATTCCAGAAGGTGTCTCCTGGAAAGAAAAGAGCCAGGAGACAGAAAGGAAAACTCTGCCTTTGCTTCTTGTCTTAAAGTGCTGCCCAGTACACAGGCTGGAGGGAGGGCTTTTAAGTTGAACGCTCCTGATGTCTGAACCAAGGATGTGCCACTTACTAGCTGGGTGACCTCAGGCAAGTTTCTTCTTTGCCTGGGACTCAACTGAATGTGGGAGTGATAATGACAACCTTGCTGGGTAGTACTGCCAATGCAAGAACAAAACAGGAGCCCCACAGAGGGCACAGTCTCTGCCCACTCTGCTCTTCTGCAGAGTTCTTGGTCTCCATGTCTTAGGAAACCGATGTCTTACCTTCTCACCTGTGCCTCCAGCTCCTCAGCCGTTGTACACCTTGCTCACAGAATTGCTCTTCACCCCTCCCCATGTGCATATCAGGGAAGAATACATCATTATGTTTCTATGGAAACGCAGTAGGGTTCCATTATAATCACTGAGGATTAGGGAGCACCCCTCCCCACTCTTGTGACTGCCCCCACTGGTCTTGACAATTTAAAGGGGATTGAAAGTGACTTGCTTTTCAAGGCCAAGCAAACAGCAGAGTATAGAGAAGTATGTGTGCTTTGGAAAGAAATTGATTAATGTTTTTAAGGCCAAAGCAATTTATTAACATAAGGGGAATTTGTCACTTTTCTTCTCATTCATCTGTTTGACAAACTACTGTTTGGTTTGGAAGAGAGAAGAGAGAGTATATTTTGCTTTGTTGGCAGCTGGCTTCTAAATGGGGAGGGGCCATGGCTTCCTTCCTCATCAGGTTTTCACCTTCAGTCTAGGTGAAAAGTAGAGATGCCACCCATACCATGTTCATCAACCCTTTGGAAAGATGAATAAGTTGCCAACTTGGTAAAAATTTAAGCGAATCCTTTATGGAGGGCTATTTGTAAATTCTGGGGATGGAATTCCTGTGTTGGGCTTTGGTCTAGGCTTCAGGGTAGGACATCAATGACTCTTCCAGCCTGGCCTCCCCTCTCTCCTTCCTCTTGCCCTTCCTACCCTCACAGCCATATCATCACCTGCCATCCATATTTTATATACTCCATATAGTGCACGTGTCATCCTAAAAAGGAAGTGGAGGCTTGAGAGTCTAGTTTATGGAGAACCTAGGTGCGCAGTGAGGGTCAAGCGGTAGACAGGAAGCTGTTGTAATCCAGGGTTCCGGACTGTGACCATTGTAACCACCTAGAGCAGTTGAGATGTGTGAGGTTGGTCCTCCTTTGGATGCATGAGGTACATAGCTCAGGGATGCCCAAGTCACTGAGGGGCCTTAGAGCCCGTCACAGCCAAGGACATACCTGACCATGTTGCCACACTGCATTTTGAAAATGAGCTGTGTTTAAACCAGGAACGGATGACACCTTCCAGGTTTTCCCCCTTCAGGGCACCTCAGTAATCTAGCTGACAACCTGTGCCCTGGCCTCACGGTAAGCACGAAGCGGAAGGATGCGTTCCTAGGTATTTAGAAACAAGGAGAGCCTTGTGCCATGGTTACCTGGTTGAATGAACAGTAAGGAATGGATAGAAAACAACAGATAAATATAGAAATACATGGCCTTGGCTGGGTAAACACAAGTTGGGTGAGTCAAAAGGACGTACAAGGCTGGGGAGATGGCTCAGTGGGTAAGTACAGCACTCACAGTGCAAGCGTGAGGACTTGTGTTCAGATTCTCAGAATCTATGCAAAGCTGGACACGATAGCACTCATCTGTAATCCTAGCACTTCTGTGGTGAAATGGGAGGCAGAGACAAAAGAATCCCTGAAACCCCATGGGCCAGCTTGCCTGGTGTGCGCAGTGGTGAACAAGAGACCCTGCCACAAACAAGGTAGAAGGCCCAGGCCAAGACCTGAGGTCCTCCGCCCTTAACTCAGAACCATAGCATTGCATGTCTATACTCCCACACATGAACACAAATGCACATCATAAACACACAAAGGAGATAAGTGTTTATATAGAAACAAAAAAGGAAAAAAGAAAGGAAGGGAGGGAGAGGGAAGGAAGGAAAAAAGCTCTTACTCTCATGTAACGCAGTTAAATTTGCAAAGCACTTCCAATCTATTCTCATTTTATCCTTGGCTATCCCAGGAAGATAGAAGGCTCTTATGCCCATTTAACAGGTAATCAAATTGGCCAAGGAAAGCCACAATGTGGGTTGCAACCAGATCTAACCCTTGCATTGAAGTCTATTATTCATGCTTCCATAACAAAATACCTGAGTGGGTTAGCATTAACAACAGATACATATTTCTCATTGTTCTGAGAGATCCAAGATGAAGGTGCTGGAGTAGATTTCTTGTATGGTGAAGGCCCATTTCGTGGTTCATGGATGCCTGTCTTCACTTTATAACCTTACATCATGGATGTGGCCAGGAAACCCTCTGGAGTCTTGTTGATAAGGGCATCAATCTCATTCATGATGGTGCTACTATTCTGACACAGTCACCTCCCATTCTCACTAGGAATGGACGTATGAATTTGGGAGAGACCTAATATTCAGCCCATTGCAGCTAGCTTACTGACTCCAAGCCTTTGCTCTTTCTGTCAGAGGGAGCCAATGTTCTAAGGGCTAGGCTCTGTCAAGGTCATGTTCTGAGGAGAAAATGCAATAAGAGGACCTTGAGCCTATAAGACTAGGCTCGTGGTCATTTAAATTGGCCATCATAATAATTATAGTCGGAAGGATGACTATCATTTGTGGAGTGGCATCTGTATTCTAGACACTACACTTCAAGTTAACATTCCTTCTCTGATATAATTCTCCTAACCCCATGAGACAGATAATGTTATCTTCATTTCCTAATAGAGCAAACTGAAGCAGAGGGTGGATTAACAGTCAGTCAAAGGCACATACTAGCAAATGACAGACTCAAGATTTGAACCCCCATTGTCTAGCCCCAAAGCTTATGCCCCAAGTTATGTTGTATGAAGGAACATAGTTGTGAAAGCTGGATGGCAGAGGAGTATAGGGAGACTGGAGTGTCTTGATACTCCAGAGTGCCCACCCCAGTCTTTCAGCTGGCCTGGGTGGCATGGGGAAGTCCTCTATAGCAGCTGACTGCCTACTCTGCAAGGTTCTTTCTAAACTTGAGCACAGCCATCACCATGAGCCTGCACGCCCAGGAAAGTGCCTCTCCCCCACCCCACCCCTGCAGGGGATAGCTTAGTTGAAGTCATGGCTGGTTCAGCAATCCTTGGTCTGGGTCTTGTGTCTTGACTGCTCTCTTCTCAGCAGTTGGTTCTCGCTTTTCTCAAGACAGGGCCCTGCCCTCAACCTACAAAAGGGCAAGCTGGCAGAGGGACGAATGCTCCTTGGCATTTCCATGATGAGTTCTCTCTGCCTCTTCCCCACCTCTGCTGAGAGCACTCTTGCTCCTTCGCTCTGTGGTTCTGCAGAACCCAGGTGCACCGCAGGGGACTGGCTGCCCATAGCTTTCCTTTTGAAAGAATCCGTCCAGTGTGGGACTTGATAGCTCCAATGAGGGTGGCTTGGTGCCCGTCCACTTGGGCACATCTAATCACTTTGGGAAGTGTCTCTGAGGAAGAATGACAGTCTGGGAAAGTAGCTTTAATTTGTATTCCCCAATCCCCCACTGTTGCAGTGAGGGATGGCATTCCTACAGCTATCTCCCACTGACCAGCTTGCTCATTGTTTACAGGATGGAACTTTGGGTATCACAACCTACAGCCACTTTGAATGGGTAACTTCACCCCTTCTAGGGCATGTGTCCACTGAGGAGCTCTCAGAGGACCACCACCCACAGGCTCTCTTCTTTTGGGCACTTAGACAAGTAGAACCAAGCCACAGAGCTCTTTACTATTGATAGCTGTCTTTGAGACAAGGAGCTTGTTAAGCTCTCAGAAAGGGTTGGGCATCTCTGAGAGATGCAACACACATATTCACTGATGAGCCAAGATCACAAGAAGAAGGGGCAGGAAAGTCTCCTCAAAGTTGAGGCTTGAGCCTTGACTCCTTGGGATCTTCCACAACTCGTTGAACCTGAGTCTCAGTTTCCTTATCTGAACATGGGCGTAATAACCCTGCCCACCTTTCAGAGTCCTTGGGACTCTGCAGTGAGATGACAGGAACAGTGTGTAGCAACACACCTGGCACAGAGGCTGGCATAAACAGATGATGATAATTTCTGTACAAACTTGGCAAAGAAGTAAAGGCTGGTCATGGTGTGGACACCCTTTGTGGCCTGCCTGCCTGCAGCACCCTCTTGTTATTCCTGTGAGATACTCCACTTGCTTGATTTTATATTTATGGCGTGTTTCAGCCTCTTTAGCTATTAATGTATTAAAGTAGGCTTCACTTTTTATTGCCGATAAATTGCTGATGCTGTAAATCCTTCTTCTTTTCCCTTACACTCCAGAGAAAAGAAGAAAGGGACAAAGCCACTGAGAGAAGCAGGAAATAGGGACAAATAAATGCCTTGGGTATCACCCTGTTGGCCTCAGAGAAAGTTTTGCCTGTACCCCGAATGTTATGGCTGTTTCCCAGAGACGACTTGAGCTTGATGTGGCTGGTTGTTTGGGGCGGGGTGCTGGATGTCATCGCCATGACATTCACGTTCACACTGAGAGAGTGCTGCTCCCGTCCACCCTGGGATTTATGCACCTGTGATTACTAGAAGAACAGACCTGCCCTGTGCTTTATAAATATTTTTTACTGAAAACTTCCTTGCTGGCCAAGAGAGAGAACTTCTTGCTTCACCTGGCTCCATGCTGAGAGGGCACCGTCCATAGACAAAGGGGAAAAAAAAAAACACTAAATAATTTAAGTGAAAAGGAAAGTTGGTTGCTAAATCCACATGACTGAGTGAGGCAGACTGCAATTTCCAGGGAAATGCCTTTTTCTCTGGTGAGGTAAATTGTTCTAAGAGGCATGCAAGGCTGAATGAAGCCCAGTGGCCCAACAGCTTAACCACAGGAAGAAATTCAGGGAAGGGCTCTTAGCATCGCCAACCACGTGACCTCAGGCAGCTCGCTAGCTCTCTGAGCCTCTCTTAGCTCAGCAAGGTGAAGCCCTTGCTTTTCTCTAACAGAGCGCACAGCTGCGAGGCTGTGACCCGGGTTCCAGGGAGCCTCTTTGTCACGTACTGCTACTGTCAAAACTGAGGAGGAAGCCCCAGGATTGTGAAAGCTGGCTACAAAGGGAGACCTCTGCAGGGACTCCCCTTTTGAATATCCGCTTAGTTCTTCTCAGTCATGGCTTCAGGGGGACTTGAACCAGCAGGGGAGGCGTCAATGACAAGAATAATAGTAATGAAGCAAATGTGCACTGTATGGAGTTGAGTAAATCGGAGGGTGTGTGTGGGCCTCCTGTGTGGCGTTCAGGATTATGTGTATTCTTTGGTTCAGACCATAGGATAGCCACCCCCCTCTCATGAAAGGCAGTGTGAAGGTCGTGGTGGTCAGGACTCAGCACACCTACTAAGCGAGGCCCCTTCAGGGGATCCTCCCTGACTGGGTGGAGGATGGTGCTCATCCTTTAGGTTCCTGACTGGGGAGCAGACACAGGCTTTATTTGTCCTTAACCTTAATTGCAGGAGAAATGTTAGTCTGGATTGTTAATCAATTCCTCATCTGAGATGAGGCCTGAGGAGCTGGAGGATGTGGGAGGAATGAAAGGCTTAAAATGGTTCCCCTTAGCAATGCATAATGCAAGCCTGAGCCCAAGGAAGACCAGAGAACAGGAGGCATCAGAAAATAATGCTCACTCTAAGAACAATACCCTTTCCCCTTCTTCCCTCCCTTTACCTTTATTCTCACTTTTACTTATATATGTGAATTGGTATACACACACACACACACACACACACACACACACACACACACATATATTCAGCTAACCCTAAAATCAAGACCAAGCAGAAGGATAACTCATCTTTCCAAGGATTCTTTAAGAAGAATGCTAGGACTGGAGAGATGACTCAGCCACTAAGAGTGCTTACTGCTTATGTATGAGGGCCTGAGACAGCTCAAGTTCAACTTCCCCCGAACCTGTGTAACAAGCTGGACATTGTCACGCATATCTGTATCCCCAGTCCGCAGTGGAAGGAGATGGGAAGATTGGTGGGGCTTGCTGACCAGAAATGGCAGCTCTGAGTTTAGAGAGACCCTGTATCAAGGAAGCACGTGAACGAGCAATAGAGAAGGGCACTGGGAAGTCCTCCTGTGCTCACTGACCACATGTTCATGGTGTGTGCATCTGCATACCCAGGTACATACACCACACAGAACATATACCGCCACATGGGAGGAAGGGAGGGAGGAAGGGGAAAAAAATAAAAAGTAAGGGGGGAGGTGGAAAGGAAGGAAGGAAGATGCTAATTCAAGGGCATTTGCTTTGGAACTAGTCGTTGAAATAGCAACCTCAAAACTTAGTTCTGACTTCCAATGAGCCAGCTTCCATTCAATCCATATTTTTACTCATGAACCTGTTGTCATGAAAACCTACAACACCAGTTGTCATTTCCTCCTTTGCGTGGTTCAGGGGTCTGTAAGCTTTAGACTCTCAGGGAGCTTACTACAACTGTACATTCCATCCTTTACCCAGAGACAAGGTTTTCCTGTGAACCCAAACCAGCAGTACCAAGAAAGCCGGCAATTCTGATGCAGGTGACCCATGGTCATGCTTTGAGGACCCTTGGGGATTACATTTTCCACTACTTTCATTAAGCAAACTGCTGGTGGTTCCAGACAGTGCAGTGCAAAACCTCATGATGCTCTTAGCCGAGTAAACTCAGTGAGGATAGAACACCCCACCCCGCCCCAACAACCATCAAATGCATCTGGCCTGTGGAGGCAGCACTCTGAGGACTGTGGCTTGTAGGAAGGCAGAACTGAGTTCAGATACTGCTATTTCAGTGACTAGTTCCAAAACAGTTGTTAAGTATCTTGTCTTATCCTGTCTTTTTCAACCTCCATTGCTTAATTTAAACACCGTACAAATGCCTGGTCCTCTTATAGCTTCATTTCCCTCATCTGTAGACTGAGAGCTCTTTAACTCATCCCGCATAGTTGTGAACATTAAATGTGAAGTGCCCAGTAAATAATAGATGCTCAGTAGGTGGTAACTTGTTCACTGGTAGCCCTTTCTATGTGTTCTCTTAAGTTTCTGCCTAATAGACATCGTTCCTCAGCTCCTGGAATTGTAGTGACCAAATAAAGTCCAAGACACTGACCTCCAGTGAGATGTGCAGAGTTCATACATTACAAGCATCTAACATGAGAGGGTGGTTTCCCATTGCCAGTAGGTCAAATGACCACAGATTCCATGGCTTAAAAGAACATCTTTCTCTTCCTGTCCTGAGAGCAGTGGTCATCTGCATTGTTGATCGAGGTATGAACAGTGCAAATTCCTTCTGCAGGCTCCGTGAGGCAGTACGCCACAGCCATTTCCAGCTTTTAGGAGCTGCACACATTCCTTGGCATGTGACCTCGGCCTCTGCCATTACATTTCCTCCACTGCCTCCCTGATCTCCTCCTTTCCCTTATCACGACCCTTGTGATCACATTCAGGCCATCCAGGCACTCCTCCCCATCTTAGTCACATCAGCAAAGTCCCTCTGCCAGATAAAGTCATATCTTTCTAGGATCCAGGAATTAGTATATGGACATCTCAGGCATTTTGTCCACAGCCACAATTTTCAGGTTTTACCAAGGCAACCACAGCTCTAATGCTTCAGAGATCACTGGGACAGTCCAGAACCCCTAGCATAGGGTGCATCCACATGAGGGAGCTTTGCCACACTCCGCAGTGAAGCGTTGGACACCCCTCCTCACCCACAGCCAGTGCAGAAGTCCTAGGCAGTAAGGCTCCATGAAGATCAGGATCTCATTGTCCTGTGCAAGCTCAGCAGCCACGTGAGACATCTCAAGGAGAATGGACTAGGTTCCATCTCATTGAGAGTAGGTTGTGTTCCAAGTATTGTAAAATTGAAATCCACACACTGTATCTAGTCACTATTTGATTCACTTCAAAGGACCAACTGTGAAACTGTGGTGTAGAAATCCTTCCTCTCTTCCTAATAAAAACATTTGATTGATTACAACCTTCCATATCGAATAGTGCAAACAAATGGAAGCAATTCACTTATTTTGGGGTGAGCCACAGTTGCCTCAAGCCCTCCACTGATTTTAACTTCTTGCCACATCAGTACAGACACTCATTTCTTTCATAAGCATCTATTGGACACCAACTATGTACTATCCACTGAGCCTGTACCTTTGGAATATTAGCCATTTGCTGGAGGCAATAAACTTATAAGCACAGAGTCATGATGCATGAGGATCCGTGGTGCAGCAGAGGAATGCACATGCTATGGGGTTCTTGGGAAGGGTTGTAAGGTTGTCCTGGTAAGTGATGTTTCCTGGCAAAACAAGGAAATACCACACAAAACAGCATGGGACAGGAGGTATTTCAGAACAGTGAGGCAATTTGTGCAAAGATACCAGTGGAACTTGCAGCTGAGCACTTAATTCCCTGTGGCTGGAAACGTGACAGGTAAAAAGATTTAGCATTTTTTAATTTAATTTATTTATTATTTGAGAGAGAGAGGGAAAGGGGGCGGAGGGAGGGAGAGAATGGACACACCAGGGCCTCTAGCCACTGCAAACAAACTGCAGACACATGTGCCACTTTGTGCATCTGGCTTTAAGTGGGTACTGGGGAATCAAACCTGGGTCCTTTGGCTTTGCAGGCAAGCACCTTAACCGCTACGCCATCTATGCAGCCCAGGTTTAGCATTTTTTGTTCACAGGGCCTTGAGAAATTAGCTAAAGGAAACAGGAACGAGGGTAAGATTGTTAGCATGGGAATAACATGGCCAGATTCTATTTGTAAGCATAATTTAGCAGTTGTGCATAGAGTATAACTTATGATGGGACAAAAGAAAACTGATGGCCAAAAGACCCCCAAGGACCAGCATTTGAGTGGAATATGGTGAGGTCCTTTCCTGAGCCATAACAGGGATTTAGAGGGCAGGGACTAGGCTTAGCATGTGGAATCAGAAGCCAGCTTGTTGTGAGAAAGAAGAGGAGAAAGGAGAAGGAGATATGGGAGAGGAGGAGGAAGTCAGGGAGACTGTTGTGTCTTTATGGAGTCAATACATAGCTAGTCGTATTAAACAAAACAAGAAGTGGGGAAAGGAATTAACTTCATGTGGAAAATAAGAAACGTTACATGAATTTGAGGTGACTTGGGATACCACTATAGTTTAGATGAGTGTCCTACAAAGGTCTATGTGTTATTAACAATTTGGCTCACAGGGTGGTAGTTCTAGGGAGTGCTGTGGATCTTTAGCAGGTGGGGCCTCAAGAGAGTTCCTTAGATCATTATGGGATTTATCCTTGAAGGGATTATGGAATTGTAGTCTCAATCTCTCTCTATTTCCCAGTTTATAATATAAGCAGCTTGTACAACCATGCATTCCTGATGTGCTACCCTTATCACAGGCTAAAACCAGTGAAGCTGCTCAGTCTTGGACTGAGATCTCTAGCACCATAAACTGAATAAACCTTTCTTCTAAGTTAGTTGCCACAAGTATTTTATTACAGCAAGAGGAAACTGATATAAGTTCCTCTTGCTAATATAAGCTACCTTATACTGTACATTCTACGTATGCGTCTATGATTAATTGAGAAAAGAAATATATATCCAAACATCTCAGGAAGGCGATAAGAGAAAAATTTGACATAGAATTAAAGTCCATGCATACCACTGAAGCAATGGGAAGAAACTAGGGTTGAAAAATTGAACAGCCTGTGCAAACAAGTCCCAAACAATTGTTCTATTTCCCTCTCCTCTCTAGTTATCTTTCAAGCATTACATGACCAACCTCTACATTCAGGCTCTGAAAATGGGGAGTTCACAGCTTGATTTTTATTTCCATTTGCTTAGCAATGTGCTTGAATGGTAGAAGGATTTTTATTTTTTTTGGAAAAGATTATTATTTTCCCTGAAAATATTGGAGGCATTTTACAACTTAAATCAGACATACTTTTTCCTGGGAGCTACATCCATAAAATGAATGCATGAACCATGTAGCTAATGTCCTCCAAAGAGGCTTTGCTGACTATTTTTAGAGTGAGTGTGAAGATGGCTTGCAGACAGATATGGCTGGAGGAGCAAGGGAGAAGGGGAGGGCCAGAGGAGGGAGATATCTTACAGAGACCTCATGCCCTTGAGAAGGAGAAAAGTCTATTGCAAAGGGTGCTGTTTCCTAAACTTCCACCAGGCATTAGCCACTATTGCAGTCTTTTTTTTTTTCTTCACTATCTAGCCCAGTTTGGCATCAAACTCATAGTAATTCTCCTGTCTCAGCTTCCCAAGTGCTAGGATTACAGGTGGGCCCCATGACACCTAGCTATCTTTGTGATCTTTTTTTTTTTTTATTTTGGGGTATGTGTGTGTGACATGATATGTGTGCAGTGGATGTAGGTGAGCCCCCATTATGCACACATGTGTGAAGTCCAGAAGAGATCATGAAGTTCCTCCTCTTTTAACTCATCTGTCTATTTCCTTGAGACAGGAACTCTCTCTCAACCCAGAGCTGCCATTTGTCACATTTTTTCTTCAGTCAGCATGTCCCAGTGATTCTATTCACCAGTCTTGACCCTCACCCCCACCTGCAAGACTGAGGTTATAGTCATGTGTGACCATACCCAGCTGTTTTATGTAGGTGCTGGGAAATTGAACTTGGGCAGTCTCAGGCCCTCTTGCTTGCACAGCAAGGGCTTTTAACCACTGAGTCATGTCCCCAGCCTCAATCTTTGTGAGTTTTATAAAATTCCCTGCAATATCATTACAATTATTTATTTAACCTTTTCATCTCTAAATCAATTTGCTTTGAAAAAATTAAACAATTATATAAGACAGACACCATAATTTTAGGAAAAAATGGATAGAGTTAGTTTTACAAGTTAAAACCTTTGACCAAAAAATGTTTAAAATCATTACATTGTGGATACTAGTGCTTGCCCACAGCTATGAACCTGAGGCCTAGCTCTCTCTGTGCAAAGAAAGCTGTACGTGAGCATTAGGAAGGATCTGAAGTCATTGCAGCCCAGAGCTCAGATTTTTCTCTTCTAGGTAGTCAGAAGGATGGAGATGAATTTGAAAAGTAAACAGCTTTCTCAGTAAGTAATTCAGTATTATTTAAACTCAGGTACTACTGGTGACTTTCGTGCAACTCTTTGCATAAATTGTCCTGGATTTAAAGCTAATGGAAAGTGGAAGACCAAATAGCTGAATCCAACTTCAGGCATAATGGAAGTTACCATCCCCCTGTCCTGGGAGTTCAGTTAAAATATACATATATGAATGACTAGGAATGTAGTTCAGTGGTAGAGCACTTGCTGAGCATGTGCAAGGACCTATGGTTAATCCCCAGTACTGCAAAGCAAAGCAACATCCACCCCAAACAAAATTAAAATAAAAACCGCAAAAATTCCAAGTCTTTCCCTCTGGTGTATGAAATCTCATGGGATCTTTGGGCATTAGTATTAGTACTATGGACTTTAGTGATCTTATTGGTAGAATCTACCCAGCAAATCCCTGTCAAGAGGAGAGAGCCAAGTGTGCTTAAGGGCCAGAGAGAATGAGTTGGACAGAAGCAATGATCTCATGTGTCATGATGGGAGCTGGCAGCATTAGCAGTAGCCTCTGGCTGGCGAGGCCTGGGAGCAGTACCACTTAGGAAACCTTATGTGCTGCTAACTTAGTGGTAGGGAGGAAGGCCCAGTGGGCAATCCATCATGTGCCCATGTACTTGATATACAGTGATGGACACTGGACCCTTCCATCACCAGAGAGAGAGAGACCACAGCTTAGCAAGACCTGAGGATGAGTATTTCACATCACGTATTCATTAGCTTCTTAGATCTGACTTTCCAGGACACAAGTTTGAAGTCATTTGAAATGTTAAAAAGGAAAATGACAACTCTCATCTTCCCACTGTTGCTGTGTCAGGGACGTTGCTCTGATGTCTTTGCTTTCATCAAATTAATTGCTCATTCTTTCTCAGCAGTTTGGATACAAGGACACAGATACTGTCTGGGAGGGCAGTCTGACTTTGCATGGCAATGAGGGCCACATGGCTTGAGGGACGTATGTACACGGTGCACGTTTTCTGGAAAGGGAGGCAAGCATAAAGGTTTGCATGCCCATCCAGGGTGTGACTCCCTTTACAATGTTTGCTTGGGATGTTTGAAGGGAGTGTTATAAAAATGCAATCATTCTCAGACTTGGTGGAGGGTCACAGTTTAAACAAATATTGTCACTTTTGATTCGGCTTAGATTAACAATGTCAGAACTGCAAAGGACCATTGGGACATCTAATTAAAGGCTCTCATTTCTCAAATGAGGAAACTCAGAAGCCAGAAATGACTTGCCCAAGGGAAGGTCATGAAACTCACAGTGCACTGGAAAATAACCATTTGCCCTTCTTACTAACATAAGCCAAATTTTTTAAAAAAATCATTTTAAGGTAATAGAAAATATATCATCTTCCTACTTGAAGAAAGACTGTCCAAAATTTAAATGGAGGTTAGTTCTAATAAGTTCTTCCCACTTAGGATCAATAGTTTTTTTTTTCCCCTCCATTGCTGTCCAGACATTTAATAATTTGTGTTTTCCAAGTGATTAGCAAGTTTGCTCAAGATAGAAGCCATAAATAAAAGAGGCTGAAAAGTGTTGCAATTGATGATACCATCTACTTATACTTTCCAGTGCTATAATCCTTTCTGAGGAACCCCCTTCTCTAAGGAGACTTCACCTTGAGGTAAAGGGCATGCTTTTTTTTCTTGTCCTGTGAACACATGTGCGTCTGGGCTCCCCCATGTGAGGGACTTGACAGGCTGAAGGAGATGATGTTGAAGACCCAGATCTAATGACAGGCTGATGCCCAGGCATGTGCTCCCTTGTTAGGATGAAATCTCAGGATGCTGCTAGAGGGAACGAGCCTCCTTTAAAAGGAGACATAGGCAGCCTGGTGGGACAGAGGTCTGGCGAGGCCCTTATTCTTACTGGAAAGATGAAAGTCACGCAGAAAGCAAAACCATACACTTTTGTCAAACAAAATTAGATGTCATCAACTGAAATGACTACTTCTGACCATGTTTCTGCCATGCTGCCAAAAGTGGGCTTCCAGCTGAGGAGACACTGATCTTCTGGCAAGGAGCCCGTGAAGGTTTGTGCAGAGGTCTGCGGTCTCAGTACACATTCACCTCACACCGTTTGTCCTCATGGAAGTCCTGGAAGGCTGACATCAGACTTGGGGACTCAAACACAGACTTTCTGAGTCTCAGTTTAGTACTCTTGTGACTATATAATGTTTCCCTAGTGCCCTTTATAACGATTCTCTTTATCGTTGCACACTTGCCCCATGCTAGAAGGAAAAGAACCCAGAGTTCTCAGTACAGTTGTTAGCACATAGCAAGTATGTCGTGTGGGAGAGCTTGTGTGGAAGAAGAGAAAGTGACAGGGAATCACTATGATTGCACGTTTGGGATTAGAGACATTTGCACGTGAGCCCCTTCTGCTCTCAAAACCACACACAAGTTGGATGAATGGATGAACTTATCTGAGGAGCTCGTCACCCACCTCCCAATCGGTCACTGTGAGGTGAGAGATGAAATGTGCATTCAGAGCTGGCAGGGCTCTCTCCCTAAGTGTAAGAAAAGGTTCATCAGACAATTTGCACATAGGCCCTGCAGTGCAGAGACAAGTGAGCCCATTCCTGTCCACACATGTGAACATTTCACAGTGAAACACCTGATATTGAAGGCTCGGGTACTCCTTTTCTCTTCTCTCCTGGCTCTCTGCACCTAGGAAAGTTTGTTAGCATGTCCTAAGGACTTCACACTCCGCAGGGCAGACCTTGGTTGGGGTTGGTACCTGTATATGATGCACGCCGTGTTCTGGCAAGTGCTGCAGTTGTTAAGGTCCTGGCCAGTCCGATAAAAGTTGCGCCTGTAAGATAGAAAATTCGAGAGATAAACGTGTGGGCAGAGGTCACAGGAGACATGCATTAGTTCCCACAGCTAAGCATTCATGAGGCCCTGGAATTGCATGATCATGACAAACAAGGAAAAGAAGTTCTGACAATGGGGGCCTCACTTTTTCGGGGGGGGGCTTGGTACATTCTTTAACACTTTCAGATCTCAGGATTGTCTATGTCCATACGGCCCTGAACACACTTGATCTCATCAAGTCTCAGAGGTTTTCTTGCTCACAGCCAGCCTGTGGGATGAGGGATTTTGCAACTGAGTGGAGAGCGGTGTTGAAAATTCCGATCCCTTAGTTTAGTGTTTACGTCATGCCAGCGCCTTGTCTCCTAAGGTAGTGTGCAGTTTAATGCCTAGCAGCCAATGCCAGCTAATGACCTCTCTCCCAAAGCCTTGATGGAACTACAGCCATTGCTCCTTCCTGGTGTGTAAAGGGCCCTCTGGGAGCATGAGCTGTCCACACCTCAACCAATCACGACATGCCCCCCCCCCCAAGCAGTCCCTCAAGAAAGTATGAAGTGACCTTCTTCTCTTTGTAGAAGCATGGTCCCATTCTCAGGTAACTAAGTTGGTGAGTGACAGACCAACCTAGTCATCAAAGCAGACATTGGAAGGAAAGTCCACTCAAGTCCATTGCAATAAACACACATAGAACAAAAACTGTGAAAATTCGGTAGCTCACTCCAAGAACAGGAAATGCCTGCCTGCTATTCTTTCCTGTCATCATTAATCAACTGGACCCTCATCTTTATAAAAATAATTGATTCTAAACTTCATTAGTTCCTTTCCTTAACTGTTGACACCTGGAAACAAAAGCAAATGATAGCAGAAGTCCACCCAGAGCCACCAAAACAGTGGACTAAGTGAAACCCCTTGACTTGAGCCAACAGAGGCTATTCATTAGTCATGATCCGGGGAATTAACTGATCTTCAGAATTTTGAAGACGGTCTGCTAATGGAAACCCATCTTCTTACTCTTTGCCCCATCCCAAAAAATGACTTCACCCATTTGTCTCTTCTGGTTTTTTTCAAGAGGTAGGGTCTCACTCTAGCCCAGGCTGACCTGGAATTCACTATATAGTCTCATGTTGGCCTCAGACTCAAAGCAATTCTACCTCTGCCTCCCTAGTGCTGGGATTAAGGGTGTGTGCCACCACGCCTGGCTACCAGTTGTTTTTAATATATAAACAACAGGTGATGAGAACGGGGAGGCAAAAGGTCATGAAAGCAGAAAGGAGGCTGTGGTGAAGGGGCCCAAGGGAAGGGGACAGGAGGGAGGATAAAATGGGGAAAGGGAAACAAAAAAAAATTGTTTGGAATATAGTCCAACGAAACCTGCTTCTTTGTATGCTAACAAAAATTAAATAAAAGATGCACCTTACCCTTCAGTGAGGGCCCGAGCTTTCTCCAAGTCTTGAATCACATTCAGTAGGACTTTAATTTTCTCTTGATTTGAGTGCAGGGATTCCTCCACGGACTGCAGCCGGCCCTGGAGGTCGCAGAGTTCGCCCTGTGCCAGGTGAATGTGACTAGTATCACTCGTCTCCCTGCCACCGTGAAGTTTGCTCTCATCCCTTGGGAGAGAGGAAGAGAGAGGATCCCTTCCGGGACAGTTCTGGAACTCCGGTGTGTCCGACTGGGTGGCGTTCTTTACCGTCTGCTCCTGACACACTGGAGCCGACGTCGACGAACTGTTAGTTTTGAGTGACTCCGGGTCCTGGTGACTGTCACTTGACGCTGGGTAGTCTGAGGCTCTTCCAGTGTGTGCTGGCTGGCTGTGGGAGCCTGGTGCTGGGGAGCTGTGAGTCCGTGGAGGTGAGGGAACACACGTTTTCTTTGATTGAGATGACAACGAGACAAGGTCATTGTCATCAGGGTTGTCTTTGGGCAAAAGCAGTTCAGGTTTGAGTTTCACTGTGCCTGGCGTGGTGTTGGCACCGCTGGTGGCATTTAAGCCAGAGGGGGATCTTTCAGAATCGGTTGCCAACACCCTTCTCCCATCACCTGGACACATGGCCACCAAAGGTGTGAGGGAGTTACTTATGTCAGCTGAGCCATCTGGGGGGAAGGCTGGCTCTCTAGCTTCCCAGCATGCACTGTGATATATGTCATCTGGAACCTGGATGGCCGCCGTCCCCTGCTCCGAAACCTTCCACGTGCCCGCATCCAAGCACACGCTAACAGGCCCATTGCTCTGCACCTTGGACATCCTAGGGAGAAATGAGTGGGGCACTTTGACCCTCTGAGGCCCATCCTCAAGATGCTGAGTCAGCCTCAGGTAGGCAAGGTCAGAGGACACCGTGTCGTGTTCCGAGAGGCTGCCGTTGACTTGGATGGCACTTGGGGACGCTGTGGGCATTTCCACCAAGGACTTGCTCGCCGTGAGTTTCTTCCTTTTGAAAACCGGGAAATGCTTCCTGAGACTGGGGGAGGTTTGGATGGCGATGTTGCGAAAGCCCCCTGCCTTGTGAGACCTGGGGAAGGACAGCGAGTAGGTGGGAGGGTGATGGTGCCTGGCTGTTGGCGTCTTGGTCTTCCCCATGGCAGCAGGGTCTTCGTCGCTGCCGCCAGGACTTTGGACGTGGACCTCGGCTAGGCCGGGTGGAGTCTTCGTGCTCCCGTCATCCTTGAATCGCACCTGCTGGGATTTGCTCCGGCGGTGATGTGGTTGTTTCACCAGCTCCACCGACTCCAGGCTGTTTCGCTTGAGGAGCGCCGGTCTCACTTTCATGCTTGGCTGGGCCATTGAGCCTCAGTGGGAAGGAACGGAACCATGCATTTGTCCCAGGCACATCTCCCTTAGGTCTTTAGAGCAGCCTCTAGTGATGGAGTCTCGGAGAAGGAGAATGGCCAGGCAGGATGCAGAGGTCCTTTCCTTTGAGTACAGGAAGCCCTGCCAGCCATCCCCAGCCTGGCAGTTCCACTTGTGAGCTGTGTGAAGTGCCCTCCCCTGCTGTTGAAATATCACGCCATTGCAGTCATAATGGCTACTTAGATAAACGGTGAGTGAGGCTAACTACGGAACATCTGACCTACCAAGAGAGTCAATGGGTTGTTGATCAATGTATGTCAGGAGGGCCAGTTCCGATCCTAAAAGAGGCTTGCTGTCCTAAAGAAAAAGATGACAAAAGTACCATTTGGAAGATAGTGCCACACTGCCAATGTGTGAATTCCAAATGAAATCTGCTATGCCTAGAACATATGGCTGCCTTTCCCAGAACATCAAATTCCAGTGCAAAACTATATGAACCTTAAATGCATTTCCTTGCCACAGAGTGTACGTAGGTGGAGAAAGAGATGACCTGGGGCTCTGCTGCTCCCATGACACATGATGCTCCTAAGGGAACGTCCCATTTATGTCAATCAATTTATGTCAATCACAGTTCCTTCCTTTGAGATCATTATCTTCTTTCATGTTGCTTCCCTGTTATTTTATTTTTTTCTTTTTAGTGAGGGAAAGTTATCTTCTTAAACAGCCTCAACAAACCCAGTAGAGCGTGGCCAGGGTAGAATCAAGGAATCAGAGGGGGCAGAAGGCTAAGCCCTGTGTCATGGAGTCTTGGCCAAAGATCACGTATGGGATATGCCGAGATAAGAATCACAATCCCCGTGTCTGTGGAGCCAGCATCTGAGATCTGGCAGTCTTTGCCAAGCAGGCAAGGAGCATCTGAAAGGGAAGAATCTACAGTCACCAAGTTCCACCGTCTGAGTTCTGAGTGGGAACATCTAGGAATCAGCCCATCTAAGCGCTGCTGGTAAGGCAGGTGCCTTGTGGGTGCAAGACCTTGAAACAAAGTGCTTGTCTACCTGCATGTCTTCCTCCCTCCACCCACAGATACCCTCCAGCCAACTTCTTTTCATCTGCAAAGGGCCACCTTAAATGGCACTTAACTTCCTCAAGGAGACTTTACAAAGAGTCTCTTATCCACACCTATAAAGGGAAACCACACCCATGCCTCCACTTTAGATTCCCATCACATCCTTTTAATATATATATATATATATATATATAAGACTCAACAATAAAAGAATAAATACTGACACATATACCACTTGAATGGATCAAAAAGGGTTAAATAGGAAAAATAAAACCCTCTGAAAAGGTTGCCTTGCATGATTTCATTTGCAAAACATTGTTGAATGACAAAGTTAGGATGGACAGCATATTGATGAGGGAGAGGAGGGGAGGACCTGGCTGTGGCTATGGAAAGGTAGCCCAGGGATACTTATAACTGCTCATTTTATGATGCAGATTGCACTGCCATTCAGTAACCTTTTGCATGCACACTTATGGAATGCACATTGCCCTGCTACTCTGTCACTCCAGTGGACAGAGGATGGTGTTGCTTTTGCTGCTTGGTTTTCCCCTGCCCTCTTTCAGGCTCACTGCAGATGCTCAGTGAGCATCTGTTGAAAGTATAGATACCTGAGTGAAGGGTAGTTCCTGAGGAAAAGAGAGGAGAGCTTGGGAGTGGGCAGGGCACATCAAGGTCCTGTCTACCCTGCAGGGACAAGAGAACTAGTGGCTTCTCTCAACTATGACTTTGACATTTACTTAACGACAAGATTTCCCCCCCCCCCAACATCGTCATTCTTATCACTTGCCAGGAGATAAATGTACATGAAATTCTCTGAGGAACCTTGTAACAATAACAGCCAATATTTATTGAACACTTAGTTTTACCATGTTGAAGACTTTCTGCTCCTTAATCATAACCACCCACATTTACTGAGTAGCTACAAATGTGCCAGGTGCTGTTCTCAGCACATTGCAAGTCATATCTCATTCATCCCCATCTCAAACCTCTCTTAAAGTGATGGACAGTATTGTCCCCATTTTATAGTTGAGGACAGCAAGGTCAAAAAGATTAAGCAGTGTGCCTAATGGTACAAATCTAGGGATAGGGTAATGGCTCAGTGGCAAAAGCACTTGCCACGCAGGCATGGATGCCTGAGTTCAGATCCCTAGAACCTATGTATTAAGCTGGACCATGTCACCCTCTACAACATGCCAAGCATATCCGCTTTAAAACCAGTTCCACGATCCAATAGATTTGCATAAGATTTTCACTTCCACTTGAATCCAATACTTATAGCTCCTCATTTCATGA
Organism: Dipus sagitta; assembly: GCA_036346955.1. Lineage (NCBI taxonomy): Eukaryota > Metazoa > Chordata > Mammalia > Rodentia > Dipodidae > Dipus > Dipus sagitta. The sequence goes on along the minus strand of CM070777.1, from coordinate 46,313,739 downwards.
TTAAGTTCTCTTCATGCCCCTCCTCAAGTAGTAGCTAAGCATGCCTGGATATCTGTGCAGGTAGGGAGCTCAGTATTGGTTCCACAGTCAAATAATCATTATTGTTCATCAATGGTAACAAATATGTAATGCACTGTGGAGACTGGGGAAATGGCTCAGTGGATAAAATGCTTGCTATGTAAATGTGAGAACCTGAGTTAGATCCTCAAAACCCACACTAGAAAAGTATAGTATGAGCATCTATAATCCCAGCACCCCTACCAGTGAGAAGAGAGGGGGAGACAGGAGAACCACACGAAAGCTCACAGGGCACCTACACCTAGCCTGGTGAACATAGCGGGAAACCATGAGAGACCTTGGTTCAAAGAAGGTAGAAGCTGCTAGGTGAACACCTTTAATCCCAACACTTGGGAGGCAGAGGTAAGAGGATCGCCACTAGTTTGAGGCCACCCTGAGACTACATAGTGAATTCCAGGTCAACATGGCCTAGAGGGAGTCCCAATCACAAAAAACAACAACAGGGGAAAAAAAAAAAAAGGTAGAGGCAAAGATTGATGACCAAGGTTGTCTTTTGACAACACACACACACAGTGACCAAGTGCTGTGTGGGCATTTAACATCGAATCCTCAACATGACCTTCTGTATACGATTTGCTATTTCGCAGAGTGTGCAAGTAAGATTGGTGAGATTGTCACGTGCCTGGATCTGCACATCTCATAACCTTCAACTTACACAGCAAAACCTAGACATTCATATGCTTACGGTTATGAATTTCTTTGCCTAATTATCCTCCCCCCTCTCTGTCTTCAAGTGCTCGTTAGCAAGAACGTTAACTCACACAAGCCACCATTGTGTGCAGCTGTTTTACATAAGTGCTGATGTCCAGTGACCATTGATTATGTGTCAGGCATTGTGACTGGTGTTTTTCATTTACTCTTTTTCTCGGTCCTGGTGACACTCTTAGGGGAAATGCTATCACTCTCCTATTTTATAAATTAGAAAACTGAGGAGCTAAACGTCAGTCATTTTTCCCAAGTTGCTCACTTGGCATACGACAAACCAATTCTTTGTGCCTGCAGACAGACCCTGGGGTCAGCCTCCTATAAGAACCAGGCCTTTCTGCCTTCTGAGGGACTGAGCACCCATCCTTGTGTGCAAGGCCAGTAGCATTTCCAGCTCTCTCCACTTTTCCTCTCCGAAACTTGGCACCTTTCTCTGGGAAATTGCTGCACTGTGGAAATTTTCATTTGATCTGTTTGTGAAGATACCACATGTTCATTATAAAAATTCAAATGATATAGATTTTTAAAAATTTTTTGTTTTATTTTTATTTATTTATTTGAAAGTGACAGAGAGAGAAAGAGGCAGATAGAGAGAGAGGGAGAGAGAATGGGTGCGCCAGGGCCTCCAGCCACTGCAAAGGAACTCCAGATGCATGCGTCCCCTTGTGAATCTGGCTACCGTGGGTCCTGGGGAATGGAGCCTCGAACCGAGGTCTTTAGGCTTCACAGGCAAGCGCTTAACTGCTAAGCCATCTCTCCAGCCCTGATACAGATTTTTTTAAGGAAGAAAAAATGCCAGAAATCACACCACCCAGAGTCACTGTGCACTACCAATTTGGAGAGGTTCACTCTCAGCATCCCACTGTGCACGTGGATAGGGTTGTGGGCAGGAAGTATTTTCTCTATTAAACAACCTACAGGAAGTTCCGTGTCATCCCTGAGAGATTCCTGCCATTCTTTTAAGTAGGCCAGCAGGACTCTGTTGTCTAGTATACTGTGATCTATTTGACTAATATGCATTTGTTGATATTTAGGTTATTCAAAATGTCAAAATGTTTGGTATTATATAAGTAGCATTGTGTGTGTGTGTGTGTGTGTGTGTGTGTGTGTGTGTGTGTGTTGAGATGCTAGTTTAATTATACCCTTAGAATAAATTCCTAGAATAACAACTACTAATTCAGTAGGTCAAAGCAGCTGTGCATTTTATATCTTATTGATATTATCACTTCTTTGACTTCTAGAAAGTTCTATTGATCTACAGCCTCACCACTACTACATGGGAAGGGCCTTTCACAAATGCCTCTGACACTGTGCTTTACCAGTTTATTGTGATTTTTCTATCACTGCTATTAAGGTGGGAGAAATATTGTCTGTTATTATCTCATTATGAAATTTATTAAAGAAGGAGAGTTTTCATTTTTAGTTTCATATTATGTTTGGCATATATAAAGAATGAAAATTCTTGCATCTAGGCAGGGCCTAGGGAGTTTAGGAAATACCACTTCCACTTTATTTTTTTTTAATTTTATTTACTTATTTGCAAGAAGAGAGAGAGAGAGGAAGAAGTAGAAGATAGAATAGGCATGCCAGGGCCTCCAGCCACTGCAAATGAACTCCAGATGCATGTGCCCCTTGTGCGTCTGGCTTTCTTGGGTTCTGGGGAATCAAACCTGGGTCCTTTGACTTCACAGGCAAATGCATTAACCGCTAAGCCATTTCTCCAGCCCACCATTTCCACTTTAAATAAGTCATATATTTGTGTTCAATTCGTGTGCCTCCCAACTATCCACCAGTGCCTTTGTGCAGACAAGCCCTTAGAATGAATGACACCTCGCTAAGGAATAGCCCTTTGCAGACCTTCAGTGTCTCTGGCTCCCAGCTCTACACTAATGGATAGGGAGTTTCCTGGGCCTTGCTTAGGGCTGAATTAATAACCTGGCGAGAATCCAGAATCACTCCCCAGAGCCTGCTCCATGCCTGGTGGCTGGGAGTCAGTGCTGAGTTTTGCAACACATTTTTTTCTGTTAACCCTTGATGATTGACTTCCCGCACAAAAAAATCAATCATTTATATCCCAACTATTCCTTTTACCCACATCAGATGGTCCTTAGGGCATCATTCTATTCGGTCGACACAGACATCTTTAATGCCACCTCTGTGGGCTACCACCTTTAGGCTTTCTCTGGGCTGCCTTCCCAGCTTTCTTCTTGGGTACATGCAGCTAACCTCATGGGCCTTCGCTGTATAAGCTGTAACTTATGATTGATCTTGACTAGAATCTTCTACTTGCTCTTGGGAACAAGTGACTTGGCCTTGAAGACTACATGGGATCATGTGAAGCGATCAGTAGGTCCACATTAACTCATCAGGGAGAATGTAAATAGAGGCCAGGGGACATTTGGGATAGGTCTTACATCCACCTTTCCTTGGCATTGTAGCTGTAGGCATGTTGATGGGAGGTAATGCACCAAAGTGACATTCCCAGGAAGCCTGAAAGTCACCCTGACACCTCTTTGCAAACTTTGCTTTGTCTTTATATCCCTATATTGTGATTATCTGTTGACACCTAGTCTCTTCAACTACTCTATAAGCACCTTGAGAATGGGAAATGGGGTTAGTCTACTGTGAACCTCCATCCCTTGCCTCAAGTTTGACACAGAGCAGAACTTAAATGAATTCTCATAGAAGAAATGAATGTAATCTCCTGTTGTCTCATTAGTCTTACCTTCTATGGCATAAAGATATTTTATTTGTTAAAAAGTTTATTATAAGAGGTAAGATCTTCCATTACCTAGCTTGGCCTTGGATTCGAGGACCTAAGTGACCTTCTTGTCTTTGGCCTTCCAATTAGCTGGGACTCCAGGCCCACACAACTGCATCTAGCTGCATGAAGTAGTTTTACAGTTAGTGTAGAATAAATATTTGCAAACCTACTTAATTACAAGTGAATTCATTTACAGCCTCCTTTTCCTTTCAATGATATATCACCAATAGATCTCTGGGATGAATGACCTATGTCTGTCCATTTACTGTATTATGCTTCTCCAATTTAGGACTTGGATTGAATTTGGTTAAACTTTATTGAGAGCCTATTAGACTTATAATAAACATAGTGCAAATTCGGAAGAGGAATCAGACCACATCTCTACCATAGTGGAAGAGAAAGAGCTTATAATCCATCATAAGGATTTGGGTCCTGGGAAGTGTATCAACTGTGGTCCAGAGTTAGCAATGACTTGGAGGGAAGGATATGATTCATTTTATGTAGCCAAATCCTGCTTTAAGTATCCGGGTGCTTTTCATGTTAACTGGGGTTTAGACTTTATCCTTTAAGCCAGGAGTCAGCAATGTTTTTTTTTTTTTCTGCAAAGACCAGATAATAAATATTTTCAACTTTGCTGCCCACAAGTTCTCTGTTGGAACCATTCAACTCTGATATTGTGGCAGGGAATAAGTAATACATGATATATAAACAAATGTCTGTGATTGCATTCTAGTACAAATTTATTTATTTATAAAACAGGCAGAAGAGTGGCTTTGCCCTGGAACCATAGGTTGCCAACTCCCATTTTAAGCACAGAGAAACCATTGGTTTGTTTTATGCGGAAGATTCTCAAACAGGTTTTGTTTTTCAGACAGCTTTATTTGCTGACACATTACCCTCTCCCTTCTTCTGCACTTAGAGTCAGTAATAACCCTTACTATTTATGCCATACTTTACAATTACAAAGCATTTTCAAATCCCATGTAATCCCCACTGGAAATGCTGCAAACATTGTCCCTGGTTTAAAGATGACAAGTCAAACACAGAGGATTAGATGACTTCTCCTAAGCCACAAGGATAGAACTGGACCACAGCTACCTTGCCACCAGCCTTGCATCTCAGATGGGGACCCAGAGTCCTTGTCCCCTCCATTTAGTTAGCCAGACATCTCGGTATTTTATGTGTTGGTCATGTTTTCTTGGCTAGAGTGGAGGTTGCATTCCTATGGGAGAGGGCTATGTCTACCGCAATACTGAATCCTTTAAAGTGCTAGGAACATGCTGAGTCTATGGAAGGCACTTTAAAGTAATTATTGATCACTCACCCTTGGGTCTTGCAATTCAAAGTCCCCATTCCTTTCCATTTGTATTCAGTTAATTGCATGGCCAAATCTGTTGGCAAGCATTATTGCACACCCACCTAAAATCAAAGAGTTAATGCTGTAGTCCAGGTCTTCCTTTGTGTTTCCAATTTGGAAATTGGCCAAGCAGGTTTCACAGTAAGGAAGAAAGGGAGCAGTCATATATTTGCATCCATCTAAATTCACATTTCTCCCCAAATAGACCAGAACACAAAGCAAACTTGCATTTTTGGAGTTACCATGATGAGTGCACTCAAGGAAGAATTGGGCTATGGAAGGTAAAGTCGAGATTCAAAATTGAGACTTTGGAGATGGCTCAGTAGGCAAAGTGCTTTGGTGTACAAACATGAGGGCCTGAGTTCGGATCCACAGGAAGCACGTATTACACCAAGTGTCTATAATGCCAGAGGAGGTGGAGACAGGGGATCCCTGGAGTTTACTAGTTAGTCTAGCTGAATTGGTGAGCTCTAGGTTAAGTGAGAGAGGCTATCTCAAAGAATAAAGTGGAAAGTGATTGAGGAAGACCTTGACCTCTGGTCTCCACATGTGTTCACACACATGGGCATGTACATCTGGGCCCTTGCATGCACACAGACACACACATACACACACACACACGTGCACACATAAAAACATGCCCACACAAATGCACACATACCACATACATGCAGGGAAATAAAGATCCAAAATTGTGGATTTTGTATCTAGAAAGATGTTAGATATATACCAATCTTGAGATTTCTTTTTGATTTTTTTTCTGTGTGCCATGTTAGACTTTCCCACATTTTCTGCTATTCATAATTGGGTTTCCATCATCTCCCATTGGAAGAACCGCGTCTCATTTCCTTTCTTGTCTGGCCTCCACGCAGCAGCAGCAGCTTGTGCAGTGTAGCAAGATTCTGTCAGGCCCTCTTTAACTTGCAAAAGTGTCCAGCGAACTTAACTTCACTCTAAGCTCTTTCCATAGTCTTCACATCCCTGTGTCATCTGGACCTGTTTCCTCCCTGCATACCACTCTTCCCATGCTTTCTGTGACCTGGTTCCACTGGTCCTAGACACACCAGAATCACTCCCACTTTTGCAGTCCTTATCTCTGGACTGGTATTTCAGCAAATCTTCCAAGGCCCTCCTTCTCATGTGAAGCCTTGGTTCCAAGGCTACCAGATCCATGACACCCTCCCTATCTGACTCCATCTTTCACGTTCCTCTGTGTAGTGGTGTTCTTTTTCTTAGCTTGATCATTCATTTGTCCATTGCCTACCTTTGCCCCTATTAAGTGAGGAACCGCCCTAAGTGTTTGTTGAATAAATGAGTGAGTAAATTCTTATTGTTAGAGGCTTCAAGAAATCACAAAGCCTTAGAAATAGAACTTTAAATGGTAGGCCTTAGGGAGCAACTCATTTGGTGATTCTCAATTTTCCTTTAGCAGTGCAATAGGAAAATTCCAACATCTGTCATAGAATAAAATAGAGCTGTTCTAGGAGATGTAGGCAAACTCAGTGTCTTGGTACTGAGCCTTACCCTAGGATCTGAGGTCTTAAGCAAGCCCACCCAAAAACCCATGGATGCCATGCCTTGTGCTTTACAGATGGGGAAACTGAGGCTCTGAGAAGCTCCCTCTACCTATTAATATGTGAAGACCAGCATTGCTGACTTGTTTCCCAGGCAGCATGGCTCCTGGCTGGCCACAGGAGCTCAGGGAATGATTGTAGAAGTGACTTGGGTGGCGTGCACAGCTGTAGGCTGGTGTCAAGTCGGGGGCCTCCTGTTCTTCCCCCAGCAGTGAGAATAGTGGAGGAACCATGGTACGGGGTCAACTGCCCCCACCTGCCCTGTGGGGAAGACTGAGGGGGAAGATGGGTGCTCTGATCCCTGGAGGGCAGGTCACAGATGCCACTGTGTTCCCACCACTCCAGGCTGCTGACTGCACTTGTCACAGAAACCAAGGAAAGGGCCTCCTCCTTCCTACCCTTCATCTTTATTTGTCTTCTCTTTCATTGCACATTTTCTAAAGCAAATAAAATGTTCCTTATAAAGCAGCATAGAAGGCTGGAGAGATGACTTAGCCATTAAGGTGCTTGCCTGCAAAGCCTAAGGACCCATGTTTGACTCTTCAGATTTCACGTAAGCCAGACACACAAGGTGGCACAAGTATACAAGGTTGCACTTATGCACAAGGTGACACACATGTCTGGAGTTTGATTACAGTGGCTGGAGGCCCTGGTGCACTAATTCTCTCTCTCTCTCTCTTTCACACACACACACACACACACACACACACACAAAAGCACACAAAAGGCCAGTCTGTTGGGCTTGTCTCAAAATAAAAATAAAAAAGTCAAGCAACATAAAAGAAATGACTGTAGACCCAGCAAGCAGAATGTGTCCACAGCTCAGCTTACATCAAATGCCACAGATGCAGGAAAGTCCTCCTCTTTCTACCTCCTGTCTCCTAAAGTTTTCCCTCCTCTCCCTTCTCCTTTTCTTTACACAATTCCTCATTTTTCTCTCCATCTCCACTATCATTCCTTTCTTCTTCCCACTCTCTGCTTGCTCTCTCTCTCTCTTTCACTCTCCCCATCTTCACACCCATTCTCTTCTCCCTCTCTGGTCCCTTCTGTCCCCTTTACCTCCTGTGCCTCTTTACTAAGTGTTTTGGGGCTAGGGCTTCATTCATTACATGCTCTTTGTCAAGGATGGCAATGAGGATCTCATGGGGCCACCCAACTTGCAGGCCATAGGGCACCCAGTGTGCAGCGATCGTGCCCTGGTTCAAGGATCCTGGCAAGAGGCATGGGCTCCTCATGCTGGTACTTGGAAAAGGTCACCTCTAGCTTGCTGTCTCCAGGGGAAACACTTTACTGCCATCATTGCAGATGCCAGCCACTTGGCCCAGCTTCTCAGGGACAAAAGTGTGCTGGCATTGTATTATCTCGACATCTTGCAGCATTTTGAATTTGTCCCTGGGGTTTCCTTGATATTTCCCAATGCATTTCTATATCGCCATATGATCGGGGACACTTTCCTACCATTTTTTTAGGCTACACTGTTTTCCTTTAATTTGTCTTTGATTGATTCTTTCTGGAGCCATACACTGGGGGAGCTGCCTGCACAGACAGACAAATAGAAGAACCAAGGGCTTTGGGATTTATCACTGGAGGAATAACGGTGTGTCATGTGGGTGCAGGCAGGGATGAATGATCATGTCTCACTGCCCCACTTAATCGCCTTGCAAGGTTGGGAAAGACAAGATGCTCACAACCAGTGGTTTGCATGAATATAATGTGTTACCCCAAACAATTCTTCAATGTGGCTATAGGAGAGCAGGAGAGAAATGGCTCAGGGGTTAAGGTGCTTGCCTGCCAAACCTAACCACCCAAGTTCAATTCCCTAGTACCCATGTAAAGCCAGATACACAAAGTGGCACATGAATTTGGAGTTCATTTGAAGCAGCTAGAGGCCCTGGCATGCCCATTCACTCTCTGTCTCTCTTTATTTGCAAACAAATGAAAATATTTTTAAAAGGCTATAGGATTGTCACAAGCCATTCCCAAGGCTTATTTTCAATGCTGAGGTATCAAAATTCACGTTCTCTAAGGGGGAAGGATGTAGTTGCTATGAAAGAAAGCAGGAAACTTCTTCTCTGTTCCCTCAAGGCTACCTTCTTTGCTTTGTGGCACCTGGGACTAAACTACCTCTTAAGAACTCTGAGTTTATGCTTCGGTAATCTTGACCTGTAGGTTATCTTTAGCTACTGTGAAGAAACTTGAGAAATGTCCCATTCCAAGGGGACCTGTGCTCTTCTATAGGCAGGCCCATCAGCTGATGAAAACGTTAGCCCTTAGACTAAAAATAAGCCAGGCCCCTTCCCCTTCAATAGCCCTGCTATTGAAGCTCAGATTTCCTGCAAGGTGTGACAAGCCAGCCTTCTTCACTCCCATTTTATCATTGAGAAATGGTACCAGAGCAGAAATATTCAAAAAGTTTGACAGAACCAAAAGAAGTACAAAACTTTCTTAGACCAGAGACCTGCCGTGGGAGCTGGAAGAAGCGAGGCATACCCATCATGAGTCAGCCCCCCAGCATGGGCTTGACAGGAACCCCTACAGGTGACAGGGACACACACTATACACCCGCTGGGGATAAGTGGCAGCCCCTGGACTCCACAGTGTACTCTCCACTACGATGCTGCAGAGCTGTTGGGAGCCGCAGTGAAGGTTTCCCGTCTTCTGGACCTCAGCCTACACTGCAGAATTTTCACAAGGGAACAAGAACGGGCAGTTTATGGTCAGATCTCACCACAAAGGAACAGAGAGCTCAGAACAGTCAGCAGTTGGCAGCTTGAGGCTCCCCTGCCATTAAAGAGCCACCCTTCATTTCTGATAGCAAATGGCGTGCTCAGCACCACACATGCCACAGACTGGGGGTTCAACCCGTGGTCACCATTCTGTTTGTCACAGAGACAGAAAAGCCTATTGAGGATTTGGAGAAAATGAATGAAGTAACAGTCATAGCAGTACAAAAAGACAAAACCTCGGAAAGAGGTTTGGTGTCATGGTTCTTCCATGACATGAGGCTGGGGTTTTGTGAGAGAGGGAGCAAGAATATCTGTGCAGCTTCTTGTCGTGTTTCTTCCTATTTCCTTCCTGGTCTTCACCACAGGCACCTCAGACCATTGCTAGAATCATGTCATGTTCTGGGACACAAGGCTCCTGTGGTCATTCAGAACAGGCACCCCATCTGCCTCCCATGCACATCACAGGTGATGGAGACACTTTCCACTCTCTCCTGCATGACAGGCCCATGGTGCCTGAGAACAAAGTTGCTCAGTGTTAGACAAACCTCAAAAGTATTAAAATTGGGGCTGGAGAGATGACTTAGAGGTTAAGACACCTGCCCATGAAGCCTAAGGATCTAGGTTTAATTCTCCAGCACCCACATAAACCAGATGCACAAGGTGGTGCATGCCTCTGGAGTTTGTTTGCAGTGGTTAGAGGCCCTGGCACACCCATTCTCTCTCTCTCTCTGTCTTATAAATAAATAAATACATAAAATATTTTTAAAGAATAAAAACCTCTTAGGTAAACATCCTCCTCTAATCCTATCTTCTTGCAAAAAATAAAATGGAGCTGTGGATACAAGAAGTCATATTGGTTTCTGGCAGTAGTCTAGTCCAGCCCCAAGCCCACTTCTCACTATTTAGGGCAGGAGAAATGCTATGTGCAAGGGACACCTGAGGACACAGAAGTGGGAGTCCCCATTTCTTGCTGTCCTCACCCAAGTGCCAACTGTACTGGTGGGAGGAAAGTCACCAGGATGCTGTTGTCATCTCTTTTTGGCAGTAGGAGCCCTCCAGTGTCCCATACACCTTGCTGAATAATAGAAGACAAGCTTCCTCCCCCCCCCCCCACCATCTGTGGGCTCAGCTTCCTCATTTGGCTTATGTAGTGCAGGGTCTGGCACATAAAGAATCTGCCAGTAGATGTCTCAGCTTCTCTCCTTCCTTTTCCCCTATTTTCTGGCCTAGAGATCCTCCCATGATTCCTGCTATCCTCATGTTACCTCATGAGGGACCTTGATATAGGTGACCCCATATTAAGCCAAGTTTTTGCTGCCCTCTGTGGTCCTCACTGGACTGACGGGATGGCTGAAGTGGTCTCTGTTTCCCAGTCCTGGTTCTAAATCAGTCAGTCCATGACTGACATTCTGAGGACATAGGAATTGGCAGGAGAACCCAGTGCCTCTGATAGATTGTAGGAAAGCCAGAGACTACTGGGTGATAAGCAGTGAGCACAGAGTTCTTAAATCCAGGTGAGTGGCTTGGGGGGGACTGATGGTTTAGGTAGCTGAGTGTGGTGAATGGAATCCTCTGCTGAGGCCCGACTGCCTAGGTTTCAGTGCAGCCAGGCCACTTTCTGTATCCATGTTGGGAGGTAAATTCCTGGACGCCTCTGTGCTTTGACTTCCCCAGCTTAACACGTGGCTAATAGAACTCTCTCAGAAGCTGCTGGTGAGCTTTAAATGGTATAACACAACTACAGAACATCCAGAAAAGTTCCTGTTACTCAATACATGTTGGCTGCTGTTTTCTTTACAACTGACCACATTGTCTTTAGTATTGATGGGTGAGAACACAGGCTTCTCTCTCTGTCTCTTAAAGCTCCCCACTCAAATCTTCATCTAGGTGTGGCTATTGATTGATAAAATAGAAATAGACATAAGAGAAAATTTGTAACTAAAACACAAATCCTATAAAAATCAAAAATATGATAGAAAACTGGAAGTAAAATAATTAGGAAAAAAAAGCTTCCTAGTAAATCAGGCGAAAAGGAAAACTTAATGTCCTATATCCTTACCATGATATTCTATCATGAATAGTAACCTGTTTCATAGCCTTGAGCTCTGAGTGACATTATGATAAGTATATTGACTTTGAACATTTTTACAGGCCTAAAATTTCAGGCCCAAACACTGAAGAGAAAGAGAATTCTGATGAGATTTAGAAAGTATCACAGGAAAAGTGAGTGATGGAACGTGATTAACCAGAGAACAGAAAATGGAGAGAGATGATGGTCCGCGAATTAGAGGGAAGGCTATGCTGTTATATCTCCAGAGACAGTACCAGGATGCAAATAACATTCTATAAAAAAGCAAGAAATCCCACCCCCCTCCCCGCAGTGGTAATCCAATAATGTCCTATGGCAAGCAGTGAGCTCCCTGTTTATGTGAGCCACATCTGGAAGGCATCTTCAGAGACATGCGGGCAAGCTGGCTGCACTATCAGAGGGAGCATGGAGACCCGCCTGCCACCACTTTCCCACTCTCCCAGTCCAATGAGAGCAGAGCAGAGCACCTTCCTCCTCTGGGTGCAGATTCATAACTTTTGACAAGAACCATTCTTTACAGAGCTGCATCCTTAGAGATTAAGGAGCAGTCTGCCCAGAGCCATCAAGTCACTGTGTTGATGATTATGTAATGAAGAATACTGACATGTGTCCAGGTGCTCCTTAGCAGATTTGGAGTAGTCCTGCTAGGAGTGAGTGTCATCTGCTGACAGCCTTCTCCTCTATTGCCTCTCCTCTGTATGTCCTAGCTGTGGTCAGCACATTCCGAGAGTTTGGTATCAGCCAAGGCCGAGTGAGCAATTGCATGGCCCTAGGGCTCATAAAGGCCCTATCATTGCTCTTTGAACCCACACACTCACCAACAGGGTTGTCATCAACTATTTCCTCACAGTGGCTCCTCAAAGGCCAGGCACACAGGAGTGTCCTATAGGTAGGAGCACAGGCTCTAGAGCCTGACAGCCTGGGTCTGAACTTCAGCTCTATCATTTTCCAGTTCTGTGAACTTGCTCAAGCTATTTCAGTTCTTTAAGTCTCAACTTCCTTATCTATGAAGTGGAATTGACAAGTCAATAGGAGCTCAGTGTCTGTGTGCACGTGCACACACAGAAACCAGAGAGAGAGAGAGAGAGCAAGAGCATTGCAGTAGGAGCTAAATGAGATGATGAACTTTAAACATTCAGCATAGAATCTCTCTTACCTTCTCTATCAGGAGTCAGCAAGCTGTTGCTATGAAAAGTTAGATAACACATGCCTGCAATTTCATAGACCTGGTGGTGTCTGTTGGAGCCATCTAGCCCTACCACTGTAGCATGAAGACAGCCATGGACAAAGTACAGGTGAATAAGCATGGAGCAGTTCCAATAGTGCTTTACTTATCTACAAAGGTAGCCGACAGGAATCTGGGTTGTACTTTCTGGACTCTACACAAAGCAGAAAGTTGGAGAGCTAGGTGAGAAACACACATAGCCATGAAGATCGAGGGGAAGAAACCAAAGGGGGCAGAATGGTGGTTTGTTCAGTAGTCGAGAGCTTAGTCCACAGAGTAGGATAAGTCTGGGTTCAAATCTAGCATGGGCAAATCTTGTGTGTTCTTTGAGTCTTGGTTTCCTACTTCCTACTGCCCTTCAAGGTAACCAATAAAAGTGACCTATCCCAAATAGCTGCTGTGTGGATTAAAATATGGGGCAAGGTGCTAAGCATTCAGTAAGAGCTCAGAAACATCAGTAATAGGATTGTAGTGACAGCTGTATCCAAGTAAAATGAGGCACAGCTTGCAGGAGGCGAGGTGGTACAGATTCCTAACTTTGCCTCTGGAGACTCAGGTGGCTGGGATGTGGCCGTGGAGGGCGTGGCTGCCCACCCCCAACAGACTTAGAATTCCCTTGCACAGTCAGCACCAAAGCTGGGAACCGCAGGTCCTAAACCAGCGCTGGCATTTCCATCTTGCCATCTTCAAGCAGAACTGAGCACAGCAAGGGCAAAAGGTTAGCTTGGAGAATATGAGTTTTTGTTTTGGGCTGCGCAGACCTGCTTGGAGACCCAGATTTGTCGCAGCTCTGGGAAGCCCCTTGGCACTGGATTGCTTTTGTGTGATATTGGAGAACTGGAAATGGAGTCCTCTGCATAGCACATTTTGTTGGAAGAAGATATTGCCGTCAAAGGTGAAACTTACACATTCCTTCCTGCTCCTTGTTGATGTCCGACAGCTACCTAACAAGCATGTGCTTTTCTCCAAAAGTTTCAAAACTTCCCTTGTCTTATAGTTCCTAGGGGTAAAATTTGGCTCTTGAAATCCTAATTAATGGTATATCAGCACCTCTGGCCTAATCACCATATGCTAATTGATAATGATTTCCACTTACGCCACGAAGATCATGAGCTTTTCACAATTTTTAGATTTGTTTTGCATTGAGCCCTAGCACTAAAACTATAAGCTCTCTTCACTTTCTCCCTGGCTCTGTCCCTTCCACCCTTCCTTTTCCTTTTACCATACTTCCTCCAACTTCTTACTGTGTACCAAACATTGTGAAGGGCATTAGAAGCATCTCCACGCTCTCAAACATAAAGACCGGTGGGCAGGAAGAGACAGCGTGGTGACAAGGTAGGACTCAGCAAGGTCAGGGCACTGGGAGTGAATCTCTGTGGGGCCCCCGGCATGTCAGACAGTCAGCACATGCGTCCAGGTGGAGGGGACAGCTGAGCTGGTCTTCCAGGATGAGGCGGAGCTCAGGTAAGTGAGTGAACAGCAAGCAGCGGGCTCGACCTTCTCTGTAGACAAAGAAGTAATGTTTGTTCTCCCTTCCATGTGGACTCGGTTATTGGGGTGGGTACAGGGAAAGTGGCAAATGTCAGGCAATACCTGGCTGGCTGGCGGGAGGCCCAGCGGGAAGGACTTTGTAAGCTAAACAGGTCTTCCTGAGCCACTTTTGATGTCTTAAAGCTGAGACACGCAGCATATTAATGAAGCTGACTTAAATATCAAGTTTCGTGGCCCTTGGCTGTAATTGTGTTAAGACTATTGTCGCCTTGGTCCACTGCTAACAAATGGAAACCCTGATTAGCCGCATTACATCCATCTGATGAGTAAAGTGATAAAATAAGCTCATTATGACTCAATATGTAGAATTTGATATCCCCTCATTTCAATACATGGAGTCAGCTGGGAAAGGAAGTAAACCAAAGAAGATCTTAGTAGTGAAAAAACATGAGAAAATATTTCCTCTTATCAAAATTCCAGCAAAACCTGATCTGGAATGGAGGTTAATTAAAGCAATAAACAGAAACAGAAAGTGATTGGGGAGGGGTTCACCATCTGTCTAACACTATGACTCACCTTGGGTTAGAAGCATTGTGTCATACAGCTATGGTCCTGCCTATTAAGGACCCTGGTCATGGGTAGGAGAAGTCAAGATTAAGAAAGAAAACACACAAATAAATATGTACCTATAGAATATACTAAGTGTCATGACCCAAAATAAAGAGTCTTATGAGAAAACATGGTGCTTTACCTGTAGGAGGCCGGTAGCCTTATCTTGGTGAAGGGAGTAACAGGAAGAGGGTGTCCCAGGCAAATGACCTCTGTGAACATTGGCCCTTGTCACAGCTAAAGTCCAGGTACTTGGGGTCCAGGGAACTGGCCAATACAGACCCTGAGGAATTTGGCAGGAACAGTAATGTTGGTCCCAAACACCATATAAGTTTTTGGTTGATGCTAAAAACAGGATGAATTCAATAGCTTTAAGCAATGTGGTGTGTATGTGTGTCCTGAAAAAAAAAAAATGGACCAGATGACCAAATGGGCATAAGTGGAAGAAGGATAACCATCAAGGTGCCCGTCACATTCATCTCAATAAGAAATGCTGCCAGGTGAATGAGGTGGTAATAGTGAAGATGGTGAGAACTGGATAAATTTAAACTATTTTGGGCATACTTGGTAATGGATTAGTTTTTCAAGGTGGTGCCAAGGGGGAAGATGTGGAAGCAAGAAATTGCTTTCATCATTTGCTGAGCTGGGGAGTATTGTTCTGGAGTTCTTAACCTGGAGCCCTCAAATATGCTCTGCAGGCCCACATGTGAGACTTTCAGATACTCTCAGTCATGTGTTTTGAGGTGGCCGCCATGCTTGCTTGTATTTGACAGAATAGTGGGATCCCTTTTCTCTGTATTGTGGCCAGGTTGCAGGAATGTGTAGGTCTGGACACAGTGACGTTGTCTTCTTCCCTCAGATTTGGAGCAATCACGGTGTGTGTCGTGCTAAGGTGTTCCCCTTTGAAAGAAACGGACCACTCAGTGCTCAGTCCATCTGTCTGCTTGGTTCTCCATCTCTCTATGCCCAAGAGAACACAGATGAGGCCACATGTGACCCCAGCACAACTGTACTACTATTAGAAACACCCTAAAACTCTGGAAGAGAGACATTATTGCAGTCAGGTTCACATTGCTGGTAGAAATCACCCAACCAAGAGCAGCTTGTGGGAAAAAAAAAAGAGGTTTATCTTGGCTTACAGGCTAAAGGGGGAAGCTCCATGATGGTAGGGAAAACGATGGCATGAGCAGAGGGTGGACATCACCCCTAGCCAACATACAGTGGACAATAGCAACAGGAGAGTGTGCCAAACACTGGCATGGGGAAACTGGCCATAACACCCATAAGCCCGCCCCCAACAATACACTACCTCCAAGAAGCTTTAATTTCCAATTGCCATCAGCTGGGGAACCTAGCATCCAGAACACCTAAGTTTATGGGGGACACCTGAATCAAACCACCACAGACACCAAAATTGTAGGAGAGGGTAAGCCAGATAATCTTGCTGTGTTCAAACAGCTCTTCCAAAGGACCAGTGAGCTATGAAGAAGGGGTCCCACTGGAGTGAGAGGACACACTGGTAGTGTGTCCTTGAGACTTCCGAAAGGCAGTGACTGCCATCTCATCTCATTCTCACAAGCATCGTGACACCCCTACTAGGGAGCCTGAGCACAGGGAAGTTGAATGACTTTACCAAGCTCCCCCAGTAACAAGTAGAGCTAAGCACAGCCGGAGTTGGAACACAGGGACTTGTATTACAGAACCCATGCTCTTAGCTACTCTGTGATTCTGTAACAAAAGGCCATAGGCCAAGAAAGTAAGAAAATGTGGTCCCTTGGAAGGAGAGATCATGACTTGAATTGAGACTGTTGCAGTCAGGTTCACATTACTGGCAGAAAACACCCGACCAAGAGCAGCTTGTGGGAACAAAAAGGTTTATTTTGGCTTACAGACTTGAGGGGAAACTCCATGATGGCAGGGAAAAAAGATGGCATGAGCAGAGGGTAGACATCACCTCCTGGCCAACATCAGATGGAAAACAGCAAGAGGAGAGTGTGCCAAAAACTGGCAAGAGGAAACTGGTTATAAGACCCATAAGCCCGCTCCCAACAATACACTGTCTCTAGGAGTCTTTAATTCCCAAATTGTCATCAGCTCCCCTAGCATTCAGAACACCTAAATTTATAGGGGACACCTGAATCAAACCACCATAGAGACCAATAGACAATCCTGAGCTTCCCTACCTCTGCAGGACACATGATGTCAAGTTTCCACGAGGCCATCTGGGAACCTGGTTTCTGGTGAAATGCTATGCATTTGTTTTACAGTGGGGAGCCCCCTCCTCCTATTCATGCATTCCTTCCTAAAGTCCTTGCTGACCACCCTAGGTCTGTTGGAAATGGAACTGGTCCCGGGGCTACAGCAATGAGCTCAGGCATACCTTGGAGAACAAGGAAAGTTTTCATTCATGTGAATACACAGTGCTACCATGTACCGAGCATGAGGAAGTGGGGGACTGAGGGAATTCATAGACCCATCAGGAGTCCCTGATCATGTACAGTGGTGTGAGTTCAAGAGGAAAGGGGCGGTGTTTCCTCAAAGGGACATCTAGCAATCATGGAAGGTGGGTAGGAATTAGCTTGCTAACTAATTGAGAGCAGAGAGTTGGACGGGAAATGGCTTCAGGTGCAAAGGCATCCAGGAATGGAAACAAGAGAGCACAGGACTCCACAGAGGACCTCCTGCAAGGCAGACTGACCAGAGGGGAGAGCACAGGGAAAGAAGAGAGGGAGTCTTGTCTGTGTTCTCCAGAGGAGATTGGGACTTCACTCAGTGACAGAAAGCCACCTCATGGGAGGCTAAATGGAAGCCTTCCTGGAGTGGTCTGGGGCCTCAGTTCCTTTCTTGGGTTGAAGTGATGGTGGTCTGGCCAAGTCTGTGGGACAGTTGGGACAGAATTAGCAGAGACCATGGGCCTTTAGGAATCTGGAAGCTTCAGTAGTTCCATCAGCCCCTCCTTTTCCATTTGCAGGGAGACCTCTCAGTCAACTTCATTCTCTAGCAAAGATTGTTCCATCCATTAAGAAGACTTCCTTCATTTAAGTGGATAGTGACAGTCTGGTGTATACCGAGAGTGTCTGCAACTCACTAAACATCAACTGTACTGACTGCATCTGCATTTCCATCAGTAGCACCATATGGAGCCAGATTGCATGTTTATTAACCCCCACATCACTCCTAATTGGGACCATCACCACGTGGCAGTGGCTGCATAGAGGACATTGGGAACTTAAAGTTGTCGCCAGTGGAGGCAATTTATTCTAAGTGATGTACCTCCTGCAGCAAGGCTCCACCTCTCAAAGGCTCCACTGGCCCCAGACCAAGTAGGTGGCCTCGTCACAAATAGTTGAGGCTATGGGAGTCATTTTACATTCAAACCTTTATAGTAAGTCGCCTAGAGATGATTCAAAGTAAATAGTCTAGGTTATATGCAAGTACTGTGCTGTGTCAAGAGGGACCTGGAAGCAATCTTTCAGAAGTACCAAGAGAAAATTGTAGATCTTATCTAAAATGTCTGTTCCTTTCAGAAAGCCTGCACTCCATTTTAGCCCTGAAAAGCTTAACACTTCAGCAGTTGTTGGATGTTAGGATATCAAGAGTAAATTAATACAAATTTTTCTCACATTATGAATTTCAGTTCTGAATTTTACTTTCTTTTTATATATATTCATTCATATATTCAAGAAATCCCAAGTATCAGTTGACCATGTGACGTATGTACATGGGTCCTTCGGTAGTCAGAAATTTCTGATATCGAACACAAGCTTTGATGTTTGCTGAAAAGAAAGCCTTAGTTTCCTCCTTTATTAAATGGGTACAATAAAACTACTTCAGTTGTACTAATTCAAAGGGCTACACAGGCAGTGTGCACACATGGCTACCATTCAGTTAGTATGTTAGACACCAAATAATGATTCATCTCAATTATAACTCCAACCCTTGAGGTTGTACTGTCACCTCCCCACTCCTCCCCCACACATTCTAGCAGAGGAGGAAACAGAGTTCTCCAGTGATGCATTGACTTATTAAAAGACATATACCATACACCTAAGAAAATGTTGGGCCTGGACCAGAGCCTACCAAATCACTTTGACAAGGATGGACCCTTCCTGACTGGCTTGCTGTGCTGTCAGAAAGAAATGAGATACCTTCTTGGAATTAAGCCCTGAAATATTGCAGGGTAATGAAGTAGGAAGAATGCTGGGTAGTTCTCTCCTGCTAGAAAGGTGTTCAGGGCACTGAGAAAGCAAATGCTACATAGAGGGAAATAAGACCGTTCAATAAAATACATCTTGAGTTCCTTTTGGGGTCTAATTACTAAGAACACAGCAGTGAGCAGAGGAGTCCCTGCCCTCCAAGAGCTTTGAAATGCCACCATCCTGCACATGGAAAGATGCACGAAGTAATTGTGAGGATTTAGAAATTATCAATAGAGAGAAGGAAAAGATAGGGCTGTTGGGGAGGAATGCTGGTGCAATGGATCAGTGGATAAAGGGCTTGCCACACAAGCATGAGGAGCAGAGTTGGGACCCACTGCCCCCAAGTAAAGGCTGGGTGGGTATGAAAGTTTGCCTATGATCCCAGTACTCAAGAGGCAGAGATAGGGGGCCTCCTGGGCAAGGTGGCTAGCTAAGCCACTCAAAAAAGCAAGTCTAAGGTTCAACTGAGAGACCCTGGAAGACCCTCAAAGTCAACCAACTTCTGTCCTACACACACACGTGCGTGTGTGTTTGTGTGTGTGTATGCACAATTCCCCCCCATGCACACACACGCAAATGCACAAACATGTACACCATATACACTCTCATACATAAAACGGTATGGACAAAAATGCATTTGAGACCGACCCATGCTTGACAGCAACTGAGTTGGTTTGACCACTAATGATTTTTTTTTTTTTCTTATTGCCAGGCAGCTTGATTTTGCATTTGCCTTGTGCACATTGTTAGGACTTGTGAAATCAAGTGCGAAGGTCATACGCACAAACATGAGCCTAGGAGAAGACCTGCTTTTGTGTGGAGCACTGGCAATGCACTTCCAGAAGGGCGCTCTTGGGAAGATTCTCTGGCCACTTCTGCTTCTGTTTACTCTCTATTGGGATTAAGTACCTAATAATTGGACTCATGCAGTGAAGCAGCTAGAGTTGCGGCATGTTTGCTTGGAACATTTTGAAGTCAAAGTAGTTAATGATAACTGTAGCTACCATTTAGTGGAGACTAGTTACCAGGCATTGTAGAAAGCCTTTTACATAGGTAATCGCACTTGATTCTCCAGGGAACCCCTAGGCTTGAAAGTGCAGTTATCTCTATGTTGCACAGGAGGGAACAAAAGTGTCAGAGAAGTCAAATCCTTGCACAAGGTCATGCTGCTGGAAAATGTTGAAGGGAGAAGTGGGCCAGGTCTGGCTTGCTCTAAAATAGTGGTCCTCAAACCAGAAGCAATATCTCCATCCCTACCAGGGGACATTTTGGAAAGTCTAAATGACTTTGGTCCTGGCATGAATAGAGGGGTTCCACTGGCATCTCCTATGTAGATGTCAAGGGTGTTAATTTAAACATCTTCAATACACAGGATAGTACACTTCCCCTCCCCCGCGAACCAATTACCCAGCCCAAAATGTCAGTACAACTAAGGTTGGAAAAACCTCCTGCTGTGATGGCACAGTGCCTCCCCTCGCCCTGCCCACAGTGGCAAAATCTCATGTGCAGGAGCTTCCAGAAGCACTTGCATCAAATCATCTAGCTGGCATGGGAGTGTTGGATGAAACTCCTCTCTTGTTGTCTTTATCTAGAAGCAGAGACAGAGTAATTTAGATCGAGCTGTTCCCGGGAAAGGCTTTCGATGAACACAACATAGGAAACCCCAGTGGGGCTTGCCGCTCCATTTCAGCTAAGGTTCAAGTTCATGAGTGCAGGAAAGGAACTCATTAGAGTCTTACAGGCTGCAGGACAAATGTTAATAGCTTCACCTTTAATTTAAGCTAGGCTTTATTTTTGTAGCTGGTCCTTGGGTAGCAACTAGATTTATTAGGGTGTGTTTTTTTTATAAGCTGAAGCAAATCAATAAAGCATATAAGCAAGTGATTCCTGTACTGTTTTCAAAAATGAATTTGAATCCTCCTATACATGTGTGCTATGTAGACATACTCATATGTTCCCTTTTGCCCCAAGTTTTCAGACATGTGCTCTTCAGAATGCAACCCACAAATTATGAGATGGACATAGAGTTCTACCAGCTAGCGGAGGGGGGAGTATTACTTAAAGTATAAGATCCTGGGTGGTGTTTTTACTTATCTGTAAGGAAAGACAACATATGAATATCTACCCTAATCACCAATGTTGGAAAACTAAGAAAATTTTGTAGGTTTTGATGCTTTTGACATCTATTATATCATTTCCCCTAAAACAAAATGAGATATTTATACCCCATTATATAGGTATGAAAATAGATTTTGGAAAAAAATGGAAACTTCTGCAATGTCACAGAATTTGGTTGTGGCTGAGAGACCCCTATCTACTGTTACTTCCACCATGATTTGCAACCTCCAGGGAGAATGTGAATATGGCAGTTTCCTTCTCATTTCTGGGATAGAATGCCTAACCAGAGGCAGCTTATGGAAGGAAAAGGTTTATTTCTGCCTCACAGTTTTGAAGGAAGATTTCATCATGGTGGAGAAAGCATAGCAGGAGAAGGCAGCTGGGTATCACGTCTCCACAGCAGCAGGAAGTAGTAGAGAGAGAGAGAGCACCACCTGGTGTGGGCAAGATGTCCTGGACTATAAAATCCCAACTTCTTCTAGCGAAGGTCCACCTCCCAAAGGCTCCACCATTTGGTGACTAAGTTTAATCCCAAACACATGAGGCTATGGGGGGCATTTTATATTCAAGATACCACTGGGAGCAAGACCAAGCCAGTCAGTCTGCCTTAAAGGTTGCTGCTGACATAAGAAGCATATGTGGAGAAGTCTGTCTGTCACCTTGGCTGTGTGTACGTAGCCACATCCCTTGTTCCTTATGGGTGTGCGGAGTTGACATGCTATCCAGTGCAGAAGCCATTTAAATTTAAATTGGTCAAAATTAAAATTAGAAGCAGCTGAGAAGCTCAACACTAAAGTAGACTTAAAACATACCCACTAAGGTTCAGGGAATTTTGTGGAAAAGGGGACAGAAAGATTGTAAGAGCCACAGGGTGGGAGGGAACATCAAGAGGCATTGCTCCCCAACAAAGACTCACTGCTGCTCTCGTAACTCATACCCCACAACCCCATGGTAAATACCAGCTATCCCACTGAGGAGGGCCTTCGGTAGAATGGGGGCAGGGAGGAGGGAAATGATTTTACCAACGCATTGTTCATACAAAGTTTCTACTTAATCAAAAACAAACTGGCTAAAATTCAATATAATTAAAACTTCCGTTTCCAGTCACCATGGCTGACTTTCCCATGCTTATAGACAAATACTGCTCGTGGTTATTTGATTGGACAGTACAGTGCATTTCCCTCTACTACACTACTGGATTGGAAGGACTAAGGAAATAAAACCAGTGTGGTATATAGTACTTCAGAAAAGTCAGAAAGGCGCTATGCAACTTGCAATGATGAAAAAAAAAATTACACAAGACTTTTACGTTTTGTGCTTTTGAAGGAAGAAGGTTTACATGTCTGTGATGGGCCCACTCTGTCAGGCGGCAGATGGGGGACATTTGCTTCACGCTCAATCTCATGACAACTCTCAAGATCAATACTGTCACCCCGCTTTGTGCACGAGGCCCCTGAGTTCTAGTTATTTGGCCACCACGTGCATGTGAAGGGGCAGTACAAGCATTCAGTCTCAGCTCTGCTTTCTGAACCTACACATCTGCTTTGCTCCATGCCATGAATCCTCGGTGCAAACAAGAAACTTCGTTTCTACCCACAGACCAGTGTCACCTGAGTCAAGTACACCCAGAGTTCGTCACGTGCAAAGGTAATTAACATCCCGCATTTGGAGCTTTGGAGATGGCCTGAGTTACGCAATTGAGAAATCATCTAACATGTCGTCTGTGCTAAATAGGTCTGAGTCCTTTGCTTCCCAGCCACAGAGCTGACACTTGTACTGCGAAACACCACACAACTTCTGCACCAACATGGTCGTTTTAATGATGGTGCAAGTCACTAGGGTTCCTTTTCCCAGCCCTTGGAACAGGGTTGGTGAGGAATAGCCGTGATGGCACGCAGTGTTTACTCCATGACACCAAAGCCAGGCTCGTCCCCATATCTGCGGCCTGGTGTTAACTGAGCCATATGTTTCCCCCAGCACAGATTCCTGGCCCGGCTGGCTTTCACAGCCCTGGATGACTAGAATCCCAAATGAATATCCCAAGCCTGTCCATTTACAAGTGAGGAGAGTCACCAGACAGACACTTCATTGCTACATGTGGCTGCGAGAAGCAGGTTATTTCTCCAAGCAAATGGCCTCATGGAGCATCTGAGGAAAATTTATTTTAAGCCTTGGAATTATAAGCAGACAAGGTCACTACAAAGTCATTTAAAATTGGATCACAAGGCAACTCAATAGCAAAGGACCTACCTCCTCTCTCTGTTGATTTATTGCTTACTCTTTTAACTTAAGAAAAAAAAAAAAGATCAATAGGTTGGTTACTTTGCCTATAGTTGGGGACATGCTAACCTGCTCTCTGGCCTGGTTCACAGGGAAGGCATCACTGACCTGCTTGTGGCACCGTTGCCCCCATGCACAGGGAGCTCCTCTGAGGCTCACTGAACTAAGTGTTTAGCACTGAATGAAAGCAGCATGGCCTGTCAGGCACATGCCCCAGAATGGAGCGTGGCCGTGAAGTCCCCAGAAAGTCCCATCATGCCTTCAGCCATAAGACCGAGGCAATTTCCAGCTGGCTTCTGCAGGCGTTTGAACTTGGG
Source organism: Dipus sagitta (assembly GCA_036346955.1). Classification (NCBI taxonomy): domain Eukaryota; kingdom Metazoa; phylum Chordata; class Mammalia; order Rodentia; family Dipodidae; genus Dipus; species Dipus sagitta. The sequence continues at coordinate 46,290,207 of CM070777.1, read as the reverse complement.
GCCATGCAATTTTTAGATCAAAGCTTTCCAGAGAAAATGCCAGGTGTCTCTTCAGCTTCTGGTGAGCCCACCAGTCCCGGGACTCTCAACCGGGAGGCTGTCTCCAGCCTTCCCAGTTGGTTTATCATCTGGGCTAGCTAGGTTAGCCATTTGCTTCCAGGGAACTATCTTAATACGGCATAATTTCTGAGCCCTGAACACATTTGGGACATGAGTCACCTGGATTACAAAAGTCAAGCAAATCCCAAAGGTTTTGCCAAGACACCAAGAAATGTATTTCTACACTTGTCAGTTGATGTTCACTGAGTAGCTACGAGGCAGCTGTGTTGTGGCTGCTAAAGCTGTGACTTGATTTCTTTCCTGGGTTTACTCCTTTATTAGTGCTTCTATTTCATTTTAATTTTTGCTGACAAAATGCTCCTCACCATGAATTTATTTAGCAGATCAGGTATATATCTCACTTTGAAACAGGGGGTTGGGGAAAATATTATTAATTTAAGAGTTGCATGCCTTTTTCAGATCCTTTTAAGGCCATGTTGCATTCTAAACATGTCGTCATCCTGTACAAGCGGCTGTGTATCAGAGGCCCTCTCTTCTCTTCCCTTTTCATGCACAAGTCTCACAGACATCAGAGGAACCATAGCTTTCAGCCTCAAGAGCTGCTCCCACCATACTGAGCTGTATCTAAAACTGGCCTCTGTGTTGAGACTAGGGTGGGGGAGGGGGTGTAATGTGGCCACTGATTTTTTTTCCATGTCCGTATATTACCTGCTGGTGAGCGGCGTTCCTTGGAGACAATTTGAGATAAAACTTTAAGAATAATTATGCTTTATTGAGGACATCATGCCCTTCGGGCTGAATTTCAAGCTATGTTAAATCAATGTTCATATTCAGTTCTGTGTTGTCTGTGTTTATGTTACAGATACAGTATTAAAATTGTCCATAATTAGTCATGTTCACGCCACACATATGGTACAAACTGACTTTAAACCCTTTCTCTGACTGCAAAATCAATACAAGACAGACAGGTGGCATTCCATGTCACCAGCTCGTATCAACAGGTTCCATAGAGGGCTGGAGGCAAGGGAAGAAAAACCGAAGGAGAGAAGTGTTATCTAATCCCCTGCTGGAGAAGATGATGCCCTACTCTCTTTATTGAGGAATCCCCACAGGGCTGTGAGACATCTTCCTGCCTGCATTCCCATGATGCTTTCTGGGAGGAAATTACCTACTGTAGAATGATGCAATTATCATCTGTTTCTGAGCTGGTGGGGGGGGGGGGCAGCAGGCTGACTATGCGTGCTAGCGAGCCACCAAAGCCTCTTGCTCCTCTAGGAAATGGAACTTGCTGCAAGACCCCATGAGGGGAGACACCCTGAGTGGGACAAGAAGAAAGTGATGGCATTTTCCTACTGTTCCATCACCCTTGTTTTGTCTTAATTGTGAGCCAGGCCCTCCTGTATGTTTGATCAGGAAATGTACTGGCTTCCTTAGATGAAGTCTGGCTCTTATTAGTAAGCTCTTTCTTGTTGTCTGTTGGCTTTCAAGATTGGTGATCTTCTTGAAAAGTCTTAAATAGCCTTAGATACACACAGATGCATGTTTGGTGTATGTAAAAGCTTGGATGTGAGTCTACATACGTGTGTGTGTTGTCATAGAGTATTATCATCAACATTCCGTCTAACAACTGCTGCAATATGTAAATGTCCATCAGCAGAATCTCTTTATGTGCTGCTGTGTGTGAGTGTGCCCCCATTTACACAGTCCTGTATCTATGAGAACTAAAGTGCTTCAGCCCCTTGTCCAATACCCATCAGTTTTCAATATGGAAAGGAGAACCATAAGCAGCAGTTGCAGCAGCTGAGGTATTTTTCCCCCTCTAGGACATACTTTTTTTTTATTATTCTTTCAGTCAACCCATTTGAATAGATTACTTAATTAGCATTTATTGTTTGTAAAATTCCTCGTCCAGAAGTACCATTTTAGGGCCTGCGGTTTTGAAGAAAGACAATTTAATGATGATAATCCTGTATAGAATTTTCAAATTGATTTCTAGGTAATAAATTGTTCCTCAATTGTAGTGCCTTCCCCACTCCCATTAGACATGAAGGCTTCTTTCTGAATGCATTCATAACCATTAAAATGTTGTCTCCAGTTCCTTGTCATTTGAAACAGGTCATAACTTTAGGCACAAACATTTAAAGGACTATACTTTCACAGTTCCACTGCTGTGCTAGGAGAGGGGGGGAATGTTCTGTTGAAAGTAATAGAGCTCTTGCAGTTCCTGGTGAAAACAGTTCAGCTCTACTCATCCCAGGAGGAGAGATAACCTTTCTCTTTGTACACAAAGTTGTTTGGTTGAAATTCCACTCTGCCTGAGTCTTATTTATCAGCCTGATGTATGGTTAGGACTGTAGGGAGACTCTCCAGAACCTGTTTACAATTTTCCTGCCCTCGTCTTTTCCCAGCAACACCCTGGGAATAGAGCAAACTCATTGCCAAGGAAACTCGCTGACAGTAAAGTACTGTGAGGATCTATATTCAACCAGCAGCTTTGGGCCTTTTGAAGATGGCACTCAAATATACGACTCAAGAAAAGCTCTAGAAAATTTAAGATAAAACAAAAAACATGAAAATAAATGAACACACTGGCATTCCCTGTGATACTTCTGGCAGTTTGCATGCTTTTGATTGTGGGGAGCTTGTTTATTTTGAACAGAATTAACTCATACATATTCAGTGGTGGGGGGCCGAGAGGATCCCAGGGTGGTCTTCTCATGGCCTCTGCCCAGATGCTTTCTAGCCAAATTAGGTCTAAACATGATCTCATTGGTCTGATACTCATTTTATCAATGAGAGATTACATGCTTAGGTATTATCATAACAAATGTAATGTTGATCCCATTCAAGAACTTTTTATGTACCGGGCAAGAAGCTTAGAGAACATTATCTCTTGATCCTCAGTTCTGGTTGCCAAGCTGACCAAGGAGGTAGGAACATGGTCCTTTCTATAGAAGTGGAAAGGGTCAAGAAATTCAAGGCTTTGGACCCATCTCACATAGCTGGTTGGGTACCACCCTGGTGGTCTAGTGGCTAGGATCCCACACTTTCAGAGAGCAGGTTGGGGGTTGAGTGGGATGGACACCCTCGGGTGAACAAGGGTGCCCTTTCATGGGAGGCTTCATTCACTGAGCGAATGAAGAAACATGCATGTATTTGCTCTTCTAAAGCTCTGGACATGCATGTTGTACATCCTGCAAACGCCCTTTAAAGCAAGCAAGACTGCTTCTTTACTCTCATTCACCCACCTCCTCCTAACCTCAAGCTTTCCTTTTCTTTTGCACATGTGTTAATACCTCTGCAAAGGACCACCCATCTAGCTTTATATGGGTGGCTGGAGAATTGAACCTGGGCTGACGGGTTTTGCAAGCAAGTGCTTTTAACCACTGAGCCATTCTTGATGTCAAGTTTGATGCTTCCCTCATACCATGTCCTCTGACAGCTCAAGTGGCCTTGCCTTCCCCTTTCTGAGCCTTCCATAACCTATATCAACAGTTTTGCTTTCCTGAGTCTTTCTTAGAGTAACTCATTGATCTCTTTATTGAGAAAATGAACAATATCAAGTGCCCACTTGGAGCCAGAAGCTACTCTCTGGGTACACCAGTGAACCAGATTGCGAGAGCCTCTCATAGCCCACACGGCTGGGGTGGAGGAGTCATTGCAGACCACAGAACATGGATATAAAAGACTGAGGATAATTCAGAATTCTAAAACTGGCAAGTGTTTTTATTTAATTTTTCCTCCCTAAGTAAATATAAATATTTTCAAAATTGGATTTAATTGTTTACATTTTAAAATCAGTCTGCATGTAAAGCAATATGTGTTTCTGACATCTCAGTGGTAATCCAGGACCACTTCCCTACACTCATCCACGTGACAGAGGCATCCTGAGCTTTCCGCGTGGGAGGACTTGCAGCTGCCTGCATCCCAATCATGACATTTTACACCCAACCAGCTGCCAGCAAGTTCGTGGTCTCCTGATCCTGTTAGACACTTTTGTGACATCCGGGGACCTACAAAGTCCCCTAACACTCTGACATCATTGATAGTTGGCATCCCATGGCTTCCCAAACAAAGTACCTGGATCAGAGATGACAACTAGAGAAAAAGAAAGACCCTCATGGCCTCAGAAATGTCTGGGTGTTCGTAAAGCAGACTTGCAGTGTGTGGCCCCATAGGAGCCTGGGTACTACAAGGGCAGATACAGTATATTCAGCACTTGGAGAGTGACCCACTGACCTCGTCCATGCCAGGCCTCCGTGGTGACAGTTTCTAGAAATGTAGTACAAGTTAATAAACCTAGAAAACTGGCAGTTTTCTCTGAAGGATCCAAATTAATAAGAAATAAATAAATAACTGTTTCCTATGTGCCATAGTGGAGGAAGTCAGTTTGTTCCCATACCAGTAGTTTCGGTAGTAGAATTCCAGAAGTAATGCTAACTTTTAGCAAGTTCACTTATGGTAGTTTGAAAATTTTTACTCAAGATAAGCAGCAAAATCAACAACAATAACCGAGAATTAATTGTAGGTCTCTCATGCAATATTTGTGTCATTTATTCACTCCATGGCTCCCATTTTGGAAACTGAGACTCCTGTAAAGAGAATCACCTACTCAAGGTCATATACCTAATGTAGCAAACCACTCACTTTTCTTTTACTTTTTCCCATTTCCCAATCTTGCTGAATATATCAAGGGAATATTTTTCTGCAGGGTAGATAGAGATCTCACACACAAATAAAGTCAGGAACCGAACAGAATGTTTCTTCATGATGCAAGACTACCTGCCTCCTTCTTCACCATTCAAAAGAAATTGCCATCATACTTCTTTCAGCTGTATTAAGCCATCAACAGCCAGTTAACAAAGTGTTTTACAGAAGACGCTATAGAACCAGATGACATTCTAAAGGCACTCTGGTAAATAAATACAAGGAATACAGGTATGAGATTGGTGACTTGAGAGTTGATCCCCATAGTAAATCTGATGGAAGTTTGGCTTAGAAAGCTATCAAAGGAAGTCCTTTCTCTGAAAAATGTTTTTGCTAAACTCTTAAGATTATAGTGATCACACTAGATGAGAAATAAGCAAAAAAAAATATACGTCTCTAAGTCTTTATTAGTTTTTCATGTTTATACTCAAATGTAATATGGCAGTTCACGGGGTAGGGCAGAGGGTTCCCTGGGCAGAAATGGGAACTCAAGCCGGATTTGAGGTGTTATTGGCTCCCATATTTTACTCTGTCAGGTGAAACCTGAAAATAAGAGAATAGAGTCTTCTGGGGCTTACAAAAAAAAAAAACCACACACACACATTTGAAACAAGCTACCTGTTCCATAGATGTGGTACAAAAGAATGCTATGTGTGATTGTCAAACAAGGGCCATTATTTGTGACTCAGGTATGCCCATGTTTGGAACTAAGGAACCAGCCACTTGGCAGGGGCTTTTTGGTCGATGTCTGTAGGTACTGTATGTTCCTGTCATTGATACTTGAATTCAAGATACCTTGCTATGGGTCAGAGGGACTTAGAGGATGAGGGCAGCAAAATCGAGTACTTTAGAGTATGGAGGTAGCCATTGGGAACCTTCCAGTGCTTTGGTTTCCTCATCTATAAAATGCCAATAATTCATCCTCATAAGATTGTTAGTGGTTCAAACAGATTAATATACATAAAGTGTTTATGATAGTGGGTGTCAGATTAGGGATTATTAAATAACTTTTGGGGCTGGAGAGATGGCTTAGCAGTTGAGGCACTTCCTGCAAAGCCAAATGACCCAAGTTTGATTCCCAAGGACCCACATAGGCCAGATGCACAAGGTGGCACATGTGTCAGAGTTTGTTTGCAGCAGCTGGAGGCCCTAGCATGCCCTTGCCCATTCTCTCTCTCTCTCTCTCTCTCTCTCTCTCTCTCTCTCTCTCTTTCTCTCTCTGTCTCTCTCTCTCCCTCCCTCCCTCTTCCTCTTACTCTCTCAAACAAATAAATAAAAATAAACATTTAAAAAATAAAATATAAATAAATAATTTTTCAAAGTGTGAGAATTGCTTTTAATAACAATAACCAGTATTTTGCCTCTTATATGCCAGAAATTAGGCTAAGAATTTACCATATGGTAAGTCATTAATCTTCAGAATTTTCAACGTATGTGTGCAAAATCTATAAAATAATACAGTGATTACTCTATAGTATATTCAGTTGAGCAAACTGTGGCATGGAAATGTTAGCAAGATGCCCAAGTCAGACAACTAGGAAGTAATTAAGCCCAGATTTAAAAACAAGCAATACTGTCTGAAGCCCATGTTTAACCACTACATTGTACAGGGAGACAAACAACTTGTGCATCTGCTGTTCCAAATCCAAAGTAGAATTCATTCATTGAAGAGACACTGGACCCCTGTGAGGCTAAGGCCAAAAATGGCCATGTGTGCTGCTCCTTTACCACCCACAGCCGAAAACCAGTGAAACTGATACGCAATTGTTGCAGTCAGGTTTGCATTGCTGGTAGAAATCACCCAACCAAGAGAAGCTTGTGGGGGGGGGGGGGAGAGATTTATTTTGGCTTACAGGCTCAAGGGGGAAGTTCCATGATGGCAGGAAAAATGATGGCATGAATAGAGGGTGGACATCACCCCCTGGCCAACATAAGATGGACCATAGCAATAGGAGAGCATGCCCAAACACTGGCAAAGGAAAACTGACTATACCACCCATAAGCCCGCCCCCAACAATGCACTCCCTCCAGGAGGCAATAATCCCTAAATCTCCATCAGCTGGGAACCTAGCATTCAGAACACCTAAGTTTATGAGGGACATCTGAATCACACCACCACAGTAATCAAGCCTTCAACTCTCAGGATCTCCTTGGACAAGAAAACCCCAGCAATCTAGTGAAGAAAAATTCATAGAATCTAATAATTCATAGCATCTAATCTGTCTCAGTATTCCTAGTGTTTTTTTGTCAACTGTTTTCAGTTACTCTGGCTATACAACTAGGTTATAAGCTCTCAGTAGACTAAGCCATGTTTAATGAATAATAAGGAATGGATTTATTCCATCTGCATTGTACCTTAAGGCCAGCAGTGACTCTTTCCATCATCAAGGCAGAGATTCTCATTTATTTTGGTACAAAAATTAACATTTCTTTTTATTTTATTTTATTTTATTTTATTTTATTTTATTTTATTTTATTTTATGAGGTATGGTCTCATTCTAGCCTAGGCTAACCTGAAGCTCACTATGTAGTTTCAGATTGGCCTCAAACTCACGGAAATCCCCCTACGTCTACCTCCTGAGTGCTGGGATTAAAGGTTTGTACCACCACACCCAGCTAAGATTAAGATTTCTAATTGCCATTACGTACTCTTAGTGGAGCAAACTGACAACAATGATGCTAATGCAGTTACCATACTGGCTCTATTTTGTCTGCAAAGAAAGCTCCTCACTGAGGTAAGGTTCTGTGACCCATTCTGATTTTTACTCAGGAAAAATATAGGGTAAGATGAAAATTGAACAGCTGTTGGAGATTACTTAGTTGATGGCTTGCTGTGTTTTAGTGTTTTTGAAACACTGTAAAGTCCCAAAGGAACCAGATATGTCATAACAAAAAAGAGTAAAAATAAATAAATAAAGCAGGTGTCCATCGGGAAGGCTCACAGGGAAAATAATTAAAGGTGATGGAAGCCATAATGCCACCGTCATGAAGATCCTTTTTCTGGCCGCACGATGTAGGGGAAGTGATGACCTTGCAATCGAGAGATAAGACTGGGAATCAAGGAAGAGTTATTGTCCGAATGCTCTCCTTTCCCTTCTGGCAGTCTCGCTCTCTACAAACCGAAGAGAGGCATTGAATAAAGGACGGCACCCCATTTCAAAGGAAAGGGACTTACAGATCATCAAAACTAGACTGAAAGAGCTCTGGGCTGGTGTGTGCTATGAAAGGATTCTGCCTTTCAGTGAGGAGAGGCATTTGGCTGACATCTGAGGATTAGCATAAACGTGTGACATTTCTTTCTATCCTGCATTTCAGACCTTCAACAGTAGCACAGGGCAGCTTAAAAATGATCATATTCAATTTGCTTTGGGCAGCATTAACCAGTATCAATTAACTTATTTTTTTTTTTTAAATCCAGAACCCTACATGCTTCTTGCCTAAGGATAATATGCATCCTGGTTTGCCTGAAACGGTACCAGTTTCTACCTATTATACTATAGTGTTTGAATTTGTTGTTAAATTATACTTTACATATAACCTAGTATGATTGGTCATATAAGTATTGGGCCCAGGCAAAGTCACCCCCACATGTGCACATGGAGGTTGCTACAAAACTGCTCTTACCACACCAACCACAGAATGTCCCTATAGGAATGATGAGTGGCTACCATCTCACATTTAAAACACTGTGATAACTGTATGTAGTAGCCTAGGTGTCTGGCGATAAATGAAGCCATTCTCAGAACATCTCCCCACATGAGAATATGTTGGTTATTTTAAATCAGTTTAGGACACATTTTAGGGGCTAGTCATCCCATCCCACTAGTCATTAAGAGTCAGCTTGGATAGGAAGGATGGGTTAGGATTTGATCTCATGGTCAATGGTGACTTTAAGAGTTCAACTCTCTGCCCAAAACACTATTGATCTCATATGGCTTGTGGAAATGAACACTTATTTTAAATACAATTTTAAACTTAAAGCAATATTCCAAAGATAATGTTGCTCAATTCATTGTTTTATATTGGGGTCACTGGGAACCTGCGACTTCACATAATTTGTCCAGAGTCACATTATCATCTGGACAGAGGTGGGACCTGAATGGGTGTCCTTATATCTGTTTCTTATTCATGGGCTGGATAATACTCTCCTGCAGAGGTTACTGAGAGTTATTAAACTGACTGAACTCCATGGAAATAAACGGCTGGATACAAGCTGAACCATGCTCATCAAATTTTACATCCTCTAAATCCCAAAGTAAAAAGTAATGGCCAGGCTGTAGAGCTCACCAGCATACCCCAGGCTGGCAACCACCTGGCTTATTCTTTGGAGCCTACCTTCACTCTCCAGCACATTTTCATATGATATGAGTCTGAGAGTTTAAGCTCATTAATAGTTTGAAGAGGAGGCAAGTCTATGACAAGTGGGATTTTCTTGGTATAGTCTTATTACAGCTTTCAGGAGGTCACTTGCCTTGGTTTATGTAACCCCTTCCTCAAGTAAACTGTTTGTTCATGGCCTCTCCTTCCCCGTGGTTCTTTGCGCCTAGTGGAACCTACTAATAAACAGGCAGCTGGAAACAGTTATATTATATTTCCCTGGAGTATCTGGATGTTAACAGAGATCAGGACCTGAAGTTAAATTTGATGATCTTTAAAGGCGAAAGTTAGACATTAACTGCAAGATGGGTATTAGTGCAATTTTATTGCATGTTTTTGCCTTCTTAATATTCCTTCAACTATACCAAAACAACCATACCTTCTGATATCTATTAACACGCATCCTAGTGGTAATCGTTATCAGTGTTGTTGAATTTAGAACCCAGCACTTGTTTTTAATATGTGCAGGTGCACATCTGTGTGTGTGTGTGTGTGTGTGTGTATGTGTGCGTGTGTTGTGTGTGTGTGTAATCGTGTGCATGAGTGTGTAATCCAGATGACAACCTTCATTTCCATCATTCAAGAAGGATGACAGTGTCTCTCATTGGCTTGGAGCTCACCAATTAGGTTATCCTGGCTGTCCAGGGATCCCAAGGATAACCCGCCTCCCCAGCATATTTGCCATTTTCTTACATGGCTTCTCGGGATTAAACTCAGGTCCACATACCAACGAAGCCATTTCTCCAGCTCCGGAATCCAGCCTTTATAGGAATTAAGAATTTTAATCCGTACGATAACTTTATGAGACAGGAACTATTTTCATCCCCATTTAATGGACTTACAAGACACTGAGAGATGGATATGTGGAGATTTATCACCAGGCAGGGTAGGGGGTGGCACAGCAAGGAGGCAGAGATGAGTTTGAACCCAGGCAACCTGACTTCAGACCTTCTACTCTTCGCCACCATGCAGTACTGCTGCCACCATAGTAATGGTTATGTAATTATTATGATTGTGCAAAATACAGAGTAATACAATAGAATATAATATTTTGTAAGGTGTAATTACATGTCATTAGCTGTGTGGGTACTCATTTCCATACTCCGATCTCAGAAAAGCCAAGGGGGAAATAAAGCACTTTCTTGGAGGACTGCTAATAGAATTCTGGAAACTGGGTGGATTGGGCCAAGTTTCCAGGGTACTGCTCTGTACTTCTTTCTCAGATCAACACTTTTCTGCCTGGTACTCATATGTGGGAGACAAGTGTAACCCCAGATCCTCAGCAAGAGGGCATGTCTGTCACTCAGTTGAAGGATTCTGTGGATGTCATAAAGGTAATTGCTCTGCCCCAGTAGCAGGTGATAAACCAGGGAATTTGAATGAACATCAGCTCTTCTTCTTTCCCTTGTCTGCAGACTTAATTTATGGCTGGGACTTTGCCTATCTTTTGGGCTTCCAGGAAAGCCTGGGAGCTGACTGGCTGAGCTTATCATGATCTGTGTCGAAGGCTCATCTCATCTCACTGACCTCCACCCAAGGACGCCTGCTGCTCCTCCAAGTTCAGGATTGGGAGGCCACCCGAGTGATTTGCAGCTCTGGCTGTCAACATGCGTAGCCACACAGTCCTTAAGTGAACCGGGTTTGTTTAGGTCTTCCCTCAATTTAGAGTTACGCTTCCCAAGGGCCTTTAGAGGAATCTTATTCATTCTTCTCGCTTGTTGTCCAATTCCTTATTTTAAAAGCAGATGTTTCCAAAAGGGAAGGCATGTGGGTTGAGATTCAATAAGAGTGACTGCAGTGTAATCCTCACAAAGTAGCTAGCATGGGGAAATGCTCAGGAAATTGTATTTATGATCAGCACTAAGTCCATATTGATTCTGATAGAAGATTTTGGATTAGAACACTGAAGGTCATTTGTTAATGGGAAACACCAAATAATCTTTATTTTCTCCAGTTCTATGTTTTTGTTCTCTTTGTAGCATAAAGTTTTGAGAAGCTGTTCAGAAAAATCATGCATCCATTACTCAGGAACTTTCCATGTGCCTTGAGCTCTGAGAACTTCTGTATCCAGCAAAGATGGCTATGTAACTTTGATGAAGCCAGTCTTTTCCAATCTCATTTCATCAGAGAAACCTTCCATAGCTGTGGAGCAGACATGCTCTGGGGAAGCCAATTTCTGGCATGGGATTGTATCCTAGGAGTTCATTGAAATTATTGGTTTCTCAAGGATTCGGGTCTATGGTTCAGAAAATACTCTTACCAGAGATCTTAACTGAACTTGTAAGTTTCTGTATCAAATAGTATAGTCACAGCATTCTGTCTGGTTTCTGGAAGGAGCATATTAATACCCTGATGCTCCTTTGAGTGTGGAAGGAATGCACTAGTGGTGCGGCAGCCTGTTGAGTGTGGGGAGAACACACGAACACTGAGCTAGCCTGTCGAGCATGGAAGGACAGTCTCTTACAAAAGAGTAGGGGGTGGGGATGGAAATGAAAGAAACATTGCTGTGTGCCTTTCACAATACCACGTACAGCTTGATACAAGGCAAAGCTTATTTAAAAGTCTGCCCATAACCCAAATTGTATTTCTCTATTCGGTCCACCTCATTTTTCTGTTTAGCTTTAATGCCATTCTACTTTTGAAAGAAAATGGAAACATAACAGGCACTAATGTCATTCCTCAGTATCTGGGGTGCAGATTTTGAAGGAAGCTTTCAATGACGAAGTGTAATAGTGTCCCTACTGCTTGAAGCTCCAACAAAAAAAACCCTCCCATTATATGGATGAAGAATTAGAGGCTCAAACAACATGAGCCCCTTATATACATACAAATGAGAGCCATGGTTGCATTCATCTGGGATATCAAGAAACAGTGTTGGGGCTGGAGAGATGGCTCAGTGCTTAATGTATTTGCCTGTGAAGCCTAAGGACCCAGGTTTTATTCCCTAGTACTTACATAAGCCAGATGCACAAGGTTGTGCATGTGTCTGGAGTTTGTCTGCAGTGGCTGGAGGCCCTGGTGCACCCATTCTCTCTCTCTCTGTCTCTCAAATAAATAAAATATTTTTTAAAAGAAACAATGTTAACAATTAATAATATAAATAAAGTTAACAAACAGAACCAGAGGAAATGTCTAGAACTAATCCTCCTTGTAAATTTAGAGCTTTCTTAGCACCCTTAGTATTAAATCCTTTTAATTATCTCAAGAAGGTAAACATTAGCCACGCTTTTATAAAAACGAGAAAAAAAAAAACCCTAATGACTAAGAATTTTTCAGATCATAGAGTATCATCTATATTGTCCACCTATGCTGGCAGTTACCTCATTTTATGTATCTGTAGGTCAGAGATGTCAAGTGATTTATGTATGGTCACATAATTAATGCACTGGAGAGGTGGAGACAGGTAGTAGCCCATTATATCTCCCTTAACTTATGCTGTCTCATTCCCCAGAACTCTCCAAGGAAAGCTGCTGGATGGAATATCATCCACCTCATTTGAGTCTGAGACATTCAGGGGAGCTTTCCAAATGACATCACTGGAAGGAAGTTGGGAACTTGCACATTGATGTTGAGTAGCCTCTTGGCTTAACAAACACTGAGGCAGTATTTATTGTCATTACAGGTCAGCTTCTAAGCACTGTAAAAATCAAGTTGTGGATTTCTCTTATAAGCCCCACAAGTCTATATAAAGTTACTCCATTTTACAGATGTAGAACCAAAGACCAGAGAGGAGAAATCACTCTCCTGAGCACAACCACCACATAGCTAGATGGTAATCTGAGCCCAGACTCCCTGGCTCCAGGATCTGCAATCTTTCCCTGCATTCAGGACTCCTCCCACCTCCACTGCTGACACAAGGGTGATACTCCAGAGAAAAAGTGGGTGGAGGGTGATTCTGATGGAGAAATTCATCTGTTCTAAAAAAATCAAGAAGACTGGGTTATCTAATGGACTTACTTTTCCTCCTGACATGCTTTTATGTATCTTCTAATTTTCCTATAGTATTTATGTATTGTTTTCATAATAACTAAAGGAAAACCCCATAAAATCCTTTGTTTGAATACAGAGTTGTGGTCTTTAGCTTAGGACCTGATGTTGATATTGGCAACATGCATGTACACAACACAGACATACAAAGAGAGAGAGAGAGAGAGAGAGAGAGAGAGAACTTTGAGCCAGAAAAATTAATTAATTTTTGCAAATTTCTTTTGCAACTTGGGGCATAGTTTTGCCTTGTTGAGCCATTTTATTCTCATCTGATAAAAGGCAGTAGTACTAAGTGAGACACCAACTGCACACATATTTAATAAATATGAGCACTACTTCATTATAAATCATGTTTAGGTAAAAACATACATGATAGACTTTTAAAGCTCCCATTCCCTCTTATCTGCATGGATGTTATGCAATTCATGTTTTGGAAACATTTCTAGGAAGGAGTTTCTGCTGCTGCCCTTAGCCAGGCAGGATGTGAGCTACTGTGGAAGTTTTGTGGGCTAAGCAATCTGCCGCTCCCTTGGAGAATTCTCTCCATTTGCAAGTAGAAACATTGCACTTGGCAGAGCAGAGCTAGAGAGATAGTATTTATCATTCAGGTGGAACCTTTGTGTTTACAAAGATTGGTAATTAGTTGCCCACATTACTGTATCTTACCAGCCCCCTTTCTGTTGGCCATGATGTCTCTTAGATTCAGAGGAGCATAATCCTGCACACTCTTGCATGGTTGCCTCCTATTTGGAACCCTTGAAGCCCCAGCAGGCCACAGACATCAGATCTGTGACTTATCTAGAAATCACATCGGCCCCAACCCTGAACTGGGAGCAAATGAGATCAGTGTTGGCAGATATTGGGTTTGGAGAGTTTTCCCACCATCATTTTCTTCCTCAAAGTAGAGCCAAGTATGCTGCATCCTTGTAGTCCAGTGACTTACTTCCGGTTCCTTCCACCATCCCGATGGTGAGTTCCGGTTCCCTGTGAGGCTCTCTCCCCCATACATGTACTGATACTTGTTGAGAAAATTCAGCAAACTGAGACTCATGATCTCTCTGCTGCCTCTTGGAGAGCAATCTGGGGTCTCATTAAACACCCATTCCATCTCTTTTGCTCCATTCAATCACACTGGAGTTCATTTGAAGTGTCTAAGACTTCCTATTAGCAGCTCCTTCTTGCTTAAAAAATGAAGTCTCCTTTTGCCCTCACAGCACAGCCGAGAGCATTCTTGTAAAAGAGGACTGAAGACTGAATAATTAATAAAACCATTTTTTCCCTGGCCTTTTCGGCCTTCTTTTCATCAATTTGAAGGGCTCTGACTGCCATCCTGGTAGGCCTGGCACCAGGGGTAGGTAGACATAGTGTCAGAGGCCAAAGGTCATTCTTCAATTTAAGGCTTCCCTGGAAACGACTTCCTCTAGAAGCCCCTAGAACTGGAAACAGACAACCCACGTCCAAGCACAGTTGTTCCTTTCTAGTCCTCCTGGGGCACTTTAGTCATAGCAAGCCACATTCTTGTTCAGAGACCATTTACCTTTAACCATTGGCATAAAGCTATGGAAATGGTGCCAGAGGTGAGGTGCACCCACTCGACAACTGGCTACTGGTAGGGTTTTTGCTGTATCTCCCCTGCCATGCTGCAAAAGCTTAAGGGTCAACAAGACCATGTTCCTGCCTCTGGATCTTAGAAAATAATAAAACAGCAAACAGAAACACATAGTCAATTGCAGGTTCAAAACCTCCAGGAAACAGAAAAGAGGGACAACTAAAGGTTACAGTAGGAGCGAGGCAGATGGAGCAGCCAGGTATAACTTTGGTAATATCTGTGCTTAGAATTAAAGGAAGGGGGTGATGGTGATGGGTCGGTGATTTAAGGTACTTGCTTGCAAAGCTTGCCAGCAAGGGTTCAATTCCCAAGTACCCATGTAAAGCCAGAAGCACAAATTGGTGGGTGCATGCATCTGGAGGGTGTTTGCAGCAACAAGAGGCTCTGATGTACCTAATCTCTCTCTCTCTCTCTGTCTAATATATATATATATATATATGTATATATATATATGTATATATATATATATAAAACAAAAGACTAAAGGATGAAAGGAGCTTGTTGTGTGAAAAGTAGGAAAAGAGTCAGTGAGCATAAGTGCATTTCAGATGGGAGAAATTCTCTCATGACTAGAGAGACATGAGAAGCTTAGCAGCTTCAGCTGAGTTTGGAAAGGTAGGAGGGAACAGGATTACTTAGAATCTTTTAGGACCAGGTAAGGGGCTTGAAATGCAATACAAGGTACTAGTTTTCAAACTTGAACATGAGTCAGAGTCAGCTAGAGGCCTCATTAGTCATGGATTTCTAGCGTCATCCCTATAGTCTCCCTAGATGAGACCTGAGGACATAAGACTCTCACAAGTTGCCAAGTGATGTTGATGGTGCTGGTCCAGAGACTAGACCTCAGGAACCACTGTTGTAAGACAGCAGTGAGAAGCCTACTCAAAATGTTTGCTAGGATTGTCAGGGCTTGGCAACTGCTGAATGTGGGCATCAAGAGGGGAAGAAATCAAAGGTTATCACAGAAGTATAATCCTATGTGATCAGGAGGTAGAACTCAAGGGGGAAAAAAATCTTTCTTCAGGATTGGTGATAGGATGGTGTTTCAGCAGATATGAGAATTCTCAGACCTCTATGCTTCATGAAAAGGGATATGGAGGGTATAAATGTAGGGCAGGAAGTACAAAGGGATAACAATAAGACACTCAACAAAGAGCTTCTCCAGACCTTCTCAGCCAATTGCTGCTTCCTGCAAAGTCAGGGCTAGCCACTTATGGATTTGTCCTGCCCAAGCACAAGTCAATATTGGAAGGACCCTCAGCCCCAGGAGGCAGTGTCTATAGGGAGCCTTGCTGCCACAGATACTATATATCTCATGGTACCAGGTAAATCAGCTTGTTCTTAGCAACTCCCCCCCCCCCGCCCCGCCACACACCACCACCTTGTAGGAGGCTGGGCTCCATTCATCCATCCAAAAGTGAACAAAACTAGTTCCTCTAACCAATGGCAATGCTAGTGGCCAGGGACACCCTACCTCACTGGAGTGGGTCAGGTTTGTCTTCCAAACCAGAGCTTCCTGTACTTTAATTGTAATATTTATTTATTTATTTATTTATTTATTAGAGAGAGAGAATAGGCAGGCCAGGGCCTCTTGCTACTGCGAATGAACTCCAGATGCATGCGCCACCTTGTACATCTGGCTTATGTGGGATGTGGAGAATTGAACCTGGTTCCATAGGCTTTCCAGATGAGTGCCTTAACCAGCCAGACTTAACCAGCCCAGACTTCCACATCTTTCCTCCCCACCAACTGTGCTACTGAAGATGCATCCAGGCTATGAGAGCAACATTGCAGGGGCAGGGAGATAGAAGCAATGGGTGACAAGAAGCGTGGTCTGCACAAACTAGGCCAGGATACCGTGGAAAGAATGGCACTGTGGAGGCCCAAGGAGAAAAGAAGCTGTGAAAGAATCACAAAGGTCCAAACACATCATGCTATTGAGAAGCACAAGGCATGAGGGGAAACCGCAGCAACAACAACATGATTTATCAGTACATCATACAACTTCCTAGGGAACAGCTACACAAGAGGAGTGGGTGGCGGGAAGAAAACAGCAATCACGGCCCAGCAATGCGCATCTAATGCTATTAGGTTAAATGCTACCCAAGCAATTATTCAGTGATGAAAATTATTAACTGTGTACATGAAGCTTGCTCTGTGCCCCAGGTACTTCTAGTCTTACTTGAATAGTGGAATAATTAGCAGATAACTTCACAATTAATTATGCCCAGGCTTGCTTAAAGGGCCAGACATGTAAGATGATAAGGGACATCCATGTGCCCCTCTTTATCTGTGTCCTGAGCTGAGCAGATGGGGTGTTTGAGGTCGAACTGAGCCACCACCGGCCCAGGGAACTGAATTTTTTACTTGGGGAACTCTGGAGACCCGGGGGACTTATTCAGGGTACTTATACTCAAAGGCCATCTGTGTCTTGCCAATTGCACTCGGGCACAGTGAAGGGTAAAGAAGGTCTCTGTCTTGAGTTCAAGTCATGACTTAGCCAAGGACCAGCATCTTGTTCTCTCTGTCTCATCCTTCCTTAGTCATATGATAAACATCCTCCATTTCTTGCCCTATTGACACCAGTAGGCTCCTCCTATATTTGTCAGACTAGAGACATTGACACCACTCATGGCTTTTCACATCTGGATTATGCACAGAGCAGGGCCTGATAAGTTGTATGTAGAACTGCCAACTTATCATGGGAGGAGATAAGAGTAAGAAACCACCCTAATTAGAGCCCAAAAACCTTCAACAAAGACAGGAAGCTTGTTTTATGCTACAGATGTGGTGTGTGCCTGTGAAGCATTGGAATGGTTCCTGATATGGTGAGGGCAGAACTTGTTTATTTTTTTTTAATTATGAATTATTAAAGTTTATTTAGGAGGAAATCACAGATGGTGGGGTTTATTTAAGGGAGAACTCACTCACAAATTGTGGGAGTTAGGAAACAATGCTCTCATGTGGAAACACTGTATGTTTATAAGGTTCACTTAAGAGAAATTAAGGTTTTGGGGAAACACTGGAGTAGAGTTGCAAGCACGTGGAGGATAAGTAAAATGTGGAAGTTTCATTTATAATTAATTCATTAACATTTAAATAACCACATGCCATGGTTAGTAATGCAGGACCTCCCTTGAGAATTCATGACTAGCACATTGCCTGCCTGAGCCCTCTGGGCCTCACAGCCCCTTAGGGTGATATATGACATTTTATGTTGGGCAGTTTCCCTCCTCTTATCCAACTACAGCTTCATTCACTTCAAATGAGTAAAAATCTGCCTGGAATTACTTAGGAAGGTGAAGGATGAACATATTAACAGGCTGTAGATAACACGAAAGTTCTTTAAAAATGAATGTGCTGGCTGTGAAATGCCACTTCAATTTGTGCAAAATAACGGAAGGCAAGGCTGAGCCGCGGCCGACAGAGCAACTGAGTTTTGTGATATTTTGCCTTGAATTATTAATTTCAGGAGGACGCTTCTCTCTTTCATTAATCTTTTGTGGGTCTGGTATGAGGGAGGGGGCATGCATGTACGTGTTGTGGGGGTCAGAGGACAACCCTGGGTGTCAGTGATCACTCTGCCTTCTTAAAAGTAGAGTGTCTTCTTGTCTGCCTCTGCATTTACCAGGTTAGCTGGCCCACAAACTTCCGGGTCTTCTATCTCTGCCTTCCATCTCAGCTAGGAGCTCTGGGATTGCAGATGCTCACATGTCTGCATCCACATTTAGGCCCTCACACTTGCCCTTTATCCATGGAACCCTCTCCAGCCCCTCTTCATTTTCTGCTTCAGTTCCCTCTCTGTGACTTCACTCCTCTAGGGTTGGGTGGAAAGCCTTGCTTTCCAAGGAGTTAACAGCCGTCTCTCCTGGTTTCTTTCCCCATGTCCTCAGCAATTCCTCGGGGCTTCCATTTCTTTTCCTTCTATGTTCGTGATAAACTGGCCATACAAGGAAGAGTTAGCAAAGCAAAATCAAACAGGAGAGGCCTACCCCAGTGAGCAGAAAGACATGTCCCAAACTTCAAAGGAAGCTATGGTGTGTGTTCACAAGCGTGGACTGAAGAAAGGGAACATGTGGGAGTTCATGTTTCTCCTTGCAAACATTCAGTGTCTTTGCCTGGTCGTCTCATGGGTGAACTCACAGTACTCTCCACATCCTTGATTATGAGAGCTCAGCCCAGCATGGTGTCTTCAGTCCTGAAGTTCTCCTCTCTGTAGAGCTCAGTCCCAGGAAACCATCTTACAAATACATGTGTTTCCCAACGAGGTTCAGGAGAATAAGGGGAGCTATTGATACCATGAGCCAATGGAGTACAGGCTTGCCATCAATAGTGGATCAGTGAGAACACAAATACACAAGTTGGTCAAAGGGGATTGAGTTAATATTTCCATCACTAAGCACAGCTTTCCATCAGCACGCCAAGACAGCTCGATGTTGCTATCTTTCAGAAATCAACCACTTATCACCCTGGTTGCTTGGCTTCAGATATCCTTGAAGGAGCTCTTCCCACCTGTTTAATTCATGTATGCTAACTTTCTGGTCCATAAAATGAGGTGTGATGGGTGTTTTCTTGAGGTAGTGTGGTTTAGTGAAAGGTGCTCTGGGATCAGACAGCCGGGGATTTAATTCCATTTCAGTCACTTATTGGCAGTTTGAGTTTAGTAAATAAGCGCAGTGTCTCTGGCCTATTTTCTTATTTGGGAAACTGGGTTAGTGCTACAAACACATACACACATGCAGAAAGACGAGAGAGAGGGAGACCCGGAAACAGTGGGGTCCTCCAAGGAACTTGTCCTTTGAACTGGTCCCACCTGTGTATTCATTTGCTTCTCATTTTCTTTATATTATTAATTGGTTCATTCACTCCTCTGCTCAACAGAAAGCCACTATTATGTACTAGAAGTCGTTTTAGGTTCTGTTAATACAGCAGTGAGTACATTAGAGTTTCAACTTCATGATGCTTATATTTTAGTGGTGGCCTAAACTTAGATGCCATAAACAATGTCCAGTGGTGATCGGTGCTAAATGGAAAGACAATATAGGCAATGGGATAATGATGAAATGACGCAAGCCTAATTAATACCAAAGTTGGTATCTAGTATTTATATCACACAGGTACAGCTCTGTTTATAGAGTCTTGTTATGAGTGAAGAGCAGTATGTGATGGGAACAAGGAGTGTGAAGATACTAGGGTGGAGGTGAGCTCTCAGAGGTAGCAAGTGGTTGGGAAGAGAAACACTAAAGAGAGTTGAGGAAGAGATGGGTGAAAAATGTGGACTGGGGAGAGAAGTGTGAGACAAACATGTTGGCTGCCACATAGGGAGCTTATGCAGAACGATTCCCCAGTGGGGGGAAGATACACAGGGGCTCCCCCGGGAAGCTTAGGAAAATATGATTGTGATGGCTCTGATTTGATCTTCCCGAAGTTGGTTTTGAGGGGCTTTAGATCTGTGACATTCACTACTGGGTGAGAGTCAGTCTGGACCAGTGAGCCAATAGTAAAATATTCCTTGCCTGAAATAGTCCATTCCTGATCAACAAGTAAGTGGATGAGCCCATCCTTTTCTTACTTCCCCCCCAATTCTACCTCCCAAAAATGATTCATATTTAAAGTGAAAATATATATTCTTTCTGGTTTTATCCTGTACACATAAAAGTACCTATGTATAATGTTTAAAAATAAATAGCAGTCTCCTTGGCCTCTTAAGAGAGAAATCTGATATAATCATTTCTCAGGGACTGAACCCCCAAAAATGATTACTGGAAAATTCAGACATGAATCCTATATCCTCTAGCTGTAGCAATTGTGGTGTTTTTATTCTTTTTAAAGCCTGCCTTCTGACCCCTACCATCATGTCCTAACCCCTCGACATTCTCCACCTCTGCCTGTCGTTCCTTGCAAAGCAATGATTTCTGGCAGCAGGCGCTGACGGGCAGGATTCTGCCATTGCTTCCAGCTCCATCCTGCAGTCATTAAGAGAGTCCCCTCACTCATGGCTCTGTCACCTGAAACAGGATGGGGATAAGGGCAGGGAAACAAAGCAATTTACCACTGAGTGTGCCCTGAACAGGAGAAGCTGAAGGATGCATTGCTATGGAAACCAGGTTCTGTTTACTAGAAGCTCCCTCCATTTGGAATGTGGCAAGTTAGAATGTATCCTGGTAGGGTAGTGGTTACCCGTGGTTGAACACTGGGACACACACGCACACATGCACACTTGCATGGATGCACACACATGTGCACACTCATAATTTTCATTAGCCTGTGAGGCAGCCTGGCATCCCTAGGTAGTTGAAACATATAAATAAAGGTTGAAAGTTACAGCATCAGGACACATCTTCCTGCCCCAGATAAATGAGTCACCATCCTGGGCTAGCATCGAGTCATCAGACGTGAATTTAGGACTTTGTTTTACTTTCACGTTGATACTGTATTCAGCTGGGGATGGAGTCTGTTCATTTATCCACCTTTCAGAAACAGTGAATCGTGAGCCAGTTCATTTCAGTCTCTCTTCTTCCCTGCTTCCACCTTCTCACCATGGGAAGGGAGCAATGCATGTGGAAGTCAAGAGGCCTTTCTAGCCCTGCTCTGGAAATCCTGCCATGCTAAGAAAGCTCACATGTGCATCAGGCTTCAAGTAGGTCAGACACCCACTTCTCTAGCTTCCCTTCTTGGCTTTCTTTCAACATGTGGATTTATGAGACAGGGGATGGATGGGGGTGGCTGGAGGCCAGACTTGCTGTAATCACAAGGAGCAGAGGATGCTCAAGGGAGCCGCTAGCCTTTCCTGAACCTACCGCGGGTGTCACTGGTAATGGAGCTGATTGAGGAACCTTGTGTGCTTGCTTGTCTTCTTCCTCACTAGGATCCACCAGACTCTCTGGATGATGACACATTTGAGCATTTAGGGCTGTGTGTGCTAACATTGCTTTTGTTTTCAGTGTCACACGGGCAACCCACCACACGTCTGTGTGAGTTATGAACCCTGGGTTGAGCAGGTCCCAAGTGAGGCTCCGTAGTAGTATACAGGAACTGAGGCAAGGCTTATGTCACCTGCTTTATTCCTCGGTTAGTGCAAATGGAAGAGAACCGTGACTTCCTTGGAACAGGACAAGTCATCTGTGCCAGCTCTCCCTGGGAAGACGACCCTGATCTTCTGGAATGATTCACATTCTCCTCCAAGCGCTATGATTATGGCCCATGGTATGGATCACAGCCAATACTGAGTCTGAGGCATTTTTTTTCCCACTATCCTCCTGCCTGTAATGCACAAGCTTCTGAGGATGGGGGACCCCAGCCTCTAGCACAGCACTCATCAGATAACTTAGAAAGGAGGGAAGACATGCTCATGTATAGGACCGTAATACTGTCAGAATTCATGCTTCCTCCAACCTCACAGTATGCTGGAAACACAGAGATGTGTTTCTAGTCCTGTCCTTGCTTCAGGATTAACTGACCTTGGGCAAGACTCTTCCCCTTGCTAAGTCTTGTTGCTTTCATTTCTAGAATGGCTCTAGTGATAATCTCCACCTGGTTCAGGTACAATTTACTTTTAAAAAAGATTTGGGGGGGCTGTAGAGATAGCTTAGCAATTAAGGCACTTTCCTGTGAAGCCTGAGGGCCCAGGTTTGATTTTCCAGATCCCATAAAAGCTAGATACACATGGTGGCAGCATGCATCTGGAGTTCGTTTGCAGTGGCTAGAGGCTCTGGCGCACCCATTCTCTCTCTCTATCTGTCTTTCTCTCTGTCTCTAATAAATAAATATTTTAAAAAATCAGAAAAATAATAAAAAGATTTTGGCCTTTTGAGGCAGTATCTTGCTATATATGTGTAGCAGGCCTTGAACCTGCTGCCATTCTCCTCCCTCTGATGCTCAAAGACTGGATTAGAGGCATGTGTAGTGGCACCACGCCTGGAAGTATTAGTAATTATTAAATGTGAGAGTAAGTGCCAAGTGCCAGCATACTGTGGGTTTCATGGTTAGCACTTGGGAAATACTCATTATCACACTGTTGTCATTAGTTTCACCATTGCCTGTGTGATATGTGGATTTTAGCATCATCTTCAGCCAAGCAAACACAGTAGGATATGTTACCAAAGAAACCATGTTAGACACCATTATTAATTCTGACTAAAAGTCAACCCAGCAGCCCAAGGAAATGGTTTGTAAGGTGACTGTGCTATTCAGGAGATGGTATTAACCAGAATATGGACTTTAACTGCAGAAATACTGGACATGGGGAGTGACATCTTGGAAAGGCAAGAACATTAATAAACTCAGCACTGGGGAGTGAGTCCATTGGGCTGGCCAGCTAAGTGACAGTCAAGACAATTAAGCAGGGCTTATGTAGAGGACAGGTCTACAAAGTGTCTTCCTATTAGAGGGATCAGCAGTGTATAAGGACAGCCTACAGACCGTCATTTCATTACCACTCATCTGAGTTGGTTCTTACACTATTTGCAATGTCTTACACAAAGCTAAGATCTACAAGTTACAGCCAAGGTCCTTTTCTATGCATTATGGAATAAAGGCTTAAAATCAGCAAAGGTGGGCTAGAGAGATGGTTTAGTGGTTAAGATGCTTACCTGTGAAGCCTAAGGACCCAGGTCTGATTTCTCAGTAGCCATGTCAGCCAGATGCACAAGGGGGCACATGCTTCTGGACTTCATTTGCAATGGCTAGAGGCTCTGATGTGCACATTTTCTCTATCTGCCCTCACTCTCTCTCTGTCTTTCTCTCTCAGTACCCATCCAGTATAGGGAAATTGCATACCCACTGTGCCCTGTGCTCCCACTGAGCCACTGGAAAGGCTGCGTTGTTCCAACTTTCTTTCCCTTCCTTTGTGTTCCATCTCCAAAGGCTGACATACTGAAAAGACCACTAAGTGAAGACCTTTAGAATGAAAACCAGTTTCTGAAACCATCTATGGACAGCAGCCATTGGAATATCAGGTCAAGGTTTGGGGACCATGCTCAGAAGTGAATGCTGAAGTATGCAGGTCGAGAAGTAAATGTTTCATCATGTCTTACCTCCTTTGCAATGAAAGGAAGATCTTCATAGGGAGGCAGTGATGAACACTGTAGATGCAGCAGAGTCATCTTTCATCGCCATGCTATTTTGCTTAGAGCTCCAACAGCTACATTATGTCTTAAAACTTGTCAAATTGTGCACAGTACACTGACTTCATAGGAGAAAAATGACTTCTCTAAAAACATCAAAAATCAGACATTTCCAGTAGAATGAAGTATTATAACTCAAAAGTCCTATAGATAAATAATAATTAGGAATGACATTAGCTCAGCAGAGCTGGCAGAAAACAGCATCTTCCATCAGCTCTGCCCTTAAATGGTTACAGATTCATGTCTCTGAACACACTAACGAAAGGCCAGGCTGACAGGTTATGTTAGCATACATTCTTTTTCTTGGCTAGACATGGGGGCAGACAACATGGAAAAAAGTGTCTCTCAGTTTCTTACATATTCTCTCAACAGCATAATCATTCCCCAGTCATGGGAAAACAATATACAGCCCCCCCACCTTTGAAAAGGGAGCAGACCAACAGCATTTGTGCTTTGACTGCACACATGGAACTAATTCCTAGATGCACTGGACTCTCTCGAGAGCTCCCGATGTTGCCAAGCATCATTCCATTGAGAAGGTGATGTCTATGCTTCTAGGGCGAGCAGGTGCTAGAGAGGGTGGTGCCCGGGGTAAGGCTTATAAGGAAAGCCATGCAAACAGCGGGGCATTTCACTGGCTTCAGCCTAATCCTGCCCATGCACTCGGACTCTGTAGTTAGCCAGCCATTCAAGGGGTGAAAGTGAGGGACCAGAAGTTGAAGGGCTTTATCAGAGGGCTCACAGCTAGATGGTAGTAGATCTGGTACTCGAGGAGAGAAGCAGCCGGTGGTAAGCTAATCAAAACAGATACTTCCGTGTATTGCATCCTGGGTGGATGCACACCACATGGGGGAGGCAAGACGCAGCAGCAGGTCCTTATCATGATTACGAGCTTCTCTTCTTTCTGACCTAGCAGATCCTCAGACAGGCAGTGGAGAAACCAGTGTGCTGTTGACCCATGATGGGATTGAGTGTCCCCAGAGCACAGGGGCCTCCTCCGGGGCCTCACTGCAGCCTCAGTAGATGTGGTGGACAATGTCTCATTGTCCCCATGAATAATCTCTGATCAGAGGATAATGATTAAGATGTGACAATGCCCACTTAGTTAATTAGCTAAATTGGCAAAACCCAATTTAAATAGCAATTTTGTCTCCAGTGATAGAATCATAACAGTACCCTTCACTTAATGAGCCAGACACTTAATAATTCAAACGTACTCAAGAAAAATCAAACAAAGCTTTTCCATCACAGATGGGATGCCCATCTCAGCAACTTGACTGTCTGGAGGGCAGACTTGGTATCTGGTGAGCAGGTCAGGTAGGTCCAGCTTCTAGGCACACAGATTCACTGACAGACTTGGCCAGTTGCCCATTTTCATCAATAAAGTTTTATTGGGGTGTAGCCCTGTCAATTTGTTTACATAACGTCTATGGCTGCTTTCCCACCACAGTGAAAGTGTTGAGTAATGATGAGAGGGACATGATGGCTTCCAGAGTCTAATGAACGTTTTTTTCTGTCCTTTTAAGAAAACTCTGACTGTTAAGGTTTGCCAACTCTATACTTGGATCTGTGCCCAGGGTCTGCATTCCCCAGATGTGTGACCTTGGATAGATATTCCTTACCTCCTTAATCTATTGTTCTCCTATCAGTCAAAAGTGTCTCCTGAGAATGGGAGAATTGGTTGAAATGATGCACAGCACACTGCTTAATAGAGGGTTAGTGATAATACCAGCACAGGTACTATTTATTATGTTTCCAACCTCATTCTAAGCTCATTATATGTATCAACTCATTTAATGCCCACAACAATTTTATGAGGTTCATATTCTAATTATCTTAATCATGCATCTTGTGCTTGCATTAACAGTATTTGCAATTCTTTAATAATTCCTTCTATACTTTCTTGCTTTTACCATCTCTGTGCATAGCACTTTTGTCCCATAATAGCTTTTTGGCAAAGTTCTCATGCGTTTCTTTGTCCTGGGACCCTACAGTGTCAGGAATTCAAGCATCCTACTCATTACTAAGAACATTGAATTCAAATGTGGATACTCTCAAGTGCAATTCCTGGCTCCATTCTTCTCTCCATGCAATGGGAGATGAAGCATGATTATCTTTTTATTGCTTTTTTTTTTTTTTTTTCTTTTTGAGGCAGGGACTTACTCTAGCCCAGGATGACCTGATACTCACTGGAACTGTCAGTGATCCTCCTGATAGGAGGTTTTGGAGTTCAGGAAAAGCTTATGAGCCCCAACTTTGGTGCTCTTATCTAGTGTAACAAAGAATTGAAATAAACAGACTGAGAGGGATTAAAAAAACCATAAATCACTAGATTTATTTAGGGGAGATTATGAATCCAAACAGGAGGCTGAAGCAGAGATATACACCAATGTGGAATAAGGACCTGGGAGCCCAGGTGAGAAGCTGAGCATGAGCATGGAGGGAAAATATGAAGGGGGCTTAGGGGGCTTTCCAGGAAAATTGAAAAACAAGCCAGAGCTTAAAGGAACACACACACACACACGCGCGCGCGCGCACACACACACACGGGAAGTGGGGGAAAAGGATATAAGCCTTTAACCTTCACATTAGACCAAAAGTTAAGAGGTCAATTAGTAAGGGTCCCCTAGTTTAGAAAAGAGTAACAAAATGAAAAAAAAAAAAAAGAGCTCCCTGCTTCCTAGCCCAACCCAGGGGGAGGGTTTACCAGAGCAGAGACCTTGGAGGCTCAGTCATCAGAGATGGACAGCCAGGAAGAAGCATGGTTAGCCTCTCTAGCTGTGGTATCACCGATACTGAGAACTTGCAGATCCAGAGGACCATGGGGCTTTAAAACAGAGATTTCTATTTACTCAGTGACCACTCCCTGTGTGCCCAGCATGCACTGGCCCTGAAGGTTATCCCCGAAGAACGAAATGTTCTTGACCCGATACACCTCGCAGTCTATCGTAACATGCTTATGACTCCAGGACAGCCAAGCCTTGAAGAAATCCCAGTTTCCCTCTCTCTCTCTCTCTCTCTCTCTCTCTCTCTCTCTTTCTCTTTCTCTCTCTCTTCCAGTTTCTCTTTTTGGCATGAAATTTAATGTGGTCTTCCAGGATCTGCATGTCCAAGTGTAACTGACATATTGGGAGTTCAGGAAAGCCTTTGAACCCAAAACCCTAAATTCATGTGTGTATTTAACCAAAGAATTGGGCAACCCAAACTAAAAGGGTGATTATTAAATTATTGTATTTACTGAGGAGAGAATAAAACCAGGGGAAAGGAAATGGGTATATCCACGTGGTCTGAGAGGCCATGTGGTGGGCCTGGAACAAACATGAAAAGAAAAGAAAGTACAGAGAGCTCCCGCCACGTGGAGGGCAGGATGGGAAAAGCCCTGGTAGGAGCAGGGGCCAGGGGAGACTTAGCATGACCTGGAAGTTCAGGAGCCTTGAACAGGCAGCAAAGAGACCTTGCCCCTCACCCCCCAACCCCCGCCCCTCAGTGAAAGTCTATTTACCACCCTATTGTGGTGGGGGGGGTAGCTTACCTTCACGCTCAGCTGAGCCAGAGTGAGGACTGGTCTGCGCTAGGGGCTGGCTCATGAAAAGGCCAGCCATGATGACAAGTTTGGGGGCTGAGCTTAACCAACCACAGTGTCAGGACCAGATTTAAATTCTGGGAGAAGGGAACTTCCTCCCAGGGATGGGCTTAGGGTGTTCATGGAAAAACAGGTCTAGAGAATGCCTTTAGGCAAGAGATAAGAAGGCTGATCATGTTTTGATCTCTAGCAAAGTGGAGACCACAAGGACAGACTTAAGAACATTCCTGTCTTTGCTTTCAAGGTCCTATCACTCTAACTGCCTCACAGAAATTTGTTTTCATATCAAATTAGTAAGATACTTTAAGTTCTCTACCAAAGAATGTCAAGAACTACTATGGTCAAAATGGTTCGTCAAAAGCCTAAGCCACGCATGGTGGCACACACCTTTAATCACAGCACTGAGTAGACAGATTAGGAGGATCATCGTGAGTTCGAGGCCACCCTGAGACTACATAGTGAATTCCAGGTCATTCCGGGCTAGAGTGAGACCCTACCTTGGAAATCCAAAAACTAAAAAAAAGGAAAAAGCATGACATTATCTCTGTTTTCCAAGTACACTGAAGAAGGCATTTTGCTCACCTGAACTCATTTCGTTTTCTGTCATAAACCTGTAAAGGTGACACAGTCATTTTCCATCTGCAGATGAAAAATAGGTGTCCTTGAGCATGTAAATGACTTGCTCTGGGGTTCCTGGATGTTAAGAGGCTGAGTATTTGATTCTTAAAAATGTTTACTTATGTATTTAAGAGTGGGAAGGAGACGAGAGAGAGCAGAAAAGAGAGAGGGGGGAGAGTCAGAGAGAGAATAGGTTGCCAGGACCTCCTGTCACTGCAGCTGAACTGCAGACTTATGTGCTAATTTGTGCATCTGGCTTTGTGAGAAACTGAACCTGAGCCATAAAGGACCTTTAACCCCTGAGCCATCTCTCCAGCCTGAGTTGTTCGGTTTTATTTCTTATTCCAGAAACTCATGCCTCATAGGTCCCTAAAAGTTTCTTACAGATGCCAGGATTCCCCAAGCCCCCCCAGAGGAGCAACACATTACCCTGTTTCTACATTCCACTGATTTTACAGAAGGGATTCACTACTCTAAAAAAGCAACTGAAGAGGTACTGGGAAGTGGGTGGCACTTTATAGAATGCCAACTCTGTGCTAGACTCCAGCCCAGTGGTTCTCAGCTAGGGGTAGTGGTTTTGTTTACCAAGGGACATTTAGCAAAGCTCAGAAGTATTTTTGGCTTTCACAACTTAGAGAATGTTACTGGTGTCTGGTGGATAGGAAACAGGGCTGATTCTGCAGTGCATAAGACAACGTCCCACCCTGTACAAAGAGTTATTTGACTCAATATGCCTTCAGTGCTGGTGATGAGAACCCCCAGTCCATGCCAAGTCTTGGGAGACTCAGGAATGAGAAACAACAGGGCGTCTGTCCTCATGGAGATGGCTCAGTTAGACCTGTGTGTGGGGGGGGGGGATATAAACCAAGTCACCAATCACTGAGTCTTTGATCTGAGAGACTGGAGAAATACTCCAAGGCTAAGTATTTTCTGTAAGAAGAGGAGGTGGCAGCCAGCCATTGTTAAGAAGTCCAGGGAAGCTGAAGATCCAGACACAGTCTACTGCAGGTCCAATGGCCCCGTTTGAGCAGGGGTGAGGACCTATTTGAAGAATCGCAAGGGAGGAAGGAGAGGGCAATAGGTGAGATGCGCGATGAAGGAAGGAGGGGAAGAACAACGGTTGGCCATCTTAACAATTCTGACTATATGAGTGTGTCCCCCCCACACACATACAAGGCACAACATGAAACTGTTTGAATTGGAAATGACCTCTCTGTGGATGGCATGGAAAACAAGCTGGTTGGGGCCAGGGTGGCCGTAGGAAACCAGCAGACTCACCATGAAGAGATTTCTTGAGATAGAGGCATGGGATGGGGCCAAGCCCCCCACAGAGCAGAGCCTCCCTCTTCTGGGGCTGCCTGCTTGGGATTTGAGTGTAACAGCAGGAACCCTGCCACTGTAAATGTCAAGTCACATCCTTTCCCTCCACTTAAAAATATACACCACTCAAAAATAAAGCCACACCATATCATTTGGGCTTCACATCTGGTCTGCAGTTGCAAAATAACAATTCTACCACACCGTGAGCAGGCATGGAAGCAGTTCAACACGAGAAGGATGCAGCCTGTCTCTACTTTCTTTCTTTCTTTTTTTTCTTTATTGACCTTTTCTGAGATATCAGAAAGCAGATTCCCTCATTAAGATGTTGACACCTTGAGAAAGTCAGGAGTATGTCTTATTTATGGCAGTGTGTATGGGTGACGGAGGAGGGAGTTACAAACCAACTTTCAGGGCTGGAGAGATGGTTCAGCCATTGAGGCACTTGTGTGCAAAGCCTAAGGACCTGGGTTTGATTCCCTAGAACCCATGTAAGGCCAGATGCACAAAGCGGTGCATGTATCTGGAGTTTGTTTACAGTGGAGGGCCTGACATGCCCATTCTCTCTCTCTCTCTCTCTCTCTCTCTCTCTCTCTCTGTTTGAAGAGATAAACAAATAAAAATGTTTTTTTAAAAAAACAACTGTCAGGATAAGAAAACTGGGATT
Source organism: Dipus sagitta (assembly GCA_036346955.1). Taxonomy (NCBI): domain Eukaryota; kingdom Metazoa; phylum Chordata; class Mammalia; order Rodentia; family Dipodidae; genus Dipus; species Dipus sagitta. Next base: position 46,260,157 of record CM070777.1, on the reverse strand, counting down.
TTCCTTAGTTTATTCCTTCTTCCCCTGTGGCTCCTGGCTCCTCTAAGCTATAAAGTGTATCTATGCCTCTCTCATGGTCTAATTAACTTATGGGGAGACCAGGTTACAGGAGGAAATGTCTGAAAACTCCCAGAAACTCACAGGTCGGAGCAAGCACAATTCATTTCTGATTAGTAGTTCATGCACTCATCCGTAAAGCACACAGATGTTTGAGCGGTATGTCTTGAGGTATTGAGAAATTATCATAAATTTGAACTTGTTGGCAAGCATCTATTTCCATATTTTAGAGAATACTGTGACTTTTTCCTTCCCAAAATTCCATCCCGTGAAGGGGGAGTAAAGGCGTGCCAAGATGGCGGTGGTCCCTGTCAACAGCTCTTACAGGGCGAGGCCATGAGGTTATGGGGAAGGCCTCAGCCCTGGGAGCAGAGAATTAGAGGACCAACAGCCTGCCCTGCATCTATCAGGTTCAGGAAGCTCTCAGGCCACCCGCTAGCCTCTGAGAGAGTTAGCTATCAGGAACTCAGTCTCTGCGGCTCCCGAGCCTAGGTGTGAACTTCTCAGCCATCCTTGACATGCCTTCTCTCTCGTTGCTCTCTTACTCAGCTGAAATACAGGCATGGCAACAATCCCATCTTAATCCCACAGGACTAAATGAGACTACGCATAAGATACCTAGTGAGTCACATGCATATAACAACCATGGTTATTGAATTCAGTAGCCAAAAACAAAGAGGAAAGATAAGACAGGAATGTGTCAGAATGGGACAGAGGAGACAAAAGGACTTTGGTCTCCTGCAACTTCTCTATTCTAAGAAATTAACGTGCCACATTGAGTTTTCCTGGGCTACCCGACCGCAAATGTCCTTGCTTCCTAGTGTCTCCTGTGATGTGGAATCTCAGCTATGGAGGATGCTGCAGGAATGTGAATTGGATGAGTAGGTTTTAAAATATTCATTGGTTACATTCCCTGTTTTCTCTCCTGGAAGGAGCAGCAGCTGCCTGCTGGGTTGGTCTCCTGTGAGGTCCAGGCAGCTCTCTGAACAGTACCAAGGTCCCAAACTGGTGGTTTCAAAGCCAAGTTCAACGCACGATGTGATTTTAGTGTCTAAGTATGAGTTAATAACATTTAAACACTAAGAGTTTTCATATTAAAAAGACAGGCTTACAGCTTTCTCTTGAGCAAACAAAAACCCCATGTTTCTACCCGGTACCGTCCCGTTTTCTAAGGGGCAGCTTCTCCTATAAGACTTGGCTCCATTGAGGTCCTGTGTCCCAGAGCCCATGCCTCTGCCCGATTCTGCCTGGCTTGCCTGTCACACAAACTTGCCTGCCTCGCCCAGCAGGCACTGGGATAGGCAGGCCTCCCAGCCAGTTTTCAAAGATAGGGTCCTGAGACCTCAGCCTCAGCATCACCGGGAAATGCACATTACCAGCCCCACCCAGTCCCGTTGAATCCAAGGGTGGAGCCCAGCAAACTGTGTGCTAGCATCCCCCCGCCAAACTTCCTTCAGATTGAGAAGCCCTGCCCTGGGGTACAAATCCTCTCTGCCATTTGACTTTTTTTTTTTTTTTTTAAGTTTTGGAGGCTTTATTTGTCTTCTCTATAAAGCGAGGTCAGCTGGTAGATTTCTGAGGACCTTCTGGCTACTGTAGGCTAGTAGATAATTCTGCAGGTCTGTGGGCTGACACATAATTAGCATTTATGAAGGGCTTACTGGGTGCTAGGGCTTGGTGAACATCTTACCTGGACAATCGCAACGTCTTTAACCCTAACTGTGGTCATGGTTGTCTCTGAGAACTCACCGAGAAGGAAAATGCACAGAGGGCCAGGGGGACACACCAGATGTTCCCCATAGAGCAGGGGAGTCCTTGACTCCCTGCTGTTCTCCTTCCTGTGTTGAGGCAGCAAGGTGTGTGCACATGCGCGCGCTGAGGTGATGGCGGCCACGTGACTGGCACCTTAGAATAAAGCTGCCAGGTATTTCAAGGCAGGCAGGATGTATTCTACCAAGCAAGGAAGATGGTCAAAATTAGTAAGTGGCAGCCATGGCCTTCCCCTGCCTCTGTGCCTGAAGCAGGCAGGGACCTGTAGGGAGATGGAAAGTGAGGGAGGAGGTGTGACCAGAAGTGGGCAGCAGAAGCAACCACCAGGCTTAGTGCAGCCCGTCCAGGCAGGAGGCCCTGGTGCGCCCATTACCTCTCTCTCTCTTTCTTTCTCTCTGTCAAATAAATAAATAAATAAATAAAATATTTTTTTAAAAAAGCATCTGGACCAGTAAAGGGTGACATTATCGGAGCAGGACGTTTGGCCTCTGTAAGCAGCTCTAGGAGCACCTGCCCCCTCGGTTATGTGATGGAGAGTCTGACTTGTCTCTGGCCATAAGAAGAAGCCTTTCTCCTCAGTTAGTTTACTGTGCACCACTTGCTCAGAACACATGACTTCCCAGATGCCTGCCTGCCACATGTTCCCAGTTTTTCCCCTTTGAGAAAGCCTCTCTTTAAGTCTCTTTTTTGCAAGGTATAGCTGGGGAATGATTCTTGGAACATTTAAACCCTAATTGCAACCTGAGTTATCTCTTCGGCATGACTAGGGATAAAGAAGCAATCCAGGTCTGGGGAGATGGCTCAGCAGTTAAACATGCTTGCTTACAAAGCCTGATAGCCCCAGGTTTGATTCCCTAGCACCCATATAAAGCCAGATGCACAAAAGGATGCATACATCTGAATTTATTTGCAGTGGCAAGATGCCCTGGTACACCCATTCTCTCTTTCTCCCTCTCTCTCTCTCTTTTAATTTTCCTTTTGATCCAGGAAGGTTCCTTTGGCATAGATAAACATTGTGGCATTGAAAAAGTCACTTAACCTCTCTGGGACTATTGTAATCTATACAAAGGATCAATGACCTATTCCTAATGTTTTGGCAGGCTTGTACTTTCCCTCCTCCAGTTAGGAAAAACATCTAATTCATTCATAAAGCTCAGAAAGATAGAACAGAATAGATTTAAGCTCCTGCATCTCAAGTAGAAAGCCAGGAGAATAAACTCAACTGAAATGATAATCTCATTCCTTCATTCATTGAGCTATTACTCTGGCCAGTATGGGACTAAACATTTTGTATGTCTCATTCAATCCTAGCCAAAGTTCTCTGTGTTAAAAATTAAAGAAGGATTACCATGCCCATGTCAAAAGTGAGGAAACTGAGGTGCTGAGAGGTGATGTAGGTTGCCCACATCCATAGCAAGTGAGCGGTCTGGTCAGGTCTGTAGACTGCAGCAGGCTCTTCAAACCTGCAGTGAGAAGGAATGCAGGGAGCGGAGATGCTGGGCATATTTCTTCCACCTAAAAGCCTCTCATGCTTCCAGCCTGCAGAATGCTTCCCTCGGGGTCTGTCAGCCCCTGAGCCTCTTCTCCAGTGACTTTCACTCTGCGTTGCCACCTCAGCTCTTTATGCAGACTGAATTTTTCCTGGCTTTCAGTCCCAAGATGTGTCCTTATTTGTATGAGAAAAGTGAATATCCCTTGTACTGCTTGCTGTTGGAAGCTACAAGAGACTAGCAAGGAAGGTTAGAGTCCTGGGCCAATACCCTAGTACCATGTTTTCTTCCCTGTACCCCAGAGCCATCTGCAAACTCTCACAGCTGAGTGGAACTCCTCAGCACCAAAGCTATGTTTACCCAGCACAGCCGGTTGATTCCCCAGAACATTACAGGAACAGTAGATGGAGTCTGGAAAAAGGAATAACTGAACAAGTGTCCTCCCTTGAGGGAAGAAGGAAGCCAACCTTCTGGTCATTTGGAAGACTAAGCCTCTAGCCCCTAGGGACATTCTGGAAGGTCACAGGAGAGGGGGAGCCTCCTGCCTTCTGCATCATGTGAACCCGGGGCCTGGAATGTGGGCACCCGTCGAGCTGATGTGGAATCTCTTCCAAGTAGATGACCGGGGCATTCTTTACAGGAAGTCTCCATGAGCACTGTCAGGAGCTACTGTTGGGCTTTGCCAAGTACAGCATTAGCTGGTGTTCAAATTCAGAGAAAAAGGCAAGGGATGTTTAGAAACTGTCCTTTACCACAGCTCCTTTATTGGTCATCAGATGGGCAGAATTCCAGGAAAATGCTTCAAGGATCCAAGTACTTAGTCATTCATCCATTCATTCATTTTTAAAAAATATTTTATTTATTTAGTTAGTTAGTTGACAGAGAGAAAGAGGGAGGGAAAGAGAGAGAGGGAGAGGGAGAGAGAGAAAGAGAGAATGAATGGGCATGCCAGGGCCTCCTGCCACTGCAAACCAACTCCAGACACATGTGCTACCTTGTGCATCTGGCTTACATGGGTCCTGGGGAATCGAACCTGGATTTTCTAGCTTTGCAGGCAAATGCTTTAACCTTTAAGCTATCCCTCCAGCTCCCATTCATTTATTTTTGTAATAGGTAAATATGAATTGTCAATTCCTTTTATATATATATATATATATATATATATTTGTGAACAGAGGGGCAGGATAGAGAGTTTAGAAAGAGAGGGGGATGGCAAAATAAGAACAGGAACACCAGGGCCTTTGGCCTCTGCAAACAATCTCTAGATGCATTCCCCACTTTGTGCATCTGAATTTACCTGGGTTTTGGGGGATAAAACCCAGGCCATCATTTGCTTTGCAAGCATTCATTTACTTATTCATTCCCCAAACTACTGAGGTCCTGCTATGCATCAGACCTGTTTCAAGGGATAAGACAGGCTATTTCTGCAGAGTGGGAAGAGACAATGAATGAACAGACCACTGTGGAAAAAATAATTTCTCACAGTGATAGGAATTCTGAAAATTCACCCAATAGGTATTTGTCATAGAGCAGTTTAGGGTGGTGGGGGCTAGTTGAGATTGGGTAGGCAGAAAATATAGAGGGACCTTGAGGCTGGACCTACATGCTGAAGTGTAGCCAGCTTTGAGAGGATCTGGGAACACGGTGTTTTAGGCAGAGAAGGCCCTGAGTTGAGAAAGGAGGTACAGAAGAGCAGTTGAGTACTTTCAGGCTGCAGCGAGCTTCTGATGAACCTCGCACTGCCCTGAACGCATTGTGTGTAATATACATTCATCCTCTGTTGATGCTGGAAGTCCCTGTTATTGTTTTGGAAACTGGAGCCCAGGGAGATTACCCACCCTTCCGGGGTCACACACCTAATGAGTGATAGAGCTTCCATATGAACTTGAGCAGTCTGAAAGTAGAATGTATTCTTTTAACTGGCACATGGTGCAGTGACTGTGAACTCACTTGAATATATTAACAAGCCAAGCCAAGAGTGAGAAGAGAAGCATCTTGGAATAGGGTGGAACGTTTCCCAAGGGGAATGAGGAGAAAGATAGCATTAATGGACACAGCCAGGCGCTGAGCTGAATACCTTCTCATCCATTATCCTGACACCCATCCTGCTTCATGGGAGGCTTTGCAGATGGCAAAAGCCCATGCTCTGAGAGGTGACATAGCCTGTCCGAATCCACTCACAGAATGCCCTGTTGCATTCAGGTCTATCTGCCCTGCCCCCAGTGCTTGTCTAACACTTGACATTAGCTGCTTCCTTTTTGTTTAATTATTTATTCCCCTCTAAATAGAAAGGCAGATATCCCCCTCCCCATTGATGGAAACCTTACTAAAAAGTATACGCATTTGAGGTGGGAGGCAATAGCTGCTGCCAGCATGCATGGATTGTTGTCCAAATTGCCCAATATCTGGAGGAGAAGAACAGGACAGGATCCTTCACTGTCATGGTGCCTGCTGGGCAAGCACGAACACACAGACATTCCATAAATAAGAAATAAATGCCACGTCGCGTAGCTCAGTGCCTTCTGCAAAGCTTTACCCAGGGATCCTTGCGCTTGCCAGAATCAGGGTCAGGAGTCACCATCTCTTGCTCCACTTTCCCCCTGGGGCTGATGCCCCATCCCATCCTGTCATGAAGACCTAGAGGGCAACTCTCGCCAAGTATCAGTGGTACACCTTCTCTTCTTGCCTTAAAGTCCAGGTGGGAGCAATTTCCATCTGACAGCCTGTTACTCATTCACTTAAGCAACTCTGTCCCAGGGGCTGTGGTGTGGGAGGGGTGGGGGCACTGTGGGGAGCAGGGCAGAGTCTTTGCCTTTCAGTAGGAAAACTCAGATTTTGAAGGTAAGCAAATGGGAGTGTAAATATATTCATTTCAGATGGTGATAAGTGCTAAGAAAAAGAAAAAAAAATAGATAAAGAGGCTAATGACTCAGAGACTTGGGACAGAGAGAGAGAATCTATTTTTCCATACCTTCCTCTCCTCTCTTTTCCTCTTACCATCCTTATCCTTCTTCTCTCTCTCTCTCTCTCTCTTCCCACTCCTCTCTCTCTGCCTATTGTACCTTCCTCCTCTTATTCCTGACATTAGCCCCATGTTTCTAGAGATAATTTTGACACCCACTCACCGCCAGCCCCTCAGCATGGTTTGTCTTATCCCACTTCAATAGTAGTCACCTGGTTATTCATCCACATCTCCTCAGCACTGAACAGACAGTTCAGCATAAGGTGTGCACAACAAGCATTTGTTGAATTACCAAACTGTAAGAATGACTACCTGAGATTCTTCCATGTACCTGGTTACTGAGACATGATAGATGCCACTGTATGCCCCGTGTTTGCTACCATGTGGACTATTACATGGAAAGAAGAGCATGCAGACAATGGTAAAATGGAAAAGTACTTCATATAACTTCATATTACCTATGTACATCCATATGCTTCAGTTGAAATGATCTGCCAATTACTTGTAATATAATACCCTATACAATGCAATTGCTATGGAAGTAGTTGATATATATATATATATATATATATATATATATATATATTGGTTTTCCGAGGTAGGGTCTCACTCTAGCTCATGCTGACATGGAATTCACTATGTAGTCTCAGGGTGGCCTAGAACTCACAGCGATCCTCCTACCTCTGCCTCCCAAGTTCTGGGATTAAAGGCATGCGCCACCATGCATTATATTTTTTAGGGAATAACAAGGAGAAAAATATGTCTGCTTGTGTTCAATACAAATGCAATTTTCCCCGAATATGTTGATCAGTCTGCAGCTTGTTAAATCTGGACATGTGGACTCTGCAAATGGAGAAGGTCATATGCATAGAATTTCCCTGGCATCTTTTTAAATTGCAAGTGTCCAAGAGCATTCCATTTATGTATCCATTTCTGGATGATTAACCCAACCTCAAAACACTTAACTGAACAACCATTTGTGTGAAAGGGGCCACTGAAGGTGGGGTCTGTGCTCTCCTGTTTGACAGTCCCAAGAGGGAGGTGGTAATGCTGCAAGCTGTACAATGGTCAGAATTGTAGAGGTGCCCAGGGAGCCTTGGGGGACTCAGGAAAGGGAAAAGCCCTATCCTTTCCAGTCACCTTACGGCTGTTTGAAGGAAGCATCTTTGGAGTAGCTCTTTACAAAATATTGTGTGTGTGTGTGTGTGTGTGTGTGTGTGTGTGCGTGCGTGCGCACACGTGTGCATGTGTGTGTGTGTGTGTCTATTATATTCTATTACATGGAAAGAAGAGCATGTGTGTGTATGTGTGTATGTTATATTCTATTACATGGAAAGAAGAGCATGCAGATAAAGGTATAGTGTTGTCCCCCTATATCTAACGGACATTGGTTCTAGAAGCTCCCACAGACATCAAAATCTGAGGATTTTTCTCTCTCACACACATATTTACACAGGCATGCATGTCACAGCATGCACGAGGAGGTCAGAGAGGTTGTTTGTGCTCCACCTGCTTTGAGACAGAGCCTCTTGCTGCTGGTCTATGAGCAGCTCTGTGCATGTGAGTGCTAGAGAATGGGTGCTTCAAATCCTCCAGCCACTGCAGAGGCACTCCAGACACATGCAGCACCTTGTGCATCTGGCTAACGTGGGTCTTGGGGAATGGAGCCTTGAACCATTAGGCTTCACAGGCAAGTATTTAACCGCTAAACCATCTCTCCAGCTGGCAAGTAAGTACTTTTAACTGCTGAGCCATCTCCCCAGCCCCTGGAGTAGTTCTTAAGGGGGATAAAAACCAAAGCTATGTTCGTATGAAGAGAATGAGAAAGAATCAATGAAAAGCGAAAAATAACTTAGGCAGTTGGAGCCTTACACTCCAGCCTGAATTCCATCTTAAAGTAGAACCATTGGTAACCAGAGGCCTTTTAATGATGGGGGCAACAAGGCACCAAATGCTATGATCAGGTTAGAATTTGATGTCTCTGGGCCATGGCTCACAGAGCAAATAACATGTTCAATGTGATCTTTACAATAAATTACAGAGATCAAAAGGGAACAGAGTCAGAGAGTTTCTATGTACATAGAAGTGTAACATTTCAGAGTTCATTTAATTAAAGGAGCCAGCGCAGGAGGCTATCTATCGCCTGTCATTTGAGACTCGCTGATGGAAGAGCCGGAGGTCTGGCTTTTTGAAGTGGAGAACGTAAATGGGCTCTTCAGCATGCACACGTGTTCGTATCAGTTAGTAACTCTCCGGTCTCAATTTTCTTTTATAGTGGATACTGGTGGGGTTTACCTTCTGGAAGAACTCACATTTACAGTGGAAAGTAAAAGTCCTCGTGAGGAACGACAGCCAGTTTCTGGGGAACCACGGGTGCTTCACACTAAGACACCCAGTGCACGGTGCCCTGTAGGACGCTCCCGCTGCCCTTCAATGTTCTCAGCCCTTCCTGTCCCCTTTATGTAGTTGCTCTCCTGAGATAAACAAAGACCATCATGGTGGAGAACACATGAATACCAGACCAACCTGCATGGGGTCCGGCTGTAGTTCTGCTGCGTCCTGGCTTGGTGCCCTTGGGGAAATTCTTACCCTTTCTTGGTGTCAGTTTCCTCGTGAAGGAATTAGTAGGCCTTCCTCACAGGGATGTTTGGGGATTAAGTGTGCAGATATATGCAAAGGGCTTAGACAGTGTCTGGTGTGTGAAAAAGAGCTCAATAAATATTAGTATTATCTCAGCATAACAGCCAAGCTTTCAAGAGACAAATCTGGGTAAACAGGAATGGGATCATTGTGCGCGGTCAAGGAGGACAGGCTTGCATCTGGGGGCATGTGACCTGGGTCGACTCCTAGCAAAGGAGTGAGTGCTTCTCTCTGGGTTCTTCTAGCTTCTGTTTTGGGCTTGGTTCTCACCTTTGGATCCTGCTGTAGATGTTCTGTGTGGCTGGAGGCCTGGAGTGTGCTGTTTCCTCCTATGAAGTAGTTGATGGAGTGTGGTGCTGTTCCAGGGATTTGGACATTATTCCTTACAATAACCACACTCTGGGCAGCATCATTTGTTCTCTCCAGATTTGTTGGAGTGTCAGGACCAGAGTCTGTCCCCATCTCCATGACTAACCACCTCATAGGTCTCTGGGTCCTGGTTCATAAGCCAACTTTGCTGGGCTGGACTGGGATTCAGTCTTTGGCAGTCCCATGGGACAAATGTGGCTCGGAGCGTCTGCACTGGCCTTCATGATAGTTGTGCCACTTGAACTTTTAAAGTGAATCTTGCGCTTGATGGGGAGTTATAAAATGTGGGAAGTTTCATATGCACGTTCTCAAGCTACTCATGAGCAAGAGCAGCAGGCAGCCTGGAGCCTGTGTTGCCGCCACAGGCACTGGTGATGCTGCCCACAGCTTCTTGCTTTCTAATGCCAAAGTTCCCGGCACCCTCTCTTCCCGCCAGCCAGTCTTAATTTATCATCTCTCTTGCAGGGATAGAGTGCAGGGCAGGAAAGGGGGCTGTGTCTTAGGCCATTGCTTTACTTGGGGTCTCACTACTTCTGGTGAGGTCAGTCTCAGGTTCCTTCCAGTTGTCCACCTTTACTGTTCTTGTTTATTTCACGGACACTCCATCTGTAGCAACACATATGACCCCAGGCAGAGGAGCTCTTAATGCATCCAGACAACAAGTGGCAGATTTGAGACTTGAATCTGAACCTCCTGGATGCAAGTTTAGAACTCTGGTCCTTTCCCAGCTAGGCTCCCAAACTAGGCTGATCCTCCCAAGAGAAACTTCTCAATGCCACCTGCCCGATTCAAGGGATTCGGAGGTAGATACGGTGGAACGCCTGCCTCAGCTTTTCACTGATCCATCTAGCGCATCCATTCATCCAACGGATAGTTGACAGTAGGAATCATGTGCTCGGATATTGACAATCGCATGATGATCACGTCATTATGAATAGTAATAGTGTGATCCTGAGCTGCTGTTTTCTATGCACACATATGTGACTGTGCATGAAGCACTGCCCTCTGCCGTAGTTTGCTTTTATGATCTTGTATCAAAATCCTCTTCGCCGTACAATAGGAGTGACCGCAGCACTATTCCCAGTAGATGGGTTCTAATGGTACGTGAGGTGGGATACAGTTGTTATCACCATTTTATTAGATGCAACCCAGAAACAGAAAAAAAAAAAATTTCCCCAAGATCACCCAGGCAAGAAACAGGTATGAGAGCTGGGGCTCTCAGCTGACAGGCTTCACAGCCTCTGCTCTTGGGCTAGTGTTATCCTGACCCATCTTCCTGCCACTCCTTTGACATAGGTGACATTGTCAATGGGGTTGTTAATATGCCTCTCCCGGAAACATGTGAAAGCAAGCACATTGTAGTTTAAGTTTCCAAGGGTTTCTCCCACTATTTCAGAGAAGAGAAGAATCTTTTTTCTTCTTCTTTTTAAACCCAAAACCATGATATAAAAACAGAATGGGGCTGTGGGAGGAAGAAGTGTCAGAGGACTAAAATTCTCTTATCTTTGCAAATAAGAACCCACTGCCACTGGGCTTCCTACATGTAGTTCTCAGAGGAGACCCCATTCTTTTCCTGCCAACATACTCATTTAGCAGTGCAGTCCCTAATGTATAAATATGCTGTTGGCCTTGGGCAGATAGGCATCAAGGCAGTGTATCCTGTCCCCAAATAACTCATTCTATTGTCTGGCTCACTCTCTCTCTCTCTCTCTCTTGAAGAACTAATTAAGGTTCCCCTTTAAGCAAAGGACAGAGAAGCAGCACTGAGTCAGACTTTTGCCACAACTCTTACATAGATGACCTATTCTGCACCGCACTCCCCATATGTGAGATCTGAGTCAGCTGAGCCTGAAGCCTCCCAGGCTGAAAATGTGGCGTGATATTCCATCCCGTTACAGAAGTGGACAAAATTGGTGTGCCACCCAGAGAAATCCTACCAAGGGATAGAGGTGGAGTGGAAGGGGAGAGAAGCATTCTGGCTGCTTTCCTGAACCCCACAAGTCAGCCTTGCCCTCGGAACCACAACTTCTCTGGTGGAGGGTATCATTTCTCCAAGTATCCTTTGGTGCCTTTCCATCTTGGATGTAGAATTGCAGCTAGAGAGAGGGAGTGAGGAGGGAGTGGAGACATGAATAGATACCTAGGTGGGATGTAAGCATCAGCTAAAGTCTAGAAGAAGACACACGAATCTGTTCCCAATAGAACCTAGGGAGAGATCGGTAGGTTGGCTGTGGGAAAGAGAGGGCTTCATTTTACATTCGGTGTACGTCTTCTTTACTGGGTTGTTTAAATAATGCATATTACCTCAAATTAAAACAGTTTGGGCTTTAGAGTAAAGCCATAGCATGCATCCTGCAATCCACTACTGAGAGCTAGGTGTCCGTGGGGAAATTATTTCCAATCTCCAAACCCCCAGGTCCCTTGTTTATAAAGCGGGGCTTCTTATGAATGCTATGGAAACTGCTGATGAGGCTGTTGATGGCATTCAACTTTTTCATGATTGTCACTTGCATTCTTAACAGCACAGAGGTAGCGCTGAGTCACACACAGAGGAAACTTCTGTGGGCAGAGGAGAACTACAGAGTGGGAATGGAGAGGCAGAGGCTGCATTCCGCTTAATACACTGCGGATTGCACTCCTAAGTCTGGAGATGCACACCCTCTTCACCTCAGCTCGCCAGGACTTTTCTCCTCTAGAAACATTCAGGGATGCTGGGCACCTTACATGGTGAAGTCCCTAAAGCGTGAGCCTAGAGCCATCGATTTCCCATGTAACAGTACTCGCTAGCACATTTCCTTGGGAAGCTGGCCATCATCAGAGTCCGTTTCCTTAAATTTATTCCTATAAAATGGGAATAGCACAGTGGTCCCCTGACATCTAAAACTGAAATAGTGTAGTGGTCCCCCAGCATCTGAATGGGACTGGAACCGGAGGACCATCCTAGAATCGGCTGCAGGCCCTTACAGACACTAAAACTCATACACTGCAAGTCCCTTAAGTGACCTATGCACATCTTCCTATATGCTTTAAACTACCTTTAGATCACTTATAATGCTTACTACCATGTAAAAGCTGTGTGTATATACTATATTGTTTAAAAAAATGCATGACCCCCAAAGTCTTTTCATGGTTAGTGCTGACACAATTGTTTTCCAAATGTTTGCTTTCGGAAAACAATTGTGTCAGCACTATTGCTTGAATCTGTAAATGCAGAAAGCACAGGTATGAAGGGCCAAATGTAACTGTATGTACCCCAAGGATGATCCAAAGTATTAGACAAATTAGTGCAAAAGGCTTAGGAAGAGATCCCAGCACAGAATAATTGCTCAGTAAATATTAGTTCTGGCTCTAGGGCAGAAACCCTAAACTCTTGCATACCCAACATCTTATCAAATGTATGGAAAGTCACCCTCACTCCACAGTAACATTTTTTAACTGAAATGCATTTAAAAGAGATTTGTATAATTTGTCTTTTGAAATCATTTGGCTGTGAGTATCACATGGCTACAAGCCCTCAGCAATAATCGGACACATTTGAAAATCTTTTCAGAGAACAATTCCAAGGAACAAATTGTTTTCAAATGTAATGAAACTTTTATGGATATCAAATTTAACAATTAATGATGTTTATATAATGTTCCATTATGTAGACATTTAATTAAACATTTATTCATCTTGGTTTTGCAATTTTCTCTTTTCATATTTGAAACAAAATATATTTTTTCTTAACAATTCCTGCAATAGACCTAGACAGTCAGCTGGGGACCAGGAAGGCCCCTCTGCCCCCCTTTCCAGCAGGGCCAGACATGGAGTTCATAAAGAAGGACTCTTAGACTCATCTAGAAATGGGATGGGAATTATTTTCCATTTTATAAGTGAAGAACATGTGGTTTAAAGTGGGGGAATGACTTGACCAAAAGCAAATTTCATTTCCCAGATGCAGAATCCTGGGAGCTCCCAGACATATTTCTTTTCTTAACACACCTCAAAGATCTGCAGAGAGTGGCTTCCACAGGCGACGCGAGTGTGCTTGCAACTGGTTAAGATAACCAACCAGAAGAAGGTCTAGGCAGGGCTGCCTGGCTGCCAATGTGGGCAACTCCAAATCAGAGGCAATGTGACTTTGCCCAATGGGGAACAGGTGTGAAATGCATGTATTTTCCTCACAAGCTCTTATGAAAGGATACCGGAGAGCAGGTCCATTAGCAACCAATCTAGCAACCAATCGCAGGTGGCTCCTCCTCTGACAGGAGGGTTGGGGAGCCCTGAGCAGTCACTGGACTGGCACCACTAAGAACAATCTAGGGCATGCTGAGTAAGGCAGTCTCCCCTCCCCTGTCCCTGTAGAGATTCCGGTGCTGCTCAGCCTCCAGCAGGGTGATGAGAGTGACAGACTGATGCCATCATGTAAGCCCAGGACAGAGTGGTGTTGGAGGAGGAGAAGAAAAGGTTCCCCTGCTCACACTCACAGAGGGCAGAGGTCATGTGGACAATTTGGTGCATGTTCAGAGAGTGGAGGACGTTTGGTTCTGAGCTCAGTTACCTTCTGAGCATCTAAAGTCTGCCTGAGCTATTCCATAACTATTTAAGGAAGGAGAGAGAACGAAGAGGAGAAGTCTGGACAGCCACTGCTGTCAGCTGGGAGCATTTCTTATCTCCAGGTTTTCGCTACTCCCTTCTGTCTTTATATCATTGTGTTAGGGAAAATGGTTTGGACATTAGCACATTGAGACACATTTTTTCAAGTTATCTTGTCCTATGTCATTACTAAGGTTCTTGGGATTGTGTATCATTCGGTAGTATCATTCAGGAGAAAGAGAAAGGTGACAACTGCTTCATATCCCAGATTAGCCACCACTTGGCTGGGGGTGCAATGGCCAGTCCCTAACCCACCTGAGACTAGGCTTCTCTGTCTGAAGAGTGGGCACTTAAGAAAACCCGACTCCTGTCGAGCAGGGTCACGGTTGCAGGCACAACACAGGGATGACAAATTCATTCCTTTTTCCCATCTCATGGCCAAAATGGTCACTACCGAACCCAGAGGCATCGCTCGTTGAACTGCTCGAGTCAAATATAGCCATATGGGCCTTGGGAGATTATTAAGGACTGACAAGAGAAGAGCACAGGATTATGCTGGATCTTGGGGCAAAAGAGCCAGGTGCAACACAGGGCAGGAGTTAGATATGTAAAGGAAAGCAAGCTGGATGTGGGTCATGTGAATTGTCCTTCCAGTTCTGCCACAACTTTGCCTTTGTGTCATCCATCAAATCATGGCAATTTTCTGCATCTGAGCTTCCTGCTCTGCCCCATGAGGGCAGGATTTGACCTGGAAAGTTCATCCCAGCCCAGCAAGTGCAGAACTGTGTGGCGCCACTTAGAGGCCCTGCTTTGAGTGTCTCCAAGAAGTGAGTGTTTTTGGAGATAGTCTGAGTGTCTGGAAGCAGTTAGAAAGATTCAGGGAAATGATGCCAAGTTTCAGCCACAAGTGATGCTATTAACCCAAGAGCTGCTGCAGACCTCCTGGGAATAGCTGTCTCTCTCCCCTCAATACCTCTCTCTCTCTCGCTCTCTCTCTCTTGCGTGCTCTCTCCCTTGGGTTGTGTTAGAGCATGATAGTGACCTTCAGTGCCACACATAGGACTCAGGTTAGATTTAAGCAAGGACTTCCATGCAGTCACTTTTTACAGGCATGAGCCCATAACTGAGCACAAGGAAAGTATCAAGCATCAGCATCATGTGCCTTTCAGAAGCTGTACAATGCTGGGCCCAGGTATATTTTATATTCCTGGAAAGCTGTGAGCTAAGAGAACAGATTGTGTCCCTCCTGTTTGAAGTGCAGCACGGTGCTCACTCTCTAAAGGCACAGGGGCGCCCTTACACCTGCTTGTAAATGCAGGCTCGGTCTAACAGGTTTTTAAAGTGATTTTTCCTAGCTGGAACTCTCCCACAAACAGTTCAGATGTCGTCTCTGTCAGAGGCAGAGAAATGGAATCAATCCAATCTCAAGGTCCCATTAAGATGCATAACTCTAGGAGTGTCTGTAGTATAATAAGGAAAATGCATATGACAGTTCTGCCTTGGCCAACATGTTGGTTTCTGTCTCTGGAGGACCTGCCAGGGCAGCACTGTTTTCGTGCATAGGTCGCAGTTACCAGGCAAGGCCACGGTGGCAACATTGTTCCTGGAAGTTCAGTCAGGAGACACCTGGGGAGGGGTACTCAGTAGAATCTGTAATCTCATCCAGTGTCCAATGGTTCTGTACCTTGTGCATTGCAGTAAGAAGGAATTAAGTGCCATGAGGGTAGGGAGTATATGTGGTTTTCTTCTGAGTGGCTGGCATAGAGCAGGTATTGTATAAATAATGTTAAAAAAAAAACCCAGATGATCCAGGCATGGTGGCACACACCTTTAATCCCAGCATTTGGGAGGCAGAGGTAGGATGATCACTGTAAGTTCGAGGCCACCCTGAGACTTTGTAGTGAATTCCAAGTCAGTGTGGGCTAGAGTGAGACCCTACCTTGAAAAACCAAAAAATAAAAAAAATAATTAAATTAAATTAAAACAGGTGAGCAAAAGCACTCTCTATCTTGCAGTGTAAGCTGTCTATGTGACCTTCAGCCATTTACATAACTGCTTTGAGCCCCAGTTTCTGAAACCATCACATGGGTACAGTTTATATTTTGTAGAATAGTTATGAGAATTAAATTAGACAAAATAGAGCTGGAGAGATTGCTCAATGGTTAAGCACTTGCTAACAATGCCTAACGACCTGGGTTCAATTACCCAGTACCCATGTAAAGCCAGATGCACAAAGTGATTCATGGATCTGGAGTTTGTTTGCAGTGGCTAGAGGTCCTGACCCACCCATTATCTCTCTCTCTCTCTCTCACTCTCTGTCTTCTCTCTCTTCTCTTGCATATAAACAAATACAAAATATTTTTAAATTAGACAATGTACACAGAACATTCAACACATTGCCTAGAATACCAACCAATATCTGCACCTGTTGTTTTTACTTAAAACTCTTAGTTTGCTATTTTCACAATTCTGTAAGGGTGAGTGTAACTGTGCCCACTGAATAGATGGGAAAACTGAGGGTCCAGTGAGTGCCCCAGGATCCAGGTGGAAGGGGAACTCCTAGGTTTGTGCACCATAGATGCCAAAGCTCTGGAAGACCCTCCTTCCTACCCATGGCAGTTTGCAGAGCTCTGCGAGGTAAGAAATGCATTCCCCAGGAGTGCTCTGGCTCTGCTCTGCAGGTGGAGGGCTCTGGTTTTCGTTGGCTGTTGGCCTGTTGTTCACTCTTAGTAGCAAGGCTTTTCAGATCCAGGTACTGCTGTCGGTCTACCCATCCCCTGGCTCCATACTTGTCCATGCTACCGCTACCTGTCCTTAGTAGTTACTCTGCCCTTAAGCAACCTTGTGTGGGGGACTTTTAAATGGAACCTTGAGAATGCATTGACTCCCTTTCTGTGCCTCTCACAGAGATGATGACATTTGAACCCCTTGTAGGAGAGTTCCAGCTAGGAAAAGGGAAGGTTTGGGTGAGAAGGCCGCACGGGAAGCAGGACACCAAGGAAGAGCCTCCTAGCCCATCTCCACTTGGACGCTACTGTGCTGGGCTTTATTGAGCAATCAGAGCATAGAAGGCTTTGTTCAGATTAACCCCATGGGTATTCTGCCTGCCTGGCACAGTCTGAAGTGCACCTGTGAAACCCAAGGTCATGGGCACACAGATGGACAGAACACAGATGTTAGTGAATGTGATCTTCCGCTCTGGTGACGGAGAGGAAGAGGGTCAGGCTGTGGGTGTGGAGACCAAGGAGAACCTTGAAACCTTAGTTTACAGACAAAAAGAACCTCCCTATTCACCTCCGGCCCTTTAGAGATGGTCTTTTTTCCTTCCTCACAAAGCCCAGGATTTTGCAGGCACTGAGAAGCCCCAGAGGCAGGCAAAACAACAACAGTGCAAGCAGAAAGTCAGGAAACCCATCATTTAAATAACAGCACAGGAGGTTGAGAATGCTCCCCTTGAAAGCCTGGTGCACATATTTAAATTACAGCTTTCCCTAGCCCGCAGGCCTCTTGTCTTCACCCCAGCACCCCTTCACTCTTACAATTAAAGCAGAGGGCAAAAGGGGTACTTTTTCCATCTTCTGGTGTGAGTTAGTAGCATGTGGTTTAAGTACGGATTTGTGAGAACCATGTCACATCTTAATAATCAGTGTTAGGGACAGAGATCCTTTGAGAATTGTTAAGTAAGGCCAAGAGAAAAGCCAAAGTGGCAGCAATGGGCAGCACAACAGAGGCCACACAGTCAGCAAGGGAGTCACCCTGTCAGCTGCTCAGTCACCCTTATAATTGACTAGGAGGAAAGGGTCCTCACCTCTTCACGTTTCTCTGTTTTGCTAAAAAAAAAAAAAAAAAAAAAAAAAAAAAAAAAAAAAAAAAAAAAAAAAAAAAAAACCTTAAAGTGGTGAGGTGAGAGGAGGAATCTAGCATGCTTTGTGTATCCGGGGACTGGGCTTCATTTATCATCATTAGCAAATTTATCATCATTAGCAACTAGGGTAGGCTTAGTAAGGAGCAATGGAGCTTCCTAGAATTCAGACCAAGCAGGTTTCACTAACAGATTACTGACTTCCCAGGACCAGACAGAAGCAACAAATGAAAATTTTAGGTAATGTGCCAAAATATTTCAGTAAGTAGAAGATATGTGTGGAAAGTACACATTTTTCTACTCATTTTTGGCAGTTATTTCATCCTCCAGAAACAGAATTGGTTCAATGTCTTCATGTCATAAGAAAGAGGAATATGGTCCAACATAAGAAAGAACTTTCTAACTATTCTAGCATTGGATGCATCAGGAGAGGGTCTTCCTGATTAGGCACTTTTCTCTCTGTCTTTCTGGAATCATTCAAGCAGAAGTTTTTAACTGGGGATCCTATGTTCCTTATGCCAGTATCTTATTAACACATTCTACCCTATTATGCCCTCATACACATTTTGAGAGTTACCACAGAATCAGGGACCAGTGGCATGGGTCTGTAATTCCAGCTGCTCAGGAGGCTGAGGCAAGAAAATTGTAGGTTCAAGATCAACCTGGGGCTACAAAGTGAGTTCAAGGCCAGCCTGGAAAACTTAGTGACAACCTGTCTCAAAATGGAAATTGAAAAAAAAAAAAAAAAAAAAGAAAGTCATCAAAGATCTTGAAAGATCTAGAATGAGGGCTGTAGAGGCCAGGGAGAATGATCAGAAAATGAAACATGGACTATATCAACATAATAGAAATGGGATTTGGCTGGGAAAGGCATGGATCTTAGAAACTGAGTCTGCTACTACTGGGGAGGAGGTCAAGCAGTTGTATGGTAACTACTTCAGTCCAGACACCAGTGAATAGGGCTAAACTAAATTAAATCAGGGTAAAGCTTACTCTTCAGAAAGCAGATTGTTGGATACCAAGCTATCAATCCCTCAATTATCTTCATTGAAAGAGGGAGCAGTTGAGCTGAGCAGTATTTGATTTTTTGTGTGTGTGTGAAACCTACTAAGTCAAGGTCTACCCTCCCTTTCAAAGTGATTCTATAAAGATTCATGATAACATCCTGCCAGAGTATAGTTACAGAGGATAAAGTGGTATGGTTCCCATAGAAAGCTATACATGTCTTTCATGACAGAAAATTAAAATGGTATGAGCTGGTATGGTTTCTTTCTTTCCTCTTTTTTTTTTTTTCCTTTTTTTTTTTTAAACATCAGCTGCCAGAGAACTCTGCCAGAACTTCTACTGTTTATGTCTGCTCAGTTGTGGTGCCTGAAATTTTACTCTTTCTGCTTCTAGTAGTAAATATGCTCATTGTGGGCCATTGATAATGTGCCATGTACTTTAATCTGTCATTCATTTTACATCTTGTGGAAAGTGAGCCCAGTTAAATCTCATCTTCTCAAGATGAAATGAAATAAAAAGAAAGTTATTGACTGGTTGAAAAAAATCATGAGTTTTGTCAAATGGGTTGGAAGATTTCTGTCATTTAATTTCTGAAATGACCAATTGTGGAAGGCAGACATCGAACTCTGTATTCTTGAGCTTCATCTCATTAATCACCTTTACTGTGGTAGGCTATGCTGAACTTCTGAAATGACCATGAGAAATATTCCAGTATGTTACACTGTTACAGTAGTGACTAAGTCCTTGAGCTCCACTTTGGGTTGACCAGTTGACTGAAGGCTGATGCATGCTGGTAAGATTAAATATATATTCTATGATTGTGCTTGGCCACAAGATGAAAAGAAATAAAGGAGATTCCCCTGAGAGAAGAGAAAGGATCATCTTCATCAGTGACAGCTCTACATTTAGAATAAAGAATATCAGAGTTCCAGTGTCTGCGAAGGCTTTTTGAATTAAATTAAGATGAATTGAATATAATTGAACTGACCAAATCACACTGAGCAGAGTTAATTTGAATTGTCTACCTTTGCTTCACAGAAAGGGAATGTCTCACCTTTGTTAGCCAATCAACTCTAACAACAGAGCAAGAGGAAGCATACCTACTGAACATCTTGTTTAGAAGTTAAACATGTCTTCATTCAAAGGGTATTTACTGTGTAATCTTATGTTCAGGCTCTGTGTTGGATGCTGGGAAGGCAGTGGTGGACTAATAAGTCATTTCACTTGCCCTTGAGAAACTCCACCTAGGAAAGACACCAGCACTAAATAATACAATGCATAAATAAATATCTAATTGAGAGTTATGACAAGTTCTGAGAAAGAAAAATATAAGGTTGTGCAAGAAGAATAAAAAGCAGAGCCTGTTAGAATAAAATAATTTGTCCCAATGTGTCTGAGCCAGAGTAGTAGCAGATACAGCCACATTAAGGAAGATAGGCTTGATTGTGGCTCAGCAGGGACATGAGTAGGGGAACCTGGGTGTTTGTAAAGTCAGTGCTGATTGCCCCTTGGAAAGGAAGGAAGAAGGCTGGAACATCTTGAGTACATGGAAGAAACCATGATAATGTGACTGGGGTAGGCAGAAATAGAGTCTAGCCACATTTTAGTGGTAGAATTGTGAAGAACTTGGCCATGAGGTTGATTGCAGACAGAGGAAGTATCAAAGGTACCTGAAGCCTCCCATATAAGTGGACAAGGGCAGGGAAAGGATAGAAGTGCCATTTGGCCTGAAATGGAAGAGAATTACATTTGGTGGGTTTGTGAAGAGGTGGGATCAAGAATTCCAAGTGGATTCCAGTTTGAAATGCCCAGAGTTTTCAAGTAAGCACATCCTGCAAATATTTATGGAAATATAATGGAAAAGCCTAATCTGTGTACGGTAAGAGAATGGACAAGAGATGAAGATGTAGCTTAAGAAGATTCCCAACCTCTGTGAACTGAATTCCTACTGCTTGAAGTATGGGAAAAGACAGCAATCAAAGTTAGGAAATTATTAGAAAACAGAACACAACAAGAGAGAGGGATCTTTTTTGAAAGGGGAGAAAGAAAGAGAAGCTCCCTGGGAGTCGAAGAAGAATGGAAGCTCTTTCTGTTGGTGTGACAGATGTCAGGGTGAAGAGGCAGGGGCAGTATTCTTTTGTTTTTTAAAAGACATTTTATTTTTGTTTTATTTAACCATTTGAGAAAGTGAGAGACAGAGATAGAGAGATAGAGAGAGAGGCAGAGAGAAAATGGGCACACCAGGGCATCTAGCCACTGCAAACAAATTCCAGATGTATGCACCCCCTTGTGCATCTGGCTTCTGTGGGTGCTGGGGAATTGAACCTGAGTCCTTAGGCTTTGCAGGCAAGTGCCTTAACCACTAAGCCATCTCTCCAGCCAAGGGGGCTCTATTCTTAATGACTACAGCACAGAGAGCCTATCAGTGCCTACTTGGATTATGTCTTTCAGGAGCCCCTTCCAGGTGAGGATGGGAGATGGAGAGATACTAGATTCTCACCTGCAGCTAAGCTAAGCTAAACCCAAGTGAGAATTGGCCTTTTGGTGGTTAAAATGTGGGTCTACAGAAAACGTACTCATCCCTGCAGAAGCTAAGAGAGGCTCACTGGTCATGGTTGCCCTGGAGACAGCGGTGTTCCAGTACCCTAGAATCAGCTAGTGCAGAAATGGGGCTGTGCGGCTATCTTATGCTCCTTACCCCTGGATCATTATTTACTGGGTGTCCACGGTCTGCATCAGGAAACAAAACACTGCCCCCCTTTACTGTTGCCTAGAGAGTTTGGGAGGGCTAGGAGATGCTCTCCTTTCTGATCACCCAGGTATAGCCGGTATAAATTTGCCATGTGCTCACTGCTGAGATGGAAGATGACAGGTCTTATTTTCTTTAAATCAAATTAATGTAGCCTACAGCAGCCCTGACCTGACTCAGCTGGCATTGACAAGAAATCAATCTCAGCCTTTCATTAGGCCCTCTCTGACCCTCCCCACACCAAGAGTCACACGGAGGTCTCTGAGTAATCAATCCCACCATGTCAAGGATAATATGGTTGCTGTCCAGGTGTGCATGTCCCTAAGAACACAGACTGGTGAGGAAGGGCTGGGGTCAGGAGACACCCATTGTAGGGACACTCCTCTCGGAGGTGGATCAAAGGCAAGCCAACATGTAGCAAACCCCGCGAGTCTTCATTTCCCCATGTCCTAAAGGTCTGTGAGCAATGAGACACTTCAGGGCCCTCTAGCTCCTTGCTACCCAAGGGGTGGTTATCTGCCCCCAGAAGCAACATCACCTGGGAGCTTGTAAGAAATGCAGACCCTCAAGCACCAGCCCAGAGCTCGAGAGTCAGAGTCCATTTCCTTAGAAGACCTACAGGTGGGTAGTGGGTCCATTGACATTTGAACAGCATTGCTACAGCACACAGTAGGTGTTCAATCAAATACACCCTTTGTGAACATTTTCTTCCATCTGTCCCTTTCATCCACTAACCCTTTTTCAATACTTGCATACTGTGTGCAGGGCCAGGAGAATGGGACCCAAGTTTAAGGATTAGCACATAGTAGGGGTTTGAAGCTCACAGTTTCACCCCCACCAAACTCCAGGTCTTGGGAATATTTTGTGTCCTGTTTGTTTGTCTTGTTTGTTTGTGATAGGGTCTCACACTATAGCTCAGGATGGCCTAGAACTCACTGTGTAGCCCAGGCTGGCCTCCAACTGGCAACCATTCTCCTGCTTCTGCCTGCTAAGGGCTGAAATTGTAGGCATGGGCCACCTTGCTCTTTTCCCTCTTCCTTTATCTTAATTTCATTACCTCCTCCCCTCGCCACCATGCACATCCTATCCACATTGGTCCCTCTTCCTTCTCTATATGAGGACTGCTCACTGGGGATGCTTCAGCCCAAAGCTCTCTGAGGCACTGGACCTCAAACTTGAGCACCATCAGAGACCCCCACGCACCCACAAGGCTCATTAACTATGGACTGCAGGAACTGGCCTGCCCCCAGGGGCTGGAGCTGGGGCCAGAGACTGTGCTTGTCAGACAAGTCCCCAGGTGCTGCTGCCTCTGGCCCCGAGGACACACTGTGAGTACTGCTGCTGGGAGAGGGAACACAAGCTGGACCCCTGTGAGGTGGAGGTAAGAAAGGAAGGGAAAATAACTGAAGGCTGAAGCACAGACAAATATCTTCATGTTGCCCTGCCGTCCCCATCAGCACATCTTGCTGAGTGGTGAAACTATATTGACCAAAATATGATTACAATGGGGATTTCCTGGAACTTGCCCATCTGGTAAAGACCCAGGGGAGTGACATTCCATGACTTCAAACCTGTCCTTGCTCACAAGCACTCCCTTAGCCTGGAGCTCAGGACCTCTGGACGAAGACTTCCAGATCACCCACATCACCCAATTTTCGGGAACCCGCCTCCCTCTCCCAAGTTCACATGGCATGTCTCTCTTTCCCTCCGTTGCCTGGACTTGTCATTGAGAAGCCTGGCATCATCTTCAGGCTGTATTTGCAAGTAAAATGTCCAAGTGCAGGAGAGAAGCCTGGGTGGGGGCAGCTAGAAGCAGTGAACTGTGTCAGACAAGTGGCCCACAGAGCTGGCAGCCCTGTGGCCAGTTCTTCCACTGGGAACAGAAACCCACGGTAGCCTGTGGGGGCCTCCTGCTACATCTCCCAACCCCTCTCCCAGCACCAGAGACAAGGCTGTTCTTGAAAGGGCCAGAGTCAATGTCAATTCGAAATCACCCCAAGTGGTCCCTCTCCTGGGGGCTATCCTGCAGAGCAAGCTTCAAATCTGTCAGCACCACCATGGGCTAGCTGAGAGTGGTTTGGGATGTACTACTTTGCCCCTCTAAGCCCACATTGACTTGTTTACTAAAGGTGAATGACAATAGCATCTCCTTCCTGGTGTGGTTGTAAAGATGGAAAGGGAAGCTCTGCTGCCCAGCGCACGCCTGGCACATGACAAGTATGCAGATAACAACACCTCCACCATTGCATGACTCTTACTCTGCCTTTGATGTTGGGGCCCACATCTTCCTTTCTTTCCTTGACATGGAAACTTTAAAAGAAAGAGCCAGTGCCACGTCTGATCGCCTTTTCTGTCCATTCATTCCCATCCTCCAATGTCTCTTGAAGCCCTACTATGTGCTAGTCCTTGTGCTAGGGGCCTGTGCCCTGGCCCTGCACGTAGCATGCAAGAACTGATTAAGGGTTAAAGAATCAAAGGGACAGGTTGAGGAGAATACTCACAGAGGACTCACTTGATTGAACATCTACTGTGTGCTGCAGTTGAGCTGTTCAGACATCAATAGGCCTACCACGCCCAGGTGGGTCTCCTGAGAAATTGGATTCTGACTCCTGCACTCTGGGCTGGTGTTTGAGATTCTGCTCATCTAACAAGCTTCCAGGCTATGGCGTTCGTGGTGAATGGCCACACTTTAAGAAACGAGGAACCAGACTGCCCTGCACGGTCTCACTTACTGCTTACATACCCTTAGGAAATGGGGAAACAGATGTCTGCGTGTCTTACCAGAAATCACACAATTGGCCAGCCTGAAAGTCAGGTCTTCCTGGCACAGTTTTGCCTCATGAGCTCACTGCTCTGAAGAACTGTGGTCCTAACCATTACTAACTCAGGGAGCAGGAGACATCCCATTGTCTGCAGAAGTAGATAGAAAGGTGTTCCAGTGTGCTGCATAGTTTGGGGACTGCGGCTTCAGAGCCCCAAGGTCAACTAAGGAACCAAGAAAAAAAGGGGGGATAAAATTTGGAAGTTTTAAAACGTCATGTACCACTCATAGATTAAGAATTCAGAGCTTTTAATGGTTTTACAAGTGAGGAAGAAGAAAACTTGCCCAAGATGACTCCGTTCATCAATGTTCAGACTGGAATCTAGTTCTCTTGATCCCCACTTCCTGTGTGTCCCTGCTCCAACGGGCTACTAAGATGACCACCCATGTGCCTCTCATGCTGGAGGAGGACTCCAGGGGCAGGAAGCATTCCTGTGAAAGGCATCCCTGTGCTTTTCTGCCAGCTGAGACCCATCAGCTCAAAGGTGACCTAAAGGTTCTCAGGGGATGCTCAGCAGCCTCAGGAGGACAGGAAAGGTCTTCTTTGCAACATCCGCCAGTCTTGAAATGATAGCCTGTACCCATTCACATATTTTGACATTGTAAGGCCTTTAAAATTCCCAAATACAACCTCTGTTCCTGTTGGACAGTAGCATAATTGGGGGCTTGATTCACGCAAGAAGCATTTATGATCTTAATTAACGTCTTAGCATGACGTCAGTTTCGTTGAATGTTTCCCTTACAGAGCTATAGTAGTTTGCAAAGGTGTGCAGCCAGCACTTTCTTTTTGGGAGAGGGTGGACATGGGCCTGACTCAGGGTTGGAGAATCCTAAATATGTTTCTGTTCAGCTTTGCCATAGCATTCAGTGATAGCCTGTTGCAGTCAGGTTTGCATTGCTGGTAGAAATCACCCAACCAACAGCAGCTTGTGGGAAAAAGAGGTTTATTTTGGCTTATGGGCTCGAGAGGAAGCTCCACGATGGTAGGGGAAAACAATGGCATGAACAGAGAGTGGACATCACCCCCTCGCCTACATAAGGTGGATAACAGCAGGAACAGGAGAGTGTGCTAAACACTGGCAAGGGGAAACTGGCTATAACACCTATAAGCCCACCCCCAACAATACAGCGTCTCCAGGAGGCAATTGCCATCAGCTGGGGAACCTAGCATTCAGTGCACCAAAGTTTATGGGGGACACCTGAATCAAACCACCACATAGCCATAATAACATGATTTCACTCAGTTGTCACCAGTTTTTGAGAACCTACCCCAGCCAGCACTGTGCTATCTCAAGAAGGAATATGATCCTATGCAATCTACGTGGCTCCCTCTCGAAGTCACTGCTTGTCACTGTGGAGCCATGATGTACAAACAGTAAGCAGTGGGTTTCTCCAAATCCACACACACAGGGCAGAAGGTGCTAGCTGTCAACCTTTATGTGGGGGAGGAGGACCAGAGAAGAAAAGCCCCCTGCCCGGGACACATCGTCAGCACAGGCTTGGACTGGAGCTGAGATGCAGAGTCTCCTGATCCTGGGTGAAGTATTTCTTCTTACTATATGCATGAGGAGTAAACACAGAAAAATAAAATTGCCCAGGGCTCCAACAACTGTGCCCCTTTGCACCCAGCTCAAGCCATCACATAATGGAGCAAGTGACAGAACCCGTGGGTCCCCTCAAGTTAGACTGAAATTAGCACATGCCTTGTGGTATACCTGCCTCCTCTGTACCACCAGCCGAGATCACATTGCTGCTGTTCACTAAGCTAAGCGCCTCTGTGTACCAGGCATTATGCTAGATGCTAAGGATAAAAAGATAAGAAGGATGTATGATCCCAGCCTCCATGACCCTGTGGTAGAAACGGACAGGAAAGCACAGGGCCTCCTGGGGCCTATGGTAATGATAAGCATGAGGAGCGCACAGCAGAAGGAAGTCCTCCACCCAGCTGGAGATGGGGGTGGAGGGAATCACGGAAGAATTCCTGGGGAAATGATTTCCACTATGAGACCTGAGGTTCAGCAGAGATGATAATGCAAATTGTACACAAAGATGGTGCCAGGGAGGGTCTGGAGCTGCACTGCTGACGTGTTTCAGATGTCAGTAGGATGGTGGAGGTGATCCGAAAATGATCTGAAAGTGTGGGCTGCAGGAGAATGAGGACGAGTTCTGTGTGGCTGACAGTAGTGTGTAAAGACTAGGAAGACTGAAAGAACTGAGGGTGCAAAGGGCTGGGCCGTGCAGGAGCTGCGCCCTTACTTACAAAG
Organism: Dipus sagitta; assembly: GCA_036346955.1. Taxonomy (NCBI): domain Eukaryota; kingdom Metazoa; phylum Chordata; class Mammalia; order Rodentia; family Dipodidae; genus Dipus; species Dipus sagitta. Next base: position 46,233,590 of record CM070777.1, on the reverse strand, counting down.
AGGCTTGGCTCCTTGCTCCAGCAAGGGGGATCCACTGAAGGTTTTAAGCCAGAGTGAGGCTCCCTATCATTTGTGCAGAATTTGTATAGTAGAGGATTCTCTTGTGACTGCAACATGGAGAACAGATGGGAGGGAGCAGAGTCAGGGCAGGGGGCCACTTCAGAATCTATTATAATGTTAGCAATAATAGTGATTCTCTCACTAGTGAGGTGGGGGGAAGAAATGACCACATTTCTAAATTTCTAGGGCTTGGTGACAGTGAAGAGGGGGAAGGAGAAAGAAAAAGAAAGAAGAGAGTGAGGAAAGGAGGAAGAGGAGAAGCCAAGGTCTTCCAAGAGAGAAAAATCTTCATCTTCCTGGATTTCCCTTTATTTATCAGAAAGACCCCCTAAAACTGTGAACCCTTTGTACTTCTGTGGTCTTGTCAGAAGTGTGAATCAGAGGAATGTCAGCTTGACCCGAGACCTAGACTGCTTGTGTCCTGGCTTGACTCAGGGTGGTCACCTGGGCTCCAGAGGCCTGGGAACATGGCACAGCTAAGAAGCTCTTTTTCCTTTAAAATGGCAGCCAGTGAGGATTCTCTTAGCCTCGGTGGGTGCTCTACCACCCACATGCCCTTTCACCCTGCCTCACTCACCGGGCCAAGCGTGGAGGATACGGGGTGAGGAAAAAGCCTTCTCACTTGAGTTTCTCTGGGACTGATAGAGGATGGACGTGAACTTGGGTGAATGAGCCACACAGGGGCAGAAGGAGAAGTGGATATCGGTGTTCAGGAGGTGCAAATGTTCTGATTCGAGCATGTTCACCGTTACTGTGAAGTTGACGCAGATACTTGAGGCAGTTCCCATCTGTTCACTGGGAGGAATCCCATGCGATGTGCACATTATAGAACCCAGGCTTTCAAGTTAGGTTGCATAGTTTTCATACATGCAGGTACTCTCACCATTTGGTCCCCCTTCTGAATCAGTAGGAAGGGTTCTCCCCCAACTCCCCAAGGTCTACTCCCTTGATTCCATGTTACCAGTGAGAAAGAGGAAGCGAGGGGGCAGGGCTTGCCTTGCTGGGGACAGAAGAGGCAGAAGGTGTCAAGGAAGGCTTCCTGGAGAAGGAAGACCCTTCTGTGTAGCACTTGACAAACGAATTACTGTTCTCACCACCAGGGCATTAAGAGAGAGACGGTAGGTGCCAAGGGAAGGAAAAGTCTACAGCAGGCAATGCGGAGGAGATGAGGGCAGCTGGATCTAGAAGGTGGGCAGTCTCAAGTGCTGTTCGGGGGGGGCGGTGCATGAGCACAGGGAAGCCATGAGAAGGGGGAAGGGAGTCAGACCTGTATTACCCATTCTGGCCAGGCAGGTAACCCAAACAAGACAGCTAGCTGGAGTGGCCAGTCCTGGCTTGCCTGGGACCGAAGGGTTTCATGAGACTTAGTATTTACAGCACTAAACCTGAAAGGCCCACTGACATGGGCTGATCGTCCTGCATGAAACCCAGCTTTGGCCACCTCAATAGGAAGTGTTCTTCTGTCCCCTGTGATGGATAGCTCCCAGGGCTGCCTTGTGGGAACATGGCCCAAGAATTCCAGACCTCCCAATAGTGGGATAAACTGAAAATCCAGATTTGTATGCAATCTCTCCCGAGGTCCTGACACGCTGCCATGCTTGAATGTTTTTGGAATGTGTCGCTGGCTAAACCAAGCATCTCTGTGGGCTCAGGAGGTAAGTAACACCTCCAACAGCCTCCCCACCTAACGCTTCCCTGCAGTCTGTGGTGACTGCCATTCCTCGGCGACTTCGGTGGACAACAGTTTGGTCTTTAATTTGGTGTTCTCAACCAGATTCAGTTACTGGGCACGGAACGTAGATCAAAGCAGGATGGACTGAGGTCATGAAGACACCTATTTAAGTTTTTGAGAGATGACATTAGTATTCAGTTGTGGGGCTTGTTCTGCCCCAAGCCTGGAAATGCATGTAGTGAGGAAGGGATCAGACTTAATGGTACATTGGCTTCTATTTATTCTGGCTCTCCTGACCATCCCCAATCTGGTATTAAGTCAGTTTGGTTTATGGGAACTTGAAGGGTCAGGGAACCACTGTTTGGAGGGTGTGGAGATTGATCTAGTCATGTCACATTATGATCATGCCATTGCCTTTTAGTCTCAGCTCTGCCACTTTCTGAGGGTGTGTGATGTTGGGGAAACTGCCCAACTCTCTCAGGGTTTGTGGCTTCCCTACGTGTGCGACAAGAAGGCTTCTTTCTGAGATCCCTTCCCCATCACCTCTCTAACTCCAAGCTGTAATTTTGACTAGGCTTGCGTCTGAATTTCTGCAGGCCTGACAGAGTGCAAGAAAGAGTCAGCTGGGGATTTAAAGAACAAATCAGTCCAGACAACTCTGACATCTTTCTTTTTATTCTTCTTCTAGATGGAATTAGTAGATATGGGGCTTTAGTAAAATGATCTGCTATCTGGGCACCACCAGGCCAGCTCTCTGGATGGCGTTTTTCATCATGTCACTTCATTTTCCTTTAATTGAGTGTGGATTGGAGCATAGGCACGTGAGCTGGGAGCAGGAGTCAAACTTCCAAGGCAGGTCTGCTGCCAGTATGGGGAGTGGGTGGGGTAGGTGGAGATTATCAGCTTCCATGTCAAGCCCTTTCCTCCTGGTATCTGCCGGCAGCTAACACAGAGAACCAGCAAGTGGGGCAAGTGGGGATTGAAGAGGGGAGTGGTGAGAAGAGGGAGAGAAGTGGGGAATGAGTATGATGTCATTTGGAAACTTGCCAGGCATTGAGCAGATGACGTGTCATCGCAGAGCCAGGGGGGACTGTTGCCAGAAGAGCCCCGGGTCTTGACAAGATGACGTGGGTTGGTTAGCAGAGTTGGCAGAGGCAGTGTCTGAGCTAGGGTCAGCTGGCGCAAGAGCCCAGCCCGAAAATGGGCTTCCGCTCCCCCCCTCCACCGCGCCCCCCCCCCATGCACAAACATGGGCATCAGAATGAATGCGCTAATCGAATGGGCTTTCATTAATGGGAACCCTTGAAGTCAGCTTTTCAAACAGTGACCACCAGTTCAGCTTCATGGGATTATTTTTTTTTTCTTTTTTTTCATCATTGGGACCAGCTTCATAAAAGCCAGAGCATGGTGATCCTGCCGGGTTTGACTGTTAACAGATGAAATAGTACTCCTTTTACAGAAATGAAGAGCAAGGACTTTGAGTAGCTTTCTTTACTGCTCAAGACCTTGTCTGGCCGAGCTGGCCTGGAGGCAACACAGCAGGCAGGTGCCAGCGTGGCAGCCCATTACCTACAGGACTGAGCTTTGCAGCCCCGAGCCTGGCCCTCCAGCTCTGCCCCAGCCAGCCCGCCAAACATTTCTTGTGATCTCCCTCTGTGAACTTCTGCAGTACCAACAGCCCTTGCTCATTTCCACCTCTGCCTCTGTCCTCATTTTGTTCCAAGGTCTGAAAGTGGGACAGCAATTTCTCAGCGTATGTACTATCAACTCCCCTCGCTAGCCTCTGGCAGACATCACTAATCGATCACCACCACTTTCCTGCTGAGCTAAGGCTTGGCTTCAGAATCACTCCCGGCACAACTTTCTTCGCAGTCACTTCCAATCAATTAAATTAATCAAATTATAAGACGAAATCTACTTTATATTATAGATCTGAAATGTCCTTTCCCCTTCTTAGCTTAATCTCTCTCAGCCTCGTGGTACCTCAAGTCTACATGCGCTGTGACAATTTCCCTGAGTATCTATATCTCTAAGCCATTTCTGTCCCCTCTTCTTAAAAGCCTAGAACAAACATTACCTATAGCATCCATTGTACGCTTGTCACCCAGCACCATGACGTATTTCTGTTCCTGGTGTTGGTGTCATCTTGGGCTGGGTCATCCTCTACTGGGGATGTCCTGTGTATTATACAAGCCATTGCCTTCTCCCTTCCTCACTATGACATCTACAAATATTTTCAGGTGGTTAAATGCCCTTTAGGGGCGAAAATGCCTCCATTAGGGAACCACTGATAGATAGATAATTGATAGGTGATAGAAGACAGATAATAGACAGATGTTGTATAGGCTATAGACCAAGATAGATAACATATAACCAGATGAGAGATGATAGACAGACCATGCAGATGATAAATAGATACAGGTAGGTGATAGCGACAGGATCTCCTCAAGAGTCTGAGACCTTTAGGGCACAGACCATGGTCACACCTAGCACAGCTCCTTATGTGGATAATCAGTGCCAAGTATTTGCTAATTAATTGACTAATTGGGAATGTAAAAATGTCTGGGAAAGGGAATTCTCACAAATCTGAGTTGAGAATTCTACCCTCTGAGCATCTTTGCTTCTTCTAATCACTGCACAGCTGAGCCATGCCATGTTAGAGGGGCTCAACTTCCATACCCTCCCAACCCCTGGTACCTGAGTGTGCTGGGACTCCCAGACCCCTTGAAGCAAAGCAGAGAAGCCTGTTTAGGGAAGTAGAGGGAGGTACTTGGAGAGGCCTGGCTGCTAAGTTAAGCTTGAAGTTGAAAGTGAGGTGCAAAGGACCATCTCCTGTGATCCTCACAAAGGAAGCGCAAGGGACACACTGAGCAAATCTTTTTATCCACTAAGTAGTCTTTCCTGCTGAAACCTCTGGCCTGGCTACCCGGTTGTCCCTGAAAATACACCTGCCTGCTCCTCCGTTCCTTTCAACCTGGAGGCTTTGCCAACAGAAAAGCAGGGAGACACCGTAAATCCTCATCTGCAGTGCGGCTCCCAGGCCCAGGGGAAGGTTTAAAGGACTCTCTGCCCGTCAACCTGGAGCAGGGAATTTGGTGTGTCCCCTGCTAGTCAGCAAACTGTTCCCTGCCCCAGATACCAGGAAGGGGCTGGGGCTGAGCAAGGAGAAAGACTTTTTAAAGACCTGTAAGTCCCAGGCTCCTTAGGGGACCTTCTGCTCTTAGCTTCTGTCTTCACTTCCCCCGTCCCCCACCATCCCAGAGAGCTTATGTTCCATCCCCATTCACCGAGAGAGGTGAAACACCTTTTCCAATGTCCCAGAGCATATCAAGGAAGCCTGGTTCTATGCCAGGATACATTCATCCAGCACATTCCAGCAGAGCTACTGCTCTGGGAGAATAAAAATAAGTCACGTATGTGGCATTGGTGTTCCACACAGAACCCCTCCCTGTATAAAGATACCTACGCAATGAAGGTAATGGAAGGGTGGCCTCAGAGGAACCTGCAATCACCAGAGTCCCTAGGCCATGGAGCATAGCTGTTAAGCAGATCGTTCTATGTGTAGCTGTGTCTATATTTTGGTTGGTCTGCCTGCCCATCGAATCTGGATAGCTCAGCCCGTGCTCATAGTCAGCTCCCACCTTCTCCCTCCCTCCACCTTTATATGAGCAGAAAAGATGCCCAGGATGATGTTTCCTGATGCCCACAACTTGCTTGATAGTGGAATTGAGATGAAATGCTGCATTGTTTTGCTTCATTGAATTTTGAAGTATTGCTTCACTTCACTTACAATAAGATTATTTCATGATTACAAAGCAATGGTCCTTTTTTAATGTAAAGAAAAGAAACAAAAGCATGCAAGAGTCAGGATGACCTCGGCCAGCTATGTTACCTCTGCTCTTTGGCTTCCTCTTCTGTAAAGTACCAATAGTATTACCAACATCCACATGCTGCTGTTGGCTCACAGTAAGTACTCAACCACTGTTGGCTATTAGAAACCCCAGTGTAGTTTTCAGCAGTATCTGACATAATATGTGTGACTGATAATAGCTTATGTTCCTTCTAGATCTTTCCTTGCCTTGCTACAACACTGTAAAAAATTCTTTACAAATGGAGAAATAATTTAGTGCAGTATCTGATACACAATTAGTCCTTTAAATGGTCATTGTTATCCTTTAGTGTACAATTTCTCCTGTCTGAGACTTGATGTGCTTTGATGACATCTTCTCCTATACCTTAGGTGTGCATGGGCACAAACAGGTGGGGACCTACTTAGGGTAAGCTTCCCACCCGGAAGTCCACATCTCAGCAATGCTTCTGGTTTGATTTTCCTCAGAGAGGTGTGAGCTAAGGACTATGCCACATTGTCCAGGACCCTAAATAGGCTTTCCAGCACAGCCTTTCCCAAAGCATTTAGTGTGAAGCCCAGATGCCCATCATGGGTGTGTACACAGAATAAGTCCTTGTTTCCGAAATGGCTCCTTTCGCAATCAAATTTGAGATCGTCCTTGCCCACACATCTGTGGATGCAGTTAAGAGATGGAGTAGTTATCATTTGTTTGGGTAAAAACCAAATGATAGTTTCCCACCAAGCTGGCTTCTTAGTTAAGGTCCCCCCCAAACTCCGACAGCTTTAATGAGAGCTGGAGAGCAGCCAGGAGAGGGTTTCTGTTTATTCAGCAGTGAACAACAGGGAGCTGAGCACTCTCAACTCAAGATAAATGGACTCCATGCCAAACTAGAGTCCACGTGTGCTCCCACATTGGGAGGGAGAGATTTTGTTGTGAAATAATCATTCAGTGAAAAGCATGTGCCAAGGTGTTGTGGTGCCACCAGCAATAAGGAAATCCAACATTGAAAACATAAAGTTACACATTTCAAGAATCCATGACCCTGGGAGCAACTCCAGTATAGTGCTGTGGAGATGTGGAGACTTACATGTAAGACACAGAAATTGCTTCTTTAAAGAGAGGGTCCATTGCATATAGCAGCCAGAGCAAGCTTCTTAAAACTCAAACTAAGAACATCCCCTTGAACCAAGTAGAAAATCCAAATTCTTGTTCCTCATCCCCATGGGTCCTGCCTGTCTCTCTGGCCTCATCTGATTTTAATTTATTTATTCATTTATTTATTTATATTTGAGAGAGAGAAAGAGGCAGAAAGAGAGAGAGAGAGAGAGAGAGAGAGGGAGGGAGAGAGAGAGAGAATGGGTGTGCCAGAGCCTCCAGCTGCTGCAAAGGAACTCCTGACACATGTGCCCTTGTGCATCTGGCTTACATGGGCCCTGAGGAATTGAACTTGGGTCTTTTGGCTTTCCTGGCAAGCTCCTTAACTACTAAGCCAGCTCTCCAGCCCCTCATCTGATATTTTACCTTCCAACTATTCATAGCTTTCATTCAGGTCCTCAGACCTCATCAGCACAAGCTCAGGGTCTTTGCATCTACCCTTTTCTTGCCCCCATGATGCCATTATAAATTTTTGCATATAGCCATTCTCATCTCTCAGGCTTTGCTCTATCTACTGGCCACTCTATTAAAAACTGGTCACTTCCTATTCCTATTGATTTCGAATATGTCATTATCTAAAATTATCTTATGTGTTGACTTATTTAAGGTATGTCTTCCTAATTCTAGACCCACCTGACCTGCCGGTAAGCCTCTTGAGAGCAGTGCTATTGATAATCTTGTTCCCATCTACAGCCCCAGAACTTAGACCATGCCTGGCACATAGTGGGTGCTCAAGAAGTAGTTTTTGAATCATGTAATGGTGACAGGGTTATCTCACTCACATTTTATAGGATTAATTAAGAAGGGGGTTTGCTCAGAGTTTGTAGAAAAAAAAATTGTGGAGTTCTGAACTTAGGATTTCTCTCCTAAGTCAGAGATGGTTAATATATGACTCTAATTTTTCAGCATGTTGGAGGAGGATCCCTGTGACATTCTTTTCGAGACAGGGAGTATGATGATAAATTCAATATCTAATCTAACATGTATTGAGTTCGTACAAAATGCAAATTCAATTCCAGATCCTGGCACAACTCTTTACTGAGTGGAGTTGACATGAGAGGTGTGGTAGGTAAATGAAAACAAGATACAAATTTTGAGACAGAAAGACCTAGACTTTCATTCCTGTACCATCATTAATTAAATGTATAAACTTTTCATCTCTGTCTAGGTAAGTTGCCCCTCACTTTCCTTATCTGTAAAATGGACATAAAGCTGGCCTCATGTGAATGCTGAGACATCTCAAGGAGATGCTGATGAACACTCTATGTCCTTTGGAAGGTTCAACATGATCTCCTAAGTAGGCTCAGGCTCCAGCTAGGATCAGAGGTGCTGGGTTTAAAGGAAGGGTGTGTGACAAATGCAGACTCATCTTCCTGCTTCCCTCCTCCTTCTTATCAACAAGGATTTCTCTTGGGAGAGACACTGCCTATAGTTCTGGCCCTGATTTATCTGCAGAGCTGGCCCATCACTAATGCAGACAGTGCCAAGCAGGGGGCCATATGACTAACCCTCCAAGATTCATGGTGTTGTACAGAGGGGCCATGTCAGGTCACGGTCAGAGGACATGGCATCCAAGAGGCGTTTCCATTCTCCTGGGGTGCTCTGCCTCTGACATGGAGCGGAACACATAACCTCCTGGATCTGTGCCCAGGAAGCCTCTTCCCTAAGAAGGAAGGAGACGACTTGGTTTACTCTACTACACAGCAAGACCTGTGGGTAGCCAGAGTGGCATGATAGTTCCAGGCACTTCCTAATACCAAGAACTGGTGGACTTAGTTTTCTAGGAAGACAGCTGCATCTCATACTTTAGGACAATTTCACCATTAGCACCACTTCAGTCCTACCTTCCAGCTACATGTCTGTCCCAGCATGCTCTCTTCCAACAGGCACTGTATTTTCTAACCAGCTGAACTCAGGGCATGTTAGCCAAAGGCTGCTTAAAGTCAAAGGGCACATAACTGTTGGTGTGAAGCTGCCAAGGGAGCACTTGATGTGTCTGTAGACTGTCACTGGTTGACAGAGACATCATTTCCTCTGTGCAGGTCAGGAATTTTTTAAGTATTTTATTTATTTATTAGAGAGAGAGAATGGACACACTATGACCTTTAGCCACTGCAAATGAACTCCAGATGCATGTGTCACCTTGTGTATCTGGCTTATGTGGGTACTGGGGAATTGAACCTGGGTCTTTAGGCTTCACAGGCAAGTGCCTTACCTGCAAAGCCATCACTCCAGCCCCCATGTCAGAAATTTTAGCTAGTTAATCTACATGGTTTCTCTGAACCACAATCAGCAATAAGGCAATAATTAACAATAATAATATCTAATATTTGTTGAAGGTTTCCTACATTCAGGGTTCTGTCCATGAATTAAATTAATCTTTCATTCCATATGATTAAGGGGTAGTTTTATCTTCGTTGACAAATGAGTCAGCCAAAAAAGACACAGAAAATCCTCAAGGTCACGAGACTCTAATGTGTAGAGCTGAGATCTGAACCCATATTGCCTGGCTCCTAAGCTCCCACTCTTAGCTCCAAAAGTAAACTTGTCAGAGCATGGCTTTAACTGTTCTGCTGTAGCCCCTGACACTTAGCACTGATGCCCAGTTGCTATAAGAGGACGCACCCCACACCTTAGCTGCCTCAGAGATTGCTCCCAGTTACCACTGTGAACAGCCCAATGAAGCTGAAGATGAATGGGTTTCAGAGCCATAGCTTTTCTTGACACCATAGCCGCCCACCCCCAATCCTGGATCCACCACACAGACAGCACCAGTTTCATCCCAGAATAAAATCTGTTACATAAGACATGGCAGACATGGGGGTGAACAGAGAACGTGGCCCGAGAGTGGCATCTGGCCACTCTTCCCCTATAAAGTGTGGCTCACAGAGAAAACTTTTCATCTCCCTACAAGCCTCCTTAGGCAAGCAAACTTTCCTTCATCTCCTCGGCTTGGCGCTTTCTATATTTTATTTTATTTTGGTCGTGCACATTATTTGAAGTTACTATGGCAACATGTCACCAGCTGGTATCGCATAGTAATGTTGGCATTTAGGTAGTGAGCTCCCCAAGTTGGCTGCCTCCCTCCCTCTGAGATCTCATTTCCCCCACTAATCTCAGGTGAGTGGGGGATGCCTTATAGCAGCCGGACCCCTCTCCCTTATTTTATTTTTTTCTTCACATCAAAGCAAATGATAGCCTCTTCCTCCATTCACTAGGCATTGCCAGAGACCCGCAAATGTGTGTTTGCATTAGAGGTTGTTAAATAGAAACGTGTAAGTTAAATGATATATGCGGAACTATTGGTATTATCAGTAAGATGATGGTGGTGGTGATTTTAAAGGAGCAAGGTCAATGATTTGGGGAAGGCTACTACCTGGATCAGAATCACATAGTATCCCAGCTTATTAGCATTGCTTACACACCATGGGTTTTCTCCTGTCATCACATGGTAAAGGGACCCTGACTGTTTCCTCTTAAAGCCCTAGTTCTCTCCCACATGTACAAGACCTCTGCGCAGAGTAATGGGTTGAATTAATTAAAAGAATTGATGGCCTTGGATTGCTGCAAGAGTTCTATATGGCAAATAAGTCCCACCACTCACTCATTAAGTAACCCCTCATCAGCCAAGTGCCCACGATGAGTGTACTTATTTTTACACGTTTGACCTAGTTTCAAACCGTGTCTCTCCATGCTGTGATTCATTAGGCACATTTTAAACCAACCCGATTGGAGCGGAGGTGACTCTGCCTGGTTTGTGCAAGTCTCAGATTCAATTTCTCTCTGGAATTTAATATGCGAGCCCCACTGGTAGTCTGTTTTAAGAAGCAATTTCCTATCCAGGCACCTGGCATGCTGCTTGGGTATGGATGAGTGGCTGCCTCACGCCTTGGTAGTAAATATATGTCGATTACAGAATGTCTGCCAGGAATAGGAAGAGAGAGAAGTTCTTCTTAGTCCAGGCTAGAGGGGATCCCCTCACCCCCTGAGTACACCATGCAGCATTGAGGCCTTTCTAGGTTACTGGTGGGGCAGGGAATTGTAACACTCCGGTGCTATAAAGTTTCAGCAACATCAACTGTGCCAGTTGCCAGGGCAAATGAGCCTCTCCCCTCCTCCCAGTTCCTCTAAGCACTGAAGACATAGTAGATGTGGAAGTATGGTCTCAAACTTGTGCAGAGGAGAGGGCCAAGACACAATTGTCATTTTGACATATTGACAAAAGAGCTATACACTTCAGAGAAGCATAAAGTGACTCCATTATTATATCACTGTGTGACAAAGTGTGTGTTTTAAATTCATTGACAGCTAAGAGCCTTTAAGAGCGAGTAAAACCCACTCCTGTTTTCTCATCACATTTCAGGTATCCATTGGTCACATCTGTGTGATTTCCTAAGGATCAGCTACCAAAGTGGGCTAGGCAGTGTTGTAGAAAAGCAAAATGCTTCCAGTTGGAAGTAAAACACTGTCATTTTTCATTAGCAGGCAAATTCAGGTAACTTGTCCAAACTTCAGTCACAGTGCACCAGAAATCCTACTGAAAGACACCCAGCTGGGATTTTCTATGTATAGTTTATGACAAAGAAATTAACAAGCTGGTAAAACAATTTTGATTGATCTGGGCACTGTAACATACCGGCTGACTCCTGGTGAAATGATATGGGTTCTTTTATAAAATGATCACTCTAATGAGGACTGGAAGTCCTCTTTTTTTTTCTTTCTCTCAAAACAAAAACAAAAAGAACCACAAAAAAGCAGCAACAACCCCCACCATCACCACCCCCCCAAAAAACGAAGGAAGCATAGAAGTTTCCCTATATAAAGCTTCTGAGAATGCAGCCTTTTCAAGATAATTCTAAGCAACTGAAGTGCTAAGGTTTGTTGGGATTTTTTAAAAATTTTTCTCCACTTCAGATTCAAATCAAACCATTGGAAATTAAAAGCATTTCATATCTATGCATTTGGGGGAGACCGCAGTTCTAACAATAGTGGATTTTTTTTACCACACCCCCACACCCTCCTACATGCTCACAATCCCAGCACTCATTTAAGCCCAACCGTTAAAAGTAAAGTATTGTCCAAGAGACGACAGCATTTTCTCTTACAAGACCATCGATCGCAAATTAAATAAATAAATCAAACCTTCCCATATCTCTTACCTCAAAGCAGTGGAATTACCTGCAGTGGATTTCCCCCTTCCTTGCACAAAGAGCCAGGCTTTGACCAGCAGCAAAAATAACTCCAAAAGGAAGGAAAAATAAGCCCTTTATATTGTAATTTTCACTGTTTATAGGCAAGAAGTGTAGTGGGTCTGCTCACGTAGGAATAAATAAAAAGGCGAACAAACTGCACAGCATCTGCCATGTGAAAAGAAAAGACCTCTAGTGGCCACAGGCTGAATTCTTCAAGGAAGGGAGAGAAGAGATGGAGTAGACGAAATGCATTTGTACGCACACACACACACATACACACACACACACACATACACACACACCCTTCTGTACCCTTCAAACTAGAAATTTCCCTTTCTTGCTTTCAGCCTGGCCAGAGGTATAACAAGAATCAAGTTCATTTCTTGCTCTGAGTGGGACCTGGTCAAGTTAGCTGCCCGAATAGCGATGTTCAGTCAGTCTGGTTTGAGAAGGGTGAATAATTTCATTAACTCACCACCACCCCCTGGAGGTCTGAGCAAGAGATTGCTGTCGGCTTATCGAGGAGGTGTTTAACTGTTAGACCTTCTCTTACTGGGACCAAACACCTGACCCGAAGCAGCTCACCAAAAAAAAAAAAAAAAAAAAAAAGGTTTGATTCAGCTTAGAGTTTCTGGAGGGGATTTTATGATAACATGATCCCATAGCCATTCTGAAGTTTTTTAATGCATTGACAACAAGGGTCCTCTGTGTTCACTTTGTTCTTCTATAGCTGACTCTGCTGACTGGGAAAATGTGCTACCCCTAACTTCCTAACCCAGAAAATCCAGAGGCAAGTGAGAATCTGTATCTCATCAGCTAACACTAAGGGTTCCTAAGGAGGAGTGCCAAGGGCCTTTCTGGAGTCACTCAGAACATTCTTTTATCACTAGGGCAGAATTCTAAACCTATCATCTGGCAAGTATATATATTTTAGTATTTTTTAGCAAAAGGAGAAATTTTTTTATTTTTTCTTGTTTATTTTTACTTATTTGAGAGCAATAGACAGAAAGAGAAAGAGGGAGGGAGAGAGAGAGAGAGAGGGAGAGAATGGGCATGCCAGGGCCTCCAGCCACTGCAAACGAACTCCAGATACGTGCACCCCCTTGTGCATCTGGCTAATGTGGGTCCTGGGGAATCAAGCCTCGAGCTGGGGTCCTTAGGCTTCACAGGCAAGTGCTTAACCGCTCAGCCATCTCTCCAGCCCAAAATATTTTATTTACTTCAAAAGGAGAAATTTTTTTTATATGAACAAAGGCAGCAATTTGTAATACCAATCCCTCTGCACCTTTGTGGTTTAAACATAAAACTTACAAACCTATCTATAGAAGTGGGTGTTCTTGGACCCATGTGTACAGTGTCAGCCAGTCCATCTTCTACAAATCTGCCCTGGACTGGGACACCGTGGGATGTCCTCTGTCCAAGATGGCAGCCCACATGGGACCCTGGAGGAGGCACTTGTTGAGAATGGCATCTCAGCCCTACTGGATCAGGAGCCAGCACTTCCCTTATCAGCTTCCACAGTAGACCTCCCTGAGTCCTGTTGCCAGTGCCACATAACTTAACACTGTCACTAGCCATCTGGGAGGGAAAAGGCTGGTGCCTTCATGGTGCATGGATGGGTATGGTTCTGGCTCCTGCTCCTCCTCAAGTATCCATCCTGATTTCCCTGTTACCCGAATCCTTTTTCCCTCTTGCACACTAATTGTTCTTCACCAAATGGATAGAAAGCCACAAACATCAAGTGCCATGTCTTCTTATTTCCTTTTTTATTTTTATTTGTTATTGGTTTACACATGTGTGAAGGAGCCAGCCAGGATCTCTTGCCACTGCAAACATGTATCTGTCTGGCTTTATGTGAGTGGCTGAGGAATTGAACCATGGTGAGTAGGCTTTGCAAGCAAGCAGCATTGACCTCTGAGCCACCTCTCCATCCCCCTTCTTTTATCATTCTTATTGCTAACAAGTACCAATCCTGGGGCTGAAGAGATTGCTTAGTGGTTAAGGTGCTTGCCTGAAAAGCCAAAGGACCCAGGTTCAATTCCCTAGGACCCATGTAAGCCAAATGCACAGGTGGCGTATGCATCTGGAGTTCATTTGCAGCAGCCAAAGGCCCTGGTACACCCATTCTCTCTCTCTCTCTCTCTCTCTCTCTCTCTCTCTCTCTCTTTGTCTCTGTCTCAGATATATAAATAAACGAATAAATAAATAAAAATTTATAAAGAACCAATCCTAGTTGGTGCTAGGTTCTCTCGCTGGCCAATGTATGGAGATCCAATAACTGATCCCTCAACAGAGACTTGAATACACTACAAGGTACAATAGGGCCCATCTGATCTTTCTGATAACTCCTTTGAGGGTAGATATGGGTGGATTACCATTCCAACCAGAAGAGTGATGCGATTTGCCCAGGCAAAATATTTGCCAGAAAATGAAACTGTCTTCAGGATTTTATCACAGGCTATATTTCCTGACATCCATGCAAAGCTGTTTTTCCAATGTACAAATAGCAGGAGAAGCAATGGAGCTGGTCCTGTTTCTGTATCTGTCGTTCTTCTCACAGCCCCAGGCACATAATAGGTGTCCGATTCGTATTTCTTTAATGAATAAGCAGTCAGGACATTTCTTCACAGATTGTTTTCTGTGCTGACTAGGTAAGAAGAAATTCTTTACACCTGGACAGCCGTGCCTAGTAAGGTTTTGTGTTTCATAGTTTTATGTCAAAGAAATTGAGAAGATGAACTCATGGTCCTTTATTCTACTCAGTTACAATATTTTTCTTTGTGTCTTTCAGAGTCACTTTGTGGCATGCATGACAGCCATCTTAGACCAGATGGGTGACCAACACTATGCCTTCTATATTGAGACCTTCCACACCAGCTCAGACCTTGTGGTGAGTCTGCAGGACACAGGGTTTGGGGTGGGATTGGGAGATAGAAACCCGTGACATATCATGTCCTTGCTTCTCATGAATTTAGGATAAGAAGGTCTCCCACAGATACTGAGTATGTGTTTGCGCTGCAAGTTGTAAACATGCATATCTAATTCTCTGTTTCCTTGTATATCTCCATTCTGGAATGTGTCTCCAACCTATATTACAGCTGAGACTTGAATATCTACGGCATAATGTAGATGTGACTCAGACAATATTTGTTGATGAATTATGCATGCTTTTGGGGCTTGAGATGACGAGAGTTGAAGTTGTATAGTCTTGGGTTTGAATCCTGGATTTGTCACTATGTGACCTCAGGCTTTCCCAACTATCGAGTGAGGATAATACCACTTGTGTCATAGGGCTGTGAAGAGATTATAGGACAGCATGATAGTGTTCACACGGCAAGCACTCAGCCAAAGCCAGCTGTGCTGTATTATATAGAGGACAAGTGCATTGAGAAAGTCAGCCCCTGAGCCCGTTTCTTCTCACCTCTCAAGACTCATCTGCTATAGGGTCTTCTGTCTGTGGTTCATATCTCTGCAGCGAATGACTTCAGTGCCACACAGACCAACCCAAACTGTCCCTATCCTGGGGGTGTAGCTCATCACTGTCTCTTATCCATGGCTGGATCAGGAGGCCTGTTATCAGGCTTTACTGTTATTCCCCAAGGAGGGACTAAGGGTTGCACCAACCTTAGGGAGTAATCCTTAAGAGGATGATCATTAGGAAATAGAAGATTCACCCCACCACCCATTGTATTTTCCCTTTTGGAATAGTGTTGGCAAGAATTGGAACCCTTTCCAGGATACAAAAAAGCTAAGATTACATAAAGAAGAGTAAAGAACTAAGGATCTGGAGAGATGGCTCAGCAGTTAGGGTGCTTGCCTGCAAAGCCTAAGGACCCTGGTTCCATTTCCAAGTACCTATATAAAAGCCAGATGCACAAGGTACCACATGCACCTGGAATTAGTTTGCAGTGGCCAGAGGCCTGCGCACACCCATCCCCCCTCTCATAAACAAATAAATAAGTATTTAAAAAGAACTCAGATTTCTCTGCATTCAACTTCTCTGTGATTCATATGTGAAATAGGAAAGCAGAATTCTTAACTCTTGATCCTTATGCAAAGAGATTTCTGGTAAAGGAATGTTCATTGAACATACATATTTTCTTAAGAAATCCTCACAGTAGTATGACCTAGGTCACAGTGTTCAATCTAAACTCTATTTGCTCACAGCTTGATAGCTAGCAAGCAGAGTGTTGGGACTGGAACTTCTAGTCTTGCCCCTGTATCATGCTCTTCCTTCTCACTCAGAAGCTGCCTGTCCATCCAGGAAACAGAAGCCTTCTCTATTGCCATAGGTAGTTGGTGTGCGGGTCAGGAGAGCTGCATCTTCCCAGGGAACATGGAGGATGAATAATCCCCCATTATTATTGACAAGTGTTTAGTGAGCATCCACAGGGCTCTGCACTAAGCATCTGTCTAGTACGTGGTACACACTTGATCTTCATGGTAAGCCTTGTAAGGTAGACATTACCCTTGGCCAGCTGATGTGGAAGCTGGACTTAAGCACAAAGGTGCCTAAAAGCAAACATGGCTGGAAAGGAACTAGTGCCATTTACAGAATTTTCAAATGATTTTCAAGTTATATTCCTCCTCGTTTCACCATAAATACAGAGAGAGAGAGAGAGAGAAAGAGAGAATGAGAGAGAGAGAGAGAGAGAGACTACCAGAGCTGATCTGCTTTTAACTATTTCCTACATTGGGTTCCAAGTGAGATTTCCTTTGAAAAAAGGGTCCACATTAGAAATGATTTGCACATCACTGCTCAAGGCAGGATGGGTTCTGAATGGGTTTGCTGTGGATTTTCAGCTTTACCTAAAGCACCCAGGTGATCCGCCTTCATTACCTCCCGCTCAAGAGGGTATCGGTGCAGGTGCCTCTTGACTTTGCTGTCTGGAATTTGTTTCCTGTAGAGACAGAGACCAAGTTTATCCCACTGCAAAACCTGATGAGTATGTTCAAGTCTATGGTGGGCCTCTTCAAAGGAGAGTACAAAAGTCGTCCTTGTTTCTAAACCTCCTCTGTATGCTCCTCCAATCTGCTCATGTGCCTGTGTGACATATGAATGAGCTGTGTTCGCAGCACTGCTAATTAGATGCTCATTTAAATAATAGTTTGCTTGTTCAATGACCTGAGATGATGTCAGATAGTGTGGATTATTTCCTTCATAAATGCATACTTGGGAAGATGAGTATAAAATCACCCCACATCAACAAATATGTTTACTTCTATATCCTTAAAGACAGAATTAACAGTGCTTTATTTTCAGAGTGTCTTCTCAGTGAATATTCATACTCCATTTCTTTTTGCTTTATTTTTTATTTTTATTTATTTGAGGGGGAAGGGAGAGAATAGGTGCTCCAGGGCCTGTAGCCCCTGCAAACAAACACCAGACACATGTGCCAACTTGTGCATCTAGGCTATGTGGGCCCTGGGGAATTGAACCTGGATCCTTTGGCTTTGCAGGCAAGTGCAATAACTGCTAAGCCACCTCTCCAGCCCTCGTGCTCCATTTCTATCGGAGGGTGAAAAAGCGAAGCTGACGTTCAAGCTTCCAATCTGCTGCCATGACTTTCACTGAGTTATTTAATGAGAACCTGAGCTCCTCACCATTCTGACCCTGTAAAAGAGAATGCAGAAAACACTTTAAGCAGACAGCAAGGTCTGGCCTGTGTTCCTGTGAGGGCAGAGTGATGGGTATGTTCTGTGGTGTCATTGCAGGACTTCCTGATGGAGACTTTCATCATGTTCAAGGACCTCATAGGGAAGAGTGTGTACCCTGGGGACTGGATGGCCATGAGCATGGTGCAGAACAGGTGAGCTACCCCTCCTTTTAAAATGCTTGTGCGCCACTTATTTCAAAGAACTCTGGGAGACATAAGGTGGGAGAGAAGAGAGTAAAGTATCAACAGATACTATGTTGTATACTTAAACCCAAGGAGGATCTCCTCATCAATTTGAAGCCACTCAAAAAGTATTTCCCAGGCTGGAGGGATGGCTTAGTCATTAAGGCATTTGCCTGCAAAGCCAAAGGGCCCAGGTTCAATTCCCCAGGGCCCATGTTAGCCAGATGCACAAGGGGGCACATGTGTCTGGAGTTCATCTGCAGTGGCTGAAAGCCCTGGCATGCCCATTCTTTCTCTCTCTCTCCCTCCCTCTCCCTTTCTCTTCCTCTTTCTCTGTCAAATAAACAAATAAAAATAAAATATTTTTAAAGTATTTCCTACCTTCTAATTTCCTTATATAAAAATATTTTACCTGGTCTATGACACTTTGTCAAGAGAGGAAGTACAAAGTTATAGATAGATGTGTGTGTGTGTGTGTGTATGTATGTGTGCATGTGTGTGCACACATAGGTGTGTCAGGCCCTCTAGCCAGTGCAATAAACACCAGACACTTGGCTGTTTAGGGCTGGTTTAAGTGAGTGGCCTGGGAATTGAACCTAGGCCGGCAGGCTATGCAAGCAAGCACCTTTAACTACTGAGCCATCTTCCCAGCCTCCATTATTTTCAAGCTGTATTGTTTTAAAGTTTATTTAAAATAAAAAAGTATTCTGTGCCATATGTAAAAATAAGTATCAGACACATTTAGATTAAACAGTTTTGAACAAGTTTTCCTGCCTTCTCAGGGCTTTTAATATGCTAATGCATTTCTCTAAGAGGAAGAAATAGGCGACAGTATTTTCCCAGATGAATTTGTCTTTGGAAACACATGGGATACAATTTATGTGTCTCTGTTTGTATGCATACCTATTCTTGTCTCATAGACTGTCACAAGAATAATTCAGACCCCACATGGCCAAGCACAACATATAATAATAATAATATAGTATATTAAATATAATATATATAATAATTCAGGCCCCACATGGCCAAGCACAACATGAGATAACAGTTACCTTAAGTAGTTTCATTCTTCACTGCTACGTCTCTCCAAGGCAGAATCCAAATTGCAACCCTCCTCATCGATACTTTCTGATAGTACCTTTCTCCGTCCTTCTGGCTCTCAATGGATGTCCCATGCTATGGTTTCCCCTGGTCTCTCTAAGAACCTCCTTCCAAAATCCTATCCATGAGTACCCTTCAGCAGGGCCTTCCTGGCTCCCCTCTTTCCTTTCTATCCTCCTTTCCTTTTGCAACTTCTATTTACTTCCTGTCCTTAACATGGAAAGCTCTTCATCTCATTTGGGCTTCTAGTTTTACCCTACAGTACCTACTGCTTCTGCTCTACATCAGACACACACACACACACACACACACCCATAATGCTTAGCAAGACAGAAATGTCCTGAGAAGGTAGAAGGGAGGAAATCCAACAGACAAAAACAGAATTTTCTTTAGAGGGAAGGATGGAGAAATTACTATGGACATTTTTGAATTAATGATTGGGTCATCAGATACATTCTGAGAATATCTGTCTCTTGTATGCCTAAGAGCTGGCTGCAGTTCCTGGCAGCTTCTATCCCTGACCTTTCAGTCCTGTGAAAAGCTGCTCTTTCATTCCCTAGACATCCAACTGCCCACCACGTGATAGACACCCTAGCCACTGTACCCTTGGGCCAGCTTTAGGAGCTAGAGGAGTGGAGGAGAGGTTTGTAATGGCGGCAGGAGGCATCTGTCAGTACATCTTGCCTGATGGTGGAAAGGAGAAGCTCCACGCAGCAGCACAGGGTCAGGGGAGCGTCCCCAGCCTGGGCTCAGCCTGCCCCGTTCTCCGGTTCACATCTCACAGATGGAAAGATGGCTTTGGGTGGTGAACATGCTGGTGGGAATTGAGCCCAGCCCCATTTTGGATCAGAAGCAGTTCCCTCTCTAGCCCTATGGAGTGAGCCCTGTGCAGGTACACAGAACTCCATGCTCACTTAGAAGACCCCCACACTTGGTTTAGTGTTCTTGTGTTATCAACTGTCCATAATGCCTGGACAAGGAGATTCCTATTTTCATTTTGCACTGTTCCCACAGCTTGTGTGTCTGCTCATATGTCAATGATCAGCTATCTTGGATCACGGCATTTGCTATCTACTATATTACACATGGGCCCTTTACTGCCTGCCAGATGCTGATCATGTCTTGAGACTCTGCCGAATTACATAAAGCACCCAGGAGGAGACGCGGGTGTCATTTTCTTTATACCTTGCATTGCAAATATGCCCAGCCTCTCACTGCTACCTACTTTTCCAAACTTGTGTAACATCGCATAAGTCATGGCTCTACCTGGAGACCTTGCCTCTACCCAGATCAGACACCCCCCCATAATAATTCTGAACTCTGTCATCCTTACTTGGGGGGATCCCTCTAAGGTTCCTTCAGGGTGGGAAAGTCTGTTCCTACCGTAGGGTTTGCCATTATCTCACTCATAATAATCCTCTCTTCATAGGAATAGGACTATTCTGGCTCCAGAGAATGAGATTTTTAATTCTTTTTTATTTTGGTGGTGGGGGAGATGAGTGAAGTGAGAGGGAGGGAATGAGGAAGACTGCAGCTCCAGACGGTGGGGTGCAGGGACACTTGGACCTGGGATGGAAGGAAGATGAGAGAGAAGGGAAGGGGGCTTTTTGAGGGCAAGCCCTATGTTTAATCTGTATCTGGCTTTGGCTCATAGTACAGAGCATGGAATTCATAAATTTACATAATGAGCTGCATGTGTACACAGGGTACTTATTGAGTAGGATTTCTAAAGAATTCATACTCGCCTGAGTAGAAAGAAACTGTATTGGATCAGATAACCACAACAAAATCCCTCAAAGCTATAGTTTCAGTCATGGATATATGGAGGTGCTGACAGACTCATGGGAGGAATCTGTGTTTCTGTCTGTTCTCTCTGCTGTCTTCATTCTCAAGTAGATACTCTCTTTAGAGTGCCAGAAATAGTTCTGCCCATATTGAAAGGATATGTTTGATTGCAAACGAGAATAGGAGGGGCTAGAGGGATTGCTCAACAGTTAAGGTACTTGCCTGCAAAACCTGACGACCTGACTCAGCAATACCCACATAAAGCCAGGTGCACAAAGTGGCACCTGCATCTGGAGTTCATTTTCAGTGGCTGGAAATCCTGGAATGCCCATTCTCTATCTGCCTCTTTCTCTTCTTGAAAATCAATAAATAAAAAAATACAAAAAGAAAATAGAGAGAAAAGCCAAAAAATCTATACAGGGAATCTTTTCAGTAGGTGTAATAGGAGTTCTCAGGCTAATATTTAAAGTCTGGTTTGGGCTACATGCTCATCCATAAACCTCTGTGGCTGAAAAATGAGAAGTGTTATTTATTAAGTAAGGCTTTGATCTTGTGATTCTCCATGGACCACACTAGGGATAGTGTGCTCAGTTCTACCCAAAGCACAAAGTCTGAGAGCAAGAGGAGAAACAGAGCAGGGAGTTCTCCAAAGGGAAATCTAGAGTTGTTACAGGAAGGAGGACTAGATGACTGGCAGGCAAGTACACATGCCCCGGACTGATCACAACCATGACTGGTCAGAGTCCTCCTGGGCATTCTGAAAGAAGCACCTACTGACCTGTGTGAGAGATAAGAGCCCCACATGCCAAAATCTTTATTTTTCATATCTAGAAAATGAGGCCCTAATCTAAGGGACCTACAGAAATAGACTTATCTACTAAACAGAAACATTTTTTTTTTTTTAATCTCTGAAGGATCATCTAAGTTCTTTGTCTTTAAATGTTTGTAAAATCCAGGCTCAGGGCTACAATATGGACCTCATGTGGCCCAGGATGGCCTTGAACTCACTGTGCAGCTGAGGAGAATGACCTTGAACTCTTGATCTTCCTGCCTCTTCTTCCCAAAATGTAGCATGACAGGCACACACCTCTATGTTCCATGCCACCCTCCTCTCTTGGAAAGTCATTGAACCTCCTGGTCTGTCAGTTTCCTAATCGATAAAGAGAGAATAAGATTTTCTCTTTCTTTGTCGAGTGTGGAGCTATTCCTTAGCACTGCCTGTGCTGTCCTGAAGAAGTCAGTAAGCAATGCTGTTCCCTCACCAGGTAATGACAACTTGGTCTTGGCTAGAAAAACATGTGCTAATGTCAACCTTCCAAAAATAGCTATCCTTTCATCCTGGTAGTACATAGCTTAGCTTATAGATTTCTTTCATCTTCTAGCCACAAGGACAGCTACATTTATGGAGCTCATGAAATTTTCTCTATTGTTGCATTTTGTTTGTTATTACAATAGCTTACATGTTTTAAGCACCTAGATCAATCATGGCCGTAAGTGCCATGCATACCCCCGCTCCTCTGATTCTCACAACCACCTTTGGATGCAGAGAAATGATAATGCACAGTGTATAAATGAGAAAGCAGAAGGACAGACGTGGTAAGTAATTGACTCCATGGTGCACTTCCAATAAGAGAGAAGCCCCTCTATCTAATCCCTGAACCTCTGCTGTTTCGCTCTATGAAACAGTGAAGTTTATATTAACTACCTTACACAGACATCAAAGCTGAAGACCCAAAGGGGTGACAACCTGCCAAGGTCTTACAGGTAGTTTGTGGAAGATTTCAACATGTAGATAGACAGAACATGCACTATGATTTAGCCAGGTCTGGTAATCCTCAGAATACCATTTTCTCTTCCTTAAAAATAAGCAGCTCACCTATATAGCCAAGACAATCCTCATTGGTAAGTTAGCCAGGACATTATAACTAACTTAATCTTTTCCTCATGGTCTTTCCCTCTCTCTATTTATCCTTCCATCCTGTGGTGGTTTGAATGAAATGCCGCCGCCCCCCCCCCCCAGCTCATATGTTGTGAATACTTAGTCCCCAGTTGGTGGCAGTTTGGGGAGTGAGCCTTGCTGTAGAGGGTGTGTCAATGAGGGTGGGTCTTGGGGTTTATTAGCCTAGACCAGTGGGTGTTCAGAGCTAGCTCACTCTTGCTTTACTACCTCCCAGCTGCTATGACAAGACATGATGCCCAGCCTCTGCTCTGCCATGCTTTATCCCTGCCACAATGAAGCTTCCCCCCACCCCCGAGACTTGAAGCTGAAATAAATCCTTTCCTCCCATAAGTTGCTTTTTGCTCAGGTGTTTTTTGCCCAGCAGTGAAAATGTAACTGCCAAACATCCCCTCCTCTTTATCTCTTGTCCTCTGTTACCTATTATAATTTATCTATAATATCGTTGTTTCCATTTCTGATTTATGCATATGTCTATGTATGTATAAATAATCTAGCATGTGCTTTTCTATTTGTTGGAGGAAGGAGTAGAGTTTTCCAGATTTGAATGTCTCCCCCAGCTGTGTATTGCTTTGTGTATGCAAACGTAATGACATGTCTACTGTAAGGACTATTTCCTGGCAGAACATTTTTCTTGATGGTAAGATGCAGAACTCAGCAAGAGCTGATTTACGTGCTGTGGTTAATTTTTAAATGATCAAGTTCTTTTAATGTTGTAAATTAACAAAATTATGCCCAGGAACCTCTCTTTTCCCTCTTCCATCTGTGCCTCTATCTGGAATTGTGGCTTTGTGATAGGGGCTTAGGGATTTATGCACACTCTTACAGCTTCTCTTAAAGGCAGTCAGTCAATGTTTATTGAGTGTTTAGGGCTCAAGGGAGGGGACAGATCCAAGTTGAAGATAGAGGACTTCCTTCTAGTGAGGACGAGTAAGTGTGATTACAGACACTCATAACCAAGTGCTACAGTGAAGGTCATGAGTGCAGAGCACAGAGACAGCCTAGAGGCAGAGAAGTTTGAACTTATGACTGAGCCAGGTTCAAATCCCATCTCTGTCATTACATAGTTGAATAATTTTGGGCCATTAACTTAACAACTCTGGACTCAATTCTTCTCACCCTAAAATGGGACCAACAGTAGTTCCTATCACAAAAGACTGGGGAGAGGCTAGAATGAAATGATTTGTATAATTAGAATGCTGTTGACACATAGCAAACACTTCATAAATGTTGGGCATTTTTATATTCCTATGATCTGGATTTATGCAGAATGCCTCACAGAAGGTACAAACATGGGTTGGCTCTTGGTCATGTTTACCAGGGACCCATGTAGAGACATCATATTGTCAAATCACACAGCAGGTGTATGGTTGGGTCACAGCAAGTGACCCCAGGAACATGAGTAGGGCAGTGATAATAATTTAGTCATAGTTCTATGAATAATGTGTGAAATAAATTGTTGGACCCACTCCCTCTTCCCCTGGCTGCCTTAAATTGAGGTGATTATTCTTTTAAAGAGTCCCCACTTCCTGTTGTCCACCTCATCCTGAGAGTGTGCGGGGGGGGGGGGGAAGAGACATAAAGATTTCTTCATGGTTTCTTTACCCCACACAACAGACTTAATCCTGAAGTCCAGCTAGCTATAGGAGTCCAATCTGAGGAGTCTGTTGCACCCCTAAGGAAGTGAGTGTTGAGAGCCCCTGAGATAAAGCATGCATGACACCAAGCTGGAAAAAGTAGCTTCTCTTTAAACTCCAGGTGCATGAACTTTGGTGTGTTGTGAGAGGAGTAGTGTAAAGGCACTGGAAAAATGCGTGTGTCCAGGCCTCAAGGGGAAGCAGAAGAGCCTGCCTCCCCTAGTCAGTTGTATTATTTCCATCTTTAAGTGTTGACCAGTAGAATCAAAGATATCTCCTATGGACCACAGGGGAAGGAGAGTGTGACTCATAGAGCCCATCTGCCCCCCCCCCCTTGTGATACTTCACAGAAGAGCACATGCCTCCCTCCCTCCCCCTCTTATATTCACATCAGACAACTAGTTGGAGGAGCAGCGCTGTGTCATCACGTCAGCCTCCCAAGGGATGGTCTGGGCAAGTCGGAACAGGAGAACGACTGGCATCTGCTGAGGATTCATGTGCAGAGGCTGCTTCATCCTCATTTGGTCTCCACACTTGGGTCACCTTGCAGATGGCGCCACTGAGACGTCAGGAGGTCAAAGTCACAGCTCAGAAGGGAGGGCAAGTGACGGAGGCAGGCTTGCTGCAGCCCCTGCGGCGGCCCTGTGCACTTTCGATTCCTGGAGCCGCCCCTGTGTCCTGTGGAGCGTTTATGTGGGCTTACTCGGGAGGGAGAGCGTGGGAACTCTCCCCGTCTTGCAACAAGGATTTCTTCTGCCACATGAGGGCAAGTGGGAAGCTGGGGCAGCAGAGCCAGTAGCCAAGTGAAGCCTTATGCCGTGTTTCCCAACACCACCACGCCTCTTCCTGCTCCCACTCTCCTTGCTCTGTTGCACATATTTCTGGTTCCCTGTGGAAACATCCACATGTGGCTTCCACTCAGGACCTGGATTCATCATGTTCACCTGTTTATTTAGTGCCTGGGCTCATTGTGTTGAACAGCTTTAAAAAGGTGTTGATCGACTACTGCATAGGCTTGGGGGTCCCACTGGGAAGGCTGTTGGCCAGCCCCTGAAGACTGGGTTATGTTGAGTGTTGGCCCTGGACCCAGTCAGCTGTGGGCAGGGTGGCACCACTATCTAAACAGGGTAAGCATTGTCTATGGTATGCCCAAGAAAAACCACACTATGAAATGATATGAAAGCCTATGAAGGCTGAACTTCCAAGGAGCTTGTGGATCCTTCTCCAAGGTATCAGAGAAAGATAAGCCACTGGAATGTGGGAAATTATTTGATCTTCCCAAGGGCCATTCACTTCCTCTGTTAAGTGGGTATAACAGTCACATCTACTTCCGTTTACATAATTAGATGAGATCATGTCTGCAGAGCCTTCAGCACCGAGCATGGGCGGGGTCATAACTGCTATATCCCTCACTGATAATGTTAACTAGGTGAGCTCACAGCCGGGACTGGGCAAAATCACAGGGACTTCCTTGTGGGCAAAATAGCATAGTGGATCAACAGCTGCATTCCAAAGGCAGTGTGCCTTAAGTGGTATTCTGAGTCCATGTATATGAACCGGGTGGGGCTGCTGGACATCTCTAAGACTCTAATAATGACTAGCTCAGAGAGGACAGAGAGAGAGAGAGAATGAGCAGGGAAGGATAAAAGGAAAGGAAAAGGAGGAAGGCGGTGCAGGTAGGTAAGCAGGTGAACCCATGCAAAGGACTTAACACAGAGCCTTGTACAGACTACAATGTGGCTGGATCACCATCTGCTAAACATCATAGACGAGAAGAGTTTGGTTGAGATTTGAAAATGAACTTTGCTGTTAAGCAATTTTTTTGTTCATTGTTGAGCAAAACAGAGAGTTGAGTGTTTTTTTTTTTTCCCCAACCACTTCAGAACACTTATGTCTTGTAAAGTAAAGAAGAACATTGAGAATAAAAATGCCTTATTTTTCCAAACCCAAACCTGACATCAAAGTTAAGTGTTATTCTAAGGTTCAGGGTGTGGCTATAGAGGAATCCAGAGGGACGGAAGCAACTTGACTTTCTCCCCGGATGTCTGCTTGGAAACAGTGCGACCAATAGCACAGAGATGATTGGTTTCTGGTCGCTGGACCAGCCTCTGAGATCCTAAGACAGGTTTAGATTGACAATCCAAGTAGGGGCTATGCCTGGAACTCCTCATAGCTTTGTTGTTACCAACAATGTAGAAACCCTTCATTTTGGTATCACATTTCATTTTCTGATATGTTTATGCATAATATGACAGCCACTCAATGCACTTCCATCTGGAAAATAGATAACTGCTCTTTAAGGAGAAAATAGAGATGTCTCAAAGGCAAATTAACAAATGAAAAAAAATAATAAACCAAAGAAATCTCACTTTTCGACAGCCCAATGGGATGGTGGACTTTATGGGAAGTCCTTTCTGCCTTGGTGTGGTCCTTTCTAGCTCATACCCAGCTGCTAACCGTCCATTCGGCTCTGTGCCTCTGCTTTTGGAAGATGGATGACGTCATGCAAAGGAAACCAAGAGCCCAATAGCCACTATCTCACACTGCTCTTTCTGCTCAGCACACTTAGGTAGCTCTGTGATGAACATGTGACCCAGACTGGGCCAAGACTGTGGCCCACACAGCAAATGCTCTAGTACCTGCCACACTCCCCACCCAGCCAAAATGCCACCAGCAAGACTGGACGTTTCCCATATTTGTGTTAGTCAGGGCTCTCTAGAGAAACAGGACCGATAGAATGGACATGTTTAAAAAGAGGAACTTATTGGATTATCTCATAGGATTCAGGCTGCGCAACCCAACAACAGCTGTCCGCAGACTGAAAAGTTGAAGAACCAGCAGCTGTTCGGTCTGTGAGGCTAAATACAGGCTAAACATCAGAGGGCCTGTAGCCACTCAGTCTGCAGGCAAGACAAAACTGCAGAAGCTCGCACAAGCTAGCAGAGCGTGCATCCAGGCCAAAAAGCAAGTAGCATGGATAGACAGGCAAAAAGAAGCGAAAGCCCTAAGCCTATTCCTGGAGCTTTCTTATACATAGTACCCAAAGGGAAAGGCCACCTATTTTGGAAGAAGGGCTTTCTGACTCTGTTCATCTTGCCTAGGAAAGCCCCCAGACCCATCCAAGAAGCAAGTCTCTTACTCCATTC
The DNA here is from genome assembly GCA_036346955.1 of Dipus sagitta. Classification (NCBI taxonomy): domain Eukaryota; kingdom Metazoa; phylum Chordata; class Mammalia; order Rodentia; family Dipodidae; genus Dipus; species Dipus sagitta. The sequence goes on along the minus strand of CM070777.1, from coordinate 46,206,194 downwards.
CTAATCTGGTTGAGTTGACAACACACCCAGAGAGCTTCTTCCATCTTTATTCTCTCAGGTTTCTCTGGCTGCTGGGTGCTCAACCCATCTGTAGGGGAAAAAAAGCTACCAATACCAGGGCCTTACTGCTTGAGAAACAACTTCCAACCACCGAGGGGCTAGTAAGAGTGAGATAAATAGCTCAGCCTATTAGCATCCTAAGAGAGGACACTTCTGATGTGCAAATGTGTTCTGTAAAGTCTCTGAGAAGCTCCCAAGCAGAATAGAGGTCCACTGACACAATCTACTCAACAGTGTTTCTTTTGCTGGCCTCCCCTGGTGAAAAGACAGCTGGGAGAGTGGTCTCTGGGCCAGCCACTACATGAACAGAGAGCCATTGATCACTGGCTGATCATGAAAAATGATAAAATGGAGGCAATATCTCAGTGGCGGGGTGCTTGCCTTGCGTGCAGGAGACCCTAGGTTCAATTGCAAGACCTATCCTCCCCCAACAAAAGACAGTGATGTGTGTATGATCTCATCCTTACTCTAAAAATTTGCAAACATAGACACACAAAGAAGACTTAGACACATGGCAGTTGGGAGATGACGACAAAAATCCAGGAAAGAATTGATAATGTCATGGGCGCAGGTCACTGGCAGTGGGGTGAAATGAAACAGGTGAATTCTGCATGTACCCTGAAAGCACTGCTAAGCAGTTCTGTTGATAGGCTGAATGTGACACGAAGACAGAAGTCAAGGTTGCTGGGCCAGATAGATGGCTTAGTGGTTAAGGCACTTGTCCTGCGAAACCTAAGGACCAAGGTTCAATTCCCTAGGACCCATGCAAGCCAGATGCACAAGGTGGAACAAGCATCTGGAGTTTGTTTGCAGCGGTTGGAGGCCCTGCTATACCTAGTTCATTCACTCCCTCATCCCCCCTCTTTCTCTCTCAAGTAAATAAGTAAATGAAAAGTCAAGGTGCTTATTGATGTGGGGTCTTTTCCTCTTTCGAGCAGGTGGAAAAAGGGAGTTGTTCTTTCCTCAGATGAGATTACAGAGAGATGTATTTGAGGTAGGAAGGAAAGGAGTAGCAGCTATCTTCTCATTGCTTGGACAAAAGTACCCAACCACAAGCAGCTGCTGGGAGGAAAGGGTGTATTTTGACTTACAGTCTTGAGGAGAAGTTTCACCCTGGCCGGGAAAGCATGGCGGAGCAAAGGCTGGGCATCGCTTGTGGTCACATCAGCTGGGAGGAGGTAGCAGAAGTAGGCTTTCACTTGTGCACACCCACTGGGCTGGACTAATATCTTCCAGTGCCCACCCCCTACCCACATACCTGCTCCAGCAAGGCTCTACCTCCCAAAGACTCCACCAGCTAGTGATGGAGTATGAAGCTTAATCACAAACACGTGAGACAATGGTGAACATTATACATTCAAACATATAAGGCACTTGAGGTTTGGCTTTAAAGTGTGAGGTTTCAGGACAGGGAGCAGAGAGCTGGTATACAAACTGGTATTCACAGAAGAGGTCTGGGATAGGGATGAGATGCAGGAAGAGAAGACTTGTGGATTAATGAGCCTGTGAGTTGCTAGTCCCTCAGAAAGTATGACCTGAGAGGCATTACTGAGGCACACAGATGCACCCTCTGACATCTCAATGGATGCTGGTGAAGGAAGTCACCTTTGGGTGGCACAGATGCAGCAGGTCCTGCCCTGCAGTGGCTTACAGCCTGGAAGAGAAATATTGGGTGCATGGAGACAGCTAAAATATCAAGTGGGCTAAGAAGAAGGTATAAGTGCCCTCAGAGTGTGAGAGGGGTGACAGTCAGTGAATTACAGCTAAGGAGTAAGAAGCAGCTTTTGATCAATTCTAGACCAAGCAAGACCATAAAAACAAAATTTTTGACTTTAAGAGATTAGGTAAAGGGTAGTCTACAAAAAGAAAACAGCCAGGCACTCAAGAAGCAGCCAGAAACACAAGATAACAGTGAGAAGTAAGTGGGAAGAAAGGTTGGGGGGGCAAGCATGAAGGGCAGTGGGTGTGTAAAGAGAGAGAATTCAGGTTTGTCCACGGTCTGTGGGCATCGTGGAAGTCAGTGCCAGCTATTCTTGGGGCTGATTCTTAATATTTTTATTTATTTATCTATTGATTTATGAGTGTGTGAGAGAAGGGGGGGGAGAGAGAGATAATGGATACACCAGGGCCTCTAGCCACTGCAAACAAACTCCAGACTCATGCACCATCTTGTGCATCTGGCTTTGTGTGAGCACTAGGGAATCGAACCCAGGTCCTTAGGCTTTGCAGGCAAGCACCTTAACCGCTGATCCATCTCTCCTGCCCAGGGCTGTCATTCTTGAACACAGCAGGCAAGGGAAGGGAGGGTGAAAGAACACTCAGTGAGGCCTTGGCAGAGAGCCAGGAGAGGACAAGGTGTTCAGAGAGACATGGAGAGACAAATGCAATTTGACAACAAATACCAAAATGTGAAATGTGGATATTTGACCAGCATTGTGACTTGGAGGAGGAACTGGACAAGAGGTGCTTAGAGGAGGGACAAGGTGTACACCGAAGAATGATCACGGGAACATTGCCTATTAGGGAAAGAGCCGAGAAACCACAAAAAGGTCCATCAATAAGCAACTGATTAAATAAACTGTGATGCGGGCATACAGCGGAATGCTCTTCAGCGATTAAAAAGGATGATGTATGTCTGCATTCATTGGCGTGAAAGGAGCTCACGATTTATTGTTGAGTAAAAAAGACAAGCTATGAAACAGCATTTATCGTGTAATGCCATTTATCAAATTGATACCCTTAAAATATCACTCATATATAATTGTGTAGATTCGTCTAGGGAGACCTGTGAAATTAGCCTCATCAAAATGTTGATGAAAGCTTTCTCTAGGCAAGAGGGCCTGGTAGAGTATTGTTTGTCTGAGTCAGAGATGCTTTCTCTTTCCAAGGGAGCATGAATTTCTGGCCACATACAAGCTTCTAATATCTTGAATATACGACCATTCACATTTTCAAATGGAAGCTAAACAGAGAGCTCATGAATTTTTGCCCAGAAATCATGAGCCCCGGTGTTGAGTGCATCCAGATGTCCATCTAGGATGTCCTGGAGGAAGCAGAGGATATTTCAATCTGGCCTAAAGGGAGGAGACACTCGAGGGAGAATGCTTGTGTGATCTCATAACCTTGAACTCTCTTCCAGGGTCTTCTTGAGAGCTATCAACAAGTTCGCAGAAATCATGAATCAGAAGTTTCTGGAACACACGAGCTTTGAGTTCCAGGTGAGTGTGAACACTGGAGCTGCTCAGAGCTGCTCTGGCATGTTGGGGGTGATTGTTCTCACACTTCCTACCCCAAAGCATATGGAAAGCTTGCCAATGGCTCCCGGCATGTCCACAAAGTTCTCAAGCTGTGGCTGAGCTGCGTATGCAAATATGACACACCCCTCAGTACATCTTGTACTAAGCACAAGGCTTGCACTCATTGTCTCTCAACAGAACAGGCACCACCTCTCAAAAGCCACACCCCGTTTTCTTCCTTCCCTACTCATTGGTGTCTAGAAGCAGCCTGCCACAGAAACAGGCTTTGTTGTATGATTTACAATAAAGTTGCCAGTACATCTCTGTGACTTCCCAATTTCTCTAAAAGGCATCTTTGGTGCTCAGCCAAGACAACGGGGCATCTGAGAATTCAGGGGCCGATAGAGCTGTCCCCAGGGCAAGCAAAGTGACACACTTACTCTAGGGTGAGGCCCACGGTGTTTTCTGCCTGTTCATCTGGCGTGCTCAGTTCCTACGGCCTGGCTTCTCACCAGGCAAGCACCCTGTCTGAGTGATACACATATAAAATGCCAGCCACCCGCCCACTTCAGAAGGTTCTCCTAGCCCCGGTGCATGCTGAGGGGCCTTGCTGGGAAATCTTGCTACTAAGGACCTGTGAGATGCTGTTTGAATGTTTCCTCCTCACAGAATATTGCCTTCCTGGCACCCTTCAGAGACTCCCCTGCCAATCCCACGGTCATGAAGCAGTTGTCACCAGTGGACCTGTTGGTATCTCTTCATAGAACCAATTGTCACTTGAAATTTTCCTTTGCCCATATTAGCTTCCTCTTTCCTCTGACAAAGCAGAACTTCGTAAAAGCAAAGGCCTCATGTTCACAGCTCCTCTGCGCCCTGTGCAGGGTACACAGTAGGTCTCTTGAAGAAGGTTACATTCCATACACCTTGCTAGGAAAGCCTATTAATAAGCCTTTGCTTTGAACAAAGTCCTCTCTCTCCCACTACCTCGCACTCAGATCCGGGAGCTGAAGTGACTGGTGATGGTGATCTACAGATCAGCTGTCATCTTCCCGTGGCTTCCCTGGGCAGGCTTCTGAGAATCACTGCAAGGGCTGTGCCCAGTCCTTACGACCACCCTGCAAGTTAGGTACAATTGCCAGTGAAGTTTCCAGTGTTAAAGTACAAGGGGAATACTCAGAGGCTGTGAGTAGAGGGCCTGAAGTCACGGCGCATCAGTGTACTGGGGACTGGAACATGGCAGTGTCCAGCACAGGTGTTCACACAGACAGCCACACCACATGTGAGGTAGAGAGTGTCACGAAGGCCTTTGGGGCTCACTGGCTGGCAGAGTCAGGGTGAGAATTTCTCCTGGCATGATATATCTCTGATGGAGCAACCGAACATGTCACTCTGGCTGTATAGAATTAGGAGAAAGGTTTGCTGTCCTTCCAAATGCAGCCCAGATGCCTGCAGGCTCTAGTTCCCAGCTGTCTGAAGAAGTGAAGTGGCCATTGTGATTTTGGAACAACATACCTGTAAGCCATAGAGGCAGTGCATGGACCATAAAAAGACAAGCTGGTTCCCCATCTCTCCCTGAGTGTTGGCACTTACAGCCTCCAACCTGCTAGTCTGAATGCCACTCTCCTCCCTGGTCCAAAGGAGGCTCAACCTCAGTCTGTCATGCCATTCTGTTAGGTGTGATATAGTTTTCCTGATGGAAAATCCACATGTTAGAGATACTCAGGGAAGGGGGTCCCATATATGAGAAACAGGCTTATAGGTGGAGTGGCTCTTGGTAAATTACTTCACTTCTCTTTGTCTCCATTTCTTCAGCATTAATCATATAGCTGTCTCATTAGGTGGCTGTGAATTGACTCATATACAGCATTTGGAACAGTGCTGGAAAACACAGTAGCCATTTAATAAATGCTAACTTGGTATTATTATTGTCATATTGATGATGATGATGACGACGACAATGCTGATGATAGCCCCAAAAGTGACAGGACTGGCGACCCTGGTCAATGGTTGATGAACTGGCCAGTAGGGAGGCATCCTTCTGATCCCCACCGCATAGCTCAAGGCTGTCACACCCACAGGATTCTGTAAACCTTGGGGAAAAAAACCAACAGTAAGAATAAAATAAATCTCTTTTTCTAATGAGGCTTCCACAGATAGTTAGTGCAAAGTACCCAAGACCTGGGTCATTTTTAGCCTTTGTTCCCCGTTCTTTTCCTGCACCCCCAAGTGAGGATGGATTTATTCTCTGCATCCCACCTGGAACACCCTTGTCTCCTACAGTTTCATTAATTATGCATTTGGTGTCAGCAGGAACGGCCCCCCTCACTGAGTACGGCTGGCCTTGGCAGCTGTTGTCCAGAGCAGGGGCAGGTGCGAGGATTAACCCTAATATCCTCTCTGAACTGTGGCTTTGTGATTCAAAGGGCAGAAAGGAGGAAGCTCTGTGGGTGCCGCTTCATCGGTGCCAGGACCTGGGAAGTACAGAAATTGTATTTTCTGCTATGAGCTAAGATCAGTGGCACCCCTGGGCCTCACTCTGGAAGCTCGGCCTCGGCACTCACTGGTTTTTGCATGGTCACTGAGCCCAGAGGGGATCTGGGATTCATCTTGGCAGGAATTTGTGCTGAGGGCCCAGGCTTCTGCATTACACTTCAAGGGGTTCAAAGGCAAAGCAAAACACCACTATCATGCTTTGACTGTATCTCCCAAATTCACGTGGTGGGAACAGCATCTCCGATGTGACTATGTTGGTAGGTGGGACATTTAGGAGGTCCTTAGATCATGAGGGTTCTGCAGCTCGAAGGCCCTCACCAGATGTGAGGCCCTGGACCTTGGGCTTTCCTGCAATTTTGCCTGAACCATGGGCTGGAACTTTCTGTTCCTAATGAGTCACCTGGTCTTGGATGTGTTCTGATACCAGGGAAGATGCTATCTCAACCATCAAGTCTTCATAGAAGTCCATCTTCTGACACGCAGCTTTTACAGAAGGCTGTCATCCTCTACTGGGCCTAGATATTCTGACCCTCATCATCATCCTAGTAGATTTTTTTTATTTTTATATTTACATATTTGAGAGAGAGAAAAATGAGAGACAGAGAGAGAGAGAATGGGAGCGCCAGGGCCTCCAGCTATTGCAAATGAACTCCAGATGAGTGCGCCACCTGTGCATTTGGCTTACATGGGTCCTGGGGGACTCAAACCTGGGTCCTTTGGCTTTCCAAGCAAGCACCTTAATCACTAAGCCATCCCTCTAGGCCCTTAGTAGATTTTGACACATGCAGTTGGTCAGTAAACTGAGCCTCCTGGAAGTAGCGGACTTTTCAGCTAATAGTCATCTGGCTGCTGAGTGGAGCTGCTGGGATTCAGTACCTGGCCTGTCTGTAAAGCCCAAACCATCCCAGTCTTACGCACTGTCCTTAGAACAGGTGCCTTCAGGTTCTAGAAGGCAGATCCGCTAGCTGCAGGAGCCCTGTCTGCTGTGGAGTGCCAAGAGGACAACAGGAGGATCAGAGGCTCCGTGGTAGAGACTGACTCTCACACAGAAGACAAATGATAAACTTGTGAGGAGGTACAGAAAGGCCAGGCTTTGCACACTGTTGGTGTGGATGGGAAGGCGTACACACAATGTGGAAAATACTACAGACATGACTCAGAACCTAAGAATGCAAAGACCACATGATGCTACAGTCTCAATCCTGGGCATATAAGTCAAAGAAAATGAAATCAAAGAGACATCTGTATTCCCATGTTCATTGCCACACTATTCATAATACCTAAGAGATGGAATTGGACTCAGTGCACTGTTCTGTTGATAGACACTGAGAATAATCACATATCTTATGTATGGGAAGGCTAGGAGAGCTGATGGGAGAAATTAGTTTGTAGGTACAAAACTACAGTGGTGTAGGGGATGCATTGTACTGTCTTACTACATAGTCAATAACTATGTGTATATATGTATACATATATGGTTATTGACTATATAGTTATACATATACATATATTAAAGAAACTAAAAGAGAGGACTTTGATTATTTTCCCATAATGATAAATGTTGAGTTGTTGGATATGCTACTTGCCCTGATGTGATGACTATGCAAGGTGTCCATGTATCTCAACTTCACATCCTGACCTGTACATTTGTACAGTGATTGCGTGTCAATAAACATCAAACTTCTTTTTAAAGAAAAAGAGTTCTAGAGTAAGATTAACTGGGTTTCCAATGCCATACCTAGTTAGGCAAAAGCTACTTCATCTCTCTAAACCTCAACTTTGAATGTCTGAAATGAGGAGACAGATAATACAAACTTCATCATTGCTTAGAGGTACTTATTTAACAAGAATGCATGTAAAGTATATCATTCACTAATGAACTCATCCACAGATGCCACTACAACACATGCTAGATCTTTCCTGCAACTAGACATTGCAAATAACTGTAAATTACAAACAAGGTCCTTGCCGCTATGAGCTTTACATTCAGTAGAGGAGATAGACAATAAATTCCTGTAAGTGATGTCATAAATGCGGCGAACATGGTGCCATGTGGAGGTGATACTGGGCAGGTCTATGCTAGTCTGCATGAGTGGGGAAGGCAGTCTCAGGAAGTGATGTTTAAGCTGACGTTGCAAGAGTAGGTGAGAGTTTACTAGGCAGGGTTTCCTCATTTAGTCTTCATAACTACACCCATTGGGTCCCATTATCTTCATTTTTCCAGTAAAGATACCAAGACTTCAAGAGGTAGGATAATGTACCCATGGAAACAGAGCTGGTAATTAGATTGCGCTCCGGAACATATCTTTACAGCATCCATGAAAACAAACAGCAAACAACAACAAAATCTGCCCTGACCCCGTGACTTTGCGATTCCAGCTCTCAGAATATATACTACAAATAGACTTCCTCATGCATAAAGATGTTTCAGCAAGGGCGTTGATTACAGGACTGTTGCTAGAGAGAGCAGGAAAAGCTGGAACCAAGCTAAATGTCTACAAATGTGGAATTGGTTAACATTGAAGTAATCCTGATCGCAGAATACCACACAGCAATAAAAGAGAATGATACAGATCTGTGTTGCTAATAGAGAAACATTTACAAGATACATTCATGATGGAACAACGCGAAGAACAACAGGCTACTAAAAAAACAAAGATGTCCATATAGGCAGAACTGACAGGATAACCAAGATTTTCTCCTGAGGAATGAGAGAGTAGGGTTCGAGATCGGATGGAAACGAACATTGTATTATTTAAAACCATGTGTATGTTAGTTTGATAACCTGTTAGAGTTAATTAAAAATAACTAAGTTCTCATTTCGTCCACTTACAATATGATCCTGGGCGGTCAGCTAGTATGTCTGGCCCTTAGTGTTTGCTGCTGTGGAATCGGGGCAGTGTGGCCCCACGGCCTGCAGTTCTTTGACACAATATCCACTTGTGACCTAAGCAGGGGTAGAACTGCCTTGTTCCTACCCATGGCCATCTGCAAGCTGCTATGGGCCCCCTTGAGTTAAAGATGAAGGTTCAAATGGCAGGGTGGTCTCCCCTGCTGCTGTTTCCTGGTCTCTTGCTATACAGTGCAGGAAAGGCTTCCCAAAGCTGCCTTCCACCTACCCACAGCCATGGCACCTTGTAACGGCTGCCCCTGAGCATCCAGGCAGCTGAGCTCCAAGAGGGAAACAATGAGGCTGACCAGGACTTTTAAGTTCTTACTGTACCTTATGCCCCGTAGACACATCATCTCACGCAGGCCTTTTACTGCAGAAGTGAGTAAGGCCGTCAGTACCACGGTCACTCTGGCTCTGCCAGCTCCGCTGATCAGGAACTACGCTACTCGGGTCTGTGGCCCATATTGATATCACCACCATCACACGCATCTCTCTGAGCACTGTCGTCTGTGTGTGTTGGGTCCTGGGCTTCCTCCTTCTCAACACAAGCTGGAGTAGGGCTGGGGTGTGTGTGTGGGGGGGGGGTGGACTCCACTAGTAATCCCTCAGCCAGCACCACTACTTCTTATGTGTGTGTGAAATTTATGGCAGCCAACATGCGCACCAGGACAGCAAGGTTCTAGCTTCAAGGACCCAGGGAGTAGCCTCAGCCAGCATGGCCATGATTGTAAGCACATAGACCTCTCTCACCTCTGAGGATGAGTCAGCAGATCTGGGTGGTGGTGGGGAGCAGAGAATTTGCAATTCTAATAAATTCCCAGGTGCTGCAGGCTCTGGAGCCATGCTTTGAGACCACTTAAACAAAGGGGAAGGAAAATGCAAAATGCACTAAGGCAGAATTGGATGTATAGCCTTGCTATCTGAGCTGTCTGGTCAATGAGGGAGGACGGGCTGGAGAAATGGCTAAGTGGCTAAAGGTGTTTGCTTGCAAAGCCTGGAAGTCCAGCTTCTATTCCCCAGGACCCACATCAAGCCAGATGCACCAAGTGGTGCATGTATCTGGAGTTTGTTTGCAGTGGCACACCCATCCCCGTCTCTCTACTTGCAAATAAATAAAAAATATTTTTTTTAAAGAAAATTGACGGAGGATGTCGAGGGAGGTTGGGACTTCCTGGACTACCTTTATCTTCATTAACCTCTAATTTTAGGGTAAGAACCATTCACTAGAGCTCCCAGTTGGGGTGGAATTTTGTTTTAAAAAAGAAAGAAAGAATGAGGGAGAGAGAGAGAAAGAGAGAGAGAGAAGAAAAAACAAAACCAAAAAGAAAGCACCACAACAATTAGGAGCCAGCTCTAAAATTCACCTCTTTATCCAATCCTGTTATCAGAGAGGGGGCACAGTCAGTGCCTAGAGATATCCTTCCATTGTCCCGGCTTTGGCCAGGATGTTGATTTTAGAGTCAGTGCCAGTTAGGAATTTTCAGAGCACACAATGAAACTAGTTCTGCCTCTGTCTTCTGCCATGTTCATAAATTATTTACATGACCCAGCGTTTGATTATGCCTTTCCACTTCAGACCCTGTCTGTGACTGTTTTCCCCTTTTATTTACAGCTGTGGAACAACTATTTTCATCTGGCTGTGGCTTTTATCACCCAAGATTCTCTGCAGCTGGAGCAGTTCTCGCAGGCCAAGCACAACAAGATCCTGAATAAGTAGGCTGCATTCTTGGATTTCCTGAGGAGGGAGGGGTTTATGAGGTGCCCTGAGAGGAGGCTTAAAGTTGCCATTTCTGCTCCTTCTAGATACGGGGACATGAGACGGCTCATTGGCTTCTCCATACGTGATATGTGGTACAAGCTTGGTGAGTAAACACCTATATCCAGAGGACGCATGTGCAGATGCCTGGTCTTTCCTGAATACCACCCCCATCCCCTCCTCAAGCATATGTGAAATCTGCCTCTATATGACGTCCCCAAGGGGCTCGGAAATGAAACCAGAATTTACAAGAGGGAAGAAGGGGCGGGACTGCTACAGGAACTTGCTTCACGTGCTTGCTGCTGATTGGTAAACCATTCTGCACCCCACCTCTTGCATGTCAATGCCTGTCAACACCATGAGGGAGACTTGCTTCTCTGGAAGATGGCTCCAGAAGCTGCCTCTGCCTCATTGAGCCACATGAATGGGAATGGTGTATGGTTACCTGTGAAGGGAGGAAGGGACCAGGGAGACTTATATTGTGTCTGAGTGAGGCCTGGACTCAAGAGATCTCAGTGCACATCCTCTAGGAACTTTTCTTCCTCCTTTTCCTGATGAGAGAACTCAGAGAGGGAAGTAACTTGCTTGAGGATCAATTGCTACCAGTCTCAGAGCAAAGCTTTCATTCTGTGAAGACAGGGGCCATCAACCTTGTCTGTAGCATGAATTCTACTCAGTAAACAGGTCCTGGCTAGATGGAGGCTAGAAGGATGGATGGGTACTGGAGGGATGGGTTACGAATGGCAATTAATAGTGAAGGCTTTGATTATTGACTTTTGGAATTACTCCTTAACTCTCTGGTGCACAGTTGCTCTGCCCTGGGCTTGACCCTGTTCAGTAAAAGCATTTATAGAGGCTGTGCCCCTCTGGAATCTAACCTTAATTGCCACTCTAGACTTGGCTTCCTGTTTCCCAAGATTTCATCATATCTGCTGGTCCCACTTGGACTTTCTGGATCGTAGCAACTTGTGCTTTCCAGAAAGATCTAGGGAGGGCCAGAACCTCCATAGATCCATTTGGCTACTGTGGTTGCTGATGATGTCATATTCCAGCTAAGAGCATGTGCTGGAGGACTGTGAGGTCTGGGGCAAATTAGGACAAGAGAGGACCATCATATCTCTTTATAAGCTTTATAAGCTATGAGGCTTCAAGCAAGACCATATCACACTCCCGGTCCTAAGTAGAGGAACTAACATCATTTCACAAGGTGCACGTGGGGAGTCATAAGAGCAAAATCAGGTAACTGGGCCACAGAGGCCAACAGAGTTCTTATCCTCACCCTGGCTCCATCAGATTGTTCTAGGTGTTTTGTCTTCAGAGCTGGGCCCAGTGCACATCACTAAGGTCAAAAGAGTGGGGCCATGTGGGTGGTCTGGAAGAGTGCAGGGAAGGGGTGTGTTAAACCCACAGAGATCCCACAGAGCACGTGCTCTTAGCATTCTGGCCAGGACGATTCTTGATTGTGAGTCTGTGCTGGGCATCTCGGGGCGGGAGGTTGAGCCATGTTTCTGGGCTCTACCCCCTAAGGTGCTCGTGGCACTTTCCTTACTTACGACTATCAAAAACTTTCCAGACATTGACAAATGTCCCCTGGGGAAAGGAGCTACATTCCTCTCAACCTGTTTTTTCTAGAAAGATATTTTCTCATTCTATCTTTTTCTCTCTCCACATTGGATAAAGATGGGGACATAAGAAATACCTAATCTCACTTACCATTTGTATTTAGCTCTCTGTAACTGTGGCCAAAACACCTGTGGGAACAGTTTAAAGGGGGCATTAAGTTGACTTGCAGTTTCAGAGGTTACAGTCCGTAGCTGTTTCATCTTCTCGGCTCTGGGCCCATGGTGAGCCGGATCATCATGGCAAAGACTACACACATCATGGCAGACAGGAAGTGGGTGGACATGAGAGGGTGAAGGACAAGATACAGCCCCCAATGACACATCCCCAGAGACCTACTTCCGCCAGCTGGGCTCTGCTTCTTAAAGTTTCCATCTCCTCCACTAAATAGTTGCTATTAGTTAGGTCAAACCTTTAGTCTGTGAGCCTGTGTGGGGCATTTTATATTCATACTCTAATACCATTGTTTTCCAGTGAGGAAAAGAAAGACGTAAGTCTTTTCAGATAGACACATGAGAAGAAGCAGAGGGCCTGGAGAAAATAAAGTAGGCATGCTCCAGAGCCAGCAGCAGTGGCTGTTCTTCTCCAGCCGACTGTTATCTGGCCAGAATGTAAGCCCATCACTGCCACATCTTCCAGTTTTGCAAAGGAAGCTAGAACACTGGGTCTTTTAACACATTTTCAAGTGTATGAATACTAATGATGATTAATTGGAAGTTTTCAAAACATTGCATGCTCCCAGTGAAAGACTGGGGCCCACATTCAATTTGCTTTCCCGACTTGCCTACTTCGTGAATAATGACAGAGTCTAGCTAAAGCAATGGTGGGCAGCCCTTCCCAGCTCCACACCCCAAACTCGGCCAGAATTGCAAAACAGAGAGCAGTGCTTTGTTCATCTCGGGTGGTCCCACACAGCCTGCTCTTTTTTTTTTTTGAATGCCCTTCATTGCTTTATTTTGCACATAGAAGATTTTATTTAGATATAGATTATGTTTTGGCAGGCATTCCTGCACTCCCAATTATGCTGATGAATGAAAAGATGTTACCAAACATTCTACCTGCTTAGAATAACAGAACACCAGAGCTGGAAGGGCCCTTTAGAGAATCATATTGTCCAGCATTCTTCAAACATTTATTTCCAGTTGAGGACCAATAAAAAAAATTTGTGCTTGATAAGTAAATTGGATGAAAGGGGAGCTATGCTAATTGAAGTGAGCTGGTGGGGAGGGGCTCAGCTTGTTACATAAATGGCTTTTCTGAGCTCCCAACATAGACCCCTGAGAATAGTTAGAAAAGCTTCTTATCTGGTCCAAGTCACTATTTTGCTGATGAGGAAACTGAGGCCCAGAGAAAAGAAAGGGTTTGTACAAGGTCATTTTGTGGATTAGAGACAGAAACCTAGCAACCGTGCTGGCAAGAGTGCTTGTTCAGACACCGCAGACTCTCTTGTTGCTCCAAACAAATGCAATTAAAACAACAGTCAGGGTTTGTGGGTTGCAAGAAAGAGCCATTGATTGTGGCCATGCTCGGGGAAGATATTCACTGGAGTGGCAAGGAAAGAGGCCAGGGCCATTCTAGGAGCCAGGGCCAGTGGAATAGCCTCCGGCAGTGCCATCTGGATGCTCTATTCCTGCATTACCCTGCTGAAGAGCCCAACCCCAGAAAACGTCATTCCCCTGGCCTTCTTTGGATGGCGTCTTGCTTACACGAAAGCTGTCCATGGCAGAAAGATAGAAAGTAAAGGATGTTTTGCAAAAAGGGCTGCTCCCTCACCTCCTGACCAGATTCCTGAGGAAGAAGAAGAAGGTGTATCAGCCTGAAGATTCTTCCAGGCCCCACCAGCCTTCCATGCCCTGGTGACTTGGATGGCTTCTCCTGCCCCATCCCTTTCAGGAACCAGAGAGCAGAAAGCAAAGGGTGTGAAGGAGTGGTTGCCGCATTACCACCTTTCCCTTTGCTGTATTGCATTCTGGTGTCAGCTCCCTGATGAGACAGCTTGAGAGTTGATAGCAGAAACAAGCTCTGGGTACATTAGAGACCGATGTAGTGAGACTTCTACATTGGCTAATGACGGGCTGTAAAATCCAGCTCGTGGACTATCTGTAGCAACCTTTGTTGATTGCCTATGCAGTTGTAATTCTCCACTTCTTCCTTGCTAACTGGACCCTGATTGTTTTATTTCAGTATTGCAATTTGCTCAGCTGACAGTGGCTTGGAGTAAATGGCCATGCGACCCAGATCTGCCCCATGAGAATTAGCAGAAACATGCTTATCGGGACTCAGCAAAGCATTCTTTTTCAGAAAGAGAGCGAGAGAGAACAGATTCAACTATCATGACACATCATTGTCATAGACTCTTTCCCTCTTTCTTTCTGGAAAATGATATGATATTGGAGGTAGAAGTGGCTGTCTTAGAGCCATGAGGACAGAAGTCACATGTTAAAGATAGAGCAGCATCTCTGACTAGGCCATCTTCTGACTGATTTTTTTCAGGAAGAAAAATGTTAGCCACGGCAGTCAGATTTCTGTCATATGTCTAACTAATCATGTGATTCTGCGCTCTGATTTTATAGGTAAAGTGGCACAGGTAGGACGTTCCCAAGGTCAACAACAAAGGGTTGTCTTGAGTTGAGGTTAAAAGAATCTTTCTCTTAGTCCTGAATTCCATACTGTTAGGAATACTTTCCAAAGAGTATCCATATGTTATTTTCAACAGGCGTGCCTGTGTTTTCCAAAGCCGACCCGTAATGTGTAAGTCATCGTGCATGCTAGTTCTTTAAATTGGGTTGGAATGCCAGAGACAATCGGAGCATCGTCTCCATGAACAGCAGCATCTGCTATCAGAAAAGGCTCAAACAACTTTGTTATTATTATATAGCTAACTGGAGGCTCTGATCGCAGGCCTGAAGATTACTCTACGTTCTCCTAAGGAGAGTCTAGATGTGTGCATGTGTGTGCGTGCGTGTGTGTGTGTGTGTGTGTGTGTGTGTGTGTGATCATGCATGCATGCATACACGAGTGTTGGTTTGGGAGAAGAGGAAGGTTTTAGTGAGGACTCTCAAGGGTTCATGCCGTTTGTGTTTCTGGATCCTGGGACCATGCCAATATTACAGCATCATGACATTTGGTTTCTACTTGACATGAAGCAATGCACATTTTGATAAAATGCCTTTGCACTTAACCTTACCACATTCTTTTGGCTTAATGCCAGGCTTCTGTGTCAACAGTCACAGGCATCTCAGCCGCATGTGTTGAGGAGGCCACTTCCAGGAAACTTGTGAGATTAATTTGGCTTTTCATTTTTAAGCATCTGTTGAGTGTCGAACATGGTGCTAAGTGTCTGGGAATGATGGGAAGGTTGGGGGAAAATAAGGCATGGTTCATGCTTTGCAAGACATACTGTCTAATTGGGAAATTCAGAATTCCAAGTCCAGGGCTAGGGGTGTGGCTCAGAGTCAGAGCATTTGCTTTGCATGTGTAAAGCCCTGGGTTCACTCCCCATCAATGCAAAAAGAATCTCATAATAGTTTCTATGAGTCACTGTGCTTTTGTACTAGTATGAAGTTGAAAATCCTGCACTGAACCTCATAAGTCAGAAATGGTCTGTATGTTATTTAACCTCATATCCCAAAGTGTTATGACTTCAATAGGGAATCTATATAAAACATCCTTAAAGCTTTTCAAAATTCATTCTTGGATATATGGAGGATTTTTGTACGCTGAGAGTACATTTCCCTTTGAGTACTTGAAGTTGTACTTCAAGTACTCAAAAGACACACGCAGCTCATAGGTTCTGGGTTCAATCCCCAAACCTGTAAAGGATGCTTAAGGGTGGGAAGTGACTGTAAGGGAAAAAGCTCAAGGAGTATGTCACAGAGAGGCAAGGAATGAAGGGAAGCAGGAGAGGGGCACGAGATAAGCTATAAAGAGGGACTCCGGGCCAAATGGGCTTGCAGAGCTCGATCCCAAGATGACCATCAACATGATTCTTCTCAAGCATCTGTGAGGACAATAGGAGAGTATGGGAGCTCATGAAGGTCATAGTAGAGAAGGCAAATCCATCCTGACTTTTACTCCCAGGTCAACTCTGGTGTAAAAATGCATTAAAAAAAATCAACCAGCCTACAGAGTTATCTGAAAAGCCCAGCTATATTGTTATGAGGTTGGATTGAATTGTCATGTCTCATTGCTTTTCTCCATAACCTGGTGTAGTGCTAAGCTCAAAGCATACTCCACCACGTTTGTCATCATAACCGGCAGCTTCTTAATGTGCCTGACACTTATGATATCCTGTATTTCCGTTCCCTCTTGTAATCTGTTCAACTGTTTTACCAGGGAAACATGTCCATTTGTAGATGAGATCTGAGAGGTCCTGGGAGGTTGAATTACCAGTAGAGTGCTGCGTATCCATGGGGTAATAGGGTTTCAGATTCAGAGATCCAGAGGGTCTGGGGGGAAGTGAAGCTGGACATCACCCAGCATTGCCAGGATGGGGTTTTGCCAAGCTGAAGACAGAACAGGGAACCGTGCTCTTTTTTCTTCTCCCTTTGAACTGAGTGACTTGTTCTTTGTGGACAGCCCAGCTTATTCCTGAAGCACCAAGAGAGTTGATGGACTCTGAAATCCAAGAGGCCACAACCCGCCCTAGAATTTGTTCAAGTCAGTGAACCATGTAGTTGCTTCTTCTGTGTGTATCAGCCTCACCGGGTCAGGGACTGGCCTAGGATCCTTCTCAGTCAGGTTCACAAGGATTTCTTTCTTTCCTTACTTGTTCACATTCCCAGTAGAATCAGACTCAAGTCAAATCTTCAGTCTCCTGAGAGGAATGGTGGGTGGTTTCATTGCACAAATAAGCATGGGATTTCTTTCGTGCCTCACGCCTAGGCTCATTCTGCTCTCTGGTCCCCTCCTAGTGCCCTATCATCCACATCTAGGGCTGTCCTGTGCCTCACTGGCACTTTAAGAGCTCTTTCTACTTTTCTAATTCCCAGTTATACTTGGTGTCCTTATCAGGAAGACCCTCAAACCAATTCCTTTCATTGCTATTTCTTCACCACACATAGCAGCTGGTGTGTTTCTTGAATGAGAACATTTTTTTGTCCAAAGGAGTTTATATTCAATTAGCTATAAATATGTTCACATGCATTTGTGTCTATATCTAAAAGATGTTCAAATTCATGCACACATTTGGTTATTTACACAAAAACTCATTATATCTATATTCATATATATGTACATATGAATGATATTTCTTAAGGGAACAACATTTACAAATGCAATCACACTGTATTTAAAGATCAGCATTTCTCTTTCTCCTTTCCCCCCATTTTGTCAAGTATCTCTTCAATAGACTACTGAGCTACCAAGGAAGCAGGTCAAAAGTATCTGAAAAATCCCTGGTTCATGGCATGTTCACCTTTTATTTTAAACCATTTTAAATATCTCCTTATCACTGCTGATGCCCTCCAGTCTTCCACAGGCCTTTGTTGCAAAGCACTTTCCCCATTCCATGGTGGCTTATCTGCCAGTTTTCCATTTACCTCCTATCTATTATTATACTCGACTTTGAATTTAAAGCCCCAGTGTGGTTTGAGAATGACTTAAAGGATCTTGAAGGACAAAATCAGAAACCTAGATTAACAATTTCTAGAAACCTGGCAGAAAGAAAGATTTTTCTTTCTTTTCTTTTTTCTATTGGGGCCAATGCAAAGACTTTAGGTTCAAGTGTAATCAAAATATATTGTATAATGGGGCCAATATCCCAGAAAAGTATCTTTATATTTCACTCAACTCTGTCTAGCTTCAACATTTAATTCCCACAACTGAAGCTATTCCTAAAATGGAGCCTTCTTTTTTTTTTTTTTTTTTTAAGAAACCTGGATTTTTGGTAAATGATCCAACATTAAGCCTCATTTAGGATGAATGAAAAATTCATTTTCCCCCATATTTCCTCTCCACTCCTTTTTTCCACTTGAATCAAAAGAAGCCATGCTGGCTGTGCACCCAGCCTCCTGAGTTTCTGCTCCCACACAAGCCCTCTGCCCCAGGTAAGGAGCTCCTGGGTTCACCCACACGGTGGGGGGAAACCAAGTAGGCTCCTGGGGCTGTTTGCTCAGGAGGAAAGAGAAGCAGCTTTCACATGGTTACACATACGTGGCATCAACAGCAAGATGGGGGTCACTGGAGTATGCCTCCTCCCACTCCCCGGTGAATCCATACCATTCCCAAATGCCCCCCTTTATTTCTCATCTCTTTCATCTCTGATGAACATGTCCTGAGGCATATACTCAGCTCAGCCCATGGTTCTTTCTGACCAAATGCACAATGGCAATGCTAAATGCAGTGTGCCACATGCCAGACACTGACCTGGCTCACGCAGTCCTATGACATGAACACTGTTATTGCTCCAAGTTACTGATTAGGACACTGAGGCCTCCATATGTGAGATAAAGTCATTCCACATTACATAGCCGGCTGATCGATCAATTTATAAATGTAGGCAGTCCAGTTCCAGAATCACTGCCCCCAATCGCTTGGCCACCGGGTTCTGATTCTGTCTGACACTGTGCAAAGTGCACGCAGACGTATCTTCACATGCGCTCCAATGGGTAGATTTTGCTCTGCGTCTTTAAGAGACAGCATGTCCAAGTCACATAGCCAGTGAGCGTGGAGCTGCACAAAGTTATTTCCCCGGTGTGGCAGATGCTGATTGGGCTTCTGGTCTGCCCTGTGCTTAGTACCACCGGTAACAATGGTGGGAACAGGCTGGGCATCTGCTCTCAGAGGAGAGATCGGGCGTCAACCAAATGATTCTGCAGGCAAAGACATTTCGAAGTCAGGTGAGAAAGAGGAGCTGAAGGAGCCAGAGCAGGTCTCTGGTCTACGGAGAGGTGGGAGGGTGGGAGGTGGGATGCATGCGCCAGGCGCTCCTCTCCCCAAGGAGCAAGTAGATGAGCTAAGACGGAAGGCATCTAGGTGATAATGCAGGAGAGATGCTGGGGAGACAGGGGACGCATCCTCAACGAAAGGCGGGAAGGAAGTGAGGTGGCTCTGAGGCCCTGGAGTCAGGTCAGCGTGGCTAGAATTTGACAGCAAGGAAGGCCTTGAAGCAAGGCAAGCACTGGAAGTCATGGTACATCTGCCCACAGTTTTAGCACTGTTCCCTGGCCACTCTATTCTAGAAGATCCTTAGCCACAAGTTTCGCTTTTCTTCATGAAGCCATTGACAGCACTTGCACCAGTCCTCGGGAACACGGTGTGTGATGCAGAAGGACATAATTCCAGACATCCCCGCACGCCACCGTCACTAACAGTTTCAATAAGGGCTGCGTTTGCAGAGGCAATAATGCAGGTGACACTAAAGTGCTTCCACACACCGGCGCTGTTAGCCCTCGTAACAACGGGGCTTGTTGGGGATAATGCATGCGCCTCTCACAGCAGCTTATCTGTGTAAAGTGTTCCAGCCTGCCTGGCTCATGGTAAACAACGATATAAGTATTAACTGTCGTTTTTGCTTTCCCCTTCCTCTCCCCGGCTTTCACGAGAAATGCCTATGCATACAGGACTGTTCTATGTGCCCACGACTCTCTTCTCTTGCAGGCCAGAACAAAATCTGTTTCATCCCAGGCATGGTGGGACCTATATTAGAGATGACACTTATCCCTGAGGCTGAGCTCCGGAAAGCCACCATACCAATCTTCTTCGACATGATGCTGTGTGAATATCAAAGGAGTGGGGATTTCAAAAAGGTAAAAAACGAGGCCGGAAACTCATGCCAGCATCCCTAATCCCCAGCCCATTTCCCATAATGATATCCTCGTTCCATCTGCCTGAGCTTCGTTCAGAGGCTCCGCGGCAGGACGGGGACATTTATTCTTGTGCCCGGAACGAGCTGGCAGATCGGATTTGGTCAGTATTCTATCACACGTTTCTGCCTGGGGCCAAGATGAAAACAAGCTTTCTTGCTGTGTGTCTACTCGGTCTTAAGAGGAAAGAAAGCCTACCTCCTGACTTTATGGGTCCATGAAGGTGTGTTCCAAGCACCCCCCTTTCCTGCCAGCTCCTTCTTATCCCCACATTTGATGGTTCTTCATCTTTGGGGTGGCTTTGAAAATCTCCAGTATCTAGAAGAAAACCCAACCAAACCTGTGAGGCGGGCATCCCATTCCCAGGAGGTGACTGCCCGGAGTGCATGCCTGAAGGGGATTTGTAATCTGCTAAGAAAAGAGCAAATGCGTGAAGCCCAGGGACACCTGAAGATGCACCTGGGATGAAAGATTCATAAATCCTCTCAGATGAGCGCCTAAGGCTGGCTGATGTTGCCTTAGGTAGGAGGCAACACCCTCTGACCTGATGATAAGCAGAGTTCCCAAAAGAAACAAGCTCTGGTGATTGTTTCGATTGAGACCTCATCGCAGGCATATCCTCCAATTGCTTTTCTTTGAGGCTCCATTATCAAAAGAGACAGGACAATCAAGCTGCCTAATGGGGCAGGTGCCCATGTGAAAGCCAGCTGTAGTGCTTGGTGGGAGAGGAGCAGGCCCCAGTGTGTGGCTTTAGGCTCAAAGCAAAAAACTGTGAAATGTGTCCCTTATCAAGGGGACAGTCAGGACCCAAGCCCTGATAGGCAGAACCCAAAATAAAGCCCCAGATGTGGGGTGTGGAATGCAGGAGGCTTCATGTGCAAACTGGCCTTGGTGTATCATGGAGAGACCGTGGAGAGGAGGACCGGAGGTCTGTCAGGAAGGCAACGGAGCTCACTTTGTACAACTCAGGTTTCCTGAGAAGCTAGCGGAGCCAAGGGGAAAATGAGACAGGGCCTTTGCTCCCAGTTCTCGCCAGGCCCTCTGGCTTGGTTCGGTCTTCTTGCCAAAGTCCTGCTTACTAGCCCTTCTTCTGTGAGCCCTTTGTTTTCTTTGCTAAAGAGAGCCTCAGCCTTCTCATTTTAGGAGAAGCTATGCCACTTCTTCGAGCCCTCAGTTCATGTGGAGAGACCAGGATTGGTTCAAGAGAGTCATAATGTGCTAGACAGAGACAAGCGGGCAGAGGGCTCTCAGGTCTGGAGAGGAAGATGCCTCTGAGCAGTCTTCTTTCTATTTAGTGACTCTCTGGCCACCCTAGGGCCAGATTGTTCTGCCTCTTCCTCTAGGCCAAGATGTAAATCCCATAGGACAATGCCCCCAATTTGGGAAACCCTTTATCTCAAACTTTCTCAGGGGCTCTGTCTTTGCTTAGGACTGGATGTCCTTCCTTGGTATACTTAATGAGCCCCTTGGTGGATGTATTTTTTCTGGCAAAAAATCAGATTAGAAGAGGTTTGTTTCAGCTCCATGTTCTGTCCCATCATTGAGGGAAAGGCACAGGGCAGTAACTTGGGGCATGTGGTCACAGGCACCACAACGAGGGAACAGAGACCTGTGAATACAGTTGCTCAGCCAGCTCTTTCCTTTTTGTACAGTCCAAGACCCCCAATCCATGGAATGATGCCGTTCACAGCTAAGGCGGGTCTTCCTACTTCAAGTAAACTAATCAAGATAATCCCTCACAGACATCCACAAAGACTAACCTAATCTACGAAACCCCTCAAGGGTGGTTCTAGGCCCTGTCAAGTTGACGGTCAATATGTACCATCCCGGTGGGGATGTGAACAACAGAGGGTTTGGGTTGGCTACACCTGGGCTGGTGTGGCCAGGAAGTGCTGAGGTCCTGTGTCCTGCCCGTGTGCCACAGTCACAGCCCTCCTCCAGCAAGATGACTTGTTTGTATGTGCATCGTCTCCACACTGCATTTCGGGTACACGCAGGCCAAAGCTTGCTCTCAGCCCTGAACCCCCAGTACCTGTCAAGTGCATGACATGAATGTAAGACACTAAGTGTAGGCATTTAGTCCCCTTCCCCATCATATGTCAGAAAGAGAGCCTCAGCACAGGGAAGTACATTCCAGCGAATGATTTTTTTTATAATCTTGCTTTTGGTATGTAGCCAAAGGCACAAGAACAAAAGAGCTGGCTTCAGAAGTTGGGAGATGCCAAGAACTACTTGAGAGGTTCCATGGGATGGGTAGACCACCTGCCTTTCAGGTCAGTTCACTGGGAAGAGGGAATATAGGATCCCTGGGTAATACTGGTGGGGAAGTAGTAGGGGCCTTTGGGTAGAGACATTGAAATGATCAGCTGTGCTGCATATTTGGGAACAGGACTGTGTCTCAGTTGGTCGGATGGGATGAGCCCTTAGAAGGCAGGAGATCCCAAATAGAGTGTCCCTTTCAGAGGGACGGGTATCCTTTGGTAGAAGCACTTAGCCCAAAGCTTGAACACAGCAGGAGATCGATCATGATTGGGTGGATTACTGGATGGACAGGTCAGTGTTGAGGTTTCTACTGAGACTGAATCTTGCCATGGAATCGGTTGGCAATTCAAATGGTGCAAATGGCTGCGAATTCAGGGGTGTCCAATACATGCAGCCCAGGGTAGGTATAAATGTGGTCCAGTGCAAAGTCATAGCCTTACTTAAAATCACAAGATTTTATTTGGACATTGATTGTGTGATTCTCAAACGTGAATTTTGTAGTTGACAGTGTTATGTCACGCAAACTAAGATATGTATGCTCTCACAACTTCTGGGCTGTGAGCTACGGGTTGGACACCCCTAAACTTTAGATCATAATATAGGAGAGATGAAATTAAATCCATATGCGTGTCCTGAGTGCTTTCGGTGCTTTGCAGTCAGACACTCACTGCTTCTAAGCTGAGTGACCAGTCCTCACTTTCTTCAGCATAATGAGGGTCATGCAAGTGCAGGTTACCTCAGCTCTTGGTGCAAATGCACTGGAACAATTAGAGACCAGGTAACAGAAAGGCCGAACAGGTTCCCACGGGTCACCCTTATACAATATGATGTTCTTCAGCTCCCCCCAACCCAATCCTGCCTCTGCCCACCTGCATGACAGCCAAAGGAAGACACACACACAGAGAGAGACAGACAGCTTTATTCTTGTTATCCTTCTGACATTCAGGCATGTAACACCACAGCTTCCCTGTCCCCATCAGAGTCAGCACCAAACATGTAAGGAAGAGCTATTGGTCGCTGAAAGCCATGCTTCAGTACGGTGGGGCTCCTAGCCGTAAACACTCTACTGAACAAGATTATGAATGATGAAGATGCTGTATAGCAGGACTGAAGAGAGATGGCTTAGCAGTTAAGGTGCTTGCCTGCAGAGCCTGAGGACCCAGGTTCGATTCCCCAACACCCACAGAAGCCAGATGCACAGGGTGGTGCATGTGTCTGGAGTTTGCAGTGGCTGGGGACCCTGACGTGCCCTTTCTCTCTCTGTCTATCTGCCCCCCCTCTCTCTCTCAAATAATTAATTAATTAATTAATTTTAATAAAGATGCCATATAGTAGTCAGAAGTAGAGGGGGAAGCCTCATATGCTAGAAGAGAAAGCCCCTTCTTCAGGTCTTGTTTTTGATTAGTCCTCAAGACTCGCCTTGGTCTTCCGTGTAATCTGATTTCTGTAAAAGGAACTTATAGAGATTCCTTAACATGCAGGGGTGGTGTGAAGAGCTGACGATGATGGAAAGTAGTCATCAGAAGAGCCTCATGGCATCCTCACTTCTGCACGACAGTGGGGGGCGACCAAGCTTGTCACGGGGACATGGCAGAGAATGTCTGAAGAAAGCTTCCCTGGGCTGGACCCTTGAGTCTGCTTTAGCTCAAGTTCAGTGATCCTTCCAAACCCAAGACATGGGTCCTTCCTTTCAGTTTCCGCATTAGCGGGATGAGGAGACTGTCCATCTCTCTTGACTGCTGTAGTCAGTAAATGAGATCATGATGATATTGCTGATGGCAGTGACACAATGACAGTATTATGGTGGTCACTGCCAACACTTACTGTCTATATGTCCCGAGCACCATGGTTGGCTTTTGACACATTATTTCCTGTTAATTTCCCGTGGTGCCACTGTGAAGTAGGCACAATTCTCAATCTGTATTTAATAGATAAAAAGCTGAGCATCAGAAAGATTTACGGACTTGCTCACCGTCTCACAGTTAAATAAAGATGTCAAAGTAGGACTCAGCTGCGTCTCTTAATTCCAAAGCCTGTGGTCACAGGCAGCTCTGAGCCTGTCAGGGACCTTAACTTTCCAACCCACTCGGAAGGGCTCAGATGCTGTGTGCCATCATCTGGCTCTGCTCCTTCCCTGGCACCCTACAATTTCTCTCCTGGCAGGCTCTTTTGTGACCCTGAGACAAGTGCTTATTTACCCCCGTCTACTTCTCTGCTCCAGAGAGAAGTTCATCTCACCAGGAGGAATGGTGCCAGCACTTCCCAGTGAGCCACTCAGACAAGAAGCAATGCTGGCTTTTCCCCCTAGAGCTACTTTCTAGTAGCACTCGGCAGCAACAATAGTCACATTAGCAGTGATAACAAGTCGAGCTCTCTCAGTGCACGCGAGCTAATGCGCATATCTCTAGCACTTTATGTATAACCCTCCTCTGTGCCTCACAGAGGTGCCAGGATGTTGGTGCAGCTAGAATACCCACTGCGTGAATGAAAGGTCAAAACACCACAGCCTGCAGACCACAGACATGTTGCCACCTGTTTGGTGAATTATGCTGTGTAGGAGGAGCACAGAGATGCCAGCCAGTTTGTTTCTGTTCCATCTGCAGCCGCTTTTGTGTGACAGAGGCAAGCAATTGTGACAGACACCATCTTGCCCCAGAGCCTAAAATATTTTCTGTCTTACTGTGTTTTATAGATACTACTTCCCAGCCTGTGTTCTAAATCACGAAGCTGGGCGTTAGAAAGACCTGATAGCTCTTCCAGTATGGCAGAGGGAATGGAGCAGGCTCAGGCATCAGACAGCCTGTGTATTGGTTACTTTTGTTGCATGGTTACCAGAATGCCTGCTAGAAACAACTTTTGTTTATTTTTATTTATTTATTTGAGAACGAGAGAGAGAAGAGAGAGAGGGGGAGAGAGAAAGAGAGAATGGGCGTGCCTGGGTCTCCAGCCACTGCAAACAAACTCTAGATGCGTGCGCCCCCTTGTGCATCTGGCTAACGTGGGTCCTGGGGCATAGAGCCTCGAACCGGGGTCCTTAGGCTTCACAGGCAAGCACTTAACCAGCTAAGCCATCTCTCCAGCCCCAGAAACAACTTTAAAGGGTGGAAACATTAATTTTGGTTCATGGTTTTAGGGGGTTTTAGTCCCCCGTGACTAGGAAAGCATGGCAGAGCAGCTCAGGTTATGATGGTGATCCCACAATAGAGACTGTGCATATCACAGTGGTTCTGGAAGCAGAGAGAGAGATGACAGAGTGAGGGGCCCTGTATAACCCTCAAAGTTCCATCCCTGCTGACCTACTTCCTCCAGCTACAGCCCACCTCTATGCATCCCTCAGCCTCCCAAAATAGCACCACCAGCTGGGGAGCAAACATTCAACACTGGAGCCTTTGTTGGATTTCAGATTTAAACCCTAACAGCCGAATTGCAGAGCCTGCTTTTTTAATATTTTACTTATTTGAGAGAGAGAAAAAGAGGCAGAGAGAGAGAGAGAGAGAGAGAGAGAGAGAATGGGTGCTGCCAGGACCTTCAGCCACTGCAAACAAACTCTAGACACATGCACCACCTTGGGCATCTGACTTACATGGGTCCTGGGGAATCAAACCTAGGACCTTTGGCTTTTCAGGAAAGTGCCTTAACTACTAAACCATCTCTCAGCCCATGCAGAGCCTGTTTTTATAGACCCTGGGCTCCTTTTCTTTTTACTCTAGGCTTGATACAGAAGACATCCTTTAGTATCCTATTCCCCCAATCACTGATATCACTGAATAATAATTAAC
This sequence comes from Dipus sagitta, assembly GCA_036346955.1. Lineage (NCBI taxonomy): Eukaryota > Metazoa > Chordata > Mammalia > Rodentia > Dipodidae > Dipus > Dipus sagitta. The sequence goes on along the minus strand of CM070777.1, from coordinate 46,180,290 downwards.
ACAAAAAGACTTGCCAAGATGTATCCTATAAGGAGTGTGATTCCTTAGGTGACTAGACAACCAAGCCTCCACCAGACAGACCCAACCGAAGTTTCTGTTCTTTCTTTCTTCTTTTTTCCTTTCTTGACATCTCTGCCCCAGCTGAACTGCTCTCCTTTTACTCCACATTCCTTCCTCCTCAGCTTGGCTCACACCATTTCTCCTACCTGCTCTGCCCTGCCTTTCATATTTATCACAACCTTATGCACATTCCCATTTTATCTCCCAATAAGTCTTCCTTTATTCTGGAAGCTCACAGAAAATTCATTTACACTTACACTGTGCTAGCACAAGTTTTCGGGTACTTCTTTTTTAAAGACTTTTAATTTTTTTTTTGGTTTTTTTTTTGTTTTGTTTTTTTGTTTTTTCAAGACAGGGTCTCCCTCTAGCCCAGGCTGACCTGGAATTCATTATGTCCTCTCAGGGTGGCCTCAAACTCACAGCAATCCTCCTATTTCTGCTTCCTGAGTGCTGGGATTAAAGGCGTGTGCCACCACACCAGCTTTAAAATTATTTATTTATTTACTTAATAGAGAGAGAATGAATATGGGCCTGCCAGGGCCTCTAGCCACTGCAAACGAACTCCAGACACATGTGCCACCTTGTGATTCTAGCTTACTTGGGTTCTGGAGAGTCGAACCTAAGTCCATAGGCTTCTCAGGCAGGTGCCTTAACAACTAAGCCATCTCTCCAGCCCATTCTAGTGTTTCTTGTTCAGCCTTCAGCACACAGAATTGAGGGAACAGTAACATCCAATGAGATGTGCATCTAGAAGAAGAGTGAATTTGGTCCCTGCCTTTCAATCTGTCACCTAAAGATTCTGACGTAACAGGACTCCATCTCTTATGCCCAAAGGTCTTCATCCTTTACCTGCGGCTTGAGGCAAACCCTACTTCCTCTGTAGTAACAACAGACACTTACCGGGGGCTATGCCAGGCCAGGGCTGGCTGATTATCATGTGTCGTGCATTACTGCAGTCAACCGTGGCTCGACCTCCGCTTCTCATGAGGCATTTATGAAGACTGGGTGTGGAAAGGGAAGGTGGGTGTCATGGCGTTGGGAGGTCAGGCATCCTGGAAGCCTGTCTTGATCTCAATAGCCTTGGCCAAAGACCTCCTTACCACTGGGGGTGCCAGCATCTGAAGGAGAGGTGACTTGCATGCTTGGATGCATTCCGGGCATGGTATAAAAACAGTGCCACCTGCCTCGAATTACAGTCTTACACAGTATGGCCTTCAAGACAATATGGCAGATAAGCCATGGACCTCACTGAGTGAAGTGTGTCTTCACATCGTCGGTCTTTGTCTTTAATGCAGCGAGATTTGGAAGAACCACAGCACATGCTTCGATTTCTGGTCATTTATCTAGTCTGATCTCTTACTACTGCCGCTGTCGGCCACTTTGACCTCTGTGAGTCCATTTGCTTCATATCTTGTGTTTTCCAACAAATTTTTGGTTGCAAAGAATAAAACTCCAATTTAAACTGGCAAATATAAATGTATATGTATGTAGATAGATAGATAGATAGATAGATAGATAGATAGATAGATAGATAGAGAGAATGTCAATATGTATATATAATATATGTATGAATAATATATATATGTATCTATATTGTGTATATACACATATATCATCTCATACAAATGGGAAAGCCTCAGATAAGACTGAAACCAAGGATTCAACATAGCACCAGTCCTCTCTCCAGCCTCCATTCTGCTTTCCCCTGTGGTGGTGGGCTTCTCAGGAAGGCTTTCACTATAGACATCTTCAGCAGCCTCAGGCTTAGAGAAGTCTATCTTCCAGTTGAGCAGAAAGATCTTGTTGCCAGGAGTTGCAACAAAGCTAAGGTTAGACTCTCACTGGATCAGCCTGGGCCTTTATATCAGTCCTGGGATGTGAGTGTTAGGATATACTGATTAAGAGCTGGTCCTGTGTTGGATATCCACATTTGACATGAAGGAGGTGTGGCTAGCCTTCCTGAGCACCATGGACTGGGATTAGGAGGCTAGTGTGATCATAGGACCATGGAGAGAGGAATGCATAATAAGCCCAAATAATAGCCATCCATGAAAACATGCTACAGACTGGAGATGCATGGCCCTGCCACCAGCTCTATGCCTTCCTACATGCTTAGGACTCCCTTTCCTTTTCATCTTTCCATAGAACTTCTGCTTAACCTTCAAAAACAAGCTCAAATGAAATAGTGCCCCACCTCCTTCCCCATCTCTCTTCTCCTATACCCAACACCTCTTATTCTCTCCAAAAATTCCTTCCAAAAATGAGCACACTCCTGTTCTGTGTTTCATTCCCATATTCAAGTGCTAAGTCTAGGATGTCATAGATGATACCTAAAGCTATGGTTCGAACAGTGAGTTGACTGACTGCAGTACTTAGCCCTCTAACGGTATTGTTGTTCATTTTTCGTCTGTGTCTTCAGTTTGAAAATGAGATCATCCTCAAGCTGGACCATGAAGTGGAAGGGGGGCCGAGGAGATGAGCAGTACATGCAGCTGCTGGAGTCCATGTAAGTGCTGCCGGCCAAGGGTGGAGGGCTCAGAGCTCCAGCATCCCTGGGAGACTTGTAGAGGCTCATGGTACTAAAGAAACTCCATTTGGGGGCTGGAGAGATGGCTTAGCGGTTAAGCGCTTGCCTGTGAAGCCTAAGGACCCTGGTTCGAGGCTCGATTCCCCAGGACCCACGTTAGCCAGATGCACAAGGGGGCGCACGCGTCTGGAGTTCGTTTGCAGTGGCTGGAGGCCCTGGTGTGCCCATTCTCTCTTTCTCTCCCCCTCTTTCTCTCTCTGTCACTCTCAAATAAATAAAAATAAAAATAAAAATAATAAAAAAAGAAACTCCATTTGTTTTGGAAGAACCCTCACATTTCTCTCTGAAATGGCTGGTTGTTTTTGTTTGTTTGTTTGTTTGTTTGTTTGTTTGTTTTCCTATTGATGGAAAGGGTCAGATAGAAAGCTTTGGTTCTGGAAAGAGAGAAAGAGCCTGCCAATGCCAAAATGTTGAATGTTTTAACTGTGAAGTCATTGCAGCCATATTTTTTTTTTCTTTTAACTTTTTGACAGATTTGATGATACCAACATTCACTCACTCTGTGCACATAGTGCACTATTACAACCCTCTGCCACTCTGCCTCTGGTCGAGCTTACTTTCTTGAATACCCATTTTGCAGGGTGGATCTTGAAACTTGGGGAAATAAGTACATTGTCTGAGGATGCTATAGGACGAGCTGGTACCAAGGAGTAGCCTGCCCCAAAATCTGTCTGTCAGACTCAGTGTCCATGCCTGGAGGAGGTGCTGGGTAGGGGCACAGTGCCCCGTACTACTGTACTTGGAGGTGGGATACTTTTGTTTCTACAAACATTGAGACATAATTCACATACCATACAATCTACCCAGACAGTGCTGTTTAATGGTTCTTTTTATATATTTACAAGCTAAGCACATCACAGCTAATCTTAGAACACTTTCATTATTCTCCAAAAGAAACCCTAGGGGCTGGGGTGATTTCTCGGTGGTTAAAGGCACTTGCTTGCAAAACCTGCTGATCTGGGTTCAATTCCCTAATACTAATGTAAAGCCAGATGTACAAATTGGTGCATGTGTCTGGAGTTCATTTGCAGTAGCAAAAATTCTTGCCATGCCCATATTCTTTCATTCATTCTCTCTCTCTCTCTCCCTCCTCTCCTTTCCCTCTATCTGAAATAAATAAAGTTAAAATACAAAAAAACAAAAAAACAAAACAAAAACAAAACTAAAAGAGGGCTGGGAAGATGGCTAATCAGTTAAAGGTATTTGCTTGTAATGCCTGATGGCCCACGTTTGATTCTCCAGGACCTATGTAAAGCCAGATGCACAAAGTGGTGCATGCATTTGGAATTCATTTGCAGTGGCTAGAGGCCCTGGAGTGCCCATTCTCTCTCTCTCTCTCTCTCTCTCTCTCTCTCTCTCTCTCGTCTCTCTCTCTCTCTCTGTCTCTCATTAATTAATTAATTGATTAAAAAAGAAACCCTGGACCCTTTAGGTTTCTGGCCATACACACACACACACACACACACACACACTCCATGTTCATTATCTACTAGTATCGATGCTACTTTGAATTAAAGAGGAATTGCAGGGTCATAGGGTGGTGTCAGTAGAGACATACTCAACCTTTTGAGGAACGCTTAGGCTGTTCTTCAAGTGTATCTCCATATCCTGTCCCCACTTTCAGCAAGGAAGGTTCCAACCCCTTCCACCCTGCGGTTAACCTGTGCATTGTGTCAGTCCTGTGACAGTGCAGTGATGCTTCGCTCATTGTGATTTTGACTTTCTGTGTTCCTGCAACAGCCATGACACTGGGTGACTTTCTGACGCTTATTGGCCATGTGCCCCTCTTCGGGGAAAGACATGCCTTTTGAACCCCAGCTGCCCTGCTTTGCAGCTGTGTGACCTTGGGCAAACACCACTCCTCCTCTGGCCTCAGTATCCCCCTTTCTAAAGTGGGGACAATAAGCCCCTGTGGTTATTTTGAAGCCTGGGTAGTTAGGAAGCATCTGACACGCAGCAGGTACAGGCTTAATAAGTGTGCTTCCAGCTCTCGGCTGGGCTCCCAGTTTCTGTCTCTGGCAGCCTGGCCATTGCCCCTGCCCCAGAGGCTCTTTCCCAAGGCCAAGGAGATGCAGGCCAGGCATCCCAGTATACCTGCTCTATATTGGCTGATGTGGCTGATGCTCCAATGTGGCTGTGGTTTGGGACTCTTTCCCCCCACCCATCCTTTCTGAATATTTGACTTTCTTAACAAAGGTTTTGCTCTGACTTCCCACCACGACCAACTGGACAGGGCCCAGGGAAACAATGGAAGCAAGGGTTCAGCCAGCTCGGGCACACAGTGCCTCCCCAAACACCAAAGATGCACGCCAGGTCTGCTGGAAGGAGAAATGCACTACTTGCCTCTCTGGTGAATATCAACAGTGATTCTCCAGAGGCAGAAATCAGTGTTTAATCTTAGAGTTCAGAGAACGGAAAAAAATCTGAATATTGACCGGAAGCAACACCATGAATAAAGCAGCCATTTCTATTTCTGTAAGCGGATGGAGCTCTGCTGCGACCTGCAGACTACCAGCAGGGTTCACAAAATCCTTCCGAGTGATTATCAAAGGAGGCCTTGAGATCGGGAAATTAAAGAGAGCTCATTATTTTCCTCCCAAGATGCAGTTGTGAATGATTTTTACACAGAACTAATCAAGCCCAACCTGGGGAGTCGGGGTCACCTCAGAATGACCAGGACCAGCATCCTTCTCCTTCCTATGCCCTCTCTGAGTCTCGTTCTCCTTGCCTATAAAGGGAAAAGAAATATATTGCCCAACTCTTAGGAGTTCTTGTTGAGACTGAATGGGAAGTTCTGTAAAATGCTTTCTTTATTTCTTTTTTCTTGGCTTCCTAGTTTTATTTTTTTAGCACAGTTTCTGGTAACTAGTAGGTAGTGAGGATGTATTAGCTTCTATTATTATTGCTATGCAAGTGGACAGCAAGGTGGTTATTGGGAGCTGTGAGTCTTCCCGTCTTTCTGAAAGTTAGTTATGTCAGTTCCTGCAGCCTCTCATCTCAGCTCTCCATTCAAGGCTGAGCTGGCCTGGGGTCCCCTCTAGGCACATCAGTCCCATGAGCACAGGGTGTAGAAGTTGGAGGGTGCTTTTGTGGCCAGACCAGGGCTTCATTTCCTATGGCATTTATAGTCTTGCATCACTGCATGAGACTGGGGCATGAAGAGAGGCTGGACCCCAGCCTCCACATCCCTTTGTGCACAAGTTTTACAAGCTTATGCAGCACCCAGTCTTCCTCCTCTCAGAGTTCTTCCCGGAGTTCACTTAAATCATTCCACAGGTTAACGTGAATGACGGGTTCCACATCGGATGGAGTCATGAGACATAACCACAGCTGCCTGTATTCCAGGCCTGGGGATAATTCTAGAAGTTGTAAGGACACTGGAAGACTAAGGGACCTGTATTTCTGGGACCTGGATCCTACCTAAATCAGTTCAGTGGGAAGAGAAGCTATTATGCAAGAGGGTCCACGTGTTTGTAAAGGGATGGGAGAAAGTCAGTTCTCACTGAGCACTGAGAGTGGCTGATGCACTGCTTCCTCCCTTCTAAGACCCCCCCCCCCATGCCTGAGTATTCACCCATTTCAGGGAGACACGAGCTCCTTCCAGCCCAGAGACTGTGGCCCTGGCAGAAGGCAATGTTGGCAACTCTCCTCCCATAGAGGGAGGAATCACCTACATGGCCTCATGATTCCCACAGCTCTTCTTCCCTCTTCCTCTTTCTCCTCCTCCTCCTCCTCTTCTTCTTCTTCTTTATTTTATTTTTGATTTTTTCAAAGTTGGGTTTTACTATAGCCCAGGCTGACCTGGCACTCACTCTGTAGTCCCAGGCTGGCCTCAAACTCATAGCAATTCTCCTACTTCTGCTTGTGGTGTACTGGGATTAAAGGTGTGTACCGCCATTCCCAGCTGGATTTTTTAAAACTATTTTTACATACTTTATTTGCAAACTGAGAGAGATAGAAAGAAGAGAGACAGGCAGAGACAGTGGGTGCACCAGGACCTCCAGCCCTTGCCAATGCATTCCAGGTGTATGCGCCACTCTGTGCATCTGGCTTCATGTGGGTACTGGGGAATACAACCTGGTTAAATTTTGGGTTAAATTTTGCAGCCAAATGCCCCTCCCATGTTTTTTTTTCTTTTTTCTTTTTTTTCTCGATTTTTATTAATATTTTCCATGATTATAAAAAATATCCCATGGTAGTACCCTCCCCCCCCCACTTTCCCCTTTGAAAGGGATATGATGGAGAATGGGATTTTTTTTTTTTTCTTATTGGCACCTGTGCTCTGCTGTGGGACTCAAAGGAGAGAGATAACTGAGAGATCTTGGTGGGGGCACCTTCAGAACCCCACCCAGAGATCTCATGCCTCACATAGGATTTGGAAGGTTATAATGGCTGCTGAAGGGGAGTTGTGAATACTGGGACACTATAAGCACTGAATCAGGCTTAGCACAGTGCTTCAAAGGAAGGGAGTGCTTCATAAAGAATGGTGTCATGGTATACTGTGGTTAGTTTTATCTGTGTGTTTCCCCTGCGTGTTTGCAGCTGGGTGACCTTGGGAAAACCCTAGAAGCCCTACTCCTCCTGTGGCCTCAGTATCCCTGAATCAGTGCTTTCTGAATAGTACATGCTGAGTAACTAGATGGGTGGGTGATTTCTAACCACTCCTCTCACTCATCCTCAACTCTGCTGGCAGTGATCCTGCCTCATGCCTAAAGGACAGAGACACTGAGAAAGCTAAGGCCATGCTTGTCTAAACCCTTGCTTGGACTTGGCGTTCGCATCATCCAGTTGCTAGTTAGCAGTGCAGTTAGTCAGGTCCCAGCCTAGACTGGTAAGTCAGCACCTATTAGGACTGTGCTGAAGTGAGGACCCTAGAAGTCACAAAATAGATGACACCAATGGGCCCCAGTGGTGGCTGCACACTGGGGTCTCCCAGAGAGCCTCAAAACAAAGTGGGGATACCTGGTCCTCCATAGGTTCCAAAGCAAGGTCGAGGCAGGATCTTGATACTGTGGAAGCTCCCTGGGAACGCTGGCATACAACATGGCTAAGAATGCTTGTTCCAGCATAACTTGGGCTCAGCCATGCCTTTGGCCTGACATCCCACACTGAGCACAGGGAAGAAGTGTGGCTTGTCACTGTGGAGAGGGATGGCGCTGAAAGTGGTTGTCCCAGAGGAGCAGGCACAGCTGTGGCTGAGCCAGACAGGTATAAATCCCAGAGACATTTGCATCTCTGGTTGAGAGCCCAGAAAAGGTTCTTCCCTGAGGGGGTGGGGGAGTGGGGAAGATTGATATTTCTGATCGGATCACAGTTTGAGACACTGCCTCCTTGCAACCCAGTGTGGCTCCAGGCAGGAAATGACCCTCCAAGATCTTTACTTTTCTCTGCTTTCCCATCCTGAGAGCTCTTGGGACTTGCGCTGACACAGGACAATGGCCTGTAAAACAATTCCCAAAGCCTGGGTGACACTTACCTACCTAAGAATGCGTTGTGGTGTCTGTGGGAATACCTCCCCAAATTGAACAACAGTTGGCTTAATTTCCAAGGTCACCACCTAAATCTTCTATCAGGGTGGTACCAGAAAGTCCTTTAACTCTTCTTGGCCTCAATTTTCTCATCTGTAAATGGAGAATAACACTTCCCATTTGTCAGAATTGTTGTGAGAATTTCTTAAGGGAGAAGCAGAGTATCTGTCAGAGCATTAGTGATTACAAGATGGAATTCACCATAGTTTTAACCTACTTCTCTCCACACCCTCTTTTGTAGACTGCACGAGGACAAGCATGGCTCTTTGCAAATCGGTGTCTCTTTTCCCTCCACACTATGCCTAGCATAATGTGACACTTAAGGAATGAAACGGGTTTTTTTTTGTTTGTTTCTTTATTCAAAACTTAAAGGCTGGAGAGATGGCTCAGTGGTTAAGATAGTCTGCAAAATCTATAGACCCAAGGACTGGAGAGATGGTTTAGTAGTTTAGGTGCTTGCTTGCAAAGCCAAAGGAACTTGGTTCAATTCCCCAGGACCCATGTAAGCCAGATGCACAAGGTGGCACATGATCTGGAGTTCGTTTGCAGTGGCTTGGAGTACCCATTCTCTCTCTCTCTGTCTCTCTCTCTCCCTCTCTCAAATAAATAAATAAAATAATCAAAAATTCTTTAAAAAAATCTAAAGACCCAAGTTTGATTCCCCAGTATCCATGTTATGCCAGATGTACAAGGTGGTGCAAGCATCTGGAGTTTGTTTGCAGTGGCTGGAGGCCCTGGCACACGCATTCTCTCTCTCTTTCTATTTGCCTGTCTCTGTCTCTCTCATAAATAAATAAATAAATAAATAAATAAATAAATAAATAAATTTTAAAAACTTAAAATATTAATGTTATAAAGAATGTTATGGTTTTAAAATCAACATATCTATATTTAAACAAAATACCAAGGCTTTTCCTTCTCTATTGCTCACCTTAGAAGCACGTACAATTAAATCTCTGGTATTTGGACTTCCTGACCATATGCCATGTGCCATTTTGGGTCCGCACGTGTGCACATGTACACACACACACACACACACACACACACACACAGTGCCAGGTGGTTTAGATATAGAGGCTGTAACCAGACTGCTGAGATTTACTAACTGTGTGACCTTGAGCAAGCTAGGTGACCTCATCATACCTTCATTTATCTGTCTATGAGAGTCCCATCTCATTAGACTGTGATGGGAGATTAAAGGAGCTCGTGATTTTATGATGCTAAGAATAACACTGTAAGCTCTGTACCAATTAGTTAAATAAGAAAATAAAAGCTGGGCTGGAGCAGTAGCTCAGCAGGTAAAGTGTTTGCCTTGCAAACATGAGGACCTGAGTTCAGTCCCTAAACCAATGTAAAAATGCCAAGCATGGTGACACAAGCCTGTAGTCCCAGGGCTGGGGAGGTGGAGACAAGAGGATTCCTGAGCTCCAGGTTTTCTTGAGAAATGACACCCGAGGCTATCCTCTGACCCTCACATTCACTCACTCACAAGCGTGCCCACACATACTACAAACATGGATACACGGATGCATAACACACATCAACAGATAAATATAAAATAAACCTGTCTGGAGACCAATGTTTCACCTGAAGATAATTTATATAGTTTTTAAATTTATTTATTTGTTTATTTTCAAGTAGAGAGAGACAAAGAGGAGAGAGAGAAAGGGGGGGGGTGCACCAGGGTCTCTAGCCACTGCAGAGTACTCCAGATGCATGTGCCACTTGGTACACCTGGCTTTATGTGTGAACCTGGGTCATTAGGCAGCTTCCTATCTCCATCTCTTTAGCACTGAGATTACAGGTACACACTGCCACACATGGCACTTTTACATGGATTCTGGGGAACTAATCAGGTTTATGTGGCAACCAACTTAACTAACTAAGCTGTGTTCTCAGCTAGTATTTAGCCATTTTTTTCTATTTTATGGACATAACAGTTGGCTCCAACTATTTCACTTTTAGATTCAATTCATAAACACACCTCTGGGAGTATTTCCATAGGATAGATTCCCTAAAGTAGAGTTGTGGGGTCAGAGAACATGTACATTTAAAATATCACCAGATACAGTGAGAACTACTATCCAAACAAGTTATCCTACTATATTCCCAGTGTGAATATAAATGTAACCATTTCCCCTACACCATTGTCCACATTGGGAAATTTTCAGTTTTATTGTTTTCCTATTATGATAGCATAATACTCACCGTGCTAGACAGGTAGATAAGTGTATGAGTTAGGAAAAACAAGACAACGCGGAACCAGGGAGCTTGGACTCATTGGCCTCTTGCCTTGCACCCCACCTGTGTCGGCATAGTTTCCCTAGCATGAGCTCATCAGCCCCTCCATGCCCACAGACTGATGGAATGCACCGTGGAGCACTCGACCATTGCCAAGTCAGTGGAGAACTTCGTGAGCCTGGTCAAAGGGCTGCTGGAGAAGCTGCTGGATTACCGAGGCGTGATGACTGATGAGAGCAAAGACAACCGCATGAGCTGCACGGTGAACCTGCTGGTACGTGAGTGGGAGTCCCCACCATCCGAGCTGGACCTATGTCTAAGCTTGGGAGGGAAACGGTGCCAATGTGGCAACCAGAGGAACGTAAATATGGCTGAATCTCTGCTCTGTATTTATGCTCTTTGTCTACAGGCCTTTCTGTGCCTCAACTGCCTTACATAGGATGTAGGAAATAAGATCCCTTTAAGCGCTCAACACATCCAACAGAAGGGGAAAGAAAAGAACTATGGCAGGCTAAGTGCATGAGTATCTGAGATGCATCATTGGCCCCTGCATCCTCATCCTACCTACCATAGCTAGTAGAGGTGCTGAAGTCTCATTTGCTTGTCTGTCAGCCGGAGAAAGGACAGCCCACAAGCTCATTGGATTGTGTAGTCCGGGGTCACGGTGAAATTCTCAGTACGTGCTCGTCTCTTTCCCCGTGCAGAATGGATTGAAACTCCTAATGGAAACTTACAGAAGATTACTAAAGATTACTAGGGATCTGATCAGCAAGAGCAGTTCATTACAAACCCATATGACATGAGCTTCCAAAGGGCCTCCAGCAGGGTCTTACAATTTAGTCAATAGCAGTCACCGTGTGTCCTACTCGCTATGTCTGCCAACCTTAAAATAGCTTGGCGTGAGCAAAGTCCAGGCAACATCCAACACACACACACACACGTGCACACACACACACACACACACACCCTCCATTAGCATTCCTACTGCACTGGAAACACAAATCCTGTCCCCCAGCTCTGTCATGTGGCTTCCCCTGCTCACTGTTTTGTTTTGTTTTTTCTGTTTTTTAAACAGTTTAGATATTGCCATTGATTTTGCAGAATGCTAAGGGGACTTTAAAAATCCTGACTACAGCAGAAAGAACTTCAGTGCTAATAACTCCACCAAGGCCCAATTTTCATAAAGAGCATGTGGAGGGGTTTTCCAGGAACTAAGCAGTTTTTCCCCTAGGAACGTCAGATGCTAGTTGAAGAAACTCATCAGCCAGACCAGGATCAGTGAGAAAACGTAGGAGAGGACCTAACAGTTATGTGTGGCTCAAACATGTCCTCAGAGAGGGGGTGGGTAGGGGCTGCTCTCAGGAGAGCTGTGTTCCTATGTGTCACGGAGCACATCGCCTGCTCGTCTCTGAGCTTCAGGGACACATGGGGGCCTTGTGTTACACCTGGGTTTGCCCCATTGTGACTCTTGGATCCAACTGGTACACCCTGGTTCAGAAGCTGTAAGGACTTTTTAAAAATGTCACAGGATTAGTAGGATTAGTATCTCAAGGGGTCGAGCCCAGGGAAGTTACCAGTCTAAAAAGGTCCCTAAGACTCGTGCTTGGTGGCCTGTAATCCCAGCACTGAGGAATCCAAGACAAGAGGATCATGAGTTTTCCACCAGCCTGGGCTACATAGTGAAACTGTCTCCAAAACAAAACAAAATCAACACAAACTAAAAGAATGGCCCCTAAGCTGGGACAAGAGGAAACAGTCTCCTAGACACAGTTAAGTTTAAGCCCTTCTTCGGCCGTGGAGTTGCACTGTAACCCCAGAGGGCTCTCTGCAGTCAGAAGTCACCAGTCGATTTCGGCCACTAGGACCTCACCACCCTCCTTCCCGCTCAGACCCCTGTGACTACATGAAGTTTCTGAGGCTAGCCCAGATGGCCTGGTCTTGCTGGCCCACCTCTTGTGCCCACAAGTAGCTCACCTGCATCTCCTAATACACTGATGGTAGAGACACTTCCTCTGTACCTTTGTAGTCAGGGAGGTGACCAGGGAGTCTCCCAAATAGGCTCTTGGAGGCATTCAGCAAGATAAATTTCTTGCTTCTCTCTCGGGGTTCCCTGAAAGTAAACAGCAATCTCTCTCTCTTCCCCATATCCGCAAAGCAAAGCACTCAATACTGGTTTTCCTCTTCTGCCTAGAATTTCTACAAAGATAACAATCGAGAAGAGATGTATATAAGGTAAGATTTTGTTGTTGGTGATGTTTCTTTGTTGTTATGCCCCTGCTTGGTACCCTTCGGTAACTCCCTGTTCCCTCACCATAGAATTCAAACTTTGTTTCCTGACACTGGATGCTTGGTGTTCTGATTCTTTTCAAGCCACCCCATCCCCTCCCCACCCCAGATTCAATGTCTTCTCGTCTCCTCCAGTCACTCCCGTGAAGTGACTTGGCCTTCTCTGATGGCCCCGCTGTCCTGCTGTGTACACTTTCCTTAAGGGAAAAACCTGGGGCTGGGAGATAGTTCAGTGGTTAAAGATGCTTGTTTGCAAAGCCTGAAGGCCCAGGTTCAGTTCCTCAGTATCCACTCAGAGCCAGATGCACAAAGTGGTGCATGTGTGTGGAGTTCATTTACAGCAGCAAGAGGCCCTGGTGCAACCATTTTCTCTTCTTCTCTCTCTTTCTCAAATAAAACAAAACAATTAAAAAAAAAAAAAAAAAAACAAGAGTGAGATCCTGTATGCTGACCTGAAGCTCACTGTATTTGTCACTGGCTGGCAGGTGAGAGCCACCTTATCCCAGTCATGTGATAGGGCCATTGGCTAGTCTGCTTTGTACGGGAAAAATGCCTGCTTCCACCTAGACATCTCAAAGATACTTGAGTGTGTCGTGAGAGGCTTGTTTGAGTATAGCAGCCTGAAGCAAAAAAAATCCTTTGCTAATTCTTCTTATAATCCTAGATTTTTCCTACAAAGTTTATTATTATTATATTTGACTTACTACAAAAATAATAGACTTTACCAAGACAAAAACTTATAAACTATAGATAAGCAAAACAAAAAATGTAACAAATTCCTACAACCCATAAATATTTAAATATACATATATATGTATATATATATATATACATATATATGTATATATATATATATAATTCTATATATGTATATATATATATAGAATTCTGTATATGTATGTATATATAGAATTCTGTATATATATACATATATATATATAAATTCTGTACATGTATTCCTTTGCAAAATTGGGATTTTAGGGCTGGAGAGAAGACTTAGTGGTTAAAACACTTGCCTGCGAAGCCTAAGGACCCATGTTCAACTCTCTAAGTCCCACATAAACCATGCAAGATCGCACGTGCATACAAGGTGGAATATGCATCTGGAGTTCAACTGCAGCTGGAGGCCCTGGCATGCTAATTCTCTCTCTCTCTCTCTTTCTGTCTCTCTTCCCCTCCCCCCTCTCTCCTTTGCTCTCTTGCACATAAAAGGCCACTGTGTTGGGCTTGCCTCAAAATATGGGATTTGGGGCTGGAGTAATGTTTTATCAGTTAAGGTACTTGCCTGTGAAGACTAAGGACCCAGGTTCGGTTCTCCAGGTCCCACGTAAGCCAGGTGCACATGGTGGCTCATGCATCCCCTAGTTCATTTGCAGGGGCTAGAGGCCCTGGCATGCCCATTCTCTCTGTCTCTCTCTCTGTCTCAAATAAATCAATAAAAGGATTTTACTACTAATAACTTATTCTTTTTTCACTTGAGAAGTTATGATTGAACATCATTTACAATGAAAGTGCATTTTCCTTTCCAGAATATACCATCATTTATTTGACCGATCTTATACTGTCAAACAGTTAGGTTGTTTCCAACTTTTTCTGCAATAAATAGCACAATAATAGAGTTTTTAGGTATAGAACTTTATGTTCATGCTCATGAGACCAGAGCCTTTGTAGCAGAATCAACTCGAAGATAAAACAGAGCAGGGTATCTACAAGGTTTCTGACATTCTCGGTCAGAGCATAGAACATGTACGTCTACACTCTCTCTGCCAACACTGCAGAGCTCTTTGGGTTCTGAAATTGATCTAGAAGTAGAAACAGTCTGGTGGGGAAGTCATTCCTTAGGCCGTCCTGAACTTGGACTTACTGTGAAAACACAGTGCTCTGGGGCTAGAATGGCCAGCATCTTAGCCTTGTTTTCTGTCCATCTCTGTAGAAAATCTCCATCCTGCCTTCTTCTCTGGGGATGCGATGAGAGATTATAGGCAATGTGCCTGGCACATGCTTTCATCTTTCCAACCTTCATCTTTCCAACCTCTTTCCTATCTTGCCATTTTAGAAGCATAGATGGGGAGTCGCAGACCCCCACAGACTTCAGAGTTTGGGGCCTTTTGAATCTAGGAAAACCATATTTGCCTACACAAATTTTTGTTGCAAACAAGAATAGGCTGAATCCTGTTCTTCTTGGCAGGCGTAACAAGAACATATGAAGAGATAGAGAGAAATAGAGACAGAAGATAACATCACAATTTTCCCTAACAGGTACCTGTACAAACTCCGCGATCTTCACCTGGATTGTGACAACTACACAGAGGCCGCCTACACTCTCCTTCTTCACACCTGGCTTCTCAAGGTACTATCACTGTGGGCACAGAGAATGCATGCTGAAATCCCCTAGGCTCCTCACAACAAGTTCAAGAGCGTTTTTTTCTTTTCCTTTTTTTTAAGCGAAAAGAAAGAAAAGGGGAAAAAAACCAGCTAAATCAATTTTGCTTTTCTAGGTGACTCCTAACTCTTGACCTGGCAGGATAATTTTCTGCCATACTTTACCTGCTCACAGAGGTTTGTAGTAACCTTGACCTTCAGTGGCAGTAGCTCCTGAGCCATGTGTTAAAACATTGTATAGGCATTATATAGCTGTTATCCAACATGTTATCCGTGATAAATCATTAGCATTCCCACCAAGCTGCTTTCCTGAGCTTGGGAACTTTACTGTGGGCAACAAGGTCAGAATGGTCTCCTTTGGCTATTGAAGAACTAGGGCCATGTCTCATTAGGGTTTAGAAAAAATTCCTTCCAACTACTCAGTGAGCCATTACAGAGTCAAATAAACCCTGATCTAGCCATAATCAGAAGCAAATGTGAATTGCAAACCAACATCAGTCTGTCTGAGCACAGACAGCAGGAGCCAGATAAAGCTGTCAGAAGGTTCCTAATGGGCTTGCCCTCACTCTTCCTCAGTGTGGTCACTTGGTTATCTGTCATTGCTGCTGCGGGAAGGAAACCTCTAGGAATTCTGGGTACTCATGCTGGAGAGAGGAGCCTTCCCAGTGGTACCTTGAGTTTCCAAAAATGAGTGTGAGAAAGAAAGGAGGAGAGAAAGAAAGGACAGCATGGGAGAAGAAAACTGTCCTTGGCTGTCTTTTAGCCCCAGGTGACTCTGTGCTCTCTCTGCAGTGGTCAGATGAGCAGTGTACTTCACAGGTCATGCAGACAGGCCAGCAGCACCACCAGACTCACCGGCAGCTGAAGGAGACCCTCTATGAGACCATCATAGGCTACTTTGACAAAGGAAAGGTAATCTGAGTCTGCCCTCCTCTCTTGTGGGGAACTTGACCATTGGGCAGGATAGGTCTCTTCTTGATTTTGCAATGACTCCATCCTTAGCACTGGCCAGCAGTCCCCTCAAATCCTAAATCTGATCACTTCTTTTTATCTTCTATCCGCCTCACTTCTGCCCCCATTCAGGTCATGAACATCACTTATTTGGATGCTGCAATGGACCCTAAGAAGTCTCCTTATTGCTTCCTTCATCCATTGCTTTGATAAATCATCTTACATGTGGGTGCAGAGAGGAGCATAAAACATACATCAGAGCATTCCGTCTTCCGGTTGACATCATCTCAATGTTGTCCCAATTCTCCCTGTGATCCACAACACCTGACATGACTACTCTCATCTCATCCTTACTGAGCTCTTTTCAACCCAGGGCCTTTATACTTGCTTTTTCCTTATTAGAGAACTACCACCTCCCCCTCCATAGCTTCCCTCTAGAAGGCAGACTCCTTTCACTGCTCAGGGTTTTACTCAGATGTTGTATTATCAAGAGGACTCCCCTAATCTCTGGCACCCTCCAGCACCTCTCTCCTGAGTTTCCCTTCTTGTTTCTTCAAAGCACTTTGCTATTTATGGTGAGGCTTGTAGTCCAGTCCCGTACTTGGTGTTCTTTCTACTTACTCACTGTTGATGTGAAGATGTGATACATATTTCCTGCTCAGGCCTGCCGTGCCCTCCCTGCCATGATGGTGCCCTCTGGAGCTGTAAAATAAAATAACTCTTTCACCCCCCCCCACATTGCTTCAGGTCTGAGATTTTATCCTCATAATGAGAAAGTAAATGATGCATTACTAGACATCACTTCATTCATTTTGGTTTGGCTTATTTACTGTGTGGCTTCTCACTTTGGAATGCCACAAGAGCAGAACTTTGGTCTTGTCTACCATAACATGCCTAGTAACTAACCAGGACAGCACTAGACACAGGGACCCATGCATATGTACTTTATAGATGAGTGCATCGAATGGATGACATCGTGGTGCCTCAGTGATGATTATTTTTTCAATATTTTTATTTATTTATTTGAGAGAGAATGGAGGGAGAGACTGAGAGACACGCCAGGACCTCCAGCCACTGCAAATGAATTTCAGATGCATGCACCATCTTGTGCCTCTGGCTTACGTGGGTCCTAGGGAATTTAACCTGGGTCCTTTGGCTTTGCAGGCAAGTGCCTTAACCATTAAACCATCTCCCCAGCCCCTCAGTGATATTTAAACAGCAAGGATTCTGGTGAGATTGCTTAGGATATGGGACAGACCAGCTGCTCCCGAGCCCAAACTTTCAGTAGACCTTCACCCAAGCAGCCTGGCATGATGGCCGTCATCTCTCATAATCCTATAGACAATGTGACATAGCAACTACATGCTCACATGCTCAAGCTATGAACCCAGACGCCTAGATTTCATCCCTCCCTTCCCCACTATGTACAGGGTTCTTGGCCTCTCTCCCATTCCAATTCTCCATCCACCATAGTGAGATACTTACAATGCCTACTTCTTAGTTGTAGGGTGAAAATTAGGTGAGAAAATGTATGTAGAGCACCAGTACAGAAATTAATGTATAGTAGTTTGGTAAATTTTAATTATCATCTGTGCTGCCTGACTGTTCCACTTCCTCTCTGAAGTCTCCCTTAAGTCCTCTGGCTAGCCTGCACCCCTGCCTTCCCATTGACCGGCAAGGCCTCTCACAGTCCAGCAGAGCATCACTTAGCACTGGATTTGGGTCTGTCCTGTCCCTGTGCTACATTGTGCCTATCTTGTTGTGCTCTTCCTACCTTTCTCCAGAAAGATAAAATGAGGTAATGTCTGCAAGGGA
The DNA here is from genome assembly GCA_036346955.1 of Dipus sagitta. Classification (NCBI taxonomy): domain Eukaryota; kingdom Metazoa; phylum Chordata; class Mammalia; order Rodentia; family Dipodidae; genus Dipus; species Dipus sagitta. The sequence goes on along the minus strand of CM070777.1, from coordinate 46,162,440 downwards.
ATTATAAATTCCCAGGGTCAGCAGTTCGAGAAGAGTGTTTCATAATTTACAACGATAAGCTTCTTGAGGGCCGAGAGACTGCCATTTGTTGGACCTCTCACACCACTGGACATCAGAGCAGAGCTCACTTCTTGTTTATCACTGGTTACATCAGTCCCACTGTGAGGAACCCGAGAGGGGCTGGGCTTTGTCCTCAGCTAGGAATTCAGCTCTGACACTCTGTGCTGAGCAGAGAGGATTAAGGCGTGAGCCCAGGCTCCAAGAGCTGTCTCGTTGGCAAAAACCAGATAATCAGTACTGTTTTTTGCATGCTGCCTTTGGCCTTGTGCAATAGTAGGGTTGAGGACATGACAGCAAGGTGGAATCAAAGTTCTTTGACAGCAATGGAAGCAGAGAAGAGGCAGGACATGGTACAGCTTATTCTGAATGCTACTGTGATGAGAGCTTCTAGAATGAAGGTTGATCTCCTTAGTACCCCCTCAGTTTTCCTTCACTACACTTCCTCAGAGAGATTCATTGCTGTGGACACACACACAGTGGCTTTCACTGCTTTAATCCATCTTGTTGTCCCTCGATGGAGTCTAGTCCCCTTCTCAAAACCCATTACATTTACTAATATGCACACTTTACCCCCGATGTTCATAAGAGCAGAAATAGTGTCTTGTACATCTTTGTACCTGCTCCATAACTGCACACATGCCCATGCCCAGAACCCAGTAGCTTCTCCTAAACAGAGAATGAAGGTCAGAGACATCAGTGACTGCCAGAGGTCACAGAGGCATGGAGGAAACGCCATGCTGTCTTCCTGCCCTGCCACCTCCTATAGCCTCTTAACAGTCCCCTAGCACATGAGAAAGCCTTGCTGCTTGTGGTTTATCTCATGGTAGGAAGTTGGCTAAGACCTCCATTTGCACCAAACAGCCCCCTGGCCCAGCCAGGGTCACTACCACAACCTTCTTGTCCTGTGTGAAGCCCTCAGACTTGGTTCCTCCTGGCACATAAAGCATTTTTATGATGCTCACTAAGCTGCCTTGGGTTTACTGCCTCAGCTCCTCTGCTCCACACTTGGTTTTATTTATTTTTATGCTTGGATGCAGAGAGAGCACTTTTCTTACTAAGCTCACAATGCATTTTGGCAACCTCCAGTCTCTCCTCTCCCCTGCCTCACCCAGCTTCCCCATCTAGGCCCATTTTAAACCCATTGTGGAGTGGAATGGGCATCCTTTGAGACTGCCAGCCCTCCCTGCATCTCCCCCTGCCTGGCTGTAGAGGTTTCTACCACCCTTTCAGTCTAAGATGGGGAGGAATCCTGGCTTAAAACAGAGCACCTCCATGTCCAGGTTTTATTTTTCAGTTTCTTTAAAGGTACAGATCAGGGCTAGAGAGATGGCTTAGTGGTTAAGGTGCTTGCCTGCGAAGCCTAAGGACCCATGTTCGACTCTCCAGATCCCATATAAGCCAGATGCACAAAGGTGAGGCAAGCACAAAGTGGCACATGCCCACAAGGTGGCACAAGCATCTGGAGATCAATTACAGTGGCTGAGGCCATGGTGTGGCAATTCTCTGTCTCTCTGTCTCTCTCTCTCTCTCTCTCTCTCTCTCAAATTAAAAAAAAAAAAAAAAAAAACAGAAAAGATAAAGACCAACTTTAAAAGTTTTAACCATGCCAGGCATGGTGGTGCATGCCTTTAATCCCAGCACTAGGGAAGCAGAGATAGTAGGATCTCTGTGAGTTTGAGACTACACAGTGAATTACAGGTCAGCCTGAGCTACAGTGAGACCCTACCTCGAAAAATCAAAGAAGGAAAAAAAAAAAAGTTTTAGCCAGGTTTTAATAATCTAGGACCATCCCTACTTCTACCTCCATGCTGCCTCTGCTCATTCCCACCACATCACCCATTAAGACAGTGGCCTGGCCAGCAGAAGAAAAGATCCTGGGACTGAGTGTCAGGCCCAACTTCATCCCCAGAAACTCTCAGCCCAGTTGTTTGCTTCTCTGAGCCATTTTGCTTTGGCAACTGTGATCAACAGTTCCCTCCCCAGCCTGCACAGTGGGGAGGTGGAGGGGCCCAGCCTGTGCTCCTTAATCACTAATGAATTCCCTTATAAGGCAGGGGATTAGTGGAGTCACACTCCCTGGGGTTTCCATTCTGGCCCTAAACCTGGTGGATCTGGTGAGCTGGGGCAGGTGACTTCGCTCTCTGAACCTGTTTCTAACCTGGAACATAAGGATACTGTCAGTTCCCTCCTTAGGAGCGCCTAGGAAGAATCAAAGGACATGTAAATGAAGTATTTAGTGTGCTTCATTATTCATCAAGAAGACAGGATGAGATGCCATACTCCAGGGAGGTGCCCCTCCCCGCATTGTGAGGGATGGGACTGGCTCAAAAGAGGGCTGTACTTCAACCCCAGGGAGTGTGTCCAGGCTGCGAAAAGCTGGGGTCCCCCTAACCTTTGTCTCTGTAATCTTCCTGTAGATGTGGGAAGAGGCCATCAGTCTGTGCAAGGAGCTGGCCGAACAGTATGAGATGGAGATCTTTGACTATGAGCTGCTCAGCCAGAACCTGGTAAGCCTGCCAACTCGCCCCCCACAACCCCCACCAAGGATGCCTGCTCTGAAACCAATGTGCAGAGAGGGCACAGTTCAGAGCTGGGCAGAGAGAGGAAAGGTCAGATGAGATTGCAAAAATGTAAGAATGGGAGTAGGGACCGAGCGAGGCTGCTCTGAGCATTACCTTTCCAGTGTTGGCTGGACCACCCGTCGAGGAGCAGAGCAGTGCCGGACTGGCACTGGCTGCGGCTCCTGCACACCCCACAGTCACTCTGCTACATTTTCAGTAAAAGCTTCACAAATCACCAAACCAATCAGATTAAAGCACAAGTCTGTGCTTTTAGATGAACAGATAAATCACATGAAAATGCTCCCCATCTGGTTATTCCCATCAGCATCTTGGTGCTCAGAACTTTGGGGGTGGTGGATAAAGAATGGGGGAACCAGCCTAGCTCAGTTGTGTTGCAGAAGCCAGGACTTGCTTGGGGAACTAGCTTCCAAAGGAAATGCAGAATGTTTTTTTTATTTTGGCCTGTTACCCCACTCCCCATTTCTGACATAATTCCTGGCTGACTGAGTACCAAGACCCCAGGACCCTTCTCAGCACATGGAGAAAGGCCTGTCTAGACATTTCCAAGAAACTGTTAAATGACTGTTAAGAGAGGGTGGTTAGATTTGCGGGGGGGGGGGGGGGGCGGAGGTGTGGTGATTGTGTTAAAATCAGCTGAGCTCCTTTTGTATACAAATACACGTGCTTGACCAATGATCAGTAGCTGTCCCTCCTGCACAAATGTTTGCCCACAGGTATGTATGCCTTCCTGATGTGTGTATAGACATATACATACATGACCTGTACAGGGATGTTTGTTTTCATCCCTGGCATGAAGCATATGCCACTCAGTTCCCTGTCTAGATCTACGTATATGTTCCCTATCACATGAACTCAAAGATGCCATTCATTGCGACATATCCTTTGTGTACCCATGGATGTGTCATGGGAAAAATTCTTTAGTAATTGCAAGATACCATGAGATATGAAATAAGAGGGGATATTAAAATCTGGAGAACGCATACCTCTTAGAGCAGATGAAATGTGTTACGTGTACATACTCAGGTAGATGTGCCTGTTTGGAGACACGTGGGTGTCTATCTACCCTCACAAGTGCCCGCCATATGTGCACAGAGGAGGAGGCACAGTGGCTCCCCTGGCTATAGCTCATTGGGCTCAGCTCCATCCTGATTGGCTGGGCTGAGATGCCAGTTTCCTGACTGCAAACCAGGGTACTCTGCGGCATGTTGTGAGGGATGCAGGTCAGCGAGCTAGTGCAGGTGGAGTGACTGGCACAGCCCCGGTGTGCTGTAAACATAGCCATTACCCTTGTTATCACAGGCAACCACAGATACACAGTGGCATGCATTTGGCACGTTGGTTCTGGTATAAGGATAGTGTCTGTGGGCTCTTTAAGTTGAATAGGCCTTGGGTACACATTTGTGTTGTTACCAGCGCTGTTTTCTTCTTTCAGATGCAACAAGCAAAATTCTATGAAAACATCATGAAAATCCTCAGGCCCAAACCAGACTACTTTGCCGTTGGATACTATGGCCAGGGGTTCCCCTCCTTTCTGCGGGTACGTTTGTGGGTATCTCGGGCTAGAGTTCCAGGGCCTCGGGCACCTCAGGTGTCCCCTTAGGCTTTTAGGGTCTATTCGTGCTTGGAAAGTCATGGCTTAGCAGCTGAGCTCTCTTCTGTCCAAGGATGACCACTGACCCCAGGACCCTCCTCAGTCAGTTCCCCTATCCAAACCATCAGCATTGGGTCTCTTACACAGCAACTTGGCACTGGCTCAAGAGTTATTAAGTACCTTGTCACAAGAATGAGAAATTCAAAGAGCCTGAGGGGGTGTCCACTACCTAGGGATTACCATAGTGCAATGTTTCTCAGAACTTTTGGTCCCAGGACCCATTTATTCTTTAATTTTTATTCTTTTTATGTGTGCGCACATGCACGTGCACATGCACACACACACACACACACACACACACACACAAGCTCACTATGCACATATATGTCCCTTTCGGTACCCCATGAGCTCACCTGTGGTGATATTGGGAGAGGTGCTTGCCTGTGGAGCCCAGAGCAGAACATCCGGTGTCTCATTCCATCAGTCACTGGTCAATTCTCATTTTTGAGCCAAGTGTCATAACTGACTATGGGAAGAGCTTGCTGGTTTTCATGAGCCTGGGCTATTCCCTGGTTTCATCCTCTCTGTGGAACTGGGGTTACAGGTCCCTGCAGGCCCTCAAGCTTGCACAGAAAGTGCATTTAACTGCTGGGCTGTCCCTTCAGCCCTGTTTGAAAAGTTATTGAAGACCTCAAATGCTTCTGTATTATAGGCTATCTCTGCATACATGCCATATGAAAAGCAAAAACTAAGAAAAATGGAAAATATCTGGCAATTTCTTTAAAATAATAAACCCATCACATTAAAAAAAAATCTGTAAAGAATATTTCTCATCACCACACTCAGAAGGTTGGAGCAGAAGGATTGTTTCAAGAGAGGCCAAACTAGTCTACATAGCAAGTTCTACGCCAACCTAGGCTACATGCAAGATCCTGTCACCAAAAAGTAAAGGAATAAATAAATAAACAGATGAACAAAATAAATTAAAATCCATGAGAAGAGAAAACTGGCTTAGATTTCTGCAGATTTCTTTCATGTGTGACCTGAAGACAAAGAGCTAGATTCCCCTGTCTGTGTTTGCGATCTGTTATGATCTCATAGCGTGGGCCTCTAGGGAGCCACACCAGTACACAAGGAAACAAATGTGAGTGAAAAAGACAAATGGCAGCTTTAGTTTTGTTATGAAAGTAGTTTTGATCCTGTGGGTGCATGAAAGGACCTTGGGATCCCCTAGGGACCATACAGCATCATTTAATATTTTATTTATTTATTTATTTGCTTTTGCAAGGAGAGATAGAGAGGGAGAGAAAGCGAGAGAATGAGAATATGGGAGTGCCAGGGCTTCCTGCCACTGAAGACGAACTCCAGACACATGCTCCAGTTTAGAATCTGGCTTTACTTTGGTACCAGGGGAGGGGATTGAACCAGAGCCAGCAGGCTTTGCAAGCAAGCACCTTTAACTGCAGAGCCATCTCCCATCACATTTGAGCATCATATTTGAGTTGAGATGTCAGTGGTTTCTTCACAAGCATGGGTTTACTTCTAGTGTGCACTTCAATTCTGAGGCCAGAAAGATACCACAGAAATAGCAGAGCCTGACTCTTGGCCTTACCTATTAACTGTCTAGTGGAGATGAGTTACTCACTGTCACTAGTCACTGGAGGCCACAGGGACTTACAGACTACCATGAGCAACAGGTGAGGGAGGCGGGGGCGGTGGGGGAGGCGGGAGTACATCCTGAGTGAAGCAGAGGAGGCTGCCCAATGCCGTTTGCACATCACACCCTCCTGAGTACTGACTACGAGTGCATATTCCTTGGCCTATTTCCCATAGACTTCAGCAGGTCTGGAATGCGGCCTGGGCATCTGAATTTTTAAAGGTTCCCAGGCTCTTCTGACACCTAGCCAGCTTGGAAGTCCTCTACAGGTTAGTGCCAAGCTCGTTTTTGGACAAAATAACTTAGAGGTCATTTTAGGCCATACAGATGGCACTAATGTGGTACAGGGCATCGCTTCTCCATCTAGGTACTGCAGACATTCACTGTGAGGGTGGTTCTGCACCGTGAGCTGGTTAGCACCATCCCTGGCCTCTGCCCTTGCCCCCAGTAGCATCCTCACTCTCAACGAAAAGATAACTCCAGACAGGCCAGTGCCTCTTGGTTACCAAAATCATCACTGGTTAATAAATTCTGGGTTAAAAGAGGCTAATATGGTCAGGGAAAGGTAGAGTGTGTTGCTTCCTGCCCAGGGTCCACAGACCCAGCCCTCATGGCCCAATAGACAGGAGAGATACTGTGTGTGTGTGTGTGTAAATAAGAGAGTGGACTCAGTGCTCTTCATACTGAAGCTGTACGTGGAATGGTTTAAAGGAGATCTCTAGCCTCAGTGATGTCCTCTTCCTAGAGAACCCATTAGCGCCAGGCCCTTTAAAGAGGTGGGTGTCACTCTGGGTGAGTGATTGAGCTCCTCTTTCACCTGGTGGGGATGCTGAAGGGAAAGGGATCCACCCAAAGCACCCCCCATCCCCGACAGCTCCATGCTCATTTCGTGAGTGAGTTTCCCAGCTTTGCTTGGACCGCACCCTAAACCCCCCCCCCCCCAGGATCTCTGACACACGTCGTTTCTCTGCAGAACAAAGTGTTCATCTACCGAGGGAAGGAGTACGAGCGGAGAGAAGATTTCCAGATGCAGCTGATGAGCCAGTTCCCCAACGCAGAGAAGATGAACACGACCTCTGCCCCGGGAGATGATGTGAAGAATGCCCCAGGCCAGTGTATCCTTGCTGAATGCCCCAGCCAGGCGGCCAGGCATGGGCAGCCCTGCAGGGACCCATCTCAGAGCTCAGAGCTGTGGCCAAAGTCACTGGCATAATGGTTTGGAGTTCACTGTGGGATCCAAGTCCACCAGTCCTCTATGCCCTGGGGTCCACTGGCATAGATTCAACCAACTGCAGCCTGAAAATATTTGGTGAAAAAAAAAAATGGATCATTAAGCCAGGCATGGTGGCGCACACCTTTAATCCCAGCACTAAGGAGGCAGAGGTAGGAGAATTGCTGAGATGGCCCAAACAGAGGGGAACCTGCTTAAATGCTGAGACCTTTCCCAAGGTCTGAAATGACCCCACATTGAGCCATTCTGCAAGGGTATCTGTGACCTGACCCCCACCCCCACCAGATCAGCACTGCCATGGTCAACTCCTTGTGTCCCTCTGACTGCCCACACCATGTTCTTCTCTATTCCTTTACATGTGGCTGGTTGTTCTCACCTCTGGGCATTGACGGTCTCTGATTCCTCTTCTTAGAAGGCTGATACCCCAGCTCCTGACAAAACTGCTTTCTACTCACCTTTCACACCCTAACTTGATGTCACCTATGGGACGAGCCTTCCCTTCATGCCTTCTCTAAAGTGGCCTGTTCTAGCCTACTCATGTCCTTGTGATCTTAAACTTTGTTTTCTTCAGAGGATGGGCCTCAACCTGTCATTGTCTGGTGTGCTCGTTAAATGGACATGAAGTCGAGGAGAACATATGGGTCAGCCAAGCTCTTGAGAAAAGACACTGCTTTCTGCTTGTTTCCCACACGAATCCACCTCCTCACAGTGCCTGGCGCAGAGCCCTCTCTTAAGAAATGTTTGTCGGTTAACAGAAAGCAAAAAAAGCAGGAGAGACAGAGAGTGAAGGCAGGAGGCAGTTTACCATTAGCAAACGGTGTGCACGTGATGGGAGGCGGCAATGCAAAGACGGGGAGAGCGTGGCGTGATGAGTCATGAGTGGTGTGCACGTGCACGGGGCCAGGGGCGAACACATGTCAAGTGGGCTGATGATGGTGGGAAGCACACGTATGTGAGGATGTGGCCCGTGGTGGAAGGTGGTGGAGCCAGAGAGCAAGTTGACTGTTCTTGGCTCCCTGCATCCCACACAGATTAAGTTACAGCCTTTGAAATGGGTTTGACAGGCTGCGTGGCTACTCGGCTCAGTCTGCTGAATCCTAATCTAAATAAATATTTTCCCCCCCTAGCCCCCGGGCAATAAATATTCATCTGCGACCTTTACTGTATGCCTGCCTGCCCTACCTCGGCCCTTCATAAAAGTGAAGCACAACTGGGGGGCTGGCTGCCAATGCATGTGAGTTTTTGCGACATGGATCAGTGCTAAGACCTTGTATGCAGACACTGAGGCATTGAGCAGCTGGGTGGTCTTTTGATTTGCAGTGAAGGAGAGAGTATGTATTCTTGGGCCAAGGCATCATATTTAGGGCTTTGGAGACTGGTTCAGTGCCAGGAATGAGGTAGCAAGAAAAGTGAAAGGTGGGGGGGGGGGGAGATGGCTTAGCGGTTAAGGCATTTGCCAGTGAAGCATAAGGATCCAGGTTCAATTCCTCAGTACCCATGTAAGCCAGATACACAAGGTAGCACACATGTCTGGAGTCCATTTGCAATGGCCATAGGCTCTGGCATGCCCAGTCTCTCTCTCTCAAATAAATAAGTAAACTAAATCGTTTTTTTAAATATGAATAAGAAAGGGGATGGGGAGACAGGTCAACAGTTAAAGATGATGGCTTGCAAAGCCCGGTGGCCCAGCTTCAATTCCTCAGCACCCGTGTAAAGCCAGATGCAAAGGAGCACGTGCAGCTGTGATTCTAACATGCCTGCGAGCCCTGTCTCCAAAGAAGGTAGGACAGTGTCCTCTGAGCTCCACAAGCAAGTGCGTGTGGGCGCACACACACACACACGCACACACACATACACAAGCACACACACACACAATAAACTTTTAAAAGAAGGGAAAGGTTTGACGTTTGCTAGATATCCTCTTTATGAGGCTGAGAGTTTTATGACTAGTGTTTCCTTAAACCCCATAAAATGCTCTAAGATAAATTAATTTTCCTTGTTTTGTCAAAAGGAAAATGGGAGGCCAAAACAAAGCAGTTAGCCTGGGTTCGTAAAGCTAGTCAGAGATGGAGCTGGGGTTTGGATGCCAAGTTCTGTCTGTTTCAGATCTGTGCTCTTTAATACTACATTTATTTTTTGAAAGATTCCTATTAACTCCTGGCCATGTGCTAGGCATTTTAAAGGCATCTTCCCTTCTTTTCCTCATTATAAAGCACTGAATTTGGTGATCTTGCTTCTGCATTTTGCTAATAGGAAAATTGGGGCTCAGGAAACGAGCGTCTTGTACAAGATCATTGGGAGGAAGCAATGGGACTAGGATTTAAACTCAGGCATGCCTTTTGCCAAAAATCTTGAATCTTGAGGGGAGAGGTCTCTGTGCAGAGGTTTGCCACAGTTATTCCATGCACAGACTTGGCAAGGATCATGACAGTGCAGCCAAACGACCCAAAGGGTACTGAGGTCACAGGCTCCCCGAGGACAGGTCTGGTTTCTCCTCTTCGATCAAGGTCGGTGGCTCAGGTCAATATACATGGCCTAGGCCCTTTTTGAAAAGAGAAGTGGATAAAAGTTTTCTGTAAAGGACCACATAGAATTTTTTTTTTTTTTTTTGTCTTCGAGATCCATGCATTCTTTCTCACAACTATTTGATTGTCACTAATAGTGTGGTGGTGTGAATGCAAAATGTCCCCCATGGCCTCCACTATTTGTAATGAAGCCTCGCGCTTAGTCCCCGGCTGGTGAGACCTTTGGGAGGTGGAGCCGCCAGAAGGAGACGTGTCACTGGGGACGGAAACTGAGGTTTACTGGCCCAGCCCCACTGGGTGTTCATGGCTCAGCTCACCCTTGCTGCTTCCTCCCAGCTGACGTGTGACAATGAAGGCCAGCTTTCTGCTCCTGCCAGCCTTCCCCCACCACAACGAAACTGTGAGCTTTCTTCCCATAAGCTGCTTCTGCTCAGGCATCGTATCTAGTAACGGGAAGGGAATTCCTACAAATGAGAAATTGGTCAGCAATACTAAATAAGGCCATGTTCCAATACAACTCTATTTATGGTGTGGATGAATATTTTGAACCATATATGTATATTTTTTTCACATGTCACAGCCATTTGAAAATATACCACTGATGCTTAGCTTGTGGCCACATGGAAACTGGACCTGGCCCAGTGTAGTCAGGCAGCCCCCTGCCCTTGTTCAGTCATTTACTCCAGAGGGAGTTCCTTCCCAGCACAGGCTGCTGGCCACAGGGCTAAGGAAGAAAATAGGTTTCCCTGAAGTTTGCAGAATTGCTTCCAGTGAGGCCAAAGCATTTATTCCCTCCCGAGAATACAGCTCCGCTGAGATATCCAGACAGTTGGAATTCTGACTTCAATGCATGTAGGGTTACTTCTGTCATTATTTCCTGTGACCCCGGTGAAGATTTATATAGTCTTAAGGGATGAGCCAGAGGACTACTCTTTTGAGCAGCAAGTCTAAAGAATTCTGAGCATTGGGTTAGGAGACCTAAATACAAACCAGGATTCTTTTCTAAAAGCTATGTGGCCTTCCACAAGTTGTCTGGCCTCTCAGAACTCAACACCCACAATTTTAGTTAACAATGACATCTAGGGTAATTGAAGAGACTAAAGGCTGTTGATGGAGAGCCATCAGTTAATTAGATGGCATTATTGTGAATGACAATGATAACAGTGGTTAAGCACTCCTAACAAAGTGTTAACAGGAGCAGAGCCTTGGGGTCATGCTGCAAGGTGACAGAAAGTTCTAATACGGACCATGGTGACTGCTAACGGGTTGTTAGGGCCTAGTTGGAAGCCAGTGACTTGATCGTTGAATAAAAGCATGGTCCCAGAAGGGCTGGCATGGAAGCCCTCATGTGTGACCTGCTATGTTTGGAACTACCCTGCAGCCAAAAGTCATGTGTCAAGTCCTTGATTTCTGGTATACCAGACATCCAGTGTTTCACTGTCCAGCCTGTCTTGGATGAACATCCCAGGTTCAAGAACAAGCCAGTGCCTGACCAGATCATAAAGTAAGACCTGCATCCTTCTGGGAGAGGAATGGGGAGAACTCCAAGGGGTTCCAAGGGCAGGGCAGGTCCAAGAACGCTCCTATTCTTTAGCCAATCTCTTCCCCCCTTTTCTCTTGGGGGAATAATCACGCCTAGTTAATTAGGTCCCGTCTCTAACAAGACTTAAGCCAGAGATGGATGGAGCAAGGAGGCTATTGATGGAGCTAGTTTCTATGGATGGAGCAAGGGGCTATGGCTGGAGCAAGGGGGGCTATGGATGGAGCAAAGGGGCTGTGGTTGGAGTGAGAGGGCTATGGGTGGAGTGAGGGGCTATGGGTGGAGTGAGAGGACTATGGGTAGAGTGAGGGGCTATGGGTGGAGTGAGGGTCTATGGGTGGAGTGAGGGGCTATTGGTAGAGGCTGTTGCTAGAGTAAAGGGCTATGGCTGGACTGTGAGAGCTACAGGTTGAGTGTGGGGAGCTATCGGCAGAAAGAGGAGCTATGGCTGGAGCAGAGGGGCTACAGGTGGAGTGAGGTGGCTATGGCCGGAGCGAGGAGTCTATAGCTGGAGCAAGGGGACTATTGGTGGAGTGATGGGGCTATTGGTGGAGCAGGGGGGCTGTGGCTGGAACGAGGGGGCTATGACTGCTTTTAACATGGGAGTTCTCAGTGGCCATCAAGATTCACTGACCTGATGTGGAGCTCCTGGTGTTCGGGCAAATCTCAAAGTGGTGCCAAAGAACCAGACTATGGGCTGGTCAGGTGACAGGCCCAAGGTGGAGGTGGGGCAGGGTGGCTCTGGGCATGCTGGACACATTGATATCCTTTCAGCCTTTGTTAGGGTGTGTTGGCAATGGGTATGCTCAGACTGTAATGAAGGGACAGCGGAGGAAGTAGCATGAGGGCAGGTGCTGATGGGGTCCATGCCAGATTCAAGATCACCCAGGAAGCCTTGGGGTGGAGAGTCTGTGGGGCTGTACCTCTCCCTGTTGCTCTGTCCACTATTCAGGGACCCACAGGAAATAATGACATGGGCCTCCCTGCATGCCTCAATACCAGAAGTCCAGTTTCCTGGGTACTCTAAGAGAAGATGTGTTCTTGTGAGGGTGTAAGACCTCCAAAATCTTCTTGTCTGGAATACCTGTGCTAAAGTCACTTTTATGGAGCCCAGAGCAGAGACTCTGATTTTAAACATTGCCACACTGTCTGTGCCAGACTTGATGTCTATGGTGTCAGATGCTGGGTGTGGCTACCAGGAATTTCAGCTCTTTCCTGTCTTTTCAGCTTTTACAAGTCCAACTATGTGCAAAGGTTTCACTATTCGCGGCCCGTGAGAAGAGGCACCGTAGACCCTGAGAACGAGTTCGCTGTGAGTATGTCCCATACCGGGCCACCTTCAGTAACCAGGACAAACCTCTGCCAATACCAAGTGGTAGGGGACTTAGTCCAGAGTCAAGAAGAATGGCACGAATGGCATGCACGTGATGACACTTCTGTTGGGTCTTCTTACTTCTCGAGTTGTTCCTTTTCGAGATGTGACCTGAGCCTTCTGTCAGATAACCTGAACAGGCAAGGCACTCAAGTATTTCCAAGAGGTAGAATCCAGAGGCTAAGAAAGGGTGTGGATGCAGCAAGTCTTCCAGCCAATAAGAAGTCACAATATTTCAGCCTGTCTGAGAGCTGGTCACACACTAGTCTCCTGTGTGCATAGATTTCCCAGCTGGGACTGTGTTTTCTCACTATAGCCGAGGCTAGAATGAGGAGCTGACTCCAAGTTCCCCTAAGCCCTTGGCCTAAATTGTGATTCTTAAGATCTTGGGATGTACTGCCCCTCTTCAAACTCAAATGAATACTGTGGAGTCTCCCCCAAGACCACACAAACAGACACGTCCAATACTGCCCAAGAACTCAGACTGTTAGTCAAGCTGGGTTGGAGCTCACTCGATCTAAGTCCATGTAGAGATTCATACTGGGGAAGAATTCCAAAGGGCAAGGTGCTGATGTATTTTTAGGAATTGCAATGATCCTTCTCTCTCTCCCTCCCTCTCTCCCTTTGCCTGCTATTTCCCTCCCTCCCTTCCTTCCCTTCCTTTTACTTTCTGTGTATTTGTATGTTCATGCATGTGCAGTCCAGAGGACAACCTTTGGTGTCGTTTCTTAGACATTGTCCACTGTTTCTGAGATAGGGTCTACTGGCATAAAACTTACCCAGTAGACTAGACTGGCTGGTCTGCAAGCCCCAGGGATCCACCCTTCTCTGCTGGTCTCCACTGATCCCTGCCTTCCCAGTACTGGGATTACAAACATGTACCATCACAATTTGTTTCTTTCTTTTTTTTTTTTTTTTAACCTGGATTCTGGATGTCAAATTCAGGCCCTCATGCTTGCAAGGCAAGTACTTTACCAAGTGAGCCAAAATTGAAACATTTCTTCTACTCTGTGGATGGGAGGCCGCTGGTGCCTGGCTGGTTGGGCACCGTGCTTGCCTCTCTGATACCAGGCTTCATAAGCACTTCTCTCCTCCCCGGCCTGCCCCACCCAACAGTCCATGTGGATTGAGAGGACGTCCTTCGTGACTGCGTACAAGCTGCCTGGCATCCTGCGCTGGTTCGAGGTGGTTCACATGTCCCAGGTGAGTCTAGCGTGCTCGCGGCAGACCCCCAGCAGGGGCACGGCACAGCCAGATCTCCTTTGTTGAAGGGGATGGTTTGTATTTGCACCTTCTGTGGGAATCCCAGAATTCCAGTGTTTGAAGGGGTACGAACAAGCTGCTTTCAGACTCTTTAAAATCACTGGAAAACTTTTTATCTCCAGTCAATAAAATTTCCTGTAGACTTCAGTAATGAAGTCAGTAGATGGGGGACATCTTTGTGGTGAAAAGCAGGGCATGAAGCAGAGGTCCTGGCACCCCTTCATAGCTCTCCCATCCAGAAGCCCACTGGGAGGTCCTCTGTAGTATCCCACCGTAACCTATTTTCTACTTGAACTGAGCCTGGGAGAGGGAGAATCACGGAGAGCCAAAGGTGGCTGGAATCCAAAAGTCTGAACTGCCTTGTGCAGGTAGCAGGTATTTTGCTTCTCAGCATTTTAGAGTCTGTGTGATCCTTAGCTAACTGAGAAAATCTTCATACTCTTGGTTTGTGGGACTTATTAGCATGTGGTAAGTTTCAACCAATGTTACCCAGCACAGTGTCAAAAGTGTTAATATCCTTCCTGGATATAATCACACAATGTCCTTTTGGCATTCACTATACTCTGGTCCCACATCCAAAGTTCAACTGACTACAAATTAAAAATAGTTTGGGGCTAGAGAGATGGCTTAGTGGTTAGGTGCTTGCCTGTGAAGCCTAAAGACCCCGGTTCGAGGCTCCATTCCCCAGGACCCACGTTAGCCAGATGCAGAAGGGAGTGCATGCCTCTGAAGTTCCTTTGCAGTGGCTGGAGGCCCTGGTGCGCCCATTCTCTCTCTCTCTCTATCTGCCTCTTTCTCTCTGTCTGTGGCTCTCAAATAAATAAATTTAAAAAAATAGTTGGGAAAAATGTACATATGAATTGAACACATGAGGAAATTTTTTTCTTGTCATTCCCTAGACAATACAGTGAAACAACTATTTATGCAGCATATAAGTAGTCTAGAGAGATTGAAAGTATATGGGATATGTGTATATAGGTAATATGCAAACATTATGCCACATTGTATGAAAGACTGGAGCATTTGTGGATTTTGATATCCTTGGGAGGTCCTAAAATGAATATCACATGGACATTATTTGAGAAAGAGAGAAATTGGCAGTGAAAGATAGAGAATGGACATACCAGGGCCTCCAACCACTGCAAATGAACTCCAGATGCATGTCCCCCCTTGTGCATCTGGTTTATGTGGGTCCTGGGGAATCAAACCTGGGTCCTTTGGTTTTGTAGGCAAGTGCGTTAACCACTAAGCCATTTCTCTAGTCCCATTAGCCCCATTCTTGAGGGGAGGGAACTCTCCACCAGCCAGCAGCCTCTACACATTTGCCCCAGCTAAGCCTTCTTCCTGTTGGCCCAGAACGGTCCCTCTTCCCCACCCATTCCTGGTAGACTACAGGCAAATCAAGGAAGCCCGTCTTTGTGTGCTGAATTCCTTTTCTGCTGTTCATCTCCTCAAAGTACTTGTCACCTCTTAATAGAGTACATGATTTTTATTTTCAGTATTATTGTATCAAACATTAAATATGTTAGACTATAGGCTCTACTAACCCATAAATAAATTTCAGTAAGGTAGATGTTTCTATCTATTATATTCTCTGTTGCACTCCAAGTGTCAAGAATAACACTAGATGCAGAACTCATGCTCAAGTATATTTAAGTAAATCAACCGATGAATTACTATGCAGACACCCATCATGTCTACATGATTACCTTGCATGTTGACTTCAGGACTCTGAGATTAGGGAAGAAGTAGGCAATGTAAGCAACATATTTTTACTTATACCTTTCATCTTGACTCTTTTTTATTTTATTTATATTTATTTGAGAGAGAGAGAGACAGAGAGAGAGAATAGGCACTCCAGGGCCTCTAGCTTCTGCAAATGAACTCCAGACACATGTACCACCTTGTGCATCTGGCGTACGTGGGTACTGGGGAATCGAACCTGGGTTCTTTGGCTTTGCAGGCAATGCCTTTACAGCTAAGCCATCTCTCCAGTCTTTCATCTTGACACCTGTGATGGTTAATTTTGATTGCCAACTTGGCTGTAGTTAGAAGTACCACCAAGGATGGCGAGGCACACTTCTCAGTGTGTCTATGGGGGTCATTCTGGAGAGGATTAACTGAAGTGCAGAACTCCCCTGAATATCAGTGGAACCATCCCACAGACTGGGCTCCTGGCAGAATGAAAGGGAGGAGAGAGAGATCGCAGTGCCGACATTCCTTCTTTATGATTCTTCTGTGTCATGTTTGTGAGCTGCTCTTCCATGGCATTCTGCCCTGACAGACTAAAGCCCTGTCCTGTGCAGCTCACGGGACTCCTGGGTGGATTTGAGTAGCCAGTACTGTTAACTTGAAAGGCCCCCAACTGGCCGGGCATGGTGGTCACTTCCTGTTTTGTTTATTACTCCTCCACGCACTGTCACATTTGTTTCTTCAAAATAATTTCCCTTAAGAATTTTCCCCTTCATAGCAAGTTGGACACAGGTTATTATATCTGTGCTGTCTGCAGAAATTCAGGCTCGGTGTAGCAAAAGACACTCAGAGACCCTGTTGAAGTCCCAACAGCCAGCTGATGGCAGGGGTGGTAACAGAGCCTGGTGTATGGCTGCCAGCCAGCCTTTGCAACTGGAGAACCTGAGTTCTGTCTCTAGCGCTGCCACCACCTGCCACTGGGCACATTGCTTGGCTGCTCCGTGAGGGAAGCTCTTCCATCCTCATTACCCTGATGGTGACTCTTGTTCCTGTGGCACCTGACACCCAGGCCTCCTACCCAGTATAGTCCTTGTAACTCCGCTCTGAGAACTGTGCGCTTGCTCTATACAGATGCCTGTGGATGGGAAGCCAGAGTTATTTTCATTCTCGGTCTCCGCTCCTGATGGCTGTAATGAGGACAAAGATCTGGGAATCCAAAGATAGTCTCAAAAGGGAAGAAGCTAGCCTGTCGATAAGTCTTCCCGTTTTGAACGACTTGCCTTAAAGCTTGCATCTTGCAGACACATCAGGATATTGGTGACGTCCAGGTGCAGGGCTGGGCTCTCTCCCAGTGGAGGATTTTCAATATAACTTACTCACTCTAGACCTCAGCCTTGTAACCCCCGGGGTTGGTCTGCATACTTGACAGAAACTCAAGCACAGATTTCAGTTTGTGGCATGATGGACTGTAGGCCATGGCAGACTGAGCAGTATTCCCCTCCAGCTCACACTCTTGTGCTTGTGCACATGCGTGCATATGCAAGTGCACGTGTATGCATATGTCCGTGCTGTGGTTTGAATATAAGCAGTGTCCCTGAATGCATTACAGAGAACACTTGGTCTATGGGGTGGTAGTGTTGGGAGGTGCTGTGAACTTTTAAGAGGAGAGGCTTGGTGGGAAGTCTTTGGGTCACCGGGAGCATGTCCTGCTAAAGGATTGGGGCATCCCAGTGTCTTTTTGCTCGTTGGCTCATAATATGAGCAGGTTGCTCTGACATCTTTCCTGCCATTGTTATCTGGAGCCCTTGCCACAGACTCAAACTGATGGGACTGCCCGATCTGGACTTGAACAGCCAGAATCTTGAGCTAAGTAAACCTTGTCTCCTACAAGTTAATTACCACAGGTGTTTTGTTACACTAACATGAAGCTGACAAATACACTAGGTTTGTACACTCATTTGTGACAACGGCAGCATCTGTACTGAGTGACTTCTCACTGTAGGGACCTCCATCTCCAAGCTCATGTAGACTCGGAGAAAGGGGTTTGTGATTGCACAGGGATTTAAGAACACAGCTTATGAACGTGGCTACAGAGGCCGACATCCCCGCTTCATATATGCTTTAGATATAGGAATTAGGTGACATTTTAAAGGAACTCTGCTACGTCAAGTGTTGTCTTAACTCAATTAGTCCTCACTACATAGCAAATGAGGCAGGCACTATATTGCCACCAGTACAGAGATGATAAAGTCAGCGCCCTTCCTCCATAAAGCTTCCTCTGTTTCCTTCCTTCCAGCCCAACCTTTCCCACCAATGAGCTTCCTTCTTGGAACACTTGATAATATCTGTCCTAACACCTGTAGACTATAACTATCATTAACTCTCTGAAGTAGGGTTTCTTACTCCTCATTTTACCAGCAAATCACCCAAGACTCAGAAAAGTGGGGAAACTTGCCCAATGTCACTCAGCTAGGAAACCTCCCTCAGAGATGAGATTTGCATTCAGTTCTATTTTAATCAATTCAGTGCTCAGTAAACCCATGAGCTGCATTCTACCTATTAGCTGTTTTGTAAAGAGCTTGTTTGTAACAACCAAGCTCATTCACCCAATATCCCTGGCTGTTGCTTCTGTACTGTAGTAACAGAGTCCAGTAGTTGCCACTGAGACCATCTGGCCTGTAAATGCTAAAACATCTAGGCTGGAAAGATGGCTTGGTGGTTAAGGTGCTTGTTTGAAAAACCTAAGCATGCGTGTTTGAATCACCAGGTCCCATGTAGCCAGATGCACAGTGACGCAAGTGCGCAATGTTGCACATGCACACAAGGGGGCACATGCTTCTGGAGTTTCTTCACAGTGGCTGAAAAGCCCTGGCGTGCCCATCCTCACTCTTTCTCTCTCTCTCTCTGTCTCTCTGTTTCTCAAATAAAAATGTACTTTCTGGCCCTTTTTTTGGCAGAAAATGTTTGCTGACCTCTAGTTAGGCTTTCACTCCGGATCCTAAGCTCTTGCAAACTGCACTGTTTGCCTGTTGTCATGCACTGCCACTCTGTATTGCTTTCCGGGGTGGGTAGAAGCAGAGTTCTATTTTATCTTCCTAACTGAAGTGGACCTTGTGTCAGAGCACAGACCACTGCCACAAGGTCACGTCTTAGGACTCGGTGCGTGCAGCCTGCTGGGTGCTCCTGCCACAAGCTGCTCTGAGCTCTCTGGCCAGTAGTACGTGCGCAGTAGCTCTCAACCCACACATGATGGGTTGGGTTGGCATGTGTTTCGCCCCTGGTAACTAGGAGAGAAAGCCCCTCTGGGCACATTGAGCCTCTGAAACTGCAGCAGTCCTATACTTCCTGCCTCTACCTCCCCAGAGAAATCCCTTTCCCTCTAAGTGGAGAGACAGCCTGTCTGTCGGAGCTAGCAGGCAGCCCCTAGAGCTGTCTGTAATCAGATCCTGTCACAGCCTCAGTTGTAGGGACTCCCTTTGAATTCCCCTCCCCAGTGAAATCAATGCCAATCATCAGCTGGGTTTCGAAAGCCGCCCGCAAAGTCCCTTCCTTCTGAACACCTTGTTTTCAACAGACCACAATTAGTCCCCTGGAGAATGCCATCGAAACCATGTCCACGGCCAACGAGAAGATCCTGATGATGATAAATCAGTACCAGAGCGACGAGAGCCTGCCCATCAACCCGCTGTCCATGCTCCTCAACGGCATCGTGGACCCTGCGGTCATGGGAGGGTTCGCCAAGTACGAGAAGGTAAGGGCTCCCCTACCCAGGTCCTCAGGGGGCCCTGGGGCAGCCGTAGCTGTGCAGTGCTTATCCTACTGTGGCTGTCCTCGCCTCCAAAGGGGCACTCTGCTTGTTCCTTGAGTTTCAGCTGAGCTCCCATCTCCTTCCCACCCTGACTCCACACCTGGGCACAAAGGAGCAGATGTGAAGGCCCAGTTACCCCCAGGCAGAGGCAGGCAGCTCTGTGGAGGAAAGGCTCCGAGTCACAATGCAAAGTACATGCCACTGTGTGTGCAGACCATCTCTCCAAAAGAGGATTTGAAATAACATACCTGGGGAAGAAAGAAACCCAGCATCTGAACATGCAGAAAGATCAGGGAGACCAATTCCAAATACCATCTAGAAATCGAGGCTACCAGGTCCTTCCGGGAAGCCCACATATTTAAAGCCACAGATTTTGTTTTGTTTTTCAAGGTAGGGTCTCACTTTAGCTCGGGCTGACCTGGAATTCTCTATGTAGTCTCAGGGTGGCCTCGAACTCACAGTGATCCTCCTACCTCTGCCTCCCGAGTCCTGGGATTAAAGGTGTGCGCCACCACGCCCGGCTAAAGCCACAGATTTTATACTGGACGCCACCCCTCCTCCAGTGTGGACAGAGAAAAGGAAATAACGTTAGTTATGTGAGTCATAATGTCCCTTGGGGGGAATGCCAGTTTCCCAACAGGGAGACAGCGTTTCCTGGCTCAAAATAGATGAAAAAGGCATCACCTAGCTTCCGCCCGGCAGACGCTGACTGAGAGGCATGGACTCCTCATTGCCTCACTCTGAAACATCTCACCGTGAGATCCCTGCCATCTTTCCCATGCCATCCACTGATGCAAATCCAACACCACACGGGGCAATAGTTCATGGTCCTAATTCCAGTCACCTAGTCACTCCTTCCAGCCAACCTCAGACGTACCCTTTGCTCAGGCTTCTGGGGTGATGGAGTATGTCTGCATGTGGTGTGTACTCAGTAAGGGCCGGGAAAAGCAGGAAGGAATAGAGGGACAGTGAGGGAGGACAGGACAAGCTTGAGCTCATACCACCATGTGACGTGACTTTCCTCCGTCACTTTCTCCATGTACATCAATATTCCTTGCAGACTTGAGTCCCCTCCACCCCCTGCTCCCAGCCCCCCCCCCCCAGAGTTCTGGTTCAGTTGAACATGTTGGAGTTGGAGAATGTGTGTCAAGTTCCTGGTTCTAAAATGTTCTCAGGGGTGCTGCCACTAGCTGCCCCAGGAACCCCACTTTCCCTGAAGTTCGCTGCCTGTTCCCAAGGGTCTTGATCTGAGCCTCTTGGCAGGGAAGACGATGTTAGGTGCTACAGGACCACCGTCAACACTATCACCCCACCTCCAATGCCTGGGACCCCTTCCTGCCTCTCTCACGTGAAGTCTAGTGCCAGAAAGATTGGTTGTAGGTCCCCACCCAATGAACAGGAAGTCCAAACCCTTGCTGTCTTCCCCAGGCCTTCTTCACTGAAGAGTACACCAGGGAACACCCTGAGGACCAGGACAAGTTGAGCCACCTCAAGGACCTGATTGCGTGGCAGGTAAAGCTGAGCGGGCTGCAACCCCCCCCCCAAATTCCTCCCCTCCCCCCCTCACTTGCCCTCAGCTCATATGGCCTGGCCTGACTTCACATGCTCTTATGCCCTTGCTGCTGAATCCCTCTTCTCACTTGATCACACCTGAGCAGGCTTATCTGGAGACAGAGATTTGGGGCACCTCACCCTTGGGTGCTGCACAATGCCAGGAGGCGAGGCTGTGGTGGAGGTTGCTAAGATTGTTTTTTTCTTTGATGTTAAATTCAGGAGGTGGCTTTTCACAGCAGGACTCAAATGGAAACCAGCTCCCCCACATTCACCACCAAACCCAGCTTGTGCCAATCAGACAATAGAAGACATCCCCCCCCCCCCCGCCCCCGCTGTCCTTCCTTGTAAGGCTGACCCAGTTTGTTGCAGATAGTAAACAGATGGATATCAGGTTTTGAAAATAATTAAGGTGGTGTTTTTTTTCGGTGGGGGGGGGGCGCTGGTTCTTGGTCAAAGGGTCCACATCTGAAAAGCTGCAGCTGAGCCCCCCAACATTCCAGCCTGAGGACTCCTCACTTGTCTCCTGCCAGTCCCCATGCCCTTTCGTGGCTCTCCTTGCTGACTTCCTTCTGTCTGTCCTCTCTCTCCTTCTGCGCACTTAGCTTCCCCTCTCTTAGAAGCTCTTTGCTCGTCTGTCTGCTCTGCCGTTTGCCTCCCACACCCTCCCATCTCACTCCTCTCTCTGCTTCCTTTCTTCTCTCTCCCACTTCCAAAGAGGAAACAATATTCTGGATCCCTTCCCTGGGGGCTTTCAAAGGACCAGGCTCACCCCCCCCCCCGCCCCACTGCCCAGGCCTTCCCCTCAAACACCTCTACCAGATCTGGGCTCTCTGCAGACCATGCAGGGGGAGCTGGTAAGGGGATGAGCTGGAGCCTGGGGGCAGCGGGTTTGCAGCGGCCTGTCCCCTCCTCCCTCCACCCCCTGCCTCTCTCCTTGCCAGTCACTGTGCAAAGAGCGCAAGCTTTCTGTTGCAGGGCGTTCGGTTACTCTAGGGAAATCAGAGAATGAGAAGCACTGGGTGCAGCCTCTTTTCTTAAAATAAGGATTCCTAATTCAGGTCTTTCTCTGCCTCTGCCAATTTATGCAAAGTGGGGCTTTAAAAATGAAGCACCAAGCTCTGCACAGAAAGACATTTCCTGAATGTTTTTTGGGTGTCTGGAATTTTCTCTCCCTTTTTAATTTTTTTTTACTTATTATTATTATTATTTATTAGCATTATTATTTGGTGTGTGTGTGTGTGTGGTATGTGTACATGTGTGTGTGCATATTCATATGTGTGTGGGTGTACCTACGTGTAGGTGGGCTGCTGGTGCCAGAGGTCGATGTCAGGAGTCTTCCTCAGTACCCCTTCACCTCCTTTTGGAGGCAGGGTTTATCACTGAACCTTGAGCTCATGGATGCAGACAGACCAGCTAGCCAGCAAGGCCCAGGACCTTGTCTATGCCATCCTCGTGTCAGGATTCTAGGCATGCGCCATCACGCCCCTCATTGTATGAGGATACTGGGGATCCGAACTCAGGTCCTCAGGCTTGAATGCAAAGCACTTTACCCACTCAGCCATTTCCCCAGCCCCTCTCTCCATTTGTTTCCCTCTGTAGTACTCACGAAACTCAAATATCCTCAAGACACCTCCATCATAAAGTTGTCCTTACCTCCCCAACCCGGCAAGCAGAAAGGCCAGAGGTTGAATGGTTCCCTTGCCCAGACATTCTGGGGCACCCAGCGAAGGCTAATGGGTCACAAAAGTGACTGGTGTCTCTTAGGCGACACCACTGCCCATTCTCCATGTTATGCTCACTGCATTGAGAGAACGGACCTGATGCAAGACTGCACCTTCTAAGAAAATTCTACCAAAGTCCTGGCACTCGGTAGAAGAGCTCCACAGCAGGACTGAAAGTGTGGGCTGGCTCGCTGCATGGGTTTCTACAGGCTATGAGGACGAGCCTCCAGGCATTGCCCCCTAGTGGCCACCTTCTCCACAGACACCAGGTTACAGAGAACACAAAACACAACTCTCCTAGATTTCCCCGAGCCCTGTCCCGTCTGCTCCACCCAGGTGCCCTACCTATGGCTCCTGCCCTCGGGCAGCGGCTCTGGGATCATCACACTTAGCCAGTCTGTTTGCGCCCTTCCCTTCCATCCACTCTTACAGCCCTTGTTTATGGAGCCCCCACTGTGTTCCAGGCGCAGTGCCAGGCAGCGGAGAAGCAGTGGTGGGGAAACGTGAGCCTGCCTGCTAGAGCTTAATCCTTCAGAAGACATTACTTTTGCAAAGTTGTACCCACTTTGGATTTTCTCGAGCTGTGAGGACCTTAGATTCCAAAGGGGAAATGTACTCTTCTATCTCTAGCAAACCAACTGATGCTGAAGTTTCCAAGGCACATTTGGTGCCAAGATTTTGCAGATTTCAAGATTGATAGTTTTCTAGCTGTTCCTTCCCCATAAAGATTTTATATTTATTGGCATGGGAAGACGTCTACAGTATATGATTCTTTTTATTGTGAGATATTACATATAGGAAAGTACACATAAAAATATATAGCTGTTTGATTTATCACCAAGCATATATCGCTGTGATCCCCTCCCCCCACATAGATGAAGCACACTTTGGCTGACCCCCCCCCCCCAGCACATCCTCAGCTGCCTTGAAGTCATTGCCACCTGTCCTCCAGGCTGACCATTTCCTTACTTATGTTTTAGAAAAAGAGTTTTACTTTCTAAGCACTCAATCCTAAGCATCACAATTTGGTCTGGACTATTTCTGACCTATGTATAAATGGAATCACAGCATTTTTAGTTGGAGAGATGGCTCAGGGCTTAAAAACACTTGCTTGCAAAGCCTGATGGCCCAGGTTCAATTCCCCAATACTCACATAAAGCCAGATGCATGGCGTATGTAGTCTTCTGTGTCAATATTACGTTAGTGAAAATTATTTTGTTGCATACTTATAATTTGTTCATTCTGTGGCCATATACTAATTTACACAGTTAGATTATATAATTATGCCAAGTGTATTTGTTGATTCTTTTCTATTGGTGGAGAACTGGGTTGATTTCAACTGGGAGCTACTCTGAGCATCCTTGGATATATCTTTGTTGGTCAGAGTATATGAGAATATTTAACTTGAGTAGATAGTACTAAGCTTGTATTGGTATAAATTAATTTTGTTTTCACCATTATGTAAGTAGTATTACACAGTACATGCATGCAATTATACATCTGGCCTCTTTGTGTTGTATAATGCCTCTGAGATCATCCAGGTTGCTGCATAAATCATAACTTTGACTGCTTTATTTGTCTCTAAGTGCTATCCTTGTATGCCTATGTAGAAATACTGTATCAATTTATTGATCCATTCTCCTGTTGATAGACATTCAGTTTTTTTTTCAGGTTTTGCATGTTATGAATAACACTTGTTTATGTCATCTAGTTGACATACAAACTCCAATTCCTCAATACATTTGCAGTAGGAGAACTGCTAGGCCATGCATAGTTAGTCTTTCTGTGTATAAGAAATAGCTTGCCAGGACTGGGGAGATGGCTTAGTGGTTAAGGTGCTTGCCAACAAAGCCAAAGGACCTACGTTCAATTCCCTAGTACCCATGTAAGCCAGATGCACAAAGTGGCACATACATCTGGAATTATTTGCTTTCTCTCTCTCTCTCTCAAATAGATAAATAAAATATATTTTAAAGTAGTTTATCGAAGTGGCTAAGCCAACTTACACTTCTGTCAGCAACCGCTGAGAGTCCATTCTCACTGGCACTTTCACGAAACCAAAATTAACAAAGTTTTCAAAACTCGCAATTGGATCCTGTAGCTTTTCTGATCACAGTGGAATGACACTAGAAATGAACGGCAAGAGAAACTTCACGAATTCATAAGTAGATGGAGACTGAACGGGTACACTTTTAAATGCACAGCAGGTCACGAAAGAAATCAGAAGGGAAATTCTAAGATTCCTTGGGTCAAAAGAAAATGGAAACACAGTACACCCAGATCCACGGGATGCAAAATAATGAATGTATTGTGGAGAGATTTGCATACATGCACTGAAGAGAAGAAGGTCTATTCGGTGGCTCTTGGATGGAATGTTCTATAAAGGTTAATGAAGTCCATTTGATCTGTAGCTTAACTGTGATATTTCTTTGCTGATTCCCCCCACCCCCGATGATCTTCTATCCATAGTGAGAGCCATGTCTCTACTCTATGCTGTATCCTGGCTCCATTTTAACATATAGACACATGGGTAGTGGCTAACCATTCTTTCCAATGTATTACATTAAAGCTATATATTTACTTCATGGTAAATCTTCTGACATTTTAAAATTTCCATGATCATCCTTTGATAGATCCTTATTTTTATGAAGAATCTTTTGTTAGTATGTTAAATTTTGTGATAATAACAAAATAAGCTTTCTTCATTCTCTCTTTCTTCCCTTCTTTCTTTCCTACGTGCTTTCTTTCCTCTCTGTTAGTTCTGTTCCTTGTCTTTGCTGGTGGGGAATTTCCTCCACTGTCTGGCAATCCCTGGCAAAATTCATCATTCATAGGGAAGCGAATTGAAAATTGGTGTGCGTGGGCGAGAGTCCCGTCAGCTGGGTGACATTACTATGTGTTAACTGAATAATCCACATGTGTCCATGCCCACAAGGAACTGATCACTCTCTGTAGAGACACATCCTTCAAGCTTCTTCCCAGTTGCCACCCTGGGGTAGCTTGGGAATTCAGAAGTGATAGACTTACTACCCACTGGCAGACTTCCCTTGCATCCCTGTATTTCCATTCTCATTTCTTCTCCTGCCCTGTGTCTGATAGCCCTGAGCTCCAAGTTTTATGATCTAATTGTCCTCGAGGATAAACTCCTGCTTCTTGGGGAAGTGGGAAACTATGATGCCTGGCCACAAGGTAAGGCAGTATGTAGTTGGTGGGGAACCTTCCTGGTGCAGAATTTCAACCCCTCCCTGTGTCTATATCTCTGAGCCCCCCCCCCCTCAGTTCTTAGAGGCAGAGTAGATGGCCACTTCTAACTACCAATGCCCTCCCTCTCTGTTTCCTCCCTCTAGCCACCTTCCACCTGGACATATGCTGGGGCACTTTCACAGCTGAGTCCAAGTCTCACTGAAGATTTTAGTTCCTTCTCATCTTGTGAGAACTCTAAGAGAAGGAGGCAGAAATGTTGTCATAGCACCATTATGGGACTGTTCATTGTTTTCCAAAGAGAATCCATCCTTTGTCCTATATACGCTTAATTACTTTCCCTCAAAGCCAAACAATTAATTTTCTCAGGTTTTCCATCTAGCAGACAGCCCTGCTGTTTTTGTTGTTGTTGTTGTTGTTTGTTTGTTTGTTTGTTTTTAGGTTTTCAAGGCATGGTCTTATTCTAGCCCAGTCCGACCTGAAACTCACTCTGTAGTCCAGGCTGGTCTCAAACTCGCAGCGATCATCCTCCTACCTCTGCCTCCCAAGTGTTGCAAGTGCTGGGATTAAAGGTGTATGCCACCACACCTGGCTGTTGCTTACCTTTGACGTCTACAATGCAACGTCCACTGGAAAAAATAAGGCATTGACTCTGTCCTATCAGTTACCCCCTACTTCCTCATCTTCCCACAATTTTACATATTTTTTTAGAAACTTCTTACTGGTATATTAGCTTTCTGATCTGAACATACCCATAGATTTCTTTAGCAACCATACCAAGCACAACTGGGTCTCCATGGTAGAAGATGCACTGTGATCTCTCCATCCCTTCTCAGCTTTCCCCTTCCATAGCCCAACTTCTTTCCTTCATTCTTTCACCTTTCCCTTTCTAAGTTCTTCTTAGCCAAGACTTGAAGTCAAAGCCACAGAGGTTCCTCTGCTCTGGTCCCAGAAGGGACCGCGGGGGGGGGGGAGATTTTCCCATGAATGTGGCCTCTAATGGGGTGTGACCCCTCAATTCCTGGGAGGCAAGAGAAGATGGCGCCATTCTCCACTCCAGACCAAACCCCAAGGCTACAGTTGTCTCCTTTCCCAGACCTGAGGATAGTGTGTGTTGTAAGTGTCCTGAAGCTCTCTGGCAATTGTCAGTAGCCTGACTTGAGCTCACAGGCTGGTCTCCAGGCTCAGACCAGCAGGCTAGGCTCCATCATTTGCCATCCTTCTTTGCAGATCCCCTTTCTGGGAGCTGGGATTAAGATCCACGAGAAAAGGGTATCAGACAACCTGAGGCCCTTCCATGACCGAATGGAGGAGTGTTTCAAGAACCTGAAAATGAAGGTGGAGAAGGAATACGGTGTCCGAGAAATGGTAAGGGTGAGCCTTCTGGCTGGGGGAAGGTGTGAGGTGGGGCAGGGAAGGACAGTGGGAATCAGAGCTCAGCAAAGGACTCTGTCCTCCAGGAGAAAGGCAACTTTCCTATAAACTGGCCCCTCAAAAGTCACCCCTAAAGTGAGACCAGTTATGATTTAAAACGATGTAAATATCAACTTCTCCTGGAACTGTGTAATTACAAAACCTACATTAATGAAGGGCACATGACGTGCCAGGCCTGATCTCAATAGGCAGTTGATGCTGACATATATCTATAGGCCACTTAGTCTTCTTAACAAGCTGATGGGAGCAATTAGAAAATTGCTCAGATCTTGTTCTGGGTGTAGAGGTGTCATATAATTTGCCAAAGGCCACATAGCTGGTACGTGAAAGCCAGAATTGGTACCTGGCTAGTTGTCTCCAAAGCCACTGTGCTCTTGGGAGCTTGGGCTGGGGCGATGCTAAGTGGTTAAAGGCCTCAATCAACTGCCCAGGATCCATGTAACAATGCCAGAGGTGCAAAATGGCTTATGTGTCTGGAGCTCATTGTCAGTGGCCAGAACCCCTGGTGTGCCCATGTGCTTCCTCTCCTCTCTTTCTGTCTCAAATAAATATGAATGAATAAATATTTATTTATTTACTTTTATTTATTTATGAGAGAGAGAGTTAAGGAGACAGGGAGAAAGAATGGGCACACCAGGACCTCTAGCCACTGCAAACAAACTCCAGACGCATGCGCCACCATGTGCATCTGGCTTACTTGGGTCCTGGAGAATCGAACTTGGATCCTTAGACTTCACAGGCAAATGCCTTAATGGC
The DNA here is from genome assembly GCA_036346955.1 of Dipus sagitta. Taxonomy (NCBI): domain Eukaryota; kingdom Metazoa; phylum Chordata; class Mammalia; order Rodentia; family Dipodidae; genus Dipus; species Dipus sagitta. The sequence goes on along the minus strand of CM070777.1, from coordinate 46,134,453 downwards.
TCAGCCATCTCTCCAGCTCTCCAGAATGAATGAATGAATGAATAAATATGTTGCTGGCCTGGCCTAGTGCTCTGCCTCCTTATGGTCTTCTACATAAAGTGGAATCATAAAATATCAAAACCAGGTGTTGTGGTGCATGCCTTTAATCCCAGCACTTGGCAGGCAGAGGTTGGAGAATAACCTTGAGTTCGAGGTCACCCTGAGACCACATAGTGAATTCAAGGTCTGTTTGAACTAGAGTGAAACCCTACCTTGAAAGAAACAAAACAAAACAAACAAACAATAAGTAAATAAAATGTCAAGGCCATGCATCCCTTAGAGGCCATCTGCACCAGCCCTCTCAATGCCAGACACCCAAGGACAGACCAGCATGGGAAGGATCTAGAGATGAACTCAGGGTTTCTCCTTTGCCTCCGGACGTGCTTGGCCATGAAACAAGCTGCCTTTTTTCACACTTCCTGCGCGAAACTGTGAAACTGCTGCAGTGCAATTCTGATACTAAATACTTAGATTTAGGTCAAATGTTCAAGGTCAAGGTTTTCACCAATTTCTATCCCCTTTAGACACCAGCCACAGGCTCCAAGGTTCCAAAACTATCTATACTTCCACACATCTCATCACAACTTTGGGGGCATTCCCAAATAGGTGTGGGCAGTGAACCAAGGCACCCAGGCAGCCTTGGGCGAACAGGCAGACCACAGGGTGAGCGGAGAACCTGCTATGGTGTGCTGTGTTCCTAAGCTAAGCTAGGATGTTTGGTGATCTAGGCAGATTCAGCACATTGTTGAACTACAATTTCAGTTTATGACGACGGCCTCATCATGAGTTTGTGTCCTGACGATGAAGGGCATTTTGTACTATTTTACTGTTGCATTCGCCTTTGTGTTGCTGGCATTAAACACACAACCAAGAGCAGCTGGTGGGAGAAAAGGGTTTATTTTGGCTTACAGACTTGAAGTGAAGCTCCATGATGGCAGGGGAAAACGATGGCATGAGCAGAGGGTGGACATCACCTCCTGGGCAACATTAGGTAGATAACAGCAGCAGGAGAGATGTGCCAAACACTGGCAAGGAGAAGCTGGCTTTAGCCCCCGTAAGCCTGCCCCCAACAATACACTAGTTTCAGAAGGCTCTAATTTCCAAATTTCCATAAGCTGGGGACATAGCATTCAGAACACGTAAGTTTTAGGGCTCACCTGAATCAAACCTCCACAGGGCACATCTAGGGTGACATCTGGGAGAGTCCATATTCACAGGGACGCCACCCCTTCCGTGGCACATTGACATGTGATTACCAGCTGGGGTGCTCACCTGAGCTTAGTTATTAGAGAGGTTTTCTTGAAGTCTCACTAGATACCCATGACTGAGTCATTGCTCATGCACTAGAGATCCTTCCTTATCCTCCCTGCCCTCCCTGGAGGTTGAGTTGATATTACCTGGCTCAAGTTGATATTACCTGTAATGGCAAGAGTGGTCTCTTTGGCATAGCCAGTCCCCATCTTAAGCTACCTCGTGAGTATAAAGGAAGATAAGGGCCCATGAGGCCACTGAGTAACACTGATGTTGTCACATGGGGGAAAGTTAAGGATTAGCGTTTGTCCCCAGGGGTAGAGTCTGCCAGTGTTTATCCTACAACAGGCCTGTTTCCCCAGCTGCCTGGAAGTTTTGTGCTGAGGCTGCAAGGGTCCACCCAGCTGCTAACCACCTGTTCTCACACCTGCAGCCCGACTTCGATGACAGGAGGGTGGGCCGCCCCAGGTCCATGCTGCGCTCCTACAGACAGATGTCCATCATCTCCCTGGCATCCATGAATTCCGACTGCAGCACCCCAAGCAAGGCCGCCTCTGAGAGGTCAGCTCCTCCCCTTAGCCCCTGATGCCCTAGCTCAGGCCTCCCATCCCAGCTGAGGTCGCAGGAAACCCTCACAGCTGCCTGACAGGACGCCCTGGCTGGTACCATTTTTAGAGGGTTCTGAGTGGCTGGGAGAGACAGGAAGCTTTTCCTGAGGACCCAGAATTCATCACAGCCCTCGAGACCCCTGACCAGCTCTGTATATTGGACACCCAGGATGAGTCTTTCTGGAATGTTCTCTCCTCAGATAGGGGTCCCATCCCCTCCCAAGGAAGCTTCCCACAGGGAAGTGTCCTCATTGCATAACCCCTCATTCCACACCGCCTGTACCTTTTACTTGACTCCTTCCTCCATCCTACAGCCCTGTGACTCTCTACCCTCTCCTCAACATAGGCTCATGGGCCTAGTGCCGAGACGTCATGGCTGTCCTTCAGGGCAACTGCTCACTGAGAAGCAAGCTGTAGCCAGCAACCTTTCTGCCTGTGTTTTAAATGTCTTCAGACTAGTTAGTGACTTCCTGTTCCCCGCTAGACAGGCTCATCTGGCCCTGAACCCAGCCTTGCAGAGACAGCTCGGTCAACATCAAGGTCCTCGCGGGCCCCCCCCGTGTCACTGCAGGGCGGTTCTCCCAACGTTCTCACTGCCATTTGCACTATTCTCCCACCCGTCCCTCAGCTTCGACCTAGATTCAATGGCGTGCAAGACCCCAAAGGTGGAGGAGGAGCCCATCTCCCCGGGGAGCACTCTGCCCGAGGTCAAGCTGCGGAGGTCCAAGAAGAGGACGAAGAGGAGCAGCGTGGTGTTCGCAGACGAGAAGGCGGCGGCCGAGTCGGACCTGAAACGGGTGAGCGGGGGCAGCGGGCTGACTCCAGCACTCCGCGGATCTCTGCGTTCCGCAGCCCGGGATTCCCAGGCAGGTCACACTGCAGCCTGCTTTCCTCAAGGCAGAGTGTCTCACACGGACCGCTTAGGTGCGGGAGGCTAAGTGCGTGCTTGTGCCCCACAACTGGGACATACCAAAGCTGGGCTTCGAACCCGAGCCACCAGGCTCTAGAGCTTGCATGTCCATTGAGAGGTTGGGGAGAAGCAGTCCACTGACCTACAGAATGGGACAGCCATCAGCTGTTCTCTGACATTCTGATAACTATATTTCACACTTCCCTGAGCTCATTCATGACAGGAACCTGCGCTAGGGGCAGAGGTGAACATACTATGACTCCGAGCATTTTGATATGTTAAATTAATAACTGTTTAATAATGCCTGGGAGGCTGGGAAAACGTAATGATCTTAAAGGAAGCCTGTGCTATGCAGTAAGTTCCAGACCAGCCTGAGCTACAGAATGAGATCCTGTCTCAAAATAATTCAAAATAATAATAATAATAATAATAATAAATACTACTTGGTATCAGACAGTTCTGAATTCAATCTTAGTTTTCCCCTGGAAAAGAGGGTTGTTAAAATCATTCTGGAGACCTGGAAGGGAGAGGGCCTGTGAGGAAGGGAAGTTAGATACGAGGTAAGATATGTTCCAGTGCTGAAAACATGAGCATCGGTGACTGCCGTTGCCCAGAGGAAAAGGGACGGCAATGCCTCTTGTGCTGCACAGTTCGGTGGAGCACCATCCACATGAGAGTCTAGCTGAATAGTCCCTCTGCAACACTCCTAGAGCTGTGTAAGGGCAGACGGTAGGCTGACCTGGAATAGTATGAAACAGAGCAAATGAACTATGGTGTCAGGTGCATAGAAATCACTTCAGCCCCTTCCCCTGGCCTTGGCAATCTTATATTACCTTGTTCTGAGTCTCTCTCTCTCTCTCTCTCTCTCTCTCTCTCTCTCTGTGTGTGTGTGTGTGTGTGTGTGTGTGTGTGACTGTGTGCTGTGTTCATCCAGCTCTCCAGGAAGCACGAGTTCATGAGTGACACCAACCTCTCCGAGCATGCAGCTGTCCCTCCCAGGATATCTGTCCTCTCTCAGATGAGTTTTGCCAGCCAATCCATGCCCACTATCCCAGGTACACCCTCCATTATAATCAGCCTGGAATAAGTTGGGTGGGGGGACAGGTTTCCTGGGGACAGAGGCTCTGCTTGCCACCTCATCCTTTGCACTGCCCCCACGCCCCATCAGCGGGAAGTCACACGAACAAGGTCCACCTGGTCAGAGGTGGTGGTCTGCCATGCCATCCCTCTGGTGCACCAGATCCTTTGGGACCTCTTGCCATACCATATGTGCTCCTATATCCTTGGCCCTGAAGCCTCCCCAGGGCCAGAAGTGTGCCCATGGTATGTCACTAAGACGCACGGCTCCTTTTTCCGACCTTGACAGCTACTTCTGGGTTTATGAAACTTGCCACATCATCTGTCAGTTGTGGTGTCCATTGCGTCAATGACACCCATGCCCATCCCCCACTCACTCTCCAGGGAGGAGGGGCAGCCCTACTCACTTTCTAGTTCACAAAGGGATGTCCAGGGCCCTAAGAAGCACATGCAAGTCCAAAAATGCCCCACTTGCTACGCAGTAGTTCTAGTCTGCTGCCTGGTGCAGGCTACCACGCCAGGCCTCCGAGGGCTCTGTGTTAGAGCCACCCCCACCCTGCCTTTGCAGAAGAGGAGAAAGGGAGGTTGCAGAGTTGGGAAATCAAGAACGAATGAACTTAACACTGTTTCCTTTATGGTCAAGGGCCTTATGTACCCAAGGCAGTCAGAGCACCCGTGGCAAGGGGACTTCCTCTTCCTGCCCTTGTTTCCAGGTGGACATCTTTGGGCAAGGTTTTTATTGGAGAGCCAGGAGGCAGAACCACCGCAGGGTTTGGCAAGCCTCACCCCAAAGATCAGCCTCTGACCTCTGTCACCCGTCAGCCTCTCCCCAGATACCTTGCCCATCCCCTGGGCTCTGCCACTACTGCGCGCACACTCACTCCCCTGTCCTTCCAGCCCTCACAGTCTCCGTGGCTGGCATGCCTGGGTTAGACGAGTCCAACACATCTCCCCGCCTCAGTCAGACCTTCCTCCATCCCTCAGACAGTGACAAGAAGACACTGAAGAAAAAGAAAGTCAATCAGTTCTTCAAGACAATGGTGAGAGGCCCCAGTGGCTGGAAAGAGGTGGGGACTTTGGGAGGAAGAAGCAATGGAGAGGAGGACTGAGAGTGGAGATGAGAGACGGCCACCTCCCCAGGAAGCATTGACAGGGGCCTGAGGGTGGGGCGATGCCCAGCAATGCCCACAGTGCAGTGTTACTGGAGCCAGAGCTATTCTATTGGTGGCTATTCTGAGAGGGACCCCTGGGACCTCAGGACCGGTAGGCAGCGTGGCCCCTTCCTACACTGCTCTTTCTTCCTCCACTCTGATCCCCGATGGCTAGCTGTCTTTGGAAGCTGGAAGTGCTTTTCTTTTCTTTTTTTTTTTTTTCGGTGGAAAGCATTTTCCTGTTCTATTTATTAAAATCCTTAAGATTAAAAGTGGTTTTTAATTACCTATTCTTGAAGTTCCATCTCCTGTTGCTACTTACCAGTCTTTGCTGAGGATCAAGAAGGTACCAACATACTTCTGATCCCCGGGGCACGATGAGTCAGAACTGTGCTGCTGTAAGAAAACTATGAGTCAACACCACGTTAAACCCTTCCTAGTTATTACCCCACAATATCTTCCCCCTGCTTAGGGGAGGGAGGCTCACAGGGCTCATGGAGTTAGGTAAGCAATGCGCTTGAGTTCACACAGCTAGCAAGGGATCTGTGAACCTGCCCAGTACAACCTTCCGGAACTCCTGTTCCCTTGGCTTTGGGCACAGGTCATTGTGGAGGGTCTGGGCAGCTCCACTCTGAGGCACATGAGAATCCCACCATGTTGTTAATCTGCGTATTCTTTTCTCACGCAAAGCTGGCCAGCAAATCTGCGGAAGAAAGCAAGCAGCCCCCAGCAGACTTCCTGTCTACCAACCTATGAGAGCTGTTGCTCAGCCCCCAGGAGACTTCCTGACCACTGACCTGTGAGGAGTGCTGCACGGGGCAGGACAGGAAAAGAAGTTTCCAGAAAAGAAGCACAGGCAACATCAGTGCTTTACAGAGCACAGACCAAATGAGGAGACTGTCCACATAAGGTGTCTTCACTTAAAAGAGACAGAGAGGGGTCAACTGAGCTTCAGAACTTGAGTGGCAAGCCCAGGAACTCCCTGGCCACCACCAAGGGGTGGGTGACCTGCTGAGTAAGGAACCCCTAAGTGAGTTCCTTTTTGGAGCCTGTGAGTTCCTCGTGCTCTTCCAGCCTCCCAGACACTCTTCAGGAGCTGTGTTTTTATTTCATTTACTTACTAGAACTGAAAAGTCCTTTTGCATTCCTTTTCACTTTCAGTTAATAGTTCCATACTTTACATTTTTATTACAACAGCCCTTCCCTTTCTATCTGATCATCTCCAAAGTGTTGCTCTTTCTTACCGACAATAAAAAACTACTCCATGGCTTCAAGAACCCGTTGCTTGATTCTGTTGGCTAAATTGGTTGCTAGAGGACTGGGTAGGAAGCTGCGGGGATGGGAGACGGTTCAGAGGGCCACAGTGATGTGAAGCCGGCCTATCCCAAAGCCACAGTTTCTTGCCTTGCTCCATACTGTCGCTTCCAAGACTCTGTTTTATTAAGGGCCAAACTCTGGGGTGTGGGGGTGCTGGGTAACTCCATCTAGAATCTTCCTCATGTGGTCTGACAAGAGAGACTTTCCTACTGTCTTCCTCCACCTCTGAAAGAGATGGCAAAGTTACCCAGCCAGTCCCTCTAATAAGGATTGCGTTGAGACCCAAAAGACTCATGGTTCAGCCCTTGTTTTTTTTTTTTTTTCCACTGGCTCGGAGCTGGCAGTTTTCCTTGAGGGTCCCCAAGTTTCTCACATGAAACTAAAGCAAGATGAGGAGGAACAGGAGAGGGTGGGAGCCACTCCCAGCTCCACTGCCTGCAGAGAGCAGAACAGTGCACTGAGGGGCCTGGGCAGGAGGTTGCAGATCCTTCCAGGGAAGTCGAATACATACGAGGTGAGGTTCCTATCCAGAGTGGATGCTTGCTTATCAGAGGCTTCATCTCTGGGGTCCAGTGAGAGCTGAGAGAGAGTGATAGTAGCTCAACTTTATTGAGTTCTGCATATTCCAGGAACAGTGTTATAGATATGATAAAAATGTCCTCCTTTGATCTTGATGGCTAGCCTCAGAGGTAAGTATGATTATTACTCGGATGAAGAAACTGAGGCAGACACAGGAAGTGACCTAAAATGATAAACCTAGCCAATGCAAACACCGACTCCAACACAGCTGGATGAGAAACTGGACTGGCCCCTACAGCTCGATGATTCCAGGTCCCCTAGTACAAAGTGCAAAGGCGGTCTGAGTCTCTAGTAGCCCTTACCCACACCAGTTTCTCCCTGGTGACCTCTTTGCCACCCCCATTCCAAGTCCTGGACCTGCTGCCTGGTCCAGCTCCCTATTTCCTCAATAATACAGGAAGTCCTGCTGTTGTGGCTGGGAGGTCCTGGCTGCGTCAGACACTGTTGGATTCCTAAGGTGAGCAGAGACGGGGATGCTGCCAGGTTCCCCTGCCTGAGGAAAGTCAACAGTGGCAGCAGTGCCCATATGAAGTGAAGAGAAGGTTTGGGCGTCTTAGTCGCACCTGTGGACGTCAGCACTTCTACTCCTTGCCCTGCTGTCCATCTCTTTCTCTTCTTTTGCCCTCCGTGATCTATGCTGGAACCCCAGGCATAGATTTGTTTTCCTCCCGTCATAAACTAATGAAATTCCAGTGTTTAATCTTGAAGCATAAACCCTCTGACTACTAGTGGTAAGGGGGGAAATAATCCCAAGAAGCAGATGAAAGTGTGTTTCCCACCACCCTAGTAAAGCAGATAGAATCCCGCATCTTGAACCGGCACTCAGGAAGGTTAGGAGACACTGATTCAGTAACTGATGCAGCATTTCTATGTCCCCGGAAAACTCTTACTCTGAAAATTCTGTCGCTCTGATAACTTTCCTCGCTCAACAATGTGCTGCCTTGATAATAACGTCTCTGAGTTCCATCTCCTGAAAATGATCCATTTCGATAGATTTTCTTCTGTGGATCTTATTAAGGGAGACCTTGGCGTCTGCTTCTTTATCCATAGAAATGGAGCAGAACGGGGCTGGGGAGAATACTCAATGGTTAAAGACACTTGCAAAGCCTGTGGATGTAAAGCAAGACACAAAAGTAGCACACAACACACCACGCATGCAAATAATATGGATTCTTATTCACACAGAGCTAAGTCACATCTCGGGACAACCACAGCACAGGAGGACAACCTTCATGGCTCTGCCAGGAGAATTCTAGATACAATGGCTGCACATCAGTGACAGTAATGCTGGTAATCAGAACTATAACTGCCAACAATAATTCTCCAACTGCCCTTTGCCAGGTACTAAACACAGTCTTTTAAAAAAAATATTTATTTATTTATGAGAGAGAGACAGGGAGAGAGAGAGAGAGAGAAGAGAGAGAGAGAGAGAGAAATCATGCCAGGACTTCCAACCACTGCAAACAAACTCCAGAATCAAGTTCATTTTGTGCATCTGGCTTACATGGATACTGGAGAATGGAACCTGGGTCCTTCCTTAGGCTTTGTAGGCAAGCACTTTAACCACTAAAGCCATTTCTCCAGCCCCTGTACACATTCTTATCTTAAATATTCACACAAATCCTATCATGTATATAGTAGGATCCTACTCATTCATATCGGTGTGCAGACCCAAAGTCTTAGTTCCTTTTCTGCTACTACAACAGAATGCCCAAGACTGGGGCATTTATAAAGAAATGTATTTCTTATACTTCTGGATACTTGAAGGTCTAAGAGTGTGGTATCTCCCCCCCCCCATTTTCTCGGAATCTGGTAAGGATCACCACTTCATGCCAGCCAGTCACATGCTGTGAGAGAGCAAATGTGCGAGCTTGGGTGTTATTTTCTTTTCTTGTCAAACCACTAATGACATTGAGAGGGCCACACCCTCCTCTCAAAGGTCCTGTTAGCAAATGAAGTTTCTGAAAGATGAACTTTAAGAAAACACATGCAAATCATGGCATCTGGGACTAGAGAGGTTGTCATGGGTCCTTATCACCAAAGATGAGATAGAGCTGCTTCCATCAATCTGTATATTCACTCTCATCTTTGACTTTACCCAGTGTCACATACTACTGCATATTCTATCCCCCACTCATAATGCTGATATGGCTCCCAAGACATATGAGGGTAGAGGTGAAATATTTTGCACAGCCTTCCTTATGTGACCAGATGTTCCTGAATTATAACTCAGATCTGTGTAAAACCAGCTAGTAATGTCCAGGAAGTTGTGCACAGGAAAGGAATGTTAAACGATATGCATGGGAGGAAGGCAGAGAGAAGCAAGATCTACTTTATATGTCTTTTCCTTTCTTTATGTGGTTTACCGTGTTGTCACAGTTACTTTTTAGTTGCTGGGATGAACCCCTGACCAAGAGCAGCTTATAGGAGGAAAGGATTTATTTCAGACTTACTGATACCTTTTTTCATTTTTCTTTTTCACCTTTTTTTTTGGGTTTGTTTTTAGATAAAAAGTTTTGAGACTGTCTTTTCTCCCCACTTGATCCATGAAATTTCCAGTCATTTTTCATTTTTCTTTTTCTCCTTTTTTTTTTTTCCTGGTTTGTTTTCAGACTTACCGATTCCAGGGGAAACTTCATCACGGTGGAGGAAGCTGGTTTACCTCATCATACGTCCATAGCAGCGAGAGAATGAATAGTCAGAGCTCAATCTGGCTCAGAATACACCTTAGGGCTGCACTCACGATTCACCCCTAGCAACACACCTTCTCCAGCAGGGCTGTGAGAGGGAGACTAACTGGAAGCTTAATTGAACATATCTGAGGTGAGCTGGAGAGATGGCTTAGCAATTAAGCCACTTGCCTGTGAAGCCTAAGGACCCATATTCAATCTCTCTCCAGACCCCACGTAAGCCAGACAAAGGTGACATAAGCACAAGGTTACACATGTGCACTAAGTGGCCCAAGCATCTGGTTACATTTGATTACAATGGTTGAGGCCCTAGTGCACCAATTCTCTCTCTCTCTCTCGCTTTGTTTTTCACTTTCTCACTCTTGCTTCTCTAAAAGAAATAAACCTATGTTCATTGCTTTTTCTATGACTGTGACTAAAATATCTGATAGAAATAACTGAAAGGGATTTCTTTTGTAATTTGGTTCATGGCTTCCGAGGGATTTCAGCTCATTATAGTGGAGAAGGCATGGTGGTGGGAACATGGGGTGGAGCTATTCATTTGGTGGCTGACCAGTAAGCAGAGAAAATAGACTAGAACCAGAAGCAGGGATAACTTTCAAAGTCTTTCTCCTGGTGATCTATTTTTACTAGACAGGCCTCCCATCCTAAAGGTGTTACAGACTTCAAAGTAGCACCACAAGCTGTGGACCCAGTGTTCAAAACATAATACTGTGGTGGGCATCTTGAATTTGAAATATAATGATCCTTAGAGATCATTACACCAAGCCCCCCTCACTTTATAGTTAAGAGACTGTCAAAGGCCACACAACTGTGATCTGTAGGACCTGCTTTGGAATCCAGGTTGGCCTGACTCTAAGCTCCAGTCTCCTTCCAGGTAATCCCCCTCAATGGCCCTTCTTTGCCCACCCTTTAAGTTCCCTGCCTTTGAGATACAACTGATACCATCCTTTCACATTTCAGTGTGATCTAGGGCATCAAGTTTCTTCTCCTTAGGAAAGGGGTTTTGTTAGTCTTATCTCTAAGCATGGAGCGGGATTCAGTTATCCTTCTTTCTTCTAGATTTCAGGCTTGCCAGCAAGTAGAAAGAAATTGAGGGAAACTGATGGCCTTTCCAGCATCCCAAACCAGCTGAGCTTCCTGATCTATAACTTCTCTGCTTGTCATTCCTGTCTTAACTCTGGCTCCTCTACATATTTCTGGTAGCTACAATTATCTAGAAACAGACACTCAGGCAATGACTAAAAGCCCATGCTCTTTGTAGATTATGCAGTCCCAGGAGAGTAAGAAAGAGAAGAAGGGCTGGAGAGATGGCTTACCTGTTAAAGCACTTGCCTGTGAAGCCTAAGGACCCAGGTTCAATTCCCTAGAACCCACATAATTCAGATGCACAAGATGGCACATGCTTCTGTAATTTGTTTGCAGTGTCTGGGGGCCCTGGTATACCCATTCTTTCTCTCTCTCTACTTCTCTCTCTCTGTCTCTCTGTCGCTCTCTTATAAATAAATAAATAATAGAGAATATTTAAAAAATAAAGACATGGAAAGACAGAAAGCAATGAGCAATGGAAGCTGGGATTTTAGCTTGTTGGCCACAATAGGCCACAGAGAGGTTCAACTTCTTAGGTAGGATACCTGTGGACAGGGTATATGGAGCAATCTTCTTCAATAATAGACTGTTCAAAGGAGGAAGAAGAGGGAGTGTTTTCGCCCAGCCTGTCCCTACCCCAGTGTTCCATTTCCTGTTGGTTCAAGCTCACATTATGAGTTTCAAAGCTTGGCCCTTTCAGTAGTTCCTTGACAAGCTGGATCCCACATCCCACAGTGTGGCGTTAAATCCAATACCAACATTCCTAAGAGAAACTAGGTAACTGAGTCATGAACCAGTGGATTTGGCTCTACAGCAGCAGCAAATGGGAATTCCAAACTAAGGCTCTCCAGATGAGCAACTGGTAGACCTCCGGAGGCAGGGCCGCATGATCCTGAGCACCCTCAGTTGCTGTACTGGCTACTAAGGCAGAGCAGGCAGCTAAAACCTCAGGAAACTGTCATGTCTGAAGACTTGGAGAAGGTGTGTGAGATAGTCTGATGCAGTCAGCTCCTCACAGCCCTTCTGTTGCATCTGCTCCTGTTCTGTCACATGATTCCTCCATTCCTTGGTAATACCAAGATGTCCTTCCTTCCCAAGATGGGAAGGGTGTGACAGTTTGAATGTACAGTGAGGCCCAGGGGTGCACGTGTTTTGAATAGTTGGTCCCCAGCTGGCAGCAACATGGGAAAGGTGTAGGGCCTCTGGAAGGTGGTAAACCCTTGCTGGAGGAGGTGTGTCACTGGGGGATGAGCGTTGGGGTAGTATTGCTCAGCTCTAAGTCCAGTACTCAGTCTACTTCCTCCCTGCTGCTGTGGAGAAGTGATGTCTGGTTGGCTGGCTGCTCCTGTCAGGCTTTCCCTGCCATGATGAAAATTCTTGGAACTATAAACTGTGAATAAATCCTTTCCTTCCACAACCTGCTTCTGATTGGGTGTATTTTTTATCCCCTAGCAACAAGAGAGTAACTGCTACAATACCCCATTATGTCCCTCACCTGCCTATTATTTGTATGTGGAACATAGGAGCTAAGACACCACTGTATGCTAGTAGTTACATCTACCTTATTCACTATGAACAGCTAGGACCCTATTGTCTTCAGACACATGAGCAATGCAACTCCAAAATCCCATGCTGAGACTGTGTATTATAAATTCACTTCTGCTTCTAACTAGTATACCCTGAGCCCTGAGTCCCATAGACCCCAAGAATGGTTTGCAGGCCAGCTTTATCACCCTCAGCTGGAAGCTGGCTAGACAAGCAAGCTCCTCCCAAGGGCCCACCTCGTGACTCCACATTTGAAAAATAGTCCAGAGTAACTCAAGTACATATTAAATATCTAACCCAAAGAATGCAATCTGATTTATTTTGGGAGAGGGGAGTGATGCATGTCCAGGCATCAGAGAAGTGAGGCAGAAGAAAATGGGGAGCAGCTCAGGATGCCACATCAGTGTTCTGCCCATAGCTTTATGACAAACTAGAGACAGCTGGCTGCTCAGCAGATGGGTCTGTTCATCTGTTCATGACATTCCTGGCCAGGGGAGATGGAGAATGCTCCATCCCCTATTTCTCATTGGTTATTTCTCATTGGAAAAATGGAGAAGTAACTTATTACCAGCACTCTCAAGATGCATCTTTCAGCCCCTTTGACAGCTCTTGGGAAGAAGATCCTAAGCCCCGTCTTGCGGCATTTACTCACATTGGCATCAGCTGAGATGTAGGGTCTGCAGCTTGGTGGTGTGGCTGGGTAAAGTACTGAGTGGGGGTAAATGTGGATGAGGTCTAGTCCTCCCATCCAGATGGCTCATGGGCCCAAGTGGAGGGCTATGCTGGTCCTGGTGAAGTATGTTTAACCCATTCTCATGGAACACCTTGGCCTGTTAGATCCAGACCTCATCACTTTAATTCGAGGCCTATATTAAGAACCTTTGTTAATTCCTGGCAGACTAAGTAAACCATCATGGCCACTACTTTTCGTATGTGTCCTGATTGATTTTGCAGAATGAGAGAAAACTCTCTCCTGAAGGTCTAGGGTCTAGAGGGACACAGCCTAATCCCCAAGCTAAGGATGGCTTAGACAGCACCCCTGTCTTTTACCTGTAAGGCTTCCAACAATGAGAAGATATTAATGAGGGAATAGTGGTCCAAAATTCCCTGGTTCCTATAGAAATATAAATCAGAGACCTTGGGGAAATGTATTGACTTTGCTGAGCCCGATTTCCTCATCTATGACAAGATGCATGCTAGTTGGTTAGTAAGACAGCTAGAAAAACTAATGACACAGGTCAGTGGTAACTTCCCTCACTTTAGTCGGCACTTAACAGAAGCATGTTCACACTGAGCTCTAAACAAGAGGCATTTCAAAGAGGCATAGGGGCCACTCTAGTGGTCACAGTGGACAGAGCCCTTCCTACCCTTTCACCTTCATCCTGCTGATGTCCAGTCATCCCTTTGTATCCACCATAGTCAGTCACAGAACACTCTGTGATAGCAAAACACAGTGCTCTGGCCTATCACAAAAAGGCCATGATACTTGTATATAACCAATGTACATCTTCTTTTATACTTTAAATAGCCTCTAGATTATGTAAATTTCTAATATAATATAAATGTCATGTAAATAGTTGTTACACCTTTTGTTTATGGAATCACTAGGAAAAAAAAAACCTCTCTGTACATGTTTGAATACAATTTTCCTCTGAATATTGTGATCTGAGGGTATTGACACCACTGGTGAGGACACTGTGGACACCATGGGCTGGCTACCTGCTCAGGTGCTGAAATTCTCAGCGTGCATAAGACTGACAACAGACTTATCAGTGACATACACACACACACACACACACACACACACCTCAGTCCCAACCTGTCCACACTCTGTTCCAGCCAAGGGATATTCCCGGAACCATCAAAAATATGTGCTATAGGGCTGAAGAGATGGCTTAGCAGTTAAGGTGTTTGCCTGCAAAGCCAAAGGACCCAGGTTCGATTCCCTATGACCCAGATGCACAAGGGGACACATGAGTATGAAGTTTGTTTGCAGTGGCTGGAGGCCCTGGTGCACCCATTCTTTCTCCCTTTCTCTTTCTCTCCCTCATTTCTCTGTAAAATAAATAAATAAATGAATAAAAACAAAATATTTTTTAAAATATGTGCTATGTCTCAAGGCACTGAGAAAATAGGAAGAATGTGTTCCTCTTGTGGAGAACCCTAGTCTACTACTGCTGCCCGTAAGTGCATGGCCCCAGGCTCAACCTTCCCAGCATCATTCATTGTGGAAGAAGCTATATAGATGGCAGAAATGTAGCAGCAGCCAGGGTACCTGCAACCCTCATGTGTGAAGTAGAAGTGATGACCCAGTGGCCAATGGCTAATTCACTCCTAAGACACATCCAACTAACTAATAAAGAAAAAAAGAAAAAAGAAAAAAAATAAAAAAACACAAAAAATATGAGAGTGTCTGCTGTACCATTTTAATGTAACATTCCTCTGGGAAAATAAAACGATTTTATTTTTAAAAAAAGACACATCCACTAAGACAACAGGGATCTAGACCACCATTGCATAATTGTTGTTTATTACTGGCAAGAATCAAAACATCCCTGTGAATAGAACAACAATACCTGCAAAGCAGAGTCCTACCAAGACCACAGGCCCAGCATAGCTTCACTTTCCCATTCCCAGAGGAAAGCTAATTCAGGAATAGCCCACAAAGAGCTCACTATCCTGGTGTGCTCATCATCACCCGGGATTTAGGCCACACGATCAGGACATATTCATTTTTAAATTATTTATTTATTGATGAGCAGAGAGAAATGGGGTGAGGGAGAGAGAGAGAGAGAGCGTATGAGTGTGCCAGCGCCTCTTGCCACTGCAAACAAACTCCAGATGCATATGCCACTTTGTGCATTTGGCTTTACCTGGACTTTACCTGGGACTAAATTTCAGCCAGCAGCCTTTGTGAGCAAGTGCGTTTAATCGCTGAGCCATCTCCCTAACCCCAACTGCACCATTGGGACACATTCTGAGAAACACATTGTTAAGTCATCTCATCACTGTGAAAATCTTGTGAATTCACTTTCATAAACCTCGATGATCTGGGCTGGTCATTCCAAGTGGTCTCTTGGTGCAATCAAGGGATATGAAGAACACAAGGTGTAGGAGGCTGAAAACTGTTCTACGGGTAACATTCTGTATGAGGAGAGCCTTATACATTAATGATTTGTAACGTAGCATGGTAAGTACATAAACAAGTAACACAGTCATTTATTAGCAGCTATTATCCACTGTAGCCCATATTGCAGGTGCTATGTGTTCAGGGGAGTAGCAGCATGATGATACCATAAACTCCATAAACATGTAAAAAAAAAAAACATGTCTTGCTGGTCCACCCTCTGGACAGCACTAGACAGCAAGGATTCTTCAGCTCCATTGTAACTTTACCAAGACGGTGCATGGACTGTGTAACACCATGGACAGGGACATCATTCTGTGGTGCCCCCCCCTGGTCTTCACCCCAAAATGCAATGCCCCAAGGTGGGGAACACAACACTGGACTGTCTTGAGTGGTAGGGTGACAAGGTTGGGGGATGAGACCTAGAATGGGAATGGGGGGGTTCCATAGGAAAGTAAGAGACCAGCTCCAATGCCACATTTTTCTCCCCAAAGGGTTGTCAGAGGTGGCTTTGGAAAGAAGAGTGTGCATCAGGGACTGATGATGAAGGCCTCTGTTATATCCGCAGGGCTTGGGCGGCGAGTCCCAAATGGGCTGCTCCTGCCCATTGGAATCAGGAGAGAAGAAAAGTAGGCAAGAGTTGAAACCCACCAGACTCACAGAGTAGGTACCATTCTGAAAGACTTACTAGTGAGTTACAAAATATTAATGCATCTATTTAGTTAAAAGTTTATAATAAGTAACCCTTTAAGTAATAAGGTCCAATAACCCAAACTCTTATAATAATAAATGCAATTAACCATATTGGTTTTTCTTAGAGTCAATGACCCCAATGAAAAACATCCTTAAGAGAGTGGCATAATTATTTTATAGCTACTTTAAAAATTGGACGAGTTTGGGCTGTGTCCAGTACAGTGCAAGATCTAAATAGCCACTAATTCTTATTTTATTTATGTCAAGAGGCACTGACTACTGATAGCCTATCTCCAGAAGGCCCATGGACTTTTATCTAATTTAAAGCAAGTTGAACACTTAGAAAGTGAGTTAAAACATTCTAGGTAAATCAAACCACATGTGCTACACAAAATTAGCAAACCCACAGGGTGTGAGTCTCAGTGTTGTGTGACTGTAATGATATACAAAATGATCATCCCAGAACTGGCCCTATGAAGACAATTTAGTATTTGTTGGATAATAAAGGAATGACTGACATCCATGCATTGTCTCACAGACATTGTAATATTACCTCTTTGGAACTTGCAATAGTTATTTTACAGATGAGGGGGGATACATACATCAAGATGCACAGAAATCACAGCTGTAGGAATCTTCGTCAGAGCCATGTGGTCCAAAGGCCTCCTCAAACAGGCCTGCATTCCAACCCACTTCGCACTGTTCCCATGGTAGCAGAGGCAAGCATTTTTCTTCTCAAAGGATATGCTTCCTCCACGAACTGTTCTTCATCCTGGGACCAGCAAGCTTCAGTCTATCACTCAGGTCTCCAGGCCTTTTAAGCTTTTGCTCTGCCCTGAAGCCTACATCCTGCTTTTAAAAAGAAGGCCGCCAGAGGGCGGTATTGATCCATGTTTCTCCAACTAGAAATGTGATCCCCTTCGGTCCTAGCCAGACTTAGACACGTACAAAGTACTCCCAGAGACTGAGACACCATCCCCATGCCAAGTTCCTAAATATTCTGACACGACCCTTGTGAACGTTACTTCCCAGGCAGGGCAGGAAAACCACAGGAAAGCTCCATGCTTGACACAAAGAACTATTTGTAGAGACTGGGTAAGATTTGATTTTCTTATCCTCATTTTACAGATAACTATGGTCCCATGTTTTAGCCAGTCAATAACCCTCATTTCCCCATCCTAACCTACTTCTATCCTGCGAGAGTCCCGAAATCTTAGGAAGTTATTTGTGCTTTGCATGTAGAGAGGCACCAGGCTCCTGTCAAAGGTAAATCGAGGAGAAGCAGGGAAGGTTCATGAGCTTGGGCTGCTGGAACCCCAAGTGGTAGATCACGGACATCTCCTGCCAGCGGGCCTCCTGCATGCCTAATGATAACTGGGATTTTAAAATAATTTTTATTATATTTATTTATTTAAGAGAGAGAGAAATAGGATGTGGGGGGGGGCTTCTAGCCATTGCAAATGAACTCCAGATGCATGTGCCACCTTGATCTGGCTTTCCATGGGTACTGGGGAATCAAACTTGAGTCCCTTGGATTTGCCAGCAAGCACCTTAACTGCTAAGCCAACTCTCCAGCCATATATATATATATATATATATATATATATATATATATATATGACATAGGTTTTAGTATATTCCCTCTCCCTTGACCCCATTTCCCTGCTGGCCCTCATCAGTGAGGTTACTGGTGTTCACTGTGGGGTAAGAAGGACCTCTGTCTCTGGGGGGCAGATGTGCCTCAGGGTATTGCTACCTGCCTTGTGGTCTTAAAAACCTCCCCGCTCTTTCTTCTGCACCAATCCTGAAGCCTTGGCGAGTGTGGATAACTGAGGTTGAATGTGTCCTGGGTGCATTTGGTCCTTGAAGCAACGCTTGGAAGTAGTTGAGTCTCTCCAGTTCACAGATGAGGAGTCTGAGGTTCAGAACCATTAGCGTGGGACCGCAGCTAGCATAGTGCCTTAGGAGTAGAGGCAGGACTGAGACTCAAAGATACCAGGGCCTGACCCCTTTGCCCCCTGTGTGAAACCTAGTACACAGCCCCTGGGTCTACTCCCACATTTCTCATTTTCCCAGTTATTCACGCCCCCCCCCCCATGTCTCTGTCCTCAACACTAAGTGGGGAAACCCAATCCTCCTTTGCTATGTGGTCCAGAGAGCTAAAGAGTCAGTGCAGTGGAAATCCACTGTGCTCTTTCAGGGGCTTAATGTCAATCACAGTTCTCTATTCCCCTGAAGGTCAAGGCCACAGGTCTTAGCCCTGGTCGACCAGTATGGACGAGAGGTCAGTGGGAGCCAGCCTAGGCTTCTGGGCAGAAAGTTCAACGGCTGATTGCTGGGATCCAGAGACAGTGGAAGTGCATTTTGCCTTTCTTCTCAGGGCATTGTCCCCAGCTTCAACCTTTCCCGGAGGTAAAAGCAGGTGGAGGAGGAGATGATGTTGCACCTCCTGCCCAGGGCCACCTCAGTCACTACTGGTCCCTGGGACCAGGCGTATGCCGTCATCCTCAGTATCCCCAAGACTGATAGGATTTGTGTCTTTGTTCTATGGATAAGCAAACCAAAGCCTCGTAAGGTTAAGACACCTGGCCAAGATCACACAGTCACCAAATAGCAAGGCCACCTCTGACCTAATTCCAAGGCCCATGTCAGTATTCTATTACCTCGCCCCCAATACCAAGCATGGGGTTTAGAAGATAGGATCTTCCTCACTCAAAAAAGGCGGGTCGCTCTGGACGGGAGTGTGTGGATTGCAGCCTCAGCATTCCCTCGGCTGGCTCAGACCCCATCCACCTTCGAGTTTATATTCCTTTGTCCTTTTCCCCCCCTGTCATTGGGCAGTTCATGGCTTCTTGAGTTTGAGTCGTCCCACTTGAGGATTTCTGAAAAGATCTAAATATAATTTCATCTTTAAAATGAGGCATTTGATTCTGCTCTCAGGAGCCCTGGGTCTGGCCAAGCTGTTGACGGAGCCATGTTTGTGGAAATCTGGGACAAGAGGCCCTTCAGGAGTGTTCTGCACACCCCTGGCCTGATGAACTCACTCTGTGGTGAGGTTCAGGACAGGCTGAGGTGCTTTGGTCCCCAGCTACTACACTCAGGATACTGGACAAGTTCTCTCCTAAAACTGATCAGGCTTCCTCTGATCTACAGGGAGAAGAAACCAGGGCCCACGTGCAACCTGGGAGACGCGTGAGCATGACTCCAGGCCGGGAGACCCCAGAGAAGGTAAAAGGGGACTGAGAGGGTCTCGGGCCAGCCTAACCGAACGTAAGTGACGCTGGACTCCATCCTCTGCCACTGACAGAGTATGTCTATGCAGTCAGGGTCTACACTAAAAATCCCTCCCTCTTTCATTGTAATCCCTGTCACACCTCTGTTGTCCACTGGGGGCTGAATGGAGTCAATTAACTCACAAGCTAGTAAACTCAGAAGGGCTTGATTGTAACTATTACATCTCTATTGACTATAACATAATATTTATTGTTGCCTCTCGGAACCACGCGAAATGAGTCCTCTTGATTGTCTCATTGAGTGCTCACAACAACCGGATGAGTTGAGTACTGCTCTCGCTCCCATTCTCAGCGGAGAGGATTGAGGCTGAGCAAAGCCAAATGGTTCGTCGGGTCTGCCCAGTTCTTCAGAGCCAAGACTGAGCTTTGCAGGTAATGCCTCCTGCTCTCAGAGCTGCGCTCACTACAGTCCTACCTCCGCGTTTCTTTCTAGCCTCTTGTGTATCAACCCAGCAGAAAAGAACCCATGGGCTTGCCTTTCTCTAACCATGTAGACCAGAAATTCTGGAGAAAACCATGAGAGGGCTGGAGAGATGGTTTAGCGGTTAAGCGCTTGCCTGTGAAGCCTAAGGACCCCGGTTCGAGGCTTGATTCCCCAGGACCCACGTTAGCCAGATGCACAAGGGGGCACATGCATCTGGAGTTCGTTTGCAGTGGCTAGAGGCCCTGGCATGCCCATTCTCTCTCTCTATCTCTCTCTGCCTCTTTCTCTCTCTGTCTGTTACTTTCAAATAACTAAATAAAATAAAAATAAACAAAATTTTTTTTAAAAAAAGAAAAGCCATGAGAGACAATCCTACCCAACTCTCCATCCAAAAATAGTTCAGAGCTTGATACTTATATTTCTCCGTGCCATATGCATATATGAACATATGCTTTTATTTAAAAATGGTTTGGGGGCTGGAGAGATGGCTTAGCGGTTAAGCAGCTTGCCTGTGAAGCCTAAGGACACCGGATCGAGGCTCAATTCCCCAGGACCCATGTTAGCCAGGTGCACAAGGGGGCGCATGAGTCTGGAGTTCGTTTCCAGTGGCTGGAGGCCCTGATGCACCCATTCTCTCTCTCCCTCTCCCTCCCCCCCCTCTCTTTCTCTCTACCTCTCTCTCTCTCTCTATCTGCCTCTTTCTCTGTCTGTCACTTCAAATAAATAAATAACTAATAATTAAAAATGGTTTGGGGGCTAGAGAGATGGCTCAGAGGATAAGGTGCTTGTCTACAAAGCCTAACGACCTGGGTTTGAGTCCCAGTACCCATGTAAAGCCAGATGCACCAAGTGGCGCACGCATCTGGAGTTAGTTTGCAGCGGCCAGAGGCCCTGATACACCCATTCTCCTTCTGTGTCTCTCTTCTCTCTATCTCTCTCTACTTGCAAATAAATAAATAAATATTATATTTTTTTAAGTTTAAAATGGTTTTGCAGCATGTTTCTGTAAATGTCTTTAAAATGTATGTACCTTTCCACAGCACTAATTGTTCTCCTACAATCTATTTTTCATAGCTGCACATTGCTATATCATTTATACAGTGCGCTGCCTAACCAGCTCCCCATTGTTGAAAAGTTGTTAGGATGATACACGATGGAGTGAACCTCCCTAGTTAGCTCCGTAAGGTAAACAATGAGAAGTAGAACGGCTTGGTTAAGTGTACAGCACTGGGTCGCATTGCTGGGCTCCACAAGAAATACAACATGAAAGTTCAAGTTCACCCCCAGCTAGCCAGACCTGCTGGTGGACAGAGACTGAGCTGCCGTCTTTTGCTTTTGCAAAGTTCCCTTATCTTAGACCTCAGGGGGACATTTCAATGCTGTTAGGTGGCCTCTTCCTTGACTGTCCATGGTGGGGACAAGCGGCCCCTCAGGATCTGGGGAAACCCCACCCACCAAATTACGTCATTTCCCCTCAGGATGGCAGTCAACTGCAAACATGGCGTCTGGAGGAAGCGAAGCTGAATGGGGAGAAGAAAGCAAAGGCCGGAGGGCCGGAGGGAGGTGCTGCAGACACAGATTGGCTTGAACTCCCCCCAACTTCTTTGTTCAGAGGGAAGTTTCAGCTGTCACAAGAACATGGCCAGGAGATGGCAATGGCTACCTACACTCTAAGATGGGAGACTAGCAGCCACTCAGGCTGCTCAGGGCCAGATGTGTGTGGAGGCTGGACAAAAGTGAGGCTGAGACAAGCTACCTCCACCCTTCAGCTGGAGAATGGAGTGCAAAGAGGAGGGAACCTCGGCTGCGCTGCAGTGGAAAGTCCTCCCTGGTTGCGGCTCCCGCGGGGGGAGCCCAGGCGTGTGCAGGAAGGGCATAGATAGGCAGGCAGGGGCTTTGCGGCCGGCCTCCAGCTCCTTCCGTGCCAGAGGTCTCTGCGCAGCGATTGAGGTGGACGCTGGATCAGCTGGGGAGCTGGAGAGATGGCTTTGCCTTGCAGCGTGGACGTTCTCTCTCATTCCCCCCCTAGAATCCAATTCTCATTCTCTCCCTTTTTGATACTGCTTTTATGAGCCCCGCTGTTCCTCTGAGTGGGTCCCTAGGCTGGTCCAGACTTCTCCTGTCCTGCCTGCTGTGTGTGTGTGTGTGTGTGTGTGTTGGTGGACAAGATAGGAACCTGCTGCCCTTTGAGATGTCGTCTCCAGAGGCCAGCCTTCTCTCTGATCCCCAGGGCTGGGTGCTCTCTTACAACTCCAGAAAGTATGTTTTCCCTTTTAAAGATCAAGGCATGAGCTGCTGATAAAAGGTCACATTGGGGGTGGGTTGGAAGAAGAAAGGGAGAGGTGGGAGAGGGCAGATTGGGAGTGGGTTGGAAGAAGAAAGGGAGAGGTGGGAGAGGGCGGAAGGGAGGGAGAGGGAGAGAGGGAGGAATTAGACAGAGAAGGGAAAGAAAGTATGAACGAAGGAAAGAAATGATAAGTTGTAGAGAGAATAAATAAAAGGGACAGAGAAGGAAAGTGAGAAAGGAAGGGAAAGGTGGGGGATAGGGAACGAACAAAGGTAAGGAATGGACAGTATGGGACGATGAGGAAGAGAAAGCAAGGGGGAGCTGGCCAGGGTTACCCACGTCATTTTTGGTATCAGCTCTAATAAGCTTTGCTATGTCATTAGCAGGGACCTGATGCCACAGGGAAAGGAGGGAGGCGGGCCCCTGACTGGGCTCTGCTGGCAGGTGGCCGCCCCTAGGTGGGGCCCGCCCAGCCAAGCCCTCCGGGTATAAGTCTGAGGAGGCCCAGCCTGCTCCGCACCTGTCAGGGCAGCTCCCATGAGCACAGGTGCAGCAGGTGGTGAGGCCAGCCCAGCCCCAGCATGAGCTCCTATGACCTCTCTGCACCCTCTCCACCTCGCTGCAGCCCCCAGTTTCCCACCATCGGCCAGGAGCCCCCTGAGATGAACCTTTACTATGAGAACTTCTTCCATCCTCAGAGTGTGCCCAGCCCTCAACGGCCCCCCTCCTTCGAGGGTGGTGGAGAGTACGGGGCAGCCCCCAACCCGTATCTCTGGCTCAACGGGCCAGCTATGACCCCTCCGCCTTACCTACCTGGCACCAATGCCAGCCCTTTCCTGCCCCAGGCCTATGGCATGCAGAGGCAGCTGCTGCCCAGCGACCTGGGCTGGCTACCCATACCTTCACAGGAGGAGCTGATGAAACTGGTCCGGCCCCCATACTCCTACTCAGCTCTGATCGCTATGGCCATCCATGGGGCCCCTGACCAGCGCCTCACGCTTAGCCAGATCTACCAGTACGTGGCTGACAACTTTCCTTTCTACAACAAGAGCAAGGCCGGTTGGCAGAACTCCATCCGCCACAACCTGTCCCTCAACGACTGCTTCAAGAAGGTACCTCGAGACGAGGACGACCCAGGTAAGGGGGCAGTGTCTTCAGTGTGGGAGGCTACCCCAGGAGGGCTATTTTTCATTTCTGTTCCAATCTCCGTTCTAGAAAGTTCTAACTATGGCTACCACTGTCACCTTGCCCCAAGACTGAGGGCTGCTAGGAGATAGGGCTGAAGGGAGCTCTGCAGTGAAGGAAAATGTGAACCCAGAGGGAAGACGGAAGGTGCCATGGGTTCCTGTCAGTGATCTTGGGCAGGTTAGCACTCTAAACATCAGTGTCTTCATCTGAAGTGTAGGGATGTTATGGGTGTTCGCTCTGCAGACTTGTAGTTGGAGGTAGTGTGATAGTGTAGATTTAAGTAGAAAAAAATATATATATTCAATGGCCTATAGTTATGAGGCCCATGCGTACCTCAGCAGCCAGCACGTGAGAAGTGTGGCAAGTGGGACCAGAACAAACCAAGCCTGCAGGCAGGAGGACCTGGCGTTGGTTGAACACCCCTGATGGCCCCATGGCATGGCTCTGCTTGCCGTCCCCTCCTTACAGAACCTCCTCTAACCCCAGCAGCACCTGTTCAGGGAAGCTCTTACTGAACCCATTGTATAAGTGAGGAAAAAAAGCATTTAGAGGTGAAGCTGCCTGCCTGACTAAGATGACACAGAGTGAAATGACGGTGATGGAGACTGACTTTGAAAACACATCTAACACAAGACTAGGGGACTTTCCTTTTTACTGTCCAAACCATAGGCCTACAGAAAGAAGTGAATTGGGGTTCTCTCACAGGAAGCCAATGGTGTGGCTCGGGGGTACCCTACCTCTGCCTCCTTTCAAATTAACTCTGGCCAAGTCTATTTATCCTTCAGAAGGTGACAAGTGTCTCATCCAAGGACTTTCCCCTGCCCTCCAGATGACATAGCAGAGAGAGGTCAGGCCTTCCTCTGACGGTCTAGTATCTCTCTTTTCCCATAGTGAGCTTGGGGGTGGGGGAAGCAGGTCCAGGCCCGTTTTGCAGTCTAGAAAACCTGGGGTTCGGTCAAAGTCTAATTAGAAGCAAAGCTGGGACCAGGTCCACCCTGAGACTCCATGCACACGACCGAGAGTCTGGAATGATTTCCTGACTTTTCCTGAAACTTAATAAAGGGATGATCTACTACTGTCTCTACTCCCATCCTGCTCTCTGGTATTTTGTTCTTGAGGGGACCTACCATATAAAGTTCTTTATGCCTTATTCCCCTTTTATGAGCAGTCCCCAAGCCTCCTGTGGGGTTGGTGCTTGGCGATGGGTGTGTGTGGTTGGGTGGATGTCTGGGAAGCTTTGTTCTTTTTCTCAGCTTATGACAATGAGGACAAAGCCTTATTTGGTCCACCTCTCATTGTACTTAGCTTCTTCCACTTCTGTTTTAGGCAAAGGGAATTACTGGACTCTGGATCCCAACTGTGAGAAGATGTTTGACAATGGAAATTTCCGCAGGAAGAGGAAGAGAAAATCAGATTCTTCCTCCAGCACAGGGTCCCTGGCACCAGAGAAGACAGAGAACAGTCTCCTGACCAACAGCCCCAAGACCACAGAGCCCCAGGATATGTCGGACAGTGCCTCACCAGGTACAACCAGCTCCCCAGAGAAACGGTCCTCCCCTGCTCCCTCAGGCACCCCGTGCCTCAACAGCTTCCTGTCTACCATGACAGCCTATGTGAGTGGGACAAGTCCCATGGGCCGCTCTATGGCCACACCAGGACTGAGCCCAGAGCCCACTGACAAGATGGGGCAGAACTCACTGAGTTTCAACTCCTACACCCCCCTCACCAACCTCAGCAGCCATGGGGGTGGGAGCGAATGGGCCAACCCAGTGCCCACCAACGCTCTGGGCTACGGAGGCTCTGTTGTCAACCAGTTTGGTCCACACTTCTACAACGGCCTCAACACCAACAGTGTCCTCTACCCCAGGGAGGGCACTGAGGTCTAGGTACGAAGCAGTTCCCAGGCCACCTGGACATGCCTGAGGGGGAAGTAACTGAGGTCCTCCAGGCCAGCCCCCAACAGTGCCCCCCAGTATCTGAGACATTGAAGTTGACCAGACATCACGCAGGAGGCTCAGAAGATTCCATGCTTTCTAGAATACCGGTGAAGCCTTCTGCTTATCACAACACCGGCATCTGCAAACAGACTTAACCAACCTGTGCAATGGAAGTGCTGGTGCCTGGGCAGCAGTGAGAAGGTGCCCCCCACGGAGCGCTTACTCTGGGCTGGGTGCTGTCATACACAGGCTCTTTAAGACAGGGCCACGCTTACCACACACATTCACCCTGTGAGGTTGGTATGAACCTCTCCGTTTGACAACTGACGAAGGAAACTAAGGCTCAAGGAAACTGACTAAACTTTTCTAGGGTCATAAACTAGGAAGTGACAGGGATAGTTATCAAATCTTGGTCTGGTAATTCCCAAAGACTAGAACAGGGGAAGCAGGCATGGAGGAATTGACAAGCTAAGGAAGGCGGGCGTGAGACCCTGATTATGGTAAATACGTCAGCATCCCCTCCACTGCCTTCTGTTCTCCCATCAAAGTTCAGTACCAGCCTGAGCACGACTCACCCTAGTCTGTCTGTATTCTCCTTGCCCCCCGCTTACTGGCTGACACTCCTCGGTCTACCACTCAAGGAGGGACACCAATGGCAGGATGCCCAGCCCAAGTGCCCCGGAAGGACAGTACATCTAGCTGGTATAATGCAAGACATCTCTTTCCCAGCTCCTCAGAGACTTTAAGCAGAGCCAAGGGTCAGTGAGAAGAGTTGCATGTGCCCCCAAAACCTCCATCCCAGTCCTGCCTACCTGTGAACTCTTGTAAAGCTCAGTTTCCTGTGTGTGCATCACGGACCAGTGAGCGGGAGGGAGCTTGGGCTTCCAAGAGAAACAAGGCCAAATACTCCAAGTAAGCACAGTGCTTTTTTACAGCCCTGGAGAGGTGGATAGTTGTCTGAGGAAACAATGGCCTCGGGCTGGGTCCTCCGCCCGCCCTCACAGCACCGAGAACTTGTGATTCTTTTTTTCTTTTCTTTTTTTTTTTTTTTTGTGCGAACTTTGTACGTCTGTGATGTCTTAACAGAGCACACCCTGGGAAGTATTGTTTTGTTTTCTTATTTTTAATTAAAAGAAAGCTGTTCAGAAGCTTGTGTTTCTTAGAAGTTTTGCCTGGTTGATTTAACATGGTCAAGTGCAGTGCAGCCTGGGGCTAACGGGGTTTTGGGACAGAAGACAGAGAAAGAATGCATCAAGATTTCCCTTTCCTGACCCAGCTGTGGAGCCAGACGAAAGCCCCAGTGTAAAGACAGGAGTCTGGAGGGTGGGTGGGTGCCTGGAAGGAGCCTATCTATATCATACACACAGTACGGAAGGTGCATATTCCAATCTTTACGGCTCATGCAAACTTGTTTATTGTTTAAATATTTACACGTGTGTGTGTGTGTGTGTATGTGCACGTGTGTGTCCGCTCATTCACACACCAGGACCTCTTGCTACTACAAATGAACCCCAGATGCATGTGCCCACTTTTTTTTTTTTTTTTTTTTTTTTTTTGCATCTGTCTTTACGTAAGTACTGGAAACTTGAACGTAGGCTGGCAAACTTTACAAAAAGTGCCTTCAACCACTGAGCAACCTCCCTAGCCCAAACTTCTTCTTCTTTTTTTTTTAAAAAATAATAATTAATTAATTATTTGAGAAAGACTAATTAATTATATGAGAAACACTATGTGCGCTAGGGTTACGACAAATGAACTCTAAACACATGTGCCATTGTGTGTGTCTGGCTTTACATGGGTACAGGTGAATCAAATCCAGGCCAGCAGGTTGTGCCAACAAACACATTTAACTGCTGAGCCCTGGCCCTCATTCAAACTTTTTGTGTGCGTATGATTATTCAGCCTCACAATAGCCCTGTGAGGTAGGTGGCGCTGGTTTTGTTGGTCGTGAGAAAACAGGGTCAGAGTGGCAGAGTGATGTCCCTGAGGTGCACCTCTGCCCCACACCCAGGACTCTTTGACTTCTGTGCTTCATCACACTGGGGCGGTGGGGGGGAGTCTCAGATGTGGCCACTGCAAAAGTACCAGCAAGTCTATGGGCAGCCATCTGGCCAAGTGCTGTGCAATACATAGGAGTGTGCACTAATGATTCCCCGGGGTCTCTGGCCCGGTGTATGCCAGTGGGTGGGTGCATTGAAATTGGGGGTCTTTTGCTTTGGAGACCCCCCCCTTCTTGGCTGAGTACTGAGAGGGCTCAAGCCAGGGGTGGCTGGAAGAGCTCTGTTTCCTTGGAGCCTCAGAGGGGAGGCGATGGCCAACAGTAATGATGATGTCACTGATAAGAACATCCAACCCAGGTTCACCTGGTGCCAGGCACTGTCTAGAGCTCAACTTGCTTTATTGCATTTTGTCCATAAATAATCCAGTACAATCTATCTCCTGATTACCATTTTATAGGTGAGAACACCAAGGCCTGCCTAGGCTCTGCAGCTGTGTGGGCCACACAGCCAGGACTCTCCTAGCTACAGAGATGCGTTGAGGGGCACCCTTCTCCCCTGCCACTAGTGATGGGAAGCCATGGAATTAGTGCAAAAAGAATATAATCATGAAAACCAAGAAGTGGGGCACCTTAGGGGGCCCTTGATTCTTTCCCCAGTGAATGTCCTTTCCACAGAGAAGGCGATGATGGCTGGAGGAAGGATCACTGTGACAGACCAGCAACGTCACAGAAAACTCAACACAGGCTGCCCCTTGTTGCACGGGAAGGAACCCTGAAGCTTGAAGGACAAGGGGCTCTCGAAATGGGGTCGTGGGGTTACAGGCAGTGTTAACATGCAGACTCCTGTCGCCCAGCCAGGATGCTTCTGACTCACCAGATTCCACTGTTACCAGATTTGCTCCACCCTCTCTGTTGCTAAATCTCACTGTATTCGCTTTACCCCACCTCTACTCTTCCCTAGGCAAGGGCAGAACATGAAGGAGCCCAAAGAGACCCAGGTCACCCCAGAAGGGAGCCAACAATTTTAAACCAAGGTCTACCACCCCAAATCTATTTTGCTTTGGCCTGGAACTTAATGGGCATAAACAGTAATGGGGAAGTCTGAGACTCTGCCAGCTCTGTGTCTGTGCCAGGGAGTTCCTGGTACCTCTGCCAGGAGCCCATAAGAACAGTAATGCTAGAAACACTCGATTGGGCAGAAGGTAGGGAGTCAGTCAAAGAGGTCTTGCTGGCCAGCCTCTGGGGGTTGCTATTGGCTGGAGGGGGGGCGGATGAAGGGATGAAGATAGAAAGGGAGAAAAGAACTGCTATCTACTGAGTAGGGCTATGCATACACTTGAATTTATCAGCCTCCCATACTTTAGCTCTGCATTGAAGGCAAGTCTCCAGCATCAAAAAAGAATTTAAGAAGAGGTCCGGAGAGATGCTTCGGTGTTTAAGGCGCTTGCCTTCAATGCATAGCAACCTGAGTTCAATTCCCCAGTACCCACATAAAGCCAGATGCCCAAAGTGATGCATGTATCTGGAGTTCATTTACAGTGGCTGGAGGCCCTGGTGCACCCATTCTGTCTTTCTCTATTGCCTCTCTCTCTCTCTCTCTCTCTCTCTCTCTCTCTTTCTCTCTCTCCAAATAAACAATTTTTTAAAAATTAAGAGAAGGCTATGTGGCCAGGCTGAAAAACACCACTGGTTGACACTGACCATCCCACACTATCCAACTGCAATCTCTGCACGAACTCTAAATTAGAATATCTGCATTTCCAACTTTCATGGAGAGTTCAGGGTACGTGTGCTTCAAAGCACATTGTGTAATTGTGATGGCTTAAATGGAAAAATGTCTCTCCTCCCAAAGGCTCATGGGCAACTTCAGACATATGTGCCACTTGGTGCATCTGGCTTTATGTGGGTAATGGATAATTGAACCCAGGCTGTCAGGCTTTGTAAGCAAGCACCTTTAACAGCTGTGCTATCTCTCCAGGCCCCAGCTCACCATTTCCAAAGACCACCTCCTCCAGTGATGGGTGCCCAAAGGACCTACCTGCATGCTTCCATAGCTGATTGCCCCTATGGTAACACCTGTCTCAAGCTGAGCTCTCTCTGCTATTGTGGCAGGATGGGTTTCCTTAGCATAGACATAACTACCTTTGGGCCACATTGAAAGAGAAAGGAGGCTGGAGAGGTAGCTGAGCAGTTAAGGCATTTGTCTTCAAAGCCAAAGGACTCAGGATTGATTTCCCAGGACCCATGTAAGCCAGATACACAAGGAGCATGGATCTGGAGTTGGTTTGCAGTGGCTGGAGGCCCTGGTGTGCCCATTCTCTCTCTCTCTCTTCTCTCTCTTTCTCTGTTGGGTAAATAAATAAGAAAAGAGAAAGGAATCCATGCGAGGCCAGCAGCTTATCTATATTCTCTGGGTAGGGGGAAAGTGGTCTTATTTGCTAGAAAGCCAAGAATGTTGGAATTCAAGCTGGCCTTGGCATGTCTGACAGGTGAAACAAGGAGATGCTGATCTAGGTTTGGAGAAGTAGGGAAGCACATGGAGAGAAAAGCTGAATGCAGAACTGTTACCAGTGGTTTTGGAGTCCCAACTGTGTCATCAAGATCATTGACAATGACCAGCATCATTATCTACATCTCAGGTTCTTATGTATGCATGGAAATGGTCACAAGGGGGGTGGGAGGGTCTGATGTTTCATACTCCAGGAGGAAGCTTGTTGCTAGAGGGGGCATGCCAACCAAATCAGGAAGGTCATGTTGGTCAGCCCATCACTGGAGGTCTGAACCTTGTCCTTGAGGACTTAGCTCAGGCTCTTGTCCTGCACAGACTATGTCCCCCTCCTGCTTCTTTTCCAACCCAAGGAGGGACAGAGCCTGGAGACTCTGTCTCTGTTCAGCTGCCTGCTGGTTTCCTCCTCAGAGCTGTCCAGACAGTGCTGTGATTGGCCTTTGTGCCATGCACAACTTCACACTTCCTTTGAGGTTCTATGGGGCAAAAGTCCTGTAATGTGGCGGGCTTATTGTGTCCTACTGTAGCCAGTAGAACTCCTCAAGAATTCCTAGGCACACAATCCTTCTTTGCAGAAGCCACTGGGGATCCTAAGCAGACGACCAAACATGTGGGACCACTCAAGAAATCAATACATATGTAGGAAACCCTCCTCCTTTCCCTCAAGCCAGGCAGATGCTGCGACCGCAGCTCTTACCAGCTACCAGGCACTCACCATGAACTGAATGCTTCCTTTAGATCAGTTAATGATCACAACCAAAGCTGGGACTGTCATTGTTTTCATTTGGCATGGAGGCAAACCAGCAGTTGGAAAAGTAAGGTGAGTTTTCCAAGGTCACACAGTGTTGCAGTTATCTTGCCATTGTGGGGACAAAGTACACACGGGATGCTTCTCGTGAGAGAAAAGGGCTTATTTCGGGCTTATGGATTCACAGAGAAGCTTCATCGTGGCGGAGAAAGCATGGCTGAGCAGGTAGCTGGGGCATCACATCTCCACACCACCAAGGAAGGAAACCGTCTGAGTGAGCCAGCTCTCAGCACCCAGTATGGTTGGAGCTCACGGTCTGCGCTCAGCAGCACACCGCCTACAGCAAGGCGCCACCAGCTGGGGACTGAGTAGGAGGCTTAATAATAAACACTGAAAGACTTAAAGACATAAAGACTATGGGGAACATTTTACATTTCAACCACCACACACAGCTAGTAAGTATTAGAGGCAGACCTCAAATATAAGGATACCTGGCTCCGGAGCTCAGGCTCTTAATCGAAATGCAAAGGGGCAAATGCTTAGGGTGGTGACTAGAAGAAAGCCCTCACCCCCTTCCCTGGGTGAGAGTCGTCTCCTGCTTCTCTTCCCTGACTCCTGCTCCACCAGCTCAGGAACACTGCGTGGAGCAACGGCCTTAGCAAGCTCTTCATCTCTACTTGTTCCTGACCAACAAGGCTGATCTCTCTACCCTCAGCTTCTCTCCTGCTACCGAGACCTGTCTAGGGACCCAAGATGGCTGTGCCTCTGTGCTCATCAGACCCTATGCTTATGAGCGTGATTGGACTGAGAAATGCCAATGAGATAAATCATACCTCTGAACGAATCTTCCAGGGATCTCTAGAGATACTTACATCATAAGGGCTATGACTTAACGCATGGCTTAATCCCTTGATGAATTCATAATATGGTGACATGATTGGCAAGTGGGGTCTCTGGAAGAAGTAGACCCTGGATCCTTCTTGTGCACCCCCTTTTTCTGCATCCTGTCCACCATGATGGGAACTGCTTTGTTTTTCCAGGTCCTCCCCTGAAACTTCTGAAATCATGATCCAAAATAAATCCTTCTTCCCTTAGGTTGTTGTTGTCAGCTCTCTGGTCATAATGCTGAGTACAGTAACTATGTGGAACTTTGGTGGTCCTGTCTCCTTAAGGTCCCCACTAACTTACCAGCCTCTCAAAGCCCTGGCTCTGTCCTCACTTCTCTGATCAAGACACAGACTTGGGCTGGAGAGATGGTTTAGCAGTTAAGGCACTTGCCTGCAAAGCCAAAGGACTCAGGTTCAATTCCCCAGGACCCATGTAAGCCAGATTCACAAGATACTGCATGTGTCTGGAGTTTGTTTGCAGTGGCTGGAGGCCCTGCTGTGCCCATTCTCTCTCTCTCTCTCTAAAATATATTTTAAAAAATTAAATATATCAGACCAAACCATCTGTAGAGCCCCTCTGGCTGCCCTATGAGTCAGTGTAAGCAGGTACCTACTTGAATCCATGCCTTCTATGTATGCATTTTCTTAACGTTGCTATATTTTTAGTGTAAAAGGTGGCTATGGGAATGAGGAACAGCAAAAGCAAGTCCTCCTTGCAGATCCTGGTATATTAGAAATTAGGATAGTGCTTAGCCTGGTGTTTGTGTGTGTGAGGGTATACGACTGCTGAAGTATGAAGGGGGTCGGGGAGTGTTAATAAAATGTCTATTGTTTTAGCTGAGTCCACATAGATATGTTAGCTTTAGGACAATGATTAAGAATTGAGGGCTGGGGTGATGGCTCAGTGGTTAAAGACACATGCTTGCAAAGCCTAATTCCATGAGTTCAATTCCCCAGTACCCACATAAAGGCAGATGCACACAGTGGAGCGTGCATGTGGATTATGTTTGCAAGGGCAGACCTGGTGTGCCCATGCTTGCTCACTCTCTACTCATAAATAATTTTTTTTTTAATGAGTTGAAATAGCATTTGACACATGTGTGTGTATGTGTGTGTGTGTGTGTGTGTGTGAATTTAACTTAGTTGTGTGAGGGCAAATGTTGTGCTGACTCTCTGCGGAGAAAAAGAATGGCGTTTTCCAACTACCCCCTGTGCCGTCACAGAAGGCACAGGTGGGAAGGCATGTGCAGCAGCACTACATTAAATGCGATCTCTTCCGCACAGACCTGGTAGATACAAATAGCATCCAGAGCGTCGGTCATTGAAAAACATGGCCGAGTTATCGGGGAGTGAGGAATGTTGCGAATTTATTATCTTTGTAAGAATTCAGTGTTTTTTTTTTTAATTTAATTTCATTGTCCGTCAAGAATCCTTGCACTAGTTATACTGTCTTGTTGCTGTAAGACAAGAATACCTGACCTAGCCGGGCGTGGTGGCGCACGCCTTTAATCCCAGCACTCGGGAGGCAGAGGTAGGAGGAACGCCGTGAGTTTGAGGCCACCCTGAGACTCCATAGTGAATTCCAGGTCAGCCTGGGCTAGAGTGAGACCCTACCTCGAAAAACCAAAAAAAAAAAAAAAAGAATACCTGACCAGAAGCAACCTCAGGAAGGGAAAGGGTTTAATCTGGCTTACAGTTCCAGAGGATGAAGTCCATCATGAGAGGGAAGCGTAGCACAGTCACGGGATGCAGAGACCAAGTAGAGGAAGCTAAAGCAGCAAGCAGAGGGCTGAAGAGATCACACAGCAGGTAAGGAAGGCTCTTTCCTTTCAAAGCCGAAAGACCCATGACAGGGATATCATGGCAGGAGCAGTAAGCTGGTGTCACATCATCACAGGAGACAGAGAGGAGGCAGAGAGCACAAGAACAGCAAGTGGGGCTGGACTATAAACCGGAAAGCTGTCCCCAATGAAACACCTGCTCCAGCAAGGCTACACATCTCATATGCCTACTATGCTCACTGTCTCTTCCAAGTTATCCTTCTTCTTCCTCCTTTTTCTACCTCTTCCTTCAATTCTCATTTAAGAAGCTATAGGCATGTGCCCCATTTGATGTAGAGGGAGGGACAGGCTACATATGTGCCAGTATGGGTGTACAGGATTATGTGACTTGGTGATAACATAGGTGTCTTGATTGGTGCGAATATTCTCATGAATCACTTGAAGATCCATATATCTGTGCTTAATCTCATGATTAAGTGATACAACACTCCAGGAAGTCATTGTTAACAGTGACCGTGCAATGCCTTACCTATGCATTACATTTTCTCTCTAGTTTCCTAGATTTCTATAGGCTGTGAGTTCTGCACAAACCACATCTTGATGGCTTCCTGAGGATTCACCGCGGTCCCTGATAGATGGGATGGGTTAGTGAGTGTTGAATGAATGACTGCGGGAATAAATGAAAGAACGAAACCTGTTCATTATTTATCTCCAGGGGACATTCCTCAGACCTCAGCACCTCTAGCTCCCGGCCCTGCAGGCTCGTCCACCACTCCTAAGTCCCTCTGAGACATTGCAGGGGAATGACAGTCACTTAAGATTAGCCTTCATCAAATTCACTCTGAAATCATTTCTGGCCCTTTTCTGAGATTGTAAAGTAGCTTTTTGTCCACAAAAAAATAAGTTTAACTCTGAGTCTACTTTTCAAGAAAAAAGGCCAAAGGATTAAAAGTAATAAAACTGTTCCCAACCTGATCCCAAGCCCCAAAGAGTGTGGGTGACTTTATGTTGAAATGGGGTCTGCTTGTTTTTATAGCCAAGTCAGAGGTTAATACTCACCATTACAATCTGCCCAGACCTTTAAAGGAAAGACAGTAAAACAAAGAAGGATATAGTCCAATCCTGACTGAGCCTTTTCCATGCTGGTGATGCTAGGCCTTTATTATTCTAATAAGTGGAGATGAGTAAAGGTTCCAATGTCAGGATTTCAAATGGACTGTTTTAGTGTGTGTGTGTGTGTGTGTGTGTGTGTGTGTGTGTGTACACAGACAAGCCTGTGCTATGGTGCACACATGGAGGTAAGAGGACAACTTCAAGTGTCCATCCTCACCTATCATCTTGCTTCAAGGCAAGTTCTCTCATTGCAGCTACATTGCCGGGGTAGCTGACTCATGAGATTTGGGATTTTCCTGTAGCCTCCTCCCTTGTCTCTATATGCTCACTGGGATACGTGCCTTCAGATGCTTGCACTATATACATCTTGTTTTATGTAGGTTCTGGGGATCTGAACTCGGGACGTCAGGATTGCTAAACCATCTCTTCAACACCACCCACCACCACCAATGTCACAATGTATGTGAACATCAGATAAGATAGCTAGAAAAGACTGGAAAGTGCCCTGACCAGAGGAAATACTTTTTAAATAAATTAATTAAATCAATCAATTTTTGATCTCCTACTCAGTTAACTTTATAGTCTTTCTAAGTTTCTTTTTGGTTGTAGGGAGATTGAAACTTCTCCCTTATTCTGCTCTGCATGCCTTTCTGAGCCCATTCTCTGGGTAACTCCATGATTTTGGCAATCACATGGGCGCTCCCAGAAACTAGAGGTCTACCCTGGGCTCCCCTTCACCATTCTCTTGGTCCCCAACTTTCAAACTGCCTGAATTGTTTCAAAAGGTTTACCTGAGCCTTAATCACCCTCAAAGACCAGTAAGTAAATAAACAACAAGAAAAAGTTTCTAAAACGCATAGATTGTGGTTTCTGTTGGGTACTATGAGGAGCCTTCCTTTAATTCCCTCAGAGAAGGAACGAGATATTCCAGAATCACACAGAAAGTTGACAAAAGATCTAGCATAGGCATTCCAGTGTTTTTTGTTTGTTTGTTTGTCTGTCTGTCTGTTTTTTTTTTTTTTTTTTTTTTTTTTTTTTTTTTTGATTCCTTACCTAGGATTGCTTGGCTTGGGCTGGTTGCAGAATGAATGAGTTGTTTTCCAAAAGCCATCCTGATTTAGGGTGGATCACCTTATAATTTGTAGGAGTGACAATGAGACCAAAGCTCTATGTGCCCACAAGAAACTGCGCTTCATATTCTGAATTTCGATCACTGTGCAGTCCAGTGGCCC
This sequence comes from Dipus sagitta, assembly GCA_036346955.1. Classification (NCBI taxonomy): domain Eukaryota; kingdom Metazoa; phylum Chordata; class Mammalia; order Rodentia; family Dipodidae; genus Dipus; species Dipus sagitta. Next base: position 46,098,982 of record CM070777.1, on the reverse strand, counting down.
TGCGGCTCTTCACGATGCTGGGCTGTGCAGTGAGCTGCAGAGCCAGTCAGCATGAGAGCAGGAAGCAAAGGCGGTGCATGGCAGGTAACCACCAGCACCGTGAAGTATGAAGCAGGGTGCAGGCTCAGCTAATTACTGGAGAAACTATCTAAATAGGGAGGTCTGAGCTGGGCAGATTGCTCAGTGGTTAAAGATGCTTGCTTGCAAAGCCTGCTGGCCAGGGTTCAATTCCCCAGCACCCACATAAAGCCAGATGCACAAAGTGGCACATGCATTTGGGATTCATTTGTAGCAGCAAGAGGCACTAGTGCACACATTCTCTCTCTCCCTTCTTTCCTCTCCCTCTCTCTCAAATAAATAAGAGTAAAAATGAAAAGACGAGAGGTCCAAGAAAGCTGGCTGGCGAGGTGACCGTTAGGCATTCCCACAGTTGCTGGGAACAGTGAAGTGCAAAGTTTAAGAGCAGAAAAGAGCTTGATCATTGTGCAAAACCACCACAGACTAGCACGATCCAGAGGATGAAGGAGCAGAAGCTCCCAGGACCTCCCAGGCCTTGGCAAGGAGCTTATTTGATGACATCTCCTGGGGATACTGGCTGAGGTGCGAATTTGTGCGGCAGGAGGGCTGGGAAGCAATAAGCTTTGGACTCTGAAGGACAATCAAGGGGCTCAGCATCCTGAGCCCGGGATTCCTGCAGGGTCTGTCAATTAACAGCACAGCCAGCAATGCTTTGGACTGTGCTTGTTTTTCCCCCAAATACAGATGGCGAGAGCCTGCTTTCCAGTAAGATGATAATGACACCTGGTCTGGTTTCCGTAAATCCCTATTTATGCAAAATTACCCCTCCATCTCAGCCCTCCCTCCCCCAAGCCTCCAAGCTTCCTCTGATTGGTTTTACCTGAGTCTTGGGTTTGGGATGAGTAGGACAAAGCAGGAAGCAATGTCCCTGAGTGGCAAGATGGACAAACTGCAGCCCTCCCTCTCCCATTCAATTGGGAGAACCCCCCCTCCCCCACCGTGGGAGCTTCACACCTACCTCAGAACCATATGGGTGCCTGTGGCTGGTTCATATGGTAATTCAAGGTAATTCATCACAGCTTTTTGAAAACACTTTGCTTGGGACCAATTAATATATCCGCTTGTTTGTTTTCTGTCTTCCAAACTAGCCTGTAGACTCCATGAGAACAAAGTATGTCTATTTGTTTCAGCCACGTCAGGACAGAACTCAAGGCTGGCACCTAGTAGGCACTCAGCAAATAGTACATTTGACCCTTTATAGCCACTGGTTCCGCATCTTTAGATTCAACTACCTAAAAGTAAAGACTGTTGGTGGAGGGGCTGGAAAGATTGCTTAGTGGTTAAAGCACTTGCTTGCAAAGCCTAATGATCCAGGCTTAAGAACCCAGATGCACAAAATGCTTCTGGAGTTCATTTGCAGCAGCTTTGAGCCTTGGTGTGCCCATTCTGTCTCTCTCTCTCCCTCTCCCTCCCTCCTTGGAACTAAATAAACAAAATACATATATAAAAAGAATATTGGTAGAAAATTGCATTAGTACTGAACATGTATAGACTTTTTCTGTATCATGATTTCTTAAACAGTGTTATATAACAGCTATTACATATATATATATGCATATATATGTATGTATATACAATTCTTATTATATTAGATACATTTACATTTGATAATTTAATTATAGAAGGAGTACATAGATCATATGCAGGTACTGTACCATTTTATATAAATAACTTGGGCTTCCTAAATTTAGTTTCTGTGACCTGAAATCATTCTCCCACAAATACCAAATGATGATTATATATGTTTATTAATTATCTTCAGATAGGATATTATATGTGGTTTAAGGATCTTTGAGTTTTAAAATATTACCAGAAAAGAGTTTTCTCTTTGGGGCCCAAATGAGCACTGCTAAGGTTCATTGGGGATGGTTGTTTTCCTATAAGTTTCTGTCCAAATCTTCAGACTTGCCTATGAATTTGTTAATTTATCACAACTGCCCTTGGATTTTCTGTTCTATCTATTGATTTGGATAAGTTAAATTGCCTATAGTGATATTTACTGTGGGGAAAGAATGACATTAATATCCTTAATTAACACATTTATTCATTCTTGGCCAATATTTATTGAGAATCTCCAATGAGACTATAGGATTAGGATTCAACATGAAATGTATCACTTATAGTATCTATTCCTAAAAACAAACAAACAAAACAAAACAAAACAAAAAACACATTTTTATAGGAAAGAAAAGTTCCAGTTAACCTATTGTGGTGGTTTGAAGGTGAGTGTCTCCCATAGCCTCAAGTATTTGTGATTAAGCCTCATGCATGATCTCTAGTTGGTGGCAATTTGGGAAGGTTGTGGGGCCTTTGGGAGGTAGAGTCTTGCTGAAGGAGGTGTTATAGGGGGGTGGGCTTTGGGGTAATATAGCCCATCTCCAAGCCCAGTACATAGACTGCCTACTTCCTGTTGATGTGGAGGTATGACCCAGGCTTCTTGCTTAGGCCTGTCATGCTGCTCCCATCATGATGAAACTTCCCCTTGAAACTGTAATCTGAGGGCTGAGAGATGGCTCAGCAAGCACTTGCTTGGAAGGCCTAATATCCCAGGTTCCATTCCCCAGTACCCATATAAAGCCAGATGAACAGAATGGCACATGCATCTGGAGTTCAGTTGAGGTAAGCCCCGGCATGCCCATTTCTCTCTCTTTCTCTCTCTCTCTCCTTGCAAATAAATAATAAAAATATTTCATTAAAAAAGAATTATAATCTAAAATAAGCCCTCTCCTCCCATGAGGCAATGGGACTAGGCAGCCTGAGGCCCAGTCCAGGAAACAGTTTTATATCTCATTTTTAAAAATTAGAAAGGGACACATAACAATTTCTGAGGTTTACAGTGGGCAGATCACATAAAGGCTTTCTGGTCTGTAGGAAGGACTTAGACTCATTCTAAAAACAGCATGATAATAATCAAAATTGTCTAAGCCAAGAAGAGACATAAGCTCATTTACCCTTTAAAATCACATTTAATGGGTTGGAGAGATGGCTCAGTGGTTAAAATGCTTGCATGCAAAACCTAATGACCTGAGTTAGATTCCCCAGTACCTATGTAAAGCCAGATGCACAAAGGGGCACATGCACCTGGAGTTTTTTTAATAGTGGCTAGAGACCCTGCCCCACCCATTCTCTCTCTGTCTCTCTGTCTCTCTGTCTCTCTACATCTGTCTCTCTCTGATAGCAAATAAATAAAAATATTTTAAAAAATAATAAATAAAATCACATTGAACAATGCTTTCATGAGATTCTGTTTCATCTTCTGTGTATTCAAAACTGGAATCTTGGGCTGGAGAAATGGCTTAGGGGATAAGACACTTGTCTACAAAGCCTAATGACCTGGGTTCGATTCCCCAATACTCACATAAGTACAGATACACAAAATTACACATGTATCTGGAGTTTGTTTGCAATGGCTAGAGGCCCTGGCACACTCATTCTCTCCTCACTTCACTCTTTGTCTGATGACAAATAAATAAAAATATTAAGGGAGGCAGAGGTAGGAGGATCACTGTGATTTTGAGGTCACCCTGAGACTACATAGTGAATTCTAGTTCAGCCTGGAGTAGAGTAAGACCCTATACCTCAAAAAAAAAAAAAAAAAAAAAAAAAAAAAAAAAAAAAAAAACCTGGAACCTTCACAGTGAACACACATGGTCAGTAGTGAAGTCCCAACCCTCCTTCATGAACTGTGGCATAGGGACATTAGAAAAGCTTGAGAAAGGTCATAAGCAGACAGGGCACAGTCCTTAGTCCTGTGAGGAGGCTGGCTGCCCTCCTACCACTGGTAGCATCAGTGAAAATGGACAGTGACACAAAAGTCAAGCCAGAATTGAGCTCAAGAACCAGAGGGCAGCCATGGGGTTGGGACAGGGTGAAAGAGAAACAGCTTATTTGTAGCAACAGAAACTCACTGGTAATGACACTTGGAAAGAAGCAGAAGAGAAGTCTCTGGATTCAGAGTGGCTCATGGACTCAAAGGTAAGGATGGAGAATCAGAGTCAGGGAGAAAAAACAAAAATCAGTTTAAGGAAGACCAGCTATGGGAATTGAACTTGGGTCAAGCCATGGGAGCACATGGTTAAAACTACAGCGCTGGCATCTCACCACTTGCCCAGGGAGAACTTTTTTACCTGTCCCTGTTCATTGTTCTCAAGACTCAAAGTCCAAGGGGCGGCATCCAACTGACCAAGCTAAGGTCCTTCACGCCACCCTGGCTTGGTAGGGAGAGGTGGTGTCCAGCCTCGGCCTCCTTTCAAGACTCACACAGAATAAAGTGGACTTGGATCCTCATCTAGCAAAACAAAAAATAAACAAATGAAAGTTTATTTCAAGAGGTGAGATGGAATGGGAGCTCATACCAAGGTTCTTTCAGGGCCGTTCGAGCACACAGCCCTAACGCAGGCCAAAATTTAAGTTTAAAAATTATACTCTGGGATAAACAAGCCATGCCTGAGTCAGCCGGGAGCAGGAAGGGGGAGGCGGTGACAGCAAAGGCCTCATGAAACATTTTGGTCTGGTCTGGTCTGGTTTGGTCTGGTCTGGTCAGGGCATAGGAACATCTAGATCATGGGCTGTGCAGTTTGAAAGGGAGGAAGCCAGTGGGTTCTGTCTCTGCTGGTGTGTTTCATCGCCTTTGGATACTGTGCAGCCCAAAGAAGGATATAAGAAGAGGGGAAATGTGTGTGAGCAGACCCCACCCAACTGCTTCACCTCTGTGAGCACGGACAGGATATTGTAAAAGGGCAAGTTGCACAACCTGAGAGGAAATCCTAAGGCAGACAGAGGGGATCATAGAAAGGACTGTGGCATTGGCAGCACGGTGCATTATTATTCTTTATGGTAACAAGAACAAAATTATTGATCCTGGATGAAGAAATTGGGCTTGGCTGAGCCCCCGGGGCTGTGGGAGGTGAGTCCCCGATCCAGAACTCCCCAGGGCACGCCGTGGACGGGGTGAGCAGGAAGGAACGAGATGGGAACAGCCCAGCCTTCATGAGACCTTTGGCTGGTCTGGGGAATGGGGAAGACTCTGGAGTGAGGGCTCTGCTGCTTAGAAGGCAGGAAGCCACTAGGGCGGGGATGCCATTGCCGAGGACAAGCTTCATGGACAAATCGTCCAATGAGCAAGCGTAGAGCTGAGCGTGCCTGAGCCCGTTTTTTGCAGTCGAGGAAGTGCAGAAATCTGAGAGGGAGTGAGTTGTGATCAGGCAGTTGGCAAGTGTGGACGGAGCTTGACTCAAGATGGACCCCATACCACCCTGCTCCAGAGGGGAAGTGCGTGACAAATAGCACCTCCCAGGGACGCAGCCACTAGCATGACACATGGCAAATATTTGAATGAAGGAATCACTTCTCCGCTGGTTTGATATCGGTCAATCCATGAAGCCACCAGGGTTAATTCAGTTTCTCCTATTGGGAGTCAGGGCGGAGGTGAAGAAACTGCAGCCCCTTGACAAGCTAGAAGACGTCTCAGACAGTATGAATGAGGAGCACCAGATGTTCAAGGGAGGAAGGAAGGAACGGCAGAGGAGGCCAGAGCAAGGCGTGCAGGCTGACAGGCTTGTCGTCAATTTTTCATGGCCTTCTGGGAGCAAGGGGAACGCTTGAGGCAAAATCTTGACTGTGGTCTATAAATGACTCCCAGCTTCTCCATGGCGTGAGAAGTACTAAGTAGTGAAACTTTCGGCACAGCTCTATAGTCTGGGTCATAGGTCAACAGGCTTTTTTTTTATTTAAAAAAAATCCAGATGGACTTCATGGATCAAGAAGCAAAAACTATGATGTTAAGACAGGCGTGGTGGTGTACACCTTTAATCCCAGCACTTGGGAGGCAGAGGCAGGAGGATCCCATGAGTTCGAGGCCACCCTGAGACGACATAGTGAATTACAGGTCAGCCTGGACTACAGCGAGACCCTACCTTGAAAAACAAAAACAAACAAACAAAGCAAAAAAAAAGAAACTATGATGTGGTAAAGAAACAACACAGAAGAAAATTTCCAAAATAAATTATGAATAAAAATGAAAATGTAATAATAACAACTGAGTTCCATTTTTTTTTTAATACGGGTCTATTACTAAGGAAAAGATGGAATTCTTTTGAGGGGATACAGTTTCAAAGTTAGAATCCCCACTCACGAGTACAATTAGAAGCCTCCACTTATTAAGGCAGAACTGAGATGGACTTACACGTCACATCACGTGTGAAAACATATTCTCAGCTGTGTGTGAAGGTCAGAGGAGACTCTCAGGTGTCATCCTCAGGATTGCTTTTCTGAGATAGCATCTCTCACTGGCCTAAAGTTTACAGATTCAGATTCACTGGTTGGCCAGTAAGCCTATAAGGGATTCTCTTGTTTCCCCAACACTGCAGACAAAGAAATCCAGACAATGAGAGGGAATGAATGAGGATCGGGCAATTAGCAAGTGTGGGACTCAACAGTGTGCGCCACTACACGTGGCATGTTCACGTGGTCAGTGTGTTACAAACGCACCTAACCTAAGTGTTCTTGCAACACTTCAGCAAAACATTTTGGAAAAAAAAATGCCAATAGCAGATCCCCCTATTGATAAGTATCTAGTAACACTTTTTATAAGTATTTATTTATTTATTTATATATTTTATTTATCTGCATGCAGAGCAAGAGAGACAGACGGAGTGGGCATGCCAGGGCCTCCAGCTGCTGCAAACGAACTCCAGATGCACGCACGACTTTGTGATCTGGATTTACATGGATACTGGGGAATCAAACCCAGGTCATTAGGCTTTGCAGGCCAGCGCCTTAACCGCTATGCCATCACGCCAGCCCTAGTAACACTTTTTAATAAATAAATCACTGTATTTTATCTTATTCATTGTATTCCAGGGTGACATATGTTACACAAACAAACTGAGTCAACTTTAATTGTACACCTTTTCACAGGAATCTGTGAGAGAGGTGGCACCCGTGCCATTCTGCTGAGAGTCTATGGTCCAAGGAGACTCACAAGAGTCCAACTTTCCAAACCCAGAAAGCAGAGGGAGTCCTGGATGTAGACACTGAGACATAAAATGGCTAACAGATGGCCTTTCATTTCCTTCATTGCCTTGGGCTGCACTTAAGAGTGAGAGCTACCCAGGCCCTCTGATGTACAGGTGAGTGCGCACATTTTTTTTGTTTTGTTTTTTCCGAGGTAGAATCTCACTCTAGCTCAGGCTGACCTGGAATTCACTATGTAGTCTCAGGGTGGCCTTGAACCCATGGCAATCCTCCTACATCTGCCTTCCAAGTACTGGAATTAAAGGCATGCGCCACCAAAGTGTGCACATCTTGTTTCAATAAAGATTCATGGACAGATTGGGCTTTTGTTCACTTTTTTAATGTATCATGGAGTCTTTTTTGACTTTTTGTAATCAGTCATTTAAAAATGCAAATATAATTCACAGCTCAAGCTATAAAAAAAGCAAATGGCAAGCCAGATTAGCCCCATGGGCTCTAATGAAGAATGAGCTAGGAGAAGCTGGTCATAATTACAGCTGTCAACGGAAATCTCTGGTGGGTGTGGCTTATCCTGAATGTCTAACATAGGAAGAGTGCTAAACAGTTGGGATTTGATGGAACAAGGAATAAAAGAGTCACTTCAATTTCCCCTTGGCAGCCGGGCATGCTGGTACATGCACCCTTTAATGCCAGCACTTAGGAGGCAGAGGTAGGAGGATCGCTGTGAGTTCAAAGGCAATCAGGAACTACAGAGTGAGTTCCAGGTCAACCTGGGCTAGAGTGAGACCTATGACTCCTTGGCAAGAGACCAGACTTAGTTCTGGAGTGAGGACTCTTCAGACCACCCCTGACTCGGTGTGTTGCTCTGGTCCCAAGACTCTGCATTTTGGGAGCTCCACGATGGACTCTGGGTCTGCATGAGTGGTCATTCTCAGTCCCGGGGGTTTGCAAAGGTCAAAGCTGAACCGCCCGGAAAGAACAGCCTCCCAGATGGCTGAGCCAAGGTGGGATGGGGGCTGTTGAGAGCAGCATTTGCCGCTGCAGCAGAACAGGTGGAGTATGCCGCCTGTTTACGAGTAAACTAATGGTCTGATCTCAGCTGGAGGTGAGGTAGTGGGGCAAGCAGGGCTGGAGAACACCCAGGCCAGGCTGTCCAAGGCTTAACCCTCTCTGGGCTGCAGCAGGAATATTTAGGCATCCTCCCAGCTGAAGGACCCGTCCTGGCCAAGCCTGCGCATTCAGCTGGTTGCGTAACAAACAGAAGAGGGGAGGGTTTCACTCTTAAGTCAGGCCGCTCTGCCACCTCTAGGTGAGCTAGTGTTAATTTTTCTGCTTTTAATAGCTCCAAAACAGCTGAGACAAGCATAATCATTTACTCCCTCAGCAGATACCACTGAGCGCCATGCTGGGCACGTAGCAGGCAGAGGATGGAACACTGGCAGAGGTGACTGGCACTGCTCAACCTCAAAGGGCTCTTAAGTCATCTCTGGCCTGACTCCAAGCCAAGGCAAGCACATATTACTGCCTCTTTCTTATAGAGAGAAAGGTGACAGGCAGAGGTTCACACAGGAGATGCAGCAGAAAGAGAATAATCGTGCCAATTTCTTTCACCTTCATTCAAAGTTGTTTGCTAAAAAAACAAAAAACTCTTGGTCACTTACTTTTTTTTTCTCTTATTCAATTTTTTTCTGACCCACTGATATTTAATTCACTGTCAAGCTGTGGTACTTGGGATGCTAAAGACATAGGACGTGCCTTTCCTTTCTGCTAAGAGTCTAGGCTCCAAGGGGAGTCACAAGAGCCTAACTTTCCAAACCTAGACAGTGGGAGGGAGTCCTAGAAATAAATGCTGATACATATGATGGTTAAGGGATGGCCTTTCGTTTACTTCATCACCTTGGGCAAGCCACTCTGCTCTCTGAGCCCCAGTCCCTCCTCATTTTATTTATTTATTTATTTATTTAATTTTTGAGGCAAGCCCAACAGACTGACCTTTTATTTTTATGCAAGAGAGAGAGAGTGGGAAAGAGAATTGGTGGGCCAGGGCCTCAGCCACTGGAATCAAACTCCGGACATGTGCGCCCCCTTGTGCGAATGTGCGACCTTGTGCGCGTGCATCACTGTGCGTCTGGCTTACGTAGGACCTGGAGAATTTAACATGAGTCCTTAGGCTTTGCAGGCAAGCATCTTAACCTCTAAGCCATCTCTCCAGCCCTCCTCCTCATTTTAGACAGACTTAATAGTAATGAAGAATAGGGTATCTTGGTTGCTTAATGAAGTTACATAGCAAACAGGCAGTGTTATGGTGATTACCAAAGGTTCCAGAAAATAAGCTAGAATAAAGAATCTGAAATTGAACGTGTAACTGACCTTTGCTTGTTTGTCTCAATGCTTTGTCTTTAGAATAAAATTTTGCATGAATATTAAATGTATGCACAAGACATGCTTGACCTACAGATGGCTTGAGACCTCAAACACCACTGTTATTGTCATTTTCTTCCCATTTTGCAGACAAAGAAACTGAGGATCAGTGATGTGGGAAGTTCTCTGAAATTCCAGAGCTTGTTTTCATATCTGGGTTCCTCTGGTTCTATGGCGGAAGGAGTTTTGCTGTCATTTTGCTGTGGAGAGGGGGTGAGAGCTGACCCACCAGCTGATGACAGGAAGGACTGACTCAAGGCTGGACTGGAAAGCTCTTCCAGGAAACAGGTCGACAACTTGGAATGGGGCCACTACAACACACCAGCATCCCTGTCCAGGATGACTTGCTGCCAGCGTCTTTCTGGGTAGCTCACTGGGGTGTGGTCCTCTCTAGAAATGGCAGAAGGAGGAATGCAAAAGGCCAGACCTCACCATCGTTCTCCCTTGATGTATTCCAGGACTCTTTCATTCATCCAGCGGCGACAAACCTACCAAGGTGGCCCTTGCTCCCCACACCACATCCTCCTCCCCTCATCCAGAGGGAACAAGTCCTGACTGACTTGGGCGGGTATCACAGAATGCTGAATCACTTTTCTACAGAATAACCTGAGGTCTGCTAAGTGGAGAGAGCAGAAGACCCAGATGTTCTGAATCAGTCAGTGATCATTACATGCCTTGGCCATTGGCCTCCCTTGTCCATGCAGACAGATGATCCGTAATGGTGCTCCTGTGGACCAGGACCTGAGATTCCACTGTGTTCTTGTCCCACATCTCCCTTAGCAACCACAGCTGAGGCTCCCACAGCTCCCTGTGCTGGCTCTAGGGGAGGGAGACCTTCTTTGTCTCTGCCAGCTGCTCATGGTCCCAGGCAGGCTTTGGTTGGTGATTACACAACCCCAGTCGGTGCCTCCACTTCACATGGCTCCTTGCCCTCTGTTTCCTATTGGTACATTTGTCTTTGCTTCAGTCCCAAGATCTTTATCTAGGGCTGGAGAGATGGCTCAGCAGTTAAGGCACTTGTCTGCAAAGCCTAACGACCTGGCTTTGATTCCCTAGTACGCCCGCATGAAAAGCCACATGTCCAAAGTGGCACATGCATCTGAAGTTCCTTTTGTGGCTGGAGACCTTGGCACACGCATTCTCTCTGCCTGTCTCTGTCTCTCTTTCCTGTTTCCAAATAAGTAAATAAAAAATTTTAAAAGATCTACATTTAAACTTGATCATAGATGCTAATGTGATTTTCCCAATTTTCCACACCTTAATCTCCTAATAAGGTCATAATCCACAGGTTTCAAGGGTGCCATTGGTACATCTTGGTGGGGCTCAGGAGACACCATTCAGTTCATGAAAGACACAAACTCTTTCTCAACACAGTGATCTCTCTCATTAATTGACCACGGAGATGTTGGCCCATGAAATATAAGCCTTTTATAATCTCTCATCTGAATCAAATGCAGTGATTTACTGTAACTGTGCATGGAGCCATTGAGTAACAACAAAGAGAAGAAACAGGGGCTGGAGAGATGGCTCAGCAGTTACGGTGCTTGCCTGCAAAGCCTAAGGACACAGGTTGAATTCCCCAGCACCCATGTAAGCCAGATGCACAAGATGGCGCATGCATATGGAGTTTATTTGCAGTGGCTGCAGAATCTGGCACATCCATTCTCTCTCTCTCCCTCTTTCTATTGCTTAAATAAGTAAGTATTTAAAAAAAGAGAAGAAGAAACCTGTCTGAAAAGACTTACATGGTTGGCATTTGATTAGCATTCACTGGCTCCTCTAGACACTGGAGTTCCATGAGGCATCATCACAGTTCTAAGGGAGAAAACAGTACCAGCATTCACTTCAACATAACCTCAGGAGACCCTAGAAGGACAAAACTCAAGGCATGTTGCCCTTGTAGAAGGAACATAACCTTCCATTTGGAATCATATATTTACCACCTGTCTTCCACAGTCTTTTCATCTATTAAACAATTACTTTTAAAAAAGTCATTTATTTATTTATTCATAATGAAAGGATGAGAGAAATAGGGAGAGAAAAATGTACACATCAGGGTCTCTTGCTGCCATGCAAACATACTCCAGATGCATGTGCCACTTTGGCCATATTGTTCATCTAGCTTTACGTGGGTACTGGGGTTATTTTTTTCCACTGGTACTTTAACAAGCAAGTGCTTTTTTGTGAGTAGGAAAATAAGTTATTTTTGTTCGGGGAGTTAGCCTGCGTCCAGCCTCAGAACTTCTGGAACTGCTTCTTGGTGCCAGCGGCCTTGGTGACTTTAAGCACATTGAAACGCACAGTCTTGCTCAGGGGCTGGCACTCAAGATGTCACCGATCTGCACTTCCCTGAAGCAAGGGGACAGGGGCACAGACATGTTCTTATGGCGCTTCTCGAAATGGTTGCACTTGCGGATATAATGGAGAGAGTCCCTACGGATGACAGTGGTCCTCTGCATCTCCATCTCGGTGACCACACCAGACAGGATTCGTCCCCGGATGGAGACATTACCGGCCAAGGGGCATTTCTTGTCTATGTGGGTGTCTTCGATGGCCTCTTTGGGCATCTTGAAGCCTAGATTGATGTTATTGTAGTAGTGGGGAACTTCTCTTTGCCGGTTTCTCCCAGCAGCACTCTCTTCTTGTTTTGAAAGATGGCAGGCTGCTTTTGGTAGGCCCATTCAGTCTGAATGTCCACCATCTTCCCGGCAGGCTAAAGAAAAGAGCAGGCAAATGCTTTAAGAAAATATTTTATGTTTGTTTATTTTGAAAGAACGAGAGAGAGACATAAAGAGAGAGAGAGAGAGGAAGAATGGGCGCGCCAGGGCCTCTAGCCACTGCAAATGAACTCCAGACGCATGTGCCCCTTGTGCATTTGGCTTACAAGTGTCCTGGGGAATCCAACCAAGGCCCTTTGGCATTGCAGGCAAACACCTTAACTGCTAAGCCATCTTCTCCAGCCACGGGTACTTTTACAAGCAAGTGCTTTTATCCACTGGGCAATCTCCCTCACCCCAACAATTACTTTTTAGCATCTGCTCTGGGTCATTTCTATGCTGGGCTCGAGTAATGAACTGTTCAACCAAGGAGGCCTCACTAGACATGGACTACTGAGGTGGAGGGTGGGCCAAGATTGTGTAGATGTTCAGCCAAACTAAAGATTTAATTCCTAAGTGCGGCGACAAGAAATGGGCAGTGGCAAAGAGCACCTGAGCATGAGAGGCTGGAGAGGTCGCTTTGGAAGGCTGCACAAAGACAGGGTCTAGCCAAGTGATGACCTGGGAGAAGGTATATTGCTGATTCCTTAGGGCAGAGGCTAAGGTCCATGTGTTCACCTCTGCACTGCAGAGGCCAGCCAACTGGCCATCAAAGAGCTCAGTTGCTAATTGCTACATGACACTGTATTAGAATGTGGTTAACTACCTCCAGTTCACAGATGGGACAGGCACGGCAGAACTTAAGCTTGCATTTTTGCAGGCCTGGGTTTCCGTGGACTGGGCTGGCGAGGCAGCCTCTGGCTAGCTGAGGTTGTTCATCCTGCTCTTCCCACCTGCCTCAATCCCTTGCCCAGGCCCCTCCCCACTGAGCTCAGGATCTCTGAAGGAGTTAGATGGCAAGCCAGCATAAGAGGAAGGAAGGGGCTGAAGAGATGGCTTAGCAGTTAAGGTGTTTGCCTGCAAGGCCAAAGGACCTTGATTTTATTCCCCAGGACCCACGTAAACCAGGTGCCCAAGGTGGATTATGTGTCCAGAGTTCGTTTTCAGTGGCTAGAGTCCCTGTAACACCCATTCTCTCTCTCTCTCTCTCTCTGTATGTCTGACTCTTTCCCTCTCACTCTCTCAAATAAATAAATACAATAAAAAAAAAAAAAGAGGAAGGAAGGAAGTCCTCATTCCAACCTGCACAAGGTGAATTCTTGATCCAGACAAGCAAGTGGCCCGGATGCTGAAAATTCACGGGGAAAAACAAAATACCCAGTTCTTAGCAGAAGCGCCAAAGAATCGCAGTATTGAGACATAGCTTCCTGCCATACACGGGCCACCAAGACTGGCTAGTGTCTCACACAGAGCCTGACCCAGTGCTTCCTTCATTCTGACATGCTCATGTTTCCACGACATAGACAGCCAACTCCAGAGCACCTTACATAAATGTGATCTTCTGAGCTGGGGATATGGATGAGTGGCTAACGGTGCTTGCTTGCAAAGTCTGCTGGGCTGGGTTTCATTCTTCAGTACTTACATAAAGTCAGGTGCACAAAGTGGTGCATGCATCTGGAGTTTGTTTACAGCAGCAAGACATCCTGGTGTGCCAAACTCACTCTCTCCATCCCTCCTCTCTCTCATATAAATAAATATGTAAATAAATAAATAAATAAAGTTTAAAATAATAAATGTAGCCTGCCTTCATATTGTATCTCTACAAGTCTCTATAAATCAACCATGCATCTTCAGTAAGATGATAGATCTTAGAACATTGAATATGGAAATCAGAGCTTCTAAACCTCACTAATGTTGAGCTGACTTGATTTGAAATACATGGGTGAAGTGGTGTTACTCAAACATCCCCCATAAACTTATGTATTCTGAATGCTTAGTTCCCCAGCTGGTGGCAGTTTGGGAATTGGAGCATCCTTCAGGTGATGTGTTGTTTGGGGGGGGGCATAGGCTTATCGGTACTGTAGCCATCTTACCCTTGCCAGTGTTTGGCACACTCTTCTGTTGCTATTGTCCATCTGATGTTGGTCAGGAGGTGGTGTACAACCTCTGTTCATGCCCTAATTTTTCCCTGACATCATGGTGCTTCCCCTCAAGTCTATAAGCAAAAATAAACCCTTTCCTCCCACAAGCTGCTCTTGGTTGGGTGTTTTCTGCCAACAATGTAAGTTGACTGCAACAGTAAAATTGGTACTGAGAAATGGAGTCATTGATACTAGAAATCTGACTGTGGCTTTGGTCATTTGGAACTGATTTGAAGAATAATGTGGAAGGATTTGAGATATTGGCCTAAGAGACTTCTTGCAGTGCTATAAGTACAGCTTGGTGAACTATTCTGGTCAGAGTTGAAAGACATGAATGCAATAAGAACTATGGACTATGAGGTTTGGCCTATAAGGGGAAGAAAGAACTTTGTCTGGACTGGAATAGAAGCAGTTTGTGTGAAAGGCTTGCTGTTAAGCCCATGTTCTGAAAACTTGTGCAGGGTTGCATCGGGTAGAAATGGACTGGTATAAGCAGAGGGATATGGCCCAGGAAAATAAAATAAAATCTTTGGGGACTAGAGAGATGGCTTAGTGTTAAGGCATTTGCCTGTTAAGCCAAATGACCCAGGTTCAATTCCCCAGGACCCACATAAGCCAGATGCACAAGGAGCACATGCATCTGGAGTTCGTTTGCAATAACTAGAGGCCCTGGCATGCCCATTCTCTCTCTGTATGTCTCTCTTCTATCTCTCTCTGCTTGCAAATAAATAAATAAAATTTATTTTAAAAAATCTTTGGGCCCAAACTGTTGTTCTTTCAACTGCAATTATGTGAGAGATTACAACCATTGAGATTGGATCAGCTGGTCTGCATTGCGACAATAGGAAGAATGTAGACTCTTTTGAAGTAAGGGGCCCAGATGCTGAACAAATTTGTTGTTCTTCAAAGTTGGTTTTATTCCCCTCTGGATTAACAAATTGGTAGCCCACCTGGTACAAGGGAGTATAATGAATGCAGAAAAGAGAGGATCATTGGATTTGCAACACTGTTTTGTATCTTGAAAATAGCCATGGGCAGTGTGAAGCAGGCTTGTTGGATTACCTGCATGGAGAGCCAATGTGGATGAACTGTGCCTGGCAATAGAGATACAATGGAGATGTCACTAGCATGGGATGGCTGTCAAGGAGAGCTTCCAGCACCAGATGAAGTTTTCTGGGACTGCGGGAAGCTAAGATGGAGGGGTGGAACTGGAACTCTAGAGATGTCACTGGATAGAATTGTCGAACTCGGGGACTTGTCACTGACCAGAGTTGTCAAGCTTGAAGCTACAGAGTTTGATGTTGACCTGTTTTAAATCATGTACTGGTTGAATATTTATTTGCTATGGCCAATGCCATCTCTTGCAATGTGGATGTTTATTCTCTGCCATTATGGGTTTTTTGGTATTACACTTCAGCTAAAAAAACCTTGGACCATGTGGATGATTGAAAAACATTGAGATAGATAAAAACTATGGGTACTTTTAAAATTTGACTGAATGCATTGCATCTTACATTTATTTATGTATTATTACATGTACATTTATCATTTAATGGGGCCTGGAGCTGAATATAGTGGTTTGATTCAGGTGTCCCGCATAAACTTTATTAATGAAATAGAACCTTGGAAGGCTGCCAAGTGTGGACTAGTGAAGGCCTTGGATTTGCATCTTGGTTCTACTGGTTGACAGCTGTATGACCTTGAGTTTAGCAATAAATCCTCTGAACCTTGGTTTACTCATAAAAGAGGGAACATAATCCATTCTCACAGAGCTGTGGTGACCATTACATGGGACTATGTCTGGGCAGCCTCAGCTGGGTGCCTGGCATGGAGAAAGCCATCAGAAAGACTGGCTATT
Organism: Dipus sagitta; assembly: GCA_036346955.1. NCBI lineage: Eukaryota > Metazoa > Chordata > Mammalia > Rodentia > Dipodidae > Dipus > Dipus sagitta. The sequence continues at coordinate 46,082,912 of CM070777.1, read as the reverse complement.
ATTAGTCTGATTTTGCTCCCATCCAGTCCTTGCCCTGGGTCCTTGCTGCTCACAATCAGCCCACTGTGAGTTCCACATAATGGTGTATGTGTATGTGAGGAGGGAAGAGGACACAGGGAGGAGGAGGAGGGATCTGCCCCAGGGCCTTGAACACTGGAATTCTCTTCCTTTCCACTATAGCCAATCTGTTTCCTTTCTTCCAGGTCTCTGGGAACCCTGGTCTGGGCCACAGGGCTACTGGGAACAAAAGGACACAGTCAGCAACCATCTCAGTTTGTGTGGAGACCTTTTGTCCCTCCAAAAAAAAAATGTCCTTGGACTTTAGAAGCCGGGGGAAATTCCAGCCTTAGAAGTGGAGCCTGCCCAGCCACCATGCAGACTTTTCTCCTGTGTGTGCCTTCCAGGTTCCCATCCAAGCATCTCACCCCACCTGGATTCTGGTGTTACCTAATGCTGTGTGCGTGTCATCTCTGACTCTTGGCCACCAAATGTGATTTTCTTATTTCTCTACTCCTAGAGAGAGTTGGTGACCTCTTCTGGGGGATAAGAGGTCTCCTCACCTCCAAGTCAAGCACATCCCATTAGATGTCAAGTCTCTGTGAGGTCAATATTATTCTCTCCCGCTCACAGATGGGGAAATCCCCGTGCTGGGTTCCTTGTTGGAGAGCACATAGTGTCGGGTGTCAGAGATTATTTTCTTGTCACTCGGGATCCGAGCCTGTCCTGAGATACTCATTGCCCTGATCCCTGGGGAATCAACACTGACCACCGTTCTGAATGTGGACCCAGTTCTTGTGCAGTAAAACAAGAGAATTAAGCTGGGGGGTGGTGACCCATGCCCGCAATCTTAGAACTCGGGAGGCAGAGAAAGGAACCATGAATTCAAGTCTAGGTGAGCTATGTAGCAAGTTCCAGGTGGTGATACTGTCTCCAAAAGACAAAATTCAAGACCTCAGGGAGAGCCAGATTGACTTCCTAGCCAGTTCCAACATCAAACTTCACTCCCCTAGAACACTTCCACCATCCTATTCTGTTTGCCTACAGCATGTGGTGTAAGGTGTTAGAGAGGCACCAACTCCAGAGGCAGCTACCTGGCTTCACACCACACCTCTCCTCGAAAGCTAAAGTTTTTGGCCAAGTGGCTTAACCTCTCTGTGCCTCAACGTCATCATCTTCAAGATAGAATCACATCATTATTTTTTTAAAAAGCAAATAACCAAAAAAGGTTGTTTTTCCTGATCTGAGGCCAAATACTCATAAGGTTGGTTGCTTTCTGTAAGAGGTAGGTGCTGCATCCACCAGCTGAAAGCTGGAACATGGAAATAAGTCCAGGGCTTGGTGGGGGGGGGGGGATTGGGGGACAACCAACCTCAGCAAGTGGTCCTAGCCAGGAGGGGAGGGGTTGCTGGAGATTGGAGATTGAGGAGTCACGTACTTGGACCTGTCCACTGGGCCAGTGAAGGGCCCCTATTTTCATTATCAAGGCCACATTCCTGGAATTCTTTGGTGACCAGGCACTCATTACAAGAGAATGAAAGTGACAAAGGAAAATACTCATTTGAGTCTAAGACCTAGGTTTTTCATTTTCATAATTGGCTGTTGGGTCGGTACATCCTGTGGATGGATGCAGGCTGAAGGGCACTGCTGGACAAAGTGTCTCTATGGAAGACCAGTGGCCCATGGGTGTGGGTGGGGCAGCCCTCCTGAGGTCACCTGTTCATTCCCTGCCTCTGGTCTGACTCAGAAGTACCTCGGCCGAAGTGATGTCTTGTCCAAGTACTGAAAACCAAAGAAGGCACCAAGCCACTTGCACAATCCCCTCTAGGCTCTCCCTACTACCTGCCTGTCTAGATGGAGGGTCTTACCTTGGGGTGATTTTGTCAGGGTACATCTGGAGACAGCTGTAGTTATCACATTAGAGCTGGAGGAAGGAACTATGTGACTGATACCTGCTTTTATACCTGCAGAATACCTTGTGTCTCCCCACATTCACACTTCAAATCTTAATTCCTAATATGATGGTGTTAGGAAGTGGGTTCTTTAGGGCAAAACAGGTCATGAGGGTAGCACCCCAAGGAAAAGAATCAGTGTTCTTATAAGAGGAGCCCTAGAGAGTTTTCTCTGTCTACCATGTGAGGACACAAAGAGGAATCTGCAGTCCACTACCGGAAGAGGACTGTCCCCAGAGCCCACTATGCTGGCATCTTGATCCCAGACTTCCAGCCTGCAGGACTGTGAGGAATAAAATCCTGCAACTGACAAGCCACTCACCTTATGATATTTTGTTATGGCAGCTGAACTGAATAGTCAGATACTAAACATCATACAAGGCATGGATCAGCCCTCAATGAAGAATGAGGCTCTGTTGTCAAATGCTGCCCTATGGTGGTTGGGAAGTGGATTCCACTCCATCCATTCTATACTCTGCAATGGTAGTTCCTTTCTCCCAGTTAGGGTCATGAAAGTGAGCAGGAGAGGAAGACGATCGATCTCTCAGGCATGTCCTTTAAGACAAAGAGAAGTATAATACAAAGAGAATGGGAAACAAAGGTCAACATACTTTCTTTTCCCTACAAGTGCCAGCTGGAAATCTCATAGGATCTGGAATCCACCACACGTGATCCACGCCTGCTCTCTGTCCCCTGGCTGTGGAGCTCCAGGTAAGTTACTTCATCAGTCTGAACCTGATTTCTAAAGAATCCTACCCACTCGACGAGAGTTAGAAGTGATAACATGTGGAAAGTAGCTAGCATGGGTCTGAGCCATGGGAAGCTGCCTGCAGGGCCCACATCACACAACCTACCCTCCTTCCCTCTGCCAGCGAGGCAGGGCCTCAGTGCCCCGATCATCCAGCCTCCTTTCTATACCCCAGGCTTCCCCTCTCAGCTCATGGGCTTCTGTGCCTCCTACCACCCTCCCGATGCAGCACAAAAGCCCGCCTGGCTCACTCTCCAGCTTTCATGGTCACTCCTGGCTACAGGGACAGCGGGGTGTTTCAATGTGAGTATGCCTATGGTGAGCCTCAGGGGCACGTGTGCATAGATTTGCATAGGTCCTGTGCATGTTGGCTTACATGTTATGCTCCATGTCATGCATGTGGCCCAAGATCAACCTCTTTCTTTTTTATTTTCTTTCAGTTTCTATAGGACATCCTGCTCTTGCTAGATTCATTAGCTGTCTAGATTCCTTGAGAACAGCAGGAGAAATAGATGTTTTTCAGGTGCCAGGACAGCTCTTCCTCTCCTCTCCCTGCAAAGATGCCAGGAACCCAGCTACTATAGACCTTCCTGAGCTTCGACCCCCCCCCCCCGCCCCATGCTTCTTTTCTGAGCACTGACCCTGGCCAAGCCCTGTCACAGACGACAAGATGGGGAGATGAATCCCACAGCGCCCCTGGTAAAGTGGTCTTCTGCATGCAAGGGTGCTCCTTACATCTGTGCTTGTGTGTAATGCTGTTCATGGGATGGTGTGTGTGTGGTATATGTATTTGCCCTTGTGACACCCCGTTGTCTCACCTGTGGTGGCCCCAAAAACTGGTCAGCTTCATCACTCTTCTGTCCATTCTTCTTTGGTTTTGATATTTGATTTATTTATTTGAGAGAAAGAGGGAGAGACAGACAGAAAGAGGGAGAGTTTGAGAGAGAGAGAGAGAGAATGGCCATGCCTCCAGCCACTGCAAATGAATTCTAGGCACATACTGGGGAATTGAACCTGGGTCCTTTGGCTTTGCTGGCAGGTACCTTAACCACTAAGCCATCTCTCCAGCTCCTGCCCATTCTTATTTGAAAAGGAGTCTCTTGCTGATACCAGAGCTTGCTTTTACCCATGAGCTCAAGCGATTTTTTGGTCTCTGTTCCCCTTTGTGTGACTGGGGCTATAGGAGCACGTGGCCACGTTCAGCAGTTTAAGTGGGTTCTGGAGATTCCTACTCTGGTGGGTTCACTTTAGGCCTTTACGCTTGAACAGGAAGCACATCTAATCATCGAACCATCTCTCCAGCCCCTTATCTGCTTTTTAAAGTTAAGGCACTTTTCACAGTTGGTAAACAGACACTGCCCTGGACCCCAAAGGCCACAGTTTCCCCCAAACCCAGCTCCAGGGATACAGGGGGCTCTTTTAGCCCTGTGCTGTCACCAAGGTCAAAGACTGGCCCAGAGCAGACAGAAAACATGGGTCTCCATGTTCAACAATTCTTTAGAATTTCAAGACAGCATCAGCATGGGATTATACACAAGCCAAGAGTCTCCCAATATAGGCTGGTCTGCATGGGTCCTAAGCCCGTGAAGCGGGCACTGCTCAAAGCCCTGTTCTGAACAGATGTTTAGGGGTTTTGAGGTGATAGACTGGGTACATGGGGAGCTGGGTAAAGACCAGGAAACAGGAAACACCTCTGCCAAATTCTTGTCCCCACTGGAGATTAGCCCCTTGTCTGAGTACAGTATCCAGTTACTACTCCTGATGCACTGTTTGCAGAGCCCTCATTCATCACTGGATTTGTGTAGCGCTTTTCTCTTTGTGCACCAAAACCTCAACCTGCTGACCCGGCTGCTGTATAAACACACCAAGCAGGTGCCCCAGCAGAGCTAGAATCTAGAGTCTGGTAAGCTCTGGCTCTGGCTACTGTGCCCGATGACTTGAGGACTATCTGGGAACCTGCCCAGCTTCCATCTTAGCCAGGTGTCCAGCCAGTGCCATAAGAGGGGCTTCGGTGAACACCTTACTAGCAGCCTGACAGCCCGCTGGCTTTGAGAAACCCACTGCTCCTGAGTCACATTTCTAATTTCATCTTCCTAGGGTTAAGATAAGCTGCCAGCTGGGAGTAGGAATGAGCCGGGGGCCTAACCGCTTTTGATGCAAATAGAGGCCAAAATCAAAAGAACTCTTCGTGGAGTTAATAGAATCATTTGGTTAAAAGTTTAGAAGCATTTCACCACAACCTCTGGCCCCAGTAACTGGCCCTCAGGATTTGCATATGTTTTGAATGAAAATTGTCGGGACCATGCAAACTAGACAGCTAAATGCTTCTTATCAGATGGTTGTGGGGGAATCTTAGAGATGACAGGAGGAAACACCAGCCAGGCCTGAGGCCCTTGGGTGGGTCTGGGTGTCTGTGATAATATCTATACCAATACTGGCTGATAAGCAGCCTTCTCCATTTCACCCGCCCCAGAGACTAAAAAGCCACCTGCCACAGACTCCACCAGACCTGGCGAATGATGAAGGATTCTTTGTGTCCACCTGGATCTGCAGAGGACCCTTGTAAGAAGCAAGGTGAGGATGTCACTTACCCTGATGAAGGCCCAGTCTGTTTGTGCCATTAGTCTTGAAGTGCTTGTTGAGAGCTCACTGAACATATCACTTCTTCCTCAATAGGGGTTCATTCTGCCATGCTTACAAATGATACCTATCATGAGAGAGTGGATCCTGAAAGGAAAATCTATGGATACATTTGTTTATATTTGCTCTCACCTATGTCATACAAATCAGCATACAAATATATAAAGTGAAAAAAAATTAAAGACTGAGTTTGAAGCCCCCACCATTGTGCTTCCCAGAAGGGACCCCACAGGTAACTTCCGCCTGGCTGCTCTGTGCTGGGTGTGGAATTCTGTCAGGATACTGAGCACCTTTCTCTCTAACTAAGTTTTCTTTGCTGTTGTCCTGACATTCCTTAATCCTCAGTGAGAAGTATGCAGGGCCATCCTTCATGTACCTCATCTTCCCATTGTGAGGTAGCTTCAGGTTAAAAGACACCCCCCCCCAAAAAAATAAACTAGAAGTGGCTGAAGGCAAGAAATGTTCTTGATCCTATAAGGGGAATCTAGATTTCCTTGATTTTTTTTTATGCATAAAGGAGTTTCCTCCTTATATCTCTTAAGTCCAAGCCCTTCCCCAGATCTCCTCTTCCATAAAGAATTTCCCTTTGCCTAGAGTAGCTCCCTTTCCTTGGGGATTAGGATTCCTGGAAAGAGTGTCCTCCACACAAGACCCCAGTCTGGGTCTGAGGGTGGGCTTTCTTATTTCTGGCAACCTCACTCCTGCCTCCTCTTGGGCAGTGGCTGTGTCCCTTTCCGTCTCATATGCTCTACTGTAAAATTGTTTTAAAGCCAGGCATGGCGACACATGCCTTTAATCCCAGCACCCAGGAGGCAGAGGTAGGAGGATCACCGTGAGTTCGAGGCCATCCTGAGTCTACAGAGTGAATTCCAGGTCATCCTGGACTAGAGTGAAACCCTACTTCGAAAAACCAAATATAAAAAAAAATAAAAATAAAAATAAATAATTCTAAAGTTAACCCTCTCTGGTTTGTGAATATTAGCTCTGAATTCATAAGACAAGAACCCAGAGGCCGCTGACTCTGGACAATGTGACAATGAGTGTCTGGCATTCTAACTCTTGAGTTACTTACTGCCCACCCAAGATCCAAGAAAGGTTCTTTCAGTCTCAAACATACCCCAAATGCCCATATTGTCAAAACTGACAATATCATACTCGTTCTTATAGTAACCAGAGGCTCTCCTGCCCCCCTTCTACCTCTCACTCACTCTGGGCAGGGAATATTGACATATTGTGGCCAGACATCTCCTTAGGCCCAGGGCATGCTGGGATGAGCAAGACACATTTGTGAATACACAAGCTAATGTTTCGCAGCTTACTGAGGCTTCCCAGAGAGGCAGCCACCGCTGACTCTCCAGTGTCACTTGTGCATTCTGCTTTCCAAGAACCTTTGTGCAACTTAGCATTGCCCACTGCCCTTTACAGCTAATTTTTCCTGACCTACCTATAGATTGCAGGCTTATTGCATCAAGCTTACATTGCTTTTTGTAATGGAGAAACACAATAAAACTGAATTTACACAGAATTAATTTTGTGGGTATTACATGCCTGAGAAGTATTCATTATAGAAGGGACAGCTTCAAAACTACTTACAAATGACAACAGGCCATTTTCACTCAAACTGCTTAGGGTAGGTGAAAGGCCAAGAAAGCCTGTGTGTATTTTAAAATTTTTTTTGTTATTTTTATTTATTTACTTGAGAGTGACAGACAGAGAGAGAAAGAGGAAGATAGAGAGAAGGAGAGAGAATGGGCGCACCAGGGCCTCCAGCCACTGCAAACGAACTCCAGATGCATGCGCCCCCTTGTGCATCTGGCTAATGTGGGTCCTGGGGAGTCGAGCCTCAAACCGGGGTCCTTAGGCTTCACAGGCAAGCGCTTAACTGCTAAGCCATCTCTCCAGCCTACCTGTGTGTATTTTAATGAATGATTTCTGTGATGTGGGTCTGTTCGAGGCAGGTTTCCTAAGGTGGTTGGTAACATAAGTCAGAGAAGTTAACTCTTACCTAGGACTATGGGGTACGCATATCTTCTGTAAGGAAGAATGATAGAGATGGTGTAAATGGCACTATTACAGGCTCCATTAATTCAGTGCCCCCTGTGTGCTGGGGGGCTGACAACCGTCATGACAGCAGTGTGGAAGTAATGAGGTTAAGTGAGGCTCCGTGCTCCTGGCGTATGTACCATGAGTATTCAGCAGTTTTCTCATTTCCTTTCCAGAATGGCCCTCTCTACACGTCATTTATTTCAATAGGTATGTGTTCTGTGAGAGACCTGGAGCTTAGTGAGAACCGAATACTTCGCTAGCAAGTAGCGAAGCTGAGATTCGAACTCTGCTCTCTGACAGCCAAGAGGACATGAGCTGTTGCTTTACTGGATCTTGGAATAAATTTCAGAGTACATTGTCTCGGCTTTTCGTCTTAATAGTCCAGGTTTTGGGACAGACTTATTTTTGGGGGTGGAGATTTATTTCTATAGTGTTCCTTTCTCAGCATTTTCGAGAAAAACTCTTGCTCTGCCTTGTTGTTTCTCACCCTCATGCTTTGGTTGGAGGGAAAAGCACTCAGCTCATGTTGTTTAGTCTTATTTCTACTCTAAACCAGATCTGCCTGTTAAAATACACTTGCTTTTCGCCTGCTCTCCTCCTGGGGTTACCTGCCTAGGTCAAAGCCCCCTTTGTAAGTTACTACCTATAGACTGAGATGTGTCAACTGGGTCTCTCCAGCTGCTCCACTTCTATTTTGTTAATATTTTATTAATTAATTATTTATTTAAGACAGAGAGGATGAGTGTGCCAGAAATGCTAGCCACTACAAATGAACGCCAGACGCATGTACCACCTTGTGCATCTGGTTGATATGGCCACTGGGCAATCAAACCTGGGTCCTTAGGCTTTGCAGGCAAGCGCCTTTAATTGCTAAGCCATCTCTCCAGGCCCCTGCTCCATTTCTTTTCACCAGAGTCCGAGTCATCGTTTGAGAGAAGAAAAGGCCAGTACTGTTCACGACTGGTAATCCTTCACCTGCTGACATTGTCACATGCCTCCAGAGTTCTACCAACTTCTCCACTGGAACTCGAAAATGATTTCCACTGTTCAGGAGAAGGAATATGGCAGAATGCTGGCTCCCAGGCTTCATTTGACCTGTGTGGTCCTTGCAGTATGTTGAACAAGCTGCCAACATTCAGAAATCCGGGGATTTCACCCAGCCATACAGACGCCTGCTTTGTATGGAAAACACTTAGCAAGATCCAAACCTGGAAAGACTGGGCCTGCAGTTGAGCTACTTACCAGCAGCTCTCTCCCTGTAGCCAGACAGACGACAGACGACAGTCGCCACGCTGTCCTGTACGTGCCAGCCAGCTCTGTCAGCTATTTCACCACATGACTTAGAACAAGTCACCTAGGTTGTGTAGGCTTTCCACTTCTTGTGTGAAGCCTTGTGGATGCTTGAGTCATGCCCATTTTATAGACCACACTTCTGGGATGTGTCCCCTGCTACTTATATCAGACAATTCATCCAACTCTCCCTTAGCCAGAAGGACCCCTGTAGCAATTACCTGCTCATTGCTGGAACGAAACACATGCCCAGGAGCAGCTAAGGGGGGGGGGTGTGGAAGGGTTTACTTCAGCTTACAGATCTGAAGGGAAGTTTCATCATGGTGGGGAAAGCATGGCAGAACGGAAGACTGGGCATCACATCTTGCCACAGTAGCTAGTAGGTGGCATCAAGAGTGAGCTAACTGGTGAACACCTAGTGGGCTGGAGTAATGCACCTCAAGGCCCAGGCTCCAGTGACACAACTCCTCCAGCAAGGCTCCACCTGTCAGAGCTTCTTCCATCTGGGGACTGAGCGTAAGGTTTCATCACAAACACATGAGGTTCTAGGAGGCCTTCCATACGCAAACCACTACAACCTTTGTGGCCAGAAAAACAAGACAAAACAGAAGAGCAATTCAGGACAGCTCTCTGTGATACTGGCTGGGGGTCCTGAGTTCTAACCTCAAGCTGCTCTTTCTCCTGCACAGGGGTTAGCGCTTGCACAGATCAAAAGCTGCCATGGTCAACTCTCCTCCAGAGAGCTCTGGGCTCAGAGGACTATTTAACTCATCATCTGTTTCCAGGCAGGCCATCAGAAGAGCCTTCTTTGCTTCTATTTTTAAAAGAGACAGGGGAGGAAGGACAAAAGAAGGGAGGAAGGTCCCATTTTGATTACAAATAATATTTTTTTGAGGTAGGGTCTCACTTTAGTCCAGACTGACCTGAAATTCACTATGTAGTCTTGAAGTGGCCTCAAACTCACAGTGATCCTCTTACCTCAGTCTCCTGAATGCTGGGATTAGAGGCATATGCCACCACACCAGGGAGAGAGAGAAAGAGAGAGAGAGAGAGAGAGGGAGGGAGGGAGGATGGGTCCACCAGGGCTTCCAGCCACTGCAAATGGACTCTGGATGCATGCTTCACTTTGTGCATTTGGGTTTACGTGGGTGTTGGGTCATTGGGCTTTATAGGCAAGCACCTTAACTGTTGAGCCACCTCTCCAATCCTACAATCACATTTCCGCAACATTAACAAAAGTTCCATTCCAATAATTCCCACAAGAAGAATTTTCAGGCACCAGGAGCACTGAGTGGAAATCCTTGGGGACGATTTAAGTTTGAGAGTCCAAAGGATTGGCAAGGAACCAAGGTGACCTATACTACTTAGAATTTCTGAGTCATGTCTGGAGATATAGCTCAGCCAGATGTACAAAGTGGCACATGCATCTAGAGTTTGTTTACAGTGCCCGGAAGCCCTGGCATTTCCATTCTCTCTATCTGTTTCTCTTCTCTCTACCTCTCTTTGCTTGCAAAGGCATAAATAAACTATTATTAAAAAATTTCTGGAGCTGGAGAGATGGCTTAGTGGTTAAGCACTTGCCTATGAAGCCTAAGGGCTCCGGTTCGGGCTCAATTCCCCAGGACCCACGTTAGCCAGATGCACAAGGAGGTGCACATGTCTGGAGTTCGTTTGCAGTGGCTGGAGGCCCTGGCGTGCCCATTCTCCCTTTCTCTCTATCTGCCTCTTTCTCTCTCTGTCTGTCACTCTCAAATAAATAAATAAAAATAAAAATAAAAAGATTTTCTGAATCCACTCAGAGACATCTTGCTGTTTTGTTCTCTTATGAATGCTTACCATGGACTTGGGGACACTGTTTATAACTGCTTGTGGTCTTACTGTTGTAATTGAGCTCATTGTCTTATTTCATTTTGTTGTTGTTGTTGTTTTATTTTTATCTGGTTGTGTTCATGTATGTGCATGTTCATGAGTGTGAATGTGGGCACGCGTATGCCATGGCACACATGTGGGGAATCAGAGGACAACTTGTGGATCACTTCTCACCACCACCTTGTTTGAGGAGGGTCTCTTGTTGTTTACTGCTCCATTCGTGAGGCACCAGGAAAATCCTCCCATCTCCCCCCCCCCCCCTCGCTTCTCGCAGTAGGTTCACTCTGGTTATAGAAGCCAGCCACAGCTTCTGGCTTCTTCATGTGGAATCTGAGGATCCTCCAAACTCAGGTACTCAGAGTTATATGGAAAATGCTTTAGGCCTTTTCATTTTGTTTGTTTCATTTCTTTGTTTGAGACAGGGCTTTTTATAGCTCAAGCTGGCCTCAAACTTGATATGTGCCCAGGAATGACCTTGAACTCCTGACCCTCTGGCCTCTACTGCCCAAGTGCTGGAATTATAGACGTGCATCACCATACCTGATGTATATGGTGCTGGGACTCAAACCCAGGGCTCATGCATACTAAGCAAGCAGTCTCCCAGTCTCCCAGCTGAGCTGCAGCCTCAGCCTTACTCTTATCTTTTTAAGTGAGGACACTGAGACCCAAAAGATTGTGACTCACCCAATGACATACAAACAAAAGGCAGATATGATAGCAGCACTTTTGGAACTTTTGCTTGAATCTGCACACTGTAACCTTGGAGACTCCATACTGCATCTGGATAAATAGGGCATTCATCTCTTCAAATGTGCTCTTACTAAGTAATTTAACACAACAGTAACATTTTATATACCACAATAACAAAGTTCTGAAACTGTGGAAAATAAAATACGGGAGATTTCAGGGAAACAATACTGTTCATTACATACAGATTATTTCTGGCTTCCCAGGGAGATATTCATTCATTTCCTTTGCTTCTTACCAATATCAGGTGGAAAACCTTGATAAGAAATGGATTAAGGCATGCATATTTTACAGATGAAAAGATTAAGGCTCAGAGGCCACCCATTTCACTAATCTTATTGTAATAATGCATCTCTTGGATTGATTTTGGTCTTTAGAAAAAAATGAAAAGGCACAGATCATTTTGTGGGTATTATATTGGGTTTGAGACTTCTTTCTATGCCAGGAATTATTGTCATCTTACATGGAAACACTGCTAAATTTAGAGGATAAAAAAATGAGAGCAAAAATGGAAGTAACAATGATAACTGGCATGTATAGATTGCTTACTCATTTAATCTTATCTTGTTTTATCTTCATGTCAGTTCTAGGTTCTATTGCTAGACCCATTTTGCTAATGAGAACACTTAGGGCTCAGTGAGGTTAAAAATCTCCCTAGGGGGCTGGAGAGATGGCTTAGCGGTTAAGCGCTTGCCTGTGAAGCCTAAGGACCCTGGTTCGAGGCTTGATTCCCCAGGACCCACGTTAGCCAGATGCATAAGGGGGTGCACACATCTGGAGTTCGTTTGCAGTGGCTGGAGGCCCTGGCATGCCCTTTCTCTCTCTGTCTTTCTCTGACTCTTTCTCTCTCTGTCTGTTGCTCTCAAATAAATAAATAAACAAATAAACAAACAAACAAACAAATAAATAAATAAAATTTCCCTAGGTCAGAAGCCAGGATTCAAACCAAGGCCATCTGGCAACAGAGTTACTGCACTGACACCCTGTAGGATGCTATTCCCTTCTTTAGAACAGGGAGTTGGAGCCTTGTTGGAGGAGGTGTGTTTCAGAGGGTGGGCTTGGGAGTCTTGTAGCCATCTCCCCTTTGCTAGCATTCTGCACACTCTCCTGATGCTGTTCTCCACATGCTGTGGCAAAGGTGACGTCCAGCCTCTGCTCTACCGCCTTTCCCCCGCCATCATGGAGCTTCCCCTCGAGACTGTAAGCCAAAATAGACCCTTTCCTTCCATCCGCTGCTTTGGGTCAGCTGTTTTTGGCCAGTGACAAGAAGATCACTGCAGCACTCAGCAGTGAGAAGGTAAGGGCCAAGGGCAGAAGGGAGGGCCTTTGATGGTTTTACCCTGATATAGTCATCACTTCCTCCCGGCCTTTGGTCACGTCGCTGGCACAAAGCACCTGACCAAAAGCAGCCCGTGGAAGGAAAGGGCTTGCTTTGGCTTACAGACTCGACGGGGAAGCTCCATGATGGCAGGCGAACACAATGGCACGAGCAGAGGCTGGACATCATCCCCATGGCCAACATCAGGTGGACAACAGCAGCAGGAGAATGTGCCCAAGACTTCCAAGGGAAAATTGGCTATAATACTCATAACTTCACCCCCAAACATATCTCCTGTAGGAGGCTCCAATTCCCAAGTTGTCATCAGCTGGGGACCCAGCACCAAGAACACGTGAGTGTATGGGGGAAACCTAATTCAAAGCACCACAAACGTTTTCTTTTTTAGTGCTTACCCAGTTGACCCTTCCCTACTACAGCCCGTATCATCTCACAGTACAAAGGCCTCAGTCTGCAGGTTTGATGAAAAGCAGGTGAAGTCCCGGGCCACTGTCACCCTACAACATTTTCATTTTTCCAGGCAGCACTTCAGACCCTACTGGGGCAAGCAAGCAATCTTTGCCCTGAGACATGAGCACAGCGTGAATTACTCATCTTGGGATTTTTTTCTGGGCCTGTACCTGGTATTGGCCAGGTCTGTTTCCTTCTCTGACCATCAGGCTCCCATTCATAAAATACAGGGATTGGAATCGGGTCAGTGGTTTCCAAGCTGATGAAAATCATTTCAGAAATGACTAAGAACCAGGCCCCATGTAGATCTCTGAATCTGGAGGAGAGCTCAAGCCACTGGGCCCCCTGGGGCTTAGGGACAGGGGGAAAGCTAAGTGCTGAAAGGAGCCAAGGTGTCATGAAGGGGCTAAGGAATCTGGTGATTATGACACTCTATCCTGAGCATATGTCCTCCACTCCCTATCTTGTGATAGCTCAGGAGGGAGGATCCATGTGCCCCATGCCCTCTCCTTGCAGGGCAGGAGACAAAGACCTTACAATCTGACGGAGCAGACACTGAGCGTATACGAGTCCTTATAATATTCCAGTATTACACGGATCTGTGGTATGTCGATTCTGCACAACTTCCCTGGCTTTCTGGTCCACTCGGGCTGTGCCCTGTGCCTTCCTATTTCTGTAACCTTGAGCTGGTCCCGTAGAGTTCTCAGCACCCATTGCAGGAAGAGCTGCTGGGTTTGCTGCTCACGACAGGGAATTCAGCTGTGGCCACTCAAGCCCACCTGAGCCACGTCTGAAGCAAGAGGAACTGGGCAACTCTAGGGAAATCTGGTGACTCTGCCTTCCGGTGCACAGAAGCCTCAGAGGGGAGGTAAGGGGCAGTGGGAGGAGAAGGAGAGAGGAGAAGGGACAGTAAGGATAAATTATGAGCCAAGATGGGCATAGAAAGCTGTGGCCCAGGACTCATGTTAGGCTGGACCTATGCAATATCAATTCCTAAGGTCAGGGACTTCCCTTATGTGGAGACCAAGAGAGGGCCAACCCCTTCCCTCCAAGATAGTAAGCTACGAGTACTGTGGGTGTGTCAGTGTGAGTTTTCAGGGGGGCAGCCTCCAGTTTCCATCAGATTCACGACACGCAGTTAAACCTGTGGGGGCAGATCTAGAATCTGAAAGTAATATCCCCATGCTGTCGCCACCCTGGTCCAAGCCACCTCTCCTGGTGTCAGGCCTATCTATACCCTTTATCTTCAAGCTCCAAACAACATGTCTCAACGCAACCCTCACCAAATGCCAATCCCCTCACCCAGCCTGGGTTCCAATCGCCTTTTGTTTATGAGTCATGTGATCTCCCTAAGCCTGGGTCTTCGTGTGTAAAACGGCCTGCTGAGGGCTTCAGTTCACAGTTCAGAAGTGCACACAGTGACCTACATGCCCTCGTATGTCTCAGCTCATCTTCCCCGTGAGCCTCAGGCAGAGTCCCAGGCAGAGGGAGGCCATCCATGCCTGGAAGCTGATTGCACTGCGGACAGGAGCAGGACAGAGACGAGGCCTCCACCTCAGATCCGGACCCACACTTTCACTCCCCGAGAGTGGAGCCTCCGAAAATCTTTCGCCCTGGAGAAGGAGTGCCTTGCCCTGCCCTCCTGTGTCTCTCCAGCACAGAGCCAATGGGTTCCAGGTGTGTGCCACGTCACAGCTTTCCCTTACGTCACAGCGATGCTGTAAGGACTCCTTGTGAATGACAGCAGCCAGTGCACCACTTGGGAAAAGACAGGCTAACTACTGAGGCAGTAAACCCACTTAACCTTCTAGCTCAACTACGTTCTGTCCATCTGATTGCTCCTGCAAGCTAACTTTCTGAACTTGCTAGGGAGTTGTTTTTTGTTGTTGTTGTTTTTTGTTTTGTTTTGTTTTGTTTTGTTTTGTTTTGTTTTGTTTTGTTTTAAGGGAGTCTTTTTACCTGCTGTCCCTCAACATTAGGGGCCTGAGAAGTTAAGGGACTCTGGTTGAGCCAGGTCTTTGACTGACATGCCTCTCCACTGAAACCAGTTCACCTGGCTCCAAATAAGACAAATAGGCCCTTTCAGGAGCTAGCAATTAGGCAGCATTTCAAATTTTTTTCCTACATATTTTTATTACCTTACATTTAAAACATTTATTGCCTTGCTGGCTTCCGGCAGCAGCGCCCAGACATAGATGAGAAATAAGACCTGCCGAGTCCTTAAATTCTTGGCTGAAGAAAGCTTCCGGCCCTACACGGGACTCTGCAGAGTGGGAGCCCTCCAGGGACACTCCCCAGGGAACTGGGCCTGAGAAGGTCAGGAATGGGTGGTCTAGGGGATCCTACACAGAAGAGACATAGCAAGCCCCAGCTGGTTCTAGAAGGAGCTATATCCCAGACACCTGGGAGCCAGAAGAGGGAAGGAGAAGTGAAGTTTACTGAAAGAGTCCATGGGACAGGTCCTTTGGGAACAGTAGTGCTTATTAAGTACCTTCAGATCACAACTGCTTTACACATGTGAAAACCAGGAGTCCCTGAAGTTACCTTACTTCAGGGTCACAAGGCTGGTCAGTCTGACCAGCACCACTCACAACCTTGTAGCCTTGGGCACCATCCTTCCCGCTCTTGGCCTCAGTTTCCCTATCTGTGCCCTGTGGGTGCACTAACCACATACTGATACTCAGAAGTTTGAATGAGGGATGGAGAGATGGCTCAGTGGTGAAGGCACTTGCCTACAAAGCCAAAGGACTCAGGTTCAATTCCCCAGTACCCACATAAAGCCAGATGCATTGGGTGGCACATGCATCTGGAGTTTGTTTGCAGTGGCTGGTGGCCCCTGGTGTGCCCATTCCCTCTCTATCTGCCTCTTTCTCTGTCTCTTAAATAAATGATAAAATGAAATAAAGAAGTTTGCATGAACAACCCATACAATATCTGTCCCGCATCACGACACACACAGTCTTTGCTGAATGAACAAGCGGAAGAATGAGTGACTGGCAGCAGCGTGGGTTCAGCACGACCGAGAGCTCAGCTGTTTGTGACTCACAAAGCTCACACTGAGACCGCAACATGCCAAGTTTCCAAACCAACATTTATAGCCGGGCGTGGGGGCCATGCCTTTAATCCCAGCACTTGGCCAGCAGAGGTAGGAGGATCATTGTGAGTTCAAGGCCACCCTGAGACTACAGAGTGAAATCCAGGCCAGCCTGGGCTAGAGAAAGACCCTATGTCACTCCCCCCAAAAAAACACCCCAACATTCATGACATCTGCAGAATAGTGCTACTCCGATTTACAGGCTTCTCAGACCAAATACTCTGTCCAGTGGGCCCCACACCCGAGAGGTCACTGGGGCCCTTCTCAACTGACTGCGGAGGTCTGCTTGGCCTCTTTCATCTCAGAATGTTCCCCGCTGGGTTAGAGGTGAGATGTATGCGTTCTCCAGTACCTCCAAAGGAGCCGTCATTGGAGGCAAGACGCCATGCTCCATCCGTGACAGACTTTTCTTCCTTCCAATGTGCCTCTTGGGGATAAGAGCTGTCCCTACTATCTTGTTTTCTGTGGCAGTGCCTGGCATCTGAATAGTGCCCATTAAGCACGTGTGAAGTAAATGGAACAAAAATAAAGTTGACCATCAACATGCAACACCTGTTAGCTGTTTGGCCTGAGGCAGGAGCATCCTGGTACCCAGCAATATCCCTGCTTTCCCCCGGTGTCTAAATGGAGGAGAACATAGTCCACTTGCTCATGATTTGTTAAGGCGCCAGTTCCCCAGAGCCATGTGACTGGTTTTCATTGAGCAACACTTAGAAAGGAAACCAGGGAGGTCAACAACCACACGGGGTTCCTGCAGAGAGCGCCTTTTATGAGGAGGCCTCTTGCCCTTCCTCGTGCCTCAGAGTGCACTCAGCGGGAACAGATCGAGCCTGATAGCTCTCTAACTGCAGATTACATCGCTGCAAGAGATCCTATCTGGATGGACGGGCGGTGCCTGTCTGAGGTCCACTGGGGATGCCTTAGGACTGCCCAGCTCTGTCTATTGTGGATCCTGGCTCCACGATGACAAGATTCTTTTATTGCCATGCTGTAGGGTGGTATCCTCTAAGTGGCTAAGTCCTTGATAGCCAGGGCTGGGGCTCAAACCTTGGCTCCATCACAGACCGCATGAGACTTTGGTCTTTGGTCAAATTATTTATTCTCTCACAACCTCAGTCAAAACTATAGAATGAGGATGGCAGTAATATAGAGGGGAAAACATAAGGGGGAAAAAAAAGGCTTGTGAGTATTGTGAATGTTGTGTCTGGCCCTTGGGAGTACAAAGAGAACCCTATTTTGCTGAAACACACGTACCCTGAGTCTGCATTCTATAACCTATGTCACATGTCACCCTCTGGATCACGAGCTACGTGAGATTAGGAACCCAGTTGACCAAGCCAGAGCCTGATCATAGGTGCTCATCACTGACCTGTTGAATGAATGAACTCCCTCTTCTTACCATGTTGTAGTATTGGTTTATTTTCCAGTAGTATAATTAGACTGAGGTCCTAAGAAGCCCCAGTGAGTCTATTTTTCTAGTACCTTCCATGTACCTGACTTCTCTGAGGCTCAGTTTTTCCACCTGAAAGATGGGGAATAAAAACTGTATTTGGCAGGGCTTCTGAGAGGATAACCTGAGCTAATGCACATAGAACACATCCAATGATGTCTCCATCCTCTAAGAGCCTTATGGTGGCAACAATGATTGCCACCAATGTACACAAAATGTACACATCTCACCTCCACAGCCAAGTGTGGTGAAAGTCGGCTACATTGTACTCAAAGGGCATGACCATCTGAATTTATCAGTGGAGAAGCTTAGCAACTGCTCATCTCTTACTGTGTTCTCATCTCCTACTCACCGGGACACGCACTAGATAATTAACACAAGGCCGAGAGTAGCTAAGTAACTGGCCCATGATCACGATGTACTAAGTGGCAGGGTGGCATTAGAACTGAGAATCTGGCCCCACACTGTCATGACCGAACTTTTCCTGTTCAGCTTCTCTCCGATGCTTTTTGTCAACCTCAGCGCTACCGATATTTTGGACCAGAAGAACTTCCCTGCGCATTGTAGGATGCTTAGCACGATCCCTGCTGGTCTATCCGCGGGATGCTGACAACAGCTCCCCCAGTGTCTTCAGAAATTGAGGTAACTGACTGAAGCCCTCAGATGAAAAGATGGAAAGCACAGGGCTTAGGGGATAACATCTTTCCCTTCCTGAAAGTTCACCACTGCTCTCTGCCCACCAGCGTCTCACGGCCATTGTCTTCTGGGATAGGAGTTACTGGAAAAGAGGTTTGAGCCCTGTGTCATATCTTGTCACCTCTGTACCATCTGAAGAGCCAGTCTGCTCTCCAGAATCAATTTTCTCATTGGGGGGGA
This sequence comes from Dipus sagitta, assembly GCA_036346955.1. Lineage (NCBI taxonomy): Eukaryota > Metazoa > Chordata > Mammalia > Rodentia > Dipodidae > Dipus > Dipus sagitta. The sequence goes on along the minus strand of CM070777.1, from coordinate 46,064,417 downwards.
CCCCAATATTACCCAGTAACCCAACTCAGATATATGGACACTACCCATACCCCTCTCTCTTTTTTTTTTTCATTACCCACACCTTATCTCTTATATGTTTCTACTCCTCTCCACACTCTATTCAGCTGCCCCAGCTCGGACTGCCATACGTTACCTCTGGTCCATCCCTCCAGCCAGCCTCTTCCTCCTCCAACTCTACTCCTTCAAGTTCAGGGTGACCACTAAATGCAAATCTGGTCACTCGCTTCTTTGGCTATTTCCTGAAAGTAACCCTCTACTCCTAAGTCAGGAGTGGGCACCCAAAACTCTGGAGTGACCCTCTATCCAAGCCCTAGCCCCGCACTGTGACTACAGCCTGACCTGTCTGCCTTCTTCACTCACCCTAAGTTCTGGCCAGGCAGGGGGGCTCAGGCCCTGCATTATTCTCCACGTCTGGCAGAAGAGGTGTACTTTGTCAGCACCCAGTACATATTTATTGAGTAGGTAGATAAGTGGATGGATAGACGCAAAGATAGATGGAGAGAGGCACCCACTTATGCTCCAAGTTGAAAAGCCCGTGTCTATTACAGAGGCTCAAAAATACTTTAGGCGTGACCAGCTTTCTGCTCTAACATGGCTCCCCGCTTTCAAAGGAAGTTCTTTCTACTGGAATGCTTCAGATCCAGCCAAGGGGATGTATACAGTGAGATAGATAAGAAAAAGCGCATTATTGGCTACGTGTTTGACAGCCCACTTCTGAGCCAGAATTTTCATATAGGAACTAACAATAGGAGGGGCCACTTCTCCAACAGCAAGGCCCTGCTCCCTCGGGTGGTGCAATGACCTTTATTTTGGGAAAAATGCACAATAATCATAACCATGTTTATTTGGCCTGTGTAATTTCACTCTGTCAGGGGGTTTTCTTTCCAGGGTGGGGAACAGGTTTGTTCTAGCAGAGAGGCTGCCGGGGCTAGTGTGGCCATATCCAGCCAAAGTGCACACATCGCCAGATCCCTTGTTCTCCTCCTCACCCTTCCAGCTTAGGTCTGAGGCCCAGAATGGGGCCAGCCAGCCAGAACTTGGAGCTGGGGACAATGACAGCTGCACCTGCCCAGAGCCAACAGGATTTGTTCCTCTGGATTTTCCACATCATCGATTCCCAAGATCAGACCTGATTGCCCATGCACCCTCGGAGGCTTGCCAGGGGCACGGTGGGGGCTCAGAGTAATTTTGTGTCTCAGTTACCTGGAGAGAGCCATGCCAGAAAGGGGCGGATAGATGGGACTCTAGTATGCCCACCCCCTTCCCACCAACATACACATGCCAAGAAAGTAACTAGAAGGAGTAAAGGAGCCAGCCGGGAGACAGAGCCCAGATCAGGGGTCAGCTGAGGCCAGATTAGGTGGGGAAGAAAAGCAGGGTCAGCTTGGTTGTAAGCCTGGGAGTTGTGAACAGAATGAAATCTGGCTCTAGTTCATGGGTTCTAGAACTGGAGTCCAGGACTTTATAAAATATTTTTTTGCAAGCAGAGAGAGAGAGAAAGAGAGAGAGAATGGGTATACCAGGGCTTCTAGCCACTGCAAACGATTTCCAGACATATGTGTCCCCTTGTGCATCTGACTTTATGTGGGTACTAGGGTACTGGACCTGGATCCTTTGGCTTTGCAGGCAAGCACCTTAACCACTGAGCCATCTCTCCAGCCCGAGTCCAGGACTTTTAAGTCAGGATAATTTAATCATAGCTTCTAAGAGAGCTAAGAGGCTTTAGTATCCTGAGGGACTGAGTTCCAGCCCCTCTTTCCTCCCTTTTCCTTTGTGTGGCCTTGGGCAAATTCCTTCTCTTCTCCAAACCTCAGCTTCCTGATTGGTAAAATGGGAACTGTTGGGAGGATCGCTGGGGCAATAGATGAGGTGCTCAGCGTAGGACCAGGGTGTTGCGGATGCTGAGGTGTTTGTAGTGAGAGTTTCTGCATGCTCCTTGGATCAGGCAGCAGGACGAAGTGAGCAGTCTGGATGACGGGAAGGAAGGGAGCCCCAATAGGGGCTTCCCTTGGTAGGATTATCAGAGACCCCACCAGGCAGGCAGCTTCAGAACTCCTTGAGAGGAGAAGCACAGGCAATAGGCTCTCTGTTCGTTGAGGCAAGTGCTAGTGGCTATTCACCTAACAACCACTCTGTCCTGCAGCTGGAAGGACTTAGATCACATGATGGGTAAAGTATAGTAGCACATGTCTGTGATCTCAGCATGGGAAATGCCAAGGCAGGAGGATCATGAGCTCTAGGCTAGCTTGTGCTACTTAGTGAGATCCTCTTTCCCCTCTAAAAGGACAAAAAAATTAAAGTAGGGCTGGAGAGATGGCTTAGCGGTTTAGGTGCTTGCCCATAAAGCCTAATGACCCAAGGTCGATTCCCCGGTACCCATATAAACAAGATACACAAAGTGCTTCTGGAGTTCTTTGCAGTGGCTAGAGGCCCTGGTGTACCCATTCTCCCATTCTCTCTCTCTCTCTCTCTCTCTCTCTCCTCGGCATAGTGGTGCACACCTTTAATCTCAGCACTCGGGGTGAGTGGGAGGGGGTAGGAGGATCACTATGAGTTTGAGGCCAGCCTGAGACTGCATAGTGAATTCCAGGTTGGGTTAGAGCAAGACCCCACCTCAAAAACAAAACAAAAAGCTAAAAGAATAAAAAGTCATATGCCATGTGCTCTGGAATCTAGCAGAGCCTGACTTCGAACACTGGTTCTGCCAGTTGCTTGCAGCATGACCCAGACAATCAATTTTTACCTCTGCAGGTCTCAGTGTCCACACCTCTCAATGGGACACATCGTGCCCATCTCATAGGGTGCTGTCAGCACGCACTTCACTCAGCCAGGGGACATTACATATTCAATAGACAATAGCTTTTTATTTTTATTTTTTAATTTGGTCTGCTTTTGGTATTCTTATTAGTAAAATTAGGTCTCTAGTCTTCTTGAAACATTCTCTATGAGGGCCTCAGAAAACTGTCATGATAAAATTCATTTTAATGTGAGAGTCCATCACATAGCCAGAGGGAAGGCTGTGCAGAAACAAACTATGACAGACTCAGACAGCCAGAGCCGAGGAGCACGTCCACAGCCTTCTGTTCCCTCCCTGCATCCCACCAACAGGAACCTGGAGCTCAGAGAGGAGAAAGGACTTGCCCAGGGCCACATAGCCAGGCCTGGATCACTTGCATTCAAGGGGGGGTACTCTCCTGAAGCAGGAGCATTTGGAAGAAGGAAGCAGAGTAGTTGGGGTTCATGGCTGTACAATTCTGGGGAGAAGAGAAGGGGGAGTGGTGGAGAGAATCCAGACCTTCCGCTGTGCTGGAGACTGAACCCAGGGTTAAGCCAGTGCTCAACCCCGAGCTACATGCCCCAGTCTTTCTTCTTGTCTTGATTAGTGTCATTTGCTTGGTCCTCTTCCCTGCTGAACTCCACCATTTATTTGTCCTTGGGACAAGGTGGATCCGGGCTTCAAGGATGTTGGGCATTTGGATCTCCTCTATTACGAAGGATATGCTTGAATGCTAGGTTTTAGGCTTCAGGGACCTGCGTAAGAGAGTTTACCTATGAATGGCTTGATTGAGTCTGCATCTCTGGAGACCTGCTGGCATGAAGAAGCAGTGACAATAAAGACAATTCATCCAGGACCCTGCCTCAAGGCTCAGGGTCCAGTGAGGGAGGTTTCGAATTATACAGGTATGCTCTGAGTATGACAATAGATTGAGCTGAACAGTCACAATTTACCACGCTCCTGTGAAAAATAGGTTACCCAGCAATGTCAATGTCTTAGTCCAAAGGTGGGTGTCTACCTTGAAAGGAGTACATAGAGTACATTTGGAATCTCACATCACAGTGTTACAATGATTGTTAGAATCTCACCATCATAACCTGCCCCCAACACCGTAGATGGCTTTACCACAATCTTCTGAGTCATGAGTTCCTGAAGAGCAGATACTGATCGGGAAACTGAGGCATTGAGACCAGGGCCTCAAGGTCATAGGATTCAACAACAGCTGAGTCAGGCAGAGCCCAGCAACCCTCCCTTATCACACCCCACCCCGCCCCTTGCCTGGCCGCCTCCCAGGCTGCTCGTGTCTGCACCTAGCAGTGGCATGGGCCCATTAATTCTCAGGCAAATGGGTTCTGGGCGCGTGCAGGCAGCAGGTCCCAGGACAGCTTAAACAGGCCTGGACTGCCTGGTGCCTTGTGGCAGCCGCCCCCTGGCCTCTAAATGATAGTGTAGAGCACTTGACTGTTTGTAGGGTAAACAGGAGGGCTGGAGTGACTGTAGAGGGTGGCATGCACCTCTGCCAAGCCAAAACACAGAGCAAGTGCAGGGCTCCTCCTGAGCCCTGGGGGTCACCGAGGCCAACTGGGGCCAGTCTGGTTTTCAGGCTGCTCTCAAGGTCCATACAGATTGTCATTAGAAGGGGGCACAAACTTTGGTCCACCCCCAGCAAGCCCCGACTCATTCCATCCTCAGTGTAGGGTGAGTGAGACGAGGTAGGGTTAACCCATACCTCTCAGCACAGAGAAAACACTGCGGGGTGGGGGGGCTTGCTCTGCCTTCACCTCTGTCTCCCTGGACCCCTGGTACCATGCTTGGCTTCCTGGCCAATAGACAGCATACGCCTCAGTCCTGGCTCTCCCACTCACATGGCGTGACTCGGGGCTGATTAGTTAACTTCTCTGTGCCTCTGTGTTCTCGTTGCTAAAATGCAGCTATTGGGCTGCAGAGATGGCTCAGCAGTTAATGCACTTGCCTGCAATGCCTAATGACCCTGGTTCGATTCCCCAGTACCCACATAAAGCCAGACGCACAAAGTGGTGCATGTCTCTGGAGTTCATTTGCAGTGGCTAGCAGTCCTAGCACGCCCATTCTCTCTCTCCTTGCAAATAAATAAATACATTAAATTAAAATGAAGCTATTTACATATATACAACATGCACGTAGAAGAACCGATTAATGGGAGTGAAAAGGCCTAAGTGAGGTCAGGGGAAGAGGTGGAGGGAAGGCTAATCAAAATCTAAGAGGATATAAATAAGTCATAAGGAAACCTACTTTTTTGGACAATGGAACACTCAGAGGACATAGATTGTTACTAGAAAATTTTCAGTGCCAGGGATGAGATACCTTCCAGTGAGTTGTAGTCAGGGAGGTCCCTGATACCCCAAAAACATTACAGGCCATTGTTGAGGCCCTTGGTTTCCCACCAGGAATAGATGGTAAGATCATATTGCTAAAGACTCCATATACTTGGGCTGCAAGGTCACCGAGAAATCCTGCTGGAGCTGAGCTGAAAACCTCCTCTATGTAGACCAGCTGACAGAAAGCAGGAAAAAGCCATGCTGCATGCAGTTCAATGGGAGAGAGAGAGAAATCACCAGTGAAGATACCCAACAGTGGACACTGCAAGCCTTATATTTGGCCAGCCAGGTCAAATGAGATAATGGGTGCAATGGCGCATGTCTGTTATGGGTGAAACCAACCACCCTCTAATTTGACTGGAGATCTGCTCTATGGGAGGGAATACATCCCTGACACTGAAAACATATAACAGGGGTAGCCATGAGCCCTAGAGCTGTGATGTCTGCTGCTGTCTGGCTAAATATATATAGTATGCTCATCAAACTGCCCAATATGTACTCCTCTTAATGTTCATACCTATATATTAATGCTACTCTCACTTTTGGTTAGAGAACCTTCTCTTTTCAGATGGCAGTGATCTTGGGATGACTCAGAAGGCACCATGGTGCTGAGAAGAAGTGACAGAGGAGTGCTCAGCACTGAAATACCTCTATCACACCTTCCAAGGCTCAGGGTCCATTGCGGAAGAGATGGCAGAAACAACGTAAGAGCCAATGGAAGGCTAGGACTCCTTACAATGCGCTCCTCCAGACACAAAATGGCCTGGATATCCAGGACCTCACAGTGCCTGACACTACCTACGCAAGACCATCATAATAGGAGGAAAAGATCATGACATCAAAATAAAAGAGAGACTGATTGAGAGGGGGAAGGGATATGATGGAGAGTGGAGTTTCAAAGGGGAAAGTGGGGGGAGGGAGGGTATTACCATGGGATATTGTTTACAATTATGGAAGTTGTCAATAAAAAATAAAAATAAATAAATAATGCAGTTATTATGAATATTGTAACACATCAAAACCTAATGGCTGAGAAGCCCACATAGTTGAGTCCTGTCTTTCAGGAAGCAGCTATACCCAGCTTCCAGTGAACGTCACCGTGAGGGCCCAGGAGTGTGTCAGACTTATAGATACTTTGACAAATGCATGAACGTTGGACATCTGTGTGTAATCAGTCTTCTGATTTTTTTGTTGTTGTTATCATTGTTTTATTGAGGTAGCGTCTGTCTCTGGTCCAGGCTGACCTGGAATTAACTATGTAGTCTCAGGGTGGCCTTGAATTCATGGTGATCTTCCTACCTCTGCCTTCCAACTGCTGGGATTAAAGGTGTGTATGCCACCAGGCCCGGCTCAGTCTCTTGATTTTTAAAGGTTGGTGGCTAATCATAAATTACTATGTGGACTATAGAAACTGGTCTTAAGATTGGGTTTGACCATTGGGCGCTGTTGGAAATGTCAGATAGAATCACATCCTCAACTTGCTATTGAGGGGCCTAAGAACAGAGGAAGTAATTTGCCCAGCCTTGAGCCGCCAGAGATCCAAACAACCATTAGTGGGTAAGGGCGGGGTTCCTGATACACCATCTTGGGCTTCTTGGCATCTCCTCCTTATGGTATGTGATCCTCATGAAGCTCCTATCTGTACCAAAGATCACCAGGGGACAAGAGCCTGGATTCAGAATCAGCACTGTCCCCCCAGCACTGACAGGGCTGTAACCCAAGCCTTCTCCTGTCCCAAGAGGACCACCCCTGCCAGGCTGAGGGGAATGGCCAGCCCTGAACTGTCTCCCAAATACCCAGACAGGGTACCGTGCCCCTGGCATGAGAGAGCGCTGAGTGTCAGGCTGTCTTGGGAAAGTCTTGGGTAACAGTAGTGCCATATGAATATTTTCTCAGTAAAATATATCAAATGATGGAAAAGATGAAGTGTATCTCCCCTGGTTCCACTGCCTTTCTCAGGGATAAGTCTGTCACCAAAGGTAATATGTCACTTCCTTAAGTGAACCTCTTTTCTCTCAGGACTCTCAAAATAGCCCTCTGAGGGATTGCTGTTGGATGTTGGGCCAGCCATCCCTAGACTGGAGGAGACTGGATGAGCATGGAGGTTGGCAGCTGTTTGGATAACTTCTGGCTATTGAGAGGAAACCCGCGCTCTGGGTCACATCTCCCGATTATGATTGGTGGCCATCTGTGTTAGAACAAAGTCTGGTGGCTCATTGCCTCTGGGTCTCTCAGGAAGCCAAGCCTGTCTATTCACACTTCTGCAAGCTGCTACGTATGGCCATACGGGAGTATTTTTCTTCTGCTATGCTCTCTTCAGTGTGTTGGAACCAGTTTATAGCGAGTCGTGCTGCTTCCCCATTTATAGCTGGGATATAGATTTCCAATTAAGAACAACTTGTGGAGCTGGGTGTGGTGGTGCAAACCTTTAACCCCAGCACTTGAGAGGCAGAGATAAGAGGACTTCTATGAGTTCAAGGCACCCTGAGACTACACAGGGAATTCCAGGTCAGCCCAGGCTGGAGCAAGACCCTAGCTTGAAAAGAAAAAGGGGGGTGGAATAAATTGTTGTACTTAAGTTTAATTAAAAATAGTTAAATTTCATCAGGAAAACAGCCCCCTTGCTTGTTTCTCCGAACCAGATACCAGCACAAGGGGGAAGGAGATCAGCACAGAGAAAAATCAACTCCTACCAAATCAGAGAGCCAGAGCCTCAGAGGCCCCCAACACCTCATCACTGAAGCAGACCAAAAATGAACCCAACATGGCTCAGGGAAATTTTGCAGAAGAGAGGGCGGAAAGAATGTCAGAGCCACATGTTGGGTCATGATATGCAGAGACATTTAGCTTACCCATAACTGTGGGCTAAATCCACAATGCATGACCCGTATACCTCAACAAGGAGGGGCCAAGGGGAGGGGGTAGGTCATGGATGAGCCTAATAATGGTACCAAACTGACTGTATTTGCTGAGTATAAAACTAACTAATAAAGAAAAAAAAAAGTTAAATTTGGATGTGGTGGCTCATGCCTTTCATCCTAGTGCTTAGGAAGCAGACGTCGGAGGATTGCTGTGTTTGAGGACAGCCTGGCACCACAGAGTGAGTTCCAGGTCAAAACCCTTCGTTGAAAAGTCCTAAAATAGTAAGTAATGCTCCAGGTGACTGGAAGAAATTGCAAATCATTCCACTGGGAAGGAAATGGTTGAATTCCAGCATATGCTGTGTTAGGCAAGTGAGAATGGCCTTGTCTCGAACACAGTCTTAGGGGAACTTAGCTGGTCGCCCTTGGGGCAAGTGGCATCAGGTCTTGGCTATACAGGGCTTGAATTGTGGGTAGTGGCAGTAGGAAGCCCAAGAGGACACTGGGCCCCAAATGCCCTCAGATGATCCAGAGACACTCGACGTCATCCTGGAAGCCACATTAAGTTGGTCAAGGCAAACCAGCGGACAGAGAACTTCCTTCTGCGTGTGCTTGTTTCTTTAGTGAGTGCCAGGAGTCTGGCATTGTTGGCTTGGGCATTCAGAAGGCCCGGGTTCCGGTGCCAGCATCAGTGCCGTGAGTGCTATGAGTCCTGCTCCTCGGGCGAGCACTCTGGAAGCTTCCATTCTCTCCCCTCTGCTTTCTGAGTTTGTTTCCTGCAAAGTCCTTATCCTCTTTCTGGCTCGGTTTCTTCAGCTATAGAAACGAATTAATAAGGGTTTGGGTCACTGGGGCCTTGCATGGATGAATCGAAATACTCGTTTACGGTACTGACCCATGTTAAGATGCACCCAGCACTCCAAACACAGTAGCTGCTGCTGCTACCTCTGTTCTTAGAACAGTTTGACGCAATTTTTTTTTTTTCCATGAGTCAGGGAACTTTAGGACCTGCCCACTGTCTTGGAGTCAGATGGAGTGTATTTGCACTTGGGCTCAGCTCTGGGGTTCTAACTTTGGGCTAGATGGTCAAAAGCCCTTAGTGTCCTTGATCATGGAATGAGGTGGGTAGATACCTTGCAAGAATCTTTCTGCATTCATTGAAGTTGAGTGTGTGTGTGTGTGTGTGTGTGTGTAAACACCAGAGCACTGCCAGAAGCACAGCGGTGTCTGACCTGATACTTTCTCTCTATTTCCCCTCAAGACTCTCTCTCTCTCTCTCTGATCTTGGAGAGGCTGACAAACTCCAGATTAAAGACCGGTGACAATGTAGACTCTTTCTGCCCCCAGGCAGGGGTATTTGCATATGGGTAGAGAATGTGGAACATGAAAACAACTCCTGTCTCCTAAGGGTGGATTGCAAAGAGTGGGATTATCAGCCTTCCCTCACCCCCTCCTGTCGTTCACTGAGCGCTGCATCCTGCGGGGGCCTTCTGAGAACTTGATTCCATTGGTGAGGGGAACTGAAGGGAGGCGAAACAAGTGTTTAGGGAAAAGTCAACAATTCCGAGACAAATACAAATCAATTAGGTAGACTCCTAAATATCCTTTTCGTCCCTTTTGGGTCTCTTTTCTGTTTTCACCCACAGGAAAGCAACGTTGACAGCTGAAGTTGTGATTCCACAGCTCTGCTTGGGTCAGGGAGACATATATATGTCGCTACATAGGATAGGGGGGGGCGGGCAGATAGTTGACTTTAAAGAATTATACTACGCCTCTTTCTCTTCTTCTCCTCTTCCTCTTCCAGACAGGACTTGGCTGTATAGCCCAGGCTGGCCTCGGCCTAGGATTCTCTTTTCTCTGCTTCCTGAGTGCCGGGATTACAGAGGTGTCACTTCCATACATATTCCTCTGTGTTCATTTTCCACTTGAATGTGTCATGGTCATCTTCCCATATCAATTGCATAAAACTCACCATTGTTTACGGCTGCCGAGTCCAGCCCTGTAGTGCCATAGTTGACTGAGGCTTTGCTTCTTTCTCGGGATCTACGTGAGTCTTGTATTTTCCCGGTGCCCCCTTCACCAACATAACCACTGCGCTGAATGCTGCCCGTGGGCGCAGCTCCTCAGGAGCCTTCGTGGTCCCCGTCACCGTCCCAGAAGTGTAACTGCTAGGCAGGGTGAAAGGACTGCTTGTGCCCTGATTTGAGTCAGGGATTTATTGACAGCACAGCTTTCTAGAGAGCTTGAAGACCTGAGGGGATAGAGTGGGCCACACTGACTACGTGCTAGGAACAGCACATCCACAGACGGTCTCACCTATGCATGAGACATCACCATTCACCCTGACATTGGGGGGGGGTGGGCAGGGGTGGATAAAAGTCTTCATGCAGATAGGGACACAGAAGCTTCCAAAGAGGAAAACACACACCTAAACTGAGGCATTCTGAGGCCTCAGCTGAAGGAGCCTGCACCATCACCAGCTGGTAGTTGTTGCTATGGGTCTAGCCATACACAGAAGATATCAAGGGTGTATGTGGGGGGTGGGAGACCCAGAAAGGTTTCAAAAGGGAACAGTGTCTGCTGTCAGGGTGGTGGAGTAGCCCAAAAGGCCACCTCTGTGCATATGGCCTCTGTTACTAATGGTACTGCCTCTTGTTCTCAATATAACCATTCTCTGTACTTTCTGGCTAATGCTACCTTTAATTGAAGGCAAAAAGAACCCCCCCACCCCATTATCTGGGTCTCTGAAGGAAGTGGGGAATGCTCCTTCTTTTTCTGATTCGTTGCAGGCAATTGCTTTGCAGTTGAATGGTGGGGTCCATCAGGACAAACTCCCTAAAATCATGGGTGGCAAAAGTGCCAGTCAGAGCACAGACTTACAGTGACATTTCTCAATGCATGGAAACCAAAAACCAGAGAGGAAGAATACTTCCAGAAGTTCAGGGTCATTGGATCTGAAAAGAACCTCTGGCTGATGGTCATTCAAACAACTAACTTGAGCAGCAAAGAAACCGAGGCAGGCACGTGACTGCTGGGCTGGGATGGAGAGACATCATGGCGCGGGGCAGAGTCTGAATTGCTGAAGCTAGAGCCAGAGCCTGGCGTGGCCCATTGGTCCTGACCACATGGAGGAACTGGGTCTCAACCCCAGAACCCTTCTTCCCTCACTCCCAATTACCTTCCTGCCCAGATGCCCTGCTTCAGAGCCGTCAGCAAGTCTGATCAGGAGGACTGAGCTGTCGCTGACAGAGAGGTCAGCATTGAGAACAGGTGGCTTGGTTGGTGCTTGAAGATGTTAAAAATCAGTGCTACAATATTCCATATATCCCAGACCCCAAGGTAATGGCTCAAGACAAACACCTCTCTTAAAAGCAAGGAGAGATATCTCAGTGGTTAGGGCACTTGCCTGCAAAGCCTAAGGACTCAGGTTCGATTCCCCAGAACCCAAATAAGCCAGATGCACAAGGTGGAACATGCGTCTGGAGTTCGTTTGCAATGCTCAGAGGCACTGGCATGCCCCTTCTCTCTCCCTCTCTCTCTTTATCTTTCTGGCTCTCAAATAAATAAATAAATAAATAAATTTAAATTTATTTTTAAAGCAAGGGGCATCCTTGGCTGAGCTTGACTTGGTTGACTGCCTTTTCCAGTCCAGGCTGGTTCCTTGGAGAGTAAAAATTCTTGGGCTATAGAAGAACAAGAAAGCCCTGAGCTCTGAGCCTGCCTCAGACACTGACTGTTCGTGTGTCCTTAGGTAGGTCATTTCACCTCTTGAAGTCTCAGTCCAGTCCCTCATTATTAACAACAGGTCAGGAATGGATGTGGGGCGTGTATCGGATGGCATTTATGCAGCATGTAGCTCAGGGCTTGGCAAGGAGGTATCAGTAAAGCGTACATTCTTCCCTTCTACTCTTCTACTGGGATTTTCTGTCACCAGCATAGAACCTACCAAAAATCCTCTGGACCTTTGGCCAAGACTAGCTACATGGTGGACAGAAGCCAGAAGGGCCTGAACAGAATCCTAAGACACACTGGGCTCTGCAGGGTTCTGAGTTGCTTGGGAAATGTTGTCTTGGCCACAGGCCGTCTAGCATGCCTCCCTTGCCCTCCCCACCCCAGGTTGCACTATCCTCTCTAGAGGGCAGAGGATTCCCCCATGTTACTTGTCCCAGTCAGAATGGAAATAATGGGGAAGGCAGGACACATATCCCATTTCAATGGCAAGCTGCTTATTCTGTGCCCTAAGTCCAGCCAGGCCTTAAGGCAGGCAGCGCGGGCCCAGTCAGCCAGCCCGGTGGTGCCTCCCTCCCGCTTGCCTCTGGCAGCCCGCTCAGCCTCAGCCCACACTGCCAGCCTGGGTTTCCAAGGCTCGTGCTGCCCCCTTGAGGCTGTCTGCCACAGCAGCGTGGCTGTGAGACCTGTGTTGGCTTTGCACAAGCTGGGAATGGAAAGTCTAGTCTGGGACAGGCAGTCCTCAAAGAAAGGCCATCAAAACACCAGGAAGACTCTGCTCCGGCCCTTGGTACCACTTGCCCACAGGTATCCAGAACCCACCACAGTGCACCTGCATGGGAACGGGGTACAAGGGAGGGAATCTGTACGTTGGGAGTTGTTCAGCTGCTTCCCCGACTTCTCTCCCTGTAAGATGGGAATCATGAAAGTCTCCCCATACACAGCCTTTAGAGGTTGCTGACCACCAGGAGACGATAAGAAGCATCATGATTTTAGCTACGTTTAATTGATCTGGGCACTATGCTTTATACATATCATCTCATTAAATCCTCTCCACAGACAAACTTCTGATGGAGGAACTAGTAGTGTCCCCATTTTACAGATGGGAAAAACTGAGGCTCACCGAGATGTAGTGAGCTGCCCCAAAATTACACACTCGTGAAGAGGAGAGCTAGGCTGCATGCTAGGTGCGTGGGACATCAGCCTCTTGTCCTTCACCCACCACTGTGATCTGACTGTCTATTAGTTCAGTGTGCTTTCCACTGGCATCTCTGCACCCCTTTCCCGTCTGTGTCCTGTTTCTTTTTCATCCCTCCTTGGCTCTTAGTTGCCCTTCATTTGACCAGTGTGTCACCTTTTCCCAGCCACTGCCAGCAGGACAGGAGGGGCAGCCGGTGACATGGGGAGCGGTGACCCACAGAGGGTCACTCAGGACATGGGCTGCTGACAAAGATTCCCTGATCCAGAGCCCAGTCGCAGGACAGCCCGGAGCCTGGGCGATGCTGAAGTGGCCTGTTTCAGGCTTATCGTCCAGGGCGCTCCTGAGCACTCTTGCAAGGGTGCTTGCTTCTGTCCGTTACCAAACACTGACGACTTGCTGACTTCCAGACACCAGACAATGTCTTCTCTGAAGTTTTTTAAACATTTATTTATTTATTTATTTATTTATTTATTTATTTTTTCGAGGTAGGGTCTCGCCCTAGCTCAGGCTGACCTGGAATTCACTATGGAGTCTCAGTCTGGCCTCAAACTCTCGGTGATCCTCCTACCTCTGCCTCCCAAGTGCTGGGATTAAAGGTGTGTGCCACCACTCCTGGCCTTTAACATTTATTTTTATTAATTTACAAGGAGAGTAGGGGGAGAGAGCAAATGGGTATGTCAGTGCCTCTAGCCACTGCAAATGAATTCCAGATGCATGCACTACTGTAGCCTTACTTCATTGGGAGCAAAAGTGGGAAAATTTCAGGATGGGAGCTGCTATTCACCATGACTGAGGGCTTCCTAGGATCTTCTTAAAATATTGTACATGTACTGTGTGTGTGTGTGTGTATGTATGTATGTGTGTGTGTATGATGTCTGTAGTGTATGCACATGTGTGTGAGATGCATGAGCCTATTGTGGGCACGTGGAGGCCCAAGGAGAACACTGGGTGTCCTGCTCCACTGCTTATTCACATGTCTCCTTGAGACAGTCTTCATTGATTCCAGAGCTTTCCATTTTCATGAGCCCCACTGATTCCCCATGTTGTGCTTCACGTGGGACTGGGGTTAAAAGACATGCATAGTCGTTCCCAGATGTTCACCTGGCTGCTCGGGTATTGAACTCAGCAGTCTCAGTCCCCCATGCTTGTACAGGAGCATTCTTACCCACTGAGCCATCTCTCCAAGAATCTCACGAAAGGACCATCCTAAAGTTGCCCTTGAGTCTGCAAGAGGTCACAGGGAAAGAACATGCATTGTGCTATTTTAAGACAGCAGTTAGGAAATGGTCTCCACTGACCGTTCCCAGAAATCCACTGTCTATTACTCACAGCCCTGAGCACTGGAGACAGGTGATGTGGAAATAGATGTTCCTGATTCGCCACTTCCTTGTTTTTGACAACAGTCCCCACTCTGCCCTTGGCGTGCGGCAGAGGCAAACTGTCTAATCTGGGAATCAGGAAGTCTGGGTAACAGTTCCAGCTTCGTGGCCAGCTGGCTGCCACCTGGTCAGGTCACAAGGTCTGCAGACCTCTATCTGCTCATGGGTAAAGCCAGAGAGGTGAATGCAGTAAGTTCCTGGCTTCTTGACTTTTGCACGTTCCAACCAGGAAGCTATCGCTCTGTCCGGCTGGCTCTACTGAACCATCTCTGCGCCTCACGAAACCCTACCACGGTGGAAAGGACCAAGGCTTCTTGCTCCAACCTGGCCACTTACTAACTGATGGCACACGGCTAGCCACAAGGGATGAGCCCATATCTTTATCTATAAATGGGGGGTCACTACCTTTATCAGATGACAGGGACAATACATCTTACATACCTACTACATGTAGTCGGTCCTCAGGAATGCTCTGTTGCTGAATAACAGAACCCACACGGAGGCAGCTTTAACTAAACTACTGGCTTGAAAAAAAAAAAAAAAAGAATGCTGTTTCTGCTCCTAAGCAACTAGAGCACGGTTACTCCTGTCAAAGATCAGTGCCAGTAACGGGCATGCACCAGAGCCCCTGTCAGCACACCAAGAAGTCAAGAACTCTGCCACACTCCCTAATGGGCTTAGAAATAGCTACAGATCCGAACCAACCATTGCGAACACACAGGCTTGGTCTAGACACTGGAACTGACTTTCTGTATCCAAAATAGAATGTTTGGAGGAGCTAGTCATTCTCTAAAATGTCAACCCAATTTTTTTTTTTTCCAGATACGCCGCTTCTCCATGTTCAGCAAGTTTCAAGACAGAAGGCACCTTGAGGAAATCTAGTTAGAAGCTCCCCTGACAAATACAGAACTCTTAAATAACATGGGCAGATTCATCCATAAGGAGCTGTAATTAAATGGTGGGTCTGCTATCACTGCAATATTGTATTTTCTACTTCATACTGCCCTCTCACATACATGAACTCGCTTTGTGACCCTGAGAGGAATTCAACAGGCAAGGAAGTCCAAGGTCACCCTGTTGAAGGAATTTGATCTCCATCACCAGCCACATGGCTTCATTGCCAAGGCAGGCCCAGAAGCTGTGTGTGGCTCTGGGAGGCATCAGAGTGGCTCTGAAGGGAGCCCAATGTGCTCAGCTTCCTGGGTTGGAAGTGTAACCCTTGGGGGAAAAGAGGAAAGGTTCATGGATTGAGATGACTGTTGGGGATGGGAACAGAGTGGTCATGTGTATGCCCTGTGTCAGGGAAGATGGGTTATGTCACTTCCAAAGCCATCTATGCACCTAGGGACATGCCAAGTATCAGGAAATGTGACTCGTGCCCTCAGGATGCTGGTGGCTGCCTGCATAGCCCGTGGAGCTCCCTGGAGTCAACTTGAACAGTACTGGTCAGTAATGTAAAAGTGCGTACTGTAGTGCACAGCACATGGATGGCTCTCAGAAACACCATGATGAATGGGAGCACCCCCCCACACACACGTGTGTGTGTGCGCACAAGCATGCTGACCAGCTGATTGCAATGACATCAAGCTATGGGAAAGATAATCTAATCTGCCAGGAAGAAATCAGACCAGTAGTTGCTTGCAAGAAAGACAAGAATGACTATGAGGCCCAGTGGAACTTTAGGGCAGATGGATATATGAGTAATTGTGGTAGGGGTGGTTACACTCATGTATAAGTTATTTAATTGACTTAATTGCATATGTGTGTGCATGTGTGTGTATATGTCTAAACCAGGGTCTCTTACTATTGCAGATAACTTTCCAGCATTACGTGGGCAGCTGGAGAACTGAACCTGGGCCAGTGGGCTTTGCAAACAAGCACCTTTAACCACTGAGCAATCTTCCCAACCCCCATTTGTAAGTTCCATAAAATTTTGGCAGTACACATTGAAATGAACGTGTTTATTATATATAAGTTATGCTTCAATCAAGTTTATTGCTTAAGACAACACAATCTTTGCTCTTTGTGGAGTTTTTAGTCTGGAGGAGAAAAATAAGTTATTTCATAAATAAATGCGACATAATTATGATGGGAATAAAAGCTAGGAGGGACATTACATGGAGGATGAGGATATAAGAGGGACTTGGTTCATTCAAGTAAACTGAGAAAGCTTTCCCAAGGAAGTATCATATACCTGATGTTAATGCGTATATGAAACAGGGGACTGGACCAGGTTAGAATACCTATGGACCAAGTGGGAGATGAACCAAGCAGGACAGCACGTACGAAGAGTCGGTGGAAAGGTTGAAAGGACTTTGGTAAGGATCCCTGAGAGAAAATACATCTGTCTGGAACAGGAGGAGGGATGCTACAAGGCAAGTTAGAGGTTTGAGATGATAGGAGGAAACCATGTAGAGATAGATGATCAGTCCTGGAGAAGAGCTGGCATTTTGCCTGAGAGAATCAGAAGTCCATTGAAGTGTTCTGAGGAGTTGTGAATGACCAGCTCAGTTCATGCACTAACACTCTGGAATTAGTGCTCACTTCTCCCTCCTCCAGGTGGAAGGTTCATGAGCTTCAAGCCGGTTCTTACTGACCTGTGCAGCCCCCAGAGAAATTTCAACAGCACTGGACAGGAGGGAATGCAAAGAAGTTTCTGAATGAGTGACAGAAAGAAAAAAGAAAGAATGGATAGATGGATGGATAGATTGGTGGATAATAAATGGATGGCTGATAAATAAATGGGTTAAGAGGATAACTGACAAACATGGATAGATGATGGGTGGGTAAATAGATGAATGGATGGATGGATGGATGGATGCATCTTGTTAGGATGTGCTTTTCCACAGTCACCTGATAAATGACAAATTTGGACCAGTTTAATTTTTCTCCCCAAATCGAAGGCACAGTACAGAGATGAGAAGCCTGTGCCTCCATGTTGCCAGCTACAGACCCTGACCTCTGAGCACACAAGAAACCAGCTCCTGGGTGACAGGTCCCTGAGCCTCCCAGGTGCTCTCTCACCTGCACAGAAACCTTGTTGTCTCAGCATTTTTCCTACACCCACCAATGGTCATGCCTCACTGCAGACCACCCCTACGTGCCTGAGAAAGCGCCTCTGTCAGACCCGCCAGGACACTGTTCACACTGCCCTCAACTCTCTGCTCCTCTGGGAAGTCTTTCCTGCTTACCTGTCCCCATCAGCCACCACCTTGCTCATCTCTTCCCTGAAGACGGAACGTGGCCTCTGCTCCGTTCTTGTGCATTTCTTCACTATTCAAGCATTATGCTCCTCATGCTCCGTTCACTAGACTCCTGTGTTCAGCATGAAGCAAGGTGAGGCGAGAGGAGACAGACTATAGGTGAGTTGAAGCAGATCACTAAAAAGACCCAAGGGACACAGAAAAACCATTAATATCAATATTCTTTCCCTTGAGGTAACATTACTGAATGATATTGGACATCAATAAATAGAATTTCCCTCTGATTCTTTGTTTGTTTCTGTGTTACCTCTTGCTGGACTTCTCATTACTTTTGACTCCGTTTCCCCCAGGTATCCAGTGCTACCCTATGGCTCTTAGTATTTGTTGCAATGTCCTTGTGTTTCTTTCCAACATACAACCCCTAACTCATGCTTTCTTCTGTGGTCTGTTCATGACCTTCTGCCCTACAGTCAGAGTAAGCCAGCATCTCCTCCACAGTGAGGAGACACATGTGTGGCACCAACGACGGTTCCGAACTAGGAGACATCACGGAAAGGCAGACAAACTTGCATCGTACTACATGAGGGAAAAGGTCTGTCTTCTTCGTATGTTATCTGAAGTAGATTCATTTCTCCTCTGATCCTTGAATGAAAACCCAGCTGTTGTTTCTGGCCAGGCCATAGGTTGAGATTTAGAACAAATTTCAGTTAAGCAATGAGGGTACATACAGTGTCTGGTTGGGACAGAGTCATGGATTTTCAGAGAAGACATATGCGCCCAAGTCCCATCTCTACACAGCTGGGAAGGCCTGGCTTGCAGAGAGTTGGCCCCACAACCTGGGACACGATGTGGACCACATGGCTCATGCTGACGATGGATTTTCCACCTTTTATGCACAAGTATCATTTAACCCTCACCTTGACACTAAGAGCCAGCTTCTCTTCACAGGAAAGCCAGCTGAGCAGGCACAGATAAGGAATGAAGTGAGCTTCTGCCCCGGTGAGGTGGTTTTGAAGTCAAGTGTGTGGTCATATTGTCATTATCATTACTCTTGAAAACTCTAGGATGAGTCCTTCAGCTTGCATGACAAAGGGTCTCACCTCCCAGGCTACACTGTGACCCATACTGACAGCCACTGTTGTATTCCTCGCCCCACCCCATGCCCAGTGCCGACTGATCTGCACATTTGAGAGGCTCATGAAATACCAACCGATTGTCCAGAAAGGGCCTTACAGAGCTGGAAGCTGTGGCTTTTAAGTGACTAACCTTTTCCCCTCTCCATATATAAAGCCAGCTTCGGGCTAGAGAGATGGCTTAGCTGTTAAGGCACTTGCCCATGAAGCCTAAGGACCCAGGTTCCAGTACCCATGTAAGCCAGATGTACAAGGCAACACATGTGTCTGGAATTTGCAGATTCTCTATCTCTCTATTAGCCTCGTTATTTCTCTCTCAAAAAGATCAATAAATAAAATATAAAAAAATTAATAAAACACCTTAAAGATGAATGCCTTGGTATAAAGATAAACATAAAAATGCAGAAAACTCAGAAGCTTTAAAGATGAGAAGGGAGACAGGTGTGGTGGCACATGCTTGTGATCCCTGTATTTGGGGACTGAGACAGGGGGTGCTTTAAGTCTGAGGCCACCCACAACTACATAGTGAGACTTTATCTCAAAAAGAAAAAAATAATAAATATGTAAATAAGTAGATAAATAAATGAAGGAGAAAGTATAATCCTTCCACCCACAGGTATCATGTTGCTTTGTTTCCTTTCAATCCCCACTGTGCAAAGATTTATACTATCACTCTTGACTATTCTTATAAATGTCTACAATAAAAAGAGTATATTTACATATGGGAAATAGGAAAAAAATTAGAACAGCAATGTTAGTTACATAGATTTAACTGATAACATTTTACACATTCCGATTTGACTTCTCCATACCCTGTTCTGAGGAACTCTAACTGCGAACCGTCACTTTCATTGAACATTGAAGATTCATGGCTGGTTCTTTATGATTGCATGATATTCTTTGTGGGCTGAACCAAAAGTCACCTCACACTTCTGGCTGCTGAGCATGCAACAGGCTGGTTCCAATCTGCTATGTGTGCTTAGAGGTGCCAACAAAGGAAGTCTTGGTAGAGGCCACTGGGCAGCCTTACATGGCAGTCAGACACCGAAATCCACCGGGCACTGGTCAGTGTATGTCTGAGCTGCGCAGGCATGTGCCAGCATCTGAGGCTAGAAAATGACTGTGCTTCTTCTCACACAAGAAATCTCTGCACAGCACGGCTCTGCTCACGCCTATGGAAGGATACTCAGAGACAGAGAGCTAAGAAAGATACCGAGGCACTGGCATGTAACAGTTTAGATGGAACAAAAGAGAAGCACAAGTAAGCGTGATCTATGTGTCTCTGTCTGTCTCTCCCACACACGCCAGATTTCCTATTCTCAGTCCAGAGATACACTGTGCACAGTTTCTTATGAATCTTCCAGAACTGACTGATCTACACAGTTACCTTTGCCTCCTATCTATTCCCTTGTCCAGCTCTCTTATTTCTCTCCCTCCCTCTCTCTCTCTCTCCTTCCCTCCTTGCCTCTCTCCTTCCTTCCCTTTGTTTATTTGAAATAGGGCCATGTTATGTTGCCCAGACTGACCTGGAACTCACAATCCTCCTGACTCAGTTTCCGGAGGGTTCGTTACAGGCATGAACCACACAGGCCAGTTATCTTTTTTCAGTCTATCTATGTAGCTATTTGTCAACCCACACTCAGGGTTCTCTAGATGAATGCCTATCACAGAATAATTGAGAGGGGACATGATGGATGAGACCTTGGTTTCTCACTCTAGCTACAAACCAATTTTGTAACTTTTAGCCAAAATCTCTTGCTACGCTCTGACTTGGTTTCCTCCCACGAAAGACAAGGCCGGGTCCACCCACTAGTGAACCTTGAAACATGGAGAGGTGGAAATCCGGACAGTTCTAGAAAACTTTGCTCTCCTGGGGCCTTCTGTGGAAAAGGAACAAAGGTGGTTTCCTAGCCCCATGAGGGGAGTTTGAGGAAAGAACAGGGTGGGTGAGGACAGCCCAGCCACCACAAGCACTGTTTGGTCACCCAGAACCCCGCAGCCCAGTGAAGGGGACAGGGTGATCTTTCATAAACATTACCTCACGTGTTTTGTGGGAGATAAGCTGTTTGCTAAACTTTGTCAGAGGAGCAGGCTGGGGTGAGCCCTCCGCGTGACCATCACCAGGACGGTAGCCGCCTGCTCGGACCGGCTGTGGGGACCTCCAGCTTGGCTTGCCCAAAATAAAGGAATCTGCAAGTGGAGCTGGCTCTATTTAGTGTAAATAGAGACAAATGCTCTTGGGGTTGAAGGACAAAGGGGTCACGTTGGGAGAGAGACTGCGTGAGGCCTCGTCAGTTCAGGATCCGGGGGTCTGTGGGCACCCTGGAAGCCACCCGCTTTGCCGCACAGGGAGTTGACCCTTCATGCAGCACCAGCTTACTCTGGGAGGGGTTTTCTGTGATGGGTTCACATCAGATCAGAGCCTCTTCATGGAGACACCCTACAGGCGCATTTGTATCGAGTTCCACAGGAAGGGCCTCCTCCCAGAGATATGCTTAAGCTTAAGGACAGCCCTGTGTGGGACAGAGAGGAGGTGACGGCCATCACTGGCAGAGTGGAGTGTCCGGGGACCTGGAGAAGCTGAGCTGACCACCAGCTCCCCTGCCTTCCACGTTCTTCCTCCTCTGAAGCTCAGGACTGAGTCCTGGGGGTACTTGCTAGTAACCACCTTTCCTCATCAGAGGCACTCTGCCTCCAGCCCCACACCTCTGCATGAGGACGGCCTCCCAGGAAGCAGAAGTCCGCAAAGGGCCCCCATCAAAATTCAACAAGCTTGACTGCTAGCCCAGGCCCCAACCTGAGGCAGCCAGGCTGTGCCCTGCTTGCTTTCCCGCTTATGGTTGCTGCTATGCTAACAAGTTAAAAAAAGAAAAGTCAAAGGAGCTCACCGTGCTTTTCCCTCCCCTCTGATGCCGCAGACCTAAAAGCAGCTTCCCAGCAGTGTTTTCACTCTGAACTCACGCCTATTCTTATTTACTTATTGTATTTATTTGAGAGAGAGAAGGAATGGGCACATCAGGGCCTTCAGCCTCTGCCAATCTACTCCAGATGCCACCTTGTACATCTGGCTTTTATGGGTACTGGGGAATTGAACCTAAGTCATTTGGCTTTGCAGGCAAGGGCCTTAACTGCTAAGCCATCTCTCCAGCCCCCCCCCCTTTTTTGAGGTGGGGTCTCACTCTAGCTCAGGCTGACCTGCAACTTACTCTATAGTCCCAGGCTGCTCTTGAACTCACAGTAGTTCCTCTTATCTCAGCCTCCCAAGTGCTAGGATTAAAGGTGCGCACCACCATGTCAGGCCAAATTCTTTTTTATGTTCTTTCTATGGTCGAGTTAGATGCCGAGGCTTGGGCCTGCAGAGTGGGCATGCATGAGCAACTGCCTTTGGGAGGCATACACTTCTTCTAGACCCATGTTCTCCACAGCTCTTACTGACCCTGGTTAATAGCCAAACAGACAGGCCAATACTGTCTTTGTAATAATAACTATCATGTGTGTGACTCAGCATTTGCACTTACTTTCTGTGTGACCTCTAGCTGAGTTACTTAGCCACTCTAACCTCCAATTCTTTGTGTATAAATTGGCAGAAGTAATCATGTCTACTTATATGACAGTTATGAACATGATTACCTTATATATAACAAGCCTAAACTGTGCTTGATACATAAGTTAATTCAATATAGAACAGAATGAATATATTAAGACAATAAAAAAAAATTGCTGTTAGAACACGGTGCTGTAGAAGTGTGCTATATGTATAATTCCCAGAACAATTTGTTTTGTGTTGCTTTTTTGAGGTAGGGTCTCACTCTAGCCCAGGCTGAACTGGAAGTCATTCTGTAGTCCCAGGCTGGTCTAGAACTCATGGCAATCCTCCTACCTCTGCCTCCCCGGTGCTGAGACTTAAGACATGAGCCACCACACCTGGCTCAAAACAATTTTTCAGATTTCAATATTATTATAATTCTCACATCACCCTATGAGGAGAGATGAACATTACCTTGGCTCCTAGGCTTGTACTTGGGGCATCCGAAGTCCAAAATGGGCCCTCTTGTTCCAAAGCCATGTTCCCACTCTTGGGGCTGATTAGTGTCAAAAGAAAAGACTGTCATCCATTGTCACCTCTCTTCTTCAGTTAAAAAATCAACAACTACAGCTATGACAGCAGCAACTAAGAAACTTACATGCCCCCTCCAGTTGGCAAGCGGGCACCATTGACCTTGGTTATGCTGACCTTCTCCTGAGCGGGAAAACAGTTAGCTGGGCTCGTTTAGGAAATCCCTAGTTCGTATCACACCACAGGGTAGGGACATGGCCTCACTGCCTTGGGCTGTCCTAGCCAGTCGCCCATCATACCACCTGAGAACACAGTCCCTTATCTCAAGCCTGTCTGAGGAGCTCACCGTCTTGATGGCCACTGAGATTCTCAGCACATGCTGGCTAGTCCTTGGTTATTTAAACATCCTGTTACTTCTAGAAGCCTCTGTCGCTGCCCCCAGCACCAGGCCCCTCTGTGTTTGGCTTTCACATTCTGCACTTCCTAATTCCATTCCTGGGGCTTAATTATGATTACACAGCTTTATTACACAGAGTTGATTTTTAAGTAATGGCCCTAATTAAGAGTGAATTTTAATTAAGCTTAATTCAGAGCCTGCCTCCGCTTGCCAAAGATTTGCAGCCTGAGACGAGGAGAGGCTGCCTGAGCAGAACTCACGCGTGACGTTGATCTTCACGGGGCTGCTGCGACTTCTCCACCACATGGGTTTGCTCCATCGCCTGGCCTCAGGAGTGCACGTCTTCAGCAGGCTGTAGTGGACAAACTCTATTCCACCTTCCTTTCCCTCTCGAGCCCTGGCAATAAGCAAACAGAAGTCACTTGTTCTGGAGGTGAGGAAGCTGAGCCTTGGGGGGCAAATCTATCCATCACATTGCTCACCCTGCTTAGAAGTTGAAGTGACCCTGCTTTCTTCCCTCCGCCTGCTCATAAGACCCACTTTACACATGAGCACACCGAGGGGGCCATTCAGTCAAGTCAGGGGGGGACGGATAGCTCTGATCCTGATGTGATCTTGTTTCAACACAGGTTTGCAGAGGACAGCAGTGAGCTGAGCCCAGCAGAGACCAGCCTGACTTAAGTCTCACCTTAGTCACTTTGTCCCAACCTTGGAGGGTCACGAGCTGTGCCAGTGAGTTCTGTCACATCCACCTCTACAAACACTAGCAAGTGGGAAAGAAAGACAAAAAAACACCATAAAGCTATTTATTAAGTGAAATTTTACCCTACACTTAAAGCTGCTGGAAAACAAGGTTACCTCCAAATCACAGTGTCCTTAAACATGCTCAAGACTAAGGGCTGATAGGCCCTTAGCTCAGGAAATAAGTGAAGACTTAAGACTGCAAAACTAAAGCTTTTCTCCCCCATGTGCTGAGAAGGACCAAGGGCTGGAAGATAACTTTCTGTCACTGTGGTATCCAGTGGGAAGACCTGTTCAAGTACCACCTAAGATCGGCTCTCACCTTGCCCGCTCTGTACACACTGGGCAAGGCAGGGTGATGCCACCCCTGGCACTGTTGGGTGGATGACAGGATCCCACACAGAAATCCGGCTCACCTGACCCCTGCCATGGCTCAAGGCCAGGTGTGGACATTCCTTTGGTGTTTCAAGTGAAAACCCAAGTGAAATCGATACATTCCCCAAGGAGGAACCTGTTCATGGGCATAAGCAGGCCCTGACCACCATGTTGAATGACATTGTCGCACTGTTCTGTTGGATGATAGTGAAAATCACACACAAGGAAGCCAAGACCTAAAAACTCCTTGACTTTTCTGGAGGGAAACGGAAGGTGAAAAAGAGGATCCAATTACCTTGGAGGTAAAAGCGGCAGTTTTACTCACAATGCTGTACCTAAAAGCTCACATTGAAAACAGCCATTCAAATATGTCCCAGGCTAAGTTAAAAGGGGAAACTGTGTGTGTGTGTAGGGTGGGTGAGAAATCATGTCTCAAACTCCCACCATTCCACAACTTCTGATTGAGGGAATCTTCCTTAGGCTGGAAGAAAAAAGAAAAAAGAAAAGATAAACAGGCTTAAAACACAATAGATAAGCACACTGACTTTCATAATACAAACCACACAATGCTTCCACGAAACGTTTGGAATTTACAAGCCCCATTTGCTGATTCTAACCTGACAGCAGGCTTTCTCGCAAGCAGAGCCAAAGCAGGAGCTGCTGGTCTTTTCCTAGGGGTTCAGGGTGTGTTACCGTCAGACCCTTAACTGAGCCAGGTGCTTAGATGTACCTGCTCCGTGTCTTGTCCACCTAGAAAACTCCATTGCAAGAGCAGAGGGGAAGCAACAATGGTTGAAATATCAAGGAGTTACAGAAACCAACTTGTCCCCAACCATGCGGCCCGCGTAACCATCAGGCTCAAACCGCTAACTCGTCCTCTCTTAGTATTTTTTCCCCAGCTATGTCAAGGCAAGGCATAGGAGTGGTTTTGTGACCAACCATAGTGGGTGGCTTCCCAAGGCAAAATCATTATTTTCTCCTTCCACTGATAGCTACATCTACACTTGTTTCAGGCTGCAGCCTTGGAACTCTAGGTCTTGTTTCCCTGGTCTATAAAATGGGGGTAACAGCATCACCTACCTTGTAGGATTGTGGAGAGATTTTAAAGAGATGGTGCTTAGCACAGAGTTAAGTGTTCAGCGCACTGTCAGTGGGAACTCTGGCTCAAGTGTGTGCTGCGGCTTATCCGCAGCTCCTGGCCTGGCTGTTGGAGAAGAGGCTTCTGTGTTCAGAAGTGCCCAAGTGCCCCAGAGGAAGCGGTTGAGCGGCTCAGTTCAGCTTGGCCAGGGCTGCAACAGCTGCTGCTTGACTTTGTGAGGATCCAAGCTGATGGGGGTGAGGCCGCAAACAGCTCGTGGAGAAGATGGAGACGTGTGTGAAGCCTCGCTGGACTGTGGCTCCTAGGAAAATCCTTGCAGGCTTCGTGTGCACCGGCGCCCACCTGCGTGTGTGTGTGTGTGAGCGTGCGCGCGCGTACACACACACACACACACACACACACACACACACACACACACACACACATCTCTTCCTTGCCATCGCCCTTTCACGCAGAGCAAAGCCCAATGCCTCTACTAGCATCTGAGCGCATAGCTGTCCTGGCCTCTGACAAAACGCACTGCTTCTCCCCTGCGGATGCCTAATGCACTTCAGCCTGGGGATTTATATCAAGCAGTAAAATCCACAGGACAGAAAAAAAAATGCAAATTAATTTTACAATATAATATTATCATTGTCAACATAAAAGACTCCTATTCGGTGTTCCTCAAAAGAAAATACGCCATAGTGTCATTTGTTTCAGGGAATGCAAAAAAAGTTTCAACAACTAACAGGGCATGTTTCTGAGCAAAATATGCCCCATATATGATGTTGGGACGCATATTGTCAGTGGCCACTTGTGTGTCTGTGTTCTTGCAAACAAACCCATGGGATGGAGTCAAAGAAGGTCACCCCTAGCCTGCCTTTATACCTACAGGTCATCTACCTACCTCTGTCCCAAAATGAAACAAGCAGAGTAAGTTTATTCAGAGAGAGAAGCAAGCCCTCTGAGACGAGCCATGAATGCACGCATCTCAGGATAAGCTGGCTTCCCAGTTGCTGGCTTTGCTCTGGAGGGACCTTGGTGGACCTTGAGTACATAAGTGGTCCGTGTTGGTACGAGCAAGGGGAGGTTGGGAAGAGAAGATGTCACCGAGAAAAGGGGGAGACTGTGACTCCCTTCATTTCTCTAGGATGTGCTTGTTCTTTTGTTTTGTTTTTCAAGGTAGGGTTTCACTCTAGCCCAGGCTGGCTCAGGGTGGCCTAGAACTCACCGCGATCCTCCTACCTCTACCTGCCGAGTGCTGGGATTAAAGGCATGTGCCGCCACGCCCGGCTTAGGATGTGCTTTTATATCACTTGTGCCTCCTCCAACTGCTAATGATCACTCGCCATGTTTCTCTTGAACAGGATGCTAACAGGCCAATGCTGTTGGTGGATTTGATAGAAAAAAAAAAGTAACTGTTCTTTTAATTAGGAGTTTGGGTGTCATATTAGATATCCAGTCACAAGAGGACCAAGTCTAAATGTATAAGGCTTTAAACAGCAATAATTGCCTCAATGACATTGAATATAAAACAATATATTCTAGGTGGTTCTCTCAATATGAGGAAGTATACAAGTACAATGGGCACTTGGTATCTTCAGGTATTGGTTCTAGGGACCCCCTGTAGATTGCTCTCCAGGGATGCCCCAGTCCCTAACATCAAATGGCATCACATTTTCACATATCTTATTCACATCCTCCTATACAATTTCAGTCATCTCTAGGTGACTCATAAAACCCAATGCATCAAAGTGCTAGGTAAACTATTGTTAGACTGAGTGCTTTAGACGGGAAACAAGTCAAAGTATGTCCAGAACAGATCCAAGATTTTTTTTTTTTTTTGCATTTGTGTGTGTGCGTGTGAGATGGATGGATGGTGTGGTGTGTGTGTGTAAGTGTGGTTTATGTGCCCTTGTGTACCCCATACACTCACCTGCAGCAGGGAGGGGCGCTTACCTGTGGTGGTTGCAACAGGACACCCACATTCTGTTCCATCGCTCCTCCACCTGGTCTTGTTCGGATCCAGAGTCTCGTTACTGGTTCCAGAGCTTATGGAACTCCAACAATTCTTGGGTCCCAGCTTCCAAGTGGGACTAGGCTTACAGGCATGCATAGACACACCCAGCTCTTTCGGAGGGCTCTGGAGACTCAAACCCTGTCAGTTTCTGGCCCCCTTGGGCCCTCCCTCAGGCTTGCACAGGAAGGACACTTAACCACGGGGCCATCTCTCCAGACTTCGATCCAAGTTTTCACAAATATTTTTGATTCATTCTGGCTGAGCCTTCGGGTGTGGAACCTAAAGATGTAAGACCCAAATGTATTACTATAGCCAATTCACTGATGAGCAAAGAGAGGCTGGTGCGAGATGACATGAGTTATCCATAGTTGCCCAGCCTGTGGGAGGGGGAGTTGAGATGCACACTCAGGTCTTCTTGGTTCCAGAGGTGTTTATCCCAAGCCTTCATACTCTCTTACATGGCAAAATCTTGGGAGGCTGTGCTAGGTCCCCTGCCATGGGCCTTACACTCGGTCCTTACAGGGAATGGAGGTATTGTCAGTCCTCCTATATAGATGCAAAACCAATGCTTAAGATAGGGAAATCATTTGTCCAGGTTGCTTGGATAACAGGCAACTTGATGCTGTGAGGGAAGAACAGAGGGCTTGAAGGTCCTTACAGATGCCATGCCTCATGTCAGTCTACACTGCATGACTGTCATGATTTTATCAGGCAAATAAGTGACCTCATGTCACATCTACAGATTTGGACAGAGTCTGTCCCCCATGTTTGAGAAGATGGCCAGAAAGGAGCTCTTGACAGTCCTTCACAAGTGTGCTCTGGCACTCATGGTGAACTGATGGAGACCTTGACAACCAGCTTCAA
Organism: Dipus sagitta; assembly: GCA_036346955.1. Lineage (NCBI taxonomy): Eukaryota > Metazoa > Chordata > Mammalia > Rodentia > Dipodidae > Dipus > Dipus sagitta. The sequence continues at coordinate 46,036,222 of CM070777.1, read as the reverse complement.
TGGAAGAAGGAAAGGAAATCATGGCCCAGAGAGATAGATGGCTTCCCTGCTTCTCAGGATGAAACGTGGTCCTGCTACTCAGTCCTGACCACTACAACTCCCTCAAATTCCAAATGGTACCCTCAGGGCCATGACCAGATCCAGTGTGTGACAGGTTCTATCAGTTAGCCCTTACTGGGGGCTCATGGGTACAGAGGGAGCTGATGGGCCAAGCAGTCAGTGGAGAGGACAGATTTGTTTTCTGACACTTGTGGTTTACAGATTGTGGTGAAACAGACACGAATCAGACAGAGATAAGCCGGACCAGCCAAAAGTTCTTAGTAAGACAGCAAGAAAGTGGGGGAATCATCAGATGGATGACGAACATTAGATGCTGAACTCCAGGAAGACTTCTTTCAGAAGGTGACATTGAACAGAGACCTGGTCCCGGGCAGACCTGGTGACATATTCCAGGAAGGACAGTGTCTGAAGATCATTGCTTTGGGAAGTCACCCACATCAGAGTTTCCATGATGACACCAAGATCACATCGTTCCTCAACTCAAATTCTGATCAACAATGAATCACAGCCACCCTCCGAGTGGAGTACCACCACCCACGCCTCCAAACCGCCACCCAACCTGCCGCACCACAATGACAGTTTGTTTGACCAACAAAGAATATATTATGCCAAAATACACTTGGTGAAAACACATCCACGGGGAGGGCGAGGTCTACGCTTCTTCTTTAAGCAGCTATCAGCTTTGATATTCATGACTGCGGGAAGGTTGGCACCTACCTGCTTGGGTGGGGGCCCTTGATGCCAAAGCCCACAAAGTCAGTGTGACTGCACGGGTCAGGAAATGGAGGATCTTTGCTAAGCGACCAGGGGGAAAGGAAACGGCCCTGGCTGAGCGCAGCATCACACACCAGCCCTGAGCTGGCTCCTTTACCTCAGCAACTCCCTCCCTAGAGGACAGCACTGACATCTCTACCTTCATATCCAAGGACACCCGGTCTTTAAGAGACAGAGCCACATCCTCAAGGCCACGCACAGCAAGTAAGTGGCAGAGCCAGAATTGAGTGCGTCACATCACTTACTAATTCGCTGTTAATTACATTCACCAAATGTGTTGATCACGTGGTAGCTTCCAAGCACCTTGGTGGAAGCCCCAGGCCAGCGCGATGTGGATGCATTATCAACATATCTCACCCCCAGTTCCCATCTGTCTCATTGCTATCTTGCTTGATCTTATTGCTGCTCCATTTGGCAGATGTCAAGACTGACAACTAGAGGGAAGCAGTTCCTCAGTCACTCAGCCCCCACGGGGCAAAGCCAGGATTCAAACTGAGGTAAGTCTGGCACCTCTTCTTCCCAGAAGGTGACTGGTGCTAAGAGAGAGAGAAGAGAGTAATGCTCCGTATTTCAGGAAATTACAGAAACATGATGGGGAAGTGAAGAACATCGACTCTGAACAGGAAAGTGGATCAAGGGGAAAGGACGTTTATGGTCAATTGACAAAATCACAAGGTGAGTGGGAGAGCAGATAAACATCTAGATAGAGGTCATAACAATTTTGGATTTATGCCAGGAGTAACTGCTGTGGTGATGACATTCAAGGGCATGTCTTTATGCTTAGGACGCAAACAGCGAATTCACCCAGGGTAGGGACCATTGTCATGCAACCCTTTGTATGGTCCAGAGAAAAGTACACACACACATGTGCATGTATGTGTGCGCAGGCATACAAAGAGGTAACTAACAAATGAGATGAAGTGTCCACAACGGATTAATGAATATACTTACTTGTCCTGAATTTGAAATTATTTCCAAAATAAAACTTAAGAGATAGGAAGAGAGAAAATTTCCCTATGTAATATAATGAACTCAGGGGAATTTTGTGAGTTCTACTCCAAGGATGGTTCTACTTATTCCCGTGCCTTGATTCCCCACTTCTCTCTGAAATGCCCCCATCACTAATCCATCCTTTCCGCCTCGCATGTCCGGTGTTTAAATGCATGTGGCCTAAAGAGCTATTCAGCATTCACAGCCTAAGCAGATGGAGCTGCTAACGTTTATATGGACTGCTAGCTGAGCCCCTCTTTCTGAGTGAATCTGCTCAACGTGGAGAAAAGAGTTCTTGGAGGTGAAATCTGCATGCTTGAGAGAACAGGCACGAGGACAGAGAGGGAATCATGAAAGAGGTGGGCGCTGAGCGTAGAGCTATCAACAAAGGAAAAAACAGACTAGTCACACCTTCCCCTGTCAAGTCACAAGTCACAGCAAGGCTGACCCAAACCTCCCTAAAATGGGCTGAAAATCAGTTTTTTTGTTTGTTTGTTTGTTTGTTTTGTTTTTTTGTTTTGTTTTGTTTTTCGAGGTAGGGTTTCACTGTAGCCCCAAGCTGACCTGGAATCCACTATGTAGTCTCAGGGTGGCCTTGAACTCATGGCGATCCTCCTGCCTCTGCATCCCAAGTGCTGGGATTAAAGGCATGAGCCACCACGCCTGGCTAGAAAATCAGTTTTTACCTCCCCTGTTGGGATGTTCTTTTCTCCGGAGAGTAAATAAAAGGACTTTAGAGAACAAGTGGCAGGGACTAAGAAGGTAGCTTAGTTCGTAAGGTGCTTGCCTTGTAAGCACAAGGACCCAAGTTCACCTCCCAGTGCCCATGCAGACGCAAAGTGTTACAGTGTACAGCCATGACCCCACTGGTAGAAACGCGGAGGCGGGAGGATCCTGCAGGTCACTGGCCAGCCAGTCTAGACTCCTCAGTGAGAAACAGGCCAGTGAGAGAACCCTGCTTGAAAGGAGGTGGAGAGAGTAACTGAGGATGAGACCCAAGGCTGTGGACCCAACACACACATGCATACGGGCATGTGCACACCCACATAAACATGGGATAACACATACGTACAACATACACATATGAAAAAAAAAAAGAATGACAAATGTTTCAATGATTGCTAAAGCCATTATGACCCTGCACTTGCCTTTTGGGTTAACCTCACCAGTTGTAGAAAAGTAGAAGTGAACCAAGTTGAGGAATAAAGTTAGAGCTTGTGTAATAAGTACTAAAGGGCAAGAATGATATACACATTTATGAAAATACTTTTCCATGTAAAGAAAGTTTTTAACCTTGCTCATTATCAGAGATAGAAATTATGAATACCTTTACGTCAATTAACAAGAATTAAAGATAATGGTAGTTTATAACATGTTAGAGGTACAAGCTTGCAGAGCTGATGGCAAATCCAAAACCAGCTCCCAGAAGCTGGGCATGGTGGTACACACCTGTAATCCCTGCACTAGGGATGCTGAGGCAGGAGGCTTGCAAGTTCAAAGCCAGCTTGGGCAAGGTACCCCAGCTCTACAACAATAGCAACTACGAACAAAACTCTGAAAAATAACTTAGCTATCCTAAAATTAAAAAAAAAAATCACCAAGTAAATTATGGCATAAATATCTATGGAATGCTAAAATAACAATTAGAAAGATTATGCTTACTACAGACTGAATTATGTCCAAAATTCATGCATTGAAACCCTGACTCCCACTCCCCCAGTGTGACTATTTTGCAGAAAGAAGTCATTAAGGTGAAACCCGTCATAAAGATGAAACCAATCATAAAGATGGAGCCTTTGGAGAGATGGCTTAGCATTTAATGCACTTGCCTATGAAGCCTAAGGACCCAGATTCAATTCCCCAGTACTCATGTAATCCAGATGCACAAGTTGGTGCATGCATTTGGAGTTTGTTTGCAGTGGCTAGAGGCCCTGGAGTGCCCATCCTTGCCCCTCTATAATAAGTAAATAAATAAAATATTTTTTAAAAAAGATGGATGCCTATCTGATAGAATTAGTGCCCTTTAGGAAGAGACTCAGGAGAATCAGCACAGTTTCTCTCTTTACCACACGCAGATACAATGAGGAAGTTAGCCATCTGCAAAACTCATCAGACACCAAATTGGCCAGCATGTGGAACATGGATTTCCTAGCCTCCAGAACTGTAACAACGAAACTCTGTTGTTTAAGTCACCCACCCTGTGGAACTTGGTCTGGCCATCTAAGTAAAGTACAATAATGTTCTTAAAGGCTCTTTAAACATTTAAGTTAAAAAAGTTAAAATCTTTAAAGTGTCCTTGTGGTATAATTTCAACAGTAGTAGAAAATGAAAATTCAGATTCCTAATTCAATGATGTCACGCTCTGTCCACAGTATTTTTGTCAGAGATACAAACTGCCTAACAGTGTTCAAAGTAATAATGCTTTATCACCATTGATTAGCTGTCAGGTGTGGTGCGAAGCTTTTCCTATGCATTGTCGCACCTGATGTTCCCAAACTCCTTACCACAGAGGGACTATCACTGTCATTTTAGAAACACTAAAACTAAGGTCCCTCAGCACATGAGCAACAAAGCCCAGGCAAACTGGCACTTGTTTAAGTCCCAAACTGTTAGGTTCTACAGACATGTGGTATTTCCAAGCAGTAAACAGTTTGCTTCCATGGCAAAATTAACCAATAGCATTTTCCCAAGATGCATGTCATGATTTCTTAATCTCTCCTCTATGTCCCCAAAACAGCTCTTCTGTGCTGGGATAGTAGCTATTATTTCCTGAGAAGTGTCTTTAGAATGAGCTTGTTCTGTTTCCTGCCCGGAGCGTGTGCTGACCTGAGTAGCCACATGGAGTTTAGACATGGTAGGGACTGGTACTACGTGGGCATTCTGAGTCTCCCAGGGTGGTGTCCTCGTCCAATGGCTACAGCTCCTCACATATGGGGGGGGGGGTAGGAGATACTGACCTCTGTAGCCAATAGCTCATTACACTCCTAAGACAGAACCATTTTTAGAAGGCCTCTAACATCCTAAGAATCAGCCATAAACTTACAGAGTATGCATGTCCCCAGAAAAAGCTAGTCCTTAACATTCTAGCATTATCTCTAGCCATTTCACCATTATCTTTCATTCCAAGTACACTACGTTTCTTGTATTTCCCTAAAAGTGTCTTTTTTTTCATTTTTCAAAAGCAATTTATTTATTTGAGAGAGACTGCGAGAGAAAGAGAAAGGGGGAGAGAGAGAGAATGGGTGCCCTAGGGCCTCTTAACCTCTGCAAATGAACTCCAGACGCATGTACCACCTTGTGCATCTGGCTTTACATGGGTACTGGGGAATCGAATTCTAGTCCTTAGGCTTTACAGGCTAGTATCTTAACCACTGGGCCATCTCTGCATCCCTGAAAGCATCTTATTTTAACCAAAATTTCCACAAATAATCTATGTTTTATGGCCTGAATGCCCATTGTTTTGCCTCCAGCTTTTCCAGTTAAGCTTTAGTTTATTTTTTCTGTCACTTCCTTCAGAAAGCCTTCCCTGAACCCTAATCTACAGTGGGGATATCTCTTTTTTAATGTTTATTTTGCATAAATTCTAACAGGTTATTCTCTTTTATCCCTTTGTCCCAGCTCCTATCACCCTAGGGCCCTCCTCAGCGGGGTTCTGGTATTCACTGTGGAGTCATGAAGGCCTCAGTCAGTCCCTGTCGGGTAGCGGGGGACCATCCCTCAGGGTATTTCTGCCCACTCTGTGGCTCTTACATTCTTTTCGTCCCCTCTTTCACAATGTTCCCTGAGCCATTGGCAGGCCTGCTGGCAGTCTAATTTAGCACTAAGTTCTCTACAGCCTTTGGATTTCTGTTTTGATTGATCCCATGTTTGTCCCCATCACCCTGGGGCTGGTTGTCAGGCTAGCAGTGAGAACAGTATTCATGTTGCCACTTCCCCTGCTAATTCTCATCGGTCCTGGCAGATGTGGTAGAGGTGGCACGTCTCATGGTGGGCAGTTGGCTAACTTCTTGTCTTATCTATCAATGGATCTTGGTTCTCCTCCATTTTCTCTACCATCTGTAAAATGAAGCAGATTCTCCAAACAAGAGGGAGAGCAGCTTGAGTTAAAGGGATGGGGGAGTATGCACGGTTGAGAGGTTTTTGTTGTTGTTGTTTTGGTGTGCAAGTTAAAGCGCAGACAGCTCTCCACTCTCCTTTGGGATTACCAGGAACCATGATCTTGGCTTTAGATCCATCTCAATCTGCTTGAGATGATCTCCCTGGAGGAGGTTCTCTGAGAGCAGCACTCATGTGTAATCTGCCACCTCCTCTGTAATGCTTCCTGGGCCCTGGCAGATGTGATGGAGACGACTCATCCCCTACTAGGCAGTCTGCTTTCTTTTCTTTTACTGATGGGTCTTGGGTCTCCCTGGCATTGGAATTCATGACCCCATACGGAATACTCATAATCCCACTGAGCTGGGCTCTCTGTGGAATGGGGTCGTGGGAGAGGGGACATAATAATATAACCTGATGGGAATATGGCCGATATGTTTTTTGAAAGTGCTGAGTCATGCTCTCCCACATCCTATTCATGATGCAGCACAACAGTGACTCAGTGTTGCAGTTGTGTAAATATTGCTGGTAGAAATCACCTGACCAAGTGCAGCTGGTGGGAAATAAAGGGTTTATTTTGGCTTACAGACTGGAAGGGAAGCTTCATGATGGCAGGGAAAACGATGGCATGAGCAGAGGGTGGACATCATGCCCTGGCCAATATAAGGTAGACAATAGCCACAGGAGAGAGTGTGCCAAACACTGGAATGGGGAAACTGGCTATAACACCTATAACAATACACCACCTCCAAGTGGCTTTAATTTCCAATTGCCATCAGCTGAGGAACCTAGCGCTAAAAAACACCTAGGCTTATGAGGGATACCTGAATCAAACCACCACACTCAGGAAATACTTGTTGATGAATGCATCAAGAAAAAAATTATTTTAAACTGAATTTCCCTGCCTACTGATGAGGGCTTTGCCATAAGTTCCTGTTCCTCCAATGTGAAACAGTTCAGAAAAGATGACCCAGGACTCAGCAGTTAAGGCGCTTGCCTGCAAAGCCTAAAACCCTGAGTTACATTCCCTAGTGCCCATGTAGAACCAGATGCCCAGGGTAGCACATGCATCTGGGGTTTGTTTGCAGCAGTTGGAGGCCCTGGTGTGCCCATTCTCTCTCTTTCTTTCTTCTCTCTCTCTCTCTCTCTCTCTGCTTGCAAATAAATAAACTTTTTTCAAAAAAAATAAATAAAAGATGACCCCATCCTGATCAAACAGACCCAATCTCAAATCCCATACCTGTAACTCACTATGATTTTAAGAAACATACTAACTCTTCTCGACCTCAGTTTCCTCATGTATAACATAAGGTGGCACTGCCTTGATCTGGTAGTGTAACCGTGAGGGTCAAACAGCATCAGAGCTCAAAACCCACTGCCTCGCCCATGGTGGGCAACGGATAAGTATTAGCCATTGGGATTAGGATTTGTGATGTGATTTTCATGGCGATGGTGGGTAAAGCCATATTAAAGAATAAATGTCTCATGCATAGATGGTCAAGAGGCTGCTGCCATGGAAACCTGGCTACACAGCTGAAATGTTAACTGCCTTTTCAACCAGATGTTGGATGCGTCGAAGCATCTGGGGAGCCAAAGGAGGATTTTCCTCTAGAAGAAGATTTCTCTTTCCTTCTTCAAGATCAAAACTGATTGAGGGAGGGGGGAATAAAGCACTTCATTTCAAATTTCTGGTCCCCCAGCGTCCAAAAAGAGATAAGTGTGTTTTGATAAGTTTGGTTTAAAACCTGGAGTGGGGCCAGGTAATGATAGGGTCTGGGAAGTGCTCTTTCTAGATGTGTTTACCCACAGAAACGAGGCTCCTAGCATGCTCAGTTGTATAGGCATAGATGCCCTAGCTGCCGAGCCCACAGGCCGAGAGGTGGTGTGTGCGGCAGCTGTCGGCACAAGCAGTGTGCTTACAGTTCGCCAGCTGCCCCATCGCGGGCAAATCACGCCTTGCTGCCTCCGTGTGTTCACCTGAAATGCAGCCATGATACTATCTACCCCTCAAGGCTTCATAAGAAGAGCCAGTGAGTGCATAAAATGCTTAGAATGGTGCCTCACCCTGTTTGTTAGGTGCAGAAAATACGAGAACATTGAGACCAACTCAGATAAGAGAGAAAATGATGGGCTATAACCTAAGGGCCTTGGGGACTATGAGCATGTATATTTATTTCTGCATTTTTTTTTTGTTTGTTTGTTTCAAAGGCAGCTGCTCAGAAGGGCAGAGGGAAGCACACAGAAAATCCTTTTTGTTCTGCTTGTGTAGTTGGCTGCTCCCAATGGGGAGAAATCGATGAGAATTTGATGAACAGTTTGCAATTCTCCTTGGAAAATCCCTGAAATTGATTCCACTAAGGTCCTTGACTTTCAAATCTTCTATAAAGAAAGCAAAAGGCACAAACTTTTTTTTTTCTGAAATAGGAGGCAAAATTTAATTTTCAGTAGTCATAATACTTTTTTTCAAAGTTATACTTGAACCAAAGTTGCTTTACTATTTTGTGTGTGTGTGTGGGGGGGGGTATGCATGTGTGTGTGTGCCTTTGCAGTGTCCCAAGTGCTGGCCTGTGGTGGGGAGCGCTCACCAGTGATGGCCAGAGCAATTCATTCCCATTCTTTTATCCATTCTTATTTCAAGCCAGAGTATCTTCCAGATATCAGACCTTGCTATTTATTTTGCATAAGCCTGGGCCAGGGGGTAGGGGGGTCGGGCTTCCTGGTCTCTGCTCACCTCTGTGGACTGGAGTTACAGGTTTATGTGGCTATGCCCAGCTGTTTATGTGGGATCTGGAGATTTGAATTCCCATGGTCTCAGGCCTCCCCAGACCCCAATGCTTGCATAAAGAAGCTCTTACAACTGCTGAGCCACCTCCCTAGCCCCAAAGTGACTTTATCTTTTTTAAAAATATTTTATTTATTTATTTACTTGCAAGCAGAGAGGGAGATAGATAAGAAAGCTAGACAGAGAAAATGGGTGCACCAGGGCTTCCAGCTGCTGCAAACGAACTCCAGATGCATGCACCCCTTTGTGCATCTGACTTTACGTGGGTACTGGGGAATCGAACCTGGGTCATCAGGCTTTGTAGGTAAGTGCCTTAACTGCTGAGCCATCTTTCCAGCCCAGTTTTTTTTTTTTTTTGAAGGGCTGTTCAAACCAACATGATAACAGGGCTTATAATAATAACCTGCAACAAATACCATAAGATGGTACAGGGCCCTAAGGTCTCAAACATATTTTTTTTAATTTTGTCTGCATTCCACATATGCCCCTCCCCTGATACTGCAGAATAAAAAGCGGCTGATCCAGACATAGTGATTGATGTCTTTCTGGAAGAACTTCTCCTCATAAGCTTGTGACTTCATTCCTCTAAGCTTTAGTTTCTTTGTCGATAACAACAGAATATTAGCGCCTACCACCGCACACCGCGCGTATTGAGCAGGCTGCGTGTGTAAAACCCCTGCCATGGTGACTGGCATGTAATTTTGGCCTCACTGCCTCTCATGATTAATTCTGAAGGACTGACAAGTTGGATGAGGTGCCATGAAGACTCACAGTACGGGGATCATTTTCAATGGATGCACATATGAAGGAATGCTTATTAGATCCAAGAGATGGAATTCTCTTTTCAAAACAAGCCCTTTGAGACGGAACCTCTAAGTATATGAACCGGTAACATGAGATAAAGGGTCCGTGGGAAAGACGGCTGACGGCAGGCGTAGGGAAGGAAATGGCCTCCTCATAATACCAGCCAGGGAGCCGTGGAGGATTAACAGGGCTGTGACAAAAGGACTTTGAGAACAGTTGAAATGACTGGAAAACATTGTCTTCCATTCCACATGTGTACACATAGTAAACAAGTTCACTGTTTTGCTCAACACTCACTGTTGTCCACCAAGGATCAGGGAACATTGTGGAAGAGGGGGAGGGAAAAAGGTGTCAGCCAGAGGACACGTGGTGCTGTGGAATGCTGTCTTCTGGACCTGAATTGGCTACAGATTGTGTCTGCCTGCACAGGACATGCATAACACTCCTAAAAAAATATTTGCCTCATCATGGATGGTCGAGGAGGTGAAAAAAAAAAAAAAGACATCAAAATAGAAGGAGTAGTTGGAAAGAAGGGGTTCAGGGAAAGGGAACTGGGGAAGAGGGGCCAAAGAAGGTAATAGGGGGAAAATAAATATGATCAAAATGCACTATGTGTATGAATGAAATTTGTCAATACGAACATTTTGAAATGACCACTTTTGGGAGATTCTAAGGAGCTAGCTCAATACTTTCAACAATTGGTAAAGAAGGGGAGGCCAAGCACTTATCTGACCATACCTTTCGTTATATTAGTTTTTGTGTTTTTCAAGGTAGGGTCTCACTCTAGTCCATGCTGACCTAGAACTCATTCTGTAGGACCAGGCTTACCTTGAACTCACAGCAATCCTCCTATTTCTGCCTCCCACGTGCTGGGATTAAAGGCATGCACCACTATGCCTGGCCTACTATTCTTGTATGAACAGTTCCTATGTATAATATTAAGTACAATGTTTCTGGCATATACCCTGTAATGCCAGAACTTGCAAGCCAGAAGGATCTCAAGTTTGAAGCCAGCCTGGGATACATAGCAAAACTCTATGTAATAATAATAATATGTAATAAATTAACAATAAAAAATAATAAAAGCCATGTTTCTGTCTATGGGATAATTATAGCTAATAAAAGCAGGAGGAAGAGTTGTGTAGAATACTTTTATATACCTTTAAAGAAATCAGTGACAATGCATATAGTCAGTGGTCACCCATGGGTGCTCATGTCACTAAAGAGACATGTGTGCACCATGCATATATGAGGAAATAATGCTATCAAAGGAAAAAAACAACACAATCTTCTTCTATATTTTTATTTATTTATTTGGAAGAGAGAGGGGAAAGGAAGAGGGAGGGAGAGAGGCACAACGAGACCTTCTGACACTGCAAACTAACTCCAGACCCATGCACCGCCCTGTTGGTCTGGCTTCAAGTAGGTACTGGGGAATCAAACCCAGGCTGTTAGGCTTTGCAAGCAAGCACCTTTAGCCTCTTAGCCACCTCTCCAGCCCCAAACCACAGAATTTTATGAGACTCTAGATCTGACTTTCAAAGTACAGACAGTACAAGGACAAATGAATATGTCTACCAATCACCACAGAGATACAGTGAGCAAAAGTAAGACTACAAAACAAATGCTTCTTCCATTAAAAAAAAATTAGAGGAGAATAAACCGTAACATGTAGATCAAAAGGCAAAAAATATGAGCCAATCTGAAAAGTCTGACCCTTATTTTGTCCCAGCTGAAGCAATCTGTTATCTTTGTATTTTTTCAAAGATAAGCACATTGGAAAATGGACTGGTTTATTTGAAATTTTAAAAAATCAATGTTAATTTTTAGGTGTGAAAATAATATTGGGGACATTTATTTTAGCAAACAAGCCTCACATGACATAAACTTAACCACTTAAAAATTCAAAGGCTGGGTGTGTGACGAATGCTTTCAATCCCAGCACTCAGGAGGCAGAGGTAGGAGGATTGCCATGAGTTCAAGGCTACCCTGAGACTACATAGTGAATTTCAGGTCAGCCTGGGTTACCGTGAGACTTACCTTGAAAAACAAAACAAAACAAAAAATTCAAGATGCACAATCCCCTCTTCCACCTAGTTCTAGAACATGTGGGATGCTCCAAAATCCAGCTCCATTATCATTAAGCAGTTGATTCCCACTGCGCAAGGCCATTGTCCCAATGTATGTGCTCTGTTGGTTGCTGGATATCTCATATAAATGGACCACACAATACATAGCGCTGATCTCTGGCTCTTTGCACTTGGCATATCTTTGAGATGTGTACATATTTTTGTTTATTTGCAAGGAGAGAACTGGCATGCAGGGGCTGCTTGCCACCGCAAATGAACTCCACTTGCACGTGCTACGCTGACGTGTTTGCACATTAGCTATTTTCCCACGCCCTATTTCCACTCCTGCAACCCAGCACCCATCCCTTGAGCTCATATCCCGAGCCAAGCTCTGTGGAGATGATCTGGGGTGGATGACTTGTTCTCTGTTCTCGAGGATCTCTAAAAGAGACAGGCACATAAACAGGTGACCATGGCACTGTGGGCCGAGAGCAATGGGGGACATAATGACAGGACCAGAATTGGACCAGGGAAGCCTTCTTGAGATCAGAGCGCGATGAAAGGGAAAACATGAGAACAGGACCAGGGTTAAGCCTGACAGCAGCTAGGAAACCGTTCCCACCTGAAACGTCACCCTCCACCTGGTGTGCTCTGAAAGGCTGCAGCTTGCTTTGTGCGCCAAAAAGAAAAACAAACCGGAAAAGCGCACCCTTCCGGGTGGAGGAATCAGAACCAGGAAGTTCCTAAACCATCTCAGTGCTCTTCCGCACCCTCCTCCCGCCTGGTGCGAGAAAGGACCCTTGGATTCTGAGGTTTGGATTTCTCCGCTTCTCTGCCCTTTCTCATCCATAAACGTTCATGCGAAAGAGGGAAGAAAGGGAGGAGGGAGATAGCACAGACGTACAGCACTTGACTAGCAATGTGAGAGGCTCTGGGTGCAATTCAATCCCCAGTATGGAAGGAAGGGAGGGAAGGAAAGAGGGAGAGGAAAAAGAACGAGTGAAAGGAAAGAAGACATGGAGGGAAGGTGAGAAGAGAAAAGAAAAGGATGAAAGGAAGAGAGAGCTCCAAATTGGGAGTGTCTGTCCACGGATTTCTGTTCAGAACCTTACCACCAAACTTCCACTGGAATTGTAGTGTAATCACAGCGGCCGGGCTGCGTGGACTCTCTTTATTAAGGAAACAGCGCCCCCTGCTGTCACTATTAACTATATTCTAGTCTTAGTACTTGTGAAACCTCACCCTGCCTCACTCCATGCCAGGAAAGTCCAGCTGTGCCGCAAGCATTCCCTTTAAATGTCTCTCGTTACATTTTAAATAACTTTGTACTAAGGATTTGCTTATACCGTCAGTTGTATTATTTATCATAGAAAATGATTAATAATAATTGCCAATCATCATGATCTAGGAATTGTGCTCATATACATTATTTTGTTCAAATCTCTCAAAAGTAAAAAAAAAAAAAATTATTTGCCCACTTCACGAATTAAGAAACTGAACACACTGATCATTTGGTATGATGATCTTCATTTACTAATCTGATGATTATTCACCAGACTCCTGTGTGTTAAGCATCTGTCGATGCTCAAGCTCCAGACAATGTTGAGTAAGTGGCTGCTATTCCCTTTGTAAAGTCACAGCAGAATGACAAAGGAGAGGGTTGAGAAAAGAACTAATGCTAAATGAACATGTAGTCTATGGTTTTTAGATTTTTTTCTTTACATTTTTTTATTCATTCATTTGTTTATTTATTTGAGAAAGAGACAGAGTGAAAGAGGCAGATAGAGAGAGAGAGAGGATGGTCACAGCAGGCCCTCCAGCCACTGCAAACAAACTCCAGAGGCATGCACCACCTTGTGCATATATATAGCTTTATGTGGGAACTGGGGAATCGAACCCGGGTCATTTGGCTTTGCTGGCAAGCGCCTTCACCACTAAGCCATCTCTCCAGCCCCTGCCCAGTGTGAGGCAGACACTTGTAGTAAAATTGTGTAGGTGAAAGGCAGGTTCAGAGTTCAGATGACCTGCAGCTCATTGGGAAGTCACAGGCTCTCCATAATGGCAATGCCATACTTTTTGAGAGTCTGTATTAAGTGAGATGCTATTTTTGTAAGCTAGACCCCAGAGGAGATCAAGATGATGGGCGGAGCAGCTCTGCTTAGGGGTGGACTGATAATTCATTAAGTTAGGTGGCCACCTTTGACTTCTATCAATTGTTCACTACCCCGGTCATCCCAATGAGCTCAAATGGTGCCTTTAAGCATCTATTCTGTGCAAGGTTTTAAAATTAAAAACCAGGGAGCTGGTGATGAATAAGGCAGCATCGTGACACCTGCCTCATGCAGCTTATAACGAGGGGATGTTGCAGTCGGCTTTACATTGATGGACAACCAACCAACCAGAAGCAGCTTTTGGGGAAGAAAGAATTTATCTCAGGCTTACAAATCCCATCCACGGTGGCAGAAGCTGGCTTACTTCTGTAGATCCAAGTAGAGAGACACCACCAGGCAGCCAGAAGACACCCAAACCAGCAAGCACAAACAGCCAGAGCTCCAAACTGATCTCCACATATCTTAGGGCGGGATTTAAGATCCATCCCCAGTGACGTACCTCTTCCCCAGTAGGGCTCCGTCCACTCAGGTTGTCAGCCTGAGCCTATGGGGCCCTATAGTTAGACCATTACAGAGTATCTGCATTTAACAGTGGAACTTCCAAAATCCCTACCTTGGGGATCAAGTGGGGGTGAGGGAAGGACAAAAGCACTATAGTAGTTTAGAAGTACCCTAAGCAGGGCTGGAGAGATTGCTTAGTGGTTAAGGTGCTTGCCTGCAAAGCCTAAGGACCCATGTTCAGCTCTCCAAATCCCACATAAGCCAGACGCACAAGGGTGAGGCAAGCGCAAGGTCGCATACACCCAGTAGGTGGCGCAAGCATCTGGATTTTGATTGCAATGGTTGAGGCCCTGGTGTGCCAATTCTTTCGCTCTCTAAAAATGAAATATATATTTATATTAGAAGTACCCTAAGCAAGATGAGGGTGTGTTTGGAAGGCCTGACTGGGAAGTGACAGTTCTGCCTTAGAAGGCTGGGCGCACAGATAGCCAAATTGCAGCAGGAGAGAAGAGCTGCCCACCGGGAAGGAGTCAGAGATGCAGGACCAAAGATGCTGTGCAAAGCAAAGGTGGGTTGGGAGGTGATGCCATCAAAGCAAGATGACGGTTTGAAAAAAAAAAATGGATATGCCAGTAATGCATTACAAACATGTAGACAATGGTTTATTTCATAGTAACCGCCACAACATTTACAGAGATTTTTCTAAAATGTTAAAATTTATTACGATGCTTGCATAGCGCAGTCTGTACTAGTGCAATTATCTCGTAGTCACCTCCCCTGTTACAGACGTGAGCTCAGTGTCCTGAGTATCCTCCTAAATAACAGGGCGGCCCAATCATCTCCACCCGTACAGCTCCGCTCCATGGTTGAACAGCTCAGTAAAAAGTGGTTTCTTAAGATTCCTAAATGTTTTCATTACATATTACGCATATACCAAACATATGTATTAATCAACTGTTTTACCTGTAAGGCTCTGGCCAGGCTGATGAGAAATAACTGGAAGGAGCAAAAAAAAAAAAAAAAAAAAAAATTATGCTTGTATCAGACTGTGTAAGGTAAGGTGGAGGGAAAGGGTTCACCCTCCAACCTCTGCATTGTTCAAGGATCTGCTGAGTGCTCAAGTCAAAAGATAGTAATCACAGTGGATAAGTATATCCATTCCATCAACCCAAATGCAGCAGAACTTGCCCAAGGTAAATAAATAAATAAATAAACTCCAAGTACAATAGAAATAGCTTCCATTTTCCAAGCCCTGGACACAAGGGATTGTCACACATCATTCAGAAATGAGGGCTCAGGGCTCAGGGCAGAAGTGCAGGGCACATTATATTCACTCGGCTTAAGCTAACGGCCCATGGACGTTCCAACTAGGCCTAAGCCCGGCCTGTGCCTCTCTCCTTCAGGTTCATGCTTCCTCTCAGCTTTGCTATGGAGCTGGTGACAACAGACCTGAGGGAGACATAGCGACGCTTCAAAAGCATCACAGGGGTGGAGAGATGGCTTAGCGGTTAAGTCACTTGCCTGCTAAGCCTAAGAACTCTTTTCCAAATGCCCAGGTCCCACGTAAGCCAGACGCACAGTGACGCAAGCGCACAATGTCACACATGCGCACAAGGGTGCACACACATCTGGAGTTTGTTTGCAGTGGCTGAAGGCCCTGGCACACCCATTCTCTCTCTCTCAAATAAATAAAAATAAAAGCATCAGAGACAGGTAAAAGTAGAAGGGATTCCTTGGGGCTCTAGAGGTGGCTTAGCAGTTAAGGCACATGTCAGCAAAGCCAAAGAACTCAGGTTCGATTTCTCAGTACCTGCGTAAAGCCAGAAGCACAAGGTGGTGCATGCATCTGGAGTTTGTTTGCGGTGGCTTGAGGCTCTGCTGTGCCCATTCTCTCCACCCCCCTTAAATAAATAAATAAAATACTTTTTGAGGGAAGCCCAACAGAAGGGCCTTTTATGAGAGAGAGTGTGAGAGAGAATTGTCATGCCAGGGCCTCCAGCCACTGTAATCAAATTCCAGACACATGCACCACCTTGTACGCATGTACAACCTTGTGCATGTTTAACCTTATATGTCTGGCTTACATGGGATCTGGGGAGTTGTACATGGGTCCTTAGGCTTCACAGGCAAGTGCCTTAACTGATAAACCATCTCTCCAGCTCTATACAATACATATTAAAAAAAATCAAATTGGGTACAGTGGCATACATCTTTAATCCCAGCAATTGGGAGGCAGAGATAGGAGGATCACCATGAGTTTGAGGCCCTCCTGAAACTACATAGTAAATTCCAAATTTAGCCTGGGCTAGAGTGAAACCCTACCTCAAAAACAAAACAAAACAAAAAGGAGTCTTGAGAAGAATTGTTCCATCTAGGCAGCTACCAACATCATGTTCTGTGACAGCCCATCATTCCTCAGACCTTACCACAAGCAGATGCTCTATGAACATGTCCCTTTGGCCTCTAAGGAAAATATTTGATAACTCTTGCAGTTACCTTTTCATTGCTGGCACAATGCTCCAGACCAAAAGCAGCTTGTGGAAGGAAAGGGTTTACTTTGGTTTGCAGATTTTAGGAGAAGCTCCATGATGGCAGAGGAAAATGTGGCATGAGCAGAGGGTGGACATCACCTCCTGGCCAACACCAGGTTGAAAACAGCAGTGGGAGAGTATGCCAAACACTGGCAAGGGGAAGCTGGCTATATAATGCCTCCAAAAACACACTTCCTTCAGTAAGGCTCCAGTGCCCAGATTGCCATCAGTTAGGGACCTAGCATTCAAAACACAGGGGTTTATGGGAGACACCTAATTCAAACAACCACAAAAATGTATCATGAACTCGCCAATCCTCTCACGTGTTACATTCTAGGAAGCAAACAAAAAGACAGAAAGAACACAAATGGATAATAGTAATCACTGTGAGGTGAGTGTAGAGGAAGAAATAAGAGGGGTGGTGAGTCAGAGAGTATGTGGGAGAATGAATGCATTGGGCTCAGCAGGAAATGGAGTAAACTCAATCTATTAGAGAGAGACAGTTCACTGCAGTGTGGGCCAAATTGGATAGAGTTATTGGGGTGTATCTCTGGCTAAAACCAAGGGGGTTCCACCTTTCCTCTAGACCTAAAGAGGCAATGGGAGGAATTAGTTTCCTGAAATTAGAACAAGAAGTAATTGGTGAGTTCTGTTCACAGGAGAAAAGACCTTTAGAAGAGATTGCCCATCAAAGCCACCCAGCAGGGAAGGAATAGGAGTGAGGGTCACAAACTAACACCAGGCAGGCAGGGCACAGTGTTCTTTACCAGGCTCCGCCTCTGTGACACGAGACTTGCAGAAAGAACGTCTCTGGATGTGAGAATTGTAGGTTAAGAGATTGGCCAATAAGAAGGCTCAACACTCCACTGTCATCCCACATTAAATACACGGTCTTCAAGTGAAATTGCTCTTTCAATCACCTTTTGGGCCATAGCCTGAATGAAAAGGGCCTATTTGCAGATGCAGCCATATTACAATAATGAGCTCTCTTATGGGCTCACGTGTTGAAGGCTTATTTCCTAGCTGGAAAAACTATTTTGGGAGGTTGTGGAAACTTTTGGTGGTAGGCTCTAGCTAGAGGAAGCAGGTCACTGGGGGAGAGCCCTTTGGAGTTTGTTATCTCTAGGTCTTTCCTGTGTCACTGTCTTTCAAGAAGTGAAGAATCAGCCAGGTGTGGTGACACATGCCTTTAATCCTAGCCCTCGGGAGGCAGAGGTAGGAGGATCACCATGAGTTCTTCGAGGACATGCCTTTAATCCTAGCCCTCGGGAGGCAGAGGTAGGAGGATCACCATGAGTTCATTCGAGGCCACCCTGAGAGTACATAGTGATTTCTAGGTTAGCCTGGGATAGATAGAGTGAGGCCCTACCTCCTCGATATACCAAAAAAAAAAAAAAAAAAAAAGAAGAAGAAGAAGAAGAAGAAGAAGTAAACAATCTCCTTTATTACATACTTTGGCTATAATGATGTCCTGGTCAAGCAACCACAAACTGAAACCACTGAAAATGTGAGCCAAATTCATTCAAGTGGTTTCTAACCAAGTATTTGATCATGGAGATGAGAAAAGTTACCATGTGGTGGTGTGAGTCAGATGTCCCCCCACATTCATGTGTGCTGAATGCTTGGGCCCCAGCTGGTGGCAATTCAGTGGAGCCTTCCTGGAGGAGGTGTGTTGCTGGGGGTGGGCCTTGAGGTTTATCAGCTCTGGCTTGCCAGTATTAGTTTGGCACACTCTCCTGCTGCTGTTGTCCACCTGGTGGTGACAAAGCATTGATGTCCAGCCACTGGTCATCCCGTGCTTTCCCCTACCATCATGGAGACTGTAAGCCGAAACAAATCCTTTCCTCCCATCATCCGCTTTTTCCCATCATTGAGAAGGTAACTGCAACAAACTAAAACAGAAAACCCATCTTCCTCATAGGACTAGAGGGATACATTCTCTTGACCTTGAAAAATGACCTTGAGCAAGCTGCTTAATATTTCCACACCTGTTTCCTTGTTTGCCAAAGAGACCGGGGTGGGGGAGGGAGGGAGGAAGAGGGAGCCCTTGGCTTACTCTTTCTAGGTCCCAAGTGATGATGTGGAGAGTAAGAAGCGTAAGCTTTGAAGGCAGGCATTGGTGAGGCCAAACTCTGCTCAAGCAGCGGGCTGACCTTAGGCTGCACTTATAGAGAGAATGTCTCTGGCTGTGAGGGTTTTAGATTAGGAACATATGGTTAGGAGACTAGCCAATAGGAAAGCTCAATATTAAATACAGTCTCCAAGCACAATTGCTATTTTCAGTCACCTTTAGGACTTGGTGTCTGCCTAGCCCAACCAGAACACTTAAACAAACAAACAAAAGTCCCTAGCATTTTATGCATGGGGTAGGACACACCTATTACAATCCTTCAAGGCAATATGACACAAAATAACACACGCTGCGAGATGCATGAGTTTGAAACTAACCACAGCTCTGTTGTCATCTTGTCAGGGACCTTCAGCCGGCCACTCAATCTCTCTAAGCCTTGCTTGTTCTCATCCTTAAAATGATGAGAAAAAAAAAAAGTGCTATATTTCATCACAGTGGTCTTGCCAAAATCAAATGAAATCATACATCTTAAGTGCTGGGAGCATTTTCCTTCAGTTATAATATTCTGCTGTGTAGATACCATTACAAAGAGCTCTTCACAGTACTTTTGGATTTTTCTCTTTTCCTTTTGTTCAGCGGCCACCTGGGGTTGATTAAGCACGGGGTTACAAGATGCTCTGTGGTAAAATGATTGTACCCCGAAGTCGCTAATCTAACCTTGCCTTGGTGTGAGTAACAAGACTCTAGGAGGGCAGAGGATAGCACCGGGAGAAAGGAGCATGGGTTTACACTGGATCTCCATAAGACCAAGAAGTGAGCTGACCCTAATCCTTGGCACCTCTGTGCTCAATGCCCTGCCTTTCCAGCCTCCTTGGCATGGCTCAGGATGAAGCACAAGGGATTTGGGTGACCAGTAAGGAGCTACTAATTTAAATGCATAGCTCTGGCAAAATGAGCCCTCCAGAAGAGCTTTGAGGAAGATAATGGCTGCTTGTGTTTGGAGGCTGGAGTCCGGATGTCTGCTGATGGCCTCTAGGGCCAAGCATTGCTATAGCAACAAATGACTTAGCAACAGTTTGGAACAGGCTGCCTCTTTGAAAGAGTTTACATAATAAGGATTACTTGTGTTCTCTCTGGAAGGTATAACAGAAGGATTTTTTTTTTTTTTTTTTTTTGTCCTCTGAAATATTAAGGGCATTTGAAGGACCAATCCAAATGAGGAATCATTTGGATTGGGAGGGCAGTTAGGTGGCTTTGCACTATAATGTTCACCGTTAGCGTTTCCTAACTAGAGAGATTACAGGTGATTTTGTTGTTTTTCTATTGGGGACACTATTCTTATATTCTTTATTTTATTTTTCCCTTTTCTTATTAGTCCCTTCCTGTTATCTTATCTTGTCCCCTGTCTTCTGCACACTTTCTTCTTTCCAACTAGACCCCCATTCTACTTTGTATCTCTTTTTAAATTTGATTTTTTAGAGAGAGTATGAGTGAGAGAGAGAGAGAGAAACAGAGGGAGAGAAAGAGAGAGAGAGGATTGGCATGCCAGGGCCTCAGCCAATGAAATCAAACTCCAGATGCTTGCGTCACCTAGTGGGCATGTGCAACCTTGTGCATCTGGCTAATGCGGGATCTGGAGAGTAGAACAGGGGTCTTTAGGCTTCACAGGCAAGCTCCTTAACTGCTAAGCCATCTCTTCAGGCCCCCCATTCTACTTTGATATCTTTTTCCCCTCTTTCTCCACTGTCCACAACAGAATGTTGATTGTACGGGCCTTGTATAGATAAAGACAGTCACTGTGAGTTCATGAAAGAAACAGTAACTTCCTGGCTGGAAGGCGGCATTCCAAGGAGCACTCCTCCCCATTCTCTGGGTATTACCTTCGTTCAGCTCCTTCTGTAATGTCCCCCTGAGCTCCTGAGTGATATAGATATCTCATTTAATATTAATCATTCCATAGTCACTTATTCTCAGTACTTGGACCAGTTTTGAGTCTCGCCAGTAGTTACCATAAACTGCAAAAAGGAGCCCCTTGGATCTAAGGTGAGAAGCACTAATCTATGGGCATAAACATAAATATATGTACATTTGATGGACACATTGTATGCAGTTACCCAAACAACAGTAGTAGCTTCCTTCCTGGAGTCTATGACTTTCCTAGCCACAGGCGCTTGGCTGAGTTTTCAGTAACAGGCATGAATTTCCTCCCATGGAGCAGGTTTCAAATCCAGAGAGCACTTGGCTTCTCCAAGAATATCCATGCCACTATTGGACCAGCGAGTACATCTTTCCTGGTGGGTTGGTTGTGTAGCTTATAGGGTCCACTGCTGGGTTGGTGAGTTTTCTCCACCAATATCTTGCAAGGTATATTTTCCAGCACTATGATAGCTGGCCAACAGAGAGGAGGCTTCCAGTTTAGTTCCAGCTTTCTCAGTGTCCTGCAAGCAGAATAGATGGTGTCTTCAGCAAGAAGGTTTACCATCTAGTTCCAGAGAGCAACAAAGAGCACTGGCAATGGTCAGTAGTGTTTTAGGGACCTTAGGGGGTTCCCTAACCAACAACAACTCACTGGGAGTTAACCCACTCCTAGACTTGAGATTTTCCTATAACAACTCCCGGTTTCTGGGAGCAGCATTACCCTCCCATGCGGTGTATTTCAGCTCATACTCTTTTTTTGTACTAAATTGTATATTTTTTAATTAGCTGCCAAGGAAGTGGGTTTCCATATGACTTCTTCATATATCTTTAGTTTTGGTTAACCCCCTCTCATTCCCACTTATCAGTCCCCCCAGCCCTATGCCCACTTGAACCTTTCTACTCCCAGTGTACTATATCTTCCTCCTTAAACCCTCCCCCCTTTTTTTAACATATCTCCAATACCCATTTTCTGCCTTCCTGGCCTATACTGACCCTTACTCCAAGTAACATACAAATATAAACATTCAAAGCTAGGATCCACATATGAGAGAGAACTTGTGGTGTTTTTCTTTCTGAGCCTGGGTTACCTCACTTAATATATTTTTCTAGATCCATCCATTTTCCTAAAAATTTCATTTTGCTTAACAGCCGAATAAAACACCATTGTGTATATGTACCACGTCTTCATTATTCATCCATCTGTTGATGGGCATCTAGACTGATTCTATTTCTTAGTTATTGTGCATAGAGCAGTAATAAATATGTAATAAACATGAACACGTATCTCTATAGTAAAGTATAACATCTTTAGGGTGTATGCCGAGAAGTAGTATAGCTGGGTCATATGTTTAACTTTTGAGAAACTCCACACTGATTTTCACAGTGGCTGTACTGGAGACTCATGGGTACTGACCCACTCCCATCCATCAACTCCTAACCCAGCAACACGTGGAGCCATTCTCCTGAGAGTGGAAGCGTGTTTCATTGTGAAAAGTGGATGTACTATGATGGAGAAAATGCATCGGTTGTTATGGTGTGTTGTGACATTTTCATGACTTTTGAGGATAATAAAATTTGAGAGATAGCGAGCATGATGGGTGGGTATTTATTTTTACAGTGTTAATGTGTTAGTCAGCATTTGGTCATCATGACAACATTTCTGAGATGAAGAATTTAAAAGGAAGAAATGCTTATTTAGGACCACAGTGTCAGAGATTTCAGTCCATTGTCACATGGCCATATTGTTTTGGGCCTATGGCAACATCAGAAATCATGGTGGAATGTATGGTGGAGGAACCCGCTTACCTCATTTATAGCTGCGAGGGAGAAGGATCCTAACGTCCCTTTCAAGGGCACATGGCTAATGACCTAACTTCCTTCCCCTGTATCCCATCTTCTAAAGATTTCACCAGCTACCAATATTACTGCTGAGCAAACCTTTAGCACCCACGAGTATAGGGCACAGTTAAGATCCTGCCAGTGGGCTGGAGAGATAATTCAGCAGCTTAGGTGCTTGCCTGCAAAGTTTAACGACCTGGGTTCAATTCCCCAGTACCCATGTAAAGCCAGATGCTCAAAGTGGTGCATGCATCTGAAGTTTGTTTGAAGTGGCTAGAGGCCCTGCAATGCCTATTCTCTCTCTTCTTCTTCTCTCTCTCTCTCTCTCTCTCTCCCCTTGCAAATAAATAAATACCTTAAAAAATAAAGAAGAACATATCAATGAATTAGGCGACTCACAAAACCCTGAACATGTTTATCTCCAAGATGCTTTGTTTTGATAGTCAGTATAATATGGTTGGGAAGGAAGAGAGGTTGGAGATTTCAGTGGAAAAATACTCTGAGGCAGGAACAGTGTCACATGCATGCTAGGTATTCACTCGTGCTATGAATTCACAATTACACAGAAACTATTTAAATGACTATAACACACCACATCCAGAACCAATAAATGCCGTGGAAAAGCCACATGCTTGGGATGAGACTTGCATGTGAATACAGTCCCACAAATGTCCAGATAAGTGACTTTCAGTCTCTAGCTCAGGTTTACACAAATGGGCAGTGAGATTGACACGTGAATTTTTCTTTGAATGGTCCCTGAGACCTGTGAGCCTTAAATCAAATGGGTGAGTCCTGGAAAGGTTAAGGATTGGTGGCTTTCAGGGGAGTCTTCACTTCCTCTGGTCTGTTTATTTAGACCATTTGTCTTGCTCTGGCTCCTGTTCGGCTGTGACCTGTCTGCCATGGCTCCTTTACCTACTTGAGAATCCAGCTTTGGGACATATTGTTTGCTTAGACTTTCCACCCATCTCCATTTTTAATTTTGTCAGAACCATGAATTAAGCAGGAAACAGATCTGATTGATTAATTCCATTCCCACTCCCAGAGGCTGGTAGACACACACTGGAAATCACAAAGAATAATAATAATAATAATAAAAGAACTGTCTGTTGGAAGCTGCCTTAGGGGACATCTGTCAGCTTGTTGGGGACCTCCAGAGAGCCAACTTCCTCTTTCTTCATTCCAGAATAAACCACAGGGAGAGAAGTCAGCAATTGACAGAAATTTGAAGGCCAAGAAGAGAGAAATTCCTATCCTGTTTTCTTTCTTGGCTAGCCATGCAATTTCTTACCCCTTTTTCTTTTTTTCTTTACAAAAAACAGGGAATTCATATGCTAAGGTGCCAGGTGGCAGGGATAATCAAGTATGCTCCTCACAACAGACCTACTAAATAAATCCTTAAGTTGTCCTCATTTTGTACCCAAGGTTGCTAAGAACTTGAAGGGGTAAGTGCCTCCAGCACAGAACACTCGTGGAGCTGGGATTTAAGTCCAGAACCACACGATTCTGAAGCTGGTATTTTTTTTTTTTAAATCACACTGGGCTTCTGGAAACTTCCAGTTCCTTCTCAAAAGTCTTTCCTAAGCATTTCAGCCCAAGTCCTCAAACTGTGGTACTGGTGCAAGAACTGGGCCACTGGAAATGTTGTTTAAACACACTTTGCCTTCCAAACTGGCTTCTTTCTATAGGAATCTAAGGGCAAGTTTCCCACTCACTCAGCCAGTGTTCTCTGGATCGCTGAGATCCAGGCATGAAACTAAGCTCAGCAGTCTCTCCTTATCAACAATTTCTCTTTTCATGGTTTGTTATCTGTAGTCAACCATGCCAGAAAATGTTAAGTGGAATATTCCAGAAAATGAAATCACAAGTTGTGAATAACTTTCAATACAATATGTTGAATGGTATTGTTTTGTTATTGCTATTGTTACTCTCTTACTGTGCCCATCTTATAAAGTAAGCTTTAGCATAGGCATGTCTATACAGGAAAATCCGGGGCATATATAGGGTTTCAGACCGAGTTCAGGCATTCCCTGGAAGTATAAGGTAAAGGCTCACTGTGGTGGTTTGAATGTGAAATGTCCCCCATGGCCTCATGTGTTTTACAGTCAAAAGCTCTACCATTGAGCTATACCCCAGCCTCAGCTGGTTGCAATTTGGGAAGGTTGTGGAGACTTTAGGAGTTGAAGCCTTGCTGGAGGAGGTTTGTTGCTAAGGGAAGACCTTGAAGTTTATTATTCCCGCCCACTGAGGGGCTTCAGGGCTAGCTCTGTTGGAGCTATGTGGCTTCCTGTTGTGACAAGATGTGATATCCAGCCTCTGTCCTGCTGTGCTTCCCTGCCCTGATGAAACTTCTGCTCTAGGCTATGAGTCAACATCAACCCTTTCCTCCCATGAGCTGCTTCTCGTCGGATGCTGTGTCCCAGCCATGAGAAGGTAACTACCGCAGTCACTGTGATGGCAAAACAGGAGATAACACCCAACTGCTGATCTCAACCAGCTTGTGTAGTTGGAGAGACAGAGTGGAAGGTAAATGCAGTCAGTGCTTTGGGATAGTCTCAAGAATGAAGGTGAAGTACTCACTGAAAGGATGAGGGAGAGATGAGCTCCTAAGAAGGTCTCTATGCAACCTGAGAAACAGGGGGAAAGATCAGCAGGTACCTCGCTCAGCCATTGCCCAAGTGTGTGAGTTTGAGCCCAATGCTAAGCCTCTCTAAGCCTCAATGACTTCAGGTGTACAATGGGCATGAACCTTCGATGGGGCTATACTAATGAAATGTGAGTAGGTCATGCTCAACACCTCCATCTCCCACCACCACGTGTTGCCTGTCACCACCAAGTCCATATTGCTTTTCCCTCCCGCACACAGTACTCTCACCTTGCTTTCATCACCTTTGCCACCATTTTAATTACACAAGCACCATAATCCTAGGCACAGACTATGCAACACACTTCACTCTGGCCTTTCTGTCTCCATGCCTTTTCCTCTTTAATTTGCTCTCCATCGTGAAGTCGGGTCATCTTGTGAAAGCACAAATATCATCAGATCAACTACCACCATTCCCATCCCCCTCTTGCAATAGCCCTTCGTGGTTTCTGTCAAGGTCAGGACCATGATCCTTGACAATCTACGTGGTCCTGGCCTGGCCTAACCCCGCCCCTCTGCTGCCTCCTCTTGCTCTGGGCTTGCTCTCACTTCCTGCTCTACAGCCTTGCTGACACTGATTCAGGCTCTTCCCTTGATGCACTGTGTGAGAACATGGTGTTCCCTTTACCTAGAAAGCTCATTTCCCTTCATCTCAACCCAAATGTACCTTCCTCAGAGAAGTCCTTCTTTAAAGCTATCCTGGCCATGTCACTTCCATCAAGATATGACTCTTTCTTTACCTGTCAAGGTCTCATTAAACTGTCATGTAACATGTACAACCATATGCATTATTAGGATGTTTCAGTCAACAAAGCAGAACATCTAGGGCAGTGGACCCATAAGTGATAGCATCTAGTGGTATACTATCTTGGCTAGTATCTGTGCACTCAGCAATAGTTACACCAAGATGAAGTCCACTAACAAACACACTTCTCAGAACTCAACCTGCTGTTAACAGCCAAATCTGGACTCATTGCTTTTCTTTACATTTTTTTAAAGATTTTTTTAAATTTTTACTTATTTATTTATTTATTAGAGACAGAGAGAGGGGAAGAGAGAGAGAGAGAGAATGGGCACAGCAGGGACTCTAGCCACTGCAAATGAACTCCAGATGCATGTACCACCTTGTGCAAGTGACTTATGTGGTACCTGGAGAATTGAACCTGGGTCCTTAGGCTTCGCAGGCAAGCATCTTAACCACTAAGCCATCTCTCCAGCCTGGACTCATTGCTTTATGCCTAAGACTTAACACAGTGATTAACACAGAAGAGATATTCAAGGAAGATTTCTTACATGAATACATGCAGGCATGGAAGTCCCTTACCCCTTACCTCAGGCTTCTTATAGTGAAAAGTTCAAAGCTTTTGCTTTTGTTTGATGATGTATTTCAAAATTATTTTATTTATTTATTCAATTTCATAGAGATAGAATGGGCACACCAGGGTCTCTAGCGACTACAGGTGAACTCTTGGTACATCTGGCTTATGTGGGTACTTGGGAATTGAACCTGGGTCCCTAAGCTTCACAGGCAAGTGTCTTAACCACTAAGCCTTCTCTCTAGCCACATTTGGTGATGTTTTAATGAAGCATAATTTGTCAGCATCTCTAATAATATAGACTCAAGACTTCCCTATCAAGACGTGATTGGAAGAGGGTCCCACAGGAGTGATTTTTGAAGTCAGACCAGTGGAAACAGCTGCTCCTGGGAGACAGAAGATCCTATCACCAAATCGCTGTGGATCCTGGAGCAATTTAGAGGAAACATCACCAACAGGCTGCATAACACTGTGGCCTGCCATGTCCACAAGCTGTTTGATCTGTCGTCAAGAAATGAGTTCCTAGGTAAGAAATCAGCCCAGCCTGTTTTCATGCAAATCCACTGCTTATTCCTGGAGCTGTCAGTTTCACACTGAGGGATTTGTAACCAAGAGCTCACATTTAGGTAGAATCATGCATGCGTATTAGGGGAGATTCGCTTTCTTTGTGATTGCCAGGGAGTAGTTTTATTTCCATTTTAATTTTCGGAACATCTCCCCCCTCCCCCCTCAGCCATATCCTGTGGTTTGGAATTCATGGCTGCTGTGTGCTTACTCATGATGCTTGCTTGTAATTGACAAATTTAAATTCTGGTCATATTTCATTTATTACTAAGACCCAGGGAAAAAATCCTAGGCGGAAACCTAATTACAGCGACAGTGCCACGAGGTAATTGCTGGAACAAACTCCCGCAGCACAGGGCTAAATATTTCATCCACCCATAAAATGATTACACTGACAAGATTCTGAAAAATAATAAGATCTGTTTAATAAAAAAGAAGCAAAATACCAGTGTTTTTACACACAGAGTATTAAAACATCCTTCATTTTGGACAGATCCCAAGTCACCTGATTTTTATCCAAATGATGGTCCTTCTCACCCGAGGCTGGTCTGAAGCTCCCAGCCTGATGTGACTCCTAGGACAGCTGACTGTTTCCCTCCCGTTGCCCCAGTAGTCTCCCAGTCTGTGCTCTGGGATCAGGAAGCAAGAGGAATGAAGGGGGACGCCCTTTGTTCGGGGTTGTTGTGTGTAGATTGCAACAACTCATCTGTATTCCCTAGCCGCCACTCAGAAGATATCAGAGCATGGCTCTGTGTCCTGCAGGGAGCCAGTGAGACAAGGTTCATCTTGGTTTCTCTAGCCAGGATGTCAGGGGTCATCTGTTCATTCAGCTGCTAAGTGAAGACGCTGAGAACTTAACTGTGTGCCAAGAATTGTGCTGGGTGTAGGGTACATAGTGGCGAACACGACAAGTCTGTTCTCTCCCTTGAATAGAGTTGTGTTACAGTAAGAGAGAAGCCAGAAACCCCCAAAATAACAAGCAAACAAGCAGAAATATACATGAAAACATTCCAAAACAAACCCAACAGTGTGTGGACACAAAAAAAGGGGCTGGGGTGGAGGAATCGCGTGATCGTAGAAGATATCCTAACTGAGCCCCAGTGCATAATAAGTAGCCCATCTGGGAGGCTAAGAAGGAAGCAACTGAGGCAGGTACCAGGACTGAAAGGAGAAGACAAAAGGGGAATAGGGTTCTTCTATAGACCAGAGCAGAAGTGTAGCGTCTGTTCAAAGTACTAGAGGGAACCACTGGAGTGTTTAAAGGAAGGAAAGGATAAGATCCAATTTACGCTTTCAAAAGCTTATCCTTCTGTGGTGTGTAAGTGGATTGCAATCAGAAAGAGCAGCAGAGCAGTGAGAGTAAGGATGCTCTTGGGAGGAGCTTGGGTGGGGCAGGGGTAGGGGGTCATCCTAGGCCAGGTGTATGGCAACAGAGGCAAAAGCAGAGAGAGCTCATCTAAAAACATAAGTAGAAATATCTATCTTGAGCTGGACATGTAGGTGCATGTGTTTAATCCTAGCACTCTGGGAAGTTGAGGCAGGCAAGTCACAGTGAGTTGAAAGCCAACTTGGGGATCAGAGTGAGTTTTAGGTCAGCCTGGGATAAAGCAA
This sequence comes from Dipus sagitta, assembly GCA_036346955.1. Lineage (NCBI taxonomy): Eukaryota > Metazoa > Chordata > Mammalia > Rodentia > Dipodidae > Dipus > Dipus sagitta. Next base: position 46,007,543 of record CM070777.1, on the reverse strand, counting down.
GCTCCTACTTAAAAAAAAATACAAAAAAAATTACTTATTAAAAAAATATCACATCTCAGGTTGTTAGCACTAGACTTTCCTTTGTGACAGTAAATAAAACTAGCGAACAGCAGCAAAAGGGGAGATGTTTTCAAACACTTTCCCAAACACTTTCCTGTCTGGTTAAATGAATCGTACTTAAGACTAGATTTATATAAATATTTAAGAAGAAAATTCTCCTAAATTATAATGTCAGGGTCCAAAATAAGATCAATCATAGCCATGCATTTGAAACTTGCAGAAGATATCCAATGAAGATGTAAGACAGTGTTGTGCAGATCATCTAGGTTAAAGCAAAAGTGGGGACAAAAGATGCAATTCAGGGAGTGTTGCAGGTACCTTCCTGATGCTGGCACAAAGCACGTGACCAAAAGCAAATTTGGGAGGAAAGGGTTTATTTTGGCTTAGAGTCTCAAGGGTAAACTCCATGATGGCAAGGAAAGCATGGCATGAGCAGTGTCTAGACATCACCTCCTGAACATCATCAGGCGGACAACAGCAACAAGCGAGTGTGCCAAATACTGGTAAGGGGAAGCTGGCTATAACACCAGAAGCCTGACCCAAAAACACACCTCCTCCAGTAAGGCTCCAGTTCCCAAGTCACCATCAGCTGGGATCAAGCATTCAGAACATATAAGTTTGTGGGGGACACCTAATTCAAACCACCATAGGGAACCCATTCTTCAATTTACCAAATCCAGGTCTTTTAGGAGGACCCCTGAATCTGTTTGGGTTTTTTTTTTTTTTTTTACATCCTTCTGGGTAAGTACATGGTAAGTACATGCAATGTCAAGTCTGAAATAGTCTTTTTAAAATATAATTTTCTTTATTTGCAGAGGGAGAGAGAGAGAGAAATAATAGGCACGCCAGGGATCCTGCCACTGCAAACGAACTCCAAACACATGTGTCACTTTGGGCATCTGGCTTTATGTGGGTACTGGGGAATCAAACTCCAGTCTTCAGACATCACAGTCAAACATCTTTAACCTCTGAGCCATCTCTCCAGCCCTAAAATGGTCTGTTTTTAAGTGGTTATGTACCATGCTGAGAAATGACTTAAAGAGTTTAACATAGAAAGAAGAAACTTGTGATTAAAATTACAGTTAGGTTAGATAAGTTTTTGTTTGTTTGTTTTTTGAAGTAGGGTCTTACTCTAGCCCAGGCTGACCTGGAATTCACTATGAAGTCTCAGGGTGGCCTCAAACTCACGGCAATCCTTCTACCTCTGCCTCCTGAGTGCTGCGATTAAAGGCGTGTGCCACCACGCTTGGCAAATAAGTTTTAAGAAGTAAAATCACACTTAAATTCTACACTCATAACTGTTAGTAACTCTTGCTAACATCTGAATGAATATTCTTCCAGATTTGGATGTGTCTTTCTGCACGTATGCATTTCGTTTTTCCTAATGAAAGATAAGCGAGCCCACTTAAATTCCAGCGTGACTGACTTCATGAACCTAATAGATCTTTTCATAAAGATGCTCATTCTTCATTCCACAGACAGCCGATGAGGGCATGGAGTGGGGGTGGGGGCACTACCCAGAGAGAGTCTAGATCTGATCAGGATCTATGTCTTTAATAAACAGAGGATGTGTTGTTGGAAGATGGATGGCTGACATAATAGAATTAGAGACATATTTTATTTGGGGCCCAAAACAGGTATTCTCTGATTGGTGGATTTCTAGAAATAAACGTGTGTCATGAATATGCCTTGCTGAATGAAGAGACCATCGGAGAAAGCCAAGCACAAGGAAATTTCAGACGAAAAGATGTGACAAACAACTATGTTTTCACAGTGCCTTGTTGAACATCGTCACCTTGTGTCCATCTGCCTTCCCCAAAAGCGAGCTTCTTGTTTTCATCACAGACATGCCAAAGGAAGAGGAGAGCTGAATTCTGACACAGTAAGTACATCAATATTAATATCTTGAGCATCGTTTTAGAAAAACTTCTACCTTGGTTTCCATACCTACTGAATCTACAAGGCTTCCCACTGTTGTTCTGTTATGTTTTGTTTTGTTTTTTTGTAGTAAGCAAAATGGGGCTAGAGGTTGCCAAATTTAGCAAATAAAGATTCCCAGTTATATTTGAATTGCAGACAAATAAATTTTCCATCCGAGTATGTACTATAAAACACACTCAGGACGTTTATACTAATAATAATTTGCATGTACTATAAAACACTCAGGACACTTATACTAATAATAATTTCTGTTGCTTCTCTGAAATTCCAATATAAGTGAATAGCCTATATTTTACCTGACAATCTTATGCGGGTGGCTTCCTATTTCATAGGGAAATATTAAAACAGACCTATCCATTTTCACTTAGAAGTGAAAACATTTCAAATAATCTATGAGCAATATACATTTCTATTGATAACACCTTTCTGTGTTTCAGAAGTTTCTCTCTAGGAGAAAAAGAAAATGACTATCTATTTTGTTGTTGTTGTTGTTGTTTTGTTTTTGGAGGTAGGGTTTCACTCTAGTCCAGGCTAACCTGCAATTCACTATGGAGTCTCAGGGTGGCCTCGAACTCACAGCGATCCTCCTACCTCTGCCTCCCAAGTGCTGGGATTAAAGGTGTGCGCCACCACACCCGGCTTGAAAATGACTATCTAAATGTAGGACCAGCTCCTACAAGAAGACAGTGGGCACCAAATCCATCACGGTGGCCAAAGTCTTGCTTCAGTTATATAATTGGTATGGGAAACACTGTTTTTTTTTGGATATACATGAATCTTGCTAGTCTTTCTGACTTTGGTCATGACTGTCAGGTAATAATGCAAGTTTATACTTGGGGCTCTGTGCACAGAGGAAGGGAGCTGATGCTCTGGCAGACAGCAGTCGGTCCTCAGACACAGTGGCCAGCACTTCTAACTGATAATGAGAAGACAGAAGAGGGAAAAAGTAGCCCTGAGATTTATTCAGTTTGTTTTCCTGGAAGCTGAGGGTTTATGTCAAGAGTCTGTAATAAAACCAACTGAGGCATTCACACTCGGCTCCATAAAACATGTAATCACCTTGTTCTGTAACAGCCTTTCTCTGTATGGGGGGAGTTTACCTGTTTTTTAATCTCCTTTATTTGATTAACATTAGAATCACCAACTGCAACCTGTGTTGGATTCTAGTAAAGTGAACTATTCACAAAGTTAATAAGGAAGATGAATTTTTTTCTAGGGCCTCAACTATAAAAGTCTCACATCTTAAGTTACCAGGTAATGCTTTTAGTTTTATTTTCTTAGAAATGAAAAAAAAAAACACAAAATGTATAGCTATGTTTGTTGGAAAAACACTGCAAAAGTAATCATCATTGCTCTACAACAACTTTTATGAAGTGACTTTGTCAGATGAATGTGAAACACAAAAATAATGCACATTTTATCTTAAACAATAATGTATCTTTATGTTTTTAACCTATAATATGCTTATATTTTTACCTAGAGTTGTAATTGCAATAATAATAATATAGTTATAACTACAGGCCAAATAAATTGTCTGGCATTTTCTTAATAAATTTAAATTAAATATTTGTTAAAAATTTATCTTATTGTAATAAACACTTATAAGCCATTTTAGTTAAAAAGCATTTACTGCCAGGCATGGTGGCGCACGCCTTTAATTCCAGCACTTGGGAGGCATAGGTAAGAGGATCACTATGAGTTCAAGGCTACCCTGAGACTGCACAGTGAATTCCAGGTCAGTCTGAGCTAAAGTGAAACCCTACCTCAAAAAAAAAAAAAAAAAAAAAAAAAAAAAAAAAAAAAAGCATTTACTTAATGCAACCAAAGTACAATAAATTCATGACATCACTGTTTTAAAATATTCTTTTTTCTTCTAGTTAATTTGCTTACCCATAGATACAATTATATTACTTACACAAAGGAAGCTGAAAGCAGAGATGAATCATTGTCTCAAGTTTTGGGTTCTAGAACCAATGGAGCCTAGAGGGCCCTGCCCTTAGATGAGGGCAGCTGCTTAGGAGGGTAATGCTGCCTCATGGAGCCACATGGTGCTGTGATTCTTGGACCATCTTGTAAAGTCAGAACTGAGACAATGACTTGAATAAAATCTTAAGATGCTTATATAGACCATTTTTTTCTTTTGTTTAAAACATTCACTATATTATGAGTCACAAGGAATGTGGACCAACATAGCAGTTTTAATTTATATGGCCATTTACTTATTTATAAAGACATTTTGATATTATGGGAACATGAAAAACGTAGGGACATGTTCACAAAACATTTATTTATATAGTAATATATAAAGATAGATTAAATAAAACCCAAAGATCCTATCATTTTTATTTAGATCAATCATTGTTAGTTTTAAGTTGATTTGGCTGTAAGTAATCTTTAATCTTAAATCTGGACCTTTAAAGACATGACTTCAGGGCACTTGCTTATGAAAGCTTGCCAGCCTGGCTTGGCCCAGGTTAGATTCCCTAGTACCCACATAAGGCCAGGTGCACAAAGCGGTACATGTGTCTGGAGTGTGCAGTGGCAAGAGGCCCTTATGTTCCCATACTTTCTCTCTCTCTCTCTCTCTCTCTCTCTCTCTCTCTCTTATCTGCTTGCAAATAAACAAATAAAATATTTTTAAAATGTATTACAATTAAAACAAAACAGAAAATTTGAACCTTAAAGTCACAAAGCCTTTAAACTAACCACTTTTATTTTAAATTTAAGTTAGAGAAGAAAAGCATTAAAAAAAAAAACATTTTGGAAGGGAAAAGCACAGATAGGGAGGAAATAGAGTTTACTTCTTAACGCCACAACTATAAGTTAAAATTTTCTCTAAAAATATAACACATTAGTTATTACCTTTATGACTTAAAAACATAGCCACATCTTTAGGGGACTGTATCTCTCGAAATTTTTGTTGTGAAAATGAAATTCAACCTAAAGATCTCTGACAAACATTACATTTAACATTTGTATATTAAGAGCATTTTTGGAATAAAAACATAGTAATTAATCTAATTACAAGACCTTTAATTGTGTATTACGGATGTCTGATAGTCTTTTTTATTTTCTTTTGTTACCCAGGGCTATTAAACAAATAAAATAGAATTAGCTAATATTTTAGAACCTGTTTTGGAAAGCAATCAGTATTAAAAAAAATCTTTGTATCAATCTATATATCCTAGGTGCCTCCTTAGTGCAGTAGTTAGTGCATCCATTTCACAATGTTAAATCTCATAGTTTAATGACACTTTTATGATCCTAATGAATGTTATCTTATATAAACAAGCACCATTGTAAGGTTTAATGAAACATTTAATAAGCCCAAATAACTATTCTTGCTGGGGAAAGCATAGGAAGAGGAGGCTGGCTCACGTCATTACAAACCAGCAGGAGGCAATACAGAAAGACAGCTAGCTCCAGACACCCAGTGAGGCTGGACCAGTAAACCTCAAGGCTCACCCCCAGCGACACACCTCCTCCAGCAAGCCACCTCCCAACAGTCCCACAGTGGGGATTAAACTGAAGGTTAACCACAAACACATGAGGCTATGGGAGACATTTTACAGGCAAATCACCACAGGTGCTATGGTCTATGCACAATAAAAATGAATGCAAAAGGAGCTCAAGCTTTCATATACATGTGTGTGTATATACATGTGTGTGTGTATTTGCAGATATATACTTTTGTATATGCATGTAAATATTTAAAAAGAATTATTCTGGACACACATGACATAAATACATAAAATCTGGTGCACCCCAAGAAAAGAGCCAAGTAAAAAGTTTATATAGTCTCTCTTTCTCTCCCCACCCTCTCTGAGCTGTAAGGTAGGCTTAGCGACACAAAGTATCAAGAGCTGACAAATTGATCATGAAGATTCAAAGCACTAACTTTTGTGGTTTGATTCTAGGAGCTAAACAACAGATGAGATGTCCTTACAGAGGGAAATGTGTTCAACTTCATTTTAGGTCAGAACTTGTCACTAATTAATTAATTAATGATGAAGCTAAACTATATTCCCTATGCTTGCTTGTATATCAGAAATAAAAGAAAGAAGAGAAAAAGAGAAATAGAGAAATAGACCTAGATATTCACTCTACTTTTGAGTTCTCACCCTAGAGCAGAGCCATAGGTCTGGATCTGGTGAGTGACCACTGTGGGAAAGTCCCCTTCCTACATCAGACAACTCAGGCCTGTCTCTTATTCTCTGGATCAGGCATTATTAGCCTGCACCATAACATATGGCCACTATACTCTGCCCTTGGTCATCACTGTATGCATGGGTGTCTATTTTTCCTCGCTAGGCATGCTAAAAGGTCTTTCTTAAATCAAAGTTCATTGTTTTCATCTAGCGCATAATTAGAGTCTCCACTGTTGAGTTTCCCACTGTTGCAGTAAGGTTCAAATTGCTGGTAGAAATCACCTGACCAAGAGCAGCTTTTGGGAAATAAAAGGATTTATTTTGGCCTACAGACTCAAAGGGCAGCTCCACGATGGCAGGGAAAAACGATAGCATGAGCAGAAGGTGGACTTCACCCCACATAAGGTGGACAACAGGAATAGGAGAATGTGCCAAACACTGGCAAGGGGACACTAGCTATAACACCCATAAGCCCACCCCCAACAATACACTGCCTTCAGGAGGTGTTAATTCCTAAAATCTCCATCAGCTGGGAACCTAGCATTCAGGACACCTAAGTTTGTGGGGGACACCTGAATCAAACCACCACACCCACCAAGATCAAATATCATCCATCTATGGCAAATCATGGGGCGGGGGGGAAGCAACTAATTATCCAGGTCTCTACCTAGGTGAGGCATCACATTATCACAGCCTGTCTAGTGTTGAGTGTAAAGGCATACATACAGCAGCTGGGCTTTAACCTCTCTAAAGGACTCATGAGGTCTAAGTTCTCTTATTTTGGTCTTGAAAGCTATGGAAGTCTCTTCCTCAAAACGTCATGGAGTGAGAATCCAGATTTAAAGACAGGTGGTTAGAGTTTCAAAAGGAGAACGCTAGCTACAATACAAATACTGAGGAGGGAGTTGTTAGAGTTCCCCTTAATTTGGGGCTGGAAAGCAGACACATAGAACAGCATTGAGGAGACGTGGTTCTTTTTGTCTTGTCTAACGTTACCAACCTCACAGAGTTGCTAAGGTAGGAGTGGCAGTGTCAGGCAGGAATAGAAGAGAAAGTGCCTTTAAGATTTTAGGGTTAGGAGAGGGCAGGGGTGGCCATTCCTAATGTGTTTTGGGTTTAGAATTGCTGCTTTCAGAAGTAGCTGTCCCACTGTGTCTTGCGTGTGCCTTGGAGGCAAAAGATTTACTTAAGACATTGGAGCAATCAGCCCTTATGTTAATATTCCCCCCAAAGCCATGTACTATTCCATTTGACCAGGAACAGGGTACAGATATCTAGGTGATTTTTAACTTCAGGGTCAGTGGAACTCATTATACATGATGTGGGGGGTTTGGCCAGAAAAACAGAAGCAAAGATGCCAGGATACCATACTAGCCATGAATACAGCTAAGCAGAAACAGTAGTTACAGAGACTGACCAACACTACTCTAAATGCAAGCCCCAAAAATGTCAGCAGTGAGGGGAATGAGACGTAGCTTCATGCTGTTATTCTCAACAGCCTGAAGAGTTTCCCTAGATTTTTCACGGACACCCCCCCCACTCAGGTTCAGTGTAGGATTTGTGACTTTCACACAGGAAAGAATCCTAGGAAAGGGCAGTATGAAGCAGAGTTGTGGATTTTATTAAACATATTTTAATAAAATATTAATTACTTTGTTAAAGACATTTAACAAGGGTTAGAGAAAGAAGTGATACTCAGAATGAAAGCTCACCACAAAACATGGGTGTGGCCTCATTAGAGAGAAAAGAGAGAGAGAGAGAGAGAGAGAGAGAGATGCCTTTACAAATGGGGACTTTAAATGTAGCATGGTATCTCTTTTCCCTCTAGGTTTTATCCTATAACAGGTCATAACAATCTTTTCTTTTGATATAGGGAATTTCATTACTTTTGGAGACAGAGAAGAAATAGACAAGGTCAGAGAAATGTAGATGAGAGTAGAGGGTTGAGAATAGATTCTTAGAATTTACCTTTAGTTCTAAAATAATCTCTCAAATGTTCATATTACTTTATTTTTAATATATCTTTTTAACTTAGATGTACTTTCTAAAACTCTATTGATTACTTTGTAAACTATCAATTTCATCATTTTTCTTTAGATGTTTTAAAATTCTAATTAAAACAGGATGCTCAGTTGCGGTTTTTCAATTCTATTGTGTAGGACTATAGTTTGGCATGCCAAAAAATAAAAATAAAAATAAAACCCAGTTTAGGACCAAATATTCTCCACTGGGGGAAACATAGAGCAATTTATTTTTAGTTAGATTTCCCTATTTTTCTTAAATACTTGCAAGCTAAATTAAAACAATTATAAATGTAAAACTCACTGGAATACCAAAATAAAGGGCTTCTCCATACATTTCCTCCTTATTTGAATTAAGTATTGGAGGAGTAGCAAGAGGGGAAAAAAACTGAATGTATATTAACAAACCAGTCAGAAACTAAAATGTCCTCAAAGATAAGAAAACAAGCAAAACAAACTGGTCATAAAACAAAATGTTTTCAAAGAAAAGAAAATGGATACATTAACAAAACATTTCAAAAGTAAACCAAAAAAGTTCTCCAGCAAATAGAATCCTAAAGCCAGCTCGGAATAAACAAATGGACCATTGGCCAAATCAAGGGAGGTCCACACTCCAGAAAGAACTTACCAACACGCACCAGAGGAGGCTACATAATCGGGCACAAGGGGTGCATGCTGGTACCTGGCTCCCATCCAAGTGATGCCTCCAGGGAAAACTGTTTGTCCTTAGAGCCCAATGTTTGGCATCATACATTGTCTACACAAAACACACAGCTCTCACATCAATGGGAAAAAGTGAGGTTTTATTTTGGAGCCAAATGTGAGTGGCCATGGACTGAAAACACAGATTTAGACCAGCCCAAATTCCATGGTTCAACATGTTAACATTTCATTAAGCTTTAAAAATGGTAAATCTCATAAACCAGGGCACTTTTCAAACACATTGGTGGAAACATCAGGTAAGTGGGTTAAAACAAAACAGGGGAGTCTCTGCTATAGGCTTCAGATGCTATCTGATGACATTCTTAGCCTTTGGGTTAATGGAAGCTAGTGTGATCTGTTAGTACATTCCAAAAGTTTTCACCTGATCATCTGGCAGTCACAAAGATGTTAGGTCAAACATACAGGTGTGCAATAAATAAGGAGGCTAAAGATAGCCCAAGATAATTTGGCTCTGAATCTGCAATATTCTGTCTGTACAGTACAGTTTTTGTCAATCAATCAGCCTAGTAGGATATTTGAAATAGGTACAGCTGCTTTTCAGAAACTTTCATTTGTAATAATGATATAGGGAACAACAACCTATCATTACAATGGCCCAATCATGAGTGAAATTTAGGCAATACTGGTTTAGCCCATGACTCTTCGAAGGAAAGAGATGGCTCCAAAGATGAATGAAGGTCTTCTAAGATCACAGTCTATCTGCCATTAGGACGGAAGCTCATTTCTTCTATGTCTCTTCTCATCTATCTAACTGCCTCAGACAACAAATTCTACTTTGTGTAACTGGAGATTAATTGATATAAAATAACCAGCAGACTGTGTTGTGGATTGTCAGGAAGGCACTGGATTGAGAGGTTTGCTTGTACTGTTGGAGAAGCCACCTGATGCCTAAGCTCCTTATTATGTCTAAGATAATAACCCAGGGTACCATATCAAGTCCCTAGGCCAGCTCTAAATAGTGTAAGTGGAAGAGATTTATCTTAGACTCAAGCAAAGATGGCTCGCATCCCAACTTCTCCACTGACAAGAAACCACTGTACTTTCTCAGCTCATCTGTGTTCTACTCATCTGTAAAAATTTATAGGAATGATAATAGCTAACATTCATAGGGCACTTATCACCTGCCAACTGCCTTTGATAAATTATCTCACTTAATGCTCAAAGTAGCAAACCAAGACATTATCGCCATTCCATATGACAGATGAGAACATTTCACCTCTGAAGGGTGACGTGGTTTATCTGCATCTGCACAGTTGAAGGAGTAATGGATTTTTAGGATTCAAACCCTAACAGTGGCAATTCAGAGTCTGGCTTTCACCCCAGCACTACACTGTGAAAGCTGAATAAAGGGCTGGGGAGATTGCTCCGTGGTTAAAGGTGCCTGCTGACCAAGGTTTGATTCCCCATTACCCACATAAAGCCAGATGCACAAGGTAGTATATGCATCTGGAATTGTTTGCAGCAGCAAGAGGCCCTGGTGCACCCATTCTTTTTTTTCCTCTATCTCTCATAAATAAAAATATTTGAAATAAGAAAGCCAAATAGCGCTGGAGAGATGGCTTAGCAGTTAAGGCATTTGCCTGCAGAGCCAAAGGACCCCTGTTCGATTCCCCAGGATCCAGTAAGCCAGATACACAAAGGGGCGCATATATCTGCAGTTTGTTTGCAGTGGCTGGAGGCTCTGGTGTGCCCATTCTCGCTCTCCCTCTCTTTGACTCTTTCTTGCTCGCTCTCGCTCTCTCTCTCTCTCTCTCTCTCTCTCTCTGTCTCTCAAATAAATAAATAAAAATTAAAAGCTAAAAAACTAAAAAATAAAGAAAGCCAAATACTATAAAGCACTATGAAACACCTACTAAAGAACCTGGCACGTAGTAGGCAGACAGTGTCAGAGGCTTGTCTGGCCTCCTAGGAGTACAAGTGGTTTTGCAGCCTGTCACGAACCATCTTCTCCCCAGGGTTTCTACCTGGGACTACAATTCCCAGGATGCCACAGACAAGGAAACTGGCCAATCAGGAAGCCCGTCCTTGCTTTCGCCCCACCTAGAGACCAGAAGTTTCTTTGACTGCTGACAACTGGCTGTGTCCTCACCAGGGCGGGTTTGTAAAAAGGCCAGGGGGTCCTTGGGTTTTTTTTGTGGTGCCCATTGGGGATTGGGAAGGTGAGATCCGACGTTCTGTCTTCACCCACCAGCAGGCGCTGAGCGGGCTGTGGGAACTCTGTGGCGGCATCCATGTGCAGGGCCTCAGTGTGCCGGTCGGAGCTTAGAAGAGGAACGTGGCCTTGAGGACAAAAATTTGTGGAAATTATCACCCCTCTGACCCAGGGTTGGTGACATGGTGGCCCCGACGTCCTCTGGTCCTACCTTCAGAGTGTGGTCCTCTCTGCTTCCAGTTATAAGCCCCCCTGACACACTGCTGCTTTCTCTGAGCCATGGTGTAGAGTCCTTGGAGAAGTCTCGGCGGGCACTGGCCTGGCATCAGCCCAATGGCATCAGGACCTCTGTGTCCTCCAACCTGCACCCACCCACTTTATTGGGCGAACAGCAAGGGCTTTCCTCTCCTCACTTAGTTTCATTCATTCATTATTTATTATTGCTATTTATATTTAGTTTTTACACATTTATTTTTTTGATATTTTCTTTATTAGAGAAAGGGGCAGTTAGAAAGAATGGACATGCCAGGGCCTCTAGCCCACCGCAAACAAACTCCAGACACATGCACCACCATGTGCATCTATCTGGTTTACTTGGGTACTGGGGAATTGAACCTGGGTCCTTGGGCTTCACAGGCAAGTGTCTTAACCACTAAGCCATCTCTCCAGCCGTACACATTTATTTTTTAAAAATCATTTCATTTTCTTCAAATCTGAATCTTTCGATTTGTTGTACTCAAGTAAAATTAAAGTGTACATTCTTTGATTTTAGCAACAGTCATTGATGACAGGAAAACAAAATCATTTCTTTCTTTTACAGTTGCCCTGAAGGGAGTGAGAAAAGTAAGATAGATGGCTGAGATTCAGGAAACTACAAAGGCAATGACTGACATAGTGGTTAGTTTGTTTTCATTATTATTATTATTGTTGTTATTATTATTTTGGTTTTTCAAGGTAGGGTCTCACTCTAGCTCAGGCTGACCTGGAATTCACTCTGCATTCTCAGAGTGGCCTTGAACTCACAGTGATCCTCCTACCTCTGCCTCCGGAGTGCTGGGATTAAAGGCCTGTGCCACCACGCCCGGCTGTTTTCATTATTCTTGACAAACAGCCCTGACCCATAACTGCTCAACTTTCACAGTTTTTCCTGTGTTAATTGTGATTTACTTTCTCAAGTCATTTTGAGAGGTTCGAATGGCTTAAGATTGAGTTTCTAGTGAAACACCTCTCTAGACAAACTTGGAGAGATATATATATATATATATATATATATATATATATATATATATATAGTATTTTATGTAACAAAATAATGTGTTGATTTATACATTTCAGTTAGCCAAAATCAAAATGTATGTTGCCCTAACTCCTAAAGTCATCCACTTAGTCAATAATTTACAATCAAATTGCATTTTAGTTTTACTGTGTAAAATTATAAGTGTGCTCTGTCATTCAAGAGTAAGTTAGGGGCTGGAGAGATGGCTTAGTGGTTAAGTGCTTGCCTGTGAAGCCTCAGGACCCCGGTTCAAGGCTCAATTCCCCAGGACCGACATTAGCCAGATGCACAAGGGGGCGCACGCGTCTGGAGTTCGTTTGCGGTGGCTGGAAGCCCTGGCACGCCCATTCTCTCTCTCTCTCTCTCTCTCTCTCTCTCTCTCTCCCTCTTTCTTTCTTTGTCTGTTGCTCTCAAATAAATAAATAAAAATAAACAAAAAAAAATAAAAAAAAGAGTAAGTTAGAAAGTAATATTGATGTGAAATTAGGAAAGACCCTCCCCAGTCACTAAGTTCTAAATTAGTTTATCAATGTTGAGGATTTCTGTAAAGAGCATTCTGTGTCCATTGTAAGGTCCCCCTCTTGTGGGTGTGATTTAAGAAAGAAGCATCATCCTAAGAATTCTATCTGGAGTTGTTTTCACTTGGAACAACATAAAACAACTTTAAGCCTTTGTATGTTAGAACTCTAATCATTTATATAAGTTCTGAAATAGGTATTTTTTCTTTTAGAAACACCTAAGGCGGTTTAAAGTACACATAAGTACTTTTGATGTCTATGTTGTTTTGCTTCTCTTTTACAACCAGGTACTTATGGATAATAATCCTGACCATAAGCAAACAGTAGAAACATTAATTAAAAACATTCATACCATTTCTTTGGAGGTGAAGAAGATGAGAGGTAAGTGTGAAATCACTATGTCAAAATGTTAGCATATCATTGTTATAAAATCAATGGTAGAGCCAGTTTGTGCTTCAACTGGGGTGAATTTTTCCCACTAATTATGAGCATTCTTCTGAGAAATATTTGTAGTGCATGCAAACTAGATTTCTAAAGATGAATTGAATTTGAGCATAGGCATTAGCAGACCTCAATTCCTTTCTCTGACACCAGCAAGCTTATGTTATTCAAGTCTCTCTAAATTCACCTCTTTTCCTTTGACACACTATTAGAAGTCACTTTCTACAAAATTCAGTTTATTTATCCATGAACACATGGTATAAACCTCTAAACTTATCCTAGATGAAGAATTAAAAGTTTGTTTCCATGAGTAAAGGATTCTTCATTTTAAACATATTCTTAGAGTAATAATGCTCCTCATAGGTCATAGTGTTTAGTCACTCACAGATACATTCTGTTGTTTTAGGCTAGGTATGTTTCACATGTTTGTGATTGAATGTTGTTAGGGACTAACTAAATTCTGCTTCCATCTCATCTATCACACTGCATTGTAATTGTGTCTCTTTTTCTATCCTTGTTTCAATGGTAAGCTCCTTAAGATATTCATAGCACTTAACACAGCATCTTGATATAACAGGTTCCTGGAAAATGTTTACTAAATGAGTAAGTGGTGCTAGATTCTTGCTTTCATTTGAAATAATTAGATAAGGGTTACATTCCTTCCAGATCTGATTATATAATTGTCCTGCCTTGGGAAATATTGCATGAACTTATATAGAAATAATATGATAGATATGATAATATATGATAGATATGGTCTTAGAAGAGTTAGGCAGTTAAGAGAGACCTATAGAAGATTTTTTTTTTTTTAAGGAAAGAGGCTGGAGAGGTTACTCAGTGGTTAAAGGTGTTTGTTTGCAAAATCCTGAAAGCCTGGGTTTGATTTCCCAGTGCCCATATAAAGCCAGATAGATGTACAAAGTGGCATATGCATTGGAGCTCATTTATGGTGGCAAGAGGCCCTGGTGTGTGTGCCCGATCTCTCTCTCTCTCTCTCTCTCTCACTGCAAATGAATAAAAATATATTTTTTAAAAAAAGAAGTTTCGTACAGAATGTTAAATACATAGGATTCCCTGAATACCTCATTTATCCTCACATCCTCCCAAGACAGTAATGCCAGTGGCCAGCACAGACTTCCATGTCCAGCTCCTTACGAGGTTGAAGCCGATTCTCTTAGCATTCTTAACATTTACAATTTTGCAGTGGTACACAGAGGTTAACCAACATTCTTGAGATCAAGTAGCTAGTTCGTGGTGGACCTAACTTTTAAATTTACTTAGTAAATTTTTTTTTAGTAAATTTGTTTTTTAGTAAATTTGTTTTTTAGTAAATTACTTAGTGAATTTTTACTTAGTAAAAAGCTAAATTGCCACCAAAGTGGGAGCAAGTAAGTCTGAACCATACAGTCCAAAAATAGGAGCCCTTAGATGGTGGGATAAAGTGAAGGAATCAGTCCTCAAGACTTAATACATGACGAGCCTAGAGTCCTCTGCAAGTGGCAGTAAAGTGGGACCACTAGCAGAGTGACAAGTTAGTATTCAAAAATAAATCATATGGGTCTGGGGAGATGATTCAGTGGTCAAAGCACATACTTGCAAAGCCTGCTGGCCCAGGTCCAGTTCCCCAGCCACTCACATAAAGCTGCACGGGCATATTCTCTTGGAGCAGCAAAAGACTCTGGCATGCACATGTGCACGTGTGCATAGACACACATGCAAATAAAAGTAATTCTTTAAAAATCATGGCTTGGGCTGGAGAGATACCTTAGTGGTTAAGGCATTTGTCTGCATAGCTTAAGGATCCAGGTTTGATTCCCCACTACCCATGTAAGCCAGATGCACAAGGTGGTGCATGCATCTAAAGTTCATTTGCAGTGGCTAGAGACCCTGGTGCACCCATTCTCTCTTTCTCTCTCTTTCTCTCTGTTTCAAACAAATAAATAAATATTTCTTAAAAAATAAGAATCATAGCTTCCTGCCTCTATCTACCTGGAGAATTATGTGTGACAAAAGACTCCTTGTTTGGGCTGGAGAGATGGCTTAGCAGTTAAGCGCTTGCCTGTGAAGCCTAAGGACCTTGGTTCAAGGCTCCATTCTCCAGGACCCACGTTAGCCAGATGCACAAGGGGGCGCACGCGTCTGGAGTTCATTTGCAGTGGCTGGAGGCCCTGGCACGCCCATTCTCTCTCTCTCTCTCTGCCTCTTTCTCTCTCTGTCTGTCCCTCATAAATAAAAAAAATGAACAAAAAAAAGACTCCTTGTTTAAACAAGAGATCACTAATGAGAGTTGAGAAAGAGTACTATACCAGATGGAAAGATATTAAGACAAAATTTATATTCTAAATTTTCGTAGCCCTAGATTTCTTTCCTTATGTGGCTACCAAAGCAAAGCCAGATTTATGCCTTTCAAGTAGATTTTTCTTTTCTTTTCTTTTTTCTTTCTTTCTTTTTTTTTTTTGTTTTCAAGGTAGGGTCTCACTGTCGTCCAGGCTGGCCTGAAATTAACTATGTAGTCTCAGGGTAGCCTCAAACTCACAGCAATCCTCCTACCTCTGCCTCCCGAGTGCTGGGATTAAAAGCGTGCGCCACCACGCCTGGCTTCAAGTAGATTTTTTTTTCAGGTATCTAACCCACCTAATACAGACCCACATAAAATAAAAGAGCAACAAAAAATTAAGTTTAGGTAAATGTTGAAAGCAGTTGCCTATAGGAGATAGGAACTATTTTTTTTTGTACCATGCTTTATAATTTCATCTGATTCTTTTCTCTATGTGCATGTATAACTTAGATAAAAATAAGTGAATTCTATACATCATATTTTTATCTATCAATTTTCAATTTAAGAAGATAGCTATGTAGGTGGGCTAGGGCCCTTTTTAGTTTTCACATCAAACCTATGATGTTAAGTCAAAATGGGGCATATCTAAATTGTGACTTGGTCAGTAAAAATTTGAAAAATATAAATTAGAAATTAGGAAATAGCTACTTAAAGTAATAATACCTGCCTGAGACATATGTGTGACAGTGTAACAGTTGTTATTTTATTTCATTCAGAACTCTCCCAGTTGCTGCTTTGTGACCTCACTCTGCAGTTTAATCAGCCTGTGAAGACAGAGCACAGAAAGGAAGCAAACAGCCCTGTGTTTGAAGAGTCTGAAATGCCAGATGTGTCCCTTGATGCTGTCAATTTTTCTGGCTGATTTTGTTACTTTTTCTTTTCAATTTCTGTTTTTACTGGATGAAAGTGGAATAACTGAGTATATTATATAACTAAAGACAATACAGGGTTGTGAAAAAGCATTTCATGTTCCTATAGGCTGTTCCATGTCTTAGTATCAATGAGTGACTGATGTATTTCACTAATGACAAGAGTGTGTCATGGCAAACTGGCCAGGGAACACTGCTTGTATTTTCTCTGATGCTTGAATTTGACTTGGATTGATAGTTAACTACATTGTTAATGGATTATAATTTAATCAGATATAAACATCTACATAACATTGTATCTGTTAGGTCAAATGACTTGGAATTCCATAGTCTGAGTTGACTTGAGGGACCCCAAGAATGCATCCAACTTTTCTGTTAGTTATGTTGCAGTCAGGTTCTCATTGCTGGTAGAAATCACCCAACCAAGAGCAGCTTGCGGGAAAGAGGTTTATTTTGGTTTACAGGCTTGACAGGAAGCTCCACGATGGCAGGAGAAAACGACAGCATGAGCAGAAGGTGGACATCACCCCCTGGCCAACATAAGGTGGACCATAGCAACAGGAGAGTGTGCCAAACACTGGCAAGGGGAAACTGACTATAACACCCATAAGCCCACCCCCAACAATACACTCCCTCCAGGAGGCATTAATTCCCTAATCCTCATCAGCTGGGAATCTAGCATTCAGAACACCTAAGTTTATGGGGACATCTGAAACAAATCACCACATTCCGCCCCTGGCCTCCATAAACTTATAAACATCCATGATGTAAAATGCAATGCATTCAGTCCAACTTTAAAAGTCCCCCCCCCCCTTTTTTTGAGGTAGGATCTCACTCTAGCCCAGGCTGACCTGGAATTCACTATGTATTCTCAGGGTGGCCTCGAACTCATGGGGATCCTTCTACCTCTGCCTTCCGAGTGCTGAGATTAAAGGTGTGCATCACCATACCTGGCTAGTCCCCATATTTTTTTTAATCAATCCCAATGATGTTCATACATCCCCATAATCCAAGGTCTTTTAACTGAGCCATAATACCAAAAAATAACCCAAAAAACCCATAATGCCACAGAATAAACATTCACACTGCAAAAGATGACATTGGATGTAACAAAGAAATATTCAACCAATACAAGATTTAAAACAACCAGGGCAAACACCAAACACCATAGATCAAGTCCAACAAGTCTAGTTAGTGACAAATCCCCAAGTCTGACAATCCTAACCAGCAACAAGTCTCTGGCATTCCAATTCCACCCCTCCAGATAGGCTAGTCACAGGCCTAGAAAACCTCATCGGGCCGGTAGCTTTCCCTAGCAGCCATCTCATGGTCCCAGCATCTCCACTGGGTCTCCACTGCAAGCCACAGTTCATCCTCTTGGCTCCATGGGGTCTCTATGCAGGCAACCAGCAAACCTGCTTCACACTGTCCATAGCCATTTCCAAAACACAAGGCTGCATTGCAAACTCAATGACCCCCTCTGTCCTGCATTTTTATACTCCATAATACCAGGTAGGGTGCCAATTTGCCAATCCAGGGGGGAATAAAGCAAACTTTGAAGAACAGGACACTCCTTGAGCACTCAGGCCCCTTCAAAAGAGTTTACATGTTGCCCTGGTGCAGGTCAGCTGGCCCAATCTCAATGGTTGTAATCTCTCAAACAATTTGCAGGTGAATGGGCAGCAGTTTAGGCCCCAAAATTTCACTTTTTCTGTGTCATATCACTCGGCTCACACCAGTTCATTTTTATGCAAAGCAACCCTGCACAGCTTCTCAGGACATGGGCATAACAGCAAGCTTCTCACATAAACTGCTAGCCCAGTCCAAGCAAAGCTCTTTCTCACCCTCATAAGCCAAACCTCACAGTCCATAGTTCTTACTGCATTCAGGTCTTTCAGCTCTAACCAGAATACTCCATCAAGCTGTACTTACAGCACTGCAAGCCTTCTCTTAGGCCAAGTATTCAAATCCTTCCACATTCTTCTTGAAAATCAGCTCCAAAAGGCCAAAGCCACACAGTCAGGTGTCTAGCAGCAATCCCACTCCTTGGTTCCACTTTACTGTTGCAGTCAGGTTTGCATTGCGGGTAGAAATCATCCAACCAAGAGCAGCTTGTGGAAAAAAGAGGTTTATTTTGGCTTACAGCCTTAAGGGAAAAAGCTCCACAATGGCAGGGAAAATGATGGCATGAGCAGAGAGGGTGGACATCACCCCCTGGCCAACATAAGGTGGGCAACAGCAATAGGAGAGTGTGCCAAACACTGGCAAGGGGAAACTGGCTATGACACCCATAAGCCCGCCCCAACAATACACTCCCTCCAGGAGGCGTTAATTCCCAAATCTCCATCCCTTGGGAATCTAGCATTCAGAACACCTAAGCTTATAGGGGGACACCTGAATCAAGCCACCACAGTTGGTTTTACCATTCTGACGCCATTCCTCTATAGACTGCTTTCCTACATATGACAGAAGACACATGGTAACAGACAATCTTGCTTTTTGTGGACCCTCCAAAAAGAGATGTTTCCGTGCTCATGTTTAGCATTTCACAGAAGGTCCCTGAAGGACCAGCTTTGATGATTTCTTTATCACTAAGCAACAGCCTGAACAAGAGTGATGGGTTCAGCTGGGATCACGAGGCCTGTGGTCAAGAGGCAAGGCATGTCCAGAAGCATGGAGTTGCCAGTGCTGTAAGAAAGAGAAGTGTGTTGGTCATGGAAATGCCAGATAGTCACAGCAGTGGAGTGAAGCACTTTGTCCTCAACATTCATTACTTCCCCTACACCAAGAGACTTAAAGTTTGATGTGCCTTGTGAATGTGATTCACTATTATAGTAAACACTTTCCATGTTGCTCTACACCTGATAACAAATAGCTTAAAGAAGGACAGACTGACCTCTGCTTAGGTTTGAGGGGATGCAGTCCGATATGGCAGGGAAGGTGTGGCAGGAGCATGATGTGGATGGTCACATTGCATCCACTGTCCATACAGGTAGAGATAAATGCTGGTGCTCATCAGGCACTCCTGGTCCTGTTTTTCCCTTTCTCAAACCAAGCATTGAGCCCTCATTTGGGGTGGGCCTTTCCTGTCTTTAGGGTGGGTTAAGCCTGTCTGGAAATCCCCTCACAGGTACACCCAAATGTGTGTCTCCTAGGTGACTCAAAAGCCCAGTGAAGTTGACAAAGTGTAATAAACAAAACTATCAAAGAGATGCTGCAAAATCTCCCAGGTCCTTCATTTTAGATATTTTTTATAAAGGGTAGAATGTCATGAAGCAGGACACAGGTTAAGGTTACTTTATCACAGAACCTATAGTACCCTGCTGGCCTCCCCTGGGGATCTACCTCAGTGTTTAATACAGAACAGATACCACGTGAATGCATGTCGAATATTCTGCTGGGGAAACATAAAACAACATACAGGTTTTTCACCTTTAGAACTTCCAAGTTCTGCATGCTAAACTGAGAGTTTGTGGTTTTAAGGATGAGATTTTGTCACACATCATTTTTATTACTTGTTAAATGTGTCCATAGTCCACACGTTCTTTACCTTAGCATATCATCAGTATTTAAAAAATATTTTGGGCTGGAGAGATGGCTTAGCGGTTAAGCACTTGCCTGTGAAGCCTAAGGACCCCCGTTCGAGGCTCGGTTCCCCAGGACCCACATTAGCCAGATGCACAAGGGGGTACACGCATCTGGAATTTGTTTGCAGTGGCTGGAAGCCCTGGTGTGCCCATTCTCTCTCTCTTTCTCTCTCTTTCTTTCTCTCTCTCTCTCTCCTGCCTTCTCTCTTGTCTGTCGCTCTCAAAGAAATAAAAATAAACAAAAAGTAAAAAAAAATATTTTTATTAATTTGCAAGCAGGAAGAAATAGAAGAGAAATAGACAGAGAATGAGTGGGCCAGGGCCTCTAGCCACTACAAACAAACTCCAGATGCATGCGCCACTTTATGCATCTGGCTTTACATGGGTACTGGGAAATCAAACTTGGGTCATTAAGCTTTGCAGACAAGCACCTTAATCGCTGAACCATCTTTCCAACCCAATCTTCAATCTTAACCTGGTAACCAATCTTTCTTTTTTTATTAGCTCATGAAAATAAAGGCAATGTTAGTCTTTTCTATTTGAAAACTTAATAGACCAGGGAAAACAAAACTTTTGGCAATAAAAGTTGAAGAACAACAGATTGTCACTGTTTTAGCTTACTAAATATCACTACACGTGCTCCTTGACAATGTCATGGTAAAATTTACAATGGTAAGATGTAAATCCTATAAATTGAAAAGGTATTTATTATATACATAATCAATTAAACATTACATCTTAGGCTAGCCTATCATAAAGATGCTTGGAAAACACATTAGCCTGCAGTTGGGAACTTTGTAAGAAAGTGTTGAATCTCTAATAAAATTTATTGAATGTCCATGTCCTTTTAAAAAACACTAGCAATATGGAACACTGTAGTTTTTCCCCTTGTGATCACATGACTAAGGGCTAAACCTTACAGAATCATACCATGTACTCTTACCATAAAAGACCCAAATTCAAAATTTGAATTGTGGTTTCCCCTTAATGCTCATCACTTCCACGCCATCATAAAGTTGGTAAGTTAGGCCAACATAAACCAGGAACCATCTTTGCTTTTGATACATGAGATTTGTAAACTCAAGGAAGGAGCTGAGTGCCTTTAAAGAATATATTGGTCCATGGGGCTGGAAAATGGCTCAGTGGTTAAAGACCTTTCTGGTCAAATCTGTGGATCTGGTTCATTTCCTCAGCCACCCACATAAAGCCAGACCCCAAAATGAATAGGTCTAACAAGAGCATGAGAAGGGGGCTCTGTGATGGCCTTTGAAGTGGATACAAAAGAAAAAAAACAGATTCTAATCAGGTTTCTTTTTTTTTGGGGGGGAGGTCCGAGGTAGGGTCTTGCTCTAGCCCAAGCTGACCTGGAATTCACTATGTAGCCTCAGGCTGGGCTCTAACTCCCAGCAACCCTCCCACCTCTGCCTCCAAACTGCTGGGATTAAAGGTATGCACGACCACGCCCGGCTAGTGTAAGGTATTTTTGATTAAGCTTTACCTGTTGGAGGAGGTGTGTCATTAGGGGTGGATCTTGAGCCCTAAGGTGTGTTCTGAGCCAGCTTGAAAATGGGCTATTCTTTCTTTCTCTGCCATGGATGTATGATGAAGTAAGATAGCTTCTTCTGTCATGATGAAGCTTCCCCTGGAAGCTAGAAGCCTGAAATAAACCCTTTCCTCCCATAAACTGCTTATGGTCGGGTGTTTGTCCCAACATCCCATGAAAAAGCACAGACACAAAAATATCCCTGGCAAAACCAAACATGCAAAAATGAAATACTTCTGAAGCCTTTTAAGTTATTGCTGCTCAGAAAATGAACTTTAATAGTTTTTAAGTTACATAAAAAAGTTTGCCTCTGTGGGACAAAGGTTTCACTATAAAAGACCAGTTTTATGTGATACTAAGAAAACAGCTACTTTTTCAGTGTTTTTAAACTTGCCCCAAATAATTTCTGTAGTTGCATAAACTATTTTGAAATACATATTCAAAAATGCATGTCTTTAAGTGAAGTACTGTGGTGCACTAGCAACTTCAAGTGTGAACATTATGACTCCTGCACTTTAGAAGCACTAATGAAGAATAAATAAATTATGGCATTTCAACAGTCTTCATTTCTGATGGTTTTCAAAGGAAAGGTCAAAACGCTTTTGGTTCATGTTGAGGGGTTCACTGCAGTCCTAAGTGTCTGTCCATTCGCGGGGTTCAGTTATCTTCCCGTGTGGGTGACAGAGGCGACAGGAAGAGCCATCAGCTTGTCCGACTTGCTATGGACACCCAGCAGAATATGTTAGCATGCACTGGTATCTAGAACCTCTGTTTTTCCCATCAATGAGCAGAAGTGGCATTTTCCTGAAGTTGTCAATAATATCTGAGACAGACAGAAAGTCCTGGAAAAGTCAAAACGGGAGGTAAGTCAACATTGGAATAGACAACATGCATTTCACTCGAGTATCTTTCTTTTCTAATCTGCATAATGTAGCCTATCTCATCAGGTTATGAAAACTGAGGGGGGGGGGGAAGCAAAATTTAGCAACTATTTTAGATATTTCAGCTACAGAAACTTGGAAAGAATTCCTTACCACCAACAAACAAATCATAGATGAGACATAAAATGTTTTAAAACTGGTTTATTTATGTATCTATTTGAGAGATAGAGGGTCAGATAAATAGAGAGAGAATGGGTGCTCCAGACCTGTAGCCACTGCAAAGAACCTCCTGATGCATGCACTACCTTGTACATCTGGATTTCACGTGGTTACTGGGGAATCGAACCTGGGTGCTCAGGCTTCATAGGCAAGCACCTTAACCACTAAGCAAAGAGACAAAATTTTATCTTAAATTAAAGGATCATTTACCTTAAATATTTTAATTATTATTTCTTTGACTTGGGATTGCTTCCTTTGTTTTTGTTTGGGGCTTTAGTTTCTGTGGCTTTACTTCACCAAATCAATAGTTAAGAAGTGGAAGGAAGCAGGAGGTCAGACACCTGTCATGGTGTTTGGAGGAAATAGCTATGGTATTGTGTGATCGCCCCTTTACTGCCACCTCCGTACTTACAAGGACCTGACAGGGACCTGGATCACCTGGTCTCTGATGGACCAGTTGAGAAATGCCCCATCTGACCTTCTAAATGTTTTCCAAAGTCAAGTACTTGCTGCAAAGTGGTTTATATGCTTTACTCTAAAACAGACTTCCCAGGAGCCTCCCTTCTGGGCAACTGCAGCCCATGGTGCCCTTGTGTGTTTCCTGTCTAGACCAGAAGAACACGCAGAGAGAGAGTATGAAGATCCATTGACAGACAGCAATTATCGCAAACATTTGACCAGAATCACGTGTTCTTTCTACTAACCATGGTTATTACTTAAAAGTATTTGGGGAACTGGAGAGACGGCTTAGTGGTTAAGGCATTTGCCTGCAAAGTCAAAGGACTCCAGTTCAATTCCCTAGGACCCACATAAGCCAGATGCACAGGGGGCACATGCGTCTGGAGTGTTTGCAGTGGCTGGACACACCCATTCTCTATCCCCCCCTCAAGTAAATAAATAAATAACTTTTTTTTTAAAGTATTTGGATTGGAGATGGAGAGACAGCTTAGCAGTTAAAGGCACTTGCTTGCAAAGCCTGATGGCCAGGGTTCGATTCCTCAGTTCCCATATAAAGCCAAATGCACAAAGGGGAACGTGCATCTGCAGTTTGTCTGCAGTGGCAGGGGGTCATGGGGTGCCCTTTCTCTCCCTGCCCTTGGCTCTCCCTGTCTGCCTCTCGGCCTCTTAAATAAATAATTAATAAAAAATTTAAAAAGTCTTTGGACTAAAATGTAAGTTGTGGGTGAAATGTTCTCAATCTATAAATGTTTAATTCAGCTGGTTTTCCTCTTGCAGCATTCAAGAGCATGCTTTAAGAAAACATTAAGTTTGGGGTTGGAGAGATGGCTTAGCAGTTAAGCACTTGCCTGTAAAGTCCAAGGACTCAGGTTCGAGGCTCAATTCCCCAGTACCCACGTTAGCCAGATGCACAAGGGGGCGCATGCATCTGGAGTTCGTTTGCAGTGTCTGGAAGCCCTGGCGTGCCCATTCTCTCTCTCTCTCTCTCTCAATATGCCTCTTTCTCTCTCTGTCTCTCGCAAGTAAATAAATAAAAGTAACAAAAAAATTTAAAAAGTAAACATTAAGTTTGTTAGTTTCCTTTGCAAATGACAGTCTTAAGAAGTTCTTTCACACTAAATAGTTGACTTGGCCCAACAGGAAAACTTCTTTGGTGACTGGCCATATTCTCAGAGCCAAACTTTGAGTTTAGTAAGGAATGACCCAAGAATACCAATAATCACCATGGCAACTATTCCTCTTTCGTTCTTTCCCAGGTAACTTTTTAAAAATAGCCTTATAAATATTGTGCAATCTTACATTAAAATTATGTCAGGCAGGTCATCAATAGACTTGTTTTTGATACCAGCTAACTGAATTTTTTTAAAAGCAATTTTTTTTTCAAAAATATTATATGCTTAAGGAAAGGTGATAGATCACAGTGGTGGAGCACTTGCCTCACAGCTCTGGGTTCCATCCCCAGCATCCAGCATCCTATCAAGAGTAAAGTTATCCCTGTAAAGTTGGGTTATTTAGAACAGAAGATATAGGAAGTACCCTGGATAGCAAACTTTGTCACGATTAGTTCTTTCCTTTACTTCCCTCAACACCTGAAGGGTTATACAGCACATTCTCCCAAAGAATGTTCAGTGAGAGCCCTGGGAGATATAACTGTAACCAAGGCTGTGACTCACTGGTCAGCAGGTTTGTTCAGCAGAGATGCTGTAACAGACTCCATTAAGTAGGAATAAAGGAACAAAAGAAGGCCTTAATTGTATATTGATGGCTATTGAAAAGCCATCTTATACCAAAGAGGTACAAGAAGAAGATCTGGGGGAAAGTTTGAAACTTGAAGTCCTTACCTCTTTTCCTCGAAGTCCAGTTCCCAACAAGTACACTTGACTTTCCTCCTGATAGCGGATCTGGATATTGTAAACTTTATCTTTGTACAAGACCATGAGGACATATGGATTGGCTGTTGTTTTCTTAGAACTGTCTCTCACCAGAAAAGTGCCATCCTAAAAAAGCCAATTGTTATTAATGGGTCAGCAGAAGTCAAGACTTCCATTGCCTACAAGAGACTTGTGAGGCAGTTGAGTCAAATAACATTGAATTCCCCAAACACACAGTCCTCAGCACCCCAGATTTCTTGGTTATCAACAAAGGCAATGGAGATTGGATGATGGAAATTTCCATTTTAACCTCTTTGAAATCTCTTAATACAAGGAATCTTTTTTTTTTTTTCCCCCAGTAATGAAAGTGGCTGAGTAGATAAAGGACCAGGAGAAATAAGGACTTTAGTGGCTAATTCAATATATATATCTTTTTCCTGTGTGTTAATGCCCTAGCCTTTCCTTTCTTCATCCACTCAGAACACACACATTTGCTAGGAAATGCATTCCCTTTAAACCCTCATGATTGGTATATTTAGCTTTCATCCATCACACACCTGAACAAAATTGAACACGAACCCTCTGCATTTTTGTTATCTTTTCCTCCTCCAATACTTACAAAACTTGTGATTTGTTCTGTACTTTAAATTTTCATTGAATAAATTATTACAGCCTAATAATATACTAGTGTACAATCCAATATGCAAATAGAGCTAATTATTAAGATTAGGGTTAATCATTCTCTCTTCAAGTATTGAATCAGGGCACCTTTTCAATAGCCATCCATATACAATAAAGGCCTTCTTTTGTTCCTTTATTCCTAGTTAATGGAGTCTATTAGAGCATCTCTGCTGAACAAACCTGCTGACAGCCTTGGTTACAGTCATAATCACTGGGGCATTTTGAAGGCTCCCTCAACATACACAGTAATAAAAACCAGCATCTCAGGCCAGAGAGATGGCTTAGCGGTTAAGGTGCTTGTCTATAAAGCCTAAGGACTCATGTCTGATTCTCCAGGTCCCAAGTAAGCCAGACACACAGTGATGCAAGCCACAAGGTGACACGTGTGCACTAGGGGGCGCATGTGTCTGGAGTTCCATTGTCGTGGTTGGAGGCCTGTCTCTCTGTCTGTCTCACTTTTTCACTCTCATCTATAAATAAAAGGCAGTCTGTTGGGTTTGCCTCAAAAAATATATATATATGGCATCTCTTCAGGTCTCCGCATCTCTTCAGGTGAGACCCAAGGGACCAAATTTCAAAAACCAAAACCTCTCTAGGTGATTACATTTGCAACCAAGATTGAAAATTACTGCTGTGTTCTTTTTTTTTTTTCATTAAGTCCCAACTTTTTAAAAACTTTTTATTTGTTTATTTGAGAGACAGAGAGAGAAAGAGGCAGAGAGATGGAGAGAGAGAGAGAGAATGGGTGCGCCAGGGCCCCCAGCCACTGCAAACTCCAGACGTGTGTGCCCCCTTGTGCATCTGGCTTACGTGGGTCCTAGGGAATCAAACCGGGGTCCTTTGGCATTGCAGGCAAACGCCTTAACTGCTAAGCCATCTCTCCAGCCCTACTGTTGTGTTCTAAGATGGAAAATATGAAGGATCTCTGTTTTCTGGTCTCTGATATATTTAAGATTAAGAGTCAGCACTGGATCTATTTAAGACCTTTTAATAGTAAAGGACTAGCTGGATATTTCCAGGAGAGATTGCAGCTGTGTTTTTCAGTAAGGGCCCTTTCTCATCAACTTCTGGCTACTGTGTGTTAAGAGGAAGACGGGCTGGTAAGATGTTCGAAATGTTGGGCAAAGAGAGTCTGCTTTCAATGCTACATGGTCCATATAACAACATAAACACATTCACCAATTAAATCTTCTAAAATCCTCCCAACAAAATGCTTACCTTAATTTAAATTTTTCTGCCAGCCAAATGGTCCCCACTCAGAGGACACATTGCTATGGCTGTTACTGGGTACCTGACTGGCACCGATGGGTCTCCAAGGAACAGCACGCAACAGAAGGAACAACACCTAGCTCATACCTGGGACTCAGTACAAGTCAATTTTCCTTTTCTCCCTCCATCAATATTAATGGCTACTTAACAAATAAAACTATAGCACAATACCTGGTTTATCTTTCTCAGAGCAGCTTCTGCCTCTGGCCGGGTAATATAAGAAACGTACCACTCTTCATCTAATAGATTCTGAAAATATGAATTTAAAAATGTTCTGCAGTTACACAGGTAAGTGACCAGAATAAACCCAAACTAATAATTTCTGTAAATCACCACCTTAATTCTATAAAGTATGAGGCATTTGTTTTCTTAACTTGAATAAAGAATCATTTTAGTTGGATTAAATAAATGGCACACCCGTGTGAACTGCTTTTTCTCATGACACTGCTTACGCAGGCAGCCGTGTAAGTCCTCTCTTATATAATGGAGGCTTTCATCAGGAAAGGCACGGATAGAAGAATTTCCTCAGCATATTATATAATAGCAGCATAATGAAAAATCCACGCTAATAGATCGACCAAGACTTTGTCAAGGTCATCAACCAAGAAACAGATGAAAAATATGATTTTTTTTATCATGGTTTAATGCAAAACACGGATTTGTCAGTGGAAGAGTCTGACAGAACACCAAAGAAAACATTATTTTTCATATGCCTCCTCTCTTTTAGTTTCTTGTTCATTTCTTTGTGGTGCTGGGACCCAACTAAGAGCCCCATACATGATAGACAATAGATTTCTCACCGAGTAACACCCCAGCCCTTTTCTCTATAATTAGATAACAATAACATTTAAAAAAAAAAACTATAGAAGACTATTTGATGGGAGTTTCTTGTAATCCATTTGCTAGGGAATGGGAATAGACAGAAATGAAAGCATGCTGTATTACCTCGCCTTCCCCAGGACATAGCTGGGGCTTGTTTGGCACTGGCAAAGGACAGCTTCTGCCTTCAGCTCTGAGAGGAGGCCTGTGGCTAGGGCCTGTGAAAGTACAGCATTTTGAAAATTAATTATTGTTTATGTCTGACACCCATACCTCACAAATGTTCTTGTCACTGTTTCAATAATTCATATTTCAAGAAAACAAATCTTTTAAAAAATCATTTTCACCTGTCCCAAACCCCAAGGGGCTGCTTAGGCATCATTACATAACTGTGTTGGTGAAACTTCATGAGGAAAGTCAAATTTTGGTGATTTCTAAATAAGCATGCCCCATAACATACAGTGACTAGATCCATTTATGAAAACCGTCTCAGTTGTTGTGCTCATCAGTAGGAATATTCCAACAAAAGATCTTTTATAGACTCCTGGGAGAGCAGAGCACACAGACTGGATTCCTAAGAACCAATGCCGTAGCAATGTGATATAAAGATAATTATGTCCTCATAGAAAGAAATGTAACTTACCCCAAACCAGAAAATTACCTTGAGGATATTGTTAGCTTCTAGAATCAGCATTTGCTACCTGCTTTTTTTCAGAGCTTCTTAAGAAGTACATGTGTTCAACTAACATGCAGCAACAACTGTCTGCTCAGTTATAAATTTGTCAACGAGCATGTAAAATTTACTTAGCATTTGTGCCTTCCTTTTCCTGAAATCCTCTCTTCTTGTTTATAGGTTTATGCATGTTTATGAAGGTTTGACTGTGTACTATGAGTGTCAGTGCTATATTCTATGACAGGATAGCTGTTAAAATTGAATAATCAGCCTGGAGATGTGGCTCAGCAGTTAAAGGCACTTGCTTGCAAGCCTGCCAGCCCAAAGTTCAATTCCCCAGCACCCACTGTAAATCCAGACAGACATTTGTTTCACAGTGACAAGAGACCTTGGTGTGTCTATAAACACACATGTGCAAATAAATAAACACGTGCTTACTATGTTGTTTGTCCTTGATGGTATTTTTAAAATGTTAAGTGAATATTTAAAAATGGGTTCACTTAGCTGGGTGTGGTGGTGCACACTTTTAATCCCAGAACTTGGAAGACAGAGGTAGGAGTATTTTAAGTTCAAGACCAGCCTGAAATGACATAGCGAATTCCAGGTCAGCCTGAGCTAGAGTGAGACCCTATATAGTAATTTCAAATCAAAGACCCTATTTTCAACTTTTTCTTAAAAGACAGATTAGAAGATCTGGCAGTACTGCAGGTTTCCTGGGCATGACAAAGTTCTTCTCACTAGAGCAGGTCACTTTGTAGTCTTTTGAAAGTCACTTAACAATTTTTTTTAGTTGCATGTGTCAGCCACTTGCTTTATGCACAAAAAAAACACAGTAAAGGCTGAAGAGATGGCTTAGTGGTTAAGGTGCTTGCCTGTGAAGCCTAAGGACCCATGTTCCACTCTCCAGGTCCCTCGTAAGCCAGATGCACAAGGTGATTCAAGCACACCAGGTCTCACATGCACACAAGGTGGCGCACATGTCCAGAGTTTGATTGCATTGACTGGAGGCCCTGGCGTGCCAATTCTCTCTGTCTTTCAATCTCCCTCCCTTTCTTTCTCTTTCATTCTCTCTTGCTCATAAAAAGTAAATAAATAAAAATAATAAAACAAAATAAAATAAACACAGCAAAGTTCTACCCCGTAGGCCTTGGTGGCTGTCAGAGTGGGCCAGTGGCATCAGTATCCTGAGGGAACTTGTTAGAAATGCAGAGTCTCAGGTCTTACCCCAGCCCTGCTGAATGAGGTTCTGCATTTAAGCATAGATCCCAGGTGTGCAAGCATGCACGTTAAGGTTTGAGAACTTTCAAAGCATATGCCCAGGGGCAGTATCATTAAAAATGCAGGTCCCTGGGCCTTGCTCTACTAAATCAGACACTTTGAGGTTGGGTTCTTTTAATTGGCATGTTTTGCGTGCCCCCTAATTCTCAACCCAAGGCATAACTCATCATGAACACCTACAATGACAGAGAAAGCCAAGCACTGGTCTGAGCTCTCTGTGAAACTGGCAGGGGCATAGCTCTGGGGCAAAGATTGGGGCTTACAGCTGCAGTGTGTGGGGGGAGGTACTGGTGCTTGGTAGTTTATGCAGAGTTCCATCACTTCAGCCTGGCTACACTGAAGACCTTGAATGAAGTGTTGAATGAAGAAATCAGATACTCTTAGGAAAGAAAGACTGTCAAGAGGCATCGAGTGGCATTGGGACTCTGATCACACAGGCATGTTACTTGACAGAAGTCATGAAGCTCAGGGTACAAACCTTGGGAGAAGTATGGTGGCATGGAGGCACTCTGTGAAAATCCACTGTTACTGTAGAAACAGAAAGAGAACTGGGTTTAACTTGGGTTGGCTTCATGGGGTCACCCTAGGGAGCTGGGTTAAGGAAGTCTTGCATTGTTTTGACTTCCCACTTCTCCTCCCTGACACTGTGGGAGATAGGAAAATTGAGGAACTTATCTGACATGTTTTATCAGCATTTCAAGATGGACCATACCAAACGTATAATAAACCTCACAAGCCAAGGATCAATAATAAAAATAAAGTTTATAACCTATATTTAAAAGTTAGTTTTTAAAACTTGGCTTCAGTTTGAATGTTCTGGGAATGGAGAATAGCAGTAGGAAAGTATGTTAATGGATATGTTCTATGTGATCAGCGAACCCTCCAGGACTTGATGGAGCAGGAGCAGGAGGAAGAGAAGGAAGAGGGCAGGAAAGAGAAGTAGAAGAAGAGGAAGAGGAGCAGGAGGAAGAGAAGCAGTTTGCAGAAAAGGGAAGGAGAAGAAAAGGGACACACAGGAAAGAAAGCTCATGCTGTTTGCCATTGCAACAGAGAGATAGCATTTTCAGGGCTGGAGGAAGGAGCGAGGATCTGTACAGGGTGCTAAAATGCTATGGTTCCCTCCATGCTAAGCAGTAACACCCACCCATTAGCTCAAAGAGTTACTGAAAGTCTGCTCTGGACAATAGAGCCTATGAATGGAAGCTCCCTAATATTTGTCTGAGCTCAGCGAGGGAAAACTTTTCCCTTCTTTCCGCCAAAGCATGACATTGGAGAAATCATTATTTACTCATCTCCACTCCAAACACAGAACAGAGAACATCAGGGGACTGTCACAGTGTTCCTAAAGTTCAGTTTGGTTTTGTTTCTTTGGACCGTACCACCTGTTGGCTTGTTTCTTTCTTCCTGAACCCACCTAGCTCAGTGTTAGGTAAACTAGATGTTATGTTGAACTGAATGACCACAGGTACAAACCTGTCTGAGAATCCTCCAGACCCATGAGACAAAGGGAATGTCGGCTTGGGGCTTGGCTTCACAGATCTTGAAGGGAATGTATTGGAGTTCATTGAAAGTACTGATGGCTGGGGCAAAGGTCTTTGATGCACTATGTGGATGAAGAAAAAAGGAGTTTGTCAGGATTCAAGTGTCACTAAGGACATTCTAGAGCTTGTTCATGGTTTTTTAAAAAGCTGCTGATATAAAGTATAAAAATCCAAAAGATCAAATGTAGTTAGAAAATGGTTGGAAGGAACCCACCAGCCATTAGCATTTTTCTAGGTAATTTACCACCTTATGAAACACTTTCAAACTGTTATCATTCTTGTCCTCATGATACATATTTAATTTTTTTTTCATTTTAAAAATACCTAGCAGGAAATTGTCTTTGGAACATAAGAGTTGTGTTTTGTTTTTTTGAAAACCAGAAACTTAACGCTATCTCATTCACCTGTAGTTATTGACTCCTCACCCACACATCGAAGGTGTGAACACTAGAACTTTTCCATCAAGCCAGGCATGCAATATTAATTTTGTCATACAGTAGATCATCTCTACTGTGGCACATGAACCTAGGAGTTCTCTTTGGCAAGTCAACCAAATAATTCCATTTTACTACAGACAGCCAGTGTACGAATTGGCAGATGTTTATGTATATTAATTTGCAGTTGAGTTGGTCCTGTGGTGTTCCAAACTAAATGATTCTGTTTAAGTGAGTAAGCAGAAAAATGTATAAACAGGATATAAATTGTAAGAAAGATTTTTGTGTACATACCATCATCTTCATCCTGATAGAGAAAATAAAATAGTAAAAAATATTAATCATCAATATATAACTATTTTTCAAAATGTGTTTCATTCATTTATTTATTTGAGAAAGAGAGAGAGAGAGAATGGGTAGCCCAGGGCCTCCTGTTGCTACAAGCGAACTCCAGACACATGCACACCTGGCTTTAGGTAGGTAATGGAGAATCAAACCTAGATCATCAGGCTTTGCAAGCAAGACCTTTAACCAGTTAACAATCTCTCCAGCCCTCAACTCTGACTTTTAAGTGAACAATTGCATTCTTCAATTATATACATGTGCCTCATTCTTTTGTTAGTAGTTAAGACTCTCCATAGTAAGTGTGTTGTACAGAATTTTCTAGAGTATCTCCACATTGGGGAAAAAATACCCAGCTGAGCATGAGCTTTGGTCAGAGAAGCTCCTTTGCACAGTGGGCACTTTTAACTCCAGGCTCACAACTGGTCAAGGTGCTGAGATTAAATCACTGTTAAGTGCTTGGATATGAATGGGACAACTGTATCATCCCCTTCAAGACTCGGGAAACATCACAGAAGATGAGAAGGGAAGAATCTTCAAGCCTAAACCAGAAGAAGGAGTGGGGTGAGGTAGAACCCTGTCCTCAGTGCATGACACCACAGTTGCCCCATTGATGTCGCAGCAGTTGTGATTATGGGCACAAAACCTGTAAAAGATTGGGCCTGTCAACATCCTGTCATGGGGTCAGGGTGGGGAAGGGTCCTTGAGACGCCCACTCTGCCACAGGTCTCACAGACAGATCATGGGAGCTAAGGGTAGGGATTCAGGAGGCTTCACCCCTCCCTGAGTATCTTACAGGTAGTTAATGACTGTTGGGGCAGGAGAGACCTTTTCATTAGCATTAATGACGGAGCCACTGGTAAGGAGCCCATGGTCCTGCGAATAAAGCCTCACAATCCTCAGGGAACTCACTGGGCCAATTAAAAAAAAGCAACACAAAAGTAGAAGGGAGAATAGTAGGGAGGAGGAAAAGGAGTACCTGGTGTGGGAGGGGCACAAGAGAGGGCAATGGGTGGGTGAATATGTTAAAAATATATAACATGCATGTATGGACATACCATAATGGGGGCTGGAGAGATGACCTAACAGGTAAGAGCACTTGAAGCATGAGAACCTGTGGTGGTTTGATTCAGGTGTCCCCCATAAACTTAGGTGTTCTGAATGCTAGGTTCCCAGCTGATGGAGATTTGGGAATTAACACCTCCTGGAGGCAGTGTATTGTTAGGGGCAGGTTTATGGATATTATAGCCAGCTTCCCCTTGCCAGTGTTTGGCACACTCTCCTGTTGCTATTGTCCACCTTACGTTGGCCGGAGGGTGATGTCCACCCTCTGCTCATGCCATCGTTTTCCCCTGGCATCATGGAGCTTCCCCTCGAGCCTGTAAGCCAAAATAAACCTCTTCTTTCCCAGAAGCTGCTCTTGGTTGGGTGACTTCTACCAGCAAGGTGAACCTGACTGTAACAGAACCTGAGTTCAATCCCCAGCACCAGTGGTAAAAGCCTGGCATAGCTGTGCGTGAGTGTAATCCCAGAACTGAGCCAGGCAAGAGACAGGAGGATCACCTGGGCTCCTGGTCTGCTGGTCCTACTGAAAACCAGAATGTTCCAGGTTAAGTGAGAGACTCTGTTTCTGGGAAACAAGGCAGAAGAGCAAACATAGAGGGCACTTGACTTTCTCTTCTGGCTTCAACACATATGTGCACTGGGCATGAACATCTGCACACACATCTGTACACTATATACACACATACGCACATATATATTATGCACACCAGAAAAAGAAAACGCCACAATGAAACTCACTGGAATGTATAATTAACATATGCTAATGAAAAGCTAGAATTTGCTGTGCCTTATGATTTTCTAATACAAACAACATACGGACATTCCAATCTGAAATTCTCTTCATATATTTAGCTTGAAATAGGTTCTTGGGGTCCACACAGGACTTAGATGTAATATTTATAATATTGGTGGTGTGTCTAAAAGATTTATACACAATATTACACTTGTTCTTATTTCTTTCTTTAAAAATTTTTTTTTGTTTATTTTTATTTATTTATTTGAGAGCGACAGACAGAGAGAGAAAAAGACAGAGAGAGAGAGAGAGAGAGAGAGAATGGGCGCGCCAGGGCCTCCTGCCATTGCAAACGAACTCCAGATGTGTGTGCCCCCTTGTGCATCTGGCTAACGTGGGTCGTGGGGAATCAAGCCTCAAACCAGGGTCCTTACGCTTCACAGGCAAGCACTTAACCACTAAGCCATCTCTCCAGCCCTGTGACTTCTTTTTTAAAAAAATTGTTTTTCTTTTTATAAAAGGGTCTCACATTGCTTAGCGCTGGCTCCAATCTCCCTATGTAGCTAAGGATGAATTTGATCCTCCCGCCTCTTCCTGCTGAGGACTAAAATTACCCATGTGCATGCACTGACATGTGTGGTTTATGCTATGCTGGGGGCTCCAACCCAGGGCCTCATGCATGCCAGGCAAGCAGCCTCCCAACTGAGCTACATCCCCAGTACCCAGTGGTGGCTTCTTAAGGAAGTTGAGATCTATGGTGGTCCCTGAGTGATGGGGGTGACACAGAATAGAGTCACTTTAGAAGAAAGCCCAGGTTCATGTTCTAGTCTTGGGGACGTCTTGAGAAGGTGGGAGGAGATGACAACAGAGCCTTCAGGGATAGTGAGCATGACAGTTTGGCTGCAGAGCCCTGGGGACAAAGCGGCAACGAGACACGAGGGAAGCACCACCTTCTGAGCTTCCCAGCCTCTGGAAGGATGAAGTTTTAAACTAAGTATACAGGAGTCATGTGTTCTAGAGTCAGAGGGGACATGGCAGCAAGAGTGTCGAATAACACTGCTGTAGTGGGACATCAGGAGCCACGTGTGTTTACTCAGCTCTGCGCCGGGACTCCCAGTTGGCCCATTGGGATGAGTGTTTCGGACTGGTGGTAGAACCAATGTCAGAAAACATGTATTAAACGGAACTTAGCCTGTGCCAGGTCCGTGCAGTAACTTGAGGAAGGGACTGTTTCACCACTGACCTGGCCTCACAAACAAGTTCAAGTTGGCCCTTTTGGTCTTCTAGGCAATGACAAAAAAAAAAAAAAAAAAAAAAAAAATCACTTTTTTTTGAACCTTATTTCTTATCTGAGGAGAAGAAGAAACACCTTTTGTGATTCACAGAGTGGCCCTGTAGATTAAAAATGAGAGAAGTAGATGTGCCTTAAAAGGAGCACTATAAAGAAATAAGGGGCTGGAGAGATGGCTTAGCGGTTAAGCGCTTGCCTGTGAAGCCTAAGAACCCCAGTTCGAGGCTTGATTCCCCAGGACCCACGTTAGCCAGATGCACAAGGGGGCGCATGCGTCTGGAGTTCATTTGTAGTGGCTGGAAGCCCTGGTGCACCCATTCCCTCTCTCTCTCTCTATCTGCCTCTTTCTCTGTGTCTGTCGATCTCAAATAAATAAATAAATAATGAAGAAAAATATTTTAAATAAAATAAATAAAAATAAAAAACAAGTCACCATTGGCTCACTCCTCTCTAAGCCTGGATAGATCATGTCGTGATGGTATGCAGCTATGCCTACATGGTGTGGAGGTGCCAGTCTCCACGATATCACTGCATCTAACATAGAACTACAGCAACATCAGGCACGGTTGGGTGAACTTCTGACCAGAGGCAGGCAGCCGGTTAGCCTTCAGACAGCCTAAAAAAAAACCCAGACAGGCCTAGATTCGGGTGCAGGGTGTTGACTAGCTATGCCACTTGGAGCATCTCATCCATTCTGAACCTCACTTTCCTCCCTGAAGAGAGAAAGCACGATCACAAGGTCATTACATATGAAACAGAGAAAGCGGGCTGGAGAGATGGCTTAGCGGTTAAGGGCTTGCCTGTGAAGCCTAAGGACCCCGGTTCGAGGCTCATCTTCCCCAGGATGCACATAAGCCAGATTGCACAAGGGCAGTGGCTGGAGACCTTGGCACGCCCATTCTCATTCTACCTGCCTCTTTCTCTGTTGATTGCTCTCAAATAAATAAAAAAAAAAACATTAAAAAAAAAAAAAACACAGAGAAAGCTAATAGCGAGCTATCATCTTGGTTTGCATGGGCCTGTGGAAGTTACTGGAACTCTAGACTTTATGTTCTAATACCCAGTAAAAACAACTGTCCCCACCAGGTTAGCAGCCAATAATAGTTCCCCTCTTTCTTGGGTCATGGATGCTTTCAGAGGGAAAATAGAAACCTCGGGAACTTTTGTACAAAGCGACAACTCTCTCTTTATCCTCTCCTCTCCTCCCTACCCCTTCACACCTTGCTCGTTTTATCTCCTGGAAATGGGGCTTAAACGAACCCAGCTACCCCGGAGACCCTCAGAGACCCACGAGCTAAGCAAATTCAACCGGACGGCTTCCAGGGAAAAGTGAAGGCATTGATATTTAAGGGCCTACTATGTGTATGACTCGCTCTTAGTGTCTGTCTACAGTGAAGGAGTCCCAACCTCCCCAGAGTCTGCTCTGGTTGGCCCTGTGCCAAGCACTGATAAAATGACATTTCACACTTACATGATCTCTCCTGTCTGGCCCACATCCATGCCTGAAATGAATCAGAGCAAAGAAAAAAGAAGTAAGCATCAATAGTTTCCAAGAGCCAGCCTCAGAATATAATTTCAGCAAATCGCATAAGGGGAAGCGAAACCCAGGGAGCAGTGATGAAACAGGAAGCTGCGAATCCTAGCAGAAAGGCAGGGGCCATGCAGGGGCGGGCAAGTTGGCCACTCAAGGCTCTGTCAGCGAGGCAAGCTGAGCTAGGCAAACCTTTGTTCCGTGTAGCTGCCGTAGCAAATAATTACATAATTATACACATATATATGTGTGTAGTCAGCATTCTCACTCTTTAGTAGCTATTAAATTTCACTGAGTAGATGTTTCTCCAAGCGAGGGAAAACATTGTCAGTAATATTCTCGCCTGCTGATGTTTTAAACCGGCCATCGCAGGGGCCCACCCTTCAATAATGGGGAAACCACTGAAAAATGCCACGGCTCGGGGGCTTCTCCAACGGTTGCAGGATGCCATCGGCCCAGAGGAACAA
The DNA here is from genome assembly GCA_036346955.1 of Dipus sagitta. Lineage (NCBI taxonomy): Eukaryota > Metazoa > Chordata > Mammalia > Rodentia > Dipodidae > Dipus > Dipus sagitta. The sequence goes on along the minus strand of CM070777.1, from coordinate 45,970,372 downwards.
GCCAGTCCAGCAGCTCTGGTGTCAGCTTTCTGAGCACCACAGAGACATTGGACCACATGGGCCATGGGTTCTTAGGGAGAGAAGGAGGAGACAGTTTGTGGAACACTTAGGGGTTTCACCTGTCGTCTGTGAGTACCTCTAATGTTCACTGAAGACGTGGATGTTTTGGCCATTATGATTGTTTTGTATTTATCTGATTTTGTTAATAATGCAGTAACTTGCGATGATGAGTGAGGATGTTCTTAGGTACACCCCAGTCCTGGTCTGGATTCAATCTTCACAACGGCCAAGTCAGGGTGATGGTTATGAATCCTGACTGAACATAGGAGTTAATAGCTTTGGCTGTTTTCCTTCCTAAGAGGCAGACTTGGCCCAGACCTCTGGTTTAAGTGAGTCATTTGGTAAATAGACTGGACATGACTTGATAGTAAAGTTGGACATACTAGAGCAGATCTCAGTCTCCTGTGGTTGATAAAAGTGGTTGTGGATTAGGCTGATGACTCAGCAGTTTAAGGCACTTGCTTGCAAAGTCCAGCAGCCCAGAGTTCAATTCCCCAGTACCCTTGTAAAGCCAGAGTGGCATATGTAACTGGAGTTTGTTTGCAGTGGCAGGAGGCATGTCTATTCTCTCTCCCTCTCTCTCTCTCTCTCTCTCTCCCTCTGTGCTTGCAAGTAAAAAATAAATAAAAATATTTAAAAAGAAAGTGGGGCTTCGGAGGTAACAGAGACACTGGTGTTCACCTTTCCCATCTATTTCCTCTCTGCGACCTGTATTGAAAAAGGAAATGGCAAACGCAGGAAAGCCCAGCAAGTATACAGCTGGCTGCAGACCAGGTCTCCACCAACACCCTCCACTGAGCCGCTCTACTCACTTCTCAGCTAGACCCCAGTGCTCTGTATCTAATCCGCATATGCCTTAAACTGCAGAGAGAGAAAGGAGCCGCTGCCCACCCAGAGAGAACATGCTAGAACCACCTAGCCCAGTGGAAGGACAAGCACAGACAACGCGAGGTAGTTACACTGGCGCAGGTGGCTTCTTCCCTGTCAGGGGGTTACTTCTGTCATGTCTGTCCACGGCTGGTGGCAAAGGAGGCTTTTGTATCTTGGGCATGTGTTCCCCGAGAGTCCTGCCGGGGTGGGAGAAAGGATAGATAAGAAGTGACGTGGGCACACAGGGCAGGGTTCTGTAGCAAATCCCCCCGTGGCTCCCCGGACATAAGCAGCGACGTCTTACCTTCCTGCTGGAGCCGAGGGCTGCGAGACAGGGTGGAAGAGCAGGAAAAGTGAAGGAGAAGACAAAGCAAATGAGTAAACAACCACCACAAAACTCACCACAGACAAACCAGAAAGACAGCTTACCTTGTCAGCAAATGCCGGTTTCTTTCCTGTAAGCAACAAGCAAGAGGGCATTACATTCAGGCAAGCATGAGGCTGAGGCAGTTTGATGAAACCCTGGGCTCTTAAGGGGGATCATGGGATTTAAGCGCTGATGAACACGGGCTTCCGAACGGTCTCTTTCACAGCACCTGATTTTATGGCCCCAAAGCATGCAGTGGCTTGTCCAAGGTCACACATTGTGTGTGCGCATACAGTAAGGCATCTGTGCATCTTTTCAGCATTTCACCTCGTATAGCTGGGGAGCAAATGGATAACTTCTTCTCGGGGTTTTATGCCTTCTTTATTGGCCAAAGTGTTCTTTCTACAACCTGTTTTGACATCTGAAATGAGCCACTGTGAGTGGAGGGGTTAATTTTCCTCCCAATCCTGTGGTACGCTTAACATTATGTAAAGAGCTCTCCTTCGCTTCTGAATTTTTTTTTTTTTAATTTGAGAGGGAGAGTGTCAGAATATTGTCTTGCCGAAGCCATTTTGATTGTTGTTGGTAGCGATTATTGTTTGCTTGTTTTATTTTTCTCCCAGGACAAATGACACTTAGATCAGGTTTTTATAACTGAGAACTCTGTGACGCCAAGTTATTCAAAACAACTTAATTTTTATTTTAGCTGAGGTCCCATAGAGTAGGGATAGCCTTTGAGTTCAGTGTGATAGAAGTTGTACTAACCAGATTCTGCTAAGTCTAGAAGCAAACCTATATGACCTTGACCAATGCTCAAGGTTACCTGGGCATGTTAAATCTCTGTTTCCTCATCTGTAAAATAAGTATGATAGGCGAAATCTGTGTAGAGTTGTGTAGAGGTCACAAGACAACTTTGTCCAAGGTCAGGGACAGGAGAGGTGTGCCCTGTCATACCTCCCATACCAGGTACAATTAGAAGCCTAAAATAAATGATGCTACCATCCACTTGGAATTGCATTTTTACCACAGGACTTATTGCATAAAGGCTGTGTACATACTAGACCCACTGTCCTCTCACTGAGAAGAATTCACAGGGAAGGGAAGAGCATTATCATGGCATAAGGGATGTTTATTATTGACAAAACTTAGCATGGGACAGAACTCTATGGTGGTTTAAATGAAATGTCCCTAGTAGGCTCATGTGTTTTGAATATTATTTGGTCCTTAGCTGGTGGCAATTTAGAAAAGTTGTAGAGTCTTTAGTAGTGGGCCTTTGTGCTAGAGGTGGTCTTTGGGGTAATATATCCCAGCTCTGAGCCCAGTTCTTAGACTACGTCCTTCTTGCCACCGATTAGAAGACGTAATTTGTCAATTCCCACCATGCTTTTCCCACCATGATGAAACCTCCCGTTAAAAACTGCATAATCCAAAATAAATCCTTTCCTTTCATAAGCTACTCCTGGTCAGGTATTTTGTCTCAGCACTGAGAAAGTAATTGCTACAAATAGGAAAAGATAGTAATTTTTTTTAAAGGCATAGCTCATGTGTCTGGAGGTACCTGTGATGTTTTCACACCAGCATTCCACTCCTCTAATGGCCTGGCCCATGCTCATGAGCTGGGTTAGTCTGAATTCGGGTCTGCTTTCCTTTTCATATAGCTTTCACGGTTCTCTACAGTCAGCTCTCTAAGCCCAAACAGATAAGAGCTTTGCATGACTCAGCAGAGCAGTGAGGTGAGTCAGGGAAACAGCAGTGAACTGCAGCTTCAAGTCCAAGAACTGTCTTTTGCCAACAGGGAGAATAGTAAGTCCTCGTTCAGAGTATGGGAAGAAGAGCTAGGATAGGGCTGAAAGGTTGCATTCTTTATGTGCTCAATTCGAAGCTTCTCGCACAGATCCACCCAGTCTATAGAAGGTTAAAGCTGAGGTCCTCAACTCCAGATCAAAGTCAGAAAGGCCTGTGTTCAAATCTTCCACCAACATATGCGAATGGGGCAAGTCATCTAACTTCTCTAACCATTGTCCCATCATCTGAGATATGGCAATACTGACATACCCTCCTTCACTGGGTTGGCATGGGATTAAAAGAGATTATATGTATACATGCAATATATATAGGCAAATCATTTGGATTATGTAAACTACTTGCCTCATACTAGGTGTTAGATAAATGGTAGCTAAGTTAAATGATTTAATTGAAAATAACTCTATGTAGAGGTAGCTAGGATCATTGTATATTCTGTGTAAATTACAAGACCACAGCATGCCCAATGGTTAATCAATGGCATACATCCATAACAAAACTCAACTGTGATATTTAAACAGACCCTTAAAGTATTTTTTTAAAAGCATTTCATCCTAACAGAACACCCTCCTTAGAAATAAGGAGACTGTGCCCTGAAAAAGTGACATCCCTGTGGACAAGTAAGCTTGTAAGTAGCAGTGGAAGTAGAAGACAGGGTCTCCCACAGCCCTGCCTCTCATTCCACTTCCTCCCTGAACACAGTGATGCTTCCTGCTGTGTCATGGCTGAAGGACAGTGAGAAGAGAAAACACAGATCACACCCATGGTGAATCAGGCATAACCCAGGGACTAAGAGCAGGAGCTCAGCATGGGGCTGACCTGGGTTAGCCTCTAGCTCCATCACTTGGTAGCTGAGTGTACTTGGAAAGTGACTGCTTTGTGTCTCAGTTTCTTCCTCTGTAAAATAAGGACGCTCACAGCTTCCACATCACAGTATTGTGCCAATAGTCAAATGGGATGGTATTTGCCAAAAGCATTCAGCAAGCACTCTATAAATGCAACCACTAGCGTATATCAACTATGTGTCACACCAACCTAAGGTGAAGGGCTCTCGGTCCAGAGGAGCTAAGGAGCGATCAAGGGGAGGTTTCGTGCTTCTGTCTATTGAAGGAGCAGGAACTGTGGTGGAAAAAGGTTAAGGTCAATTAGAAGAAGAAAGAAGCTGGCTTGGGATAGGTGGGTGGGCTGGTAGGCAGGGGAAGGTAGCCTTATGCTTACGCTTGGCTGGTCTGAGATTTCGATTTCTGCTGGGTTCTTCAAGGTTGGGCTGGGGTAGGGGTAGCGGCTGTATTAAAAAAAAAATCAATCCAGATATCAGGAAGACTTTTCACAAGTGCTTTGTCAAGACCTGATAGCTTTACCTCTTCAGATCTATCTGGATCAGTTCCCCTGTTTCCATCCCAAAATTGCACCCAATAATAGCCACCCCTAGTTGCCAGCTGAGCTGCTGAAGTAACCTCCCATGTAACCTTCCTCACTCTCTCATGCAAGGTGCTGTCTGAATGGTAGGGGTTAGAACAGCCTCCCAGGGGCTCCCGTCACAAAATAAATGAAATGCCAACACCATGCCAGGCCCTGCGTGGCTTTTCCCTGCCCAACCTTCCAAGCTCTGTATATGTTCCTCTCCTGATGTTCACGGGGTGTCTTCTTACAGGTCTTGGGACTCTGAAGTTCATGTCCTCTTGAATATCTCTTCACATTGTTTCCTCTGTCTAGAATGTTCTCCCAGCTCTTGCCATGACTGGCTCTTTCTATGCCAGCTCAATGTCACCTCTGTACCTACCATCATATTATCTGGTCTTCCACCTCCCTAACTGCTAATCATTTTTACATCACCTGTCTCCCACTAATCCAAATCAAAACTTCAGGAAGGCATGGACATTGTGTCGTGTTCATACACTATCCTTGGCACCTAGAGCAGTGCTTGGTGTACAGTAGCTGCCCAGTAGATGTCTATTGATTAAATGGGTCAGCTCAGGTCCCCAACAGTGACCAATCTCTATATTTCAAGAAAAATGCTGTGATAGGCATTCAGGTCCACAAAGCCCTTTGCATTGGACTTCACCAGCATGGGGAAGCCATTTTTTTCTGAACACGAGTCCCCACTATGGTCCATTCTGGATGTTTGAAGGACAATTCACCCACATCTCCTTCCTTCTACTCCTGACACATGGGCATTTGCCACAGTTTAAAGGGCTCTGGCCACTTGTGAAGGGAGTTCTACTGCGGTGGTTTGGATCGGATGTCACCCCTTAAACTCATGCGTTCTAAGTGCTTGGTCCCTAGCTGGTGACAAGTTTGTATGTGGAGCCTTGCCAGAGGAGTATTATTAGCGGCAGGCTTAGGGGGTGTTTCAGCCAGCTCCCCCTTCTTAGAATCCAGCTCACTCTCTTGCTGCCGTTTTCCACCTGCTGTGGCACAGGGGATGTCCAGCCCCGGCAGGTGACATGCTTCCCCCCCCCCCCCCCCCCCGCGGTCATGAAGCTTCCACTTGACACCGTAAGCCAAAATCAACGCTTTCCTCCCATCAGCTGCTGTCCGTCAGCTGTTCAGTCCCAGCAACGAGACGGTAACTGCAACACCTTCCCAGCTAATGACACCACAGACTGAGATTCTCGGGGTCACTCCCGGGCTTTATCAGCACCCAGGAGCTTGACTGACAGTTAAAGGAAAGGAAGTGGGGCTTGTCTCCAGGCTTCCTCCCTGCCAGGGAGGGTTTTTTTTTGTCCTTGGAATTTCAGTCTCTCGCCAGCAGGTGGCGCGATTCTTTCTGCAAGAGGGAGGGCCAGGCTAGGCCCACATAACACCAGGAGATGTCAGGGCCTCAATTTGGTTCTCTCACAGTTTGTTTTACACTTTCTGCCTATTTCCAATAGTGGATCTCAGCAGCACAATGAATATTGATAAGAGTCTCTTATTATACAAATCATTCATGCTGTTTATGGGACAAAACTACCTCCAAGCACCACTGCAGTGTAGAAACCACTTGTATTTCACCACACACACACAAAAAGAAGCAGTCGCTGTTTGAGTGTGCATTTCCCCAGGCTTGATATATTTTCTTCTACCCTTAGCATCAGGTTAGGCTATTTCTTTTTCCTTGTTTGTCTGGTAGAAGAACGAACCGGCTCGAGTACAAAGTGGCATGGAAGAAAGGGAAGCGGCTTACGGAGTGATTCCGGCCGGTCGGTCGTGGAGGAAGGGCAGCCACCGGTCTCTGGGGGGGCATGGGAGGCTGCTGGGGGACCTTGCTACAAGGAGGCCGATCTGTGGGAACATAAGAAGATTTAAAAATTTTTTTAAAAGAAAGGAGAAACGAGGGGGCTAGAGAAATGGCTTATCAGTTAAGGCATTTCTATGCAAAGCCAAAGGAACCTGGTTCGGATCCCCAGGGCCCATGTAAGCCAGATGCACAAGGGGGCGCATGCGGATAGAATTCGTTTGCAGTGCCTGGAGGCTCTGGAGGGGCCTATTCTCTCTTTCTTGCTAACTGCCTCTTCCTCTCTCTCTCTCTCTCTCTCTCTCAAATAAATGATATATATATATATGAAGAAACAAGAAATCAAGATGAGCGTTGACCAACCTCTGGGGTCTCCTGGAACATGTGCCTTTGTGCAGTTCGAGGCACCAGAATACCTAGTTCTTGTCCCCCAGACCTCCATTCACCCAGGAAGAGCCCCAGGCCCCGCAGGAAGCAGGGAGTCCTTGGCCCCTCGCCTGCCCCTGCTCCTGCCCCAGCTTGTTTTACTCCCTGAATGAACAACTCTCATCACGCCTCTGGAGAACAGGCTTCAGCAGAGATCAAAACGAGCCCCTTTGGAATTACCTCAGAGAGTGTTTTCAGACAGAACTGTAAAGACACACAGAGAAGCACATGTGTGTGCCCACATGCATGCGTACACGTGTACACGCACAGGCACAGGTACATGCTCACGCATGCATGAACAGAAACACCCCCGCGCATGCTCACACGTATACGTTCACACTGTCCATGCAGCTACCTGTCCCGCACCATCGCCATCATGGGATTCTTGTTCTGTGGGTTCCTTCCCTTCACGAATGCTCTGGGCTGCTCTAGTCCTCATGCTTCCCCCGTTTTGCTTATTGTCTCTTCCCTTAGAGGGAGGAGCTGATCCCCCAACTCCCGTTAACAAATCAAATAGCACGTCTCGCATGGACTGGCCTTGGCCAGAAACTCACATTCCTCTGATTACCTGAGTCACCATAGGCCAGTTTGACAGCTTGGCAGTTTCGTACCTCTTGGCTGGGAAAAGCCAGGACAGAACTTGGGAGGCATAAGCAATAAGCAAGCAAGGGCTCCTTGCCACCTCTCTTGCTTCACTGGGGCCTAGAAGGAGTTCCCTTCCAAAGGGGAATGCGCTCAGAGCACAGCCAAGCCTGGCCTCACCTCAACCACACTGGCCACTTCTCAGCTTCTCTAATGTGTCGCGCTCTTTTGGACCTCAGGGCGTTTGCATCGCCACATCCACTGTTTCGGATGTTCTTTCCTTACCACACCCAGGCTCACTTAACCAACTCTTAGTCATTCCTCAATATCAGCTTAGTACCGCAGCTCAAATGGTCACATCCTGAGGAACTCAAGCTTATCACCCTCTGCATTTGCCATCCCGGGTTAGTTCAACAACATCACTCATTGGGGTGAGGTTGCCTCACACACTGGGCTGTGAATGCTTTAGGCTGAGAGCCATCTTTTGCCCTCTGTACCTTCATAGCCAGCGCACAGCAGATGTTCCACAGCTCAGTTTCCCATTACTTCTCTGGACCTTCGTTTTCCTAAACCTGAGATAGACTTGATTTCTCATTGCCCTTATTACCCAGGATGCTTCAGTGCAGACAACAAGATGGTAAGGTGAGTCTGAATGAGCTTAACATTACAGAGTGCGATGCCACGCACAGGAGAGATGGTGTAGATCACCAGCCCCAGCTTCCCCTGATTGTTTCATGTGAAAGTTTGTGTCACCTCCAGTATTAGAATATGACTCTCATGGGACAAAGGCCCATCTTCCTTCCCAATGGTATCCAGCCCTTGAAGCAGGATCTGAGTCATGGTAGATCAGATACGTTTGTTGAATGCATGAATGAGGGAGAAAGACTGTTCATAAAGTTGGAGGGAAACCCCACCCCGCGTCTTCGCTTATTCTTACAGTCTGGAGGTGGCAGTGCCACCTACGTGTGACAGGGTCCGCGGGTGGGAAGACAATGGCACCACACTCTGTAAGCCTGGAGCAACCCACAGAATAAGCTCTTACTGCAGAATGCCCTTATATGTCAGTGTCCAACGGACAGCAGCCGCACGGTAACAACTCCCCTGCAGTGTAACAGCCCTCACACTGACCTTCTGCTTTCTGTGCCATCGTTAGCCTCCTTCACGGGTGAGGAAATGGAGGTCCAGAGATAGAGTCTTCCATCTCAATCTGCGCTCAGAGAGGCTGAGCTGGCATCAGTGCCTAGAGGTTTCTGCTGCATCAGAAGCTGAGGGAGCACCTTGCCTCGGGCCTGCCAGGGCCAGCAGGCCAGGAAGAAGCCCTTACCGATATACATGGAGGTGGTGTTGGGGAAAGGCTTGGCGGGCAGGATGGAGCTCTGCAGGGTCTCCTCATCATTGGAGGGTGGAGGCTCGTAGTCTGCAGCGTCTTCCACCAGAGCGTCTGCCTCTTCGTTGGGGGACTCGTAGTCGCCATCATCCTCCCCACCGGGACCGTCATCGTCATTGGGGCTTTCATAATCGTCATCCTCCTGCCAACATAGTGGAGGGACACCATAGCCTGTAAAGGAGCCAGCGGATGCCATGCGCCATGTGCCCATGACACACCCTGGAGGGGCCCGTGGGGGGGGGGTCACAATCATTGTACCTGCTATGCTCATGAGGAAACAGTTTGGGGAGCACAGTGTCACAGAGACAGCTAGCCATGAGCCTGGGACCCCACTCAAGGTGTTTTGACTATTAGGGGTGTATTTTGTCCTCCACAGTCTATGGGCAATGGAGGAAAAGAGAAATGGGGAGGATGCTGGGTCAGGCTTGGTTCTGAGTAAACACATTTTGCACTGCAAGCATTGTCAAGAGAAACGATAAAGTCTTGGAGCTTCCGCGATGATGTTTGTCTTTGCGGTCACTGTCTTGTGCTCATTATAAATGGATGGTAGAGCTGACGGCCATGCCAGTGGAGGAAGCCAGATAAACACAGCCTGGGAAGTGGAACGTTGATTAAGATGCTTCTGGGACTGGGAACGAAGCTCAGGGGTAGGGTGTTTGCCCAGCATATGCCAGACCCCGGGATGCATCCCCGGCTCCACAAGAGAAGAGCAGAAAACGAAGGAAGAAAATCCATGTGTGACAGGCTGGTCCGCACATGCTCATCTTTCTGCTGAGTTCGGTGTGTTAGTAACGGCAACATGCGCCATGGAGTATGAAACTGCCCTTGTGGAGAAGACTTTACAAAGTTGAGAGTTTTCATTATATTTTTGCTTTTTCACAGGTCTCTGAAAGGAGACCCAAGGTGTGGGGTGATTGCCTTTAAAATGGTCCAGGAAAGTGGACAGTCACCAAAATGACTCCCAACAGAGAGGATTCACCATCCCCCTCACGACGAGAGCCTGGGCTCCGAACTGTCAGGCTGAAGTCAAGTAGGAAAGTAATTATGCCCACAGGCAGTGAAAAAAAGCAATAGGAGGGTCTGGAGAGATGGCTTAGTGGTTAAGGCACTTGCCTGCAAAGCCTAAGGACCCAGGTTCAATTCCCCAGTACGCATGTAAAGCCATATGCAACAGGTGGCACACGTGTCTGGAGTTCATTTGTAGTGGCTAGATGCCCTGGTGATCCATTCTTTCTCTCTCTCAAATAAATGAACAAAATACATTTTTCAAAAAGCAAGAGAAAGTAGCAATTTGTGAGGAAAACTATGAACCAATATCCTAGAAGCCCTGAGAGCTTTGCTAAGTGGCTTCTGGAAGGGTATCTCTAAGTTGTCCAACTGAAGCATTTCTCTGTCCATCTTCAATGCAAGAAATATCTGGAAACTTCTACAACTAGGAAGGCAATGTGAGGGCTGAATGCCTTCCTCAACTGTGGGGAAGTCTTTACTCTGTAGGCACTGCTGTGACTTGAGAAAACATTGACCAAACATTTGAAAAGGACTTTGACAATTTTCTCAATTGCATGTAGGGGGTCCCTACTGTGCTTCCTAGAATGGTAACACCCCCTCTTTCAACCTAATCAACATGGTACCTTGCCTTTCTTTTGGCCCCTCTAAGCCCTTCTAGAATGACAGATATTTTTCCTTTGCTCTTAGGAAAATGCTCTTTTCCTAAGCATAAATGTGTGTGTTGTCACGTGTGAGTCTCTTCATCTCTGCCTCCGTCCCTGCGGTCCCCAGCTGGGCACTAAAGGGAATTACAAAGTGTCATGGCTTCCAGCAACTGGAAGGTCTTGCTTTTGGGGGAGCAGGACTGAAGATGAGTCTCAGGCCAAGAACGAGGGGTGCAGAGTGGGGGCACTCATGACAAGGGATGACACAGACCCAACATCTATGCAAAACCACAGGCACATCTGGGGACTCTGGCTTTCTTGTCACTTTTGTACAAAATAAATCTGCTATATTCTTTTTTTTTTGTTTTTTTTTTTTTTGTTTTTTGAGGTAGGGTCTCACTCTAGCTCAGGCTGACCTGGAATTCACTCTGGAGTCTCAGGGTAGCTTCGAACTCACTGTGATCCTCCTACCTCTGCCTCCCAAGTGCTGGGATTAAAGATGTGTGCCACTGTGCCTGGCTTGTTTATATTTTTCGTTAAAAAAAAACAAACATATGGGCTGGAGAGATGGCTTAGTGGTTAAGCGCTTGCCTGTGAAGCCTAAGGACCCCGGTTCGAGGCTCAATTCCCCAGGACCCACGTTAGCCAGATGCACAAGGGGGCGCATGCATCTGGAGTTCGTTTACAGAGGCTGGAGGCCCTGGCGTGCCCCCCCCCTCTCTCTCTGCCTCTCTCTCTCTCTCTGTCTGTCGCTCTCAAATAAATAAATAAAAATAAACAAAAAATTTTAAAAAATACAAAGGCACTCTGAACACTGCTCAAGCATACTCACAAAGGATGACCAGCCACCGGTATCCTCTTCTTCATGGATTTCTGTGAAGGAGAGAAGAGCATCATCAGGGGCCAAAGCTGCTGTCACCCGAAGTCAAAGCCACTCTCCCCCCTGATGCCCCACCGCAAGGCATCATCCTTCTTCATATCCAGCAGTTAGCAATCGCTGTAGTTGGGTATGACTCACCCCTACCAGCACTTGGGCTGAAATTTGTTTCTCAGTGCAATTGTATTGAGAGGTGGTGGGGCTTTAAGAGCGAACCATGTTATGGGGACCTCATGAAACTTTCTCCAGAGATCTCATCAGCTTCTTGAGACTGAACTGGGTCTCACAGGAGTCATCTGGGTTTCATAAGACTAGAAAGGAACTATGAGATCAAGTTGTTTTAAAGCAAGGCTTGCCTCTGGTACTCTGGTCACTTCTACCCATGCTCCTTGTCACTCATGTTTTCTCACCATAGCTATTTGCTATGAAGTCCCAACCAGAAGCTGAGTAGATGTCAGCACCATGCTCTTGGACCTTAGAACTTTGAGCTGAAAGGAATTCACTTTATAAAGTAGCCAGTCTCAAGTGTTTTGATATGGCAACAGAAAAACAGACTAAGGTAGCAAAACTCAGCCCATAGTCTTTTCCCCTGAGGAGTTCATTCTTCCAGAGAACAACAGTAATTTTTAATCTTTGATGTACATAAAAGTCATATGAGAGTGTTTTCAAATATGTAGCTAGCTGAATTCCTATCCCTAGGGCTTCTGATTACTGATGGGGCCCAAGGATCTGTGTCTTGATGGTGTGCGCAACCTAGCCAAGAAAATAGCTTAAGAGTCTCAGAAGCAAGCGATTGGCTCAGCTCGTGTGCTCTGTCAAAGGCTGAGTGGAGGGGCCCCACAGAGCAGCCAGAATTCTTCAGCAAACCTCTGTGGAGTGGCACCCCCTTTCTCACAGTTAGGACCCAAACGCTTTTCTGAAGAAGAAGAACTGGCCAGCTAATGAGCAGAAACACCAGCATGACAGTGAAGGAGCCTCAGGAACCAGAAGTTACAAAACTCAGAGTAACTCAGCCCTCACACCTTACCTGTCTCTTCAGGAAACCGCTGAACTTGAGGTCTGCAAAGGAACGTGATACTGCATTAGCGGCCAGTTGATTTAACGGCCTCTCCTTCTTTGATATTGGAGATTGTGTCTCACTGTCCAGTACTTGTGTCCTCACCACCTGAAAACTAGCGACAGGCTCTCTCCCAACGTCTAGAAACCACCAAAGCCACACTGATCACACACCTGGAGCTTTTGAATGCCTGACATTCTAAGGGATATGCCTCAGATATCCTGACCCAGGGGCAGAATGAAGGGTAGGCAAAGGAAACCCCTTCCCTTCCTAGGGACTATCTTCAAGACCCCTGGGTCTGAGAGTACCAACACAGGTCAAATAATCGCCCAAAACTGTTCTGAAGGCTGTCTTTTAAGATTCAGTGTGAGTTTGAAAATCAGCTGCCCCACTCACTTGCGTGTGAAAATGCTCCTTCTCTCTTCATTCTTGTTGATTTCTTGACTTAACTTACTGAGCATCCTATAAGATAAAGAGAGACAGACAGACAGATGAGGGGGCAAAGACATCTCCTAGCCCTCACCTTTCTGCTGATCCCTCACAGGGCTCTGATCTATGCTATCTCTGAGAACCTGGGCAAAACTTGGCCAACTATCTTTATGCCCTCCCACCCCCCGTCAGCCAGCCAGCTTCATATTTTCAACTGTGCTTCTCACTTCCTCTCAGAACTTGTCCCCTCATCCTCTAGCATCAAGTCCAACACCTGTCACTCTTCCTGCTGCTGGGAAGCCTCCTTTCACCTGCTGGATCTGTGTCTGCTGAGACGTTAAGGTCTAGCTCAGAACCCTCCTTAAAGACTGGTCAGGAGCCACCTGTAGCACATCTGTCAGGGCCAAGAGATATAACAGAGGAAGAGGCAATTTAAACATGAGTGCTGCTTGAACTGCTAGCCTGACAACTGAGGACACTCAAAACTCATCAAAGCAGAAATCCAGAGGTTGTAGAGAGCGCAACACTAAAACAGATTTATAACACATCCACCAAGGCTCATGGAGCACTGCAGAAGAGGGGTAGAAAGATTGTAAGAGCCACGGAGAGGGAAGGCGTATAACTGGGGCATTGTCCTCTCCCTACAGAGACTAACTTATGCATTCATAACCCCGAGGTGAATACCAGTAACCCCATGCAGGGGGCCCTCAGTGGAATTGGGGCAGGGGAGAAAACATATATGAATTGGAAGCCAATGAGAATATGACCAATGCATCATTTTTCATACAGGAAAGTTCATAATTAACAAAAAAATCCACATAACTATCTTAAGATTTTCATGAGGAATTATGATGGGTATTGTTAGTTCTGTTTAGGTCAAGGTATAATAAAGAAATCTCTGTCCAGTAAGAAAAAGAAAGAAAGACTGGTCAGCTCACACTTGTGTCCCTTGCTCTGAAAGTCTTAGGATGGGGACCCTCGAACATCCTTATGTATGGTGCAAGGGCTGTAGTCTCTTGACCCTTGGATAATCATTTTTGTGCTGATACCTTGCTCACACAAATGCTCAAACCACCTGCTAGACACAGAGGACGCAGCTGCCTGTTTCTTATTACAATCTTTAACGGGATGCTCTTTATCCAGTTATCTCCTTCCATTACTCTTCTTTGCTTCTGTTTAGTTACCTGGTATGATGGCCAACCTCAACTGTCAATGTTATTAAATTTAGAGACACCTAGAAGATTAGGGAAGTACATTTCTGGCTTGTCTGTGATGGCATTTCCTAAGATGATCAGATCATGAGTCATTTGACATAGTCAATGGCTTAATTCATTTGAGGCAGGCTAGAAGGACTGGGAAAGCTATAGGGACATAGGAAGTGAGAGTAGCCCCTCATCCTGGAGTCTGACCAAATCCTCTATTAGCTGAGAGTCTAGAATTCCATCACAAGTAACAAGATTTGCTGTAAAGATAGTTGACATAGAGACAGTATTTCTTTTACATAGGAATATATATGTTATATATTTCAAGGTTGTTAAAACAGCAATGCGTCAGTCATGCAGGAGGTCTAAGCACAATGTTTTTTTTTTTTTTTTTTTTTAATTTTCTCAGCTGTTGTAGTTTCCTTCTTGTTACTGGGATGAAACACTGACAAAAGCAGCTGATGGGGAGAAATGATTTATTCCAAATTACAGTCTCAGGAGAGGAAGTGACATCATGGCATGGCAGAGCAGAGGCTGGGCATCACGTCTTGTCACATCAACATAAAGGCAGCAGCAAGAGTGAACAAGTTAGTGAACATCTAGTGGGCTGGACTAGTAAATCCCAAGGCCCATTCCCAGTAACACTTCTCCTCCAGCAAGGCTCCACCATCTTGGGCTTGAATGTGAAGCTTACTCACAAACACATGAGGCTATGGGGGACATTTCACACTGAAGACACTGTACCAACTGTAAACCTGCAATTTTCAAAGAATTCTCACTAGAGGGTCCATTATGGTAAAAGACATGTCTTAGCCTCCCCCGCCCATGCAACCCTGTGGCTTTAATTTATAGGATTGTAATCCCATCCAAGGAACTCTGGAGCCAGCCTATAATCTCACTTTTCAAAACAAAAATAAAGTAAAAATTATTTTCTTAGCAAGCCTGTAAGCTGTAATGAGACAACCACCAAAATGATGCATATATCTACTGTGAAGACTCCTCAGCATGATATTCCTTTGAGTATGAACACAAATCTCTCCCGTGTGTCTTATTCTTTCCCTAAGTGTCTCTCTTGTTATTCCTGTGTGTAAATCTTTGTGAAACTTTCTAGTTTTTTTTTTTTTTAAAAGAGTTAAGTTTATTTATTTATTTGAAAGAGAGAGAGCCACTGCAGATACATGCACCACTTTGTGCATCTAGCTTTATGTGGGTACTGGGGAGTGAAACCAAGGTCATTAGGCTTTGGAAGCAAACGTAGTTAACTGTTAATTGATCTCTCCACACTCTAAAATTTCTATTTTTAATGACCTCCAACTTTACTTCGTGTTAGCTTATCCTGAAATTCTTTTCTGCAGCAAGTCAGGAACCCAGCTTAACTGAGTTGGGGCTCCCTGAAAGAAGATGGGAGTTTCCCAGACTGCTGGTCACCATTTGCGGTTTTGCCTCATGTCATTCTACTGATAGAAGGTTTCTAGTTGGAAGAAGCTGGTTTCTGAGGATAGGAATGTCCTTGAAGGGTATTTCTGTACCCTGATCCCTTCTGTCTCTTTCTGCTTCCTACCTTCCATGAAGTGAAGGGCTCTGCTGTACCACACTCTTCCACAAGGACATTTTACCTCCACACAGGCCCAGGAGTCCCATCAATAGCCAGCATGGACTGGAACCTCTAAAACCATGAGCCAAAATACATGTTTAACTTGTTTTGCTCATGTATTTTGTCACTGTGCTGAAAAACTAACATGTGGATTCTTTCAGAAATTTGTAAAAGCACAATAATAGGAACACAAACCACAGAGGGAGAGGTCCCTGAATCACCCATTCCCTGAAGCTAACCTTGGCCAAAACACCTGAAGATACCTTGTCACTGGGTACTTCTATATCTGAACCAACAAGTGTCCAAACCTTAGCAAGGCAGGGCCATTGTCCTCAGGGAAAACATGCCATTGCAACCATATGCCTGCCAGTCTCTTAGACCTCCAGGACACGAGCATGCAGCCTCCCTTAGCACCTACTGGTGACACCAAGTGGGCCCACCTTTGCCAACAGTCTCAGTGTTCCATAGAGATTTAATATGACTGGAGAAGCCTCAGAGGTCATCTCACAGAAGATATAACAGAGGTTTAGACATAAGAAGGAACATCACAGGTTGGTGATGAGAGGACTTGCCTTCCCAGCGCACACATCAGCCCACAAGGCAGCTTGTCTAATTTCCAAACCAGAATCCCCTTAAGGTACTCCATCCTTGTGCTGGCCTCTCTATGCTGCCAGATCCCTGGGAAAGCATGCTCATGAGCCTCTTCCCCTCCATGAGGGTGAGCCATAATCTACATCCCTTCTGTGGAATGATCATCTCATTGAAACAAGTTGGTCTAGGGCTGGATAGATGGCTTAGCAGTTAAGGCGCTTGCCTGCAAAGCCTCAGGACCCATGTTCGACTCTTCCATTTCCATGTAAGCTAGACGCACAAAGGTGAGGCAAATGCAAGGTGGCACATGCCCACTAGGTGGCGCAAGCATCTGGAGTTCGATTGCAGAGGCTGAGGCCCTGGTGCTCCAATTCTCTCTCTATCTCTCTCTGTCTCTTTCTCTCAAAATAAAAATTAAAACAAGTTGGCCAAAACAAATATGCTAAGTTGGCAAAGGCAGTCCTGAGGTCCCCACTTCTTACTGCCTTCATCACTCCCCGAGGCTTCCCCTTCTCTGTCAGGGTGTTCCCACCTCATTGACACAATAACACAGGAGACTGTGATAGGCACGCTGGAGACTAAGAAGGCAGGGAAACAAAGCAGTGTTAAGCCTTCCATAACAATCTCATCATTAGAACTTCAGACTTTTATCATCACCTTGGGTGGGGCATCTTTGAAGCAGGGAAGGGAGCCTCCTAGTTCCCTCTAATCATAGCATCAAAATGTTCCTGACAGGATTATTGTCACATGTGACCCATGTGAGAGCAGATGACCTCCAGGATGGTCAGGGAAACAGTATCCTGCATCCTTCCAGGACAGGTGGCAGTGGCTGCAGCGATCACTCCCATTCTGACACTTGCCTATTCAACAACATGAATATAGAGCCCTCTAAGTGCCCGGGAACCCTGCTGGGCACTCAGGGTCCATCAGGAGGAAAAAAACAAAAAACAAAGAAATGAAAAACTTGACTCTTGGACTTTCTGGCTCGAAAAGAGAGGAAGACAATAAATAATGAACCATCGTTTGTTTGAGACAGTATCACTGTTTAATCCAGGCTGGCCTTAAGTTTGCATTCGTCCTATCTCTGCCTCCTGAACTCTGGGATGAAGGTGCATGCCATCTCGCCTGCCTAGCAACAAATATTCCATGAGGTAAAATTCAACATTAGCATCTGTCACACATGTGCATCCACTGTGGTGGCTGGAGCTCAGAAGCGGGGAAGGAGCAACAGGGGTGCAGTGAGGTTGCTATTTATAATGTCAAGATCTCAACCAAGTGGTGGCATTTCACCAAGGCTCTGAGGAAGGTCTTGCTGAGCCTGACCTCAAAGCCCCTGTCCCACAGAGCTTGGCTGGTTGGCTCCGACATGTTTTGGATCTTGAAATGGTCTCATTTCTCTGCTGTGGCCCTTCTTACCAGTATCGCTTACCAGCCAGGCTGAGAGCCGCTGGGGCTCTAACTGGTAAGGAAGGAAATGCCAAACCGCAGGGCCTCACCGAGCACAGCACAGAGCTAAGAGGGCAGCAAAACTTGGCTTCCCAGAGTCCCACTGTTTTCCTGAGCTTCTGAGAATGCTGTTTAAGCCAGCAAGACCTCCGCCTGGACTTTGGGGATGGGGATGGCCCTGCTGGTGATAGAGCAAGAAGGTAAGGTTGTTGCTACCTCTTTACAAACCTACACTCCGCCCCGTGGAGCAAGCGACAGTGAGTGTCCGGAGGTGACTCATTCTCCCTCCTCCCCACAAACCCCAGACCTTTATTCAGCCCAAGGAGGGAGCAGCAGGGGGCTAGGAAGCCACAGATAGTCCCGTGCTCTCTCTCTCTCTGCTTCCTCTCTTTGGAGGATGGTACTGGACCTGGGCAGGGGCTGAGCCTCTGAAATGAAGTCAAGCCGTTGCAACAAGATGGTATTGCTTGACAGCCAGGGTGGCAGCGCAGCTGCTTCCTGACTTCCTGTGTGATGTGCCAGTCTTCATGGCACAGGGTAAGGCCTCTCCAAGTGATGTGTAAAGGATGCCAGTAGAGACACTTTGATCATAATGTCTTTCCTGAAGGCTGGCTGGCACCCTCTGTGTGATTTCAACAGGCATTTGTCCCTCCCAAGGACCCAGATTATATTTTGTTTTTGTCTCCATAATGAGGGGGTTACCTCTGATTAAGGTACCTATGACTGCCTGCTCCTTAGGATTAACTAAATGTGCCTGCCACAAACAGATTATCAAGTCCATCGTACGGTCAATGGATCAGAATCTGCAAGGAGCTGGGGGTCAGTGAGTTATGCCACCCAGCACTCAGACTGGTTCTCATGGTCACGGAAGCTTTGGAAGTAATGCCTGCTTTCCTTGACTATGATGAAAATGGTTGTTTATAAAAAGGAAAGGGAGCCATCCCAGCACTAGGGAGGCAGAGGTAGGAGGATCACCGTGAGTTTGAGGCCACCCTGAGATTACATAGTAAATTCCAAGTCAGCCTGGGCTAGAGTGAGACCCTACCTCAAAAAATAAATAAATAAATAAAAATAAAAGATAATGAAAGGGAGAAGAGATGGAACTTTGTGATTATGAAGGGAATCAAGTAAGGGCGTGAGTCCAAATGGGCTTCAGTCTGTGGTCAGTATTTCCCCTCAATTCTCTCTCTCATTGATCCCATCTAATTTACCAACTATGAGTGAAGGCCCCACTAGTGGGGCTTGAAATCAATGTACTGATCACCCAAAAAGATAAAATACTGCAGTGGACATAAGAATAAAACCCAATAAAACAGCAGCCTGTGTTCTCTTAGGGCCTCTATCCTAGCATGCTTTCTTTTCAACCAAGAAACAAGTATGCATTTTGTGTGCTGCTTCCTTTAATCAATGCCCTATATTTTTTCACAAACCTTAGAAGCCAACTAATTGTCAAAACTTCATTTAAAATATTTTGCTTAAATTTTTACTAGTAATAATTATAATGGGGCTGGAGAGATGACATAACGGTTAAGGTGTTTGCCTGTAAAGCCAAGGACCCAGGTTCAATTCCCCAGTACCCATGTAAACCAGATGCACAAGGTGGAGCATGCATCTGGAATTCTTTTATAGTGGCTGGAGGCCCTGACATGCCCATTCTCTCTATCTGCCTCTCCTCTCTCTCTCTCTCTCCCCACCCTCTCTCTCATAAATAAATAAATAAAAAAAATATTTTTAAAAATTTTGATAAAGACCCAGCCTAGAAAACCTAAATAACACTTCCACTTTCACTTCTGAAATAGAGTTTTGCTGGATAACTCTAGACTGTTTTCAGTCATTGCTCCACTGTCTTGTCACTTACATTATTTCCAATTAGGAATCTGCTGTCATTCTTACATTTGTTCCTCTGGATACAGTGTGTGTGTGTGTGTGTGTGTGTTTGCACGCTCGCGCATGTGCATGCGCACGCACATTTCTCTGCTTTCAAGATTTTTTTTTCTTTATCATTTATTTCCAGTCAATTGATTTAAAATATTTGATTATGATACAAAATAGGGCAGTTTTCTCCCTGTTTCTTGGGCCTGGGGATTTTAAGTTTATTGGATCTGTTGGTTTGCAACCTAGTATTCATAAAATAGTTAATTCCTATATCTCCTCCATGTCTACACAGGCACATCCTTTGGCAATGTTAATAATACAGATTCAGCTATTAGAAATGGTCCTGCAATCCTATGGTGTTTTCTCCACCTTTGGCATGTGGAATCAAATTCAAGGACATGCATTCTACCACAGATTCACAGTCTCAATCCCAGATGTTTTTTTTTGTTTGTTTGTTTGTTTATTTTTATTTATTTATTTGAGAGCAACAGACAGAGAAAGAGGCAGAGAGAGAGAGAGAGAGAGAGAGAGAGAGAGAGAATGGGAGCGCCAGGGCCTTCAGCCACTGCAAATGAATTCCAGACACGTGCGCCCCCTTGTGCATCTGGCTAACATGGGTCCTGGGGAGTCGAGCCTTGAACCGGGGTCCTTAGGCTTCACAGGCAAGCGCTTAACCACTAAGCCATCTCTCCAGCCCAGATGTTTTTTTTTTAAACTGCATTGTGATAATTCTTTTTTTCTTTTTTCTTTTAAATATGTTTTTTTATTTACAAGCAGAGAGAGGTAGAAGAGAGGCAGACAGAGAGGATGGGCGTGCCAGGGCCTCCACCCACAAGCCACTTTGTGCATCTGGCTCTACGTGGATACTGGGGAATCAAACTTGGGTCGTTAGGCTTAAGCACCTTAACTGCTGAGCCACCTCTCTCCAGCCCCTCTGTTTATTTTAAATAATTTCTATTACTGTGTGTTTGTGCTTAGTAACATTTCTCTAGTTCTTATCTCTAGCAGTTGTGTTTAGATCTGTTTTTTTTTTTTTTTTGTATTTTCTGTGCCTCAACTTCTTTTTGAACATATGGAATACAATTCTAGTATTCTTTTCTCCTAGGTTAATATCTGTACTAGTAATGGGTCAGTGCTGATGTTTATTTTTCGCCTTAATTATGAGTCATATCTTCCTGCATATTTGCTTGTTGCTCTCAGATTAGATATACGATATACCACAAATTTTACTTTGACAATTTTTGCATATATATATATATATATATATATATATATATATATATTTAACTTTTATATAAGGATGTAGTTATTCTTTTCAGTCTTGCTTTAGGGTTCTTTAGGTAGAACCTGGCCAGATTTTAGACAGGACTCACACTGAGGAAAGGTCTTTCTATGTATTTTACCCAGTGTCTGTGAATCTGGCGGTTTTCCAGCCTGTTCAAGAGAAGCAGCCACCATTTTCAACCCTGTGATTACCTACTATTACTTCTAGTCCTATTGGATATTTTTTTTGGGGGGGGGCTCAGGTGATCTCTTCACATGCATATGCTGATCAGCCCACTGCTGGGGAGGAAGTCTATGAAGTTTTCCAGAGCTTTCTTTATTCTGCTCTCTCCTCTCTTGTACCGTCTTCTGTACTCTCAGCTCTGCTTCTCCATCAGGATTAACACATTTTCCATTTGCTTCTTTTAAAGAAGTTAGATTTTAAAAAAAGCTTTTTGTAATCAAAACAGCAGGATGGACAAGACTTAAGATATCTGCAGGCTGATTCTATCAGTCTACAGTTTTGACTCATGTGTCTGTCCTTCACAGATACATGCTTGTGTCTGCTGTCATGAAAATTTTCTTATATCTGTACTCTTCAATATAAAATAGCTTTCTTTTATTCATAGGAGATATGTTCTAAGACCACCAATGGATGTCTGGAGCAATAGGTTATAATAAACCCTATATATACTATGACTTTCCCTATACATGCATACTTATGATAAAGATTAATTTATAAATTATACATGGTAGTAAATCAATAACTAATAATAAAATGGAAAAATTATAATATACTGTGAAAAATTATTTGAATGTTTTTTTCTCTTTTCATAAATAATGGACACATACACATATGAAACTATATTTTTAGATGCAGTTGGCCATGGATAGCCAAAATCATGGAAAACAAAACTACAAATGAAGAGGGATAACCAGAGTCATAACCATGTACATATAGCTATTGAAATGTGGCTAGTGACTCCATAGAACTGAATTTTAAATTTAACTTAAACTTAACTAGTCAGATGTATTTAGAGAAAGTCCTTTGAGCAAACAATCCTTAGGCGCACTGGTCTCTAGAGGTACACAGCTCCAAAGGCAAGTCCTTTCTCCTTTCTTGTCACTCACCATTCCAGACAAGAGACACCTAATCATTTCTTTTTTACTATTTTTATTTATTTATTTGCAAGGAGAGAGAGAGAGAAAATGGACACACAAAGCCCTGTAGTCATTGCAAATAAATTCCAGACACATGCACCACTTTGTGCATCTGGCTTTATGTGGGTACTGGGGAACTGAATCTTGTTCCTTAGGCTTTGTAGGCAAGCACCTTAACCACTGAGCCATCTCCCCGCACTATTTAAAAGTTTTTATGTGTGTGTATATATGTATGTATGTATATAATGATGATAATGTTGGAGAGGCTCACATGTGCCATGGCATGCATGTGGAGGTCAGAGGACAACTTTGGAGTGTTGGTCCTCTTCTTCCACTTTGTTTGACACAGGGTCTCTCTTGCTGCTGTTTTCCCTTGGGAAGGCCAGATTAGCTAGCTCCAGTGAGCCCAGTGATTCTCTTGACTCTGCCTCCCATTGTCTTAGGTGCATTGTGGTTATAGACTCGTGGGTCATTTCTCTGTCAAGTTTTATGTACGTGCAGGAAATCTGAACTCCAGGTAGAAAAACTCAGGTGGGCAGGCTTGCAGAACAAGTGCCTTGTATATCACCTATCTAGCTTCTGTATGTATTTGAGTGAGACCTTTACTAAAGCAATGGAAAAAAAAAATCTGCATCCCAACATAAATAGTCCAGCTTCCCATTTCATAATAGACATCACTAACCAGTCATGTCTTCCTTTCCCCAACATTCTTTTCAGCACTAAGCCCAAGACAGCCACTCCCAGGCAGTCTGTATTGATGAGTAAATGAGTGTTCCTTCTCACTTCTCATTTTACTGAGCAGAGCCTTGTGATGTAGAACTCTCAAGCCCCAGTGAGTCAGTGATGGAGCTCAATGAAACTACATGTCTCTTGGAATGTTTTCATAAGCTCAAGCTACCCCATGAGGAAGACAGGAGAAAACATGGTGCAGTCAAGGAGGTAGCTGGACTGGATCTGCTGCTTTCTTTTTCTAACTCATCATATAATTTCTCCTCCCTGCACCTGGCCCTTGTCCTAACTCTTCCAATGTGCTTTACTATTTCAGTTTTTTAAATTTTTTTTTTCATTTTTACTTGTTTATTTGAGAGAGAAAGAGGGAGGGAGAGAGAGAGAGAATGGGCATGCCAGGGCTTCCAGCCACTGCAAATGAATTCCAGATGCATGTACCACCTTGTGCATCTGGCTTATGTGGGTGCTGGGGAACTGAACTGAGGTCCTTTGGCTTTGCAGGCAAGTGCCTTAACTGCTAAGCTATCTTCCCCAGCCCTTGCTTTACTGTTTCAGATCACAGCAGTATACACCTGATTCAGTTTTCCCTTTGACTGCTCTTTAATTTCAACCTATTTCCCAAACTGCTTCCCATGGGAGTTGGAGTACTTACGGCATCTGTATCTTCGGGAACTTCTGGATATCATTTTCTGTCAGGTTCTGAAATGAAGACACACATGGCAGGCAGGTTACCACCCACAGGAAGGGCTCTGGTCCTGCAGGTGAGGAGAGTCACGTGTGGAAGAAGAGAGAGTCGTGGTGACCACAGCACAGGGAACAATAGCTGAGTCCAAGGGAATCTAGGAACCAGGATTGGATGGGGAATTTCCCAAGGTATATATGTTTATAGATAATTCTGACTTCAACAATTAAATGCAGTGAAGGATAGATCTATGAAACCAAACAGAGCCTGTTTTGTGGGTTGAATTTTGTCTATGTTGGGATCTCCTTCCTGACACTGCTTCTTCCTTCTCCCACACCCACTCTTCCTTCCTTCCTTATTATCAGGACCTGAATCTTGTTTAGGCCAGGAAATGTGCTTTGACAAAGTATTTCATTCCCCAGATTTCCCTGGAGATGGAAGAAGTCATATGACTTACTTGTAGGCATTGAGATACAATCTAAAGTTTAGCTAGTATGCAACAAGATGGGGTGACATAGTCACCATGTGTTTTTTACTCTCTGATCTCCCCCTCTTCCTCCTGCCTGTCTGCCAGGCAGATGTGACATCTACAAGTGGAGCAGCCAGTGTGTAATGATTAAGACTGACCCTCAGGGCCGTTTGGTGAGCAAAATATATGCATTTAGCCAGGCAAGAACAGACGTAACACACCTAATGCTCATGACCTCCCCCACCACAGGCTTTTGGTTAGGTTCTCAGTACCAGGCATGTAGCCTCCCTCCCATGGAGGGGGCCTCCAGTCCAATTAGTGAGCAGTTGGTTTCCCCCATAACAGACATGCCACTATTGCACCCGTTGGCTCATTTGGCCTGGCTGGCCAAACTTGAGGCTTGCAGTGTCCAAAGTTTGCACCACTGATGCGTCTATCTCCCATAAGGCTGCATGCAGCACAGCTTTTTCCAGCTTTCTGTAAGCTGGTCTACCAGCAGAAGGTTTTCAGCTCATCCCCAGCTTGACTAGTCAGTGACCTTGCAGCCCAGGCATGTGGAGTCTTCAGCAACAGAAACTATCATCTATTCCTGGTGGGAAACCAAGAGCCTTGGCAATAGCCTATAATGTTTTGGGGGCATCGGGGATCTCCCTGGCCAACAACTCACTGGAAGTTACCCTAGCTCCCTGGCACTGAAATTTTTCTAGTAACAGTCTATGTCTTCTAGGTGTGCCATTATCCAAAAAAAAAAAGTAGGTTATCATGTGACTTATTCACAATATCCTGAATTTTGATCATCCCTCCCCCACATTTCTTTTACTCAATCTCTTCGCCTGACCTCACTTAGGCCATTCCACCACATTAATCTTTCCATCTACTTACATATATATGGTACCATCTCCTTAAGTCCACTCCTCTCCTCCCTTCCTTATGGCCCTTTTCTAGCTTCCTAGCCTCTGCTATGATTTTTACTCCAACTTACACACAAGTCTAAACATTTGTACTTAAGATCCACATATGAGAGAAAACATGTAATGTTTGGCTTTCTGGACCTGGGTTACCTCAGTATATTCTTTTCTAGAACCATCCATTTCCCTGCAAATTTCATTTTTCTTTACCATTGAATAGCACTTCACTGTGTAACTGTACCACATCTTTATTATCTATCATCTGTTGAGGGACATCTAGGCTGGTCAAACTGCTCTGTAAGCACTTTACTTAATGTTCATACCCATATATTAATGCTACTCTCACTTTTGGTTAGAGAAGCTTTTCTTTTCAGATGGCAGTGACCACTGGGATGACTCAAAAGGTACCTATAGTGCTGAGGAAACATGATGGAGGAATGTTCAGCACTGAAACATCCCTATCACAAGGCTCAGGGTCTATTGTAGAAGAGGTGGCAGAAAGAGTGTATGAGCTGAAGGAAGGGAAGACTGAAATCAACCAGACAGAAATTGGCCTTGATGTCCATGACCTTGCAGTGCCTAGCACTATCTTCACAAGACCCTTATAATAGGAGGAAAAGATGATGACATCAAAATAAAAGAGAGAACTAATGGAGAGAAGGAGGGGATATAGTGGAGTGTAGATTTGTGAAGGGGAAAGTGGGGCGGGGGAGGGAATTATCATGATTTATTATCTGTAAGTATGGAAGCTGTCAATAAAAAGGGAAAAAAAGAAAAATACATAACTAATTTTTAAAAAAGAAGAGACACTAGTTGAAAAAAGGAATTCAGTAGAGGAAGGATTGGGAGAAATAAGAGAGGGTGATGGTAGGGGATTATGATCATGGTATATTATTTATATGTATGGAAGTTATCAATAAATTAAAAAGAAAAGACTGACCCTCAGGTTTTCCATAAGCTGCTCAATAGGTCCTGGCTTCTTCCCAAGCAGCTCACCCATCTGGACATTTGCAATTACTTAAGAAAGACCAACCCCTATTTGGATAAGGTCCAAAGGTCAGCTTTCTGTGAGATGCAGCCGCATGTAATGCAGCTTCCATTACTCCCCACCCTTCTAGGACTTCTATAAGCTTAGCACCCACATTTCCCACCAGACAAATTCTGGTCCTCTTAGTGGAGAACAAACATGATAGCAAAACAGATTCAGGCCACTTACTGGCTCTTTGTAGAAGAAAGAAGAAAGGGGAGAGGGAAAATAAAAGGAAGAGAAAACAGCTAGAAATATATACGGTTGCCTTCAATAACAGAATGGGCCTGGAGGTTACAGAGCTGGATGATTAAGTAGGCAAGGAATTAGAATTTACAAAGGACTCCAGACTTGCAAGCAAAGCTTTTGCGGTGGAAAGTGGTTTTCAATAGAAACTACATTTAAATACTCTAGTTTCTGGGGCAGATGCTGGATTCTGCTCCCCGCTCTTCTGGCTCCCCCAGTCCTGTTTCCATTTCCTCCTATTGGCACAGTGAGTAGAATGTGTTAATTCTCTGAAGAGCTGATAGGTTACAGAGAGCACAGCAGAGAAGCTGAAGCTGTTCAGATACCATCTCTCAACCAGGAAAAAAAAAAAAAAAATTGTACTATCAGGAAAATTCTGGCCCACTAATCACATGGGGAGTGCTGGGGGAGAGACAGCTGAGAAGGGCTGTCATCCCCACCATGTCCCTCTGTAATGTGCTCAGTCATCGGAGGAGGAAGCTCAGGACCGCTCAGCGAGGGAACGCGCTTGTCCAAGGTTACCCAGGGCAATGGGGCAACCAGGCTCCTCCTCCAAGGTGTTTTCCTGTTCTGCTCAATTGTGTTCTCTCTCTTCTCAGTGCTAATGCACAAACACGAAATATTCAGGTTCACTGGTAACTGCAAGAATATCAGCAAATAAACTCCAGGAATTCTACTTACTCAAAGCTCAGTATTAATAATAACATCGTTAAAAGTTCATGCAATATTAGATTAAATTAAGTGGTACATTTTAATTTATTAATAGGTCTGTGACTTAGGTCAAATATCTTCATATTTCTGCCCTTATTTCCTTGTCTACAAGTAAGGTGAATGCAGGGCTTCCTGGTGGCATCTGTTTAGCTATAAAATCAGTTTTCACAAGGCATAATTCTCACTCATTGTTTAGCCCAAGCACATTGCACAATCCAGTGTGGGAAATGCACTCAAGTGAATTGCTTTCTATATGAATGAATGAATTGGTTGGTGAATGAATGAATGAGTTATTTAGGTGGAATGCTAAATAAACAAATATAACATGGCACCTAAAAGCAAAACTCAGAGCAATAGGACCCTAAGTTTTATCTTAGCATGGAACTTCAGAGATGCTCCGAAAGAGGCAGATAGGTGGTTATAGGTGATAATGAACTCACCATTATTAAAGAAATTCAAACAGATATTGGTGGCAGGAACACAGTATAAGAAATGGATTGATGGGCAAAGGAAATACCTTAGTCAAGTAAAGCTCTTGCCTTGCAAGCATGCAAACCCAAGTTTGATCCCTAGAACCCACGTTAAAAGCAAGCCGGGTGTGGTGCATCACACTTACAATCCAGCATAGGGGAGTCAGACAGGATAACTCCTAGAGCTTGCTGGTCAGCCAGTCTAACCCAGTGGTGTCTAGCCAATGAGAGACCTTATGTCGAAAAGAGGTGGGTAGTATTCCTGAGTAATAACACCTGGGCTTATCTCCTGGCATCCACATGTACACATACCTCTACACACATGAGCATACACATACATACATATACACACATGCTTGCCTAAAATCAAAAGAAATGGATTGGTGTACTGGGTGACAAGCTAAAGCAGATGCCTTCTTGTTTCCTTTCAACTGGCTTGAAGACTCACAGTAAAGGTCTCTTATTGGTTATGACATGTAGATACACACCTTAGCTTTCTCCCCTCTCTCTGAACACATCTCCCATGAGACCCTCGAAGGCTTTTTCTATTTCTTTGCTAGAAACTGAAGCAAAGAACCCAGAAGGAATGACCACACTCCCAGGTCTCTTTTAACCCACAGGCAAAGACATCATTTCGGGGTAATACTGCAACAGTCGGATATCCCTATAGTAGCCACCAGAATTGTCCCTTTCCCCTTTAGTGTATGCTCCTTAACATGCACCTGTACTGCGGTCCTACACTTAAAGCGTATGGAACTACAGAATAGTGGAGAGAGTACCATCACACACGCATCTGGCAAAAAGTCAACCATATGAATTCAATAATGAAAATGAGAGAGTGGAGGTAAGGAGAGTGATTGCAAACATTCTTCCACTCTGCAGGTATGTACCCAAGTGGATGATCAGGAGTGAGAACCCCATCCTTATAGGGTCTCCCCTGCCTTGAATTGAACATATCTTCCTTGGGCTTCTCAAAGTATGAATGACGTGTGGATAGATTTTCAAGGTGTGTGTGTGTGTGTGTGTGTGTGTGTATGTGTGTAAGAGAGAGAGATAGAGCTTAAGCTCTACTTGGATTCCTCCCTATGTGACTTTCTAGTATATCTTAGGTGTCTATAAAATAACTGACAGGACTCTGGAATTGGAGATACTGAGAGGTAGTGAAAGAGAGGACCCTACCAAACCTCTGGCAAAAGCCAAGGGCTGAGTAGAAAGCCTGAAGACAGGTTGCTCCTATGGGCAGCCCCAGGAACTGTGGCCCTGCGGTCATTGGGAAAAGTATGGCATATTTCCGGTTTCAGTGTGTAGGACTGGCCAGAGCTTACCAAGAACCGAGCCCCGTCGATGTGGTATTTCTTCACTGCCTTCTCACAGTCCTTGTAGTTCAGCTGCGCAGAGAAGGGGAAGATGGTGTCAGAGTCCTGCAGATTTCTGTTGATGGCTCTCCTCCCTAGCATGCCCCAAAGCTTAGTAATTTGTGGTACTTGTGGATAGCCAAGTTTCCTCCCTTCCTCCTCCCTCCTTCCCTCCCTCCCCTCCCTTCCTTCCTTCCTCCCTGCCTTACAGAAATGCTTCATCCCCATCTCAGCCTTGCTTTCACTATCCCCTTGGGACTGCATGAGATGGAAAGATCATGTGCTGTAAGGCCTTGGGAGCAAGCCTTCAGAAAAAACACTGCCTTAAGACCCAAGAAGTGCTGGCCACGTGCTCCCTAGGAAAGCAGAGAGGAGCTAACAGAAGAAGTTAAGCACCACCCTGTCTCACCACCAAGGACAATCTTGGTGAATGCTGTGATGTGTTTAGGCTATTTCTAGCATAATGGAGACTATAATTTGTGATAAGTCTTGTTACGCCAATTGTTTTCTCTTAAATTACCTAAAATGACCATGCAAGCACTGCTTAGTATTATTTTAAATGTCATGTTGAGGGTCATACATATTGAATAACTCTCAAACCACTAAGTGTTTAGGTGTCATACCAAGCCACTATTTCAGAATTAGAATAATAACTGCCTAGGCACTCTATAGGTGGCAGGCTTTCTGATCTTAAAGACCTGTCGTAAGACATTCAGCCCTCCAGTTTAGTGGAAGAGAAACGAGAGCCCAGGAGAGTTAAATAACATATATGAGTTGAAGGTGACAACTGAGCTTCAGAACATGGCATTAATGTCTCTGTCAAGTCAAGACAGCATTTCTTACAGTAAGTACAGTAAGTGTAGCTTAATATACCATCAACACCAATGTATAGAGCACAGTGGCTATACTTTGGTTAGTTTTTTTTCTATGTAAGGTAAATTGTTGAAGTCAAATCCTCAGAATAGAGTGATAGCATCACTGGGAATGAACATTTTCAGTGTCTTGGTTATTTTCCAAAACCAATCAACGATTGTAAGACTTTGATTTCACCTTGTCTTCAACAGCTTATGCATTCACATTTGAAATATTTCTAAGTTTGAGGTCTGGAGTATTTAAGATTAAATATTTGTTTTGCAATTAAATATTTATTTAACTACCTTAGATTCTTCTCAGAAACATGAGCCTCACAGTATGGAGCAGCCTTCTTTGATAGCAAATTTATAATCAAGTTATTATCTTAGATAAAAAAAAAACAACCATCATAAGTAAATATAGCATGGTGTGATAGCAGATCTTTGTAATCCTGGCACTCAAAAGGCTGAAGCAAGAGAATTTCTGTGAGTTTAAGGCCAGCCTGGGCTACCAATTGAAAACCTTTCTCCAAAAAATGTAAATATAATTATTGTCACTTCTTGGTTTTAAAGGGTAGAATAAATGTCACACTCAGGAAGCTGGTTTAGAGGTTAGAATTGAAGGCAGGGTACCCGGGAATCTCCTTGATCTGCATGCATTGTGTGGAGGAGTCTCTCACAATGATAAATTGTTTTAAAACCATCGTTTTCACAGACACCGCTATCAGGATGAAATCACTGATTTTGTTGATTTCTGGCCTTGACTGTAAATTGTAGAGTTCTAGCCTTTAGATTAGCACCTAGGCTGGTTGGTTCTAATCCAGTAACATGTGGCTGTAATGGCAATTTTAACAAGCACCTTGGGTAATAGTCATGGGAAGGGACTGGAAGTCATAGGCCACATCTTCAAGTGTCACCAAGAGAATTACACAGCCTCATGGAACAGCAGAAGCTATGGGGTAAGAGCATCTAGGACTGGAAGGTAACTTGTCTAGAGTAGTTACCCAACTTTGTACATGAAGCGAATATGCCCAGAGAAGGGAAGGAACTGGCCTAAGGCCACACTTTAACCCCAGTGGCGATCACAAAACATGCCTGAGAGCCAGTAATTCTACTGCATGGTTCAAGAAAGCTACATGGGCCCACCCAGCTAGGAACCACTTAGTAGAGCATTAGATTAAGTCTCCTCAGTACTGACCATTTTACACAACTACCCCCATTTTGTTAGTTACCGTTAGTACCTCTAGTTTACTGATTAGGAAGAGACAGAGAGACAACGTCACTATGCTGATAGTTGGCAGGGGCCCAATTCAAACTAAGGTGTACCTAACTCCAAAGCTAGGTAGTGCCTGGGTATCCTGACCCCATTGTTTCTATAAGATTGTGTCTGTTGACCAATCTTTCACCTGGCTCGTTTAACCTTTAGCATACCCTCAAGTGACTGGTCAGTTCACTTGGTGTTTTTCTGGGGGGACTGAGGCGCTCAGGACCTGAAGCTGCTCTACCTGCATTTTTGGGTGGCAGGGACTTCCAGAATCATGGATTCCCCTAAGCCTGCTTATTCCCACCTTCAGTCCTTTTAGGCCAGTAGGGAAGACCTGTCCCTGAGTGTGGCTTTGTATTGAAGTCTGGTATTCCCTAAGAGAAAACTCGCCCTTCCTCTAATTCAGGCAGAGTGGCGTCTTCCTGGCTATTGGCCTTTCTCCCTGTTGACTCACAGGCTACTTTCTGTGTTGTGCAATTCTTATGGTGACGCTTGAATATGGGGCCTTGTCTGTGCCTTTCAGTCCCTTCCTAGACTTTCCTGTCATAATTCTCAACTCCCTTCTCCTCCCTCTATTGAGTTAACATGCTTCTTCATTCCACCTTGGCAAAGTTACCTTTCTGCACTAACTTGTTTTGGTTTGAAGGATATTTGCTCAACACTTTTCTTAAAAAGGAAAAGTACCCACAATGCTGAAAAGTAAGCTGATGACCTTGAGCAGGGAAAGTAACAGAAATGAGATATTCAAAATGTGGAAAATAACAGGTTAGGTGGGCTGTATGCCTTCCATACCACACCTGATTCAACATGCTCACATTTTCTTCTTGTGGGTATGAAAGGGACCATTGTGTAGGCGACAGGTTCGACACTGTGTCCCAGGGAGCCCATTCCACTCCTTCGGGTATAAACTTTCTCAGGATGCATAGGAAATGAATAAGATGACTTCTCACTTCTTACATTACAATCTCTTCTTTATGACATAAAAATCAATGGAACTTGATGTCTTCCCCAAAGCAGGAGGGTGTTGGAAGCTCAAATGTCTGTCATAAGATATCTTATCCCTTGGGCGTAGGAGGAGGGTGCCTAATGACTCAAGTGGTTTGAGATCTGCCCAAGCAGATGTGTGAGATTCCCCCATGAGCAGATGACCAAGTACAACGATTCTTGACCATCTCCTTTCAGTCCAGAGGACAGGGATAGTAACGTAAGCCATAATAAACCCTAAGCATTGCTTCTGACTCTGCGATGTCCAGCCCCTTCCCCTTCAGGGGCCTCCATTTCCGAAACTGTATCCTGAGGTTCAAAACTGCCTCCCAGGACTCTCAGAAAGCTTCAGTGGGACTGTGGCTCATAAATAAAGTCCAGCCCTCTTACAGGGTCATGAGCAATGGATGTTCTCACATATTGTTTGTCTAGTCCGCTACCCATCCTCCCTAACTATATGCTTTTTCTCCTACTACAATATTCTGTGTCTCCCTTTCCAGTAAGTGGCCTTGATCACATCTGTGTTTATAGAAACTCTCTCATCTCAGAGCATGGGCTTTGAAACCAGACAGGTGTGACTCCACTCCGGTCTTGATTACACAAACTCTCTGGTGCTTTGTTCCACTTAACCTCTCTGACCTAATTTTGCAGCTGAGGAAAAATATATATATACTGACAATATGACAGTGTGACATTGTCAATATGCACTGTTAATACGGTGACATTGAACGCACATGACTCTGGGGAGTGTCTGACAGGACAGAGCCTTTAGAGTGACGAGCGGAGCCTGCACAAAGTAGGGTCTTATTCATGTGAGGGCTCCTTCTCGCATCCTTCTCTGTAGGACTCGGGAAAGCTTGGTGGTCTACCTGACTCCCAGGAAGGTAGCTGCGACTGGTAGCCCTTGCACTTCCCATGTAATACCCAGATTTCATCTTCAAGTCTCTGAACATCCCAATGAGGGCACACCCGCCCCACCACTACCAGAAGACAAGTCTTACCTTTTTGAAATAATCGGCAAGGCTGTCGGGGTTCCAGTTCAGGACCTCTGAGCGAAATGGTACATTCCTCAGGGCCATGGCTACTGTTCCAGGAGAGGCTCACAGGCTGGGCAGAGGCGCTGTACCCATGGGCAGAGGAAAATCCTAGATCCAGAGGGTGGAGCAGGCAGGCTTCCTTGGCTCTGTAGGTTCCCAACTACCGTCAGGGGCACCCTGTTTGGAACAGTTGTCTGAACTGCTGTAGCCAGATCCCAGAAAGCAATGGCTTCCTGTGTGAGCAAATATGGTCTCTTCTCAGAAAACGACTCAGCTAGTTTCCTTTACCACTTCCTCTGCTGGCTTCTAAATAAGTAAACAGGGAAGGCCAGCTCTGGTGGCTTGCAATGCAATGAGAGTGAGCTGGGGTTGGTCATTTCATACTGGCCCAGTCACCCCAGCCTAGTGGGAGGGACAATGAAGAGATTCAAGCTCAATTCAACTTGAGTTGTCATTAAAATTCTGGACACCCAAATTCTTGGCTATCGCACTCTTGGCCCAGTCTTTGCAGATAAAAATCCATTTTGATTATTGACCTGAAATATAAAATAAAGTTACCCATTAGTGAACTATGGGGGAAGGAACATGGATATTTTTCAACCTCTTTCCCCAGCCACCTCTGTCTCTACCAAAAGTTAGGGGCTGGAGAGATGGCTTAGTGGTTAAGCGCTTGCCTGTAAAGCCTAAGGACCCTGGTTCGAGGCTCGATTCCCCAGGACCCACGTTAGCCAGATGGACAAGGGGCGCACGCGTCTGGAATTTGTTTGCAGTGGCTGGAGGCCCTGGAGCGCCCATCTCTGTCTCTCTCTATCTGCCTCTTTCTTTCTGTCTGTGGCTCTCAAATAAATAAATAAATAATAAATAAACAAAAAACATTTTTTTAAACGTTAGGATGCCTTCAGCCAGCTGCCTCTCTGTCATCACGATGTGTGAGTCCTGGATGGGTAAGGCAATCAGGACCCCAAAGAGAAATTCCGCAGTGCAGGGAACCAGGCTTGATTCCTGAGGTGAACATTTCTTCTCTTCACAGTCTTTGGCAAGGACTGTAAATGTAGGCATCCGGTCTGGAGAAGCGGTTCAGAGAGAGCTTTTCCTATGCAAGCATGAAGCATGTAAGCAAAGGAGGCCTGAGAAGCTGCTGTGCCCTTGTTATATCCCCAGGACTCACATCAACAGCTGGACATAGCCATGCACGCCTGTACCCTCAGTTACAGTAATCCCAGTAACCCCGTGCTGTAAGGAAGCACAGACATAAGAACCACTGGAACTCACAAAAGGGAAAAATCCAGCAAGCTCTGGGATCAGTAAGAACGGACAGAAGAGTGACAGAGCGGCATCCGATATTCTGCTCTGGCCACCGCAAGCAAGTGCACCCCACTGCTGGTGAGCACAAGGGGCACCACATGGGCACATACCATGCATGCAGCACATACACCAAACACACACGCATACACACCACCACGGCCACATCACACACACACACACACACACACACACACAAACACACGTAAAAGATAATAAACTAGGCAGTCCAGTTTCCAGATCTTTAAAATAGGAAAACAGAATTACACCCATAAAACTTTGATGCATTTTCTAGACATGCTTCCAGGGAATTTTTTTTTAAAGATTGTTCATGTCAGGTACTCTATATTGTATTCACTGTGTTTCTACCTTACATTCTATTTGCTATTTTCTCCTCCATATACTCTCTTTACTACTGAGTCTATTATATGTTTGATCCAGAGCCTATTCCCAGGAAGGGGGAGCTGGAAATTGGTGTCTCCATCTGTCTCAGAATGGGTCTACTTCTCCTAGACTGAGCACTTCTGGCAATAGGTGAGTCTTGTGGCTAAAAGCAAATGTTATTTGTGTAACGTGTCAGGTTAGTCAATGCTCCACATATGCATGTGCCCCACGCAGAGTCATCAATTCCTATGGCAGAGAAAAGACTGTTCTGAATGATGCTTCACTGGGACTTGAGGTGAGTGCCTTCCCAAAGGTTCCCCAATGGTGGCATTGGCTATGCATGATTTCTGTCACGTATACTATACAATACAGGAAGCCCACTGCTGCTACTACCTCTGTCACTACCTTGCTTATGAGCTTACATGAGATATGCATTCAGGGTCCTGCTAAGTGCCTGGAAAGCGGTTCATGATGGCGGAGTGCTGGAAGTGCAATCCAGGTAGCTTAGATCAAGGACTCCTGGCAGGATGCTGTCCTTAAGAATGCTCCTCACCGGCCATGCTGCACACGACACAGCTCTGCTGCGCCACACCTCTTCCGCTGTCCAATGGCATCGCTCCACCTTTCACATCGACAGCACAGCAGCCATTTGACAACAGAGGGAGAAGGAAATGACTTCCTTGTCAGGAACAAGATGTCATGAAATGAAGTGGGATTTAAACAGGACTTTGGAAGATGAAGTAGATAGGAGAAAATTCTGGGCTTCAATCTCGCAAGCTTCTTATTTTAAAATTTATTTAGTTATTTGTGTGTGTGTGTGTGTGTGAGAGAGAGAGAGAGAGAGAGAGAGAGAGAGAAAGAATAAAAGTGTCAGAGACTTTGCCGCTGCAAATAAACTCCAGAAAGCTGTGCCACTTTATGTATCTGGCTTTAAATCGGTGCTGGGGAATCCATCCAGGGCCAGTAGGCTTTGTGAGTAAGCAAATACCTTTAATTGCTGAGCCATCTCCCCAGCTCTCTCTCTCAAGCATCTATGGAAAGAAACATTCCACATCATCCTTTGAAGTAGAAGCAATAGCTTCAGGGTTTTTCTGTTTGTTTGTGTTTTTTTTTTTTTTTTTTCTTTTTCGGTGTTGCTCACCCAATTCAGTATACAAAGAAGAGACTAAATGAAGGTATTGTCCGTGCTGGAACAAACAGAAACTAGCTCCCACCTGGCTAGCCCTCATAGTACTAGAGAGCCCACGGGAGCTGCTGGAAGACAATGGTCACCAACAGCACCAACAAGCAGGGGATCCTGCAAACTGTGAAATCAACCAGCCAAAGAAGAAGCACACACTTGTGACACACAGCCTCTGTTCTCTGATTGGTCATGAGGCCCATTCAGTGGGAGAGAACTCATATCTGGTACTGGAAACCAAGTCGGCATCCCATGGTCAGGAAACTCATAGACTCCAAAGAAAAGCCCCCATTGCTCTCATTCTTGGTTGGAGAATCTATGTTTTATTTTACAGGAGGCAGAGAAAATGGAGGAGAGTCAAGATCCATCAATAAGACAAAAGATAGCTGACTGACCACCATGAGACGTGCCACCTTTACCACATCTGCCGGAGCCCAGGAGAAACTGCAGAGGAAGCGGCAACGTGAATACTGCTCTCACTGCTAACCTGACAACCAGATCCAGGGCAATGGCGACCAATCAAAACCCATCAAAGCATAAATCCAGAGGTTACAGAGAGTTCAAACTAAATCAGAGTGCCAACAGATCTGCTCAGAGAACATTGTGGAATAAGGGGCAGAAAGACTGTAAGAGCCACAGAGTGGGTAGGAATACAATGAGGCATGGTTCCCCTGCTACTCCACAGGGACTAACTAAGGTCTTCATAACCCCACAGTGAACACCATAACCCCACTGAGGAGGGCCCCAGGGAAACAGGAACAGGGGCAAGGGGATAAAAGAGCATCACTTGTTATAATACGAATAAAATAAAATAAATTTAAAAACAAAGGTATTGTTAAATACTAGGCTCTATGAAGGTTAGTATTGATTGTCAACCTAACAGGATCTAAAATCACAAACATATGGATATATCTGTGAAGGAGTTTCTAGATTGGGTTAACTGATGTGGAGAGATCTCCTGTAAATGTGATTGGTACCAGGGCTGGGATCTTGGACTGAATTAAAAGGAGAAAACTGAGCACCAGCTTTCATCTGTCCCTGCTTCTGCACTGCAGATGCAATGTGACCAGGTGTCTCATGCTCCTGCTACCATGACTTCCCCACCAAACTATGAGCTTCGATAAGCCTTTCCTTCCTTCAGTTCCTTTTTTTTTTTTTTAAAAAAAAAACTTTTTTGTTTATTTTTATTTATTTATTTGAGAGCGACAGACAGAGAGAGAAAGAGAGAGAATGGGCACTCCAGGGCCTCCAGCCACTGCTAACGAACTCCAGACGTGTGCGCCCCCTTATGCATCTGGCTAACGTGGGTCCTGGGGAATCAAGCCTCGAACCAGGGTCCTTAGGCTTCACAGGCAAGCGCTTCACCGCTAAGCCATCTCTCCAGCCCTCCTTCAGTTCCTTTTATCAGGTATTTTGTTACAGCAATGAGTCAAGTAACTAGTGCAGGTTCCTTTGGGGAAATTATCCAATGAATGTGGGCAAGATGAACCATCCATGGGTCTCAGTGACAAGGAAAACACAGCTGTTCAAAAGCCTGCCCAGTGGAGTTGATAAGATATAGTGCCAGGAGGGAGCTCTTCCTTTGTGCCACAGCACGTGCGAAGGACTTTGCAGGGACCATCTCACTGTTGCTGGCATGATTAGTAGCCCTGCCTAACAGAAGAGACCACCCAGGCCAGCGAGCAGAAAACTCATTGCCAACTTCCTGGCAGTAGCTGTGTATACAGATCGTAGCCCGATGACATTTGAGTCTAGAGCCTCTGTCCTTTGCCATCTGTTGCTTTAAGGCTCTGAGATATTTTGTACATTGCCCAGGGCGAGTCAAGATTCAAAACCCAGCGCTGTCTCTAGAGTCTCGACAGGTCACTGTATTCATGGGGACAGTTTACTCTCTGTCTCCCATGGAGAGCAAAGGAAGTTTTTCATCTGAAATGCCCTCTCACATGTTGCATGAGGCAGAAAACTGGTACCCTTTCCCATAGGACCCCAGGACATCCCATTTCTCAGAAAAATCCAAGAAGGTGAAAGATAGCAGGTAGCACTCAGGGAAGTGTCTTGCTTCAGGTCCGGAGCCTTCCCTCTTCCCCGGCCCTGGTAATTTCCCAGCACTTGTGACTTTCACATCTTCTGTGTCTGGCTTCAATATTCCAGAAGCTCTGATGACAGAGCCAGGGAGCCTCTAAGAAAGAGCTAGGACACCAGGAGGACAGCTGTGGCCCTATGAAGGTCAGGTCCCTTGGACCAGACTCAGTCTCCTCACCTGTAAAATGGAGCAGTCAAAAGAGCAGCCTTCCAGGCATGGTGGCTCACGTCTTTAATCCCAGCACTCGGGAGGCAGAGGTAGGAGGACCGCCGTGAGTTTGAGGTCACCCTGAGACTACATAGTGAATTCCAGGTCAGCCTGAGCTAGAGTGAGACCCTACCTGGAAAAAAAAAAAAAAAAGAGCAGCCTACAGGTATGGTCCATGTCAGCAGGGATGTCAGGGGAGATGCCAACTTGCTTTACGGCATGCAGTAAGACAGCTGGTGGAGGCTAGGAAAGGAGCAGCAATGTAAAACAGTGAGCACCTTGGGATGGTGTTACCTTCTTCCATCCTCCCTGAATCAAGTAGAGAAACCCAGAAGTTATGAAGGAGCAATGTGAAAGGCTAGTAAAAGCCTTAGGTTTTATAAATTTATCATCATCCTTCTGTTTCTTCAGGGAATCAGTTCAAAAGTCCTCAGTAGGTGGGCTGGAGAGATGACTTAGCAGTTGGGGAACTTGCCTGAGAAGCCTAAGGACTCATGTTTGGTCACATATGCACACAAGAGGGTGCATGTGTTTGAAGTTCAATTCCAGTGACTGGAGGCCCTGGCATGCCAATTTTTCCTACCCCACCCCTCCCTCTCATTTAGAAAAAAAAAAAAGGCCTGGGCTGGAGAGATGGCTTAGTAGTTAAGGCGTTTGCCTGCAAAGCCAAAGGACCTCAGATTGATTCTCCAGAACCCATGTAAGCCAGATGCACAAGGTGGCGCATGTGTCTGGAACTCGTTTGCAGTGGCTGGAGGCCCTGGTGTACCTATTCTGTACCTCTGTCTCTCTCTCTCTCTTTCCCTCTCTTGCTCTCAAATATATTTTAAAGGCCAGTCTCTGTTGGGCTTGCTTCAAAAAAAATCCTCAGTAGGTAAGTGAAATTCATCAATATTCAATTTTCTTATAAAAATGCTTATTGTGGGACTGGACGGATGGTATAGAGGATAAAGTACTTTCCTGAAAAGCCTAAGTACTCATGTTCAAATCTCCAGGCCCTATGTAATCCAGAAGCACAGTGACACAAGCATGTAATGTCACACTTGCACACGAGGGGACACACACGTCTGGAGTTTCTTCGCAGCAGCTGAAGGCCCTGGCATGCCCATTCTCTCTCCTCTCTCTGCCTCTCTCTCTCTTTCAATATAATTTTTAAAAAGCTATTGTATATCATTTGTGCAATATTCCCATATGGTTTAAATAATCTCTAGATGGCTGATAATACCTAATACAACATAAGTAGCTGTTAGATTCTAGTACAGAAGAATGATAAGGAGAAAAAGTCTATTCATGTCCAGTACAGATCCAAATTTGTTTCGAATATTTCCTATCTGCTCTTGGTTGAACTCCCAGATACAGAGCCCCCAGAGGACCAGCCACACATCTGAAGGTTAGGAAAGGGCATCACAAAGGCTTCCTTGTGCAAGTGCATGGTGACAGGGGCTCATGTGCACCCAGGAGAGGTTGTGAACACCAAGCAGTATGTTCAGGGAGTAATAGGTTGAACTCTGAGAACCTAGGCACAGACTGGATGTGGAAGGAGGAGACTACAGCTCAACATGGAGGACCTGCAGCTTCTTCCTTTTCCCTGCAACCCGCAGCAGAATCACTGGTGCGACAGACACCTTGCTTCTCAACTAATTGTAGAAGTGAGAAAAAAAAAATGGTAATGCATTAGCAGGGTGTCGTGGCGCACGCCTTTATTTCCAGCACTCAGGAGGCAAAGGTAGGAGGATTGCCATGAGTTTGAGGCCACCCTGAGACTACAGAGTGATTTCCAGGTCAGCCTGAGCTAGAGTGAAACACTGCCTTGAAAAAGCAAAAAAATAAAAAAATTTAAAAAAATGGTACTGCATTAGAAGAGACTTGGGACTTGGAGCTTTTCTATGTGGCTGTGGAGGAAGGAACTTGGGAAGTTGTCACATAGGGACCCTAGCAGAATGAAAAGTGAGACTTCATAGTTGAGAATGTGTTGGTTTTCTTAGGACAGGGCCAAAGGGGCATCTTCCAGTCCATTCTTAGAGGCAGGCGGTAGAAACAGCACCTGGGCCTGGAATCATTCTGGATGGCAAAGGACTTGTCAACATGGGAGGGTCCTGCACAGCACCAACCATTCTGCACTAAGA
This sequence comes from Dipus sagitta, assembly GCA_036346955.1. Lineage (NCBI taxonomy): Eukaryota > Metazoa > Chordata > Mammalia > Rodentia > Dipodidae > Dipus > Dipus sagitta. The sequence continues at coordinate 45,930,495 of CM070777.1, read as the reverse complement.
CACAAAGTGGAGGGCCTCTCCCAACAAGGGCAGGGGACAGGCTTTCCAGACAACCACTCCATGGGGAAGCCTAATGCTCCCCAGTGCTCCTACGGGCTACAAGATGGCCAGCAGCAATGAAGAAAACATGTAGCCTTGTCCCAGCCCTTCTCCAGATAACAATCACTGTCTCCATGGCCACCAAGAGCCCTCTCCCATCAACCTGGACACCGTCCTCACCTCCCCCGTCCTTGGATCACACAGGGGAAAAACACGAGCTAGCCATTGTGGGCAAGTCAAGGGAGAGTAATATTTTCCACTTCCTGGTAGCTGACAATTTCATTCTTTTAATTTTTTTTTCTTATCCCCTCTCTCTTTTTCTCTTGCTCTGCTGTTTAGTTAAGGTTAACTTAGAAGTTCAAAGGTGAGTGGGGGTAAGTACTCATTTGGATTTCCTGTCAACCCCACCTCCTTGTCTGCCCTATTTTTCACTTTGGCAGCCTGAATTCAGACAGGTCTCCCACAGAGAGAAACTCCCTAAGTGCTAGGAGGAGTTGGGTGAGTGTGGGCAGAAGCAGAAGAGGGGAAAAGCAAGTTACTAGGCTTAATAAGAGGTAAGAAGTTATTTTCTAACACGGGCATGCTGAAACAGAGTACAGTTGGGGGAGGGGGAGTCAGGACACAAGAATACAAAGCAATATAACCTCCAGCCAGCAAAGTCCAATGTGCCCTAGTCTAGCCACCTTTCCCCAAGAAAGGGATATGATCCAGAATGCTCATATATGCCACTAAAACAAAAGCAAAAGTAGTAAGATCAGGTAGTTGGGGTTGCTTGAGGTGAACGCAATGCATCTAGCAGGCACATAATTTGTCTGTCAACCTTTTCATGAAGCTTCAAGGGTTTGGGAAGAAGTGCTCGGTCCATAGCTCATACATGCCCTATAATTCTCATAAGCACTTTCTGAGAAGAATCCAGGCATATAGACCCATTTTGTAGATTGAAAAGAAAAGAAAAAAAGCTTGTGGAAAGCACATGCTTGTTAAAAGCCTCTCAGATAGTCAGAGATAAAATGTGGGATTTAGGGCTAGAGAGATAGCTTAGTGGTTGAGGCGCTTGCCTGCGAATCCTAAGGACCCATATTTGAATCTCCAGATCCCATGTAAGCCAGACACACAAAGGAGAGGCAAGTGCAAGGTCACACATGCCCACTAGGTGGTGCAAGCATCTGGAGTTTGATTGCAGTGGCTGAGACCCTGGTATGCCAGTTCTCTTCTCTCTTTCTCTTTCTCTCTCTTTCTCTCTAAAATAAAAAATAAATAAATGTGGGATTATAACCAGATTTGTCTAATATTGCGATACCACAGAAAGATGATATTTTCAAGGGTAGAAATCTTAAGGGAGTAGGTATTTTGTGTTGAGTCCTCCTAAAATGATGGTTTGGGTACATTTTTTCCAGTGAGGAAGAAACAGACTTAGCAAGTTCATGATGTGGGCTCAGAGTCCCTGGGCTATTATACCCTGCAAGTAGCGAGACACCTATTTGGGCTACAGGACCCTGTTGCATTGGGCTGAGCTGGAGATTGGAGGCAGGGTGCTGGAGGAGAAACTGGGTCAGGGGAAATTGACCATCAGTCTCCCACTTGGGGCCCTGCAGAGGCTTGAGTCGATGTCTGGCTTCTTATCCCCAGCCCAGTTCTGTCCTGTGGACATTTGATCACGCTATGTCTTTCCAGTAAGTTACCCTTGACTCGTTCTGGAGATTTAACAAGATGATCTTTCTAGCCCAGCTGTTCCTCCCAAGGATAATCCCTCAAACATTTAAAACCAAGGCAATTAGAGCAATTATCTCTTTCTAGAGATGGACAGAGTCGGGTTCTGTTGCTTACATCCCCAAGGCTCTAGATCTCTCGGGACACAGGCACCGTTACTCCTCAGTTTGTCCACAGATGCTAAGGTGCAATAAAAGAGGTTAGCCTAGGAAATATAGCAGGTCATGGGCTGGCAGACAAAAGCAGAATATCTGCCCTTGAGTACTTTTTAAGATCTTCCCATCATATATATGTATTTATTTATTTATTTTATTCTATTTTGTGGAGCTTGGATTGAACTGAGGATCTTGCTAGACAAAAGCTTCTCCCCTAAACTACATGCTCAGCCCTTCTCCTTATCTTTAAAAGGGGCTAATGCTCAACATCCCTCACGGTGCTTTTATGGAGAAGTGCAACTGTTTACGTTTCATACCTGAATTACATCTGACACATCATAAAAGTGTTTCAAGTTTATTTCCTCTCCCCAGATAATATTAGAGCTTCCTTTCTGCGATAACATTCTGTAATCCTCTCAGTAGCTGATTAATTTTTCCGTCTGCCTCTCTTCAGAGAAATACAAAGGAAATAAATAATCTAGTAGCAAGGATTTATTCTGAAAAGCTTCCATGGAGAATCATTGGCGGGTGATCAGACATGTTATTAGCTGAAGTGGGACGCCTTTTGAAAGCAGAAGAGGTGATGTTGATATATGGTAGAGTAACAGATAAACCTTGGGGCCATTCCCGGCAAGCACAAATGTCAGAGCACACTTGACCTCGAGTTCTCTCCACATTACATTGATGGTCCAGTTGGTTTTCTCCTGCCATGCATCAGCTGCCGCGGTTGCAGAGTTCCATTCCTTCCTTGTTCTAACAAATGATAGCTGTTTGCATTTAATGAGAAATCCAGATGCTGTTTGGCCCACACAGAAGCTCCTAATGCAAATCAGGCAGGAGGGAGCATGTGGCAATCACATGCTCAGTGAGCCCAGTAGCTCCTGCTTCCCGGCTACTGGGAAGTGAGCCCTCGATGATGACCATTGCCTTTCCCTGCACCTTAGTGACACCCACTCCCCATCGTAGTTCAACCTGGGAGATTACACAGATTCACAGCTCAAATAAAACCCAGCATATTACAAGGTTCTCACAAACTCCTTTTTCCACCCCCTTGCTATGTATCCACTATGTAGTTGGAGGCCCTCTATTTTTGTTTCTTTTTACTTAGCATATAAAGATATAGGTTTCATTGTGGCGTTTTCTTCATACTCTGCCTTGGCTAATTCTCCTTCCCCATTTCTGTCTCGCTACGTCCGTCCCTGCCCTCCCACACTCATACCCTTCCATTCCCAGTAGTTCCCTGTCCACATTCATGTCACATGTATTCTATTATCTTCTCTCCCCCACTTCCTTAATATGTCGTTTTCCCTTTTCTCGTTTCATAAATAGTTTCAGGTCCTCTTGCATGTGTCCTCTGGGTTTGCCATGCTGTGATTCAGGAAGTCCCAGGAAGGCAACTTCTAGACCAGCACTCCCTATACCGACATGTTCTGGTGGCTTCCCTTGTGAATCTAGTATCACAGAAGGACTTGGGTTCATTCTGTAGATTTGACAAGATGACTCTTCAGGTCCAGCTTTCCCTCCCAAGTATAATCCCTCAGACATTTAAAACCAAGGCAATTACAGCAATTATCTCTTTCTAGAGATAGAATTTATAAGGTCAGACTCTGGAGCTAGAATCACATGATTGAATCCCAATTTAACTACACTCCAGCTGAGTGACCTTGGTCAACCCACTTAACTTCTCTGTGACATAATTTTCCCCAGGGTTGGGAAAGCCAAAAAAAAAAAAAAAAAAAAAAAAAATAGCCCTGACCTCATTGCGTTCTTGTGGAAATTCAGAGAAATAAAATCAGAAACATGAAGTGCACTGTTGATGGTAGTCCTTGCTGGTGCTGTTGGTTCCTGTGCACACATCTAACTTAGTCAGCCCTTCTCAAGGACCAGCCTTGAGTGGCAAGTATCTCTTCATTACTGTGGATTCCAGTTACATGTAACGCTGAGCTTTTCCATTCCTATATCTCGTGTGTGTGGGAGTCAGTGGTACAGACTGTTCAGCAATGTTTCAGACATAGACAGAGGGCAATGATGGTAGAGTTAAGCCTGCCAATAATAGAGTCTCCCCGGCTCCAAGGCTGCTGAGACCTGGAGGAAAGGCAAGTAAGTGAAGCCTCCCTAACTGGCGGGAAGAAAAACCCAGTGCAGGGTAGGAATAACAGCATCCAACTCTGGGTACTGGTGTCAGGAAAATGATCAGGAAGGATAGGGACCCATTGTTACCATACTGTAATGGGCGCCACCAGTGCAAGAATGTGGAACTTGGCTGGCTAGATCTTTGTTTAAGAAAAGCTAGGATGCTTTTCCTTTTCAAAGGGAAGTACACTCAAGTGTGATAGGCAGAATAATGACTCCTGAAGGTGTTCCTGTCCTAATCCTGGTATCTTGAATGTGACTATGTCAAGTCACACTGCAAAGAGGATTTAAGACAGTAAGTGGAATGAAAGTTGAGAATCACCCAGCCCTTGGTAGCCTAATGTGAACACAAGGATCCTTAAACGTTGTAGGGAGAAAAGAGGAGAAAGAGTTGTTTCTACAGAGAAAGGCACAGAGAGGTGCGATGCTGCTGGCCTGAAAGCTTCCCACTGGTAGCTGTGGGTATCTTTGAACTGTGGGTATTCTATCACCAACGTGCCCCTCACTGCTTCACCCCAAGAAAATGATTTTTGAAAGCATATCTTGTTCCATTTGCCATAGTCTTCAGTCCTCCCATGAGCTTATCCTTTTATATTCTTTGTCAAACTTCCAAAACAGTTTGAATTTATGACTCCTTAATCTTATTCAGGTCCATATAAATATTTAATTCAATCCACTTATTCATTTAGTCAATAAATATTTATTGAACATCTGCAATGTGCCAAGGAATATAATGGGATTTAAGAAGAGCAAACAAAATTATGGTAATAGCAAAGGTAATGATGATAATTAATAAACATTGAATATTTACTTTGTGTCAGGCTATGTTTAAACTATGTGTATGGCATACAAATATACATGCATAACATATAACATATAGCTTATAATTAATGTTGCAATATGTATAATATATTGTGATTATTTTTCATTGTCAATGTCACTGGATTTAGTATCCTCATGGAAACACTTCTGAGTATGTATGAACGTGTTTTGGGAGACGTTTAATGGAAGAAGACTTATTTTGAACATAGGTGGTACTATCAATGGGGTGACATCCAAGACTGAATAAAAAGGCAAAAGCTGAGGACCAGCATCCCTCTCTCTCTGCTTCCTAACCAGCAATGCAATATGATCAACTATTTCAATTCCCAACCACAACAGACTGTGCTCTCTGACTGTGCTTATTTATGCCAAAATAAACCCTTCCCTTCTTAAGTTGCTTTTGTTGGGTATTTTGTCACAGCAGTAAGAAAAATAATATATATGATTATAACATGTATATAATCAGCTTTTCTTATTCATGGGTTGATATCCACAGATTCAACCAACTGTGGACTGAAAATAATCAAAGGGGAATTGCATCACATTTTTTATATACAGACTTTCATCCTTGTCATTATTCCTCTACCACACAGCACAACAATTACTTATGTTGCATTGTGTGTGTTAGGTATTCAAGCCATCTAGAGATGATCTAGAGCCTTGAGATGAGAGGATGTGTATAGATTATACATAAATAGAGATTTTGCCATTGGAAATGGGTACTTTTATTTTTATTTCTTTATTTATTTGACAGAGAAAGAGGGAAGGGGGAGAGAGAGAAAGAATGGGTGTACCAGGGCCTCCAGCCACTGCAAACGACCTCCAGAAGTGTTTGCCCCTTATGCAGCTGGCTGACGTGGGTCCTGGGGAATCAAACCTGGGTTCTTTGGCTTTGCAGGCAAACACCTGAACCACTAAGCCATCCCTCCAGCCTGGAAATGGGTGTTTGAGTCGACAATCACATGTGTCCAGCAGCCACCCTTTGGGGCAGCACACAGGCAGGGCATCTGACTGCCGGCGGTGCTTGATCTAGAGTGTTGTGCTAATGCACCACCAAGGTGCCTCCTCCCTGACAGTCATCAGCTGGGAGACCTTAAACAATTCCCCATCCTATCTGGGTTTCAGGATATTAATCTCTAAGCTAAATAAAAATAAGACTATTCTCACAGAGTTTTAGAGAAAATGAAATCAATTCTGCTCTGTTTAGAACAACATTCCACCCATAGTAAACATCAGATCCATTAGCGCCATTGCGGTAGTTTGAATGGACGTCTCCCAGTAGATTCAGGACTTTATTACCACTTGTAGTTAGATCTCTAGCTGCCTTGCTGGAGGAGATGTGACCGATGGATCCTAGGGACCAGCCCTGTTGCAGTCTGGTTCACATTGCTGGTAGAAATCACCCAACCAAGAGCAGCTTCTGGGAAAAAGAGATTTATTTTGGCTTACAGGCTCGAGGGGAAGCTCCACGATGGCAGGGGAAAACGATGGCACGAGCAGAGGGTGGACATCACCCCCTGGCCAACATAAGGTGGACAATAGCAACAGGAGAGTGTGCCAAACACTGGCATGGGGAAACTGGCTATAACACCCATAAGCCCGCCCACAATAATACACTCCCTCCAGGAGGCATTAATTCCCAAATATCCATCAGCTGGGAACCTAGCATTCAGAACACCTATGTTTATAGGGGACACCTGAATCAAACCACCACAAACCCTAAGGTGTTACTGGGGGCAGATCTGAATTCTAACCTAATGTATGCAGAGCGCCTGAGCTCTACCTGGGGTTCCTGGAGTGTGCTAGCATGTGGTGTTGGTGGTGATATTTCTCTCTGTATGGACTTGTGAAAAGAGTCCAGCTTCTTCTGCCTTTTTGGAACTTCCCCTGGATCTGTAAGCTTCAAATAAACTCCCTTTCTCCCATAACTGTGTGTGGTTTAGTAGTTCATCTCAGCAACGTGAAGCTGACCACTACAGCCATTAGAAATCAGTGCTCCTGTGAAGAAAAACAAAACACAGCTAAGGGATTAAGGTGACAGTTTCTGATTTAAAGAGGACTTGGGCTTGGAAGGCAAAAGCCCAGATGAAGTCAGAAAGCCCAACTTGGAATCACTGAGGAAAGAACATCAGCCAAATCAAAGGCACAGGCTGGCTTGGGTGTCCCAGGACCAGTATTGAGGCCATTGAGGCTGGGAAGAGGAGGTCGACTTGGCCATTCATACTGAGTGTAAGGTTTAGAGCAGAGGGTGATGGGATATGGCTTACATGTGAGAAGAGCATCAAGGCAGGTGGTGGTTGGCAGGCATGTTAGGAGGATGCTCAGCTGGTGAATCAGCTGGAGGCATGGAAAGGACCACTCAGGCTTCATCTGAAGGGAGCCCTTCATCTGAATGTCATTCTGCCTGGAGCAGCCTTGCCTGGATGTCCCCCTGGCTCACCCCTTCACCTCCTTAGGTACTGACTCAGAGGTCACACCTTCAGAAAAGGCTCCCTATCCCCCTTTGTGCTTTTTATACTTCACTAATTTTGTTAACTGTCAGCACTCAGGTTCATATGGCAATATTGATTCTGTCACCTTTGTTCGTTGCTGGGTCACCAGCATTTCTGGAAGCACTTGGCACAAATTAGGTGTTCAAGAACCATTTTAGATCAAACCAATGAATGAATGGCATAGACAAGGCAAGAGAACAGGTGCTAAGAACATCGTAGCCAAGAGAGGGGAAATTACTGACTTGAGTCTCTATTTTTTTTTTAATGTGAGAGAGTGAGAGAGAGCGAGAGATAGAGAAGGAATTGGCACAGCAGGGCCTCCAGCCACTACAATCGAACTCCAGACACGTGCGCCCCCCGCCCTTGTGCACATGCATGAGCTTGCATGCTGTGTCCCTGTGCATCTGGCTTACGTGGGACCTGGAGAGTCAAACATGAGTCCTTAGGCTTCACAGGTAAGCACCTTAACTGCTAAGCCACCTCTAGAGCCCCGAAGCTCTATTTTTTTTTTTATCAGAGCTCACAGTGGAACCCAAGCCTTCCAAGACCTGGCTCCATACTCTTCCATGGTTCTCAGCATTTCTGCAAGTTTCTTCTCTATGCTCAGAGCACCCCTCTCCACTCAGTCATCACTTTTCTCTTGAACTAGCAGTCTTGATTCTTCCCCATTCTCTCTACAATGTACTCTCCTGATTGGCTGAGTTTACCCTTGGTCTCTAAGCCTGGACAACTGCAACATCTGGAGAGTTATGGAATTGCATAGAAAAAAAAAAAAGGAACAGGAAGCCAAGGTGCCTAATCTTGTTTTTATACTCAGATAGTCTGCAGAGTGAGATGTGAAGACCCTGACTGGGATTGGAAGGTGATGGGGGAAGCGGGGCATGAGGAACGAAGCCTAGGTGTAGCAGTTATCCTTTTGTTGTTGGGACAAAACATCTGACCAGAAGTAGCCTATGGGTGGGAAGGGCTTATTTCAGGCTTACAGTTTGGAGGGAAAGCTTCACCAGGGTGGAGAAAGCACAGCAACGGGCTCACATCTTCATACGTACACAGCACAGAGGCAGAGAGAGGTGATGGGGAAAAGAGAAGCAAAAAATGAGTTAGCTCTGAATGCACAGTAGGTTGGACTAATCAACCCCAAGGTCAGCCACTCTATAGCAAGGCTTAACCACGACAACACTTGGAGAGTGTCACTGTGCATTCAAACCACCACAATAGGTCAGCATTCTTCCCCTAAACATTCTGCTGAGCGATGATGGTGGACCATGCCCCTTACTCTGCTCCCTGCTGAGGGATTACTTCCAGAAACCTCACTGAATTTTCCCTCATGATCAGAGTGACCCAGTAACTCAGATGTCATAGCCCACTTCCTGTTGACTGGGCAGTTCACTGTGAAAAGAGGTTTATGTAGTTCATAGTTCTGGAAATGGAGAAGTGCCAGTAGTATGGCACCGACATTAGGCGAGGGATTCTTTCTACATCAAAAAAAAAAAAAATGGTGGAGAGTATTACATCATGAAGCACAATGTAGCATAGCAGTTACCTTCTTGGTTTTTTTTAAATTAATTTATTAATTTATTTATTTGATGCAGAGAAAGGCAGAGAGAGAGAGAAAAAAAAAATTGGCATGTCAGGGCCTCCAGCCACTACACATGAACTCTACGGGCATGTGTCCCCTTGTGCATCTGCCTTAAGCGGGTCCTGGAGAATCAAACCAGGAGCCTTTGGCTTTGTAGGCAAATGCCTTAACCACTAAGCCACCTCTCCAGCCCTATCTTCTTGTTTTTGGCACAAAACATCTACCAGAAGCTGCTTATGGGAAGAAAGAGTTTATTTCATCTTCCAGTTGTGAGGGAGAGTTTCATCATGGCGGAGAAACGTGACAGAGCAGACAACTGACTATTGCATCTTGTCACATCATTGGGGAGGAAGCAACAAGGGTGAGGCAGCTCTAAGCTGGAATAATAAACCTCAAGGTCTGCTCCTGGGTGACACATCCCCTCCACCAAGGCTCCACCTCCCAAAGCCACCATCAGCTGGGGATCAAGTATGAGGCATAATTACAAACACATGAGGCTATGGGGGACATTGTACATTCAAACTGCCACACACAACATGCCAGACACAACTGCTTTATAACAGAGCCATTCCTACAATAACTCATGAATTAATTAATTCATGAACAGATCAGTTCCTTCATGACCCAGTCACTTCCCAAAGGTCTTACTGCTCTCATACCACTAACATGTAGCATTGGGGAGTATGTTTCTAATATATGAAATTTGAGGGTCACATATAAAGAAAGCATCAGGCTTTCTTCCCATCTAAACAATGAAGGGCTGTGCTGTGTCAGCTTGCTGCTGGCCATCCTGACTCTCATCCCATCCCTCCTCTGGTATCACAGCAAAATTCTCTTCTTTATTCTTAATGATAACACAATAAAACAGCTACCTTGCAGGATACTGATATTACATGTGGCACTTTGAAAATCCTTAGTGCTGTATATCTGGTTATATTGAGTTTTGTTGCCCTTCCTCTCTCCTCTGGACTCACAGATCCTCCTGGCTCTTCCTAGCTCCTGGACTTGAGTCCTTAGACTCTATTTACCTGGAAAACAATGGCAAAATGACCGATTCATAAGCCATGAATGTTAGCTTGAGAATAGCCATCTTCCAGCATTGTTTGTCTCTTCTATAAGAATGCATAGATGAGCCTCCCCTCATTGTCTTCTCTACCAATGTGAACCTGACTCTAGAAAATTTCCAAATCTTGGTGACACATTACAATCTCCTTGTGGGCCCATCAGCGTAGCATTTCTGTGACCAACAGGACACCTATAAATAACACAGGGATGACCCTTGGAGTTGGTTAATTGAAGCCCAAAAGGCATAACAATGAGATTACCACAGCCTTCCTCCCAGGAACCCTGGGAAAATGGGACATGTGATACTCATTTCCTTCTTTGACTGGCCAGTATATGGAGATCTATCCAGATTTGGAGGTTCTAACTTCCTCTTTTGTTTCTTTTAGAGCTTGGCTGGGGGATGTGGAGGTTCAGCAAGGATTAGAGAATCAAAGTATGTGTGTTGAGAATACTCTTGCAGACATACAGGGAAACTAGACTGCCTGGGATACAACAGAGCATACCCGAGAATGGAATACATATTTCTCCATTTCCAGGAAAATGCTGATGCCCCATTTAGAATATAATGAGTCTCTGTCACTATCTAGACTCTAGAACTTTGAATGGGGCCTGAACACAGGGGTACAAGAGGCAACCAGAGGTGGTTGGCAGGGGGAAGTATGGTTTCATATATACCCATTGCCCAAATCTCCCTAGTCATCTTTGACTTGCATTTTGTTTTGCTTGGAAAATATTATATTTTTCGTGGATTTTGAAGCAAGTCTCTTTAACTGCTCAGCCATCTTTTCAGCCTTTCATATGGTTCTTGATAACCTTTAAAAGATCAACTTTAGGCAATTTAAGCAGAGTTTACCTGGCCAAAAAAAGCAATTAACTGCCCCACCAAAAAAAAAAAAAAAAAAAAAATTGTGAATCTGTAGTATTAGAAACAGATGAGGTTTGAGAGCCTTGAGCTTTTATAAGCCTAGTACAGAAGTAAGCAGAAAAGTCATCTTAATGCCTACAGCTGGACATGGTGTGATTAGTGGCTCTCTGTGACTTGCTGAAACATGGCTATTTATTACAAAAAAAAAAAAAAGTACACTCTCAGGCTTCAGTCTGTCTACCTACTTGCCAGAATGCTGTTTGTTACATAGGAACTCAAAGCACAGAAGCAGTCTCGAGCTAATGGCCTCCTGCTTATTTAATTTATCACCCCTTAGAGACATTTCTTGTTGTTCCCACATATGGAACACATTGTGAACAGCTTTCTTTGTGATCGAATACCATCCCAAAGCAGCTTTTGGAAGGCTGCTAAGTGTCCTGTGTTGACGCAGGTACCACGATATTCCGAAGATTCCCTACGGTTGGGTATTTAAGTCTGTTGCAAGTTCCATTATTGTAACTCAGAAACGAGCACTCGCTCCTCTCAAGTGCTACAGTCAGCTGTGGTTATTTCTTTAGGCTAAGTTGCTAGAGGTTGGCTTGCCAGAGCTTTTAGATTGTCCCCGTTTCACTTCGCTGCTCCCCACCAAGGAAGTTTCTATTTGGCTCCTGTCAGTAGGCCATGAACGTGTGCATTGTCACCTTGTGACATCGCCTTCTGAAGGTCTGCAGTTGACCTGTATCCATTGGTATGATGGAGAGAGTAAGCCATGCATTTGTCTGGGAAGGCCTGAGAAATTTCAGTACATGTTGTTTATGACAGGCATGGCCAGAGTAAATGCAGGTGGGGCAAAACAGTATATGATTAAGGAAATGCCATACTGGTTCTTTTAAACATAGCATAGAGGATTATAAACTCTGAGACCACATGGGCCTGAGTTTGACTATCAATCCTGACTTGGGTAAGGCTTCCCTGGGTCTCAGTTTTCTCAGCTGTGGAAAGGTATCATTATATCACATTCGGATGGGATTCATTGGAAATTAAATGGAATTAGAATAAATCCATAGCATAGGGCAGGCACTGAGTGGGCCATCAGGACATTAGCTAGCAAGGTTTCTTATTAGGCAGGCATAATAATTTGAGCTAACATAACAAACTGTTTATTATAGGTCCTTAAGAGACTCATGAAACTGCTAAGAACGATTTTTACCTTATGCAATTACTACCCTCAGGGGAAGAGATGCCCATACAAGTTAATCTCCTTAAGTGTTTACCATATTTTATGTTTTATAATTCAGTGTCTCTTAACATTTCCTGGGAATTTTTATTTAGCTTAATAGGCACCATTTTCATAAAGTTTTTTTTTTAGCAAGCCTTGCACATGACAAGGGAAGATAAGCCCCAGCTTGCCCAGCAGGTCAGAGATTCCCAACTGAAGAGCCTGTGGAAAATATAGACCCCAAGCTTTTCACTAAGACCCCTTGGCTTAGGTCTCTGGGTGGGTCCCAGGTGTCTGACCTGTTAGAAAACCCATCATGCAATTCTTGCAGTTAGTTGGGCCTAAGACAGTAAACTGGCTTCGGAAATACAAGTTTACCATAAATTACACATCTGAGGACTTCTAGAAAGAAGGGTGACATTTTTGTCAGGCTTAAAGCCTTTGGATTGGGAAGACGTCTCAGCAGTTAAAGGCACTTGCTCGCAAGCTTACTGATCTGAGTTCGATCCCCCTCGGAGTCCACATAAAGCTACACGTAAGTGTCTGTAATCCCGATGCAGTGACAATGGGAGGCAGAATAAGTCACGTGAAATGATGATGTAGCTGAAACAACTCTAACAGGACGGAGATCAGAGGCACCAGGCAGATTACCCACTCACGACCCTCCTCTGCCTCACGAGCTCTGTCTCCTTCCCGTCCCCTCAGCTCTACGCTGCTCTATAACACAAGGTTTTAAAGCCTCGCCCTCTGTGCTCTGTAGATTTCTCTCTTTGGATTCATTAAGACAAGGACCTGGAGGCCACTGACTTGGTGGAAGTTTTGTGTGACCGTGACAGTCTGGCACCCTAACTCCTGTGTTAATGCTCAACCAAGAGCCAAGAACGGCTCTGCCATTCTCAAAAATATCCCAAACTCCCTTATCAGCAGTAGCTCTACTCAATGACAAGCTGCCATTCTATTTGCACCTGGGGTCGGCCATGTTTAATGCACATCCCAGGAGGTAAAGTGGTGTTTAGGTCTCAGTGACAAAACCAAACTAAAGTTACATCATATATTTTTTTTTTGGATAGCAGGTATCCAAATCTGGACTGAGTATTCCCCCAATACCCAAGTTCTCCCCAGCGAACTTCAGCTTCCTTATCTGAAGACTGGGTTCAACAACGTCTGGAGAGCCAACCAGGGGTCTGGTTACAGCAAGAGGAAAGGATTCCCTATTGAAAAACGAAGCCAGTAGAACGCGGCACCTCCGTCACTAACTGCACAGGCAGTTCTGGCGGCTGCAGGTTCACACAGCTGATGGCAATCTGAAGGCGCAGGGACGTGGAGACAACTGGCAGGTGTGGTATCCCGGGAGGGCGTGGCTGCAGACATTGCACTGCAGTTCCGACCTCCACCGCCTGGCGGCACACGGACGGGTATTCCGGCTAAGTCCACGTCTTTCTTAGCACAGGTGTTGCAGACCAGTGTCCTAGGGCAAAGGTGTCTGGCAGGCCCGGATGACAGTGGGAAGGATGAGAGATGCTAATAATCCCTTTGGAGTCCGTAGATAATGCACACTTGCCTCTGCGACTGCCCCGTGGGCAGATTCCCCAAGGGAAACACAAAGTCCCGAGGGGGAACAGTGGTGGTGCTTGACAGCCAAAGTGCTAACGAGAATCCTTCTGGCCTCTCCTAGTTGCTTTGAGAATTTGAAATCATTTGGACAGGCTGAGAAACTCCTATCCACAACGCTTAGGGCTAGATGTGGTTGCAGTTTAAATTTTAATTCTTTCTCATTTTGGATTATTTTCATACACATAACGAGATATTTTGAGAATGGGGCTAAGTCTAAACACACAATCCACTTACTTTTCCAATATGCCCTATCTACATAGATATGTACCTGCATTTTGACTTTGACCCATCACATATGATCAGGTGTGGAACTGTCTGCTCTGATAATATCTCAGTGCTCAAACATTTTGGATTTTGGAACATTTCATATTTAGAGTTTCTGGATTACGGATGTTCAACTTGTATAAAGTGACTGATCTGGGCTGGAGAGATGGCTTAGTGATTAAGCGCTTACCTGTGAAGCCTAAGGACCCTGGTTCAAGGCTCGATTCCCCCAGGACCCACGTTAGCCAGATGCACAAGGGGGCGCACAGCGTCTGGAGTTCGTTTGCAGTGGCTGGAGGTCCTGGCGTGCACATTCTGTCTCCCTCTCTCTATCTGCCTCTTTCTCTCTGTGTCTGTAGCTCTCAAATAAATAAGTAAAAATAACAACAAAAAAAATTTTAAGTGACTGATCTGATGGAGTATCTGGCACCCAAATAACTAATTCCACGAACATGGAAGATAGATGGCAGCCTTTAGTGAGAAGGGGAAAAGTAGGAGCTTTGACAGAATAAACAACATGAGGGTGGCCGCTCTCTTTCTGGGAGGATTCGAGGAAGCCAGTGTGGAGCTGTACCTTAAAAGCTCTCTCTCTTCCAGACTCAGCTTCCAGCTCCAACATGAGACGTCTGCAGACAAAACCAGCTGGCACCTGCTGTTACAGGCAGTGCTTTTATTTTGCTGAAGAATATTTAAATGGAAAATAGCACATCTATCAGAAGCAATGTGTCCTTGGGGAAGAAGGTGGAATCCAGAGAGCTATGCTGCCCCAACAATGCCATGAACCAAAAACACAAGAGTTCATTGCCCTCCTGAGGAGTTGGTCTTGGTTGGGAAGAAAACAAATATAAAGTCATAGAAGGTTTGAAATTGAAGGTTAACCTTGCTAGAAAACCCAAGACCTTTCTAAGTTTATTTTTTTTAAAATGATGTTTGGGGGCTGGAGAGATGGCTTAGCTGTTAGTACGCTTGCCTGCAAAGCCAAAGGACCAGGTTCAATTCCCCAGAACTCACATAAGCCAGATACACAAGTGGCACATGCATCTGGAGTTCGCTTGCAGTAGCTGGATGCTCTGGCACACCCATTCTTTCTTTCTCTTCCCCCCTCAAATAAATAAAAATATTTAAAATTTGAAAAATGATGTTTGGGCGAAAGAGATGGTTTGGTGGCTGAGTGCACTTCATACTTCATACGCAAGCATGAGGGCCTGAAGTACCCTGAGACCACCATAAGTCAAATCTCCAGATCCCACACAAACAGCTGGGCATCATCACACATTCCTGTAACCCCGGTCGCAGCAGGGGAGCAGAGACCACAGAACCATTGGAACCCATCAAGCTTCAGACTCAGTAGAGACTGCAGCTCAAAACAAGACTAGGGTGGAAAAGCAATGGAAAGGGATAAGCTGCTTGGGCCACCATAGGTAAGTGCCCCTTGCAGCAGGCGAGCACATAGGTGCCACACACACACACACACACAGACACACACACACACACACACAGTAATAATAATAATAGCTGGGTGTGGTGGCACACGCCTTTAATCCCAGCACTCAGGAGACAGAGGTAGGAAGATCACTATGAGTTAGAGGCCACCCCGAGACTACATAGTGAATTCTAGCCTGAGCTAGAGTGAAACCCTACCTCGAAAAACCAATAAATAAATAAAATAATAATAATTGGCCTGAAGGAGATGGAGCACTAAGCTCACTCTTCAAGAGTGGGGTACAGAAAAAGCCATCCTTCCCTTTCCTCCCCTCTTTTTCCTCCTCCCTGTTCTCCTCTGAGACAGAGTTTACGCATATATGCTAAGCTTCACTTGAACTCAGTACATAGCTCAGGCTGCCTTCAACCTCACAACCCTCCTATCTCAGCCTCCAAAGTGCTGGGATACAGGCAGGTACCACCATGCCTGTCTCCAATTCGGTTTAGTCTGAACTTTCTTTTCCCACACTCCATTCACACAGGGGAGATTAGGTAAGGGGGGAAGAGAAAACAAAATAAGAAATAGTGGGATATACAGAGCATCTTTCTTCCTGACAACACATATGGAAATGGAGGGAAAGAGTAACTTTATCCAGGTTCAATTCCCCAGGGCCCACGTAAGCCAGAGGCACAAGGTGGTGCATGCATCTGGAGTTCATTTGCAGTGGCTGGAGGTCCTGGCACGGCTATTCTCTCCTCTATCTTCCTCTCTTTCAAATATACAAATAAATAAATCATTTTTTTTAAAAAATTTTTTTTGTTCATTTTTATTTATTTATTTGAGAGTGACAGAGAGAGAAAGAGGCAGAGAGAGAGAGAGAGAGAGAGAGAGGGAGAGAATGGGCACGCCAGGGCCTCCAGCCACTGCAAACGAACTCCAGACGCAGTGCGCCCCCTTGTGCATCTGGCTAACGTGGGTCCTAGAGAATCGAGCCTCGAACCGGGGTCCTTAGGCTTCACAGGCAAGCGCTTAACAGCTAAGCCATCTCTCCAGCCCAATAAATCATTTTTTAAGAAAAGAAACCTTAATTAAACTCAGTGGGACACACACACACACATACACACACACAACATCCAAGTAGAAGGGGGACATGTTGAGAAAAAGAAGTGGTTCATCAGGAGTGGAAGGGAGACAAGAAAAGACAATGGGGATGAATATCAAAATATATTGTATGCATGCATGAAATTGTCAAAGAAACAAAAAATAAATAAAGAAAGAAACCTGAGCAAAGTGTAAGGTGCAATTAATTGTTACAAACGTGTTATAATATGCAGATACTAAAGTACATGAAAATGTTGCATACTCTGCAATTTTTGTGAAAACTTAACCACTATTCTAAAATGTAAAGCTTAGCAAAATGTTTGTGGTCGAAACAAAGTGATGAGTGTATTGGTCCCTATAAGATTCAGCTTTTCATAGGTTTAAAATTACTTATAATTTTAAAAACTTGTAAACATTTTCTTTAAGTCACAGGATAGGACAATTCTGAAATGCTTCAATGAACTGACAAGCAAAGAACTATGCATTGAAATGAAGCACAGAGCCCTAATAGAGGCATGTGAATCATCTTCAAGGTTGCTATTGCTTTATATTTGCTGATGTGAGAGGGTGTAACTTTACCATCAACATTAGCTCCTCCAACCCTGGTTTTCCCCTTGAGATTTTAAATTTCTTGATCATAATTTCTCCTAAAAGCCTCATGTCAAAGAAGAGGCCATTCATTCATTTATTTCCACAGATAAACTATTGCCCTACTTCACAGAAAATGCAGGCTCTCAGGCATAACCCCCTGTTGTAGTTACCTTTACCATTGCTGGCACATAACACCCAACCCAAAGCAGCTGACTGAAGAAAGGGGTTTATTTCAGCTTACAGTCTCAAGGAGGAAGTTTCATAATGCCAAAAAGAGTCTGGGTGTCACATCAGCTGCGAGGTAGCAGCCAGAGTGAGCTAGCTATACCCACTAGGGCTGGGACTACAAACCTCAAGTTCTGTCCCCAGTGACACACCTCCCCCAGCAAGGCTCTACCTCCTAAAGTCTCCACCAGCTGGGGACTGACTATGAGGTTTAATCACAAACCCATGAGGCCATGAGGAATCCTTCACATTCAAACCACAGCACCTCCTTTCTTGTGCCATGTGCTTACTTATAACCTTCTCATCCTTGCCCCTTCCTTATAGACTCAGAGTCACTCAGGACTGCACCCCCACCCACCCACTCTGATTCTTCATGTTTTTCTATCAGTTATTTCAGTTCTTTCCCAAATCTTCCAGCTTTCTGAACCAACTCTTCCTCACAGCTGCCCGAAACCTGATTCTCATCTTAAAACAGCCAACCTTATCCCCCAGACAAAGCCAGCCCACCACCACAAATGTCTTCCCTGCCTGTGTTCTGCTGATCCCAACTCATGTCTTCTTCCCAGGGCCAGTGTTCTCCAGCAGATAGACCACACATGCTCTCTGTGGACTCACAGAAAGCCCTCTGACAAAGTCACTGTGACTTCCCCAGCAGCCTCCATGATCCTCCTTTTGCTACACTTTTATCACCAGGAAACCCTGGTGGCCAATGTTTGCCTGGCATCCTGTGGTATCAGCTTCCAGGAGCCCACTCTCCTCCCCCTCACCCCCTCAACTGATCCCTGTCAGCCACCCTCTCTGGTTCCTCTTCCCATGCTCACTGTGATAAACATCAGAGCCCTGTGGTTGGCCTTTATATCCTGCCCTTACACACTCTTCCTGTGCAGCCCCACTCCTCCCAAGGCCACTGGTTCCAGTGACTCCTGGACCTTTGTCTTCCTACAGAACACCTAGAGCTGGCAGGCAACATGTTCTGTGAACCTTCTATAAGCTAAATTGTGTCCTAATGTCTCACCTGATCTCTAACTGTTATTCACATCCCAATCTATCAAATACAGTTTGCCCAAGTTCAAACCCAGTTCCATGCTTTAACTACCACACCGTGCTTCTCATTTCCACTCAGGACTCTCCCTTCACCCCCAAGTCAGTGTGCCCCAAATAGAGCTCACAACCCGTTTCTCCAAAAATGTTCACAAGGACTATACAGGCTTGATGCAACCTAAAGGAGCCCTTGAAGAAAATAAATGAGAGCTGTAGAGATGGCTCTGTGTTCAAGCTGCTTGCCTACAAAGCCTAATTGATCTGAGTTCAATTCCCCAGTGCCCATGTAAAGGCAGACGCACAAAGTGACACATGCATCTGGAATTCCTTTGCAGCGGCTGGAGGCCCTCACTCACCCATTCTCTCTCTCTCTCTCTCTTTCTCTCTCTCTCTCTCTTCTATATTTCTCTCAAATAAATAAATAAAAATATTTTTAACTTTTTATTAATTTATTCATTTGAGAAAGAGAGAGAGAGAGAATGGGTGAGTCAGGGCCTCCAGCTGCTGCAAAGGAACTCCAGACCTGTAGCAGATAGCTTCAGGTTCACTGAGATGAACTTCCACATCAGGCACAGTTATGGAAGAAGGGATTTATTGAAGCTTACAGATACAGGAGAAGTTCTATAATGGCAGAAGAAGCTGTCTGCTTTCATAGGACCAAACAGAGAGAAAAGTCACAAGCCAAAAGCCATACTACATAGCACACTTTAGGAACTCCAGATAGGCACACTTTGCATATCTTTAGATTGGAATCTCAAACTCATCCCACACCTTAAGATCAGCCCAGTGACACTGCCTCTAGCCAGGTGGTTGCAAATCCAAACTACAGGCTAATAAAACACTGAATATATTGAGGGCCATATATTCAAACTACCACAAGACCCATGTGCCACCTTGTGCATCTGGCTTACATAAGTCCTGGGGATTGGAACCTGGGTCCTTTGGCTTTGTAGGCAAATGCCTTAATCACTAAGCAATCTCTCCAGCCCTTACATTTATTTATTTATTTATTTATTTATTTTATTAATTTGAGAGAGAAAAAGAAAAAATATTTTCCTTAGCATAAAAAAGAAAAAATAGTGAATGCAAAATTGGTTCAAGGCCTTGATAGGGGCCCTGGACAGGAATTCTGACACATAACTTCCATTGGCTTCACAGTGAATCTCCCTCTCCCCATGCTGTCTTCCAATGACTAGCATCTCGTCCCTCCAGCTGAGACCTAGAGCCTTCTTCTCTTTCCATTCCCTCCCTTGCCTTTCTTCAACCACCTAAAATCAAGGATGGCATCCTACCAATCCTATTGTCCTCATGTCTCTGGCACCTCTCTTTACCCTTCATCCTAGTGTCACTCAAGTCTCCATCATCTCTCACTTGAACCATCTCCACTGTCTGTTCCCATTCCTGCTTCAGCCTGGACATTTCCTGACACAGTTCTTGTCACTGTCCTCTGGCTTGTATCTAAATTACTAAGCCAACATGCATATTTCTAGCCAGTGGTACCAGTCTTCTTCTTCCCTTCAGTGCCCTCCTGCTCCATTCTTCAACAAATAATAGCTGAGGACCTGGTCTTGAGAACACTATCAACCACCAACCATAAGGAACTGGGTGCTAAATACTGAAGCTATAGCAGAGAAGCAGACCAAGCCCTTCATAACCCATGTTCCGTCCCCTGGAGCAGGTTGCAGTTCCTGACCAGATAAGACTGTATTCAACTCCTCTGCCTTTTCCCAGGCTTCAGTGAAGGCTTTGCATTTATTCACCTCTTCACTGATCACTGTGTCTCCTTCATAGTTCAAAGTCCGTGTGATCATCTTCCATCAGCAAAATGGATCCTCTCCTCCTTTGTATCTCACAGATGCCTCTATCTTTTCTTCTCCCAGAGAATCTGCTCCACCTTGGTACATCTGACTGTGAGAAGGCCTTTTGAACTTCATATGAACTCTTTGGCCAAAGGGATAATGCTTTATTCATTTCTACATACCCACAAGGACTGGTACAGAGTAGATAAGCATCACTCGCCCACCCATTCATCAATCCACCCACACATCAACTATCTATCTATCTATCTATCTATCTATCTATCTATCTATCTATCCATCTATCTATCTACCCATGCATCCATCATCCATTCATCCATGCATCCGATCACTCCCTTCTCCATGCACACATCCACCGCCTATAAGCCCTTCTGTCTGCTCAACCATTCATCGACCTGCCAATCTATCCATCCATACATACACGCATACATCCGCCCCCATCCATATACCTACCTGTCCATCCATTTATCCAGCCAGCTAGCCAGCAAGCAGACATTTCTTTTTTTTTTTTAATTTTTTTGTATATTTTTATTTATTTCTTTAAGAGTGACAGACAGAGAAAGAGGCAGAGAGAGAGAGAGAGAATGGGCACATCAGGGCCTCCAGCCACTGCAAATGAACTCCAGATGCGTGGTTGTGCATCTGGCTAAAGTGGGTCTTGGGGAAACGAGCCTCAAACCAGCGTCCTTAGGCTTCACAGGCAAGTGCTTAACCGCTAAGCCATCTCTCCAGCCCAAGCAGACATTTCTGAATGTTCTGACTGTGTGATCATTTCTATGGGCTCTGTGGGTAGAGAAGGACTGTTCTCACTAACCCTATAATATAGTGCTCATCATAGGCAATGGAAATAAGTAGGATTGTGAATCATAGGCCCTGTAAAGTAACATGAACAGAGTGAGGTTCCAGAAGGCGCTGCTAAAGGGGAGAGCTGGACTAGCTTACAAGAAAGCGGTATTTGTAATGGGAGTTACATGGTAAGCAAAACTAGCAAAGCGAAAAGGCACAGAAGTCCTGATGCGAGCACGCTCGTCGGGTGCTTGAGGAACAGAAAGAGCACAGTAAGCAGGAGTGAGAATGCGGAAAACTCAAGAAACTGGGCAATCATCAGCCCGGATTTTGAATCCTTTCTCTGGCATTTAACTCAATACCCCAACTCTTAGACAAGTCACTTCTTGTTCTCAGTTTCTCCACCATGAAATGGGCTATAAGCATCTATGGGCTTGGAGGTGGAATATTAAATCAAGCAACTTGATTACATTTCTGTTACATAGCAGATGATAACAAACTTCTTGTCTTGTATTAAGCAATGAAGTTAACACCTAAAAGTTAGGTTAAACCATTAGAAAGCACTTTTGTCCTACCAGTGTTAAAAAAAAAAAAATGACAAACGTCTCATGGTGAGTTCCGGTTCCCCATTTTGTTTATACCCAAGTTGAAAATTTCCTTTTGTAACAATAACAACATGCAAAAAAAAAAAAAAAAAAAAAAAAAAAAAAAAAAACCTGAAACAACTCTTGTGTCAGAGAATGTTGTATGAGCACCCTGTCCACCCTCGGGGACAAAGGTGTATTCTAAGCAAATGGTAGTGTGTCTTCAGGGTGCCTCTGTCCTCTCACAGGGATCTCACAGCTGATGAGGGAGCCATGGATTGAGGACACTGGGCTGGTCAGAAAGCCTGGTTCAGCGTGCATTACAGCCCATCCTTCCCTTACAGACACAAACTGGACAGCTGGTTCTCTAGCACAAGACTCACTTATTTTCTGTCTTCATGCTTTTGTACTTCTTGTCAAAAGGAAGGAAGGGGAGAAGGAAGAAAGGGAGAGAGGGAGGGAGTAGAGGGAGGAGAGAGGGAAAGAAAGAAGAAAAAGAAAAAGGAAGGAGGGGAGGAAAAAAGAGAAAAAGAAAGAAAGAAAGGAAGGAAGGAGAGAAAGAAGGAAAGGGAGAGAAAAAGTATAAAGAGGCCTTGCATTATGTCCCATGATTATTACCTGGTAAGGAAGATGGATATCTTGGGAGCTGGTTTTCCTGTCTCAGCAGCCAGGATGCTGCTGTTTTACTGAAAGGCCACCTGACTAGTACACACACACACACACACACACACACACGCACGCACGCACGCACGCACGCACACCTCCCTGGCCCCAGTTCTACTTCACCTCAAACCCCCAACTTCAGGAAGTAGATTTCTCAAAAGGTAGGGCTGGATATGAGTCACAGGCAATTCCGTTTTGTTGGGGGCATAAGACATCCTACTGTTGGGGGCCAACAGGAGTTACTGAGAAGACGTGTTCCTGACCGCAAGGGAAAGTCCCACAGCAGTGAGGTGACTTGGGAAGAGCACGGTCCCTCTTCTCATCTCCGCAGGGCAAGGACGCCCTGTCCCTGGTTGAGAACTGCAGTGTGTGGGGCTTGGTGTTTGCATGATGTGAGGATGGATGGGGGAAATAGGAGAAGAGGAACCACTGAGTTGTAGGGGACCCTTCAAAAGCATATGCCCATGGTGGCCGATGCAACTTACAGTCAAAGCGAGGTGAAGGGAAACTGAGGGCCAGTAACTACTTGGCACCACAGCTGCTCCCCGAGGCTTTCAAACATTCCTCCTGGAACTGAAGCCTTTGTAGAGCGAAGGCAGGAGTGTCCCACACCACCTCCTTTCCCTCAAACCTCAGGTTATGAGGAAGTGTTCAGGACTGTGGCTGACATAGTGCTTTCCTTTCCCACACCACAGAAGTCTGAGTAGAGTAGAGAAGCCACGTATGAACACTGCATCCATAGCTTCATGGTGGGACAGGGGATGGGGCCTTCTGGCGAGGTGACTGCCATAGAGGTGGCTACTGAGGTTCCCTGGAAGAGAGGACATGAGTCCTCGGGGTGCCTCTGACTGTGTCTCTTTTGTCCTTTCTTTCTTAATGGAATTGACACTTCCCTGCCCTTGTGGTCCACTGTAGGAAGCCTATCATCCTGGTCCTTCAATCACAGGATGGGATGGAGGGGAGAGGAAAGAAGGAAGGCCCAGGAGGCTGGAAAGAAGCCAAAACCACTACTGTGCACGTTGTCTCTGAAGGTCCTTCCTGCCCACAGCTTCTATCCTAACTCGCACAGAGCTGTTCTGACGACCAAGCTGTGGCCCCAGCACCTCTGTCAGGGAGCAGAGCCCTCTGTCTACCCGTGAGTTACAGGGTGAGCTATAAATATGCATTAATCCTAGCAACAGAACAATAAAAACAATACAAACAACAGAACAATAAAAACAATACAACAGTACAAAACAATAGCACCGCCGAGTGAAAACACAGGAAGTGAGAACTTCAGACTATCATTCAGTTAACAGAAGACACTTTCCTGGATCCAGAGGTTAGATAGACTCCAATGCCTGAATTTTAGGAGGAAAGGGAATGTGGCAAACAGACATTCTTAGCAGAGGGTTTATTAGAAAAGAAAATCTTCAGGTCATATCCTAGGGCAGATATACATGAGGGCCACCAGAGACCATAGATCTGGTCACTGCCCCAGCTCCAAGAGTCTATAGAGGAGTCAGAGAGACAGTTTTCAAATAACAATAACTTCTTGGAAACCAAGAACACAGTAATGGGAACAGGTAGGCATAGTAAACTGAGCCTGTTCAAGGAGGCTGAGCAATGGGAAAGTTTTTGCCTGGTCTCTCTCTCTCTCCATCTGTGTGTGTGTGTGTGTGTGTGTTTGGGTATGGAGGCCAAATTGGGTGTCTTTGCCCTCCCAATGCTGGAATTAACAGGCATGCACCACTATGCCACAATGCCCAAGTTTGATGTGTTTGTTCAGGATCTGGACTGGGGTCTTTATGCTTATTAACTGATCCATCTCCCCAGTCCAGTGAGAAGGTTATATAGATAGATAGATAGATAGATAGATAGATAGATAGATAGATAGATAGAGTTGTAGGGAGAGAAAGAGAGAATAGAAATTTATTGAGTTGTAGGGAGAGAAAGAGAGAAGAGAGAGATATAGGAATGGAAAAACAAACACACATACAGAGAGAGAGAGAGAGAGAGAGAGAGAGAGAAGGCACAATTGGGCCTCTTTCCACTGAAAACAATCTCCAGATGCATGTGCCTCTTTGGGTACTGGGAAATAGAACTCAGGACATCAGACTTTGCAAGTACATGCTTTTGACCACTGAGATAATTCTCCTGCCCCTCAATGTGAAGTTCTTCAAGGCAAGTAAAGACACTTTCACAAGACAGTTTAAACAACTGTCCTTTGCCACAAAAATCAACAACAAGGGAGGTGCCAGCCCATGTTGGTAGATGGGCTGGCCAGGTGTCTCTGGAGAGATATTTTTGCTATAGGATTGCATTAGCCTTTGTGCAAAATTGTGGTTTTGGAAGTTTTTTGTAATAGTAACTGTTACCAAGGCAAGAGGGCCTTACGAACCCTCTCTTAGTAATCACCTACTTTGTTTACTTATGTTTTGTTAGAATTGACACAGCAGTTTGATTTTGATCCTGACAAACACCACAGTGGAAAACAGAAGGTACGTTACCTCAGAGAGATTCTTCCACAAGGCTCGGAGCTACCTGGCAAGGATTGTACACTCAGATAACCTGCAAACCCAAGAAATACAAGACAGCACTTCCTTGGCTGTTATTAACTGGGACTTTGCTATGCTTCCCTAGCAAGGAGCAAAGTGACCTCTCTCTTCTCCACTCCTCACCTCTGGGCCCATAGCTAGAGAAAATGCAGCTTAGCAAAAATGTGTCTTTGTCGGGGAGAGGTGAGGAGGAGAGGGTACAAGGTTGAAAATCCAGGTAGACAAGGAGCCTTCAGCTGGTCTGGGTATGGCAAACACCTAGATGTTTCTCTTCAGGACACCACAGTAGGCGACCATGAGAACCTACATTTGGCCTGAAGTATCTTCCACCTTGACCTCTTGTACGTTATAAGGTGAGGCTAGGAAAATGGTAGGCAGCTTCTCACAGGTCCTGAATCCACTCCCTTGACCATGGCTACACACCGGCACTGATGCTTGTGGTGTGGACTGAAGAAGATGGCATTCACACCTTCAGACAGGCCCTGCAGAAGTGCCACATACAAGTGTCACGCAAGGTGGTGGCTGCAGCTTTGGCCTTGGAGACCAGGTGGTTTCCGACAGTGGGAAGGAAGAGGCAAGGACTCTGGGTTTTCACTTCCTGGTGCCCAGAGAGCTCCGGGTCCCCCTACCCTCGCTGCACCATGGTTAGTTGCAAAGAAAACCCTGGTCTTTCCTAGCATTGCCATTGAGTCTTCTGCAGCCTCAGTTTATCTGTCCCACGAGATGGAAAACCTTGTGTCAAATTAGTTACAATGGAATGAAACAAATGACCATGGGGCAGCTCTTGGGGGCCATTGTGCACCCTCTCCCTCTAATGCCATCTGCATTTCTCCCCTGTCTTCTTGTTCCTCTCTCTCTTCCCTTTCCTGGTTGTTCCTCTACCCACATTCATCTATCCATCTACTCCAGTAGGGGACATAGAGCCCCTGTGTCTTTCTTCCCTGTGGGGGCATAAGGACCAGTTTCAGCCCACAAGGCCCCAGTTTCCAACCCACAGGGTGTCTGGCTTGTACCTCTTTCCATTTTCTGGGGTTCAGGTTGGCTGAGAGGGCTACTTACCTAGACACTGCAGACAGGTCATGTGATGGTCTTTTTGGGGTTCTTCATGTCCCTCTGTCTCCTATCCTGGTACAGACATTATGCTGTCCTACTGTGCACCATCCCAGCACTTGAGCTGTGTTTAAAGGAAACCTTAAGCTTGGAATTAGCCATTGAAGCCCAGATCTGACACGAACAAGTTACGTATCCCAACCAGGTTTCCTTAACCTCTCTGAGTTGCAGTTTTCCCGTCTTAAAAATGGAGAAAGCATCTTATAGTGCTGTGGCCAGAATTGTCAAGAATCATCACATAATGTCACATATCAATTATTACATTATATATTATAACAGACATGTAATGGTCACAGGTCATGTGTGTTCAGCACAGCCCTGGGTCTGTTTTATATTCCAGGTCTCACATCATCACCTTTAGGTAAAGACCACAAACACCCTTCACTTCAGATGATGGTTAGAAAGACAAAAACGAACGTGTTGCTACCCACAGTGTGGCCTCCTTCCCTGCACAAGCACAGAGAGAGAGCAGGGAGTGGAAAATCCGCTTCCTTCCCTACCATCACCATGATCGTGGTTTTCTGTGCTGAGAGGCCCATCCCCGGCAGTGAGAGCCCAGCCCTGCCTCGCTGCCAAGGCTCTTCTAACAGCAGCCCAGCTTTGGCTAGGGCAGAGCCTTGTACCTGTGTCCCCACTCTAGAGAGGCCACTAGTTGACTGAAGAGTCTTTTCCTCTGAGGTCTTGTCTGGACCTCTGCTCTGGAAGGTAGAGGTGATACTGGGGATCCTCCCCATTCATACAGGATGTGGTGATGAATGCATCCTTAGTCCAGAACAAGCCAGGCTTTCATGTCATGAGCATTCCATTGCCCTCCCTCACCCCTCGCCTTAGATATCTCCCTTCCCTCTCATAGCGTCCTCTCTCTCTGTCTCTCCATATAAACAAACATAGAGAAATACATAGATATAAAGAGATAGATACATAGACATCTATATCTAGATAGATATGCATATATACATATAGATCTATATGTACATATCTATATATGGAGAGAGGTAGAGATGGATGATAAATAGATTGCACATGAGAGGGGAGATGAGGTATTTGTCTCTGAGTCTGGCTTAGTTCACTTAACATGACATCCTTAGGCCCTTTACAAACCTTACTTTTACTGGATCCTGAGCTTGCAGGGTGGAACAAGCTTAAGGTGTGGATCCTCCCTGGCATCCACAACAGAAGAACCAGGGCGTATAACCTGGCATCTCCTCCCACCTGGAACTTTTGACCCCCATTTCCTTGGGAAAGGGAGTAAAAGTTTAGACGAAAAACATACAGGCTTAGGGTTTCAGCTGCATGAAGCTTCGACTTCCCTGTCCTGTCACTCACCAACTGTGTGGCTGTGGGCAAGTCACTGTCCCTTTCAGTTTTCGTTTCTCGTCTGCCAAATGGGACTAAAGCTGGTGCCCTTCGGCAAGAGTAAAAGAAATAAGCCTGGAGTGGCAAAAAGTACACAACCCGAAATGTAGCACGTGGTCACTGCTTAGCCGTGCCGCCGTCACTGCTGACCCACATAGAGCCCAGGGGCTGCACTCCGTGGCTGACTGGTCCCACCTGACTTGGAGCCTTCTGGCTACATTTGTCCAAACTACACATGAGGTCCATTAACAGGGTGCAGGAACCAGGGTCTGGAAAGACGGAGAGTGTAAGCTGCTGCTCATGGACTTTTCTTTTTGAGAGTGCTGATCCCTAATTATAATCTCAGCAAGAAAGAAACTGCCAAGGGCCAGCAGGGGCTGTCAAGGAGCAATTACTTGCAATTTTCTTCTTTTCCAGTGGAAGCAAAGCAAGGCGGAGAAGCGAGACACAGCGGGGAGCTCGGGTTCTCAACTCCTTCCCCTTCTTCAGGAATTACGTTCTCTGCAGGGCTGGGTGGCTGCCTGTGAGCCGACTTGGCACTTGCCTTGGAGGGCCTGACACTGCAACAGTGCCTCAGGGCCTGGTGGGGAGAAAGTGGGGGTCAGTTAGAGAGAGGAGGGGGGCCAGCCAGTCATACATCTGGGGGCCTTAGCCATATTGACATCTCTTAGCCATTTAATTCTTTCATAAAAGCCAAACAGGAACTTCTTTCCCTACGATACCTACCTGACAGACAGTCCTAGGGCACGGCACATGTGTATCTGAAAGAACAGTGTGTGTGTGTGTGTGTGTGTGTGTGAGAGAGAGAGAGAGAGAGAGAGAGAGAGAAGAGAGTTTCTAAAGGTAGGAGGGCACTTGCAACATAATTACTAGGATACTTGTTAAAGGTAGAGGTTCTGTTGCAATCCTATTATATTGTGTCACTGTAGTGACAGATGAATCTGGAGGACATTATGTTAAATGAAATTAGGCAGGCACAGAAAGGCAAGTCCTACACGAGCTCACTCACGCGTAGAATCTTGGAAGTTGATCTCCTGGAAGTTGAGAGCAGAATAGTGGTCCCCAGAGGCTGAAACTATGAGGAAGGGAAAGGGTGAGGAGAAGTTGGTCAAAGTTAGATAGGGGGAATAAGTTCTGGTTTTTTTTTTACCCAGCAGGATGATGAAAGTTGTCAGTAATGTCGTGTATATTACAAAGTAGCTAGAAGAGAGGCTTATCGATGTCCGCATCACAGGGACATGGTGACCGCTGGTGACAGATACGCTTATTACCTTGATTTGGTCATTACCTGATATGGACAAATATTGAAATAACACATTCTACCCCAGGAATACATACATCACTGTATGTGATGACTAAATAAAGATGCAGGCCCCGGGCTGGAGAGATGGCTTAGCGGTTAAGTGCTTGCCTGTGAAGCCTAAGGACCCCGGTTCGAGGCTCGATTTCCCCAGGACCCATGTTAGCCAGATGCATGAGGGGGCACACTCATCTGGAGTTCATTTGCAGTGGCCTGAGGCCCTAGTGTGCCCATTGTATCTCTGTCTCTCTCTCTCTCCCTCCTTCTCTCTCTCTCTCTGTCACTCTCAAATAAATAAATAAAAATAAACAAAAATTAAAAAATATTAAAAAAAAGATGCAGGCCCCATCTTCTAGATCTGAGGAGCTGGGTGGGGGTTGAGGGCTGGCATCTGCATTTGACAAGTGGACCAGATGCGTGGTGGAAGGTGTTGGTGGGTAGTGAGTGTGAGACGTGGGGAAGGATGGCAGGAAATTCTCCCCGTGCTCAGCATGAAACACTCCCAAGCAATGTGTCTCCCTTTGCAGAATCTCAGATTCAGAAGGACCCCATGCAGGCCATTTCTGAGCGTAGGAGCAAAACCACAGAGTACTCCTGCCTGCGCTTAACACCTGGTCCATCACCACTCACCAGCAAGACAAATTTGGACCCATCATTGAACCTCTCTGTGCCTTAATTTCCCCACCTGTAAAAGGAAACAGTGACGACCTCTTCTTGGAAGAAGGATCATCTGAGATCACACACACACACTGAGACGCACGCTGGCACGCTGGAACACTGTGTGCAGATACCAGGTTGTCACCGTTGAAGTTTCATCCCTACGTTAAGCTCAGAGCAGAGCACCTCAGCTGGGGTTTCCCCTGTCCTGACACTGCCCTGCCTGCCAGATCCTTTGCCCCATTTTAGACAGAAGACAATGGAGAGACAAGGTAACTAGTCCAAGGTTAAAGAAGCAGCAAGGGCCGGAGTCACCGGCTTTGTCATCAATTATTTATCGTTCTTTTGGTGCCAGGCTCTATTCTAGGCATTAGGGGTTTTGTGGTACACACAGGATAGACAAAATTCCTGGGCCAGTGGAAGTCATGTCTACTTTGGGGAGAATTACGGGAAAACTCGTCTGCATCCAGAGCCTGTCAGTCTAACCACCATGCACATTGCCTATTTGATGAGCAGTAGGTTTATTGTCATTGTATGGTACAGGTCTGGGCAGCAGAAACCCATCAGAGGCTTGGGATAATTGGAGAACTCTAGGAATAAATCCTTATTTTTCCAGAGAAGCAGCTGTGTCTTATGGTGATCTTAGCCCAGGTGAGTGCCCTCTGCTTCTCCCTTCTCCTTGCCTGGGTCCCTTGATTTGCACTTAGCAGTGAGAATATCTCTGAACCCATGATGGTTGCAGAGATTAGACACGGTGTTGCTATTCAGAATGGCCATTGCAGGGTCTCCCAGGATGAGTAGAAATGGTAGTTGTGAGCTAGAGAGATGTCTTAGTGGTTAAGGTGCTTGTCTGCCAAGCCTAAGGACCCAGGTTTAATTCCCTAGAACCCACATAAGCCAGATGCACAAGGTGGCACATGCTGGAGTTCGTTTGCAGTGGCTAGAGGCCCTGGCTTGCCCATCCTCTCTCTCTCTCTCTCTCTCTCTCTCTCTCTGTCTGTCTTTCTCACTCACTCTCTCTGTCTCTTTATCCCTCTATCTCTAATAAATAAATAAATAAATAAATAAAATATACCTTTTTAAATTCCCGGAATGAACATGCAAATTAACAGTGGTGACTTTGGGATAGAAGATTTGAAAAGAATAAAGAAATGGCAGTCGTTTTATAGTTATCCATCATTTGTCATTTGTGATTTACGATGATTTTCTAAAGTGTATTGAGATGTCAGGATCACTAAAGTGAGGACTGCTTCCTACTCTTCAGACCTGTGACCTACATCTCCTCCGGGGCAGAAGGGAGTGGGAGCACGGGTTCCCTCTAGTGGGAAAGAGGGGTATTGCAAGAAACACATCTGGCCTTAGGCCCAGAGCAACTTTGGCAGGGCTTCCTTCCAATCAAGAAGGAAGTGATGAAACAGAAGGGTCTTGGTAGAAAAAAAAAAAAAAAAGGAAAGAAAACTTCCCTATTCTCAAGGGCAGCAACAGCTCCAGAACTGAGCTGTCTTCTTTTTATTAACAACTTCCATGATTATAAAAAGTATCCCATGGTAATGAGCTGTCTTCTTAAAAAAAATTTGGGGGGCTGGAAAGATGGCTCAGTGATTAAGGCACTTGCCTGCAAAGCCTAATGATCCTGGTTCAGTTCCCCAGTACCCACGAAAATCCAGATGCATCAGTTCTTTTGCAGTCATTGGAGGCCTTGGTGTGCCTGTTCTATCTATCTGTCTCTCTTCTTCCTATCTTTTTCTGCTTGCAAATAAATGAGCAAATCAATATTTTTAAAAATATAAAAACATTTTTATTTATTTGAAAGGGACAAAGACAGAAAGTGGCAAAGAGACTGAGTGTGGGTGAGAGGCTCTCCCACCCCTGCAGACAAACTCCAGATGCATGTGCCATTCTTCATCTGGCTTTACGTGGGTACTGGGGAATCGAACTCAGGCTGTCAGGCTTTGCAAACAAGTGCCTTTATCTGCTGAGCCATCTCTCTAGCCCCAGAGCTGTCTTCTAATGCTCACTCATCTGAGGACTTGGCTGTGAACTCCACCTGAGCACAGGGTCAGGCTCCCCATAATCACTCCCAGGTCTCCCCAGTTGAGAGAGCCTCCTCACTTGTTGGCCCTGCTGGGCTGGACAGGGCCCCTCCTGCTGCCTGCTTGCCGCTCTCTCTGGATGGGGTCAAGAAAGATGAGCAGGGTTGGTGGTGCACACCTGTGGCCCTAGCATTTTAGAAGTGGAGGCAGAATGATTAGGAGTTCAAGAACAATTTTGTCTACATAGCAAGTTCAAGGCCAGCCTGAGTTTCATGAAACCCTGTCCTCCACCCATAAAAAAAGAAGTAAAAATAAAAAGAAAAAAAAAAAGAAATACAGAGCCTAGGGGGCTGGAGAGATGGCTTAGCAGTAAAGGTGCTTGACTGTGAAGCCAAAGGACCCCGGTTTGATTCCCCAGTCCCCATGTAAGCCAAATGCACTAGGTGGCACATTTGTCTGGAGTTCATTTGCAGTGGCTGGGGGCTCTGGTGTGCCCATTATCTTTCTCTATATCTGCATCATTTTTTTTCTCTATCTCTAATAAATAAATAAAATATTTTTTTATTTTTATTTATTTATTTGACAGAGAGAGAGGGAGAGAGGAGAGAGAGAATGGGCACACCAGGGCCTCCAGCCACTGCAAATGAACTCCAGACACAGTGTGCCCCCTTGTGCATCTGGCTGACGTGGGTCCTGGGGAATCAAACCTGGGTCCTTTGGTTTGGCAGGCAAATGCCTTAACCACTAAGCAATCCCTCTAGCCCAAATAAAATATTTTTAAAAAGAAAGGAATACAGATCCTGGGAGTGGTGACTCAGTGGTTGAGAACTTACCTAGTATGTGGAAGGCACTGGGTTTGATTCCACAGCAATCCCCAAAACAAGACAGAGATGAGCCTCATAGCCAATTTCCAGTCTTAGCCTCACCTTCTCGGAGCCACCTCACAGTATTTTTGGAACCACTTAGTATCCTAATGATTAGCAAAAATTCTTGCAAACAGATGCCTGGGCTCTGCTGAGTCAACAAACGTTCCAACAGCTGTGGACACAGGCCCCAGAAGGTGTCACTTTGAAGGAGTCTCATGTCCTTTTAGGGCTGCAGCCTCCTTCTCTGGAAACTCAGACAATGAGCAATGCTGGGGTTAAAAGAGAAAAAATATGGGAAGAACTTTGGAAGGACAGTGTGCAAGCTGACGTCAATATTTTTATTATCTTTTTTTTTGTAACTCAGAGTTAAGAAGTCTTATATTTTAGAACCCAAATGAACTTTGAACCCTGCTGAGTAGTGTTCTCCCTGCCTACCCTAATCTTTCCATCATCATTCATTTTAGGAGAGAGAGAGAGAGTGTGCGCATTGGGGATATGGTACATGGGTATGTAGGATGGAGTTTTCCAGTCACTCGGAGTTCTGAGCATCTACTTCCAGTGAAGCAATAGTTTATGTGGCTTCATGTATATACCAGTCTATTCTGCATCAGTTCCCTCTGAATTTGTGATTTAATTCTCTCCCTTGACTTCTACTTAAAAAAAAAAAAAAAAAAAAAAAAAACCTGCCTCTTGTGTATAGGCTACTTCACAGGAGGTTTTAAAGGCAAGGGTTACTCCATAACCATACAGACAACATAAATGTCAAGGTTAGATGCATGTTCCTCAAAGACTTTTCAGCTATTTCCAGCGACTTGAGACTAGCTTACCTTTCCTCTGTCCTGAGCACTGCTCAGCTCTTCCACATGCAAATTCCTGCCTGATTCCAAAACGCAAGTAGTTAGCTCCTTCCTTCAGGGTCACCTGGCAGCTAATGCTTTTCAAGAGGACAGTCAGTACAGCAGACTTCCACACAGACAGACCCTTCGGGAAGAGGAGCATGGGTGCAGCTAATGGTTAATTCCTTCATCCTTGCTACCTTTGTATTGATTTCGGCATCTTCTTTTCAGACAAGCGAGAGACAGGAAAAAGGAAAGCTGAGAGGGACAGACTCTTCTGCAGCAGGTGATGGGGTGGGGATATGGGGTGGGGGAGGGTCCAAGGCCTTTCCTCGTCTTCACTCAGTCATCCCTAAAAGTTCTTAGCTTCCCAGATGGAGAACATCAAGTCAAATTCAAGCATTTTCCCATAAACAAGTCAAGGTTTAATAAAGACCTTGTGATGTAGTTTATTGGCCCTTTGGGAGTGCATGGTCCATGCCCCTCTCAACTTACACCAAAACTAAGAAGCAAGAGGAGCTTGGAAAATTGTCAAGGTACACTTGTACCCAGTCCTCTTCTTTGCTCTGACAGCTCCAGGCCCAAGGTCATTCTGTTCTCAGCTCTTGGCCTGGGATAGCTGGTGTGTCAGGATTCCAAAATCATAGTTACTTAAAGCTCAAGATAATTATACAAGGGTCTGGAGGGTTGGCTTAGCAGTTAAGGTGTTTGCCTGCAAAGCCAAAGGACCCAGGTTCGATTCCCCAGGATCCAGTTAGCTAGATGCACAAGGGGGCTCATGCATCTGGAGTTCTTTTGCAGTGGCTAGAGTCCCTTGTGTGCCCTCTCTCTCTCTCTCTCTCATTCTCTCTCTGTATGTCTGTCTCTGTCTCTCTCTCTCTCTTCCTAAGCCAAATAACCCAGGTTCAATTCCCCAGGACCCAGGTTAGCAGATGCACAAGGGGGCACATGCATCTGGAGTTCTTTTGCAGTAGCTGGAGGCCCTGGTGTGCCCATTTTCTCTCTCTCTCTCTGTCTCTCCCAATTCCTCTGTCAAATAAATAAATAACTAAAAATAAAATATTTTTATAAAGATAATTATGTAAGGGGGGATCAGAACACCCTTGAAGGGTTAGCTGTAGGCCTTAGGTCTTTGCCTGTCTAGAATGCTCCATGTCAATGTTAAGAAAATAATAATAGCTACCATTTCTTGAGCATTTAGCATGGGCTGACTCTTGACATACATTTTTCATCAAATGTGATAACCATATGATATAGATACTGTCGTAATTACTTTCTCATTGCTAGGACAAAACACCCTACCAGAAGCAGCTTATGGAAGGAAAGGTTTTATTATTTCAGACATAAGAGTTCCAAGGGGAAGTTTCATCATGGTGTGAAAAGTATGGCAGAGCAGAGGCTGGGCGTCACATCTTGCCACATCAGCAGGGAGATCAGCAGCAAGAGTGAGCTAGCTAGTGAACACTCTGTAAGACAGGACTAAAAACCCTCAAGGTCTGCCTTCAGTGACACACTTCCTCCAACAAGGCTCTACCTCCCAAAGGCTCCACCCACTGAGGATTTTTTGAGTATAAAGCTTAATTACAAACACATGAGTCTGTGTGTGTGTGGGGGGGGTATTTTTACATTTAAATTACCACATTTTACAGATGGGGAAACTGAGACTTATGTTTCTAAAGTTACATAGCTCTGAAGTATAGGGGACTTCTCAACCACCCTAAAGCACCGTCACTTAATCAGTATGCCCCTGAAAAGTTGTGCATCAATTTGCAACTTAGAAATAAAATTGTCAAGCACTTGTCCCATTTATTCCTCACTGGGAGGTAGTCAACCTGGAGGCTACCTTTTCCAGCCCAGTCAGAGACTGAAACTGAGGCTTGCTTCCATGAAAAATTATGATTTCGCCTTGTTCACAGGAAAGTTTAGGTGACATAGAAGTAAGTTATCCTCACCCTGCCAGCTGAGGTGACCTGGGGCAGGAAGTAAACGAGAGACTCGTCCTCTGTGATAAGCAAGCTTATAGGCTCGATGGAGAAAAAAACTACCTAGTGACCTGAAGTCTCAGCGTCACCTCTGGCATGCCTCTTGTCTCTTGCCTCTTGCCCTTCCTGCAACACACCAGCTTGGCTCTGGATTTGGTTCTGCCGATAACTGAGTTGATTTCGTCACGAGAGGCCATTGGGCACAATGACAAGGGCCAGGTTTCCCGGATCTGCAGTGAGCATTCATCCAGAGTCTGGGAAACAATGCCCGGGCAGCATAGCCCCAGGGAATCTGAGATAGATGCCCACAGTCTCCAGCTGCCCAGGCTTTGGCAAGTCCAGCTGTAATTACCAAAATACGGAATGAATAGTTACAAGGACTCACAGTTACCTGATAAATAAATGAACAAACTTTTCCAAGTTCTCTCTGGATCATCTGTGGATAGATTTCTAGAGTGATTTTTCTAATGAAGACCTGGAGCTTGACCTTGTCACAGGACCACTGTCCCCTGCTTCCTGGTGGGTGGCCTTGAATAATCAGCCTGGCCTGGCTGTGGACATCACTCGCATCCTCCAGATTCTCCATGAATAGGTTTCTGAGGACAGGATCCAGAGTGGTCAGAGGAGGGAAGAAAGGATCCACTAAATCAAATGGGGCTGGGTACCCTGGTCATTGCCACTTACAATGTATGTAACTAAGGATTTAGGGTCACTTGTGACAATATGTGTAGTAAAATGTAAAATGAAAGTGGCCAAAACTCTGTCATGTAGAAGACTGGGTGCTCCATTCAGGGCTCTGTCTGCTACTTCCACACAATGGAAGTCCTGTGTCCCTGGGAACTTCTCAGCCCTTAAGAAAGCAGGACAGATGGTCATGTCACCCCTCCTTACTGGAATGACAGAGCATGCCATTCTTATGCTTAGTGTATTACCTCCATTCTTGTTTTACTTCTTCATTCATGATTATTTTAGTATACAAAACAATGAGTTTCACTGTGATGTTTTCATATATAAGCACATATACATTATTTACTTTGCTCTTATTCTCTCCTCCCCACTCACTTCCTCTCCTCCACCCCCCAACCACCACTGCCCTCTCTTGCTGGTTTCCTCCCTCCAAATAGTCCTTCCTCCTGCTTTCATGCTTTTTAAAATATATTTTTTTATTATCTTATTTTTGAGAGAGAGCGAAAAAGGCAGAGAGACAGAGAGAGAGAGAGAGAGAGAGAGAATGCCAGGGTCTTTCAGCCACTGTGAGTGAATTCCAGACATGTGCGCCCGCCTGTGCACATGTGCAACATCGTGTGCTTGCATCACTGTGCGTCTGGCTATGTGGGTCCTGGAGATTTGAACATGTGTTCTTAGGCTTTGCAGGCAAGTGCCTTAACCACTAAGCCATCTCTCCAGCCCTCATGTTTAAAAGAAAGAAATTAAAGGTTTCAAGAGCTAGAATGACTTGGCTGTACACACACGGATCATAAGCATTGTGGTGAGTCTTCATCTGTTCTCTGTTGCCATACCAAAATGTCCAAGCCCTGGTCATGTTTAAAGAATAGGAGATTATTTCCAGGTGTGGTGATGCATGCCTTTAATCCCAGCACTCTGGAGGCAAAGGTATGAGGATCGTTGTGAGTTTGAGGCCACCGTGAGACTACATAGTGAATTCCAGGTCAGCCTGAGCTAGAGTGAGGCTGTACCTCACAAAAAAATAAATAAATAAAACAGAATAGGAAATTATTTAGCTAGTTCTGGGGAGTGGGTCATCCAATAATACTGCGCCGACATTTCCTTGACATGTGGTGAGGGTGTCGTGCAGTATCCTGACATGGCAGAGGGCACCCTGTAGTAACACAGGAAAAATGTGCCAGTCTGGATCAATCACTTCTTACAAAGCCACTACTAATGTCTTCATGGGCCCTACTCTCATAACTTTACCAAACCCCAATGACCTCCTGTAGATCCCATTTCCAAATCCCATTTGCATGTGAATTTGGCTTATGTGTCCAAGACATGTTGGAGACCCATTCAAGTCACACAGTAGGAAGTTCAATCGAATCTCCTGGCTGTAAACTAAACAAGATCCTGAAGAGATGAAAATGGCAGTCATGTGCATATGAATTTAAGAGTTTGGCTGCTGAGATAGCTCAAATTCAGGCTGACGGTGATGAGAAGTATTTATGGCCCCAAGGTAGATTGTGCCAGTTTACCAAATTCATCCACGCCCCACACCTGTAGGTTCCAAAGAAGCTGGTCTCACATTTGTGGGTTTAACTAAACACAGCCTCAGTTTAAGTGTGTCTATACCAAACATGTAGAGTTTTTTTTTCCTTAACATTATTCTCTAACCAATAATAATATTCTCTAATAGCCCAGCAACTATTTATGTAGCATTTGCATTGTATCTGTGTTGGTTTGAATAAGATGCCCTGCATAAACTCGTGTGTTCTGAGTGCTTGGTTCCCAGTTGGTGGCAGTTTGAGAGGTGGAGCCTTGCTGGAGGAGGTGTGTTGTTAGGAATAAGCTTAGGGATGTTATAGCCAGCTTCTTCTTCCCAGAGCTCAGCTCACTCTCCTGCTATTGTTTTGTTTGTTTTGTTTCTCACCTGCCGTGCAGAGGTGATGTCCAACCTCTGCTCATGCCATGCTTTCCCCTGCCATCATGAAGCTTCCTCTCAAGACTGTAAGCCAAAACTAAAAACTTTCCTCCCATCAGCTGCTTTTGCTTGGGTGCTTTGTCCCAGCAACAAGAAGATAAAGCCAACAGTATTATAAGGAATCCAGAGGTGATTTATACAGCATACAGGAGGTTCTATGCAATCCAGACTTGAGCATCCAGAGATTTTGGTACCACCTGTTCCCCAGGGTACTGAAGAATGAGCGTCTGTCCTGGACCACTCATCACCAGCTGAAATGTCATCACTGTTGCTCCTGGAAGAAATATTCCTGCTGGCTGCACTACACCTCTAGGGAGAAGTTCCTCTTCTCTCATCTGTAATAGAAGTGACCTATTAGCGAGCACTACCCAGAAGCTGGAGGCTGTGGGATGACTTGAAGAAAATGGATTTGGGGGATGTCAAGGAACGTCTGACCCTTCCTTAGATGAGAGAAGAACCCTGTGATATCAGGAGAGCCTTCCTTGGGTGGCAGGGTGCCACCAGGGTGCCCCTATGAGTCCCTACACTACTAGGATGTAGAGTCCCTGCTGGGAATCAGGAAAAGATCAGGGTCTTTCCCATTCTGTCTTCCTAGGGCTCACAGAAGTGGGTTGTGTTTTCACCCTCATTTATAAGACAGGAAACTGAAGCTCAAGGATGTTATTGGAAGCAAATATCAGAAACAGCACTTGAAAAGATATCTGCGTTCTAATAGGATGAATAAAAATGGTCTTAATTGAGATGGAGAAATGGCTTGGTGGTTAAAGGTGCTTACTTGCAAAGCCTAAAAGCCTGGGTTCAATTCCCCAGTACTCACATAAAGCCAGATGCGCAAAGTGATGATTATATCTGGAGTGTATTTGCAATGGCAGAAGGCCATGGTACGATCATACCCCGTTTTATTTTCTACCTCTGCCTCTTTATCGCTCTCTTAAATAAAAAAAATAACAATATGTAAAAGGTCAGAACTTAAAATAGCAAATATATAGGGATAGAATTTTATCTCATTTAATGGGAAAATGACTTCACATTGGTAGAGGGCAGAGGTCATCCTAGTGACCCACCATGGGCCATTTTTCTAGTGGGAATACATTTCCAGTACTTGGCAGCTCACCACCCACTCTGCAAAACTCTGCCAAGGGATTGGGGCTTTTGTTTCCTGTCTTGCCGTTGGTGTCTGATGGGGTCCTTCCCAGGACCTGCTTCCTTTCCTCTTCCTTACTTCCCCCGGAGCCCCACTGAATCCAACTCCCAGCCTTCAGTGTTTGCAGCTCCAGAAATGTGAGGACTCTGAAGGAAAAGGGTGAAAACGAGAATCCAGACGTCATGCGTATAGTGGTTTGAATATGTCCCCATAGCTTCAAGTGTCTATGGTAAAGCCTCACACAAGTCCCTAGCTGATGGAGCCTTAGGGAACTAAAGCCTTGCTGTAGGAGGTGTGTCACTGGAGCAGACCTTGGAATTTTATTTTATTACTTTTTAATAATTAATTTATTTATTTATTTATGAGAGAGAGAGAAAGAATGGGCACATCAGGGCTTCCATCCACTGCAAACAAACACCAGACTCATGTACCACTTTTAGAGGCCACATAGAGGCTTTACGTGGGTAATAAGGTATTGAACATGGGTATTTTGGCTCTGCTGGCAAGCATTTTAACCAGTAAGCCATCCCTCCAGCCTGGAATTTTATTATTTTAAATATATTTTTTAATTTTTTTTATTTTTTATAATCAATAACTTCCATGATTGTAAACAATATCCCATGATAATGTCCTCCCTCCCCCCCACTTCCCCTTTGAAACTCCATTCTCTATCATATCCCCTCTCCCTCTCAATCAGTCTCTCTTTTACTCTGATGTTATCATCTTTTCTTCCTATTATGGTGGTCTTGTGTAGGTAGTGTCAGGCACTGTGAGGTCATGGATATCCGGGCCATTTTGTGTCTGGAGGATCCCGTTGTAAGGAGTCCTACCCTTCCTTTGGCTCCTACATTCTTTCCACCACCTCTTCCGCAATGGACCCTGATCCTTGGAATGTGTGATAGAGATACTGCAGCGCTGAGCACACCTGTCACTTCTTCTCAGCACCGTGTTGCCTTCTGAGTCATCCCAAGGACACTGCCATCTGAAAAGAGAAAGTTCGGTAATGAAAAAGTGAGAGTAGCATTAGTATATGGGTATGACCATTAAGAGAAGTACTTACTGGACAGTTTGATGAGCATAGTATATATATTTAGCCAGACAGCAGCAGGCATTATAACCCTAGGGCTCATGACTACCCCTGTTGTAGGTTTTCAGTATCAGGGATATATTCATTCCCATGGAGTGGGCCTCCAGTCAAATTAGAGGGCAGCTGGTTTCCCCCATAACAGATGTGCCACTATTGTACCTGTTGGCTCATTTGGCCTGGTTGACCAAATGTAAGGCTTCCAGTGTCCACTGTTGAGTATATTCACTGGTGATTTCTCTCTCTCCCATTGAGCTGCATACAGTGTGAATTTTTCCAGCTTTCTGTCAGCTGGTCTACATGGAGGAGGTTTTCAGCTCAGCTCCAGCAGGGTTTCTCAGTGACCTTACAGCCCAAGCATGTGGAGTCTTCAGCAATAGGGTCTTACCATCTATTCCTGGTGGGAAACCAAGGGCCTCAGCAGTGGCCTGTAATGTTTTGGGGACATCAGGGAAGACCTTCCTGGCCAACAATTCACTGGAAGGTATCTCATCCCTGGCATTGAACCTTTTCTAGGAACAATCTATGGCTCCTGAGTGTTTCATTGTACAAAAAAGTAGGTTTCCATATGATTTATTTATATCCTCGTAGATTTTGATTAGCCCTCCCTCCAACCTGAGACTACATAGTGAATTCCAGGTCAGCCTGGGCTAGAGTGAGACCTTACCTTGAGAAAACAAAATAAAAAATAAAAGTAAATAAAGAATCCAATTGGATCATTTGGAAAGAGCAAGTCCTGAGTATCTGGGACACAGAAAATGTTGATTTTGCAGGAAAATAAGAGAAAAAAATGGCCTTCAGAATCAACCTATGTCTAGGAACTGAGACCCTACCACTTGTGGGGCTGTGTTCTGTAATCAGTGACCACTAAAAGCAGAAGGTGAGTTCGTCTGCCCTGTAGCAGCCAACACCCGACTATGGCCTTTGAGCTCCTATTTAAAGTAGCCTCCTCTATGTATGATTACAAAGGAGCTCCCACAGTGGGTCCAGGACCCCACTCTTGTTCTTAGCATGGGTGCAGATAGGAGCAGAATATGGGGTTGGGCAAGACATGTCATGGGTAGCAGTGGAGTGTTTACAGACAGCGGGCATCTGGGGGCAGTGGGAAGAATAGAGGCCACTCCAGGGACAGTCAGCTCCTCCCTCCTCCACCAGACAGCCCTTCTAGCTAGACTCATCCCATGCAGACTTGCTGACAGCTGAGAGCAGAGTGTACAGAGATCCCAACGCAAGGTGCCCTGCTCCTAACGCAAATGAGCCTGAGAAGCTTCAGCCAACAGCGCTGATGAATTGCCTTCAGCGTCTCAGGCGTCATTTGCTCACAATTATAACAGGGAGAAGCCACAAACTCCCACAGAGAACATGGGGCTGCCTCTTCCCTGGAGCAGGCAGAATCCCTCTCTGAGGCCCACATTCAAGCAGAACTGATTTTTCTGAGGCTTAGAGGAAAAATAAAATCTGATTTAAGTCTAAGGAAATTGCCTCCCTTTTTACCCACCTGTGTAAGCCTATATTTAAATGCTAATATTTGGGCCCTGCTGGGTTGCTGCATTTATTTTCTGCCTTAGCAGCAACAAGAATCAGGTATTTATGAGAATTCTAGTTCTTACCTGCACTCTTGAGTTTCCACCTACAAGCTGGACAGTTCTGTCCCCTAAGACACCCTGTACCTACAACTGTCGCCTTGCCAATACTGGATCTTTCCACCCTTCGTACTTCTGTTTCCAGAGATGTTGGGGGCTTTAGTCTCTTCTGTTTCCCCTAAGCTTTCCTCCACCAGTCACTACCTCCCTGACTCTACTTAATCCCCTGAAGTAATCACCTGAGCCTCTACTTTCTTATCCATAAAATGGGAAGAATGAATAATGCTATCCAAATACTTCATGAGTTTGTTACAAGATGGGTGTGATAATCACTGGGCCCCAAGCACTACATCTGGCCATAGAGAAGCAAAATCATAGTGATGTCTTCTGTGACAATCCTGACTGCTACAAACTCTTCCCTTTCCTTCATTGTTGTTCTCTGAGGAGCTGGCCAGTGACCTCCAGGAGGTTCCCTGGCCTACTGATTTGAAAGCACAGGCTGGCCACTCTCTTCTATTCTTTGCACCTGAATGTCTTTCCTCTCTGGAATTCTCCACTTTCTGATTCTTTGGTCTGAGTATCCCCTCCACCATTCAGCTTCTAACATGAAAGTTCTATGCAGAAAGCGATTTTGTTTTAAATGGCTAGCACCTAGTAGGTGTTGAGAGTTTATCGAATAGACAATGTGGAGAAAAGGGTTGTGGGGTTTTAGAAAGGAAGATACCTTGACCTTGCTGGTTACTAAGAACTTGACTGAGTCCGGGGCTCTCTTTTTCACTCTGCTCAGTCCTGCATTAGGGGAAGACTGAAAACCACTCTTTTGCTTTACCACCATATCCATGCCAGGCTCGAGTAGAACAGAGGATGTGCCGGCAGAAGGAAGAGGACAGAGGACAGGCTGATCTCCACCAGTGTCGCCCTCAGTGACAGTGCTGTCTGCCAGCAGCCAGGGTTCCGTTTCTGGGAGCTTTTCATTATTATTATTATTTTGCACTCCCAGGGCTAACTTTATAGCCCTAGCTCACAGCCCAGTGCCAGCCAGCAGCGCCCTCCTGGGAGGCCTGTGTCTCTACCCTCCGTCTTCTTGTCCAGCTTCCACATTCAAGGGGTCTCATCTGCTTGACTCTGTCCTCTGTCCCCTAGTCTGGCCCTAGAGGTGGACGCTGCTTCCTGTCACCCCTGGAAATCCTC
The DNA here is from genome assembly GCA_036346955.1 of Dipus sagitta. NCBI lineage: Eukaryota > Metazoa > Chordata > Mammalia > Rodentia > Dipodidae > Dipus > Dipus sagitta. Next base: position 45,887,975 of record CM070777.1, on the reverse strand, counting down.
TGAGTTCCTTTCAGCCATGTGCATTCCAGCGTCGCCAGTCACTATAGAAAATTTTCAAGCATGGCCTGGAGAGATGGCTCTTGCCTGCACTTGACTGCAAAGCCTAAGGACCCAGGTTCGAGTCCTCAGTATCCATGTAAGCCAGATGCACAAGGTGGCACATGCATCTGGAGTTTGTTTACAGTGGCTAGAGGCCCTGGAGCGCCCATTCTCTCTCTCTCTCAAATAAATAAACATTTTTTTAAAATGATAATTTTCAAGCATCTCATGTGTTCTGCCTCCTGGTTGGACAGCAGCTGACCCTCCCTTCCTCCCTCTTTCATTCTCCCCACTCCCCCCAGACACACTGTGGCCATGGAGGGAATTCTTTCTGTGGAACACGTCTCCATTCTCTTTCCATAGTGAGTTTGCAATTATAATAGACAGCTGTTTATTTCTTCCTAGATAGCTGCCTAAAGCTGCCAGTCACTGTAATCTTGAACCCTGATGAAACAGGAGATAACACTGTGTAGATTTTGAAATCCAGTGGTAGGTGGTCTTGAGTTCAAGTTCTCCTTCATCTAAGTGACTATCAGGAGTTACTGTACTTCTTTGTGCCTCTGTTTCCTCATTCACAGAAGGGGTAATCGGATAATGATCACCTCACAGGGCTCTAATCAGGATCAGACACATCAAAGATACGTGCTTAGGACAGCCATGTGCGCAGAGAAGGTACTCAGTGAATGGTGAGGTCATTGTCACTATAGAAAGACAGTCTTTCTGCTCTCTTAAGGTCTGCCTGCTGCTCCTCAGTGATTGTACTCAGACAAGCCTGAGACCACCTGGAGTCCCCATCTGCCTGTCCCACTTCCTCCTGGAGCTCCAAGATTCTCTTGAGCTCCCCCTCCAGCTTCCGGAGTCCCCCAATACTGAACATCTGTGACGCCAAGGCTAATTAACAAGCCTGCTGCTGATAGTCTGATTTCCCTCATGCTGCCTGAATGCTCCTCTCCTGTTTCTCACTTGCAGGATAGTGGTTCCTAGAGCAGAGACTGGTTCCATCGACATGGCCTGCCTTCCTTCTCAGGGAACAGTCTTGGCGCTGTGCACACTCTGCCTTTGCTTAGGGGGCAATACTGCTGTACGATATTTTGGAAACTTCTGAACGTCTCTGGATTGGATTCATTTGTATAAGGCTGAGCATTCAAATGTGCAATACCATGTAGAGAACACGAGAGCCCAAGTGTCTAGAGTGTGTGTCGTTGCTGGGGAAGATAAACATGCGAGCATGACTCTCTGCTTTCCAGTGCTAAGGAAGTCTCATCTATGCATCCTCTGTTTATTTTTGCCCTCCCTGCGGTGGCTTTGTTCCCACCTCTGTGAATTCTTTCTTTCCCACTCACCACAGCCTTGGCATCTTCAAGCTTCTTTTTCTCTCTTGTAATTATCTTACCCTCATAGTTCATATGAACAGTGATTTTTTTATTTTGCTTTATTTTTTTATTTTTTATTTATTCATTTGAGAGCGACAGACAGACGCAGAGAGAAAGAGGCAGATAAATAGAGAATGGGCGCACCAGGGCCTCCAGCCCCTGCAAACGAACTCCAGATGCATGTGCCACACTTATGCATCTGGCTTACACGGTTCTTGGGGAATCGAGCCTCAAACCAGAGTCCTTAGGCTTCACAGGCAAGTGCTTAACCGCTAAGCTATCTCTCCAGCCCTTTTATTTTATTTATGAACATTGTATTTATTTATTTTCAGTGAGACAGAGGAAGAGAGGGAGGGAGAGAGAAAGAGGGAGAATAGGAGTAAGAAAAGGCCTCTTGCTGCTGCACCGCTTTGCACGTCTGGCTTTTATGTGGGCACTGGGGATTGAACCTGGGTTGGCAGGCTTGGCAAGCAAGCAGTTTAACTGCTGAGCCATCTCCCCAGCCTACCTGAGTCGTGATCTCAAATTGAGTTTGTGTAAAGACAAAGATTCCATGTCGCACTTGCTTCGGAGCCTTCCATAGCATCCTCACAAGATGGGAAAACTGTTGGGTACTCAAGAATCCAGAGTGATGGCAGATGCCACTGGCCAGTAGAAGAGATGTGATGAGTTGTTCTGGGTGTAGGAGCAGGAACAGCAGCCGCGGTCCAACCAACAGCAGCCGCCGCCACAACCTCAGCTTTGCACGTAATAACCATTGCCGTGTCCCAAGCCAGCTGCTGTGATGAGCACATTGACTCCATTTAAACCTCCTTCACGCTCAAGACATAAGACACAAGGTGATCATTACTGGATGTCACGTTCTCTCGACTGAACAACACCTAGAACATCATGAAGTGCACTTCCGACTGTCTGTAGATGCTTCCAGAAATGATCCTATGCAGCCGATCCAACTGTGGGAAAAGACCTGCCTTGAATGTCGTCAATGCTCCCCAGTAGGCTAGGCATTCCAGGTAGAACTAAAGGTGGGGGAAAGTGTAAGCTCAGGGACACACGTGAGGTCAACTCGTCTTGAGCAGATGCCACCTTCTGCAGCCTTTGAATGCAGATTCACACCAGCTCTTGTCTGAATACTTACTGAGAACTCAGTAAATGATGAATAAGATTGTAATTGGACAAAAGATTAAGTTCCATTTACATTCCTAGATACCATGTATGTTTTCACAGGGGCCTTTGATGCCTTGAGGTAAAGAGTGAATAATGTGGCCATCACAAGGCCTAAGCCATCAAGCACAAAGAAGTACTTTGTGCCAGGACCACGATGTAAAAGGAGACACGTAGTGGAGCTAGCAGAGGTAGAGAGAGGGCTAGAGAGATGGCTCAGCAGCTGAGTATGCTACCTGCACAAGCATTAGGGAGCCATAAACTGCCTGAGCTTGAATCTCCAGATCTCATATAAATAGCTAGACATGTCCACATGCACCTATGACCCTAGCCCCACAGAGAGGAGCAGAGATCAGGGGATAGCCCAAGCTATCAAAAACCGACAGTCTCTGGTGTCAGTAAGAGACTACAGCTCAAACAAGAATGAGCAGAAAAGGGGTGCAGTGGGGACACCCAAGCTTGGGCTCCAGCTTCCACAGGCAAGTACACCCCACTCCCATTGCAGACAAGCACATGAGGTGCCACACGCGCACAGAGAAGTGCACACCACACACACACACACACACACCATTTACACACATGCATACACACAAACAAGCAAAAGAAAAAAAAAGGCTGAAGGCTTTGAGGCTGTGTGAGACATCTTGGGGTTGAGATTTATCGGTGACTTGTCCTAAGGACTGAATGAAGTCTGTTTCTGTAAGAGTTACTTCCAAGTGGTCCCAGAAGACAGGGAAGAGACCATAGGGCTCAGAACATGACTTGACTTAGCAGGCATTTTGTCAAGTCAGGCGACCACTACCGAAGCTCTTAAGCAACCTCTTCCTCACAAACATCCCAGAGGAACAGATCATAGGGAGAGAAGCTGATCTCCGGAGGGGAAGAAAGACTTGTCCAGTGCAGGTTCAAATGAAAGGTGGGTTTTATAACTTCTGGGCCCAGATAACCACAGTTCATCCACAGATGGTGTGCATGGTCAAATCCCCCCACACCGCCCTCTATGCAGTGACCTTCTGAATCACCAAAGAAAACAAAGCGGGGACTCTGAATTCCCTGCCACCCCTTCCCCAGTCAAGAACTGAATAGCAGCCATGTTTTTAATGAGACAGTGCTTGTACATTTGAGTAAAGACTTGCAGTTCCACTGTTAAAAGGGCCGGTCAAATTATTTGAATAGTTGTCACCCCTTAAAGTCATTTCTGAGGAACACTATCTCAAACCAGAAAGTCGGGCGCACCGCTCTCCCATTCTGAGGAGAGCAGAGGCAGAGGTTAAGCAGGTCCCTTTGAGTCTAGGCCCCCCGAAGTCAGGCGACAGTCACAACCACTGGCCATTCTGAGTAAGGGAGGCAGACCGCATCTGCTGCCGGTGTCAATGTTGCTGCACAAGCAGGACCAGAACTGCGCATCTGTCCATCCAGCCGAAGTACACAGGCCAGGTCTCCAGGGTCCCCCTCCCTCCGTCAGGTCTCTCCGGTGATGCAAAACCACCCACCGCTGGTCCCAGGCTGCCTGCAAACTTTCCACCGAGCGCCTCCAGCTAGCCGCAGCTTCCTGCTCTGTGGGGAGTTCTCCCAGATCCTGATCAAGCCTCCAAGAATTGATCTCTGTGTAAGATTAACCAGGAAGGGCAGAGCGAACGAGCGAGCAGTGGACAAGCGAACGAGGGAGCTGAGGGGTTGAGTGTTTTCTGCGTAGCAGTCCCTCCCTTCCGACTGGAGTATTAATTGCTACATTATCGCTGCCGTGTAGCATGTAGGCAAGACAGCAAAGCCGGGGGGGAGAGAAGGCTCCAGCTCCTCCCTCTCAGCTCTGCTCAATTTCACTCTCATGCTCAGTTCTCCCCGAGCCCTGGGTGCTCTGGCAGTGCCGTCCCAGCCCTGGCATCCTGCAGTCCTCCCGTGGTGAGGACTTGAGTGGACAGCAGGAGGGGGTTGGAGAGAGGGAGGGCTTGCCCTGCAGGCTCTCTGGATGCACAAACTGAACTCACTGCAGTGGCAGCTGTGCTGTAGCCGGAGCCTGGCTTTCTGGGGTGCACTCATCTCTCGGGGTACACCTAGACTGAGTTTAAGGCGCAGGGAGCACACGAAGTGGGTGCCATCCCTTCTGGGTGCGGACGGTAGAGCCTGTCTCCCTTCTAACACCATGAGTGGCTGTTCCAAAAGATGCAAGCTTGGGTTCGTGAAATTTGCCCAGACCATCTTTAAGCTCATCACTGGGACCCTCAGCAAAGGTAGGGAGACTGGTCTTCTTCACCCTTGTGTCTTGCCCTGATGTGGCCCTGACTGGTCACTTTGCCTCTCTGTGTGTTGAGTGTGACAGTCAGTCCTGGTGTGTGAAACCAGCAGCTGCTGACAACCTGGTCCCTGGCCCTGGGCAGGCAGGCACCCCGCCAAGGAGCTCAGGCGGCTGTAATTGCCTGGAACTTTGAAAATGGAGTTGGTCGTGTGTGGCTGATTGGTTATAGACGGGAAGAGGAACTGAACCCTTCCCCAAAGCCCTGGAAGCGGCTTAGCATGACTGGAGTTTCAAGAAGTTATCCACAGAGTGTTGCGTCTTACTGATAAGAGAGATTTGATGCAGTGGGCCGCGGGTAATTCCGCACAACAGAGCTGCTTTAGGGGGTGAGCAGGAGGTGACCCTGGGGCTGGAGTCACCCCACACTGGGGAACCCCTGAATCCAGATTACCTCTGTAATCAGAAACTTCTTCCATGGAATTCTAGGGTCTGTGTGTCATGCTATCTTGGATAGCTGTCCTTCTACAAAAAAAAAAAAAAATCTCTGATCTTCCTGCTTCTCCAAGAATTGGGGTGGCAGGCGGTTTGCAGATGAACTCTCCGGGTGGCTGTGGAACAGAATTAAAATGGCATATACATCCTCAGCTCCCCACAAGGCCAGCAGCCCTGATCTTCCTGGCAAATGGGAGGCTAACTACTTCTCAGGCAGGGGCCCTGGCTGATATTCTGTGCCAGGGAAGGTAAGGCAGCACTCAGGCAAACTTTCTGGCCATAAATTGAAAGGGTGAGCAGCAGTGTGGTGTGGTTCCACTGGCTGGAAAAATATCTTTAAATATTCATGCCCTCTTGTAGAACGAATGGGTCCTTTTGGAGGGAGAGACGCTGGAAGCAGCAGGCAGAATATTCAGGGAAGGAGGCCCACAAACCCCAGCAAGGAGAGGAGATGAAGGCAGTGGGGGGGGCAAGCTCTCATCACGTGGCTCAGACACCCAGCTGCAGCAGGTCTGGCTCGGTGCCATTGTGTGCCTGATGAGAGTCCCTTATCTCCTCTCTAGGACCTTTACCTGCCACCTTTCCGAGATAGAACAGTGCTCCTCTGGGACCCTCGGGGTCACCGAATATACAATGCTGGGGAGTCAGGCTGCCTGAAAGAACTCATAGAGGTCTGGAGCGGTAAATGGGGCGAAAGGCACTGTGGCAGCCACTCTCACGGGAGAGTTTACTTCATGGAGGAGAAAACCGGGGGCATGAGAGGTTTCACAGAGTTCCCCATTCATCCTCAGAAATAAGAGAGGGGGTTCTACAACCTCCGGAAGTGATGACGGAGTCAGCGTCTTAGCCTACCTCTACTCCCCAGACATGCAACAGAAAGAGCTCTAATCACCCCCAAGTCTCAGTGCCAGTGTTTCCACCTGGGAAGGCCTCAAGCTCTCTGAAGGTATTTTTTCATCTGAAAAAAAATGAGTCCATTACCTCTTGCCCGTCTACCTCTGTGTGCGATTTCAGGGGTGCAGGGAAGTCCACACGTGGAATCCTGTTATGGAGTACGTAGTAGTAACCACAGGTACACAAGGAGCCAGTGGCTGAAACTGGGCGTGGGTCTGTGGTGGGTGGTCCGGACTTACCAGCCTCCAGGCCTAAGGTCGAAAACATTTTCATTTAGCCCATTGGAGGTGGGAACTGTACCCCTCAGATCACAGGACATTATGCAACGGAAGGAATGAGTGTGAGAGAGCAAGTCAGCGAAGGACAGAGTGTGTGGAACAGGCTCCGTGTGTGCAAAAGAGAGCGACAGCCAGCCAGAGAGAGGATAGATGTCTATCAGACTAAAGCAGCTCAAAGATATTTGCTCAATATTTACTTATTGAGCATGTCCCATATGCCACACTCATTGCTAAACTTCACAGACTGTCAAGAAGTGTACAGTCTGGTAAGACGCAGATCACACCTGGGCATCACACTGAGTGCTAAGACGTGGAGAAGTTTGGGAGCCAAAGAACACAGAGAACAGATGTCCAGGCATCTAAGCTGAGATGAGAGAAGGGGCAAGGCAGGGCAGTAGGAGGGTGGCTGATGCTGCCAGAGAGAGAGGCTTTGGGACAGCAGCCTGTACAGAGAAATGAGCCAGTGGAGCAGGACACCCCGCCCCTCCCTGCTCAGAATCCCAGCATAAAATCCACATGACATAGAAGAGGCTCCATGGGGACCAGCGCTGAGGACACCCAGTGTCCACCCAGCCTTCTGACCTGCTTCAGGACCACGTTTTCAAAGGCCAGGGCTGGCGGGAGGAAGGATATAGGAGATATCAGGGGTAAATCATGTCTTTAACTCTGTCTGTGCCCTTGGCCCCAGCTTTGTGGAGAGGAGCAGTGTTTATGCAGCCCTGGTTCTGTGCCAGGCACATGCAAGGAAACTGGTGCTGCTGACACCAGGTGTTGGCTAAATATTTGTTAAGTAAGGGATGACTACGGGAGCCTGGCCAGACCTGGAACAAGGGTGTCTGAGAAAGTCCTTCATAGAGTCCAGAGAAAGTTCTCTGACTTTCTCACTCCCTGTCCCAGGTGGGCTTAGGTTCCACCCTGCCCGGACACATTATGATGCCTAATGATTTCTGGCTTTCCTTGTGATTTCAGCTATTCATTATTCATAGTGTCAATTTCTAGCTTTGCAAGGATCCGACCCTCCAGAGAAGGATATTCCTTTGTTCCTTCAGAATTAGGAACTGTACGGTGCCTTATTTTATACCTCTTTCTGGTCCTGGAAGCCACTTACTTCTCAGCAGCCCCAAGAATTCTTGCGGAATGAGAACAGCTCAAGACCACCCTCAGTAGGGCAGCCCTTGGTCACCTTCTCCTTGATGTCAATAATCCGTGTTGCCATTGGTCTAAGGTTCCACATGGCCCGGATTTCTTGTTGGTGCTCTGTTGCTAAGATGAACTGTTCAGGTCTCCCAGCACACATATTTCTGGCCTTGAGTTTTTCTTTCCTAGTCTTGATGACAACTTGGGATCCATGGTCCTTTTATCACCACGGGAAAGGCTGGCCTCCTCACTGGCCTTAAACTCTGTGAGGTGAGCCAGAGCCACTAAGGAGCCCAGCTTGGGCTGAGTGCTTCTATAACTAAGTGAGCAAAATGTGCTTCGTGGCAGAGAGACCAACCTGTGGTGTGAGATGGTGCCAGGCACCTGTCCCACACATGCTTGGCAATTATATCTGAACTACAGGAGCCGTGTTGGAGAACAGAAGGGGAGCCTTGATCACACAAAAGGTCAGAACTCGGCTAGAGCTTTCCTCTGATATAAAGTGTCCCCAGAGGAGAGGCTGTGTAAGCAAGCTTCTGGATGCTCATTCCTACACCCTAAACTCTAAGGTGAATTTTGATTGGTTTTAGGTATTTCTTCAATTTTTATAACTTTCTTTTACATTAAGGAAAAAACATTCATGCTGGAGGCTTAGTGGTTAAGGCACTTGCCTGCAAAGCCTACGGACCCAGGTTCTATTCCCCAGAACTCACATAAGCCAGATGCCTAAGGTGGTGCATGCATCTGGAGTTTTGCAGTGGCTAGAGGCCCTAGTGTGCCCATTCGCTCGCTCTCTCTCTCTCTCTCTCTCTTTCTTTCTTCTCTCTCTCTTAAATAAATAACTAAAAATAAAAGAAAATTTTAAATAAAAATACCAAATTCACAATCTAGGCATAGTGGTATATGTGTATAACCCTAGCTATTCTAGAGGCTGAGTGAAGAGTCTAGGAATTGGGGGCCAGCCTAGGCAACATAGAGAGACCCCCATTTCAAAAATAAATAAATAATCAGGGCTATGGCTAAATAATAATGGCTCAGTGGTTAAAAGCACTTGCTCTGCATGCCTGCTGAACACTGTTCAGATCCCTGGCAGCCGCATAAAGCCAGGGGCATGTGTTTATAATGCCTACTCACCTCTGCAATGGGAGACAAAATCAGGAGCATCCTTAAACGTGGGTCAGTTAATCTGGCCTTCTTAGCAGCAATTGTCCTCTGACCGCCCCATGTGTGCATAGGCATAAAGGCACCACCCCCCATACACACAAATATATACACACATAAAAGTAAGTAAAAATCAAAGCCTTTGAAACCCATGGATGTAATGAAAGACAACATCATTTGCCAGACTTGAGTATCCTAAAGCCCTCTGCAGTGGCAGGCGCAGCCTCTGGCTCACCTCTAGCCTCAGTTTCCTAATCAGTAAGATGACACCACAGTGCCCTCCTTGGAAGAGTCTATAAGACTGTGTCCCCAGTGCTTCCTCCACCTTGGCACGGCACTCAGTGAACGTCAGCTGATGTGCCTGCTAACGTCTGGTAGTCTCAGGAGCGTGAGTGCTCAGTGCGGAGACTCCCTTTCCTTCTTTGCTTGTTTCATTGGACATCCAGCCCAGACCAGTTACAGCCCCTTGAGAATGGTCTGTGATGGCACTGGGCTGCCACTTAGGTACTGGATGACACCGTGTCACTGGCGTCCTTCTGCCTCGTTTGCTTTCTTACGGGTCTGCCTAGAGATAAGACCATACTGGAGCGCCTGATTCCCTGACTAGGGCTTAGGAGCATGACCACCATAGCCAGGCCCTCATCTGCTATCTAACAGGAGAAGCGCAGCCCCTGGCCACACACCTGGACAGACTGGGGACGTGGGACACGGAGTCTCTCCTTCCTGAAAGGCCCGTTCCCACTTTCTTTCCTGCCCAGCCCGCTCTCAGCCCCTCAAAGAGAACTGGAAACCAGGGCTTTGTGCAGGGAGGCCCAAAGTATCTCCTTTGCCAATTGGGAATAGCTCTGCCTCCACAGGCACAGATGACAAAGCCAGAGTAAACAGGAGTGTGGGGCCGAACTCAGGAGTGCGCGCAGCATGATCCAGGCCACCCATGGGGCAGGGGGAGCCTGTGAGGGCTGAGATCTTTGTCAAGGACACAGCCTTGGCCTCAATGGTCCCGGGTCCTCTGGTCCAGGATGCTCCTTTGTGAGAAAGGCAGGACTACACTACAAACCCAGAGAAAATATGTTGTTCTTTTTGTTTCCTCTTCGCGGCTGTTCCAGATCCTCAGGGGTCTGACCTTGGACCTGGGATAAATTCTGCCTCAGGCCAGCTGGGCTTGCGTCCCAACTCTGCTGCCTACCATCTGTGGGAGGTTGAGTGAGTTACACGTGCTCCCCAAGCCAAGGTTCCGCACTTTTGATCTGAGAGAATAGTAATGCCAGTGGGCAGGGGTGCTTTTCCATCTGACGAGGATTGTGCGCTGTAAGGGCGGACCGCTAGTAGGACGGATGCCCGATCCGCAGTTACAGGGGATAAGATGAGTCCTCTATTACGTTCTGAACCCTAGCTACCTCCTTTGCCTGGCCTGACTCTCAACTCTGGAAGTTGGAATTGAAATCACCGTTTTAACAGGTAAGGAAACATGTTTAGCTGGGCCAGTTGGCTCATATACAAAGTGGAAGAGATGGGATTAGAATCCAGATCTTGCAGGGCTGAGATCAGGTGCTTCTATCTGAAGGAGCCTGCGCGGGCCACTGACCACCTTGCCCAGTAGAGGCCTCAGAGCTTCTCACCTGTTAGAGGGATTTGTCAAGGCCTGTGATAGCAACTGGATCTTTTTAGGGAAGCCACTTCCCATGCAAGGAGTAGAGACACATTTCAGAAGGTGGCAAGTTCTGGAATGAGAAATGAGCTTTATGAGGAATGGGAAGACTTAACAGGTCAAACGTAGTTAGACGACCATACGCACACATTCCAGCATCCCTCTCAGACTGGTAGACAGAGTCAAAGAACCTTCCAGATGCTGGGTGGGCTCCATGCCCATGTGAGACCTTCCCCATGGCTGTCCCTTCTTTTTTATTTTATTTTTATTTTTAATATTTAATTAATTAATTTATTTGAGAGAGAGAGAGAGAGAGGAAGAGGCAGAGAGAATTGGCACACCAGGGCCTCCAGCCACTGCAAATGAACTCCAGACGTATACGCCCTCTTGTGCCTCTGGCTTACGTGGGTCCTGGGGAATGGAACTGGAGTCCTTAGCCTTCGCAGACAAATGCCTTAACCACTAAGAAATTTCCTCAGCCCCTTTTTTTTTTAATTTTTATGAGAAAGGGAGCAAGAGAGAGAGACACACACAGAGAATTGGTGCGCCAGGGTCTCCAGCCACTGCACATGAACTCCAGATGTGTGCACTACCTTGTGCACACGTGTGACCTTGTACACTTGCATCATTTTGTGTGTCTGGCTTATGTGACATCTGGAGAGTCAAACATAAGTCCTTAGGCTTGGCAGGCAAGTGCCTTAGCCACTAAGCCATCTCTCCAGCCCAGCTGTCCATTCTTATAGGGAAGCCATGATAAGTTATCAGTAGAGCCAGTAGAAAATGGTCTGGGAAATCAATGGCCTTCACCTTGGGGACCTTGGTACCTGCACAATGTTGTAATGATCTCCATGTGCCCCATGGGAAGCTCAGCTAGGGCTCTCCTCTTGCTAGGGAAAGATTCTCCACCCCTGGGTCCAGGCTATCTCACTGCCCTGGAAGTGCTGGGTGTGTCAACATTAGGGCCATAGGAGACGGCCCCACTCCCTGCATCCTAGGAGCCTTATGATAGGTGAAGAAAGCACAGCCCGGGTTTCTGGATTCTGCCTGCCTCTCTGGTCTCAGATTGAAGCTGACTGAGGTCTGTGCTTGCTTTGGATGTCCCCACATCCATCGGCCTTCATTCTAGCCTGTGGATCTCCATTTTTCCTTCTCTGGAGCAGGTCTACCATTCTCTGGCCCATTTCTGCTGGCCAGGTACTCTCTGGTGTCTCTCCCTAGCGCTATGGCAGGAGCAAAAGGGGAAGCTGGACTCCTACTACCTGCATGGCTGTCTCCCTTGGGCTTACTGTTCTCCACTCTAATAACTCTGATTGCAGGCAAGAATAATTTGTTCAGGGCTACTTAACCCAGCACTATTACACAGACATCCTATTAACTTCAGGACCATGGGGGGAGTGGCTACTTTGTTCCAAATTGAAAGTAGCTGGCAGTGGCCTTCATGCCAGGAGGACTCTGGGAAGTGAGATACCATGCCACAGCGAAGAGGAGAGCAAGCCAGGCCCTGATTAGCCTGCTGAGGTCCGAGCCCCGTGCCCTGCCAGCGTGACCCTCACCTCCCCTAGTCTTCTTAGCATTACCAGGCCTTCTCTGAGCCGCTCTTCTCACTATACCCCAGGTCCCAAGACCCCTTGTGCTGTGGATTACCAAAGGCGGGGTGGTGGTACGATGCAGCCGTGGCAGGAAGCAAAGCGACAAGAGGGACAGCACAGACCCGAGGCTTAACAAGCTGTATTAGAAACCTACCATGTCTGACAGGACTGTTCCTTGAAAAGCTGCTGCCCACCTTGAGTTCCTGGTCACTGCTGAACAACAGTGCCAACCACGTCCATGTTCCTGGGGCACCTGGAGGCTGAACAAGATGGCACGTGACATACACAGTGCCAGACATATTACAGCTGCCCAGTACAATTCAAACTGTCCACTTTTCTCTACTCACGTACCTCCACTGGGACTGGACCAGAAGCCCGAGGCCAAGTTGAATGAAAACCTGAGTCGGGTCCCCCTCCTCACTCCTATCTTGAAGAACTGCTTCTCCCAAGTCAGCTCGGCTAGACCCAGTCCCTTCAATGGCACGTTCTGGAATGGAGAATTTGTCAACAGCAGAAGAGAGTCTTTTCATCTCCTTGTGTGTTTATTGGCCATCCACCCATGTGGGAATGTGAGGCCCACGCACCTCCACCTTGTGAGGATGCTCTGTGGTACCTCACGCACCTGCACGTGTGAATGTTGCATGAATGGTGGCTAGATATCGGCAGCATTGAGACTTGTGCCATGGGTCCCTTTTTATCAATAAATTATATTTATAGACGTGAATTTTTAAAATACTTTAAAAATTTGTTTTGGTCTTTAAATACTTTTATTTATTTATTTGCAAGCAGAGAAAGATGGAGAGAAGAGAGAATGGGCATACCAGGGCCTCCAGCCACTGCAAATGAATTTCAGGCACATGCATCACTTTGTGCATCTGACTTCATGTGGGTCTGGGTAATCAAACCCAGGTCCTTATGCTTTGCAGGCAAGTGCCTTACCTGCTGAGCCATCTCTCTGACCCTAAAAATATGTTTTATTAACAATTTTATATGTGCACATAATGCATGTGGATCATAAGACCCTCTTGTAACCCTCATCTGTCCTCCTTCTGCACCCCTTCCACAGAAGATCTTCTTCTTTCTAATTAGTCTCTCTTTTACTTTAAACTCCAGTATGGTACAAGTCTTATGCAGGTAATGGCAGTTGTTGTGGGGTCATGAATGCGATGACCACTTCCTGTCTGGAAGACAGCATTCCACAGCACTCCTCCCCATCCATCTTCTGGCTCTTACATTCTTTCCACTCTTACTTCCACAATGTGTCCTGAGCCTCACGGGTGTGATGTAGATGTCTTATTTAGCACTGAGCACTCAACAGTTACTTCTTCTCGGCACTTCTGTGAGTTTGAGTCTCCCCAGTAGTCAATACCAATTGCAAAAGGAAGCTTCTCTGACCAAAGATAGGGGCAGCATAATCTATGGGTATAAATATAAATAATTAGAGGGTGATTTGATTGGCATAGCACATCCATATGTCCAAACACCAGCAGTAAGTTCCCTCCTGGTACCTATAACCTTTCTAGCCATAAATTTTTCACAGGTTTTACAATACCATGCATAAATTCTCTCCCACCTAGTAGACCTCAAGCCTAATCAGTCAGTTGATTACCCACAGTCATGCCACTCTTCCACCGGTGAGCACATCTTGCCTGACCATTTGATTGTGTAGCTCACAGAGCCCAGTACTAGCTAAGACTGCTGATGAGATTTTCTCCCCCAGAAGCTTGTGTAGAACTTCCCAGCACTGTAGTAGCTAGTAGTCAACAGTAGGGTCTTGCTGACTAGTTCTAGTGGGCAACTAAGAGCACTGGCAATAACTTGTATTCTTTGGAGGGTTTCTGGGGACTTAGTGCATGGTCCCTTTTTTGAGGTCTGGTCTTTTTGGGCAATTTATGAAGCTTCTAACTCTCCATCTTCTTATTTTTGAGTTTCTGTGCTGGAATTTGAAACACTTAACCAGCCAGCATGTCTTTGATGAGATGAGGTATCAGTCCAAGCAAGGCCAAGGTCCCTGCCTTGTCCCCATCCTTCACTGGTTGCCCATGCAGCTTGCCATGGCAGGAGTCCACTGATGAAGTCTGGGTCCTCTCCACTGTCTATCTGCATTCCAGCCTGGAGGGTAGGAGGGGCACCTGATACCTGAGGGGCCCCACAGAAAGGCAGGAAGCTGAGATCTGGGAAGAAGAAGCAGAGATGAGGATATTCCACAGGCTTCTGGGCTAACTGGGGAAGAGAAGCCAGGATGCCAGCAAAAGATTCAGGGGAGACATTTAGGATCACTAGTGACTACTGCGTGGTGCTCCACAGATCGAATGTGGGGGCTGAATAAGAGGATAAGAGAAGGAGGTCTATGATCAGAAGGTCAGTCCTGGTCCTTTCTGGGTGAAATCACCAAGATCCCTTTTTGTGTTCTTAGAGGTGCAAAGAATAATAGCTTTGGAGCCAAACCTGGACTTGAATTCAAGCCCTCATGTGTACTCCCTATCTTAATTCATTTGTTCAGCTATAATTCTATACCACAGACTGAGTGATTTTTTTAAATCTGTTTTAAAATGTATTTTTTATTTATTTATTTTATTTTATTTGCACTCAAGTGGGGTGGGGGGCATGCTGAGCTTTCTTGATGTTTCATGCAAATTCCAGACTCATGCCCCATCCCTTTGTGGTCCAGTTTTATGTGAGTGCTGGAGGACCAAACCCAGGCCAGCAGGCCTTGCAAGCAAGTGTCTTTCAACCACTGAGCAATCTCCCCACTCCTGAATGGGTGGTTCCTAGACAGCCATTATTTCTCAGAGCTCTGGAGGAGCGGAAGTGCAAGATGATCAAGATGCCAATACATATGGGTTCTGCTGGGAACTCTCTTTCTAGCTGAATTCTCACACCAGCAAGTTGACTACACAACCTCTCTTATAATGGCACTAATTCAATTCAAGAAGCCTTACCTTCATAACCTGATCACTGCCTGAAGACCCCACCTCCAGTTCCATCCATTTTCCTGAAAACACCATAATTTTGCTCTTTATGGTTGAATAAAACTCCATTGTGCATTTATACCACCTCTTCTTATTTATCTATGGACAGACACCTAGGCTGATTCCATAACTTGATTATTTTGAATACTGCTTCATTAAACATGGGTGCACAGGTATCTCTGTAAGATGCTGAATGCTGATTTAAATCCCTTTGGATGTATTCCCAGGAGTAGTATAGCTGGATCATATGATAGTTCTATTTTTAATGGTTGAGGAACCTCAACACTGATTTCCATAGTGGCTGGACTAACTTATGTCATGTTAACAAAAATAAACCAGACATAAAAGGACAAGTATCATATATTTTTCTCTCCTCTATCAAGCCTGGACTTTATATAGATATGTATAAAATCACTATATGTATATATAATATGAAATAGAGATGGGAATATTTGGGAAAGAAAGGGGACTTAGTGGAAGTGGGGAGAGGGTAAAAAGAGAATGGGGTAAATGTGTCAATGTGCATGATATACTTGAGTGAACATGCCTGTTTGAGACTCTCACTTTGTACCATTTATATGTCTATACAAGTAAATTAATTTAAAAGGACATTCTATCTGTAAGTACTACTATAATGAGGCTTAGAGCTTCAAGATAGGCATTTTAGAGGGATGCAAACACCCAGTCATTGTACTGAGCAGGTGATGTTCCTTCTCTGGTCCTCCATGCCTTTATCTCCAAAATGAGGAAACCGCAGGTATCAAAGGTCCTTTCCATTTTTATTTTATTTTTTTAGTTATGTACACAGTCATGTTGGTACCTTCATTAGCCTCCTCCCTGTCCTCCCCCCCTCCAAAGGGTCCCTGCTCATTGGGGAATGTGGGTCATTCATTGTGAGGTTAGCCATCAGTTATGGGGAGGAGGCAATGTCTCTGTGCATAATGTTCCAACATGTAGCTCTAACAATCTTCCTGCCCCCTTGCCCGCAAATTTCCCTGAGCCATGTTGGGTACATTTTAGGTCTACTTCAGTGATCCTTTCCATTTCTGAGGCTTTAATAATTAACTATCATACCTTCAGCATGCTCATATGCCTGCTATGTGCCCAACATGGCCTATGCACTCTGCATGCACTATCTTACTTAATGTTTATAAGAGCCTCCAAGGTGGTGAGCTGTCCTGAGCCCCATTTACAGAGATGAAGACCTGACCTGTAGAGAGAGGATGTGTGTTACGGCTAAGATATAAAACTGCTTGTGGGACTAGAGAGATGCCTTAGTGGTTAAGGCGCTTGCCTATGGAGCCTAAGGACCCATGTTCAACTCTCCAGATCCCACGTAAGCCATATGCACAAGGTGACACAGCACACAAGGTCACACATGCTCACAAGATGGCACCTGTGTCTGGAGCCGGAGGCTCTGGGGCACTGATTCTCTCTCTCCTCTGTCTCTTTCTCTCTCTCAGTCTCATAAAATAAAATAAAATAAAATAAAATAAAATAAAATAAAATAAAATAAAATAAAAAACTGCTCACACATTGATGGTGTGGTCCCCAGCTAATGAGTCCAGTCCTGGAGAGGTGATTGAGTCACGAGAGGCTAATTCATCAGTAGATTAAAACACAGATAGGTTCATCATTTGACAGCATTACTGGGAGGTGGTGGACACTAGAGGTTGCAGGTAGGTTGGAGAACTAGGTCACTGAGGACTGGCTTTGAAGGCTCCCACCCTTTCATGCCCCACCCTGCCTTTGATCTCCCTCTGCTTCCTGACTGTCATCAGGTGAGTAGCCTCCCTGTACTATATCCTTCTCCCATGACGTCTTTTGCCTTAATACAGCCCCCAAAGTTATGGAACCCGCCAACCAGGGGATGAAACCTCTGAAACTATTAGCCAAAATAAATTTTTCTCTTAAATCATCTTCTCAGTCATTTTGTGACAGCCATGGGAAGCTGGCTAACACAACATATCTGGCCATCATCATCCAGAAAGAGGAGTACCAGAGCTGGAAGCCTGTCTGTCTGTCTGTCTGTCTGTCTTCCAGTCTCAATGTTTTCCTCCCAATCTCCATCACCCTCTCCCGATTTACAAAATCAGATCTAGGAGAAGAAAGCAATGAAGACAAAATTCCTTCTCTACAAGGCCAAGGGGCAAGATGTAATCTTGCTTTAGAAGGACAAATTTTCCAGGTCATCGGACTGAAGAAGTACATTTCTAGACAACCCCTCCCCCAATGCCTGAGCTCCCCAAGCTATAGACAAACAAGGAAGTGTGGGAAAACTGGCCGGGCAGCCAAGAGAGCAGGGATTGGAGGGAAAGGAAACACCTTCAGCAAGTATTTTCAGTTATAAACTCCAGTCTGACCAATTTTCATTTCTCACTAACATGAGGCTGTTGGGAGAGAATTGGGCACGGGTCAGGGGAGATATGACGCTGGGGCTTTTAAGTGAGAGGCCAGGGTTAGACTACCCCAATTTTCTATCTTGCAACATTTTGATTAACCTGGGCCTGTTTGACTTTTTTTTTTCAAACCATCTGTGCTTAGCAGGCCAGGCCCAGGCTTGTTGCTCGGTATCTGCAAACATCAGCTAGGAGCCAGCTGTCACTCGGAGCCTGGGATGTTTCTAAGCCAAGGCGCATATTGAATTGCAGAATGGTTCACAGCATCCTGCTGTTGCTGAACTCTGCTCACATCCCACACATCCAGAAGCAGCAGCCTGTCATTCCGAATGCCACAGGAACCACAGAGGGATGACAATTGCCACGGTACATAGAGTGGATGCCCATTTGCTGGGGCTTTATAAGGATCCCTACTGTGGTGGTTTGAATGAAATGCCCCCCCCCAAAATGCCCCCTATTGTTTTGAACAATTAGTCCTCAGCTGGTGACAATTTGGGAAAGTTGTTGGGCATTTGGGAAGTGGAGCCTTGCTGGAGGAGATGTGTTGCTGGGGGGTGGGGGGGAGCTTCAGTCTGTTACAGCCCAGCTCCAAGCCCAGTAGATAGGCTACTTCCCACCTGCTGATGTGGAGGTTGTGATCCAGGCTTCTGGCTTAGGCCTTGCATGCTTTCTCCTCCATGATGAAACTTCTCCTCAAAGCCATAAGCTGAAATAAACCCTTTCCTCCCATGAGCTGCTTATGATCATGGGTTTTTGTCTCAACAACGAGAAAGTAACTGTCATATCTACATTTAACTCAACCCTGTCCTTGTGACTTGCCTATTCTTATTCCCAACCTGAGGCTTGGAGAGGTTGAATAATTTGCCAAGGTCAAGCACAAGGTCAATACTGTGATCCCTACAACCAAGTGTGGTTCTAAAGGAGTACTCACGTAGTCAGGTACCACAGCAACATTGTCTTCTGTTAGGTACATGTTGAAGTCCTAAGCCCCAATGTGAGTGCATTTGGAGATAAGACCTTGAAAGATGTGAAGTTAAACGTGGTCACCAGGGCACGGTTCTAACCTTATAGGACCAGTGCCCTTATAAGAGGAGAAAGATGGAGCAGGGATTTGAGAAGAAAGCTACCTTCAAGCCAAGGAGAGAAGCCTCACCACATACCAACCCTGCTGGTACCTTGATCATGGACCTGTGCTCTCCAGAACTGTGAGACAATTAATTTGTTGATGAAAGCAACAAGTCAGTGTATTATGTTATGGTATCTCCAGTAGATAATATACCCTTTCTTATATATTTTTTATTTCAATTTAATTTTACTTATTTGAGGGAGAGAGAGTCAGACAGAAAGAAAGGGAGTATAGGCACACCAGGACCTCTTGCCACTGAATACAACTCTAGAAATATGTGCCACTTTGCGCAACTGGCTTTGCATGTGTACTGGTGAATTGAACCCAGGTTGTCAGGTTTTCAGGCTTGGTAAGCAAGCAAGCACCTTTAACTGCTAAGCCATCTCTCCAGTCCCTTTCTTGTTCTTTTATTGTGATAAACACACATAAAATTAAGTTAGCATTTTAACTATTTGTAAGTGTGCAATTCAGTGGCATTAAGTACACTCACATGAAATATAACTATCACCAGCATCCATTTCTAGAACGTTTGCATCTTTATATAACTGAAACTCTATGCTCCCATTCTCTTCTCAGCCCTTGGCCACCACCATTTTATTGCCTGCCTCTATGATAATGACTATTCTAAACACCTTACATAATTAGAAGCATGACTAGCATGAAATATTTTGCTTCTTAGTTTACTTACCATGATTTGCTTGTTTGTTTGTTTTTGTGTGTTTCAAGGTAGGGTCCCACTCTAGGCCAGCCTGACCTGAAATTCACTATTCAGACAAGTGGCTCCTCTGTAGTCACTTAATACCGGCAAAGGTTCCTGGGAGCAATAGGTATAGCTGATCCCCCTTGCCCAGCTTTGCTCCAGCCATTGAAAATAAAAGACCTTCTCTTCTGTGAACATGAGTTTTGAGTATGTTAGACTTATTTCACTGCCTCCATTTCCAACTTGTGCTCCATTGGGAAACTCTTAGGGAGTTCCCTTGTCTGAGCCTTCTATGTCTGGTAGCAGGAGTACAAGGAGAGAGAATGTCCTGGCCCCTCTCAAAGGCAGTGACTCCTTCGCTGGAATTTTTATGGGGACCGCAATGAATTTTCAATTGCAATTTTGACCATAAAACAATTTGCACGATATTAATTCTTCCAATTCATGAGCATGAGAGGTTTTTCCATCTTCTAGCGTTTTCTTCCATTTCATTCTTAATGTTTTAAGACTTTTCATGATAGAGGTCTTAAAGGGCTAAAGTACTTTTAAAAAGCTATTGTGAATGTGATTAGTTCCTAAATGATTCATCAGAATGTTCATTATTGATATATAGGAAGACTACTCATTGTATATGCTAATTTCGTATCCTGCTACTTTTGCGTGCTCATGGGCTTCTGGTGGAGTCTGAGGGCTCTTTACACATAGGATCATATTGTCTACAAACACAGATGAATGTGGTATTTCGAATGGAAGTGATAGTGAATGATTTTTTAAAATATTTATTTTTATTCATTTATTTGACAGAGAGAGAGAGAGAATGGGTGTGCCAAAGCCTCCAGCCACTGCAAACTCCAGACACATGTGCCCCCTTATGCATCTGGCTAACGTGGGTCCTGGGGAATTGAACCTGGGTCCTTTGGCTTTGCAGGCAAACACCTTAACCGCTAAGCCATCCCTCCATCCCATGAATGATTTTTTTTGATAGGTTGCTGAATTCAGTTTCAATTTTATTAAGAATTTATGCAACTATGTTCATCAGATAAATTTAGCTTACAATTTTATTTCTTCTTTGGTAGTTTTTGTGCCATTATTATTTTGGTATCAGGGTAATACTAGCTTTGTAAAATGAATTTGGTGGTTTTCCTTATTTATTTTTTAATAGTTTGAGAAACATTGGTGTTAGCACTTCTTAAACAATTTGGTAGAATTCAGCTGTGACTCCATTATATGTGTCTAGAAATAAATACATTTCTTTTAGATTTTTCCAATTTATTGTAATATGGGTTTTCAAAGTGCTCTAATGATCTTCTTGCTATCAGGGGTATTGGTTGTAATGTCTCCTGTTCCTTCTCTTATTAGGTTTGATTGTCACTCTTTTTTGTTAGGGGTGTGTGTGTGTGTGTGTGTGTGTGTGTGTGTGTGCAAATGTGAATACCTCATGAACATGCACGCAAAGGCCAGAGGAGAACGTCGACCATCCTTCTCTTATCAGACATTTATATATTGCTTGAAACATGGTCTTTCCCCCAACCTGTAGCTACTGTCCACCAGTGAGACCTAGCAATCCTCCAGTCTTCACTCCCCTCCCTCCCACTTATTATGGTTCCAAACAATCATTATAAACCACCACAGGTAAAATAGTCTGTAGATAATTGCTATCTGCTTGCTCTATCAGGCATTTACTTCTACTGTCTCTGGAGTTTCTTTTGCTTATTTGTTTTGATCTGGCTGATCTGTTGGTGAGAGTGAGTTATTGACATAACCCACTAACATTGTGCGGAGGTCAGTCTGTCTTTACATCTAGTACTGATATTGTTTCATGAAACGGAATGTGCCAGTATTGGAGCACAGGGTGAGAGTTGTTGTATCCCCTTAATGGAATGTTCCCTTCATCAGTATGAAGTGGCTTTTTTTTTTATCTTCCCTAGTTTTGTTTTGAAGTCTCCTATATATTAGCATAGCTACCCCTAGTTCTTTTTTCTAGCTCCATTTACTTGAGATGCCCTTTTATCATCCTTTCATCCTAAAGTTTGATCTTGCCAGTAAGGGCAAACAGATGGGCCTTTTGGTGGAGAATTGGGGCAATTAGCAGTCAGAGCTATTATTGAAAAGTTTGTATTAATTCCTGTCATTCTGTTGTTTTTGAAATGTTTGGTATGTGTGCTTGTTCACTTAATATTGTTTGCGTGTCCTTTCGATGTGTGGCATTCCCTCAAGTTTCTTCTGTACTGATTACTTAGTGACCACGAATTTCTTTAGCTTGTGTCCATTATGGTAAGTTTGTTTTCTTTCTCCTTAAATTGCAAAGGACTGCTTTTGTGGACATAGTAATCTGGTTTGGCCGAAATGCATTATTCCACACCCTCTCAGCCTTTGAGTTTCTGTGGAGAAATCTTTTTTATTCTGATGGGCTTGCCTTCAGATGTGAGCTGATGCCTCTCTCGTTGCCTTTCCATACTCCTTCTTTGTCCTGCACACTGAGCATGTGTACTGTAATACAAAGTGGGAAGGTGCTTTTCTGGCCTTGTCTGCTGTTCTAAGACTCCTGTATCTCGATGATCATCTCTTTCCCTACATTTGGGAAATTTCGTGTCATGATTTTAATGAATAGGTGCCTTTAGCTGCTCTCTCTCCCTCTGTCTCTTCTAGTTCTTGTAATTCTTCTCCTTCTCCTCTTCCTCCTCCTTCTCCTTCTTCTTCCTCTTCTTCCTCTTGTTCATTCATGATTTGTAAATTTGGTCTTTTAGTGGTGTTCCATAGATATCACATCTTTGTTGTTGTTTGAGTTTTAAAATCATCCACCTTGTCTTCAGGCTCTAATAACTGGACTTCTATTTGACTGACCTTGCTGATGAGGCTTCCCATTGTGTGTATGACATGTGTGCATGCTCATGTGTGAGAGTTTGGGTGCACACATACCGCTGCACATGTGGAGGTCAGAGGACAACTTGTGGGTATTGGTTCCCATCTTCCATCTCATTTGAAGCAGGCTCTCTCTCTCTCTCTCTCTCTCTCTCTCTCTCTCTGTCTCTCATAAATAAAATAAAAATTGAAAAATAGAGAGTTCAAAGACAAAGGATCTTCAGGAATTACCCGAGTTACAATCCCAGTTCTACACTTGTTAGTGATGAGGCAGTGACCACAGGCAAGTGACTCACCTCCTAAGCTTCAGGGGATGGGGAAAGCCCTAGCATTTCCATTGCACACAGTTGCCTAGGGGTTGGGATAGGGATGCACAGAGAGCTTGGTGAAGAATCTGGGCACCTCTATCATGGCGAACTGTCACTATCAGCGTTCAGTACAAAAGCCAAATCCTTCCCGTAAATCTGTTCATCCTACTCTCCCTTGCACTTAGAAGCTCAGTGATGTGGCTTCGGAATACTTTGCTTTTGAAATTCCCCTTTGCCACTGGCCTGTAAGCACTGAAACGCAGGGTCAGGTCCAACTGGGAGCCGTGGTTCTGGGTGCTGGCACAGTGCCTGGCAGAGCCAATGAGCACATGCAACCCAAAATGAGGACCTTGCAGAGTCCACACTGCACAGAACGTCCTCCTCGGGTGTGAGCTTGCGGCTTTGCTGAGACAGCCCTCCATCCCCACCGGCTTCCTCCAGACAAGGCATCACTTTGATAAATTAGCTGTGGACATACGTATCCTGCAGGTGGCAGGAAAATGCAATTTAGTTTCCAATTAAGCTGGGTTTGGGGGGCGAAGGGACTTGCCTGTCTCAAGCAAGGAAGCTTATTCTAAGCAGACCTACCATTATTATGGGTAATGATTCTGCCATGAAGTGGACTCCGGCAGAAATGGTTCTACTCTTGGGATGCTGCAACGAGGAAGAGATGGTGTCTCCAAAGGTTAAGACTGCTTTTTACTTTCAAGAACAAAGTTCACGCAAGCGTATTCAAGAACTTTCCAAAGAGGGCCATAGAGATTGCTTAGTGGTTAAGGCACTTGTCTGTGAAGTTTAAGGACCCAGGTTCCATTCCCCAGTACCCATCTAAGCCAGACGCATAAGATGGCGCATGCGTCAGTCATCTGGAGTTCATTTGCAGTGACTAGAAATCATGACGTACCCATTCTCTCTCTCTCTCTCTCTCTCTCTCTCTCTCGCTCTCGCTCTCGCTCTCTCTCTCTCATAAATTTTTTAAAAAAATGAACTTTCAAAACAAATACATTTAATCTGTATGAAACAGAACATTTTAAGATGGAATAAGGCTCAAGGTAGGTTAAGAAAGCAAAACAGAGCTATTGTCAGGCATGTTCTCGAGAAGTCACTAGTGAAAGAAAAATGTCAACAGGGAGTCCTTAGAGCTCTCAGCGCAGAAGCAAATGTGCACAGATGGCACAAGGAGACTTGCTGAAAGTGGATAAACATTGTGGAGTGTCTTTTATGCACCAGGCACTGTGCTGAGTACCCCACATTCATGATTGCACCGAATTATTCTAAGTGCTCTATAAAACAAATGAAGTTGTTCTCCTTTTCCAATTGAGAGAATTGAGCCTCGGGGAGATTAAACGAACCGCCCAAGGTCAAAGAGGTCATAGAAAAGCCAAATTTGAACTCTCAGACTTCTGAGCTTTCTGAAACCCTGCAGGCTCCATCGTCAAACACAAACACAAAAGGATAGCGAGGGTCATATGAGTACTGTCATATGCATAAGTTTGAAATGTAGACCCAGAGTTGTAAGAATGAGAACAAGGCCTTAAAAAGATGTTCACAGAGACTGAAGGTAAATGATAGCCTTGTCTGCTTGGCGCAATGGCCCGATGATATCTCACCCAAAACACAGTTCTCTGGGTTTACTCCAAATGTCCTCATAGGGAATGGGGTTGTGAAACCTGGCTTCAGTGGCCCAGCATGGCTAGAGAGTTTCAATGGGGCCAAGAGCAGCTTCATGCTCCTCCTCCTCGTCCTCCTTCTTCTTCTCTTCCTGCTCCTTCCTCCTCTTCTAGTTCTTCTAATTGTTTTTACTTATTTACTTATTTAGTGTATGTGTGAATGCAGGCACATGCTCACCATGGTAGATGTGTGGAGGACAATTTTCAAGTTTTTCCTCCCCTTTGACTTCACTTGAGTCCTCTCTCTCTTCTCTCTCTCTCTCTCTCTCTCTCTCTGTTTCTCTCTCTCTCTCTTCTCATTGTTTACTGCTGTGCTTGCCAGAATAGCTTATCTAAGAGTTTAGAGCTTCAGGGAAATCCTCCTGTCTCCACCTCCCACGTCATGATCAGCGTGCTAGATTACAGAAGCTCACCACGGCTTCCAGCCTTTACGTAGGTCAAGGGATCCAAACTGAGGTACTCAGGTTTAAGTGGCAAGTGCTTGATCCACTGAATTACCTCTCTAAGCCCTCCCAGGAGTTTCTTAAAGGAGTCTAGTCATTGCCTATCAGTGAGATCTAGTCATTGCCTAGTCATTGCATGGGGAATTCAAGTTCAAAGTCAGAAGAATAGACGAGGGCTGGAGAGATGGCACAGAGGATAAGAGCACTTCTTGTGCAAACATGTGCAGCCCCAGAGATTGTTCAAGATCAATCCCCAGAACGCACAGAAACAACTGGGCATGGCCAACTGGGTGTTTCTGTTCTGTAGGGGAGCAGGTACCCTAGAACCGTCTGAGCTCATGTAAAAACAAACAGCAAGCTTCTAGATCAGTAAGATCCACTGGCTCAAGTAGGAGCAGTTGGAAGAGTGATGGAACAAGACATGTGACATTCCACTCTGGCTACCCCAAGTGAATGCCCCCTAGAGTAGGTGAGCTGCATAATAGCACATGGACACACACACATACACCCCCCACCACAACCACACACATACCACATTATACATACTAGCAAAAAAAAAAAAAAAAAAGTTGGTGTCAGGCATGGTGGTGCAAGCCTTTAATCCCAGCACTTGGGAGGCAGAGGTAGGAGGATCACCATGAGTTCAAGGCCACCCCGAGACTACAGAGTGAATTCCAGGTCAACCTGGGCTAGAGTGAGACCCTACCTTGAAAATCCAAAAAAAAAAAAAAATAATAAGTTGGAGGGAGAGAAGAAGGAAGGAGAGGGCGGAGGAGGAGGAAAAAGAGAATAGAGACAGGGACCATGGCCAGCATACTCGCAGAAAATTTAGTTGGATGCCACGAAGGTATGACACAGCCCCAAATTTATGACTGATAGTACAAGAAGCCTAACAATAAACAGAAATGCTTATACTGTCAACTCCTGGATGAATGCCAGAGTAGATCAGTCCGTGGTTTGTGAACACTAGGGAAAGGAAGCCAAGGTGCATGGGAGAAGGACTGTGGGGGCTGGGGCAGAGCAAAGATCACATCACAGCTACACTTCCGCGGAGCCATAGAGTGGCCCGTCACATGCAGATCACTGAGGCTTGAGCACACCTGGGTTCCAGGTGGTCTAGGTGGGCTAAAGGCTGGAGGTGGTGGGCTCGGGCAGATTGCAGCAGCCTTGGTGAGTCTTGGTGGGGTTCACATCTCAGATGTTCACTCTTGGATGTCACTTACATCTGTTGACTCTCTCAGAGGTATGATGCGAGGAATTTGTGAGATTCTGGCTCTGCCTGTGAGGTCTGCAGTGACAGCTCAAGGCTCTCAACATTTTCCATAAAAGAACGAGGCTCCCACTGCTTACAAAGCCACGCTGAAGTCTGAAGCCATCCTTTATAGCTTTAATGCCGGCTCTACTGTTTTCTAACTTGTGGAGTAAGTTGAATCCCTCCTTGTGCCTCAGTTAGCTCATCTATGAAATGGACATGCCAATATCAGCCTCTAGGATGCCATTGGTGTTAAATGAGCTGAACATGGAAATGCTTGGTCCAGATACTGGCGCACAGGTGCTCTGCAAATGTTAGTCTGTATTACTATTAGGAAAGACAGATTCATATATGGGGAATGATTAGCTAAATATAGCTCAGAATGGAAACGCTTCATCTCGATACAGTGAGTCATTCATTTAAAGACTACAGATATAGAATGCCACCAAAAAGAAATGTAGAAGGGCATGAGGGTTTCCTCTTGGTAATGCTTCTTATATCAAATAGGAAAGTTTTGTTTTGTTTTTAGCTTCTGATACCACCCAGTTCAGCACTACCTGGGTGTCCTAGAATTTAATTTGATTTTGATACTACCCAATGTTAACACAACACTCCATAGGTTAATGATGCAGCCCTACAAGACTGCCCATTTCAGATGCCAGCCACAAATGGGGTGCCCAGGTGACCTACACTTCTATCTGACTGACAGGGGTTTTCCATGACCTCCCTTATTTCTAGGTTCAATAATGCATTAGAAGGCTCCACAGAACTCAGACAAACACTTTCCTACTATAGTTAGCTCTTCCCCAAAACTCATTATCTGCAGTGGACATATTCCATGACCCCTGTGGATGCCTGAAGCTAAGAACAAGATGGAACCCTATAGATACCATGTTTTCCACATATCTAAAAATATAAACTTGTGTTTATACATATGTATACCTATAATTAAAGTTAATTTATAAAGTAAACACAGTAAGAGATCAGTAATAACTAATAAGCCTGACATGGTGGCATATGCCTTAAATCCCAGCAGTTGGTGGGGGGGGGGGGAAGGCCAGAGGTAGAAGGATCACCATTAGTTTGAGGCCAGCCTGAGACTACAGAGTGAGAGATCAGCCTGGGTTAGAGTGAGACCCCCACCTCAATAAAATAATAATAGGGATAGAGAGATGGTTCAATGGTTAAGGTGCTTGGTTGCAAAGTCTGCCAGCCTGCGTTTAATTCCCCAATATCTATGTGAATCCAGATGCCCACAATGGCACATGTGCCTGGAATTCATTTTCAGTGGCAGGAGGTTCTGAAACACCCATTCTTAGGCTCTCTCAACTCTTTCTCTCAAATAAATAAAGTAAAAACATATTATAATAAAGCTTCTCTCTCTCTCTCTCTCCATATATATATATACATATATATATATATATATATATATATATATATATATATATATACACTCATCTTGCTTTTGGTGTTGTGAGATGATGATTCATCCTCCTGTGTAATGGAATGAAGTGCAGTAAGTGATTCAGGCTCCTTGAACACAGCACTGTAATACCAGGATGGTCCCTGTGTTAGTCGACTCCCATAACCAAGCTACTGCTAAGTAATGTAGGAGTAGGTCGTACGTCACAATACAGATGCCCTGGACACTGGGCAAAGGGATGGTCCACTACCCAGGCAGGACAGAGCACAAGACTTCCTCACACTGCTAAGAGTGGCATACAATTTAAAATGGATTGTCTGTGTAGTTCTAGAATTTTTCATTTAAAATGTTCAGGCCCTGCTTCAATACAAAACTTCTAGAAAGCAAAATCCCGGTTGGGGTAGATGACTACTAACTTTACTTACTTATTAAAAGGAACAACATTCAGGGACACCCAGATGGAGGAGATGCACATGAGAATGCCCATGTTTTCTCCTGTCACCTTAATGAGCACCAATCTGGGAGCCCCAAACCCAGTCATCCCCCAACTTTAGGAAGTGTTCATAACACAGGCATGATTGGAGAACATTGACCGTTGGAAACCAAACTTAACTTCCAGTTAATCTTCCTGACCCACAATTTGTGGATGGAGCTGGAAATTCTAAGCTTCCAATTAAGGTCTATTCTTCTGAGAAGCAGTGTCCGTCCTGAAGCTATGGATGGATCTGCAGGAACTGCCTCCTTAGAACCAGGGTTGCTACCAGAACCCCTACCACCCTGGAACTTAACAAGAGCTTAGGAGCTCTTTGCCAGGAACATGGACGGAGGCAAATCCCTTGCTGTGATGCCACGGAGGGTTTAGACAATGGGAACAGTCTAAATGACTTCCAAGGTCTTACTGACCTTGGAGAATAGGGGTTTATATTTGAACAGGCAAAACCAAAGAGAAATGAAAGAGTAGAGACTCCATAATTGACATGGGCTGTCTCAGTGTGGCAACCTTCTAGTGCCTCAGAACAGAAGAATGTCTTGAAGTTGCATAGGCTTCATGAACCTCTGTCTTTATTTCATGTGTGTTGGGAAGGAGGGATGTTGCTATGGAATGATATGGGTATTTGGAGAACCAAAGTCCCTATAAACCAGCATCGACTACAGCTGGGGAGAAGGAGCAAGCCTTGGAGTGAAGCTCACACTTGGTCCCAGTTCTGAAGTTTCCTGCGCATCTGTGAATCTTTATTCCTTCCTTTCTCATCCCCAAAACATTTTAAGGAAGTGGCTGATGCCCATGGACTTTATATGAGTAGGGAGTATAGGTTGGACAGCCTAGAATGACCAGGTTTGCACTGATTTGAAACAATAGGTCTAGGAAATCAATTGTAGATCCAAAAATAATTCCTCAATTAACCCTTCTGTAGAAGCAGATACTGGAAACCATGGGCCATCCAGGAAATTAACCCTGCCTCCTGTCCATCACTGAGAATCTTGTGGGTATGGTGGGGGAAGGACATGGGGCTTGGTCTCTGGATACAATAATTAGCCCTTTGGAAGTTCTCTGGTCCCAGGGAGCCACCACACTATTGAAAAATACCAAGGATCCAAAGTGCTTTGGTACATATGAATTCTCTCTATGAATCATTGTCATATTGCAAATTAAAATTAAAAACATTAAAAATATTTT
Organism: Dipus sagitta; assembly: GCA_036346955.1. Lineage (NCBI taxonomy): Eukaryota > Metazoa > Chordata > Mammalia > Rodentia > Dipodidae > Dipus > Dipus sagitta. The sequence goes on along the minus strand of CM070777.1, from coordinate 45,859,131 downwards.
GTGTCCATGTCTTTATTTTATTTTTGAAGGTTAAATTTGTTACTGAAAGAGTTCAGTGGAGAAGCCCATTTTGGAACCATTAACTGATTTGCCTGCTGTTATGAATCCGGCTTTACATGGGTACTGGGAAATCAAACCTGGGCCATCAGGCTTTGCAAACAAGTACCTTTAACCATGGAGCCATCTCTCCAGCCTCCATTTCTTTATTTTAAAGCAATAACAAATCCATCAAATATTACAAAAGAACATATTTTTGTGATAAATAATTTTATTTTCCAAGGAATTGTTATTGATAAGAGTCTCATTATTTCCTTTTTTATGAAAATGCCTTTAATGTCTGTCTATCTTAATAAAGCAACCAGAATCCTACAGCTGTTTCTACATTGGGTCTGCTGTATATGTCATACATCCTCCCTTTGGAAAATCCCAACTGTTCTTAAAGGAAGAACAGTGAAAATAAGACAGATAGGATTTATACCTTAGTGTTCTTGCGAACATGTCTTGGTCTCACAGGCTCCACATGGAAGACTCTACCCTCCACACTTGAGGGGAGATTTCTATGTCTCTGACCTGGATTTGCTTGTTTCCTGCAGTGAAGGGACAGTGACTGAAGAACAGGACAGTTCCACTCATTTAAACTGTATCTTCCCACTGTCCTAGTCAGCTTTACGTCACTAGCATGAACCTCCAGACCAGATATGGTTTATAGGAGGAAGGGATTCAGATCCATGCCCAGTAATACCTTAGGGTTAAACCCCAGGACCCAACCCACCTCTTCCAGCCAACATGTCAGAAGTCCCAGTTACAGCTTTAATAAAAAAAAAAAAAATTGAGTCTATTGGGGGATGTAAATTCAAACTTCCACAGTCATTGAATTCATATTCCTCCCACTGTGATACAAACTCAGAGGGCACTGAGTTTCCTCACAGGCCCAGCCTGCTGTCCCAGAGGGTAATGGCAACTAGGCATTTTGTGGGGCTGACAGCAGGAGAAACTTGGGGTGAGTTGCTGATTTGGAGAGGGAGCTGGTGTTTTAGTAAGTCACAAACATTATGATTTTTTTTATACTGCATGATTTCAAATTTGTGTGATTTAAGTTCTTCCCTGTGGAGGACATTCTTAATCATGGTGGTGATGGGGCCAGGGGGACCCCAAAAAGACCAGCAGCTGCTTCAAGACAGGCATGTATCTCTGCCCTTTCTCTAGTTGCAACCTTGGCTGTTGAGCTGAAGTTCTCTCTGAGGCCTGGCACTACTAGAATGTGTAAGGTTCAGGAGTGACCAAGACCATAGAGACCACTCTGAGGCAAAGATGGAAGATTTTATTCAGGAAAAACAGAAGCTGCCAGGACTGACTCTCAGGAGCAGTGACTTTTGAGATTACAGATAGTGGGCTATATAGAGCTCTTCAGTTGTGGGAAGGTGAGGAAGGGAAGGAACTCCTTTGTTCTTTACATTAGCCATAGGGTGTGAGACCAGAAGTGACCAGGTGGGAGATAAGGGGCAGGAAACCTAGACCTGGGGCCTTCTTAGGCAAGGAAGGGATGATGGCTGGGTGGTTCCTTGAGGAATGTGGATGACCCACTTCCTTATGTCTCTGTCTCCCTCCTGCTGTGACTCCATTTTTATCCTGACCTCACAGAATGGACCACAAGAGTTCTTTGCACCAAGAGTCAGGAGCCCAGAGGTGCCCTCGCCTCTTGTCTCCATGAGGTGTGTCCACGGGGTGGTCTGATTTCATGAGGAAGCCAGTTGCACCTCTGCAGGTGTGAGTCACTGGCCCATGAGAGCAAATACAGAATTGCACAAAGCACTAAGCGCTCGTACGCTGTGACCTATTAAGGACCAATGAGGGCTCTCTCTCTGCTCGCAGGCAGCCATTGTTGCCAAGATCATTTTTCCTCCGTGTCTAACTCCATCACGCTTAAATGCCCATTATTTCACGCTCATCCTCAGCATGCGGCTCTGTGGGCACAGACAGGTGTGGCGTTTGATAGAAGTAGGCCAGTCTTTGTTGACGGGAGGAGAACATTTATTCTTTTTTTTTTTCCCCAAGTAAATGAAAGTCATCATTACTAATTCATGGGACAGAGGAGGCTAGACACCCTCACACACTAAGTTTTCTAGAATTTCATGCCCTTCCCTTCTGCAAAGGCTATTTTGATATTCAGAGCTTCGGTGTCTTTTCATCCCAAGACCAGGTACATGGAAAACATGCACAAAGTAACCTCTTGAAGTCAGGCTTCTTTAAATTGTTGAGATAATTATAAACTCACAGGCAGCTTTAAGAGAGATTCCGTGTACTCTTCCCTGAATGTCTCAAGGCAAAATTATAGCACGATATCACAATTTAGACTTTCTTAGAAGACTTTCCTGGACTCAGGAGAAAGAAGCTCTGAGCAGTGGTTAACTATTTGCCCTTGAACGGAAGGTCGGCAGCCAGGAAACTGGGGAGCTCAGGCCATGTGTCAGGGGTCCCTAGGTGAGAGTGTGAGGGGCTTCATGGATGTAATGCTGTTCTTGACCTGGCCCTGTGGCTACGGGTAGCTGTGTCCCTGAGCCATTCAGCTGGTTCTGCCTCAGTACTGTGGCTGAGATGCCAGGCCCTAGAATCATACAGCCCTGGGCTTCATGGCTCTCCTTCTCCACACCCCTCTTACTTTTCCCTTTCTTCTTTTCCTTTCTTCTCTTCCTTCTCTTCCTTGTGCTGCAGGAGCTTCATGAGTCCCAGCCAAGCAATTTATCACCACAGACCTATCATCTAAGGACTTTAAATAATAATTCATTTAATATAGACAACCATTGTCACTTCTTATTTTGCTAATGAAAACACTGAGGGCACGGAGCCTTGATTTGTGTGAAGCCACCAGCTAGCGGATGGCACTGTTTGAAGTCCTGATAGCACACATCCCAAGACCACATACTTAGCCACTGTTCTTAGTTGCTCCTCCTACTCCTCTGGGAGACAGTCCATTAGCACCTCACAGAATTTTTACAACACCAGTGACTTAGCAGCACAGTGCCTGGGACAAAATAAAATGCATGCTAGTTAACATAGTTAGAGCATTCTTCTAGAAGCCTCGGGAGTATTTACGACTTTCTGTTACTAAATGTTGCTTTCCTTGGGCTCCCTACTAGGTACTAAATTCCCCCTACCTCACCTCCAAAACAACAACAACGAAAACAGGAGTCCTTCTTTTGTAGATGAAAAGCAAACAAGAATCAGAGAGGTGATCGCTGGCAGAGGTAGAGACGAGGCTGCATCCCAGAATCACAGCAGTGGAGGGAACCGGGAAGACACCATTCTGACTCCCTACCAGCTCAGCACCTGTCACTTGTCTACTCTTTCATTAATGGTGACTTCACAACCCCATGCACACATTGTTCCATTTGTATGTTTGTTTAAAGCACTGATTTTGACTAAACTTAGGGCCCTGTGTGTGCTAGACAACTGTTCTAGCCTCTGCAGCCATTGTTAAAAGGAGCATGATGCCCTCCCCGCAGGATTTCTGGCTCTGTAAGGATGGACCAGCATCCTGAGAATGTACGTTTCTCCCAAGTCTCTATCAATCCTGATGCTGCTGGTCCTGGTCCGGGACTGCTGCAGGAAAATACCTTGCAATACCTTGGTCTGTTTCCTGTTGCTAAATCTAAATACCAGAGACCGGGGAAATCTGCAAAGAAAAGGCATTCATATCTTAGAGGAGGGAAAGTCCAAGAACATGGTGCTGGCAGTGCACAGTATCTGGTAGAGATTCTTGCGGCAGCATTGTGAAGGGCATCACCTGGTGAGACAGAGTAGCATGGTAACTCAGATCTCTCTCTCTCTCTGTCTCACATTGCCACTGATGTCATCATGGTGGCCCCACTCTCATGAGCTCATCTGACTCTAGTTACCTTCCAAAGCCTGACCTCTCAATGCCGTTAATACAGGAATTTGGAACTGGTGAGGCACGTACTGAAACCAGAGGGGAAGGGGTAGTGGTACTGGTTATGTGCGCTCCGACTTCAACCTTGTCCAATCTGAGATGGGCTCCCCAGCAGACTCGGCACTGGAGAACTTGCCTGTGATGTGAACCACAAATCCTCGTCTATGGAGTCTGTTCTCATCCCGGGGATATTAGCATTGTGTCCTCACAGCCTGTCTCTGGCTTGAGAAGCATCCCCTCCCCAGCCCACTCTCATCTCTTTGAGGGCGGCTCTCTTCTTTTCCTAGAATAGCATCTACTGTTGCTATCCTCATTTAAAAAAAAAAATAAGCAAAACAATGCTCAATTTTCCTATTTGGGAAAATAACCAAAACCCAGCTTAGGGGAAAGGAAGACAATAAAAGTTAACCACCAGCCTACTGTTAATACTTCGGTGTGTTTGGGTTGATTTTTCTCGGTCTTTTGTTATTTTGCATATACTCAGCCACAGGGCCACCGGGTTCTGCAACAGTGGGTTCAATCAAGTGCAAATTGAAAATATTTGAGTCGAATATTGCATCTTTACTGAACATGGAGAGACTTTTTTTTCTTGTCATGATTCCCTAAACCATACAACTGCTTATACAACATTGATATTGTGTTAGGCATCGGAAGCCATCTAGAGATGAGGTAGTGCACAAGGGAGGGTGAGCATAGGTTCTATGCAAGTGCTGTAGCAATCTATACAATCTGAGGGGGTCTTGGAACTGATCTCCCGTGGATATTAAGGGGCTTTCTCTCATGTTTTACATTGGACATTACATGCATATGACTTAGTAACCTTAAAAAATGCACTAAGTGTGCTCTCTAAAGGAGACCTACTATTGTTTCTATTATGGAATTGAAAGAAGAAACTGGAGATTGCCAAGGATGGCATTCTAGGTGGATAGGCAGGTTTTTGTGTCAAGATAGAAAGAACAGGCACCGAGGTGACAATCCTCACATTTTCAGGGGGAACTGTGACACACTAGGTAACAGACAAGAGCAGTTGAGTGAGGACAGGTAGTAAGGAGCGTAACTGGTTGGCCTTTTGTCCTCCAAGGCGCTAGGAAGCTACTATACATTCTTGAGCAAGAAATGGCTTAATAACAGTATTGGGTGGGCAAGGGAGGAGGCACAAGGATTGGGGACCCGTCCCCGCCCACCTAGTCCTCCAGCCACAGTTGTGGTAGAGAGTGGATCAGGCTACTTCTGCGCTGCCAGGATGGAGAGTGAGCGGTTGAGCTTCACCATGGCGATAATGAGGAGGCCACCAGTCAACAGGAAGGTGGGCCAGAAGAGGGAGAAGAGGAGGGCCTGAGGCCCATAGAGGCGCTGGTACAGAACGCTGGTCTCGTTCTCCTGAGTCGCCGAGAAGCAGTAGAAAACCTGGAGCTCATGGAAGTTGGCTCTGACCTTCTCCACATCAGCCCGGGCCATCTGGTAGTTGTCCAGGCTGTGAGGGATGTAGGAGCACTGTGGGAAGGAAGAAGGGTGCTCAGGGGGTTGGAAATGCTCATTTATAAGGGCCTTGGGGTGAGGGTCTGCTATGGGAGAAAGAAACATGCTGACTTTGGAGTCAGCCCCTGGGCTGGAGTTGGGACTCAGATCCATCTGCTGTGTAGCCCTAGAGAGCACAATCGATGTCATGTGTGAGGACAGTGGCCTATTGCCCACCACGTGGGATTTGGTTGGAATCTCGGCTCTACCCTTGGCTGTGAAATCATTCACCCTTTGAGAACCTGCTTGACTTCATTACTGAAAAGGGTTAATAACAGGATATTATTTACAAAAAAAAAAAAGAAAGAAATTCAGATGTAACTAGCTAGGGAGACCAATGTATAATACAAGTCGGGAGATCTATATTTGGACTCAAAACAGAAATGAGTGAACTCAGACAGACAATGACAGGGGTCAACTGGCATTTGCCTTGGTGAGAGGGAGAGTTGCCAGAGCAGCAGGGACTGGCACAAGGGAGCTAGTTGGTTCCATCCAGAAAGACAGTCACCGCTCCATCCCTCCAGACAACGGACACTACACTATCTATCACAGATTGCCCTCTGACATGTCAGGAGAAGCCAGAAAACCCCCCATTTTAATGTGAACTCTCGCAATTTCAAAACATTGGCCAAAACTCAACTTGAAAACCCTTTGAAGTCTAATCCTGTGTGAGCCAAAGAAAATATGTTGGCAAGCCGGGATGCGACAGAGATCCAAAGGAAAGAAGGAAAGCGCTGAAAATAGCCCCAGGCAGACAGAGCACGACACACATTTAACTCTGGCACCAATCCTTCCTATTAGGACCCTTCCGGCCCGATGAGATGAAACCCAGCTGCAAAGCTCTGCAAAGACAGCACAAAGCAGAGACCCTGTTTTTTTTTTTTTTCTCTCTCTCTCTCTCTTTTTCTTAAATCTCTGCTCTGAGACGCAAGGCCTGAGTGCTGCTTGCGTGAACCACGCATGCACAGTCGCCGCTGCCTGCCGTGCAGCCAAACACCTGGAGGAGCATCCAACGTCACAGCTCCTGTCCTCAGGATCTCTGGGGGATGCAGAATGTGTGCTCCCTTCAGGCGCTGAAGCTTGAGGCCCCCCGCTGCACTGCAATCAAATCTGAGTCCCAAATGGCAAGTGCTGAGCCAGTTTCTCTCCAAGCCTAAGCTGCCCCCTGGCTCTCAATGACCGGCCTGCTCAGATGACATCCAGTCTGTCAGCACACTGACACTGCACCCGGGTTCTAATGTTTGGGAAATGGGGAGCTGTAGCTCGATGTGAGTCCCAAGCCAGCCAGGGAGCAGCTGAAGCTGGGGAGAAGCTGGCTTCTGAGGAAACTGACCTTCTGATCTGTTGGGCACTGCAGGACTGTGACCTTGGGTCACCTTGTCCATTGAGCACAGGTTTCTTTATGATGGAGCCAGATAGGCCTGGGTTCAGTCACCAGTTCCAAGTGGCACACAACCCCACTGAGCCTCATAAGTGGGCTTTGGGGCATGCCTGCCTTGAACTGCACCAAGGATTAAACTAGGTAATGCGTGTGAAACATTTAGTGCCCAACTCAGCTCTAGTAAGTCCTCAAACAAATGGAGGAAACTGTTGATATATCAATTGTCAATAATATTGTTGAGTTGGCTATGAAACTGTGATACCTGCTTCTTCCACATACATACACCTTTTTTTTTTTTTTTTTTTTGAGACCAAGTCAACCTGGAACTCACTGTAGCCCAGGTTAACCTTGAACTCATGGTGATCATCTTACTGCAACCTCCTGAGTGCTGGGATTGTGAGTGTGAGCCACCACACCTTGCTGTCTTTCTTCTTCTTCTTCCTTCTTCTTTCTTTCTTTCTTTCTTTTTCTTTCTTTCTTTCTTTCTTTCTTTCCCTTTTAAAGAGTTCCCATGTGTGAGATCACATATGAGGACCTTTTCTCATGCCAGGGGCACTAAAGTGTCCCTTGCACACCTGGGATTTCTCCAGATCCTACATGCTAAAATGTTTAACAAGACTTTTAGCAATTTACTCTCCAGGGCCAACCTGAGGCCTGGAGCCTCCCCGACCCCCAATTTCACCTTGCCCTGCTGCAGCTAACCCTAAGTCATCTACATGAGCTGAAATGTTGGAGCCCCTTCACGATGCGGAAGCTTTATCATCTTCAGACACCGGGAAGGGATTGAGAGACCCCTCCCCTTATCAAGGGTCGCATAAGAATCTGAAAGCAAACTGTGTGTTTGGGGTGGGCGGTGGGGGGGAGGGTAGGTTGAGAACCTGTCCTGACCTTTCACACAGCTCCAGAGGACATGCCACTGGCCCAGAGCACAAGCTGGCCACCCACTCCACTGTGGGAGCAGAGCATAAAGGATGCTTGACCCACCAGCCTGTGGCCTGCTCTTAGTTCCCAGCTCCAAATCCTATGGGCTCTGTGGTTTGACGGGCAAGACAGCCAGTGGCTCTGACACCTTCCTCCTCCTTCCAGGGCAGGAGGAAGTGTCACTGCACATGCTGCTGACTGCTCAAGCAGGGTTCGGTCTGGCCTCCAGCTCCTCAGAGCTGGCAAGCTGAGGATCGGCAGGCGGTCTGTAAGCCAACATGCCAGGATGCAGTACCAACCACAGCTGCCTGTCTCTGAAAATGTGTTTCTCACTGCGGGAGTAGATCAGGGCTGCTGGCGGCCAAAGAAGAGGCAGGGTTCATGAGTCAGAGCTAATTTGGCTGGTCCCTGAGGTACTCACCTCACCTGGAGGACTGAGTCATGCCGGTGATGACCCACAGGTGTGACCACTGTTCACTGCCATCCCCTCCCCCACACCTGCAGCTCCGTGGAGATCCACAGCCTCTAGCCCACCCCAGGCACTCTGTTCTCCTCATCCCATCAGCGCTGGTTCTGACCGTCTGGTCTATCCACAGGGCCGGTCCCCATATCGGTCCTAGAGGTGGCTCTTGTCCAGTAAGTGACCCCTTATGGCCACCAGCCCTACCTTCCCAGCACCACTCTGAGGTGATCTCAGGCGATAAATGTGGCTCACAGCAGTAGTGCCCAACCTGGGAGCTCTGCCACCTGGTCTACCCCCAGAATCTCTGCCTTACTAGATGTGACATGGGCCCTTTGTCAAATCACTGGTGGGTCCCATGCAGAGCCAGATATGAGATGCCCCAGCTTACATGCTCACATTAGTTCCACAGTGAGATAGTAAAGGTCTATTGGAAACAGGCCCCAGACTGCTCTTCTGATCACAAGCACCCTATCAGGTAGCCTTTTCTGGAGTCAGACTCCCAAGTCCTCATCTCTGACCTGTCTTTCTTCCTCCGTGCCTTGTGCTAGGTCTCACCTCACATATGCCTCCTCCCTCCCATGGTTTTGTGCCTGCGGATCCCACTTGATTTGGAAAACCCAACCCAATACTCCTTCCCTCCTAGTCTCTCTGTAAGGTAGAAATCGTCCCCCCCCCACTTAAGCCCCTTGGCTCTCCGCTCCTATCTGTGGCCCCCATCCCTCCACAAACATAAACAATGCACGAACTATATATTGTTCATGTTTGAGTGCTCTCCTCTCTCAGCCCTGACGTGGAAAAGCTCAACAGTTGTCGAATGAATGGGGGGGACCTTATAACTGGAGAGAGCAAAGGGTGGGAAGGAGAGAGGGAGGGAAGGAGGGGAACCAGGCTGTGTTTTAGTGAAAGCTATTGTGGTGATTTGGGGAGTGAGGTAGTATGCTGAGGGATAATGTGGGGAATCCTCCTAAATGTTTGTCGGTGAGATTATTACAGCCCTGTGACTCTGGCTGTCTAGAGGGTCACAGAGCTGCACTCCATGGGGTTGGCTCTGGGTCTGGCCTCTCCTTGGACTCACTTGATAGATGTAATAACACTGACGACTGCTTCCCTTTTCCAAGTGCCTACCATCCACCAACACAAGGCTTGGCGTGCTGTACGTAGTCACTCTGGCTTTAGCACAGCACTTCCAGAGCCTCATTAGCCCTCCTTTACAAGGATGGAAACTGAGGACCACAGGAGCTCAGTAGTCTGCCTCGGGTCACTCAGTCAGTGGCCAATTCAAATGCAAGTCTGTCGGATTCCATCACTGAAGAGCCAAGGCTGGCTCCATCTCTTATTAGCTCCAAGACCATGGTCAGTTGGATTAGTTTTCCTTGGCCTTAGGGACACAGCCGGTTGGGGACAGGGTCACAGACCTGTCAGGGATAAAGGGATGTGTACCCACCCTCCGTTTAGTACCTGCTGGTTCTGGTCCGGTGTATCCTCTGTGAGGTACAGCATGGCCCACCTGCCCATAGCTGATACGTTGACCCACAGGCATGGGTACTGGGGCACCTTCTTGCCTTCCAGCTCCTCCTGGTCCCTGATGTTGGTCTCAATCAGGTGGCAAGTGGATTCCTGGGTCCACACGCTAAGGAAAATACAGACAACGCACAAACACTGCCGTCTCAGAACCAGGGTGACACAGTTTGAACCCCTAGTCCTCAGGGGAGCCTTTGAAGAAGCTCAGGGCTAGGACTTTCTTCTCACCAAAAGCCTTCAACACTAATGACCTATGATCCCAGAGTCCCTGGGTGCAGGGAAGAATCAAAGAATCAGAATTTTGAGCTGGCTAGCTCTTGGGTACTGTCTAATTAATGATTTCTCACCCTCACTACTCACCCCAAAACTAAGGAACTCTGAAAAGTTCTCTATCCTGAGCCCCTCCACAAATGAATCTGAATTTTCCACGTGGTTGCACCTGGCTCTGAATTTTAAAAGTTTGTGACATAGTTCTGATGAGCAGCCAGGTCCAAGATCATGTTATCTGTGCCATCTTCATCTTATCTTACAGGGGTGGCCGAGAAGCTCAGATAGGTGCCTTTTTTTTGGGGGGGGCACACAGCACCTGAGGTTGAGTGGGTTCCAGAATCTCTGTTCTTTCCCTGAGCAGCATTTCACTTGGCATGGCTCCAGAGTCATAAAACATGAAGACAGTGCAGGCCCAGGAGACACCAACAGGTTCAGAAACACCCAGGCCAGTGGATCGTAACTCAGTTCCCACCTATACTGGTCTGTCCTGTGGGAAACCCACTGCCAGACTGGAGAGGATCATCAGCAATGAAAGGAGCCCATAGAAAGGATCCAAGACTCAAAATAAATAAATAAATAAATAAATAAATAAATAAATAAATAAAAAGAGAAGGACAGGCTAAAAGGACAGAGTGTATCTGTTCCAAAGACAACAAGAATCAGGAACCCCGTAGCTCTCTTTTAAAACTTAGAGCGGGGCTGAGAGGTGGCTTAGTCATTAAGGTGCTTGCCTGCGAAGCCTAAGGACCCAGGTTCGATTCCCTAGTACCCACATAAGCCAGATGCACAAGGTGGTATATACATCTGGAGTTTGTTTTCAGTGACTGGAGGCCCTGGCATGCCCATTCTCTCCCCATCCCCCTGCCTCTTCCTTTCTCTCTGTCTCCCTCTCTCTCAAATAAATAAATAAGATGTTTTTAAAAAATAGTCAGAGTGAGCTGGGTGTGGTGGCACACACCTTTAATCCCAGCACTCGGGAGGCAGAGGTAGGAGGATTGCCATGAGTTCAAGGCCACCCTGAGACTACATAGTGAATCCCAGGTCAGCCTGATGTAGAATAAGACCACACCTCGAAAAACCAAAACAATAAAAAATAAAAAAGTCAGAGAGGCTCACATGCCAGGGAGGAAGGACACAGGGCATTCTGAGGCTTCTGTATGAGGTCCAGGGGAGCAGATGTTGACTCGAGGCAGGCATTGCCCAGTGATCAGAAAAGCCCAGGCACGAAGAAGTGCAGTCATTGAGAAAAGGAGCTCCCATCCCAGAGAGCCATCCAGAGTTGAACATGCACCTGATTGTGCACACCAGTTACTCAAGTCTGTGAGTGTGAGTCCTCCCAGGACATCACACACACACACACACACACACACACACACACACACACACACACACACTGCTTCTTATAATTAAGGATATCTTGACCCTGTTATCACCAGGTCTCAGACCAGCAGGGCTCCAGTCAACCTACTCTTCTAGCACTGAAACTACTGAGCCCAGGAATAAGGAATGCCTGGGCCACCCAGGCTGCTATTAGGAACAAGGGGAAGGCAAGCGGAAGTCCATCCGGGAGACCCGGGGCTCTGCAGGGAGCTTCCTACCTTTTCTGGTAGAGGGGCAGGACAGTGGTGCACAGGACATAGCAGGCGATGACAGCACTCACCACCATGGCCACCCCCAGGCAGAGGGCTCGCGTCTCTCCCCGCTTCTGGGCCATTACCAGCTTCTTCCCCATGGCCACTGCGGGCAGCAGTCATTTCTAGGATCACAGAGGCAAACAGAAATGAGATGAGCCCCGGTAACAGGCAATCCACAGAATGGGGGGGGGGGCGGCAGTTGAGAGAGGAGAGTGCTAAAATACCAACTGCATTTCTCTGAGTATGTGGAGCTTTCTAACTTCCAGAGGGCTTTTCTGACCACAAGAGCGGGGCCAGGGAGGGGGCTTCCACCCTGACCTCCAGCCTTCTGGTAAAAGCCTGGTTGTTGTTCTTGATTTTTTTTATTTTTTGTTTATTTTTATTTGTTTATTTGAGAGTGACAGACAGAGAGAAAGAGGCAGATATAGAGAGAGTGGGCGCACCAGGGCTTCCAGCCACTGCAAACGAACTCTAGACACATGTGCCCCCTTGTGCATCTGGCTAACGTGGGTCCTGGGGAATCAAGCCTCGAACTGGGGTCCTTAGGCTTCACAGGCAAGTGCTTAACTGCTAAGCCATCTCTCCAGCCCATGTTCTTGATGTTGTTGTTGTTTAAATGACCAGACTCCATCGTTATCAAAAAATGCCAGGACCATAGGGTTCTCTCTCTTTGTGCTCCCTCATTTCAGGAAAAATTTTAGCCAGATATCGGATACTACTGTATTCTACTTGCCAGATCCCTGAAGTCATAAGCATGGTGTTTTGTGTTAGAGTAATGAAGGACCTGACTTTGTTTTGGCCTCTCTCCTCAGTACTGGGCTTTGCCCCATATCAACTCTGATATCCCAGTCCCTCCCCAACCCTTCCAGTTTATCTGTTGCCCTCATGAGGAAAAGCCCACTTTCAGATACCAAGAATGTAGCCCTGTCCCAGGCTGACACACTTCCCCTTTTAATATTTTTAAGACTTATTTTTATTGATGTATTAGAGAAAGAGAGAGGAAGATAAAGAGAGAGAGAGAGAAAGAAAACAACAACAAAACAACAAAAAAACCAGGAATGGGCACACCCAGGTGTCTAGCCACTGCAAACGAACTCCAGATGCATGTACCACCATGTGCATCTGGTTTACATGGGACCTGGAGAATTGAACCTGGGTCCTTAGGCTTCACAGGCAGGTGCCTTAACTGCTAAGTCATCTCTGAAGACCCCCTTTTAATATATTATCTATTTATTTGCAAGGAAAGAGAGACGGAGACAGAGAGAAAGAATGAGAATGAGTGTGCCAGGGCCTCTAGCCACTACAAACCAACTCCAGATTCATGCACCACTTTGTGCATTGGGGAATTGAACCCGAGTCATTAGACATTTAGGCAAGTGCCTTAATAGTTGAACCACCTCTCCAGCCTCCATGTCCCCTTTTGGTTAACTGAGATGACATCCTGTGATAAGTTCTCCCTCACTGGGGCCCTGAGGTGACGTTCCCATACACTCTAATGGAAAGTGACAGATGGATGAAGTGAAAGAGATGTGTATTATGGACAGTTCCTGTGTCTTCTTTTCCTTCTGTGAACTTGCTGATCAGGAAGGCCAGGTCTTTTCTACCTGGTTCCAGCTTAGCAAGGCCATCCAGGTGATCACAGGTAAAGCGACAGATTTTCAAAATACCCTGACACCCAGCCCCAGCCCACGGACTGTGGGGTGTAATCAGCTGAAGAGGCGTCTATAAAACCAGGGCAGGTGTCCTTAGCCAAAATCTCTTCTCTCTTGTAGCCAGCCCACCCTTCGAGTGGATGCTGAATGCATGGTTTCCTGCATTGTTTCTTGTGTCCCCCCAGACTTCTGGGCACTCCCAAGACTGGTGGAGGCACCTGTCCGGGAGCTCGGGAGGGCAGAAAAGTGAGGTCTCCCTGCCCCCCCCAGAGAAGTCTGGCACCCGTGGCATGTTCCCTACCCTCCTGTTTGCAGAGCTCTGATAGATTGCTGCCTATAAGGCGTGAGTGGGTGCGCAGAGACCCCAACTCCTCCTAAGCTCAACTGTGGGGAACTGTTTAGATATGACAGGAGTGGCAATTGGGATTCAGTAGCCCTAGTGAGAACTTTCCATTGGGATAAAAGATAGAAATTGTTGTGTCCCCTGGGATAACAGACAGGAAGGGATGTGTTTCAGTGGTAACCGGGGAGCAGGGGGGATTTCAGTTAGACCACAAGCAGAACATCTCAGTTTTTTTTTTAAGAGTTCATAAGTATCTTGAGACATCTTGGATGGATCATCCTATTTAGAAAAGTCATTAGAGATCCTGGCTGGATTGAAGAAAGGTGGAAAAAGGTGGAAAAAGGTGAAAAGGAAGGAAGGCAGGAATTTAGAGCGTCCTGGACGACCTGCCAGCCAGGTTGACAAACTCTTCCATAGAAGGGCAGGGAATAGAGAATAATGTGTAGGTACGGGGGAGTGTGGGGGAAGGGAGGTTCTGAGGTCCTCAGACATGAAATCAAGTCCTGGCTTTGTTACTGAGCACCCACGTGACAGTGAGGCAAGAAACACAGTACCTACCTCAGAGAGTCATGGCAGAGGCCACGTGGTGTCAAGCACCACGCAAGGGCCCCAGATGAATAGCAGCTATCCTTATTAACAGAGGGAACCAAGGACATTTGGAATATTCTGCCCCGCCTGCTTGTTGTCCCACCCCTCCACTGGTGACAAGTGACAGGACTGGTCTTGATTTTTAAGCAGTCACCTCCTGTCCATTATGGAAGCTGGGAACTGAGGGCCACAGGCGGAGCTCCTGTAGTGACCCTCAGAACCCAGGTCCACATGCCAGACCCTCTGAGATAGGAGTTCCCGTTGCTTCATCCCTGCCCATCGCAGGCTGTTTGCCCCCCACCCCGCCTTCGTCCCCCCAGCCCCCGGTCTCTGAAAAGTCCCTCCCAAGTGCCCCCGGGGGACAGAGTACTCACAGTACTTGTGCCCTGTGGGTGCTCCGGCCAGCAGATGGTTTCTCTCTGCCTGGCCCCCTGCCCCCACCCCCAAACCAAGTCTTCAAAGCTCCAGCAGGAAGTTTGGCCGCCCAGCCTGTCTCCAGGGAAGCTGCCTTCGGTCCCATCTGGGTTCAGTCTCCATGCCCAAACATGGTCAAGTCTGAGCACTCGGGACGCAGCTCCGCAGAGCAGGTAGGCAGTCCCAGGGATGGGCAGACGGCTGTCTGAGCTTGCCTTTTCCAGAGTCTCCTGGGAACCAGATGTCAGACAGCAAAACCCAGAACCCCCAAAAGACCATCCTGGTATATTTGGAAACATTTCTTCTGTACTCAGTCTCTGGGCTGACAGAGAAACCAGGAATAGGAAACAATATTCCTTTTGTGGCACAGGGGACAGTGGTGTAGGGGTCGAGCTTGTCATCAACCCTTGGTACATCCATGCCACAGTGGCCTTAAAACCCTCCCACAGTTGACACCTAAATGCCGTGTGACCCTGAACAAGCCAGGGCATCTTTCTGGGCCTCTTTTTTTTTTTTTTTTTTCCTCACTTGTATCACACTGGTGTTTTAAAATCTTACCTTTAGCTGGGCATGGTGGTGCACGCCTTTAATCCCAGCACTCGGGAGGCAGAGGTAGGAGGATCGCCGTGAGTTCGAGGCCACCCTAAGACTCCATAGTGAATTCTAGGTCAGCCTGGGCTAGAGTGAGACCCTACCTCAAAAAAAAAAAAAATCTTAACTTTGTCTGGGGTAGTAACACAGGTTAGAGATGATGAGAAGTCATGGAAAGGGACAGAAATCTCACCTCTTGAGGACCAGAAGAGCTGAGACGGGGAGTACAGGGACCCCACAGCTGCTTCTAGTTGGCCAACCAGGTCCAGGGACAGCTGGCTCTGTCAAGGACCCTCACACCCGACTGTCTCATGGGCAGAGATTTGTTGCTACGTATAAGACAAGTGAACCGTAGCCCTGGTGGGCAAAGCCCTGCTGCTGCGCCAGCTTCTCAGGGTAAAGCACGTAGAGACAGGGGCAGACCCTCCACTTAGGGCCCTGGGGGGATCCAGGAATATGTGAAAGCTAGTCTGCCTCTAACTCTCTGTGAAACTGAGAGTGGAGGCCTTTAGGTAACTGGCCCAAAGTTTCTCTGCTTGATGGGTAGAGACAGTCCAAAGTTGAGCCTTCCACGTGGCAAAATCCAGCTATCTCCACCTACCCAGGACCTACTCCAGGACCTCATATCTCACCTTCCATGCCACAGTCCCCAGCCACGTAAGATTCTAGAGGTTACTTCCAGTGCCCCCAATGTATTGAACACAGTCCAGTCATTCCTGCCAAGGGAGTTCCCCCTACCTCTCACTCCTGTGGCCTGGAGAAACAGCCAGGGGCCCAAAAGGACAGCTTCCTTGACACACCAATGATCAGTACCCCATCCCCTCCTTTCCTCCCTGAATGGCCAACAGGGGAGCTAGTCCTCATTTAATGAGCTTCATAGTAAACCGTGATCTCTTAAGTTACAGTGGAATGGAAGATCGGCATTGTAGGACTTGAGATCTGAGATTAATCCCCAAGACAGTAGCTTGCCAGCTGTGGTCCTTGGTCTATTCATGAACCAGAAGCATCCTCCTGGGGCCCATGAACTAACCCAGAAAAGCCAGGGCTCACTCTTGGTCCCTTGTGGAGGAGCGACACGGTGCCGCATACTGCTGGTTTCTAAGTGTGAGCCTAAGACTTGCTGGCAACCCACTTGGGGGTTAAGACGAATCATACATTCAGAGTTTATAAGTGGATGCTGGTGTGATTTCCAAGGGTCATTTCCTTCTGGTAAATGAGATGAGGCAGTTGCCGGCTTTTCTGTTGAACTCAAGAGCCACAGCCAAACCACAGGGACCTGTGGGCTGCGCATGTGTGCAAGGCAGATGGCTGTAGGTGGAGACAATGAGGATGTAACAGTAAGTATTGAGGGTTTACATGAGAGCAAGGTGTTAGAAATCAAATATATATATATATGTACATATATATATATAGGTTGGAGAGATGGCTCAGCAGTTAAGAGCACTTCCCATGCAAGCATGAGGACCTGAGGAGGCCTGAGAGACTGCTCCAGTCTGCTCCTTAGGCCCACATGAGCAGCTGGGCATGGCCATGTCAGTAACCCCAATCCTGCAGAGTGGAGACCTAAGAGTCACCAGAGTTCATGAAAAAACAGCAAGCTACGGGAGCACTAAAAGATCTGGGCTCAAATGAGGACGGATGGAAAAGCAATGAAGCAGGACACCCTACATCCTGCTGCAACTACCTCAGGCAAGCACACTCCAATGCAGACAGGGACATGGGTGCTGTCAAGGGACATGCACTTGTATAGAACACACACACACACACACACACACACACACCCCTTCCACTTCAAACTTCTAACAACTCTTATGGTAATAAGCATGAGGCTCACCGTGGTCCT
Organism: Dipus sagitta; assembly: GCA_036346955.1. Classification (NCBI taxonomy): domain Eukaryota; kingdom Metazoa; phylum Chordata; class Mammalia; order Rodentia; family Dipodidae; genus Dipus; species Dipus sagitta. The sequence continues at coordinate 45,842,064 of CM070777.1, read as the reverse complement.
CTGAAGTAGAGAATTTCCTACTCATTTTATGGGGGATAGCTGAGGTTCAGAGGTTTAAGTTGCCCAAGGCAATTCACTTTGCTCCTTGAGCCTCAGTTTATCCATCGCAAAAATGGAGATCGTTGCACACAGACCCTGAGTGTTTGCCGAGCAATGAAAACCACCCAAGTCAACTTTCATGCATTGTAGTGATTACTAAAGACAGTGATTCCTTTACCATCCACACCTCCTCCAAAGAGGGCTATTCATGACCCCCCTTCAGCAGGGGTGGAGCTCCGTCACTGAGAGCACAACAGCATGTGCTGGCGAGGACCTGGTCTGATTATCAAGGTAAGTCCTGAACAGGGCTACAGAGTCCACCGGGCACTTTCCTGGGACGTGGCCCTGGACACCAGCCACCTTGTGGCAGGAAGCTGATCGCAGGTTTAGGATAGTAACTCACCGTCTGAAGAAGGGTCCAGGCCCGGCCTTCAAGTCTCCTAGCTGAGGCCTGAGGCCATGGAGCATAAATAAGCCATCCCCACCCAGACTCTCTCTGAACTCCCAACCCACAAAATCCAACGGCATAATAAATGGATGTTTTATGCCCTGAGGTACATTTTGGGGCGATGTGTTTTGTAGCCATAGTAACTGGAGCACACTGAAAGTGATTTAAAAGGGGTTAGGCATTGTTGTTGGTAATGGTGGTAGTGTAAAGCCAGTGGGGAATTAAAAGTCTGAGATCACCATAAGGAGTGGTAAAGGAGTGCTTAGGAACACCTGATCTATTCTTTTTTGGGGGGGAAGGGGCAGGTGTATGTGTATGGTGCTTGAGTATACATTCATGTGTGTATATGTGCATCTAGAGGTCAGAGGTTGACATCTTGTGTCTGACTGGATAATTTTTTTTATTTTTTTGTTTATTTTTATTTATGTGTTTGAAAGCAACAGACAGAGAGAGAAAGAGGCACATAGAGAGAGAGAGAATGGGTGCACCAGGGCCTTCAGCCATTGCAAACGAACTCCAGACGCGTGCGCCCCCTTGTGCGTCTGGCTAACGTGGGTCCTGGGGAATCGAGCCTCGAATTGGGGTCCTCAGGCTTCACAGGCAAGCGCTTAACCGCTAAGCCATCTCTCCAGCCCGTGACTGGATAACTTTTGAGACTAGAGGTCTCACGGAATCTGAGGCTCACTACTTGGGCTAGAAGAGCTGACGGACAAGCTGTCTTTCCTCTGCCTCCCCAGTGCTGGGGCTACAGGCACAGGGTACCATGCCCGAGATTTCATGTGGGTGCTGCTGCTCTGGATTCACGTCCCCGTGCTTACACGGCAAGCGCTGTGTGGTCACCGAGCCACTTCTCCACCCTCTTGATGTACTCCGATCAGCGCACACGTGGCTGCACCAGTGGAAGAGAAGGGCCCACAAAGGAGGACATTTTCATGAACTGAGCCTCCACAATGGACCAGAACGTGGGCTCTGTTCGTTTTCACTAACTGAGCCTCGACGGTGGGCCAGAACATGGGCGATGCTGAATCAGCTTCTTATCCATCTTTCAAAATACCTGACAGAAACAGTGTGAAAAGAGGCCAGGCTTATTTTGGCTCGGGAGTTCAGGGTTTCAGCTTTGGCTCTGTTGCTTTGGGGACGATGAAAAAGAAAAGGTCATGGAGGCGGGAGTATGTGGAAGAGAAGGCTGCTCACCCCATGTGGGGGGCGGGGGAGGCGCACAGGAAGCAGAAGGAGACAGAAAGGGGCCAGGGACAAATTATACACTGCAAAGTCACCTCCTCGGTGTCCTACTTTCTCCAACTACTTCCTAAGGTTTCCATCACCTCCCAATAGTACATGGGCTTTTAGGAGACAGTTAAGATCGATGGCATAACATCGGCATCTCTATGAAAAAGTCCTTTCTTATGATCTGCTTTTTTGTTATTGCAGTTACCCATATTCAACAGAGATAAGGAAATACGTAATAGAATATTCCATAACTAAATAATTCATATTTTTCAAATAACTCTCCTTATAGCACGTTGTTCTAATTATCTATTTATTATTAGTTATTATTATTTATCTCTTACTGTGCCTAATTGATAATTTCCCTTACCGTAGGCATGCGTGTAGAGGGGAGAACGTGGTCAATGTAGTTTGGTACTCTGTGGTTTTAGGGGTCCAGAAAAAGCCTTGGAAAGTGTCTCATGGAGATGGGGGTGACTGTACACATATACACATCCACTCCTCTCCACCATCCCCAGGAAAGCCCTGTGCTTTCTGTGAAAGCACTTTGCCCAAGGTCATGTTCCAGCATCTGACAGAGCCTGGATTTGAACCTGTATGTGCCCCTCCACAAGCCAGTCCTGTTTTCTGTTACCCATGATTCTCATGGTAGCATCTCCAAGGGGAACAGTGTTTCTTTCTAAAATATATTTTATTTATGTATTTAAATAAAGACACACAGACAGAGAGAGCGCCACTGTGTACATCTGGCTTACATGAGTACTGGGGTATCAAATCTGGGTCCTTAGGCTTCACAGGCAAGCACCTTAACCACTAAGATATCTATCCAGCCCCAGTGTTTCTTGTGTTTTGTATAATGTCTCCTCCAGCTTCTTTACTAAACCCCTCACTCAGTCCATTTCCCATTTTAAGTTGTGCATCCACTTGCTGACGCTCTTTAGAGTCAATATCCAGGTCTCTCTACCAACACTTGGAACAATATGTCCCCCATAATCAAGTTGGCCACTGTGTCTGGAGCCTCTGATGAGTGAGTGTCCTTGGCTGAGTGTGGAAAGGAGACATCCCTTCATTCTTGTGGAGCCCCTACAACAGAAAACTCAGCACCCATTTTGTGCCAAGGTTCTGAGGCAAATGGATTCAGCCCATTTCCAGAGGGGAAGTGAGGTCAAGTTATTAAGATGTTAAACATGCAAAGTAGGAAAGACAGCAAGGTATATGAGAGAGAGAGAAAGAGAGAGAGAGAGAGAGAGGAATCTTGCCAGGGCCTTGCTTTGGGAAGTTTCACTTAGCTGTGGTCAACAGTGGTATGAACATATAATGTGGAAAATTTCAGATAATAATTCATACCTCTTAAATGACTTTCAGCACAGTGCTTTTCATAAATTGTTCTATCTTATTTTTCATTATTGTTAACTTTTTTCTGTGCCTGGTTTACAAGTTACAGTTTATTATTAATATGTTTATATGGGAAAATCATAGTATACATGGAGTTTGATACTATATGCAGTTTTAAGCATCCACTGGAGGTCTTGGAACATATCCACCAGAGATTAAAGGATATTAAAATAGGAAGAGGACATTATTATGGGAGAAGCTTGGTAGAGTTGGGAAAACAAAATGTCACAGCCGCAAGTGTCAACATGAGAATTAAATGGAGAGACAAGACATGACAAAGACACTGTGTAGTTGTCCCCAATGTGTGATAGTCCCTTCCTCCTTTCTCCTTCACACTCTTCCCTCAGCCTCATTTTTCTTCCTTGATGACTGGATATTTTAGCCTGTGATACTCTTACTATCATCACACAGCTTGGACATCCTCTTTGGACAAGGAAGAGCATGAATGAGGCACAGGCTGTCTGTCTATGTGGTGATGCCAGGGATTTTGTGCCTGCTGCCAACATCACCAGCTTTGCGGGAAAGTCAGACAATCCAGAGTGCAGGATGAAGATGAGACATAATGGCAGCCTGTAAGTGGCATGTGACCTTTCAGACTCTTAAGAGGGACACATGTACCTTCTCCTTTCATGGCACACACTTCCCATGGCCTGACCTCTCCCCCTGCTTCTGCTCTCAGTCCTCAGCCCCCACTAGGCTCCTGTCCCTGCATAGCCTCTCCTCCCTGCTCGGCCAGATCCCTGTGCTGGAGACACTGCTTTGATCACTTCTCTCCATGAAGCTTCACAGTTATCCTCATGCATCCTCTTCTCTTTGCCATGTCTGTCCACCAGAGTGTGGGCTCAATAATACATGGAGGGCTGGAGAGATTGCTTAGCAGTTAAGGCACATGTCTGCAAAGCCTAAGGACCCAGGTTCAATTCTCCAGGTCCCACATAAACCAGATACACATGGTGGCACATGCGTTTGGATTTTGGTTGCAGAGGCTAAAGACCCTGGCACACCCATTCTCTCTCTCTCTCTCTCTCTCTCTCTCTCTCTCTCTAATAAATAAATAAATTAAATTAATCTTTAAAAAAATATGTGGAGCTGTCATTTTCCTTATTCCCTGTCATATCTGAGTACCTGGTGGAATACACTGAGATTCTGAGTTCTCTACTGTGATGGTGGTAGTCAGGATGGTTTTTATGTCCCTTGTTTTTATGTCACTATAGCACTTACCTTCTCACTGCTGGTACAAAACACCTGTCCAGAAGTTGCTATGGAAGGAGAGGGTTTATTTCTTGCTTTCAGTTCCTAGGGGATGTTTCTTCATGGCAGAGAAATCATGGCAAGAGCAGGAAGCTAGCTTACACCATCACATATTAGTTGGGAGGAAGCAGCAAGAGTGAGCTATCTGGAATTGGCAAAGGCAAGTCCTGCCCTCCAGGGACACACCTCCTCTGGCAAGACTCTACCAGCTAGAGGTCAAGTATGAATAGTAATCACAAGCACATGAGGCTATGAGGGACATTTTATACTTGAACTACTACAGTCACCGAATATTGTTAATGTGTTCTCATGACATGAAACATTTTTCTTTTCTTATAATAAAAAAAATTATTGATTTATTTACTTATTTGCAAGTACAGAGTGACAAACACAGAGAGAATGGACATGCCATGATCTCTAGCAACTGCAAATAAACTCCAGATGCATGTGGCACTTTGTGCATCTGGCTTTATGTGGGGACTGGGGAATTGAACATGGGTCATTAGGCTTTGCAGGAAAGTGCCTTAACCACTGAGGCATCTCTCCAGCCCCATAAAATATTTTTTCTAAAGATGCTGTAGCTTTTTCTAAGGGGTTTTAAAAATGTTTAATTAATCTTTTTATTGAAGTGAAAATAGAAACAGAGGTTTTGATATGTCTTTTTCCTTTGGGAAATAAGCTTACAAATGATTTATAGAGCTAGTTGTATTGTTGGGCCAAGAGTTACAAATGAGTAAGTCTTCCAGTTTTATTCATCATCACAAATTAATGAGAACTATAAATTTAAGATATTATATCTACCCAACTTTTATAAATTATTACTTGGGCTCACTCTTTATAGATTTCATCCAATCTGTGATGATGGACATTTAGAAACTCTATTAGTTACTTTGCTTGTTGTGACAAAGTATCTGGCAAAAGCAATGAAACAGAGGAAGGGTTTATTTGGGCTCACAGTTTGAGTGCACAGTCCCTCATGGTGTGGAAGGTATGGTGGGAATTGTGGGAAGCAACTGTGCACAAGGATCCACAGTCAGGAAACACGGGGATGGATGAGTGCAAGTGCCCAGCTTGCATTTTCCTCTTTATTCATCTGAGATCTTACCCCACGGGATGGTGCTGCCCACATGCAGGGTGGGTATTCCCACCTCAGCTAATCCTTTCTAGAAATGCCTTCTAGACACACCCAGGGGCATGTTTCTATGGTGATTCTTAATCCAATCTAGTTAACAGTAGAGATTAATCACCACAGGGACTGTGGTGTTTGCTTGTTCCTCTGTTCATTAGAATGAAGTAGACTTATCTCACCTTATGCCTCAAGCTATACTCACACCTTGTTGCAGTCAGATTTGCATTGCTGGTAGAAATCACCTGATCAAGAGCAGCTTTTTGGGGGAAAAAATGGTTTATGTTGGCTTACAGACTCAAGGGGAAGCTCCATGATGGCAGGGGAAAATGATGGCATGAGCAGAGGGTGGACATTACCCCCTGGCCAACATCAGGTGGACAATAGCAACAGGAAAGTGTGCCAAACACTGGCAAGGGGAAACTGGCAATAACATCCATAAGCCCACCCCCAACAATACACTGCCTCCAAAAGGTGTTAATTCCCAAACCTCTATCAGCTGGGAACCTAGCATTCAGAACACCTGAATCAAACCACCACACACCTGGATGTCACTTGTCATGAAACAAAGGATATTGTATCTATAAGGGCAGATTTGGGAGTCTAGACCCAGAGGTAAAAATGAAAAAGCCATAGATATGGAGGATGGCAATGAGTTGGTGGCTTACTTGGCTCTCTGTCACTCTGGAAAAATACCTAAGACTAGCTACTTATAGGGAAGAAAGATTTATGTAGTTTATAACTTTGCCTGAAAGTCCAAGACTAGGTGGCCCCATCTATTCTGTCTCTGGTGAGGGCCCCCTTGTCTGCATGGTAGATAGACTGTTAACAGTCAATGCAAGTAGGAGAAATCACGTGGCCAGACAGGAAGCCCTGAGAACCTCAAAGGCCAGACTCATGGTTTCCTTAACCACCCATGTGGGAACCGAGGCTCTTTAAGAACAACATTAATCTCTTCCCGCAGTGCGGGCTACAGGGAGCTAATTACGCCCCACTGAGCTCCACCTCTTATAGGCTCTGCATCAACATCACCACACCCACAAAAAAAAAAACTAAGCTTCCAGTACTCGAACCTTTGGGAGACACACTGAAACCATCTCCAAATCATAGCTGTTGGCAACATTATAGCCCTACTCCAGCCTAATTTGAGCCAGAGAGGGGAGGGATGGAAAGGGACCAGGATGGAGAAAGAGATCAAGAAACAGAGAGAAACAACTATAGCAAAAGTCTGATGAAGTTTGTTTCTCATAATGGCTTCTGAAACTCAAAAAAAAGTGAATCTCTCCCCTTCTGTTTGTCTGTGGCCTCAGGCAGGGCCTCACAAAGGCAGGGAACCCCTTCTCTAGACATGAAGAGGCAGAGTCTGGGAACCGCAACAGCAGGTTGTAATCCCCCACAGTCTGAGGAATGGCTGTGCTTGGCACTATGAGATTTAGAAATATTTGCCTATTGGCGAGGTGACACATATTTCACAACAAATTTAAGTTGCTTTCCTTAAATTACTAGTAATGGCCCTCCCTACGCGTATCAGAAGAGAAATGTTTCACTTCCCAAGTTTCTGTTTACAACGGCTCACAGGAAGAAAACTCCCTAAAAAGCAACTTGCTCAGTGCAGGGGCACGTAGTGGCTCTTGAATCCGTTAGGTTCCAAGTCGTTCCTTTGTATCATTTGGTGTGTGTTCGTTGAATGTCTTATGTTGTGATCAGAAGGAATATTGCTCAGGTCCCTTAAATTTCTTTTTCTGGCAAGATTCGGGACTTTATCAGCCACTCCCAGAAGTGCCTATATGGAGAGGAACCAAGGGCATCATGGTGGTCCCCACCTATACCCTCTTGGCCTCCCAGCAGGGTAACCACAGGTTACTCTAAAAACATCCCTTTCCAAGTCATAGGATGGCCAGCACTCATAGAGTCCTTAAGGGTCCTTTGGAAAGACACTTTCTACATGCATAGTGTTTTATATTTGCAAGTTGCAGATAATTTAGTAACTATAGAAAAATAAAAACAGTATGTCAAAATCAATCAAGATCCAGCCAAGGAAACTACTGTCAAATATTGGTGCACTGTATTCTATAAACATGAAGGCTCCTTAGAAACAAATTTAGAAATATGCTATATAGAACATACTACATAGTTCTAAATGGGTTCTTGTTTTAAATAGAATCACTTTCCCATTCATGTAAAGTTATTTTACAATGTGCTACATTGTGGTTTTCTAATCCTCCATCTTTTGGATGTGCATAATGTATTCTGCTATTTTCCTTTCATTTGGCTATTCTCAGCGTTTTTCTATTACAAACTGTTTGTTTTTTTTTTATTGCCTGTCATTGTTTACATCTGGGATTATTTCCTTCTAATAGGCTCCCAAAAGCAGGGGTAAGAGTGAAAGCATATTAGCCCCTTAAAGGGTTTCCCCGTTCTCTAGGAAATCCATTGATGAAAGTGTTATCCTTAAATAAGATCTTTCCCACAAAGCTTTTACACTAACCCTGGGTGCATATACTATTCTGGGCTTCCCAAGAGCTCTCCCTGGAGGAAACCTGGGTCCTGCCTGCTCTCTGGAAGCCTGGAAGTGGAGAGGGGTTGGAGGCAGGTCTTTAAGTCATTGTATCCTGACTGCCTTCCTCATACCAGGCACTGGGTTAGGCCCATAACATTCTATATACCAACTTCTGAGGTTGATGGAACAAATGATCACAAACTAAGAGCTTGAAAGCAACAGAAATGATTCCTGCCACAGATCTATGGAACAGAAGTCCCAAATCAAGACGTGAGCAGGCCCATGCTCCAGAGGACAGTCCTTCTCGACTCCTCCAGCTTCTGGTGGCTTCCGGGTCCCTTGACTTGTGGTGGCATGCCCCCAACACTGCCTCTGTCTTCCAGCGCTTCCTCCTGTCTGCCAGCACCTTCTGTTCTTTTGCGTCATCCACAGACACTCCTTATATCAACAACCTGCACAGTTGAGCCAAGAGAGACAGAGAAAGAATGTAGACAATGAAACATTCGACACGCAGATACAGTGGCCTATAAGAGATCAATGAATTTCTTATCTTTGCATACCATGGACGGGCCTGGTCACATGATCCCTCTCCATGGCAATGAGAACTGGGTAGAACTGGGAAACATAGTATGGTGGTTTGATTCAGGTGTCCCCCATAAACTTAGGTGTTCCGAATGCTAGGTTCCCAGCTGATGGAGATTTGGGAATTAGCACCTCCAGGAAGCAGTGTATTGTTGAGGGCAGGCTTATGGGTATGACAGCCAGCTCCTTTTGCCAGTGTTTGGCACACACTCCTGTTGCTATTGTCTACCTGATGTTGGCTAGGGGTGATGTCCACCTTCTGCTCATGTCATCATTTTCCCTGCCATCATGGAGCTTCCCCCTTGAGCCTGTAAGCCAAAATAAACCTCTTTTTTCCCCACAAGCTGCTCTTGGTTGGGTGATTTCTACAAGCAATGTGAAACTGACTGCAACAGTAAAATGGTACCAAGAGTGGGATTGCTGCTAGACACCTGACTATGTGGCTTTGGCCTTTTAGAGCTGATTTTCAAGAGGAATGTGGAAGGATTTGAAACCTTGGCCTAAGAGACGCCTTGCAGTGCTGTAAGTACAGCTTGACTGGACTATTCTGGTCAGAGTTGAAAGGCCTGAATGCAGTAAGAACTATGGACTGTGAGGGTTGGCTTATGAGGCTGAGAAAGAACTTGGCTTGGACTAAGCTAGCAGTTTGTGTGAGAAGCTTGCTGTTATGCCCATGTCCTGAGAAGCTGTGCAGGGTTGCTTTGCATAGAAATGAACTGGTGTGAGCAGAGGGATATGGCACAGAAAAAATGAAATCTTTGAGTGAACTGCTGCCTGTTTGGCTGCAATTGAGAGATTACAACTTTTGAGATTGGACCAGCTGACCTGTACTGAGGCAACAGGAAGAATGTAGACTCTTTTAAAAGGGGTCTGACTACTCAAGGAGTGTCCTGTTCTTCAAAGTCTGCTTTATTCACCCCTGGGTTAACAAATTAGGCACCCTACCTGATATTGTGGAGTGTAAGAAATGTAGGAAAGAGAGGGTCATTGAATTTGCAACATGGTCTTGTGTTTTGAAAATGACCATGGGCAGTGTGAAGCAGGTTTGCTGGATGCCTGCATGGAGACCCTATGGGGCCATGAGGATGAACTGTGGATTGCAGTGGAGACCCAGTGGAGACTGTCAGGACCATGAGATAGCTGCTAAGGAAAGCTGCCGGCCCCAGTGAAGTTTTTCAGAACTGTGAGTAGCCTAGCTGGAGGGGCAGAATTAGAACTCCAGAGACATGTTGTAGGTTAGAGTTATCAGAATTGGAGACTTGTTAATGGCTAGAGTTGTTGGACTTGAAGTTACAGAGTTTGATGTTTGCCCTGTTTTAAATCTTGTATTGGATGAATATTTCTTTCCTATGCCCAATGCCATTTTTTGCAGTTGTGCCGTTATGGGTTTTGGGGGCAGTTTTTGGTATTATGGCTCAGTCAAAAGATCTTGGACTATGGGGATATATGAACATCACTGGGATTGATAAAAATTTTGGGGACTTTTAAAGTTGAGCTGAATGCATTGCATTTTATATCATATATTGTTATCAGTTTATGTGGGCCAGGAGAGGAACGTGGTGGTTAGATTCAGGTGTCCCCCATAAACTTAGTTGGTTTGAATGCCAGTTTCCCAGCTGACGGAGATTTGGGAATTAATGCCTCGTGGAGGCAGTGTATTGTTGGGGGCGGGCTTATGGGTGTTATAGCCAGCTCCCCCTTGCCAGTGTTTGGCACACTATCCTGTTGCTATTGCCCATCTGATGTTGACCAGGGGGTGATGCCCACCCTCTGCTCATGCCACCATTTTCCTTGTCATCATGGAGCTTCCCCCTCGAGCCTGTAAGCCAAAATAAACCTCTTTCTCCCCCACAAGCTGCTCTTGGTTGGGTGATTTCTACCAGCAATGAGAAACTTGACTGCAACACATAGTCCCTGGATTTAGCAGCAGTTTTTAGCATGAATATCACTCTCTAGGTGTTTCAAGGAAAGGATGTCAGCTGTTATTGATCAGCCCAGTCAATGCATCAGTCTTTCACTTATTCTTCACTCATAAAACTCATTTACTTATTATGGGTGTGTGTGTGTGTGTGTGTGCACACATGTGTGCGCACATACACATATGCACATGCTTAGAAATATGAGCCTTGCACACATGCCTCTGGAAGCCAGAGGAGAGTGTCAGGTATTGTCCTCTAACCTTCCGCTGCATTTCCTTGAGAAATTCACTGAACCCAGGACTCACTATTTTACCAGCTGAGCAGAAAACCCCAGGCTCCCCTGCCTTTGCTCCCCTCCCCCTCAGCCTTTTACATGGGCACTGTGGGTCCTCAGATTTGCACAGAACATGCATCTCTTAAGCCCCTCCTTCAACATATAGAAGAGGAATTTAAGGCTCAAAGACGTTATTTGAATCCCGTCACCGAGCATTCAAGTACTATTCCAGATAGTATTTCCTCACAGACAGCGGGGCCAGGCACCCTCCTTCATGGATGCCTGTTCCTGTCCCTGAATTCACACAACTATACCTACCTGTGGATGTGCCTCTGTGACTGTTGATCTTATCAATGCAATGGGATTAAGCAACATGTGTGACATTGGTAAGGCACAGCTTTGGGAGTGTCTGTGAGGGTTATTCCAGAGATATTTAACTAAGGAGGGACATTCACCCTTGTTGCAGCCACATTGCTTGGTTCACATTGCTGGCAGAAATCACCCAACCAAGAGCAGGTTTAGGAAGACAAAAACGGTTTATTTTGTCTTACAGACTCCAGGGGAAGCTCCATGGTAGCAGGGAAAATGATGGCATAAGCAGAGGGTGGGCATCACCGCCCCCCCCAGCCAACATCAGATGGACAATAGCAACAGGATAGTGTGCCAAACACTGGCAAGGGGAAGCTGGCTATAGCACCCATAAGTCCGCCCCCCAACAATGCACTGCCTCCAGAAGGTTTTAATTTCCAATTGCCATCATCTGGGAACCTAGCATTCAGAACACCTAAGTTTATGGGGGACACCTGAGTCAAACCACCACAACCCTCAATGCAGGTGATACCATCCCTTGGACTAGGAAAAACTGTAAAAAAGGGAAAACTGAGAAATCCAGCCGATCCCCCCCCCACACTTCCTTGTCTGCACCATCATGGTAAGCTGTGCTGATCTGAACTATAAGCCAAAATAAACCTTTCCTGTTACATTTTGTCAAGTCACTGGTCTCAAGGACAAGAAAAGTAAAACAGCCACAAATTCACATTGATAACATTTATTACATTACTCGATCTCCCTGCCCCATGGATAGAACCTTGGCTCTGATTCTTGGGTTGGCCTCCCTTCTCCCAGCTGTCCTCTAAGAATGAGGAGAGAGGATGGGGGAGGCAATAGGCAGAGGGTTCCACAGACCTAAGAGGGGGTGGCAGAGAGAATGTAAATCCACATGGGCCCAATGTCCTAGAAATTTTTCTCTGGTTTGACATATGAGGGTTTTGCAGCAGGTTTAGTTAGGAAAAAAGAAATAGGCACAGAGGAGAAAATTGAAATGCATAACTGTGAATTATGAATGTGATTGTGTATGTGTGTGCTTATGGAAAAGCAATTCGCTTTATGTCTCATTTGTTTAGATTTCTTTGGAAGGCTATACCTTGCTTCCTGGCTATGGCTCCATACAGAGAAACTGGGCTGTGGGTAGAGTACCCACAGTCCCCCATATCCCTGTACAGTCCCTTTTAATTCTAGCCATTTGGAGGTTTTTCTTATATGGTCATCACGCTATCGGTCACCTACTGCTGTGAGGCAGACTCCCCCCCCCCACACACACACACCACACACATATACACACAAACTCAGCAACAACAACAGCTCAGACTTAAGATTCTTCTAGATCATTCTTCTGGAGTGGGTTGATCTCAGCAGGGTTTCACTCTTTGAAAAATGTCTCAGGTGGTATCAAAATACAGAGACATACAAATAATAAATTCTCGTATTTTTCACTGTAGCGGGGTGATTTACAGTTTAGCAATATGTTACTTATTTTATGAAGAACAAGCAAAGAGGAGTTTGATGGCTCCCAACACAAATAAATGATAAATATTTAAAGAGATGGAAATGTTGATTAGCCTCATCTGATCATTGTGCATTGTTTGCACACATCAAATTTCACCCTATATGCAGAGTCATTATATGCCATGTATATGTGTGCATGCATGTGTGCGTGCATGTGTGTGTGTGTGTTCAGAGGCACTCCAGGACCTCTTGCTGCTGCAAAGGAACACCAGATGCTTGTACCACTTTATGCATCTGGCTTACCTGAGTGGCTTGGGAATTGAAAGCAAGCAACTTTAACCTCTAAGCCATCTCCCCAGGTGCCTAAAATAATTTTTTAAAGTGCCCCAATTTAAACAATAAGTTAATTGGTCATTCTAACTTGGAGGGACACTGACTTTTGTGCCCCATATTAATATCAAGGCCTGCTGTGGGATGGAGGTGGTGGCTAGCTCCTCTCCAAGTGTCTTGGTGCAGCTGAGATTCCAGAGCAGAGTGAGTGCCCAAGAAATGAGTTCAGAAGCCTAAAAAGACAAAAAATAGACCAAGTTCTGACGTTTTCATTTTCATGCTAGGTTCATCTTTTTTTCTGAATTAACTTTTGCTGACAACGTCCATACACACACAGTATGCCCTGATCACAATCCCCTCCCCCCCTCCCTTGTTTTCCCTGCGCTGAACTCCTTCCTTCTTCCAACTAGGCCCTCTTCTCTTTTGATGTCATCATCTTTTTGACCCTCCCATGATGCAGGTCTTGTGTAGGTAGTGTTAACTACTATGAGGTCGTGTGTTTCTTTATCTGTCTCTCATTCCTAGATAGATAGATAGATAGATAGATAGATAGATAGATAGATAGATAGATAAAATATTAGAGGGCAATTTAGTGGCCATAATATATCCATTTATGAGAGCAGAGAGAGCATCTTTAGGCAGGTGAATATTTCTGAAACTGTGATTGTTTCCTTGGCATAGTTTCCCAGAAGTGGAGCTAGCAAAAGTAAAAATGATTTTATTACTAGTTATGTAAATTTATTTATACTTAGTACATAAACAGTGTACATAATCATGTGGTCAAATGGTTTCCAAATTTTCAGTGAATTGGTGCTGGAAGTTCCCCCATAGCATTCTGGATAAAAGTGTTGCTGTAGGACTCTGGGCTTCCCTGGGTTCCTCCAGCTTCTCTTCTTGGGCCAGGGACCTGGAATGAAGTGCATGCCAGAGCAGGCCCTTCCTTGGGTTAAAAACCATGTGTGCCTGTGTTTTCTGAATGTCAGTCTTGTGGCAGACATGGCCCCTGCCCTCTCTTACCTCTCTGGCTCTCCGAAGCTGGACTGGTTAATGTATCCTGGAGCAGGGGTGGTTGCTACATGTATCCTGAGCTGGGAAACAGGAGCCCCTGCAGAGCAGACGGGTTCCATCTCTGCCATTTCTCCCAGCTCTGCACCAAGGCCTTGCCCAACAGGGATTCGCAGTGAATTCACAGAAACCCCACACAACGGCAACGTGGAAGCGGAGAGTGGACCGCCAGCTCCGGATGTTGACTTGGGGACTGAAATGTACCTGCTTTCCCTTGACCCTTGGGCTGAACCACTCAACACCCAGGGGCACTTCCTCAAGGTTCTTCTGTCTCCGACTTCCTCAGTTCCTTGTTCTTTGAAATGCCAGATAACTGATCTGACAGATGACTGTGACGGGTTTCTGTTTATTCCACCTTCCTCCCAGATGACAAGCTTTGAAGGTGTCTGAAAATACGCGGCTGTAAGATAGGCTGCTTGGGGGCATCACAAGCAGTGAGCTAGTAGGAGAAAGATGAGGGGTATCCGTGAGACTTGCTGACACAGGATCTAGATGTCGAAGGGCCCTCTGCAGTGCATTTCCCACTAAGCCCTTAGACTATCTCTGAAATGAACTTCTGCCCATTCTTCCAGGGTCTGATTCTCTATCCACCTCAGGGTGCCATTTTCATTCCTGGCTACTGCACAGCCTGGGAAGGCGCCCTCTTTGGGGCACCTGTGGAAATTGCATTTTTTCCCCCGATGTCCCCAACAGGCTTAGGTTGAAACTGCAGATTTCCTTGTCTCTGTGATAGGTTTTGGTACTGTCTAGAGTCCCTGACAGCACCTGGTGCAGCATCATCATTTGTTTTGACTTTCTATTTTTTTTTTTTTTTTTTAGACAGAGTGAGAGAGAGAGAGAGAGAGAGAGGAGAGAATTGGCATGCCAGGGCCTCAGTCACTGAAATCGAACTCCAGATGTGTGCACCACCTAGTGGGCATATGCAACCTTGCACTTGCCTCACCTTTGTGTGTCTAGCTAACGTGGGGTCTGGAGAGTCAAACATGGTTCCTTAGGCTTTGCCGGCAAACACCTTAACTGCTAAGCCATCTCTCCAGCTCAGAACCATCGCTTATGATGGAATAGATGACTGCTTGGCCAGAGGGCACTGGGGAAAGATGGTCTTGAGAATGACGTTTCCTCCTCTCTGCAGACCTGTGTCTATGTGCACTAAAAGCATCCCTCTCAGCACCTCCTGTCTTCCTGTCTAGTGTCTCCTTATCCATTTGAAGACTCACTTCAGGCTGTCCTCCAGTATCTCTGTACACTGCTAATGTCATCCTTGCTCAAACATCACACCGTGAGCTCACACAAGCTATGACAGCTGTGATGTCACTAGGTGCTATGATCTATGGATCATGAAAATTGCATGTGGCTTGGTGTTGGACAAGGCATTAGTATGTGAAGCATGACTGAACATGGAGGGTGAAATGTCTGTCTCCTGGTGAAGCCCTTCTTGGACAAATGGTTCCTCTTGTAACCAATGGCATCTCATAATTAAGGAAATGCAGCATGGAGCATCTCATGTCCATTGGGAGAATAAAGGTCCTGAGAAATCCTACTGTGAGGAAACATAACTAACCGTGTTTAGCTGGATGTTTCGACGCTGAAATGTGAGCCCTGAACTTTTTTTAAAAGACATATCAATACACCGGGAACTATATTTCCACAAAACACTCTGTGGAAAGCTCTATTATACAATATTTATAATCTACAGGACAGACTTTAGAATCAGCCTGCGTGTTTCTCTCATCATTTTACACAGGCCACACACCTCCCTGCCTAGATCACATGCTTCCTGAGGACACAGACATCGAGGACCAGGACCCATTCTGCAGTGTTGTCACACTCCTGCAGAGGGTTCAGCATGCTGTAGTGGATCGAGGGGTGTAGACTACATCGTTGCTCAAATAGTGTCTCATCTTCATCAGGGTGGTGGCAGTGGCCTGATATGAGTAGAGCCCTCAGAATAACTCAGCAGGAAGCAACACAGGTAGTCGATGATGGTGCTATCTGGTTGTCCTTGTCACCCTGGCAGGAACATCAGAAGGAGGAGGAAGGCATAACTTAATGATGGTGGCTGGCTGATGGACAGGAGAGTGGTCAGAATCACTGACCAGCAGTCACTTGCTATACCAGCTACACTGGCTCCTGGTGGCCTCACTTAGACAGAGCAGGACCATGGTGCCAGAGAGGCTTGCTATGAGTGCTTCAATCCTCAGGAGTCGCTAGGACTCAGGCAGTCCTTGGTCTGTCATCTGCTCCCCACAAATGCCGAGTGTGGTGGTTTGAGTCAAATGTCCCCCATGAAATCATGTGTTCTCTGAATGCTTGGTCCCCAGCCGGTGGCAGCTTGGGAAGCGGAGCCTTGCTGGAGGAGGTGTGTTGTTGGAGGCAGGCTTAGCGGTGTTAAAGCCAGTTTCCCCCTTGCCAGACTTAGACTCGCTCTCCTGCTACTGGTTTCTACCTCCCATGACAGAAGTGATGCCCAGCCCCTGCTCACATCATGCTGTCCTCCTGCCATCATGGAGCTCCCTCTGGAGACCGTAAGCCAAAATAAAAACCTTTCTGCCCATCAGATGCTTTTGTTTGCGTGCTTTATGCCAGCAGTGAGAAGACACCTACTACCCTAAGTGTGCTCCTTGTCGAATCATTCCCTAGGAACCAAGTGCCTGAGATTTCCCAGCGTTTAAGCAGAATTATGCTGCACCCACACTTGGTCAGAACCTTTGTGGGCACTCAACCACTCCCTCAGATCCTTCAGGTGGCAAAAGATCAAGTGGTCGAACTCCAAGTACGTACCTGTCCTCTTGCCCAACCAAGAAAGTAGGTGGCATAGTTTAGGGGATGATGTTATTTCATTTGGCTTGATTGGCTTTTAAGATGGTGTGCCAGTTACCTTCCTATTGCTGAGACAAAATACCTGACAAACATCAGTTTAATGGAGGAAGGGTCTGCTTCAGTTTAAAGGTCCAAGTTACAGTCCACTGTAGCAGGGAAGCCATGGCTGTGGCAGCTGGTCTCATGCAGTGGACAGCAAAAATAAATAAATAAATAAATAAATAAATAAATAAAAATAAAGCAGAGAAATAAAGTTGAATGCTGGTGCTCAGTCAGCTCCCTCCTGTTCATGCAGCCCAGCACCCTAGCACATGGACTGATGCTGACCACAGTTAGGGTATGTCTTCCTACCTCTGTTAAGCTAATCAAGACAATCCCCCCACAGATGATCCCAGGCTCTGGCAAGTTGACAATCAATGTGAACCATCACAGAAAGGAAAGAGTGCATTTTAAATGTCCCCTGGCCTTTTGGAGAATCCTTCTCAGCTGTCACTGAAATCCTTGTCAAAAAGACTGCCAGTGGAAAGAATAAAGTGTGTAGGACCAGAGAAGTGGGGAGGAACATTAGATGGGCAGTGGGTCTCTTAGGTGAGTGATGAAGGGAGGAACAGTCTGGATGCCCTGTAAACACTTCACCGCCAGACAACTGAGCCCTGGAAGTCACCAACAGCACATGTCCCCTGGGCGCATGCCAACAGCCCAGGTACGCTTTGTCTCAGGAAAAGCTGTTCATACCCCAGGTAGCGTGCCACAGGTCTTGCCCATAGAAGGAGAGGCTGATGAGGCAGATGGACGTGGAGGCAGCAGCAAGTACCCCTCACAGTTGTGAAGGAGAGGGAATGGGAGGTGGAGAGACTGGCTGAGCCCCCAACAATCCTAACTGCATTTCCTTCGCTGGTGCATTACCATGCTGATCTAGCACACACCAGTACCACCCTCGCCCAGCACTGCGTCTCCAGGAGTGGAGATCTCAGCATCCCGGGCTTGGCCACATCCCTTCGCACCTGCTTGGCTAGGAGTAGTTTCCCAAGGCTTGTCCTCATGGGCCTGGAGACCTCAAAATCCTACCCCAGGCCTTACACTAGAGTCTCAATGTGTTTGTGAACTCACCTGATCCGCTGCTGGTAGGAAGCTACTCCACGCCCAGGTTAGCTCTCACCACAGTAACTCGGGGGCAAACGGTGCCCATGGGCAAGCGGGCAGAGGACAGGTTGTGGGCATGAGCACAGATCGCAGAGCAGTCTGGATTCTGATCTCACCTCTGCCACCAGAACAGCCTGTGGGGCTGGCTGGGTTCGGCTCAAGGCAAGAGCTCTGAGCCAAGAAGGCAAGAGGAAGCTGGCGCACAGACTGTGTCCCTTTCACTAAGCCCCTGTCCCTGTAGCTTTCTCTTAAAATGGGGCTTTTATGCCTGTTCTGCAAAGTGTTCCCATGAGTTAGTCATCGCATGCCTGCTGGTCAGTGTTAGGTGACTTAGTGAGTTGTATAACCTGTGCACCTGTAAAATGGGAAAATAATGTTTTCTTCATCTGGGTCACCATGAGGGCTCAAAGCCTTACTATCAAGAAAGCACCAGCATGTGCCTGCAATAAGGGCATGCTCATTTGATACCTCTCTTGCTCTCGCTCTCTTTCCCCCTCATCCCTTCCTCCTTCCCTCCCTTCCTCCCCTATCTTCTGGATGGACCAATTAAAGACCGACTTTAATAGGCCCTGTGGAACAGAAACTGCAGCTGTTTCCCCAGGCTGAGCTCCGAGCCCAGAGGTCAGGGCAAGATTAATAAGGATGCTATAAATGCAAGCGATGACCCACATCTCAGCGGGGGGGAGGGGTGCTCTGGTTTGGAAGGACACCGAGAATTAAATTATAATGGGAAAATACAAATTATTCTGATCGAGGTGAAAAGGGAGAACCTCGTGGTTTCAAAGCGCATCTGCCGGAGAATTTCCGGGTGAGCTGGGTGCAGGCTCTCAGAGGAGCCAGGGCCCCACAGGAAGCTGGCGTCACCATGCTTTCTTGTCAGGACCCTGCCACAGACTGTTGACCACAACTCTCGGTGCCACGTCACTGGGCTTTCCAGATTCTCTCACAGAGCCAGTGTGGATAGGCACTCCCTCAGTGGGCAGAGATGCCATATGCCCTCTGTCACAGTGTCAGGCAGGTCCTGGCGATTCTGTGGCGGGGGGAAAGCCAACTCTGCTGCCCTTGGGGAGTGCCCAGACATATTGCATGGCCAAGGAGGAGGCCAGGGCACCTGCTGTTCCCCACAGGAGCTCAGGCTCCTCCCCACCATTCACACTCACGTTACACAAACACACACACACACACGAACATGAACACTGACACATACAGACAAACATACATGCACATACATATACACACATACACACAAGTATACACAACACATACATACACGTGCATACACACATACATATACATAGGCGCATATACACATGTGTATACACAACACATACACACATGTACACATGCACATACACATGTATACACACATACACACACTCCAGGCTGTCTGCATGGAAGAGGACATCTTGGTCTTTGAAGACACAAAGCCTGGGCTTGAATGGAGGCTCTGCCGTTCTCTTTCCTCCCTGGACTATAAAT
The DNA here is from genome assembly GCA_036346955.1 of Dipus sagitta. NCBI lineage: Eukaryota > Metazoa > Chordata > Mammalia > Rodentia > Dipodidae > Dipus > Dipus sagitta. The sequence continues at coordinate 45,822,681 of CM070777.1, read as the reverse complement.
GGGAGTCATCGTTTCATGTGCAGGAGGAGCGTTGGCAAGACGGAAGATAAGGCATGGTCTCTGCTCTCTCCGGACTTCTGTCTAGTTTAGGAGAGTAAGCCCAGATGATGAAAACATATTTAGTAACATTGTCTGTGGATGAATACTGCATGTCGAACACCAGGCAGAGCATGTGCGCTACGAGGGTGGTTGGAGGAAGCTGATTGGGCTCTGCGTGGCAAGGGAAGCCTGGTGTGGCAGGGAGCATCTCGGACGGAAAAATGGAGCGCTATCCTGGAAGAGAATAGCTAAGGGCCAGGGCAAGCCTTTCACATGGTGGGGTCTCTTGTTCTCAGCAGAGAGTCCACGCTACATGCTGTGCATGTTTGTTGGATCCAATAAAAAGTAAGGTGGGGGGGGCTGCAGAGATAGTTCAGCACTTGCCTGCAAAGCCTAATGACCCCGGTTCAAGTCCTAGTATCCATGTAGATCCAGTTGCACAAAGTGGTGCATGCATCTGGAGTTCATTTGTAGCAGCTGGGGGCCCTGGTATGTCCATTTTCTCCATCTGTCTTTCTTCTCTCCATTTCTCTTTGCTTGCAAATAAATAAAAATATTTTTTAAAGGTAAGGTGGGTCTGAGGGCCTCAGGGTTGCAGGAAGGAATAGCTGGCCACTGAGCCTCTAACCGACTTGGACCCCACCTGTCAGATTAGCTTCCTTCAGCTGTTAGCGTCCTGAAGTTTAGTGTCTGCAAGAAAGGCAAATAGATTCTGCGCTGGGTGGTGGCGGGAAAAAGGATGGGAGACATACGTATGGGATGATGAAGAAAGGCCTTAAATGTCAAGCCAAACGTTTTGGGCTTTCCCGTGGGCAGGAAACTGAGTTGTCTGAACATTCAAGTAGCCAGGTAAATATGAGAGACTCTCAAGTACTCCACAAAGCAAACACAACGCAGAAGGAGGGCTTTAGAAAGTGATTCCTACTACTTAAAATGTGCAAGCCTTTTCATCCACAAATTTGATTTTTGGACCATTGTCTCAAGTAGAAAGAACACTGGTAAAGTCTGTGAAAAGAAAGAACAAACACAAAAACCATTTCCCACAAATCCATTTAGGTTGCCAAAAAAATAAAAATAAACCCGGAGTGCAGCGCCCTCTGGTGGTGCAATTCAGAGGGGGCGAGCCTGCCCCCAGACTGACCACTTGCTTTTTCTCCCCTGACACCTGACACTCACATCAGGGCTTCTGTGGAAGCTATTCACTCTGTTACCTGGACCGTTTTTCTCCATAAAGTTACAGACACATGTCAATGCTTACTGACTGCCCGCTTCCCTGTGAGATTCCCTGATCACCCTAAATAAATTTCTCTCCACCCTCATACACAGCACACACAGCCCCACAGCTGCGCCTTCTCCTTCCTCCCAGCACCAACTTACATATTTAGCTGGCAGTAAGTAGTCTCCACTTATCCTTGGAGGGTACATCCCAGACTCCCAGTGGGTGCCTGAACCCATGCATGTCACTGACCTACTACGTACTGTCCTATGAGTTCATATCTGTGACGAAACTCAACTTACAAATCAGGTGCAAGAGCTGGGCGTTGTGGTCCACACCTTTAATCCCAGTGCTCAGGAGGCAGAGGTAGGAGGATTGCTGTGAGATCGAACAGTTTGGGACTACAGAGTAAGTTCCAGGTCAGCCTGAGCTACAGTAAGAATTTACATAGCACACCCCCCGCCCCCCGGCCCACACACAAATTAGGTGCAAGAAGGGATTTGCAACAATGACTTACCATGATTCTTAGCAACCTCACCATGTGATTTGGAGAACTTTTATGTTTTCTATTATTTTTTTTTTCTGAAGACAGAGAGAAAGAGGCAGAGGCAGAGACAGAAAGAATGGGTGTAGCAGGACCTTCCAGCCAGAACGAACTCCAGATGTGTGTACCCTCTTGGGCACATGTATGATACTGCATGCTTATGTCACTGTACATCTGGCTGTGTGGGACCTGGAGGTTCAAACATTCATTCTTAGTCTTTGCAGGCAAGTGCCTTAACCACTAAGCCATCTCTTCAGCCCAACTTTTACATTTTCATATAAAGGAAGTGCTTTATAGAACATCTGAATGACTAGCATCTCTTCTCTTGGACTTTGGGGCCACTCAAGTTATATAAAGGCTACTTAGACACACGCCATATAGTATCAGAACAATAGGACTAAATAGCCAAGATGGCTACCAGGTAACTAGCAGGCAGGTAACACATGCAGTGTGGATATACTGGATGTACCAATGACTCGCATCTTGGGGCAGGAGGGCAGAATGGAGCACAGGGTGATACTTGCAAGTTGCGTCTTTCTGAGGCCTCAGAGAGCAGGGCAGGGCCCCTTTGGTCCCTTGCAGCTCTGTGTCTGGACAGTTTTGAAGCTATAGACGCTTCAAGGTCTTGGCAGATAAAGTCTGACCAGAGTCTTGTAGAGCCTTCCTGGCCGGGAACAGGAGATAGAGCTGCAATGGACACTTTCAAATTGATCACACTTGGCTTGTGCTCTCAATGGGGTCATTTCCTGTCATAATGAAACCTTTCTAAACATAGCCATGCACAACTGAAATGTCACAGTTTGTACTCTACAGCTGTGTGGCTCTGCAAATGACTCTGAGCTTTAAGTTGGAAGAAACAGCCTCAGATCCCAATTACGTCACCTCCCTGTGTATAGCAGTTACCTTCACATTGTTGGGACAAAACGCCTCACCAGAAGCAGCTTTGGGGTGGAAAGGTCTTCTTTTGGCTTACAGTTTCAAGGGGTAGTTTCATCATGGCAGGAAAATCATGGCAGAGCAGATAGCTCTAGAATGTCACATCTTGTCACATCAGTCGGGAGGAAGCAGCAAGAGGGAGCCAGCGAGTGAACACCCTGAGGGGCTAAACTAATAAATCCCAGGGCCCACCCCCCAGTGACACACCTCCTCTAGCAAGGCTTCATCTCCCAAAGGCTCTACCCCTTTCCCAAATTGCCATAAGCTGGGGCCCAAGTATTCAAAAGACAGGAGGCTATGGGGGGACATTTCACATTCAAACCACTGCGCCATGTCTCTCTCAGCATGGCCCTTCACTGCTCTGAGATGCAGCCTCTTTGAAAAATGAGCTACATTGCAAGGTGCTGTGAAGACCCAAGAGCTAACTGATCTGAAAGTTTTAAAAAATCCAAAAACACTACATGGATTTTTCCCTTCCATAATTATCAAATAAATGATGTATGGGGGACTAAAGAATGGGGGACATCTCCCACAATTAGCTTTCCCAACTTCAGTCCTGCCTCCCACTCGGAATTAACATTGACAAAGTGGTGTTTCTTTGACCTCGTTTTACTTACCTTCACGATCTGTTCCAAGAAGATTTACACTGTCTTAGAGTGTCCTGGGAGAGTGAAACCTTCTGAGAGAGAGAAAGAGAAAGAAAGAAAAAAATTATGACCCTTTCTCTATCAAAACCTGCTTAAGCTCTTCAGCTAAGAATGAGATGTGTATTCTATGGAGTAGGACTCAGTGTCTTACACCTGCATGGGCCCCTGTGCACTCTTCTGTATGTAGTGAGTGAGGAGAGAGGAGGGAAAGGGGAAGGATTTCCTCTGTGTGTTGATAGGTCTTCTGATGCATAGCAGGTACAGAAAAATTTTTTAAAATATTTAATTTAATTAATTAATTAATTTGATAGAGAAAGAGGGAGAGAGAGAGAGAGAATGAGTGCACCAGGGCCTCTAGCCACTGCAGACAAACTCCAGACACTTGCACCCCCTTGTGCATCTGGCTAATGTGGGTCCTGGGGAATCGAACCTGGGTCCTTTGGCCTTGCAGGCAAATGTCTTAACCACTAAGCCATCCCTCCAGCCCCCAGAAAAAAATATTTTTGTAAAGAACTTTGAATATGAAATCCCATTTGTGTATATGTTTATGATTTGTACACATTGTTTCTTTATTCTGAATTTGTGCGTAACCTTTTACCCACTATCATGTTTTTTCCTTCTCTTTCTCTCTGAGCAGATGTCATTAATGTTCATGGACATAAATAACTATGTAGATTTAGCTTGCCATATCTGAGTGGGGGAATGGGCCTAACATAGGAAGGCTTTCCTACTAATTTGTTCCCACTTAAAAAAATTTTTTTTTTCGAGGTAGGGTCTCGCTCTAGACCAGGCTGACCTGGAATTCACTATGTAGTCTCAGGGTGGCCTCGAACTCACAGCAATCCTCCTACTTCTGCCTCCCAAGTGCTGGGATTAAAGGCGTGCGCCACAACACCGGGCTTATTCCCACTTTTGCATTTCCCGTCTTTTCTTCACTGAATCCCCATCCTCAAGTTCATCATCCGGGAGTCTCAACCACCAAACCACAGACATTTGGGGGGGGATAATTCTTAGCAGTTACAAACTGACCTGTGTACTGTGACACTTAACAATGTTCCTTACATCTATTCACTGGGTGCTAGAAGCAATCTCCCTTCGCACATACCCCAGCTGTGATAGTCACCAGCGGCCCCTGACAAACTGCCCTGGGGGTGGCATTGGGTGTGGCCTCTAGGACAGGGCTAGATGTCTGCTGGTCCTGTGCCATGTCTCTGTGGAGCACCTGAGCATTTGGTTGGTTGTCTACCTCTCCCTCCCCACCATGTTATGTGAACATCATCCCAGCGAAGGGTAAGGGGGGAGTAAAGAGTAACTGACCAGAGCGCCTCCCTGTGGAGGTGACAGCTCTGTGTGCTGACGTTGACAGCGTGGGAAATGTGAGGAAGAGCTTTTCAGGCAAGGGAACAGCCATGGCGGAGCTCACTGTCAGGGACAGATTTGGCTTGTGGATAGCTACTGTGGGGATGGGAGGTGGGTAGGAGGAGCCTGACTGGGAAGTTTGGGAAGCCAAGGTGATGCAGAAAGGCCTTCTCCTCCTCCTTCTTCTTCGTCCTCTTCTTCTTCTTCCCTTATTCTTCATCTTCTCCTCTTCTTCCTCTTCTTCCTCCTCTTTTTGTTTTTTGAGGTAGAGTCTCACCTTAACTCAGGCTGACCTAGAACTCACTATATATTCTCAGGGTGGCCTCGAACTCATGGCAATCCTCCTACCTCTGTCTCCCGAGTGCTGGGATTAAAGGCGTGCGCCACCATGCCCTGCTGGAAAGGCTTTATTCTAAGCGAAATACAAGCCTTCCAGAAATCCCTAAGTTTCCCCAAGTGTACATGCTACTCTCTCTCTCTCTTTCTCTCTCTCTCTCTCTCTCTCTCTCTCTCTCTCTGTCTGTCTCTTTCTCTCTCTTTCTTTCTCTCTGGCCTGGCTTCATGATGAGGAGTTTCAGGAGGGTTCCTAAACCCTGGAAGAAACTCTTGAGGTTGAAAAGGCAGCGGGAGTTGACTGGGCCCCTCACCACATTTCAGCTTCTGTCCAAGAGGCAGAGCTATCAGGAGATTGAGATCTCGGTGACAACTAGTTCCCCTCTACCTTACCTGGCACACAGTGCACTCAGTGGGAAACCATAAGTCCAGGGCCTGGCAAGGGAGGCCCACACTCCTTCCACTTCCTCCTAAAACCCAGCAGAAAGAAGTAAAGCTTAAGAGATCCTTCAGGAGACCTTCCCTCCCAGTTCCTTGAAACATGTAACCCAACCCTGTCTAAACGGCCTTCTCTGGTTCACGCTTCAATTTAAATAGACTGGTACGGAAGGTCTTTAAGATAAAAGTTGCATTTCTACATCTAACATGGAGGGCATCCCATCACTCAGGTGGAACAAGACTTCACAATAACACAGTTTTAATCCTTTCCATGGGTAGCCTCTGTTATAGACGTCTCATGCTTAACAACTCAGTCCAAACGACAACGCTGTCAAGTACTTGGAGGAAGAGGAGGCTGGAGGGGGAGCTAAGCCTCAGGTGGTCTAAGTTTTTGGTCATACCGATGCAGTGTTGTTTAGAGCGGGGATCTCAAGGGATTTCCACCAAGAGGAGTTATTTAAATAAACTGGTGCCTCCACATAAAAGTAGCTGTTGGGCTGTGGAGATTGCTCAGTGGTTAAGGTGCTCGCCTGCACAGCTAAAGGGCCCAGGTTCGACTCCCCAGTACCCATGTAAAGGACAATGTGGCACAAGTGTCTGGAGTTCATTTTCAGTTGCTGTAGGCCCTGGCATGCCCATTCTCTCTCTCTATATATATTTTTTCTCTCTCTTCATATATATGTATATATACATATATATGTAATGTCTCTCTCAAATAAATAAAATACATTTTTAAAAAGTAGATGCTCAAGATGTCATCTATTCACATGTGCTAACATAAAAAGGGGCCTGAACTATATGTTAGCCAAAACGTCCAGCTTAACAGTGTGCTGGTAAGCAGCAATTTTATCTGAAGAGCTAGATTGTTGCTGACTTTTAATTTCTTCCTTCTGCCTGTCTGTGGCCTCCAATTTCTCTATAATGAACATGTAGTACATACGTAATAAGGAAGAAATCCAATGAAAGTTATTGGATAAGAGAATAAACCACTAGAAATCACTATCAAAGTCTCCGGAGGAAACCAGCCAGCTTGTTCTCCCCTGACAGCAGGCAACCTTCCGCCTGCCCAGGATCTATTCTCAGCCAGCGTGAGATAGCTCCTGCTCTGTGGGTCACCTTGACAGGGGGGTCACTGGACCTACAGGTATCTCGCTCCAGCTAGCCCTCTATTCTCTGCATTCTGTTGGCCTGGCCTGGCGTCCCCCTGTTTACTCTTGGTAGAGGGATGGCAGTCACTCCGGGTTCTAGCACTGGCCTTAAAGTTCCCTTGCTAAGCAGCTGTGCCATGAGTTCTTTTGCAAACAAACCGTCTTCAAATGCAGCGTGGCATCCGCTTCCTGAGGGGAATGCCACTGATACTGATTAACTGTCCCTGTGTTTCCTCGTCCCGATTCCTTAGAGCAATGTGCCTTTTGAACTGTCCTTCCCAATGCTGAAGGACAGAATGCAAACGCCATTATAATCCTAGCCATTCTCCACTCACAAACCACACCAACCCCAAACTCTAGCCTTCCATCTGGAGCCTTTCAGAAGACTGTTCCACCTACTGTCTCACTAACACCTTCCCTCCAGTCAAACCAAAACAATCCACATGGGAAGGTGGAGCCCCTGCCCAGCCTTTTTCACATGGGCCGTCCACCACATCACTCACTGTCCCTCCACATTCTCAGGTGTCACGGAACTGTTGATCATTAGTTGATCAGCCCAAGTCCCCCAGCCCTGGCTTTCTGTCCAAAATAATCTGTCATCAAATCTTATCACCCTTGATTTAGACTTCTACCCTGAAAGGTAACATGATCCACTGGTCATCTGGGTGAGTATCTTGGTTAAAATACATCTTCATTGGTCTGGAGAGATGGCTTAGTGGTTAAGGCACTTGCCTGTGAAACCTAAGGACCCATGTTCGATCTCTCTCCAGATCCCATGTAAGCCAGATGCACAAAGATGAGTCAAGTGAAAGGTTTTACATGCCCAGGAGGTAGTGCAAGTGTCTGATGTTTGATTTCAGTGGCTGAGGCCCTGGCGTGCCAATTCTCTCTCTCTCTCTCTCTCTCTCTAAAAAAATACACCTTCCTTGAAGATGGACAGCACCTCTTCTTATTCATATCCTGATCCTTTAAACTTAGCAAAAGTCACACCAAAGTCTACTGGTTACTGAATGAGTGAATCTTCCCAACGCTGAAGGACAGAAGTCATTGTCAAGTGAACAAATGAAGGTAGCTAAACAGAGAGACAGAGCCCGTCTCCAGAGTGAGCCTTGGAAAAGGAAACACATGGCTGGTCCTCCGAACCGGTCATCAGCAGAAGCTGCCCCTCCCCTACCTTGGAATAAGAGAAAGAATTCTGCATTTGAGAATAATTCTGAAGTAACTGAATTCACCTATAAATGGCTAAGCTGGGCTCTCTGATTCTTCTTCAGTCCAAAGTGGGATTGGAGTCTGAAATTAATAAGAGAAGCAATTCTCCGGTTCATTGCTGGGACAAACATATGATAACCAGACACAATTTATGGGAGGAACGGGGTTTATACCAGGCTTAGAGTCCAAGGGAACACCACCAAGGGTGGAGGAAGCTGGCTCCCTGTCATAGGTCCAAGCAGAGAGACATCGCCAACAGCCAGCACCACAAAACTCAAACATGAACAGCCAGAGCTCAAACTGCTCTCTCACACCACAGGGCTGGAGTGAAGATCCGTCTCCCAAGCACATCTTACCTTACAGCTGAACCCCAGCATCTATCTCCAGTGACACCTCCCCCAGCCAGGCAGCTGGAGATCCAAGTTACCAGCTTAATATTAATAAAACCCCGGAGTCTATGGGGCCATGCATTCAAATGATCGTATTCAAACTTCTACAATAACTGACCAGGAACCCTTGAAGCTGGTGTGATTCAAGACCTCCTAATCACCCCACACTGGTGGTGGGGCTTAAATACTGCCTTGTCAGTGACTGATGACATCACTCAGGTGATGGTGGGAATTGGTACAGAGAGTAAAAGGTAGTGGGGGACATTCAATGGCTTGGTTCTAAGAGTGCTTACATCCATGTGCTGTCCTCTGGATAGCATTGGGACTTGTGCACACAAACTGTGACTTCTCCTTTAAGGACAACATGGTATTTTTGAGAGGGGGTGAGAAAACATCATAGACAATAAGAAAAACAGCTGCAAGCCGGGCGTGGTGGCACACGCCTTTAATCCCAGCACTCGGGAGGCAGAGGTAGGAGGATCACCGTGAGTTCGAGGCCACTACAGACTACAGAGTGAATCCCAGGTCAGCCTGAGCTAGAGTGAGATCCCTACCTTCGAAAAAACAAAAAAGAAAAGGAAAGAAAAGAAAAACAGCTGCACAGTGGCACACAAGGGCTCATGCTTAAGCTGCAGCAGAGGGCAGAATGTAACCTAGACACATGCAATTTATTTGAGGACAGTGGCAAGGGAACTTGGTGATTGTTTCCGCCCTGCCATCCGTAGCTGGGTGACCGTGTCTCAGTCACACAACTTCTCCTACCCTCCGCTTGATCGTCTCAAACCGAGCACCACACAGTCTGGACAGGGTCTGTGCCCACCGTGGGAGCCGAGGAGAAAGGACGAGTGGACATTCAAGACTTCCAGTGACTGGCGCAGGAGAGAGTTTTGCACCTATAGAAGCCGTGAACCCATGCCCAGAAAGAGGAGGATCCGGGACAGGGAGGAAGCCTGTCCCCCCGCTGGCTAAGCTGGAGGAAAGCAAGCCCCTGTGGTTTGTCCGTCCCGGCGATGGTCAGCAACTGTCCTTATTCAGAGGCAGGAAGTGGCCTGAGCTGACTTAAAGATTGGAAAATCAGAAAGGTTGCATGACATTTCCCTCCATGTCCTGTGTTAGTGACTCGTGGTGTGAGCAGATACTCAGCAAAACGGGCCTTCTTTGCTGCAGGACTCCTCAGAACCTTTAACATTCTGTGATCTTTTCTAGAGGACAGAGTTGGCAGGATTTTTCCCAAACTTACTTAACCAGGAACCCTTTATTCTGAGGACATCTCATGTCAGGAGGGTTCCAGAGATCACACTTGCAAAAACTTGCCTGGCCTTGGCTTTAAAAACAAAAAGAGGGCTGGAGAGATGGCTAATGGTTAAGCACTTGCCTGTGAAGCCTAAGGACCCCAGTTCAAGGCTCAATTCCCCAGGACCCACGTTAGCCAGATGCATAAGGGTCGTATGCATCTGGAGTTCGTTTTCAGTGGCTGGAGGTCCTGGCATGCCAATTCTCTCTCTCTCCTCTCTCTCTCTCTCTCTCTCTCTCTCTCTCTCTCTCCTTGTAAATAAAATTAAAATTTTTTTAAAAAATGTGTATGGGTGTGGTGTGTGCATGTTCATATGTGCATGTTTGCATATATATGAGCACACACATGTCTGAGGCACACAGAGGTTGATGTCAGGTATCGTCCTCAGTTGCTCTCTGCCTTATTTTCTGAAGTAGGGTCTCTAGCCTGTGGATGCAACGAGTCCAGCCAGCGAGCTTGCCCCAGGGGAACCCATCTCCACCTCTGGAGTTCTGAGATGCCAGATGGGCGTGCCAAGCGCTTTACTCAATGAGCCATCTCTATGCCCCTATCCCTGCCTTTGTATGGTTAGGGAAACTAAGGCTAAGAAAAGTTGGCAGGCGAGTAGTTTGGGAGTTTATAAAGATGGCAGATTGAAAACCTGGAAGTACGGCTGTATTCTGTAATACCTAGGGAACTTGGTCACATCATCTTCAGAGGTTCCTTTCAGCATCACCCATGGCTTTGAAGACACGACAATATTAGAACTCACATCAAAAACACAGAATCCCACTTGGCCCAGAATAACCAGCCTGGGGAAGCTCAAGACTGGCTGACTCCATCCCCCAGAGCCAGAGCGGTTGGCTGTGTGGATGGCGGACTTTATTCGTCAGTGTGAGGCTCAGGGGGTTTATTCATTCCACTGGATGTGGGATGCTTCCTGCTTTCATTTGCATGAGGTTTCTGTGACATGAATTCACTGCATCTCTCCCCCCCCCCATCCACAAGCCAGATGGGGACTCGGGTGCTGTATAAATGTTTAATTGTGCCACAGTAACAATATTTGCTCTCAGTAGCTGAAAGCTGCTAAATGGGGGTTGAACTGCTGTCCACCAGAGTCGCCAGGCTTCATTCTAATGAGAACAGAAATAAAGGCTGATTAAATGACATTCCCCAGCACGGGGAACCTCTCACGTGAATGAATGTCTCGTAGTGTTTCTGTGATGTTCTGTGTCGATGCTTTCAAGCTCTCACCACTAGCTGGACAACACACACTCAGCTGGGTGGCGGCTGATGGCTCTGTGACCGGAGTGTGTGGCTCGGGTCCCCTCCACTTTCACACGGTGGGCATGAGTGAGATGCAGGGGACACAGGAGCCTGAAACAGAACTGGAGAGATGGTTCTCAGCAGTTAAGATGCTTGCCTGTGAAGCTTAATGACTGGGATTGGGTTCCTCAGAACCGACGTAAAGCCAGATGCACAAAGTGGCGCGTGCATCTGGAGTTCTATTTGCAGTGGTTGGAGGCCCTGTGTGCCTATTCTCTCCGTTTCCCCCCTCCTCTCTCTCTCTCTCGGAAATAAATGAATTATTTAAGCCTGAAACAACCTAGATGGAGGAAAGGTTGACTCCGGCTCATGGTTTCAAAGGTTTAGTCCGTGGTTCCATGGTCAGCTGGCTTCCTTGCTCCTGGGCTTGGAGGATATGGTGAAGCAAAACTGCTGGCCTCATGATGACTAGGAAGCAGAAGAGGCAAGGAGGAAGGCATTGACCAATCCCCTTTAGGGGCATGTCCCTTAAATAACCTAATCCGCCCCCCCGATTGAGTCATACATCCAAAAAGCTCCATCTCTTCTCAAGGGATCTGTGGGCTGGGGACCAAGCCTTCAACAGAGAACCCACAGCAAGTGAACATTTGAAGCTGGACTTCTATATGATGTGGTCATTTGGGGATTTTTGGATCCCACTGTGCTAAGGAATCAAGGGCCTCATGCATAGTACGTGTGGTGGTTTGGATTGGGTGTCTCCCATAAACTCAGGTGTTTAAATGCTTTGTCCCTAGCCGATGGCAATTTTGGAGATGGAAGATTGTTGGAGGATGTGTTTTGTTGGGGGTGGGCTAAAGGGTGTTATAGCCAACTCCCCCTTGCTAGAGTTGGGCTCAATTTCCTGCACCTGTTTTCCACCTGCTGTGGCAGAGGTGATGTCCAGCCTCTGCTCATGCCATGCGTTCTCCTGACATCATGAAGCTTCCCTTCAAGACTGTAAGCCTGAGGTAACCCCTTTCCACCCACCAGCTGCCTTTGGTTTGGTGTTTTATCCCAGCAACGAGAAGGTCACTACTACAGTAGGCAATCAGTCCACCACTGAACTGCATCACCAGCTGTTTCTGTTTATTAAAAAAAAAAAAAAAAAAACTATTCCAGCATCAGGGAGCATGCTCAGATCTGAGCATGGCCTAGGCCAGGACAGTACTGTCTTAGGTAGCAAGATGTCTGAGTGCACGGAGTTCTAGGGCCATTAATTCAACAGCTCACCCATATCAAGGCGCTGGGATGGATCCCTGTGTTTCTGTTTGCTGTCCTGTCAGCAATCACAGGCTGATTATGTCAGCCAAGGGTACCACACACAGGCGCCCGAGCAAAACCAAGAAGAATAAAAGTGGTTGCGTCCTTTGATCCCCTAGCCCCTCCCCCCCTTTTTTTCCTAGTTGGGAATGGCGCACCAATTTCTACAGAACTGTAGGCTTGCCCTACTTGTGAAGAGAAATCAGCAACCCGTCTTTCCACAGCAAAACCTGATCATTAAAAGATATCTTGGGGATGGAGAGATGGCTCAATGGTTAAAGTGCTTGCTGGCAAAGCCTACTGCCAAGGGTTCCATTCCCCAGTACCCACGTAAATGGCGCGTGCATGTGGAGTTCATTTGTAGCAGCTAGAGGCCCTGGCGTGCCCCATTCTCATTCTCTCTCTCTCTCTTTCTCACTACAAATAAATAAAACCTTTTTTTTTTTTTTTTTTTTTTTTTTTTTTTTTTTTTTTTTTTTGAGGTAGGGTCTCGCTCTAACTCAGGCTGACCTGGAATTTACTATGTAGTCTCAGGGTGGTGTTGAACTCACGGCAATCCTCCTACCTCTGCCTCCCGAGTGCTGGGATTAAAGGCGTGCGCCACCACGCCCGGCTTAAAAGCTTGTTTCTTTTTTTTAAAGATACTTAATCTTAGAAAAAGGACGAGGTACTACAGTGTTACCATGAGATCACCTTCCACTAGCCCGGAAGGTAAGGGAGCAAGCCTGAAGTTCCTCCCTCCCCCTCCCTCTCTGGGCACCTCAGGATAGAGTCTCCTCCTACTGCTGGGAGGGAAAGAGCTCTTCTCCTCCCTGTCCCAGGCCCCTCCTTTCCTGCAAGACATCTGATACTGGCAGCTCTATCTCATTCAGGCCCTGGCCTATGAGTCAGAGAAACGGATTCCAATTAAGAAACTTGAAGGAAGTGGCCTCATTTCACGGTCGATTGGGCTGGGAACCAAAGCGAGCATTAACGTTTCCAAGCTCTGCAGAAGCTAGAGGACCTCGCTGCTACAGTGCCTCCCCAGCTGGGCTGCCCGGGCGGTGCGGGGCATGAGCTACCCGCCTTCGAACGCTTGGGGGCGGTAGATGTCCGCTCTGGTTCCCTCCAGACCCAAGACAAGACTCCAGGGAGGCTCAGGACCCCAGGGGCACCGTGTATTCCTTCTCTTCTCCAGCATCATGAGAGAATCAGAATCATTTGGGGACTTGAGTTGGAACTTCTCAAGTGAGAGAAGTGTCCCGTCCCCCCAACCTCCCTCACTCGCCCACCACCACCTCTGGTGGCAGCTGAGCTGTCCTCAGTTGAGAACTTTCCTTGCGCTGGGAAAAGGGACTTCCCAACTTCATGCTGTCCCTGATGGGGAAAGGGAGGTGACCACAAACAAGGAACTCTCCATAACAGAGTAGCCCAAGCATTTCCTTCTCATTCAAGCCCCCAGGACAGGGCCCCTGGAAGTCTCAGGCGCTGATATTTGAAGTGACGGAGGTGCCAAGTATCTACTGAGGCTAGGGTAACTGCCCCACCCCCCTGCACACGTGTTCCCGCCAAAGCTCTGCCACCTGTCCTTCAAGGACCTGCAGCTGGACACCTCTGTCTTCTTTCCTCTTTCCCGCCATGTTTTCCTCTGCCGTGGTGCTGGGTCGCTCCCTCTGAAGCCCTGCAGGACAGCCACTCTGGTTTCCAAGGCTCCTGCCTGGTTCTTGTTGAGGGTAGATTCCAGCTCATAGACCAGCTTTGTACACCTTAGCGGCACATCATCTTTTTCTTTACTTTATAAGATTAAGGTAACTTTTAAAAAAATCCTTTTATTTATTCGCAAGGAGAATGAGAGAGAGAGAGAGAGAAGAGAGAGAGAGAAAGAGAATGGACAAACCAGGGCCTCTAGCCGTTGCAAATGAACTCCAGATGCATATGCCATTTACGTGGATACTGGGGAATTGTACCTTTGGCGTTAGGCTTTGCAAGCAAGAGCCTTAGCCGCTGAGCCATCTCTCCAGCACCAAGGTATCTTTTAATGATCAGGTTTTCCTGTGGAAAGACAGGTTGCTCATTTCTCTTGGCAAGTAGGGCGAGTTCTGTAGAAATGAGTGGAGGTGAGGAATGGAGTCTTTCCATACAGCCTAAGCTCCCAACAGCCAAAAAGATGAAATCATTCTTTTTTTTTAAGACATTTTTAAAAAAAATTTTGTTTATTTATTTATTTGAGGGTGAGAGAGAGAGAAGGAGAGAGAGAGAGAGAGAATGGGCATGCCAGAGCTTCCAGCCTCTGTAAACGAACTCCAGACGCGTGCGCCCCCTTGTGCATCTGGCTAACGTGGGTTCTGGGGAATTGAGCCTCGACCCGGGGTCCTTAGGCTTCACAGGCAAGTGCTTAACCGCTTAGCCATCTCTCCAGCCCAAGATGAAATCATTCTTGCACTCATGTATATAAACAGCTGCCCCAATGGGTGTTTCTTCTGGAGTTCACCTAGAAACAGAAGGACTGTTTTTTTATTATTATTATTTAAACAGCAAAAGTGCTCAAATGAGATAATGCATGTACAATATTTGGAAGGATGCCTGGCTCCTGACTGTTTCTTAGTTAATAAATGTTTGTTGAGTGATTCATCTGGTTATTAAAAAGGAAAACCAGCTGGATATGCTAAATGTAAATATGGGCTTGACGCTGTCACTTGAGGACACGTATTTGTAGAGCTTCTCAGTCCATATGATCAGGGAGGTTCAGGTGACATGAGAACCAACGTGTAGCTCAAATTGGAGGAGTTAAATCTAAAGCTGTTATTTTCCGCTAGCTAGAAAGACATGATACCAAGCCTGGGCGTGGTGACGCACGCCTTTAATCCCCGCACTCGGGAGGCAGAGGTAGGAGGATTGCCGTGAGTTCGAGGCCACCCTGAGACTCCATAGTGAATTGCAGGTCAGGCTGGGCTAGAGTGAGACCCTACCTCAAAAAACAAAAAAAAAAAAAAAAAGAAAGAAAGAAAAGAAAGACATGATGCCGTGTCTCAGGGTTCACCTGGGATGACATGCAAAGTGTTATCACTCTCAGGGATAACCTTGAAACAGGCTCTTCGCGTATATTTTGCTTTTGCATCTCCACAACAACACTGTGAAGTAAGCATTAATCTTTCCGTTTTACGGATGTGTCATGAGGGAGGCACACCCTGAAACAGCCATACAAACAAATGTAAATGAGATAAATTCTCTCTGAAGAAAATGAACGGGGATGCACAACAGCAACAACAAGAAAACATGGGCCTGGTCTAAGTGGAATGAATATTCCCTGACAGAAGTGACATTTGAGTCAGGTAGGGTGGGTTACATTTGTAATCCCAGCACTCAGGAGACTTAAGCAGGAGAAGTGTGAGTTCAAAGGCAGCCGGGTTTACATCGTAAGATAGTCTCAAAAAAGGGGGGGGCGGCTGGAGAGATGGCTTAGTGGTTAAGCGCTTGCCTGTGAAGCAGAAGGACCCCGGTTCAAGGCTCGATTCTCCAGGACCTACGTTAGCCAGATACCCAAGGGGGCGCACGCATCTAGAGTTCGTTTGCAGTGGCTGGAGGCCCTGGTGCGCCCATTCTCTCTCTCTCTCTACCTGCCTCTTTCTCTGTCACCCTCAAATAAATAAATAAAAATGAACAAAAAAAATTTTTTTTAAGGCGGGGGACTGAAAGATGGCTTAGAGATTAAGGCGCTTGCCTACAAAGCCAAAGGACCTTGGTTCGATTCCCCAGGACCCACATAAGCTAGATGCACAAGGAGGCACATGCATCTGGAGTTCATTTACAGGGCTGAGTGCACCCTTTCTCTCTCTCTCTACCTGCCTATCTCTGTATCTATCTATCTATCTATCTATCTCTCAAATAAA
Source organism: Dipus sagitta (assembly GCA_036346955.1). Classification (NCBI taxonomy): domain Eukaryota; kingdom Metazoa; phylum Chordata; class Mammalia; order Rodentia; family Dipodidae; genus Dipus; species Dipus sagitta. The sequence continues at coordinate 45,806,716 of CM070777.1, read as the reverse complement.
TAAATAAATAATAAAATATTTTTTGAAAAAGAGTGACATTTTAGCCACCAATAAGTGTCAAGTAGGAGAAGAACGGGCAGAGGTAAATATTCTCAGTGGCGCCCACTCTCGGGTATGTAACTTGACCCAGCTGGTAAATCACACTCTCAAAAAACCATGACTCCATTCTGGGCCAGACCAATAAAATTAGGACAGTCTAATAGTAGACTGAGTAACAGGGGAAAAAGAGACATGTAGATCTGTATCATACACGGGGAGATGGGGGAAGTCACAGGACGGCACTTACCAAATAAGTCAGTGAGATTCAGATACTCTGGCAGTTACTTTTGTGACCCCGTACCTGACAGAAACACCTTAAAGGGACTTCAGTCAGTTATGGCTGGGAAAGCATGGCAAAGCAGCTCAGAGTATGAGAGGGAGATTGTGCGGCGGAAGCTATTCACAGAGGACCAGGGTGGTAGTTTGAACGTGGAGTGTCCCCCCATAGCCTCATGTGTCTGTGATTAAGCCTCATAACCCAATCTCCAGCTGGAGGCAATTTGGGAAGTGGCTCGTTGCTGGAGGAGGTGTGTTGCTTGGGGCTGACCTTAGGATATTATAGCCCAACCCTTCCTTGCCAGGGTTAGTTCACTCTCTTGCTGCTTCCAGCAAGCTGCTATGGCAAGATGTGATGCCCAGCCTCTGCTCTGCCATGATTTTCCCTTCCTGAGGTGGTTTGAACCAGATGTGCCCCCCCCCCAATAAACTCATGTGTTCTGGATGCTTGGTCCCCAGCTGAGGGCAGTTTGGGAGGTGGAGCCTTGCTGGAGGAGGTGTGCTGTTGGGGGAAGGTCTAGGGTTATTATAGGCAGCTGCCTCATGCCAGAACTTGGCTCACTTTCCTGCAGCTGTTTGTCCACCTGCTGTGGCAGAGGTGATGTCCAGCCTCTGCTCACGCCATGCTGTCCCCTGCCATCATGAAGCTTCCCCTCAAGACTGTAAGCCAAAATGAATACTTTCCTCCCACCAGCTACTTTTCGTCCGGTATTTTGTCCCAGCAACAAGATGATAGCTACAGTAACTTCCCCTGGAGATTGTAGGCCAATAAACCCTTTCTCACTGCTTCTAGGTCAGGTGTTTTGTCCCAGCAAACAAGTACGTAGCTACCATAAGCAGGAAGCAGACAGAGCACGACAGGAGCCAGGGGCCCAGTGTTACCCCCTCAATGGCCCGCCCCCAGTGACCTACTTCCCCCAGCTAGACCCCACCCACTTCTTAACAGTTGCACAGCTTCCCTAAATAGCACGGCCAGCATTCAAAACATGAATGTGTGGAGACACTCCCGACTCAAGTCCTAACAGTTGCCTACACACCCTTCTTCATAGGTGAGAGAGAAATGCAGCCATCCACAGCCCTGAGACCAGGCAGTGCTAAGTGGACAGGCAAACAGATCAGTTGTGACGAGCTAGGGAAGGAAAGAGGCAGAACTGTACTGGTAACAGTGGCTGACGTTTTATGTGGATAAACCAAAGAACCAGAGCTGTTCTTAAAGAACAGATGGACTGTCTATGTGGGTGTGGGTGACACCTTCAAGTTCTCTTCTTCTTCAGTGAGTCTTTCCTGGCTATTTAATGAGATTCTAAGAAGGATTTAAGACAATTACATTTCTTTTGAATTAGATTTACTGGGTCAGCTAAGAAGGGTTTTTCCCATGCTTAGAAGAGAAAAAAGAGAATCAAGACGTGGAAGGGAAAGGGTGAAAGATATCAGAAACACTGGTTCTAAACTATCTCTCCAGCATCTCATGTCAAAATACTACACTTGGGGCTGGAGGGATAGTGGTTAAGGCACTTGCCTGCAAAGCCGAAAGACTCAGGTTCGATTCACCAGGACAAACATAAGCCAGATGCACAAGGTGGCACATGCATCTGGAGTTTGCAGTGGCTGGAGGCCCTGGCGTGCCATATTCTCTCTCTCTCTCTCTCTCTCTCTCAAATAAATAAATAAATAAATTTTATTTTTTAAAAAATGCTATATTTCCAGGGTCTCAGCAATTTTGTTGCACACACACATTTTTAAGTGCCCAGAATATAGTCACTGCTCAATTGATGTTAATGTTATCTTGAGGGTTGGGGTGAAATGGCCCCTTGGGGTGTTACTTTCTAATCGCCAATAAGATGACATCCTAGGCAGGGAAGTTTAAGAATGTTCAAGTGGGTCGTGGGCGCTGTAAGCTCAGGTAGGAAGCTCTATAGCACTGGCCCCTGAGGACGCCTGGAATGTGGGATGGTGAGGACTGGATTGGGAGGAGGGAACAGAGGGGTGAAATGACTCAAATGTCCTCCAAGAGCAGAATGGAATGTAGTGTCCACCTGCCAACCAACCGCCTCGCACACTGTTGGTGCTGGCCTGGGCAGAGCAAAAGAGGCCAGGATCAGATGCACAGTTTCTCCTGGTGCCCAAGTGGGAGGCCCCAGGAAGCCAGGCTTGGCCAGGGACAGCTGACAGCCAACACTATTAGTGACCAGCAGAGGGCAGCACAGGCCATGAGCTGACCTGCTCCTTCCCACTAGCCTGGCTTTTCCTCGGTGAAATTTTTCTAGAAAGTCAAGCCTTTTAAGTTCATTGTCTCCTTCATTTGTCCTACAAGAAAAGACATCCTGGATTTATTACAGGCAGAAATCATCCACTCTTGTCCCAGAGTTGGACATCTTTCTGGATTTGTTATCTCAAAGCTTTGCTTCAAACTTGAGTGGAGTGTAAAAAAAAAACTCTCCATCCATGGCAGACAACTGACCATCTTCACATGAGTTTCCACCACCTTGTTGCCAGGACAGGGCCGAAAGGGACGTCTGCCACTTTTCTTAAGGTCACAGGAGCTGCGCTGGGTACTTGGCATTCTCTCCCAAGAGGATGGAGTGTGAGATCAGCTGAAGGCTTGGGTTCTGGAAATGGAGGGACTGTGCTTAATCCTGTCCACTTATATGTTTACAGATAAGCCACTTACCCACTGTGGTAGTGACCTTCTCATTGTGGGATAAAACACCCAACCGAGCCAGGAGTGGTGGCGCACGCCTTTAATCAAAGCACTCTGGAGGCAGAGGTAGGAGGATTGCCGTGAGTTTAAGGCCACCCTGAGACTACATAGTGAATTCCAGGTCAGCCTGAACTAGAGCGAGACTCAACCTCGAAAAACAAAACAAAACAAAAAACAAAAACAACAACAACAAAACCCAACCAAAGGAAGCTGATGGGAGGAAAGGGTTTATTTTCAGGCTTACAGCCTTGAGGGGAGGCTTCATGACGGCAGGGGACAGCATGGCATGAGCAGAGGCTGGACATCACCCCTGCCACAGCAGGTGGAAAACAGCAGCAAGAGAGTGAGCCAGATCCTAGCGGGCGGAGGGGGAGCTGGCTATAACACCTCTAAACCTACGCCCAACAACACACTTCCTCCAGCAAGTCTCCACCTCCCAAGTTGCCATCAGCTGGGGACCAAGTATTCAGATCACCTGATTTTATGGGGGACATATGATTCAAACCATCAGCCAGGCATGGTGGCGCACACCTTTAATCCCAGCACTTGGGAGGCAGAGGTAGGAGGATCACCGTGAGTTCAAGGCCACCCTGAGACTATATAGTGAATTTCAGGTTAGCCTGAGCTACAATGAGACCCTACCTTGAAAAAAACAAACAAACAAAAATCACTGCCATCACCTTTGTGAATTCAGGGGAAATCCCCACCCCTGTCTGTCCCAGTCCTGTCTGTCTGTCCCACCCCATAGCGTTACAGAAGAATTAAATAAGGAGTTAAATGTAAACAGAGTGGAGCCCAGTGTTTACACTTGTTGTTGGTCTTCAGGTTATATCCTGCAGGGAGCACTCAGAAGAGGTCCATTCAAAGATCACTCCTTATTCCCCACATCTCCTTCCTGCTTCCACCCTCCACTGAACTCATGGTCTGAGCCAAACTGCCTCCCTTTTCCTAACTATAAACTGGGGACTGGTGCCTGGCTCCACCATCTTAGTCTACTCACACACTCCGCACCGGCCAGATTCCAATATTATGTAAAAATACAAATCTAGCTTTGGATGTGCACTACAAGACTCTGGAGCATTTTCTCTAGCTCCTCCAGGCAGACTTGGGAAGCCTATGGAGTTAAGAAGCAGCTGTTGTCGGCAGGCAAAGAGATGGGGAAATAGTATTCTAAAGCAATTAATTAAAACAAGTGAAAGGGACAGGAGAGCCATTATGCAAATATGCCTGGCCATTCAAGACTATTAATTTACAGGCTGTAATATAGGACACAGGTGAAGAATGCCACAATATTGGGCAGAGGCCGGGGGTGGGGGGAGTGCTGCTCCCCGGAGGGCCTACAGGTGGCTCAGTCTGGGGTCAGTGGTCATCTTCACAGGTCAGCAGTTCTCCTGAGGGGCCACAGGAACAGCCATTAGACTTGAACCCAGAACTGCGAGGCCACAGGTCCTGTGTGGTGGCTTTCAATCTTGAAGCCTGTGAGATGCCCCAAGAGACTCCCGGAAACTCAGATGTCAGCGCTCTACCCCCAGAGCTGAGGGTAAATCTGGGGGGCAGACTGAGAATTACACTTCAGCAAGTTCCCAGGTACTGTGTAAGATGTGCACATGCATGGCTGTATAAGTGTGCAGGCTTGTAGGGGTGTGTGTGTGTGTGTGTGTGTGTGTGTGTGTTGCACGCATGTTTCTCTCTGTTTCTGGCTTTTTTCTTTTTTTTTTTTTTTGCCATGTCTCCATTCAGATTTCCTGACTAGGGATCACTCTATGGCCTCATCCTCTGTCAGCCAGTCAGACCAGACCCTCCAGGAATAGCCGCTGCCTGCCTAGCTACGAGACTCTCCAGGTCATTGTTCCCAGACCTCACCCGAGGACCATGCACCTTAGGAAAGATATTATGTGTTTTATGGCAGAGGGACTTGTAACAATAGAATAAGAAGAGAAAATCAGAGCTGGGAGATGGTTCAGCCATTAAAGGCACTTGCTTGCAAAGCCTGATGGTCTGAGTTCAATTCCCCAGTACCCATGTAAAGCCAGATGCACAAAGTGGCGCATGCACGTGGAGATTGTTTGCAATGGCAGGAGGCCCTGATGTGCCCATACTCACTCTCTCTGTGCCTCTCTCTCTCCCTCCCTCTCTCTTTCTCTCAAATAAATAATTTTTAAAAAGACAGAGAGAGAGAGAAGCTGGGCATGGTGACACATGCCTTTAATCCCAGCACTCGGGAGGCAGAGGTAGGAGGATTGCCGTGAGTTCGAGGCTACCCTGAGACTCCATAGTGAATTCCAGGTGAGCCTGGGCTAGAGTGAGACCCTACCTCAAAAAAACAACAAAAAAGAGAGAGAGAGAGAGAGAGAGAAAATCAACTTCAATTGCTTGATATATGTTTTCTGTGACATGGAAGATTCCAGAAAGGAAGACCCAAAGAGGTTTTATGACACATTGGATGGATAGTTGTGATGTAAAAATTGAGAAAAGGTAGCCGAGGGGTGTCAAGGCCTGTCCACTTGGATTCTGCCGTGTCACTGTGTCTTCAGTGGGGAGATGACACTCTCTTCTAGTGTGCGTGAGTAAGGGTTTTATGCCCTGCTGTAGAGGAAGAGCTGAGAATTCTTTAATGACCTGCTTCCGGGTAGAAAGGTGGAAAAAGGTCAGAGTGACCTTGTGTCTGCAGCTTTCTCAAATGTCAAGATGGCCTACTTTGGGGTGACGGATCCTGCACCCCATCACATACGTGTGCTTCCCACATGCTGGCCCTGCCCAGCCCTGTGTGTGTTGGCTCAGAGTGTCCTCAAAGCAGCCCTAGGGATTTGTGCTCAGCCCTGTTTCCAAGCTTACAGACAGGCAGGGAGAGAAGGCACAACCTGCCCAAGGAAATGGAGCCAAGATTCGAAGCTGGTGCCGGGGATGAAAAGCTCTTCAAGCAGGATCCCCGGCTTCAGCGAGCTCGGAGAGGTAGAAGGAGTGGGAAGAACAGGTCGTCCTCCACAGAGCCTGCTCTACCGTGAGTCCCGAGTGGCAGGAAGGTGAGCCCTTGCCTCTGTCCCCTGCTTTCTCTACCTCTTCTCTCAGTTAGATGGGCCTGCGCGCTTCCACAGGGTGGAGCAGCAGGGAACCCTAAAAACAGAACAGGATCTCTTGTCCCAGGCTGGAGAGTTGACTGGACGGGTGGGGGCACCAGCCAGTCCTCCCCAGTGCTCGGTTACCATCCCAGCTCTGAAGTCAACTCCTCTTCTGATCGCTGGGGGAATGTCCGAATTTTTTTTGTTTGCTTTTTTTCTTTTTTTAATTATTTATGTTTATTTATTTATTTGACAGAGAAAGGAGAAGAGAGAGAGACAGAGAGAGAAAGAGAGAATGGGCACGCCAGGGCTTCCAGCCACTGCAAACGAACCCCAGACGCTTGCACCCCCTTGTGCATCTGGCTAATGTAGGTCCTGAGGAATCGAACCTGAGTCCTTTGGCTTCATAGGCAAATGCCCCAACTGCTGAGCCACCCCTCCAGCCCAAATGTCTTATTTTTTTTTTAAAACCTTGCTCCTGAACTGAGGCAGGCAAACATAGAGACTGACCCTCCTCTGAATACACTTTTCTGGTAGGACAACACACAATACCTCCCCTCCTGTGTGTAAGTTGTGTTCAAGGCACATCCTGAACAACTGAGAAGGGATAAGGAAGGCTTGCTTAGATCAGCTTTGGGCACATCTGTCCTTGAAGCGACAGTCAGGAAAAGCTCCTATTTACCATCTCATGTGTGTGTGTGATGGGATGTACCTATACTTAGAATTACGGGATGTAATGCCCGTGCATGAGAAGATGATCCAAAGTTACATACCAGCTCACCTGTCAACCAGGATAAAGGTCCAACCCATTCCCACCTTTAGGGATTAGTTCCACCTGAACTCATGTTAAGTACCCAAGGAAAACTCATGGCTTTGGGGACACATGTTTTCTGGAGACCACTCTTGTCCTGATTCTATGCTTTCATTCTCATCTTCAATGCACCCATATTTTCACTGCTACTATTCTATGTCTTGACCAGTTCATTGTCCAAGACACAAAGAATCGATATCGTGTCATGGGACATCCTGAGATCCCCTCTGGTAGCAGACCTTCCAAGCTTAAAGACTGCTCAGGGTCTCCTTGACATCATCCATTCCCGTTAGCCTCGTGCCTCTCTTACCTTCCTTTCCTCTAAACCAGATGATATTTCAAAGCCACTCATGCTCCTTCCCACCCCAGGTCTTTCCACAGCTGCCTCCTTGCTCTGCAACACTTCCGGCCTCACTCAACTACGTTTCCCCGTTGGAGGGCTTCCTCGGTGCCTGCACTGCCTGCTCCCATCAGTACCTTGCTCCCAGCAGCACGTCAAGGAGCCTCAAATGTCCGTGCTGTACTTCTGCATGTACTTATAACTATATGTGGACCTGTCCAGATTGCTCTAGACACCTCAGGTCCTGTGTTAGTTGACTTCTCATTGCAGGGACAAAAATATCTGACTGGAAGCAGCTTATGGGAGGAAAAGGGTTTAACTGGACTTTTGGTTCCAGAGGGTGTGGTGGGGAACACGTGGTAGGAGCAGGAAGCCGGTTCACATCATCACATCAGCAGGGAGAAGCAGAGAGAGATAAACACTCACTAAGTTTCTACTTTTTCTCCCGTTCAGGACTCCAGCCCGTGGGATGCTCCTCCCCCCACAGTTGGGGTGGTCTTACCACCTCAGTTTTTCTTATCCAGAAAAATCCCTAACACATGTCAAAAGATTTCTTTTTATTTTTTGCCATGATGATTTGAAATCCTGTCAAGTTGACAATCAGTAATTAACCAACACAAGTCTCTCTTACCATACTCAGCATTTCTTCTGTCTTCTGCGTGTGCTTTACTGCCAACAGTTCATGGGAGGAAAGCTTTCCCTCTGTCGGTCTATGTTCCAGTGGCAATAGATACATGAACAGGAAGAAGAAAATTAGTTTTGTCCACATGAATGATGGTGGCTGAAGAGCTTGGATAAGGGCTTATACACCCACTACATAAAAAAAAAAAAAGAGGTGGGGTTAGGGTTTCAGTGGGACAGTACAGAGGTTGTGATGTGGCTTGGTTACCCAAGTTACCTGGAATGTGAAGGTGTTAACGGTCTATCCATCCTATCTGGAGATGCCCTGTGAGAGTGGTTTATGGCAACTGTAGTAGCCCATTTTCTATTACTATACCAAAATACTTGAGGTTGGCTAATTTATGAAGAAGAACAAACAGCCTTATTTAGGTCACGGTTTTGGAGGTGAAAAGCCCAGCATGACACTCTCTCTGGCCGGGGTCCCTGGCTAAGTCATGGTAAATAACATCATGCTGTAGGGTGGGGGGAGGGTGCAAGAGTGAGAGATCAAATAGAAAGACAGGAAGCTAGACAGAAGAGATGGGCTGGTCTTGATCACTTTAACACAATCTTCTTTAGAGAATTCAGGGTTCCTTGAGAACTCCCTTAATCTAGCTAACACCCCTCAAAGGGTTCCCACCATATCTCACACGGTCACACTGAGAAGCAAGCCTCCACCTATGGAGTCCTTAGGGAACAAACCACATTCAACTATAGCAGCAGCCAAATTCGGGACGTGCCGGTGTGGACAAATATGAGAAATTCAAGGAATACGTCTTTTTGCATCTGCCATAAATGCCATATTCTCAATTTAAAATCATCATGTCGGGCTGTAGAGATGGCTCAGCAGTTAAGGAGCTTGCCTGCGAAGCGTAAGGACCCATGTTTGACTCTCCAGATCCCACGTTAACCAGACACACAAAGGTGGGGCAAGAGCAAGGTCGCACATGACCACTAGGTGGTGCAAGCATCTGGAGTTCGATTTCAGTGGCTGAGGCCCTGGCATGCCAATCCCCCACCCTCTCTAAAATAAAAAATAAAATAAAACAAAATAAAATCATCGTTGTGCCAGTTTTGAGGCTTCCCATTATTGTCATAGCTTTTGGAGCTTTGTACCAAGGCTAGAAGTGTGGTCTTTCACTTCTCAGAGCCTGGAACACAGGGAGTTCACGGCCAGTCCTCCCCTCAGGGCCACAGCCAGCATGTGAAAGAGGAAGAGCCCAGCACGTGGCCTGTCCTGAGTGGGCCAAACTCTTCAGGCGTCATGGACCTTCTAAGGTCTCTGCAGAGTCAGGCCTGAGCCCCAGACCGGCGTCCTCTCTCTTCTGTGGTGTTTTTCTTCCCTGCTCCCTAGTGGATCCTTCATGAAGCCTTGAGAAATCACCGTGCAGAACTCATCTCGTGGCCTCAGTGTGGTTTAGAGACTCGTGTTAAACTTAATTCCCATTATGACATATCAAGAGCTGGGATCAGGTGAGACCATTAAGAGGCGATTAGAGCCTCATGGACAAAGTAATCCATTCTCGTGATTAATGGATTACTGTTATCTTCTGGGAGGACCTGCTCTAACAGCTACTCTGGCGAGATCCCTGAAGGCTCCCTCCCTCTCCCCATGCAACAGCCTGCTTTGTCCCATCGGCCAGCAAGATCGTCATCACCACATATGACCCTGTGGCCTTGGACAGAACTGTGAGACAAAACAACTCTCTTATCTTTATAACCTAGTCCGGTGTATCGTAGGAAACCAACTAAGACAACCTGCTTCTGGAAACCTGTTCTAAGAGTTTCCAGAGTGTTGCTGCTCAGCCTTCCTGGTGACTGGATCCCTCAGCCCACCACGGGGGCGGGGTCGGGGGAGCTGGGGGGGGGCTGCCTGCCTTGAAGCAACATGACGTAGTTACAGTGATTACTGTCACGCTGGCCCCCCTCCACTCCAGCCCATGCCAGTCAGCTCGGCTCCTGCACTTCTCCATCCACTGCCCCTGTTCCTTGCAAGAGGTGTGTGAGGGGCTCATGGTCCTGAGCAGCTCCCCTGCTGGCTAGGGAACCAACCAGAAACCTTCGGCTCTCTCCCTGCCACTTTCTCAGCTCCCTGCCCCCATGCTGCCAGATGCAAATGAGAAGGACATTTTAATTTCTCAAGTAACTGACAGGAGGGCATGCGCAGGGGAGAAATAAGGGCACTGGCTCGGCCATGCGCCAGGGGCTCTGGGCTGCCTTCCAGGAAGGTCCCCTTGCCACCTGCCACCGCGGCTCCTCTCTGGAACCACGTCGGGAGAGCCTGCGATGACACGGGGGTGGGGTGGCGAAGTGCTTGGCGTCCTGTCCACCTGTCACCTCCGGCTAACTCTCAGTAGGGAAGCACTCAACCTGCTGGTGTGAGACGAGGAGTGTCCAGTTTGACCATCTGACCACTTTGCAGAGCCAGTGATGATAGTATCGGGAACAGTCAATGCTAAGGCTGGGGAAATAGGTCTCATATTTCCAGGCTAAAATGGCAAGAATGCCACGGCAAGCTCCTGAGACGCCAGGCTCTCTCCCCCTCTGTAGGCTGTCAGCCCTCCCCCGTGGTTCTATCGTGGAAAGCACTGCTGGCTTCTTTTTGGTTCACCTCGGACAGGTCACCAAGGAGCTAGTGACGATAGCTGGGCTTGCAGACATTGAAGGGCTGAGAGCGTTAGGAGTGGCCAAGCCTTTTTTTTTTTTTTTTTTTTTTTTTTTTTTTTTTTTTTTGGTTTTTCAAGGTAGGGTCTCACTCTGGCCCAGGCTTGCCTGGAATTCACTATGGAGTCTCAGGGTTGCCTCGAACTCACAGTAATCCTCCTACTTCTGCATCCTGGCATCCTGAGTGCTGGGATTAAAGGCATGTGCCACCATGCCTGGCTCCTTTTCTGACACAGTCAGGATTTGCCAGTTGTCCATAGGGGGGCCCAGTCAGGTCTTACAGACAGCACTGTGTCCCCTAAACATCCTTTGTTGAAGTTATACATTACCTCCCTCCATGGTTCAGGGTTGGTACCAGAGGGCTGGTCTGAATCTTCAGGAAGGAGGGTTTGTGAGGAGATACTGGCCACCAGGCTCTAATTGGTTGGAGGTTCAATTTTAAAAAGTATATTTAGGGGCTGGAGAGATTGCTCAGTGGTGAAGGCACTTTCCTGAAAAGCCTGAGGACCCAGATTCAATTTCCCAGTACCCATGTATAGCCAGATGAACTAAATGATGCATAAGTCTAGAGTTCATTTGCAATAGCTGAAGGCCCTGGTGTACCCATTCTCTACCTGCCTTTCTCCATCTCTCTCTGTCTCTAAACTAAAAGTGAATTTAAAGCCAGGCATGGTGGCGCACGCCTTTAATCCCAGCACTGGGGAGGCAGAGGTAGGAGGATCGCCATGAGTTCAAGGCCACCCTGATACTGCAGAGTTAATTCCAGGTCAGCCTGGACCAGAATGAGACCCTACCTCGAAAAAACAACAACAACAAAAAAAAAAAAAACAAAAAGAAAAAACAAAATAAAAACAGAATTTAAGTATCTGTCACAATAAACTTAGCCATGCCCCTGCCAAAAGTAAATTATGACCAAGCTTACTTCCACAACCAGTGTCCTCATTCTGCTCTCTGACAAAAGGCTCTTTTCTTCTTCCCCAAATGGAACCCTTCTATACATCCTTTAAAGCCCAGTGCATTGCACATAATATCTCTTCTGGATAGCTCTGGTTGAATTGTTCCTGATGCTTCCTTGTGATTTTATTCATTCAGCTAGAACCCCCCCACCCCCACCCATGGATTTTCCTTCCAGATGGGGAAACATTTATGAAATACACAATTAAGTACTAAAACCGTAACGGGTGGCACAGCACTAGCCCAGGACCCTAGGAGACCATCTTTAAGTGGTTGGGGCTCATCGGGATGGTCAAGTTGTCGGAGGCTGTGCTTGTGGAGCTGAGAGCTGATGAGCGAAAGGAGGTGAGGAAGGGTGGGAGGAATGACTCATGAAGACAGGGTGCATGGGGCGAGTGGGGGAGCCAGGAGGGCCATCTGCAGGCCACTCCTTCTGGAGGGGCAGGGATGAGGAAGGCCATCTCTGAGCATTACTCACAGAGTGGCCGCAATCAGGGCCCATTACAGAAGAGGTGGCGGGAAGAATGCAAGGGACAAAGAGGAAGGGGAGGAGTGCTTGGCAATACATGTCTTCTAGACACAAAGTGGCCTTGATCTTCATGACCTCACAGTGGCTGATGCTACCTACACTGCTTAGTAAGAGGGAAAAAGTGATGACATCAAAATAAAGAGGGACTAGTTGGAAAGAAGAAAGGATCCAGCGGAAGGAGGAATATGGAGCAGGGGGAAGGAGGGTGGTGGGAGGGGATTATAATCATGGTATATTGTGTGCATGTACAGATATTTTAAAAAATAATAATGAAAGGAATCACTGCAGAACATGGGGAAGGCCAACAAGGACGCAAGTTGACCAGGTAGGAAGCACTTGCAGCTGCCAAGACAAACAGGTGCCTATGATGGAGCACGTGCCTAGCACACAAAGCAGAGGTGAGGCCCTTAGTATCAAAACAGAACAGCACAAGGGCTGGAGGGATGGCTTAGTGGTTAAGGCGCAAAGCCAAAGGACCCAGGTTCGATTCCCCAGGACCCACATAAGCCAGATGCACAAGGTGGCGCATGCGTCTGGAGTTTGTTTGCAGTAGCTGGAGTCACTGGTGTGCCATTCTCTCTCTATCTCAAATAAATAAATAAAAACATTAAAAATAATAATAATAAATCAATGCGAAACTCCAGAGGGAGTGGGCGACGCGTGCCTGAGTGCCCCCCCCAGCCCTGTCTCACTTGCTGTGCTTATCTCTGTTCTGCTAAACTCAGCAGAAGTCAGAGGACAAGGAGGCCAGGATGACACCAAACATGGGAATCAACCTCTTCGGTGCAAGGCAGGACATAATGAGAGAGAAAAGGACAAAGAGTGGATCAAGGAATGGGAAGCATAGAGAAAAGAAACAGAGCAAGAATGCTTTCATGGAAGCCGGTGAGGAGACGGGTTCTAGGAGGACGAAGGGGCCGCTGGCATCCCAGACAGCTGAGAAGCCCATTCAAAGACAGCCGAGCTGGTCTTCTGTGGGTGCCATGACATTCATGCGTGTCTTTAGAGAGAGCTTGCTTGTTTGAGGAATGGGGTGGAATCCCACCTCATGGTGATAGTAAAGGAAGAACACAGAGCTGGGGGACTTGGACTGCACTGTACTCATTTGTAACATGCGCAGCATAACCATGCCTACCTACGAGAGTTGGCAGGATTGAATGAAGTCAGCATGGACAAACTGTAAGCTGCAACATGGTGGCAAGTGGAAGAACCCTCACCCAGAATAGTGAGGAGGCCCAGGAGTCGGGGCCCCGGGAATTCCACCTTAGACGGAGAGCCTCTGCCCCGGACTCCAGTCCTTCTCAAGGGGAGCTGCTGGCCTGTGGATGTTCTTTCTTGTTGCCTCACTATGGAATCTCCAACCAGCCTCTCCATCCCATGCTTCTTCCTGGGCTGCCTCTCTCTGCCTTCCCCTCCTCACCAGAAACATCTGTGATTAGCATGACTTTCAGTGTCTCTCTCAGTTGTGTATGAAAGGTGACTTCCTTTATTTTCATTTTTTTATACTTTACTTATTTATCTAAGAGAGAGAGAGGGGCAGATAAAAAGAGAGAATGGGCATGTCGGGGGCCTCTAGGCACTGCAAACAAACTGCAGATGCATGCGCCACCTTGTGCATCTGGCTTGATGTGGATGCTGGGGAATCGAACCTGGGTCCTTAGGCTTTGCAGGCAAGCGCCTTAACCACTGAGCCACCTCTCCAACCCAGACTTACTTGGTTTTCGCTAACTAAAGTTTAGTTTCCGGTTTCCATTCCAGATAGGAAGGGGGCCCCCAATGACACTGGCAGGGGTTGCCATCAACTCTCCAAGCTCTTGTGCCTGACTCTGAATAGAGTCACACACAGGCCTGTGTGAAGTTGGCCTAGTAGGACACAGGGAGAACAGGGCATCTTTGCAGAGAAACTCTGTGATTCAGATAACGGGGCTAGCTCCAGGGAGCCTGGAACAAAGGAGCCCCCTGCGGGGAAACACATCTCTGCTCCGGTGAGAACAGCCTCTCTGAAGCTGCCCATGAGCAGCTCCATCTGTGGGCACGATCACAGCACCTGAGTCTCTCTCTCTCTCTCTCAATCTCTCTCTCTCTCTGCATTTGGTACCTTTATGTGACAGGTGATCAGTGGTTTCCTTACCCAGCCCAGGCCTCAGGTGACAGGCTGAAAAGCACACACCAGGGACAAGAGGCATCTGCAGCTTTTGGAGTCCCTTCTGGACCTGCCCTGAGGGCTGCATGCTGGGAACTGATCACAGGCTTGTCTCCTAGGACAAAAATGAGAAGATCTTCATGAATGAACAAGGCAGTGTGGGATGCTGTTTACTATAATAAACACAGCTGCTACTCCATCTAGAGATGAAGCAACTGCTCAGAGCTGGAGCCAGAGCTGTTCACAACCTTCATCACGCACTTCCACCAGTGGGCGGGCAGAGGGAGCAGTGGTTAGTTCCGAACCCAACTTGGCTACTTACAGGCCATCTAACCCTTGGTAAGTGTTAACGTCACCTTCTTGTTGCTTAAGCATCCGACCAAAGGCAGCTGATGGAGGAAAGTTGTTTTGTCTTGGCTTACAGTCTTGAGGGGGAAGCTCCGTGATGGCGGGCGGGGAAAGATGGTAGAGCAGAGGCTGGACGTCACCTCCTTGCCACAGCAGGTGGGCAAGGGCAGCAGGAGAGTGAATCGAACTCCAGCAAAGGGGAGTTGTATCAGATCCCTAATCCCATCCCCCAGCAAGGCTCCACCTCCCGAATTGCCATCAGCTGGGAACCAACCATCAAAACACATGAGTTTATGGTGGGGGGGAAAGACATATAATTCAAACCACCACAGTAAGGTCCTTTCTCTTGCTGGGAATAGCATGGACAGACCTTGGAGCTGAGCCTCATAGTCCTTTCAAGCCCAGGAGGGAAGGCCATTGAGCTGACAGCCTTTGGGAAGATGGTGGAGTCAGAAAAGGCTTTCGGTTGTGGCCGTGCCCTTGGGGAATGGACCTCTGCGCCTGTGTGTGCAAGGATCCTTTCTCAAAACCACCCGGAAGTACTCATTTCTCCTAGCCTTCGATTCCCCCCCCCCCTTGCAAAGGCAGCTCACTGCTTCACTTGGTTATCTCTTTGGCAGTGAAAAGGTCAAGGACAATTCCACTTTTATCGCATGTCCCTAATTGGTCCTGTCCTTGACTTTTGCAATTTGCCTTTCCTATAGTTCATTGGTTTCCAAGCCTTCACCGTGGATCTGAGCCATAGACTTGCTTCGGTCCGTTCTCTGTGCCTGTGTAGTATCTGCGTGTGGTACGTGTGTGGTGTGTGCTTTGTGCACGTGTGTGCACACGCTCCCTCTGCATGCGCATGTAGGCTAGAGGAGAACGTCAGGTGTCCTCTTCTTGTGCATCCAAGTATTACCTCGAGACCGGATCTCTCCCTCCACTCAGGGCTGCCGTCCATCAGCGAGCCCCAGAGATTCTCCCGTCTCCACCCCCATGGACTGGGGTTACAGACATGCGTAGCCAAGACCAGCTTTTTACGTGGCTCTGCAGAGTTTAACTTGCAATGTCCACCTGAAAGGCCCTCATGCTTAAGCAGCAAGCTCTATTAACCCAGGCCTGTGTCAACCTATTTTATGTTGCTATGACAAAACATGCGTTAACTTCATAAGGAAATGTACCTGGGTTCATGCTTCTAGAGACTGGGACGCCCCAGTCATGGACTTGCATCTGACTGAACACAGGAAATATGAACATGTGCAGAAGAGACAAAGGACAGGCTTACATGTTACTCTTGTGACATCCAGCCCAGTCCCTTTGAAGTCTGAGAGAAAGGCACTGGGTCCTCATAATGACCTGATCACCTCTTGAAGGCCCATCAGTTCTCATCATCATTCCATTAGACTTTTGAGGACACACTGTAGGGGACAGACACACACACACACACACACACACACACATGCAAGCTTGTTCACTGGGTGTGAAATAATAGGCTTTTGCTCGATGAGATTAACCCCTTCGTTACCAACAAAATGCTCGTTCAGAAAAGGTTGTTTGGAGAAAAAAAAAATGAGATTTCTATGTAGCAAGAAATCCTTTGTCCCTCCCCCTCCCCACCGATATTCCCTGGGTGGTGATCAGTATGACTATTAGGTCTCAGCAATGGGGAACCACATCTAATGACCCCACTGACCTCGGGTAGCTGTGCCCTCCCTACAGGAGGAGTAGTTAGGAATGCTAGGGGGATGCTACTTGCAACCCACATCTTCCTTTTATATAGAACATGCTGAGAGCACCCGGACACTAGGGCCTGCACAGACCTGTTCTCTGGGTGTGTCTTTCTCAGAATCAGTTGTTCACAGGGGCCATGGAGCGGTGTGGACATCAAGCTGGGCTGCCTGCAGCCCTGTGCAGAAGTGCCTCTGTGTGTGAGTGGGAAGTGGAGACGTGCAAAAGAGGTCCAGCCAGCAAGAGAGTACCTTCTAGCCTGATTTCTATGCACCACCATGTTCCATTTGAAGAGCTCTCAGGAGTGTGAAAATTTATAACCCCACATAGTAAGAACACATACATGTTAATGTAGTTTGATGGTTAATTTTGATTATCAACTTAATTAGATTCAGGAGTGCCTAGCAGATTAGTAAAGCAAAGATTAGTAAACCTCTAGGAGTGCCCATGATGGTGTATTACCTTACAGGAGTGGAATCCTTCCTGAATGTGGGCAGTACCATCCCATAGGCTAGGGACTCAGATGGAATAAGACAAAAAAGAGGAGAGTGCCCACTAGTGAAGACTGGAATGCGCTTGTTCTCTCTTTTCTCTCTCTCTCACTCCTTTCTGGTTTCCATGATAGGAAGTTGTTCTGCCCCACTATTTCCTACACACGATGGTCTGAAACCATGAGCCTAAATAAATTTTCCCTCCTTTAACTTGTCTATTTCAGATACTTTGTCACAGTGGTGACTTAGACATGTGGAATACATTGTTTCCAGCAAGTCATTGACTCGATTTATTACTTTAAATATTTAGAAATGCGGTAAGTGAGCCTCTGGATTCCTTTCCTGCTGCCGTAAGAAATTATCAGAAATGCATGGGCTTAAAACAACACAAATTTATGATCTGACAGAAACTGGCAGGGCTGCATTCCTTTTGGAGGCTCCCGGGGAGAATATATCATGCCTTCCCTGCTTTTGGAGGCTGCTCCTCCAACATGATGACTGCCCTTGGCTTGTAGCCCTTCATGCTACCTTCAAAGCTAACAACGCGAGGCTGAATTTTTCTTGTGCTGCCTTCTCTCTGGTTCTCTCTTCCTTCTCCTCCTTGCGTGCGTTAGCACCCTTGGGCTAACCATCAGCCCATGATTCTCATGCAGGACCATCTTCCTAGCTTGGATTCAGCAGATTATCAACCATGGTTCTTTTGGTCGCCCTAATATTCCTTTGCCATGCCACCTGGCACATTCACAGGCCCTTAGAATTTGGATGTGAGCATCGTAGGTGGCCATTTCTGTGTCTGTCAGCCTCCACCTGCATTCTTGTCCTAAGCCCTACTCAGGTTTAGACATGTGTTATGGCTTAGATATTAAATGTCTCCCAAAGGCTCATGTGTCAGAGGTTTGGCCACTAGCCTGCAGCTTTAACAGGAGGTGATGGAACCTTTAGGAGATGCAGCCCAGGAGGAGGAAGAGAGGTTATTGGGGGCATCCTGCTGAAGGAGCCGTTGAGACCCTAGCCCCTGCCTTTTTCTCTTTGCTTCCCAGTTTCCATGGAGGAGCTTGCTCCTTTATAAACACATGCCCCTTCCCTAATGCATTGTCTTGCCATAGGCCCAAAAGCAATGAAGGTAAGTGACCAAAGATTGAAACCTCTGAAACTGTGGGCCAAAATAAATCTTTCTTTCCTGTGAGTTAATTGCCTCAAATATTTTGTTATACTAACAAAACCTGTGATTTGTTGCACTCTCTTTAAAGCATCCTACTATAGTCTGAGAATATTTTTTCTCAAGAACTATGTATTTGTTTCTTAAGAAAAAAATAACCTAACTTTCTCTTCCGAGTCTGGTTCCCTCAGACTTGAGGATTGTGTGTGAGATGATATACAGGCCTGGACATGTGCAATAGAATCCCTGATTAACACTGTTATGGTGTTCTGGCTGAGAAGTAATGTCCTAGGAGCAGAAATGAAGCCCTTTCCAACTCTCTCAACCTGCCCTTTGCAGACACAGAATTGAACTGGGTCATGCATTGAAATGACTAGCCTGCCTCCCATGCAATTCTCACGTCCCACTTGTTTTCACGAAGGCCACAGGAAACATGCTAGACTGCCGAGTATTATTAATTCATTTACTCATCAAATACCGATTTAGCTTCTACCTGTTGTCAGATAGTGCCTGAGGTTGGAAACATAGAAATGATAAACAAAATACATGTTGATCTGTGGGGACATGTCCCAGAACTGCCCCTGGATTCCTGAAACTACAGGTAGTACTGGGTCATGTATATACTACATTTTTCCTATGCATGCCTATGGCTAATTTTAATTTATAAAGTAAGCACAGGAAACAAATTGACAGCCATAACTAATAATAAAAGTGAATCTTTTTTATTTTTATTTATTTGAGAGCAACAGACAGAGAGAGAGAGAGAGAGAATGGGCGTGCCAGGGCCTCCAGCCACTGCAAACGAACTCCAGACGCTTACGCTCCCTTGTGCATCTGGCTAACATGGGTCCTGGGGAATAGAGCCTCGAACTGGGGTCCTCAGGCTTCACAGGCAAGTGCTTAACCACTAAGCCATCTCTCCAGCCCAAAAGTGAATCATTTTGATAACACACTGTAATAAAAGTTCTATGAGTATGTGATCCCCCTAACTCTCTCCCTCAAAAATATTTTATAGAATTAAAAAAATATTTTTATTTATTTATTAGAGAGAAAGAGGCAGATACACACACAGAGAGAGAATGGATATATCAGGACCTCTAGCCATTGAAATGAACTCCAGTTGCATGGTACTGGGGAATTAAACCCAGGACCTTAGGGTTTACATGAAAATGCCTTAACAACTGAACCATCTCTCCAGCCCTTTATTGTATTGTTTTGATCCTTCTTATGATGGGTGGTGTGAGATGACACAATGCCCAGGAGATAGAGTGGAAGCGAAGTGAATAATGAATGCAGTGTGACCCAGAATAAGCTACAACTTAGGGTTTACATGCAGGCAAGCACTGTAAACCTGTGACAGCCAGCCAACTGACAGCTGAGATAGGCTAACTAAGTGACCAGTCAGTAGGTAGTATGCACATCCATTTATGTTCAATGAGGGATGCTTGGTTTCTGGGGAGGATGAAGGTAGATTCTCATCATGCTACTTCCAATGACTCCCCATCTCCTAAAGTTGCTACCACTGCCCCATAGCATCATCCACTGGGTACCCAAGCCTTTGAAACATTAGAAGACAGGTGTGGTGAGCACAACAAGAAAACAGTCGAGCAAGAATTCAGAGTGAGAAGCTCTGGCTCCTAAGTATTATCCTTTAACCTCCAGCACAGCACATGC
Organism: Dipus sagitta; assembly: GCA_036346955.1. Taxonomy (NCBI): domain Eukaryota; kingdom Metazoa; phylum Chordata; class Mammalia; order Rodentia; family Dipodidae; genus Dipus; species Dipus sagitta. The sequence goes on along the minus strand of CM070777.1, from coordinate 45,787,158 downwards.
ACATCTGTACCCACACACATGATCACACACACACACACACACACACACACACACACATACACACACAACAAATAAATACATACATAAATATGTGTTGAATTCTCACATGGGTTCTAAACTCCTACCATGATACAGAGAGAGAGAGAGATAAGCCCACTGTAAAATGGACTAAAAGCAAGAATGGGGCTGGGCATTTATTGACGAGGTGACTTGGACTCTGTTCTCTCCATAGGAAAATCCACATTAGCAGCACCCAAATTACATACTCTGCCTTTTTTGACCCTGATAGGTTTTTATTGGCTAGCTTGGGCCATGTGTCCAACCACAAGCCAATCACCATGGCAGGAATGGAATGCTGTGGCTAGGTTCCATGTCTGAAGTTAAGAGAAAAGTTCTGTATCAACGAAAAAGAAAAAGAAAAAGAAAGAAAGAAAGAAAGAGAAAGAAAACCACAAATTAAGAAAGAGGGATAGTTTCTCAAGGGAGAATTTGGGAACTAGTTCTTGTAAAAAGAAAAAACAAAAGAGAAGCGGGGCTGGAGAGGTGGCTTAATGGCTAAGGTACTTGCCTGCATAGCCTAAGGGCCCATGTTTGACTCTCCAGGTCCCGTGCAAGCCAGACACACAAGGTGACACAAGTGTGCAAGGTTGCACATGCTCACAAAGTGGCACCTATGTCTGGAGTTCGGTTGCAGTGGCTGGAGGCCCTGGGGCGCCAAGTATCTCTTCCTCTGTTTTTCTCTCTCTTCCTCTGGCTCTTGCTCTCATTCTCTTGCAGAAAAAAATAAAATAAAATAAAAAGGCCAGTCTGTTGGGCTTGCCTCAAAAAAGAAAGAAAGAAAGAAAGAAAGAAAGAAAGAAAGAAAGAAAGAAAGAAAGAAAGAAGAAAAGATAAATGATGGCATTTCACATGCAAAAAATAAGATGTCTGTTTTCATACCTTGGCTTCAGTAAGTTTTTTAAAAAGCCATATTTAACGTAATTCAGTTAAAGAAAAGTTCATTACTTCAACTGTTTCCGTATGTTCAGTCAGGGTCTGTGGTAACCTGTCCATCCTACTCTCTCTGCTTTCTGCTTCTAAGACCAAGCTGGGAGGAGTCCCTTTGGCAGTAGCACTTGCTTCACTCCCTCCAGTCTACAGATGAGGTTTGAGTTCATACACCTTCTCCTCCTTTTCAGTTCGCTCGCCTCTAATTTCCAGGCTTGTCAGCCCTGTTATTACCACAGCATTGACCCTCGGAGAATAGAAAGCAGAAGCCCTCCTGACTGACAAAATCCCAGGAGCATTCAGATTCTGAGATGATGAGTGAGTAACACAGCACCTCAGGCCCCTGTCAAAGGAGCGTATGTCTTAAGACTGTGCTCTCTGAATGATAAAAATAACTCCGACCAACTTCTTCCCATCACCAAAGGAATCTAATATCCCATGACAAGAAACTGGGATCATTGCACATGGGACAAATTCTACAAACATGTCATTGTTCCCTAGTCAGAACTGTATGATCTCAAGGTCCTGGTCTTTGCCCTGTCTTGGTTTCTTGTTCTCTAGAAAAGCATTGGCAATAAGGACTTTGTGGTAGTTTGAATAGATGGCCCCCAATATTTTCAGTTTTTTATTGTTTGTAGTTTGCATCTGTAGCCACCTGGCTGGAGGCAGTGTCACTGGGTGGATCTTAAGGTGTGGTGGTGGGTTTCAGGTTTCAATCTAAAGATATGCAATGTGTGCTTAGCTGGAGTTCCTGAAGTGTGCTGTGGCTTTTGGCTTTTTGGCTTGTGCTTTTCTCTCTCTCTGCTTGGACCTGTGAAGGCAGGCCAGCTTCTTCTGCCATTTATGTAACTTCCCCTGGATCTGTAAGCTTCAACAAAGATCTCTTCCTCCATAACTGTGTCTGGTCTGAAAGTTCATCTCAGTGAACCTGAAGCTGTCTGCTACAGACTTCATCCTTGTCCTGTTGGTGCAGTAGCAAGTTATGGCCCACAGAATGGTTTAAAACACAGCTTCGTTATCTTATCTTAGAGGTCCAGAGATCAGAAGTTCACACTGGGCCTCACGGAATTAAAAGGCGATGTTTCAAAGGGCTGTGTTCCCTCGGGAGGCTCTATGGAAGAATCCATTCATATATTAATTACTTTCTTCAGTGTTGTGAGTAAGTGCTGGCAACAGACAACTTAAACAGCAGCTAAGGGTTTGTTTTGCCTCAGAGTTTGAGGGCACCATCGTGGCAGGAAAATGGTGGAAGCAGAAGAATGTGGTAGCTGGTCACTTTGTGTCCAGCATCAGGACAGCACAGATGGAGGTATTCTGCTCGTCTCCTCCTTTGTCTCTTTTTATTCACTCTAGGATTCCAGTCCATGGGATAGTGTTTCTGGCTTTGAGGGCAGGCCTTTCCTCAGTCAAACTTGTCTGGAAACACCTTCACAGACTCAACCCACAGGCATGTCTCCTAGGTGACTCAAAATCCCATTAGGTTGCCAATCAAGACTAACCATCACACCCAACTTGATATGCAAATGGATCACTTCACATCATAACATTCCACTCATGGTCCTCAAAGGCTCACAACTGTCTCAGCAGTGCAAAATCCAGCCATTCATTTCACTTGTAAATGTCCCCACAGCATTAACAGCGTTAACCTGTTTAGAAGCCCCAAATCTCTTTTTGAGACTCATGGCAAATTCTGATAAAATAAAGCAAGTTGCATACTTCCAATATACAATGCCACAGGGTAAACGCTCCCCTTCCGAAAGGAAGGGATAGGAGGATAGCAAGGAAAGCTTGAAACAAAACAGTTCTGAAACACATCAGAGAGATCTCAAACCATGAAGTTCCATGTCAAGCACTGGGGGATTGTGCTGGTATCACCTAGGTTTCAGTGAGCTTGGGTATGTCCATCCTTCCTGTTCTGTCACCTATAGCAACCATTGGTGTCTCTCTTGGGTTGGATCTACTCGGTGCCTGCAGCTTTCTTTGACAAGCAGCCCATGTCCTAGGTATTTCTAATATTCTGGGGTCCCCAATGAAAATTGGGTTTTTACCTGCATAGATGCAGTGCCTCTCAGGGCCTCCTTGCTGGAAATCCAACCTTGCTGCTTATTTTCTGGCCTTAACAGCTTTCTAGAACTTTGATTCTAGCCTCAATGACCACCCCCCCCACACACACACACTCTTGTCTTGTCCCAGAAATGAGAAGGTAACTGCCACACCTATACAGGATGACAGTGTTGCCCCTTCTACATCATAAACTAAGGACCCTGGTATTGAGTCATTCTGTTTCTTGCCTATCTTCCACAGGGTTCCTGTCCCTGCATTTTCTCCACTCTCTTGAATCATTCACAGTCACAAATGTCACTTCCATTCTCCTGCAAGCACCTCTGAAGGTAATTATCATGCCTTACTTCCCTGTGTAGGAAGATTTTCCTCAGCAGTGTTTCTTAACGCCTCACCAGCACCGCAGATGCTGCCACACTTTATAAGGCAGAGCCTGCTGTTCCCACAGAGCTGGAAATACCAAATTCTCTCCATCTCAGCCTCCCATGCCGCTGTAGTAAACGTTAATGATGTGGGCCCAGTTGATAGAAACCTTTCTTCCCTAAGGTTTGAGGCAGGAATCACGATCAAGAGTCACACAGGAACCACTTGTGAAGAGGGTAGCAGAGGATCTCCACATCTAGTTCCCAGGAGCAGCACCCGGAATCCAGCCTCAGCAATGATGGCCATATGCAAGCCACCACGACAGTGCCAGACTGCTTCTGGGAATGCCTTCACTTCTATGATGGTAGTTGATGGGTTGTTCTTGGCTCATAGCCTCCAAGTTGATTGGAGTGTCTCTTAGAGATTTGGTGAGCTGACTAATCAGCCCCTTTCTGCTTTGTTGAGTCAGCTTTTAGTCTCTTTTGATTGAAAGTGGGACCTTGGCTGAGACAGATGGTCTCAAGTTTCCCACTCGAGTTATCTGCATCCGTGTCACTTTGAAGCTCTGGCAACATGTCATTTCTTCCATTTGGAACTGTCAGTTGCTATTCCTTCCTCTTATGTGTAATGCCTAGCCTATCTGAGTGTCAAAGCCTGCTGGCTCTTCTGCTGAAAAAAAAAAAAAACAACAAAAAGAAAAAACTCTCCTAGATCATCCCAAAGCTGTTGGCTCCTCACAGTAGCACCTGCCTCAGTGTTCTGCAAGCTAATTGAGGGCAGAAACTACATTTATGCCACTTCTGGTCTTTTGGTATTGATGAATGAGTGATTGGATGAATGAATGGAATCATCTCAGGCCAAAACAGTCACTAAGGAATCTCCACTATTACCACCTGACAACAATAGGGCTTCTCAGAAGAGTCACTCTTTTCCAGATCTCACGTGATCATACCGTCTCATTTTACTCTGTGCGCACTGCGCATGCGCCGCCTGAATGCCAGGTCCCACTCTTTCTCTCACACACAGTTTAGATCCTTCAGGGAAAGGAGACAACTTAGTTCTTCCTTGCCTCTGCCTGATCCCTGAGGCCCAGATACTTGGAAGAGCAGCTGCCTGTGCCCTGGCAGAAGCATGGGCCACCTGTAGGCCCCTTGGATGGGCAGGTTGCCATGACAATGCCTTAAGAAAAGACCTGCCCAAGAATAACCACCAACAGGAACAATTTGTAAAGACGAACTCATGTACTTGATAGTTTTAAATTAATTAATTAATTTTATTTATTTTCACTTCTGTGTGTGTGTATATGTGTGTGTGTGTGTGTCTGTCTGTGTGTGTGTGTGTGTAATTGCAATAAGGTCTCTTGTCACTGCAAACTACCACCAGATGCTTGTGCCACTTTTTGCATCTGGCTTTATGTGGGTGCTGGGAATTGAACCCAGACCATAAGGCTTTTCAAGCAAATGATTTCAACCATGGAGCCCCCATTTCTTTGATACTTTTAAAGAAAGGGCAAGATATAAAAGACACTACAAACAAATCACAGTGGGTGAGCAGGTCTGGATCCAACTTAATGCCTGCTGCTCGCTCTCTTTCCTGGAGACAGAGAAATAAAGTTGAACTTTGCAGTGATTCAAAACACTGGTTTTGATACATCCTGCCCTTTACACAGAACCTGCTATGCATCATGTATCTTAGGAGACATCTAAATATACTCTCTAAGGCTGGGGGAGTGGCTTATGCTTGTCTAGCATTCAGGAAGCCCTGGGTTCAATCCCCAACAGTACATCAAATAGGCATAGTGGCGCAGTCCTGTAATCTCAGCACTTAGGAGATAGAGGCAAAAGGATCAGAAGTTCAAGGTCATCCTCAGCTACTTAGAGAGTCCAAGGCCGCATGGGCTATGTGAGCTTGTCTTCACACACACACACACGCACACAGCACATGCACACGCACATACACACACCCCTTTACAAAGTGAACACTGTTATTTCCATCCTACAGAGGGAGACACTGAGGCTCAGAGTTTAAATGGCCTGTTGCCCAGGGTCACACAGGTGTCCAGCATGCAGATCTATGCTTCGATTAAGGCAGCAACTTCTCCCTGTGCTGCTCGAATCACAGTTGACAGTCACAACACTCTATGAGAAAGTTTCCTCAGAGGCAGGACTCCAGCCTCTTCTGTGTTGTCTCCACAGTGTTTTGTTGCCATCTGTGTAGAAAGGAGAGGGCTGGTAGTTAGCTCGTCCATTTATTTATTGCTGCAATTACAATCTCTTACTGTAAAACTAGCATGTTGGACTCAAATATGTCATACTTGCCAAGTTATAAAAAAAAAAAAAAAAAGCTTCTGTGTATTTGCTGAGTACCAAAAGGCACACAGACTCCACTCCTCAATATGGCAGTGTTGAGAGGTGAGTCACGGGAGGTGAATCCCTCATGAACCAGTGAATACTTTCCTGACAGGTTCAGGTTAGCTGGCTCAGGAGTTCAATCCTCTGCTCCCTTCACACAAGCTCATTTACTCTTCCATTGTTTTTCTGCAGTAAATAAAGGCAGTATGACGCCATCATCAGATACGGCCATCTGATCTAGGACTTGTTAGTCTCCAGTACCCTGATCTAAAAAAAGAAAAAAAAAAAGGCATCCATTTTTTATGAATTATCTAATCTTGGGTGTTCTGTGATTACAGCCATAAACAGATTAAGCCACTGAGTTTCCAGTGCTTTTCCCACTCCTGAAAATAACCTTCCCTTTCCCACCTGCGCTTGGCCCTGCCTCTGCCACCCTGCGCTGCCCAGGCTCTCTGGACACAGTGTGGGGCCTGGCTGAACTGCACAGTGCAAAGAACCTGGCACAGAGCCTCCACTTAAGGGTCTGAGGAGCCCAGAGGGAAATAATGGGTCTGAATCCAGCAGCCCAGGGTTGGGCTCTCGCAGTGATTAAATCTGGATCATTGTGAGCAAACTGCCTAACCTGAGGGCTGGGAGATGGCTCAGAGGTTTTAAGTTGCTTGAACTTGCTTGCAAAGTCTGTTGGCCCAGGTTCAGTTTCCAAGCCACCCATGTAAGCTGGATACAGAGATGTGGGGACAAGTGTCTGAAGTTCATTTGCAGTGGATAGAGGACCTGGTGTACCCATACACACACACACACACACACACACACACACACACACACATACATAAATTACACTGAAACACCTGTCTAACCCTTCTGTGCTTGTGTCCTCAACTGGACTTTAGGGCTAAAGCAAGCTCCTCCATAAAGACATTGTCAAGGTAAAATAAAATAATCTACATGTCACATGAGTACCAGCCAGTGTTAAAATTGGCAGTAATGCCAAGAGCTCAGGAATGGGGTCTTTCTCTCTCTCTCTCCCTCTCCCTCCCTCTCTATGCACTTTCTTCTCCAAATCTGATAAATAGAAGCAGTTATGTGCAGTCTGGGATCTTTCCTCACAGCTCAAAAAAATGTCCAGTTAGACTACCAACGTCTGTCTTTCTTTATCCAGTCATCTGTAAACATACTCTCATATAAGAAACAATGAAGACCTTGACTCTCCCTAGCTGAAAATCCCTCCTTGGGTCCCTATGACTACCCATTCGGTTAAATTCAGTGAGACGCCTCCAGAGGGCTTGCCAAACTCTACCTGCTTTCTACCCTCACTTTTCATTCAAACCCCTACAAACCACTTGTAGTTCTAGGACTCAATTGTCCCCCATCGGAAACACTTTCCTCTTTCTTTTTCCCTGGCCATCTCCTGGTCTGTTTTCAGGCTGTGTGAAGGCACGACTCTTGCAAGAAGTCTGCCAGGCTATGTAGAGTCCCTTCTGATCGTAGGCAATAACCTCCTCAGGCTCTAAGCTGGACACCACCCACATTCACAGTAACCATCTCCCCTGTAGACCAGAGGCCTTGGGAGAAAGACCTGTGGTTGAATTGTTCTTCCATTCGCCATCACCTGGCACTTGCCGCAGTGCAGGTGCTTAATCATTTTGATAACTAAGTGTGAGATTACTGAGAACGTGGATAGGAAGAAGGTGCTTGTGACCATTAAAATGCTCCTTATTAAGAAAGAGGCACAGATACTCAGCCTTGGTGAGATTGGAAGCCACCCTACAAGGTAACGAGACCAACTGACCAAAAAGCAGATACAGAGGCCTGCACTGGAAGTGCTAATCTCACTTTCCATGTCAGGGCAGGTTATGGGTTACATGTTCTTAGTTGGCTTTACCATTCTCCATTAAGCTGTATTTGGGGGTTGGCTATCATTGCCTTTGCTGTTTTCAGATTTATAGGTGCTTTGTCTTTTGCTTCTGTCATTAATGGGGGCAGAGTCTGATTCAGATCCAGGCTGACCAGGAACCCAATTCAAAACAGAAATCTCAACCTCCCAGCTGACAGGACTAAGGGTGTAGAGCAACACACACCCTTCAGGATTTTGGCTTTATAAGGTTATCTGTTCATTTAATCCCCACACTTGCATACTCTGTGCTGGTTTTTATTGAATATGTATAGTGCTCAGTTGAAGTTTAGAATTTGCCAGTAAATGACTCCACCCAGCCCATTAGAATACTTGAACAGCAGGCAAACTCAACACCTAGGATTACTTCTGCGGCTAGATAGGAGCACAAGAACTACACTTGGCACCTTAAACTCCTACTCTGAAGTTACATAAGGTTGGATTTCCAAATCTGAAAGCACCAGGGATTATTAGAAAACCCAAGTATCAAATCAACTCAGGATGCAAAACCTGCAACATTATAATACAAGAAACACAAAGAATCAAGACAATACAATCCCACCAAAAATCACAAATCCATCAGAAATGGCCCCCAATGAGACTGTTTAAGATAAAATGCCTGGCAAAGATTTCAAAAAAATGATTTTATCTATACTCAAAGAAATCAAAGAAGAAATCAAAGAAGAAAACAAAGGAATTGAAGAAGAAAACAAACTTCTGAAAGAGAACACAGGAAACCAGCTTAATGAAATAAGGAGGTCATTACAAGACATGAGTAAGGAAATAAAAATACTGAAGAAAAAACAGGCAGAAATTCTAGCTCTGAAAAACACAGTCAGTCAAAAAACAAAACAAACAAACAAAAAAAAAACTCTGTGGAAAGTCTCACCAGTAGAATGGATGAAAGAGAGAACAGAATATCTAAACTAGAATAGAGGTGGCAGATCTAATACATTCCAACAAAGAGAAAGACAAATTAATAAGAAGGTATAAATGGAAATTTCAAGACATCCAGGACACTATGAAAAGATCAAACATAAGAGTTCAGGGTATAGTAGAAGGAGAAGAATTTCAATCCAGATGCTTAGTAGGCATTTTCAACAAAATCAGAGAAGAAAAATTTACCCAAATTGGGAAATAAATGTCAATGCAGATACAGAAAGCTTTTTTTTTTTTTTAATTTTTTTGTTTACTTTTATTTATTTGAGAGTGACAGACAGAGAGTAAAAGAGGCAGAGAGAGAGAGAGAGAGAGAGAGAATGGGTATGCTAGGGCCTCCAGCCACTGCAAACAAACTCCAGACGCATGCCCCCCCACCCTTGTGCATCTGGCTAACATGAGTTCTGGGGAATTGAGCCTCGAACTGAGGTCCTTAGGCTTCACAGGCAAGTGCTTAACTGCTAAGCCATCTCTCCAGCCCTAGATACAGGAAGCTTTTAGAACACCAAATGGACAAAACCTATAAAGAACCTCTCCTCACTCAAACCAAAGAAACTATTTTGAAAGCAGTTAGAGATATAAAGCAAGTCACCTACAAAGGCAAGCCCATCAGATAACTACAGTTTACTCAACACAAAATTTAAAAGCCAGAAGGGCTTAGAATGATGTATTCTAAGTTCCAAAAGATAACAACTGTCAATCAAGATTACTTTATCCTGCAAAGCTATCTATCCAAATTGATGGAGAAATAAGGATATTCCACAACAAAAACAGGCTAAAGGAATTTATGACAACTGAGCTAGTGCTGCAGAAAATACTTGAAGGAATACTTGAAGGAATACTTCATGCTGAAGAGAAAGCAAAACACACACAGGAGGAAATAGAAAAAAATAAACCATACTCAAATAACAGTTAAAACAAGCGAGTAAAGGGAAAACAGGAAGCACTACAAAATAAGAAGAATGGCGAGAATAAACACATACCTGTCAATAACAACTCTTAATATAAATGGCCTCAATGCCCCAACCAAAAGACACAGGTTTGCAGACTGGATTAAAAGGCAGGATCCTGCCATTTGTTGCCTCCAGGAAACTCATCTCTCAATAAAAGATAGACACTATCTTAGGGTGAAAGGATGGAAAACAGTATTTCAAGCAAACATGCCTAGAAAACAAGCAGGGGTTGCTATCCTAATATCTGACAGGACAGATTTCAAACCACCATTAGTGAGAAAAGAGAAATAAGGTCATTTTATCCTGATTAAAGGAACACTCCAACAGGAGGACATTACAGTCCTAAGTGTATATGCACCTAAAATCAAACAAACACTATTAGACTTAAGGTCACAGATAACACCAAACACAACTGTAGTGGTGACTTCAATACCCCACTCTCATCGAATGACAAGTTATCCTAGCAAAAAAATAAACAGACAGACATTTAGATTAAATTATGTCATAGAACAAATGGACCTAACAGATATCTACAGAACATTCTACCCAAATGCTGCAGAATATACATTTTTCTCAGCAGCACATGGAACATTCTCTAAAATAGACCATATATTATGACACAAAGCAAATCTTAACAAATACAGGAATATTGAAATAATCCCTTGTGCTCTATCTGACCACAATGGGATTAAACTTCAAATCAGCAACAACAACAAAAACTACAGAGCATACACAAATTCATGGAGGCTTTAAAAAAAAAGTACACTATTGAATGATGAATGTATCATTGAAAAAATCAAAAAGGAAATGAATAAATTCATAGACTTAAATGATGATGAGAATACAACATACCAAAACCTCTGGGACACAATGAAGGCAGTCCAAAGAGGGAAATTTATAGCTCTAAGTGAGTGCCTATATTAAAAAATTAGAGAGCTCACAAGTAAACAATTTAATTCTTCACCTTAAGGCCTTGGAGAAAGAGAACAATGCAAACCAAATCAGTAGGAGGGAAGAAATAATAAAGATTAGGGCAGAAATTAATGAAATAGAAACCAAAAAAAAAAAATCCAAAGAATTAATGAAACAAAGATTTGGTTCTTTGAAAGGATAAATAAGATTGATAAACCCTTAGCAATTCTGACCAGAAGAAAGAGAGTAGAGACAAAAATTAATAAAATTAGAGCTGAAAAGGGCACCATTACAACAGATACCAAAGAAATTCAGAAACTCCTAAGGATATACTTTAAGAATATATACGCGGGCTGAGAGATGGCTTAGCAGTTAAGCACTTGCCTGTGAAGCCTAAGGACCCCGGTTCGAGGCTTGATTCCCCAGGACCCACGTTAGCCAGATGCACAAGGGGGCGCATGCATCTGGAGTTCGTTTGCAGTGGCTGGAAGCCCTGGCGCGCCCATTCTCTCTCTCTCTCTCTTTCTCTCTCTTTCTCTCTCTCTCTCTATCTGCCTCTTTCTCTCTGTCTGTCACTCTCAAATAAATAAATAAAAATCAAAAAAATAAAAATAAAAAAAGAATATATATGCCTCTAAGTTTGAAAACCTGAAAGAAATGGATGATTTCCTTGATTTATATGACCTACCAAAATTAATCAAGAGGAGATAAACCAATTAAATAGACATATTACAAGTACAGAGATCCAAGCAGTTATAAAAAGTCTCCCAACTAAAAAAATTCCAGGCCTAGATGTATTCACTGGTGAATTTTACCAGACCTTCATGAAAGAAATAACACCACTGTTTCTCAATTTTTTCCATAAAATAGAAAAGGAAGGAATTCTACTTAATGCCTTCTATGAAGCCAGCATCACCCTGATACCAAAACCAGACAGATAGAAGAGAAAAAGAAAATTACAGACCAATCTCCCTCATGAACATAGATGCAAAAATTCTCAACAAAATATTGGTAAACAAAATAAAAGAATATATCAGAAAGATTATTCACCCTGACCAAGTTGGCTTTAATCGCAGAGATGCAGGGATGGTTCAACATATGCAAACTGCTAAATGTAATGCACTATATAAATGGACTGAAGGACAAAAATCACATGATCATCTCAATAGATGCAGAAAAGGCATTTGACAAAATCCAATATCCCTTCATGGTAAAAGTCCACAGAAACTGGGAATAGAAGGAACATATCTCAACATAATAAAGGCTATTTATGATAAACCTACAGCCAACATAATACTAAGTGGGGAAAAACTTGAAGCTTCTCCACTAAAATCAGGAACAACACAAGTGTGTCCACTGTCCCCATTTTCATTTAATATAGCACTGAAAGTCTTAGCCATAGCAATAGGCAAAAGACACTCATAAAAGGGATACAAATTGGAAAGGAAGAGATCAAATTATCATTATTTGCAGATGACATGATTCTATACAAAAAAGACCCTAACAACTCTACCAGCAAACTGTTAGAGCTGATAAACACTTTCAGCAACATTGCAGGATACAAAATAAGCATACAGAAATCAGTAGCCTTCGTATATACTAACAACAAACACACAGAGGATGAAATCAGAGAATCACTCCCATTCACAATTGCATCAAAAAAATAAAGTACCTTGGAATAAACCTAACCAAGGAAGTGAAGGATCACTACAATGAGAACTTAAAAAAAATTGTTTATTTTCATTTATTTATTTATTTGAGAGCAACAAACAGAGAGAGAAAGAGGTAGATAGAGTGAGAGAATGGGCACACCAGGGCCTCCAGCCACTGCAAACCAACTCCAGATGAGTGCGCCCCCTTGTGCATCTGGCTAATGTGGGTCCTGGGGAATCAAGCCTCAAACTAGGGTCCTTAGGCTTCACAGGCAAGCACTAAGCCTTCTCTCCAGCCCTGCAATGAGAACTTAAAACACTCAAGCAAGAAATTGCAGAAGACACTAGGAAATGGAAAGACATCCCATGTTCTTGGATTGGAAGAATTAATATTGTGAAAATGTTAATCTTAGCAAAAGCAATCTACACATTTACTGAAATCCCCATTAAAATTCCAATGGCATTCTTCACAGAAATACAAAAAGCAATCCAAAAATTTATCTGGAAGCACAAAAAACCCTGAATAGCCAAAACAATTTTGAGCAACAAAAATAAGGCTGGTGGTATCACCATACCTGATTTTAAGCTCTATTATAGAGCAATAGTCACAAAAACAGCATGGTACTGGCACAAAGACAGACACGTAGATGAATAGAACTGAATGGAGGACCCTGATGTTAATCCAGGCAGCTACAGCCATCTGTTTTTTGACAAAAATGCCAGAAATATTCATTGGAGGAAAAAACAGCCTCTTCAACAAGTGGTGCTGGGAAAACTGGATATCTATATGTAAAAAGATCATTGTCTTTCTCCATGCAGAAGAATAAAGTCCAAATGGATCAGGGACCTTAATATCAGACATGAAACTCCAAAATTGCTACAGGAAAAGGTAGGGGAAACCTATCAACATATTGACATAGGCAATGACCTTCTGAATATAACCCCAATTGCTCAGGAAATAAAACCATTGATCAATCACTGGAATCTCATGAAATTACAATTCACAATAGCTAGGAAATGGAACCATCTTAGATGTCCCTCAACTAAAATGCATGCACCAGAAAGTGGCATGAGGCAAAGGGACTTGTGTGCTCTTGACACTTCTTTATATATAGTCCACCACGAGAGGGGTGCCTGCTCTAGAGGAAGGACTTCCTCCCTTAGTTAATCCTTCCTGAAAACATACTCACATATGAGTCTAAAATATGTGTCTCAGCCTGGAAAGATGGCTTAGTGGTTAAGGACACTTGCCTGTGAAGCCTAAGGACCCATGTTCCATCTCTGTCCAGATCCCATATAAGCCAGATGCACAAAGGTGAGTCAAGAGCAAGGTCACACATGCCCACTAGGTGGCACAAGCATCTGGAGTTCGATTGCAGTGGCTGAGGCCCTGGCACACCAATTCTCTCTCTCTCTCCCTGTAAAAAAAAATAGAAAAAAAAAACAAAGGTCAGTCTGTTGGGCTTGCATTCCAAAAAGGGTGGCCTCTTACTTGATTTCATCAAGTTGACAACAGAACTTAACTGTCAAACAACGCTTTATCGGGAAGATGAGTGATTGCTCCTTGGAATATGATGGCTGTGCTTCTCCTGAGTGATTCCTTCTGCCCTATTTTTTTAATTATTTTATTTATTTATGTGACACACACACAGAGAGAGAGAGAGAGAGAGAGAGAGAGAGAGGGGGGGAGATAAAGAGGCAGATAGGGAATGGGTACACCAGGGCCTCTAGTCACTGAAAATGAACTCCAGACACATGCGTCACCTTGCTCATCTGGCTTTATCTGGGTATTGGGGAGTTGAACCTGAGTCCTTTGGCTTTTGCTGGCAAGTGTCTTAACTGCTAAGATATCTCTCCAGCTCTCCTTCTGCCCTATTTCAAGACTCATGAAAATACCCAGTTATAGAACTCTTCCTTACCACCTGATAGTGTCTGTTCACACCCTCCCCAAAGTCACCTGCCACAGGCTCAGATGCTTGAACCTACAGAGTCACCTTGCTGTCCCCTCCTGATGCGTGATGTCCTCTCTGTACTAGGTCAACAAATTGGATTCTGTCCAATTACAGAATTGTTCTTGCAAGTTTTTGGTTAAAGAATATTGACACCACCTAGTTCCTGTGATCATGAATTTCATCTAAAAATATCTTAAACTATCTGCAAACTGATGATGAGGAATATATTTCTGATAGAAAACATGTGTTGGAACAGACTGCCTTGAACACAATGCTGTCTGTCCCCTGGGTCAGCAGTTTTCCCATTCATAAATTTAACCAACCACACATCAAAACTCTGCCAGTATAATTGCATCTGTAATGAGCATGTGCAAGGTTTTTTTTTTTTTCATGTCATTACTTCCTATCTAATACAATATCTATTTATGGACCACTTACATTACAATGATTATGATAAGCCATCTAGAGATGATTTAAAGAATACAGGAAGGTGTGCATAAGTTATAGGCAAATAGTCCATTTATATGAAAGACTCCAGCATAGGCAGATTTTGGTATCCACAGAAGGTCCTAGAACCAATCTCCCCACGAACACAAAGAGACCATTGTGGGTGCTTTCTGAAGAGTAACTTCCACTTCCCACCCTGTGCCTGTGTGCATGTATGGCAATGTGGGGGGGCTAAGGGCACATGTATGGCAGTGTGGGGTGCTAAGGGACAGCAGATGGTAGCTTCACTGGCTTGAGTGTCTGTGACTATGTCCTATCTAGAAAGATATCGGCAAAGATCCCATGAGAAACATAGCCCAGCTGGGTGATTATGTTTGCTCCCAAAGGGACGTAAAGAAAATGCTGTCTGACCCAGGGGTTTTCCTACCCAGGTCCTGAGAGGTGGCTCTGATGGTGTATCAGTAACTCTCTATCTACACAACCTTCCCTACAACCCAACAGATTCCACCGTGACTCCAGAGGTCTCCATTCTCTATCTAGTTTCCCATGAAAAGCTGCACAAGGTCCCTGGTTAGAAGCACTCGGGGCTGAGAATTCAGGTTTGGAGTTGGTCAGAGACAGACGGTGTGGGGACAGGATTTTCTCTGACAGCAGTTGGCTAATTGGTCCAATCATTCTGACAGTCATCATGCCAACAGATGGTAGTTGTGAAGAGTGATTAATTGTGTTCTCCAAACACGCAGGTAATTTTTATCAACATGATTAAAGTCAAGGTAAGGCCTCTCTTCAGCCACCAGAAGTCTCTGCTGTGTGGCAGCAGAAACTCAATAGGAATCTCAGGAGATAAAGGTGACAATAAGAATCTCTAATCTCTTATCACAAGTTTCTCCCTAGAATGAAGACAGGCCATCAGAAATGCTGGCGAGGGCCAGGGACAGCTCCAAAGAGGGGACTTTAGGCCAGTCCTAATCAATGATGAAGTTCCATTTAGGGGTTCTTGTCACATTTTCTCCACAGGCAGAGCTGACATCCGAGGCTATAAAATTGTCACCCTTCCCCTTTGCTTCTCAGAAAAAAAATCAAAAATTTCTTTATGACATTTTTATATCAAATTTGTCTTTTACTATTTCTTCTCTTCACTTCTCTGGGAAGGAAAAAATAAGTGAACTGCTAACTCTGCCAGTTATTTATCCATGTAATTTCTTGATGAGATTGCAAATATAATTGAATTTTCTGAAAACCATGGATTCAAATGAGGGGACAATAGAGGAAACGGCGTGATTAAGGAATTGTTATTCCCTCATTGCCCATCATTGCCACCCAGAATTCATCACAGATCCTTCACGGATGGAGTCACTGAACTATGATTATATTTTCCAAAATGAAAGGGGACAAATATAAAAAGGAAATATAACAAATTAGGAGCCTTCTTGGGGGGCAGGATTATTACTGATTAAGTATATTTGGCATCAAAAATATGCTAGCACTTTGGCAGTTTAAATTACAGATTCGTGTCGTCAACACTTTTTGTTTTCTGGTCTCAAAATTCTTTATTATTTTGGTCTTCTAATCACATTCCACTTCAGCCTCCAAACCGGCCATTTGAAAGAACATTAGAAATGATCCTTTCTGATGGAGCTTTCTCTCTCAAAATGCATTTACACTCGGCAGCCATTAAAAGGATATCGCCCAGTCACTTAGCTTCTCAATTTAGCTTTAAAATAGTCACCATATTAGGGGAAGTGGCCTCTGTTTCAGCTTAATGGTTTTGTCATTTCTTGCGATGTACTGTTTAATACTGAAGGATGGGGGAGGACACCGTGCAAATGTCTCCAGGCCGTGCTCCACACAGACCACAGGTGCGCGTCCAGCTGCTATTCGGAAAAGGGACCATCTTCCTGGTTGCAGTTTGCTTTTTTAAAGGACCTGAAGACGCTCTAGAGGCATCTCTCTTTGGGAGCATTTAAGTGTAACTAGTAAACATTGTAGAGTAACTGTCAGTGATCTCTGCCTCCTAGTATCTGTGCTGCTATATGATGCCTTCCACCTGAAGATAGATGGGACCTATGCCTTGATTCTAATCATCGTAACATGGCCGAAGGAATAACAGTACCACAACCATGCAACTCTATTATGCTAGATGCTGGGTTCTGCTGACTGGATAAAGTAGGGAAGTGTGATGAAGTATGTCACTAGGTTTTGAGGATGGTATCCAAACAATAGCCAACGAAAGACTGAAGTCTTTAATCCTATTGCCACAGGAAATGAGCTCTTCCAACACCCAGGTAAGGTTCGCACCAGATTCTCTCCAACTAACATATATCAAATAAAATAGACAGACTAGCTAAACCTTGATTGTGACCTTGTGAGACCCAAGATGATGTGTTTAGACTGTACCTATGACTCCTCACTCACAGGGACTGTGACATGGTTGAGATATATTATCTTTTATACATCATAAAAAACTAATATGACTCAACAGCAATGTTGGCTAGCCCCAGAATTCATTTAAAGAAAATGAATTGATTTAAAGAAAAACAATCTTCATTCCTAGAAAACAAACTCAAGGTTTGTGAAAAGAGGAGAATATTCTATAGGTTTAGATTATTTCTTTCTCAACACATTCAAATTTCCTTCAAATCCTGGAGAAGGACAAGCTTTGTGTCCATGGCTGCCTCAAGGAACTAAGTATAATTAATTCATGGAATGTGGAAGGAGGAAATGTATGAAATGTTAACATATGCACATGAGACTTTTTCTGTGTGGAGAATATTTGGTTGTTTTCTGTTAGTAGTAACACAATACTCCAGACTGAATAAACTAGAAAGACGCTTATTAGGCTCATAGTTCTACTCATGGTCTCAACCTTGGCTTTTATCTGGTGATACGCTTCCTGTTGACAGAATCCCTACGCAGAGTAGGCATCATGGAGTGAGAGACGAGGGACACACACATATGGGGTTTAGCATCTCTCCTTATTCCTATAAAAATATCAGGATTCAGTCTAATGCTCATCACCTTCTGAAGGTCCCACCTCCAGACACATGGTAGAATCAAGTTCCCACCCTCTCAGTACCTCATGATGGGGATTAAACTCCAACATAAGCAAACAAATCATACTCAAACCACAGTGATGAGTAATCTGAAAAAAAAAAAAAGAAAGAAATCAGTGGCAAGTCTTACAAAAGCTAACAGATCATTCCTATACCTGAAAATGATTCCAAGTGGATTTGACCCTAGATTTTTGGATTTTAATACAGAGCCTTACCTATGGTTTTGGGAGAAACATGAGGCACATGAGAACTGTTTTCTTGGTCCTGCCTCACAGAAACCATGAATTAGGCATCTAGAAAACAGTTAATGAAGCAAAGAGACAGTCTACAAAATAGGAGGAAAAAAAAAAAAACACCTTTTCTCCAATGTATGTGACAGATGATTAATGGGCAGAATATACAAAGAAGTCACAAAATTAAACATAGAAATCAAACATGCTAATAAATGGCTAGTGAAATGAACAGAAAGTTCTCAAAGGATAAAATGCAATTGTTCAATAAATATATGAAAAAAATTGTCAACTCCTCAAGCCATTACCGAAGTACAAATCAAAACTAGAGCACTGAGACTCCATCTTACCCCAGTAAGAATGGCAGTCACCAAGAAAACCAATGCTAGCGAGAGGACAGACACAAAGGAGTCCTTATACACTGCTTGTGGGAATGTAAACTAGTCCAGGCATTCTAACAACCATGTTAAGTGAAGTAAACCAGTCTCAGAAAGACAACTATCATGTTTTCTCTGATTTGTGGCTCCCAGACCATATAGATGCACACATGAAGTCATGTATAGTCATACATATGACGTGAAAGTAGGACTAAAATTATCTAGAGGGACAAGGGGACAAAGGGGAGAGAGAAGGGAGGGTAAAAAGGTGTGGGGATATGCTTAATATGCAATACAGACTTGCTTGAATTTTTTTAAAAAGAAATTTAAGAGAGAATTAAGGATTCAGGTCAAAGTATAGAAAACTTCCTTATGGAAATATATTAATTTTTTTTCATGAAATCACAAATTTTTTTCTAAGAAAGAATGAGTAAGCAGTAAGAAATGTTTTAGAATCACTAATGCTTTAATATATTTAGAACTCTGTAAGCCCTATAAGTCTGGAATCTATGCAACATATTTTTTTTTTGTGGAAACACCAAGAAATAGTTATTTTTATAGATCTTTTAGCCTATATATTCCCTTGATGTTTATTTACCTTTCCTCCACTAAAAAATTTCCATGAAGTTAAAAACTACTTGTTCACTTGGCTTGGGGATACAGCTCAGTTAGTAAAGCGCATGCCTTACAAGCATGAAGACCTGAGTTCAATCCCCAGAAGCAGGCATGTGGCTTGTGCCTGTAATTCCAACACTGAGGAGGCAGAGACAAGTAAATACTGGAGCTCAATGGACAGCCAGTCTAGACTAATTGGTGAGTACAAAGCCAGTGAGAGATCCTGTCTCAGTAAACCTGGATGGTATTCCTCAGGAATGACCCCAAGATCGTCCTCTGGTCTCCCCACATATGTGCACACACATGCAAGTGCATCTGCACACACATATCACATACATGAACATGTATGCACATATAGAGCACCCATGCACTTACAAACACAAATCTATTCTTAAAGAAAGAAAACTCACAGAACTATACCAATGTATGCAAAATAGACATTAAAGCAAAAATGTTAGTACAAAGGAGACATTTTAAAACGATAAACGTAGGCTGGAGAGATGGCTTCTTGCTTAAGGCACTTGCCTGCAAAGCCAAAGGACCCAGGTTCAATTCCCCAGGACCCACATAAGCTAGATGCACAAGATGCACATGCATCTGGAGTTCATTTACAGTGGCTAGAGACTTTTTAAAAAAAAAAAAAACTATTTTTAAGAAAAAACCTCACATATACAAATATGCGTAAATTTAAATATCTATGCACAAACAATTGCTCAAAGAAGAATTCATAAGAAAACATTTTGAGATAAAAAATTAAGATACAACATCTCTTTAAAAAACCATTTAAGCCAGGCATGGTGATTCATGCCTTTAATCCCAGCACTCAGGAGGCAGAGGTAGGAGGATGATCGCTGTGAGTTCGAGGCCACCCTGAGACGACATAATGAATTCCAGGTCAGCCTGGGCTAGAGTGAAACCCTACTTCAAAAAAATAAAATAAAATAAATAAAACAACAACAACAACAAAACACCATGTTTAGTATGCCTAAAATGGTGTTGAGAGGGAGAGTTATGGCTGTGGGTGCTTTTATTTAAAACAGAAGATTTCAAATCAAGGACTTTATGACACTGGAGGAAGAACAGCAAACTGCACCTAAAGTGAGAAGGAAGGAAATAGTAACAATTAGAAGCTAATGGGATTGGAGGTTAATTGAGAATAAAAAGACCATATGGAAAAATCAATGAAGCCAAAGATAATTTTTTAAAAGATTAACAAAATTGAAGTGACTTTTACCTAATGTGATCAAGAAAAAAATGCATAAGTAGCAAAGTCAAAGATGAATGAAGGGACATGATTACCAACTTTACTGAAATTAAAAAAAAATCACAAGTGAATGCTTTATGCACAAGTGTATTATCAACAAATTAAATAACAGGTAAAATAGAAATATTCCATAAAATGGACTCAAGAAGAAATATAACATTTAAATAGATGTTTTAAAAACATTAGTTGTTTAAAAATTTTCAAAAGATGTCCAGTTAAGATGGCAGAATAGGAGCCTCACCATAGAAACCTGGGGCAGGAGGGAAGAGGCAGGACAGCACGCAACATACTCTTTTTGGCAAAAGCCAGGATTTATAAGGAACTTACTAAGCCAGGTGAGAATGAGCCTTGGAAAGTTCCGGGAAGGGGTGCTCCCCACTCCCACCAGACCTGTAAAATCAGAACGACCTAAAGGGGAGGACAACGGGGACTGGCTGAACATCTCGAGAATGTGTGCTCACAGCATCCTGCAATCTCCTTTCCACCACGTGCACCGAGAACACCAGCAACTTCAGGAAGCCAAGGGTTCCCGTTCGTCTCTTCCATACACAGCGTCCAGACCAGCTGATCTGAGCCACTGCCCCACCTACCCAGCTTGGACAAGCCCATAGTCCCTGAATGTGGGAACCTGCTTCACAACCCAATGTAGACTCCATTTAGGGACCTGAAATTACGTGTCACGTTATAGCCACATTTCTGGAGGGATGCCCTCAGTGAAAATCTTTTCTCTGTCATAAAGGTGTGCTGTGGGGGCCCAGATATGGAGAAGACAGGCCCCGGGGCCCCATATTTAAGTCTGCTCCCCTGACCATCTGGGTAGCATGAGTGTCTGTACACACATTCTATCTTCCTGGGGATCTTCCCTGTGGTCTTTCCATTGCAAGCTGCATGAGCTTTGAGATCTGCTGGGCACCGAGGAGAAAAGCAGACAGCCAGAGGCATCTGACCTAATGCGCTTACAGCTTATTGATGTGGGGAAATAACGGCTCCATTTTTTTTCTTCTGCATGACAAGCCCTCAGTATAGATCCAACACGTGTGGACATAACTCTGCATATTCATCAGGGATTTTTTTTTTTTAAAGACAGCCAGCCTCTGGTTTAAGTCTGCAAGCCACCCCCTAGTCATTCGTTCCACTGCCCTCTCCTGCGTCTGCCTCACTCACCAGTTATTCAGAGAAAACAGATCTTTCTCAAGCATTTGTTCCTCAGAGAGATTTCTTCATTGAGAGGTCCAAGGGATACGACTGGCATCAATCTCCACAGCATGGGGCGTTTAACAACTATTTGTTGAACATCTGCTATGGACCAAGCCCTGCTAGGTTCTGTGGATGCTGAAATGACAAGAAATATATAAGGTCCCCAACTTCAAGGGGCTTACAGTTCACTGAGGGGAACAGACTTTAAGTGAAGCACTTGCATGTGCGCATACGGTAAACAATGGAGATGGCGTGCTGAATCTCATCAGTACCAGGAGGGCAGAAACGTTCTCTTAATGTGGACCTCAAACATGAAGAGCAATTTGCTAGTCAGTCAGATATGACAGGCTCAAGAGAATATTCAAGGGCACTCGCAAGATTCCAGGAAGTGGGTCTTCCTGCATCCGAAAGACCAACACCCTTGGATCATGAATAGCAAGAGAAAGAAAGAAGAGCGCCAGGCAAGAGGAGGGTTGGAAAAACTGAATTAGGACTTATCTTTTTTATTTTTTTTTTTTTTGGTTTTTCCAGGTAGGGTTTCACTCTAGCCCAGGCTGACCTGGAATTCACTATGTAATCTCAGGGTGCCCTTGAACTCATGGCGACCCTCCTACCTCTGCCTCCCAAGTGTTGGGATTAAAGATGTGCGCCACCTTATCTTAAAATCCTCATAAACTTGTTGAGGGGTGGTAGAAGGGTGATAGCCCTTGCATCTTGGGAACTGGTTTGCGGAGCGAATGGGGATGGGGTAGGTAGTGCAGGGGAGCCAGTGAGTAGACTTCCTTCCTGCAGTGTTCTACTGAGGAAATAACAAGGGATGGAAACAGATGGGGAGGTTCAAGAGATACAAATGAGGGGCTGGAGAGATGGCTTAGTGGTTAAGGCACTTGCTTGCAAAGCCAAAGGACCTCGGTTTTATTCCCCAGGACCCACCTAAGCCAGATGCACTAGGTGGCACATGCATCTGGAGTTCATTTGCAGTGGCTAGAGGCTCTGGCATGCCCATGTTTTTTCTCTCTCTCTTCCTCTGCCTTGTTCTTTCTCTTAAATAAATAAATAATAGATATATATATATATGAGGGCTGGAGAGACGGCTCAGCAGTTAAAGGCACTTGCTTGCAAAGCCTGTCAGCCCAGGTTTGACTCCCCAGTACCCATCCAAAGCCAGCCACAAAAAGTGGTGCAAGCATCAAGCATTCATTTGCAGCTGCAAGAGATCCTGGCATAACGTGCAAATAAATAAACAAATAGTACTTATTGTAAAACAGAGACACATGTGAGTTAAAAATGCATGGCAGATGAGGCATGGATGCAGAGAGAAGGCAGTGTCAAGAATGACAACCAGGGCTGGAAAGTTGGCTTAGTGGTTAAGGCACTTGCCTGCGAAGCCTAAGAACCCAGGTCCAATTCCCCAGTACCCGCGTAAGCCAGATGCAGTGGCTGGAGGACTTGGTGTGCCAGTTCTCTCTATATATCTTCCTCTTCCTCACACTCTCTCTCTCTTCCTCTCTCTCAAAACAATAAATAATTTTTTTAAAAAAAAGAATGACACCCAAATCTAGGGTGGGGTAAAGCACAGACATGTGCCCTATAGCAGAAGGAGGCACCAGAGAATGGGCAAGAATCAGACCAGGAAGAGTTCATGGAAGGAGAGAGAATGCAATAATTTTGTTGTTGTTGTTGTCCTTGTTGTTTTGGCTTGTTGAGGTAGGGTCTCACTCTAGCCAAAACTGACCTGGAATTCACTATGTAGTCTCAGGGTGGCCTCGAACTCATGGCAATCCTCCTACCTCTGCCTCCCGAGTGCTGGGATTAAAGGCGTGCACCACCACGCCTGGCTATGGGAGTGTGATGTTTTGAATAGAGTCATGGTTCCAAGGTTACTGAGAAGCCAAGGAAAACCAAGACTCAAAAAATGCCCCACCGTCTGTAACAACATGAATGTCATCAGTAACCTAAGAGGAGTTTTGGTAGAATATGATAAAAGGATGAGCAAAGGTAAGGAAATGAAGATGCCAATGTACTTCATTCCTTTAAAATGCGTGGCTATGGCTCAGATGTGGCACAGGGGAAGGGATCTAATAGTGCAGCAAGTCGACACTGTTAGCTTTCCATTAAAAAATAATAGACAAGAATATTTAAAATTCTGATGTGAATTACCCAAGTTGAGTGGCAGGGCCTAATGGGTACTCAAAAACGTGGCAGGTTCAGAACTCAGCCCGGGGGGAGGGGGAGGGCAGCTCAGAGGCCAGAATGGGAAGGAAAGAAATGCAGGTGCATAAGCAGAGAGGCGGCAGGTGTGCTACGAGACACAGAGTGAGTTCGCAACCACGGTCCAGGCTGTGAGCATGAGCAAGGTGAGTCAGAGGCACAGGTGTCTTTCAGAATTAAGCATAGAAATGTAGAAGAGAATCACCCCTTTCCATTCAAATACCTGTGCTCTGAAATAAGCTACATTTGTGTCCTTGTGAGGTATGTGAAAATGTAGCCTTTTAAAGTTACAGATTAACTTTTCCATTCTAATGCAAAGTGTTTAATTGAGCAATTGATTTTGACATCAGATTCTCAGTTGAAGCCTGACTGCATTTAATATTGGGACCTATTAAAGAATTCAAGTTTTGCTGTATTTATAAATTTAATGAGTTAGATTTATAACAATTACTTAAATATTTGAGGAGGTTTGTTAGACAAGTGAGGTATTTAAGAAAGAATCAAATATATTAATCCTATAAATGTATTAAGCCTATAAATGCCATTCACAATGTTTATAGCAATCTTAATTAAACACATTTGTAAATGAGTTGCAACATTTCTCAAAGGTCCCCTTAAAACTGATTGTTAAAATTTGCTAGACTTATAAATAAATGATAAGATTTGTAAGCTGAATTTCAAAGCGTACAAAAGAACTTGGGTCTGCATGAATTTGTGACTTTAATAAATTTAAAGTGAATTTGGAATTCAGATAAATCTTTGACCAATATTTTTGGTGCCCCAAAATTGACCTCAAGGGCATCTAATTAATGGTTTTTATTATTAAAGCATACGGTTATGTTGGAAATCAAGGAAGGAAGATGACCTCTTTAACCCCTCTCTCAGTGGTCACATCATTACACGTTTCTTATGTATCTTCCCAGTGATCTTTTGGCATGCACATATAACCAACCCATCCCTCACTCAATTTTCACACGGAGGTATGTTCTATGTATAAATATTCCACACTGTTCTCTTGCATAGCAAGCTATCTAACAACACATTCATGTCTCTTGCAAAAAAAAAAAAAAAGAAAAAAAAAGTATGAAAATCGCTCACCCCTGATGGAGGGAGCTGTGGCCTCATCCCTCCCCTCCAGGTCGTGGTCAAATTTCTCTCATGAGCTGCTACTCAAATTGCCACTATCCATCTTCCCACAAATTCCCTCAAGTCACAAAAAAAGAGAAAAAAAAAAGACATTTTCCAGGGGCGCTGATGATCTGCGCGCCTCATCTCGTTTTCTTGACTTCTGGCTTTTGTTGTTTTGACTTCTTCTCCTACACAGTATCTCCCCTACTTCCTGCATCCACCTGCCTTTTCTGGCTGCTTCATCGGCTCTTAGGTCCTCCTATCATTTACAAGGCAGAGTCAAAATCTCCTCAGATCCTTCCTAGTTTTGTGGGAGAATATTAGCCTCCATGTGCATAAAATATGACGCTTGGCCAGCAAACGGAACTGTAAACTGAAGTTCCCAGAGGAAACCACTGTGAAACATTCTACAAGGCTGATTAGAACTTTGGTGACTGTAGAGAGTAAAAATGTTACAAGCTGCAGGCCAAATTTTATCTTAGGCTATATTTGGCCCTATAAATAGCTACTCAGTACACATCTCTGTATTTGACCTAACATTCTTATGGCTGTTGGCAAATCTCTTCACGTTAATAACTATGGAAAGGTCCAACAAAATCTCAAAAGTAATCTCGGAGGACCTAAGGTCTTGCTATGTTGCCCAAGCTGCCTTTGAATTCCTGAGCTCAAGGGGTTCTCTTGCCTTGGTCTACAAAAGAAGCAGGGACTAGGGGCTGGAGAGATGGCTTAGCAGTTAAGTGCTTTCCTGTGAAGTCTAAGGACCCTGGTTAGAGGCTTGATTCCCCAGAACCCATGTAAGCTGGATGCACAATGGGGCGCACGCATCTGGAGTTCATTTGCAGTGGCTGGAGGCCCTGGTGCACCCATTCTCTCTCTCTTTCTGTCTCTCTGCCTCTTTCTCTCTCTGTCACTCTCAAATAAATAAAAATAAACAAAAAATTTGAAAAGTAAAGAAACAAGGACTGTAAGCATAAATCACAGACTCAGAATTTCTTTTAACAAATAAAACTGGTAAATTTCTCCTTCATCCCCTTCCCTACAAGCCCCTGCTCAGAAGAAAGCCCCTCCCCTCTCTCAGTCTTTTAACTTTGTGCAAGCTATTTTCAGTATATACTACCTTTCATGTTCAGTAATCGTTTGTTTTCTCTTTCTTTTGTGGCATTTGATGTTATTAGATTTCCTCCTCCAATTATTAAAGCATTAACTATGTTTCTCTTCTTGATTATGTTTTGAAGTCTCTCTCTTCCCATCTTCTGTCCCCTCTCCCATATGTGACCTTTTTCTAAGTCAAGGTTAGGTATGAGATGCAAGATTTCAGGATTGTTTTGTGGCAATTAACTAGTCAGCTCTCCTGGCAGCATCCCTGACTAAACCATCTCTCCCTCCTCCCCTGCTGTCTCTTCTCTCTCTCTCTCTCTCTCTCTCTCTCTCTCTCTCCTTTCCAGTTGAGGTGAAGTCTAGTTCCCTCCCGTTTGCTTTCACAACTTTGGCTTTCCCTGGGGACAACTTTTCTAACTTGGTTCAGGGTAACATGTAAACTCCTGAAGAATAAATGTCAATCCTCCAAAGATTGCAATTCCTTCCATAGAGATTTGCTTTCTTAATCAGACAAGGGGATGGCTGGACGTGGTAGCACACAGCTTTAATCCCAGCCCTTGGGAGGCAGAGGTAGGGGGATTGCCATGAGTTCAAGGCCACCCTTGAGACTACATAGTGAATTCCAGGTCAGCCTGCACTAGAGCAAGACCCTACCTTGAAGAGAGAGAGAGAGAGAACGGGATGAGAGTAGTGCAAGGCTGTTTCCTGCCAGTGTCCTGCGTGGCATTATTCCAGGGTATTGATTGAGGACAGAGCTCGGAGCCAAGAAGCTGGGCAAATTTGATCTCCTGCTGTGAAAACTGACAAACCCATCAGAGACACTGCGCCATCCCCACAGAGCTTGGGGAGAGGGTACATTATCCATGCATCTGGTTCATCTGCTGCTGGACTCTTCCCTCCTCCAGTCCTACCTTCTACTAAATAGTCCCCCTGTCTATAAAGCTCAATTCAAGTGCTTCCCCCACACACACACCAGCCCTTGCCCAGAAGTCTGAGGATCCTAGCTGTGGCCCTCACCAACCACTCTGGGCTCACTTAGGCCACAGCCCTGGGCACGTACAGTGACAGAATTAAAGCCCTGTTACATGACATCTCTCATGTCCCCCCATCACCTCCAGACAGCTGTGGGTTCCTAGAGGGTTGGGACTGTCTCTTAGTAGACTTGTACCCTCCACCTGGAGCCAGAATATGTGAGGGTGGAAGTGTTTGCTCAAAGCTTTGTGCAAAAGCGATCAATCGATTTTTCTAGACAATCCAAATAGCATAATTGCTCTAACTAGCTTCATCCCTAAATTCCAGAGCCTTTTCCACAAGACAGCATTGTTCATTTGGGATCTTGCTCAATGTCTGCCGTGGGAAAAACAGCTTTGCCTACCACGGGTGGCTGGCAGAATGCTTCCCTTCCTTACTCTGACTTCCCTTTTCCAGATCAGGGAATCAGAGAGGCTGGGAGTGGGGAGGAGTGGCTGGCTGGGACCTCCAGGGGGGGGTGATGAGGAAGTCTTGTTCGTCAGTCACTGGGCATGACCATGTGCCTCAGCTATAATCCAGAGGAAACTAGCAAGCTCAGTGGCTCATGGGACTGCCCCTCTGCTGAATTCTCTGAGCTTCCTCCTATTTCCTCCTGCTCCTCTCCTGAGGCCTCTTTTCCCTGGTCCTCCCCTGCACCCCCCTCCACCTTGGATCCTCTCTGCCTCCAGAACCCACTCATTTATCACCTTTCAATGAGCTCCGCCAGGCAGGCCATGTCAGGAAATTTCTTGGTGTTTGTTTTAATAAAACTTAATTATTAAGACAGCCTCACAAGTCATAATGCATTTAATGGCTCATTTTTTAACTTCTCTGTTGGAGGCCTCCTGGCAGCCAGGTGGGAGAGTGGAGGGTGTGGGGCAGGAAGTAGAAGAGCCTTTCCCGGGGCCTGCAGGAACTGGGGTGCGGTGGGGATACAACCACCCTGTTTTCCTTTCTCTTCCAGCCCTCCTCCTCTGCTCTTCCTTTCTAGGGAATGGAACACCAAACACACAGGATCAGGAGGCCTGACACCAAGCCCCCTTCTGCAGCGGTCTGCACCAGAGAGAGCTGCAGTCTCACCCCCACCCCGGGGCTTCAGTTTTCAGTTCTGCAAAATGAGTTAGTTTCCATTCAAACCTGGCAGAGCATGGAAAAAAATGTCTGATAGACCTCAGGATGAGAGGTTCCCAGCAGGCTGATGAGGACCACACAGCAGGCATGAAGGCACACCATGACAGCACTTGTCCCCGCAGACTCGAGGGGCTGTTGCTTTGGATAAGAGCTGGGTTAAATCTGTGGCTCCCCAACAATAATAATACATAATTGCATAATATCCTCGCAATTTCTAAGTGCTCTACAACTTCAGCTGTGTGAAAAAGGCTTTTGGGACATGCACTTCCCAACCGCACTAGTTTCTAGTATTATAAAACAGGTGCTAGTGTTACCCTCCGACTTGGTAAGTAAGAACACCAAGGCGCAGGGAGGGGAGAGAAATGTATTCAAAGTTACAGAGCTGGCCAGTGGGGGCCATGGTCCGTCCGGGAGGGACCAAAGAGGAACCAGCCATTTTCGCAGTTTGAGTAACCTCACTCTGAATCAAGAGTTCAGCACTTCAGGGCTGGAAGGATGGCTTAGCAATTAAGGCACTTGCCTGTGAAGCCTGAGGATCCAGGTTCGATTCTCCAGGTCCTACGAGAGCCAGATGCACATGGTGGCACATACATCTGGAATTCATTTGCAGTGACTAGAGGCCTTGGTGTGCCCATTCTCACTCACTCTCTTTCTCTCTGTCTCTCTCCCTCTCTGTGTGTCTAATACATAAATAAATAAAAATAAAATATTAAAAAAAAAGAGTTCAGCACTTCAGCTAGGAACTGGGGACCTGGGCAGCTTGATGTGGGGCTGTGAGGGACACTTATTCATGACACAGCCACACCCGTAGTCACCCAAGAGGTGTGGGCTTCACTCTTGCTACTTCATTTACAAATCCCAAAATAGCAACTGGGGACTAGAGAGGTGGCTTAGCGGTTAAGGCCCTTGCCTGCAAAGCCAAAGGACCTTGGTTCAATTCCCCAAGTCCCACGTAAGCCAGATGCACAAGGTGGCGCATGCATCTGGAGTTTGTTTTCAGTGGCTATAGGTCCTGGTGCGCTCATTCTCTCCCTCCCTCTCTCTCTCTCTCCCCCTTTCCCTCTCTCAAATAAATAAATAAAAGTAAAAATATTTTAAAAAATAGCAATTGGGTCCTGGAATTCTTATCAGTTCCCTACCCCTAGCCCCATACCAGGAGGTAAGAGAGAAGCAAGGGTGGTGTTGGTGTATCTGACATTTGGCTGAGCGTGGGACACTGAGTTTGAAAACAATTGTCAAGCACACGTCCAGGTCCAGAAATGCCAGCTTTCATTTATTAAGCCCTTTAAATGCTGGGCCCTGGTCTGTATGTGTTATATACAATTTCTGGTAGTCTCAGACTCCCCAGGGTTCATTGGTATTATCTCCGCTTTACTGACGGAGAAACAGCAGCTCCGACTACATAAGTGACTTGCCCGAGGTCACACAACCAGGAAATGTCCGTGCTGGGAATGGAACCCAAATGTGACCAACCACCAAGTCTTCTTACTTCTCTGCTTGGCTTCACTAATGCAGTCAGTCCACACTTTCCATGCCAGCCACACCCTGATCCCCCCACTGTGGGCTGGTCAATGGCCTGAGGGCTGTTTGACCAGGTGGTCATGGCTTGTCTGCTCTTTTCTGTCCAGAAGAGAAAAAGGTCTCTCAGGCTTCCAGCTAGACCCACAGGGAGGCTGTCTCCCACACAGTTGTCCCAGAGACAAGCAGGCAGCTTCTCTTGGGTTTATCCAAGTTAGGAGTTCTCACTGCTGGTAAGACAAGGACACAGAGGAGATAAAAATAACAAACAAAAGGAGAAAAATCACAAAGTTATAAGAATTCTCTAAATGTCTTTCTCTTTTAGATATTTGCCCCTACACAATTGGGGTGAGGGATCCTTTGAGAGGTTCTTAGCTGTTTGAGCTGCAAGACCCCTGAAAATGCTGGAGTAAACTCTTTCGACCTAGCCCGCTTCCATTTCTTCCCCTCTTGCCCCACACATGCCTGTTGACTCACCCAGTTTTGCTCAGGAATCCAAGAAAGAAGATTCGATTCCGTCTCTCTCTCCCACTTGTCGGTGAAAGACTGAGAGGTGCGAAGTGGGGCCATGTTTTCACGGGTCAGGGGAACAATCACGTGATTATTAGGATGCTTTTTGGTCAAGTTTGTTGTTTTTTAAATACTTTGTTTATTTATTTGCAAGCAGAGAGTGACAGACAGACAGAGGGAATGGGCGCTCCGGGGCCTCCAGCTGCTGCAAACAAACTCCAGACCCATGCACCACTTTGCGCATCTGCTTTTATGTGGGTGTTGGGAAATCGAACCCTGGTTGTGAGGCTCTCCAGGTGAGCACCTTAGCTGTTGAGCCATTCTCTCCAGCACCCCTCATTTTTAATTTGAAACTTCAGATTTTTCGAAGTTCCTTTCTCTGTGGATTACAACAGCAGACGATGAAATACCAGAGTGTCACGGTGCGTGCTGTCACTTCCAGCATTTTGATGTAGCTGTCTTGCTTGGAGTCACACACTAGATGTAGACTTCCCTTCCAACCCGGGTTTTTCCTCCTCCTCAAGGCTAATTAGTTAAAGGCAAACTGTTATCAGTCTCAGCATGATTCAAGACAAAGTCAACCTCTGTGTGTGTCTCTTTTTAAAAAAAACAGGCATGCTGTAATTTGTCTTTTATTTTGACCTTTTAGTCATGGCTTGTGTCACTTAGGGTCTTGGGATGGTGATGGGGCTCATGGATGGGATTACCAGCCTGGAATTTTGATGGTTAAGGCAAATTTTAGTAAATAAGTTGTTTTTGCTGACTCTGGCTTTGGGATCTGTTCTCAGGAAAAAGCATTGCTATTCCACAAGCTAACACAGCAGTCCCTACTATGAATCTAAAGGCTCACATTTCTTAGATTCAGGGGAAAAAAATGAAAATATTCTCACCAAGTCCCAGTAGCTATGACCAAAACATAACTTCAAAGCATAAAGACAGTTTTGCAATGTGAAACATATCATTAGAAGGGGTCCCTCCTACAACACTCAGAACAAACACTAATAGGAACTATAAACATTGAGTGATAATGACGCATCAATGTAAAAAAAAAAAATCACAAATGATAACAAATAGTATCACTCATGTGTGGGAGATGGTGCCTATGTGAGGAAGCTTCCGTGTTTTCCTGTGAGCTGAAAACTGCTCAATGAAAAAAACGACAGCATAACATAACATGCACCGTAAATGAAGACATTTCCTACAAGTTAGCTGGACCTGTGTGGTGGTTAGGATAGAAAATATTACCCGTAGCCTCACATGTTTGTGATTAAGCTTAATTCCTGTCTGGCGGTGCATTATGGGAAGCCTGTGGAGTCTTCGGGAGTTGGAGCCTTAACTGAAGGAGGTGTGTTGCCAGAGAAGGCCAGTGGGAGTGGGTCTTGGAGTGTTATCACCCAGCGCTGCTTGCTGCAGTTCACTACTTCCTCGCTGCTGCTGTGCCAATGTGACACCTGGCTGTCTGCTCCTGTCATGCTTTCTCCACTGTGATGAAATTTTCTCTGTGACTTTCTCTGCAAACATGTCATGAGCCCTTTCCTTCCATAAGCTGCTTCTGGTTGAGGGTTTTCTCCCAGCGACAAGAAGGTAACTGCAACAGCATATCCATTTACTCTGAAACATGATACACAACTGCCTCCTCAATGTGTCTATTCCATGGTTTGGCTCTTAGTTATTTACTTGTGAGCCTGGTTTGGTCTTTCCTTGTTCTTGGTCACCATTTCTTCACTGAACACTGAATGCCGCCCTCTACAGGCCACTGGGAAACAGTGATGAATCCAACTTAGACCGGTCCCCAGAGGTTTCACAGCCTTCTGGAATAATACTTGCAATAAAGGATGACAAAAAAATGTCACTAGGACAGTAGTGGGAGAGGTATGAAGGGGGACTTCTGAGGACAGCTTACTGAAATGGGGCTGGGGTCTTCCTGCCTTCTGAGTGGTTGACTCTTAATTGCAAGCAGAACATCGCAGGAACTTCTCTGCAGGGGCAGCTGATGATGCCCTGGTGGTCCAAAGAACCCTGGGGCTGTTATAAAGGCTGAGTCTGGACATTTTTTTTTTCTTTTTTTAAGTGGCTTGAATGATTGTAAGACACTTTGGTGGGTGGAGTCAGAAATATCACAGACAGGCGCAAAGGTGTGAGTTCCTTTGGTGTGGCTCCTTTAGTGGATTAGGGTACCCAGTAATGTTCGGCTTGGCTTCAAGTCCACAAGGGAGTACCCACTACTGCGGACCATCCTGATGAGGGAGCGCCCCTCGGGCTTGGGGATCTGCCCGCTGTTGTTCTCACCAGGACATCTCACACACTAGCTAACTGTTCCTGGTGGCTCTGAGCAGCATAAACCCAGCCTGAGCCTGAAGGTCTCCAGCAAGAGTGTGGAATTCGGTGTTCAATTTCTGTGGTCAGATTCCTGGGGAAAACATCTCCCTACCCTACCCATACCCACTTTCCCACTAAAAGAACCGTTACAAGCACGGATGGATTTCCAGGTGAGAATTTTGGCGTTTGGGGGTTCCTTTCAAATAGGGCACACTTGTAAACTCTGAAGTCCAAAAGAAAAGGTTTCCTGTGAGGTGTTAGCTTTCAAGATGACAGTGCACTGGGGCGTTGGAGGTGCCGAGGTTGAATAAAAATGATGAAAAAAAAATGCCGAATGCTTCCTGTGAAAGACATGCAGATGCGAATCTGAGTTTGGTGTGTGATTCTCAGAGCAGCTAATGAAAAGGAAAGGAAAATGAAGTGTTGGCAGCATTTTGAGAGATGTGCTCCCAAATGTTTCAGTTCTGTTTTCTTTGGGCTTTGAAAAGTGGGACTGCAAGTCACCTGTCAAGGAGGCCTCCAAGCAAAGGAAGACACTATCATGTGGCGCTGTCAGACAGGAGACAAGCTTCAGAGAGCCCTCTCTGATTGCTAAAAGCACTTATAGCCTGGAGGCATTTTGAAAAAGTTACCAGCAGGAGGCACTGAGAAAATAATGGGTTTCTCATATGAACAAATACTACTAGTCTGGGCTTCAAAAAAAAAAAAATGCAAGGAGGGGCTAGAGATGGCTCAGTGGTTAAAGGTGCTTTCTTGCAAAGTCTGATGGCCAGGGTTCAAATCCCTAGTACCCATGTAAAGTCAGATACACAAAATAGTGTTTGTTCTGGCTCTCTCTCTCTCCTCTTCCTCCCTCTATCTTTATTCTAATAAATTAAAAAAATAAGGATGTTATGGGTTGAACCACTCATAAAGCATGTGTGTTGGGAGCTTTACTCCCAGCTGGTGGTACTATGTAAGGAGGTTCTGAAAAATGGGACCTTACTGGAGGAAGTAGTTTACTGATGGTGGGTCTCTTAGGTAAATCATGCTACTACTCTCCCCTCCCCCTCTCCTTCTTGTCACCCATGAGGTAAATAATTCTCGTGTGCCACATGCTCCATTGCCATGATGTTTCGCCCAAGCACATGGGGTCAAGTGACCCTGGTCTTAAATGCTTTCAAACCACGAGCCAAAATAAATCTTTCCTCCTTTAAGTTGTTCACACCAGGCATTTCATCACAGTGACACAGAATTAGCTAATACAAAGGATATCAGAGTTGGGAAGGTTAACTTCAGATCTGGTTAGACTGACAGTAAACTCTGTGTACAACTAACTGAGTGAGAGATTAAGATCCCCTCGCCTTCCACATAGACTCTAGGATATAAATTCCACTGGATCGATTCCTTTGAGACATGAAGACCTTTCCCACTTGAATCTGCACATTAATATGCAAATAAAATAGTATAACATACAGCAAGGCAAAAATAATTGCTATTACCTTCTGCTCTTAGTGTTATCCCATATGGATAATATCTCATCGTTTGCCTACTGAGGGGCTCTGGAATTTTGGTTTCAATACATTGTTAGATTCTTTAATCTTATAGAATCTTTATTATGAGGAGAAACGCTTTATTTATGCTTTAATACCGAACTTCCCAACTGTATAAATCTATTAACAGCATTTCTCTTGACATTCAAACACTATGTGCATAATTGATGTCAAAACTTATTAAAAATTGAACCAGCTAAAATTTCTCAAATTCACCAGCGTTGCTTACAAAATTATTTAACCACATTCTCCAATACTTTTAATTAAAAATCATAAGTTTAATGTGTCACATTCTCTTACATGCTTCCAACCCCTAAAAACAAGCTGAACTACACACAGAACCTCATGACGATTGAAACATGTATGCTTCTTTTAACACTGACTCTCTTGTTCCATGAATAAGATCACAGGCGTATATCAGTGGGTTTTTTCATTGCTTTTATATTTGTTCTTACATTTTTCTCAGAGTTACTTTCTAAGTGTTAATGTGACAGTTTCCCAGGATTAGGATATCATATCACCCAAAATCTCCTGGGAGTACAGATTTCTTCCAGAACCAAAAGACACAACTGTTCTCTCAGGCCAATAGATTTGGGTTACTTATTCTGTTTTGAGACCTCAATAGTATCTCCCAACAGTATTGTACTTACACTGAAATGTGACTTAGGAAAAGGCCCTTGCACATGGGCTACATTGCTGTGACCAGGTTTTCTCTGGGAATGTTCCATCATCTGGAAAACTTGGCAATTTGCTGTACTCATAAGGACATTTGGTTAATTCCCTTACTACATTATTGGTTCCTTCTGTATGGCCACATACATTAGTGCTCATTTTCTACTTCTTCCCCAAGCTATTAGATTATTCAAAATGAACTCTTTCTTCCTTACAAGGATAGAGAATAGACCTTGTTCATGCTTAATAAACAGGCATGTATTTAATAGGAATAGCATCACCCATACATAGAATGAAATTGTATTATATTCACTCTTTACAGCAGTTGCTCTCTTTGGAACTCATTAGGAACTTATGGCCCTTCACGGATTACATGTGCTTTCATTGATTAAATTATCAGTCATTTCTGATACACTCATTATTAGAGTTCGGCCAGGAAAAGCTCTCAGTCAAGTTTCTTTGTCCTGTGTCATCCTGAGTTCCTCCTTGCTTTCTGATAACAAAAGAAACTTCCAGGCTAAATTTCAGTTGCTCTACCTAAATCAACCCTATTACTTTCTGCAGAGAAAAAAAATATCAGGCAAAAATCTGGGCATTAGGGGTGCATGAAAATTGGGGGTGGATGTCAACCCTTTTGCTGTTTCTGCTGTTCCCATTCACAGTGACAGAGGTGGGAAAATATTTAAATCAAGGAGTTTGTATCACTGTTTCTAATTCCCCTTAGTATTGCTCAACTATACTTTTCTAATACAAATATTTCAAATACGCATTCCCAATGACATATTCATTAGCATCTTAACCCTTCACACAAACTGCATAGTATACCTCACTTTTTAAATTTATATTTATAAATCAAATATATTTTAAATAATTGATATTTCTCATAATACCTGGTCAGTTGAAAAGAGTATAAAAGTGAAGTTGGACAGGCCCTAGTAAAGCCAATCTGCATCTAACCATATCACAAGGAATTTATTGATTTCAGGTATATTACTATAAAAGGAAAAATGTTGAAAATAGCCCTCCTCCTGTGTTGGGTAGATGTTTATAACCTATTTTAGGGTGAAAGAAAGACCTCATTCATAGCAGATGTTTTCCTGAGTAAATTATGTGATCAAATCGGGATTGAAATAGCTGCTTCTTACCTTTGAAGACATTGCTAAATGTATTCTTTGTGTCAATATACAATACAGTGACTGCCTTGAATGCCCATCCTTTATCAGCTGCTGGAATATTTTGTTAACATCTGATATGATTAACAGAATGGTGGTTGTGGTGATGGGATGTCTCATAATCTCTATCTTTTGCCAAGCATAGTGGTGGTGATTAAGACCAACTGGGAATATAGGAGATATAAAACCTTTAAAAATAGCTGCTAGGAAGGAAAGAAGCTCTCTGTTAGAAATCCACATTGAGAGAAAAAAAAAATACTGTTTAATCAAGTGCGAGACAGCCTCATCAATCAATCTTCCCCCAGTGGTCTAGTTTGTATCTGAAATTTCCCTCTTAAGTCCTATGCATTAAAAGCTGGTGTCCCAGACTGTGTGCTATGGTTGGTGGTGGAAACTTTAAGAGGTGGAGATTAGTGGCAGAAGTCAGAAGGGGGCGTC
Source organism: Dipus sagitta (assembly GCA_036346955.1). Classification (NCBI taxonomy): domain Eukaryota; kingdom Metazoa; phylum Chordata; class Mammalia; order Rodentia; family Dipodidae; genus Dipus; species Dipus sagitta. Next base: position 45,751,174 of record CM070777.1, on the reverse strand, counting down.
AGGACCCTGGCCCGTCCTCCCTATGTGTCTTTGCTTCCTGACTGCCATGAGCTGGGCAGTCTCCTTCACCCTGTGCTCCCGCTGTGGGCACTGCCTTGGCACAGGCGTGAAGGCAATGTGGCCAAATAACTGAGCTCTGAAACCTCCGAAACTCTAAGCCAGAAGAAACGGGGTTGGTTTTGGTTTTGAGACAGGCTGTCTTGAGATGAGATGTATTGATGTGGACTATATTCTCGTGACACCAAAAATGTTGAGTATAACCCCTTTGACCCTTCATAATGACCTCAAACTCACTAAGCAGTCAAGAATGATCTTGAATTTCTGATCCCCCTGCGTCAGTTCCCAAGTGCTGGGATTACAAATGTGTGGCAACATACCAAACTCAACCTTTTCCATTTCTTTTTCTTTTCCTTTTTCTTTTGCATGCCTGCATGGCTGTGGCAGGTATGTGAGTATCTATGATCCTATGTGCGTGGGCACATGTGTTGCATGTGCATATGGAGGTCAGAGGTTGACTTCACATTGTCCTCCTCAATTGCTCTCCACCTTATTCTCTGAGACAGGGTCCTTTACAAAAGCTAAGGCTGACCGATTCCGCTAGACCGACCAGCCAGCGAGTCCCACAGCTCCCTGACTGTGCCTCCTCAGTACTGCAATTTATAAGTGTGTGCACCACACCCAGCATTTCACATGGGCACTGGGGATCTGAACTTAAGTTCTCACACTTGGTGTGTGTGTGTGTGTTTTGATGTGTGTAGGGTATGCATATGTATGTGCCCTTGTGATGCCCCATGTGCTCACCTACATCAGGGTACACCGTCCGTCCTATGGTGGCCAGAGCAGAAAGTCAGGTGTCCTGATCCATTGCTCTTCTACCTATTCTTGTTTGAGCCAGAGTCTCTTACTGATACCAGGGCTTGCTGCCTCTCAGGAACCCACGAGATTTATTAGGCTCGGCCCTCCTTTGTGGGACTGGGGTTACAGGTGTGTGTAGCGACACCCAGCTATTTACGTGGGTTCTGGAGATTCGAACTCAGGTGATCTCGCAACAGCTCCCATAGAGTTTGCACAATAATTTGCCCTGTTTTACCTTTGAGAACACTGAGACTTCTGTAACTAAATCAATTTCTCATGGCCTCAGAGCTTATTAACAGCAAAACCCAAGCCAGATATACTTGTCAGTGTCTTAAAGAACCTGGTCTAGAAGAAACTATAGACCCAGACACTTTCATGTAATCTGTCCTTGACAGAGCTAGAACATTAATATTTTAAGCCACCATTCTCCACATTTTTTAAAAAAAATTTTTTTGTTCATTTTTTATTTATTTATTTGAGAGCGACAGACAGAGGGAGAAAGAGGCAGATAGATAGATAGAGAGAGAGAGAGAGAGAGAGAGAGAGAGAAAATGGACGCGCCAGGGCCTCCAGCCACTGCAAATGAACTCCAGACGCGTGTGCCCCCTTGTGCATCTGGCTAATGTGGGTCCTGGAGAATCAAGCCTCAAACCGGGGTCCTTAGGCTTCACAGGCAAGTGCTTAACTGCTAAGCCATCTCTCCAGCCCCATTGTCCACATTTTATCTAGCACGCTGTGAGAGTCAACTGAAGTCCAAGACTAGGCTGGCGGTGGGGTAGTTCTTATTAGCACCAAAGTTATTATAACTCCCAAAGCCTTTTCCCACCAACTTTGTCCTCCACTGACATAGCTCTGGCGACATTGACAGACATGTATTTGAAACACCTAACAGTAGCACTCTGTTACTACTCTTGTCTTGGACCACCATTACTATTTTATCCATGTTTTGCATATTCCAAAGAGAGCACAACTTAATTCCCTGTGTATTCAGGCAAATGTGAGACCAAATTCCACTTATTTATTTGCAAGCAAAGAAAGATAGAAAGAAGAGAGACAAACAGAAAGAATGGGCATGCCAGGGCCTCCAGCCACTGCAAACGAACCCCAGAGGCACACACCACTTTTTGCATCTGTCTTTACGTGGGTACTGGGGAATCGAATCTGGGTTCTTAAGCTTTGCAGGCAAGTGCCTTAACTGCTGAGCAATCTCTTTTACCCCAAGACCAAATTCTAAATGCGAAGCATGAGTTGAGAGAAATAGTCCTTCTTTCCTTTCTCCTACTCAAGCCTTGCTTCCCAGGATGCACGGGGACAGTCTCAGTGGTGACAGGATCACTTCCAGGCTGCTAAGACAAGTGTGTATTTGGAGCTCTATGTATCCTGTCACTTACCTAGACCCAAATCTTACGTTTAACCCTGATGTTTGTGGGTGGGGGGAGAGGGGGGTGGAATCCAGATTGCAAGAGGAACAGCCTAGGTTAACCCATGTCTGGGGAATCCTTGGACTACAAGGATGAGAGACAAAATTACACTCCTATGTAGGAGAAAATTCAACTCTTACATCCTTGGCAACCAGCCTGGGCTACTAAACAGATCTGCATGTAAGAAACTTCCAGGTCCCCTTAAGATGGACCGCTCGGCCTCGCCATTTTGAAATGCCACTCGCGTCCACTACAGCCCTTGTTTCTTTTGCTTTAAAGAACTCTGGTTTATCTTATTGAGTTAACATGGAACTGTCGCCGACTCTATTGAGTTAACCTGTCAGGGAAAAGTACTAGTCACTTAAGCAAACGTCTGTCAATCGGCCGTGATGCACTTCAAGCAAGGTTCCATGATATTTGGGGAGACTCTGAAAGCACTCAGACTTCAGTCATTTAAATCCCATTTCTCCCCTCAGGCCAGTCACTGAGTGTTTCCAAGCTTTTCTCCAGGTTTCCCTCGTGGCTGTGACCAGGGAGGAGTCAGTTTGGCTTACAGTGTGGGGGAGTCCAGTCTCACGCAGAAGAAGGCGCGGCAGCAGGAGAGTGCAGTGGCAGGCCACACTGCCCCTCGCGGTCAGGAAGCAGAGAGTGATGGATGCCGGGGACTCGGCTCACTTTTTGTCCTTTATTCCCTTTTTACTCAGTCTGGGGCTCCAGCCCATGCTCAGGGTGGTTCTTCCCTCTGCAGTTAAACGACTTTGGAAATGCTCTCGCAGACTTACCCTAGATGACTCTGAACTTAGTCAAGTTGACAATCAAGACCAACCAGCCATCTGTAGAAGGGCCCTAGAAATATCCCTGTGATATAAAAGCTCAGCATCACTACACCCTAAAACAGACATGTTTATTTATTCCTTTGGTACATTTCATGACTGTTTCTTTGTTTTTATTTTTATTATTACTAATAATTATTGGCTTTCTGAGGTAAGGCCTCACTCTAGCCTAGGCTGACCTAGACTTCACATAACTATTTCTTGAGCACTATGATGATTAACCCTGATTGAATTGAGAGCTGTCTGGGAAATTAGTAAAGCACACCTATGAGTGTGTCTCTGAAGATGTTTCCAGACCTGCCCTGAATCTGAGCAGAACCATCCTATGGGCTGGTGTCCCAGATGGAAAAACAAAACAAAACATGGAAGATGGAAGTCAGCCAGTGTGTTCAAGGACTGTTCTTTCCAAGGAAGTGCATCACTGGCTGCTGACTTTTCCCATGGACATCAGATCTCAGTCCCCTCAGCCTTTCAATACAGACTCACATCAGTGATTCTTCAGGAAGCTTCTGGACTTTCACCCTTGGGCTGGGGCTCCGTCACTGGTCACCCTTGTTGGGAGGCTTCCAGTGGCTTTGGACTAAGCAATTAGTGGGTTCTCTGTCTTTCCAACGTGCGGTAGATAGACTCTTGAGTATCCAATCATGTGAATTAATCTAAACAAATCCCCTTTAATAATTACTTATATTGTATTGGTCCCCTTCCTCCAGATTCAGAGAATCCTGGCTAAGACAAGAGGGTACCATGATACAGAGGATGCCACAGTGAGCCCAACCAGTCACCATCTTGCAAACATGGGCTCTCAGTCTACTGGCACAAAAGATGCTACATCAGACAGGATTCTCTAGAGGAACAGAACTGATAGAGTGAGCATGTACTATAATCGGGATTCGTTGGATTAGCTCCCAGGATACAGGCTGAGGAGTCCAACAATTGCCATCTAACCTGGTAAGGTGCTCAGTCCACGAGGCTGGATGCCTTAGCACTGAAGGCCTGGGAGATTTCTGGAGAACCAATGGTCTTCAGTCCACATTGGAAGGCCGGAGAAGCTGGGTCCCAATGTCCAGGAAGGATAGTAGCCATAGGGCAGATAGCTGCAATCATGCGTGGCACCAGGCAAAAGGCTGTGTGCGCTCCTGAAGCTACTTTCTAGATTGTCTACCACTGAAGGGCTGTCCGCTGCGAGGAAAGGGCTTCCTCCCTTACTTTATCCTTCTTGGAAGCACCCTCACAGACCTGACTAAGATGCATGTCTGTTACTTGATTTCCGGTCTGATCAAGTTGACAGTAGGACTTAACCATCACTACTCCATCGTGAATGTGACGATATGATGACCCTGGGGCAGGTGGCGATGTTTGTTTTTGTTTCCCAGGAGAAAACAGGATATTCTTAGGTGAGGTCTAGGATTTGCCTAAAGGAGGGGAAAGGAAGGCATTCGCTTCTCGAGCATGATCTGACACGGTAGCAGTAGTTGGGTCTACACTGGCCGTTTAGCTTGGCAGCAACCCCAGTTGGATTGACCAACTGGTTCATCCAGCTGCCTCTGTCTATACACTCCCACCCCTCTTGGCCCATCCCTGCTGTCTTGTGGCCTTTCAAAGGTGAACTGCTGGGGAGCATTCTGCCTCCAATCCCCAGGGGTTATGGCAGCCATGATGAGTCACTCCACAAATACAGCGCATTTTCTCCCCCCGGGGGGTGTAGGTGGGCGGAAGCATTTGCAGGATTCACTCCTCTTTAATAGAGCATGTGCAACGTGCCACACATCAGAGAGTGAGAACAAGCTAGCCTGGCACAGGCCTCCTCCTTGAACCCTGGTTGGCAACGCCCAGACAGCATACACCCTATCATACAGGAGGGCAGTGGCTGGCAGGAACCTCGAGGTCACTGGGTCACCCGGTCCCTCTTCTCCAGCAAACCCTGCAAGGTTATCTTGCTCTCTTCCCGACCTCTTTGGCTCTTTTATTCTATGACTGTATTCATTTTTATAACTTATTTTCTTCAAAACCTTTTTTTTTAAAGAAATGTACATAATCCCATCCCACCACCCTCCTTTGACTCTCCTCCCCTGCCCTCTCCCACTGTTTCTATCCCTTGTTCCTTTACTCCTCCCAAAGTTTCTCTTTACCTCGGCCCTCTTCCTCATCTCTCTTCCTCCCCTTCCTTCCTTTCTTCCTTCCCTTCCCTTCCTTTCTCAAATTTCCTCAGGCTCTTCTCCTTACTGACCCTCATGCCCACCTCCCGTCTTTCCACCTTGTCTTCATCGTTCCCCTCTTTCCTGCTCACCATCTCTTCTTCCTTCCCATCTCTCTGGCTCTGACTCACTCTCCTTTCTCCACATCTTTCATTCATTAACTATTCTTTTCTACAGTCATACCAGTTGGGGAGTCAGAGCTGGATCTTTCTCTACTTAGCCAAATAGGGCCTCTGATCCGGGCCTTGAAGAATCCTACCATCCTGCCTTCCTTCCCACATGGAAGTCTCATCCCTTTCCCTCATCCCCACCCCTTCTGTTTCCCAAACTCTATCCCACAGAGACCAGCTTGGGGCCCAGGGTGAGAATGAACAGGGTAGCTGATGGTCTGGGGTGGGGGGTGGTCAATGGTAACACACACACGCATACACACACATACACACATACACACACACACACACACACACACACGCACTCACACACACCCCAGCTCCGGAGTCATCTAGGACTATTTTGAGAACCTCCTCCAGTAATCCACATAGAAATCAGGGCAAGTCTGAGTCTACATGGGGCCCACTCTCTGCCTGTTAGGGGCTGAGCTTCTGTTCCCACCCACCTGCCTCAAGGGCCTGGGTGGGGGACTGTGGGGGACTGTGGAGGACGCGGTCCCAGAGGATGACAAACACCCTGGGGGCTGCTTCTGTGACTGGTACCTGAGGAGAAAGTCGGGAGCCCAAGGAACAACGAACAACCCAGCCAAGGAGCCACATGTTGGGCCCCCACCGCAGACGCCACTCACAGAGCTAAAAATATGGTTCTTTAAGGCGTGGGGATATCTCCTGAGAGCTATCATTAGGCACTCCCATCATTGTGTGACCTTACACAGACCTAGATGGGTTATGTCAACCACTTCATGTGGCCGTTTCCCACCATCAAAAGGAGTGATAAACAGATGATTGAGGCTGCTGTCGCCATAACACAGAACACTGATTATAGTAACCGTTTTATAGGTGGCAGAACAGGCTAAACTCATGATCAAATGTGGGGTAAAGACATAAACCAGTAATGTGGTCATTTATTCTCATGATCCAGACCATGCACTGTATATAATTGTATGCACTATGCTGATCTGAGTGACAGCAACATAGGTTTGTTTATACCAGCGTTGCTACAAAACTGTGAGCACTTTGTCTCATTGTGACATCTCTAGGCTCCTGCTCTGTGATGGTCTTATCGTATATGAGGTCCCGTTTAATGGAAATATCCCATGCAGTTCACAACTGTAATTGAAAACAGACTGGAATGTCCTTCTTCATATTGTGAAGACTGGAGGCCTTCCCTGGAGGAAAGAACAGAGTGTGTGCTTGGAATACAAAAAAACCATGAGCTGGGCACCTTTAGACGGAATCCTTCTAGAAGCCGTGCAGTAGGTCCACTACGATGCTCCAAAGCAGATGAGGAAGATCAGTTTCAGAAAGGCTGATGACCAAAATCATGCTGCAGTCCTGACACATTACAGACGGAGCCAACACCCTTGTTGAAGTAAATCTCAGTCACAACCCATGAGCCCTCAGGCCTGAATTCACTCACTAGTTGACTAGATTTCAATACTACCCATGCCAGGTGTGCTTACAGACCCTCCCGCCAGCCTTCACGCCATGTTTTCCCAGCAGATCCCCCAGTTATATTTCCCAGACATCTCCGACTGACAGGAAGGTCCACAATGGTACTGTCTTTCATTCCGGGTCAAAGGTTGAGCTCATGAGTTCATTTTTTTTTTTTTTTCTGAGACTGTGAACTTAGAGCAGAGTCACCAAGAACTAAAAGTAATGGCAACTGATTTGGCCCAAAGTAGAAAAGCTCAAGAGTGCCTACTGACAAGATGTCCCAGCTGCCCCAGCAGTTTCTGGACTTGATCATTGTTCATGTTCTGATGTGTGAGACCCCACAATCTTCTCTTCTTTTCTTACCCATGCTGAGGCTACTCAGACTCAATTCCTGTTGCTTCAAATTAAATAAAAAAGTCCTAGGGCAGGAGAGATGGCTTAGCGGTTAAGGTGCTTGCCTGTGAAGCCTAAGGACTCATGTTCGAATCTCCAGGTCTTACGTGAGCAAGCGCACAAGAGGGCACGCATATCAGGAGTTTGTTTGTAGCGGCTGAAGGGTCTGGTGTGCCCATTCTCTTTCTTTCTCTGCCTCTTCCTTTCTCTTAAATAATTTTTTTAAGCCCAAGATAAGCTACCATTATGCTGTAGTTACTTCAAGGTGTCTTGCTGCACTCTAAGCATGCCCACTGGGTCATATACACTTGGCATAAATATGCGAGTGGCTGTGCCCTTGGTATTGCCATGAGTATTTGATCCCCAACTGATGAGCATTTTTGAACGGTGATACAAAATTCAATTTATAGGTTAATCAAGATTCTCTATAGGGATGTGTGGGTTTCTGTATATATTTCTAACCATGTAATATGTAATATCCGTATTATCTAATAGTATATATAAAGAGAGAAACAGAAAGGAGAGATAATAGATAGATGACAGATAGATAGATAGATAGATAGATAGATAGATAGATAGGGAGATATTTGAGGGACAGGGCTGGCAAAGCCATCAGCAAGCTGCAAGTCAAGGGAAAGTGGACATCCCATTTTGAGTGTGATGGCTGTCTAAAGGCAGATTTCTTCCCCATGGCCTTTTCTCCAAAGGCCTTTAAGTGATGGCAGTCCAGCTATATCATAGAGGGTAATCTGCTTTTCTTAAACACTTCAGATTAATCTCATCTAACATAATTACCTTCAGCATCTAGGCTGGTGTTAGACCAGACATCTGTGCACCAGGGCTTGCCAAGTTCACACAAAAAGTCAATCACCCCAATCTACATGCCATAAAATAAAATCCACCCTTTAAGCACACAGCCGAGTGGTTTTCGGCATAGCATATGCACAAGGCTGTGCAACCATCATCGCTTGCTAATCACAGGGCATCTTTGTCACCGGGAGGAGACTCGGGCCTTCAGCCCTGTGCCCCATCCCCAACCACCTCCCTTCAGCCCCTGGAAGCTCCCTACTGTGCCTGAATTCCCCTGAATTTCTATCATCCCCCAAGAGCCAGCCCTTCTGCAGTATCTTCCTTGAGTTCCTTGTTCCCTGAGACATTCTCATGCAAAGCAAATTAATCTCTCCATATCCTGTGAAAATCTGTCTGCCTCCAAGCATATGACTTAACAAGTAAAAATGTTTAAGATTGTTTATTAGTTTTTTTGTTGTTTTTTTCTTTCTCACTGAACTCAAGGTCCTTAGAGTGTAACCAGGGATTACAGAGGCTCTTGAAATGATGCCATGGTGTGTGTGCGTGTGTTTCTGAGGATACCGTTCACTTATTCCACCAGATGTTCAGAGGAATCCTGGTGGGGCCAAGAGGCAGATCTTCTCCAAGGAGAGAGAGGCTTTGATTAGTGCCCGTGTCTTTATGCTTTCATGCCTGGTGCAGACCAAGAGGTGGGATGAGCGAGTCTGGGCCTGGAAGATTAGCACTTAAGGAAATCTTCTTTCCTTGAAGGTTTTCACATCACCGCTCTCCGTGAAACAATAAAAGAAAACATGGGGGAGAGAGGGCTCTACATGCAAGATAAACACGTACTCCTCCGTTCATCCCTTCATCTTTTCATAGTTTATATCACACCCACAAGGTACCAAACCCAGAACTGAGCATTCAGAGCTCCAAGGAATAGGCGGTGACTGGAGAGAAAGGCGTAGCACGGAAGGCTTCCTAAGGGCAATGCAACAGGACACACGGAAACCAGGAGCAAAGGAAGAGGATTCCAATAGACAGCAGAGGGCCTGGAAAGGCGCATTAGCTGTGGGCCTTGGGGACAGGAGAGCACCAGTGTGTGCAGGCAAGCTACGGGGCAGGGAGAGAGCCCACACCTACAGGACTTGCAGCCCAGCCAGGACTTCCCAAGCTTCCCCCCCCCGTGGTGAACAAGGTGTGCAAAGGAGCCGAACTCCATGTGGCCACAGTGGGGTGTCATCTTCACACTGGCAGAGCCCACCAGGCACTTAGCTGGAGGATTTCAATAGCTACAAAGAGACAACCTGAGTCTGCGCCCTTGAGGCTGAGAGTGCGGGGCAGTCAGTCGCTGACCCAAAGCCCTGCAGGGGTGACTGAACAGCTTGGGAGGCCAAGCACAGAAGGAAGGGGAAGAGGACAGGTCTCCATCCATTACCTCGACACTAATGGCAACGGATGGAGCGTGCCTGTCAGAAATGAACAAACATTTCTCCTGAGAAGGAGAAAATCAAGATCGTGTCTCTGATGGCCCAGAGGGAATAAAGCTGTCTGTTGCTTCAAAAGCCTAGCTAGGTTAGAAGTATAGGTGACTAGCCAGGGCCAGTGCTTCCTGCAGGGGCAAAGGCCCCAGAAGCTGCCCTGTCCTCCTTATCTTCTCCTCTCCATCTTCCCCCACCCCTGTTTTTCCCCTCCCCTCCCCCCATACCTCTCCCACACATGCGCCCAGTGTGCTGACCATTCTAAATAACTCAACACACTGCTTGCTTCTGGAACACTCGCAAACACTTCTCTCCTGTGAACTACTTGGGAGCTAGATGGAGTCTCAAACAAGGAGGAAAGTACTCTTGTAACTGCTCGGAGCTGGAAGCCCTGGCCTTGGCCCGAAGGATGTTCTCATGCCCTGCCTTTTCCCTCCATGCTGAATATCCACTTTCCATGAAGGAGCAGGACAAAACAGGATTCTAGAGAGGGGCAGAAGTCCTTTGTGTGGGCTGGAGAGATGGCTTAGTGGTTCAGGTGCTTGCCTGCAAAGCCTAAGGACCCAGGTTTGATTCTTAAGGTCCCACGTAAGCCAGATGCACAAGGGGGCATATGCATTTGGAGTTTGTTTGCAGTGGCTGGATGCCCTGGTGCACCCATTCTCTCTCTCTCTCTTTCTCTCTCCCTCTCTGTCTTAAATAAAAATAAAAAAAAATTTAAATTAAAAGCGTAAGTCCTTTGTGATACAGAAACAACTGGATGCGATAGTTGATAGTGATACAAATCCATAAGAAGACACAACAGCTCAGACACACACACACACACACACGCACACACGCACATGTGCATAGCCCAGGGGTGTGCCTGCAAGATGGACAGAGCTGAACCAGGCGTGAGGATGAGCCAGTGATGGGGTCCTGACTCGGATAGATAGTGCATCACAGTTACGTAAGAGGCCACACCACATGTTATACAGAAGGAGAACCAGGCTTCTCACTAGCACTGTTTTTGCCTTTGATGCTCATCTTTTCAAAATAAAAATTGCTTTCCAAAAACGTTACTACTTCTAGCACAAGAGCTCACCCTGCACCCAGGACCACAGACTCTGGCCCCGCCTTCTTCTCTCCCGTCTTATGGCCTGCCCCTGTCCCTTCTCTGCACCCAAGCGCACCCAACCTGGTACTCACAGGCTCCCTTCACCCCAAGTTCTTGTACCCTAAATATGAACCATGAAAGGAGCCCTGCCATTCAACTTTCAGCCAAACTCAGCCTTTCTCAGTGAGACTTCTGTCTCACAGCCCCGACCTCCAGCTCTGACACGGAGGGTCTTCCATTGATCGTGTTCGTTCATCCGCTTGTCTACTTCTGTCTGTCCTGACCTTCCTTCTCTTCAGAACACTGACCTCAGGGCTCCAGAGAGCAAGAAACACATCTAGGTTTGCCACTCCAGCAGGGAAAGGCATGTGCGGGTGTGCAGTGAATACTTATCAATGGTGAATCACCAGCACACCGTCCACCGGCACGTTTGGGCAGAGCCAAAGCAAGAGCTAGGACAAAGGTTCCCAAGTAGGACTCAGTCTGCCCTTACACACATGCATCTAACGCTGGCTTCGGGCCATTGTCTTGATTTCCATCTTCCATCTCTCTGATATGGCTCGAAACCTTCAGTTCCCTTTCTTCCTCCTAATCACCAGCCTAACAATTTGGCTCGTGATATACTCTCAGTCCTTCATAGTCTCCTCTGAATTCCAGATCAGTGCCAATTTCTTCTACATATTTGCAGTGTTGATTTTCTTTCTATTAATGTCATCCAAGAGAAGGGAGACACATTTTGGGACAAAGCTCCTTCCATGATGTCGTGCCCCATAGGAATTGAAGGGTACATTGGGCTCAGTTCTACACAGCCGTGGGAAAGTCTTGATATTCTAATAAAACATGCCAGGATCATTCCAGATTCTCAAGTTCAATCCCAAGTCTGATGCACTCTCCCTGTTGATCAGATCCCTCTGTCAAATGAGCCCAGTGATAGGGCATATCATATCCCTCACTTTCGGGTAGCGTAACTTTCCAAAAGAGGCTTTGTTTGCAGGGAGACTTCTTTTTTGTATTTTTAATATAACATCGAGGGTACTTTTCCCACTTAACCAAACCTATTCTCCAATCATCTGAATCCAGTTCTGAATATCAGGCCATTCACTGCATCCTGACACAAGCAAGCTAGATGGTATTGATGCAGAGCCTACAGGTTAAAGGCTCCATCCCACAAGACTCACCTCTGACACCTGTTACAAGCCACCTGTCTGACCAGGCAAGCAGTTACAAATAATAAGTTCCCACAGACCTCTTTTCAGGTTCAAGAATTTGCTAGAATGGCTTCGAGAACTCAAGAATATATCACACTTATGTTTACCTGTTTCTTTTAAAGGCTACAACTCAGGAGAGGCCACCTGGAAGGAACATGTAGAGCAAAGGGGAAGGAGGGCAGGTTGGGTTGGAGTTTCAGTGCCCTCTGTGGGCATGCCATCTCCCCAGATCTTTGCTGCACTTACCAACAGAGAAGTACTCTGAATTCTGTTTTTAGAGTTTTGATGGAGGTCTAACTATATAATAAATCACTGGCTGTTAGTGACTCCTTCAACCTCCAGCCCCTCTCTCCTCTGAACAAGTTGAGGTGTAGGGTTGAACGTTCTAAGTACCTCATGAACTTGGGTCTTTCTGCCTACCAGCCCTATCCTGAAGCTGCCTTGGGCTCACCAATATTCATTTCATTAGAACAAAAGATGTTTTATAGCCTCTTGTCACTCAGGAAATCCCATGGGTCTTAGGAGCTCTGTGACAAGAACCAGAGTCATAGGCCAATTATCTTTCTAGTTGTAGCCAGGTCCTGAGCCTGGGGAGTAGATCAATCCTCCTATCTCTTTCCAAACCTTACCTATTTCTCATCTTAATTTAATGTGGTATAAATGTACCTCCATCTCCCGCTGATGATGAGGGCTTCCTCCTGTCTGGATGCTTGGCCAGGGACACTTGGGGATTTGGGTGGTTCTGGTAGCATGCACAGGGATGATAGGCCTGGTATTTAGAGACTTAAGAGTGCAGTCGGCCATTCATATCTACAGGGCTCAAACAACTGCAGTTGAAAAGATATTAGTACCGGCATTTCCTACGCTCTAGTGCAGTCCAAGATGTTTGTGCCCAGACGTGTACAGAGATTTTCTTGCTATTCCCTATATAATACAGGATAGCCAAGGACAGAACTATATAGCATGTGTGAGGTGTTTTAAGTCATCTGGAGATGATTTAAAGAATCTGAGATGATGTGCCTAGCTTATATGCAAATACCACATCCTTTATAAAAGGGACTCAGACATCTACAGATTGTGGTAACTGTGGGAGTCCTGGAAGCATGCCCCCTCAGATACTCAGATACTGTGAGTGTTCCCCCAAGGACCTATGTGTGAAAAGCTTGCTCCCAACTCATGTATTGGAAAGTGGTGGAAACATCAAGAGATAGGAGTAGTGGCGGGGGGTCTTGGTGATGAGGACTGTCCCCTCAAAAGCAACTGCAAAACCCTGCTACCTTCTCTCTTGATTCCAGGCCATGAGGTGGTTATGCTTCCCCCATAGTGTGCCCCCACAGACCCAAAGCAGTGTGATCAACTGATCATGGATTGAAGCCTCTGAAACAGAGCCACAATAAAACTTGGGTCTTCATACGTTGATTAACTCAGGTGTTATCATGGAAGAATGCAAGTTTCTTACAGAAGCGTAGAAGGCGCCTTCTTCTGAGAGCTTCAGGATGATCCAGTGGTTTCTGGGTGACTCAGTCCCTCCTTTAAGTCATGAATCACAGGTTTAATTGAGTAAGTCACCCATGATGGCTGGAAATGCTTTCCCCAGAGTCCTTCCAGCTACAGGCTTAGGAAATCTCTAAGTGAGGTTCATGATACACTAGGTATTTCTGTGAGTGTGAAATAAAAGGATTCCTTCCGAGTCAGGTAAAGAAAACGTCCCTGAATGAAGCCATGTGTTGACAGTGATGTTTTCCTGGAAAATCCCTACTCATCTTTCAAGGACCAGCTCAAGCATCTCTGGAAAAGTTTTGCTTGATGGCCTGGGGAGATGGCTCAGCAGTTAAAGGCACTTGCTTGCAAAGTGTGCTGGCAGATTCCATTCCCTAACATCCATGTGCAGCCAGATACACAAAGTACTGCATGTGTCTGGAGTTGGTTTACAGAAGTAAGAAGCCCTGGCATGCTTATGTACACTCTCTCTCTTTCTCTCTCTATTTCTCATAAATTAATTAAAATACTTTTATTTATCATTTTAGAGAGTGTGCACATGAGAGAGAGAGAGAGAGAGAGAGAGAGAGGCAGAGAGAGAGAGAGGCAGAGAGAGAGAACTGGTGTGCCAGGGCCTCAGCCACTGAAATCTAACACCAAATGCTTGCGCCACCTAGTGGTCATGTGCAACCTTGTGCTTGCCTCACCTTTGTGCATCTGGCTTAAGTGGCATCTGAACAGTTAAATATGGATCCTCGGGTTTTGCAGACAAGTGCCTTAACTGCTAAGCCATCTCTCTAGCTCAAAAAAAAAAATTTTTTTTTTTAAAATGAAGTCTTGCTTGATCCTACTTCCTTTCTCAAGGTGAATTAGATATCTCTTTCCAAAGCTAGTGTGGCTCTTTTTTGATAGCCATTGACCTATTGGTATCATCAAATGATACCCACAGTACTGTGAGCTTCCTGAGGGCTAGACTCATGACCATCCCACCTCTCTGTTCATCCCTGGTGACATTCCAGGACAGGTGGGGCCAAGCAGGGCCTAGGGTGACGCTGACTGGATTGCAAGGGGAGCTGTCTGGGAGCCCCTACATCATAGATGGCAGATACCCTAGGGATTGGCAATATGTGGGGAGCTGACTTGCGAATGGTCCCAGCCTCGTCCTCAGGTTCTGCCTTCCTCAGCGTCCTCCTGCTCAATAGTCTTGATTCCTCCAGCAGCATGGGTCGCTCATTGCACACCAGGTTGAATGTGATACTCATCTGCATAACACTTCCCCAGCCAGAGCAGCCCTGCGCTGTGGGCATGAATACTAATGCACCATGCAAATGCCAGCCCAGAGGAAAGCCCTAGACTTTCGATTAGAGTGCACCCAACCCCCTTGTTCAATGCGGGCCAGCTCAGTGCAAGGGACAGCAGAGGCCAGAAAGAGCCCAAGGAGCCACTGTTGCTAAGGCAGCAGTCTTGTAGAAGCAGCAAATGGGGACTCCACATGGAGTAAGCAGAGGGGAGAGGTAGCCTGTCCCCTGCCCCGGGGCCCTCCGCTCTCGAGAGAGACTCGGATGGGAATTGCATTATTACCACTAAAGCTTCTGCCTCATCCTCCCTCCCACTCCAACTGGCCACCCACGTGCCTGGCCACGTGTCTGGGTCTTGTGGTGTCCTCTAAGCCAAGACAAAGGCTCTTCCAAGCCACTTTTCTCTGAGTCAGAGTAGCCATCTCGAAGGACAAGAGAACGAGTAAGTGCCCTTATCATCCCACTTCTTTCTGATGCTGCAATGCCCCCCCTCTTCCTCTCCCCTTCCCCGCTGCCCTCTGCTTTCCTTCCTGAGTACAAGAGCTTGGTCCTTGAAGGCAGAGCTGAGCTCAAACCCTCACTCTGTGGACCACTTCAGGTACGTGGCCTGGGGAAAAAGGCATGGCCTCTCTGAGCCTCAGTTTGCTAACCTGTGAAATGGAGAAAAGAGAGGTAGCCACAGAGGTACTGTGAGGATCGTTGTATGAGTAGGCAAGAACCTCAGCCAGCTTGCTCTACGTGCCAGAAAAAAAGAAATTGCATTGTCTATTTCTTAAATGGATGAGGGCTGGAGAGATAGCTTAGTGGTTAGGGCGCTTACCTGCAAAGCCAAAGGATGGAGGTTCCATTCCCCAGGACCCACATAAGCCAGACACACAAGGTGGCACATGCATCTGGAGTTCATTTGCAATGGCTGGAGGCCCTAGTATGCCCATTCTCTTTCTCTCCCCAACCTCTCTGTGTCTCTTTCTCCTTCTTTCCCCACTCTCAAATAAATAAAAGTTTTCAAAAAACAAGATTTAAATGGCTGAACTGTAATGTCAGTAGCAGAGAAGTATCAAAGTGCCTAGCCCCCAACATTGCCTGAAAGTTTTGAGGTGAGCTTATAGAAAGAGCATGAAGCTGGGGTCACCTCAGACATGAGGAATTTTCACTCCTGCAGACATGAAGCTCCTAGATGTTAGCTTCCTGTGACCACTAATTTTATGTCATTGGTTCACAGCTGGAGCTGGGTTTTCCCAACCAAGACCACAAAATTGCTGTTGCTCTGTGCCGTTCTGGGCCAGCTGCTCCCTGGTGATTCTGTTTCTCCCTGGTGATTCTTCTCGTTACTCAGAAGAGGCAGATCAGGACTCTCCTGTGTCACAGAGGCACAAGGCCAGTGCCTATGAGGCGCTTGGGCTCGGATGGCACCATGGTCACATCCAGTCTCTGGGGGTCTTCTCTCAGATCCCACATTCCACCAGAGGCCAAGCTTCCAGTGCCGAGCAGAAACCAACCCCCCAGGCTCCTGCAGAGACATCCAAGGGCAAACCTCCTTCTGCGGATCTCTAACTGGTCACCCGCAGCTCCAGGCTTTCTTTCCATCTCATGCCAGACTTTCCTAAGTCAAAATCCAAGAGTGACCCCACTGTTTCTCCCTGGGCCGTAGATGCCACAGGTTTCAACTGCAGGACTGGGCATGTGGCCACAGCAAAATAAGCAAAGAAACTCCTGGTACATGCTGCTTCTTTTTCTAAAAAAATTATTTATTTATTTTTATTTTTTATAATTTACAATTTCCATGATTGTAAACAACATCCCATGGTAATTCCTTCCCTTGCCCCTCACTCTCCCTTTGAAACTCCACTCGCCATCATATCCCCTCCCCCTCTCAATCAGTCTCTCTTTTATTTTGATGTCATGGTCTTTTCCTCCTATTATGATGGTCTTGTGTAGGTAGTGTCAGGCACTGTGAGGTCATGGATATCCGGGCCATTTTGTGTCTGGAGGAGCACGTTGTAGGGAGTCCTTTGGAATCTGCCCTCAACACAGAGGCAGTAGGACTCCATTGCTACGCTCCTGTCTGCCTCCCTCCTCTCGGGCTGCTTTCTTCCTCGGGCATCTTGGAGTTCTGGGAGCTGGAGCAGCGCTGACAGATTCAGCGCCAGTCATCGGCTCATCGCTGACATTATTACTAATCATCAGGTGCCCTGACTGCTGCTCCCTCCTCCCTTGCCCTGCTCTCTTCCTCTGGGGTTGTCTGTCTGTAGAGGCTGTGGAGGGAAAGTAGACCTTGTGGGCATGCCCCCAGCATGTGGGCATGGCTGAAGCCCCGGAACAGTAAGGGTATCCTGAGAGTATGCTCTGCCACTCAGAGGGCCCAGGACTCCACACTTCCACACGGCATCTGTACCCACAGCTCTAAGAAGTTACAACTCACCTGTGAGTTCCAGTGAGCTGCTGCCTCCCCAGAGACAGGATGTTAGAAGTCAGTTGCAAGACTAGTAGGGAAAGCTTGCAGCCAGACACGAAGAAGCGGGTGTCCCCAGTCCAACTCCACCACTTAGTCGCTATGTGACATTGGGCAGGCTGGGAATCATCTCCGTGTCTCAGTTTCCTCATATATGAAATGGGGGATAATGGAAGTACTGACAATATGGGGCTATCGACTGAGGCTAGGCATGTGGCTAGCCTCTGGTAAGAGCCCCATGGAGGATGGCTGCCCTCGTCAACATAGTGATCACATGAGCTGAGGGGAATGACCCCAGTGAATGAGGAGATGAGACGGAGCCAGTTTCTGAACACACTTACAAAAGACAAGAAAAATCTGACCACACTACCTGTCCCTGTGGTTCTACCAACTCCAGCTTTCCTGTGTGCCATGAAGCATGGCATTGAAGCTCACAGTGGCACAGGCTCTCCCTCACCCCCCCCCCTTTCCTATTCATCCCCAGATTCCCGACTCTTCATTCCTTCAAGCCCACCGTGATTTCTGCGCCTTCATCTCTATCCTCCTAAACTGACCTCAGCCCTAACCTTGCTGGTCTCAATTTTTCATTCTCCCCTGACTTGGGGTGGGAATGGACAGTGGCCAGAGTCAGGCCTCGTGTCCTGGATGTCACAGCCAGAGGTCATTTTGACAGTTTCCAGTTGACGTCTGGGGTATGGTCACTGTCCGTCAGTCCTTCAGCCCCTGAGACCGGGAGTTCTGCAGCACAGCGAACATAGATCTGGTCACCCCCCTGTGACAGGTTCGGGTATGGTGATAAGACAACACGCACTCAGCGCCATCATTTGCTGTGATTGATTGGATGTAAACATTGGCGTTAGGATGACCTTGAGTCTCATAGGCCACCAAGGGCACCGGAACCCTTTGACATGCTGCTGCCAGTTAACCTTCCCCGTCGGAATTATCGGGCCTATTTAATCCATGTGCAAAGTGAGGCTCAGAACGTTAAAGTCAGATATGAGTGGGTGGTGACCCTTATCATTATCTTTCCTCTGTAGATAGTTTCTTAGCTAGGAGCCCATGCGTGTGCTTAAGGTGAGGAACTCCACGTGGGCCCCTGAACTCTTGGCCGTGTGAGCGTGTGCTCCTGCACACACGGTGATTGGTGGGGAAAAGCCCAGGGTGTCATCAAATACTTCACTGTCTGAACCTATTTCAACCCATTCATGCTCTATCCAGCCCCAAAAGGCCATTCGATCAAGGTCCATGAAGAATCTACCCTGTTCCTGGTGCTGTTCCTAATACAGGGCTGGCATCAGGATTCTGGGCTCCAGGAATCACCTCCCTTCCTTGAGCCACGAGTGCGTACACACACACACACACACTCACACTCCCCGCAGGATCTAGGTAACTCAGGGCTCTGCTGCCAGCAACTGACTGGGCTGCGTGGGTGGCTGCACTCTGTCTGAACTCATCTCAGCCTCCGGTGGAGACGGCCAGTGCTGGAGCGTGAAGGGGGAATCCCTGGAGGGATTGTAGCCTCGGGACACTCAGGGAAGCCTCTGTGTCTGCCCCGCCCACTTCCCCTGCAGCCCACATCAGTCCTGCTCCCAAAAGAATATGATCAGCCTTGACAGATGAAGCCATGTGAGGTCTCCCAAGGATGCAGCCCCTCTCCCCCCACTGAGAGGCACCCCCTAAGCCCAAGTCCTGTGTGAAGGTCTCCCCTCCCTCCTGAGGAGAGGGAGAAGGAGCTACAAACCTGTGGAAGGTCACATAACCTACTCAAGGTCACACAACCAGTCCATGATTTGTAAGCTGGACTTGCAAGTTCCTTCTGCTTCCCTGACCTCTAATATAACATGCCAATGACATCAGTTTGTACAGGATTATCCGATAAGAATCCTCTGAGAACTTGCTCCCCTCCCCCAGACTTCCTTTTGTTTCTTCCAGGTATGAACAAACGGCCAGCATCCCTGTGCCAACGGCTCCCTGAGACCGGAGACTCCTTTCTTCATGTTCATTATGGACCCATGAATTTAGGATAGAACGTGACAGGGAAAGGGGGGTGCTTAGTGAGAAATTGTTGAATGAATGACTGGATCACTAAACGGTCCCCCAAGCAAACGACAAGAAAATAAACTTGCAGAGCGCTTTGGAGACGGCCAGTACCAGGGAACTTCACTGGTTTTATCCAGTTCTCACACCAGCCCCTTCAAGTTGGCTGTGTTCATGTGTCAGATGAGGAAGTGGACATGCAGAGGTATATTCAAGTAGGAGGGGCTTGACCACAATGATGATGTCATCTTCCTGGCCTGACCGATGATCTCAGGTGTGTTTATGGATACTGAGAAGGGTCTGCACAGTAGGTGTGTGGGGGAGGGGGTTGGGAATATGTAAAACAGGAGCCTTGACCTTCGCTTTCTAAAGGCTGCTTGGTCTAGTTGAGGATCAGGCAGAACATTTGGGAAATGGTGTAAGACAGCAGCGAGCACAGTGCTGCACTGCATATAATCAGGTGCCAACGGCATTCCCTTCCTTCACTAATCTCAGTCTTTTAATACCAGATGGGGTCCCTGAGCATAGATTTTTTTTCTACCCGACAGATGAAGAACAAAGATGGAAGCCGCGGAGAAGGCTGCAGCTCCCTCACTTTTATGACCCTGTAGTGCAGCACCACGCCTGGTCCACGGCGACCGGGAGAGCAGCGCTCCACTCTCAAGCACTGGCCACCCCGTGCCGGGCTCAGCAGCCTCTCTCTCCTCCCAGCCACCTGACGGGGCATATCAACGCCACGCACATGAAAGATAAAAGTAGGGCTCAGAAAAAGCGCTCGTGAGAGCCAACATCACACAGGAAAATGGGCTGCATGTGGATTCAAAAGGTCTAGATGTCTGAAAAACATAGGCATCTCATCAGTTCTGTTTGGAGTGGGAATTAACGACCATTGACCAAAGGGACGAGAAGGAACACGGGTGCGAGAAGAGTGAAGAGGAAGGAAGGAAGGGAATGGGGGCATGGGGAGAAGGATGGACACTAGAGCAATGGATTAAGGAGAGGGAGGGAAGGATAGGAGGGAGGACAGGAAAGGACAAGGCATGCTCTCCCAGGATTCCTGAAGGCCCTGACTCTCTCACACCTTCCCCAAGCCCTGAACAGCCTCGGAGAGGTGCCCTAAGAAGTCCTATTTGAAGGCTCATGTCACAGGGGCAGGCCTTGTTTCCAGAGCCTTCTGAGGACATTGCTTGGTCCCAGGACCTGCATGTGTCCGCTTGGGTTGCCATGGCAAAATACCATAGTTTGGGTGATTCCAGCAACAAGTATCTATTTCTCACAGTCCTTGAGACTGTAAATCCAGAATCAAAGACTGGGGTCTGGTGAGGTCTCTGGCTTCAGATGACCAGCGGCCACTGTCTCCCAGTGTACACACACAAACACACACACACACACACACACACACACACACACCATCATGCATATTCAGGAGCCAAGAGGTGGCTCTGTTAGCTCTTCCTGGGATATTGCTTTTAAGACCAGAGCCTGCTTTTACGCCCTCATTTAACCTGAATTATTTTCCTAGAGACTCAGTAACCAAGCTCAGGCCCACCGCGGGTTAAGGCTTCAACATAATGCATTTGGATGAGGGACACAGAACTTCAGTCCATACTAAAGTGGGTGAGGGAGAGGTCAGAGATAGCAGTGAGGTACAAGGGGGCTCACCTTCCAGAGTAGAAGGGTGTGACACATGGCCACTAAAATTCAGACTGGGTAAGGCTGGCACTGTCACCCTAGCCAATATACCGTTTCACGGACAGCAAGGCAAGTAACTCCTGCAGCCAGAGTGGCTGGCGGGCGCGGGGGGGGGGGGGCGTCCTTCTTCGGCAGTCCCTGGACACGTCGCTCTGGTGTTCTTGTCCTCCCTGCACAGTTCTCTGCCCTGTTTTAAGTTCCCAAGAAACCAGGGTGGGTCTGCCGTTGCGTTCCTTCTTTCTCGTCTCTGCCACACTTCTGCATGCTCAGGTATATTCTTTCCAAGCGGTTCCCAGGTGATGACTGTTTCATTATGTAGCGTGTGTGTTTATCTGCAAGTAATACATACCTCCTAGGGTGTCATCGGTAATAAAAGGGCTATTGTACACGTGAATATCCGGTTGAGGGCAGGTACGCACAACTGTTGAATGAGTGAGGGAATGGATGTACAAATGAATGAATCCTCACTTGGCACAGTGTGCTTCTTTAAGGGATGGAGACGTCTGGTCAGCATCAGCTTTTACTTTCTAACTGGGTCACTGAGCAAGGGAAATTCCTTCCTTCCTCCTTCAACCTTCCCATTTTTCCTTTCCTCCCTTCCTTCAATATAGGTTGACTGTACCCGTCACACTGGGGGGGGGGGTGGTCAGGAAGGGCAAGGAAGCAGGCAGCATGGGTTAAAGTAATTTTGGCTCTGCCTTTTAGGAACTTGCAGTCATGGGGAGGGACAGAAATGGAAAGGAACAATGAGATCCAAGGTTGTAAGGTGGTGGCGAAGCAGCCTTGTATTCCGTGGAGATGCTTAAGGAAGGTCTTGGAGCCAAGAGGGAAATATACTTGAAATAGACCAAGGATGGGCAGCAGATAGCCAGATCATAAAAGAGATGAGGGCTGTTCTAGACAGAGGATGTGTGAAGTTCCTGAAGCAGAACCAACCATAGAGGGCTCGTTTGGGGATACAGTGGAGGGTTGTGTGGCTGGAGCCCCAAGGGGAGTATCAAGAGACAGGGGGATTGGTAGAAGATGCTAGACCACAGTTGGAACTTTATGTTTATTTGTGACAGCGCCTTATTCCCACTACCCAGAGACGATCAAGATCTCACATCTCCAGTGGAACTTTTCCATGCTCGGTCAGAAAATGGAGCTTCTATATGCTGTCTTTTCTAAGGGTTGTGGGGAGGAAGTGAGAGAGTGGCATCGTGGTCTTTGGGGACCTTCAAGTGCTGACTTGTCTGTGGCCATTCAGGTTGTTTGGAGATTAGCAGAGCCCACGAGTGAAGTGGCTTGATGCTGCTTATGTTACATCCCTGAGAAACTGGCGAGGACCCCTGAGGCAGCAGTATCCTCTCCTCAACAAAGGTCGCCTATGTTCCTCGGGTCTCACCAGGCTGGAGATCATGGGGGGGGGACCCCAGCTTTATCCCCACCCCACTTCCCTGGCAGGACAGGAGGGGGGCAGGAACCAGCACCATGTCTGCCATCCAGAACTCCAGGTCTGGAGACTCAGACAGACCCTGGGGTGGCAGCAGCTAGTAGGGTTGAGGATTTGGGTTGGGTGGGACTCAGAGCAAGTCTCTCTAGCTCAGAGGCCTCCTAGTGCCCTCAAGTGACAACAGACGAAGGACTTCAGAGGCCTGCATACTGGATTTAAGTGTCACATCCCAGATGGACAACTTTGAGCCTGTTACCCTAGGTGACCCTCAGTTTCATACCTCGCCCATGGGATGTTGGTGGGCATCACACGGGATGATGTGGTTCCACAGTGGTGGGCAGAACAAATAAAAAGTGCGTGAGGTACGAAGTCCAATTTCTCCGCAGCACAAAATTGGACACATGTTGGAATCTTTGCAAGCATTGAGTGTTATATAGGAAAGGAACAATGTTCCGAGTCCCTGGCCACCTGTGACCTTGAAGGGAAGCTAATGAAACAGAATGATGGGGCCCCTAATGCCTAGAGCAATATTACTTGTCTATATGTCTGTGAGCTTGTCTGAGTATAGGTTACCTGATTACTTTTTTTTTTTTTTTTTTTGCACTGTGTATATGTGTGTGTCAATATCTTGGGTGGGGTCTTTCAGATCTATGCTTTGTGGACAGATGTGGTATAACTGATGAGTCTGTCTGTGTATACTGTAGCAACGTCGGTATGGGCCTGAGGGACTTGTGCCAATGTTTGTGATACTCTGTACACGTGTGTGTTGATGAAGCCATGTGGTAGAGGGCTCTGTGAACTGCAAACGTTCTGCCTATCTATGTGGTGCAGAGGAAATGCCCGGCCAGGGATTGCCAGCTCAAAGTGACAGGTCTCAGTGGGAGGCTCAATAGGCAGGGCAGGCAGCTGGGCTCGGGGCAGAAGGTGAGACCACTGGGTCCCCCGAGCTTTTCCCCCTCCGTGGGCAGACACAGTGGGGCTTAGAAGTCTTGTCATCAAAGGACAAGCACACAGAAGAGAGACTGCTTTCTAAATTCAACTGCTAGCCTTATTGGCACTAACTCAAGGGCTGTGCTGATGAGAGAGAAAAATTAAGCAACCAGAGGCCCTACAGATGAAAAATTAATAATAATAATAATAATAACAAAGACAGCAGGGGTTCAAGACCACCCAGAACTCCTCCCTACTTCCTGTCGTTGGAAAGTGGGCCTTGGCTTTGGGGTTCTGCAGGAGCCCTAACGCTCAGACAGCAGGACGGCCCCTCTTTCTAGGACAAACCTCTTGGATGGGGCAGACTCCCCCGACCGCACCCCCAGGAGGCAGGTATTGCACTAAATTGTGGTTTCCTCTGAAGTCGTATCCCTAACAGGGAGACACACACACACACACACACACACACACACCCTCTTCCCTAGGGGCCACCCGCTACCCCCTACAGCTGCATCCATCATCATCCAGGTGGCCCACCCTGGTCTGTCTCCCCAGGAGGGCATCTCCCCACGACCACCACCCCCCCAGCCCCGGGGTCGTGATACGGGGCACCCGGGCCCAGGCCCCGCCCCGCCCCTCGGCGCCTGGACAGCTCGGCTCAGCCCGAGCGAGCGCAGGCAGGCAGGCGGGCGGGCTGGCGGCCGCGCGGCGGCTCCGCTCCGTTCATTCATGATTGGTACTCGGCCCCGGGAGACCCAGCCGGAGCGCGGGGAGGAGCGGGCGGCAGGAGGGGGCGGGAGGACCGCGGCTCCCGCACTGCACGCGGCGTGGGCTCGGCAGCCTCGGCCCTGTGTCCGGCAGCCGGCAGGCTTTCGGGGTGGAGGGGGGGGGGGCGGCGGCGGGCGGGCTCGGTCCTCGGCCCCCGGGCGGCGAGGGAAGCGGCCCCGGCGGGGTGCCCGCACCGGAGAGCCGCTGGCCCTGTGAGTCAGTGCATGTGCCCGCCTGTACCGGGAAGCCACGAGCTCCCAGCGCCCCCAGCCCCACGTTGGCTCGCGGAAGAACCAGGCTGCAGGCGAGCTGCTAGGGTGCTTTATATTTATTTATTATTTTTTTTTCCCCTTGCTTGCTTGCTTGCTTTTTTTTTTTTTTCCCCCTTTCCTCCAATTTCGAGTAGGCAATCCGTACTGATTTCTTCTTTTCCGGGGACGGGAGGGGCAGGGTCCGGGGTTCCCAAGTCACACTCAAGTCCTCGCTGACATGGGGGCTGTCATGGGTACCTTCTCATCCCTGCAAACCAAACAAAGGCGACCCTCGAAAGGTAAGTGCTCTGTCCTCTTCCTTTTGTGACCCTGGTTGGGTTTGGGGGTTGCTGGGTGCTGCTGTGTTGTTGGGGGACACCATCTGTCACCCTTAGCCCCTGTCCACGAGAATTCGAACCAGCCCGAATATCCCAAGAACCCCTGTGGGAGGGTTGGTGTGGACACCTAGAGGTGGGAACCAGAGCTGGGGCTGCATCCACCGCCGTCAGGGGCGCCTGGACCCTCCTCCTGGCTAACCTCTGGGAGCCCCAGAAAGCAGATTCACAGGTGGATAGCAGCATTGCACTCTCTGGTGGAAATGTTGGGAGTTCTTCCTGCCCCCCCCCCCGTGACGGCTGGCATTGGTGCCACCTCGAGCACCCAGTGAAGGTGTTCACACTCAAGCATCCCCCCCCCCACAACCCTGGGATGGCAATGCCAGGTGCAGACTTGGGAGTCTCACCTTAATGAAGACAGTACTCTGCCTGGCCACCCCTAAAGCCTCTGCAAGCCAAAAGGAATCAGCTGCTACCAGGTGGTAAAACTCCCCCAGGCTTGGGGTCCTGGGTCCCAGGGAGTCTGTGAGGCACCCCACAAGCGTGCAGGGTACCTTAGAGGAACTGGGGGCGCTGTAAATAAAAGACTACTAGAAGCAGAGTTTACATCAAGGATTAAGAAGTGTTAATATCCCAGTGTCCCTGCTGCCTGGAGCCTGTTCCACAGCTCCCACTGAGGTGTGTGCCCCATGGTAACCAGTAGAAGAGTTGTCAGATACCCAAGTGAAGTTGGGTGACCTTGTTGGGCCATACTGCACAATGCAAGCCTCCTAGGGAGCCGATAGAAAGTTGCTTGTAGGGGAAAAAGGACAGGAAACAACTAGGAAAAAGATAATGAGGGGTTTGGTTCTGTTTAAAGCCCAAATGCCTGTCGAGAATAGTAGAAGGTATCAAGTAATGTGACATTTCAACCTTCAAGTTCTGCTACTGGAGACTCTGGTTACAGGTGTGTGTGTGTTGGGGGGGGGTGGTTACAGCACCCATCTTTTGCTTAGCTAGTGATGAGAGCTGTATTAGTGTGATGTGGGCCCCAAGGGCACAGTGAGTTCCCTCACAGGACCTGGTTCATGTCACTCTAGATGGGACCACAGAGCTCCCCAGGAGTCAGCTGTCCTGAGAGGCCCCAGGAAGAAGGAAGGGGGTCATGCTTCAGTCCCCTCCCCACCATGGCCAGAATACAGGTACAGATCCCAGGTGATGAGACCCGGCTTGCATTTACAGCCCGGAAGAGGAAGAAGGGGCCCGCTGGCATGTCTGCCAGCTGAGTCCCGTATTCTGCAGGCAGGGCGTGCACTGGTACCTTTCGGCAACCCAGAGCAGGGCTGGTCTGTAAGCCTTGGTTCAGGGCCTTGATGCTCTGAGCTTTGCTTCTCATGGATCCCATGACACTACTTGGCTGGGGACACTATTTAGCACCACATCCAAGTCTCCTTCCCTACGGTCCACCAAAATGTTGGAGCACCCGCAGGCCGGGTGACTGTGAGGCACAGTTAACTTGGGTTTCTTTTTTTTTTTAATTTTTATTTTAAATACCAGTCCGATTAATCCCTCATGGGACCTTAGGCAAATCCTCTCGCCTCACTAAGCCTCAGTTTTCGTATCCATCAAATGGGTGAGAATGCTATTTCCCACTGGAAGCTGGAGAGAGAGGAAGGACTTTGCTTTATGTACTGTTATCTGCAGCCACTAGGGGCCAACAGGAGGTTGTTGCAAGAGCACGAGGAGGAGAGAATGATGGATCCAGAGTTCCACAAGGAAAGCTGGGAAGAAAGGAGGTGTTCAGGCATGACTGTCTACTTTTCCCTTCTCCCACCCTCCAATCTGGGTCACCCTGGGTTAATTTCTGCAGGATGCTAAGGACACTGGCTCTTTGCTTCTTTCTCCCAAGACCCCAGGAGAGAGCAGATTGGGCACCAGCATTCACTGTGCTGCCACTGGATGCCTAGGTGTTTTGTGTGCATACCCTCACTCAATTTTTATAACAGGGTCCTTTGAGGTTTCTGGAAGGTGAGGGGGCCACAGGACAGGTCCTCAAGGCACCCCTTGTGCCCACATTCTTAGATACCCACTTGAATTGTCTAGGAGTCCAGTTGCATGCCTCCCTCCGAGAATTTACTCCCACTACAGTGTCTGGCCTCCCTGTCGTGTTCACCAGAATGCAGATCAACAAACAGCTTCCCCAGGAGAGAGCTTGGAGACTGGGCCTGGCGGGGACAGTTTGTGTTCAGAGGTCCCATCCTGACCCAGTCACCTTTCTCTCAGTGCCTGGTTTCTGTGAAAGGAGAACATGCCACTGGGCATTTTCTCCAGTTCCATTTGCTTCTCAAATTCTAAGGTTTTTATTGTTGGTGCTCGCACCAGAGCCGCTGCTATGATCTCTGAGATGCCAGGCTCAGATCTAATTAGATGCTGTCAGAAGAGAGTGGTTCGGATTTTCAACTAAAGAATCAGTCTCCCTGCTGAGTTCAAATTCAAGCTCCACCACTCACAGCTGTATGACTAAGCCTTATTTCCCTCCACTGTAAAAGAGCGACAGTAGTAGTTACCGTCTTAAAATAGCTGTTGTGTTGTATGCGTTTCATGGATGGTGGAAATTAGGCTATGCTATATGATGAGTGGTCAGCAGATTTTAGGAACTATTCAATGTATATGGCTTTACTGCTTGAGGCTTGCAAATGCCCAGATTAAGGCTATCCTGGAAGTAGATGGTGCCATTGAGAGTCATACAGCTCATTCTAGAATGCTCCTTCAGCCCTGTGCAGGTAACTAGGATCAAAAGCCAAATACTTTTTTTTTTTTTTTTTTTCTGTAGCCCACATTGTCTGCTCAATGACTGGTCCTGAAAATGTCTTGGCACGCTCAGCTACAACCATGAGTGTTTCAAAAGCACAGTTTAGAAATGCATCCATGTCTTTAAAATAGCAATATAATATCCCGCATGATTAGTGCTGGGAGAGACGCATCCCAGCCCCAGATGGTTTGGGGAGCGTTCCCTGAAGGAAGCAGAAACTCAAAGTTTATTTAAAAGCATGCTACTGAATAACAGCATTCAAGTTCACTCCTGTCCTTCTCTGTTTGGGAGCTTGGTGTGCCTTTAATTAAAAAAGAGATAAACCATACGTTGGGCATTCAGCCTTCACATCTAGTCCCAGGCAGAATTTTTGACTCTGACTGTCTTATGTGTGCTCTTCATGCCAAGGCCACTGCTCTTAGGTTTGGATAGGTTTGTGAGGCTGGCTGTGGTATTGGGAATTTACAGAGGAGAATCGTGCAGATGGAGCCATAGGCTCTGTGGTGAGCAGGAGATTTAAGGAAAACATCACTTAGACTAAGACCTCAGCAGATTCTCAACAGGAACTTGCCTATGAGCAAACAATCCCACACTGCTTGGTTATAATTCGTCTATGACCCTGAGAATATTCAGAACTTAGAGAGGGCCTGCGTTTTTGGATCTCCAACTGTTCACCGAGTAGGTGAACAAACTAGACCCCATGGCTACCTGATACTTTTCCTAAGGTTGCATGTTATGATAGAGTCAGATGCGGGACTGGTCTTGTGACGCCTAAACCAGAGAGTCCCTTGGAGAATTATGAAGGCAGTGTTCCTGCTGAGACTGGGTGTGGGTATGTTAATAGGCAGCACACTAATCCTAGAATGAATTGGAAGGCAGCAAGGAGCAGAGAGCCACAGAGAAGTAGCGATTATGCTCCATGCTGGTTTGGGCTCAGGGTCCTTTGGCAAATCATTTCACCTTGGAGATGCCTGTTGCATAATCTTCAAAAAAAAAAAAAGGGGAGAGGGGCTGGGCATGGTGGTGCACGCCTTTAATCCCAGCACTAGGGAGGCAGAGGTAGGAGGATCACCATGAGTTCAAGGCCACCCTGAAACTACATAGTGAATGCTAGGTCAGCCTGAGCTACAGTGAAACCCTACCTCAAAAAAGGGGGGGGTACAGAAAGAGAGACATAATTTAATTGTGCATCAGATTTACACACCTCAGCATCTTTGCCCATCCTTTTAACCCTGTGAGCCTCTTCTCCCCATCCCATCCCCTTGTCCACTAAGTAAAATCCCATCTATGTTCCAAGATCTCACTCAGCTGTTTCCATATTCAGGAAGCCTTCCCCAAGCCCCATAGAGAAGTGACTTCTTCCATCTGAATTCCTGAACTCTTTTAAGGCATACACTCTCTGACTCACAAGTCATGCCTGGAGTAAGGCAGACAGTCAATGGAGGTGTTATCTCCCTTATCACCACGGTAAAAACTTGGTGCAGGAAACTTGTCTGAATCATCCTTCTGTCCCTGGCTTAGCTCTTTGCACACAGTAGGTAGTTGAGAAATGTTTTTCTGGGTGGGGGGGGGAATGAAATTATGAACAATGAAATGGTTGGCTGCCACCCATTATCTCTTAAGACTTGCAGACCCTGCAGGAAAAGTTAGCTTCCTGCTGGAATTTCAGTTACCAGCCTCCTTTCTGGAATGAATTCTGGTTTTGGTCTGTTGGGTTTGAATTGGCTCTGTCCATGAGATGTACTGAGTCTGTTTACCATTTAGCAAGAAAGAGCTGAGAACAGTGTCCCCACCGCCAGTCCCCTGATAGTCATGGAAGGATTAGGTTTAGGAGACTCACCGCCTAGAATCAGTGGGGTGTATAGACAGCTCCCCGAAAAGGGACCAAGACTTAGACCCCCCCCTTGTTCAGCTACAAAGCCTTTGCTCAGAACATGTTTTATAAAGATGTGAGTGTGCTCCTTAGCAGACGAGTGAAAGATGAATGATTGCATGAATAACAGAATCAATAATGAAAAATGAATGAACAAGTGAATATTTGAATGACAGAGGGAATGATTAAATAAATGAGTGTATGATTAAATGATTGTATCCATGAATAAATGAATGATGCCCTAGAAAAACTATAATGAAGACTATCTTCTGGAGAAGGCAGATCATCGTGCTAACCAACACTAGGATCTAAACATCCGTCCCAGTTCATGTTTAGGTGATAACAACACAAAATCACAGCATGGACAACAAAGAAAGGAGGCTGATTTTGGTCCACAGCTCTGGAGATCAGAAATGGACAGGTCACCTCGGGTGATGGACAGCCTTCTTGCTGGCGGGGTCCTAAGCATATAGGGCATCACATGGTGAGAGGCCAGCAGTGCCCTGTGTGTCCTCTGGCCTTCCTCTCTTCTTATAACAGCCCAAGCTTGGTATCCAATGATGGGGTCTCGACTCAAGTCCTAGTCATCCCCCCGATGGCTCCACATGCCATAGTCAATTTAAATTTCCACCCTCGTCATACCTCACAATGAAGATTAATCTCTAACATGAGCTAGAGGCGTCAAACCATGACAGCCCCCACCGCGATGTGTAGAAGGAATCCAGGACACAGAAAAGCCTGGTGCGGATAGTTAATAGGAAACTTTAGCAAGCTCTTTCCACAACACTGCAAGTTCTAAATCCGGCCTAGAAGGTCCCACAAGTTTCTGGATACAAGTAGGGATGTAGAGTCTTTGGGAGAGGTGAGAAGATGAGAGTCGATCTCTCACACTCATGCTTTGGATGAAGAGAGACAAGGACTGCTCCACAACAACTTCCCATGTGTCCCCATGGTTTTCAAGTTCACTGTTACCTTGTCGGGGTGAAACTGGACCTCTCCACATGTCCACTCATTTGTTTGTTTACTTAGCCAACCCCCACAGTTCTTCTCTAACATAGTTTTCCTGGTGTCATTTCTGCCCAAGATGTACTTCTGATCCTGCACTGTCCCTCCGTCCACGCCTTCCCACTCACGTGGACAACTCCTGGACATCCTTCAAGCCCTGGTTCGGTGTCAGCCCTGCGGCACACTCCTGCAGACGGAGCCTCTCTCTCTCCCTTCCTCTGTTCCCCGCAGCTGTTGCTGTTGCCCTCGCTGAGCTTGTGCACTCCCCACGAGGCTGTCAGTATGGGTTCACACATTTATCTCTCTCACTTGCTCTCGGGGCCTGATTCTTATTCCAGAACCCCTGTCCGTGCTGACACTGGATTCTGACTTGATGGATGTTGGTTCTGTGGAGGAAAGGCTGGATGGGCTGGGGTGTGTGTGTGTGTGCTTGATGGCTCCGAGGAGCGTGGGAGCGCTGCGATGCAGAGAAGAGTCAGCTCCTGGGGAGAAGTCTGCAGGGTTCTGCACAATGGCCCCGGGGTTGAGGCTCTCATTCCTTAGACGGGGACAGAGTATGTTTAGAAGTGAGACTGGGGTGGGGGGCATGGAAGTGAGGCCAGACATCTCAGGTCCTTCAGAGAAACTAGTGTCAGTGTCTCACCTGCCTCCAGGTACAATTGCAAAGGGTCACCTTTCTAGAAGTAGCAGTACTCAGTGGGATTTTGCTCTCTCCCCATGTGCTAGTCATGGGGAGTAGTACTGTGGATTTATTCTCGTAATTCCAGGGGGGATTCAAAAGCTGCTCAGGCAGTGGAGGGAGCCA
Source organism: Dipus sagitta (assembly GCA_036346955.1). Taxonomy (NCBI): domain Eukaryota; kingdom Metazoa; phylum Chordata; class Mammalia; order Rodentia; family Dipodidae; genus Dipus; species Dipus sagitta. The sequence continues at coordinate 45,720,148 of CM070777.1, read as the reverse complement.
GGACAGCGCTGTATTTGAATCAGGGAGATAGGAGAAGGTGGCATGGTGTTGAAATCTGCTGTGTTAAAGTGAAAAGGAATGTTGCGATCCTACCCTCCTTCCTCAACCCACAGCAAACCTCTCTAACCTCAGTTTCCTTCTCTGTATCAAATAGGGCCACGGCAGCGAATCCCTTATAAGCCTACGTGAGGCGCATTGCTTCAGTGACGTGAGATGCTTTTGTAACTTGGAGCAACTGATTTTTGCTCTATCCCTATCCTGTGTTACTCTGTCTGTAGGACACTCTCTGGCCCTTTCAGTGGTGGCCTCTGACTCCATGCCTTGGAGACCCAAATCCAATCACAGAAGCCTGAGCAGTTTCTCTGTCATTACCAGTGGAAAGTTGTCAAGTTTAGGTGGCAGCAGAAATTCCCAACAGTGAGATACTCTTCAGTGGGCTGTCTTCCCGGGTTACCACTAATAATTGTTTAAACTTGATCTAGCCTCCACACAGTGCCAAGCACCTTGCTCTCTGCATTCCTGGGTTGGTTTTCTTCAATACTGCAGGCTGACATTTAGTTGTAGTTTCCATTCTTCAGATGAGTCAACTGAGGCTCTAAGAATGGAAGTGCTAGGGCTGGAGAGATGGCTTAGCGGTTATGTGCTTGCCTATGAAGCCTAAGGACCTCGGTTCGAGGATTGATTCCCCGGGACCCACGTTAGCCAGATGCACAAGGGGGCGCACATGTCTGGAGTTCGTTTTCAGTTCCTGGAGGCCCTGATGTGCCCATTCTCACTCTATATCTGCCTCTTTCTCTTTCTGTCGCTCAAATAAATAAATAAAAATTAAACAAAAAATTATTAAAAAAAAAAAAAGAATGGAAGTGCTGTGGTGGGGTCACAGAGCCACTCCTGACCTCAGCTTAAGAACCTGAGGGGCTTAAGTGGGAGAAATAATCATCGAAATGGGGACATGGGTGCAGGGGGGTGGGGCGGCAGTGAGGAGGAGCATTCAAGGAGAGACACCACATTAGCCAATCCAAGCAACTGAGCTGTCTGCGGGCTCCAAGCAAAATGCCGTCCCCGGATCTGCTTCCGTTTCATCAAGCACTGTGAAAGCTTAAGGAAGGAATGATTGGGGCAGAAGGCCAATTAGCAAATTCATTAATAGGATTAAATGTCTCTCCTCTGCTCTAATCACTTATGTGAACCAGAATTTTCTCCTTTTGTTACAGGCCATCACGGCCTGTCAGAGAAGGTTCGAGCAAGCGTTTGAGCATCTCCGTGTGTCTTCCGCGTCAGGCTGCAGGCTCAGGGTTTCACGTGCTCCAGACAGGCAAGGGGGCTCGGGCAGTTTACCAGTGGTATCTGTGCCAAGCAACCAAATGAAAGAGACCGCTCTACATTTGCAAACATGAGGCAGCCTCCTCTTCACGTCCACTCTGTCCACAGTCAAATGTTCTTAGGCCAAATCCAATCACACATACATATGTGGCACGATGGCCATGAGCATACACTCTTGGTTAAACAGATCTGGATTCAAATCTTGGCTCTGCAGCTTACTAACTATGTGACCTTGGGTAGGTCACATCATCTATGCAAGCCATCATCTCCACACCATGCAGAAGACTAGGGCATTGATAGCAATTCCTTCCAAAGCTGTTATGGGGACTAAACGCAATAATGTGTGCAAGATATAGTGGTCAGCACACAGCAGAAAGGCCATCAAAGTGAGTTATTGCTCACTTGGTACGTGCTGCTCAAAGTGTGGCCTCAGACCAGCAGCCTGACATCATCTGGGAGCTTGCTGGAAATGCAAAATCGCAGGCCCCAACTCAGACCTACCAAATCAGAATCTGCAAGTTACAATCCCCGGATAGCTTGTGTGTCCACTAAACTTTGAGAAGAGTGGTCTAGCATATGTATTATCGAAATACATAGGTCACAAGACATAAAATTATATATTGAGCTGGGAGGGACCTTAGAAATCTTCCAAGTGAAACCTCTTATTATCAATAATAAAAGTAAAGAGGACGAGTCCCTTGCCCACAGTCACACAGCCTGAATGTCAAGGCTGGCATCTGAGCCCTGGCTTCCCCAGCTCTGCTTGTCACTACTTGATTTGTTCCAAAGTCAGATTCTCTAGGCTAGCAATTCTGCAGTTGAGGAAGTCTTTCTCTTTAATTAAAAAAAAAAAAAAGTCCAGGACTAGGTATGCCATTAAGTTTTAATTTAGGAATGTTAAAATGTTATTCCATCCAAGTGAGATCCTGAGTCCTGATTCTACCAGCCATCCCCATAGCTGTACCCCAAGTTCTCCACTACCTGCAGATGTGGTGAAGAGGCACTCTGGGCTTTCATCTATGTTGATTCTAAGACCAAGGCCACCACAGAGCCACGTGGGCTGCAACTAGAGACTGCCCCGTGCAAGAGCTTGCTAGCATTGATAAGGCTCAGAATGCCGGCCCAGGGTGGCCAACCTCAATGTACGTGCCAAGCCTTTGAGTTGAGATTCGAAGGCAGGAAACTTCACAGAAGTCAGTAGGCATCTAAGTGGATAAAGAAAGCTCCTGAAGCATGAAAGTCAAATCCCTTTTCCAGAGGCTTCCTACAGCCGCTCTGTGGGGGTGGGGACCTGCATCTTCTTTCTTGTCTCCAGTCTTGAGATGGCCGTACCGCTTCCTCTCACTTTGTAGGGTAGGAAACTGTGGCTCAGGGAGCTTCTTGATTGGCTACTGATAAGGGAACAAGGCCTTGCACACGGGGCTGATTCCTGAACACCACATCCCGGCCTCCTCTTCCGGCTTGGAGGGCTTTGTGCCTCAGACCCCAGAAGACGCTGGCAATTACTGGCAGCTTCTGAGCTCCCAGGGACCAAAAATGACAGCTGTTGGTCTCCTCTCGGCCCATCGGCTCTTCACCTGTGCTGATGCTAGCCTGGGGAGAGGAGGAGGTTCTAGGAGTGGCTGAGCTGCTCTCACTGCCTAGGGGACGCCTGTGCACTTGCATCTAAGTGAGGGCAGCAAGGGCCTCCATCCTTTTCTTCTAACTTTGCACATAGCCAAAACTAGGCTGGGTTAGGTCTTCAAATCCTAAAGGCCCTAACCCTAAAATGACTTCACCCTCCACCCCTCCACTGATGGCTATTTAGACAATTCAAGACAAAAACAGTAAATGAAGTGTAAGGGACATTTATTTAAAATTTGATTTTTTTCCCCACAATGACTACTGTGGTGACAATTTTTAAGATATAATATGCTGTCAAGACATGTATTTTTTTTCAGTGTTTTATGCCTCTCCTTTGTTGGTGCTTTAAGAAACATTTCTTGAATGTGTCTGTTAGATACTTCAGTATTGGAGTTGGAACAGACCAAAAGAAATCTGTATTAGACACCTAGTGAATACCAGAGACTATGTGAAGTATTGGCTAAAATTAATAGCAAGGGGCTGAAGAGATGGCTCAGCAGTTAAGGCACCTTCCTGCAAAGTCTAATGACCCAGGATTAATCTCCCAATACCCATGTAAAGCTAGATGCACAAAGTGGTGTATGCATCTGGAGTTTGTTTGCAGTAGCCAGAGGTCCTGGTGCACCCATACTCTCTCTCTCTCTCTCTCTCTCTCTCTCTCTCTCTCTCTGTCTCTGTTGCTAGCTCTCTACTTGCCAATAAACAAACAAATAAAATATGTTTAAGGCTGGAGAGATGGCTTAGTGGTTAAGGTACTTGCCTGTAAAGCCAAAGGACCCAGGCTCGATTCCCCAAGGGGTCGCATGCATCTGGAGTTCATTTGCAGTGGCTAGAGGCCCTGGCATGCCCATTCTCTCTCTCTCTCTCTCTCTCTCTCTCTCTCTCTCTTAAATAAATAAAAATAAAACATTAAAATATTTTAAAAAAACAAATATGTTAAGTAGCTCTTAGAGAAATGACCAGAGGAGTTACACAAAATGGATTTTATATGGCATATTTCACCAAGTGCTAGCCTAAACACTTTTGATACAAAAAGTCAATTTAATCCTTGCAGAAACTCTAGGAGGTAAGTCCCATGCTGCAGATGAAGTCTCGTACTACGGGAAGTGGATGCTGGCCCATTTTATAGCTGTGTAAACTGAGACTCTGCAAGAAACGACTTGCTCAGATCCTCTGCAGGTGCTGGGGGAAGAACAAGGAATTCCCACCAGACCTGGGCGAATGCCACGCTCTTGTCTTTGCCTGTGAGGAGCCTCGCTGGGGTAATAATGAAGGGGACAGGGAATTTGAGGAACTTCAGCTTTGTGCCAGATACCCTGGCAGCTTGGTTCTCATCAAGCCTACAGTAATCAATGGTATGAACACTATTCCAGACAAGGAAACTGGAGAATAAAAGGCATGGATAGATAGGTTGGCCCTCCGTATCTGCGAGTTCTACTTCCTCAAATTCAAACCAGCTGCATTTGAGAAACAATGAGAAATAAAAGCTCCAGAAAGTCCCAAAAGGCAAAACTTGAATTCATTCCACACCAAGTACTATGCTGAATCCATACAAAGCGATATATAAGCCTTTTGTTAGGCAGTTTAGTCGTCTAAAGAAAATTTGAAGTGTACAGAAAGCTGTGTGTAGGTGCTATGCAAATATTTTACATTTTACATAAGAGACTTGAACAGTCTCAGAGGTTAGCATCACAGAAGTTCTTAGAACCATTCCTCACAAGATTTAGAATGACAAATGTATCCAACGCATCATTTCTCATTAGTGGATGAACCAGGATTTGAACCTGATATTGGACTTGAGTGCCTGCATGCTTAAATGGGGCTAGACTGTACCTGACATCTCACCATGCTGTGCTGCAGAGTGTCTTGCCACTGAGGCTCAGAGAAGGGAGCGAGCACCTTTAACTGAGAGGCAGGCCTGGGGAATCAGAAGGCACGCCTGACAGGACTAGGGCTTCACCCAGGCAACGTGTCTGAGAATTAATTTCTAGGAGAAGGAAGACCATGAGCAAACTCTTTGAAAGAGCTACTGGGAAAAGAGAAGGAAAGGGAAATGGCGGTGATGTTTCATGCTTTTGTGACTTGAAGGATGCGAAGGGAGAGACCATGGGAGAGAACAGAATAGAGGCAAAGACCAGAGTCAAGCTGTCCACACTCCAGAAGGGGATCCTGGAGGATAGCAGGTAGCAAGGAAGAGGAAAGAGCCAAGAGAGGAGAGACTGGGACCTTGCCCTCTCATTCCACCCTTGTCAACTGTCCTAACCCACCTGAGCTCCCTGCTCATCCTCTCACTGGTTGATCCCCAAACTTAGCCACTGGTTGCCTTGAACGATTACATAATTGTCCCAGTGAACATGCTTGCCTCTCCAGCGCCAGTATCCTTTCCTGAAAGATGCGGGCAATTCTTTCTGCCGTTCTGAGCTACAAGGAGCCCGGTGCATAATTCTGAGAACACAGCTGGCACTTGGTGACTTGAGTTGATATTTCTCAGAAATACACAAAGACTTAGGTTGTTCTCATTGAAATTCGTGTAACAAAGAAACCTAGGCATGGGTTGCAACTCCATACCATTGACACAGATACAGACATCACAGAGTGAAGGTTAGTGGGGAAAAAAAAAGGAAAGAAAACACAGCCTAGTGGAGGCCATCTCTTGCAGCTTAGGGCTGATTGAAAGAAAATGCACAGTAGAGTGGGCAAGACGGAACTGAAGGCCAGTCTAGATTACCCTTCACAAACCATGGTTTAAGTGAATTGTCAACTTTCTCCCTACACATCAGTTTCTTCATTTGTTAAAAGATAGCAATCGTGGTATCAACTCATGGGCTTGTTATGAAGATTTAGTGAGTTAGTGTGAATATAAGTTAAGGAAACTATAAAGCCATGCACAACTGGCGGCCATCAGTATCAGATTTCACAACAAGGGTAATAGTGGAAGGAATGATGTTCATGATGGTGGTGATGCAGAATGGTTAGTAGTGGCTATGGTGGTAGTGAGGTCGGTGACCAAAAAATGATGGTACTGGTGGTAGTGATTGTGGTGATGTCACCAGCAGTGGTGATGAATATTGTAAGGGTAATATTGATGATGGTGGAGGTGTGGGTGACAGTCATCATAGCAATGGTATTAATGAGTAATGTAAGGGTAATATTGATGATGGTGGAGGTGTTGATGACAGTCATCATAGCAATGGTATTAATGGGTATTTTAATGGTAACATTGATGATGGTGGAGGTGTTGGTGACAGTAGATATAGCAATGGTATTAATGAGTATTGTGAGGGTAACATTGATGATGGTGGAGGTGTTGGTGACAGTAGTCATTGCAATGATATTAGTGAGTATTGTAAGGGTAATATTAATGATGGTGGAGGTGTTGGTGACAGTTGTCATAGCAGTGGTATTAATGAGTATTGTAAGGATAATATTGATGATGGTGGAGGTGTTGGTGACAGTAGTCATAACAATGGTATTAATGAGTATTGTGAGGGTAATATTGATGATGGTGGAGGTGTTGGTGACAGTAGTCATAGCAATGGTATTAATGAGTATTGTAAGGGTAATATTGATGATGGTGGTGTTGGTGACAGTTGTCATAGCAATAGTGTTAATGGTACTAGTGATGGTGGTGCTGGGTGCTGTTTGTGGTGATGACTGTGGCCAGGTGCTCTGATGGGAGGTGATGGGGATAGCAATGATGCTGTGTATAGAAGTGGGGTTGATGATGGGGGTGGTGGTAATGACAGTACCAGGGATGACGATCCTAGAAGGAGTAGTGATGGTGGTTGTGGTGAAAGGGGGTGTTAGGTTCAATCATGACAATAACCTCAGGGGAGATGTTGGTGATGGTGATATCATGGTATGGGTGGCAGGATGATGCTAGTGGCATTAGTGAGGGTGGTATCACCTGGGAATTTGGGGAAACATTCCCTTTGAAACAAACTACCCTAGTCTTCACAGTCTGTTCAAGCCCCACAACTTGAATTCCCCCAAATGTATTGGTCCAAAGTAGGAAAAAAAGTAACACAAATACCCCATTCCTTCATATTCCTTCCCTTACTCATGGTTGGTACTTTCAGAATATTTTGCATGTAAGCTGTCTTTTTTTTTTACATTTTATTTACTTATTATTTTTTTTGAGGCAAGCCCAACAGACTGGTATTTTTAAATGTGAGAGAGCAAGAGAGAAAGGGAGAGAGAGAGAGAGAGAGAGTTGGCACACAAGGGCCTCCAGCCACTGTAATCAAACTCCAGACACTTGTGCCACCTTGTGTGCATGTGTGACCTTGCACACTTGTGTCACCTTGTGCGTCTGGCTTATGTGAGACCTGGAGAGTTGAACATGGGTCCTTAGGCTTTGCAGGCAAGCACCTTAACTGCTAAGCCATCTGTCCAGCCCTACTTATTTATTTATTTGAGAGAAAGAGAGAGAATGAGAATGGGTGCACCAGGGCCTTTAGCCACTGCAAGTGAACTCCAGACACATGTGCTACCTTATGCATCTGGCTGTACATGGGTACTGATAAATCAAGCTTGGGTCCTTAGTCTTTGTAGGCAAGTACCTTAACCACTGAGAAATCTCTCCATCCCAAAGCTATCTTCTTGACACTTGAGTTCCAGCACAGAGCACATGGTTGGTATGTAATCATGTCACCAATAAATATCTGAAAAGTGAAGAAATAGACTTGCAGGATGCAGCCCATGCTTACATAGTCTCATCAGATAATGCCACATCTCTGAAATCCACACAAAGATTACTGGGCCTCAGGTCCCCACCATGGTAGAATACACTGGCAAAAGAAAAAAAAAAAAACATGCCAGCCATCCTTCTCTGGCAAGCTGGGAATGCTTGGAGGCCCCAGAGGTCAGCCTAGCCTGACTCCTTGTACCACCCCTCTGTCCCTAAGGCTACAGCCTGTTCTTCTCTAGCTCTGTGATCACCAGGAGCAGTGGAAAGATGGCATGTCACACCAACCACTTCTAGAGTGCCCATGGCTGTCTCCTTAGGGACGATGCTGTGCAGCAGAAATGACAGGCATGATCTGACCAGGGATGTTCTTCATGGCAGAAGGTTGTCCCCCGTCCTGGAAGTGATGCACAAGTGGCTTCCAGTGCCCCTTCTCTAGGAAAGGTAAAGGCACCTGTAGATTGTGTTTAGAAAGGGAAACAGATGCCTCGGCTCCATCCTTGTAACCTGTCATAAGTTGAAAGCGTTCTGCATAAAAAGTTCATAGAATCCGCCCAACTTACCGAACATCGAAGCTCAGCCACACATCCCACTGTTGCTCCCCTTTGTGACCCAGGGCTAACTGGGGGCTATCCATCCTTGAAAAGGCAGAATTCCACAGATCCAAGTTCAACACATGGTTTCTACTGAACGCCTACCACCTCCGAACTATAGCAAAGTTGAAAAACTGTTAAGTCAAACCATGTTAAGCTGAGTCCACCTGTCATACCTGCTCATATTTTAGGGTGCTCATGGGTCTGTGTGTGTGGTATCTAGAAAGGGCTAAATAAGTGGCAGCACTTGCTAATATTAGAATATTTTCATTTTTTTTCTATTACTAATGGAGAAATTAAGGCACCAAGTGATCACTAAAGCTGAGCTAGAAACTGTATTTCTCTGGAGGAATATGTATGGTTAAGACTTACCTTCAATCGCCAACCCTGTGATTCTGAGCTCAAGATGTCCGTTGAATGGATCATACATTGTTGCAAAAGATGAGGATGACGTGTAAACCTTTGGTCATGTGTCATCCTGCCAAATAAGGATAAGGTTTGGAGACAAACTGGGCTTGGATTTAAGCCCTAGGGTTTTCCTTTCCCCACCTCTGAGATCCCAGCTTACCAGTTGTGCTCAGGCTCCATTTCTTTGGTGGCCAGTGAAGTTAGTACTACTGACCACATGGGTTCCTTGGCAAGGGTATGGAAAATGCAGTGTAAATGACGCGAGGGTGGGGATTCATCTCTCAGGCAGCTCAGAACAGGAGGGAGTGGAAAGACCAAAGTGGGTTTGGGATTAGAGCTTCCCACAGTCTTTATCTCTCTCCAGAGTTGATTTGCTGTTCCCCAGAAAGGCTGGAACAAAATCAAAATAGGGAAGAAGGAGGTTCTGGAAAGAGAAGTCTGGAAGAGAATGTAAACATGTATAATACAGGTAGCCTTATGAACAGGATATGGACGACTAAGTGATCGTTGGCACCTTCAATCTTGCAACTGTACTTTATAGAAGATGTGGACTGGATCAAGGTAGCAAGAAAAAACTCCAGCAAAGACACTGGTGGGCGAGAGCAGGAAGACATGGACAGGCTACAAAGAACCATGTGCATTTAAAAAAAAAAAAGGTAGAAACTGAGGCAGGCTGAACCCTCAGGCTTCGGTGTCAAACAGGAGCTGTTCAGGAAGGGTGTTTGGTGCCTGCACATGTGTGGAAAGATATAACACATGCTTCTTTGTTAATAAATAATATCACATGCTGTGCTAGGCACTTCCCCTAAGTTATCTCATTTAATTGTTATACAACACTGTGAACAGAGACTGTTATTGTCTATCTTTTAGAGGTAAGAATGGAATCTTAGGGGAATGGAGAGATAGCCCAGCAGTTAAAAGTGCTTGCTTGTTAGGCTTGGAAGATGGCTCCGCACTTAAGGCACTTGCCTGCGAAACTCAAGGACTCCGGTTCGATTCCCCAGGACCCACATAGCCAGATGCACAAGGGGGTGCATGCATCTGGAGTTCGTTTGCAGTGGCTGGAGGCCCTGGTGCACCCATTCTGTCTTTCCCTCTGCCTCTTACCTCCCTCTCTCTCTCTCAAATAAATAAATAAAATTTTTAAAAAAGTGCTTTCTTGCAAAGTCTGATGGCCCAGGTTCAATTCCCTACCACCCATGTAAATCCAGACATACAAAAGGGTGCGTGTGCCTGAGGTTTGTTTGCAGTGGCAGTAGCTTCTGGCGTGTCCACGTGCTCACTTGCTCTCTTTATCTCTCTCCCATATATGTAGAAAGTATCATTTTTAAAACAACATAGACTCTCAAGAGTGGAGATATGAGGAGTAGCCTAATGTTCCATAGGTGGGAAAGGCAGGGACAGCATCTGTCACCTAAGGTTGGAGAGCTACACCTACTGTCTAGCATTAGCTCCACTTGATATTTGGCAAAATCAAAGCTTAGGGATTCCATTTTGTATAGTTTCACAGCCCACCTGAAATACCAGCAGGTCATATCCCAGTTCTGACCGCCAGATCTTCCATCCACTTCCCTAGGGCCTCATGCATCATTTAAATTGAGGATCTCCTGTCCCCCCCGCCCTTTTTTTTCTCCTTTCTCCCTTTGTTGGATGACTTTCACAACTTTGAATAGCAGTAAACTAACTCAAGATCTGGAGAAAGGCTTCAGAGAGCTCCCGCCCTAAGCCTGGTATCTGTATGCCTCCACATGGCTGCCTAGGAGGGACTGTCCTCTCCTGTCCCATATCGTGCTGCTGTGCCCATGGACAGCAGATGCACTCTAGGCTGCTGTCACCATTACCCCTCCAGTCCTAACTCAGAGAATTCTTCATGTAGTGGTCACGCGCAGGGACTTAGAAGTCAGACAGTGCAGTTTCGGAACCTGTCAGTGTCTTTCTTGGCTATGTGGTCTTGGGTAAATTGCATCTCTCTCTCTCTGTGTGTCTGCCCTGGTTTCTTTATCTGTAAGATAAAGATATTATCTCTCTCCTCAGAGTGCTGAGAGGTTGTAGGGTTAAGAATTATTTGAGTTGTTTTGGTCCATCTTGATAAATACAGAGTCCTCTGCCATCACAAGTCTAATCACTGGAACAAATATGACAACTTCTGGCATGCGCTATCACTCCCTCATCTATTACCCATAGAAGATATTGATCATCCATCACAGAACTTTTTCCTTCCAAGTACAGTGTGACCTCAGAGTCCTTAGCTGTGCTCCGAGCAGACACTACCAGATGAGTACCTGGGGTAGGAGATGGATGTAAGTTATCTGCATTCCAGTTCTGAGCAAGTCCACTCAGTCTGGCTCCCTGCTCTCTGCTCTCTGCTCTGCAGACTGCTGTCGGATGTGTTTCTGTGTGTGTGTGTGTGTGTGTGTGTGTGTGTGTGTGTGTGTGTGTTTGCTCCTCCAGCCTGACTGACTTATTCTAGCCATTTGTGTGTTGGCTTATTTGTATAAATCTCCAGTCTTTCAGAATGTCACTTGCAATGTCATACCTGTGACTTGAGATCTGCAAGTAACATCGGTTCACCTCTGGGAGGGAATCAAATCAACACGCAGTGTACACTCTCAGTCACCTTTCAGGAGTGGTACCAGACGTAGTGTCGGAATGTGAATTTGAACTCTGCCAAAAGATTTAACACTGGGATTGTCTGACAACTGTCATCTCATAGAGATAAGTTTATAGAGTGCAATTTATACTTTGGGGCAGTATTAACTGCTATAACAAACAAACCCCAATGTTTCAGTAGCTTAATTAATAGAATTTCACCGACCACTCCTGTGACTCTTCATTGTGGGCCTTTTTGATGGGCACTCAGGGATCCAGCCTCCTCCTCCTTATCAATCCAACAACCCAAGGCCTGTGGCTAGGGCCAGGGTGGGAGGTGGGGAGATGACACACTATTTTGTAGCCTCTTTGACCTGGCAGAGGCAAACATCACTTATACTCACATTTCATTGGGATAGCTTCCCTTCCAGCCCTACCTGGTTGCGACAAAGGTTAGGAACAAGGAAATCAGGTCTGTGTCCAGATTCCACTCGGATCAGCTTGGACATGGATGGACAGGGAATCTCAAGAAGAGAAGGTCAGCTGCAAAGTCCAAACCAAATGTGTTCAGGGAAGATCTGTCTGCCCAGGTACAAAGTCTGTGTGAGCTTACTTTTGAAGAGCTGCCTCCGTCCCCAGGAGAGGGTGCAGCAGATGGCCAGAACTGACGCCATTAAGCATGGGAGTGCCTCACTAATCCTCGCAGTGAGGCTAGGACTCACCAAGAAATCCTCCGAGGCAGAGCTGGGCCTGGCAGCTTTGGCATTCCTGTTCCGTGGTGTACTTGCATTTGTTCTCGCATGCTCTCGTGATCTGAGTTAATGGGAGTATTTTCCTGACAGATGAGCCCCTGCTGAGTGTGCCAACAAAAGCAGGTTTCCGAACCTCCCTGGTTCCCTGGCAGAGACTAGGGAATTCACCAAGGTAAATACCACCTTGTGTGGGCTTTGCCAAGCAGCCGGGGACCTCCCCTGTGTCACGCTGTTGCTCTTCAAGAGGCATCCCCGGCCTGCTGTGAGTGCTTGGAAGCCTTGGAAGCCCTGCTCACAGCCCCACAGGTCTGCCACGTTTCCAGCTGCAACGGGAACTTTCTGGCAGCTCTAAAGGGGAGAGGGCTGGAAGGAGAGGAAGTGAGAAACACAAAATCCAATGCTTGGGGTTTTCTTCCAAAGCACGCTGCGTGAGACTCTCTGTACAGGATTTGGAACAAAGGAATGTTGTTGCTTTGATTATCGTATCTGCGGCATTTGTTGAAATGACTGTGACACTCGCTAGTGCCTTAGGAAAAATTATAATTACATTGGAAGACCCCAGGCAACTGTGTACACTGATTAGCTGCTTGTTCCGAGTTGATGGATTAGTTTCCCCCTCTGGGTCATAAATAGGGCTGTGGGAGATGGGAGGAGCTCTTAGGGTGGAAGTCTTCTGAGGTGGAGCTTCACGAAGTCAAACTGAGGGGTACTGACAGGTTCCCTCAGAGCCTCAGATTGACAGGTGCCTACCTGCCCAAGCCCGAGATGCCTCCTCAGGCCCCAGACTGCGCTCTGTGTGTGCAGAGAAAGAGCCAGATAAAATGGAGTGACTGTGACTGAACTCTTAGGCAATGCTCTGGGAAGCCCTCCCCCAGGAAAGCCAAAGCTTTTTGCCAGGCATAATTATTGCATGGATAATTACACAATTCGGAGCCTGCTGGAGAATCCTGGGCTCGTGCCAGAGCAGAGAGGCGGGATACCGGGACTGGCCTCTTGCTGCTTCTCAGAGTTGAGTTTGAAAGACGTGGACAATTGTTCCACCCACCACCACCACCACCACCACCCTACTAAAAGTCCTACCTGGCAGGGGCAGGGTCTTAGCACAGGTAAAGCTGAGAGAGACTGGAAGTTGATAAGTTCAATTTTCCTCTGCCCATCCCTTTACCAGAGGTGGTCCCAAGAGCTGTAAGCCCAGCCTCTCTTCTCTGCCCTCCCTGGGACACACCCCTTCCACCAGCACCCGTCTGTTACAAGGTCTCCAAGTGCATACGGGGCATCTCCACCAGAGGTCTCTGGTAGCTCACCAGGCCCTAGTCTGCCCTCTGTCCTTCTTGCCAGTAGAACCCACCCTCCCTGACCCCCAGTTAGGATCCAAGAGGCCATCTTACCCTTCTCCTGCTGGGCAACTACTTTCCTGCCATGAAGCCAGGCCACAGAAGCTCTACAGGAGACATGACCCTTGGCTTCTGTCTCCTCTTTCTGCCCCTCTTGCATGGCCCATGTCCAGGCTCCATGGCCCTCTCTGACTGTCTTGGAGTAGCCTTCTCAACTCCATGCTGCCCTGCTGGAGACCATCCTCCCAAAGCCTCCAGATAGGTCTTCATGAAAAATTAATGGTCCCTTCCTATTCTGATATCCTTTACCAGATTCCCACCACCCTCACCCCAGCCTCACCCCTTCAGCTCATGCTTGAGGACCTTTGCAGGCTGCCTATGCCCCGCTGCAGCATCTGCTACTGCAGCCGTTCCAGCCCATCCTGTCAGACGCGCATGTCGGATGTGCATGTCCCTCTGATTCTGCGCACGTTCTTTTGCCATGCCTAAAAACTTAGGGGTGGAATAGAAGAAGGCAAATGTTCTTGACTCTGAAGCCACACTGAGGGTGTTTAAATCCTGGCTTCAGCACTTGCTACCTTTCTTGACCAGGAGCAAGTCACCTGACCCACCCATTCTACTCTCTTCCCATCTGTCACATAGAAATAGCAGTAATAATGGAACCTGTCACACATGGTTGTCAGGGGAATACAACAGCATAATTCACTTTTAAGAGCTTCAGAACATAATGAGCACATTGTAGCCATGTTATCAAGTCTTTGCCGCATATCCCAAGTAGACACTTGCAAAATGTCAAGCCCAGAGGAAAAAAAAATGAAATTAGATTTCAACTAGTCCACCTTTGCTTGACAGAGGGAGACACTGAAGCCCTGGAAGGGAAGGCCCTTGCTTATGGGCACCCCAGGAGATAACTTGTAACCCCTATCTCAATGTTTCTTGTCCTAGGGCCCAGCTGACCTAGTATAGAGTGGAGAGCTCTCTCTACCTGGCCCCGTTCTTTGGACTCTTGGGGCTCACCAGTGGTGGCAGGGAGAAAGTTCCCCTCCTACAGAAACCCTAGATCTGAGAAATGGGTTGAGGCAAGAGAAGAAACATGTACACCAGGCTTTGTTCCATGTTAAACTGAGGAAGGGACCTCTGATAGCAAAGAGGAATTGGATGCACTTCTGTCCACGAACTTTGCTGAAGACAGAGATTCTGCATGAGATCTGATGTGTCCCACCTACTGGGTCAGCCCCCTGTATGTGCACAGGATTGCGCAAGAACCCAGACCAGTAGCTCTTTGTCTCTAAGGACCTGTGGCCGAGGGGATGATAGCCCACACTCTACAAGCTGCCCGCTGATAACCCCACTCCATGTACTGAATGGATGAACCAAAGTACCCAAAGGTTTGCCGGAAAGGCAAAGGAAGTAACCTGCAAAAGGCTCCAAGGTAGTGCCTGGGACAAAGCAAAGCATTTGGGTCCTTCCAGCAAAGCCATTCACCAGACCCTGCAGTGTATGTGGAGGCCCATCTCTGTGTGTAACCTGTGCACACTCCCTCCCTGGAGTGCAGAGAAAGGAAGACCTTCCTGTGCATATCTTTGCTGATTGGCATTTTCCCCCCAGGAGTTAATTTAGGAACACACGACCTTTCCCGTCGTGCGCTTCTCTGACTCAGACTGCAATACTGCAGTGCTAGCCAAATGTGTGACAATCCCCTTTCCCCAGCAACGGAGGAGAAGCAGGGGTATCCTGGGAGCTTCTCCTAGGGTAGTAGGGAGAGCCATCTAACTCTGTAGGGTCTGCTTGGCTAAAAGGAGCACTTCCAGCATGTGTAGTTGCAGCTTGTACTGTATCTCCCTCAGGGCTTCCCCCCCCCCCCACACACACACACTGTGTCCCTGGCTCAGAAACTGCAACCTCTCTATCGGATTCTCTGTCAGAATCTCCAGGGAAACAGGGGTGTTGAGAATGCCAGAGCCAACCAGGGTGCTCCCCTGGGGTGACACATTTCATCATCACCCTTCGATGGGAAAAAAGTGTGTGTGTGTGTGTGTGTGTGTGTGTGTGTGTGTGTGTGTTTTCATTCCTGTGTCTGAGTGCATACATGCACAGGCTATGGCATGCATGTGGCAGTCAGAGGACGCCCTCGAGTACTGGTCTTCACTTTCCACCTCGTTTTGAGGCAGGGTCTCCTTATTTACCAGATTAGCTGGCCTGGGAGCTTCTGGGAGGTTTGCCTGCCTTCATGTCCCATCTCCCTCTAGTCATGCTGGGATTACAGATGGACTATGAATATCCAAACTCAGGTCCTCATGCTTATGCTGCAAGCACTTTACCTACGGAGCCGTCTCCTCGGCCCAGGAACTAAGTGTCACTGACCTCATGCTATGCCCTCATCACTCAACACATCTCATTTATTTCTCTTGCCAGACATGCAGGGTGGCTCCATTCTACGGATAAGGAAGGTTCCAAGTAGACAGTGTGGCAGAGCCACGGTCTGCCTGGAAGCACTTTGCTCCAGCCTGATTGATATTGTGGGGAGGCTGTGAGGGTCTCATAGGCTTCAAAACAGCTATCTGGCTACCCAGAGAAGCTGTTCCCATTTATACCTCATTATCTGAACACAGGGCCTGCTGACTGGATCAGGGTAATGGCAGAAGCAGGGAAGAGTGGGTGGGGTGGGGCCAGGGAGCCTGAGCCTCAGTTTCTGGAACTGCTTGGTGAGATTGGTTGCTGGGACACAGGTCTCCTCCAGGGCAGGCCTCGGGCAATATCCATCAAATTTCTCCAGCAACTGAAACTTACGGTTCCCAGGAGGGTTCTCAGGCTGTCTCAAATCCTCTGGCTCACAAATACCATTGCAGCATGCCCCCTCCCCTAGAGGGTGCAATAAAAGGTAACTAAAAATTAAATAATCCATTTAGAATGCTTGTGTAAATAAATGGACGATCACAATCAACTTCTGAAATTATTAACATAAACTCTGTCTCCAAGATAAATGATGTGTGACATTAGATTACATCACCATTCTCAAAACAAAGGCACTTTATTTTGCTTTTAAAATGCTTTTGCAGTTACTGAGAGGCCAAGGACAGATAGAGGAAAACATAGTTGTTCTGAGATGTGTTGCATGTGAGTATGTAAATGAGCGTGCACACTTCTGACTTTGGGACTCTCACATACTAGAACTCCAAGGAGTGCCATCCGGATGTGTACCTTAGCAAAAGAGTGACCACCTGCTATGGGTCATAGGTCATCATGACTGGTTTAAAAATCCAGTTGTCAACACAACTGCCTGGCTCTGTCACGGCTGTATGCTGCTGATGTCATGTGGCCGTGTCACATGTTATGTGCCCACAACTGGTTGGCATTCATGGCCTACTACATGAGCTAATGGTGGCTCTTCAAGGTCAAATGATTTTTCCAAAGTTCTATCACAATACAAGGTTGGAATTCTTACTCACGTGTTCCTGATGCTTGAACTCATGATGTTTCTTTGGGGCCAGCCCCCTGGCTGGCCTCAGTTTTAATTCAGCTCGGTAAATATTTGCTCATTCATTCGGTTGCCTCATTCTTCTCTTTTGTAATGAGTCAAAATATTAGCCAATAGTTAAATGCATAGCTTTAACCCTTGCTATATGCCGGACACTGTGAGCCAGTAGAAGGTTTAACTTCAAAGCGTCTTGGCTTAAAGCTCTATGTTGGGCTGCTTATAAGAAAGGGAGTTATGGGCATGGAGAAGGGTCACCTGAACTAGCTTTGGGATGATTCAGGGACATGCCTGTGCTACATCACAAAGGACAATATGGAGCTAGGCAAATGGAAGGTGTGGATACCAGGCTGGGCAAAGGTGTCCAAACAGTGGAAACAGGTGAGGAAAAGCAAGATTGGGGGAGGCCTAAGAACCAACTGACAACAGCTCAATCGTTATCCCCCATTATTCTCTGCTTATTTAAAAAACATTTTTTATTGGGCTGGAGAGATGACTTAGCAGTTAAGGCGCTTCCCTGCAAAGCTTAAGGATCCAGGTTCGACTCCTCAGAACCCATATTCTCTTTCTCTCCCTCCTCTCTCTTCTAAATAAAAAATAAAATAAGGGCTGGAGAGATGGCTTAGCGGTTAAGCGCTTGCCTGTGAAGCATAAGGACCCCGGTTCGAGGCTCAATTCCCCAGGACCCACGTTAGCCAGATGCACAAGGGGGCGCATGCATCTGGAGTTCGTTTACAGAGGCTGGAAGCTCTGGCGTGCCCATTCTCTCTCTCTCTCTCTCTCTCTCTCTCTCTCTCTCTCTGCCTTCTTCTCTCTGTCGCTGTCAAATAAATAAATAAACAAACAAAAAATAAAAAAATAAAATAAAATAAAATAAAATGTTCACTTAAAATATTTTTATTTATTATAGTTGCAAGCAAAGAGAGAGAGAATGGGTATGCCAGGGCTACTAGGCACCGCAAATGAACTCTAGATGCATGCTGTAATTTGTGCATCTGGCTTTATGTGGGTATTGGGGAATTGAACTAGGGTCAGGGTTGTTCGAATTTGTAGGCAAGTACCTTAACTGCTGAGCCACCTCTCCAGCCCCTCACTGGGTTTTATTAACTTTCCAAGTCCAGCAAAACTGAGGCCCAGAAGGACAGATCTCTAATTTAAGATCATTGTAATCTGGTGCAATGCATAAGTAACATGGGGGAGACTGCGTGAGCCTATCATGTTGTGCTCTGTTGAGCCCAGAAAGAGCAGTAAAGCCAGACTGAAGCTCCACAGGCTGGGAGAAAATCCACCCTGCGCATGCGCCTTTCCAGCCCGGAACTGGCCTGTCATCATCGTCGGTAGGGAGGGTGATAGAGACAGCACAGCTGACATTGAGTGCATACTGTGGGCCAGGACCTGTTGTAAACTCTGCAAGCTTCTTTATCAATCAGACTCACAGCATCGACACTGAGATTCACAAATAAGTACATTAAGTCCCTAGAAAGGTGACATGGCACTACTGGGTCATGCAGCTGGAAGGAGGAGGAGCCTGGTTTTGTCCCCAGCTAGTGTGACCACCTCATAGGAGGCTCAGCTGGGGCCCGGCATCTGAGGCTGAGCTTTGGAGAGGAAAGAGCTGTGTATGATGTCAGAGCCTCTGTGGTTCCCCACTGCCCTGTCTCTGCTCTCAGGCAGGACTGTGCTCATTCTGAGACCTCAAGATGTCACAGGGTTACAGATACTCAAAGAAATCATGCAGTCTTAATGGCATCAGGCCATCTTTCATTTGGGAAGGAGGACACTTCTCTAAGGGGTTCATGCAGATGGTGCCTCTGAATACATTACCCAGAGATGCTAATGCTTTAAATCTGACAATGGAGTCCACTAGGCTCTATTCAACAGACCCGAGTGGTCTTATTGCATGGAAGACCGCCCCTGTTTCTAAAGTTGACACTATGTCCCCTTTGCCAGATGAAGCATGAGTGGGCATCCTACCTATTCTAATTGGAAGATATTTAGTTTAAGCAAAGCAAACAACAACAAAAAACAACAACTCTTAGACTGTAGAAGGAAAAAGGTTTATTGGTTCGTGTAGTAAAAAGGCTGGGGTTGGGCTGGAGAGATGGCTTAGCGGTTAAGCGCTTGCCTGTGAAGCCTAAGGACCCCGGTTTGAGGCTTGATTCCCCAGGACCCACGTTAGCCAGATGCACAAGGGGGCACATGCGTCTGGAGTTCGTTTGCAGTGGCTGGAAGCCCTGGCGTGCCCATTCTCTCTCTCTCTCTATCTGCCTCTTTCTCTCTCTGTCACTCTCAAACAAATAAATAAATAAAAATGAACAAAAAAAATTTTTTTTTTAAAAAGGCTGGGGTAGCGTTATCTTTGGGGACAGCTGAATTCAGGTGCTCAAAGCAAACCTCCACAAGGGGTTGTTGACTCCCGTTCGTCAGGTGTGCTCTCCTCCAGTGTGTCCTCCTCCATGCCGTCTTCTATCTCAGGAAATCTCGAAGTCTGGGTGCGAGAGTTACACTCCACCACTTCAACGACCTTTAATGCTTCCAAGCAGAGTCCCAGGGATGGCTCTCCTTAGCCCGGACTAGGTTGTAGGCTGTGATGATTGGCCAGGTTTGGGAGAGGAAGGAGAGGAGGCTGCAACCTTAACAAGCAAAGGCACTGTGGAAGCAGCTCAAACAAGGGAGAAACTCGCGAGAGGCAGAGGAATGGCTCCTAGGCCAGCAGGCACAAGACATGTCACTGCCTTCCTCAGGGACACAAGGTTTCTGCAAAGGCTAACCCACTGCACTGAGGGTTAGCCCCAAACCCAAGCCTGGGTAATGCTCGGTACTTACAGCTCCCTTTTGAAGGGCACCTGCTTCTGTCAGTCACAACGCTCCCTGTTCAAAAAGGTGAACTTTTGAGACTGGTTCTATTATTATTTTCACTTTACAAGTGGAAAAACTAGAGACTTACAGGGTAGGGTAATAAACATGTCCAGAGCTACATGGCAGAGATGGGATTTGAACTCACATCAGTCTGATTCTCCATTGTATACTCTTAGCCACTAAGATGTGTGATCTCCCCCCTAGAGTGCCTTGCCACTTTATCTTTCCATTCCTTTGCTTGTGTGTCTGTTCGTTTTCAACTCTAAGCTCTAAGTTCTCCTTTCCCCACTCCTTGGTCATATGAGAATCTCGTTAACTAGTTTTCCCAGGATCCATGCTGGAAGAAATTTGCTTCTCGCCCCTCCATTGTCACCAGCCCCGCTGCTCAATACCACTGGTGCTTTTTCTTCAAGGCAGAGACTGTCTGTCCCTCTCCTTTACCAATCTGGCGCCTAGTATGGAGCCTGACACATAGTAGGTGCTCATGGTTTGGACTCTAAGATAGGATTTTCAGTGATAATTATCTGATAGCAAGGGAGGATTGTATAAACCAAAACCGGTGTGTCAGGTGCTTGCTTATCTTAGGAGCTTTTCATGATTGCTCCTTATTTTTCTACTTTATAGCTGAAGAAACTATGGGGGTAGGGGGTGTCAAATGGCTTGCATAGAATGTAGCTGACTTTCAAGGATGGAATCACTTGGCTCCTTCACACCCTCTCATGTTCAGGAGACTGCCCAGGGATCAGTCCCCAGGTAGCCTCACCACCTTGACGTGTTAGAATGTAGTTTGAAGCTGAGCGTGGCATGGTGGCGCATGCCTTTGATCCCAGCACTCAGGAGGCAGAGGTAGGAGGATGACCGTGAGTTCGAGGCCACCCTGAGACTACGTAGTGAATTCTAGGTCAGCCTGGGCTAGAGTGAGACGCTACCTCAAAAAACAAAAAGAAAAAAAAAAAAACCCCAGAATGTAGTTTGTCTCTTCCCAACACCTACTGAACATTTTCCCTATGTTTGTAGAATCCCCGACATTATAAGCTCTTTCTCCCTAAAGTAGGATCTCAAGTGCAGACTTCAGCTGCTTTTGCAATGCAGGCTCAGAGAGCAGAGACCCATTTGAGGTTTTATTTGAAACAGGAGAGTGTAGAGAGACGAAGAGCAGCACCTTTGGGTCTGGAGAGATGCTTAGTGGTTAAGGCACTTGCCTGTGAAGGCTAAGGACCCAGGTTCGATTCCCCAGTTACCAGCATAAGCCAGATGCACAAGATGACGCATGCATCTGGAGTTTGTTTGCAGTGGCTAGAGGCCCTGCCATGCCCATTCTCTCTCTCTCTCTTTCTCAAATAAATAAATAAAAATTATATATATATATATATATATATATATATATAAAAGAGCAGCTCCCATTTTTGCTCTCATGCAGGAGAAAAACAGCTTGGTGCAGGCAGCGCAGGGGAATGTTCTTTGTCTCTTTCAGACGCGTCATCAGCCCGTTCTGCACTGCAGCAGTCAGTGGGACCTCCCAGGGAGGGCCTACGGGAGGGCTTGAATTTCGTTCCAGGTCAGTGGCCTCAGAGTCACTTTGACCTTGGACATTCTCCGAACCACCAAACATCTTTTAATAAACTCCTCCCCTTGCATAAGCCAACTAGAGTAGATGTTGTAGCTTGCATCCAGGAACGCTGGCTGACGCCCCATCTTCACACTATGATCTGTGGGTTTTCGGCATGGCCATGTGGGAAGGCGGATGAGCTGTGGATTGTGAGGAGAGAAGCAGGTGAGGACGTCGCAGCAGGCACCTCAGAGGAGCCAAGAGGACAGTTGTTACACTAAAGGGTCTTTGTCTTCCACAGCAGTGCTTTCAAGCTCCGTGTACCTAGGGGTGTTGTTCACATGCAAATGCGGATTCAGGAGTTCCAGCTCGGATCCTGCCTTTCCAACACAGTCCCATCCTTCCAGGGTTTTTTGATGTGGACGGTATGAGGATCACCCAGGAACGGATGGTTTCCAGGGACCGTTAAGCCTCAGGCAAAACTTGGCACATTGCAGAAATGCGTACTTCAAACTTCATGAAATAATGAGATCAAATTGTCCCCCCGGAAAGTCCAGCGCTAACAATTATTCTCATCTCTGGTAGCTCCAGTCCCGAGGGAATGGGTGCCTCAGATCTCACAATCCTGCTCCTAATGAGGACATTTTAGTCATTTCCTTTGTGAGGAGGCGGCATCAGTTCCACTTCCCTGTGGCGCAGAATGATGGGAACGTGGTTGGCTGTCTGTCCCCATAACTCAGCCCAGAAGTGCCAACAGCATGGAGGGACACCACCAAGGCCCCAGCTCCCCCACCTCAGCCCTCCCAGGAGAAGAAAGCCCTTGAGGCCCTTAGCCTTGCTTCTAGGACCCTCACCAGGTACAAGCACCCCAGCTCTGGCCCCATCACTCTCCAGATTCAACACACCATTGGCCACAGCCTCCTGACCCCAGGCCACTCCCACCTGCCTTCCTCCCTCCCTGCCAGGTCTCTGGAACACCATCACCTGCACCATTACTCATCTGCTTGGCGACTCTGGGACTCTGGGACTCAGTACCTGGGCCACTTCCTGTAGGAAGCTTTCCTTTATCTTCTTTTTGCTAGTGCTTAAGATGAAATTAAGATTTATCCTAAAGATTAGCACTGTATGGTTTCCTCTTTTTCCTTTTTAGCAAGGACAAAAAAGAGAGAGAGAGAATTGGTGCACCAGGGCCTCAGTCACTAAAATCGAACTCCAGATGCTTGCGCCACCTAGTGGACATGTGCAACCTTGAGCCCGCCTCACCTTACATTTTTAATTGCTTATAGTCTGCCACAAACTCAGGCTTGGTTATACAAGAAATGTTGCTTTCCTTATTGCTCCATTCTTGCCAAGTGATACAAATAGAATTCTAGCCATCTCTGGATGCTTTCCTTCCCCTCTGGGGTTATACTTACAGGTCAGACAATTTCTTGTCATCTCAGGCGCTTTGCTCCGTTGGCATCAACAGGGTTGCCCTTGACCTATCTCATCTTAGATTGTAGGCCCAGGCTAATCCTCGGTGTGTTCTCATCATCTGAGCCCTACTCTTCTTTCATTTCTTTCTCTCTCTCATATTTCTGATACCCTTTGTGGGTGTGAGGAGGTGCTGAGCATTTTGGGATGGAAACAGGTGATCCCATCTCAGCCATGGTGGCCTGGATACTTATGTCACCATCTTAGGGCATGGACCACAAGCCACAATGCTCTGTAGTGCATCTATCTCTCAGACCCACCCTCTTATGCCACCATAGGTACTGTGTCTCCTCCTGCCCTGGGGACACAGATGGACAGGAGGGTCATAGACCCTCTTCCAATGGCCACCAACCAACACCTAGTCTTCCTTTCTTCTTTTCCTCCCTCTTCTTCCTCCCATTCCTCCAACTCCCTTTCTTCTTCCTCTTCCTCTCCCTATTCCTCCTGCCTCCCCTTCCTCCTCCCCTCTTCTATTCTCCATTTCCTTATCCCTTTCCTCCTTTACCCTCCCTCTGTCTTTTCCTCTCCCCTTCCTAGGCCCATTTCCTATGAAGGGCAGGACAGTGAATGGTGAGCCAGAGGTTTCTATCACCAAGAATTTTCAGCTTTCCAGATCTGTTGTTTTCCTGCAATGCCTTCACAGCCTGGGCTTTGGAAATCAGAGAGTCCGGGAAATCAAAAGCCTTTTTTCTCCCATCTGCAGTGTGTGCATGCAGTTGTTTGAGTCTCTTTAGAAACGCAGGAGTCAAGTGGTGCCGTCTTTGTTCTTTGCTTTCTGGAGGCGGTCCACGTGGAACTCCCTGCCACAGCCCAAGAGGGGGAGGATAACTGGGTGTTGGGGATGCCAGGAGAGGAGCACACATGGGCTTAGCAGGAGAGGCAGCATTTCTCATTCAGCTATGTGTCCAAAGGACTGCCATCAAGGAGGGTGATCCTAGCTAATATATATGGGCATTCCTAATGCCTGTGGCCATGCCTTATGCTATCCTGAGATCCTCTGATGTGGCACCATTTTTGTCTTGACCCCTCAGCCCAGAAAAAAAACACAGGAAATGGCATAACTTGTTTCAGGCCACCCTCCCAGGGTTTTCCATGACCCCTGGCAGCCTCTAACCACTGGACCCTATTGCCTGACTCATTTGACACTGCTTAGACCTTGGCAGGGACCAGCGCACGAGAGTATGATCTATCACTGGCTACCTGTGTGTCAGTGGGTCAGCCACTTGACACTGCTGTGGTAGTCTGAATTGTCTCCATATCCTCATGTGTTTGTGATTAAGCCTCCTGCTTAGTCCCCAGCTGTTGGTAATTTGGGAAGTGGAGCCTTGCTGGAGGAGGTGTGTCACTGGGGGGGGGGGGTTGAGGTTTATTAGCTCAGTTTGCCAGTGACAGGGAGCTCACTCTCTTGCTGCTTCCTGTCAGCTGCTATGGCAAGATGGGATGCCCAGCCTGTGTCCTGCCATGCTTTCCCTGTCATGAGGAAACGTCCCCTCAAGACTGTGAGCTGAAATAAACCCTTTCCTCCCATAAGCTGTTTCTGGTCCCGTGTTTTGTCCCAGCAATGAGAGGGCAAAGCTAAGCCTCACTTACCCCACTTCCAAAGTGAGGGCAGTGGGTCATTCGCAGACCTCCTCTATATTCGCAGACGTCCTCTATTGTGAGCGTGTTTTGAAGCTATTGGAGTGCAAATTCTTTGTCTGAAAGATCTCAGGCATACATCCCAAGATTCCTGTGATTCAGGGTCAAATTTCAGCTGTCAGTTTACCAGTCTTGAGAAGCCATGCTCCCTCTTCAAATGCCTGCCTCATCGCTTACCACAGGGCACAACCAAGATCTTTGCTGACGAAGTAAATCGATGTGGCCCTAGCAGGGTATGGGTGTGAAGAGGGCAACACACTAGACTGGATGAACTGTCTGAGGTCCAACCTGTGTAGCTCTTCATGTCTTGGCTCAGCTTAGCACCAGAAAGTGCCTAGCCCTGTTTTATACCTGAGCCATCGAGGCTACAGACACGATGAATAGGATAACTTGAGTCCACTGGGGCTTCCCAGGAGTCAGGCCTGAGGCGACAGCCTCCCGTCAGCCCAGGTGGTATCTCAGGAGCTTGGGCATGCTGACTGCCTTCATTTCTCCAGTGAAATGTCTTTCTCCCCTCAGGCAGTAGCTGCTTCATTTGTTTGTTCTAGTTTCTGTTTCTCATTAGCTGCTAAATCATCCCAGTGGCTCAACCAGCAGGGGCTGCAAATAGTGTCATCACAGTGCCATTGCAATGATCAGGAAGAGGTTAGGAGCAGGGGTGCCATCCTGGCTCTGCTTTGGAAAACCCCTCCCCCCCCCCGCCCACCCTGGCCTAGGCTGCCTACTTCCTTTAGTCTATTTTGGGTGACTTATAATGGAATACTTGAGACTGGGAAACTTTTTGTAAAATTTTTTAAAACTTTATTTTTATTTATTTATTTGAGAGAAAGAGAGAGAGATTGGCAGAGAGGAGAGAGAGAAAGGACGCACCAGGGCTTCTAGCCACTGCAAATAAACTTCAGATGCATGTGCCCCCTTGTGCATCTGGCTAACGTGGGTCCTAGAGAATCGAACCTGGGTCCTTTGGCTTTGCAGTCAAACGCCTTAACCGCTAAGCCATCCTTCTAGCCCAAGACTGGGAAACTTTTTAAAGAAAGGTTTCTATTTAGATTTAGTCCACAGTTCTGGAGATTCAATGTTCTGCATCTGGGAATGGCCTGCTAGAGATGACAGAGTCCTGAGATGACAGACTCCTAAGATTGCACAAAGCATCACATGGCAAGAGACAGGGAGCACGTACGTGTGTGCACTTGTGTCTGTGTGACTGTGTGTGTGTGTGTGTGTGTGTGTGTGTGTGTGTTGTATGTTCCCTCTATGTTCCTCTCTGTCTCTCTCTCTCCCTCTCCTTATTCTATCATGGGCCTCCACCATGATGTCCTATCTAGTCTTAGTTTCCTTCACAAGCTCCGCCTCTTAATGCCATAATCAAATGAAGCTCCCTTCTCCCCAGTGTTTCACAATGGAGATTGAGCTCCAGCAGGCCAAGCATTAAAGCCAAACTTCAGCATCTTACAGGCTTGAGGAGGGAGGCCACATTCTCTGCTCTTGGGGTTGAACACCTAGATGGAAGTTATCCCTGACATCAGACTTAACAGTTAGGCAGAGACAGTAGGAAGCCCAGAGGTGAAGGGCAGAGAAGGGAAGACGTGAGCTTTCTTTATTCATGTCCTTATTCTGAGCTAGTGCACACAGTGAACGGCTGGTAGCTTTGCAGGATCGAACAAGAGCCATGAGATGTTTCTGTGCTTCCCCAGAGGAAATATCTGATAGGCAGAGTGAACATCCAGGCAATGTTGAACTGGGCCAGTGAGAAAATGGAAGAAAACTGCCTTCAGAGGCCTGCTACTCGGCCCCAGTGTCGTAACCCGGCCCTGGCCCTGCTCTCCTGGGTCACTGTCACCCTCTGAGAATGGGTAAGAAACACGAGCAACTCAGCCAGCTCTGCCTTTTGCGCTGGCTGAGACCTTTCCCTGTGCCAATACCCACTTTCACATTTATCCAGGGACTGGAAATTAGTATCACTGTAAATCTAACTCAAACATAATTAAGAAGGTGAATCTACTTTTGAGGGAAAAAAAATCCGATCCTCATCTACAGACCAAATAAATAAGTAGATAAATAAGATTTCACATCTCTGAGATCTGCAATCCAGTGGGAACTGTGTTCTTCTTTCCATGACTGAAGACAGACGTGTAGGGCGAGATGGGCTGGAGTATTCCCCCCTCCTTTGCACCCTCCTCTGGTGTGGGAAAGAAGCTCAGTCCTGTCCTTTGTGAAGGGGGATTAGTAGTTTGGACCTCACATGGCTGTTAGCAGTGTCTTAGCACACAGCCCTTTCATCTGAATAAAATCCTCCCAAAGGCGGGGTTCTGTTTGGTCCCCGCAGCATCCTCTGTGCCCCACACGTGGTAGGTAACTTAGAAACAAAGCCATCCTTGAGAATTCTGAAACTCACAGGGTGAAAGTGGCTCCCCCAAGCCCTGACTCAAACTGAGGCCACCTGGGTCCTTTCTGACTGTTGGTTCTGCCACGCCAGATAGGAGATGTGGGTTTGCCACCTCATTCTACCAGTGACCAGTCTGTGTGGCTCTGGGCATCTCTTTGCCTTCCCTGAGCCTCAATTTTCCCAGCAGTACGGTGACTCTGTTATGACACAAAAGGGCCACCCCTCCTGCCCCAATTTCCCTCAAGAGCTGACCACTTCCTGTCCATGCTATGGTTCACCACATGTCCTCTCCCTTTGTCAAAATCTCTTTCTGGTCCCGCCTTCCTCATAGAGGAAATAATGAAGACAAACATATCCCCACAAGCAGCCCATGTTTCTCCCGCCCCCACCCAGCTGGAGTGAGGAGGGAGAAGGGGACTGGGGGGCCTCCTCCCACCCTTTCCTACCCAGCAGACCCTATGGAAGACAGAACTGCTTCTTTGCTCTGTGATTTAACTCTCCCTCACTCCTCACCTGCAGTGCACTGAGTTAAAAAAATGACCTTGGCGAACAGCCTCGTGAATCTTCTGTCTAGAACGGAGCGCAGCCCGAGCGAACCCACTCTGAAGTCTGCCAAGCTGCCAGGGACGGAGGGCAGCGGTGGGGCTGGGGGGTGCCGCACAGGGATGTGTCTCCAGGGCAATCACAGGATGGATTAAGGAGAGTCTCTCGGCGCGGCTCTGCTCCGGAAAAGGCATTGCTGGAGAGCAGATTGCGCCTCAACACTTTTCCCAGAAGGTAGCTTCGCAAAGTGAGACGGAGGATTCATTCCTAGGCCACTGCCATCAGGGAGCATGCACCTTCAGTGCCATTCGGGTGCCACTCCAGTCGGCGACTCGGAGAGGTGACAGCTCTGACCAAAACATAACTTCCACAGCCATCTCTCCTGACAAGGAAGGATGGTACTGAGTAATGAAGACGGCCTGGGGTTGGAGGAACCCAGGCTTGGTGTCTACAATCCTAACTCTAGCAATTGTGTAACCTTGAATGAGTCACTTAGCCTGACTGAACACATGATGCATTAACTGGAAAATGAAGAAAATGACACAGAACTTGGGGCTTGGCTGAGGGGAGCCACGGAGCACAAGGGTTAAGACTGGACTCAGGTCAGACCAGCAAGTTCTATTCTCAGCATCCGACGTCACCACTCTGAGCTTCAGTTTCTCCACGTAGAACATGAGCGCACATAAATGGCTGCCTTTGCCTTTGCGTTGAGCGTTCGTTCCTTGCCTTCAGAACCCACTCTTCCTCTCCTGGCCATTTTTGCAAGCGGTGAGGCTGACCTGGGAGGACCTGGGAATATGCCCCCTTCCTCCTGGTATAACTATTCATTAAACACAGGCATCAGCAGGAGACTGGGGGAGGGGGAGAAAGAAGGTAAATGTGATGGTTTGAATCCAGTGTCCCCCCCCCCCATAAACTATGTGTTTTGATTGCTTGGTCCCCAGCTGGTGGCAATCTGGGAGGTGGAGCCTTGCTGGAGGAGGTGTGTTGTTGGAGGTGAGTTTGTGAGTGTGATAGCCAGCTCCCCCTTGCCAGTGCTCAGCTCACTGTCCTGCTGACGTTGTCTGCCTGCTGTGACGAGAAGGTGATGTCTGGCCTCTGCTCATGTCGTGTTGTCCCCTGCCGTCATGGAGCTCCCACGCAAGCCAAAAATAAATAAATCCCTTTCCTCCCACGAGCTGATTTTGTCAGGGGTATTGTCCCAGCAATGTGAACGTAACTGCAACAGTGACATTGGGATGTCAACTAGGGCTCCACCATGCTGCCCGTTGCCCTGAGATCCTTCAGGCCACCAACTCCTCTCAACATCCTCTCTTCCCATCCTGGACAACCCCACTCTCCACACGTTTTCCTCCTCCTCTACGTACAGTTCCCTGCTACACTGTCCTCAAATTGTCCCATGTGTGTGAGCCATTGTGTTCCCCCCAGCTGAAGCAGCTGTCCCTTCTGGCCACAGACCTGGCACCGTTGCCTCTCAGCCATTTAAAAGCAAGAAATAACTGACAATATTGAATTAATCTCAATGCTAATCTCATATGATCCTTCAGATAGCCCTAAGAGGCTACGACTGTGGTCCTTCCCATTTTGCAAATGGAGAAACTGAGGCTTCACAAATCATGCTCAGCAATTGGGTCTGACCATCTATTCCTGGTGGGAAACCAAGGGCCTTGGCTATGGCCTGTAATGTTTTGGGAGCATCAGGGACCTCCCTGGCCAACAACTCACTGGAAGGTAACTCATCCCTGGCACTGAACATTTTGTAGTAACAATCTATGGCTCTGGGTGTTCCATTGTTCCATATGACTTAGTTATATCCTCTTAGATTTTGATTAGCCCTCCCTCCACCTCTCCTTTATTCAGTCTCTTCCCCTGACCTCACTTAGGCCTTTTCACACCCATTAATCTGTTCTTCTACTTACATATATTCAATACCATCCTATTAAGTACTCCCCCTCCCTTTTATTCCTTTTATAACCCCTTTCAGGCTTGGACTCTGCCAAATGTCACATGTTCTCTCTTGTATGTGGATCCTAGCTACAAATGATTGGACTTCTATGTGAGTAGGAATAAAACCCCAACCTAATCTTGTAACAGTATCTCCACATCTCAATATTGCCACTCTGGGGCCAAGCTTCCAATCTTATCCCCAGGATAATCCTTGGGGGACAAACCATAGTAGATGGTTCTTTAAGCAAGTGGCTTTAAGCACTAAGCCATCTCTCCAGCCCTTAAATTTATTTTTTGTGTGTTTGCTTTTTGAGGTAGGGTTTCACTCTAGCTCAGGTTGACCTGGAACTTACTCTGTAGCCCCAGGCTGGCCCCGAACTCATGATGATCCTCCTACCTCAGCCTCCCAAGTACTGTGACCAAAGGCATGTGCCACCATGCCCAGCTTAGCTGGTTCCTTCATAGACTCACCAGCTTTTGTTCTTATCAGTGTAGTCTAATGAGTCTTCTTACAAAGACACTGATGTCACTATGTGGGACCCACCCTCATGACCTCATTTAATCCTATTTACTTACCAAAGGCCCTACCTTAAAATACCATCAGCTGATGAACTGGGGGACTAAGTTTCTAAGACGTGAACTTTGAAAGCAAAGTAAGGAGCTAACGTCCATCACTAGCCAGAGTGACATAGGTTCTTTGCATAGTGGCCCAACCATTGCTAGAACTTCAGTGTCAGTTCCAAGTCTAGCTTGCTGTGTTCTCAGGTTGTCTTGAGTAGTAGAACTATGAATACATGAAAATGTGTCCTCCGTCAGGCCACATGTTCAATCTGTGATGAGACTTGACTTTTAACAATGGTAATGAAGGAGTTGTCCATCAACCAGGGTACCTGCCCAGGGTCCCCTCTTTGTACTGTGTGTTGGGCCTGTTTACATTAGCTCTCTGGGCTTGATTGTGCCCCATCTAGGTTATGAGGAAATCCCTTCTCACTACATGCCCAAGAAAACTCAAATGTACGAAACCAGCATTTCCAGATGTCCTGGTTCTTTTTCTGTCGCTAAAACAGAGTATCCAAGACCGGTCCTTTTCTAAAGCAAAGCGGCCTATTTGGGGTCATGGTTTCTGGAAGCTGGGAAGTCTGAGACTATAGACTTACTACTGATAAGACTCTAGAGATGATTCCTAGCAGGCTGAAAAAGCAGTAAGGAAGGGAGGACACGTGTGCAATCAATTGAGAAAAGAGCTGCAACTCCTTCAGATAACTAATCCATTCCCACAAGAAAGGTATTAACCCATCATGGGGCTCCACCCTCATGACCCAATGTCTCTTCAAGGTCCTGTGACCTCTCGACACCATTGCACTGGGGCCAAGACGCAACTTGAGTTTTGGTGGAGATAAACGATATTCCAATCATGGCACTTAGGAGGAGCTCAACTGGCACATGTTTCCCACAGCCCATGGCCTGCAGAGACCAGTGGCTAGGCATCTGGGATTGAGTACTCAGTGTCGCCTCTCCCTCCACCTTGCAAAATCCCAAGGGAGGTATGCTGAGGGAGGAAATCTAAGACACAGTTCCATCGCGGGGACTGGCAAGTGGAAGAGAAACCCCTGTCCTCCCTCAGCAGCCCTGTGGGGAGTTCATGTTCCCACCGCCACTGTCCAGCGCTTCTGTGCGGACCTCAGCAACCGTGATTTATCCACAGTCACAGGCTGCCAGGATGCCCTTCATGTTCCAGGTAGAAGGGTCGCAGAGCTCCCCACAAGATTGGAAAACTTGCCCTCCCCTCCCCAGAAGGCCCAGAAGCTCCTCGTCAGCCAGATGTTACGGATCAGAACTGTTCCTGGGAATCAGGAAGAACAAAGTCACCAGCTAAGAGTGTGACCGTCACCTTCTTGCTGCCGGACAGAGCACCTGACCGAAAGCTGCTGATGGGAGGAGAGGGTTTATCTCGGCTCACAGTCTCGAGGGGAAGCTTCACCGTGGCAGGGAGAGCGTGGGAGAGCAGAGGCTGGCCATCACAGCTTGGCACCTCAGCTAGGAGGAAACACCAGCAAGAGTGAGCTAGCTCCAAGAGCCCAGTGGGCTGGACTAATCCACCTCATGCTCCGCACCCAGCAAGGTTCCACTTCCTAAAGGCTCCACCAGCTGGGGGTTGAGCATAAGGCTTAATCACAAACACATGAGGCCATGAGGGACATTTTATATCCAGACCACCACACGGAAGGAGCTGTCTAATGCTGCCTCTGTGTCATGTCTGCCCTGGACCCAAAATGTTGTCTCTCTGAATTCTCACCTCAGTGATCTCATCTATAGAATGGGCTGTAGGCTGGAAAACTTCACAGACAACCGTGGGCAAGTTCAGCTGTCATATTTTCTAAACTTCACTATCTTTAGCATAGTAATTTTGCTTGTCTAACTTTGGATAAACCTAAGGTACCTTTCTAGGCCTCAGTTTCCCTGTCTATAAAATGGACATGTGGTAGAGACTGGGAAGTAAATACTCTCTGAGCTCTCTCTCTACTGCTATAGAGGATTCTAGTTCACAAGGTCCCTAATGCTCTGTGCTCCATATGACCCATGTCTTTCTATCTGTCTGGTGTGCCAGACCTGAGGCTTTCTTCTCAGACCAGTTTGTACCTAGACTGCCCCCACCCCGGACTCTGTTTCTGTCATTTCTCTCCAGCTTTCTCTGATTGTGAGGCTTCCATCTGAATGCATAGCAAGCATTTAGCCAGTCACACAGCCAGTGCTGCCAGCTCTGCTGATCCCTCAGGACGATTCGTCTTTTTCAGCTGAAGGAGTGATGCTCCGAGCCCAGCCCAGGAATGTGGACTGGGTTATTCTACACCTGTCCCCAGTGAACTCTCTGCCTGAGACTTCATACTCCAGCCTCACAGATGACTGAGTGACTGTCATCTTTGTCTCAGAGCAGTGACAGCATCCCCGAGCAAAGCCCCTCCCAGGCCTCCTGAGATAGATTGGGTCCTTTGTTACCCCGGAGAATCAGGGAAGAAGGAAGAGGTTTGCAGCCAGACCCTTTGACTCCGGTCCTACCATTTCAGGCTGTTTAGGCTTAGGGAGCCCCTGCAACTTCTCTAGTTGTGCATACCCAAAATAGGATAATAATGCCTTCCCAGCAGAGCTCTAGAAGATGCTGATTATAGAGCTGGAACACCTCAGACAGTGCCCGGCACGCTCTCAGCGTGTGTTGGTTTTCCTTCCAGTTCTCCCAGCCCAGGAACGTTGCCTATGGAGCAGGGTAAGAAGAATGTTCGATTTGCCAGCTCCTGTTCTAAGGAGGCATCCCCAGCTACAGATTTATAGCACCTGGGCTCCTGGCCACACACCTAAAGTCAGGGTGAGCTATGATAATAATAGCTATTCAGCCATATCACACCGAACCAAGGGCTGATTTTGAGCAACAATTCAGACCTGCCGACACTTACTAAACACCCCCTGAGCAGCGGGCTCCGCCGTGCTCCTGGAGAAAGAGAGACGAGGAAGAAGAGAAGCATCAAGATTCCGCGCTGGTTTGGGATTGCAACACAAGTGGGTTGTAGGTCTGGACTGAGAGTCATAGACTTCCCGTGTGGCACTAAGAAAGTTCATCATGTGAACTGTCTAGACCTCAGCTTCCAAGTGCTAAATGTCTCTGGTTGCTGGGAAAATGGCATGCGACACGTGCACAGCCATCTTAGCAATGAGCCTAGCTCATGACTGTCAAAAAAAAAAAAAAAAAAAACACAAGACACCCAAAAACCAGCAAGTGACAAGACTCACTCTCTATAAAAGGAAAAAGTAGACACACCCACTGTCCCTTCACAGTGCTATAACAAAATACCTGAGACTGGGTCATTGATTTTAAAGACATTATTTGTTGCTTATAGTTCCAAGGCTGGGAAACCCAGAATTGAGGCAACATTAGTGCTGGGTCTGGTGAAGGCCTCTCCCTCAAAGATGATTGACGCCTTCATCTACCACCTTACAGTGAGAAAGGAACGGCTGAGCTCCCTTGAGCTTCTTTCATAAGGCACTAATCCAATTCAGGAGAACACTGCCCTCCTAACCTCATCACCTTCCACTGCCCTGGGGATAGTGTTTCAACATATGAATGAAGCAAGGGCACAAACATCCAGTTCATAACATATTCCTGCATTGATGCACAGAGAGATGCTGGTTAGGTAAAACAAAAACGTAGGCAAGGGGCTGGAGAGATGGCTCAGTAGTTAAAGGTATTTGCTTGCAAAGCCTGACAACCTGAATTAAATTCCCAAGTACCCACATAAAGCCAGATACACAATGTGGCACATACATCTGGAGTTTGTTTGCATCAGCAGAAGGCCCTGCATGCCTATAGTCTCTCTCCCCTCCCCCCTCCCCAAACAAATAAACAAAAATACTTTGGAGGGCTGGAGAAATGGCTTAGCGGCTAAGGAGCTTGCCTGCAAAACCTAAGGACCCAGGTTCAATTCCTCAGAACCCATGTAAGCCAGATGTACAAGGTGGCCCATGTTTCTGGAGTTTGTTTGCAGTAGCTAGAGGCCCTGGGGCACCCATTCATTCTCTCTCTCTTTCTCTCTATCGCTCAAATAAATAAATTTAAAGAAGTAAAAAGAATTTTAAAAAAATGTAGGTATAAGCAATCCTCATTTTTCTACATACAATTGAACCAGTAAAGTACCATTTTCAAACAGGATCTTTTCAAAAAAAAAAAAAAAAAAAGAGTTAAATGCTCATTTTACATAGCAAGAAAAAAAAAAAAAGGTTTTCATTTGGAAAAAAAACAAAGTTGAAAAAATTATCTTCTATTAACAAGATGTAGGTGGTAATGCCAAATGCACTGTTTTTTTCTCATTAAAAGTGGGAATTATGAAGAGTTGATGAGGGAGTTGAAGTTTTACGGACAAAATCATATCAGCACAACACAAACATCTTCGTTTTGCTGGACTCCTACAGCATGATGAATGAGGGGCACCGGGGTGAATATTTTCAGAACTTTATTAGTTTTCCCGTGGGCCTCTTCTAGTCATTAGATGATAACGTAATTCTCTTCTGAAGCCCCTGGCATCTGTCTTGTTTCCTCTCCTTCCATTGTGAATGACCTTGACTGGGCCAGGCCCACATCTGTGTGTGATTTAAATGTGAATAAAGAAGTTAGCTGAGGACAGTCGGCTACCCTGATGAAATTGTGAGTCTCTCGGAGGGCTGTCATTTTCCTCATCATCTGAATTCCACGGCTTCCTCATGTGATTCCTTCTGGTGCTCAGCAAGCGTGAGAAACCAAACAGAGCCGCGTGGGTAAGATGGACAGCGATAGAAGCCAGTGTCAGTGTGGAGTGACTCTGGCACGCCAACTAAATATTTAAGTGGCCAGAGCATCAGTAAATAGTCCAAGGTTAGGATGATATTTTTTTTTCCCCCTTTCCTCCATGCCTTGTAACTATAGTGACTTGCATAATGACACTTAATTGTCAGGTGCAAAGGAAGTCATCAGTAACAATGAGCTACATCCCCAGCACCACATGAATTTGAAGAAGGACCTTGTGTGGTGCCGGGGATTCAACCAGGGGCCTGGCACACAAGAGGCCAGTCGCTGAGCCGTACCCCCACCTGCTATGTGCTTCCTCTTTGGACGAATGCCTCTTCCTCTCTTATTTAATTAAGCAACTGCCTTTATTCTGTTTATTTATTTATTTATTTACTTTTTTTTTTCAAGGTAAGGTCTCTCTCTCTAGCCTATGCTGACTTGGAATTCACTATGTAGTCTCAGGGTGGTCTAGAACTCAAGGCGATCTTCGTACCTCTGCCTCCCGAGTACTGAGATTAAAGGCGTCCACCACCACTCGCAATGTATTATTGTATTTTTCGTATTAGTTTGTTTTTGTTTCACGCTCTTGATTTATTCTGAGGAGTGTGTTAGTGACTTTAGCTGTTGCTGTGACCAAATACCTGGCCAGAAGCAGCTTAAGGAAGGCCAAGAGTTTAATTCAGCTTAGTTTCAGGGAACCTAGTTCATGTTGGGGAAGGCTGGGCAGCAGCAGCAGGTGGGCAGCTGGTCACATTGCATGCAGTCAGGAAGCAGAGAGAGGACAAACAGGAAGTGGGACCTGTCCCTAGACTGTCAAGGCCCACCCTCCACTCCCAGTGACCTACTTCCTCTAGCAAAAATCTACCTCCCAATGGTTCCATGACCTTCCCAAACAACCACCCCAGCTGGAGACCAAGCATTGAAATGTATGAGTCTATGGGGGACATTTTATGTTCAAACCATATCAAGTGGTCACAATATATATCCTCAGGCTTCTTTTTGTCTTTATTCCTTACAGTCTTTGTTTTCTTTTCTTTTTGAAGAATTTTTGTTTTTGTTTTTCGAGGTAGGGTCTCACTCTAGCCCAGGCTGGCCTGGAATTCACTATGTAGTCTCAGGGCGGCCTCGAACTCATGGCGATCCTCCTACCCCTGCCTCCTGGTGCTGGGATTAAAGGCGTGCACCGCCATGCCTGGCTGTTTCTTTTCTTTTCTTCTTTGTGAAGAATTTTTTTTCATTATTATTTTAGAGAGAGAGAGAAACATGCACCACTTTGTGAACCTGGCCTTTATGTGGGTACTGGGAAATTGAACCCAGACTGTCAGGCTCTGTAAGCAAGTTCCTTTAACTGCTGAGCTATTTCTTCGGTACTCTTTTTTTGTTGCTGTTGTTCCTTGTTTGTTTTTGAGACAGTGTTTTGCTTGGTAGTTTGGCCTGGTCTGGAATCCCGACCCTCTTGCCTCAGCCTCCTGAGTACTAGGTACTTTGTTTTGTCCTGGTCTGGAATCCTGATCCTCTTGCCTCAGCCTCCTGAGTACTAGGTCTTTGTTTTGTCCTGGTCTAGAGTCCCAACCTTCTTGCCTCAGCCTCCTGAGTACTAGATACTTTGTTTTGTCCTGGTCTGGAATCCCAACCCTCTTGCCTCAGCCTCCTGAGTACTAGATACTTTGTTTTGTCCTGGTCTGGAATCCCGACCCTCTTGTCTCAGCCTTCTGAGTACTAGGTGCTTTGTAGTTTGGCCTGGTCTGGAATCCCGACCCTCTTGCCTCAGCCTCCTGAGTACTAGGTGCTTTGTAGTTTGTCCTGGTCTGGAATCCCGACCCTCTTGCCTCAGCCTCCTGAGTACTAGATACTTTGTTTTGTCCTGGTCTGGAATCCCAACCCTCTTGCCTCAGCCTCCTGAGTACTAGGTACTTTGTTTTGTCCTGGTCTGGAATCCCAACCCTCTTGCCTCAGCCTCCTGAGTACTAGGTCTTTGTTTTGTCCTGGTCTGGAATCCCGACCTTCTTGTCTCAGCCTCCTGAGTACTAGGTGCTTTGTAGTTTGTCCTGGTCTGAAATCCCGACCCTCTTGCCTCAGCCTCCTGAGTACTAGATACTTTGTTTTGTCCTGGTCTGGAATCCCAACCCTCTTGCCTCAGCCTCCTGAGTACTAGATACTTTGTTTTGTCCTGGTCTGGAATCCCAACCCTCTTGCCTCAGCCTCCTGAGTACTAGGTGCTTTGTAGTTTGGCCTGGTCTAGAGTCCCAATCATCTTGCCTCAGCCTCCTGAGTACTAGGTCTTTGTTTTGTCCTGGTCTGGAATCCCGACCCTCTTGCCTCAGCCTCCTGAGTACTAGGTGCTTTGTTTTGTCCTGGTCTGGAATCCCAACCCTCTTGCCTCAGCCTCCTGAGTACTAGGTGCTTTGTAGTTTGGCCTGTTCTGGAATCCCGACCCTCTTGCCTCAGCCTCCTGAGTACTAGGTACTTTGTTTTGTCCTGGTCTGGAATCCCGACCCTCTTGCCTCAGCCTCCTGAGTACTAGGTCTTTGTTTTGTCCTGGTCTGGAATCCCGACCCTCTTGCCTCAGCCTCCTGAGTACTAGGTGCTTTGTAGTTTGTCCTGGTCTGGAATCCCGACCCTCTTGCCTCAGCCTCCTGAGTACTAGGTGCTTTGTAGTTTGTCCTGGTCTGGAATCCCGATCCTCTTGCCTCAGCCTCCTGAGTACTAGGTGCTTTGTAGTTTGTCCTGGTCTGGAATCCCGATCCTCTTGCCTCAGCCTCCTGAGTACTAGGTGCTTTGTAGTTTGGCCTGGTCTGGAATCCCGATCCTCTTGCCTCAGCCTCCTGAGTACTAGGTGCTTTGTAGTTTGTCCTGGTCTGGAATCCCGATCCTCTTGCCTCAGCCTCCTGAGTACTCTACCTGAACAGTGCAGACTCTGAAACAGTTGAGCTCCAGTGCTCCTGTCTTGCTTTTTTGCGTGTGTGTGCTATTGTTAAATATTTAGCTTCTACTTATGCTGTAAATCTCATAAGACATTAATATTGTCATTTTGAATAGTCAATATTTTATATTAATCCAAATATGTACTTAGTGGCATTCTGTATTCCTTTTTGCAATTTTGTGCTTCTGGCTGGAATCATTTTCCTTCTGCCTAGAGAATTTCCTCTGACATGTTTTCAACTGTTATTGTGATGACGTTCGAGTTTTGCTAATTTTCAGCTCTCAATTGTCTGAAAATGTTTTTATTTTGTTTCACTTTGTAGGATATTTTATTGTGTATCTGATATTGGAGAGGAAACTTTATTCTAGTTTCAGCATTTTAATATCTTTTCTACGGCTAGGTAAATGGCTCAGCCATTAAAGTCACTTGCTTGCAAAGCCTGACAGCTTGCATTCAATTCCCCAGCACCCACATAAATGCCAGGTAGAAAGTGGCATATGCATGCAGAGTTTGTTTGCAGCAGCAAGAGGCCCTGGTGTGTGTGCATATATATATATATATATATATATATATATATATATATATATATATACACATTCTCCTTCCCCTCTCTCATGAATAAAAAAAATATCTTTTAACAATATGATCTTCTCTAGACTCTATCCAAATTTGTAAAGAACATCACTTCATGGCCTCATATCCTTCACTGAAGGGGCTTGGCCTTGTTTCCTCATGACTCTATAAATTCATCTTCATCTTTGATTTTTCACATTTTTAAAATACATTTTTGTTTATTTATTTGGAAGCAGAGATGATAGATAGATAAATAGATAGGGAGGGAGGAAGAGAGAAAGTGAGAGAGAGATAAAACATGGCCATGCCAGGGCCTCTAGCCACTGCAAAATGAACTCCAAACACATATTCCATGTTGTACATCTGGCTTTACTTGGGTACTAGAGTATTGAACCTGAGCTGTCTGCTTTGCAAACAAACACCCTTGGCAGCTGAGCTCTCTCTCCAGACCTGTTTTTTCACTTTTTTTTTTTTCCCCTTTGAGGTAGGGTTTCGCTCTAGTCCAGGTTGACCTGGAATTCGCTATGTAGCATCAGGGTGGCTTGGAACTTGTGGTGATCTTCCTACCTGTGCCTCTTGAGTGTTGGGATTAAAGGTGTGCACCACCATGCCTGGCAGGGTGTTTTTTCACATTTGGGCTATGGAATGGGCATTTGTTGTTTTCTTTGTGTTAATGTCTTGTGGGGATTCACTGGGTGTCCTGAGTCGTTGGGCTAGTGTCTTTTACCCGTTTAGAATACTCCCCCTTGTGATCGTCCCCAACATTGCTTCTGCCTGATTTCCCTCTCTGCCTCCCAGGACACCAGTTAACGCATATATTGCTCCCTTGCTATGTCCCACGTGATGCTTACACTCCATTAGTTTTGACGTGCCTTCCCCTTTCCCCTCTGGCTAATTTCACTGCTACCTGTTGCTCTGTCTTCATATCACACATGTATTTATGCCTGTTGAGTCCAGCCTGCTATTAAACCCATCCAGTAAGTTTGAACAACCTCAGGTGTTATACTTGTATGTGTTTATAGTGTGTGTGTGTGTGTGTGTGTGTGTGTGTGTGTGTGTGTGCATTGTCTATATGTGTGCATGTGCAGGTCAGAGGACAGCCTCAGGTGTTGTTCCTGTGACATGCTATCCACCTTTTGTTGTGACAGGTCTCACTGGCCTGGAACTCACCAAGTAGGTTGGACTGGCTGGCCAGTGAGCTCAAGGATCCTCCTGTCTCAGCCTTCCCAAAGCTGAGAAAGTGCACATTTATTTACTCATTCATCTATTTGAGAGAGAGAAAGAGAGAATGGGCAGACCAGGGCCTCCAGCCACTGCAAACAAATCCAGATGCATGCACCACCTTGTACATCTGGCTTATGTGGGTTCTGGGGGATGGAACCTGGATCCTTAGGCTTCACAGGCAAGCACCTTAACCATTAAGCCAGCACTCCAGCCCTAGCTTCTTTTTTCCACTTGCGTTCTGGGGATCCAAGTTAAGTCCTTATGTTTGCATGGCAAATGCTTTACTAACTGAGCAATATATCTCTCCAGCCCAAGTTTGAACATTTTTTATTGATTGCAAGTAACAGCTAACAGAGGATTTCAGAAAGCTACATATGTTCATCTATTTTGGTTTTGCACCTTTCCCCCTATTTTCCTTTTATAAATATTTTATTTTTATTTATTTATTTATGAGAGAGAGAGAGAGAGAGAGAGAGAGAGAGAAAATGGGTACACCAGGGCCTCTGCAGATGAACTCCAGATGCATGTGCCACCTTGTGCATATGGCTTATGTGGGTCCTGAGGAATTGAACCTGGGTCCTTTGGCCTTGCAGGCAAGTACTTTAAACACTAAGCCATCTCTCCAGCCCTTTCCCCCTATTTTCTTTAACACTGTAACCATAGTTTGAAGTCTGTCTCTGGTGATGATAACACTGGGATCATATCTGCA
The DNA here is from genome assembly GCA_036346955.1 of Dipus sagitta. Classification (NCBI taxonomy): domain Eukaryota; kingdom Metazoa; phylum Chordata; class Mammalia; order Rodentia; family Dipodidae; genus Dipus; species Dipus sagitta. Next base: position 45,680,229 of record CM070777.1, on the reverse strand, counting down.
TCTTTCTTTATTACTTGCTTCCTTTCCTTCTTCCTGCCTGTTATCCACCTCATCGTTCTGAATGCATGCTTGATGCTGTTCTTAAATGACCTATGCAGGCTCCCACTGATAACTCCCACCAGAGACACTCCCACTTCCCTCTGCTAGAAGGTCTGTGCAAGATCATTTACTGCGACGGGAACGGGCTGCAGTTGTAGAAAGACAGCCTACCGCTTCTGGTTTGTGCCTCATCCTTGAGTGAGGCCATCTGTGACTTTTCACTGAGGACCTGGCTCTCTCATTTCCTCAGCCCTAAATGACAGAAGGAGATTCAGTTCTGCCCTGTGTGTTAGTCATATTCCCATCGCTCGGTGAAATACCATAGAAAATTTTGTTATGAAGAGGAAAGTTTTCCTCCAGTTCACATTTTTGGACTTCTCAGTGCGTGATAGATTGGCCACTTTGGGACTGAAATGAGGTAGCACATCATGGTGGCAGACTGTGGTGGAGCAGAACTGTTTGCAATACCAGCCAGGAAGTTAAGGAGAAAGACTGCATGGGCTGAGACTCCCTAGTCCTCCTCTGAGGTATGTTCCCAATGACCTAACACCTCCCACTAGGTCCTACTTCCTGAAAGTCCCACTTTCTACCAATAGCACCAGGCTGGGCACTGACACAGGCTGTTTGTTGGAGGATGTGCAAGATCCAAACTACACTGTGTCTTTTTGACATTTTTGAGCTTTGCTAGCTGTGGTAGTATGGCCCCATACTACTGATTAAGAATTGAGCTTGTAATTTGAGTCTCCAGCATCCCGGCTAGAGGAGGTGTCACTGGGATTAGCCCTACGGTGCGTTTGAATCCTGCCCTAAGGTGTGAATAAAGCAGGTTGGAGCTCTGGCTGTTTTGTGATTTCTCTCTGCTTGGATTTATGGAAATGAGCCAGCTTCCTTCACCTTTGATGGTGTTCCCCCTGGAATCTGTAGACCTGACGTAAACCCTTTCCTCCTACAAGCTGCTTCTGGTCAGGTGTTTGTCCCAGCAACACAGAGCTGAGCGCAACAGTAGAAAACTCTGGCAAATGCCTTAAGGGATGCACAGTCAAGCCGGTGCGTGTGTGTGTGTGTGTGTGTGTGTGTGTGTCCCTGTGCCACATAGTAGAGTGTCCCGTAAGGTCAGAAGAGATCCCTCCAGCCTCCCAGCCCAGCTTCTCAGCCTCCCACACTGTCCTGGCTATTCCAGCCCACAGCTGCATGGCTCTGTCGCTCAGGCTCCCTACCTTCCAGTCCATCATGCCAGCCCCACCCAGCTACCAAGAGCTCTGCTCATTTCCCAGTAGACAACTCTACCTGACCCAGCAGCAGGCACCAGCCTGGATCTGATGTCCCAAAATGTCTCAGGAGGAAAACTTTCTGTGGTCATCACATTTCTTTAAAGATGCTGCCTTTTCAGTTCTTGTGGCCGTTTCATCCTCATTTCCACAGTTCCCTCCCCGAAATTTCTATTCTTACAGATTTTCTTTTCGTGTTCCTCTGTAGTTGTTGCAGTGGGAGGTTTGTCCCACCATGATCTACAGCAGTGCACCTGGATACAGTACCTTATTATTGTTAAATCAGCAAATTAGGCTTCAGTATTATCGAGTTCTACAATAAAATCAGTTTAGATTTACAGGCATATTAATCACATGCTTGCTTTTTTTTAATCTCAGACCTCATAGCTGGGTTAATTTACTTACTGATTAAGCTGCATCTTGTAGAACATGCTTTGATGAAGACCCGCTGGTGGCAAACCTTCAGTTCTCATTTGTCTAATAATGTCTTTAGTTTACTCTTGCTCTTGAGATATAGTTTCACTAAGAATTCATTTGCTGGTGGTCAGTTATTTTCTCTTGATGCATGGAAAATGCCCCCTACCTTCTGGCTTCCATTATTATTACTGAGGATTCAGTAGGTAGCCAGATTGCTGTCTATTTTAGCTGGTTTGACTAGCTTCTCAGGCTGATTTTTTATGATCTTGATGTCATACATTGTGATGCTAACCGCACCTGGGAATTGTGTAATGTATTTTCTGAACAACCTGGCCTGGGCCCAAGTTGAGCTCTCTGCTCTGTCCTGCACATGTTGTGTCTGACCCCATGTTGGACCCCTCACTCTGTTCTGCACGTGTTGTCCCTGACATCAGATTGGACCCCTCACTCTGTCCTCCACATGTTGTCCCTGACCCCCAAAATTGGACCCCTCACTGTGTCGTGCACATGTTGTGCCTGACCCCATGTGGGACTCCTCATTCTGTCTTCTCCCTGGTATAATCATTTTTCATGTTTTTGCCTTATGTCTTCCTAGCCTGCTTAGTGGATAATTTAGCCCTAGTTAATGTACTTTTATTAGTTCTTTTCTTAGTTATGATGAATTTGCTCTTTAGCTAGACTAGACTCATCCATTGAGACTTAAAGATACTCTATTGTTTTTTTTTTCAAACATACTAAAACATTCTTATAGTATCTGGTGGCTTTCTCAACTTTCCATGCCTCTTTTTTTGTTTCTTCGAACATATAGACAATACTGTTGTATATTCAGTATCTCATAACATTCCTGACTTCTGGAGCATTGCAGCTCAGACTCTGTATCTATCATTTCTGCTGGCTCACTCTCGTGGTGTCTTGTTCCCTTGTATAACATTATTTTTGATAGTGAGTGTCTTTTGGAATCTTATTCTGAAGAATTATCTGAAGGCTGGATTAAAATTTCATTTCTTCAGAAAGGACTGTGTTCGTATCCATATTCATATTGCACATTAATTTGAGTGCTACCAACCCAAATACATCTTAAATTCCATTTCCATTTCAGGTGTTCTGGGCCACTAACCCAAGTGAATACTTTTGTGTGGTTCTAATTCTCAGGAAACATCATTCTCTTCCCTTCCCTGCTGACCTGCCAGGTATAACACTGAGGTCAGGACAGACAGGCTTTCTGCGATAGTCCACTTCTCTTTCATGTTCATATTAAAGGTATAATTTTTCATTCATCTTTAAAGTGAAAGCATGGCTCACTGAGGTCCAGATTTTATGTGGAGGCCTCTATCTAGCTGGTAGTGTCTATATTTCACCTCCTGGTTTCTAAACCAGTTTAATCTCATGGCTAGCAGTGATCCACAAGAATAATCCTTTTATACTAACCAGGCCAAGCCTGTGGATCTTCCTTACCAATACCCAACTTTCAGAGCCATTAACTTATCCTGGGATAAAACCATCCTGTACCCTTTGTAGAGAGAAGATAGCTGATACTCATGCCTCCGGTATCCAAGGCCAGGGCTAGAAGTGGAAGAGAAAGCCATGCACAGACTAAAGGCCATCAGGACGGATGAGGTGGCCCTTGCTTCACTTCAGAACCGCCTAAAGTAGGTGTTTCTGTCTCCATTCCAACTCTGCTAGAGCCAGAAAGCCATCATTAGAAGCTGTAGTCACTTTAATGAAAAGAAATCTCACCTGGGCTTAAAAAGCATGTACCATACATCTGCTGGGTTCACTGAAACTTTCATCCACATTTCAAAAAATAAAACTCCTTGGTTCTTTTTTATAGTAGTGGTTTTAGTCCCACTGTTGGACAATGATGATATTCTTGCAGAGAAAACCTATTCTGTTTTAATGAATTGATATTCGTGTAATTAATTGATAAATTATTACCTGTCTTCTAACCACATTAAGAATATAAGGGTTGGATCTGAGTGTGGTGGCACACGCCTTTAGTCCCAGCATTCGGGAGGCAGAGGTAGGAGGATCGCCATGAGGTCAAGGCCACCCTGAGACTACATAGTGAATTCCAGGTCAGCCTGGGCTAGAACAAGGCCCTACCTTGAAAAAAAAAAAAAAAAGAATATAAGGGTTGGGTCGGAGGGCACAAACCTGTGATCCCAGAAGGCTGATGCAGGATGATAAGATTAAGGCCTGTCTGGATGGTATAAAAGGTTCAAGACCAACCTGGCAACTTAATGAGACTCTGCCTCAAAATAAAAACTAAAAGAAGGGCTGAGGATAGCTTAGTGGGAGAGTAGTTACTTAGCATATCTGACGCCATTTGATTCTGCCCCTGGTACTGAAAATTAAAAAGATAACTAGTTTTTACTGCTGATGGAATCACTTAAGCATTTGATTTAATCACAGCACCCCTGAGACTGTATAACTTACAATCCTGGCCTGTAAGAAAGGAATCTGGTCAAATGCCCTTGAAATTTCTCTTGGAAGAAGAGAATTTCACAACACAGATTAAGTAGATTACACATTAAAGGTTCACAGGATGGGTAGGTGGTTCAATGGATAAAAAGACTTGCTGCGGGAGTGTGAGGACCGGAGTTGAGATACTCTGCACCCACATAAATGCCAGGTGGAGGTGGAGATAAGGGATGCCTAGGAAAACTCACTGGCTAGACTAGGAAACAGTAGCTCTGGATGCAATCAAGAGACCTTACCTCAGTAAAGAAGGTGGGGAGCAATGTAGAAATATACCTGACATCAACTTCTGTCCTCTACCTACATGTGCGTGTACCTGCACATATGTACCCATACAACATGAACATGCATAGCACACACACGCACACACACCTGTAACAAAAGTTCAAAGAAACCCTGCAATATAAAGTCTGCTTAATTTTATTCGACATGAGGTTTTCAAGTCATATGCGACTACAGAAATATAAGAACTTTGAATAGGAATAAATCATTTTGGGATGGAATATCCTGCTTCCACAGTATGTCTTTGTCATCAACAAACATGGAAAAGTAGATTGTACAGAAAGTATCGCTCATCCAACAAGTATTTACTGAAGGCCCACTGTGTGAGTACAGCTGTGGGTGTGCATTGTAAGACAGATATGATTTCTACCCCATGGAGATTTTAGGAGCATCAAGTTGACATGTAAGTCATATAAAAGAATATCAAGGGCTGAAGAGATGGCTTAGCAGTTAAGCGCTTGCCTGTGAAGCCTAAGGACCCCCGGTTCGAGGCTAGATTCCCCAGGACCCACATTAGCCAGATGCACAAGGGGGTGCACATGTCTGAAGTTCTGCAGTGGCTGGAGGCCCTGATGTGCCCATTCTCTCTCTCTCTCTCTCTCTCTCTCTCTCTCTCTCTCTGTGTGTGTGTCTGTCTCTTTCAAATAAATAAATAATTTTTTTAAAAAAAGAATATCAAGTAGTTTTAAAAAAAAACCTAGCTGGTCCTTAAATTTTGGACCATAACTATGGGGCAGACTCATGAGCTTGACACTTAGCTGTTTTGTCTATCACCAGGAACTGCAAACTGACTGATACAAATGGACCATTCACAAGACCCATAAGGAGGAATAAGCAGAAAGTTTAGCTCTGGAAGAGAATAATTTCTCTGAGAAAAGAAGTTTGAGAAAGACGGTAGATAAGTAACTAGGTAGTTTTCACCACTTGAAGAATCTCTATGGTATTCGCATAGGCTTCCTAAAACAGTCCCTTTAACAGTGCCTAGTTGGTGGTGCATATCCAGTAAATATTGACTGGAAAGACGGCAGTGGAGATGAGTTCGTGGTGACAGTGATGATGACGATGGTGGTGGTAACGATGGTGGTGGTGGTGACCATAGTATGATCCTCAACTCCTCCCTTCTACTCAATTCTGTGTTCGTTCATCTGGTCACCAGGAACTGTAACTCATCTAAAGCCCATTGTTTTTTTGTTTTCCCCTAGGAATAAATCTTTACCCCTTTTCCCAACAGCTTCCTTATCTCATGTCCCTCCCTTCAATCTCCGTTCTTCCATTCGTTCTTGACAGTGTATCGATGTGAGCTTCCTAAAGCTCTTCTTCATCAAGGCAGCATCGTCTGGCCTGCATTGAAAATACTGGAATGATTTAGCAGGAATGAAAGACTCCCCGCGGTCTCCCGCCCCAGTCTTACCTCTTCCCTCCTCACCATAGATCTTCTGCTTGGCCACACTCCATGCTCTGTACTCCCCCACACCACGCTCGCTCATGCTCACCTTCCCTCCACTAGTCCCCTCCTTGTCTTGTCTTCTTGTCTTTTAGTAAAACATACACATATTTATCCTTTTGGGTCCAGCCCAATGGTCTCAGCCTCTCTAGGGCTTTAACTAGGGTATTAGTTACTTTTTTCAATGCTGAGACAAAAACACAACTGAGGAAGAATGGGTTATATTTTTTAGAATGTTTTATTTATTTATTTAAGAGATAGAAAGAGGCAGATAGAGGGAAGGAGAGAGAAAGAATAGGCACACCAGGGTCTCTAGCCACATTGCAAAGAAACTCCAGACGCATGTGCATCTGGCTTTACGTGGGTGCTGGAGAATCAAACCCAGGTCCGTCCGTAGGCTTTATAGGCAAGTTCCTCAGCTTCTGAGCCTTGTCCCCAGCCCAGAATGAGTTGTTTCTGCTCTCAGTTTGAGGGGACGCTCCATCGTAGCCGGGGAAAGAGCCGCAGGAGGAGCGTGAAGGAGCTCCTTGCACTGTGCTTGACGTCAGGAAGCAGAGAGTGACCAGGGCCACACTCCACTGCGCTTTCTCCTGTGGGTTCAGTCCAAGACAATGGCCCATGGAACAGGGATGCCCACAGTGAGAGTGGATCTTCCCACTGCATTTAATCTAGTTTCAAAACGTCCTCACTGGCATGTCCGGAAATTTGTCTTCTAGGTGATTCTAGAGTCAATCAAGTTGACGATTGAGATTAACCATGACAAGTCCACGCCCTGTCAGCTTCACGTGCCCTCGTGATGCTATTTTTTTCTTAATCTTGGTTTTTGCAATTTCATACATGCATATAATATATTTTGATCTTATGCATCCTCTTTTATTCCCTCCCACCCCCACTAAACCCATTCTTGTTTTCAACTAAGTTTAAACTATAATCTTCTATCCGTTGCCCCTCATGGGTATTGCATAGTACAAAATGCATTCAATCTTATTTCAAAAGTCCCCATAGATTTTAGCAGTCCCGCACTGATCAAAATTCTAAAGTCCAATGTCTTTTCTGAGTCTCAAAGCAATTGCTTAATTCAAACCCCTATAAACATCAAAAAAAAAAGTTACAAAGTTCAGAGCCGTGTATGCTGGTACATGCCTTTAACCCCAGCACTTGGGAGGCAGAGGTAAGAGGATCACCGTGAGTTCGAGGCCACCTTGAGACTACATAGTGAATTCCAGGTCAGCCTGAGCTAGAGCAAGACCCTACCTCGAAAAACAAAAACAAAAACAAACAAACAAAAAAAAAGTTACAAAGTTCAAATATAAAATGGCACAGAGTAAAAATTCTCAGTCCAAAAGGGAGGACTAGGGGTCTAGCCAGGAATTAGAGCAAGCAAGATGAAAATCCAGCAGGGCAAAAATCCTGAAGCTCTACGTCTGGCATCTGGGGCTCATGATGGTTCCTGGGTTCCAAAGGCCTTGGGTCACCCTGCCACTGCATCCATGCTTCCTGCAGCCCATACAGCTTCTCTCCTTGGTTGGCTTTCCTCTTTCCCTACAGCTTTCCTTAGCAGATGTCCTATGACTATGGAATCTCCAACATGCAGGGGCTCCCATGCAACATAGGCATGACCTTCACAGCTTCATGCTATGGTCTCTCAGAGCCTCCTGGCAGGTACTCTCTGACCCTGCCACACGTTGCCTGGCCTCAGTGGCTCTCTGGAAATATGGTGCAAGACCCCATGACCCCTTCAGTCTTGCATCTTCCATGCCTACAAAACCAGTACCATGCAGATGAAACTGCCAAGTTCTGATGCCAGTTTGAAATGTAGCCTGGCCTCCATGGGCTACAATTGCATTAGCCTCTGTGTACCTTCCAGACAGATGCTGGAGAAACAGTTCCCTTGAGGGTTATTTTTGGGCATGGAGCCTCTTCAAGTGGCCTTCAAAGTTTAGGCTCTATCCTTTCAAATATATTTGGATTTTCACAAGTTGAAGTCTTACCCTTAGGGAACCTTTCCGATTGGTGAACACTAGGTTTCTTTTTATTAAAATAACTTTATTTATTTATTTAAGAGAGATAGAGAGAGAGGCAGACAGAGAATGGGCATACCAAGGCCTCTAGCCAATGCAAACAAACGCCAAACACTTGTGCTCCTTGTGCATCTGGCTCATGCGGGTCCTGGGGAATTGAACCTGGGTCCTTTGGTTTTGCAGGCAAGTGCATTAACTGCTAAGCCATCTCTTCAGACCAGTACTAGGTTTCTTTTTTCTTTTTTTTTTTTTTTTTGTGGTGCTAATCCTTTTCACAATTGCAGCTTCCTTGTCTGGATGTTTAAATTTGATCATGCTACTTTCTGTCTAAACTTCACTCTTTTCATACCATCTTGGTCCGTTTAGTCTCTCTCACTGGATAAGAATAGTGAGCAGGAACCATGACCCAGCCAGACTGCTAACCTTATCTTGAAATGTTCTCCGCCAAACAAATTAGTCCATTACACTTGAATTTAGCCTTACTATATTTCCCAGGACACCAGCAGAATACAGCCAGTTCCTTGTAGAGTCCTCGTTCCCCTCTGATACCTCATGGGCTGGGCCTCTGCTCTCTACACTTCTCTCAGCCTTGTAAGTGCTGCTTATAGCATTCTAGTGCTCTTCTAGCCCAGAGTTCCAAACACTTCTCTATTCCTCCCACAAACAGGTCCCAGAGGCCTATGAACCACACGGTAGTTTTACTTTAGCAACATCCCCCCCCCCCCTGCTTCTTAGTACCAAACTCAATGTTAGTTACTTTTCTAATTGATGTGACAAAACACCTGACAAAAGGAACTTAAGGATGGAAGGGTGGATTTCAGCTCACAGTGTTAGGTGAGAGTCCATGATGGGAAAAGCATGATAGCAGAATGAAGCGGTTGGTCACAGCGCCTCCCACAGTGAGGAAACAGATGAATGCTGGCACTCATTTTTATCTTTTTACTTTTTTACCTTTTTACCTTTTACTCAGTCTGGGACCCTGGCCCATGGAATGGTGCTGTCCACATTTAGGATGGGTCTTCTCACTTAATTAACTTAATCTAGAAACTCTCTCCAAAGCGTGCCCAGAAATTCATCTGCTAGATGATCCTAGATCCAAGAAAATTGATAGTTAGGGGCTGGAGATATGGCTTAGCAGCTAAGGCGCTTGCCTGAGAAGCCTGAGGACCCACGTTTGATCTCGTTCCAGATCCCACATAAGCCAGACACACAAAGGTGAGGCCCCACATACCCACTAGGTGGCGCAGGCGTCTGGAGTTCGATTGCAGTGGCTGAGACCCTGGCCAGTTCTCTCTCCCTCTCTCTCTAAAATAAAAATTTAAAATAAATTGATAGTTAAGGCTAACCAGAGCAGCTAGTGTCCACCCCGTTCTGGGCTATGGTAATCCTTTCCCTAGGCGTCTCCTGCAGTGCTTTCTGCATTTATCTGTTATGACATTCACTATATCCAAGGTCATGTTGCTTTTGTGTCTACATTGGGAAGTGCTGCTTAAGAGCAGAATGTCAGTCAATTGGGTCACCATTACACACATTCAAGGTACATGCTCCCCACCCCTACCACCACCACCAAATGACAACTGTACAACCTTATTCCAAAAACTGCCTTACCCATCCCCCCACACACACTCTCTCCCAACAATCCTGGTCCAGGACTTACTTCACCAGGTTTGGACTCCAAGTGAGGCTGAGATCAGACTCCATTGTCTTTTACCCACATGCCCTCCCTTGTGCTTGTAAAGGGAGTTATATGTGTTCATACATGTGTATATGTGTGCTCACGGTGGCAGTCATGATAGGCTGGTGATGAGCCAGTCCTCTGTTCTCTACAGAGGTACTACAAGGGCACTGCCTTTTCTCTGCTGTTAGGAAGTTAGTAAAATTAGAACCATTTGTCAGAAGAGTTCTCAGTGCAGCAGCAATCGGCTCTGGGAGGGACCAGGCTCTTGGCATCTGAAAGAAATGAATCCATGAAGCCACACATTGAATTCTAAAATATTTATTGAACGTTTTCTGTGTGCCAGGCATTGTGTTGGCAGCTGGCATATAGAACTGAACATAACAGAGGAGAGTCAAGTGCTTGTTTCCATGGAATTAATAGTCTGCTTCTCTAATAGTGGGGGTGGGAGGGCAGGCAACAGTCAAGTAAACAAATCAGTAAGATCATTCCAGACAACGAGACGGGCTGCAAAGGAAATATAACCAGAGCGTACTGAAGAGTGCGGAGGGGGGTGGGACGAGGGCAGGGCGAGCGGCTGCTTGGGATGTGGAAGTCCTGGAGGACTCTTGGAGGAGGTGGCATTTACTCTCTGGCATCAGCGAGGGCCAGGCACCTAACACTCCACAGGAGGCTGTAGTGAGTGAGGGGGATCAGGTGCCACAAGGGGCAGTAGGAAGACCTGGAGCTGGGGGCAGGGTGGGGTGTGGAGACACTCCAAGTGCGAGATATGATTAGTGCTTTTCTTTTCCCCAACTCAGCTGCCTGTGAAGGAACTGCAGAGACACTGAGGTGGACTAGGGAGGTAATCAGGAGCTGTGAGGGCCGAGGGGACGGCACTGGCATGGAGCTGGGCCAGCGCTCGGATGTGGTGCGATTTCAGGACACTCCGCCCAGCTGGCCTTGGAGTGCTCCCAGGAATGATGTCACCCTCCGTGCCAGGCTGCTTGATATGCAGGGATTGCCTTCCAAGGGGGTGAAGAGGCCATGTGCTCTAGCATGAAGATGTCAGCCCAATGCCTCAGAGAGAGGACAGAGGAAAAACTGAGGGGCCCCACCCCCTACCGCCATGATAGCCCAGACTTTGGGCTCCTCTCGCGCGGTTGCTCCATAGATCGCTCAAAACAAATCCTGCTCAGAGAAGGACGCCTGGAAATCATGGGACCTGGATTCAGCTCACAACCCGGGCAGCCCCAGTTCTCGTCTGTTTATCACCCCACCCTCAGCTCCAACTCACTGTACAGGTGTGAATTCTTTTCCTATGATGAGAACAAGCATGACACTCACTTAGAAGATGAGGAAAACTGAGGCCATAGAGGCTGAGTCATTTGTCCAAGGTCACACTGAGTCAGAATTTAAAGCCAGGAAGCCTGGCCCAGAACCCCTGTTCTTTTCCATTCTGCTGTCTATCATGACCCTTCTAGGATCCAGGAACCCGCACAGCAGAATGTTCTCTCCCACCGTGTCTCTCGTGCGTGTGGTGGTGTGGATGGGTTGATTCACTGTTAATGGCACCTCAGAGGAGGGCTGACCAGCCATTCCTGGTTATAAGGAACGAAACCTAAAGGGAAGGGGAGACTCCAGCAGATCTGTCTTGTTTAATCCTTTGTCCTTAGACTTGGACTTGAAGTTATTATAATGCTTGTTGTGTGAGTGGCTGGACAGATGGATAAAAGATCACAGGGTGACTTTCACATGAGAAAATCTAGGCAGAGGTTTTTATACCTGACCCCACACCTCGCTAAGTGTGGGTGGGCAGTTCAGGAGCGTAGTGCCATGACCCTTGAGTTCACATTCTACAGTCTAGACCCACGCCATAAGGTCAAATGCTAACAAGGGCATGTTTTGCTAAAAGAAATAAGCTCAAGGGCCTGGGGAGATGGCTTAGCGGTTAAGGCACTTGCCTGTGAAACCTAAGGACCCAGGTTCGATGCCCCAGGTCCCACCTAAGCCAGATGCACAAGGTGGCACATGCATTCTGGAGTTTGTTTGCAGTGGCTAGAGGCCCTGGCATGCCCATTCTCTCCCTCTCTCTTTCTCTCTCCCTGTCTCAAATAAAAATAAATTTTTTAAAAAAATAGCTCCATTGATCATGTGCCACGTGGCGAGGCCAGGTCCTCTGAGTTTTCAAGAGAACCCAGATATGCAGGTCCATGCAAAGTTTTTGGTTTTAAAAAAGTCTGTGCACACCCTCCTCCTCCCCCCACCCCCCCCCTGTCAAAAATATATCTAGGACCTGGGTCATGTGTACAGGGCCACCAGCTGGCAAACTGTAGGAAGGACGCGACAGTCCCAGGAGCCTCGCAGAGGAAGTTGCATTTTGCGTGCCAGCTTATCCGGATTCGAGATGTGCTCAGTGTTTATTTTCTGGTTGTCACCTCAGGATTTTAGTTAAGTCTTGTCTAATGTTGCAGCCAAGCTTACCATTCTGCAGGGGGATTACAGGACGTGCCTTGTATACAAAGCTAGACTGGGGCGGTGAAGAGAGCTTAGCTCTTGAACACCGGAGAGGATGGAAGAAGGGCTCTGAAGTAAGCATCAGGGCCAGACCCAGGGCTAGGTGTAGCCTAGCCACCTTCCCCGGGGCCAAGACTCTCTGCCACCCATGGCTGAACGCAAGGATGGAAGTTTCGTGTTTCTTAATCAAGACGGAACATTTCTTTGTAGGCACGCTTCCCCCACTGGGAAATTCTTTTTATGTACCGTTTAATTCCTTCTGCTGCAGACAGATCCTCATTTGACTCTGTTTGTTTCTTTTCACTGTATGTCATCTCTCCCCCTCCCTGTCTCCTCGCCCCTCATCCTCTGCACTACCCCACAGAGCTTGTGAAGGGGAGAGAGGCCGTGTGCTCATCTTGGCTGTCTGGGGTGGACTTTGAATCCAGGCACATGGCGGACACCCAGTGCAGGGCAGGCCCTTGCACCAGGTATTTAATTAAGCCTAAGCCAGGGATTCCCGGGGTCCAGGGGTGGGGGGATCTGAGAAGCCGGCTGGTGAGGAAGGAGCGGGCTCCATCTCCACATCTTATTTTGACAAGTGCTGTAATTATTCCTTGGCGCTGACAGGCAGAGGCGGAATCACTCTCCTTCCTTCTTCTGAGAGCAAGACTCCTGTGGCTGTCTTTGCTCCTGCCTCCTGCATGCCTAGGTTCACTGATGGGGCAGCACGGAACCAGGCCAGGGCTCAGGTTAGTGCATACACGCCTTGCCTGGTGACCAACAGCAGCCCTGACACTCAGCACCCGGATTGAACAGCTTCCCTGCAAGATCTTTAGGGCAGAAGCTGTGAGGCAGGCATCACATCCCCCCCACCCCAAGGATAGCATGTATTCCTGCAGAACCCAACACATATACAGCACCTACTGTATGCCTGATGGGTGTTGAATTTAATCTTCTCAATAACACACAGATTAGCATTATTACCCCATATCACAAAATGAGGAAACTGAGGCTCTAGGCGAGGGAGCCACACAGTCATTTCTCGTGGTCTTGGGATTGTAACCAAGGGCTAACTGGCCTATACCTCTGCTGTTTTCACTTTCTAGTATTGTGTCCTGGGGAGGTCAAATTCTTGGGCTATGTCCCAAACTATTGCTTGGTGGGTTCTGGAAAGTTCTGTCTACGTAGCACAGTTCTTCTTCTTCCAATGCAGCCTTGGTACCTTCTCATCTGGCACAGGGCACCCTTGCCTCCGTGATAGCGCTATCGTGGAAAGAATAAAAAGGGCAGAACAAGCAAGGTACCCTGATAATTCTGAAGTACCAGGTTTCTGAGAATGCCCCATCATTCTGTGTGACCTGTAATGGGTGTTCTCACCTCCTGTGAGGTCACAGATGATCACACAGGTCAGGTGCAAAGACTGCTCACTCTGTGACCTTGGCCAAGTAACACTACAGCCCTGAGCCTCTCTCCCCAGATGTAAAATCAGGCTAACGCAGCAAGCCATCTGGTAGTAGGATTTTCAGAAAGATGGAACAAATCCATGCATGTAAAGACTGCACCTATAGTAAGTTAGCCACTTTGAAGATATGACAGCTGTGTTGCAAGAATGAATCCAAGTAAACCACGTCAAAAATTCTGCCAGGAAGTGTGGTCTGTTGCAGAGTCATCTGTGACCCAGAGAAAGTGGCTGTCTCTCCCCACAACCCACCACTTTCCTTGTGCCTCCTCACCAATGGTCTTCATGTGCCTAACGCTGTGTGTGTCTGCTGAGCCCCTGGTTATGTTGCAAGCCTGGCACTGGGGACCAAACACACAGCATTAAATAACATGGGCCTGATCTCTCAGAGGGAGCTACACTATGCTGACATCCTGCAAGTGGGAACTAGGAAAGTCCTCTTTGAGAACATATTTGAGTCATCAGTGGGAGGGCATTGCTAGGCAGAAAGGAGACGCTTGTGCAAAAGCCCTGAGGGGAGAAAAGTTTGAGAAATAAAAAGTCTGGAGTGGCAGGATAATGGGAGCAAGGTTAGGAAGTAGTCGGGAGTCAAGTCACAGAGGGCTTAGAGCCACAGTGAGAACGTTGGGCTTAATCTTGGTTTACAGCCTAGGGTGGTTATGACGATTGCAACAGACAAAGTGCTTGGAGCAGATCTGTCATGTAGGTGGGTCTCAGGGGGTTGCTAGCCTTTATCATAACCATGCCTCTCCCCACACTCAGTTCTGAGGCTGTCTGGGGTTTCTTGGGAAGTTACATACTTTCTAGCTGGGTGATAGAACTGTTAGAAGGTCTTGGATACCAAGTCCCTGTGTGTGTGTGACTTAGCTAAGTGTCCTTATTCCTCTGGGTTTTGACCACGCAGCTGCAGCACCCCCTCCCCCCATCAGGTGGCTGTGCCCATCAAGGTGAGGCTGAAGTGCGGTCAGGATTCTCATTGTTGAAACTACTCTCGCGACCTAAGGCAAGTAGATGACTTGAGATCCCAGTAAACAATCCCTTCTCACCAAACCACTGCACAGCTGAGCCCCACACACGTACCTGTAGGGAAAGGTGGGCGTGGGACACAGGTGGATAGTGACTCTATCCAAGGTCACAAGGGTTCTCTGTGACCCTACAGGGCTCTTATGGAAGCTGCATCCCAGTAGCTTATAGCCCTTGGGACCAGCTGAGAGTGACACAGGACCAGCTGAGAGTGACGCAGGACTGCCAAGCAGCCTGCCCTGCACATCTCCCAGGAAGAGTAACTGAGTTCCGACTCAAAGCTGAAACCGTGGTTATTTTTTAATGAGCTGGAAAAGGATAAGCAGAGTTCCTCAGGGGCATCAGCCATGACAGGCAAGTTTAAGAAAATAAAACAAAGTGCTTATAAACCCAAACGTTGTTTAAAAGCCAGCAAACGCACATTGACATAAGGGGCTAGGTCCCATTAGCACCTAATAAGCTGAGGGGCCTTGAATGAGTCCACATCTCTACCCAGAGCTCCATTTCTCCACCTACAAAATAAGAGAATTAAAGAGAACACTGTCTGTGTTTTCTTCCATCATACCAGGCTTTGATTCTAAGTATTTCCTGGTCAAGTCTCTCTTGGGCTGCCCAGAATCTACACGACCATCGATCGCTCGAGAACTTTCTTTCTGGGCCCAGCGTAAGCATTTCTCCTGATGCACTTTCCATCCGGACCGAATTCACTGCACTCTTCTCACCTAAACTCCTCTGAAAATTTTATAGAGGTTTAGATAAAAGCACTTCATTCCAAAACTTCTACTTCTCTAGTCGAAAACAATTGTTTTAGCAAGTTTTATTTTTGGGGTGTGTGTGTGTGTGTGTGTGCGTGTGCGTGTGTGTGTGGTTTATGCATGTGTATGTGCTCTTGTGGCACCCCATGCACTGGCCTGTGGTGTGCAGGGAGGTGCCAGCCTGCAGTGGAGAGTGTGAGCTGCCCGCTTCGTCACTCTTCTGCCCATTCTTGTTTGAGCAAGAGTCTTACTGATACCAGGGCTTGTTGTTTGTCACGAACCAGGGTGATTCCCCGGCCAATGCTCCCCTTTGCAGGATTGGGGTTACAGGCACCTTAGCAATGTTCAGCTGTTTATGTGCAGATTCAAACTCAGGTGGTGTCGGGCCCCATCAGTCCTTCGTGCTTCAGCAAGAAGCACACTTAATCGCTAAGCCATCTCTCCAGCCCTCTATCATTCTTATTTAAGCAGAAACTCCTGATATTCACTATGGACTCCTTCCCAAATCCTAACATAGAAATTTTGGCATATATACTCATATTTCTTAACCTTTACAACCTCACACCTTCTCCACTATTTTGAATGGTCCCATCTGCCCTTGGCCTTGGTAGACTTATTCAGCCTTCAAAGTCCAGCCCTTTGTTAAACTTTACATCCTCCAAGCTAAGTGAATTGTACCCTGGGGCATAACTCTTCAACCCAGCCCATCCTTTGTCTTCCAGTTCTTCTTCTCAGCCTCCGCAATTTGAGTAGAAAGCATCATAAGAGAGAGAAATCTTCCCAGGGACCAAGGAGATGGTTCAGCTGTTAAGGGCACTGCTCTCAAAGCCTGCAGGCCCGGGTTCAAACCCCTAGTGCCCATGTAAAACCAAATGTACAAAGTAGAAATTTCCACTCCTTTTTAAAATTTGTTAAAATATTTTATATTTTTTTTATTTATTTGACAGAGAAAGAAGGAGAGAGATGGGGTTGGGGAGAGAATGGGCCTGCGAGGGCCTCCAGCCACTGCAAACAAACTCCAGACGCATGCGCCACCTTGTGCATCTGGCTAACGTGGGTCCTGGGGAACTGAACCACAGTCCTTTGGCTTTGCAGGCAAACGCCTTAGCCACTAAGCCATCCCCCCAGTCCTCCACTCCTTTTTCATGGTTGGCCCAGAAAGGTGTGCATATTCCAGAAAGTGCTACCCTTAGCCTAGGTCTTGCTTTGAAAGGTCAGGCTGCAGACTGATGGAGCAAGGGTCAGAGTGATGAACAGAGGGGAGGGGGAAGAGAGTGATTGGGAAGCCAGCCGTAAAAAATGTTGACCTATGTTTGTCTGTTTCCTTTCTACAGCCTAGTGTCTAGGCCAACCACCATGGGCAAAATGGACAATATATCCACCAAGTAGGCAGGGTTCCAGTCTTGTGGCTGGAGCATGGCTCTTGCAGTGGGTTTATTTCCACTTACTAAAGGGCATCTGTAATGAATGTGGGCAGTGATTAAGGAGCGGGAGACGTGTTTATACTCCACAAGGGCTGAGATGAAACACCAATAACATTTAATGTGGCGCACTGACATTTAAATGTCAATTAAGAAATCCCTGTTCTGCTTGGCTGGCCCCTGGATCCTCGAATGAACACTAACCTCTGACTGCCTAGCCAGCCCTACTGGGGCCTGTTGGCAAGCAGATGATACAATAGCCACAGTGAGGATGATGATGATGAACAAGGGTGGGCAGAGCTGGGGCAGGCTGAGATGCTGCGAGAGTAAGCCAGGCCTGAAGAATGGTCTGAATGGAGACAGGGACCGAGTGGCACCAGGGAGGACCAGGGAAGTGTGGGGAGCTGGCTGGAGTGGGTGCCTCAACGGTCCTGTGTGACCACTCTCCAGGTAGGCAGCACCAGTGGTCTTCCTCCTTCCTTCCAGCAGCCCTTCAGGGCATTGTCTAAAGCTCATTTTTACGCTTACCCCTGTGACGGTCAATCTTGATTGTCACCTTGACAGGATTTAGAATCACCTTAGAAGCAAACCTCTGAGCATGTCCGTCAAGGTGTTCCCAGAGGGTTAACTGAGGAGAGAGGACCCACCTCACATGTGAGTACCACCATCTCATGGGCTGGGCTCTCAGACTGAATTCAAGGGAAGGAAACAAGTAGAACATTCTCTGCTTCCAGTGTGGGTACAAGACCAGCTGTCTCACCTTCTCTTCCCAACGTGGTTGACTCTATCCCGAAACCCTGAGCCAAAATAGACCCTTCCTTCTCTAAGTTGTTTTTGACAGATATTTTGTTATAATGATGAGAAAAAGTAATCCATGTACTCCCCCTGAGTGCCGTCTCAGTCCATTCATGTTGTTGGTGATACAATACCGCAGACTGGGTAAGCTATGAAGAAAAGAGACTGACTTTGGCTCATGTACCTCATCCAAGGTTGAAGACCTGTATTTGGTGATAGTTTTCTTGCTGGCAGAGGTGGCCCAGTGCTCCATGTAAAGAGAATTCACAAGAGAGACTTAGCCCAACTGTTTTATTTTTTATTTATTTATTTATTTATTTATTTATTTATTTATTTATTTAAGAGACTCTGTGCAAGAGAGAGACAGAGAAAGAGGAAGAGAATTGGTGTGCCAGGGCCTCAGCCACTGTAATGGAACTCTAGATGCTTGCGCCACCTAGTGGGCATGTGCGACCTTGTGCTTGCCTCACCTTTGTGCGTCTGGCTTACATGGGATCTGGAGAGTCAAGCATGGGTCCTTAGGCTTTGCAGGCAAGCGCCTTAACCACTAAGCCATCTCTCCAGCCCCCAATTGGTTTTTATTCCAGACCCTCTCTTGAGATAACTCTATCAATTGCTAATATCCACTAATCACACAGAAAGATGAAACCATTCATAAGTACAGAGACTTAATCACTTCTTAAAGATACAACTCCTAGGGCTGGAGGGATGGCTTAGCAGTTAAGCGCTTGCCTGTAAAGCCTAAGGACCCTGGTTCGAGGTGCGATTCCCCAGGACCCACATTAGCCAGATGCACAAGAGGGTGCACGTATCTGGAGTTCGTATGCAGTGGCTGGAAGCCCTGGCGCACCCATTCTCTCTCTTTCTCTCTGCCTCTTTCTCTCTCTCTCTGTCACTCTCAAATAAATAAATAAAAATAAACAAACATGAAAAGATGCTTTTTAAAAAAAGATACAACTCTTATAATGGAATTAAATGCCCACATAGGAGGACAAATCATACATCCTACCAGGTGCTGCATCTGAGGCCAAACATGTCCCATTAGACTGGTGTTTTCTCAAAGCTCCATCCATCTCTTTGCCACGTATGACAATGCACACAATATCCAACACACAGCAAATGCCCAAAAGTGGTACCTTATTAACTTCCACTCAGTATGTAGATATTTATCAAGTGTCCATGATGTGCCAGGATTATCTTAGAAATAGGCTAGAAAAACACCTAGGATCTACACACACACACACACACACACTCACAACACACACACTCACAAACACACACACACACCATGGTGTTTGTTACGCCTTCAAAGACAAACAGAAAAGTAAACTCTAAGCTACTCATAAGCCGATAAGGGAAATCGTGAGCCCATCTATGCTGACTGTGTGGCTTGTTGAAGGTGAGCAAGTGAAGCTGAGCCCCTACCTCCAACGAATATGTGTTTGTAAGTCAGAGAAGAGGCTGATTACCAATGTGGAGGCAGGCATAGGCCTTGGAGGGCTCAGGAACAAGGGCAGAAAGAGTGGGCCATGTCCTGAGCTCAACAGCTTCATTTGTGGGAGCTGTGACCAAGCATCATGTGGTCACATGGGCTTCTGCCGCCAGTATACAAGCTCTGTAGAGTAAAGACTTTATCTGTCCTGGGCTATGGTATTCTGGAGCTGGGACATGCTTGAGGCATGATACTTGATAAGTGGCTGTTGGGTGAGTAAGTGGTGAATTCTCTGTTCCCTTAACCACCCTCCCCAAAATCCAGGGGTTCCCACAAGTAAATTTATTTGGCAGGAGCCTGCCCTGAAGTCTGGCATCCCGTGGCATCCCCTGTATGCCATCTCCCAACCTCTGAGCCAGTCTCATGCCTGAGCAGGACACGCTCCATTTTCTCATAAAAGCCCTTCCAACCAGGGGCACATTTGCATTTTGAGTTTCCTGGAATTGTCGTACAGAGAAATCTGTCTTCCAGAGCCCAGGGCTCTAAGCTGCAGCTGTAGAGCTAAAGCAGGAGCAAGTGGGACGTGTGCCCAGAATGAGGTTCCGACCCTAGAATAACACGTGAGACCCAGGTTTCTGAGGCTCCCTGCCGTTCCAGGGCCCACAGAAGCAAACTGTGCCCACCTCCTCCCCACCAAGTGTCTGGGTGACAGGTTTGACAGGCAGACGTGTGGCTTCCACATTTTCACCCCTCATATATTCAGACCTAGATCCCTTTGTCTTCTGTCTTCCCGATCGTGGACACTGGAGGGAAACTGCTAGAATGGCCTAGGAAAGCCAGGGGGTTCCCCCCCTCGATCATCCATCCACCATCCTGTCATGTCCTTGCCCTCATGCCTGGTGAGACGCGTCCCCCCGGTGCACAGGCGACTCACTCACTGATTTGGCAGGCTCTGCTCTCCTCACCTCAGCCTGGTCATAGTTTATATCACCCTGCCAGGCAGACACAGCACGAAAGGGAAGGAAGCTGGTGGTTGTTCTGACTTTGAATCAATCCATTGCTCAGTTGATTGGAACTACATCCCCGGGGTTCATACTGATGAAACTACGTGGAGCCTGCTGGACTCAGGCTCACTCGTATCCTCTGCTTATGGATGAGGATTCCTCTCTTGTCCTGGCCTACAACTCACACTTTAGCCGGAGACTTCACAGCAAGGGATTCCCCACTAGGTATCTGGCATGAAAAGTGTGGTAAAGTTATCTTGTGTCTCCCTCTTTTTATTTACTGCATGTTGTTATTCTTGGTTGTTTTTGATAATGTGGGTGAAGCCAGGGCCTGCTAGGCAAATTGTCTCTCATTGAGCTATACCTCAGCCCCTCCCTGCTCCCTTTATGCTACTTTTGTAGGAGAAATGAAGGCAGATATACACAGCTTAGACACCATAAAGGGATGCATGTGCCAGTCTGAAATTTCATGGTTTGGGGCACACTCACAGTAATCCCATCGCATACTCCTGCCCTCACACACTTGTACACACCCAAACACACCCCACACACAGAGGGGGCAGTCCTTGATCCCCTTCCTTCTTCTCCCGCTTCCCCTGTCACAACACACTATGAACACAGTAAGAACTAGAGGCTGCACGACCCAATAGATGAAGGAAGACACCTATTGGCCTCCTAGTGACAAATTTTCATTTTACCTTGTGAAATATCTATAATTATGCGTGTTTCCTAAAACTCAGTGTGACTTAAAAGGCATAGTGTAATGGGAGTATTCAAAACTTATAGCCCCACACATTTCTTATTATTCTACCCTTGCTCCGATACCCCTAAAAACACTCCTAATGGTTCCGGGAGGTAAATTATGTCAAAAAAAAAAACTTTTTTAAGTAACATCTATACTGTCATGCCCTTTGGTCTTTCTAATGTTGAAAGGTTTTGGGAAAGGAGCAGACAGTTGGTGACGCTGACCGTGGTCCTGAACCAACATTGTCTCTAGGGTGAATAGATGTAGAGAAAACCTCATCTTCCCTGGCCTCCAGACTGCTAAGTCACACTCTCTTCAGAGCCATGGCTTGTGAACCTGGATCTCAAAAAAACATCTCAACCATCTTAAGTAATTCTCCACTCAGGCACGGACACCATTCTACTGGATGGTGCGTCTTCTGGTGTGCATACGAAGACCCACATCCTGTGTACATGTGGTTTGCCATTGTTGTTTTTTTTTTTTAATGTTATTAGACTTTTTAAAATCTTGGATAACACACAATTTTCATAACTTCTGATATGTTTCTTAGAAAAAATAATCAGCCTATTCATCTATCGTGCCAATATTTGTACCATTTATACTTACTATGATTTTATTTTCATTTAACAGATACAAAACTGAGGCTAGGGAGGCTAAGTGATTTGTTTTTGATTGAGTTAATGAGAAAGAGATTTGGGGACTCCATCCTGTGCCCTTTTAATTTCACTTCAAGACATTATAATAAAATGACCACAGGACCAGAGTTCTGTGTGTGGAGTCTATTATCTGTCAACCTTTCCTCCTCTCCCTCTCTTTCCCCCTGCCCCCAAGTGTGGGCTGACAAGGAAATTAACATTCAAGGCACGTTCAGCTCAGTTCTGATTCCCATAGAGAGAACACAGCCTCTGCCTGCCAATTAGTGACGTTCAGATCTCTATTAAATATGGGGACAGCTTGTTCCAGTTATGCAAATGTCCTTGTCTGAGAGCAACTATGGGCCAGCATCCCAGCACCTTCTCTCCCCAGAGTCACCATGGAGGTCACTTGGCCCCTCTGGCATTTCTTTAACCAGCAGTTGAATCAATAACTATTTATTAAATCCTGGACCAGGCTCTACATGAGGCCCAAGGGCAAGTACTGCTGCAGACTGAAGGAAATTAGTCCCCAGTAGAAAGTGTGGCAGGAAACAGGAAAGAACTTTGGGAGAGTGTGCTCTTTCTAAATTCCCAGTTTTTATTTATTACCTCAAAAAAATTGGCAAGAAAAAGAATAAATATTTGTTAAGTTCTGACTATGTGTCTGGTGCTATATTACATGCATTTCATTTCATGCATGATTTCATTCAAGTCTATTAATTCTATACAAGGAGTGATGTACTACTTGTCTTGAAGTACATATTTGAAGTAGGGATAAGTAGTATTTTAATCCTAACCTTGCACCTTTCTTTTGGTGGAAATATCTGATCCCAAGATCTTCATCAGCAAAATGGAAGAAAATCATATTTGCCTCCTAGGATCATTGTCAGAAGTAATTAGATAATGTGTTTAAACCCAAGTGTCTCATCTCACATAATATAGCAAAGTATTAATGTGTCTAATATGCAAGGAAATGATAAAATGTACTGAATGAGGAATGAATGTTCACAACAAAGGAATAGTGTACGTATGTGTGTGAAGAGTGGAAGGAGACAGTTTGGGGAAGAAATCATCTTGTTTGAGGTCTTAAACTGTCTGTATTCATATGTATTTCCCTTTAAGCTTTTAAAGTAATAGAAAAATATTGAATTATCTGGAGCCATAGAGACATTCAGTAATTCCCTGAAAGCCACACAACAAGGAGAGGGATGTAGACAGGACTCAGCCTGTGCATAGTCTGCCCACACACCACATTATCTCTCTCACTCCACTTGGGAAACACATTTAGAATAGCTTAGGAGACCCCCCCCCCCGGGGACACAAGGAGACTGGCCTATGAGTAAGACTTAGATCAAAGCAGAAAACAGGGCAGAGGAGGGGAGGACAGAAGTTAACAGGACCCTGATTGTCAGGGGCAACACTATTAATGAGAGTGGAGCACCATGAAATTAATGACCTGCCCAGAGCACCTGAGACATTGAAAACGCAAAATCACAGACCAGGAAAAGGATGGAAACCATCACAAAGAATGAGGAAGAGGGAAGACATGGCACAAGAGTATGAAGAGCAGAAAGCCTGGGCCAGTGGCCAGATGTTGAGAAGAGAATCTGATTTGGGATCCTGGAGATCGGGGTCTATAGTTTAGGGAGTTGGGATAGCTGGTTCCTAGAAGAGCTAGAAACAGAAATGCCTGAATCCCAATTGTCACCAAAAATAGGCTACAGGTCAGTGACCAAGGTGCAGGGTAGGCAGTATTAGATCACACATGCTTCTCAGTACAAAATGGCTTTGCCCCTGAAGGGAAAAAAAAAAAAAATATATATATATATATATATATATGGAAATGTGTTAATCGTCATGATTAGGACATCTACTCAGCACTGATATCTACTGACTAGAGACCAGAAATGCTATTGAAAAATCCTACCAGGCACGAAAATGTCTCATGCCACATTGAATGACCCAGTCCAAAATGCCCATTGTCACTATGGAAAAAAAAACAAAAAAACAAAACAAAAAAAAAAAACCTTTAATGTTAGAATCAATGAGTCCAGGTGTGGTGGTGGCACATATCTGTAATCCCAGCACCTGGCAGGCTGAGGCAGGAGGGTTGTGTGTTCCAGGTCCTTCTGGCTACAATAATGAGACGTTGTTTCAAAACAAATGAGTAAGAAGAGGGGCACAGTGGTCAGGCCAAACACCCCAAGGGGATTCAGGAGGAAAAGAGGTCAGACAAGGAATATTAAAGGGTCAAAATGACACAAGGAGGTTATTGGTCACAAAACTGGGGTGTCCTGGAGGAAATGCAGCAAGAATCAAGCGGCTAGAAACAAATGCTGAGCTTAGATAGAACACCCAGAAGCACACTGGGGGAGGAAGGTCTTTGGTTAGGAGCTTGTTGGTCGGAGTCTAGACGGCAAACACGTGTGATGGATGAGGTTCAAGGTGATGGTGGTCTGGACAGAAGGTTGAACAAAGACAAGAGGCTTGAGTGCTTCACTATCAGAGGCAAACAAGCAAGAACTTTAGAACATAAAACTCCCACGTCAGACCTCAAGAGTCAGCAGCAGGTCAATGATTGAAAGTGTGACCTGCAGTAGCTGAAAACTGGGATAGAACTGGGACAGGAGGAGAAAGAGTCTAGAAAGATGAGAGAAGATGCTCTCAGGAAATCCTCACCAACCAAAAAAAAAAAAAAAAAGTTGCAAATATTCACTGCACACCTTCTGATTTGGCCTTAGCAAAACTCCCTAGACTTAGCCTGCCCTGGGCCCAGGCTACGGCCTCAGCAAAGCAAGGAGCTGGCAGCCAGGGTCCGGCTGTCTGTGTGTAGAGCCTGGGCCGTGGACTCATACCCATAGAGGTCCAAGCTCCCGACCTGTCATCTTCTACAGATTCCACCTTTGATAGTTGGCCACCTCTCTGTGCAGCTTCGCTTTCTCTCCCATAAAATGGGAAGAGAGAGGGACTGCCTGGGTAGATCACCTAGCCTGCAGAGGGTCTTGCAAACCACCATGATTGCTGTTGGGATCTCATTCCCTTGGGAGTGTGTCTGAACACCCTGTCGCATGTCTGCTGCTGCTGCTGCTGCTGCTGGAAAGCATTCATTCAATCCATTCAGCAGCATTTCCTGGGCATCTAGCACATTCCATTCCTGTGCTGACTACAGATGGATAGCTGTTCTTTGTTTGCTGAGCTCCTTAGGGTCAAAAGGCATCTTGAAGTTCACAGATTTCGTACTGAATGCACGTCCCGCACTCAGGGCTGAGGCTCATACCACTTGCAGTTGTCATCAGCTCCCCCTCTCTGGAGGCCATCGGCTCCTTTTTACAGACTACATAAAGTGTTACGATGAGATTTTCTTGCTCCTGGCTCTCTCTCTGAAATTCTCTAGACTCGTTTTTTTTTAATGTTTTTTTTTTCCCATATCATTAGGAATTTTCAATGCCTCATTCTCCCATCCTAGCTCCTCTATGGGCTCAGTCCACATATCAGTCCCCAGACACTCCCCAGCACAAGCTATGATGTGCCTCTTCCTGTTGAAGTGGGAAGCAGAACACTGCTGGCATGCTGGCGCCCTTCACCAACACCCGTGTGCTCCAGGAGGCCTAGCTTGAACTCAGAAAGACAGAGCTCTTCAGAAGTAACTTGGAACACAACGTTACTTTCCTGAGATCAGAAGGACAAAGCAACTTCTCAAGCTGTCTCTAAGGAGTCTGCTCTCTCCCAGGTGGAACGAGCTCCCCAAATCCACTCTGATTCAGAGCAAGAGAGAGGCTTTTGACAACCTGCTCCTCCAGACACTTTCAGATACATTTTGTGACCCTCTCCGACCCTGTCTTGGGAAGCTCTGAGATGTCTTCTACACCAGAGAGCACTCCAGGCTTCTGTTGGAGATACTCAAATAAACTCCCCAACATCCCTAAGCCCCAGTTTCCTCAGGTGCTAAACAGCAGGATTTGGCAAGCTGTTGGGCAAATTGAAGTTGGTACCCATTATACTAGATGGGAAAAGCATTGTTTTCTTAATATACATGCGGTAGTTTGAGTGTAAAGTGTCCCCTATAGGCTCATGTGTTTGTGATTAAGCCTCATACTCAACCCCCATATGGTGGCATTTTGGGAGGTATAGCCTTGCTGAAGAAGGGGTGTTGCTAGGGGAGGGTTTGGGGGTATTAAGCCAAATTCCCCCCTGCCAGAGCCAGCTCATTCTTGCTGCTCCCTGCAAACTGTTATGCCCAGCCTCCCATGACCCCTCAAGACCGTAAGTTCAAATGAACTGTTTTCTTCCATAAGCTGCTTTTGCTTAGGTGTTTCGTGTCAGCCACAAGAAGGTAACTGCTATGGTACAGTAGGATGCCGTCTTTGGTGCATGTAGATCCAAGGCACTAGAATCAGGTTGACAGAAAGACATGGGCATGGAGAGAGCCACAGTGGACTGAAATCATGGGAGGAGTAAGACACCTTGGGCATTTGGCATCTGGCTCAGAGATGTTGGCTCCCGAGATAACTGTCCTGGATATGGACAGAAGAGAATGCCAGAGTTCACTGCTCCTCCGCATCCTTTCCTTGTCTGTACCTTGACATTCTAGATTCAGTGTTAGACAAGGAGCACTAGAGGGTGAGGGATCCAACCAACCCAAGATGGACTTAGGCTCTGCCAGCAAATGGATCAGTGATACTAGAAGTCACTTTACCTGTCTGAGACTCCACAGTCTTAGCAAGAACATGTTTCCTTATATGATTGTTGGGAAAAACTGAATGAGATATATTCCCAACACTCTTGTCTGACATATAGTTGATACTTTATAACTGATGGCTGCTATAGTTTTCTTTGTCTTTTTTGTAATTTTATTTATTTATTTTCAAGCAGAGAGAGATATAGAGAATACAGACAGACAGAAAATGGGTGTGCCAGGGCCTCCAGCCGCTGCTGACAAACTCCAGATATGTGTGCCACTTTGTGTATCTGGTTTTATTTGGATATTGGGGAATTGAACCCAGGTCATTATACTTTATAGGCAAGTTCCTTAACCACTAAGCCATCTCTCTAGCCCCTACTTTTCTTCTTATTTGCATAATAACAATCTTAATTATTACTGAAATCCAAAACCACAAACAACTTGGAAGAACAAGGGTCTTCTTTTCTTCATAGGATTCCCTCCCTCCCCACTTCCCTTCTTCCCTTATTCCGGCTCTCCCCCTCTTTCCCTCGCTCTCTCCCCTATCATATTTTCCTATTTTCTTGTTTTGAGTGCCCCCGTAGGTTTCAGGTAGAGCTGCAGCTGGGATGGACTATATAACCCTCTAGGTCTCCTGCCTTGGCCCCATCTCTCACTCTCTCCAAAATCTTATCAAATATTAAAAGCTGTGAAAGAGGAGACAGGTTTTAAATCATTTTAATCACAGCATTCCTCAGCCTTCTGAAAAGGGCTCGAAGGAATCGATTCAGAAGTGGTAATTATGACCGCGGCCCTCTGCCAGGCGGCAGGTCGGCACTGGAACACTAGCGACAGATGGCAGGCAGCAACTGGGGGGCATGCCCTGTAGGTGGGGGCCCGAACAGGGGATGCCTCATGGGAGGCTATGGAGCTAAGTTGTCCCAGGGTGCATAGTGGGTTTGGAAATGCACCCCAAAACACGCTGAAAACCACCTTACTTTTATTACATTCCTTCTAGTTCCAAGGGCTTCACACTACATTGGAGCCTCACAGCTAGTCTGGAAGGCTTGTCCTTAGTCTCCTTATAAGAGAGGCTGAAAAATGCCAAGACATGTCTTGAACCCATGTACCACCTCTGCCCTGCTTGGAAGCCTTCCGTGTGGTTTGCCTGGTCTCAGATTCAAGGGCGCTGCAAGATGTCAGAGGAGCGCTGTCCCTTCAGCCCCCACATCCCTCATCAGCCCAGGTCACTGTCCAGTCGATGCAGGATTAGAGTCCTGGGAGGGATTAGATCTCTATAAAGATGCGGGAGACTCCCAGATCCATGAACCAACATCGAGTACTTGTCTAATTTATCAAAGAATTGAAAACACGGACTCAGAGAAGGAGAGACTATGAGATTTATTTTAGGGAGCATTAATGTAAGAGAGAAAACAAGGCAGGAAGCAACCTAGTCAAATGAAGGAAAATCTCTCTCACATGCTTCCAGGAGAAGGGAAGAAGAGAGGAGGGCAGAGAAGAGGAACAGAAGGAAAGGAGTGAGAAGGCTGGACGGAGCTCACATTTGTGAGCCCATTTGTGTGAACCAGACATCTAATTAGAATGAGCTTTACCATCAGGGTCAGGTGGTGTGCAGGGAGAAACCTGATTGGTTGCTGGGCTCAAGAGGAGCACTTGACTCAGGAAGGGCCCACCCATGCGGGCTGAGCCTGTGAAACTGAGCAAGAAATAGGAAGCAAGCGGTTGCTGTTGTGGAGGAGGAATTAGCAAATTGTTGCTTCAGTCGTTTTGGATGGGACTGAATCAGACAGGAGTTCTAGTCCTGCCAGGGCAGGCATGGTGGCATCTGTGTTTCTGTGAGCGACTGTCTAGCTAAGTACCCATCAGGAAGGAAATTCACCTTGCGCCACATCACAGTTTTCGTTCACTCCTCCTACTCTTCCCTTCCAAGAGGTTGTCTGTACCTCTTTTCTGGCTACTGGGGTTTATCTATTCATCCCAGACACCAGTGGCTCACCTCCCCTTTCCAGTAGCTACCACAACCTAGCTGTTCCTCACCTGACTGGACTGAGGTCTTGACACTCAGAACCTGTTTGCCTCAGACTGAACACTGGAGCCAGCCCTAGCATCCTTCAGCCCCTTGAAGTGCTGATGCCCGTCTCAGTGGGGTCATCACTCCCCCCCACCCCCCGCAAAGACTGCTAGCTCCTCATTGTTCCTCTCCACTAATTCACACAGTGGCTTTCCACCGATGGCACAACTAGTCCTTTGTAGGAGCAGCTGGTTTGGGCTGTTGAGAGTCCCTGTGCTGGCCCTACTCATCAGAGTCAGGACCAAGCAAGGGACCCAGTGCACAGGAGGCTTTTCAGTGACATCAGCTGAGTGAATTCCATGTGGAGGAACGTGGAGCCTTAGGGAATAGGGCAATCTACAGATTCGGGCTAGGCAGAGCAAACAAGAGAGCCAAATTGGCCATTTACATATAAAAAAAAAATCCCAGGAAAATTCTTCAATATTGTAAGAAAGTATGTTTTCCATCATTGCTCTTGAAAAATGCATCCCTCTTGATCTATCTTTCATTTCCCTACACTTAATAGAGACGTGAATACAGAGAGCTCTGTCTCTACTCTGAGACAAATAGCACACTGCACAAGGTAATAAATGGTGAGTAGACGCGGAGTACGCTTGTGGGAAGGAGGAAGGGCGTGGTGGGGGTGCGGAGGCATGCAGACCCTGTGTACCCAGATTTCCCAGGGAAGCTGGCCACAGACCAAATGCATAATGTCTCAAGTTTTTTTTTAAAGAGTTGCCTCCATTAAATACACACACACACACACACACACACACACACACACAGCTAAATTAAAAAAAAAAATCAAATAAACAAGCCAAATCAAACATCTGCTCAGGGGCATTGGTTCTTAGAGTCTGCATATATTTCCCCACCAAGTAAAGAGAAAAGCTCCTTGCCGATGTACTCAAGGGGGACCATCAACCCCGCAGAACCCACCAGATGCCGAGGGCTTGCGTGCTCTCCAAGCCCTCCTTTCTCAGGCCCCTGCAATCCCCACACCAAAGGGAAAAAATATTTACAGCCCGAGCGAGCAGCGCTTAGAAGATCAAGGCGAACGCAGAGCTGAAATCACTCACGCATTGTTCCTGTTTGCTCCGCTGTGCGATCAAATGCTTCCCCATCCCCAATGATTAATCGCCTCTCAAGTTCTCACCGCAACTTGTGCGATGTTATTATTGACTGGAGCGGGAATATTCATGGCGGGGCCTTGCCGCTGGAACAGATGCGAGCCGTGGGGTGGGCCGCCTGAGTTTCTCTGCTGTCTGAGCCAGCCCACCCGAGACTTCGCCCCCACATCCACTGGTGCCCAAGGAACTGCTGTCTGACAACAGTCACTAATATGGCTTTATTAATGGCTACCCTGTTGAATGTTCACTGTAATATCATTATTGTACCAAGCACACCACATCCCCAAGTCATCCCTTGATACCCCAAGGAGGTAAGTTCCAGGGTCTGATAGACAGCAAGCTGCAGATGCTCAAGTCACTGTCGCAAAGTGGCCCATCCCTCTGGGTACTTTACATTAGCTCTAGATGACTTGCAACACTCACAACTCTGTAAATACTCTGTAAATGGCAGTTGTGCTTTAGAGAAAAATGGTAAGAAAAAAAGGGGGGCTGCCCATGTTCAGGACTGATGCAGTTGTTTTTTTTTTTTTTTTTTTTTTTTTTTTCCTTTTTTTTTTCCATCAGCCATTGGAGCTTTGAGCCTACAGATACCTAGGCTGAATGCACTCTGCTGGTTAGCCTCATAACACCCACTGCCATGCTTGGGGAGGGAGGAGAGGCACTTGGTAGGGTTTCTCCTCCAGAGAACACACAAAGAACAGGCAAACAGAGACTAAGTGCAAGGTTATACATTGGCAAGCAGAGGAACAGTTAGGCCCACTACCCAGCCGTAGTGTGATTTTTTTTTTCTTGTTTTAAAATTTTTGTCTATTTTTATTTATTTGTTTGAGAGTGACAGTCAGAGAGAGAAAGAGGGAGAGAGAGAGAGAGAGAGAATAGGCGCAGCAGGGCCTCCAGCCACTGCAAACAAACTCCAGATGCATGTGCCACCTTGTGCATCTGGCTTATGTGGGTCCTAGGGAATCGAGTTTCGAACCGGCGTCCTTAGGCTTCACAGGCAAGCACTTAACTGCTAAGCCATCTCTCTAGCCCCGATTTTTTTTTTTTCTCACATCAAGCTGACAGGGATCTATTCAGTCTTTCCCAAAGCTGGTCAGGAAAGCACCAGGTTTCTGTTTTTGATTGTTCTTCAGAAATTCCAGTTACTTCAATCTTCCATGGACAGTCTTAGGTGCTAATGGAATTTTGTTGAGCACCTGACACATGCCCTGTGTTGGGGGGGTGGGAGGTTGGGGCAGGAGATGCTGTGGCCTTCTGAGGAGCCCCTCCCCCAACAGTAGCTCTCACATGTCCGGCCCTGGCACTATAGAGCACTCTCATTTCCTGGGATGTCCCAGTCAGTGCCTCTCATCCTCAAACCTTGAGAGAGAGAGTCTCTGGGGCCTAAGAATCCTCCAGGGTGACTGCTGTATTTAATTGGAAATGTACATTAATTTAACACTTTGAACATGCAACTCTAGACCATCCTTTTTAACCATTTCCTGTCTGTGTCAGCAGGACACCAAATACAGCCTGTGGACTGAACTGCCCAACCAGCTACTCCCCCCACCCACCACCGCCGCAACCTGTCTTTGTATGGTCTACATGCCAAGAACTGTTTTTGTGGTTTACATCATTGAGGCAAAATGATAAAAAGAAAACTACATCACTATATTTTAAAAGTATAAGAAAATCAAGTTTCAGGGTCCAAAAGGGATGTATGGAAACACAGAAGCACTCATTCACTTGCGCACCGTTAGCCCTCCACACCCCTGAGTTCCAGTACATGAGTTCAGCCAACCTTTTACTACAAGTAAGCTTAATGCCTATTGCTAAACATTGACAGACTTTTTTATTTTTAAATATTTTTTTATTTATTTGCAGGAGATAGAAAGAAAAATGGAGAGAGAGAGAGAGAGGGAAAGAATGGGTGTACCAGGGCCTGCAGACATTGCCAACAGCTCCAGAAGCAAGAGTATATGGCTTTCTTGGGTCCTAGGGAATTGAACCTGGGTCCTTAGGTTTAGTAGGCAAGTGCATTAACCACTAAGCAATCTCTCCAGCCTGACAGATTTTTTTTTATTCTTGCCATTATTCTGTAAACCAGGACTTCTTAAATTTTTTTCACTCATGACCCTTTTCGCTCAAGATATTTTTACATGACCTTGGTTAAATCATATGTAAAGCAAACATTTACTGACAATAGATCATAAACATATTTATTTTAAAACAAATATTTGATATTCATGTAATGTTAATCATTGATTAAATATGGAAGGACATTTGCAGAGTGATGAGATGTGTGTGCCTATTATTTTGACATAAAGAATTAAGTCTTGATTAAATAGCATCTCCAGTATTTTTTTTAGAATTAACTGATATTTTTATTTTAATCATCAATGCTGAAAAAAAAATATAGCACAAAATGGCGAAAGGATGTTTATGGCCATTTCAAAAATGGTTGGAGGGCTGGAGAGATGGCTTAGCGGTTAAGCGCTTGCCTGTGAAGCCTAAGGACCCCAGTTCGAGGCTCAACTCCCCAGGACCCACTTTAGCCAGATGCACGGGGGGGGGGGGGCGCACGTGTCTGGAGTTCGTTTGCAGTGGATGGAGGCCCTGGCGCACCCATTTTCTCTCCCTCTCTCTATCTGCCTCTTTCTCTGTCTGTCTTTCACTCTTAAATAAATAAATAAATTAATTAATTTAAAAAATTAAAGAAAATAATAAAATATTTTTTTAAAAATGGTTGGAAATTCTGTCCTTAACCTCAAACCAAAATGCACTGAGTGATTTAAAAATGAGGCTCAATCAACAAATTTTCAGATCAAACATTCTAACACATTACAATCCAAAGACACTCTCATTTGATACTGACATGTAGATGAATAACATTAGAAAAGGATTAAAAGTCTTTGGTTCCCATCATTAAGTCATTATGTTTCTATGAGAGCAGAGGACTTTGCATGCACAAACACTGCATTTGTGACAGACAGCAGTCTCAAGTCTGAGCTGAGGTGCTTCGGGCAACCCTGGCCAGTGCTGTGCAGCATGACAGACAGCACACACAGGAAAAGGCCGCATGTTTGTGTTCAGAACCAAAGGCACAGTGACGTCACATGACACAACATAGGTGAATGCTGCCAGAACCACCTTGGGTGTGTTAGGCATTTGATTTTAAGTGAATGTTTGGATGTTCACAGTCAGAAAACTTCCACTGTTGCCAACACTCTCTCGACCATCCCACAATACTCAGTTTCTGCCACCTGCAGTTGAAAGAGCTGTGCCCCGAACCATACCGAGTCACAACTAGGGACCGTACACGAATATGTGCATAAGCTATAGGCAACTATTACATCATTTTATGTGAAGGAATTGTGTATCCATAGATTCTGGGATCTGCAGGCTATCGTGGAACTAGTCCCCTGTGAATACAGAGGGGACCACTGTCACAACTACAGCTGCTTGTGCAAATAGGACAGCAGAGACAGGTGGCTGCAGCAGAGAGCATATGGCCCCCGACAGAAAGCTTGCTGATCCCTGCCCCATGCAATGTGATGGTACTGTCCCACATTTGTGCTTCCAGCTGAGGGGGGCACCCTGTTTGTTTTATTTATTTATTTTTATTCTTACTGCCATATGGCTAATGAGAAAAGAGAAAGACAGATGAAAAGGAAGGGAATGCCGGGCGTGGTGGCGCACGCCTTTAATCCCAGCACTTGGGAGACAGAGGCAGGAGGATCACCGTTGAGTTCAAGGCCTCCCTGAGACTACATAGTGAATGCCAGGTCAGCCTTGACCAGAGTGAGACCCTACCTCGAAACACCAAAAAATTAAATAAGTGAAAAAGAAGAAGGAAGCAGTGTTGCAGTTACCTTCTTGTTGCTGGGACAAAACACCCATCCAAAAGCAGCTGATGGAAGGGAAGTTTTTATCTGGACTTACAGTCTCAAGGAAAACTCCATGATGACAGAGAAAAGCATGCCGTGAACAGAAGCTGGACATCACCTCTGCCCCAGCAGGAGCGTAAGCTAAAATCTAGCAAGGAGGAGCTCGCTATAACACCACCAAGCCCACACCCAGCACACCTCCAGCGAGGGTCCATCTCTCAAATTGCCATCTGCAGGGGACCAAGCACTCAGAACACAGAGGATTATGGGAGACATCTGATTCGAACCACCACAGTGGGGGAGGGCGGGAGACTCCAGTAGCAGAACATCTGCCATGGAATCCTCTAGTACCTCACAGAGAGCAGGGAGGCAGGAGCGGGGAGTCCCTTAGGCACAGGGAATAGAGGAAAAAGCTGAAATAAAATGTAAGAGAAGATGAACCCCACACTATAGTCACACTACAAGTTGCAATCCATGCTAACCAAACAACCTCATATTAAACTAATGCTGTTACTTTGGAGTTTATTGGTTTTGCAGACTTACTGGTGTTTTAATTTGGAAATTTGTTTCATTTTGGGTTTATAGCACTAAACAAACAAGGATTTTATACCTAATTTTTATGTTGGTACATATTAAGTAACGTCATGATAAAAAATAATTTAAATCAGCATTCAGTGAAATTTTCCCCTTTCATCAGGCATATGTTACTTACATTTAAGCAGGAAAAATGGGTGTAAGGAGTATCAATTACATTCTCATTTAAAATTTTTTTTAATTTATTTGAGAGAGAATAGACACATTAGGGCCTCTTGTCACTGTAAATGAACTCCAGGTTCATGTGCCCACTTTGTGAGTCTGGCTTTATGTGGGTACTAGGAAATGGAACCCAGACTGCCAAGCTTTGTAAGCAAACACCTTATCCATGAAGCCATCTCTCCATCCCCTACATTAAGTCTTTAGATCAGCAAGACCTGCTCTAAGCCACTATCTTCCAGCCTGGACGAAAATTCAATGTGAGGGTCCCAACTCCAGTCTGCGATAGGGGCTTGTGGTGGTCTGAATGTGAAATTTCCCCCATAGCCTCATATGTTTTGAATACCTGGTTCCCAGCTAGTGGCAGTTTGGAAAAGTTATGGAGCATTTGGGTCATGAAGCCCTGCAGGAGGAGGTATGTCACTAAGGGCAGACCTTGAGTTTTATTAGGCCAGCCCACTTACCAGTTCTTGCTGCTTCTTCCTGCTGATATGACAAGATGTGACTCCCTGGCTACCTGCTCTGCCATGCTTTCCCTGTCATCATGAAACCTCCCCTTGAAACTATAAGCTGAAATAAGCCCTTTGCTCTCAAAAGATATTTCTGGTTGGGCATTTTGTCCCACTAACAAGAAAGTAACCGATTCAGGGCTTGCCAAGTAAGAAACCCAAGTTTAAGTTGTGACCGGGTTTTCTAATGCTATAGTGGCCACTCATTTTACTATGGTTTGGATAAGTGCTTTCCTAAAGGCCCATGTGTTAAAGGTACTATTGGGAGGTGATGGAATCTTTCAGAGGTGGGGCCTATTCAGGGAAAGTCTGGCCACTTGGAATATACCCTTGAAGCCCTGGGGACTTAGTCTCTTCTCTTTACATTTCCTGCCTGACAAAAAGGGAATGGGCTTCCTCTGCCACTAACTCCCACCATGACATGGTCCCAAAACAGCAAACCAGCTAGCTAAAATAAACATTTCCTCCTTACAAGTTGGTTTTCCTCAGGTACCTTGTCATAGTAACAGGAAGTTAACTGACACACACTACGCGGTCTACACTACATTGGTATGTACAGATCTATTCATTCCTTAGACTTTGCCATTTAGAGTGGCCGGAAACTGCCCCTCCCTTCATCTGCCTGTGTGTTTTCTTTCTCACTTCCCTCCTTCCTTTCTCCTCGGCAAAAGGAGCAGTTTTTGTCAACAAACCTTTGATAGAAAAATACTGACTTGACTTCCCAGTGTCAGCATGGACGAGGCTGCTAACAATAGCTGGTCATTACTCTTAGCAATTTACCTTATGACAACTGTGAACTCATAGCAATCCCCCTACTTCTATCTCTTCAGTGCTGGGATTAAAGGTGTGTACCACCACGCCAGGCAGTAATCTAAAATGTGCGGGGGCATGACAGTTAAGGCTTGCTGTAATCCCTGAGAAATAGCCTGGAGGAATACAAATGGGACTTGGAGAATCCCAATTAAGGTGGCCAATGGATGGCTAGAGCATGTGCTACAGGCTGGGCTCTTTACATAAGCTGGGTTCCTGTCTACATAGCTTCTCTGTAGTCTCTTTGGTTGGACCTCGCAGTTTATGGTGAGATCAGGGAAATCTGGCTGCTTGCACAGTGGCTGAAGCCTTCTAAAGCAACTATCCCAGGAAACGAGGTAGGACCTCTATTCACTTTTATGACCCGGCCTCCAAGGTCAGATAGCATCGCCTCCTGTCACAGGTCAGTTCTTCTGATGCTTTCACAAAGCACTAAAGGCTGGATACTTCGTAAAGTGCCGGGGCTCTGGGATCATGATGCTAGTGTCTGTCGGCTCTGGCAAAGGCCTGCTGATGGACAGCACCACATAGTAGGAGCACATGCAAAAGACGAGTGGGCACCTTTGAAAGTGGCCAAAGCACCCAAGATCACCTTACTTTATGACAACCTGCTCTTGTGGTGATTAGTCCAGTTCCAAGAACCCTAATCCAGTCTTGAGAGTCTCATAAGGGTCGAGGCACTTACTGTCTCATTGTTGGAACAAAACACCTAACCCAGAGAAGCAGCTTATGGGAAAAAAAGGGGGGGTTATTTCAGTTTACAGCTTCAGGAGAAGTTTCATGATGGTGGGGAGAGTGTAACAGGTCTGAGGAGGAATCCTTAGTCACACCTCCACATCAGCAGGAAGTGGTCTTAGTGAGCTTGCTCTGAAGACCCAGTGGGCAGGACTAATAATCCTCAAGGTCCACATCCAATGACACATCCTCCTCCAGCAAGGCTCCCCAGCTTTCCCAAATTGCCACCAACTAGAGACCAAGGATTCAGAACACAGGAAGTGATGGGGGAGATTTCCTTCAAACATTTGCAAGTGTAGAACTCCCAAGACCTAGGTATCGCTGAAAGATCCCATCACTTCTCAACACTATTACATTGGAAATCAAATTTCAATGTGAGGATAGGTGGGAATAAGCCATCTCCAAACCACAACACCTCTACTATACCTAAGTAACACACAGGTAACACTTGCACAGATAGAGATATAGACTCCATGTATTAATGACGCATTAAAGTTCTAATAAAGCATATAGAAGATATCATTGCACACATCCTTGGAAAATGCAATTGGCTACACCCAGTGCCAACACAGGTATCTTACCTGCTCTCACAGCTCATAATTTATTAATTGCTTGGACAAGTGGCTACAAATATCATTCCTGCCATCTTCTCTTATGACGTAGGACAGATGAATACTACCTCAGATTAATGTTAAGATCATCACATAAGATAATATATTAAAATTTATTCTGGAGCTGGAGGGATGGCTTAGCAGTTAAGGCACTAGCCTGCAAAGCTAAAGAACCCAGGTTCAATTCCCCAAGACCTATGTAAGCCAGATGCACAAGGTGGCACATGCTTCTGGAGTTTGTTTGCAGTGGCTGAAGGCCCTGGTGTGCCCATTCTCTATTTCCCTCTCTCTCTCTCTCTCTCTCTCTCTCTCTCTCCCTCTTTCTCTGAAATATAAACAAAAACAAAATATAAAAAAATGAAAATGTTATTCTGTTACTGGGCACATAGTGGAGTTGTCTATGGGTATGTGGGGGAGGGGTGAGAGCTGGATCCAGGATCCCCCCCGCAAGAGATACCAATCTTCAGTATCTCACAGATACCAAGATGCTCAAATCCTTTTTGTAAAATGGCATAGTACGTGGATGGAACTCCTGCACAACCTCATGTGTACTGAGTCATCTCCAGATGACTTGTGATAACTAAAACAATGTAAGTGACAAATAAGCACTTATCATCCTGTATTTTCTATGTATCATGAAAAGAAAAAAAAATACCCAATGTAATTTTTCAACTATTTTTAACCCTCTATTGGTTGAGTCTGTAGCACACAACTTGCAGGAATGGAGAGCCAACTGGACCTCTGGACAAATGGTTCCATTCTTCCCTCTTCCACAACTTCATCTCAGTCTATCTGGACTAACTTGAAATGGTATTTTAAAGGCTACTGATTTTGCAGTAATTTCCCTTAGAAAATTTCATCCTTATATTCATAAATGTACAGGTATCACATGGATCACAAATAAAACATTGTTGACCCATTGGTCTTTTCCAAGAAGACTCATTTCAAAATCTGGAGCTGCTATCTGTGGTGGAGCCCAGGTAGGGGATCTCTGGCCAGCACTGGGTCTCTGGGGTATGGGAAGAGAAGCAGACCTCCCTCTGGTGGAGTTGATTGAAGTAGAAGAGCCACCATATGTCTTTCCCAGAGGGTGACTGGCTTCTTGCTTCCGTCCCAAGTCCCCTGAGATTTTCTTGAAAGCCCTTCCGGCTAGCCCAGTTGGGAGTGTTAGCACATCAGATCCCATGCTTAAGTGAAAAATGTAAACACAGACCTGATTTTTCATTTTAAATGAAGCCAAACATATTGCTCCCAGCAGATGCCGAGTGACTCAATCTGTCCTCTTGGTTTTGAAGGGAACTGAAGAACAACATGGTAAAATAAAGCAAACAGCACATTTATTGGTTGATAAAATGCTGTTTTAGTCTACCCTGGCATTATATGGTGATTGCTATGCAGTGAACATCTGTTATTAAATCTAGACTTCTGTTGCCTAGATACATTGAGTCAGAAGCTGGAGCCTATGAGAAATCCATTTATGTGTCTGTTGCGTGTGAATGTCAGAGCTCATAAGATGCCATTGTCTTCATTCTAACTGATCTTTTAATATGGAATGTCTTGCTTGTTAATTCTGACTCTGGGGCAATACTGTTTTCGTTTGATTAAAATGGGTGAAAGAAACAAAAAAAAAAACAGTGTTATCTCAAGTATTTTAAGTAATTCTCTTGATGAATTTTGAGAGATAGCCTTGTGAATTTGAAAATGCAGGACTGTTTTTTTTAAAAAAAAAGAGTTTATAGTAAATGACCCAGCAATTCAAATTCTAGAGCCCTACCCTAATAACATGACAGATGAGCAAAAGAATGTTCAGTGTAGTGTTATTTATAAGGAGCAAAACAAAAAACAAAAAGTTGACAGTTTCCTAAATACATTTAAGAGCTAAAAATGCCATGCTATGTCACAGAGCAACTTAATTGCTTGTTTTTTTAATTGACACACAATAATTATACATATTTATGGGCTACAGGGAGATAATTAATGCATGTATACAATGCATAATGATCAATCAGATCAGGGTAATTAGCATTTCCATCTGTATTTTATACATTTATCATCTGAGTGTTTGGAACATTCAAGCTCCTCCTCTCATTCTTTATAGAATATATAACACATTGTAGTAAACAATAATCACACTGCTATGTTTTACAACACTAGAACTTAAGTCTTTCTATAGAACTGTATTTCAGGGCTGGGAACATGGCTTAGTGGTTAAGGCACTTGCCTTCAAAGCGAAAGGACCTAGGTTCAATTCCCCAGGACCCATGTAAGTCAGATGCACAAGGTGGTGTATGTGTCTGGGGTTCGTTTGTAGCAGCTGGAGGCCCTGGTGCACCCATTCTCTTTCTATCTGTTTGTCTGTCTCTCTTTCTCTGCTACTCTCTCTCTCTCTCTCAAATAAATAAATAAATATTTTTTTAAAAGAGCTGTACCTGTATTTCAGTACCTGTATTCTGATTGATGTCCTTCTAGTCTCTCTTGTCTTTGCCTCCCGCCATCCTTTAATGACTGCTATTCTCCTCTGTTTCTATGAAAGAAGCTCTTAGCTTCCATGTATGAGTAAGAACATACAGTATCTATTTTTTTTTTTCTGTGCTTGGCTGTTTTCATTTAACATAATGTCCTCCAATTCCAAGTATATTGCTACAAATAACAGAATTTTATTATTTTCAATGGCTGAAAAGATTCCAATGTGCATCTACACCACATTTTTAAATCTAATCTCCTATCGATTTTAAATTGTTTACAATGTTATGCTAACCTAAAAATGCTTCAGTTTACAACTTTGCCCAAGTTTAAATCCCTCTTTCCAATAGCTTGCTAGACATGGAATGATTAGGATAGGGAACATTTTTTACTCATCCCATTACAGTGCAGCCTCAGAGAATCCACCTGCGCCAGGAAGGAAACTCTCTAAGGACTGGGGCCCTCATATCAGATGAAATGACCTGGGAGGAAGAAAAACTAGAGGAATGGAGCAGACAGTGGTAAGGGCTGAGGAGGGGGCTGAAACTCGAGCAATGCTGGATGGACTCTGAGCACTGCCATTTAGAGGACCTTGAGAGAGATGAGGCTCAAGAAAGGGCTTGACCGAGAAAGAGAGCAGCAGGAGGACACTGGCTGAATGGAGTGCCTTGGAGTAAGCCAGAGCATTCTTTCTGGGCAGCCTGGTCAGGACCCTATACTGTCCACTATTCAACACCTTCCAGTGGCATCACACGGGCTACGCACATAAGCACATATAGGGCAAAGGTCCTCTGTGAGCAGAGACCCCCCCACACACACATACACAAAGAAAGAGTTAGCAGGGATAAGATCTGTGAAGAAAGAAGAACTCCAGAACCAACAGTAGTTACCTAAGATGTACAAGTAGAAAAAGCCATGTTCAGCCCCCCAAAGATGTGTGGCATTCCTGAGTGTGCCAGGGTGTGCCGTGGCATCAAGCACGTTGCAATGAAAGTACTCAGTGCAGTGTGTTAAAACAGATGCAGCATGAGCAGACACAGATGGGGGGGGGGGTGTCCACTGAGGCTGAGCAAGGAGGCGGCGTGAGTGGAGGTGCCAGTGTTGAGAAAGACCCAGCCACGAGTGGACGAGAATAAGAAGAGTCCGTGGGGATGGAGCAGCACAGGGTGAAGGCTCTGAGGTGAGAATACTGTAGGTGTGTGAGGACAGTACTGTGACAGGCACAGAGCAATTTGAAAGTGGCCAGGAGCCCTTGTCCCTGCTGTGCTGTGGTTCAAGCCACGTCTCAAAGCCGGCAGCGTGCCTCAGGTAGTTGTGTCATGACTAGAACCTGGTGTGATCCTCTCCCAACTCTTGTCTTCTTTCCAGCCATAGTCACCACTTGCTTATGGACAGTCGACGTCTCAGCCACTCCAGAATGCAGTAGACACCAGTGCCCTACCTAGACACAAGGGTCACCAGCCCTACCATGCAGGAGAGGCTCCTGTGGACTGGCTAATCATAGCGTGTCCTATGCCTCAACCCCAGAGAGACCTGGGGGAAGTCTGTGTTTTTAAAAATCCCTCCAGGCACTCATGGTAAAGGCAGTCCCGTGAGTAACATTTGGAGAATACATATGCAACATTCACTAAGGACAGCCCCCCATGAAAACCAGACAGATGGCTCTGTGTCTTTCTTTCAGGGTTAAGCAGAAGTTAGTTCTAGTCACTCCACCCCAGCCCAGCTGCCATATTACCGAAGGACTGGACCTTTTTAATATTGTGCTCATCCCTGCACTATGACACCCGCTGCTTGACATAGCCATGAGCTAACCTCATCTCTTGCATGTGACAAACTTCCCTTTGAGACGCTGCCCCACCTCCCACTGAGAGCGCCACCGCAGAGTGAAGTCTGAGATCACTCAGAAAGCCCTGAGAGGCCCCTTGGGACCCTGAGCGAGGCTCCTGATTCCCAGCTCAGAGCCAGATTTGGTTCTGCTTGGAAAAGAGGCCTGCCGGCCCAGGGCTTAGAGGGACTCAGGAGGGATCAAAGCACATCTTCTCCACCTTTCTCCCACAGCCCTGTTTGCATCTGCTCTGATCCCTGCCTAGGAGGGAGGAAGCATGCCAAAAGCTCATTACTGGCTTATACACTTTGCCCTGAATCTGCTCTTAAAACACCCTGGATGAACAGCCCTAAATGAGAAAGAATAAAAATAAAATAATAGGTTTCTTGCAAGTCCACAGATATATCTGGTGCCTTTGCCAGGCTAGGGTTTAGCCTTCTCTGCTTTAAATTTGATTTTTTTCTGAGTCTTTAAGGAAAAATGACTGTCTCCTGGTCATTAATCATCTGGGTGTCCTAACTTCTTCTATACTCTACCCTTTGCCACCGCCCACTGGTCCATGTCTCACTGTGGAAAACTCAAAACGTCTCCCAAGTATCTGTGCTTGCTTAGAAACTCTACTTTAAAAATGTCTCTTTAGAGTATGTTTGTTAACATGAATACATCTCTAGGAATTCTAGGCAGTAATATTTCATATTAACTGCACTTAGTCCTTTTAATAACCCCATGAGACAGGTGTAATATGGCTTCAATTTTCAAGTGAAGCAGTTGAGCACCTTAGGCAAGTTCATAGGGAGTTGATATTCAAACCCAAGTCCATTGATCCAGAACCCAGACTTCGGCCAGCTCACTGCTTCTACTATATGCTGGGCTGAGCAAACCACACTTAATAGCTCAGTTGAGGTTGGATGTTAACATACACAGCCTGAGGAACACCCAAGGCACGGATACCCAGAACCACATCACGTAAAGAACAGCTGGAAGACTCCAGCATGGCTTAGCATGAAGAAAAGGTGGGCTCAATGTAGGAGCTGAGCAGGGATAAAGAACAGAAGACATTGACATTAATTTCAAACATCTGAAGATCTCTCAAGAGGCAGAACAATTAGATGACCCTTCCATGGGTGCAAGAGTTATAAGGTCCAATGAGTTATAATTAATGTAATTATTATAATTAATATGATTTTAATATTAATATAATTAATGTGAAATATACAAGGAAAGGTTTCTTTAAATACTCAGACAGGGCTGGAGAGATGGCTTAGCGGTTAAGCGCTTGCCTGTGAAGCCTAAGTACCCCGGTTCGAGGCTCAATTCCCCAGGACCCACTTTAGCCAGCTGCACAAGGGGGTGCACGCATCTGGAGTTTGTTTGCAGTGGCTGGAGGCCCTGGCACACCCATTCTTTCTCTCTCTCTCTCTGCCTCTTTCTCTCTCTCTGTCGCTCTCAAATAAATAAAAATAAAAAAATATTTAAAATAAATAAATAAATAAATACTCAGACATGTCCAAACAAGGATAGGCTTGGGATGTAAGACTTTCCCTGTAGTTGAAGGTATCCAAAGTGGTTTGGTGGTGGTGTAGTGACGTTCTTGTTGCTGGGACAGAACACCTGAAGACAAACCCCTTACGGGAGGAAAGTTCCTTTCAGCTTCCAGTTTCGAGGGAAGCTTTATCATGGCAAGACATCAGTCACATCCTGCCACCACAGCTGGGGAGTAGACGTATGAGTGAGCAAGCTAGCATTGGCAAGGGGGAGCTGGCTAAAACATCCCTAAGTCCGCCCCAGCAGCAGCCTTCTCCCAGCGAGGCTCCACCTCCCAAATTGCCACCAGCAGCTGGGGATCAATTATCCAAAACATATGAGTCTATGGGAGACATCTTCTTTAAACCACCACAGCCGCGTTGGGGATGGTTATAGGGTGTCAAATGCAGATGACTCAAATAGGTTTTGAGGCTCTTTTAATCCTGAGAATAGGTAATTGTCTCATGAATCATTTGAGTTTCACCTCAAATAGCTCTTTGTATAGTTGTTAAAATGCCCAGCACAGCCATCCATCTCCTCGATAAGCCTCAAGTTCAGTTGAGTTTCTCTGACATTAAGATACAAAACACACAGGAGCATTGTTAGATGGCTTTCTGTACCTGCAAATTCATGAGATCATCGACCCACAAAGAAGTGAGGTTCATTTCGGCTTACAATTTCAGAAGTTTCAGTACATGGTCATTTGGCCCCGCTGCTTTGGCTGAGGTAGCCCATCATGGTGAAAGCCTAAGGCGGAGTCAGTCACGCAGCTTATAGAAACAACAAAGAGAGAAAGAAGAGGGCCTGAGAGCTCACAACCCTTGCAAGAGCATGCACCCAGCTGTATAAAGTCCTCTCTTTAAGTGCCACATCTTAGTTTTCACTCCTCCAGATAGTGTTACAGTGAGGACCAAGCCTTTGACACGTGAGCCTTTAGGGAACGTTAACCCAAATGCTACCAGGGTACTACTTTGCACCTATCCTTATCAGGTGATTTGACATGAGTCACAGGTTATTGGAGCTAATGGGACTCCAGGGCTAAAAGATACAGATGAAAAACTTAGGACTTGGAGACAGACTCATCCAGGGTCACAATGAGTAAGTGGCCAACTCAGGGTAGACTGGGGTTTCCAAGTCTAACACTATTAGTAGTTCCACTCCTTCCCCAGTATCACTGGACATCAAGGCATGGAGGACCCTTGGTGGTCTTCATCCAGCAATGATAACTAAGATTCGTGTCCTGTGTCAACTTTAAGTGTGTGTGTGTGTGTGTGTGTGTGTGTGTGTGTGTGTTGTATAGGAAAACCCCAGGGCTTCTTGCCAGTACAAATGAACACACGTCAAGCTTTATGTGGGTGACTGAGGAATTGAACCAGACTGTCATATTTGCAAGCAAGTACCTTTTACCACTGAACGATCTCCCCATTGCCTCATGTGCCAACTTTTAATTCATTAGTTATGGGCTCTCTCTCTCTCTCTCTCTCCCCCTCTCTCTCTCTTTCTATCTGGCTAAAGATTGAACTAAAGGCCGCACACAGGCTAGGCAAAAGCACTGTACCACTGAGCTATAATCCCTAGCCCTCTTTTTACTTTCTAAAGTAAAGTCTGGATTTCACTAAAGTGTTGGTCTTGAATTCACTCTGTATCCCAAACAAGCCTTAAACATACCTCAGCCTCCCAAGTAGCTTAGGCTACCAGGCTCAGCTCGTTGGTTTATATTTTTGTTTGTTTGTTTTCTT
Source organism: Dipus sagitta (assembly GCA_036346955.1). Taxonomy (NCBI): domain Eukaryota; kingdom Metazoa; phylum Chordata; class Mammalia; order Rodentia; family Dipodidae; genus Dipus; species Dipus sagitta. The sequence goes on along the minus strand of CM070777.1, from coordinate 45,636,162 downwards.
GGTTGCTTTTGAGACAGGATCTCTATGTTACCCTGGCCTCACTATATGTAAATGAGACTGGCCTTGAACTCATGGTCAATCCTCCTACCTCTGTCTTGGGATGCAATTACAGGTATGCCCCACCATGCCCAGCCTGGCTATGGTTTTCTATATAGCTATTTTTCAAATGGATTCTGGGGTCACATCTTGACCCAGTGAAAATGAGTCCCGTGAATCACTCACAATAGCTGCCTCGGGCACAGATGTTAACCACAGTTTGACATCCCTGAATTCATCCATGTCCTTGACTTTCTGGGTGTGCAACTTGAGCTGTGTAGGCACGAGGTTGATATTACAGAAGATCATAGTGTGAGACCAGGTCTTAGCAACTCATTGATAAAAACAATTGCAAGGTCCATGTGTGATGAGTAAATCTACCAGTGGAATGTCAGGGTCCATACTTTAAGGAATCTACAGAAGACGATGGGCGATAGGTAGATGGCTTAAATAACTTAAGATACATGACTGTTGATGGTCATGGAACTGGTGCTTCTCTGAAGTCATTTGCCAATCACTGAAATGAGCAATACCTCCCCTCATAAGGCTGCTGTGAGAAGCAGAGGAGATATTAACAAGATCCTCCGCAATGCTAATACTTAGACATTCCTCGGTGAATTGTAGCTCTCCTTTCTCTCTGTGTTGTTAACCTTTTCAGTGTGTCCAAGGGTTAGCAGCAATAGCCACTGAGAAGCAAACTGCAAGTGAGCAGGTCACCAACCCCAGACTACTGCTAATGATCCAGTGTTTAGAGTGATCCTAGAACAAGCTTTGAGGCTGGCCCAGACAAGGAGGAGCAGGAGGAAGGCCAGACAGCTAAAGGTGGCTCCCCTTCATGCCCCCTAGTCCTTCCTTACTGGGGAGTTCAAGAGGTCACACCGAGGCTTTTAAAACAGGAGGGAAAGAGCCAGAGGCAATGGATGTGTGGGAGCAGTCTGCAGAGATCTGGATGTTGAAGGATTGCATATTTTCTTGAGTTACAGGGGAACAAATTGCGTCTCAAGCCTACTGTGCCCCAGTTTATCAAAGCACAAAGCATTTTTTTTTCCACAAAGCGTTTTTTTTTAAAGACCGTTTAATAACCAGACTAAATGTATTTGACAACAGAGCCAGAGGCAGTCAGTTCATATGTCTTTATAACTCCTGGATGTTGCCTATGCCACAGAAATGAAAGTTCTTAGAATCTGGGTGGAGGTTTTTGCTGCTTTGATGGAGAGGGGGGAAGCGGTGCACAGGCTAATGTCCCAACCTGCCTCCCTGGGTTTCCCTAAACACCCCAAGCCCCACTAAGTGCTGAGAAATTCTGAAGCAGAGGTTACTCTCCTTGCATTCTCATCCCCAAGCTGGTTTAAAGGTACTTCCTACCTCCGAGTCATTCCCCTCCTTACTCCTACATCGATGTTCTGCACTACGCCCCCTTCCCTGGTTGACAAAGGTTTTATCCTTCACCTGAGTTTTGGGCTCTACTGTAGGTACAGGTGATCTTCCAGTCTTGGTTCTTGCATGTCACTGGCCTGACACATCTTTTCCCAGCTTTCCCACCACATTCCACCACCCCCCAGGCAATAAATGGAGGAAGGGTACAAAGGAAAAATCCCAAATGCTCTCGTGCAGGGCTCATTAGTTCTTAACCCCCTCCCCCAGCCCAGTGAGGTAAAAATAAGTGTCCTTACTTTGACACGGAGGACACATGCTCAGGATAAACATTTGCCTCCTCTGAGGTCATGAAAGGCATGCGATGGTGCTGGGATGGGGTTGGAACCTGCCCTCCCTGTCTGATTCTGCTATCCAAAGATACGGTACATGCTGGGCCAAGTCAACGGCTGAGGGGAAGCTGCCCAGAGAACTGCTCAGGAAAGGATTCTGAGGTGGTGTCTAGACTTAGTGAGAAAAGAAGTGCGGGCATTTACTAGTGATGTCTGCCATGGGCAGTGGACCAAGGAGAGCTGCTTGCGGGCCATCAGACCCGTGCCATGCTCATGAGACACTGCACTTCTTAGAAATGAGATTGTCATTTTTATTGAAAATTTTAAAACATGAACATTACTCTATGGTTATCTTCCCATCCTATGACTCTGTTTGTCTTTCCTCCCCCAGCCCTGTTACACTGAGCACCAACCTCCTCCTTCCAAGTGTTCCTTCTGTTTTGATATCTCCTTCTTGCAGTGCTCCCCCACCCTCTGTCAACATGTTGGTGGGCTCCATATTGTGCAGGCCTTGTGGGATAACAACAACCACCGTGAGCTCATGAGTGCACTGGTCACCTCCTGTCGAGAGGACAGTGCCCCAAAGTACCCCTTCCCACACTGCGGCTCTCACGTTCTTTCTGTCCCCTCTCCTGCAATGTTCTTTGGACCTTGGGGGAGGCATAAAAGAGATGTCTCGTTTAGTGTTGAGCTCTCAACAGGCTTTTATTTTTAGCACTCTGATGAGTTTTGAGCCCCTCAGTATCTACCACTATCTCCGCAGAGAAACTTCTCTGGCTAGATTGTCATTTTTTTTTAAATGGATCAATTCATGAGTGCTTGGAATAGTTATTACTTTTTTGAAACAAGGTCTCACTCTATAGCCCAAGTTATCTTGGAACTCACTATGTAGCCCAGATTAGGCTCATATTCATGGGAATCCTCCCGCCTCAACCTCCTCAGGGCTAGAATTATAGACATGGACTACTAGTCTGAGCTATGAACTACTTTGATGCCAAGTTTAGAGAAGGGTTTTGAAGCTGGAAGCAAGATAGGTTGCTTCTGACTGTTTCATGGGGGTGCTGAAAACCAGCCTGGACAGTCAGAGATAAGAACAACAGGGGGCCTGGGGTCCAGAACTTGAAAACTCTTGAGAAAGTTAAATTCAGAAGCCTGTGAGTCCTGAAAGGTTTGGGCTTCTGGGAATAATGCAAGAAAGGCTACATTTAACAGGAATCTACATGTAGAATCAAGGAGACAGAAGGACCAGCTAGAAACGTGTTGCAACCCATGTGAGGTGTTAGGGGAGGTGCCTGGGTCGTGGTGCCAAGGATGGAGAGATGTGGAGTGACAGTTCACAAGACTCAGTGGTTGCAGAGGGGACTCTGCTCCCCTAGTGACTCACGCGCTCCCTCCTCTCCAGCTGAATTTCAGTTTTATTTTCAGCTCCAATCAGTGGTTATACAGAAACTCATGTGCTACTGTCCCTTGTTCCCCAAGCCTTTCCTCAGCACCAAGTCAGACACCCCACACCTGTGGGGAAGAACAGCGCCCACAGGAGAGCAGGTCATGTGGCTTCATGACCACCGGCATGGTGGCCCCATTTGCCCCAGTGTTCTCCACTGGCCTAACCTTTAACAGTTCTACCAGGTACATGCCACGGGTACCGATATGATACTGAGATGCAGAAAGGCAAAGTTACTGCCTGAAATTCGCACAGCTAGTAAGTGGCAAATTTAGAATTAAAAAATCACTTTTTCTAGGGCTGGAGAGAGAGCTCAGCAGTTAAGATACTTGCCTGCAAAGCCAAAGGACCTATGTTCGATTCCCCAGGACCCACGTAATCTAGATAAACAAGGTGATGCATACATCTGGAGTTCATTTGCAATGGGGCTGGAGGCCCTGTCATGCCCATTCTCTCTCTCTCTCTCTCTCTCTCTTTCTCTCAAATAAATAAATAAATAATTTTTTGGGAAAAAATCACTTTCTAGAGATTGTAGAGATGGCTTAGCAGTTAAGGGGTGTGCCTGCAAATCCAAAGGACCTAGGTTCGATTCCCCAGTACCCCATGTAAAGCCATATGCACAAGGTGGTACATGCGTCTGGAGTTTGTTTGCAGTGGCTAAAGGCCTGGTGCACCCATTCTCTCTCTCTCTCTCTCTCTCTCTCTCTCTCTTCTCTCTCTCTCTCTCAAATACATAAATAAATAAAATATTTTTAAATCACTTTGTAAAGAAAACTGAGTTCAGTATTGGCTCATGTCACTGTGCCTGGTCTAAAGAAGCCATTGTCGCAGATGAAAGCATCCTTAGAGAACCTAAGGCCCAGAGAGAGGTCATGTCTTCCGAAGGTCAGCAGTGAGATAGAGGATGAGTGGACCTTGAGCCTAACAGTGGAAGCAATGTGAGCCGCAGAGCCCATAGTACATTCCTCGTTCACATTCTCGGGAACCTCCCACCACATTTCTGGGTATCGGTCAAGTACCTCCTGATGCCAGTGGCTCCTCATCCGGGTCTCAGAGACTGCATTTATGACCCCTCCGTCAGAGGTGCTCATTTCTGCCATTACCAGGCCCAGGACCCATCCATGCCTCAGCCCCATGGCACAGACGGTGATTACTGGAGCCATCGTGTGCTCACTGGCTTTTAGAACTCAGTGGTAGTAGCATAGTGAACAGAGGGAATTAGAGCTGAATGCTTTCACCCCAACTATTCCTTTCTGGCCGAGGAGCTATGACAAATGCTCTCAAGGGCCACTCCTTTCTTCTTCGGAGCAGGACCATCTCTCAGTTTGGCCAGGAGTCACAGACCTCTACAACCTGGCCCTCCCGAACCCTGGGGAGTCAGTCCTTCTGCACATCTCCTATAGCTCCTCGCAAGTACCTGGTCTTAACCCTGGTCGCTGAGAGGCTGGAGGTCATAGTTGCGGTGGACTGTGTTGTTTTGGTATGGGATATATCTACCTGAGTCCCAACCTTCCCCCTCCCTCTCTGGTAACCTGGGCCTTGTGTGTGAGTCTCTGTGCTATCGTCTATAAAGTGCAGACAATACCTACCCCGCAGGACCATCCTGAGATCGTCTATAAAGTGCGGACAATAGCTACCCCGCAGGACCACCCTGGGAATCAAATATGATTGTTAATGTAAGGTATTTGGGGACAGTGCCTGATAAATAGTAAGTGTCCCATAAATGATAGCTATTCCCACCCATTTTGCTCTGCCATAGCTATGTGCATGGCCTACTTGCCATGGCCACAATGAGTGATATCACCTGGTGTTTGGATGTTGCAGGGGAGGGTGTTACAATGAAGGAGTGATGATGAGGAAAATGCTATTGGAGGAGAAGAGGGAAAGGATAATGGTCGAGAACATAAAAACTCTCACAGCGTAGCAGTCCATTGCAGTGGAAGAGAGCTGGGCAAGTGTACCTAAGTTTACTACCTTCTGTGTGACCAGGGGATGTTGCCTCACCCCACCCCCACAAGTCTAGGCTGCAGCCCCTTGTCTTCTCGAGGACTGTTGTCCGAAGATGTGTGCTCTTGAGGTGTTTAGCACAGCACTGGCTAGCGGAGAATGCCTTTGCCTTTGTCACCCACCTCCTGGTCTCATGGCCTCGTCCTCCATCTTCAGAGGCCGTCACTGGCCCCACTGACCCCTGCCTATCAATCAGCGCACTGCCTCCTCTGACTTTGTTCCTGCAGTTCTCATTCATGAAGAGTTGGTGGTTTCATTGGTCCACTGACATAAACCAAGACCTAGCCAATCTCAGAACCCTTAATTTTTCAGTGTGTGTGTGTGTGTGTGTGTGTGTGTGTGTGTGTAGATGTGCACCTTTGTGTGTGTGATTAGGCTATGCTGCTGCTGTAGCTACCTTCGCACTGCTGGTCCAGAACACCCCACCCAAAGCAGCTATGGGAGGAAAGAGTTTATTTGGGATTACAGATTACAGGAGAAGCTCCTTGATGGCAGGGGAGACATGTCATGAATGGAAGCTGGACGTCATCTCCTGGCCAACATAAGGTGGACAACAGCAGCAACAGGACAACAGGAGAGTATGCCAGACACTGGCAAGGGGAAGCTGGCTATAATACCCAAAAGCCCTCCCCCAACAACACATCTCCTTCAGCAAACCTCCAATTCACAAATTGTCACCAGCTGGGGACCAAGCATTCACAACAGATGAGTTTATGCGGGACACCTAATCCAACCATCACAGCTGGCTAGCCGGGGAGACCCGGGGATCCTCCTGTCTCTGCCTTGCCAGCATTAGGATTACTGGCACACCATCACCATGCCCAACACTTTTACATGGATTCTGGGGCTTGAACTCAGGTTCTTACAAGATAAGTCCTTTACCAAGGTATCTTCCACAGCTCCAGAATCCTTAATTTAAACACCAAAAGTTCTTTTTTTTAAAAAATTTTTTTTTGTTCATTTTTATTTATTTATTTGAGAGTAACAGAGAGAGGAAGAAGCAGATAGAGAGAAAGAGAGAGAATGGGCACGCCAGGGCTTCCAGCCACTGCAAACGAACTCCAGACGCATGCGCCCCCTTGTGCATCTGGCTAACGTGGGTCCTGGAGAATTGAGCCTCGAACTGGGGTCCTTAGGCTTCACAGGCAAGCACTTAACCGCTAAGCCATCTCTCCAGCCCCAAGTTCTTTTTTTTTTTTAACCACCTCTAGTAACTTGTCCTCAGCTTCTGGGGATTAGTATGTGGACATCCATAGGGGTCCACTTCTTGATGTCACCGAGCTCAGTGCATGGAGTAGGAGGAGGGGTGAGGGAGATATACACTGAGACCAGCCTCACACTTAAGACTTGAAATGGGCTCAGATGGGCTTCCAGGTACCTGTCCAGCTCTTCAATATGCCCTCAAGCCTTGAGTCAGACCTGCCAGTGCTAAGACTTCTCAAGGTCATCAAAGAGTGGATATAGAGCCAAAAGCCAGAGAGGGACCTAAGAGATTCCCCCCCGCCAAGAATGCTTAAGCTGACCCACATTCCTCTCCTCCAGTAGTCATTTCCCAGATGGACTGAGGCACAGAGAGGGACAGGCATTCATTCACCCAGGACCACATCGCTAATGAGGGACAAATCTGCAGTGTGCAGGCCCAGCACTCTCAAGTCCACCACACACATTTTAATAACCCACTTTGGCTGTGGGGAGGCGGTCTGCTCTAACCTCAGGGGCGCATCCCATTTCCTTTGTGGAATGCATGCTTAATGTGGAGCCTTGCGAGATTTAATAAGGAGCAAGTATCAACTTGTGGACCTGCTTGTCACTCCCTTGTGCCTATGGGAGGCCGCGTTGTTGCTCAGTACAGTAGAGTGAGGGGCAAGACAGCCTCAGAGCAGTCATTCCATTCCTTGAACATGGCTGCTCTAGGCAGCCCCCCTGGAGAAGGAAACACAAGCTGAGCCATCATCTCAAGGGAGCATGGAAACTCTGCTCCAGGACCTCACGTGCCTGGACTCCTATGGTTCAGTTGCCTGGAATTCAGTCTGGCTGAGCGGAGGGCCAAGTTCAGCCAAGAAAGAGCTGGGGCTGCATCTAGCAAGGGGCTCAGCATCCAGGCTTAGGAATTAGAGCAAAGGCCTTTGACCTCCGCTGCCTCTTGCTTATGCCTTGGATACGTCACTTCTCTCTGGCCCTCAAATGAGTACCTATCTCTTCTGGGTGTAGGACAAAATGTCATAATGCCTTGAGCATCCACATAGTCCCTGACACTGAACAGGTACTAAAGTGCTATTTGTTATCATCTATTTTAATTAAGTATTCAGAGTCTGAAATTAATTAGCTTACACATAATGTGGAACACCTACCTCCTTTTTGCCCATCACTGTTGTGATGTTGGGAGTACAGCAGGGTCAAAAACAACAACCCACTTCGCACAGTGTGGGCCAGACACACCAGTACACAAATTGATAGTAAACTCAGACCGCGTATATGAGAGTGAAGATACCCGTAGGGCCGGGAAGTTCTCAAAGGAGGCAATGTGGGAGAATAAACCCAAATGGAGAAGTAATGCTGATACTGTTCTTTCTCTGTGGACCAGGTGTAGCTGGGAGCCCACTGGTCTTCAAAACCAGCCCAGAAGCCCAGCCCAGCATGTCAGGCCACAGTTGAGAGTTTGCATCTTATCTCTGGTGCCCTGAAGGCGACAGATTTTTTTTTGTGTGTGCTAGCTTCCCTTACCTACTGTCCCTGTCCTCTGTAAAAAAAAAAAAAAAAAAAAAAAAAGGAGAGAGGATACGTTGGTACTCCCAGGACAGAATTGGAAGAAATCATGTGTGGAGAGTAGGAGGGAAGTGCCTTGCCTGGAATGCTCACCCTGTCATTGGTGGTTTGGGGAACTCAGAGCAAGTAGAGAGACACCCCCAAACAGGAATAGGGAGCAGCCGGGGATTTCACACTTCCCTTGGCGCAGCCTGGGAGAGACCAGGGAGCTGTCATTCCAGCATGCCCTCTACCTGATACTGGCCTAAGCCATTCCCACCACCTTAACACGTGCCGGACATGTGTGGCAATGGTAGACTGAGACCACGCCCTACAGACAGGCAGGCAGGGACTACAAAGTGAGATCTGTGGAGCAGGGCTGACTATGGTGAGAATATTTCCACGCAGTTAGAAGGGGCTTGGTAATTGGGCCTCTGGTTTGTGGTTTATAGGTGGTTAGTGTTGGGCAGGGTACTGGGGAAGAATGTGGAGAAACTAGGGGAGGCTCCAGCGTGATGTAAAGATGCCTCCAGCCCCAGCTACAGCACCATCCCCACTGGGAGAGTGTCACTGTGACGCTCACCGGCCAGTTCTGAAACTGTCTGCATTCCAAAAAGTTAGGTTCACCTCTGGACTACAGTAGAACAGTAGAGATGCTGTAAAAATAAATAAATAAATAAATAAATAAATAAATAAATAAACATCCCCAAAATTGCAATGGCTAAGCACATTAACAGCTTATTTCTCACTCCATCCCACCCCACACAAGGTAGAGTGGAGGGTGGACCTGCATTTGCTCCTTTCGCACTCTTGGCACCTTCTCCTATGCTGGTGGATGGCAAAGCAGACAAGACGGGGCTTGTGAGGTGTGTGTGGAGTAGGTCTGAAGCATCACCTCTGCTCCAGAATCTGGGCATCTGGCCATACTGACAGCCCTGGAAAAAGGGGGAAAGGGTTCGTAAGGCTCTTTGCCAGCCTTTGCCAGAGTGACCTCCATATCTCTGGAACATTTAATATGTGCCAATGCATTAGCTCCTTTGAACAGTGTCCTCAGCTGCTCCACCAAGAGGAATCAGAGCTGCATGGGCTTGCATGCGCACACATGCATTCACGTACACACACAGTTTTGGTTCAGTTCCTGCCTCCCCAAGCCCTAGCATGAATTCAGATACAATTCAAATCACACAGTGATAGTTACTGAACTGTCAGGTCTCCTTCCCATTAAAGGCTTGTGTTCCCAGGACCTGGGCCATGGTGAATGTTGCATTTAGGGTATTACAAGAAAGAAGGAAAGAAAGAAAGAAAGAAAGAAAGAAAGAAAGAAAGAAAGAAAGAAAGAAAGGAAGGAAGGAAGGAAGGAAGGAAGGAAGGAAGGAAATAGGACAATTAGTATGCACTGAAGTTTCTCAGTTCTTTTGTTCAATTGTAGCAAAGTACACATGATACATAAAATTTATCACCATAACTATGTGAATGGTTTAAATGTGTCCATGCTGTTGTGCAACCCTCACCACCATTCACCTGCAGAGCATTTTTATCTAGCCAAACTGAACTGAAGCCTATTAAATGATAACTCCACATTCCTCTCTATTCTATGAGAAAGAACGCCTTTGTAACCGCAGTTCAACGTCTCATTGCTGCAAGCTTGACTATTCTAGGAAATCAATACAAGAAGGCATACTACTCTAGAATCCTCATAGTGGCAGAATCACACTGTATTTGTCTTTTGTGGCTAGCTTGTCTCTTTGGCATAATGTCCTCAATGATCATCTTTACTATAGTGTGGACCAGCCTTTCCTGTTTAAGGTTGAATAACAGTCCATTGAATGGGTATAATTTTTTGTCCATCCGTCTTTCTTTATAATTTTTAAATATTCTATTTGTTTGTTTGTTTGTTTGTTTGTTTGTTTGTTTAGAGATAGAGATAAGGCAGATAGAAAAAAGAAAGGGCACTCCAGGGCCTCTAGCAACTCCAGACGTATGCACCATCTTGTGAGTCTGGCTTACAGGGGTTCTTGAGAATTGAACCTGGGTCCTTAGACTTTGCAGACAAGAGCCTTAACCACTAAGTCATCTCTCCAGCCCTATCCATCCTTCTTTCCATAAGTTGCTTCCACTTTTGGGTTGTTGAGAGCAATGCTGCTCTGAATACAGCTACACAAGTATATGTTGACATCCCTGTTTTCTGTTCTTTGGGTTTCATATCCAGAGGCAGAGTGATTGACTTCTGTTTTAAAGTTTTCAGGAGTGTCCTACGGTTTCTGTAACTGTTTCACCATTTTACATTCCCAGCCACAGTGCATGGGGCTCCAATTTTTCTCTATCCTCACAACATTTTCTGTTGTTGCTTTGGTCTTTCCTTCCTTCTTTCTTTTTACCTCAGTGGGTGAGAGGCGTCACCGCCCCTGTGGCTTTCCTTTGCATTTCTCTGGTGACTAGTACCCTTGTATTTATCGGTTATTTACATCTCTCTCAGAGAAAGAGCTGTTTACCATCTCTCATGTCTTTACAGATGCTATTATCCAACCCTCGAATCCCCAGTGAGGTGATTATTATTTCCATTTGACAGTTAAGCAAACTAAGGCCTACAATGACTAAATTAATTATACAAGACCATACAGCTAGAAATCGTCTTGTGTCTGAACAGATAGAGCTTATGTCTGAATGTCTGTCTTTCTCTTTTTATTTTTATTTTTTTGATTTTTTTGTCTGTAAACAGAGAAAGATTAAAAGAGAGACAGACAGAAAGAATGGTCATGTCAGGGCCTCCAGCCACTGCAGACGGACTCCAGATGCATGTGCCACTCTGTTCATCTGGCTTGAAGTGGGCACTGGGGATCAAACTCAGGTCATTACGCTCTGTAGGCAAGCACCATAACTGCTGAGCCATCTTTCCAGCCCCGTCTCTCTCTTCTTAAACATAAGCATATCCCATGAGCCCACCATTCTTACACCATAATACCATGTCAGTTTATTTATCTGCCCTTTCCCTGTCCCATATCACACACAGATGGTGAGTGCCTTGAGATCACAGGCTAATTTTTTGCCCTGACAGCTGGCACATGCATGAGTCTGTGTTGAGTGCATGACAACAAGTCTATGGCTACTCCCTAAGACACCAGGCTCCAGAGCCCAGGAACTCTTGATCCAGGCTCTCCGTCTAGACCCCCCTCATCTGTGAAGTGAGGATAGAAACGGAATCCCCGGCAGGCAATACAGAAGATCTGAACTGAGATTCTGCAGTACTACCCACGCACCTGGCAGGTGCTGACTACATTGTAGATTTATTAATGCCACACGCTATGAGCTATGAGAGAACATGAGAGAAGTCTACAACATAATTCATGCCTTCTGCTTGCTTCGCTCCTAGTTGGGGAGATAAAATAAGCCAGTGACAACTAACGCAGAAGACTGAAGCCAGAGCAGACTGCAAATGTGCCATGTGTGTGTCAATCATCTCAAGGCCAATTTAGGAGAATCTTGACACACTAGTTGCCTTGGAAAAAGAGAACCGAGGGCCGGGGTGTTCAAGGAAATTGGCTCATTCACTACAAGTGACTTAATTTGGACCACATATACTTTTGTGTAGTGGAATTTGTCATTCTCTTAGACTACCTTTTAAAAACAGAGTATGCAAGCCAGAATGGTGTGGGCAGGTGGCCTGTTCCACAAACAATCTGAGGCGAAGAGACCTCAAGAGACAACAAAGATTCATCTAACCCCATTTGGCTTCTACCTGCCATGTCACTTGTCCTGGACTATGTGCTTCTTTCTTTATTGTTATATATATTTTCCAGCAGAGAGAGAGAGAGAGAGAGAGAGAGAGAGAGAGAGGGGGAGAGAATTGTCATGTGAAGGCCTCTAGCCACTGCAAACAAACTCCAGACATGTGCACCACTTTGTACAGCTGGCTTTATGAGGGTACTGGGGAATTGAACCCAGGTTGTTAGGCTTTGCAGGCGAGCACCTTAACCAATGGGCCATTTCTCCAGCCCCACTCCTTGCTTCTTAGCATGAAGCAGAAGCCTTGGCAGGGATTCATATCACTTCTTCTCAGAAGTGTTAACCAGAAGGAACCTGCCTGTGTCCCTAGCACCTAATGGACTTATTGTGGAAAAGGGACTCTTTTTAATTTACCCTGCGGGGGTTTGTGGAGGCCAGGAAACACCACCTTCCATCTCAGTGACAACAAACTCATCCTTCACTATAATTAAAATGTCACTTTGATAAATAATTCCATCAGCCCCCTTCCACCTATGAATAGCTTCCTGCTATAATTGTTCACATTCTGATGAATTAGAAGTATTCAAGAGAGAGTTTAAGAGGTATTTAGGCAACAGAGATAAATCGGGTGTGTTTTCCACCTCCCACAGTCGCTCATTAAACGAGACATCGTCCTCTGCTGGGGCCTCTCTCTCTTCCGTGTTCTCTCACTCACTCTCTCCCTGAATGGAGGGAGGTAGGGGGCCATTACGGCAGTGTGGGCTCTGGGAGAGGGCTGGAGTTTGGGGGCGCATGTTTGAGGGCTTCCTTTCCAGCCACTCTGACAGAAAAGAGAGGGGAGACAGACAGGAGCTGGGGAGGAGAACTAGGCTTTGAACTGTGGGTCTGGTGACACAGGCCTGTCATCCCAGCTACCCAGGAGGCTGAAGAAAGAAGAGTTCTGAGCCAGGCGTGGTGCTACACAGCTTTGATCCCAGCACTTGGGAGGCAGAGGTAGGAGATTGTCACGAGTTCAAGGCCACCCTGGGACTACATTGTGAATTCCAGGTCAGCCAGAGCTAGGGACACTACCTCGAAAAATAAAAGCGAACAACAACAAATCCAATGTCCAATGTCAAGGCTGTCTTGGCTATAGAATGAGTTCAAGGCCAGCCTAAGCACTTAAGTGAAGCCCTTCATTGTGGTCATTGGAACCAGATGCCTCCCCCCCCCATAAACTTGTTTTTGATGGTTTGTCCGTAGCTGATAGCAATTTGGGAGATGGGAACTTCTTGGAGGAGGTGGGTTCCTAGGGGGTAGGATTTGGTGTATTAGAGCCAGCTCCCCCTTGTCAGAGCTCAGCTCACTTCTTGTAGCTGTTTTCTACCTGCTGGGGTAAGATTGTGATGCCTAGCCTCTGCTCATGCCATGCTTTCCCCTGCCATCATGGAACTTCCCCTCAAGACTATAAGCCAAAACAAACCCTTTCCTCCCACCAGCTGCTTTTTGGTCAGGTGTTATGTGCCAGCAACACGAAGGTAACTACACCTGTCTCAAAATACAAAGTAAAGACGGGAGACGTAGCTCAGTGGTAGATCACTTGCCTAGCACCGGGGAGGCATGGGTAAGCTGCAGCTTAGAAAAGCCCCTAGGGCTTTGATACACTGGGGAATGCAAGGTGGTCCTGATGAGCTTGAATCAAATCCAGCGAGGCGTCACTCAGTGAGGAAACATCTCACATTGTTTGAGGGACGCCCTATTTTGTGGGCCAGGGACTCAAGCCTCCTCAATGACACAGCTAAGAACTGGTAGGGCCAGGGCCCTTGAATATTCAACAGCATGCATCAATGGAATGAAACACACAGTAGGTGCACCATGAATGGTCCCCACTTTCCTTATTCTGGTTGTTTCTTCCTTCCTCCTCGAAAGAAGAAAATTGGATCCACTGGGATTATACAGAGTACAGAGCCAGCCACAGTGTGCTGGGAAATCTCTGGAAGGATCCCAGACTGGCCTTTTCCTCAAGTAGAAAGGGGTGGCATTTCATCTTATTCCCTCAGAGAGAGCCATACGGCCACAGTTTATTAAGAGAGAAATGCTTTAGAGTCAGAAAGCCAGGATTCAACAATAGTGTGGACCTGGCCAGAGCTGGAATGTTATTGACTCTATCTAATGACTTCCAAGCTGGAAATAACATTCATTCCCCGCCCCCCTGGTGACTTATGAAAGTAGAGCCTGTCACTGAGGCCACATGTGCTGAGCATTGGTCACTGCTTGTGTCAGGGGCGTCACGAAGCGTGCCGGTACATGGAGGGCGTAAAGCATGGCCAGGTACCACTTGATCATGTTTATTGTAAGTCCTGTATACACAGCTGGATCATTGCAGCTAAGTCATGCCTCCTTCAGAAGGGCCCCCAGCTGACCCTTTCCAGCATGTATGAGTCAAGGGACACCCCAAAAACTCCAAAGCCCAGCCAGGCAGCACCCTGTCTCCAAGGCCTGCCTTCTCCAAACAGTCCTGTGGGATGGATATTCATGGGAATATCAGGTGGTAGGGTTATGCGGGGCTGGGAATCAAAGGATTCAAGGTCCGAGTCGCACTGGGCATGGAGGGGCAGGGCTTCAGGCATTGGAGAGGCCATGCAGAACCGACTGGGTTTCTGCTTAGAAGCTGAGCATGCTGCAGTGGTTTGTGGTGCCTGGAGTGTGTAGTTAAGTATCTGCTTTGCATTTCACAGAAGGGTACGCTGAGACTTATAGACCTAAGGTGGTGCCAGGGAAACACTACTGACAAATCTCCTAGGTTTGAACCCAAGACTCACATTCCAAAGAGCCCAGCTTTTCCTTTCAGATTTGCCGGTGGTTCCTTTACACGTTTCAAGTCTGTGTCATGGAATTAAACAATGGGTCTGACTCACCTTAAATAAAGCGTGTGTATGTGTGCGAGGGGGGAGAAATTATCGGAGTGGTGGGCTTTATCCAAGTTCAATGCAAGCCTCTGCACAACTGAGCTGCCCGAAGCGCCAATACCAAGTTACTCCAGGCGTCTCCTCAGCACTGGAATGTAGGGACCCAAGAGATGGCTCCAGGATCTCCAGGGTACTGAGAAGGTGGCTTTGCAAGCAGGCAAAGGAAGCAGGGCAAGGGTTTAACTTATTCTCTCTCACACATAAGAAAAAGTCAGTAATCCAAGCAACTTGTTTGAGATTAGACTCTCCCAGACCCACTTCAATACCAGCAGAATCATCTGTCCACCTGATCATCAGTGCACTGCCCTACAAATACCGGCGCTTGGTGCCCCGCCTGCCCACAGCCCAGACTGCCAGCAGGCACAGCTGCTATGCGGAGTCCCTGTCACCGTTCACAGCTGCCTCCTCCACCAAGGGCCGAGGGAGAAACTTCTGCCTTTAGAGACTCCAGTCAACTGAGTGTGCCTTAACAGATGCAGTGGTCTGCAAGCAGAATCATGTCCATGACCTTGACTCCAACTTGACCCCATTCAAGGGGAAGGGAATGGACCCACAGGCAAATGCCATCTTAAACCTGGCACTGACAGCCACAGCATGGGGCATCCCAGCACTGGCTACATAACCCTGGCAAGGGCCTCAGCCAACTGTAAAACCCACAGGCAGCTCTTGCAAGTTTTTCTCCTACCAAAACACCCTTCCAGCCATCATGGAGGCAAGAACGCAGCTGTGACCAGGGCTAAAAAAGAACATATAAAACATCTGTGCTAGAAGCCCAAAGAGGGTCCCAAAAAGGTCCCGCACCAGGGGGACCAGAAGCCAGCATCAAAGTTAAGGACCAGAGATTCAGGGAAGAAGCGGGGAGCAAAGCAAGAGAAAGCAAGAGTAGCTCCCTAACCCTGTTGAGCACTTCCTGTATGCCAGTGCCCATGCCTTTCAGCTGCACAGTCACACTGCCAGTGAGTTTGACGGGGAAACTGAGGCACAGAGAGTTTACGGAGCATGTTCAAGCTTGTGCAGCTGCTGAAAGAAAAAAGTTGACCCCAGCTGTTCTGGAACCAGCATCTGAACTCTTAACCGCTGGTCTTTCCTACCTGTGTTAGAGATCAGGCTGTGGTAGTTTGATGTATGGCCCCCATAGACTCGGGTGTTTTATTAAAATCGAGTTTGTAGCCTTAGCCCCTAGCAAGCAGATTCCTGCTACAGGGGGGGGCGTGTCACTGGATGGATCTGATTCCAACCCCGAAGGCGTGGAGAGAAGAAGAGCTTGAGCTCTTGTGGGGTTCATGCGGTTTGCCGGTGGGGTTCTGCTGGCTGAACTGGCTTCTCTCTGTTCGGATGTATGGAAGTAAACGGCTTCCTCTGCCATTGATGGAGCTTCCCATAAGCCTGAAATAAACTCGCTCCTGCCCTAAACTGTGTCTGGTTGGAAGTCAGTCCCAGCAGCATGGAGCTGAATACAACACAGACCAAGCTGATCATCCCGTAACAAGTATTTGGGCACCTGAACGGGGGTGTAGTCCTCTTTGAAAGCCAAGGACCAGGACAGTCCTTTGCAGTCGTGGAAGCCCCATGCCTCAAACCAAGGCCCAGTGACAAGTGGCGGGAGTGACTCTCCCATGCTCCCCTCTGATGTGGGAGAAGCTGCCAGGCCTGCTGCGGGTGGAGCCAGTCGTTCTGCAAGCAGCCTAATTGAGGATCGTCCCCCAAGTATGCTTCCTTCATTTTGTCAGCAAAGAGGCTTCTTCCAAATGCCAGCCCACCCTCCACCCACTCTCGGGGGAATGAAGATCATGGATTTTTGAAATGAGATCAATCTGGAAGATAAATGTATTCATGAGCCCATAAAGGGGTCATGAATCACTGGCCCCAATTACTGCCTTCACTTCTGACAGGATGAATTCCCTCAAGCAGATTCTCCTTGTCAAGCAGGCACAAGAGGCAGGGTCTTGGGCCTCAGATAACAACATCATTATTCCACACCAGGCTGTTTTCCCAGTTCCCAGACTGCCTCCACTTCATTTACAGCTCACTTCTAATGTTGGAGGGAGAGGGGGAAAAAAGAATAAAGGGAATGGAAGAGAAAAAAAAAAATAGCAGACACTCTCGTGCCAAGTAGAAAGGGAAACAAGATGAACTCTAGAATTGCTGGGAACGGTCCCAGCATCCACGAGCATCATTGCCACTGGCCCACACCAGTGCACTCTGTGTGCCCTCTCCTGCCTCCCGGTGTCTTGTTTAGAAGAACTTCAAATCGGAACAAATCGCAGCCAACTACAGTCTCGTTCTCTCTAGCCCTTCAATCACTCCTAATCAGACCATGTATTTTAGCAACAAAATCTTCCCTGGCTGAGGAACTCATTCATCTGCCTTCTGGCAGCCTGACACCCTCTGCATGGGAAATGAGGGAAAGCCACCTGCTTCGGTGGCAGCTGAGGGAAGCCGGGGGGCGGGGGGAGAGACAGAGTAGCAGTCCCCCCCCCCCCGCCACTGCCTGATGCAAGCCAGGCACTGGGTTGTGGGAATCTAGGCCAGCAACCTGAGGAGAGGACACTGTTGTGAGTCCCTGCATGCCACACTTGGTGAACCCCTGTCCTTCCGGGTACCTGCCCATGGTCTCTGGGTTCAACTTCTATCCCTTTCATTTTCTAGCTGTGTGACTCTAAATGATTGGCCTAGCCCTGGGAGTACAGAGGTAACCCCCGCCCCCAGGAAGAGTAGATGGAAAATGCATGGGGCCAGGCATGGCATAGACCTGGCTATGATCTTTCCATGAAACCCCTGTTGGCCAAGTCACAGCACTCCCCTGAGCCTCATTTGTCCAATCTATAAAATGGGCACAATAACGCCCACTTGCTCTCTGGTACAGGATGTTGTGAAGCTCACCAAGGAGTAAGAGAGGTAGAAGCTCTACCCAGCTTTACCCTTGGGAGTCAGAGAACTTGTTGGGAACCTTGAGCAGCCACACCCCTTTGGATCAGCGTAAGAGCTGGGTCTTGAAATCAGTGTAAATAGTCCTCATATGGTGTTCGTGATTTCAGACTTTACTTCAGCCAGCCCTGAACACGGCCTGTCTCAGCGACACGTTAAGTTACTGAATATCTGGGAGAATACCACAGTGAGTGGTCACTCGTTTCCTTAAATGCAACCTGTGCTGCGTTTTGTCTCTGAGCTTTACCGCAGGTTCCTTCCTCTACTGGAATCCCTTCCCTCTTGTTTTTGAGTAGGTAAGCAGTTAGTTAGTTAGTTTAGTTAGTTGTCTGTCCCGCCCAAATCCTTCTTATCCTTGAACATTCAGCCAAAGTTTCTTGTTGTCTGGGGAACCTTTTAATGTCTCCAAATCCATCAGACCCAGTTAGTAACCTACCCACTGTGTGCCATGCCCTGCTCCCTCCGCCAGCCTGGCATGTCCTTGCGACCCATGTCTCGCCCTGCACTGGCCCCACCGTTGCCATTCTTACCTCAGCCTGTCACACTCACTGCTGTCTGCCAGGTGCCCAGCTTGGAGCCCCGCCGTCAGCAGGCAGGACATAGGTTAATGCCTATGTTTTGAAGTCCATTTACTAGAATCAGGATCCTAGAGAAGCTAGCCGGCTGCTCAGGGCTCTGTTTCCCCCCCCACACTCTATGAACATTTACTATTAAATAGCACCCACTGCTCGATGGGTTCGTGAGATAGCACCTATAAATCTGAGCTCCGGGCCGGGATGCAGCAAGCAGGAGATGGGTCCGTGTTTGCAAACACGTCCCTTCAGAACTGAGCTCTTGATCAGACAGTTAAATCCTAGCTCTGCCATAGACCAGCCGTGTGGCCTTGAACAAATCACTCCACCTCCCAATGATTCTTTGTCTGGAATATAAGTTCGCTATGTTACTATTTCTAGTTGCGTACAAGGTAATGGATCTTATGGTGACATTTTCACATAGGTATGTCATTGTGCATTTCTCCACTTTGTCATCCCATTATCCTCACTTACTTCCCCTCCTGCCTTCTGGTTATCTCCCATCCCCCAAATAGCCCTTTTCTGCTTTCATATCAGATGGCTAGATAAATGATTGATAGATAGATGATGGATACATATAGATTCTACATATAAGAAGAATATATATATATGCATATATATATGAATTTGTCTTTTTTCCTACCCAGTGCTCTCTCTTATTCCCACTTTCTTCCTATCAGCTCCCTTATTTCTCCTTTCTACTTTCATGTCATCATATATATATATATATATATATATATATATATATTACTATTTTAAAGATTTATGGAAATTACTGAAAGCACATTTTAATAAACAGATTGCCTTAGCCATCGTACAATGCACGCATGCCAAAGCACCATGGTGATCACCATCAATATAGGCAACCTTTATCTGTCAATCAAAAAGCTAAATTTGAGAAAGGTTACAAGGATTTTAAAGCGCGCAAAGATGATGTCTACCATAGCCAAGTTCCAGACACCCGTGACTGTTCAGGAAAAGCCCATCCCTTGCTCGCCGCAGAACTGCCCTGTCCCCATCGGAATGTCCAGGCTGGGCTCTGGGCTACAGTGCTTTTTAAACACCGGCTCCCAATCCTGAGCTAAATGGGGCACGTGGCAGGGACGGCTGGGAGTCACAGCCGTGTGGAGGAGAATATGGCTTCATGAAAATAACATTTGGAAGTAATTATGGGCGTGATGGTTCAGAACCACGGTCAGCTGCCAGGCCTCCCCAGAGACTGAACAGGAGGGAGGCAGAAGGGGAGACTTCATCTCTGAGCCAGAGCCGTGCATCACAAAATGTTGCCCTGATAATTCGGGGCTGTGGCTCCCAAGGGCCCTCTCTTCTCACAGAGTGGTTCTGCTCAGGGCTCTTCTCTTAGGTGTTAATCTCAATAGGCTGTGAGTTGTTATGAGATGGAAGGAGGGTATGGAATGGACTTCGAGGACAGGTAGGGAAAGAAACAGAATGTGCTGGAGCAGAGGAGAAAGCAGGGACAGAAGCATTCATCACGCTCTCCTCTGTTCTCCTGGACACCAGCTCAGGAAGGCCACTGGCTCTGGGATAGAGCCCTGGGACATGCACTTCACCCTGTAACGGGATCATGGCACCTTGGTAACAAATCACTGTGGCACATGGGCCTGAGCATAGGCGTTTCTGGAGGAAGAGTCTGTGGGGGGAGGGGGGTCTGACTGGAATTTGGGCCCACCAAGGACAGTAAAGCAAACAGCAGGGGTCAGAAGCTGCCACCAATCCTGAGATGGTCTCTGGAGCACCAAGCTGAGGCCCACATCAGGTGATCTCACCAAGGGCCATCTGACCCCCTGTATGAGGCAGGAGACTTACCAGTATGTTTGAGCCAGCGCCCCCCAGGAACCAGGAAGTCCCGCCCTCACCTCATGCCAGCATTCCCATGGCGCCTTTCCTTTCATTCATGTAACTGGGAGCTGAAGATCCGTCCCCTGGATGGTGCACGGATATCTTTTCCTTTTCAGGATAGTACATCACTTAACAGTCCTTTCAGAGGGGCCCCTTTGCTCAAGCATTGAAACAGTCCCACAGAAGTTGGTCCTCCTTCCATGCCTCCTTAATCACATGACGGCATGCCAAACAGACCCAGCATTCCACACCAAAGCCGGGCCTCCCGGGGCCCCCCAGAGACAGAACAGGCACCTCCCCGAGCCTTGGAGAGGAACAGGATGGGGAGCCTGGCTGGGTTCCTGGCATGCAACAGATGCCCAGTAAATGGCAGTCTGAAAATTCAGTGTTGGAAGGGAAATTTTAAGTTGAGCATCCACCCATCTGCTGTGCAGTGACATTTGGGATGGGTGACAGGACATCACCAAACGACCACAGCAGCAACTTTGGTTTCTCTTTTATTTCCATCTAGTGGCTTTCTCACTCATTGCCCGGCACTGGCAGGTCTGATAACTCGGGGTTGAGTTATCCCCAAGCCCAGAGTGGCAGCAAACCTTGAGTTCTAAGTGTCCCCTGGTGCACTCGACTGTTCTCAGGTGAGAGGCATCCCCACAGTGTTCTTAAAGCCTTGTTCATGTTTATCCACCACCCCACACCCCCCCCAAGCAGGTGAATTGGAACCTAGTATTTTTCCAGACCAGAGAGTGAGAGCCAACCCAGCAAGAAAAAAAAAAAAGACTTTCACAAGGGCACGGCACTAGGTACCAGTTCTGAGGTGCAGATTCGGAGCTTCCTTGTGCCAAAGCACGTGGCCCCGGTGTTCTATACCAGGACACGGGCCAGCAAGTGATGTTATCTCCCAGCCCTAGCATGAGCCAGTCAGATGGATTTCTCAACACAGCCAGCTCATTTCAGGGCTGGGGATACCCCCCAACTGAGGCCGATGTACCCAGCAAGAAAGTACGGCTGAAGAAGTGGCATTCAGCCTGTGCCCACCTGTTCCAGGACATCATTCTAGCACATCACGTGCGGATGAGGCCCTTTGATAAAGACCAAATCCCCTCTTGTTGCCTGGCAACCTGACTTACAAGCCATAGCAGGGAAGTAATTTACAGGAATTCAAAGTGTCAGCGGAGGTTCTGTCGGGCAGAATTGGTGCAAATGGGAGCTGTGGTGGGCCAAATCACACCTTTGGTGGGGAGGTTGTGCCGAAGGAGAAAACCTTCCTCTCGCCTCTCCTAGGAGTCGAGGGCCTTGAGTTCAGGCTTGGAGATCATTTCCCTTCCATGTATTTTCTGGTTCCATATTGAGTCCTCACTATGGAAGGAGCCCCGTGCTGAAGCCAGGGACGCAGACATGAACGAGAGAGATGCCAAGCGCAGAGGCACGAAGCTCATGGGGACAGACGTGTGGACAGGGTTAGGGCATATGCAACAGGACAGGGCATACATGGGACT
This sequence comes from Dipus sagitta, assembly GCA_036346955.1. NCBI lineage: Eukaryota > Metazoa > Chordata > Mammalia > Rodentia > Dipodidae > Dipus > Dipus sagitta. Next base: position 45,614,697 of record CM070777.1, on the reverse strand, counting down.
GAGCGGGAACCTGGGGAAGGACAGGGGCCATGCAGGTGACAGCTAGCCAAACAGAGGAGGAAAGAGGGTGTCCAGCAAGGGCATCTGAGCAAAGGTGAACCCCTGTCCTTCCAGATATCTGCCCATGGACTCTGGGTTCAACTTCTGTCCCTATCATTTTCTAGCTGTGTGACTCTAAATGATTGGGAGTACAGAGGTAACCCCCGCCCCCAGGAAGAGTAGATGGAAAATGCATGGGGCCAGGCATGGCATAGACCTGGCTATGATCTTTCCATGAAACCCCTATTGGCCAAGTCACAGCACTCCTCTGAGCCCCATTTGTCCAATCTATAAAATGGGCACAATAATGCCCACTTGCCCTCTGGTACAGGACTTTGCGACACTCACCAAGGAGTAAGAGAGGTGGAAGCTCTACCCAGCTTTACCCTTGGGAGTCAGAGAACTTGGGAACCTTGAGCAGCCACACCCCTTTGGATCAGTGTAAGAGCTGAGACTTGAAATCAGTGTAACTAGTCCTCATATGGTGTTCTTGATTTCAGACCTCACTTCTCCATCTCCCCATCTCCAGCTCAGGAAAAGCAACCAGGGGCAGCAGTATGATGCTTTGGGGACAAGCCTGGGCTCAAAGGCAGACCCGAGCGCTATTCGGGGCTATCTGTCAGTGGGCAGCATCAGGTGGGCCCATTGCTTGGTTTTCTGGTAGTAGAATGGAAATGAGAGTTTCCCACACAATGGCCCCACCTTACCCCTAGTTCATCCTCCCCTCTCTGTCTGTCCAATACCTGTGGGTTCTGCCCACTCTGATCCCTGCATCCTTGGGTCTGCAGTGGGTCCACTGGTCCTCTGGGCCTTCTCCTCCTCAGGATCTTTTAGCTCTTGTTGCCACTACCTCATTCCATCATACATCCCAGTTGCATTGTCTATGAGAGACGAAGAAAGAAATCTGACATGCCTTGCCTGTCTTTAATTTTAAATAGTGATAATATACACATAACAAAATTTCCTTACAGATAATCTCTTACAATAGTTTGACTTCATATTCTTTGGACTGTGAAGTGTGAAAGCGTACCTATACCACCGTTCTGCCTTTGACACTCAGAATAGGGTTCATTCCTTTCCATGAGGTAGTCAACACTCTTAGAAAATAGGCTTTGTGTAGGATGATTTCACTCGGTGAAGTTCTGAGCAGGTCTGTGGAGGCTGGGCTAAACAAGGGTGCTTGGTGAGTTGAATGTATTGAATGGATTTTAAAAAAAGTTATTGACAACTTCCATAACTGTAAGCAAAATCCCATGGTAATTCCCTCCTCCCCCCCCCTACTTTCCCCTTTGAAACTCCACTCTCCATCATATCCCCTACCCCTCTCAATCAGTCTCTCTTTTATTTTGACATCATGATCTTTTCTTCCTATTATGATAGTCTTGTGTAGGTAGTGCCAGGCACTGTGAGGTCATGTATGTCCAGGCCATTTTGTGTCTTGAGGAACACGTTGTAAGGAGTCCTACCCTTCCTTTGACTCTTACATTCTTTCCGCCACCTCTTCCACAATGGATCTTGAGCCTTGGAAGGTGTGATTGAGATATTTCAGTGCTGAGCACTCCTCTGTCACTTCTCAGCACCATGGTGCCTTCTGAGTCATCCCAAGGTCACTGCCATCTGAAAAGAGAAGGTTCTCTAACCAAAAGTGAGAGTAGCATTAATATGTGGGTATGAACATTAAGAGAAGTGCTTACTGGGCAGTTTGGTGAGCACAGTATATACCTTTAGCCAGACAGCAGGAGACATTACACCCCTAGGGCTCATGACTACCCCTGTTGTAAGTTTTCAGTATCAGGGATGTATTCCCTCCCATGGAGCAGGGCCTCCAGTCAAATTAGAGGTCAGTTGTTTTCCCCCATAACAGAAGTGCCATTTATTGCACCTGTTGGCTCATTTGGCCTGGCTGACCAAATATAAGGCTTGCAATGTCCACTGTTGGGAATTTTCACTGATGATTTCTCTCTCTCCTATTGAACTGCATACAGTGTGGCTTTTTCCAGCTTTCTGTCAGCTGGTCTACATGGAGGAGGTTTTCAGCTCAGCTCCAGCAGGGTTTCTCAGTGACCTTGTAGCCCAAGTATGTGGAGTCTTCAGCAATAGGGTCTTACCATCTACTCCTGGTGGGAAACCAATGGCCTTGGCAATGGCCTGTAATGTTTTGGGGGCATCAGAGACCTCCCTGGCCAGCAACTCACTGGAAGGTATCCCATCCCTGGCACTGAAAATTTTCTAATAACAATCTATGGCTCCTGTATGTTCCATTGTCCAAGAAAGTAGGTTTCCATATGACTTATTTTTATCCTCTTAGATTTTTTTTTGTTTTTTTTTTTGTTTTTTTTTGGGGGGGGTTTGGTTTGGTTTTTTCAGGTAGGGTATCACTCCAGCTCAGGTTGACGTGGAATTCACTATGTAGTCTCAGGGTGGCCTCGAACTCATGGCGATCCTCCTACCTCTGCCTCTTGAGTGCTGGATTAAAGACGTACACCACCATACCCAGCTTCCTCTTAGATTTTGATTAGCCTTCCCTCCACCTTTCCTTACTCAATCTCTTCTTCTGACCTCACTTAGGCCTTTTCACCCCCATTAATCTGTTCTTCTACTTACTTATATACAATACCATCATATTAGGTCTCCCCTCCCTCCCTTTCTATTTCCTTTCTAGCTCCTTTCTAGCTTCCTGGCCTATGGTACTGAGTTTTCTTCCTACTAACACAGAAGTCCAGTTATTTGTAGCTAGGATCTACATATGAGACAGAACATGCAACATTTGGTTGAATAGATTTTTGACCTATGACGTTTTCCATTGACAATGGCTTATTGAACTGTAACCCCATTGTAAGTCAAGGTGCATCTACATTCTATAAGGCTCTCTCCAGTGGTATTACTTACACATCGTGTCATGAACCATTACCACTAGGCAGTTCCAAGCTTCCTTTTTTTATATTATTTTTTTAGGGAGGGTCTCACTTTAGCCCAGGCTGACCTGGAGGTCACTCTGTAGTCCCAGGCTAACTTCAAACTCACAGCAATCCTCCTACCTCTGCCTCCCAAGTGCTGGGATTAAAGGCATGCATCACCATGCCTGGCTTCCAAACTTTTTGTAAAAATATTTTATTTATTTATTTATTTATTTATTTATGAGAGAGAAATATTTATTGTGAGAGAAAGAGGTAAAGAGAGAGAATGGATGAGCCCAGACCTCTAGCCAATGCAAATGAGACACATGTGCCACCTTGGGTACTGGGGAATTGAACCCAAGCCTTTAGACTATGCAGGCAATTATCTTAACCATTGAGCCATCACTCTAATCCCCAATTCCAAACTTCATCATCACATTAAATGGAAGACCCATTCCCACTAAGCAGTTATCCCCATTCCTTCCTGCTGCCAGCCTCTGAAAGCCACCAGCCTGTTTGTTGTGTCACTGGCTTTGCCTGTTCTGTAGTTCGTCTAAAGGGAATCACATGTCCTGAGCCGTCTGTGTTCAGCTCTGTTCACTCAGTGATGTCTTCATGCACGTATCAGTGCAATTTTTATGACTGAATCATATCCCAGTGTGTAGGCTTATCACTTTTTTTCTCTTATACATTCATCCATCAATTGACTATTTCCTTCTCTTGGTTATTGTGAACTCTGACTAATAGACCCACATTTTTACTTGAATACACATCTTCATTTCTTTTTGGTATATAAATCTAGGGATGGAGTTGCTGAGCCATTTGGGAATCCTATGTCTACTGAGGGACTGACAGGCTGTTTTCAACAGTAGCTAAGCATTCCTGCCAACAAAGTGTGAGTGCTCCCCCATCCCAAGTGGTTCTTCTTCTTCTTCTTCTTCTTCTTCTTCTTCTTCTTCTTCTTCTTCTTCTTCTTCTTCTTCATGGTCATGCTAGTGGGTATGAGCCCAGCTTTCTGTTTTTGTTTAATGCAACAGGTAGTGATCTCTTGACAGCCTATAAAATGACTGATAGCTTTTGTTGACCAATCAGCTTGGCTTTGGGAATAGGAGAGAAAGAGAAGCCTGGAGTCCCATGACCTACAACATGGCCATTTCTGTATTTCCCCTTGTTCTGGGGCAGATGGAGGCCTGGACTTGGTGAGCCATGTGGCATGCCTGGTACACATGCGTGGTCTCATTCAGTCCTCATGGCAGTTCCGTCCATGAGGCCACTCTCTCAACAACAGCTCTGGCCTCCTGGATGATCCGCCCACGTCCACATGTTCTTTGCAGAACCTCAGCCACAAGGCTGCATTGGCTTTTTACCTGCCACCCGCTGTTTCTGCTCTCTCCTTCCCAGATGCACCCCTTTGTCTGAGAAACCTGTTTCTCCTCTCCACACAATGCCTGGCCCGGGCTCAGGAACCTGACCCTGACCGGGGCTGTTTCCTACTGGCCCAGTGGCTCATGTCAGCTCCCTACCCAGGACACAGCTCAGTTCTACTTCCCAAGGTTCCTGGAGGGACCACGTGGGCTCACCAGCATGTCTGCATGGCCAAAGCCCAGCTAAGATGCTCTGCAGGATGCCCCTTCCTGTCACGTCTCTGTGGTCCCCCAGAGCCAAGGGCAGCCGGGCTCAAACACTGATCCACTTGTCAACCGTTCATGTCCGGTATGCTCTTCAGCCACTGTGCCCCCCCACCCCGCTTCCTCGTGGTGAAGCGGAAGGTGCAGATGGTTCTCAGTCCACATAGTCATGCTGAGATAAATGGATTCCTCCCTGCAGGAAGCTCGACTGATGTCCGCCTCACAGCGCATGCATCTAATATGCTCGTTTGTGGGGTTGTGATGCAGGATGGAACACCTGACCAGAAGCAGTTGATGGGAGGAAAGGTTTATTTCAACTTTTAGCCTAGAGGGCTCGTCTCCTCACAGCAGGAAAGCGAGAGAGAGCAGAGGCTGGGCATCCCATCTTGCCACAGCAGCTCCCAGGAGGCAGCAAGAGAGTGGCTAGCTATCACCAGCAAGCTGACCCAATTAACCTCAAGGCCCATCCCCAGGGACACACCTCCTCTAGCAAGCCTCCACCTCCCGAATTTCTAGCAGCTGGGGATTACATACGAGGCTTAATCACAAACACGAAGCTATGCAGGACACTTTGCATTCAGACTACAATGATGCTAGGTGGTCGTTGCTCCGTCAGGGAGTGACAGGACCCAGGGATGACTCCGATGCTCTCTGAGTCTGAACCATGGTCATGCCTGCTATAACAGCCAAGCATCTATGTGGCTCCATCCCAGGAGGGCCCTGTTGTTTGCTGAGTAGACTACTGACCCTGAGGTGGCATGAAGAGAAGTATTCAGGGCACTGCGGGGTCAGGGGGAGGTCATGTGGGGTTCAAATGAGGACCTCCACAGGAGACGGGGCTCTACAGGACGGGCCCCCCTAACTTAAGGCCGCGGCTGAGCAAGAGTGCCTGCTCTCCTCTCTTCCGGTGCCATCTGCACAGCCTGTCGATGCTCTTAGAATGGGGCTTGCTTGGGCTGTGCCCATTTCCTGTGATGGCTGGAGCCAGTTAGCGCAAAGCGAGTGGATTGAAAACAGCAGTTTATCTATCCCCTGGCGTTCTGGAGGCCGGCCTGAAGTCGCAGCATCGGCAGGCCTGCGCTTCCTCTGGAGGCTGCCAGCTGCTGGGGAGAGCCGGGTCTTCGCTTCCTGCAGCATCTGGTGGCCCAACCGCTCCTTGGCTTGTGGCCAAGGAGCCTGCTTCCATAGTAACAACGGTATCTGTCTGTCTCAGGACTCCTCCTGCCTAGCTCTTACTCCACCTCTCATCTTAATCCCACCTGCAAAGTTCTGGATCCGGAGGGTTAGGATCTGATAGCTTTCGGGCCAGTGTTCGGCCTGTTTTGTAGGGGAAACGTAACGAACGGCTGACGTGGCCTCGAAGTAGATGTGACTGTAGAGGCCAGGCTGTCCAGAGGCACGGTGTCCCGCTCACACCCCAGCGAGCAAATGGCAGAGCTAGGACGGTGACCCAGATCTCGTGGTCTAAGCCCCAACCTCTTACCTCTACAGCACACCTCTCTCAGCCTGTGTTCAGCTCTGCCACAGTGACAGTCCCTCACTTGACACCAGCTGGCCCACTTGGATATTTACTGAATGGTTTGACCCCCCCCCAAGCCTTATACTGGGTTGACTGGGGTGCGTCACTGTGCTCTGTGCTGCTACACAGAATGCCTGGTACTAGATGACATGTAAAGAAAAAGAGATTTATTTGGCTTGTGATTCTGGTAAGACAGAAAGCCCACAAGTGGGTGACATTAGTGTCTGGCGGGTGGGCCTCTGGTGGCAGCAACATAGTGGATGACATTACATGGCAGGGGTGCATGTGTGTGAGAGAGAGAGCACACGGCATGACAAACTGAGAAAGTCAAGTGCCTCCTGGGAGTGGGTTAGGTCTCCAGGGTCTCATCAGCGACCAATCCAGTCTCAGGTGATTAAACCACTCCCCTGAGGTGGATAATCACTTCAAAAGGGATGCCCTCTCCCTCAGTCCCCCCCGCCCTCCACACTGCCCCTTGAGGAATTAAGCCTCAGCGTGAGTCTCTTTGGAGACAAACGACCTACAAACCCTAGAAAGAAGGGAAGATGGTTACCAGGCAGGCGCCCAAATGTGGCACAGAGACCTGACTAAGCCAGGCCCTGCACACTGAGCCTTCCTCCCTCTGCCTCCCAGCAAGGGGGATCCGATTAGCCAGGCCAGATAAGACCCACGGATTTATCTGTCATCAACACAGTGAAAAGGCAAACCTGGAGGCTGGTGACAAGGAGAGAAGAATGGAAGGCACCTTTGAGGGAGTGGCATGGGTCCCTCTGAAGGGGCTTTGCACCTCGAAGCTGTAGACTGTGAGTTTAGCATGGCGGTGTCGTCAGAGTGGCCAGGAAACCCAACGACATCCTCTGTGTGATCTCAGCACTTCCTCCTGAGCCTCAGTTTACTCGTCCATAAGGTGGGGGCAACCGTGTTGACCTAGCTGACTCATGAGGAGGTGCACAGTGTTTGAAGATGAAATCAGTATGCGGACACACTTGGCTCACAGAGATGAGGGCTCCAGGCCGTACTGCCCATCCCTTGCTATAGAACCACTCTGCTAAGGGAAGAGTTAACATCCCAAGAGCAGAGTCCTAGTGGGAAGAGCCTGTCCTAGGTAGAGGCAGGGGAGGCTGCCATGCTTAAAGTCAGGCTCTGTCTACCTGGATTTTTTTTAGTTCTTGTAATATGGTGTGTGTGTGAGTCATGTGTGTGCGTGTGTGTCTGTGTGTCATGTGTGTGCATGTATGTTATATGTGTGGTGTGTGGCATGTGTCTGGTTGTGTATGTGAGGTGTGTGTGGTATGTGTGTGTGTGTGTGTGTGTGTGTGTGTGTGTGTGTGGTATGTGTGTGTGTGGTGTGCTATGGTGCCCCATCAGGTGTCTCACTCCATCACATTTTTTTTTTTTTTGACCCAGAGTCTCTTTAAGGATTTTAGAGTTTGTAGAGTTCTGATTCTCGGGTCTCTGCACCCCTGTAGAACTGGGTTTACGGGCACGAGTGACCACGCCCAGCCGCTTACCCGAGATCTGTAGACAAACTCAGGAGGTCCCAGGCCCCCCTCAGGCCCTCATGCTCGTGCAGGAAGTGCACTCAACCATTGAGTCATCTTTCCAGCTCCTCTTCCTGGACTTTGTGTTTAACGTTGGCTGTCATCCCCACCAACGGGAAGATGTCTGCCTCCCCCTATGTGGTGGGAATGCAATGGGGCTTCCTGGGGCTCCCCACAATGTCATGCTCTGGGCTGGAGAAGGTTGTGCACTGTGGTGTACGCTGTTTACCACGTCTCCTGCCGAATCGTGTACAGCAAACACTGGAGAAGAGAAAGGCCCTTCCTGCCGGGGCTTCCGCTCACACACAGCCAGCGCGTGGGGAGGCAGCCGGCAGCTGTCACAGCCACGAGGCTGTGTGTTGACTCTCCGCCTGGTAACAGTTGTAACGCTTGTTCACATGTTCTGAGCTGCCTGTGGCAGGCATGTGGTTGGACATGTAATCTCAAACAACCTTCCAGAGGGCTGGTGATCGGGTGGACTTCACACTGGAGTCAGGTCACCCTGATGCATCCCACGTCACCAACATAGAAGTCAAGAACTTAGCCGCTCACTGGGCTTAGTTACTTTCTGTACAGTTTCACAGATGTGAAGTGATGTGCTGATATTCTTAAAACACTAGCTTATTGCTTATTGAAGTGAGAAAATTGTAACAAAAAAAAAGGAAAGAGATTTAAAAGGAAGCTGGGCATCAACTTAGAGTGGAATTGTCATGAACTCTTGCTGGGGTGGCCCCTACTTTGGCTCTGAGCCTGTAGTGGTTTTGAATTAGGTGTCCCTCATAAACTCGTGTGTTCTGAATGCTAGGTCCCCAGTTGGTTGCAATTTGGGAAGCCGGAGCCTTGCTGGAGGAGGTGTGTAGTCGGGGGTGGGCTTATGCGTGTGACCGCCAACTTCCCGTTTCCAGTGGTCAGCCCATTCGCATGCCGCGATGTTCCGCCTGCTCTGGCAGAGGTGATGTCCAGCCCCTGCTCGTGCCATCCTTTCCCGTGCCATCGTGGGTTTCCCCCTCGAGACTGTAAGCCAGAATAAACTCTTCCCTCCCACAAGCTGCTTTGCTGGGGTGCCTTGTGTCCACAACACCACCAAGGTAACTGCAACACCGAGCTCTGCAAAGCAAGGCAGGTCTCTCCAGCAGCGGTTCTGAGGGTGTGGTCCCGGGGCCACCAGCACCTGGGAGCTTGTGAGGTTCTCCGCCTCGGGCCAGATCCGGGAGCGTGGCCCAAGCATCTGTGCTCTAACAAGCCCTGCAGGTGACAGTGACAGTGAATCATCTTCCTCCCTCCCTTGGCACAAAGACTCCCCAGTCGCCGTCACTGGTACCTAAGAGAGAGTTCTGTAGGGTTCTGCGGGATGTTTTGGTCACACCTCATTACGAACACCACTGTGAACTTCCAAGAGCTGCTTCAGACATTTGCCCTCAGCACAGGCCTGTGGAATTTTACCAAGGTGCAGTTTAAGATGAGCCGCCTGGAGGGGCCAGGCCACATCCTCTGGTCACCCAGCTCACTGGCCTTGCTTCATGACCCTGTGCGTTTCTGAGGAGTGAGGCTGGAGAGTGCCCTGCACAGCCACTAGCAGCCAGACTCTGGAGCCAGGCTGACTTGGACTTGAATCCTGGTTGTGAACTTTCCCTGGCTGAGTGACCTTGACCTTGACCTTGGCCAATTCCTTCAGTCCTCTCCCTTTGCTTCAGGTTCTTTATGAGCAAAATGAAAATAATAATTCTAAGTCCAGACAAGTTTACTCAGGTCTATAGTTTCAACACTTGGGAGGCCGGGGCAGGAGGACCAACTTCAGGTTCAGCCAAGGCTATGTTGTAGTAAGATTTTGCCTCAAAAAATAAATAAATAAACAAATAAATAAATAAAACAAAACAAAACAAAAATAGGAGCTGGGGAGATGGCTCAGCTGTTAAAGGTATTTTTTGCAAAGCCTGCTACCCTAGATTAGATTCCCTAGTACCTACATAAAGCCAGATGCAAAAAGTGACATATGCATGTGGCATTCATTTGCAGGGGCAAGAGGACCTGTTGTACCCACACATACACACACACACACACGTACAAATAAATAAAAATATGTTTATGAAATATTGAAAACTTGGGCTGGAGAGATGGCTTAGCAGTTAAGCGCTTGCCTGTGAAGCCTAAGGACCCTGGTCCCAGGCTTGATTCCCCAGGACCCACATAAGCCAGATGCACAAGGTGGCGCATGCGTCTGGAGTTCGTTTGCAGTGGCTGAAGACCCTGGTGCGCCCATTCTCTGTCTCTTTCTCTGTCTGTCACTCTCAAATAAATAAATAAATAAGTCAGTAAACAAATATATAAAAAAAAAAACATTGAAAACTTATGCCATAAAGTTTAAAATTCAGTGGGCCAGTAGACAGTGTGTTTGTTATGACCATCAGATACTAAGCAATGTGCTAGGATGGTAAGCCGCAGACGACCCCAGGCCCCAGCCATGTCCCCACATGTCCCTGTCACTCCTGCCAGCTACCCTGGATCATTGCTCCAAAGCTGCATGTCCCAAACTTCCCCAGCACCTGGCACTCAGAGTCTGTCCACACACATCGTTTCATCTTCTCAACAGCTCTGCTCTTTAGCTAGCGTGACCCCTCTCCTGCCTCAGGAAACCGAGCTCCCTCAAATGAGCTGACTTCTAAAGCCACACAGGAAGTAGTAAGGGCCAACGCTGGGTTTGATGCCAGCGTTTCTTCAGGCTTCACAGTTCAACTCCTTTCACCAGCCATGGCTTGAGGACTTTGAGGTACTTATTCCAATTGCAAGGCCAGTCACCTTTCCTCCTGGGAGAGGTGGCACTTGTCACTGCCAGTGAGGAGGGGGAGAGAAGGGGGGAAGGCAGCTTTTCGAAAGAGCAGGGGAGACCTGTGGGCCTTTTCTGGGTCACGCTTGCATAAGTCCAGGCTACGGGAGAGGCTGGTCTGGCCCTGGTCCCATGGGAAGCTCTTAGCAAAGCCAGCCAGGGCTCCTGACTCAACTTGAGGGTTCATTCTCCTCCCTGAAGCCCATGACATCTGTGAAAGGTGAGTTTAATCTCCATGAAAATCCCAGCACCATGGAGCGTGGCATGAGCCAGGGACAAGACAGAAAGCTCAAGGTCAGTGGCTCGGAGTAGAAAATGTAGAGAAGGGTTTCACATACCCAGCCCTTGCGGGAAGATAGCACAGTGTCCCATTCAAGGTTAAAGACACTAAGAACCTCTGCCTGGTCAGCCTCCTTCTCCTCTGGAGCCCACAGCCAAGGCTGACCTCCTGAGCTGGGCACACCCACCACCCAATCCCACTCACCCTCCTTCCAGTATAACCCTTTCCTGACTAGCCTTCAGGGGAAAGAGTCACACTTTGGAGTCAGGTCTGGCTTCTCAGTTATATTAGTCAAAGCAGGTCACATGGACAAGCACAAAGTTACTGGGGTTGGAAGGAATGACTGGTATTAAGTGGGTGACATGCCCCCCACCCCACAAGGTTTTTGGAAGAGAAGATTCACTGAACGTGCATTCATGGGATACCTGCCAGGCACTGCCCAGCTGCTGGGTATGCAGCAACAAAGTAGAAAGACAAAAGCCTTTTCCCAGGCTGCAGAGATGGCTTATGGTTAAGTCACTTCCCTGTGAAGCCTAAGGGCCCGGATTTGATTTCCCAGAGCCCATGTCAGCCAGATGTACATGGTGGCATGTGTGTCTGGAGTTCATTTGCAGTGGCTAGAGGCCCTGGCATGCCCATTCATTCTCTCTCTCTCTCTCTCTCTCTTTCTCTCTCTCATAAATAAATATATAATATTCAGGGATGGAGAGATGGCTTAGCTGTTAAGGCACTTGTCTAGAAAGCGTAATGACCTGAGTTCGATTCCCCAGTACCACATAAAGCCAGATGCATAAAGTGGTGCATGTGTCTGGATTTCATTTGCAGCAGCAAAAGACTCTAACATGCCTATGCATGCTCTTTCTCCCTCTTTCCCTCCCTCCTCCCCCTCCTTTTCTCATAAAAATAACTATTTTATTAAAAAAAAAAACACAACAAAACATTTTCTCAAGTAGTCCAGTCCTGTGAATCAACATTGACCCATCCATAAACCCTGCCCAAGTGGCCACCGTGTGTCAGACAGGCAGGGAGACAAACGTCCACATGTGAACGCCTGCACCTGGCAGGCTCTGGTGGGTGAGGAAACTGGTCAGAGGCCAAGTCACAGCCAGACTGGGGAGAGGCAGGAGGAGCAGTCACCCCCCCCCCGGAAGTCACCTGTTTACAAATGGGCCCCCATGCCGAGCTACTCTCCCATCCTTCACTTTCCCATTCACCTTCCTAGCCATATGCCTGGCTCTCCCTTGCCTGGGCCGGCCAGCCTCACAGAATGCCCGGCCAGCTCTCTGCAGGACCCTGCTGGGTGCAGCTCAGAGAAATTAAGTTCAATTAGCAGAATGCAGCTATCCCAAGCAAGAAGCACTGCTCTCTCTGGGCCGGTTCCCTTTTGAGATTAATGAGGAGCTGGGGAGGAGGACACACATCTCAGGTCTCACTCGCACATCCCAGAACCACAGGATGTGGGGGGCGAGGGACAGCCAATGCATCCTTGGCACGGGGCTGAGGAGGCGAAGCTTTTCCGGCAGAGGTCAGGGATGGGACAGGCCTCCCCAGAGATTGCTCCCATTTCTCCCGAGTCGGGGAAGGTGGAAAGAATTGGTTTAATGGAGTGGATGGAGTCTCATGGAGGCAGGCAGGGAGCAGACGGATTGCCTGCCCCAGTCTAACAATGTTAGCTCTGGCTTTTAGTGAACGTGGCCTTTGTCGTTCGGGGAACTTGATTTGACCCTCGTTGTCTCTTCTTTTAAATTATGGCTGTGCCCAGCCCGCTACAAACCCACGGCTGACTCCTTCCCTGCTCCCAGTTAATCAGCACATGTTTGCCCACTTCCTCCTCCCTAGACTGTGGTTTCCTCGTGGTCCCTCTGCCTCATAGGCTGAGCTCTAGACCCATCCACTCTTCAAACTACAAAATGTTTTCTCTAGAACGCCCCACCCCTCTAGAACGAAGGCACAACCAGAGCTGTGCTCTATTCTCTAGTTGCTGTGACATGGTACCCGGTTCCCCTATACCCCGTGCCCTGCACCCTATTTCTACCTGGAAATCCCTGGCTTTAGTCCTCGTGTCAGCATCCCATGACTCAGCAGTGTTCGTGACTGCCACCTCCAATAAGTGTTCACTTCTCCATCCATCAACCATCCAGCCAGCCAACTCAGGGGGTGAAGCCTACTGAGCTCATGTTTGTGGATCTCCCACAGAGCCATAATAACCTAGCTAATCATGAGACAACCGCACTAATTCTGCATTTACTTTATATCAGGTGTGATATGAAGACCTTGTATGCGCTCATTTGTTTACTTTCCAACTTCCTATTGAAGATATTATTATTCCCCCCACTTGAAGTGTTCAAAAACTGAGGCACAACGCTGCCTAAGATATAAGTGAGAGAGCCAAGACTTGAGCCTGGTGAGGATGGAAAAGTAGATGGAGGATCAGGGGAAGGGATAAAGGAAAAGAGGTGGGGGCTAGAGGTGGCCACTCCTCATCACTGAGATGGGAGACTATACGCTCCTGCGACCCAACCCAGCGTATCTCCACTGATCAAACGAATAACAAAATTTGTAATTTGTAAGGTCACAGGAAGTCTGTGTTAGCCTAGGATGTCGAAGAATTTCTGTGAAAGACACTTGAGGCCCTGGGTACAAATCGTACCAAGTCAGCCTTTCGGGAAGGCTTTTGGCTCTCTGCATGAGTGGCTCTTGGTGGCAGTGGAAAGGAAATCAAGGTGAACTCCTGGGTGGCTCCCAGCCCGAATGGGACATGCTCAGTGAGACATCGTGCTAGCTCTATTTGTCCACTTGACAGGCGAGGAATGGCCTCATTTCCAAATAATCATCCGTAAATCCCTAAACACAGAATGCTTGAGTGAAAGAACCACGCATGGTGATGCACACCTTGAATCCCAGCACTGGGGAGGCAGAGGCAGGAGGATCACTGTGAGTTCAAGGCCAGCCTGAGACTACACTATGAGAGAAAGACTCTATCTCAAATAACCAGAAAGAAAGAAAGAAAATAGAAAGAAAGAGGGAGGGAGAAAGGAAGGGAAGGAAGAAAGAGAGAGAGAGGAAGGAAGAAAGAAACAAGAGAGAAAGAATGCTTGAGTATGTCTCCCCAGGTGAGGCACAGTGAATCAGGTTGAGTCACAGGCCAAATGGGGGAGCTGTCCATTCTAGGAGTTACCTAGCCAAGAGGAAGGGCTGGGACCCTGTAAGCCAGGGGTCATGGGTAGGCTCACACAGGACACATTAGGAAGAAGAGGAAGGAAGTGACCCCATCTGGCTGGTGAGGAGAACATGGGGGTCCTGGGTTCCCTCCTACTGAGGCCTTAGCTCACCTAGCTCATAGACCCCTCATTCAGATGACACAAGGACACCCCATCCCAGTGGGGCTCAGACAAGAGCAGGCTGCATGCGAAGTTCTCAACCTTGTTTTCATCATTAGCTTTTCAGCCATTTTTCCTTAGCACCCCCCCCCGTGGAATTTCATGACCAGAAATATATTCTATACCTATTTTTGTGCCCTATGTACAGTTGTGCTTAAGTATAAGAAGTGTAAGACTTTACACACACACACACACACACACACACACACACTCCCACAACAACCCATTGCTGTCCCTATGGGAGATTCCTTGTCCCTTCTGTGCATACATGTTGGACACTAAACCTTCACATACTCAGTTTCTGTAGTCAGCTGACACATCAGATTTTAGAGGAGAAAAGCAATTGACTGAGAAACAAATTCTCTGGTGCCGCCTCTTCCCAGGAGTCTTCCATCCACCTTCAGCCAGAGGTGACACTTCTGACGTCACTGTATATGCTGTGTTCGGGGGTCACATCTTCATCGTTACCTACATTGGGTCCCAGGAGTTGCCAAGCCCCAGAGTGCACAGTTTACATCTCTGTTGGTTGAGCCCCTCTTCACAGAGGAAAGCCACTTGATCCCAGCCTAGGCACACGCCTGTAGTGAGTGGCCCTTGATGCCAGGACACACCAGGCACCGTCCCTTCCGAGAGCACCCAACAACTGGATTAAAGCAGAAGCATGCAGAGTGCTGCAGACAAGCCTGTAACGACACTTTGATGGCCCGAGTTCAATTCCCAATAAATTACTTAAGTTTCTGCAGTCACAAAACTGCCATTTTCATTAATACTCCTGATTAACTGCCTATCTTGGGATAAAAAAAAAAAAAAAAAAAACTCTGACCATCCCAGTCAGGATCTTGCCAGCTCCTGGCATGGAGAATCACAGTGGCCTGGGGCTTTGCACTAGGTCGCTGTTGTCCCAGAGGGACTTCTGGGGCTGGGAAGATGGCCCACAGGGAGGATGTATGTGCAGAACCTGCCGAGGACCGGCCTGGGTGTCGAAGGAGGAGGAGGATGCTGAGTACCAGGTACTCAGCAGCGAAGCCTGAGCTGTCCTGCGTCCTCCTCTGGTTTCTCCAACCAGCATGTTCTCCCTGGCCTCTGGACCTTTGTTTAGGCTATTCCACCGGCCCGGGGTATACCTCCATACCCCTGCCTTTCCTCGGCTCACTTCTCCTTACCCCTAACGTCCTCAGAATCCAGCCTGCCTGGATGTCTCCTGGCTGCTACAGGATTCCCTGTACCCTGCCTGTGTCCTTTGGACATCCTTGTCTCACCAGCAATTCCACTTGAGCAATAGCCGTGATTCCTTTTTAGTGACAGGTTCTCACGTAGCTTTGAACTTGCTTTGCAGCTCAGGCCAGCCTTGAACCCCTACTGACTCCGCCTACAGCTGCTGGGGTTACAGACCTGCGCCATCACCACGCCCAATGCTGTAGTTGGTTCTCATCTGTCATCTCCACGAAGCACAGGCTCTTCCTCGGCAGGGCTCACATTTTATTTTGTCCTGGTTCTGGTACTTGGTGAATGTAAGATGTTTGTCTGGGGCTGAAACTTAAGGATGTGGAGACAGGAGCAAAATATCCCTTCCGTGAAGAGCTCAAATCTGGAGGGGCAGACAGATGGCATGCCAGGACAATGTGCCTTCACTTCTGAGCCTCCAAAGCCAGCCTCCCAGATCATGCCCAGAGGGGCCTCTGGCTATGCTGAAAAACCAGGCTCACCCAACTTCTCCAGATCTCCATCTGCTTGTGACAATGCCCACAGGAGGTCCCATGCAAAGGGCATTCCGTGGTCCCATGAGCCACATCTGCTCTTGAAGAATGGCCTTAGCAAAGCCAGGGCCTTGGGAAAGTCCTACAGGAAATACCGCATTAACTTTCGTAGGCCTATTCCCTAAACTTAGTCAAATAAGTAATCTTTGCTTCTGACTGACCTAACCGCCTGTGGACATAGTCCATGGCGAGCAGAGTGAACCCACTTTCTGGGCAGCGAACAGCGGAAGTCATTCAGGTGCCTGTGGTCAGCGTTCACTTAGTCTTTCCATGGAGATGGCAAGGGGGGTATACGAGGTGGTGGAGAGAATCTCACAAGCCAAGTGAGACTAAAGTGGTTGTGCGGCAGGGGTCCTGCTGTGTGCGCGGGGAGAGGGTCTCCAGAGTCTATGGTCCGCTCCTCCCCTGCAAAGCGCCTGGGGAGAGAAAGCGAGGCGGTAGCAGGCGGCCAGCCGCCACCGGGGATGGGAGCATTTCTGTCGGTGCCATTTACATAAGTGTCCTTGGCAATTTGTCCCAATTCGTCTCGTTACAAATGTTGTAAACATCCAGCATGTCACAGACAGAATAGGACATCTCAGAACCGGATGATTTCCAGCCCTGAGGCCTCTGTGACACGCACATGGGGACCTGTGTAGGACCCCAGTCCCTGGAGGCAGGAGGGACCATGGTGTCCTCAAGACTCGGCCATTCTCCATACACTGCCTCCCTACGTGTCTGCAGCACCTCCTGTAGGTTTTCAAAGAAAGAAGAGGAAGAGGAAGAGGACAGACATACTCTATTGTAGTCCCTAGAGGAAACGCAGGGTGATGTAGCAGAGGGATTGGGGACTGAAGCTCTAATTCTAGTAGTGTCACCCGATTTCTGTGATTCTAGACCGGTGTCATCTCTTAGTTAAGCCTATTCCCTAGTCAGTCAGGTGGACATGACAGTGTGACCGCTGGCCGGCCCCACACTATTGTTGAGACGTCACACAGCCAGGGGCCTCATCACGACAGAGTCTCTGTCTTGTCCCACATTGATTGCATCCTCAGTGCCTGGCACACAGTAGGCAGGTGCTCAGCGCCTGGCACACAGTAGGTAGGCGCTCTGTAAATAGTTGCTGACCACAGGGACGGATGGTGAAGTGGACGAGTAAGTCAGTGACTCTAAAAGCAGTAACAGTCCCTTGACACTTCTCCGTCACCGTGCAGACTGACTGCTCAGCTCTCCCTTCCTCCTTCAGACCCAAAGGGAAACCTTCCTCCTCTTCAAAGCCTGTGCCACCTCCCTGACCAGGAATGCATGGGCAGGACAGGTATCTAGCAGACCCAAGTCCACGGCCTTGGGTGCTTCCTTGTTTGGTCAGTGAGCTCAGTATACCTCGTGCATCTGAGCATGTGCCAAGCCCAGAGAGGAGAATGTCGGGGTGTGGAACTGGGCAACAGGAGAGAGAATTCTGTAAGTTCCTGGCACTGTTAACGTCGGCTTCTGTGCCCCTTTCAGTTGGGAACATTTAACCTTCTATGTCGGCTCCCCTCGCCCCCATCAGAGTCCTGCAGCGGAGAAGACAGTGAGGGACCTGGAGAGGGAGAGATGAAAAGGGAGCCACTGAACCAAAATTGCACCCACAGCTGGCTTGGTGGGGACAAGCGCCCCAAGCCCTCCATCCCCACAACAAGGGATTGTGACTTAAAGCTGACGAATCTCAGTTTACTCATCTAGAAAATGGGAACAAAATGCCTGCTCTCAGCACAGGCCTGGTTCCCAGCAGACACTTGGCGATTACGAGCTTCATCAGCCTACAAGGGAGGGGAGCTGGTGGATGCTGCATGTCTTCTGATGCCCATACCATCCCTTCCCATCCTCAGTTCGATTCCCCAGGACCCACGTAATGCCAGACGCACAAGGTAGTGCAAGTGTCTGATGTTCATTTGCAGTGGCTGGAGGCCCTGGCATGTGCGCCCCCCCCCCCCCCCGCCTCTCTTTCTCACGCCTTTAATCCCAGCACTTGGGAGGCAGAGGTAGGAGGATTGCTGTGAGTTTGAGGTCAGCCTGAGACTACATAGTGAATTCCAGGTCAGCCTGGGTTAGAGTGAGAACCTACCTCAAACAAGAGGAGAGAGAGGAGGGTTGGAAAGTTGGCTCAGCACTTAAGAACGCTTCCTGTACAAGCATGAGGGTCTTAAACGGCCTGAGAAACTGCTTGAGTTCTATCCTCAGGACCCACATAAACTGCTGGGCATGGACATGCATATCTGTAACCCCAAGTCCCCTAGGGGAGCAGAGACCACAAAACGTGGTAACCTCTGGGAGTAGTAAGAAGAAGAATGGAGTGATGTTTCCCTCCGGCCATCACAAGCAAGCACACCCCACCATGCTAGGTGCATGGGTGCCACGTCAGACAGGCACATATGTGCACATGCCACACATTCCACACACACACACATACACATCCCAAAAGCAGTGAGAGTTAGAACTCCCCGCGCTCACATGCTGCTCAACCATGCGCTGCCACGAAGGAAACAGCCCCAAAATGAGCCTGGAAGTGAGACCAAGCGTCACAGGGTCATGCCCAACCCCTGATCAAACTGTGCCTGAAGCTTGACCGAGGTCAGACTTCTCAGTTCCGTGGGCTAAGAACCGCAGCTTATTTTAGACAGATAAGATGGAGCTTTTGGAAAAATAAATAAATAAATAAATAAAACAAGGAATCCTAACTAACACTAAAATCTTCAAGTATCCACCCTCCCGAGCCACCTCCATGTCCACTGGGAGTTTGCTTCCATTTTCCGTGGACTAATTTAGATATGTAAATTCACTTGCATTAATTGGCTCCCCAAGGAACGTTCCCTGTCCTCTCTCAAGTCATTTAAAACTCAGAGGTACCAGAGCCCTTCTGATGGGCCCAGGGGATTGGCAACCAGCACACTCCACTCCCCAGATGGGTCTGCTTTACCAAGGGAATGCACTGTAGCACAGAGGTGTCCCCCTGCTGGCCACACTAGAAGCAGTGGCAGGGAGACTGAAAAGAACAAGACAAGGCCCGGAAAGGGCACCACCTGCTCCACAGCCAGAGTGACTCAGGTCAGACCGGGCTCCGTTCCTCCCATGCATCTAAAGTCACACCACATCCCCGAGCCTCAATTTTCCCATCAGCAAAATGGGCATAAAATAACTGACCTGGATAAGCTGCTGTGAGGATTCAAGGGCAGGAGCCGTGCAGCACGGGGTGGAGAATGCACAGGCTTTGGGGTGCACACTCCATGGTAGCTATCTTTAGAGGTGTGCTACGGTTATGCCGGTTATGCCTGCTCTTATTTCGTGGGGAAGCTGGGTGGAGCCGTAGAGGGGTGGGAGGTGGCATTGTTACTCTGCTGCCCAGCACGATTTGGAGAAGGTGGCCAGTAACACATAACTCGTGTTCTTGAGGAATCCATTTTCAGGGCTGGAGGGATGGCTTAGCGGTTAAGGTATTTGCCTGCAAAGCCAAAGGACCCAGGTTCGATTCCCCAGGGCCCATGTTAGCCAGATGCACAATGGGGCACACGCGTCTGGAGTTCATCTGCAGGGGCTAGAGGCCCTGGCACGCCCATTCTCTCTCTCTCTCTCTCTCTCTCTCTCTCTCTCATTCTCTCTCTCTCTTTCTCTGTTAAATAAATAAATAAAAATAAAATATTTTTAAAAAGAATCCATTTGCAGAGCGATCTGTGCTCACACCCTAGGGCAAGCAGTGACAGGAGAGGTAAGGAGAAAGGTGATGAACACCCATATTCCCGCCCTGGCTCAGGAGCCTGAGAATCTGACACCTAAGATTCCCAGCCCCGTTTCCCTCTAAGCAGTCACGTCACTTCCTCCAAGCAGAGCACCGCCCTGAGTCTCGGTTTCCTTACCCGAAGAAAAATGGGAAATAACGTAGCTTCCATCCCAGGCTGTTGGGCCACAATAGAAGCAATAATGCTTTGCTCAGCCCCTGGAGGAAAATGTGACGTTTCCTTTTGCACTGCGCTGAGTAGTGCCTCTGAAATTCATGTCCTCTCATATAGCAGTTACCTTCTCATGGACAGGATAAAAGACCTACCCAGAACCAGCTTATGGAGAGAAAGTATTTATTTCAGTTTACAGTTGTTCTTTTTTTTTTCCTTTGGTTTTTCGAGGTAGGGTCTCACTCTAGCCCAGGATGACCTGGAATTCACTATGGAGTCTCAGGGTGGCCTCGAACTCACAGCGATCCTCCTACCTCTGCCTCCCGAGTGCTGGGATTAAAGGCATGTGCCACCACGCCCGGCTCATCGGTTTACAGTTTTTGAGGGGAAGCTTTGTCACAGCAGGAGCAGACAAGGTACCACATGCTGTCACATCTGGGAGGAAGCAGCAAGAGTGAGCTAGCTAGCCCTGTAAGTGGGGCTGGATCCTAAAATCCCAAAACCCACCTCAGTGACGCACCTCCTCCAGCAAGGCTCCGCCTCCCACAGGCTCCAGCAGCTGCAGGTTAAGCATGAGGCTTACTCACAAGCACATGAGGCTACGGGGGACATTTCACATTCAAACCACCACAACTCTGAGTTTCAAAATGTCGCTCGACTTAGAATAAGGGTCTTGTGAATGTGCTTGGGGATCTCAAGGTGAAGTTACAATGAATTAAGTTACGCCCTGATCCAGTGGGCAGTGTCCTTATAAGAAGGAGCAAGGACACAGGATAGTGCAAAGAAGACAGAGTCAGGGACTAGAGTGATGCAGCTGGGAGCCAAGGGTCACTTGAGGCCATCAGGGTGTGGCTGAGACAGGAAAGATTCTCCCTAAGGACTTTGTAGGAAGCAAAACTCTGTTGATATCTTGATTGCAGACTCCAGACCCGAGAACTCATAATGAATATATTACTGAGGGCTTCATTGTTGATGGTTAGAAGTCTTGGTGTTTGATTTTGTTTTCTTGGTGATGCTGGGAATTGAACCCACATCTCTGTGCATGCTAGGCAGAAGCTCTACCACTCAGCTACACCTCCGTGCCCCTCCCCCAGGCCGGCATTTCTATTGTTTTAAGGCACCTGATTTCAACAGCCATAGGAAACCAATCTGCTTCTCCATCTTCTAGCCAGAAGAGAGATGGAAACTGCCGCATAGCATTCCAGGCAGAGAAGTGAGAGATTTGAAGACGGCAGAAGGGGCTCAAACTAGCCAAGGCGCTTCCACATAGGGTCGAGAGCGCCACCACCTGGTGGCTTGTAGAGTAACATGAGCCATGTGAAAGTAAGAGCTCTCAGGCAAGGTCCTTACTCACTGTAAGAAGGACTTCTACGGAGGTCTCTGAGCCTCCGCTCCCAAAGACCCATTCTCAGCAGGAACTGAGCAATGCCTGTATACTAGAACTGGAGCCAAGGAAGCCTTCACTGGGCATCCATCCCAAGGGGCCAACTCCCTGAGGCCAAGTGCTGCCTGTCTCCACGACCCAGGCTCTGGGAACAGAACAGGAGCTTGGGCTTAATGCATCTCCATTGTCCATCAGTCCCTTGCTCCACCTCTTGGGCCCCTCAGCCTGGTTTCCGGGGCTGCTTTAACAGGTCTAATTCAACCCTCAAATACTAAGTAAATAGGTTCAAACAACTGAATAAAAACAATGAGTCATACACATGTTGATAAATCCAGTTGAGGGTTAGAGAGATGGCTGGGCGGTTAAGGTGCTGGCTTGCAAGCCTCATGGCCCAGGTTCCAATCCCCAGGCCCCCTGTCCAGCCAGATGCACAAAGGGGCTCACGCATCTGGAGTTTGTTTGCAATGGCAGGAGGTGCTGGTGACCCTGCTGTCATAGTTCTCTCTATCTCTTTCTCTATCGCTCCCTGCTTGCAAATAAAAATTTAAAAATCCATTTGAGTACTAGTTCTCCCATTCTTTTACTCATTCCAAATATGTTTATTGGGCTCCTACTACATAGTAGCCAATGCCATTTGGGATGCTCAGGAAACAAAAGGGATCTCGTCATAGAAAGTCCCTGATCTTGTGGCACTGAGAACCCAGCGGGAAGCCAGAAGGTAACCGACTTACCAACCAGGCTAGGACAGCTCCATGTTCTCCAAACTCCATCTTCAAGCCTCAGTGCCCTCCTGCCCCTTTCTCTGCACCTTCTGACTGTTTTGACGCCGCCTCCTGCTGTTCTGGGTTTTTTTTAAAGTCACCATAGTTTCCACTTTCAAGTATTAGAACTTCCTGTCCAGTTGAAACTTCAGCCTCACCTCTATTTAAAATGTGCTTCCTGGGGCTGGGGAGGTGGCTTAGCAATTAAAGTGCTTGTCTGCAAAGCCAAAGGACCCAGGTTCGATTCCCTAGAACCTATGTAAGCCAGATGCATAATGGGGCACATGTGCCTGGAGTTCATTTGCAGTGGCTGGAGGCCCTGGCTTGCCTATTCCCTCTCTCTCTCTCTCTCTCTCTCTCTCTGTCTCTCTCTCTCTCCCTCTCTCTCTCCCTCTCTCTCTCTCCCTCTCTCTGCCTCTTTCTCTCTTTCAAATAAATAAATAAAACTGACCCAAGTGTGGTAGCGCACGCCTTTAATCCCAGCACTCGGGAGGCAGAGGTAGGAGGATCACCTTGAGTTCAAGGCCACCCTGAGACTGCGTAGTGAATTCCAGGTCAGCCTGGGCTAGAGCAAGACCCTACCTCGAAAAACCAAAATAATAATAATAATAATAATAATAATAATTCATTAATTAATAGAACTAAAAATATTTTTTGAAATGTGCTTCCTTCTTCCCTGAACTCAAATCTGGCTTTGTGCCTTGGACTCCTGGGGCAGGAAGGGAAGAACTCCTTCCAAACCCCCTGCTTCTGGCACCCAGCAAGGGAATGACAAGGCCGGCACAAGGGTATTTTGAAAACTCCAAGGTGCTCCCCACACCTGCGGATGCTCTTCCTACAGTCTACTGACATCTCTAGGCCTCTCCTGGAGCTCTCGGATGGCTCTGGTTAGTCCCACATCTGAGCCTGTTTTCTCTCGGCAGTCCGACACGCACGCTTAGAATACAAGACCGGGGCTGGAGGGGGCCATCCACAGCAGAGCACTTGCCTGACATGTTACGTAAGACCTTGAGTTCCATCCCTGGCACGTAAAAAAATAAATTAAATAAAATAAGTAAATAATTTTTTTAAAAAAATGAATGTGATGCCATTTCCCATTATCCCCAGATTTTAAGCTTTCGCTGAAAATCCCAAAGTACCAGAATGCCTCATTTTGCCTTCAATTCCATTTCCCACTGTTGGAAAGGCAGACAGGCAAAGTCACGCACTGAAGTGCAGGTGGGCGCAGGAACCGGGCGGCCCATGCCGTAGATCCCGCGCTCGGGAGGTGATTCCCAAGCTTAGACGTGACAGACACGGCCCCCGAGCCCTGACCTGAGCCAGGAGCGCCGCAGGCCAAGGACGTGGAGGGCAGAGCCGAGGGTAGGGAACACGCCAACATGTGTCAGCGCCAGGCTGAGTGGCAAGGGACAGGCTCAGAGGAGCCGGACCAGGGCCTTGCAGACTGTGCTAAGGAGAACAGAAGGCTCTAGAAGGTTTGGAGAAGAAGAGGTGAATGTGACTGTTCCATGGCTCCTGGAGAAGGGGCTGCGTCCACTCCCACACTATAGCCAGCGTCTCCTTAAGCCCTTGCTCATACGGAGTGGGACACTGAGGCTCAAGGGCAGTCACCCACTGACTATGGCTCACCCTCGTTTAGATGCTGGGCGTGAAATGCAGTCCCAAGGCCCTTAGATTCGTGGCATTTGGCTTGGCCACTTGGCGGTATGCAGGCTTTCTGGTGGGGGTGGATTTCACAACCCCTGGGTGAGTCTGTAGCGGGGAGAGAGGAAGAGAAACATTGCCTGTGTCCTATCAACTGGTTCAAGCTAACATCAAATTTCACATTCCCAGCTAACCATGCTGGGCCGGGGGAGGGATTCTACTTCTAATGGGCACACGCCTTAGCCTGCCATCTACTGCGTTTCATACCCTGGCTGACTTATGCGCAGTGGATGTGTCCTTGGCTTGTGGTTTCAAAGGCTGAGAGGTCTCACAGCATGTCACGGGCATCTAGCGAGGGCAGCTTTCTTCTTCATCTCCTCAGGGGGCCTCACGTAGCAAGACAAAGCCAACTCAGGTCTCTCTTCCTATGGCTTCATGAAGCCACGGATGGCATCATGGAAACTTTACCCCCACGAGCTCATCTCACCCTTCTTGCCCTCTCCCAAAGGCCCTGCCTCCGGACACCTTCACCATAGGAATTTGGGAATTCAGTTTCCAGCACGTTTGAGGGACACATTGAGACTGTTACAGTAGGTGTAAAAGAGGCCACTACTGGCTGACCCTGTCCGTGATGCCTCAGGTAACTGGCCCTCCCCCACTGGAGAGCCCCAAAGCTGAGAAGTCAGGGTGGGCATTGCAGGGAGGTTGCCTCACGCATTGCATGGGATGGTGTTCATGTTTGGGGGGGGGAGCATCACTGTGGCTACCTGCAGCATTTCACTGCCCCACCTTGTGTGAGTGTGAATGGGGCAGGGCCCTCCCACTCCTTGCCAGCCCCTCTTGTAGCTAGGATGCCAGCAGCTTGAGAAGGTTTGGGAACTGGAGGCATGCAATGGCCCGGAGAGGAAGTCCTCCCTGGGCTATTATGGGCTGTGTCTTAACTCTTTTGTTTTGGGTTTTGTCAGTAGCAGAAGTGGGGTCTCTGTCATTTCACCACCAGCTGGCACTGGCCCTGAACAAAATGAACGAGCAGTTTGCTTGATCGCTGAGCAGCCGCCCTTGGCTTGCTGGGCTCTTTCCAGCCAAGACTCTCGGGCAGCAGCAAATCCAGGCATTTCTCCACCCACAACCCAGGTCTTCCCACCTATGCTTGCCAATGCTGTGTGAGAATGCTCCAGGCTGCCTGCTCCCTGGAGGTGACTGGGACTTCCCATGATTCCAAGCTGAGCTGGGGATGGCCTCAGCTCACTGCAAGTCCCAGAAAAAGAAAAAGGAAAAAAAAAATGATAAAACTCCATGTCTACCAGCCACCTGCTAAAGAGCCTGGCTGATCTCATAGGCCTGGGGTGCCCAGGTCCTGGGTGGCAGCTCACAGCTGACCCCAGTCACCCACCAAGATCACAACTTTATCACTGGTTCTTTTTTTGTTGCACTTTTTTATTTTCAGTTCATTTTAGAGAAAGCAAAAGAAAGACAGAATTGGCACGCCAGGGCCTCAGCCACTGCAATCGAACTCCAGATGCTTGCACCACCTAGTGGGCATGTGCGACCTTGCACTTGCCTCACCTTTGTGCGTCTGGCTTACGTGGGATCTGGAGAGTCAAACATGGGTCCTTAGACTTTGCAGGCAAGCGTCTTAACCGCTAAGCCATCTCTCCAGCCTCACTGGTTCATTTTGTAAGACTTTTTAATTGACAACATATATTACATGCATATATATATATATATATATATATATATACATATACATACACATACTCAATGTACACTGATCATAATCCCCTCCACAGTACCCCTCTTTTGTTCCTCTTACATATCCCCTTCCACCTTCTTCTTTCCAACTAATCCCTCCTCTGTTTTGATGTCATCACTGTTTTGCCCTCATATTATGAAGGTCTTGTGTGGGTAACATCAGCCACTGTGTGGTCATAAGTACAACCACCACTCTATGTCTGGAACACAGCATTCCAAAGCACTCCTCCCCATCCTTTGGCTCTTAGATTTGTTTTTCTGCTATCTTTTCCATAATGGTCCCGAAGCCTTATAGAAGGTGTGATAAAAATGTCTCACTTAGTGCTGAACACTCCGCTGCCACTTCCTCTCAGCACACGGATGAGTTTTGAGTCTCACCATCTGAAAAATGAAGTTTCTCTAGTCAAAACTGAGAATAGTATTAATATGTGGGCATACACATGAATATTTAGAGGGCAATTTGGTGGGCATAATGTATCCATTTACCGGGTCTGTTTGGAACCAGCCTTCCTTGGGTGGTAAACTTAAAAGAACGAGGCTTGTGGAAACCAAGACAAGAGGACCAGCAGGCCCACCTCTCTGCCTTCTCAAAGTCCAAATGATTCATACTTTGAGAATGGGCCTGGGGAGGGATGGAGCTCCTCAATTGCACAAGACATTTCAGCAGCATGAGGTAGCTCCTTCCTACAGTGAATGTCAACGCTATTAATTAACAAGCCTTCCTCACAGACTGTGTCTGAATCACCTCTCTCATCCCTCCACCTTGCCAGAGAAGCAGGAGGGGCTCCTACCCACCCCCAGGACAGAGATGGCCAAGAAAGGGCTCCTTGGTGGCAAGTGCCTTGCCCGGGCACCCCTGGCTAACCTCCATGCCCTCTCTCAGGCACACACAGCCACCTTCCTCACCCAAACATCAGAGACACCACCCCAGGAGCAGGTACAGCCAGCTCATGTGATAGAACTCAGTGTATCCATCCTCATATGGGGAGACCTTCCCGCTAGGACAAGTGGGGGGGGGGGCACAGAGGTTAGAAAGGTACAATTTTGACAGTCTCTGTGGCGTGGGGTTTGGGGAAACTTTCTTCCTATCCATGATCCTAAAGTCCCCCACAAAACCCAATAGAGAATGTTCTAGGAATGGTAATACTGATTTAAAAAAAGATAGAGAATGAACGCATGATTTTAAAAAAGAAAAAGAAGGGCTTGCCTACAAAGCCAAAGGACCCAGGTTCAATTCCCCAGGACCCATATAAGCCTGATACACAAGTTGGTACACGTGTCTGGAGTTCGTTTGCAGTGGCTGAAGGCTCTCTCTCTCTCTCCCTCCCTCCCTCTTTCTCTCTATTTCTCTCAAATACATAAATAAAAATATTTTAAAAAGAAAAAGGAAAAGAAGACGTTTATTTCTTCATTAACTTGAGGAGAATTTTCCGTACATACCCAGGACCTGGATGCTAAATCCGTGATCAAAGAGGCCTCCACCCAGGCCCCGCTGTCCAGCACGGGAGCACTCCGCCCACAGTGGCTGTGGTACGCACAGTGCTGAGGGAGCATCTCTTGAAGGCCAGGCTCACTGGCACCTCTCAGATGCCTGGTGGGAGTAGCTGAGCCGGTGTGACAGGCTGGGCTCTGGCCGTGCCCTGAGGCTCAAGCACAAACGCCCTCCTTTCCCCCTTCCAGGCCCGAAGCTAGGATGTTGAGGCCACCCACGGACTCCCCCCACCCCTGCGTTGCGGCTTCAGCTCCTCCCCAACCCCTCTACCTACCACTCAGTAGGCAAACTCCTTCCCCTCCCCTGCCATGCGTGTACAGTTTGGCTGTCAGGGAAAACGTGTTCCCTCCTTTGTCCTGACACATGCCTGGCTCTCATGCCAGCCTGGCTGCCCCCACTCACTGCCCTAGGAAATGTGGCCCTGAGCCCACAAGGTCTGGGTGCTCCAAGTGCATGCCACAGGTAGATCTGGGGTCTACGAGAAGAAGAGGGCTTCTGGGTGGACCCCCAATGCATCCATCAAACGTGGACATATTGTAGGGCTGAGGCTCTGCCGAGGGGTGAGAAGCCCCCTGGACTGCCTTGTCCTACACTCCTCCATCCATGTCCTCTTTGTTGTCCTGCCCTGGAAAGGTGGCCCTTTCCCCTACAAGGTGTTACCAGTGTCCAGGCCAGGTACTAGAGACCTCCTGGCCTGGGCCATCTGCACCCTAAAACACGCTGGCACCACATCCCTGGCACATCCAAATACTAAACCTGAACCTCAGAAAGGACCAGCAGGATGGACCGATTTCCTATAGCCAGAGCAGAGATCCCGTGGGAGCAGATGACCCTGCCCCATGCAGCTGGCCCCAAGGCCAAGCCTCTGACCTAGTCCTGCTAACCTGGACGGAGCCAAGGAGGGGGAGGGCAAGAGCCGGCGAGTGGCTGGCAGCACTGCCCTGTCTGAGCACAGGCGCTAGGATCTGGAGTGGTTGGACTCGTCTACAGAGAGCAAGAAGGTAGCCCAGGGGGTTGCTAGGGTAACTGGCTCTGATCACGTCAGATGGGTTAGTTACCAACCCTGGGGACAGAGATGGTCCCGCAACATTGCTTTGTATCAGGAAGCTCACACTGTGTCAAGAAAAGAGGTGACAGCTAGAACCTGCAGAACGTACTGGGTGAATGGGTGGATGGATGGACGGATGCGTGAATGGGTGGGTGGGTGGATGGGTGGATTGATGGATGGACAGATGGATGGATGGATGGTCAGACAAGTGAGCCAATGTGCTGAGTGCCTGGCCTTCCATCAGCATGTTTGGTTTTCTATTGGTGCCAGTGAAGTAAGCCTCCAAGCTGATGGTCCTGATGCCTTTACCCAGCCTGGCCTGCAGGACCAGTGGCGCCTTCCCAAAGGATGCAGCATTCGGCCTGGGTCTCATGGATGAGTGGGAATAAACCTATGAACAAAGAGGAGCAGCCAGCAGAGGGGCAGCGGGTACGGAGAAAGAAGCAGCAGGAGCCTGGCGCATGGGGTCTGGGTGTGGGTCCATGACCAGAACCGAGGGGCATCAGAACCCGATGGCAGGGCCGCTGAAAAGTGCTTCACTAACTCGGCGCCGCACCAAAGAAGAGACGGTGTGGTCCAGAGAAAGAGAGCGGGTGCTCGCTCTCGGCAGAGGGTGAGGCTGGGAGCGTGAGTGGGCTCCACGTAGAGGGACGGCTGTCCACAGGAGCGAGCGTGGGCTCAGGACACAGTAAGGCAGACCCCGAGGAGGAGGGTGGGAGAAAAGAGACGGACGGCAAGGCTGTGTCTTGACATGTCGTTCCAGACTGCGGCCTCACTCCCATTTCATAGACTCAGAAACTGAGGCTGAGAGGAGCCATCGGATCAGGACTGGGGTCAGACGAGGGCAGCTCCAAGGCTACCTGCTTCTCCCCTTCACACCAAGGCAAAAACAACTTACAGTAGCTTCAAGTGTGGGTGAGCGAGTGGATCACTGAGTCAAGATCACATAAAGACAGGACGTGAGCAGGTTGTCAGTGACTTGCTGTGCAGCTGTGGCCAGGTGCCTTCCCTCTCTGAGCCTCTGCTGTCCCCTCTATGGCTGTGAATAGGGACAATCCCTTGAATGGCTGCATGCTTGTGCAGAATGGAGCGCATCCACAGCAGGCTCCCGCCCTGCCCAGCCCGCACACTGAGAAGGCAGCAGGGGCTGGGACTTCTGGGAGAAAACCAGTGTCTATCTAGGTCACCTCAGGCCCCCGGCACATAGTAGGTGTTCAAGAAATGGTAAGGCTGTTGCTTCTGTCCCCAAGCGGGTCCCAGGACTGAGCAGTGAGCGTCAGGATCCAAGGGCCGCTGTGAATCTTGGTGACTGGCCTTGATAGTCTCCTTGTCAAGGGCTTTAAAAAGATTTTTTTTTAAATATTCATTTATTTATTTGAGAGAGAGATAAAGAGACACACATAAGGGAGAGAATGGGCACATCAGGGCCTCTAGCCACTGCAAATGAACTCCAGGCGCTTGTGCCACCTTCTGCATCTGGCTGACGTGGGTCCTGGGGAATCAAACTCGGGGTCCTTGGGCTTTGCAGACAAGCGCCTTAATAGCTGGGCCATCTCTCCACCCCTAAAAATTTTTCTTTGACTAAGATGTGCGTGTTTTCCTGGCACAGTGTGGTAATTCCACACATGCATAGGATGAACCCCAGCCGGATGCAGCCTCCCTTCTTCTTCCTGCTCCTCCCACCGGGCCTCTGGGAATCGCTCTTCTCCATCTAGGTAGATCAGCACTTTCTTTTTTCTGGCTTCCCCAGATGCAGGAAGATGAGTAATAGCGCCTTGGATCCTGTCTTATATTATTCACATGATGCCGTAGAGTGCCATCCATTTTGCTCCAGTGACATAATTTCATTCTTCTTTATTGCGGAGTACTAGCTCATTGTGTGTACGTGCCACGTTTTCTTTGTCACCTAGGCAGGCACTGATGCACACGTGGCCCGATTCCGTGTCTCAGACACTGTGGCAAGTGTCTCTGATGCTTGCTGCCCTTCCTCTGGATAGTGGGGTGGCTGGATCATGTGATAAATGCATCGTTAGCCACGGAGGTTAGAACTTCCATCCAGTTCCTGCTCATTTCCATGGGCTTCTCAAAGGAAGCCCAGGGCTTCCCAGCTGGACCTGAGAACAGACAGAAATATCTCCCAGAGAAGGCACACCACCCTCCACATGGGCGCCACACCGCCCAGGCTGCTGGATTTCTGAGCTCTCATGCTCAGCAGCCCAGTGAGGAACAGGCTCTCCAGGTAGTGGCACGACCCCTCCAACCTGCCTCCAGCACCCCGGGGCCTCTCCTCTGGGCCCTATCAGCCACCCTGGCCCAGCTCAGAGCCTCCCCTATGTCACAGGAGCATCTGAATTGAGGGTACAAGCGTCCATCTGTATCAGGGTTGCTGGAGCCTGTGACTGCATCTCAACCTGCCCCGGATGCTCTCCGTCACCTGATGAGCGTACTCGCTCCGTCCGTGTCTCTCCTGGTTCTGGGCTTCTGCAGGCTTCTGAACGCTCCTTTGAAGCAGCCTCCAGGCCCAGGCCCAGGCCGCAGCCAGGAGCTGGGAGGCCATCGGTGAGGAGAGCAACTCTGCTCTGCTTGACTGTGGCCCTGTGTAAAAATTAACTCCATTTTCATGAGCGCCAGGCAAGCATCCGTACCCACCCGCACCCCTTGGTCCCTAGCCCAAGGAAGGACCAGCCCCCAGCTGTGCTGCTCTCTTGACCCGTCCGTGCTCATCAGGGGCGAGTACTGGACACATGGAAGAGGGCCCAGGTCCGAATCCCAGCTCAGCACTTACCAGCTATGTCCTCAGACAAGTCCCCTGGCCTCTCTCAAACGCTACCTCCAGTCTACAAATGGGAAGCAAGTCACAGATGGCACAGAGAAGTGGTGAGGATTCCGTGGGGGAAAACATAAGAAGTAACGCCTAGACCTCCACAGTGTCCCTGGCATGGTACTGGGGAGGGGCACAGGGACTATTCACAGATCCCACTGGGCGAAGACATTCTGCCCTCTTCTTTTTGGGAGAGCCATCCTTGCTGTGGGCCCAGTAAAGGCACTCTCCTAGGGAAGGTTCAGTTCTCAGGGTCTCTCTCGCAGGGATTTAAAAAAAAAAAAAAAAAAAAAAAAAAAACACGCCAGGCACTTGGAGGTGTGGGGCGCCACCTCGTGTTCAAAGTATGAATGACAGGCACGACCCGGAGTAGACTCCCACCATTAAGCAGCCAGGAACAGGTTCCGTAGGTACCTCTGCCCTGGGAAGGGACGCTCTACTAGCAATACAGGTGACACAGATGATACGTAGAGCAAAGAAACAAGTGAGTAGCGAAGGTGTTCAGGGACGCTTCACTGAGAAATGACTCTGAGGAAGACCACAAGAAGTCAGGCCTGGCGAGTCAGGTCTCTGGGAGGGAACATGTAGATCAGCCAGAAAGACGTCACTGCCCCTAAACAATGCAGTACACTGACTTTGACATAGGGCACTGTCGTAGTCAGCTCACATCGGCTGGGATGAGCCTCCAAACGAGACACAGTTATGGGAGGAAGGGAACTTATCTGACGCTTACAGATCCAGGGGAAGTCCCGTAATGGCAGAAGAGCTGGCCCCCTTTCACAGGCCCACACAGACAGAAATAACACGAGAGGCACCACAATCAAGCACACTCCAGAAACCCCAGGCAGAGCTCAAGCACTCTGCACACCTTTAGGCTGGAATTCCAGATCCAACCCCCAAACACACCTTAGGACTGGACCCTAGGATCCAACCGCAGTGACGCCAAGTTACAAGCTTGAATGAAACTCCTGAATCTATCGGGCGGGACATCCACTCAAACTACCACAGAGACTCATTATTTAGAGATGATTTCTATGTGTAAATTGTGTGAGTACCAGGCCACTTTATAAAATGTAAGAGACTTGAGATCTTGGATGGTGATATCCATGGGGTGTGTGGGGGGGTGAAAATCCATCCTCTATGGATAATGAGGGGGAAATACATTGTATGTGGTGGGGTGGGTGGAGTGGGAGTGTTTTAATGAGCACATAACAGCCCAGACATCACTGTTAGGCCCTGTAGCTCCAGGCCAGCCATGTATAAGCCACAAACCATACTGTCAGATTGCCTGCTTGAAATTGCAGCTCTGTAATATGGTATGTGACATAAGCAGGTCATTTCACCTCTCTAAGCCTCTTTCTCTTCCTTATATAAACAGGAGCTGGAAGACTTATTAAAGTTGACATCCCAAGAGTCCCTTCCAGCTCTGACTCCCTGATAGCTTCAAGATCACCTCCCCAGAGGTGATGGCCTGAGTCCCTCCCTGTCCAAGATGGCCCCTGCCTATGTGAGCAACTGAAGTGGCCCCTGCACGTGGCCGTTCACGGTCCTACATTCTGCATTCCCCACCCGGAGCTCTGAGGGGCATTAAGAGAAGTATTGCAAGGGTCTGACTTGGTTGTGCCAGGGTCTTGGAAGCTACCAGAGCATCATGAACTGCAGAAGGCAGGGAAGGGTCTGCTTAGGTTGACCAGGGATCACAGCTTCCAGGGAAGCACAGAGCCCAGTGAGGAGGCTAGGTGAGGTCCTGTCTTGTCCCAGAACTGGCAGCTGCAGATGGGAATAGCAAGCAGTTGAGTTGGGTATGTGTGTGTGTGTGTGGCAGGGGGACTCTGGCTATACTCTGAAGGTGGATCCCCCCAAGCCCCGCTGATGGACTGGAATATGTATGTGAGAGAACCAGGTGTGAGAATCCCCAAAGCAATGTCTGAGAGTCTGGAACACGGAGTTATCATTAAATGCTCTGGGAAGGGAGAGGGTAGACATGGGTGGGTTTCAGGACTCTGGGAGAAAGAAAGATCTGTCTGCTCTGTCCCCTCTTGGTTCAGCTCAAAGCCAAGAGGACAGAGGTGCTGAGATAATTAAAAAAAAAAAAAAAAAAAAAAAAAGGCTTCCTGGGAAAATTGGACTGGCAGGGAGCCACACTCAGAGGTCTGCAAGACCTGGATTGTGCGGAGTCCTGGTCACCGCCAGAAGTCCAGGTGCTGCGAGCTTTAAAGCCCAGGCCTCAAAGGTCAAGGCCAGCTGCTATGGGGGGGAGGGGGCGGTGGAAGCTGCTCGGTGGGTTTCAAGTCGCCGAGTGGTGGTGGGGAGGTGAGTCTCTGAAACAGCTGTGCCTGCCTGAAGTTTTGGCTTTCCCCGAGGGGCCCAGACCACCTGCCAGGGTCCTGAGCTTCCCACCACTCTGCCACTGAGCTATCCCCCAGTGACCATGGGAGAAGCCCCCTCCAGGAGGACTTGGAAGTTTACCCAAGGTCATACATGTAGTGTCCGAGGTGCAAATCCAACGAGCGATTTGATCTCACAGCCTGAGGGCATGACAGCAACGGGAGAGAAGTTGTTTTCCCATTCTGAGTGGCAGATTCAGAAAACAAAGAGCGGAACCGCTGTGGCTCAGGAAGCTGGAATTAAAGGCAGTTATGATGTCTTGAGCTTCTTCCCTAAACCTCTCGCCCTCTCCCCCTTCTCACTCCACCCCTCCAGGCTCTCTCCTCCTCATCCTGGTTCAGGCACCCAGAGGTGTTACATCCAGGCCCTAGATAAGGTGTTCCCTTCCTTCAGCTCTTGACAACTCGTGTTCCTCACAATAAGATGGCAGGGGCGGTAGGCGCCCAGGTCCCTGAGGGAATCTCGGCGGTACCTTGTCTCCCAGGCTGCTTGCATCCTTGCAACGGGGTGGAAATACGCGCCAATTCCAGATTTGACCAGCAGAGGGCAGCAGCAGCCTGGAGAATGCCCGGAGGCCCAGCTGCTGAGGCCACAGGTGATCCCACTTGGGGAGACTAAACAAGGTTTCTCTGGGACGGAAAGCTGAGCCTCACCTGCAACAAGATACTGCCTGCTTCTTCAAGGGGTTCCACCTGAGGTTGATCCAGGTCAGCTGGTGATTACAAGATAGCTAAGATGGAAAGCTTCAATTTCCCTTCCAGACTGACAGCCAGTTCGGTTTCTAGGGTCCCATTCTATGACCTCATCCACGCCTCACAGCAAGCAAGCCTTAGCTAAGAAGTTTGGCCCCGTTAGAATTTCCATTTTGTAAATGAGATGTCGAACTCTAAATAGAATTGGCCCTTCAACAAAATTGCTGTGACATATGAAGACAACCAATCTGTTGTATTCTTAAGTATGCCATTAAATAATTGAGGGCTGGATTGTGGTGCGAGACTTCTGAGTTTGAATCCCTCACGAAGTGACGCGTCGCTGTGCCCAGCCCCCTCACTTTCCCCATTTACACAAGGGAAATAACAACTGAGCCAAACTCCCAAGGTTGTTTCTTGCGAGGAGTGAAGAGGACCCAGCAGACATCTGGGTGGATACATGGGTT
The DNA here is from genome assembly GCA_036346955.1 of Dipus sagitta. Taxonomy (NCBI): domain Eukaryota; kingdom Metazoa; phylum Chordata; class Mammalia; order Rodentia; family Dipodidae; genus Dipus; species Dipus sagitta. Next base: position 45,580,481 of record CM070777.1, on the reverse strand, counting down.
TGTGCCCAGTTACCGCTGGACCTCCTGTGGTCCCCAGGGTCAGAGTCCCTTGTCCTAGCCTCACCTGTGGAACCTCCCATTCTGGAGCGGTTACCTTCTCATTGCTGGGACAAAACACCTAACCAAAAGTGGATCAGGGAAGGAGAGGGTCTATTTCTTCGGCTTACAGTTTCGAGAAGGAATTTCATCATGACAGGAGCAGACAGCTGGACATCGCATCTTCACATCAGCATGGAGGAAGTAGCGAGTGTCAGCTAATAGAGTGTGGCAAGCAAGGCCGGGCTGTAAAACCCTAAGGCCCACCCCCACTGGCACACTTCCTCTAGCAATGTCCCACCGTCCCACCTCCTGAAGGCTCCACAACCTTCTCCAACGCTGCCACCAGCTGGGGACTAGACATTCAAATATATGAGGCTTCGGGGGGGACATGTTACATTCAAGCACTACATCTTCTACCTCAGGTCTCCAGGCACACTGAATCAAGAAGTCAGGCATATCCAAGCCAAGGACTTCTGCTCACACATCAGACCCTCCTATGTGCCTCAGTGACTCAGCTGATTGAAGGTTAGCTGTACGTAATCAAACCCCCTTCCCTGGGCCATAGAGAAGTTGATTCCTCTCATGCATAAAAGTTGGGAGGTGTGTGATACAGAGCCAAGGAACTTAAGGAACTCAGGTTTCTTCCATTTTCTGCTAGTGTCCTCTCTCAGTGCTCCTTCATGGTCCAAGACGATTGCTGAGCCAGCATTTCCACAGTTGATAGTGGCTGGAGTAAGCTAATAGTTGTTTACTCTAGGGAATTCCAGGATATAGAAGCAACAGGACCCGGTGATTCACTATGGAATGAACTGGGGAGCAGAAAGGTTCCAGAAGGGACTTCGGTATACCTGACATGAGAACCAGGAGAATATTATTCCCATCTACTGAGACAAAGGACAGTGGTCCAGCTAGCCAGGAAGTCGTGGTCAGAGAGTTACAACGCTCATTAGCATATCAGCTATTTCAGAAAGCATGCAGGAAGAGACCTGGCTAACCCAGCCTGGTGCTAGGAAGATATTAGGAGGGTGTGGGAAAGTGTGAATAAATCCAGTGACCTTGTGCCCAGAGCCACCGTCTTGAATTCCATAAGAATATCCGCCTTATGGTTTGGACTGTGTCCCTGGAGGAGCGTGTTCCCAAATTACAGGCTAATATCTACAGTGGATGTGTTTTGCCAGGGCTTCAGACTTGACAGTAGAGGAGTGCTTTGCATCACATACATGCCAAGGGCATGGAATATAACACGAGGAGGGCAAAGTGTTTGCTAAACGTTCCCTGTTGTATACCGGGCACACCATGCATGCTAGGTATATATTGAGAAGTGTCAGGATTTAAAATCCTTGCATTGCCTGTGATCTCAACACGCCCTATGGTCTGGAGAATTGTGAAGACAACCCTGGGGACATCCTATGAGGGAAACATAGCAAAAGGTGAGCTTGGTATGGGATGAGCAGAGATGTACCTCCAGAGCCCCGTCAATCATAGGAGCAGGTACCGTACTGTCCCAGCGCTTGGGAGGCAGAGGTAGGAGGAGCGCCATGAGTTGGAGGCCATCCTGAGATGACATAGTGAATTCCAGATAAGCCTGGGATAGAGTGAGACTCTACTTTGAAAAACTTAAGCTGCTCATTCCTTTCGGCTTGTAGTTGTGCAGAGGATTTAAAAAAAAAAAAAGGTCAGTGAACCCCACACCCCAAGTTTCTAGGTAAAAAAGAATATACCTTGGTCAATACTGTTTCCTTACCCACAGACAATTGGTCCCATCTCTCAGTCCAGTGGCAAACTCTTTATCATTGCCTCCAAAAACACTTTCAGGCTTTGAGACCCTCCACCTGATGGGCCTGGCCTCCATGTTTCCCCGGGTCCCCAGGAGGACTGAGAAGCGAGCTTGGTGTGGGGTGAACAGAACCCAAATGCCACCGAGAGATGCTCATTTCTTTTGGCTTGCAGCTGTGCAGAGAATTTAAAACATGCAAAGTGGTCCCCTGCCTATGCTTGCCCTGATGGGGAGACCCTTTTCAGACCTGACTCACCTTCCATTCAAGGGGCCCCAGAAGCCATGCTTGCTTGTTCCCCAGGGGGGAAGGTAGCCATCACCCCCATCTGTGTTCTCTCTTGCAGGTAAGTCAGGTTCGAGCAGTCGGGAGGGCTGTGTGACGACACACTTGGCAGTGTGGGAGCAAAAGCCGCCACCGTAAGACGACATCGATTGCTTCATTGTGTTTCAGCTCTTCTGGGCTGGATGTCAGTATGTGGGCTTCTGTCCCACGGGAGATTTCTCCAGGTGTGGAAGGGGATGCCGAGCCTCGGGGAACCCCTGAGGGCCCCTAGCTTCGGCTGGGGGAGACAGAGGGGTGACTGGTGTGGTCTCTGGGTACGGGGTCCTGATGTTTGTGCATGTGGCTGCCTGCCGGGAGGTGTCGCATCTTCCCATGTGGATCACCTTGGCTCTGAAGAGCATCTTCTGGCAGCGTCGGATGGCTGAGATACTGCTGGCATGGGATGGAGGGGGTGCAGGGCATCTTCTGAGGCCTTGTCAGTCCAGCCTGGGAGCTCAGTGGCATGCAGCCTCAGCCGTTTCCAGACTCATGGCATCCCACCAGCCAGCCATGTCACCCACTCCAAGCTCTGTCCCCCACCCCATCACCTTTTTCCTACCCATTACCTCATATCAAGGGTACCAGACAGTGGAAACAAGTTTGAAGATCCCACTACCAGGGTGTGGGGAAGCTTGGATTGTGGTGTCTTTGAAGGCTAGGTCTCCAAGTGACATTTGATTCCTGGGGCAAAATTGTCAACGGCTTATGAGACAACTGATAGGAATATACAGAGTGTTCCATTGTGTGTGGCTCAAGCACTCTCCGTTTTCTGGGAACTGGGGCTGGACCCCCACCCCTCACTTATGTTTCTGCTTTGCCTTCTCCCCTGGCCCCAGGTCTGAGACTCTACCATGGGCAGAGTCATCTCTTGCCTAGAAGGAAGAGAAAGGAAGTTTCTGCCAAGGGTTATGCAAATTCATAGCCTCCAAATTTGCCCACCACTATTCCCATTGTACTTCGCATGTACTGAGCACCTACTGTGTGCACTTGCACCTACTGTGCGCACCAGTACCAGGAACGTTACACCAGCTGTAATGTCACAGTTACCCAGTGACCATGGAAGCAGATGGAGTGTCCCATGCTCTCACTGAATAAACATGGGGCTGCCACCAGCTTCCCTTTTCCTGCCTTCCAAAGATCTGCATTTGTGGATCCCCGGGGCCTGCCACTCCCGACCCAGATGGTGAGGGTCTGCTGTGTGCGGACATCTGGCCTGATGCCTTTCTTCCCGGTTGGCTCCTAACGTCACACCTGTGACACACTACCACTACATTGCCCAGGAAGTGAGGCGTGGCTCTCTCTGAGTAAGATGACAAGCCCTCCCAGGATGCTGTGCGCTATCTGTAGATCTCTGGCTCTCTAGGAGGACAGAGTTCCTGCCTGCCTCCAGTGGTTGCCCTCTTCCTCTCACCCACTGTTAGAAATACGATCAGGAGGAAGACAAAGAACGTGTAGTCAGGGCTCAGGTCACACAGCCCGCTGGGTGGGTAGCTGAGAGCTTCAAGCGTGTGCGTCCCATGCCCTCACGTGTTCAACGGAATAGTAACCTCTTGGGCTCCATCTGGGCATAAAGTAAGCGGATGAGTACAAATGGATCATGCCTACAGGCTCTGTTCCTCCTCATCAGCTCTCTCTGCACAGGCCACCACACTTCTCCGAGTGTCCCCTTCCTTGTCCAAAAACCATCAATGCAAATCTGTATCTGGTGAGGGGTGGTCCGCAAAACAGAGGGCGTGGCCCCATTGCCGGTGTCTGCTGTGGGGAATGTCTGCGGGGGATCCTCGGTGTCAGGTTCTCTGCTGGGTTCAGGGAATGTGGCAGTGTCTGTAAAGGACTATAAAGCGTATAGGAGCCCCTGCCTTCACCGACTGTCCTCACGAAGTAAGCAAACAAGCTGTGTGAAACTTTTGACCAGAGTCCGAGCACATTTCTGAGGAGAAGGTCAAAGGCAGGGCCCAGAATCTATTGCTTGGGTTAAGAACTGAGGGAGAGGGCTGGAGAAATGGCTTAGTGGTTAAGCGCTTGCCTGTGAAGCCTAAGGACCCCGGTTCGAGGCTCGACTCCCCAGGACCCACGTTAGCCAGATGCACAAGGGGGCGCACGCGTCTGGAGTTCGTTTGCAGTGGCTGGAGGCCCTGGCGCCCCATTTTCTCTCTCTCTCTCTCTATCTGCCTCTTTCTCTCTGTCTGCTCTCAAATAAATAAATAAAAATAACAAAAAAATTTTAAAAAAAGAACTGAGGGAGAAAAGGTCTGGGCTAAGAACAACAGGAGAGCCTCCGCTGCCCTTCGCCTGCAGACTGAGGGCCGAGTTGTATCCATGTTCCTTACACCCCAAGACTGCAGAGTAAGCCCACGGGGAGAAAACGGTGGGTAGGGCCTATAGTGTTTGGGAGCAGGGTAGAGTGAAAACTCAAGATGGCTGAGCTTTCTAGCTCCCAGAAAATAGAAGAGTCATGGAATAGACTGTCAACATAGAACACTGCCTGGGAGCCGAGGACCCAGCTGCCTCTCTCAGCTGCCTCTCCCAGCTCAAGGTCTGTGCCTTTAAGTCAGGGCAGTAACCGTTTTTGCCGTGATTATAGTCAAGCTGATACCTACAGCTGAGGTGAGGTGGCCTTAAGGCCTCAAGTAGGAGCAAACAATCTCTTGGCCCTAGGAGCTGGCCCTAAAGATCTGAGTCATCCTTAGTCAGGCATCCGCCTCTGTGACAGCGCTCCCTCAGGAAGAGGGGTGCAGTAGCCTTTTTCTGCTTTGAGGCACACCACCATTTCAATATTTGACCCAAGACATCTTTCACAAGCTCCTGTGGCTAGCACGGACACCAGCACTGTGCTGGTGAAGGGAAGGGAAGGCCAGTACTCATCCAAATGTGTGCTCTGCAGAACACAAGAGGCTGGCTGGCTCATGGAGAGTTCATAGCTCTGTGGTTATGTTATGAAGGACCTTTTACATTTCACAGACTCACCTCAGACAGGTATTAAAAGCAGGAGGGGCTAGGGATATGGCTCCATGATTAAAGGCACTTGCTTGAAAAGCCTGATGGCCCGGGGTTCGTTTCCCTAATGTCTATGTAAAACCAGATGTACAAAGTAACACATGTGTATGGAGTTGATTTGCAATGGCAGGAGGCCCTGACATGTCCATTCTCTCCCTCCCTCCCTCTCTCTCTCTCTCTCTCTCGTTCTTTTTCTCTCTCTCAGATAAATAAATAAAATATTTCTAAATATTTTTATGAGGAACATACTTAAAAAGCATGCAGGAATTAAGGTGAAAAAGTGAAGACATTGTCAGCCGGGCATGGTGGCGCATGCCTTTAATCCCAGCACTCGGGAAGAAGAAGTAGGAGGATGGCTGTGAGTTTAAGGCCAGCCTGAGACTACAGAGTGAACTCCAGGTCAGCCCGGGCTAGAGTGAGACCTTACCTAGGAAAACTGAAAAAGAAAAAAAAAAAAAGTGGAGACATTGTGATCACATAATCAAAGTAAACCAGAGTAGCTCTATTAATTTTAGACAGACTAGGTTTCAGAGGAAAGTTATCAGGGATGAAGAGAAGTATTATGTAATGATAGAGGGTCAATGTTCCAAGCAGGCAGAATAATCATTAAGGAGTATAAGCCCCAACAACAGAACATCAAAATATGTGAGGCAGAAAATGATATAAATTCAAAGAGAAATAGATGAACCCACTGTTATCATCCCTCTACCACAAATGGCCTAAATCCAACAGGAGAAATGAGTGTGGACACAGTTGGAACTCAAGGGCACTATCAGTCAGCTGGATATAATTGACTACTTTGGGCACTCATCCAACACAAGCAGATTACACGTTGTTTGTTTGTTTGTTTTTTTGAAACTCACATGGAACATACACGAGGAGGATCTCATTCTAAGCTTTAAACCACATCTTAACACATTTACAAGAATATAAATCATATCATGTGTGTTCCCAGACCAGACTGGAATTAACCTAAAAATCAATAACAGAAAGTGACCTAGAAGATCCCCAAGTGCTTGGAGATTAAACAACACTTTTCTCAATAACACAGCAAGTCAAAAAAAAAAAAAGAAAAGAAAAAAGAAATCTCCAGAGAACTTACAAATATTTTAAACTAAGTTAAAATGTGTAGGGCACAGAAAAAACAATGGTTAGGGGAAATTTGTAACATCGAACATATAGATTAGAAAAAAAGTCAATAATTTAAGTGCCTTCCTTAGGACACTAAAAACCAATCAAAGAGCAAAAGGAAATGAATAGTAAATACCTGATCATAAATCAATTAAACTGAGAACAAGAAGCTCAAGTAGAGGAAATCAATGAAACCCAAAGCAGATTCTTTGAAAAAAAAAAAGTCAATGAAATCAATAGACTTCTATCCATGCTAGCTGACTAAGAAGAAGAGCAAGAAGACACAAATTAATAAGATCATAAATGAAAGGGGATATCACTATAGATCCCACTATAGATTAAAAGGATAATGAAAATATTATAAGCAACTCTATGGCCACAAGTTTGATAAACTATATGAAACTGACTAATTCCTTGAAAGACACAAAATGCTGAAATTCATATAAGGAGAGATAGGTGATCTTAATTTACCTGCATCTGTTGAGAAATTGAATTAAAGATAATCTTGCAAAACAGAAAAAAACTAGGCCATTATAAGTACACTAGAGAATTCCACCAAATATTCAAAGAAGAAACAAATCTCTTCTATTCATTTCCAAAATACAAAACTAGAGAAAATATGTCCTGGCTTATTTCATGAAGTCAGCATTACCTTAATATCAAAACTAGACAAGGACCTAACCAGAAAGAAAATTGCAGACCAATATATTTTGGGAGCATAGATAACAAGATATTTGTCAATTGAATAAAACAATATATATATATATATAGGAAATACACACCACAGCAAAATGAGTTTTATCCATAGCCACAAAGCTGATTCAACTTTCAAAATTCATTAATGTATTTCATCATATCAAAAGGGAAAGGATAAAAATTATATCAATATATGCAAAGAGAGCATTAGACAAAAAGTCAACATCCATTTGTGATAATAAAAAAAAAAACTAATAGCAAAGCAGGAATAGAAAGGAAATTTTGTAACCTGATAAAGAACACCTATTCAAGAAAAACCATGACTGATGTATTAATTTTGAGAAACTAGAAACCTTCCCACTAAGATAAGCCTCAAAGTAGAAATGTCCACTCTCACGACTCCTTTCCAACAGTGTTCTGGAAATCTTGTCTAATGCACTACAAAAGGAAATAGTGAGGGCTGGAGTGATGGCTTAGTGGTTAAGGTGCTTGCCTGTGAAGCCTAAGGATCTAGGTTCGATTCCCCGGTACCCACATAAAGCCAGAGGCACAGTCTGGGGTTTGTTTGCAGTGGCTGGAAGCCCTGGCACACCCATTCTCTCTCTCTCTCTCTCTCTCTCTCTCTCTCTCTCTCTCTCTCTCTCTCTCGTATATATATATATTTGCCTTTCTCTCTCTCAAATAAATAAATTAATGAAATATTTTTAAAGGAGATAATGAGTGTAACGTGCAGAGGAGAAAGAAAGACCACCTTTGTTCACAGAAGACATAACCACCTTTGTCCAGAACCTGAAGGAACAAGCAAACAGTAAGTAATGCTGGGACTACCAAGTCCCGACAGTAAGGCCACAAACTCTACAACTAATGCACAAAATGGAAAATAAAATGACAAACATGTTACCATTTATAGCAGCACTCTAAAAATGAAATAGTTAGGTATAAGACTGACAAAGTAGGCACACTGTAAGGAAAACTATAAAACTCTGATGAGAAAGCCAAAGAAAAATTAAATACACGAAGAGGTGTACCCTGAGCATGAAGATTTGATGTTGTCAAAATGTCGTTTCTGGGCTGGAGAGATGGCTTAGCGGTTAAGACACTTGCTTGTGAAGCTTAAAGACTCATGTTTGATGCTCCAGGTCCCACGTAAACCAGATGCACAGTGATGCAAGCGCACAATGTCACACATGCACACAAGGGGGCGCATGTGTCTGGAGTTTGATTGCAGTGGCTGGAGGCCCTGGAGTGCCAATTCTCTCTCTCTCTCTCTCTCTCTCTCTCTCTCTCTCTCACACACACACACACACACACACACAGGTCAGTCTGTTGGGCGTGCCTCAAAAAATGTCAGTTCTTGGGCTGAAGAGATGGCTCCGAGGTTAAGGTGCTTGCCTGCAAAGCCTAAGGACCCAGTTTGCTTCCCCAGTCCCCACATAAAGATGCACAAGGTGGCACATGCATTTGGAACATTTATCTGCCTACTTTTCTCTCTCTCTTAAATAAATAAATAACTTATAATAAATAAGTAAATAACTTTTAATAAATACTTTTATTTTATTTATTTGAGAGAGGTGGAAAGAGAGAGATAAAGAGGCAGATAGAGAGAGGAAGAATGGGCGCTGCAGGGCCTTTAGCCACTGCAAATGAATCCCAGACACATGCACCACCTTCTGCATCTGACTTATGTGGGTCCTGGGGAATTGAACCTGAGTCCTTCGGCTTTGCAGGCAAGTGCCTTAACAGCTAAGCCATCCCTCAAGCCAAATAAACAACTTTTTTAAAGTGCCAGTTCTTCACAATCGCATGTATAGGTTCGGTCTAATCCCTGCAAGTTATTTTGTGACTATCAACAGACTTCTAAAGCTTAATGGGACAGCAAAAGACCCAGGACACCCAACTCAATATTAAAGAATAGAATTGGAAGACTGCCCGTACAAGATCTCAAGACTTACTTTAAAGTTACTGTAATTTAGACACTGTGGCATGACTGGATAGATGACTCAATGGTTAAAGGCAGTTGTTTGCAAAGTCTGCCAGCATGTGTTTGATTCCCCAATTCCCAAGTAAAGCCAGATACACAAAGTGGCACATCTGTTTAGAGTTCATTTGCGGTGGGAAGAGGCCCTGATGCACTCATGCACTCATACTTTCTCTCTCTCTCTCTCTCTCTCTCTCTCTCTCTCTCTCGCTGTCTCTCTCCCTCTCAGACTATCTTTTCTCTTACTCTTTCATAAATAAATAAAAATATACATTTTAAAAAGACACTGTAGTCATGGGGAAAAAAGACAATAAAACCAGGGACAGAAGAAAGCGCCCAGAAAAAAAAAAAAAAAACACCTGTGTAAATATTGCCAAAGGAACAATGGGTGGAGAAGAGTCTGGGGGCAACTAGATATGCACATGCCGAAAAATTAATCAAAATACAGACCCCACTACGCAAAACTTAACTCAAAATTTATCACAGGCTGAATATGAAATTCAAAACCAGTATCTCCTAGAAGGCAACATAGGAGAAAATATGGGGTATGGCAATGGCTCTCTACTTACACCACCAAAGGCAAACTCCATGAAAGAAGTATTTATAAGTGACTGTGGTGGTTTGATTCAGGTGTCCCCCATAAACTTAGGTGTTCTGAATGCTAGGTTCCCAGCTGATGGAGATTTAGGGATTAACGCCTCCTGGAGGCAGTGTATTATGGGGGGCGGGCTTATGGGTATAACAGCCAGTGTCCCCATGCCTGTGTTCGGCACACTCTCCTGTTGCTATGGTCCACCTAATGTTGGCCAGGGGTGATGTCCAACCTCTGCTCATGCCATCATTTTCCCTGCCATCATGGAGCTTCCCCCACAAGCCTGTAAGCCAGAATAAACCCTTTGTTTCCCCACGAGCTGCTCTTGGTTGGGTGATTTCTACTAGCAATACAAACCTGACTGCAACATGGGGCTTCCTGAAAACTTAAAAACTTCTGAGAAAATATAAAGAGAATGAGAAGATAAACCATAGACTAGGAGAAAATACTTGCCAAAAAAAAATCTGATAAAGAACTGTTTCCCAACTTATACACAGGACTCTTTACACTTAAACAGTAGGAAAATGAATAGCTTAATTCAAACATGAACAAAAGATCCCTATGCCTTACCGAAAAAAGGATATACAGGAGCTGGGGAGGTGGCTCTGTGGTTAAAGGTGCTTGCTTGCAAAGCTTGGTATCCCAGGTTCAAATCCCCAGTACCCAGAGCCACCACAAAGTGACTCGTGCATCTGGAGTTCATTTGCAGTGGCTAGAGGCCCTAGTGGGCCCATCCTCTCTCTCCTTGCAAATAAATAAAAAGAGGGTATACAGATGGCAAGTAAGCATGTGAAAGGTTTTCCATATGTCATTAAGAGATCACAAATTAAAGCAACTATGAGATGCCACTACAGAGTTCTTAGAATACCAGAAATACTGACAATGCCATGTTCTGCGGAGGACATGGGACAAGAGGAATTCTCAGTCACTAATGCTGAGGTAGAACTATGCGGCCACTCTCGAAGACCGTTTGGCAGTTTTCTACAAAATTAAACGTAGTTTTCCCTTGTGACCCAGCAGTCTTGCTCCTTGGTACTTAGCCAAATAAAAACAAATTCAATTCTGCCTCAGCCAAATATAAACACAATCTGTCTGTAGATGCTTATCACAGTTTCATTCATAACTGCAAACCCTTGGAAGCGATTTTTTTTTTTACCTCCCAACAACTCTATTCGTAAATTGGATTTTGTCAAAATTTTAGGCTGCTGTTTCAAAAGCATCATTAATTTAAAAGGAAAGGCGGAAGGTAAGAAAAAATATTTGCAAAGCATGTATCTGATAAGGAATGTGGGTCTGAAATATATAGGGAAAGACAATCCTATTTCCCACTAAGGTGGAAACAACTGGCTCAAGGAACATGTGTCAGTGGGTGCAAAGGAATTTAGATCAGGTGTTTCAGAACTTGCAAGGGGGAGAAGAGATGAGCAGAATTCCATCTTTAATGATATGTTTGAAGAACAGAACAACTTAGGCCATTCGTAGCTCTCAGGTACAACTATGGAAGAGGGTTTCAGGGAGATGACTTCACAGGATAGAAGCTTCTAACAGTAAGAGGTGTGAAGACCAAAACAGGTCACTTGTAGAGGCTGTAAGAACCAGTCACTAGATGGATTCAAATACAGCCAAGGTTTGAACTGAACCAGATCTAATCCTATTCTCGTCCTGGGACCCATCCCCTCAGAAGAAAGTATATGGGTTCTAGAACCTTCAAATATGTTACTGTGGGGTTTTTTTTTTTTTTTCTTCTCCAAGTACATGTAGTCTTAGGCCCAAGTAAACAGCCCCTAGTATTAACCCAGCATGAATGCCAAATGCTTCCCCCTGCCCCCCGCTCCAGTATTCCCTCCCCTTAACAACTGGGTCCCGTCATTACCTCTACTCTTTAGCAAAACTACCGGGCCAACATTACAACAGTCTTGGAGCCTTCACCATTTATAATCTTCTGCCGCCCCGCCCCCCACTGATTTTTTTTTTCTTTTTATGTCTCCTTCCTGGACATTACTTATTCTTTACTTTTAAATATTTGCTTCCGTAAATAAACAAATGAACGCCAGGGACAGATTTATAAAGAATGTTCCTGGAGAGGCGGTGGATTGATTATTCAGCTCCTTCTCCCTTTGTAACTATTTATTGTCTCATATGCATTTATATGGTACCTATCACTGCAGATCTTGCTCCATGCTAGAGACATAATTTCCAAGGCCTGACTACTTCCCTAAGATGCATATACAGTATTGCAGTACTATTTTATTCCTGACTGTAACGGCACGTGCCATTGTTGGGTAATTGTGTTCATGTTTTTAAATGTGAAAAATAATCAAATATAACTTGAAAGAGATTATACAGTAATTCAATGGGATATTAAACCACCAGGAAGTTAGTGGGCAAATAAATAGGCGTTTGTGGCTGTCAGGGTGAGCGATGGGGTTCCGGCTGGCAATGGGGGAGGAGAGAAATCAGCACACAAAGAAGAGTGCAGTTCAGTGGCTCATTGCTGGGTGAGGAAAGGGAACTTCTGGGGCCAAGAGGAGAAGATCTACCATCCCTGGGTCTCATCGTAGGGGAAGGGCAGGGACCATTTATGATGGGAAGCAGAGGGCTGGAGAAGAGAAACGCAAGGCTTTTGTGTGTACTTGCTGAAGCAAGCTTTGACTCAAGGGCGCCTGCTGGTAAAGTGAGGGACTTACATGCTCAATACATGTTACTGCCTCTATGTACCTCAGCTTTGAGTCACTGAAACGATTCCATAGAAAGACCAATTCTGGGGCTGGGGAGATGGTGAAGTGGTTAAGGCATTTGCTTGCAAAGAGTCTGTTTACAGAGGCAAGAGGCCCTGACATGCCCACTCTCATTCTCTCTCTCAAATAAATAAAATAATATATATTAAAAAAGAAATATGGGCTGAAGAGGTGGCTTAGCAGTTAAGGCTAAGAACACATGTACAAATCTCCAGGACCCACATAGCCAGACACAAAGTGACACAAGCATGCAATGTCGTACATGTGCACAAGGGGGTGCACGTGTCTGGAGTTCATTCACAGTGGCTAAAAGACTCTGGCATACCCATTCTCTCTCTCTCTCTCTCTTTCTCTCTCTCTCTCTCTAAAAATTAAAATAATTTAAAATTTTTAAAAGACTGATTTTGTTGTTCCATTTTACAGATGGGGAAACTAGAGGTCAGATTGGTTAAGCAGTGGTCAGACACTCTCCCCAACACCACTCTGTATGATTCTACCTTGCCCTTACAAAACACAGAAAAGCTCAAAAGCACCTTCTTGCCTTCTGCAAGCTGCCAGACAGGGTGGTAGAATCTAGGTGTTGATCAGCCTGAGTTTTCTTCTACATTTGGCTTTGGGGAAATAAGAGATCACACAACTGGGCTGGAAAGATGGTTTAGCGGTTAAGCGCTTGCCTGTGAAGCCTAAGGACCCCGATTCAAGGCTCGATTCCCCAGGACCCACGTTAGCCAGATGCACAAGGGGGCACACGCGTCTGGAGTTCATTTGCAGTGGCTGGAGGCCCTGGCGTGCCCATTCTCTCTCTTTCTCTCTCTCTATCTGCCTCTTTCTCTCTGTTGCTCTCAAATAAATAAATAAAAATAAACAAAAAAATTTTTAAAAGATTTAAAAATCAAAAAGAGAGATCACACAACTGGGCCAATGAAGGCGTGCAGAGTCAGGCCTGGTCGCTGGGTGTGCAGGGGCAGGACTTCCTGGCAGATAGGACTAGGAGGGAGAGAGAAGAACCGCTATGGAAGAGAAGGGTGACAGACAGCTCTGGGCTCTTTTTCTTCCCACACCGCCCATGAGATATGGCTTTGAACTAGGTATTCAGCATCCTGTGTGTCAGGGGTGGGCAGGGGGCAAGTCCTTCTGCTGGGTACTGGCAGCCCAGCTGTGCCCAGTTCCATAACCTCTGGGGCTGAGAGAGGATTTTATCCAATCATTTCTGAGCTCCCTTCGCCCAGTGCAGCTTCATGCTGCAGCACAGACATCCCCGTTAGTTCCCGGGGACAGAAACCCATAGACTTTCTTACGCCGAGTTGGGGTGGGACATCACAGAAGCATGCCTTTGCAGGATGCCAAGAGAACTTCACGTGCAAGCGGGGTCAGAAGTGGTCCAGCCTTCCCAAGAAACACATTTTCATCTCTCTCCTCTCTACTGTTTTCTTCTTTGCTCTCCTCTCCTCTTTTCTTCTCCCTCCTTTCTCTCTCTTTCTCCTGATTTAAAATTTTTTAATATTTAATTAATTTATTTATTTATTTGACAGAGAAAGAGGGAGAGGGAGAGGGGGAGAGAGAGAATGGAAGTGCCAGGGCCTCCAGCCACTGCAAATGAACTCCAGACGCATGTGCCCCCTTGCGCATATGGCTAACATGGGTCTTGGGGAATCGAACCTGGGTCCTTTGGCTTTGCAGGCAAACACCTTAACCACTAAGCAATCCAACTCTCTCCTGATTTGTTTAACCTATAAACATATTGTCATTTTTCCGATACAAGTTGGACATCCCTAATCCAAAAAGTACCAAATTTAAATTGCTCCAAATTTTGAAATTTAGAGCACCAACCTGATGCCACTAGTGAAAATTCCACCCAAGGAAACTGCTTCATGTACAAAACAAAACAAAACAAAACATTTAGTTAGTTCATAAAATTACCTAATATATAAGATATACAGGAAGCATGAATGAATTTTATGTTTAGGCTTGGGAATCACTTATGTATATACAAATATCCAAATTCTGAAAAATATCTAAAGTTCCAAAGCCCTTCTGGCTCTCAGCATTTTGGATAGGGAAGACAGCCTCCATACGCATCAGAATATCACCTTAACCAACAACTCCAGCTTTAGCCAAAGTGTGTCCTCCAAGACAGAGAGCAAGCAGAGACCCTCAGCTTTACTAGTCCACACAAAAGCTCATGGTTACAATCTTGGCCCTGCAGGTCCTGATCAAGGAGCTCATTCTGCAAGAATGACACAATTTTCACTAAATTTGAATCAGGAGAGAATGTTTCTGAGAAAAGAGGCACTAGTCTGAGATGCCCACAGGAGTCCCTCTCACACATCAATACATCTTCTATGAAGGTCATGGGGTCTCTTTTACTTTCTTCTGCACCCTTGCCTAAGTCTGTCTGTCCCTCAACTCCTTTGTAAATGCCCTCTGTACACCCTTACCCCAATGCCAAGTTTAGTCTGCCCCGCCTCCTTCAGGAAGGCTGCCATGGGCCCTGGGACACTGTGACCTGTCTTGTTCAGTGTCATCTGCCATGGGTACCATTTGTCTGTTTGTTGAACACTGATGAGCACCGGCCGTGTGCCAGACACTATGCTTCAGCTTTGGGGGTGGTACCTCAAAGGGCAAAAGACAGCCAAAACTCTGAAAGAGCTCACATTCCAGCCATACCCACAGAGAGGCAATATGAATTCATAATGGCATGCACAGTACTATTCTATTCATAACACAAATTTTCCATACATTGATGTTGAGTATCCACTAGGAAGGGGGAACATTAGTTGAATCTGGGTCATTACAGTGGGAAATTCATATATATAATCATTTACTCATGAATATTAATGCATTTAATGAGGGTAAAACAAAGTGTTCTTTCCAGCCACTGGTGAATTTCCTCATTACTCTTTCCCATGCAGATGTTAACCATGATTCACCTGTATGGCAAGCATCTGGACAGAGCTCCAGTCCACCTATGGCTAAACTAGGTTAGCTATTCTGGGCAAAAATCGGAACGGTAGCTAATTCCCACAGTGATCTAGGAGTCAGTCAGAGGTTTCACCTTGATGTCTATGACTTGCATTAACACTGGTGGGTAAATGGTGCAGACAGAAATCTTCCTCAAGCTTCCTGGAGCAGAGGAAGATAGTGTTAAGATAATGTCAGGCCGCATCATCACTACCTGCTTCTGAACTCTGTGTATAATGTGATCCTAAAGTCATGATTTTGTAATATACACATCTGAAATTCAGAACAGTTTGAAAATGAGCTGAGATCAAGTTTGCATCATTGTTACTAAGACCAAGAATCTACACGTAGCTGGATTAAAAAAAATGTATCAAATAACAAGGTTGAGGTGGGGGCTGGGGAGATGGCTCAGAAGGTTAGAGTGCTTACCACCCAAGCCTGAGGGCCTGAGAGGCTCTGAGATATCCCAACTTCAGTTCCCCAGCATCCACATTAAAGGCTGGCCGCATTCTCGCTCTGTCTGTCTCCCTTCTCTCTATCTCTCTCGCTCTCTGCTTGCAAATAAACAAAAATTATACAAAAATGTTTTTAAGAATGGGGTGGAGAGATTGCTCAGTGGTTAAGGCACTTGCCTGTGATGCCAAAGGACCCAGGCTCAATTCCCCAGGACCCACGTAAGCCAGATGCACAAGGGGGCACATGTATCTGGAGTTTGTTTGCAGTGGCTGGAAGCCCTGGCACGCCCATTCTCTCTCTGTCTATCTCTCTTCTCTCTATCTCTCTCTCTGTCTGCTTGCAAATAAATAAATGAAAGTGTTAAAAGAATTTAT
The DNA here is from genome assembly GCA_036346955.1 of Dipus sagitta. NCBI lineage: Eukaryota > Metazoa > Chordata > Mammalia > Rodentia > Dipodidae > Dipus > Dipus sagitta. The sequence goes on along the minus strand of CM070777.1, from coordinate 45,564,420 downwards.
TTTTAAAAAATAGGCTGGCCATGGGCAAGCACATCTGTAGCCCCAGTCCTGAGGGGAAGGATAGCAACTGGAAAATCTCTGGAGCTAGCTGACCAAAGGGCAGCTCTGGGTTCAGTGAGAGAGCTTCCATCTCAAGGAAGCATGCAGAGAGCCGTGAAGACATGGGGCATTCCTCTCTGGCCTCTGCACATGCGCCCACAGGGCGTGTGTATCTGCACGCACGTGTGCACATGCCACACCTACTCTACATCACAGCCCCACACACCAATAATAAGAATTATGAGTTTGGTAACTGCAGCCAACACATAAAAAATTAAGTACAGCTGAATTGCCCTTGAAATCCCTTAAAGCATCCTTAAAATATAATTTATGTAAATAAACCAACTCAAAATACATTCAGCCAAACCATTTTTCTCTACCATTAGCAGAAGTTTGCCTTCTTTAATTTCCACATTAGCTGACGTTAGCAATGTCTTTGGGACCACGCTGTATGGAAATGACATATGTTCAATTCGTGCTCACGCTAATTAATATGCAGGCCACACTGGGCCCAGCGAGACGCTCATAGGTAGAACAGCACGTGCCAGTCAAGGTAAGGCAGGCTGCCACTCACTCCAGAGTCTAGCTTTAGAAGGCAAAAGCCCAGTTTCTTTGCCATTCTACACTGGTTACATTTGCGTACACCAGCCAACACCAAAGAGGTCCACAACCGGCTGCCCACAATTCTTATGCCGCCTGCAGGAAGGCAGGTCCTACAGGCGTGGTCTTCAGCTGACTTTATTCCCCAGCCTCAGGCTGCCCTGGCTGGTCTGGCCTCCCGTTGGTGATCCAGGGGAGAGGAAAGACTAGGCTTTCCACGGGAGTCCAGTTGTGTTCCCTCACTGGGACTGCAGTTTATTTCCACTTCACTGGTGATAGCTGTGTGCGCTGAGAACTGACGCTCTGCTTAGGGAAACTTCACTCTCCCAACGGTAGCAAAGTTTAATTTCCAGCTTCTTGCTCTGGGAGAAAATCTTAGGCCAGAAGCACACCCCTCACAGACCAATCTGTCATCTTGTTCATGGACGGATGGCTTCGCCACGGGGCAGGAACACGTAAAAGACCTATACTGGGAAGAAAGCTTGTGGACGGTTGCTACAATAGCTTGGCCTTTTATGGACAACTAGTGACCTAACGACTAACGGGGCTGGTGGGAGGTGAGGTGTGAGGAAGAGAAGAAGAGAGAGCGAAACCATTCCGTCACTGATGTTCCTCACTCTACAAGGCTCAGAGCTCCGACCTTGGTCTCCAGGAACCTAGTTATAGGCAAGAGCTTTAATGGACAATATGCATATACAGACCAGGCCCTGTGAGGAACTTCCCGTCCATTTTCCCAGAAGGAAATCTCAGTGTATACACCAATGCGTGCAAGAAACAGACCAGATCCTGGGAGCTGCAGTGAACGCTTGTAATCTCAGCACTTGGGAGGTCATGTGTTCCAAGTGGGCTTGTGTGAAATAAGGAGTGCCTGTCTCTAGCCCCTCCTACCTCCCCACCTTCCCCAGCTGAGCCCCTCTCCCTCAGAAATCTCCCAGGAAAGTCTCTACTTTTATAGTCTACTAGCTATTCATGCAGCATTTCGGGACTCCAAGAGGCGAAGGCTGAAGCCGCTGGTCCTCCATAAAAGTCCAGAGTTCAGAGCTAGTATCTTAATTACTTTTCTCATTGCTGTGACTTTCAAATACCCGACAAGAAGCAATTTGAAAGAGGAAAGGTTTGTTTCGGTGCATGGCCTTGAGGTGGTAGCGCCCTGTCATGACAGGGGAGACATAGTGGTAGGAGCATGAGTGTGAGGTGTTCCTAGTCAGGAAGCAGAGAGAGGTGAGTGCTAGTGCTTGCCTTAGTTTCTCATTTTGCCCTTCCTATTCAGTCCAGGACCCCAGCCTAGGGGATGGTACTGCCCACATTCAAGGTAGACGCTCCCTCTTCAGTTAAACCTCTCTGGAAACACCCTTACAGACCAACCCAGTGGTGTGTGACTCCAAATCCAAGCAGGTGATAAATAAAGACTGACCGGGGGGGGGGGGGCTGGAAAGATTGCTCAGTGGTTAAGATGCTTGCCTGCAAAGCCTAACAACCTGGGGTCAATTCCCTAGTATCCACGTAGAGCCAGATGCACAAAATGGCACATGGGTCTGGAATTTGTTTGCAGCAGCTAGAGGACCTGGAGGGCCCATTTCTCTCTCTCTCTCTCTCTCTCTCTCTCTCTCCCTTCCTCCCTTCTCTCTCTCTTCATATGTGTGTGTGTTTATAAATAAATAAATATGAATTCCCTGAAAATGGGGAATGTGAAAAAAATTTTAAAGATTAACCATCACCTCTGCATAGCACTAATTCAAGAGAGACAGAGGCTCAGTCTTAGAGTTTGTGACCACCTTGATTTCACCATGGGGGCACTGGCATGTTGGAGGGAGTCCAACAGCAGTAGGTAGGCCAGCATCCGTATCTCTTTCATGCTCCAGTACTCTACAGACAGGCAAGTCATGACTATATCCACTCCCCACCAAGGCCACTTCAGTCTCCAGTTTCTTACAGTCACCACGTGATGGTGTCAAGGTCCCAGGCAGCTCCCATAGAACTGAACCATTCAAAACTCATCCTTTTCCACCACATACTGCTAAGGCGTTGGGCATCCTGGGCACAGCCAGTCAGGGCTGGCCACACACTGTGCTGTCTGTCCCATCTGGGAAGCATTCAGTATGAAAGGCTGCCTGGGACCCTGGCCATCCCCCACTCTATGTTGCCATTTTCCCTTAGAGGTCTGCACAGCTTTCTCATAGGACGCTGGGAAGCCCAAGGGGTTATATCCCTACCTTCCTCTCCCTTTTGCTAAGCACAGCTCTCTCTGTCTTCCTCTCCCCTTCTTTCTCAGGGAAGGTGAGACACAATCCTCGCACTTTCCCTGCGTGTACTGAAGTATTTTGTCTCAGCCCCATATCATTTTTCTCGTTCTGGATCCTGGAACGTTTGAAAAGAAGCCCCAGGTACACGTGACATACTCTGCTTCGAACTGGGGCAAGCAAAGACTGGAAAACAGTGGTAGCAAAAATGGTGGTGATCCTAGCCGCCAGGGCCTCACGAGGGCGTCCCAAATGAGCAACAGAAATGAGATCTGTGCTGGGGCCGTGTGCACACAAAGTAAGAAGTAAGAGAAGTGTGGAGAGAGGCTAAGATGCTCCAGGACTAACCACAGCAGGAAGCTAGAGCCATCCCACCCGGAAGGACAGAACACAGGCAGCGCGGGCCGCAGCTGCGTTCTTCTGCAGATGAATGCGCCTGCTGCTAACCATCCATAACCCAACAGGGAGGAAACTGGAGAATGCATTTCCGGCCAGCACCTGATTGGGTCTCCCAGGGCCTGCATCCCCCTTAGAAGTTAAGAGGTTAGGCCGCAGAGCTCAGAACTAACAGGCTCTTAGCAACCATCTAAGTGTAAGATTCCAAAACTCAAGGGGCTCCCTGGTTTGTGAGTGCACAGGCCCAACACCAAAAACGTTGGGACAGCCAGGCATGGCGGTGCACGCCTTTAATCCCAGCACTCCAGGAGGCTGAAGTTTAGGAGGATGGCTATGAGTGTGAGGCCAACCTGAGACTACACAGTGAATTCTAGGTGAGCCTGGGTCTTACCTTGAAAAATCAAAAAAAAAAAAAAGAGGGGGAGACACATCATGAGAAAGGAACAATATTTCTAGTCCTAGTCTTTTCCAAAGGACGTTGTGCTTCGTGGTGGCATGCATTTAATACTTCTCTTCTGCGGACAGTTGTCCACTACCACTTGATTTTTTTTCATTTTTTTAATTTTATTTATTTGAGAGTGACACGAGAGAGAAACAGGCAGAGAGAGAGGAGAGAGAATGGGTGCGCCAGGGCCTCCAGCCACTGCAAATGAAGTCCAGATGCGTGCGCCCCCTTGTGCATCTGGCTTACGTGGGTCCTGGGGAATCGAGCCTCGAACCAAGGTCCTTAGCCTTCACAGGCAAGCGCTTAACCTCTAAGCCATCTCTCCAGGCCCCCACTTGATTTTTAATAGAAGAAGGTAGGTAGTGATGTGAGAGCTTCTGGTACGCCACGTGCTGTAACTGGGGTTTCACAGCATTATTTTCTCCGTGGGTATAATGTCCAATTCTTTATGACATGACAAGTGCCTGTCAGGAACCCCACGAGAAACAGGCAGACATCTAAGTTGGAATATCTCAGAGTGTTTCCTGACACGGGTGTGAGGGGACATTCTGCTTTTTATCCTGAACTGACTGTGAACAAGACTCTGGACCTTGGATGACCTCTGTTTTCAACTTCCAGAACTTTGACCTTGAGAGAACTTTTTTTTTTTCCTATTAGAATGACTTCCATTTTTACCCTGTCTGCATTTTTTCATCTCTTGGTGATCCTCTGTGTGTGTGTGTGTGTGTTTTTTTTTTCTTGTCTCCTTGGAGCTTCTGAGACTAGAATGATCATAACTTGCATTTATTGCTTAATCTTGGCTATTTCCTCAAGCACACGAGTGCATTTCATCCTCACCACAAGCCACTGAATTGGTTACAAGCAAATAAGCTTATCTCTGCATGTCTCTTCCCTTGAAATCAGTGTGGAACATCACTGACTTGAAGGAATACTGAATTCTAAGCTCAAAATTTCAGTATGAGTTGTGGGGAGATAGATAGATAAATACAGCCTTCAGAATTTCGGCCACAGCCCAAAACTGTTGGCTGTAACACCATGTTTCTGAAATCCAATCATGTTTCTCATCGATTTCCATTTTTGAAACTGGAAGTCTTTGCCCTCAAGACATAATAAAAGCCACACCAAAGAAAATGGAAAGCCCCCCACCCCCCCTTAATATTTAAGGAGAATGTTTTTTTATACAAAATACTCATTTGTCTGCTTAAAGTAAATTACACTGTGGTGTCGGTTGGGGTTCCGGCTGCACCACTTTTGATTTATGGCTTCCTGAAGGAGGAGCTCAGTTAATGAGATTTGCACTCACATTCATCCCGGACTAGCTAGGTGGCAGCTAACGACCCATGTGAAGGGGAGAGCGAGATGCCAGCGCCCAGCTCATGCCTCTGTCCCCGTGCTCCTGTCCCACATTTGTGTAGTTGTTGAAGCTTGTGTTCACCACCTTTCTAGATGACACACACCAAGAGAAGGGTGAGAGGGGTCAGATGGCACAGCCTACCCACGCACACCTGCCTCCTCAAATGGACCCCAGAGTCCTGCTAAACAGGAGCTCCATGCTCATGTCCTCCACTCCACCTGCTGTGCCCTGTCCGTACTCTCCTGTCCTACTACCAACCTTGGGCATCACTTGCCCATCTTTACTCTGTGCCCTGGACAGATAGAGCCAATGGCTCTTAGGAAACAGACACACCTGCGCTTAAGAACCAAGTGAGGGCTGGAGAGATGGCTTAGCAGTTAAGGTGCTTGTCTGCAAAGCCTAAGGACCCAGGTTTGATTCTCCAGGTCCCACGTAAGCCAGATGCACATGGTGGTGCATGCGTCTGGAGTTCGTTTGCAGTGGCTAGAGGCTCTGGTGTGCTCTCTCACTCTCTCTCTCTCTCTTCTCCTGTCTCTAATAAAGACAAATAAATCTTTTTTTAAAAAAAGAAAAGAACCAAGTGAGATTATCGTGGAGACAGATTTGGGTTGTGTTGTAGAGATGGCACCTTCAGATCCAAATGGAGGGTTTTCATGGGGACTGGAAGGCAGAGGAAATAGAATGCCCAGATGTTGGACACAGCTGCAATTGGCTTTGGCTGTGAGCCTGTTTGGTGAGACAGAATCCAAGCATCTGGAATACAGCAGATTATGAGATCCCTGTGAGACATCCAGCTGGAGATAGTCATAATGATGAGTGATGAGATGACCCTGGAGCTGCAGGGAAGAGGTCGCATAAGGCTAGAGTTACACATTTTGGGGTCATCCATGCTGTGAAGCACACTGTGGCACCCACGTATGGGTCTTGTATGTGATATGTGGTCATGCTCCACTGTGCTGGGTGCCCTGGTACATGGGAACCACAGGGTCACTTATCCACATGCACACATGATACGCATGGCTTACAGTGTCACATCCAGAGCAGCTTCCTGTCTGTCCTAGGCCAAGCTATGTCTGCCCTCCCTCAGCTTGTGAAATAAGGAGATGTTAAACGGCATTTACAAGCCAAGATTCTAGGAACTGGAGAATCCTGCAGACGGGGCCAGGTGTGGTTTGTTTAGATGAGCCCGAATGGAGAGGTGAAGTTGGGATGCTGTGTAGCTGGATGTGGGCATCCTGTTCACTACAGCCCTCATTGGCTTCATTCTCTAACCTGAAGGAGACTTTGCTGAGCTTATCTGTGTCAAAAAAAAAAAAAAAAAAGAAGTCTGGCAAGAGTCTGTGTCAAAAAGCCACATCTGTTACTGGCTTCTTAGTCCCATATACTTTTTTGTCTCCTTATAATTCAGCATAAAGGGATATCTTTCACATCTATTCATTTGTTCATTCATTCCTCACATGGTTTCATTGTGAACCTACAAGCATACTGAATAACCACACTGTGCTGAATTCCATGAACTGCAAGTTATATCGGACCCCAGGTGCCCCTAAGATAGTCACACTTCTTCCCAAAACCTGCTTCCACTTCCTGGGTCTCCTCTCTATGAATGTGCATGCTACAGAACTTTTCCTTGCAAGACCTGACCATAATAGTACAGAGTTCTTATCTCTGAATCAGGCTACAGACAACAGCAGAATTAGGAACAATGTCACCACCTACCATCAGGCTGCACCCAAGATGTGGGTATCCAGCTTACGTACCCTGAATCCAAAGGCCAGGAGAGGGTTTCTTCATCGTCACAAGGCTACATGCACAGGTCCTCCCTGGTCCCTAGAGAGAATGGGACCTGGGACACTCCAGCATCTCCCTCTGTCCTCCGTTCACCAAGGAAAACCTGATGCGCAGTGTCCTCCTCTGACCTTCAGGATTGTGGTCAAGGCGTCCACCTGAGGGCTTGAGCATTTCATTCATCTCTAGGGTTTCTCCCGCAGAAAGCATGGAGAGTTGGTCACTCTCCGAATTAGAAGATCAGGAGTGAATTTTTCCGAATCCCACACATCATTCTGGATTTCCTCCTTAGGAAATAGGACAACCCTGTCACCCCATGTTAGGCCATCTTCCAAGTAAGTTTCTTTCCCCAGTGTCCCCAGACTCAGTGGACCAGTCCACTTTCATGTTGGCACCCAAACTCCCAGGAGTCATCTCTGCCATCTCTCCCTGCCCCGTGCACACTTAGTTAACAAGTCTTCTTTATTCTACCTTTCAAGAGCTTGTGGAAGCTTTCATCTCCTCTCCTTCCTCCTTCCCATCGGCCCCGAGACTACCACCATCACCATCATGCCTCCCCAACTCACCAAGCTGCCTCCCTTTTGCCCCCCTCCTATCCAGTCATCACAGCCTTCTGCAACATTGTCTATATTCTCCTCCAGCCCTGCCCATGACTCCTCCAATCATGTCACTCACTCCAGGCAGTCACCAGCCCATACACAAATCCATCCATGGCACTTCCTTCACTGGCCCTTATCACTTTAGGACCATAGACACAGTGTTATCCACAGATTGCCAAGGCACTGTGACCTTCCACCTGTCTGTATCCCCAACCTCATCCTGTGATTGTCCAAAGCTCTGCTCTGGCCAGACTGACCAGTGAGCAATCTCTCCTTCATCAACCTCATCCTCTCTGGCATACCCTGTTCCTGAACACCTCTTCTTCTCCCTTCCTTTTCTGGTACACATCTCCTCAACCTACAGGTTACCTTAAGTATCCTTCCCCCGCCCTTGGAAGCCTTTCCCTGTCTTATAAGATGGGTGCAGTTTTCCCTGCACCCTTCAGTGCTCATTCTCTGTATTATAACAGCTAAATACCATTCATCTCCCCATTGCACTCTGAGACCTTGCCAGCCAGAGTCTGGGTCTTGTTCGTTTCTTCACTCCAGGACCTAGAAATCTCCTATGCTCACGTGTTCACAACTATTTGTTGGGTTTGTGCCATGTGCTAGACACTGAGGATGAGTCACATGGGCCAGGTTCACAGAACTTGCTTTTTTTTTTTTTGATTTTTTGAGGTAGTGTCTCACTCTGGTCCAGGCTGACCTGGAATTCACTATGTAGTCTCAGGGTGGCCTCAAACTCACAGTGATCCTCCTACCTCTGCCTCCTGAGTGCTGGGATTAAAGGCGTGCTCCACCACGCCCAGCAAACTTGCAATTTAATTAGGGTGCAAAGCAAGAAGTAAAAAACAAACACACGTAACATCTCATAGGCTTAAGAAAAGTAAGGCAGTGGCCAGAGAACATGGTCATGTGGCTGTTTTAGACAAGATTGTCCAGGATGACTCTTAAAGGGAGCATCATTTGAGAAGTGGCCCAAATGCATAGTACATCCTAAGTAAAATTTACTTCACTCAATATACAAGACAGCTTTTAATTGTTCTCATACCTAAAGCAAATAATCTATGGCCTGGAAAGATGGCTCAGCAGTTAAAGCACTTGCCTGCAAAGCCTAATGACCAGGGTTCGATTCCCCAGTACCCATGAAAAACCAGATGCAAGCTGGGCATGGTGGTGCAAGCATTTAATCCCAGCACTCGGGAGGCAGAGGTAGGAGGATCACCGTGAGTTCGAGCCAGCCTGAGACTACATAGTGATTTCCACGTCAGCCTAGGCTAGAGTGAGACCCTACCTCAAAAAAAAAAAAGTTGCACCAAGTGGCACATACATCTGGAGTTCATTTGCAGTGGCTGGAGGCCCTGGTGTGACCATTTCCCCCCACACCTCTCTCTTTACAAATAAAATATGTTAAAAAAATAATTCACAAGCCGGGCATGGTGGTGCATGCCTTTAATCCCAGCACTTGGGAGGCAGAGGTAGGAGGAGTGAGTTCAAGGCCACCCTGAGACTACATAGTGAGTTCTAGGTCAGCCTGGGCTAGAGTGAGACCCTACCTCGAAAAAAAAAAAATTCACAGAGGGGGTCCTTTTGGTTCACAGTTCTGGAGGTTCCAGTCAAACCTTAGGTGGCCCTGTTATTACAGGCCTCTGGACTGGGTTGCACATCAAGGTAAAGTGAGTGACAGCAAAAACCACTTATATCCAAGCAGAAGTGGATGAGACCAGGGTCCAGACAACTCCTCCAAGGGCACATCCTCAGTGACCTAGGACCTGCTATTTGACATTGCCTCAGAGACTCCACCACCTCCCAGTAATGCCACCCTGGGCACCAAGCCTTAACACATGAACCTCTGGGGGACTATCACCCAACAGAGATTCTCACTGAATGAGACCTCTAATCCATTTTCTGGAGATCCTTCCAATTCATGTTATTCCAAGTCGCAAGTGTGAGGCTTGAGAGACTCCAGCATGGGTTTTAATCAACCTGCAAAGCACAGGGAGTGGAAACCCACAGGCCAGAAGCCTTTCTGAAAAACTTCCATGGCTCACATAATAAAATGGTGCTTTCATTCTCATTAATGGGGCAATTGATTTAAGGACCAGACCCGGTGGATTATTGATCAGTGTTAATCATTAGAAAATGCCAAGTTAATGAATCTAACTGCCAGGAGACCCCTGTGGGACTTGGGGAAAAACAAGTTAGATACAATAACCTTGTCCCCTTTCCAGCTATCAAACAGACCTATTTGCAGAAATCTGGGTCGCTCTTGAAGGAAAACAAAAGCGGGGAGGGGAAGATCCCAGCAGGTTGGCTCAGCAGGGCCAGAGAAACCACCCCAAGCCTTTGAAGTCTGCCTCAGCTTCTCTGAACGTCTCAAAATAAACTTCACATTAGAATAGTTTCCTGCAAAGGCAGCACAGCTTTCCCATGCACTGCATACCCAGCTCAGGTTAGCATTTGCCTATCATTAATTTTTTGATTTTATGTTCTTTTTCTATTCCCAGACACCACAATACTCTTACTCCTCATTTCTCCTTAGGCACCTCCTGGCTGTGAATTTTTTTTTTTTTTTTGGCTTTTTTTACAGTTACCTTCTCTTTATTTATTTATTATATATTTATTGCTTCACTTATTTACAGGGAGGAGAGTGAGAGAGAATGGGCATACTAGAGCCTCTAGCAGCTGCAAACAAACTCCAGATGCATGCAGCACTTTGTGCATCTGCCTTTGCATGGGTACTGGGGAATCAAACTTAGGTCATTAGGCTTTGCAGGAAAGTGCCCTAACCACTTAGCATTCTCTCCAGCCCCTACACTTACCTTCTCATTGCTGGCACAAATCACCCAACCAAAATCAGTTTACGAGAGGAAAGGGTTTATTTTGGCTTACAGTTTTGAGGGGAAGCTCCATGATGACAGGAGAAACCATGGCATGAACAGAGGCTGGAACTCTCTTGGCCATCATAAGGTGGACAACGGCAGCAGAAGGGTGTGCCAAACACCAGCAAGGGGCAGCTGGCTATAACACCCATAAGCCTGCCCCCAACAGCACATTTCCTCTAGCAAGGCTCCAACTCTGAAATTGCCACTAAGTGGGGACCAAGCATTCAGAATACATGAGTTTATGGGGGACACCTAATTCAAACCACCACAGCTTTTCTTTTTTTTTTTATTTTTACAATCTAGTTTTTTGTGTTGTTTTGTTTTTTGAGGTAAGGTCTCGCTCTAGCCTAAGCTGACCTGGAATTCACTCTGTAGTCTCAGGGTGACTTCGAATTCACAATGATCCTCCTACGTCTACCTTCCAAGTCCTAGGATTAAAGACATGTGCCAACACACCTGGCTCCTAGATAGGTTTTTAAATAAGATTTTTTCCCTTTTTTTAATTGGTTGCATCTATGGTATATGAGCACACCAGGGTCTCCTCAGATGCATGCACCACTTTATGTCCAGCTTTACGTGAAGAATCAAACCCAGGCCAGCAGGTTTTGCAAGCAAACACCTTCAACCACTGAGCCATCTCCCCAAACCCAGCCCTTGAAAGTTTTAAGGAGACATTCTGCAGATGCTTGGTGGTGGTGATGGTGGTGATGGTGGTGATGGTGGTATTGGTCATGATTGCTGCCTTCACAGTGGGTTTCTTAAGGTGTCCAGGAAACTGGTTCTTTCACGTGCATTCAGTGTGCATATTAATGGGGTTCACTCCGATATTTCAGCATATGCATATGGTATGCATTGATCAAATCCAACCTCCCTTTGTCTACTCTCTGCCCCTCCATACCCTTCCCAATCTCTTGTTATCACTATCCTACATTTTTTTTGCCTGATGGATTGTTTTTGTTTTTAATTAAGTAGAAACTGTGTATGGATACATCATGTGTTGGTGCCATTACTCTCCTCCCTGCCCCCATTCCACTGAGAGCCCTCCTCAGTGAGGTTTCTGGTATTCATCACTGTGGGGTTATGGGTTATGAGTTGCGGGAGCAGCAGTCAGTCTTTGCAGGGGGGCTGACAAGCCTCTGAGATACTCCTTCCCACCCTGTAGCTCTTACAATCTTTTCACCCCCTCTTATGAAAAATTCACTGCACCTTGGCTGACATTTTTTTAAGTTTCCTTTAGTGTTGAAATCCCAGCAACTTCTAGATTTCTGCTTTGATACATTTTGTAGTGTCCTCAGAGTCTATTTCCATCTCTCTGGTGCAAGTTTTCAGGCTCACCTTGAGAACAGCACTCTTGCTTAACCCATCAATTCCTTTGTGGTTTCACCTGAACCCTGGGTGATGTGCAAGAGGTGGCTCATCGCATTTTATCTTCTACATATGAAAAAGAACATATGGGCCCTGTCTTTTGGTGTCTGGAAAACCATACCTTCCAGGGATGCTTCATGAAGCTGACCTGGTCTTCCCCAAGAATTTGGCTTCAGAACTGTGTGAGTATCTATTTCTCCCCTGAGGAAAAGGGTTCCCAGGTCTGAATGGGCACAAGTATGTCTATAGAGCATTGCTCTGTGGATGGGAACAAGGACTATAGACCCAGGCTGCACAGGTCCAGACCAAGCTCTGGAAATGCCTCCCTGGCTGCCTTCATTCCACAAGTCCTTTCACAAAGTCCACTGGAAGAATGACAAAACCACAACTCCATGAAATTGCTGTGAATAGCAACTTAAGCTCACAAAGGATAGACCTCAGTACTGAGCCTTGCTCAGAGAAAACACGGGTTATATTAGTTATGGCTATTATTTCATCCTTCAGGAATCTTTATAACATAATAGCCAAACCAAAACTATTTAAGAGAGAATTTACTGGTGCACACAACTGAATGTCAGAGTTCTACAGGATCTCATTTGCTATGGTTAGGTTATATATCCATCCTTGGATCAATCCCAGTGATGGAGGACAGCCAAGGGTGAGACTGACCACCTTGATTGACAATCTTCATCCCTGAAGAGAATCAGAGTATGTAGGTGTGGGGTTTGGGGACACTAGTCTCTGGAAGAAGAGGGGTTAGACCACTGGCTGGCTGGACCTTCACTGGGAATTCTGGATGAAATTCTACTGCTCCCACTTCCTGGAAGAACCCTTCCTGTATCTCCAAACTGGAGCCCAGCACCATGGCCTCTGGTGCCCCTTCTCGGCATCCACCACACCAACCAATTCTCGGCTCACCCATCTGAGTCCCGGCACAGTGGCACAGAGTTCTTCTCGGACGCTAGCGCAGATTCTAGTCCACAGAATGGCTCTGTGCTTGTTGGATGAGTGACTTGGATTGAAGTAAACTAGAATAATCTTTCCAGCTCAGAACTGTAAAGGAGAAAAACATGGGGTCAGCATGACGCGGGATAAGTTGCCTAATCTCTCTGAGCCTCAGTTTCACTTCCTATGAATAGTGATTTGTCCCCATTTTTGAAGCTTCCACTAGATAATATCTAGACGTACTAACTAAGACCATGTTCTCCTGGAGTTATTTTAGGCTGCTTGTAATGAAATGATAAATATAGTAGTACTTATTTAATGAACATTGGTTTCCTTCCTTTAAAGTTGCTTTGTTACAAAGGTAAATGGACTTGTGTACACATAGATGGATGCTTGAATGGATGGATGAATGGATGGATGAGTGTGTGGATGGGTGGGTGGATGGGTAGGTGGGTAGACTGAGCAGCTGTCTGGCAGCAGGGGATGGAGTGAGCGTGGAGATACCACTGGCCGAGCAGAAGGTTGTGTCACTTTGGGATAACTATCTTGGACTTCAGGGAGCTCCTGGGTATGAAGGTTTGCCTTTAATTAAAGTCTCAGCACAGTGCTAAATGCCATTTTATTTTAGTTCATAATTAACACTAATGAGATGAGTAGATCACAAACAGCACACAGTCTGAGAAAGTGAAAAACAACATGTGAGCTTGGCGGTTTCTGTTTCTGCCCTCCCTCCCCCATGCTCTGTTCAATTAAAAGTTCTGAGAAAATATTGTAGCCACGCTCCTTGTCGTTGTGGTAATGAAGCATATTAATTTGAATGTGATGAATACAATATTCACTGACTTTTTATTCCCTTATCTGCAAAATTTTAAAATAATGGGCCAATTAAACCAGGAGAGGAGAATGCAAGGTTTGCCTGAGGCTCCAACTCAGCAACCAATGAACTGAAAGAAAGAAACTGTGAGACTGTGTCTGAGCCAGACTCCACCCCTGGCCATAGCTGACAGACACTAACTCATATTGGACAGATATGGACTGGGGGAAATAAGTAATATATTAAAGATCAAGAGGCTAGTTTATAGGCCATTCTCCAGTATTTTTTCAGTATGTGTTAGATGGATGGATGATGGATGGTGGATGGAATGGAATGGAATGGACCAGATGACCCCCTCCCAAGACCTCATTCTTCCAAAAATAGCAAATCAAGTCTAGTATGGTGCTGAACTGACCGTTCTAGAACCTAGAAATTAGAAATAGAATTTACAAGGCCAGTTCTCTTTTTACCATAGAGCATAATCTATGAGTAACAGAGCTGACCTGAGCTCAGACACTGTCCCTGGGAGCTCCATTCTAATGCGGAGGCCTCTGGAAGCCAACTGACTCCAGAAAAGGCTAAGCCTCACCTCCCACGAGGTTCTCATTGGAGGAGGTACATCCTGGAGCATATATCTGGGCCTGGCACATGGCCCAAGTATCTCCTTGAGGACCTCTGACAAGCTTCAACATGGTCCTTTGATCACTAGCTCCACTTTGCCACAGGTTTGAGGCAATCTTTAGGTATATAACACCCAGTCTGTGTACTGAACCCTGCTCCCTTCTACTGTGTTGTCCACCTTACAGACATTCTAAGACCAACAGAGAGAGAAAGATTGAGAGAGAGATTACTCCTTTGCTCAAAACCCATTTGCTCAGCCTAGAAAAAAAAAAAAGTCATCCACATGATCTATCAGATTTGGCAAGCTTGAACCCTGCCTGAAAAACCCCTCCCAGCCTCATGCATTGCTGTGTCTCCTCTGACTCTGCCTATTCCTGGGTCTGTAGCCCATTGGCCCATTCCTAAACACCTCCTTAACCCTCGGGATCTTTACGAGACTGATGTGCTACCTACTGCACTAATGAGGCTCCTTCGTCGGAATCTTTGTACATGCTGCCCCTCTCATTTTCCATGTTCTTGTCTCGCCTGCTGTCTAGCTAATGTCCTTGTCCTCCACTCGTCAATCAATCATTGCTTCCTCAAGGACAAGGATCCCAGGTGACACTCCCAACAGTTTGTTTTTGATAAGACTGATCTCTGAGTGTCTTTCCTTCATAAAACTGTCACAGATGATCATCATAGATCGGTGCTGTTACTTCAGTCATGCATATCTCCCCTGTTACATCATTGGTTCTAATCACTAGTCTAACCCTAGTGCTTATCACTGTGCCTGGCTCATAACAGTGCCCAGTAAATATGCATGGAGTGGCTGGGTGGATGGGTGAATGGACAGATGTAAGCAAATGCCTAATTCAAGACTGTTGCTCTTCCCACCTCACTACACTGCTTTTGTTTTTGGATATCTTTATTCCTAAAGACTTACTTCATGCTAGGCCTTATGCTGGAAGCTTAGACAGCTGTGCTCTACCATCACCCTCAAGCAGATCACCATGTGACAGGAGACACACGTCTTTGCAGTGACAGTGTAGCGGTTTGAGTACAAAATGCCCCCTGTAGACTCATGTAGCCTGGTCCTCAACCCCTAGCTGGTGGAGACTTTGGGAGGTGAAGCCTGGCTGGTGGAGGTGAGTCACTGGGGGTGAGCTTCGACGTTTATTAGTTCAGCCCACTGGGTGTTCAGAACTAGCTCACTCTTGCTGCTTCTGCTTGGGTATTTTGGTGCCAGCAATGAGAAGGTAACTGATACAGATAGTATAGTATATCACATTATAATGGGTAGGAGCATGGAGCTTCTCAGAATCAGGATAGAAACCTTCCATTCCTCGCTGGGTAGGCTTCTTAAAGGACATAGTCCTTAAATCAAGTCTAAAAGGAAAAAGGAAAAAAAAATTCTAAAAAGAAAATACAGACAGAGGCATAACTTTAGCTAAAAGGACCCCCATGGTCCTTTCTAGAAAGCAGGGCCTGGTGCTGGATGAAGTCATTGTGATGACTGAGCCCGGGATGGAGAGGCAGGGCTGGGAGGCAGACAAGGGCCTGCTCCAAGAACCTTGTAGGTCAGCTACAGAGAGCAGCTACCGAGTCCGTGGAGAAGGACCTGGCCATGAGACCCAGGCTTTGGAGAATTCCTTCTGTAGGGGCTTTGGAGTAGAGGTACCCATGTCTCAAGTGAGGGATTTTATCTCTTGGGAAACAGTTGAGTCAAATTCCATCCCAGAGTCTAAGCTGCCCTTCCCTTAGGGGGCTCAGTGTGTCTGACCTTGCTTATTCACTGCAGGGAGAATTAATTTCAGGATAGGGAATTAAAAAAAAATACAAGATTAAGCAGTGTAATCAGCTGCTGCCGAGAGTTGGAAATGCAATAAATAATAATAGCATTGAGAGCTGTTTTTAATAACTCACCAGTGTAATTTAGCCTCTGCTTCTTGGAGCATATGTAAAATGTGTCAAAATGCGTGTAATGGCAAATGCCTCATTGCCATCCCCTGAAGATAAATGTCTTCCCAGGAGGGAGGGGGGATGGAGCAGAACTTGGAGGACATGAAGGAAAATGGGATGCAAGAAGGCAAGCCATCCACGTGAACTTTGACAATTCCACACTGTGGTCTCCTGCCCAAGTGAGAGGGCTCGCTCAGTTCCTCGTCAGAGTTAGAGCTGATCAACAGCAATGGCATGGTAATGGAGAATTTTATAAAGAGAGGAAGTTTTTTTTTTTTTTTTCAGACTCTAAACCCTCTGTTTTCAGACAGTTGATGTTCTAATTACAGGTCATCCTGTTATAGCAGGCCACAGGGACAGGGTAGCTTGGCAAATATTTACTTGGTACTCAACATTCGTGCGACCACTGAAATCTGGTTTTCAAAGTAGTGGTGAATTCTGACTTTCAGTAATTGATATGAGCTGCCCTACTTCCTGTGGCACAGACTGGCACAATGAAGCTGGGAGTCCTCTTGTCTTAGGGAGACAACTTGATACTGTTGAAATGAGATGATCATTGATGTCAGACAGACTGAGTTCAATCTCTACTTCAATCACTTATGAGCTATGACCTTGTGATGACTTAAACTCTGGCTGCCTGGATTCCCCCATAATATGAGGACGAGGACCATGACAGCTAATATGTACAGCTCAGCAAGTGTATCATCTCCAGGACAGTAGTAGGACGGTGTGTCATGATCTCTGATTTACAATGAAGAGCCTGAAGCTTACAGAGCTCAGATAACTTTCCTAAGACACGGAACTAGTCAAGGATTGTCCTTGGGACCTAATAACAGTTCCCGACTTGAAAACCCAAGCTATGAAGTGTGCTGCACAAGCCTCTGCTTCTAATCTGCGCAGTTTAGGGAAGATTTGAGAACCTGCGTGTATAGTTCCCAGCAAGTAAAAGAACCGCTATAAATGTCTTTGGACTTGAGGGATGAGATTTCTCTCCGTTGGCTGCCTCTTCTCTGAGGAGATATGACACCTGTTTGTCAAAGCTGCCACTCCTGGTCATTGTCCAAGTCACTCTACAGTCCTTCTGAGCTTAGGCTTGGATGTGTAAAATAGGATGACAGGTTTTATGGTGCTGCTAGTAGGGGTACAAATTAGGTAAATGAGAGTGGAAGACCGTTGGCAAGGCCTAGTGAAATGGAGGTCATTCGCATGCTGAGAGGGGCAGCCATCCTCCCAGGTTCACCGGAAGGCACGTTTCCCCTCCTGTGCTCCACACACACCGCTAGGCTGTGCCTGCCAGATGCACTGTACAAAGTGCAGCATCCTTGGAGCTTCATTCTTAGGAAGAAACCAATGAAGGAGAGAGAAGAAAGGAAAGGGAGGGAGAGAGAGAAGGAGAGTTTAGGCTAGATTACCATGTGTGTACTGAGCTGACACTTCTGTTGCAATTCTGACAGAGCCTAGAGCCCTCCTGAGAAAGCAAAGAAACAAAAACGGAAATGCATCAGTGGATATCTAAATATCATCACTCACTGGCTTTGTTTATAAATAATTCTCCACTGACAACAGTCAAAGTTTGCTCAAACCAACAAATGGCGGGTGTCAACAAACACACAGATATCACAATGTTCGCTAAGTGTGGTGCTCTCTGCTCTTCCTGCCGGAGGCGGAAGCTGAGGCTCTTGCTCTCTATCTGCTTCAAGCAGAGACTCACACCCTTGCCCCTCTGCCTGGACCTATAGGAGAGGTGAATATGGAAGAGATGGACACTCGAGACGCAGCGCGGCATGCAGGCTCAGAGTCTGGAGCCGTGGGCTCTGTCATCCATCCCAAAGAACAGGAATCCGGGCAGAGCTGCTCAGGGTCCTTCCAACCAGACTTCTGAAGGACGAAGGCAGCAAGTTTGTATCCAGTGGTCCCCCACCTCCCCCTCCATGGTCTCCCGGGGTGATCATAAGCAGGTCAGCCAGGCAGATCCAGGTTGAGGACTGCTAAGTGAAGACTGGGACAAGGGTGAGGGTGGAGAGCTAGTCCAGATAGACCCCAGACCCAGAGGAACAGAGTACTTCTTCCTGAAGATGGTATTCCGAGAGAGACGCTTCCAGCTAGATGCAGAGTTCTTGCACCTGCTAGTCTCTTATCTAAAATTGCTTTGTGAATTAATAACACCTCAGAATTTCACTGATGGTTATAACAAAACAAAGGAGGAAAGGTATGTAGAGTCAGGCACAGGGCCTGCTAGGTGGAAGATGCTTAACCACCACACTTACTTTCTTTCTCCTTTCCCTGTTTTCTTAACTGTATAACAGAAATAATTTTAAAGTTTTTTAATATTTTATTTATTTATTTATGTATTTATTTATTTATTAGAGAGAGAGAGAATGAATGCATCAGGGCCTCCAGCCACTGCAAATGAACTCCAGATATATGTGCCACCTTGTGCATCTGGCTTATGTGGGTACTGGGAAATCGAACCTGGGTCTCTAGACTTCACAGTCAAGTGCCTTAATTGCTAAGCCATCTCTCCAGCCCATTTTTAAAAATATTTTTATTTATTTGCAAGCAGTTAGAGACAGAAGACAGAGAGAATGGATGCACCAGGCCCTCTACCTGCTGCAAGTGAGCTCCAGATACATGCACCACTTTGTGGCTTTCTGGCTTTATGTGAGTACTGGGGAATTGAACCTGGGTCGCTAGGCTTTAGAGACAAGTGCCTTAACCACTTAGCAATTCCTCCAGCCGCCCCCCCCAAAATGATTTTTTAACCTGGCTCAAAAGTTGATTATGTGTTGTATGTGTGTCTGGTGTTTTAGGACAGTAAAATAAAATAATAAAATAAACACACACATACACAAACAGCTGATGATGAATAACGATATAGTATTTTTCCACAAACACTTATTGAGAAGCTGCTTCACAGAGAGATTTTAAAAAATTTGATGGATATTGGGAAGTAAAAATATCCTAACGAGTCCCTTATACATTGTGCACTTCCTAACAGGCAAGGCTCTTCTCTTCATCTCTTTGCAGTATGAAATAGATGCACAGAACTTAGGGTGACAGTGGAAGCTGGAAACAAGAAAGAAAGAAGCAAGAGAGAGAGAGAGATGGAAAGGAAAAGAAGGGAGGAAGGTTGATATCATTACTTTATTATTGTACAATTATCATCATCATTATAAAACTAATTTAAACAAGCCCAGCTTGTGCCCCCAAAGAGGGGCCAAGAAAGAGCTATGATAGAGAACACAGAAATAATTTCCCCATTTTGACTGGTGATGGGAATAATGATGACTCTTCTCTCTGAATCATAACCATCTTGCAGCTAAATAATTTGCTTTCCTCATTGAGTCAGGAGCTCTGCAATGGTGCTCGGAGGGATTCTTTCATTTCTTTCACACCTTTGAACGATAAGAAAACTCTAAATGTGGTTATTGGCATTATTTTTATACCAACCACAACAGAATATTCCAGAAAATGAGACTTCTACCAAATTAGTTTATCCAAATGAAGTTTACACAGTATCTTAGCAGGAGGGATCAGCTGAGCCATTTGTCCCAATGGTCTAGAAGCAGGAAAATCACTCAGAAAAGCAACAGTAAGCCTTGTTGAATCAGGCTTATGTGGATGGAGTATTGTGTGTGTTTTCAGTTAGTCGAGGGAATGGCTCCCTTCTGGTGGGTACCTGAGCCACAGGGTCCCTACATTAACTTCAGATCACACAGCAGTAAGCTAACAGGATACAGATATAACTAGCTAAGGCAGAATTTGATTTCATGACTCCTGGGATAATGTTTAAAGTCAGATGAAGTCTAAACAGCGACAAATTATTCTCAGTTGAGAACCCTTATCTAGAAGGCAGACTTTTGGCTAAAGAACAGCCAGGCGTGGTGGCACACACCTTTAATCCCAGCATTTGAGAGGCAGAGGTAGGAGGATCTCCGTGAGTTCGAGGCCATCCTGAGACTACATAGTGAATTCCAGGTCAGCCTGGGCTAGAGCAAGACCCTACCTTGAAAACCAAAAAAAAAAAAAAGAACTGAAATTCAGTCACTCAGAAATGTCCAGAATAAGTCTAATACTCCTTCCAGAAATATACCCCATCCTTCCCCCAGATCCAAATCTGTTAAGTATACTCATACGACATAACTATGTCTTTTCCATGAGGACCAACTGATTGACATTCTCCTCAAGTTTATTCATAATAATAGCAATGATGATACTAATATAGCTAATTATCTAAAGAAGCTAGTGTGGTATTTTTGTTCTACAGATGAGAAAACTCAGATGCAAAGAGTAACTTACAAGTAAGTAAGAGACAGGGCTAAGAGTCGGTTCAGTCAGTCTGTGTGCCCTAGACTTCTGTGCTCAGCTACTATTCGCTGGACTCCAGGAAGTGTGCTAAACAGTCTATGGCATTGTCTTGCTTCATTATTGTAGCAATCCTATTATATCAGAGCCAATATTAATTATCCTTTGGCAAAGATACTGTCTCCAGAAGTTTAGCTGAAAGCTGGGGGTATAGCTCAGTGGTAGAACACTTAATGAGCAAGATAATGGGCCCAATCCCTAGCAGTGAAAAAAAATAAATAATAGAAGAAGGGAAAAAAAGATGGAAGTGGCTTGTCCCATATTACCCCTCTAGTAGGTGGCAGATCTAAAAAGCAGACCTAGAGACTCTATGTTCTTTGGCAGAAACTCACCATTTGTAAGTGTGAGCATCTTGGTTTCCAATGCTCCTCAAAAACCTGGGAAAGCATAGAAGAGTTCACCCATCAGGATGTGCAGGGCTGCATCAGAATCCAGTCTTCCTTTTGTAGCATCAGGGTCAGAACAAAAGTCAGAAGCTGGCTTCAGCTACCTAGCTAGCATCCCACCCACCCTCACCCAGAGAGAACTTTTCACACGTTATCAAGACTTTGTTTACTTATGGTAAAGATAAAGCAATTCACGAAATGGATTTTACAACTGCTCCAATGAGGGCAAAATTTTCTCATCAGGTGAAGGCCTGAGCTTACAAACGTGGATTATGAGTCAGGGAAGGTCTGTGCGGAAAGCACGTGGCTCTGGATGGAACTGTGGGAACGTTAAGCACTGTAATCTACAATTCATGCGGCTCTCACAAATAGCACTGACTCAGCTTTTATTAGCTGGATGTTTGAGGTGAGCATGAACTTAAGATGGGTGAAGACACATGACCTGTGAGACCTGAATATCCCTCGGATCTTGGGAGTAAAAAATGCCATGTGTACCTTGTCATTACTCATAAATAGTTTTGAGTTTTTCTGTTCACCAGTGAGGTGACTCACTAAGACTACTGCTTCTAAAGTTTAGGGGTAAGAGGAAATCCGAAGACAGACTTGTCTTTGAATTCTTGGGAACTGTTTAAGCCTTTAC
Source organism: Dipus sagitta (assembly GCA_036346955.1). Taxonomy (NCBI): domain Eukaryota; kingdom Metazoa; phylum Chordata; class Mammalia; order Rodentia; family Dipodidae; genus Dipus; species Dipus sagitta. The sequence continues at coordinate 45,543,000 of CM070777.1, read as the reverse complement.
ATGGTGATGGAAAAGCAAAGAGTGGGAACCTTCAATTCATTCATTCCCAGAGGAGAGTGGCAGGGGATTAATTATAGGGACAGTTCTCTTACAGATGCCTGAGAATACATGTGAGGTCAAATGTCATGTGAGGCCAAATAGGGAGATCAGTGTAAAAGGGGGATGGACCCAGGAAAGAAGCTAAGACCAGAGCTGTCTGCCCAGAGCCTTCATCTGAAGCAGGAGACATGCATGTACGAGCTTGCAAAGAGGGGGAATCAGGCAAGACAATCAGAAGTACATCCTTAAAAGGCAGAGAGTTGTTGACAAGGAAACAGTAAAGGGAAAGGATGGAGCAAACGCAGAAGAGGTGGTCCAGCAGAGGGAACCAGGAGAAGAGCACATCCACCTACCACACTTGGGAGTCTGCCTGGCTTCATTTAATTCCACATGTCTGGATTTGCTAACGCTCTAGACTCCACTGAGCTTGGTGGGGCAAGGAGTACAGTGGCTAGGGATCCAGAGGGGAGAGAATGGATTGAGTTAGGGAAGGCTCTGGGCAAATAAGCTGGACAGGGTAGATGGGAATCTCGAAGGACAGTGTGGTGTCCTATAAACCAGTAACGGTGAGGAGGAAGAAACACTGATTTGCAGCACTTGGTGATTTCTGAGATGTAAATACTCCTACCAAAGCTGACTTCAGGTCACCAAAGTGTTAACAACTACCTTTTGGATTTCCTGAATTTCTTTAAAATTTTTTTTATTTATTAATTTATTTGTAAGCAGAGAGAGAGAAGAGAGCTGGACGTGGTGGCGTACACCTTTAATCCCAGCACACAGGAGGCAGAGGTAGGAGGATTGCCATGAGTTCGAGGCCACCCTGAAACTCCATAGTGAATTACAGGTCAGCCTGGGCTAGAGTGAGACCCTACCTCGAAAAAAAATAAAACAAGACAGAAAGAAGAGAGAATGGCACGTCAGGGTCTCTTGCCACAGCAAACAAACTCCAGATGCTGGCACCACTTTGTACATCTGACTTTACATTGGTACTGGGGAATAGAACCCAGGCCATTAGGCTTTGCAAGCAAGTGCCTTTAACTGATGTGAAATGTCTCCAGCCCAATTTCCTGACAATTTAATAATCAGCTATTTTAATTTGGTATGGGCCAACTCCAGGTGCTATGATTGGATGTGGTTTGTCCCCCAGAAGCTCATGTGCTGCAGGCTTGACGTAGAGTGGGAGTAGAGTTGAAGTGGTAGAAACTTTAAGAAGTTGGTCTTAGAGGGCATTCCTTAGTCAGGCTTCCCCTTCTAAATGGATTAAAGCTGTCTCAATGAAATGGGTCAGGTCTGGTAGTCATGGATTAGTTCCCAAGAAAGCAAGTTGTTACACTAAGAGCAAACCTGCCTCTCCAGTCTATTGCCTCCCGTCTTGCCATGTGACCTCCTCTTTTCCTCCACACACTTGCACCTTTGTGATGCAGCCTACCTTGAGACCCTCATCAGAGCCAAGCTGATGAAGGTGACCAGAACTGCAAGGTAAATAAGCCTTTTTTCCTTATAAAGTACCCTGCTTTTGTGTGACAGTAACAGAAAATAAATAACTAATCTATAATACACAGTCCAGGCACCAGTGAGACTAGAGACAGAGATATGAAGACTATGCCCACCCCTTAAGTAAAGAAGAAGAAAAGGAGAGGTTGGTGCTTGCATTTCATTAATACCGCTGTTTCAAATCCATTCTACACATATGCGAGAAAAACTTCCAAAGTGGAATCACCCTCAACCATCCATTCCCATACCATAATTTTCTCCAGAGGAAACAAAAATTCTCAATGATCATTTTATCCATCTAGAAATATTTTTAAATATCACAAATTTATTTTAGATATATTAAAAAGAGACAAATGTTCATAAAAGTTCATTAAAAATAAGACACTTCAAAATATTATTACCGCTTTAGAAATATTTTATGTATTTGCCAAGATATATGTATCTCTCTTTTCAACATTAAAATGGTAATGTACAAAACAACTTACTTTTTCATTTAATAATATACTTTCAGTACTCCCCTCCCCAAGAAAAGACACATAAGTATGTCATGTTATTAATTTTAAGGACTACACACTGCTTTTTTGTAGGCTTTGTGATTTATTTAATCATTTTCTTGAATTATGAGCATGTAAGTTTTTCCAGCTGCTACAAACAAATGATGCAATGAATACCTTTGTGTGTGTGTGTGTGTGTGTGTGTGTGTGTGTGTTGCACATGGGTAGGATCCCTACAAGTGAACTTTCTGGATCAAATAACTGTGAATATTTTATTTAAATATTTACAGTCCTACCAATAATCTGAGCGAGTTCCTTTCCTCACATTGTTGTCAAATAGTATGTCATCAAAATCTGATCATAGCATTTGCCTAGTGCCTGCTCTGTTCTCACTCTTCTAATGGAGAACCTAAGAGGGAGCTGGGCTATGTGGGGATGCAGGAACTTGCCCAGGAGCAGGTCTCTGTGACTGAGTCTCTAGTCTTTGCTTCTTCACCATGTTGGACCCTTTTCCCTCCAGTCTCGCTGCTGGCATTCTTCTGTATGAGCAGCTAGAGTTCCTCACGGAGCCCAAACACAATCCTCCAACAGCATCATTCTTGCTTCTCCATATTTTATTCCCAAATTTGCTTTTCCACTGTGGCCCAAGGATCACTTGCTCAGCTTGGCCATTCATTCAATAATGCCGGGTACTGGGCTGGAGAGATTGCTTAGTGGTTAAGGCACTTGCCTGCAAAGCCAAAGGATCCAGGTTCAATTCCCCAGGACCCACATAAGCCAGATGCAGAAAGTGGTACATGCATCTGGAGTTTGTTTGCAGTGGCTATAGGCCCTGGTACACCCATTCTCTCCCTCTCTCTTTCTTTCTCTCTCTAATAAATAAATAAATAAATAAATAAATAAATATAAAATGTTTTAAAAATTGGGGCTGGAGAGATGGCTTAGCGGTTAAGGTGCTTACCTGCAAAGCCAAAGGACTTTGGTTCGATTCCCCAGTACCCACATAAGCCAGATGCACAAGGTGGCACATGCATCTGAAGTTTGTTTGCAGTGGCTGGAAGCCCTGCTGTGTGTCCATTCTCTCCCTCTCCCTCTCTCTCTCTCTCTCTCTCTCTCATAAATAAATAAAAATAATATATATAAGATAATATTTTTAAAATAATGCCTGATACTGACATAAAGCTGTCCAAAGACAAACAAAACTGTGGGCATAGCCCAGTTTACATTAACTTTCCTGGTGATAAATTTCCAGGGACACTTCATAATGTCAAAGTAGAGAGCACCTGTATTTTGGAATCAGCTTGTCTGATTTTTCACCCAGGAAGTAAAGAAAAATTGTTGCTCCTTAAAAAAAAAAAAAAAGTGAAAGCTTTCATCAATGGGTCTGGGATCTAAAGCATTCAGCACCTTCATGTCTTTAAAAGGGTGAACATTGGCATACCCGGAGGCCTCCAGGGAACATGCCATGAGGTGTTGCCAATTATGGTTACACTCAGCTAGCAGATGTTTACAGGCTGGTTAAACCTTTGAAGAAGATAAAAACAAAGATTACTACGAAATGTAGAGGTTGCAAGCTAGGAGGAAGAAAGAGGTGGGGGGACTGGGAGGAGTGGGAAGGAGGGAGGGAGGGAGTGGAAGGAAGAAAGACTGGTGGAAATAAACCCTGCGCTTGGGAGGACGCCGGGAAGCAAGCTTGGAAACGTGGTTTTCGGGGGACTTGGCTTCTAAATGCCCGCCTGGAGGGTTACAGGCGCGCACAGGAGAAGATGTGGGCGGAGGGCGAGTCCGAAGGGCTTCAAACCTTGGGAATAGTGGTGGTCGTATGTTCCTCTCTGAAACTTTTGCACTACCTCGGGCTGATTGACTTGTCAGACGGTAAGCGAGCCCCGGAGCTTCCCCGTGTTTTACGAATGTGCTTTCAGGCGTGGATTGTTTGGAAGTTGTTGAGAAAAGGCGGCGAGGACGGGGACAATTTGAAAGGGCCGGGCTGGCGCTGCGCTGCGCTGCGCTCATCGCTGCTGGCCTGGGACCGGCCTGTGCTGTCCGTGGTGCTGAAGGCAGTGCGGCCATGGTCAAGGAGGTTTGTCTTCCAGACTCCCTGCGCGTGGAGTCTGGATGCCTATCTGTTGCGTGAGGCTATCAGAGTGCAGCCACATCTCCCTGAAGGTGTCTGATAACTATGCATGTTTTTGTAGAATCCAAATACTTCAAGAGTCATTAGGAATAATTAGTTGCTGTAGAAAATATTATGTGGAGATAAAATGCTAATCCCAGTGCCTAGCAATTAGAAAATCCTGGCTCCTTTTCCCTTACCCTCAGCCATTCTAAAGATTCTTATTCTAAAACCACTTCATATCTGTGACTTTAGCCTCCAGGTCTTAATGAGAGTGTAGCTATCAATTCAAACTACTTACGCTGTTTGTGATGGCAAAGCTAGTGGTTAGGAGTATTTGAGCTCCTTGCTTCTAGCTCCGCATGAAGTTTATAACAGGTTGTTTTGAAGTGTCATCATCTCCACTGCTCTGTGTGACAGAAGAACTTAATACTTCCAACTGTATTTGAGTAAAGATAATAAGATGGAAATGTTCACGACCTGATGTGATTAGTACAAACTATGTATGACGATACCACACTATTTCCCATAGATATCTGCAATCATGTGCTGATAAATAATTTTAAGGTTTACAGAGATGTAATTTTAAATATGTGATTTTATTATCACACTGTGCATACATGTATCAGATTATCACATATACCCTAAAAGTCTGTATGATTAGTCTAATAATTTTTAAAAACCTAAATTTTAAACATAAAACATTAAAACTTATAAAAAATAAAATTAGTGGCTTATTTTCCAAAAGTGAAGGAGCTCTTCCCTTCCATAAGAAGCTGTTCCAAAGAATATAGTTTTTATGGGTTTATTTATCACGCAAAATTTGATGAGGCTCCAACAACATCTATTCAGTGCATATGCAAAATTTATCCCATGTCTATTTTTTTTATTTTGGTATTTCGAGGTAGGGTCTCACTTTAGCCCAAGCTGGCCTGGAATTCACTATGTAGTCTCAGGCTGGCCTCAGACTCACAGCAATCCTTCCTCTGCCTCACGTGTGCTGGGATTAAAGGCATGTGTCAGCATGCCCAGCTCCCATGTGTATTTTTCAATAGCTGCATAGTGTGAGCAGAAGTTCTCTTCCAAGAGGCATCACATGACTAAATTCTATCTAACAATGAAACATATTTGTTTACAAACACAGCTAGAATACTTGCCCAAGCTCAGGTAGACCAGAAACCAAACTAAAGGATTACTTTGTTAAATGAAGCCCTGAATTAAGATTCAAAAGTCTTGATTTCTACCCTATGGTTTATTTAAGTTGAATCCTGGCTGAGTCACTTTTTAAAACTCAGGATCTCAGCTTCCTTGTGAAGGTTTTTAATCTCTGCTACATGGAATTCTAGAGTGAGTGTTTTGAATTCAGTTCCGTGGGTTGGAATGGTAGCTGACTCTCCCATTTCTTCTCAGTCAGACCAGCTGCAACTTGTCTCTTCTGAATCAGGCCTGTCTGGAAGGGCTATCTTAGCTTTAGCTAAAATGTGGTGAATCTGTGATTCTGTGCTTGTATAACCCTGGTTTCCTGAGATTTTGGAAGCTAATGCATATTCAGAAAACCTTTTTTTATTTTGCTTAAAAAAAAAAAAACTCCAAAATCTAACGACCTGGAAGAATAGCGCCGCATATGCCTAAGACATTCCTCTGGCCCTCGAAGACCCATGCTCAGCTGGAAAGCCCCAAACAAGAAAACCCTGTTGTCCATCAGATTCCATGTCCCAGTCTCTGAGGTTGCAAATCAATGCAGGAGCTGCCAGCTTCCCTATAAGGCTAAGGGTGCAGTAGGAACATTGCCCTCCTCTTCCTTCTCAAATCCAGGAGTATCCATTTCCCCTTCTCCCCCTATAGCAACTGAAGATGGCAGCTTTTTGTGTTATGCTCAGAAAGGATATCAGGTATTCATTGAAGGTTATAAAAATGAGGGAGCTAAAGTGGAAAGTAGAGAGCACGTGTATAAAATTGTCGTGAGAACCCTAAGTGAAGGAGAAGGGGAGTGACATCTACTCAGCACCTACAATGTGCCAAGAACAGTGTTAAGTGCTCTTATAGCCAAGAACGGATGCAAATAACACTCTAAGGAACATAAATGACTCTGGAAAGTAGACGTCATTATTACTTTTTAAAATTATTTTTATTCATTTATTTGAGACAGGGGCGGGGAGAATGGATTCAAGAGGGCCTCTTGCTACCGCAAATGAACTCCAGATGCATGCATCACTTTGTGGATACTGGGGATTTGAACCTGGCTTGTCAGGCTTTGAAAGCCAGTGCCTTGACTGATGTGCTATCTCTCTAACCCCCATTATTCATTTTATAAAAGAAAGAAGACAGACTCAGACAAGTTAAATAAAATTTCCAAAGACGTAACAATTCCAAGTTGAAAATGCTGGTCTCTACAACTTCACATTCTGTTCTGCACACCAAATTCAGACTGGGTCTGTGATTTTTCACTAAGACTATATTTACATTGCTCATTCAATCTTTTGAAAAATCCTTATTTATTTATTTACAAGGAGAGAGAGAGAGAGAGAGAGAGAGAGAGAGATACTGCAAATAAACTCCAGATGCAGGTGTCACATTGTGTGTCTGTCTTTACATGTGTACTGGGGAATCGAACCTGGGCCAGCAGGTTTTGCAAGCAAGTGCCTTTAATTCTCAGCCATCTCTTTAGGCCTCACTCATGCACTCTTGAGATAGAGCCTTCATGGTAGGGTTTAAAGTGCCGTTTCCAATGTGAATATGATAATAGAAACTCTGTCCACTTGCTGGAGTGAGTACTAAGGGGAGAGTACCACCTCCATCCAGCAAAGGACTCTGGGGTCGGCATGATACAGTTACTCCAGGAAGAGTGGAACCTTCCAGCAGAACCCATCAGTAGTCTCTCTTAGGATCTTAGTCTTATATTAAATCTATACTTTCAGGCCAAGGTAATACAGGAAAAGTACAGAGCTACTGGGCCCAGGGTCAGAAGATCTGGTTTTCAGTTTGTGGTGTGCCACGTATTACTTTGTGACCGTTAGCAAATCCCCCTTCTTCTCACTAGCTTTCATTTTCTCATTTGTAGAATAGAGAAATTAAACCATTCTATCAGTTTCCTAGGTGCTCCATAGCAAATTACTATAAATTTGATGATTTGGGGTCTGGCTGGCTCACTGGTTGAAAGTGCTTGCTTGCAGATCATGCTGGCATGGGTTCAATTCCCTGGCACCCACATAAAGCTGGATGTAAAAGTTGCGTTTGCATCTGGGATTTGTTTGCAGTGGCAAGAGACCCTGATGCTCCCATGTGTGTGTGTGTGTGTGTGTGTGTGTGTGTGCAAACACATACACAATAATAAAAAAAATTTTAAATAAACTGGGTGATCTAAAATAATAGGCATGTAATGTTTCATGATTCTAGATGCTATAGGTCTGAAGTCAAGGTATTGGAAAACTCCTTTGTTATCTGAGAGCACTTGGGAAGGATCTTTCCTGGCCTCTCTGCCTTTCAACAGCTCCAGATAGCCTTTGGCTTTTGAAGCCTCACCTGAACTTTAGCCTCCATCTTTACCAGCCTTTCTTCTCCCTGTGTGTTTTATCCTCACGTGACAGTTTTCTTTAGAAGGGTACCAGGTATGGGCCTACTCTAATGATCTCATCTTAATTATATTTGCAAAGACCCTATTTCCAAATAAGGCACCTGGGGTCAGGACCTCAATAAATCTTTTGGGAAGACACAACTCAATTTATAACAATTGGGGCTGCATAATTCAATTCATAACAGTAGCAAGCATGCTCATATGGCTGCAGTCAGGATTCAGTGAGATGCCACGAGGGAGGTAGCAAGCTTCCTCCCTATCACATTGCAGGTGCTTCGGGCATGCTTAATTCTTCCTTGACATGAAGACATGCCGATCAAAATATTGTATTGCTCATTAGGGGGGAAAAAGACAAAACCCTTGGTTTCATATGGCAATCCTCTTGAGCAGTATAGTGCCATACTGTTGCTCTAGAAGCTTCCAGCATAAGAACATTAGGAGTCCCTTTGTCCTGTGTGCTGTGTCATCATGCGCACTTGGCTTTCATTGCCAAGTTCATCAGCCAAGTTCATCATCACCATTTCACCCAAGTGAGGATGACAGGTGCTGCGGTGTTTGGCAATTCCATGAGATATGGATGTGACATATAATAATTGGACCAATTTTTAATTTTATAAATTAAAAAAAAAATGAGACTTGGGTTTTTTTTTACTTCAAACAAGAGCATGAAGTAATTATTTGAGTCTTCAACCCTAGTTTTCTGGGTTCTCCTGAACACTTTCTGTCATCCAAGTGCAGCCAAAGTGTGCCTGGAGCATGAAGGGTACCATTCCTTCCTGGGCGGACGTCTATGCTACTCCTTGGACTAAAGCCTACATTACCTACTACAGCCAGGTTGTCGAGAGCTCGATGATGACTTCCCAAAGATATCAGCTGTGACTCCCTGGAATTTGTACATGTAAGCTCAAAGGATGTGATAGAATTAAAGGGCATGAGATAAGATTATCCTGGGCTACTTGGATGGGCCCCAGAGGCCATCATAGTGTCCTAAGGAGAGAAGGACAGTGATGAGACACAGGTAGATGAGAAGGCAATAACAGACAAAACCAGGGATTCGAGTGATGAGTCCATAAACCAAAGAAGGCGGGCAGCCCTCTCACCGCAAAGCTGGAAGAGTCAAGGACAAAGCCTCCTTTGGAGCCTCTCAAAGGCACATGGCCTTGCCAACTCCTTCTTCTCAGCCCAATTTCTGGCATCCACTGCTGAGAGCAAATTTCAGTTTGTTTCATTACCCAGTTTGTAGTAATCTGTTGTGACAGACTTAGGATAATAATACATACGTCCTTTTTTGTTGTTGTTAGCCAGTTTGTAGTAATCTGTTGTGGTGGACTTAGGTTAATAATGCATATGTCTTTTTAAATGTTTCGTCCTTTGCTATAATGCAATATGAAATAAAATGCATACACTTAAAAGTTCAGAAATGGATAGACCTATTGATCTGAAATGATGGTAACATAAAGGACTGGGGTTGTATGTTCTCAGCAATTCACAGAAGGATGAGAAGTAGTAGCCCTAACCTAAGCCCCTGCCAGCACCAGCATGGGGGACTGGGAGAGATTTGCTCTGGGTAGAAAAGAGGAGAATACAGGGCTGGAGAGACGGCTTAGTACTTAAGGCGCTTGTCTGCGAAGCCTAAGGTCCAGCTTTGACTCTCTCAGAGCTCACATAAGCCAGACGCACAAGGTCATGCATGTACACAAGGTGGCACATGTGTCTGGAGTTCAGTTGCAGTGACTAGAGGCCCTGACATGCCAATTTTCTCTCTCTCGCTTTCTCTTTCACTTGCTTTCGCTTTATCATAAAAAGGGTGAGGATACAGGGATAGGGAAATGGCTTAGATGTTAAGGCTTTTGCCTGCAAAGCCTAAGGACTCCAGTTTGATTCCCCAGGACCCATGTTAGCCAGATGCGCAAGGTGGCGCAGGCATCTGGAGTTCATTTGCAGTGGCTGGAGGCCCTGGTACATCCTTTCTCTCTTTCTCTTTGCCTCTTCCTCTCTCTCTCTCTCTCTCTGTCTCTCTCTCTCTCTCTCTCTCTCTCAAATAAATAAATAAAATATTTTTTAAAAAGAGGAGAATACAGATACCTTACCCATTATGTACAGAAAAAAACAACCCTTAGTGTGCACATCCACATCCTCCTAATAAAAACATCTCCAGAGTGTGTACACCCTCCTAATAAAATGAACTCCAAAGTGTGCATGCCCTCTTTATAAAATCAACTTGGAAGTGTGTCTGCCCTCCAATAAAAACAACTCCAGGGCATGTACACCCTCCTGATAAAAATGTATCCTCACCCCTGAACAAAACAACCCTTGGCAGGAATAGCCCAAGCTTCGCTCTCTTTTTCTTTCCCTCTTCCTACCTGAAGATGTGGCTCAGTGTTTGTAGGTCTTCTGTGGACATTGTTGTACTTTACGTGGCACACGAAGTTCCTGATTAACCCACTTGCTTTAAGCAATGTGTACTATCCTACTTTCCTGAAACATGAGACAAGAGCACTCTTACTTTCTTCTCCTCTGCCCACCCTTCTGTCTTCTAGATCTGTTCATTACATTATCATTTTCACATTGTGACAGTTGCAGAGCCCCCCAAAGTATCCTTCCAAGTTAAATGGGAGGGTTTCCTTGGGACCCTCACTCGGCATGAGGACAGCTCTGTCTCCTGTCTAGATGGGCTTCCAACTCTATCTTCCAGGCATCTTTACCTGTATGGCTAGCAATCACTTCTCCTCCAATCAGCAGAATTTGTTCTGTGTATCTCAAGGGGTATATCTGGAGCTGCCCAGATCCAGGCCCATGTGAAGACCCCCCCCCTCAATCTAACCAACAACTCTGCCCCCTCCCAGCTCCTCCCAAACCCACTTGCAGCTGACCATCTCCTAAAACCTAGTGCAGGAGGTACACTAGACTTGAGGATCAGAATAACAAGGATCTTGCAGTCTGCTCTAGCAAGCATGATACAATCTTGTAAGCTGTTTCCTTTTTTATTTTTTTTTTGTATGAGTGTACGGTTTGTGTGTGCACATGGTCATGTGTGAGTGTGCAGGCACACATGTGAGGTCAGAGGAGAACTTTTGGGTTGGTTCTTGTCTATCTACCTCATTTGAGTCATGATCTCCTCACTCTGAATTCTCACTCTGTTTGCTGTTCCTGGCTGTGCTTGCCTCTAGCTTCCTGGGAAATTCTGTCTGTCTCCTGTCTTACCACCAGCATCAGTGTGCCTAGATTGCAGAAGCTACCATATCTCAGACTGTTTATGTGGAAGTCAGGGATTGAAACTCTGGTAGTTCAGCTTGAGCAGCGAGCATTTTATCCACTGAGCCATCTCCCCAGCCCCCCAGCAGATGAATTTACTAAGTTCTTACTATGTGCCGAGCAGCATTCTTTGAATACGCTGTTTTATAGAGTTGTGCTTCCTTATTCTCAGGGGGTCATTTATAGGACACCCCACAGACACCCAAATCCTTCAAAGCGTTGGTACCTTATATAAAATGATGTTGTGTTTGCACATAACCTACTTCCTGGCCTCCTGTGTACATTAAACATCTTTGGATGATTTTTGCTCCCTACAATGTAAATGCTATGGAAATAGAATAATGACTAGAAAACTCTCCATAAATTTTGTCACAGATATATCTTCTTCCCCCATTATCTGTGGTTGATTTGACTCCACAGATACAAAACTTGTGGATACAGAGGGACAACTGTATGTGTTACTTCATTTAATCCTTGTGATTGGGAAGTCAACACCATTACTTCCCCAGCTTAGAGATAAAACACAAAGAAGTAAAGCCACTTCCCTAGGGGCATATGGTTAGCAAGCAGGAAGCTGGGGTTCAAACTCAAGACTTCGGATTGCAGCGCTGAGCTTATTATGAGAAGTACAGAAACAGTCATTGGTTTAAGTAAATTCTGGTCCACACCTCACAGCAGGACTGAGACTTACACATCCCTAAGCAGAAGGAAGATTGAGGTACAGCTGAGTTATTAGAATGTGTGTCGGGGAATTTGCGTTGTTCTGTTGTATGCGTATATATCTCTATCATGTTCATTTGGTTGTATTACACTTAATATCCAAACTAAAACCCTCTTTTGTGTACAAAAGCGGCCAGCCTACACTTATCCTAATGACAAAGGGGGACATTTGAGAAGCAGATAACTGACACAGTGATTATGAGTCTGCCCCACCCCTTACCCTTGGTGCCAGTGCCGCCCAACACAGAGCAGATGCTCCTTATGTGCCAAGTGGATGGGTGGATGGATGAATGAATGGCTGAAAAGTAGTGAGTGCTGGGATTTCTTATCAAAGCTTCCTTATACCTCATAGGATGCTTTGGAAACTCACAACAAAGAGCTTCCAATTTCACCAGCAAAGACTTTACAACCCAGTCATATACAGTTATTTCTTGCTCATTCCCAGCATGCTTTTGCAGGTCCCACAAGGCCTGGTTCCTTTAAACTTTCATATTCCCTCCCAAATACACATCTTACATATTTACAGAAGCTTGTTATTCTCCTCTGGCCTACTCTAAGAATAGGGAAAGTTCTATACTTAACATAAAAAACAGTCTGTTAAAAGCTGGTGAACAAATGGAAGAATGCACAAGCCGCCATTCATATTCATAGCAAAGGACCAGAAAATAGTCTCAAGCCCTTCACTGCCACTTCTGCATGGGTGAGATCAGAGCCCCAGGTTGGCATGTCACTACACCGAGACCTCGCCCCAGTGCCAGCCCTCAGACACATTGCTCCCTCTCTGGAGTCACTTTAGTACTATGAGATGAGCATGTTGGATTGTCTCAGCGGTTTCCAAGTGAGGATCAACGTGGTGTCCTTAAGAAGCATTTGGAGAAGGATAACTACATCCTCCCCATCTTCCACTTTAACCTACGCATCCGCTTGCTTTCATTTATCTTACATCCTTAGCGTGTATGCATGATTTTTTTTAATTAAGGAACTCTTCATGAGAGTTTGTAAAACTGCCGGATGGTATTTCAGGGGTGCCCAACATTAAAGTCTCCGTGATCACATAATTCCACCTTATTGATGTAAAAGGGTCTGTGACACTCTTGCTTCCAAGGTAGATCAGAGGCATGTGACTCAGCCAGGACCATAGCATCTCTCCATGGCTCCATCACCATGACAACCAACAGATAGAAGCCTTTTGTATGCATCCTAGGGGTTATACTGTGGGCCCAGGCAATAACAACCACCACCCCCCAACCACTGAAGCCAGAAGCTGCAACAAAACACAGAACTAATGAGCACATTTTCTAGGGCTTCTAGAGTTTAATTCAAAGTCAAGTGGTATTGAAAACACAAGATGAGGTCATCAAGCTTCTGGTATTGGCAAGGTGAGTTTCATAGAATGTTTAGCTGCAGCAGACCTTAAAGAGCATAGAAGTTATCCCACGTCATAGAAATATCCCTAGAATAAGAATCAAAAGCCAGGGTTTTAAAGCCAGCTCTGCCACGTGCTGACGAATGGCTGTGGGCAATACTTAACTCTCGCGAGATCATTTCCTCATCTGTAGTGGGGATAATGTAACTCACCTTCCAGGGTGTTAAGAGGATTCACTGAAGTGCCCTGCATGCACGCATGTACCAGGGCACAAAGGGAGGGAGGGACTTGCCCAAGGCTACTTCAATCACAGTTCCCTTCTTGCTGCTGGCACAACCAGCCGACCAGAAGCAGCTGAAAGGGGCAAAGAGTTCATTTCAGGCTTACAGTTTCAAGGGGGAAGTTTCATCATGGTGGAGAAGGCATGGAAGAGTAGGCAACAGGCTCACATCTTCATACATCAGCAGCAAGAGGGGGGGAGCAGTAAGAGTGAGTTAGCTAGTGAACACCCATACGGCTGGACTAATAAGCCTAATGGTCCGCGCCTTCAGCCAGGCTCCACAGGCTGGAAATAAAGGTGGCCTAATCAGAAACACATGAGGCTATGGGGGGGGGAGGACACTTCACATCCAAACCACTACAACTCCCTAGAGGTCACACAAAGACACCATGATCATCACATGACCCACGGGCATCAGCGGGTACAGCCAGGCTGGCTCAGTATTGCCAGGGTCTGAGAAGCCTCTGGCACCCAGAAATCCAGCACCCCTCCTCCCCATCCTCCTCCTCAGCTCCCTAAACTGCCCCGCCAGGCTCCAGTGTGCAGGGGCGAGGCCCTAGAGAAAACGCTAAAACAGCGCTGAGGTCTTACTCTCAGGAATTCAATATAGAAAACACATTAAGACCTGTTTACATGGAAGTGCTGTTTATAATTATTGTTCCCTGTGGGATATTCCCCCACTGCTTCCTCCAATCCTGCTTTAAACTGCTCAACTAATAGAACTTCCCTGGCTTCCCCCGGGGAGACATTCATGGATGCTAATAGAGACATAATTCAAAAATGGCTTGATATACATGCCCTCAATTTTCCCCAAGAATCAACTCAGTGGAGATCTCTAAGCATGCAACTTGCTCATTGGCCAAAGGCAATTGAACATGCTCAGCACTGAATACACAGGCTGCTGTTCGTCCAGGTCATCATCAAGCCACGGTTGTCACCATGCTTTGTCCTAAAGTGCTTCTGCCACCAAATACAAGAAGAGAGAAGCAGGCTGCGGGATGGGACCCTAGGAGGACTCTTCTCCGGGGTCTCCGCTCTGACCAAGCCTTTCGCAAGCAATTTCAGATAAAGCAGGGAGAAAAGTTAGGAGGTAAAAATCCTCTAGGCCTAGAGAAGCAAGCAAACAAACCACCAAAAACATCAATGCTTAGCAGCTCCCAGAAGAATAACTTCACCTTTTTGCTGTGTAAGGTGGACGGCAGGGAGATGAGCATATATCACATGGCAACAATACATGACCACATTGCATAAGCAACATTCAGTACAGAGTCACAAAGAACAACCTGACCTCAGGCCCCAGGAGGAGCCCCCCACTCTCTGGTGACTCCCTGCATCACTTCAGCTCTCTGAGAGTTTGCTTGTCCCATGGCAAGCTTAGGATGCTATAGCACTGCCCAGGGACTTGGGGAAGGTAAAAGATTTGCAAATGCAAAGCCACTTAATGTATCTTTGCACAGCAACTCTTCAGTAAACTTCCTTTCTGTAGGTTTGTTCTGCTGAAATCTGAGGTTAGTGAAACTGGGCGTGTTGATGTACTTATTAAATGAGTACACGAGTGTTGGGAAGATCCTAGACAGGCTAAAATTAGATGAGTAAAAGAAGCAAACTAGGGCTGGTTAAAAGAAGTTTGACTTTTCTCAAAATGCATATGTTTAATGGAACTTGCTATCTTGAGAGAAAATTCATATAAATCGAAAATAGCATAGGTTCAAATGACTTTAGAGAAGTTTGAGGGGACAGGATTCATAACTAATTAATCAACTAAAAATAGAGCTGCCCACACTGGCACAGCAGGAATGCAGTGACAGTGTCCTTCCATGTGTTACAGAATGAAGTAAGGCCCATATAATAGAAGGTACCAGCCCATAATTTGGGATGTGGCCCCAAACCTAGATTTTTCCATCCCATTTCCCTACCCATCCACTTCCTTGCCCTTTTTTGACATCCCTGGAGATTGGTAAGTTGACCCACACATTGTCCCTTAATGACACAGCCAGACTGGCATCCAGGCAGGTTGATTCTACATGTCCATACCATCTAGAGGCCACCCTCGTTGCGTAGGAACAGACCGGAGGGTCAGGAAAGGAGCCACAACCTACTGCAAACCTTCTAAGTACTATGTTCTGGTACCTTGATCTTGGTACCTTCTGCCACCTAGAGAAGGCCCTGGAGGGATGAGAATCCTCCTCAGGTGACGCAGTGTCTTTGGGCAGGTTTGGCATGTACAGAGGCCACACAGCAAGTCAGGTATGAGACCCAAATCATCCCACTTCCTGGGTGCTATTATAGTCAGCTCCCTCTACTTCTCCACATTTCCTGACGCAAACGCAGGTAGCTATTCCTGACCACAGGTAGCTCAAAATCAGGAACACTAGCATAAGTGAGCTCCATCCAAGTGTGCATGCCTAGATTTCTTTTAATGTTTTTCAATTTTTATGGCTTGTGAAAGACTGTTGTTTCTATGCCATAGCCTGGGAGCTATGGTCCCAGCAGACACTTTTCTGCTGGGACAAAGGAATGATTAAGCAGAAATGAGGGATGCCTGCAACTTTCATAGAGCTGAAGTGATGCCGAAAGGGCACGCAGGAAAGAGAGAAGGCAGGAAGGTACAAGCTGCATGTGTTTGGCCTGAGGTCTCTTAACCCCGTAACTCTCGCATAGTGCCTTAACGGGAAGCACTGGCCAAAAGAATCCCAGTCTATCCTTGAAAGAATTCTTCGGACTAAAGTTTAGGAAGGTCTGAAACAAATGAGAATCCTGCCTGACCCTCCAGGATGACAGACATCATTGCTCTCAAGAAGAGGGAGAGGTCAGAAGTGTTCTGAGCCAAAGACCTCAATTTATCTTCAGGACAATTTTAATTGGAAATCTCTCTTCACTGCTGCCCACTTTTTCAGGAGTAATTAGGATGCTAATCTATAAGAAATAGGTCTATTAAAAATAAATTAGGGGGTAGAGAGATGGGTTAGTGGTTAAGGCACTTGCCTGCAAAGCTTAAGCACCAAAGTTCCATTCCCCAGTACCCATGTAAGCCAGATGCACAAGGTGGTGCATGCATCTGGAGTTCATTTGCAGTAGTTGGAGGCCCT
Organism: Dipus sagitta; assembly: GCA_036346955.1. NCBI lineage: Eukaryota > Metazoa > Chordata > Mammalia > Rodentia > Dipodidae > Dipus > Dipus sagitta. The sequence goes on along the minus strand of CM070777.1, from coordinate 45,526,576 downwards.
GGCATGCTCGCTCTCTCTCTCTCTCTCTCTCTCTCTCTCTCTCCCTGTCTCTCTCTCCCCCCTCCTCAAATAAAATATTTTAAAAACCTTAAAAATATATTAATAAATTAGGGCTGCAGAAATGGCTTAGCAGTTAAGGCACTTGTCTGAAAAGCCAAATGACCCAGGTTCAATTCCCCAGGACCCACATAAACTATATGCACATAGTGGCTCATGCATTTGGAGTTCATTTTCAGTGGCTGGAGGCCCTGGCATGCCGATTCTCTCTATCTACCTCTCTATCTCTCTGTGTCTCTCAAATAAATAACAATTTTTAAAATTAATAATAGGTAGTACATTTTGGCTTGCAATTACGAATAATATGGCCATCTTAAAGTAAAAGTTCATGCATTTATTTTTTATTTTTTAGTTCAGAGAGAGAGAGAGAGAGAGACGGAGAGAGAGAACTGGCACACCAGGGCCTCAACCACTATAATTGAACTCCAGATGCTTACACCACCCAGTGGGCATGTGTGACCTTGCAGTTGCCTCACCTTTGTGCTACTGGCTAACGTGGAATCTGGAAAGTTAAACATGGGTCCTTAGGCTTCGCAGGCAAATGCCGTAATGGCTAAGTCATCTCTCCAGCCCAAAATTCATGTATTTTTAATAAGCCTAAGACATATTTATCAATTAAAAACAGATAGTCCATTTTTATTATTCTATGAAGAGATATTATGGATAAGTATTTTTGAGATGGTAAAACCAAAGTTAGAGCCATTTTCATTTGGGAGTCTCTAAGCATCAACACTGCTTCTGCCTTCATGGAAGCAGGGATGAGGACATGGTATCCATCCTCTAACACATCAGTGAGCCCCATGCCTTATTCCTGGGCTGAAAGAAGCAGTGGTGCATAAACAAGGTTTCAAATTCCAACTCTGCTACTTAATAAGTAAAAACCAAGCCCTAGTGACATAGGAAATGGAAATTGAAAACTAATCCTCATGAGATTGGTTAATGTAAGGTATGTAAATGCATTCCACACAGCACGCAGCACTGCAAGGTTCTTTGTAAATGTCCTGTTCTTTCCTCCCCAACACCCAGAACCATGAGGACCATTTGAAGAGATTGTGACACAGCTCTGTGCATCTAATACGGCATTGTACTTACAGTGATAGTAAATGTGTGGTGTCCATTTGCAAAATATCTGTGAGACTGCTGAGTTTGGAAAAGCAATGAACTCTTAGCTACCTTGAAGCAGATGAAATATGTAGAAATACACTCATCATAGCTCTTTCAGGACTGGTAATAGAAGGACTGGCTTCCAGTTGTCAAAGGTGAGGGCTGAAGAGATGGCTTAGTGGTTAAGGTGCTTGCATGTGAAGCCTAAGGACTCATGTTCAGCTCCCTAGATCCCACATAAGCCAGATGCACAAGGTGATGCAAGTGTGCAAGGTCACACATGTGCACAAGGTGGAACACATGTCTGGAGTTTGATTACATGTCTGGAGGCTCTGGTGCATCAATTCTCTCTCTCTCCCTCCCATAAAGAAAGGTGAGTTTATATTAACCAAAGCTCTCCCTCAGTTTTCTCAGGCTTTCACAGCAATTTCCACCTTCCCCACATTGCTTAAGCCTGGGAAATCATCCTGGGCAGTTCTGATCCTATTCCCTCAATCCACTCCACTCCAGTACCAGCAAGCTTAGTGAGTTTTGTACAAGAGACTATTCAAATTCTGCCTCTCATCCATCTCTTTCCACATCATCATCTCCCATTCCTATAACACCCTCTGTATCTGTAGTGGTTTGAATGCAATTCCCCCATAGACTCGGGTGTTGTGTTAAAGCTAGTAACTTGGGCATCCAGCCTCGTGGCTAGAGAAGGTGTCACTGGGGGCGAATCCTGGGGTCTAGCCCTAAAGTGTGTTGGGGAACTCAGATCTAATTCCCACCAAGAAAGTATGCAGAGGGGTCCGAGCTCTGGCTGAGTCCCTACTGCCTGCTGCTGCCAGTTTGTGTTTGTTGCTTTTGGTGTTTGCTGGCTGGTAATGGTTTTTAATCTCTCTGTGTATGGAAGCAGCTTCTTCCACCGTGATGGAATGTCCCCACCCCTCCAGATCTATAACCTTGAAGTAAATCCTTTCCTCCCATAAACTGTGTCTGTTTGGAATGTTTGGAAGCTCGTCCCAGCAATGAGAAGCTGTCTACAACAGCAGATTTTGTTGTTGTTGTTGTTGTTTTTATGAGGTAAGGTGTCACTCTAGCTCAGGCTAACCTGGAATTCACTATGGAGTCTGAGTGGCCTTGAACTCATGACGATCCTCCTACCTCTGCCTCCTGAGTGCTGGGATTAAAGGAGTGCGCCACCATGCCTGGCAGCATCTATTTTTTAAATGATTAAATGAAACAACTTTTATTAAGATCTGTACCAGACCTATGTACCCAACAACTGGGCTTTAGGGAAAGAAGACCCCATTTTTTCTGTTTCATTCCTTACTACCCAAAAGTAACTACTATGCTAATGTCTAAGAGTATGAATTAATCATACTGGATTTTGCTCTGCATTATCCTCATTATTAAAGACTGTAGTTAGTTCATTCAAATTGATGTGTGGTATTTCCTGATGAAAATATGCTCACACTGTATATATCATTGCTGATAAACTCGGGTTAATACCTGGTTTGAGGCAATTATCAGCTTGGCAAAACTCCTTCCCATTGCTGGGGTGGGGGGGGGGAATAGCCTCATAAGGCCATTGGTTGATTTCTTACTATTTCTGCCTGACATCACTTTCTCTTTGTTCCTGAATAAGTCAGTTTCTTTCTTATTTCATAAGTCCCTGCACATGCTGTTCCTTCTTCCTGGAACTCTTGTGGGCTCTCTTTCTTGCATATACACTTCAACTCATCTATCCACAGATTTTCCCTTCCCTAACTTAAACTAGGTTCCGAGCTGGGTGTGATGCTTTTAACCCCAGCACTCAGGATGTAGAGGTAGGAGGATTGCCATGAGTTGGAAGCCATCCTGAGACTACATAGTAAATTCCAGGTCAGCCTGAGCTAGAGTGAGACCCTACCTTAAAAAAAAAATAAACTAGGTTCCTTTTACTTGTTCTTTCCCACACTGCCCTACTCTTTTTGTTCCTGCCACTAAAGATGATTTACAGGTGTGTGTGTGCATGTGTGTGTGTGTGTGAGAGAGAGAGAGAGAGAGAGAGAGAGAATGTGTTTTGCTGAGAATGAACTCAGGGCCTCACTTATGTTATCCAAGTGCTATATCACTGTGCTACACCCCTAGCCTCTGTGTATTTGTCTGATGGGTTGTTCCTGCCGATGGGAGGACTGGCCTGATCCACTTGTGTCTGTGCTGCCAACCCTTGGCTCTGTGCCTGGGCCAGAGTAGGAGTTCAACACTTAGTTATTAAATGAAAGCCAGCACTCTCAAGGAGAGGCAAAAACACCTTTCTGTACTGGTCACAGAGTGTGATGTGTGCCCGCATGCCAGGTGTCCTGCCACACGGACACTGTCAGAAGAACTAGCTCTTGAAGCATGATTTGAGAGAGAGCTAGACACACTCCAAGCACCATCCTTACTGTGATCCCTGTCGATGGCACCCACTGGAGCGTGGGATGCAATGGGATCTACTTGAAGGTGGCTCAGGAAACAGTGGAGAGGGAAGGCAATCTGGTGCCAAATGGAGGCAGGAGCATGTGTAAAGCAAGTATTTCCAAGAGAAAGAGAGAGAGAAGGAGAGAGAGGAGAAAGAAGAGAAGTAGGAGAGAATGAACCTGAAAGCTACGCTACTCCAGGCTGGTCTGCAACGGTAGTCTTGAGGAGAGATGCCAAAGTCATAAAATTGAGTACCAGGGAGGTTTATGCCCAATACTGTAGCTGGGAATACCTTATTATTAAAGAGCCATGCCCCTTCCCTGAAGCAATAAAAACTACTGAAGGCTTCAAAGTGAGGACATGGTCACATGTATTTCCCTTGAATATTCCTTATTTCCTTCTCCCAAGCTTCTGCAGAGGAGGTTCCTGAAAGTTCTCCCTTATTCTTCCCCCACACCCAGAATCCACAGCCCACACACACGTACTTCCTCCCATCTAATAATTTCCCCTCCTTCAAATTTCATGCCCAACATTCACCTCCTCGGGGACACTTCCTCCACACGCCTACACTACCCCCCGGCCACCGTCAACCCTTCCATAGCACCAAAGCTCTCTCTCTTGCAGTACTTCCCGCAGTTTGTAAATCTTTGTGTCTGTGGTTCTTAGGTCCTCTCCCTCATGCCCCAAATCAAAAGCTCTGAGATGAGAATTATTGTCTGTTCTGGATCATGATTGTAATCACAATGCCCGGCACAGATTAGACGCTCCATTTCGTGTGTGCACATGCATGTGCGCATGCGTGTCCTCTTTTCTTTAGAAAGGTCCTTCTAGGGCTGGAGAGATGGCTTAGAAGTTAAGGCACTTGCCTCCAAAGCCTAGGGATCCTGGTTCAATTCCCAAGACCCATGTAGAGCCAGATGCACAAGGTGGCGCATGCATGTGGAGTTCATTTGCAGCAGCTGGAGGCCCTGGCACACCCATTCTCTCTCTCCCTCTCTCTCTCTCTTCCTCTCTCTCTCTCTCTCTCCATATGTACATATTTATTTGAGATATATCCATATCTCAAATAAATAAGTAAAAATAAATAAAAGAAAGAGCCTTCTATGTCAGACATCCCACTGGTAGGACTGAGCCCACAGGCTGTGGCTGGCATGTTGCAGTTATCTAGGGGAAAGGTGTCAAGTCCATGAAGTTGGGTTCCAGAGATATTAATGTCCCATCCTGCTGCTAGGAACTGTCAAAGGAGGCCTTGTGTGTCTGGTGACAGAGCCTAGCCTTTCTAATACATGCAGGAACCCCAACTCTAGGGCTATAACTACCTCTTGGCTCCCATCCTGGCACTTGGAGCTCAGAAGGCACTCCATGAATGCTTACAGATAATGAACACGAAGCTCTCGGGAGCTCTGTCTCCAGAGAGTGTGCTGCAGCTCGCTGAGCAGACCCAGGCAAGGATCTTCTCCTGTGGCCTCAGGACCAACCAGTTTTTACAAATTATCAACATCTCCCCATTAGCTGTTGCAATATTAAATTGTGTGACTGGAAATGAATGAATAATCCCACGGGCAAGTGAAGAAGACCAAGCAGCAGGATTTAATAACAAGTCCTGCCCTCTCTCCAAGCGGAAGGTCTCCCTAATTAAATATTAAAAATCTATCCACACAGCTAGAGCAAAAAAAAAAAAAATTGCTTTTTCAGCAGCATGGCTTGGAGAAAGCGCCTGCAAAGATCCAGGTACTGTGAGAACAGCCTCTTGGGGATGAGCCCCAGTACCAGGAAACACCATGTGGTGGACACAACACTGGGCACCAGACACAGGTGGCACCCAGGTTGCCATGTTTCATCCTTATGAGAATTATGAGGTATGAGTTAAATTATACTGAAATCATATCCACTGGGTTCACTAAGACCCGGAGATGGGCAGTGACCGCCACAAGCTACTAGGTATGTAGCGGCGATGTTGAAATTCAACCTAGTCTACATGGCTATGAAACGTATTCCGTAAAATGCCGCAGTTAAGAATGTGGCTGTGGCATCAAGCCGGTCTGGGTTTGAGCCCAGTCCTACCATGTTCTGCGTGGCCCCAGGCAGGCCACCTGGCATCAGCTTCGTCCTCTTTGACATGGTGGCAGCGTGTGGCACATGGAGCTTAAGAATGACGATATACACAGGATGCACTGGGTATGTGTGGAAATGCTTCTTAAGCAGTCACTGTTTGTTGTTGTTGTTGTTTTATTTTTATTTATTTATTTGAGAGTTACAGAGAAAGAGGCAAACAAAGAGAGAGAGAATGGGCACGCCAGGGCCTCCGGCCACTGCAAAAGAACTCCAGATTTACATGTGCCACCTTGTGCATCTGGCTTACGTGGGTACTGGGGAATCGAGCCTTGAACCAGGGTCCTTAGGCTTCACAGGCAAGTGCTTAACCACTATGCCATCTCTCCAGCCCAGCAGTCACCTTTTTTTGTTGCTGGGGGAAAAAAAATACACCTGACCAGGAGCAGCTTGTGCGAGGAAAGGATTTATTTTAGGCTTACACTTTGAAAGAGAGTTTAATCATCGGTGGAGAAAGTATGGCAGAGCAGACAGCCCACTCACATCTTCATATATCAGCAACAGGGAGGGAGCAGTCTGATTCAGCTAGCTCTGAACACCCAGTAGGGCTGGACAAATAAACCTCAAGTCCCTCCCCCAATGACACATCTCCCCTAGCTAGGGTTCATCTCCCAAACACTCTCCCAGCCAGAGACTAAGTATGAGGTTTAATTACAAATGCTTAAGGCAATGGGGGACCATTTAACAGTGAATCCACCATAGCTTCTACAATGCAGTTACTGCTTTGGTCAGTAGAGGTCCCTCCCCTTCACCCTCCATCCTCCATTGCAAGCACTACCGTCTCAGAAAAGTCTCCTCTGGGATCAAAGGCTTCATGTCTGGTCTGCTACTTCTAGCCAGGCTGGATTCACAGGATTAAAAAAAGGGGGGGGTGTCAATTACTGTTGAACATTCACTGAGCAAATACCTATGCCTGTGACACCTCCACTTATCTCCTTACTGAAATTTCACAAGTGTCTGGCAAAGTAGGGATTGTTGACACCACTTTCCAGATGTTGAAAGTGAGCTTGATAAACCTGATCTGTCACTGAGGCTACATGAGGACCTCCAAGCCAGAGGTCCCACCCTTAGCTAGCTGGCTTCCCAGACTGCACGGTGGAAAAGCGCACTAGGCTCAGGCTCCACCGGTCCCAGGGCTTCTGAGGACTGGGGAGTGCTCCCTGTTTGCTTCTGATGTTACCAGGCAACCGCTCTATGGATCTTTTCGTATTAGAAATTGAGTCATTGGAGAACATTTAGTAAGTACACATATGGAAAAAAAGATAACAGTGGTCTACCTAACTCCAACCCTCAGACAGCCTCTGCTAAGTGGCTTATGTGTGATATCTGGGAGAGGGTAGATCACTATGACATATAATATGATATATGATGAGAGATCAGATAGGTGTTTCCTATTTCATAATGCTTTTTCCTCACTTTTAGGAATTTCTCTAAGAAACGGTCTGAAATTTGCAGTGTAACCCACTTCCCTGAGCCTGTTTTTTTTCTTTTTCTTTTTTTGTTTTGTTTTGTTTTTTGTTTTTTTTTTGTTTTTTTGTTTTTTTGTTTTTTTGTTTGGTTTGTTTGTCTGTTGTTTTTGTTTGTTTGGTTTATTTTTTCTTTGCCTCCTACTTTCTTGGAGTTTGCCTCAACAATCACATACCTTTCTCATCTTTAATTTCTGTCACTTTCAATTACAACTACCAGGTCCTGTGTCCCCCTGTGGGGTCAGGAGATAGCTAAAGTAGGAATAAAGGCGGAAGTTATTGATTAGCTAGGGAAGAAAGCTTACAATCTTGGGAGATTTTCTCCAGCTTTATAATATTCTTAGTGTCATGGTGTCAATGTTCCAGCCAAGCCTGTCCCAGCCTTTGGCATTCTAAATAGGAATTACCCAGCCCTTCGGAATTCCACATGAAACCTCAAACATCTCACATTGTAGGTTTTATTAACTGAGAATGGGAAATGGATGTGCTTCTCCTTGCAGCGAGCTGGGACTGAGTAGAAGGTCTCAGAGCTGTCTGATTCATGGGGGTGCTCGACTACAATGAGCCAGCAAGATCAGGGGACAAGAAAAGCCCTAAAACAGAGAGCTGGCCTGGCAAAGCCACCTCTATGAAGTCCCAGTTCTCATGACTCTCTTCTGACCTCACTGGATGATTAATTTTATAATGTATTACTCTCCACTGGCTTCTCACAGCAAAAAAAAAAAAAAAAAAAAAAAAAAAAAAAAAAAAAAACCATGCTTTACTTGTTTTGCTGTCTGCTGTTGCTAAAAACTGTTAATATGGATCCCAGGTTCAGCACATGTGATCCAGCACTGCCTGACACTCCTCTGGTTTCCAAACCACATCCGAGTCTGCAGAACGCCAGCCTCCTCTCTCCTGTCAACAACAGGCCTGTCCCTCTTCACCTCTTCACCTCTTCACCTCTCAAGTCCTTGTTGAGGCTGTTCCATCCACTCAGAATGTTCTTCCTCACTCCTCACCTGGCCTTCCACTTCTCATTCTCCCTATCTCGAAGTCAAGGCTGCCACAAACAGGATCTGCCTCCACCAAAGAACAGAGGCATCCCAGAGGCAGGAAGGGTGCTTGGGTAGAATCACCATACCTAAGGCAGCTGAGCTTCCAGGGACACACGTCGCTCCTGATTGGCTGGTGCCAGTCACAGGGGTGGAAAGTGCATACAAAGATGCACTTGAGGGGCTGGAGAGATGGCTTAGTGGTTAAGTGCCTGCCTGTGAAGCCTAAGGACCCTGGTTTGAGGCTCAATTCCCCAGGACCCATGTAAGCCAGATGCACAAGGTGGTGCACGCATGTGGAGTTCGTCTGCAGTGGCTGGAGGCCCTGGTGGGACCATTCTCTGTCTCTCTCTCTTTCTCTCTCTCTCTCAAATAAATTAATTAATTAAATTTTTTTTAAAAAAGATACACTTGGGAGGAGGAGGTCCAGAAATTGGTGGTGATCACCAACAGCCACCACAGCATTATATGTTTGACAACAATTATTTTTTTCTACAAAAACAACATCTAATTCTTTGTTTAAAAAGCAGAGAGTTTAGGCAGAAGTACCCTATAGGGGTGGATAATACTGTGTCCGGAAGCTATAGGTTGTTACAAGAAAATTTCAGTGCCAAGGGTGGGCTACATGCCAGTGAGTTGTTAATCAGGGAAGCCTCTGAGGCTCCCAAAACAATACTGGATATTGCTAAGGCTCTTGACTGCCAACTAGGACGCTATTTCTGAAGACATCACATGTTTTGGTTGATGGATACTGAGATGTCAAGCTGGAACTGAGCTGGAAACCTCCTTCCTCCTGGCTAGCTGTCATAGTGCTAGAAAGTGCTATGGAGCCTGCTGGGGAGAGAAAAATCATCAATACTTTTTTTTTTAACAGAATATTCTTTAATTAATTAATTAATTTGAGAGGGAGAAAGAAGCAGAGGGAGAGAAAGAGAGAGAATGGGCATGCCAGGGCCTCCAGCCACTATAAATGAATTCCAGATGCATGCGCCCCCTTGTGCACCTGGCTTACCTGGATCCTGGAGAGTCAAACCAGGATCCTCTGGTTTTTCAGGCAAATGCCTTGACTGCTAAGCCATCTCTCCAGCCCCAGTCATCAACACTTTTAACTAGCAGTGGACTGTGCTACACAACAGGTCAACCAGGCAAGATGTACCTACTGTGCAATAGTGGCATGGCTGTTACGGAGAAGGCCCACTGGTGTCTGATTTAATTTGAGGTCTGCTCCACTGGACTGAATTGGTGTCTGATGCTGAGAAGAAGAAACGAAAACACAAGTACAGCTAAAACTCTGATTGTCATACAACAGAACCTCAAAGCCAATATTCTTATAGAAACAAATGGAACCTACCTATAGCTTTAACGACAGGTCCAACAGTATTGAAGGGAAAGGCTGCACTTCCCATGACCTCACAATCCCAAGATGTGATGCTCAGAGAAGGGGCTCCGGGGCTTTAAATACAGGCTGGCGGGCTTCACACACAAGGCATGACTTCACACTACCTCTGGTATGTGAGGTTTAATACTCAAAGATTCTTTTAATCCAACTGAAGCTTTATGTTAAGCCACCCTGAGACCCAAGTGCTGAGAAGCCCTACTACCTCCCAGTGATGCATTCAGAAGTGTTGGAAGTTTGTTTTAATTGTATTTCTTTATTTGAGAGAGCGAGAGAGAGAATGGGCGCGCCAGGGGTCCCCAGCCACGGCAAACGAACTCCAGATGCATGCACCACCTTGTGCATCTGGTTTAGATGAGTCCTGGGGAATCGAACCTGGGTCCTTTGGCTTTGCAGGCAAATGCCTTAACTGCTAAGCCATCTCTCTAGCCCAAGTGTTGGGAGTTTTAAGACAGAGTTTCCAGAGATCTGGAAGGTTCCATCAAAGCATCTCTCCAGGATTGGCAGTTACCACCTACCACTTGACAGATCAAACAGTGTGATCTGTTTCTGTATTCACAGATTCAGCTAATAAATCCAGGTTCCTTCATCCTCATCAAATACAAAAGTCAAAAAAAAAAAAATACAAAAGTCTCCCAGCTGGCCCTCCAGCTTGTTTCCTGGTTACTTCCATGTTACGTGGGCTCTCTCCAGGTCTCTAGGCCACACCCTACTCACAGCCTGGCAAAGATAATCGGTGGGAAGCTGAGCCCTAGGGCTTTCCACCAACTGGGGAGAACACTGGAGCAAATGCCTTCTAGATGCCAGGTATTTTCCCTACAGAGGTACCTCACAGACTGGGCCGCAGAGACTCCTATGAAGAGTCCACTGTCGGGCTGGAGAGATGGCTCAGTCGTTAAGGCCCTTGCCTGCGAAGCCTGAGGACCCAGGTTCAATTCCCCAGGACCCACCTAAGCCAGATGCACAAGGTGCTGCATGCGTCTGGAGTTTGTTTTCGGTGGCTAGAGGCCCTGGTGCACCCATTCCCCCCCCACCATCTCCCTCTTTCTCTCTCAAATAAATAAGTAAAATATTAAAAAGTCCACTGTTGTCACCTCTTGGTCTGGGAAGATGGAAGGGACTACACGGGCTTGGTTGCTGCTAGACTGCAGTACTGAGATTCAAACCTGACCAAGGAGAATCACAACACTCCCCTCTTCCTCCTTCTGCTGAGGAGCACTGGGCTGCCACGCTGCCTCTGTTGACATCTCACATAGAACAGTGTCCCTGTGGCTGTTTCCCTCAGTACTGTAACCCTGCTTTACCTTCATTCATAGTGCCCAAGACCGCCTTTGGGCTTGAGGGCAACTGCTTTACTGCTTTCTTCCTACTGGCTACACCTGCTAGGGACTCAATAAAGATGTATTGAATGAATGATGAATGAAGGATGTTATCCTTTTAAACACTAGATTGCCAACAGCTGCGTTAAGCTTCACCCTGCCGTGCCAGTGAGTGACCTTGAGGAGATCCAGTTGCCTCCACGGGCCCCAGCCTGCAAATGTACAGAGCAGAATAAAAATAGCTTTCCATGGTTCCGATTCGTAGGGTCTTATACATGTCAGCCAAAGTACAGAGTGCTTTCGTGCTCAGGAAAGGGAATGAAGTTGGACATGCTAATTGGATGGAAGGGAATTAGCAGCAGGGGAGGACATGGGAAGCAGGATCCTTGAGCTATTTATGCGGTGTCTCCTTGCCTGCCACCCCAACCTGGGATCTGTAACTTCTCAAAGACAAAGGGGCTTGAAGAAAGAAATTAGGTCCTCAATTTGCTGAGATGGGGACAACCAAAACACAGAAGAGTGGACTCATTGATAACCCTTAGGATGGCCCCAAAGTCCCTAGCCATTAAGCAAGTAATGAGATTTTTGCCTCTGCTCTCCGCTTACCTTTGAAACCTCAAGAATGTCTCACAGCTTTTCAGGTCCCATTTCTACAAATGGAATGGGAATGATAATATTTAGCCAATAATAAACTAGCAATGAGTATGCAATGATTTTTAAAGTTAAAGCTATGGGGTAGGGGGGGACGCAAGCAACGTGTAGAGCGCTCAGCGTGTGGGTAGGGCTCAGAGTGTCACATTTCTCCTTCCTCTCTGAGCCTCAGTTTCCTCCTCTGTGAAATGTGAATAATATAACTGATGCCTTACAGGAGCTTAGCCAAGTGGAACGACCAGACTGTAAGATGTAACTGTATTAGTGTGTGTGGTAGTTTGGATGGATAGTCCCCCAATTGATTCAGGAGTTTTATTCAAGCTTGTAACTTGGTGTTACAGTGGGCAGCTCCTAGGGTCTGACCCCAACATGTGTGGGAGGGGTGGGGGGTGGGGGCAGAAGGGAGGTAGGTTTGAAATTCCAGTTTAAAGATATGCAAAGTGCCTAAGCTTTGCCTGGGGTTCCTGAAGTGTGCTTGCTTGCTTTCTGGTGGTGTTTTTTTTTTTTTTTTTTTTTTTTTTTTTTCTCTTTGCCTGGATCTGTGAAAGCAGCTTCTTCTGTCATTATGGAACTTCCCCTGGATCTGTAAGCTCTAAATAAATATCTTCTTCTTTCTATAAACTGTGTCTGGTCTGGAGGTTCATCCCAGCAATGTGAGACTGTCTGCTACAGTTTGAATGTGAAATGTCCCCCTCATGTGTTTGTGATTAAGCCTCACACTTAGTCCCCAGCTGGTAGCAATTTGGGAGGTGGAGCCTTGCTGGAGGAGGTGTGTCGCTGGGGGCAGGGGGGCTGAACTTGAGGTTGATTAGCCCAGCTCCAAGCCCAGTACTTAGACTCCTTCCACCCACATATGTGACAAGACGTGAGCCAGCTTGATACCTGTGCCATGCTTTCCCCCGCCATGATGAAACTTCCCCTCAAAACTGTCAGCCTGAAATAAACCCTTTCCTCCCGTAAGCTGCCTCGGGTCGGGTACTTTATCCCAACAACGAGAAGGCAACTGCGATGGATTGAGCCCCAAGCCCCTAGGCCTGTCGTGGTTTTGGTACAGGTGATATTAGCAGCAGAGACACATATATTTGGGGACACAGCCTGTATCTGTACAGTGCATCTGGTGCCCTCCATGTTTGAGACCCCCCCCCAAAAAAAAATTAAATCCAGTCATGTATCTAGTCTGTCATAAAACACCAAAAAGTCACTTGGGGGAATGGAAGAGAGAGGAGACGTGCTGTTAAGGAGGGCAGTGTGAGTGGGTGGTGATGCATACGGCTCCTTACCCTTGGCATTGAAGCAGTAACAGAGCATGGTGGGCACTGTGGTGTACTGGCAATCACACGGTCTATCCAAACCAGGCATCTGGCTGCATCTCGGCTCTGTGTCTTACTACATGGGAATAGGGCCATCGTTTTGGATTTCTAGAGAAGCCAAAAACTCACATTTTGAGACAAATGCCTGTAAAATTCATACTTAAAAGAAGTGAAACAATGACGGTACTCTGGGCTGTTTGTGATGATTTGTGAACTAAACTGTCAAATAACGGAATTATCCATTCAATTAACCAAACACTTTCCAGATACTCCATTGGCTGCTGCCTCAGGACTATAAGTCTATTTCAAACTGACCCACCTGTAGTGCTGCAGGGTAACACTTACTAAGGACCCTTACTAAGAATCTGTGATATGCAAAGTCAGTATGAGACATCGTAGAGGGAGGAAGACAGCAAAATTTAAAACCAAAAATAAAAACATGGCACAATTTCTCCCTGCCAGCTCCTCTGTGTATGAAAACCACAGTGCCCAGTGGGTAGGTTTTGATAGCTGCTGGGTGATTCTTAGAGATAAATAAGTGCTTTGGGAGTTTGGACAGAGAGAACTTTTCATAGTGGGGTCTGAGAGAGCTGTCCAGCCGAGATGAGACTTCAGCCAAGTTACAGGGGTGTGCGTGAATAGATCAGCTCATTGCATGATGTAGTAGAGATGAGTCTATGCACAGTAGATTCTGGGACTATTACAGAGGCTCCATAGTAATGGGGTGTTGATAATTGTGCTAGAAAGGTCAAGTGAACTGTAATATGGACCCTTCCATACCCGGAGAAAACCTGGACTTAGCCTGAAGGCTCCTCAGCAGGTGCTAGGGGGCACCTAGGAGAGGTAAAAAGCTGTAAATGATAAGACACACAAATAGTACCAAATACTGTGCTTCCTCCTAAACTCTTAGTTCTAGTATTTCCCACGGGTCACTGCTGACCAGCTTACACTGGGAACACTTTAAAATGTTACCTTGTCTCTCCCTTTTACGGCTGACAGGTTTGTTCTTCATCTCTAGTTTTTCTAGTTCAGTCCACACAATCTGTTTTTTACTCCAAACAGATTTAAGGACAGAGTCCCCCAAACATCCCCTGGCAGGCTGGGCTTCCTTAGTGGGGATGCCTTCATGGTAATCATGTGAATCCTGAAACAATTCGGAGAGGCGGCAGGGTTTTGAAACAAGCAGTATTTCCTCTTTTTATGATGGCTCGTTTTACATTTTTATTGGCTCTCCACTGATTGCTCCCGGCTCTCTGACGGGATGCGAGATGCGCTGACATTTATAGAAATCAATACATTAATAAATCACGAAGTTCATAATGTCTGATTTGCTTCTAAATGAGACAGAACTATTATCACCATAAAGTTGCCCATAAAATAGGCCCAGTTGTGATGTGTTGTGTAGACTAATCAAAGGCATTTGAGTGAATAACCTTTCCCCAAAAGAAGGAAACAATCAAAGGTGAAGAACTCCATTAATAATTCAAGGTGCGTCTGCTAAGGCTTCATTTATTAAGTGCACGGTGAAGAGGCTTCTGAGCTGAGTTCTGGGGTGTATGGTACCTTGACATCACCTCTGCCTCTGGGCAGGCGTACACACCTCACATGAACGGGCAGATGAAAGCTTTCTCATAAGGCAGTTCACGTGTCAGCTGAGGGTCATGTCCAGTGGTCTTCTCCTGCTACGAAATGGACCAAAATAGTACATACACTGACTTCCCGGATTATTAAGGGCAAGGGACACAAAGCTACATAATAACTCTAGGGGGAAAGAGGTGGGAAAGTTTCTCGGTGACTGTCAGTCATTATGTCTACTTACCAATGCTCAGGGTGCTGTGTCTCGGGTCTCCACCATGCACAGACACCTTGCCCTGGTCCATGCCCATCTTCACACTGAGGGGGCCAATGATCTTTCACCCCAAAGTCTTACATCTGCTTATGGCCATTACAGTTAATATAGAAGATCACATGCACTTTTATCCAGTTGATGTTCCACGTGAACTGGTGACTGGGTGCCCCTCTCACAGAGTGAATCACAGAACAAGAAAGTCCCCCTGTGTGTAAGAGAAAGATGCCTGCCTCATTAACTACATCCAGCAGAAAAGGCCTAAACATGCACTCCATAGTGCCAGGCTACATGGGACTCTGCTGTTGAACTGATCCTTAGAATTGCCATTTTGGGGCTAGAGAGATTGTCCAGTGGCTAAAGGCACTTGCTTGCAAAGCCTAGCTGCCCAGGTTCAATTGCCCAGGACCCACATAAAGCCAGATGCACAAAGCAGCGCATGCAACTGGAGTTTGCAGTGGCAGGAAGCCCTGGAGCACACATCCTTTCTCTTTCTCTCTCTCCTTTCTCCCTCTCTCTCTGTTTGCAAATAAATAAAAATATTTTTAATTGCCATTGTAACACATACAAGCAGGAAATGATGTATTTAGGCATCTACTATGCACATAGACCTTTATACATACCTTATCTCACATAGACTTATAGCCACAGGGTAGGTAAGATTATCACTTAAATTAGTCTCATAACTATATAGTCCCCAGGGACAGAGAGATGATCATATCAATTCTAAGAATGTTGCCATGCTCTCTAAGTCTCCCAAGAAAGGCACTTAAAACAGGGAGAGCACTGGGCAAAGAACACATGCCTTTAATCCCGGCTCTAGAGAGGCTGAGGTAGGAGGATCTCTGAGAGTTCAAGGCCAGCCTGAGACTACATAGTAAATTCCAGGTCAACCTGGGCTAGAGCGAGACCCTGCATTGAAAAACATAAAAACTGGTACACATTAAAACTGACTCTGGGCTGGAGAGATGGCTTAGCGGTTAAGCACTTGCCTGTGAAGCCTAAGGACCCCGGTTGGAGGCTTGATTCCCCAGGACCCACGTTAGCCAGATGCACAAGGGGGCGCACGCGTCTGGAGCTCATTTGCAGTGGCTGGAAGCCCTGGCGCGCCCATTCTCTCTCTCTCTCTCCCCCTCCCTCCTTCTCTCTCTCAATCACTCTCAAATAAATAAATAAATAAAAATAAACAAAAAAACTTTTAAAAACTGACTCTAACAGCTGTTCTATCCACCACCTTCCATTATTTTCAGGTGATCTTCCAAATGGTGTGCAGAAATTTATGCTCACACTAGCAACAAGGGAAAGATTTGTTAGCTTGGATTATAAGGGTTAAGTTTACTCGATGAAATTAGCTTTTCATTCTTTTTTTGGGGGGTGTGTGTTTTGTGTATGTGTGCGAGCAAGTTCATGTATATGAGTGCAAGTACACACATGCAACAGCAAGTGTGTGGACACCAAAGGACAACTTTTGGGTGGCAGCCTTTGCCTCGAGACAAGAGTCTCTTGCTGTTCCCCATTACGTTTGCCAGACTAGCTCATCTGTGAGCTTCTGGAACATTCTCCCGCCTCCACCTCCTGACTTACTGTAAACATGCTGGAATTACAGAAGCTTGCCACAGTTTCCAATTCCTACACAGGGTCTAGGGATCCAAACCTGGGTCCTAATGCTTGTGTGACAAGCATTTTATCCACTGAGCTCGCAGTTTTGAGTGCTTCAGCATACCAGTTTGTGACAAACACATGTCAGC
This sequence comes from Dipus sagitta, assembly GCA_036346955.1. Lineage (NCBI taxonomy): Eukaryota > Metazoa > Chordata > Mammalia > Rodentia > Dipodidae > Dipus > Dipus sagitta. Next base: position 45,510,106 of record CM070777.1, on the reverse strand, counting down.
TATTTTGAAATAGCAGCTACAGTGTGGTAGAGTCGGGCCACCCTGGGGATCATCCTTCACAAAGCAGGACCATTTCATTCCATTGATTTCACGTTGATAAACCTGAGTTTGGATGCGGAGGGACCACTGGAAACTGAGGGAATTGCTAAGTGGTATCTATCAAGCCTCTGCCCTAAGAGCAGGTTGTTAGACATGTGTGAGCCCACCACAGTTACCTCTCTACTTGGAAAGCACCTTCAATTAACCAGCAGCCATACTGTCTGCATGGCAGACTGAAAGAGGGTTTTTCAAACTGTCACCTTCTCATTGCTGCAACAGAACACCCAACCAGGAGCAGCTTATGGGAAGAAAGGGCTTGTTTCAGACTTGTAGTCTAAAGCATGACAGAGCAGAGGCCAGGCAGAACAGCCTGTCGCACAAACTGGGTGGAAGCAGCTAGAATGAGCTGAGCTAAGAACATCCAGTATATGGCTGAATTAACAGATGCAAAGTCTCCCCTCCAACAACACACCTCCTCTAGCAAGGCTCTAGCTCCCAAACTGCCACTGGCTGGGGATTGAGTATGAGGCTTAACACAAACACATGAGGCCAGGGAGACCATTTAACATTCTAACTACCATATACACCTTAGTCTGGCCTGTATCCAGTGAGTTTCCATTGAAAAGAAAACACCATTCATCCACCTGAGATGAAGCCTCCTTGACTCCTCCTGTGAGCACTCTCTCCAATTTCTCTTGACACCTTCATCTTGCCATCTTAAAACTAAAAGTGCCTGGACTGGAGAGATAGATTAGTGGTTAAGTCACTTGCCTGCAAAGCCAAAGAATCCAGGTTCTACTCCCCAGGACCCACGTAAGGTGTCACATGAGTCTGGAGTTCATTAGCAGTGGCTGGAGGCCCTGGTATGCCCATTCTCTCTCTCTCTCTCTCTCTCTCTCTCTCTCTCTCTCTCTCTCTCTCTCTCTCTCTCTCTCTCTCTCACTCTCTCATAAATAAATAAAAATAAACTATCAAAAAATAAACTAAAAGTGCTCTTCCCTTCCTCCCTGCACACTCTTCGTTGGTAGTGAATTGTCATTTCAGCTTCTCGGTCCAGAGGAGTAATAAAAATCCACCTGCATTATCCCGTATTTTCTATAGGAATATTCTACTTTCACACAACTTGAGCAATATGCACTCTCCCACATGCCAATCAGCAGTGCTCATTAACTGGTTCACTCCGTGGGCTGGAAGGTCAGGGTCACTGTCCCACCAGGTCCAAAGGAGAAGCCCCGTGAGCTTTCCCCACTGCCACCTGAATGCTACCTGGTGACAGGATTTGGACCTCATTTAACTAACTGGCCCCTAGAGTTACAGAGACTGCCAATGCTACCTAAATAAACTGCCAAAAATTTTCTTCTCAGGGCACTTTTCCTAGACAAAATGGTCCACTTAAAATACCACTTAGAGGGCTGGAGAGATGGCTTAGCGATTAAGGCCACTTGTCTACGAAGCCTAAGGACCCAGGCTTGACTCCCCAGATCCCATGGTAAGCCAGATGCACGAGGTGACACATGCACAAAGTCGCACATGCGCACAAGTTTGCACATGCAACTAGAGTGCAATTACAGTGACTGGAGGCCCTGGCACACCAGTTCTCCTCCCACACCAACTGTCTCATCAAAAAAAAAAAAAAAAGTCCATTGGGCTTAACACACACACACACACACAAACACACACACACAATATCACTTAGAGACATTTCTGTCTGGGTCTGAGAAGCTACAGTTGAGCATACAGCTCTACCTTGCAGCCGGACCACAGGTTTGGCTGTGTAAGATGTTACTATGGAGACAAGGGGACCTCAGTGTCCCTGATATGCCTGGCTGGCTCCTGGCCCTGAAGCACCATGCAATGTGACTTCTTCCCCAGCCCTGACATCCAGGTAACTTCTCTCCTAGTAGTTTCTTTGTTTTTTTTTCAAACTTGCTCAAAAATACGTAAATAATCAGGCATTGTGGTGCATGCCTTTAATCCCAGCACTCCGAAGACAGAGATAGAAGGATCTATGAGTTGGAGACCAGCCTAAGACTACATAGTAATTTCCAGGTCAGCCTGAGCTAAAGCGAGACATTTCCTCAAAAAAAAAAAAAGGTAAATAAGGCATTATCAGGCACATGGAACTGGGACTTACATAACAAAATGTACAGTGACTTTGTAGATTTTCAATCATTGAGTTATATTTCTGATGGCAATTTCAGATATTAGCTCCCACCTTCCAAGAAGCTGTTTGGCCCTCCCATCTCCCACTCCTTAGCCTCTGTGCTGCTTAGAAGACCACGTTCAAGGGCTGGAGAGATGGCTTAGCGGTTAAGGTATTTGCCTGACAAACCTAAGGACCCCAGTTCAATTCCCCAGGACCCATGTAAGCCAGATGCACAAGGAGGCACATGAGTCTGGAGTTTGTTTGCAGTGGCTGGAGGCCCTGGCGTGCCCATATTCTCTCTCTCTCTCTCTCTCTCTCATAAATAAATAAATAATTTCAAAAAAAGAAGACCATGCTCAACCTCTCCTGCTCCCACCCCGTGCTGGGAGAAAGGGTAATAACGGCATAAAATACACACTGAAGATTTCCCAAGTCCCTGGATCTTGGACTTCCATCAAGAGGAAGTGGTGACACTCAAAAGAATTTTCAGTAGGACACTTTCTTTAGAACATTTTTCAGCATAGAGGTATAAATGAATGAGAAAAGTATAAATTCAATTTTGCTTAAAAGGGGCAGGAGCATTTTCAAGATTAAGAGAACAAATGCTTGGAGCAAAACATGATTTGAGTTTTATTGAACCAAGAAGACTGAAAAAAAAAAAATCTGGAACATTCAGAAAATCTTTATCAGGCTCAGCTCAGCACTCCTGGGACTCATCCTGAAGTCTATAACATTCAGAGCTGATGAGCTGTGTGCATGCGTGTGTCTGAGTGGATTCTTGACTCACCTCCAAGCCTCAGCTGTGAGAATCTAACCTTAAGATTTCAACACCAAATGGGATTTTTTCCTCTCTGCTACATGCAAGCACCCACGAGTATCTTCACCCCTGGTTATGTTGGGGGGGGGGGGTGGCCAACAAAAAGACGCTGCTAATGTCATCCAGAACAAGCCCATCAACCGTAAAGGACAGCAACAAGGTAACAGTTTCAAACATCGACATACCATCGCTAGTACAGTTTCTAATGTGCCCAGTGTAAGCTGGTCAGCAGTGACCCATGGAAAATACCAGAACTAAGATTGCAGGAGGAAGCACAGTATTTGGTACTATTTGTGTACCTTATTGCTTAAATTATTTACAGCTTTTTACATTTCCTTTTAGGTACAGTTTTAATAATATCCCACAAGTAATTATATATCATATCATCACTATCATTTAGTGCAAAAATCATGAGTTTTTTTTTAAATATTTTGTTTGTTTGCAAGCAGAAAGAGAGAAAAAGAATGGGCAGGCCAGGCCCTCTAACCACCACAAACAAACTCCAGATGCATGTGCCACTTGGTGCATCTGGCTTTATCTGGGTACTGGGGAATCGAACTCAGATTGTTAGGTTTTGCAGGCAAGTGCCTTAACCACTGAGCCATCTCTCCAACCCAAAACATGAGCTTTTGGTAAAGGTTACTTAAAAATCCATATACTTATAAATTTAGAATGTTAGAAATGTTCTATGATGATGCTCAATTTTGATCCATTGGGGGACTTTCTAGTTTTCTTTCTTGCTACTGATATCTTGCTTAATTCCAGTCTAGACAGAAAAATTCTCAATAACTTCACTTCTTTGAACTTTATTGAGATTAGTTTTATGTCTCAGGAAACCATCTGCTTTCATAAGTGTTCTATGGACACTTGAAGAGAACGGATAGCATTCTGTTGGGTACTCTGAGTCTCAGTGAGGCCAAGTTCAGTGGCTATGTTGCCCAGATCTTCTTTACTCTTGATGATTTTTTGCCTGTTTGTGGTATTTTTAAATCTCCAATTATGATGATGAATTTGTTATTTCTTTTTCCTTATACTTCTGTCAGTTTTTCCTTTGTAAGCACTTTATAATCATCTGACTAATGCATTACTAATTCAGAACTGATACAATGCCCTCGATAATAGACTTTCTTATATTATGAAACTTCCTCTTTACCCCTTGTGGTGGTTGGAATGTGAAATGTCCCCCATAGCCTCATGTGTGTATGACTAAGCCTCCTATTCAATCCCCAGTTGGGAGGTGGAGTCTTGCTAGAGGAAGTGCATCACTGGGGGCCGACTCTAAGGTTTATAAGTCCAGCCCACTGGGTGTTCAGAGCTAGCCCACTCTTGCTGCTACCATCCAGCTGACATGACAAGATGTCCAGTCTCTGCTCTGCCATGCTTTCCCTGCCATGGTGAAACATCCCCTTGGGACTATAAACCAAAATAAATCCTTTCCTTCCATAAGCTGTTTTTGGTCAAGTGTTTTATCCCAGCAATGAGAAGCTAGCTGCTACATCCCTTACTGTCTTAATGTCTTCTTGACCTGATGTAAACATAGTCACAACAGTTGTCACTGATGTGTGTTTGCATGGATCCTCCTTTAAGCAGCATGGATTTGGGGTTTGATTTTTATCTCTGTCTTACACTGAAGATTTCAGCCTGTCATTTTAGCAGCGTTACCATGGTGTTTTCCCCTGTAGTTTTCCTTGTGTTTATTCTGGTCGGGGTTTGTAGTGTTTCTTGAATATTCCTGTCTTCACAGGGTTCTCCCGTCATTCAACAAATTCTTAGTATCAAAACAAAAAATTCTTGGGCTGAAGAGATGGCTTAGTGGTTAAGACACTTGCCTGAAAAACCTAGGGACTCATATTTGAATCTTCAGGTCCCATGTAAGCCAGACACACAAGGTTGTACATGTGCACAAGAGAGTGCACACATCTAGAGTCTGATTGCAGAGGTTGGCGGCCCTGACATGCTAATTTTCTCTCTCAGTCTCTCTCTCCCTCTCTCTCTCATACTCTCGCTCTCTCACATAAAAATAAGGCCAGTCTGTTGGGCTGCCTCAAAAAAAAATTCTTAGTATCTCTTCAAATATTATTTTGTCAGCATTTTTCTCTCCTTCCTTTTGGGGACTCCAATTATATATGTGTTGGAAGTCTTCATCATGTTCCATATATATCTCTTATGCTCTCATCCACAGTCCTTATTTCTGTCTCTGGGTGTGTGTCGCTGGGATCTATCGACCAGATCATAAGTTCTCTCTTACTCTGTGTCTAAGTTACTACTTAATTGGTCTAGTGAGTTGGTAATCTGGGGTAATATATTTCTCAATTCTAGAAGAATTTTTTTATGTATGTGTGTTTATGTGTGTGCATGTTCATGTGTGCAGGTTTGCATGTGTGTGGAACATGTATGTGAGAGATGCATGAGGGGTGCAGGTATGCATGTGCGTGTGCATGTTTGTGTAAGGGGGCTAGAGGACAGCTTCAGGTGTCATCCTCAGGAATGCCTTCTGCTATTTTTTTTTCTTTATTAGTTAGGTTTGTATTCAGCAAATACAGTCAGTTTGGTACCATTATTAGGCTCATCCGTGACCTACCCCCTCCCCTTAGCCCCTCCTTGTTGAGGTATACGGGTCATGCATTGTGGAGTCAGCCCACAGTTATGGGTAAGCTAAATGTCTCTGCATATCATGACCCAACATGTGGCTCTGACATTCTTTCTGCCCCCTCTTCCGCAAAATTTCCCTGAGCCATGTTCGGTTCATTTTTGGTCTGCTTCAGTGATGAGGTGTTGGGGGCCTCTGAGGCTCTGGCTCTCTGATTTGGTAGGAGTTGATTTTTCTCTGTGTTGATCTCCTTCCCCCTTGTGCTGGTATCCGGTTCATCAGGAAAACAGCACCCTTCCTTGTTTCACCGATTTTTCTTAGTTTCAGCCGGGGCCCTTTGGAGGTATGATGGGGTGGCTCTCTCCTTAGGATCTACATCTATCTGAAAAAGAGAAGCAGATTCTCCAACGGAGAGTAAGTTAGCACCGGGACAAAAGAGATGCCTTCTGCTATTTTTGAGACAGGGTCTCTTATTGGCCTGGAGCTCACCCATCAGGCTAGACTGGCTGGCTGGCAATCAGCTATTCCGATGGATTCTTCTACCTCTGCCTCACTAATGCTGAGATTATAGACATGTTCCATCACACAGTGTTTTTGATGGTACTTGGGGCCGGCCTCAGGTTCTCATGCTGGAGGGGCCAGCACTATACTGACTGAGCAATATCCCCAGCCCTCAATTCTAGAATTCTTAACTCACATTTTTTATATACTCTGATAGAATTCCCTAACTTTTAAAAACTATTTTCTCAAGAATATATTCACTGTTATTTTAAATCCCATGTCTGAATTAGTCCAGTGTCAAATCACATATAGAATTATTATTACTATATATATGTTTTCCTCCTATCTCTTTACCCTGGCAAATTCTCACTGAAATAGTGGATGCAAAAAAAAATTTTTTTTAATGTGTAAACTCTTTGGTTAAGTTTTAAATTTCTGGAAGGTAGTCCAGGAAGAAAAGTTGGATCCAGACTGAATTGCACTGTTTTGAGACAGTCTACCTTATTAGCTCTCTAACACCTTAAACACATGGGATTTTTTAAATTCCTTTTTTCTACTTTTTTCCAGTAAGGGTTCAGCTCCACTACAAGACAAGCCTTGGGTCTTTCAACTTCTGTGCTTTGGAGCACAACTCTGTTGTCACTTCTCCTTGAAATCTTCTGTGACATCTCTCCCTTCTAGTCCTATGCTACTGGGGCGTGTCATTAATTAAGGAGTTCCTTCCCCCCAGGTCCCCATTCTTAGCTGTAGCACACTGCTTTGCAATGATTTTCTAATGACGAGGTTAAGACTGACCAGCAGCCCAAAGCATCCTACCCACAGGTGCTTTATGTGTCTTACATGCTAGATTCATTGATAATATCTAATACTTGGGAAGCACACATCTTTTAATTGTGGCATATCTTGAAAACTCTAAATATCTGGACTCAGTGGACTTAAATTCTTGCATGAAAACATCTGGCTGAATAATAGCTCTTTCCCTTTCAGGAGGCAACTGCTTTCTAGTTCCTGGTGTGCCTGCCCACCCCACAACACTACCGATAGTTGTGCCCCCACCACCTGCACTCAGTCCAGCTTCTCTACCAGTGATCCTTGGCATTTAAACGTGCAGCCCCTCATCTTTACATGTGCCTTCTCACCAGTCTCAGGACTACATAGAGACTGACATTATGCCTTGTCATTTCTCCCAAAACTAATCACATCTCTACAAAAATGCTACCTGAGTGCTCAGATGGCTCGGTGATTAAGGGTACTGGCTCACAAAGCCGGCTGGCCCTGGTTCAGTTTCCTAGCACCCTTGTAAAGCCAGATAAAAAAAGTCATGCAAGCATCTAGTGTTCTCTTTGTATGAGAAGAGACCCTGACATGCCCATACATGCACACACATGTGCACTAATAAATAGTTTTGAAAAGGGGGGGCTGTAGAGATGAGTTAATGGTTAAGGCACTTACCTGTGAAGCCTAAGGACCCAGGTTCGATTCTTCAATACCCATGTAAGCCAGATGCACAAGGCGGTGCATGTATCTGGAGTTTGTTTGCAGTGGCTGGAGGCCTTAGCATGACAATTCTCCCTGTCTGTCTCTCTGTCTGTCTGTCTGTCTGTCTGTCTGTCTGTCTATCTATCTATCTATCTGCCTCTCTCTCTCAAATAAATAAATGACTAAAATATTTTTTAAAAAGGAAAATAAATACTACCTGGGCACTTGTGGGGGCAGTAAAACCTATAGAACTGTACAACATAAAGACCAAAATCTAATGTAAAATATGCACTTCCATTGTTAGGTATATATCAATATGGCTTCATCAGTTATTACTGTGTCAACTATAAAAGTATAACACACCAGTGCATGATATTAACAATAGGAAAATCTCTCTATGAAATTTTTCTGCAAATCTAAAATCTGCACTAAAATTGTAACTTATTAGTAAAAGTAAGTGAATTCAAATGTCATCTAACCAGAGTGATCAAAGAGGTAACTAAATGCAGGAAATGAGTTTCTCCCTCAGATACAGATCAGAAAACAGTGACAGCCCAGCTGTAGGTACAACCTCTTTTAGGACATAAACCATTCTGTCAGGGGTTGTGAGGGAGGACATGAAAAGACATTAAGGATGGTGTCTGGGCTGCCTTGCACATTATTGGTAAAGGGGGCTGGCAAGACAGGAGGAAATTAAAATAGGAGCCTGTAGACCACCAGGCTGGCCACCACATAGACCTGAAGAGGCAGGAAAGCATCAAATAGAGTGACCTGAGATCTTGAACTCACGACCCAGTTCCACCATGCCATGGATAGTTATCCACATCTGATTTTTATTTTGTGTTTTATATATGGTATCACAGCAGACTGAGTCTTCATTCACTCTGCCAGTGAATCTTAATGTGCCAGTTCTCCTTGTCAGCAGTGCTTTTTTATTTTCTACATATTAGTTGCATATCAAGCTTTAGAAAGGAAGAGATATGTGAAAAAATATTGTAGATTGTGAGCACTAGGAAACAGCGTTGTTTTATCCACCACTATGTAATCGTAGATACTCAATGAAGTATAGTTGTTGGCTGAAGAAATCAATCATCCTATAAGATATTTAGCCTAAAATCACAAAGGAGAGAGAAGGAATGGGGGCCTCAGCATTGTGTTGGGCATGTCAAGCATGTGGGTATTTCTAAGAAGCCATCCACATCTGTGCATACCCTCTGCCACGTGCCATCCCATCTCTCTTCAGGCTGCATGACTGCATGGCTCAGGGCATGCTTGATGAGTCCCTGCTGGGAGTATGGGCACTTGGAGGTGACCCAATGCACTTGCCCATTCTAACTATGGGCAAGGGATGGGGAAGCCAGGCCCCTGCTCTGCTAATAAAGAGGCCCTTTGCATATGACAAGCTGGACAGTGACCTGGACCGCCTTAGAGTGGTCTCTCCAATGACAATAAAGTGTATTTTGCTTTTTCAAATAAATGAATGAATTTGGTAAAATGTTTTCTTACTCTTTCCTAGACATCGCCTGGTGGTATTACCAGTATCACAGAGGTAAAAATAACATGTAACTAACTTGACTATTTTGGTCGCTTAACTTGGAAAGGAAGAGCTTCTCAATCAAGTTTATACTTTTTACGATTAGCCTTCTCATTCATCAACCTTTTGTACCCCTTGTTAGAAACCCAGCCTGAATAGAAAAGTTGGAGGTATTCTTTTAGGGATAAGGTATAGAAATATTTTGCCCATTTTCTTTTTATGGGCAAAAGGATATTTTTTTAAATAATTCAAACACCTCAGATCTGATTCATGGCTTAGCAAGTATAGTAACTGTTTAGAACACATGGCCTGATTTCTGTTTTTGCTTTTTTTTTCTTTTTTTTTCTTTTTTTTTTTTTTTTTTTTTTACATATGGTCTTGGCCTCCAATCTAATCAACATTTTATGAGACAGTTTTTCTCTCTTTTACTTATTGCATTTATTTCCTGTGATCCACCTCAAGTCATTTGCGCAACAAAGTGGGATGTGTTTAAATAAACAGATGGCGAGGAAGCGGACTGTGAGAACAGGCAGTCTGCTCTTACAGAGGGAGGCTAAGTAGGGACAGATCAAAAACCCAAAACCCAAATGCCTTAGAGACAGTGGCGAACAACAGAGGGCGCTAGAGAGTCTGGCTGCCCAGGGACTAGCCCCCCTTAGCTGTGTAAGACAGTTTGCCTTGTGAAAATTTGAGACCCCAGTTGTCAAACGATCCCATTTTCTAAGAGAAATCAGAAAATACAAATTTAGACATGAATCTGTCTACAAACATTTGCAAGTGATTTAAAAATATTGACTGCACATAAAACATTACATTTATACATATTTATTTTTATGTATCTTACAAATACAGCCTCTTTTGAGAGTACATTCAGTCCAGGGGTCACAATTTTTTATAACCTTAGCTAGACAAACAGCTATCCAGGCCGGGGATAGATGGTCATGGCCTTCGGTCACAGCCATTGTCACCTGCCCAACAGAGGAGACACTTCACTTGGAGAGGGCACCAGGCAGGAGTCCCCTCTCCCTCTCCCAGTCCAGGGCTATGACTTGTACACAGTCACCAACCTTGTTAGGAGAAAGCTGACCAGGCTGGTCACAAACCAATCTGTAGTCTGTACTTCAAAGAAGCAGAAGCCAAAGGAGGCCAGATCTGATGGAAGACACTTGGGCTGGCCAGAACCGAGGTCCAGCTTTGTAACTCTTGGTCTATGTCACCCAAGCCTCAGACAAAAGCAGTTAGTAACAGAGCTTGGTGGGAATCCGTGCTAGGAATCCTTAGCATGGCTCCCTATGTCTTATCTAGAAAGTCAGGGGAGGTACAGCAGGGCTGGGGAACCATAATTCTGTGTGTGTGTGTGTGTGTTTCTCATGACAGAGTCTAAAGCTTTCATCCCACATACAGACTAGCCTGAGACCCTAAGACTTTAAGAACCAGTTAATCTGAATCATCCAGTATCCCACCCGGGAGTTTCCAGTGTAGCATCCTCCATGGTTGGTCGAGCTCACTTTTGCCCCCAGTGGTAGACATTCGTCATTTCGTGAGAAGATCACCTCCTCTACTGGGATAACTGTCTTTTAAATACCAGATGGGAAAGGCAATCATCCTCCCAAGCCCCACCAAACACGGAGCTCAGGAAACAGTTTGTGGATGTGTCAAAGTACTTTACAAAGAGAAGATTTCCTCATTATTCTTAACACCCAATAATTTCCATAGTGCTAAATCTCTAGGTAAATTTTGATCTCTGTCACCCTAGCTCAATTTGATGTAGTAACTGGCTCATCATGAGTTTTAACAATGAAAAAAAAAAAATAGCAGCAAGTAGCATTTGGCATTGATGACTTTCAAGAATCAAACTCCCCCATGTTTTTGAAGATTCTGTGTTTCCTTCTCCAATCAGGGAGCTGAGCCAGTCTCTTCCTCTTACTGGGTTCGCCTAGCAACATAAAGAGCATCCCTGAGGGGCGGTCGGAGGGATATTAAAACTACCATACTCCTTTTAAAGTTTTGTTTGTATATATTTACAGTGATCGAAACCATGAAGCTACATAGCTGGTATGAGGGATGGGTGTGCCTAGATGAAGGCTGCCCTGGACAGTTTCCATGGCTGTGGACAAGTTAAGCCATTGTTTCCTGATTAGAAAACATGACTCATGAGGGTGACAACCAGCACAGGGTCTGAAAGAAATACGTTAAACCTGAGAACACAATACATCTCACGTTACTGACAGAAAGCAGCACTGCATGAGATTTTATCTTCAAACTATTTCACACACAAAAAAATTGCTTATACTTATGCATATAATGAATTGTGATGTTCCTATAAAATGCAGTTAGAAAAATAGAATTAAGAGTCATTGGTTTCAGAGCTGGGAAGATGGATCATCAACTCAAGGCACTCACTTGCAAGATCTGCAAGTCCCCGTTCAGTTCCCAAGCCACACGTGTAAGGTTGGTGCAAAAAAGCAATGCAAAGACAGGCGTGATGGCACACACCTTTATTAATCCCAACAGAGGAAGGAGGATCGCCATGAGCTTAAGGCCACCCTGAGACTACATGCTGAATTCCAGATCAGCCTGACCTAGCATGAAGCCCTACCTTGAAAAACCAAAAACAAAGAAAGACAAAAAAAAAAAAAAGTAGTGCAAGCAAAGCAAACACATGCGCACGCACATGCACACGCATGCACGCACACATATTTTTTAGTAAGAATCACTGGTTGGGGCCCCTAACATCCACAGGCAAGCTATTTCCCTACATCTTGAGCCTCTGCCACCAATTTTATCACAGACTGACCATACAAAGTAAAATCTTGGCCTCCAATACCAAATGTTTAGCTATTATGAAACCTTTTGAATATGAAATTGATCCCACTACCCAGATAGCAAGAGAATTATTTCTTAATAAAGTCCAGCTCCTTATTAATGAAGTAGGTTTCAATAATTAGTGCATTTTTAATAATGGTGATAGCAATCAGCAGTGTTCTTTTAAAATTTCTGCAAAGAAATTTCCTTGAGCTTATAAGGAATTTCAGTCCTAGGAAGATTAACAAATAAGACAACGCTGGGGTGGGGGAGCCTTTTACGCTTCTGGATAAGCTAATTGGCAGGTGGACACCTTCAAAAGCACATTGTTTCTTTCCCAAATACAATATTTCTACTTTCCTTATTTATGCCTTAACATAATTTTTTGCTGGTTCTCCTTCCGTTACTGGGGCCACCTGGGTAGTCCCCAGAGAATCCTTGAGGAGTGATTGGATGGATATGGAACCCTCTACTCTGCCTCTTCTGAAGTTTCTTCAGGACATATGTTCAGTGAAACATATGTTTATTTTTTATGAAAACACTATCAGACCTAATGCTAGAATATATAAACTGACGATTGTTGTCTTTTTTGAGGTTAAGATATATGCAAGCATTCTGCATTAGACTTAGGCGGGGTATTGCCCTTCTTTTCTTTCTGAGAATTGGCTCTTTGATTTATGTAGAAACCTTTGATTTTTAGGTAATTGCTACTTAGCACATTAGCTACAAACATAGCAATAATTAGAGGCTCTGTAAGAATTATGAGGAAATTGGCCATTTGCCACCATGTTGCATAAACGGAATATCTTAGTTATACTCTCTCTGCTCTTTTCAGGAGGGTTAGGTGAGGTATGTTGCTTGGCACATGAGAAAGATAATAGTTAGTACCAAGTTATCAGCATCACATGCTAGCATCCATTGCCTTTGAAGTCCACAGAAGATGAAAACTTTGACAGACTCCTTTTGCATTGGGATCAAAATCTCAAAAGGGGAGGGGACAATTGCAGGGAAAATCTGGCACAAATCGCCCAAGCCTGATTAGAGACATGCCTACAGGTTAATGTACCTGCACACCCCACTATCTGGGCAGGTACAACCCCACCCTTCCTCTGACCTCTCGTAGTGTGATGTCGCTGATTTTTGTTCCCAGCGCCTTGGCCATCTCACCACTTGCTTGCCAACCTAGTATGTATGGATTTAGTCAGGTCTGTGACAACAGGCAGAGAAGGTCAGGTGGCAAATGAATCTTGGTTGAAATCGGTTGGCAGAAAGCATTCTGGTAAGGCCCGCAGGGAGATGGCCACTTAGCTCTCAGGGATGCTGAAACATTGAAAATCCCACTGATTGGTCAACTTCAAGTTGCTTCAGTGAGGGATGTGTAGATTTCTTGCTTTAATTGACACACTTCATAAACAACTGTTAGATCTTACCTGCTGGCAGGTAAACCACGACTTACCTCAGAGCTGTTGAAATGCCCCAGAAGCCTTTGTCTAAGCCCAGTGGCTCCCATTTAAGTCATTTCCTAGTACTTAAGGATGTCTAGCAGACAATAGAAAACAACACACTGTAGATTACATTCAGAGTCTTTAAAGTCTCGTTTAACACGTCATAACTTGAGCTTTCTAGTAAGTCATGCTAGCCTTTCCCTAGCTAGCCCATGTGATAAGAATGTACACTTTTCTTTTAAAAAAATTATACATATATGCATCATATATATATATATATATATATGTACATATAATCTGTTCCCCTTTGCTTTTTAGAGACTGTTTCTCATCCTGTCAGTCATCTGTGTCTTTGTATATAAGCTGTTTCAGCCAGCAGTAATTTGAATATGCAAAGTGTGTGTTCTGAAAGACAGGAAAAATGTTTCCATAGGGATGTATTTTGAACACTTCTGCCCTCATCTCATCTCAGACGCTGGCTTTCCTTCTTTTGGGTGTGTCATGCCCGGAGGATTGTAACAGACAGTCCGTGAACAGAGAGTGAGTGGGCAGGGAACTGGAATTCAACACCGAAGCCCACCTGCAGCGCACCCCCCCCCCCAGTGCTGCAGGTCACAACACCACTGTTGACAGCGCACCCACACCATGGTCTGACAAGAGTGACTCCAATGCTCTCCCCTCTGCTTCCAGATAAGATTGAAGATGAGCTGGAGATGACCATGGTTTGCCACAGGCCTGAAGGACTGGAGCAACTAGAGGCCCAGACCAACTTCACCAAGCGTGAACTTCAAGTCCTTTATCGGGGCTTCAAAAACGTAAGGCCCATAGAGGCTCAGAGCCCCAGGTGTGATTTCCCACTGGGGCTAACCTTTCACAATGCCATCACAGCAGCCTGGAACCTCACCCACTGCACAGAAATGTCACAGGGTGGCGTGACCTTGGGGAGTCCCCCGTGGCCCAGATGCTAGCTTTAATATAACACATTCAGACGTCCCTCCTTGCCCGTATTCAAAACTGATGGGGTTTAGCGCTATGACAATGCTAATCACACTGACATAGATGGAGGCCTAAGCCTGAATGTCATTATTAATTTACTGTGGAAAATTAAGACAGCAGGACAAGACATTCCTCCTGCTGGGACCTGCTTTCTCTGTGATCCACAGGGAAAGCCAAGTCTTTAGTGAAGGTGGATCACAGGACAGGAAGCTGGAAATTGACTCATGTACACAAATCCATACCTGTGTTCTTAGGCCAGCTGGGGAACTATCAGACACTACCCTGAATATCGAGTTTGGGATTAACACTTAAATCTCAGAGCACAACTGTATTCTCAAATCCTACAGTGCTCAGAATAGAGCAGGTGCTCCTGGTCACCTCCCTCCAGGTGCAGCCTACAGGTCAGTTATCTGACAACATTGGGGTGCTGCCGCCTTCTGTAAGTCGCCGATTGCTGGTCACATGCTTAATTTTGCTGCCTTCAGGGCTTCTTTGCTTCTGATCTAGAAGAAGCCGTGTTAACAATGACCAGCTGGGTTGAAAAGGACCCTGAAGAAAGGTTACCCAACAGCATGTAAAAAAAGAGAGGAATTCACCTTGCTGGGCATCTAGCACGGGATTAGTATGGCATAACACAGACTCCTTGAGTTAAAGCTCACACTAGCTCTGTTGGGAAGGTACGTAGCTTCATTCCATAGGTGCTGAGACCACACACTAACTTCGACAAAGTCGCAAGCTTAGAAGAGCCTTAACCTGAATCCATACTCAGGTCTCTCTAACCCTAACGTCCAGGACCTCCCTGGCTCAGGACCCATTCTCTAACCACATCTCCTCACATGCAAAAGCAGCTTTCAGTCTCAAGGTGGGGTTACCTCCCAGCCAACCAGGGCACAGATGCTTGCCCAGTCCCCACAGACCCCCCCCCCCACCACTGACTCTCTCTCTCTCTCTCTCCCCCCTTCCCACAGGAGTGTCCCAGCGGTGTGGTCAATGAAGAAACATTCAAGCAGATCTATGCTCAGTTTTTTCCTCACGGAGGTGAGTATGACCTTTAAAAAGATCTCACAACAACCTCTCCAGTGGTCAGCCTTCCCTTCCTCCAAGGCCACCGTCCCTTGTCTGCTTCCTCCTCAAGGTAGGGGGACAGCTCACAACAAGATAGTCTCCTATCTTGCACATGATGAGGAATTCTCTGAAATAGGACTAGTTCCAAGAGGAAGAAGAATTGGCAGTGCGATATCAGCAAGTCTCCTCACAGCTTTAGAAAACAGGTTTCACGATCCCAGAAGAAACGACTGAGTTCCAGAGACAGTCAGCAATTGACTCAGATCACTGTGTGGCAAAACAGGACAGGTCCCTTCCCTCTGTGAAGTCCGAGTCTCCTGGATGTACTCTGGGCCAGTTTTCCTGTCTTTGCTTTCCCATTCTTTTCTTTTTTTTTTTTTTTTTTTCTCCTTAAACAGCTGAGACAAGTTGAAATTTTGTCGCGGGGGTGGAGGGAACTTTTACTATAAAAATAAATCAAAAACTACATAGGCAGCATGACGTATGCTGGACCCACAACACCTGTGGGGAGTGGAGCTTCTCAGTGGCTCTTCCTTGTCCCAGCCTCCTGTGTCACATGCCACCTTGTAACCTCTGCCAAGAGCCATCTCCTACAGGACCCCTTCGCTACGTCCTGAAATAGAGACCCAAGTGTCCCAAATACTTCCTGAGCTCTCTTGATCGTGGGCCTTTTCTGCTACAGACAGGTGGCTCCTAAGGGTGGGACACAGCACAGGGCCTTCTCCTCAAGCTGAGAGGGGACAACTTCATCTCATGCTGGTGTGAGACTCAGTTTACAAATCTCCAGGAGCCTCTGTGTGTTGTATTGTCACTGTGAGGCTTAACATCCTGGGAAATTTCGAGACCTAGGTCTTGCTCCATCCCACTGCACAGAGACATGGAGAGGGTATATTGCATGCCTCCTGGCACCCCACTGTGTGGAAACAGCTGCAACCCCAACACAGTTCTCTGCTCCCAAGGAAGTGCTCACTCACATCCTGGCACAGTGGCTACCTTGAACATCTCCAAACACTCACCCCAGAGATCACACACACACACAAACAGACAGAAGAGCCGTTCTCAAGATGACTAAGGGAGGGCCAAGGACCTGTCTCACCTCCTGCTCGAACTAACTCGTCCTAGGGGCCTGAGCGGATGGTTCTCACTTCATAACGTTCTCCTTCCCTTCACTCCAGCACCGCCGCTTCCCTTTCTCACCCAAACCTTGCCCTGCCGTTTTTCCAGTGCCCTCTCTCCTCTCCGTAGAGCCTCCACTCCCCTCACCTGCCTTACCTCTGCCTTGCAGACGCCAGCACGTACGCCCATTACCTCTTCAATGCCTTCGACACCACCCAGACGGGCTCCGTGAAGTTCGAGGTACGTAAGTCTCCTGGGTGCCCTCTGGGAGCGTCCTGGTTCTACACCAAATCCAGAGATCCTAGAGGAAGGGGCTAGACCACCAAATACCCTTGGTCAAGTTAAAGAAACTTTACCCATATAACAAATGTTTCCTGAAGATACAAGCAGCAGCCGCTTGCCCTGCCCTCCAGGCGGGCTGGGGTCGGGTGGGGACAGTGAAGACCACATGTTAGCAGCCTAAAAGCTTGTGTGTGGCAGTGTGCCTGGTGACAGCCACTGGACTTAGCATTTCTCATTGACTAATTCACTTAACACATGTTAGGGCTGTAATATTTATTATTATTATTTATTACCATCTTACAGGAGAAAAAAACTAAGACAAAGAGAGACAGAGTAGCTTTTCCAAGGTGAAAGAGCAGCGGTCAAGGAGGCATCTGAGCGCAGGTGGTATGTGTCTGCAGTCATGTTCGGTGCCTCTAGAACATGCAGCCCGTCATGGGATAAATAACCATGGCAGCCATGGAGTCAGGAATGCTATGGGAGGCTGGAGTTAACTGTCTGGAGGGGTCCTGGCACTCAGAGGTCCATTATTCAAGAGGCATCTACCAGAAACTGCAACAGTGTAGGGAATGGAAGGCAGGAGTGCTTCATCAGGCTTCACCAATATTTTTCCAGTTGGCAAGAGAACATGGGAGGCACCAGTCCACAAAAGCACCGTAGTCTCACCTGGAGGCCTGGCTTCTTCCCACCCAGTTGCTCAGTGGTTAACGTCACTCCTGCCTTTTCCACTTCTTAGGACTTCGTGACGGCTCTGTCAATTTTACTGAGAGGAACTGTCCATGAGAAATTAAGGTGGACATTTAATTTGTATGACATCAATAAAGATGGCTACATAAACAAAGAGGTAAGTGAGCTGAGAACACAGCGTTGAAGATTACAACGAAGGTGCCCAGAATCAAAACCAACCCTAGTACCATAAAAGCAGAGCAACCCGGTCACTAGAGAATTGACATAAGGTTAGTGGCATGGCTCACTAGATCAAAATAAATTGTCTGGAAGAGGTCTGAGGGGTGTCCCTGAGTTGTAGAGCACTTGCCTGGCTTGTGCAAGGCCATGGGTTTGATCTCTATCCCCGAAGTCCAAAAATAGGCCTGTCCATATTGTCATTTCCAAAAAGATAGCAAAGAAATCAAAGGCAACAAAAGCAATGTTTCCAACAAATGGTGTTGTGCCAATTCTATATCCATTTGAGGATAAAAATGGACCTTGAGCAGCTAGAGAGATGGCTCAGCAGTTAAAGCACTTGCCTGCGAAGCCTAAGGACCCAGGTTTGATTCCTCAGTACCCACACAGACCAGATGTACACGGTGGCACATGTATCTGGAGTTCATTTACAGTAGTTAGAGGCCCTGGTGCACCCATTCTCTCCCTCTCTCTGTTTCTCTCTCTATCTTTCTCTCTAAAATAAATAAATTCTTTTTTTAAAACAAAGGAAGGCCGAGAAAGATGGCTTATCCATTAAAGGTGCTTGCCTGCCAAGCCTAAGGACTCAGGTTTGAGTCCCCAGAACCCACGTAAGCCAGATATATATGGTGGCACATGTATCTGGAGTTCGTTTGCAGTAGCTAGAGGCCCTGGTACATACATTCTCTTTCTCTCTCTCTCTCTCTCTCTCCCCTCTCTCTGTCAATCTCTTTCTCTGTCTAATAAATAAATAAAATTTTTTAAAAAATGGACCTTAATCTTCACCTTATTGAATGCAAAAGTCCACTTGAAATGGACATAGGGGAAATAAAGAAAAGAAATGGGCATAGACTTAAAGGTAAAAGCAAGAGACATGTTATTAAAAATTACATGGGACCCCACTGAAGAAAACCCTCAGACGAATTGGGGCAGGGAAGAGGGGGGCCAAGGGTACAACTGTTTTATAAAAAGAGCAATAAATAATTCTTAAAAATTACCTAAGAGAAACAGTCTTACAAACTTGGGGAAGAAAGATTATCTTAGGATACATAATGAAAGATGTATGAGAAAAAAATTGGTAAATTTCACTTCATCAAAATTAAATTTTTCCACTGGGCGTGGTGGTGCCTACCTTTAACCCCAGCACTCAGGGGGCAGAGGTAGGGGGATAGCTGTGAGATCAAGGCCAGCCTAAGACTGCAGAGTAACTTCCAGTTCAGCCTGAGCTACAGTGAAACTCTACCTCAAAAATAAATAAATAAATAAGGCAAAAAATAAAATAAATTTTAAAAGAAATTAAATTTTTCTGTTTCTTAGAAGATGCCATTAACAGAATGGAGGTGTGGGGCTGGGGAGATGTTTAGTGGATCAAGTGCTTGCCACACAAGCATGAGTAGCCGAGTTCAGAACCCCACAACCCATAGAAAAGACTGGAGGCAGGCCGGCTTCTGTAATCCCAGCGCACGTGCCTGCCATGAGACGGAAGGCTGAAGTGGGAGTCCCACGGCTTGCAGAACTGCTAGTCTGTGAACAGAGCTGTGAGAAATGAAAAACCCTGCCTCAGACAAGGCGGGAGGCGGAGACTCACGTCCCCAAGTTGTTTTCTGATCTCCACATGTACACCATTGCCTGTGCGTGCATGTGTGCATGTGTGCACGTGAACACACACACACACACACAGAGATGTGTGAAAAAATATTTGCAAATATAACTGACAAAAGACTTACACCTGGGCTGGAGAGATGGCTTGGCAGTTAAGGCACTTGCCTGTGAAGCCTAAGGACCCACGTTCAATCTCCAGATCCCATATAAGCCAGACGCACAAAAGGTGAGGCAAGCTCAAGGTTGCACATGCCCACTAAGTGACGCAAGGGTCTGGAGTTCGATTGCAGTGGTTGAGGCCCTGCTGTGCCAATTCTCTCTCTCTCTCTCTCTCTCAATTAAAATTTAAAAAGACTTATATCCAACATATGTAAGAAATGTTTACACTTTGTAAGAATATAAACATCTCAATTAAAAATAGGTAGGCTACATAGTAACCCAGGCCAAACAGAACTACATAGTGAGACCCTATCTCAAAAACTCAAAGTATCGCCGGGCGTGGTAGCGAACGCCTTTAAACCCAGCACTTGAGAGGCAGAGGTAGGAGGATTGCCGTGAGTTCAAGGCCACCCTGAGACTCCATAGTGAATTCCAGGTCAGCCTGGGCTAGAAAAACCAAAAAAAAAAAAAAAAAAAAAAACAAAGTATAGGGCTGAGGAGATGGCTCAATGGTTAAGAGCACTTACTGCTTACGCATGAGGACTTCTTGGGCTGGGGACTACCAAGTTCAACTCCCCAGAACCCACATAAAAATCTGGGTGTGGCAACACATCTGTAACCCCAGTGTGTGTAGGGAGGGGGAGTCTGGAAAGTCCCTGAGGCTCACTGATGGACAGTAGCTCCGAGTTGAGGGAAAGACCCTGTCCCAAAGAGAGCAATACCCAGATGAGGGATAGGAGGACACACAAGGTTCTCTAGTCTCTGCATGTGCATGTATGGACACATGTACACGCACGTGTGCACACACCACACACACTCTACACATGCACACGCATGAAAAACAACAACAATAATAATAAAACGACAATAGGTTTTTATAAAGTTAAACAGGGGCTGGAGAGATGGCTTGGTGGTTAAGGTGCTTGCCTGCAAAGCCAAAGGACCCCAGGTTCGATTCCCCAAGACCCACGTAAGCCAGCTGCACAAGGGGGCGCATGCGTCTGGAGTTTGTTTGCAGTGGCTGGAGGCCCTGGCACTCCCATTCTCTCTCCCTCTCTCTTTCTTTCTTTCTTTCTTTCTTTCTCTCTCTCTCTCTCTCTCTCTTTCAAATAAATAAATAAGTCAAACAGATATGTCAAAATGCAGACAAGCAAAGAACCAATAATTCCATGCAAAACTGCCCCATATTTTTGGCCTTCAAAGAAATACGAGTCGTAGCTATGATGATCTGTAACCACACGAGCACTAGAATGATTGCAATTGGAAAGAGTAACGATGCCAAGTATAGGCAGGTAGGCAGAGCATTTCTGGTGAGAAGATAAAATGATACAAATGTTCCGGAAAACATTTCAATCCCTTCCATAAAGTTCAACATGCAAGGGCTGCAGAAATGACCAAGTAGTTAGAGGCACTTGCTTGCCAAATCTGCTGGCCCAGGTTTGATTCCTCAATACCCAGATACACAAAGTGTCACATGCATCTGGAGTTTGTTTGCAGTTGCTGGTGGCCCTGGCATGCCCATACTCATTCTCTGTCTCTCTCTTTCAATCTCTCTCTCTCTCTCCTTCTTTCTCTGTCTTTTTCAAATAAATAATTTTTTTAACAAATTCAACATGCAATCAACATATGGCCTATAACTCTCACTCCTATGTATTTATTCAAAATGAATGAAAACCTATAATTCCATAAACACCTCCACAGAAATCACCACAGGCTGCTTCACCCATCATAGCCTCAAACTGCAAGCAACCCAAATGACCGGAAGCAGGACAGTGGATGCTATTCAGCAGTCAAAGAAATAAATTATTGTCACATACAAAAATGTGCATGAATTTCATAACAGTATGTTCAGTGACTATAAACAGACTTAGAGTATATATTACATCATCCCATTTATATGAAATTCTAGAAAATTCAAACATGTATAGTGACAGAAATTCATCAGCAATTACTTCACACCAGAGATTGGCAGACTCTGTGGAGACATAAGTAAACTTCTTGAGGTGATAAAATAATGCATATATTTAAATTTTTTAAAATTCATTTATCTGTTTGAGAGAAAGAGAGAGAGAAAGAGAATGAGAATGGGCACTCCAGGCCTCTTGTCACTGTAAACAAATTCTACACATGCACCACTTTGTACATCTGGCTTTACGTGGGTACTGGGAAATTGAACCTGGGCCTTCAGGCTTTAAAAAAAAATATTTATTTATTTATTTGCGAGCAGAGAGAGAAAGAGAAGACAGACAGACAGAGAGCCATGCCATGGACATACCAGGGCCTCCAGCTACTGCAAATGAACTGCATATGCATGTGCCACTTTGTGCATCTGGCTTTATGTGGGTACTGGGGAATCAAACCTAGGTTGTTAGCCTTTGCAGGCAAGAGCCTTAACCACTGGGCCATCTCCCCAGCCCAACCTCCAGGCTTTGTAAGCAAGTGCCTTTGACTGCTGAAACATCTCTCCAGCTTTTATTATTATTATTATTAGTAGTAGTAGTAGTATTTGAAGCAGAGTCACACTCTAGCCCAGGCTGACCTTGAACTCACTCTGTAGTCCCAGGCTGATCTCAAACTCAGGGTGATCCTCCTACCTTGGCTGAGTGCTGGGACTGAAGGTGTACATCACCATGCCCAGATAAAATAACCTTTGTCTTCAGTATGTGGAGGTGACATAGATGTGTACACTTGTCAACACTCATCAGGCAGTACACTTAAAATGGATGAATTTGCTGTAAGCAAACTATGCTCCAATAAATTTGATTTTTTTTAAAGAGAAAGCACATTATAAAATAGAAGTTCCTAGCTGATAGGAAATGCTTCCAGATCTGTTGAATGAAAAAGATCCTATCAAAGCATTAAAAAAAAAAGAAAATAAGAACTCAATGTTACTTAAAATATTGATCACAAATTCTAAATGAAATACTAGGAAAGTAAACTTAACAGTTCATTTAAAGAAATGCATGTGACAAGAACAAGGTTTATTGCAGGAGTAATTCAATAGTAGAGAAAGCATATTAAATAATTCATCATATCAGTATATCAAAATATAAACCATATGTTTCTAAAATCATAGTTGATAAAATTTGCTGTCTATCCTCGATAGTTAAAAAAAAACTCTTAATAATATGAGAATAAAATTCATCTTCTGCATAATAGAAAATACCCAACCGAGTACTGAGCTTGTTTGCACTTTATGAAGACATCACAAAGATCCACATTTACAGCAAGAGTGAGACAAGCACTGATTCATGCTTCCTGGCAAATAATTATAATGGGACACAGATATATAGATAGATATAGATACAGATACAGATATAGATAATGACATGATTTTATTGCTTCCATTCATTCATCTTAATATTTATCTATTTATTTATTTGTGAGGAGAGAGAGAGTATGGGCACACCAGGGCCTCTTGCTACCACAAGCAAACTCCAGACAGATGTGCCACTTTGTGCACCTGGCTTTCAATGGGTACTAGAGAATAGAACCCAGGCCAGCAGGGTTTGCAAGCAAATGACTTTAACCACTTATCTATCTCCATAGGCCTCATTCATTCATTCTCTTTTTTTTAACAGGATCTCACCCTATAGCTCTGGCCGGCTTAGAACTCACATTTAGCCCAGACTGGCCTCAAATTCACAATAATCCTTAACCTCCTGGGTGATGGGGGAAAAGGCATGAACCACCATTTCTGGTAATGACATGGTTTTCTACCTGGAAAGAAAAAAAGTTAAAACAAAAACAAAAAATACACAACCTGTTGCAGTTTCTTTCTCATTGCTGACACAGAGCACCTGACCAGAAGCAGCTGGTGGGAGGAAAGTTATTTATTTTGGCTTGCAGTCTCCAGAGGAAGATCCATGGTGCCATGAGGGACTGGAGGGATGGCTCAGCTGCTAAGGTGCTTGACTGCAAAGCCTAAGGACCCAGGTTCGATTCCCCAGGGCCCATGTTAGCCAGATGCACAAGTGGCTGGAGGCCCTGGCGTGCCCATTCCTCTTCCTCTTTCTCTCTCTCAAATAAATAAATAAATAAATAAATAAATAAAATATTTTTAAAGGAGATATATTATAATGCTGGAACTAGTAAAATAGTATGGTATGTGAGGTGTGGTCAATGGGACAGTATAGAATAAGCAGTCAGTGTACTAGATACTTCTCATTACTGGGAAAAAATACTTAACAAAAAAAATCATTTTATGGAAGGACGGATTTATTCCAGTTTATAGTTCCAGGTTACAGTCCATCTGGGTGGGGGAGGCGTGGTGGGAGGAGCTTGAAGCAGAGCTGGTCACATTGGACCCTCCATAAGGAAGCAGAGAGCAATGAACGCTGCCACGTAGCCAGCTCTCTCCTTTCCATACAGTGCAAGAACTGAGCTGAGCCTTTAAAACGGTGCCGCCTACTCAGTTAAAGTGGATCTTCCCGCCTCAGTTAGTCTCATCAAAATTGTCCCTCACAGGCAAGCCTAAAGATTAATCTAGATAATCCTTCACAAGTGAGTCTAGGTCCTGCCACGTTGACAATCACTGTAAACCATCACACCCAAGTACAAATAATAATTTGGTTTATAATAAAAGAGCATGCATTTGGATGATGAATAATTAAACAGATGATTCCAGAGAAAATGGTTAGCTATTTTAGCAATACATAAAGGAGTGTTCTGAATACTGCGTGTGTCAATTAACCGTAGATCGATGATTTCTAGCTATAAAAGGACTAGAGGCCACAATCAATATCTAAACTTAGAATGGAAGCATAAAACCAAAATTAAAGTACAAAGAAAAGTAATGATAGCTTCATTGTAAATATTTTTTAAATTCCGTACAACAAAAAAAAATTCCATAAGCAAAGTTGGAAAGCAAGTACCAAACCAGTTAAAATTGCCTGGGCCTTGAAATTTCCAAAGGGGGCTGAGGACATGGCTTAGCGGTATAAAGGTGCTTGCTTGCAACGCCTGATGGCTCACGTTTGATTTTCCAGCACCCGCATAAAGCCAGAATGCACAAAGTGCCTTGTGTATGCATGCATTTAGAGTTCATTTGCAGTGGCAATAGGCCCTAGTGTTCTCTCTCCCTCTCTCTCTCTCTCTCTCTCTCTCTCTCTCTCACACACACACACACACACACACACACAAAGTAATAAATAATTAATATTTTCTTAAAGAAAGAAATTACCAAGATTACCAAAGTACCGTTTCTCACTAGAATCCCTAGAGCCACTGTCTCACACTTGTGTCTCCTTGGCATCATACGATAAATGCTTTTAAAATGTCTTCTAAGAATTAATAAATCCTCAAAGTTTGCAAAGAACTGTCACCATCAAATTAGGAAAAGACAAGCAATGAACAAAGCAGATGAACAAATAGTTCCTGAGAAATGCAGTTAAAAAAAAAAAAAAAGATAGTCAATCCATACATTGAAAATCTCACAGAGAAGGCAAAGCATTGTTGTTAACCCAACAAGGAGCTGTCTAACAAACTGTAAAATCTCTTTAAACAGCAAGTGATCATTTACAATCCTGGAAAAGATGAGCAACTATACGTAATCTGTATGCATTATGTTTTTTTTTTATTTTTTTATTTATTTGAGAGAGAGAATGGACATGTCAGAGCCTCTAGCCACTGCAAACGAATTCCAGAAGCATATGCCCCTTTGTGCATCTGGCTTACATGGGCCCTGGGGAACTGAACCTGGGTCCTTAGGCTATGCAGGCAAGTGCCTTAACTGCTAAGCCATTTCTCTATCCCTACTTTACATTTTAAAATCATCTTAGAAAATAGTGGTATAGTATTAACCTCATTTTATAATTAAATGTTTGGACATTTACTTGCATGTATGATGCCCTAAAATATTCAAATCGTATCTTGAAAACCATATAAAGAAATGAATCTCAGGTGGGTTTTACTTTTTTTTTTCTTTTTGCTTATTTATTTGGGGGATGAAGAATGGGGATGCCAGGGTCTCTTGCCACTGCAAACGAACTCCAGATGCATGTGCTACTTTGTGTGTCTGGCTTTTACATGGGTACTGGGAAATTAAACCTCGGGCCTGCAGGCTTGGCAAGAAAATGCCTTAAACCACTGAGCCATCTTCCCAGCCTCAAGTGAGTTTTGTACTATCTGGTTTTCAGCTTCAACTCAACCATTACCCATTGAAAAAAATCTCAATAATTATGTCTCCCTTTGTCTCCTTTGAAAACTAGACAAAATTATCCTTATCAGTATCCATGAGATATCTCTGGATGGCAGAATTGTTTTATTGTTTTTGTTTGTTTGTTTGTTTTTTAAGTAGGGTCTCACTCTATCCCAGGCTGACCTGGAATTCACTATGTAGTCTGAGGGTGGCCTCGAACTCACGGCAATCCTCCTACCTCTGCCTCCCGAGGGCTGGGATTAAAGGCGTGTGCCACCACACCCGACTTGAATGGCAGAATTGTTTTAAAGAAAGGAAGAAAGGGTGAATAACTAACTTCCCAGGAAAGTGGCTGGCTTTCCCCTAGCACTTTGAGGAGATTCTCATCAAAGGGATGAACAATCAAAATTGGGCTTTATGTCTTGTCTTTTCTTGGATAAATACTACACATCAGATGAAAGCAGCGGCCATGTGAGTGTGATAAGCATGTGAAGTACCTATTTTTGAATTAGCACACCAGTACCAACATGTGTTCCGTAGTTCTGTCTACTGAAGGAGCCCCAGAGAAATGACACCCTGTAGCAGCGAGCACACCCAGAGCCCAGATCGTAGATTCTTTTCACCTTTTGTTTTTCAACAAAAGGAACCAACCTCTTTAGAGAGAAGTGGTTAGCTCCAAGACTTGGAAAGAAGAAGTCTTAAATGAGCCTGAATCCTGTTCAAGGCATGTCAGACAAGTACAGGAGTCAGCCCGGAGGTGCTCCCATAGCCAAAACTAAAGCAATTTAAGCAAGAAAATTTTTAAGAATGATAATATTGGATGGTTAACAACAAAATATAATGAGTATCTATGAGTCCATACTGATATAAATAAATGGAGGAGAGAGGTGTCCCTTTCTTACAGAAATATTCTAGTAAGTGTATAATTATTAATAATAGGTTGAAAGAAAACCTCAGGGCTGGAGCAATGGCTTAGTGATTAAGGCACTTGCCTGTGAGGCCTAAGGACCCATGTTCAGTTCTCCAGGTCCCACATAAGCCAGATGCAAGGTGATGCAAGTGCACAAGATCTCACATGAGCACTAGGTGGCGCATATATCTGGAGTTCATTTACAGTGGCTGGAAGCCCTGGTGTGCCAATTCTCTCTCACTCTCACTCCCACTCTCTCTCACATAAAAAAAAAGCCCAGTGTGTTGGACTTGCCTAAAGAAAGAAAGAAGGAAGGAAGGAAGGAAGGAAGGAAGGAAGGAAGGAAGGAAGGAAGGAAGGAAGGAAGGAAATAAAACCTCAAGTGTTCTATGGATAATTCTGGGTTTGGCTCATTTTTTTTTTTTTTATAATTTCAAATAGCAACAGGCCGGAAAAATGGCATAGCAATTAAGGTGCTTGCCTGCAAAACCTAAGGACCTATGTTTGACTCTCCAAGTCCCATGTAAGCCAGACACACAAGGTGACACAACAGCAAGGTCGCACATGTGCACAAGGTGTTTCATGCATCTGGAGTTCTAATGCAGTGGCTAGAAGCCCTGGCATGCCAATTCCTACCCCCCAACTCTTGCTCTCATTCTCTCGCATAAAAAAAAAAATTGCAAAAAGAAAACCCAGGCATGGTGGCGCACGCCTTTAATCCTAGCACTTGGGAGGCAGAGGTAGGTGAATTGCTGCAAGTTCGAGATCACCCTGAGACTACATAGTGAGTTCCAGGTCAGCCTGGACTAGTGTGAGACCCTACCTCAAAAAACAAAACAAAACAAAAGAAAGAAAGAAAGAAAGAAAGAAAGAAAGAAAGAAAGAAAGAAAGAAAGAAAGGAAAAGAAAATCGCAAAACAAATGGAAAAAAATCAGCAACAGAACCTTTTTAGAGATTTTTAAGTCTCTAAGCTAAAACACTAACTTTTCTTTAATTCAGAATAATTTTTCATTTACCTTGGACTGTGAATGGGGCATTACATGTCCTTTCGCACTTAGAAAAGCTAATCTACCTAAGAGCTTCCAAAAGTGAGGAAGATTTTCTACTGTCTTGCTCTCTAACCTCCATTCATGTCCTGGGAAAGGTCCTCTTCACTCACTACCATTGGTAAGGGCGGGGGGACAAATAACCTTCCATCACCTACATGGAGTTTGACCTCACAGCCCTGACACAATGTGCTTCCACGTCCCCCCTCCAGGAGATGATGGACATTGTCAAAGCCATCTACGACATGATGGGGAAATATACCTATCCTGTGCTCAAAGAGGACACTCCCAGGCAGCACGTGGATGTCTTCTTCCAGGTAGGCACACAGCTTGGTGCAAGCTTCATGCCCAGTTAATTTCAGGCAGCCTATGGGCATCTATCAGAGCAGGTACTGGTGTCCAACCCTGTACAGAGCATTGAAGGAAACGGGAAAGAGTAAGATACCACATCCTTCAGGAAGAAACGCTCTTGTGAGGCTGTAGGAGAGAACAGGGAAGAATGGTTAATGGTATGGGGCAGACTAGAATCCATAAACATCCTTGTAGGGTTAGAAAAGATAGAGAAGTCTTCATTACTCACATCTGTGTAGGTTTTAAGCATTTCTGTCTGAGGTTTAAGAGAAAGGAAGCTGGAGATTAGAATAAGACCAGTGTGTACAATCCTTACATGGGAGGGGGGAGTCTTGCTCTGGCAAAGAAATGGGTGGCTGCTGTTGATCCTTGAATACTGAAGTGGTCCCATCATAATAGTATCACTTAGTAAAAAAAAAAAAAAATCAGGGCTGGAGAGATGGCTTAGCGGTTAAGTGCTTGCCCGTGAAGCCTAAGGACCCTGGTTCGAGGCTTGATTCCCCAGGACCCACGTTAGCCAGATGCACAAGGGGCGCATGCATCTGCAGTTTGTTTGCAGTGGCTGGAGGCCCTCGGGCGCCCATTCTCTCTCTATCTGCCTCTTTCTCTCTCTGTCTGTCGCTCTCAAATAAATAAATAAAAAGGAACAAAACTTTTTTTAAAAAAAAAATCAATCATAATGTACCAAACAATGGAATGCTCGCTCTAATTCAATGTCCCCACTTCACAACTTGGAAAACAGTGGTCTCCCTGACTTCCGAGAGCTTACACAGTAAGTGACAGAAATAGACCAGCAATCTGTGTGCCTGATGTTCTTCCTGTCAGATGGTTAGTCCAGTAGAAAGTGCAAGGAATACATGTGCTATGGCTTGAGTGTATGCCTCCGGGGTTCGAAGCCTGGTCCTCAAGTGTGTCTGGTGGGAGGTAATTGGGTCCCTGGGAACATTGCCACAAAGGGATGAGTGCTATATTTCTCCTGAGGCTGAGTTATAAAAAGAACAAGACTGGCCTCTCCTTTCTCTCCGGCTTCCTGTCTTGCCATAATGCATTCCCACAGTGGTGTTGTCCCTCCGTGAGGTCCTCACCAAAGGCAAACAGGAGCTGGGGCCATGCTCTTGAACCCCCACAGTACTTAACTAAATAACTCTCTCTTCTTTATAAAGTACCTAACCTCAATATTTTACAGTAACAAAATAGACTAATAAAGCATCCTAGGATGGCAACCTAATTATATGCCTCTATGGCAAGTGCCTGGGGCCAATCTTTTGATGTGAAGAGGCTTTGGAGGTCAAAGTACAGTGACAGGGGTCCAAATGGACTTATCTAGATTACTAAAGGAGCACACTAATGCTCAAGGCACACTTGGTTAACAAAAGGTAAAATTTGAAGTGCAGATGAGAAGGTTCTTTAAAAGGTTCCCATTGTGTCTTTCAGAAAATGGACAAAAATAAAGATGGCATCGTAACTTTAGATGAATTTCTTGAATCCTGTCAGGAGGTAAGGAGAGATCTCCAGGTATAATACTTTTGATTCTGGGAAAGGGAATCTGGGACTTGGAAATATGGAAAGGGAGGAGATATGAAATCTACATCTACCTGTGACCCCTGGACTTAGCACCAACAACAAACACCACACTGCCAGCCCCACAGAAGCCCAACAAAGTCCACTCTCCAGGCCAGCCTGGTCCCCAGACTGGTCCCACAGTCTGTGTTGGAGACTGAACCAGAAATAACTGCTTTGATAAGCCACAACCCCCACAGGGAATACCTGCAACCCCACAGAGGAGGGGCCCCAGCGGAATGGGTGTAGGGACAAGGGAAACTAAGGTGCCAACACATGATGCATCCACACAAAATATCTTGTTAATACTACTACTAATAATAACAATAATCATGAAGAAGAAGAAAAGAAATAATTGCTTCATCAACTTAAAAAGAAATTCCACGAACGTACTGTTCCAGTGGCCTTCTCATTGCTGGGACCAAACACCCACACAAACTTATGGGAGGAGAGGGTTTGTTTCCGCTCACAGGCTTGAGGGGAAGTTTCATCATGGTGGGGAAAGCAGGGCAGAGCAGAGGCTGGGTATCACATTTTTCCATAGCAGCCGGGAAGTAGCAGCAAGAGTGAGCTAGCTCTGGCAAGGGGCACTTGGGATATAATAGCCCAAGGCCTGCCCCAAGTGGCACGCCTCCTCCAGCAAGGCTCCGCCTCCCGAGTTGTCATCACCTGGAGATTGAGTATGAACACATGAGGCTATGTGAACATCCCACATTTAAAATACCACAAGTGGGCTGGAGGGATGGCTTATCAGTTAAGGCACTTGCCTGGAAAGCCAAAGGACACAGGTTCGATTCCCCAGGACCCACATAAGCCAGATGCACAAGAGGGCACATGCATCTGGAGTTTGTTTGCAGTGGCTGGAGGCCCTGATGCTGACTGCCTGCTCTCTCTCTCTCTCTCTCTCTCTCTCTCTCTGTGTGTGTGTGTGTGTGTGTGTGTGTGTGTCTGGCTGTCTTTCTCTGTCAAATAAATTAAAATGAAATAAAATAATTATTAACTAACACATGCTAAGTATCGCCACAGTGCTGGGCCCAGCAGGACCCTATGAGGCAGAAGTCCTATGTACATAATAGGATTCCAGACATTACACATCAGAACAGACTGGACACTGATAGCGCATAACTGAGCTTTACTAATGTCCTGGAATATCCCTGTTATGTTTACTTTTCACCCACTAGTTGATGGCGCTCTGGCTAGTTCGGGAACCCTGCCGCCAGATGGCTGGAAGGAAACATCTGGGGTAGAAAGTAGGACCAGGCCAACAGCTTTACCTGTGGAGTCAGAAACAGTTGAGTGTTTGACCATTACAAACAGGATGAACAGCAGGATCTATCAGACCCCTTTTCAAGAAGAGAAAGTTGGGCTGGAGAGATGGCTTAGAGGTTAAGGCACTTGCCTGCAAAGCCAAAGAGCGCAGGTTCGATTGCTCAGGACCCACGTAAGCCAGATGCACAAGGTGGTACACTGTCTGGAGTTCCTTTGCAGTGCCTAGAGGCCCTGGAACATCCGTTCTCTCTTTCTCTCTGTGTCTCTCTCTCCCTTCTCCATTCTCTCTCAAATAAGTAAAAATAAAATATTTTTTAAAAAAAGAAGAGAAAATTGAGGCACTGTAAGTTTAAAAAGTGTAGCTAATGCTATAGGAAATGGTGGAGATGGAATGCTTGCCATTCCAATTTTAAGTGCCATGCTCTACTGAAATACACTTTATTTTATTTACTAGTCAAGAAGTTTTCATTTCAATGTCATTTCTCACATTAGCAACTTCTAGAACTATTCACTATGTAACTCATTGCTTTTACACTACCATTCGATAAGCATATGCTACTAGCCACACTTTATAGATGAAGATATTGAAGCACAGCAACATCCAATGACAGATCCAGGGTTCGGATGCAGACTGCCTAAACCCAGAATCCACAGCAATTGAGGCAAATTCCAGAGCCTTATAATCACTGTTTGCCTCTGTTGGTTTTTCTCTATCAAAAGTCTGTTTTTCAGCCAGACAGATGGCTTACTGGTTAAGGCACTTGCCGGCAAAGCCAAAGGACCCAGGTTTGGTTCCCCAGGACCAAAACCAAAAACAAAAGGAAAAAAAAAGAGAGAATGAAAGTTGCAGATGGGATAGAATAGAAAACAGACTTTTAAAAAATATTTTATGTATTTATTTGATAAAGAGAAGGAGGGATGGGCTGGAGAGATGGCTTAGCGGTTAAGCGCTTGCCTGTGAAGCCTAAGGACCCCAGTTCGAGGCTCGATTCCCCAGGACCCACGTTAGCCAGATGCACAAGGGGGCGCACGCATCTGGAGTTCCGTTTGCAGTGGCTGGAAGCCCTGGCGCGCCCATTCCCTCTCTCTCTCTATCTGCCTCTTTCTCTCTGTCTGCCACTCTCAAATAAATAAATAAATAAAAATGAAGAAAAAAATTTAAAAAAAAGAGAAGGAGGGAGGAAGAGAAAGGGAGGAAGAGAAAGGGAGAAAGGGGGGTGGAGAGAAAGGGCACCCCAGGGCCTCTAGCAACTTCAAAGGAACTCCAGATGCATGCGCCACCTTGTACATCTGGCTATGTAGGTTCTGGGGAATGGAACCTGGGCCCTCAGGCTTCGCAGGCAAGTGCCTTGACTGCCAATCCATCTCACCAGCCCAGATCATTTCTGTTTTCTTCCGAATCCCTCATGAAGGCTAGAGAAGATGTTTCTTGCCTTGAGTTGGCCAGTGTCTTCGTCCCTTCTCCCTTGTTCTAGTGCTGCTGTAGATTTCTTTCTTCACAGGAACCCCCATGCCTGAGACTTGCTCGCAGAAAGCTCTAACCTCCCTCTCTCCTCCTCACCTCTCTTCCCAGGATGACAACATCGTGCGGTCCCTCCAGCTGTTCCAAAACGTCATGTAACTAAGGACACTCAGTCGTCCAGCTCTCAGAGACACTGTACCAAATAAGCACCTTGACACCCTGGTCTGCTCTGCTGATTTGACACACCAGTTCTTGGGACAGAGACATCTTTTACACGTTGGAAGAACTCCCTGCCGAAGGCTTTCTACAAAACCCAGCATCACACGGCTCGGTCTCTGATTGCCAGCCCTCTGCCTCCTTCTTATGGAGAGAGACAAGCTGAAATTTGAGTTTGCTCTGGAAGCATGTCCTTCTCTTCACACTGCTGCCCTACGGAAGGCCCATTTGCTTGAGCTTAGAAAATAGTGCACAATTTTTTTCCCCCCGCTTACATATCCCCCAGCCCTCTGCCTCCAACTCAAGCAAGCCCTAATGAATCTGGAAGCCAGAGGGCCTGAGCCAAATTCACACCTCCCTCTGATGGCCTCCCAAACCAATGTGCCTGTGTGTCTTCCTCGGGTGGGAAAAACAGAGTGTTCTACAGAACAAGGAGAGCCTACCATGACTAGACTGGGAGAGGCGACACCTCACACACACAGAATAGGACCGAATTATTAAGCATGGCATTGTCTGATGATCCAAACTGCCTGGCATGATCTGTTTCCAGAGGGGCGGATCAACAATTCTCCCACACTAGCACCTGTGTTGGTGGTGTGATTCCCTTTAACATGCCCAGGAAGGGAGCCATTGCCCGGTGGTCCATCCCTCCCTTTCCATCCCCTGCTCAAGCCCAGCACTGCATGCCCCTCCCAGAAAGTCCAGAATGCCTGCAAGATGCTGTACTTTTATACCATGTTCTGACCAATAAACGGATCTATTTCTTACGCTCTCAATCATTTCTTCCATGACTCCGTTGGGCGAGGAGAAGCAAGTTCGTGACAAGGGAAGATGAGACCAATCATGTGGTCATCAGTACCTCACTTTGTCCCAGGCTCTATGCCAGGCAATGACATCAGCCCTAAGCCACCCCAAGCCATATCCTGTTCAGAGGGAGATACTGGGACCATATGCAAACACCACTTCAAAATGAGCTCCTTCACTACACCTCCCTTCCAACAAGATTGTTCTTCTCACGACTCTAAGGGGAAAGCCTAAAGCCCCTCTGGTGTGGTTGGGGATATAAGCTAGAAAGGATGAGACCTAGTGAGGGAGATGGAGTTCAAGGGTGGATGAAGTAACTCCTTCTTTTAACCAGAAGAATGATCGCTTAAGCCAAACACCATTTATTTTGGTTTTCTCACTTGAAATCACATTATTAAGATTCTAACAATAGTATTCTTTCTTTTTAACTTTATTTTTTTTTAATGAGAGAGACAGAGAGTCTGGGCACACCAGGGCCTCTTGCTATTGCAAACAAACTCCAGATGCATGCCACCACTTTGTGCATCTGGTTTTACATGGGTGCTGGGGGAATAGAACCCTGGCAGGCAGGATTTGCAAGCAAGTGTCTTTAATTGCTGAGTTATCTCCCCAACTCTAACAATAGTCCTCTTAGAAGGAAAACAATTTACAGAAACCCTGCTATGCACCAGGCGCTACATTACAGGCTTTAGACATATTATCTTCTTGCATGCTCGTGGTCATGGTAGAGCATTCTAGAAGGTAAAGTCCTGGTTTTGCTGATGAGAACTCTGAAGCACAGATAGGTAAAAGAACATCCCTACAGAAGCATGGCTGACAGAGACTCTAAAGAGAGATACAGGGCTATAAGGAGGCTGGTCACATTACAGCCACAGTTGGGATCCCAGCCCATGTGGACACTCAAGGTGTATCTTTCCTCTTGTGTTAACGCTCCCTGGAAGTGCCTTCATATACATGCCCAGTTCTTTCCCAGATGATTCCAAATCCAGTCAAGTTGACGATGAAGATTACCCATCCCAGCATGGAAGCAGCACTTAAGAAATTATGTAATCCAGGCTGGAGAAATGGCCTAGCAGTTAAGCCTAAGGACCCATGTTGGACTCTCCACATCCCACATAAGCCCGTTGCACAAAGGTGAGGCAAGCGCAAGGTCACACATGCCCACTAGGTGGTGCAAGCGTCTGGAGTTCCATTGCAGTGGCATGCCAATTCTCTCTCTCTCTAAAAATAAAAATAAATAAATAAGGAATCATGTAATTATTAGTATGCATTCTATTTCTCAGCAGTGGATCCACAAACCAGCAACATGGCAGTTGGTCCTTGCTCTGTGACAAAGTTGCTTCCTTTAACACTGAACCACGTGTTCTGTGCCTTGCGGATTATGTTGTGAATCTGCACGGCTCCCTGCATGTGTTGAATTTCTTAGTCCCTGGGCTAGTGGTATGGACTGAAAGAGACTGCTGTGGAGGGCGGTGGATGATTAGACGCCTCGCCAGTGAAACCCAGGGGAAGAAAGTAGTCAAGATAACAACGCAGAGCAGTGTCTGCTGCGAGAGACGAGATGCATCACCGAGCTCGAGCTCACGGAGCAAGAGGAAGCCAGGCTGGATCTTCGTGACCAACCAAACCAAGTGGCACTGACTGCTGGAAACTGTTTCTCCTTACTCAGCCACACGGGCTCTTCTGGCAACAGCGGTGGAAACCATCCTGAAAAGTTTCTCTACACACACACACAGTCACTCACTCACACACACAAGCACGCACACACACCGGACTTACAGGTAAGAACAAGCTGAAGCAGACAATGTAGGGACCCCGCCAGACAGCATCACACACCCTCCCCGGCTCCACGCGCCAGCACCAGGCACCCTGAGCTTCAGTCACAGCCAGGGGCTCCGCGGAGCCCAGCTGAGAGCACCCAGCACAGCTCTGACTCTCGACCTCAGCACCGCTGGGCTAGAAGCTCACTCCAAAAGGTAGCTGGATTGCAGCCCACCGGAGCAATATAGACTCCCAAGCTGGCTCTGTAGGTTGAAAACGAAAGTGCAAATTGCATCTCCCATATCACGACAAGCTGCTAAATAAAACCTCACAGGGAGGGAAATCAATCAAAGCCCATCCCACCCAGGAAAGAAATACTGACCAATGTAACTTTTAATTTAATGTATGTTTAGTATACTTTGCCCTATTTTTGATTGCCTTTTATAACATCTTATATTGAATTATAATACAGTTAAATATAATTATTATATATAATTAGATATATATTCAATTATTGAAATAATATATTTCATTTAATGATTAAATAAAATTATTCTATACAATTAAGTGTATATTTAATTCAAAATTAAATATAATTATTATGTTAAATATATAAATATTTATATATAAATATAATTAAATGTAATTGTAATTAATTATAATTATCCTACCATTTGTAATCTTTTAACTCTTTTAGTACTTATTTAATCTTCATGCTGCCATGTTTGTCTTTCAGTCATTTTGCTCAGTTACGTTTTTGAGTCACTCTGTACATTGACTACCTAGTCTATGACCAGACCCTCTCTACCACTCTTCCCATGCACAAGCCGTGTACTTTCCTCTCATTTCGACCTCTTTTCCTCCTTTTCTCTTGCCTATCCTCGCCTCTTCTGATCTCATAACTACAAACTTCCATAGCATTAAAAACTTCTAAAATACGTGGACACTAACAGTATCACACACACACACACACACACACACACACACACACACACACACACACACACACACACACACACACACACACACACACACACACACACACACACACACACACACACACACACACACACACACACACACACACACACACACACACACACACACACACACACACACACACACACACACACACACACACACACACACACACACACACACACACACACACACACACACACACACACACACACACACACACACACACACACACACACACACACACACACACACACACACACACACACACACACACACACACACACACACACACACACACACACACACACACACACACACACACACACACACACACACACACACACACACACACACACACACACACACACACACACACACACACACACACACACACACACACACACACACACACACACACACACACACACACACACACACACACACACACACACACACACACACACACACACACACACAGTACGTTTTTGAGTCACTCTGTACATTGACTACCTAGTCTATGACCAGACCCTCTCTACCACTCTTCCCATGCACAAGCCGTGTACTTTCCTCTCATTTCGACCTCTTTTCCTCCTTTTCTCTTGCCTATCCTCGCCTCTTCTGATCTCATAACTACAAACTTCCATAGCATTAAAAACTTCTAAAATACGTGGACACTAACAGTATCACAACTTTCCCCTCCCAGTATTTTTCCCACCTCCATTGTTTTATTTATTTATTTACTTGAGAGGCAGAGAGAGAGAGAGAGAGAGAGAGAAAATGGGCGCACCAGGGCCTCCAGCTACTGCAAATGAACTCCAGATGTGTGCACCCCCATGTGCATCTGGCTTACGTGGTTCCTTGACAGACGAACCAGGAGGATCCTTTGGCTTTTTGCAGGCAAATGTCTTAACCACTAAGCTATCTTTCTCCAGCCCCCAGCTCAATCTTTTTTTTAAAAAAATTTTTTTTGTTTATTTCTATTTATTTATTTGAGAGCGACAGACAGAGAGAGAAAGAGGCAGATAGAGAGAGAGAGAATGGGCGCACCAGGGCCTCCAGCCACTGCAAACAAACTCCAGACGCATGCACACCCTTGTGCACCTGGCTAATGCGGGTCCTGGGGAATCAAGCCTCGAACCAGGGCCCTTAGGCTTCACAGGCAAGTGCTTAACCGCTAAGCCATCTCACCAGCCCCTCAATCTTTTTTAAAGTTGGTCTAGCACTAGTCCCCATCCTCATCCCCCTTGCTTCATTCTGGCTTCCAGTCTTGTTAGCTAAAATCCCAGCATGCCCCATACCATCTTTGATGGTTCAAATTGATTGTCAACTTGACAGAGCTTAGAGTCACCAGTGGCTAGCATCCGTGAATGTTTGTACGGGATTGTCTTGCTTAGGTTCATTAAGGAGGGAAGACCCACCTTAACTGTGGGTGGCACCATT
This sequence comes from Dipus sagitta, assembly GCA_036346955.1. NCBI lineage: Eukaryota > Metazoa > Chordata > Mammalia > Rodentia > Dipodidae > Dipus > Dipus sagitta. The sequence goes on along the minus strand of CM070777.1, from coordinate 45,472,687 downwards.
CTATGGGCAATTTAGGAAAGAGAGAGCTGCCTGAGCTTCCATAGGTTTTATTGTGTGTCGTGAGTATATATATATATATATATTTACAGTATACATTTACTGTCTAAAAGAAGATGCCAGTTCATGTATAATGTACCTGAAAGGTTACATACGGTGTTTGTGTGTGTTTTTTGAGGTAGGGTCTCACTCTAGCTCAGGCTGACCTGGAATTCACTATGTAGTCTCAGGGTGGCCTTGAAACCAAAGCAATCCTCTTACCTCTGTCTCCTGACTGCTGGGATTAAAGGTGTGCACCACCATGCCCGGCTGCTGTTACATACATTTTTATTTGTTAAAAAGAAAAAGAAAGGTCACTTCTTTAAATAATCTTTTGTGTCATGTGAAACAAGTTTTAAAGTCTGCATTCTTTCATTCTGTAATCATAATTTCAAAAGAAATGTTTGTCAAAAGAACTTTCCAAGACATTCCAAAAAATGAGGTTTTCACAAACTTGGTGACAAAATTCGGTTGCTTCCAGATTCAATCTGAGCTGACATTGAATCTATTCATCCCATTTCATGTAAATATTCGTTTTATTTTGCTGCATAAATATGAACGTCTTTGACTGGGGGAGAGGCTGCCACAGATTCTTGAAGGTTAATGTAGTATGATACATACATTAAATTGCCTCCTAAAATCTGGAAAAGATAAAAAGTTCTGAAAACCCCTGGCCCTAAGGGTTTCAGACAAAGGATTGTAGATCTCTACCTTCTGTTAAATAATTTAGAAGGTATTATTTGTTTTAAAATGTGACGCTTTTAAAGCCAGGAAGTGGTAGCGCACGCCTTTAAACCCAGCACTCTGGAGGCAGAGGTAGGAGGATCGCTGTGAGTTCGAGGCCACCCTGAGACTCCACAGTGAATTCCAGGTCAGCCTGGGCTAGAGCAAAAAAGACCCAACCTAGAGCAAGAAAGACCCAACCTTGAAAAACCAAAAAAAAAAAAAAAGTGATGCTTTTATATTCTAGTTTTTCACTTTGTGCATTTTTAAACTAAAAAACATATTGTGAGAGACCCTGGAGAAAATCACAGAGGATTTGGCAATCCATTTGGGGTGAGGAATTGAAGAGAGAGGCCGGAGATTGGCACATCCAGCTGGTGTGTGAGCGCAGGGTGCTGTTCGCCCTGAGGCCGCTAGATGGCGCATGTGCCCCACCGAAAGCGTCGAATCCATGGCTGGGTCTCACCAAGGTGCCAAAGCCGCTAACGCCCAGGGAGGATCCCACGCGCCAGCGAGGACTTTCGGGTACGTGACCTTGGCACCATCGGAGCCCTGCCCTGCCAATGACCTCAAGTTTGGTTTAACGCTCTATTTACTCCTCCATGAAACTTAGAATGACTTATGAACAAGGAAATTCAACTGGTTGGTTCATTGTTGCACTCGGCCTGCAAATTATGGAGCAGGTCCTGCCCAGGACTTCGGGTTTCGAGCACTTTCTCGTGTTGCTCACTTATCCCCTCCCCCGTTCCCCTGCTGAAAGGTGAAGATGTGTTCCATTTTAGAGACCAAGAAACTGAGGATCCCAGGTATGGAGAGAAATATTCAACACCAAGCGCTGACCATGGGGTGGTGTTAGGCCGGTGGCAATACCTGTGGGTGCAGAGTTTTACTCGGCCTGTGACCACTCCCAGCAGGGAGCCTCCCTCGAGCCCACCTGTGCTCAGGGATAGGTCAGACCTGGGTGTATGGGATCCTGTCACGTACCGGACTGAGATTGGGGCTGGAAAATTGAAACGTCCCAGGAAGCCTGGAGACAGCTTTTCTGCTCCATGCGGCTAGTCTGGGCTGGGGCCCCTGGACAGATAGGGGCAGAGCAGGCGTGATTGCAAACGGGGTGGTGGGGGGGAGGTTGGCGTCCCTGCACGCTCCAGTTTGCGTGCCTCCTTGGCACGTGGTTTTCGGAGCCTGCCTTTCATCAGAAGCAAACCGAAGCCCAAATTCTCAGGGCTATTGCAAGGTGGATTAAACACTCTTAACATGCTGGGTACATATTCTTGGACTTACTTTTGGATTTTGTCACAAAGGCAAACAACCGGGTTGTCTGCTCTGGAATGTCCCCACAGGGGATGAGACTCCCAGTGGGGTGAGAAGGTCAGAAAGGGAGGCTGGGCTTCAGGACTAGGAAACTGGGAGAAATGTGGTCCAACAGGTCAGACCAACCACAGTGGAGCTTAGTGGAAGGGGGGGGGGCTTGTCTAGCAGGGGCTTCAGGACACTGGCGGGCATGGGGGAAGGGCCACAGGGAAGAGGGCAGCAGAGGGGGGTTGCTTGTGCCACCCCCACCCTGTAATCAGACAGCTCTAGTGCGGCTGCACAGCCTGTCTCCCCAAATGGGGCTCGCCAGCTCATTTTACAGTAAAGCGGCTTATCCCCAGGTCAGTGAAGAACTTGACATAGCTTTCTATGTCTGACTGGGTGTTCGAACACCCTGGCACCCCATCAGGGGTTTTCATGCCCCAGAATCAAAGAAAGAAAGACCAGCAGAACATCCTTTATTGCTCCCTCTGCCAGACCCCAAGCGGCAAAGGGACAAAGGGGGTGGAAATAGTGGGGCTCCATAACCAAAGTTTCCCCTTACCCCAGGGTCTTGCCCTCCTCAGAGGGAGGGGGTCATCAGCCCACCAGGAGGTGGTCCTGGAGCCTGCGGAGTCAGAGATCCCAGCTCTGCCATAGAATTGCTGTTCATCTCCAGGGGGAGAGACTACTTCCCTGAGCTTCTCATCTACAGAACAGGAGCAATGACAGAGCACTCGGGTCACAGGGTTAGGACCCTATGGGGCCAGGAGTGTGGGTTTACAGTCCCTCAATGGAGACTCAGAATCCAGCGTGCTATCCCGAATAAGTCTTTCCCCCTCTGAACTTCAGTTTCCGCATCTGAAAAAAATGGGAATGTGAAAACTTACTAAAACGTGCTTTCTGAAGTTCTTGTTTCCTTAATCTTTTTTTTTTTTCAGTTTTATTTGTATTTGTTACCTGCGTTTAAGGAGTATGAGACTTTAATAGTGTTACACATAATAAAATAGCAACCGTGCTCAAACAAGTTAGTATAGCAACAATCTCTTAAACGTAAGGATTTTGTACAGTGAGACATCTGGGGACCCTTCTCTGTGTTGCTCCAGTAAAATGTTCAAGCCCCTGGAGTGAAGGCTGGGTGGTCTTTGGCTACAGAGGCCACCTCAGGACCGGGACTGGCTCCTGACCTGCCCAGAGTCTTGAGCCCCAGCCCAAGCCCCAGGCAGACCTGGCGCCATGGGTCCCTCCATAGGCATTCCTGCTGCCGCCCAGTAGCCTTCAGGAATGAAAGGTGACACTCAGAATGGGCAGCGACATTAACCAGATGACATCAGTGTGGAAAGACTGAATGACTTGAAATGTGGGTCTGCGAGACAGAAACCTTCCAGACCGTGACCGCGAACTCTTTGAAAGAAAGGCTCATTTATTCCACCGCGCAACAGCCTGACATAAAGCACCAGACCCCAGTCCCAGAAGTGAAGGATGACAGAATGGCCGGGGTGCGTGACACATGTGCCTCCGCCGCTCTACACTAAGGGACAAGCAGTCACACAAAAGTGCGTCACAGCACCCCTGAGCAAGCAGCCTAGGTTCAAAGCCAGCCACTCACCCTCTTCCTGGGCCTGAATTTCCTTACCTGTAAGAGAGGTTTAACAAGGGTAACTGACAGCTGCGAAAGCTCCCAGAAGTCACCGACACACGACAAAATAAACACTCTGTGGCAAAAGAATGAGATCATACTTACAATAATGACAAGGACATGTCACTAACAATGAGGACACTTTGCAAGGAGTGTAGCTTCAGGCAGATTTGAACTTGCATGGACTGTCCTTGAAACCTAGAAGGTCTCAGTTGAGGGCTCCACATGGCCACTGATGCAATGGATTTATGCAAGGTGAAGGAACATTCTTTAAAAAGAATGATCCCAAGCACAGTAGAGATCTGGGAAGATGGATCGGTGGTTGAAGGTGCTTCCTTGCAAAGCCTGCAGGTCTCTGTGTTCAATTCCCCAGGACCCACATAAAGCCAGATGCACCAACTGGTGCATGCATCTGGAGTTCATTTGCCTGGTGTGACAGTACTTTCTCTCATCAGTAAATGGATATTAAAAAGCATACTATACTGAATGCATCAACCAGTGACCGTCCTTCATTGTGTATGTGCACCTTTTCATAGAACTCCACCACATGCGCATGAGTAAGGCATTGCGCTGTGACTTTTTTCGCTCCGCAAGGGGACTTTATCCTCTCCCTTGCAATCTCATGGGACCATGGTCCATGGCTGGCTGAGCCATTGCTATGTGGGACGTGGCTGGACAATTGCTGCTGGTTCTATCCTGTTGGTTTCCATAAGAACCCACATGCTGTACATAAGACCCCAGTACTTAGCAAAGCAGACTTACTGTAGCAGGCGCTTTCCCGGTGCTGGGACAAATAAAACACCCAAGCAAACAGCGGCGGTGGGAGGAGAGGGTACATCTGGGCTCACAGTCCCAAGGGGAAGCTGCATCGCGGCACAGCAGAGCCTGGGCATCACCTCTTGCCACGCCAGCTGGGAGGAAAACAACAGCAAGAGTGAGTGGGCTCGGGCTGGAGTGACAGCTGGCAGTGAGGGCACCTGCTCGCAAAGCCTGACAGACCGAGTTCCATTCCCTTGTACCCACATAAAGCCAGATGCGCAAAGGGCAGCATGCACCTGGAGTTTCTCTTTCTCTCTCTCTCCCTCTCCCCCACCTCTCCTCGCAAGTAAATAAATAAATAAAACTTTTAAAAAGAGCGAGTGGGGCTGGAGAGATGGCTTAGCGGTTAAGCGCTTGCCTGTGAAGCCTAAGGACCCCCGTTCAAGGCTCAATTCTCCAGGACCCACGTTAGCCAGATGCACAAGGGGGCGCACGTGACTGGAGTTCATTTGCAGTGGCTGGAGGCCCTGGCGCGCCCATTCTCTCTCTCTCTCTCTCTCTCTCTCTCTCTCTCTCTCTCTCTGCCTCTTTCTCTCTCTATCTGTTGCTCTCAAATAAATAAATGAAAAAATAAACAAAAAAATTTTATATAAAAGAGTGAGTGGGCTAGTGAACCCCCAGTATGGCCCACCTCCCCCAGGGATACACCTCCTGCAGCAAAGATCCACCAGCTGGGGATCAAGTCAGAGGCTTCATTACAAACACATGAGGCTCTGCGGGGCTTTTTGCATTCAAACCATCAGACATACCAGAGGCCCTCCCAGCCCATCTGCATTGGCCAATAGCTCTCCCCTCAGATTCTATGCACAGCTGGACCAAACTACACACTGCCCGTGGTGTTGCCCACATCTGTGCTGTGGCACACAGTTGCTTCCCTTTAGAATGTTCTTGCCACCTTACCCATGGCAAAGCCTCAAATCACCCTTCAGGACCATGAAAACCGTTCCCTGCCGGGCTCCGCCGGCGGGGCAGGTAGTGCCGAGGGAAGGACCAGGCCCGCTGGTTCCTCCCAAGGGGCTGAGGAGGAGATGAGCGTCCGACGACTCAGACCTCTCCTGGCCACTGGAGAAAAACCACACTGAGTCGGGAGTCTTGTCGAAGCAGGAACTCGATTTATTGCTATGAACAGTTGCCTATATAATGTTGGGGGTGAAGGCGGGGATTGTAGGATGGTGGGGAAAGGTAAGGGCCAATAGTAAACTGTGACTATTGAAATGATAATTCTAACTCCCATGTGGAGGTAGCAGGTAAGAAGCCATTAGGCGTCTTGCTGAGTCACGTCTGGCCAGAGGCAGATCACCAAACTTTAGCTAGGCTCAGGAAGTTCCACTAGGCCTCACACCTGGGCCTTTAGAGGCCAGCAGTTCCCCCTTCGAGAAACGTTCTCGATCTCTAGTGTGAGTGGTTTCTCCTCCCACAGCAACCAAATGGCACCTGTTTTATTGTCCTTAGGCCAAGACCCACATCATAGTCATCTCCCGACACATGCACGGTGCCTCTCACAACCTCTGCAATGCAGCAGGCGCTCAAGAACGTCTTGATGAGTGACCACCTGCTCGTGGGCATCCCTGCGGCCTCAACAACACGGAGGAGAGCACTTACCTTAGGCGACCAGGGGACTGGCATGGTGGCAAGGGCCTGGTACCTTTCCTTCCCCCAGGTATGTAAGTGGGTCTTGCTGGGGGCCAGGCTTCTTCCCAGCCTTAAGTTCGTGCACAAAAGGAAACCGGAAAAGGGTCTTTCAGAAAAGCTTCCACTTCCTGTGAGCGAAGGCCCCAGTCTTGCACAAGATTCTTCTCGAGATTCCCCAAGTGACTGCTGGGAGCTGCTAGATACACGGCTTGACATCCCTATGCCCCGCCTGGAGACTGCTCCGGAAACGGAGACCCCCATCATTCAACCAGGGTCAGGGAGAGAGGAGACACAGGGGCTCCATTTTAAACCAATCCCACTTCCCGAGCAGATGAGCCGCGAACTGAAAGCACTGGGGAAGAATGGCAAACGGTTGTTAATGTGGGGACGGGGCTTCTGTTGGAAAGTGATGAGACTGTTCTAGAAGTAGACAGTGGTGATGACGATGACACTCAGTAAGTGGATTTCAGTTACTCTGAAATCCTGATAAATTTCATGTGTATGTTGTCACAGTAAAAATAAATAAATAAATAAATAAGCATATGAGGTCCCAATGAGCCCTGAAAGACCCCCTTGGGTTCGACCCCAAGACCCACATAAACAGCTGGACATGGCCACCCACATCTGTAACCTCAGCCCCACAGGAAAGCAGAAACCTGGGAAATGCAGGAAATGGTGGGGGAGAACGGTAAGCTCCAGGATCAGTAAGAGACTCTGGGGCTGGAGAAATGGCTTAGCGGTGAAGGCATTTGCCTGCGAGACCAAGGGACCCAGGTTCGATTCTCCAGGGTCCACATAAGCCAGATGCATAAGGTGGCGCATGCTTCTGGAGTTCGCTTACAGCAGCTGAAACCCTGTCATTCCCATTCTCTCTCCTTGTATCTGCCTTTCTCTCTCTTTCTCTCTCTCTCAGGCAGAGGTAGGAGGATCACCACGAGTTCAAAGCCACCCTGAGGCTACATACTGAATTCCAGGTCAGCCTGAGCTAGAGTGAGACCCTACCTTGAAAAAACAAACAAAAAAAAAAAAAAAAAGAGAGAGAGAGAGAGAGAGACTCTGACTGAACTAAAAATGGGTGGAATAGTGATGGAACAGGACACCCAATATCCTGCTCTGACCACCACAGATCAGAGCACTCCACTGCAGGTGAACACCTAGGGCATTGCATGGGTACATACACGTGTATAAACCACACATATCACACACACGCACACACACACACACACACACACACACACACACACTGTTATCTGTAGCCATGGGCACCCACCTCAACATAACTTCCCACTTAGGACTTGGATCATCTCTCTGCCTTCCACATTCCCTTTTCCACAGCCTCCACCGCTAAAGGCTTTCGTCTGCCCAAGCCTGTGTTATGTGCACTGTGGTGTGCATCGCCTCTAAAAATGTTTAACGCTCAGGAAACAAGAAAGTTCTGGATGGACCAGGCATATGATAGAGCGCTTGCCTATCTGTATAAAGCCCTTGTGTTCAATCCTTTGCACCACAACAGGAAGAGAAGGAGGAGAGGGCAGAGGAAGGAAAGAGAGAAGTTTCTAGATGTTCTAGATGGCTTGTAATGTGCAGGAAAGCAGTCTATGTTCCTGAGAAAAGGAGCATTTAAAAAAAACGTTTTACCATCATAGAGTCAGCCATGAATCCTTCTGTCTTCTCATGTCCTAAATGATGACTATGCACAGCCAAGTCCCCAGGTTGCTAGAAGGACAGATTGGTGACAGAGTCACCCTGGTGTGTTAGCAATTTGACCTGCAAGCTTCCAGGCAGATTGGAAGTTGGAGATGGAGAGCTTGTGTTTGGTCTTTGTAGATTAGCACACAATCACTTAGGGCAGCTCTTACAGTATGTCCTACCAAGGACCCAAGGAACAGGTGTGAAATGACCGTCTGCTCTGTGTAAGACCGGCCCAAGACAGATGACAGGGAGAGAGAGAGAGAGGATACTAAGGAATGATGGCCTTTTCAGACAGACCTGGTGTTGACCCCCGACTCAGCAGTGCTGGCTGAGACCCGAATAAGGTAAAGCCTCCCCTCACCTGCTTCCTCCACTATGAAGAGAAGGCAGGTGCCTAGGCCAACTTCAAAGCAAGGCAAAGGGGGAACACCTAGCCAACAGCAAGAAAAATGTCCATCTCTCCCTGCCTCATGCCATCACTCATCTTGCATGCACAGAAGCTGAAAGTGTCATCTTCCCCCCAGGCCCACGCCGCCTGAGCCTGAAAGATCTGAGGCCTTCATCCCTCGTGTACGCTCTGCCTGAGCCCTGCACTTGGCTATTCACTCTGCATCTTCCCTGTGGCCCCGAGCGACTCCTCTGCTACTGCTGGAGCCCAGAATGGGGAGGAAGTCTAATCAGGTCCAGGAGGAGTGGAGGCCGTCTTTCCCAGCTGGAGGAGCCAACAGGCAGCTGGTAACCTTTAGTCAGCCTGGGGGCCGCCTTCCCAGAGAGAGCCCCAAGCCAGCCTGAGGGGCCACTTCACTGAGGGTCACAAGCCTGAAGCTTGGCATCCCCTGTGAATCAGAGACCAGAATGGGGGGAGGATTTGCAGAGAATAAGGGCACTTCCAGAGCCATGGGACCCTGAGTGAACCTGTTCATTTGTTGGTTTGCTTGTTTGCTTGTGACAGGTCATTACTACGCATCCCATACTGGCCTCCAACTCGTGATCCATCCTCTTGAGTGCTAGGCTTACAGATGTCTACCACGCCTGGAATCAAAGCCTCTCCATAGATTCAGAATAGGCTGGGACTAAATGGGAAGCTAAGATAAAGACTTGTATTTATTGTATATTTTCTGAATCCTTAGTATGAATTCTCTCAGTTAAGCCTGGCCACAACTGACCAAAGTAGGTATGGACTGTTTGTTTGGTTGGTTGGTTGGTTTTTGGTTTTCCAAGGTAGGGTCTCACGCTGGCCTAGGCTGACCTGGAATTCACTATGAAGTCTCAGGGTGGCCTCGAACTCACGGCGATCCTCTTACCTCTGCCTCCAGAGTGCTGGGATTAAAGGCGTGCGCCACCACGCCCGGCTCTGTTTGTTTGTTTTTACAACCAAAAAGACAAAGGCTTCAGGAGACAACGAGATGTGTTTGCCCAAGTTCCCGCCGACACCAGTGTCAAGTGTCAGAGCACGCTGCCTCAGGTCTGTTCTGCTTATTGCCCTACTTTTTCTACTCGGCCCCAAAATTCCTCCTTGTGGGCAGCCAGATGTCTCCTGTGCCCACCCTCCTCTGCCGTGCCCACTCACCCCAACCAGGCCCTGGAAGGTCACAGTCCTGGTCACACCCATCAAGTCCGGTTGCTGCTGGAAATCACATTCAGGGAGCTTCTGAACGAGGGGGGCCCGGTCAGGCGGGCATCTGCGTGGGTCACGTTCATGGGCAGACCATTGCCGGAAGGAAGCCACATGCCTCACCTCCAAGCTCATCTGGTGGGAACAGACACAGTCAGAGGAAGACACAATTGAGTCCCACAGGCCCTCGGGGATTTGGCAGGTCCCTTCACAGCAGCTGCTAGAGCAGGGCCCATCTGGAAGGCTAAGCTTCCTTCGCACTTAGCCTTTCTGAAGCCCCTTGGGGCCAAATGATGGCATACGCTGAGTGGCAGCAGTGTTCCCGAGAGGGTGAGCGGGGTTACCCTAGAGAAACCTCACTGTCCTTGCCCTCTCCTGCCTCCCGGGGTGAGTGGGCAGCACAGCAGAGGTGAGAGAACAAACAACATTCCACCCCAAAGCAAGACAAGTCTCTGTGGCCTGGATGAAGGCCCAGAAAGGAGCTCTTCATCACCCCCAGAAGGTTCCAAGCCCAAGGGCCCCAAACTACAGTGAGCATACAGACAGCCCAGCCCAGCTTCTCTATGGTTCCCAGGAAGTGGACAGGAGTTTCACCCAGCTCTGTGGGAAGTGCCCTCTGACCACCCTGTGAACCCCCAGGCAGCCCCGGGGGAGTCGGCAGCTGACTTGTAGCCAAAGACAGGGCTGGTTTCTCTGGAGGAAAGGAAACCCAGTGGTCTGGCTTCCCAGAGCAGACTGCTTGGAGATGGGGGATCCCCAGAAAGCCTAGGTTTTAAATCTGGAATATAGGGGTGAGGAGGCTGCACTAGAAGGTCCCCCTACTGGGTTGCTGCCCCTGTCCCAGACGCCACTGCCCCTTGCGTCTTCCCTCCCGTTCACGCCTGGGGGACGAAATTTCCTCAGCCCTGCTCAGCCACCTGGACATATCAACAGGGGCTCCTGAGGGCCGCCCAAGTCAACAACCTTCCTCCTCTGCTTAGAGTCCATTACAGAACTTATCACAGCCATCACCTGCCCGCTCCGTGACCTTGAACAGAACAAGAACTTCTCTACACTTCCGCTTCCTTGTGTGTAAGATGGGAAGGTGAATTAATACCTAAGTCAAAATGTTATTCTACGTACCCAGAGGAGGCAAATCCACAGTGGTAGAAGGTAGATTGAGGGCTTGTCAACAGCAAGGGAAGGCGGATGGAGAACTACTGCTAATGGGTACAGACAGGGTTTCTGTTTGGGATGTTGAGAAGGTTCTAGAACTAGATAGTGGTAATGTTTTCACAACCTGGTAAATGAACTTAATGCCCACTTTAAAATGTACACTTTGGGCTAGAGGGATGGATTAGCGGTTAAGCTGCTTGCCTGTGAAGCCTAAGGACCCAGGTTTGATTCTCTAGGTCCCCGGTAAGCTAGAAGCACAAGTTGACTCATGCGTCTGGAGTTCATTTGCAGTACTAAATGCCCTGGTGTGCCTACTGTCTCCCCCCGCCTCCCTGTCTCTCCCTCTCTCTCCTTTTCTGTCTCAAATATAAATAAATTTTAAAAAAATAAATAAAATGTACACTTTAAGATGGATGCAGAGGTAAATTTTACATTAGACACATTTGTGTAACAATAATAAAGAAAAAAGGAGGGCTGGAGAGATGACTTAGCAGTGAAGGCATTTGCCTACAAAGCCAAAGGACCTAAGTTCAATTCCCCAGGATCCACGTAAGCCAGATGCAAAAGGTGGCGCATGTGTCTGGAGTTCATTTGCAGCAACTAGAGACCCTGATGTGCCCATTCTTCTCTCTCTCTCTCTCTCTCTAATAAATAAATAATTAAAAAGAAAATATTAAAAATAAAAAAGATTAGGCTATTAGAGGAAATGAGGGTTGTAGAAATGTCTATCACAAGCATGGCAGAAGAGGTGGCAGAAAGAACACAAGAGCCAAAGGATGAGGAGGAGGGCTTTGGAATACTGTCCTCCAGACACAAAATGGCTGTTGTATTCATAATAGCCGAGCAAAAACAAAAAATTTAAGAAAATGAAAACACCAAAAGAGAAGGGGGTCTAAGTGGGATGAAGGGAGAGGATGGAGGAGAGGAAAGAGTTAATCGAGATTTAAGATGTTATGAATAAGCCACATGGAAACCCACATCTTCACTAGCTAATAGTATATGCTTATAAAGGGAGAATTTGGACAGAAGTATCCCATGGAGATAGATAATATTGTGCCCAGAAGGCGTAGATTTTTATCAGAAAAATTTCTGTGCCAGGAGTGGGATACCTTCCAGAGAGTTGTTGGTCAGGGAGGACTGACAAACATTACAGGCTACTTATTGCCAAGGCCCTTGGTTGCCCACCAGAACCAGATGGTAAGACCTTATTGCTGAAGACTCCACATGTTGAAGCTGTAGGACGCTGAGGACTCAAACTGGAGCTGAGCTGGAAGCCTCTGTTGAGTAGCTGTCGGGATACTGGAAAGATCTATGCATCACCTATTGGGGGAGAAAACTCTTCAGTGGTCTTAACCAGAAATGGACCCTGCAAGCTCTATGGCTGGCCAGCCAAGCCAAATGTACCAATGGCCACAACAGTGGCATGTCTGTTATGGGGAAAACCACTGCCCTCTGATTGGACTTGAGTCTGGTACTGAAAACTTAGCCAAAAGGGCTGGAGAGATGGCTTAGCGGTTAAATGCTTGCCTGTGAAGCCTAAGGACCCCGGTTCAAGGCTCGATTCCCCAGGACCCACGTTAGCCAGATGCACAAGGGGGCACACGCATCTGGAGTTCGTTTGCAGTGGCTGGAGGCCCTGGCGCACCCATTCTCTCTCTCTCCCCTCTTTCTCTGTCTGTTGCTCTCAAATAAATAAATAAAAATACACAAAAAATTAAAAAAAAACTTAGCCAAAAGCCTATAGCTGGGGCGATCAGAAGCCCTCAGTGGGGAAACTACTATTTCTGTCTGGCTAAATGGAAATATTATGCCCATCAAACCTCCCTCTCAATACTTATGTATATGCCCATATATTAACACTACTCTCCCTTTTGGTTAAGGGAGCTTCTCTTTTCAGATGGCGGTGACCACTGAGGTGACTCAAAACTCATCAAAGTGCTGAGAAGAAGTGACAGTGGAGTGTTCAGCACTAAATGAGACATCTCTATCACACCCTCTAAGGCTCAGGATCCATTGTGGAAGACATGGAAGAAATAATGTAAGAGCCAAAGAAAGGAGAGGAGTGCTTACAATACTGTCCTCTAAATACTAAGTGGCCATGATATTCATGGTTTCACAGTGGCTGACAATATACATGAGACCCGAATAATAGGAGGAAAAGAATTGATGACATTAAAATAAAAGAAAGACTTGTGAGAAAGAAGGGATTCAGTGGTGGGGGAATTCCAGGGAAGGAAAATGGAAGGTGGTAGGAGGGGCCTGTGACCATGACATATTGTCTATATGTATGGAAGTTGTCAATAAAAAGTTTAAAAATAAAAAAATAGAAGGGGGCTAGTTGGAAAGAAGGTGGTTCGATGAGGGAAGTTGGTAAGGGGGGAATACAAAAGGTGGTGGGAGGGATTGTGATCAGGGTACATTGTCTATGTGTATGGAGATTGTCAATAAAAAGTTAACAATGAGCTGGGCGTGGTGGCACACGCCTTTAATCCCAGCACTTGGGAGGCAGAAAAAGAAGGACCACCATGAGTTCGAGGCCACCCAGGTCAGCATAGGCTAGAGTGAGACCCTACCTTGAAAATAAAAAAAAACAAGTAAAATCACAGAATCTAATACAGAAAAGACCCTCAACAGATTTTTTAAAATTATTTATTTATTTTTAAGCAGAGAGGAAATGGGCGTGTCAGGGCCTCCAGCCACAGCAACCAAACTCCAGACATCTGGCTTTATGTGGGTACCGGGAAATTGAACCTGGGTCATTACCCCCCTCAGCGGATTTTAATTTCTTTCCTTTTCTCAGTTGCCACTACATTCAATTCAAGACGACATGCTTCCCCACCAACACCACGCCTCCTTCTAGGCCTACCCAGGGTAAATCACTTTTCTTTTTAAATACTTGCTCTGAGATGCAGGCATTTCATCGTAGGGGATAAACCCGTGCACTGTTTCATAAAGCGAAGTGTGACATACAGCCACCTGCCCCCTTCCCTTCTCCTGCATGCTGCTGTCCCCAGCCTGGCTCGGAGTGAACAGGTCCCAGATTTCACCCTTCACAAGGAAGATCAAAGAATGCCTCGGGGACAGACACGGGGACACGCTCCTGGAATCTTAGCACTCAGGAGGCTGAGGCATGAAGATGACGAGTCCCAGGCCAGCCCGAGAGATGATGATGATGATGATGATGATGAGATGATGATGATGATGATGATGACGATGATGCCCCCGCCACTGCCTTGGGCCCCCAGACAGGAGCTTATCCTGGAATCTTGTCACTGTCCTCACAAACACTGCCATCTCAAAAGATAAGACTGATGGTTTCTGGGAAGCATTTTCCGAGAGTCTCTGGTGTTTGTACGCATCTTGGGAGCAGAGACCTGGCTGTGCTTGTGCAGAGCAAACAGCCTCACAAGATACACAGTGTCTCCCTCCACAGCAAAGCACCACCAAGCAGAAAACGGTCCGCTTCCCCCACCCAGGCTCCTGTCCTTTCACGCAGCGCAGAGCACGTCCAGGCGACACCTGGTCCTCTTTGCATCCAACAGTCTGGGATGGAGACTAAGTCTCAAATACTCTGCCTTAGGACATTGGACTTACACGTTGGGGATCCTGGGTCCTTGTGCAACTCTGGGAATCTCCACTTTCCATGTTCCCAGCTTTGTCTTACACTGAGCTCCACTCCCATACTCACGACTAGTGGTGATTTGTAGTTTGTTTATACCTGACGAAGTGTTTTCTCTGGACACCAACCCATTCACTGTTGGTCACCCCTAAACTAGCCAAGCTAGGATTCATTCCTGTTTGGGGAATCCCAGTGGTCATCGCCATCTGAAAAGAGAAGCTTCTCTAACCAGAAGTGAGAGTAGCATTAAGTGTAGTGTTTTCAGGGCAGTTTGGTAACAATAATATATGTATTTATCCAGACAAGAGCAGGCTTTATACCCCTAAGGCTCATGACCTCCCCTGCCATGGGCTTTTGATTAGGTTTACAGTACCAGGCATGTATTCCCTCCCAAAGAGCAGTCTTCCAGTCCAATTAGAGAGCAATTGGTTTACCCCGGAGCAGACATGCTACTATTATACTCATTCGGTCATTTGGCCTATCTGGCCAAACTTGAGGCTTCCAGTGTCCACTGTTTTCACTGCTGGTGACTTCTGTCTCACATAGGGCTGCATACAATGTAGCTTTTTCCAGCTTTCGGTTAGCTGGTCTACAAGGAGAAGGTTTTCTGCTCAGTACCAGCTTGATTTCTCAGTGATCTTGCCACCCAGGCATGTGACGTCTTCAGCAATAGGGTCTTACCATCTGTTAAGGGACACCAAGGACCTTGGCAATAGTCTGTAATGAAGAAACTCAATTCTTGAAGGATGTCATTCTTGGGGGAGTCCCCCTTTCTTCATCAGCCACCCTTAATACCAGAAGAGTCAACAATTCTTGAAAGCAAAGCTTCCATTTCTGCATCTGATTAAAGGTCCCTAAACCTTCCATTTCTTTAGGTTTCCCCAAGAAACTGCGTGACATATATCTGTGTATGTATTTTAGCCTATTGTGTGAGATTGTGAGGTCAAACAACTGATTCAGAGTAATGCCCAGGACCCTGCCTGCATGACAGAATATAAATCCCAGCAGATTTTCTGCTGATGTGCTTTCTTGCCAGAATTCTTTTAAAAGCTCTGTACCCTTCTACAGAAATAAGCATTGCCTTGCCAAGATACTTCCAACTGTGTGGACATTCTCAAACCCTAGACTCATTTCTAACACAGAGGAGATTCTTGTGAGTCTATAAAAATTCACACACTAGGATTAAAAGACTGGAAAAATACAGATGTGGCTGCATACTTGGCCCAAAAGCTGAGGGACATTGTCAGGTGATGCTTTTGAGTTAGATCCTTGAAGCAGAAGTCCATGATGTGGCCTCTGTATTCTAAGGCCTGGCTCCCAGCATTCCGAGTCAGCAACCTGGCCCTGCTGAGAACCAACCAAGCTTTGAGAACTGACTCACACCAGCAAATTCACCAGAGGCTCTCAATGGAACCAGGAGTAACTTTCTTCACAAATTTACTCTGAGAAATACAAGACAGAGAAACAAGGATAGACAGAAGGAGAAAGGAGAAGAAGAAGGGAATGAAGGAAAATAAAGAGAAAGATGGGGAAGGGAGGGAGGGAAGAAGGAACAAAGGAAGTGAGGAAGGAAGGAAGGAAGGAAGGAAGGAAGGAAGGAAGGAAGGAAGGAAGGAAGGGAGGAAGGAAGGAAGGGAGGGAGGAAGGAAGGAAGATAGGAAGGAAGAAAAGAAGGAAGGAAGGAACAGAGGGAGGAAGGAAGGAAGGTAGAGAAGGAGGAAGGAAGGCGAGAATAAGGAAGGAAGGAAGGGATGGAGGGAAGAAGGAAGGAAGGAAGACCTATGCTACATGGTCTGTGCTAGTATCTTTGTAGCATTTCCTAGGCTGAAGTCAAAGCCAAGAAAAATGGGTTTGGGGGGGTAGAGACTGCTTCCCTGTCTCTCAGAACCTTAAGAACTCTGCAGACCTACCCTTCCCCTACACCTCTCCAGTGACCTCAAAACATGTCTGACAGATTCTGGCTTTGTCTCCCCTGGAAAGCCCAATATAAACACACCCAAATTCTTCTCTAAGATCGCAAATATTCCTTTTGTTTTTCAAGGCTCCAGGCTGACTGTGCCTCTGGCTAACTGTGCTGGCCTCAGAGACCATGGTATTTATTCCTGGAAGCCAGGACACTTTCTCAGCTTCAAACCCCTTTCCCACCCCTCACTCCTGGGTCATGCCCATTGAGTTTGTGCCTTTCCAAAACACTGAGTCATCCTCTGAGATAATATCTACAGATGATTTCTTCCATTTGTTTAAATTTTCTTCTGTAACTCCTGAGGGGTTGCCTTTGTTCTAAATTATAGCGAGTGAGGATTGGCCAATCTCTCTCCTCTCTCTGGTATGAACAGCATTTTTTACTGGCTCAATCAGTAAATTACTATTTATAGAGTAGAAACAAAACTAGCCCCAAGCAGGTGTTTTCAAGTTTAATTACACATTAACCATAATGGTTACAGACAGCAAAAGAGCCGATGGAAAAGAAAGGTGTTGACGGGGCCCATTCTGGGTGCAAGCAAGTGGTTGGATCATGGTTTTCATGTATCCCATCTCTGTTCCATCAGAAGTAGGAACCTGCATCACGTAAAACCGTTGCTTATGATTAATCGTCAGAAATAATATTTGGATTCAGTTTCCCACATTCCTCTAGAAATGCAGCTGTCTGAACTCCCTAGGCATGTGTATATTTTCATCCGTTGTTTTAATGAGTTCAAGCAGAGCAACACAGCCAGAGAAAGTGTAAGTCAGGCTCTCTGGTCAGAGGAAATGGATCTATGGGTAGTTTCCATGTGCTAAGAGTAGAGTGGTCATGGAAAACATTGGATGCTCAGTTCAATTTAAATTTTAGATGAGAGCTGGAGTGATGGCTTAGCAGTTAAGGAGCTTGCCTGCAAAGCCTGAGGAGCCAGGTTCAACTCCCCAGAACCCACGTAAGTCAGATGCATATGGTGGTGCATGCATTTGGAGTTCATTCGCAGTGGCTAGAGGGAGTGGTGTGCCCATTCTCTCTCTCTCTCTCTCTCTCTCTCTCTGTCTCTCTCAAATAAGTTTTAAAAATACAGTACAAAATTTAAAAATAAAGCCAGGTTTGAGACATGACTGGAAGAGCACTGAATGCTTATCTGAAGTTCACATTTGAACTGATGTTTTGTACTTTTGTTTTCTAAGCCTGGCAGCCCTCACAACTCTGCATAGGAGCGAAGAAGAAAAGGTGAATTCATTCTTCCTAGTAAGTTACTCATAAATCACACCTTAGGGCTGTGGAGATGGCTTAGCAGCTTAAGGCACTTGCCTGTAAAGCCTAAGGACCCAGGTTTCATTCCCTAGTACCCACGTAAGCCAGATACACAAGGGGGCTCATGCATCTGGTGTATCTGGAGTTTGTTTGCAGTGGCTCTCTCTATATAGCTGCCTCTTTCTCTCTTAAATAAGAAAGAAAGAAAGAAAGAGAGAGAGAGAGAGAGGAAAGGAAGGAGGGAGGGAAGGAGGGGAGGAGGGAGAGTGGGAAGAAGGAAGGAAAGGAGGAAGGAAGGAAGGAAGGAAGGAAGGAAGGAAGGAAGGAAGGAAGGAAGGAAGGAAGGGCCTTAAATCTTACTTGCCCTCTACACAGGGTCTGAATTGGAGCTCTTTCCTCACCCACAACATGGTATATGCCCACAATACATGCCTAGCAGGCAGCTTCTGACCAAGTTCTCCACTGGCTCCCATTTCCTAGCTGATAAAGTCCACATAAGTGGGCTGTCTGAGTGGGTCCTAGGCTCATCTCCTGACTCTCTCCTTCATGTTTGTCACCTCATTTTATTCCCAGGACACACTCTTTCCCCTCACAGTCTCTGGCTCTTCACCCTGCAAGAACCACTTCAGCCCGTTGTTGCTTAGGGAGGCCGCTGAGGCCCCCAAAACAATACGGACTATTGCCGCTGGTCTTGATTGCCCACGACAGTTGTTAGTTGTTGTGACCCTATCGTTCCATCACTTGCTTCAGGAGCAGGACACTGAGAAATCAAGCTGGATCTGAGCTGGAAGCCTCCTCCCTGCTGTCATCATGCCCGGAGAGCGCTCTGCAGGCAGCTGGGGAAGAAAAGCCATTAACAGTCGTGCCCATCAGTGGACCCTGCAAGCTACGCAATCAACCAGGCAAGCAAGATGTGTGTACAGTAGTGGCGTGTCTGTTTGTCTTGTGGCTTTGGAGGCCTGCTCCTTCCAAGAGAATTCAGACCTGGTACTGAAAATGTATTCAAAAGCCTGTGGCTGGAAAGGTCACAGGCCTGAGGAGAGAAGCTACTCCTGTTGGTTGACTACAAGGACATGGTGTATCCATCAGAGTCCCCTCTAAATACTCATGTTTATGCCCATAGATTAGTGCGGCTCTCACCTTTAGTCTAAGAAGTTTCCTTTTGCAATTAGTGGTGACTACTAAAGAGACTCAAAGTTGTCAAAATGCTGAATATAAGTGACCATTAAGTGCTCGGGGCTAAATGAGACATCTCTATCACCCCTCCCCCAAGGTCCAGAATGCATTGCAGAAGAGAAGGAAGAATTTAAGAGCCTGAGGATGGAGAGAAGTGCTGTGGAATGCTGCCTCCCAAACATAACATGGCCCCTGCTTTTGTGAGCTCACAGTAACTGCCATTACCCACACAAGACGTGCACAAGATCCGACCTGTCTACACTGGGTCATGGGCGATGGAGGAGGGCGTGAGGCCCCCATCCCTTGAGGAGTTCTTGGCAGTTAATGGAGGAGCAGGAGACATTGTCCTCTGTGGTTTTAGCCACTGGCAAGTTGCACGTGCTTTGGTGAATAATCTCTCACCTGTGCTCATGCAGGAGACGCTGATTAAACTCAATGGATCAGACATACACAAGAGAAGAAAAGAAGACATGGATATAAAAGAGAAACTAGTTGGAAAGTGGAAGAAAGACAGGGAGGGGAGGTAGAGAAGAGAATAAGAGGAGATTATGATCAAAATATATGATACAAATGTATTCAAATTGTCAACAAAAATGTCCTTTAAAAAACAGCCAGGCGTGGTGGCGCACGCCTTTAATCCCAGCACTCGGGAGGCAGAGGTAGGAGGATTGCCGTGAGTTCGAGGCCACCCTGAGACTCCATAGTGAATTCCAGGTCAGCCTGGGCTAGAGTGAGATCCTACCTCAAAAAATAAAAAAATAAAAAATAAATTTAAAAAAGGACCAGTTCAGTTGTTGCCTCCCTGGTAAGTCTGCCCAGAGTCTAGGGAATTCCAGCCTCTCTCTTCTCTCCTCCCATTGTTTCAATATGGTTTGAGTTTATTCCCCAAGGTTCCTATGTTGGGAGCTTAGTCTCCAGTGGGATGATGGTAAGGGGCTTTGGAACCTTTTTTTTAATTTTTATTTTTTAATATTTTTATTATTTATTCATTTGAGAGAGTCAGAGAGTAAGCAAGAGAGAATGGGAACTCCAGAGCCTCCAACAACTGCAAATGAACTCCAGACACATGTGCTTATGTGGAGTCCTGGGGAATCGAACCTGGGTCCTTTGGCTTTGCAGGCAAATGCCTTAACTGCTAAGCCATCCCCCCAGCCCAGCTTTGGAATGTTTAAGAACAGGGCCCAGTGGGAAGTCACAAGACAGACCCCTCCACTTCAGTATGGCTTCCTGTCCTAACATGTGATTTTTTTCTCTCATGTGGATCTGTCACTGGGGTGCCATCGACCATGAGGTGATGCAGCCAGGTGACCCAAAGCACACGCTGCTTGGACTACAGACTACAAACCTGTAACTTATAAACCTAAGTGCCAACCTCAAATAGTGCATGGTAGCAATACAAAAAAATAAAATGGATTGATAAGTGGCGCTTCCCGCCCTGAATCATGGGATGCTTGTTCACAATTTTTTCTCTTTCAATTAACTATGAATTCATCAAAGGGGTTTTCTATACCATGTCATATATATATCTTTGACTCCTTGGCACTGAGCACAAGGCTTGGCCCAGTCAACACTCCCAGTGGGAGTAAGTTTCCGGCAGGATGGCTCTAGCATGCAACCTCAGATTCTCAACCTCACGGACCTGGCTCTGTGGCTGCCTGCTAAATCCGTGGTGCTGGAGTCATCCTAGTAGAGGCTGGGAAGTGGGGTGAAGTCAGCCGAGTCCCCAGGTTGTAATTCACCTGATTGCTGAGCACAGTCACACGTGGGCAGGGGTGGAGGGTCGGGGGGAGCTCTTCTCAGGTGACTGACTCTGTCCCCAGGCCCAGATAAATCACTTTTCCTAAAACCAGAGCTGTTTCTCTGCATAGGACTCAAGTCCTTGCTCAAAAACCCATCAAACAGGGGTTCCTGTAAGGTGTGGTATGTGGACCAAATGCTTGTATAGCACAGCTGTCATCTGAAGGGGAAGACAGCAAGCCTGGTGACATCAGGACCAACATCCCAGCGCACTACACTAAAGAGGGCTCAGTTTATGCTCCCGAGAGTCACACAGACTCCAACCACTCTATAAATACAAGCATACATACCACACACACACACACACGCACGCAGAGCAACCCTCTCTATCATGAGCTTTGAGGCTCTTGCTTCTGGAACCTTGTAGATTGGTTACCACTAATGTCCATCTCCGTGGTGGTCCCTCCGGGATAAGTGGTTGTCACCTCACCCTCATGTACCCGAGCTCAGTGACGGTCTGTAGACCTAAAGCAGAGTCTACCTATCCACACACCCACAGCTCCTCGGGGTCAACATGACCTCGCCACATTTTTGCACTTCCGTCTTTCATTTCCTACCTCCTGACCATCCGTTTCTCAATCGCTAGCTGACAAAGAAAGATTCCTTGCTTAACTGCAGTCGGATGCCTGAAACTTCTCCGGGCCCATCTGTGTCATTCCTTGTAAAATCCAGTGTTGGCAGAAATGCCCTACACTATAAATCCAGGCACTCCAGACATCTTATGGGGTACCTTTCCCTCCACCATCCCCCAGGTGGTGTCTGTTGGTCTGTTTCCCCAACATCTTCCTTACCCAAGATGCCTCCTCTTAGTCATTTCATATTCACAAACCCTCATTCTGCTCCTTGCTCAGAGACTCCTGTATGTCCGTGCAGTGTGGCCAGTTGAGCCCAGTCTCCGTCATTTGTTGCAAAATCACTAAATAATGTCAGTCTTACTGACATTAGTAAGTAGCACTGAGGAATTCTTTAATCCTTTTACCTAGAACCAGATTGAGCCTGGCGTCACCAACTGTGTCCCTAAGTGTATTTACACCTTCCGGCTGCTGAATTTCACCCCCACCTTCTCCTTGGGAGCCCTCTCCAACTCTTTCAGCAAGAGCATAGACTTCAGTGAGGGTCACTCGCCATGGCCAGCTGTGTGAACTGGGGTAAGAGAGTTGATCTTTGAGACTATTAACCCAACTTACCTGAGGATAACGTCCGCACTTAACAAGCCAGCCTAGCACTTAGGATATAATCAGCAAGCATTCCTTTCATGTTCTCTTAAGCAGGTCTCTGGGTTGCTGTTTGTCTTACTAATTTCCTGACCCAGGGTCTGTGAGGGTGGGTCGGGGCGGGGGGAGGATGAAGAGGATAGGCAGAGTGGGGAGGGGTCACTTAGGCACAAGCCTTTTATGGCTATTGAACATCTATCAACAAGAGGCCTCCATCCACTATTAAAACAATCTACCCTGAGAAGCAGAGGAAGGCGAGGCGGAGGGGGATACCAAACATTACTCAAGGAGGTCAATGACCAATTAAAAAATGCCTGCATATGGGGCTGGAGAGATGGCTTAACTGTTAACGTGCCTGTCTGCAATGCCTAACGAGCCAGGTTCATATTCCCAGTACCCACGTAAAGCCAGATGCGGTGGTGCACACATCTGGAGTTCGTTTGTGGTGGCTGGAGGCCCTGGTGTGTCCATTCTCTCTTCTCTCTATCCTTCTCTCTGCTTGCAAATAAATGAAAAAATTTTTAAAATGCCTCCCTTCATTGAACAGCTATGGAACTCAAGCCAGGCTCTGGACTTTTTTTTTTAGGGGGCGGGGGGGGTTGGAGGTAAGGTCTCACTGTAGCCCAGGCTGACTTGGAATTCACTATGGAGTCTCAGGGTGGCCTCGAACTCATGGCGATCCTCCTACCTCTGCCTCCCGAGTGCTGGGATTAAAGGCGTGCACCACCACGCCTGGCTTAAGGCTCTGGACTTTTACTCTGAGGATTCAGGGATGTTATGAGGAGCCCTGACCTCTTGATTGTCCCATCCGGTGGCCTTGTATAGAGGTGAGGATTATATGAGGTGACAGTAGGGGTGTATGCATGCAGGAATGCATGTTAAGCATTACATACATGTTAAGCAGAAGTGAGTGCAAAGTGCCACACTGACCCAGAAAACAGAGGGAAAAAGAAGGAAGTGGTGGGAGTGTCCATTGAGAGGAACTGGAGCCTAGGGGAGCAACGGCTCACCAGGTGACCTACGGTGGAGCAGACAAACCCAAGGAGCCTATCTGAGCCGAACTACTGTCTTGAAAGTCGTCGCTGCTGGGCTGGATAGATGGTTTAGCGGTTAAGCGCTTGCCTGTGAAGCCTAAGGACTGTCGTTCGAGGCTCGATTCCCCAGGACCCACGTTAGCCAGATGCACAAGGGGGCGCACGCATCTGGAGTTCGTTTGCAGTGGCTGGAAGCCCTGGCGCGCCCATTCTCCCTTTCTCTCTCTCTGTCTGTTGCCCTCAAACAAATAAATAAAAAATAAAACAAAAAAAATCATTTAAAAAAAAAGAAAGTAATGGCTGCATTTGGACTTCGGTGCTGAGAATCAGGGGAAGTAAGCAGGGCAAGCAGGCAGAATCTGGAGATGGGTGTGGCAGGGCACAGGGCCCACTGAACCTAACACAGGGTGGGCGGGCCTCGAACTCTAGTCAGAAGCCACTACCACCGCTTAAAGCAGTGTGAGCCACATAGGCTAATCATCTGAGCTGCTCTTGTACCAAATGTGTTCCAGAAACGTGTATCAGGTGACTGTACAGATGAGCCAGCAGACATTCCATCTGTTAAATGGATGAGTTCTACTCGCCCCAGCTTTCCCATGAGGTGATGGGAAGGCAGATTTGACACGGCAGAGGTAACTGTGCTGAGATGTGGATACTGTGTGAGTGGATAAAATCCATCTCAACTTCTCACTGCAGGGAGAAGCCTCGGTCGAAGACCTCTCCCCGAGAAGTGGCTTCCACTCATTGTCACATCACTGTGATGACAAGCACAATTGTGAGGGAAATCTGACATCATGAGGTGAGGTGGGACCAAGTATACAAATAGGATAGTAAAGACTGACCAGTGATGGCCTTCCCTGTGAGTGCCCTTGAGAATCCAGACCTCTGTTTTATAGAAAGGGAAACTGAGGCATAGAGAGGGTCCAGTGTCACAGAGCCCATTCAAATCACTGGTGTCCTAACAGCTCATAATATGGAATGAGCATTGATTGGGCACATGCAGTGACCCTATGAGATAAACACTGTCATCACCTCCATTTTCCAGATAAGAAAACAGACACAAGAAAGCCAAGTATGAGCTGGAGAGATGGCTTAGTGGTTAAGGCGTTTGCCTGCAATGCCTAAGGACCCATGTTCTACTCTCCAGATCCCACGTTAGCCAGACACACAAAGGTGAGGCAAGCACAAGGTTGCATGTGGCCACTAGGTGGCGGAAGCATCTGGAGTTCGATTTCAGTGGCTGAGGCCCTGGTGCACCCATTCTCTCTCTCTCTCGCTCGCTCTCATTCTCTTTCTGTGTGTCACTCTCTCTCTCTCTAAAAAATACTTTAAAAATAAAAATAAAAAAAAAGAAAACCAAGTAGCCTGCCTGGGCTCATACAGGTAGCAAGCGAGGGTTATGATTGGCATCTTCCTGTTGCCAAGGCAACCAGAAGTCCACAGGGTGTCTTTGTGGGAAGACATATGTTGTTTCACTTATTTGAGGATAGGAGGAAGGTGACTACAATGAAGGTGACTGATGTTGGACATGGAAAATGAGAAGCCTATAATGATGTTTCTTACCTGAAAGTGAAAAAAAAAAATGTTCAAGGACTCTCTCCGTTAAAGCCAGGATCTGGAGAAAGGGAGGCAGTTAGGGTTGATACGATGCCTGAGCACCCACCCGCCCTCCTCTCCCATTAGCTGACACCATCAATTCAAGGTTAATGCATGTTAGCACTGGGAGCTAATTACTTTACCATCAGACAAAGAATGTCCCTGGAGAACAGTGAGAGTTGAGAGCTAGGGAGAAAATGACAAGGCCGAGGCAAGAAAGAGACCATCTTCCTCTTACAAACAGGACGAGAAGATGGGGCCCTCTGAGATACGCTCCTCCACTTCTGGAGCATGCTCTCCAGGGCAGCCCAGTATCTTTCTAGATGGGTCTCCAAGCTGACTGCCCTGCCACAACGTTTGTCTCGATTTCTCGGTCATCAAGCACCCAATACCCCACATGGTGGCCTTGGTAGTTGTTGAAAAGAGCTTGGTGAAAGCCCTTTAGTTCCAGACTTTATTTCGTACCTAGTCTCTGTCAAGCAATTGTATGCAAAGAAAGCGGAGGGCCCTGACCACAAACGATGAATAAGATCTCACAATTGACTTCCAGGAGCTTTTAATACTGGGAAAGAGGAGCAGGCAGCCAACGGACCCTGGCATTTGGCTATGCCATGGGACAATGATTTCATTCGAACCAGAAGGTTCTGGGAAGGAAGAGAACTTTGAAGGCATTAGAGCATGAGCAGTACTCAAGAGGGGAAGGAAGGTTAGGCCAAGGAAGAAAGAAGCAAAGCAAAACCTCAGAGAAAAAGGAAGAATTTGTTTGCCATATCTGGGAAGTGGCTCAGCTCAGAAGCCCACCTGGGATGTGAGGTTCGATATGTTGAGAGATGAAAGTGTTATGCCTTCAAATGAGACAGGCCTCTTTCATCTTCTTACTGAGAAAAGATGACCTCAGACAGGCCTGAACCTCCCCCCCCCCACCACCACATACGCACACGCTCCAGGCCGTATAGCCAAGGCAGAGCTGTCTATGTATCCAAAGTGGATGGGTGAAGATGACTGAATCATAGTTCGAGTACTTCTGCGAGAAGAGTGGTAAGTCTGAAGTGTGGAGCTAAGTGGAGCCTAATAGGATGACCTGAAAGGTGGTGTCCAGGTGGTTTCCTGAGGTTATTTGGGGAAGGGAGCCATCTATTGAGCACTTCCATATGCCCTGTGATTAGGACAGGTGTTTTGCATGTCACTGGTCCTCACAGTAGCCCCGTGGCGTACTTATCACCATCCCTTTCTGGAAAGGAGAAAATTGAAGCTCAAGGGCATTGAGAAATGACTCGTCCACTCTTGGGGAGTGGCAGAACTGTCATTTATACCTCATTCAAAAGGCCAGGTTCCTGTCTCTACTCGGGGGGTTTTCAACAGTGGTACTGTTGATGTTTCTGGACGGATGGTTCTTTGTGGTGGCAGTCATCTGGGAACTGTGAGCTGTAGCAGCAATCCTGGTTTCTACCCGCCAACATACACCTGGAGACCATCCAAAGTATGTCTTCAGCTTCTTTTCACAATTGACAGTGACTACTGAAAATTCTCAAAACTCATCAAAACGCTGAGAAGAAGTGATGAGTGCTCAGGGCCCTATGAGAAGTCGACATCACGCCCTTCGGGGCCCGGAGAACATGCAGAAGAGGTGACGACAGAAAGAATGTTAAGAACCCAAAGATGGGGAGGAGTGCTGTGAAACTCTGTCTTCCAGACGTATAGTGGCCTCTGCATTCATGACTTCATAGCAGCTGTTGTTACCTGCCCAAGACCTTCAAGCCTTGACCAAAGGATCCAGACCAAGTGTGCCCAAGACATGCATAATTGGGCTCATCAATATTCTCTAATGGATGGTTGCGGGGGGGAGCCAAAAGGGGAAAAGAAGGACATCAAAGTAAAAGAGAGACTAGTTGGGAAGAAGGGGATCGGTGGAAGGAGGATAAGGGGAGACAAGAGAAGGTAACTGTTTCCATAGTTACTTCTTTTTTGAGAAGTGCCTGTTCACTTCATTTGCCCATTTATTCAAGGGACTGGGGGGAGGGATGGTTTTTAATTTTTTTAGTTTTTATATATTCTAGCTATTGATTACTTTCGATATATAACTAGCAAAGATTTGTATGCCCTTCTATAGGCTGTCTCTTCACTGTTAATTGTTTCCTTCACTAGAAAGACCTTTAATGCACAGTCAGAAGTATTCCCCTCCATCCCCCCAGCTCAGAATTGGAATGTAGAATCAGCATTGTTTTTTTCTCTGCAGATTTAGCAATGTCTAAGCTGGTGTCAAGTTGCAATGGCAGACAAGAGAAGAAAGAACTGACTTTTCAAGTTTGTGTTACAATGCCAAACCCCAGAGTACACCCAGACATGGAAACCAAAACCCTAAAATTACCTGTTAGAGGATTGTGTACAATACCTTGGAGAATGAGTGGTGGGAATTTACTTGGTTCCTCTACCCTGGCCCCCACTTCACACTGAGCCCTCCCCAGAGTCTTTCAGTCTTTGGGGAAGGTGAACCCTGCCGAGGACCCTGGGAAAAGCAAACAAGCTTTGTCTAATTGAACCCCCTCTTCTTGTTCACAGGAGGGATATGCGGAGCGGGTAACTGGTCCAAGGTCACATCCCTTAGCTCAGGCCACATCAGAACTTGTCTGGACCAGTGTCCTGGTTTCCTAAGCTAGCAGCTTTCCTGCTTTTCAGTTCTCCAATCTTTCCATCAAATATCTGCCAGGGTGATCTTCACACAACTGGTTACGTCACTTCTCGGTTTTTAACTACCTCGTTGCCACAAACTAAAGCTCAAATTTCTGGCCATGTCATTCAGGGATGACTACATGATGCCCTACCTACTGTCCAACTCCATTCAAGCCACACTAGCTACAGGTCAGACTTCTATTCCAGTATTCACACAGTTCCCTCCACTTAGGATGTCCTTCTTCCTGGGGAGACTTCTTTTTAAGGTTTTCTTGAACCTCTTCTGTAAGCATCCCTGCCTCCTTACTCTCATCCAGACAGAATTAGCCCAGGCTGACTTGGAATTCACTATGTAGTCTCAGGCTGGCCTCAAGCTCATAGCGATTCTCCCACCTCTGCCACCCTGAGTGCTGGGATTAGAGGCGTGTGCCACCACACCCAGCAAGTAACTTTTCTTTCCACGTGTCCCAGTGGTTTCAATGCTACCACTCAAACTCCCAACCTCTAATGCTGTGGGTCTGAATACCATACTGGTTATGTTTAGTCATTCAATACATTTTCCTAAAGTTTTCAGGCACCTCATTTTTCTTAAGAAGTCTCACACTCGCCTGTCATATGCTCATGTTCCATATAATTGCAATTTTAGACCGCATAAGGATAAGTTGTGGATGGATGTATAACAATCATAGCTGACAAACTATAACCATTGAACCAAATCTTGTCTGCTGTCTTTGTAAATAAAATTTTTATTAGAACTCACCATGCCCATTTATTCCCATATCATCTATGACTGTTTTTATGCTCCAAGGACAGGGTTGAGTAGCTGTAAAAGAGACTGTGTGGCCCACAAAGCTGAAAATATTTACTATCTGGTCCTTTGTAGAGAATGTTTGCTGACCTGAACAGTCAACAGGGTAAGGACCATAGTACCTGAAACATAAAAGTCACCTGTTAATGGGCTGGAGAGATGGCTTAGCGGTTAAGTGCTTGCCTGTGAAGCCTAAGGACCTCGGTTCGAGGCTCGATTCCCCAGGACCCACGTTAGTCAGATGCACAAGGGGGAGCACACATCTGGAATTCGTTTGCAGTGGCTGGAAGCCCTAGCGTGCCCATTCTCTCTCTCTCTCTCTCTCTCTCTGCCTCTTTCTCTCTCTGTCGCTCTCAAATAAATAAATAAAAATAAACAACAAAAAAATTTTTTAAAAAAAGTCACCTGTTAAGAGCTGAAGAGATAGCTTAGCGGTTAAGGCACATGCCTGCAAAGCCTAAGGGCCCAGGTTCAATTTTCCAGATCTTAAGATGCACATGGTGGCACACATGTCTGGAGTTTGTTTGCAGTGGCTAAAAGCCCTGGAGTGCCCATTCTCTCTTTCTCTCTCTCTAATAAATAAATAAATAAATAAATAAATAAATAAATAAATAAATAAGAATAAAAAGAAAAGTCACCTAGCCAGGCATGGTGGCACACACCTTTAATCCCAGCACTTGGAAGCAGAGGTAGGAGGATCGCCATGAGTTCAAGACCACCTGGGACTCCATAGTGAATTCGAGGTCAGCCTGGGCTACAGTGAGACACTACCTCGAAAAAACAAACAAACAAACAACAACAACAAAAAGCTGCTGAGATGTTATCTTCAGCCCCCAAATGAGAGAGGTATGCTTGCCTGGTGTGAGGGGTAATTTTCATTGTCAACTTGAGTGGATTTGAACTCAGCCAAGAAGACATACCTTTGAGGGCATTTCCAGAGAGGCTTGAGGAGAGAGATCTACCCTGAATATGGACAGCACCATCTCATGGGCTGGCATCCCAGACTGAATTTATAAAAAGGGAAAAGGGCTGGAGAGATGGCTTAGTGGTTGAGGCACTTGCCTGAGAAGCCTAAGGACCCATGTTTGACTCTCCAGATCCCACATAAGCCAGATGCACAAAGGTGAGGCAAGCGCAAGGTCACACATGCCCACTAGGTGGCGCAAGCATCTGGAGTTTGATTGCAATGGTTGTGCCAACTCTCTCTCTCTCTCTCTCCCTGTTTCTTTAAAATAAAATTTACAAAGGGAAAAGGAAAAATCCAACCAAATGTCAGCATTCCCCTTTCTCTGCTTCTTGATCTGCTTAGATATGAACAGATTCCTGCTGCCATAGCCACCACCACTTCTGGGTCTATGCCTTCCCCACAGTGACGCACTGTGTCCTCCAAAACCATGAACCAAAATAATGCCTTCCTCCTGAAATTGCTTTTTGTCAGCTGCCTGGTCAATGGAGAGTAACTAACCCAGCAGGCCTGGGCAAGCAATGGTATCTAATGAAGAGCTCTTCCCTTTTCCACAAGGCAAGTTTGGGGAACTAACAGGCTTTGGGTGGGAAAAGGAGTAGAAGCCAGTTTGTAGGGAACCCTAAAGCCCCTGCTTGTCCTGGCCAAGAAACAGTGTGCTGTACCTCTCTGGCCAGATACATGGTTTTCTCTGTAGGTTCGAACTCAAGCCAAGTCTTGAATATTCCTAGATTGTAGTTTGACAACAAGGAGAGGCGAACCATGGTGCAACACATGGAAAACCAGTCCCTGCCAGCAGCCAAATTCCGAATGCTCGTGGAGCGACATGCCCTGCCCCCTTGTGGGGGACAGATCTAGGCAGAAAATTGCTCTCTGTCCATCAGCAGGGCTAGGGTGTCGCCTGTAAGTTCCCTTTATGAGTGGATTTATCACCCTGGTTTTTAATGTATCTTTCTTTGAAATGTCCTTGCCATCCCCTTTGGGGGCAAGTCCAGCCACAAGTTTAACCAGATGGAATGCAACTGACTCTGGCTGGGATCAAACGGCTACAGTTTCTGTTGGGAACACTGCTGGGAGGGACTCAAGGATTGCAGAAGAAAAGACAACTCTGAGACAGCATCAGCAGGCAGAAAAGCCGGAGAGGTAAAGGAAGACAGGTTGACTGGAAGGCCTCTCGGAGCAAGTCAATGGGAATGTACATATGCATACATAATTCATACAGTACAGATGTGTGCATAGTGCATTACATGCCGTCTATGTTATAAAGAAAAGTTAGAGGGCTGGAGAGATGGCTCAGCAGTTAAAGGCACTGCTTGCAAGGCATTAAAACCCAGGTTTGAGTCCCCAGTACCTATGTAAAACCAGATTCAAAATGGCGCTTGGGTCTGGAGTTTGGTTGCAGTGGCAAGAAGCCCTGGCATGCCCATTTCTCTCTCTCTCTCTCTCTCTCTCTCTCTCTCTCTCGTAAATAAATTGTGTGTGTGTGTGTGTGTGCGTGTGTGTGTGTGAAAAGTTAGAATGAGGATATATGTTTGTTCGATACAGGAAGTTGTAGAAACATTCTGCACTTAATTTCAAAGGGTGCCCAGTGACCACGGTGGTGCTTTGGACACATGCTTAGGACCATGAGTTGTTAACGGTCTAAAGTAGAGGTAAGAAAACTCCAGGCCCTGGGCCAAAGCCTACCCAGGCCTCTTTTGTAAATAATGTCTAGTGAAACTCACATAGTCACTCACACATTATTTGTATCTGTTTGTACGCTATAGCCACAACACCTACAATATTTACTCTGACCCTTAACAGCAAACGTTGTTGAAACTTGATGTAGGGCAAAGGCCTGACCTTAGCTGAATGTGTCCTGAATCAAGAACACATGCCCAAGAGAATGACTGGAATTCAGTCGGCGGAGCCACCACAATCCAGGCGAAGTGCTAAACCAAGCAAGTATCAAATCAGCAAGTCCAAGTTTGGTAGAGCCAAGCCATGTGTTCAAGACAGCGTCCAGGATAGCTCAAGGGCAACTCTGAGCCCCAGCCAGTGTGGCCAAGCTAGATGGCCCTCTAGGATCTGGGTCATGGAAAGCTCTAGAGCCTGCCTTTGTCCCAGGCTATGGAGTGGCCGCTATGTCAGCTCCCCTGGTTTAATGGGTGCCTGCTAAGGTTTGGCCAGCCAGGACCAACAGCCAGTCTCAAGCTGAGGAGCCCCCAAAATAGCTTAGGTCACCATGAGAGAGGTCTGGGACAACTGGTGGTTTGATTCAGGTGTCCCCCAGAAACTGAGGTATTCTGAATGCTAGGTACCCAGCTGATGGTAATTTGGGAATTAGCGCCTCCTGGGCAGTGTACTATTGGGGGCGGGCTTATGGGTGTTATAAGTCAGCTTCCCCTTACCAGTGTTTGGCACACTCTCCTGTTGCTGTTGTCCATCTGATGTTAGCCAGAGGGTGATGTCCACCCTCTGCTCATGCCATCATTTTCCCCTGCCATCATGGAGCTTCCCCTCGAGTCTGTGAGCCAAAATAAACCCCTTTTCCCACAAGCTGCTCTTGATCGGGTGTTTTCTGCCAGCAATGCGAACCTGCCTGTAACAGGGAGAGATTTGAGCGTGACATCGGCTGTGTGACCTACTCGCTTTTAGATATTTCTCCTTAACTCTTGTTCCTTTCAGCATTGCATTAATAGATTTCTACGTCTAGTTCTCGCCTACCTCCTTCACTAAAAGCTGTGATTTCTTCCAGTTATGTCCTTAACATCCTGAAGAATATCTGGTAGGCCCGCAAGTGTTTTTGAAATGACAGAGAAAAATTAACAAAAGTCCTCTCTTTTTAAGAGATTAGAAACTTGCATGTGGGCCTGTTGTTCTCTGGTACAGTAGGAAGGCTGGATGTCAGCCGGCCTGAAGGATCAAGGTGAGCCACTCTGAAGGTGTTCAGGTGAAGCCTCAGGTCTGTCTTCTGGGGCTCAGGAGACATTTGGGTTGGCTGACGTCACTGCAGAACTCTGACGGCTGTATGATGCAAAGATCTCAGCCAAATGCTGACCCTCATACCTGGCTCCATGCCATACCTTATGACACCACTTACTTCCCAGAAGAGCATACAGCTGGTTCCTTGGGGAACTGGGTCTGAAATCACAGGTTCACATATGTACTGGGCATCCTCCTATACCTGGACAGCACACACTGTTCTACACATACTCGTGCTACCAAGCAGGCAGCCCATTTTACAGATGGGATGCTGCTGGTACTCAAATTGAGGAAGGGACTTGCCAACATCTCAGAGTAGAAAGTGTTGGAGCTAAGAGATCAGAGCCCAAGTTTGCTTCCGTTGTCTGTGAGTGGAAATTCATTTCTTCTCAGCCATGCAGGACAGACGTTTCCAATCCCAAGCAAGACTCCTCATCCCAGAGTCTCAACAGAGACTTTTCACCCCCTTCTGATACACACAGATCCGTAGCCCCATTGCCCACAGGTACATCCTGACTCCCGAAGGTGTGGGGATCCAGCATGGGCACACCTAGTAATGAAGTGGAGCCATGAGAACCCCCCACCCCCTCCCGGCGCTGAGAAACTTTGGTGACATCGTAGAAAATGGAAGATGTTTGAATTCTGGAAATGGACCAGGAGATCATGCTGATAAATAAAAATCAGCATGTTATAACTTGACCCTCTCAAAATGCAGTGAGGCTTTTCATTTTTATTTATTCATTCTATCATTTATGTGACTATTGACTTATTTGAATGGAGGGAATGCAGGAAGGACAGATGCACTGGGCCAGAGCTATTCACAGCAAGTAAAGGGACACAGGGAAGTTGGTGAGGCAGATAACTGTCTTCCGGTTTCAAAGTTTGTTGTCCTAGTATACCAAGCTGCCAGGATCCTTTTCCCAGAAGCCGTCCGTCAGGTTCACAGTAAAGGGTGCAGGGAGGGATCGACCCTTACCACCTAGGATTGCTTCCCAGTTGGTCCAGCCTACCTTCCTTCCCCTGCCCTGTGGCTCACATCTTTGGCAAACTATGTTTGTGGCTTATGGATGATCTCTGAGCTCTGCAGCTTAGAAGAAAACAAAACATTTAGTTGAGGTCAATAAAACAAAGCAGCAAGGGTGGGGAAGAGTAGGCAGAGACCTCCCTTGGGCTTCATGGTTCTCAGACTGTGGGAATTTGGCTGAAGACCAAAAGACCAGAGGACTCCAAGGCTCACCTAGTGTTTCTGTTACTTACTGTAGATAACAGTTTCTGAGAGTGCATCTAAGAAGGTTAGAGGCCAACGCTGGGCTTCTATTCTTGTCTGCCTAGACCAGGTCTTGCACGAGATACTCTCTGAGTCCCTGAGACAGTTTTGCCCCCATCCCTTACCTCCTGGTCACATGGGGGAAAGAAAGGCTGTGGGAAAAGTTAAGGAGGAAGAATCAAAAGCTTCTCTTTTTCATCACCTTTTTTTAAAGTTTTTTTTTGTTTTATCTTTTTATTTGAGAGTGACAGGGAGAGAGAGAGAGAATGGGCATGCCAGGGCCTCCAGCCACTGCAAACGAACTCCAGACGCGTGAGCCCTCTTGTGTATCTGGCTAACGTGGGTCCTGGGGAATCGAGCCTTGAACCGGGGTCCTTAGGTTTTACAGGCAAGCTAAGCCA
This sequence comes from Dipus sagitta, assembly GCA_036346955.1. Lineage (NCBI taxonomy): Eukaryota > Metazoa > Chordata > Mammalia > Rodentia > Dipodidae > Dipus > Dipus sagitta. Next base: position 45,439,353 of record CM070777.1, on the reverse strand, counting down.
TCTCTCCAGCCCTTTTTGGTCATCTTGAATCAACCTAAATCAGACTGGAGCTGTAGTCTCGCCAGGGCAGGGTGGCATCTACATTTTATGTTCTGAGCCTGTGTCTCTAACTGCAAAAGAAGATTACCTTGCTCCTAGCCTCTATCAGTGACATTTATTTCCTTCAGAGCTCTTATCACAAATGGTAATCTTTCTTTTTTTAACTTAGATAAGGCCTGCCTCTACCTCTAAACTGCAGTTTTCAAAAGAAAGACCAGACTTGATTAAACCAGTATCATTCCCTCAGCTTGCAGCCCAGAAGGGCTGGAACAAATACCATTCAATAATATCTATCAATGGGCTAGAGAGATGGCTTAGCAGTTAAGACACTTGCCTACTAAGTCTAAGGTCCCATGTTCCACTCCCCAGATCCCACATAAGCCTGACGCACAAGGTGATGCATGCACAAGGTCACACATGACTACAAGGTGACCCACATGTATGGAGTTCAATTACAATGGCTGAGGTCCTGGCATGACAATTCTGTATCTTGCACATGCATGCTCACAACTGTACTCTCTCTCTCATTAAAAAATAAAAAGGGGCTGGAGGGATGGCTTAGCAGTTAAGGCATCTGCCTGCAAAGCCAAGGGACCCAGGTTCGATTCCCCAGGACCCACGTTAGCCAAATGCACAAGGGGGCGCACGCGTCTGGAATTTGTTTGCAGTGGCTGGAGGCCCTGGCATGCACATTTGCTTTCTCTCTCCCTCTTTCTCTATCAAATAAATAAATACAAATAAATATTTAAAAAAATAAAAAGGCAAGTTTGTTGGGCTTATCTCAAAAAAAATTATAATAGTGTCTATAAAAAAAAAGCTGGGTGCGATGGCACAGGCCTTTAGTCACATGGCACTGTCAGGAGGCAGAACTGGGAGGACTGCGGTGAGTTCAAGGCCACCCTGAGACTACATAGTGAATTTCAGGTCAGCCTGGGCTAGAGTGAGATCCTACCTTGAAAACCAAACAAGCAACATCTGTCAATGGACTCCATGAGCAAATGAAATAGAGCTCTACCTTACAGCAGTATTCCTCAAGTACCTGGATGACTAAGATCTATCTGGGGACCTTATTAAAATTCGAAACTGCTGATCCTCAGTGGTTGGAGGAGTTCCATGAATGTGCATTTTTTTTTTAAGAGAACTGGAGTTTGAGGACGTAGCTCAATGGAAAGCACCCCCGGGTTTCTTTCCAGTAGAGGCACCTCTGGGCAGGTCACTTAGGGGACCTGCATGGTCTGTGTGCACTGCAGAGACGTCTTCCAATGAACTAGTTTTCATAACCTGCCATTTCCTTTTCTCCAGTCCTTCACAGATACAGTCTGAATATTCATACTCTGGTACTGAGAAGGCTTACAGAAAGGTTTGTATTTATTATTCATTAGAATTTATTTTTATATATAAATATATTTATAAATATACTTATATTTATTTTACATTATTATTAATTAAAATTTATTATTAATTAGAATTATTTGGGGTTATACTTCAGTAGTGAATACCTGTCTAGCATGGTCAGGGCTGTAATGCTGAATGAATAAAAACAGAAAGCAAAAGAAATCAGAGATAAATATAAATGGCAGGGTTGGAGAGATGGCTTAGTGGTTAAGGTTCTTGCCTGTGAAGCCTAAGGACCCATGTTCGACTCTCCAGATCCCACATAAGCCAGATGCACAAAAGTGAGGCAAGCGCAAAGTTGCACATGCCCACTAGGTGACAAGCGTCTGGAGTTCAATTGCAGTGGCTCAGGCCCTGGTGTACCAATTCTCTCTCTCTCTCTCTGTCTCTCTCACACACTCTAATATATATATATATAAATATATATATATGTATACAGATGGCAATTTATATATGCCCAGTTTCACTTGAACCACTGATTGCATCTAATAGCGATTGACTCTGTAGATTATTTTTTTTGTCTTTTTATGTTGCATATGGAACCCAGGGCCTTGTACATGCTAGAAAAGTGCTCTAATTTCCAGCCCTGGCTCTGAAGACTTTTCAAGAATCCACATATGGCCAAAGGACTGGTCTATACCAGTTTTTTGGGTTTTTTTTCCCTAAAGCAGACCTCGGGTGGCGCTCTGCTTACTGGTGGAGATGAGAAGGTTGATGACTGCTGAGCACAATGAGGCCTGACAGGAGCTAACGCAGTTGACATGAAATCCTAACAGCCAAGTTCTAGGCTGTGCTGGCTTTGCTGTTTAGGAGCTAGGGGTCTGTGATGTGACTTCTTTGACTGCAAAACGAGAATAAAGAAATAAGCCCGCTTGTTTCACAGGATCATGAGACAGCCCAAAGATAGTGACAAGCTCTGAGAATTGCAAAGCAATATACAGAGGCAGGGCATCGGGCGGACTTGTCAGTGTCCCGTGTGCATCCTGACAGAAGTACAAGGCAAGGCACACACTCTGCCTTTTGTTTTTCTGGGACACATTCTAGGAGGGTGCGTGCCATATGTGGTGGGAGGTGGATGCTGCGATGAGCAACCTGTGGGCAGTCCGTCCGCATAGCTGAGCATCCTGAAATACCACTGACCTCAGGTGCCCTGGGACCAGTGGTTGCAGTTGGAACTAGGTGGCCTGGATGGCACAGAGACGGCCGGGGTTCTGGACCCAACACTGTCTGGGACCACTGAAAATCAACATAATTTTCTCGGAAACTCCACTCTGAGAATTTTTTCATTTGATCTGAAGGAAATCTGAAGTGAAGCGGGTGGCACAAGCCTGATGCATTCCAAGAAGTTACAGAGAAAACTGTATCCTCTCACAGCTGCCTTACGAACTTCAAGTCAGAATGGCCCTTGCTCCCAAGTGTTATCAGCCCATGAACACGTTCACTGATCACCTGCATAGAAATACAGAAGCTCACGATGAGGTCTAGCGGAAGAGCGACGGAGAGGGACACCCTGCATTCTGCTCTGGCACCCCAGGAGAGCCTTTCCCACGCTGCAGCAGGCAAGGACACTACAGGGGCACACATGTCACACACACACACATGCCACACACATACACACACCACACACACACATACACACATACCACATACCACACACCACACACCACACACACACATACACATACACCATACACACACACATACACATATCACACACATACACACACACCACACACCCACACACACACACACCACACCACACACACACATACCACACACAATACACACACACCCACATACCACACACACACACACACACATACACACACACACACACATACACACACACACACCATACACACACATACCACACACACACACACACACACACACACCATACACACACATACGACACACACACACCACACACATACACACACCACACACATACACACATACACACACCATACACACACACACACACACCACACACACACATACATACATACACACACACCACACACACACACACCACACACACACATATACCACACACACACACAACATGCAAAAGAAATGAAATACAATACAAAGCTGAGCATTGAAAGCACTTAAAATCCGACTGGAAGATTAAAGATAGGTGGATCTATAGATGACATTAGATAATTAAGCAATAATAGAGAAATGATAGATATCAATTAATGAGGCAGGTGTGGTGGCACATGCTTCTAATCCCAGCACTCAGGAAGACAGAGGGAGGAGGATTGCTGTGAGGCCAGCCTGGGACTTCAGAGTGAGTTTCAGGTTAATGACAGAAACACACATGGATATATGGTTAGAGATAAGCTTAAATAGGTAAGTACAAAGATGAGAGAATAGTATGGCTAGAGACCAGTTTATTGAGCACCTAAAAGATGCCAGGTGCTTTGTGCCAAACGCGATCAGATATAACACCACACTTGTCACGGCCAAGTTCATTCAACCGCCCTGAAGGAGGAGTCATTGTCCCCTTTGTCACATAAGATGCAGATCCAGAGAGATTAAGCAGCTCGCCCAAAGCTGTGCCGCCTCACACCGTGGCCCCTGCGCAGAGTCATCTCGGTGGATCTTGAGCCTTTGTTGTGTGTGAGAACTTCTTGGGAATTCTGAGGATAGCCCCCAGCCACTGTCTTTCATGGAGAACCTGCAGCCCTGTTCCTCAGCCATTCCTGTTCCGGCTGCCTTCGGGTTCCCAGGTAAAAGGGAGGCAGAGGGAGACCTGAAAGAGGGTTCTCTTTGTCGCCCACTCCCGCCCCTGCTGTCACAGAGACGTTTGCAGGGCTGGCCAGGCTCCAGAGGCGCACTAGGAAGTTGGGTTGGGGCCAGAGGCTTCTGTGGTGCATTTTGTGTTCTGAGGTGCTCTCCTCATGCACATTTCTTTTGCTGACTGCCACTCCCATCCTGCCTCTCTCCCTGTCTCCCCCAGCCCCAAAACCCAACTCCAGAATGAGCCTGCATTGTTGAAATGGCCAGGAAGGAAAGGGACGCCTCCTCCCAGCACAGCCTTAGCTCTCTCCCTTCTCCTCTCTGGCTCGCTGCTCACAGGGTGCAAGCCCAAGCCTCCAGGGCACTTTCCCCCCTTGGCTAGAGCCAAGAGTGAGGTTCTGGGTCCCGGCTACGGGGATGAGAGAGACTCACTGACCACTGCCAAAGCCCTTCTGTCAGTAAGTTCAGTGTTGGAGGAGGAACAATTTTTGTGTCTGGAAGGTCCTAAAGGGACCCTGTAGGGACTTAGAGATTACTTGATGAGAGTTCTAGGAAGGTGGAGAGGTAGAGAGCTCTAGCCAACTACCTCCCAGAGTCTCTCCCACCTCTTCCCAGGATGCTCTGTGGGGCCTCTTGACCACCTGCTTGGCTTTTCCCTCTCTCTGCAACTTGCCAGTCTGGAAAACAGGAGGCCCTGAGACCTGAAAGTCAACGTTTGTCACGGAACTGGTTTTCTGTTAAGCCCAAAGAAACTTGTATAACGCACTGCCAGGAATAAGTTTTAGAAACAGTCGCACTGTTTTGTGGCTGGAAAGCTGAGGACTAACCTGGTGAGCAGCTTTCTTAACTCCCATTCCATATGTCAGGACTGGGGTGTCCTCCAAAAGCCAACCCCTGCGGGGGTTGGGTGGGGGGAGGTCACCCACTTTACTTGTCTCTCTGAGGGTCTTAGATCTCAATCATCCCTGGCTAGTTTAGGAGCACGGCTCAAGGTATACACTTCACATCAAACTTTCTGTAGCCATAACAGGAGCTGGTTGATATCTGCTGACACCCAAGACTGGTCAGAGCCCCATCAAGGGAGGAGCTATAGGAGGCCCCGCCCACCTGCAGCTGGTTCTGCAGTTCCACCTTGCCCAGAGAGAGAGAGAGAGGAGAGCCACTCCATTCGAGTGGCTGCATACCTATACAATCACAAGGGTAAAGGCTGGAATGGTGAGAGTCCTGGAGACCCTGAAGAACATGCCCTGCCTGGAGGACCCAAGCACCTGACCTCAACAACTGTCCGGTAAGCTAAGTGCCGAGCGCTCCTGACGCTTGGAGCTTGCAGAGAGGGAGGGCAGATCGAGGCGAGATGGATGGGACGGAAGGAGGCCGGACCTGGAATTTGCTGAGCCCTTACTCTGCCTTGGGCCCTATGAGCCCCTGTGCCAGTGGAGGAAACTAAGCTAAGCCTCGGGGAGACAGATGTAGGAGCTCCTCAGAACAAGTATCCGAGTCCGAATTGAGCTCTTCCTCCCTGACAGTACAGCTGTGATTGCTTGCCTCCATGCCACCAACCAGCCCTGACCAACTTTCAACCATGTTACTTTTGTGATTTTCTTGGGGGCGGGGATGCATGCACTAAGCCTTTCCTCTCCTCTACCTAATTCAGGCTCCATGTCTCCCCCACACACACACACACACAAATTAAATATGCGGAAGTGACTATGGCCAAGGAAACAGTGTCTGAGTAGAAGGAAGCTAGGGCATGGCATACTTGTGCTCCGTAATGTTTATGGGATGGAGTGTGTGGTGGAGTGGGAGCCGAGGCCCTCATTGGAATTACCTCTATCAGAGCCAATCCAGAAAAAAACAAGTGCTATTCCATCCTCCCAGGTGATGCTACTCACCTGTGTCTGACCTGTCCTTCCTCAGGTGGTAGCCAGGCAGCTCACACGCAGGGTAGCAGCCCCATGCATGCTAGAGAAAGCTTGAGCTTTGGGTTTTCTTAGTCACAGCGAAATTACTAAATTCACCACAGGAAATATGGAAGGGTGAGAAGGATTAAAATTACTGTTTCTTGAGAATTTTTATTCCTATTTGTCAGATGGGAAAACTGAGGCCGAGAGGTTGAATGACTTGGGTGTGTCTGAATCAAAAACTCAGGTTCTCCTCCACAAGCAGAGATGAGCTTTTAGTCGAGGCAGCTCCTGCTAGGGCAAGCATGCATAGACTGCCAGTACTCAGGAGTCTCTCACTCACACCTCCTGCCCAGGAGATGCAGAGGGCTGGAGGGCTCCTCCTGGAATCTCCCAGTTGCAGCTGCAGGATTAGCTTTAGGACACTGACCTCTAGCGGTACAGGGCATCTCCACTAAGTGCTAGCTCCAAGGCCTTTATCCAATGGGAGATCTAAGCCTCCAGGAAAACTGGCAGATATGGGGCTGGGGAGTGGCTCATCAGTTAAGAGCCTGCTGCTTATATAAAGTCCTGGGAGGGACTTCTGAGATCTGAGATGGCCCCAGTTTGACCCCCAGAACTTACCAAAAAAAAAAAAAGCTGAATGTAGCCATGCATGTCTAGAACCCTAGTCTGCAGGGGTGGAGACTGTAGAATCATTAGGGCTTTCACACAAAAACCAGCAGCTCTGGGTTGAGGGAGAGAACCCTGGTGAGCAAGAGAAGATGAACCTATACTCTCCTCTGACCTGCACATGGTGCATACACATCTGCATGCACACGTGCATACACCACACATAACACACACACACACACACATAACACAACACACACACACACACCACATGCATGCATGCAAACCAAAATAAGACTGGTAGAAGCATGACTAGCCACTTACAAATTGGCTTCTCAGCCATATGGGGTAATGGCTCGATGTGGGTAATGAGTCCAGCTGGACTTGCTACTCAGGATGTGCAGTGGACGCAGCATCTCACCCTTGAAAGTGAGATGGCATAAGGAGCAGAGTCAAGTGTGACCCTGTTTAGTTTGGGGGAACTGGAGAGCTTCTTCCTCAGTGCAGCACAAGGAACAACTCAAATCATAGCCAAATCCTCCCACAAATCCGGGATTACACTCCTGGGCCAGATGGCCATGGTAATTGAATGATTAAGTGCCAAGTGTGGCATCTACAGGGCTTCTCTCTTCCATTCTCAATGAGATATGCTCAACCTCCTAGCAGAGCACATGGATAAATGCAATCACATTTCTTCTTCCAGCCTCCATATTGTCTCCCTAATATATGACTAATCACCAGGAAGGCTTTATTCTATAGCGCACTTGGAGCTGAATGCTAGATGGTTTCCCAGTGAACTTGACCAAGGGAAGTTTCATATAGGAGGTAGGAAAATTGAGGAATATCTCAAAATGAGAACTGGGTCAGTTCAGACCAAATTAGGGGGACAAAATACAAATACTAAGAGCTGAGGGAAGAGGCTGAGTGCAAGGGGGTTAGAGGGGACAATAGATAAGCCTCCACTTATTTGTTCAGAGGCCCCCCAACCTCCTTTGTCCAACTGGCCTACGCAATGTGCTCTTCCAGAGTCAAGTGATGTCTCTATGACTTTCTTTGCATACCAAACCTTCCCTTGCCCAGGCTCCCGGAGTAGAATAATGATTGGGCGTCCAGCTCACTGTATGCATACCTCTCTCCCCACTAGACAGAACCTCTCTCAGGTAAAGTCTCACATATCTGCTTCATAAAAGGTGTTCATTCAGGCTTTAGACCATTGAATGGATTAAGGGTGTGGGGGCCACTCTATGGGCCCTCTTAAACTTGATGTCGGGGACACGGAAAGGACAGGGATGGGGAAGAAAGTGTGAAAATAGTCACAAAAGAATGAGTATGTTGGTTTTCTATTTTCTATTTATACTTTGAAAATATTTTTATTTATTTCTAAACAGAGAGAGGAGAGAGACAGACAGAGAGAATGGGTGTACCAGGACCTCCGTCCTTGCTGCAAATGAACTCCAGACACATGTGCCACTTTGTGCATCTGGCTTCTATGTGGGTGCTGGGAAATCGAACCTGGGTTGGTAGGCTCTGTGGGCAAGCACCTTAACCACTGAGCCATCTCACCAACCCTCTACAACATATTTTTAATTTTTTCTTTACTTGCATGTGTGTGTGTGTGCCTGCCAGCTACAAAGGTGTTCATTACCGATGTATAACAGTAAAAGCTTTGGGGATAACTTAGTGTTCATGAAGAGGACTCATGCCATGTGAACAATGGGCTCTTTGATGGCATGAAATGCCTTGTAACCATGAGGAAGAGTCAAGCAGATCTACATTAACTGACATGGAATGGCGTGGCTGATGCTGGGAAGAGCACATGTCATGTGCAAAGATTAGGAGAACTTGAGTCAGCACCCGTGGTCTCAAGTCAGCTCATTTGCTATGTAACCTTGGGAATGTCACATCTCTCAAAGCCCAGCGTTCTCCTTTGTAAATGAGAATGGTCGTATCACTACTTCAAAGATGTGCAAAGAATTTAGAAGTGCTTAGTTCAGGTGAACACACATACAATATCCAGTGAATAAATCATTTTTGGCCAGGTGTGGAGGCTCACGCCTTTAATCCCAGTACTCAGGAAGCAGAGGCAGGTGGACTGCAGTGAGTTCGAGGCCAGTCTGAGACTACATAGTGAGTTCCAGGTCAATCTGAGCTACAGCAAGACCCTATCTCGAGAACAACAAAAAGTAAATAATTCATTTATTACACTTAAACAAAAATGCATATCACTTCAATTTTTAAAAAAGATAGACCCACTTTGAATTATTTATTTATTTGATAGAGAAAGAGTATGGGCACTTCAGGGTCTCTTGCCACTGTAAAACTCTAGATGTATGCACCACTTTGTACATCTGGCTTTACGGGAGTATGTGTCAATAAAACAATTGTTAACAATGTACATATCTTAGAAAAATGTAGGAAGGACTTAACACTGTCATTGTTTTGTTCATATCTTTTAAAATCAACTTTGTTTTTATTTTTCATTTTTTTGAGGTAGGGTCTCACTATAGCCCAGGCTGATCTGGATTCACTATGCAGTCCCAGGCTGGCCTTGTACTCACAGTGATCCTCCTTCCTCTGCCTCCTGAATGCTGGGATTAAAGGTGTGCCCCACTATGCTTGGCCAACTTTGCTTTTTTAGAGCAGTTTTTTAATATTTTATTTTTATTTATTTATTTGAGAGAGAGAAAGAGGCAGAGAGAATGAGAGAGAGAGAAAATGGGCATGCCATGGCATCCAGCCACTGCAAATGAACTCCAGATGCATGTGCCACCTTGTGCATCTGGCTCACGTGGGTCCTGGGGAACCAAACCTGGGTCCTTTGGCTTTGTAGGCCAGCACCTTAACAGCTAAGCCATCTCTCCAGCCCTAAAGCAGTTTGATGTTTGAGTAAAACTGAGCCTCCCATCCACATACAACCATCCCCACTATGAACACCTCACACTAGGGAGGTACATTTGTTATCACCTATAAACCTACGCCGACATGTGGCTAGGACTTAACACTTCGAACTTTATACAATCCCATCTTGTTTTCATTTCTTCAGTGAGCAGGTATCGGTTTTTTGAAAGTAGCATAAGGGTGAATGACTAGGTATAGCCAAAAGCTTCAGATTACAGATGCAGATTCTAGACGTGAGCATGCTCACTGGACTCTTCACAGAGGAGGCAGTGACCCCAAGGGGCTATACTGGAAGGAGCCTAAGCCTAAAAGTCTCATCCTGCCATCTTACCAGTCAGTTGGGCCAGTGGCTGGTCGACCTACTGCCTGGTGCTCTCTGAGGGACATCTGCCAGCAGCTCCGCAGCTGGAGGCCCTGGGCCGTGTCTGCTCAACAGTTCTCAGGCACACACTGGCACGTACTCACTGGATTACCTCAGCACTTCAGGGATCAGGATGAGGTGTGGGAGGAGGCGAGAATCCCCGTGTCGTTAGGAAAGCGCAGGCCACTGATGGTCCCTGAAGTAGATTCTAGAAGGGCACAGCAGCCAGCTGGGGGCTCCCAGTCACCTCTGACACTCGCTGGTATGATGGTCATTCCATGAGTCTGTTTCCTCACTGAAAAATAGAGACTAAAGCTGGGCGGGGTGGTGCACGCCTTTAATCCCAGCACTGGGGAGGCAGAGGTAGGAGGATCGCCGTGAGTTCAAGGCCACCATCCTTAGACTACATAGTGAATTCCAGGTCAGCCTGGGCTACAGTGAGACCCTACCTCAAAAAAAAAAAAAAATAGAGACTAGCCCACCCACCACACAAGGCCAGGAGGAGGCTTAGTTGTGAAAGCAACCTTCCTGGAAGGCCTCAACCCTGCGACAAATGAGACAGTGTCTGCTTAGATCAGCCTGAACCTAGAGTTGGAGGCATCAAAACGAGAACAGGGTAAAGACAGTGTTAAGGCTCCCTAAACATGCAGACCAAACACCCCCCCCCCAACACACACACTGGCTATGTTTCCTAGTTCTGATGAGCCATTGTATAAATAAGGTCTCCACCTGCACTTGGGATGAATTTAAAATACATAACAGATCTCCCGGATGACACACAGGGAGAGGAACTATACTAGAAGGTTGCCTGGCAACCCACAGCAAGCAGCCGGGCTGGAGCAGGAAGCCTTTGGGTGGTCTCCCTCACCTTGCCCCATCTGTCTCCCCAGGTGACCCTTTCTCCACCCCCTGCCTGTGAACATCTCTTTCAACATGAGCCACAGCCTCCACTTGGCGTTCGTGTTTCTGAGTCTCTTCGCTCACAGGTGAGCTCTACTCTGCCCCGAAACAGCCCTGGTGCGAACTGTTTGCTGTACGGCCACGTGATGGGAGGGCTTGCAGCATGGACTCCTTACTTCTAGAGAGAGCAAAACCCAGCCCCTTCACTTCCCCAACACAACTGACCAATAACACCTTTGTGACTCGTTTTATTTAGAGAATGAAAGTTATCAAAAATGCCACAGGTGTCACAGGCAGGCAGATCTCTTGTGGTTTTTGAAAATACACTTGAAGGGCTCCCAAATTATTGTTAAGAATTTCATCTGTAGCAATGTGGGTGATAAAATGGAAATGCACACTCACTAACTTAAAAGTGAGAAAAAGAGATTTCTCCTTAGGAAATTCACCACACGCACACATACACCCCCCTACACATACACGCACCCCACACACACCTTCAAGTTCATGTCTATGCATATATATTAATACTTGAACAGCACAGGTACCAAAACCCATTTTCTTTTCCAGGATGTGCATCCAGGGAAACCAGTTTAACGCTGGAGGTCAGCAGAAGTGACAAGCTTTCCTTGCCTGGCTTTGAGAACCTCACTGCAGGATATAACAAATTTCTCAGACCAAATTTTGGCGGTAGGTTATCCTCCGTGACCACGACATAAATTCAGAAGGACAGGCACAGAGATAAAATGGCACAGAGAGCTTTGGCAGGCTTTGCCGACTCCACTCTCTGACCCGCAGCCCTACTTGAGAGCTTGGTAAGGATGGATGAAGGTGTATGCCATTGGTTTACTTTATTTATTTATTTATTTTGGTTTTTCGACGTAGGGTCTCACTCTGGCTCAGGCTGACCTGGAATTCACTAAGTAGTCTCAGGGTGGCCTCGAACTCAAGGCGATCCTCCTACCTCTGCTTCCCGAGTGCTGGGATTAAAGGCGTGCGCCACCACGCCCCGCGCCAATTTTTTTTTTTTTAATGTACCTTGAAGAAACACTTTGCCTTTCCATTATAAGATAAAGATGAGCCAGGCCTGATGGCGTACGCCTTTAACCCCAGCACTCAGGAGGCAGAGGTCGGAGGGTCTCTGTGAGTTTGAGGCCAACCCAAGACTACATAGTGAATTCCAGGCCAGCTTGGGCTACAGCGAGACCCTACCTAACAACAACAAAAAAAAAAAAAACAGATAAAGATGAACTCTTTTCCACTATTGCAGAGGTTGCAAGAGCCTCTCTAGCAGCCTCTCCTCCCACCTCCTCCGGGATCATTCCTTGGGGAACTCAGTGTACCACCAGCGCTACCCCACCGCTCTTCCCATCTGCAACCTGTCACCTCCCAGCTGTCTCCCCCCACTTACACCTGGCTGACCTTCCTGGATCATTCGCCTCCTCAGATCACTGGCATGTACCCCAGCATCCTTACCTGGAGTCCGGGCATTCCAGGCCCTTCCCAACCCAGTCTCTGTCTGCTTGCCAGTCTCGTCCTCCCACAGTGCTCCCCAGTGTGCCCTAATGCCCACCAGCATCCTTAGCCTCCTGACCTCCTCGGCTCTTTGCAGGGCTCTTCCGGCTTACCTTCCTGGAAATGTGCCAGTTTCCCCTCTTGCATCAAAACAAACGCTACCATCTCCACGGCCTGTCCCTTGCTTTGAACACACCTCTGAGTCCTAGTCCGTTCCCCGTTCTACCATGCCTGGCTCTATGACTGTCTCAGGCTCTAGGTTCCCCCAGCAGAGGCTCAATGTTTGACTTGTAGCAAGTTATGAACTAGTGTTTGTTGAAAGAATGAAGTGAGGAGAGGTGAATTGGATCCATTACACATCTGTATTGAGATTCAAACGCCTCTCCCTGATTAGAACTGACTAGAAAGTTCTGGAAAGAGCCTTGGAGATAACCAAACCTGAGTTTGGCTCCTACCTATACTATTTAGTATTTCCATCTGTTTCCCTTTCTGGGAAATGGAAAGATTCCATCTACCTAATACAGTAGGGCTGGATGAAGTGTGTAACCGTGAAGTGTCCTGTCTGCCACATGGAGGCTGGGTACAGTGTGTTTAACCCTTTCCCCTCCCACTCCTCTCTTTAGATGAGAACATTCTCTGCTCAGATCTGAGACTGGGATGTCAGTCCAGGTCACTGGGTCTCAGGGGCCAAGGGAGAATATTTCCTCCTCAAGATGTTTGAGGGAGGAGAAGAAAGCTGGGTGAGATCTGACCCCAAGGGAAGGAAAGAAGGCTCATTGGGAGTATAGACAGAAGTCTGTTGGGGACAGCCACCAGGAAGTCTCTGTGCTCTTTGAACATGCCTGTATTAATCAGTACTGCTGCTGAGCTCGGGTCCCTGGGTGGCTGCAGCCCATGGGAAGCGCCCTAAGTCCATCTCACCTGCTCAGCTGAAGACTGGGGCAATGCCTGGCCGCAATGCTCCGTTCTTCACGTCACAGAACCTAGAGGGCCCTCACATGCCCGGGGCTTCCCAGGTCTTACTGAGCACCAGCCACAAGCTCGTATGTCTGGAAAGCTTATTTGGTTCTCTTTCTGTTACCCCCCCCCCCAAACCTCAAAGAGTTAAGTCAAGACACTGCCCTTCGTGTTTGCATGTTCACAGGCCCACAGAGGCCGGGCCTTAGTGAGGAAGCTGTTCTGATGGTGTGAGGACCAGTCCTATCTAGAGAGAATGGGTGGGGGAGACATCAGTTACGAAGAGACAGAGCGTAGACCCTTTTTTGGTGACTTTTGGCTCTCTACCTCATGAGGGAACCTTGAATTCCTTGGCCGCCTGGAGGCTCGTGGAAATACCGTTGGTTCCTGTGACATTTGTACACTCAGCTTCTTGGCCATCAAGGTCCTTGGAAGACAAGAGCACCATAGGACTTTCCAGGGACTATGCTAGACAGGGTAAAGGTTCACGAGTGGGCACCGCCAACACTTCCGGGAACTGACTTTGATGTCGTTCCTAGGAGAAAGGTGCCCTCTGGTGGCACAACTTACATTTTTAACTCCAGGGGAAGAAAGAGCAAACTGAGTCATAAACAACCAGTGAGGGCAAGGCCTGAACTACAGCAGCTGGAGAGAAAGAAAAAAAGAAACAGAAAACACAGTGGGCTGGAGCACGTGTGTGTTTTCTTCTCTGCATTCATTGTTCAGGGTCCCAGTGTTTGCCACACTTCCTGACTCAATTCTCTGTGGCTGGCATCTGTCCTAGCCTGTTTTATGCCACTATCATAGAATACCCAAGCCTTGGTAATTTACGGTGAATTCAAATTTATGGGTTCATAGTTCAACACCCAGATGTAAAATTTCCCACCTCTTGAGACTGCTACAAAGGCGACTCGATTTCAACATGAGTTTGGGAGGGGACAAACACTTACGCCATAACTTGACATATATGAAATGAGCAAAGAGAGGTTTAGTAACATGTTCAGGGTCATAAGACTGGTAAGTGGCCTGTACTGAGATTCAAACACCTCTCCCTGATTCCAAACTCTGGTTTGTTTTGTTTTTATTTTGTATAGAATGGCGTGAAGTGTGTGGTTTGTGGTGTGTGTGTGGTGTATGCACGTTGATGTACTGATGTGGTGCCCCTTGTGCTTGCCTGTGGCCGCCAGAGAAAAGCATCAAGCATCCCCTTCCATCACCTATTTTTCCTCGTCTCTTACTGAGTCTGGATTCTTGCAAACAGCAAGCTCCAGTCATTCTCCAGTCTCCGCTTCCATACAGGGCTAGGGTTACAGATGGGTGTTGTCACTCCCAGTTGTTTTTATGTGAATTCTGGAGATCTGAACTCAGGCAGTCTCGGACCCCCTCAGCCCTCATGCTTGTGCCATCTCCCCAGCTCCTCAAACTCTTTTTTTAAATAGTTTTTATTTATTTTTATTTGTTTATTTAATTGAAAAATGACAGACACAGAGAGAGAGGCAGAGAGAGAGAGAGAATGGGGGCGCACCAGGGCCTCCAGCCACTGCAAACGAATTCCAGATGCATGCGCCACCTTGTGCATCTGGCTTACGTGGGTACTGGGGAATCGAGCCTCGAACCGGGATCCTTAGGCTTCACAGGCAAGCACTTAACTACTAAGCCATCTCTCCAGCCCCAAACTCTTTTATAAGTGTGTGTATGAGAGAGAGGTATACAGGTGCATGCGTGCCACAGTGCACATGTGGAGGTCAGAGGACCCCTTAGAGTTGTTGTCCTCTCCCTCCACCTTGCCTGCTTCCCTTATCGCTGTTGTTACTGTTTCCTTTTGGCTGCTGTGTGCGCAATGATTTGGCTGGCCCAAGGGCTGCTGGATTCTCCTGTCTCCACCTCCCGTTGCCATAGGCACACTGGGATTATATACACTTGAGCCACTCTGCATACAGCTCTACATGGGTGCTGGGGCATCAAACTCGGCGAGCAGACTTGGAAGCAAGCACTTTTAACTGCTGAGCCATCTCCCCAGCCCCACCAAGCTCTTCTCAATTTCGCTGCTTGGACTGACAGAGAACCCTTTGTCACCACACCCTTTCCAGGGTCTGCCCTCAAAAGTCTCCCATTTTACCTTCACTTATCTCTCAATTGCATTGGCTAAAACTCTACTTCCTAACTCCTACCTATACTCTGTGGCTGGATTTCCCTAGATTACTAATCCCTTAATTATTGTTACTTTGTCTGATTCTAAAGGACAGGATGCTTTCAAGCTTTGCAATCCCACCTCTCCTCTTCCTGGTTAATGTACTTCCTCTGTCCCCTGAGGTTCCCCCAATTACTTAATGTACCTGAAAGCTAAGCTACTGCTTCCGTTAACCTGATGAGCAAATTTTTCTTTCTCTGACATTGGCTAGGATTATGGAAGAGAGTAGGAAAGAGAAATATTACTGTTATGTTAAAAACGTGCCAGGCATGATGCTGGAAGCTGTGTTCAGGTAACCATTTCTGAGCCTACATTCCCTCTTGCTGCCACTTTGAAAAGACAATCCCAGCTCTGTCATTTCACACTCTCTCAAAGCGCCCCATGATGGCATTAGCATCATCCCCTGTACAGGTGAGAAGACCGCAGCTCTGAAAGAGTTGGTAATTAAGCCGGGCACACGCCTTTAATCCCAGCTCTCGGGAGGCAGAGGTAGGAGGATCACTGTGAGTTTGAGGCCACCCTGAGACTACATAGTTAATTCCAGGTCAGCCTGGACCACAGTGAGACCCTACCTCAAAAAAAATAAAAATAAAAAAATAAAAAGAGTTGGTAACTTATACCAGTTGGCAAAGCTAACCAGTTTCAGAGCCAAAATCTAAACTCACTTGACTCAGACTCACAAGCTTTTTGCCCACATGTAAGGACCTGGCTTGCCCTGGTTGGCTCTGGCAATGACTCTAATACTCTGATATTTAGAGCATAGACTGGTTTTCTCTTGAATTCTTCAATCTGCCCAGACTTCCAGAGTCTAGAGGCATAACGGAGTCTGGAATTCTAAATAGTTCAGTGTTCCTGAAAAGTAAAAGAGGAAGCAAGTGTCAGGGGCTCAGCTATGAGTAGTCTTCAATGCCATCTTGTGGCAAATATACTTAATCAAAGGGAAGGAAAAAGTCATCTGCCCTAAATCACATTAGCAAATTCCTGTCATACTCCACACAATTCATCCCTTACAAGTGCCACAGGAAAAAAGTCCTCTATGTAAGAAGGGGCAAACAGCTGGGCATGGTGGCACATGCCTTTAATCCTAGCACTCGGGAGGCAGAGGTAGGAGGATCATCATGAGTTTGAGGCCAGCCTGAGACTACATAGGTCAGCCTGAGCTAGAGTGAGACCCTACCTCAAAAAAAAAAAAAAGCAAAAGAAGGGGCAAACACTCTGTCATTGCCCTCTTTAAAATAGGCAGTAACTGCTAAGTGATCTTTCTTAGGTATGAATAAAGCCCACATACCTGTACCTAATCCTCATATAGTATGGCTGCTCCTGAGAGGGGAAAGATAGAAATTACTTTCAAATTGTTATACTTCCAGATTATTCACATTTTCTAATGGATGCATTTTATTTTATAATTTTTAATAGTTTTGTTTACCAATGCGCTAATGCATACATGGTAGCTAAGGGAGAACAGAGCCTGGTGATGGGTTATTGGGAGGAGAAACATGTGTGTTTGTTTTTTTTTTTGGTTATTTTTTTTTTCCATTCTCAGGAGATCCAGTTCAGATAGCCCTCACTCTGGACATTGCAAGCATCTCTAGTATTTCAGAGAGCAACATGGTAAGTGTTGTCTCTTTGTGCTGCCCCCACGGAGTCCATTTCCTTGTTTATAATAGGGATATCCTTGCAAATTACTCAGAAACATAATGGCAGAGACTGGAGCCCTACCCCCAAAATCAAGACAACAGGAGATGCTTATATGGGGCTAGGTGTTGGCTCAGCAGTTAAAGGCACTTGCTTGGAAAGCCTGGCAGCCCCAGTTCAATTCCCCAGCCACCCACGTGAAACTGGACAGGCATACATGTGCAGCAGCAAGAGACCCTGGTGAATGCATGTGTGCACACGTGCATACACACACACACACACACACACACACACACACACAAATTCATTTTAAGGATTTCTTTAGAACAAGTTTTGTGGGCTTCAGGAAGAAATCAGACTCAAAGGCTAAGAACAGAGAAACCAGAAGATGAAGCGGGCACTTCTGGTGAGGGATAAACACAGTGGGGAAAAGAATAAAAGCGTAGTGTAGGGGTCTGGATATCACATGGCCCTTCAGAGAACAGGCATCAGCTGATGGAAACTAACAATCTAATGACTGCCTGAAGAGGACACATCAAAGAAAGGTCACATTAGAGGCAGTTTGCCAAAAGGGCATGTGGTCCATGCTGGGTAAATCCTGGGAAACCCAAACACTTTGCCCACTAAAACCCTCAGCAGTTTGATGGAAACTGTCATGTCAGACACAGTGAGGTTTTATGTCAAGTAGGTCATGGTCCTGAGAGTGACTCCATATGGCAGTGGGAGTTGTTATCTAGAATAATAGTAGGGTACTCTGTTCTCTTATTACTACAGATAACTACCCCACCACATAGCAATTTTCCCATGTCTACGCATTCTTTTTTTTTAAAAGATAGTTTATTTATTTGAGAGAGAGAGAGAGAATTAATGGGCATGCCAGGGCCTCTAGCCACTGCAAACGAACTCCAGACACATATGCCACCTTGGGTATCTGGCTTACGCGGGTACTGAGGAATTGAACTTGGGTCCTTAGGCTTTGCAGGCAAATGCCTTAACTGCTACGCCATCTCTCCAGCCCCTATGCATCCTTGGTTTAAGAAGAAATGGGGAGAAGAGAAGAACTTCATCCCTTTTCTTCAATTTTTGGAATCTTCCTCTCACTGCCAACCATTTCCATTCTCTGCCTTGCTCTTAGGATTATACAGCCACAATATACCTCCGGCAGCGCTGGACAGACCCACGGCTCGTGTTTGAAGGAAACAAGAGCTTCACTCTAGATGCCCGCCTGGTGGAGTTCCTCTGGGTACCAGACACTTACATAGTGGAGTCCAAGAAGTCCTTCCTCCATGAAGTCACAGTGGGAAACAGGCTCATTCGCCTCTTCTCCAATGGCACAGTCCTGTATGCTCTCAGGTGACCAGCTGCCTACCAGGGGCTTCAGGGTTGGAGGGGCGGAAGCTAGGAAGAAAGACATAGATATATTTTGAATAGTTCTAACACATTCTGAGCTTCCATACTTACGATCCTGCGCTCTTATACCCTGTCCCAATTACAGATGGGCTTTTCTCTGTCCATTCTGGTGCTGCAAACATCTGCTAAGCACCTGCTGTGGGCCAGGCCCCAGGCAGGAGACTAAAGGCACAGACCTGAATAAAGACATGCCCTGTCCACAAGGACACAGACATGTAAACAAGAAAAGTCTGGCACCAGGGCTCAAGTTGGGGAAAGGTTAGTGGCTTGGAGGTGATAGACGATGTTTCATAGGAATCTGAGCTGAGCTTTAAAGGGTAAGGAAAGTTAGCAAAAGAAGGGTAGTGATGTGTGCTAACAGTGAGGCCCATGCTAGTAACTTTCCTTTAAGAGCATCTGCAGCAGGGCACCTCCAGTGTGCCTCTCTGCTTCTCTGAGTCATGCTTGCACACAGACACCAGATACTGTGCCCCAAAGCCTCTGCCTACTTGCATCCATAGTCTGTCCTTTGCCTCCTCCCCAAATTCCCAAGGCCTAAGAGTCTATGGCAGTTGCCATCTTATTACTGAGACAAAACACTCAACCAGAAGCAGCTTACAAAAGGAAATGGGGGGGTGGCTAGATAGTTGCCTTAGTGGTTAAGGCGCTTGCCTGCAAAGCCTAAGGACCCAGGTTCGACTCCCCGGAACCCACGTAAGCCAGATGCACAAGGTGACACATGCACACAGGGTGGCACACACATCTGCATTTCGATTGCAGTGGCTAGAGGCCCTGGTGCACATATTCTCTTTCTCTTAAAAAAAAAGGAAAGGGTTTATTGCAGCTTACAGTTTCAAAGGGAAGTCCCATTTGGCAGAGAAAACATGGCAGAGCAGAGGCCAGGCATCCCATCTTGTCATATCAGCTGGGAAGTCGCAGCAAGAGTGAGCTGGCTCTGAACACCCAATAGACTCGGCTAATATCTCAAGGTCCTCATGACCCACCTCTTCCAGCAAGGGTTCACTAGCTGAGAATCAAGTATGAGGCTTAATCACAAACACATAAGGCTAAGGGGGTCAGTTTACATTCAAATTACCACAAGACCATTCCACCCAATTGTTCCTGGACCGCTTATTGGCTGGAACAGAAAAGGGGTTCCCTAGATGCTGCATGAGGCAGCCTACAGCAGATGACATACCCTGAGTAACGACTGTGCACACTTATGCTCCCAGAGGCCTGGGGAGGAGGTCAAGACCCAAATGTGTATGATCTGAAGTTATGAAGCAGGGGCTGAGATAACCCCTCAGTGGAGTTGCCTCAGTAGCACTAAATATTGCAAAGACTGGCCCAAACCCCAGCTGCTCCCTCAAGAAGCCTAACTCTCCTTTCACCCTAACTCTAATTCACATTTTCCTATACAGCTATGGGAACACGTTCCCACAGCGTGCTTGTGAATGTGTGTGTGCCCATATGTGCCTAGACGTGCATCTTTCTAGCTGTGTTACAGCACCTAGTACAATCAGCCTGGTGCAAGGATTATGAATGAATCCTAGTCAGTGGTTAAAAGCCTCGCTTAAACTCCTTTCTCTGTCCTTATCAG
This sequence comes from Dipus sagitta, assembly GCA_036346955.1. Taxonomy (NCBI): domain Eukaryota; kingdom Metazoa; phylum Chordata; class Mammalia; order Rodentia; family Dipodidae; genus Dipus; species Dipus sagitta. Next base: position 45,419,218 of record CM070777.1, on the reverse strand, counting down.
CTCTGTGACCTTAAGCAAGTTACTTGACTCTCCAAGTCACAGTTTCCTTAGTAGCAAAAAGAAAATAATGGTGTTTCCCATGTCGTCGAGCTGATCAAAGAGTTGAGCACATGAAGTGCCCAGACGAGAGACTGGTTTGAAGTGAGCAATCAGGAACCAGTAGCTGTCGTTCTCCGCGTCCTTTACGGCACTGTAGATCTTCCTCAGGCTGGGCACCCTTGCTATGAACACCTCTTCTGCTCAAATTACATAGCACAGTGCTTAATACATGAGAGGACGGACGAAAACGTGGGAGTCTACAAACAGGAAGATAAAAGCCTGTCTTTTGTAATCTCCACTGTGAGGGTTTCACTGATTTGAGAGGGGGGGAGGGAGAGAGAGAAAATGGGTGCACCAAGGGCCCCTGTCAATGCAAACATGAACTCCACACACACATGATACTTTGTACATCTGGTTTATGTGGGCACTGGGGAATCAAATCTGGGCTGTTAGGCTTTGCAAGCATTTAAGTGCTGAGCCATCTCTCCTGCCCTAGTTGAACATCTCTGAGTGTATCCCAAAGGCCATAGAGCCTGGCACTCTCCAGTGCCCCTGCATCCTGACCTCATCAAGGAATCAAGAGGCCCAGGCTCCTTTCCTGCCACTCAGAGCCTTCGTGAGCCCAAGCAAGTCCACAGGTCACTCTTTTAGCCCTGTGTGAGTTTTTCATGAAGATTACATTGAAAAAAAAAAAAAACAAAGTATGAAAGCATCTCAACCTAGCTGGTGAATGAATGGGATGTTCTATTATATCGTTGGACATTTTTGCTTCTGAATTGCTAGCATTCCAGTTCCTTCTATTCTGGAACCAGCCAGAACTGAGTCTCATGGGTGTTGAACACTTCAAGGATGCTTTGGACGTGGCTGCAAGCCAAGTGTTCCCAGAAGTTTCAGTGAAAGTCCTCTTGCAACCGTTGGAAGAGAATGTGCTCTTTCTCAATCCGCGTTTTTATTCTGTTTTCTTAGAATCACAACAACTGTTACGTGCAACATGGATCTCTCTAAATACCCGATGGACACGCAGACATGCAAGTTGCAGCTGGAGAGTTGTGAGTATATATCCTGTGACTTTCCTGTGTGACTTGGATATGTGTTTCACAGAATAACCTGCACTTACTAGCCCTTCTTGCTTTATTTGGCTCACAATAGATTGAGCTTTCCAAAATGTACTTCAGACACTGGACCCCAGATTCCTAAGGTCCTCTAGCACTCAGACAGCTCTTCCACTAGGCTAGAGAGTCTCATGGGGTTGTGTTCCAATGGATCATTCGTGATTTGAGCTACACATTTTTCCTGAGTCAACCATAAAGTGTTTTTTAAAGAGTTATGTGAGGAAAACTCCTTTCCAGTTTCTCCAGTTTCCATCTGTAATCATTATTTCCCAAAAATGGAGTAACCATGTGATGCTTGTTTTGGACTTACAAATCCTGCTAAATGCTAAACTACATCACTATGTGATGGAATAGAAGTAGTCCCAAACATGTTCCCGTGCTAGTTCCTCTCCATTACTTGGGACCAAGGCCAGTGATTTTCCTTCCCTCTCTGTCCTAAGGAAAATATTTGCACTCATTCTAATACTTGGGTTTTACATATTTTTCCCACTGAAGTCTCCTCCTAATGTGGAGAGCTGGTTGAGTTCCATCTGTCTGCTGTCAGTTTTAGAGAGTCAAATGTATTCAGTTTATCTACTTAATAACTAAATAACTACTCGTTGTTGGACACTGGTATGTGTTTGCAATGCAAAGGGAATACCAGTGTTCCAGTGTTCAAGATGTACTATCTAATTGAGGGCGCAGGACTCAAAGCAATTGTGAAAGAATGTCATAACAATAACAAGTAATGACACTACAGAAGCCTGGGGGAATCACAGGCTCCCTAGGGGAGTGTCTCCTGAAATCAGAGTAGGGATCAGTTGAAGCTGCCTAAGAGGACAGGAAGTAGTACATAGAATCCGTTAAGGCACAGGGGCAAGAAATATAGCAAAGGTTTGTAAGAGCAAATAGGGGTTAAGGTATAGGCTGTGGTAGATCACTTGCTTAGCATGTGAAAGGCCCTGGGTCTGATCCCTAGCATCAGAAAAAGAAAAAAGAAAAAAACTTACAAGGCAGTCATTGACATTTATCACATAACAGCTTCCAGTATGTAGAAGAGATTATTTGATGTATGTAAAGCTTAGTACAGTCATGTAAGTAAATGAGCATCTAAATTACAATCTGGGAATTCGCTTAGAATGGGAATGAAGGTTTTCTCTAAGTTGTTATGTGTCTAATGAATTCCTTGGGATTGTTCATCTCCGTTGTTTCTTGGTATGCTGCCCTGAAAAGCCCCCCAAGCACGGGCACCTGTGAAAGGGAGACGATGCCACAGATATCACATCAAGTTGCCGAAGCATGGGTTGAGCAGCAGGAAAATCTCTAGCCCAGCTCTGGGAACGAGCGGGCACTGTACACATAAGGAAGCAAGTGGACAACGTCGGGAAAGCACAACCGTTAGGAGGCAGAAGCCGTTTTTTCGGAAGTAGACGTTTAATTAAAGATTCGTGCAGATTAATTATCCTGTTGATTAAATGCATGCAGAAACACCTTGGAGTAACACAGCTGTCTGGTGGCAGAATGCAACTTGAGGTCATCAGAAAGGGAACTCATATGAGAGCCACACGGAAGAAGTGCTTTTCCTCCACCTCTCATGGCTGGATTCACCTCAAATCCTAGGGATGAGCTCCTCCGGAAAATTTTGGCATACCATCCCCAAGGAGCCGAGGAAGCCCCCCTTGCACATTTGCTAGCAGATATTTAAGCTTAGGAATCTCAGTTAAGTTTTTTCATACATTCTATTCATAAAAGAGAATTGATAATTACCTCACAGTCTCCCATATCCATCCAGGGACAGAGGATGATGTAGCAATTGTGGTTCTTTACTGCTAAGCCATCTCTCCAGCCCTGAGGGGGATTTTTGTTGCTGTTGTTGTTTTGTTTTTGAGTGTGTGTTGTTGTTGTTGTTGTTTTAGTTTTTCAAGGTAGGGTTTCACTCTAGCCCACGCTGACCTGGAATTCACTATGTAGTCTCAGGGTGGCCTCGAACATATGGCAATCCTCCCTCTGTCTCCCAAGTGCTGGGATAAAAGTCGTGCACCACCCGGGCCAGCTAGGATTTAGGGATTCTTTTTTTTTGCATTTATACCAATGTGAAATATGAACAGACCACTTGCAAGTTCCTGCCAATGCCCTATAAGCTGAGACGGCTCTGGAAAGGCAGGATCTAGTGTGAGCTTTTTATGTGTTCGTGGGGATATGTTCAATACTATCATTTTAATAAGCAAGGAAAGCCACTTCTAAGGCATCATCCACCAGGTTTAGACAATGCTCAGCATAGGACCAGCTCTCAGGGGATGACAAATGGCCCTTGCAGATGACTTTATTTTGCTGTGTTGGAGGCACTTGCCATGTGTTAGACGGCGCGGTCTTTAGATAGAGCTCGGGCCATTTCCATATTGCAGCATTTCCCAAACCAGTTCAGTCTTCACCGTCGTTGCGCTTTGTGTTTTACTTGCCAGGGGGCTATGATGGGCATGATGTGGAGTTCACCTGGCTGAGAGGGAACGACTCCTGTGCGTGGCCTTGAGAGCCTGAGGCTTGCTCAGTACACCATTCAACAGTATTTCACCTTGGTCACCATATCACAGCAGGAGACAGGTAACCCTTGTGACACATTGTATAAGACAAAAAGTAACTTACAGAGGTAAAAGGTTGCATACTGGGACAAAAATATTATCACATCTTCATTTCTCTCTGGTGGAATCCAGGCATCCCTAGGTGAGGGTGGTGGGGAATGGAAGGAAGTCTGTGGTCTGAACCTCGATCTATGCCACACCCAGGATTGATGGTTTCACTGGACAGCACAGCTCTGGACCAGTTCCGAAGCCTAGTAACTTACCTCTGGGTATTTTCCACTGGCAGCTCTAATGCTGAGCCTTTCTCATGCATAAAATTGACTCATGTTTCTATTTCTAAGTAATGCACTAGTACTGTGTCACAAAGGAATAAAAGTAAGACCAGAGCACACAGGTAAGAAAGACAGTAGATACCCAACAGGAATGGGAACACTCACTGAAATCTCCCAGAGCCTGATCTCTTGGACTTTGGCAATTAAAATGGATATATGCCACATGGAATGATTTTAGGTGCAAGCAGTTGACATTTCTTCTCAAATCTCATGGATTCTTCTCAGATCCCCCCCCCCTTTTTTAATTTACGAGAGAGAGAGAATAAGCGTAGGTGTGCCAAGGCTTCATGCCACTGCAAATTAACTCCAGACACATACACAACATCTGGATTTATGTGGGTACTGGGGGACTGAACCCAGGCTGTCAGGCTTTACAAGAAAGTGCCTTTAACTGCTGAGCCACACCACCAGCCCCTTGTAATTTTTTTTTTTTTTTTTTTTTTGGTATTTTGTTTGGGGCCTTTTTGGAAGCAGGGTCTCATCCTAACCTCCAACTAACCGGGAACTCTGCAGCCCAGTCTGGCCTCACACTCACAGTGATTTTCTTACTTCACCCTCCTTAGTGCTAGGCGTGTTGGCATGAGCTACTCTTCCAGGCTCACCTCCCGTTCACCAAAGCACTTCAGGAGCGCAGATGGGTACTTGAACCCATGGGCATGTGCTTTGCACTACAGTAGTGTATTTGCAGCAGCACAGAGCTGTATTAAGGATATCTCTCTATTGCCTATAGTCCCTAATCTAGGGTATGTTGATAGTTTTCTAAGGATGCTCCTGAAGTACTATAAAAATCGGTGATGACACTGAAATAATCAAACCTAAAGTATCTTTAATCAGTATATACTTGATTCCGTGATAATCTTGAGGAATGGATAAACTCAAGTAATCTTCATTAGACAAGTACTTTTTTTTTTTTTTTTACAACTTTCTAGAGAGCACAGAACTGCAAGCTGTAATCTGTTGAACACAATGCTGGAGGAATTCTATGGTTCAGAAAAGCACAAGAACATGAGTACCCCATAAATCCCATTCCATGCAACAGCAAGGTCATTTGTGGGAGCTATCATGGCAGTCTACAATTAACTAGATGTCAGTCAATAGCAGAGGACCTGATGCGAGCATAGTTTGGCTCAACATTCCATAAGGGAACGACTCCTTTCCACGAAGAGACACAGTTTCTTATGTCTTCTCAGGAAATTACACGAGGTTGGTTTTGCAATTTGAACTTCGGAGGAATGTCCTGTATTTCATTCTGGAAACGTACGTTCCTTCCACCTTCCTGGTGGTGCTGTCGTGGGTGTCATTTTGGATCTCCCTTGACTCGGTTCCTGCAAGGACCTGCATTGGTAAGCAGTGCCCAGTCGGCAGTTTCTGAGAAGCAAGTTCATCCGGTACTTATTTTTTTTAATCTATCATTGTTTTCATGACAGTGAAAGGGCAGTTCAAAGAGCTGGTTTCCATTTTTTGTTTTTTTGCTTTTTAAAAATTTTTGTTTCTGTGTGTGTGTGTGTGTGTGTGTGCACGCGCGTGCATACATGCACATGTGCCACACATGCACCATTTTGTTTCTGGCTTTGCATGGGTGCTGGGGAATTGAGACCAGGCTGATAAGCTTTATAAGCCAGTAGTGCCTTTAGCCACTGAGAAATCTCCCCAGGCAAAGAGTTTCATTTCTTGAGAGATAGAGCAAAAAAGACATTTTGAATAGTACTACATTTCCCAGCTTTTTTTTTAAATGTCAAGACTTAATGTGAATTTATTATTTACATAAATTTCACATACATATGGAATACCCATTAAGAAATACTTCCTGCAACCAGTTCATTATTGGTAGTCTCTACATTTTAATTCTTTTTTATTTATTTATTTATTTATTTATTTTTATTAATTAGTTTTGCACTCAGCGAATACAATCAATTTGGTACCATTGTTAAGCTCATCCATGACCTACCCCCTCCCCCTGGCCCCTCCTTATTGAGGCATATGGGTCATGCATTGTGGAGTTAGCCCACAGTTATGGGTAAGATAAATGTCTCTGCATATCATGACCCAACATGTGGCTCTGACACTCTTTCCACCCCCTCTTCTGCAAAATTTCCCTGAGCCATGTTGGGTTCATTTTTGGTCTGCTTCAGTGATGAGGTGTTGGGGGCCTCTGGGTCTCTGGATCTCTGATTTGGTAGGAGTTGATTTTTCTCTGTGTTGATCTCCTTCACCCTTGTGCTGGTACCCAGTTCGCCAAGAAAACAGCACCCTTGCTTGTTTCACCCATTGTTCTTAGTTTCATCCGGCCAGCTTGTTTTTTATAGTGACAGATTGTGATTAGCTGGTCCGTTGCCAGTTATTTTGCATATTTACCACCTCTCTTCAAGGAAAAGACAGAAGGTAATTTTTCTCCTTAAAGCCCACATGACTGGGCATTGTGGCACATACCTTTAATCTCAGCACTCAGGAGGCAGAGGTAGGAGGAGGATCACTGTGAGTTTGAGGCCAGCCTGGAACTACAGCGTGAGTTCTAGGTCAGCCTGGACTAGAGACCCTACTTCAAAACCAACAACAACAAAGCCCACATCATTCATATCTGCACAAAATGAACAGCCCTGTTCCAGAAATTTGCAGAGTATTCAAATAAGATACGTTCCGTTTTTGAGATCCTGCCATCGCCTTGCCTGATCCTAAGTGGAAACACTTTCCCAGATGACAGAGGAAGGTTAGTGGGCCACCAGCATGGACCACGTCTTGTCTGTTTCCCCAGGAGTGACCACCGTGTTATCCATGACCACACTGATGATCGGGTCCCGTACGTCTCTACCCAACACCAACTGCTTCATAAAGGCCATCGATGTGTACCTGGGGATCTGCTTCAGCTTTGTGTTCGGGGCCTTACTCGAATATGCAGTTGCTCACTACAGCTCCTTACAGCAGATGGCAGCCAAAGATAGGGTAAGAATCTGGAGGACCCTGTCTGTCACCTGTCAACTTGTGCTGCGTGCTGTAGAGATGAGCTGGACCTGGTTCCTGTCTCCAAGTATTCACTTTGTTCCCATGTGTCTCGTCCTTATTCAGGAAGTCATGGTACCCCTTGACAGTGGTTGTTCTTTTCACCAAGTAAAATGAGATACCAAAATTTAGTTCTCTAGCAGAAAATAACTGTTATCTATGTACAATATAAAGTTATAACAAGAACAAGCATTTATGAGGAAAATCCAATATCAAACCACTCATCAACAGATATTTACAAGTTTCTGATTGATATGTAGTGCTATTTAGTTCTTTTTTTTTTAAGGGCTTGGTTTTTGTTGTTGTTGCTGTTGTTGTTTTAGTGTTTTGAGGCAGGGTCATTTCTATAACATACTGAAACTAATGCTAACTGGCAAGAAAATGACAGAGGTCTGATTCGGGAAAATGCTCATCATTTGCAATGTGCTTGGACCACAGTGAGCCTAATAGTGAGGAAATGAGGAGTCAGATTAGCCCCAAAATCCAGTTGCTGTGTCCTTGCGTTTGGCCATCCTGATCAATGTTCCACATGGCCCCATTATCCAAGCATCAAAGGCAAATGAACATGTATACCAAACAAAGGAGAATTTGGACTTGCAGGGAACATAGCTTTTTTTTTTCTTATGTTTTGTTTTTGCTTTTCGAGGTAGAGTTTCACTCTAGCTCAGGCTCACCTAGAATTCACTATGTAGTCTCAGGGTGGCCTCTGACTCACAATAATCCTCCTACCTCTGTCTCCCGAGTACTGGGATTAAAGGCCAACATGCCCAGTGAACATAACTATATTTTATGTGTGTGGAAAAGATCTTGAAACACAACCATTTTATAATATCTCTCATACTTAGTTACTCTCTTCCCCCTGGAATAGAATAGCACTCCATCAAATACCTAGTAGGTGCTTTATACAATTCATACATTTAATCTTTCCATCAGCCTCATGAGGTAGATGTTTATACCATCACTATTTTGCAGACAAGAAAATCTTAAAGGGGTTTTAGGTAACCAAAGTTTTGCAATAACAGGCTGAGTGAGATTTAAACCTAGGTCTGCTAACTTCATAGCCTGAGCATTTGACATTTAATACACTATAATATCACATCATATTTTGCATATTTATTTTTCTGGGTCAAGCTTAAGCTAACTGCATTGTCTGTGAATTAGGAGACAGCGAAGGAAGTGGAAGAAGTCAATATTACTAACATCATCAACAGCTCCATCTCTAGCTTTAAACGAAAGATCAGCTTTGCTGGCATTGAGATTGCTGCTGACAACGTCGACTACAACAACTTAACAACGAAAGCCAGTGACAAGTTCAAGTTTTTCTTCCGAGAAAAGATTGGCAGAATTGTTGATTATTTCACAATTCAAAACCCCAGCAACGTGGACCGATATTCCAAACTATTATTTCCTTTGATTTTTATGCTAGCCAATGTATTTTACTGGGCATACTACATGTATTTTTGAGATGACATTGAACTTTCTGCATGCCATATGTCTTTAGCAGAACAGAGTAATAATGTAAATGGTATTCTAAGCCAAGTGTGAGCCCTACCCCAAAGGGCTACTAATGGGCTAAAATGACAGTTGAGTGTGTTTCTTCAAAGAATGAAGATCTCAACCATTATTCTAATGGTTATTACCATCCTTTCCTCTTCACAAAGCCCACGATTACAAGCCTGTGTTGGGCTGTTTGCACACCATCTCCCTGGTCTATATTTACCTCAGAAGAATATGAGCAGAAGACCACTAAATGTATTGAAGAGCCCTCACATTTTAGGGGCTGTTTCTAAGTTAATCATGTACTATTTACTGAATCTCTGCAATGTTTATGAAAAACATTGTTCTTAGGGATAATACTTTCTAGATTTTTTTTTTTAGTTCAAAATGAAATGTGGGTTTATGTCAATCCACAGGTAATTACTGTGCTAACTCAATACCAAGATGAGTTTTAGTGAATATTATTTAATACCACAGTAGAATTGTCCCCAAATTACAATAAGTCCCATCATTAAAAAGTCAAATACCAGCTGGGCATGGTGGCACACGCCTTTAATCCCAGCACTCGGGAGGCAGAGGTAGGAAGATTTCCTTGAGTTTGAGGCCACCCTGAGACTCCATAGTGAATTCTAGGTCAGCCTGGGCTAGAGTGAGACCCTACCTCAAAAAAAAACAAAAAATAAAAATAAAAAAAGTCAAATACCAGTGAATAAAATTGGTGGGTCAATAATCTAAAACATGAATCCTTTGATTCCCCAGATTAGAAGGACTGTGGACTTAACTCCCTGTTATGGTTGTCTTTTCAACTTAGTATATTATATTCCACAGTCATAAACAAAGCAAAAACCCTTTTCACTTTTAGGGAAATGGGAGAATTTTTTCAAATCTTATTCTAGAAGTCTTAATACAGAATGTTGTCATGAAGACTTGCAGAGTCAAGTCCATTTTGGGCTATCTTTACTCACATGCTGGCTAGGTACCAGTGGACAACGAGTACTCTGTCAGTCAGTCATTTCTCCCGCATCCCCCTAGAGGAGCCTTCATCCTGTGTTCCAGTGACTGATCAGGAGTGATGCCTACTAGGCAAGGAGCCACAGTATGTAGGTATAATCACTCTACTCAAACTTATATCCCTGATCCTTCTAGCTGGACTACACAGATTAGCTTATCCTATTATTATAAGGATGGGACTGCTGGCTCCAAGTGCTGAATGTTCTGAGCAATGAGACATGTTATAGAACCCATGTTCATGTGAGTGAGCTGTCTGTTCCAAGTCCAGCCACCGTCACCCTGACAGAGGAACACAAGCGCATTACCTCTGCTCCTTGGACAGGCTCAGACAATATATTGTACCATAAGTGGTGACTTGAAGACAAAAGCTTCCAGTTCAGCCTCAATTATTTTAATGATTCTCACCACACTCAATTCTTTAGCTTCTTTTTCTAATGAATGCATAGTTCTCGCCTTCCTTTCCAAAACAAACCATAGCTTTAGAATTTCTTTAATTTCCCACACCTATAGGCTTTCATTCTTTTTGCTTCACATATGTTCATATATCCTTTAAAGGGAGAGGGCAAAAGGGGGAATGTGATTGAATAATTCAATTATATGTGTGATTTTTTTTCTTTTTTTTTAATGAGAGAGTGAGGGTGAGCAAGAGAGAGAATTGGTGTGCCAGGGCCCCCAACCACTGAAATTGAACTCCAGACACATGCACCACCTTGTGGCATGCATGACTTTGTGCATATGTGTCACCTTATGCATCTGGCTTACGTGGGTTCTGGTGAGTCAACCCTGGGTCCTTAGGCTTCTCAAGCAAGCACCTTAACCACTAAGCAATCTTTCCAACCCCCTATTTGTGATTTTAAAAATAGTTTGAAAATATAACTGCTCTGAAGCTTCATTTAAGCTATAAGGACAATTGTAAATATGTGAAATTATGAAATAAATACACCATATTAGCTACCTACCAAATTGAGTGGTCATTCATCACATGCATGTTATAAGATCCCTTGAAAAAAGGTGAATTATAATACCAACTCAATGGGTAGGATGATCACCAGGGTTCAAGGACAACCTGGGGCTAGAGTGAGACCCTGCCTAAAAAATGAACAAAAAAAACAAATTTTTAATGTACAGTAAATTTTACTCCACTATATGATGAAATAACTTCATGTACCATACCAAGGGCAAAAAAATAAATAAATAAAACAAAGATATGTTTCATCTATTTTTTAAATTTTATTTATTTATTTGAGAGAGCGAAAGAGAAAGAGGCAGAGAGAGAGAGCAAATGGGCATGCCAGGGCCTCCAGCCACTACAAACAAACTCCAGACACATGCACCACCTTGTGCATCTGGCTTACATGGGTCCTGGGGAATTGAACTGAGGTCCTTTGGCTTGACAGCCAAACACCTTAACCACTAAGCCATCTCTCCAACCCTGTTCTTTAATTTTAAATATATATAATAGAAATATATATTAAATTATTTTTTATTTAAAAATAGGTATAGAGCCGGGCATGGTGGCGCATGCCTTTAATCCCAGCACTCAGGAGGCAGAGGTAGGAGGATCGCCATGAGTTTGAGGCCACCCTGAGACTCCATAGTGAATTCCAGGTCAGCCTGAGCTAGAGTGAGACCCTACCATGAAAAAACAAAAAATAAAAAATAAAAAATAGGTATATAGCAGCCTATAGTATATTTGGTTTGAAAATCATTGAATCCAATTCTGTCCCACACTTTTAAGAAGGCTGTATAGAAATGGAAAAAAAAGAGAGAAATGACAAAGGTGAATAAAATCATGGAAAACAAGTCCAACAAGAAGGAGCTTTTGCTCCTTGGGATGCAAGGCTGAGTAGAATGATTGTCATTATGAGGCTCAAGAAGGGTTTTGTAAGGGTCATTCTGCTCCACTATTCCAGATTAAAAAAACTGAATACAATGGACTTAAGAGACTTAAGACTGAATACAATGGACTTAATAAAATGGACTTAAGAGAAAGTCTAAGATTGAGAAGGAAGAAAATATGCAGATTGAATAATGAAATACTCAGACACTTCACCTGGAAATTTCCCTTGGGAATAGACAACCATCTCTTCCTTTTGATTTTTGTCATTTGCCTACCTAAAAGCAGATGGCTCTATTCTCCCAGGTAATCTTAAGAAGCTTGTAGATATAGAGAGGGTGCTTCTGAGTGAGCAAATTAAAGTATCATATGGAGCATTATTAACATAAAAATGAAATGTTTGGAGCTAGAGGAATGCCTTAACAGCTAAGGCACTTGCCTGCAAAGCCTAAGGACCCATGTTTGACACTCCAGATCCCACGTAAGCCAGACGCACAAAGGTGAGGCAAGCACAAGGCCGCACATGCCCACTAGGTGGCGCAAGTGTCTAGAGTTTGATTGCAGTGGCTGAGGCCCTGGCATGCCAATTCTCTCTCTCTCTCTCCCCAACATAAAATACAAAAATGAGTGTTTATGAATATTCCTGAGTGCCCAAGGGATTAGACTTCAAAATTGTTATTTATTTTGGGGTATTTAGAATAGTCATATGACTTACAACTTTCAATTACCTGGTGCTACAGGCCTTGACCATCCAATTTCTTTATTTATAACTGGCAATTCCACTTGGAATACCTGGAGAAGTGAAGAGAATACAAAAAGAGTGAGTAGCTGAATTCTCATCTCCGTAGCCTTTGCAGGCATACACATTTTCAAACAAGCTATCTATTCGTCCGTAAGCGGAGACTAGAGCCAATAACCTAAAGGTCTTAGATATGTGGGAAGTTCATGTCCCTCCTTCATGGTTTACTTAAGTAAAGGTAGATGAATTTTATTAAGATCCTCAAGAAATAGGAACTCATATCTCATTATGGGAACCTCCATAGTCTTCCAGAAGTTTCTCTTTTTACTTGTTAGGGCAGCAGTTTGAAACATCTTCTATAGGTTTGTGTTTTAAATGCTTACTTCCCAGCTGGTAGCACTATTTTGAGTGCCTGGGGAACTGTTAGGTAGTGGGGTCTAGCTGGCAGAAGTAGATAATGAGGCGTGAGCCTTTGGAAGTTATAGCTTGTTTCTGGTTCTAGCCTGTCCTCTACTTTCTGGTGCACTCTGATATGAGGTAGTCTGCCACATGCTTGCACCACCAGAATGTACTGTACCTTCCCCATCGTGAACTAAAATTCCCTAAAACCATGAGCCAAAATTAACATTTCCTCCCTTATGTTGTTTCTGTTATGTACTGTAGTCATAGCAATGCAAAGGTAACTAATACATGGGGCTGGAGAGATAGCTTAGTGGTCAAGACATTTGCCTGTGAAGCCTAAGGACCCAGGTTCGATTTTCCAGATCCCACATAAGCCAGATGCATATGGTGGCGCATGCATCTGGAGTCTGTTTGCAGTGACTAGAGACCCTAGCACACCCATTTGCACTCTCCCTGTCCCTCTCTCTGTAAATCAGAAAAAAAAGGATAAAAGGTTTTTTTAAAAAAGGTAACTAACACACTGCCTTATACGAAGGCATGGTTAATGTACTTTTCTACTACCTTTACCTCTTTTTTATACAACTGTGTAGATAAAAGATGACATATTAGGTCTGAAACCACGATCTTTAGCATGCCTGTTTGTAAGGATGCTCACTGACTAGCATCTAGGAACTTGGAGCTAGGGAGGGTCCCCATCATTCTCTACTTGTAAAAATAGTTGAATGTAAGCTGGGTTTGTTGGCTCATGCCCTTAATGCCAGAACTCAGGATGCTGAGGTTGGAGGACTGTCATGAGTTTGAGGCCAGCCTGGACTATAGAGTTTCAGGTCAGCCTAGCCTCTCAAAATAAATAAGTAAAAATTTTGAAAACTATATGCCTAAATTATTTTCCAAAGCCCTGGTTTCTTTCTACGAGTCTGAATTTTGGTACATGGTAGACAGAAGGTGCTGTATGATCAACCCCAAATAAAAGTGGTAGACACTGAGTCTCAGTGAATTTCCTGGTGCACATACCATGCATGCTGTCATAATTCTATATCATGTCCTGGTGATTCTTCAGGGAGAGAACTCTTGTAAGCCTGCACTGTTTTCCTCATGATCCCCTGTGCCCTTTGGTGATTATTGCTATAGATCCTTTCATTTAAATAAATTATATCTGTACAACTGTATGCTGAGTCTTCCTAGTGAATCACCAACCCCAAGGCTGGTCCTGGAAACCTGAACACACATGCTTTGGAGCCAGTGTTCCCAGTCCCTGCTGCTCATAATACCCACTGGTACCACTTTGTAAATAACAGGTCTCAGAGTCTAGGCCAGATACCACATGCCTTAGTACAAAAGGAAACGGCTGGATAAAACTATCTTCAGAGGAAAAAGATCATATGGATGTCTGTCACATGGAAGAGTCTAGATGAGTATGATTATTGAATATGAATAATGTATAGAGCAGGCAAAAAATAAAGGGGTTTTCTTCCTTTGTCCTAGTGAATCTACTATGTTAATGCCAAGAAGGAATAGGAGGATATCCATTTCTTTCTTTCTTTATATTTTTTTTTAGAGAGAGAGAAAGAGAATTGGCACACCAGGGCCTCAGCCACTGAATTCCAATGCCAGTTGCTTGTACCACCCAGTGAGCATATGCAATCTTGCACTTGCCTCACCTTTGTGCATATGGCTTATGTTGGATCTGGAGAGTCAAACATGGGTCCTTTGATTTCGCAAGCAAGCGCCTTAACCACTAAGCCATCTTTCCAGCCCCATTTCTTCTTTAAATTTTTTGATTTATTTACTTGAGAGGAAAAGAGCAAGATTTGTCAAGTCAGGTCCTCTTACTGCTGCAAATGAACTCCAGATGCATGTGCTACTTTGTGTGTCTGGCTTTATGTGGATACTGGGGAATTAAACCTGGGCCAGGAGGCTTTAAGATCCATCACCTTTAACCACTCAGCCCCCCAAAGTGTCCATTTATGACTCACTACAACAGGACAAAAAGACATTGCATTTGGAAGGTGAGGCATGTATATGGGAATGAACCAAGTCTTCATTACAGCTCCAAGTGTTTGAGAAACTAAACCCATAAATATGGGAAAAGGAAAAAAATCTATCCCAGGTAAGCAAAATGTTAAACTCCACTTCACCATAGTTTGCAATCTATAGTGGGTAAGAAAGCTATTTGACTTGAATAAAGCCTCTGTTTGCAGTTACCTTCTTGTTGCTGGGAAAAACACCTGACCAAGAATAGCATATAAAAGGAAACAGTTTATTTCAGCTTCCAGATGGAGCTGGGCTATATCACCCACCCTCAATGCACACCTCATCCATCAAGGCTCCACCTCCCAAGGGCCCCACAACTTTCCCAAATTGCCACAAGCTGAGGAACAAGTAGTCGAAAACACATGAGTCTATGGGGAACATTTCATTCAAACCACCACAGCCTTATAGATCACTTTTGAGGAGGTCAAGTGTCTGATTCCAAAGAACATGAAGGGGAAGAAATTAAACATGAAGGCAGAGGGTGTAGCTGAAAAATGTGAGTTCTTCAGAGTTGTAACCTACAGGGGAATCTTATGACTTCATATAGTCTAGCCCACCTACATTTTCTGAATCTGTACCAAAGGCCAAAACCTTCTAAGTCAGGATAATATTGTGCATATTATCTTGTGGATTAAGACACTTATCCAGTTTTCAAATAGTAGATGAAATCTTAAAGCTGGCCTCTCAGGGTGAACACTTCATGGACATATTTAGAAAAGAAATAAGCCAGACGTGGTGACACACATCTTTGATCCCAGCACTTGGGAAGCAGAGGTAGGAGGATCACCATGAGTTTAAGGCCACACTGAGATTACATAGTGAATTCCAGGTCAGCCTTGGCTAGAGCGAGACCCTACCTTGAAAAACCAATATATATATATATATATATATATATATATATATATATATAATGTATATATGTATGTGTATATGTATATTAGGTCTTCACAAAACACAGAAATGTGGTATGATTGATGAATAAATGGTTGGTTTCTATAAGAGATCTCTTTTTAGAGGAAGTAGGTAAATATATCCCTGATGGATTTTGCTTTTCAATAACAAGTTATTGAACCAATTCACCAAAATATATCTTGAAGAATCAAAAAGCCCTCATTCATAAATCAACTCGCATCTTTGGAACAAAAACAAAGGAAAGAAAGAGGATGACAGGAGAAAGCGATAACCACAAATATCACCAATAAAAGTTAGACTCAGATGCCATGGCATTTAAAGACACGGACCTTAGAATGCAATAATAAAGTGAATTTTCGGAATGTAAAGAAGTCCCAAGAGAAATTATCCACTTAAAATAATATGAGATGTACCTTTTCTGGGTTTGTATATTGCTTACATCCTAACAAAACATTCTAATCCATTTCACAGTGGGATCCAAAGGCAAATTCTCAACGAGGGAAATAGAACTTTTTTTTATGTACTCCTGTAGTAATTTAATATAATTTATCAAGGTTTTTTTTCTCCGCATTTCAGTTGCATACCCTTTCACTTATCCCAAAAGACTAATCCAAGTTTAATTTAGTGCAGAAGCTCAGAAATGAGAGTCAAGAGACCCGGACTCTGCCATTATCTTAATCTCTATTTGCCTAAATTTCCTAATATGTCAAGCAGAACAAAAACACTCAGCCATCCTATCTCACAGGTTTGTGGTAGGGGTAAAAATGTGATTATAAATATGAAAGTATTTTGAAAATACGGTATGTCATATAAATAGATCTTAATTAATTAGACACACAATTATGCCCACATTATATACCTCTAGAAAATTAGAATTGGATGGGCTGGAGAGATGGCTCAGCAGTTCAGTGAACATCCTACACAAGTATGAGGACCTGAAATGGTCAAAGGTCAAATCTCAAGAATTCACATAAAGAGCTACACATGGCTTTGTATGTCTGTGTAACCCCAGCCAGTTCTGTGGGGAGCAGAAACTGGAGACTCGCTAGGGCTCAGCAAGCTCTGGAATTAGGAAGAGACTCATTGCAAGGAAAAGGCAGGCAGATGTGTCACCAGAGGCCAGCATACAGGGTCCCACACCAGCACATATACATGTGTATGTACCATATACACCATACCTCACTTATTAGGCATATGCAAAAGTAAGGGAGGGAGGAAGAAAGGAAATAACGGAAGAAAATTAGAATTGGAAGGCGTGGGCTAGAGAGATGGCTTAGTAGTTAACACACTTGTTTGCAAAGCCAAAGGAGCCAGGTTTGCTTCTCCACCACCCACTGAAAGCCAGATGCACAAGGTGGTGCATGCATCTGGACTTTGCAGCAGCTAGAGGCCCTGGTGCCTCCATTCTCTCTTCTCTCTCTCTCTCTCTCTGCCTCTTTCTCTATCTCTCACTCAAATAAATAAATCAATATTAAAGTATTAAAAATTAGAAATGTAGCTGGGCGTGGTGGCGCATGCCTTTAATCCCAGCACTCGGGAGGCAGAGGTAGGAGGATTGCCGTGAGTTCAAGGCCACCCTGAGACTCCATAGTGAACTCCAGGTCAGCCTGGCCTAGAGTGAGAGCCTACCTCGAAAAAAAAATTAGAAATATAAGATAGTTGGGATATTATGAAGTTCAACCAGCTTATGTGATTTATCAGCAAAAGAGGGTCAGAGATATTCAAAGATTAAACACAGAGCACAGCCAGGGCCAGAAGCCCAATCTCCTAAGCCCAGCCTTCTTTTCACTGTCTCCATTTACTTCCCCCAAATGATGGGCCTATGCAGAGCAAAGTGTACAGTGCAGCATCTCACAAAAACAGCCACCACCCTATCATGATACAATGCAATCGTGCGTGATCTGGTCACACAATGGTCGTGGTCAGCAATCCCTCCCAATCTCCCAGGACTACTTTACCCTAGCAACTCAAGCCAGAGGTATTGCTGAAATATGTGCTAGCAAATCAGACCACTCTGCCGCCCCCCCACCGAAAAGAACTTTTAAAAGTAGTATTTTAGCATAGAGGATCTGGCTTTCCAGCCCTTGCCCTTTAAAAGTCCCCACAAAGAAGGGATCACAACAGATACCTTTGACATGCTGTCGCTGCTCCAAAAAGCACAGCCAGCACGAACATCCTACTTCATTACTGCAGAAGACAAGATCCCTCTCAGCACCACACAGGTGGGCTGCTTTAAAAATACATTTGTTCTGTACACAATGCCTTCCGCAGCTGAGAATCGTTTGCATTTTTAAAGGGAAGTTGTATGTCCTGACACTACAAATGGTGGTAAAGGTATATCAAATTATCTCCCATTTGCTTACTATATTAACCAGGAGAGTGCATGAAGGACAATAAAGTTATATCTTTATCAGAAAAGCATCCAGTGCTGTGGTAAGCACTGCGCTGCCACGCACCGTTGTCTGCTCAAACTTTTATAAAGCTCTTGAAATAGAGCACAAGGCATAAAATAACTTTTATGCAGTTTGCTGGGGAGAATATTAAGCGCAATCACCATGGTGCAGTCCATCAGCGGTCCTCTCGTCCTGCTGTTTCTCTGATATTTTAGGTAGACGTGATGTTATGAGTCATGTGACCCAGCAGGCATGCTAGTCAGCAGTTGCTGTGGGGGAGGGACCAGCCACACACACCCCCATCTCATCCTGACCAAATTCCCACAAGATAGATGTTATTTTTATTTTTCTATTTTTTATTTTTCAAGCTTTTTATTGACAACTTCCATAATTATAGACAATAAACCATGTATTTTTATTTTTAAATATTTAAATATTTTATTTTCAAGAATATTTATTTACATGAAAGAGAGAGAATGGGTGCACTGGGGCATCTGCTGCAAATGAGCTCCAGACACATGCACCACTTTGTGCATCTGGCTTTATGGGGTTATTGGAGGATCAAACTCTGGCCTGCAGGCTTCACAAGCAAGCACTTTTGACTGCTGAGCTATCTCTCCAGTCCTAGATGTTATTTTTTAAAAATATATCTGTATTTATTTGTTTTAGAGAGGGATCAAAAGCGAGAGAAAGAAAGAGATAATATGAGCACAGCAGAGCCTCCTGCCACTGCAAAGAACTCAAGATGCATGTGCCACTTTGTGGGTACTGGGGAATTGAACTTTGGCCATCAGGCTTCGCAAACAAGCACCTTTCACCTCTGGCCATCTATTCAACCCCAAGATAGATGTTACTGATCCATTTGACAAATGATCAAGCCGTGACTCACTGAGATTCAGTGGTCGGCTGAAGGTTACATGTATGATAAGTGGCAGGTGAGCTGGGATTTAAACCTGTCTTTTTGACCATCAAGTAATTCGTCTACTACAACATTCTTACAAGCTGCTAGATGCCTCCAAACTCTGAATCTGGTAGTCAATAATAGGAATGAGAGGAAAGCTAACGATAGTCAGAATATGTCTCTTTCGCCCTCCTACCTTAGAAATATCCTCCGAGTTTATCTTCAAAGCAGCCATGTGCCGGGTGGTGGACATGCAGCAGCAAGGTTCGTTGACCCTGCCTGAGAGGAATTCAAGGAGTACCTGGAGAGGTTGGGCATTCCGTTTTGACCTGAATCCACTTGGGCGTAAGCCCCGGCCTTGCCTTTGAGCACACAGTTGCGTGGCCTGATTGAACCTCTTTGAACCTTACTTAGCTCTCTGTAAAATAGGGGTGAGATCCTCGTAGGCTTCAGTGCAGGGCACACACCAAGACAGCGTGCAGAACATTTGACACAGTTCCTGGTAGATTGCCTCCTGTTCAGTAAATGCTATCGCCTTTTATTGGCTTTTGTTGTAAGGTTGCTGAATAAAAATAAAAGACACATTATGGGTAAAACAAAACTCACAGCTTCT
The DNA here is from genome assembly GCA_036346955.1 of Dipus sagitta. Classification (NCBI taxonomy): domain Eukaryota; kingdom Metazoa; phylum Chordata; class Mammalia; order Rodentia; family Dipodidae; genus Dipus; species Dipus sagitta. The sequence continues at coordinate 45,399,841 of CM070777.1, read as the reverse complement.
GGTTTAACTGGTTTTTTTTGTTGGCACCTAATGGCTCTACACCTCTTGATTTAAGAGCGCCTTAAAAACAAAAAGGGGATATCAAGCACTGGGGTTCTATTTTCCAAAACAGATGCACTTTTTCTTTTCTTTCTTCCTTCCTTTCTTTTTTTTTTTAAGGCTCAGCAAACACTGAAGTCAGTCTGATAGCTTAAAATAAACCCATTTGCTTCCTCTTGACATTTGGGGTAGAAAATTAGTACTGCTAAGAGTGTGAAGATCTTTGAATTTCTAATTAGTATGTCAGTCCCTAAACTACTCATCCCACATGTTCTTATTTTTATATAATGAACTTTTCACCTTGGTTTATGCCATTCCCAAAATGTTCTTTAAAAAAAAATAACAAAATAACAAAACCTGATGGAATAACTGAAAATAAAATAAAAGCAACCTGACTGAGTGCAGAGCTGAAATAGGGATCAAGGGTGCCTGGGTCTTTGCTCAAGGAAACTATTAGGTCTCCAATCTCTTTGCAAATGGTTTCATCCAAGAAAAACTGAAGTTGTCCTCTTGGAACGAAAGCACTTACATTAATCTGTTTTTCATTACTGTAACTAAACACCTGAAGCAGGCTAACTTTCTAAAGAGATAGGGTTCACAGTTATGGATGCTGAAAGTTAGGACAGCATGGTTCTGGCAAAGGCCCCTCCCCCCTGGCTGTATCACACTGTGGTAGATGGTGATGGTGGGGTCACACATGAGAAGATAAATCACATCTCAAAACAGAAAGCAAGAAATTGACCACCGGCTGCCCTTACTCTTAGAAGAATTCACGCTCATGAAAGCATAAGATCCCATGATGTGCTGCCTTCAGCCTTCCCAGCATCAGTGTATCCAAGGACTTCCCACCAGGGCTCCATGACTCAAGGATCCCACCTCCTAACATGGGCAGACTAACAACTACGCCTCCAACACATGGACCTTGAGGGGCCATGCTTAACACGTACACAAACCACAGCAGCATCTCAAAATGTCTACCTTGCAACAAGTGAAGACTGGGAGATGTTTGGGCAGGAACATGGGAATGGAGAAAATGAGACTTTTGGCTGCCAAGCACCCACGGTAAAGTTTTGCGCTAAAAGTTAAGACCCATAATTTTGGATAAGTCAAACTAAAACAAGTCTTTATGAGAGGTTTGGTAAAATGTCACCCACCCACAGGTCTGGGTCTTAAGAGAATTATTTTTAGGCTTCATTTTCACTTCCCAGGAACCCTTCTTTTTCCTTGTCTGAAAGCCTCAAGTCAAGTTCATGTCTGTGAGTAAATCATATTAGAAAGCCTTGTGCATGCTTTGTGGGACACATGTTAGGAAATACTGAATTAAATTCTTTGAGTGAAAGATATTTGGGACCAAGTTTTTAAAATTATAGATCCCAAAGAAACGTTGACAATAACTCTTATTAAAATCGAATTGTGAGAAAAAAAACACATGAAGAAAAAAGTCTGACGTTAAATCTTTAAAGCTTAACATTTTACCCAGGATGAGGGAATAGAACAGAGTCTGAAGATGAAGGCTGTGACAAGTCATGGTAGCGCTCCACACTTGATGCTTCATGCTTTGAAAAGACAAACCCCTTACATATGACCATGTGCTGTTACAGACGAGAGTTCCCTTCTCCCTGTCTTCCTCCAAATTACCTAACTAGGTACAATAGATTGCCAGAGCTGCCACAGCAAAGTTCCATAGACTGAGTAGTTCAAACACAGAAGTTACTGTCTCACGATTCTAAGGAGGTCCATGACCAAGGCGTTGGCAGGGAGGGTTCCTCCTGAAACCTCTCTTTTTGGCTTGTGGAAGGCTATCCTCTTCCTGCACCTTCTATGGCTTTCTCTTTATATGTAACTATAATGTGTTGGATGTCAATCCACCTGAAAAATCTTTTGGGTTTTTTTTTGTTTTTTTTTTTTTGGTTTTTTGAGGTAGGGTCTCACTCTAGTCCAAGCTGACCTGGAATTCACTATGTAGTCTCAGGGTGGGCTCCAACTCATGGTGATCCTCCTACCTCTGCCTCCTGAGTGCTGGGATTAAAGGTGTGTGCCACCACACTGGGCTCCACCTAAACAATCTTACTTTAACTTGATCACTAAAAGGTCTTATCAGCTAATACAATCACATTGTGATTAGTGACGGTTAGGATTTCAACATAAATTTTGGGAGAGGGAGGGGAGGGTACAAATGATACCTTTTAGCACAAACAGCAAATATAATTTCTTTCACTGATATCCCCAAAGACTGAGGGGTTACTCTGGGCCCTGCTTAATTTTCTGTATTACAAAAAAAAAAAAAAGAAAAAAAGAAAAAAAGAAAAATCACAAGCCCTCTGCTAAGCTATCATATGCCTCATTTCTTGCCTATTTTCCTCCCAACCATTTTAGCTGTTGCTCCATCTTTCCCAGGTCCTTTTAGGCCACCTCCCTTCTTTTCCAGGAGAGCTGCAGAGGGTAACTGTGTACCTCTCTGCTGATTCCCAGAGACCATCCTATCCTCCTTCTCCAGACCCAGCAATTCCCTAGATGCCAAGGATCACCCATTATTTCACAAAGACATAAACCCACAGATGCCAAAGACCCCACACTGGGCCCAGGAATCACCCACAGTGTGATAGCTGCCTACAGAGGTAGGGATGACATTTGTGAGGAAAGGCCTCAATACTTAACCCAGCCAGGGCTATTGTCCTCAAACTAGAAAGAATGGACTTTGCTGGATTCCCTTAGATCCAGGATCTACCTGGAAGGCATGGCAAGGTACTTGGTTTCTGTAATAGAAAGCAAGAGATTTTTTTTTTCCTTTTTAATTACCTTGTTATGTGATAGAAGTCACAAGGTGAAAGAAAAGTATGAAAAGTGACTTTTTTATATACCTGACCTTCTGGTAGCCTATGTGTTTTAGGGACAGATAACTTCCTAATAAGACCTTTTATAATAAAGCTTTCATTGCTTGGGAAAATATTAACTTCTCCAGTTCTTTCGGGTAGATCAAACGGACCCTGCAGTTATAGTTACAATATCCTAAAGATTTAGCTTCTCCGTAATAATGGGTAAGAGCCTTAGCATTGCCATGGGCCAAAACTATATTATTTGAAATGAAACCTCTCATAAATATCCAACTATGAAGTCACTATCAACTGCTGTTATATAAACAGGACAGAGCTAAATCTCCTCTGTGCCAATATCAAAGCTGCCACAAAGAATGATTTTGTGTCCAGGACTCACAAATTAAACAAGCAATTGCTCTGTCAGCCAATTCTGGGAAGCCAAGTTTGGTTTGGATAGCCATGGTGTAGGAAGATCCAAGTGAGAAGGCCTGGTAGGATTTGAGTTCTTCATACATCTCTTTTTTACCAAGAGCTTGGATCTTGCTCAGTCTCCTAAGCTTTCTTCTGGGCAGTCTAACATGGGACTAATTCCTTAGAAAGAACACTGTAGGGGACTAGGGAGATGGCTTAGCTGTTAAAGGCACTTGCTGCAAAGTCTGCTGGGCCAGGTTCAATTCCCCAGCCACCCATGTACATACCTGTGACAAAGCTGAATTTGCAAATCAGTCCCAGCAAAAGATTATGAATAACAATCATAAAAATGGACAAGCGTAGCAACATAATATAATAATCAGTATACGAACGGGTTCTTCCCTCCATCCCCTTCTCTCTCCCTCTTTATATTCACTTCATGTTTTTAGCTACATTTGATAATGCAACTGCATAAAGTGTGACTGTAAGAGGGGAAATACTATAATCGCACCTTAAAAGAGGGAATAGTGAGAAATGATCAAAGCCAAGAAAACTAAAATTTGCCTCCTCCAAATTTTAAAATTGCCAAGATTAACATCACTCTTATGACATGTCATATCTTGTTGAAACAGTCTTTGTAAAATTAACTCATCTAATCCCCATACTATCCTAAGAATCAGGAGCTTTGAGTATCCTCATTTCAAGGCAAGGAAAAGAGAGACCTAGAAAAGGCAAGTCACTCGCCCTAGGTCATGAAGCTAGTTAGGGACAGACAAGCTACCTGGCTTCCAAAGCCAGTGTGCAAATTGTTTCTATGTGCATTATGTCAAGTAATTCTTATTCCCCCACCTCCACCCAGTGAGGTAATGGCCAGAATGATACTTTCCAGCTGCTTTCATTGTCCTGCCCTCTCCTCACACCGGCCTCACTTCTCTGCTGACCACTACCAAACTTTCTCTGAACTCTGTCTGATTCCCATGGGCACTCTGAGTCACCTTACCAGCTTGAATAGCCATGCATTGCCCTCGCTAGGATGCCCATTCGTTCTTTTAACAAATATGCATTGAGCACCTACTATTTGTGAGGCATTGTGTTAGCTGTAGGAGATAGAGGGGCAAACATACCACCAAGAAGATAGACCACAGAAAAATAAGCATGTGAAATGAATTAAATAAATGAAGGTCCCAGTGACTGCCATTGAAAAAATTAAGAGGATTGTACCTAAGGAGCAATGTCCCACCTTCCAGAGCCAAACTTATGTCAATCCCTTCCCCCACTCCTTACACTCACCCTGGCCATATTCAAAATAAATCACACATCTGCCTTTCCAAAGGGGCTGTCCATTCTTCTTCCCCACACTTCAACTGAATAGCCTCTATTTGTCTTTTGATGCTCTGTTTTACCCCTCTAGGAAACCTTCCCAACCAAGGCTTGGCTCAGTTCTCCACCTTGCTGATCCATTAATATTAGGTACTGAATGATGTCCTCTAAGATTCATAGGCTGAAGTCCTAAACGCAACTACCTCATCATGACAGTATTTGAAGGCAGAGAACAAAAAGAGGAAATAAGGACTGGAGACATGGCTCAGCAGTTTAGGTACTTGCCTGTAAAGCCCAAAGACCCAAGTTCAATTCCCCAGTACCCATGTAAAAAAAGATGCACAAAGTAATGCATACATCTGCAATTTGTTTGCAGCTCCTAGAGGCCGTGCCATGCCCATTCTCTCTCTTTCTTTCCCTGCCTCTCTTTCTTTGTCCCTCTCTGCTTGCAAATAAATAAGTAAAATATTTTTTTAAAAATAGTTTTAAAAAGAGGTGACTAACTTCAAATGAGGCCATGATGGTAGATCTAATTAAAAGAGAATATTTGGACTCAGACCCACAGAGTAGAAAAATCAAATGAAGACCCAATGAAGAGCTAGAGAGATAGCTTAGCAGTTAAGGCACTTGTCTGTTAAGCCTAAGGGCCCTGGTTCAATTCCCCAGTTCCCATGTAAGCCTCAAGCACAAGGGGTCACATGCATCTGGAGTTCATTTGTAGTGGCTGGAAGCCTTGGCATTCTCTCTCTCTCTCTCTGTCTCTCTCTCAAATAAATAAATGAAAATAAAATATTTTTTTAAAACGTCCAGGTGTGGTGGTGCATGCCTTTAATCCCAGCACCTGGGAGGCAGCGGTAGGAGGATCGCCATGAGTTCAAGGCCACCCTGAGACTACATAGTGAATTCCAGATCAGCCTGGGCTAGAGTGAGAACCTACCTCAAAAAAACAAAAAATAAAATAAAATAACATAAAAGACCCAAGGAAAAGATGGCCATTTGCAAGATTTGCAAGCTAATGGGAGAGACCTCAGGATAAACCTGACCAATGCCTTGATCTTGGACTTCTAGCCTCCAATATCTTACAAATTAATTTCTGCTAAATCACTCCACCTGTGTGGTACATTGTTACGACAGCCCTAGTAGACTGATGAGTTTAACATCCTAGATGAGCCTTGGTGACATATTTATTCATGGACTCAAGTCAAAGAGCCTCATCTGCTTTTGTCTTTGAGCCTCCGGTGTTGAATTCAGGGCTGAGCGTTCAGTATATTCTCAAATAAGTGTTTGCTAGATGAATGGCAGAATGAATGAACCACTTACTCTGCTCTTAGAGAGGGCATCTTCTGTGAAACATTACTTCTAGACACCAGAAAGCACACTGAAATAGAATAAGCATGCCAGGGAGAGTTTAGCTATATCCAAAAGGAGAAAAAAAAGGGAACCCACACATAGTTCCCTCTGCAGCAATCAGGGTTTGGCAAAATAGAAGGAACTCCCCTTAGCCCAGATCTGTGGAATTTCCCGGTTCTTTCACATACATTTAATTCTGCCCATGGAAAATAATGGCGTCATTATTTAATCTAAACTACAATAACAATTGCTCTTGTGGGTACATAAGTCCCCTACAGAGATTTTAATGTGCATGCTGCTTTTACCCATACTGACAGTGAAGGCAGTGTGGATGGGGGCCGGTCCATTTGTGTGGTCTACAAAGAGACAGTGCGGAGGCCTATAGTTGTTATGACAGCAAAAGGGGGAAACAAAGAAAGCCCAAGGGTATAGCTGCGACTCCATTTAAGACTAATGCATATCTTCATCCCAGTCCTCTGCAATAACCCACAGACATATCTGACACTGCTGAAAGACTGCTGTCATCCCTGGTAGATAATCATCAATTATTATTAAGTATTGCACAGTTCAGATCAAGATATAATATGTCGGAGAAAAACTGTGGCATCTCCTTTTAATCTTGCGTAGAAAACAATTAAAGTATATAAAGCACATTATTAAAATATGTAAAATTTATAATTTAATTATAAGATTGCATAGCTTTATGATCTAATAGTTCTGCTGTATTTTGCATATTAGTGAACAATTGCTTTCTTAAAGCACACAGTAGAATCATTTACTTGATGCTGGAGAATAAGTTAATTATGGATTCCCAGTATATGACTAATGGATTTAATAATCACTTTACTGTAGAATTAACTTATACTTCCCTGTGCTTATAGCACTAACGATGGTATTCATAAAAGTTATATTTTTTTTAAAAAAATGTAAGATTGGCACAAAAAAAAGAAACCAGTGTACAACTTAGTTTTACAGCCAGCTGTTTCTAAATAGGTAGTTCCGAACTGTCAAAGCCCCTCTCCTTGCTCTATCATAAATCATGCACACTCTCTCTCCCCCCACCCCTGCCACCAACCCTGCCTCCATTGGCTTTATTAAGGGAATTTATTTTATTTAAGGGAAGACGAAATGCTTGCCAGATGCATTTAGTGAAGCTTTTGTGTTTTGTTTTAAACCTCAATTGTGCGTAACGATGAGGTTCCTTCACTTCCATCCACTTCACAGACGTGTCAACTGGGCTAAGATCACATTGTGATGCCCAGTCTCTGTTTATTCTAATTTTAGTGGGTTGAAGCCACTCGCTCTTCTACTTCAGCCAGAACAAACAACACTAGTGGAAGGAATAACAAGAATATTCTTGCCGGGCGTGGTGGCGCACGCCTTTAATCCCAGCACTTGGGAGGCAGAGGTAGGAGGATCGCCGTGAGTTCGAGGCCACCCTGAGACTCCATAGTGAATTCCAGGGCAGCCTGAGCTTGAGTGAGACCCTACCTCGAAAAAAAAAAAAAAAAAAAAAAGAATATTCTTTAAGGAGACTCCCTGGATGTCCTTCTCATCTTTCCTCCTTCCTCACCATCATCTGAGTGATTATTCCCTTGTGAAATCTAGCAAATTTCATATTTAGCTCTGCCAATTTACTAGCAAGGTGAGTCATGAAACCTCTCCAAACTGGTTTCCATGCTTTTAAAATGGAAAAAAAAAAATTGGTTTCCTGACTATAGCAGTTTTCTTTTTTTAAAATATTTTATTTCTTTATTTACTTATTTATTGAGATAGCTAGATGTGTGTGTGTGTGAGAGAGAGAGAGACAGAGAGAGAGAGAGAGAGAGAATAGGCACATCAGGGCCTCTAGCCACTGCAAAGGAGTTCCAGATGCATGTGCTTCCTTGTGCATCTAGTTTTACATGGATACTGGGAAATTGAACCTGGGTCCTTTGGCTTTGCCAGCAAGCACCTTAACCACTAAGCTATCTCTTCAGCCCACAGCTACTTTCTCATCACTAGGACAAAGCACCTGACCACAAGCAGCTTTATTATAAGGAAAGGGATTTTTTAGCTTCCATTTTTGAGGGGAAGTTTCATCCTGGCAGAGAAAGCATGGCAGAGCAGAGGCTGGGCACCATATCTTCTCACATCAGCAGGGAGGCAGCAGCAAGAGTGAACTAGCTAGTAAACACTCAGTAGGCCTGGCACCAGTGACACTTCTCCAGCAAGGATCCATCTCTCAAAGCTCCACCAGTTGGGATGGAGTAAGTGGTTTAATCAACAAAGAGATAGGCTATGGGGGGGGGGCGCGTTTCACATTCAAACCACCAAAGTCCCTCTGGATCTGAGCATGCTTGTTCCCCATCAAGCTGTGAAGGCAGGCAGTGAGTTACTACAATGCTCTCTCCTATCCCAGCAGACATCATTGAACTCTCCATAGAATACCCTGCTATTTATGGGGTTTTAAGTTCTACTGCAGAATTTTAAAGTTCTGAAAGAAATAGTTTAAGGCTTATATTTTGTTATATTGTGCAGAGACATGCTTACTAAATACATGCTGGTGAGCTGACCAGAAGCGCATATTTTTTAACTTTTTAATTGAAAACTTCAGCAAGTATAGATAATATACCATGATCATAACCCCTCCTATGACTCCCATTTCCCCTCCCAAATTCCCCTCCACTGAACCCCTTCTTCTTTCCCATTAGACTCTACTATTTTGATGTCATTTTTATGCATGTCTTGTGTAGGTAGTGTCAGCCACTATGAGGTCAGAATATCAAGGCCACTTTCTGTGTGGAAGACAACTTTGTAAGCAGTGCTCCCCTTCCTTGGGGTCCAGCCCTAAGGTGTTACTGGGGGTGGATCTGATTCCCAGCCTAACGTATACAGAGTGAGCTTTGGGGGTCCAGCCTGCTGCAGGTTCATGCTTGCTAGCTGTTTGTGGCTCTGTGCTTGGGTCTGTGAAAGGGAGCCAGCTTCTTCTGACATCATGGAATTCACCTGGATCTGTAAGATTCATATAAATTCTATTCCTCCCATAAATTGTCTGGTTTTGAAGGTTCATCCCAGCAGCATGGAGCTGATTACAATAGCCATCATTTTTTAAATATTTTATTTATTTATTTGAAAGAGAAGAAGAGGCAGATAGAGAGAGAGAAAAAATGGGTGTGCCAGGGCCTCCAGCCACTGTAAATGAACTCCAGATGCATGTGCCACCTTTTGCATCTAGCTTACATGGGTACTTGGGAATTGAACCTGGGTCCTTAGGCTTTGCAGGCAAGCATCTTAACCACTAAGCCATCTCTACAGCACCAGTCATATTTTTTTAAATATATAATTTGTTTCCAACCATCTTTTAAGTTGCAACAATATATATTTTTGATAGCTCATTCTCAAAATTCTCTTTAATTTCATACCCAGAAAAATCACATTGTACTTATAAAATTTTACAATATAGGAATCAAATGCTCAAATTGAGAAATTTCTAGTATCATGACATAATTTCATTCTTTTTCTCTTGAAATACTAAAACTCACCAATGTATTCACTGCCTTTCCATCCCCACCCTGTCCCACCAACAGAAAGCAAACTAAATGCATTGAGTAGTGAGTGTTCTATGACTACCACTGCTGCTCTGGTTTTCAGATGTCTTTTGATTTTGAATGTAAATGACACTTAAAATGTCTTAGATTTATACTCTATATTATGCCTTACAAAGGATTGCATGCACTTATTTCATAAAAATGAGTCATGTCTGGAGAAAGAGAGAGTGAAAATTGGAAAAAGTAGATGGACTTAGAAGTGAGCTTCACCTGGATACCAATTCTGATTCTGCTAAGACTTCAATCAAGGGAAAATTATTATTTAGCTTCTTTGCTGCATATATGCTCTCATTTTTCTCCCCTCAAATGAGGAATAGAAACAGCTATATCATGAGCTAGCTGTTTTAGCTAAGGCTGGGAATGTAAAGTTTCAAGGGAAACTGACTAGCTCAAACTTGAAACCCAGAGAACACAGTGGGCCACTGTGTGTGTGTGTCCCTTATATACTCACATCAAGCCAGCTCCTCTAATCCTGCCTCCCTACAGGGGTCTCTCAGTGTGTTCATTCCTGTCCCGTCACAGCTGTTCTCCAGGATGGCAACTGACATCAATCAAGAAATATGTCTTCTCTCTCTCTCTCTCTCTCTCTCTCCCTCCCTCCCTCCCTCCCTCCCTCCCTCCCTCTCTCTGTCTCTCTCTCTCTCTGTCTCTTTCTTTCTCTATCTATACCTTTCAAATCCCTGCCACCCTGCTGCTTCTAGGAAGCACAAAGTGGCATTTTTTTATTTTTATTTGTTTGCTTATTTATTTATTTGAAGAGAGTGAACGAATGAGAATGGGCATAGCACAGCCTCTTGCCACTGCAAACGAACTCCAGATGCACGCGCCACTTTGTGGATCTGGTTTCACATGGGCACTAGGAAATCAAACTCGGGCTGTCAGGCTTTGCAAACAAGTGCCTTTCACCACTGAGCCGTCACTCCAGCCCTGAAGTGGTATTTGACACCTTGATTTCAAGTGATCAAACAAGACACGATGACAGATCTAAGAAAAGTGACACCAGCTCTTTGAAGAAAACTTGTAATCAATTTTCCTCTCCTCTTCTTCCTGGAGCATCCCTCTTTTCCCTCAGTTATCTTACCTCATCTATCACTCTTAGACAGAAATCCATATGTCTCGTTTAAATCACCGCTTCTCCAGCAACAGCCAGGCCACTTAGCAAGAGTCTAAAGCGAGCCAATATCATATCCTGTTCAAAGTAATATGCGGCCAAAGGTTACTATGCCAGACTAATTATTCCAAGAGGACTTACTTTACTATAATTATTGATCACCATGAACTAATGAAAAAAAAAAAAAGAGATGCTATTTATTAAGTGTCTCTAGCTCCCTTAGAAGCTTTTACATGTGTATCACATTTCATCCTCATCACACATCGGCAATGGGTTTCTAACTTTTTGGGCAATTTTAAGATAAAGTTGGTGAAATTATCCAAGATAACCACCAGCTGGTGTTAGAGCCATGATTCAAACCAAGCCAAAAATGACTCTGCTTTATACTACTATCACTTATAACTTAAAATTTATCTTTAGCTAAGTAATATGTATACCACCTGAAGGTTGTAGCTCCCAAGTAGGTCCCCATAGGAGGATCGTTCATTCTCCTTTCTTGGAAGGTGAAACCTGACTGACAAGCTTCTGGGATCCCTGAGGTCTCCTGTTCAGTACACCTAGACATTGACTTACTGTCCTAGGACAGCATCTTGTCCCTGGTCACTTTTTGTTTTTTTATTTTTTCTATTTCCATTCTTCTTTTTTTTTTATTTTTGATCATCTGCCATCAAGGGGCTCTTACTTTTCTGCACTGTCACCCTCTGTGGTGGTTTGAATAGAATAGATGGCCCCCAATATATTCAGTTCTTTATTGTTTGTAGTTTGCATCTGCAGCCACCTGGCTGGAGGCAGTGTCACTGGATGGATCTTAAGGTGTGGTGGTGGGTTTCAGGTTTCAATCTAAAGATATGCAAAGTGTGCCTAGCTGGAGTTCCTGAAGTGTGCTGTGGCTTTTGACTTTTAGGCTTGTACTTCTCTCTCTCTCTCTCTGCTTGACCCTGTGAAGGCAGGCCAGCTCCTTTTGCCATTATGGAACTTCCCCTGGATCTGTAAGCTTCAATAAATCCCTTTCTCCATAACTGTGCCTGGTCTGGAAGTTCATCTCAGAGAACCTGAAGCTGCCTGCTACACTCTCAAAACATGTCATTTAGCCGGGCGTGGTGGCGCACGCCTTTAATCCCAGCACTCGGGAGGCAGAGGTAGGAGGTTCGCCGTGAGTTCGAGGCCACCCTGAGACTCCATAGTGAATTCCAGGTCAGCCTGGGCTAGAGTGAGACCCTACCTCAAAAAACCAAAAAAAAAAAGAAAGAAAGAAAGAAAGAAAAAAAAAAAAACATGTCATTTTTAGTCCCATTCCTCAGCTCTAGCTCCAGGGGTTCATAAGTTTGTTTTTTTTTTTTTTTCAAATAAAATGACTAATACAAACCAGATACCTGTTATATTTATTTGTTTGTTCCCTTAATTTTTTTCATTGTATGTATTCATTATACATGATAGATTACATATTTCTAGTTGTACAATATGGCTGGCTTCTTGCCATCCTGCACCTCACCCTAGTATCTATGTGACATGTCCTCCTCTCTCTCTCTCTCTCTCTCTCTCTCTCTCTCTCTTTCCCTATGTTAAAATCTGTTACTACCTGCTTAGTTTGCTTTCAGGCCTCCAAGACTGTGATGTAAGCTCCCCTTTTGGCAATGGAATAGAGCCCTCTCCTTTTCTCTCTGCTCTTGTCACTGTTTCAAAATTCCTCCAGCTTCTAGTGTCATTTTAGGTAGATTTTAGGAAAGAACAGGAATACATAGAACACTTACTGTGTTTGACAAGAATTCTTATGTTTTATTATTATTTAGCAGTTATCTTAGAATCACAATGTTCAAAATATTGACCCAGACCCTCACTTGAACTTTAGATAAACAGAGACCAATGAGGCTGGGCCATAGAATATTCTGTAGTATTTCATTAAGCAGTAGTCTACATGTATTGCGTATGTTATTTTCAAGGCTAAGATTTAAAAAAAGGAGGGAGGAAGAAATGGATGGAGGAAAGGAGGTAGAGAGGGAGGAAGAAAAGGAAGAATAGAAGGGAAAAAGAGGAGGAAGGGAGGGAAGGAAGTCATTCCCTAAAAGATTTTTTTAAACACACATGATAACAATTTATACTTTAAATAATTTCTCTTCATTAATACAGTCTCAGCTTTACTATGAGGTGGTATAAAGCAATTCTATTACAATATAACTGTCTTGGGATTTGTTTTCTAAAATCACTCAAGAGGCAAAAATTACAATTCTATTGTCAAGAGTATATTTTGTTTTAAACCCAAAAACTGTCCTTATAAAAATCCTTATAAATATCCCAGAAGAGCATTTATGGATTTTAAATATCCTATTTATCTTCTCTAGACTTGGAATCTGATATCAATATTGTCTTAAAATTATCTGTGCCAGATTTGTAACTGTCTTGGAGGGAAAAAGATGGGAGAAAAGACACGTGGACTCTCTCTTCTTTTGGCTTATAGCCCTTAAAGCAGAGACTCAAGGCTGGCATCCATTGCCTCGGAAACTAAGTCTATAGTGAGACAGTGGTACTTGCAGCCTGGCTATGTATGGATGTACGGAATGTGCTTTGTAACGTCTCCTCACTTTATGATATGAGCACTGACCAAGATTCAGGGGAGGAGGTGATGGCTATGCAAAGAATGATTTAGAACTCTGTTGCCAGCCTCTGAACTCTGAGATTGTGTTAGAGTTCTGTGACCAGAAAGCCATCTGTGCCCTCCTCCAACAAAGACCTGTGAGGATGTTGCCTGTTCCAGGGAAACTCCCAGATGAGAGGATAACACAATGAACTCTGTGACCCTGATAACACACAATGCTCGCACCAGGAAATGGAATTTTAAAAATTCAGTATATAAGTCTTTGCATATGTTTATCTATGTGCAACATTAACCATTTTTTAAATTAGTTATGTACACAGTGTGGATACAGCCATGTTGGTACCATCATTAGTCTCCTCACTGTACTCCCCCCTCCACAGGGCCCCTCCTCATTGGGGAATGTGGGTCATACATTGTGGGCTTAGCCATCAGTTATGGGCCAGAGGCAATGTCTCTGTGCATCCTTTCCACCCCTCTTCCGCAAATTTCCCTGAGCCATGTTGGGTTCATTTAGGTCTACTCTGTGTCTCTGGATATCTGGTTTGGTAGGAGTTGAGTGTTCTCTGTGTCTATCTCCTTCACCCTTGTGCTGGTACCAGGTTCACCAAGAAAGCAGCACTCTTGCTCATTTCCCCAATTACTCTTGGTTTCAGTTGGGGCCCTGATGAGGTGTGATGGGCTGATACTCTCCTCAAGATCTGCATCCATCTGAAAAAAAAAAAGAAGCAAATTCTCCAACAGAGAATGAAGTCAGCAGCAGATAAATTGGATAGCCATTATTATTTTAGAGAGAATTTAATAGATGTAGGTCCTCTTGTAGTCCATGATTGGTAGGATAATGGACTACAAGATAATTGTAGTCTTGATCTTGATAATGGAGAGCAGCCTCATTTTTGGGATATAGTACTGACTTGTTTCCTAGCTCTAGCTATGGGTTCTATTCCACTGAGCAGATTAGTTATCCAAAATCAAGAGCAGTTGGTTACCCACCATGACTGTGTGCCACTACTGCACTTGTGTGAGCATCATGTCAGGCTGTTTGCTGCTGGGTAGCTTAGACCATGAGTTGCTTGGACAGATGTTGGTCATTGTCCCCCAGTTGCTCATGTAGCACCTTCTGGCACTAGACAAGATAACTGTCTGGGGAAAGACTCTCTCCAGATTCCAGCCAGGTCACTCCATGTTCTGTACCAACAGCATATGGTGTCTTTGGCAGTAGGGTCTTACCACCAACCTTTAGTGGGTCATCAAGTACTCTGACAGAAATCTGTCTTCTTTTTGGGAAACGTTGTAAGTCTCTCTGATCAACAGCTCATTGTGGATGTTAACCACATGCTGGTACTGGGAGTTATAGGCCAGTGCCAAGGAAAAGAAGGAAGAAAAAGATAGGTAATATAAAAGAGATAGAAGAGAAAGAAGAGGAGAGAGAGAAAAAAAAAATAGGAGAAGATTAAGGTTAGTCTTCATCATACCCTCTCCAGGGCCCTGTGATTCAGGTGTTCCCTCTAAGGACCTGATGAAGGTTCAACCATTTAGTCTGTCTTTTAGGATGTAGAATTTTGTTGTACCATTGCCATTTGGGTCCAGTTTTGTGACCCTCACCCCCACCCATACCCTCCCCTCCTGCCCTGCCTTCCCTATTGGTCCTTGAGATGCATTAGGTATGTCAGAACCTTGGGCAGATTTAGGTTAGGAGCCACAGATGAGTGAGACCGTGCAATGATTATCTTTTTGTGATTGGGTGAGTTCACTGAGAATGATCTGTTCCAGGTTTGACCATTTTTCTTCAAATTTCATTGTGTCATTTTCTTTATTGCTTTGTAGAATTCCATTGTGTAGATATATAGCATCTTGGTTATCCATTCATCTAGTGATGGAGATCTGGGTTGATTCCAGTTCTTAGCTATTATGAATTAAGCAGCTATAAATGTGGTTGAGCAAATCTCTCTAAACTGAGGTGTGGAGTTTTAGGATAAATGCCCAGTAAGGGAATAACTACATCTGTTGGTAACTCTATAGATAGTTTTTCTAGAAGTCTCCATGTTTCTTCTCATCGTGGTTGTACCATCTTACATTCTCACCAACAGTGAATAAGGGTTCCTATTTCTCCACATCCTTGCCAGCATTTGTTTTCATTTGATTTTTTTAATGTTTGCAATCCTTACTGGGGTAAGGTGGAATCTCATAGTTGTTTTAATTTGCATTTCCTGATGGTTAGGGATGATAAACAATTTCTTAAGTGTGTGTTTGCCATTTGTATTTCTTCCTCTGAGAACTGCCTATCCAGTTCTTTGCCCCATTCTGTGAGTGGGTTGTTTGACATTTTATTGTTTAGGTTTTTGAGTTCCTTGTAGATTCTATAAATTAGGCCTCTGTCAGTTGTCTAGCCAGCAAAAAATTTCTCCATTCTGTGGGTAATCTATTGGCTTTTCTTATTGTATGTTTGTCTGTGAAGAAACTTTTCAGCTTCATGAGATACCAATGGTTGAGTGATTGTTTAAGTTCTTGAGCTACTGGGGGTTTTGTTCAGGAAGTCTTTTCCCATTCTTATATCATGGAAAGTTCCTCCTGCTTTTTCTTTCAGTAGTAGCCAAGTTTCCGGTCTTGTATTGAGGTCTTTAATCAATTTGGACTTGATTTTTGTGCATGGCGAGATGTGTTGATCAAGTTTCATTTTCCTGCATATGGTTATCTAGTTTGTCCAGCACCATTTGTTGAAGATGCTACCTTTTTTTCCCCCCAGTTTATATTGTTAGGGCCTTTGTCAACTGTCAAGTAGTTATTTGACCCAAAGTCCGGGTCCTCAATTCTGTTCCATTGGTCTATAATCCTGTTTTTATGCCAGTACCATGTGTTTTTATTACTATGGCTTTGTAATATAGCTTTAGATCAGGTATGGTGATGCCTCCAGGGGTGTTTCTTTTGCTGAGGATATGTTTGGATATCTGAGGCCTTCTGCCATTCCATATGAATTTTGAGATAACTTTTTCTATCTCTGTGAAGAAAAATGTTGGGATATTTTATTGGTATTGCATTAAATTTGTATATTGCCTTTGGTAAGAGTGACATTTTTACAATGTTAATTCTGCCTATCCAGGAACATGGGTGTGGGGGGGTGGTCTTTCCATTTTCTCAAGTCCTCCTCTGTTTCTTTCTTGAGTGTTTTTATGTTTTCATTGTATAGGTCTTTCACATCCTTGGTTAATGTTATTCCAAGGTATTTTATTTTATTTTATTTTAATTTATTTAAGAGCGACAGACAGAGAGAGAAAGAGGCAGAGAGAGAGAGAGAGAGGGAGAGAGAATGGGCACGCCAGGGCCTCCAGCCACTGAAAATGAACTCCAGATGCATGCCCCCCCTTGTCCATCTGGCTAATGTGGGTCCTGGGGAATCGAACCAGGGTTCTTAGGCTTCACAGGCAACGCTTAACCACTAAGCCATCTCTCCAGCCCCCAAGGTATTTTTGTTGTTGTTATTGCTATTGAAAACAGGATAATGTCAACTTATTTCCTTCTCTGTAACTTTGTCTTAGAAAGGCTACTGATCTTCTGTATTGATTTTGTATCCTACTACTTTGCTGAAGGAGTTAATTACCTTTAAGAGTTTAAGAGTTTTGAGAGGGTGGTTCTCAGGTCTCTTATGTATAGAATCATGTCATCTGTGAATAGGGCTAACTTAACTTCTTCCATTCCAGTTTGTATCCCTTTTATTTTTTTCTCCTGTCTTATTGCTTGAGCTAGGATTTCCAATACTATGTTGAAGAACAGAGGTGAGAATGGATACCCCTGTCTTGTTCCTGATCAGTCTCTCCCCATTAAGTATTATTTGGGCTTTAGGAGCTTTATGTATAGCCTTTATTGTGTTGAAATATAAACTATCCATGCCTATCCTCTCCAATGTTTTGATCATGAAGTGATGTTGCATTTTGTCAAAGGCCTTTTCTGCATCTATCGAAATAATCATGTGAGTTTTGTGCTTAAGCTTATTTTTGTGATGTATTACATTGACAGATTTCTGTATGTTGAACCAACACTGAGTTCCTGGGATAAAGCCTACTTGATCAAGGTGGATAATGCTTTGGATGTGTTGTTGAATTTGATTTATGAGGATTTTGCTCAGGATCTTTGCGTCTAAGCTCATCAAGGAAATAGACCTATAGTTTTCTGTTCTTGTGGCATCTCTGCCTGGTTTTGGTATCAGGGTGATAGTAGCTTCATAGAAGGATTGGGAAGCTTTCCCTATTCTCCAACTGTGTGGCACAGTTTGAGAAAAATTGGTTTCAGTTCTTCCATGAAGGTTTGGTATGATTCATCAGAGCCATCTGGTCCTGGACTGTTCTTTTTGAGGAGGTTTTTGATTACCCTTTCAATCTCGGTGTTTGTGATAGGTTTGTTTAGGAGATTAATCTGCTTTGAGTTTATCTTTGGTAGGTGGTATGTGTCCAGGAATTCATCTATTTCCTCCAATTATACAGTTTTGTGGAGTAGAGGTTTTTGAAATAAGTCCTGATGATTCTCCCAAGTTCACTTATGTCTGTTGTGGTCTCTCCTTTTTCATTTCTAATTTTGTTAATTTGAAGCATCTCTCTCTCTCTCTCTCTCTTTTTTTTTTTTTGCTTGATCAAATTGGCCAGGGGGTTTATCAATTTTGTTTATTTTTTCAAAGAACTGGCTCTCTCTTTCATCAATTTTTAATTGCTTTCTTAGTTTCCAATTCATTAATTTCTTCTCTGATCTTAATTATTTCTTTCCATCTGGAGCTTTTTGGGTTGGATTCTTCTTGCTTTTCCAGTGCTCTTAGGTGGATGGTTAGGTTATTGATTTGGGATTTCTCTGTCTTTGTCATGAAGGCATTTAGTGCTATGAATTATCCCCTGAGGACTGCCTTCATTGTGTCCCATAAGTTTTGGTACAATGTGTTCTCATTGTCATTCATTTCTAGAAATTTCTCAATCTCATTTTTTTGTTTCGTCCACTACCCATTTATTGTTTTAAAGTGTGTTGTTTAGTTTCCAGGAGCTGATGGGATTCCTGGCACATCTTTTGTTGTTAATTTCTATATCAATACAGCATTGTGATCTGAAATCATGCAGGAAATTATGTCGATCTTCCTAAATATATGGAGGCAAGCTTTATGACCCAGTATATGATCTATTATAGAGAAGGTTCCATGGGCTGCTGAGAAGAATGTGCAGTCTGTGGATTTTGGGTAGAATGTTCTGTAGATGTCTGTTAGGTCAAATTGATCTCTGGTTTTATTGAGTTCTCTCACTTCCCTGTTAATTTTCTGTTTGGATGTTCTATCTATTGCTAATAGTGGAGTATTGAAGTCCCCAACTATGATGGTGTTGGTGGTTATTTTTGGTTTGTTGTCAAGTAGGTTTTGTTTTATGAATTGTGGTGCACCTATGTTTGGTGCATAAAGATTGATAATTGTGATATCCTCTTGTCTGATCATTCCCTTAATAAGTAAGCAGTGGTCTTCTTTGTCTTTTTTTTATTATTTTTGGTTTGAAGACTATTTTATCAGATATTAGTATAGCTACACCTGCTTGTTTCTTATTTCTGTTTGCTTGTAATATCATTTTCCACCCTTTCACCCTGAGGAGGTGCTGTCTTTAGTGGTAAGGTGGGTTTCCTTTTTGTTTTCTTAATTTTTATTAACATTTTCCATGATTATAAAAAATATCCCATGGTGCTACACTCCCTCCCTAAGGTGGGTTTCTTAAAAACAGCAGATTGATGGGTCTAATTTTTTGATCCACCCTGTTAGCTTATGTCTTTTAATGGGTGAATTAAGGCCATTAATATTTAGGGTGATAACTATGAGGTTTGATTTAATCCCTGCCGTATTGTGGTGGCTTATGTGGTTTGATGTTTTCTTGGACTTTGTAGTTTTTTTGTGCCTTCTCTGAGTTTGGTTATTGTGATGTGCTTCTTGTAGGCACTTGAGGTTGTTTATTTGATTCTTCTGTGTGGAGAATTTCCTGAAGTACTCTCTGCAAGTTTGGCTTTGTGTTCATATATTTGTAAAGCTGAGTTTTATCATGGGAAGTTTGTCTTTTACCATCTATTATTAGGGATACTTTTGCTGGGTAGAGTAGTTTGGGTTGGAATCCATAGGTTCTTAGACTTTGCAGTATTCCATTCCAGGCCCTTCTGGCTTTCAGAGTTTCCATTGAGAAGTCTGAAGTAATTCTGATGGGGTTACTTTAATATGTAATGTGTTGTTACTCCCTCGCTGCTTTTAGGACTTTCTCTTTGGTATCAATGTTTAGACTCTTAATGATAGTATGTCTTAGAGAATTTCTCCTTTGGTCCAGTCTGTTTGGAGTTCTGTTAGTTTCTTGTAACTTGATGGGCCTTTCTTTTGAGAGAGTGGGAAATTTTTCTTTGATAATTTTGTTGTATAAGTTCTCCATGCCTATGGTCTGAATTTCTTCCCCTTCTGGTATTCCCATGATCTTAATGTTGAGACATTTAAGGGTATCCCACAGTTCTCTTATGTTCTGTTCACAAAAATGTTTGAACTTATTGAAACATTTGAACTCACAAGATATTGCTTCTGTTTTTGTTTTCCAGTTCTGAGTTTCTATTCTCCACATGGCTGACTCTAGAGTTTGGGGCTTGTTCAATTTGGTTTGTATTTTCTATTGAGTTCCTTTTTCATGTCATTTTCTGATTTTCTTAATGCTTCTTGGAATTCATCCTTGGATTTCTTTATGTCTTCATTGAGCTTAGTTAGCTGATTATTGAGGTCCTCTTTTTCTTTTCACTCTCCTTCAGATCATTTAACTTTCTTTGGAACCCTTCCTGGTTCACTACTATTAGGTATAATCTAGTGGGGACAGCATTCATACAATTATGGGTCCTTTGTTGCTTTTCTACAAGTTCTGGTATTTGCTTGGTCAGGGTTGCATAGCTTGTCTTTATTTTGGGGTTCTGATCCTATTGTCTCTTCTATGTTTTGATTAGAGACATCCATTGTGGGGCTGAGAAATCTTTTTGGATTTACTTGCATTCAATTTTTCATGTTATCCCTTTCGCACTGTGGTCTGCCCATCACAGTGTGGGAGTCTTATTTAATTTAGGAGGAAGCTGTGGTCTACCCTTGAAGTGTCTTCCGTGATTATTCCCTTTTATGTTGGCTTCTGGTGGCAATGGAGCCTGCCTGCTCAGAGGGAAGGAGCCCATGAGGCTCTGGTGGGTGCCTGGGAACCAGATGAAGGGGCTTGTTGTTCTGTGATTTGGGGTATGTGACTGCATGGTCAGGTGGCCCGAGGGGACAGGGGGTGGGGAAAATGAGACAAAGCAGACTGGTGTGGCTGGGCTGTGGAGGGGGGGAGGATGGGAATGCTGGTGGTTCCTCAATGCTGAAGGGTGAAGGGATGGGACAGGGGCCACGGAGGTGGGGGGTGGTGTCCAATGGGACAGCATTCACACTTGGAGGTGCCCTGGAGGAATGGTAGCCTGCTGGCCTTGGTCGGCACACTGGCGTAGGGGGTGGCGGCGAGTGGGATGGTGTTCCCGTGTGGAGGTCCCCTGCTGGCTTGGGTCCACGCATGGGGGTGGGGGGACGGCAGGGCTCTGCTGTGGCAGGAATGCCTCAGGGGGACGCTAGCCTGCTGGTGTGGGTCTGCACGTGGGGTAGGGGGTGGCGGCGAGTGGGACAGCGTTCACTCATGGAGGTTCCCTGGGAGAACACTAGCCTGCTGGCCTGGGTCCCCTTGCCTGTTGTTAGTGCAGAAGGAACTTGTGCCTGGGGCTAAGGATGGGACAGCTGTTTGGGGGGATTGGGAGACTGATGTGCTGAGAGCGTGGGAATCAGTGGATTCCCTACTTTGCTCCTCCACGCCCTCCCATTGGAGGTCTATTAGAGTCTGCTCACCACAGAAGACCCAATGAACCCTAACCGTCTTGCCTTTCCTTCCCCAGGAGGTGTGGTGTGGTTCAGATGCCATCTTGACTGGAAGTCCTAACCGTGTGTTTTAAAGTGAGATAAGAGCCTAGTATTTATTTTGTGGTCATAATCTGACTTAATTTCTGGGTTGCTAGGACTTCAACAGATTCAAAACCCCCAGTAGTTAGTTGTCTAGTCTGTTTCAGTGTTCCCTAGACAAAATTATGAAAAATTTAGAAAATCAGCTAAAAAAAGTTCAACTGTGTGGCTTCACTGAGTAATAGCAAATGCTTCTGTGTTTCTAGTATTTTCTAACAATAACATAGTTTCTGTACCTCTTCTAGGTATATGCAAAATCAACTAATATTTTATTTAATGATAATTTAATGATATTGAGATAGAATTAAAAATAAGAAGAAGCTGGGTGTGGTGGCACACGCCTTTAATCCCAACACTCAGGAGGCAGAAGTAGGAGGATCTTTGTGAGTTTGAGAATAGCCTGGGACTGCAGAGTGAATTCCAAGCCAGCCTAGCTTAGGGTGAGATGCTACGAAAACAAACAAAACAAAAACAAATTTAAGAAAAAGAAGCATAGGGGTCACTGGTTCAGCTCTTGCCTAGCGTGCATAAAGCCTTGAATTTGATCCATGGCACCACCTAAAATAAAAATATGAATTGTAGGCTACAGAGATGTCTCAGCAGTTAAAGTGCTTGTCTGCAAAGCTTGACAACCCAGGTTTGATTCCCCAGTACCCAAGTAAAGTCAGATACACACAGTGGCGCATGAATCTGGAGTTCACTTGCTACAGTTTGAGGCCCTGGCACGCCCATTCTCTCTCAATCTCTGTCTCTCTCTCTCATCTATCTATATATGTTAATATATATATATATATATGTATGTATATATATATATATATATATACTTGCAAGTAAATAAAATATTTTTAAAATGAATTGTATATGTGCTGGTTTTATCTTTTTACAAGTGTGGACATAATACATAATTAATTGGATGGAAGTTTGCTTTAGTGCAAGAGTCAGAAAGGTAACAACCTTTGAAAGAAGCAGATGTATATAGAGTGTAAATCCTCATCACTTGATAAGTGAGTAGAAAAGAATCATTCACATTAATTTCAGTGCACTAAAAAGCCATAACAAGAGAAAATAAAGTTCTCTGTAAGGCTGCATTTTCTTTGATAGGATAAAGAAGCCAAAATCAACATAAAAACTTCTGTAGTTGTTGGGGAAAATGAAGAAAAATAAGGCGATGACAACAGCAACTTTTACAGAGAGAGTTTTACAACCCTGCCTTAGTATAATTCATTCTTCAAAGCCGAGTCACTCCAGTGTCTTCTGGAATTTTCCAGTGTACTAATGCACGTCCTGTGCAGTTACAAGCTGCTTACCAGACACTTCAAAATGTGGTTCTGAAGGTGGGTGTTATCACATGCACACACTAGAAAACACATGCATTTCAGGGTATAGTCATTTCGTTTCATTTTCAAAAGTTACCTGATAGTGCAATTTCCTCTATATTTGTTTCTGACAAGTAAACAATTGGGGTTCCATGAAACGGCTTCTTGAAATAAAATAAGGTTTCATGGGGAATGTCCCTATTGCCATAGTACAGGCCATTGTAATACAGCATTAGCCATATACATGCACATTTACAAGGCTTGTAGAGCATGATAGTACTTCACATGCTAAAATCAGAGACTCCTGAGAAATACTCAATTTGGGTAGGGAGAATGTTCTTGCCTGAGATACACATGTTCAAAATAAAATCTCCAATTAGCTTCTAACCTATTATTATGAATGTATTCTGTTGTGAGAAACAAGGGTCATTTTCTCCAGAGTAATGGCACCATGGGGATACATGTAAGTCCAGTGACCCTGATATCATTATCATACTTATCACCAATAATTAGTCATGAGACTAAATTCTCCCTCGAATATCCCCCAACCTTTTTTTAAGGTTTTCAAGGCCAGGTCTCGTTCCAGCCCAGGCTGACCCGGAATTCACTAAGTAGTCTCAGGCTGGCTTGAATTCACAGGGATCCTCCTACCTCTGCCTCCTGAGCGCTGGGATTAATTTAGGATGGAAATAGATAGGTTTGGGCTCAGGCAGTAAAATGTTGACCTGGCAAACATCACCTCTGCCACAGCACCTGGACAACAGTAGCAAGACAGTAAGCCAAGTTCCAGCAAGGGGATCTGGCTATAACACCCCTTATCCTGCGCCCAACAACAAAACTCCTCCAACAAGACTCCACTTCCCAAATTGCCAACAGCTGGAGATGAAGCATTCAGAAAACACAAATTTACGGGGGACATCCCATTAAAACCACCACAGAAGCTATGGGGCATAAAATGCAGAAATGCAGTCTACTTTTATATTAATCATGAAATAACAATGCCATGTCAGCATTTATCAATTACTGTGTAGACTACAACAACTAAGCAGATAAACGAATCAGAAGACAATTCACAAAGCTGGATTAAATACTGCCTTTTCTTTATACCCTGGGCATAAAGTTAATATTCAAGATATTGTATCACTTGGTATAAAAATTGAGCCTTGCAACAATGAGGTATTACATTACTTTTCAGAAAAAAAATTAGCAGATATAAACTGGGCATGGTGTCACACGCTTTTAATCCCAGCATTTGGGAGGCAGAGGTAAGAGGATTGCTGTGAGTTTGAGGCCACCCTGAGACTACATAGTGAATTCCAGGTCAGCCTGGACTAGAGTGAAACTCTACCTCAAAAAAACAAAATAAAAAACATTTTAGCAGATATAATTAAATATGTACATATGCCTAAGCATGTATTTTGCATTTTATCTTCCAAATGGATAAAAGTGTGCTGTGAGGCAACTATGAGAAACTTAGGGTATTAGTTATATGAGTTTTTAAAAAGTAAAAATAGGGGCTGGAGAGATGGCTTAGCAGTTAAGCGCTTGCCTGTGAAGCCTAAGGACCCCGGTTCGAGGCTTGATTCCCCAGGACCCACGTTAGCCAGATGCACAAGGGGGCACACGCATCTGGAGTTTGTTTACAGAGGCTGGAAGCTCTGGCACGCCCATCCTCTCTCTCTCTCTCTCTCTCTCTCTGTCTCTCTCTCTCTGTCTCTCTCTCTCTCTCTGCCTCCTTCTCTCTGTCACTCTCAAATAAATAAATAAACAAAAAAAAATTAAAAAAAAAAAGGTAAAAATAGTCAGGTGTGTTGGCACATGCCTTTAATTCCAGCACTTGGGAGGCAGAGGTAGGAGGATTGCTGTGATTTCTGGGCCACCCTGAGACTACACAGTGAATTCCAAGTCAGCCTGGGCTAGAGTGAGACCCTACCTCAAAAAAAAAAAAAAAAAAACCTCCTAAAAGGTAAAAATAAAACTGAAACAGAATCTACTATATTTTTAGTTATATATCATTTTTAAAATTTATTTACTTATTTACAAGCAGAGAGAAGAGAGATGGACAGAGAAAATTAGTGAGCCAGGGCCTCCAACCATTGCAAACAAACTGCAGATGCATGTGTCATTTTGTGCATCTGGCTTTATGTGGGTACTGGGGAATTGATCTTGTGTAGTTCAGCTTCGCAGGCAAATGCCTTAACCATTGAGCCATCTCTCCAGCCCTGATATCTAACTTTTGAACAAAGCACCTGTTTTATATTTAGTTACATTGCTGGAATCAATTTATAAAGCCAATTATTACATAAAGATCAAATGGTATGATGGAAAAATATTTTCTTTGTGGACAGACAACCCTTAATTCAAACTGGGCTTTATCAGTTAAGATACAACCGACTTGGGACATAGTACTTGACTTCTTTGAGATCATCTTTAAAACTACAAAATACAGGCTGGAAGGATGGCTTAGCAGTTAAGGTGTTTGTCTGCAAAGCCAAAGGACCCAGATTCGACTCCCCAGAACCCACATAAGCCAGATACACAAGAGGGTGCATGCGTCTTGAGTTCGTTTGCAGTGGCTGGAGCTCTGGCACACCCATTCTCTATTTCCCTCCCTCTCTTTCTCCCTCTTTCTCTCTGTCAAATAAATAAATAATAGGGTCGGGTATTTTTAAAAACAGAAAACTAAAAAATACTTATCTTTCTAGCTAGCCATATGACATAAGAATTGCACAAAGACAGGGCTGGGGAGATGGCTCTGTGGTTAAAGGCACTTGCTTGCAAACCCTACTGGCTTGGGTTTCATTCCGAGTACCCACATAAACCAGATGCACAAAGTGGCACATACATTTGGAGTTTGTTTGCAGTGGTAAGAGGTCCTGGTATGCCCATACACACACAAACACACCCACCCACACACACTCTCTCCCCTTGCAAATAGATAAATAAAAATATTTCACATGCCACAAAACTCACCCATGTAAGAAAAGCAAAGCAGTGACTTTAAGTATATTCACAGGGCTATGCGTCCATCACCACAACCAATTTTAAATTTACCCCCATTTGCTGTTACCTTCCAGCCTGCCTACTGCATCTAGCTCTAGGCATTTACTAGTCTACTTTCAGTCTCTTTAGATTTTCATATTCTGAACTGCTCAGGTTTGGATATGCTCTCAATATGTCCCAAAGGTTCACATGTTGGAAAGTTGGTCCCCAGTATAACAAGATTGAGAGGTGGTGGACTCTTTAAGAGATGGATATGGTTGTGTCATTGAGAGTGTTGAACTTAAAATGGATTAGTGAATTAATTAATTAGTGAATTAATGCTGGGCTTCCTTAATGGGTTCCTATGAGGATGAGTTGTTATAAAAACAGCAAGGCTGGGACATGGCTCAGAGGTTAAGGCACTTACTTGCAAAGACTAATGACCTGGGTTCAGTTCTTCAGTACCTATGTAAAGCCAGATGCACAAAGTGGCACACGTATCTGGAGTTTGTTTGCAGTGGCTAGAAGCCCTGGCATACCTATTCTCTCTCTCTCTCCTTGCAATAAATATATAAATGAATGAATGAATAAAATTGAAAGGCTGTCCTCTCTCTTTCTGGCTTCCTGTTTTGTCATATGATTTGTTTTCTGCTTTTTATGCAAGAGAGTCCATCATGATGCTATCTGTAATGTGATGACATAACCAAAGAGACCTTTGCCTGAGCCTGAAACAACACAGCCCGCACCACCACACTCAATCTTGTACTTTCAGTCTCCAAAGAACAGGGCTTAAATTTTCTTTCTTTATAAGTGCCGTGCCCATTATCGGGTATTTTGTTATAGCAATGGAAAACAAACTAATCATGACCATTTCATATGGAAGTACATAACATGTAGTCCTTTGTGACTAACTTACACTTACATGATGTTTTCCAATAGAGCATATATTGGCACTTCTTTCTGTTTTGTTGCTGTATAATACTGGATTGCAAGTGTATTATCCACTCAACAAGTGATAGGCGTCTGGATTTTCCCCATAATTTTGGGCTATTAGGAATACTTCTGGTATAAACATTCATTTTTTTAGTTTTTGTTTTTTAAAAAAAATTTATTTATTTTAGAGCAAAAGAGGCAGAGAGAGAGAGAGAATGGGCATGCCAGAGCCCCTAGCCACTGCAAATAAACTCCAGATGCATGTGACACCTTGTGCATCTGGCTCATGTGGGTCCTGGGGAATTGAAGCTGGGTCTTTAGGCTTCAGAGGCAGGTGCCTTAACTACAAAGCCATCTCTCTAGCTCCAGGGGTTTTTTTTGTTGTTATTGTTGCTTTTTAGGTATATACTTGTAGGCAAATTGCTGTATTATATGGTAACTCTTTGTTTAATCATTTTGGGAACTTCCAGACAATCTGTATATGCATTTTTTGTTCCTTTTGATAATATTTTTCATATGCAAAATTTTACATTCCTACAAGCAGTATATGAAGGTGTTGCTTTTTCCATGTTGTCATTTATTGCTGTTTCATATGTGTGTGCTTTAAATTAGAACTTCCCAAGTATGTATGAGGTGATATCTCATTACATTTTAATTTGCTCTTTCCTGATGGCTAACAAAATTGGACTTCTTTTTCATATTAATTATTGGCTATCGACTTTCTCTGGAGAAAATTTTATTCAGATCATTTGTTCTTTTTTTGTTTATTTTTATTTATTTGAGAGCGACAGACAGAGAGAGAAAGAGGCAGAGAGAGAGAGAGAGAGAGAGAGAGAGAGAGAGAATGGGCGTGCCAGGGCCTCCAGCCACTGCAAACGAGCTCCAGACGCATGCACCTCTTTATGCATCTGGCTAACGTGGGTCCTGGGGAATCGAGCCTCAAACCGGGGTCCTTAGGCTTCACAGGCAAGTGCTTAACTGCTAAGCCATCTCTCCAGCCCCCACTTGTCCATTTTTAAATCAGTCACATATCCTTCTATTCTTATTTATTTATTTATTGTTTTTTTTGAGTTATGGTCTCTCTCTAGACCAGGCTGACCTTCACTATGCAGTCTCAGGCTAGCCTCGAACTCATGGCAGTCCTCTTACCTCTGCCTCCCGAGCTCTGGGATTAAAGGTGTGTGCCACTACACACAGAATAATTTTTTATACATTCCCAGTTGAAGTTCCTTGGCAGGTATATGATTTTTTTAAAAAAATATTTTTATTTATTTGCAAGGGGAGAGATAGGGCCTAATTCCAGATGCATATGTCATTTTGTGCATCTGGCTTTACATGAGTACTGAGGACTCAAACCCTGGCTAGCAGGCTTTATGAGCAAGCCTTTTTAACTGCCGATCTATGTCTAGCCCAGACATATGATTTTTAAATCACTATTTTGTGATTTTTGCCCCTTTGCAACATGTCTCATCCAACTTAGCCCAGCATTCTTCAAAACTTGAATTTTTACAAGTTCTTTTAGAAATTTTAACACAAACTTTTCCCATTGAAAATAGTCCACATTTGGACTGGGGAAGTGGCTTAGTCAGCAGACAACTTGTTTAGTGTACACAAAGTCCTACGTTCAACCCTGGCACTCTGAGGAGAGGACAGAAGGATCAGAAGTTTAAGGTCGTTTTCAGCTGCAAGTTTAAGTTCTACTTCCAGGGACATGAGACCCTGCCCTAAAAAAAGAAAGAAAGAAAGAGAGAATGAAGGAGGGCTGGAGAGATGGCACAGCAGTTAAGGACCTTGCCTGCAAAGCCTAAGGACCCACATTTGATTCCTCAGTACACACATAAAACTAGATGCACAAGGTGGCCCAAGAGTCTAGAGTTTGCTTGCAGTGGCTGGAGGCCCTGGCATGCCCATCTCTCTCTTTCTCACTCTGCCTCTTTCTCCCTCTCACACATAGGAAGAAAGAAAGGAAGAGAGAGAGAGAGGGAGGGAGGGAGGAAAGAAGAAGGGAGGGAGGAAGAAGGGAGGGAGGGAGAGAGGGAGGAAAGAAGGGAGGAAAGAAAGAAAGAAAGAGAGAGAGAGAGAGAGAGAGAGAGAAGGGGAAGGGAGGAAGAAAGAAAGAAAATTAACCCACATTAAAGACAGACAGCACTAAATAGGTTTATCATTTAAAGCTTCTTGGTTGTTGGGACATCCTCTTTCATGATGCATAAATGGAACAACAAATTTTTGTAGCATTTTTAACTAAAGATCTTCTGACTATGCCTATTCTTAGAAATAAAAATCTCCAATTATTTCCACCAAGTGAGTTTACAAATGCACACAAATTGTTTTCATGTATATTTCTTTGAGCATGAGTACCATTTTGTTGTTGCTGTTTTTGAGAAAAGGTCTTGCTCTAGCCCAGGGTGACCTGGAACTGGCTCTGTAGTCCCAGGCTAGCCTCAAACTCACAGCGATTCTCCTGCCCCTGCCTCCTGAGGGCTGGGATTAAAGGTGTGTAACACCACACCCAACTATAAGTACCATTTAAAAATTTTTTTGTGTTAATAGTTTATTTGCATAAATAAACTTCAGCCACTGCAAGTGAATTCTAGATGCATGTACCACCTTGTGCATCTGTGTTTCCATGGATACTGGGGAATGGAACTCAGTCATTAGGCATTGTAGGCAAGCACCTTAACCACTTAGCAATCTCTCCAGCCCATGAGTGGCATTTTTGACATAAATTTGTTGTTGACTTTCTTCCTCAAAAGATAAAACAACTTCTCTGGGCTGGTGTCGCTTTAGGTTGTGATGTTTTGGTCTGTCCAGCTGAACATCTTTAGTGGAAGGAAAATCTAGATTAAACATTCCCTGCTTATGAGCCTTTGGTCATATTGATGAGATCACATAGAAAACATAAGCTTTAAAATCTTTAATTATCTTAAATACATAAGGTATTCTATTACCCAGCATTACAACAAAGGAAACATTTTAATATGTCAAACTAGGAGTATCAAATGTGGTCTGTGTAAAAGAATTCATTAATACCATTAGTCTATTGAGTGTCTGTATGCAATGTATAAATTATTCATATCATTGTTTGGGTAAAGAGAATGCTCTTGCCTGAGATATGTACATTCAAAATAAAATATCCAACTAGCTTCTAGCCTATTATGATGATTATATTCTATATTATGAATTGTATTATGAATGTATTCTCATAAGAAACAAGGGCTATTTTCTCCAGAGTAATGGCACCACGGGTATACACGTAAGTCCAGTGATCCTAACATCATTGTCATATTCATCATTAATGATTACTCATGAGAGACTAAGTTTTCCTTTCAAGGTTCTGTTTTGTTTTGTTTTGTTTTCTTTTAGTTTTTGTAGGTAGGGTCTTGCTCTAGCCCAGGCTGACCTAGAGTTCACTATGTAATCTCAGGCTTAGTGGTGAGAGACAAAGGATGCAATGGACTTTCAGGTAAGATGGTAGATTATAAGCCTCACCCATGAAACCTAGGGAAGGAAAACAGCCAAGACAATATGCAAAAAGGCCTCTTACTATAAGAAACAAGATCTTTCAACAAACTTAGTAAGCGGAGTTAACTCTTTGTGAGGAGTCAGGTGGAACCCCACACTCAGCTAAACCAAGCAGGGCTGGCTTTACAGAAGTGCTTCTCCCCCACACTTCAGCCTTGAAGGATCATAAGAAACGGAAAGGGACTGGGTTATAATATATTCAGGGGACTCTCAGGCAGTTTCTCACAACCTCCCTTTTGCCACACAGAGAACCCTGAGACTTTAGGTCGTCACACACACAGCATGGGGCCAAGCCTAGCTGAAAGTGTCTCTTAGAGGTAACTGACTCCTCAACCCAGTGCAAGTGGGCTAGAAATTCACTCCAAAGGCAACTAGCTGGGTGTGGTGGCACATGCCTTTAATCCAAGCATTTGAGAGGCCAAGATAGGAGGATCACCATGAGCTCAAGGCCAGCCTGGAGCTACAAAGTGATTTCCAGATCAGCCTGGGCTAGAGTGAGAGCCTGCCTCAAAGAAAAGGGAAGGGGGGGCTGGAGAGATAGTTTAACGGTTTAAGTGCTTGCCTGCAAAACCTAAGGATCTATGTTCCACTCTCCAGATCCCATCTTAGCCAGATGCTCAATGGTGAGGCAAGAGCAATGTAACACATGCCCACTAGGTGGCGGTAGAGTGTAGAATTTGATCGCAGTTGCCGAGGCCCTGGTGCACCAATTCTCTCCTCTCTCTCTCTCTCTCTCTCTCTCTCTCTCTCTCTCTCTAGCTCTCTAAAAAAAAATAAAATTAAAATTAAAAGAAAGGGTGACTGGACTGACCTTCACTGGAGGACTCCACCCCAAATCTGCTTCTGTAGTTTTCAACTGAGAGTATAAATTACACCTCCACTAGCATTACAAGTTGCTAAATGAAACAGCACAGGGAGGGAAAGAAATCAAAACATCCCATCAAGAATGAAATACTGACCAAGGCCATATTTTTCTTGTTTAATTTAATCTACATTTAATATACCTTGCCTTTTTATGTAGTCTCAGGATGGCCTCGAACTCACAATGATCCTCCTATCTCTGCCTCCCGAGTGCTGGGATTAAAGGCATGCACCACCACACCAAGCATACCTGGCCATTTAAAAATTATATATTGCAGCTGGGCATGGTGGCACACGCCTTTAATCCCATCACTCAGGAGGCAGAGGTAGGAGGATCACCGTAAGTTCGAGGCCACCCTGAGACTACATAGTGAATTCCAGGTCAGCTTTGGCCAGAGTGAAACCCTACCTCGAAAATCCAAAAATATGTATATATAATATACATATAATAATATATATATATTTTGCTTAATTTTTTGTTCATTTTAGTTTATCTTTTAGTGCTTATTTTTGATTTCTATTCTTGCATATGATATAATGTTTTTGTTTTTGTTTGTATATTGTGCATCAGGTTACATTAATGGCCTCTGGTGAGAGTGAATTAGATGAACTCCCAGGCAGAGACACAAAAGAATGATTATAAGTATGTTTAAAGAAATCAAAGAAGAAGAAAAAAACTCATGAATGAGTCCAAAGAGAACACACACACACACACACACACACACACATACACCCCAATATAAGATATGAAGGAGGGAAAATGGTCTCGCCATTAAAGGCATTTTCTTTCAAAATCTGCTGGTTTAGGTTTGATTCCCCAGTGGCAACATACAACCAGACGCATCTACTTTCATATCACATGTGTTCCACTAATCTGTTCCCCTTCCCTCATGCCCTTTCCAGCTTCCTGGCCACTATAGGCCTTTGTTCCAATGAAAATACATAAATCTAAAAATTTGAACTAGGATCCATATATGAAGGAAAATATACATGTCTCTGCAGGCCTGGGTTACCGTGCTCGGTATATTTTCCAGTTGTACCTATTTTTCTGAAAAATTCATTTTTCCATACAACTGAGTAAAACCCCATTGTGTATATGTACCACATCTTCAATATCCACTCATCAGTTGATAGGCATCTAGGCTGATTCCATTTCCTAGTTATTGTGAATAGAGTAGCAATGAACGTGGCTATGCAAGTATCTCTGTTGTAGGCTGGAGAATCCTTTGGGTGTATACCCAGTAGTAGTACGGCTGGGTCGGTCATATGGTAACTTTTTTAATGGTTCAAACCACAGTTTTATTAACAGTTATCATATTTGTTAGGTAAATACTACCAATGAGTCCAGGAATCCTTCTATCTCTATCTTCTTATGCTGGGATCATAGGTATGCACCACCAAACCTGTCATTTAAAAAAAAAAATATATATATATAGATATACACACACACACACATACACACACACACACACATACACACACACACATGGGTGTGTGTATGTGTGTGTGTGTGTGTATGTGTATGTATGTATTTGGTTTTCCAAGGTAGGGTCTCACTCTAGCTCAGGCTGACCTGGAATTCACTGTGCAGTCTCAGGGTAGCCTTGAACTCACGGTGATCCTCCTACCCCTGCCTCCCAAGTGCTGGGATTAAAGGCGTGCACCACCGCACGTGGCTTAAAATATATATTTTTTAAATTTATTAAACCTGTCATTTTCATGTGGGTACTAGGGATGGAGCTCAGGTCCTTGGGCTTGTGAGGCAAGCACTTTACTAACTCATCTATCTCTTTAGCTCCTTAAAGTCACATTATTTTTCAAAGATGTGTGTGTGGGGGGGGTGTCTGTACATGGTTGTATTTGCCTTAGTCAAAATTATTTGTGGCTTATAAGGTTAAGTTCCCCTTTCCTAATTGGCCTTTCTATAAGTTCTACCCAGCTCCCGTCTTTAATAAGAACACAGACGAGATTTAATCATATCTCATAGGATTTTCATTAACACAACTTTTTCTCTGATTATCAAGATAAATGACAAATATTTTATGAAATTGTGCTTTTGTAGTGCTGGGGATTGAACCTAAGGCCTTGTATATGACAGGAAAGTGCTCTACCACTGTGCTATATCCCCACTCCTCTATTTGCTCTTCATTTTCAGATAAAGTCTAATTTGCTTCATATAAGGTATTTGATCATAGCTATGAGAAAAATAACTAATATATGCAGCTAACACTCAAATCTATCCAAATTATTTAGCTCCAGAGTCCATTTTCCTAGCCACTATTATCTACAGACTTATCTTATCATTACAATGTTTTATAAGCAATATTTATAGAATTCTTTGTATTGTGGACTTATCATCTTGATCCAAGAAATAATAACTCATAATTCAGAAACATTAGGTAAATTTCCTAAGGTATCAGAAATACAAATGTTAATTAAATTCCATGAAAAAAATCACAAAGATCAAAGACCCATCTGTTTTTTTCTCAGAAGGCTAGTTGGTATAATAGAAGATAATTCTGTAATTCCTAAGGGCTCTAATGTTCTTTCTTAATTGAGTTTTGTGATAGAAATGAATTATCTGACATCCTGAAGCTCCTTCTCTGCTAATTTTAATAGCTATAGTGACATAATTCTATCTTAAATTTTATTAACTGACAAAAGATACAGAGTTAAATGCATATTTTGTTGATAGACAATCATAGAAGGGAGGGTTAATTAAAACAGATATCTTAAACCATCACTCAAATTTAAAGGTAAAAATTAATTGATTTCTTGTTTCTAGAATTTCCTGGTGAATTCGCGGGACAATCAGCATTCTTGGCCGTTGGTTTTACAATCCTACATTTATGCAAATGATATTCTGAAGTAGAAAAAATGTCCAACTCTCGAAAGTCAATTATTCTTCTTCTCAGGACCTGAAATTGGAGTTGATACAAGTGTGACTTCCAAATAATAGCTTTAAATCATGACTGGGATCCAAACAGTAGGCAAAGAAAGTACATGGTTATGATCACGGGCAGGTGTGATGGAGAGGTCAGAAAGCATCCTTGGTGTGTGGGATGCAGGACTCAGAAATGTGAGCACGTGGGAATTGTAGAAATTGGTAATCAGAAGTCTTGAGACAAAGACAGGGGATGGGAAGATGGTTCAGTGGTTAAAGGACTTGCTGTACAAGCTTGAGTCCCTGAGGTCAGTTTCCCAATACCCATGTAAAAAGTCAGATACTGTAGTGGGCATCGGTAATTCCAGCATGCCTAGGCTTGAGAAGTGAGGTAGATTTAGGAGAATCTCCCTGAAGCTTGTGGGCTGGCTATCCTGATGAATGGAACAGTGAGCGTTGAGACATTCCCAGTCAAACAAGGTAGAAGGCAAGGACAGATACCCAAAAGTTGTTCTCTGACCTCCACACTCATATAGAAACATTCACACACACATCACATACAAACACACATACACCATGTTATGAAAATGGAACTTAGGATATCAGATTCAGAAAAGTTGGGATATTGTGATGAAAGACTATACAAGTACTATATATCTCAAGGTTTGGGAGCTAAGTGGTAGGAATGGTCACATGATGTGGAAAAGCTATGGAAACTTAGGGTCCAGAGTAGAGTTGCAGTCAGTCTGGTAATTATGATGTGTCTTAAATTGGATTAGAGCCCTCACTGAAAACATTTTAAACAGAACAAATTGTGTGTCTGTTTTATTACACATATTAAATGTACAAACAACTATGAGTATATATTTCATAACTATTATACCCTCATATATGCATACTATACCAGACAAGCAAAAGAATTATTTAACAATTTAAGGTGTTAGGGAACAACCAGTGATGACAGAATTTAATAGGCCACAATCCTTGAAAGAATAAAAGCACCCCATGCAAACGGCATTTTCTAAGTGGTAGAAAGTAGTAACAAGACATAACTGACAGTAGCAATCTTAATTGAATAGGAGATGATGTTAGACCTTGGGAACAAATACAGCTGGGATTTAAGGAACAATATCCTAGAAAGAACTACAAAATATAAGGTCCAAATTTTGTTTACAAATTCCATGAAAACTATTCCTTTTTTGTTTTCTGACCTTTGGTTTCTATTCCTACAAAACTGCTGGAAACCCAGTGGACCTGTAGCTCCTAAGGTGTTAAACAGAGATTTTAGAAGCTGCATAGCACTGGACAGAGATTAGTACCTAAGCTCTACAAGGTGAACATTGCGGAGTCTAAGACTTGGCAAGGATCGTGACCAGAGAGTAAGGACAAAATTTAAATAAACCAGCCTTAAAAAGCCTAAATACAATTCTTAATGTGATTAAGATCTATTCTTATCTGCCTACTAAGAAAACATCCTACTTTGGAGATAGCTGACATATGGCTTAGAACCTCTATAAGTTTTCTTCCATACTATCTAAATTCAACAATAAATTATCAGGCATGAAAAACAAAAAAAGAACAAAAAAAGGATATATACCAAAATCCAAGATGACTCAGCTTATTAAGATATTGGAATTATTAGATAGGAATTTAAATTCTATGACTAAACTTTCAAGAAAATAGAGAAAAGGTAAAGAATTTTACCATAGCCTTGGAACTTATTTCAAAAGTGGAAGGGGTGGGGCTGGAGAGATTGCTGAGTTGGTAATATGCTTGCCTCACACACCTGAGGACCTGAGTTCCATGTCTAGTACCCATGTGAAAATGCTGAGCATGGTGGTGTATGCCTACAAACCGTTACTTGGGGAAGTGGAGATCGGAGGATCCTTGCATTCACTGGCCATCCAGTCTAGACTAATTGGTGAGTTAGGTCAATGAAAGATTCTATTTCAAAAATAAAAAAATAGGTGAATGACATTCCTGAGGATTATACCTGAGGTTACCTTCTGGTATCCATACTCTCACGCACACACATGCATGTATACTCACAGACATTCATTCCCTAGCACACAAACATGCATATGCACATACACAGTCATAAAAAAGTAAAAAAAAAGAATATTAACTAAAGGAGGATGGATCAAATGAAAATTTTGAAATTGAAAATATAAGTAAAATAAATTTAAGAGGGATTGTATAGCAGCTTGGGCATAACAAAGTTAACTTTCTACTGAGTGGGCACCAGATTAATAGAAAATATTTAGTTTAAAGCATGTGTGCATGCATACACACAAGAAATACAGAAAAGAATATAAGAGACATAAGGTATAGTACAAAAGTTCTAACATACTTTGTGTTATAGAACAAGAAGGGAGAAGAACGGTATTTAAAGAAACACTGGTGGAAAATGTAAGAAATGTTATGCATTTCAATGGATAAGGACAACACATACGCTAACAGACTTAGTGACAAACTCTAAATGATCAAGACAAAAAAGAAAGAGAAAATTTTCAAGTAGCAGGGGATATTATCTTCCAAGAGAGAACAATAAGACTGATGACTGACTGCTCATCTGAAACAATGGCAACTGGAAGACAATGGAAAGACATCAAAATGCCAAAAGCTAAAAAGCAAAAAAAAAAAAAAAAAAAAAAAAAAAAAGTCAATGTAGAATTTTATACCCAGCCAAACAACTTTTAAAATTTAACACAAAATAAAAAACACTTTTGAGTTAACAAAAGCTGAATTTGTTAGCAGAACTGAACTATAAAACACCATTATGGGAGATTTCCCCTTAACAAAATGCTTACACATGTAAACATTTGGTATGACTTTGACCCACTTCTGCAGTAAGCTCATTCCAATAAAATTCCTAGGTCTAAAATGTAAGTCCACACAAAATGAAGTTGTAGATATGGAAATATAAGGCAGAATTTTATAATTTAAAAACATGTAGGTACTATCAGTTTAAGTTTATCCAAATACAATTATAACAAAAAAAAAAATGGAAATTGGGCTTGGTGGTGATGGGGGGAGGTCAAGGGTGACCGTTGGCTGTATCTGAGGTAAATGCGTGTCAGCATAAGAAAATCTGTGGAGATGGGGAAGTTGGGAGCCAAAGGCCACGTTTGTGTTGCAGAGTCCTGAGAGGAATCAAGCCAGCCTTTGGTAGATTTAAGAGTCAGGGGAGGGGCTGGAGGAATGGCTTAGCGGTTAAGGTGCATGCCTGTGAAGCCTAAGCACCCAGATTCGATTCTCCAGGTGCCACTTAAGCCAGCTGCACATGCGCCTGGAGTTCGTTTGCAGTGGCTGGAAGCCCTGGCTCGCCCCATTCACTCTTTGTCTCAAATAAATAAATAAATAATTTTTTTTTTTTTTTTTTTTTTTTTTTAGGGTCAGGGGAGGTGGGTGTGATGGTGCATACTTCTCAAGGCAGTACTCAGAAGGCACAAGAAGGGCCTCACAAGTTCGAGACCCTCGTGGTCCACACAGAGAGTTCTAGGCCAAAAAGGTATGCCCTAGCAAGAAAACAGAAAGGAAAAGGTGGGGGGGGGGGGAACAAAACAAAACAGCAGCCATGACTGACAGTTGCTTTGTGGTGGTTAGGTCGGAGGTCGGAGGTCAGAGGTCAGAGTTTGGGTCCATCCAGAGAGACGCGGTTGCAGCTGGATCACTGGTGGGTGTGTGTGTGCGCGGGTGGGGGTGTGGCTTGGAATTCTGAGGACACGCCCCCTGCCCGCCCCTCGCGCCTCCCGTCACCGCCCCGCCCCTCGGGCCCCGCCCAGTCCTGCGCTCCCGAGACGCCCGAGCGAGCTGGAGCGAGCTGAGGCGTCCGCACCCCGGGCGGTTGTGGCGTCCCGCCAGCCTCCCTGGGCCGTCGCCTCGGGGTAGGGTCGTGGGCGCCCGCCCGCCCCGGGAAGATGGCGCTGCACTTCCAGGTCAGTGGGTGCGCGGCGCGGAGGGCTGCGCTCCGCTCGCCGCGCTGGCTCGAGGAGGGCGGAGGAGGGAGGCCGCACACGGTCGCCACCCGGAGCCCGAGCCGCAGCCCCTTCCTCAGCGCCGGCGGGGCGGGTGGGAGCCGGAGGCGCCCTCCATGCCTTCCCTCATCCCCACATCCCTCCTTCCTTCCCTCCCTCCCTCCATCCATCCATCCCTCCGCCGTGGGCGCCCCGCGAAGTAGACGCGGAGACGGCGGGCGGGAGGGGGGGGAAGGGGGGGCGCGCTGCCGACGCGCTGCCATTGGCCAGCGGCGGCCGAGCTGGGCGTCTCATTGGTTGGAGGAGGGGCCGGGAGGAGGGACGGGACGCGTTCGCTCCGACGCATCCATTCAGTGGATTCATTCACGGCACTCGTGTGCAGCCCGGCACCGCCGACACTGTGGGGAAGAACGGGGAGCGACCTCCTCTTACCACCCGGGTCCCCCTCTTTAGAGCGCTTAGGCGAATCGCACGTGGAAACTGCTGCTGGAGGCTTAGTCACGGGGCAACTGGGGAGCACAGTCAGCGGAATATGGGAAGTGGGGTGCTGCGCTCTCTCTCTCTCTCTCTCTCTTTTCCAGCTTCGTGCCGCCACTTGTTTAACGGGTCCTTAAAGTAGTTAACTCGTGCAGTTTGCTCGGCTGTAGTTTCCATGCACAGCAAACTCCCGTGTGAAATGTGTTTTCGGGACGCTTGGGAGGCTGGTGGGCATTGAAGGGACTGTAGATGTCGTCCAGGTGAAAGAGGAAGGGAAGGCTCTAGAGGTAGAAAGACGATGTTGAGGCGAGGCAGAAAATTGTGGAACATCATGACACGCCGCAAGAAAGTTGTTCTTGAAGCCTACGGAATTTTCATTTGAAAAGGAAGAGACCCAGGGAGGCTGTGTATGGCAGATGACTTTGTAGATGGAGGGAGAGTCATAACTATGGTAACAGTATCTAAATATCACATTTCCCTTGTAGACTCACTTGTATATTCTCTGCTCACACTGGCTTATTTGCTTCTCTTTATTAATGCTTCTAAAGGGTCTTTTCAACCAGCCGCTCTTTTGTCAGGTTACCTTTTCACTTCTTAACTATTTTAAAGGGTCCCCAGGTCAAAATAATGTATTTATTACCACTTTAGTAAATACGCCCTCCGGGAAATTTCCATAGGAAGAATCTCAAGGGTGAGCTTATGGATTGTAAATAGATAATCAAATGTTCATAGTGCAGATATAAATCTTGAGAGTAAATTAAAAGGTATGGGCGAACTTTAGAACTTTTTCAGCTTTGGAAAGATGATGCACCAAGTCCTGGAAGACTTCTGCATACTTAGGTGCAGAGGTGGAAAAATTGGAAGCTAACGAGGTGTGGCTCACTCTGGAGGCTGAGTGCGATAGGAGGATGGCTTTCACAGGCCAGCCTAGACTAGACTACATAATAAGTTCTAGGTCAGTTGGACTACAGAGAGACCCTCCCCCCACAAAAGAAAAATTAAATGCTGATGCCGGGACTATTCATATTGATGTCTCAAGAATATATATAGTATGGTAGCATTTTTAGGGCATTGCTTCATAGTCTTTCACATCATGGTAATTATGTGACTCATTGTCATAAACTACCCTCAGGCAGATATTTCAACTGTCCAGTGTCCCATGTTGTGCCCTTCCTCCTGACCCCCTAAACCCTTCCCTGCCTCTCTGGAGGACAGGCAGGAGGATCATGCCATTCCTTCCAGTCACATCTATTCTGATTAGGAGCTGTTGTTTTGGTACTTCATGTCCAAAGAAGAAATGGATCTGGGTTATCTTGCAGCAGGCAGTCCAGATGAGCGCATGGAAAGAGGAAAGAGAACTGAGAACAGATAACCTATATCTGCATTGTATTATCAAGAGATAATACTAGGAAAAAATGTAGTTGAGATTTGGTTGATAGTGTGTGTGTTTTTTTTTTTCTGTCAAGATTGTTTTAGAATCAGAGACTTATAGCCATGCATTTTAATCCTTAGGCTGGATGATCTAAATGTGGCTAAGACAGACAGACAGCCATACATATGTACATACAAGATAATGGTAATAATAATGAAACAGAAATTTGGGAAAGTGTTCATAGATTTGAGTGAGAGAAATTAGAAGATTTATATGGTCTTTTGTCATCATTAATATTTTAAGAGAATAATTATAATTTATTTTTGATCTGATGTGTAGCAGGCACCATATTGCCCTTTCCCTGACTTGTCCGTCTTAATCCTTACAGTTGTTTTGGAAGGTAAGTACTTTCTGTCTGCAGTGGCAATAGTGAGGCTTAGAAAGGCTAAATATGTTTCCCAGGATAGTGAGTAGCAGATTCCAAAGCCTGTGACCCTATTTTGGGTCAGTGGTTTTTCAAATCTTACTGATGCTTTTAAGGCCCCACTACTTTCTACTTCGTTCCTAAAGCAAGCTCTTAAACCCATTGCACTGTAGGCCATGGTCAGAAAATAGGGGAAGTATTGGTGATAAAACTTTATAACTGTAACTAATTAGGGTATATATCTGAAGTTAGCCAGACCTTGGTTTAAAGGGCACAGCCCATCAAACTGTCCTTCTGACAACAATTGCAAGTCCAGGGATTTCCCTAAACCACCCTAAGGTCTGACAGTTCACCTTAGAGGCTCACAAAATTCACTGAAAGCCATTGTAGGCATTGTAGCAGTTACCTTCTCACTGCTGGGATGAAACACCTGGCTAGAAGAAGCAGTTTATGGAAGGAAAGGGTTTATTTCTAGCTTGTAGTTTTGAGAGGAGGTTTCTTTCTTTCTTGTTTTGTTCTCATTCTGACCCAGGCTCACTTGAAACTCACACTGTAGTCCCAGGCTGGCCTTGAACTCCCAGTGATCCTTCTACCTCTGCCTTCCCAAGTGCTGGGATTAAAGGCATGTGCCACCAAGCCCAGCTTTGAGGGGCTGTTTTATCGTGGCAGGGAAAGCATGGCAGGAGCAGACAGCATGCCGTCTAGAGGAAAATAACAAAAACAAAAACAAAAGCCTTCCATGCTGGAAGTAGAGAGAGTAGGTTCTGACTATGGCAAGTGGGGCCAAACTAAGGCCAGTTCGGATGAAGGATGAAGTATGAGGCTTAATCACAAACACATGAGGCTAAGGAAGACTTTTTACCTTCAAACCACCAGAGCTATTGAATTCAGTTACAGTTTCTTATGGAGAAAAAAAAAAAAACGGATTAAAATTGGTTGCAAGTAGGACACAGGGTGTCTGTGAAAGTTCCAAAACAAAGTTTCTCTTATCTTCAGGACATGTTACTCTCTTGGCACGGATGGGTAGCAATATGCATCATGGAATATTACCAGCTATGGAAGTTCACCCAAGCTTCAGTCTGGAGGATTTTTATTGAGGCTTCGTTATTTAGGCATGATTGATTGTCTCTAGTTCCATTGATACCTTATGAACAAAGGCATCACCTTAAAACACAAACCCTCCAACTGCTGCCTGCCAGGTTTGGCCACCTCTTGACCTAAACAAAAGTAGTCCTTTTGTGGATAACATAGATTGTGGACATCCATTTGGGCAGTGCTAATTTTTTTTTTTTAACTATGCAGGAGGGACCAACTAAGGAGAGGGAAAAGAAGAATATAATGTCAGGCTTATAAATCTAGATTCTGGTCTAGACCTCTGAAACTACTGGAGTGAAATTCTAGCCATGCATGGTGGACCACATCTTTTATCTCAGTATGGGTTCCAGGCCAGCCTGGGGCTACAGAGCGAGTTCCAGGTCAACCTAAGCTAGAGTGAGACCCCTTTGTACCTTTAAAACCAGCAAGTGGAAATCTTTGAGAAACATGTTCAATTCAGTTTTGACATTTGGAAGCCTTTGTAGACAAATATCAAGACAGTGAATAGATATTTTTAGGATTCGGATACTATTTGCAGGTAGATGTGCAAGGTGGCATCTAGTGAGGAGATAACACACTTGGAGCTGTAGTTTTGTAGTTGCTGATTTAAAATACTCTGGTATTGAGCACCTTATGAGTGCTTGTTCTGTCAGCTTTAGTTTTCTTATCTTTGAAATTAGCATGCTTAAAAAACAATATTGGCATAACTAGAATAGAGTACTTTGCAGGAGTCGGTTTTTCAGGATTGGTTTGGAAAAAGAGGAATACACTTGTACACTGTGAAGTGCTCAACAAGTATTCAACTCATTGTAGAAGGAAGCTTTCCAAGAGGTTCTCGAGTAAGCCTTCACAGTTGCTCAGAAAGTAGAAGAAACAGAGTTTGTGGGAAATGAATGGCTTTAAAATGAAGGCAGTTTCTATTAACGGCAAGCAAAAAGCTTAGTTCCAGAAGGCAGGAAAGAAACAGAGAAGTAATTGAAAAGAACTTTACTTAAATTCAGTCGAAATGGGACTTTCATGGCTTCTTTCTGTCTTTTATTGTTAGGGATTCCCCCCTCCCAACAAAAGCCTTTATTCTGTTATTAGCATTATTGAAGTATAATTAGCACACAATAAAATGCAAATATTTAAACTGTGCAAATAGAATGAGTATTGGCATAAGTACACATCTCTGAAGTTGTCACTGAGTTCAAGAAAATGAAAATAGGGCTGGAGAGATGGCTTAGCGGTTAAGCGCTTGCTTGTGAAGCCTAAGGACCCTGGTTCCAGGCTCTATTTCCCAGGACCCATGTTAGCCAGATGCACAAGGGGGCGCACGCATCTGGAGTTCGTTTGCAGTGGTTGGAGGCCCTGGTGCGCCCATTCTCTCTCTATCTGCCTCTTTCTCTCTCTGTCTGTCGCTCTCAAATAAATAAATAAAAATTAAAAAAAATATTAAAAAAAGAAAATGAAAATATGTATTGCCCCCAAAAGTTCTTTTTATTCTTGTGACCCTTGTCACACTCCTGGCTGCCTGCTCCTTCTTGCCTCCACCATCTAGCCAGGACACTGGTGTCTACTTTTTACTAACAAACCACATAATACGTATTTTTTTTGGGGGGGGGGCTTGACTTTTATTCAGTATTATCTGTTGGTAGATAGATTTGTAGGAATTGCTTTATATAAAGTCACATCATTTGGGGCCAATTTTCTGTCAAATATTGTTGCGGTT
Organism: Dipus sagitta; assembly: GCA_036346955.1. Lineage (NCBI taxonomy): Eukaryota > Metazoa > Chordata > Mammalia > Rodentia > Dipodidae > Dipus > Dipus sagitta. The sequence continues at coordinate 45,357,058 of CM070777.1, read as the reverse complement.
ACCATCACATTGCTGGAGCAGAGTACCCAACCAAAGCAGCTTTTGAGAGGAAAGTTAATTTTGGCTTACAGACTTGAGGCAGGGGAAACCATGGCATGAGCAGAGACGGGATATCACCTCCGAGCCAACATCAGGTGGACAACAGCAGCAGGAGAATATGCCAAACACTGGCAAGGGGAGCTGTCTCTAATGCTTCCAACAACACGCCTCCTCCAATAAGGCTCTAGTTCCCAAATTGCCACCAGCTGGGGACCTAGCACTCAAAGCACATGGGTTTATGGGGACACCTAATTGAAACCACCACAAAACTGAAGGTCAGAAGTACAAAATTAGGAAAGCTGTTATTTAGGTTGAAGGCAGAATGTTAATTGTCTGCTAGTATGTGACGAGTGCTTTCTGTTTATATTTGATAGTTATTGTAGGTATGTCATGCTGTTGTACTTACTACTTATTTACATGGGTTTCTCATGTTGATATTAAGTCTTCTATAAGCTTTAATTACTCAAACCTGATGTATTAACAAATTGAGACAGGATCCATTTCTGAGGCAGTGTCATGTCAACCGTAATCTCAGGTATCAATTTATGAAACTTAGATGTGCGTTTATAAATCTCCTGTGAAAAAACAAAATATAGATAGATTCTCTGCAATCAAGTGCTAGTCAGAAGATTGCTTCATTGATTATCAGTGCCTTTTATCAGAGTTCTTTATGAACCTGTTTATCTAAAAAAGTTCAGCATAGTATACCTTTGTTTATTATTACAGTGAAAGAAACTTGATGCTCCCTTTGAATCTTTTGTAAAAGAAAGTTCAGGTATTTCCTTTTTAATCTTGTACCACTTTTCACTTGCTAATAGTTGCTAATAATAAATAATTGCTAATAATACCTTTGGAGAAAAAGGGTGATGGGTAGTGTTGACTGAAGTACTATTTAACTACACTTCAATCTTTTTCTGTCTGGAGTTTAAATCAGTATGGCAAAGCAAATCTCCAAATTTTTCCAGAGTCTTTCCAAGTAGGTTTGCTTAGCTAATTAGGTACCATTGAATTTGATAATACTAATATTTGTATTTTCTGTTCATTTACTAGGTCTTTTGTAATACATTATCACAAATAAGGTAGCTTAAAACACAGTGCTATTCTCACAGTTCTGAAGGCCAGAAAGCTGAAACAAAAAGCAGACAGGGTTGGTTCCTTCTGGAGTCCCCAAAGGAGAAATGTTTTATGCTTTGGCCCTCACTTCTGGCAGCTTCTGGCCAACCTTGACTAGTCTGCCCAAGCCTTCACCCCTGTGTCTTTCTGCATCTGAAATCTCCCTTTTTTATTTCTGTTTTTTTCTTTTCAGAAAGTAATACTTCTTGTTTTAGTGACACTGTTGATAGTGACTGTTAAAAGTATAACCAACTGCCATGTTGCAAAGAGTTTTGTTAAGAGGTACAAATAGGGCTGGAGAGATTGCTTAGTGGTTAAGGCATTTGCCTGCAAGGCCAAAGGATCCTGGTTTGATTCTCCAAGACCCACGTAAGCCAGATGCACAAGGGGACGCACACGTCTGGAGTTCGTTTGCAGTGGCTGGAGACCCTGGTGCGCCCATTCTCTCTCTCTCTCTATCTGCCTCTGTCTATCACTTGCTCTCTCAAAATGGATTAAAAAAAAAAGGTACAAATAAAACTTGAAGGAAAGTGAACATCTAAGACTAATAAGAGCATTCAGTGTTTGGGACTCAGGTCTTGTGTTCAAATTGAAAAGTGCTTTAAGAATCTCAGAAGTGTGTGGGAACATGTGGGTAACATGTTCCCCTGTGGTTGTGGTGCTTTAATATAAGGAATGTTTTAAATCCATGACCAGTCCTAATACTTCCATACATTTCTGGGATCAGGTCATACTGCATAGTTCAGTGGACAGCAATTTCTGGCTGCCAGAGAGTAATTTCTCTCTCTTTTTTTTCCCCCTGTTTTTGGTTTTGTTGAGATAGGGTTTTCGTATGTACCCCAGGCTAACTCGGGACTCTTCATCCTCCTGCCTTAGCCTCCCAAGTGCTGCTGACATTACCTACATTTGCCACCATCCCTGACTTCCTCTTCCTTTTTTTTTTTTTTTTTTTTTTTTTTAGGTAGGTTGTCATTCTGGCCCAGGCTGACCTGGAACTCACTATGTAGTCTCAGGGTGGCCTTGAACTCATGGTGATCCTCCTACCTCTGCCACCCAAGTGCTGGGATTAAAGGCGTGTGCCACCACACCTGGCCTCCTTCCTTTTTCATATAAGAATACCATTAATTGGATTTAGGGCCTACTCTAAATCTAGGATAATCTCGTCCTGAGATCCTCAACTAAATACTGGTAAAGACCTTATTTTCAACGAAAGCACTTTGCTGACTGGGCTGTCTCCCTAGCCCCAAGACTTTTTTTTTTTCCAAGTAAGATTAAACTTATAGGTAGTGGGCTGGGTAGAACTTGGGCGTATCTTTTAGGTAGTAGAATTTACCCCATTACAATAATAAGCCTCTATTAATGTGTGCTGTGTACCAGTGCAAGGCTCTAACTCTTAATTCTCCAAGCAAACCTGTGAGGTAGGCAGTGTTACTAGTCTCTTTTGTTTTGCTGCCTTAAAGGGGTCTCTCAACTCTTTCTGGCTTAGTTCCTTTTGGCTTTTTTTTTTTTTTTTTTTTTTGACATAGGGTCTTACGCGCTAGTTCAGGCTGACCTGGAATTCACTATGGAGTCTCAGGGTGGCCTCGAACCCACGGCTGTCCTCCTACCTCTGCCTCCTGAGAGTGCCGGAATTAAAGGCGTGAGCCACCACGCCTGGCTGGCTTAGTTCCTTTTGTAGTGAAAGTGTACTTCAAAGAATCTTAGACCTGGATGAGTAATTGGCACCCAAAGGAAAATCCACTTCAGAGCTTCTTGTGTATTCCTGTTGTAAGAAGGTGTGTATATTTGAGGGAATGTGTGCGCTAGTGTAGTTATAAGGCTGCCGCCTGTCAGAATAGATCATAATTGGCATTTCTTCAGGAATAACCCATTATGTCTTTGTGGCTGTCTGATTTTGAAACCTGGGCCAGTGTTTTTGTTCTCCAAGGGATAAGTCCATAATTACAGTTCCAAGTAACATAATTTAGTAAGATGGCTTAACAAAAATTCTTTTGAGCTAAGAGGGATCCTGAATTCATTTAAAAATTTTCCTTTCTGGGACTGGAGAGATGGCTTAGGGGTTATGAGCTTGCCTGTGAAGCCTAGGACCCTGATTGCCCAGGACCCACATTAGCCAGATACACAAGGGGACGCACACGTTTGGAGTTTGTTTGCAGTGGCTGGAGGCCCTGGCGCGCCCATTCTCTCTCTCTCTCTCTCTGTGTCTGCCTCTTTATCTCTCGGTCTGTCTCTCTCAAATAAATAAATAAAAATAAACAAAAAATTAAAACTTTTCCTTTCAGATTGTTTCTATGTGTTACCTATCATCATATAATTTATAAACAGAATGCTTAATCTTTGTGCTTATGAGATAGCCTGTGTAATATTATTGTTAGTTACATTATTAGAAACACTGTAGGGTCAAAAATCATGACCTAGTTCACCTGAAGTATTCTGAGTTTAAAAGGCCCAAATCAGCATATGTGTAATTATTATTTGTTCTTTTTTATTGCTGACATAATTTGAAATTTTCCCATATAAAAAGAATGATGATAAATTATTTGCAATTGTACGTGGTCATCCCCTTCCCCATCTGCAGTGTCATCAGGTATCTCCTTGATTCTTACCAGCCCCAGTGACCTTTGGATGCCCTTAAAATGAGCAAGTTACATTTTACCTGAGGGCACTGTACATGCTATTTCTTAGTTTGCACTAACTTGTAGTCTTGTTATCTTCTGGCATACCCTTTTAGATTTGATTCACCTTTTTTTGAACATTTCAGTGTAAATGCTACTTCTTTGGGTATACCTTCTCTAATTCCTTAGGTAAGCCTTCCTTTCTCTTTATTCATTCCCTTATATTTTCATTGCATAGTTATAAGTAAATAATTATGGAAGAGATGTGTCTCTTACTTGCTCCTGTATCCTTCAGTAAGTGACTGTAGCTCAATGACTATGTATTGAGTTAACATACAGGCATAGTGTGGTGGTTTGATTCAGGCGTCCCCCATCAACTTAGGTATTCTGAATGCTAGGTTCCCAGATGATGGAGATTTGGGAATTAATGCCTTCTGGGGGCAGTGTATTGTTGGGGGCGGGCTTATGGGTGTTATAGCCAGTTTCCCCATGCCAGTGTTTGGCACACTTTCTGTTCCTGTTGTCCACCTTATGTGGGTGAGGGGGTGATGTCCACCCTCTGCTCATACCATCATTTCTCCTGCCATTGTGGAGCTTCCCCTTGAGCCTGTAAGCCAAAATACACCCCTTTCCCACAAGCTGCTCTTGGTTGGATGATTTCTACCAAAAATGCAAACCTGACTGCAATAGTAAAGAGGTACCGAGGAGTGGGATTGCTGACTGTGCGGCTTTGGCATTTTGGAGCTGATTTTCAAGAGGAATGTGGAAGGACTTGAAACCTTGGCCTAAGAGATGTCTTGCAGTGCTGTAAGTACAGCTTGACAGAGTATTCTGGTCAGAGTTGAAAGATCTAAATGCAGTAAGAACTATGGACTGTGAGGTTTGGCTTATCAATAGGGTGAGAAAGAGCTTTACTTGGACTGGGCTAGCAGTTTGTGTGAGAAGCTTGCTGTTATGCCGGTGTCCTGAGAAGTTGTGCAGGGTTGCTTTGCGTAGAAATGAACTGGTGTGAGCAAAGGGATATGGCACAGAAAAAAAAAAAAATCTTTGGGTGAACTGCTGCTTGTTTACCTGCAATTGAGAGATTACAACCTTTGAGACTGGGCTAGCTGACCTGCACTTGGGCAACAAGAAGAATGTAGACTCTTTTGAAGGGGTCTGAGTGCTCAAGGAGTGTCCTGTTCTTCAGAGTCTGCTTTATTCCCCCCTGGGTTAACAAATTGGCACCCTACCTGGTATTGTGGAGTATAAGAAATGCAGGAAAGAGAGGGTCATTGAGTTTGCAACACGGTCTTGTGTTTTTTGGAAATGGTCATGGGCAGTGTGAAGCAGGTTTGCTGGTTGCCTGCATGGAGACCCATGGGGCCATGGGGATGAACCGTGGGTTGCAGTGGAGACCAAGTGGAGCTGCTGGGACCATGAGATGGCTGCTAAGGAAAGCTTTCCATGACTGTGAGTAGCCTAGCTGGAGGGGCAGAATTGGAACTCGACTTGTTGTTGGTTAGAATTAGAGACTTGTCACTGGCTAGAGTTGTTGGACTTGGAGCTAGAGTTTGGTGTTTGCCCTGTTTAAATCATGTATTGCTTGAGTATTTCTTTACTATGCCCAATGCCATCTTGTGGAGCTTCCCCTTCAGCCTGTAAGCCAAAATAAACCTCTTTCCCACAAGCTGCTCTTGGTTGGATGATTGCTACCAGCAATGCGAACCTGACTGCAACACATAGTATATGCATTTCTTGTTTTCTATGATTAAGATATTTATCCTAGTTTTCATTCAACTCAAAATGTTAAATGATAACTTTTTTTTTTTTTTTTCCCCTCTGAAGAGCTTGGCTGAATTGGAAGCATTATGTACTCATCTCTACATAGGGACTGATCTCACACAAAGAATAGAGGCTGAGAAAGCACTCTTGGAACTCATTGACAGCCCAGAATGTCTCAGCAAGTGTCAACTTTTATTAGAACAAGGAACAGTAAGTATGTGATAACAGTGATTAAGCATGAAAGAATAGTTAATGATGACAGCAATGTGTTAGCAATGATATTCATAGGTTTTGCCACATACCTGTTTATTGTAATTTATTTCATTGTCAAAGTGAAGAATTTGCAGGGAAGGAATTGGAAACCAAAGAAAGAAACTTAGGTTAGAGCCACAAAGTAGAAGTAAGAATGAATTAAGATAGTTTCTTGATTCCTCATTTCCCTTTTATGTTTCATATTAGGGGTCAAAACTACATTTATGTGGGGCTAGAGAGATGGCTTAGCGGTTAAGGCGTTTGCCTGCCGAGCTAAAGGACCCACAGGTTTGAACTCACAGGTTCGATTCCCTAGGACCCACTTCAAGCCAGATAATCCCAGTGCACCTACAGCAGGAGGCAGAGCCTGAGATCTGAAGCTTGTGGGCCAGCCAGTCTTGACTTCTTGAGCAGTCTGGCAGTTCATTTGCCGTGTCAAGAAACCCTATCTCAAAGAAGCTGGAGCTGAGACACACTGAAATTGTCTTCTGACCTCGCACTCATGATGTGCATGCACATGCCCACACCAATCCAAATAAATAAGTAAAAATTGAAATGAAAAAGAAATTCTGCTCTTCTGAGAGTCTTTGTCTTTTTCTTTCTTTTTTTGCAATGGGTTTCACTGTACCCTAGGCTGGCCTTAAACTCAAGGCATTCTTCCTGCCTCAGCCTCCTAAGTGCTGGAATTACAGGTGTGAATCATCATGCCTAGCACTTGTTTTTAAAATTTTCGCTTTTTCTGACTCCTGATTTTCTGTGAGTTAGGAATGTTGTAGAGTTCCTGGTTTGAAATTTTTAACAGATACTGCATTCTTTTAGGACAGCTGTAGCACCATTACAGGGGAAAAAAATGAAAAAGCTACATTGCTTTGCTAATTTCATATTGTGTCTTGCAAATAAGATATTTGATGCCCACTTTTATCTTTTTTTTATTTTTCCTGGAGAAAGGTATGTGCCATACAATTGCAGTACCCATGGCACTCGAGACACTGTGGGTTACGTCAGAGCAGTTTTTGCCGCACTGAGCAGCAGCAGCATTTGAGCAGCACGTGTGGTCAGCCTTAACTCGTGAGCTCTGTCTGCCAGCCTTTTCACAGCATGCAAGCAGCTGTAGACAGTGTGTACCTGACCAAGCAAGGCTCTATGCCTTACAAACTTTACTTATGGGCGCTGCAGTTCAGACTTCATAGATGTTTTTTTGACATGTCACAGAATATTTCTGTCCTTCAAATTTTCAACTGATCACTGTGAAAGCCATTTTTAGCTCACAGATGATGCAAAAATAGGCTTTGGTTTATGGACTGTTTCTTTTAGACTTGATATAAGGGACTTACTTATTTATCTTTATTCATTTATTTGCCAGTCTCTAGTCAAGGGGAAAAAAGATTATTTTGGCAAGAAATTCCAGGGAGTGGAACAAATAACTGAATATTGAAGGATGATTGTGCATCTAGAAATACACTAGTAAGAAGACTGATGACCAGAAAATAGGGTCTTTAGTAACCCGGAAGTCAGGACTGGGAAGGCAATGAAAGAAACCAAAAAGCTTTTGTGGTGACAGCACACTGTAGTGTGGAACTGGATGAACTTGACAAGAGAATGGCAGATTAGGTTGTGTAGATCACCGTGAGATAAAACACTGTCACGGTGATCTACACAACCTAATCTTAAACTTAAACTTGCCTATAGTCATTTATTTTTCTCGTCACTTGCTGTTGTTGAGATGGCTCTGCATGCTTCCTTCAACTAATGATCCTTATGAGACATCGTATGCCTATGTGTGTCTACATGTGATGATTTGTGCCTCTACAAACGTGCATCCCAAATAGATGCCACTTTGAAAACCAGAAAAATTCATGTTTTTGCTAAGAAAAAATTCCCTATCATAATATTTTGATTAGTCTATTTTTTGGTAATAATAATAAAAAGCGTTGTTTTTTGCAGACATCCTATGCCCAGCTTCTTGCTGCAACATGTCTTTCAAAACTTGTTACCCGAATCAGTCCTTTACCTGTTGAACAAAGGATAGATATCAGTAAGTGATTTACTATGCTGTTTGACAGATGACACTTTAAAAATAAACTTTTCCTTTTAAGTCTACTAAACTGTTAACAGGCTTGTAATTTAATTTGATTTTGTTAATCTCTTTTAAGAGGAATAGTTGTCTTATTATTTGTGAATGATGATTTGCTATATAAAGCAATGTATAATTATAAAAATACTTACTAATCATAATTTCTATTTTAATGTATAATGTTAGTGAAGATTTTCACTACCCTATTTCATCTTCCAAGCAAGGAGTTATCCTCATTTTACAAATGAGTAAATTGAATTTGATAGGCTTTTCCCAGGATCACTCAGCTAGGAAGCACTACTATTTGTCATTCAGATCCACCCAGTCTGCTGAATCCATGCTCTTAGCCATTATCTTATATTGATATGCAAATGAATGATGGAACTAAAGTAGCTCTCCAGTATTTCTCAGGATGCTACATCAGGATCAAATTGGATGCATTTGAAAATCTGAAGTAGACTCTTACTTCTTAGTCTAATTTGTGTATGGATAGACTTAGAGCCTATTTTAGTTGAATATTGATGATACAGAGTAGCAATATGTTTTTCAGAAGTCATATATTTTAAGTTTTGCATGGTCAGAGCTCTAATAATTGAGATATAGGATTGTATTTCTTTGTTTACAGTACAAATAGATTGTCTTATTTCTGTTCTTCAGATTCAAGGTTAATATGTTTTATAGTTCTGTATTAGAAAAATGAAACTGTATAATGTGTTATGTGTCTTTAAGATCATCAGATATGAATGATCAAAGTCACATGGTGATGTTCTTTGCCTCATATATTTGAGAACTAGTTCCTAATCAACCAGCTTGGCTCTTAGACACTTCAGAAAACTTAGAGAAGGATTTAGCTATGTACTTGTATATTTAAGAAAGCAAAGCAAAAATTTAGACATTAATAAGGAATTAAAACAGTGTAAACTTGTCATAAAATTTGTGATTTTGTTTGATTTTTAAAAATTACTTGATTTATTTGCAAACAGAGAGCGGGAGAGAATAGAGAATATGAGAATGGAATGGGCACTGGGCCTCTTGCCAATACAAATGAACTCCAGATGCATGTGCTACTTTGGATATCTGATTTACATGGTTGCTGGGGAATCAGACTTTGCAAGCAAACCCTTTTAACCACAAAGCCATCTCTCTAGCCCTTGTTTGACCTTTTTTTGTTGTTGTTTGTTTGTTTGTTTTTTCAAAATAGGGTCTTGCTCTAGCCCAGGCTGACCTGGAATTCACTATGTAGTCTCAGGGTGGCCTTGAACTCACAGTAATCTTCCTACCTCTGCTTTCCAAGTACTGGGACTAAAGGCGTGCACCACCATGCCTGACCACTTTTTTATATACATTTTAAATAGACAAAATTTTTAGAGCACTTTTGGGTCCACAGCAAAACTGAACAGAAACTAGTTTCCCATACGCCTTGTGCATCCATACATGGATAGCGTCCCCTATTAGGAACATCCTGTACCACAATGGTACATTTCTTATAATTGATGAGCCTACATTGACCAATTCACACTACAGTTCACTTGGTCTGTATTCTGCGGGTTTTGGCAATGTATAAATGTCATGTGTCTGTCATTATAGTATTGTATTTGCTGCCCTAAAATTTTACCTATGCATCCCTCCCTCCCTTCGCTCAACCTCTGATCTTTTATATTCACAGTTTTTCCATTTCCAGAGCGTCAGATATTCAGAACCATACAGTATATAGCCTTTTCACATTTGCTTCTTTTGTTTAGTAATATATATTTACGGTTCATCTATGGCTCTCTATGACTTAACAACTGTATTTCTCTTTTTATTTTATTTTTTATTTTATTTTTCTTTATTAGTTAGTTTTGTATTCAGCAAATACAGTCAGTTTGGTACCATTATTAGGCTCATCCGTGACCTACCACCTCCCCTTGGGCCCTCCTTGTTGAGGTATATGGGTCATGCATTGTGGGGTTAGCTCACAGTTATGGGTAAGCTAAATGTCTCTGCATATCATGACCCAACATGTGGCTCTGACATTCTTTCCGCCTCCTCTTCCGCAAAATTTCCCTGAGCCATGTTGGGTTCATTTTTGGTCTGCTTCAGTGATGAGGTGTTGGGGCCTTTGAGGCTCTGGCTCTCTGATTTGGTAGGAGTTGATTTTTCTCTGTGTTGATCTCCTTCCCCCTTGTGCTGGTATCCGGTTCATCAGGAAAACAGCCCCCTTGCTTGTTTCGCCTATTTTTCTTAGTTTCAGCCAGGGCCCTTTTGAGGTATGATGGGGTGGCTCTCTCCTTAGGATCTACATCTATCTGAAAAAGGGAAGCAGATTCTCCAACGGAGAATAAGTTAGCACCAGGACAAAAGAGATAACCCTTACTTTTTTATAGAGAATTTAATAGGTGTAGGCCCTCTTATAGCCCATGATTGATGGTAGCTTGATATTGGCGAGTGGGCTTATGTTTGGATATGGTTCTGACTTGTTTCCCAGCTCCAGCTATGGGTCCTGTACCACTGAGGAGATCAGTTAGCCAAACTAAGAGCAGTTGGTTCCCCACCATGGCTGTGTGCCACTATTGCACTTGTGTGGGCATCACAACAAGTTATTTGCTGCTAAGTAGGTTAGACCACGAGTTGCTTCGACAGATATTGGTCATTTTCCCCCAGTCGCCCATGTAGCACCTTCTGGCACTAGACGCGCTGACTGACTGGGGACTGACTGTCTTCCAACTTCCAGCCATGCCATTCCATTTTGCATGTCAACCACATAAGGTGTCTTCAGCAGTGGGGTCTTACCACTAACCTTTGGTGGGTCATCAAGTAGTCTGACAGAAATCTGTCTGTCTTTTAGGAAACCTTGTAGGTCTCTCTGAGCAAAAGCTCAGTGTGGATGATAGCCCCATGCTGGTTCTGGGAGTTACAGGTCAGTGCCCACTAAGAAAATGAGGAAAAAGATAACTAATATACAAGAGTTAGAGAGAAGAGAGAGGGAGAAGGAGAGAGGGAAGATGTAGAAGATTAAGGTTAGTCATGATCCTACCCTCTCCAGTGTCTTGTGGTTCAGGTGTTCCCTGTAAGTGCCTGGTGAAGGATCAGCCATTTGGTCTGTCTTTTAGTAAGTAGAAAATTATGGTACCATTGCCATTTGGGTCTAGATTTGTGTTTCCCACCCCTTTGATGCCCTCCCCTCCCTCCCCTTCCATCCTTGTGTCTAGTCCACGAGATGCTTGCTGGATATGTAAGGTATCTTGGGTAGATTCAGGTTAGGTTCTGTAGATGAGTGAGACTATGTGGCGATTTTTTTTCTGTGATTGGGTAAGTTCACTGAGAATGATCTGTTCCAGGTTCAACCATTTTTCCTCAAATTTCATTGTGTCATTTTTTTCTTACTGCTGTATAGAATTCCATTGTGTAGATATACCACATCTTAGTTATCCATTCTTCTAGTGATGGACATCTGGGTTGATTCCAGCTCTTAGCTATTACAAATTGAGCCACTACAAACATGGTTGAGCAGATCTCTCTAGCTTGTGGTTTGAAGGTTTTAGGGTAGATGCCCAGTAGGGGAATAACTGGGTCTTTTGGTATCTCTATACTCAGCTTTCTCAGAAGTCTCCATATTGCTTTCCAAAGTGGTTGTACTATCCTACATTCCCACCAACAGTGGATGAGTGTTCCTACTTCTCCACATCCTCGCCAGCATTTATTTTTATTTGATTTTTTGATGTTTGCTACCCTTAGTTCTGAATAATAGTAACAGTAATACTTCATTGAGTAGATGTTTTGGTTGGTTCCAAGTTTTAACAGTTCTGAGTAGAGTTGCTTGAAGCATCTATGTGCAGGTTTTTATGGACATGGTTTCAGTTACTTTGGGTATACCAGGGGATATGATTGTTACATTGTGTGCTGAGAATGTATTTTGTTTTTAAGATACCACTAGTAAACCCATGTGGGTGGGCCTGGTGCTTTTGTTTTGAAAGGTTATTTTATGAGTTACCTTTGTGTAACTATGACCAAAATTTGACTTAAAGGAAGAAGGAGTTGTTTTGGCTCATGGGTTCAGAGTGTGCAGTCCATGATTGCTTGGCCCCACGTATTTGCCCAGAACATTAAGGCAGCGGAGCTTGTGCTGGAGACTTAGGTTCACGTCTTCGTAGATGGGAAGGATAGAAAAGTGTAATGCTAACACTCAACTGGTTTTTTTTTTCTCCTTTTATTCTCTCCAGACCCTCAACCCAGCTACATTAACCCTTAGGTTAATCTTTACTGGAAATACTCTCATAGACACATCCAGAAGTGTGAATTACCAATCTTTATAATAGTGTGCTTTACCAATTCTTTAATACTTATAAGCATTCAGATTGTCCATTTGACTTGCAAATTATTATTATTTTTTTCGAGGTGGGGTCTTACTCTAGCCCAGACTGACCTGGAATTCACTATGCAGCCTCAAGGTGGCCTCAAACTCATGGTGATTCTCCTACCTATGCCTCTCAAGTGCTGGGACTAAAGGCATGTGCCACCATGCCCTGCTTAACTTAACAAAATTTTAAATATTTTAAGGGTCCGAGATGACTCAGTTGATAAAGCTGGTGTCTTTCTAGTAAGAATCAGAGTTCAGATTTCCAACACCCATGTAAATGCCAGGCAGGCATGGTGAGAAGCAGATGCCCAGGGCAAACTAATTAGATGGAGTAGCTGAATTGAAAAGCTCTGGATTCCAATGAGAGATGCTTTAATGAATAAAGTAGAGACAATCGAGAAAGATACCCAGCATCCACCTCTGGCTTCCACACGTGCACCCACAAACATGTGAACAGATATACCACATATACACACCGACACACACCTACGTATACATACTAAAAAATTAGATGCCTCTTTTCAGGCTAATGGGAAAACCTCACTGTATATTATCCTAGTTAAGTAATACAAGATAAAACAAGCATGCAAAGAAAGCATGAAGAATAAAGTGATGTTTATAAAAAAGTTATTTAGCACAGCAAAATTATTTATGAGCTACTCAATGCCAAATGCTTTGAAAGAAATAACTCAAATTGCAAGAAAATTTATATATGTATATATGTGTTTGTGTGTGTGTATATATATATATACACACACATACATACATATATATAGTTGTTGTTTTTCAAGGTAGTATCTCACTCTAGCCAAGGCTGATTGATTCACTATGTAGTCCCAGGGTAGCCTTGTACTCTTGGTGATCCTCCATACCTCTGCCTCCCAAGTGTTGGGGTTAAAGGCATTGTGGTGGTTTGATTTAGGTGTCCCCCATAAACTTAGGTGTTCTGAATGCTATGTTCCCAGCTGATGGAGATTTGGGAATTAATGCCTCCTAGAGGCAGTGTATTGTTAGGGGCGGGCTATTGGGTGTTATAGCCAGCTCCCCCTTGACAGTGTTTGGCAGACTCTCCTATTGCTATAGTCTACCTTATGTAGGCCAGGGAGTGATGTCCACCCTCTGCTCATGCCATCGTTTCCCCTGTCAAGATGGAGCTTCCCCCTCAAGCCTGTAAGCCAAACTAAACCTCTTCCCCCCCGCCCAAAGCTGATTTCTACAGCAATGTGAACCTGACTGCAACAGACATGCACCACCACACTTGACATTTTTATTTTTTTTTAAATATTTTTATTTATTGGAGAAAGAGAGAGAGAGAGACAGACAGAGCAGACAGATAGAAAGTATAGGTATGCCAGGGCTTCCTGCCACTACAAACATACTCTAAATACATATGCCACTTTGTGCATCTGGCATTACATGGGTACTGGGGAATTGAACCCAGGCCACTTGGTTTAACAAGACAATGCCTTTAAACTGCGTCATCATCTCTCTATCCCCCCTTAAAAAACAAAGTATTCTTATTGAGAGAGAGAGAGAGAGAGAGAGGAAGAATATTTGAAGAAGTAAACTGGAGTAGCCTGTGACCTGATGCAGAGGTGAAAACAAGGAACAAATGGAGCCAAGAGATGATCAAGATTCACCGAGGTGGAGACTTTGGAAAATGAAATCTGTAACAACTGTTGATAAAAATGTCAAATGACATGAGTCCTTAGATAAACAGTTGGGAAATTTCTCATATTTAGCATAAACTTTCCTTATAACTGAGCAATTTCACTCCTGCATTGCTATTCAAAAGAAATGAAGAAAAAAATAGGGTCACACAAACACTCCAACATAAATGTTCATAGTAAAATTAATCATGTTGGCCCAGTAATGAAACTGAAATGGTTGAAATGTTCCTTCAGCTAGTAAGCAGATGCTTTCAAAGAGTTGTATCTACACAAAAGAATGTAATAGACAGGAATGAAATAGTGATGCCACACTATGGATGAAACAAGATATTTTGCTTAAATGAAAGGTACCAGATACAAGACTATATACGGCATGATTTCATTTATATGAAATGTTCACAGAAAAGTGAATCTATAGAGGCAAAAAACCCATGACGGGGGCCGGGCGTGCTGGCGCATGCCTTTAATCCCAGCACTTGGGAGGCAGAGGTAGGAGGATTGCTGTGAGTTTGAGGCCACCCTGAGACTACATAGTAAATTACAGGTCAGCCTGGGCTAGAGTGAGACCTTACCTAAAAAAAAAAAAAAAAAAAAAGGATCTTTTTGAGGTGATGAAATGTTCTAATACCAAATTGTGATGATGTTTGTACATCTATATATTTAATACAACTCATCAATTGTACACCTCAAACAAGTTAGCTTTATGGTATAGTATATTATAGTGCAGTAAACCTCAAAAGGAAGGAGGGAGGGAAGGATTGAGTTATACAAGCAACCATTCTAAAGCTACACAGCTCGTTTGAAGAAGTGAAAGTTTGCATTTCCATATAGAGAGAACACAAGAAAAGGTGCTAAGGCAGAAATAAATTGGCATAAGATCTTCTGACACAAGTAGTCGGTTGGTATTAGTAAGGATAAAAGGTTACCTAAGTAAGAATGATCCTTCAGGCTGGAGAGATGACTTAACAGTTAAGGCACAGAACAGAAGGACTCATGTTTGACTCTCCAGGTCCCACGTAAGCCAGACGCACAAAATGATGCAAGAGTGCAAGGTCACACATGCTCACAAGGGGGCACACATATCTAGAGTTCGATTGCAGTGGCTGAGGCCCTGGTGGGCCAGTTCCCCCCCCTCCACCTTACTCTCTTGCCTAAACAAAAAAAGGCCAGTCTATTGGGTTGCCTTAAAAAAAATGGCCCTTCAATGACAAGCTCAATATCAAGGTGAGAAAATCAGTACTAGTAAAGCTCTTGCCCATTATGCTGGTAAAGGTAGAACATAGTGTGGTGGGCACGCTACCATGGAGCCATCTCCCTAGCCAATCTTCAAAAAATTATTTTTTGTGTATACATGTGTGCATGTTCATGGGTGTGAGTGAAGAGATACACATGCTACAGAATGTATGTGGAGGTCAGAGGACACCTTGGGTGTTGGTCTTTTTTTTCCATCTTGCTTGAGGCAGGTTTTATTAGTCACCAGCCTGTATGCCAGGCTGACTGGTCAGAAGACTTCCAGGCATTCTCTATCTCACCTTCCACCTTTCTATAGGAAGGCTGGGATTGCAGATGCTTGCTCCTGGGTCTACCTTTGAGTTCTGGGGATCTAAACTCAGGTCTTCAGGCTTGAGCTTTTTACATACACAGCCATCTCCCTCGCTTCTGTAGTTAGTTTTTCTATAGCATATTTGTACAGTGTTACCTAATTAAAACCACAGGATTTATGAGAGAAATTAGATTATGGAGACAAAGTTCAAAAACCTCATTAGTGGCAGGTTTGGTTTTTCTCTTAATCTAAGAATGAGTGGTAGAGTTGAGCATGTTAGATGATTATGAAACATGTCAGTAGTGCAGCAGAAAGCACTTTGTCCATGAGATGGACCTTTGTGTAGTGCTTCATGGAGGTTGTGGTTCACTAGTTCTGGCAGTGATGGAAAGGAGATTGTTGGATTACTGTAGGATGGAAGATTGTAGCAGCAGATAAGGAGGTGTGGCTGGCAACACATGAGATGAAATGGAGTGGTTAGTAGATGTCTGAGGCAAATACCTTTTTTATGTACTTTGTCATATTATGCTTCTTATATTTTATAGAATGGACTATATAAATAAGCACATTTTATTTATTATTATTATTATTATTATTATTTTAGTTTTTCGATGTAGGGTCCCGCTCTGGAGCTGATCTGGAATTCCCTATGTAGTCTCAGGCTGCCCTCAAACTCACAGCCATGCCCTTACCTTAGCCTACCCAGTGCTGGGAGTAAAGGTGTGTGCAACCATGCCCGGCTAATGTTTTGAGGCAAGGGTATTAACTCGGCCTGTTGAAGAGCATCTTTCCCCTCCTTTTTCTTCACAGTTTTCATTGTATTCCCCAACGTCTGAGTGATCACAGCATGCTTTTTTTCTAGGAAACTACATCCTGAATTATGTGGCAACACAGCCTAAGCTGGCTCCCTTTGTGCTCCAAGCTCTTATTCAAGTCATTGCTAAACTCACTAAGTTGGGGTGGTTTGAAGTTCAAAAAGATGAGTTTCTCTTCAGAGACATTATTGCTAATGTGAAGAAATTCCTTCAGGTAAAAAGGTTTCATTATTATTATTATTAGGATATTACTATCTGCTTTTTTGTTATCATTTTCTTTCGGTGGTTTTTTTTTTTTTTTGGTTCAGTATACTGCTCTCTTTAAAGCTGTATGGTTTATTCTGTAGCATTATTCTTATATTTTATGTCATTTACTATTTATCCTTTGAGTTCCTTATTGTTTGTTGCCATTAACTAAAAATCATGCTGTTGAATAATTTCCAAACCCCCACAAGAATACATGTAATTATGGTTTCTAATTTCAAAAGTGTACATTCTTTTCATTTATGACATGTACATATATATAAGCCATGTACATAAAGCTTTTCATATTTAATTCTCACTACAGTTCTAGAAAGTGGGTGTTATTTTATTAATTAGAAAACTGAGGTTCCTATGAAATAACTTACATGCTATATAACTTTGTGTTTTAATTCTATTGTAAGGCATAACTATCCTTTAGTGCTGTGCTTGAAACCTCAGAAATCCTAGACTGTACAGCTCTTTGTATTTATGTTGTCAAGACTCAAGTATTTGATAGTCTCTGATACATAGAAGTAAGTACTTTCTTAGCTCGGAGAGATGACAAAAGATTGTTTATTCAGAAGTAATGAGCTCTTCCTGTAGACCAGAACTTGTAATGTGACTGACACAGTAGAGCCACCCGCTTGTCATTTACTAAGATTATCTGTTAAGAATTATCTATTAATATCTATTAATATCTATTAAGATTTGAAAGGCATATCATATGTGTCTATATTTTGTGTTATTGCACTGTCAGTTGGTGCTACATTTTTCATCTTTGTGCTTCCAGTGATATTTTGCAATAGGGCAGTTTGTTGGTAATGTGCTTATGAAACCTAAATTTTGATATGTAGGAAGTTTTGAGATTAAATTAGAAGCTAATTAAACATAAGACATTGTGAAAATTATGAAACTATATACCATGTTGATAGTAACATAATTACCCTACTACCTGGGATACTCACTCTGGATGTATTCATTATAGGCACTCAACAGTTCCATACCATGTGCACCACTAAAGAATATTAAAAGGGCCTAAGAGATCTTTTCTGGTATTAGATCAAGGGATTTAAATTAGTTCCTAAGCTGCTTATTAATAATTTACTTGAAAGTAGTTATCACAGTAGGCCTCAAGCACATTTCTAAAGCATAAAAATATTTTTTTCTCATTCTTACTTATGGTCTTAGAGAAAGTACTAAAGTAAACTCTTATATTTTGAATCTAGTTTTATGCATCTTAAATACTGGAGACATTACATAAAAGTGCCATGCAGTTCTCAGATGGGTGTGCATTCCCCTTAGCTTTGTGGACCCAGCTTATCCATGAAAACTGAGGGCGGAATTCTTTTCTTTGTAGACGTCATAGTAACTTTTCTATGTAACTTTAAAAAGACATATTACTGGGTAAATGTAATGTTTTGATATTTAGTTTTTTTGTAAATGTTACCTGGTTTACACATTCAAAACCAAGCACCTCTCTTCACTTAGCCTAAACTTTGCTATTTTCGCCAGGGCACAGTGGAACACTGTGTAACAGGAGTAATGATCCTTTCTGAATTGACTCAGGAAATGAACCTGGTAAGCCTTCCCCATCTACTGAGATATGAGGTTTGCTTAAACAATGGTGTTTCTTTGCTACTTTTATTTACGGCAAAATGTACCTTTGTGTGGCATAAAACTCTTAACCAGTCAAGTCTTTTTGTACATTTGTTTTATTTGTTGGAAAATTTAGTGGAATACTTTCATTATTATTGAAGATCACAGCCTTAGTAGAAAAGGCAGAAAACAAAACCAACAAAACAAAAAAAGAAAATGAGACTTGCTGTAATGGTACTTGCCTTTTCATCCTATGTAGATACAGTAATATATTAATCACAAGACATAAATTAGATGGAAAGGAGAAACAAACCTTTATTCCCTCACAAGTAAAAAAGCTTGGTAGATGGATTCTCAGCTGTGGATAGACAGCAGGACTCACTTGCAGTTCTCCGCTTCAATGCTGAAATCTTTACTCTGCACAAGTAGCATTTCCAGAAGCTATGCCTGCCCCAGCAATGCTCTTTATAAACTCAGCATCTGAGGACACAGCTCCTGCTCCTGTCTTCCTTTGCTTTTAGCATAGTTCTGAACAGGACAGAAGCACAAGTTGGGTTCTATGTGGAATAATTTTATTATGTGCTTATTTGCAAGCAGAGAAAGAAGAGAGAGAAAGAATGGGTGCACTGAGGCCTCTAGCCACTGCAAACAAACTCCAGGTGCATGTGGCACCTTGTGCATCTGGCTTGTGTGGATACTGGGGAATTGAACCTGGGTCCTTAGGCTTAGCAGACAAGTGCCTTAACTGCTAAGCCATCTCACTAGCCCTGGAATAATTTTATGAAAGGATTATCATGTTTAAATTTAAAAAACTGTCATTATCCTCATGCATGATGTTTGTGTGTATGAGATGTGTATGAATATACAGAGAAACTTGCTTCCTCAGGACTACCTGTCAACTCCTTTTGGAGTGACAATATAGCAGTAGTGTTTCAGAAATGTAAAATAAGGGCTAGGGAGTTGGCTCAGCAGTTAAAGGCCCCTGCTTGCAAAGCCTGCTAGCTCTGGCTCAGTGTTCTAGCCATCCATGTTTTACATGGACATTCTGGACAGGTGTTGGTTTGCAACAAGAGACCCTGGTGTGTTTGTGTGGGCACAATGCATGCACACATACATATATACCTAAAAATGTAAAAAAAAAATGCAAAAATCACTATTTTTTGCTTATGTTCAATGAGGAATTAGAAAAAAATGTTCTGAATGTATAGAATTCTGCAATTTAATGTTGATCTTTTAGTTTACCATGGCCTGCTTCTCCACCCAGACTCTGAAGGTTTGTGTGCTCTATTTCCAGGAATAGTAATTAATAAGGTTGGCAGGGATATTATGACAGGGACATTGACTGACCTTCATGAAACTCTAAATAAGTCTAAATAATTGTGGGTTTCTTTAATTATAATAAAGCCAGGTATGGTGGTGCATACCTTTAATCCTGCCACTTGGGAGGCTGAGGTAGGAGGATTGTCATGAGTTTGAGGCCAGCCTGGGCTACAGAGTGAGTTCCAAGTCAGCCTGGGTTAGAGTGAAACCCTGCCTCAGCCCCACCACTGAAGTTAAATAATACTTCATAAAATTGAAGAGAATAGATTAATAATCTCACATGTCCATTATTGGGCTTTTATATGTGCTAATCTCAAAACTCTTTGACTCATTTTCCATTTACCTCAAACATAATATAGATTGCCCTGAGGTGAGGGTTTTCAGGTTTAGTTTGTTACTTAAATGGCAGGTAATATGGAGTTCTAATAAAAGTATAGTTCAGAAAACAGCCTTGTATCTTTAAAAAGTTTTTAAAATTCATAGAAAAGTTTTAAGGACAGTGCAAGGAAGGCCTTTCTTGATCTTTGAGGTTAAATGGACAACATGAACCCCTGCCCTCAGGGAATAGTTTGTTTAGGTTTCCGACTAGAAGAGCTTCCTTCTATATAATTGCAGCGCCAGCAGAGAAACCAGGGGACATTACTGTTACCCGATTCTCACAGGCTGCTCAGGTTTCCCAAAGTGGCTCTTAGGGCAAAAGGGCTCTACCTAGAATCATGTGTCATATTTGGTGCCTTGCTAGTCTCTTTCATTCTGGAAAAATTGTTTGTCTTTCCTTCACTTTATGACTGGATACTTGTGAAGACTACTACATTGTTTTGTGCAGTGTTTTCACTTTGAGATTGGCCAGTGTTTCATCATTATTAAGTTCACAACATGTTTGTCAGGATGATACCAGAAATGATGCTGTGGCCTTCTCACTGCTGCATGTCAGGAAGCACACGATTCCAGTTGTCGTGTAACTGTTTCCTTTGACGTCCTAGTTACACATGTTCTTACCTGCCTTTCTGATTGTATCTTTATGCTTTTTGTCTTTGTGATGAATAAATATTTTTGTTGAAAGGTACTTTAAGTATCTTTAGGCCTGTTTCTTATTAGGCTTAACTTTTATTGTTTATTTGTGTATTTAGTATAGGTTGCTGGTTATTATTATTATTTATTTTAGAGACAGAAAGAGAGAGAGAGAGAGAGAGAGGGAGGGAGGGAGGGAGGGAGAGGGAGGAGGATTGGCACGGCAGGGCCTCAGCCACTGCAATCAAACTCTAGATACTTGCACCACCTAGGAGGCGTGTACAACCTTGCACTTGCCTTACATTTGTGCATATGGCTAACGTGGGATCTGGAAAGTCAAACATGGGTCCTTAATGCTAAACCATCTCATATGTATTGAGAAAAGTAGGAGAGGAAGAGACTTTAAAGTTTTATTTAGGGATAGCATGCTAGAAATGCTAATTCAAAAACTATATATTGGTGAAAGATTTTAGTAATTTCTATATTTTCAGACTTTATTTTATTTTATTGGTTTTTCAAGGTAGAGTCTCACTGTAGCTCAGGCTGACCTCGAACTCTCAGCAATCCTCCTACCTCTGCTTCATGAGTACTGGGATTAAAGGTGTGCACCGCCACGCCCAGCTAGACTTTATTATAGCAATGTTTAATAAGTAAATGGAACATTTAAATATAGTCTAAATTTTTGGTGTCACTTAGGAAGTATCACATAGTTAATTCTTAGCTCACATTTTTTTTCTTAATTTACTAAACATAGTAAGGAAAATGGTTTCTTTGTTTCTTCCAAATAGCAAAAGAGGTAAATAGTAGAATAGTAGTGTTGTAGCCACTCTGGGCCATAGTGTTCTGATCATTGGATCTTACAGCTCAGCTTGGTTCGTTTGCTTCGTGTTGATAAATAGAAATATATAGTATTGATTTTATTTCTGTATTGGTCATACTGGGAATGGGACCCAGGGCCTCACATATGCTAGGTCCACACTCTACTGTTGAGCCTTTCCAAGCCACAGCTGCATACATGGCATTTTAAGTTAGTGGCTCAAGATCTAGTATTAGTAAATTTACTTTGTTTCTTTGCAAGCAGAGACATACAGAGAGAGAGAGAGAGAGAGAGTATATGTGTGCTAGGGTCTCCACATGTATGCACCACTTTGCCCATCTGGCTTTAAGTGGGTACTGGGGAATTGAACCAGGGACATTAGGCTTTGCAGGCGAGCACCTTAACTGCTGAGTCATCTCTCCTGCCCCAGTAAATTTATACTTAGAAATCACTTGCTATTAGCTAATAATTCCAAGTTACTATGCTGTTGTTTATACAATAAATCAGATTCCTATTTATATCTGCTTTTGCTATTTTCTAGATTTTTCCATGTCATATATTTAAAATGACAGTCATAAAGCAATGATATATTGTGTATAAAAATATCTCCATGTAGGATGTTCCTATAACTAATTCAGTTAATTAACCTAATACTATCTTGAAAGTATTTTTTGGGATTTCTCATATTATATGTGACATTTGAGGAATAGGGAAGTCATTATAGTTCAAAAATTGATCATTTTAAGTATCTTATTCATTTTATTTGTTTTCTGTTTTTCAAGAGGATCTCACTCTAGCCCAGGCTGATTTGGAACTCACTCTATAGCTCAGACTGGCCTCAAACTTATGGTGATCCTCCTACCTCCATCTCGTGAGTGCTGTGGTTAAAGGCATGTGTCACCACACCTGACTAATCATGTTTTTTGTTGCCTCTGAAAGTATAATCAACTCTGCCTTTTAATTTTGGGGTCATTATGCTTTCTGGTAGAACATTGAATTGAAATAGCTCAGAAATGTGTGTTCAAACCCTGACTCTGCCATTGAGTGCTCAGGCTGGTCACATACTTTGGCAGCTTTTTAAAAGCTTTTATGGATGTTTAGTTTATAATTTTTTAATCATTACATCTCTCTTTTTTTAAGTAAATTTTTTCTTTACTTTTCTGTAGGTTTGGTTAACGATCATCTTGATCTTTTTAGGTTGATTATTCCAGACCCTCAGCAAAACACAGAAAAATAGCTACCTCATTTCGTGACACTTCTCTCAAAGACATATTAGTGTTAGCATGCTCTCTTCTAAAAGAGGTAAGTGATGTTATAATTAATTCTATTTTCCACTTAGAGTATTATGGAAATTTTAAGAGATGCAAAAAATAATTTAAATGGATTATTATTGAGTTCTACCTTAAAAAATTACCACGGACAGTCGTGTGTGTGTGCATGTGCATACATGCGCACATGCAGAGGCTATAGGAGAACATCAGGTGTCCTCTTTTCTCTCACACTCTTTCTGTATTGTCTACTTGAGACAGAGTTTTTCATTTAATCCAGACAGGCTAACTAGTCATTCTAACTTACTGTCTGGTTTTTGCTCTCTCAAAACTGTGTGACCATGTCCAGCTATTCACATGGATGCTGGGGAATTGAACTCAGGGCAAATCAGGCCCTCATGCTTGTGTAGCAGGCATTCTTACCCACTGAGCCATCTCCCCAGTTTCCTGAACTTTTGTCCTAGAATTCACTATGTGGTCTCAGGCTGCCCTCAAACTCACGATGATCCTCCTACCTATGCCTCCCAAGTGCTGGGATTAAAGGCATGAGCCACCACAACTGGATGAACAGTTTTGTAAATGTAGTTAATTTGTATAAATCTCTGGAAGAGTCCAAAAAATTCACTTGTACTCACTGGACCCAGTTGATAAAATTATTAGAAACTTTAATTCTCATCTTTAGGTAGTAATTTCTTCCTACTGTTGATTCTCAGTTGCAGAAGCAAACTGAGTTTTAAAATTTCTTTATCTGCCTGCCCATGCTTTGATTGGACACATACAAATACAATGATAGTAAGTTATTCTAATTAATCATTTCTTAATATTTATTCATAAGTTTTGCCAAGATACCTTTAATAATTTCCTTGGGAAATAAGAACACCTCACTTGTTACTTAGTACTCAATTAAGCTTTTGTGATTGCATGTTTCATAATTAAATTGTGCTGTCTGGTACAGTAGAGGGATTCCATCATGCTGTCCATGCTAAATTTGGTGTAGCAAAATATTTCCTGAAGCATGTTTCTCTAAGCACTGTTTCTCTTTATTTTAGATTCTGGTATAGGTTGAATGTCTCCTATTGTGTATAATTAGTGCCAGAATTACTTCAGATTTGGGAGTTTTTGGAAGTTTAGAATATTTGTATAGACTTTACCAGTGAACATCCTTATCCCCAAAAATCTGAAACTTATCAAAATTCAGACCTCCTTGAGTGCTCAAAAGGCTTTGGATTACAGATTATTTCAGGTTTTAGATTTTTGGATTAGATTATCCTTTATTATTTTTAAAGATATTCTTTAAGTGTGGGAAAATTTAACTGTTTCCAAAAGTCAGTAAAACAGTATGGTTGGTGTTGAGCCCATCAACCAGCTAAGCAGGAACAGTTCATGACCAGCCTTGTTTTATATGCATCTCTATCTAACCACTGCATTTCTTTTGTATTGTTGGGCAGTTCCAAGTGTCCTACCATTTTCTCTGTAAATATTTCATAATGTGTCCTTAAAAGATACATCTTTTCTGGCTGTGTTACAGTGGACATGATTGTGATGGTCAGCAGAAGCTTGTGGGTGTCCTCTATCTACCTACACAGTCTGGACAGCCTTTGGTAGCTCAAAATGGCTTTTTCTTTTTTTGGTTTTTAGAAGTAGGGTTTCACTCTAGCCTAGGATGACCTGGAATTCACTCTGTATTCTCAGGGTGGCCTTGAACTCACAGTGATCCTCCTACCAAGTGCTGGTATTAAAGGCGTGTGCCACCAGGCCTGGCTTTAAAAATGGCTCTTAAAAAATTATATTTATATATATATATATATATATATATATATATATATATATATATATATGTATATGTATGTGTGTGTGTGTGTATATATATATATATATTTTTTTTTTTATTGACGACTTCTATATATACAGACAACAAACCATGGTATTTCTCTTCCCTCCCCCTCTTTCCCCTTCATAACTTTGCTCTCTGGCATATCCCCTCCCTCTCTCCATTAGTCTCTCTTTTAATTTGATGTCATCATCTTTTTCTCCTATTTTGAGGGTCTTGTGTGGGTATTGTTAGGCACTGTGAGGTCTTGGATATCGAGGCCAGTTTCTGTCCAGACAGTTGTATGTAAGGAGTGGTACCCTTGCTTTGGCTCTTACATTCTTTCTGCCACCTCTTCTGCAGTGGACCCTGAGCCTTGGAGTGTGTGAGATGTTTCAGTGCTGGACACTCCTCTGTCTCTTCTTCTCAGCACTATGTTGCCTTTTGGGTCATCCCAGTGGTCATTGCCATCTGAAAAGTGAAGCTTCTCTAACCAGAAATGAGATTAGCATTAATATGTGAATATGAACATTAAGTGTAGTGCTTTTTAGGGCAATTTGGTGAGAGTAATATATGCGTGTATGCAGACAAGAGCAGGCTTTATGCCCCTAAGGCTCATGACCTCCCTTGCCATAGGCTTTTGATTAGGTGTTCACTACCAAGCATGTATTCCCTACCATAGAGCGGTCCTTCAGTCCAATTAGAGTGCAGTTGGTTTCCCCCAGAGCAGACATGCCCCTATTGCACTTTTTCAGTCATTTGGCCTGTCTGGCCAAACTTGAGGCTTCCAGTGTCCACTGTTTTCATCGCTGATGACTTATGTCTCCCATAAGGCTGCATACAGTGCAGCTTTTTCCAGCTTTCAGTTGGCTGGGCTACAGGGAGAAGGTTTTATGCTCAGCACCAGCTTGATTTCTCACTCAGGCATGTGAAATCTTCAGCAATAGGGTCTTACCATCTCTTTCTCATGGTAAACCAAGGGCCTTGGCAAAAGTCTATAATGTTTCAGAGGCAACAGGGACCTCCCTGGCCAACAACTCACTGGAAGGTATCCATCCTGGCACTGAAAATTTTCTAGTAACAATCTATGGCTTCTGGATGTGCCACAAGAAAGCAGATTTTCAGGCTGGAGAGATGGTTTAGCAGTTAAGCACTTGCCTGTGAAGCCTAAGGACCCCGGTTCGAGGCTCAATTCCCCAGGACTCCCATTAGCCAGATGCACAAGGGGCGTATGCATCTGGAGTTCGTTTGCAGTGGCTGGAAGCTCTGGCGCGCCCATTCTGTCTCTCTCTCTCTCTCTCTGTCTCTCTCTCCGCCTCTTTCTCTCCGCCTCTTTCTCTCCGCCTCTTTCTCTCTCTGTCACTCAAATAAATAAAAATAAACAAAAAAAATTAAAAAAAAAGAAAGCAGATTTTCGTATGTCTTATTCAGAATATCTTGAATTTTGATTGACCCTCCTCCCACCCTTCTTTTATACAGTCTCTTCCCCTGACCTCGCTTAAGGCTTTCCCCTCCCTGTAATCTGTTCTACTTACATAAAAATGGCTCTTTTATAAAAGAAATTAACTTGGCTTTTCCTAAAGAAAACTATATTTTAGTATAATTCAAAGCAACCTTTTAATGAATTTTGTACTTCTGGACTTGTGCTGCTGTTACCTTTACAACTTTTGATGGTGGCCTGCAAAATGTAGTCATTTTTTAATTTCTATTTTGTAAAATGAAATTTGAAAATAGTTTATTATTGTAGGAATTTGTTGGTTGTGATTTTAGGTAATAATTGGAACAATACTGCTTTGTAAACTTTTTAAAATTCATTTGTCACTAAAGTAGTGTTAACATTTGTGAAGTTCAAATTCTTTGATTTATTCATGATGGTTTATTTTATTTTGAACTTTTTGAAGATATTGGGCAAACCTTTAAATCTTCAAGATCAGAGTCAACAGAACCTGGTGATGCAGGTCTTAAAACTTGTCCTCAACTGCCTGACCTTCGACTTCATTGGAAGTTCAGCAGATGAGTCT
Source organism: Dipus sagitta (assembly GCA_036346955.1). Classification (NCBI taxonomy): domain Eukaryota; kingdom Metazoa; phylum Chordata; class Mammalia; order Rodentia; family Dipodidae; genus Dipus; species Dipus sagitta. The sequence continues at coordinate 45,330,748 of CM070777.1, read as the reverse complement.
GTGGACGATCTTTGCACAGTGCAGATACCAGCACCCTGGAGAACATGTAAGAGAAAGAGAACGCCTTCACACATGGGTGGTCTGCACACAGGCATGGGGTTGAGCAGCGTGCTTATCTACATACACTTGTCTGTACTTCCATTAAGGAATGCAAAAGATGTGCACAATCTATAACTTAGAGTAGCTTCTCATACCCAACATGGAAATGCTTTCCTGAGTTTCATATCCTAATAACTGCCATTTATTGAATTTGGCAAGTGGGGGGAGAGGAAGCTAGCCCCAGAGCATGTAAAAAACAAACCTTATGAGATCAAGTCAGAACCTGTTTGGAATAAACTGAGATAAACAGTGTGAAAGAGTTGAAATAAAAGATGTGTTTGAGTGTTACAAAGTGAATGGATTCAAGTAAGTGACTTAGCAAATCAGGGGAGCAGTTTGCTTTACTACAGGAAGACTATCAAAACAAAAGCAAAAAGAACCAGGCTGCTTTGTTTTCCCTACATCCCAGAAAAAAATGATAGGTGTAGGTAGCCCCTGAAGTCAGTGGTTTGGAATGGTATTGAAAAGGTTTCATGAATTGACTATATTCTACAACATGACCTTCTCTAACACCTGTGGTATTGGGATCCATAATGGTTGACTTCATAGTAGCAGCATTGGAAGTAAACATTTGTATCCCCAGACTTCTTAGAGAAAATAATTTTCAAACGAAATAGAAATTCTTAAGCATAAGGTAAGATCTTAGTCATGTAGGTCCTCCCAAGTTGATTCCCTCGTGCACTTGCTTTCAGGAACCTTTTGATATGTCAGCCAAGAAAATAGAAGAAGGGGATTTGGGAAAAGGACCCTTTAACAAGATGGCAGTGAATACACAAAAAGGAAAAAGTTAAATAAGTAAGGGATAACCAGTTCAAGTTGAAGAATGAGAGAGAGCAAAATGGAAATAAGTTATTTTATGGTATATTGTGTTGAAATGTTAGGAAGAACATTTTGCAAAGTTGCCAAGCTTTTGGAAGGAATTAGTGAAATACAACTAAGTATTGAAAAGATGCCAAAGTTAAGTAAACTGAGTATTATTAATATGAATTAATTATAGCATATTTCTTGGCTCAGCTCTTAACAGTCTTTGCATAGTTAAATGTAAACATTTACAAATGTAATAGTAGTAAAATGAGGGAATGGGTTGTTGAAGAGAATATTGGAGACAGGGTTACAGAGTAAGTTAATTAGCTAAGGTCTCATACACTGAAATAAGAATTCAGCTGGTGTATCTCCATTAAAACAAATGAAGTTGTACTTTTTTCTTTTTCTTTTCTTTTCTTTTTTTTTTTTGTTTTTGTTTTTGTTTTTGAGGTAGGGTCTCACTCTAGCCCAGGATGCCCTAGAATTCACTATGTAGTCTCAGGGTGGCCTCGAACTCATGGCGATTCTCCTTCCTCTGACTCCCTAGTACTGGGATTAAAGGCATGTGCCACCACACCCGGCTTGAAGTGGTGTTCTTACTAAATGATATTTGTAAATATAAGTATGTTGCAAGGTGGCAGGATATTGCTGCATTTTATTGTAAGCTTTCTTGTGCCCTTTACATCTAATACTTTGTCAATTTTTAAACAACGTTTAATGCAAATGAAAAGATTATCCTGCTTAGAAATGTAGATGCTACATAGAAATAAGGACCAATATTAGCCCACTATTGGCTGGCTAGTGTTTATCTCCGTAGTGTTTTTGATTTTATGTGTGTGAGTGTGATGTAAATGTGTGTCTGTTCCCATGAGTACATACATGTGTGTGCCGTGGTAAGTCAGAGGGTGACTGTGGGTGTCAGTCCTCGTCACCCACCTTGTTTGAAGCAGGGTCTTTTTTTTTTTTTCCTTTTTAAATCACTGAGGCATATGCCAGGCTTAGCTGGCTAGTAAGCTTCAGGATTCTCTTGTTTGTGCCTCCCACTTTCACCATCAGTGGGCTGAGATTCTGTCCTTGCTGCAGCAGGCTTTACCTAGATGTTGGGATCTGAGCCCAGCGTATCATGCTGTGCAAGCAAGCACTTTTACCCCTTGAGTCTTCTTCCTAAGCCCCCATATTGTTTTATCTCAAAGGAAAGAAGGTACTGGAAAGAGTTCAAGTACAGGTCTAGTGGCGCTTGTTTACTTGATAATGCCTTTGAAAGATTACTCTATTGAAAGTAATGGTATTAGAAAATAATCTTTTTTCCCCCAGTTTTTCTGGAACCAGAAACATTGGATCTTTTCTTCAATTTGTATCATTCACTTCCACCACTTCTGTCTCAGTTAGTAAGTAAAAATCATTATTCATTAAAAAGTACTTGTGATTATTTGTTGTTTTGATTTTTAGTAATGGGATTGAACCTAGGGCCTCATGCATGTTAGGTAAGCACTGTAACTAAGCCGTATCCCCAACCTTTTTGGCTTTTATGAGACGGGCTTGCTGTGTAGCCCAGTGTGCCCTTTAACTTGCAGTTCTCAAGCCTCAGCTTCCCTAGTATTCAGATTATATGGCACATTGCTCAGCTCGTACCTGTAATTTTTTTTAATACAATGAAAGAAAAGGATGATGTACATGTACTATAAAAATTCTGCATATCTAATATATTTAACTGTGTTGACCTCAAGTAGTTCTTTCATTTTCTGGATGTATATTGCTTAAGCTGGTTGTCAGATTTTATTTTATTAACAGCCCATTCCACTTTATAACTAAAGTCAGAACCAGTTACTGATTATCTTCCTGCCAGAGCTAGGATAAATAAGCCTCTAAATAGACCTTACTCTCTAAACAGTTTTCACTGGGCCCAAATGCAGCATTGGCCACTCAGCTAGAACCTTCCTTTGCATTAACTCTTTCTCAGACATGCCTGGCTCCCTGTCTTAGATTTGATAAGCTGCATCAGAAATCTGTGTGAGAAACAAGGGGGATCTCCTTACTTGGTTTTGTGCTCCTGTCTCCTCTTATTCATGTATTTTTTAATACTGTATCTTTATTTATGTATGAGAGAGAGAGAAAAGAATGGGATTGTCAGGGCCTCCAGTGACTACAAATGAGCTCCAGATGCATGTACTACCTGTGTACCTGGCTTATGTGGGTCCTGGGGAATCTAACCTGGGTCCTTTGGCTTTGCAGGCAAGGGCCTTAACCACCAAGCCATCTCTCCAGCCCTCATGTATGTTTTGAATCAGATTCTACTGCATGCTCAACATTTGTTTTTTGACATTTATAGATAGTATTTTTTGATCATATTCATAGTCATCTCTCATTACTTTCTCTTATCCTGTTATTCCTGATACTGAACCCTTACTTGCCAACTAGTTCACCTCTACTTAGATTCTCTGCGTGTGTGTGTGTGTCCGTCTTGTCTGTCCATACCCTACTGAATTTAACTAAGGTTGCTTGCATCAGCATATGGTGGGGGAAGGTTATTTATTGAAGCCTGGGCAACTTGCCATTGGCAATACCACTGAAAAAAATGACTCCTCTCCCCCACGATCCACTGACTGCCAATAACTATTTAAGCAGGTGTGGGGCCTCATGCGTTCCTCAGCCATCCATGTCAGAATGTTGATGGGGCCTAGTCTTATGTAGGCTGCGTGCTCAGAAATTTTTTGAAACTGTTATATAGAACTTGAGGCTATATTTGTGAGTCTAAAATGGATCTGGTGAAGCTGAAAAATTTTAAGTTTGATATCTAAGTTTGTAGAAGTTGAGGGAATTCTAATACTGCTGTTTTCTGAAAAAGGCATTGCAGATTTCATGTGCTTCACAGGTCTGCTTGTATGGAAGGAAGGGTTTCTTTGAGCTTTTTCAGTAGGGGGTGGATACAGTGCATGCTTGTGGAGAGGGTGTGGTACAGGAGCACAAGCAACTGATGGGTCACATTTAGTCCGCAGTCAGGAAGCAGGGAGAGATGAATGTTGCAGCTCAGCTGTCTCTTTCCTTTTCATACAGTCTAGGACCCAGATAGGGTGGATCCTCTCACTTAAATTAACCTAATCTAGAAAATCTCTTATCACAGACAGACCAGCCCAGAGATTTGTTTTCATGATGATTCTAAATCCTGTCAAGTTGACAGGCAGGACAAATAATTAGATACATTATTGCTTAGAAGGAAGGACATATTCACACAATGCTCTATTTGTTAACAGAGGTTTTAAAAAATGGTTGGTTGTGGGGATCCAACTTAGGCATATTAGGCAAGCATTCTAGACTCCGCTACATCCCCAGGCCAACATGTCTGCTATTGAATCTTGAGTTGGGAAGTTTTTACACTGGGTTCCACAGGGTACTCATGTTTCCAGGTGGTACCATAGCCTGTGGTCTTTCAACCATAACAGTTGCTTTTAGTTGTTTACTAAGCATATGCTCATATAATTATGTTTTTAGACAAAACAAAAGTACTAGTGATTTTGTCCCTATCTTGCAGCCTTACCACAAGTGCCAAATATTTTCTATGCAATCTCCTAATTGAAATGTTTTAGTATTGGCAGCTAATGGTAATTTTTTTAAAGTGGCAATTGAATATGTGGACCAAAATAAAGCATACATTAGCCCGTTTGGTCTTAGATATGTCAGTCTGGGCTCTCTTACTAAAGATAGACTTCAGCAGGTGTCATTAAAATAAGACTCTTGAGCCCTTAATCCCAGCACTTGGGAGGCAGAGATAGGAGGATTGCCATGAGTTTGAGGCCACCCTGAGACTCCATAGTGAATTCCAGGCCAGCCTGGGCTAGAGTGAGACCCTACCTCAAAAAACCAAAAAAAAAAAAAAAAAAAGAAAGAAAGAAAGAAATTAAAGAAAAGAAAAGAAAAGAAAAAGAATCTTAAGTAGTGAAATTATATGAAATCTTTTAGGAAGATAACTAGGTCACAGGTAATATTTGTAGGAACTTTCAGAAAGTAATGAACTCTTCCAGCAGCATTTTCAGAATTCTTCCCTAAGATATTAATGGACGTGATAAAATATTCCATAACCAAATAGATTTGAAATAGGCTGGATTATTTGTAGGATTTTTTCCTTCTTTTTCAGGATCCATAATGTATAAGTTACAGTATTCCTAAACGTATTTTTACAGAAAAGCATACTTTTGTTGTTGGAACACCAAGTTCATTGGTTCACAGACAGAATGAGCATCATAAGCAGTGGTTAGCTTTCTGAACATGAGCATGCTGTGGCCCCTGCTTCGGCAAATTTATCATATACAAATGGAAGTAGTGGAGTATGCCATGAAAGAGGAAGGAAAACAAAGGGAACCAGCACAAAGGAGAGAAGGGGTTTGGAGGAGGGTGAAGGTGAATGAGACCAAAGTACAGTGGTATGTAGTCTTGTATGTGTATTTGAAAATCACAGTGAAACCCATGTCCTGTACATTAACCAAGAATATTTTTTTTAAGTCAAGGTTGTGGGCTGGAGAGATGGCTTAGAAGTTAAAGTGCTTGCCTGCAAAGCATAAGGACCCATGTTCGACTCCCCATATCCCACATAAGCCAGATGCACATGGTGATGCATGCAAGGTTGCTCATGGGTACAAGGTGGCACACATGTCAATTACAGTGGCTGGAGGCTCTGGTGTGCCAATTCTCTCTCGTGCATGTGTGTGCTCTCTTCCTGTCTTGCTGTCTCTTTCTGTTTTACTCTTGTTCTCTCTCATTAAAAAAAAAAAAAAAAAAAAAAAAAAAAGCCAGGCGTGGTGGTGCACACCTTTAATCCCAGCACAAGGGAGGCTGAGGTAGGAGGATCACCAGGAGTTCCAGGCCACCCTGAGGCTACATAGTGAATTCTAGGTCAGCCTGAGCTAGAGTGAGACCCTACCTCAACAAAACAACAACAAAAAAGAAAGTCAAAGGACCCAGGTTCGATTCCCCAGGACCCACGTAAGCCAGATGCACAAGGGGTCACATGCATCTGGAGTTCCTTTGCAGTGGCTGGAGGACCTGGCACGCCCATTCTCTCCTCTCTCTCTCTCTCTCTCTCTCTCTCTCTCTCCGTCAAATAAATATTAAAAAAAAAAAAAAGAGAACCTACAACTTTAAAAATAAATAAAAGGCCAGTCTGTTGGGCCTGCCTCAAAAAACAAGTGTAAGTTGTAAAAGTCAGTGGAAAGGTAAGGAAACAATTCTAGGAAAGGGAACTAAAGAAACTTGAAAGAAATACATACAAATGTGCATTTTACTGTTAGGGCAGAAGGACTGTGGGTGGTGGTATAGTGACCATAATTACATTAGAGTTGAAATTAATATTTTTTTTGTTGTCTTTAGGTACTGTCATGTTTAGTTCAGTTTGCGTCTACAAGAAGATCCTTATTTAGCAGTTCTGAACGTGCCAAGTATCTCAGTAATTTAATTAAAGGAGTGAAAAGGATACTTGAAAACCCTCAGGTATTTATGGAATAATTTAATTAACATTTGGCATATAGAAACAATACTTAATGTTCCAAGGCATATCATAAACCATGAAGTTATTATTCTGGAAGAAAATCTTTAGCATCATATTCATGAGCATAGGTCTCATTTGTAATACAAAGAGGAATTTCCATGGCAGGCTTAACATATTGTTCTCTTTCTCGTTTTGTTTTTCTTTTCTTTTACGTAAATAGGCCATATATCATGTGCTTGTGTCTTTTATCATTATGCTTCATTTCTTTGCATTTGATGAAGTACTGCAGTGATTGGTTCAGATTTACATCCACCTTTTGAACCAGGGGACCATATAAGCCTAGATGTTAATACTGATGAAATAAGTGGCTTTGAATTATGAAGTGTCTTTTGCCCTCTTGTGGACATTTTGGAATTTGTAGATTTAGAAATTTCCTCTGCATTAGCTTCAGAGCTTTAGTGGTAATATGCATTTCAGAAACTTCAAAAGATATTGATAAGTGAGATTGGATGCTTAGCTATATATATTTCACTTTTTATTTTGTTTTTTGGTTGAAAGCATTTGTAATTAAACTATTGATTTGAACAGGATAAGTAGGAACTTAAAGAATTTATCTAAACCTCTTGGTGTAATTGGGGGGAGGTATTAGATAATAGCTTTGCATAAAAATAAAATGTCTGGCTAAAGAGATTGACTAGTGTTTAAAGGTGCTTGCTTGCAAGCCTGACAGTCTGGGTTGGATTCCCCAGTACCCACATAAAGTCAGGTACACAAAATGGCGCATGTGTCTTGTATTTATTTGCACTGACAGAAGGTCCTGGGGCACCCATATACAACCCCCCCACACACACACACTTTTTTTTTCTTTGCTGTGGTATATTTTATTGATACCATTGTTACCTACATTGGTTTGTTTATTTTGCTCATGCCCTATTAACCAATTCTTTTTTTTAATTTCAAATTTTTTGTATTATTTATTTTATTTTATTTTTTCTCAATTTTTTAAAACATTTTCCATGATTATAAAAATATCCCCTGGTAATACCCTCCCTTCCCCCTTTTCCCCCTTTGAAAGTCCATTCTCCATCGTATCCCCTCCCCATCTCAATCAGTCTTTCTTTTATGTTGATGTCATGATCTTTTCCTCCTGTTATGATGGTCTTGTGTAGGTAGTGTCAGGCACTGTGAGGTCATGGATATCCAGGCCATTTTGACCCCCACACAATCTTAAATTAAAAAAAAATTTAAAAAATATTTTATGAAAGCAATTGTTACTCAAGTTATCTAGAATATCTTACAGGTTATGCCTTTCTTTACCTTTTCAGTGTTAGTACAGGGTAATATTTACCCATTTTGATAATAAGTAGGATTTTACCAGCATGCTATAAAATTTTAATTTGTTTGCTAACTCATTATCATCAGTCATATGTCATATTATGGGAGATATTATGCCAATGCAGATACCCTCTCAAATGATTTTCCCACACCTAATGTTGATATTTCACTGAAAAGTTAGTCTGAATGGTATAATATTTAGAATCACGAGTGTGTATTAAAAGACTTGTGACTGGGGACTGGAGAGATGGCTCAGTGGTTAAGAGCACTTCCTACGGAAGCATGATGGCCTGAGGGTGCCTGAGACTGCTGAGTTTTGAGTCCTCAGCACCCACCTAAATATCTGGTTATGGCCATGCAGTTTGAAACTCCTGCCCTGTGGTGAGCAGAGACTGCAGACTTGCTGGGGCTTGTGAAAACTGCAGGCTGCAGAATCAGTGAAGAAACTTGTCTCAAGGAAAACAAATAAATGAACAATGGAGGGGGCACCAACATTCTCTGCAGTACACATGTAGACACACACATACTTTCTCTCCCTCTTTCTCCACATCACACCATACCTACCACACACATGCACACACACAAAAATGATACTTATTTTTAAAATGTCTCTCTGGAAGTTGTCCTTAATAATTAGATACTATTTTCTTTCCTGGAGCCCCTGAGTGAAATTGCTTATATTCTTTCAATTTCAAGCCAGTACATTTTAAAACTTGATTGCATGCCAGATAGCACATACTGCAAAGTGTTCAGACTGTGGGGATGATAGTACATGCCCCATTTCCAAGCAGGTCCCTGATAACTGGGGTGGCTTTTCTTGGTCTTTCTAAAAATCTTTCTCCCAAAGTCACCTATGTATTTTGGAGGTATTTTGTTAAACTTTGTTCCCAGCACTAGAGTTATTTCTTTCGTTTGAATGACAGTTCACTTCAAGGAGTAAACTTGATGCCACTCTGCATATAAGTACTCAACAGTTGTTGATTTTAAAGAAACTTCTCTTGTGCACACAAATGTACATACACACTCAGACACATACTTTAAATTTTTAAAAATTTTATTTTATTTGAGAGAGAGACGAGAGAAAGAGAAAGGGAAAGAAAAAGGCAGATAGAGAGAATGGGCATACCAAGGCCTTCAGCCACTGTAAATGAACTCCAGACACATACGTCACCTTGTGCATCTGTCTTATGTGGGTCCTGAGGAATTGAACCTAGGTACTTTGACTTTGCAGGCAAATGCCTTAACCACTAAGCAATCCCTCCAGCCCCAGACACATACTTTTTATGTAATAGGTTCTCAAACAAAAAACTGTAGTCATCTTGGCAGAATACTTCCAAACTCTCTACTTTGTATTCCTTATTAATAAGTTAATAACTGAAAATAGTATTAGCTTTATCAGGCACCACTCATTTCTCATTTCTTATGTTGTTATTAACCATTTTGTTACAAAGAAACTGCCCATTAAATTCAGGTAAATGATAAAATAAATTAGAATTTTGTTCTCTTTTTTGAAAAATCTTTCTTTGTATCTTTTACTGTAGGGTTTGTCTGATCCAGGTAATTATCATGAATTTTGTCGATTTTTGGCTCGTTTAAAGACAAATTATCAGCTGGGAGAATTAGTTATGGTAGAAGAGTATCCTGAAGTTATCAGACTGATTGCTAATTTTACTATTACTAGCCTACAGGTAGGTAAAAATGTCTAATTGATGTTAAACTGCAGATAAATAATTTCTTGATAATGATAGGAGTGGTTACTTTTTTAAAGTAGTTCTTGAGTATTTTGATGAAAATGCTCTTTATTGGGCTGGAGAGATGGCTTAGTGGTTCTGGCACTTGCCTGCAAAGCCAAATGACCCAGGTTTGATTCCCCAGGACCCATGTAAACCAGAAGCACAAGGGGGCACATGAGCCTGGAGTTAGTTTGCAGTGGCTGGAGGCCCTGGGACACCTGTTCTTTCTTTGTCTGACTCTCAAATAAATAAATAAAAATTAAAAAACATTTAAAAATAGAATTTTATTTAAAAAATAAAAAGAAAATGTTCTTTATATAGTTTAGGTAAAACAATTGTTGCAGTACTTAAAAATTGAGATTCTTAAGTATTTGAAGATGATGTGAGAAGCTGTGGCAAAATCAGAAGAAACGAATTCTTTTGTAGATTTATTATGGAGAAATATCTTTATAATTTAAAAAGATATTTCATTATTTGAGAGAGAAATTTGGGTGCCCCAGGGCCTTCATCCGCTGCAAATGAACTCCAGATGCATGCGCCACCGTGTGCACCTGGCTTTACGTGGGTCCTGGAGGAATCCTTTGGCTTGCTGGCAAGCGCCTTAACTGCTTAGCCATCTCTCTAGCCTGCCTTTATAATTTTTGAGAGATGTTAAAAGCCATATTTTGAATATGTTGTCAACTCTATTAAAAAACATTTGTTGGAATGATTATAAGAAAATATAATGACATTTTAATAGTGATGGTTCACTAGTAGGATAATCAGTAATACTTATTGCTTAATATTTTTTGCATTTATAAAACTTGTTACATTAAGTGGTCCTTATGTAATTAGATTAACAGTTAATTTTATTAGGGCTGGGGCTGTAAGTCAGTTGGCAGAGGCCCCAGGTTTGATCCCCAGCACCACATATACTGGGTGTGGTAGAGGTAAGATCCAAAGTAAAGGTCATTTTCAGCTATATAGCAAGTTTGATGCTAGCCTGGGCTATATGAGGCTCTCTATCAAAACAAAAACAGAGCTAAAAAAGTTAAGTTTATCTTTGTAATTTTGCTATTTGATTCTTAATCTAGAAAGCTATGTCATCTTAAATAATATTTGCTTTGTTTCTTTGTAGCATTGGGAGTTTGCTCCCAACAGTGTTCACTATTTATTAACTCTGTGGCAAAGGATGGTAGCATCAGTTCCTTTTGTGAAGTCAACTCAACCCCACTTGCTAGATACTTATGCACCTGAAATCACCAAGGCCTTTATCACTTCCCGATTGGAATCTGTTGCCATAGTTGTGAGGTATTAAAATACTGTATTTTTCTATTTTGCTTTCATTTGTTTTATCTTGGAATTTTTAAAGATTGAGGTAAAATGTTAAAATTTACCTACTTTAGTGTAAAGTTTTATAGTCCCAATAAGTGTATACGGTTGTATCACTACCAGCATAATCAAGATACTGAATAGTTCCATCACTCCAAAGATTTTTATGGGTCCCTTTGTAGTTAACTTACAGCTCTGGCAATGACTGATGTGTTTTTGTTCCTCTGTAATTTTGGCTTTATCTATAATATTGTGTAAAATGAATCATTTAGTATTTACCTGTTGAAGCCTGGCTTGTTTCACCTGACATAATGCATTTGAAATTCCTCTGTTTTATCAATAGTTCCCTTTTTGTTACTAGATAAAATTCCATCTTGTGTATCTGCTGGACATTTGGGTTATTCTTTTAGCAATAGGAATCAATGACTATAAATATTCCTATATGCATTTTTATATGATCCCAAGTTTTGATTTCTTTTGGATAATACCTAGATGATAGGTTTCTTGGGTGGCATGGTAGTTAAACATTTTGTTTTAAGAAAATCTGCCAAACTAGTGGCTGTAACATATCCTAAAGTACATGGAAGTTTTTTAGACTATTTTATATTCTAAGAGGTAAGTCATGGCACCTCATTTTGGTTTTAATTTGTTTTTGCTTAATGAGTCATAATGATCAACATTTTTTTTTCATGGCCATCTGTATGTCTTCTTTGGCAAAGTGCCTGTCAAATCTGTTGTCTTCTCTTTCTCTTTATTTTTATTTTTTTTAGGCAAACCCAACAGGCTGTCCTTTTTTTTTTTAATGAGAGAGAGAATTGGTGCATCAGGGCCTCCAGCCACTGTAATCAAACTCCAGATGCATATATGCATTGTGCGCTTGCGTCACCTTGTGCATCTGGCTTACATGAAACCTGGAAAGTTGAATGTGGGTTCTTAGGTTTTTAGGCAAGTGCCTTAACCACTAAGCCGTCTTTCCAGCCCTCCTCTCTGTTTTTTAAATAAGTTATTCTCTTATATTGAGATTTGAGAAATGTTTATATTCTTTTCACAAGTATTTTTGTTATTTATTTTCTCCCAGCCCACCATTTGCCTTTTTAAAAATATATTTTATTTACTTATTTATTTGAGAGAGAGAAAGTGGGGGAGGAGGGAAGGAAGGAGGGAGAGAGAGAGAGGATGGGCACATCAGGGCCTCTAGCCACTGCAAATGAACTCCAGATGCATCCACCCCCTTGTGCATCAGGCTTATGTGGGTCCTGGAGAATTGAACTGGGATCCTTTGGCTTTGCAGGCAAATGCCTTAATGCCTAAGCCATCTCTCCAGCCCCCTTTTTGTTTTTTAAAATTGAATCTTCAAAGGATTACAAGTTTTGAAATTTGATGCATTCAAGTTTGTTCTCTTTTATATATATATCATGTGTTTGGTATCATGCTTAAGGAAGCATTTTTTAATTGGGAAACAATATATGAACACGAAGTAATTTTTTTGTGTTCCCATTCCATTATCCTTTTTCCCTCTGTCCCCTGCCCCATCTCCCGAGGACCCTTCTCTTTCAGGGTAGTCCTTCTGTAGTTTTGTTGTCTCCTTCCATTTGTGCTTCTCTATTCTTCTTGGCAAAAATGTTGATGGCCTCAGAACCGTGTTGGTCTTGTTGGGGTATCAGTATCCAATGAGGAGTCATGAATGCAGTCAGTCAGTTCATATATGACAGGGTCGTATGCTCCCTCTTCTGCAATGTTCCCTGAGCCTTAGACGGCATGTTAGAAATCTCTTTAGTGTTGATCTCTCAGCCGGCAGCCTCTCTGTCTTCTTTGATGAGTTTTTGAGTCTCTTTGGTGTCTGCTACCATCTCCATGGGGAAGGTACTCTGGCTAGCTGTAAGAGCAGCACTCATATTTAATGTTGCACTTAGTAGGCAATGTTCCCCAAACCCACAGGTGTAATAGAGATGACTTGTCCAGTGCAAAGCAGTGGGCTTTCTCCTGTCATTTAGATGAGTTTTGGGTCTCCCTGGTATTTGACTTTATCTGTAAAAGAAAGTTCTTCATCTGACCTCTGGTCATAGAGATTGTCTTATTACTTTTTTCTTCTAGAACTTTTTGTAATTGTAAAGGGGGTACTTTTAAGTTAATGACCCATTTCAAGTTAATTATTGTTCTGGGTATGGAAATGTATGTTTGTAATCCTAGCACTTGGGAAATTGAGGCAGAAGAATCACAAATTCTTTTTTTTTATTTTTATTTTTTCTTTATTAGTTTTGTATTCAGCAAATACAGTCAGTTTGGTACCATTATTAGGCTCATCTGTGACCTACCCCCTCCCCTTGGCCCCTCCTTGTGGAGGTATACGGGTGATGCATTGTGGATTTAGCCCACAGTTATGGGTAAGCTAAATGTCTCTGCATATCATGACCCAACATGTGGCTCTAACATTCTTTCCGCCCCCTCTTCCGCAAAATTTCCCTGAGCCATGTTGGGTTCATTTTTGGTCTGCTTCAGTGATAAGGTGTTGGGGGCCTCTGAGGCTCTGGCTGTCTGATTTGGTAGGAGTTGATTTTTCTCTGTGCTGATCTCCTTCCCCCTTGTTCTGGTATCCGGTTCATCAGGAAAACAGCCCCTTGCTTGTTTCTCCAATTTTTCTTAGTTTCAGCCGGGGCCCTTTTGAGGTATGATGGGGTAAGAATCACAAATTCTATATAACACATTTAAGGCCAACCTGGGCTAAGTAGGAAGATCCGGACTCAAAGCAGAAAAAGTTAATTTTTATATATTACAAGAGGTAAAGTTCAAGTACTTGTTCTCCTGTGTTCTCTCTCTCCCTCTCTCTCTCTCTCTCTGTGCGTGTGTGTGTGTGTGTGTGTGTGTGTATTTCTGTATTCTCTTTCACCTGTGGATGACCAGTTAGTTATCCAACACCATTTCTGGAAAAGACTATCCTTTTTATATTGATGTTCTTCTACTTTATTCAGGACTGTTGTAATCAATCCACATTTCTTTCCCTTGTGATCTATCTTAGTTACTCCCAGCTTTGTAATCAATACCTAAACCAGATAGTCTGAGTTTTCCAAGTTAATTTTTACTTTTCAAAATAATTTTAGCTGTGTACTTCCTTTCATTTTCCATGTAAATTTTATAATCATTTTATCAATTTCTTTTTTTGAAATATTTATTTATGATTTATTTGCAAGCAGAGTGAGTGAGTGAGAAAGAATGAGGATGGGCACACCAGAGCCTCTTGCCACTGCAAATGAACTCTAGGTGTATGAGGCACTTAGTGGATCTGGCTTTACTTGGGTGTTGGGGCATTGAATCCCAGCCATCAGGCTTTACTGACAAGCACCTTTAACTGCTGAGCCAGCTCTCCAGACCACTTTATCAGTTTCTACTAGGAAATTCTTGCATTTTGTCTGGAATTGTATTGAAGCCATACATTAATTTGGGAGAATACAATAATATCAGATCTTTTGGTCAATGAACACATTTTTTATTTAGCTCTTTTAATTATCAGTGGATTGTATAAATTTCAGGCTTTTAGATCTTAAATAGGTTGTATGGCTTATGGTGCCTTTGTATCATATGGTTATTTCTTATATTTAGTTATTTTAAAATATTTTTATTTATTTATTTGCAAGCAGAGAGAGAATATGAGAATGGGCACGTCAGGGCCTCTAGCCACTGCAAATGAACTCCATATACGTGCACCATCCTATGCATCTGGTTTTATGTGTGTACTGGGGAATCAAACTAAGGTCATTAGATTTTGAAGACAATCACCTTCACCGCTGAGCTATTTCTTACTTTCCAAACAGATAATGTTTGTTTTTTATTTCTTGATCCATCACAGCAGTCTGGTATAACCAAGGTTATGTGTGGTAAGAGTCCATTACATTTTAATTCTCTGTGCAAACGTCCTCTTTTATGTTCCAGAGATCATTTAGATGACCCACTGGATGATACTGCTACGGTGTTTCAGCAGTTGGAACAGTTGTGCACTGTCAGCAGATGTGAATATGAAAAGACATGTACTCTTCTTATACAACTATTTGACCAAAATGCCCAGAATTACCAAGAGCTTCGGCATTCAGCTTCTGGAATAACTGTTGACATGGCAATTCAAGAAGGTCAGTCAATTAGGTTAATAATTATGAGTATCATGTTGAATATTAAGTAGCATTAATCACTTTAATAATGTAACTACAAATTAATGTGTATTTCCCCAGTTTCTGGTCCCTTACCCAACAGTTTTATTAAGCTGCTAGGGTATTTTGGTGGCTTGATAGCTGATTTTTAATTTTCTGTTATAATATTCATAAAAATAACTTTATTATGGAATCAGTATCTAGAAGAACTCATAATGATCCTTGAGCAGAGAAGATGACATAACTTTTTTGATTTATCATGTTTCCTTCTTTCCATTAGTCAGTTGAAAACTGAGAGCCAAATTATTGCTAGTAGAAAAGAGTACTAAGATCTTATCATGATCTTACTGTTATGCATTAGCCCTCATTGTGGCTTTTTGATTTTTTTTATAATTTATTTATCTTTTATTGACAACTTCCATGATTGTAAACAATATCCCTCCCTCCCACCACTTTCCCCTTTGAAACTCCACTCTCCATCATATCTCCTCCCCCTCTCAATCAGCTCTCTTTTATTTTGATGTCATGATCTTTTCCTTGTGTTATGATTGTCTTGTGTAGGTAGTGTCAGACACTGGGGTCATGGATATCCAGGCCATTTTGTGTCTAGAGGAGGACGTTCTAAGTAGTCCTACCCTTCCTTTGGCTCTTACATTCTTTCCACCACCTCTTCCCTGAGCCTTGGAAGGTGTGATATAGATATTTCATTGCTGAGCACTCCTCTCTTACTCCTCAGCACCATGATGCCTTCTGAGTCATCCCAAGGTCATTTCCATCTGAAAAGAGAAGGTTCTCTAATCAAAAGTGAGAGTAGCATTAATATATGGGCATGAACATTAAGAGAAGTGCTTACTGGGCAATTTGATGAGCATAGAATATACATTTAGCCAGATAGCAGCAGACATTACACCCCTAGGGCTCATGACTACCCCTGTTGTAGATTTTCAGTATCAGAGATGTATTCCCTTCCATGGAGCAGGCCTCCAGTCCAATTAAAGAGCAGTTGGTTTCCCCCATAACAGACAGGCCACTATTGCACCCGTTGGCTCATTTGGCCTGGCTGGCCAAATATAAGGCTTGTAGTGTCCACTGTTGGGTATCTTCACTGGTGATTTCTCTCTCTCCCATTGAACTGCATGCAGCATGGCTTTTTCCAGCTTTCTGTCAGCTGGTCTATATGGAGGAGGTTTTCAGCTCAGCTCCATCAGGATTTCTCAGTGACCTTGCAGCCCACGTATGTGCAGTCTACAGCAGTAGGGTCTTGTCATATATTACTGATGGGAAACCAAGGGCCTCAGCAATGGCCTGTGATGTTTTGGGTGCATCAGGGCCCTCCCTGGCCAGCAACTCATTGGAAGGTATCCCATCCCTGGCACTGAAAATGACATCTGTGGCTCCTGAGTGTTCCATTGTCCAAAAAAAAAAAAAAATAGGTTTCCATATGATTTATTTATGTCCTCTTAGATTTTGATTAGCCCTCCCTCCACCTTTCCTTTACTCAATCTCTTCCCCTGACCTCACTTAGGCCTTTTCTCCCCCATTAATCTGTCTTCTACTTACATATATACAATACCATCCCCTTAAGTTCCCCCCTCCTCCCTTTCTGTTTGCTTTCTAGTTTACTCTGTACTTTGTTTTGTTTTAATCCATTTTTTTTTTTTTATTTTAGAGAGGGAAAGAATTGGTGCACCAGGGCCCCAGACACTGCAATCAAACTCCAGATGTTTGTGCCACCTAGTGGACATGTGTGACCCTTGTGCTTTCCTTACCTTTGTGTGTTTGGCTTACATGGGATTTAGAGAGTTGAACATGGGTCCTTAGGTTTCTCATGCAAGCACCTTAACTGATAAGCTATCCCTCCAGCCCCTACTTCGTTTTACATCCTTTATTGAGGGACAGTACATTTGTTTCTTTATATCTTTATTTTTAAAATTTATTTCTTTAAATTATTTCAGATAGCAGGGAATAAAAATGATTTCCAGAGTTTATAGATAACTATTTTATACAAATGAAGGTAGATTCATACTATTTTATTACTGATTTTTTTAAGGTAGTAATGGATTTCAATTGGCATTTTTATACATTTGTATCTTCCTTTCTTCTCGTTCTTTCCCCTGCCTCACTGCTCTTCGTGCATGGTTTTCTCCCTCCAGCGTCCCATGTCCCTGCTTTTGCTTTGTTGTTCTTCAGTTTTGGGCATTGAACCAAGGGGCCTCATGCATGCACTTCACCTCTGACCCACATTCCTGTGCCTCTGCTTTACAATTCCATCTAATCCATTACCCTCCCTTTCTCTTCCCTTCCTTCATTAAGAGCTCTTCTTGCTTCTCATGACTACTTTTCTACTTTTGTTATCCATTCACACCCGCATATATATTCACATTTATGTATAGTATATATATAATTTAAGTATGGATTCTGCATATGAGAACTGTATGGATTTGTTTCTAGCTCCTCCATCTTACTCCATTGGTGTATAGGTCTGGTTTTTGCCAGTTCCCTGTCCTTGTTATTATGGTTCTGTAATATAATTTGAGATGTGGCATTGAGATACCTCTAGCATTGGGCATCCAGCTAAGGCTTGCCCTGTCCCTTCAGTCTTCTCTGTTTCATTATGGATTTCTGGATTGCTTTGTTTCATTCTGTGAAGATTATCACTAGTATTTTGATGGAGAAGTTCATCGAATCTGTTAATCGCTTTCGGTAATAAAACCATTTTCACGACATTTTTTCTGTTGGTCCATCAGCCTGGGGGTGGGGTCTTTCCATCTTTCAGTGCCTTCAGTCTCTTTAATGTCTACTTCCTTTGTGTCTCTATCTGGGTTATGAATTAGGATAATATTGGCCCCATAGAAATTGGTTAGTAGTGTTCCTTCCCCTTTCTGTTTTGTGGAACACTTCAGGTATTGCTGTTATATCTTCCTTAAAAGTTTGATGTGATTTGACAGTGAATCCACCTGTCCTGGACTTTTCTTTGTGAGGAGGCTTTTGTTACAGCCCAGTCTCTTTGCTTGTGACAGGTCTGTTTAAATTATTTATGTCTTCTGTATTTAGAAATGTATCCATTTCATTTAGGTTTTCTAGCTTTTGAGGAGGTAACTTCCATAATACTCCTAATGAGCTTCTGGATTTTATTTGGGTGTATTGTAGAACACCCTTTTGAACTTTTAATTTTATTTATTTGGTTTCTCTTTCTTTTGGTTTGGCTAAGGGTTTGTCAATTTTCTTAACTTTTTCAAGTAACCAACTGGTTTTGCATATTGTTGTTTGAGTTTCTTTTTCATTAATCTTTGCCCTAATCTTTATTATTTGTTGCCATCTACTTGGTCTGGGATTGGCTTACTGTTTTTCTAGAATCTTGTTACTTTGTTAGGTTGCTTGTCTGCAGTCTCTAAAATTTTACTGTGAGCACTTAGTAGCTATAAACATTACCCTTACGACTGCCTTCACTTTATCACAAATTTGGCAGATTATGTTTCCATTTTCATTTGTTTCTAGTTGTAGTTGGATTTCCTCACTTATTTTTCCAGTGACCAACCAGTTCATTTAAAAGTGTTTTGTTTGTGGATCGAGAGATGGCTAAGCGGTTAAGGCACTTGCCTATGAAGTCTAAGAACCCTGGTTTGAGGCTTGATTCCCCAGGACCCCATGTGAAGTAAAGGAACATCTGGATTATGCCCTCTCAAAAGTAGTTTTCTTTTTTTTTTTTTTTTCCTTTCTGTTTTTGTTTTTCAAAGTAGGGTCTCGCTCTATCCCAGGCTCACCTGGAATTCACTATGGAGTCTCAGGGTGGCCTCGAACTCATGGCGATCCCCCTACCTCTGCCTTCCGAGTGCTGGGATTAAAGGCGTGCGCCACCACGCCCGGCAAAAGTAGTTTTCTTTAAGAACCACCAGCATGCTGTTGTAAAGTTGTATTCTTACTGTGTGGATCAGGATCCTCAACTGTTTAAAAGTAGCACCATTGCAAAACAGTGTGTTTTCCATGTTTCTATACACTGCTTTTTCATACTGTTGGTCCCCTACCAAAACCATTTTATTACTACTAATTTTTTAAACTTTGTAAATCTGTATAACAAAATCTGCTATGGCATAGCTTACCTCATATACACCCAGGTTTTATGTTTGTTTTCTAATAAAAAAAAATTAGTAAAGTGCTTGTCTTGCAAGCATGATCTGAGTTCAATCCCTAGAAGCCACATAAAAGTGCCAAGTAGAGGCTGGAGAAATGGCTTAGTGGTTAAGGCACTTGCCTGCAAAGCCAAAGGACCCAGGAACGATTCTCCAGGACCCACATAAGCCAGATGTGCAAGGTGGCGCATGCATCTAGAGGCCCTGGTGCCTTCATTCTCTCTCTCTCTGTATCTCTCAATAAATAAAAATTTTAAAAAATACTTTAAAATGTGCCAAGTAGAATGATGGTACACACCCAGGATTCCAATTTGGTTGAGGTGGAGACAACAGAATCCTGAGGCTTCCTGATCACTCAATCTGGCTTTATTAATGAGCTCATGTCCAATGATAGATCTTATCTCCAAAAAATGTGGAAGGTGTGCCTGAAGAAGGAGACTCAAATGTTTTCTTTGGCCTTTACATACATGTGCACTCACCCACAGGAGCACCCATGCATAAAAAGTTAAAATAGAACTATATGGAGTTTTTGGAGTCCATTAAATTTAATTCTGAAGAAATTTATTAAAGAAAAGGTTTATACTAGAAAGGACGAAGCAGGCGTGAAGATTCAGATCTTTTTTTTTTTTTTTTTTTTTTTTTTTTGGTTTTCCGAGGTAGGGTTTCACTGTAGCCCAGGCTGACCTGGAATTCACTATGTAGTGTCAGGGTGGCCTTGAACTCTCAGCGATCCTACTACTTCTGCCTCCTGAGTGTTGGGATTAAAGGCGTGAGCCACCATGCCCAGCGAAGATTCAGATCTTTAAGAGGCTAAGGTGAAGGATCGCTTGAGATCAGGAGCTGGAGTCCAGACTGCAACATCAGGACACCTCTATAAAAAGAAGCAACTCCCCCAGACAGTACATCATATAAACACATTTATGTATCTATGCCATATTTAGAAAATAGAAAAGGCTCAAATATTGTGACCTAAGGGGCCTTGAGTCAGTCTGAATTCAGTTCCTCAGCACCCACATAAACAGCTGGGCATGGGGAGCAGAGAGCAGAGAATCACTCGCTTATGAATGAGAGATTGCATCCCAAGGAAACACTCAGATGAGCAATGGAAGGGGACACCTAATGCACACATTGTGCATTCACTCAACACCACACCACACATACTATACATACAGAAAAATGAAATAGAGTGAGAGGAATATTGAACTCCATCAAAGGTAAAAACATCAGAAATAAATGAAGTAGGAAACATAAATTTAAAAAAATCAGAAGTTAGATGTTAAGCTAACAAGATAGAAAAATCTCATATGAGTTTAAAAGTTAAGATTTGGGAGAGAGGCTGGAGAGATTACTCAGTAGATAAAGGCTCTTTCTTACAAAGCCTGATGGCCTGGGTTTGATTCCCTAGTACCTAGGTAAATCTAGATGTACAAAGTAGCATATGCATCTGGCATTTGTTTGCAGTGGCAACCAGCCCTGGCATGGCCATTTTCTTTCTTTCTCTCTCTCGCTCTCCCCTTGCAAATAAATAAATAAATTATATTTTTTTAAAAAAAGATTTTACAAGTAAGTGATACTAGAAACAAAAGATGATTATGAATACAGATTTAAACAACTGAATTAGGAAGCTTGAATAAATTCATAGGGATAAATAATAAAATTTATTTAGGATTAATAATTTTTTGTTTCATTTATTTTTTATTTATTTTTTTCTTTATTAGTTAGTTTTGTATTCAGCAAATACAGTCAGTTTGGTACCATTATTAGGCTCATCCATGACCTACCTCCTCCCTTTGGCCCCTCCTTGTTGAGGTATACGGGTCATGCATTGTGGAGTTAGCCCACAGTTATGGGTAAGCTAAATGTCTCTGCATATCATGACCCAACATGTGACTCTGACATTCTTTCTGCTCCCTCTTCTGCAAAATTTCCCTGAGCCATGTTGGGTTCATTTTTGGTCTGCTTCAGTGATGAGGTGTTGGGGGCCTCTGAGGCTCTGG
This sequence comes from Dipus sagitta, assembly GCA_036346955.1. Classification (NCBI taxonomy): domain Eukaryota; kingdom Metazoa; phylum Chordata; class Mammalia; order Rodentia; family Dipodidae; genus Dipus; species Dipus sagitta. The sequence goes on along the minus strand of CM070777.1, from coordinate 45,309,721 downwards.
CTATCTGATTTGGTAGGAGTTGATTTTTCTCTGTGCTGATCTCCTTCCCCCTTGTTCTGGTATCCGGTTCATCAGGAAAACAGCCCCCTTGCTTGTTTCTCCAATTTTTCTTAGTTTCAGCCGGGGCCCTTTTGAGGTATGATGGGGTGGCTCTCTCCTTAGGATCTACATCTATCTGAAAAAGAGAAGCAGATTCTCCAATGGAGAGTAAATTAGCATCAGGACAAATGAGATAACCCCCCCTTTTTTTTAATAGAGAATTTAATAGGTGTAGGCCCTCTTGTAGCCCACAATTGATGGCAGCTTGATATTGGCGAGTGGGCTTATGTTTGGATATGGTTCTGACTTGTTTCCCAGCTCCAGCTATGGGTCCCATAAGAGTGAGGGGATCAGTTAGCCGAATTGAGAGCAGTTGGTTCCCCACCATGGCTGTGTGCCACCACTGCACTTGTGTGGGCATCACAACAAGTTATTTGCTGCTAAGTAGGTTAGACCATGCGTTGCTTCGACAGATATTGCTCATTTTCCCCCAGTCGCCCATGTAGCACCTTCTGGCACTGGACGCGCTGACTGTCTGCGGACTGAGTGTCTTCCAACTTCCAGCCATGCCATCCTAATTTGCATGTCAATCACATAAGGTGTCTTCAGCAGTAGGGCCTTACCACTAGCCTTTGGTGGGTCATCTAGTACTCTGACAGAAATCTGTCTGTCTTTTAGGAAACCTTGTAGGTCTCTCTGATCAAAAGCTCATTGTGGATGATAGCCCCATGCTGGTTCTGGGAGTTATAGGTCAGTGCCCACTAAGAGAATGAGGAAAAAGATAACTAATATACAAGAGATAGAGATAAGAGAGAGAGAGAGAGAGAGAGAGAGAGAGAGGGAGGGAGGGAGGGAGGGAGGGAGGGAGAGGGGAAGTGAGGGAGGGAAGATGTAGAAGATTAAGGTTAGTCTTGATTTTACCCTCTCCAGTGTCTTGTGGTTCAGGTAGAGAGATTTGCTCAACCATGTTTATAGCGGCTCAATTTGTAATAGCTAAGTGCTGGTATCAACCCAGATGTCCATCACTAGAAGAATGGATAACTAAGATGTGGTATATCTACACAATGGAATTCTATACAGCAGTAAAAAAAAATGACACAATGAAATTTGAGGAAAAATGGTTGAACCTGGAACAGATCATTCTCAGTGAACTTACCCAATCACAGAAAAAAAATCGCCACATAGTCTCACTCATCTACAGCACTTAACCTGAATCTACCCAAGATACCTTACATACCCAGTAAGCATCTCCTAGACTAGACACTAGGATGGAAGGGGAGGGAGGGGAGGGCATCAAAGGGGTGGGAAACACAAATCTAGACCCAAACAGCAATGGTACCATAATTTTCTACTTACTAAAAGACAGACCAAATGGCTGATCCTTCACTAGGATTAATAATTTTTAAAGGTTAGAAGAAGTAGACCAGTATATTTACAACAGAGACGGAAGCAACAGCAATGAAGCAAGCAAAAGATCATCATTGGAAGAACATAGAAGGAATTCCTAAAATTCAGTAAAAGAAAATAATTTTTTGTTGTTGTTTTTTTGAGTTAGGGTTTCACTCTGGCTCAGGCTGACCTTGAATTCTCATGGTTTCTTTGCACTCATGGCGATCCTCCTACCTCTGCCTCCCAAGTGGTAGGATTAAAGGCATGTGCCACCACACTTGGCAAGAAACTAATTCTTTAGGAAATGAGGAAATGGTTAATAGTTGCAAGTGGACATTGTCTTGAGAAAGAAACAAATGTTCTTATATGTGAAATAATTTCTAACTTCATTAATTGGTATAAGAAATGGAATTTACAGCTTTATAAAATTCAATTTTGCCCCAATTAGACTACAAAAATAAATTTTGCAAACAAATGTGGGTCCAAAGTGGATTTCTTACATGCTTCTGATAATGTCTTAATGGTAATCATTTAAGAATGATAGAGAAATGAATTTGGTGTTACCTTCTTAAATGAAATATTTGAATGCCTGTTGACCTGACTTTTCTATTGTTAATATGGATCCTCTTGAAAACTTACTGGCAAGACAGTCCAGTATATGCAGTCCTACAGCACCCTTGTTGACAATATCAAAGTGGAAGCAACTTCCATTTCTAGTACTTGAAGGTAGATAATACAGTTTTACAACATGGATCATGATAGAATTACACAGTGTTATGTTAAACAGTGATAAAAATGAATCAACTGCAGTATACTCTGTGATTATGAATGTCAGATGCTTAGTGAAAAGGAACTCTCAGGAAGATAGATACAGATAGTGTGAAACTTTAAATAAGGACTCCAAGCAAGCGAGAAGAGTGTCTAATTACATATGCATAAATAATAAAACTAAAAAGTCCCATCACTAACTCTAAGGTTGTGGCTACTGCTAAGGTGAGATATAGGAGGAGAAGCATAGCAAGGGATTGGACACGTGTGGTAGTGTTGATGCGCCGCTGGTTCCTAAGTATTACATTAAAACATTGAGTTGTTAAATCCAAAACCTATTTTTCTTCAGAAGGGTATTGAATGAAACTGGATGTTCAAAGGTGTATGAATGGAATTAACTAAAATTAACAATTCAATAATATTAAGTAGATCTATATTGTCAACATTAATTAACACACATTGGAGAATGTTTTACAGTGTGATATACTATTTAGTTCACATATAATGGCATTTGAATGTTTGCCTTGAACATACAAAAAAATGTAATGCATATTTGTTGCCATCCTTCTAGTTAAAGCGCCATTGAGGAGGAATTTATCTGCCTATTAAAAATACTCATTGTTTGCTGAAAGTAATTGCCTTTATGTTACCAGAAAATGCTGGACATTGCTATAGTTTGTGCATTGTATGTAGAAGTGTCCATTTTTTTTGTGAGGACTAAACACTTCAGTTAGTGTTGAACAAAGAAAATTATATGTGTTAGTTTTGTATGCTTTAATTTAGATGCTTAATGGCTTTTAATGTTACAAAATAAGTTTATTATTATATTATGATCCCATTTGTATTATATTGACTTGCTCTTTCATATTTGTGGTGATATGGTCATGGTTTGTGAAAACAATAATCCCTAAGAAATAGGTCATTAACAGTAGTTAACGATTGCTTGTGATCTATGGTAATGACTGATTTCTTTGGGATTATTGCAGTTATAAACCATAATTACAGATTATTACAGCAATAATTATTTTGTTAAGAAAAAAATGTTCTGTGCTTTAACAGCGGCTCAAACAGTGTGTTGAACATTTCAGAATAAATGAAAACTGGAAAACTATAATGGAAATATCCTAATTATAAAATGACATTTAAAATGTAGATATGATAGTCATGTATCAGATATTTTTCTAAATGCAGTTTTTGATTTATGTGTTTACATGGTTCCTTAAACTGTGTGGTTGTGATTTTTTTTTTTTTTTGTATTTAAGGTTCACAACATGTTTTAATAGACACATAAGAAGTGAATACTACAGGTAGGCTTACTTCTACCTGTCACTTCCCACAGTTACCTGTTGTGTGAGGGAAAGAGATAAGGACACCTAAAGTCTACTCAGCAGTTTCCAGTATTCAGCACAGTATTATTTACTATAATCCTCATGTTGTCTAGTAGTAGACCTCCAGATTTAGCCTTCCCATATAACTGTAGGATTGTACCCTTGGCCTACTTCCTTCTACTTTCTTGCTCTTTTCTGCCTTTGATAACAACTGTTCTACTGTTTCTATGTATTTCACTTTTGATAGATTCTGCATGCAAGTGAGAACATACAGTATTTTTTTTTTCAGTCTGTGGCTTACTTTTCAATGCCTATTTTAAAAGCTTGGAAATTGTGAGATTAAAGTTTAAATCTAGGAATGGTTTGATAATTGTGAGAAATGCCACCTTTTCTTTAGCTAAATATCAAAGTTATATTTCGTAGCTTTTTTATACTTACTTATATTTCACCATTCTCCTATTAATTCAGACTTGCTCATCTTAAGTTCCTAACAGTTCCTTAGCAGTATGAGCTTTTCAGTTCCCCATATACTATTTACTTTCTAAAGCAAGGAACTAGTAAGCCTGCACTCCTGTTTCTCAAAAGCAAATAAATGTCTTTTCATTTGAAGCTTTCCATCATTTTAGAAAAAAATGCTTATAAATTTGTCACATGCTACTTTTGCATCATTTTCTTTGCTATTCAAGGTGTCATTTTCTGGTAATGGTAGCATAAAGAAAATAATTCAAATTTGAGAAATTCATATCATTTGTGCAGTAGTAAATCTGCTAGGCAATGGTGCTCATGATACAGCATTGCAAAAAAATTTTTTCTTGCAAATCTTTTCTTACTGACTTCAATTTTTTGTGTGTTTACTGTGTTTGTGGTGCGCATGCATATGTGTATCCATGCTTATCTGGGTGCATGGGTTTGAGTGCATGTGTATTACAGGCCAGAGGTTCAGTGCTGGGTGTGTCTCTAGTGCTGTCCAGCTTAATTTTTGAGAAAAAGGTCTCTCTCTGCCCCTCTCTCTCAAATAAATAAATAAACAGAATTTTAAACAAAATATATGTGATGAATTATATGTGGCTTCATTGTAACATTTACCTTTGGTGCAGTGGAATCAACTTAAAGCTCTTGGATAATATGTGACTCTTCTTGAGCAGTGTTTAAAGACACAGAATAAATATATAAATAGTGTACTTTAGTGTATTTCATTTTTGTAGCTGTGATACAGAACCATCATTCAAAGGAGTACCTGTTCTGTATTAATAGTAATAGTCAGAATGTACAGAGAACTTAATATGCTGACTCATGTACATTATTATGAGTACTTTAAATGCAAAAAACCCTACTTAGTACTTGTTACAACCCTATGAGTTCATAACTACTGGATTTATGTTTATAAAGGAGGAAGTAGAAGTCTAAAAACAAGTGGGTGAGTGTTACTAATAGCAGACAGAAGACTTGGAACATAGCTATGCTCTTGGTAGCTTATTATGCAGCTTCTGTTCTTATTTTTGTTTTTAGTTTTTAAGTCAGGGTCTTGCTATATAACCCAGGCTGGGCTTAAACTCTGCCATGGTTTTGCCTCAGCCTCCTGAGCACTGAAATTACAATCATTTACTACCACACCTGGTTACATCTACTTTTTGAAGGAAATATCCTCTAACAGAAATATGAAGATTATATACATGGTGTTGTCTTTGTCTCTTCTAAAGTAGGTTTGTTCTGTCAAAGTCTTAATTAGTTCATGTTTTGATTAATAGTAATGTAAAGCCTCCAGAATAAGTTTTATTTTAAATCCAGCTATTTAACCAATATGCATTTCTTGTCACAGATTCTTGTTTTATAGTAAGTTCTGTGGGAATTAAAAAAATTAAAATTTCTCCATAGAAATGTTTCCAAAAGCATGTGCAGTTGCCATCTGTACTCAGTACTTGGGGGCCAGTTAAAGTTCATCATTAGGAATCCAAAGATGTAAACTCTTAAGAAGATTTCGGGATTAAATATCTCAAACTTTTTCAGGACAGTTGCTTGACAATTCTCTTTTACCACACTTGTGAGTAAGTAGAGCATAATACTTTAAAACTGACCTTTTGTAAAATGTGTTGCTTACATTTGAATTATAGCTCTATGCCCTTTCTAAACATGAATTTGTATTTTAAATGAATATAGGTTTTGGTAATAGATAGTTATTTAGAACAGCTCTTAGTGCATTGGACCTACTATATAAGTGTTTGCTATACTTTTTAGCAATAATAGAGCTTGCTTTTAAGAAGTGTTGACCTCAACAAGGAGGGGCTAAGGAGAGGGGGTAGGTCATGGGTGAGCCTAATAATGGTACCAAATTGACTATATTAGTTGAGTACAAAACTAATTAATAAAAAAAAAGAAAATAGGTTAGTCATGTGACTTGCTTCACCCAATGGAACATTAATCAATATGATTCTGGCAAAAAAAAAGAAGTGTTGAATATGGTATACATGCCCATAATCCCAGCACTAAGTAGGCTGAGGAAATTGATGAGTTTGAGACCAGCGTAGGCTACATAGCAAGATCCTGTTTCCAAAAACCAAGGGCTGACCATGGTGGCTCATGCCTTTAATACTAGTACTGGAGAAACTGAGGTAGGAGATCACCATGAGTTTGAGGCCTGCCTGAGATACAGAATGATCTCCTGGTCAGCCTGGGCTAGAGTGAGACTCTGCCTCAAAAAAGCAACACAAGCAAAGAACTCCTCTGCCAGTCGCCAAGGCTGGGGATGTAGCTTAGTGGTAGAGCACTTACCTAGCATGTAGAAGGCCCTGTGTTTGGTCCCTAGCACCAAAACAGACAGAACAGCAATTAATACCTAAATATATAAACTGAAGTAATTACTTACACTTAATGTATTTTAATTTGAGGTATAGGACATTGTTTTTCCATGTGGTATGCACCTGCTTGTAGAGGCAGAATTTGATGTCAGGTACCTTCCTCAGTCCTCTACTTTTTAATTCTTTGAGACAGGGTCTATTGCTGAAACTTAGAGCTCACAGATTCAGTTAGACTAGCTAGTTTGTGGGCTCTAGGTATTGCCTCTCTCCTCCTCTCCAGTGCTGAGGTGAATGGACACAGCCATGGTGTCTGGCATTTACCTGCATTCTGGCCATCTGAATTCAGATCCTTGTGTGGCAAGCAGTTTACCCAATTAACCATTTCCTCAGCCCTGAAAAATGGATAGTTTATTTTATTTATTTATTTATTATTTTGGTTTTGTTTCTTTGAGACAGGTTCTTGTTGTGTAGCCCAGGCTTGCCTCAAATTCATGGCGCTAGTCCTGGCTCAACCTTCCCAAATTATGGGATTGTAGGCATGTGCCATTCATACCTAGCATATAATGGGATAGATTTTTTAAAATACTGACTCCCTTAAGGCAGGAAAAATATTACAGTTAACTATAATTATATTAATAATATTTCAGAATTAAATTCATTTCAGAAAATATTTAACATATCCCACTCAAAGTCTGTTAGTCTCTTATGCATTTAGAGTCGCTGAGAGAACAGTAGCCTCTAGGACTCTGTGAAATAGAGGTGATTCTTTTTATTTGACCATTATGACCTCTCAAATAACTGAATGCTGTATTCACAAATACTCATTCCTGTGGGTGTTGGTTCATCACATGTTACCAGCCAGTCAACACATGCTATTGTTTTATGTGTTTTCTTTATAAAAGTTCCTTATGGTTTGTTAACATTGAATTCACACCCAGGATCACTGTTGACTCTTACTCAAAGGAAGCTTATCTGATGGGTGTTTTGCATTCAGGAACATTACTCAGCACTTCACTATGACATGTGGACCACCTCAGAGAGCAAAATCATTAACAGTGGACATAACATTGAAGCTAGGGTCATGTGCACCAGACAACTCAGTGTTTTGACTATTCTCCACATATCTGAATTAATTTGAATATTGATTAGGGGGTTGCAAATAAGTTTTACTATATAGGTGAATTCACAAATAAATTAGATCGATTATATAGTATTTTGCATAGAGTATATTTTGAAAATAAGTTGGTTAAATTTAAGTAAGATAATTAAGTATTAAAAACAGAATTAATTACCCTTAATGTTTACCTTTAATGAGTATATATTTTAATATTCATCAAGTTGATAAATGTTAACTTCTTAACTTTGGAGAACTTTGTATTACTTGTGGAATGTGAAATGGTGGTGCCATTGTTGAGACTTGTTTTGAGTTTCTCAGCACATTAAACAGAAAGGTACCATGTGGCCTAGGAACTCTACTCCTAAGTATAACCTAGAGAAATGAAGACATGTAGCCACATAAAAAAACTTAGGCAAGATGTTCATTATAGTATTATATATAATGCCAAAGGTAGAAATAATCCAGGTATTCATCAGTTAAGTAAATAAACAAAATATGACATATCCAAACAATAGATATATTACAAAAATGAAATATGGGTACTAAACCTTAACATTCAATTTTTTAAAATTTATTTGGAAGGAATGAAAGAGAAAGGGTGTGCCAGGGTCTCTAGCCACTGCAAACTCCAAATACATGCATCTGGCTTTATGTGGGTACTGAGGAATTGAACTCTGGTTATTAGGCATTACAGGTAAGCACCTTAACCACTTAGCCATCTCTCCAGCCCCTTAACAACGTTTTAATGAGTGAAAGAATATAGTCATAAATACTGTATACTATAAGATTTTATGATATGAAGTGACCAGAAAGGGAAGAGTGTGAGGTAGGTTAAACTGGTTGTTTAGGGCTGAGATTGGAGGTGGGAGTGGAAACCAGTGATGTTAATAAGTGTGGGATTTAATTTTTGAGATAGGAAGATATTTTAAAAGTTTGTGATGAGCTGCTGTCCAGAGAACCATCTCTGTGGAGATGGTGAAGACCAAATTTTCAAGGTAAAAAATGAGGCTGTCAAAAGAGAGGTCAAGAATAAAGGAGACTTGTCACAGCCTCCAAGGCTCAGGGAACATTCCATAGAGTGGGCAAAATGAATGTAAGAGTCATAGTGTGGGAAGAAGTACTTTGGTGCACTGTCTTCCAGACATGAAGTACTGGTGTGTTCATGGCCCCACAGTGGTTACTGATACCCCCTCCTAACCTGCACAGTTCTGAGCCCATCAACATTTTGACATGGAGGACAGAGGAGGACAAAAGGAATGAGACAACAAAATAGAGGAAGGATTACCTTGCAAGAGGAGGAACCTCAGGGGTTGAGGGTGGGGGAGAGGGGAAAAAAATAGGATAGTGGAATGGGAACATGATCAAATTATTATATGTTCATATTTTGAAAGTTCTCAAAAAATTTTGATGATTATATAACCCTGTAACTTTATACCAAAACATTAAATAATATGCTTAAAGAGGTTATATATGAATGAAATAAGTAACCCTGGTAAAAATGTGATAGATTCGTGGATTAAAGATTTTCATTAGAAGAGACGTTGGAGTAGCCAGATTCCTCTTTGTAAATATCTAAATCAGTAATGATCAAATCTTGTTGGAAAGAGTGACAATGAGCCAAGACCAAATTTGAAGAATAAGGGGAGATCATGTCTGAGAGCGAATGCCTGCATCAAGCAGGGGCGCTTACAGTTTGTAAGGTATAGAGTGCTTTTGTGATTCAGAGGAGAGTACTCGGGAAGTAGAGATGAGGAACACAATACTCAAAGTTTAGGACACAAGATCCAAAATGCTTGGAAGAAAATAAGTTGCTGCCTTAGGACCTACAGAGAAGGAAGTCGTTAGCAGAGACTCTATGTTACAGATACTATGAGAAAGCACCTTTTAAGTGTGTGTGGAAATGTATGTACATATGTGTGGGTATATGGGCACATGTGTTCCATGATGGTGTGATGTGTGTGAAGGGTAGGGGATTCCTCTCTTGAAGGCCTTGCCCCCTTTGAGAAAGGTTCTCTCATTTTGCTGCTGTGCTAGTCAGGCTAGCTGGCCAACTGGTGACCTCGTGTTTTTCCTGGCTCTGCCTCCTAGCGCCATAGGCATATTGGCACTGTAGTGACTTGTGCCACTTTGTGTCCAGCTTTATGTGGGTGTGGGATTGAATTTGGCTTGGCAGGCTTGCAGGCTAATATTCTTAACTCCTGAACCATCTCTCCAGCCCCCATGAAACACTGCTGAAATACATAGAGTCCTTTACTGAGTCATTTCAGTTTCCTTGGGCTTTTGTTCTGCTACCTTTTTCACTAAGTCATGTTTGTGTAACTTGTCTGTTTTGTGATGGCTTACTTGATCAAACTCATGTTCTTGTTCTCCTAATTTATTGGTTTCGTATTTCAATATACAGGATGCATAATTTATTAATTCTGACTTATTCCAGCTTTGTTGATGGACTAAGGGATGAGTGGGTATACTTGACAGATATTTCTAATTTATAGGAAGTTTGTCATCTCAGTAGATTGATTTTCTCCAGTTATGTGGGAGTGGTTTGTTGATTGTTGTAGTATAATTATGACTGCTGTATGTGCAGTAAAATAGGAAAAGTATGTTCATCAAAACTTGTTCTTCTTAAGACTTTTAAAGGAATAGACTTTTTGCCTTTCATATGTAAAGAAGTACTAAGCTCACTTGAAAAGATTTCTGAGTAAAAGAAACATAATTGATTTCAAAGTTGTGCAAATAGCCTTTGAAAAATACGTTTCCAAATGGTATAAAATTTCTTTGTAGCAAAGTATTTCTGTTGTTAATAATTCATAAAAGTCTCAAAAGTTATGGAGGATATCATACTTAGATTGATGAATGCAGCAATATAGCATAATTTCCCTTAAAACTCATTCAGTTACTAATTCCATTCCTAATGTTCGGGCTTTTCTAGAGTAAGATTTGGGAAAACTGTAGATACAGCCATTAATATCACTATTTAAAGCTATTTAATCCTTTGATGCCTGTGGCCATGAAGTTAAATCAATAATCAGTGACTTGCACAGCAAAATTATGTCCTTTAAAATGTATATTTAAAACCCAAAGTGGGGATTTTCCAGCTCTGCATTCCTTTCTCCATGAGGAGTCTGTGTTCTCTCTGCTTTTTTTTTTAACCTCTTACTTTGAAATAAACTTTATTTTAAACCCTAAAAAACATCCACAGTGATTCATTACCATCTGTTATTATGTTTTAAGAAGAAACAGTTTGAAAATGATTGGACTGGAGTTGTCATGAAGTTGACCATTCAGAAATGCTGGTTATCAGATGACAATAGATTGGTTTTTTTGTTTATTTATTTTTAAAAACTTAACATTATTTTTATTTATGAGAGAGAGAGAGAATAGATGTGCCAGTAGCCACTGCAAATGAACTCCAGACACATGCACCATCTTGTGCATCTGGCTTATGTGGCTTCTGGGTCCTTCAGCTTCCCAGGCAAGCACCTTAACTGCTAAGCAATCTCTCCAGCCCTTACATTATCATTTTCACCATTATAGTGCCTTAATAGACTTAAAACACAGCTCTCTACTTGAATTCACAATAGCTCATCACCTGTTTGGAAGAATAGATCGTTTTACTATTTTTTTTTTGGAATTTTCTGAAAGATAAGCTCATTTCTATCAATACTTCTTTTTATTTTCTTCTCACATATTAGGGCGCCTTGCATGGCTGATATACTTAGTTGGGACAGTTGTAGGAGGGAGATTGACATACACCAGTACTGATGAACATGATGCCATGGATGGAGAATTATCCTGTCGGTAAGTCACAGTACTATAACTTGAGAATTACTATATAGTTAAGAAACTTAGTTGAGTTAGTATTATGAGGGCAAGTATATCATTTTATACTAACTTAATAGCATGTTTCCTGCATGATCATGCTGTTTTTCTTGTTGAAGGTTTAAAATTCCATTGAAAATAAAAACCATATGTTCAGAGAATATTACTGTCATTTGGTCAAGATCCTTTGAGTCTTTTTAATTGATGTAATTGATGTATGCATATGTATACTTACGTGTGTTTTCAACCTTGTCAAAAACAAATGCCACACTGCTTTGTAAACAAAAAGAGGAGACAGTGCATGACAAATTGTGATGTGTTACACATACACTTCTTTAAATCAAACGTAATATTGTGAACATTTAACAGACATTAGTCTAAGCTATTTGATAATTTACATAGACCTTTGATTTTTCAGATTATAAGATCTCAATGATAGTGGCTTGACAGAGGTTGAAAGAATCACAGTACAAATTGTGCCTAAAAGGTGAATAACTGGTAAAAGTGTACTGGCATTTTATATCAGCAGATGATCATAACATTTATCCAACTTTTTCTTAAACTTATAACAGCTCACTGTATCTTACTTGCTTATAGATACTAATATTTTGTTAATCAAACTGTGAAATAGTACCAACTCCATTTTCTAGTGGTTTGAAATGCCGCTTATATATTTTACAAAACTCCAGGCATTTCATATTTTCTTATTTTCCCATTGATCCAAAAGTCTACTGTTATATCACTATCCCTCCATAAAGTCCTTAGAATCATCATATGTAGTTAATTATCGCCTCCCTCGTTATTATTCTTAAATATATTGTTGTTTGATGTTTGTTGTAATTTTACATGTCATTCTTGGGCAGGAGCCATGAAATCTCTCTGTCATTCCAATTTTAGTATATGTGCTGCCAAAGCATGTACTGTTGTAATTTTAAGGATATGCAATGGAAATTTTTCTGCTTATGAACCAATTGTCTTTCTAAAAAATTCAATCTGAGTAGACATAGATTCTTATAGTATAGTTAAGATGTATTATCTATTGCACTGAGTCACTGGAAAATATGAATAGTAAGTATTTGGGTTCCTTCTTAAAATGCTTATGTAATTTTTAAACAAGTAAAACCTTGCCTTTGTGCCATCTTTAAAGTAACACTATAAATTTAGCAAAATGTGGAACAAATATTCTTGTAACTGTTGATATTTTTTAAGTTTTCTTCGCTAAGCAGAAAAATACACACTGGCACTATTGCCTGATAACATACACAATAGAACATAAAGTGGGTATCTTTGTGTTAATCAGAAGAAATTTTATTTTTTTCAAATGACAAACATACTTAACTTTAAATGAGATTTATCTTGTGGACCAGCCTGTACTCCCTAGGAATTTGTGGGCTAATACTTTATTGGAATGTTGGGGCAAGGTGAATTTTTTTCAGTGAAGAAAGCAAAAAAAGAGAAAAAGAAACAAGAAAGAAACAAAAAAGAAAATTGGTGAGAGACTAAGAGAAGATATTATCAGTCCTCATTATTCTGGATTCTGCTTTTGTGAACTTGCCTTGTTGGTGCATATGTTTATAATCCTCCAACTACTCTCACGGTGCCTTGCTGTCACCTGTGAGGTGAGAGAGCCCAGTGGCTTGTTGCTTAGCTTCTCATTAAGGCTGTGGGCAAGCAGTCTTCCTTATTGTTGCAGTTGTCATAACAGAAATGAATCCATTTTAAATACAGGCTTTTTAACAGGACCTTTTCTGTGTTTTTGTGTTTTTTGTTGTTTTTTCCACTGCTGAAAATGACCTAGCTGTCATGCTTAAGTACTGTTCAGTGTCCTTAAACACAATAAGGCTATCATAGGCCTCAGGAAAAAAAAATATATCAGTTAGAGGAATCTTTGTGCTGCACATGAGTCTTAGACTATTTCCCATGAGCTCAGTCTAACATATTAATAATGTAAATACTAAGTAAAGCATCTCTGAACAGAGGTAGACATAAAATGAAGTTATGATCCATTGATAGAAAAACAAGTAACCATAGTCCTGCAAAGCCTAACCTGTATTTCTGCCAGGAGCACCGATTCGGTATGCACCAATCCAGTATTCTCAATGGCATTACAGAACATAACTGTCATGAAGAATGTGAACTAACTTATACATTACTGAGAAACCCAATTGGTTGTTTGGTTTTTCAAAACTATCCTATCTTCAGAGGTCATGTGGAACCACTCTGCCTCAAAAAAGTCTGTAGCAGGGAGGGCACTGGGCCCATCCACCTACTTGTCTTGTTTCCATGGCCAGTTTCTCCCTCTCCCACTTCTCCCCCCAATCCTCATCTCCTTCCCCCTTTCTACACAATATCCTTTTGTCCCCAATATTTTCCCTTCCACCTTAATATCTTGTGTGTTGTATTTCTTCCCTGCCCTCTTCCTTAATGCCTTTTAAAAATAACATATAGGGGCCCCTTTTTATTTTTTTAGAGAAAGAATTGGCATATCAGGGCCTCAGCCCCTGCACTGAAACTCCAGATATCTGCACCACCTAGTGAGCATGTGCAACCTTGCAGTTGCATCACCTTTGTGCATCTGGCTTACATGGGATCTATAGAGAGATTGAACATGGGTCCTTTGGCTTCACAGGCAAGCACCTTAACCGCTAAGCCATCTCTCCAGCCCTAGGCCCCTTTCTTGTTTCCTGGACTTTTACCCATATTCACTCCCACCTAAATATTTTACATGTTTAACATTTAGAAGCTAGGAACTGGGTATTAGAGAGAACATCCATTTTCCTGCAAATTTCTTTCATTTTTCTTTATGGCTGAATAAAATGTCATTGTGTATATATATCACCAAAAAGAATTTTAAAAAATTAATGGGGATTGAAGGCGGGGAGAGGGAGAGAATTGGTGTGCCAGGGCCTCTAGCCACTGCAGTCAAACTCCAGACGCATGCACCACCTTGTGCACATATGCAACCTTGCATGCTTGCATCACCTTGTGCGTCTTGCTGACATGGGATCTGAAGAGTTGAACATGGGGCCTTAGGCTTTGCAGGCAAGCACCTTAATGGCTAAGCCAACTCTCCAGCACTAAAATTTTTGTTAAGGTAATTTTCAAGCTTTTCAAGGTAAAAATTTAATAATTCACTATTAGAGTGATGTAACTTGGTAGATATTGTTTTGATGTTTGGAAATTGATTCATGAGCCTAAAACATTTAATTATCTAGAAAATATAAGGTCAAGTGAAAAACTACATATGAAAAAATCTTTTATTAAAAATGTATGAACATATTTACTTATATCCACATGTATGTATTTGTGCATATATATACCATGTATCTGTGTATGTAATTGTTCTTAAAATATTTATATGTTCATATTCAGGTTGATTGTTGTGTGTGTGTGTGTGTGTGTGTGTGTGTGTGTGTGTGTGTGTGGAAAAAGACAAGAAGGAAGTAGTGTAATTGTATTTTATAGAGATAGGATTTCAGATGATTTAAATAACATTTTCTTTATATGCTTTTTGTATTTTCCCACTTTTTAGAATGATTATTATATTTGTGATGCATGCATTAAGATTGTTTCTCTGAGAATTTAGACTGAGTCATTTTTCCCCCTTCATGAAGAGTTTTTCAGCTTATATCATTAATGGATACTGGATTGCCTCAGCATTCTAATGAGAAGATAGAGCTTGCACTTCTGTGGTTCTTGGATCAGTTTCGTAAAACATATGTTGGTGATCAACTTCAAAGAAACTCAAAGGTAGGTTTTTAACACTAAAAAATGTTTTAAATGTTATTCGAGATGAGAGAGGTACACATGTGACAGCAGGGGGTGAGTGTCATTTTTGATGAATTTCTACAGAAGACATGTAATCACTTGAACCCATTTGAATTTGTATTGAGATACCTGCTCATTTTATATGTATATTTACCTTTTTCTCTGAAGATTAATTGACAAAGAAGTAGTAATTTTTTGTTGTTGTTGTTGTTGTTTTGAGGTAGGGTCTCACTGTGTAGCTCAGGCTGACCTGGAATTAACTATGTAATCTCAGGCTGGCCTCAAACTCACGGCAATCCTCCTACCTCTGTCTCTTGAGTGCTGGGATTAAAGGTGTACGCCTCCATGCCCAGCAAAGAAGTAGCAAATATTTTTTAACATGGGTAGTCATTATGTTCTTAAAGATTACTTTGTTTTAATAATATTGTCCTTTTCATTTCAAGGTGAGAAACAAGGTTTACTCTGTTAGTAGGTTGGAGGGGTTTGGGACATTTACTTACATGTTTTCCAGTACATTGAAGTCGTTTCTTGACGATTTTGCATGATAAGTAATGCATACTAGAATTTAGATGTGTACTTGACAGGCTGCAGTTAAATCATTTTAATGTAGGGAATACATTTAATATAATTGAAAGGTTAACATCAGTAAGTTTAGATAAATTGATTTTGAGACATAATGAAAGATTATTAAGGGTGTTTACATGAACCCTAAGGGAATATTCAGTACTCTTGGCCTTCGACGTTCACAGATTCTTCATGCATGGATTCAACCAACTACGGATTGATAACATTGAAAAAAATTGCATTTGTATTGACCATGCAGTTTTCTTTCCTTGTCATTTTTCTGCAGACAATATGGTGAAACAGCTGTTTATTTATATAGCACTTGTTCTAAGTATTATAAGTAATCTACAAGTGATTAAATTATAAGGAAGATGTGTGTAGGTTAAATGCCATAAATATTTGGCTTTATGGGACTAGCAATGCACTGTAGTGGTAAAGTGCCTTTTTAGTATGCACAGTGTCCTGGGTTCAATCCTGTTTGTTTATTTATTTGGGAGAAGGAGAGAAAGAGGCAGATAGAGAGAAAGAGAGAATGGGCACACCAGGGCCTCTAGCCACTGCAAATGAACTTCATGTGCATGTGCCCCCTTGTGCATATGGTTTACGTGGGTCCTGGGGAGTCGAACTGGTATCCTTAGGCTTTGCAAGCAAACGCCTTAACTGCTAAACCATTTCCCCAGCCCCAGTCCCAAGTTAAAAAAAAATCAACACATGAACAAAAGATAATTCCTTGTTTTTATGACCCTTGTGCAACCATACTCTCTCTGTTTGCATCTCTCTGCTTGCAAATAAATAAATAAACTAAAACAAAATTTATTCTTTATTTTTGTTTTTATTTATTTATTTTAGAGCAACAGACAGAGAAAGAGGGAGATAGAGAATGGCACACCAGGGCCTCCAGCCATTGCAAACGAACTCCAGACGTGTGCACCCCCTTGTGCATCTGGCTAACATGGGTCCTGGGGAATCAAGCCTCGAACTGAGGTTCTTAGGCTTGACAGGCAAGCG
The DNA here is from genome assembly GCA_036346955.1 of Dipus sagitta. Lineage (NCBI taxonomy): Eukaryota > Metazoa > Chordata > Mammalia > Rodentia > Dipodidae > Dipus > Dipus sagitta. Next base: position 45,293,126 of record CM070777.1, on the reverse strand, counting down.
CTTAACTGCTAAGCCATCTCTCCAGCCCCCAAAATTTGTTCTTTAGATTAACATTTTAGGTGAAATTTTCTCTTCTTTGTAACAGGTGATACAGCTTGATACTTCCTTTGTCAAATATATGATGATGTTTTATTTCCATTTAAGATGGGTAGTCAGAAAATTTTCTTAGAATTTTTCTACCACTGAATAACATGATTATGAAGGAAAAAAAGAGTAAAAGTAAATGATTTAGGTTGTCAGTAAGACAAAATTTATTTTTAAGTCCATTTATACTACTTAAACATTAAATTATGGTGATTGACTTACTGAATATCCCCAAAGGATTTTGTTATTTTGCTTTAAGAAAAGTGAATAACTCCTAAAACATTTCTAATCTCCTATTTATTTTGGCCTGTGTCTTAATTCAGAACAGTATGATGTGGAGTAGAAGAGTCTTTTAATTAATTATTGTCTTTAAAATACTTGAAAAAAAATAATGCAAGTAGCTTTTTAAAAAAATGAAATTTTGTCTTCAAAAGTTTTGCTTGAGATATAAACAAACATATATATCTAACTTTAATGTAAGGTAATTGTGAAAACAGTGAATCATAAATTAGTTATGCTTACATGCTAGGAAAAGATACACATTTCATCAAACTTGTTGATTCTTTTATTTTAAGGCTAGTGTTTTTGGTGCTTACACCTCAAGCTGTTATCAAAGAAATTTTGTTCAGAGCTACTACTTTTAAGGTATTTTAGTTTTTGTCACTGGGATTTCAGAGATTCAGTCTGTGGTCAGTTGGCCATGTCTTTGTGGCTATGTGGTGAGGCAAGCATTATGGTACAGGAGGGTACAGTAGGGAGAGCTTCCCATCTTACACTATCCTGGAAGATTCCAGCACAAACCATTCCCTTCAAAGGTTGCCATCCTGTTTCCCCATGATGTTCTTCCTCTAGCCAAGCCTTACACCCTCATAGTCTATTCAGCTAAGGATTTAGCCATATATTTCAATTCATCAATATAGTTTATCCATTGGGAAGTTAGAGCCCTCATAATCCACTCCCCTCTTGAATGCCTGAGTTGTCATCCAAGCCCCTAGGGATATTTCTAGATTCTTTGACATTCTCCTTGCATACTTCCAGGTAAAGCTCCAACTTCCCACTTTTCAGTTTCTGTGGTTTGTGTGCTGGTCCATGTTAGGAACCATGTCTGGAGGACTCTGAGTGTGTGCCCGTCACTCTTCTTAGAACTTGTCATACTCTTTTCCTTAAAACACACCCACAAAATAAGTTTCCAGAAGTGTGACATTACTGTTTCTATCTTACTAATGAAAGGGCGTACTCTGTGACATTTAGTAAGTGCTACATACAACCAGCCTTCCATTTTCACAGGTTCTGCAGTTATGAATTTAGCCAATTGTAAATGGACGAATCCACAGAACAGAAAAATTGTAGTTGTACAAAACAAGTAGAAACATTGTTGTAGTACTCTAAACAGTAAAGCATGACAACTACTTACCTAACCCATATGGTATCTGGACTATACGTGATCTGGGAAGGATTTAAACTTTGTGTGTGTGTTGGTGTTATATGCAGGTACTGTGCCATTTTATATACAGAGACTTGAGCACCTGTAGGTTTTGTTACGACCATCTGGGACAGAACAGACATTCAAGGATGACTGTGCACTCCTCTAAGGACAGCGAGGTGGAAACTCACTTCATAGGTGCATTGTCTAATTATAAATTGTGACCAAAAAGAGGATTGTATTGGCTAGTAGTGAGTAATATTTAATAACAAAAGTGAGATTGGGCATGCTCATGGTGGTATGGCCATAGAGAAGTTCTAACAATTAAAGCATACCTATTTCGTGCCAGGAGCTGACCTAAGCACTTTTAACTATGATCTCATTTAATTGTATCATGTAGACTACAACTTACGTGGTTCTTCCAATATCTTCTGCACATTTTCTCCATGTCATGCTGTAGGACTCCATACTTCCACTTTACCCTTTATGTGCACTAGCTATTATCTACTCCCTTAACAGTCTGCACCTTTCAGCCCTAGGAATTTGAGTAAAATATTCCCTCTGCCTAGGACACTTGCTTCTCTGCCTTACTTATTAATACTCCTTAATCTTTCACAGTAGACACTGTATCCTTCAAATCCCCTTCTTAATCCTCGCGGGGGGGGGGGGGCATATAGACTGCACTGTAATTGCAGCAAAACAAGGACTATAATCTGAGTTAGTCCCATGACTGTTGTTTGTTAACACCCCAGGGGAACATATTGCTTATACAAGCTCTACTATTGACATATTGCTTATACAAGCTCTACTAACTTGAATGCGTGGGTTGTAGAATTCTATAGGAAGTTAACCTTCATCTCTTGCTTAGTGCTTTTAGGGTATATTTTTGATTTGGAAAAATTATGTTAACTTGAGTGAAATTATTCAGCAATTGTAGGTAGGGTATGGTTTTAAGGACCTTGATAACTTAACCTTAAACTTGTTTGTATAACAATATAATTTATATAAACAATTAGTTCAGAGACCAAGGTAGAAATACCAAAGAGTCTTAAGTGATGCATATGAGAATTGTGTTCTATGAGTGAGAAAGAAGCATTCTAAGAAAGAAACATTAATGTAGCTATAGTTGTTTATTGAACAGTTACTCTATGCCAGACCTTGGCAATCATTATCTAATTTGTTTCTCCCAAAACCAGTATGGAAATACTGTTTTTTAATATCCTCCACTTTATAGGCATGGAAAGTGAGGCTTGGTTGTTGAGTTAATGTGTTTCAGTGGCTAGACCTGGATGCCTTGTCCAGAACCTTGCTGCTAACCACTTTGCTATGTTGCCTCTTATTGGCCCTTTCCTCTGGGATATTGAATGGGCCCATAAAGAAGAATGATACTGAATCCAGACTGTCTCCCTGTGCGTTCACTTCTGATGCATCTCCTAATCTTGTTGACTTTAGTCTCTAAATCTGTCCCAGGTCTACATATCTACAGCTGTACCCCTTGCTCCTGCTCCTTCTCTGTTCTCATAGTCTTTGCTTCTCACTGATTTCCAAAGTATTTTCATTTTCTGTCTTTCCACTGCAGTTATCCACACTTGCCGTAGTAATCTTATACTTTCTTTAGGGAATGAGAGAAAATATAATGAACTCTCTACTGGTTCACTTTATTTGCTTCAGATTTGTGATTTTTAAATTAAACATTGCTGGGCTGGAGGGATGGCTTAGCAGTTAAGGCATTTGCCTGCAAAGCTGAAGGATCCCGGTTTAATTCTCCAGGACCCATGTTAGCCAGATGCACAAGGGGGCACATGCATCTGGAGTTCATTTGCAGTGGCTGGAGGTCCTGGTGTGCCCCTTCTCTCCCTCTCTCTCTCTCTCTCTCCCCTCTCTCTCAAATAAATAAAATATTTAAAAAAATTAAACATTGATGACCCTTTGCTGCTCTCATTGTTTTTCTTTGCTCAAAAGTAACAGCTATTTATACTTGGTTTTGTTCTTTGTCCACATTTCCATGTATTTATATACAAAATAAAGTGGGTTCACTTTGTATAAAATTATTGTGACAATCGGATCCTCAGTAACTTGCCTCTTGACCATTGCTGCGTTCTGTTGTTGCTGTTTTACTTGTTGGTGTGTGTGTGTAGACACACACTCATGCCATATCACACACGTGGCAGTCAGAGGACCACCTCGAGGTATCTGTGCTCTTCTTCCACCTTTTTTGAGGTGAGGTCTCTGGCCATTGCAAATGAATGCCAGTGTAGCTGGCCCAAGAAGTTTGGATTCCTTTGGCTCTGTCTCCCATTGTCATAGGCATGTAGGGATGGCAGGCTTTGCAGGCAAGCATCTTTAACCACTGAGCCATCTCTCCAGCCCCCAGTACTACTTTTCAGATTTATTCATAATGGTATATACAGATCTGCTTAATTTATTTCAGTTTTGGAATGGTAGTACAGTGTATGATAGTGGAATTATATACTCATTTTTTTCTGTTGATGTTATACTATTTCTAGTTTTTCAGTTTTTCAAAACATTCTACTGTATACATTCTTCCTTGTACCTATTTCTTCATTAATGTGTAAGATAGTAAGATTAGAAAAAGGCCAACCATGGAATGTACATATCTTCAGCTTTGTTAGATTATGAAGTTATTTTTATTTCTTTGTATTGTCATAATATTTGCTTTTGTAGACTTTATGTATTGCCAGTCTTTAGGAAACACATTTTTCCTATGCTTAACATATTTTATTGGTTTTCCAGTTTTTTCAAGATTAATTATTCTATGATCAAACTTTGTTCACTTCTGCAACCTTATCTTGGAACACTTCATTCCACTCAATGATGACTTTCACTATTTTTAACTAATTTTGTTGAGAATTTTTGAATCTATATTCATCAAGGTAATTGGTCTGTAGATTTTTGTTGTTTTTTAATCTGTTTTGTGTGTGTGTGTGTGTGTGTGTGTGTGTGTGTGTGTGTAAATAAAATCAGGTTAATGTTAGCTTCATAGAATGAGTTCAGTAGTGCTTTTTCCCGTTCTGTTTTATGAAACTGTTTCAGAAGTGTTATAAGATCTTACTTAAAAGTTTGATATAATCCAGCAGTGAAATCCATATGGTTCTGAACTTTTCTTTGTGGGGAGAGTTTTAATTACTGTTTCAGTTTCATTGCTTGTTATGGGTTTGTTTAAATTATTTATATTTTCTGGATTTAATTTTGATAGGTCATATGCATTTAAAAATTGATCCATTTCACCTAGGCTTTCAAGCTTTTTGGATATGTTTTCATAGTATTCCCTAAGGATCTCCCAGATTGTGTTTGGTTGCATCCTAAAAATTCTTTTTTATCTCTTAATTTTATTTATTTGGGTCTTTCTTTCAGTTAGTTTGTCAATGTTAACTTTTTCAAAGAGCCAGCTCTTGTTTGATTTTTGTGTACTGTTCTTTCCATCTCTTTATTTTCTGTAGTTCTTCCCTGATCTTCATTATTTCTTAATTAATATGATTGGCACTATCCCTTTTGATTAGCTTTGGTTTGAAGTCAGGTTCATCAGATATAAGAAGAGCTATGCCCACTCATTTAAAGTTTCCATTTGCTTGATAGGTTGCTTTCCATCCTTTTAACTTGCAGCTGTTGGATGGCTTTGCTAACTAGCAGTGTTTCTTAGAGACAATATAGTTTGATCCTTTTGTGTGTGGGGAGGTATGTGTGTGTGTAGATGTATATACCACATGTATGCTCAGAGAACATTGAGTGTCTATAGCTCACCTGTGACTTTCCTTTAGACAAGGTCTTTCACTGGTCCTAGAATTGTCATTTTCAGTCAGACTGTTTGGCCTGTGAGCCCCAGTGTTTCTCAGGTCTCTGCTTCCCACAGGACTGGAGTTGCAGGTGTGTAGCCATGTCTAGCTATTTATGTGTGTGTACTGGGAATCTAAGTCAGGGTGTTTCTGGCCTTCTTAACCTTTCATACTTATGCAGCATGTGCTTTTACCCATTGTACTGTATCCTTACTCTGTATCTTGTTTTATAAAATTATGTCTTATTTTTCTATTTGCATGAATCAAGGTCTTTGTACATCCATCTTTTGTTATATGGGTAGCTGGGAATTGAACCTGGGCCAACTTGCTTTACAAACAGGTGCATTTAATTCTGAGTCATCTCCCTGATACTGTTTATAAATCCAGTTACTCAGCCTTCATGTTTTTATTGGTGGGTTAAGGTAAGAGATGTTAGCAGATTTAGGCTTCTACAGACTAGCTAGCTTATCATACTGTTGTATTGGTTCTTCCCAAGATACATAAATATTTTACCCAGGAGTTTAGTAATGTGTATTATTACAGATATCCCGCATGATCATGGAATAAGTATTCTAGTAAAAAATGTGGCAAGTAGGGCTGGAGAGATGGCTCAGTAGTTAAAGCACTTGTCTGACAAGTCTAAGGACCCGAGCTCAGCTCCCCATTAACCACATAAAGCCAGATGCACAAAGTGGCCCATGTGTCTGGAGTTACTTGTAGTGCCTAGAGACCCTAGTGTACCGATTCTTTTCCTTCTTCCCTCCCTCTCTCCCCTTCTTATTTGCCTCTTTCTCTTACTCTCAAATAATTAAATAAATAAAATGTTTTTTTTTAATGTGGCAAAAAGTTAAAACTGTATAAATTTGTATGTTTTTGGTTTTTGTTTGTTAGTTTTTTCAAGGTAGGGTCTCACTCTGGCCCAGGCTGACCTGGAATTCACTATGTAGTCTCAGGGTGGCCTTGAACTCACAACGATCCTCCTACCTCTGCCTCCTGAGTGCTGGGATTAAAGGTGTGTACCACACCTTGGTACATTTGTATGTTTTTGTATCTACTTACTAAAAACATTAAGATACAATTTGAAACCTTAAAATACTTCTAAGTGTAGTGTTTTTAGATTATATTGCATTATTTTATAATCTTGTGTCCATCAATTATTGTGTGGTAAATGTTACTAGTGCTTTCCTTTATTTCATCATATGATATTTGTATCCACTTACCATAATTTAAAATTTTTTCAACTTGTAAAATGAGAGCCATTTAAATATGTTATTTGTCTAGATATCCATTCATTTAGTAGGAAAGTTCATTTAAATTTGAATCCAATTAAAATAGATTTTTTAAAAACCTGTTAAAATACACAGGCAGATACATCGATACACACACTTTGGCTTTTAACTATCTCCCAACAGTTAAAAGTTTTGATCTCCTTTCTTAAATTTCTTTATTCAAGCCATCTCTATCATAGCCTCCAATTTTGTATTAGCTGTTTGCAAATACTCATTATTAAATGAAATTTGAAAAGTTAGTAAACATGTGATTGTTTTAATTCTGGAATATATTTTCCTTTAAAAATAGATTCACAAGAGCTGGAGAGATGGCTTAGCAGTTAAGGTACTTGCCTGTAAAGCCAAAAGACCCAGGTTTGATTCCCCAGATCTCACATAAGCCAGATGCACAAGGTGGCACATGTGTCTGGAGTTCATTTGCACTGCCTTTCTCTTCCTCTTGCATGCGCTCGCTTTCTCTCTCTCTCTCTCTCTCATGCACACACACACACACACACACACACACACACACAAATAAATAAAATTTAAAATATAGATTCAGGACTTGAGCTGGAAGCTTCCTCCCTGACTGTTAGCTGTATTCATGCCAGAATGTGCTATGTAAGATAATGGAAGTGTAGTCATTTACAGTCCTACCCAGATGTGGACCCTGAGTGCTCCACGGTTGACCTTCAAGGCAAGCATTTTGTGCCTACTGGTACAGTAGTGGCATGAGTATTATAGGAGTAACCAACAGCTTTCTGATTGGATCTGAGGTTCACTCCACAGGAGGAAATTCATGCCGGATACTATAAACCTGGACAAAAGCCTGTGGCTAGGCACATAGGCCCCAGTATTGCTGCTGTGAAAAATAGAAAACATGCTAAACTGCCTTCTAAATATTTACGTTTGTTTCTCTTAGACTAGTGCTGGCCGCAGCCACCATCCCAGAAGTTTATTTCTTCAGTGGGCAGAATTAATGCAAAGATGCATAGCTAACAAAATTGCTGAGAATTATTGACTATTTTGTGCTCAGCCCTAATCAGGACATCTAAACCACCCTCACAAGGCTCAGAGAAGCTTGTGGAAGAAGGATCCGAGATTATATAAGAGCAGGAGGATGGGGATGAGGCCTATGGAATGCTGTATATACCTTAGTTGTTATACTCATGAGCTCAAAGCAGATTGATTTTCTGCACAAGGTTGAGCCTGTCAGTATTTCTTCATGAGTGGAGGAAGGTCTCATAAGACCCATACACCTTCCAGAGTAGCTGGTGGCAGCCATTGGTTGCTAGGGGAGGGAGAGACATGGTCTTCAATGCTGTGCCCACTGATTAGTTGCATATAATCCAGTAAGTAAAGAGTTCCCACTCTCTTCATGGTACCCTAATTAATTTAGTGAGTTAAAAAAATATTAAGAATTGAAGTAGGATAGAGATTAATTGAGGACAAGAACTATTTTAGGGGGAGAAGAACAGAGGGTAACTGGAGAGAAATAAGATCAAAATGCATTATATACATGTATGAACATGTGAAATTAAAATAAAATTAGGTTCACAAGAATTATTAGGATTTTCCAGAATTCTGGCCTCCCAGTGCATAGGATGATAGAGATTGGGAAAGAAGAAAACTGCCTTTTCCCTGTTTGGGTTTAAATTGTAATATAAGTAATTCAAATTTACTCTCCTTTTCTTCACTCTGTTTTTACATCCAATCCTGTCTACCACAACCAAAGGAGATTCATCTTCTTTCTTCTTCTCTTGCCACCTCAACATGCAGCAAAAGTCACATGAAGACATACACATTTGTTTTTGTCCAGGTAGATGGAATCTGCCAGATATCAGCTGGGAGGATTTCAGTTTAAAGATATCATGCTAGTACATGAGTGAGTTCTTTCAGAGGAATTCAAAAGAAGTAACAGGAAAATGAAAATCAGGCTGTGATGTGGTGCTTGATTGGTATCATTATCTTTTCTGGGTGTTCATGTTTATGTTAATTGCCTGATTTTTTTTTTGTTTTGCCTTCCTTTTCCTGAAACTAGGTATTTGCATAAAATCTTCAAATAGCTTTTCAGGAAGGATCTCAAGACACTGGGAAGGTTATGATGCAGAGAAGGGGAAGGCAAGACACTAATTCATAAATTTGCCCCTACTTTACAACCTGGAAAAATTGTTAATGCCCCATTTTCTGTTCTCAGAAGTTATCCCTGGCTGGAGGGTAAATCATATGATCACCCTATATATAGGTCACATGTTTACAAATAGGAGATTATAAGAATTTACAAATACTAAGTATCTTTTTAAGTAGACATGTGATCCTTTTCTTTGGCCCCTTCTCTCAGTATTTGAATCAAAAACTTGTTTACAAACATGAACTAGGGATGCATAAGTACATTTTATCCTTATAAATCTGTGGGATTACTTAGAATTTGCATGTAAAAAGTATGCCCTCACTGAACATTTTTAACTAGACTGAAATGAAAATGAGACTTGAGTATATGAATTTCTAAATGATGTGTATAATCACCCAGTACACATAGGCAGCAGCAGATGGCATTCTCTCCCTACAACTGTCGGTCCTCTGGCATATGTTGGTAGCAGTTGCTGTTAGATTTAGTGGGAAACCACTTGACTAGTGAAGCCAAAAAGCATAAGAAAGCATAACTGAAACTAACAGGAACTGCTGCAAATATTGCAGTTCAGTGTTGAACTAATGTATCAGTGGCTATTTCTAAGCACTTAGATACATTTCGATTGTAAAACCTGTCTTTGAATTTGACAGTTTTTAGGAAAAGTGTTTAGGAAATATAGGCACAGAAAGCAGTTTTGAGCATAGAATTTATACTAACTATTTTTAGCAGTGAGGCTTAATTTTAAATATTCTAGTATTCTAAATATGATGGCAAATTGTAGGGGATAGTATCTTTGGCAGTTAAGAGTATGCTTTGAAGCTTGACTGTTAGAGAATAATGCTCAATGAATTTTGGAGTTTTCTCTATTAAGTAGTTTAAAAGTTTGTGAGGCTTATTTCTGGTATTTTAATTATATACTATGTATGATTATTTTATTTAAACTTATTTATTTATTTGAGATAAAGAAAGAAAGAGGTGGTGGGGGTGAGGGAGAAGGAGAGGGAGAAAGAGAGGAAGGGAGACAGAAAGGATGGGTGCACCAGGGCTTCTAGCCACTGAAAACGAACTCCAGATGCATGTGCCACCCTGTTCATCTGCCTTATGTGGATACTGGGAAATCAAACCTGGGTCCTTAGGCTTCCCAGGCAAGAGCCCTAACCACTAAGCAATCTCTCCAGCCCCTATGTATGATTATAAGAATTAATATTATTGTTTAGTATTAGTTTCTATCAGATTGTCATTAACTGTATAAATTTATCATAATATTGTGATATGGCCTCACCTAGTAAGGTTTTTTTATTCTTGGTGAGTATTTAGTGCTTGTAATCCAAGTTAATATTCATCTAGCTTGATTGTTTGGTTGCCTGGGGGTTATTCTGCAAATAATAAGCCTTATATAAATATTATACCACAGTATTCAAATAAGCCCCTTTTAAAAGGATTATTTTTCTATACCTCTTTGCACTTAACTTATCCCATATGATAATTAATGTACATCAGTTATAAAAGCATATTCTGTCCCTTACTTTTTAAATTGTTGAGTAGACTAGACAAAAGGCCTGCTTATTTCATTTTAAAGGAATGTGATTATACAAATAGAGTTGCCAAATTAAACTTTAAAGTATTAGCTACCTAAGTACATTAAATGTTGATTCACAAACATTAAATGCTAGACAAAAAAGTTAGGGGCAAATAATCCTGGGATTAAAATTTTAGCTGCCACAGGTAATTGCAATTATGATATAAGTTGAGAAATATAAAATGGAAAGTTCAAATTTATTTTTGAAAAACCATCCTTGTATTTTTTATATAGGTGATTCCTATTTATCATGTCAAATTAATTATACTATTGTTTGGCATGAACTCTCCTGTGAATTACATAGTTATAAAATTCATGTATATATGCAAGTATTAGTTACTTATTGCTGGGACAAAATGCTTGATCAGAAGCAGCTTATGGGAAGAAAGGGTTTATTTCAGCTCACGGTTTCGAGGGGTCGCTTCATCATGGCAGGGAAAGCATGGCACATACAAGCAGACAGCCAGGGTATCTTTTCACTTCAGTAGGAAGAAAACAGCATGAGTGAGCTCACTAGCCCTGACAAGGGTTGGGGGGGCATACTATAAAATTCAAGGCCTGACCCTAGTGACACACCTTCTCCAGCAAGGCTCTACCCCCAAAGGCTCCACCAGCTGGAAATTGAGTATGAGGCTTAATCACAAATACATGGGGGCCATTTTACATTCCAACTACCACAGTACATTTACTAAACACTTAATTTTTACTTTACTTAGCACTTTGCCACATTACTTGATAAAAATGTATACTTACTCACAAAATATTTTAAATCTAAATTCTGTTCTCAATTTAAAATTATAATTTTCTTGTCGGGTATTATGGCACACACCTTTAATTCCAGCAGTTGAGAGGCAGAGATAGGAGAATTCAAGAATTCATGAATTCAAGGCCACCCTGAGACTGCATAGTGAATTCCAGGTCAGTCTGGGCTAGAGTGAACACTACCTCACACAATAAAAAATATATAATTTTTAATTTTTATAAACTCTAAAGTATGAACTTTGAAAAATATAGACAGTTAAACAAAGTAAACTCATATGTGTACATTCATAGATTAGACAGAAAGCATTTTTGTATTGTCCTCCTGAGTACTTAGATGATAATTAATTTTTAAATAAAGTGGAAGTGATCTGCAAGAGCTTATTAAGTTTTGTTTTACCTTTATTCATGACAACTTTTGGATGTTTGAGCCTTAAAATGGCTGTACAAAATTCAACTAGTAAAAATAGTAAATGAAATATCATGTAAAAAAATTGATGTATCTTTAAATCATTTTCACCACTAAAAACTACTCAAGAAAATTTAAGGACTAAAATTTACAATTCTTTTCTTAAAATTTATTGTATTTATTTGAGAGAGAGGAAGGAGAGAAATAGGCAGGTTAAGAGAGAGAGAATGGGCATGCCAGGGCCTGCAGCCACTGCAAACGAACTCCAGATGCGTGTACCCCCTTGTGCATCTACTTTACATGGGTCCTGGGTAATCAAACCTGGATCCTTTGGCTTTGTAGGCAAGCACCTTAACTGCTAAGCCATCTCTCCAGCCCAAAATTTATAATTCTTAATTATCTCTGACATTGACTTGTAGTTTTTCTCAATACTCTTTGGGTTTTGTGGATATTATATACTGGATAGATAATCTTCCCTCACAATTCAAAAGATGAGCCTTACAGTCGTCCCTGAGAAAATATTTTTCATTATTTAAGTTGTATAATGGTTCATGATCCTTGCCTTTATTTGATAGTCTTGTCTTCTAGAACATTAATTGATATTTTTGAAAATTCAGACTCTACCAAATACTTTATGGACCAGTTCGTAAGATTGAAATAGGGAACTTTCATTATTAAAGTTTTGCTATGGATTCTGCTCTGAAAATTATTCCAGTTGCTTAAAGGAAGGTCTTATCGCTAATTTTGCTGTTTTGAATATGGAGTCATGCAAATCTTCTGAAGTCCTACTAGAATGTGTTCACCTGTGATGCTCATGCTAAAATTGGCGATTTTCATTAAAATTTAGTGTCAGAATTTCAGTGAGACTGATACAGCATCTCTGTTGGCCTTTGATCATAATTGCTCAAGGTAGATTCCTTGAAGGGAATCATGGTGAAAATGAATCCATTCCACTTCTGCTGTAGAAACCTTGAAGCTACTCAGTCTGTGTAAAACTATCCGTTCCACATTTCACTTTTAGCTGTGAATGTTGAACCATTAAAGATAGTTATCATAAAAAGTAGCTCTTAAAGAAATGTAGATATATATATACATGTATGCATATTTTCCAGAAGGGGATATATGCTTCAAGACAGTGATTCCAGTGGTATCACATGTTTCCTACAAAACATAGAAAAATCATGGATCATTGTAGTTTTAAATATTTGTTTCATAATTAGAAGTCCTTATGTTAGTTACTTAACCATTGATGTACTAATATCTCATTTTTTGTAGGTAAGTGTAAAAAAACTGTAGTCATAGGATATTATCCTCAGGGCACATTATTATTTAAGAATATGTTTAGCCTAAGAGCTTAATACTAAATAAACATTTTAATAATATATTGGGGCTTATGCTTATTTATTTCACATACATATACTGTTCATCACTAATTCCTGTTTTTATCTAACCAAATTAGATTTGTAGAAAAACATATAGTAGTGTTATGCCACAGTCACAGACTGTTGATTAACTTACATGGATGTGGTATTGTTACAGTGGTATAAATGTAAAACAGTAAGAGTTAAAATGTTAGTGAAAATAAGAAATACGATAAAATATGAACTTGCTCTCTGTGGTATTAGAACAATGAATTATTTTTGCTTTCTATTTTGTTATAGTTTTGAATATTTCCTAATGGTTGTTATATATATTTGAAAATTGTAGTACCATCATCCCATTGAAAGGGCTTAAGTGTGATTGTTTGAGTCTCCTACTGACTTTGTTCAGATTATAATTTTGGACAGCAAACTAGTTCATAACATACTTGAAGTTTATTAAATGAAGTTTTAAAAAGTATGTGGTCAGTAATTATCCCCCAATTTTCCTATATTCAATATTTTGTGAATTTAGGCTCAATTTACCTATATTCAATATCATGTGAATTTAGCTCCATTACACCTAAATAGCTATGATTTACATTTATTAGATGCCTACTGATTTCAGAGAAAATTATGTACATTTTATATTTGTACTTATATTTTGTCAAACTATCAATCCTGGGTTATATAGTCTTCTTGCCACCATGTGTTCGTAAACCAGATGAATGCAACCTTTAATGAAATGAAATATAATTTATGTTTTATATGATACATTTATTTATTTTTCTTTTCTTGTGAAAAGCCAAAAATTGTTTTTGCTTAAGTAAAGGATAAATGAGAATTATGGAGAAGGATCTTTTACTGTCTTAATGATTAATGATCACTGGACACTTTTGAAAGATTAGCATTTTTCAGAGCTGCTAAAAAATACACTGTTTTATTTAATTACAAGAAAGTAAAGGCTCTTCACACTGACAGGTGGTGGAAATTAGCAGGCAGTTTTGAAATTGTGCTGTGCACAAGAAATTAGATCTCATTTTAATTCTGCTTTTCTCAACTAGCAAATGAGGTTAATGCCATACATATTCAGCTGATATGGATGAAGAAATTGATATAAAGTAGATCAACATTGCTACAGGGCTAGATTAATTTATAGGTAAAGAGGCAGTGATAAATGAAAGTAATGTAGTAGTGGTCACTAAACTCCCCTGCCATGAGGGATTCAGTGGCGTTAGTTGCTCATTAAAGGCATTGTCATGGAGCATCAAATGGAAATTTGAAAAGGAATAGCCAACTAACCCCTAATTATCAAAATACAGAAAATACTAATTATGCCTTAATTAGCTTTTCTTTTAATGTACTGAAATTTGTTACTTTTTGCGTGGCACAAATGGATAGTTATATCAACAATAAATAGGTTGTTTTAATAACTTTCTTTTACCTCTGGGAAAACTACACTCCAATTTTTAATATGCAATAATGCTTCTCTCTAGCCTGTAGGAGATGAAAATTATTAAGTAGGTTTATTTTTTTGAAGATTTTACAGCAGCTTTGGGAAGAATTATTTCACCATGCATCAATTACTTTTAATTGAACTGAATATTTTTCAGATTGTAGCAAATGCCTCTCATTTAAGTTTAGCAGTTAAGAGTTTAAGGAAGCATCATCATGAGAACTGCACATAACCTCTGTCATATATTATAACGAATAAGGGTGATTATTTTTCATGTGTTAAGAAAGAAGCCAAGGTAGAAATTGCAAAGGTGGGTGCCTTATTTATCTGTAGTCATTGTGGAGAAATAGAGACTATGCATCCTAGAAACTTTGCTTGTGATTCTTTTCCTTTCCCAAAATAATGTCATTGTCAATAATCTTGTTAAGAAAGGGATTGTCTGTTTGCAATAAAGACACAGTGTTAGAAAGGGAAGCATCTTGGGCTTTTAGTCTGATAGATACCCAGGCAGCTCTGTTATATGTAGTAGATTTTACAACTCTTGGTAAATCTATTGCCTTAAAAAAAAAAAAAAAAACTTTTGTTGAAAAGTCTCATGCATGTATTTAATGTATTTTGATCAGAATACCTTCCCATTGCCTTGTCTTATTCCACAGGCCTTCCAGGGAACTGCTTCTTGTTGTTCAGCTAGCCCATCTTCTCCTTTGTCTCCCCGCCCCATTCTGTCCGTGACAGAATGTCAGTGGGCCCAGTATTGTGCATATCTTGTGCTTGTAACAATTCATTGTGAGGGAAGTCGTGAATGAAATGGTTACATTATGTCCATAAGACAGGGTTCCACGGCACTCCTCTTCATCCTTTGGCTCTTCATTCTTTCTTCTCTTTCACAATGTTCCCTGAACTTTGGAGAGCATGATATACCTGTCTCATTTAGTGCTGATCATTCAGCACTTGGACTGGTTTTGAGTCTCCTTAGTAGTCACCAAAGCTGAAAGCTGTACTAACCCACAAGCACAAACATAATTCATATAAGGCAGTTTGGTGGGCATTTAGCCCAACAACAATAATAATTTCTCTTCTAGATATTATGACTTCCACAAGCACCAGCTTTTGACCAGGTTTCAGTACTAGATAGATTCCTCCCATGGAGTTGGCCTCAAATCCGTAACCTTTCCTGAGTATTCACATCATTATCTGTCACCAGAGTGATACTTAGCTTGAGGATTAAGTTAAATACGGCATATCCCTGAAATAAGATTTTAATACAGTACAGATGTTTGGTGTTATTGGATAAAGAAAAGAATTTTTAAAAATTCTCTCTATAAAAAAAATTAAGTTATGATGAAATTCTCTGAAGTCGTTGCATATAACCTAATCTTTGGAACATTTAATATGATTCAAAATCTATGTTGGAGGCTAACCAGGTTATCACATAGTGATTTTTTTTTTCTTTTAGTAGAGAATTTAGAAACTATGTCTTTGGGGCAAGGAATGGTAATAGTGTCAGGTAAGCAAAGGTCATGTTTTCTCTTAGTATCAGGCAGAATTGGAAATTCAAACATCCTTGATTCAAAAGCCACAATTCTAGAAAAAGACAAGTCTGACTTTAACCTTTTCAAACTGATAATTACTTCAGATCTGTATATCTCTTGTTTTTGATGCTTACATTTAATTTGTGTTTCATCATTTAATCTTCTTCTATTCTTATTGTCCTTTTGGGCAGCAGTTATGAAATACAACATCTACTAAACAGGTGTGTGACACTTTGTTTTCCTTATTAGAAAAAATATACCTGATTTTTTGGTAATTTTATTCTGTTATATCCTCATTTTTTCATTTTTTAATAAATTATTTTAATTTTTAGAAGAGCAAGAGAGAGAGAGAGAGAGAAAAGAAGAGAATTGGCGTGTCAGGGCCTCAGCCACTGCAAGCGAACTCCAGACGCTTGTGCCACCTAGGGGGCATGTGCTACATTGTGCTGGCCTCGCCTTTGTGTGTCTAGCTTACATGGCATCTGGAAAGTATAACATGAGTCCTTAGGCTTCACAGCACCTTATATGCTAAGCCATCTTTCCAGCCCTTTTTTCATTTTTTGTTTAGAGGCAAGCCCAACAGACTGGCCTTTTTTTTTTTAATGTGAGAGACTGAAAGTGAGCAAGTGAGTGAGAGAGCGAGTAAATTGGCACACCAGGGCTTCCAGCCACTGTAATTGAACATCAGTTGCTTGTGCCACCTGTGTGCTTGTGTCACTTTGTGAGTCTGTCTAACATGGGATCTGGAGGGTCAAACATGAGTCCTTGCGGGGCACTGGTAATATAGTGGTGAGCATAGCTGCCTTCCAAACATGAGTCTAGGCTTCACAGGCAAGTGCCTTGATCCATCTCTCCAGCTCTGTCCTCATCTTATTTATTAGTTATATTGTACATTTCATCAAAGAAACCAAAATAGAGAAACAATTTGAGAGAAGAAAAGAAATTGTTTACCAAAAGAAGAGAGAGCAAGAGGGCATTTTACAATAGAAATCTAGAACAACATTAAAAATAAGCTTTGCTTTGTCTTTTTAATAGGATTATGAATACTCAATAAACACATGGGTAAAGTATAGACTGAAGCACTGTGCATATCTCATGCAGTGTGCAAAGGAAGAATACCACAGAGTGGCCAGTGATTCTAAAAGGAAGGAAAATGAATTGTTTCTGTGGAGTATAGTGGACTAGGAAAGATTGTCATAGAAGTAGAGACGTAAAATTTTTATGTTCACCAGAAGTAATAAAGGCTAGCATGTCAAGTTGGATCAAGATCTCAAATTGAGTCTTCCTGGAAACTTGTTAGAACTTGAGACTCTCAGACTCTACTGAATCCAAAAGTGTGAGGATGGGTGGCCTCACAAAGCTTTGAGCTGATTCTGATGCCTGCTGTATATAGTTTGAGCACCTCTGACTTGTCTATTGGAAGGTACGAAAGAAAGGGTGACAATGGACTCTCTCTGTTGTCTACTTGTTAGTAACTCTGAATGTTAACTGAAGCTATGTTTCCCTCTCAAAAATAAGGCAGTGAGTGAGAAGATAAGGGGTTGCTAGTCAACAACAGTGTCAATGAGGTGAAAGATTATAGGAGTAGAAACTAGTTGGCAGAAACCATAGATGGATGGAGTGATTAGAATAGTACTTAGGATGTAAAAGAAGCTAACATGGATTTCATTGAAGTTGGTTAACTTGGTCATTTGAAATTGCATATTTGTTTCATTTAAACTGTGTTAAGTAGTTTTCATTCATTTTCCTAGGTGAATATGAGAGTGTTTTTTTTCTCTAGAGAATTTTGTTTTTGTAGTTATAGCACACTAAAAAGTTTTGGAGATAAATGTGAAGACAGAGTTTAGACTTAGGTGGATCTTATTCTAGAATGCATAACATATGTACATCATGCCTAGGTTTCTAATTTTTACCTAAAATCTGCCTGATTATGAAAATTAAAAATGTATCTAAAGTTACATTGTCATCATGAGTTCTTCCTTTTAATACAAGGGAACAACTAATCCTCCTTGTATTCTGATTTGGCTTTGTAATAATTTCTAAAAAGAAAATAAAAATATTAAAGTGTTTGCTAGCTGTAAGTGGGAGGAACCACTGAAATATGCATTGTGGCTCTTGATCTTCATTGTGACATCTAGACCTGTGGTTTGCATAAGAATACGAGGGCTTACCAGGGAGAATGTGTTAAATGCAGGTTGTTGTGTCTCTCAGAAACTTTTGCACAGTAAATCTGGGATAGGACCCAGAAATGTATATTTTATCAAGCATTACTGGTAATTTTGATTTTGGTGATTCTAGTATACTTGGATGATCATTAATTCCGAAGTTCTTCTCCCAGCCCACAAAGAGCTACTACCAATGATGATAACATAAGTCCTCCCACAAGGATATCTGTTATTTAATTTAGGCTGCTAGTTGGCTTAGTGAAATCTTATAAACCCAATTTTTTGGTCAATAAATACTTGTTGACTAATCTAATTTTTCTTTTAGGCTGTTAGTAACATATGTTAGAAGCCATAAAATCTGTATACTCAATCAGCCCTAGTGACCCAGACCTTTGATTCTAATACTTGGGGGGTAGAAACAGGAATAGCTGTCTTAAAAGTGCATATTCTGGGCTGAAGAGATGGCTTAGTAGTCAACGTGCTTACTTTCAAGCCTAAGGGCCAGGCTCATTTCCCCAGTAACCACGTAAGTCAGATGTACAAGGTGGTATGTGCATCTGGAGTTTATTTGCAGTCTCTCTTTTCTGTCTCCTTCTCTCTCTCAAATAAATAAATAAAATATTTTTTAAAGTGCATATCCTTTGACCCAGTAATAGCATTCATAGAAATTTCTTATTAGAAAATCATCACTCCTCACTACATAAATTTAAAAATATCTGCCCCTTTGTCTTCACAATTCATTTGATTTTATACACAAAAGCTAAATATACACATTAATTTTTATCATATTTAGTTTTACAGCATGCTCTGAAGTCTGCCAAATATATAAATTAGTCATTGACTT
The DNA here is from genome assembly GCA_036346955.1 of Dipus sagitta. Taxonomy (NCBI): domain Eukaryota; kingdom Metazoa; phylum Chordata; class Mammalia; order Rodentia; family Dipodidae; genus Dipus; species Dipus sagitta. Next base: position 45,274,324 of record CM070777.1, on the reverse strand, counting down.
TGGAGAATTTTGTTTTTATGGGCACACGTTTTTAGCTGTGTCATTTTGAACAAAATAGTAATATTGGAGCAGTTGCTATTTCCAGTAAGAATACTCAGGCCATTATGAGATGGAAGACATTGTAAGAAGACATAATAAGAAGATATAGAAGCTCATTTACATAACCTTGTTTTTGTTTTGTTTTGTTTTGTTTTGTTTTGTTTTGTTTTGTTTTGGGGTGAAGCCCAGAAGACTGCCCTTTGTTTTTAATGTGTGTGTGTGTGAGAGAGAATTGGCAGTCCAGGGCCTTCAGCCACTTCAATCAAGCTCCAGATGCATGAGCCCCCTTGTGCACATGTGTGACTTTGTGTGCTTGCATCACTGTGCATCTGACTCACATGGGACCTGGAGAGTCAAATATGAGTCTGTAGGCTTTGCAGGCAAGTGCCTTGATTTCTAAGCTATCTCTCCAGCCCATAACCTTGGTTTTATAAAATTCATTATATTCCTCGTAATATATATTCATATAAAAGTATCAGAATGATAATAGATATATTACTTAAATCAACATAGTTTTAGAAAAGGAGTTCACATTAAAAGTACATATGAAGGCTGGAGAGATGGCTTAGCAGTTAAGGGGCTTGCCTCTGAAGCCTGAGGACCCATGTTTTTTTCTCTCCAGATCCCATGTAAGCCAGATGCACAAAGGTGACGCAAATGCTAGGTTGCATATGTGTACTAGGTGGCGCAGGAGTCTGGAGTTCAATTACAGTGGCTGAGGCCCTGTTGTGCCAGTTTTCTCTCTCTCTCTCATTCTAAAAGAAATAAAACAAAAGAAAATGCTAAAAATATTAATATTCTGAAGGCTTATGGAAGAGAATCATAAGTACGAGGCTTCTCTGGCCTACAGAGTGAGCTCAAGGCTAACCTGAAAACTTAATGAGACTCAGACTCAAGATAATAAAAAAGGAAAAATAGGGCTGAGGATATGGCTTAATGGTAAAGCACTTAGAATGTAGACCTTTATTTTCCTAATGAAATGATTTTACCAAATTATTTTTCCGAAATCAGTACATTAATGCATTTTCCATGAGTAGAACATAAGTCTGTGTTTACCACAATTAACTTGTAAAAAATATATATGTACATTTATATATATATATATGTATATATATGTATATGTATATACACATTTATATATATACATATATATATATATATATGTATGTATGTATATATATACACTTTTTATTTGGTTGCTTGAGGTAGGGTCTCATTCTAGTTCAGGCTGACCTGGAATTCACTCTGTAGTCTCAGGGTGGCCTTAAACTCGCGATGATCCTCCTACCTCTGCCTCCCGAGTGCTGGGATTAAAGGCGTGCACCACCACACCCGGTGTAAAGTATATTTTTATTTGCAAACAAAATCTTGATACTAGTTACACATTGGTGTCTTGCCACCTTAACATATTTTTACAATGAAAAGTAATCTATTATAAAATTAGCCAAGGTTTTCAATTGCTATAAACTGGCTTTATTTTATACGGTTAATAAAGGAAGATTATGTGCAAGCATTGCAGTTATCATTATTATGCACATCTATTAGTTGAAATATTAAGCTTACTGTATACATACTATCTAGAGGCAGTCTTATAAAGTACATTCACAATGCTATAAGCAATATTTATAAACAAATATTAAATGATTCAGATTTGGTACTATCTTTTTTCAACCTTAGTCATGAATACATGGGCAAGGATGGGGATGGAGTGCTAGAGAGATGGCTCAGTCAATGAAATGCTTGCTATGCAATCATGAGGACAATCCCCTGACCCATGCAAAATCTGGATAGGCTTGTAATCCCAGCACTGGGAAGTCAGAGACACGTAAATCCCTGCTTGGGGACTAGCCAATCAAGTGTAATCGGTGAGCTCTAGAGACTGTGTCTCTTATAAAGGGGGAAAGCATTCCTGTGGACAACACTGTAGATTGTTCTTTGTGAGCTTGTTGGTCCTGTTACTTCTCAACAATCTCCCCTTATTACATACCTCTTAACATTTTCTGGGTTTAGTTACTTGTTGCTGTGATTAAATATCTGACAAGAAGCAGCTTATAGAAGGAAGGGTTCGTTTTCACTTGTAAGTTCAGAAGATACAGTCTGTCATGTGGAGAAGGCATGGCATCAGGAACATTACCAGGAAGTAAAGAGAACAGGAAGTAGGATGGGGCTATAAAACCTCAAGGTCTGCCCACAGGGACCCACTTCTTTCAGCAAGGTGCAGCCACCTCAAGGCAATTTCTTAACTGTGAGCCCTGTAAGATCATAAAAACAAGTTGTGGGGACTAAAGCTCAACAGATATAGTGTTTAGCCCAAGTGTAAATACCCGAGTTTGTATCCCCTGCATGCATGTGAAAAAGCCAGGTGCTGTAGCAGAAGTGTGTAGTTCCAGCATACCTATGGCAAGAAGGGAGACAGAGACAGTAAAACCCACCCAAAGCACACAGACCAGCTAGGTTGGGAGCAGCGAACAATGAGCGAGAGACTTCGCCTCAAGCCAGAGAGAGAGCCAGGGCCAACTCCTGAAAGGTGTCTGGTGACCTCCACATGTGCATGGTGGAATACACATGCCTGCTTGCTCGCTCTCTCGTTCTCTCTCTCTCTCTCTCTCTCTCTCTCTCTCTCTCTCTCTCACACACACACACACACACACACACAACAAGAGTAACAAAGATTACATAGTTCTAAATGCAATGGCACAGAGTCAACAGTGCCATTCCAAGAGGGAGGAATTGGGACCATGGTAAGAAAAGGTTGGGCCAAAGCAAGAAAACAACCAAGCAGAACAAACACCAAGTCCTGAAGCTGTGTGTCTAGGACTTGTGATGGGAGTCATGTCGGCTCCAGAATGCCTGGGTAGCCTCAGCCTTCGAGCTCTGCTGCATGGAGGACATATAGCCTCTGGGACCAGCTCTACTCTGTGCCCGACTTTCCCTGCCAGTTGTCCCACGATCTCCAACATCTTGAGTCTCCATTGCAACTTAGGGTTCACTTGCACAGTTTCACTTACTGGCCTTATGGGGACTCTGACCCTGCCACACATTACCTGGCTTTGGTGGTTCTCTGAACTCACGGAGCAAGACTTCACAACCTCCTCATTCTTGATCTTTCACTCCTATAAAACCAGTAACATGTGGACAATGCTGGCACCTCTATTAGCTTAATGCAACTTTCCTGCCAGACATGTGCAGAGATTTGTCTCCAGGTGATTCTAGACCCAGTAAGCTGATAGTAGAGACTGACTGTCACAGCCTCTGGGCCCCAGAAGTTATCAGACAGCCTAACACCTGTATAATTGGGTTCTAGGTAAGGGTGACAAAGAAAATAGCTAATGAAACATTGACCATGTTATTCTACATTTAATTAAAAATAATAAAACCATAAGTCTAGATGTTCAACTCTAAAGTACATTTTTAATGCAATTACAGAAGATACTTTTTGAAGCATGTATAGAAAACAAGGAAACACTACTGTGCACCAAAACAAATCATAATAAAATTATGGGTGTTTATATTACAAAGAAGACTTTAAAATCAGCTAGTTCTGTTTTGTTCTGTATTCCCAGAAAAGATGAGTAAGTTAAACTCAAACTGAGTATATGCTAGGATGTCATTAAAATATGAGTAGAAGCTGGGTGTGATGGCCTGTGCCTTTAATCCCAGCACAGGCAGAGGCAGGAGGATCACTGTGAGTTCAAGGCCAGCCTGAGACTACATAGCGAATTCCAGGTCAGCCTGGGCTAGAGGGCAAGCCTACCTTAAAAAACAAGTGTGTGGGCTGGAGAGATGGCTTAGTGGTTAAGCGCTTGCCTGTGAAGCCTAGGGACCCTGGTTCGAGGCTCAATTCCCCAGGACCCACATTAGCCAGATGCACAAGGGGGCACACGCATCTGGAGTTCGTTTACAGAGGCTGGAAGCTCTGGCGCACCCTCTCTCTCTCTCTCTCTCTCTCTCTCTCTCTCTCTCTGCCTCCTCCTCTCTGTCGCTCTCAAATAAATAAATAAACAAAAAAAAAAACACAAACAAACAAGTGTGTGTTTGTGTGTGTGGAGAGAGAGGGAATTTGTAAAGACTAATAATACAATAACAAACCTGTAAGACAAAGAGGAAACATCTGATAAAAGAAGGGATATAAATATAGATGTTACACACATTGAAGGCAATTGAGGAGCCTTATGAATGACTTTATATCACTAAAGTTAAAAAGCTTTGAAAAATTATTAAATCTTTTAAAAAATAAAACGTAACCTAACAAAAGAGGAAAATCTAAATAGTTCATATCTTGATAAGTGTAATTAAGTTTGTATCCAAATATCTTCCAATATAGGAAATTCCAGATACAAATTACTTTGCTGATGTATTCTTTCAAATATTAAGAGGAAGAAATAGCTCCATTTTTGTTTGGTGTGTGTGGAGTTTGTGTGATGTGTGTGTTGTGTGTGCACATGTTTGTACTGATGTGTGCACTATGCATGTGTGTGCCCTGAGGCCAGAGGAAAATGTCCAGTCTCATTCTCTTGTCATCCACATCCACACGTGGACTTGGATTACAGTGGTACATGGCCGCGCCCATGTGTGGGTTCTGAGGGCTCCAGTTTGGCTTTCTCTGGCCCAAGAGGCCCTCTCATGCTTAAGCTGCAAGCACTCTTAACTCCTGAGCCATCTCCTCAGCCCTCAAATAGCACTATTTGTATACATTCAAAGGAGTGAGAGTTCAGTTTCTCTTATAAGACTAATATAATTAAATCTGATGATGCTATTACATTGAATTCTAGGCTATTGTCCCACTTTGTATCTTTCTGTGGCTTCACATGGGTACTGGGAAATCAAACTCAGATTGGAGGCTTTACAAGCAAGAGCCATTTAACCTGTGAGCCTTCTCCCCAGCCTTCATTAGACAAATAAAAATAAAGCAGCAAATGATGATAATACAGGTAAAAACACAATATAATCTTTTCTTTAGGCCTGAACATTGAATCAGCTTTTGTATATAGAAGTACATATTGCCCAGTGCTGCTTCCCTCTTAGAAAAGAGCCAGAATTCTGATTAAAAAAAAAGTTGTTTTAAACAATATCCTAGAAAATGTAAAACAAGAGCTGTAATATTACTGCTGTAGGTAATGTTTCCATCAAGAGCACAAAACTAGAGACCTTTTTTTTTTTTGTTTTTGTTTTTGTTTTTGTTTTTGTTTTTTCAAGGTAGTGTCAGGCTGGCCTAGAATTCATGGTGATCCTCCCACTCCTGTCTCCTTGAGTGCTGGGATTAAAAGTGTGTGTCACCATGCCCAGCGAGACCATGATCTTTTTTTTTTTAATTTTCACCAAGAACACCTTTATTACTGAAAGACTAATGAAAATGTAACAGATTGTGGAAAAGGGAGTGGAAAGCAGGTTAAGAGCCACGAGGTGGGAAGGCGTACTGTGCGGTACTGTTCTCCTGGCAGGAACAGACTGGTACATTCATGAGCCAGTGATTACCTATGTCCTCACTGAAGAGTGCCCTCATTGGAATGGGAGTGGGAAGAGGGGACAAAATACGATAAACTGATGGGAATATGGTTAATTTGCAGAATGTTCATAAACGTCCAAATAAAAGTTATTTTTTAAGAGGTAGTCACATTAGGTTATTACCAAGAAATCTAAAACTGCCAGTCAGAGCTGCTTCTCCTCCCCCCCCCCACCCAAGTAAAGTATCATTTTAGCCCAGGCTGGCCTTGAACTCACAGCTATCCTCCTACCTCTGCCTCCCAAGTGCTGGGATTAAAGGTGTGCACCACCATGACCTGGCTCAATGCTTCTAATTAGCATAATTAGTATGAGACCACCAGTCAAAACCTTATGTGAGTAGCAGCAATCATTTTTGTTATTTTTTTAAGATCAAAGTCTCATGTCACCCAGGCTGATCTCACACTTGTTGTGTAACTGAGGATAACTTTGAACTGATCTTCCTTCTATCTCCCAGGAGCTAGTGCATGTCTTCCGTGGGTCTCACCTAGAATAACTTCTGAAAGCTTTGTTTACCGTATCTGTTCTAGTAAGAGGGACTGTGCTGGCCTTAGGCTGGTACGCATAGGTCCATGTAGCAATTATCACACAACCAAGCCCGTAAGGAAAGATAAATAACGCCATGTAAAAGTAAATATGATCTCTTATGTTCAAGGGGAATAATACCTAATTCTCGGGGACATAATGCAGCAACAGACATAAAGACAAGTATGAATCATAACCCTTGAGGAAAAACTAAAAAGAGTGGTAAAAGACGCACACACAATCCTGTACCCTGGGGACAGTGGAAGCTCCATGGACCAGGTGGCATCCAGACCAGACAAGGAACACTAATGAGTATCATCGTGAGAGGGACATCAAGGCTGTAGACCAACATGGGCCAAGACATTGAGTGGGAGACACTACTCAGGACAGTGCAGTGTTTGCTCTGGTAAAGGGATGTAATCTGCTCTGAAAAGATCAAACTGCACCAACCTCAAAGCAGGGATCATGTACATCATCTTTTAACTCCTTACAGTTCACCTATGTCCCCACTGTGACACTACTGAGACAAAGTATGCCTTGTTCTCACACTGACCAGGGTAGCATGCTCCTGATTCGTCCCCAAGTAAGCACAATGCAAATATACACTCACCCCAAGTAGAAGCCAGCGTCAAACCTCCAATACTCACGACACTAACAGCATACTTTAATCTTTTGTAACTCACAAAGTATACACACTGTGTACTGTTCTGGAAGTATAACATGCCATGTTAGACTCCTTGTCTTGAGGTAGTTCAAAGTCTTGAAACAGAAAATTTACACATCTGTCTGCACTACCATGGAGGAATAGCTATTAAAGCCAACAATCAAACCCTTATCTCCTGCTTCTCAGATTATTACTTCTTTCCTTCAGTCCTAACAAACTAGCAACCAGAAAAATGGAGATGAAGCTATGGAAAGATATTTAACCCAACAAAGAATCCATGAAGCAAGAGGGGAATCTGTGTCATTACTCTGACAGTCTGAACTTGACTAAAAAGAAAATCCTTACTTACCAAAGACATGCACTTTACAAAGTACCCAAGAAGCACTGAGGAGCCTAAGGCAGGGGCTGCAGTCTAGGCTGTCCTGGTGTAGACAGTGAGACCTTGTCTCAGGAGAGAATAAGAGCTAACACTCAAAAATAATAGTGGGCTGCTCCCAGCACTCAGGAAGCAGAGGTAGGAGGGTCGCCACTGAGTTTGAGGCCACCTTGAGACTACACAGTGAAGTCCAGGTCAGCCTGAACTACAGTGAGACCCTACCTCAAAAAAAAAAAAAAAAAATAGTGGGAACATAAAATTAGTGTTAAATTAATCCTTTTTTTTCCCCCTGAGGTGGGGTCTCATTCTAGCTCAGGCTGACCTGGAATTCACTATGTAGTCTCAGGGTGGCCTTGAACTTACAGCAGTCCTCCTACCTCTGTCTCCCAGGTGCTGAGATTAAAGGTGTGCACCACCACGCCCAGCCTATCATTATTCTTCAACAGAGTTCTTCCAAAATGCCATAAAGAAGGAAGCTTGGTCAACTGTTTGGACAGGGTTCCTCACTGGCCAGAGCACTCAGCTGTGCTTCATAGGTGCAGGGATAATGTTGGAAGATGCCTGCTCGAGATAGGCCAAGGGGCCTTGATGGATTTCCACCGGTTTTTTGCGCTATGCACTGATGCCCTCCAGCACCTGCTGCCAATGCCTCCGCTTTGTCAAGAGCATCTGTCCATTGCAGTTCATTTCTTAGTTCTGATACATCCTCTGTGTTAACGTCCTCCGGTTTCTGAACAGACAACTGCAATCTTTTTTGTAGGAAAAAGCACTCTGTCTTTCTTGCAACATCCAGAAACTTCTGGATATACTGATTAACACCAGTTCGAATTTCTTCCTGATCTGTGCCATTCACATAATACTGACTCACAAGAGAAGCAAAGCAAGCCTCAAAGGACGACTCCAGCTCGTCCACCAACGTGCTTTTCGATGACCTGGAAGCTCCAGGCGCCACTTGAAGGAACGAGGCCTGGCCTGGGAGACCCTGCAGCAGCAGCAGCAGCGGTGGGGTGGGGGGGTTGAGCCTCGGGGGCTGCCCGGCGAACATGCTGCCCAGGGGAGCCGCCATGTCTGCCAAGACCATGATTTTAAAAAGTAGCTGTAAAGCTAAGCTTGGTCCACTCCAGCATTCCTCGCACTCTGGAGGTGGTTGCAAGGGGATTGGCCATTCAAGGCGAGCCTTAGCTAAATTGTAGAACTGTCTCAACTAACAAAGACCCCAAATCCAAAAGCAACGCTATAGAATAATTGCTAGGGTGAATACTTTTTTTAAAAAAAAGCTCGTGTTTTTATATATATAAAGCCAACTAAATAAAAGTAGGCAACAACTATGTGATACACAATTGACATGTGCAGGATAATTATATAAACTTAAGGTTGGCTGTTTCTTTTCTCTATTTGAGCCATAGTTCATCACTGGCTGGAGGCACTCTGCAAAATACATTAGTTTTCATTCCTTAGCTATGTAGTATCCTTGGCAACTTTGCTTAAGCAGATCAAATATTGAGGCAATGATCAGAAAAATGAAAATATAGGAATTCTAAAAACAGCTGGATTATAATTTTCAAAAAATGTGAATGTTGTGAAAACAAAAAGGAACAAGAATATTTTAGAGATACAGTAAGCATAATGTATACCTTTAGTTCCCATACTTTTATAAATGCTATTGAGGGTGTAGTGGTTTGAATAGAATAGATGGCCCCCAATATATTCAGTTGTTTATTTGTTTGTAGTTTGCATCTTTAGCCACCTGGCTGGAGGCAGTGTCACTGGGCGGATCTTAAGGTGTGGTGGTGCGTTTCAGGTTTCAATCTAAAGATATACAGAGTGTGCCTAGCTGGAGTTCCTGAAGTGTGCTGTGGCTTTTGGCTTTAGGCTTGTGCTTCTCTCTCTCTCTGCTTGGGCCTGTGAAGGCAGGCCAGCTTCTTCTGCCATTATGGAACTTCCCCTGGATCTGTAAGCCTCAATAAATCCCTTCCTCCATAACTGTGCCTGGTCTGGAAGTTCATCTCAGTGAACCTGAATCTGTCTGCTACAGAACTTGGTACAAGGAGTGGGGTGAGATGAACCTGACCATGTGGATGTTGATCTTTTGGAACCTTTGTTTTGGAGGAATAGGCATGGATTTGGTACTTGCAACTAGAGATGTCTTCTGGAGTGGTAAGCCAAGTTTTATGGACTATTCTGATGAGAGTCTAAGAATGCTAAGTGCAGACAGCATTGAACTTCTAGGCTTGGCTTGTGAGTTTTCTAAGGGGAAGGAAAGACTGCAGAGGACTTTTTTGGAACTGGGATACTGGCATAAGGGCTGGCTGTGTCCTGCTGCCCAGGCCCAGAGAGTTTGTTCAAGGTTAAATTTGTAATGGACTGATGTGCTTGGCTAGAGATATTGGACTGAGAGATTTCAGATTTTAAGCTGGAAAAACTCAAAACAAGTTAAAATTACAGGCACTGAGACTGGTTTTGGGTTACTAAATCTTCTATTGTCAAACACATTAGCAATCTTAAAGGAAGATGGTCTAATTGCTTTACCATGGAAAGGATGCCTGAGGAAAGACTATCATAAAAATACAAACACTTTTGGAAAGAGTTGACTGGAGAAGGAACCTGCTTTTCAAGGCTATGATTTGTTTCATCCCTAAATTAAGAATATGGCTGTGTCCTGCACAACTGGTATTGGTTTCAGAAGCATAAAAAATTAAGGAGTGGTCATGAATTGCACACGGTTCCAGGAGCAGCTGCTGAGATGCTGCATGAGGCAGGGCCTGATGCCCTGATAGGCTGAAAGAGCCTTTGGAAGATGGACCGTGGTTTGCATGAAGACCTGAAGATGTTTTGGATATGCCAGGACTATGCAAGCGCTACCATAGAGCGCACTGTTGGCCTGAGATGGAAGTGTTCCCTGCTACTCTGCCCAGCTGGAGGGGCGAAATTGGAAAATTTGGAGACTGTCAGTCTTTGGTTGTACTGGACTTGAACTGCAGAAGTTTGATGTTTGTTTGATGGTGGTTGAGTTTGCATTGTTTTAGTTTCTCCTTGCAATGCCTTATACCAGTTAAAAATGTTTGCTCTGTACCTTTATATGTTAGAAGTGTTTAACTTGTTTGATTTTACAGGTCTTAATATCTTAAATTAGTCAAGACTGTGGGGACCTTTGAAACTGAACTGAGTACAATTTACAATGTGTGATGGTTATAAATCGATTGGGGGCCAGGGGCGGAATGTGGTGGTTTGCATAGAATAGATGGCCCCCAATATATTCAGTTGTTTATTTGTTTGTAGTTTGTGTCTTTAGCCACCTGGCTGGAGGCAGTGTCACTGGATGGATCTTAAGGTGTGGTGGTGGGTTTCAGGTTTCAATCTAAAGATATACAGAGTGTGCCTAGCTGGAGTTCCTGAAGTGTGCTGTGGCTTTTGGCTTTAGGCTTGTGCTTCTCTCTCTCTCTCTCTCTGCTTGGGCCTGTGAAGGCAGGCCAGCTTCTTCTGCCATTATGGAACTTCCCCTGGATCTGTAAGCTTCAATAAATCCCTTCCTCCATAACTGTGCCTGGTCTGGAAGTTCATCTCAGTGAACCTGAAGCTGTCTGCTACAGAGGGCAGTATTGGAACAAATGAAGAAACTTTACCTATGGACTGTGTTAGGTGTGTGAGTGTGTGTGTGTGTGTGTGTGTGTCTGTGTTTGCGTGTGTAGCGTGTATGGTGTCTGCACGCATATATACAGATGTGCTCTCAGAAGAACATTGGTTGTCTGTCCTCTATCACTTATTTGGGTGTTTCCTTGAGACCAAGTCTGTCTTTGAATGTGGAGCTGCAGCTTGTCTCTTCTCCTCAAAGAACCAGGATTAGAGAAGTGTTGGTACACCCACGTATTTACATGGGTCCTGGGAAATTGATCTCAGGCAGTGTCAAGCCCCTGCGGCCCATGTACTTGCAGCAAGCACTCTTACCTTGCTACGCTGCAAGTAGAATAACAGTATTGTGATTATGTCTAAGCAAACTCCTGTTCTCAGGAGACATGCAGAATATTAGGGGTTTAACTTATATGAGATATGTAACTTAATTTCATATGTTTCAGCAAAACAACTTTGTACTACTTATGTATACATATGTAAGCAAATGAGAACCTCTTCCTGCTGCAGGATTCTTAAAACTCCAACTGCCTTATGGTGCAAGGGAAGGGTAACAAAATCATGTAAGGGGGGATTATGTCAAAATACATTGTGTTAAAATTCAGCTGCTTTAAATCAGTGACATGAAGAACTAACTTTTTGTTGTTGTTTTCTAAGTATTGGCAAGGTCCTCTTTGTCATAGGTCCTTTTAAATCCTTACAATGCTCATGGAGACATTCTGGCAGAGCTAAGCATTCTCCTGTGTGTGAGCTCTGAACAGGATTGTAGCTCCGCTTATAAGTTCTCTTTGTCAACTTGCCTTCATAAGAAATTAATTCGTGTATATGCAAGAGGAGTCTATAAAACATTTGAGCAAACCCCAGTAGCATATTATAATTAATGATAGTGGTATTATTGTCATTGAGGTTTCCTTCATAGTGATTTCCTTATATACTTAGGTATCCTTAAGTGTAGTGACTTTCATTCCAGAGATCAACCTTTTAATTTGCCTCTTGAACTGTATAGAAGACCATGGACTACAAGACCTAGTAGTTACTGGTCATTTTGTAGAAGGGGAAGTAAAAACTAGAACTGTAGAAGAAATGTTGATTTTATATAAATTTGTATGCTATTAATTAGTTGGTATATTAAACCTTTATAGTAGCTATTAAAACTTCTGTAACCAGTACTATTTAAAGCACTTTATTAAAGTATCATTTATTAGCTTCCCCATGTCTTCTGTCTATGAGATACAGAAATTTTGCTTGATTTTTTTTCAATGTGAAACTTGATAAGACCCCAAAATTAAGTTACACCTTATATACAGAACATTGAAATTCCCAGACTTGCACATGAGGAAGTATAGTTAAAGCAATATAGATTTATAATGGAGATTTATATGCACAAAGGTCAAAAGCTTAACAAATTTTTCATATAAAAGTACTATTGAGGTAAAAATAGACATTGCTAAATCCTACAGCTTACCAGTTCTCTAAAAATTTTTAAATACAGATTCTAATATTAAAAGAAGGAAGTCATCAACTTTGGAAACAAAACACATTTTTAGACTTCTTTGGAAGGTTAAATGGCATTTTGTATCCATGAAAACTTGATTAGAATATGCTAGAAACATCACAGGTACTGGCCTCTGAAGTATCAGATCATTTAAATGTTAGAATTACTGCCAGAACATCTGCACTATGTGAAGATAATTTAATCAGCTGGACTGATGCTAGATTGTGAATGTCTTCTGAGTCTCGTTAAGATTTTTAAAAACACTTTAGGACGCTTACTGTGTCCATGAATGCAGATCTTGGCTGTTGACCTCAAACTTGGATTCTGTGACAGTCCTTGGTTACAGTTGGCGTCCCCTATGGTTTTGGACGTGACACCTTTGTCTCTCCCAGCTTTGTAGCCACTTCTCTTTGCCGTGCGCACAGAAAAGAGTAGCAGTGTGCATGCGTGACTCTCTTCTTCTCCCACGATGGAGGATTCATTCACTGCCACTGTACCTTTTTTTTTTTCTTTTTGTCTTGCACAGAAGACTGACATCTTCCTGTGGAGGGCTTGTGGCAAACCTGTCCAAGTCGGGTTTCTTCCTCCTTGAGAACGATTTGACCCATCAGCATCTGAACCAGGGACCACAGTCTAAGGGTCCAGTGAGGGCAAGGCAGTCTGTATGTTAAGCCAGTTTCTTTTCTGGTCAGGTAAGTCATATTCAGGCATGATCTCACTTCAGACAGCTTTAGTTTTTGAGAGTTTCCTAGTCCCCAAAGAGAGACACATACAGGTTATATATCTACTCAATTCTAAAATCAATATTGGTGATTCATGATTTATTAAGTTATTGAAAAATCCAATTCACTGTATTATATTTTTCTGGATACTTATTCATCTTAAATTGCAGAAATCTAAAAGTGAGTATTAAATCTTTTAAAAGTGGTGAAACAAGGACATATTAAAACTGAGAGGTGTTTATATGTAACACTTCAGCATTGATGTTTTCCTTCATTGTTCCTGAGCCATAAGGGTCTTATAACTTAAAATCAGTATAGAATGCATAAACTTGTACCCATATAGTTTTAGTGGCATTTATTGTTTACTTGTATAGGACTGGAAACCATTTGTAGTTCAGAATACTCGGCTATCATTTGCTTCCATCATCACCAAGAAGGCTTTGTTGTTTGTTGTAGATTCTCTCAATTTTTGCTAAAGTGATGAAGGGCAGAGGCCACAGTTTCCCTGTTGTATATACAACTTCCATATGCCAGTTAGAAAAGAAATTTATAATTACTCTTCAGGTCAGTGGTCTTAGCTAGTGGAAGCTTGGTTTTATACCTTGATGCTGTCATATGATGTAACAGGTGAATTAGGGCTGTGGCTGATGCTTTTTCTTTTATTTTTATGTGTTTGTGTGTGCATGTGCGCATGTGTGAATGAGAGTGCATGTGTACCATGCTGTGCGCGTGTGACAGCCAGAAGATAACTTTTGGGTCAGGCTTCGCCTTTCCACCTCAGGTTTCTTTCAGTCCCATTCTGCCTTTTAAGATTTCAATCTGCTGCTGTTCTTTGCTGAGCTCACCACAAGCTTCCTGGACATTCTCCTGCCTCTGCCTCCCACCTCGCCACCTGCATGTGGGGATTATAGAAGGCCTCCAAGGCTCTTTTCTGTGAAGCCTGGGAAGGACAAAGTGGGGTATTCAAACTTGCGCAGTGAGCTGTTTAGGTGCTGAGCCACCGCCCGGCATTATGAGACTATTTTCTATGTGTGAGTGGACTTCACTGTAGCCCAGGCTGACCTGGAATTCACTATGTAGTCTCAGGGTGGCCTCAAACTCTCAGCAGTCCTCCTACCTCTGCCTCCTGAGTTTTGGGATTAAAGGCATGCGCCACCATGCCCGGCCAGACTTTTTATTTTAATTGGAGGGAATAGATCTGCTTTTATTCTCGTACTAGTCTCCTTCAAAACATACTTGTATATTCTAGGTAATTTGTTTTTATAAGGGATGACTTACATGCATATTAGTTGCCACTCTCATAAAGCAATGATTTGTTTCATCACAGTGATGCTGTGTGAACTTGGTTGTGAGGAAAAGGAAAGAGTGCTAGAAAGACCTTGTCTGCCATTTGCCAGCACATACTTAGAAAGAGTTGGGGTTCTTATTTCTTCGTATTGGCTAGTTCTCCAAATGAGTCATGAGTTAGGAACAGAAATTAGCATACTACTAGTTAGCTACAATAAAGAGTGACTCCTAGTCACTGAAAAGAAGAGATTGTCTATGAAGTTTTACCAACCATGAAGCTAAATGGCTACGTCACCCTTTATAATTGGCTCATGGCACAGTGCTTGTGTTTATTACCTTGAAATCCCTTTTGCACTTTTCAGCAGAAGCACTTTTCTAGGCTGGAAATGCAGCTTCTAAAGCATTTCCTGTTTGCTTACTTGGTTCTCTGTCAACGCCAGTAAGTTAGAATGCACTCAGACACAGGTAAGTGTACAAGTCGCTCGTGGACAGCGAAAGTTCTGTGCGTCACATTCTAATAAAAAGTTATTTCCCTCTAAGATCCTAACAGTTTCAAGGTGATTAGGTTCCTGTAACATGCCTTGTACTGAGTATGTAAACATACCCTAACCCTACCATGTAAAATGTGTGAAGGGATTGAAATGCTTAGAAATTTGACTTACATCACCAAACCAGAGTGTCCTATACATGACAACTTTAAAAAAAAATTTTTTTATTTGAAAAAGAGAGAGAGAGAAAGAGGCAGATAAAGAGCAAGAATGGACGCACCAGGGCCTCTAACCGCTGCAGATGAACTCCAGACACATGTACCACCTTGTACATCTGGCTTTATGTGAGTCCTAGGGAATCAGACCTGGGTCTTTTGGCTTTGTAGGCAAGCGCCTTAACCACCAAGCCATCTCTCCAGCCCCAACAACTTTTTAAATTTGAGACAGAGAGAGAAAGAGAAGAGAGAGAATGGATGTGCCAGGACCTCTAGCTACTACAAACAAACTCCAGATGCTTGTGTCACCTTGTGCATCTGACTTAAATGGGACTTAGAGAATTGAAGCTGGGTCCTTAGGCTTTGTAGACAAGCACCTTAACTGCTGAGTCATCTCTTCAACCCCCCAACACTTTCTATTGAACATTAAAATTTAAATTCTTGGCTGGCATGGTGGTGCACACCTTTAATCCTAGCACTTGGGAGGTAGAGATAAAAGGATCACTGTGCGTTCAAGGCCACCCTGAGACTACATAGTGAATTCCAGGTCAGCCTGGGCTAGAGTAAGACCCTGCCTTGAAAAACCAAAATAATAGTAATAATAAAATAAAAAATTGAATTGTGACAAACTCAGTGGATGTGTTTCAGAGGCGGCACAGAGCAACACACATCTCCTGTGACATTTTTAGGCTGGGTAAACTGAATTTGCTATTGAATGTAATTTTGAAGAAATCCATAAGCTATTCATGAATCATATTTGACTGCCTTTGAAAGAGCTTGTATATTTAAATGAGTGTGAATTTTATAGTAACCTTTCCTATTTTATTCTCTTACTTCATCCTTCTTATACTCTTATCTTTGTAACCAGTAGGCAAACTATGGACATTTTCATATTTATACTCTGAAGTAATTGTTTAAATAAAAGGGCAAAGTAAAATTTAGAGACTTTAAAAATGTGGTTAGGACTGGGTGTGGTGGCACACACATTTGATCCCAGCACTTGGGAGGCAGATGTAGGAGGATGGGTTTGAGTTCAAAGCCAGCCTGGAAGTACACAGTGAGTGCCAGGTCAGCCTGGGCTAGAGTGAGACCCTACCTCAAAAAAAAAAAAAAAAAAAGAAAGAAAGAGAAAAAGGAAGAAAGAAAGAGAAAAAGGAAGAAAGAAAGAAAGAAAAGAAATTAGCTAGATGTGATGTGCTGCTTTTGAAGCTGAGCTGAGATCCCACAAGTTTGAGAGATCATGGATCAAAACAAAACCGTTTTCAGTCTTCAAAACAGCCAAAGCGAATGAGCTGTTAATTATCTGCATAAAGATTATTTGTGTACTTATAGACATGTAGTCTTAGGTTTCCCATGATAGCATGTCCTTTCTATCCCTGTTTATAAACTTCAGAGACAGTGGAAGTGGTATGTTTTATAAGGGGTTTGCCAGCTGAATTTTACCTTGCTATAAGCAAAACAAGATTGGAAAGTCACATTTGCTGAGAAAAATAAGTAATTAATTGATGAACTTCAAAAGAAACAATTGACTTTAGCTGAGCCAATAATAATAATAAATAGGATTGATTCATCTTTTCTAATACAGGGGCATGCTATTGACCCACAATAATCCTAAAGTTTCTTTTCTTTTTAATGTTTTTATGAGCACAGAAAATAATATGGGTGTACAAGGTCCTCTTGCCACAGCAAATGACCTCCACATGCATGTATGTGGGTACTGGAAAATCAAACCCAGGCCAACAGGCTTTGCAAGCATGCACCTTTAACTGATGAGCCATTTCCCCAGCCACCTAATTTTTTTAAGTGAAAATGTTGTGTATAAAAATGAAGTTCCAGGCTGGAGAGATGGCTTAGCAGTTAAGCGCTTGCCTGTCAAGCCTAAGGACCCTGGTTCGAGGCTCGATTCCCCAGGACCCACATTAGCTAGATGCACAAGGGTGCACACGCATTTGGAGTTCGTTTGCAGTGGCTAGAAGCCCTGGCATGCCCATTCTATCTGCCTCTTTTTCTCTCTGTTGCTCTCAAATAAATAAAAATAAACAAAAAATTAAAAAAATATAAAGTATCTCAGCTGGGCATGGTGGCACATGCCTTTAATCTCAGCACTTGGGAGGCAGAGGTAGGAGGATCACTCTGAGTTTGAGGCCAGCCTGAGACTACATAGTGAATTCCAGGCCAGCCTGGACTAGAGTTAGACCCTGCCTTGAAAAGTTAAAAAAAAAAAAGTATTTCAAAGCTTATAGTCAGGTTTCAGCAAAGTGGGGAAAACTTTTATAGCTTTCAGACCCTATCTGATGATATCCTTAGCATTTGGGTTTGTAGAAGCTAATGGTCTCATAAGAACACATTTATTTTAAAGGCTTTGATAGTTGCAAGGATGTTAGGCCAGACACACTATGGAGGTGACCTCCTGATGGGTTCTTTCCCTCTTTTTTTCTGTCCAGCTAGATGTATTTCTGTGGTAAACATCACCAAGGTCATTGTGTAAGATTAAGATAAAAAAATGAGCAATGAGTGCTCCTTCTTCTAGGAAGTTCTTTTAATAGACCCAAGATGTCAGAAAGCCTTCATACATCCTGTATAGTGGCAGCACACAGTTGTGTCCACATACTCTATCCTGGCTTTTGTTTGCATGTTGTCCTACCATTAACTCATAGCAATGTGTGTCCTATTGTTATTTCTACCATAATTTCCTCCCATTTGTTAGACTGCTTGGTGGTCACTAATGTCTCAAGTTAATAACCACAAAATATTTCCAAAAGGTGGTGCCTGTTTCACAAAATATATCTGTGGTTGCTGTTTTTTTTCTTAGAACAACCAGATTTAGTTGCCTCTAAAATTGTTTATTGTTAGAATATGCTGCTTAAAACAAACTGATTTACTTTCAGTTCTGAAAATATTCAGAAGGATTTGTTATCTCTTGCAGACCTTTCTGCAAACTACTAATGGGATGAACACAATATGTCACTTTTATAACAGTGAGCTATTAAAGGCAAGCATAAAGCAGTCTGAAGCCCATAAGTGCTGCCAACAGCTCCTGCTTTAATGAATTCCCTTTTAGATGTCCATTAAATGCTCGTGGCAAATGTACTCATAATGGAAATGGCAAATCTAAATGGGTAGATATGAATAATCCATGGAGTTTAAATTCTGTTTATGATCATCTTCACATTTAGTTTTCAAGACAACGCAGTTTAGTTTTCATTACAGTTTGGAATAAAGAGGACAGGGAGTAATTGATTGCTTCAAGCAGATTAAAATCAATGGTTTTCTTTTCAACGAACCAGTTCAATGCAGTAATTCCAACTTTAAACATTGATTTAGGGTACTCAACACAAAATGTTTTGTGCTGTGTGAACTTTTATATATAAAGACTAATATTAATTTTATTTCTCTATATATCTATATAGTGAAATATAGAGGTTGTTAGGAACATGTGCATGACTTAATGGTGATCTATATTAAGTCATTTTGATATTATTGCAGTCATATAATGAATCAATGAGATTCCCGTCATCACTGTAATACTATTTGTAACCCATTAGCACAGAGAAATTACAACCCATCATACATCATTACTGTGATTGAGGCTTTATTACCATATTCTCAAATTGCTTGCTTGCTATAAAACTAAATAGACACAAGACAACTATAGGTGGGGCAAAGACTGTGCATTATTGTGCTTTAGTAACAAGACTTATTGTTTCATAATGAGACTAAACTTATGAAGAAAATACAGTTGGCAATAATAGACTGCTTTTACATTTGTTTTTATTACTTTAAAAGTCAAATATATTGGTTATGCTTAAATTATTGTTTTTTTATTATATGAATCATAGCTCCCTAATATTTTCTGAACATTGTTTTCTTTCTTCTAATTGTATCCTTTCAAAGGCTGAGGTTTAATGTACTTTGAATGCTCTGGATTAGAAATCTGCATTTCTCCACTTGTGAGATTAGAAATGACTGTTATTGTGGTGTTGTATTGTATTAATGTTGTGGGTAGGTCATTGTGCTTTTGACTGTTCAGTTTATGCCAGAGATGAGTGTGATACAATCCTGCACATGAGGAGAAGTAGTATGAACTGCAAAAGACTTGGTGTTTCAAAGAGAATAGGGAAAGAAATGTTCTATCTAGAGTAAAGATAGCCTCACTCCATGTGAACTTAAAATTAGTTAAATCATGCATCTCTTTGTTGAGTCTTGTGTATAACATTGAGAGTGTTATTTGAGAAAAACAGAAATCCTATTTTTGAGATTATGTCATTTTGATTATATGCAAAACTCCCTCCCTAGTGCAGAATTGCTTTCTGATCTGAGCTTTGTGGTTTGGCACCCTGATATCATAAATATCAAATAATAATATAAAATTTAAAATGACTGGCAGAAAATATATTGATTGTAAAGAACTTTATAAATCACTAGCTAAAGTAGTATTTGCAAAATTAGAAAGGCAACATTATTCCAAAAAAGGAAACCTTTATTCCTAATAGCTAATGCATGACTCGTGAGTTTATCATGATGTAATTACTGTACCTTTTATAAAATATGCTTGAAAATATGTTGCATGTGCAGTTGTTACCATGCTATACCACCTGAATGCTTGTCAAAGTAGATCTTAACTACAACAGGAGGTATGACATGATAAAGCTTAGAACTAACGGAGATGACTAGGCCCAGATAATGCCCTTTCCAACTCCACCAGACTGTAAAAGCTCCCTTACTAACCAACTGCATCCTATTGTCAGAGTATGTAGTCACTTTGAACCATTTGAATGTTTTTTTAACTTTTTTGGGTGCACCTTCCATATTAAAAGCAGAGTAAGTAATGCCAAAGCAAAATGCCAGGAGCAATGGAGACAGTAACAGAGGAGACCATTGAAGTCTTTTTTTTTTTTTTTTTGGTTCTTCAAGGTAGGGTTTCACTCTAGCCCAGGCTGACCTGGAATTCACTATGGAGTCTCAGGGTGGCCTCGAACTCACGGCGATTCTCCTACCTCTGCCTCCCGAGTGCTGGGATTAAAGGCGTGCGCCACCACGCCCGGCTCCCATTGAAGTCTTTACAGTTATCTAGAATACTGTTTTTTTTATATCCTATAAATCTTTCTCCTTTAAACTCATCTATCCATTTTATTTGCCTTAAAATCTTTAGGGGAAAAGCATGAATAACTTTTGAATAAATAACTGTTAAAAATAGATTAGTAAACCGAGCGTGTTGGTGCACACAATTAACCCCAGCACTCCGGGAGGCAGAAGTGGCAGGATCACTGAGTTCAAGGCCAGCCTGAGGCTACAGAGTGAGTTCTGAGGTCCATGGCAGAGTAAGACCCTGCCTTAAAAAAGAAGGAAGGAAGAAAGAAAGGAAAGAGAAATGGAGGGATGGAGGGAGGAAAGAAAAAATGAAGGGAAAGAAAGAAAGGAAGGAAGAAACAAACAAGCCAGCTGTGGTGGCACACACCTTTAATCCCAGTACTCTAGAGGCTGAGGTAGGAGGATTGCCCTGAGTTCAAGGCCAGCCTGAGACTACACAGTGAATTCCAGGTCAGCTTGGACTAGAAACCCTACCTTGCAAAAAAAAAAAAAAGAAAAAGAAAAACAGGTTAGAAGTACAGTAAGAAATCTAAAATAGGGTTTAGAGTAGAGTGAGTGCTGGATGATGTTGTTTTAGTATAGGTTCCCTGTGAAAGGCCTTGCTAGTGAAATGACAGTTAAGCAAAAATGTGTGTCAAGTACCAGGCAGATCATAATGATTGTCCATAGTAAATATCCCAGAAAGAGTAGATGAGAAGATTCTGAGATAAAAGTATGTTTGCCGTGTTGATAAAGCAGGAAGGTTACATGAGGTTCAGCAGACTAGATGTAGGGCGTGAGGGGCCAGGTAGAAGGAGTAATAGATCAAAAATATCCTAATAGTTTTTAAGATTAATACTGAAATTAATAGCATTAAAATTTTTATCACTTTTTAAAACATTTTTTGCAGTCAGGTGATTCAAAATCACCTGACTTAAAATTTGAAATTGCCTGGTTTATTACTATTAAAATCATACATTCAAGCCAAATGTGGGGGTGCATGCCTTTAATCACAGCACTTGGAAGGCAGAGGTAGAGGATCATTGTGAGTTTAAGGCCAGCCTGGATTAAAGTGAGATGCTATCTCAAAAAATATATATATAGCTTTCAATACATTAACATTAATTATCTTGAATGTCATTTGTGGAGGTCTAGTTTTTCCTTTGATAAATTATGGCAAAATTTCTCAAAACATGAGCCATGGATTTTCCTGTAAACTTTTTTTTTTTTTTTTGGTTTTGCAAGGTAGGGCCTCACTCTAGCCCAGACTGACCTGGCATTCACTGTGGAGTCTCAGGGTGGCCTTAAACTCACTGCAGTCCTCATACCTCTGCCTCCCGAGTGCTGGGATTAAAGGCATGCGCCACCACACCCGGCTTTTTCCTGTAAACTTTTAAAGCTTGTAATTGTCAAATTTTTTTTTTCTTTACTGCAGACATCAATAGATTTTCAATTTATTTCTAGGACTCAGTAAAATCAGGCATCATTTCATTTTGTTGCTTTTACAAAGAAGTCAATAGCTCTATTGAAGCTTGTGGAATCTTGTTATTTTATTTGTTTGTATACTCACACAGTACCACATAGTTGCATGTGTGCTTGCACACTCGTGTGCATGCCTGTAATCACCTATAGTGGAGGATGCCAGTGCTGTAATGATTGCTTTTTGCATGGGAGGCTGAGGCAGGAGTATCTCAAGTTTAAGGCCAGCCTGGGCTACATAGTGAGAACCAATCTCAACCACAACAACAAAGCCAAGGTGCCGCTCCTTCTTTCCTTTACAACCTAGCTCATGATAAGATACAGAGTGTACTTTGCTTTGTGGAAGGAAGCCCTCTGCAGCCAGGTTGAAATACTTTAACAGGATCATTGTAGGCAAATGCTATACTTACTATATTTGTTACCTTCAGTATTAATGAGATAGATATTTGTGCTCAAAGAATGATTACTTGCTGGGCATGGTGGCGCACACCTTTAAAATCCCAGCACTTGGGAGCTATGGTGGGAGGATCGCTGTGAGTTCAAGGCCAGCCTGAGACTACATAGTGAATTCCAGGTCAGCCTGGACTACTATGAGACCTTGTCTCGCAAAACCAAAAAGAAATATTACTTAAAATTGGTGAGTTGTTTGGATCCAAGATAAATTCACTGCTAATTTATTTTTATTTTTGTTTTTGTTTTTTCAAGGTAGGGTCTCACTGTAGCCCAGGCTGACCTGGAATTCACTATAGTCTCAGGTTGGCCTCATACTCATGACAGTGCTTCTACCTTAGCCTCCCAAGTGCTGGGATTAAAGGCATGTGCCACCATGCCTAGCTTTGTTTGCTAATATTTTGAAGATGGTTGGGACATCAAAAATGAGTTTATGGGTTGGTGAGATGGCTTAGCAGTTAAGGTGCTTGCCTGCAAAGCCAAAAGATCAAGGTTCAGTTCCCCAGGACCCACGTAAGCCAGATGCACAAAGGTGGCATATGTGTCTGGAGTTCATTTGCAGTAGCTGGAGGCCCTCCAGCACCTATTCTCTCCCTCCCTCCCTCCCTCCCTCCCTCTCTCTCTCTGCCTCTTTCTCTCTGAAATAAATAAATAAAAATAAATATAATTTTTAAAAAATGAGTTTACTACAGTGACATCTATGAATTACTTTTGAATTTAAGTGTTCATGTACTGGGGGACATAGATCAGTTGATAAAGTGCTTGCTTTAAAAGTATGAGGACTGAGCTGAAGAGATGACTCAGTGGTTAAAGCACTTGCTAGCAAAGCCTAATGACCCAGATTTGATTCCTTGGTGCCCACATAATGCCAGATGCACAAAATGGTGTATACATCTGGAGTTCATATGCAGTGGCTAGAGGCCCTGGAGTACCCATTCTCTGTCTTTCTCTCTTCTCTCTCTCTACTTGCAAATAAATAAATAAAAATTATTTGTTTAAAAAAGCATGAGAACTATTACCCACATAAAAATGCTAGCTGTGGGGGCAGGTACCTGTAATCCCAGTGCTAGAGAGGCAGAAATAGAGGATCCCTGGGGCCTGCTGGCCAGTCAGTCTGGTCTTGTTGGTGAACCACAGGCCAATGAGAGACCCAGTCTCAAAAGAGGTGGGTGTTGTTCCTAAAGATGCCACCTTAGGTCGTCCTCTGGTCTCCACATGCATGAACAAATTTTTTAAAAAGTTAAATGTTCTAATGTAGTTTATACATTTTTTCCTATATATTGTCAGTCAAAAGTATGCAAAAATTCATTGAGTCAAGTATTTTCAAAAAGCCATTTAATGATTGGAATTACCCATCTCTAATCAGGAGGCATCACACTTGCAGAAACAGTCTTAAATTGTGCTTTATAGAGGGGGTGTTCACTGCAGATGGTTGGCAGGGGTAATTTTATGAAGTCTTTCCGTAGTATTTCAGAGAGGGATCAGAACTTACTTACAAGTAAATAAGGATGTACTTAATGAGCACAAAAGTGGATGGATACAGAAAGATGTCAATAAGAAGATACAGCTGTTGTTAGATGTTGACTGATGACTGTCCTCCTGTATTTAATGTTAACAGCTTGTACACTGCAAATATTGATCTCTAGCAAGTGACTGAGAGCACAGTATACTTTCATTCTGAGGTTCCTAGAAGGGCTTAGGGAAACATTCTTGAAGCAAATCTGCATCCTTTACAAAAAATACCTAAACCCACTCTTTCTAATGTAAAATAATTTGTTGTGAAGACTCCAGGAATAGACCTAGGATAAGATTGTGATTTTAATCTTAACAACCAGTGAAGCTGTTTATGCAAATGAATTCTTACAAAAGCAAATAACTTACAAAAAGAACGATATTATATTGAAGCAAGTCAGATGTTCCATTGGTTCAGGAGCAAGTCTTTCCTTAGCCACCTCTGAGGCAACTCTGACTTCCTAAGCCCTTAAAGACTGCATTTTGGAAATGGTGGGCATATATATAGGAATTTGTAATTCATAGGCTATGTAGGCCATGTGTTATTCTTCTGACTATTATTTTGCTACGAGTAAACGTCACTGTTAGATCATCAGTTAATAACCTACAAGTTGTTCAATGGCACTGTTAGATGACCAGTTAGCCTGCAGCTGTTCAATGTCACTGGTGAATCATTGGTTAGCCTACAGTTGTCTTAACACAGATAATCAGATATGTATGATAGGTTCATAATACATCTACTTCCCAGCTTCTTTGTATGCATGTAATAAGTTGGGCTGCGTCAAATAGAAGCCTGCCACCCACTAATGTATGACACTTTATGGTAAACATGAGATAGACAGATCTCTAAACCTGGTCCACAATTAATTCTTAGGGATTTAAACTCATGTTGGTGAGATAAAAGTAGCCAGCATAAGACTATCGGAGGCACTCTGTTGCATCATTAGTAAATTGTTTTGGACATTTTAAGGCCCAAACTTACAAAAAGACAACTGTGTATAGAAAGTATATATTTAAACAGAAAGAGTCCTGGTCTAATGTCTCATCTGTTTTTGGTGAACAAACCAGTCATGTACATCAGCATTCCCTGCTGAGAACTAGAAATTAATCTTGTTGCTCTGTTCAGTCTTCAGAATGGCTTCTGAGCTGGTACAGAAGGTATTATTTTCTTTCTCATGCTGTTTCTAAATAATATATATGACACCTTCATTTGTTACTCTTTTTGAAATATGTATTCTTAGAAATACAATTAGAAATCTACATTCTTAGACTTTAACAAATCTCATAAATTCATTTGGCATATGGCTTGAACATTAAAATTAAAGTGACTTTTTCCCTAATTGTTTAAGAATATAATAATTTTTACTATATCCCTTTTTAGAATGAAGTAGTAATATAACTTTAAAGTTACATAATATAATTATATCACATAAAATAAATATTTAGTAATGATTTTCATATTAAATTGTAATTTACTGTATTTGCAATTTTAATTCATTGTCTTATTTTTCATTTTGTGATTATAGTTTTTCAAACTATTATAAAATTTGTAGAGAATTTTATATTTATATAACAACTGACTGTAATGCCTAAATTTGTTTTGCTTTGCTCACAAAGGTAAAAAGAATTCCAAATTTACTCATAATAAAAGTATTAGAGAAACTGTCAATAAATTTACTGTTATAATTGAATCATATGATATCTAAATTGTTGATAATATGATCTGCTCGTTAAACAATAGTGTCTGGAGAAAATGATGGATTAATTGACTGATGGCTAAAGTTTCCCTCAAATATAATGGTTTACCCAGTTTGATTTGATTTGTGTAAAATAACTTTCTCTAATAAACAATTTGCTCAGAGGCAATAGAAGAAATGAATGGTTATCAAACCAAACTTAATTAGTCTATCCTAGATTGATATTACTTGGGGAGTCTTCATTTTAATTGTGGAGTGCTGGATACAGAGAGTTTGGTTCATTATTTTTTCCTGTATAAACACTATTGTGTAACTACCTATGGAATAATAACATGTGAATTCATTTTAATAAATGCTTGTAAAGTGAATTAGCTAATTATACCGGGCTAAAAATGATTCCTTTAATTATTTTGGATATTTAACTGGTACTTCAATTTTATTATTGTTAGTCTGTAAATGTGATTTGTATTAGCTCTGCCAAACTAATTATAATGTATAACTTAACAAACAGTTTGAACAGTTTTGCAATGCTCATAATGTTCTCTTCTCTTGTACAAGAAAAAACATTACTTCTGCTTTGCAAGATGCTAAGGATTTGACATAAATTGAGATAAAAAAAGATGGCATATGTGTATAGAAAAGAAAAAGACCTCTCAATACCCAGTTTTATGCTCTACATAATTACATGTATGAGAAGAGCGAACAGATCCCATTCAGGAGAAGCTAGAACTACTGACTTACTACTTGGTCTTCAGATACGGTGTAGCTTTGGCAATTTGACTATGTCTGGCAGGGGGGCTGGGGGAGCCGGGCAGACAGGCCAGAAGTTGAAGTCAGATTTCTTCCTCACTCTCCACCTTTTATTCTTTGAGATGGGGTCTCTTGGTGAACCTAGAGCTCACCAATTTAGCTAGACTAGTCAGCAGGCCCCAGGGGTTCCATGTTTCCACTTCCCCAGTGCTGGAATTACATGCACACATCATTGCTCCCAGCACTTTGTGTAGATTTGAAGATCTGAACTCAGGCCCTTACACTTGTAAAGCAAGCACTGAGCCATCTCCCCAGACCTGATCAATTCTTACTTTACAAGCCCTTACTGTCCACATAAGAACTCTGTCCTCATTCTCAAACAAATTATATTAATTACTCATTATAAATATAAACAATATGCTGTTTAATCACTTATCCTAGCAAACCAATTATCTTTGAATCAGAAATGAATGAAAACAAAGATGTTAGTAGTAAATAAATAGTAGTTAAAAAACAGCCTTGAAAGAATATGCAGCCTGAGGGGCTAGGGAGATACTTAAGACTTGCTTGCTTTTCAAGTAGTTCTTTCCCTATATAAAACTGCCAGGCTTGGTGACACATCTCTTCAATCCCTAGTACTGTAGAATTGAAGGCAGGAGGGTCTCTGGAGCTTGCTGGTGAGCCCGATTGGTGAGCTCCAGGCCAATGAGTGAACCTATCTCAAAAATCAGTGGTGGTCCTGAGGAATTACACTGAAGGCTGTCCTCTGGTCTCCACAGACACATGCACATACATTGCCACACACATGTACCCACATAGCAAACACACTCATGAATAAAACAATGTTTTATGCAGCCTAAAAGATTCCTGTTTTCTAAATTAGCATATAGCATGTTCACTTTTTTGTGTGTGTGTGCTCTCAATTTTGACCTCAATATGTATTCCTATAGCTGCTACCACCCTCAGAGTAGAGTAGTTCCAGGGCTGGGGAGATGGATCAGCAGCTAAGAGGACTTGCTGCACAGGCAAGAGAGTCTTAGTTCTATCCCTAGCACCGTTGTCACACGTACTTCCAACCCCAGCACTGGGTGGACGGACAAGAGAGTCATTGGGCTTGTTGATAAAGCAACAAGTTGCAGGTTCATTCAAATACTCTTTCTTGGGGAAATAAGGCAAAAGAGCAGTATAGGACACCCAGCACCCACCTCTGGCCCCCACATATGTGCGCGCACACACACACACACATACACACACAATGAGTAGTTCTGTCACCACGAAAGACTTCTCTCCTAACTACATCCTCCTTTTCTCCCTACTCCCCCACTACAGATCTATTCTCAGTATAGTTGTGCCTTTTCTAGAATGTAACATCGATCTAATCAAATAGAATAGATATATAATCAAATAGAATAGATTCATCCCTAGTTTTACAATGTTGTTTGTGTCCTATATTTCCCACTCAAATTCCATTTAGTAACAGTATCAAGTTTTCAGTTAATCTAAATTATATGCCCTATATGTAAATTTAGTAATTCATTCAGAGCATTCTTGTCATATGTAGATCTTGATTTTTGACCATTATTCACCACATATTGTTGTGCAGTTTTATTTTAGATTTTTTTTTGATGGTAGCTCCCTGTATTGCCCAAGCTAGTATTGAATGCATGACCCTCCTGCTTCATCCTCATGACTTGTTGGGATTAAAGGTATGTGCTAGCATACCTGGTAGTTTACCTTTTATAATGACACATTCTCTTCATACCTTTTTTTCTATATTACAAACCTGTTCCAATGTTATAATTTGTGCTCTCAGTCAGCCACATTTTACACACTTTCTTAGAGTTAAAATAAGAGGATCTTAGGAAGGTCATCATTTGTAGGTAGACCTTCCCCAAAAACCTCCCCTGGACTCAAAGCTGAAGAAAGAAACTTGGATTTAGTAATCCATTCTGCTAATTTATCTTTTAATTGATAAGTATCTTAGCATTTAAATTATCAATAAGAAAAAAATTATTCTGCAATTTTCTTGTTTCTATATATTTACATCTTTTTGTTGTTCACATTACCTTACTTTATTGTTTTTCTTCTAGTGTCATTTTTATTTTCTCTTCAATTACTTTTCTTTAATTTTTAAGGCTATTTTCTTAATGGCTGCCATGGAAATTAACAGTTAGCATCCTGAATTTATAACAATCTAATTTGAATTGATACCAAGGTAACTTTAGTAGCATATTAATGCTGATCCTATTCAGGCCTTCCCCACCCTTTCTCCTGTTGTTATACCTGAATTATATTTATTACATAATTATATCTGAATATATTCATAGTAACAAAAATTTATTTATAGTGTTTTAAGCATTGCATTTTAAAATACTATTGGAACCAAGAAGAGTTGCAAAACAACAGGCAATAATAACTAGGTTTATATACATACCTATATAATTATCTTTGACAGAGCTCATTCTTTCTTCTTTTTTAACTTTGAGATTACATGCAAGATTCTTATTTGCTTGTGTGTGTTCATGTTCTCATATGTTTAGGTACGCATGTGAGTGCATGTAGAGACCAGAAGTTGATGTTGGATATCCTCCTCAATCTGTCTACATCTTACTAACTGAGATGGGTTCTCTCACTGAACCCTGAATTGGCTAGCCCAATTCTGTGAGCCTGCCTTGGCAAATCCACCTGTCTCCCTAGCACTGAGATTATAGGAACACCCTGCCATGCCTGGCATTCCCTTGAGCATCTGAACTCAGGCCCTCACACTCATTACATGCCAAATACTTTACCTACTGAGCCATCACCCCAATCCCCATGCAGAGTTCTTTTATTTCATTTGGTAGAACTTAATTTAGCATTTCCTATAGGGCATGTTTACTAGCAATGGACTCCCATAGCTTCAGGAGTGCTTTGCTACATAAAGAATTTTGGATCTGGGCCTGGAGAGATGGCTTAGCAGTTAAGGCGTTTGCCTGCAAAGCTAAAGGACCTCTGTTTGATTCCCCAGGACCACGTAAGCCAGATGCACAAGGTGGCACATGCATCTGGAGTTCGTTTGCAGTGGCTGGAAGCCCTGCCGCACCCATTCTCGCTCTCGCTCTCACTCTCTATGCCTCTTTCCCTCTCCCAAATAAATAAATAAAAATAAAATATTAAAAAAAGAATTCTTGGACATGAAAAGATTTGTCAAATGGGTGAGAGTACTTTCCACACAAGGATGAGGGCTGAGGGGGCATGAAACCATCTGAGTTCTATTCTTAAGCCCCCACATAAACATCTGGGTATGACTGTGCACATTTGTAACCCCTGTTCTTGGGGAGAAGAGGACAGAGAATTGCTGGGACTCATAAAAATGGCAAGCTCTGGAATGAGTAAGAGACTATATCTCAAAGAACTGCACAGATGAGTGACAGAGGGGGGAACACCTGATGTTGTCCTCTGGCCTGTGCATGTGTATCTGCACACCGCTGCACTACATAAAGGGTGCATATGCACCTGCACAAAGTTAGAATTCTTATTTGATGCTTTCAGCATTATAAATCTATGCTCTACTGTCTTCTGAATACAATGTTTCTGATGAGAAATTTGCTGCTGATCTTACAGAACATTTTTGTGTAGGATAAGTTGTTCATTTCCTACTACTTTTAAGATTTTCTGTCTTTTAGAGATTTCATTGTAATATGGCTCAATGCAGATCCCTTTCAGTGCATCCTGAATATTGTACTTCAGTTATATAATTACACTGTCTTGTCCCCTTCTCTAAAACAGTCTCCTTTTCCACTTTCATGTCTTCTTTCCCCCTAAGAAGACAGGCAGTATTTGTCTTTTTTTGAGTCTGGATTATTTCACTTAACATGATGATTTGCACTTTAATCTATGTTCCTAAAAATGAAAATTTCAACATACATACCAGTTTCTTTATCCACTCATGTATTAATGAGCAACTAATCTGATGAGTAGCTCTGTAATAACAGTGAGTGGGCAGATAGCTCTATTGCAAACTGACCTTGATTTTTTGTGGGGGTTATATACCAGGAAGGTTATATCACAATCATATGTCAGTTATGGGTTTTCTTCCCCCCCCCCCTAGACAGTATTTGTTGGTATTTTCTTGGTGATACTTTCTGAGTGGGACAAGATGAAATTTCAGTGTATTTGGATTTGAATTTTTCTGATGGATAAGGATGTTGGCTATTTATGATATAAACACTGACCATATGTAATTTTTTGAGAATTGTATGTTTGATTTATTGCCCATTTATTGATTATACTACTTGGCTGGGAAATTTTGGTGTTTAATTGTATATTCTGAATACTTACTAATGGGGTGTAGGATGTATAATGACTAGATTTTCTCTCATCCTATAGGCTCCCTCTTCCCTCTCTTATTGTGTCCTTTGCTGTCCAGCAGCTTTTTAACTTGATGCAATTCTATTTGTCAATCCATGCTGTTATTTCCTGCGCTATTGCAGGTCCTACTCAGAAAGTCATTGCCTATACTTTAATCTTGAAGCGTTTTCCTGTAATACCTTCAAACCTTCAGGTCTTACAATAGCATATTGATCCATTTTAAGTTAGTTACTGTACAGGGCAAGAGGTAGGAGTCTAGTTTCATTGTTCTGAAGGTGGATATCCATTTTCTCCACCACCATTTTTTTGAAGTGGCTGTGTTTGTTCCAACTCATGTCATCAGAGCCGTTGTTGAGAATCACAGTGTAGGTTTTGGATTTATTTCTGGGTGCTGTATTCTTTTCCATCATTCTATGTGCCCATTGCTGATATTTTGTGTCTTTGTTATTATGGCTGTTTGGGATAATGTAAAATCAGACGCTGTGATTTCTCCAGCATAGGAGGACTACTTTGGCTACTAGATTTTCCAATTTATTAGTATGCAAGTTTTGAGAAAAATTCTATAATGATCTAGATTTCAGCAGTATCTGTTATAATATCCCCTTTTAATTTCTAATTTTTTATCATTTCAGTCATCACTTTCGGTTAGTTTGGATAAGTCTTTGTAACCTTTTTTATCCTCTCAAAGAACCAGCTCTTTAGGTCATTGGTTCTTTTTGATCTTTGTTTGTGTTATTTTAGTTTCTATTTCATTAATTTTCTCTATGGACTTATTTCTTTTCATCTACTTATTTAGAGTTTGCATTGTTTTTATAAAACCTTGAGGGCTATTTACTTAAAATCTAATTTTAAAATATAGGCACTCATAGTTTTAAACTCTTCCCTTTTAGATTAATTCTTACTATATTCTAGAGGTGCTAATAAGGTATTTTCCATTTCTACCAGATTCTAGGGATTTAAAAAATTTTCTTCTCAGTTTATCCAGTAAGCCATTACTCATTCAAAGGCATTGTGTTTGATCTCCATGTGTTTGTGTAGTTTCTGTATTTTTCTCTTTTTATTAATTTCTAATTTTGTCCATTATGATAAGATATAAGAAATTATATAAGTTTTTAGATATGATAATGACTGCTTTATAGTCAGAAATGCAGTTTGTTTTGGAGAATGTATCACGAGCTGCTAAGAAGAGTTAAATTTTATAGTTATTAGATGAAATATTTTATAAATGTCTGTTAAGTCCATTTGATCTTTGGTGAAGAATAACTCAGTTTTTTGATGATTTTTATTTAGTTTTATTTGATCCAGATGATCTTTAGGTGAGAGTGGGATATTGAAGTTACCAACTTGTATTGTATCTGGATCTATCTCTTTATGTCCATTAGAATTTACTTTATGAAGTAAAGTGTTCCAGAGTTTGGGATATCATTATACCTTCTTGATGGATTTTCCCCTTATTTATATGCTGAAACCAATTTTTTCTCCTGCAACTACTTTTTACTTAAAGTCTCCTTGTCAGATGTGAGTGTAGCTCCATGTGCTTTCTTTCAGCCTCATCTTCCTTGGTATATCATATCCCTTCTAAGTTTCAGTCTTTGTATGCCTTTGACAGTGAGATGTTTTTCTTGCAGACCAATTACATCTTGTATTTTAATGCATGGAGCCAGTCAGTATCTTTTTTTTTTTTTCCAAGGTAGGGTCGCACGCTAGCCCAGGCTGACCTGAAATGCACTGTGTAGTCTCAGGGTGGCCTTGAAATCACAACGATCCTCCTACTTCTGCCTCCCAAGTGCTGGGATTAAAGGCATGTGCCACCACACCTGGCAGTATCTTTTAATTAGAGAGTTAGGGCTATATACATATAAGGTTATTATTGAGAATTATTGGCTGATTTATGTCACTTTTTTTCCTGTTTGAATAGTTTCTTTCTCCCTTATTCATCTTAGTTTTCTGATGAATATATATTTCTCTCAGATCCTTTGTTGGTGACTATCTTTGTATAGGATTCCTCTTAGTATTTACATTGCTGCTTAATTATCCCAAATTGCTTTAATTTGTGCTTATTTTTGCAGCTCTATTTCTTTATTGATTTTAAAGTCCATCTTTGCTTAGTATTCTTGGGTGACATTTGTTCTTTTTACAAACTTGTTATTGAGAATTTCAATGTATACATATACATAATCACATCCCACTATTTTCTTTTGTTCCCTATCCTCGTCCTACTGAGCCATCCATGACAACATATCGATAGGACCAAAATTGTGCAGTTAACGACAGCCACTGTGAGGTCTATTCGTGTCTGGAAAACAGCATTCCAAAGCACTGCTCTCCATTCTGGAGCTCTGATACTCTTTCTAACCCTTTCCACAATGTTGCTAAGCCTTGGCAGGTGAGATAGAGAAGTAGACCTTTATTCTGAGGGCTTGAAATACAGGTTTCCTCACTTACTTGTCTTTTAGGACTTCCTCTCAGAAATTTGATATGATTCTTATCTGTTTTTGTAAACTGATCTTTTTCTCATTCATCTTTCAGCACTCTGTTTTTGTTATGTAGTCTTGGTGTTTTAACAATCACTTGACATAGAGATATTCTTTTCTGGTCCTATATTTTGAGACTCAAAAATCCTATATTTCCCCTAGATTTGAGGGAAATTTTCTGACAATTTCATGAGCTTTCTGTACCTCATTTGTATCTCAATTCCTTCTTCTGCCTCATAGATTCATAGGTTTGGTATCTTAACCATATCCCAGATTTCTTAAAAGTGTGTCTGGGGGCTAAGAAGATGGCTCAGTGAGTTAGAGCACTTTCAGCACAAACATGAGGGCCTGATTTGCCCTGAGATTAATTCCCCATCACACATGTGAACATCTGGGTATGATCACACATGCCTGCAACCTCAGTCCTGTGGGAAGCAGAGACAGAATTGTTGGGTATCATGAAAATACAATATGACTGTCTCCAGGAAATATGTGTATATATGTTAATGAGCAGTAAAGGCCTAACACCCTGTGTTCTCCTCTGCCCTTTTCACGCGTGCACATCCATATGCACACACCACACATGTCTACTGCACCATGCATACCATACATGCACTCAGAAAAGAAGAGTTCTGTCCATGCTTATTTATTTTGTGATGTATTGATGTATCAATGTGGAATTTCCACCTCCGACACACTAGAGAAAAGCAGGTATGTTGAGTGCCACCAAGCCTCTAGAGGTGTGGTCTGATGTTCTTGGGTTATTGGAAAGATTTTAACTATGACTATTAAGCTGGTACTGTTTTAAAACAGAACCTTCTTTTTTCCAAAGAAAATTTTATAGATCTTGAATTCTTTCATGTATTTTCACTTTTTTTTTTTAGTTTGCATACAGAGATTTAGGTATCATTCATTCTGGCATTTTCAAATACAGTTTGTTTTAATTGATTCTTATCCCCCACTTTTCCCTCTCAACCCTTCTTCACTACTTTCCTCTCTGCTGTTATCCCTCCTTCCTCTTATACATGCATACTTACAGGTATTACAGGCTAGGATCCACATATAAGGAGAACTCTGCAAATCATTATGGTGTATTGCTTAGGGGATAATGACATGGAAAAGTATATTCCATATACATATCTCTTATTGTAAATACATCTGCAGGTTTGTCCTTCTAGTCTGTGGGCTGTCTTTACTTTCTTGATGATATCCTTTGCACTTTAGAAGTTTGTGAGTTTGAAGTCTAGTTTATCTAATTTATTTATTTGACAGAGAAAGAGGAAGGGGGAGAAGGGAGAGAGAGAATGGGCACGTCAGAGCCTCTAGCCACTGCAAACAAATTCCAGACGCATGCGCCACCTTGTGCATCTGACTTTATATGGGTACTGGGAAATAGAACCTGGGTCCTTTGGCTTTGCAGGCAAATGCCTTAACCGCTAAGCCATCCCTCCAGCCCTAATTTTTTTTTTTTGATCAATCAAGCTTTTAGTATCGTATCTAACAAAAGCCACTGTCAGGATCATGAATATTTGCACTTATGCTTTCTTCTAAAATCTTTGTAGGTTTTACTTTTATCTTTAGGTCTTTAACTCATTCTGACTCAATTTTTGTTTTGTTTGTTAAGTATTTGTTTACTTATTTATGTAAGAGAGTGAGACAGCAGAATGGAAAGAGAACGGGTGTGCTAGAGCCTCCTACCACTGCAAACAAACTTCAGATGCAGGCACCACTTTGTGCATCTAGGTTTACATGGGTACTGAGGAATTGAGCCTAGGTCAGCAGGCTTTGCAAGCTAATGCCTCTAACCACTGAGCCATCTCTTTAACTCGTGACTTAATTTTTGTATAATTTATAAGGTAAAGTTCCAATTTTAGTATTCTCTGTGTGAATGTCTACTTATTCGACAAACTTCAACCAGCTATAATTGTGAAGGCTTATCTCTGGTCTCTGAATTTTATTTCATTGACCTATAACTTACACCAGTAGTACCACACTATCTTGATGACTATAGCTTTGTAATAAGCTTTAATATCTGGAAGAAAATTTTCTTTTTCAAAATAATTTTGGCTGTTTTAGGTCCTTTGAACTTTAATATCTGCTAAGAGACCAGTTGAGATTTTGATAAATGCTATATTAAATTTGTAGATTCATTTGGGCATTATTGCCACCTTATTACTTTCTTTTTTAAATGTTTTTTGAAGAATATGGATCTCTTCATATCTTTATTTTCAGCATAGTTTTCTTTTTCTGTACTTATATTCTTTACCAATTCATAACCTGATTTTTATCTTTTTTTCAATATTGATTTATAAGAACTCAGCTATATATTAGTTTTCCATAATTTATTGTTTCTGTCTTAACTTTTCTGGTGGTTTTTTATGAAAAAGAAAACAGAATTTTTTTTGTTTCCTAAGGTGCTTGGAGTAGTGGTAACCCAAAAGAGTAATTGTTTAAATAAAGACACCTTAATAGTCCATGGTGAAAGTATTTGGATTGGTAGAAGAGTTAGCAAGAAATTTTCTGGCAGTTATTGTTACTCCTTCTCTTCTCCTTCTTCCTTCTGTCTTCCTTCTTCTTTCCACTCCTTTTTTCTTTCTTACTTATTTGTTTATTCTTATCAGTTTCTCATGTTGCCTGGGCTGGCCTTGAACTCCTGATCTTCCTGCATCCCTTCCTGAGATTATAGGCATGTGCCTCAAAACCTAGCTTTGGAAGTTTATCTAACACAAATACTTTGTTCAGAGCTCTGTGTTGCAAGCTGGAGAAATGACTTCGAGGTTAAGTCATTTGCCTGTGAAGCCTAAGGACCCAAGTTCTATTCCCCAGTACCCATATAACCAGATACACAAGGTGGCATATGCGCCTGGAGTTTTGTTTGCAGTGGCTAGAGGCCCTGGCCTGCCCATTCTGTGTGTGTGTGTGTCTCCCCCACACACACCTCTTCTGTCAAATAAAGTGTTGAAAAAAATCTGTTTTGCAACATGGATATTTAATATGCATCAACTTTTATGCTTGAGGATAAAATTGTGTTCTCTTTAGTACTTAAATACATAACAATTTGCTATATAATGCAAAGGGCTATCTTTATCATTTCTAGTATCTGTCGTGCACCTCAGCTGATATGATGTTTTTGTGAAAATACTAACCTCAAAGAACTAATACCTTAGAGCTGTAGCATTGGGAGTATTATCATTATGAATTTTAAGACAGCTAAGAAACTATCCATAATCAGTCATCAAAACATACTAGTAGAAAACTTCTAGTTAATTGATTAAATGTATATACAAAGTGATTCACTTTCTACTCCTGAATATTTACTAAGAATTTAAGGTTTTATGGGAAGAAACAAGGAAATAGATGTCCTGAAGATTTAGTGAAGGGCCTGCTTCACGAGTGTGCACCACATAGCAGACATGACACTTAATATCAGCCCATCAGTCCAATTCTGCAGCTGCCATTTAATAGGTATCTACTATGAGGTAAATAAATCTAGGTACTTACTAATGTATTTCAGTCTCTGCAAGATAGCTCTCATTACCCCTTGCTCAAAGTCATTACTATATAATATCTATGATATCCTGTGTGTCCTATCAGAAGGCATGATTATTTTTAATCTTATATTGAGTTCTCTAAGTAAATACCACACTGTCTCTTATACTCTTAGTTCATGAGGGACTAACCCCATTTTCTAGCCTCAGAAAGAAAGCACACAGGGATGGCCAATCAAATCATTCTCTTCTCCTGGCCACAAGTACTTCATATGGGTAGGTATATGAATCAAGTAGGTCCAGGTCAATGAAGGTCAAATTCTGAGGCTGATAAGACTATTTGGAAAGAGACACTGTCTTTCTTTAACTGGAATAATACAGCTGATATATGTTCTCCCCACAGACAGACAGACAGACAGACAGACAGACAGACAGACATGACAGAGAGAAACTTGAATCCAGTGTGCTCTACTAATCCTAAAATAGGAAATGACAACAAGGATGACAAAAGGAAGGCGGAAGTGTTCTGATCTGTCCCCCCACCCCTTTTAACATCTCCAGAGCACCTGTATTCTGTAACGGTCACTGCAACCCTTTTCTGTGAACTGTTTACATGTCTGACTTCTTGTTTGGATTTTACTTGGTGATTTGATATGAAATTTTAATGTGAAAGCACTTAGCATTAGGAGTTTGACATTTTGTCTGACCTTAATCACCAGGAGGATCATGAGAGGTTTATTCAGTGGGAAGAGAACTGTTACAGCTCTGACAGAAATGATGGGAAATAAGTAAACAGCCTTTTAAATCTCCACCAGAAATCAATAGGATTTAAAGATGATGGACGTTGGTGTTTTTTTGCTGCTTAAGGACTTCAACCTTTTACGGGAAAATATCTTCCCTGCATGTCAGCAATTTTTCCATGCATGCAATGAATCGCTGCTACAAATAGAGCATTCTGCATAGAACACTCTGTCATGGTTAGATGGAAGAAATTGTATGTGGAACCTTCTGGGGAATTTTGTAGGAATAAAAAGGACTACATTTCACAATTTTGTTTTAGTCTTAAGTATAATTTATACACCAAACTCTTCCCTCAACTAAACAAATCATACTTTTTATATGTTGAGAATCTCCAGTGTAGTGGACACTGACTATGTGATTTGTGAACTTAGACATGGCTCCATTTTATAGATGATGTAATTGAGGCCCAGAGGCTTTGCCTGAGTTCATCTAACTATGCCAGAACTGGTATTTATAAGTTCAAGTCCCTCTGAGATTACAGCATATATCCTCAAAACTGTATCTCTGAGGCTAGGCACATTCCTTTAATGTCCTTCCTTTCTTCTCCCCACCCCTTGTCAATAAAGCTAACTTAAGTGAGAGATCTGCACATCATTTAATAAGAGAATAAGTGCTATGCCATAGTCATTGAAGAAAGGATATGGACTGAGGACTTCTTCCACTTACATTCTGCAGATTTGCTTTTTATGAGTGATTTATGAGGTGCTAGGTTGATGGTGCATTTTGCAGTAAATTTGCAATCAGCTTCAAGCTGAGGCAAATGTTAAAATATTAACTGAATATGTCAGGCAGTATTCTTTGTTTTAAGGTATAGAATCATAAATGTCATTGTCAAGAATACTTCTAATAGCTAGGCATGGTGGAGTGTGCTTGAATTCCCAGCACTTGAGGAATACTGGCAGGAGAATCAGGAGTTCAAGGCCAGCTTTGACTTCACAGTGAGTTCAAGACCATCTTGAGCTTGAGATCCAAAGTACTTGAGACTCTATTTATTTTGAAAAAGAGTGGGGAGGAATAGATGGCTCAGCCATTAAAGGTGTTTGTTTATAAAGCCTGACAGGCCCAGGTGTGAGACCCCAGTACATGTAAAGCCAGTTGCACAAAGTGGTGCATGAGTCTGGAGTTTGTAGTAACAGGAGGCCCTGAAATGCTCATATTTATATTCATTCATTTTCTCTTTCCCTCCCTCTTCCTCCCTCTTCTTCACACACACATAAATAATACAATTTTTAAAAAATATATTAAAAACAATAACAGGACTGGAGAAATGTCTTAGTGGTTAAGGCGAGATTGCCTGCAAAGCCAAAGGACCTTGGTTCAATTCCCTAGGACCCACATAAAGCCAGATGCACAAGGTGATGCATGCATCTTGAGTTTGTTTGCAGCAGTGGCTGGAGGCCCTGGCATTCCCATTCTCCCTCTCCCCCTCCCTTCCCCTAGATAGGTAGATAGATAGATGATTGATAGATGGATGGGTAGATGATTGATAGATGACTGATGGATGGATGGTTGATTGATAAATACATATATGCATGCATGGAAAGAAAGAAATTGTGTGAGAGCATTTCAAATGTTAATCATCCAGCCTGTTCAGATAAGTCTTTTTCTACTATTCATTGACCTCCTTTGGGTTGCTTATACTGTATTGTTCATCTAATTTGTTATTATCTCAGTGGAAGTGAATGACTAGTACAAGTTTTTGTACCCTGGGAATTGTATACAATCTATTTTTACACTAAAACTTATGAGGCAAGGCCAAATATAACTTGCTTTCGCAAAGAAAAACTTGCTGCTGCTCATTTATTCAGAGCTTTCTTCTTTGCAGCTGTTACCAAAAGTCACTTCTTTAACATGATAAAGATTACAGAATGAACAAATGAAGAGGGAGCTTATTTGTATAGAATGTTCCATTTAGTCCAGATCCATTCCTCATTTGTCTTTGAACTTTTAATTCTCTTGGCAAATATCAAAGTGATCCTCCAGGTACTTTGCATTGGTTATTCTTCCAGGTTGAGTGTTTTGTTCCTCCCCTAGATCCTTATGTTCAGTTAAGTCTTCAGTGTGATTGTATTTGGAAGTGGGATCCTTGGGAGGTAATTCAGTAATGAGAGAGGAGCTCTTATAAATAACCTATGTGACAATGAAAGAAAAAGCCAGACAATTAGGTTGCTCTCTCCACCATATACGGATACAATGATAACTTGGCAACTTGCCACCCAGAAGATCTTCACCAAAGCTCACTCTGCATTCAGATGTCTACTCTCCAGAACTCTGGGATAAGTTTCTGCTGCTTATAAGCCTCTGCATTAGTTACTTTCTCATTGTTACAGACATCTGTCAAGCACCTTAAGGAATGAAGGGGTTTATTTTTGGTTTACAGTTCCAGGGTTACAGTCCACTGTGGCAGAGAGGACATGGTGGCAGGAGCTGGAGGCCAACTGGTCACATTGCAGCCACAATATGAAAAAAAGGATTGTAGTAACTTAATTTTTTGCCTCTAGTTCTTAAAATTAACCTTTGGCATTTTGAGATTTCCCAATAACATCTTGAGTGATACTTCGATTTACATTGAACATCTAAAAATATTTGGCCTAATTAATTAGAACTATATAGGTAAATTCTGTTGAATTGATTTTGAACATAATCTTTTTAATTTGCAACTGATTGTCTGTGTCATAATCATATCCATAACATTCATCTTTTAAAATAGTATCAGAAAACAAACCAAGAATTATTTATACTGAGATTCTGTAGTCATCAGAATAAACCAGTGTATTTTTAAGTGACTGTAGAAATTATTTTAAGCCTGGGTTATATAAAGTATGGCAATGTAATCACATTAAATGTATGTATGTCACACACTTTTTCATTTGTAATAGTGATCCCTAATTTTCCATCAGTCAAATTTAGTGCTTTGGGTATTAGTTGCTAACTCAAAGCTGGGTTTGAACCAAGATACTAAGTTGAAAGACTTTGTAATTACATAGACCTAGATCCCCCTTTGTTGAGGCAAGTTGTGTAAAACACTGAACACAATGTCTGTCTCATGGTAAGTTGCTCCATAAAATGTTGGATAATTTTTTGGGGGGCTTAAAAATCCTGCATTAAGGGCTAGAGAGATGGCTTAGAAGTTAAGGCGCTTGCCTTTGAAGCCTAAGGACCCACATTCTGCTCTCCAGATCCCACGTTAGCTATACCCACAAAGATGAGGCAAGCGCAAAGTCGTACATGCCCACTAGGCATCTGGGGTTCAATTTCAGTGGCTGAGGCCCTGTCATGCCAATTCTCTTTGTCCCTCTGCCTCTCACTCACTCACTCGCTCTAAAAAATTATCCTGCATTAAAAATAATCATTCAGGGATGGAGAGATGGCTTAATGGTTAAGTGCTTGCCTGTGAAGCTTAAGGACCCCAGTTCGAGGCTCAATTCCTCAGGACCCACGTTAGCCAGATGCACAAGGGGGTGCATGCGTCTGGAGTTTGTTTGCAGTGGCTGGAGGCCCTGGTGTGCCCATTCTCTCTCTCTCTCTCTTTTTCTGTCTCTGTCTGTTGCTCTCAAATAAATAAATAAAAATGAACAAATAATAATAATAATAATCATTCAGTGAGAAAAGCTATTTAAAAAACAGTAAGGTTTGTTTCTTTGAAAGTGTGGTTGATCAGCATGCAATGTATTTCAACATATGTGAGCTCTACAGAAACATTTTGTCTTAAGGGGAAACTTTAGAAACGGACCAAGACTGAAAAACCTGCTATCTCCGTAGAAAGCTTTGAGCTTTATTTTTTGGAAAATTCTAGTTTTCATTATTGGGCCAGGGTATGATTTTTTTTAAATTGTGTGTGTTAGATGATAACAGATTTAATGCCTTAGGCAAGTCACCTAGTACTAGGTAAGCCCAACTCTAAGGTCACATTTTCTGTAGTGAAAATAAGACCAATTGCGAAGCTGCTGTGATGGTTGGTAATTATGTCTTCAAGATGCCACTGCCTAGAGTTTTGTAAATGTTTATATAATTTGAACCTTCATATTATTCTCAGCATCACTTTTGTCACTGTTGTCATTTTTACGTAATGATCTGTGCACTTAAAGGTGAATCCTCCCAATCTTTCTGTTTCTTAGAAGCAAATCCTCTCAGTAACTATAAAGGCTCTCTGGTATCTAAAAGCAAGAAACTTTGTCAAATTCAGCCCTAATTTACTCATATTAGCAAATCTTCAGTTTTTTTTCCCTAGCTTTTCTTTCCTTACAATAATTTCATTTATTTTTTCAGACTCAGTTGACCCCTAATGTGGTCAGGTGTGTGAACTCCAAATCCATTGTCAAGGAGGAGTTCACAATCAGTGTTATTGCACTCAGTTTTGTCATCTTCATTTGATGTAATTGGTATAATGACTTTAATTATGTTAGCTCAGCTAATGAAAATGAGAACATTATGACAAGCACAAATAGGCTATAGGCTTTATGGTTGTATGAGTTTTTTCTGTATTGTTATCTTGGGAGTTAAACTTTTGGAGGACTTGTTATTATATCAAAATTAAATAAAAAGAAAACATAGTCCTTTCCATCTTAGGTTTATAGTCTATTGATGGAAATCCATTGTCTTTTTAATTAAAAAAACTTTAAAAAACTTTACATAATCCT
This sequence comes from Dipus sagitta, assembly GCA_036346955.1. Lineage (NCBI taxonomy): Eukaryota > Metazoa > Chordata > Mammalia > Rodentia > Dipodidae > Dipus > Dipus sagitta. The sequence goes on along the minus strand of CM070777.1, from coordinate 45,232,673 downwards.
TCCCAGCACTCTCCTTTGTCCCTCACTCCCCATTTCTCTTCCAGCATTCTTCTTCCAGCATTCCTCCTCTTTCCAACTATTGCCTCTTCTATTTTGATTTTTTTCCTCATCCGATATTGATTCTGATAAGTAACTACATAGGAATTCAGTAAGATTGTAGTAGTCCAGTGACCTCTGGCAGGTCATAAACTTTCTGGGCCTTACTTTACTCGGATACAAACTGGACATACTAACTGCCCTTTCTATTTCAGTGAATTGTGTGAAGATCAGATCAAATAATGTGAAATGCACATAAGAAGGACTTCAGCCATCATAAATCATTATATATTTCATGATTATGAAGTTTTAATGGCCTTTAATCCTTTGAAGAATGAGACTGGGTGTTAGTGTATGATACTGTTTTATTTATGCCTATATTCAAAGACGACTATGCAGCAGAGGTCACTAATGAAGCCATTCAATTGAAAGTGTTCTTATTGCCAAGAAAGTGAAGTAAGAGAAATTGACGAAGAAGCCTTGATGTAAGAAGGCTGAATTTGTTTGTTACATGGGTAGTAAATATGTATTGGGCCATCCTAGGTAGCATAAAATATGCATGTTGGATTTTAGTTGACAGTCTGCTTTTCAGAAGAGATACAAGGGTACAGAGTAGATCTCATTGTGAGGTCATGAATGCAACAACCATGTCATGTCTGGAAGACAGCATTCCTGCCTAGCCTCTGGCTCTTTTATTCTTTCTGCCCTTTCTTCCGTAATGTTCTCTGTTGGTTCCTTTTTTTAAAAGCTGAAGCTGAGATATCTGTTAAATTTATTTTTTTAAGAGAGAACCATATTCCTGTAATTTTTCATTCTACATAATTGCATTCAAAATACATTAAAAGAGCTGGGCATGGTGGCACACGCCTTTAATCCCAGCACTCGGGAGGCAGAGGTAGGAGGATCGCTGTGAGTTCGAGGCCACCCTGAGACTCCATAGTGAATTCCAGGTCAGCCTGGGCTAGAGTGAGACCCTACCTCGAAAAAAAAAAAAAAAAAAAAAAAAACACATTAAAAGAAAAAGGAAGTGATAGTTACTGAGTGTTTCTTCTGTATGACCTTCTACATGTTATTTAATCTTCACAGCACCTCTACTTTACCAGCTTCTTAAACTTTTTCAACTAAGAATTACTTTTTGCCTTAGAAATTTTTATGTAACCCTGGATAGATAGGGTTTTGTTTTGTTTTTTGCTTTTTGAGGTTGGGTATCACTCAAGCCCAGGCTAACCTGGAATTCACTATGGAGTCTCAGGGTGGCCTCAAACTCATGGTCATCCTCCTACCTCTACCTCCCAAGTGCTGGGATTGAAGGTGTGCAGCCACCATGCCCAGCTTAGATAGGTTTTTGAGACAGGTATACAAATCAAACATTTACTGTTGATAAATCATAGAGAATTTATTCTAAACCAATTATTTAATGTACATGTATTTTTTTTAAAAAAAATGTATTTGAGAGAAAGAGACAGAGACAACATAAGGGGGGGCAGGAGTGCCAGGGACTCGTGCCACTGCAAAGGAACTCAACACTCATGCCACTTTGTGCAACTGACATTTGACTTTACATGGACACTGAGGAATTTAACCCAGGTCATCATGCTTTGCAAGCAAGTGACTTTAACTCCATCTCCAGCCCTATGTAGAGTTTTTTTTTAATTACTTTTTAAAAATTTTTATTTATTTATTTGATAGTGACAGACAGAGAGAGAATGGATGCGCCAGGGCCTCCAGCCACTGCAAACAAACTCCAGACGCATGCGCCCCCTTGTGCATCTGGCTAACGTGGGTCCTGGGGAATTGAGCCTCGAACCAGGGTCCTTAGGCTTCACAGGCAAGCGCTTAACCACTAAGCCATCTCTCCAGCCTGTTTTTAATTACTTATTTTCATGTGTGTTGGTGTGTCAGGGTCTCTTGCTGTGGCAGTCAAATTCCTGTCTTGCTTTATATGGGTGACTGGGAAGTGGAACCTGCTCCATCAGCTTTGCAAGTAAGTGCATTTAAGCACTGAGCCACCTCCCCAGACCCAGCATACATAGAATTTTAACATTTAAAAGCCAGGCATGGTGGTGCACGCCTTTAATCCCAGCACTCAGGAGGCAGAGGTAGGAGGATTGCCGTGAATTGGAAGCCATCCTGAGACTACACAGGCAAGCGCTTAACTGTTAAGCCATCTCTCCAGCCCAATTTTTCTACTTTGAGAGAGCAACACACTTGGGTAACTATGAAGTGGAGGAGTAAGGATAAAAACATTGGACATTAGAAAGGAATGAGATTTTTCTAACTGTAACATTGTTGAACCAAAAACTAAAGAAACTGTTTTGTAGGGAGGGAGATGAGTGAATTCCAAGGACAACGATGGAAGTAGTATATATTGAACTGTGCCTTGCTCTGTAGATGCAGTCTTTCAGTTTTAGTCCTCTCTGAGGCTTAATAATCTACTGAAGCATAGATTTGTCTCTATTGTGATTCCATTGTGATTTTAGAATGTTTTCACAATCCTCATGTGGTTCTCAATATTGTTTGTACAATATAATTCTGTGGGGAGATGTTTTTTAATGATAGCATGAATTTGCTCTAAAATACTCCAGTGGGAATATTTTAGCTATAGAGGTTTGAATAAATAAATAAATAAATAATAGCTGATTGGTAAAATATTGCTGTTCATTGAGGTTTGGTAATATATTCCCAATTTGTTTGTTGTATGTTTGAATGTTTACTTAGTAAAGAGTTACAATGAAAAATTAGAAGAAATTTTTCTAACAGCCACCCAGAAACACCTGTTCCTGAGCCCCATCCTAAACTAATTAAAACATAGGATAGGACCCAGCTGTTTTTTTTAACATTTCAACCATGTGTGACCTGGTTGGCGCTCTGTGCTGAACAAGAAAAGGTAGTGAAAGTGAAAGGGTCACTTGATCTGGGCAGGAGCAGCCGCATATCAGCTCCCCTTGTCGTAAAGAACACAGCCAGCGTCTCTTACCCCAGTGCACTTGACCACAGCGGCTGCTTTTCTCAGCCATGTGTGTATGGTGGCCCATGTCTTTCATCCCAGCACTCCCAATCCTCATTGGTTTCCATGTCACGTGATTTGTTCAGAACTAGGCTCTGTTGTATTTATCTTAATCCACACAGCTGTTCTGGAGCATTCCTACTTCCTGTTCTTCCTCAGACTGGCAGTAAATGCTTGATCCAAGCCACAAAGATCCCTGACCTGCTGTCATTTGTGAATAGATTAGAATCCGGCCTAAAGATCCCCCTCCCCTTCTCTCAAATCATGGCCTGTACATTGTAAAGCTAGCAGTAGAAGTGCCTTTCACAAAGAAAAGGTTCTGATATTTACCTAGTGCCCTGTGGCAGTAAATCTTCATGCAAATTAAAGATTTGGGTGACAAATAATAACAGTTGTCATCAATCTAATCTCTCTTAACTTTCCAGGGTATTGTTAATTCAAAACATAGTTTGAATTGACTTGGCATTATTGATTCCTATATTCATTGGAACATAAAGGGAAGCCTTGCCTTTGTAAGGGAAATATGGTTATCAGATACTTTGTTCTCACAGAATAAAAGGACCTAGTAGGATATAATGGTGAGCATGTTAAGTAGACACAAGGCTAATGCTTGCTTCCTTTATTGATACTAGAGGTTCTAATACATGTAGTACATCTTCATTTTGAAGGCAGATAGCAATCAGTTTCAAGTTTCCGGATGAGCCTGTGGCCAGGCCATAATTAACCTTTTGAACCTGGAATTGTAACAGAATATACTATTGGCTTAGGTTATCAATTATGGTCAGAGTCAATTGATGCTCAAAGAAGGCTTATTGTTGATTGATATAATAATTTACTCATCTTCCCATTGTGGTTATTAAAAAGTAAAGATGACACGACAAAACATTACAGTTTTTGCTCTCTTGGAGAGAGAAATATTTGTAAGCCAGTACTTTGCCAAGCAGTTATTGAAATAGCAGAGTCGTTGGGAGTCTCTTTAAAAGTCCTTTATTTTTTTAACATTTTCAACTTCTTATATATGAGGCTATGCAACTCTTAAGGGGACATTAGAATTACATATGTCAAGTTATAGCAGAAGACTCATCCTTAGCATATCAGTGGACTTGAAAGCTAAATTTAAAAGATTAGGGTTGAGACAGAGTGTGTAATTACAATTTTGGGGTTTCTCACATGTTTTTTATCCAGCCATCATTTCAATTCAATTCAAATAATGTGAGAAAATGCTCTTCATGTGATTGCATCTTTTCCTTGGATATAAAGCTATGAGTGATGGATTTTTTTTTTTACTTTCAGCATTCTTATTAATCATTTGCCATGCTAATACTATTTAGAAATAGAGAGAAATTGTGTTGCTCTTGGAATAGACATTTAGTCAGTGTGTGGTCAGCTGTTTATTCATTTACTCATTTAACCACAAAACTTTGAACACCTCATGAGCTCACATAGGTTCCAGGTTGTGCTAGCTATCAGCACTACACTGATAAAATGACTGGGCACACTAAACATTAAACAGGAAGATGTCCACAATGCTTTTTTCAATAGGTGTTGTTACCTTAGTGATCGTATTGTTCAGAATTATTCTATAGCAGCCCAAGCTCTTGGAATCAATTTAATTCATAGAATACTTCTTCCAGGCTATAGTCATCCTCACTTTTGTTGTTGTTTTTTTGTTTATTTGTTTGTTTTTCGAGGTAGGTTCTCTTGCTCTAGCCCAAGCTGACCTGGAAATCTGTAGACTTAGGGTGGCCTCGAACTCATGGTGATTCTCCTACCTCTGCCTCCCAGGTGCTGGGATTAAAGGCATGTGCCACCACACCTGGCTTCATCCCACTTTTTACATGATGAAATTGAGTCCTCTCAGTAGGTTGAGTGTTATCCTGAAATTGCTAGTAAGAGGAGGAGCTGGGATTCTGCTCTAGATACTCTGGATCTAAAACTAGAGATTTTAATTTCTGTGCTCACAGGTTTGAGAGTAAGTTCCAAGAACATTATTGGAGGTCCCAATGACTTTTACAGGATTTGGTGATATCAGGACTATCTATATAAAAATAATGCTAAGACATTATTAACTATATAATCTTACCCTCATTTGTATGGTGGAGTTTTCTAGAAGCTGTGTATCATGTGATAATAACGTAACAGGTTAACCGTAGACATATCTGTAAAAACTCACCTGCTTCTACATCTATTAAGTAAGATAGTATGGTATAAAAGAGTCCATGAGTCAAAATGTTTGAGAATTCATATTCTGTATTTGGATCCTTATATTTCAAACCCTTCTTTTTTGTATCTTACTGGGTCTTTATATTGAGTCCCCAGCTGCAAGGAATACCAGGTTCTTACAAGTTGTCAGAACCATTACAGGATTACTTGTATTCTTTGGTTCTCCTTGCCTGTTCCAAGATATTGCCATACAAAACACAAGGATACCGTCATCCAAGTGTACTTGAGTCAGACTTTCAAAGTTAACTCTTCTGAATAATGCAATTGCAGCAGGTTCTGTGTACGTAGATCTTTTTTTATTATATGGTTGCCATAATCGTATTATGACAGTACCTCAGAAGGTTGTCCAAACCACAAAAAGTGAATGGTTTTTTGAGGTAGGGTTTCACTCTGGCCCAGGCTGACCTGGAATTCACTACGTAGTCACAGGGTGGCCTTGAACTCATGGCGATCCTCCTACTTCTGCCTCCCAAGTGCTGGGATTAAAGGCGTGCGCCACCATGCCTGGCAGTGAAGTGGATGAATATTTTAATAGGATTTATCTGTTTTATATTTTCTAGCATTTGAGAAGCATGATTCCATGTAAGCAGAGTAGATGATTTCTAGGAGAACTATTTGTTCCTTTCGTTTGACACATAGTTAGTAAGCATATGGTGGACTCTGCCTCAGTACTAGGGGGATAGAACAGATGTACTCCAGGTTTTTAATAATAAAAGACAAAAGTTATTTTTGAAGGCCTGGAGACATGGATTGGCAGTTAAGAACACTTCCTGCACAAGCAGTAGGGCCTAAGGTGGCCTGTAACCACACAAATTTGAATATGCAGATCCTACAATAAACAACTGGACATTGCTACACACAGTTGTAACACCAGCCCTGCAGGGGAGTGGAGACCAGGGAATCACCTGAGCTCATGAAAAATACCAAGCTTGTGTCAGCCAGAAACTCCGACTCAAATAAGAATGGGCAGAAGAGTGATGGAGCTGTACACACAGTATTCTGCTCAGGCTACCAGAGTTGAGCACATAAGGCACTACAAGGGCACATACACAGGCATGCAAGCCAAGAATAAAACAGATTTTTTACCAAAGAGTATACAACTTCCCCAAAATAACATCTTTTCATTCTTAGCGATTCTCATTGATTCTATGTGAACAGACAGTTGTGTAGTAGTTATATAATGTAATTGCTAATTAAATTATATCCCTACTATAAAATAGAAGTTATTGAAATACATTAGTGAAGTATTTTTGAAATAGTGACTATAAATTCATGTTAATATCCCTCAAGATAAAATTAGATATTAATTACTAATGTGATGTGCCCATGAGAATGTTCACTAGTTTAAGACACAGTTGATTGCCTAGTTAAGTTTGTATATATAATACTAAAAAAGGAAATAAATACCCAACATTTCCAAAAAGGTTGAGAGACGTGTAGAAGTAGATTCTAAATATTAGTGTGTCTGTCTACCTACCTGTCCCACCTACATGGGAAATAGTGGCTTCAGTTCTAATTTTTTCAGCTTGCTTAGTTGTACAGTTTCATGGTGCTTAGTTTAATAGCATTCCATCAAGTGTCATTAGCTTCTCATAGACCAAGGGATTTGAGGGTCCCTGTGGGGTAAATATCATTGCCTTGGAATTCATAGATAACTTTTCCTAGGAACAAAGTTTCAAATCTCTTAAAACATAGTAGTAAAATATTCACTAGTAAATATGTTTTTCTACTAATGACATCAGAGCCAGTAGATTTTGAGACTGACAACATTTTTAAGGCACTCAGTGTCAAGCTGTCCTATATTATCTGTATACTAGCTCAGCCTTTCAAGTTAAATAAGTTTTTAGAGCCCAATAAAAAATACACACATGCCAGGCATGGTAGCACATGCTTTTAATCCCGGCACTTGGGAGGCAGCAGTAGGAGGTGGCTTTAAGTTCGAGGCCAGCCTGGGCTGGAGTGAGACCCTACCTTGAGAATACAAAATGTACATGAAAAAAGGGATAGATTTTTTTTTAAAGATATATTTTTTATTGACAACTTCTATACTTACAACAAACCGTGGTAGTTCCCTCCCCTCCCCCATTTTCCCCTTCATAACTCTGCTCTCCATCATATCCCCTCCCTCTCTCCATTAGTCTTTTAATTTGATGTCATCATCTTTTCTTTTTCCTATTATGAGGATCTTGTGTAGGTATTGCTAGGCACTGCAAGGTCTTGGATATTGAGGCCAGATTCTGTCCGGAAAATTGTATGTAAGGAGTGGTACCCTTCCTTTGGCTCTTACATTCTTTCTGCCACCTCTTCTGCAGTGGACACTGAGCCTTGGAGGGTGTGAGATGTTTCAGTGCTGGACACTCCTCTGTCCCTTCTTCTCAGCACTATGTTGCCCTTTGGGTCATCTCAGTGGTTATCACCATCTGAAAAGAGAAGCTTCTCTAACCAGAAGTGAGAGTAGCATTAATGTATGAGTATGAACATTAAGTGTAGTGTTTTCAGGGCATTTTGGTGAGAGCAATATATGCATTTATCCAGACAAGAGCAGCATTTATACCCCTAAGTCTCATGACCTCCCCTGCCATAGGCTTTTGATTAGGTTTTCAGTACCAGGCACGTATTCCCTCCCATAGAGCGGTCCTTCAGTCCAATTAGAGCGCAGTTGGTTTCCCCCAGAGCAGACATGCCACTATTGCACTTGTTCAGTCATTTGGCCTATCTGGCCAAACTTGAGGCTTCCAGTGTCCACTGTTTTCACCACTGATGACTTCTGTCTCCCATAAGGCAGCATACAATGTAGCTTTTTCCAGCTTTCAGTTTGCTGGTCTACAGAGAGAAGGTTTTCTGCTCTGCACCAGCTTGATTTCTCAGTGACTTTGCCGCTCAGGCATGTGAAGTCTTCAGCAATAGGGTCTTACCATCTCTTTCTCACAGGAAACCAAGGCCCTTGGCAATAGCCTATAATATTTTGGAGGCAACAGGGACTTCCCTGGCCCACAACTCACTGGAAGATATCCCATCCCTGGCACTGAAAATTTTCTAGTAACAATCTACGGCTTCTGGATGTGCCATTATTGAAGAAAGTAGATTTTCATATGTCTTATTCAGAATATCTTGAATTTTAATTGACCCTCCTCCCCCACCTTTCTTTTATACAATCTCTTCTCCTGACCTCGCTTAGGCAAAAGGGATAGATTTTAATGAAATTAGGGCTTTACTATGAATTTTTAAATATATAGATTAATGGTTAACATGCTAGGGATTAAATCCAGGTCCTCATCCCTGCTAGGCAGGCACTCTACCTCTAAGCTTCATCTGCAGCCCCCAGTCTTACTAAGCCTCCAGTTTTACCAATTTCTTGCAGAGAAACTAAAATTAAAGGCACGTAAACTAATACTTCTTGTCTTGGTGTTACAGTTTGCTTACATGAGAAGAGAGATATACTGACAAATGCATTCTGTAGCATAGTGCTTCTTTATGGGGGGTATTTTTTTTTATAATATCAGCTGTTACTGAAAGAGAAATTGAAGGAAATCTTCCTAACTGGAGATTATTCTGTGACTTTTCTCTGGAGAAGGGGCAAGTTGCCCAGCACCTATTTCTGTAAGAGAGGCTTTGGAATGATTTGAGAACTTTATCAAAATGATGATAGACAGGAGTGATGGGTCAGCAGTTAAAAACACTTGCTTGCAAAGCCTGCTGGCCCAGGTTCCATTCCCCAATGCCCATATAAAGCCAGATGCACAATGATAAATGTCTCTGGAGTTCATTTATAGGGGCAAGAGGCCCTAGAATGTCTTTTCTTTCCCTTTCTTTCCCTTTTTTCCTTTCTCTCTGTCTCTTTCTCTTTCTCCTCACATACATACATAATACTTGCATATTTAGAAATACAAACTATTAGAATAATTCTTTTTTTAAAAAAATAGTGATGGAGAGTAGAAAAAGGGAAGTGTGCCATGCATGGGAGTGAAAAAGATGATCATACTGACGTGGAGGTTAGCATGTCTGAGTGAATTCCAGCTTTGAACACTTAACTGCTCTTTGAATGTCAAGAAAACATTTTAAAGTTGATTTCATTGATGAAAACTACCCTCTGAGCTCAAACGACAATAGCCACATTTGTTAATTTAACAGGTATTTATTAAATATTTACAGTGAATGTTAAAATAGATGAGTTTGCCTTGGCCCTATTCTCAGTGATTTAATGATGTCAGAAATTAGATTTTGATTTTGGTGGGCAGGCGGTTCAAGGACCAGCACTGGATATGTGGTGTAGGGTTTGCTTGCAGGTACCACTTGCTTTCTTCCAAACTCCTCCTTCTTCCCTTCTTTCCTGTCTCCCTTACCTCTTCTCTGATACAAAACATGCCTTGGGTTTTAGAGGTTTTTTAATTATTAACCCCATGGAGAAGGAGAAATGGTAGCAAATCATAAAGCTACAGGTTTCACAATCCTTACTTCTAGAAGCCAATAAAAACAAAAATTGAATTTTATTAATCTCACCTCTGAAATGACAATGTAGGTTATTAGGAATCATTACAACAATTTTGTTGCCATATATTTGTTGAAAGAATGATGTTTTTGATAGTTAGGTCATAATTAAGTAAGCTGTGTTGACTTTTAACTTAGATTCTCTCCCTTCTACTCACACCATGCAGCGACCTGTCCCTGCGCCCCACCTGATTGTGCTTCAGTGCGGCGGTGCAGTCAGCTCCAGAGCGCCACCTAGGGTAGGGAGGTGAGCAAGGTTTTGTGTCTAGACACTGCAGCTTCAATTCTTTCAAACTCATCTCCATTTCTGATGGTGCTGAGTTAGCCAATAACCACCAGAGCTACCAATTCCAATTAGAAATTCTATAAATTTATGTCAGAAATGAATTAGTATGGGACTTACATAAAATGTTCTTGGGACAGTCTGAAGACGCAAGTTTATGCCTGTATTGGTACAGAATGCTACTGTGTGTGTAGTATCCTGCAGATCCACTCGGTGGCCTTGACAAATGTTGTCATGTATATGTACTTGGAGCATAGTAGGCCACCAGAAATGATCCATATTATTTCTCAGAACTATATGGGTCTTAGAGTTAAATAGACCTAGAAAGAGGGCCAGAATTGTTTAGAAAAGAAAAATATTTAAGGAAAATAGTTGTCTAGCATAAGGACGAAAAATGAACATTGAAAAAAAGGTATTTGGTGCAGGGGATCTACTTTTTAAAAGAAAAAATTAGCAGGGCATGGTGGTGCACGCCTTTAATCCCAACACTTGAGTAGGGGCAGAGGTAGAAGGATCACCGTGAATTCAAGGCCACCCTCAAACTACATAGTGAATTCCAGGGTCGGCCTGGGGTGTGAGACCTTACCTCGAAAATCCAAAAAAAAGAAAAAAATAGCCTGTGGTATGTATATACAAATATATAGAAATCAGGGATGAATTTACATTCAGGCTAATTAGTAAGAATTCTGGTTACAGCATAATAGAACTGTATAATTATTGAAGTAAAACTGATGAAATGTCAGCATGTTGGTCAGAACATGATAAAAAATTTTGGAACATATTCTCCCTTATTACTACCCACTAGACCCCAAGAAACCAGTAAGAACACCTTTTTTTTTTCATTAGGATAAAAACAGGATAAACTATAAACAGATTTCCAGAAAATCTTACTCATAATTTTTATTTTCTTTGGAAATTGTGCTTTTACCTGTTACTGTACGATATTTTTTCTTACATTTTAAAGATTATTCAATCAAAATACTTTAAAATTGTATGTAGAAATGTCATTTTATTTCTTAAACATATATTCCTTATATAGAGATGATTTAGAAAATACAGATACATCATCCTAGAGACCCTTTCACAGTTGTATTAGCTGGCTCATGACAATTGAAAGCTAGTTCCCTTCTTAATTGTTTCTCTTGTTGGATGGAACTTGACATTGTTATATAATTTTACTTATAATGTAAATATAGTAGCTCTGTCATACAGTATCTGTCACGTTTCATATGTACATAGGCTTTGTCTTGAGAATTATTTCTCTAACTCTATCAGATATAAGAGCATGAGCTTTTTGCACAGACCTGGGTTCAAATAACTTATACTATGTAGAATCCTTTGATCAAATTTTAAAGGTGATTACATATTATAAACTCTGTAAATATACATTTCCCTGTAAAATATAAATGTTCCCAGCTGTGGAGATGGCTCACTAGTTAAGAACACTTGCCACTTGAGCATGAGGCTTCTCCACCAGAGACTTCCATGTTCAACTACCCAGAACCCACATAAAAAGCTGGACATGAACAGAGGGACACGCACATGTGCATGTGTGTGCGCGCACACACACACACGTCTGTAACCTCAGTGGAGGAAGGGCAGACAATTAAAAATAGCTGGGCTTGCTGAGGGACAGCAGCTCTAGGTTGAGAGAGACTCTGTCTCAAGGAAATATGCAGACAAGACATAAGAGGACAGACACCCAAATGTTCTTCTCTGGCCTCTGCTCATTGGAGCACACACATCTGCTCACACACACAATTCTATACACACACAATGTGTGTGTGTGTGTGTGTATCCTTAACAAACAAGATTGCATCTTAAAATTTTTTTTTCTAGTCATCAGAAGTGTTTCTTATTTTTCTCTGGAACCATTTTTTCCTAGATCCAAGAATGGCATCCAAGTAATGTTACTTTAAATAGAGCAATGTTAATTCATCTAGCTCACTGCTACTGTATTGTACAGCTTGAGAAAATGTGCTGTTTTTGCAATCTGTTCATTCAGATGGTTTATGAATTAAAAGCAAAGGCCTATCATAGTCTAAGATCCAGTAGTTCATTATTGCAAAACAAAGTATCCATTTATTAGGCAAGGATTGCCTCCAATGTCTGCAAGAGTAAACAGAGCCACTCATAAGAATAAGTGTTGCCTTCAAATTTGTACTGAAGTGTGCTGAAATACATGGATACTATAGCTGTGATAATGAGCAGTACAGTAGAGAGAGGTGATTTATGATAGCTGTTTCTGACAGCTATAGTGCAGAGATTCCCAGGGTATCTGATCACAGCATTAGCATGCTGACAGCTCAGCATTTAGAACATTATGGTAATTTATCCTGCCTATGCTGTCACCTGCACTGTCAGAGTTTCTTTTTAATGATGGTATAACTATTTTGTTTGTTTGTACTGCATTCTTTTCATTTGGCTAATGCTTTCTCATTAGATTGAACCTAGTAAATGAGAGTAATTAAGTGCTTCCTATAGCTCAGATGCAATGGTTAAGCTGCTACTGATTATGTTTGGTCATTTATCTCTGTTAATCTGAGAATAATCCAGATGATAAACACATGTAATTTTTTGCTAATGTTCAGTGGATGAAATTTGTAGTTCCTCAATGGAACCAAGCAGTAAGTGTATATTCATATATAAATAGTAAGTTGCTATATGTGAGGGCCTGCTTTAAGTAAACATATAAGTTACAACTAAAGTTAATGGAAAAATACAACACTTCTAATTGACACACTGAACTTATTCTTTCCTGAAATGACCTTTACTCCCCACTACAGAGAGAAGGAAAAGGAAGAAAGTAGAATTAACTCCAGAGTAAGTTCTTTCCCTAACTCGTCTTTAAGTCCAGGGGTGAGACTGAGATTAGTTTTAATGTGTTTATTTGAACTTCTTTTGATCACCTTACTCTTAATAGCTTTTCAGATCTCATATCCTCTTGTTTACTAAACTATATTAACTTGTAATTATTATAGAAAATAAATTTTCAACTGAATTGTTGAATTTGCTCATAGTATTAATTTCTTAATGTAGTAAGCTAAGCTATGGAAGTAATGTGGAATTACATACACATTTTCAAAAAATAATAACCATTTTTATTTGCTTATATCTGACATTTGTTGTAAAATGATACGTTGCCTTAGAATGCTGATGTAACTATAATAATTAATCGTTGTTTACTAGTTTTAATGTTTTTGGAAAAATACCGTAATAATTTATATTATGTATGCAATTAATATACAGCATATGCCAAGTTCATGTGTTTTAAATTATTGTGTAAAGATTTGTTCCTCTTTTTTTGATTTTTTTCCTCTTTGTGACTTATTTTTAAAGTACAGTTCCAAAAAATTTTCAAATTTATTAAGAGAAGAAATACAATTTTTAGATTATGCTTTCATAATATTATTGTATAAATGCTGTTTTAAAATAGCACCGGGTGTGGTGGTGCACACCTTTAATACCACCACTTGGTAGGCAGAGGTAGGAGGATCACCATGAGTTCAAGGACACCCTGAGACTACATAGTGAATTCCAGGTCAGCCTGGGCTAGAGCAAGACCCTACCCCCACCCCCACCCCCCAAAAAAGAAAGAAAAATCAAAAAAATGCCCAGTTTGTCAGTATCTGTTTGTGTGGGCTAGCCAGAACTTTCAGTTCACATACAGGTAGGAATAAAGTAAACCTACTCACTGTATATAATTGTCTTACTTGAAAGAGGTTGTCCTGGAACTTTATGAAGCTTGCTTCTATCCATTGTACTTCATTAGAAACTGTTCTTACCTTTCATTTAAGAAAAAAGTATTTACAGCATCTATAAATGTTATATCATTATGTAAATTGGGTTCATTTGAAAAAAATTGTATTACATTAAACAGGGATACCATCTAAAATTCTTGTAACACTGGTTTTAAACCTACCCAGTTAATTTTTTTGTTTGTTTGTTTGTTTTTCAAAGTTGGGTCTCGCTCTAGCCCAGGCTGACCTGGAATTCACTATGTATTCTCAGAGTGGCCTCGAACCCGCGGTGATCCTCCTGCCTCTGCCTCCTGAGTGCTGGGATTAAAGGCGTGCGCCACCGCGCCCGGCTCTACCCAGTTAATTTTAATACAATACTAATAATGAAGAGGAAAACACTGCATAAATCCCAAATTGAATTTGGTGTTTTGTGTTTGATGCTCAGTTGTTATTCATATACTCTTTGCATTCCTTTCAAAAAGAATAAATTATTTTTTAAATGGTAAGTTTAGACTACACAGTGAGCTCTATCTTTAGGTGTAGAAATGTTTTCCATGCATAATAGTGGCTCCGAATTGAGGCTGTCAGAAAATGATGAGTTTATTAATTTTCTACAAGTCTACAATTTTAGAAGAGTTGAAATTTGGCCTAGTAGATTAACACTTTTCTTAGTGATTAAATGTTTAATTCTACATTTCAGGCTAGGTTGAAGAAAACTTTCATTGGAATTATCAGATTACATATGAAGTTGTAGTTTGTGAATGGTAACATAACAGAAGAGTCACATGCTGTGCTGTGGGAAATGTCTCTGGTAGATACTGTCAGCTAGTTATTGAAGCAACAACAGAAACTCTTACATGGTCCAATTCAGAGAATGCTTCCTAGTAGTCATCCAAAACCTCTTTGAATGCTAAGTGAGCACACAAAACAATAAGTTTTTTAAAGTCATGGTAGATTTCCTATCACTGTGTACAGATTTTTAAGTAAAAGTTGGGCAATATTTTAGGATGGGATGTTCGCTAATGTAGAATATATTTCTTTTCAATAGTTTAAAAAAATAAGATGCTGGTTTTGAGAAACTGAAACATTTCGATGCTGAGCCTATTAGAATATTTTCAGTATGAAATATCTATTCATTCCTTACATATTCTCAAATAGCTCTTAAATGCCCTTTCTTAAAATAGTAGTTTTAAAAATTATAATTCTTAGTTATCACCAATCCATGCAACAAAGAAACAAATCTCTTCAGGTTGTTAACACTGTATTTACAGGACACTTGTGTCCCTTTGTTCCTCGTTTAAAAAAATAACTATGAAATAGAGTCAAGAAAATTCTTTTTTTTTTTTTTTCCTCCTTGTTGGTCAGTTTTGTAGAAGCAATTTAAAATGCTGTGTATTGAATTCTTTGATCATTTCTCCCGGGTGGATGGGGAAGGAAGTCAAAGCTGGAGCCGTTGCTCTGGGCTCTCTGTCTGTGCCTGGTAAATGAGACACAAGGAACCTCACCAAACTACATGACTAATGGCCACCTCCAGTGCCGCCTGCAATCAAAGATTCATTTGCTTTATCAAGTTTAAAGAATACCAGGTGATAAATCATGTCAAAAAGAAATAATCAGTCAAAGGATGTTCTTTTCTATATGTGAGGACAGGTGCTATGAGGCATGCACTTGCCATACACAGTTAATTTTAGTTTTATGCATTTATGTTTATCTTAATTTATATTTAGTTGATACTTGAATCAAATAATTTCTCTCATTAAGATCAACTAACATTCCAACTTAATGACTACAGTATTATAGTTCCAAAGTAATATTTCCCTTTAATTTGTATTAAGTACATTTCTCATGAGTATTATTAATAAATGTTTATTTTTTAACATATGAGTTAGCCAATACCAGGTAGAAAGCGAAGTAGTGTTCTCTGTCAGATGCCCAAGAATATTAACTGATCTTTGTGTGTGTGATACAAGTCCATATATAATGATGCGTATGTCCTTTTATAAAATTGTCATTTTATTCAAATCTTTTCATCTTTTTTTCAGATCTCTCTCTCTCTCTCTCTAAGTTCTGTCTTTTCAGTTCAGAATGCAGGGTTTATTATGCATTAGGTGGTGTTATAAGAGGTAGTCTTCCCAGCGCGTTCAGCAGCGCACACGTTTGAATGGTCTCTTAACACCAGTCTCAAGGTGATCTGAGAGGCCGTGCTGTGGTGTCCTTGGAGTCTTGTTTGCAGCTGTTGCTTCTTTCTAGTTATGGTCATGCGAACTAGTTAGTGGCTTAGGGAATGGTTTTGGGATTCGTAGGTGTTTATTACTTCCTAGTCTAAATCTTTTCCAGCTTACTTTGCCTTTGGCAGCTAATTAGAAAATTGGAAATAATAGTTTCCCATTTAGTACATAGAAGTAAATAAAAAATTACCATAGACTTGAAACTCAGAGCTTTAAAGTTAATCTGTGCTAAACAGTTGTAGAAATTCTCCTTCCTACAGAGATTCCTGCTTTTGTTTTCTTCATGGCTTTCGCTACTTTTTAGCTCTGGTAACTTGTTGACAGTGTAGGAAAGCTGTGGCTAGCTTTGTTTTGCTTTTATTCTGCTCCTGATTCTTGAGAATTACCTTAACTCTATTTATACACCTTTATTATTGATACTAATAACATCCAAAAGAGAGTGCCTTTCAGACTGGCTAGGACTTACAGCTTCTTTCTCAACAAGGTAGGATTTTAACCTCCTTTATGTTGTGGTTTGAATGTGATATGTCCTCCTCCACAGACTCCTGAGTTTCAACACTTGGTCACCAGCTGGTGGCACTGTTTTGAAAGGATGTAGAACCTTTAGGAGGTGTGAAAGCTTACTGGAGGAAGCCTGTCAACTGAGGGTGGGCCTTGAGGTTTACTACCCCAACCCCACTTTCTGCTTGCTGTATGCTTCCCCACTAAAAAGGCAAGTGAGCAGCTCCCGCATGTTCCGGCCACCTTGCCTTTCCCACCACCATGACGGACTGTCTGCCCCCAAACTTCAAGGCAGAATAAGCTCAGCATCCCATAAGTTGCTTCTGGTCAGGTATTTGGTCACAAAAACAAGAAAAGTAATTTAAACACTATATTTACATTTTTCGGGTAAAAGTATAGAGTATAGTGATCTATTGCATCTCTAAAATGAGATAATGGGTCAAGATAATAAGATCCCTTTCAATACGAAGTTTTGAAGCATAACTGTTTTTCTAGACCCTGAGTCACCCCCAAAGTGGAGGAAGGAGAATCATAAGCTGAAAGTCATGTTTATCTACATAGTGAATTTGAGGCCAGTGTAGGCTGCATAAGACTATGACTCAAAAGAGACTTAAGACTTAAAAACAAATGAGAGAGAGAGAGACTTAAACAAAAATTGTTTTACAAACCTGCCATGGTATCAAAAACCTATAATCCCAGCCCTTGGGTGGTAGAAGCTGTTAGATCAGAAGTTAAAGGCCGTCTTTAGCTACATAGAAAGTTCAGGTCCAACTGAGCTAAGCTTCTGCCTCAAAAATATTAATAATAGGCTGGCCATGGTGGCACACACTTTTAATCCCAGCACTCAGGAGGATCACCATGAGTTCGAGGCCACCCTGAGACTACATAGTTAATTCCAGATCAGTCTGGGCAAGAATGAGACCCTACCTTGAAAAACCAATATATATGTGTGTGTGTGTGTGTGTGTGTGTGTGTGTGTGTGTATGTGCGTGTGTATATATATAGTATACTTGTTTTCCTAGACCCTGAGTCACCAGTATTCAGTGTTACAACAGCAACCTGTGCTACCTCAGAGAATGCATATTGTAGTAAAAATATAGTGTGTGTGTGTGTGTGTGTGTGTGTGTGTGTATATATATATACACACATACATACATATATATTAGTAATCCACTGTATGATATCCCTGGTTCACTTTAATTTATCTTTCCTTTTTGTTTTTTGCCTTATTGAGATAGGGTCTCACTCTAGCCCAGGCAGACCTGGAATTCACTATGTAGTCTCAGGCTGACCTTGAACTCACAATGATCCTTCTACCTCTGCCTCCCAGGTGCTGTGATTAAAGTTGTGCACCACCACACCCAGATTTTGCTTTTTTAATATCTGAATTTACTTTATGTCACTCCAAATACTATATATGAGTTACTATGTGACTACATAGAATTGCCTTGACAGTGTCCTTAAATTTACAAAGAAGTTTGTTCTTTTCTTTTAGAGTTTTAATATTCTCATGTGTACGATGAGGAATTAACTAAAGTGCCTCTTAGATCCTTTTGACTCACAGTTTAAGGCGATTTGGTACTGGAAAGGTAGCTCAGTGATTAAGAGCACTTCCTGTGCAAGCCTGAGGACCTAAGGAGGCTGGGAAGACTGCCCTCGTCTGATCTTCAGTACCCACATGAGCAGCTGTGTGTGGTCACGCACACCTGTAACCCCAGCCCCGTAGGATAACAAGAGACCTAGGAGTCCCAGGAGCTCACAGAAACATTGCCAGCTCCAGGATCAGTGAGAGACTTTGGCTGGAATAAGAACAGGTGCAAGAGTGATTATAAGCTTTTGACTTCTTGATCCTGACAGAAAGCTAATGTTGTTAGCTAACCAAATATCTAGAAAAAGAAAAAGATAATTGCCTGCTAGAGAAAAGAACATGAGTGCTTTCCTAGTTTGAGTACACTGAGGGAATGTCAAAAAGAAGAACTGGGCAAAATTAGTAGCTCATGAGTTGGTAGAAGCCAAGTGAGGGCTGGCATGAAAAAGTGGTGATCCAGGTGTCCATGGGTATTTGGGGATTTTATATTCTCTTGTAGGCTCTTCTTCACAGACCCCACTAAGCTAAGCAGTTCCAGAGAAGACGGGAAAGAAGGAGCCCTAAGAAAGCATCCTTAGGGCCAGGGCATAATAGTGAGAGGTGCACAAAGTTCCAACCAACCCTATATTCCCAATTTGCTGGAAAAAAGTTGTAATTGGTATATCATAAAAGGTTGACAATGAAAATTTGTTGCA
Source organism: Dipus sagitta (assembly GCA_036346955.1). Taxonomy (NCBI): domain Eukaryota; kingdom Metazoa; phylum Chordata; class Mammalia; order Rodentia; family Dipodidae; genus Dipus; species Dipus sagitta. The sequence continues at coordinate 45,213,884 of CM070777.1, read as the reverse complement.
GTTGAAGGAAGTATATTATGTGTGGGGCATTTTTTGCTCACAAGGAAGCAGGGACAAGAAGATATGCTGGCAGAAGTTTCTACATATGTATCATTCATTAGAACAGAGAACACTAGAAAAAGACCCACACAAATACAGTTGGCTGATTTTCTGTAGTGATACAAAGGAAGTTCTGTGGAGAAAAGACAGGCCTTTTTTTTCCAACAAGTGGTTCTATGTCAATTGGGCATATGCAAACATATTTTCTCCTTGTATCACACACCATATATAAGTTAAGTTAATATAGATTAAAAGGCAAATCACCAATGGGGAGAAAATGTAAGAAAACACATGAAATAAAAGACAAATCTAAATTGGCATTTCCGTGATAAAAGTATACAAGTAGCAGGTGAGAATATAAAAAGCTCAGTAGTACTGTTGCCAGGAAAACATTAGGTAGAAGAATGAGACATTGCAGCTATTAGAATAGCTTCAGTTTTAAAAAGAAGATAAGCATGCAATACCATATGCTTCCAGGCATATCTAGCCCACAACCTGCATGTGGCTCAACACAAAATCACAAACTTAAATAACCTGGTGACTGCTCTTTGCAGTGTTTTTTTGTAACTCGATTGTGTAGTTTTTTATTTTTGTAACTCAATTGTGCGGTTTCCAGGTGGGAATTTTGTAGATGACAGCCATCTACGAAAGGTTGATCAGGGCTGGAGAGATGGCTTAGCAGTTAAGGCGCTTGCCTGCAAAGCCTAAGGACCCTTATTCAACTCTTCAGGTCCCACATAAGCCAGATGCACAAAGTGACACCAGCGCAAAAAGTCACACATACACACAAAGTGGCACACATGTCTGGAGTTGGATTGCAGTGGCTAGAGGTCCTTGCACATCAGTGTTCTTTCTCCCTCCCTCCTCCCTCTCTCTCCCTCCCTCCCCCCTCTCTCTCCCTCCCTCCACCCCCCTCTTTCTCAGGCTCTCACGTTAAAAAAAAAAAAAGGCCAGTCTATTGGGCTTGCCTCAAAAAAAAAAAAAAAGTTGACCATATGTAAGACACAGGTTTCTCATTGGAGAAGAGAGTTACAGATAATGAAATTATAAGGCTAGGCTGAACTCTGGTATTGAGTCAGAATTATGTTGGTATAAATTCATGGTTTTCTATATAGAGAAGGAATATATATATATATATATATATATATATATATATATATATAGTCAATATAAATAAAATATAAACACACTTGTTTTATATTTTCCTGCTTTGACATTGAAAGAACTTAAAAATCAAAGAAGCTCCAGTAACAATGAACACACCTAGACCTTAGATCTTGATTTCCAAATTACATTTTCTAGTAAGCGAAACCAAAACTTCTTAGAGAAGTGATTGATTCCAGGACTAAATCAGAAAGCATGAGGTAAGTATAGTTCTTTCTGTAGTGCCAGGTGAGAAGGTGAGAGTCAAAGTAAGAAAGAGAAGGTGTGGGAATGAGAGTACTAAAGTATAGCTCACAGAATAAAAGAAACTTCCATCAATAAATACTGAGATACATGGATTATTTCATAATTAAGTGGAGAAAAGATGCAGTTACTCCTGATGAGTGATTTCAAATTAACAAACTTAGGCATGGAGTAAAGAAAATGCAAAATCATTATTTGGATAGCATAGTAATAGAAATTGCCAGAAAGCATGCTACTCTTAGTAAGCATAAGTTTAAACGTAAGCAGATTGTTTTCTTTGGTGGCACATGCCTTTAATCCCAGCACTTGGGAGGCAGAGGTAGGAGGATTGCTGTGAGTTCCAGGCCACCCTGAGAGACTACATAGTGAATTCCAGGTCAGCCTGGTCTGGAGCAAAACCCTTCTTCAAAAAAAAAAAAAGGGAGGGGCCCCTGGAGAGAGGCTTAGTGGTTAAGGGGCTTGCCTGCAAAGCCAAAGGACCCAGGTTTGATTCCCCAGGGCCCATGTAAATCAGATGCCACAAGATGGCACATGTGTCTGGAGTTTGTTTGCAGTGGCTGGATGCCCTGGTGCACTGATTCTTTCTCTCTCTCCACTCTCTGCCTCTTTATCTCTCTGAAACAAATAAATAAAAATAAAATACTTAAAAAGTAAGTAAAAAATGCATACCTTGGTCAAATCATAGGAAACATCAGACATCTAAATTGAGATACATCCTACAAAATAATTGCCAGATAATTTTCAAAATTAAAGTCCTGAATATCAAGGAAAGACCAAGGAGGCATGACAACTTAACATAGAATTCTGGATTGAACCTGGGACAGAAAAAAGATTTCTTATGTTGAACACGGACATCAGTGAAAACACTGGTTAAATCCAACAGGTCTGTAGTTTTAGTTAATAGTATGTACCAATATTGCAACTTTCATTTTATTTTATTTTATTTATTAGAGAGAGAGAGAATGGTTGCACCAGGGCCTTTAATCACTGCAAACAAACTCCAAACACATGCATCACCTTGTGCTTCTGGCTTTATGTGGGTACTGGGGCATCAAACCTGGGTCCTTTGGCTTTGCCAACAAGCACCTTAGCCACTAAGCCATCTCTCCAGCCCAATATTCCAGTATTTTACGTCAGGTATTAACATTAGTAGAACATAGATAAATAATATACAAGTTCTATTACATTAGCAACTTTACTGCTTATATAAAATTATTTCAGGGGCTGGAGAGAAGGTTTAGCAGTTAAAGCACTTAACTGCGAAGCCTAAGGATCTGCGTTTGATTCCCCAGTGCCCACGTGAGCCGATGCATAAGGCGGCCCATGCATATCTGGAGTTCATTTGCAGTGGCTGAGGCTCTGGCACATCCATTCTCTCTCTGTATATCTCTGCCACTTTCTCTCTTTCTCCCAAATAAATAAATGAAATGTTTTTGAAAAATTATTTAAAAGTGGGAAGTTTAAAAAATGAAGCAACAGAGCTGGGGTTGCAGCTCAGCATTAAAGCACTTGCCTAGTGTATACAAGGCTCCGAGTTTGAAACCCTCTCTTTCTTGGTAGTGTTCCTTGACAGCGTTAGCCATCTCATTTTGAAGATTAGGACTCTTAACATCCAAAGAGTCTCCCATCCTACCTGGGCTGGCCTTGAATTCCTGTGCTTATGTGGTCCTTCTGCCTCAGCCTTCTTAGTAGCTGGAATTAAATTATCGTGCCCCTGATAATTCTTTTTTTTTTTTGATATTTTATTTTTTATTTACTTGAGAGCCAGAGAGAGATTGAAAGAGAGAGAATGAACACTCCAGGGTCTGCAGCCACTGCAAATGAACTCTGGATGCATGTATCACTGTGTGCATCTGGCTTACATGGGCCTTGGGGAATCGAACCGAGGTCCTTTGGCTTTGCAGGCAAATGCCTTAATTGCTAAGCCATCTCTCCAGCCTGCCCCTGATAATTCTTTTTTGTGTTTGTTTGCACAAGGGTGTGGAGGGGGTGCACATTGGTCTCTTGTCACTCACTGCAAGTGCCTTTAACTGCCGAGCCATCTCCCCCCCCCCCCCGCCAGCCCCTAGAAGTTAATTTTCACTAAAAGAATTTTGTGTAGTTACCAGCTGTGGAAAATCTCTGGCCATCGCTTCCCTGTTCTTCACACTGTTTGCTAGGTAATTCTTTCCTCTGTCATCACTCATATCATGGTTTTTTTCCCATTATATAAGTCACATATATATCCTTATCTTTCCTTCAATTCAGCACTTGGTCCATGGTAGTAACCAGTTATATTTATTCAGATAAGCCTGATGTAAGTCAGAAATGTAAGTATCGTTCTTTTCTCATCTCTTTCTTTTTCTTCACCAAGACTGATTTGTATGTGAATAAATGCTTGTTTACATATACACATGTATATATGTATGTAGCTTATTTATGCACACGTATACATGGTTTTGAACCTCTTAGCCTCCTCAGTCTTTCTGTCTTTCCATAGACCATGTCCATGTTACCTCTTTTGCACTACACTCCTGTGGTGGTTTGATTCAGATATCCCCCCATAAACTTAGCTGTTCTGAATGCTAGGTTCCCAGCTGATGGAGAGTTGGGAATTAACACTTCCTGGAGGCAGTGTATTGTTGGGGGCGGCCTTATGGGTGTTATAGCCAGTGCCCCCTTGCCAATGTTTGGCACATTCTCCTGTCATCTCCCTACCATCATGAAGCTTCCCCCTCAAGCCTATAAGCCAAAATAAACCTCTCTTTTCCCACAAGCTGCTCTCGGCTGGGTGATTTCTACCAGCAATGCGAACCTGACACGAGCAACTCCTAATATGGATCCCAACTTCATTCTTGTTTGTTTGTTTGTTTTGTTTTGTTTTTCAAGGTAGAGTCTCACTCTGTAGCTCAGGCTGATCTGGAATTCACTACGTAGTCTCAGTGAAGCCTCAAACTCACAGCGATCCTCCTACCTCTGCCTCCCAAGTGCCAGGATTAAAGGCGTGAGCCACTGTGCCTGGCTCCCAACTTCATTTTTATTCTGTCACCTCGTACTTTCAGCCTATTTAGTACATTGTAGTCTGAAAAATCTCCCCCAAAAAGTCAGTTTGACTCTTCATTTTGCCTGTTCAAATGACTTTTCCATTGTCTTTGTGATGAAAGCCAGCTTCATATGGTACATGCCCTTTACTTACTGATCTCCTTAATTTTACTCCTACTTTCTTTAGTCAGCCCACTGCCCTTCAGACCCTCAGAAGCAGTCATCTCTTATTTAAGCCAAGCCCCTAACACATGTCACTTCTTTAATCTAGAATTCTCTTTTCTGTTTCTCTCTAACCTAGATATTATCTACTTACCCCTCAGCTCTCACTTCCTTGCAGAAGCCCTCCCTGATTTCCCAGAACAAGTTGTGATTATGTGCATAACCTTTCACATATATTTAGAGAACCTGCACTTTTCTATTACAACTTTCAATTTGTAGTAAAGTTTGTGTGTGTGAGTAGTAACATCTGTTTCTTTCGCTAGAACTGTAACCTTCATGGGAATTGGAGTCACGTTTTATTGTTAGGCCAATGTCTTGCAGTGTCTGGCAGATGTTGGAGTCTTCCGTATTCTAAGTACGTAAGAGAACAAGCTGTGTATTGTGCTAAGAGGGAGGTAGCACTGGAGCTGCCACAAAGATAGGCGCCCAACATTAGATTGGCCCTCTCCTCTGTGAGCTGAGTTTGGGTTGTAAAGAGCAGGTATCTCCAGCTCTAAAACTCTTTGATAGTCAGTCCTCTGTTTTCTTGTTTAATAACACAATCCTGTAGGAGCAGAATGAGGGCAGGGATGAGGGAAAAGAGGGTATCAACACATGACGTATCCATACAAAATATGTTGTTAATGATAGTAATAATAATAAAAAGAAAAAAATTTCCTGAGGATTATTCCTAGCTCAGGGAGCAGTAGACACAAAGCCATGGAGACGTGAAAGAGCGTGTGATGATCAGCCCAAGTCAGAGTCCTTCCTGGGGCACAGTTCTAAGAGACCCTGGCAGTTTAGGGAAAAGTGATAACTGTACTTGGGAAGGGCCAGATCAAGAAGAGGAAAACACAGTATCAAGGAAGATTTTGAATTCGAGGAGAGAAGTAATTGATCGCTTATGTGCTTCAAAAGCAGTGATGGTGGTAGTAGCCTAATCCCAGAGGGAAAAGGGAAAGGAAGGGAAGATGGGGGAGGGAAGAATTGGGAAAGGGAAAGAAGAAGAAAGGAAACTACAGCTCTCCTCAAGCCCCTCTTGCCTGTTTCACCTACTGGTGTCTGCAAATGGCACTGCAGTCACCTTCCCCAGTGGCAGGAAGTGTTCATTCTGTTTTCTGGTTCTAAAGTGTTTACCTACAAAGCACAGATCAAACATGAGAACCTTCTAAACTTCATGTGTGACTCTCAATGAAGCCCTCGTTTAGAAGTCTGTACTTCACTTGAAATGACATCATGGCTTACTATGTGATTGGATAATTGTTTCTGCTGTCATCATCTTTGGATGGCACAGACCATTCTGCAGTGGTCCAGAGGAACTGGAAATGGAAAGGACACATGGTTTTTATATTACCGTTTCTCTTGCGTATTGTTTAGGATGGATTTTTGGCTTCAGGCATAAAGATGTATGGAAAAGCAGCCTATTGGGAAAGCATTTTATGTTTCACTTGGCTTTTCTGTCCAAATATACTACTAAGTGGTTTGTGTAGTGCTTGCATGATATTAAATTGAGAAGCTGGGTGTGGTGGCTCATGCCTTTAATCCTAGCACTTGGGAGGCTGAAGTAGGAGGATCACATGAGTGTGAGGTCAGCCTGGGCTAGAGTGAGACCCTACCTCAGAAAAACAAAAACAAAACAATTGGAAGGACTGTTGTGTTATTTAAAAGGGTTTTCACATACATTGTCAAGGCCAAACACTAAATATCAGGTAAGTTAAATAACCTTAGTAGAGGTTTATAGGACCCAAAAGGCTTGCTTTCTCATCATAAGGCCAAAACAGATGGTTTTGTGATCCATTTTTTTCTGGCACTGTTCCCTGAACTTAGTCAACATTCTGAGTAAACCAGCATATTGCTGACCCCTGTCTCTAAAACCTGTATTCGTCTCTTTGCTGGCTTGTACTGTAAAATAAAAACTGTATTTCTTGTTGTCATAAGCAGGAGTCATTTGTCTTTCTCTAATAAAACATAGCACAGGAACAGAAACTTTGGTGTGCATGCCTAGCAGTGGTTCATGCCCCAAAATCCCAGAAAGGGCTGCCTTCTCCTCGCTTCTGTCCTAAGTTCCCATGTTCCCTGAGCTGCCTCACTTTTCTCAGCAGCCCTTTTAGGGATTTATGTCTTTTGTTTTTGAGGCAGGTATCATTCTATCCCAGGCTGACCTAGAACTCACTGTGGAGTCCAGACTGTCCTTGAATTCATGGCCATCCTCCTACCAGCCTCCCAAGTACTGAGATTAAATCTCACCTATGATTTCTTAATGTTTTGATATTAGCAAGAATAAGTAAATGCTATTTTCTATCATACCATAGAGAAGGATTACACAATAAGCAGAAATCAATTATACAGCTTCAAGAAGTCTCACACCAGAAGTTACTCATGACAGTAATAAAATTATAAAAATGTAATGGGTCCAAAATACATGCCATATCTGTTCTACTAAAGGCAACAGAATGGCCTGTATACATTATTCCTGAGAATGTCGTTTATAGTACCTTGCCTTTCTTTAAGAGTAAAAACAAGGGGGTAGGAAAAGACAGAATTATTTTTTTTAATTTTTTGTTCATTTTTATTTATTTATTTGAGAGCGACAGAGAGAGAGGAGGCAGATATATATAGATAGATAGATGAGAGAGAGAGAGAGAGAGAGAGAGAGAGAGAATGGGCATGCCAGGGCCTCCAGCCACTGCAAACGAACTCCAGACGCATGCGCCCCCTTGTGCATCTGGCTAATGTGGGTCCTAGGGAATCGAGCCTTGAACCAGGGGTCCTTAGGCTTCACAGGCAAGTACTTAACTGCTAAGCCATCTCTCCAGCCCAGATTATTTTAACTACTAGTAAAATAGGGCTTCAGATACCCACAAGATAACATTTTGGAGGAAAGCCCATATTGTCTATAATAGGTCCTCCTAGAAGGAAGAAATGTTTATGAGTCACCTATAATAAGCAATGCCAAACATTTTACATGAATTTTCTGTTCCTTGTAATAGTCCTATGAAATTTTACCTTTAATGGTGATATCAGACTGTTTCACTTTGGGTATTTTGGTGAAATAAATAAATATTAATAACATCTAACATAGAAGGATAAAGACAAAATTTATGTGGCAGGTATAAAAACAATTGGAAAATATAGATCATAAGCAATATGCCCAAAAGATTTGGGCTATATTAAAAAAATAGGTAAGTCTTTCTTTTGCAGACAGGAAGAACAAGAAAAGAGAATTATCAAGAGAAATAATGTCATTGACTCTAGCTTTAGCGTAGCAGTACTCTGATAGGTGTTCCACACAGGCTCAATCCAAGCTTCACGGAAGTCGCGTGTAAGTGCTCTCAGTCTCATTTCATAGAGGAGAGCCTGGTGCTAGCTTGATCTCATGACTTTCTCAAATCCTGTCTCACCATTCTTGAGACAAGCATTAAACTCAAGTTCTGCATGTAACATCTTCCAGCACAGAAACAAGAAAAGCAGTATGTTGTGTATATATATATATATTTTGAGGTAGGCTCTCACTCTAGCCTAGGTTGACCTAGAATTCATTATGTAGTCTCAAGGTGGCCTCAAATTCCTACCTCTGCCTCCTAAGTGCTGGGATTAAAAGTGTGTACCTCCACACCCAGCTAATGTCTTTGATCATATTAACAAAGGAGTTTATACCTCCCACCACCACCATGACCAAAGTTAAGAATGTCTATATCATGCTGCCTTAAGACAAGAGGTACAGAAGAGAGAAATTGAAATGCTGTAAGTGTTCTTTGTATATTTTTAAAACATTTTTCTCACATACTGGTAGCAAATTAAACTAGTTTTTTAAACAGTTCCTTGGGGCTGGAAATCCTTCCGTTTGCTGAAGGAGCATAGTTTGCTGGGAGTATGGTATGTAGTTGTTGCAGTGGAACTGGTTAAACTCTATAACCTACCATTTATCAGTTCTTTTGCTTTGGATAATGCAGTTCATTATACTCCTAATGTCTTCATTTGTGCAATTGGAATAATAATGGTATTTTCCTTATGATAGATATAAACATGAAATTAGCAAGTATGTGTAAATTGCTTGGTAGAGACAGTGGTTCCCTCCAGAGGTGGTCTTCACCTCTCAGAAGACATTGGGCAGTGTGGAAACACAGTTTTGGCTGTCATTGCTTGAGGGAGGGGTACTATAGTTATCTTGCAGATAGAGGCCAGAGAATGCTGTTAAACAGGCAATGTTCAGCACAGTCCCCGTAACTAGGAATTGTCAGGCATCATTTGTCATCAGTATTGTTGGGAAAGCCCTGGTTTAGCACAGTGAATGTGGCTGTGGCAATACTTGACCAGAAACAACGTAGCAGGAGATGTATTCTGGCTTACACCTCAGAAGGATGCCATTCATTGTGGGGAGAGCGTAGCTGCAGGAGCACGAAGCGGCAGTTCACGTTCCGCCTGCACTCAGGAAGCAGAGAGGTGAGCACTGCTGCTCAGCTAGCTTTCTCCTTTTTGCTCAGACCAGGGCCCTCACCCATGGAATGGTGCAAGTCACAGTTAGGATGTGTCTTCTCAGCTCAGCCTAATCTAGAAATTCCTTCACAGACATGCCCAGAGATGTCTCCTACTGGATGCTAGATCCTGTTAAGTTGACAGTCATCATTAACCATCACAGGCTGACATACACATTTCAATTTTTTTCTATTATTTTGAGATACTGTCCAAAGCAAACTATGGAAGAATATGTGAAAATTTCTGTGCATTTTTTTGTTTGTTTTTTCTAGCCCTGACTGATCTAGAACTCACTGTGTAGCCCCAGGGTGCTGTCAAACTCATGACAATCCTCCTACCTCAGCCACCCAAGTGCTGGAACTAAAAGTCTGAGCACCATGGCTGGCAATTGAAATTTTTTTAAGCATCTGATATTAAAAAAATTAATCTCGCCGGGCATGGTGGCTCACGCCTTTAATCCCAGCACTCAGGAGGCAGAGGTAGGAGGATTGTCGTGAATTCGAGGCCACCCTGAGACTCCATAGTGAATTCTAGGTCAGCCTGGGCTAGAGTGAGACCCTACCTCAAAAAACAAAACAAAAAAAGATTTAATCTCACATAATAAGAACACTTTAATTAGCAGAACTTCAGTATGTGGGAAAGCCCATTTCAAGAATGGATTTGTGGGCTGGAGAGATGGCTTAGTGGTTAAGGTGCTTGCCTGTGAAGCCTAAGGACCCAGATGGAGCGCACCCATTCTCTCTGTCTCTCTCTCTCTCCCCCCTCCTTCCCTCCCTCTCTCTGTCTCAAATAAATAAAAATAAGAATGGATTTCAGGTGCTTGCCTGCAAAGCCTAACGACTCAGGTTCAGTTCCCTAGTACCCACCTGAAGCCAGATGCACAAAGTTCCACATTCATCTGGAGTTCATTTGTGGCAGGTGGAGGCCCTGGCATGCCCATTCTCTCTGTTTCTCTTCTCTCTATCTCTCTCTGCTTGCAAATAAATAAATAAAAATATTTTAAAGTGACAGTAAAAAAAATGTGGGCTGGAGAGATGGCTTAGCAGTTAAGGCACTTGCCTATGAAGCATAAGGACACAGATTCTATTCCCCAGTACCCATGTAAGCCAGATATACATGGTTGTGGGTGCATCTGGAGTTCGTTTGAAGTGGCTGGAGGCCCTGGTGTGCCCATTCTATCTGTCTGTCTGTGTCTCTCTCTCAAATAAGTAAAATAAAATTTAAAAAAAGAAGAATGTAATTTTTGGTATGAATATGAAATGATATCTGATAGCCTTTGTATATTTAGAACTGATGTATTTGTATGCATTTTTAGAGCACTTCTTGTAAGTAATTTGTTAAGAGTAAAATAATAGAAGTTATTCCAAATTGATTTAAATCCCAACACTAACATATATACATTGTCTTAATAGACTATGTAACAGTTTGTGTGAGCCTCAGTTTCTTTAGTGATGAAATTGTGGTATGTCTGTCTACCTCATAGAATCACCATTCTGAGTCAATGAAGTAAAGTATTTAGTGTTTAGCATAATGCTTGCACTTAATGAACACTTGGTGAACAACTGCTACTCACATGATTGTTGTTACCATCCCTGTACACACAAGGAAAGAGGTAAAGGCTAGAGGAGCCAACTAGAGGAAGAGTTACTCGTAAATGAATCCTGACCATGCACAAGCTATCTGACTTAACATGCTGAGAGTACTAATTGCACGAAATCACTCTGACTTCCCTGGAAACTCTGACAGGATCTCTGTCTTAATTTGATAGCTTCCAGCCTCCACTTTCAGCACCTCTGACCGTTTTTGGAGCTTAGATCTTTCCTACTACTCATTTCATACTACTTTATTAAGGTACTGAGTCATTTTATATACATATACCCCACATCATACCAGTAAGGGAACCTGAACCAGGAGAATAGCGTTTTCTATCTCTATTTTCCCATCACGTGACTGTGAATGGTATTCTTTTAACTTGCTGTGTTTAACTCCCTACTAAATTATATCAAAATCTCCTTTGAAATTGCTAACTTCATTTGTTCAAATAAAAACAAAAGTATAGAGCTAGAGAGATGGCTTAGTGGTTAAGACACTTGCCTCCAAAACCAAAGGACCCAGGTTCAATTCCCCAGGACCCATGTAAGCCAGCTGCACAAGGTAGCACATGCATTTGGAGTTTGTTTGCAGTGGTTGGAGGCCCTGATGCACCTATTCATTCTCTCTCTCTCTCTCTCTCAAATAAATAAATAAAAATAAAATATTTTTAAAATTTAAAGTATATTGTTCTTCATGTGATAAAGAGACACTGACTGCTGTCTTCATGTTTCTAAAACCTAATTCATAGTAATTTCTTCTTTATTATACTTGAATAATCTAGAATATAATCTGCAGACATGATGTGAGCTTTGAATTTATTTATGTTAATGTTTTCTTTGATCTGGGACTTAATAGCCTCTTACTGTACTCTTCTAAAAATACTTACCTTAGGGCTGGAGAGATAGCTCGGTGGTTAGAGGCCCTTGCTTGCAAATCCTGCTGGCTTGCAAAGCTTGACAGTTCCCCAGAACCCACATAAAGTCAGATGTATAAAGTGGCCCATGCATATGGACTTCATTTGTAGTAGTTGGAGGCCCTGGCATACCCTTTCTCCTTCCTCTTCCTGCTCCCCCCCCAATAAATAAAGAGGAAAAGAAAAAAAATTTAAGCAACTTACCTTAAGTCTAACAAGTGTGCCTTAATTTTCAAAAGAGAAATTTTTTTTTACTCATTACAATGAAAGACGTGAGAAAAAGTTAGGTGTGGTAGCACATACCTTTAATCCCTGCATTCAGGTGCCTGAAGTAGGAGTATCATCACGAGTTGAGGCCAGCCAGGGGTAGAGTTCCGGGTTTGCTTGGGCTACAGTGAAACCCTTCCTCAAAAGAAAAACAGCCGTGAGAACAAGTCCTGTGTTACATACCAGCAGCCGCCTCAGTAAGCTCTCGGTTTGCAGGCAGGCTGTCAGTCTTGTCTTCTGCATCAGCTGAATGGATCGCGTGAGCACCGGAGAGCCCGTGGTGGGAGGTTGCAGGGGACGCGAGCCTTCCATGGAAGCTGGAGGCAGCAGTGCTGGCAAATGGGCAAATGCGTCTGTTTTGCTAAGCACCTGCTTTTTTTGTATTCAGATGTCCAAACCATCTGCTTTTATACTCTTCCCTCCCTCCTGTCAGCCATTTTGTAATTTGAAAAGCTTTAAAAGTGGGAATTGTTCACAGTAAGCCAGGAGTCCATGCCACTCTTAAAAGGCTCTGTGCTTTTAGGATATTTCATTTAATCCTTAAGAGAATAGTTACTTTTTAATTTAGGTGCAGTGTGTTACATGGCTTGCAATTAAAATGTTTTTCCTACTTTTCCTGATTGCTTATTCTCAGACATCAAAATCTAAATTGCCTGTTGTGCCATAATGTAATCCACCAAAACCAGGCTTAGAATGACTGAAGTAAATCATGGCCCACATGCCCATTCTCACATTCAAATAAAAGATACTGCACAATTTAGTGAAAGGTCCTCATTCCTTATAAGCTTGATTCTTTTATAGATAGGCCACTTTTGTTCTCAATAAAAGTAGTAGTATTCAGGGCTGGAGAGAAGGCTCAGCAGTTAAGGCACACGTTTGCAAAGCCTGACAGGCCCTGGTTTAGTACCGCAGCACCCACATAAAGCCAGATGCACAAAGTGGCACATGCATCTGGAGTTCCTTTTCAGTGGCAGGAGACCCTACCATGCCCATACATACACATATACTCTCTCTCTGTCTCTCACTGCCCCTTACTGTCTCTCTATCTCTGTCAAGTAAATAAATAAAAATATTTTAAATAGTACTAAAAATATACTGTTTAACATACTTCGTGCTGGGAATTTTGTCCACATTAATAGTGCCCTCTACCACCTTGTGAGGTACGTATTCTTGTGGTCATCTTAGATAAAGATGATTTTTAGAGAAGTTGAGAAAATTGCTCAGGGTCACACTTGAGACTGGCGGTGTCTCTGGTTTCGTGGTTCTTAGTGTTTGGTAGAAAGTCTCTACACAAGGAATCTTACTCACAAGGAGAGTAGATTGTACTTCATTGGAAGTGAGGATACTTCACAGGTTGTGAAGCCCCAACTTCTTGTCTGGCCTTTGAGACTCTGTGGGCATGTATGTATGTGTCTTCAATCATTGAGGAATAGTTGGTGCTTGATTTTCTGCCTCTTCTGTTTTCAGAGTTTTTAAAAATGTTTTTACTTAAGGAAAAAAAAAAAACAAGACATGATGAAGCCTATTTCTAAACATTTATAGCAACTAGTTTTCTTAAAGTTTGTGTCTAACACTATTACTTAAACCTATAGTAACTTTTTAAGACTACACTTAGAACCAAATTACTATATTAATTCTTTTCTTTTTTAACATTTTATTTATTAGAGGGGAGAGGGAAAGAAAGAGAGAATGTGCACACGAGAGTCTGTCTTTAGCCACTGCAATCCAACTCCACATGCATGCACCACCGTGTGCATCTGGCTTTCTATGGGTACTGGGGAATTGAACATGGGTTCTTAGTTTTCACAGCAAATGACTTAACCACTGAGCCATCTCTCCAGCCCCTGATTATTTTCTTTAAATCCTTTGTCTGCCTTACCCAGCTATGTGGCCTGTGCAAACCAACCCACAGAGTTGTAAGTAGGAGGAGGTCCAGTTCAAATTATTTCAAAGCAGTGTTAGTAGAATGAATCCATGCTTCCATTTACAAACAGCTGAGTTCACCTGTATACCATAGAAAGAAATGTTATGATCACCTTAGATTACATTAGCCTAGAAAGTTATGTACTTAAGAGGGAAGATCTGAGCTAGAGAGATGGATCAGTGGATAAAGCGTTCACCACTCAAGAGTGAGGGCCACACTTCCAGTCCCCAGCACCCAAGTAAATGCTGGGCAGGTACGGCAGCATGTCTGTAAACCCAGTGCTCTGTAGACAGAGACAGCAGGTCAGCAGGAAAAGCTGGCTAGCTGGACTAGCTGAATTTGCAAGCTCTAGGTCCAAGCAAGAGACTTCTGCCTCTAAATAAAATGGAGAGCAATCCAGAAAGAAACCTGACATTCACCTCTGTACTCCACACACATGTGCACATGCATGATCATGTGGAGAAAAGAGGGAAGATCGGGTGTTGTTGTTTTGTTTTGTTTTTGTTGGTCATTTGCTTTGGCTTGGATATTAGTAAAATGTGAAATTTTTCTGGAATATTTAAATTCATAAGTTTTTATGAAGTTCAGAAAAATAATGAAATTCTACTTTCTGTGACAAATAAGAAACTACATGGGGCTTTATTTTCAAGTAGTGGCACAAACTGAAAATGTAGCTATGCCCAATAAGTTCATGCATTAAAGGTTCCCCAGCTGTTGGAGAAATGATATAACTATCTGCACTACCTCGAAACCTTTGAAGTAAGAGACAGTATGACTGGTAATAACTGAGTGAGCCATTGGATTGCAGTGTTTTGTTTTTAAATAGTTAACAGGATAATGGTAGTTCCTCAACTACCTTGAGCCTTCCTCTGCTTCCAGGAAAGAAAGACAAAATTGTCACAATTTTGCTACTCTGACATTTCTTTTTGATTTCCAACCTAACTACTTTTCCTCAGTTCTGCAGCTGAGGCATTGCGATTCCTTTGCCACATTCAGTTCTTACTTTCAAAATCGAAGCCTAGAAAAATCAAGAAGAGGAACACATGGTGTCAGCGGCAACAGGGAGCTCAAAATAGTAACGTTTGAACTCTTGTTCTAGTCCTTCACTACACAGTGGGTAGAATCAGAAATGGCACTTTGGTTTTTGTTTTGTTTTTGGTTTTCTGAGGTAGGGGCTCACTGTAGCCCAGGCTGACCTCGAACTCACAGTGATCCTCCCACCTCTGCCTCCCAAGTGCTGGGATTAAAGGCATGTGCCACCACGCCCGGCGGAAATGGCACTGTGATCCTAGAGCTCCTTCTGCTTAGAGGCCATCCTGTTACCCCTGCCCCCATCAAGCCAGTGCTCCTCAGTAAGAGTAAGATGCTGCCCTCCCCTCCAGTTTCTATTCCCACAGCTCCCTTTACCATCCTAACTACCTCTTGCCATCTTCTTGGATCACATTGTTTTCCCTTGTGCCCACACAGTCCCCATTCAAGCTTGCACACTTAGTATCTAGATATATCTGTGAAAGCTTAGTTAAATAATAATGATAATGCTAGTGCTCATTTATTGTTTATCACAAACCAGACACTATGATAATAAAGCTTTTATATCCATTATACCTTGTAAGCCTCAAAATAATCTTATGAGGAAGAGGTTACTGACCCCAATTCTACAATAAAGTACTTAAGCTAAGAGTGCAGAGTAGGAAATGGCATGCACAAGATTTGACCTCAGCTCTGTCTCTGAACACACTAAATGTCGAGCTGTCATTCCTGACCTTGCTCTTTGAGCATTTTCTGCTCTGTGTTCTTAGTTTTGTATTCAAGTGTGAGATTCTGGGGACAGAAGTAACCCTGATACCTACCTTGAGCCTGTCACCACAACTAGGGCAGCACTGCTTCGCCAGCCGCTCTTGGTGATTAATTGGATATGGATCAGGGAGGGTGAGATGGTCAGATTTTCCCATGATAGAAAAAAATTATTCTGATCCCCTTGATTTTTCAAAGTTGATTTGTTATTTAGTATAGTGGCTTATTAGGAGTTGGTGGTTTAAATCAACCACTATTCAGTTTTTAAGAATTATAAATTAGAAAAGGACCATTATATTGTGTACAATAGTCTTATTTTGAGCTAGATCCATGTTCGTCCTTTTTCTTCTCTTCTATTATACAAATACTTATTAATGCACGTGCATTTAATTGCCTACAATGTGCTAAGCAGTGGGCACGATGTTGACATGGAGAGAGCGCTGAGAACACGAAGCCGTTGTGCTTCACACAGCGCCACGTCCGGAAGGTGTAGGAACCCAGGTTGTCCATGAAACCTTGAGGAAGCTGGGACAAGAATCCCCAGGGTTTCTCAGAGTTTTCTTTAGGATCACTGCTCTCTCTGTACAGCATTAATATGTAAGCAAGGAATAGAAGTAACTGAAGCAGATGAGACCAGAAGAGGTCAGCATCACATTTTCCACTTTCCCATTCAGGATTGTACAACTTAATGCCGCCTAATTTATATTGTTTACCAAATTAAGGAGGTTGACAGCAAATGACTATGCCATCTAAGAAGATAATTAGTAAAACAAATGAACTATTCCTATCTATCTCAGTTGGCACCAAGAACCACACAGGACTTCAGCTCTGTCAAATAGATACTAAATGTAATTCAAGGTTATTTTTCATGTATTGAATAAAATCACACCCAATGGAAAGTTTAATTTGTGTTTACTAGGATAAGTGTGAGTGCATGTACATTTTCCCCTCATAGCTAGAAAGCAATATTGTTAGGTAGTGAAAAGTTTGAATAGGAAGTTGGAGAGAGTACCACTTTACTATGTAACACTGAAAACTCTCCTAACCGTTATTTGATTTTTTTTTCCATCTAAAATGTGAAGTTAATGAAACCTGCCCTTGCTGCTCTGAATGTGCATTCCTAGTTATACAAGAGAGAGATACAATGAATGGCCTTTCAAGATTTAAGATGTTATTTTGTGAATGAGCTGTATGAGAGAGGATAAGAAGCCCAGCGAAACTTAAGTACCACATTGTTGTCCTTGGTCAGTGGTTGACAATGCCATCATTTAAAATCTGCAGTGTAAGGAAAGGTGAGGGTTTCAGCAGGTGTAAGTATTTGCTGTGAGGAAGAAGTAAACGCAAGTTAAATATACCAGCATTCTCTAACATATACAGAAACATCATAGAGCTTGATCATTGATGACGGCAATGATGCCCCTCTAAAGAATCTGTGATGACGAAAGCCAGGCGTGATGATGCATGTCTTTAATCCCAGCACTCGGGAGGCAGAGGTAGGAGGATTACCATGAGTTCAAGGCCACCCTGAGACTACATAGTGAATTCCAGGTCAGCCTGGACTAGTGCAAGACCCTACCTCGAAAAAACAAAAACAAAAAAAATCTGTGATGATGAAATAAAACTTCATTGAACTCTTAACAAAGGCCTAATTATTATTAATTATAATAATCTAGCCAATATCAGATGAGACATGGACATGAAGCTGATTGCAAAAGAGAAGTAAAAAAAAAAAAACAGACTATTACAAAATAGAAACTTCTATCTATTGGATTGTCATGTTGAAGTAAAGATAAAATGAAATGGAACTGTTTGTACTTTGAGAACTGAAGCATTTCATCACATATAATCAGATGTAAAATTCTATAGATAAGAAACATAAGCCACAGTGATTAGAGCCATTACAAATGGAAGAAATAATAAAAACAATATATTCATAACTAAATTGTTATCATGAAATTACAGAATGAAAACATTAAGAAAATACCCTGATTAATTTAACAATCTAATCATGGAATTGGAGTAAAAATAGTTCAGAACTTATTTGTGTACAGACAAACCAGAAAGAGAAAACAAACTACTTACTTTAACAAAGTACGGGCTTAACAGCAGCTTCTCTACCTATGTGCAAATAATTTTTAAAAAGTTATAACTGAGCAAAATGTGTTTGAGTAAATTTTTGTTAAATGAGAAGTCTCTATATCTTTTAAAAATATGTATTAAAGAATGAAATTGGGGCATTCCACTTTACATTCAAAATCTGCCTTTTTAAGTAACTGCTAGCAGATGTAATTTTTAAAAGAATGCATGATACCAGGAACATAAATTGAAAGAAAAATACCTTCTTAGTTCTCAGCAATTGGGTAAAGTTTAAATTAATCCTGATTAGAAATCCTTAAATACTTTTTTATGTTTAATTGATCAAAACACATTTTTAAATAGATTTTGGAAGCTTTTTGGAAAAAAAATAGCATTAGGAGATGTTTCTTGACCAGCTTTTATGCTGTAGACATTTGTAATCACATTATTTTTTTCCTATCAGCTATTTGATAAAAGGCTACAATTTGCCAAAATGGATAATAGGACACAAATATAGACATTTCATGTGATGTACCATGTAAATGTAAACCTTTGTAGTAACATGTCTTTGTAGCAGGAGAATTGTTTTAAAAGGCATGTAATTTATTAGCTATCGGTAGCTTCTTTATTGCCTTGCCGCGCTGCAGTAATAAATAAAAGAAAGTGAACTGATTTTACAAATGGCACACAAGGTGCACATTTTGTAGGGAAAAAGTCTTTTTTTAAAGAATTGGCATTAAATCCTTTTTTTGTGATGACAAAGAGGCTAAGAGTGCAAACTGTATTTTCTGTTTATCGAAAACAGTCTTTTTTTCTCCGGGGCATTTTTTCCTATGATCATCAAGGGATTTCAAAAGCAATAAAGTGTGGAATCATTGTTCGACTTGAACAGTATTAAAACTTAGGTTTTAATTTCAGTGAAGTAATAAGATTTGAACCTGTCTCACATTACAGCACTGTAAGGCATTTAGCAATTGTATTTTAAAGGAGGTTTTTAAAATGCAGCTCACTTGTAAGCTAACTGTCTGTCAGTAATTAATAGTTTTTCTTCAGCATAGGCTGTTGTGATCAGACCCAGAAATATCTTAGTTTTGGGGAACACATTATGGTAATTGTGAGTCTTTATTTCTAATTAGTCCAAATGCCTAATTTCAGTTTGCTTCCAAGGCTGCTTAAAAGGAAAAGAGTGGTATTTAAAGATACACTGTGTCTTTGGGCTTTTGAAAATGAATGTCCATGTATGTGCACATATATTTCAGTGAGCTTTACCCACAGCGAGATGATGTCAGTTGATTCTTTGATTAACCAAGTCTTTTCTCTTTCATTATCATTCACTAGTTTCCAGACATCACATCTTTCATATGTGAAAAAAAATGGTGTCAGATAAGGTAGTATGTGTAAAGCTAAACCCATACTGACAATCTGGATTCTTCTGTACTCCACCTTGAAACTTATTTTTACATCTCAGAAGAACACTTTAAAATATGAGCATTTCTGTTAGATCAGCGTGGCAACATACTTGCTGATAAAGGATTGTATTTACCATTTTGAATTGCTATTGAAAATAATTGCCTCTACCAAAGGAAACATCTGTATGATAGCACATGGTTAAACTTGCCATCAATTTTTAACATTTGAGGGTTGAGCTATGACCTTTTGTGATGACTGTGAACAGTAACTGCCTCCATTAGCCATAAGTTTTGTTTCTTTATTTTAGTAGATGGCCTAGACTGTAAATATTAGAGAATCTAAAATAAATCAACATATTATCCTAAGGATACAAAATGTAAGAGCTGTTTGTGGTTGGGAACCTTTGACAGATAGTTGGGATGAAGCAGATGATTGCCTGCCTGGCGTATCTGGGCTCCATTGCTATGCCTGCAGGCATTTTAGTGCTATGGTTGTATATTGATGTCAGGGTTAGTGCTGAGTGGCTAGCAGTGACAGATGTCTATAATTACAGGCAATGCTTTCAGTATTTCTGAAAAGCCAGCCTATGTTGAACAATTATCTTAT
Organism: Dipus sagitta; assembly: GCA_036346955.1. Classification (NCBI taxonomy): domain Eukaryota; kingdom Metazoa; phylum Chordata; class Mammalia; order Rodentia; family Dipodidae; genus Dipus; species Dipus sagitta. Next base: position 45,194,157 of record CM070777.1, on the reverse strand, counting down.
TTCTGCCTTGCCAAAGAGCATGTTCCAATTGCTAGTATTAGCAGTGGTGAATATAGAACTTCATCTGCTGCCTTGGGACAAATGTGGGGAGAGCACTTGGTTATAAAACATAAATGCAAAGTATTTTTCAACATTTTAAATTAGTTAAGTTTAGTGTTTACCTAATTTTTATCTTCCCATAATGTTTCTGTTGAAGGAGTCTTGAAATATAAAAACACATTTGGCATTCTTATTGGGATTTTGTTTTCCCCTAGGCCTGTGTGGCTCCCCAGTGCCAGTATCCTTTGCTTTACTGAAGAGATGTATTTAAGCAAGTTGGCTTTGAAACAAGTTTCTCCAATGTGGATTATATTTTCTGATTGATTGCCATTACCAAATTGGAAATGCACTTCCATGTAAAATTTCTCATACCCTGTAAGTTTCTTTGGAAACTTAATGGGAAAACTATGACATGATAGAAACTGCTGAAAATGTCAACTTAGTATACTGATGATTTTAATTTGTTGGAAATTGAGCTGCTTAGGTAAATTTTTTTAATTTTTATTTATTTGAGAGAGAAATACAGAAAGAGGCAGGTAGAGAGAGAAAGAGAGAATGGGCAGTCAGGCCCTCCAGCCCTGCAAATGAACTCCAGATGCGTTCACCCCCCTTGTGCATCTGGCTTACGTGAGTCCTGGGGACTCAAACCTGGGTCCTTTGGCCTCACAGGCAAGCAACTTAACCACCAAGCCCAGGTGTATTTTTAAAGTTCAATTTTTTTAATCTATTTATTTCAGATACAGAGAGAATGGGCACATCAGGGCCACTAGCCACTGAAAACAAACTCCAGACGCGTATGCCACTTTGTGCATCTGGCTTTATGGGGTACTGGGGAATTGAACTCAGGCCATCAGGCTTTGTAAGCAAACTCCATTAACCACTGAGCCCTAGCTCCTGCCCAGTTCTTAGGTTTTGTTTTAACCCTCACACCCAGACTTTAGTGTTTGAGCCACTTACTCTCCTTTCCTTTTGTCTCCAAATTCTCCTTCATGTTTCCTTTCCTCCCAGTTTGCAGACTAATTAGAAGTGTTTTCGTGCTTAGTGGTAGATGTTCACAGGTGTCCTTTTTGTCTGGTCATCCTGCCACACTTGCCAAGAGGCACAGCCCCCTGACACAGGGTACTTTCCAACCTCCTCAAGTTTGATGCACTATGTGGTAACAGTATCCATGCTGTAAGTTCCAAACCCTGTACTTTCAGGCAGTACAGAATAAGAAATGCCAAGGAAGCATTTGAGAAGAGTTTTGTCCTCAACCATAATCTAACCTGTATTAGATTTTTACTTACTGTTTAAATACTTTACCTACTCTCACATTACTTTTTCTCATCTAGTGCTTTTAACAATCGTCTATTTATTAGACAAAGTATCTTCATTTTACAAAACCAGAATTTCAGAAAAACTGGAAGTCTGAGTGGGCTTCAACCAAGTCATCCTACTCTAAACCAAGCCACTTTGTGTTTTACTGTAATATATTACCTGTCTATTCATGGAATGGGGTCAGGCATGATCAGTTTCAGACTGTGATAGAACCAACATCCTGACTTCATCACCATGTTAGTTATTTCCCAAGGAAAAAACTCATCTGTGCAACTACAGATTGGACCAGTAGTCCTAACTAGCCACCAGTCACAATAAAACTAAACTAGATCCTAGATATTTGCTATAATGCATCCTAGGACAGGAGAATGACTCATAACCCCTAGTCCAGCATTAGTACTATAGTTAGATATACTCATGTGTGTGCTCTTACTTTGAAGAACGGTTCCTTGGGGGCCTTCACAAAAAGTTTAAAATAATTTCAAGCTCTAATCATATTTTGGAACCTCTTGTCTACATGCATTAGTTTAGAAAAATTGGATTGACTTACTGATCTGAATTGGGAAGACTTTGATAATCTGTTACATATGAGCATTTAAATTATCTAATTACCTGGTGAATTGAAAAGTTATGGTGGAGATATGAAACAGAAACTTATGATGACTCATAAAATGAGAACGAGACGTTTAAGGAGATGGCTGAGCAGTTAAAGGTACATGCTTGTGGAGCCTGTTGGCCTGAGTTCAGTTCCCTAGTTCCTATGTAAAGCCATATACACAGTGTTGGGTGCACCTGGAGTTACTTTGCAGTGGCAAGCAAGAAGCCCTGGCATGCCCACGCCTTTCCTCTTCCTTTCTTCTCTCCACCTCTCTTTCTCTCACTCTCCCTCCCTCCTCTGTTGTTTTCTCTTCTTTATTCTGTCTTCTCTCTTCATAAGTCTGTGAAGACATTTAAAAAGTGAGAATGAGGGCTTCAAAATGAGGAATCTCAGGTGGTGCACATGAGCCTTTATGTAAGCGCCACTAGCTTCACAGACCATCTCTTGTGCCTCTTTTCCTGTTACCTTTCCTGCTGCTCCTGTTTTCACTACTGAAAAACTAGACCCATTATATAAGATTAGGTGTTGTGCTACCTAGCGTTAAGGCTCTCTCACCTGTAACCATTCTTTTTTAACCATTAACAAAGCTGTTTCTATATCAATTTAGAGCATATATCAATTCTCTAGCATCTGATCCAGATAAAAGACAAGGAAAAAGGACTATCATTTTGGTCTATGCCAATTACACTTAAGGAAATTTTGCTGTGTGTCAGGATTATTCTGCATGGACTGTGTTAATTAACTACTTTAATCCTTTTCCTATGAACATCTATATTGTGTAGTTAAGGAAACTAGAGGATAAAACAACTTGTTCACAACCACTCAGTAAGTGGCAGAATCTCACTGGTCTTGGGCTTTGAAGTCTGTCTCCCAACCACCCCTGTAAACTCCCTCCTAATGAATGGTGCTAGCATTATTACACTGGGTTTTACATTGTATACACAAGGAAATGTAGGCTGTGAGACAGTAAGTAATTTAACCAGGGCGATAGAATTAGTTTAATAAAATATTTTTGAATGTTGTTGTGCACACTACGCTATGCTAGATTAGTAAGAAGTAGGCTCTCAGTCTAAGTCTCACATGCCTGACACTACACATTGGGTTGTGTCTCCTCCTAGTTAAAAATACCTTAAATATATACTTAGTAGATTTGCTCATTTTTGTCTTGTTATTAATGGAAAAATTATACCTCCTGAGTAAATGTGTATTGTCTTGGTCCATAGTTGGATTTCTGCATAGATGCTTTAAGATAGAAACAGGAATTAGCCTATTGCTGCAAATAACTGCCTGTTCTGAGTTAAGACCAGACATTAGTCTTTAAAAGAGTTGATAAACCATTATAAGGGAAACTAATCCATTGCATTTTGGGGTAAAACTTTTCATTAATTAGGTTAGTTTTTTAAAAGAATTGAAAATGGTACAAGGAACTTTTTAAACAAAGTTTAAGAATCTAATGAGGCCAGATGTGTCGCTCATTTGGCAGCACGTACACCTGGCTGGTACAGAGCCCTGGATTCAGTCCCCAGCACTGCACAAAGCTACTGTCCAGCAGGTAAAAGCTGGGCGGGGGGGGGGGGGGCAAAACTTCAAAACAAGGAGGGGTAATTATGAAAGTAGCATACTTGAAACAGTAGTAAAACATGTATATGTCATTTTTCATTCCTTGGAGCCCCCCCCACCCTCAAGGAGAGATAGAATTAAGTATTTCTTAGGAGGAAGGTCCAGAGGCTGGTTTTGGATATAGGAAATGTGCCATGGTTTCAGAGAGGAAATACGAAAAAAGAAATAGAATTGTATGTATGAATAAGAAAAGAGGTAGATTCCTTGCAGTGGTCTGAACACCCACTATAGTTAGGTAGACTTTCACAGATGCTTGGATAGACGTGTGTACAAGAATGGAGTAAATGGAGTGATGGAAGACTCAATGGTTTAGTTATCTTCTGAATGATTACAGAAATGTGATCTTGCTCATCAGGTGACTTGACCTTCTGAAATAATTAACTCCATTGGACATATTTGTATAACATTGGAAAACCATGTTACTAAGAGATTCTTAAATATAGTTTTGTCAATATTACTTACAATATGATCTTAGGAGCTAGCCTTGAATAATTGGTTTCTTGAATTATTCCACTGAAGCAAATCCATTATAATCCATATAACCACATTCAGAGTTTGAAAAAGACTTCACCAGTACCAGTAGCTCCAGCATAAAAAGCAGTCCCAAGAATAATTTAAGTGACAGCCACAAAGGTCATGGGCCACTTTTCCTTGTACCTGAAACTAGGAGTGCCTTACTGCTCTCCTCTTATCCTTGGCATCAGGTAGCAGGTCCCTAAACTCTGTGCTTTTTAGGTTATACGCCCGAGGACTGATGTATCCAGAGTTCCAGAGAAGCCTTGGAAAATAGTTAAGGTGAGTTGAGTTACTGGTTATGATGGTGGGATCACCACTCTGCTTATCTCACTACAGTCCCTGATTCCTGTTTCTAAGCTAGGCACTTGCACAGAATGATAGGTGTGGGGCACACTGCTTGATTCCCCTCTCTGCTCTAGAATCCTTCCATATCCATGACTGACAGCCAAATGTTTAATAATCAGCTCCCCCCCCCAAAAAAAAAAAACTGTACTTAGTGTTATTACATTGTGGAAAAGTAGTCCGGATTTCTTGATTATAACATTGCTGAGTAGTTCATTTAACCAATTACTTATATCTGAAAAGGAAAGTTTTATTTAGCTATATTCAATAGGATCTCTTATTAGAGTGTCTAGAACACATATATCCCTTGTACCAGATATATTTTTGGCTGACACCTTTGAGAGATGTGGGAGATTAAACAAAATGTTTTATTTTACACTTCCCACCTCTGCCATCATCCTGTCACAAACTTGATCCAAATTAGCTTTTTTTTTTTTTTTTTTTTTTTTTGCTTTAAAATCTAATTGTGCTATCCTGTAAACTTGGTATTGCATAGAATTATAAATGCTTCTCTAAATCCTTGAAATACCCACTTTGAGCCATGGTGTCAAAGCTTCTCCAGTCCGGCCTTGCTGCAGTGGTCTTCTGCCCTCACTTTGTTTGTCTTTCAGTGGGCTCAGGAAATAACGTCTTTACCCAGGCTTTATGATGGCCTTGTCCACAGAGGACTGGCCTAACAGAAGCTTGGCCCGACATGGAGGGAGTTGGCAGCCAGCAGAAGCAAAGCTGTGTCAGGACAAATGTACCCTCTCCATCTTCTCTGGTTGGCTTTCAGCTGGTTGCACCACAGGAGTCTTTCTAGAAGCTGTGTATCCTGTGACCAGTAACTGGTGCACTCAACCCAGGTCCCTCTTGGCTAGTGAAGGCCTGTCGGGAGGCATTAGGTTCATGCTGGTGAAGATCCTTAGTCAGTGGCTCCCTGAAGAAAAATGAGGCAAACAGCCAGATTCTGTTGAACAGGTGGTAGTTAGACCTTCGATCTGCTCACGGGGGTGGGAGGGAAAGAATCTCCAAAATTACCAGTCATCCTGGTTTTCACACTACCCAGTACTTCTCTGTCTAACAAATCATTGTTTAGAAACTATTCCAGAAACATCTCTAGCAGCATCTGGAGCTCTCTGACTTTTCCACCTTCCCTTAGTAGTCTGGATTTGAGCCCAAGTCAGAAATGGAAAGCCCACTGGGGTGCAAGCAAAAGAGGAAGCACGTTCTTAGCCATGCATCAGTGGAGGCCCCTACTGGGAGAAGGGATTATCACAAGCAGCAGGCAGCCCTGCACCCCAGCCTGCTTAGTTCATGCTTTGTGCCACAGGAAATGTGAGGCCAAAGTGGTCGCTCCAAGTTTTCTTATACAATAGCTTATTCAAGCAGATTGGGACTGCCTCGTAAGAAATTTATTAGGTGCATGTCCCCTTAGCAAGATGGCCACCACAGATGGCATGTTCATAGATTCTTACTGAAATAAGAATGTAACCTTCATATTTATTTTATACTTCCAAACCAGTTTTTTTTTTTTACACTGAATGAGATTGATTACCCATTTCTTCTTGGTTTCCAACATGAATTATGATTTTAAATTAAATTCTGCTAAAAGATTTTTGTTCCTAATTTTAGTCTTATTTTAGTAATTTTATTTTGGATGATATGGAAAAATTAATATAGATTGCTATAGATCTAGACTGTTTCACTAAGTTTGTATATTTAATATGCAAAGTGATATTTGTACCATTTCATGAAGTAGTGATGAGTTGGGGTAGTCCTGTTTTAGTCTGCTTCATACGTTAGTGAAAGCTCAGTATCCTTAGGTTAAAAATGGTTTAGATCACCAAATGCTGCACTAGTTCATTCTTACACTCCTTCTCATCTTTGCTACCAGCACTTTTCATTTAGATAGGGCCTTGTCACTAGAAAGGTCTGAATTGACCTCAAAGGTACTTAAAGCCCAAGACAAAAATAATGCAAATTGCTTTCTTATTCATAGCAAGTGATTTCATGTTCATGTCCTAAATTCTTTTCCTAAGGAATATTAATACTTCTGTTATATTAGGTCCTTTCTAGTTACAAGATTTGCTTTTCTAAATTATGAGCTAAGAATCTTAATTGATAAGTCATTTCAGTAGATTAAAATAGTACTTTAAAATTCAATTTCAGTGGGAAGGGCTAGGCTATCAATTTTATATTATTTGATGAGAGTTTTTGAGAATAAATTGGCTCAGAGAAGATGTATCACCTGATGGCAGAACACTATGCTGTTGATTTCCACAGTTTTGCTAATTCTGCATTGAGCCTGCTTACAATGAACTAAAGCTATTGGAGGAGTTATAACATCTTAAACATTTTTAGAAAGCCTAAGGGTATTAACTTGCTGTAATTTTCTGAAAATTCATTAACCAAAATCTTAATTCATTATAACTGCTCTCATGAAAAACTATAGAAGCGAGGTTTTCTTTTATTTTCTTATTTCTACACAATGAGAGATTCATTGTTGTTTCTAATTTGTTTCATGTGGTGCTTTTGAGTACATTTCATAGAGGGCTGTTATTGAATTTCTGTGGTTGTCATTATATATCCATACAACCTTTAGGAACTAATATTCTGGGTTTCCCAGTTCTGTAATCTACTTCAAATTTAAGGATTGACATAATTAGTTTCCTCAAAGTTATAACCAGAATGTTAGACAGAATACAGCAGGCACCTAGTACCAAGGATCAGAATTAGAAAAAGAAAATAGTTCCAGAAATCATCACTGTAGTACATATTTTTGTCCTTTACCAAATTAAACTTAGAGCTAAAAATCGTGTTGCTATTTTTGTTGATTCTTTTGACTGGTTTACTTATCTGGTGAATTTTTGGGGGGAGGGACTAGTCAAAGCTGCCTGTAAGTGCACAAGCAGTGTTTGTTTCTCCTTGGATTAGTTCAGAAGTTGCAGAGCATACCAGATCATTGAAGTGTTAGGCACATGTCCAAATGCTCTTTTCTGAAATGTTAAAGAACCTTTGCAGTAAAATAAGGGTAAGAAAATAAAATTGTTTTTAGGAACACATGTCCTCATATCTATAAAATGATAATTTCTTACATTTCTAGCAGTTTACTATATTTCAAGAGCTGCAGCTATGGATGACTAGTTAAAAGTAGGTACTCTTTCTAGCTTCTAAGGCAGTACCTGTTTAGAAGTAGAAATAAGCAGAGTTTGTTAGGCTGAGAATAGCTTCCTGGTAGAGGCTTGCTTAGTCTGCACAAAGCTCTAGGTTCAATCCCTAGTGCCACCAAAATAATAATGATAATAATAGTAGTGAATGAATAGATGGATAAATTAGGCTTTTATATCATAAAATTTTTAAGTAGCTACTTTATAACAAATGTGACTTCTCTTACTGGAATGTGTTAAACATAAACATCATAATTTCAGAATTATGGTACAATTTCAAAGTTTTGTTGGTCTTGATGGTTATATTTATACCTTTTTTTTTCAATGTCTCCAAAGGAAGCACCTTTTCCCTTTTCTGTTACTTTTTATGTAAAAGGCCTTCTCTTGGGCACTTGCTAGGCAGTAAAAACCATGTCAAATGGGATAGAAGAAGTAGCATCCGTAAAGTACCTGCTAAATCCTGGGCTCTGGGAGTCATTCAGACCTCCCTGAAATATAACAAACAAACTATTATCAATAAAAATAAGTGCAATCATTTCTTTTTTACAGATAAGAAGTCAAGATTCAGAGGCCTTAAGTAACACCTAGTTAGTGGTAGATCCACAGCTCAAACCCTGATATCTTTGGAGGTGAAGTCTGTACTTTCTCTCCTTTGTTAAGTTCATCAAGATATTTCCTCTGGCCGGGTGTGGTGGCAATCCCAGCACTTGGGAGGCAGAGATAGGAGGATGGTCATGAGTTTGAGGCCACCCTGAGGCTACATAGTTAATTTCAGGTCAGCCTGGGCCAGAGTAAGACCCTACCTCGAAAAACCAAAAAAGAAAAAAGATATTTCCTCTGCCCTCCCAGAGCACAGGCTGAGATAGTGGGTAAACACATTACTTAGAAAATTAACACGACACAACAAGATCATACTGTATCATGGAATAGGAGAAGTGTCGATGATAGGTTTGTAACAGTGGTTTTGAGGATTCCAAGGAAGGTAGCCTTCACTAATCTGTGGAGAGAACTTTTTCCAGAAATATGTAAGCTTTAAAATCACATATTTTAAATTATTTAATTTCTTTAATTTATTTGAGAGAGAGAAAGAGAGACAGAGAAAGTATGGGCATTCCAGGGCCCCCACCGCTGCAAATGAACTCCAGATGCATACACCACTTTGTGCATCTAGCTTTTCATGCTTCCTAGTGAACCAAACCTGGGCCATCAGGCTTTGCAAGCAAGCGCCCATACCCCCTGAGCCATTTCTGCAGACCAAAAACCACATGTTTTTAAACTGCCACTTCTACTAAGTAGGATTTTAAAATATTAGACCCTGTCTCAAAGAAAAATTAGGAATGAAATGGAACTGACCAAGTAACAAATATTTTCTACTTTTTATTCATTTAAAAAACATTATAAAGTAATGATGTGGCATGATGGAGATAAAATACATTGTTGCCCCTTGCTCACAGGGAGCCTCTAGTCTGATAAAGAAGCACGGGTGTGTTAAAGGTAAAGGAGGGAGGGAGGAGGGCTGAAGCAGGCAAGGACCTTGTCTCCATGTGTTTGTCTCTGGCTGTGAAACACAACCAAAGTCTAACCATGTGTTATTCAGTGTCATCATATGTCCACCCTTCTCTGAATAACAGCCTGGGGCTCATTCTGTCTGCGTGTGTGTTCTGCGCCATTTTTATGAAACATAGTCTCCCTCTGTAGCCCAGGCTGGCCTCAAAGTCAAGATCTTCTTGGCTGGGCCTCTCTCTCTTCAGCTGAGATTAGAGGTGATCACCATTATGACTGACCTTAATTTTTTATTTCTTAGATTTTTATATACTTTTCATTAGGATCAAATTATCTTAATAAATTCTGAATAAAAGATTAGTAGTCTACAAACCAAGAGTGATTTTTTTTCTCTTATCTAACTTTGCCAACTTCTGTATGCTTCCTTAAAAGTGAAATTTGTCATGTTGTTTCTTCTTGCTTTGATAAAAATTATTTTTGGTAAAATTATTTATCTTTAAAAGTTATTTTTGATGGAGTGATAAAAGTTACAGAAAATGTTGAAAACTCTTAGCTTTATGATGAACTGTTTTGTAGATATTTTTCCACTGAACAAATTGCCTGCCAACTCTAAATTATCTGTGTCTATGGAATAATTGAATTCTAAACTTTTGAAGGTATTTTCATACTATCCCCATGTTCTCTGAATGACAAGGTAGCTGAAAATGTGAGACAGTCTTTTAAAAGAAATGCTGTAATCATACATTGATTTTAAATGACCCTGTCACATGTGAAAACAAATCAGATTGTTGCTCTTAATGAGCTTTTCAATTTACTATTCAGTAGATCAGATAAGTGGATTTAAGAGGTAATGATCCTGTTTAGTACTCAAGCTTGACTGTCAGATCCTAGTAGTGGAGAGAAATCCCCAAGGACAAAAGCATTGACACAGCTTTAGATGGGATAATGGGAATCAAAGCTAATGGATGATAAAAGGAATGGTGCAAGTTACAGGATAATTGTGGATTAAAGCGCTACCATGTGTCAATGTTGACTGTTTTTCCAGCATTATTATTGGTTCAAACTTGATGCTTTGAGAAACTGTTTTGACAACAGAGCTCAACAGACCTGCCTGCCCAGCTTCCCCTCCACTTGCATGCAAGGGTTACAACAGCAAACTCTCAGTGGGAGCCATCATTTTTAAAAAATAGCATTTAGTTGTTATATTTGTTATTTGATTCACATAGTTAAAAATTAGATTAATTCTGAATTATGCCTAGATTATAGATTCTTGAAACTATCAAATTTGCTTTTGCAGAAGCACAGTGTAGTCATCCTGTGATCCAGAACAAGAAAATTAGCCAGGAGATAACAAAAAGAAAGATGTAAATGTAATAAAAATAGACCTTGTAATATAATGCCATGGTCCTCTCCTTTCTAGAAACTAGTGGCTCATTTTCTTCTCTCTGTGAAGATGGTGACATACACCAGTTTGAGAGCTGGCGCTGTGAGTTGAATAGGGCTAGTTAAAGAATTTTATCTTTGTGTGCCAGCATCTAAGACAGTATGGTCAAGAGACTAATGGATGTAGGCTTACTGTGTAATAGCAAGGTCATGGGTTCTCAACTTTGATGAGGGAAAGTGCCTTCGAATTCCAGAGCCATTTAAGAATATCACTGATGCCCCCTGGAACAGAGCAGCATGAGCAGAAGAAGGCAGATAGCAGGGTGTCAGGTCCCCACTGTTGTCTGGTTTTATAAACAAGGGTGCTACCAACATTCAAACACCATTGCAGTTGCTAACTACCAGGCATTCACAGATGAAAGTAGCACAAGGCCAAAGGAAGGGCAGGACTCCTTACAACATGCTCCTCCAGACACAAAATGGTCTGGATATCCATGACCTTGCAGAGCCTGACACTACGTACACAAGACCATCATAATAAAAGGAAAAGATGATGACATCAAAGTAAAAGAGAGACTGATTGAGAGGGGGAAGGAATATGATGGAGAGTGGAGTTTCAAAGGGGAAAGTGGGGAGAGAGAGGGAATTACCATGAGTTATTGTCTAAGAACACATGTTCGGGGCTGGAGAGATGGCTTAGCGGTTAAGCCCTTGCCTGTGAAGCCTAAGGACCCCGGTTTGAGGCTTGAGTCTCCAGGACCCACGTTAGCCAGATGCACAAGGGGACACATGTGTCTGGAGTTCATTTGCAGTGTCTGGAAGCCCTGACGCGCCCATTCTCTCTCTCTCTCTCTCTCTGCCTCTTTCTTTCTCTCTCTCTCTCTGTAGCTCTCAAATAAATAAATAAAATAAACAAAAAATATTAAAAAATAAAAATAAAACAAGAACACATGTTCAAATCTCCAGATCCCACATAGCCAGACACATAGTGATGCAAGCATGCATTTGCACACAAGGGGGTACACATGTCTGGAGTTCATTCGCAGTGGCTGAAAGGCCCTGGGACATCCATTCTCATTCTCTCTCTCTCAAAAATAAAATAATTTAAAAAATTAAAAATAACCAAAAAAAAGTAACACACAAATCGTTCTCTACAATACTTTTTCATTTTTTTTTTGTAATTTATGGCTGTCATCTTTTATGCATAGGATTCAGTATATGATGAACAGGAGAAAAATCTCCGCCTTTCATTGTTGTGAATACTCATATAGCAGGTCCACCCATGACCTTTGCTATTACACATTAAAAGCACACCTAGTAGTCACTTGACAGATACCGTCACAGAACACAAAGAATGAAGCCCAATGTCACCCCTCAAGGAGTTTTCAGTGTAGTGAGGGAGATATGTGCCCTAGCAATGACAAGGTGAAAAAGACCATGATAGAGGAATGAAGCAGATGTGATGGAAATAAAGGAAAACAACTCACTCTGCAAGAGAAGGCTAGTGTGGCCTTGGAGAAGATGGCTTCTGAATGGGAATCCAGAGGAAGAAGGCCTCTTCTAGCAAAATAAAAAGCACATAGCGATCTGAGTCTGCATGAAAACCCCCAGTGTTTCAGTGCTTAAGATTGAGGGGATGATGCAGGATGAGATATATTGAGGCCAAGATGAAAAGGACTTTGTGAGCTAAAAAATGAGAACAAAGCCAGGTTTTCCAAGGGACCAAATTTGAATACTCCCTATCTATGAGAGGTTTTGAATCATAGTGAGCTAAGGTAAACTTCCTTTCTATAAGCCCTTGTTCCTTTGAGCTTGAAGGTTTCTGCTTACTGAAGATCAGTGGCGACTAAGTTCCCTGGGATCTCTTGTCTCTCTCCTCCTGTACTACATTAGATCAGGACCCACAGAGATCACTCTCAGAGGCAAAGTCACAGACGTAGAGCCACTGAAATTCTTTGCTGGTAAGCTCAGTAGTTAGAAGAGGCAACAGAAATTTGAACATCAGTCTTCATTCCTTACTCTTCCCAGCAGAGTCTCTGTACCACTCTGTTATTTCTTGCCTTCTCTCCTTTTCCACACCCACTTTCCTTTGCTCACTACTAGCCTGAGGGAGAGGCTTCCAGACATCATACTGGTTGACAGTCTGTAACTGGAGCTTTAGATTTGAACATCTTTAAAATTCAGATACAGTACAGTGTTTGTATATACAAATGCAGTGAACAGCCCCACACACACACATGCGCACCCTAGAACCTTGAGTGACTTGTGCCCTGTGGCTTTTCCCGCCATCCTGACCTGTGGCAGTGTATCATGCCCATGTTTAGGCACCTGCGCCAGGATGATGGAGACAGACACTGAGGAAACCCAAAATGCACCAGAGCAGAAGTGCAGAACTACTAAGAGCTCAACGCTGAAGTAGACTTAAAGCACACCCACCAAGGATCAGGGAATTTTGCAGAGGAGGGGTCAGAAAGAATGTAAAAGCCACAGGGTAGGGGAGAGAATATCCAGAGGCATTGCCCCCCATAATAACTGACTGCTGCTCTTGCAACTCATAACCCACAACTCCATGGTGAATACCAGCAATCCCACTGAGGAGGACCCTCAGCAGAGTGGAGGCAGGGTGGAGAGAAATGATGGTACCAACACATGATGTGTTCATACAAAGTTTCTACTTAATAATAATTTTAAAAAGAAAGCTAAGGGGCCATCCATAGTAAATTCAGAGATTTGGAGAAGGGGAGCAGACACAATCACAGGGTTGGTCAAATCAAAGCAGAGAAATCCCCTGCAGCCCGTGTCTGGCTGGGCTGACCTGGTATCACATCAGGGAGTGTGAGGTGTTAACCTACCTCAGCTTTGCCAGGCTACTAGGAAGGTTCCATTGGCTGCTGCTGGTATTTTCCCACTTGAGGTGAGGTACGTGTTTATAAGCTTGGTGAGCCTTGGGTTGAGACTGGAATGTTGCACCTCAAACTCTGCAGCCCCCGTTGGAAGCTTAGTGGATTCATGGGCCCTGATGTCTTCACAGAATTCCTGAGCTTGGGATACCATTTCCATCATTAAAAGTAAAACAGACCTCTATACTTCACGAGTTAGGGACCATTTGAAGAGCATTTCTACAAATTACTTATGTTCTTGTTATTTTTAAATACTTTCCTAACTTCCTTACATTATTTTGAATCATGTTGATATTGGCTGGAATATAAAATAGGTGGAATCTTTAAAGGTCGGAGTCTGTTGTTGAGACATCCTACTTTTCAGCCTTTTGTCTACCTACGCCCATCTTCAGGAATCGGATGGTGCATCACTTGGAAGAAAAATTTATGCACTGTGGGTGTGAGGTGTATTTGTGTGTAAGTAGGTGTGTGTGTGCATGTGTGTGTGTGTCTCAAAGCAAAAGAACTGCTTTCTGTCAGGAAAAGCTAATACAGTCTAAAGTTACAGCTCTTTTAAAACATTTTTTGTTCACTGCTTAACTCTTTCTGCCTCCTACTTCATTGGACTTAGTGATACTTTTAAATCTTAAAATTTGAATAATCTTGAAAATATATGGTAATGGCAAAGCTTTCAACAATCAAATTTTTCATGCAGGTATATGCTCGTATGTCAGAAGTCTTAGGAATAACAGATGATAACCACATTCTAGAAACATTCATGACAAAAATGTGAGTTTCTGTTTTGGTTTTTTATATTTTAAGTCTAACTGATCCTTTTACAATACAGGTAATAATTTTTTAATTACAAATTTTGCTATAATTTTCAGTGTACATTGTTCTTAATTAAATATATATTTAAAACACAAAGAACATTATAATTTATCAATATGTCATACAACTAGTGTGGTTTTTAAAAGATATATAGACTTTGACTATTAATGGCAACTGGACAGTATTGTTATATTTTATAACTAAAATATAAAAAAATCCAATTTCAAAGACCAACTGAAGAGCTAATTACAAGTTACAGTCATAATTGTTCTAAAGGGATTTATTGGTTTTAACAGACATTTACAGAATCTTTTCTTAAATTAGTGTTACAATGTTAGCAAAATTAACTTGATTTCTAGTCACAGACATAACTGTATGTGTGGCCTAAATTTTATGCCTCCACTTAACATACATTACATGTCTCGCATACAAACAGCACTGTCTTGCTTACAGAGAGCTAAGCTAGATAAGCAACCATGGTCATAGGAAGTGAGTTTTGGAGTCACCATGTAATGGTTCATTTGGGGCAGTAATTATGAGTCTATTTGACTTCTTTCATAATAACTCCAATTTTTATTGTTCATCTTGATTACAAACTTAAATGCTTCTTCTGGAAAACACTTCATAGAAATAATAGATAAAATTTTATAAAATTCTTTTAAATTTAATAGAATTATACAGAATTTGGTGAACAGTGGTCATTGTAGATTGATTATACAAAAATTAAAATATACTATAAGTAGAATGAAAAATGTTCCATTAAAATTTGAGCCTGCTTTTCATTTTGTGATTTAGGTCATCTAACAGCATCAATATATGTATATTTCTGTGATTCTCCCTATTACAGGCAAATATTTTACTGATAATTTAAAACTTTTGTTTCATATTTAGTGTTACAAATCTTAAATACTGGGGAAGGTGTGAGCCTGTAATTTCAAGAACTCTGCAGTTCCTAAATGACCTTTCAGTTGGATATCCTTTTTGTTGTATATATGACATTATATAGTAACATAACAGGGGCATGTAAGTGACCAGGTTGTTTCCTTGCTTATAGGTTTTCAATTTTTTTTAAATAAGTCTTATCTTTATAGCTTTATCTGTAAGAGAGTGTTTTTGAAATTTTATAATAGTATTATGCTATAAAGAATTTTAGTCATAAATGACATTATATGAAATATATACATTTATATAATATATATGTAGTTAGCTTGTTTATAGTCATCCAGGCTAATAAATGGTGACACAATAAACTGTGCACACCTTACATGCATTTTGGTCCATGATTATTGGTAATTGTCAGAAAACATCTAATTTATAGATAAAAAATGTTCTAAAAATATTACCTTATAAATACAGTTCTTAAGAGTAAGTGTATCTCAAATTCTTAAGTTGGAAAGAATATGATATTCATTAGTTGAAAGGCACAAAGGAGTTAGAGGAACAAAATTAAAGGTTTTTGGCACCTGTTTTGGTTATTGCTCTCACCTACTCATCATCTTATGTATGCTAAGGTTTCCTGATTCACATAAAAGTGTTTAGATTTTTCTCTCTAACAGGTTCTTTAAATTTTTAAACCAGAACCATCCTTATTAGGTTAGAGATATTATTGTAATATTTCAATCAATGAGAAAGGACTATGTAGATTGTCTTTTATGTGTTAGCTATCAATTATATAGATGTTGTGAAAAATAAATGTTGGTTTCGTTAACCTATAAGATTAGCCAGTGTTTTAACATAAGAACAGATTCTGAAAATGGGTGGCTTTGGGTAGAAGCTTTTATGTACCTTCATTCCAGGAATATGTTTGTATTAGTTAAGTTTAAAATTGTGTTCCTTGGTAAACCATAAAAGATTTCCAAAGTATTAGATACCCACTTTTGTGCTGGAATTTAATATGCAACTTTTTATTGGAAAATAATCGTCCTTGTCTGGCAAAATCCACCATGCAATATTTCTGTTAGTAGGTATAATGCAATAAAGACAGGGAGGGCTATTTATCACTACAAATTTTGAGGATTTCAGGATTCTTTTTATTATTTTAATATATTTCTTTGATATTAAATCAGAAAAATGATAAATTACACCTGTCCAGGCTGTTTTTCCTTTTTACTCGAAAGTGATGTACAACCCAATTCCGGTGGTCATTTTGGCTTTTTAAGATACATATTTTTTTCTTATTAAAAAAACTCAATGTGTATTTTTTTCTGATAATAATGCTGAAATACTCTTTATTTCTAACATATGAAGTGGGTTTATAAGTACTTCGTAGTATTGCAAACTCTCCGGCCTTTTCACAATGAATTACTTTGAGAACATATTATGTGAAAAGAAGCCTTGGCTATTTTAGAGCATTTAGCTATTGTTTATACTTACTCTATTTTTTAGTTTGAAATGATACTTAATATAAAATTAATTTGATTTTTATTTTTGGCATAATTTGCATAATGCCTAATTTGTTTATATCTGCTATTTATTATTTTTTCCTGTTATATGTCCTTTAATCCAAATGTTACAACCTTCTATTTTACAAGCTATTTATTTCTTTTGAAGACTCCTTCTCATTAATAATAAAATATTATCAAAAAGCTGACTAGATAAAAGTTTTAAAGCTGTAACATTTTAAACCCACAAATAGAAATTATTTCAACATAGGTACCTTGATTTATATTTTTTAGCAATTATTTCACGTTTGCATATTTAGAAATATATATTAGCTCAATTTGATTTCAGTGCTCAGTTATTTGAATTATAAATCATTATGTCCCTTCTAGCTGATCAGTCATGAAATATCTTTTGAGTTCATTTGCATAATGGAATATGTGAGTGGCATATCCATTTCAGTGCAGTTGCTGGTTACCTAGTGCATGTTTTGTTGTTTCCAATTGATTTCTTTATTACAATATGGTTTTCTTCTTGGTTTTAAAGTAAAACTTTATTTAAAGTGGCATTCTTCAATAATATATAATTATATAAAGTAAAAATAATCAAGTACTGGCCACTGCCAATGGAAGTCTTTGTATATTAATATTCAAAATGTTTTTACATTTTTAAAATGTTAGTAAAAAGTAAATGAAAATTGTGTTATCTGACTATGGATTTTTAGTTTCCCTTATTTATAGTGTATGTCTTCAGATGTTTTGGGGGTTTTGGTTTGTTTCATTTCATTCTGTGGTATCTTCTTCAGGTGGATTTGACTTGGGGTTTATGATATCCAAGTCAGTGTGTGACTTTGGTGTATTTTATATCTCTTTATATGTTTAGGAATTAAAAATACCAGAGACCCTCTTTTAAAGAATTTATCTATTTATTTGAGAGAGAGAATCAGACAGTAGGTATGATGCACCAGCACCTCCTACCACTGCCCCAAGATCATCATTTTTAAGCATTATTGAAAACTCTACAGTTGGGTTACAGTGGTCTCAAACTTCAGTGAACATCAGAATGTGAGTGCTTGTGAAGAAATGCATGTGGGCTGGAGAGACAGCTCAGTGTTAAGGCACTTGCCTATAAAGCCTAACAACTGGGATTTGATTCCCCAGTACCCATGTAGGCCGGATGCATAAGGTAGCGCATGCATCTGGAGTTTGTTGGCAGTGGTTAGAGGCCCTGGCATGCCTATTCTCTCCCTCGCCCCACCCCCACCCCAGCACTGCTCTCACTCTCTGTTTGCAAATAAATAAATTTTTTTTAAAAAAGAAATGCGTTGTAGACCTACACTCCAGTGCAGCAGCAATCTCAGGTAGTGTTGACTCTCTACCACACGTTGAAAAATTTTTTGTTTGTTTGTTTTTTGTTTTCCAAGGTAGGGTCTCACTCTAGCTCAGTCTGACTTGGAATTCACTATGTAGTCTCAGGGTAGCCTCGAACTCACAGTGATCCTCCTACCTCTGCCCCCCCCCCCCGAGTGCTAGAATTAGAGACGTGTGCCACCATGCCCAGCCGGTAAATTTCTGCCATTTGGTAATTAGAAAATTGAGCCTGAACTATAGATTCCTAAACAAACAGTCTGATTTTTTTCCCACAGACACCATTTTTATTTGGACTTGTCAGCACCTGGATAAAGCAGGTTTGACAGACTTAGAGATAGTCTAGCTCTTTAAATAATAATGTGGAAATAGGGGCTACCATTACATCATTCACAGAATGTAACTAGATAGCCAAGGTACTGTTTACCCAATTAAAGCCTTCTAAGATTACTGTCATTTTTTAAACCATTTATTTATTTATTTATTTAGTAAAGAGAGAAAGAATGAATGTGCCAGGGCCTCTAGCCACTGCAAACGAACTCCACATACATGCACCACCTCATGCATCTGGCTTAGGTGGGTACTAGGGAATCGAAGTTGAGTCCTTAGGCTTCATAGGCAAGCACCTTAACCACCAAGCCATCTTTCCAGCCCAACTACTGTCATTCTTAAGTCTAGTGAAACTTTGAGAGAATTTTTATATTTTTAATTGTATGTAACACACTCAGCAAATATATCTGAATAACTTTTTAACGTGCTCCTGACATTTCCACAAAGAAATTTCAATAATTCTTTTTTCTAAGTGCTTTTTTCTAACCTGCACAGACCTAAAATGACTGTCCAGGGCCAGCCCTCCCAGTCAGCTTTAATGCTTGAGGTCCGTCCTTTTCTGAAATGTTTACATGTTTCAAATTCTAGCTTTTAACCTAAATGAGAAGAGGGAGAATGTTCAAATGGAGTAGGGAAGCTACTGGGAAATTTTAAGAGATAATAAAGGTCAACAGAGCAATCAAACTTAGTTAATTTTCAATACTGGGAAGGAGAAAGTGTTGAATCTTATCCAAAATTCTATTTTTTCATTGATCATAATTTGATGTTTTCCTTCTTTTGAAAAATAATATTTCTACTGTAATTCATTATTTACTCAAAATGATAGCAATAACATGTTTTGGGTTTCAAATACATAATAATGAGACAGATATTTATTTATTTAAGAGAGAGAAAGAAAGAAAGAGGCAGAGAGAGAGAGAGTTAATATGGACATGCCAGGATTTCCAGCCACTGCAAGTGAACTTGAGACACATGAGCTACTTAGTGCATCTGGCTGTACATGGATATGGGGAATTGAAGCCACGTAGATAGTCTTTGCAAACAAATGTGTTTGACTACCAAGTCCTCTCCCCAGCCCTGGAAATTCTTTACTGGCCCTCTGTTGGTAGTTGCCCTTTCTTGTATTATCTTAAAAGTTTTATGAAAACCCAAAATATGTGTAGCTTTTAAAAAACAGAGTTTATGAAATTGTACACTAATTCATGAATTTATTCCAACTTTTTTCTATTTTTTTGTCACTTTTAACCTCAACATTTCTTATCACTCAGTGACTTCTTCATGTTATTACAAAAGCACCTACTACGTAATTCTGAGGGCCTAATTCAAAATGAAACCAGGCCTTGCCATCCTGTCCCGACCTTCCCACCACTGAGTTGTACTTCCTAAATGTGAATAGGAGTCAGGAAAACGCTGAATGCATAGGGAGGCAGAGACTTAGAACACAATCACAGTAAAGGGTGAAAGTAAAATGTGTGTGTGCGTATTTTACAAAAACAAATTTAGTAATAAAAAGTAGTAATTCTGCTTTTGCGAAACCATATTAAAATGTATTGCTTTATTTCACTGGATACCACCACCTCCAGATGGTTTGTGAGAATCTTAAATAAAGCTACTTTGGCACACTCCCTCAGGCATACTTCTATTAACATTTCTCATCATCAAGTGTTGGCATTTTTTTCTGTCTCTGTAAACCATGGAAACGTCATCCCATAATCTATCTTCTCTGTTAGCTTTTTTTTTAAGAAAACACTTTATTTATTTATTTATTTATTTATTCATTCATTCATTCATTCATTCATTTGAGAAAGAGAGATAATGGGTGCTCCAGGGCCACCAGCCACTGCAAGTGAACTCATGGACCACTTTGTATAACTGACTTTACATGGGCCCTAGGAATTGAATTCAGGCTGTCAGCCTTTGGAAACTGGCCCCTTTTAACCATAAGGCATCTCTTCAGCCACAGAAAGGTATTCTTTTATTTAAAAAGTTTTTTGTTTATTTATTTTCAAGCAGAGAGATAGAGAGAATGGCATATCAGGACCTCCTACCACTGCAGACAAACTCCAGATGCAGGCACCACGTTGTACATCTGGCTTACGTGGGTTCTGGGGAATAGAACCCAGGCTGTTAGGCTTTGCAAGTAGGTGCCTTTAACCACTAAGTATCTCTCCAGCCCCTGTGTTAGTTTTTATACTAGAGTTAAGTATGAGAGTCCTCTCTACTCGTCTATGCTCCTTATTCAGACTGTCACCAACTTCTGTATAATCTTGCATGATGATCTTTCATGGGTATTTGGATCTGTTTATTTCTCTTCTCAAAATCCTAGAACCACTTCCACTTGCTTTTCAGGTCAAGTGCAAATTTTGGATTTGAGTCCTTTAGAGGCACTTTCCTTGCTGAGTTTCTGTAGCTAGTTTCTCGATCCGGTGCTCAGCAACAATGTGTGCCGTGTACTTGGGCCAAGAAGATTTCTGTTATTTTCCCTTGATACCTTGGACATGTACCATTCGTTCCCCTCACACAGTAGGACTCTACTAAGTCTCTCACATTGTTGGTTCTTGCTAAAGATTTAGTAGAGTCATCCTGAAGTAATTGTAATGCTTAGTCTTATAGCGCTTACTAAATATTAATTTTTTTCTTTTCTCTTTTTATTTAACTTATTTCTTTATTAATTTTGTACACAGTGAATGCAGTCAGGTTGGTACCATTGTTAGCCTCCTCCCTGTCCTCCCCCCTCTACAGGGACCCTCCTAGTTGGGGAATATGGGTTATTTTTATTGACAACTTCCATAATTGTAGAAAATAACCCATGGTAATTCCCTTCCTCTCCCCACTTTCCTCTTTGAAACTCCACTCTCCATCATATCCCCTCCCCGTCTCAATTAGTCTTTTATTTTGATGTCATGATATTTTCCTCCTATTATGGTGGTCTTGTGTAGGTAGTGTCAGGTGCTGTGTGGTCATGGATATCCAGGCCACTTTGTGTCTGAAGGAGCACGTTGTAAGGAGTCCTACCCTTCCTTTGGCTCTTACATTCTTTCCACCACCACTTCCGCAATGGACCCTGAGCCTTAGAAGATGTGATAGAGATATTGCAGTGCTGAGCACTCCTCTGTCACTTCTGAGTCATCTCTGGGTCACTGCCATTTGAAGAGAGAAGCTTCTCTAACCAAAAGTGAGAGTAGCATTAATATATGGGTATGAACATTAAGAGAAGTGCTTACTGGGCAGTTTGATGAGCATAGTATATAGCCAGACAGCAGCAGACGTTACACCCCCTAGGGCTCATGACTGCCCCTGTTGTAGGTTTTGAGTATAAGGGATGTATTCCCTTCCATGGAGCAGGCCTCCAGTCCAATTAAAGAGCAGTTGGTTTCCCCCATAACAGACAGGCCACTATTGCACCCGTTGGCTCATTTGGCCTGGCTGGCCAGATTTAAGGCTTGCAGTGTCCACTGTTGAGTATCTTCACTGGTGATCTCTCTCTCTCCCATTGAACTGCATGGAGAATGGCTTTTTCCAGCTTTCTGTCAGCTGGTCTACATGGAGGAGGTTTTTAGCTCAGCTGCAGCAGGATTTCTCAGTGACCTTGCAGCCCAAGTATGTGGAGTCTTCAGCAATAGGGTCTTACCTTCTATTCTTGGTGGGAAACCAAAAGCCTCAGCAATGGCCTTTAATATTTTGGGGGCATCAGCGACCTCCCTGTGCAACAACTCACTAGAAGGTATCCCATCCCTGGCACTGAAAATTTTCTAGTAACAATCTATGGCTTCTGAGTATTCCATTGTCCAAAAAAGTAGGTTTCCACATGACTTATTTATATCCTTTTTTTTTCTTTTTTTTTTTTTTTTACCAAGAACAGACTTCTTTTTATTGAGTGTGTTACAAGAGGTTTAGTCAAAAAGACCAAAAGCCCATGTCGTCATCAGACTCCTCAGGCTCTTTCTTGGCTTCCACTTTTTTCTCCTCAGCTGGGGTTGCGGCCGTGGCAGGGGCAGGGGCAGGGCTGCAGGCAAGCTCGGAGACGGAGGCCATGGTACGGACTGCCGGGGTGCAGTGCTAGTCACCGGATGAAGTGAGGGCCTCACCCCAAATGCAGCCTTAGCTTCTCGGAAGAACCAAGCGCCTTGGTGGCAGCTGAGAAAAAGTCAATCCTCTGATTTTGATTAGCCCTCCCTCCACCTTTCCTTTACTCAATATCTTCCTCTGACCTCACTTAGGCCTTTCACCCCCATTAGTCTGTTCTTTACTTACATATATGCAATACTATCCTATTAAGTTCTCCCCGCCCTTTCTATTCCCTTTATATCTCCTTTCTAGCTTACTGGTCTCTGCTACTGAGTTTTATTCCTACTCACATAAATGTCCAGTCATTTGCAGCTAGGGTCCACATATGAGAGAGAACATGTGATGTTTGGCTTTCTGGGCATGGGTTACCTCACTATGTATAATCCTTTCCAGATCCACCCAATTTCCTATACATTTCACATGTGTCATATCTTCATTGTCCAGTCATCAGTTGAGGGACATCTAGGCTGTAAATATTAATTCTTTCACTTTCTTTCCCATAACTTTTTTGTTAATATTTATGAATTACCATGTTCTTATCAATATAAGTATGAATGCTATATAGTTTACTATTTACTAGTCTTGTCTCCTATTAGGTTGCACTTACTAGAGATTATGCTGTGTTTTTCCCTCTGTGGTCTCAAAACTTCACATTGTTGGCATTTGGAATATATTATTGTCCCTTATATTAAGTTAATAAGCCTTAGTTCCTGGTCCTTGTGAAAATTATACACAGTCATTTAAGATGCTTCATCTTAGTTGTAATTCCTGGAATTCTTTGAGTCTAGTGGAAAGGAGGGTTCATGAACATGATCCCCTTTTTGAAATTGACTATATTTTCTGGCATGTCATATTCTTTCCTGTGAACTTTTTTCTATTATGATCTAATTCTATCTGTAGAAACTATGTGAACTATCTGTGTGGCTCCAAAGATTTGCTTAGATCAGCGTCATTATTCCCCCCTTGCTCTCAGTAACTATCAGTGTCATCACCCACCTCGTTATACTCACTAGTTATCTAGTGTATGATTCCAGCTCTAAAGCAATTGCTTCCACAATTTAGTATTTTTATAAATAGGATGTATCTTTCAGATGATGGCATTTAGAATCACCTTACATTCCTGGTAGTATATAAACAGTGGTGTCTTTACACTTGGTGGAATTTTAGATTGGATGAAATGTGTCAGTTACTCAGTACACACTTGACCATGAGTTGAAGCCATGTTTTGTGATGCTGTATAGATAGATCATCTACTAAAGTGTGGGGTGCTCCTCTAATTTAAGAGCCAGTTTGTCCTCTACTTAGCTCTTCTCCTCTTGAAAGGATAGAGACCTCTTACATCAGATACACCATTATTTTGGCCTTTTCTTGTCCTTTCTTTTTTTAAAAAAATTTTTTTTGTTCATTTTTGTTTATTTATTTGAGAGTGACAGAGAGAGAGAGAGAGAGGCAGATAGAGAGAGAGAGAATGGGCATGCCAGGGCCTCCAGTCACTGCAAACGAACTCCAGATGTGTGCGCCCCCTTGTGCATCTGGCTAACGTGGGTCCTGGGGAATCGAGCCTTAAACCAGGGTCCTTAGGCTTCACAGGCAAGCACTTAACCGCTAAGCCATCTCTCCAGCCCTGCTTGCCCTTTCTTGTTGGCCATGCTTGCCATCACTCAGATCATCTTCACCTGTCTCAGTGTTTTTATAGCCAGACAGACACATAGAAATTTTCTGGAAATTTTGCTTAGTACTTTACTTACTATTAACCAGGATGGGAATTTTGTTCAGTTAGCTATGGTGATGGCCCATTCATAGAAATTGGTCCCTTAGGTTTCTCCATCTTTTCTGGGACCTCTTTTCAGTTTCAGTTGTATTTTAAGAACTAGTGATCTCTGAAGGAATAGACAATAGTCTCTTCAAAGTCAAATGGATACTCATAACCTAATGAAAAGAAGCCATGCGTCTTTTCATGACAGACTGTATTTGAATCTTGGCTATACTGTATTTACATGTTGCATGTGTAACCTTAGTAAATTCATCTACTACTCAGGACTCTAGTGTATCACTGTGATTGTTACCACCATTATGGTGTTTGCTGCTGTGAGCTGCAAACCTTTGGAAACTATTCCAGTACTGCCATCATTCACTCAGTGCTTATAAGACCCTAGTCTCAGGGCTGAGAAGATGGCTTGGTGGTTAAAGGCACTTACTTGCAAAGCCTGGCAGCCTGGGTTCAATTCGAAAGAACACACATAAAGCTAAATGTGAGCCAGGCGTGGTGGCGCACCCCTTTAATCCCAGCACTTGGGAGGCAGAGGTAGGAGGATTGCAGTGAGTTTGAGGCCACCCTGAGACCCCATAGTGAATTCCAGGTCAGCCTGGGCTAGAGCGAGACCCTATCTTGAAAAAAAAGAGCCAAATGTGAAGTGGTGCATGTAGCTATGATCCCAACCAGAGAATCCAGTCTGGCAGTTTGTTTGCAGCAGCAAGAGACCCTGTCTTCTCAAAGTTGTCCTCTGACCTCTGTGTGCATGCTGTGGCACATGCACCCATAAACATACACACACACCACCAACAACAGCAACACCACACCACAATACAACACAAATCAAATCAGTGGTTAGGGCTGGAGAGATGGCTTAGCGGTTAAGCGCTTGCCTGTGAAGCCTAAGGACCCAGGTTTGAGGCTCGGTTCCCCAGGACCCATGTTGGCCAGATGCACAAAGGGGCGCACGCATCTGGAGTTCGTATGCAGTGGCTGGAAGCCCTGGCGCACCCATTCTCTCTCTCTATCTCTCTGCCTCTTTCTCTCTCTGTCACTCTCAAATAAATAAATAAAAATGAACAAAAAAAATTTTAAAAATCAGTGGCTAAAGGCACTTGCTTGCAAAGCCTGACAGCCTGAGTGCTATTCCTCAGTGCCAAATAAAACCAGATACACAAAGTGGCACATGTGTCTGGAGTTTGCAGTGGCAGGAGGCCCTGGAGTGTCCATTTTCTCTTTCTTTCTCAACCCCCTCCCCATTGTGAAAATAAATAAATAAAATAAAAAGGACCCTAGTCTCCTAGAGAAAACTAAGTGTATAAAGATCATAAAGATAGGATCGTTTGCCTTTTGTTTTTAACATTGCAAGTCTTCTTAAGCTGTAACCAGCTTTGAGTTGAATTCCTGTAAGGAAATATGAATATTAGGTGAGTTCCCATCATTAGGCTTTTTTCTGCTTATGGAAAAAGAAGTAAAAATTCTTAATGATTTTTTCTTCAGAATGTAATGAAAAGGGCCAGCCTTGGGACAAAGTGTCCAGATGCAGTGCTGCAGAAACTGTGCCCGGCAGATGCGATTCTCTCTGTCAGTGCTCTGTGTATTGCTTCCATAAATACTTTATTGTCAAAACATGACTTGCTGTTTGTTAGGAGCACTGACAGGAAGATTCCTGTTAATAGCAGTATTCATAGACACTGTCACTTTTAACTTTGCAATTTTAAGAGAATTGCATTTGGTAATTACTTAAGCTATTTCTAAGTTTATTGATTCCCCATTCCTGGTTAACTGAATGAAGCTTGAGTGGCAGCTCCTCGGCTCAGTGATTGATGATTTTAAGAAATCATAAAATCTGCATCTTTTGATGCAAGAGAAAACTTGATACCTATAAGTCCTGATGTCCTTCAGTGTGCCAGAAAAACACAGTGTGCATTGAGTCCCTGCTGAGAACAGTGAACTGAGGAAAAGGTATGGATGTCATCTTTACCCTTGGAAAGTTTTTAGTCACATAAAGGTGAATATGCATTCTTAATATGCCACTATCGTGTTAAGTTATATTATCTAGTCCATATCATATTGGAAAGTTATTTTTTTCATTTTTGACACAATTTTATTATTTTTTGTTTGTTTCCTCATCTGAAAACCAGAAGTGATATGACCCATTTCATGGAATTATGATCATTAGCTTTGCAGCTAGTCCCCATTCTATAAATTCTTTGCCTCTTTATGTCTTTCTTCCCTGATCTATAATTGGCAAGGACATTTGCCTCACCTGGTCTTCAGAACAACCCTGTTCTGAAACTTGGACTCAGATGTCCTTATTTGCTGGAGAGGGAACCAAGAGGAAGCAAACTGAGGGCTTTAGTTAGACTCATCCCACTGATTGCATGGTGTGCCCAAGCCCAGACCCACATTTCCTGACTTGTGTCTCCGTGTTACTCTCTATGACATCTCCACCTGAGTAACTAGAATGTACAATTGAGCCTTTCAGTGCACTGTACAGAAGAAATATAGAGACCATGCCTGGAGATGGTATAAAGGAAAAGAGCCAGTGTTTTCATTGTAACACAATGTAAGAGTGTTGTAGCCTTGATGACATGAGTGAGTGTGTGGGAAAGTACTGGGATTTAATCTAGCAGAAAGCACATGAATGTAGTAAAAGAAGAGGAAAGAGTGAATGCTTACTAAGTGGATGGGCTTAGAACCCATGGCAGACTAGAAATTATGTAGCCTTTGTTCATGTTTTCAACCTTAGGCTTAGTTTACCTGTTTAGATGACAGTGTGATATAGGAGAAAGCATGGTGCTTGTAATCAAACCTTGGTTCAAATCTCAATATTAAACTATATCAGTAATTGAATTTCTCTGAGCTTCTGTTTTCTTCTGTGCATAATGGAAAAAATATTTAGCACTGCAGTTGTGATGACCAGGTGAAGTAACATGAAAAAATGTTTTCCACTTAAGTACTTGAAAAATGTTAGTTCCTTTCAGCTGTCTTTCTATAGATAATGACATGCAAGTTACTATCAAAATTTAATAATTTTTCTCTTTCCTAGAAGTCTATTATGGGTCTTTTATAATAATTTTATTATGAAGTAGCATTAAGTAAAAAGAAATCTTCAAGTTACACCCAAATGTAAAAAGGTCGATTTTAATTTTCCACTATTAAGGTTTAAAGTAAAGGAATTCTTGTCTTAATTATAAAATTCATTCTTTCTTTCCATAACTAAATATATATATAAGATAGAAAAGTAATTGCGTTGATTAATAATGGATTATCATTCTTAACAGAATGAAAGACATTTCTATAGAAATATTCTTGGAAATATTTATTCTTAGCCTGGCATGGTGGCACACAACTATAATCCCAACCCTCTGCAGATAGAGAATCAGAAGTTCAAGGTAATCCTTGGCTACATAGTAAGTTTGAGGCCAACTTGGGCTACAGGAAGCCCTATTTCAAGAAACAGAAATATGGAGCCAGGCTGTTGGCACATGCCTTTAATCCTAGCACTCGAGAGGCAGAGGTAGGAGGATCACCTAGGAGGCCACCCTGAGGCCACATGGTGAATTCCAGGCCAGCCTGAGCTAGAGTGAGACCCTATCTCGAAAAACCAAAAAAAAAAAAAAAAAAACAGAAATATGGAAAGAAAGAAAATATATTCTTAAGTAGAAATTAATGCTGTCTTCATTGTGTTATGTGAATTATTACAGTTTTTGAAAAGACAAATTATGTTTCCCCAGATTCCTTAACATCTATTACCTATATCCTATTAAAAAAGCTTGTGAAAATAGATGCTGTGAAATTCATGCTAAAAAATCACACAGTAAGTCTAAAATTTTAATGACTAGAATTTTCTGGATAGTTTTGATCAAGCATTAGTAATTTTGATGTTCTTTTGCTTTCCATTAGAGTGAACACTTCCCTTTTCTCGGCATCAGTGGCAGTTACAGTCCCAGTGAGTTCAGGTGCCGAACAACCTTCTACACAGCTCTCACTCGCCTTCTGATGGTAGATCTCGGTAAGGTTTCAGAGCTGAATGATAAGGGATCAGAGTAGTATGAAGGAGCCAGAATATTATTTAACTTGTTAAAAGTTGTCATCTTCTACAGGTTTCTTTAATTTTTAATAAGTTGAGCATTTGCCTGTTAGCATTACAACCAAAAGATAAAGTTTTGTACTTGTGGTACTGGGGATTGAACCTAGTGTTGCAAGCACTCTACCACTAAGAGTTAAAGGGAACTGTGGAAATTTCCCAGAAATAGACCAAGTCACCTATAACTTCAGAACATGAAAATGTAATGGGCCAAGAGTTCCTTTGCCATAGGGTCGTCAAACACAAAGCAACCTCTCATCCATCTGTAGTAACTTAAAAATAGCACATAACAGAGCCTCAGCACAGTGAAGACTCTTCCATATCCCATCACACTAACACACTTGTCATTGATATTGACAGCCAGAAAGACTCTACATTACTTACTTTTTTGAGTATAATTTATTTTTACTTAATATTGCTTAATGTCAATTGAGGTATGAGAAACTTAAGTAAACATTTATAATGTGAATAACTGATAAAATTTGTTTCCCAAGATGAGATTCTTTTGAAATATATATCTAGGGCTGGAGAGATGGCTTAGCGGTTAAGTGCTTGCCTGTGAAGCCTAAGGACCCCGGTTCGAGGCTCAACTCCCCAGGACCCACGTTAGCCAGATGCACAAGGGGGCGCATGCGTCTGGAGTTCGTTTGCAGTGGCTGGAGGCCCTGGCAGGCCCATTCTCTCTGTCTCTCTGCCTCTTTCTCGCTCTGTCTGTCACTCTCAAATAAATAAATAAATTGAACAACAAAAATTAAAAAAAAAAAAGAAATATATATCTAACCTATAATAAAATATACATTGATTTTTTTGCCAGGGGGATTGAGGTAGGATCTTAGTCTAGCCCAGGCTGACCTGGAATTCCCTGTGTAGTCTCAGGGTGGCCTTGAACTCAAGGTGATCCTTCTACCTCTGCCTCCTGAGTGCTGGGATTAAAGGCGTGTACCACCATGCCTGGCTTACATTGATATTTTTTGGTTCAATGTTTTAAATTTTTTCTTCCTTTTAAAAAAAAAAAATTGGGGGGAGCTGTTTCCGAGATAGGGTTTTGTTCTAGCCCAGGCTGACCTGGAAGTCATTATGTAGTCTCAAGGTGGCCCTGAACTCATAGCAATCCTCCTACCTCTGCCTCCGGAGTGCTGGGATTAAAGGCGTGCACCACCAAGCCAGGCTAATATTTTATTTATTTATTTATGAGAGAGAGAGAACTGGCATGCCAGGGCCTCCAGCCATTGCAGACATACTCCAGACACATATGCTACCTTGTGCATCTGGCTTAAGTGGGTTCAGGGGAATCAAACCTAGGTCCTTAGGCTTCACAGATAAGTGCCTTAACCACTAAGCCATCTCTCCAGCCCTGAAGTTTTTTTTTTAGAGGAAAATATTACATTATGATACTATTGAGATGTTTTAGTGAAACAAACCTTAGACTATTATAAAAGTACTTGGTACATAATGGGTACTTAGTATAAGTAGGTTTTTATCTGGATTGGAGATTAAAACTACTAGGGGCTGGGGAGATGGCTCAGTGGTTAAAGGCACTTGCTTGCAAAGCCTGCCAGCCTGGGTTCAATTTCCCAGTACCTAAGTAAAGCCAGATGCACTAAGTGGTGCATGTATCTAGAGTTCATTTGCAGTGGCTAGAGGCCCTGGGGTGCCCATACTTTCTGCCCCATATCAAATAAATAAGTAAAAATAAATTTAAAATTACATCAGCTACTCTGATACAACTTTTACAATGACTGAAGATACCCCTTCCATACTTACTAGTGTTTTTAAAAAAAAAATAAGTGTGTGTCAAGAGATGTTTGTGATATGAATAACCAATTTCTTTACTTTGCTAAGAGCCAGAGTTTCCACAGAAGGGCAAGGGTCTTCAGAGTAGTGACTGGGTATTTTCTAGAGCTGCTCAGTGCTTGTTGAATGAGTGACAAGTATGCAGCAACCACAATGCTTCCGGAGTCCGCTCTGGCTGCCAGGGTCTCTCTGGAAGTATCGTGATCATTGACCTCTCCAAGTCAAAACAGGTCAAGTGACTGATTACTTTCAAGAGTGATAAAGTTCCCCATTCTTGTGCCCGATTAGTCATCTGTTGCCCTCCCTTCTAAGTCACTTGTTGGATGTGGTTGAACATAGTTTTTATTATGTGAAGCCTTGTCTTACAGTCTAGGTTGAGTGGAACTTTGCTTTTGGAATGTCTGTATTGTATATGTGGTTTCATAGTTTTCTGTGCACGTTCACTGTCATGGAACTGGGAAGAAGATATTGCTGCAGTCAAGATCCAGGTGTGAAATGAAAGAAATAAAAAGAACAGGTGATGAAACCACCCTAGAAACAATAAGCTGGGGCCGGAAAGATGGCTGAGTAGTTAAGGTGCCTGCCTACAAAGCCTACGGACCCAGGTTCTTTTCCCCAGTACCCACATAAACCAGATGCACAAGGTGGCACATGCATCTGGAGTTTGTTTGCAGTGGCTAGAGGCCCTGGCACATCCATTCATTCTCTCTCTCTCTCTCTCTCTAATATAAATTAAAAAAAAAAAAAATCCAGAATTGAAGGTAAACTCTACAGCACTGATTTGGGAAGGAAAGAAGTAGCAAAAAGTAGAAAACCCACCTAAGCACCCTGCTTGCAAGAGCTGGAAGAGGTTCTTGGATTGAAATGTAAAGCATATTCTAATTGAATGTTACAAAATAAATTGAATATTTTTTGTATATAAGCCATGCACACTGGAGCAATTAGAAAAAGGGAAAGAAATTGGGTGTCACATTAATTGGTATTTACTTTGAAATGCATTTTGGGTTCTATTCAATAGTTTGCACTTTGTATGAATTTAATTAGATGCTATGTGCCCCAGGTTGTATTTCAGATGAAAATTGGGGATTTTTTTTTTTTTTGGCAATAAGCAGTTGTACCATTTTATCAAATTACATTAGCTAAACTAGACAAAATGTTTACTTGTATATAAAGGACAAAATTGAAAGCATTTCATCATTAAGATGATAATGTTTCAGAATGTTAGCTGTGTCCTTTTGAATTCACAAAAAAAAAAAAAAATCCCTTTACAGTATAGTACACATGCCTACACAAATGGGTGACTAGTCCTATGTGCTTGCATGTTACCCTTCCAGGAACCACTTTAAAGCTCCCTAGGTAATTTTAAAATTAACTTGGTGTATTTAATAAATGAAAGGAAAGAGTATATGGAGAACCTCCAATGAGCTGTTTGGTACAAAATATTTGAATAAACATAATTTGAATGGAGATGAATTCAACTAGCAAATATTGGAGAGGGAAGTATGGAAACAAGCTTATAGGGAAACTGTTCATTTTGTGAAGAACCAAGTATTAGTTGCAAATTGAGTTTTTAAAAAGCTATTTTTTTTACTTATCATAACTGCAACCAATAGATAATTACTGTTAAGAATAGGATTAGAAGCATCGCATCCCTAAGGTAGGATGATGATCATGAGTCCAGGTCAACATGGGCTAGAGTGAGACCTCAAAAAAAAAACACTAAGGAACTTTGTCCTTTACTAATAATTTGTTAAATGTTTTAGTTTGTAGACTGCTTTCATATACCATACCGTATTTACTCCTCACAACAGGGTACATTAAGTAGTTGCTATTTCATTGTTAATCTGTTGGGAAAGTAACATTCGCAGGGATTAACTGACTTGCCTAAGGTCACTCATGTAACTGTTAACCATCTCGCCACATATTTTCACCCACTTTTGCCAACCATTTCTTCACATCTCACCTTCTCAATTAAAAAAAATTAACTTTTTTATGTGAAGTGTTTGGACCAAATGATTTGGGGTTTGGAGGCAGTGGAGGGAAGGAAGAAGGATGACTTTCTAAGAGTCTGTGAAATGAACAGGTGTTTGTGATTACCCCTGCATGGTGGTATGTGGCAGTCTGGTCAGTGAAAGTTAGATAATTTTAGAATGTGTCCCATGTCTGATAATTGGCCAAAGTATATTACTTCTTATGGGTTAAGGAACATAAAGGTAGATTTCTGAGGAAGATTGAGCAGGTGAGGGGCATGACCAGAAATAACTAGTGTTCTCATGGATAGAAGAATACATTATCATTTCACCTGTGCCCATGACTTGGCAGAAACTACTTGGGAAATAGACATGAAGGGGATGGTGGGAGACTGGGCAGTCGGGGTAAAGAAACAGCTGGAAATACTCAGAATCTATAATGAGATAATTAAGACTAATTAGGAAGCCCTCTAGGCAAAAAAAAAAAAAAAAAAAAAAACATTAAGTCCTGATCCAGTTTTAATAACTTACCTGGCTTTGAAGGTGGAGTCCAGCGCACCTTGGGTATTTCTGGAGGGTGCCATGTGGCTTCTTAGAAAGAGCAGTGGTGCCTGCACTGGGTAGTGCGCTTCTTTCCTGGGAACCCGAGTAAGCATTCAGCTTCCCTAGGGAGCCTCAGTATTCTCACCTATTGAATGGCAATACTTTTCTACAGGATTGTCATGTGATTTCAGTTAGATAAAGGTACATATGCAGGGGGCCTAGAGTAATTCCTAAAATAATGTAAGTCCTTAGTAACTATCAACCAAGAAAAACTTGAGAGTCAAAGCCCTGCCTGCCACTGCCACCTCAAAATAAGGCAGGTCCAGTGTTCTCTGTGCACCTGCTGTCCCCTCGGTATTTGGGCTGTTACTTCCATATTACAAGCAAGAGCTGGTGATACCTCCTGACAGATTCTCAAATAGCCTGCCCTTCCTGAAATCACAAGTCATTTCAAAGATGGCTGAAAATCAATTTAGCGGGAAATTAGAATGAGACCAGATTCTGGCCCTGGTTCAGCCTCCCAAGCACTAGGATAACAAGTATGTACCACCGCGCCCAGCAAATTTCCTGTTGAAAAGACAGTTGAGGGCTGAAGAAATGGCTTAGCGGTTAAGGCACTTGCCTGCGAAGCCTAAGGACCCATGTTCAACTCTCTTGGTCCCACACAAGGCAGATGCACAAGGTGGCACAAGTGCCCAGGGTCACACGTGTGCACAAGGTGGCGCATGCAGCTGGAGTATGACTGCAGTGGCTGGAGGCCCTGGAATGCCAATTCTATCTGCCGCTTTCTCTCTCAAATAAATAAATAATCTTTTAAAAAGCACACAAAATAGACAGTTAAGGAGCTAAAAAGATAGCTTAACAGTTAAGGCCCTTGCCTGCAAAGCCTAAAACCCTGGTTCAGTTCCCCAGTACCCACATAAAGCCAGATGCACAAAGTGACACATGCATCTGGAGTGCCCATTCTCTCTGTCTCTCTCCTCTCTGTCTCTCTCTACTTGCAATATGTTCATTAACATTAAAATAATAGAAATATTTAATTAAATAATTAACATATTAATTTTAAATTTTAATTTTAAATTTAATTTTTAAAAGATAGTTGAAGGCTGGAGAAATGGCTTAGTGGTTAAGGCGCTTGTCTGCAAAGCCTAAGGAACCAGATTTGATTCTCCAGGTCCCACGTAAACCAGATGTATGAGGTGATGCATGCGCCTAGAGTTCATTTGCAGTGGCTGGAGGCCCTGGCGGCACCCATTCTCTTTCTCTGTCTTTGTCTGTATCCCTCTTTCTCTGTCTCAAATAAAAATAAAATCAAAAGACAGTTGATTAGCAGCCTTGTCTTTATCATATAAACTAACACCTTCACATTTCCCAATGATTACAATGTGGTTATCTTTGAGGAATCATATCACTGATGCCAGAGTATTTCACAATATTAATCTGCCATCATTAATAATCACTGATTATTTCACTGACTTGCTTGTCCTTTCCCACATCCCAATCACCAGTAGTTTAGCTACTATTTACATTCCAATAAGAGGAAATGAGCCGTTTCATTGTTTGCATGTATTTAAAAGGGAAGGAAGAACAAATCTAGATTGTTGTTGTGGTAGTTGTTTTTGTTTCTGGGATCCTTATGCCATAAAATTCATCTTTTTAATATTTTATTTTATTGTTATTTATTTATGAGAGAGAGAAGAGGTAGAGAAGGAGGGAAGGGGAGGGAGAGCATGGTACACCAGGGCCTCCAGCTGCTGCAAATGAACTCCAGATGCATGCACCACCTTGTGCACTTGGCTCTCATGGGTCCTGGGGAATTGAACCGTGGTCCTTTATCTTTGCAGGCAATCGCCTTAACCACTCAACCATTTCTCCAGCCCAAAATTCGCCTTTTTAAATGAATAATTCAGTGGTATTTGTCGTATTTGGATATGTAAACCACCATTATGTAATTCCAGAACATTATTAGCTTCCCAAAAGAAACACTGTTCTTATTAAGAAGTCACTCTTGAGCCAGGCTTGCTGGCTTTAATCCCAGCACTTGGGAGGCAGAAGTAGGAGATCACCATGAGTTAAACGCCACCCTGAGACTATGTAGTGAATTCCAGGTCAGCCTGGGCTAGAGTAAAACCCTACCTTGAGAAACCAAAAAAGAAGAGGAAGTTACTCTTGTGCTGGGTGTGGTGTGGTGCATACCTTTTAATCCCAGCACTTGGAAGTCAGGGGTAGGAAGATTGTTGTGAGTTCAAAGCTAGCCTGGTGGGAGTACAGAGTGACTGCTTCCAGATCAGCCTGGGCTAGAGTGAGACTCTATCTCAAAAAAACAAAATAATGTAAAAAAAAAAAAATCGTCACTCTTTGGTCTAGAGAGATGGTTTAGCAGTTTAGGTGCTTGCCTGCAATGCCTAATTACCCAGGTTCGATTCCCCAGTACCCACAGAAAGCCAGATGCGCAAAGTGGCACATGTGTCTGGAGTTCGTTTGCATCAGCTGGAGGCCCTGAATCTCTCTTTCTCCTGCTCTGTTTGCAAGCAAATACATAAAATTTAAAAAAAGAAAGAAGTTACTTTCCTCCTGGCTTCCAATCTCCTGGTAATCACTAATACTCTGCGTCTGGAGCCGGGCATGGTGGCGCATGCCTTTAATCCCAGCACTTGGGAGGCAGAGGTAGGAGGATGGCCATGAGTTCGAGGCCAACCTGAAAGTACATAATGAGTTCCAGGTCAGCTTGGGCTAAGAGCAAGACCCTACCTCGAAAAACCAGAAAAAAAGAAAAGAAAATTCTTGTCTGTTGTGGACACTTAATATAAATAGAATCCTACAGTATATAGTGTGTCTGTCATTCACTTAGCATAACATTTTTGAGGCTTATCCATGTCTTAGCACTTATTGATAATTTTTTTTATTCTGTGATTGAATATCTCATTGTACAAATGTATTGTGTTTTGTTTATGTATCTGTTAAGAAGTAATGCTGCTATGAACATGTGCACACAAGTTGCTTTGCTTTGTTTTGTTTTGTAACACAAGATCTCCCTGTGTGTAGCACAGGCTTGTCTGAGACTCGTGTGGCTCAAGCTGCCTGAAACTGGAGCTCTCGCTGCAGCTGCCTCCTGCAAGTTTGGATTTATAAGCACAAAATACCTTGCCTGGCTATATACTTCCAGGTTTCTTGGAGTGGAAGGGCAATTCTGACTTGGTGAATTACTGGCCACTCCTTTTTTTTTTTTTTTTTAACTTTTTTTGACCGCTTCCCTAAGTATAGACAATAAGCCATGATAATTCCCTCCCCTACTCCCATTCTCCCCCTCTCAAATCCACCCTCCATCGAATCCCCTCACTCTTCCAGTAAGTCTCTCTTTTATTTTGATGTCATCATCTTTTTCTCCTATTACGAAGGTCTTGTGTAGGTAGTGTGAGGCACTGCAAGGTCATGAATACCAAGGCCATTTTGTGTCTGCGAGATTGCATTGTGAATCACTGCCACTCTCTTCAGGCACAGGCCTGCACTGGCTGTAGCTTTTGACACTCCCATCACTTAAGAGTTTTTTTTTTGTTGTTTTGTTTTTTTTGGTTTGGTTTTGGTTTGAATTTTTCTTGAAACACGGTGTTATGTAGCCCAGGCTGGCCTTGAACTCACTGTGTAACTGAGGTGACCTTGAACTTCCTGATGCTCCTTCATTACTTCACAATTGCTCAAGGTTTTAAACTATACAAAACAATAATAAAATGTTCTACAAATCAATTATCTGGCAGCCAACACACTAAAAAGCATTCCTATTCTCAATGTGTTTTCTCTAAAAGAAAATGGATTTGGAACTTAAAAACAATAATTACTTTTGGAACCACACCCTTAGAAAGCCAGTCAAGGTGATTAGTTTTGCATTTTCCTTTTAGGAAAGAATTTATCATTTCTCTGTGGTTGATGGAAAGTTTAAATGTTATATTGATATTTACTGATCAGAACTGGGATAGTCTGTTAATTAGCACTTCAAATCATATTAGATTTTGAACCTTTGGCTTATTAAAAAGAACTTGCATCTTCAATTATTAGTCCTAAGTTGTGACATGCATTTGGCATACTAAATACATGACTGCGTATTTGAATGTAAATTTGTAAAATAGTGAGCTAATACTTTCTCCTGTGGCACCAGATTCAGGAAATGCTACCTCTGTGGGCAATACAAATGATAGAGAAGTCTCCTTAATAGCTGCTGTGTAAAGTTGTTTGCATGGTGTTAACAAAACTGGCCAGTTCTCCAGCTTAGGTGATTAGATGCACCGTGTTGCAGTAGCATGGGAACAGTGCTAAGTGAAACATAAACTTAACTCCAAAGTCAGGATTAACTTCTGGTATCATTTACTCCATGGGGGGGGGGGGGGGGTAGGGATGAACCTGGGAAGAAATGACTTGCCATAGTGTGTTCAATATAAGAAGAGACACACAAGCACTTTTCACGTAAGTTCCAGACCAGACTCCATGCCTGCATATAATAAGCTCTGGAGTTAGCACCTGTTCTTTAGTTGTCTTGAATGCTACACTGTTCTTGTAAACGCTGGGAGACAGCCGTGTTCAAAGGCAACCAAGCCTCTTCCTACATGTTGCCTATATTCTGCTCAAGGAGACACATAGTAGCAGTTATAGTAAGTCCCATAAGAAAAGCAAGGTACTTGGTTGGAACATAATTGGAAAGGGGTCCGCTTTAGGTAGAGTGAGCAGAGAAGGCACTAGAATGAGTGAATTCAAAAAGAAGTGCTACTCACACTCCTGGTTTATGCCATTTTATATTTTTTGAGGCAGGGTCTCATTTATCTCAGGCAGGCATTGAGTGTAATACACTGTCTAGCAAGGATGATCTGAAAATTCTGATCCTCCTGCTTCCACCTCCCACATGCTGGAATTCCAGGCAGGTACCACCATGCCCTGTTGATACATTTCTGTTTTTAATAGTGTCTAGTCTCTTGTGTTCCTCATATGTTTGCCTCACAAAATTTTATTAGGAAAAAAAAAATTGTTTTTTTGAGGTAGGGTTTCACTCTAGCCCATACTGACCTGGAATTCACTATATAGTCTCAGGCTGGCCTCAAACTCACAGCTATCCTTTTACCTCAGCCTCCTGATTACTGGGACTAAAGGCATGCACCACCACACCTGGCGTAGAGAGAATGGGCACAGGGCACACCAGGGTTCTAGGCACTGCAAACAAACTCTAGATGCATGCACCACTTTGTGCATCTGGCTTCATGTGGGGACTGGGGAATCAACCTCTGGTGGTTAAGCCTTTATAGGCAAGCACCTTAACTGCTGAGTCATCTCCCCAACCCCAGGAAAAATATTTTTTTTATTTTGCAAGATGTAGAGTTGACAAGTGTTTGATCTGCAGCACAGAATATGAAGTGAGGGTATAGCAGCTGCTTTTCCATTGCTGAGACAAAACATCCGACCAGAAGCAGCTTATGGAAGGACAGGGTTAATTTCGCCTTCTAGTTTTGAGGGACAGTTTAATCGTGGTGGTGGGAAGCCTGGCAGAAGCATTGGACCTGACATTTTCATATCAGCAAGGAGGAAGCAGCAAGAGTGGGCAGAAAGTGGCAAGCAGGGCTGCACTGTAACACCCCAAAGCCCACCCCTAGCAACACGCCTTCTCCAGCAAGGCTCTACCTCCTGGGAATTAAGTACGAAGCTTAACCATAAACTCATGGGGGCATGGGGACATTTTACATTAGAGCATTATAGAGCAGTTAAAATGTTAAAAGTTCTGAGTTTATATTTGTTTAAACATATTTACCTTGGAAATGCAGAAATTTTGTTGCAGAAGCTTCATTTCCAAAGAAAGGGTGTTTACCAGTCTGGCACTCTTAGGTCACACTATATTTAATTACCATAATCACCTCTCTTAAGTCCATGTTGAACTCAAGATAACAGAAGTGTTGATGACTGTCATTTATAAATTGCTGGCAAGAGATGTTACAAATTTTGTGTCGTTTAATCCTTAAAACCAACTTTATGAAGTAAATATTATGTCTCATAATTATAAATGAGGACACTAAGGTTTAGATGCCAGAAAGCCAATACTTGCACAGCCAGGATTCCGGTTTAAATAAACTTACTGTTTCAAAACATCCACTCTTTCTAATACCTGTATCTGCCAGCAGTGATAATTGTCACTGTTCTCATTAATAATCACATTGAAAAAAATACTTTTTCTTAGGGTAGTATTATGTTTTTACTTTCGATGTACATGTGTATAATATTCATTTCTACTATTCTCTCTCTGTGTTTCTCTCACTCAATCTTGCTCTCACTATGTGTGTATGTGTAATGCGGGTATTGAACACTCAGGACTTTGCATTGCTGGGTAGGCGGTATACCAGTGAGCTATCTTCTCAGTCCTATTGTAGATTTTTAGTATGAGGCTTAAAGATAAAAGCATTGTTTATTTGTATTTGTTTTCTTTTTTTTTTAAATATTTATTTATTTATTTGAGAGCAACAGAGAGAAAGAGGCAGATAGAGAGGGAGAGAGAGAATGGGCGCGCCAGGGCCTCCAGCCACTGCAAACGAACTCCAGACGCGTGCGCCCCCTTGTGCATCTGGCTAACGTGGGTCCTGGGGAGTTGAGCCTCGAACCGGGGTCCTTAGGCTTCACAGGCAAGTGCTTAACCGCTGAGCAATCTCTCCAGCCCCTGTATTTGTTTTCTTATTACTGTTTATATATATTTTTTGAGACAAGGTCTCATAGTAGCCCGAGTTAGCCTTGAATTCCTTCCAACCTCTACTTCCAAGTGCTAGGATTACAGGCTTAAGCTACCTTCTTTGGTCAGGACTTTCAAAATTCAACTTTATTGAGCAACTGTTTTTTCCCTCAAACACAGAACTGCCCCAATGATGCTAGGCCCTTGTCTGTGTTGCTGGTACTGCTGTAAAACCACACTGCTAAGTGTTGCAGCTTCTGTTTTCATGTAATGTAGTACTCTGCACAGAGCATTTTATCCTTGTTATAAATAAGGACTCTGAGATTTGGCATGATTAGTAAAATAGCCATAGTTAAATAGTGTATGGTAAGGTCAGAGACCTGGGCCTTTGTACTGCAAAGCTACATCATTCTCCTTCACACTCTAGAAGCCAACCCCAAGAGATGGTCGGTATAGGCTGGCAATAAATAAGGTACATATGCACATTATAAATTTCTTTTCATTGAGTCCCCTGATCACATAGTGGTATGATATAAGTGATATTTCAGTGTTGGTGGTATTACTATATACATACTTAAATATCTGGAATTCAAGAAGCAGCCCAGCACTATAGTACAAGAGTCAAACAAGGGGTTCTATGGTAGGACACTTGCTTAGTAGACATAAGTTCCTCACTGGGTACTTGTACCACAAAATAATAATAATACAGAGAAGATTGCTACAAGAATAATACAGGAGAAAGGAGAGGATTTACAAAGGGCTTGAGAAGAACTTACTTCAGATATTAGGAAAACCCTCTTTGGATATGGGCCTTGAAAAATAATAGATTCTGAAACAGGACGGTATATCTATGAGGAATAAAAAGCCATTTGACAGAACAGGGATTACAATTTGGCCTGGCTTACTCTTCTAAAACAGCACACCAGGAAAAATTCATTTTTCTTTTGTTTTGTGGACATTAAGTCCCTATTCTGTTGGCCTTGCCAAGCAAGAGTTTTAAGGGAAGAAGGAAATCATAACAAATCAGGGTCAGCTGTATAAGAATCAGATCTGCCAAACTCCTGGGTGCAGATGAACTTGGGCTGGAGCTTCCTTATCTGTAAAATGGTGCCTAAAGGTGGGTTCCTCTTGGGTTTGCATGCATCTGAATCACCTGGAAAGCTTGCTAAAACAAACTTGCATTCACCTGCTCCCAGTTTCTGACCTTGTAGGTCTTGGGTAGAAGCGGCAAGGTTGCTTCTAGCAAGGCCCCCAGGTCGTGCGCGATGCCAAGGTCCAAGCGCTGAAGACTGCTCTTCTGTCTGAGAATTTGTCTCCTGCCAAAAGCTATATTTTAAAACTACAAAGGGCATAGAAATCAGGAGGTCTGGCCTATATAGTTCTACCTTCAACTAAGTCTTCTACCTTCAGTGAGTATTCATTCTCTGTTTCTGCATCAGTAATGTTGGGCTCTCTCATGGTTCTCTGTGACACAGACTGAAAGAGAATCCAATCTAATTTCAACAAAACTGCTTTTGAAAAGTATACTATATAAGTTATCAATGGTGTGCATGTCAGGGTGTGAAGACTGAGGGCTTTGACGTAACCCTCGCAGAAGCTAGTCTGCCTTTGCCTAGTAGGAAAACATAATGACAAAGAAGCTTGGTGTAGGAGGAAACATGTCCATGAAGAAGAGTTCAAGATTCAGACAACCCATGAGAGGCTCATCCTTTTGCCACCTATGTAGTAAATTAATTTTTTAAAGAACATAAATAAAGAGAATAATAACCTGGAGCTATCTGGGCACCTCAGTCTGTGAGCCCTTTTGGGCGTTGGCACCCAAAGAGAAGGGTGTATTGAAAGCGGCCTTCCTTGAAGCATTAGGGAAGCTTTGGTGGCCCCAGGCACTAAATGGGTAAAATGCCTGGAGCACAAGTCTGTTAGAGCCAATAAAAAGACAGAGGGAAGGGCTGGAGAGATGCCTTACTGGTTAAGTGCTTGCCTGTGAAGCCTAAGGACCGCGGTTCGAGGCTCGATTCCCCAGGACCCACATTAGTCAGATGCACAAGGGGCCGTACGCATCTGGAGTTCGCTTGCAGTGGCTGGAGGCCCTGGTGCACCCATTCTCTCTCTCTGCCTCTTTCTGTCTCTGTCACTCTCAAACAAATAAATCAATAAATAAATAAAGACAGAGGGAAGATGGCTGCTAAGTCATTTTGCTATTTCATTTGGTGCAGAAGAGAAAACAAAATACAAAATATACCTTGAACCAGAGCAACGGTTGTGGCATTCACATCCATGCCAACCTCTTGTAGGAAACATTTCTAAGCCTGAATGAAGCAGTCCTTGTTGAGGCTAATGCACACTAGCACACATTTTAAATCATAGTGAACCTTTTGCTTCTTTTGATAGGCGAAGATGAAGATGAATTTGAGAATTTTATGCTGCCTCTTACAGTCTCCTTTGAAACAGTATTACAAATATTCAACAACAATTTCAAACAAGACGAAGTAAAGGTGAGTTTGGTTTGTTCTTTGCATATGTGTATGTCCCGGGCTTCCCCAGGCCTGCATTCCCAGTGCGTGTGCTTTTCTAGTTTCTTATCCTAATGGACTGTGAAGTCGGTGAGTGGTTTTGGACAATCAGTTCATGATGAGATGGTGGGAATTTGTCTCTTGTGTTAGTTACTATATCTAATAGAACATTTCTCGTGGGTACACAACGTTACACATACCTCTTCCATCCACCCTGGGGTTTCAGCATTTCCATATGCAGAAATGCACAAATACACGCATGCTAAACCTCTACATCTCTAAAATTTTTAATAAGAATTTATATAAATCAAGACTTTATTAAATGGCTAGGCATATATGTATAAATAGGAGCTGGTCTTGAAATATTGCATTCTTAAACCGAACAAAGTGATTAGGATAACTGATAGCTAAATAAGGTTTTTATGTGCCTGTGGGAGCCATATTAGGATTGATTTGACAAGTCAGTTCAGCTGTGGCAACAGTCATAATATCTAAGACAACATTATGTTTTATTAGTAAAATCCTTAAGTGTAGCAAGCTGTTTGTGACAAAAACAGCCCCATATTTTAACCTGGGGGATGGGCAGCACGCATTTTACTAAACAGAAGTAGTATCTCCTGAAATTAGAATGTACCAAGGCTGTATTAAGTAGATTGACGCTGATTGTTATTTTTAAAAGAGTAATAAGTGCACTCCAGAGGATGTAGGCACCTTTGTTGCTGATGCCTCAGTCATATTTCATTGTTATTTGAAAGAGGTTGAAATATTTATTAGCCATCTTTTGTATGGCTCCTCTTGTTTTCACAAAAAATTAAAATTAAAATAGTAGGATGAAGCACAATAGAAAAATGATGGCCTTTGACAGTATAAATGCAGTTCCTCTGCCAAAAAAAAAAAAAAAAATCCAAGTCCTATACACTTCAGATAAAAATAGAGTTTTTGAAATAAATGTTTATCAGGATGCAATAGTCTTGAAATTTTGACAGTAAAAAGTATCCTAAAATTTTTCTCTGTGTGTTTATGGTGTTGCTGAGTTCTCCCTCAGTTTCCACTCGCGTTTACTTCTGTGGTGGCTTCCAAGTTTTTCTCCTGACCAACAGAATCCTTATGCTGCACAGTGGCCACTGCTGCCTCTGTTTAAAAGAAGCAGTGAGGTTGGAAATACTATCTTTATAAAAATTACAGTTGTCTCATTTGAAGATGTCATTATATTCCAAGCCTGTTTTGATGTAATTCCATCTAGTTGGATAGAAACCATTGTAGAGTCATTTTTAATGGAGTTCCAGTGATATATCCCTAAACCAGCAAGTTCTTAACGACCCTGGAAAGTGACTGCTTGATTACACTTTAACGGTATTTGCAAATAAAATCACAAGTAATTAAGGGGAAATCTCCAGGCTTTTGAGCAAGTTTGATGCATGATAACTGCCTGATTCAGCTTCATCTAGAGTAATGCTGTGTAGGCAACAGCTACTGAGATCAATAGCAACGTAATGATAGCAGCAGAATTAAGTGAGTAACCTGAGAACTGTGCCTCAGAATGCATGCAGCTGCCACGAACCAAGGCCACACAGTGCACTCTGTGCTTCCGTCCTAAATGTTCATCAAAAGACGCCCTGCAGGAAAATGGAGTTAGATGCTCTTTATTGCTGATCGTGTCTCTTGCCACATTTATCAGGGAAATTGGATTAGCAGTTGGCAGCTGCAGGTAGACAAGATTCTGCAGTGATTAAATATGCAGCTTGGCTGCATTTGTTGTGACAGACCTTTAGTAAATTCTCCTGTAAGCACCATCTGTCTAATTTGTAGGAAGAAAACTTGGTGCTTTGAGCTACAGATAAAGAACTGAATCTGTTGCCTTATCATAAACAAAACTTTTGCACTAAATGCTTTTAAATGTAATTTATTCGGTTAAGGCTATTTTTCTGTCGTGATGAATAAATAATCCATGCAAAAATGCTTTCAGGTACTTCGTTTTGCAAGTGCCAGTGATAAAACAGTTCTGTTTTGTTCTTCAATAAAGTACTTAGTATTCCAGTCCACAGGAGGTGATGCCGTTAAAATATCTCTATGAAAATGCTGCAGGACTGCCAAATTCATTTAATTTGCAACCCTTACCAGGATCCTCTAACTCCCTATTTATAGATATTTTTCAAATGCAGATTTCAGGTTGAACTTAAGCATTAAGGACCTATCTTACCAAATTGAAATATAGTTTGTGAGGTGAGAAAATGCTGCAAAACCCGTAAATTTATAACTTTATTTTCTTACATTAGTCCTAATAAAATTGAAGGGAATGTTGAATTTTTGTATTGGGTTTTTCCTTTCCAAAGTCGGGGAAAGAAGGAAAGCACCATGACAAGTCCTGGTTCTGCCCCATGATCTCAAAGTACATGGCGTCCCCTGTCATTTCATCCATAGTAAACGATAGGGCACTGCTCCCTGGCTCATGCATGATTTTTTGATTCAGCCATGACGTCATTGATTTTAAGGAAATGAATGAAAACTTCTCTGAGGAAGAGGAGCAGTTAAATAGGAACCTACTATCTTTAGTCCCTTCATAAAAACTCTGCAATGTTAAATTATTTAAAATCCTTGATTTTCAGCATGCGCACATTAAAAGTTTTCGCACTAAGTGCCAAATGTTGCAAACAGCACTTTAACAGAATGATTTTGCTTTGATCCCTGTAGCAGTTCCTGAATAATTTATCACAGGTTATTGCCTTAATTCTGGAGAGGGATAGAGCAATAAAGGCAGATGAAAACACTCCAGTTGAAACACCTTGGGGCCT
The DNA here is from genome assembly GCA_036346955.1 of Dipus sagitta. Lineage (NCBI taxonomy): Eukaryota > Metazoa > Chordata > Mammalia > Rodentia > Dipodidae > Dipus > Dipus sagitta. The sequence continues at coordinate 45,149,684 of CM070777.1, read as the reverse complement.
GCTCATTCCTCTGACACGGCTCTTTTGTTGGAACTATTTAGAGGTTATTAAGATGTGTCTCCAGAATTAAGAGTATGCTGTAAGGATGAAGACAGCCATCTTAATTCTAAAGACAAAGCACAATGACCCTTCACCTTCTTTTTCTTTGTTGTTATTATATAGTAGAATTATGAGGATAATATTATAGCTGCCCCCAGTAGTGCCACTACAGTAAAGGGTCTGTCAGACTCTCCATTAGAAACCCTGTTTGGGGGGTCAGGGTGGAAGGAGCCGCGTTTCAGCTGTTTCCCAGCTCATCCGTCTCACAGTTGGCATACAGACAACTGTTTGCCATGCAGTGGACTGAAGCTCTTGGCAGCTTCTGGAACTATCCAAAAAGGGATCCGCGGGAATAGAACTCTTCAAAACAGCCTCACTAGAACTAGAGGAGCCCAGCACTTCTCAGATCACTTATGGTAAACAGTGGTCCCCTAGAATTCAGTCTCATTACCTCATGTTCTCAGGTTACTTGGTGGTAGCTTCATTGAGCTCCTAGTTAAGGCTTTCCCTGCCTCATACCAGAGCTGTGGGGAAATTCCCTCTGAGTGTTGTTTGTGTGTCTGTCTAGATTATTACAGTATTCTCTGCTGCTCCGAGATGAATGGTAGTATTTGGACATAATAGATCTATTTCTTACATTAATACTACACCTTTCTGCTCAGTTGAAGCTAATTAAAACTTGTGTTCAGTTATTATATGCTTTCTCTGCTCTGTAGGAATATTTTCTTAAAGTATGTATATAATTTTTCTGGCCACATTTTAATGCATTAAAAAGATTACGGGGCCAACCATTTTTTCAGGACCCCTCCATTACGGAGGGCTTTCCTTCTCTTTGACTTTCAATAAAAGTTTGCCTGCTTGACCATCAAAAAAAAAAAAAAAAATAGAATTGAGTTACATAGAGTACTTGCAGTAACTTGGTTCCTTTAAGGAAGAAAAATTATGATCAAATAAAAATTAACCTTTTGTACAATAATATTTGATGAAAAGCCCTTTTGATTAGGCACAAAGAAAGTACCATTCATGGTACTTGTTCACTAAATTAGAGTTAAATGGTGGGTATTTTACATGTAGGTAGAAGCTTAAAATTACTTTACAGTAGCTTATAACCTATAAGTGTACATTTGTACAAACAGCACATAAAAAGACCTCTTAATAGACAGCAAAGCCAAGTATAGAGAAGAGAGCATAGACTGCAGTCTGAATGCAAGCACGCAAAGAATGCTTGCTGGATCTCTTTTGTTTTGGAGAAAGAGAGCAGTTCCAGGTGAAAATAAAACTGCATAATAATTAATTTTTTTTAAATAGCAGGTAGCCTGGGGTAATTACAAGGAGGCCAGTTGATGACAGAAAAGCAAAGTGTATTGAGACTATAGGACAAAACAGAGTAAGTTGTTTTCAGATTCATAATTGCATATAACCCTCATTCTATAAACTGTGAGGTGGGGCTAAAGAGATGGCTCAGTGATTAAAGGTATTTGCTTGCAGAATCTGATGACCCGGGTTTGATTCCCTAGTATTCATGTAAAGCCAGATACACAAACTGGCATATGCATCTGGAATTTGTTTGCAGTAGCAGGAGGTCCTAGCATGCCCATATTCATTCATTCATATTCTCCCTCCTCTCTTTCACTCCTTCTCTCCCTGTCCTTGCAAATAAATAAAAATATTTTTAAAAAATATAATAAACTATGAGGCAACTTAAACTGAATTTCTCACAGACAACATCCAGTTATGTTGAGTCATCTTTTAGGTAGGGTGAGATAGGTGTCTGACAGTTAACTATTGCTTGCTACTTTAAACTGTTACTGACTCATTAAGATGAAGGTCAGAATTCTCTGCTTCCTTGCCAATAATTTAATCTCCTTTACTAAAGAGGTTTTCATTTATTACCAAGAAAATCTGATAAAAAGAAGAGTTCCAAGACAATTTCCTGGCAGAACATTTCTATTGAAATAGTATATTCAGAACTCCCAGTTGCATATCTCAACTATTCTGCTTCCTTGTTGGCAGTTGTTTATTTGTGTTCTTTGTTCTGACACCCTAGCATCTGTTCCTGGGTTTTCTTTTTCTCTTCCCAAGCATCATCCTAAGGACAGCTTAATTAAGAGTCCAGAATACGAGTCAGATCTTTCTTATTCATGTCAAGAGGGTTTTGTTTTGTTTTGTTTCTTTCCCTTTCCCACTTATTCTGTGGCTGGCTCTTGCAAAGCATTTTTGTACACAGGTCTTTTCCTCACAGCATATCTGTGAAATGGTCTTTATTAGCCCCTTTTATAGATGAAAAGACTAAGGCTGACACATTGCCTTGCCATCAAGAATTAAGTAAAGCTGAGGTTCAAATTCAGAGTTCTTAGGCATTAAAAACAAAACTTTTGCATATGACTTTTCCATACTTGAGGAATGGGATTGCCATTCTGGGTAGATCATAGTATAATACGTCACCTAGCCAGTTTTATTTTGTTATATGTTATTAAGGATGTTCTTTAGGAATCTTTAAATGTCCAGGATAGACTCTAAATTGTATAGTAAGACTGATCTTCTATGAGTTAATTTGTTAAGATTTGCTTTATTAAATAGTATCTAGTCCCTGTAAATATCTGTCTTGTGAAATTGTCAATCTTGGAATTTTTTCCTAATTTGACAATATTCAGAAAGAAAATGTGTTAATAATCTAAATGTTCTTAGCTACTGGAATTGTGACTTAGGTTAGAAGAAGCAGGGTGGAGTTGGTCAGCGGATTGATGGTCTGTTTGTTTAAAGAGTCTATGGTTTTCTACAGAAATGGATCTGAGCAAGACATTTTAGCTAATGAATCAAAATCAGATATGTGGTCATTATTGCCTGATTATTACTCCATCTGCTCTGCGCTAACGTGAAAATCAATTACTGTGTCTCTTTCCCACTGACAGCGTATGTTGATCGGGCTGGCAAGAGATCTTCGAGGGATTGCCTTTGCACTGAACACAAAGACCAGCTACACCATGCTGTTTGACTGGATGTATCCTTATTACACTGTGACAATACCAGCTCTGTGCACAGAGGGATGCCAGACCCCTCTCTTTCGTTTAATAGTGTGGCACAGTAGGGAAGAGGAAACAAAGCTAAATGAACTAATGTGTAATCAGCTAAAAATTACAGCACAGTGGCAGCAGTGCAGATAACTGAGCACAGCATTTGGAGACCCAGCTCAGAGAGGTTACTTTTTTTGGTGCCATTAAATATTGACAACTTTAAAAATCACTTCCCCAAAATGATTGTTTATGTTGGTTGCAGGCATAATCTAGCCAATATCTTTACTCAGGATCAATACCATTTGATATTTTTAAGGAGATTTGAACCTCTTTTTCCATCTCAGTTAGCAGTGCTAAGAAGAGTACTTCTCCTTGAGGCTTAACTCATGCTGCAGTTTGTTGTCATGGTGAAAATATTAATGGGCATTAAAAGGTGGGGAATAAATGGTCAGGATTTGTCATTTGCTATGAAATTTAAATTTACCATGATTAAGCCTTAGTATAGACAGAAAAAAAAAAAAGATCCCTGTACAAAAATGTCTCATTGCATAAGAAGAGAGCCTGAATTTTGGTGTCAGACAAATGAGGCTTGAAATCTCCCAGCTCTTCATTTACTATGTAAACCTCAACTAGTCATTCTAGCTCTCTGACACTTGGTTTTGTCATCTTAAAAAGGAGCCAACCCAGTATCTGGCTCACTGTGTCCACTGAAATGGGAACTGTGTTCTGTGTGATGTTTTTGACACATGTGCAGTGTCATAAATATTGATTAATATTTTAATAATACTATATGAATCACCAGTATCCTAGCAGGAAATGATCCTTTATGCACATCACAGACAGGTTTACATGAAACCATAACAAACATCTACTTTAAAGCTGATTATTTTTACTCTGTGTGTGTGTGTGTGTGTCTGTCCGTCCGTCCGTCTGTCCCAGTGGTTGCTGCTCGCTTACAGGAGTGTGGGCAGCTCACCAGTGGCTGTACTACTGAAAAAATATTCTTTCTCCACCAGCACCCCTGAACTGTGAGGAAGGGATCAGCCTCATGAGCCCCTCCCTCACTCATTAGGAACTATTTATAGGCTCAGTCTGTGTAGATCTCTTGCAAGGGAACCACAGATGCTGAGGCTTCCTAAGTGCAATAGCCATGTCAGCTCTTCACAGCACCCCGACTCTTCCTCCGCATCTTCTATGACGTTCCCTGAGCCTTGAGTGCGGTGATAAAGATGTCCCATTTGTGGATGATCATCCACTAGTCACTTGTTCTCAAAACTTAGCAAGTTATGATCTCTGCATTAGCTTTTTCTTTTGTTTTGTTTTTTTTTTTATTTTTTTCTTGGCTTTTTGTTAACCTGGGCTGGCCATGAATTCCTAATCCTGCCTAATCTGATTGATATGCTCATAGATTAGTTCAAATAAAGTTTTTTCATGACCCTGAACATCACCTCCATGCTGTGTTTAAGCATATAATGCACATGCACAGAGATGATAAACATAGAAAGTCTTACATTCTCTGAATAATATACCAAATTACAAATTAACCCTTTTATTTCTGTGACAGCCTGAGAGATGGCTCAGCATTCATTTGCACTTCCTATGCAAGCATGATGGCCTGGGCAGACCTAAGACCTCCTGAATCTGAATTTCCAAAACTCACATAAGCAGGTGGGAACAGCCATGCATGCTTACCCAGGAGCCACTGGAGCTCAAAGCTGCAAAGCTCCAGGATCAGTAAAAGACTCCAGACAAGAATGTGCAGAAGATCAATGGAGCGGGACAACCACTGTCCCACTCAGGCCACCAAAGGCAAGAGTATGAGGTGCCTCAAAGACAAATTCATGTAAATACACCACACACACCTATTAAAAAAAAATTTTTTTATTTGGAAAATGATAAAAATCATTTTGGCTCTGAAAATTGATCATGTTTTCAATTGATATTTTTATATTTTTTTTTCTTTTCAGCCATTTTAACAGAGTCAAAGTCAAAACTTTCTCTTCGTTGTCAAAGAATATAAGTTGTTTTCCATTTCTTGACATAACTCCATGTGAAACCTGAAATGATACTTTTGTCCAGCAGATGGCAGAAAATAGCAGATAGAAGAGCTTGGAGACTTAATGTTTTGTTTTTAACTAGAAACCATTGTCTCCTCCACCAGCCATGGATGTTGAAGTTACTGGATCCTGGTGGAGGCTGCAGTGCCGGCTGTGCAGGAAGCTGCGCTCGGTGCCGAGTGCAGTGGCTTGGTACTGGCCTTGTTATAATAATTGAGTTTCAGTAGCAGATCTGCTTCCCTGGGAAAAGGCCAAGGGCTTTTCATAATTGTATTGACAACAAAATGAATATGATAAATGGTGTTCATTCAGTTGAGACAAGATTTATAGTTTTCCTTTGGGCAAGGGATGAAGAGCAAATATTTATAATAATAGTAAAATTTGTTTAAAAGTTACATTATTTGATAATTCAAAAAGCTTTATTAAAATATTTCGAAATACTTTAAACAGTTTCAGGTGATAAAGTACAGATTCTTTCCAAAGTGTTCAAGTAATGCAAAAATGAATAAGTATATGATTTAAGAAAAAAACATGGATATGAAAGTCATTTATTCTTCCTGAAATATTGATATGTCAAGCCGTCAGTGATGATTCCCACATTACTGCTGGGGGAAGTTTATTTGCCTTTTATCCACATAAATGTGTGTTCTTTAATTTGTTATACAATCTTAGCATGCAGAAGAAACATTCCTATAAGAGCACATGTCATCTTAAAGTCAAAATGCATTTTATTTATGGTGATTGTTTGATAAAATGCTATTTTAGTGGCTAGCTATTTAATTCAAAAACATTTCTATAAACACTGACTGCATTAACTGCTCTATCAAGTACATTGCTTATCACTCTGTCCTTTCAAACCTAAATTGCCTGCAACTACATAGCAACCATCTGGATAAATCTTCCCGTGACTAGAGAATTCAGTGAGAATCATTCATAACTTCTGGTTTGGGGGTTTGTGTGTGTGTGTGTTTTATTGTTATTGTTTGTTTTGTTTTGTTTTGTCTTTTTCGAGGTAATGCCTCGATGTAGTTAGTCCAGGCTGACCTGGAATTCACTATGTACTCTCGGGCTGGCCTTGAACTCATGGTGATCCTCCTATCAGCCTCCTGAGTGCTGAGATGAAAGGCGTGTACCACCACATCCAGCTCATTCATAGCTTCTTTACCCCCAAAGTAAGAATGCAACAGTAAGAAAACTTTTTGCCTTGTAATGCATGTGAACAGATTCTTGAAACTTTTCCCAGATTATACTTAGACTGAAGTATCAAAAATCCAGAGAAACTGACCAATAAAGGAATGTGAGTGATGTTATTTTCTTACATTCTTGTCAGGATATGGGTCACTATCTTTCAGTCAGGCAGCCAGTGGCATTTATTAATGTCTGTAAACATACAAAGACAAAGCAAAACAATGAGATAATTCAAGACAATGAGCACAAATGTCCTAAGAGGAAAATGTTGGAGTCCAGTTCTAGTTTTGCCACTTAACAATTTAAGGCTTTTTTGTAAGTTAGAGTGTCAGAGTCAGTTTTCACTTCCATCAAACAGGGTTGATACCCATATCACAGTTCTGTTTGTAAGAGCTTTTGTATTCTGTGGTTATGTGAAGGTTCTAGTGCAGTGTCTGGCATGAAGTAGATAGTTGACTATTGTTACTTCCTTTATTCCCAGCACTCAGGAAGCAGAAGTAGGAGGATCACCATGAGTTTGAGGCCAACCTGAGAATGCAGAGTGACTTCCAGGTCAGCTTGGGCTAGAGTGAGACCCTAGCTCAAACAGCAGTAACAAAAATTTGCACTAAGGGCTGGAGAGATGGCTTAGTGGTTAAGCGCTTGCCTGTGAAGCCTAAGGACCCCGGTTCGAGGCTCAACTCCCCAGGACCCACGTTAGCCAGATGCACAAGGGGGCACATGCATCTGGAGTTCATTTGCAGTGGCTGGAGGCCCTGGCACGCCCATTCTCTCTGTCTCTCTCTCTGCCTCTTTCTCGCTGTCTGTCACTCTCAAATAAATAAATAAATAAAATGAACAACAACAAAAAATTAAAAAAAAAAAATTTGCACTAAGCTTTGGAAGATGTGTTGCCAGACAGGAAGAAGAAAGTTGCCAACAGCATGTGCACAGAGTTCCTTTAAAATGAACTCAACTGGGCTGGAGAGATGGCTTAGCGGTTAAGCGCTTGCCTGTGAAGCCTAAGGACCCCGGTCCGAGGCTTGATTCTCCAGGACCCATGTTAGCCAGATGCACAAGGGGGCGCACGCGTCTGGAGTTTGTTTGCAGTGGCGGAAGGCCCTGGCACGCCCATTCTCTCTCTCTCTCTCTCTCTCTCTCTCCCTCCCTCCCTCTTTGTTTCCTCTGTCACTCTCAAATAAATAAATAAATAAAATTAAAAAAAAAAATGAACTCAACTCAACTGGTAGATTATTTCTGTTTAAAACTCCATCTTTAAACCTCATCTTTTAACAGTTTGTTTTTTATTTTATGTTTTTAGAGAGAAAGATGGGGAGACAGAATTGGCACACCAGGGCCTCAGCCACTGAAATCAAACTCCAGACACTTGTACCACCTAGTGGGCATATACAACCTTACACTTGTCTTACCTTTGTGCATCTGGCTAACGTGGGATCTGGAGAATAGAACATGAGTTCTTAGGCTTCACAGGCAAATGCCTTAACTTCTAAGCGATCTTTCCAGCTCTCTTCTAACAGTTTTTTTTTAATATTTTTTTATTTTTATTCATTTATTTGACAGTGACAGAGAGAGAAAGAGGCAGAGAAAGAGAGAGGATGGGCGCGCCAGGGCCTCCAGCCACTGCAAATGAACTCCAGATGCATGCGTCCCCTTGTGCATCTGGCTTACGTGGGTCCTGGGGAATCCAGCCTTGAACTGGGGTTCTTAGGCTTCACAGGCAAGTGCTTAACCGCTAAGCCATCTCTCCAGCCCTCTTCTAACAATTTTAATAAAAACTCATGTTGTCGTCTGATATATTATGCTTTCTATGCTGTTAAATCCCAGAAGGAAATTTGTTTTTACTCACTGCTTTCTTAAGATACAATATGTTAAGTGACTACCAAGGAAGGGAAGGAGGGAGGGAGGGAGAAGGAAGGAAGCAAATCTAATACTCTACTTTTTCATACTTGACATCCTGTAAGGCAGTATCATCACTAATGCCTTTGATTTTTCATGTTTTTAATGTGAACTTTAGGAATTCACTGAGAAAATCTAGGTGAAAGCAGTTAGATCCCTGACTCCTCTACCTAAGGGTTCCCATGCACCTCCTCCTTCCCATATGTATGTATCCTCACAAGGCCACTGGAAAATTAAACTCCTCGCTTGGGTTTTGATTCTCGCCCTGTAATCTGAGCCTTGCACTCTCCCTCTGAAGCCCTTGTAACCTCCCTGCTTAGTAGGCCTCTGCTCTGCCTTCCAATAATCACTCATTTTCTCCGTGGCAGTCACCTCTGTCAGAAGCATATTAGAATTGTCACCACTCTCATTCCACACAGAAAAGGGAGCATCCCCTCAGATCCCCTGGTTTTTCCTACAGTGAATGCACTGTGCTCTGAAAAATAACATGGTGCTGTGCCTTTAAAGTAGTTTGCAAAACAGTAAGTTATCTGGAAGTAAAAAATAAAGTCACCAATCAAGTTAGTTAGTGTCATTATTGTCAGCCTACTGACACCTCACTCACATATACACACTTGCTTCCTGTCTCTACTCTCTGCTTTATTTCCCTTTGTAGTATATTCTAATATGTATATTTTATTTTGCTTTCTGTCTTATTAGAATATAAATCCCACAAGGACAAGGATTTTCCTAATATTTTATTCACTGTTATCTCTGGAGACGCTGAAACAGTGCTTGTTGTTGCAGAAAAGGACTTCAGTAAATACTCCTTAAGGAAATTGTTTCCGTAAATACAGCCTTAACATAATATCTCTAGTTGAGAGAGGGGAACTATTACTTCCCCACTTGTCAGGAATGTATATTCCACTTTGCAAACTTTGGGTGGCTTATTTGCACTGAACACTATATAAATTATTTTAAATGTGTGTGTTTGTGGATGGGTGCATGGATGGATGGATGGATGGGCAGGCATATGTATGGAGGAGTTGTCTGGGCTTCACCTTCTTTGATACGGGGCCACTTAACCACTGCAAAAAAAAAAGTCTGGCTTGCACATGGCTTTTTACGTGGGTGTTGGGAAATTGAACTGGGGCCAGTAGGTTTTGCAAGCAAGCACCTTTATCTGCTGAGCCATCTATCCAGCCTCTATATAAAATATTTTTCAAGGGTTGGAGAGATGGCTTAGTGGTTAAAGAGCTTTCCTGCAAAGCCAAAGGACCCAGGTTTGATTCCCCAGGACTCACAAGCCAGATGCACAAGGTAGTACATGCATCTGGAATTTGTTTGCAGCTGCTAGAGGCCCTGGTGTGCCCATTCTTTCTCTTTCACTCTCTCTCTTTCTATCTCAAATAAATAAATTAAAATTAAATGTTTTTAAAACTTAATTTTCAAGATAAAAAGTGAAATACAGGGCTAGAGATATGGCTTAGCAGTTAAGGCACTTACCTGTGAAGCCTAAGGACCCAGGTTCAACTCCCCAGTACCCATGTAAGCCAGATGCACAAGGGGCTGTGCATGCAGTTCATGTGCAGCAGCTGGAGGCCCTGGTGCACACATATTCCCCCCCCCCCCCGGAATTTCTTTTTCTCTCCCTCTCAAATAAATATTTTAAAAGTGAAACACATAGTTTAAAATCAAAAGTAATTCTAATCACATCTGATCTACCTCATTTGTGTATTGGCTGGTTTACAACAGATATTTATTGAAATCTGTTCTAATTCATTGTGTCAGATGCCTGTGCATAACAATAGGCACCTGCTCCTTGCCCTCAGAAATCTCATCATGGAGAGATAGGAGAGGAAGGTGTATGTGGTGTCTGCAAACATTGACATCGGTATTGGAATCTGAGGGATGAACAGGAATTAGCAGGAAGATGGGAGGGAAGAGCAGATCTTTGTCTTTGAGAAACTCACTAATGGGACAAGAAAATAACACAAGCAATTAAGCCTGCTTTGTTGTTATGAGAGATGGGGTCAGGAGTATTCACTGAACATAGATGAGGAACAGATCTGTGTCTTTGGGCAAAATAGAACATTCCAGGAGGTGCACCTTGAGTTAGGTAGTCAAAGTCACCTACAGTTGGAATTGTATGCTTTGCAGGCCGGTGATTATATGTGGTTAAACTCTACAGAGATCAAGAACGCTGAGAGGTGAGGCTGGAGGGCAGGCAGAGGCCAGATCTTAAAGGGTCTAGAGAATGTCATGCTAAGGAACTTAACTAAGAGAAGGAGAGGCGTTCCTGGAGAAGTGTCTCGCTGTGGAGCTCGCTATCTACTCTGTACTGAAAAGGCAGACCTCTAGATCCAGGTCTGCACTGTCATCTGAAACAGACACGTCCACTGAGAAGAGCAAGATTGGTCACTAGAAAAGGGCAAGGAAAATGAAGGCAGTGGCTGCAGTTTTTGTGCTCTAGTGTTGGGCTTTAATTCTGAACTGTGTGTTCATTTGGCAAGGAGGAGGCCAGTGTGGATTGAGGGTCAGAGAAGCTGAGTCACAGTGTCTCGGGTTCTGAGATCTCTGGCATAGGCCTAGCAGAGATACACACTCCTTGAGAGCCTTTGGAGGGTCTGGCAGGGGAGTGCCGCTACTCGTATATCCTTGACTGAGGACCAGTCCTCTTCTGTTTGGGGATGCACATGGAATGGTGAGAGAGGAAGGGGACACCCACCCAGCCAGCCAGATCAGTCAGACCAACCTTAACAATCAATACAGTGACAGATGTCGCAGCCAGATCACCCTCACATCCATATACTCCTTGATATTAGGAAGAAAGTTGGAAAATGTCTTCTTGCATATATAATACTTAAAACAACAGTGACCTTGAGGTAATTAATAGAAACTCAGAGCTTTTCATCAGAGTAACATCCCAGATGTTTCTTGGAACTACAGTGGGATGAAAGCAGAAAAGTCAACCACTTTAAAAAAAATGTAGGTAGCCGGGCGTGGTGGCACACGCCTTTAATCCCAGCACTTGGGAGGCAGAGGTAGGAGGATTGCTGTGAGTTCGAGGCCACCCTGAGACTACATAGTTAATTCCAGGTCAGCCTGGGCCAGAGTGACACCCTACCTCGAGAAAACCAAAAAATAAAATAAAATAAAATAAAAGTAGGTAATCTTGAAGCTGGGAGAGTAGCATATTTTTTGCATAAGATTTATTGTTACTATTTCAGTACTTTTATGTATTTTTTGAATTTTATAATAAAAATTTTTTCTCAAAATAATACCCCACAAAACCACAATAAAAATAACTCAAATGTATTTTATTCTTCTTTAGTTAATTTTATTTTCCTTCCCTATAACATTATACAGAATTCTTTATTTATTTATTTGAGAGAGTCAAAGAAAGAAAGAGGCAGATAGAATGGGCACACCAGGACCTCTAGCCCCTGCAAACGAACTCCAAACTCATGTGCTGCCTTGTGCATCTGCCTTACGTGGGTACTGGGGAATCAAACCTGGGCCCTTAGGCTTCTCAAGCAAATGCCCTAACTGCTAAGCCATTGCTCCAGCCCCAGAATTCTTTAAGTATGTTACTTATATAGTATTTAAAAGCATGCCTTCCATTCATACATAGTACCAAAAATAACTAATTTAATTTAAGGGATATTTTACAAATAAGGACAAATTTTAGCTCCCCCAAACATATATAGCTATACCACTTGGAAAAAATAATTTATAAAGTAACCATGTGCACTAAACAGATGAAATGTGAATTTCCTGTTTGTTTGTTTTAAACTGCCATTCGTTTTCAGCAGTAACCCAAAGTGTTACCCATGATAAGCAGGTGCTGTGCCACTGAGCTACATTCCCAGCTTTGCCCCTTAATTTCTTTAATGGACTTCATAAGATATCCAGCATACCTTCCAATTCTTCAGAAGGCTGTTGAGCGATGGTATGGAGAACCTGCTTGTACGACTCCCATCCTGAAGCTTATAGCAGAGCTGATGCAGAACAGGTAAGAAGCATGTTCTGGCCTGCAGGTTCCCAAGGTCAGGTTCCTGTTCGAGGCTTAGCAGGAGCCCGGGAGTGGAGCTCTGGGTTGCCGGTGAAAAACACTGCATTGGGACATCCAGCTGCAAAGCACGAGGAAGATCAAGTTCTACTTGGGCTATGTGTGAAGTTGAGTGAGAGAAAGAGGGAGAGAGTAAGAGAGTAATTTAGTGTACTTTGACATATGTGGAGAGCTTTGGGAAATGAAGAAAAACTGAAAAGCAAAGGGCAGCTATTAAACATTTCATTACCTAACTGCAATTCTATAAAATTTTAAATGAAGCTGGGCATGGTGGTGCACGCCTGTAATCCCAGCACTCAGGAGGCAGAGGTATGAGATCACTGTGAGTTTGAGGCCACCCTGAGACTCCATAGTGAATTCCAGGTCAACCTGGGCCAGAGTGAGACCCTATCTTGAAAAACCAAAAAAAAAAAAAAAAATTTAAATGAAGAACTAAATGTAGTGGCCTCTGATGCTTTACTTTATGAATAAGGAAACTGAGTCCCAGAGCAGTTCCCGAGCACACAGCTGGTTGCCTCAGGAGTGTTAAGGACTGCCTACTCCGGCTCCCGAGGACTCCTCCTCTACACTACAATGCAGAGATGTGGATGAGGTGTGCAATCGCGGACTTCCCCTAAATAGCAACCATGAAACTTCTCAGCTATCGCCTACTTGACCTTATAATTTGCAGAGCAGCAGAGATTCAAGTATCCTGCCCATAAATATTAACAAAAATGTAGCAAGAAGAGAAAAACTGCAGCTAGCTACTTGTGTTTACCTCTTTAAAATATGTCATTGTGCATATGGCTTAGCAACAAATTACCTGTCACTTAGCCATCTCATTTCATCAGTGCCTCTTTGTAAACAGCGTGTTGGAAGGGGAGATAACCAGACAGGGAAGGAGCATGGGTTGCAGCTTAATTTTGTCTCTGTTGCTGAGTTGTTCACAACAATAATTTAAATGTTTTACTCTTAAACAAGAGGTGGAAAAAGACCTGTGAAAGAAATGTGAGTATTATTTTTTTTAAAAAAAACTTGTTAGTTCTTTTTTTTTTTAAGTTTTCTCTTAGAGACTTTATTCAGGGAAGATTGGCTTTGTAATTTATATTGGAAACTTTTTCATTAAGTGTCAGTTGATCATATAATTGATATTATAAATTGCTGATACAACATTTAATACTGAAGGAAAAATCATTGCATATTATAAAGCACGTTGTGTCTGCCACAGGCACATAATTCATGCCTAACCTATGAATTACCATGTAAAAGTCTGTTATGAAATGTTATCTAGAAATTTCTCTAAAATCTGATATGAATTATGTTATAAATTTCTTTTTTCCCTAAACAGGAGCTATAATGCCAGTTGGCATACAATTATCCCATGTTCATAAAAGTAGTTCTCTATGATTGGAATTGGACTTAATACTAAATTATTTTATAAAAGCACAAAGAAGCATCAGTTCATCCATGGTTGCCAAATAGGACATTTGTACTGCCTTTGCTTATGGGGGTTTGGGAAGATGATGTTGGTTGGTTGGTTTTTGTTTGGGCATTTTTTTGCAATTAAAAATAAATTTAAAAGCATAACAGCATGGCATATCAGAGCCAAGTAAAGCCATGTTTAAAAAGCGAATGTTATGTCAGAGTAGATTGACAGTCCTTTACTCTGCTCAAACTTCCCTCGCCTGTCAGGAACCAAGCATTTTTCTCAGAGAACTTCTGGCACTTGTTTCTTTCTCACTAGTTAAGCTGTGTGCAGTGAAAAACATAGTTTGTAATGTTATTGGATCTGTGAGGTGACTCATTATGCATTTGTGTTAAAGGAACCTGTATATCCTGTCATTTCAGAATTTGTTTCAGAAATGTAGATCAGATTCTGTGGGAGATATCAGATGTATAAATAAGTGTCTATGCAAGGACACACACACATAGGGTTTATTATTATGAATCATTATTATTCATCAGCAACTTTAAATGGAGGAGAAGAGTAAGAGAGCTGGATATTATTTGAGATGAACCCTTCGCACTGGCCAAAACAAGTGGTCTTAATTGTTTTAGTATCTTTAAAGTGAGATTAGTATATATATTTGTCAACAGCTCTCAGTTGGAATGGCACTTTCACAAGTAACTGTCCTGCTGCTGCTGCTTCTAACAAGTGAAAATGCTAGGCATTTTAAACTGGTACCTGCTTCTTTGCCTTATCTGTACATATAGTCTGATTTTTTTTTTCCTGTATGTCTTAGGTCCCAGCGTTTGAATTTTGATGTATCATCTCCTAGTGGAATTCTTCTCTTCAGAGAAGCAAGTAAAATGATTTGCACTTACGGTGAATATTCTTTTCTGTATTTGTCTCTGTGATACAACTTTATCTGTTGTTGGGAAGAAGGATGTTACTTACTTCGTTTTTTGAACTCTCATCTATGTATGAATTTATGGAATGGGTCATAGGAGTGCAAAAAGCCAGGTAGCATATCTTACTAGAGTATCAGGCAGCAGAAATAAGCAACATCTTGGCCAACTTGATAAACTTTTTTTGAATAAAGTTGCAATAGCAAAGGTAATACAGTAGGTAGGACCTCTTTAAAATTATAACATATTTAGAATTGCTCAAATTTACACCATGGAGTTTACTAACTTGAGTAAATGAAGGCTTAGACCAGTATACAAATGTCCAAGAAATCTTGTAAATAGCAATAAATGTTTTAGAACAAAGAGGTTTGGCTACTTTAAACCTTGAATCAGAGTTCTACATTCAAGATTGTCCTGTCCAATTCATAGACCAAAATGTGAATGATGTGTTTAGACTAAGGACTGCTGTAAACCCCTAACACTTGCCAGTTCTGACAGCTTCATCAGTGAAATTCTTTACTCTCTGAGACCTTAGTATAGGCAGGGAGTGGGGAGAAGAAGGACGCGAATCCTCTGTGTCTGATTTGCACGCACTGACTGATCCCCAGCCATGAGCTGGGCTCTGTGCAGTGCAGTGCTCCGGGAGATGCTGCTGCCTTGTGTTCCCACTTCCCACATCTGTACCGGCTCGGAAGCACACTGGGTCTCAGAAGTTGTCAGTGAGCCGCATACTTCCTGCTGAGTTGCTAGGAGTAGATTTCACAAATATTGTGACCCCTCTTTATTTTATTTTAGCTCTATATACATGCATGCATGTGTGGGGCATATATGTGTACAACCATTGAAAATGCATATTACCTTTCAAAAATCAAAAGCATACTTAATAGGACAAAAAATAGATTTTTTTAATTTGTTTCTGCTTTAATTCAAAACATATTCTGATTTGTATACATTGCAGGCCTGCATTAAAAATACTTGCTTTTAAATGTATATTTGATTTATGAGTTTGAGTCTGTAGGTATGTGGAAGCTATAGAAATTACCTATTTAAGACAGTAAACTTGTACTCTTCATTTGCACAAAACTACATTGCTACAACTTTTGCATTTGTTTGAAAATAGACCCATTAAAATCACTTAAAGTAAAACACTTGGCCTCCTAGAGGCAAAAATGAACCCTTTCTAAATATAGTCTCTAAGTGTAGTTTGCCTTACTTTGAGTGCATAGCTGATTGCTTTCAAATGTCTTAAACCAAGATATATATATGTTTGGACCTTCTTGCAAAGTAGTGTATTTATTAAATCTCAGTTTGGGGAGATTAAAAGATCTGAGTAACAATACTAATACCAACACTTACAATTTACAGTGTTCAATTAAGAGATCATGCCTTGTTGGGCATGGTTTTTTTCATGTATCAAATTATGAATAATCAATGCCCACTACTCCGCCTGCCTTATTAGGACTAAAGGGTTCATTGAGTTATGCTTCCTAAAAGGCCTGAGTGGTGGGGAACATGGAAAAGGTTCACACTGGATATGCCGCTCCTTAATCCAAGCCTGTCTCTCCAGCCCCTTTCCTAGCCTTTTAAAGGAAGTGATGAAAATCATTTTGAAGTATACATATACAGGAATCACTTAGTAATCAACAGCACTTCAGCTGTACAATGTTGGGTTCCTATTACCATAGCTAGCTGAACCTTTCTGGATCATTTCTTTTATTTTGTGTATTTTTTCTTCAGGACATGTTCACTATTGCCGTGTAAGACTAGTTACCCCGCTCCTTCCTCTGCATGCCGTGGCTCTCTAGGACAGAATGCATGTCTGGCGAGGGACACCAAAAGGAATCTCATAGAACAATGGCAAAATGGGGGGTTCAAAACTTCCTATCCAGTTTCCTATCCAATTTTCTTTTTTTGTTTGTTTGTTTGTTTTTGTTATTTTTTGAGGTAAGGTCTCACTCTAGCCAAGCTAACCTGGAATTCACTATGTAGTCCCAGGGTGCCCTCGAACTCATGGCGATCTTCCTACTTCTGCCTCCTGAGTGCTGGGATTAAAGGTGTGTGCCAACATGACCAGCCCTATCCAATTTTCTGACCTAGATGGTGTACCTGCAAAGGTTGAAAAGAGAACTGTATGAGGGCTTCATTGGAGGAAAGAAGGAAAGGAAAGAGGGGAAACCTTCAAAGCATTTTGCTTAGTTGGTTTTTCAGTTTTTTTCAAACAGGGTTTCATATAACCCTGGCTGTTCTCAAACTCACTATATACAGCCTTGAATTCCTGATCCTCCTGCCTCCAGTTTCCAAGTACTGGGGTTATAGGTATGTACTGGCATGCCTAGCATCAAGCATCCTTGAGAAGAAAAGCAACAAGGCATTTGCTTACTCAGAAGACTAGGAGATTAGACTAGAATCATACTGTGGTGGCTTCTCTTTTTTAATCAACTATTATGTGTTTGCTCTATATTAGATCATTTATCATACATTCCCCTGTTGAATCCTCAAGGAAGGAGTTATTATCTAACACTCACTAGTCATGTGGCCATGGTTAAACTACTTAAGCGTCCCTTGTTCACTGTTAAACAGGGACAATAATATATACCTTAGAAGATAGTTGTGAGGATTTAGTGTGTTCATGTTTAGAAAGTCCTCAAACCAGTCAGCTTTTGTGGTTACTGTAACTGCCAAGAACTTGAAATTGATTCAGTCTAAGATTAAGACACTTTCAAGATATGACATAGCAAGTTCATTGGAAGTCAGACTGATCTTGGATAATAGTATTCCTTATTGCCTCTTGAGGGTTACCATAGGAAGATGGTACCTTTGAAGTTTATCATTAGCACTAGTTTTAAAGTTTATGAGTCTTGTCCTAAAACTTGAGGAAAACCAAAGGTTCCATGGCAAAATATCCTTCAACCATGTTACCTGTGACTTTGACACACATACTTTACATAGAATAATAGAAAACTGTTCCTCGTCCTCCATCAGCCTTCTTCTGTAATGTCTTATGACCATGCTTCTCCTCTGGAAAGTCCAGCATGCTCACTGGAGGAAGATGAGGTCATTGCTGTCCAGGAGTCTGAAAGATTAAAGAGAATAACTGGGAGGATCCACAGAGCCAGAATTATTTATTTATTTCTTTGGTTAGCCAAGGTGAAAGAACGGGAAACCCAAGGAGTGGGAAGACCAGATCGTTCCATGATCCTTTGTCCCCACCCTCCCTGGTTGTCCTCTGTGCACACCTCTCCTGGGCAGTGTTTGGGTAGTCAGTGACTGGGGCTCAGAGGAGGAGGACTCATTGCCTAATGTACATGGTGTGTATTTTACATTTCGTAACGTGCTTCCACCTCGCTGTTCTGAGATGGGCAGAAAAGTAACCCTTTTGTTAGGCTGTTTTATTTACCTACATTCTGTCATGATATACTTTGATGTAAGTTTTTAATTTCGCCTCAGCTCTCAGCTGCTCTTGCCGTTACAGCTCAGGGTCAGCAATGAGGTTAGCCACAGTAGCACAAAACAATTTCCTGTTTGTACAGCCCAGGTAACATTTGGATGAGGATTAAATTTTACCACATTTTCTACTAGCCCAAGCCTATTCTTTCTAATGAGTTTTAAATTGCTTCAAGCACATGTATTTCAAAACTTAGTGCAATGATGTGCTCAGCCTGAGCAACTTAATAAAAGAAATTTCTTTCTTTAAATTTTTGGTTAAAATGTTTCATGCACTGTAATAAATGTTATTACTTTGGAAACCTTCTCAGTTCCTTATGCTCTGATTCTGTCTTTGGAATCTTTCCTCCTCTTTGCCAGTGGACACTGGTGTCTTCAGTGATGTCTGTTGGCTGAAGAGCACAGGGGAACAGATAGTGACCATTTCTAAGAGACTGGCCAAAATGGAACTGCTTTTATTCCTTTCTTAGGCAACTGATTTAAGAAAGCTTGGCATGTAGAACTCTCATCATTAAAAATGAATAGAATTGCCAGGCAGGGTGGTGCACGCCTTTAATCCCAGCATTTGGGAAACAGAGGTAGGAGGATCACCGTGAGTTCGAGGCCACCCTGAGACTACATAGTGAATTCCAGGTCAGCCTGAGCTACAGTGAAACCCTACCTCGAAAAAACCAAAACTAAAAATAAAAAATAAATGGATAGAATAAACCACAATTATTCACCATACTATAATCTTTTAAGTAGCATATACTCCAAATGCATTGAAAGCATAATTTAACGTGCATAAATTGAGTTTATAAAGTTCTACACAAGACATTGCTACTATTTGTTACCCAGATACAACAAGGCCAGTGGTTTGCTTACTAGGCTTGAAGAATCCTAAAGGATCTGTGACAGGGTCCCCTCCAGAAAGAGAAGGAGGTGACCCTGCCGCCCCTTGATCACCAACATCAGCTCCATCATTACACTAGGTCTGTTTGTATAAGGTGCCACTTGTTGAGAAAAACACTTCTTAAAGACCCATGAAAGTTACTGGTATATATCATTAGAAGGGGAAGAATGGAAGGTTAGTTATATAGTTCCGTGTAAATTATTATAGGAAAATTAGTGAAGACTGCATTAGTTTTAAATACCAGAGACTGCATAAAATGTCATCAGGAAAGAACAGTTGTTGAAAACAAATTATCCAGGAACAGAAGGTACAAACCATGAAGTGTCCCAAAGTCTGCGGCTACAATAGCATGGTAGCACCTTAGGGATCTTAAAATAAGACCAGCTTCTTCCAGAAGAAAAGCCTTGAGAGTTGCTGTGTTGTGAATCTAGGAAACTCCTAGCGTTAGACTAAACCTTTGCTAGTGAGTTCCCTCATCCATGCAGCTGATGATTGAGCGCTGACTGTGTCCCTGATACTGGGAGAGTTAGACTGGGTGGAAAGATAAATAAGGTGTGCAGAAGAAGCAGCTCGCTGAATCCGCCCTTCAGAAGCCCGAGTGCAGTAGGCAGTGCAGGCTGTGGGTGAAGACCTGCGCTGTGTACATGCTCCATGGTGAGCTTGAGGAGTGCGGAGTGCTGCGAAGCTGAGGAAAGATTTGAATTCAAAATGAGGGGTCAGAGAAGGCAGTATTTTTTTTTATTTTTTATTTTTATTTTTTTGGTTTTTCAAGGTAGGGGTTTCACTGTAGCTCAGGCTGACCTGGAATTCACTCTGTAGTCTCAGGGTAGCCTTGAACTCAAGGCGATCCTCCTACCTCTGCCTCCCGAGTGCTAGGATTAAAGGTGTGTGCCACCATGCCTGGCAAGAAGGCAGTATTTCTTGAAAGAGTAAGAATAGGGCCAAAGTTTTAAAGGGCATTTAAGGTAGAGAATAGTTTTCACAGTGCTCATAAAATACAAACTCGCAAGGACACTGCCAGGATTCCAAAATAGCCAGGGACAAAAGCAAATATAGTGAGATAGAAGAGGCCTGAATTATAAAGTCAAGTCTGAGTCAGAGGCAGGAATAACAACTTTTGGCGATAGGTACAGAGAGCAAAAAACATTTCTACAGTTATACAAATTAACATATTAGCTTAAACATCTCCTGTACCTACCTTTTGTGTTATGTCCTTAGACTAGATAAGATCTACTCATTTAACATGAATTGCAAATACAGTTAACTTTATTCTATATAATCCTGTTTATCCTGCCTCTCTCCATTTCTTCCCCTTTCCCTTCTATCCCCTGTAACCACTCTTTTTCTCTATTTCTGTCTATTTTAAATGTATTATTGCTGTTCCACACGCATGCAGATCTTGAGTTATTTCACTTAGCATAATGTCCTCCAGACTCATCCAAGTTATAGCAAAAGGCAAGATCTAGTTTTCAGGCCAGAACATTCCATTTTATATGTGCACTGCTGTTCTTGTATGCATTTGTCCATCAATAGATAGTTGGGGTTGTTTCCATATTTTGACTGTAAGTAATGCTGCAGTGAACATGAATGCGTGCCTTCTCTGGGAGGTGGTGATGCTCTCTCCCTTGGGTAGATTCCCGACACAGGAATTGCTTGAGGCTATGGTAATTCTGTCTTTAGTTTCATTAGAAACCCATGTACATGTAGAAATCTCATATTTTTTAATTCTTTTATTTTTGGTTTGTGGTGTGTGTGTGTAAGAGAGAGAGAGAGAAAGGGCTCTAGCCACTGAAAATAAATGCCAAATACCTACACAGCTTTATGTATCCTGCTTATGTGGGTGGTACCTTTAACCACTGAACCATTTTCAATCCTTGAGTATACATAATGGTCTTAGTAAGAACACAAGTAACACTTCAGAGTATCTTTCTTCCTGCCAGGTTGGTTATATTTCCCTAGTCTGTTTTAGTACCTCAGTCTTGGAAATAGAACCATGTCTGAAACAAATAACATAAACAGGAGACAAGTAGTAACCAGGGTTAGAACACATTCAGTCAATGTCAGGTAACAGTGCATAAAAACCATTTCTCCATAACCTCCTGGTTTTAGTTACTTTGGGAAGGGCTAGCACAAGCAACTCATTTTTGTTGGTTTGAGAAAGGGTCTCTCCATGAGCCTAGGCTTGCCTGAAACTTAAAATCCTCCTGTGTCAGCTTGCCAAGTGCCTGGATTACAATCAAGTGCTACTATGTCCAGTGTTCCCTTCCATTAATTCCATCTCAAGCCATTAAAAAAAAACTTTTCATTTATTTATTAGAGACGGGGGGCCACTCCAGGACCTCTAGCCACTGCAAATGAACTCCAGACACATGTGCCACCATGTTCATCTGGCTTATATGGGTTCTGGAGAATAAAACCTGGGTCCTTAGGCTTTGCAGGGAAGTACCTTAACCACTAAGCCATCTCTCCAGCTCAGTATAACTGCTTTTTTAATTGGTTAATTATTTATTTATGAGAGTGCCAAGCCGTTTTTGTCTAGAGGCGTTGTCTGATTTGCAGCGACAAGAGTGGGCTGAGTGACTTGCAGTGTGGAAATATTAGCAGCTCTCTTCCATAACTATTCTGATAATAAGTGAAGACGGTCAACCTAGAGAGCTGTCAGCTCATCAAATGTGCTGCAAATGTTCAAAGATTAAAGAGGTTAAGTCCATATAATGGATTGCTTTATTAGCCAGGAAGCAACGATACTCAAACCGGTACAAGTTGACATTATGGTTCATCTTATCCCTTCCACCTTTTTTCTAAGTAATCTGAGAAATAGAGAACTGGTGCGATGTGGGCCAAACTGTACCCCCTTCCAGTTAACTCTCTACTGAAGGACTAGAGGGAAGAGAAGTGATACATCATTGGCCTTGCTGTGAATTAAGTAAATGAAAGAGAATAAAGGGGAGTGAAGTTTGTCCATATCATAAAGCCTGAGCTTCATCACCTAACAGGCTGCAGTCCCTCTAAGTTTAGACACAGGCTATTAGACTGGAGAAAACTTAGCTCCCAATGCTGTATAGTGTTATGCTTTATATTTATTTGGCACTGTGCCAGTGTCTGTGGGTAAGCACTTTATATATGATACCTCCACATAAGGGCCTCATGAGCTGTGTTTATTATCTTCAGTTTGTAGATAAGGAGACAGTGACTTACCGAGATTAGTAAAGTGCTCAAAGGCCCGTGTAGTAAGGAAAGAGCTAGGATCCCAATCAGGTCAGTATGAATCACAAGTCCATATTGTGAATTCTTGCCTATGTGTTGATATTTATCTTGAATAAGAATACTGTCTTAGGCCTGGGGAGATGGCTTAGTCATAAAAGACAGTTTTCTGCAAAAGTTGCCAGCCTGGGTTCAATTCCCCAGTGCACATGAAAAGCTGGGTCACACAGTAGTAGTACATGTACCTTTGATCTCAGGGCACCTGTGACAATAGGAGGTGGAGCCAGACTAGTTTGCACTGGAAGACACCCTGCGTCACAGGAGCATAGACATCTCAAGCTTGCCCTCTGACCTACCTGCCCCCCCCCCACATGCACATTCATACATGCGTGTGCACAAAGAAGTAAAATTTAAAACAGGAGTGTTACCTTGTTACTAGACTTCTGCTGAGGCCTGTGAAATAAAACCATCATTCCCTTTGGACATCTCTTCTAGAAAGAAGGATCTTTTGCAGTCAGTCACACACAGAAGAGATGGAGTCTTGGAGAAAAATTTAAAAAGAAATACACCTGAAAGTCAATCTCAGGTGCACAGAAGAGATTCTGCCTGACAGAGATTCCTCTGTGAACCTGCATTTGAGAGTTGTCTAGAAGGTGCTTCTGAGTTCTGGATGCTGCACAGCCAAAACACAAAGCCTCTTCTGTAAAGGACAGAGGAGATGTCACAGGAGAGATGTGAGCTGGCCGTCGGGAAAACATTGTTAAGACAGCCTGCCGCTCCCTTGTTGCCTCATGAGATTTCTTGGGTGGCTACAGTGTGCACAAGAGTACGAAGGGCATTTCCAAGTGCTTGTGTTGGCCTGTTGCTGGCATAGCGACGAGCATGGCTGCCTTCCGAGTGCTTGTGCCCCACTCCCCCATTCTTGGATTTGGCTTGGTTAGCCATTCAGTTCATGGCATTTTTATCCCTGGGTCTAATATAGTTTTGAAATCCCTCTTACCCAAGTCCAATGTTAAGGAAGAGGGCTCCCTACCTCCAGTTACTGCTGCAGTACTCAATGGGAAACAGGGATTTTTGTTTGGTTCTATCTAGCCTTTGAGAATTGCTTGCTTTCATTAAAGACAGCCTTGCTTGATTTGACACCACTGCAGCAATACCAGAGAAGCAGCTGTTGCTGGCGCTGGTGGCTGCCAGCCTGCCGAAGCCGTTATCTCCTAGCCATGAGGCAGGGCAGCATAGCTCTCCCTCTCAGGAGGAAGTGCAGGGAAGGAAGGAAATTTTATCTAGGGAGAGATCTGCTTACAGTAATGTGAGATTAACTTCTAGATTGTATACCTTTTGAAGTTAGGGTCTCAAATTTCAGAAAGTATTGTTGAGTAGTAGGTACAAAATAGGCTCAATTGAAATTTTAAAATGATGGCTTGGGGTTGGAGAGATGGCTTAGCGGTTAAGTGCTTGCCTGTGAAGCCTAAGGACCCCGGTTCGAGGCCCTATTCCCCAGGACCCATGTTAGCCAGATGCACAAGGGGCGCACGTATCTGGAGACCCTGCCACGCCCATTCTATCTGCCTCTTTCTCTGTTGCTCTCAAATAAACAAATAAAAAACCAAATTTTTTTTTAAATGATGGCTTGGCCATAGTCTTTAATGGCCACCATAGAATGCTGGGACACTTGAATGAAATAAGGGAAAGTTCTCTATTTGGATATATTCATCATTCTGCTATTGTAAGGCTATCAGCATAAAACAGACCCTAAGGTTTTTTTTGTTTTTTTTTTTCCCTTTGTCTCTGGTCTCTCCAGCAAACACAAAATGTGTGGACCACCACCTTCTCCCTTCCAGAGTCCCCTTACCTCTTTTCAGCATCTATCTGTACTGCTTTTCTTAGGAAAAGAAGCAAAGGGGTACTAAGACTGGCCTTAGGCTAAATGGATTTTGAAGCAAAGACAGAAAGGCAGGGTTAAAATTATCCTCTCTTGCAGTACCCTACTTTCTTAGATTCAGACGCCTTTGTACCATATCTAACCAGAATATACTGACTCCCTCCAAAGCCATCCGGGAAACTGCATTGATCCAGTGAAGTCTTTCCCTACCATTCTCTTACCTGAGCACAATTAGTCACTTCTATTCCCATAACGTCTTTACATACCTCTCTGAGAGTATTGGTCACATTTTATGGAATTGGTTATTTACAGATCTGTTTGCCTGACCAGAATGAACTCCTCAGAGCAGAAATTTGTTAGATATTAGACCTTGTACAGTCTTGGGTACAAATGGGGAAATGGGCCCAAAGGAGAGAGTTGAAGATTTCAGGGGAAAAAAATAATTCACTGGTCAACCCTTCCAAAATAATGTCATGAATGGTGTCAAGGAAATGTAGATGTTAAGCACATCATGCTGCTGAAGAGGGATCCGGTAAAGATGGAGAGTGGGACCATGCCATTAACAGCTGTTGCCTCTACCTCCCTGCTGGTGGAAGTTCGCTGTCCAGTGCTTGGTGGCAGGCTTGTGCTCCTTAATCAGCAGAGCCAGGAGCACCAGATACAAAACAGTGAAGGAGAAGGAAAAGCTGAGATGTGGCATTTCTCCACCGTAGCTCTTACCTCATACAACAGCTTCACTTCTACCCTCCACATGGCACGTAGCTCTGCCCACAGTCATACAACGTGATGGGTTCTGGGAAGCTACTTCTCATACAAGATAACACAGGACAAAGCACAATATACCTTTAAACTTTAGAAATTAAATTTAGCTTTAATTTTAGATGTGTTGTTCACTTGACAGGTTAAAAACAGAGCTAAGAAACAGTATGTAAAAAAAAAAGTGTTCCTAGATACTGCTCCAGATACCTGCCTTCAGATTGTTTCAAAGGCAGAAATTGTTGGTTATGAACACTGAGTATTACAGAAACATTTAAAGTTATTACATAAACATTGCTTTGTCTTTTGATGGTCAGCACGGAATTTAGGTAGTTTTTAAACCAGTCACCTCAAGATCTGGGGAAACACCTAAAGAGTAAAAACAGTCAGATTTGGCCCTATGTCAAGAACTTGTGGGTGTCTCATTAACACCATTGACCAAACCTGCATCTAGGGTCCTAAAAGTGAAGTAACTCAAGATCAAGTTCATATACAAAAGGTGAAAATAGGATTTAGAAAAATTTCATCTTGGGGTTTTCTTTTTCTGTAGCTTACAGTTTTTGTTGAAGGTTTATTTTTTACATTGAAGTACATAAAGTAATCTGAAACATATAGCTAAATAATTATTACATGTATGTGTGTGTATATAGATATATACATACACAGAGATACACATATATCCATTATAATCATCATCCAAATAAAAAGCAGAACCCACCCCCAAATACCCTTGCTTAATTTTCTCTGGACCCCTTGGCTTCCCAGGTAGAGTCTTATATATTATATATATACATATATTCATATTTTGTTGCAATGGATAGTTCAATTTTGAGAATGCTGGAGGGGAGTTTGTGTTTTGACAATAAAATGGAAGTGCATATGTTAGTGTGTGCCCCATAACTGCTTTGAATAACAGCTTCTTATGTCACTTTCTCTTTCTGCTTTTACCCTAAAACAGGTAATCAGATCCTGTCTCTTGGGAACCTCTCAAAAGATCAGATTTATCCAATGAAACTCAAGGGCATCTCCATCTGCTATTCAGCTCTCAAATCTGCCTTATGTGGAAATTATGTCAGCTTTGGCATCTTCAAGTTGTATGGGGACAACCATTTTGACAATGTACTCCAGGCCTTTGTCAAAATGCTGCTGTCAGTGTCCCACAGTGACTTGCTAGTAAGCATTCCTGCGCCATGGGGGTCTTTGTGTGCAATGTGAAGTAACACCACCACAGGCCTAGAACTGTTTGGAGGAAGC
This sequence comes from Dipus sagitta, assembly GCA_036346955.1. Lineage (NCBI taxonomy): Eukaryota > Metazoa > Chordata > Mammalia > Rodentia > Dipodidae > Dipus > Dipus sagitta. The sequence goes on along the minus strand of CM070777.1, from coordinate 45,123,679 downwards.
CTGGGGAATCGGAGGAACACCACAACAGTTCATGCTTTAAGACAGCACACTGCTCTAAGCTTCACAATCCAGGGTAGTGACTGTATTATATGTAAATCAAATGTGCAGGTTGGAAACCTTCTGACAGGTTGGTTGCCCAGGTACTCTAGGTTCTTCATATAGGAAAAAGAAACTTGTAATTTTACCTAATTGCTTACAACTATATTCATAATTCAAAAAGGCCTGTATTTCCTGAAGCATGAAATACAAGATTGTGTGCAAGATTTTCCCTTCCTTTCATTCTACTCTTTCAGTTTCTTTTTGTTGTTGTTGTTGTTGTTGTTGTTTTTCGAGGTAAGGTCTCACTCTAGCCCAGGCTGACCTGGAATTCACTATGTAGTCTCAGGGTGGCCTCGAACTCATCGTGATCCTTCTACCTCTGCCTCCCAAGTGCTGGGATTAAAGGCATGCACCACCACGCCCAGTTACCCTTTCAGTTTCTTGCTGCCTATCCTTCCTTTCCATTGGATGTGTGGTACAGTAGACAGTCTGAAGCTGAAAGATGAGCAACCTGTTGATGTATACATGGCCACTCATCTAGTCCTTACCTCGAGTCAGTCACCGTTGTGCTTCTTCAGGCCACACCTTGAAAATAAGTGATCTCCAGGCCCTACTGCCATCTGGTTTCTGTGCTTTATATCAGCAGCCCTCATGCTTTAAAGCTCAGCAGAAACATATGGGAAACTGACTGGAAATTCAAATTTCCAGGCTTCTTCACCAGCCTGTGTCATTATCATACTTTCTTTAAAACATCTCAACCTGAAACCATTGAGTGCTCAATGTGCTTGTAGAAATTACTTTGGTAAAACAGCCAAATTCTCCTTCAGGTTAGTTCATACTTTCCTACCCATTCCTACCCCAAGATTACAAGAATGATTTTGAGAGGTTTTATGTGAGAAACACTCCTTGACCTTCCACTGGACTAGTGCACACTATACCTGCTGGACTATCACACAGTACATCTACTGGACTAGCACACAGTACATCTACTGCACTAGTGCACACTATACCTACTGGACTAGCACACAGTACATCTACTGGACTAGTGCACACTATACCTACTGGACTAGCACACAGTACATCTACTGCACTAGTGCACACTATACCTACTGGACTAGCACACAGTACATCTACTGCACTAGTGCACACTATACCTACTGGACTAGCACACAGTACATCTACTGGACTAGTGCACACTATACCTACTGGACTAGCACACAGTACATCTACTGGACTAGTGCACACTATACCTGCTGGACTAGCACACAGTACATCTACTGGACTAGTGCACACTATACCTACTGGACTAGCACACAGTACATCTACTGCACTAGTGCACACTATACCTACTGGACTAGCACACAGTACATCTACTGGACTAGTGCACACTATACCTGCTGGACTATCACACAGTACATCTACTGCACTAGTGCACACTATACCTACTGGACTAGCACACAGTACATCTACTGGACTAGTGGACACTATACCTGCTGGACTATCACACAGTACATCTACTGCACTAGTGCACACTATACCTACTGGACTAGCACACAGTACATCTACTGGACTAGTGGACACTACACCTACTAGACTACCACACACTGTGCCTACTGGACTAGTACACACTACATCTACTGGACTAGTGCACACTACGTCTCAAGCCAGAGTTGTTGTGCCTCTTTATGATAAAACGGAATACTTATTGGAAGCTATGAGACTGTATGGTAGAAATTGCAAAGTAGGAACTTAAATCCTTCACAAATATATAGCCACTTAATTAAAGGAAATTTCACTGCTATTGAAGTCCACCAAGATAACAGGGATCACTCCAGGAATTATTGTCACTTTATTTAAATAGGCAAACATTCAGTTTAGGATTTATCAAATGGTAGGCTTTATAAGACTCTGTATTTAGCATATATTAAAAATGCATTTTAAAGGCCTCACTCCAGAGCCTTTCATTTCATGACTCTGGAGTGGGGATTAGGGGGCTGAACCACAGCTGATTCTTAAAGTGATAGCCATAATCTCACTTCAATAAATTTGCTGTAGTTTATGAGCTTGAGAGATGGCTTAGCTATTAAAGGTGCTTGCCTGCAAAGCCTGATGGCCCCGGGTTCCAATGTAAAAAGCTAGATGCCCAAAGTGGCACATGTGTCTGGAGTTCATTTGTAGTGGCAGGAGGTCTTGGAATACCCATTTCCTCTCTCTCTCCTCTCTCTGTCTGATTGTAAATAAGTAAAATGTAAAAAAATAAATGAATTTATAAGCCGGGCATGGTGGCATACACCTGTAATCCCAGCACTCAGGAGGCAGAGGTAGGAGGATCGCTGTGAGTTTGAGGCCACCCTGAGACTACATAGTGAATTCCAGGTCAGCCTGAGCTAGAGTGAGAACCTACCTTGAAAACTAAAAATAAAAATAAATAATAAAAACATTTTCTGGCTTATTTGTTTTATAAGTATTATGCTTCTCTGATATTTGTTTGAGTTGCATTTGAGACTTGCCAAGTATCTTTCTCATAGATTTCTTTATTTTTTAAAATGAGAGAGAGAGAATTGGCATAACAGAGCCTCCAGCCAATGCAGTTGAACTCCAGGTGTGTGCGCCCCTAGTGCGCATGTGCAACCTTTGCTTTCATCACTTTGTGCATCCAGCTTATGTGGGATCTAGAGAGTCAAACATAGGTCCTTAGGCCTCACAGGCAAGTGCCTTAACCGCTAAGCCATCTCTCTAGCTCTGGATTTATCTTTTGCCTACAGAATATGGTAATGATTTGGCCTTATATAACTATAGCAGATTATGATGTCAAATCTCATTATAATAGTAAATTTGTGTTAAAATAATTAAATAGGGACTGGGAATGTAGCTTAGTGACTGAGCACTTGTTTAGCTTGTGGGAGACCATAACCAGCAGCACAAAAATAAACAAACAAATATACCTAGCAGATATTAAGCACTAGTCACTGTTGGAATATTCCAGTTCCGAAAAATAATGCAAGCAGACTTATAGATGTCCTACTGCAAATACTTCATTTGCAGTCAAGTGTTAGGTAAATAGAGAAAAATTGAAAATAACATACTATACTAATGCTTCAAATTAAGGTTTCTTTTTGTTTTTTGTTTTTTTTTTCAAGGTAAGGTTTCACTCTAGCCCTGGTTGACCTGGAATTCACTATGGAGTCTCAGGGTGGCCTCAAACTCACAGCAGTCCTCCTACCTTTGCCTCCTGAATGCTGGGATTAAAGGCGTGTGCCACCATGCCTAGCTCAAATTAAGGTTTCTAGAGATCAAAAGATTCCTGTCAGAATTCTTCTGAATGCTGAATTGGGAATCACAAATTATTTTTTATTTACATATTGACTTCATGGTTATATAAGTTTATTGCATTCAGTTTTTGAAATGTTAATTTCCACTGTACTGTACCCTGTCTCCTTCCATGTGGCTTGACATTTAGTATATCTCTGTTGTAGCAATATCGGAAACTGAGCCAGTCTTACTATCCACTCCTGGAATGTCTCACCCAGGACCATATGACCTTCATCAGCAGCTTAGAGCCTCCTGTGCTCCTGTATGTTCTCACGTCCATTTCAGAAGGACTCACCACTCTTGGTAAGGATCAAGAGAACACCTTCCCCTGGGAAAACCTTGATTCTGATTTCCAGTGATTGTGCTCACTGAGATTCTCATCCTGTCCTGTAAAGGAGAAAGAGGTGTTATGACCCCAAACTGAAAGACTGTTTTATATCAAGTACTTCCAAAGGAAAAATACATTTTTCCTACTTTGATATTTGTTTTATATCAGTTTTATTGAGGTGAGGTATAAATTAAAAACAATTAAATTCACAATTCTTTTTTTTTTTTTTTCAAGCTAGTGTCTCACTCTAGCATCTCACTGTAGCCCAGACTGACCTGGAACTTATTCTGTAGCTCCAGGCTAGCCTCAAACTCATTTGATCCTGCTGAGTGCTGGGATAAAAGGCATGCACAGTGACACCCAGCTACATTCACTGTTCTTTTATTATTGACAACTTCCACAATTATAGACAATAAACCATGATAATCTCCTCCCCCCACTTTCTCCTTCACAACCCTACTCCATCATATCTCCTCCTCCTCTCAATCATTCTCTCTTATTTTGATGTCACCATCTTTTCCTCTTGCTACGTTGATCTTGTGTAGGTAATGTCACACACTGCAAGGTTATGCAGGCCATTTTGTGTGTGGAAGAGTGTATTGTAAGCAGTCCTACCCTTCCTTCGGCTCTTTCATTCTTTCCGCCACTTCTTCTGCAATGGACTCTGAGCCTTGGAAGGTGTGATAGAGATGTCTCTATGCTCCACACTCCACTGTCACGTCTTCTCAGCACTGTGCTGCCTTTTGAGTCATCCCAGAGGTCACCACCACCTGAAAAGAGAAGCTTCTCTAACCAAAAGTGAGAGTGCATTAATATATGGGTATGAACTTTAGGGCAAGTGCTTACTGGGCAGTTTGGTGAGCATAATATATGCATTTAGCCAGACACCAGCAGGCGTTACACCCCTATGGCTCATGACCTCCCCCATCATAAGTTTTTTTTTTTTTTTGGTTTATTTTGATTTATTTATTTGCAAGTGACAGACAGAGAAAGAGAGAGAGAGAGAGAATGGGCACATCAGGGCCTCCAGCACTGCAAACGAACTCCAGAAGCATGCACCCTCTTGTGCATCTGGCTTATGTGGGTCCTGGGAATTGAACTGGAGTCCTTAGGCTTCGCAGGCAAGTGCCGTAACCACTAAGCCATTTCTCCAGCCCCATAAGTTTTCTAATACCAGGCATGTATTCGCTCCCATGGAGCAGGCTGCCAGTCCAATTAGAGAGCAGTCGGTTTCCCCCATAACAGACATGCCACTATTGCACCAGTGGGCTTATTTGGCCTGGCTGGCCCAACTTAGGGCTTGCAATGTCCACTGATGTTTATCTCCACTGACAACTTCTCTCTCTCCCATGGAGCTGCATGAGGCATAGCTTTTTTTCCAGCTTTCTGTCAGCTGTTCTACACAGAAGAGGCTTTCAGTTCAGACATTCAGTGAGTTCTAACAAATTGTATACAGAATGATGAATCAACATTGTATAGAATACTTTCATCCTTACAGAAAGCTCTCAAGTGCCCCCTTCAAATCAGTTCTCTCCCTATGCCCAGCCCTAGGAACCACTGCCTTTCTCTTTCTAGAGTCTTATCTAATAGGAAATTACCTGTTTCTAGCTTTCATTTAGCACAATGCCTTTAAGTGTCTTTGGTGTTAAAAAAAAAATCATCGGTGTTGTTTCACAAATCAGTTTGTTATTCCTTTCTGTTGTCAAGTACTAGTCTGTTATATGGATTACCACAATTTGTTTACTTATAGGCATTGGGATTATTTTTATTGTTTGACTACTTTGATTATAACCGTTACAAATATTCATGTACATATCTTTATATGACAATTTTCTATTTCCCTTGAGTAATTTTCTGTTTTGTATTCTTTATGTTTCTAATATTTTTGTTAATGTTTTATTTTTATTTATTTATTTGAAAGAGAGAAAGAGACACACGGAGAGAGAATGGGCATGCCATGGCTTCCAGCCACTGCAAATGAACCCCAAATGCATGCACCACCTTGTGCATCTTGCTTTATGTGGGTCCTAGGGAATCATACCTGGGTCCTTTGGCTTTGTAGGCAAGCACCTTGATCACTAAGCAATCTCTCCAGCCCTGTATTTTTAATATTTTAAGAAACTAACAACTTCCCAATGTGACTATAGCATTTTGTTCCCGCAGTGTAGAGAAGTTCCTATTGCTTCACAGTCTCGTAATACTTTATTGAGTCTTTTAATCTTAGCCATTTTAATGGATATAAAATGGAATCTCATTGTGATTTTGTTTTCCCTATAACTAATAAATAGTAATTTGTGGCCATTTTCATATTAGCCATTCATGTATTGTGTGAACATTCCATTGTTAATATCAAAATACCTGAGAGAAATCAACTTAAACAATATTTTAGCCCAGAGTTTCACAAAGGTTGCAGTTCATAGTCTCTTGGTTCCCTGCCCCCTGCCACTACTTCCAGTCTGAAATGACACTAACATCCTGGCAGGAAGCCCATGATGGAGCAAAGCTGCTTACCTCATGGTAACCTGGAAGGAGTTAGGGACGTGATACACCCTTCAGAAGCACACGCGTATGTGTACTTCTCCCAGCCAGGCCTACTTCCCAAGATGAATCTCATCTACCCTGTGACTGATCACCTCTCAGGAGAGCCACCAGCAGGGAACTGTGCCTTCAACACATGAGCCTTGGGGACATTTTCTTACCAAAGCATAACATGTATTTCCTTAGTGTGGTGTTTGTTCAAATGTTTTACATAATTTTAGGTGGGTTGTTTACTTTGTTACTGAGTTATGAGTTGTTATGTTCTTGATACAGATCCTTTATCAAATACATGTTTTACAGATTTCATCCTGTGACTTGTCTTGGTATTTTCTTAATAATAATAGCAAATTTTTCATTTTGGAGGAAATCCATTCTTTTTGTTAAGGTTTTTGTTTAGAGTTCCATTCTAATGAATCTTTGCTTAGCCCAAGGCCATAAATATTTCTCCTGTTTTCTTTCAGAAGGTCTTCTTTATTTTTTTTTTCATTTTTGACATTTCCATACATGTATATTTTATTTCCCCCAATTGCTCCCTCATCCTCTCCCCCTGCATTGATACCTTTCTTCTTTCCCAGTACTCCCCATATTACTTTCATACCTTTTTTCAGTTACCCATGGAGTTAAATTAGGATTGCTTGCACAATCATAGGTGGAAGGTGACTGAATGTAGAATGGGCTGATTAGCCAGACTCCCCTTCCCAGCAACCATTAGCTAGTCTGGGAGGTGTGGGGTCTCACTTATCCTTCCCCATCAAAGATGATGTGTTGACAGGCTCAATCTTGTACAAGAAACCACAGCCGCTGTGAGTTTATGAAGACAGCAGCCATGTCATATCCAGAAGACAGCATTTTGCAGCCATCTTTCCCACCATCTTGCTCTTATGTTCTTTCTGCCATCTCTTTCATGAGCTTCCCTGGGTCTTGGAGGGGGTGGTTTAGATGTCCTGTTTGAGGCTGAGCACACAGTAGTCATTTATCCTCAGCAATTTTGTCAGCTGTGCGTCACCATATGAAGCACTGCCCATTGTGTGGAACGTCTGTGACTGAGGCTTCAAGCAGTACTTGTTGGGCTAGCAGTATAGCTAAGTGGTAGAGTGCTTGCCTAGCATATGCAAGGCCCCAGTTTCAATCCCTAGCACCACAGAAGAAAAACAAAGACAAGCCAAAAAGAAGCATTAGTTATTTATGGAAACAAATATAGGTATTTAGAAGATAGTTTGACATGCTGCCCATTTAACATAACCAAAATAGGTGGGTCCCCACTAGAGTTTATTTCCCTAGCAATAGGATTTTCGCCATAGAATCTCTTCTGTGGAATGAGCCTCAAATCCAGACAGAAGGCAGTTGGTTTTCTCTGCAGTATTCATCCATGGAATTGATGGAGATGGAATATACAGGATCACCTATGTAGGATTATTGATGAGTTTTTTTGCCCTAGCAGCTTACATAGCACTTTTGTATAAAGAAAGCTAATAGGCAAGGAAGAAGTGTCCAGCTCATTTTCAGCTTAGCTTCTCTACCTCTTGCAACCAAAAGGTGGTGCCTTTAGGGCTGGAGAGATGGCTTAGCAGTTAGGGCACTTGCCTGCAAAGCCAAAGAACCCAGGTTTGATTCTCCAAGTCCCACATAAGCCAGATGCACATAGTGATGCATGTGTCTGGAATTTGTTTGCAGTGGTTAGAGGCCCTGGTGCGCCCATTCTCTCTCCTCCTCTCTCTCTCTCTCTCTCTCTCTCTCTCTCTCTCTCTGTCTCAAATAAATAAAAATAAAATCTTTTTTTTTTAATGTGGTGCCTTTAGTAATAGGGACTTGATATTCTAGTTTTTGTAGGCAGCCAAGAGCAATGGCAATAGCGTATGTTTTAGAGACCTCGGTAGACCCCTGACCAACAAGTTATTGGGAGACATCTCACCCCTGGCACTGGGATTTACAGTGAATAACCTGTGGCCTCTGGAGCAGCTTTGACGCACCCACCTATGGGAACTTTGTCCAAACACTGTTTTAAAAAATTGTATTTTAAGGCTGGAGAGATGGCTCAGCAGTTAAGGCACTTGCCTGCTAAGCCTAATGACCCAAGTTCAATTCCCCGTTATCCTCATAAGCCACATGCACAAAGTAATGTATGCATCTGGAGTCATTTGCAGTGGCTAAGACCCTGTTGTACTTGTACACACACACACACACTCACTCTCTCTCTCTCTCTCTCTCTCTCTCTCTCTCTCTCTCTTTCATCTCTCTGCTTGCAAATAAATAAAATGTTTAAAAAAACTCTACTTTAATTGGCTTAACAAATAGTAGTGGCTTTCCATATGGCTTATTCACATTTCCTTAGTTTTGATTCATCCTCCCACCACCCTTCTCTCGCTCGTCCCCCATCCCACCCCTCCATAAATCTTTTTTGTTTTTTCAATTTTTATTTGAGAGAAAGAGGCAGATAGAGAAAGAGAGAGAGAATGGGCATGTCAGGGGCACTAGCCACTGCAAACGAACTCCAGACACGTGCACCACCTTGTGCATCTGGCTTACGTGGGTCCTGGGGAATTGAACCTCAAACCATGGTCCTTAGGCTTCACAGGCAAGCGCTTAACCACTAAGCCATCTCTCCAGCCCCAGTGCCATCCATTTTCCTACAACTTTAATAATTTCAGTTTTTTTCACATCTGAATAAAACTCCATTGTGTATCTGGACCTCATCTTCATTATCCAGTCATCAGTTTATGAGCATCTAGGCTGGTTCCATTTCCTAGCTATTGTGACGGGAGCAGCAGTAAACAATGCCGAGCAGGTAGCTTTGAAGTAGTGTTGTGCCTTTAGAGCATGCGTCCATGAGTGGTGTAGCTGAGTCATACGGTAACTTGATTATTAGCTTTTTTGAGTAACATCCACATCACTTTTGGTAGTGGCCATATCAGTTTGTACTCCCACCAACAGTGAATAAGGATCACTCTTATCCTACACTATCTTCAGCATTTGTTGTCATTTATTTTGTTTTATTTATTTATTTTTGCTGACTTTAAAATGTTTATTCTTTAAAAAATTAGTTGCTTTTTATACAGCTATACAAAGTTCTTAATGTTTCTTTGGCAATGGAATATAATGGAATTTTACAACTATATAAAAAGTTACCTTTGCCTAAGAAACAGTATGTACCTGTGTGTACATAGTTGACTGACAAAATTCTCTACCATCCAGCACCCTAGTTAATTGACAAAATCAGCTACCTCATATTATAGGATTTCCAAATAGAAAGAGAAAGATACAGACGCACGCACACACACACACACAACCTTCTGTGGCTCACACAGTATCACGGCCCGATCTGCAGGCAATTGCAGTAATTGCCATATTTTGTTTTATTTTTGATGCCATTCTGAATAGAGTGAGATGGAATCGCAATGTAGTTTTAATTTGCATTTCTCTCATGGCTAAGGATCTCAAGCACGTTTTAAAATATTTATTAACCATTTGTATTTCTTCTTTTGAGAACTGTTCGTTTTCATCACCCTTTTTTAACTAGGCCATTTCTTGATATGTAGCTGTTGAGCTGTTTCTATGTTCTAGATGCAAGTCCTCTGACAGTTGTGTAGACCTGTAGGGCTGTCTCTTTGCTCAGTTGACTATTTCCTATGCTACACAAAAGCTTTTCCATTTCCTGTGCCCCTTGATCAGTGGTTGAGCTTAGTTCCTGAGCAACTAGAGTCCTTTTCAGATAATTCTTTTCTGTGCTTGTGTCCTATAATGAGCTCCCTATTTTTTTTCTTTAGCAGTTTCAGAGTTTGAGGTTTTACATTGATGTCTTTGATCCATTTGGATTCTTAATGTAGATATCCAACTTTTCCAGCACCATTTGTTGAAGAATCTTTCTCTTCTCTAGTGACTATTTTGTGCATCTTTGTCAAAAATCAGCTGGCTTTAGTTGCATGGACTGATGACTGGGTCTTCTCGTTCACTGATTGCATTTCTGTATGGGTACCATGCTGGCTTTGCTACTGTAGCTCTGTGGTGTAACTTGGAATCAAGTGTGGTGATACTTCCAGCAGCATTCTGTATGCTCAGGATTGTTTTGGCTGTTCCCGGGGTCTTTTGTGCTTCTATATGAAATTTATGATTGTTTTATCTGTTTCTATGAAGAATGGTGCTAGAATTTTAATCGGGATTACACTGAACTTTTAGATTGCTTTTGGTAGCATTGCCACTTTCACAGTATTAATTCTACTGATCATTAGTATGGGGGGTGTTTTTTCATGTCCTACTGTTTTCCTCAGTTTCTTTCTTCAGTGCTTTAAAGTTTTCATTGTAGAGCTTGTTCACTTCTTTGGTCAGGTTTACTACAAAGTATATTATTCTCTTTTTTTTCATTTTATTTATTTATTTAAGTAGAGGAAGAGAGAGAAAGAGGCAGCTAGAGAGAAAGGCAGCTGCAAACAAACTCCAGACGCATGCACCACCTTGTGTACCTGGTTTTTGTGGCTCCAGGGGAATGGAACCAGGGTCCTTTGGCTTTTCAGGCAACAAATAATAAAGTAAAAAAAAAATAATAAGGCACCAAAACATTAAAAAATTCTAAGAAAAAAAAAGTACCATAACCACTAAGCCATCTCTCCAGCCCTTATTATTATTTTTGAGGCTACTGTAAATGGAATTCTTTCCCTGGAATCTTTCTTTGTATATTTGTTATTGGTGTATAAGCAAGCAGCTGATTTTTATGTTAATTTTGTATTCTGCCACTTTGTTGAAAGTGTTTATCAAAGAGGGGTCAGAAAGAATGTCAGAGCCATATGTTGGGTCATGATATGCAGAGACGTTTATCTTGCACATAACTGTGGGCTAACTCCACAATGCATGACCCATATACCTCAACAAGGAGGAGCCAAGGGGAGGGGGCAGGTCACGGATGAGCCTAATAATGGTACCAAACTGACTGTATTTGCTGAATACAAAACTAACTAATAAAGAAAAAAAGAAAGTGTTTATCAGCTCCAAGAGTTTTCTGATAGAGACTTTTGGGCCCCTTATGCAAATAAGAATACCTCAGCTTCCTGCTTTTCTGTTTATATCCCTTTTATTTCTTTTTCTTGTCTATTACTGTAGCTAAGACTTTAAGTACAATGTTGAATATTGATGGAAAAGTGGGACATCCTTGTCTTATGCCTGATCTTACTAAGAATACTGAGTTTTTCTCCATTTAGCATAATGTTGGCTGTGGGTTGTCATGTAACCTTTATATAACCTTCCCCCTCTAGCCCACTCCAGGACTTTCATCATGCAGAGATATAAAAGCCTTTTCTGCATCAGTTGAGATGATCATATCATTTCCCACCTTGTGTCCATTTTTGTGACAGATTTCATTTATTGATTTATATCTACGGAACCAACCCTGTATCTGAGGAATGACCCCTGTGTGTGTCATTGTGGTATGTGATCTTGATCTCTTCTTGAATTTGGTTTGCAAGCATTTTATTGAGAATTTTTATACATTATGTTTATCAGATTGATCTATAATTTTCATATTTTTCTTGGAGATAGTAAAAAGGTAGATTCTGTTTTCTAATCTAACCTGCTAGTCTTTGCCTTTTGATTGGGGAATTGAGACCCATAATATTCACTGTTGTTATTGAAAGACTTATATTGATTCCTGTTATTTTGTAGTGTTTGGGGTTTTCTCAGTCCTCAATTGCTTAACAGTTATCCTAGCATCATTAACTTTTTTTCCCTGTAGCTCCTTGGATGTGTTTGTCCTTCTTATCCCTCTGAAGTATTCCTTTCAGTATCCTCTGAAATATTCCTTCCAGTATCCTTTGTGGAGCTGGCTTGATGCTCATGAATTCCTTTAGCCTACTTGTATCATATCTCCTTCCCCTTCAATTATAACTGATAGTTTCACCAGATATAGTAGTCTGGAAATTGTGCTCTTTCATGACTTGAAAGATATAATTCCAAGCCCTTCTGCCTTAAGGTTCCCATTGGAAAATCATCTGCTATTCTGATGAGCCCGCCTCTATAGTGACCTGAAGTTTCTCTCTTACAGCTGTCAATATTCTTTCTTTGTTCTGCACATTTAGTGTTTTAACTATGGTGTGACATTGGGAGTTTCCTGTCTGGTCCTGTGTATTTGGTCTTCTATATGCTTCTTGTATCTGGATAGACTTTCCCTACCTAGATTGGGACATTTTCTGCTATGATTGTATTGAAATTATTCTGTATTTTGTTGGCATGGTGTATGTCTCCCTCTTATGTGCCCTCAGTTGGCATGGAATACATTTCTCTCTTCTGTACCCACAGTCTGTAGATTTTCATGGTGTCCTATCGATCTTGCATGCTTCATCCATGTTTTAAAGTTTATCATTTTCCTTGACTAAGCTTATCAGTGAGCAACAGTCACTGTCTGAGATAGACCCACTGCAATACTTGCAGTGTCAGAGCAGTCTTCTCCTGACTGTGGCAGGATGGGGACAAGGGGACTGTGTGCACTGGAAGTCTACCTTGTCTTCAAGCTCTGATCTTGTGTTCTCTCCATGATTCATTCCATGGGCAAAGCTCTCCACTGAGCTTTTTTATTTCACTTACTGTATTTTTCATTCCCAGCGTCATTTCAGTTTGTTTTTTCTTCATTATTTCTGTCTCTTTAGTGAATTCCATTTTAATTCTTCCATTAACTTCCTTACTTCATTCAGCTGATTAGTTGTGTTCTCTTGAAGTTGTTCATTTCCTTGCACATATTTATCATCATGCTTTTCAATTCTTTGACTGGAATTTCATCTAAGTCTCTGTAATTGGGGGCTATCACTCTGGGGTTGGTAGGTTTTAGAGTGGATATGTTGTCTTGACTTTTCTTACAATTTGGTGGCTGTAGGGGAGTTGTGTATGTGTATTTTCTTGCACTTGGACTTTTTTTTACTTTAAAAATGTATTTATTTATTTGAGAGAGAGAAACATGTAGATAGAATAAGAGCCCCAAGGGCCTCTAAGCCACTGCAAATGAACTCCAGACACATGCACTACCTGGTGCACCTGGCTTACATGGGTACTGGGAAATTGAACCTGGGTCCTTAGGCTTCGCATGCAAGTGCCTTAATCACTAAGCCATCTCTCCAGCCCTTGCACTGGGACTTTTGTAGCAGACACTAGATTGTTGGTTGAAATTTTTTTAATTTCTAAATTTTGGACACTTGTCTTCTTTCAGTGGAGGTATTGTCTACATTCAGGAGATAGTTAACAATTATCCTAGCATCATTAATTTTTCCCTGTAGCTCCTTGGATGTGTTTGTCCTTCTCTTCCCTCTGAAGTATTCCTTCCAGTATCATGTGTGGAGCTGGCTCAAAGCTCATGAATTCCTTTAGCCTACTTGTATCATGGCTGATCGTTTCACTGTCTAGGTTGAGTGTCATCTTCTGCTGTTAGGCTGGTATTCTGGGCACTAGGCTTTCCCTAGGTCTCCCCTCTACTCGAATACTGCATTACCAGCAGTCACTGTTTGGGATAGACCCACTATAATGCCTGCAGTGTCATGGAGCTGTCTTTTTCTCCTCCTGACTGTGGTACAGTGGGGAGCTTTGTGCATTGGAATGTTTGCCTATACCTTCCTAGAGAATTTTCAACTTCAGATTTGCATGTGTAGTAGCACCAGGCCCTGGAGTCCACCAGCAATTTCCACTTCCAGAAGTTTTATCAGTTTAGCTCTGATGCCCAAAACTGTGACACATTTCAATTTAATTTTTATAAATGTTTTGAGATTCAACTTCTTCTTTTACCACATGGATATTCACTTGTTCTGGCACCTCTTACATTTTGCTTATTTATTTACCTTTTCCCAATACTATATGTACTAGCTTCATAGTAGGTCTTAAAATATTATGGTATAGTCCTTCAGTGTTTTTCTCATTAACATTATCATGGCTATTCTGAGTCCTGTACCTGTTCCTAGAAATTTTAGAACCAATTTGTCAGTTTCTCATATTCAAAAAAAAAAAAAGAGAGTAAGGTAATTTTGATTGCAATTGTGTTGAAAATATAGCTTTGTTTGAAGATAACTGATATAATAACAGTATTCAACATTCAATCCCTGCCGGGTGTGATGGTGATTGCCCTTAATCACAACACTCAGAAGACAGAGGTAGGAGGATCACCCTGAGTTTGAGGCCACCCTGAGACTACATAGTGAATTCCAGGTCAGCCTGGGCTACAGCAAGACTCCACCTCAAAAAACCAACATTCAGTCCCTAAAAATTCCTCTATTCACTTAGGTCTTCCTTAATTATGGTTTTAAATCGATCAGTCTTATACATAATTGGTTATACTTATAACCAATAGTTTATGGGATTTGTGCTATTGTAAATAATAATTTTAAATTTCCTAGTTTTCTTTGATGCAAATAAAAATGATTTTTATGTATTAAACTCAGATAGTATAGCCTTGCTAAATTTATTCTATTAGTTTGTCATAGATTTGTTAAGATCACCTACACATATGTGTCAGGAAATGAAATTTTTGTTTGTTTGTTTTGTTTTTCACGGTAAGGTCTCACTCTAGCTCAGGCTGAGCTGAAATTCACTATGTAGTCTCAGGGTGGCCTCGAACTCATGGTGATCCTCCTACCTGTGCCTCCCAAGTGCTGGGATTCAAGGTGTGTGACACCATGCCCAGCTAGAAAATGTAATTTTAACTTGCCTTCTAATCTACATGCTTTTTTTTTCTTTATCACACTAGCTATAATCTACAATGCACTACTGTATAAAGTGATCATAACAAACATCATTTTCTCATCTCCAGTACTATGAGAAAAGCATTCAGTCTCATACCTTCAGTATAATGTTAAGTTTCTCATTAGATGGATTTTTATCCTAAGAAATTGTTTATGCTATTTTCTGAGAATATTATGAATGAGTATTGCATTTTTTTTTCCTTTTCTTTCTGAGGTAGGGTTTCACTCTAGCCCAGGCTGACTTGGAATTCACTAAGTAGTCTCAGGGTGGCCTTGAACTCATGGCGATCCTCCTACCTCTGCCTTCCAAGTGCTGGATTAAAGGCATGCGCCACCATGCCCGGCTGAGTATTGAATTTTGAATGACTATTGAATCTTTGAATACTAGTAAGATACAGGTTTTCCAGGGCTAGGGAGATGGCTCAGCAGTAAACAAACTCTTTGAGTTCAGTTCCCTAACTCCCACACAAAGCCAAACTTGAAGTATTTCATGCATCTGTGATACCAATAGGAGGCGAAGCAGGAGAATCCAGGAGCTCGCAGGCCAGCTAGACTGGCGCACACGGTGGAAAACAACACAGGAAGAGCCTGTCTCAAAAAGCAGGTAGAAGCGAGCATGGTGGCACACCCCTTTAATCCCAGCACTCAGGAGGCAGAGGAAGGAGGATCGCTGTAAGTTCAAGGCCAGCCTGAGACTACATAGTGGATTCTCAGTCAGCCTGAGCTAGAGTGAGACCCTACCTGGAAAAATAAAAAAAGAGGTAGAAGGAGAGAGCACCCCAAGGTTTTCCTCTGACGTCCATGCCCTCTGTGGCATGTGAGCCCATGCATGCATGCACCCAGGCACACACATATAAATAATAAATAGATACATGGTTTTTCATTGTGGATCTATTAATATATTGTTAATGATATTCAAATACTCATTGATACTCAAATATTAAACCAACTTTGCCTTCCTCACTTGGTTATGATACACTATCCTTATATATTACTAGATTCAGTTTGCTAAGATTTTGATATATATGTTTACATCTTTTTTAAATTATTTGTTTATTTGAGAGAGAAAGTAAGTATGGGCCTTTCTATCTATCTGCCTTTCTGTGGTGGGAGGGGATTATGATCATGGTATACAGTCTATATGTGTGGAGGCTGTCAATAAATAGTTCAGGAAAAAAAAAAAAAAACTTCTTTCTTGCTAATTCACAGAACACAGACCAACCATTATGAGTATAGCATATGTGTCAGGATCATCAGTCAACTGACACATAGAGAACACTCTTCTCCACAGCACACTGTGCACACATTCATTCCAAGTGCCTTTGCAGCACTCACCATAGTTTGGACCACAGCAGTCTTCATGAATTTAAAGGTTTAAAAAAAATCATTGGGTATATTACATGACACAGTGGAATCAATCAGACTCACAGAAAAGTATGAGAACTTATTCAGATGATTGAAAATTAAATGATATGCTTTTAAGTAACAACTCACTGCTCAAATGAAAGAAAAATAATAGAACAAGCAATAAATATTTTTGACTGAAATAAAAATAACAGCATACATATATATATATTGTTTGTTTGTTTGTTGTTTTTGTTTTTCGAAGTAGGGTCTAACTCTAGCCCAGGCCTGACCTAGAATTCACTACGTAGTCTCAGGCTGGCCTTGAACTCACAGCAATCCTTCTACCTCTACCTCCTGAGTGCTGAGATTAAAGGTGTGTGCCACCATGCCTGGCTTCAAAATACATTTTCTGATATTTTATTTTTATTTATTTGAGAGAGAGAGAAAGAGGCAGAAAGAGAGAGAATGGGTGTGCCAAGGCACATGTACCACCATGTGCATCTGGCTTACATGGGTACTGGGGAATCAAACCCAGATCATCAGGCTTTGCAAACAAGTGACTTTAACAACTGAGCTGTTTCTCCAGCCCCAGATTTTTACATCTTTATTCATATCAGATGATACATTCTTAGTTCTTGCATAGCATTCTGTTTTTGTAACCCTGGCTTGTTTCAGTGTAAATTTGGTACTTTCATAGCTGAGCAGAAATGTTCCCTCATTTCTGTGTAGGGGCTGAGAGATGGGTCAGCTTTTAAAGGCACTTCTTTGCAAAGACTGATGGCCTGGATTCAATTTCCATGCAACCAAGTAAAACTGGATGCAAAGTAGCACATAATTCTGTCATTCATTTCCAGCATTAAGAGACCATAGCACGCATGTGCGTGCGTGCACACACACACATTTGCATAAGTAAATATATGAAATTACTTTAAAACTATAAAATTATGTTTTTAAGTGTTTTATGGAATTTCCCAAAACCATAACACCTAAAATTTTCTTTGGAAAGTTTTCAATGGATATATGTTTTAATTATTTATTATATCTTCTGAGTATTTGGTTGTTTATGTCTTCGAAGGAAATTGTCCATTTTATCTAAAGCTAACCTAGTATGATTGTCATAAACTTGTTCATAATATCTCCCTGTTATCCAGTGTATTTTTGTAAGACTTATAATGATATCCTCAGTTGGATCTCTGATATTGGTAATTTGTGTTTTTTCAATCTGTCTATAGTTTATTAGATTGTACCCCACTCCCCACCAAGGTAGGGTTTCACTGTAGCCAAGGCTGACCTGGAATTCACTATGTAGTCTCAGGGTGGCCTCGAACTCACAGTGATCCTCCTACCTGTGCCTCCCAAGTGCTAGGATTAAAGGCATGTGCCACCACGCCCGGTTTCTTGCCTTTTTTAACCCATTGAGTTAAATTGCTTTCATGATCGTGGGTAAAAGGTTGTTCCTTGTGGAATGGGAAGCTTACCAATGGCTACAACCACCGATGAACCTGACTCGTCCTCTCCCAGCAACCATTAGCTGCTTTTAGCTCCTCTGAGTGGTATAGTCTCATGGGCCGTCCCCCCACTGACGGGGAAATGTTGACAGGCATAACCTTGTGCAGGAAAGCACGGCTGTTGTGAGTTCATGAGTGTAATGGTCATGTTTGATCCAGAAAAAAATTTCATAGCCTATCCTACTTTTTTCTTTTCTTCTTTTTGGTTTTTTGACATGCCAGAGTCTCACTCCAGCCCAGGCTGACCTGAAATTCATTTTGTAGAGCAGGCTAGCCTTATAGTCTCATGGTGATCCTCCTCTCTCAACATTTCAAATGCTGGGCTTATAGGTGTGATCCATTATGTCTAGTTAGCATCCTTTTACTTCTAAGAAAGCATTTTCACATCTGAGTTTGATTGCTTATAGACAGCAGTATTTTCTATTTATGCTGTAATGTTATTAAAAACTCGGTGCCTTAAAACAGAAATTTATTCTTTTAACAGTCTTGTAGGTATGAGTTTAAATTAGGGTGTCAGCCAGGCCATATGTCTTACTAAGAGCTGTAGGCACAGAGACCATCTACAGCCCTTGGCTTGTGGCCCCATCTCCATCTTTAAAAGCAGCATCTCTAAGCTGGACATGGTGGCACACGCCTTTAATCCCAGCACTCGGGAGGCAAAGGTAGGAGGATCACCATGAGTTCGAGGCCACCCTGAGACTCCATAATGAATTCCAGGTCAGCCTGGGCCAGAGTGAAACCCTACCTTGAAAAAAAAAAAAAAAAAAAGAGGCAGCATCTCTGAACATTGTTCTACACAGAAATCTCCCTCTAACTAACCTCTCTCCGAATCTTAAGGACCTCTGGGTTTACAGTAGGCTCACCCAGGAAGTACAAGATAATCTTCCTTTTTTAAGGTCAACTGATTAGCAGCCTTAGTTCTCCATTGTGAAAACTAGTATATTCCAGTTTCTGTGGATTAAAACATGGGCATTTTCCAACACACAGCATATAATATCAAATCTTGATTTTTATTGCCTGATCAGTGTTTCAGGTATTTAGTGTAACAGTGTATTTGGGTTTAACTCTGCAATATTAACATTTGTTTTCCTTTTGTCCTATCTGATCTTGGCTAGGTTGTGGGTGGGGGTTTTTTGTTTGTTTTTGTTTTTGTTTTGTTTTGTTTCGGTTTTTTTCCCCTTGTTTTTTGAGGTAGGGTCTTGTTCTAGGCCAGGCTGACCTGGAATTCTCTATGTAGTCTCAGGGCGCCTTCAAACTCATGGCGATCCTCCAACCTGTTTGGCTGGGTGTTTTTTGTTACCTTTCTTCTGCATTCTTTTTTTGGGGATTGAGTGTCTTTAATTTCTTATTGGCGTTTTCTTGTTCATTTGTTTGGAGACAGATATATATGTACATATATATCTGTATGTAACCCACTCTTGCCTTGAAGTTCTGGTCCTCCTGCCTCAGCCTCCTGAGTGGCTGGGATTGCAGGCATGTGCAGTATGCTCAGCTCTCGGTGAGGACTTGTTGTGCGTCCACGTATATTCTCCATGGGTTCAATGTAATTAAAATCTACATTTTGGGCTAGAGAGATGGCTCAGCGGTTAAAGCACTTGTTTTCAAAACCCCCCAGCCAGAGTTTGATTCCCCAGCACCCATGTAAAGCCAGCCTGCACAAAACGGCACATGCATCTGGAATTCATTTGCAAAGGCATGGAGCACTGGCATGCCCATTCTCTCCCGCTTGCTCGCTAACAGATGAGGAATTGTCTTAAATCTACATCTTCCAATGATATTCCCAGTCTGTGTCTCTCCGTTTACAGTTCTGAACCTCCAGTTACAAATATGTTGTATAACCAAGAGCTTGGTAATAACTGTCTTGTCTTTTTTTTAATCTTTGCTTGGTTATGAATAATTTCTGTAGCTGTATCTCAAGTTCAGACAGCATTTTTTTTTCCTTCTTTTTTTTTTCAAGGTAGGGTCTCACTCTAGCTCAGGCTGACGCAGAATTCAAAAAGGGTGGCCTGAATTCACAGTACTCCCCCCACCTCTTACCCCCAAGTGCTGGGATTAAAGGTGTGCACCACCACGCCCAGTCCTCATAGAGCATTTTTCTACAAGATTTAATCTACTACTGGATTTTTTTTAATTCAGATGCTGTATTTTTATTCTGTAGAAATCCCATTTCCAAGTGGATGTATGTTTGATACAGGAGATCACTTTGTTGCTGACTCTGGGCTCAAGCAATTTGCCTGTGTCAGGGTCCTGAGAAGATGGTCTAGAGGCATGAACTTCTGTGCACATCTTCAGTCTTTGGTGGTTGTATTGTTTATTTTATTCACTGGCAATTTTCATACATGTATGCCATGTATTGATCTTGATGACATCGCTGGCTCGTGCCTCGTCTCAGTCATACTTCAGGTCTTCCTCATCAAGTCCATGTTTTCTTTTCTCTTGGTTAATACCATAATGGTTTTAAGGTCTGTCTCTACTAAAGTCATTTCTGGATGTGTTTCTAATGATTTATTTTTCTCCTTATGGCCATATTTTTCTCAAATATATGTCCTTTATTTTTAATTTTTAATTTTTTATTTATTTGAGAGAAAAGTGGCAGAGAGAGAGACAGAGAACGGGTGTGCAAGGGCCTCCAGCTACTGCAAAGAAACTCTAGACACATGTGCCACCTTGTGCTTCTGGCTTACATGGGTCCTGGGGAATTGAACCTGGGCTCTTTGGCTTTGCACACAAGTGCCTTAACCACCAAACCATCTCTCCAGCCCCCTTTAAGTTTTAATTGGGCTCAGACATTATGAGATTTATGTTACATAGTGTTGAATTACCGATTTTATATTTTGTTCTTTCAGTTGGATAAATTATGCACTAATTTGACTCATTTGCAATCAAATGGCAGTCTTTATTTTGGAGTAATTGAGCCCCACTACTAAGGTCTGTCCCCTTTGAAGACACACCAATGTTCCATGGGTTATGTGGTTCCTCCACAAACTAGTATGGCTCTTTGAAATCTTTAGGAATCATTTGGCCTATGGATTTTCAGCCTTGAAGAGTTTCTTCTCACATTTGCACAAATAATTAATTATACAGACACTGGAAGGGCTCCCTTATGAATCTATACTTCTCTCTCTTTGTAATTCTCATACTCTAGTACTCTGAACCACAAGTCCTAGCTGTCTCCACCTCCCCAAATTCCAATGTGCTTCTCTTCGATTTCATGAGGCCACTGGCTTTCTCTGGGCTGCCCTTCCTGTCCTGCAGCTGGACTGCTTTGGGCAGTGAGCTCTAGCACTTGTAGGTATTGCCTCATTTATTTCCCTCCTCTGTGGTGTAGTAGGCCTATACTGCTTGTTGTGCAATAATTGAAAACTCTTGTTTCATATATTTTTGGCCTGTTTTCTAGTTGTTTATGGCAGGAGGGAAAATTCTTATAGCAGTTAATCCTTCATGGACAGAAGCAGAAGTCTTGTCTTTTATTATTACAGTTTAGCCTGACATTCTTTTATCTCACATGATAGTAATACTTAAGATCGTGAATCAGCTGTGAGCAGCTCCTGGTACTCTCAAAGTCTGATCTTCAGCAGGTCTGGAATCTGCATTTCATTTCAGCAAGGTTCTCAAGAGTCTTGACAGGGTGGCATTACTGAAGGAATGCTGATCTTGGACTGCAGTCCCACTGCTGCCCTGTATTATGTGTAACCATGAGTACATAATGTGTGCCTGATTCTGTCACATGTGTTCTTGTGTTCCCTCATGTCATTCTGAGCACAATAGTTTTAGCTGCAGATAGAAAAAAGCTAACACTGAAAATATGTAGTCCTCTGCATGATTCATTCTGGGTTTGACCAGATGCCCTGATCCTTAGGGTTCCTCACATTTCATTCTACCTGGAAGTCACACGTAGCTCTGTAAAGCCCCCAGTCCTAGGCCAGCATAGTGGAAGCTTTCCGTGCTTCTGTTATAGGCATACTTCTGTGTGTCCAAAGTGTTGACCTGGCTCTTTCACAGCCAACTCAGTAGATTGGAACCTTTTTACTGCAACTTGCATGACATGTGGTCACCAAATCTCTGTGACAGCTTTAAATTTTATATATGATTGACAGCATATTGCTTGTCACTAATGAGGGAAACCATGCCTATTTCCTTGCTGCTATAAATGTTCAAAGTCAGCCGGACGTGGTGGCGCACACCTTTAATCCCAGCACTCAGGAGGCAGAGGTAGGAGGATCGCCGTGAGTTCGAGGCCACCCTGAGACTCCATAGTGAATTCCAGGTCAGCCTGGGCTAGAGTGAGACCCTACCTTAAAAAAAAATAATGTTCAAAGTCACTTAATCCCCTTACTTTCATGATTGGGACTTCAAATGTAGAAATATAAATGAAAAATAAAAGGATACATTTCATCATATTAGTGTGTAGCTCTTGGCCTAGACCTAAAGCCTTATAGCCCCAGTGTTTTCAACAACTATTGTACCTGTCTTTTAGACTTCTCATTTCTCATGATTTTGTATCAGCTACTGTTGTCCTGTCTGTATTTCAGAATTTGCCCTAAAACCTCCTATTCTTCATGACATATCTCTAAAATTATGTGGAAGTTTTTAAACTATAGTACTACTCCAGAGCTAGTTATTATTGACATAACTCTTAACCTCCTAGAAAACTTTCTCTACCCAGTTAATATCTCACCTCTGAACTGTTAGACATACATGTTTCAGACATGAGTAAGAAACTGATTCTAAACCCTATGTTGTTGTTTACTTCTTTGGTTCTTGGAGACAAGATCTCATTTATGTAGCCCAGACTGATCCTCCTGCTCTCACCATAAGTGTGAGAATTACATGCATATTGGCATCATGCCTGTTTTCTCAGTCTACTTCTTTCTGAGGCTACTATATTTGCCACTTTTAATTGTTCCTCTTACTCATCAAAAATGCCCAGAGATTGTGTTGGCATCTCATCATTAGCCAACAATATGTACGGGCAGTGTCATGCTATGAGTTAAAGCCACAGAGTTTGGATCAACTACTTAGTCCCTGAGTTTTAATCTTCTAGTATCTTTCTCCTTCTCCTTCTCCCTCTGCCCTTTCCTCCTTCCTTCCCTCCATCTCTCTTCCCCCTTACATACACACACATACAATGCCTTGAACATGCTAGACAAAAGCACTCTTAAAAATGCAAATGATACCTAATAAACCAAATAGTTCGTGGAAGTTAATGAGATGAAAGCTGGAGACATGGTTTAGTTGGTAGAGTGCTTGTCTGGCATACACAAAGCCCTGGTTTGATCTCCAGCACCCCATAAATGGGGTGTGGTGGTGCATGGCTGTTGTCCCAGTATACAGGAGGTAGAAGCAGGAGGACCAGAAGTTCAGTCATCTTCAGGTATATAAACAGTTTGAGACCAGCCCAAAATACATGAAACCATGTCTCAAAAAAAAAAATAATGAAATGATAATTTTATGTACAAAGGAGATAATAAATGGTTGTTCTGTCATGTCAGTTACTTGCTCAGAAAACCTTCAGTAATATCTTTATAGACTTTAAAATTAAATGTAAAATATCTCAGCCATTTTAGGGTGTCCTCATGTCAGAACCTCTCTCATAACTCCACACACATCTTTACACCTAAAAGTCCTCCCTGAAACATATCCTCTCTTTTACCTTTTTTTTTTTTTTTTTTTTTTCCTGAGGCAGGATCTCACTGTAGGCCCAGCTGATCTGGCACTCACTCTGTAGTCCCAGGCTGGCCTCCAACGCACTGTGATCCTCCTGCCTCTGCCTCCCGAGTGCCAAGACTAAAGGCATGCACCACCACGCCCAGCCAGCTTCTTTTGCCCTATTTTAACACCCACTGTGGGATTTATGTAGGTTGGTTTGGTTTTGTGTTTGTGATGCTGAGGGTCAGACCAGGGCCTTGAACATGCTAGACAAGTGCTCTCTCATGGAGCCACTCCCTTTTTAAAACGTAGTCAATGCTTATGTGTATTTTTACTTGATAAATGTTTTTCTTTAAATATTTTTATTCATTTATTTATTTGAGAGAGAAAGAGGCAAGTAGAAAGGGAGAGAGAATGGGTGCACCAGAACCTCTAGGCACTGTAAATGACCTCCAGATACATGCACTACCTTGTTGCCTCTGGTTTTATGTGGCTACTGGGGAATCAAACCTGGGTCCTTAGGCTTTGCAGGCAAGCACTTTAACCACTCAGCCAATTTTTTTTGTTGCTAAGAACAAAGATCCACAGACCAACTCCTTTTGTGCTTTCAGACTATAGATATGTGTTACTAGATCGTTCCCTTTATCTCTCTAAGCATTACAGGGCTGTTGTGGAGATTAAAAATAATATTCCAGGGCTGGAAAGATGTTTTAGTGGTCAAGGCACTTTCCTACAAAGCTAAAGGACCCAGATTCAATTCCCCAGGACCCACATAAGCCAGATGCACAAGGTAGCACATGTGTCTAGAGTTTGTTTGCAGTGGCTGGAGACCCTGGCACACCCATATATCCCCTCCCTCTCTCCCTCTCCCTCTCCCTCTCCCTCTCCCTCTCTCTCTCTCTCTCTCTCTCTCTCTCTCTCTCTCTCTCTCTCTCTAATATATAAATAAACAAATCTGCCAGGTGTGGTGGCGCACTCAGGTGGCAGAGTTACGAGGATCACTGAGTTCAAGGCCAGCCTGAGACTACATAGTGAATTCCATGTCAGCCTGGCCTAGAGCAAGACCCTACCTCGAAAAAGCAAACAAAAAGTAATAATAGTTCATGTCAAGCTGTTCACACTGTAGCTATCACAGAATAACCCCTCAGTAAATATGTTATTTTTTTATTACTGATGAACTTATTTTTGCCCCTCATTCAACTCAACAGATATTTTACAAATGGTGAGCAAAATGAAGTGGCTCTTTCAAATAACAGTACAACAAATGATTGGGAAAGATGGAGGCTGGGGAGATGTCTCAGTGGATAAAGCAATTGCCATTCAAGCCTGAGTATCCGAAGTTCAGATCCCCAGCTCCCACATAAAAGCTGTGGAGGGCTCCTGTCATCCCAGTACACTGACTGCAAAATGGGAGGTGGAGGCAAGACGTTCCTAGCAGCTGTGGTCCAGCTAGCCTGGTGCTCAGGAAGGGGAAGCACAGCACAGAAAACAGCTTGAATGAGAGAAAGACCTGCCTCAAAGAGGGGAAAGTGGAAGGCAAGGATTGACTCCTCAACATTGTCCTCTGACCTCCACAGATACACCATACATATACATACATCAAAAGAGAAAGGAGGGAGCTGGAGAGATGGCTTAGCAGTTAAAGTGCTTGCCAACAAAGCCAAAGGACCCAGGTTCAATTCCCCAGGACCCATGAAAGCCTGATGCACATGGTGGTGCATGCATCTGGAGTTTGTTTGTTCACCCATTTTTTTTCTCTCTCTGTCTCTTCCGCCCTCCCTCCCCCCCCCAAATAAAGAAATAAATAAAAATAAAATACTTAGGAGGGAAGGGAAGGGAAAGGAAAGGAAAAGATTTGAAACAGAGCTGTCTGGTACCAAAATCCTTGTTAGCTCCTATAACCTCTCTACCTGAAAAGAGTTCTTCCTAGGTCTAAGTGGAATAATCTTTGCAAGACTATCATGGGCTATGTTCTTCATCAGCTCACTCTGATCACCATCAAAATGTAATGTTTCCCTTAAAATACCCCAGCAGTGGTCTGGAGAGATGACTTAACCATTAAGGCGCTTCCCTCAAAGCCTAGGGACACAGGTTTGATTCCCCAGAACCCACGTAAGCCAGATGCACAAGGTGGCATATGTGTCTGGAGTTTGTTTACAGTGGCTAGAAGCCCTAAGGTGCCCATTCTCTCTCGCTCGCTGTCTCGCTCTCTCACTCTCTCTCTCTCATAAATAAAAGTATTTTTTAAAAAATACCCCAGCAGTATGTTACTGATTTGTACATAGCATTATACTATAGTAACTTCTGTGAAGAGCCATGAACTTTTTGACACCTGGATGGGGTTTGGACCCGTTGAGCACTTTGCACAGCAGTCAAAGTGAATGGAGATTGCTCAAGTCCCAAGTGGAGAATTCTGCCCAGCTCTGCCTCCTATTTCTCTCTGCCAGGCCCTATAACAGACACTGGACTTAACAAGAGAAGCCAGATTCTCTTCTCTTTAGGAACTTAACAGTTTGATGAAAATGCTTTGAAACCATTAATTCTTTTTTAATGGACACATTAAAATCAAATGGCCCAACACTTGAGTAATGTGAATGTGCTCTTGTTTGTTGTTTGTACAGATGCACTTGTCTCCTCCAGCTGCTGTGCCAGTTTAGACTCCATGGTCACCTCCCTCTTCAAGCACATAGCAAAGGAGGGGAAGAAGCCACTTCGATGCAGAGAGGCTGTGCAGGCTGGTCAGAGACTGTTCCATTTTATGCAACAGAATCCAGATGTCCTGCAACAGGTAATCTACTCCGCAAGGTGGTAAGAAACAGTGTTTCCCAGAAGCAAGCCTGATTCCTGGACTTGTGCCAGGTGTTTTATCAAGATGTTTCCTAGTTGCTCTCTGGGAGTGTTTTCCCTGAAAGTGAATAGTACTTGGCTTTGGTATTACCCATCCTCAAGAAACTTCTAGTGACACTCAGGTCACCACAGTGATATTAGGATTCAAAAAGAGAACATTCTTTCAGAGGCCTAAGAAGAATAGGGCGAAAATAGAACAAGAAGAGAGATGGCTTAGTAGTTAAGGTGCATGCCTGTGAAGCCTAAGGACCCAGGTTCAATTCTTCAGTCCCACATAAGCCAGATGCACATGGTGGCGCAGGCATCTGGAAGTTGTTTGCAGTGGCTAGAGGCCCTGGCACACCCATCCTCTCTCTCTCTCTCTTCCTCTCTGTCTCTAATAAATAAATTAAATAAATCTTTTAAAAAATGGAACTAGAGCCGGGCGTGGTGGCGCACGCCTTTAATCCCAGCACTCGGGAGGCAGAGGTAGGAGGATCGCCATGAGTTCGAGGCCACCCTGAGACTCCATAGTGAATTCCAGGTCAGCCTGGGCTAGAGTGAAACCCTACCTCGAAAAACCAAAAAAAAAAAAAAAAAAAAAATGGAACTAGAAATAACATCCTCTGGTTTCCTCCCTAGAGCTTTGGGAAAGGTCATCTTAAATTTGCATAGTAAGGCCTTGGGTAGGCTGAGACACTGTCCTGTGCTGGACTCTCAGGCTTTACCAGAGAAGCTACCAGAAGTATCATCTATAGAAGCATAGTTAGCAGTGTTTTCAATGTCAGATCAGGAGTCACAATTGAGACAGATTATATAATATTCCCAAGAACACTCAATTAAGTTATAAAGTCACTATTTATTTTCACACATATTTTCTAACTGCCTAGTATGGGTTAAGTCCAAATCAAATTCTGTCTTAAAGAACTCACTCACTTCTGCAAGTCACAGAAACAACATGCATAAAAGTTAGTGTCCCATGCCAGGAATAGTCCAGAAAGAATAATGCCATTTTATGGGTATACCATCACTGTAACTATGATAGTTTTCCTTCCACAAAGTTAGAAATTGTATCTTTGTCCTGTCCTCAGTTGTTTCCTTTTGCCAAATTATACCCATAACAGTCTGGTTTGCCAGTAGAAATACTTCTACTTGGCTACATTATCATTAGTGAGCAAATAAGTCATCTATAATTGGCAGAAAAATGTCATTTTAAGTGAAAAATGATTAAAACGAATGAGACAGCCATGGAAGGTTTACTTCCTGGATGTGCTCTTTTGGCTAATATTTGTCATGACATTTCAAACGTGGGTGGGAAGTATAATTCACTTGTTGTGTAACTAGTGAAGGGCTACAGGCTTCTAACTAGCTGGTATGACCCTGGGACTGTTTCGGCTGGCTGGGGTACAGTTCACCGGGGACCTGGCCAATCTGATTTCTGACCCATCCATGAATACTCATTGCCTTTAGTGACAAGATCTAAATCAGTTCTTCTCATCCTTCCCCATGTAGAACACCTGAGCACTGTTGCAAACTCCCACCTGTACTAGGGACAGCTGCCTTTTTGGATGGAGGTGAAGGTGGGAAGGGGAGGTCTTCCAAACCATGACATGTTGTCTGAGTCTTCCAGTGCATCTGAGAGACCTTGAGTAACGTGGGTTGTGGGAACATGGGTTTCACGATCTGGCCAGTCTGTTTCATTTATTGAGGACATACCATGTACAAGGTGTAAGAACCACTAAGACTTATAAAGACACAGTTTCTCTTCTTTAACCATTTCCTATCTTGGGGCAGGGGCAAAGAGATAAGTAGCTAACAAGTTATTTGACAATTTTATTAACATGATAAAGAATGACACAAAAGGGAAGGACTATCGAAGAAGTCTCATTTAGACCCCACAACAATCTTGAAATGTAGGTATCATCCCCATTTTACAGACGAATCAACTAGGTACCACAGGATTATCTGAAAAGCAGTAGAGTTGGAATTTGAACCAAAGGTCTGTTTTGATCAAAGGCTAACGTCCTTACAACCCACACCCAATTCAGTGGGATGCTGTGCGAAACATTCTGTTATGGTTTGAATGCCCCTCCTCTGTCCCCATCTCTCCACTCCTGCCACTGGTACAGGTGGGAGTGTGCCACAACCCTCAGGTGTTCTTCATGGAGAAGGTTGAGAAACAGTGACTTGGATCATGATGTCACTAAAGACAGTAAATACCCATGGGTGGGTGAGATCTCAGACTATCCCCTGCCCTGCCATTGCAGGGACAGTACACCAAAGTCACTCTTGCTGGCATTCCACCATCATCACAGTATTGTCTCAGAAGCTTTGGCAAAACTTTTAACTTAGTAGAGAACTTTAGCAAACATTAGTAGGCTGTGAGCGAGTGGTCCGGCTGTTCAGGAGAGCGGCCAGTGTGTCTTTACTCAGAATTACCATGTGTGTGTTGGTTTAAGTAATTTCTGTGTGTTAATAAGACTTGGTAATCTTTCACTTTATAGCATATGACTAAGTAGTGATATATCTTTATTAAGCAGTATAATACATTCTATTTATTTGGAATGTAGGCTTTCAGATAGCATTTTAAATATTAATGACTGGTCTGTGATAGTCAGCATAAATATGATTTGCATTAGCACTAGATTATATCATCTTGAGTGCTTCTGATGTCAACTATTGAGTATAGTAGTATCTGACATCATCTCCTTAGGTCACTGACAACTTTGACCTCTATTCTTATGCACAGTTTCTGTCGTCTCAAAAGCTCTTTTGAATTGATTTGAAATTTTGACTCTTCCCCTTTATGAGGCAGTAAAATTGATAATTATTCAGATGGGAACTGAGCGCTGAGTGAAAAATCAATTCCACCCGCTCTCTGCTGCGTATAAAATTACTTCTGAGTCGGCTGGACTGAACGGATGGCCAGAGTAAAAGCAGCAGGCAGGAGTAGTGGGAAGAATTAGCTGGACAGAGCTAATAGCCTGAAGGGATGGACCTGGAAAAGAGGGAGTGGGCCAGTTGGGGGTTATTATGAGCAGGGATGGGCCCCATTGATCATCTGTTTACATCAGCTTTCCAAGACCTTATAAATCAGCCCTGAAGAGCTGCAGAACCAAGATGCAGCCTCTTACCAGAGGGACTCTGTATTAGATTATTCTCATTTTCACACTCAGATGAAAAGTGAGCCATTGATTATTCATTGGTTGCCCATTAAGTACTGTTTTTTTATAGATGATTTGCCTATCACAGAAGGTAATGAACAAGGTTGCTGCTTCGTAACTTGAGGTTTCAGTTTTCAAGGCATCTGTGCCGGTTAAGTAATGCCTAACCCTATTAAAAGGAATGGGTTACAAATTGCTTAACAGTGCTGAAAAACTAGACCCTAATGACTAATTGTGCTTGGAGTTTAGAGAGGGCTTGTCAGCTCTTTAAACTAAACTGATGCAATGATGCTGCAATTATTTACTGGTTTGAACTGCCCCCACACACACACACACACACACGGACATATTTTGCTAGAAGCATCATTGTGTGAAGTGTCAACTCCAGACTGCAGACGTAACCTCCTGGAGCTTCCACGTACTCAAAGTGTGAACCTGGGAAAGGTGTCCCAGCATCCTTACAGGCCTCTACACTTGTGTACAGCAGCCTGGGAAAGACACTTAAGTACCTCTTACCTGAAAATGCATTATTACGACCTGCTATAGAGCTTCAGTTTTTTAAAAAAATATTCTTCAGGGGTGGAGAGATGGCTTAGCAGTTAAGCGCTTGCCTGTGAAGCCTAAGGACCCCAGTTCGAGGCTGGATTCCCCAAGACCCACATTAGCCAGATGCACAAGATGGTGCATGAGTCTGGAGTTCATTTGCAGTGGGAGGCCCTGGCGCACCCATTCTCTCCCTCTCTCTCTATCTGCCTCTTTCTCTCTCTCTCTGTCACTCTCAAATAAATAAATAAAAATAAACAAAAAAATTTTTAAATATTCTTCAAATAAGCCATCTTCCACATTTTGTGAACAAATGTAACTTTTCAAACATTAAAATTTAGTCCATTTGAAGATCCATTGTAAGTGAATCTGTTTCAAGTAAGAAGTTGTTTCAGGTTAAGCATTGTTTCAACTTCACTACTGAGGGGGAAAAAGTTTACATAAAATAGTGGTATCAGTGTTTTTATGTGACTAGGAAAATAAATAAGTTTCAGAACAGACCAACAGTAGCCAAGATCTTATTTGTGCCCATAACCAATAATCATCACTTACCTAATTGTTTCGAAGATTTGTAGAGTTAGTGGGGCGTTTCAGAGACTTGACTAATTCTGTTTGAAATAAGAATAGTGCACGGGAGCCGGGCATCGTGGCGCACACCTTTAATCCCAGCACTCGGGAGGCAGAGGTAGGAGGGCTATGAGCTCGAGGCCACCCTGAGACTACATGGTGAATTCCAGGTCAGCCTGGGCCAGAGTGAGACCCTACCTCAAAAACAACAACAATATATATATGACACTGGTGCTGATTGCTTCCCTAACTCATAATTTCAAAAAAAGTAATTGCTTTGGAAGAATCACATCTTCCACAGAAGTAAAACAGGACCTGTGTGGTTGTCAGCAGTACCAAGTACAGTGCTAAATCAGTAGTAGTACTAAGCAGCACAAGGTATCTTTTGAGGCAAGCCCAACCGACTGCTGTTTGTTTTTTTTTTTTTTTTTTAATGCAAGAGAGAGAGAGAGAGAGAGAATTGGCACATCAGGGCCTCCAGCCAATGCAATCAAACTCCAGACACAAGCAACACTTGTGCTCATATGTGACCTTGTGCTTGTGTCACTATGCGTCTGGCTTACATGGGACCTGGAGAGTCAAATATGAGTCCTTAGGCTTTGCAGGCAAGCGCCTTAACTGCTGAGCCATCTCTCCAGCCCTAGAACAAGGTATTTTTAGTAAATAGAGTTTTTCATGTCTAAATACATTATGTAAAAGAATTAGAGCAGTTAGATTTTACCTTAGCCACTCTAGCCAAGTCATCTGTTTGGCTTGGGTCAGCATTCCTAGAAATGCAAAGAAGTAAGTTCTAATTATGATTTCTTTATTTTATTCTTCATTTTTATTTATTTTTTGTTAACATGGCATTTAACTAGCAATTGTGAAAAGCTGTCAGGAGCTATAAGAATCATACTTCAGCAGGGACATAAGCTGAAAGAACATTCACTCCTTCCTCAATCAGTCAGTCAATCAATGGAAATTGCTTTTGTATAGTGCTCTTCATGACATGCATCCCAAAGTGAATTACAGCAAGAGGGAAATCATCTGCTCTTTCTTCATTTCTGTGTTTAGACTGAGATGATATTGCTCAACATTTTGACATACTATACAAGACATCTTTCATACTTACGATTCCATTCCATGATACTAAGTAGGAGAAAGTGCGCACACATATTTAACTGATATTGAGCCCCTGGTCTATAGTACCTTAGCAAGCCTCTTAACAGAAGAAAACATTTCACAGATGAAATATAGTTACATCTCATAACCTTTTTAAAAAATAATTAACCAGGTCTTCAATGTTAATAAAACCATTTCAAGTGATTCGTAGACAGAAAGGGCACCCTCCAGATAACCAATAAGCTCAGTCTGGTAGGTTTGTAAATTTATGATTGAAAACGTGACAGTAGACTGATACCAGAAAAAGAACATTCTGACTTGGTCAGAGGATTTAAAGGAAGCCAGGGCTGTGTCATTAGATACCCAAAGTGAAAAATAGGAACTCACATTTCATGACACTTGTTTCTCACATATGTAGCTGTAATCTTCAAATTTTCCACAGCAGTTCATGCATATATGGTATGGTATTTCTAGGGGAAAATAATAATGGCAAAACATGAGAGTTTTCTCTTATGGGTACTAACTTCAGTTCCTTATATGTACACCATGTAACTATCACAGTATCTCTGTAAAGATGTATTACAGATATAGAAACTAAGGCAGAAAAATATTAAGTAATTCTCCCAAGGTCACAAAGTCAGTAAATTGAAGAACTAAAATTTTAATCAATGTCTGTTTAACCCTACAGTTCACATGCTTAACCCAAAGTTCTCCACTCCTTGATTGATTTGGTGGCTTCTGTTATACAGAATGTGTCCACAGCATTAACAGTGAGGCAGGTGAGCTTCTAGTAAGTTCCAACCAGTCATCTTGAGATAGAGTGATTTAGAATAGCTGGAGAGCAACTTCATACTGCAGTCTGGGACAAAACAGATGGGCAGTGACCCAAAGAGGCATCGGGAAAAGGAAAGAGAAGTATCTTTGCCAGCTGGTGCAGAAAACGCCCTGTGGCTTCTACCGTCTCTCTAAGGCAGAGCTAACCAAGCTTCCTCTCCTTTGTGTTTGTGTTCCCACCCCCATTCATTAATTCTGTAGTCAGATGATGAGGGTGTAAAATGTAGTAGGACATGTGTCCTTGAGGAGGTCAGAGTGTAGCAGTCTAACTGTCTCATGGTGTTCTTTTGTAACCTTGCCATCATACCTCTGGGGAAGCTCTTGGGGTTTCCTTTGCCCCTGGTTTCTGCAGAAGACCATCCAGATGGCAGCTGTGCACTGAAGGTAGAGAAGCAACATGTGCCCTGCGTCTGTCCCCTGCACCCACCACATCTCTGTTTCATCCCGCCTCTCACCACTTACTTACTTGTTAGTACACAGCGTCAGTTTTTAATTCTGCCTCATGCATTGCCTGTATTCTATCAATAGCCCTTCTTAAGGCCTAAAAAGAGGGCATGAGTGAGCTTGATAAGGGAAATAAATTGTGCTCAACATACAGTATATGTCTGCGAGAAAATGTCAAACACTTTAAAGGAAACCTACAGTTGAGTATGCATGGCTGTCTCAAGGGGGCAGCCTCGACACATCTCCAGCTGTCACCTTGCAAGGTCTCTTGCCAGATACACCACTGAAGTTTCTGTCCTAATGGAAAACCAGAAATGCAAATTTTAGATGTTGGCTACTGACTAAAAATGAAAAGAAAAAAACAGGTGGGAGACCACCAATGTATGTCTAGCTGTCAGTTTTCTAGCTGTGTAGTGTGTAATCCTAAGGTATTGCTAATCCAAGACCTGGTGCATAGTCTCTTATATTTCCCACAGACGGCCATCCCCATGGCACGCCTACTGATATTACTTCCATCTGATGGCTTGATGATACTTGCTTTCACTATACTTAAGACTTAAAGGGGCATTTGATCACATGTGACTTTTTGGAGCTTTTGTAATTTTTAAAGTAGCCATGTTTGTTTGAAGCAAAAATAAAATTGTGTGTGTGTGTGTGTGTGTGTGTGTGTGTGTTTTCTAATTACAAAGAATGAAATAAGAAACATCTAGGAAGACCAGCTATAAACAAAAATATTCAGGCAACAAAAAAGAAATGAAAGTCCAAGAGGGTATAACCTTGTTCAGAATGAAACAGTTGTGATTATTGCCCCAAAGACCAATAAACAAAGTTAATGTTTTTAATTTTAAAAAATAGAAAAATAGTAAAATTTTGTTTAAATGGCATTTTATCTGTAGTGTGATAAAATTGTGTGTCAGTCTTTAAAAAGATGACTCTAGGGCTAGAGAGATGGCTTAGCAGTTAAGGCACTTGCCTGCAAAACCTAAGGACCCAGGTTCGACTCCCCAGAACCCACGCAAGCTAGACACACAAGGTGACACATGCAAACAAGGTGGTGCACACGATTGGAGTTCAATAGCAGTGGCTAGAGGCTGTGGCATGCCAGTTCTCTCTCCTTCTCCCTCCTCATTAAAAATAAGAAGAAGAAGAATGATAACTCTAGTCTTAATCCTGTTACTAACTATATGTCTGTTATTTTTACATTTGTTATAGGAATATTTGTTGAGTTACTGTTTCAACTGTAAACAAAAAATGGTATTACTAAAGAGAAAAACATAGTTAAAACAACTATTTTGACTTACAGATCATTAAATTACTGCTGTAAGCATGATAGCACATGGTCACAGAGAACCACCTTTTCTCTCAAAGATCACTACATCTTGATACTTGCCCCACCTCCCAGCAGAGCCTACTACTGCACAGAGTTGGCAGATACCTGCAAAGCACACTCCCAGAAAGTTAACTTCCAGATATAATCGGCAGCCATCACGTTAGGTGTCAGTCCGTGTGTCAGAAGTCACTGCTCCACAGTCAGTCAGACGGTCACGTGAAGCTTATGCTGTAATATCTGTGCAGTAGTCCTGCTGAGATCACATACGTGAGTGGAGAAAGAAAAAATACCTCAAATATCGTTCCAAACAGTTACCAGAACAGAGGGGCCCTCCGACCCTACTAGGACATGTGTTTTTCTACCTCTAAGCACACTTGAAGGATGTAATCCATTGATAGCATAACTTGCCTTATTAATTGAAAGGGATGGAATCCACCAGATGTAGCCCAAACCAGCAGAGAGTTGGGTGACTAAGCAACAGCAAAGATACCATATTGAGCGAGCCAGAATCCAGTCTCCAAGTCATTTATTTCAGCCAGTGACAATACATTTAAACTCCTGTGCCTCAGCAATGATTGATGGTTTAATATCATATATAATTTTTTTAATGAAGGAAAACCATTTAAATATGTTACCATTTGCACTGGTATTCTCCTATGTACATAACTGCATTTAATCATTATGGGGATTGTTTTTATACTTGTGTAATTTGTATCTAAGAAATAACTGTCAAAACCATCTTATGCTGTTGCTGGAAATGGTACAGTGTGCTTCATACTTGAATAGATTCATTCTTCCCTGCACATAATTAAGAGTGCTGGAGCTTTCACTGCCACCACAGAGGAATTCCGTGTTTACATTTCTGAGAATGAAAAATAAGCCACAATGTGTTTTTCAGGTTCTTGTTTTCTGAGGCTATGATATTTAAGTACCTTAGTTCTGTACCAGTGTATGATTTGAAGAGTTTGATTTTAAGACTTTTAATATTAAAATACATAATAAAATTTTATTATCTAATTACAAGAGGGTTTAGCCTCTTATTAAAGTTGCTAAATCAGGCTTAGATTAGCATTATAATGGCACAGTTTGACATGGAATACTCAGAAGTCAAGTTCGAAGGGAGGGGTTTGTTGTTGTTTGGAGGGGGTTTTACCCCCACCCCTCACACAAAATAACAAGGATGAAATGCATGTATGGAAGCAAAAAAGGAGCAATTTGGGATGCTGGAGAAGGAGTGGAGGTGTCAGCCCAGGATGGTACCCTTAGGCAAGGCAGCTGGTATATGTAGCCTTTTGTTTATCTGCTACTGGTTTATGTAGCCTTTAGGCCGGCACCAGAAACAATCACTCCTACAGGGTCAGCTGCTGGTCAGAAGCAAAGTAAGAAAAGATTTTGCGTCCAAACACAGCAGCCATAATTTCTGTACAGCTGGCACCTGCTACTGGTGCACAGCATGAAGGTGAAAGGTCAAAGAGGCAGTTGTTCAAAACTCAAGAATGGCTTAAAGGGACTTGTAGATTAATCTGCTTTATTAACTTCTGTATATTAGATAACTATTGCTGTGAATGACAGTACATCTTTTTGAATAAGTCGCATCTCTTTCTCTTTTAAATTAGCTTTTGAGTAATGAATATTAAATAGAAAGCATTTCAGGGGTAATTAAATGAAAACAGAATGATGTCATTTTACAATTATGTTTGTATGTTTATAGAATAGGGGAATTATGTTTTCCAACGAGCCCTTTAAAAAAAAAAGCCAGCTCTTTGTAAAGAAGAATTTGGAATAAATAAGTCACACATCCTTTAGCCTTTGTCTTCAAACTAAAAACAAATGATGTAGTTTGTGTCTTAGGCTGAAGTCATTGGGTGCCAATGGCTTGATTTGGCATTTCCAGAGGCTACACACATTTTCCTTATGAATGAAGGTGACTGCAATCTGTCATCATCCTTTTATCTACAGTTTAGCACACTCAGTTTTGCTATTAGTCTGCAGTAAATGTTCTCAAAATAGTGAAGAAATTATACAAAGTGGACAGTAGCTATGCCTTGTCCTTCACACGGAAGTAAGGCAGATAGAGCACAGTAAGCGCTGCTTGCTTCCTGCTCGGTCCACTAGTACTTAGGCATGCTTTTGCTATTGCTGCTCACCCCTCGTTGACAAATGGCAAGTAGAATGGTTTTAGCCTCTTCATTGATAGTGATGGCCATAGATTGGCTCTCATTGTAAACTAGAACAGAAAAGAATTCATTAAATATATTCTTTTTCGAAACCTCTACCAAAAAAAAAAAAAAAAAACTAGAAATTTTCCATGAGTTAAATACTGACATAAACTCTGTTTCCTACAGACTGTTTGAAAGGGGTGATTCTATCTCTTGTCAGTGATTTTTGATTTTTTGTATTTCGGCTTAAGGATTCTTATAAAATGAAAGCACTGCAGAGGACGTGTGCATTTTGTGCTGGTGTGGCACACAGAGCAGCAGTGATCCTTATTTCACAATCAGATTATTCAGGGTGTCACTAGGAAGGATGAGGGCTACACCTAACGTCATCTCCTTGTAACACATGTAAGCGAGCCAAGGACTTTTCACAAAGAGACTGGCTGCTTTGACCAGAAAGATTAGGCTGGGAATTTTTCTTATCCTTCCACGACACATTAGAATCTGCTGAACCTTGTTTTAAAGTTCTAGATTTTGTCACCATCCTAGTAAAAACCTTATGTTCTAAAACCCAAAAATTGGCTATAGAAAGAGAACCTGATTATGGTTTTTTTTAAAAAAAGTAATAGAAGCAAGTAGCATATGCTCAACCATGCTAAGTGCTAGGTAGATTTATATGAATGTATATATCTTCTTTTTTTGTTTTTGAGGTAGGGTCTCACTCTAGCCCAGGCTGACCTGGAATTCACTGTATAGTCTCAGGGTGGCCTTGAACTCTCTGTGATCCTCCTACCTCTGCCTCCTAAGTGCTGGGATTAAAGGTGTGCACCTCCACGCCCTGCATATATATCTTTATACACCAGAATGTGTGTGTACACATTTTTTATTTAAGCTTCTCAACTCTGTGAACTATGTGTGTCACCCTCTTCTAGGCAGAATATTAGAAATGAGGTCATAAGAAATTAGGTCATACATTCAGTACCATGCAGCTAACAGGCATCAGAACTTGTGCTCTTTTTAATTTTTATTTATTAAAGAGAGAGGTAGATAGAGATTGTGCATGCCAAGGCCTTCAGCCGCTGCAAACAAACTCCAGACACAT
Organism: Dipus sagitta; assembly: GCA_036346955.1. Lineage (NCBI taxonomy): Eukaryota > Metazoa > Chordata > Mammalia > Rodentia > Dipodidae > Dipus > Dipus sagitta. The sequence goes on along the minus strand of CM070777.1, from coordinate 45,086,189 downwards.
GTGCCACCTTTTGCATCTGGCTTATGTGGGTCCTGAGGAATCGAACCTGGGTCCTTTGGCTTTGTAGGCAAGCGTCTTAACAGCTAAGCCATCTCTCCAGCCCCAGAACTTGTGCTCTTAACCTAGAAACAGGATTGGCTGGGATAGAAGGGCAAGAAGAAATCCATAATTTGTTCATAAATCCCCAGTTGAGTATCACTCCTTTCTTTGAGAATTATTGTGGGCACAAGGTGGCACATGTGTCTGGAGTTCATTTACAGCAGCTGAAAGCCCTGGCATGCCCATTCTCTCTCTTTTCACTCTCTTTTCTCTCTCGCTTGCTCGCTCGCTCTCACTCTTTCTCTCTCTCTCTCTCTCTCTGTCAAATAAATAAAAAAATTAATATTTTTTAAAAATGATTGTGTGGCTGGAGAAATGGCTTAGCAGCTAAGGTGTGTTCACCTGTGAAGCCAAAGGACCCAGGTTAGATTTCCCAGGACCCACATAAGCCAGATGCACAAGGGCCACATGCATCTGGAGTTCGTTTACAGTGGCTAGAGGCCCTGGTGTGCCCATTCTCTCCCCCCCTCTCCTTGCAAATAAATGAAATTAATTTTAAAAAAAGATTGTACAAGAAGTAGACACTTGGCCCAGGCTGGCTCAGTTCATATGTTCTTTGCTAGGTTTGGTTTGTTTTGCGCAGCTTAGATCAAATGCAGGTCCTCAGAAATGCTAGGCAAAGTCTCTGCTACTGAACTACATGGCCAGCCCTTCCTTTCTGGATTTAGCAGCTGACATATAGATGATCATCAGCCAAAGGACAACTGTTCCCTGCCATATGCTCAGAGAAGACTGAAGAGAAAAGAAACAGACATGCAGAGAGGCTCATGAATGAGGACCACACAGCCAGGTGAGGCAGGGTAGAGCCAAGACAGAGCGAGAACTCAGATAGAGGAGTTCTGAGAACCACATGAACCACTGAATATAGGCTCATCTAATGCAAGATATTCAATGACTATGTCAGAGAGCCTTCACCTTCAAAGTCATAGCCAGCACAACTCAGTTTATTTTGTTGTTACGGTTTTGCCCTGGAGGAAAAATATTCATGTCTGTTAATTCTGTATTCTTGGCTGTGCTTAGAAGATATAGTGAGTGCTCTTGCACTATTGAAATTCCATCCTTATTTTAATGTTTTTTATTGGAAATACTTTTTTTTTCTTTATTTGTTTACTTGCAAGTAGAGAAAGACATGAGTGAGAGGAAGAATGGACACGCCGGGCACTCTGCTAAATGCAAACAAACTTCAGATGTATGCACCCTTTGTGCACCTGGCTTTACGTGGGTCCTGGAGAACCAAACCACATCAGACTTTGCGAGCAAGCACCTTTGACTACTGAACCATCTCTTCAGCCCTGCTCTGTGTTTTGTTGTTGTTGTTGTTCAGGACTTCCTGTGTCCTTGGAGTAATTATTTTACCACTTTAAGGATAATGCTACTATAAGGAGGGAATTGTTAGCATACTTGAACTGGCCTCCAAGATAAGATGGTGGAGCCACTTAAGCTGAAAGTTCCCAAGATTTGCTGTCTGAAGTTTTATCCCATTCATCATTCCTTCATGCCTCTTTATACCAGGCACATTGGTACCAGAGACAGGAAAACATTCCAGTAAGTACATACTGGCAAGTCCTATGAGCAGAGAACATGAAATAAACTGCCAAGGGCAGTAGTAGAAAATTCCAGGCTTGAAAAGAACTCACACTCCCACCCCAGGCAAACAGCCATAAAGAAAACACAAAGCAAGAGCTCTATTAATACCTACGCTTAATGTAGCATCTCATTTTAGATGGAACATGGAAGTTCCACTCAGTGAACTAACAGCGTCAATTAGAGATAAGTGCATTCAGAAGGAAACAACTTGATGGGTAAGCAAGAAGAGATTAATAAATACATGAGCTCCTTAAGGCCTATTATGGCTCAAATATGAAATGGTCTCCACAGGGTCATGTGATCACTGCTTAGTTCCAACTGGAAACTTTGGGAGGTCAGACCTAGCTGGAGGAAATAAGTTGCTGGAGGTAGGTCCTCAGGGGATCTTGTCCCTAGACCCTTCCAGTCCATCACAAGGTGAGAGCCTCCTCTTTTGCATGCTCTTGTTGCCATGATGTTCTACCTAAACAAGATACCATGGACTGAGCCCTCTGAAGCCTTGACCCCTGACAGATCTTTGCTCCTTTCAATTGTTTATGTCATATAGCTTGGTACTATTAAGAGATGAAAAGCTAACTGACACAAGGCTACACGTTTTTCAACTCTGTACCAGTAGTGCCTGACACAAAAGAGGAAAGTAGTTAGTGTAAGTGAAAGAAAGGACGTGTGAGGGGAAAAGAAGAGAAGGCCTCTAGCACAGTATGTGGCATACAGTAGGTGCTCAGTGTGTCTTGCATCCGTACCTCTAGCAAATAAAAAGAATTATGATCAAGCACGGTTGGTTCAAATTGTGTGCACATGATAACTTGATAGATAACCAGGGATTCAGAGCCTCTAGCCTGTTTGGAAACTGCAGAAGTTCCACCCCAGGTAGATGATGTGCTGTTATCCCACAGAGGAAGGAAGCCCTCCTTCCCCACCCTGTCATTTCCTCAGCATTAGAGATGCTGTAAACAAATTGACAGAAATCTGGAGGAAAGTAACTCAAGTGATTTAGGAGAATGGAAGAGCTGGCTTATGGGGCCAGATTAAAGAAGCTAAATATGTATAGCTTGCCTAAGTGACAACTAAATGGGGCATTTGATAAGTCTATAAATACTTGGAAGATGTAAATGCCAAGAAGGAAAGGGAATTACTTAGCATGGCACAATGGACCATTGGCATAATGGGATAATATTAAGAAAGGGAAAATGAAGGTTGGACATCAATAAAAAGCTTCCTGACAAGGAGAACCATTCCTGACAGGGGACACTATTAAGTTATGTGTTGTGGGCCAAGGGGAGTAATGCCAGTGCCCTTTCTGACTGCTGGCAATGGAACCAGCCAGGCAGAGAGGAGCAGTGTCCTGACGGGCACAGAAGCCAAGCAGGAGACCTGTGCTTGTCCCAGTCCCTGAAAGGAAGAAAGCTGCTGCTGCTTCTTGGGGAAGTGAGATGACCCAGGTGTCTCAAAGGCTTGCACCCTGGGGAGAAAGGGTTGTGCTAGCAGTACATTACGTACAACATCACTGCCAGAGAGATTAGCATTCACCTCATGATACCTCATTTCTTTCGGGATAAATCCTACATTCGAGCTGGAGAGACGGCTCAGCCCTAAGGACCCAAGTTCAATTCCCCAGTATCCACATAAGCCAGATGCATGAGGTTGTGCATGCATCTGGAGTCCATTTTCAGTGGCTAGAGGCCCTGATGTGTCCATTTTCTTTCTCTCTATCTGCCTCTCTCTCTCCCTCTCTCAAGTAAAATAAATTTCTTTCAAAATTTAAAAAAAGACTAGTGTACATTCCTGAGCCCATCCCAAGTTCCAACCCTGCCTGCCTAACTGGCCTCACCTCCAACCAGCATTCTCCTACTCCCCCCATAGTCCACAGAACCACTCGTTAGTCCCCAGTACTTCTCCAGACCTTTCATTTACTTGCCTTTCTTCGCAGCTGACCACTCGACAAACCTTGCTTTGTGGAATTATCCACAAAAAATATTTTCCCCATATGAAAACATTATAAATGTAAGTATAACAGACCTCCACTGATGCCTGTGAAGATCTTTGGGTCTACCTAACCTAATTCCTTCAGGAAATCAGGGAGAATGAGAGGCAGATTAGAGGCCATGAAATTTTGAAACTCCTACTGTAGGGATAATATATATCTGTTAGAAAATTCAGTAATCTTTTTTTTGTTTTGTTTTTGTTTTTGTTTTTCAAGGTAGGATCTCACCCTGGCCCAGGCTGACCTGTAATTCACTATGTAGTCTCAGGCTGGCCTCAAACTCACGGCGATCCTCCTACCTCTGCTTCCTGAGTACTGGGATTAAAGCGTGCACCACCACTCCCAGCTTCACTCTGCTTTTTAAAAAACATTTTTAATGGGCCAGGCATGGCCTCAGAAAACCAAAAAAATTTTTTTTAATTTTTTGCATGTATGTAATCATGCATGTATATGAGCATGCCAGGGTCTCTTGCAGTAAAAACAAAACAGGTGCTTACCCTACTTTCTGTATCTGCCTTTATGTGGTGCTTGGGAATCAAACCCAGGCCAGTGAGCTTTGCAAGCTAGTGCCTTTAACTATTGAGCCATCTTTCTCCAGCTCCTGCACTCTGCCTTGATAATACACGAAGCCCACTTGTGCCATTATACATATGTTGTTCCATTGTGAAGTCCACTCGTTGGGAGATGTTATGGTGACCATTGAGTAAGTAGTTTCTCTCTACCTCTCCTTCCCTCCCTCCTTGACTCTGAGTGGCCTGAGTTTACGTCACCACTGAAAATCTAATGTAAGCATGTGCTTGTAGTCATTGCTGTCCTGCATATATTACACATTGGCTGGGCTTCATTCCATTGCTACTTATTCCTCCCATTAATGCTTTATATTGTTGACCTGCCAAATAACACCATCTCTCCATTCCATGCAGCATTTCCGATACGGTCTGGCATCCAGCCCCTTCTCTCTGTCGGGAGTCTTGAACTTGAGAGCGGGCACGTGCATGCACGTGTGTGTGTGTGTGTACATGCACGTGAGCATGTACACACACACACGCAGAGATTAGAGGACAAACTCGAGGTATTAGTCTTGGACTTCCTCCCTGTTTGAGACAAGATTTCTCTTGTTGCTTGTAATTACATACTCCTGGCCAGCTGGCCCATGAGCTTCAGGAATCTGAATCTGCCTCCCACAGCCGCAGACACAGTGGGATTGCAGGTGTGTGCTCCTTGCACGTGCTTTACAAAGGTCTGGAGATCCAAACTCCAGTGGGCAGGAAGCACTTTTAACCACTGAGCCATCTCCTCAGCCCTCAGCTCATATTCTTAAAGTTCTGGATTTACTTACAGCTTCCATGTCCTATTTGCTCTTATAGAAAGAATGTGGCAAGGAAAAAGAATAGGTATGCAAATTCTGACTGTCCTCTCTGCCTCTGCTATCACACAGCCTTGTGAGGTCCTCATCATTCTAGATCATTGGTTTAAATGTCTAAATTTGTTACCTGGCCTCTAGTACTTAACCACGATTCCTTTTCTTCGGAACCGCATCGGCTACTGTCTAAATTGTAGGCCTTGTCATCTCATTTCTCCTTTAAACATCCTTTGACAGCTACTCTCAGTGTATCGGCCCAGACCCATTCTCTATTTAGCATGGCATAAAAGGTCTTAAGTAGCCTGGACTTAGCCCGGGTTCTGACTCCTCACCCTCAGAGCCTTCTGTGCAGGGGCTGTGTCTCCTTCACATAGGCCAAGCATACCCATCTCCTGGACATTCTCTCATTTCATTTCTTCTTCCTCACACATCCTTGTTCTTGGATGAAATTATGTTCTGTCGCTTGGCCTATACGAATAGACTGGTCTCTTCAGACAGAATCATGCCTTTGCTGGCGCCTCTCAAGCTGTCACACATCTTTGCTTTGCTGGAGACCTCCTGGAGGCCAGCATAGGCCAGTAAAGGTTCTTTTGTTTTTTTCTTTAGCAGTGACTTTTTCTAAAATATTTTTACTTATTTGAGAGAGAGAGAATGCATATGGGTGCACCAGGGCCTCCTGACACTGTAAATGTACTCCAGACACATGTGCCACTTTGCACGTTTGGCTTTCCGCGGGTCCTGGGGAAACAAACCTGGGCCATCAGGCTTTGCAAACAAGTGTCTTGAAGTTCTGAGTCATCTCTCCCACCCTCGTAGAGGCTCTTGACTGGTGCTTCCTGTTAGCCACTCATGCGGTGCCATGAACTAGAAATAAGTGTCACTTGAACAAAATAAGGGGAAAGTGGCTTTTGCAAGCTATTCCACAGCATAGGATACAGATCTTCCCAGTGTTCCTAAAAAGCAACCAAAGGAAATTTATATGGTACCTTTGACAAGAAATGCTTAATTTTGATATAAATTTGAAAAGCATTCTGTTTGATATTGACAAGGTGAGAGCAAGAGAAAGGCTCCCAAATAGTGCTGAGTGGCAAATCCTGAAGCCCGTCAGTGCCCCAGGTTTTCTGGTTTATTTTAATGCAGCAAGCTGCTTTATGAGATCTGCAGCCACTTGAAATATGATTTACTACTCGTAAGAAGTTTCAAATGGATAATGAAGATTCAGGAATGAGACTCCCAGTGTACATAGTCAATTCTGTTGCTGTTGCTATCCAGTACATCTCTGCCATTGAAATGAATTATTTATTATAATTTATTTCAACCCTGGAAAATAAAGCTGTTTTCATCGAGATGTGTGCTATAACATTCAGAATAGACACATTGCATGTGGTACTGTCAATTAATTAATCCTGAAGTTTCATTCCAACTTTGCGTTCTTGCAAGCTGGGAGACTGGCAGGTAATTCTTTCTGCAATAAACTATGATTTAAATGAATGCTTCGAAGACTAGAGGTAAAGTTGGTAATGGAGAAAATTGAAAGAACTGCAGAACTGGGTTGTGTTTTTCCCTAGATTTTTGCATTGAGTGGAAGAGTTTTTAAATATTCCAGGCAATTCATCACTTGGAACAAAAGTGTCCCTAACTTTCTGTGAGGGGGCAGAGGAGAGTGCTGTTGCTTCTGGGTGGAGCAGGCAATGCCAATCTTTGGCAAAAGCCAGCTCAGTTTACCAGTCCTGGGGTGCCTTTGAGGTAAGAAGCTTGTTTGTTTCAACATCAGAGCAAGGCTGACACTGTACAGAGACCAAGCAAGCAATACTCCCAGATGATTCCAAAGGAGAATGAGTCTCCCATAATTGACTGCAGTCTTATATTTCATTTAAAGTGCTAAATACTACCATTGTGAGGCGGCAAAAACGCTGTATGCATGTAGGAATATGCTTAGTATGTACAGATATTAATGATGGGGCTTAATTAATCAAGGCAGGAAAACTCAGTGAAAATATATGCTGATTTGTCCATTATGCTCATTTTTTATAACATTCCAGTAATACCACAAAGGAAGATGGCAGACAAAAGGAACAATTGATTCCTTTTTCCTAAAGACTACTACTATCTAATTTGGGCAGGATCACATTCCAGTATCTGGGGGGTGTGTGTGTCCATCCTCAGGAATAGCACTTGATGGTGACAGAAATTCCCTTCCTTTCACAAGCACTGAAAACCTAGGTGCATTTCCTCCTTGGGCTGCACACAGGTTCTCCCTGGTCCTGGATTTCCAAGCAGGGCATCAGGCTCCAAAGAAACTGCTATGTAGATGGTTAGATTTCTCTACTTCTTCAGATCCTGCTGCGCTAGTCAGGCAGTCATGTTTTTGTTTCGTTTTTTTTTTTTTTTTTTTTCTATTTTTATTGTTTATAGGGCCAACCTTCCCTGTCCTCTCTTCCTAGCCTTCTGAAAGGCTGATTACATTTGCCAGTGGGTTCCTGAGACTCAGAAGCAGCTCTAAGAGTTGGACTCATATATTATCGATTGTTCCTCAAAGCATCACCAAATGTATTGCATCAAAGTCAAGAGCACTCTCACTTGGCAAGGTGCACGGACTAACAGGTTCAAGCTCGCTGTCCCGCAGCACGTGCCCTTGCCCAGCCTTTCTTTGTTCTCCCTCTCCTCAAGGGTTAGGCACAGGGACGCTTTGTCCTCAGTTTTTCAACTTGTCTTTTGATCTCTCCTTCCTGCATGTTAACCAAAGGACATGGCATATTACTCCAGCCTCATCCCATTTTCCATCTGTCTGGTCACTAGGCAGCAAATCTGCAGAATCGTTACAATGTCTCTCAAGTCCAGAAAGAGGCTGGCGTGGGGAGGAAGAGCTGGTGTCCCTGCCCCCCTCCACTCGGAGAGGTGGGCCACAGGACAGGGAGCTCCGAGTTCTTGACTGGTCGCTCTCACCTGGAGGAGGTCCAGGTTAGTTCCAGTGTTCGGCGTGCTCAGACGCTAATGAGGGTAACTGCTTGCTTCATACCAGGTCTAATGACTCAAAGGAAATTCACTTAATTCACTGGCTTCTATGGTACTAAAGCGCTATGTGTGTGGAACTCTTGGTAGGATGAAAATCATTTTTTATAAAAATGTTCAGTGGACCAATTTCCAGAGATAGTCTTATCAGGTTTACTATTGTTCACTCTGAGAGTCTGAAAACATGCTTACCAAATTTGTAAACCTTTTGGGTGTGAAACAGAAAGATCTACTGACAGCTCTCCAGGAACCGTGGGCCTAGATTCTATTCACAGGGATTTCAGCTGCTACAGGGCTCGTCAGCAAATGGCAGTGTGGCACATGGAGGAGGTGCATGGGGGCACCGTGTCCAGCAGGTCCACTGACGGTGGAAGAGTGAGCTGTGTCCAGAAATGAGCCTTTCATCTCACGACAGTCCTCCAGAGATATATGGTCATTCTGTTTCAGTCACCCAGAAGGTGGCCTCGGGCCTCACTCACCGTCACACAACCTGACGGTAACAGGCAGCAGGCTGGCATGATGAATTCAGGCAGGCCTTTGCACATGACCTGTGGCAGTTTCACATCCTGGTACTGCAACACCTTGAGCAAGCTAATTATCAGGAGCTCTGAGCCTTAGTCCATGGAAATGGGGGTTAACTGCTTACTTCCCAGGATTCATTGAGGATTTGAGATGACGTATACAAGTGGCTAGCAGGGTGCTGTCTCCTAGAAGAGTCTCTGTAACATCTAGTATTACTGGTACAAGGTGAGAAAACCATCAGGCAGAACTTACTAGTAGGTAGAAGTTCTTGTCATTAAAACAATGGTGACTCAGACTTTGGCTTTTGTAATCTGAAAACCTCTGACAACAGCCCTCCCTGGAAGCTGCTTGCTAAAGGGACAGCAGGGCCTTGGAAGAATGTCCAGGTTCCACTTACAGTAGCGAGATCCCTGGAAATTCACAATAAACCAGCGTAGATGTTTAACCATTTCGAGTTTTAGCCTTGGCCCATTCATTGACTGAAGTCAGAACTGTTTTCTGTACAGTGTTTTGTCAGCTTCTCATTGCAGTCTGTGGCACTATGGAGCAGTAGTGTCCAGAGAAACCACAACTTTGCTTATCCAACTTCAGCGAAAGGTAGAGCAGAAAACATGAAATGGGAGCACTGACTTACGAAGTGCCCTGCTGAGGAGAAGTGCAGCCCAGAAGCTGGGGACAGGGCAGTGTCTGGGCCTGTGCTTGTGCCTTACACCCATGGCTGGCTTGATGAGTAGGAGGAGCCAGACATGAACAAAGGGACAGATCACATCACTGTTCTATTTTTCCAAGTTCTTAAAATAATTTTATCATATTCATGATTTTGTGTTTTATTTATGTTTTGTGCATGTGTATGTAGAGTATGTGTGGCATTAGCATGTTCATTATGTGTGGTGTGTATACATGCCTATGCAGATGCGTGCTCTACACATGCATGTGGCAGCCAGAGGAGCACTTCAGGTGTCCTTCTCTCACGCAGCCACATACATTCATGAGCTTGAGGTCTCTCCCTCAACCCTGAGCAAGCCCCGGTGACTCTCAGGGTATCCACCCACCATAGACTGGGGGTTACAGCTGTGCATAACCAACTTGAGCAATCTCAGACCCTTGTGCCTAAGCAGCAGGTGCTCCTAACCACTGAGCTAGCTTTCCAGAGGAGTATTCTGCAGGTGTGTACGTGTGGGGGGGGTGTCAGAGGACACCTTTGGGGTATTGGTCCTCGCCCTCCACCTCATTTGAAACTGGGTCTCTCTTCTGATTGCTGGCCACCACTGCGTGTTCAGGCCAGCTGGTCCATGGGCTTTGGGAAAACTCTCATCTCCTCCTTTCAGCTCACCATGAACTTGCTGGGATTTCCAAAGCCCACCATAGCTTCAGGCTTTTCCATGGGACTGGGGGATCCAAACCTGGGTACACACACACTTTCACTGCAAATACTTTATCCCCTGAACTACCTCCCTAGCACTGTAATTTTGTATTTTATTTGAAGGATTACAAAAGAACAATAGAATCACTCTCATTCAGAATCCATGCTGCTATATGTACCAGACTAAGTCAGGATGCTTTCTGGGTTACTTCCTTTCAGGTAACCAGAACTTTTATTTTGGACTGTAACCCTGAGTGACGTTAGAGAACTGTGAGACCATAATCTCTTTCATCTGTCTAGTCAAGACAAGAGTTGTGATACTTCCTTGAGCCATGAAATTCCATTGTGTTAGGCCAAAGGGCAGCCACAGTTGGGTAAGGGAACATTATAATGTTGAAGGCCTAGTATGTGGCCAGGACAGTACAAAATGTTTGGTATATATAAAGGAAATAATTTCTCACAGAACCCTTTCGCATCAGGTGTTCCATTCTTCCATTTTAAGGATTAAAGGCTTAAAGGCTTAAAGACTTGCCCGATTCCACAAGCTAAATGACATGGAGATTGGAGCTCAGTTTTGAGTCCCACCCCATGTTGGTTTCCCTTCATTAGAGAAACCCCTGGAAAGGACTGTCAAAGCCCTAAGAGGAAGGGGAAAGAGGCAGTGTTAGAAGTGAATGGAAGTTGAAGACATGAAGTCCCAGCCAACACAGCCACTACTGTACCAAATACTGACTGTGTGATGACGTAGTGTGGGCGAGGTGTGTGTGGAGCCACTGTCCTCCTTCAGTGGTCACTTCCTGTGTCCTTGACCACAGATAGCTCCCACCAACATGTCACACTACAAGCAAAGGCACTGTACCTCTGCACTGCCTCAGGTATTCTTCCCTGGGGGTGGGGATTTGTGAACAGATTTCCATAGGAATTAGCCCCCGTCCCCCACCCCCCACCTCACCTTTGTTGAGCTGTTTACCCTGACTACACCCTCTCTAAGATTATTCCAAAAAATGATTCTGGAAATGAGCTGCCTTTTTACATATTTTCAGAAAAGTTTAAAAAAAAATTTAAATCATCCATTTTTGCCAACTTTATTTTTAGAAAAGTATTTTATTCAAACATCTCCTTACTTATTACAGACATAAATACATGCATTCAGACAAATGAATCCACGAGAGAACCGTATAAAGTAATTGGCACATCACTTCAGGATGCTTTGTCAGTTACTGGAAGAATTTGGTGCCTCTAACTTTAATCTTCTCCATTAAAATATCCATTCTGCCTTCAGATTGTGAAGCCCATAATATTTTAGACTGTCTCCATGGATCTGTTAGTTTTGCTTGTCAATTTAATTTGTGACTCTATGGCTTTGGGTAGCCCATTAGGTTTTACATGGCAACATATGATCTGCAAATGATATTCACCAAACCAGGCTTCAGACCTAGCTTCTCTCCAGAGACTGGACATGCAACAAATATGGAATTGGCAGATTTTATTTGCAACCAGCTTAATCATTATGATGATGGGGAGGAGGGAAGGGTGGATGTTGGGAGCTGCAGTCACTGTGGTGATGAAAGGGAAGGGTTGATGTTGAGATCTATAGTCACTGTGGTGATGGGGAGGAGGGAAGGGAGGATGTTGGGAGCTGCAATCACTGTAGTGATGGAGGAGGAGGGAAGGGCAGATGTTGGGAGCTACAATCACTGTGGTGATGGAGGAGGAGGAAGGGAGGATGTTGGGAGCTGCAATCACTGTGGTGATGGAGGAGGAGGGAAAGGAGGATGTTGGGAGCTGCAGACACTGTGGTGATGGAGAGGAGGGAAGGGAGGATGATGGGATCTGCAGACACTGTGGTGATGGGGAGGAGGGAAGGGAGGATGATGGGATCTGCAGACACTGTGGTGATGGAGGAGGAGGGAAGGGAGGATGTTGGGAGCTGCAGACACTGTGGTGATGGAGGAGGAGGGAAGGGAGGATGTTGGGAGCTGCAATCACTGTAGTGATGGAGGAGGAGGGACAGGAGGATGTTGGGAGCTGCAGACACTGTAGTGATGGAGGAGGAGGGACGGGAGGATGTTGGGAGCTGCAGACACTGTGGTGATGGAGGAGGAGGGACGGGAGGATGTTGGGAGCTGCAATCACTGTGGTGATGGAGGAGGAGGGAAGGGAGGATGTTGGGAGCTGCAATCACTGTAGTGATGGAGGAGGAGGGACGGGAGGATGTTGGGAGCTGCAATCACTGTAGTGATGGAGGAGGAGGGACGGGAGGATGTTGGGAGCTGCAGACACTGTGGTGATGGAGGAGGAGGGAAGGGAGGATGTTGGGAGCTGCAATCACTGTGGTGATGGAGGAGGAGGGAAGGGAGGATGTTGGGAGCTGCAATCACTGTGGTGATGGAGGAGGAGGGAAGGGAGGATGTTGGGAGCTGCAATCACTGTGGTGATGGAGGAGGAGGGAAGGGAGGATGTTGGGAGCTGCAATCACTGGTGATGGAGGAGGAGGGAAGGGAGGATGTTGGGAGCTGCAATCACTGTAGTGATGGAGGAGGAGGGATGGGAGGATGTTGGGAGCTGCAATCACTGTAGTGATGGAGGAGGAGGGAAGGGAGGATGTTGGGAGCTGCAGACACTGTGGTTATGGAGGAGGAGGGAAGGGAGGATATTGGGAGCTGCAATCACTGTAGTGATGGAGGAGGAGGGAAGGGAGGATGTTGGGAGCTGCAATCACTGTAGTGATGGAGGAGGAGGGACGGGAGGATGTTGGGAGCTGCAATCACTGTGGTGATGGAGGAGGAGGGAAGGGAGGATGTTGGGAGCTGCAATCACTGTGGTGATGGAGGAGGAGGGAAGGGAGGATGTTGGGAGCTGCAGACACTGTAGTGATGGAGGAGGAGGGAAGGGAGGATGTTGGGAGCTGCAATCACTGTGGTGATGGAGGAGGAGGGACGGGAGGATGTTGGGAGCTGCAGACACTGTGGTGATGGAGGAGGAGGGACGGGAGGATGTTGGGAGCTGCAGACACTGTGGTGATGGAGGAGGAGGAAGGGAGGATGTTGGGAGCTGCAATCACTGTGGTGATGGAGGAGGAGGGAAGGGAGGATGTTGGGAGCTGCAGACACTGTGGTGATGGAGGAGGAGGGAAGGGAGGATGTTGGGAGCTGCAGACACTGTGGTGATGGAGGAGGAGGGAAGGGAGGATGTTGGGAGCTGCAGACACTGTGGTTATGGAGGAGGAGGGAAGGGAGGATGATGGGATCTGCAGACACTGTGGTGATGGAGGAGGAGGGAAGGGAGGATGATGGGATCTGCAGACACTGTGGTGATGGAGGAGGAGGGAAGGGAGGATGATGGGAGCTGCAGACACTGTGGTGATGGGGAGGAGGGAAGGGAGGATGTTGGGAGCTGCAGACACTGTGGTGATGGGGAGGAGGGAAGGGAGGATGATGGGATCTGCAGACACTGTGGTGATGGGGAGGAGGGAAGGGAGGATGTTGGGAGCTGCAGACACTGTGGTGATGGAGGAGGAGGGAAGGGCAGATGATGGGATCTGCAGACACTGTCTGTGGTGATGGAGGAGGAGGGAAGGGAGGATGATGGGATCTGCAGACACTGTGGTGATGGGGAGGAGGGAAGGGAGGATGTTGGGAGCTGCAGACACTGTGGTGATGGAGGAGGAGGAAGGGAGGATGTTGGGAGCTGCAATCACTGTGGTGATGGAGGAGGAGGAAGGGAGGATGTTGGGAGCTGCAGACACTGTGGTGATGGAGGAGGAGGAAGGGAGGATGTTGGGAGCTGCAGACACTGTGGTGATGGAGGAGGAGGGAAGGGAGGATGATGGGATCTGCAGACACTGTGGTGATGGAGGAGGAGGGAAGGGAGGATGTTGGGAGCTGCAGAGCTGCTCACTACTGTTGGTATTATATACCTTCAGTGTCTGGAATACTACTTGTTCTTTGTAGCATTTTTATCCACATCTCATGTGATTCTCAGTTTCCTTGTCTTAGATTATTGTTTTCCTCTTTAAAGTTAATTGAACAGACACAGGGAAAAGCTCCAGTCACTTGCCACCGAGACCACAGGGTAGATTGGATTGCCTAAAATTTTTACTAACATATGCTACCCAGTAAGGCAAGCTGGAGTAGTATTTGTGGTGGTACTTGCCACATAATAGCCCTTTTCCTGCCCTCCTTTGGAAACAGAGCTCTATAGCTTGGAAAGAGCTGGGCTGGAGAGATGGTTCAGTGGTTCAGGGTGCTTGCTTACAAAACCTGCCAGCCTGGGCTCAAGCCCCAGAACCCACACAAAATCAGATGCACCCAAAGCTTGTAGTTACAGGAAGAGACCCTGTCTTAGAAGGTCAAACTCAGACACACTGCTTGTCCTTCACATAGGCACCCATTGTCACACATGTGTGCAAGCAAGATAAATAATCTTTAAAGATCAGAAATTGACTCTTCAGAAAGAAAGGGAGGAGGGCTTTTATTAGGTTGGTATTGTATATATGTAAGTAGAAAGATTGAGATGGGGAGGGGATATGATGGAGAATGGAATTTCAAAGGGGAAAGGGGGGAGGGTAATACCATGGGATTTTTTTTGTTATCATGGAAAATATTAATAAAAATGGAGAAAATAAATAAATAAATGGAAGTTAAAAAAAAAAAAAAGAAATTGACTCTTCATAATGAGATGGAGCCCTCTTCATGGCCACCTGCCTGGACTGCTGCAGCAGCCTCAGCCTCCCTCCTGTCATCTCACCTGCACAGGGCATGTTCTTCATGCCTCTCTGTGGGCACACACTCTTCACTGGCTCCCTTGCCTTCACAGTGAAGTCCAGGTTCCTCAGCATGGTTGTCCAGCCTGGCCCTGGAGTCTCACTTCTGACTTCTCTCCTGGAATGCTGGGTTCCTCTCCATCGCAAAACACATTACGTTCATTCCCACCCTCCTTTTCTTAACCTCTCCCTGCATATGATGACTCCTTAAATATTGCCTTCTCTGTGGACCCTCCCTGACTTCTCTTCGAAATTTAGAGGGAAGCCAGGCATGGTGGTGCATGCCTTTCATCCCAGCACAGAGGCAGAGGTAGGAGGATGGGTGAGAGTTTGACACTGCCGTGAGACTACATCGTGAACTCCAGGTCAGCCTGGGCTACAGCGAGGCGCTACCTCAAAGCAAAAGATGAATTTAGAGGGATTTCTCCTGTGCATTCCACAGCTTTTCCCAGACCCGTCTCCTACTACTCTTTGTGGTCTTCCCTAGGAGGCACCAGGTCCTTAGGCACAGAGGTTTGGATGGATGCCTATGCTCCCTTACCACCTCTGCGTCTCATCCGAATGTGAAAACTAAGAGGGTGGGTGAACATACACTTGTAGAAGTGGGTGAGTGATCAGTGAGTGGTTTGAGGAACATTTCCAGTTTGAGCTAGCAAGAAACCTAGCATTACAGGACCACATGGAAAGTGTCCTTTATTTCGCACCCAAGCCCACCCCGCCCCACACACACAGGGGTGTGGAGAGATGATGCCCCTTCGTCACATGACCCCTCTTTGGTTGAGATGAGAAGCAGACAGGAAATTAGCTGGGTCTTTGCCTGGTACCTCAACACCAAGGAAAGCATATGAGGGTTGAGAGGCAGACTAAGCCTCTTGGCTCTGCGGCCTGTGACCTCTGCCCACCCAGAAACTTCTCACTAAGCTGGGAGTCTTGGCCAAGGGTTTATATAAACCACCTTATAGGCTTCCAGAGTCAAAGCTATCTGTCAAGAATGAGCCCTCCTAGCCATCAGTAACATGGAGGGGTGTTAAGTGAGAACATAAAAGAGCTGGGATTCAGGACTGGAAGGATGGCTTAGTGGTTAAGGCATTTGCCTGCAAAGTCAAAGGACCCAGGTTTGATTCCCCAGGACCCACGTTAGCCAGATGCACAAGGGGGGGCGCATGCGTCTAGAGTTCATTTGCAGTGGCTGGAGGCCCTAGTGTGCCCATATTCTGTCTCTCTCTCTTTCTCTCCCCCCATCCCCGTCTAGATGCTGTCCATCCTCATGAACACCATTGTCTTTGAAGACTGTCGGAACCAGTGGTCAGTATCCAGGCCTCTCCTGGGGCTCATCCTGCTCAACGAGAAGGTGAGTGGGGTTTCTGGAAGGTCCCAGGGAAGAGGAAGAAAGAGGTTAGACACCACGTTGAACAGTGAAGATGGAGGAGCAGAACCCTGGGCCAAAGAATTGTACCCTTGACAAGTCCACTAAGGCCTTCTTTTGCAGAAGGCCCTTCCCCACAGTTTTCAGGACACCCCCTTTCCCACCACCACCCCCCACCCCCGCTACAGTACCACAGCTGCTGGGCAGTGGTTCAAAGTCCCCCTTACTTCCTCCCCCACTCCCCAGAATGCTGAGCAACAGCGCTTTTGTCTACCCCCTCGGCCTCTCCTTACCTCTGGGATCCCCACTCCCATAGAAAGTGGCAGCAACAGGCCTTCAGGGATTGTGCACAGAGCCAGTGCCCTTGGGTGGAGAGCAAGCATCTCCAGCCTCTGCAGTGTGCTGGCCCCCAGCAGTCGGCAGGAACAGTGCATTACCGCTTCGGAGAATGAATTGTCTATACAATAAGGTAGTACTGGGGGAAAGACAGTGAGATTAGAGGCAGCTGCATACATTAAAATTCAAACTAAAACCCCAGCCTTAGAAGGAAACTAATAGAAGAAGAAAATATATCAAGAAGAGAAGCGCTGTCTCATCACTCACCTGTGCTGAAGTATCCAATTTTAGCCACATTCAATAGCACTGTCATTCATCTTCCCTCGGTGTTATTGTGATTTAAATCCAAGCTCTATAAAAGAGAGCAGTTCTTTTAAAATGATTGAGAGGGAATAAGGGCAAATTCAGTGTTTAGAAAAGGCTTATGACATCACAATATTATACTTTACTGATGGAGGCAATATTTCATGGTTTAAGATGAAAAAGTAATAATTTTCTATTTGGTGTGAGTCACTGCATCATTATAAAAGGGAAAAATAAGTAGTTTTGTGCATTCCCAATCTTGTTCGGGAAGACATTGTGGTTTCAGTATAATGTCTCTGATATATAGTATTTAAGTATTAGTCTGACTCCATATTAATTATGTGTGTGTTTTGATGTGAGCTGTTTTAATGTATGATGTAAATTAAATATCATGCAGCTTGGGCTTGGGAAGATAAACACATGATTGGCAAAATGTTGTCTTTTGCTGAAATTAGACTGTTGCTGTGATTAGGTGCTCTGTTCAGTACCAGAGCTTGTGCTTGTATAAAAGTCCCAGACCCAACAGAAGAAAAGAAGCTGAGCAGTTATCTGTGACCAGGTATGACAGATACTGTTCTCAGTGCCAGCGAGTTCTCCCTGAACTAAGCAGGCCCCTCTAGGACCCTGCCTCAGCATAGCAGACAGCAGACCCGTGGAGCCCTCAAGGACAGAGATTTGGAATGCAGCCCAGAGCTGTTGGAGTGATTCACAGAAGCCAGGAAGGATGATGAGGCCTGGGGGAGACCTGTGGCCTCACCTTCAGTCACCTGAAGTGCTCCCGGGGCAGTGGAAGTTCTTCCCCTCTGCCTTGGAGCCCTTCCTCTTGCAGCCTTCCTGTGACAAGTGCAGACCTGAGTTCAGTCTCCCACAAAGGAGGCAAGGACTCCATCAGGCTCAGAAATGACAAGAGAACCGAGATTTCTATGAGAAGGGATAGCAGTTTACACCTAGGAGTGTCTCTGTGGCTCAGGACAGCTCTGTGTAGACCTGGATGAAAGCTCCACTGAGTTTTAGTGAGCTCTGAGAAGATCCAAGCTGGTCTAGCCCTCTCTCTATCCCACAAGTTCCTTCCTACCAGGTTTGGGGTCAGAGCCCTGATACTGTTCTGTCTCCCAACAGTATTTCAGTGAGCTGAGAGCAAGTCTGATAAACAGCCAGCCTCTCTCCAAGCAGGAGGTCCTGGCTCAATGTTTCAGGAATTTGATGGAAGGAGTGGAGCAGAACCTGACTATCAAAAACAGAGACAGGTGAGTGTTGCCCATCAGGGCATCTCTGCAGGAGGCAGACATTCCAGGCATGTTGCAAATAATTGGATTGTGCTTAACACACCTTCCATATTGATGTAGCTTTTCTATTACACCTTGAGATCCTACACCCAGGACAGTTCCATTCACTACTGAGGCATTTGCTTTCTTTTCAGCAGAATGCAAGCTAGGCACTATACAGGCATGCAGAGGTTAGTAAAGTGCATACTTTACCCTTAAGCAGTTGATAATCCAACAGGAGAGATGAAGAGTAACTGCAATAGGAGACTGTCAGCCATGGAAGATGAAGAAAGGCTTCCTCGCATTTGAACAAGCACAGGCCTTGCAGGCAGGAAGGCCACGGTTCAATTTAATCCTGTGCTGTGTGCCAGAAAAGCAGTTAACTACTCAGTTTCATCAAAAGGACAGTGGAGACTATGAACAAATTGACTGCAATGTTTACATAACAGAATGTAGGAAAGCCTGAGACAGATGACCTCTGTTCAGTATTGGCTTTTTTCCTCTTTCTGTCCTTTAAGAGTAACTGGTAGCAGTGGCCAATGTGCCTAACTAAGAGAACAAAGTTACAGGTAGGCCTGAATTCATCCATTTAATTTTTAAAATGTTAATGAGAGTCTACTATGTACAGATATTGGGAATCTATAACAGTGATAACCAAAGTAGTCAAGGTTCCTGCCCTCATGGAACTTACATTCTAGTGGAGGAGACAGACAGTAATGAACTCTGTATGGAGAAAATGTCTTCATGGGGAATACTTCTCATGCTGACCTTTGATAGGTGTGGTAGGATTCAAACCCATACCATTTTAAATGCACCCCATCAGTCGCCCAGTCAGCAGTGTGTCGAGGGTTACCAGCCTGGAGCTGTGGTAATATAAGACCATGTCAGCATTTCACTGTACGGCCCTCTCCCGGGTCTCCCACTCCACCATAAGAATGTCCTCCAGGCCTCAGGAACTGGATAGGAGATGCGACACATGGAGAAATCCCCTCACTGCCTCTGGAGAGAGATTCCCTCCCTGAGGCTGGAGAGCTGAGTGGCACTCTGGGGTTGCTCTGTGAAGTGGCATCAGCGGCCCCACTGGTTTCAGAGTGACGATAAGCAATGAGTGCTTTTCTTGTGCCAGGCACTGTGTAAGGGAAGGTTCTCAGGTACTCTCTCTGTGACTTCATGAATTTTATTCCTGCTTTCCCTTGGGACAGTTACTAGTACCGGGCACAAAGACAAATGGCTAAGTAGTTAGCTAAGCTGCCTGGCTAGCTAATAAGTGGTAGAGCCAGGATTTGAACCCAGTGCTCCCTATGTCTTGTTTTCTTTCATTTTATTTTATTTTAAACAGGGTTTTACTACACAGCACAGGCTGGTCTCAAACTCAAGATCCTCCTGCCTCAGCCTCCTGAGTACAATATTTGGGGCATAAGCTTTGGTTCTTTATTTTTTTTTTATGTATGTGTTATTTGACTTTTGGGGTTTAATTTATTTGAGAGAGAGAAAGAGGCACATAGAGAGACAATGAACATGCCAGGGCATCTACGCCACTACAAACAAACTCCAGATGCATGCGCCACCTTGTGCATCTAGCTTTACGTGGGTACTGGGGAAGTGAACCTGGGTCCTTTGGCTTTTCTAGCAAGCGCCATCTCTCTAGCCCTTTTTTCGGTTTTTTGAGGCAGGGTTTCACTGTGGCTCAGGGTAGCCTGGAACTTACTCTTTAGCCCAAGCTGACCTTTGAACTCACAGTGATTTTTCTACCTCAACCTGGGAGGGGTGTTCTACCACACCTGGCTATAATTGGACTTAAAAAAATGTTTTAAACAGTAGAACCTCATAATGCCCCCCAACCCTGTGTATTTGGCAGGGACCAGTGAAGAGGGCTGTGCTGGCGCCAGAACAGCCCTGGTGGTGGAAGTGGGAAGTGCTCACAGCGCTCTGGAGTCTTCCTTCAGGGGACCTGGTCTCCGGGTCCTGAACTCCACAGCAGCCTTTCATCCCGAGACTCACGTAGCCTGCAGCTGACCGTCTTCTTTCCACAGGTTCACCCAGAACCTCTCCGTCTTCAGAGAGATATAGCAGAGGCCCTGCGCAGTGATTGCCCCACGGAGCTGTGCAGCCTGGACATGATGAGCTGACACGACTCTCCTGACCATGCGCCAAGCAGCCTTTGTCAAGAGACTCTCAAAAGTCTAGTCCCAGGACTGTGATGCTGGCTAGCCCCGGAGAGCCTGGTTTTGAAAACAAACAACAAAAGCCCTCCAGTTTTAAGACTGACCTAATTACAAGATGTATAATAGTGCACATGCAATGTAAACTCAGTGCTCACTCTGAAAAGCAAAACATGCCCTCAGTCTTTCTATCAGAGATGATTATTTTGGCCCTCACAATGCTCTGGAAGGTGTAGAAACAATATTTAACCAAAGACTATAATAAACCAGGTTTGCAGCTACATGTGTACTATAGTTCATGGTTCTGAACTCAGGGTGGTCAGGTTGTTGGAGGTGCAGCCTTCAGCATGTGACCCTGGACTGAGACAATGCCCTTTGAACCTGGCAAATTAGTAGCTCATTTTGCATCTGGAAAAGGCTATATTAGAGACTGTGGGCTACGGGCATTTAGAACGAGTGCTGAAGGCCTCTCTGTTTTAGCAGCATCTGATAAAGTTGAGACAGTAACACAATTAAGTGACTTACAAACAACATTTGCTCTCCACTGGCATAAACCTGCAGTGGCTCAGTCCAGAAGAATTAAGCTGTGCCATTACTGCCTACAGAGAGATTCTTTAGGACTCTTGTAGCCCCAGAAGTAGTTCTTTGTGTACCCACACCTAGTCCTTCTGGCTCCACTTAATTTCTAAGAGAAGCTGAAGGGCCTAATTAAAATACAACACATGGCCGGGCGTGGTGACACATACCGTTGGTCCCAGCACTGGGGAGGCAGAAGTAGGAGGATCGCCATGAGTTTGAGACCACCCTGAGACTACATAGTGAATTCTAGGTCAGCTTGGGGCTAGAGCGAGACCCTGCCTCACAAAAAAAAAAAAAAAAAAAGAATGCATACACACAGGTTTTTTTAAATATTTTATTCATTTTTATTTATTTATTTGAGAGCAACAGAGAGAGAGAGAAAGAGGCAGGGGAGAGAGAGAAAATGGGCACACCAGGGCTTCCAGCCACTGCAAACAAACTCCAGACACGTGTGCCCCCTTGTGCATCTGGCTAACGTGGGTCCTGGGGCTTTATAGGCAAGCACTTAACCGCTAAGCCATCTCTCCTGCCCAAATACACACATGTTTAAAGCAGTCCTTTCTTCTTGGAGAATCCAGTGTTAAAAGTCCAGAGGATGGGACAGCTGGCTTCCGTACTACTGTTGGGATTATGACATAATCCAAACACAGAAAATCAAGAAGGCTTTGACAGTTTGCTAGCCAGTGTAACTAGGCTATTAATGTGAGATTGCCACTGTCATATGGGTTTCATGTCTCACTGCTCTGTCTTCATGGTTCAGGCTTACAATAAACATCACGCCTTTTATTTCTGATAAAATTGGCCTTGCTGCTGAACAAGAAATCCATGGGCTCTTCTTGTAATCTCATTTCTCTTGGTAGTTGAGTTTTGCAACAGGCTTGTCATATAAAAGCAGAGTCACCCAAGTTTATCTCAAAATGTTTGTCTTCCATGTTTGAAGGATATCGGGGAAAGCCATGATGTAGATGAGACTACTTCTAATATTTAATGGCTAGAAAAGCCTGAGCCTTACTCTCCAATTCATTACTAAATACAGTTTTCCTGGAGAAAGCAAATCCTGAACTGTGAAACATCAGATACTCAGGAGTTCAAAAAGAATTTCTATTTCTTATTTTAGGGGTTTTTTATTTGTTTGGTTTTCTTTTTCTTTTTGTTTTGTTTTTTTTCAAGTAGGGTTTTGCTCTAGACCAGGCTGACCTAGAATTCACTACGTAGTCTCAGGGTGGCCTTGAACTCACAGCAATCCTCCTACCTCTGCCTCCCAGGTGCTGGGATTAAAGGTGTTCACCACCACGCCTGGGCTGGTTTTCATTTTTTGAGATCATCTTGCCATGTAACCCAGGCTGGCCTGGAGCTTGCTGCAGTCTTCCTGCCTCAACTTCCCAAGTGCAGGCTCACAGGTTGAGCGACCAAGTCTGGCTTCTAGGGTTCTATTACTTAGGTGCTTATCATTGCACTCATGCCACATACACCCAAAAAAAAAAGCACTGTGGAAAGTTTATTCCATTCTAGCACTGCTTTACAGATGTCTAGGATATAAAAGCATTATATCGTTTACATTAAAATGTTCAAAATGAAACAACGTGTGCTTGCTTCTCTTTGCCACAATGCCAGAATTCCTGTGGGGATTTTGCAGCAGCTGACAAGCTCCACCAGACTTGCCTGTGGAGCGCTGCCCCTCCTGGCTTCTGGGAGACCTGCTCAAGTGCCGGACGCCAGGAGCACACTGGACAGCCCACTTCGGCTGGAGAAGACACTCCACAAGCACGGAGCTCCTGCCATGTGCCTTATCACAGTTAGCTCCCGTAGTCCTCACGGCAGCCCTGCGAAGATAGCATTGTGCACATGAGGACTGTAAGGCTCAAAGATGGTTGAGAGCTGGCAACTCATTTTCCAGAATTTGAACCCAGATCTGCCTCAAAGGAAAGCCTGGCCTCTTTTAGTGGTATAGAAATGTTAATAATATTTAGGTTCATTTTCATCCATTTCTTCGAACTCTGTTATGATACAACAAATTACCCTAAAACTTTGGTGGCTTAAAACATTTATTGCGGTGGAGAGATGGCTTGGAAGTTAAAGACACTTGCCTGCAAAGCCAAAGGACCCCGATTCCATTCCCCAGTTCCCACATAAAGCCAGATGCACAAGGTGGTGCATGCATCTGGAGTTCACTGGCAGTGGCTAGAGGCCCTGGAGTGCCTGTTCTCTCTATCTGCACCTCCCTCTGTCTCTCTCTCTCTCTCTCTCTCTCTCTAGGAAGTAAATAAAATTTTTAAAACATTACCTCACAATTCACAGAGGTAAGAAGTCCATGGCTGGATCCCCTGGTCAGGGTCTCAGAGCTGTGACCCTCTCAGTGCATCCCTGTTCACTCTTATGAGTCATTTTCTCACAGGTTATCGCCTGGGTTCTTCACCACAGGGCCTCTACACAGAGCAGCTCAGGACCTGGCATCTCTTCATCAGAAAAGAGTCAGAGAGAACAATGTAGAAGTCATGGTCTTTTATTCTCTAAGCTCAGAAGGAGAGCTCATCACTGTGTGCTCGGTAAACTAGAAGGGAAATGCACCAGTTCACTCCCACACACCAGGAAAGGGTCACACACAGACTGAACTCCAGGAGAAGTAGGGGTCACTGAAAGCTCTATGTAAAGTCTGCCATGACTTAACCTGGACTCTGCTAGACACGTCCAGTTCGGCTGCAAGTTTCTCGTTTCAAACTGGGAAATTGTCGGATCTTGATTTTCCTTTTCATCATGGGCCTTTCCTTGGAGAGGAAGAGCAAGTGGGGAAGCCTAGCATAAGGATCGCCTTCATCCCACCACAGATGCAGACCTGATTTGGGACTGTGCATGTCCCCACCCACCTGAGCCTGGAGCGTCTGCCTTGGGTGGGGGACCATGGAGACTCCGGAAGCAGAGACCTGCAGGTCCATACGAGTGGCCTCTGTAGGGACATTCTGCCCCGAGATTAAAACAGGCATGTAAGGGCGCTGGGGAGATGGCTCATTGGGTAAGAGTTTGATCCCCAAGACCTGTGAAAAGCTGGACAGAGGCTGAAGAGATGGCTCAACAGTTAAGCACTTGCCTGCAAAACCTAGGTACCCGAGTTCAGTTCCCCAGTACTCATGTAATGCCAGATGTACAAGGTGGCGCATGCATCTGGAGTTTATTTGCAGTGGCTGGAGGCCCTGGAATACCTATTATCTCTCTTTGTATTGGGATCTCTCTCTCTCTCTCATAATTTTTTTTAAAAAAACTGGACACAGTCACACATGCCTAGCCCCAATCCTGCAGGGGCAGAGACAGGAATCCCAGGGGCTTGCTGGTCAGCCAGTCTAGCTGAGAAAAGAGCAGCTCCAGGTTCTGTGAGAGACTCCATCTCAAGTGAGCGGTGTGAAAAAGCCACAGAGGAAGACGCCCCACTCTGTCCTGCGCATGCGTGTGCCTGGGGCTCGTGCATCTGCACACACATGCTGCAATTACACCAGAGCCCGGGGATGGCACGCCAAAGACAACACCTGTAGTTAGTATGCGATGTGTTCGGGTCACAGGCGTGAAATAAATAGTGCTGACAGTTACACAGGCCTACCTCCTTGTGCACACATGCCTCATGCACACGCAGATGTGTGCCACGCTTGCACACCTTGCTCTTCTGGAGGGATTCTAGTGTGCAAGTACACTCTCTTACAGGGTAGCTTCTAAGACAAGCCAGCTACCTCAGCCAGAGCTTAAGCAACAAGTGGTCTGCTGGTATTTCAACTTAGCTCAAATTTTGCCTCCCACACGGCCTTTAGAACCTGACCCCAAGAAAGCTGTATCCTAACTATTCTAGAGTTTTTTTTTTTTTTTTGAGGTAGTGTCTCACTCTAGCCCAGGCTGACCTGGAATTCACTATAGAGTCTCAGGTTGGCCTCGAACTCACAGTGATCCTCTTACCTCTGCCTCCCGAGTGCTGGGATTTATTCTAGAGTTTTCTGGAGGTTTTTTCAGCACTTTGTAAGCAGCCTTCTTCAGCTCAGAAGACTAGAGAATGGCTGGTCCCTGCACTGTGTGTAGTGAATGATTTCAACTGCACAGAACAGCCCAGTAGACACCTAGAAATACCTTAGAGGTGTTTTTTTACTTTATTTATTTATTTATGTGCTGGGAAAGAGAGAGAATGGGCATGCCAGGGCCTCTAGCCCCTGCAAATGAACTCCAGATGCATACCCCCACCTTGTGTTTCTAGTTTACATTGGGTACTAAGAAATTGAACCTGGGTCCTTAAGCCTCACAGGCAAGTGCCTTAACCACTGAGCCATCTCTCCAGCCTGGGTTTTTTGTTCTTTTTAACTCAGCAGTGGGCACGAGCTTTGTAAAGTATGGCTTGCAGCCCTGTAGAAGGCAGTGGTCTTAGAGCAGCCCTGTTTGATGCCTAAACTCCAGCCAACTATGTTCTGACCCACAGCAGTAGTATACATTACCCACCAGCAGCATTTGCACAGAGCAGGCAATTCCAATTTGGGCCCATTGACAGCACTGTGTAAAGGAGATTTGGCACCACAGACAGTTGCAGGACTGTTTCCATGGCTTCTTCCATCACATAATGGGTCAAAACGTGTTCACTGCCTCGGGCCTCTAACCTGTGTGTCTTCTTATGGCTCAATGTCGTATTCCCTGTAGTTCTGACACACGCTAGGTTTTCTTTAGCTGACTGAATTTAAAAGCCTTGAGTTTTCTGCAGTTGGCCATCTTGCAATTCCCACCGTTTTGTTTTTTTTTTTAATTATAGACAACCTTTAATAATAAAGCACATATACAGCCAGTTGTGGTGGCACACGCATGCCTTTAATTCCAGCAACCATGATTTTTACAAAACACTTTTAATATTAATATAGGTACACAAGCTCATTCCATACTAGTTCCACATTCCTACCTATGGGGCTCAAAGGCTATGGAGTAAAAAACAAACCCCCATGTCTGCTACTTTATTTAAAAAAAAAAAAAAAAGCAAGGTTTTAACGTCTAGATGCCTTCCTCACACAGAGGTAATTCTCACTTCTTGTCCCCCTTGTCAGTATAGTTTCAGGCTGCAGCTGGATTAAGACTTGCACTATTGGGCTGGGGAAATGGCTTAGCAGTTAAGGTGCTTGCCTGCAAAGCCAAAGGACCCTGGTTCGATTCTCCAGGACCCATGTAAGCCAGATGCACAAGAGGGTGCATGTGTCTGGAGTTTGTTTGCAGTGGCTGGAGGCCCTGGTGCACCTGTTCTGTTTCTCTCCCCTTCTCTGCCCCCCCCCTCTCTGAAATAAAAAATATTTTTCAAAAAAAAAGACTTGTACTGTTTGCTTAGTCCATACACACACATACATCTCCGCTGTCAACAGATGTCAACTAATCTTCACGGACCTGAGAAGCAATGTTTTCCATTTAGTTACAGCTACCAAAAAAAATAAAAAAAGTAACTGACTCTATCAATCACATTAACCAGATTTTTGACCTGGGATCTTTCTTAAGAGATTCTTTACTTCCAAGGGCAAGAATAGCAAATTAGGGCCAGGCGTGGTGGCGCACACCTTTAACCCCAGCATTTGGGGAGCAGAGGTAGGAAGATCACCGTCAAGGGCACCCTGGGACTACAGAGTGAATTCCAGGTCAGCCCGAACTAGAGACCCTACCTTGAAAACCCAACAGAAGAAAAGCAAGTTAAGTGCTAATTACTTAATTCATTGTTAATCTGAGCTGTGGAGAAGGGCCCCACATAAATGAGATTTTCTCAAGTCAGGCCTTTCTGTCTCCACCTTGTGTACAACGAGATTGCAATGAATCTCATGTTCAGGATTTCATCTGCTGACTGCTAGATAATTGCCCTTAGGCCACTATTTGTTTCTACTAAGGCATTTTATACTATTTTTAGCCTACAAATGCTGCAGGTAGAACATGGACATGTGTGCTGAGTGGCTGAACTTTGGATAAGCACAGATGAGATGCTCCTGGCTACTCACACAAAATTGTGTAACTAAGACCTATTTCTTGGGTCAATAGGTTTAAAATGTATATTTCAATGGATTAGAAGACACTAATCCATACTATTAAAAAAATCCTAGGGCTGGAGGGATGGCTTAGTGGTTAAGGTGTTTGCCTGCAAAGCCAAAGGACCCTGATTCAATTCCCCAGGACCCACGTCAGCCAGATGCACAAGGGGGCACACATCTCTGGAGTTCATTTGCAGTGGCTGGAGGACCTGGCACACCCATTCTCTCTCTCTCTCTCTCTCTCTCTCTCTCTCTCTCTCTCTCCCTCTTTCTCTGTCAAATAAATAAATAAAAATAAAAATATTTTTTATAAAATCCTGGGCTGGAAAGATGGCTTAGCGGTTAAGGTGCTTGCCTGCAAAGCCAAAGGATCCAGGTTCAATTCCCTAGGACCCACAGAAGCCAGATGCACAAAGTAGCACATGCATCTGGAGTTGGTTTGCAGTGTCTGCAGGCCCTGGTGTGCCCATTCTCTCCCTCTCTCCCTCTCTCTCTCTCATATCTCTCAAATAAAAATAAAATATTTGTTTTATCTCTATAGACAGACAGTTTATTGAGAAAAACAGCAAGGGGCAGCAGCCTTCCCGCAGGATGAAGGCTGAAGCACTGAGCCAGGCTAAGGTGCAAGTTTATAAGGAGGATCCAATCCCAAATCAACTGCATATAGGACTCCCTACCAACCTAGGTGTCAGGGTTGGAGCTGTTCTTTTACTGAACAAGTTGGTACTACAGTATTAATGTTCTATCCTGAGTCTCGTTTTCAGACCTGAACCAAATCAACTTTCCATAAAGATCACATGCTCTTTCTGTCTCTTAAGGCAAATGCTCTGCCCCCAACAGAGCAGAGAGTAATTTGTAAGACTTTCCTCTCTGAAAACAAGGTCAAAAGCATAACAGCATTTTCCTCAGACCAATGCTTATAACCCAAGTTTTATTTTCCCTGTAGATATGAGGTGTTTATGTTGATAAAAATCATTCAATGGGGCTGGAGAGATGGCTTAACAGTTAAGTGCTTGCCTGTGAAGCCTGAGGTTCAAGGCTCGACTCCCCAGGACCCACGTTAGCCAGATGCACAAGGGGGCGCACGCGTCTGGAGTTTGTTTGCAGTGGCTGGAGGCCCTGGCGCGCCCATTCTCTCTCTCTCTGTCTCCCTCTTTCTCTCTCTCTCTCTGTCACTCTCAAATAAATAAATAAAAATAATTTAAAAAGAGAATCAATCAATGGCAGGCATGGTGGCGCACGCCTTTAAACCCAGCACTGGGGAGGCAGAGGGAGGAGGATCACTGTGAGTCTGAGTCCAGCCTGGGGCTACTGAGTGAGTTCCAGGTCAGCCTGGGCTAGAGCTTTGCATCCACTTTTATGTAGGGCATTCATTCATGTTTCTTTGCATTTGCTTGTGGGAGTGGGTGCACTGCACACAGGCCAACCCCAGGGTGTTGGAACTTTCCTTCCACCTTCTTTGAGACAGAAAGCAGTCTAGCTAGCCCATGAGCTTCAGGATTCTCCTGAGTCCACCTCCAATCGCTGTTGACACACAGGGATAACAACTGTATGTGCTGCTTTGCATCAGGGGCGTTAAGTGGGTGCTGAAGGCTTGCACATCTTAAGCTGCTGAGCCATCTCCCCAGCCTCGGGACACTCATCCTTAAGGCAGAACATTAGTTGTGACACGTAACGACTTGGTTCTTACATCCAAAGGTCAAACTGGGGCTAGACTCTAGTGGACAGCTTCTTGGCTAATAAGGACTCACCTGCAGTGACATTCTTAAGAGTATGTTAGTGAAACGGGAGCAACTTACAAGAGAAACAAAACAATTAGAACAGCTATCATTCATTGAACACTGGCTAAGCTTTACAAATTGCCATGTCTTTTTATGCTCTCCAACAAGAATCCAAATGGCAGGCTAGAGAGATGGCTTGCCTGCGAAGCCTAAAGCCCTAGATTCAACTCCTCAGGACCCACATAAGCCAGATGCACAAGGTGATGCATGCATCTGAAGTTCATTTGCAGTGGCTAGAGGCCCTGGTGCACCCATTCATTCTCTTGCTCTCTTCCTCTCATAAATTAATAAATAAAAATATTTTAGGGGGGCTGGAGAGGTAGCTTAGTGGTTAAGCGCTTGCCTATGAAGTCTAAGGACCCCAGTTCGAGGCTCAATTCCCAAGGACCCACGTTAGCCAGATGCACAAGGGGGCACACGCATCTGGAGTTCATTTGCAGTGGCTGGAGGCCCTGGTGTGCCCATTCTCATTCTCTCTCTCTCTCTCCCTCTCCCTCTTTGTCACTTTCAAATAAATAAATAAAAATAATAAAATAAAAGCAAAAAATATATTTTAGGGGTGGGAGGGAGGGATGGATGGCTTAGCGGTTAAGGCACTTGCCTGCCAAGCTGAAGGACCCTGGTTCGATTCCTCACGACCCCACATAAGCCAAATGCACAAGGTGGTACATGCATCTGGAGTTCGTTTGCAGTGGATGGAGGCCCTGGCACCCCCATTCTCCTTCTTTCTCTCTCTCTCTCTCTCTCACTCTCTCAAATAAATAAATAAAAATATTAAAAATAAATATTTTAGGGGCTGGAGGGAGGGATGGCTTAGCAGTTAAGGCACTTGCCTGCCAAGCCAAAGGACCCTGGTTCGATTCCCCAGGAAACCACATAAGGCAGATGCACAAGGTGGCGCATGCATCTGGTGTTCATTTGCAGTGGCTGGAGGCCCTGATGTGCCCATTCTCTCCCTCTCTCTCTCTCTCTCTCTCCCTCCCTCCCTCCCTCCCTTCCTCCCTCCCTTCTTCCCTCCCTCTTTATCTGTCTGTCTCTCTCAAATAAATAAACAAAAACATTAAATATATATATATACGTATATTTAAATATTTAATATATATTTAATTTAATATATATTAGGGTTGGAGGAATGGCTTGGAGATTAAGGTGCTTGCCTGCAGAGCCAAAGGACCCCAGTTGGATTCCCCAGGACCCACATAAGCCAAATTCACAAGGTGGTGCAGGTGTCTGGAGTTCGTTTGCAGTGGCTGGAGGCCCTGATGTGCCCATTCTCTCTGTCTCTGTCTGTGTCTGTCTGTCTGTCTGTCTGTCTCTCTCTCTCTCTCTCTTTTCTCTCTCTCTCTCAAATAACTAACTAAATAATTTTTTAAAATATTTTTAAAACAAAGAATGAAATAAAGATGAAAAAGCAAACTAGAAGACAGACCTGAGATCACATAGCCAGGATTGAAAGTCAGGATTTCCTACCCCAAAACTTGAACCTTTTCCCCCAGTCTCATCCCTTGAACTAGATCCTTCACGGCTAGGACTCTTAGGGCTTCCCAACCCATGGGACTAGAAACTTCCAGAAAAAAAAAAGCCAGTCTGTACCTGAGCACTTGGTGCTGTCTGTGGGCTCCACCACTGATTCATCCGGCCGAACTTTATAAAATCACTTTTGAGACTTCTTAGTGTTTTATCGCGGTGCAAGTTTATGATGACAGCAAACCTTTCCAACTACAGCAAGAGTAACCTACGTCCTTGGCATATTAAAAAATAATGTTAGTGTCAGTTTTTACCTCCAACAGTTTGGATTGCTGATAAGAGCGCTTCCTTGACAAGATTCTTTCTGAGGTTTACAGAAAGCATAATAAAATATGTAAGTTACATTTCCACAAACAAAAGCTATAACATAAGTTATTTATAAGCGTGAGATACAAACAGTATCGCGATAAATAAACCATAAAGGGTACCTGCAACATCCATCTTAATGTAATTTGCCCAACAAAAGTGTTGAAACGAAGTCAAATTCAGTGGAGAAATCTGTCAGGAAGGGAGGAAAGTTGTAGAGTGCAGAATGGAGAAAATGGCTAAGTGAAGGAGGAAGCAGGAGCTTGAGATCAGGCTTGGAAGTCCTTGAGAAGACGACAGCGCATGGTCTGCCATGGACACGCGGTCACAGCTCAAACACCCTCCCCAGCCACCCTGTGGGGACAGAACTCTCCCCTCTATCCACTTCCTGTCCTGCCCTGTGTCTCACCCTGCCACCAGCTTCCTTTCAGGCTGGGGCCCCCTCACAGCCAGGGCCTGGGGCTGACCCAGCCTAAAAGTCCTCAGGATCTCATTCACAGACAAACCAGTGAGTGTGACCCAAGCCTCGGCTCTCATGGCACTGGTGGGCAGAATAAACAAGTCAGATGAACGCAGCACAGAGAGGGCAGTAAGCAGGGACAGAGAAGGAAAGTGTGGGGTCCAGGGCTATTTGGGGGTGGGGGATGGAGAGAGGGCTGAGGGCTGGCTTGGGTCTTAAAGGGTACAAATGTGCCAGCCACAGGAACATCCTGAGTACGAGCCTGAACTCAGTGCACACATTCCCAGGTCCAAATGGCAACCCCTTTTTGTTTCTTATCTTTTCATCTGTCCTGGCTGGGTGTTAAGCTCTTAAACATGATCCTCCAGTGGGCCAGGCAGGCCCTGCATCCTACCCCAGGACATGGACTTAGGTGCCACCAACACTGTTCTGCCCTAACAGAACGCCTGAGCCAGGAAAAGAGACAGCCTCTGACCCTAACTCAAGCCCCCACCTCTGCTTCCATCTCCTTTACTCAGAGCCTTCCCACTCTGTCCCAGAGGGGAAACTGGGGAAGGGTGAAGGGAGAAATGGTCTTTGTAGCCCACATAGTCAAGGCATCACCTCCCACCTCAGCCCCTTCCCCAGCCGCGCGTGCTGTGAGGCAAGGACTTACCTAAGCCAGTCATTCTTAGACCTCACCCCTGTGGTGAGGGCTCCAGCATCCTGAATCACCGGAGCTTTTTCCTTCCCCCTGCTGGCAGACTGAGCCCTTTCAGACCTCCTCCTGGGGAACCTTCTTCCCAAAGCCCTCCACACTAGCAGACCCAGTGATGAAGAACTCCAGCTGCATCGTTCCTGCTTTCCAGTGGGGAACCTGAGCCCCAAAGGATGGGCATGGCTTAGGAAATTTGAGTATATGCTCAGTAAATAAATATTTGTTAGGCTGAGGTAGAACGATCACCATGAGTCTGAGACCACCCTGAGACTGCAGAGTGAATTCCAGATCAGCCTGGGCTAGAGCAAGACCCTACCTCGATAAAACAAATAAGTAAATATTTGTTGAGTGAATTAATTGGTGAATAAATTTGGGCACCATGAGAACTGGAAGTGTCCCTCACGTCTCAGACATAGGAAGTGTGACAGGCAGGCCAGGGTGGACAAGAACCCACCACATACAGAGTGCGCCAAAACATGTGGCTGTATTGTCTGTGGAAGAAGACCATAATAGTTTCATCTGTCTTTCAAACAGGACAACTGGCCCAAACACGCTTAAGAGCCCCAAGTCAATGCCTCCACCATTTTTAAAGACCGAGAAATTGAATCCCGAATCACACAGGAAGTCAGTGGCAGAGTAAACCTGAGGGAAACTGAGCCTCATGCATCAAGATTCATGGACCACTTGAAAAATTCCAGCATCCAGCCTCTCATCCCAGAAGCCCCACCTCTCCTCTCAGACCCCCAGCAGGGCTTCCACCAGCTCTGCGCCTAGCTCCCAGCTTCTCATAAAGACCAGAAGATGTGTACAACTTGGAAGTCTCTGGATTCACAGGAGTCCTTACCCCGCCCCTCACTTCCCCAGCTCTTAGAATTTTTAATCTCTCTCCTTCACTGTGTGTGTGTGTGTGTGCAGGCTCTCCCATTGTTCAGTGGATAGCAAGTGCAAAAAAAAAAAAAAAAAGCAACAAGGAAATGTATTTGGTCAAACCAGTGCTCAGAGGAAACTTTATGGCCCTGAGTGGATTTATTTAAATAATAATAAAAAAAAGAAGAGCCAGGCGTGGTGGCGCACGCCTTTAATCCCAGCACTCGAGAGGCAGAGGTGGGAGGATCACCATGAGTTCGAGCCACCCTGAGACTACATAGTGAATTCCAGGTCAGCCTGGGCTACAGCGAGACCCAACCTCGAAAAACCAGAAAAGAAAAGAGAAGAGAAAAGAAAAGAATGAAAAGAGAGGAAGAAGTTTTGACAAAAATGAATTAAATTTTCACCACAACAAAGAAGAAATTAATTCATCAAAGTGAACCATCCATGAAAGAGATGGCATTTTAAAGGGGGGGGGATAATGAGGAGCTGGGGAGATGGTTCAATGGGTAAAGCACTTGCCCAACAAGCACGAGGACCTGAGTTCAGTTCTGCAGCACCCACATAAATGCCAGGAGGTTTTGGTGTCATCCCAGTCCGTAACTCCGCACTTGGGAAGTGGAGACAGGATCCGCAGGACAAACTGGCTAAGTCAGCAAACTCTGGGCTCAAATGAGAGACCCTGCCTCAGGAAATAACGTGGACAGTGATGGAGGAAAGACACCTGACCTGGAACTCTGGCCTCTGCACACACACACGCACTATAATGAACCTGCAATGGTGGCACATGCCTGTAGTCTTATCACTTGGGAGGCTGAGGCAATAAGAACAACAATGTCAGCCTGGGATTGTGGAGAGACCGTGTCCCGAAAATAAATAAATAAACGCAGGACTGTGCTCTACCCCCAACCCCCACCCCGCTCGTGCACCAAAATACATCGTAGCAAGGGCATTTTTTGAGACCAATAAAACAGAGCTTTGGCAAGTGTGATCGACAAACAGGCACAGATACGTAACGGAGTGAGAACCAGCATAGCTATCAGCGTCAACCAATTTGCATGAGAGTTTCTTCCCAGTGTTAAACCAGTACGTTTGAAAGTGAGATAGATGACAATCTGCTCACTGGTTTCCAAACCTGAACAGGCATCAGAACCCCCTGAGTGGCTGAAAAGACTGCTGGAGGGCCCCCACCCCGGAGTTTTTGATTCCTTGGCTCTTGGGCCAGGATCCAAGAATGCATTTCTAGCAAACAGCCAGGCGCACTGCTGACGCTGCTAATCTAGGAACACACTTTGAGAAACATTGGCCTGAACCACTACTTCCCCCTCTTACTTCCCTTCCTAAGCCTCCTCATGGCACCCTCTGTCTAAAGAAAGTGAGAGAGGGCTTTTGATGACTTGGCCCCAGTGCTGGATGACTGAGGACCAGGGAGCTCACCGAGCTACGACTCAGACATTTAAAGCTCTTACCCATGCCATGCAGTGGGCTTAGGGCTTGCAAACTGGACCAGCTCAATCCCATGAGCTGATAGCTTCTCTACTAGACAGGGAAACTGAGGCACAAAGCGTTCCAAGTTTCCACTTGGTGAACTGGGATGGGAATGGAGTCCCACACATAATGTCCTAGCCACTCTACCCACCTTCCTGGTCTACCTATGCCATGTACCTCTGTGCTGCGACCTATGAGCTCTTTCACCAGCTCCTAGAATTGGACAGTGAGCCTGGAACCCGGGTCTCTGGAAGCCAGCAAGAAAGTGGAGGTTCACTTGAATCTCCTCAATATCCGTTC
Organism: Dipus sagitta; assembly: GCA_036346955.1. NCBI lineage: Eukaryota > Metazoa > Chordata > Mammalia > Rodentia > Dipodidae > Dipus > Dipus sagitta. The sequence goes on along the minus strand of CM070777.1, from coordinate 45,052,043 downwards.
CCTCAGTTAAGGCCCTTTTATTATCGGGTGACTATGAATGATGCGTGGCCACTGCTGCTGGCACACCCTGAATTCTCAGGGACAGAAGCCCCTACCTCTGTCCTTAAAGGTACTGTTACATAATCACGAAGTAAAGGAGGAGTTACTTCCAAGGCTGTTATCTCATTTAGTTCTCATAGCCACCCTGGGGGTAACTACTACCCTTTCCGTTTTACAAATAAAGCAAATGAGGCTGGAGACGGGCAGTGAGGGACCCAAAGCCCTCGGACCATCAGTAGCTTGTTGTTGGAGTCAGAGCCAAGCCCAAAGCCCAGCCTCCCAGCCCTTTCAGCCCTCACTGTTTTGTCCCCACCCAACACAGAGGTTCTAAAGGCCCCAAACTACCTGAGGTCACACAGCGCCTGACTTAACTCTGGACCCTGGCCTGGAGGTTTCTCCAAGCCAGAGGCCTCTGGATTGTCGGAAGCAAAGAGACAGAAGGATCCCAATCTATTGCTGCCTGCACCTTCCTTCCTGTCCCCTGACCCCGGCGGTGGATGAAAACTACAAACAACTTAGCAAGAGCAAGAACAGTACATCAATCATGAAGCTAGGAACGACGGTGGGAGGGAGTGACTGTCGCCCTGTACACTACTGTGTGTCCTTTGCTCCCACAATTCTCTCTCGCAGTTCAAGAACATCCCGCGATGCACGCAGTTCCCATTCGACAAAACAAACAAAAACCCAAAACCTAAAACGACGGAGCCACTCGCCCAAAGTTACCCTGCACGGAAGTGGCTCGCCCGGATTTGCACGCACTTTCTGACCAACAGCAACACCCCAGTTCTCACCGCTTTGACCCTACGGGGACGGAACGAGAAGAGGCCCGGTTAGGGGTGCAGCGCTGAGTTTGCAGCGAACGACTTTAGAATCGGCTTCGAGAAAACGATTCTCCGCCTCTCCAAGGCTGGAGGGAAAAGGTGACCGCTCCTGGTGCGGAGCCCAGAGTGGTATCTACCCCTGGGCCGGTGTAGACAGTCCCCAGGGGTGATGGCAAAAAGGGGGGACAGCGGTCCCAGCTCCTGGGCTGGACTAGAGCAGGGAGGGGTCAGATTTCCTTTAAAAAAAAAATCCTGCTACTTGCTTGAAATGAGACCCGCCCCCACGCTGACCACCCCAGAACGTAGGTTCCCTTCCCTTGCCTAACCTCGGAAGGGGGTGTCTCCATGCCTGAGACTCCATCAGTCCTGCCCCATCCATCCATTTATCTATCCTGCAACGAACTTCCAGGGGCTGCATTCCTCACTCCCCACCAGTTGACCTCGGGTGGGGTCCCTAGTCCAGCCGGGCCCCGGCACGCGTGGGCACCTGCGGATCACTGCTCGGTGCGCCCTGCAGGAGCCAGGGAGCGTCTCCAAAGTGGCCGCGAAGCGACGACGGAAGCTCGGGCGGGGACGACTTCTCCCCACCCGGGTCGCCAGTCCTCGATGGCCGGGAGGGCGCCCCGAAGCTTCGCTCGCCCAGCGCCCCGGAGATGCGTGTCTTTCGTTGGTTGGGTGCAGATCGAATGGCTAAGTGGCTTCCGCAGATTCCGTAGTGTCGTTCCGGGCTTGCAACTCCATTGCAATTGAAGATTCGTTTTGTTTGTGTTTTGTTCCGAGGTTTAAAAAAAAATTTTTTTTTAATTGGAAAACATCGAAGCTCCCCCCGCCTCCCCCACCCCCACTTCAGCAAAAGCCAGTTTTCCAAGGCGAGCGCCCAGGTCGCGGCGCGGCGCGGCGGCGGGAAGCGGCGGGGCCCGGAGGAGCGGGGAGCGTCTGCTAATTGCAGCTTCGTTAGATTTCGGGTTGGAGAGGCTGCGGTTCGGGCGCTAATATCCGCCGCCCATTATCCCGGCTAATAAATTTGACCTATTGTTCGTTTGTTAAAATGATGTCACCTTGGAACAGTCCCTAAGCTCCTATTTCCATGAATTAGGCCTTTATTGAAAGCCGAGAGCCAATGGGAGGAGAGAGGCTTGTTGATCGCAGCCAATGGCTGCTGCGGGAGAGGAATTAACAGCGGAAACTCCAGGTTCGGTTCAAGAAAGATGACACAGAGCCTGTCGGGCCCGCGCACTCTTGGCAAAGTTTCAGTGCGACGAGAGGCGCTGGGCGCTCCATGGCCGCGCCGTAACGGGGACCCAGCCGCCTCCCCGCCCAGCCCGGCCCAGCCCTTCCGCCCACCCAGGATGGAGGCGCCCGCCAGCGCGCAGACCCCGCATCCTCACGAGCCCATCAGCTTCGGCATCGACCAAATCCTCAACAGCCCCGATCAGGACAGCGCACCGGCCCCGCGGGGCCCCGACGGCGCCAGCTACCTAGGAGGACCCCCCGGGGGCCGTCCGGGCGCCGCTTACCCATCTCTGCCCGCCTCCTTCGCCGGCCTCGGCGCGCCCTTCGAGGACGCGGGATCTTACAGTGTCAACCTGAGCCTGGCGCCCGCGGGTGTGATCCGGGTGCCGGCGCACAGGCCGCTACCCGGGGCCGTACCGCCGCCTCTGCCCAGCGCGCTGCCCGCCATGCCCTCCGTGCCCACGGTCTCCAGCCTGGGAGGCCTCAATTTCCCCTGGATGGAGAGCAGCCGCCGCTTTGTGAAAGACCGTTTCACAGGTGAGCCGAGAGGGCCAGCAGGAGCCAGGCCTCAGTGTCCCTCTCCACCCCCACCACCCCGGGGACCGGAGGCGCCGCGCCCCTTGCACTCTCCATCCATCCCAGAACCCGTGCCAGAGACCCGAGCGTGCGCGGCTAGGCCTCTGGGCGCAGGGCAGCCTTAGAGGGGAGGGGTCTCTGGACAGTTGCAAGAAAAGAAACCAGCGTCCCGGGGAAGGGGGAGGGGGTGTCCCTCGCCTGGCTTCAAGCCGCCTGGGAACCAGAGACATAGCAGAGCACTTAGTGTCCCACGGGGGGCTCCACATGAGGCCTGGACTGGTGGCGGGGCTGGGCTTCAAGGGGCCTCGTGTGTTTCTGCAGCGGCGGCCGCGCTCACGCCCTTCACCGTGACCCGGCGCATCGGCCACCCCTACCAGAACCGGACGCCACCCAAGCGTAAGAAGCCGCGAACCTCCTTTTCCCGGGTGCAGATCTGTGAGCTAGAAAAGCGCTTCCACCGCCAAAAGTACCTGGCCTCGGCCGAGAGGGCGGCGCTCGCCAAGTCCCTCAAAATGACAGACGCGCAGGTCAAGACCTGGTTCCAAAACCGGAGGACCAAGTGGCGGTGAGAGAGGCCCCGCCCGGCCCACCTAGCACCTGCCCTTCACCTGCCCCGCCCTGCGCCGCTACGTTGCCTCCTCTCCAGTGCCACCCTTCCCCGAGTCCCCAGGGCTGTGCCTCCCACTCCTCCTGGCCAGTTTTTTGATCTCCTTACCGGCCCGGTGTTTCTCCATCTCTCCCTCCTACACCTTGGCTTCTCCATCCTAGTCTCTCGTGTATTTTTTGTTCCATCTTCTTTGCCTCTTTGGGCTCCTCTCACCTGCACACACACACACACACACCCCTCCCACACTGTCTTTCCTCCTACACTCCCACCCTCTGGGATTTAGGACTATCAGCCTGGGCTGGGGGAGTGGGGGATTCACTCCAACTCTTTTTTATCCAAGCCCTGTTTTCATCCAACCCGTAACCAGCGTAGCGATCCCAACCTAGAAAGCCGTCAGAGACAGGAGACAGGGCCTGAATGAAGAACCTGATCATACTGACCCTCCACCCACCCACACCGGGGACAGCCAGTCAGTCCACTCGCGGACCCCAATGGCCCTGCTGGTCGCAGGGCCTAGTCCGTTACACATTGTCCTGCCCGTGTTATCCCGCGGGGTTAAACGGGGGTGGACAAAAAAAAAAAAAAAAGGAAAAGGAAAACAAAAACCAAGCTTTATTGTTGGCGAAGCCACAGCAATATCCGTGTGGTGTGCAGGTGGACGGAGGGCAGAGTTAACCTCCTGGCGTCCTCCACACCCACCCAGTGCACAAAAACAAACGACCCCAACCCACCGTCCCAGCCCGCCGGACCTCAAGTGACAAGTGTGCACCGGAGGCGGACTGTTCCTCGCCCCGAGCGTCCCCGCTGGCCGCGGGTTCCCGGGAGGCCTGGGTCCCCGCTGGTGGCCCCGCGGTGCCCGGGGCATGACAGTTTTGTCCCTCTCCCTTCCTCCCTCCCTCCCTCCCCCGGTGCAGGCGGCAGACGGCGGAGGAGCGGGAGGCGGAGCGGCAGCAGGCGAGCCGGCTCATGCTGCAGCTGCAACACGACGCCTTCCAGAAGAGCCTTAACGACTCCATCCAGCCCGACCCGCTCTGTCTGCACAACTCGTCGCTTTTTGCTCTGCAGAATCTGCAGCCCTGGGAGGAGGATAGCTCCAAGGTCCCCGCCGTCACCTCGCTGGTGTGAGCCACCAGCGCGCACCAGTCGCCACGGACCGCCGCCGCCCGCCGCCCCCACCCTCAACTTGGAGGGGCGTCCCGGCCATACACACACACACAGACACACACACACCCCGACCCGGCTGGGGTGGAACCTGGGCCGAGAGGGGAAAGGGCCACCGAGCTCCAGGAGGCCCCGGGGCGCGGCTGCACACGGTCCCGTCGCGGAGGGGGCTGGGCCCGGGCTCCGCGCGACCGCACAATCCGAGCCCCCGTCCCACCCCAGGCCCCGGCCTGACAAAGAAAGCGCCTTACGTTACTCCGCCCCCCGCCCGCACCCCCGGGCTGGGCGCCTGTATTATACTTTGTACTTTTGCCCAAACGTGTAAATAATAAAAGTTTTGGTTTTTTTTTTTTTCTTTAGACACCTACCACCTGCTTCCCCTGCGGGGGCCGCTGGAGGAGGGGCAGCCGACCCAGCAGTTAGGGGAAGCACTAGGAGGCTGGGGTACCCTGCGTTTAGCCTGGGTTCACTCCTCTCCTTTTCCGTTCCTTTTATTTAAGTCGTTTTATTTAATAAAAGAAAGTTAGCTATTTCACTTAATGCCGGTTTTATTTCGTTTTCGTTCCACGAACGCTCGGCGATCCTCCCCCACCTCGGCCTCGCACTGCACCCCTACGGCGGTAGAAGCCGGGAGCGTCCGCTTCTGCAAGGTGCTCCGGTCTTCGCCGCGGCTCGAACCCCCGGCCCCGGGGCCACGCGGAGGATGCGCGGTGCAGGTCAGTGGGTGACGGCCGCCCGCAAGCCTGGGTGTCCGCGGAATGGGGCGTTGACCTGCGAACTGTGCTCTGGGCCCGAAAGGTCCCCAGTTCCGCGTCCGGATTGCTGCGACCAGAAAGGTTGGGCCTAGGCGGGTACCAAGGCCACCCAGGTCAAATTCACCTGGCCTGGTAGGTGGGAGACGGGGTGTCTTTGAACTTCCCGGAACCGGGGAGCCCTCTCACAGCCCGCAACTTGCTTTCGCTTCTGCAGTGGGGCCTCCCCCCCGGAGGCCCCAACCAGACTCTCGGATCTCCGGCGACCTTGGGCACTCCGTGAGCCCGCTGTACAAACGGGGTGCCCGAACGCCTGGGGAGTTAGTGCAGTGTGCAGCCCCGCCATCCGCGCTCGCTCTTGAGAGACCCCAGGTAGAGAGCATGATGTCGTGTGATGTCACTGCAGCCTCCGTGTCGTCACTGGACAGGAGAGGGAAGGGCGCACCGAACACCCAGAACCCTAAACCTGCTTGTGGCCCTCCCAGGTTTACCACTGCCGGAGAGAGTTGGAAATTTCTGGATTGGGAGATTGGGAGCTAGGGCCCTTTCCGGCAATGTCAAGCGGGCACCCGAAGCGTCTGTGACATTTATTTATTTTTTTCCTTGTCCCTTGATTTTTTTTTTTCATTCCCTTTGGTCATTCTTTGCATCTCTTAAAAAACAGATTCCACTTTTTTTTTCAGCCTCTCTATTCTTTCTCTATGATATCCTTTATTTTCATTTGTTTCTCGTGTTTCCTGTGTAGCTGTTATGTTTTTCCTTTCACTCATAGTTTTATGCTTCTCGATATAATTCTCCATTGCCTCTAACTTCTCTGAGCCTGTTTCTTTGTCGTCATAGAGGAAGCTCTCTTCCTCTCCTACTCTTGTTGTCTGCCTGTCCCTCTAGGCTTCTCGGACTCCTTTCTGTTATTTTCTTTCTTTTTTTTATTTTTTTATTTTTGTCCTTTTTGTCTTCCTAGTTTCCCGGACTTTCTGGGCCTCCAGTTCTCTCTCTTTGTCTCTTTTTTCCTTCCCTTCCTCCCTCCCTCTCTCCTCCCTCCAGACTTGCCTCCCAGAGACGGGAAACACTTCGGGCCAGAGTTCCAGGCCCAGCCTTTCCCCAGCTCCCACCCTGGGTCTCGGCGTGGGCCGCGGACCACCGCCTCTCCAGAGTCTTCGCTCTAAGCGGGCTGTGGGCTTGTGTCCTAGCGGGGCCCGGGGAACGGAAGGGCGGCTAGGAACCTCGGCCCCGATTCCAAGCACTGCTGCATCTACCTCCCAGCCCTACTAACCCGGAGATTTACAGACTGGGTAGGAACTAGGGTGACTCGGGGCTTTGGGTATCTTCCCTGGACATTTTCCTAAAACGTTTTGTATTGACTCTGCTAAAAAACCTGATGAACGACGTCACCTGGTTAGGAAAGGTTAGTTCCTTTTGGCTGGGGAGCAATAGACCCTTCTCCCCCCTCCCCAATCGGTGTGACTTCTTTTTCTTTTCTTTTCTTTTCTTTTCTTAAGTTCTATTTATGCTTTACTCTATTACACTGTTTTTCTAAATTATTCGCGCTTTGTCAGTGTGATCCTCGATTTGGGGGGCCTCTTTGGGAGCACATACACATTGTCTTTCTCCATCACTTGTTTTGCACAGAGGGACTCTAGTTGAGGGGCTCGTTGGTGGTCCTTGCCGGTGGAGAGGAGGGCGACACTGGTGCTTGCTGAGGCCCTCCGGGCACCTGGTCTCCCTTCTCATAGTGTTCGCCGGCCGGAGTGATTTGCCCCAACAGAACTTCATTAGGGGATCACGTCTAGTTAGGGGGTGACGGGAAGCCAGCTCCCCCAGAGCAATGTACGTGTCCGCAGCAAGCCGGAGCACTTTGGCTGAGTGGCAAGAGTGCGTAGCAGCTTCCGCTTGCGACGTGGCTGGTGGCTAGGTGTCCTGGCCTCCGTGGCAGTGCGAGAAGAGAGGCTGGGCGTCGTAAGGACGCCGTTCCTGCACCCCCCGCACCTGCAGAGCAACCGGGCACCACGCTTTTAATACCTGAGCCCGCAGGCTCCCGCCTGGCTGAGCTGAAGGAAGGCAGCTAGTCCTCTGAGAGGAGCCCCGAGGGCTCCTCCAGAGCCTCCACGTCCCAGCCCTAGGCCCTGCCAAGGCTCCGCAGGCCGACCTGTGGGTGTGGGAGCAATTCGAATTGAGAGCGAGAAGCAGCAGGCTGGAGACCCCGAGGTAGCCTTGTTCTAGTGGCCTTCCAGGGCCTACGTTCCAGACTCTACAGTGGCGCCCATTTTACAGACACAGGCCGCTTGATCGTCCGAACCTAGTGGTCGTGAGGGTTCTCCCCAGCACTAGTTTCTGGGTTGCATCTGGGGCCCACCGGCGAGCTTGGGACCGAAGGTGTCCACAACAAGGGGTAAGGCTTCCATGCCAAGCCCGCACTTGGGGCGCGCTCAGATCTCTCCCTGGGAAGCTCCGCAGCCAGTGGGATATGGAATTGGGGGACACGGACCCAAACGAACCCTAGAGAAAGTGCAAAATAAAAATGAAAAACCTGCGAAGCTTGAAGGCCCTTCCAGAATGGAGAATGGACCCCTCCCCCCATGCTGGGATCTTTGGGCACAGCGTATGATTTAGGAGGACTGGAAGACAGGCAAGGTTTGGATGCCCTCCCCAATTTGCAGACGAAAACATAAAGGCTCAGAAATGTTCTGACATTAGTCCAGGGCGGCGTGGCCAGACGCTATGGTCTCCACCCAACAATCGTCCAGTGCTTGGTGAAGACAGGGCAGCGACGTTGAGTTTAGCCCACTGAAGGATGGAAAGGCTGCCTGAAGAGGTGTGGGCTGGTGCAGCTTCCCTGTCCCTCAGGTCACAGTGTGACCAAGAGGCCAGGCCCGCTGGCGCCTGGACGGTGAATCGACTGGCTCTCTGAGTTCCAAGGGCGCGCGGGTGGCTTCTCGCCTCCAGGCTTGCGCGCTGGCCCGCGACTGCCATCTGTACACAAGGGGGGGCGACAGTTGCGGGCGGTTCGGAGCTCCGCGGTGAGATGAAGAGGACCCACTGCTCTGGCTGGGCTGGCCCCGCTGCTAGAACCCGAGGCGGTTCTCCCCGGCCCGGCGACCCAAGGACTCAGCCTCAGTCAGTCCCATAGCCAGCAAGGTCATTGGCACCCTTTTCCCAAGGCCAGCCCGGCCTGGCCTGGCGCTCCCGTTTAGGGACCGTAGAATGTGACCTCCTAACTGCCTGGTAGAGCAGGGCCTGAACTGCCACCACACGAAGGTACCTGGGAACCTGGACCAAAACCCAATATCTCCGCCTCAGCACAAACTAAAACCCGGCTGATTGAGGCAGGGAGCGGCGCGCGCGCGTGGTGTCAGAGCCTGTATTCGGAAAGAGTGAAGGTTTCTGAAACACTGTTTTCTCCATGAGAAATCCACCGCGCTCTCATGTATCCAAGCACTGCTCTGTTACTAACATCTCCAAACCCCGGCGAAGCTGTCCTGGAGAGGAATTGCTCCTAGCCATCCGTCCTTCCCCTCGCGAGCCTCCCATTCACTGGTGGCAGACTTCCGTGGTTCCAGTCAGTGTGGCTCTGAACGAACGGCTTCTACTTTCTATGCCTTGTTTTCTGAAAAAGTTATAAACAGTAATTCTGACGAGGTTGAAAATAGTCTTTTTTTAAAAAAAGCGTCGCCTGCGTTGTGGTGACTATTTTAATCCCAGTACCCCAGTGGCAGGTAGGAGGGATCGCCGTGAGTTCAAGGCCACCCTGAGACTACAGAGTGAATTCCAGGTCAGCCTGGGCTACATTGAGACCCTACCTCAAAACCCTGCCCCCCCCCCCCACAAATGAAGTCTATGAAAACTCTTCCAGAGAAAAAAAAATTTTTAATGGTTTGTAATACAACTACCGATAAATAAATAACATGCTTTCAAAATAAAGGCATTTAAAAATATTTTGTTCTGCTAAAAATCTGACTTAGATCGTCATGACAAAAAAAAAATAAAGAGATTTTAAAGTATTTTGTTCTGCTAAAAAGATAAGGGATTTAGATCTAGTCATGACATAGAGACTTAGCCAATGTTACTTGCTGGGGAACAGCAGGCAAGGGCCAGTGTCCTTGTTGGCTGGCAAGACTGCAGAAGTAGGCATGTCAGACCTGGGCTAGGGAAAGTGTGTCAATATCCTGGCATTAGCCTGAGTCACTGGCTATAATCTGCCCCTTACTTCAGTTAAAACCAATGTTCTCCGGTCAGAACAGCTGCCAACTAATGTTAGTTATCAAATCCCTTTTGGTGGGCTCCCAAATGGTGTGGAGAAAAGGCAGTAAAAAAGAAAGACAAACACCATATCTGAACAGAATGTTGGAGCCCGTTTTTGCCCCATCTTCCACTACCCCATCCCCAGAAGTCTGGTGTTCCCATTGTCCAAACAGGAAGCGGAGAGGGAAGGGCAGGCAGGTGACCACGGAGAAACGCATCCTGACTCCTTCACCCCCGAGAGAGCCGCGGGGGACGGGGGGGGGGGGGGAAGAGTCCCACAGCTACAGGTTCGCGGGAGACATTTTTGCTGACCCAGACTCCTCTGGTTTTAAGAGGGCCAAATCCTCAAATGGAAGTAGTTTCAGATTGGCTTTAAAAGCCTGCAAACCTGGCATGGCCTGTGCTGGCCTGGTACCCGAGATGCACTCATTGACTCTGCCCTCAAGTCTTATTGATGGATGGATTCCCCGGGTGGCTACAGGGGCTGGGGCCTGGATGAACAACCCTTCCATTGCCTTCCTCCTTCCTCCCTCCCGCACTCAGGAAAAGCCCTCTCCTTACCCCTGCTGGGACGCACGGAACGGAAGGGATGCTGGTGCTGCCCCCCGGAGCCAGCCCGGTGGGTCCCAGCGGGTAAAGTTCCCTGGGGCAGAGAAGGTGTGTTGGGCTCAGACAACGCGAGTGAATATGCAAAACAGAAGCAAGTTCGCATCTGCTGTTTGGGCGCCACAGCTGGGGCACTTTTGTTCCTGGACTGAGGACCATGGGGGTGGGGAAGCAGAAAAGAAACTAACCCCGGGGAGGGGAGGACGCTGCTGTGAGCCCGCTCTGGGCCGGGTGGACTCTATTAATGCCTCCAGTTTCCAGTTCGTTTGTTGGAGAGTGCGGCTGGGGCCCCCTCTGAACAAGGATGGCACGATGCCAGTCCTCAGCTGAGAGCCCCTTCAGAGTCCCAGCCACCTGTACCCTCTTCGTGATGGGCCCCAGCCTGCCCAGGGTGTAGCATTTGTTAAGGGCAAGCACAATCTGCTGGTCCTCAGATGACCCTGAGCCCGATTACGATCCCCATTGTGCAGACGAGGAAACTGAGTCTGAGGAATGACAAGGCATCTTCGGGACCCCTCCAGTAGGCGCCAGGACTTTGGTGGGAGCCAAATAACGCCGGCTCGTCAGCTTCTGTTCATGGAGGCTCTTCAAACCTCCCTGTTATTAAAGCCAACATATTTGTGTATGGCTGCCAGGGGGAATTCTGTCCGCTTTGAATACGATTATGCTTGAGCAACATCAGGCGTAAATTGGGCAGTCCTGGTCATTCTGTAAGCGTTTATGGTGTTATCACTGCTGCGGCTGTCCTATGGTTTCTCTTGGGAGACTTCTGAAAGTAGGCGGAAGGTACCGTTCCTGATGGCTTACGTAAGGGATTCAGGGGGCTTCCACTCCGTAAGCTGCTCCCCAGCCTGGGCTAAATCCAGGCTCTACTAGACTCCTGTGGGTGGTGATGCCACAGGGGGCCCTCAGCCCTGAGATCCAAGGGCAGCTCTCTCTTCTAGGGGAGGACGATGGGGCGCCAATCCACTTTTCATCCTGTCCCTCAATGCATACACGGGGCTTTTCTACTATGGGGCTGGGTTGACATCTCAGCTTTATCTCTCTGAGCATCCGGGTCTCCACCCGTCACTCTGTCAGCATACCTTTGCTGTTTATATGATTAATGAGTAGGTGAAATCTCACGACAGAAATGTTCTGCTTTTCCTCGGGAAAAAGAGCCTAACCCCGCAACTTAAGTCATGAAGTTGCTCAGGACCAGAGAGCTGGAGTTCAGACTGGTTATGTCCACGTTTAGAATTGATTCACCTGTGTTTGCACGCACAGCATCTCCCAGGAAGAAGACACCAGAAATGGTTTTTCATTCACTGGTCAAAACTCCAGATTACCCTGAGTAACCAGGCCTCCTTGCCTTCTATGACCTGCTTTTATTTCTTTTCTTTCTTTCTCTTTCTTTGTTTCTTTCTTTTCTCTCTCTCTCTCTCTCTTTCTTTCTTTCTTTCTTTCTCTTTTTCTCTCTTTCTTTCTTTCTTTTGTAACTTGTTACTTTTGGCCACTGATGCTTGGATGCTACAGGCATATAGTACATGTTTAATATTAGTAATGGTAAATAGTATTTATAGAGTACTTACTATGGGCTATGCAGTGGACTAGTTATTTTGTCCAAGCATGTTATGCATCCCACCCCCGTGTGAGCAAGCTTAAGAAGCCACCAGACACTGATACCCCATTTTGAAGAATAAAAATGTGACCTTTGGGGACATTAAGTGACTCCCTGATAACACACAGGGTCTGGGGTGGAATCCAGCTGCCTCCAGAGGAGAATCCTAATCTGTTCTTAGCATCCAATGTGCCAGACACTATGCTCAGGATCTCACCCAATCCTTCCTATAATCTTATCAAAGTTTTGAAACCCATTTTACAGATGAGGAGACCAAAACCCGAGCAACATTTTGGTGTGTTTGCCCCAGGTCTGGAAGCTATTTGAATATGGCAGTCCCACTATTTAGTTCTGGGACCTCCAATCTGTTTCAAAGCTGAGCTTGAAGTCTTCATCCCAAGTCCTATGCTCTGTAGAGAGGGGCAGCAGCTGTGGTTATAGGACAGGTCACTCTCATACAAAACACAGCTTCTTGTACAAACATGGTACTTCCTGGGCTGTGTGTGAGACCCGGAATATCCCTAATGTAAAGCGAGGAGACAATGAACCCTCTAGAGACAAGAGGGACACAGAAACCAAGGCTGCTGTGGGCAAAAGACTGGAAGGCCTGCTCCACGGCAACAGTGCAAGAAGAGCCCTCCTCTTTGCTGTTCCCCCTTTACTCTCCCCTTCTCCTCTCTCCTTCCCCTATCTCTCCTCCCCTCTCTTCTTCCTTTCTTCCTCCTCCTCCTCTTCTTCCTTCTCTCCCTTCCTCTTTCCTTCTCGCTCCTCTCTCTCCTCTTATCTCCTCACTGCACCTTCTCAAATCTCCCAGGCCACTAACCTCCAAATACAGCTCCTTTGATGAGGTCCCCAGGTCATGTTCAAAAGCAGGGGAGAGGGCGGCATCTGTATTACTCTAAGATTTTTGAGCTCAAGTAAGATGGATTGTTTTGTGGGTCCCCAAATTTGTCAGATGGAAAAGCAAGACCTTGAACCTGGAGTTATTAAATCCTGAAGGGCAAGGTCTGGGCTGATGTCTTGGGTTTGTTTCTTGCTTCCCTAGTGGCCAGATTCTGCTCACACCTGGCCAGCCCCGATCCAGACTAGAGCCTCTTCCTGGGGCTTCGCCATGTTCAGCCAAGTGTTGGGCACTTAGTAGGTAGTTTCTGAGATCCAGCCCTTGAGCGTGGCTGCTTGTGCTTGGTGGGTTGATGCCTGGCTCTGTACTTCCCTATAAGAAGGTAATTTGCATTTCCGGAGGAGCAAGTTGAACCTGTACTGTATGTAGTTTAAAAGCAATTTGTCAATGGTGACAAATTACAGAAATATATTCCTGTTGCAGCATCTCCCAATGGCTGGGGTTTATGGCTTCATCGTCCAGATTTGAAAGCATCTCTGCCTGCTCTAGCAAATGGGAAAATGTATGAACAATTTGTTGGCTTTTTTTTTTTTATCAACTTTCCCCAAATATGTAAACTCTGAGAGCGCCTTATTCTTTTTAAATGATCATTCATTTGTCTCCAGACTCTATCTTTTGGCACAATTTATTATTCTCTATTTCAAAAAAAACTTAAATGCATTTTGCATATTAGCACGTAACTCTTGTTCCTGTCTCAGTTGTGGAAAGGGCCGGATTGCTTTTATAAAGAAAAAAATGGCTAATAAAATTGGCCTCAGCACCATTGCTCTGCAATTCTTATGAACAGTAAAGTGGTACTTACCGTCATTGATGTTAAAAGCTATTTCTAAATTATGGTGCCATTTATTATCTCTAGTGTCCAAAGTAAGTTTAAATGATGCTTATAATTCATGTTTTACCAAATTTCCTTTTCCCCCCGAGGATACCTCTGATTAACTTATGCACATTAAAGCGCTTTTTAAATTCTTCTTTTATTGCCATTATGCTCTGAAAATCTCAGCGATTCTCAAAAATGGGTAATAAACTTGAGATAAAATGCTGCAGTTTTAGATCAATGCTGACATATCACTGTGGTGATTTCTACAGAGCTAAAGTGATAATGCTTCATATTTACGGAATATATACTTGGTTATTACTACAGTATTACCATTTTGTTCTAAGATGAAATGAGTAATTTACCAATTTATTAAACAGTTACATTTAAGTATTGCTTAGGACATTACCACCCCAATCTGTTTACTTAGCTTGAAGAGTTGCCATTAAGATACCCTGTTTATTTAGGTAAAATTTGTAATCATCATGCCTTCCATTAACCAACTTATTTTTCTGCAAGGCTAATTGTCTGGAAATGAGTTTCTTCTTATTTACTGTGCTATATTCTGCTTAGCTGGCTAAAAATGTCATCCCCAGCAAGAAGTGCTAGGGAAATTAATAATACATATGGAGAACAGTTTTAATTAGTATAATACCAAATGTTAATAAAAGATTTATGACGCCGTTAGAAAGTTCTACCAGAAGAGATCTCATCAGCTTCAGGCTCCGGTTTGTCAGGAGGGCACAGCAGTGGCTATGCCCTTTGTGAGAGGGCAGCCCTGGGTGATCCCCGGTGCTGTGGGGTCTGAGAGCTCAGTCCAGAGATGCGAGAGTCTGCCTTGAAAGGGGCTTTCCATGGAGCACACTGAGCAGGCTTTGGGATCTGGAAGTCGGGTATCAATGGTAACTATTTTTCTGCCAAACACGGGAGGAACTGTAAGGGCCAGCCCAAGGCCCTCCTCTGACATTTCCTGGCACACCAACCATCTTTGGTCCAAATTGGGAACAGGACTTTGAGAAAGAAGCCAGGTTGCTATTAGTTCAGGAACCCTGGGGAGATGGCTAGATGGGCATGTGGGAAATGAGCAAGTGATGCTTGCCCGACACCTGCTGTGTCTTTTGCTTGTACAAGTCTGTGTTCCTCCTCATGCCAGAGAGAGTGTCTTCCTCATCTGGGAGGAGGAAGAGAAGCCTTGGAGGGCCCAGCCCTGGCCTGCGGTTGTGCACCTAGTGAGTAGAGAGCATTTGAAGCATGGGGTGTGATGACACCAGAACACAGTGCTCTGAGCCAGGCGTGGTGGCGCATGCCTTTAATCCCAGCACTCAGGAGGCAGAGGTAGGAGGATCGCCATGAGTTCGAGGCCACCCTGAGACTCCATAGTGAATTCCAGGTCAGCCTGGGCTAGAGTGAGACCTTGCCTCGCAAAACCAAAAGGAAAAAAGAAAAAAAAAAAAAAACACAGTGCTCTGAGATACAAGCCTCCCTCCTGGCTAACTACCCACAAGCTTGTCCACACGATGTCCACCCAGCAGGCTCCAGATTTGGGGTAGGAGACTTGTAGACAAGGAAGATGCTCCCACCCAGGGCTGATGGTTCTGATGTGTCCTGCAAGCTCTACAGGACAGTGCTCTCTCTTCATGCCTCCGTGTTCCCTGTGGGCTGATGTGAGCTAGGAGGGCAGAGCCTCTTCTTGACTTGTCTAGATCCTCAGTGCCTGGCAGTTTACAAAAGACCACAGAGAAAGAAAGTGAGAAGGAGAAAGGAACACAGCTCCCACCTGTAGTGTGAACAGGAGAAATACCAATGCTGGCTAAGGACACTGCCATATGGTAGGAATTCACCCCCATGCCCACCACCAAGCCCACCCTGCACCAGCTGAAGTATAAAAGAGTTCCTACTGTGGCCTTTTTGTTGTTGTTGCTGTTGTTTTTTCGAGATAAACTCTCATTGTGGCCCAGGCTGGAATTCACTATGTAGTCTCAGGATGGCCTTGAACTCACGGCGGTCCTCCTACCACTGCCTCCAGAGTGCTGGGATTAAAGGCGTGTGCCACCACGCCCGGCATACTGTGGCCATTTTATCCAGCCCCCAAGGACCAAGTCTTAGGAGCAGTGGCATCCTGTGTATGGTGAGCCAATTCTTCTTTTGCACATGTAATAAAAACTGACCTAACCAGTTACTTTCCTTACATTCTCCCTAATTCTAGAAACTTCATCTTATGAGGCACTTGAGGGCAGATGGCTCTTTTATCCTATCCCTGATTAGAGGAGGAAAAAAAAAAACAGGGCTGGGTCAGCAGTTAAAGGCCTTTGCTTGCAAAGCCTGAGGGCCTAGGTTCAATTCCCCAGCACCCACATAAAGTTAGACACACAAAATGGCACATGCATCTGGAGTCCCTTGCAGTGGCAAGTGGTCCTAGCATACCGATTCTCTCTCTTTCCTCACAAATAAATTTTTAAAAGTTGAAAGAGAAAAGATAAAAGCAATGGAACATCTTGGAAAGAAGTATTCCAGACTATGGGACAAAACAAATTGGATTGCTTCTAAAAAGAAGAAACACAATGTGTGAGACCAACGCCACCTTGGGAAGGACCCAGAAGTCTCCCCTGGAGCATCCTGCTTTCTAGGAGGAGGAATGCTAGCCCATCGGAGGATGAACAGATTAACAAACTGAGGCCTAACCACACAATGGAGTATTAGTCAGTCATAAAAAGTAAATGCAACACTAACACCTGCTGCAGGGGGACCTTGAGAACTAGACGCCATGTGAAAGAGGGAAGCAAAGAGGAAGTGCAGTGTCCAATATGCAGTGTCCAAAAAAACAGTAAATCCACAGACACAGAAAGGAGGATTGTGTCATGAAGGAGAGAGGAGACAGGGAAATTAGGAATAATTATTTAATGGGAATGGATGTTTTCTTTAAGCTTTATGTAGTTATTTATTTGCACAAGTGTGTGGGGGTGAGGCACAGCAGGGCCTCTTGCTACTGCAAACAAACACCAGACACTTGCTCCACTCTTCTTTATTTTTTTTTCATTTATTTGCAAGCAGAAAAAGACACACACACAGAGAGAGAATGGGTGCGCCAGGACCTCCAGCTGCTGCAAATGAACTCCAAATATTTGTGCCACATTTTTTTGTTGTTTTGTTTTTTTGAGGTAGGGTGTTACTCTAGCCCAGGCTGACCTAGAATTCACTCTGTATTCTCAGGGTGGCCTCGAACTCATAGTGATCCTCCTACCTCTGCCTCCCAAGTGCTGGGATTAAAGGTGTGTGTCACCACGACTGGCTTGCCACTTTTTTTTTTTTTTTTTTTTTTTTTGCATCTGGATTTACATGGATACTGGGGAGTCGAACCTGGGTCGTTAGGATTTGCAAGCAAGCACCTAAACCACTGAGCCAAGACCTCAGCCAAGAGATGCTCTAAGTGATGAAAAAGCTTTGAAATAGATAGTTGTCATGGCGGCACCACTGATCTGTACTTATTTATTCATTTATTTAGCTCTAGGACTTTGTTACTATTCCAGGCTTACCTGGAACTCATAATCCTCCCTGCTCACCACCCTCCTGAGTACTTGGATTACAAATATGAACAAGATAGGGTCTCACTTTAGCTCAGACTGACCTGGAATTCACTATGTAGTGTCAGGGTGGCCTCAAACTCTCAGAGATCCTCCTACCTCTGCCTCCCAAGTGCTGGGATTAAAAGCATACACTACCATTGCCAGCTTGACTGGAACCTTTTAAAGTAGTTAGGTATACGTGGTAAGAATTTTACTTCACAGGCTGGAGAGATGGCTTAGCAGTTAAGTGCTTGCCTGTGAAGCCTAAGGACCTTGATTCAAGGCTTGATTCCCCAGGACCCACGTTAGCCAGATGCACAAGGGGGCGCAAGCGTCTGGAGTTCGTTTGCACTGGCTGGAGGCCCTGGCGTGCCCATTCTCTCTCTCTCTCTATCTGCCTCTTTCTCTCTGTGTCTATCACTCTCAAATAAATAAATAAAAATAAACAAAACAATTTTTTTAAAAAAAAAGAATTTTACCTCACATTTTAACATTGCTTTTTAGGAATGCTAGCCACAATGTCGAAAGCTATGTTTTTCTGGGTGTTCACCTTAGCATTAGCTAACAGAGTGAAAAACTGGAAATAACCCTATGTCTATCATTTAGAGGTGGGTCACTCAAAACCTGTTATTCTAATGGCAGCCATCAAAACCATAGGAAAGAGACTGGGAAGATGGCTCAGCAATTTAAGGAGCTTGCTTGCAAAGCACGCTGGATTTAACTACCAAGCCACCCATTCAAATGTTTGGTGTTTGTTTACAGTGGCAAGAGGTCCTCATATGCTCCTTACACACACACACACACACACACGCGCGCGCGCACATGTAAATAAATATTTTTCTATTTTGGTTTTTCAAGGTAGGATCTCACTCTAGCCCAGGCTGATCTCGAACTCACTGTAGTCTCAGGGGGGCCCTCAAATTTATGGCAATCATCCTACTTCTGCTGCCCAAGTGCTGGAATTACAGGCGTGTACTGCCACCCCCAGCAAATAAATAATTTTTAAAAAGCACACAGTGGGAGCATTGAGAGCTGCACACAGGGAAAAATGTCCATAGTGTGCTAGAAAGGAAAATAACTTAATTAAATGAATTTATTTGCACATGCATACACATAAGCCAGGGTCTCTCCTACCACTGCAAGTGAGTTGCAGATGCATCCACCACTTTTTTTTTTTTTTGTTTGTTTTACGAGGTAGGGTCTCACTTTAGTTCAGGCTGACCTGGAATTCACTATGTAGTTTCAGGGTGGCCTCGAACTCACGGTGATCCTCCTACCTCTGCCTCCTGAGGGCTGGGATTAAAGGCGTGCGCCACCACGCCCTGCTGCATCCACCACTTTTGTGTCCAGGTTAATATGGTTGCTGAGGAATTGAACTTGGGTCAGTAGGCTTTGCAAATAAGTGCCTTTAATCACTGAGCCATCTTCTCAGCCCCAGGGGAAACAATGTAGTTGCAAACCGGTTTGCATATCCTATTGCCATCATAGCACACCCGAAGATCTGCAGGACAAACACACAGGAGACCAGTGAGACAAATGTCTGCAAAGACAGGCACCAAACCAATGATTTCCCCAGGGCTGAAGGAAGAACACTATTCTGGCAAAAGACATTTATTTCTCACTGTATCAAATTATGAATTGCAAAAAGATTAATGACTAAAGAGGGCTTAGTGGTTAAGGTGCTTGCCTGCAAAGTCAAAGGACCCAGGCTCAATTCCCCAGGACCCACGAAGCCAGATGAACAAGGTGGCATATGCATCTGGAGTTTGTTTGCAGTGGCTGGAGGCCCTGGTGTGCCCATTCTCTCTTTCTCTCTCAAATAAATAAATAAAAATTTAAAAAAATATTAAAGATTTCATAAAAGCATGTACAGAGGGCTGGAGAGATGGGTCAGTGGGTAAGGTGCTTGCCTGCAAAGCCTAACAACCTGGGTTTGATTCCCTACTACCGATGTAAAGCCAGATGCACAAGGTGGCGCATGCATCTGGAGTTTGTTTGCAGTGGCTAGAGGCCCTGATGTCCCCATTCTCTCTGTCTCTTTTCTCTCTACCTCTCTCTGCTTGCAAATATGTAAAGATATTTTAAATACTTTATTTTATTTTATTGCTTATGTACTTGAGAGAGAAAGACACACAGAGAGAGAGAGAGAGAATGGACACACCAGGCCTCCAGCCACTGCAAATGAACTCCAGACACATGGGCTACCTTGTGCATCTGGCTTATGTGGGTCCTGGGAAATCAAACCTGGGCTCTTTGGCTGTGCAGGCAAGTGCCTTAACCACTAAGTCATCCTTCCAGCCCCAATAAAAATATTTTTAAAAACACATGCAGATATTTCAATTCAGTCACAAACTAATAACGTGCAAAATGCAGAAGAAAACAGTCACCTCCTTGCCACCAAATACATGTGCATTTTATGATTCCTCAGTGGCTTTTGTTTTTGTTACCTTTTTTTTTTTTTTTTTTTTTGTATTAGGGGTAGAATCCAGGGCCTCCAGCATGCTAGGCTCTACCTCCAAATTGCATGCCAGGCCCTGTTACATTTTTGTAGGTACCAAGGTTTCTTTTAAGAACCACCAGTGCTAGGGAGATTGCTCAGTGGTTAAAAGTGCTTCTTTGAGCTGGGTGTGGTGGCACACGCTTTTAATCCCAGCACTCAGGAGGCAGAGGTAGGAGGATCGCCGTAAATTCGAGGCCATCCTGAGACTACATAGTGAACTCCAGGTCAGCCTGAGCTAGAGTGAGACCCTACCTCAAAAAACAAAACAAACAAACAAACAAAAAAAGTGCTTGTTTGGCTGGGTGTGGTGGGAGGCAGAAGTAGGAGGATCACTGTGAATTCGAGGTCAGCCTGAGACTACATAGTGAATTCCAGGTCAGCCTGGACTAGAGTGAGACCCTACCTCAAAATAAATAAATAAATAAATAAAGTGCTTGTTTGCAGTGCCTGATGGTCTGGTTCAATTTCCCAGCACCCAAATAAAGCCAGATGGTACGTGTGTCTGGAGTTCATTTCATCCTTCCTCCCTCTCTCTCAAATACATAAAGAAAAGAAAAGAAAAGAAGAGAAAAGAAAAGAAAAGAAAAGGAAAGGAAAGGAAAGGAAAGGAAAGGAAAGAAAGGAAAAGAAAAGAAAAGAAAAGAAAAGAAAAGAAAAGAAAAGAAAAGAAAAGAAAAGAAAAGAAAAGAAAAAGAGCTATCAAAACACAAAAAGATGCAAGTTTAGACTGAGCTGGGCCAGCATTGCCTCTCTGTGCCTTATGATGATTCCTTTTCTCTCTCTCTCTTTTTATTTATGAGAAAGAGAGACTATGAGTACATCAAGGCTTTCTGCCACTGCAGATGAACTCCAGACACATGTGCCACTTTGTGCATCTGGCTTGTACGTAGGTACTGGGGAATTGAACCTGGACTGTCAGGCTTTGCAGGTAAGCGCCTTAAACTGCGGAGCAACCTTTCCAGTCCCGTTCATTTATTCTTACACCCACATCAGTGTTCTTTAGCATCAGAGGAGCTCGCCAAGGCTGCAAGCCCCTGGAATCTTTAAGGATTTTAAAGTGTAGGGCATCTTCTTGTCATTTTCAGAATGCAGGATGAAGACACTGAGCACAAGACCTTTATGAGACAAGATGACTGCACCGTCGCGCAAAGCACAGGGCAGGCCGCAACACCAGGCCAACGTGCTTGGTCTCCGAGATGGAAGGTACTGTATCCTGGTGATTATCTTTACCTCAGCCCTTCACTGCTTTTGATGACCAGCTCTGCAGACTGAGCTGAGTTCAGGAAGGGTGTTAGCTTCTCAAACTGACTGCCCTTTCAAACTCATAGTGTCGCATAAGACTTTTCAGTTTGTTTTCCCATGGTTTGTTGTCAGGCACAGCCCACCATTTCATTTCTGCTGCCTTGTTCCTTTTGGAAAGATTGCATGCTTAGAACCCAGGAGAATGGAATCAGAGCGACGTGTGGACTTCAGCGTTTGTATGTGCCAGGAACGTGCGCTGTGCACATGTGTGTGCATAAGCTGTGATGGGCTGGTGTCAGATAATCAAGGCAGAAGTCAGAGCTAATTTTTCTCTCTTATTTTCTATGTATTATTTTCAATGGGAGTAAATAATTAATAAGAAGGCCCTTTGTGATAATTAAAACGGATGTCCCTACATGTCAACACCGATAGCTTTCCTAGCAATGAGTGAATTCAGATCCCGCTGAAGCAGGAGCTGTTTGTCTAGATGGTCACGCTGAAGAGAGTGCTAAGGGGGCTGCAGATGGCAGGAGACATGAGGCTGAGTTCAATGGAGAAAAGGCAAAAGCCTGGGAACTGACAGAGAAAGACCCTGCCTGGTGCCAAGACCCATTTTGAACCAGTTGGTGAACCACACACAAAAAGACTTTGCAGAGGCAAGAGGTTTGAAGCCTTGGGGCTGCATGGAATGCAGATGTCTCCCTTTACTTCACCAGAATCTGTCAAACCTGCCACTGCAAGGAGAAGGGGAGCAACTGGAACCTTCTATGTAACATTCACTGTTTACAACTATCAAAACCTGTTCATTCACCTTCCCATTTGACCAATCCTTCCCTTCCCCTGCCATGGGGCCTACTCTCTGCTGCTGGAGACTACAATAGAAAAGCCCCTTTTCTCAGTAGAGAGGTTACCTCACATGCACACAGACTTGGTTCCGTCCCCAGCCCTCAAGTGGAGGGTAGAATGAAGCCAATATTCCCTGCAGCAGGGCTCTTAGGAAGCAAATAAAGTAACCCAAGTTCATGAAGCGATTAGTGGATGGAAACAATGTGGTAGACAGATACCACAGAATATTACTGAGTTTGGAAAATAAGAAAATCCTGTTTATGTCAGCATGGTGAACCAGGAGGACACTATGTTAAGTGACATAAGCCAGGTGCAGACTGACAAATGCTACATGATCTCTCCAATGGTGAAGAAACTCATGAGAGTAGAAAGGTGGACATCAGAGGCTGGGGTGGGGTGGAGAATGGGAAGACATTGATCAAAGGTTGAAAAGTTTCAGTAAGATAGGAGAAGAAAGTTCCAGTACTCTACTGCTCAGCCTGATGCTATAGTTAATTTTAAACTGTGCATTTCAAAATTGCTGGCAGAGTAGATTTCAAATGTTTTCACCACAAAAATGGTAAGCAGGTTGGCCAGGCATGGTGGCACACACCTTTAGTCCCAGCACTTGAGAGGTTGAGATAGGAGGATCCTCTTGAGTTTGAGGCTACCCTGAGACTATGTAGAGAATTCCAGGTCAGCTTGGGCTATCGAAAACCAAAAAGAAAGACAGATAGACAGAGAGAAAGAAAGAGAAAGAGAAAGAGAGAGAGAGAGAGAGAGAAAGGAAGGAAACAAGGAAAGAAAAGAAAAGAAAGAAAGAAAGAAAGAAAGAAAGAAAGAAAGAAAGAAAGAAAGAAGGAAGGAAGGAAGGAAGGAGAGAAGGAAGCAGGCATTGAGCTATAAGTTCTGGATGACAGGCTGCCTGGGAAAACGCACTGCCTAGTGAATGTTGGAATAATGCCTATGGATGATATCTTGTGGGCTTTTTTTTTCAAATATTTTGTTTTTATTTATTTATCTATTTATTTGAGAGGAGAGAGAGAGAGAGAGCATGCCAGGGCATCCAGCCACTGGAAATGAACTCCAGGTACATGCGCCACCTTGTGCATCTGGCTTACATGGGTCCTGGGGAATCAAACCTGGGTCCTTTGACTTTGCAGGCAAGCGCCTTAACCACTAAGCCATCTCTCCAGCCCCCCCCCTTTTTTTCTGAGGTAGGGCTTCACTCTAGCCCAAGCTGATCTGGAACTCACTCTACTGTCTCAGGCTGGCCTTGAGCCATGGTGATCCTCCTACCACTGCCTCCTGAGTGCCAGGATTAAAGGCATGCGCCACCATGCACAGATGAGGAACTTTCTTTTTTTTAAAAAATATTTTATTTATTTATTTGAGAGACAAAGAGGCAGATAGAGAATGGGTGTGCCAGGGCCTCCATCCATCGCAAACAAGCTCCAAATGCGTGTACCACCTTGTGCATCTGGCTTATGTGGGTACTAGGGAATCAAACACAGCGCCTTAGGCAATCACTTTGCAGGCAATCACCTTAACTGATAAACCATCTCTCCAGCCCAGATAAACTTTCTCTTTAGTCCATATTTGCTTTGTAAGCAAGTACCTTTAACCACTGAACCATCTCCCCAGCCCCCTAAGACATAGTTTAAAAAAAATTGGACATGGTGGTGCATGGTGGTTCATGTCTTTAATCCCAGTACTAGGGGGGCAGAGGTAGGAGGATAGTTATGAGTTCGAGGCCACCCTGAGACTCCATAGTAAATTCCAGGTCAACATGGGCTAAGAAGCAAGACTCTACCTTGAAAAAAAAATTTTCTTAATTAAAAAGTTTTATGTCTTTTTAAATTATTTATTTGTTATTAGAGAAAGAGGGAGATATAAATAAAGAGGCAGATAGAGAGAATGGGTGCACCAGGGCCTCTATCCACTGCAAACAAATGCCAGATGCATGTACCACATTGGGCATCCTGCTTTGCATGGGGAATCAAACCTGGGTCTTTTGGCTTTGTTGGCAAGCACCTTGTGATCTCTCCAGCCCAAGTTTTATAGCTCTTTGTTTTAGATTTTTTTTTGTTTATTTGTATTTATTTATTTGAGAGCGATAGACAGAGAGAGAAAGAGGCAGAGAGAGAGAGAGAATGGGGTGCACCAGGGCCTCCAGCCACTGCAAACAAACTCTCCACGCGTGAGCCCCTTTGTGAATCTGGCTAATGTGGCTCCTGGGGAATCGAGCCTAGAACCAGGATCCTTAGGCTTCACAGGCAAGTGCTTAACCGCTAAGCCATCTTTCCAGCCCGAAAGTTTTATAATTCTTAAAAGAAAAAACAAAAATCTGTTACCGGACATGGTTGCTCACGCCTTTAATCCCAGCACCTGGGAGTCAGAGCTAAGAGGATTGCCGTGAGTTCAAGGGCACCCTGAGACTACATAGTGAATTCCAGGTCAGCCTGAGCTAGAGCGAGACCCTACCTCGGTAAACCAAAAATAAATAAATAAATAAATCTGTCAATCACTAGCACCATGCACAAGGTCATCCTAGCTCCTAGACATGGGCTCAGCCTCTAGTAAGGGGGTTCTTCCTAGTGTCCCTGCCATGACACTCTCACCTTTCACTAGCCCCCCCAATTTCTGCTCCACTTCTCATTCCTGGGGTACTTGCAGCACTGGCTAATAAATTTCTCTCTTCTTCGTTTCTCTTGTGCCCTGTTCCCGGTACATTCGGCTCTCTTAGTAGACATCTGTTTCCAGTGGACCACATGTCCCCAGGTTCTTAGCATCTGATTCAGAGGACTTTAAGTACAAATAGTAAAACAGCAAATGTTTTATTTAAAGACACTGTACATGATTGAATACTCTGTAAGGGAGCAGCAGGCTACCTGAGCTAGAGCAACAGGCTCCTGCCTGGAGCTTCCTTTTGTGGCGTCCCAGAAGAGGAGAAGAGGGATTGGTTGCTAGGGGTAATCAGGAAGGTTAAAATGCATTGGGACCACAAAGAAAACACTATTCTGAGCCCCCACGATCTCCACTAGATATGAGGTTGATATTTTCTTTCTTGTTGAGTTTTTCAATTCACAGCTATTATTACTCCATTTTACTCTTGTCCCATAAGTGACTGTAAACCTGTTTTGCATGATATTGCCAAGTGACCACAGGACACCCAAATTCACTGGTTCATAAGTGACTGTGCTTTCAATGAGTGTACCCCATGTGTGCACTGCAGTTTTGATTCCACAAGGAGACAGAGGATAAAGAAATTCAAAAATACTACGACAGCCCTGCAGTCACAGGGCAGCCAGTCCCAAGCACTGTTCATAAGGCTGGAGTTGCTGGTTATTCAAATATCCTGCAGCTAGTAGTCACTGTAGGTTATAGGCACACCCTTAAAACCATGAATGAAAGCCGGGCGTGGTGGCGCTGTCCTTTAATCCCAGCATTCCGGAGGCAGATGTAGGAGGATCACATGAGTTCAAGGCCACCCTGAGACTACAGAGAGTGAATTCCAGGTCAGCCTGGGCCACCCTACTTTGAAAAACCAAAAACAAACAAACAAACAAACAAACAAAAAAAAAGAAGAATGAACACACAAAACAAAAGGAGCCCGGTGAACACACCAGGGGCCTCCCTTCATCACTTCATCACCTCAGAGCTGCGCCCAGGTACCACAGGAAATGGGTGGATTCTAAAAAGATTTATTTAAGCCGGGCGTGGTGGCGCACGCCTTTAATCCCAGCACACGGGAGGAAGAGGTAGGAGGATCGCCATGAGTTCGAGGCCACCCTGAGACTCCATAGTGAATTCCAGGTCAGCCTGGGCTAGAGTGAGACCCTACCTTGAAAAACCAAAAACAAATAAATAAATAAGTAAATAAATAAAAAGATTTATTTACTTACTTACTTAAGAGAGACAGAGAGAGAGGGGAAAAAAAGGCCCTCCTGCCACTACAACATGCACTATTTTGGGCTTTACCTGGGTATTGGGGCAATCAGGCTTTGCTAGCAAGTACCTTTAACCACTTAGCCATCCCTCCAGCCCAGTGGATGGATTTTGATGTCAAGGGCTGTGGAGAGGTGTGAGATTCTAGAGACGTCTTTCTAGTGGCCACAGGGAGGAAGGGACTGGAAGCAGGACTATGGGGTCCAAGCTGTACAGGAAAAGTTCCCAGCAGGCTCTGGAAGTCTCTTGGAGCAAGCCAGCTGTGTGGCCTGAATGACAAAGACAAGGAGACCGAACCAGATGTGCATGAATACCCAAGTCACCCCTAACAGGGAAGCAGGGGTGAGGCTGAGCCTCAACATTGCCACTTCGCAACTCTGTGACCTTGAACAAGTTACCTACCCTCTCGGAAGGAGAGTCTTCACTCCTGTAAATCTGGCCACAAGGACACCTTCTTTGTGGGTAGCTGCCAGCACACCCTCACTGCCGAGTCAATATCAGGATGTTTACGTCCTGACCAGCTGTCCCACAAATGCATCTGCAGAGGAACAGACAGGAGGAGCTCATGGACACTGAGCCCTGCCCTTGACACCTGAGGGCTGTGGCTGCGGGGAGGTGGGGGTTAGTCTGAAGGATCACCCTTGGAGCAAGGGAAGGAGAGAGCCACAGATCAGTCTGCTGGACACATTTTTTTTTTTTTTTTTTTTTTGGTTTTTCAAGGTAGGGTTTCACTCTAGCCCAGGCTGGCCTGGAATTCACTACAGAGTCTCAGGGTGGCCTCGAACTCACGGCGATCCTCCTACCTCTACCTCCTGAGTGCTGGGATTAAAGGCGTGCGCCACCATGCCCGGCTTGGACACATTTTCAAACAAGATCTCGTCAAAGGGAAGAAAAGCAAAGGACAGCGGTGTGCGTTGAGTTCTGGCAGAAATAACCCAGGACCACAGGTGCCCTTGCCTATCTGCCCCACTGTTCCCCCCCCTCCCCCCGCCCCTCAGACATCTTGGCTTTGAAGCTGTCAGATGACTCCAGAGAGGAGCCAGGTGACTGTGGAGAATGGGCCTCAGGGCACGGGTCAGAGGATGACTTTGGAAGAGGATGCCCACTCTACCATACCCATCCATACTTAGCCCCTAAGAAGAAACACGCCTGATGAGGGTCCAAACTTAACCTGTTTTTTTTTTTTTTTTTTTAGAAGCAGTCATACTGAGATGTTAAACGTGTATGTATTTTTTTAAGATTTTGTTTTTATTTATTTATTAGAAACAGAGAGGGAGAGAAAGAGAGAGAGTGAGAATGGGCATGCCAGGGCTCTAGCCACTGCAAACAAACTCCAGATGCATGTGCCACCATGTGCATCTGGCTTACGTGGGACCTGGAGGATCGAACCTGGGTCCTTAGGCTTCACAGGTATGCGCCTTAACTGCTAAGCAATCTCCCCAGCCCCATGTATGTATTTTTTTAAGGCATTGAATATTAAGGGATGAAGCGATGGTTCAGCAGTTAAGGCACTTGCCTGCAAAGCCTAACGACCAGGGTTAAAATCCCCAGCATCTACATAAAACCAGATGCATAAAGTGGCATATGCATCTGGAGTTTGTTTGCAGACGCAAGAGGCCATGGAGTACCCATTCTGTCTCTCTCTGCTTTCAAATAAATAAATAAAATAAAATAAATATTTTGAAAAAAAAAAAGAGTGTTGAATATTCAAAGATTCCCAGAAACATTGTCTAGTCATGCATGCGCCAGCACTCGGGAGGCAGAGGTAGGAGGATCGCTGTGAGTTCAAGGCCACCCTGAGACTACATAGTGAATTCCAGGTCAGCCTGGGCTGAAGTGAGACACTGCCTCAAAAAAAAAAAAAAAAAAAAAAAAAAAGGTTTATTTAAGAGCCAACAGGAGGCTACAAGGCTACAAGTGCTTTGTCTCAAGAGGGACAAATATAATTAAAGGGAAAAACCCACGGGCTGTGCCTCCAAAGTTGTGTGTAATACATGGCCTACTTGCAAACTACCGCGAAAGAAATCAGACAGATTCCTGGATTCCCCAAGCCCTCCAACTACTCCTTTCCCTCTCCTATATAAAAACTGGCTGCTGCCATCTGATTCCTCCCTTCCAAAGCTCATGTGGGAAGTCAGCCCCACTTGTGAGGCACTGATTTTCAGAAGACTGAAAATCAACATTTAGAAGTGGGGGCAAGGGCTGCAGAGATGGCTAAGTGGTTAAGGTACTTGCCTGTGAAACCTAAGGACCCAGGTTCAATTCTCTTGGCCCCACGTAAGCCAGATGCACATGGTGGCACATGTGTCTGGAGTTCATGTGCAGTGGCTAGAGGCCCTGGTGTGCCCATTCTCTCTCTCTCTTTTCATCTCTCTGTCCATAATAAATAAAATAAAATAGAATGAATGTTTAGAAGTGGGGCCTTTGAGATGCAATTAGGACTAAGTAAAATCATTGCAGAGTTACTCATGGTTGAACAAATTATCAGTTTATAAGGAAGATCAGAAGACATACGCTTGTTGTTTCTTATGCTGTCTCTTGTCATGGGATATGCCCCATGTCATTGGGACTCTGCCAGCATGAAGGCCAGTGCCAGGTTCAACCTCTCATCCTTGGACCAGATCAGTGAACCCTAACAGCAACAACATCAACAAAAAATTCTCCTTTCTCTTTTTTAAAAATATATTTTATTTAGTTATTTGACAGAGAGAAAGAGGCAGAGAGAGAGAGAGAGAGAGAGAGAGAGAATGGGCGTGCCAGGGCCTCCAGCCACTGCAAACGAACTCCAGATGCGTGCGCCCCCTTGTGCATCTGGCTTACGTGGGTCCTGGAGAATTGAACTGGGATCCTTTGGCTTTGCAGGCAAACACCTTAACCACTAAGCCATCTCTCCAGCCCCTCCTTTCTTTGGAATCTACCCAGTTTGCGGTACAGGGTCATTAGCAACAGAAAAAGAACCAAACCTTCCCTCAGCATGGGTGCCTGGTAGTGGGCCAACAGGGCACACATTCTCAGAGTCCTCCTCCTAGTGCTCCGAGCCAGCTGCATGCAGGGACACAGCCTCCTCAAACAAGCCAAGCTGGAAGACATTTACTTTCATGATTTAGAACGCTATAGTTTTGTTTTGTTTTGTTTTGTGTGTGTGTGTGTGCGTGTGTGTGTGTGGTTTTTCAGGAAAGGTCTCACTCTAGCCCAGGCTGGAAATCACTCTGTAGTCTCAGGGTGCCTTCAAACTCATGGTGTCCCACCTACCTCTGCCTCTCAAGTGCTGCGATTAAAGGTGTAGGTCACCTGGGCTAGAACCCTATAGTTCTGTCCCGTCTGTCAGTGCTGAGGTGTAACTATCTATGGAAGCTTGCGTGTACCTGAGGTGCCAACCTTCCCAGGTTACTGCAGTGTTGCCATTGCACCCAATGGGGTGGGCCTGGTGTGAGAGGACCAGCAGCCCCAATCCTGCACACCACTCTTTAGGGGGTGGTGGGGCTCACTCACAACTCCTGTGAGGCTGCTGGAGCCCAGCTTCCCTGTTCTGGTAGTGGGGTGACTGGGACAGCCAGATAGTCACTGAGTGACTGTCTATTGCTCTCAGCCAATGCTGGGGAGGGAGATGGAGGATTCGTACCTGGCTGTCAGGCCCCCGGGATGAGCTGGTTGGACATCTCCTGGAAGTCCCTAGGAGATGACCTCCCAACTGCCCCTCAGAAGACGCTTGCATGCCACCCCCCGCCCACGTGCACCTTGGGCTCACTGCCTTCCCTTTCCTGCCTCTCCCATCTTACTGTGGCTTCCTGTATGCTGTCTGTCAAACGTCTCAGAGTCCACTCTGGGGATCCTGAATGGAATGGAACAAGTTAGGCGTGGCTACGTAGAGCCCAAGAGAGAGCCACAGCAAAGAGATGTGGTTCCACTGGGTACACAAGCACCGTGTACTCAGATACCAAAGAAGTGCATCCTTGGGCTGGAGAGATGGCTTAGCTGTTAAGCGCTTGCCTATGAAGCCTAAGGACCCCGGTTCGAGGCTCGATTCCCCAGGACCCACGTTAGCCAGATGCACAAGGGGGCGCACGCGTCTGGAGTTCGTTTGCAGTGGCTGGAGGCCCTGGCGCGCCCATTCTCTCTCTCTCTCTCTCTCTCTCCCTCTTTCTCTGTCTGTCACTCTCAAATAAATAAATAATAAACAAAAAAATTTAAAAAAAGAAGTGCATCCTTCACCAGAAGGCACTCGAACAACCAAAGAAAACCTCCCAACCTTATTGTCTTCACTACCTGACATCTGATATTCCACTGTTGTCCTTCCTTGTGTACAAAGCCAGCTTCAAGGTTGTGCAACCAACGCTTAGAAGAGTCCTGTACCACCTTTATAGTTCTTTTTTCTTTTTTGAGAGGGTCTCACGTTAGCCCAGGCTGACCTGGAATTTACTCTGTAGCCCTAGACTGGCCCTTGAATTTACAGTGATTCCCCCACCTCAGCCTATAGAGTGCTGAGATTAAAGAAAGGCATGCACCACCATCCCAGGCAACTCTAATAGGTTTTCTTCTGTTTTTTGTTTTGTTTTGTTTCTTTGTTTGTTTGTTTTTTCAAGGTAGGGTCTTGTTCTAGCCAAGGCTGTCTTGGAATTCACTATTTAGTCTCATGGTGGCCTTGAACTCACAGCAACCCTCCTACCTGTGCCTCACGAGTGCTAGGATTAAAGGCATGCGCCACCATGCTCAGCCTGACAGTATTTTAAAATATTTTTATTTGTATTTGCAAGCAGAGAAAGACAGAGGGATAGAAAGAATAGGAGCACAAGGGCCTCTTGCCACTGCAAACAAACTCCAAATGCACGTGCTGCTTTATGCATCTGACTTTATGTGGGTGCTGAGGAATGAAACCTAGGTGGTGAGGCTTTGCAAACAAGTGCCTTTAACTGCTGAGTATTCTCTTCAGCCACCTAATTGTTTTTGAAAATATTTTATTTTCAGTTATTTATTTATTAGAGGGAGAGAGGGAGAGAGAGAGATAATGGGTGCACTATGGACTCCAGCCACTGCAAATGAACTCCAGATGCATGCTCCACCTTGTGCATTCTTGGGAATCGAACCTGGGTCCTTAGGCTTTGCAGGTGAGTGCCTTAACCACTAAACTATCTCTCCAGCCCTACCTAATTGTTTCTGAACAAGAGATTCTACACTTTCACTGTGCAGTGGGCCTGCAAATGATGTGCTGGTTCTGCTTGCATAATGCAGAGGACTCTGACCTTGAGCATTTCCCCCCAATACATCAGGCAGTGATACAAGTCAAGAAGGCCAGCATTATCCATTTAGCTAAGATAAAAAAGTTGGTGATGGCCTGGCGTGGTGATGCACGCCTTTAATCCCAGCACTCGGGAGGCAGAGGTAGGAGGATCGCTGTGAGTTCGAGGCCACCCTGGACTACACAGTAAATTCCAGGTCAGCCTGGGCTACAGTGAGACCCCACCTCGAAAAAAAAAAACAAATAAATAAAAGGTTGATGCTATACTGTATTGGTGACGCAGATGGAAACAGACACTCTCATACACTGTTGGTGAGAAAGTAAATTGCTCAGCCTTTTGTAGTTCAATTAGCCAATCTTTTCTAGCTGAAGATGCCCTTTCACTGAATGATTCCACACACTGTTTTTTAGCAAACAGATATACTTCTATGCTTGTTCAAAGAAGTATGTACAAGGTAACTCATCACAGCACCATTTTAAAAAGCCATTGATTGCAAATGGACTAAATGAATCTCAATAGGACTGATTTAATAGCACACAACACCAATGTCATGAAATACTATGTAACCATGTGAGAAACGGACTGCTGCAGGCTGGGAAAATGACTTAGCTGTTAAAGCATTTGTTTGCAAAGCCCACTGACCTGAGTTTGATTCCCAGCGCCCATGTGAAGCCAGACGCACAGAAATGGGCTGACGCATGACCGCCTCCATATGGATTGCAAAATGGAAGAAGCAACGAGGGGCTGGGAAGATGGCTCAGAGGTTAAGGGCACTTGTTTGCAAAGCCTACCGGGCCAGGTTCAATTCCCCCAGCCACTCATATAAAGCTAGATGGGTGTTCATTTGTAGCAGCAGGAGACCCTGGCATGCTCCCCACACACATGCAAATAAATAATTTTTTTTAATTTTGGCTTTTCGAGGTATGGTCTCTATGCAGTATCAGGCTGGCCTGGAACTCACAGTGATCTTCCTACCTCTGCCTCCCAAGTGCTGGGATTAAAGGCGTGAGCCACCACTCCCCGGCTCAAATAAATAAATTTTTTAAAAATATTATTTATTTATTTATTTATTTGAGAGAGAGAGAGAGAATGGACACGGCAGGGCCTCCAGCCACTGCAAACGAATTCCAGAGGCATCTGTCACCATGTGCATCTGGCTTACGTGGGTCCTGGAGAATTGAACCCGGGTCCTTTGGCTTTGCAGGCAAATGCCTTAACCGCTAAGCCATCTCTCCAGCCCCATAAATAAAATTTTATAGCAAGGTACAGAAGGATATTCATGATCACATATTTACCTAAGAATATGGGAGGGGCTACACACCCTTGTACTCACAGATCAACTCTGGAAGTACAGATGAAGTTCATGACTGCTCAAAGGAACCATAGTTGACAGTAGGAGACAGTGAGATTTCACTGGTCACCCTTTTTCTGCAGTTTCACATTCTATAGTTTTAGTTATTTATGATCACCCATGGTTCAAAAACATTAAATGGAAAATTCCAGAAATAACCATTTCTTCTTTTTTTTTTTTTTTCTTTTGGTTTTTCAAGGTAGGGTCTCGCTCTAACCCAGACTGACCTGGAATTCACTCGGTAGTCTCAGGGTGGCCTTGAACTCAAAGCGCTCCTCCTACCTCTGTCTCCCGAGTGCTGGGATTAAAGACGTGCACATTTCATAAATTTTAAACTGTATGCCCTTCTGAGCATGCCATGCCATCCCATCCCATTCCCACCTGAGATGTGAATCTTCTCTTTCTTCTGGGTATCCATGTTGCATATGCCCCTTGCCATCTTAGTTGTCTACTGTGTATGTGTGTGTGTGTGTGTGTGTGTGGTTGGTTTTTTGAAGTAGGACCTCACTCTAGCCCAGGCTGACCTGAAATTCACTGTGTAGTCTCAGTCTGGCCTCAAACTCACAGCAATCCACCTGTCTCTGCCTCCGGAGTGCTGGGATTAAAGGTGTGTGCCACCACGCCTGGCTCAGTGTTTGTGCTGAGTAAGCCTATTTCACTGAGCAATGGTCCCTTAAGTGCAGAGGTAATGATGCAGCAGTGTCCGGGTGGTGAAACATGGAAGGGCAGCTTCACCCTGGGACGATGTGGAAGCACTGCAGGACATGCAGGAAGAGCTCAGGTGTGAGGATTCGGTACCATCTGCGGGGTCAGGTGTCCACTAGAGGCTGTAGAGTGTATGCGTCAATGGATGGAATACATAACTGTACCCTTTGCCATGCTAAATGTCCTTTTATTTCCCCATGTGTGCTTTTCATTAACACCAATATGTAATACTTAAAATTGCCAAAAAAAAAAAAAAAAAACATGCAGACAGCTAGTAGGAGATCATCCCAAGCCAAGCAGCCCGCTCTGAGCTCAGGTTTCTTGTTTGGAGGAGCCAGGACTCAGTCACTTAAGCTAAAGTCTGGATTACCTCCCCCCCACCATACACACATACATTCACACCATGTTGCCATTGTAAAGTCCCAAGTGATGGCTCTTTTTAATTCAGAGCAAATGAAAACAGAAACAGAAACAAGTAAAGGGCAGGAGAGATGGCTCAGTGGCTAAGGAGCTTGCCTGAAAAGCCTAATGACCTGGGTTCAGTTCCCCGGTAACCACATAAAGCCAGATGCACAAAATGGCGCATGCATCTGGAGTTTGTTTGCAGTGGCTAGAGGCCCTGGCACACCCACTGCCATTCATTCATTCATTCATTCATTCTCACTCTCCTTCTCTCTCCTCTCTCTCTGTTTGAAAATAAATAAATAAAAAGAAAATAAAACATCTCTTTATTACTCTTGATGATTTGCATACTTTCTGTGCTTTAAAAATAAGAACATGACCGGGCCTGGAGGCACATGCCTTTAATCCCAGCACTTGGGAGGCAGAGGTAGGAGGATTGCCATAAATTCGAGGCCACCCTGAGACTACATAGGGAATTCCAGGTCCTGGGCTAGAGTGAAACCCTACCTCAAATTAAAAAAAAAAAAAAAAAGAATGTGGAGAGATGGCTCCGAGGTTAAAAGTGCAAGCTTGCAAAGCCTGCCAGTCCAGGTTCAGGTTCAATTCCCCAGCACCTATGTAAAGACAGTTGCACAAAGCGGCACATGTGTCTGAAGTTCATTTGCAGTGGCAAGAGGCCCTGCGGCACCCATATGGTGTCTCTCTCTCTCTCAAATAAATAAATCATATTTTTTATTTTTAAAATATTTTATTCATTTATTGGCAAGAAGAGAGAGAGAGAGAGCATGAGCACTCCAAGGCCCTATCTCGAAAAACGAAAATAATAATAATAATAGTAACATAGGGCTGGCAAGGTAGCTCAGTGGGTACAGTGTCTGCCTCACAAGCATGACGACCTAAGTTCTATCCTTAGTACCTACATAAGTGCCAGGCATGGAAGTATGTGCCTATAATCCCTGGGCTGAGGGAGCAGAGACAGTTGGATTCCTGGAACTTGGTGACCAACTAGTCTAGCCTAATTGGAGCTCTCCAGGCCAATGAGAGACCTTATCTCAAAGTGGACGGACACAGTTCTTGAGGATGCCACCTGAGTTTATCCTGTGGCTTCCACATATACATACATGTGCAGCCACAGACACATGTACACACACACATGAACATACAAGCGCATATACACACACCACACACATGCGAAAAATGAAAATAAGAACATAAAGTTACAATTCATCCTGATCCCACATGCATACAGCGAGGAAGCCCAGCAATAAATCCAAGCATAATTATATGTCAGCTCATCAGCTCTATGCTGAATGTGTTTCCGTTCTCTGAACTTGGTTTTCTATTTCTACTATATGTTTTCTGTTCTGGCTTCTCCATTCTTTGAGTTAGATTGTTTTTTTTTTACCATGCTAATATAATATTTAGAATTTTCAATGGATGTTTTTTGCTCCCTACACTTCCTTTTCCCCCCGCCCTCACTCACCCTCTTTCAGTCATCAAGACCAGGTGGCATCCTTGCCTCAGGGAAGGAATGTCACAATAGAAGGATGAGAAAAACCTTATGCATTTCAAAATCCAAGCCCCAGAGATAAGAGGCCTGAGCAGCAATTTTTTTTTTCAAGTTAGGGTCTCCCTTTAGCCCAGGCTGACCTGGAATTCACTCTGTAGTCTCAGGATGGCCTCGAACTCATGGAGATCCTCCTACCTCTGCCTCCCGAGTGCTGGGATTAAAGGCGTGCGCCACCACGTCCAGCTGAGCAGCAAATTTGAGAGACGAGTTTCAGTACCAAGCAGGGCAAAGCTGGCAGAACCTTCTCACGCTGGAGGAGGAGAGGTAGAGGATGTGGGAGATAGAAGGGAGCCAAGAACAGAAACTCCAGGTTGCTGGGAGAATGTGTCACAGAGGGTCCTGTGCCCTGGTTACTTTTCAAAGCCCAGGGAACACAGTAGATGCAAGGCAGAAATGGTTATGACGTTAGACACTGCACCTGAGACCAACTCTCTGAGCTCCAGGCACCAAAGAATTCAGGGACAGAGAACACAGTGACTCCTATGTGGCCTGGCCGGGAGTCTAGAACTGCTCAGAGAGAGGATCTGGAGGGACCCTGTGGTTGAGAATGAGGACTGACCACATGGCAGCTTCCTTCATCCTTGGTCAATGGCCAAGGTGAGATGGTGGTCATCACCGAGGTGGGGGGGGTGGGGGGGGGCAGCAGCGATGACAGATGTCCGGTTTGCCTTGATGCCTGTTAGGGCCCCAGAATTGAGATCAGTTCTGAGACTCTGTGACTTGACTGAGATGAAAAGGTAGGTTATGATGCTCGTCAAGGAAATCGACATGCCCTCTGGAAACCCATATCTTGCCAACCCGAGTTTGCAAACGTGCATCCTCCAAACAATAGAACGGAGTAGGATAGAGAAACAAACCCAGCAAAACAGCCAGGAGCTTTATCCCCAGACGAATCATTTCTGAAGCCTTCTAAGTAAAACATAACTCCAAAACAATCTGTCTCCCTTGGGGGCTCCAAATTGGTCTCTCTGACAGGGACAGAAGCTCTATGCTTGAGATGCAGACCCATCTCCAACTCCTGAGGGCCAGGAAGCCCACTGACTCACTTTGTCCTTCTGCCTCCGTAAGCAATGCCTTCCCAGTCACCTGGAGCTGCCCCCCTCCGCCCCCCGCCCCTAGCGGAGGTGGGGAGGCTTCCCTGGGGCCGCTGGAGAGAAGCCGGGCAGACCGAGCATCTTTGACTTTGACCTCTGTGGCTGGTCCCATCCTTCAAGTGTTTGGAGTTACCAACCGGTGCTCCTCTGACCTGGAAGCTTTGGCGAGCTGGGCTTTATTATCTCTGATGGAGGCTGGCTTTGTCATCTGTCCCGAGTCTGACCATTCCTTTACCCATCTTTCAAATAAGCCTAAGAATAATTTCCTTGTGGGGGGCTGATGCTGAACAGATGTTTGCGAGGCCCCTTAGGAGCCCATGACAGCTCCCTCAGTAGGACTCAGAGCAGTGTTATGTAATAATTTTTCCTTCTAGTTTTGATTAAAAGATGATACATGCACAACTCCGTGCACAAATGTGTCAGTGCTAATGGGGGCATGCGCATTGGATAGGGCTCCATACGTACTGGGGTAGAAGATCACTGTCCTGAAGCAATGTCCCTTGCAGCACCATGCTCCCCCGGCAAAATGATCAGAGGAAATCTTCTTTTCTTTTCGAGGTAGGGTCTCCCTGTAAAGCCCAAGCTGACCTGGAATTCGCTATGTAGTCTCAGAGTAGCCTCGAACTCACATTGATCCTCCTACTGCTGCCTCCCAAGTGCTAGGATTAAAGGTGTGCGCCACCACGCCTGGCCCCTCAACTTTTTTTAAACAAAGATTTCCAGGCTGGAGAGACGTCTCAGCAGTTAAGCGCTTGCCTGTGAAGCCTAAGGACCCCGGTTCGAGGCTCGTTTCCCCAGGACCCACGTTAGCCAGATGCACAAGGGGGCGCACGCATCTGGAGTTCGTTTGCAGTGGCTGGTGGCCCTGGCGCGCCCATTCTCTCTCTCTCTCTGCCTCTTTCTCTCTGTCTGTCGCTCTCAAATAAATAAATAAAAATAAACAAAAAAATTTAAAAAAAAAAAAGATTTCCTCTGGCAGCACTAAGGAGGCAGAGGTAGGAAGATGGATGTGAGTTCGAGGCCAGCCTGAAACTACATAGTAAATTCCACATCAGCCTGGAAAATGCACACACACACACATACATACATGTGCATGCGTGCAAATAAAAATAATAAAATGTTGGGCTGGAGAGAAGACTTAGAATAGAAAGCACATGCCCGCAAACCCTAAGGACCCAGGTTTGACTCTCCAGTTCCCACATAAAGCCAGATGCACAGGGTGGCACATGTGTCTGGAGTTCATTTGCAGTGGCTAGAGGCTCTGGCACACCCATTATTTCTATCTGCCTCTGTCTCTCTCAAATAAATAAATAAAATATTTTTAAAAACTAGAAAAGTTGGATTGTTTGTGACTTGTGGGTGCCAAACATCTGTAATTAGGGACCTGTGACCAGGACAATCAGATGCAGCTTAATGCCACCTCACGCATGGTACATGGCCGTGCCCTAGTCTCTAGTGCCCTCTGCTGTAATTCAGGAAACAAACACTTCTTCAGGGAGCCGTAAATGTCACTGCAGAGAAAGACAGGGGACTATTCTTTTTCCTTCTCCCAAGTTTCGACCTCACTTATTTCACTTAACCTAATTTCTTCACTATAACACAGACAGCTAAGTCTAGTTTACAACAGCTTACCATGTATTTTGCAAAGAACTAGAAGGGGGGTGTTTGAAGCTTTCCAACACAAAGAAATGGCAATGTTTAAGGAGCTGCACATGTTAATTTTTCTGATTTCCTCATAACTCACTGTATGCAAATACCAAATTATCACATGATAGTTAATGCACATGTGAAATTATTGTATGTCAATTTTAAAACATTTCCACTTGGACTTGGACTGTCTGGAGTTGAATTGGGAGCTGTCTCTCCTCTGTAGCTAGGAATGTACTGTTTTATCATCCCATCTCCCTGGTTTATTTATTTATTTATTTGTTTTTAGTTTGTTTGTCTGGAAGCAGGCTTCGCTCTAGCCCAGGCTGATCTGAAACTCACTGTGTAGCCCAGGCTGGCCTCGCGGTGATCCTCTCACCTCGGCCCAGAGTGCTGGGGCTACAGGCGGGCACTACTACACCTGGCTTGTTTCATTATTCCAAAGATGGAACTGAGTGTCTTGAAACAGAACAGGAAATTGATTAAATACTAGGATTCAGCACCACCTGCCCCAGGATTGAACAGCTGCAATATTTTGGAGGCAGCTCCTAAGAAAGACCTGACTTCATACAACTCCACACTGTGGTGTTCGGAGGGCTACATTGTAAAATTTCCTCTCATATTAAGTTATTTTTATTTTTCATTTTTGGCTTTTCGAGGTAGGGTCTCACTCTAGCCCAGGCTGACCTGGAATTCACTCTGGAGTCTCAGGGTGGCCTCGAACTCACAGCGATCCTCCTACCTCTGCCTCCCGAGTGCTGGGATTAAGGGTGTGTACCACCATGCCCAGCTTCATCCAGCCCTACATAGAGTGCTTTTCCTTGGGTTTGTCATCTCTGCCTGTGACTTTCTGTCACACCTGGGTATGGCTCAAAGACCGAATACTCGTTTACTCTGTAAGGGGAAAGGATATTTGCCCATTAATTTCAACTCCAGCACTCCAAGCCCCATATAAGGCACAGTTAATATAATCTCACTTCAGATGACACTCGGAGGAGCAGGAAGACAATTTGTGGGGCGGGGGGGGGGGAGAGGAATAGGAGGCGGCACACATTTACTGGGAATGTTAATATTTACTTGCTGCACACTTGGTATCTGGGAGACAGCACAGTCACTAAATGGGGATTACATCTTCAATTAAGTAGTGGTGGCAGGGGAGTCACTGATGTTTCACAGAGGGAAACTGCCGAAATCATACTTTAAGGAGAATAATTTTTTTTAAAAGCTACAAAAAAATTGAAAGTAAAGCTCTTGGGAAAAAAATAGAGGGAACATTCCTGTTTAGGGAATCCTAGTATTTTGGCTGAACACATTATGTAAAATTAAATACTATTTTAAACCAAGGAGATATAATATCTAATTAAGTTTCTGTGGTTGATGAGCTTACGGAGGGTTGTGGGTGTTACATCCATTGGACTGAAAGAAGTGGAAAAATTAAATAACACTATTCTATAGTGACTTCCATCTAGACATACAGACTTCCATATCGGCTTTTAGTGCGCCCCTCCTTATAGCCCACTGAAGACAAGGAAGAGAAAATGAGAACTTGTGCAGGGAGCTCTTGGACAAGGGAGCAGCCCGAGGAAGAGGCAGCAGGAACTGTCAGCGTCGTGTCGGAGCTGTCGCCATGGGCTTCGGTGGCCAAGGGATTGTCATCCCGGGTCATCTGCATGGCAGACTCGGAGAGGACAAAGGACAAAACCATGAGCTCCACGTGTTCTGGTACCAACTGTTCCTACCCAAAATGTTCCCTGCAGGAAGGCAGCCTCCGAACTGTGAGCGACCAAAGCTTCCTGGTAGAAAGTTACCAGAGACAGGGAGGGAAGGCTCTCTGGAGCTTTAGGGGTCTTTAAATGGAGGTGTGCCCCTTTTAAAAGGAAGTTCACTTTTAAGATTAAATAAGAGCTGGGCGTGGTGGCGCACGCCTTTAATCCCAGCACTCGGGAGGCAGAGGTAGGAGGATCGCCGTGAGTTCGAGGCCACCCTGAGACTCCATAGTGAATACCAGGTCAGCCTGGGTTAGAGTGAGACCCTACCTCGAAAAACCAAAAAAAAAAAAAAAAAAAAAAAAAAGATTAATTAACACATGAGCACATGTTCAGTCCCTTTATACAATAATGTCTGAAATTTATTTATTTATGGACTGGGGAGATTGATCAGTGGTTAAAGGCGCTTGCTTGCAAAGCCTGCCAGCCTGGGTTCAATTCCCCAGTACCTACATAAAGCCAGATGTGCAAAGTGTTGGGTACATGTTTCTGGAGTTCATTTGCAGTGGCAAGAGGCCCTGACATGCTTATTCTCTTTCTCTCTTTCTTGCACATGGGTACAAATAAATTTTAAAAAATAATAAAAGAGAGAAAAGAGAGAGAGAAAGGGGGAAAAGAGGAGGAGAGAGAGGGGAGGAAAGGAGGAGGTTCAAAGAAGAAGTTACTATGTGATTTTCAGTGAGTGATTTCTTTTAACTTATCTTGAACAGCAAGCTCTCTCAAACAGTAAAATCAAAATACCTACATATGCTAAAAGGCAACACAGAGAAAGATCATATTCCATGGCAAAAGGCTGACTATTTTGAATATATTTCACTGGCTTTCACTTTAAATCAAGAAATACAACAAGGGCCAGCAAGCTGGCACACACCTTTAATCCCAGCACTTGGGAGACAGAGGTGGAGGATTGCTATGAGTTCAAGGCCACCCTGAGACTACCAAGTGAATTCCAGATCAGCCTGAGCTAGAGTGAGATCCTACCTCTAAAAACCAAAAAAAGAAAAGAAAGAAAGAAAGCAACAAGGGTAGAAAGATGGCTCAGCAGTTAAGGTGCTTGTCTGCAAAGCCTAAGGACCCAGGTTCAATTCTTCAGTACACACATAAAGCCAGATGCACAAGGTGGCACATGCACCTGGAGCTCATTTGCAGTGGGCCCTGGCGTGCTCATTTCTCTCTCTCTCTCTCTCTCTCTTTCTCAAATAAGTAAGTAAAATATTTTACAAATACTAAAAAAATTTTTAAAAGAAGTACAACATGGCCTGTGGAGATGGCTCAGCATTTAAAGGAGCTTGCTTGCAAAACCTGCTGGTTCAGGCTCAATTCCCCAGTACCCAGATAAAGCCAGATGCACAAAGCGGCACATGTGCTGGAGGCTCTCTGTCTATCTGCCTCTTTCTTTCTCTCTCAAATAAATAAAATTAAAACTTAAGAAAAGTTGCCGGGCATGGTGGCGCACGCCTTTAATCC
Organism: Dipus sagitta; assembly: GCA_036346955.1. Lineage (NCBI taxonomy): Eukaryota > Metazoa > Chordata > Mammalia > Rodentia > Dipodidae > Dipus > Dipus sagitta. Next base: position 45,011,377 of record CM070777.1, on the reverse strand, counting down.
CAGCACTCGGGAGGCAGAGGTAGGAGGATCACCATGAGTTCGAGGCCACCCTGAGACTCCATAGTGAATTCCAGGTCAGCCTGGGCTAGAGTGAGACCCTACCTCGAAAAACCAAAAAAAAAAAAAAACCAAAAAAACTTAAGAACAGTACAACAGCCGGGCGTGGTGGTGCACGCCTTTAATCCCAGCACTCGGGAGGCAGAGGTCGGAGGATTACCATAAATTTGAGGCCACCCTGAGACTACATAGTGAATTCCAGGTCAGCCTGGGTGAGAGCGAGACCCTACCTTAAAAACAAACAAAGAACCAGAAAAATGAATGTGAACATTGTCTGAGACCCGTAGTTTATATCCTCCAGGATGTTTCTTTCTACAGATTGTGTTCATGTGAACCATTTTACTTTTTATTTATCAAAGTTCTGTACTTGGCTATCTGCAGTGTTTGGTGCAATAGGAGCTGCAAAGATATGCTACTTTATCTATGAAGTGGGTTCTGTATGCCAATAAATTCTAGCTTAAAAAATGAATAAACAAGCTGGGTGTGGTGGTGCACACCTTTAATCTCAGTACTCCGGAGGCAGAGGCAGGAGGATCGCCATGAGTTCGAGGCCACCCTGAGACCACATTGTGAATTGGACCTCAGACTGGGCTAGAGTGAGACCCTACCTTGAAAAACCAAAATAAATAAATAAATAAATAGAAAAGGATGGAGAGATGGCTTAGCAGTAAAGGCGCTTGCCTGTGAAGCCTAAGGACCCATGTTCGACTGTCCAGATCCCACGTAAACCAGATGCACAAGGTGACGCAAGTGTGCAAGCTCACACATAAGAACAAGATGGAGCATGGTTTGGAGTTCAATTACAGTGGCTGGAGGCCCTGGTGTGCCAATTCTCTCTCTTTCTCCCTCTTACTCTTGTTCTCTCTCTCTTATAAAGGCGTCTACCACCATGCCCAGCAAAAAAAAAAAAAAAAAAAAAAAAAAAAAAAAAAAAACAAAAAACAAAAAAAAAAACTAACTATTTAAAATAGTTTAAAATGAGCCAGGCGTCATGGCACACACCTTTAATCTCAGCACTTGGGAGGCAGAGGTAGGTGGATCACCATGAGTTTGAGGCCACCCTGAGACTCCATAGTGAATTCCAGGTCAGCCTGGGCTAGAGTGAGACCCTACCTTGAAAAAAAAAAAAAAGCTTTAAAAGTTTGCTCCACAACTCCCATCATAAACTAAGCAGGGCCACATTTAATATTCGAGGAGAAGGGATAAGAGAGAGAATTCTTGGGACATATGCACAGAAAGTTGGAAGACATTTGTTCAGAAGGTTATTTGAAATTAGAATACTCAAATGAGGAATATTCAAGTGAGGAATGAATTTTAAGAAGTTGCTTTTTGTTGCTTGTTTCTGTTTCAAAATTGTCATGAAACAGAAGTAAGGTGTCCAAAATAGATCACCAGGGCAGGCAGAGAACGTGTTTCTGCTGGGCACTTGAACACCAGCGGGCAGGATTTTAGAAATTCTAGTCATTTAACAAATTGCACCATTAAAAGTCGTAATAGGTCTAAAAGCCGTTCTTGAAAAACTTACTAAGTAATTTGACCTACATAATCATCCTGTTAAATTCATTTGATATCATGAGACAGTTAGTGAAATATGCCTAGTACATCATATTAAAGAGAAAAGTGCCCTTCAATTGGTATCTGATGTGCACTTTGCAAACGCAGCTATCAGTTGTCTATAAAACTCCTGGACATGATTTGATTTGATTTGATTACTGCTAGATTATTTTACTTTGTAACATATAGGGGGGGAGGACATTGCAGGTCTGCTATTGCTTACTAGAAAATATTTAAGGAAAAATGTTTTATTTATTAGCATAAAGAGACACAGTGGGTTACTGGGTGATTAAAGTGATGATACAGCTGCCATACTTGTCAAAAATGTCGTTCTAATTCAATAGCAAGGCGACAGTCAGTCTCTGAGTTGATCTATGCCTCAGCAAACTGGCTCTGAAAACAGGACACAACCTCCTTAAAAGGATCTTTGTGAATTTTTATAATCGCACATTATCAAAACCAAATGGCAACAGCAGCAAACCCAGAGTGATTTCTCAATTATAAATTTGCTTTCTATCTGCAGAGGCCTGTGTATTTTGTCTTTTGTATCTCTAACCTCCCAAATCAATAACCAAGAATGATATTTAATGCATGCAATCTCTGCGGGCAACAGAATTTTTTTTTCTGAAAAGTAGAGAAAAGAGATTTAATCAATGTGGCATATCGGAAGAGCAAAAGATAAAAGGTCCATCTTTGGGGCACTGGTGTGGGCTTCAGATTTAAATAAAGAACTGGGGCAGGGGGCACAAGGTATGCATAATTAAGTCATCTTGTTCAAAGAAGGAAATATGATTTTTTGTAAGAAGCACAACTGAGTTGCGAAGCAGGAGGGCTGAGAGTACAAGGTCAGACAAGGCTACATGGCCAGACCTGTCTCAAAAACATAGTATATAAAGGCTGGAGAGATGGCTCAGCAGTTAAGGTGTTTGCCTGCAAAGCCAAAGGGCCCTTGTTCAATTCCCCAGGACCCATGTAAGCCAGATACACAAGGAGATGCATGCATCTGGAGTTCATTTGCAGTGGCTGGAGGCCCTGGTGTTCTCTCTCTCTCTCTCTCTCTCTCTCTCTCTCTCTCTCTCTTTCTCTCTCCCTTTTTCTCTCTCTCTCTCAAATAAATAAATAAAATATATTTATAAAAAATCTTAAATAAAATATATTTTTTAAAACACAATATATAAACAAAATAAAAACAAAAAAGTAAATTGAGAAGAATATTCAATAAAAGGAACAAACAAACAAACAAAAGAAATATCACTTATTGAGTGGCTTCTGTATATGAGGCAGTGTGCTACTGCGTCTTTCTTTCATAAATATTATCAGGTTATCCCATTGATACAGAAAGCTGAGATGTGGAGAAAAGGAACATTCTTTGAAAAACCCTAGATTGTACAAATTTTCTCTTTTGCCACTTGTTTTACTTTGGTTTGTGTCACAAAAGGTCTACAAGTCACTCATAGTATCAAAATTTCTTCCCATCTGGATGGGAGAGGAAATTGGCTAAGATCACTTGTCAATGCAAACATTTACTGCAATTACACCATCCATATTTCATCTAGGTTTTAACTCTTAGAATAGTTGGTGGGAATTTTGCTTTGCTGACAGTTGGACATAAAATATGTCTTCTATAAAGAAGCAGCTTGTTGCAAGTCCTATAAAGCCATAAACAAGTAAATCATCAATTTGCTCTTTAATATTTGTTACTGTATCATTTGCCTTTAAGGATAAACTTAGTGATATTTCAAGGTAACACCATAGATTCTGGTTTATTTTAAGTTACAAGTCAGAATGTGGTACAGCCCTTTCCGTACTATTTTTAATATGTTGTAAACTGAAATTGTACAGAGTGGTCAATAAACATTTCTGGGCTTTAGGAGCCACTTGGTATCACAGCGCCCTCTGCTGTTACTGGCCTAAGTTTATCATTCTTTTTTTGTTTTTGTTTTGTTTTTTCGAGGTAGGGTCAGCCCAGGCTGAACCTGGAATTCACTATGTAGTCTCAGGGTGGCCTTAAACTCACGGCGATCCTACTACCTCTGCCTCCCAAGCTCTGGGATTAAAGGTGTGCGCCACCACACCTGGCCTCTAAGTTTATCATTCTTTCTAGTGATAGAGAGAGGGTGGGGATGGGGGCAGCGAGACAAACCCAGCTTTTCAGAAATGACTATTACAGATCTAGGTTAGGTTGTTGGCTTTCAGAGTTCCGAATCTAAATGCTGACAGTGAGCCCAAATCCAAGGAGATGTAGGGACCAATATTTACTAAGTGAACCCATGACTTTTCAGTTCCACCATCCTGTCCCCGGAGTTCCTGGCTGCATGCATCTAGCCTGTTAGACATCTGAAGGGTGTTCCAAATCTGACTTCATGATTTCATCATTCCCAACTCAACTAATATGGGGATTTGAGATTGGCCGAGTCTTTCTCAGGATGATCACACAAAACTTCTGTGAGCTAAAGTTCCCAGAAAAGCAGTGCATCTGCTGCACCAACTTCCAACCAGGCTGAATGGACTGATAAAACTCCTATGAGGGCTGGAGGGATAGCTCAGCGATTAAGGCGTTTGCCTGCAAAGCCAAAGGACCCAGGTTCGATTCCCCAGGACCCACGTTAGCCAAATGCACAAGGGGGCGCACATGTCTGGAGTTCATTTGCAGTGGCTGGAGGCCCTGACACGCCCGTTCTCTCTCTCCCTCTTTCTCTGTCAAATAAATAAATAAATAAAAGTAAAACATTAAAAAAAAAAACCTCCCATGAACACATAGAGATGGAATGTTGCAGGATCAAAGCCAAATTACCCTGAGCTACCTTCAGCCTCTCAGTAGCCATTATTGTCCGTCTGACCTAACATCCACTTGACTATCAGTTGATCAGGTGTGACCTGTTTGGAATGTACTAGCAGACCACCAGCTTCCACCAACCCAAGGGCTAAGAATGTCATCAGATAGCATCTGAAGTCTATGGTGGAGATCTCCCCACTTTGCTATAACCCGCCTTCCTGATGGTCAGCCAGTGTATTTGAAAAGTGCCGTGATTTATGACTTTCTTCTGTTCTGTACCACAAACATTCAGTTAATTGTTAACATGTTGAAACATGGATTTTGGGGTAACCTAAATCTGTGTTTCCGGGCCATGGTCACTCACATTTGGCTCCAGAGTAAACTATCTCTTATCCCCTTTGAGGTGACAGCTGTGTCTTTGGTGTCAACAATAGTTCCACTCAGTGGCTTCCAGGTTCTTATTTTATGAATTCAAAGAATGAAATATACAAACCATAGATGACGAAGTTTAGAAAATTTTTATTGTAGGGTTTAAGAGAAGAGAAGAAGGTAGGACTCCTGTATGATGGTGGCGGGGGGGGCGGGGTGGAGAGGGTCCCCAGAAATGGGAAAATCTACCTGGTGACTCTAATTGGGAATGTTTATGGGAATGAGAACTCCTTTAGGGAAAAAGAAAAAGGAAAAACCAGATTAATTAGATTATTAGGAGCTGGGCATGGTGGCTCATACCTTCTGGTAGTTTGAATAGATGGCCCCCAATATATTCAGTGTTTTGTTACTTTGTGTTTGCATCTGCAGCAACCTGGCTGGAGGCGGTGTCACTGGGCGGATCTTCAGGTGTGGTGGTGGGTTTGAGATTCCAATCTAAAGATATGCAAAGTGTGGTAGCTGGAGCTCCTGAAGTGTGTTGTGCTGTGTGGCTTTTGACTTTTAGGCTTGTGCTTCTCTCTCTGTGTTTGGTCTGTGAAAGCAGACCAGCTTCTTCTGCCATTATGGAACATCCCCTGAATCTGTAAGCGTCAATAAATATCCCTTCCTCCATAACTGTGCCTGGTCTGGAAGTTCACCTTAGCAAACCTGAAGCTGTCTGCTAAACACCCTTTGTTTTAGCACTGCCAAAAGGCTGAGGCGGGAGGATCACCAAGAGACGGTTCAAGTCAGCTTGGGCTAGAATGAAACCCTACCTACCTCAAAAAGAAAAAGAAAAAAAAAAGCCTTTGTTGAGGGAAAACCAAGTTGAGTTTGAATTTCATCTCTGGACCAGGTGGGGACTTGACACTCTAAACTACCCAAAACATAAAATTATGATCCCTTCCTTAAGAGTTAATCCACCTGATGCCGGGCGTGGTGGCGCACGCCTTTAATCCCAGCACTCGGGAGGCAGAGGTAGGAGGATCACCGTGAGTTCGAGGCCACCCTGAGACTACATAGAGAATGCCAGGTCAGCCTGAGCTAAAGTGAGACCCTACCTCGAAAATCAAAAAAAAAAAAAAAAAAAAAAAAGAGTTAATCCAACTGAGTCTGAGTCTGTCAATCAAGAGACCATCTCTCCAGCTTTTTCCAGGTAGGGTCTCACTCTAGCCCTAGCTGACCTGGCATTCACTCTATAGACCCAGGCTGGGCTTGAACTCACAGAGATCCTCTTACCTCTGCCTCCCGAGTACTGAGATTAAAGGTGTGTGCCACCACGCCCTGCTAGGTTTGTGGTTTTTGGGTTTTTTTTTTGTTGTTGTTGTTGCTTGTTTTTTTGTTTTTTGAAGCTCTAACTGGCCTGGAATTCACTCTGTATTCTCAAGGTGGCCTCCCAAGTGCTGGGATTAAAGGTGTGTGCCACCATGCCTGGCTATGTGTAAGCTGTTTTTTTAAAATTAATTAATTAATTTATTTGACAGAGAAAGAGGGAGAGGGAGAGAGAGACAGAGACAGAGACAGAGAGAGAGAGAATGGGCATGCCAGGGCCTCCACCCACTGCAAACGAACTCCAGATGCATGCGCCCCCTTGTGCATCTATCTGGTTAACGTGGGTCCTGGGGAATCAAACCTGGGTCCTTTGCTTTTGCAGGCAAAGGCCTTAATGGCTAAGCCATCCATCCAGCCCTATGTTCAAGTTTTAATCCACCTTGAATTGGTGGTTTCTTTGTGACTTGTGGCTCCAGTTTTGTTCTTCTGCATGAGGGTATTCAGTTTTCCCCACACCAGAGACGAAAGGACTGTCCTTTCCCTGCTGCATACTTTAGAGTCCCTGTTGAAGATCAGTTGACTGTAAATGCATGGATTCATTTCTGGCCCTCTAATCTGTTCTACTGGTCTGCATGTTTGTTTTTAGGCCAGCACGGAGGTACTATTAGGCTTGGAAGCCATTGAGGATAGACCTTTCCCTCACACAGCAACTTTAGGCCCCATCTTTCCTTGGTGAAGGTGGAGGTATGACAGCTTTATTTTGAGGGGAAACTACTTTCTCCTGGTTAAAAGAATAGAATTGGAGGGACTGGAGGGATGGCTTAGCAGTTAAGGCATTTGCCTGCAAAGCCAAAGGACCCAGGTTCGATTCCCCAGGACCCACGTTAGCCAGCTGCACAAGGGGGCACACGCACCTAGAGTTCATTTGCAGTGGCTGGAGGCCCTGGTGCCCATTCTCTCTCTCCCTCTTTCTCTGTCAAATAAATAAATAAATAAAAATAATTTTTTTATTAAGATTGATTTTATTTCAAATGAATTTGGAACAGGATTAATCTAAGTAGTTTTCTATGATTAAAAAAAAATTATGACATTACTATGTATTTTGTTATATAGCACAGGACTGAATTGTAGTAAAATACGTGTAATTTGCCATTTCAATGTGTACAACTTGAGGACAGTACATTTACATTGCTGTTAAACCACCAGGACTCTCTAGTGCCAGAATACCTTCATTTCCCCAGAATGGCAGCCCACACCCACTAAGCAGTGACTCCATTTTCCTCTCCCCCTAGTAAGCATGACCTGGCTGTTTCTGGAATTGCTTATTTTTCACAGCATCCGTCTGGTTTATCTCACTTACCCTTCTCAAGGTTCACCCATGTTTTAGCATGTGTTAAGTGTCTCATTTCTGTACTTTCCATACAGGGTCTCACGTTGTAGCCTAGACTGGCCCTGAACATGTGGTAATCCCATTTCAGCCGCTTCAGTGCAGGGATTACAGTTATGCGCCATCACAACCGTCTTCATTTCTTAGGGCTGAATAGTCCATTACATGGATGTAACACTAATTGCTGGTCGTTTTACTTTGGGCTATTTTTTTTTTTTTTAGAGCATTTGTTTTTGCTGACCTATTCTATATTGTTTTAGGTTCCAGGTGTGGAATTGCTGAGTAGTGCCGGTCAAGAAAACAGTGTAGTTTCCAGGAATTTTGTACTTGGTGTGGATAGAATGATTTACCAACTGAAAGCACTTACAGCTCTAAAATTTTGGGGGGTCTTGGATACGTGTGGTTGTCAAACTGTGTAAAAGTATTACCTGGGAAACCTGTTAAAAGCAGATTGTTCAGTCTCATGTCCAAAGATTCTAATTTAGTAGGTCTGGAGACTGGGGATTCTTGTTTTAAACAAGAACTTCAGTGGATTCTGATAGAAGTCTTCCCACCATGCTTCAGAAATTCTTCTGACTACTATTTCAGTTGAAATCAAATTAGGCAGAGGGTACTAAAGGAGTAAAAAACATAGCTTTCTTACTTGTCCTGATTATCTTAATCCTTAAGCCCTGAATATTTTAAAATCTTAATTATTTAGTTAGCACACACATACATATCATTACACTTTGTTCTTTTTTTTTTTTTTTTTTTTTTTTTTTTTTTTGGTTTTTCAAGGTAGGGTCTCACTCGGGTCCAGGCTGACCTGGAATTAACTATGTAGTCTCAGGGTGGCCTTGAACTCATGGCGATCCTCCTACCTCTGCCTCCCGAGTGCTGGGATTTAAAAATTTTTTTTTAAATGAATAGAATTTGAATTTTACCTTTGGCCCTAGTTGAAAAATAACATTCTAAGATACTCAAAACGTAATATTAGGGTCCCCTCCCTTAAGAGTTAACCCAATTGGGCCAAACATGGTAGCTCATGCCTATAATCCCAGCACTTAGGAGGTTAAGGTTAGGAGGGTTGCCATGAATTTGGGGCCAGCCTTGGCTACCTAGTTTCAGGTCAGCCTGTGTTCTAGAATAAGACCCTGCCTCAACATCCTCCCACTGCCCCCAAAAAGAGTTAATTCAATTGAACGTATTAATCACCTGACTCAGAGATGCCATCCCTTACCAAAAGACATGCTAAATTATAAAAATAAATTTTAAAGGACATGCTACATTGGTGGCAGGAATATTTAGCCCCTTACTGTGCTATTGCAGACACAGTTGCTTGCACATCACTGATTAAATAGCCTGCTCACTTTTCTCTGAGTTCTACCTCAAATAGCGTCACTTTTCTGAGTGTCCCTTTTCAGCTCTTCTTTGGATCCTGGCCAAATTCCTAAGCATACTTGCCCAGAAACTGGATTTTCTCACGGACTTTCTTGCATGCAGCTTGCATAGCACCTTCTGGTATGAAGAAGGCTAGCCCAGGCAGAGGTAGGAAGGAGGATCACCAAGAGTTTCAGGCCACCCTGAGATTACGTAGTGAATTCCAGGTCGGCCTAAGAGTGAGACCCTACCTTGAGAAACCAAAGGGAAAAAAAAGAAGAAATAAAGAAAGCTAGCCTGCAGGAAAGAAGCTTCCAGCTACTTCTGCTTAGCTTCTCAAGTCTTGCAACCAAAACTTGTGGTGTCTTCAGCAACAGGAACTTGCCATCTAACAGGCATCACTATTCTAATAGCTGATTGAATAGATTTCAAACCAAAATTAGTCAAAAGAGATCAAGAAGGGCTGGAGAAATTGCTCAATGGTTAAGGCGCTTGCCTCCAATGCCTTAGGACCTGCGTTCTGTTCCCCAGCGCCCACATAGTGGGGAAGGGTCTTAGGAAAGGCACAAAGTAGCACATGTGTCTGGAGTTCATTTGCAGTGGCTAGAGGCCCTGGTGTTCCCATAATCTCTCTCTTTGTCAAATAGATAAATAAAATTTTTAAAAAATTTAAAAAGAGATAAAGAGAGTCACATTGATCAAGGGAACAACCCACACAGAGAACATTACAATTCTAAATATACATCCATTGAGCACAAGAGCACCGGATTTTATAAAACAAATACTGCTAGACATGAAGTCACAGATTAACCTCAACACAGCAGTGACTTCAACACACCACTCTCTTCAATAGAGAGGTCATCCAAACCAAAATAATAATAATAATAAACATTGATGTTAAATGACATCAAAGAGAAAATAAACTTGATTGTTCTATCTAAACTTTTTACTACTGACTCTACTATTTTGTGACATCTAAATTCTTCTCTTTTGGGAGCACAGGATCTGAAACTGCTGCTGGGGTCAAGACCAAAGGAAACTGGAGGCCTCTCCCTAAGAGAACTAAGATGCATTCCTAGAGATGACTGCCTCCAGATACATTCTTACCTGGACTCGCTATGTACTAACAACCTGGTTTCTTCTGAACAGATAATCACCCTAGCCATCACAGAAATTCCCACTGTGCCAGAGAAGACCACAGCTGGAAGTCTGCCATCTCAGTGTCCACGTTCTTTTTTATTTATTTATTTATTTGAGAGCGACAGACATAGAAAGAGGCAGAGAGAGACTGAAAGAGAGAATGGGCGCACCAGGGCCTCCAGCCACTGCAAACAAACTCCAGATGCGTGTGCCCCCTTGTGCATCTGGCTAACGTGGGTCCTGGGGAATCGAGCCTCGAACTGGGGTCCTTAGGCTTCACTTCACAGGCAAGCGCTTAACCGCTAAGCCATCTCTGCAGCCCATCAGTGTCTACTTTCTTTTTTTTTTTTTTTTTTTTTTTTTTTTGGTTTTTCGAGGTAGGGTTTCACTCTGGTCCAGGCTGACCTGGAATTAACTCTGTCATCTCAGGGTGGCCTTGAACTCATGGCGATCCTCCTACCTCTGCCTCCCGAGTGCTGGGATTAAAGGCGTACGCCACCACGCCCGGCAGTGTCTACTTTCATGAAAGCATTGTTGTATACTTTCCTGGTGGAAAACACCTCAAGGCCAGCAAGGCCCAAAGTTAAGACAAAGGGAAGCAATAAAGAACTCAATACGGAGAACTTGGAGTGTAAATGGGAGTGGGTCTTTCCACAATCACCATTACTATTTGCATTCCTTGACTTCAAGAATCCCGGCCATGTATTGCTCATCAATTTGAAGCAAATCTTGATTCACACAGAGGATATTACGCCAGCCCAACATGATGTTAACATCTAGCTGGGAATCTAGCTGGATGTTCACAAGGCTATTCAAATATTGTGAGGCTTGGGCCAGGCATGGCGCACGCCTTTAATCCCAGCACTTGGGAGGAAGAGGGAAGTGGATTGCTGAAAGTTCGAGTCCACACTGAGACTACATAGTGAATTCCAGGTCAACCTGGGCTAGAACAAGACCCTACCTCGAACCCCCCCCCCCGAAAAAAAAATATATAGTGAGGTTATAGGCTTTAGGGTGACAGTGAACATGGAACCAGTGTATTCTGTGGACATGAACCCACTTGCTGTAAATTCCTTAGTCAGAAGCAATGCATAATGGAATACTGACAGTAAGAAGTCTATGGAGGGATACTATGGCAAAAACATAGTGGGTGAAGGACTGGAGAGATGGCTCCGTGGTTAAGTGAGCTTTGTATGCAAGCATGAGGGCCTGAGGGGGCTTGAGACCACCAGAGTTCTAATTTCCACATCCCATGTAAACAGCAGGGCATGGCCACACATGCCTGCAACTTCAGCCTCACAGAGAAGCAGACTTGACAGTCCTTAGAGCACATCAAGCTCCTGAATCAGTAGCTGTTGGCTCAGATCAAGACTGAGTGGAAGAGTGATGGGGCTCTGGTCACCATAGGTGAGTGCCCCATTACCACCACAGTCAAGCCTATGGGTCACAACACACACATGCGAAAAACCAAAACAACAACAACAACAACAACAACAACAACAAAAACCCTTAAAAACATCGTGGGTAAGGATCTTTTTTTTTCTTCTCTCAATTTTTATTAACATTTTCCATGATTATAAAAAATATCCCATGGCAATACCCTCCCTCCCCCCACTTTCCCCTTTGAAACTCCATTCTCCATCATATCCCCTCCCCCTCTCAGTCTCTCTTTTATTTTGATGTCATGATCTTTTCCTCCTCTTATGATGGCCTTGTGTAGGTACTGTCAGGCACTATGAGGTCATGGATATCCAGGCCATTTTATGTCTGGAGGGAGGACGTTGTAAGGAGTCCTACCCTTCCTTTGGCTCTTACATTCTTTCTGCCACCTTTTCCACATTAGACCCTGAGCCTTGGAAGGTGTGATCGAGATGTTACTCAGTACTCCAGTCACTTCTTTCCAGCACTATGATACCTTTTGAGTCATCCCAAGGTCACTGCCATCTGAAAAGAGAAGATTCTCTACCCAAAAGTGAGAGTAGCGTTAATATAAGGGTATAAATATTAAGAGAAGTGCTTACTGGGCAGTTTGATAAGCATAGTATATACATTTATCCAGACATCAGCAGATGTTACACCCCTAGGGCTCATGACTACCCCTGTTGTAAGTTTTCAGTATCAGGGATGTATTCCCCCCCATGGAGCAGGCCTCCAGTCCAATTGGAGGGCAGTTGGTTTCCACCATGACAGACGTGCCACTATTGCAATGGGTAAGGATCTTAAGGAAGGCAAATCTACATACAAAATAAGCATCTATTCCAATTATAACGAAATGTGGGCTGGAGAGATGGCTTAGCAGCTAAGGTGCTGGCCTACCAAGCCTAAGGACCCATGTTTAATCTCTACAGATCCCATGTAAACCAGATGCACAAAGGTGAGGCACATGCAAGGTCACACATGCCCACTAGGTGGCACAAGCAACTGGAGTTCAATTTCAGTGGCTGAGGCGCTGGCCTGCCAATTCTCTGTTTCTTGCTTTCTCTTAAAGAAAAGAGGGGCTGGAGAGATGGGATGGCTTAGTGGTTGAGGCATTTGCCTGCAAAGCCAAAGGACACAGGTTCAATTTCCCAGGACCCAAGTAAGCCAGATGCAGAAGGCGGCACATGTAGCTGGAGTTCATTTGCAGTGGCTGGATGCCCTGGTGTGTGTGCGTGTGAGTGCTTTCTCTCTCTCCCCCTCTTTCTCTCTCTCAAATAAACAAATAAAAATAAAATATTGCTGGGTGTGGTGGTGCACGCCTTTAATCCCAGTGCTCGGGAGGCAGAGGTAGGAGGAATGCCATGAGTTTGAGGCCACCCTGAGACTACATAGTGAATTCCAGGTCAGCCTGGATTAGAATGAGACCCTACCTTGAAAAACAAAAACAAAACAAAACAAAACAAAATAAACGAATAAAAAAAATACTAAAAGAAAAGAAAAGTTGCCGGGCATGGTGGCACATACCTTTAATCCCAGCACTCGTGAGGCAGAGGTAGGAGGATTACCTGAGTTCGAGGCCACCGAGACTACATAGTGAATTCCAGGTCAGTTTGAGCTAGAGTGAGACCCTGCCTCAAAAAACCCAAAAAAAGAAAAAAAAGAAAAAGAAAAGGTACAGGGGCTGGAGAGATGGCTCAATGGTTAAGGCAACGTTCTGTATCTCTCTGCTTGAAAATACACACACACACACATATATTTATTTATTTTGGTTTTTCAGGTTTTTTTTTTTTTTTTTTTTTTTTGGTTTTTCGAGGTAGAGTCTCACTCTGGCTCAGGCTGACCTCGAATTAACTATGTAGTCTCAGGGTGGCCTTGAACTCACGGCGATCCTCCTACCTCTGCTTCCCAAGTGCTGGGATTAAAGGCATGTGCCACCACGCCCGGCAGGTTTTTCAGTTTTTTGAGGTAGGGTCTCACTCTAGCTCAGGCTGACCTGGAATTCACTATGTAGTCTCAGGTTGGCTTTGAACTCATGGCAATCCTCTTACCTCTGCCTCCTGAGTGCTGGGATTAAAGGCGTGCGCCACCATGCCTGGCTATAAATATTTTTTTTAAAGCTAAAATAAATGACGCTATTTAGATGTTATCACACGTATAGGTCATTGGTGTTTGAGGGAGAGGAAACTAACAAGGTTTCCAGGCCACAGCAAAGGGAAGGAGACTTAAACAGAGCATGATGGAGGCTGTACAGAAGTGTCTCCTGAGTGCACAGTTGGTGTGTGGGCACCCTGTGAGGCCAGGAAAAGAACCACCCAGAGCAGCTGCAGAGGCATCCCTGGTGCCCATGCAGGGCTCTCTCTCTTTGCCTCCCTCTCTCTCTCCCTTCCTTTTTCTTTTTTTTGGAGGGAGGGTCTCATTCCAGCTCAGGCTGACCTGGAATTCACTATGGAGTCTCAGGGTGGCTAAAAGCTCTTCTTCAAAAGATGTTGAGGCAATGATATGACAAGAAAGTAAATAATGATAAAAACAAGTCAAACAAGCTGGGCGTGGTGGCACACGCCTTTAATCCCAGCACTCCGGAGGCAGAGGTAGGAGGATCGCAGTGAGTTCGAGGCCACCATGAGACTCCATAGTGAATTCCAGGTCAGCCTGGGCTAGAGTGAGACCCTACCTTGAAAAAAAAAAAAAAAAACCCAAAACAACAATATCCAAAACATAACCCAGCACTAGGAGATAGGAGGATCGCCATGAGTTTGAGGTCACCCTGAGACTACACAGTGAATTCCAGGTCAGCCTGGGCTAGAGTAAGACCCTACCTCGGGTGGTGGGGGGAACATACACAAAAGCCTCCAACTATATGTCTTTCCATATACACACACTTAAGAAACTTTAAAAGTCTGGAAGAATTTTTGTTTTTTTCCAGTGAGTCACCATGCCTGGTAAGGATATTTGCACAACTATTTATTTATGGTGGCTAACCCTAGGGAATGGGAATGGAGATGGAAAGGAATGTATTTCAACCTTTTCAACTTGCGTTGACCTTACAATTGTAATGGGAAAGGCGTGAAAGATTCATTGCATTTGTAATTTGTCAATCTCAAAAATATGCTTGTTCGTGTGTGTGCGCACGTGCTCATGCACTTAACTCCCTTGGGATTCACTGTGTTCATATCCCGACAAGGTTTCTGAAATCTTAAAACAACAAATGTATTTATTTACATTCACAGTGGCTCCTTGCAGAGCTGCATTCAAATAAAGTGCAGAATCTAGAAAGAAATTACAAAGTAATTTCAACTAATACTTGCACAGGCTGAAAAAACATCAATGCTTCCTCCATCTCTGCCAAAAATCTCGAAGCTTTCTCATTTTTGAAATGTTCAAACTCTGCTCAGCTATGCTCTCCCTCTCCTTTAACCCAATTTCTTTACGCAGATAAATCTCCCAGGTTTCATGATTTTCTCCATCAAATGTTCATATGATGCATCCATCTCAAAAGAGCTTGGAAACTTTAGTTGGAGTGAAGAAAAAGTGTAGCAGGAGGCCCCATCTGTATGCTGATCCTTTCTCCAAATTTGGGGTTGTTAATTGTTAGCTCATGGGTATCACAGCTGATCTTCCCAACTAGTCTGTTAACTGGAGTACAGAGACTTGAGGCTATTTTTTTTTTTTTTAATCGAGGTTGAGTCTCACTCTAGACCAGGTGACCTGGAATTCACTATGTAGTCTCAAGGTGGCCTTGAACTCACAGCCATCATCCTACCACTGCCTGCAGAGTGTTGGGATTAAAGGTGTGTGCACCGCCATGCCCAGCTTGGATTATTTTTTGTGTTTGGTTTGGGGGGGGGGGATATTTACTCTGCTTTTTTTTTTTTTTGAGACAGAGTCTCCAGGTTGCCTTTGAATTTACGACAATCCTCCTACCTCAGCCTCCTGAGTACTGGGACTAAAGACGTGCTCCACCACGCCCAGTTTAATAGCAACATGTTTCTAGGCAAGAAATAATCCGTGACCCACGGTTTCTGGTCTAATTCGGGGGAAGCTGAGACCAAGCCTTCAAACAGGGCGGCTTGGAGGCCCGAGGGCCGCGTAGAGGAGACGAGACTCGAGCTGCGAACTCATTTCTCTCCGGGGAAATACTCCACGTCTCAACCTGCTTAAGACTTTGTCGCCATCTTCCAGGGTGGGCTGCGGAGGAGGCTCGGCGGCGCGAGGCCTGCGCTCCACAGCCAGAGAAGACGTGGAAGGGATGGGGAAGAGAGCCATCAGGGGCAAGCACGCCTGCGCTCAGGCGACCGCGGCGGAGGGGTGGGGCCGGGGTCCTAACGCGCATGCTCAGTGTGAGCCCGCCAAGCACCTGGAGGAGCTGAGCAGTGAGGTAGAAAGGCGTGGGGTCGTAACGCGCTTGCGCAGTCCTGGGATCGTGCGGGGTTGCGGGGGTTCCCGGCCGACTCCGCGGAGGCTGAACTCGGAAAGCTCTCGCGAGATCTGCGACGGCTATATATACGTGCGGAGAGCCCGCGTCCTTTCCCTGGTGTGATTCCGTCCTACGCGTCTAGTGTGAGGCGCCGTAGTTAGTTGTCTCCGTCCGTCTCCTCACACCCCCCCCAAGTGCGTGCCACCCCCCATGGAAGATTCGATGGACATGGACATGAGCCCGCTGAGGCCTCAGAACTACCTTTTCGGTAATGGCTTCGTGGAGGGTTTGCGCAGGGCCTAGAGGCTTGTATGTGTGTGTGTGGTTGGGGGCGGGGAGGCGGGAGTCCGGTTGAGGCCTGGAGCTGTGCAGAGAGCGAGGAGGACTCGGGTTGAAGGCGCCGGAAGCCGGGGGGCCGCACGACGGGAGCCTGGAGGGCCCAAGCCTTGCGGGCGCCTGGGGTGTGAGCGGCTGGCGCGCGCGGCCTACAGGGCCTCAGGTGAAAGGGAAGCGGGGCGTCTTGCGGGCTCGCCCCTGCCTGCGCCGATAGCCCGAGCTCCGCCATCATTGCTCCTTTTTTCCATTTTAGGTGTGTTGGAAGTTAGGGTTCTGATTCCAAGCTGCTATTTTCTAACGCACGGCCCCGGCTGTCTTGGTGGCGAGGCTAGAAGCCCGGGTTCCGGGGATGGCGTGCTTCTCCACGGAGGCTCGGCCGGGGCGGGGGAGGGGAGGCCTGGCCCCGCTCGCCGCAGGGAGGGGGACCGCGGCCGCCGGGAGCACGTGGTTGCCACGTGGTAGGTGGGTGGGGAGGGGGCAGTGTGGGCTCTCCATCCGGGTCTTGCTGCTGGGGTCCTGTCACCCCATGAGCCCAGTGGGGGTTGTCCTATGGCGGGAAAAGATGAGGGAAGTGGCAGGATTTTGGAGGTCTTTGTTTTCAAGTGCGCACATCTGTGATGGCGGAGGCTTTATCGAGGCCAGCCTTGTGTCCCTGCGGGACGTGGAGTAAGCCCCACATGGCAGCTCACCCTGCTTGTGGCACCCACCAAAGCTGAACCTAGAGCCCTGGCTCCTGAGCTGGTGCTGTGCTTTTTTTTTTTTTTTTTTAATAGGACCGGGATGCGAGACCACCTTGGGCAGAATTACACCCAGGGTGAGGTTCAGTCACACCTGGAGTGTCAACGTGGAGCTCTCTCTGCTACCCCACATGCAGCAGGCTAAAGAGTGCAAAGTGGCCCCACGTTTTTATCTGGCTTGTTAATCATGCGGAGATTTCATTATTGAGCAATACCAAGTAGCTTTCAGTTAAATGGTATCATTCAATTAATCACTTGGCTTATTGTGAACGTATTTAAGACCAGTTTTCCGTTTCTGGGATAGTGCATACACTTAATGTGAAGACGAGTTTGCACTTACGAATTTGGGGTACAGTTTATGTAAAAAATGTCTTGTGAAACCTTTATATTGGAAACATCCCCAACAACAATTTTGAATTATTTCTGCTTTGGATCATTCACATGTGTACTTTATCTATTGCAGTGATAAGTTGTCCATATTGGTGTTGTGCAACTATTGAGTATTCTCTTTCCTTGAGAATTTAGGTAGATTCAGCTTTAAAAATACATTTTATTAGAGAATGAGGGCTCCAGGGTCTCTGGCAACTGCAAATGGAAGCGTGTAGGCTATTGTAGGTGAGAATGAGGAAAGAAATGAGTTAGAAAAAGTGGAAATCAGTCTCTTATGGATGATAGTTGGTTAGAGAATTCTTTAAGAATTCAGGGAGAGCTTTCTGACTTGTCCTCTGGTAACTTGTGAGAAACTAGTTCACAAGGTAATCGCTTAGGTTTTGATGTTACTTTTCTCCTTGGTAGAATTTTTCTTTTTTTATTTACAGGTTGTGAACTAAAGGCTGACAAAGATTATCACTTTAAGGTGGATAATGATGAAAATGAGCACCAGTTATCATTAAGAACGGTACTTAACATTAATATTACTTAACCTTGATTTCAGCCATTTAGTTGCTATTCATTTGATTTAAGACTGCTTCTACTTCCTTAACTGCTTGTAAGATATTTCTAGGAGTAGGTATTGCATATACCTCATTTGTGTACACTAGTGACCAACAACTGTCTATCTTTGCTATCTTCTATAATGCCAAGCCCAGCCACTACTGTTGTGTATTTTTTCCATCAGTTTTATTAAACAAACTTTTCTAGGGCAGTGATAATCTTTATTAAGCCACAGAGACTGGCCTACTACTAAGCTTTGGTGGTTACCATGTTTCTTAGGTGATCATATTGTGTGTGCATTTTATTGTGAAAAATTAGTTTTGTATTAGTGGTGGTGGTGAAAGGCTTATACTTTTCAATGCATAACATGTTGAGAAATGATCATAAAATAGCTGGAATTAGACTTTTTGTTTTATTCACAGGTCAGTTTAGGGGCTGGGGCAAAAGATGAACTGCACATCGTTGAGGCAGAGGCAATGAATTATGAAGGCAGTCCAATTAAAGTAACACTGGCAACTTTGAAAATGTCTGTACAACCAACGGTAAGGACACTGGGCTTTTATGTCACTTGACAGGTGTCATTGAAATAACACAAAGGAGATAAAGGGGATGTTATGTTTGATTTTTAGTTTCAGCAGTCAAAACTACATCATCTGTCACTGAAATTGCATTGATCAATTCTTGATTATATTTTGTGCTGCCTCTATAAACGTTCATTGATTTGGATTTATAGCTTGGCCTATGATGCCTTTTTTTGAGGTAGGGTCTTGGGTTGGCCTTGAACTCAGTGATCCTTTTATCTCCTGAGTGCTGGGATTAAAGGTGTGAACCACCATGCCTGGCCTGTTTGTTACATGGTTGAAAACTAATTTTCATATGTGTACATAATGCATTTAGGTCATAATCCTCATTACTTTGGTCCTCTCACTTTTTCTGAGATAGGGTCTCACTCTAGCTCAGGCTGACCTGGAATTCACTGTATAGTCTCAGGGTGGCCTCGAACTCATGGTGATCCTTCTACCTCTGCCTCCTGAGTGCTGGGTATAAAGGTGTCCCATCTCTTTAATTATCCCTTTTTTCCTAACTAGTCTCTCTTCCCCTTAAGATTTTTTTTTTTTTTTTGCTCAGCCATGATGGCATGTTGATGGTCCAGTATTGTTGCAGATCTTGTGTGGGTAACATGCTGCTGTGAGGTCATGTACTCAATGACCACTTCATGTCTGTCCTGTTTCCAAAGCACTTCACCTCATTCTTTGGCTCCTAACCTTCTTTCTGTACCCCCCTTCGTATGCTGTGTTCCCTGAGCCTTGGAGGGTGTCATAGAGAATGTGTCACTCAGTGATGAGCACACAAATGTCTCTTACTCTCAGCACTTTTGACAAGGTTTGTGTCTCTTCGGTAGTTGCCACCATCTCAGAAAGAAGCTTCTCTGACCAAAAGTGAGAGTAGAACTAATAATCTGTAAGGGCAGAAATCTAAATAGGTAGGAAGTGTGTGGGCATAGCATATCTATTTAGCCAAACAACAGTAACATTTCTCCTAGGGCCTATGACCTTCCTAGCCATTATAATAGCTTTTCACTAAGTGTTCAGTATCATGCATGAATTCTCTCCATGGAGCAGGTCTCAGATCCAGTCAGTAATTGACCACCTCCATAACAAATATGCCACTATTGCATCTGGCTGACCAAATCATATTTTCTTTACGATTAATGATTTAAATTTCTCACTTTTAGGTTTCTCTTGGGGGCTTTGAAATTACACCACCTGTGGTCTTAAGGTTGAAGTGTGGTTCAGGGCCTGTGCATATTAGTGGACAGCACTTAGTAGGTATGTTATTTTTATGTTATGCCTTTACTGTGCTGCTTAATTCCTAATCAGAGAACTTCATTTAGTTTAGTTATGACTTGAAATAATGTTCAAATAAGAACCCTGTAATTTCTATTGAGAAAGGCCTGTTTTTATGCCCCTGCCCCTTGGGTTTTTGTGCTAGCCTAGGGTGGCCTTGAACTTCTGGCAGTCCACACTCAGCCATGGTTTTGCTTTTAAGACGTAGCAGTAGGTGCTTACTTGGAGATGGCTCAGTGGTTAAAGGTGCTTGCTTGCAAGCCTGCTAGCCTGGGTTTAATTTCCCAGCTACCCTAAAGCTGGGTAGGTATAGGTATTCCTTTGCAGCATCGAAACTCTGACACAGACACACAGATTAGCTAGCAGTGAGCATTAGCTCAAAACCCTTAATTTTTTTTCTGGTCCTCATTTGATGTTTTTAAAATCTGTTTTTTAGTGTCTGTTTTTTTCTGAGTTTTGGAGGTAGGGTCTATCCCAGGCTGACATTGAATTCATTATGTAGGCATGCTGGCCTGGAACACACAGTGATCTTCCTATCTCAGCCTCTCAAGTGCCTCACCACGCCCAGCTCTTATTACAAGCTTTTTTTTTTCTTTGAGGTAGTGTCTCACTCTGGTCCAGGCTGACATGGAATTCACTATGTAGTCTCAGAGTGGCCTTGAACTCACGGTGATCCTCCTACCTCTGTCTCCCGAGTGCTGGGATTAAAGGTGTGCACCACCATGCCTGGCTCCTCTTTAAAATTTGAGCTCTAGACATATGTGCCAACTTGTGCATCTGTGCATGGGTACTGGGGAAATAGAACCTGAGTCCTTAGGCTTTGTAGGCAAGTACCTTAACTGCTTAGCCATCTCTCTAGCTGCCCCCTTCCCCCCCCCCTTTTTTTTGTTTTTTTGAGGTAAAGTTTCATTCTTGGCCTGGAATTCACTGTGTAGTCTCAGGGTGGCCTTGAACTCTATGATTTTACCTCTGCCTCCTGAGTGCTAGGATTAAAGATGTGCACCACCAAGCCCAGTATGTTAGAAGTTTTGTAATGTCTAATTTTATTTCAGTTGTGGAGGAAGATGCAGAATCAGAAGATGAAGAGGAGGAGGATGTAAAACTCTTAAGTATGTCTGGAAAGCGATCTGCACCTGGAGGTGGTAACAAAGTTCCACAGGTAAAGATGAGAATTTATTTTGGAGGGGCCATTGAGGTAGGGTCTCAATCTGGCCCAGGGTGGCCTCAAACTTGGCAGTGATCCTCTTACCTCTGCCCTCCCAACTGCTGGGATTAAAGGCATGCACCACCACGATCGGCCTAAGATATGAAGTTTTTTAACTGGATTGTTTTCTAGCCTTAATTTGGTGAATAAGAATCAGCTCTTCATTAGTATATTTTTCTTTCAAGAAAAAAGTAAAACTTGCTGCTGATGAAGATGATGATGAGGATGAAGACGATGATGAGGATGATGAAGAGTAAGTAGCATACTTAGAAAGTTGATAATGCACATATGAAAGAATTTTACAAAGAATGCTCCTTATGTTGCATAATTGATAGTGTGTCATAGAGTATGGGTGTACCAGGGCCTCTTGTCACTTGTACCACATTGTGTATCTGGGTGTGGGAAAGTGAACTTGAGCCTTCAGGTTTGGAGTCAAGCATCCCTAACCATTGAACTATCTGGCCCCCATTAAATTTTTTTAAAGGGAATATTAAGGGCTGGAGAAATGGTTCAGCAGTTACAGTGCTTGCTTGCAAAGTTTTAACAGCTCAGGGTCAATTCCCCTGAACACACATAAGCCAGATGCACAAAGCAGTGCATGCATCTGGAGTTCACCCTGGCACACCCATTCTCCTTTCTCTCTGCTTGCAAATAAAAATGTTTTTTTAAAGGGGGCATTAAAATTTTCTTAGGGACAGAAATTTACTTGAATATCAGATTTATAAAATGCTTTAGTATTTGAATATCACTACTTTAAGAATAGCTAAGCCAGGTGTGGTGACACATGTCTTTAATCCCAGCACTCAGGAGGCAGATGTTGGAGGATCACCATGAGTTTGAGGCCACCCTGAGACTACATAGTGAATTCCAGGTCAGCCTGAGCTAGACTGAGGCCCTACCTCGAAAAACCAAAAAAAAAAAAACTTAACCATTGATGAGTGAACATACCCAAGAAGAAATAAAAACAATAATGCTTAGATTGACTTGTATCAAGTTATTATAGGTTTGTGGATGTCTAATATATTGAAAACTTATCAGAAAGCTGTTACAAGAAAGCTTTGGAATTGTACTTGGTATCCTAATTCTTTTGAGCTTTGGAGGGTCTAGTCAAGGCTGACCTCATGAGTACTGGGATTAATGGGGTGCACTGATTTTTTTGCGTAGCCCTCTTCTGTTTTGAATTTTTTGGTTTTTCAAAGTAGGATCTTGCTCTAGCCCAGGCTGACCTGGAATTCACTATATAATCTCAGGGCGACCTCGCACTAACTGCGATCCTCCTACCTCTGCCTCCCAAGTGCCCGACCACACCCAGCTGTTTTGTTATTTTTTTTTATGCCCACTCTTGTTTTCTCTCTGACCCTTTCCATCTCAGTAAATAAAAATAAAAACAAACAGGGCTGGAGAGATGCCTTAGCAGTTAAGGTGCTTTCCTGCAAGCCAAAGCCAGATGAACAAGGGACACATGTGTCATGTGTCTGAAGTGGCTAGAAACTCTGGTGTGTCCATTCATACGCTCATAAATGAATAAAATATTTTTAAAAAATAAGCCTGAGGAACACTATGCTCTTGAAGGAATAAGTGAATGTACTATGTGGATCCAGATGATAATCTCAGATCTAGATATGATGGGGAGAAAGAACTCTTTGGGTAGAAATAGGATTCTTCTGTGCAGTCTGGCAGCTTTATGCTTAATGGCACTTATATCTTTAGGAAGAGCCAATAAATTTCTGCCAAACCCTGAATGCATTCTCTGCAAGAAGCAGAAGAGTGGTGTGCACAGGAAAACACCTGACTGCAAAGCCTAACAGCCCGGGTTTATATTCCCCATTTACCCATGTAAAACCAGATGCACAACATGGCACATGCATCTGAAGTTTGCAGTGCCTAGAGGCCATGGCAGACCCATTCTGTATGTCTTCTCTATCTGCTTGCAAATAAATATTTTACAGAAATTTTATTGCATTAAATAATGTAGGAAATAACTCATTAGTTTTAGTATGTGCAGGTATGCAGTCTTTGCCACAGAGTTTGGTCATGTCATGGCATGTAAAACTTAGTGCACCCTTTACCTTAATCACCACTTGTCTTGTTCTCTTCCTATTTCTTGTTTCTTGGGTATACAATTAGATCAGCTTGGTAATAAGTGCAGATCAAACTTTCTGAAGAACTTGCCAAGTGGTTTTGCAAAGTGGCTGAGGAATTTCATATTTTTATCAGTCATCTATGGGGAGTTGTAACTTGTATACATACTAACTTTGCATATTTTTTTTTATTCTCCTGAAGACTAACAATCCTCTTACATTGAATGTTGCCAATTTTGTGCATCTGAGTGGCAGAGATTCTTATGTTTTTTTGGAAGCAAATGACTATTTTTGTACTATTGTGTGGGTCTCTTTTTTATTGTTTGAAGTTGGGTCTCACTCTGGCCTGGAATTCACTAAGTAGTCTCAGGGTGGCCTTGAATTTAAGGTGATCCTCCTACCTCAGCCTTCCAGGTGCTGGGATTAAAAGCATGCACCACTGTGCCTGGCCTGTCATTACTGTTCAAAGAGAATGAGAAGGAAAGAGAGACGTCATCTTTAGTTTTGATATGGTAGCTTTCAGTGCATAAGTTTCTAAGAATTTCAGCTTAGTGTGTGACTTCAAACAATTTTTATACTTTTTGTGGCTTATTTTATTTGGCCCAGGATATCTTGGGTTAAAGCTGACTAACATTGCCTTGTATGTACATAAATGTGTTTTATAGCCATTCGTCTTATTTAAGCCTTTACCTCTTGGCTTATTATGAATAATGCTTCAGTGAATACATGTGATCAATCTCATAGCTCATATAATAATGTGCTCTGAATGTCTTGGCTTACAGTGATGATGATGATGATTTTGATGATGATGAAGCTGAAGAAAAAGCTCCAGTGAAGAAAGTGAGTACACAACAAGCCATAAAATTGTTAAAAATGGTGAACAAGCTGGGTGTGGTGATGCACACTTTTTACTCCCAGCACTCTGAGGCTGAGGTAGGAGGATCACTGGGTTCAAAGACAGTCTTAGGGTGATCCTCCTACCTGTGGCTTCTGAGTGCTGGGTTTGGAAGATGTGCCGTCATTAACGCTACCTTGTTTCATAATGGTTTGGGGCAGTTGCCTAGAGGGTTACTGATTTTAAGTTAATCTCTTAATTACAGTCTATACGAGATATTCCAGCCAAAAATGCACAAAAATCAAACCAAAATGGAAAAGACTCAAAACCCTCAACACCAAGATCAAAAGTAAGTGGCATGCACTTAAAGAAATAGGCTTTATGGAAATAGTAGAAATTTAGGCTATTCTCTGGAAGAACTTTGTTTGAAATTTGTTATTTAGATAACCCTGTCATTGGTGTTATAGAAAGATTAGGTGTTTGTAGTCAGTGGCTTTAAGTACACATTCCAGATGCAAGAATGTCAACATGGTAGTTGGGAGAAGGCTCAGAGAATTTTTTAGTATCGTGACATACTTTTTCCTATAAAGAGAAATTTATTAACGGTATTAGTATAAAGCACATGAGTAATGCCCAAGGAGAGTATATTATGCTTTAGGATAGGCCCTGTGCATTGAGTTGCCTTAACTTTCTTGCTTCATCTGCAAAATTTAAAAGTATTTGCGAGCAAAGAGAAGAGGGAGAGAGAATGGGTGTGCCAGGGCCTCTAGCCACTACAAACAAATCCTAGAAGCATGTGTCATTTAGTGCATCTGGCTTATGTGGGTAGTAGGTCTTTAAGATTTACAAGCAAGTGCCCTAACTGCTAAGCCATCCCTCCAGACCCATCTTGCTTCATTTTTTTGTAGCCCCTTGGGTCTTTTTGTTTTTGGTTTATTTATGGTTTTTTGAGGCTGATCTGGAATTCACTAGGTAGTCTCAGGTTGGCCTCGGCCTCCAGTGTGCTGGGACTATAAAGGTGTGCACCACCATGCCCAGCTGGATGTGAACTTGAAATACCAATTCTATCTGGGTTTAAAGTGTCTGTGAGGGAGGGAGTATAGGTCTTCCAGGAGCTCTCACCACTGCAAATGACACATGGTGCATCTGGCTTTGCCTGGGTGCTAGGGAATTAGGCTTTGCAGCAAACGCCTTCAACCACTGAGCTATCTCTCTGTTACCTTGACTTTGTTAATGAATCCAGGCAGTTATGGCTATTCAGAACTGTACTCTTTTAAGACCTTTTCAAACTGGCCTTTTCCCCAGGGTCAAGAAGCCTTCAAAAAACAGGAAAAAACTCCCAAAACACCAAAAGGACCTAGTTCTGTTGAAGACATTAAAGCAAAAATGCAAGCAAGTATAGAAAAGGTGAGTAAGCTTACCCTTGGTTGGTTTTTTTTTTTTCTTTGCTGTAAATTGTACTTAAGGGGGTGAGGAAACTACATGTACACCTTTTGCATAGCATTCTTTGACACAGGATCCCTCACTGTCATGGAACTTGCAAGGTAACTGCACTGGCCTGCAATCTTTGGGGATCCATGTGGCCTTTGCTGCCATAGCACTGGCATCACATCGGCCACTATGCCCAATTTTTTTTAAATTTTTTGGTTTTTTGAGGTAGGGTCTCACTAGTCCAGGCTGGCCTGGAATTCACTCTTGTCGTCTCAGGGTGGCCTTGAACTCACGGCGATCCTCCTACCTCTGCCTCCCGAGTGCTGGGATTAAAGGCGTGCGCCACCACGCTCGGCCATGCCCAATTTTTAAATATTTTTACATGGGTATGGGAGTTCAAATTTTGGTCTTCATACTTGCAAGGCAAGCACATTTAAGTCTTATCAACTCAATTCCACTGCTAATCACTTATCATACCATTTTTGTGTTTTTTCCCCCACAAAAATGGGTTATAAAAGTATGTTGATTTATAATCACTTTTTACATATACTAGTATGTTTTATACGTTAAATATAAAGTACTGATTGTAAGATAGATTCACATCACTGAAAAGTAGCTTGTGGCTGTACTGCAGAACCAGCAGAGGGCGAGAGTTAGTAAAATTGGAAACAGCTGGAAAAGACCTGAGACTTTGGCTGCTAACATATTCTCAATGATTAAGCATTTTCCTTCAAATTGAATCATTTTATTTGCCCTTTACACCAAGGCATCCCTAATCTACCTGTGGTTATACCTCGAATTTGTTTCACTAATTTATAACTAATGTGTGCTTGGTGAACTCTGGACTTGTGTATATAATGGAATGATCAGTTTATGTATCTTAAAAGATTTCCTGAACTGTGATTAAGATCCCACTTAGTGAGATGTAATATTTATTTTGAGAAAGAGGCAGAGAATGGGCACACCAGGGCCTCTACCCACTGCAAATTAACTCTAGTTACACGCACCCCCTTGTGCATTTGGCTTACATGGGAACTGGGGAATTGAACCTGGGTCCATAGGCTTCGCAGGCAAACACTTAAACCACTAAGCCATCTCTCCAGCCCTGTGAAGGTCTTAATAACCATCTGCCCAGACTGTATCTATTTTACTTTATTCACAGTGTAAACCTTCCTGGTATCACTGATTTTTTTTTTTAAAGCCCTTGCATACAATGGTAAAACAATACTCCCCCCCCCCCAATTTTAATATGGTTGTATCTCCTTGGTTTAATTGCAGGCACATTGAACAGTCCTGGGCACTACTGGTAAATAAAGCCCAAAGATGGGGAAAGAGGAAAAGGAGAAACAAATCTAGTCCAAACTGAGTATCATCAACAATCCAGACTGAAGTCTTCTATTTTAATCTCATTCCCCTTTCCACATTCCCTTGCAGAATGTAGCCTTTTAACAAAAACATTTTTCTTTGACTCAATGTGATTCAGTGAAGCTTACTGCTTACTCCTACTGTGGATATGCTTCATCTATAACTGTTTTAATTACCTTTGTATCTACTTAGCTGCTCAATAAATGTTTGAATGAACCAAATAAGGATGTATGTGACAATAATTTAATTGGACATTACTACAGTGAGGCTTATTTTCCAGGTGATGTAGGCAATCATGTATTTGCATACAGTGGCTGATTTTGGCATAGTTACTTCGACATTTGGAAGCTGAGATGCATAAGACTAAAATTCCATCATGATAGGAATTGGTACATTTAGCATACAGAACAACCGTTTTTTAAAATATTTTTTATTTACATGACAAACAGTATGGGCACACTAGGGTCTCTTGCCACCACTGCAAACAAACTCTAGACACAGGTACCACTTCATGCCTCTGGCTGGGGAATCAAACCTTGGAGACAAGTTTTGTAAGCAAGTGCCTTTAACAGCTGAGCCATTTCTCCAGCCCCAAAATAATAGTCTTAATACAAATAATTTAAGGTATTTGCAGCATATTTCATTTAATGTTGGTGACAAAGGATAGGTAGGTATTTATTTTTTGTCTATATGCAATATTTGAAACATGCCAAGTTTTTTGAAAAGGTTGGATTATTTACTGTGATCCAGAGGGAACACATTTGTTTAGAATTTGGTTTTGCATGGTAGAGGGTGATGACAAGTGATTCCTAACATATGGATAGATGGCCAAGTTGCCATATCTGCATGCTTGTAGAGTCATTAGTGTAGCTTAATCATCATTAATCATTCTTGGAATGGCTGTTGAAAGACCCTAATCCTCATACACTGCTTGCTAGGTCTTTCTGGATCCAAAAGTGATAGTATTTTTAAAATGAAAGGACAAAGAATGAACAGGTCCATGTAACAGTATGTAAATTTTCAAGGAATTTTCTATTAATATTTGCATGTCCTTAATAGTGCTTTTTTTAAAAATTTTGTTCAATAGGGTGGTTCTCTTCCCAAAGTGGAAGCCAAGTTCGTCAATTATGTGAAGAATTGCTTCCGGATGACTGACCAGGAGGTAACTGAATTTTCGGGGATATGAGCAAACTCGAAATTTGCATTGAGATTTATTGTGATTGTTTTAGTCTTTTAAATTGTTGGCTACTTTTAAAAGGTTCCTAACCACAGACAGTACTTAAAGTACATGGAAACTCTTAAAAGAATTTAGTTGGCAGAGACTGAGAAGATAACTTTAGTACATTTTTTCCTTAGCTTTTTATATAGTTGGTAAAAAGCTCAGTCTTACTTTTGGTAGTGTGCTGGTTAAGGAAATAGGCTGTGGTTTTCCATTGTTGATACCATTGGCTGCTTAAAGCAGTCTGATACTTGGTTTTTTGGAGTTAGTAAAGAGCATTTTCTCCACAGATGGGAAGTATTTTGCCAAAAATTTTGGCAAAATTTAGAGACAAGTATGTCACTGAACTTGGCTCTTTTTTTTTTGTGAAGGCTTGTTGATGCTAGGGAATGAGCTTAGACACATGAACATTTTAGTTATGCTTTGTTGAAGTTGTAAAGGAAAAGTTGAGTAGGTCTTTTTTATTGACAACTTCCATAATTGTAGACAATAAGCATGATGATAATTGCCCCCTTACTTTCCTCTTCACAACACTGCATCATATCCCCTCCGTCTTATTTGATGTCATCATCTTTTCCTCCTGTGATGATCTAGTGCAGACACTGATGTGAGGTCATGGATATCTAGGCTATCTGGAAGAGTACATTGTAAGGAGTCCTACCCTTTTGGCTCGCTCTTTTGGTTTTTCGAGGTAGCGTCTCACTCTAGCCTTGGCTGACCTGGAATTTACTATGTAGTCTCAGGGTAACCTCAAACTCAACAGCAATCCTCCTACCTCTGCTTTCCATGCTGGAATTAGAGACATGCACACCACCATCCCCGGCTAGGTCTGTTTTTAATGGATCTTATAATATATTATAAAAATTTGTTTTTCTGCCTTAATACACTAGTTCATAAATGTGTTTTATTAAAAACGGAAAGTATGGTATGAAATTTACATTTAAGCAATTTTCAGACATCTAACACATGCCCAAAATGATTTAATATAGCTGTAGATGATACCAAGAACTGATGGGACTCTTGATTCAAGACAGTTTTTTGGATATCAGTTAATCACATTATCTGTTTGCAAATGAATCACTACCCCAATGTGAAAATTAACTGTCTCCTGAGACCAGACTTGAACTATCTGTATACAGATGGGTATGTGTGCAAAGGCCAAAGGAGCAACCATGCCCAGCTGTTTTAAGTGGGTGCTGGGAAATTGGAAAATTATATTTGCACAGTAAGTGCTCTTAGAAGATGTTTTATACTTAAATCTGATATGAACACATTTAATAGTTTGTCAAGTTAATCACATCTTTTAATTAACGGTAGGTGGGGTAAACATGGTGTCATTTAGATATCAGTGCTATAGAAACTTACAGTGAAAGGGGAGGGGAGGGCCTTTAAGGAGCTGTTGAAATCCAAGTCACCAGGTTAATATAAGGTGGTTTTATGTTTTGAGGTAGGGTCTCACTCTAGCTCAGGCTGACCTGGAATTTATTATGTAGTCTCAGGGTGCCCTTGAACTTGAGGCAATCCTACCTCTGCCTCTTGAGTGCTGGGATTAAAGGCGTGTGCCATCGTGCCCAGCTCTAATATAAGGTATTTTTATTTCAGTGAAACTGATATCTTGTCAGCTCTGGAAACTGGTAGAGAATGAAAAATGTTGAACTATGAAGAAGAGATGTCTATGCAGTTGTGTTTTTTAACCAATCTTCCCTTATTTCCTCCCCAGGCTATTCAAGATCTCTGGCAGTGGAGGAAGTCTCTTTAAGAAAGTAGTTTAAACAGTTCCTTAAAATTTTCCGTCTTCATTTCTGTAACAGTTGATATCTGGCTGTCTTTTTTATAATGCAAAGTGAGAACTTTCTCTACCATGTTTGATAAATGTTGTCCAAGTTCCATTGCCAAGAATGTGTTGTCTAAAATGCCTGTTTAGTTTTTAAAGCTGGACTCCACCCTTTGCTTGGTTTTAAGTATGTATGGAATGTTATGATAGGACATAGTAGTAGTGGTCAGACATGGAAATGGTGGAGAAACAAAAATATTACATGTGAAATAAACCCAGTATTTTAATAAAGTAGTACTGTTTCTATTTACTCATTTAACTGTTTCATACTTTGTCAGAAAAAATAAATGTACATAAATAAAGGTGTCCTCAAATCCTATGAGAAAATGGCTGTTTCCCCCTCTAAATAATTCCTCACCATTCATTAGTATCTAGTGCTGACTGATAAATGGCTAGCAAATGGAACTATGCAAACTTTTATGTCACCAGACCTTTCTACCTGACCTTGTCTGCCAAAGGGAATTTGTGTAGAGGCTGTCTTGTGTCCTTCACCAAAATAAAGTGGTGAGTGACTTCTCTTTTTCTGAAGAGAGCTTTTTCACCTAACAGATTAATTTGGTATTTTAGAGGCTTTCTCTAGGTTTTTATATTTGAAAAGAGTATGGGAAGCTGCAAAGCTACTTTGTGCATGTGGCTGTACATGGGTGGTATAAAGTAGGTGTACAGATCAAACCTCCAGTGTTTGCACATAATTTTACCACTTAATTAAGGTAAGTTTGCGTACTCATGAATACAGAGCAACTCAGCATTTTCAGAGTTGATAGTTTTTCTAATACTGCTGAGAATACTACAAATGACATTGAGTGTTTCAGAGATAGTTGAAAATTCTCTCCCATATCATCTTTTCCTGTTATTGGAGGATCTTGTGAAGGCACTACTGCTGCTAGTAGAAGGTGCTTATTTACATAAGAGACTGAGCAGAGCAAGCCATTCGGTCACATCACACATTTATTTTAAATTTGCTTTTAAAAGGTCAAGAGAAGATCTTGGGTAAGAATTTCAGAGCTATTAGTCTTAGCCACAGAATGGGCTGAAATAGTAAACTCCACTAAGGGAGAGCTCAGCAGACTGTCTCAAGGTGGCTATGCAAATGCTGAAGAGCACCATGGCATTTACAGTAGTGTATTACAGCCCAGAAGGTAGCACCTGGTTTTGACATAAGGAAAATGACCAAGCATTGTCTAGGATATGTGACTTTATTTGTCCCAGAGGCTCGAGAAGATGGCTTAGCATAAGACATTGCCTGCAGAGCCTCATGACCAGTGTTTAATTCCCCAGTACCCATGTAAAGCCAGATGCCTAAAATGCACATGCATCTGGAGTTTGCGAGGGCTAGAGGGCCTAGCATGCTCATACTCTGTTATCACTTGCAAATAGGTTGTGCCTAGGTAGGTGGATACTTGAGGGTTGCAAGTAGCTTTTATTGAAGAGGAAGGTTCTGGATTTTGTAAATACAGGTTTAAAGTCTTCCAGTCAACTGAAGTCCAGGTTTTGAGGCCATGGATGTTCCAAGAGCTTTTGAGAAAAATAACGTTCAGGCCTGAGGTTCTAGTTTATTGCCAAAGTATGACTGCCATTGACCATGCTTGCTACCTGAAGCTGTGCTTGTCCTACGTTTGTGGGCTGCCTGGTCTCCCATCTTCATCTCAACAGACATGCTGAATCATAGGAGTCCTCCCATCTGGGATGGGAAAGATAGAAAACTTGTCAGCCTGCTGTTCTGGCTTCACACCTGGACTTAGAGCAAGCTGTTGCAAAGTTGTATAGGTGTTTAGAGATCAATAAACAGCATTTATGTGCTTTACAAGGCTTGGATTTCATCGAGTTCAACATTTTCTGTTCAAAACTGCCCATGTTTACTACCCTAGAGTAAGGAATTGAACGCAGGTGTGCCTGACTCCAAAACATGACCGCTTAGCCCATATTCTACTGAAGATGGGGGGGGAGGGTTTTTTTTTTGTTTTGTGCTAACCAATGCTAGGCATTCACTAATGTGCAGCATCAGCCCCATTCCTCCATTTCATTATGTAGTTCACTTGGTGTGAGTTCTGACCCTTCATTTCAAAGCTATTTATGGTAAGTGGCCAAAGGTAGTATGTCCAAAGTAGCAACAAATGGCTAGAAAACTAACTGCACTGAAATGGAAAGACTAGTAGTGTAGGTGGGAAGAGGCAGTATGTGTTAAAACAGCTGCACACCAAGTGGCTGTGTTAAGATGTCTGCCAGCAAAGCAGTTAGTCTTCCTGTCACCCCAAATTTTCCCACTCCTAGCACTTGACATCTTTTCCCTGGGATATTCCTTTATGTGGTGGGTGATGGTCTCCTACCTTTAATCTCACCTTAAATGTCAGCCAAGGCCTTTGAACTAATACTCTTATTTCCTTCTGATTTCTGTTGAAGCCCTGGTTTAAAAAAATGTTGCTGTTGGGGCTGGGGAGATGGCTCAGTGGTTAAGATGCTTGTCTGCAAAGCCTAAGGACTTAGGTTTGCTTCCCCAGTACCCACATAAGCCACATGCACAAGGTGGCACATGCATCTGGCATTCGTTTGCAGCGGATGGAGGCCCTGGCGTGCCCATTCTCTCAACATACAAAATACATGTTTTAAAAAGCTATTGGTTATCTCATGTACTTAACTACCCAGCTTCCTTGACAAGTGCAATCATTTTTTTAGCTAGGAATCTTGTCTGTCTCAAACAGGGCTCAGAAACTGTCTCCCAAATTAATGACACATATTAAGTACCAAATATACATTATGAAATCAGATGGAACTCATTTTAGTCTCATGTGTATGGAAAATTGAGTATTGGTAATATACCGGTATGAAACGGTTTGTGAGGGGTGGAAACAACGTAAGTGGCTAACTTTGGAGTCTCAAGATACTGCTTAAATGCTTTGACTAATGATCTTCCTCCCTACCTCATGAAATTGTGCAGAAAGTCATCTGAATATAAAGACAAATTAATGTTACTAATAACAGCCAAAATACGTTTGTGTTTAGTACGTGTCAGATGCTGATCTTTCATTGTACTCGGAAAATCTGAGTTACCATTCTTAGCTACATATTTTGTGTGTGTGTGTGCACGTTTGTATATGTATGGGTGCACAAGTGCGTGTGGAGGCAAGAGGCTGACCTATGGTGCCTTAATTCCCCTTCGCTCTCCACTTTATTATCTTAAAAGTATTAGCGGAAGAGAGGACAGAAAGAATGTCAGAGCCACATGTTGGGTCATGATATGCAGAGACATTTATCCTACCCATAACTGTGTGCTAACTCCAGAATGCATGACCCATATACCTCAAAAAGGAGGGGCCGAGGGAGGTGGTAGGCCACGGATGAGCCTAATAATGGTACCAAACTGACTGTATTCGCTGAATACGAACTTATTATTACAAAAATAAAAGTATTATTAACCGGGCATGGTGGCACACACCTTAAATCCCAGCACTCAGGAGGCAGAGGTGGGAGGATCGCCGTGAGTTTGCGGCCCCCCTGAGACCACAAAGTGAATTCCAAGCCAGCCTGGGCTAGAGCAAAACCCTACTTTGAAAAACCAAATATCCATTATAAATCATATTTTGAGACAGCATGAGCACACTAGAGCCTCCTGCCACTGCAGACAAATTTCAGACATATGTGGCACTTTGTACATCTGTTTTTACATGGGTAGTGGGGAATTGAACCTGGGCTGTCAAACCTTGCAAGCAAGTGCCTTTAACCATTGAACTGTCTCTTCAGCCACTTTATTTTGTTTTTTTTATTTTATGAGAGAGAGGAGAATGGACGTGCAAGGGCCTCTAGCCACTGCAAATGAACTCCTGATGCGTGTACCACCTTGCTCATCTGGCTTATATGGGTACTGGGGAATCAAACCTGGGTCCCTAGGCTTTGCAGGCAAGTACCTTAACCACTAAACTGTTTCTCCAGCCCTCAGCCCCTTTATTATTAGTATGTTTTTTTTTTTTTTTTTTTTCCCATTGGAGGGAGGGAGAGAGAGGCAGATAGAACAGGTGTGCCAGGGCCTCCAGCCACCGCAAACTCCCAATGCATGTGCCACCGTGTGCAGCTAGCTTATGTGGGTCCTGGGGAATCGAACCTCGGTCCTTAGGCTTGACATGCAAGCGCCTTAGCCACTAAGCCATCTCTCCAGCCCTATTAGTATTTTTTTAACCTTAAAAAAAAAATGTAAGCAGAGATATTAGGAAATAGAAAGGGTGCACCAGGGTCTCTGGCCACTGCAAACAAACTCCAGATGAACCCAGCCCATCAGGCTAGGCAAGTATGTGCCTTTAACTACTGAGCCCTCTTGCACTTTTTAAAATTGTTTATTGACAACTATACTTAAAATAAATGGTGATATTTCCCTCCCCACCCCCACTTTCCCCTTCATAACTCTGCTCTCCATCATATCCCCTCCCTCTCTCCATTAACCCTTCTTTTATTTTGATGTCATCATCTTTTTCTCCTATTATGAAAGTCTTGTGAAGATATTGGTAGGCACTGCAAGGTCATAGATATCGAGGCCAATTTCTGTCTGGGCAGTTTCATTGTAAGGAGAGGTGCCCTTCCTTTGGCTCTTACATTCTTTCCACCAACTCTTCTGCAATGGACCCTGAGCCTTGGAGGGTGTGATAGAGATGCTTCGGTGCTGAGCACTCCTCCGTCATTTCTCAGCACTGTGTTGCCTTTTGGGTCATCCCAGTGATCAGCGCCATATGAAAAGAGAAGCTTCTCTAACCAAAAGTGAGAGTAGCATTAATATATGAATGTGAACAATAAGTGTAGTGCTTTCAGGGCAGTTTGGTGAGAATAATATATGCATTTAGCCAGACAAGAGCAGGCTTTATACCTGTAAGACACATGACCTCCCCTGCCATAGGCTTTTGATCATTTTAGTTTTTGAGACAGTGTCTCTCCGTGAATCTGGAGAGCAAGTAGTTCTGCTAAACTAGTTACCACTAAGCCCCAGGGATCCTTCTGTCTCCTCCCCAGGGCAGGGCTACAACCTTGCTTTAAGGGACTTGCTGAAATTCCAAACCCAGGACCTCATGCTTGCACTACAAGCACTTTACTGACTGAACCATCTCCCCAACCCTCTTAGCCATATTTTGAAGGAATGGAAGCAGTCTCAGACTTATTTGTTGGGATTTATAAGTAAATGTTGGAAGACACATTCAAATCCAGGAACTATGATATTTTTTGTTTGTTTCGTTTTTCAAGGTAGGGTTTCCGGCTGACCTGGAAGTCACTATGTAGTCTTAGGGCAGCCTAATGATGATCCTCCTACCTCTGCCTCCCAAGTGCTGGGATTAAAGGCGTGCGCCACCACACCAGGCTTGATTCTTGAATCTATGCTGAGAACTGTACTGGATTTTGGGACAATAGTTTTTTTTTTTTTTTTAGGTTTTATTTGTTTATTTGAAAGAGAGAGAGAGAGGCAGGCAGAGAGAATGGGCACGCAGGGCCTCCAGCCACTACAAATGAACTCCAGATGCATGCGCCACCTTGTACAGCTTCCTTACATGGGACCTGGAGAATCGAACCTCAATCCTTTGGCTTTGCAGGCAAATGCCTTAACCACTAAGCCATCCTTCAGCCCGGGACAGTAGTTTTCGTTTGATAGATGAGATTGGCATATTTAACATTGAAAAAGCTTGCCTCTAGTGACGTTTACAATAGCCTCAGCTTTGAAAAGAAACTTAAAGCAGCTTGCAGGAATAATCTGGAGGAAATACTATCCCATATCTATAACTCAGAAAGTCGCTTTGCTGGACAGCACCTTCCTTGGTTTATGCTCTAGTGTAATGGGATTATCAGCCGCAGCTAATGACATGAGGACGCTGCAATCCAAATAGTCTGAATTTCTGAGTTTTACTTTTTTTGTTTGTTTTAATTTTTCTTGTCCACTATAACCCAGTCAGAAGCAGAGCTTGGCTGAAAAAAAATGAGGCAGCCTTGTGATAGTATCTCCATTTCGGGGTTAGTGGAAGAAGTTTGGGGGCTGATGTTTATCAAGGTCGTGAGGCCAGAGTCTTGAGAGTGGACCTACAAAAGAAAACAACCTGCTTAGAATGCAAATGGGAGCAATTCTTAGTCCGGTTTTTGGGAGGAGTCCGGAAGAGGGCCTGGAGTGGTCGCTGACCAGAGTCCTGGCTACTTCCAGAAACGCAGTATGCCCTGGCTAGGGTTGCAGTAACTCTTGGGAACCGCTAGGTGGTAGCCGTGTGTTTCCAAATTGCGGTCGCTGGAGAGCGCAGCTGGGATCCCAAGAGCCGACCCCGGAGGGGCGCGGCGGGTGGGGGGGGGGAGACGCCCCTGAGCCCTGAACACCCCCCCCCCCTACACCCATGGCAGCGACGAGTAGAGAGGAAGAGGGTTTCGCTTAGCGTTTTCTTCCCACCGGAAGGGTGTCTGGGAAAAGACACGATCTTGCGTGGCCTTTAGGCGACCCTCCCCTTTTAAGTAGAGCCGCATAAGGGGCTGGGCCTGGCCCGCCTTTTCCTTGCTTGCTCCCACTCAAAATGCTGGTGGGTGTGAGTGCGAAAAGCGCGTGTAAGTGAGTGTGTGTGTGGCGGGGGGGCACCCCGCACCTAACTGCGTTCTTGGGGACTGTCGCCGGCCCAGCTGGGCCAACGTTTGCGCTGCGGCGCGGGTCAGTGCGCCCCGGCGCGGAGCTCCGACGGCTTCCAGCGCTCATCGGTTCGGCTCTGCCGGTTCCGCCCCTTCGGAGCTGCGGGTCCCACCGCCGCCGAGAGTGTGTCTCCTTTCCTCCGGGAGAAGGAGGAGGAGGAGGCCGAGGTAGGCAGAGGAGCAGGCCGGGGCCGCCTTTGATGTGGGCGCGGCGCACCCAGTAGAGCTGCCGAGCGCCCATCCGGCCGCGCCCCGAGGGGGGGAGCCCCCGGGCCCGCATCCTCATTGTGCCGGCTCGGGCCCGGGCCCGCCCCCGACCCCCCGCCCCCTCGCCGCCCGCGCGTTGAAAACGCCCCGGCCGCCGCCAGCGGTGGGAGGGAGGCGGCGATGCGCAGTGCCGGAGAGACGCGGAGGAGGAGACATGAGCCGGCGGGCGCCCAGACGGAGCGGCCGTGACCCGTTCGCGCTGCAGCCACGCGCCCCAGCCCCAGAGCGCTGACCCCTGGCCCTGGCCAGAGAGCGAGCCCCCAGCCTCCACCCATTCATCCATCCACCCATCCATCCTTCCATCCATCCATCCATCCATCATCCATCCATCCATCCATCCCCGCTTCACATGCTGCCCCAGGATTGAGCCTGGGCAGCCAGCAGCCTCCAGCGGACGCCCCAGACGTCCTTCTCTTCCCGCCGGCAGTGGGCAAAATTCCCCGCACCGGCCGGACGCCTCCTCCAGCCTCTCAGCGGTCGCCCCGCAGCCCCCGCGCCAGCTCGGAGGGCGCAGCGCTCGGGAGGAGCCGCGCGGGGCGCTGATGCCGCAGGGCGCGCCGCGGAGCGCCCCGGAGCAGCAGAGTCTGCAGCAGCAGCAGCCGGCGAGGAGGGAGCAGCAGCAGCGGCGGCGGCGGCGGCGGAGGCGGCGGAGGCGCCCGGTCCCGGCCTCGCCGAGCGGACATGTGCAGGCTGGGCTAGGAGCCGCCGCCTCCCCCCCGCCCAGCGATGTATTCAGCGCCTTCCGCCTGCACTTGCCTGTAAGCGCCCGCGTGCGGGGTCGTCCTCCCTGCCTTCCTGCCTGACCACCCGGCCGTCTGTCTGTCCGTGTGTGTGCCCGTGGCTCTGTCCGCCCGGCCGTCTGTTCGCTACCCTCCACCCCAGATTTTTTTTTCTTTTTTTCTGTTTTTCTTTTTTTGCCTGCGTGTCTGTTTGTTCGCGTCCCTTCCCTCAAGTCCCACTGACCGCCTCTCCATCTCTCTCCCGCAGGTGTTTACACTTTCTGCTGCTGTGCTTCCAGGTACAGGTACGTGGACTCCCCCGGCCGAACCCCCCTCCCTCCCCAGGACCGCACCCCCCTCCAGGTGCCCCACCCCTCCTGGGCGCCGAGCCCAGTGCACCTGTTCCCAGGGCGCAGAAGGGCGGCTTCACGTGCGTCCTGCGCCCGCGGGGCACCGGCCAAGGGCGAGGAGCTAGCTCTGGTGTGGGGCTCAAGCCAGTGCTGGCTGTTGCGTCCCCTGTCGGCCTAGGTGGAAAGGTCTACAGGGCTTCAGCTCAAGCAGCGTGTCCTGCTCCAAGACCCCCCCCCCCCACGCACACACTCCCCGTCTGCAGCTGGGGAGCGGTTGGGACCCAGGGATTTTTCTCTGCCAACTGTCCCTTTACCATCGCTGCTCGCGCTTCCAAACAAAAAGGCCGCCTTCAGCTGAGTGGATTTCGAGTCCAGAGAAAAAGCTTTAGTTGTAAATTAGAGAGAGAAAAAGAGAGAGAGATTGAATGCTTTAGTTGTACGAGAAAGAGAGAGGGAGGAAGAGAGAGAGAGAGAGAGGAGAGACAGCGAGAGTGGGAGACAGCAAGAAGAGAGAACCATTTCCCCAAGGCTGCTCCCCGTCGGAGTGCGCTGTGCCCCACACGCCCTTGCCCAAGGTGGTGCAGCCCTGGGCTGGTTCCCCGCCCGGTCCCCGTTCGCTCGCAGTGAATCAGAAGAGGGCTTGGCGCTCAGCCTGGAAAGCACTTGCTAAAATCTGATCTGTTACTTCAGCGGCTTTCAGACTCGGGAAGGTCTTGGCACACAGACAGTTGGAACGCTCTGGCTTCCAAAGCCGTGGAAATGAAGGAAAAGGGGAGGGGGGGGGAGAGGGAGTCGACTTCAGCCCCGATTAGAACCAGACCAGGGCTGCCTAGGTGTGTGTGGGGGGGGTAAGGGTAATAGGAAGTACTAGCTAAGCCCCCCCCCCCCCAACACCTATAGCCACAAAGGGAGTACCTAGGAAGAGCTGGACACTGGCTGAAAACGGCTTATCTGCCTGCCCCTTTCCCTGCCTGTGCAAGGCAGGTGTCCCTCCAGGGTGAGGGATGCCTGGTCTTTGATTAGCCTTGTGCACGGGTCAGTGGTGGTTCTCCGAGCTTTCTGGTACAAGGAAGGTTGTGTGTGTTGGACGCTGCTGTGACTCCTAGTCTCTTGCAGCGTTTGCTGCTGCTGGGTCGTCAGAGAGGACTGTTATCCCCAGGGTAGGCAGGGAGCTCAGGGCAGCCGTTGGGACTGGGGGCTAGAAGGATGGATGGATGGACAGACTGATGGGCTCTTTCCTTCTGTTGGCTAGTCTAGGGTCCCCAGTGACTCCTTGAATCAATACAACTGGAGTCAGTAACTTAACCCTGGCTGTTTGCCAAAGCAGATGTGACCCTGTGTGGTGAAGGGGGCTGGAGAGGGTGGGGGGGGGACAGTATGGGGAATGGTCGATGTCAGAGAGAAAGGCCAGTGCCAGGCATGAGATGCCTGGTCCGCAGCTGAGGCCCCCAAGCAGAGGGCAGGGCCCTAGGGTTACTCCAGGGGGTCTGCTTGTCTGGTTTGGGCTGAGCCTGGGGTGGGAGCTGAGAAAATTAGAATGGAGGTGGAGAGGAGCCCTTGGACTTCCGTGGCCCAAGCATATGCATGCCTGCTGCTCTTTAGTTCTTGAAGTCAGGCCCAGGAGGGGCTGCTGGGTGGTCTTTGTGTTCTCGGATGGGAGTGTATGAGGGAGGGAGTCTAGACTCTGCTTCCCACCTCTACCTCTTGGCCAGAGTTAAAGCCAGTATCAGAGGAAAGAGCTGGGTGGTCCACCTGGGGTAGGTCAAGAGGCAGCGTATCTAAGCAGGTGAGGGAGCCTCCTTTCTTTCCCTCCTCCCCCTTCCCTTTGCTGCTCTGACCCCTCTAGTCTTTCCACCCACAGGCTGTACAGGGCTGATGCTTTTTAACTCCTAGTCCGCGCATCTTTGTGGTATCTAAGGATGGGATTGAATGGGGTGCCCCTGAAACTTGGCAAAGAAAATGGTGTGCTAGTCCAGTGGGTTCTCAGCATCCCATGGATTTTCGAAAGTACCTGGGATCTCTAAGAGAAATGTGGAGGGCAAGATTGACAGGCTCAGTGGCAGAGAGGTAGGGTGGTGTAGTGGCTTGGAGTCTGGTCCCCTGCAGAGGCAGTTTCGGATGGGTTGTGGGAAAGTGGCCGGGTCCTGGGCAGGTTGCATACAAGAAAACCTGGAGTGCCTGTGGTGGAGGCAAGTTAGCCATGGTGTGCACTATGCCTAGATCTCAGCTTCATTATGCCATCTCTGTGGCTCCCTGGGAATCTTGGTTTCATCATTTGTGAAAGAATAGGTCTGAAAATCAAGGGCATATTTCATGATAGAAGTGGGAGAAAGTTTGCAAATCCTTCTCCACTCACGAAGTGGATATACCACTGGAAAATGAGTATACCTGTGTCCTTCTCTTCCTGCCCCTTCACTGTTTTTTTTTGCAGACTAGTATAGTCTTAGCAGTGGAGTTTCTGGGGTCCTCCCCTCCTCCCAAGTCTTCAGCCACCAGGTTCCAAATGGGACCCTGCCCCCTAGCCCCATTTCCATGAATGCATTCAATGCCAAACACTTTCCACACCCCATGTGGTGAGCCCCGCCCTCACCG
Source organism: Dipus sagitta (assembly GCA_036346955.1). Classification (NCBI taxonomy): domain Eukaryota; kingdom Metazoa; phylum Chordata; class Mammalia; order Rodentia; family Dipodidae; genus Dipus; species Dipus sagitta. Next base: position 44,971,211 of record CM070777.1, on the reverse strand, counting down.
AAGGCCACCCTGGGAAGCAGGAAGCTGAGAATTTAATAAAACTCCTTCATCCTTTTACCACACGGCTCGGGACACTGCCGATAGCTCAAATCGGAAGAATTTTAAAAATTTCCGCGGGGAGCAGGCAGCGTGACCAGTAAATTGCTTTTCTGCACTTGGCTGAGCTCTGACAATGACACCGAGCTGGGCCTTTCATGAGGCTCCTCTGACACCTGCCTGACATTGTTCCTACCGCCAGGCTCCGCTAGGTCTTGGCCTTCCCCACATTGGCCAGGCGTGAGGCAGGATTGGGTGGGCAACAATGATCACTTGTCCCTCCTGCCTGCTCCTTGTTCCTCCCACAGAGCCACTTCCTGTCTCTCCAGGAGGTGTTCAAGGTTGGAGGTTTCCTTCCACACTCCCTGTTTGCTTGACCACCCACACCCAGCCTCGTCAATGGGGTTTCCACCCTTTTAACAGGCTGGCTAGGGTGGGGACGCTGGGGACAGTGTCCTTGGACAAGAGGAGGTCTGGAAGCTGTCCTGTAGGATGGACGAGAAAGAGGCTGAGCCAAGTGGCTTATAAGCATTTCAAAGCAGCTCCTATCCTGGGAAGGCTGGAGTCACATTCCTGCTTCTTCCAAGGAGAAAGCCAGGCACCGAAGGAGGAAGGGATTTGTTCAAGGCCATGGCTAAGAGCCAAGACTCTGGATTCAAAAATCTTGTATTCCTTCCTTCTTTTCTAGAAGGCAGCCTCACGCTATTCAGAAAGTTTCCAGAGGCACGCTGGTGTTCTTAGAGAGAGGTCCTGATTGGCTTCCCTCACAGGTAGAGAGGTCAGCTGCCATTACATCAGTGTCGCCAGGTTACAAACACCTAGGAGAGTGCAGATGTGTGTGTGAGGGCTCCAGAGATCGAGGTGGGTATTTTGGAGGTCTTATGGTTCAGCTTTCTTTCCCAGCCTCCTTCCCAGGGTGAATGAGGGCAGAGGAGCAGGATACCCTGCGGGCATTCCTACAACCTGGTCCAGGCTTGCTTTGGAGTTTTAAATTATTTAGAGAGAAAGCCTGGGCTCACCAGGGCCTCTTGACATTGCAAATGAAGTCCAGATGCATGTGCTACTTTGCGCGTCTGGTTTCACCTGGGTACTGGGGAATCGAACCCAGACTAGCAGGTTTTGCAAGCAAGCAAGAATCTTCACTGGACCATCTTTCCAGCCTAGATTTTTTTTTTTTTTCGAGGAAGGGTCTCGCTTTAGCCCAAGATGACCTAGAATTCACAATGTATTCACAGGGTGGCCTGGAGCTCACAGCGATCTTCCTGCTTCTGCGTCCCAAGTGCTGGGATTAAAGGCGTGCGCCACCACACCTGGTTCCGGTTTTCAATTTTCTTGTCGTTGACATAGTCCATGTCAGAAGGCCAGGGCAAGGATATGGGGGTCGCGAGTGCATCCTTGCCGCTGCCCTGGGGCGGCTCTGCTGGCTCTGTGGGCCCTCAGAGAGAGTCTGAAGGAGGAAGAGGAGGAGAGACATCTATCATCAGCAGGAGTTTATGATTCGGACCTGGTACTCTTGCAGAGAAGTCTAGTCTTGGGTGCACTGGGGTGCAGTATGCCCGTCAGGTTACCGACAACATCAGCAGCAGTGTTCATGATGCCTCCAGGTCTGGTGTGTTTTCTTATACTGAACTGTCTAGGACATGTCTCAAAAGCAGTTTGGGATTAGGGAATTCTATGGATGAGAATCAAGTGGCTCAGCCACTCATAGTCACCTGCCTTTGGTTACACAGAAAGGCAGAACTGGATCCAACCAGCTGCCTGACTCTTAAGACTTAGGCTTATTGAGAGGCAAGATGAAGGCTTGAGTGAGCCAGCCTGGTCCAAATTGTGCCTATGTCTTCTGGTTACTGTGTGACCTTAACCTCTTAGTTTTTAAAAAGATATTTATTTATTTATTTTTATATTTTTTTGTTTATTTTTATTTATTTGAGAGCGACAGAGAGAGAGAGAGAGAGAGACAGAGAGAGAGAGAATGGGTGCTCCAGGGCCTCCAGCCACTGCAAACGAACTCCAGACACGTGTGCCCCCTTGTGCATCTGGCTAACATGGGTCCTGGGGAATCGAGCCTCGAACCAGGGTCCTTAGGCTTCACAGGCAAGCGCTTAACCACTAAGCCATCTCTCCAGCCCTAAAAAGATATTTATTTACTTGCAAGGAGAGAGAGAGAGAGAGAGAATGAGTATGGGTGTGCCAGAGCCTTTAGCCACTGAAAATGAACTCCAGATATATGCACCACTTTGTACATCTGGCTTTACATGGGTACTGGGGAATCAAACTCTGGTTGTTAGGAAATTGCAGGCAAGCACCTTAACTGATGAGCAATCTCTCCAGCCCATCCTCTCAGCTTTTGTATGCATAAAATGGCAAAAAAAAAAAAAAAAAAAACAGAAACAAAACAAAAACCCGCATTAAACAGTCTCTACTTCCTCAGGAGACTGGATAGAGAGTAGATAGTTATCTAGACCTATCTTCTGTATTTCTGGCCCTGGGAGGGCTGGTTCCTGAGTCCTGCCAGTCAGGTTTAGTAAGCACTGCTGTCTCGTAGTGGGTGTGGAGGTGTTAACTGGCTCTGGTGGGGGCAGCGGTTACTGGGCCGTGGTGCCCTGTGTTGTTTTCTGTGAGTGAGAGGTGCGGGTTCTGCCCCTCACTCACTAGGGGGATGCTGATGTAGTCAGGGCTGGAGGATGTGCGTGGGTCTGCTCACAGCTCCTGGGCCTGAGTGTTGGCATTTGTTCTGGAACATTAGCAGGTAAGTGGCCTCTCGGGCTATTGTGTATCTGGCCAGTAGTTCCTTTGTGTTGGCATCGGAGTGGTATTTAAAAATGCTTTGGTCCATGATGGGACCAAAGACAAGGCACCAGTCAGCTGTAGGTCACTACGCAGAAGGACTCCAAGAGTCTGTGGTCAGTCGTCGGCATGGTCTCCAGCTCTTGCTTGTGACTTCTCTCAGCTTGGTGGATCCAGCCGAGTGCCAGTGAGGGAGCCTCTGAGAAGCTCAACACAGAGGCTTCGGCAAAGAGGCCTTCAGGTCTTCCACACAGGGACTGTAGCTGTCAGCTCTCTATACCTCAGTTTTCCCCATCTGTGAAGTGGGGTAACGTGAAGCACCTCTGTTTTTAGGGGTTGTCATGGGAACTACATGGGGTACAGTGGCCAGTGCTCAACAAATCACTGAGTAATTGTAATAGCCTGGTCACTTCTGTGCTGTGCTCTGGGTATACTGTATGAAAGCAAGGAATGGCATGTGCCTTGGGCCACTGACAGCGAGCCTCCTCCTGTCTGTGTTGGTGTCTTAGACATAGGACTTAGGTCTGCATCTGTCATTCTACTACTTGGGCTGTGTGGCTTTGGGCAAGGTCCTAAACTTCTCTGAGCCTCTGTTTTCTCATAGGAATACTGATCACCTCTCAGAGCTGGGCAAGTTGGTGCTTGGCTTACAGTCTGGCATTGGGAGGCTGAGGCAGGAGGATTATGAGTTCAAAAAAAAAAAAAAAGCAACAAAAACTCCAATATCTCTTAGGTCCTTCAGTAGCAGGAATGGAAACTACATCCCAGACCAGGTGCTTATTCAGTAGGCACTCAAATATGGCACTCCTCACTAGCAATCTGTGAGAATGTAGGGGACTCTTGCTGCATGTCTGTCCTGGGACTGTGTTTGCCCTCTATGGGTTTAGCTTTCCCTTTGCCCCCTGTGGGGCGAGATGGCAGACACTTTGGGTAGCTTTATATGCCAATCTCTCCTCCCACCCACCTTCTGCCTTGGAAATCCTTGGTACTTGTCACTAACCCGCTGCATTCTCTGCTACAACTCTCAGGGACAGCAAGGACAGACTCTGGATCCTTCCCACTAGGTCACACCCTGCCTTGGCTGCTGATTAGTGCGATCCAGTGGATCCATTGTCCCCGCCGTACTGGGCATTAACGGGGCATCCGAATCGAGCCCGTCCCACCTGCAGTTGTTAGGAGGTGGTCCCCGGGAGAGCACTTGGCACAGAGGCAGGCTCCTGGTGGGTGTTAAAGTGCGGGGTTACCGCAGCTGCGTTGGCTCTGGTGTTTTGAGACCTGCTTGACCATCAGTTCTTCCTGGAAGTCCGAAGGAGGGCAGAAGGAAGTCCTGCCCAAGGCTGTGGGGCACTGGACCCTTCCCAAGCTCGGAAAGCAAAGAGCTTGGGGACGTGAACCTGGACTTGAGTCTCTTCTGTTCCTGTGCCAGGTGCTGGGCCCCTGGGGAATGTGTCCCTGTCCCAGCCATTGGGATGTGGCAAGAACTGGAGAGTAGGGGAGCAGAGCACGCCGTGAACCTACATATCTATGAGTCTATGTGTGCACATGCACGTGGGCGTATGAAGACGGGTGAGGCACCTGGAACAGGCCACTTAGAGGGGTAGGGAAGAGCTTGGGGTGCTCACAGAGCTGTAAGCCTATTGTGATGGCTGGGACATCAAGTTCAGGAATGACCACAGAACAGGTGCTCTGGTGGCATGGAAGAGTGCCCGAATGGAGGGTGTGTTTAGGATCTACATGCAATGGCTACCTTCCTCCCACCAAGGGCTTAAGGGAGATGGAGTAGATGCTGGGGAGGAAGGGAAGAGGGCTTGGGTCTGTGCAGGTCCTGCCCCCATCCTCCGGCTGGCTCTGTGGTCCACTACCTGCTTCGGAGACCCCCATATCGATGATCTGTATGGAGGAGGCTGATGCATAGGGAGAGGGAAGCTGCCCTTCAGGCCCAGCCCCCATTGTGCATCGCCCCTCCCGGGTTGATGGCTTGGCCAATCAATACATTGATAGTCTTGGGAGCTTAATGGACAGGCTGGGGGTGGGGAAGGGCCCCTTGCGACCTCACTTTCTGTCTGCTGTGGGTGTGGGGAGTGGAGTGTGACACGATGAGACAGACTCGAGGCCTGAGCTGCAGGAAGGAGGATGGGACACTGGCAAGGGAGGGGGTTAGACCCTGTCTTTCCCCTCGCCTCTCTTTACAGGAAACTCCTGCTCCAGAGCTGGACATGAGTTTATAGCATGGCTGTGTCAGTTGCTATGCACCTTGGAACCAGTCCCCTGAGCTTTCTGTGCCTTCTTGTGTCACCTGGAGCACAGGGGTAGTATAGTTTGGACCAGCTCAGGTTGCCTGAGGTGTTAGATGAAAGTCCCTGACCTGTACTTAGCATGTGTCTAGGGTATGGGAGTCAATGTGAGTTTTACTCTCTGGCTTACGGCTGCAGGTCCAGTCAACTCTTAAAAAAAAAAAAAAAAAAAAAAAAAAATATATATATATATATATATATATATATACATACATATACACATATACATATATATATATATACATATGCACATGTATATATTTAAATATTTTATTTTTATATATTTGTTTGAGAGAGAGAGATAGATACAGAAATAGGCAGGTAGAGAGAGAGAATGGGCGCGCCAGGGCCTCCAGCCCTGTAAACGAACTCCAGACGCGTGCACCCCCTTGTGCATCTGGCTAACATGGGTCCTGGGGAATCGAACTGAGGTCTTTTGGCTTTGCAGGCAAGCGCCTTAACCACTAAGCCATCTCTCCAGCCCTTATTATTTATTTATTATTTCTTTCTTTTTTTTTTTTTTCAAGGTAGGGTCTCACGCTGGTCCAGGCTGACCTGGAATTAACTATGTAGTCTCAGAGTGGCCTCGAACTCTCAGCGATCCTCCTACCTCTGCCTCCCGAGTGCTGGGATTAAAGGTGTGCGCCACCATGCCCGGATATTATTTATTTTTAAGAGAGAGAGAGAAAGAAAGAATGTAAGAATGGGCACTCCAGGGCCTCTTGCCATTGCAAACAAACTCCAGACACATGCATATTCCAGACACATGCACCACTTTCTGCATCTGGCTTTACATGTGGGTACTGGGGAATTGAACCTGGGTCCTTAGGCTTTGCAAGCAAGTGCCTTTAACCACTGAGCCATCTCTCTAGCCCCCAGTCCACTTTTTTTTTTCTTTTTTGGTTTTTCGAGGTAGGGTCTCCCTCTAGCCTAGGCTGACCTGGAATTCACTATGGAGTCTCAGGGTGGCCTCGAACTCACAGTGATTCTCCTACCTCTGCCTCCCGAGTCCTGGGATTAAAGGCGTGCGCCACCACGCCTGGCCCCAGTCCACTCTTTTTTTTTTTTTAATTTTTTTTGTTTATTTTTATTTATTTATTTGAGAGCAACAGACAGAGAGAAAGAGGCAGACAGAGAGAGAGAGAAAGAGAGAGAGAGAGAGAGAGAGAGAAGAGAGTGGGTGCGCCAGGGCTTCCAGCCACTGCAAATGAACTCCAGACGCGTGCGCCCCCTTGTGCATCTGGCTAACGTGGGTCCTGGGGAATCGAGCCTTGAACCGGGGTCCTTAGGCTTCACAGGCAAGCGCTTAACTGCTAAGCCAACTCTCCAGCCCCCCAGTCCACTCTTAAAGAAGAGTTTGGTGCTGGAGAGTTGGCTTAGAGGTTAAGGTGCCTGCCTGCAAAGCCGAAGGACAGAGGTTCGATTCCCCAGTGACCACATAAGCCGGATGCACAAGGTGGCGCATGCGTCTGGAGTTTGTTTGCAGCAGCTAGAGGCCCTGGTATGACCATTCTCTCTGCTTCTCTCATAAATAAATAAATAATAAAAAAGAGTTTGGAAGGCTGTGTTTTGGACTAGAGAGGGCAGCTGACTTCACCACCCTTGAAGGTGCTGAAGTATTGGGTTTGAACCCAAAGTTCAGAGAAGCTACGTAAGCTCTGGTTGGCTGCTGCTAGCAGAGGCGGCAGGTGGTGGGTGGAATGTGGTTGGAAGTCTGACTTGTCTCTCGGGGGGATCCCTTCTGAAGTAGGCTGCCTGGAGACAGGCATGGATTGCATGAACCCTCAAGAATCAAGGTCTGGTTGGGAGACATCAGTGGGATTTTCATCCTCTTGCCTTGTGTAGAGAAGTTCAAAGTTCCAGCCCTTTCATGAACAATGTCCCTCCCTACCCTCTCAACTGTGGTTTCTGTCCCATTGCACGGTTATACTTGGGAGACGTGTTCCAAGATCTTCACAGGGTGGTGAAAGCGAGGATGGAACTGAACGGCATGCACGCGTACCGTGATGCTCACACGGTATCCGAGAGCGGAGAAGGCTGCTCCCCGTCGCGAAGGTATCAGGTGCAGCATGGGAGTACTGGGCGGAGGGATAGTGAGAGATTTCATTATGCTGTTCAGAATGGCACTGTGATGTCAATGTAGGACTTATAAATTGTTCACTCTGGATTTTTTGTTTGTTTGTTTGTTTGCCTTCTGAGGTAGGGTCTCACTGTATCCCAGGCTGACCCTAGAATCCACCATGTAGTCTCGGGGTGTCCTCGAGCTCACAGCGATCCTCCTACCCTCTCGACCTCCCGAGTGCTGGGATTAAAGACTGCGCCACGACGCCTGGCTCAGTTTTTCCGGGTAATGTTTTTGGACCTTAGTTGACTGAGGAGCAACTGAAATCAAGGACAAGAGGGACATTGCAGTGGGAAGAGGTGGCGAGGGAGAGGGCAGTGGTGGTGGGGGAGAAGCGACGAGAGAGCTCAGAGAGGAAGTTGAACTGAACCTTGTCTCCTCACGGACTCTGTGGATAAGTGACCTGACCTCCCTGAGTCCGCACTTTCCCCCTCTGTAAAATGTGTGTGAGGGGGTGTTTAGCATTGCTTTGCAGATCATGTAGAATAATTCACCTGCAGTGGGAATTTTAAAAACATGGCCCTTAACAAACAAGAGAATAGCTGGGTGTGGTGGTGCACAGCTTTAATCCCAGCGCTCCGGAGGCTGAGATGGGAGGATGGCTGTGAGTTCGAGGCCAGCCTAGACTACATAGTGAATTCCAGGTTAGCCTGGGTTAGAGCAAGACCCTACCTTGAAAAACAAAAACCACCACACTAACAACAGCCAGAACCTAAATGTAGTCTTTCTCTGAGGTAAACAGTCCCCATTAAAAAAAAATATTTTTATTTTTATTTGAGAGAGAGTCATAGAGAAAATGGGGTGTGCCGGGACCTCCAGCCTCTGCAAACGAACTCTAGACGCATGCCCCATCATGTACATCTGGTTTACGTGCGTACTGGGGAATCGAACCTGGATCCTTAGGCTGCGCAGGCAAGCGCATTCAGTGCTGAATCATCTCTCTAGCCCAACAGTCTCCATTTTGCTGATAGGAAAACTGAGGATTTTGAAGAGATGACTCAACAATTGTTGTTGTAGCCAGGTAACCCACAGGCCACTTGGGGCTAGTTACTCTGTCGCCGTGTAGGTGATCTGCACAGTGTGACGGAGGTGGGAAGTGTGGCCTGGGAAAAACTGGTTAACTCCAAGCATGGCTCAGAGTCAGGGGGCTGAACTGGCAGGCCAAGAGGAAGACTGCTAGATTTTGGGTGCCCTGTGCTGGATGAGACACCTTTTGGCCTTTTGAGGCTGACAGAACTGTTTTATTTAAATTATTTGCATGTATGTGTGTGTGGGTGTGCGCACTCACATGTGTTCTTGGGGTGCACCAGGGCATCTTGCCACTGCAAATGACCTAGAAGACCCTTGCGTCATTTTTTTTTTTTTGCATCCAATTTACATGGGTGACTTAGGAATTGAATCCTGGCCCACGAGCTTTGGAAGCAAGCGCCTTGAACTCCCAGCCCCAGAATCTTTTTTTTTTTTTTTAATCTTGGGTGGATTCTCCCCAAGGTGAGGGCAGGAGAGGAGGCAGGGGCTGGATCTCTGAGCAACACTGGGCGTTGTGCTCAGGAAATTGGGACCAGGGAGGGCTCTGAGCAGAGAGGTGTCTCATCCCCTGCACCGAATCTGGATGGAGATGGATCACAATTGGAGCCACCTGTTGATATCCCTGCACTGAGGCTGTGGCCGACTTGTGGGCCGTGGGCCCTATAGGCTCTTGTGTGTGCGCATTTCTGCATCGAAGAGTGAATATTTCCACCAGAGCACAACCTCCAGGGTGGCAGGAAGGGCCAGGTGGGGAGAATCTGAAGTCTTGGGCGACAGGGGGACTTTCCATTGTGGGAAGTCAACTTTTTTTTCCCCCTCTGTTTTTTTGAGGTAGGGTCTTACTGTAACCCAGGCTGACTTAGAATTCACTATGTGCACTCAGGGTGGCCTTGAACACACAGCAGTCCTCTTACTTCTGCCTCCTGAGTGCTGGGATCAAAGGCGTGCGCCACCACACCCAGCTGGAAAGTCTACTTTGACCATAGATGACCTGTGAGTGTGATGTGGGGGAAAGCTGGGCCGACAGAGCACCATCTTCCACTGGAGATGTTCCCCATGGGCTTGGAGCCCTGTGAACTGCCACTGTATCTAGCTAGAGGGCAAGAGAAGTGAAGGTTCCCAAGACAGGCCTGCATTTGTATGTGCATCTGCACATGCAGAGCTTAGAGTTTAGCTCACCCACACCCAAGACCCATGACCCTTGACAGACGGCTTTGAAGTCCGGTCTGTGAAATGGGTTCTTTCTGACCCCTTGGTGATCCACAACTCAAGTAGTTAAAGGAGTTAGACCAGGGTCATGTCTTGGGGGCTTCTTAACAGGATGCCTGGAGCCACCCAAAGCTTTAAAGCATCCCTTGCCTCTGTCTGCAGGACCCTCAGTTTTTCTGGGTGGGAAGGGTAGAGTCACTGCTGGCCTCAAGGTGTCCCTCATTCTTGCCCACAGACATTTGGCAAGCATTTGTGCTTCCTGGGCCAAGCTGAGATGGGGCGGGGGGGTGTTGAGACAGGCAGGCTGGTATCTGGGGACAATAACATGTCCTGAGCCTCCCCTGGGAGGCCGGGGTCAGGGACTTCTAGGGCAGGCTTCTGAAGGCAAAAGGAGCTGGTGCCCTGAGCCCACCAGAGGCCTCACCTAAGGAACCCAGAACACTTCAGCCTGTTCAAGAGGCAGGACCCCATTTCCAGCTGAGGCTACCCCACGACCTCATGGGGATTGATAACTGGCCACAGAGAGCGCCTTAAATGGGTAGAAGCTGGGCAAGATGGATGATCTCCCCTCCATCCTGGGGAAGTGCTACCCCACAGCCCCTGCTGACCCTGGGTCACCCACTCTGCCTCTGTCCAGTGGGCCAGGGAGGAAAATCATTAATGGGAGGCCAGCTTCTGGGGTCGAGCATCTCCCCTTAGGGACTAGGGGTGAGGAGATTGGTTTGACCTCTAGTCGATAAGGTCTCCTGTGAGCACGAGGAGAGTTGGAGGACAGAGAGGATGCCAGTGCCTATCTCTGGGGGGAGGGGACAGGGACAGACTTGACTGCAGGAAAGGTCATTGGTCCCGGATGTGGGGTCTTCTGGGCAAATGCCAGGGCTTGGACCTCTGGGGCAGCATGAGGGTGGGAAGTGAGGCAGTGTCTGGTTCTGGGCTGGACACGAAGACCAGGGGTACTTGCAGCACCAGCAGGCTGAGCTGTGATGCAGAGCCCCATGCTATACCTTGCAGAATGGGCTTTTGTGAACCTCGATTTCCACATCTGCCAAGTGGAAGATATGTCGTATTCCATGACATTGGAGTTTGGGACTCTCAAAAGCAGTAAGTCCCTCCCAGACTGTAATCTGCTTCGCTGGGCTTCCGCTTGGAGTCTTGTGGAGTGTTCCAGAATGTTCACTCGGTTGTTACCCTGGCCCAGCACTGACTCCAAGCTAGATACGGTGGCGGCTGAGAACACCAACTGTTCTGCGTTTGTATTCAGCCTTGGGAGCAACCCCTGAGGTGGGATCATCTTCCTCACGCTTACTGTGGCGGAGGGAGCTGAGCCACAGAGGCCCGCCGCTGAGGCTGAGTCATGCCCAGACAGCCGGGGTCTGGAAGAATCTACCCTGCGAGGGCCATGCTGCCCTGGGAATGGGGTCCTATGCACCTAACAGTGTGTCAAACTCAGTCGGTGCATGGGAAAAAAAAATCCAGAACACTGTTGGGCTTAAGGATTTGTTCAGCTTTATGGTTAAGATGGGATGGGACTTGTATCCAGTTATCAGGATGCAAGAGAACATAGTTTACTGCTTCATAGCATGGCAGGACTCCGAGTCTCATGAACATTTTATCTGTTCATTCATTCATTGAGCAAGTGCTAGGGTGCCTGTCAGATGCTGGGGAATTAGCAACACACAGGAAAGAGACAAGTCCGTCTTTCCTGGTGCCATCAGTGTAGTGGGGACAGGCAGACAAAAGCTAGGTAGGTGAATGGTACATCAAGCTGACACGTGCTAGAAGGGAACACTAAGCGTAGTGGGGGCACGGAGGGTGACAGAAGTGTAACTACCTCACAAACGTGGTTCAGGAAGGCCTGTCTGAGGTCCCATGCGAGCAGACACTTGGGGAAGTAAAGGAGACCGGAGTGTAAAGATCTGAGAAGGCGCATAGAACGGAAGCGAGAGCTGGTGCAGGGCACCCGGCGCTGGCGTGTTCTGTGTGTGTGGAAGGTTCTGGGGCAGAGCGCTCAGCGCCCGAGGTGGAGAAGGAACAGGAGGAGAGGAAGGAAGTGTCGAGGGCTTGCTGGTAGGGTCTGGACAAGTGAGGACCTCCATCCGTGTGTGGTGGGAAGCCCCGGGGAATGTGGGCGCGGCGGAGGACTCTCTAGGAAGGCTTTATTTGATGGAGGATGAATGAATTAATTAGCAGCAGGGGCAACATGTACTGGGTTAGCAGGAGGCCAGCAAGGAATTAGGGCTCACTGTCCCCGTGGGAGCAGTGTGCATTGGCTTTCGTGGACAATGGGAACCAGACATCGGGAGGTCCAGGGAATGTCCACGGGACACGGAAACTGAAGCATTCTACAAGGAAGCCTGGGCTGTGGGTTAATACTGGTGGTACGGGTGAGTAGGAGGACCGTGAGGGAATGGGGAGGAGTCCCTGTGTAGCTCCAGGAGAGGAGGCTCGTGGACTCTGGCCCATCGGTCCATACACTGAGATTGTCACGCCCCCTCCTACCCTGCCATGGGGCCCTCTGACTCCTTCCCATGGCGGTGTGGACGCTAGTCGTCTCCCCATTTGCTCAAGTCCTCTTCACATTAGTCCCAGCATGCCATTAGGTAGGGTAGGACTCTTGCTTTTCCAAGAAGGAATCTGAGGGGCTGAGATGGCTCAACTGTCAAAGGCGCTTGCTTGCAAAGCCTGCTGGCCAGGTTCAGTTCCCCAGCCATCCACATAAAGCTGGACTCTAAAAGTGGCACATGCAATGGCATTTGTTTGCAAAAGAAAGAGACCCTGGCATGCCCCCCCCCCACATACACATGTACAACTAACTAACTAAATAAATAAATAGAAGGAACCTGAGATAGAACAACCATGTGCTCAAAGTCACACATGACACCATGGCTCCGTATTTCTGTCTTTTTTTTTTATATATATTTATTTGTGAGCAGAGAGAGTATGGGCTTGCCAGGGCTTCTTGCCATTGAAAATGAACTCAGTTGTATGCATCTGGCTTTAGGTGGGTACTGCAGAATACAATCTAGGTTGTCAGGTTTCACAAACAAGTACCTTTAGCTTATGAGCCATCTCTCAAGCCCTTTTTGTTTTTTGTTTTTCAAGGTAGAGTTTCACTCTAGTCCAGGCTGACCTGGAATTCACTATGTAGTCTCAGGGTGGCCTTGAACTCACACTGATCCTCTTACCTCTGCCTCCCAAGTGCTAGGATTAAAAGCACGTGTCACCACACCTAGCCTTCTTCTCTCTCTCTATCTATATATATAATTAATTTGAGAGAGAGCGAGAGAGAGAGAGAGGAAGAAGCAGAGAGAGAGAGAGAATGGGTGTGCCAGAGCCTCCAGCCATTGCGAACAAACTCCAGATGCATGCGCCACCTTGTGCATCTGGCTTATGTGGATACTGTAGGTCAAACCTGGGCACTTAGGCTTCTCAGGCAAGTGCCTTAACCACTAAGCCATCTTTCCAGCCCATCTTTTTGGTTTTAATATTCTATTTATTTGTTGCAAGGAGAGAGAGAGAGAGTGAGAGAATGGGTACACCAGGGCCTCCAGCTGTTGCAAATGAACTCCAGGTACATGTGCCACTTTGCACATCTGGCTTTACATGCGTAGTGGGGAATCGAACCCCTGTCCTTAGGCTTTGCAGGCAAGCAATTTAACTGCTGAGCTGTCTCTCCAGCCCCTGTATTTCTATCTTTCGTGTAGGGCAGTGGTGGAAAGACCCAGAGGTTTGTAAGATAAGCACACCTAGGCTGTTGGACCACCTTGGGCAATAAGCCTCCCCTCTGTAAGCCTACTTACCCTTCTGTGAAGTAGGGGCATATAAGCAAGCATTGAGGTCTGGCCAGAGCCAGTGTGGAGGTGCAACGTGGATGGCTCACCATTTCCCCTCCCGCTGCTTAGGTGTTGACCGCCGAGGAGAACGTGGACTTCCGCATCCATGTGGAGAACCAGACTCGCGCTCGGGACGATGTGAGTCGTAAGCAGCTGCGGTTGTACCAGCTCTACAGTAGGACCAGCGGCAAGCACATTCAAGTCTTGGGCCGCAGGATCAGTGCCCGTGGCGAGGATGGGGACAAGTATGGTATGTGCCAGCCCCCACCCTCACCCCCACACACCCCCCCTTCTTGACCTTGGAGAGTTCCCATTCAAACCCCGGCTCTGCACCGTGTTGGCTGTGTGGTATTGGGCATAGCACCGAGCCCTCCTGAGCCTCCGTTTCCTCATCTGTAAGATGGAGTTGCATTCGTGACTGCTCGAGAGGCTTGTTGCGAGTACTAAGATGTGAATAAAACGTACCCATGGCAAGGTGTCGTTAGAGGGATTGGAGCATTGTGTGGGAATGCCCAAATGCCACCTGGAGGAGTGGACCATTCTCTGCATGCTGCTGGCAGCTGTGGGAGTCAGTTTGGTGCATGCACGCCTGCGTGTGTGAGTGTGTGTGTGTGTGTGTGCGTGCACATGTGTAGTTTCCCAGCTTGGGCCTGTGCACCTATGAGACATGAGTGTCACAACTTGAGCCCTGTGTTTAGCCCTCCTGTACAGCTTTGGGGCTCTCACACCCTCCCCCCACTGCAAAGGCTGAGAGGAGAGACACTGGGGTTCCCATTCTCCCCCAGCTCCTGGTGCATGAAGGCCCTCCGCGGTGAGCAACACAGACGTGACTCCCCTGCCCCAGAGCTTGGAGGGGATTCGGCCAAGACAGACGCTGGGCAAATACTTAGCATGCAGGTTCTTTACTTAACATTTCCAGGCAGGAAAAGCTGGGGCTACGGAGAGGCCTTCTGGTCCTTGCCCTTCTCTGGGAAGCTCTTGCTTTCCTCTCGCCCACTTTCTTGCCTTCTTGGGCCCAGGTTCTGGGGAGGGGCTTGCTGGCACCCCAGGAGACAGTGGTTGGGGTAGAGTTCTGTGTGTACACTGGGCCTGCCAGCCTAGGCCTCTCTGGGATGATGCCTCCCCGGCCCCTGCCCAGTGCCGTCAGGACGTGACAACAAGACAAATAATTTCTTGGACCTTTTATCTTAGACACCATTTATTTTCTTGTAGCCCCAGGGCAAGACTGACCTCATGGTAGGACCCCTAGTGTGGCAGCCGCACCACACTGGGGGCTGGGCAGGGGCAGGGCCAGGCCAGGCCAGGGGGGCTAGGCCCTGAGCCCCGGCACCTCCACGCCAGCTGCCTCCATTCCTTCTCTCTACGCGGTCAGTCTCTATCTCTCTATTCCCTTTCTTCACCCTCCTTTCTTTCAGGGTTCTGGCCCCTTCTTCCTCTGTTTTTTGGGGGCCATTTCTTTGCTCTTCCTTCCCTGCTCCCTCTGTCCTTCCTTCTCACTCTGACCATAGTTTCCCTTCTCCAAGACTCTCGGGCCTGCTGCTCGTCCCCTGTCCCTGCGTCTGTCTCTCTAGGGCCATTCCCGGCCACGGGGCGATGTGGGGCAGACCGCAGGCCCAGGTGGTTGCCTCCCCTGGGATCCGCTGTCCAGTTGCTGCCAGGGAAGGGGCAGCTGGTTGGCCAGGCGGGAGGAGGTGCCCTCCTAGGGTGTTCCCAGAGTTTCTGATGGCCCCTCCAGGCTGAGAGAGTATGGGGGGGTCAGACTTTGGTTGAGCCATCTGTCCATGCCCTGAGACAGGAGGCAGGGGCTGTGGAGGGAGAGGAGCCTGGAGTGGCCAGCAGGTGCTGGTTCTGTCACTTCTGAACTGGGCTGCAGTGTAACTGTCTTTTAAAAAATATATATTTTATTTTTATTTATTTGACAGAGAAAGAGGGAGAGAGGGAGAGAATGAATGGGTACTCTAGGGCCTCTAGCCACTGCAAACGAACTCCAGACACGTGTGTAACCTTGTACATCTGGCTTACGTGGGTCCTGGGGAATTGAACCTGGGTCCTTTGGCTTTGCAGGCAAACACCTTAACTGCTAAGCCATCTCTCCAGCCCCTGCTGTGTGACTTTCCACAAGTCCTTTGCCTTTCCTTTCTTCTTTTAGAGAGAGAGAGAGAGAGAGAGAGAGAGAAAATGGGTAAATCAGGGCCTCTAGCCACTGCAAACAAACTCCAGACACATGCACCACCATGTACATCTGGCTTAGGTGGGTACTGGGGAATTGAACCTGGGTCCTTAAGCTTTGAATGCAAGCACCTTAACTACTAAGCCATCTCTCTAGTCCTCCTTTGCCCTTTTTTTTTGTTGTTGTTCCAGTTTCTCTTCTGTACAAGTGTAGCGTAGATTAAATGTGGATGTGATTAACCCAGGGAGGGATCTGGACAAGATGTCTTCCTTGAGCTGGAAAGATGGCTTAGTGGTTAGGGTGCTTGCTTGCAAAGCCTAAGGACCCACCCAGGTTCAATTCCCTAGTACCCACATGAGCCAGATGCACAAGGTGGCACATGCCTCTGGAATTAGTTTGCAGTGGCTAGAGGCCCTGACACACCCATACTCTCTCTCTCTCTGCCTCTCATGAATAAATAAATAAACTAACTAACAAACAAACAGGCTGGTGGGAAGGTCTGAGTAGCTGCATTTCTCACATGTTCAGAATCTCATTTGGCGTTTCTAGAAAGAGTCCTTCATGGCTCCTTTTCCACCTCTACAGATTTTTGGCCTTAATTCTCAACTCTTCACGATTGTGCTTGTATACATCTCCACCCCCCTGCCCCGTTTCAACACCCGGGGGGGGGGGTGTCTTATAGGCTGCCAGTTCCCCATTTAAATGTCCCATTAGAACACAGATGTGGCCATGAGACCCCATCTGTGAGCCCTGGGAGAGGAAGTGTGACAGTAGAGCCAACGGAGGCTCCCAATCTAGATGATCAATACAGATATTATTGGGAGAGTGATTTATGTGGCCACAGAGGGAGGACAGGGGCACGGGCTGCTCTGGGATCTGCGTCACCGCTCAGGGCGGGGCCGTGGGGCACTTCAGGAGCCTGCTCCCTCTTCTCAGGGCTGGGTCCTGCCGTCTGAGACCTGGACCATCCACTTAGCTCGAAAGCATTTGGTCACCTGCTGTCTCTGAAGGGCGGCAGATGTCAAGCACTGGCAGAATCCCCATGAACTCCTGGAATGCTGAGTCCTTACCACACAAAGCAAAGGGCTGGCATCCGAGTGCTGGGTGTACCGGCCCTGCTCCGGGAACCCTGCCCAGGCCTTGCAGCAGCATAGGGTCACTCGGTGAAATCTGCACAGATGGCAGTGATGGCCTCCGCACCTTGGTGGCCTGCTAGAGGACTGCTGTGTTGTTCTCAAGACTTTCCTAGCCCTTAGTGGGGCAGGAGGCGGCGGGGGGGCGGGTCCTGAAGGGCGGGTACCTTCAGGAATGAGGGCTTTTCCATGCTGGGGCCTAGTTCGGAGACCGGAGGGCAAGGAGTGGATGGCGAGGGGCTGCTTGTCTACGTGGGATTGTATCCGCCTCTTTCCTTCTCGCCCTGCTCCCAGTCACTTCTGTTCTGCAGCACTGAACCAGGAGCTGGGCTGGGCAGCTTGCAGAGCTCTGAACTCAGTTTCTTCCTCTGCCACCTAGGGATGGGGACCTTGAGCCAGCCTCTGCCTCCCGAGGGGCTACAATCCTTACCTTGCTGCTGCTGCTGCTGCTTCTTCTTCTTCTTCTTCTTCTTCTTCTTCTTCTTCTTTTTCTTCTTCTTCTTCTTTAGAGATATATGGTTGTTGTTTTGAGGTAGGGTCTCACTCTAGCCCAGGCCAACCTGGAATTCACTCTGTAGTCTCAGAGTGACCTCAAACTTACGACGATCCTCCTACCTCTGCCTCTTGAGTGCTGGGATTAAAGGCGTGCGCCACCATGCCTGGCTATAAAAAATATATATATATATATATATTTGGGCTGGAGGGATGGCTTAGCTGTTAAGGCATTTGCCTGTAAAGCCAAAGGACCCTGGTTTGATTCTCCAGGACCCACGTTAGCCAGATGCACAAGGGAGTGCATGTGTCTGGAGTTCGTTTGCAGTGGCTAGTGGCCCTGGTGCGCCCATTCTCTCTCCCTCTCTCTCTTTCTCTGTCAAGTAAATAAATAAATATATTATATATACATATATGTATTTCAAGGGAAAAGCGACAGGGAGAGAGATGGGCACACTAGAATTAACCCTAGATGCATGCATCATTTTGTGCGCCTGCCTTTACTGGGACTGAAACCCAGGCTTTGCAAGCAAGTGTCCTTTACCCATTAAGCCATGCCTCAAGCCCATGCCTGCCCTTTTTATGCTGGTTGGGAGTTACTGTTCCTCGGGCTTCCGCCAGCTTGGGCATGCGTGGATCTGTGGAAGTAGAGGTCCAAGGTGACATGGCCCAGTGCGAGCAAGGTCTGCCCTGCGGAGTGCCAGGTTGGGAGACCCTGAGCCTCTGTGTTTGCTCTTATCTTAACAAGGTTCCATTTGCGAGGCAGTGAGCTCCTGGAAGGCAGTGACTTTGTCTTGCCCAGCACAAGGCCTGGTCAAGAGCATGTACCCTTTTAGAGAGTCTTAGATGAATGAATGAATCAAGTCTGGACAATGGAAAACAAAACCAGGGGCTGCCTTGTGTGGCTGTTTGCTGAGCTGGTGACAGAGGTGGGAGGGGAATATCCTCTTTTTTTAAATTTTTTTTGTTTATTTTATTTATTTATTTACTTGAAAGCGATGGACAGAGAGAGAGAAAGAGGCAGATAGAGAGAGAGAGAATGGGCGCGCCAGGGCCTCCGGCCACTGCAAATGAACTCCAGACGCGTGTGCCCCCTTATGCATCTGGCTAACGTGGGTCTTGGAGAATTGCGCCTCGAACTGGGGTCCTTAGGCTTCACAGGCAAGCACTTAACCTCTAAGCCATCTTTTCAGCCCGGGAATATCCTCTTGATCTTATTTTCCTTATCCTGGTACTTGCTGGAAGGTTGTTTGATCCAAGAACAAGATTCTTTGGGCTGCTTGGTGTGGCTAAGGCTACAGCCCCCCACCCCCCCTACTCTCTGAGTCTGACCTCACAGTCCACGCTCTGTCTACCAATCTAAAATGTCACCCTATCACTCAAAAGGCTCATGCCACTTTGAATAGAACCCAAGTCCTTTGAGTTAGCTCTAAGCCTGGGATGGTCCTACGTCTGAGACTTCTCCAATCTCGGGCTCTACCACTCCTCCTTGCTCCTGGTTACACCAGGCCGGATTCTTCTAGGTCCGTCCTCAGGTCCTCTGTGTGGCTGATGCCCTCAGCCAGAGGATCTCCTCCTCGCCAGATGTTCCCATGGCCTGTTTCTTCCAAGTGGCCTCTAGGGAGAAGTCCCGCCTCCGCCTTCCCAAGGTGTCCTTCTTGCCAGCTTCTCCCACCGTCTGGCATCCTGTTAACATAGTTAGTTCTCCCTCTCTGTTGAGTGCAGGGACACTTCCTGAATGTGCTTGAGAGTGG
This sequence comes from Dipus sagitta, assembly GCA_036346955.1. NCBI lineage: Eukaryota > Metazoa > Chordata > Mammalia > Rodentia > Dipodidae > Dipus > Dipus sagitta. The sequence continues at coordinate 44,952,352 of CM070777.1, read as the reverse complement.
ACGGACAAGGTCATCTACCTGGGGCTTCTGGGCAAGAGGCTCAGCGTGCAGTATCAGCCTGCCCTTTCTCTCAGCTAGGAAGGGGCCTTCCGGTTTCAGTCCAAGTCTCCCAGCTCCTGTCCCATTGCCTCTATCCCCAGGGAACATCCACATCTTGTTAATCCCACATCTAAAAGGGCTGTGCTGGAGCCACAGCCAGGATTAAACATAACCTTTTTCCACGTGGGGTCCCTTGCTCTAGTCCAGGCTGACCTGAAATGCACTATATAGTCTCAGGTGGCCTTGAACTCACAGTAATCCCCCTACCTCTCTGCCTCCCAAGTGCTGGGATTAAAGGTGTGCACTACCACACCTGGTTAAACATAACTGCTAATTAATTCTTTTTTTAAAAAATTGTTTATTTGAGAGAGAGAGAGAGAGGGAAAGAGAAAGTAGGGTGTGCCAGGACCTCCTGGTACTGTAAACAAACTCTAGACACATGCACCATTATGTACATCTGGCTTTATGTGGGTAGTGGGGAATTGAACGTGGGCCATCAGACTTTGCGAACAAGTGCCTTTAACCACTGAGCCATCTCTCAAGCTCAACTTCTGATTAATTCTACAGATATATTGTAAAACATTATTTATTTATTTATTGTGTGTGTGTGTGTGTGTGTGTGTGTGTGTGCATGCGCGCATGCGTGTGTATACATGTCAGGGTTTCTTTCTGCTGCAAACAAATGCCAGACATGTATTTTTTGTGCTGTCTTTATGTGGGTGCTGGGGAATTGAACTTGGGCTGGGGGGCTTTGCAAGCAATCCGCCAAGCCATCTAGCCCTATTGATATTTTTTTTCTCCTGCTGTTCATTTCTGGTGAGTCCACATGGCCTCTGACGCTCCTCAGAGCCTTCTGGAGAAGGGGAACTGCAGGCACTGGGCACCCTGGAGAGAGGGCCATAATGTGCATGTGTCTGCACTTGCCATGTTTAATAGGTCCGGAAAGGATACCTTTCCACCTCTTCCCCTGCCTCTGCCTTCTCCCTATCTAGCCCACCTTCAGAGGTGAAGGAGGGAGGAACGCCTGGCTCAGCATGACCTCTGAGCACTCTTGGTGACAAGGATGTTTCTTTTCTTTTCCTTTTTTAAAATTAAACAAACTCCAGATGCATGCGCCACTTTGTGCATCTGGCTTATGTGGGTCTTGGGGAATCGAATCTGGGTCTTTGGGCTCCACAGGCAAACACCTTAACCACTAAGCCATCTCTCCAGCCTAAGGATGTTTCTTTATAGGAGGATGTTGCCTTGAGAAAGATCAGGGCCTTAGTAGGCTGGCTCTGCCCAAACTCTCCCATTGGGCTGTGAGCTCCCGAGGGCTAGGGCAGGACTTAGAATTCCCCTGGTGCAGAGAGGGCCAGCTTGTTCTCTGTTCTCAGTAGGCCAGTATCTCTGTGACTCAACTGCCTCTCTAGGTCTGCTGCCTCTTTCTTTCCCAGCCTTTAAACCCAGAGTCTGTAACTAGTGGCCCTGTATCACCATTGGTAGCCCAACCAGCTGTTATTATTACCATTTTTGTTTGTTTGAAATGAGAGTCTTTCTATACAGTCCAGGCTAGCTTTGAACTCGTGATCTTCCTGACTCAGCCTCCCCAGTGCTGTGATTCGAGGTATGTATCACAAAGAACTGCCTCCCAGCCGTCTCCTGCCTTTCTCTCTGGAGGTGGAAAACCAGAGGCTTTTGGGAGCTCCTTTCCCTCTCAAAGAAAACCTCATTTCCTCTCTGGCTGCAAGCCCAGCCCTGGATACTCCCAGGGGCTTCCCCATCTCCCAGTGTCAACTAAAGGTGTCTTCGTTAGGGTGACTTAAGGACTCCTCCTCCCTTAAGGTCATTTGGAAGTGGAGACGAGGGAGGGATGAGCCTCATCCTTTTGCTCTGTGGGCACGTTCACTCACTGTCCTGTCCGGTCAAGGACAGAGAGATGAGCCCCACTGCCCAATCCGGCGCTCGCTCACTGGGGAAGGGGACTGAGCTGGCGAAGGGAGGGGCGGAGTGACTAGGCCAAGACTCTGGGACCAGTCTGTCTGGGTTTGACTTTTAACTCCATTGCTTGTGCTCTTCAGACTCAGTTTCTCCACCTGTAAGATGGGGAGGGTGACAGTGGTACTGATCTTGGTGTAAGGGTTCAATGAGGTAGTGAGTATGTGGTAGGAGTGGGGCGTGGGAGCAGGGCCCAGCATGTCATAAACTCAACCTAAGTGTGACATACTGAGTTTTCTAGATGGGCTTAGAGGTCATCTAGCCCTGGCCCACAAGCTCTCTGTATAACACAGTAAGGGGGATTGTTATTATTATTATTTAATCGTGAGGCTGGGGCTAGGTGAGTAGGAGCCCAGGGTTCTGGCAAGGGGCAGGGGCATGAGCCGCAGGAGGGAGCCGAGTGGTGAAGGGCATTGACTGTAGAATCAGAAGCTGGTTTAAACCTGTGCCCTGCTGTCACTAGCTGGGTGCCCTGGGACATGTCCCTCCACCTTCCTGAACTTCCCTTTAGTTCTTGAGTAGTGTTAGTCGTGCCTGTTACCCAAGGCTGTCCATGCACTCATTGGAACATACTTAATGATCGTTTACTGTGAGGGAGGCCTGGGCTGGGTGCTGGAAGTCATAGTGGGGAATCACCAGATGGTGCTTACGTGGTGTTAGCTTGCTATTACGATGATAACAAAATGCCCGAGGTGGTCAAGTTAAAAAGAAGGAAGGTTTATTTTGGCTCAGTTTTGGTGATAACTTGGAGGCCTGTGGTGAGGCAACATGTCTTGATGGAGAGTTCGTGAAGGAGGAGGCTGCTCACCTCATGGTAGCTGGCAAGCAAAGAGACAGGCCTTCAAGGGTACATCCCAAGTGGCCTAACTTCCTCCACTAAGCATCTTAAAGGTTTTACCACCTCCCAATACTACTACAGGCTGGCAATCAACCCTGCCACACACGAGCCTTCCAAGAACTGGGCAGATTGAAACCGTGACACCAACAAGCGTTAACCACAACAAGTTTAGGGTGCTGAGGAATATGGCACAGGGAATCAGGGCGTTCTGGGCTGGGGAAGGTGGTGTTCATATCAGACTGTGGTCACAGAAGGCCTCTCTAAGGAGGTGATATTTGGCCACCTTGGAGATGAAATGCCACTATGGGAAGCAACCTCCAGGTGGTGGGAATAGCAAGTGGACAGGCCCTGGGCAGGAGTGTGCTTGCCTGTTGTGTTAGATGAAGAAAAGCAAGAAGACCGGAGTGACTGGGGGCCATGAGGGAGGCTGAGAAAGGGAGAGAGACCGTAGAAGCCAAATGACACAGATCCCAGGGAAGAATCTGACTTTTCTTCTAAGTAGCTTACGAGTTTTGGGAGGTTTTCCTGTATTTCTTTCATTTATCTATCTAGTTACTTGTTTATTTTTATTTATTTATTGGTTTTCCGAGGTAGAGTCTCCCTCTAGCTCAGGCTGACCTGGAATTTACTACGTAGTCTCCGGGTGGCCTCAAACTCATGGCAATCCTCCAACCTCTGCCTCCCAAGTGCTGGGAGGCTGAGAGACAGAGGGGCAGATAGACAGAGAGAGAGAGAGAGAGAGAGGGAAAGAATGGGTGCCCCAGGGCCTGTAGTCACTAAACAAGCTCTAGATGCATGTGCCACCTTATGCATCTAGCTTTATGCAGATACTGAGGAATCAAACCTGGGTCCTAAGGCAGGCAAGAGCCTTAAACACTAAGTCATCCCTCTAGCCCTCTTTCTTTTCTTTCTTTCTTTTTTTTTTTAATATTTATTTATTGGAGAGAGAGAAAGAGAAGGAACAGGAGGATGGTCATGCCAGGATCTCTGGCTGATGCAAATGAACTCCAGGCGCATGCACCACTTTGTGCATGTGGCTTCACGTGGGTACTGGGAAATTGAACCCAGACTCTGCAGGAAATGAGGACCGCTGAGCCATCTTCCCAGCCCTAAATCGATACTTTTATTTATTTATTTGTTTATGTATTTATTTATTTTTGGTTTCCTGAGGTAGGGTCTCACTCTAGTTCAGGCTGACCTGGAATTCACCATGTAGTCTCAGGGTGGCCTCGAACTTACGGCGATCCTCCCACCTCTGCCTCCCTGAGTGCTGGGATTAAAGGCATACGCCACCACACCCGGCTCTACATTGATACTTTTAAAGGAGTTATCTGGCTGATGTGTGGAGGGGAGACCCATGAGAGTAAAAGTGGCAGAGGGGGCTGCGTGCTGTCTAGACCAGACAGGAATGAGGTAATGCCACCCTTGCCCTCTACCAGCTAGTTGAAGTACCCAGAATTGAGCAAAGAGAAGGCTTCTGGGCCCTGGCAGTTGCATTTTGGGGGTTTGGGTCTTGGGAAGCAGGTGGGGCTCTGGAGGAAAGCTAGCTTGGGTGGAGTCTCTCTCTCTCTCTCTCTTTTTCTCTCTCCTGCTATTACTCCCCAAAGACTTTACATAATTCTGGCCTGGCTCCTGCTCATTATGTCATGCACCGAGTGGCGTCTAGGTCGCCGTATAGCACGCTGCTGCAGTCCGGGTGGGAGGGAAGAGCAGACTCCTGGCAAGTCAGCCACAGACCTTCCTTAGTCTGAGCTGAGGGATGAGATGGAGGCGGCCTGTGGAGGCTGGAGTTGCTTTAAAGCCCCCGCCCCGGCCCTAGACCCCTTGGACAGCTCCAGGAGGGTCAGGGTCCCAGCTCGCTGAGCGGTGACATTTGTGTTCAGAAGCGTGCCTCTAAGAGCTGGTGGGCTTCCGCAGAGAGAGGCCATGTCCTGCCGTCAGGCCTCTTGTGGGCTGCTGGCAGACACCTCACTTGCCTACCCTGGAACATGAGGACAAAGACCCCCCCCCCTCCTTCGTACAGATGGGGGGACTTGCGCTGGTTCCTGTGCACAAAGAGAACAGACTGAAGCTGGGAGGAGGCGCACGAGCAGTCTCACCCTGCACTTGGGCCCCCGGCCCCAGTGCACATCGTATTTCTGCAGTCTCCTCTCGCCGTCCCTCTGTTAGACTAGGCTACTACTCCAGGAAGAACAGGGTTGAGCTATGTCACCTTGTGCTGGGGAGGAAACTGAGGCTCAGAGAGGGGTGTCATCACACACATGGGGCTCAAGGTCACACAGCCAGGAACAAAAAGAAAGAAAGAAAGAAAGAAAGAAAGAAAGAAAGAAAGAAAGAAAGAAAGAAAGAGACTTCTGAGTCTCCTTCCTGGGCACACTCAGACTCAGATGTCCTTCCTGATGTGGGCTGCCACCTTTCTAGAGGAGGCTGAACATGCTCAGAGCAGAGGTTAGGGCCTGGGGAGGCAATTTCATTTCTATCTATCTATCTATCTATCTATCTATCTATCTATATATATGTACTTAGAAGAGGGGATGGTGTTCTAGGCCTCTTGCACTGCAAATGGACTCCAGATGTGGGTACCACTTGGTGCCTCTGGCTTTACGTGGATACTGGGGAATGAAACCTAGGTCATCAGGCTTTGCAAAAGCACCTTCAACTGCTGAGCCATCTCTCCAGCTCATCGCTTCATTTCGCAGGTGAAGACACTGTGGCCCAAGGCTAAGCAGAAGAGAAGTGGGGCTGTGAGTTCGAGTCCCTATTTGCACATACCAAATCGTTCACCTTCCCCATGTACACGCTGCCCTCTTAGAAGCTGCTGGAACTGTCTGGGCCCCTATAGCCCAACCATGGGAGGCCTAAGATTTTGAGGCTATGATAAAGTGGGTCCTGGAGATGCTAAGAGGCTTGAATGAGTGGTTGACAGGGAGGATCAAGGGCTCAAACCCTACCTGTCCCTCCCTCTGAACTTGCTCGGATTCCTGACTCAATGTTTACTGGGGATGGGGGGAGGTGGAGAGAAGAATGTGCCTCCCCTTGCTTCCAGAATTACAAAATTCTTGTTAGATCTTTAAATTTTATGTAAATTCTTTTTTTTCCCCTTGGAAAGGTGGATATCATATTTTAATTAGTAGTGGTGTCAAAGGAGGGCTGGATTAATTATAGAGATCTTGAGTTCCAGATGGTTTCAATTTTCACAGCAGGGCACCAGGGCCTATATTTGTAAATGTTTTTTATTAAAATCATACCTAGTGTATTTTAGGGGCACTGAGGTACACTCCTTGTGGCTCCAAGGATACTGCACTCAGGAATTTGGGGCTATGATTTTTGCTATGAAGAACCAAGTCCCTTGTCACTGAAATTAAATTTTTGTGACTTGAGGGAGGGGCAGGTGCTGGAAGCGGAGGGTGATGGGAGGGAGCAAGAAGGGTCCCAACTAAAGAAAGCCATGGGGGAGGGGAAGTGGTAACAGAATGGGACAGCAGCCCAAGACAGAGAAAAGAGAGAGAGAGAGAGAGAGAGAGAGAGAGAGAGAGAGAGAGGGCTCACCCCAAGCCACATTGTACTGTCCTGTACTGTACTGGGGGTAAATATGGACTAGCAAAGGGAGAAGGAGACTCCTGAATGTATTTGTTCTGTCAGGGTTTGGGGGACTGGCTCTGGTTATACCCTAAGTCGGGGGGGGGGGAGGTGGCCCACTGTGAGGCTTGGGTGTGGCTAGCCTAGGGCTCCAGTGCTAGGTGAGAAAATTGCGTCCTGATTGGACTTCTGGACTTTTGAATTTCCACCCTCCCGTTTTGGTAGCCTCCGTCAGGGCAAGTGGAAGATCCTGCACGTGGCCCCCTCTCCCTGGCTCTCACAGCTCTACTGTTTCTTGCTGCCTCGGGTGGTCAGAGCTACGGCAGCTGCTCCAGATGTTTGCCCTGGGGGAAGGGATAGCAGACCTAACTTTTGGAAGGGCGTGTGTGTGTGTGTGTGTGTGTGTGTGTGTGTGTCTGTGTGTGTACACGCGTGCATATGCACCTGTGAGTCTGTTCCTTTGGTCTAGAGACTGTTACTTCTTCGGGATATTTGTACTGCTGTCGGCCCTGCTTTGGGGACTGGGACTGGAGTTGAAGGGCTGACGGCAGAGGTGGTAAAGGGGAAGGGCACAACTGGTATGTAGCCACAAGGAATCAGTCTGGCGCTCTCTTGGTCCCAAGAGGTCCTGGAAGTTTATCTCTCTTCCTACCCAGGGGCCAGGCTGCTCCCATGGGTTCCTTGCCTTGCCTGATTTTGGAGGAGTGAGTGACCTGGCAGGGGGTCAGGGACCATGTCGCCGGGTCTGCAGACTGACACTGCCCCTGGTTAAAAAGTGTGTCTTGTTCTCTTTCTGCCTTTCGAAGCTCAGCTCCTAGTGGAGACGGATACCTTCGGGAGTCAAGTCCGGATCAAGGGCAAGGAGACGGAGTTCTACCTGTGTATGAACCGAAAAGGCAAACTCGTGGGGAAGGTGAGTGATGGTCTGGGAAATCTGGGGACATAGGGGCCCCTCTGGCAGCTCCGAGGAACTAGGAGAGTGTTTCCAGGGTCCTGTGGGTGCCACCTGCAAAGTGGGCCCAGTGAGCATGTGTGTACCTGCGTAAGAGAGATCAGTCCCCGCTGTCATTTCGTCCTGTTGCCCGCTTCTTCGTTTTTAGTGCCTGCAAGTGGCCTGGTTGAGGTGTCAGTGCCTGCGGGGGCCCTGGGCTTTTCTGCAGGGGTTTGGGGTGTGGAGTTCTGATTTGCTCCCTGGTAAGAGAACCTTCCTAGGGCTCTGGGAAACCCTGATGTCTAGGAACGGGGTTGGCAGCTCGGAAGGCTGTGGCTGCTCTCCGTACCATGCAGCACAGTGGTTCACCTCGGGGGGCCTCACGGCAGCTCGAGCCTTTCAGGAAGATTTTATTACTTAGCAGTAGGCGGCGGGGGGCGGGGGGCACTGCAGGCAACACATTAGGGTGGGGGTGGGGTGGACCCTGTAGGGATCAGATGCTCCCAGGAGGTTTGTTCATTTGTAACGGTCACGGTCACATGCTTGTTGGTCCTAAGCTTCAAGAGGAAGATGTCACTCACGGTGGTGGCTCTCTTGGTGAAGTCATGTTCTCTGTGCTCTTGACTCCGCAGGCTCTCTGCTTGCCCCCAGTATTGAACTTGTATAAGTGAGGGTGGGGTCTGCCTGGTCAGGTGGAGTAGGAGCTGAGCTTCTGCTTAGGGACAAGGCCCTGAAGGGGGTATCTGGTTCATGGTACTTTATTGGGGTGAGGGGAGATGGTCTGTCTTCTTGAAGGCATTTTTGAATTCTTTTCATTTTCTTAACTTTGAGAGAGAGAGAGAAAACACATGCACATGGGTGTCCCAGGGTCCCTTACTGCTGCAAGAAACTTCTGACGTATGTGCCACTTTGAACATTTGGCTTTACATGGGTCCTGGGGAATTGAACCATGACCAGCAGGCTTTGCAAGCGAGTGCCTTTAATCGCTGAGCCATTTCCCCAGCCTTGTTTTGAATTCTTGAACACCACTTAGCTCTTCCCCCTCCGTCCCCACCCCATACTATACTATACAGGCCAGGGACTTGAGCCAACCAATGATAATGGTTTCCTTTAATTGAGTACCTATGTGCGCTTCCCCGCACTGGGCAAACCTACTTCCGAATAATCCTGGTAAATCGGTACCATTTCACAGATGGCAAAGTCGAGGCTTGGCTCTGTCTCCGGGCACTTGTCCTAGGTCCTACAGTAGAGCTAGAAGGGATTCAAAGTTTGGAAGGAAAAGATTCCAGCCACACGCCCATACCAACCAGAGCTGCAAAATAATAGTAATCCGAAGAACACGAGGAGTGGTTTCAATTAGTGTGATTCACTTTCCGCCGCGGTGAGCTGGCCGGCAAGGGGGTCGGTGTAGCGGCTGGGGCGCCGGGTCCCCCTGGCCTGGCCAGTCCTGTCCCCCGCCAGCCGTTTCCTACAGCCACAGCCCAGCCCCGCATTTGTCAGGCGCTTTGTTCTGCTGCCCGCCTGGGCCTCCTCCCAGGCCAACCTGCTTTGGAGTTTGAGGCTCAGTTTTCCCTTCTCATCCCTAGGGGAGGGGCTGTGGCACCTTGCCGGTGCCCGGTGCCCGCAGCACCCATGGGTGGTGGTTCCCAGCATCCTTGACCCCGGCCCTGGGGCCGCGCCCCCCTGCCACCGCCGCCGCCGGCTGAGTCACCCTTTCCGCAGGAGCCGGCTCCGATTTCCTGCCCCCCTCGCCCTCTCTCCCGTCATTAATATTGGTGACGGTTCAACTGGCTCAAGGCTCAAGGCGCAGTGAGGCAGGCCCGGCCCCCTGCTGCCGCCTCTGCTCGCTCCTTCCCCATCTTCCTGCCGCCTGCACACCCCTTCCGGCCACCTCCTTTCTTCTGGGTCCGCGGGCTTGGTGGTCCCCCCAATCCACCTGTCCTGGGCCTGGCCTAGCCAGCTCACCCATCAGCCCGAGATAGAAATAAAGCTCTCCTCCCTGCCCTCTCAGGCTAGGTTCTGGGGTTCCCTCTTTGATGGCTAGGGTGTGTCTCCTCCTTTCTGTCTTTCCAGGCTTGGTCTGGCTTCAGATTTCTAATTCTCACTACCTGTTTTGCAGCCTCAAGCCCCCAACCAATCTACCCTCCCCCTCCTCCACCAGCCCAGCATAGAGCTCAGATCGGCCCCTCCACGCTGAGCGGCCTTCATGATGCCTCCCAACTTGTGCTGTGCCTGTGCCCCAGACACAGGGACCTGCCCACACCCATTCCCTGGGTGCAGACTTCACTCAGATGCGTCCTGGACACGTCCCTGCCCTTCTTCCTGGCTCACCCATCTACACTTCCCTGGCTCCTAGTTGGCCCACTGTTCTTCCTCAGCCCCTCTGCTCACCTGGATGTCCTTACCTGTCCTCACGTCTGCATTCCCCTGCAGCCTGGGAGCTCTTGGAGGGTCAGAGTGGCAGGAGAACCACACGAAGCCAGAGCATGGCTCTTGCTTTTCTGAGATGGATTCAGCTGCAACAGGAACGATGCCTGGTAGCGGGTAGTTAAGGGAGCCGGGCTCCCTGACCCCACCCCCCAGCCTCCCGGCCCTTATCTGTAAAGTGGGACTAACGCTGGCATGTAAGTAGGCCCTGCTGAGCGTCAGTGCTTTTTGCTTTCTAGCCAGGTCACCATCATTTCTCCTCCTCTTCCTTCTTCCTACTCTCATTTTATATTTCTGCTTCTAGACAGGCTGTCCAGCCCACGTGGGCCTCAAACGTCCTATAGTGCCGAGGGCTCCTAAGTGCTAGGATTACAGGTGTGGACCACTGCACCTGCTTTTTTTTTTTAATCTTCAATTAAAAAAAATATTTAAATTATTTATTTATTTAATGAGAGAGAGACACACAGAGTCAGAGAGAGAATGGGCACCTCGGGGCCTCTAGCCACTGTAAATGAACTCCAGACACATGCTTTATCTGTGCATGTGTGTGTGTGTGTGTGTGTGTGTGTGAGAGAGAGAGAGAGAGAGAGAGAGAGGGAGAGAGAATGTACAGGCACACCAAGGCCTCCTGTCACTACAAACTCCAGATGCAGGTGCCACTTTATATGGGTACTGGGTGATTGAACCCAGACTACCAGACTTTGCAAGCAAGCTCTTTTAACCTCTGAGCCATCTCTCCAGCAATCTTTATTTATTTATTTATTTGTTTGTTTGTTTGTTTGTTTGTTTTGTTTTTGTTGAGATAGGATCTTACTCTAGGTGGCCACAAACTCATGGCGATCCTCCTACCTCTGCCTCCCGAATGCTGGGATTAAATGCGTGCGCCACCATGCCCGGCTACAGTAACCTTTTAAACTTTTCATTGACAACTTTTGTACATGTAGGTGATATGCCTTGATTGTAATCCCCTCCCACCACCCTCCCTTTCCCCTCCTGAATCCCCCCTCCACTAAATTCCTTCTTTTTTTAAAAAAAAAAGATTTATTTTATTTATTTATTAGAGACAGAAAGGGAGAGAGAGACTGAGAATGAGCGCACCAGGGCCTCTAGCCACTGCAAACGAACTCCAGACGCATGAACACCATGTGCATCTGGCTCACATGGGACCTGGAGAATCGAACCTGGGTCCTTAGGCTTTGCAGTCATGTGCCTTAACTGCCAAGACATCTCTCCAGCCCCCTAAATCTCCTTCTTTTTAACTTGTCTCTCTTCTAGTTTCCTCCCTCCTATTACGCAGGTCTTGTGTACGTACCCCTCAACCACTCTGAGGCCATGAATACCATGGCCACTTTGTGCCTGGAAGAATGGACCACAGCTGCTTTATTGGTACTAGGGTTTGAACCCAGGACGTGTTGTACATGATAGACAAGCATTCTATCCACTGAGCCAGACCATGATGTCACTCCTGCACCTATAGGACCTCTGCATTAGAGCTTCCTTGCCTTTTTTTTTTTTTTTTTTTTTTTTTTGAGGTAGAGTTTCACTGTAGTCCAGGCTGATCTGGAATTCACTATGTAGTCTCAGGGTGGCCTTGAACTCACGGTGATCCTCCTACCTCTGCCTCCTGAGTGCTGGGATTAAAGGCATGCGCCACCACACCCGGCTCCTTCCTTGCCTTTTTCTGTGGATCTGGGTGCCAACCTTGTACATCTCTGCCTAGAGCAGGACACATTGAGCCCTGGGTGCAGCCATTCAGACGCTCCAGCCCTTGCTTGAAGCCACTCTAGCCACTCTGCCCACCATATTCCAAGCCGTATCTGTAGTCCTGTGTGCCCGGGTGGCACCTAGCTCCTGGTCACTCCTCTGAACCAACAACTACCTGCCTAGGAGGCGGCATATTCTTTTTTTTTAAATTAATTAATTTATTTTTTATTTTTATTTATTTTTTTGTTTATTTATTTATTTGAGAGCAACAGAGAGAAGGAGGCAGAGAGAGAGAGAGAGAGAGAATGGGCATGCCAGAGCTTCCAGCCTCTGTAAACGAACTCCAGATGCATGCGCCCCCTTGTGCATCTGGCTAACGTGGGTCCTGGGGAATTGAGCCTCGAACTGGGGTCCTTAGGCTTCACAGGCAAGTGTTTAACCACTAAGCCATCTCTCCAGCCCTAGGCGGCATATTCTTAAAGAGTGGTAGATGACTGGAAAGATGGCTTAGGGGTTAAAGCACTTTCTGGCAAGGCCAAAGGACCCAGGTTCGATTCCCCAGTACCCACGTAAAGCTAATAATGCACATGCACCTGGAGTTTATTTGCAGTGGCTAGGAGACCCTGGCATGCCCATTCTCTATCTGCCTCTTCCTGTCTCTCTCTGTCTCTCTGCATTTCTATCTCAAGTAAATAAGTAAATACAAAGTAAAATATGCATTAAAAAAAAGAGCAGCTGAGTGTTCTCATGCCACGTGTTCGACATTTCCCCTCTCTGGAGACCCCCCAGATCAGATTTTCCTCATCTGCTCCCACCTTCAAGTCTTCCATGGTGAGGGCTCCCTGCCCTCCAGCCCGTCTTTGTTTAGACCATTTTGGTTGTAAGTAACCGAAATTCAACTCAAAATGCTTTCAGCAGAAAGGGAAATTTTTGGCTTATATAGCCACAAAAGTCTAGGGGGGTATTTCCGGTGTTAGGTAAGGCATGATACAGCAGCCAGATGATGATGTCATCAGGATTCGGATCAAACAGAAGGACTGGAACTCCAGTTTGCAGCTAAGAGGATGGGAGGTGGGAGCGGAAGAGAGGAGACTGAATTCTGCTGAGTCCCCGAAGTTCTGCAGCAGGAGGGTCTCCAGTTCTCTAAACAGTGACACTTCCCACTTGCCTCAGCCGAGTCAGAATTCCCTGGGTGAGGAATATTTGTTTATTTACTTATTTATTTTGAGAGGGAGAGAGAGAGAGAGAAGTCCACAGAGAGATTGGGGTGTGCCAGGTCCTCGTGCCGCTGCAAATGAACTCCAGACGCATGTGCCACTTTTGTGTGTCTGGTTTTATGTGGGTGCTGGGGAATGGAACCCAGGCCATCAGGCTTTGCAAGCAAGTACCTTTAACCACTCAGCTATCTCTCCAGCCCACAGGTGTTGTTTTGAGTCCCTGTGTATGACTCATCAGGGTCCCAGAGGGGGTCAAAATCAGAAGCAAAGGTCAAGTTCAGGTGCAGCCTCTGTTAAGCTCTTATCATCCTCTAGGGCCCAAGTCCATGGTAGAGAATTTATGGTCACCACAGGCCTCACTGCTATAGTTCCCACTAGGCCCCCTGTGCCCTGGAGTGCAGGAAAAGTCCCGAATAAAGTCCAGCTCCCTACCCCTCTGAAGTAAACGTAGACGTGCATGGAGGCCCTCCAGACCCTGTGCTAGACCATGGTGCATCACGGTCTCACTCCGTGCCGTGGTGGCTCTGTAGCTCTGGGGGATTTGAGGGGCTCTGGTGTGCAGCCCCTATTCTGCCTCCCTATGGACTTCTCTGGAATCGGACAGGAGATGAATGCACTGCAGCACTGGGCAATTTCAAATCCCACTGAGGACTTTGTTGAGCCTCATGACCTTGGACAAGCTCCTTTTCCTGTCTGAGCTGTTACTTTCCTCTAAGTAGTGTCCATCTCAGTGATTTAAGAGGATGAAGTGACACGGTGGATGTGGAAGTGTCTGGCCTGAGGTCAGCAATCAATAGATGCTGAATGAATGTGTAGGGAGTCTAAGTGGATCAGTGGAGATCTCCAGGATTCAACTTGCTCTGTTTCCTCAGTGTGTCCTCCTAGAGAGACATCTATGAGGCATTTGCCAAGGATTCAGGAGGCAGAGTGTACAAGGGATATGTGGAGGGGGATGGGTGTTAAGGGACTTCATAAAGATAGAGTATATAAACCTAGTAAAACTTGATGCACAATTTTTTATTTCCCGAGATAGGGTCTCCCTCTAGCCCAGGCTGACCTGGAATTCACTATGTAGTCTCAGGGTGGCCTCGAGCTCATGGGGATCCTTCTACCTCTGCCTCCCGAGTGCTGGGATTAAAGGCATGCGCCACCACACCCAGCACAAATGGGCTTTTGAAATGAGTGGGGGAATTGCCCAGGGAGAGAGAGAGAACTGGCGTTCAGGGAAGGCTTCTCATAGGAGGCAGTCATAGGGCTGTCTTGAAGGATGCAAGCAGTTTTTCTAGGATGAAGAAACAGGATGGTTTGTTCAGGTTGCTTTGACAGGCAAAAACAAAAAAACAAAAAAACTTGGGCTCTGGATGGACAGGCTGTTTCTAGAACTTTCCATGGGAAACCCAGAGCCCAGAGACCACTCTCCACTCAACCTACCTTGTATACATTCCCTGCCTCCTTCACAATAGTCTCTTACCACTATCCCCATCCCAAGCTGTCCCCTGTCCGCTCTGCAGTGTTCTGGAAAGATAACATGCCCAGAGAGTATTTTCTTACCCTGCCCGTCTGTTCTGCAGACTTCAGCACTCTGTCTGCAGGGCCCAGGCTTGCCCTCTGCTCAAAGGTGAATTTTTCTGGAAACTCCAGCCAGTTTTCCACTTCAAACAAAAGGCTGGAACCCACACCTCAGTCTCCACACACAGCCAGACCTCTGGGCTTCCAACTTGGCCAGGCGGCCATCCGGAACGAGGAGTGGGCCCGGCCTAAATTTGGAGATGTTAGTTGGAAACTAATGCTGCTAATTCAGGCCTTCCAACTCTTGTGTGTTTCCCACTGTTTCTCACTGAGCAATGTGGCTGCTCCAAGGGGAGCCTGCAAGCCCTGCCTCCCCACCACTCCGTGACCAGGGCAAGACTCACAGAGGCAGGCCAGCCCCATCAGAGTCACCTGCCCCTCAGAAGTGAGCTGGAGAGTTCCTCCCATGCGCCAGACTCGTGTATAAGCGCCCTGTTGTGTCTCTGACCCAGAAGTCTTTGTTCCCGTTTGCCCGGTGAGGAATCTGAAATTTGGAGGGAGGAATTGGCCAGCTTGAGGTCACACGGGAAGCGCTGGAGTCCAAGTCCGAGTCCAGCACTTCCTGCCCTGCATGCCTAGCACATCTGCTGGGGAGCCTGAGACCCCAGCACCAACATCATAGCCTTTGGCATTCGGCCATGCTACACGTCTCTTATTTTTGGCGGCCCCCAGCCTACTTCATACCAAGTGTTACAATGTGCCACATCCTACGCTGAGCGTAGTTTCACGGTCTCACGGAGGGGGCTGAGCAGCAGATTTAACGTCAGGTTTTGTTCAAATCTGTCAGGATTCATTTTCTGTTGCAAACGATAGAACACAACATCGACTGGTTTCAAGGAAACGAGGCATTATTGGCCCACACCACAGTGATGTAACTTGAACTGCAGATGCAGCTGGATCCAGAGCCCAGATGATGTGACCGGGGCCTGGGTGTTTCTCTCATTTTCTTCTGCTTGGCTATGACTTTGCTTGCTGGGTGATGGCATTACCGTCAGGCAGTATTTCCCTCTGTGGTGGTAAAATGACTGCCCCCACTGCAGCCTTACAGACGCCTCAAGTTAAAACTACTCCCTCGCCCCGCTTGATGGTACTAAGGATTGAATTTACTTACAGGGTCTCAAGAAGCACACGGATTGGTTGGCTTGGGTCATATGCTCACCTGTGAGCCAATCACGGGATAGATAGTGTTTGGCTAGAGCTGGGTCTCTTGTTTAAGTGGGAAGTGGAGATGGAGCTCCTGTCTATGAAGGAGGAGAGCTGGGAACTCGTGAATGACAGTGGGACCCCGCTATTCACCCCATGTGTCAGGAAGCAGAACCCCTTGGAGTAGACACTTTCTGTAGTGCTGTCCCAACCATGGCCACTTGCCTTAGGCCGTGCCCCTCCATCTGCTACTCTCTTTATCATTCCATCCCGACAAAGACTGCTGGCTGAACTTTCTTCTGGGCCCATGGGTACAGTTTCTTGTAAAAGTCCAGTTTCAGCCTTCCCCCCACCCCTCGACACACACACACACTCCCTCGCCCTCCATGTCTGACCAGACTCCTGGGCCTCCACCATCCCCCTTCCCATGGCTGCTCACCCCGCCCGCATGCCTTCACCCGGAGTCCCCCTAGATCTCCTCCACAGCCCCATATACCCTGGTGCTTTCTCGTAGCCCCTTCCCTGCCCTGTGGCGGTAGTCCCCCTCTTGCCTGTGTTGTGGAGGCTGGGAGCCCAGCCCAACTGCAGCCCTGCATCTATCACCATGGTTACCATGGTTGTAAGTTTGCTGTTGTGAACTCAACAGGGATTATTGACTTGGCTTTTTTTTTTTTCTTTCTTTCTTTCTTTTCTTTCTTTCTTGACCCTCCCCTTGTAGCCTGATGGCACCAGCAAGGAGTGTGTATTCATTGAGAAGGTTCTGGAAAACAATTACACAGCTCTGATGTCGGCCAAATACTCAGGCTGGTACGTGGGCTTCACCAAGAAGGGGCGACCCCGTAAGGGCCCCAAGACCAGGGAGAACCAGCAGGATGTGCACTTCATGAAGCGCTACCCCAAGGGACAGGCGGAGCTGCAGAAACCCTTCAAATACACCACGGTGACCAAGCGCTCCCGGCGGATCCGCCCCACACATCCTGGTTAGGCCACCCGCTGTCCCCGAAAGGTGACCAGCCTCACTCACTCCCAGAGAACTGCACCAGAGGATTATTTTTACATGAAAAATAAGGAAGAAGCTCTATTTTTGTACATTGTGTTTAAAAGAAGACAAAAACTGAACCTAAACTCTTGTGGGAAGGGACAATAGGATTTCATTGTTGACTCGAACCCCCACAACAAAAAGACTCACACGAGGGGACTGTCACCCACCCACAGGTGCTTGCCTCTCCCCAGGGGTGACGACTCAAAACTTGTTCCCAGAGGAGGACTTGAATGAGGAAACCGACACTGCGAGAAACCAAAGTCCTTTTCCCAAAGGTTCTGAAAGCAACAACAACAACAACAACAAAAAACTTAAGACAAAAACAAAAAGCAAAGAGAAAGTAATACCCCCTCCTCTCAACAAACTCCCCCACTTCCCATCCCCTCGCCCTGCCCCGGACTCCAACAAAAATCGCTCTCTGGTTTGCAGTCATTTATTTATTGTCCACTGCAAGCTGCCCCGCGACACCGCGCAGGGAAGAAGGCGTGCCCCTGACAATTCTCCGCGCCTCGAACGACCTTCTGACGACAGACGCCTCGTCCAATCATGGTGACCCTGCCTTGCTCGCAGTTCTGGAGGATGCTGCTATGGACCGTCCATGACCCACGTGACCTAGTACACCAATGATAAGGGAATATTTTAAAGTCAGCTATATTATATATATTATATATATAAGCTATTTATTTCACCTCTCTGTATATTGCAGTTTCATGAACCAGGTATTACTGCCTCAACAATTAAAAACAATCCACAAATTATTTAAAAACCTGTGAGGTGAGTGATGGCTGGGGGACGAGGCTCTGGCAGGGTGGACTGTGTTTCCTTTACTCTTGACCTGTAGTCTCTGCGCCGGGGCTGGGGTCTTGCTCATTCATTCATTCATTCATTCACTTACTCGCACGTTCATTCATTGCTCCGTCTGTACCAGACACAGCTCTGTGGTACTGAGCAGACAGCCTTAGAGCAGATGAAACCCTTTGCTTCAAAGAGATCACATTCTCCGGTGTCACTGATTTAATGATTGACTAAATCATTTCTTCACATGCATTATGCAATCCCTCTCATGGTCTCATAGAGTGTGGCAGGGGTTGGGAGGAGGGAGCATCCAAGCCCACAGGGACCTGCGTTTAGTAATTCAGATTCATTTATGGGTTTATCCATTCAACATTGATTCATTAGCCACTTTTAAATAAGTGCCAGGCATTCTGCTACACACTGGAAAATGCATCAAAGTACAGAACAGACCAAAACTAAAACAACAAAAGTCATGTAGGTCATTATAGACCTGATTGAGACATCTGTGCATTCCCTGTGTTCAGCCCTGATAGAAGTAGGGGTACCTTCTGAGCAAGGTCACTGAATGAGAAAAGGAAGCTCATATCCAAATCCTAGACTCCCCAGCGTTGCAGCAGATGACCCTTTGTATGTCCCTCTGGTGTGTTTTGTCCTCCTAGGAGCCTTCCTACTCCCACCATCTAGGTATCCCTCAACAGTGCCCCGTGAGACAGAGAGGGACCTCCACCTCCGTGTCTGACAGGTAGACACACTGAGGCCCAGAATCACCATCAACTTGCCCAAGACCTCACCGTGAGTCCCTTGGTGATAAACCCTTGCATGTTGGTTACCTTGCACCGTAACACATAGTCAAGAAAACCAGCTTACAGAGAGGAACAAAGCTTCTTTTGGCTCATGGTTTTGGAGGCCCTGGTCCATGACATACATATGGGCTCCATGTGTTTGGAACCTGGGATGAGGCCGCACCCTGTTGGGGAAAGCACGTGGTAGGTGCTTCCTCATGGCCAGGGAAAGAAAGGAACAGCACCAAGTCACCTGCAAGGGCACACGCTCTTAGTGACCTCAAGGCTTCTCACAAGGCCCTACATCTTCTCAGTAGCTCTACTCTGGGGACCAAACTTAAGATAGACTTTTGAGGAACCCTTGTCCAAACCATAACACTTAAATGTTGAGGCTGTCATTCCTTGAGGAGCTTTGTCTGCTAACATCAATGGGATGGCGATTTCCCCCCCCCCCCCCAGCAACTGCAGCCAAAAGTCTGTGGGGCCAGAAGTCAGTTACTCATCCACCTGGTTGTCCAGTGGACAAGTACTGAGTTCACTCTTGTCAGACACTGCTGTCCCAGAGGCTGGTGGGAGCAGTGAGCTGGGCAGGTCTCTTCTTGCTTCCCACTGGGGAGATTGGCAGAACCAAGTAGGCATAAAATAGGCGAAAAATAAGGAGAGGGAGCAGGGCTGCCATTTCAGACAGGGTGGGCGCAGGTTGCCTCTGAGGGGGGATTTGGACAGGCTTGAAGGACAGAAGACTCATGTACACAGGGAAAGGGAATTCCTGGCAAAGGGGAGAGAGGGTGTGAAGGCTGGAGGCCTGCGGTAGAATGAGGAGGCCAGTGGGCCAGGCAGAGTTAAAGGGGCTGGCGGCTAACTGGAGGTGGCTAGACTCTGGCTTGTGCTTCTTGAGATAGGGTCTTGCTCTAGCTCAAGCTGACCTGGAATTCACTAAGTAGGGCGAACTCACAGTGATCCTCCGATCTCAGCCTCAGTGCTGGGATTAAAGGCATGTACCACCACACCTGGTAGAGAGACAGAGAGAGAAGAAGGAATGGGTGTGCC
This sequence comes from Dipus sagitta, assembly GCA_036346955.1. NCBI lineage: Eukaryota > Metazoa > Chordata > Mammalia > Rodentia > Dipodidae > Dipus > Dipus sagitta. The sequence continues at coordinate 44,933,259 of CM070777.1, read as the reverse complement.
AGGGCCTGCAGCCACTGCAAATGAACTCCTGATGCATGTACTACTTTGTGCATCTGGCTTTATGTGGGTGCTGTGGAATTGAACTCAGGTCGTTAGGCTTTACGAGCAAGTGCCTTAACCGCAGAGTCATCTCTACAGCCCCTTGCGTTTCTTTTTTAAAATATATTTTTAATTTATTTGAGAGAGAGGCAGATAGACAGAAAATGGGTGCGCCAGCGACTCCATCCACTGCAAATGAACTCCAGGTGCATGTGCCACTTTGTGCATCTGGCTTAAGTGGATCCTGGAAAATTGAACCTCAACCCCTTGGCTTTGTACGCAAGCGCCTTAACTACTAAGCCATCTCTCTATCACTCCTCTCTAACTTTTTTTTTTTTGTTGTTTGTTTGGAGGTATATTCTTGCTGTAGCCTGGGGCTGACCTGGAATTCACTATGTAGTTTCAGGCTGGCCTTGAAATCACAGCAATCCTCCTACCTCCACCTCCTGAGTGCTGGGATTAAAGGCATGCACCATCATGTCCAGTTTTGTGTTTATTTTTTAATTAATTTGAGAGAGAGAAAAAGTACGGGCACACTAGGTCCTCCTGCCACCACAAATGAACTCCAGACTCATGGGCCACTTTGTGCGTCTGGATTTACGTGGCTACTGGGGAATCGAGTACTGGGCCAACAGGCTTTGCAAGCAAGTGCCTTTAACCAGTGAGCCATCTCTCCTGTCCAGGCTTGAGTTTCTGTTTGCAGTGAGACACAGGTCTTCTGTTTTAAAGAGAAGGATGCTAGACACCAGCCCTTGGGCTCCTACCGACTCTGCTCCAGCATAGCACCCCAACATTGGCTCTACCCTTGGGACCCAAGTCATTTCCTGCTCCTAAGGCCTTGCCTCTGCTCCATCCCAGGAGCATGTGGCCTGTGGTCAGTTCCTTGTCATGCTTCTTTAGAGTCCCAGCCATGGGAAAACATGGGTAGATGCTGGTCTGGTTCCTTCTTCTCTAGGTAGCGTTCATTTCCTGAGCTGTGAGAACTGTGTAAATGATAACCAGGATGGACTGGTGGAAAAGTTCCCCACCATGAGTTATATCTTCTTAGGGACACTCACTCCAGAAAGCAGGTGGGGAAGGACTTCCCCATGGGCTGGAGAGATGGCTTAGCTGTGAAGGCACTTGCTGCAAAGCCTGACAACCCGGGTTCCCTTCCCTAGTACCCACGTAAAGCCAGACATACAAAGGAGCACAGGGATCTGGAGTTTATTTACAGTAGCTAAAGGCTCTGGGACACCCATTCTGTCTGTCTTTCTCTCTCCCTCCCTCCCTCTCTCTATTTCTCTCTTATCTCTCTCTCTGTTTGCAAATAAATTATTTTAAAAAAATTCATTTATTTATTTAAGAGAGAGAGAGGAAGAGGCAGATAGATAGAGAGAATGGGCATGCCAGGGCCTCCAGCAACTGCAAACGAACTCCGGATGCATGCACCCCCTTGTGCATCTGGCTTACATGGGTCCTGGGGAATCAAACCAGGGTCCTTAGGCTTTGCAGGCAAATGCCTTAACTGCTAAGCCATTTCCTCAGCCCCACAATTTGTTTTTTAAAGAAAGGACTTCCCTAGTCCAGCTGCACAAGGAACCCCCAAAATCACAGCCAAGGCAATCAGAGTGCCCACTGAATACCAAACACCATCCTATTAGATCTCTCCCAGCCTCCAGGGTGGGCATTGCTTGACCTACTTAATAAAGCAGGCTCAGAAAGGTGGGGTCACTTACTTGAGGCCACACTGATGTCCATCTCACCAGACGGACAAACAGATAAAGGCCACGTGTGCCCAGGCGCCTGATGCCTCTTTCCTCACTCACTGGACGAGGAACTAGAGCCCCTGGTATGTTGTTTGTCTTGGCCACGTTGCCCCACTTTGTGGTCTTAGGGAGATCACATCCATTCTAGGGCAGTATCTTCCATGATCCAGTCGTTTGTAACATATTTATTTACTTGAGAGAGAGAAGAAGAGGGAGGGGGAGAGAGAATGGGCGCCACTGGGCCTCTAGCCACCGCAAAAACCAAAAAAACCACAAAAAAAAACCTCCAGATGCCTGGGCCACTTTGTGCATCTGACTTTAGGTGTGGGGTACTGGGGAATCAAGCTGGGGTCTTTAGGCTTTGCAGGAAAGAGCCTTGACCACTATCTCTCCAGCCAATCCAGTTGCCTTGGGGAGCCTATGTTCTGTTCCAAAGAGAGGGCCAGTACCAGTGGATCGGTTCTGCCTGGTCTGTCTCTCCATCTCCCTTCACTTCAGAGAACAAGCAACCAGCTCAGGGACTTCCGGCGAGTCATAACCAAGCTGGCTGATGACCCCAAATAGAACAATGACAGCAAGCATGGGGGATATGGCAAAGGACATGGTGGAGGCTCTTCCAGTGAGAATGAGGGTCGAACTGCCCCCGTAATCTGAGGCAGAGGATTCTGGGAGAACGCTGGTCCTCTGCTCCCTCACAGTGCCTGAGCTCTGGGGAAAGATGAGGCCAGGCCTCATATGAAGAGGCAGGCAGGAATGGTGGGTGTGGGTTGGGTATTGTCCAACCCTGCCTGGGTGCGGTGTGGATCCAGAGTCTTTTGTCTGGATCAGCCTATATGGGACAGACAGCCGATGCCCTAATCTAAGACACAGCTCCCACATAGTAAGTTCTTGGTGTCTCAGTTGTTACTATGACCTCTGAGTTAGCTGTCATAGTGTCCCTTTTGTAGATGGGGAAACTGAGGCCAGACAAGCCTAGGATTGGCTCTAAGACCCACAGTAGAAAGTGACAGGACTGAAAATTGAACCCAGGCCCATTCTCACTTTCCACCTCCTGTAGTTCCTCCCCTCCCCTGCCTTTGCAGGAGGCAGAGATGGTTAACAGACGGCAAAGCCTGGGGCAGAAGTGAAGCTTCTGGCCTGGGGTGGGGAGCCTGTCCCACGGTGAGTAGGAGGGGTGAGGAATGTGTCTGCTAATCGTGGGAGCTGACCAGGTAGGGGAGCACGGCCCATGCCTAGAGCAGAAAGCTCACGATGTCTTCCTTCCTGGACCAGTTGGAGACTTGCCAGGCCAGGCCAGACCAGGATACCCAGGGCTTGAAATCCCCACAAATGGGCACAGTCCCAACCTCTTCCCCCGTCCCCCCACCTCCACAGTGACTGGGCCTTCCAAAAGAACAATAGTGAATTAGGTGCTAAAGATGTGAACACAGTCCCTAACCATGCAATTAGCTCGCAGGTCTGCTACAGACATTAGGCGGGAGTTGGGGACCAGATGGCTACCAGGCTCAGCCAGTGAGGCTGTCCTGGGACAGGACTTGCCCAGCTTCCTTGCTGAGCTTTCCAGCTCTGGCCAGGAGAGGAGGTGGCAGGTAGCCTTGAGTGTGGCCCCCCTGCAGGGCAGGCCAGTGATTAACCAGACATTCCCCTCCACCAACCCTTCCCCTGGGCACCGGTGCAGGCCTAATTAGCACTTGCTAGAATTTCCGGCTGCTGCGCTTGGTGGGGGGAGGAGGGGCAGGTATGCCATTTTCCAAGCTGACCCTCTGCAGCTGCAGACCCCCACAACCACCTCTGGGGTGGGTTAGAGTGCCGATGATGGTTCCAGAAGACACCACAGACTTGAGTCTCCTTTGCCCATCCCATCCAGGACGACTGGTCATGGACCGCACGTTCTCTGTGGGGGGGCTTCTCCAGTTTTCTCATTGACCTGTCACCACAATTCTCTGAGGCACTTGTTGGTTGGTTGGCTGTTTTTTTTTTTTTTTTTTTTAACTTTGTATGTGTGCGTATGAATGTATGTGCATGCGTGTGGGCATTTGTATGCCACAGCCCGTGGGTGGAGCTCAGAAGAGAACCTCAGGTGTCTGTCCTCGCCTTCCGCCTTGTGCGAGGCAGGGTCTCTCTGTCTCATTGTCCATCACTACGTATGCTGGCCCTTGAGCTGCTCCTCCCATGTTGCTGTAGTTTGTGCTGGGATTATAGATGTTCACTATGGGAGACAGCTTGTGCTTTATCTACTGAGTCAATCCCCCAGCTCTTAGGTCTTTTTTAAAAAAAAATTTTATATTTTTAATGTTATTTTTTTATTGACAACTTCCATAATTGTAAACAATAGCCCGTGGTGATTCCGTCCCCCTCCCCACTTTCCCCTTTGAAACTCCACTCTGCGTCATATCCCCTCCCCCTCTCAATCAGTCTCTCTTTTATTTTGATGTCATGGTCTTTTTCTATTATTGTTTATTTATTTAGTATTCATTTGACAGAGAAAGAGGGAGAGAGAGAGAGAATGGGCGCTCCAGGGCCTCCAGTCATTGCAAATGAACTCCAGATGTGTGCGCCCCCTTCTGCATCTGGCTAACGTGGGTCCTGGGGAACTGAACCTAGGTCCTTCGGCTTTGCAGGCACATGCCTTAACTGCTAAGCCATCCCTCCAGCCCCTTTCCTCTTATTATGATGGTCTTGTGTAGGTAGTGTCAGGCATTGTGAGGTCATGGATATCCAAGCCATTTTGTGTCTGGAGGAGCATGTTGTAAGGAGTCCTACCCTTCCTTTGGCCCTTACATTCTTTCCGCCACCTCTTCCACAATGGACCCTGAACCTTGGAAGGTGTGATAGACATATTTCAGTGCTGAGCCCTTCTCTGTCACTTCTTAGCGCCATGGTGCCTTCTGAGTCATCCCAAGATCATTGCCATCTATAGTCTGTCTTAAGGGAAAAAAACAAACAAACATATATCAGAGGGATGGCAGTGTTTTACATTTTCTTATTAAACATTTATTCAGACTTGTGGGGAAAGTATTCTCATTTAACTTTTTTAAAAACATTAAAAAAATTTTTTTGCAAGTAGAGGGAGATAGAGAGAAGATAGAAAGAGAAAGAATATGGGCATAATAGAGCCTCTAGCCGCTACAAATGAACTCCAGATGCACGCACCACTTTGTGCATCTGGCTTTATGTGAGTACTGGGGAATCAAACTGGTGTCATTAGGCTTTGCAGGAAGGGGCCTTAACCACCAAGCCATCTCTCTCCAGCCCCTCATATAACACTTGCAAAAAGATTACCGGCTTCTATAAATACACACTATCTTTTTTGACCTCTTTTGTTATTGTTTTGAGGTAGGATCTCACTATAGTCCAGGCTAACCTGAAACTCCAGGCTGGCCTCAAACTCATGACAATCCTACTTCAGCCTCCCAAATGCTGGGATTAAAGGTGTACTCCAGCAAACCTGGTTTTTTTCTTAACTTTAAAAATTTATTTATTTATGGGCTGGAGAGATGGCTTAGTGGTTAAGTGCTTGCCTGTGAAGCTTAAGGACCCCGGCTGGAGGCTCAATTCCCCAGGACCCACGTCAGCCAGATGCACAAGGGGGCGCACGCATCTGGAGTTCGTTGCGTCCATTCTCCCTCTCTCTCTTTCTGTCTCTGCCTCCTTCTCTCTGTCGCTCTCAAATAAATAAATAAACAAAAAATTTAAAAATTTATTTATTTAATTTTTTGTTGGGGGGGGGGAGAATGGGTGCGCCACCTTGTGCACCTGTGGCTTACGTGGGTCCTGGGGAATTGGACCTGGGTCCTTAGGCTTCGCAGGTAAGCACCTTAACCTTTAAGCCATGTCTCTAGCCCTTTCTTTCTTTCTTTCTTTTTTAATTTTTTTCTTCATTTTTTATTTATTTATTTGAGAGCGACAGACACAGAGAAAGAGGCAGATAGAGAGAGAGAGGGAATGGGTGCGCCACGGCTTCCAGCCACTGTAAATGGAACTCCAGATGCATGCGCCCCCTTGTGCATCTGACTAACGTGGGTCCTGGGGAATCAAGCCTCGAACCGGGGTCCTTAGGCTTCACAGGCAAGCGCTTAACCGCTAAGCCATCTCTCCAGCCCTCTAGCCCTTTCTTAACTTTTAAAAACTTTATTTATTTGTTTACTTATTTATTTATGAAAGAGAGAGAGAGAGACTATGGGTATGCTGGAGCCTCTAGTTATTGCAAACTAACTCCAGACACAGGTGCCACTTTGTGCCTGTGGCTTTACATGGGTACTGGGTAATCAGACTCAGTCCATCAAGCTTTGCAAGCAAGTGCCTTAAACCACTGTGCCATCTCCCAGCCTCACATTTTTTTTTTAATTGATTCGGGGTTTCCCTGTTGGATCCCAGGTTGACTTTAAACATTGCATGTAGTCTAGGCTGCTCTTGAATTCTGGATTCTCCTGCCTCCACCTCCTAATTGCTGGGATTATTAGGCATGCACTGCTCCTCCCCACCCTCTCACTTGTGGGCACAGCTCTTATTGGTTGTTTTCTGTCACATGTCATTGGTCATGTATTTCTTCTTAGTTATCTAGATATACTTGATTGCACAGGATAGGAATTCTATAGAAAAAAATACACACACACACACACACACACATATAATTATTGAAGGGGACTCATGAGCGAAACAAGTTAACAGTCACCCTAGTCCAGTTGTTGCACCTGTAGGTTCTGTGCCCATACACAGATTCACTGTCTCAATCTAGAACATTCTCTGGCCACCGGCTTTCAACACAGCGCCTTAGGGGTTCATCCCAGAGGAGAACAGGAAGGAAGGAGTGCAGTGCTGTGGACAGTGTGGTTAGAAAGCAGCAGGAGGAGCGGGGTGCCCTGAACGTCTGCTGCACAGGGAAGCTGGAGAAAAGCTGGGGTCAGAAAACCCCAGAGATTTTCCAAAACGACTCAGGAAAGAGCACGTTAGGTACAAGCAAAGAAAAGAGGAGAAAAATACCCAAGAGCCGGGCGTAGTGGTACACCCTCTTTAATCCCAGTACTCCGGAGGCAGAGGTAGGAGGATTAACATGAGTTCGAGGCCACCCTGAGAATACATAGTGCATTATCCCAGGTCAGCCTGAGCTAGAGCGAGACCCTATCTTGAAAAAAAAAAAGTGCCTGAAGACTGAAGAGTGGGCTGAGGCCAGAGCATGGGTACAAGGTGACTGCAGGGATGAGCCTTGGAAAGGAGGTGGTCAGATGGTAAGTAAATAAATAAATACAAACAAAATATAATAAAAAATTTAGCCAGGCATGATGGCATATGACTGTAATCCTAGCACTTGGGAGGGAGGCAGAGGTAGGGGTTCCAGACCACCCTGGGTTAGAGCAAGATCATACTTTGAAAAACAAAGTAATAATAATGATAAATAAGATAGTTTCTTTTTTTTTTGTTCATTTTTATTTATTTACTTGAGAGCAACAAACAGAGAAAGAGGCAGATAGATAGAGAGAAAGAGAGAGAATGGGCACGCCAGGGCCTCTAGCCCCTGCAAACAAACTCCAGACACGTGCGCCCCCTTGTGCATCTGGCTAACGTGGGTCCTGGGGAATCGAGCCTCGAACCGGGGTACTTAGGCTTCACAGGCAAGCGCTTAACCGCTAAGCCATCTCTCCAGCCCGGATGGTTTCTTTCAAGTATACCATGTGCTTTGACCACATCCACCCCTCCTGTTCCCTCCCTAACCCTTCTTCCTCCTCTCTCCTCTCACTGGTTTCCATCCTTCTCCCAGTCTCTTACATCTATGTATGTATGTATGAATACATATACGTAAATGCATATGTATGTTTCTATAAAGGATTCCGGGACCCACAAATAAGAGAAAACATGTGATATTTGCCTTTTTTTAACCTAGCTTAATATGATAATCTCTAGTTTCATCTATTTTTCCTGCAAACAACATAATCTTATTCTTCTTTATGACAAATAAAATGTTATATGCACCACACTCTCTCTCTCTCTTTTTTTTTTTTTTTTTTTTTTTTGAGGTAAGATTTTGCTCTATCCCAGGCTGACCTAGAATTCACTATGTAGTCTCAGGGTGGTCTCTTTTGCCTCCTAAGTGCTAGGAGTAAAGGCATGGGCCACCATGCCCAGCTCACATTTCTTTTTTTTTTTTTGAGGTAGGGTCTCGCTCTAGCTCAGGCTGACCTGGAATTCACTATGTAGTCTCAGGGTGGCTTTTGAACTCATGGCGATCCTCCTACCTCTGCCTCCCAAGTGCTGGGATTAAAGGCATGTGCCACCATGTCCGGCTTACATTTCATTTTTTAAAATTTATCTTTTATTTATTTGAGAGAAAAAGAGAGAGAGGTAGATAGATAGATCAATAGATAGATAGGTAGATGAGAGAAGGAGACAATGGGTGTGCCAGAGACTGCAGCCACTGCAAATGAACTCCAGACTCATGCCACCTTGTACATCTGGCTTTACATAGGTCCTGGGGAATTAAACCTGGGTCCCTTGCCTTTGCAGGCAACACCTTAACCACTAAGCCATCTCTCCAGTCTTTCATTTTAAAAAATATTTTTATTTATTTATTTGAGAGAGAGATGGAGAGGGACAATGGGCAGCTAGGGCCTCCAGCCTCTGCAAACAAATTCCAGAGGCATGCGGCACTTTGTGCACCTGGGTTTATGTGAGTACTGGGGAATCCAATTTGAGTTGCTAGCCCTTACAGGCAAGTGCCTTAACCACTGAGCAATCTCTCCAGCCCCTTATTTATGTTTATATTTATTTATTTGAGAGAGGAAGAGAGAGAAAGAGAATGGGCTCGCCAGGGCATCCAGCCCCTGCAAACGAACTGCAGACGCATGCGCCCCCTTGTGCATCTGGCATACGTGGTCCTGGGGATTCAAACCTGGGTCCTTTGACTTCGCAGGCAAGTGCCTTAACAGCTAAGCCATCTCTCCAGCCTTATTTATTTGAGTCTGGATTTTGGTGAGTATGTGATGTCTGGAGCTGTTGTGACCATGGGGACAGTAAACCACCACACTGAAGAGGGCAGTGCAAAGGGACAGAAAGAACCTGATGACATTGCTCATCTGCTCGGTTAAGCCATCATGTTGTCTTCTCAGTTTTTGAGATGTTAACATTTCCTTGTATCTCCTTTTTTTCCTTTTTCTTTTTGTGCTGGGGCTTAAACCCAGGGCCTTGTGCACGCCAGGCAAGCACTCAACCACTGAGCTACACTCCCAGCCCCTTCCTGTATCTACTTCACTCTGTTTTGTTTGTTTGTTTTTTCGAGGTAGGGTCTCGCTCTAGCCCAGGCTGACCTGGAATTCACTACGTAGTGTCAGACTGGCCTCGAACTCACAGTGATCCTCCTACCTCTGCCTCCCGAGTGCTGGGATTAAAGGCGTGCGCCACCACGCCCGGCTCCTGTATCTGTTTTTTAGGTAGGTTTTATGTTAGTGATGCTGACAGCTTTCCCAGATGGTACAGAAGAGATGGGAGAATTTGAAGAGAAGGAAGAGTTTTTCAGGAAGGGGACACATCCCAGACAAAGATGCTGAGAGCGCAGATCAAGTGTAAGGAGGACAGGAAGTCGTGGTCGGTCTAGTTCTGAGGAAAAGTTGAACAGGGTTCCATCAGATGAGGCGCTTCCCCCTGCCACTGTCTTCGGGAACTCTTGTGAGCTCCCTTCTTCACCTGCCTCCCTCCAGGTTTACCAGGGAGGGCGATGCAGGTGGGAGGAAGGTAACAAGTTCTCTGAGTCTCGCTCTGGCTCTGCGTGAGTCCCTGAGCTGGGCTGAAGGGGTGAGGGGTGGCTGCCTCTGCACGGGGCTCCCAGCCTGGGGACGAGACCGGAGCAAACCTGCTATAAACATGTGCTCAACTTTCAGAGGGAGGGTTGGAGCTGGCTCAAGGACTGACATTTGCTTTTTATTTTAACTTTATATTTTGATGATCAGTTTCTATATATGGAAGAAACTTACATTTTCCTTTTAAGCACATGTGAACAAAAGCATGAAGAGTTAATATAAGGGAAACTAGCTGGTAATGTTATAGGTGGCACGTGGATCTATTGAAACACGTGCAATGAGAAAAAACCCAAATACGCACACAGGCATGTGAGTGTGTGAGTGTGTGTGTGTGTGTGTGTGTGCACGCGCGTGCATTTGGGATTGGTGAGTAACATTTATCTACTCAGTTCTTATGACAGCAGGTCTACTCCTTAGGAATTACTGTTCCTGAATTTTGCTTGGTGGAGACACCGCGCCTACAGATGACCTTCCTTGCCACTTGATGGCTGGTGCGTCCCTGAGTTTTTATCTGGGAAGGGCCCCTCCCTTGTGGCCTTTCCTTGTTTGACCTTAGCTGGGAAAGTCTGCACCAGGCATTCTCAATACTCCGTGCAAGCCCCACATCATGAATGACTGCCGAAGGGTCATGAATAGTTATTTGGGGGTTGCAAATAAACTTTAGTGAGTAGGCACATATTCAATCACAGAATCTGTGAATAAGAATTGACTATCTCATCTATCTATGACCTATCATCTTTCTTTTTGGGGGGGGCGGTTTGAGGTAGGGTCTCACTCTAGCCCAGGCTGACCTGGAATTCACTATGTAGTGTCAGGGTGGCTTCAAACTCACAGTGATCCTCCTGCCTCTGCTTCCCAAGGGCTGAGATTCAATGGGGGCACACCATGCCCGGCTATAACCTATCATCTGTATACCTATAAGTCATTTACCTATCTTTTGTTTATTTTTTTTATATGGGCCTTGGGAAATAGCTCAGTGGCTAAAGGTGCTTGTTTGCAAAGCCTATTAGCCCAGGTTCAATTCCCCAGCCATCCAAAGCCAGACAGGCATTTGACTGCAGTAGCAAAAGAGACCCTGGTATGCACATGTATATACACACACACACACACGTACACACACGTACACACACACACACAAATAAATAACATAAAATAATTTTTTGAGGTAGGGTCTCTGTCTAGCCCAGGCTGTCCTGGAATTCACTATGTAGTCTCAAGGTGGCCTTGAACTCACAGCAATCCTCCTACCTCTGCCTTCTGAGTGCTGAGATTAAAAGCATGTGCCACCATGCCTAGCTTTTAAAAAAATATTTTTATTTATTTATTTGAGAGAGAAAGATACAGAAATAGGCAGGGAGAGAGAGAATGGGCATGTCAGGGCCTCCAGCCACTGCAAATGAACTCCAGATGCGTGCGGCCCCTATGTGCATCTGGCTTATGTAGGTGCTGGGGAGTTGAACCTGGGTCCTTTGGCTTTGCAGGCAAGTGCCTTAACTGCTAAGCCGTCTCTCTAGCCCAGCCATGCCTGGCTTTTAAAAAATATTTGTTATTTGCTCACTTGTACATGTGTGCACATGTGTGTGCACGCACACATGCATGTGTGTATGTATGTATGGGTACACCAGGGTCTCTTGCTGCTGCGAATGAATGCCAGATGTATGTGCCACTTTTTGCATTTGGCTTTACAGGGGTTCTGAGGAATCATGCTTGGGCTGGCAGGCTTTGCAAGAAAGTCCCGTTAACCATTGAGCCACCTCCTTACCCTATCTTCTGTTTATTGTCTATCAGCTACCTGTCACTTACCTGTCCGTGCACCCATCATGCCCTTAGCTCTTAGGGTTTGAGTCAGCAGCTCTAGCTGTCTCCTTATCTTTTCTGTTTGGGTATTTTATTTCTGTTTGATGATACAAAATACCTCAAGGTCCTTTCTACACTCATCTCCTTTGGTTTCTCCCTACGTTAATGCAACCGGAGCTCTGTAGCTTATGACCGAAAACGTCCTGACATCATTAACAAAGCCTCGCATGGTAGGTTCTCAAGGAACGTCGGCTGTTTCCTTCCTTCCGGACGGCTAAAGGGCCGGGTAAAGAAAACCAAAGCCTCATGTGGCCGGGAGAAGACAGGTTGTGCCATGGAGGGCAGAGAGAAACCCTCGTCGGTGCTCTTGCACACATGGAAGTCACTGGATTACAGACCCAATGGCAAGCTATTTTTAGTGGTGGTGGTGGTGATGGTGTGTGTGTGTGTGTGTGTGTGTGATGTGTGCACTGAGGTTCCTGGCCAGCAACTCTGTTTGTATCAGCTGTCAGCACATCAGAGGCGCAGTCCACATTTGTCATAATTCATTACACTAATTAACCACGTTTGAGAACTGGGCGAGGGCCAGCGGGTGCGGGAAGCGCCACATTGTTGTGTCTCAACCTCTTGGGTCAGAATTTCCACGGTCTGATGGACTGCCATCTCCTGCACATGTGTCCCCCTCACAAGAGGACCGTGATGAAATCATCACGCTTACGTCTTTGACTATTCTCTGCAGATGATGCCTGTGGCAGGAGGCCAGAGGCAAAGAGCATTCCAGAACTTGGCTCTGTAAGCTCTGCTCTGTACCCAGAGGAGCGTGGAATTACCCTGGCATCCGATACCAGATTGGGCATCCTTTTGGAGTGTACCCCTCCCTGGATGGCTCCTTGGGTGAGGTGTTTAGCCTAGGCCTTGGGTAGGACAAATGGCACGGGCTATACCAGCCCCTCTTGAAACCTGGTTGGGAGAAGCCATCTCTCAAGTCCCTGTTTCAGTGGGTGGGCATTGCTGATCCAGTTGATGGTGGCAGAATCAGCGATGATTCTTGACTCCTGCCATGCCTGATCGTTGAGTTCTGTCTGGACCTTTGGCATCTCTCACCTAGACTACAGCGGCAGCCTCACCCTTAGGCTCCTCTCTTCCTGTCTCTGCCCTTCATCTTTCCTGAAGGCTGCAGCTAAAGGGGGCTTAAAAAAATAAAATTAAGAACTTATCCAGGGGCTGGAGGGATCACTTAGCGGTTAAGGTGCTTGCCTGCAAAGCCAAAAGACCCAGGTTTGATTTCCCAGGCCCCACAGGTGCACAAGGTGGCTCATGCATCTGGAGTTCATTTGCAGTGGCTGGAAGCCGTGGCATGCCCATTCTCTCTCTCTCCCTCTTTCTCTCTGTCAAATAAATAAACAAATACATACATACATATAAAATATTAACAAAAAAACTTAGCTAGGCATGGTGGTGCATGCCTTTATTCCGAGAACTCAGGAGGCTGAGGAAGGAGGATTGCCATGAGTTTGAGGCCACCCTGAGACTACATAGTGAATTCCAGGTCAGCCTGGACCAGTGAGACCCTACCTCAAAAAAAATAAATTAAATATAAAACTTTATTAAAATTTCCATAATTCCTTCCCACTGTCCCCCTTTGGCCTCCCCTCCTCCATCTGCCTTCTCTGAAACCCCTCTTCTTTCTTACTATTTTATCTTCTGTTTTTTAGTGTGTGTGTGTGAGAGAGAATGAGAGCTCATGAAAGAGAAAGAACTGCCATGCTGTGGCCCCTAGCCACTGCAATCAAACTCCAGACATGTGTGCCACCTTGTGCACATGCATGACCTTGTGCCTCTGGCTTACATGGGCTCTGGGACATTGAACCTGTGTCCTTAGGCTTCGCAGACAAGCGCCTTAACCACTAAACCAGCTCTCTATCCCTCTCCTATTTTTTTTTTCTTTTGGTTTTTCAAGGTGGGGTCTCACTGTAGCCCGGGCTGACCGGGAATTCACTATGTAGTCTCGGAGTGACCTTGAACTCACAGCCATCCTTCTACCGCTGCCTCCCGAGCGCTGGGGTTAAAGGCGTGCGCCACCACACCCTGCCCGTCTTCCAGTTTAATGTCTTTCTTTTTCTGCCCTCCTCTATCATCCATGACAATATGTTGATTCCAGCCTGGAATCAATATATTGTCATAGATGGGCCCAATATTATGCAGGTTTTGCACAGGTAATGACCGCTTCTGTGAGGTCATGAATGCAATGACCACTTTGTGTCTGGAAGAATTCCAAAGCACTCCTCCCCATGCTCTGGCTCTTACATTCTCTCCTCTTCCATCAGAGTCAAAGTGGGCTTTTGTAAAATGCAAGCAGAAGCATATCACTCACTACTTTCTCATTTCCGGGTCTTTGCAATGACTTAGAAGCCCCTCCCTGAGCTGGTGATGCTGGGCATGGATGTCTGCTCATTTCCCAGCCTTGTTTGCCAGACCCCCATCACCACCCCCACGTATCTATTTTCTATAAATTAATGTAATGGTTAATCTTGATGGTCTGCTGGATTGGATTAACGCCCGCCTAGGAGATTAGGAGAGCCCAACTTTGAGTGTGCTGTGAGCGTATTTCCAGAGAGGATTAGATCATGAGGCTGCTGGTCTAACGAATGGTTTAATCTGTTACTGGATTGGAAATTCGAATAGATTTTTGGGCGGTGGCAGAACTTCCTGCCGGGTTGGAGGAAGTAGGTCACTGAAGACGTGTCCTGGGATGCTGTTTTCTTTCCTCCGTCCATTCCTGTATTCCTGTCAATCTACACTTGTCCAGTATGATCAATGAGCTCCTCCACTCTGTTCCCTGTGAGGTGAGGAACCTACTGCACCACCTGCTCCCACTGCCAGAATGTTCTGTGGGAGTCCGGGGGAGGAGGAAACCATGGGCTGAAGCCCCTGGAAACTCCGGTCAACATAAAGAATTCCTCTTTGAAGTTTGCATCCCACGTTCTGTTATAGCAATAGAAAGCTGATGGATACGGCACATTTGTATCAGGAGCTGGGGGAAGTCATTGCTGTGATTAAATCTCATGATGTCATTCTAAGTTTTTGGCACTGGCTTGTGGGAGAAGTTGGGGAAGTTGGATATACAGGCTAGAGAAGGGCTAGCGCACCGTCAGCCCTGCTTGGTGGGGCAGTGTGGTGGGAACTTAGGTGAGCAGGTTGTCGGCAGAAAAGAGGAAGCAGTGCTGCGGGGGACCTTCTGCTGTGAATTAAGTAGTATTTGCTACATGCTCCTGCTGCCTCAGTGTCTCCTTCTGCCTCACCACAGACCCAACAATCAACAGAGTCCGGGACTATGGGATGGACCTCTCTTAAACTGCCCTTAGAATAAATATTTCAGCTTTTCAAACTGCTCTATCATGTATTTTGTCACAACAACAAGAAACATAACACAATTTCTTTTTTATTATATCTATTTATGTATGAGAGAGAGAAAGAGAGAGAGAAAGGGCACGCTAGGGCCTCGAGCCACCGCAAATGAACTCCTGGTACATGTGCCATCTCGTGCACCTGGCTTTATATGGCTACTAGGAAATCTAACCTGGGTCCTTTGGCTTTGCAGGCAAGTGCCTTAACCATTAAGCCATGTCTCCAGTCACGGAAAAGTAACACAATTTCTGCTATATGTAACCAAAGACCCTGATTCCTGAATCATCAACAAATATAGTTCAGCGTGTTAGAAGCAGGGCAAAGACGTTCTTACCATGTGCTCAGTAACTGGGCCGCCAATTTTAGACACTGAAGGTATGAGGGTTAGAATCTATGTCTTGGGTGACATTGTTTAAGCTGCTGGGTCTGCCCTTACCTGCAGCCACTGCTAAAATGTCCCAGTGTCGCGAGTCAGCAGATTCTCCTTACTGATCAAGCTGTTTTGAATTCAATTTCTGGGGCTTTCAACTTTATAAAAGTGTTGAACTATGGGGAGATGGCGTAGTAGATAAGGCACTTGCCTGCAAAGCCAAAGGACCCAGGTTTGATTCCCCAAGACCCATGTAAGCCAGATGCACAAGGTGGCACATGTATCTGGAGTTCGTTTGCGGTGGCTAGAGGCCCTGGTGTGCCCATTCTCTCTCTCCCTCTCTCTCTCTCTATCTATCTCTATCTGCCTCTCTCTCTATCTCTCTCAAATAAATAAATAAATTTTTTTAAAAAGATGTCGAATTTTGGACAATGACGATATCTGCCTTCTCCTGACCCAATTAGCTGCCAACGCGAACTTGCAACTTGTATTAATCAGGACTATGACCATCTTCTCTGCTTTGGGGGTAAGAATAGCATCTTTGCTCCATGAACAGATTTAGTAGCACTCTCACCCATTACTTCATTCAAGCCATCCGGAGCTGTGTTTCCATCTTACACAAGGGAATTGAGGCTTGGAGAAGTCACAGGCTTGTCCAGGGACAGCAAGTCAGAATTAGAACTAGTATTTCAATCCTGTTCTCTAACTCAGGATTTTTATGGTATTTTTTTTTCATGTTTTTTTTTTTTTCTTTTGGGTGGAATTATGGATCGAATGATGGTTTCCTGTATGCTAGGCAAGTGCTCTACCACTAAGCCATATCCCTAAGACTTATATCTTCTTATATTCATTCAATTATTCATTCAGTTATTTAAGAGCAGGAAAAAATTATCAAGTTCCTCTGACATACAGGCAGCTTGCTAAACTTGGGTGATATGCCAATGAACTCATCAAGGACTCTATCCTTAAGGGACTTGACCCAGACAGTGGCCATGGTGTGTGGAAACATTCGTGATGGGGTAAGGTATTCCTTCATTCTGAGCTTGAATAGCTCAGCAAGCAACCGCTGTGGTGGACCCCACACAATCCCTTCCAGTCTGCTTGTCTCATGGTTGAAGATCCAAATTCCAGGCGAGGGTGAGGTGGGGCCAAGGGCAGTGGGGACCTGGACAACTCTCAAGAGGAGGTTGGGACCCTGTTGGGAAGAGAAATGGCCAAAGCAAATGTCGGCTGTAATTGGGGATACCTCAGTCCTTCACTGATCTCCGGGCTGACAAGCCTGGGGAATGGAAAAGCATAGTTTCTATGAATTCTAAACCCTAGCTTTCATTTAGTGGATATTTGGGTTTTACCCTCTGAGTCCTTTTACCTTATTTTGGTAACATCTCCTGTGGGTACTGCCAAATCTTTGAGGCAGAAGGAGGAGATGGTGAGGAGGACCATGGAATTTTGCATCATCCCCTACAGCCCACAGCAGACATGACTAATGGACTCTGGCATTCTTTCCCACTGAGCCCAAAAGAAAAACTCAGAAGTCTCACCATACTCCTCTAGGCAGCCCCAAACAATCGATCAGAATTGGCCTATGTTGTAAGAACCTGTTTGCCCATCTTGCTTTGAGAACAGTGAGGTCTTAGAAAAACTGGCAGATTGCACGTCAGTTTGTTCTATGTGCTAAACAATGGCCCAAATGGCCTGTCAGGTGCCGGCAGGTTCTGAGCACTTGGAACGGGAAGGTCTCTTGGTGACTGGGCACAGAGGTACTTCCTGGGCTAGGCTCTGAGCTGTGTCATAGAGTCTCCCCTCCTCCTCCCTCTGGGCTTCTGGACTGGGGCTCCAGCAGATCACATGCTGGGAGGAGAGGTCAGGCAACTCTGGCTAGGGAGGTGGAT
Source organism: Dipus sagitta (assembly GCA_036346955.1). Classification (NCBI taxonomy): domain Eukaryota; kingdom Metazoa; phylum Chordata; class Mammalia; order Rodentia; family Dipodidae; genus Dipus; species Dipus sagitta. The sequence continues at coordinate 44,916,215 of CM070777.1, read as the reverse complement.
TCAGGAAGTTGAAGTGGGGCTGGAGAGATGGCTTAGCGCTTAAGGCCTTTGCCTGCGAAGCTTACAGACCCAGGTTTGACTCCCCAGAACCCACATAAGCTAGAGGCACAAGGTGGCGCACGTGTCTGGAGTTCCATTGCCGTGGCCAGAGGCCCTGGCGTACCAATTCTTTCTCTCTCTCTCTCATAAAAAAGAAGGACAGTCACTGTTTATGGAGGTCTGTGTGGACATCATTCTTTTACTGACGAGGACACTGAGCCCAGAGGGTCACGTGGCCTGCACGGGCCCTAAGAAAAGGAAGGGCCTATGTTACTTATGGTGAATTGCCAACCCACAACTCCCTCCAAGTCACCCCGGAATGCTCTTCTCACTGACTCCACCGCTGGACCCAGGTTGGTCCTCACCTCCCATAAGCACCTGTCCTCAGTCCTGTGGTGGCGGTTAGTTTCTTCTTTGCCTCCCCATTGTGATAGACACCTGCTAGTTATGAAGACTGTCTCAATTTCCCGCTTCCCCTGCAGGTAAGTGGCAGCAGTGCGACTGTTTCTAGCCAGTGGAATGGGCAAAGGTATGCGATTTCTGAGCCAGGCTGTAAAATCCTCCATGTAGTTTTCTGTGATGTCTCTCTCTTGCTTGTTGGCTGACATCCAGTAGAAGATTGCTGCACACGCTTGTAAGGAGGCCTGGATCCCAGGATGAAGGCATGGAGCAGGAGCCCCTCCTGATGCACTGTGCCGTATGGTGTTTTGTCGGGCTTTTGAGATTCAGGGACTCTTTGTTAAAGCAGCTTGCACTAAACTGCCTGACGAATACATCCAGTATCTTTTTTTTTTAATGTTCTATTTGTTTATTTGTTTATATATTTATTTGAGGTGGGAGGGGGCAAATGGGTGGGCCAGGCTCTACCCACTGCAAGTGAACTCCAGACACATGGGCCACCTTGTGCATTAGGCTTTTATGTGGGTACTGGGGAATCGAACCTGGGTCCTTAGGCTTTGCGGGCAAATGCCTTAACTGCTGAGCCATCTCTACAGTCCTCCACTATCTTATACCTTGTGTATTGCATCAAAAACCATACAACATAACCAAATAATCAGTCATTTATCTTTTCATCCCACTGGGTTGGAAGCTCCCTGAGGGCAGATAAGATTTCTCTCTGGGGCTAGAGAGACAGCTTAGCAGTTAAGGCGCTTGCCTGCAAGGCCAAAGGACCCAGGTTCGATTCCCCAGGGCCTACATAAGCCAGATGCACAAGGTGGTGCATGAGTCTGGAGTTCGCTTGCAGTGGTTGGAGGCCCTGGCATGCCCATTGTCTTTCTCTCAATTCTATCTACCCTTCTCTTTCTTTCATTCTCTCTCTCTCTCTCTCTCTCTCTCTCACACACACACACACACACACAAATAAATAAATTAATTAAATGCATAAAAATATTCTTTTCTGAATGCCCAATGCCCAGAACAAGAAGTTCCAACCTTGTTTCAGGAATGCATGAACACACTGTTGGATCTACAGTGACAGTGGCTGGGTTGTTGCTTGAATCACCTTGGGCAAATGCTTAACCTCTCTGAGCTTAGTGACCTCATCTGTAAAGTAGAACAACTGGAAGCTCCTACTTCATAGAATCATTGGAAGCTTAGCAAAAATGAACAAGAACTTACATTTTCAGTAAGTATAACTCTCATGATCATAATTACTCTTGTCCCCAATTTACACTCAAATTCTGAGAGGTTGCCTGACTGGACCACGGTCACTGGGTAAGTGGCACTTGAATTCAGGTCATGCCCTTTTGGTCATGCTTGTGGATGAAGTAGAGAGCACATAGGGCACCTCGATCTTTCCCTGCAAAATTCTGGGTGAAATTCTAGCCTTCTCAGCCACAGTATTGACCTGGGAGATTCTAATGTCCTCAGCTGAAGCAAAGGACCCGTTGTGACTTCCCTGGGAATCATTGCATGACTGAAAGATCTTTCAAGGCTTGGGAACTGGTGTCTCCACAGCTAGAGGTGCCTCTGAGCTTCCCAGAGACCCTCTGGAGAGATGTGCTCTTACAGAGTCACTGGCAAATGAACAGCCCCCAGCACCATTTGTCAGGGCCCTTTGTTTAGCCCCCTCATCTACCTCACTGCTGCTTTGGTGGTCTCTGAGCCTCTGAGGACTGGTGTTCATGGGAAGAATTCTTCCCAGTGCCGGGGATCAAACTGAGGGTCTTACCCATGCTGGGTTAAGCGCTTTATCTCTGAACTGCAATGTCAGTCCCCTGACCCCCCCCCCAGAGGAAGCTTTCTAGGTTCCTGAGGGGTAGGACAGGAAAGCCATTACAGGGATTCCCCCAGGCCTAGATAGGAGGGTTCTGCCTGGAGTCTGACTTAAGTTTCCAGGGAACTTTGGGGAACCTCAGGGGACCTTGGCCTGGAGCAGTGGTAGGGGGCCTGGGCCATGTCTGCTAAGGATGGTGGCCTGCTGTGCTCCACCCTCCCCTCGGTTGGAAACGCCCATGCTCTTGCCCTTCCCTCCCCCTTCTCCCACCTACCTTCCCAGAAGCCACCCATCCAGCAGTGGTCCCCAGCCTTCCTTTCAGCCTCAGGGGCCTCCCCCACAGGGATGCTCTTGCCTGACCGGAGGGGGGTCTGAGGGCAGCGAGGTCCTGGATTGTTGACCTTGGAGTACCTGCGTAGGAGGAGGGAAAAGATGACGGGCTCTATGAGTTTGGGAAGAGTGCTGTTCCTTGTCAGAGTGACGGTGAGCTGGGGGCTCTGGGGACAGCAGCAGCAACACGCGAGGCAGTGCAGCAGGGGAGAGATGCGGTAACCCGCACGGGGCTGCTCTCCCTTGGCCTCTCTCCAGGGTTCTGGCTCCCTCGGCTTTTGACTTGCCTTGCACTCATAGGACCCTCCTGGCCCTGCCCTTGGGTTTTCTTGGCTGAAGCCCTTTGGAGAGCCTGTTTCTCTTGGATGTAGCCTACGTTCCCCAAATTCCCATAAAAGGGTCAAAGAATTTTCTTTTTATTCAATAAAGCAAAGAAAGGCCAGGGCTGCCTTTAGAACTGAATTTGCATTTCCTGGCTTTGGCCCCCAAACACCTTCAGGCCGTCTTTCAGGTCCTTCCAAGCAGCCCACTTTAAACAGGAATGCCAAGCACATCAGGGCGAGGGTTGTTCTGCTAACAAGCGCACAGCCTTGACCTTGAGTGTCTAGATAGACTCAAATCTGGCATGGTCCGTCCCTTTTTAAGTGGCCACTCTGCCTCAGTTTGATTCCAGTGAGTGACAGCTGAAGGGATGCTTGGGGGAGGTCTGGGGAGCCTGGGTGTCTAGACCCCTTGGATCTTGCTGCAGAAGCTATACTGTAGCTCTGCTCATAATGACCATACGATGCAGGTAGGATGACGGCAAAGAGGAGGGACTAAGGACTTGCCCACTGGTAAGGCAGACCAGGAATCCCAGGTACCATGAGGCTGGGTGGGGGTGGAGAGCAGTTTGCACCACCTGTGTGCACCGTAATGCCAGACATTCATCGTCCCAGCCCCCCCACCTGGCCGTCAGACGAGTACCAGTCTGCCACCTTACAGATGAGGGAAGTGAGGCCAGAGAGGTGGCACAATTGGCTCAAGCTCATCCAGGTAGTAATGGTGGAACCAGGATTTCAACCCTGCATTTAACCAGCTACCCATGCCTCGGCTCTAATTCCTCCTCATTGTGTGGGAGCTTGAGGTGGTACACGGGGTTGGCACAGATGTGCACTGGCACCAGGTCTCTAAGTCTTCCAGCATGGTGCCGGGCCCAGAGCCAGAGCTCACCTGGACCTGTGGACATGTGTCCTCAGATGGAAGGCAGATGAGGTCTTTCTGCTATTGCAGGAGTCTGGACGAGTTATTTCATTGACATGCCGAACCCCTTGCCTTAATTTAACCCTAACCCTCAGCCCCCTGGTGGGTGGATCCAGCTCCTTGGGAAAGGGGGTTCCCTTTTAGACAGCACTGCCCTCCACCCTCTTTTGCACTCTCTAACTTTGGCCAGCCTCCTGGGCCCGGCTTGAGAACAGACACCCACCCCTCTGCCAAGCACGGAGTGGGAAGGGAAGGGCTATGCAAGCCAGCCAGGAGTCCCAGCCAGGGAACGATCAGATGGGATGACTGGGGCTGCTGAGGGGCCGGGAAGGCACAGGGACATGGGGCTGGGGCAGGCGGAGGGGTGGCTGGGAGGTCAGGGGAGGAGGGGGGAAGGCTTCCTCTCTCCAGCTCAGCCTGGGTGTGAAAGCCAGGAGTCTTGCAGCTGTAGCTGGAGGGGGCACAGGGTTGTAAGTGGCCTCACCCATCTTTCTTCTTAAAGCGGCAGCTCTCCTAGACTCGGCCCCATCAGGGAGATAGACAGATGGCCAGATTTCCTGCCTCGCACCATCGTGACATCCAGCAGGGCCTCTGCTCAGTTGAGGGGATAATGGAGTTTGGTTCCCCAGCTGCTTGTTCCGGGTGTCTAGTCCCGAGTGTGGCCCAGAAGAACCCGTCAAGGATGACGGAGGAGGAGCAGATGGTGGGATCAGGGACTCTAGGCTCCAAGAAGAACCCTTCTTGGAATTCCTTCGTTTTTGGTCTCTGAGACTAAGAGTCTGTTCAGTCCTGATGGATCTCGGTCAGTCTGTTCTAGGGCCTGTTTCCCGCACTCAAGCCCAAGCTCACAGCTCTGCTGTGCATTGAAAATCTGGTGGGTGTTTCAGGTGTTGTAGGTGGACAGCGGAGGTAGAACTTAGTGTGGTGGGACCTTGCTTTTTGTTTGTTTGTTTTTGTTTTTTTGTTTCCAGGTAGAGTCTCCTCTACCCCAGGCTGACCTGAAATTCACTATGTAGTCTCAGGGTGTTCTCGAACTCATGGCGATCCTCCTACCTCTGCCTCCCGAGTGCTGGGATTAAAGGTGTGTGCCACCATGCCTGGCTTCAGTCATCATTTGATGACTTGCATTGCCTAGTAGATAGTGTACTATATTGGTTGAAGAATAATGACAAAATGTCTGAATATGTTCTGCACCAATGCAGTTTTCCTTTTAGTTCCTGAATATTTAAAAAATATTTTATTTATTTATTTATTTATTTGCATGTGCATATGGGAGAAGGAGTGTGTCAGGTTTCTTTGTGTGTGTCTGCACGAGCGCTCACATGCGCCAGGCACAATACCAGGTGTGCTTCATTGATGATGTCATCTAATAGAATTGTGTCTCTGGAGCTGCAGGGAACTAGTTCTAGGACACCCTCTGATATCAGAATTTGTGAATGTTCAAGTCTCTCATATGAAATGGCACTGTGCTGGCAAATGGTGTATATACTTTCAGTCATCTTTTAAAAAAAATATTAAAAAAATTTGAGAGAGAGACAGAGACTGAGCATGTTAGGGCCTCTAGCCACCACAAATGAATTCCAGACACATGCACCTTGTGCATCTGGCTTTATGTGGGTACTGGGAAATCGAACTTGGGTCCTTTGGCTTTGCTGGCAGACACATTAACCACTAAGGCATCTGTCCAGCCTCCCCCCTCCCCCTTTTTCAAGGTAGAGTCTTGCTCTAGCCCAGACTGATCTGGAATTCACTATGTAGTCTCAAGGTGGCCTCGAACTCACAGTGATCCTCCTACCTCTGCCTCCCAAGTGCTGGGATGAAAGGTGTGTGCCACCATGCCTGGCTTCAGTCATCATTTGATGACTTGCATTGCCTAGTAGATAGTGTACTATATTGGTGAAATGATATAATGACATAAAATGTCTGAATATGTTCTGCACCAATGCAGTTTTCCTTTTAGTTCCTGAATATTTAAAAAATATTTTATTTATTTATTTATTTTAAATATTTTTTGGTATTTTATCTTCATTTATCTATTTGAGAGAGAGACAGATGGAGAGAGAGAGAATGGGCACGTCAGGACCTCCAACCTCTGCAAATGAACTCCAGATGCATGCGCCACCTTGTGCCTCTGCCTTCCGTGGATATTGAGGAATAGATAGAACCTGGGTCCTTTGGCTTTGCAGGCAAGTGCCCAAACTGCTAAGACATCTCTTCAGCCCCAAAATATTTTTTTAATTTTTTTTGTTATTTTTATTTATTTATTTGAGAGCAACAGACAGAGAGAGAAAGAGGCAGATAGAGAGAGGGAGAGAGAATGGGCGCGCCAGGGCCTCCAGCCACTGCAAACGAACTCCAGACGCGTGCGCCCCCTTGTGCATCTGGCTAACGTGGGTCCTGGGGAGTCGAGCCTCGAACCGGGGTCCTTAGGCTTCACAGGCAAGCGCTTAACCGCTAAGCCATCTCTCCAGCCCCCCAAAATATTTTATTTATTTATTTGCATGTGCATATGGGAGGAAGGAGTGTGTCAGGGTTTCTTTGTGTGTGTCTGCACCAGGTTCTCTTGTCACTGCAGATGCACACCAGATGCATGTGCCACTTTGTGCATCTGGCTTTATATGGGTACTAAGGAACCAAACCTAGGCCTCAGGCTTTGCAAGCAAGCACCTTTAACCACTGAGAAATCTCCCTAGCCTACTAAGTAATTTTATTTTAGATTTAAAATTTTTAAATGTATTTATTTGCAAGGAGAAAGAGAAAGAAGGGGGGATGATGAGCACGGCCAGGTCTCTAGCCACTGCAAACAAACTCCAGATTCATGTGACACTTTGTGCATCTGGCTTTACATGGGTACCAGGGCTGTCAGGCTTTTGCAAGCAAGTGTCTTTAATTCTGAGCCATCTCTCCAGCCCCCACTGAATATTTTTTTTCTCTCCACTGTATATTTTTAATCTGCATTTGGATGAGTGTGCAAATGTCAAGCCCTCAGGTACAGGAGGTTGACTGTTCTTGTAATGGGGATAGGTTCTAGTATTTTTTTTTTTCCAGTTTACAGAAAGGGTTCAGTGAGGTGAACTGTCTTACCCAACTTACTCACTGGCACCCGTATCTGTTTGCCTCCAGGGCACCTGGCTCTTAACCTCAGCACTATGCTGCCTCTCTTCCTTTAGGAAAACCCTATCCAGAAATTCACTATTTAAGGAATGAAGGTGGATGGAGGCAGAAGTGGAAACACAGAAGTTGAGGCTCCCCAGGGCCATACTTTGAAAACCTGACATTGAAGGCATGCCTCTCTGGACCCCAGGGACTTTCCAAGGGCCAGGGCTGGGTAGGTAGAGCAGAACAATTGGGCCTGTGGCTCATGCTATGTGCTGCACTAACTGCTATCTAAGGGTAAGGCTATCTCTGGACCAGGCTGGGAGTGTCTGGGGTAGGTGCTTTGAGGCTGCATCTCTGCCACGAGGTAGTGAATGTCTGTACCTGGCAGGAGATCTTGGGAAACATGGGCAGTGGCAGCCAAGGGGTGGCTTAGAGGACGGACATTTGCACCTCCATAATCTCTACAGGTCCCTTCCTCAAACATTCCAATCAAGAGCCTTCTGTCTTTCCTCTGAGCAGTGTGTAGTCCCAGAGCCCCACTCCTACCAGGTAAGATGTAGGAGTGGCCTATAGCCCGTGGGTGAGATCCAGGATCTTAAGGTAGCGAGTCCAACTTGGTAGGACAAGGGTGAGACATGGGCCCTGCCCCCTGAGAGGCTCTCCTTTGGTGAAATGGAGTGCACTCCTGATCCTGGGCCTGCCTAAAAGGTTTTTTTTGCAGGGGGTGAATCTCTGGAATTTTCCATCTTCTGCTGTGATCCTAGTGTATTAATGGTAGCTGCAATGTGTACAACCTATTTCTCATAGCAGGAGAGGGCCCATCTGGGGCTGGGGCACAGAACTAGAAAGCATGGTACCCACTTATGGGGACCAGGCCCCATGCTAAGAAAGAGTACACTGCATCCTTACAAGGAAACTGTGAGGGACATTCCTCTGTATCTTTACCTGCTTTCTGCAGACAAGTAAGTAGAAGCTCAGGGAAGTTGTGTGGTGTGCATGAATTCCCACAGTTGCTAAGTCAATATTGGTTTGTACCTGGTCAACTGGACTCAAAAGTCCCACAGGTGCTGCCCTCCTGGAGCACCTGGAACAGACTGTTAGATTGGTCCCAAGGAAGTATATCCAGTATTCCTATCCTGTGTGGACCCTCCTACATTGCCTTTGGTCTTGCCCAAAAGACTTGTTTTTGTCCAATGGGACATTAGCAGTCAGAGGCTTAACAAATGATGCCACATTTCCATATTTGTTTTTTTAAAACATATTTTTGGGCTGGAGAGATGGCATAGCAGTTAAGGTGTTTGCCTGTGAAGCCTAAGGACCCAGGTTTGATTCCCCAGTATCCATATAAGCCAGATGCACAAGGTGGTACATACATCTGGAGTTCGTTTGAAGTGGTTGAAGGCCCTTGTGCACCTATTCTTTCTCTCTAGATCTGCCTGTTTTTTTTTTTTTCTCTCTCTCTCTGAACAAATAAATAGTTAAAAAATATTTTTTATTTATTTAGGAGAGAGAGAAAGAGACAGATAGAGAGAATAGGTATAGGTGTGCCAGGGCATTTTGCCACTGAAAACTTCAGATGCATTGCCACTTTTTGCATCTGACTTTACATGGGTAAGAGGGAATCAAACCCTGGCCTGGCAGACTGTGCAGGCAAGCACCTTTAACCAGGAATTATCTCTCAGATCCCACATTTGCTCTTTTGTAACCTTTCTTCTTGGAAGTATTATATAAACAATTCTGATTACTTTGCTTGAGGTGTGAGAGAGAGGGAGGAAGGGAGAGAAAGAAAGAAAGAGAGAGAGAGAGAGAGAAAGAGAGAGAGAGGCCATAGTTGTCCTTTCACTCTAATGTAAGTGGCAATAAAGATATCCTTTTGAGTTTCCAGCCTTAGCCAAAACCAAGAAGCAGAAGAACCACCCAGCTGAGCTCAGCCTTCATTGCTCTTTTAAGACCCTGAGTTGTGAGTGATTTGTTCTGAAGCAGCAGTAGATTCATGAACCAGTTCTTCTCAGAAGAGTCAGTGAGTAAGGCTGGGGGATAGGATTAGGATGTGGTTCCCTTCTTAACTCCTTGCTCTGAAACAAAGCAGACCAAAGCCTTTGTGAGCTTTGTGTACTCCCCCAAGGTTCCTTTTTGGCAGAAGCAAAGGACAGGAAGGCTGAGAAGGATAGATTATAGATCATTATGTTTATTTATTTTTTATTTTTATTTTTTGGTTTTCTGAGGTAGGGTCTCACTCTAGCCCAGGCTGACCTGGAATTCACTATGTAGTCCTAGTGTGGCTTTGAACTCATGGTAATCCTCCTACCTCTGTCTCCCGAGTGCTGGAATTAAAGGTGTGCACCACCACACCTGGCTGGATCATTGCATTTATTTAGGGGAGTTTATGAATCCAGAGAGGGGACTACAGCAAGGATATACACCCATGTGGAGGCAGGACCTGGGCACCCATGTGGAAAGCTAAGCTTGGGAGTGGAGGGAAAATGGAAGGGGGCTTGCCAGGGAAATTGAAGAAAAAAGGTCAGGGCTTGAAAAGAAAGCCAAGAGATAATAGGAGAGTATTAAAATGAGAAATAAAAAATACCCTCCTCCCCCATTTCCAGTGACATGGAGAGAGCCCTGGCTTCTGGAGTGGGGGAAGGCCTTGCCAGTACAGGGACCCTGAGGTTCAGGCAAGGCAAAATAAATAGCCAAGAAGAGGGCCTTGTCCACTTGGTAAGCCCCTCTTTGTAGTTTCCTGGGGGTGGGATTTACCCTCAGGCCTAGGTGAGAGAGAGCTGATTGGGTTAGACTCAGCAGGCTGGCCCCCAAAGAGGTCAGCATACCTGATTAAAGAATGCTGTCCCTATTTCTCCATCAACTAGGCGAGCTCATATTCTCTCCTGAGTACCTCTGTTGTGTACCTCTTCTGCATTGACTCTTGCTCTCTTGGTACCAGCCACTATAAGACCCTCACCAGAGCAGAGCAAATGTTGGCATCATGCTCTTGAATCTCCAGAAAGGTGAGCTAAATACAACTCATTTTTCTTTCTTTCTTCTTTTTTTTAAATTTTGCTATTTTTTTTTCTCCCAAGGTAGGGTCTCACTCTAGCCCAGGATGACCTGGTATTCACTTTGTAGTCCTAGGCTGGCCTTGAACTCACAGTGATCCTCCTACCTCTGCCTTGAAAGTGCTGGGATTAGGGCTGGAGAGATGGCTTAGCGGTTAAGCGCTTGCCTGTGAAGCCTAAGGACCCCGGTTTGAGGCTCAATTCCCCAGGACCCACGTTAGCCAGATGCACAAGGGGGCGCACGCGTCTGGAGTTTGTTTGCAGTGGCTGGAAGCCCTGGCACGCCCATTCTCTCTCTCTCTCACTCCCTCTTTCTCTGTCTGTCACTCTTACATAAATAATAAACAAAAAAAATTAAAAAAAAAGAAAAGAAAGTGCTGGGATTAAAGGTGTGCACCACCACGCCTGGTTACACCTCACTTTTTCAAAAAACAAATGTACTCAGATTTAGAATTTCTGTAATAGCAACGTAAAACAAATCAAGAGACTGACAGTGTGATCACAAAAAATCTGAACATAGCTCTCATTGGGAGAAAATATACCAAAGGTGAAAAAGTAGGAATCTTGGTCCTTTGTGGAACCACCATTCCACAAAACCAAAGCTCAGTTCATGCAATGATCTTACAAATATTCATTGAACAAGTGGGGCAGTAAGAAGGTACAGGGAGACCCAGTGGAGAGCCATGGACAGGTCAGAGGGCATTGTACAGGAGGACCCCTTTAATGGCTGCTGACTGCCGGAATGAAAGGATGGCGGACTCTGTGGAAGCATTAAACTGGGCAGATGTGAGAAATGGATTACAGCACAGTGATGTGTCATGCGCTGTGCCTCTTGCATCGTGTTCAGTGTCCAGGGCCACTTCTGTCACCCATGTGCATGCACGCACACACTAGCACACCTGCACACACTCACACATCTTGCATCCCTCTGAGGAACTTTAGGAAATCCTCAGAAGGAAACGTTTTCCCTAATGTCCCTTAGCAGTTGTTGGCCAGCCTAGTGACTGGGTACCCAGCACTGTGCTGAACCCGGGGGCTCGTCCTTGGGGACCATGGGAACTCGGGTTCAGGGCAAGCCCACTGAACTCCAAGTGGACTTGTTTGGAGCTCGTCAGAAATGCCACGGAGACCTGGCTTCAGTTCAGACATCTTTGAGGAAGACAGAAGACAGTCACATGTTACTAATTACAGCAGAGCAACATTGTGATGATGACAGGGACATGACATGAAGAATAACTGGCTGGCTTTTGGGGATCTATCTCTCTGGCTCTGGTCTCAGCCAAGCCCGGGCAGTGACTTGGTGACACCAGCAGGCAAATCCAAGGAAGCCCATGGCCTCACTCCCTGTTGGGTGGTGACCGTGCGGTGACAATGGACTGACCAGGGCCAATCCCAAATTCCCCCCCGCCACCTCCCCGCCCGCCCCCCACAACACACACAGGGGCTTTCTTTGGCCTGAAACAAAATGCCTAGAGACCGAGTCATGCAGCCCCTGTCTGTCCTTTGACTCTCAGAGCTGAGAGTCGGGCAGCTTCAAGGGCCAAGGGAAGGTCTTGGGGTCACAGCGTTGGTGGTTTAGAAGGTAACTTGAGTGGGTTGTTTTTCTAAATTCTCTTCTGCCACGACCACCAGTGCTGTCTTTTCTTTTACCCTCTGGTCTGCACCTATCAGGAAGGGCTTGGTACCTGCTTAGGGAATGGATTCTGTACCCTCATCTCCTATGTAAGGATTCCCAGGGAACCGTTGTCTGATTCATGCCCCTCCCCACCCCAGAGGAAGGAAGTTAGTGTTAGAAAAAGCAAGAAAGAAATGAGAGAGACAAGACTAGGTTCAACAGCAGAGACAGGCTTTATTCAGGGAAAGCCTGAGAGGCGCTCTGACCAGGCATGCCAGAAGCCACCTCCCTTACAGACTTACATACGTATGGGGCTGTGGGATCATTGGAATTCTTTGGTTGCAAGGCTGTCCACCTTGCCTCGGGGCTTGGGCCACTTCACGGAAGTGATAGTCAAACAGGTGGTCTGGGCCATGCCAGGAAAGTGATAATGGGTAGGGGTGGTCTGGGTCACTCTTGGGAAACGGAGAGTTACGGTGAAGTGACAGAGTCCAAAAATGGAGACATTCTGGTTCTAACAGGTAGAAAGGAAGGAAAAGAAGAGAAAGAAGGAAGTATGAAGGAAGGGAGAGAGGGAAGGCTGGAGAGAAGGAAAAAAGGGCAAGAGGAAAAACAATTAACTAATCACTGTTAATGTGGGAAGTTAATTAATGTGGCACTGTGTTTACTGAATACCAGGCACTGTCTGTGAAGAGTCTCATTGAGCCTCTAAGGGCCTGGAGGATAGAGATCCACTCTGCTCTCTGTGGGTTTGAGTCCTGTACATGACGCAGCTACTCAACCATAGTCTCAATGGTCAGCTATATCCCTACATAGAGATGGGGCTGTGTGAGCTCCGACCACCATAGCACAGGGCCAGGGCTAAAGTTTAGCTCTGGCCAGGCGTGGTGGTGTGTGCCTTTAATCCCAGCACTTGGGAACTTGGGAGGCCAAGATAGGAGGGTCACCATGAGTTCAAGGCCACCTTGAGACCACAGAGAGAAACCATAACTCCAAAAGCCAAAAAAAAAAAAAGGTCTGGAGAGATAATGTGGTGGTTTGATTCAGGTGTCCCCCATAAATTTAGCTGTCTGACTGCTAGGTTCCCAGCTGATGGAGATTTGGGAATTAACGCCTCCTGGAGACAGTGTACTGTTGGGGGTGGGCTTATGGATATTATACCAGTGTACTCGTGCCAGTGTTTGGCACACTCTCCTATTCCTGTTGTCCACCTGATGTGGGCCAGTGGGTGATGTCCACCCTCTGCTCATGTCGCCATTTTCTTTGCCATCATGGAGCCAAAATAAACCCTTTTTTCCCCACATGTTGCTCTTGGTCAGGTGATTTCTGCCAGCAATGTGACCCTGACTGCAACAGATGGCTTAGCGGTTAAGGCATTTGCTTGCAAAGCCAAAAGACCTCAATTCGATTCCTCAGGATCCACGTAAGCCAGCTGCACAAGGTGGTGCATGCGTCTAGAGTTTGTTTGCATTGGCTGGAGGCCCTGGCATATCTTCTCTCTCTCTCTCTCTCTCTCTCTGTCTTTCTCTCTGCCTCTTTCTCACTCTCTCAAATAAAGAAAAATTTTAAAAAGCATAGCTGTTTTTGTTTGCTTTTGAAAAATCATTTTAAAAATTATTTATTTATTTATTTATTTGAGGGAGGGAGGGAGAGAGAATGGACACGCTAGGGCCTCCAGCCACTGCAAATGAATTCCAGATGCATGTGCCACCTTGTGTATCTGGCTTATTTGTATCCTGAGGAATTGAACCTTGGACCTTTGGCTTTGAAGACAAGTGCCTTAACCATTAGACTATCTCTCCAGCCCTGTTTATTTTATTTTATTTATTTATTTACTTATTTTTTGAGATGGTCTCTTACTCTGTAACCTAAGCTGGTTTGGAACTCCTGGCCAATCCTCCTACCTCTGCCTCCCTAGTGCTGGGATTAAAGGCATGCACCACCATGCCTGGCCAATCTTTTTATTTTCTTCTTCTTTTTTATTTTGAAAGACAGAAAGAGGCGGGGGTGGTGGAATGGGTGTGCCAAGGCCTTTGGCCACTGTGGCATCACCTGCATGTGTGACATTACGTGCTTGTATCACAGTATGTCTGGTTTATGTGAGACCTGGAGATTTGAACATGAGTTCTTAGGCTTTGCAGCCAAATGCCTTAACCACAAAGCCATTTCTCCAGCCCTCATCCATCTTTTATGCCCTAGCTCTGTGGAGTGGGCCTTGCCTTGCAGTGGCTAAGTTCACTGCAGTCAAGGTCAAACCCCTTTTTGCTGTGTCTACTTTAAGAAGGGATATCATCTCTTATTTTTTTTTTTTTTTTTTTTTTTTTTTCAAGGTAGGGTCTCACTCTAGCCCAGGCTGACCTGGAATTCACTATGGAGTCTCAGGGTGGCCTCCAACTCACGGCGATCCTCCTACCTCTGCCTCCCGAGTGCTGGGATTAAAGGCGTGCGCCACCACGCCCGGCTCTTACTTATTTTTTAATTAAAAAATTATTTTGAGATAGGGTCTCATGCAGCCCCAGGCTGAACTGGTATCACCTCTTGGAGACTTAATCTATCTGGCCTATGAAATGGGAATCTTTAAAAAATACATATGTTTTAAAATTTTTTTCAAAGTGGAGTGTTGCTCTAGCCTGGGTTGACCTGGAATTCACTATGTAGTCTCAGAGTGGCCTCGAACTCATGGGTCATCCTCCTACTTCTGCCTCCCAAGTGCTGGGATTAAAGGCATGTGACATCATGCCTGGCTCCAGGAATCTTTTTTTAAAAAATATTTTCATTTATTTGCGAGAGAATGAGATTGAGAGAGAGAGAGAGAGAGAGAGAGAGAGAGAGAGAGAGAGGGAGGGAATGCGTGAACCAGCAATTCTTGCTACTGCAAATGAATTCCAGATACATGTGCCACTTTGTGCATCTGGTTTTACATGGATACTGGCTATTCAACCCAGGCTGTTAGGCTTTGCAAGCAAGTGCCTTTAACTGCTGGGCCATCCCTCTAGCCATGAAATAGGAATCTTAATACTCTTATTACAGGTTATTTTGTGAGCTCTGTACAAGTGAAACTGGAATTAGTAATAACACTTCAAATCTGTAGTAAGCACAATAGTTGTCAGGCATGGTGCTAAGCACAATCAAGCTCATTTAATTCACATCACACCTCCCTGAAAAAGGTGCCAATGTTACTCTTACATTAATAAAACGGAAACTAAGACTCAAGAAAAATTAAACAACCTGGCAAAGGTCCAGCAACTAGTGTTAAAAATCTATAAAGAGGGATGGAGGAATAGCTTAGCAGTTAAGGTACTTGCCTGCAAAGCCAAAGGACCCAGGTTTGTCTCCCCAGGACCCATGTAAGCTAGATGCACAAGGTGACACATGCATCTGGAGTTCATTTGCAGTGGCTGAAGGCCCTGGTGTGCCCATTTTCTCTCTCTCCCTCTCTCTTCCTGTCTATTTCTGTATCTCTCTCTCTAATAAATAAATAAAATATTTTAAAAAAATTAAAAAAATCGACAAAAAGGGCTAGAGAGATGGCTTAGCGGTTAAGGCACTTGTCTGCAAAGGCTAAGGACTCGTGTTTGACTCCCCAGATGCCAAGGTGACACAAATGTGCAAGACTGCACATGCACACAAGATGGTGCACACATCTAGAGTTTCATTGCAGTGGCTGGAGGCTCTGGCCTGCAAATGTTCTCTCTCTCTCTCTGATTAAAAAAAAAATCTACAAAGAGAGAAGAAAACACTTTAAGAAACCGCAAACAGGGGCTGGAGAGATGGCTCAGCAATTAAGGTACTTGCCTGCAAAGCTGGGGTTTGATTCCCCAGTATCCACATAAAGCCAGATGCAGAAAGTGGCCCAGGCATCTGGAGTTCCTTTGCAGCTTCTAGAGGCCCTGGCAGGCCCATTCTCTTGGTCTTTCTCTTTTCTATCTCTCTCTGCTTGCAAATAGATAAATAATGTGTATATATATATATATATTTTTTTTTTTTTTTTTTTTTTTTTTTTTTAAGAAACTGCAAAAAGCTGGGCATGGTGGCTCATGCCTTTAATTCCAGCACTCAGGAGGCAAAGGTAGGAGTAGCACCATGAGTTCGAGGCCACCCTGATACTACATAGGGAAATTGCTAGAGTGAGGCCTTACCTCAAAAAAACAAAAAAAAAAAAAAGAAAAGAAAAGAAAAGAAACTGCAGACTAATGAAAATGTTAACTGCTGCAATCTATCTAGTACCCACTGGATTCCAGACAATGTATTTCCTTGAAAGGTGGCTTTTCCGCTTTATTCCAGAACCTTTGTGAGAAGATAGTGGGGTTCCAGCAGCCATGTGGTCTTTCATCAGCTTTGCAAATGGAGATTATGCACATTGAGGGTGGTCAGACTTAGCAAGTGAAGACAGGACCTCTGGTTAGATTTGTATTTTTAAATATAAAAGAGACAGAGAGAGTATGGGTGCACCAGAGCCTCCTGCCACTGTAAATGAACTCCAGACTCACGTGCCACTTGGTGCATCTGACTTTGGGGTACTGGCGAATCGAATTCCAGGTCTTTAGGTTTTGCAAGCCATCTCCCCAGCTCTACCTCCAGTTAAATTTAAGTGTCAGATAAACAAAAAAAAAAAAAATTTTTTTAGCATAAATAGGGTCCAAATGTTGCATAGGATATACTTCTGAAATGTTATTCATTGTGTATCTGATCATCTCATTTACTGTCCCATGCCATCTTAACGGTAATGAGAGAAGACAAACTTCATTTTACAATATGTCCTGTCAAACCTCCCTTCTCTATCATTTTGGATTCCTCCAGTTTATCCTGGTGTTAAATAAAAGTCTTGGGCCCAGGAAACAGTTTATTTCTGGTTCTCTGTCTCAAACCCAAAACCTGACATCTATAGTGCTCTGTGAATTGATTTGAAAAAAAAAAAATCCGCTGGGCGTGGTGGCACACGCCTTTAATCCCAGCACTCGTGGGGGGGGGGGGCAGAGGTAGGAGGATTGCCGTGAGTTCAAGGTCACCCTGAGACTCCATAGTGAATTCCAAGTCAGCCTGGGCTAGAATGAGACCCTACCTTGAAAAACCAAAAAAAAATCCTTCAAGTTTATTAGGGATATCGTACCCTTTGTGGAGGGGAGCTAAAACTTTTTGATGCTAATATTTAAACCAGGTAACAGTGTTAACAGTGTTCCATAATCTTACTTTGACATGTGGACTGGCAAACTATGGCCTATAGGCTGAACTGAGTCCAGAATAAAATCTGTTTTATTGATGAAATGAAGCAAAACTTGACCGGATCACAGCCACACCCACTCACTGACATGTGTCACTAAACCATGGTAATTCCCTCCCCCCTCACTTTCCCTTTCACAACTCCACTCTCCATCATATCCCCTCCCCTCTCCATCAGTCTCTTTTTTATTGTGATGTCTTGATCTTTTCCTCCTATTATGAGGGTCTTGTGTAGGTAGTGTCAGGCACTGTGAGGGCATGGATATCCATGGATATTTTGTGTCCGGAGGAGCACGTTGCAAGGAGTCCTACCCTTCCTTTGGCTCTTACATTCTTAACGTCACCTCTTCAGCAATGGACCCTGAGCCTTAGAAGGTGTGATAGAGATCTTTCAGTGTTGAACACTCCTCTGTCACTTCTCAGCACTATGGTGCCTTTTGAGTCATCCCAGAGGTCACCACCATCTGAAAAAAGAAGCTTCTCTAACCAAAAGTGAAAGTAGCATTAATATACTGGTATGAACATTAGGGGAAGTGCTTACTGGGCAGTTTGGTGAGCATAATATATGCATTTAGCCAGACATCAGTAGACATTACACCCCTAGGGCTCATGAACAATCCCCTGTCATAGGTTTTCAGTATCAGGCATGTATTCCCTCCTGTGGAGCGATCCCCCAGTCCAACTAGAGAGCAGTTGGTTTTCCCCAAAACAACCATGCTACTATTGCACCTGTTGGCTCATTTGGCCTGGCTAGCCAAACTTAAGGTTTGCAGTGTCCACTGTTGTTTATCTCCACTGACAACTTCTGTTTCCCATTGAGCTGCATGCAGCATAACTTTTTCCAGCTTTCTGTCAAGAGGTTTTCAGCTCAGCTTCAGCAGGATTCCTCAGTGACCTTGCAGTCCAAGCATGTGGAGTCTTCAGCAATAGGGTTTTACCATCTATTCCTGGTGGGAAACCAAGAGCCTTGGCAATGGAAAAAAATTTTTTAAAGATTTATTTTTAGGGGCTGGAGAGATGGTTTAGCTGTTAAGCACTTGGCTGTGAAGCCTAAGGACCCCAGTTCGAGGCTCGATTCCCCAGTACCCATGAAAGCCAGATACACAAGGTGATACATGCATCTGGAGTTCATTTGCAGTGCCTGGAGGCCCTGATGCATCCATTCTATTTCCTTCTCTGTCTCTTTCTCTGTCTGTCACTCTCAAATAAATAAATAAATAAAACAATTTTTTAAAAGATTTATATTATTTATTTATTAGAGACAGAGAGGGAGAGAGTGTGAGAATGGGTGCGCCAAGACCTCTAGTCATTGCAAATGACCACCAGATGCATGTGCCACCATGTGCATCTTACCTGGGACTTGAAGAATCGAACCTGGGTCCTTAGGCTTTTCAGGCATGCAGACAGAAAGAGAGTGAGAATGGGTATGTTAAGGCCTCCTGCCACTGCAAATGAACTCCAGACTTCATTTTCCCCCTGCTATAATGCAGGTCTTGTGTAGGGAGCATCAGCCACTGTGATGTCATGAGTGCCATGGAATTTTGTGTCTGGAAGGCAGTACTGCAAAGCCCTCCTCCCCTTCCTTTGGCTCTTACATTCTTTCCACCACCTCTTCTGCAATGAGTTTCCCTGAATATGTTTCACATTCAGTTGATTGAATCAGCAAGATCCAGAACCCATAGATATAAAGGGCTGACTCTGTCTCTCTGTGTGTATATATGGATGCATCTGTCTTCTCCTTCCTTCCTTTTTTCCTTCCTCCATCTCCTCCCTTCTTCCCTCTCTCCCTCCTTATCTATCTATCTATCTATCTATCTATCTATCTATCTATCTATCTATCTATCTATCTGTTCGTGTATGCCTTATATTAAGTTTTTTGGAACAATACATAAAAAAATTACTAAGGGCTAGAGAGATGGCTTAGCAGTTAAGGCACTTGCCTGCAGAGCCAAAGGACCCAGGTTCGACTCCCCAGGATCCATGTAAGCCAGATGCACAATGTGACACATGCATCTGGAGTTCATTTCCGGTGGCTAGAGGCCCTGGTGTGCCCATTGTGATTCTCTCTCTGCCTCTTTCAAATGAATCAATAAAAAAATTAGTATCAGGGAACTGGGAAGCTAAAAATATGGGTACAAAATGTTTTAAGTTTTATGCCATTTTTATACACACACACACACACACACATACCTACGTATATATCTTAGGAAAATTAAGTGCAAGGGGAAAATATCAAGTCATTTTCCAGGCAATTCAGAAGTCATTGTTAATCACACTTTTCTTGGCCATCACAGCGTCACAGGCTCGTTTTAGCACCGTGAAACACTGAACAAAGGGAAGTGCTTGTGCTTTTTCCCAATGGCCTTCCTAGCACATGCTGGGCACTGTCCTTGGCCTACAGTACCTTACTAGGTATCTTGCTTTGTTCACACAACCCCTGGCGGGACAGCTTCGGATGAGCCTAAGTTTCTAGGTGAAGAACTTGAGGCTCCAGGAGTTTGAGTGATGGCAAGAACTGCTCATATAGAATCTTCTTCTCTGTGACCCTAAACTGTGCTTTTCTTTTACCCCTAGAGTCCCCTCAACATGCCGGACAGGGATTCTCAAAGACAGTGTCCTGGGAACTGAGCTAGACAGAGAAACGAGCACGTGCAGTGATGGAAAGGGAACCAGGGCATTGTTGTTGTTTTCCTATTGGAACATTTGACTTATTTATTTGCAAGTTAAGAGAGAAAGAGAGAGAATAATACAGAGAGAGACAGAGAGAGAGAGAATGAGAATAGGCACACCAGGGCCTCTTACCACTGCAAACAAACTCCAAATGTATGCATCACCTTGTGCATCTGGCTTAGGTGCATACTGGGGGATCAAACCCAGGCTGTCAGGCTTTAACTGCTGAGCCATCTCCCCAGTGGGCACTGTTGGGTTTTGAACCAGTTGCTGACTGGTCAGAGTCATGCCCCTCAGTATTGGGCCCTGAGTAGCTCATGAGGCCTGGAGAGAAATGAGATGTGGCCTGGGAGGCGAGAGGCCCTGGTCAGGAGGTCATCACCCTGCCCTGCCCTGCCCTCCGTTTCTCACACCAACCAAGGGGTCAGGGGGGAAGGGACTTTATGGCCGAGGGGATTTATGACCAAGATAACAGTTTGTACTCTGAGCTGCCGGGCCTGAACCACCCAGGGAGCAGTTTAACACACACCTCTGCAGCCCCTAAATGGGGTTTCCAGCTGGAGCTCTGGGGCCCACCCTGTGGCCAGAGCCCGGGATGGCCCCATCTCCCATCTGTGCAGAAGCCGTGGGCGGGAAGGGGGGGGGATGTAGCCTGTTCCTGGGAACCCTCCATGAACCCCAGGAAAGAGAGAGCAGAGTGAAGGGACTCCTTAGTAGGGGCCCAACTTCAAGTAGAAGTCAGCTCTGCACCCCGAACGGCCTGAAGAGCAAGCAGTGGGAGCCCGGCACTGCTCCCCCATCAGGAGGCTGCTCATGACCTGAGGGCCGGCATTTCACATAGACTTGCTGCCTTCGCTCTCCTTCCCAGTCAAGCTTCTGTCCTCTGAAGGACTAGGGAATGTCTTCACTTCTCACCCAGGTCTATTTGACATCTCTGAAGAAAGAGCTTGTGAAGGAACTGTGAGCCCAACATGACCACATTTGCACTGCCTATGGTTTCCCTCTTCTCCCATCTCCTTGTTCCCAGGCACTGGGTCCTCCCTGGCACCCATCTCTCAAGCCAGAAACACAGACAACTATTTGACGCAACCATCATCTCTCAGTCCCCAGGTCTTGCCTTAAAAATCACTTCCTGGGCTGGAGAGATGGTTTAGCAGGTAAGACGTTTGCCTGTGAAGCCAAAGGATGTAGGTTCGACTCCCCGGGACCCATGTAATCCAGATGCACAAGGGGCTCATGTGTCTGGAGTTCGTTTGCAGTGGCTGGAGGCTCTGGCATGTCCCTTCTCTCTCTGTCTCTCTTCTCTCTCTCTGCTTGCAAATAATTTTTTTTAAAGGGGCTGGGTGATGGTGTAGTGGTTAAGGTACTTGCCTGCAAAGCCAAAGGACCCAGGTTCGATTCCCCAGGACCCACGTAGGCAAGATGCACAAGGTGGCACATGCATCTGGAGTTCGTTTGCAGCGGCTGAATGCCCTGGCACACCCATTCTCTCCTTCTGTCTCTGTACCTCTCTCTCTCAAGTAAATAAAACAAATTTTTAAAAGAAGAACTTCAAAAAATACTTCCTGAATCTAGAAACCTCTGCCTATTTCTGCCACTCTCACCTGGTTCCCAGTGGTGGCCACCTCCCCCGGAAACATACATCTGGACACATTGTTCCCTCTTCTGTCTGTCCTCATTGCCTGGAGCTGTGACTACTGGATGCCTGATGGAGTTGCAAGGGAGCATGGAGGTCCTTGGCAAATAAGAGGAATCTCCCTACAATATCAACATAACTCAAAAATCTCGACAACTGGGCTGGAGAGATTGCTTAGCGGTTAGGGTGTTTGCCTACAAAGCCAAAGGACTCAGGTTCGATTCCCCAGGACCCATAAAAACCAGATGCATGCATGCATCTGGAGTTCATTTGCTGCAGCTGGAGGCTCTGATGGGCCCATATTCATATTCTCTCTTTCAAATAAATAAATAAAAAAAAATATTTTTAATTTATTTATTTTTATTTTTGTAGTCAGTGAATACATTCAAGTTGGTACCATTGTTAGTCTCCTCCCTGTCCCCCTCCCCACCAGGACCCTCCTTGTTGGGGTATATGGGTCGTGCATTGTGGGGTTAGCCTTTAGTTTTGGGTAGGAGGAAATGTCTCTGCATGTCATGACCCAACGTGTGGCTCTGACATTCTTTTCACCCCCTCTTCCAGAAATTTCCCTGAGCCATGTTGGGTTCATATTAGGTCTGCTTCCGTGTTGAGATCTTGGGCGCCTCTGTGTCTCTGGATATCTGGTTTGGTAGGGGTTGATTGTTCTCTGTGTCGGTCTCCTTCACCGTTGTGCTGGCTCCTGGTTCACCAAGAAAACAGCATTCTTGTATGTTTCCCCAATTATTTTTAGTTTCAGCTGGGACCCTTTTGAGGTGATGCTCATACAAGTGCAACAGTGGCGCATAAAAATAAAATATTTCTTTAAAAATGTTGATGACAAATCAGTAGTTTCACATTCAAAAACATAATATTTGATGGAGCCATATGAACACTCTCATAGAGTGTAGATAGGTGAATGGAGTGGATTCTTTGTTAAGATGGTGACTTTGTTGTACGTGTGCATATTTATTATATATATGCATATATGTGCATTCTTCAGAGTTCTACATATACACAGAACAATAGGATAAGGGTGTAGAAATAGACATGTGAGATCGATTTATAGATTTTTTTTCCCCCAAGGTAGGGTCTCATTGTAGTCCAGGCTGACTTGATTGGAATTTATCATGTAATCTCAGGCTGGCCTCAAACTCCAGCGATCCTCCTACCTCTGCCTCCTGAGTGCTGGGATTAAAGGTGTGTGCCACCAGGCCAGGCAAAAATGGATTTTTGTGGTGGTAGATGCTAGCAAGTCCAAATTCTGCTGGCTAGACTGATAGGCTGGAGGCCCAGGGAAGAGCTGATATTGTAGCAGGGCTCTGGAAATAAACTGGAAAATTCCTTTTTTCACCAGGGTCCATGCCACGAGTCCTGTCCCCTCTCCCCTTTCAGGTCTTTAACTTACTGGAGCCCTCTGGTGGCGGAGGCTGGGGGATGAGAGGTTCAAGGTTATCCATAGCTACATAGCAAGTTCAAGGCCAACCTGTGGTCTGAGAAACATAAGACCCTGTTTAAAAAAAAAAAAAAGGACTGGGTGTGGTAGCACACACCTTTAATCCTAGCATTTAGGAGGCTTAGGTAGGAGGATCGCTGTGAGTTCGAGGCCACCCTGAGACTACATAGTGAATTCCAGGTCAGCCTGGGCTACAGCAAGATTATACCACAGAAAATTAAAGTGCTTTGTACTCAACTCTACCACCATAGTCATGTATCTCTTAGCTACAAAGACAGCAAAACAACAGAATGGCTGACGGTCACGTGTATGACGGAGGGCAAACTCCAGATGCATGTGCCATTTTGTGCATTGGGCTTTATGTGGGGACTGGGCAATCAAACCCAGGTTGTTAGGCTTTGCAGGCAAGTGCCTTAACCATTGGGTAATCTCTCCAGCCCCTTTCTCTCTGTTTTTACATTTTTAATCTTGTTTAAAATTAAGAACATACTTTGTATGGATACATCATGTGTTGGTACCATCTTTTCCCCCCTCTCTGTCTCTATTCTGCAGGGGGCCCTCCTCAGTGGGGTTGCTAGTATTCCCCATGGGGTTGTGTGTTATGCGTTGTGAGAGCAGCAGTTTTTGGGAGCAGGCAATGCCCAATCTGTGGCTCTTAGAATCTTCCACCCCCTCTTCCGCAAAATTCCCTGAGCTGTGGTAGGTGTGTTTTAAGTCCACTTCAGTGATGAGCTCTCAGCAGCCTCTGGATCTCTGCTTTGGTAGGTGTTGAGTATCCTCAGGGTCTGTCTCCTTCACCCTGGCGCTGATTATCAGGCTCACCACGGAAGCAGCACTCTTGCTCGTCTCCCCACTTCTGTGGTTTTCCTGGGCTTTGACTGAGATGTGAGGGGTGGTTTATTTCCTTTGGTCTCGTTACCTTTCTAAAACTAAAAAAAAAATTTATTTATTAACTTATTTGAGGAGTGTGAGACAGAGAGAGAGAGAGAGAGAGACTGAGAGGGAGAGAATGGGCATACAGGGCCTCCAGCCACTGCAAAGGAACTCCAGACACATTCACCACCTTGTGCATCTGGTTTATGTGGATACTGGGGAATTGAACCTGAGTCCTTAGGCTTTGCAGTCAAGTGTGTTAACTGCTAAGCCATCTCTCCAGCCTCTGTATGTCTCTTTCAGAAAATGCAAAGTTAGGTAAGTTCTAGTCAGCTAGATCTGCTTTTGGGAAGAAAGTTTTGATAGAAGTGAAGCAACACACCATGTACCATGATGTGAATTCCCCAAGTCCCACCATTTTTCTCTGCCTGGTTTTCTTCATCTTACATAAGGGAAATAATAGGGGCTGGAGAGATGACTTAGCAGTTAAGGCATCTGCCTGTGAGCCCTAAGGACCCAGGTTCGATTCCCCAGGACTCACGTAAGCCAGATGCACAAGGGGGCACATGCATCTGGAGTTCATTTGCAGTGGCTGGAGGCCCTGGCGTGCCCATTCTCTCTCTCAAAAATAAATAAATAAATAAGTAAAATATATTTTAAAAAGGGAAATAATATATTACCTACCCGGTGGGGTGCAGTGGGGTCCAAGTAAGGTATGCACGCAAGTGTTTGGCATGGTGTCTCAAAATGTCAGTTTTCTATATCCTCCAGTCTCTCCCCTCCTTCCTCATACTTGAGAGACATAGTTTACAGTGTGATGTCATACCTAGCTCTCCTCAGCATTGTCCAGCTCAAGTTTTACTTTTGTATATATGTTTGGTGTGCATACATATGTGCACGCATATTTATATATGTGCGAACACATGCGTGAAAGGTGTACGTGCATTTGTGTACGCAGGCAGGTGGAGGCCAGAAGTGAATGTCAGGGGTCTTCCTCAGTTATTCTCCACGTTGTGTTTTTTTTTTAATATTTTATTTATTTATTTGAGGGGTGGGGGAAGAGGCAGATAGAGAGAAATAGACAATGGGCACGCCAGGGTCTCTAGCCATTGCAAGCGGACTCCAGACTCATGTGCCCCGTTGTGCATCTGGCTTACGTGGGTCCTGGGGAATCGAACCGGGCTCCCTAGGCTTCGCAGGCAAGTGCCTTAATTGCTAAGCCATTTTCCCCAGCCCCTCCACCTTGTTTTTTGAGGTAAGATCTCTCACTGACCCTCCAGCTCACCAATTCAGCTAGATTTGCTGGCCAGTGAACTTCAAGGATTTCTTGTCTCTGTCTTTCCAGTGCTGGGATTATAGGCACATACTATCACTTCCGGCTTGTTTGTTTGTTTGCTTGCTTTTGCTTGTTTTTTTTTTTTTTTTTTTTTTTTTTTTGAGGTAGGGTTTCACTGTAGTCCAGGCTGACCTGGAATTCAGTTCTGGCATTTTTATGTGGGCATGGGGAAACAAGCTCAGGTCCTCCTGTTTGTGCAGAAAACACTACCCACTGAGCTATCTCCCAAGGCCTACCTCAGCCTAGTTTTAATATAAACACCTCTTGGCCTTGTTGCTACACCTCTGGTCTCATATTTGGGCATAGAATAGCCCCCTCAATTTCTCTTACCCCCACAGGGACACCACTCGCTGAACTTTTTGCTCCAGTTCGAATGATTTCTTTGTCTTCAAGGGACCAAAGACAACATCTGACCTGGCTACTGATTCTCCTTACATCTTCTCATGACACTCAGAGATGATGAAAAACATCTGCCTGAGAGATGGGAAGGTGGGAGACCTACGAGGCCACACCCACACCCACCCACCCACACACCCAACAGGGCCACATGATAGGGTGTGATATAACCTAGGAGTTTTGATGAACCTGAGTTCAAATCTTGGCTCTGCCATTTTTGGGGGCTAAGTGCTTTAGGGGATGTTGCCTCCTCTTCTGAGACTCAATGTCTTTATCTGTAAAATGGGAAGAATGTCGCCCACCTCACAGGCTTTCGTGAGATAGAATGGAAATGGTTTGGACAAGGTGTCTGGCACATAGTAGGCACTATATAAACACCAATTCCAGAATTCTCTGGAAAAATATCTGATTGGGAAAGAAAGCCCTAAAGTGTGTCAACTGGGGTTATGTCAATGAATTTGGAGCTCCAGTAAAAGGGTCTGGTAGGAGAGTCATGGTGGGTAAATCGACTGATTCATTCATTCATTAACTTCTTCCTTCCTTTCTTAAGTCAGCTTAACTGATGTATGACTTACATACCATAAACTGCACCCACTTAAAGGGAACAATCTGATGAGTTTTGACAGATGTACGTAGCCATGAAACCACGGCCATGATCAAGATACAGAAACATTTCTATCACCCCAAGGGTCCCCCAGGGCCCTGCTATAGTCCATCCCTCCCTCCAGCCCCATCCCCAGAAAACCACTGAGCTGCTTTCTGTCACTCTGGATTAGTCTGTGTATTCCGGAGTTTTATACAGACACAAGCACGTATATACTTTTGTGTCTGGCCTCTTTCCACTCCGCTTGTTCATCTGGAGATCTGTCTGTGTTGCTCATGCACAAGTAATTCATTCAGTTATATTGCTATGCATTGCCTTCTATTTATTGCTGCTTTAAATTTACATAGGTATATATTATCTTTTATACATCACTATTATATATTTATTAATTTTTTTTGATTCCAAATTTTATTTATTTATTTATTTGAGAAAGAGGCAGACAAAGAGAGAGAGAGAGAGAATGGGCACATCAGGGCCTCTAGCCACTGCAAATGAACTCCAGACGCTTGTGCCACCTTGTGTAGCTGGCTTATGTGAATACTGGGGAACCGAACCTGGGACCTTGGGCTTCGCAGGCAAGTGCCTTAACCACTAAGCCATCTCTCCAGTCCACTAATATATTTTTGATTAGTTTATTCACTAATTATTCAAGCATCAAATTTATTTATTTACACATGTGTAGAGTGTGTATGTGTGTACACATACATGTGTGTGCACACACGCACCAGGATCTTTTGCTACTGTAGATGCATGTGTCACTTTGCATCCACCTGTACATGGATATTGGGGAATTGAACCCAGGATGGCAGGCTGTGCAAGCAAGTGCTTTTTTTTTTTTTTTTTTTTTTGAGGTAGAGTCTCACTCTAGCCCAGGCTGACCTGGAATTCCCTATGTAATCTCAGGGTGGCCTTGAACTCACGGTGATCTTCCTCTGCCTCCAAGTGCTAAGATTAAAGGTGTGCACCACCATGCCCAGCTATTTTATTTATTTATTGAGGCAGGGTTTTACTGTAATCCAGGCTGACATAGAACTCACTCTGAAGCCTGGGCTGGCCTCAAACTCATGGTGATCTTTCAATTTCAACCTCCCAAGTGTTGAGATTAAAGACCTGTACCAATGTGCTGGCTCAGAGTTTATTCATTAATTCAAGCGTTTATTTGATGCCTGAAATTGGATAATACTAAATTTTATATATATTATGCTTTTTCCTACCTATGATAAAATTTAACCTGTAACTTAGAAATAGTAAGAGTTGTGCATCAAGCATTAATAATGACAGATCAATTAAAAGAAGATGTTGAGGGGGGGCTGGAGGGATGGCTTAGCGGTTAAGGCATTTGCCTGCAAAGCCAAAGGACCTAGGTTTGATTCCCCAGGACCCACGTTAGCCAAATGCACAAGGGGGCGCATGCGTCTGGAGTTTGTTTACAGTGGCTGGAGGCCCTATTGTGCCCATTCTCTCTCTCTCTCCCTCTTTCTCTGTCAAATAAATAAATAAAAATAAAAAATATTTTTAAAAAAGAAGATGTTGGGGCTGGGCGTCGTGGCACACACCTTTAATCCCAGCACTCGGGAAGCAGAGGTAGGAGGAACACCATGAGTTTGAGGCCACCCTGAGACTACATAGTAAATTCCAGGTCAGCCTGAGCTAGAGTGAGACCTTGCCTTGAAAAAAAAAAAAAAGACCCAAACAAACAAAAAAAGATGTTGGGCTGGAGAGATTGCTCAGTGGTTAAGGGGCTTGCCTGCAAAGCCTAATGACCCAGGTTTAATCCCCTAGAACCCACAGAAAGCCAGGTACACAAAGTGGCACACGCATCTGGAGTTCATTTGCAGCAGCTAGAGGCCCTGGAGTGTCCATTCTCTCTCTGCTTGCAAATAAATAAATGAATAAATAAATAATTTTTTAAAACCCAATATGTTTTTTTTTGTTTGTTTGTTTTTGTTTTTGTTTTTTGGGGGTAGGGTCTCACTCTAGCCCAGGCTGACCTGGAATTCACTATGTAGTCTCAGGGTGGCCTCGAACTCACAGCGATCCTCCTACCTCTGCCTCCCGAGTGCTGGGATTAAAGGCGTGCGCCACCACGCCCAGCTTAAACCCAATATGTTGTAATAAAATTGCCATCACCCTTCCTGTGTTTTGGAGACATTAAGGAAAAGAAGAGGTACTGCCATGGGGCTATAGTTAATCTGATGACGGGACGGCAGCGAGCAAGCCTGCGTGGGCAGCGTACACAGCGTGGATACACCGGACAAAGGAATGAGTCATATCCAAGGCAGGATAGTTATTATTTTTTATGTTATTTACTTATTTATTTGCAAGTGAAGAGAGATAGAAGAGAGCCAGACAAAATGGGTATGCCAGGACCTCCAGCCATGGCAAAGGACTCCAGATGCACACACTGCTTCATGCATCTGGCTTTATGTGGGCACTGGGGAACTGGACTCCCTGTCACTGGGCTCTGCAGGCAAGCGCCTTAACCGTTGGGCCATCTCTCTAGCCCCAGTTTGGTTATTTTATCATGTTACTCAGCACAGTGTACCGTTAAAATTTATGAATTGTTAATTTCTGAAATTTTCTATTTAATACATTTGGACTACTTTTGACTGTGACTAACTGAAACCATGAAAAAGCTTAACCACAGATGGGGGGGGGGACCTATTGTATTTACTGTGTGCCTATTCTATGTCAGAGACTGCTTAACGCTAAGTCATTAGCATTATTAAATGTGTGTCAGACTTTTCATCACGATGGTAAATACCTGACATAAACACTTAGAGGCAGGACTTGTTTGGTTCATGGTCTCACAGGTCCTCTGTCCAGGCCCAGTGGGCTCTGTTGCTTCTAAGCTTGTGCATGAGGACACAAAGTGACTCAGCTCATGGTAGACAGGAGGCAGAGCTCTATGCCATTGTTAATAGGCTTCCTCCGTCTTCCCCTTTAATTCTATCTGGACTCCAAGCCTATTGGTGCTTCCCACATTCAGGTCAAGGCAGGTCTTCCCCCTTCAATTAAATTTCTTTGGGGATGCTTCATAGGCATGCCTAGAAGTGCATTGATGGTCAAGATTAGCCATCACAAAAGACATCTATCTCTATGTATATCTTTAAAAAAATATTGATTGATTGATTGATTGATTGATTTATGTGGGGGGGGGGCAGAATGGGCATGCCAAGGCCTCTAGCCACTGCAAATGAACTCCAGATGCATGTGTCACCATGTGCATCTGGCTTACATGGGTTCTGAGGAATCGAACCTGGGTCCTTAGGCTTTGCAAGAAAGTACCTTAACTGCTAAGCCATCTCTCCAGCCCTCTATATGTCTCTTTATTAAATGTTCTAGGAGACTGGGGAGATGGCTCAGTGGTCAACGGTGCTTACTTGCAAAGCCTGAAGGCCTAGGTTTGACTCCCTAGTACCCACGTAAAGCCAGATGCACAAAGTGGTGTGTGTGTCTGGAGTTCCTTTGCAAGAGGCCCTGGCATGTCCTTAGTCTCTCTTTCTCTCTCCGTTTCCTGTCCTCTGAAATAAGTAAATAAATAAATAAGTTTGCTAGGGATAAAACAGCAAGTTTGTTGTTAGAGAAGCACTGGGACTGAGTGAGATTGTATTCCATTAGATAGAAGCAAGCATATGATAAGTGACATGGGCAGATACGGCAGATTTTAGAGGAGACACATGGACCCTTCCCATCCCTGTTTGCATCAGCTTTGCAGGCTTGAGTGCTGGACAGGCTAAGACTAATAGTCAGGAGGGGTCTCCTGCCTCCAGCAGGTCCCACTTGGACCTGACTGCATTCCTTCTTTGGGAGGTTGCTTTTCAGAACAATTATTTGGGGTTGGAAAATGGCTGAGCGTTTAAAGGCACTCTCTTACAAAGCCTGCTGGTCTGGGTTTGATTCCCTAGTATCCATGTAAAGCCAGATGCACAAAGTGCGCATGCATCTGGGATTTGTTTGTAGTCATAAGAGCCCATAGCACACCCATTCTCTCACTCTCCCTCTGCTTGCAAATAAATTTAAAAAATTGTAAAAACAATCATTTGTGAAGAGAAAGAAAGTGATTAGATGTGCTAGTGACTCTTACTGCTGCCAGCTCCAGATGCTTGTGCCACTTTGTGCATCTATCTGGCTTTACAAAGGTGCCAGGGAACTTAACTCAGGCATTTCCTCAGCCCTGCAAGCAGGTTTTTCCCACAGTTCAGGAACTCAATTAACAAAGAAACCAAACCTTACAGGAGTTGTTTTTCCTGTCCCGATGAATGGCAGTCAACCCTTTTGCAGTCTGTTTTTCTTTCTGTCTTAAAGTATTTTTTTAAATTTTTGTTTGTTTATTTATTTATTTGAGAGTGACAGACAGAGCTAGAAAGAGGGAGAGAGAGAGAGAAAGAGAGAGAGAGAGAGAGAGAATGGGCGTGCCAGGGCCCTCCAGCCACTGCAAATGAACTCCAGATGCATGCGCCCCCTTTTGCATCTGGCTAACATGGGTCCTGGGGAGTTGAGCCTTGAACCGGGGTCCTTAGGCCTCATAGGCAAGCGCTTAACCGCTAAGCCATCTCTCCAGCCCTTAAAGTATTTTTTATTATTTTTTATTAACCACTTCCATGATTATAAAAAATACCCCATGGCAATACCCTCTCTCCCCCCACTTTCCCCTTTGAAACTCCATTCTCCATCATACCCCCTCCCCATCTCAATCAGTCTCTCTTTTACTTTTTTTTTCTCAATTTTTATTAACATTTTCCATGATTATAAAAAATATCCCGTGGTAATACCCTTCCTCCCCCCACCTTCCCCTTTGAAATTCCATCCTCCATCATATCCCCTCCCCATATCAGTCAGTCTCTCTTTTATTTTGATGTCATGATCTTTTCCTCCTCTTATGATGGTCTTGTGTAGGTAGTGTCAGGCACTATGAGGTCATGGATATCCAGGCCATTTTATGTCTAGAGGGAGCACGTTGTAAGGAGTCCTACCCTTCCTTTGGCTCTTACATTCGTTCTGCCACCTCTTCCACATTAGACCCTGAGCCTTAGAAGGTGTAATCGAGATGTTACTCAGTACTCCAGTCACTTCTTTCCAGCACTATGATACCTTCTGAGTCATCCCAAGGTCACTGCCATCTGAAAAGAGAAGATTCTCTACCCAAAGTGAGAGTACTGTTAATATAAGGGTATAATTAAGAGAAGTGCTTACTGGTCAGTTTGATAAGCATAGTATATACATTTGTCAGACAACAGCAGATGTTACACCCCTAGGGCTCATGACTACCCCTGTTTTAAGTTTTCAGTATCAGGGATGTATTCCTCCCCATGGAGCGGGCCTCCAGTCCAATTGGAGGGCAGTTGGTTTCCACCATGACAGACGTGCCACTATTGCACCCATTGGCTCATTTGGCCTGGCTGGCCAATTATAAGGCTTGCAGTGTCCACTGCTGAGTCTCTTTAATTTTGATGTCATGATCTTTTCCTCCTCTTATGATGGTCTTATGCAGGTAGTGTCAGGCACTGTGAGGCCATGGATATCCAGGCCATTTTGTGTCTGGAGGTAGCATGTTGTATGGAGTCCTGCCCTTCCTTTGGCTCTTACATTCTTTCCGCCACTTGTTCTGCAATAGACCCTGAGCCTTGGAAGCTGTGATAGAGATACTGCAGTACTGAGCACTGCGGTCATTTCTTTCCATCATCATGATACCTTCTAAGTTGTCCCAAGGTCACTGCCATCTGAAAAGAGAAGATTCTCTACCAAAAGTGATGTCTTAAAGTATTTTTATTCATTTATTCATTTTTCATTTTTATTTATTTATTTGAGAGTGACAGAGAGAGAAAGAGGAAGAGAGAGAGAGAGAGAGAGAGACAGAGACACAGAGAGACAGACAGAGAGAGAGAGAGAGAGAGAATGGACGTTCCAGGAAGCCACTGCAAACGAACTCCAGATGTGTGCACCCCCTTGTGCATCTGGCTAACGTGGGTCCTGGGGAATTGAGCTTCGAACTTGGGTTCTTAGGTTTCACAGGCAGGCGTTTAACCACTAAGCCATCTCTCCAGCCCAGTATTTTTATTTATTATCAAGCAGAGAGAAGGAGTGGGAGAAGAGAGCAATGAGGGGGAGAGAGAGAGAGGAGAGAGCGAGAGGAGAGAGAGAGGAGAGAGAGAGAGAGAGAGAATGGGTACACTCAGGTTTCTTGTGCTGCAAACAAACTCTAGATGCATGTGCCACTTTGTGCATCTGGCTGTATGTGAGTACTAGGGAATCGAACCCAGGCTGCCAGGCTTTGCAAGTGCGTGCCTTTAGCTGCTGAGCCATCTCTCCAGCCCTCAGTCTGTTTTCAGCTCTTCATCCCATATCCAGCTTAGCACCTGGTACATAGTAGATTCTCCTAAGTACGTGTTGCTCATCTCCCCGGACACACTGCCGCAGTACGCAGTTGAAGTGCATCGATTCCTCTACCCGTTTCTATTTCCATCTCCCATTAGAAAGCTGAGAAAACCGAGGTGTGAAGTAAATGACTTGCTGAGAGAGGTCCAAGAGCTCAGAAGGGAAAGAGCTGGTATTCAAAACCAGGAAGCCCGACTCCAGATTCAGCTGCTAACCTGCTCCTTTGCATATTTCTTTACTCTTGGCAGATGGTACCTCTGGCTATAGTTCAAGCAGAGAAGGAGGCTGTTTGAACTCTAGGATCTGTTTCCACCAGGGCAGGGAAGCAGCTGGATTCAACCTGACTCAGTCTACAGGTTGTGGGCCCCGCTTACCCCAGGTGAAGCCTCACACTGGGGAGAGTGGTAATGGTGGGGGGCACAGGTAGATGGGGGTGAACACGGCTCTGTGCTTCCTGTGTCCTTGGTTCCCTCTCTTCTAAAATGGCCTTGTGACATCGTCGGGGGACTTCAACGAGTGACAGTGAAGTTTCCAGCACTTCGTTCATGTTAGTTGCAGTTGTGATTGACGTGGTCAATACAGGGCCCATTGTGGTGGTTTGAATAGAATAGATGGCCCCCAATATATTCAGTTGTTTGTAGTTTGCATCTGTAGCCACCTGGCTGGAGTCAGTGCCATTCTGTGGATCTTAAGGTGTGGTGGTGGGTTTCAGATTTCAATCTAAAGATATGCAAAGTGTGCCTAGCTGGAGTTTCTGAAGTGTGCTGTGTGGCTTTTGGCTTTTAGGCTTGTGCTTCTCTCTCTCTGCTTGGTCCTGTGAAGGCAGGCCAGCTTCTTCTGCCATTATGGAACTTCCCCTGGATCTGTAAGCTTCAATAAATCCCTTCCTCCATAACTGTGCCTGGTCTGGAAGTTCATCTCAGCGAACCTGAAGCTGTCTGATACACCCATGCTGCTGCCAGCCAGCGGGAGGGAGTCCCTGTGAGTTGGCCTGAAGGAGCTCAGAGGACTGATCACCAACTCAAAAGAGCCACTCATTGGCATGTGGGTCTTCCGCAAGTCTCCAGGGCTGCGAGACAACAGAATCAGGAGTACGGAACGGAACGGGGATTCCTACAGGAGAAGGCCAAGGCTCTGAGAGGTCACTGGGGACTGAGATATTGACACCCTAACCAGGATGGTCAACTGCTTACATCATTGGGCAAAGTAGGAGTTTTGGCCACCTGATTCCAAGGTAGCCAGAAGGCAAAGCCAACAGGAGCTGGTCTGGAGGAGCCAGTGACTGTTCCCACTTATGGAATGATGGTTGGGAGACTTTGTTATGGGTCCTTTCAGTGGAGGGGGCGCAACAGGAGTCTTGCAGAGGCCTGCTAGTGTGACCGGCAGCACCAAGATGGCATGGTGAGCAGTGGTTATGCTACAAAGAGGGCATAGACGGGCCTTTTTTGTCACCTCCTGGGTAGGAGCTTGAATCCTTGGCACAGTCCCCAGCTGGCTCTGAGAGAACATCACCTCCTTCCTACCCCATGACCCCTGGGTCAGGAGCCTTCTTCTCCTGGGAGCTGAGAGTTTGTGGTTGGCCCCAGCCAGCTGCTTGGAGGGGAGGAAGCCCCCGAGTGACCGGTTCTTTCCCACCCCAAGGAAAAACAAGCCCACCTGCAAACCCCAGAGATGTGAGGTGGGGGCTTGGCAAATGGGCTGGGAGGGAGGAGTCTGTCTTCCTGCTGAGACAGTGTGGGAAGGCCTAGATCCAGTCCCTTCCCTTGGCCTCAGCAAGGTTTTCGTGTGGGCTGGGAAGGACAGGACTAAGGAAGCACCTGGAAGGGCAGGGAGCCCCAGGACACTGGCAGGTCAGGGCACTGATAAAGATTGAGCCCTGTGCACCGAGTGAGGAGATCTCAGCTATTAACACCCCTAGGACAGTGGATTGCCCCAGGGCCCTCAAGAGGCTGTCCTGTCTGGTGCCCATGGCCTGGGATGCTCTTTCTGGCTGCTGAGGGTGTTTCTGCACTCCCAGTATGGGTGGACGAGCCAGGCTGAGGGCTGGAGAGCTAGCAAGCTCCAGCACCAGGAGCAGCTCAAGTTTCATTCCTGAATATCAATGAGCAGGCCTAGGAATGTCTGCCACACAGCTGGCTGCCCAGTTTAGGAGGGGAGAGGAGGGGAGGGAAGAGGGAAGGGAAAGGAAGGAAAGGGAGAAGGGAAGGAAATGGCCAGGTGGCTCTGTGATTGCTACCTTGCCTGCAAACAGCCAGCAGGGCTTCTAGGCGGGTCCTGTAGCTTTTTGCCCAGGTCACAGGCAGATAAGGATGAACCAGGTACTTGGTGAACTGGCAAGGCGTGTGTGGGAAGTTCCTCTTGAGGCCAGGGTCCTATGCACCCCTCTGTTCACACACCTATAACTACAACCCCACTCCAGCATTAAACTCTGTGACTCCTCCACTTTTTGCCCTTGCAGGGGACCCCGTACTCACCCCCCTCCCATCCCCCAGATCTCAGTTGAAGGCTATGATACACACCTTCTGTTGCTCTAGGATTTGAGGCGGGCTACAAATGTGGACAGCCTAGAAGCTATTGAGGCCAGAGCACACTCATTCTCTTGTCAGGTCAGTGTGGGGTGCTGGGGAAGGTCAGAGAAGTTTTGGGGATCAGCCAAAAAAAAAAAAAAAAAAAAAGAATAGCATGGAGTAGCTCATGGTCCTTGATCGTGCTCAGCCCCTAGGGGCCATCTGGCAGAACTGCAGCCGCTGCTCACCACCATGGTCATCCTTACACGCCCAGGACACAAGCAGGCAGTGGCCATGCAGAGAGAACAGTTTTAACTAGCTTGGGTGGTTATTTCTTTTTTTTTAATAAGATATTTTTAAAGAATTTTATTTATTTGTTTATTTGACAGAGAAAGTGAGGGGGTGGGGGACAATGGGCGCGCCAGGGCCTCCAGCCACTGCAAACGAACTCCAGACACGTGCGCCCCCTTGTGCATCTCGCTAACATGGGTCCTGGGGAATCGAAATTGGGCCCTTTGGCTTTGCAGGCAAACGCCTTAACCGCTAAGCCATCCCTGCAGCCCTCGGGTGGTTATTTCTAACCCATAGATTCTTCATGGTGGGGAGGGGAGGGAAAATAGACCCACATAGGCTGGCTGCCCTTAGTTTCTCTATTGGGCCCAGTTTCTAGGAAAGGCCACATAACCCAGAAGCTGGGATCTGGACACGCACGGGGTTTAAGTCTGGGGAGGGAGTAAAGACACGGCTGAGACCCTTGGTCTTTGATGTCCAGTGCAATCAGAAGTCACGTTCTAGCCATTCTCCATCTACCCACCCACTGTGGAGAGAGTGCATTAGAAACCATGGCACAGCTGTCAGAATGGTTTGAATGAGTTTTTCAAGTTTCATGTGTTGGAAACTTCATTCCCAAATCCATATGCCTATGGCTCCCGGAGGTGGTACCCTTGGGAAAGGACTGGCCATATTCACAAATTAGTGGATTAGCAGGTTGTTGGGTGGCTTTGTTGTGAAAGCAGCTGTCGGTGGCACGCTCATCCTGCCTCACCATGTGATGCCCTTGGCCATGCAATGAGGCAGCAAGAAGACTCTCAGCAGATGCCGAGCAGATGCAGAGTCGAGGCTGGTGCTATGCTCTCAGACTTCTAGAGCTCTGGTCCACATAAACCTCCTGTGTGTGTGTGTGTGTGCGTGTGCGTGTGCGTGTGCGTGTGTGTGTGTGTTCATTGACGTGCGTGCCTCGCTTCACTTGGCGAGATCAGAGAACAAGCTCCGGTGTGGGTCCTCACCTTCTCCCTGGCTTGTGGCAGGGTCTCACTGTTGGCCTCTGGGGTTGTCAGGCTAGCTGGTGTGCAGTCAGGGGGATTCTCCTGAGTCAGCCTCCGCATGTCGCCATAGGCTCACTGAGATTACAGGTGCTGCCACGTGTGGCTTCAAATAGGTTCTGTGGGTTTAAACCCAGGTCTTCATGCTCACAGGGCCAGCACCTTATGCACTGAGCTGCCTACCCAGTCCATAAACCTTTATTCTTTATAAATTTCCCTATCGGTGATGCTTTATCATAGCAGCAGGAAACTGATGAGGACAAAGGCACTCAGTCTGGCAACAAGCCCATAATTCCTACTTAGGGATCTCCTTTGTTTTCATTTTTGCCAGCCTCAGTTTTCTCATCTGTATGATGGGGTTTAATGATCACCATCTGGATGGCTGTTTCTTAGTTATTTATTTAAGAGAGAGAGATAGAGAGAGAAAAGGCAGAGAGAGAGAGAGAGAGAGAAGAGAGCGAGCGAGAGAGGGACCGAATTGGCATACCAGGGCCTCTAGCCGCTGCCAACAAACTCCAGACACATCAGACACATGTGCCACCTGGTTTTATGTGGGACCTGGGGAATCAAACCTGCATCCTTTGGCTTTGCAAGCAAGCGACTTAACTGCTATGCCTTCTGTCCAGCCCGTCATGGTCTGTTTTTAAGTTTCACGAGATGTATTACACAATGTAGTGCAGGGGGCTGTGCCTGGGAGTTGACACTGTACTCGTCACGACAGCCTCTAGCTAGCAAGGAAAAGGGGCAAGGCTAGAGATGGGGAGAGTAAGTTGGAGAATGTGGCTGCTCAGGGTACCACAGCCCAGCCACGCCGCAGCAGGAAGCCCTTCATCGCCTCAACATCCTCACTGGTAAATTAGCAGTAATGATTGCTCACTTGCAGGGTTGGGGTTGAATGAGAGAGGCAGTACAATCTTGACATGATGTATTAGGGCACATGTTAACTGCCTTATTCCCTGAGAGAATGACCTGGAACATTCTGACTCTCAAAGACTGTTAGCAGGAGAATCATGAGGCATCTACAGGGGGCTTGGAAGGCTTTTCATTCATTTATGTTATTGAGGAATCCTGTGTGGGTGTTTGAAATTAATGATGCACTGACGAGGTTTTGGTTTCTAATAAGCCACTAGACTAGGGGTGGTGGAGGGGTGAGGAGCACAAATAAAAAGAGCAGTTTGTTATAAGTGCTCTGAGCTGGGCAGGAGAGATGGCTTAGCAGTTACGGTGCTCACCTGCAAAGCCAAAGGACCCAGGTTTGATTCCCTAGTACCCATATAAAGCCAGATGCACAAGTGGTACATGCATCTGAGACTCATTTGCAGTGACTAGAGGCCCTGGTACACCCATTTTCTCTCTCTCCCTCTCTCTCTGCCTGTTTCTCTCTCTCTCTCTTTTTAAAAATATTTTATTTATTTATTTGAGAGAGAGATACAGAAATAGACAGGAAGAGAGAAAGAGAGAGAGAAAGAATGGGTGCTCCAGGGCCTCCAGCCACTGCTAACGAACTCCAGATGCATGCACCCCTTGTACATCTGGCTTACAAGGGTCCTGGGGAGTCGAACCTGGGTCCTTTGGCTTTGCAGGCAAGTGCCATAACCGCTAAGCCATCTCTCCAGCCCCTCTTTCTCTCTTTATCAAATAAATAAATAAAAATAAAATATTAAAAAATAAGAAAAAAGGGGGAAAAAACTCCAGAAGCTGTCAGAGCAGGCCAGGAAGGGGCTAGTTGAGGTGGGGAAGTGTCACACAGGAGGTGGTTTTTGCGTGGTGAGTTGAGGAGGAAGAAGGAGCCAGATGCTTCCATGTTGGGCTAAGAGGACTTGATGGTGAATGAAAAGGCCCGGGGGTTGGAAGGGCTCTGATGGCTTGAGATGAAGCCATGCTCCCGGGGAGTTTCATACATGGTGGGAATAGTGAAAGAGATTCAACTCCAAAGCCAGGTAGGGGTCAGGCAAATTAGATAAGCGGAATGGCTTATGTACTTCGTGATGAATCCTGTTTCCCCCCCTCGAGGAAACTGAGGGCTCAGGAAGATTCAGTCACCTGCCTGAGAGTCAAGTTGGCAAGAGCTAAAGCCCAGGTGGGACTCTGGGGGTCAAGTCCTATTGGGAGGCACGGAGGTAGAGCCCTGGATGATCTGCGGTGCCCTGTCCTCGTGAGGGTGGCGGGGGGAGGAGAAGAGGCCCCGGCGGAGGAGAGAGAACATCGTGTCTGTGGGCGAGAGTGGAAGAGGCAGGAGCCTAAACACCACAGACCCCGGCTGGCTCCGCTGCCAGCACAGCTGCTTGTGTGGCTGCCAGGGAGCCAAATGCCGCTTCTGGAAAAGAAAAAAAAAAAAAAGAAAGAAAGAAAGAAAGAAAAAGATCTCCTGGCTCGGCACTCCCTGGCTGGCTAGCCTGCCACACATGGGGGAGGGGCTGTGGAGTGTGGGCACAGCACCCCAGAAGGCTCTGCCTTGCCTCTGAAGCCAGGACAGGAATGGGAGGGGGGAGGCGCACTGAGGATGTAAGCAAAATATTTTTGCTAAAAATATTCTGGTCTAGGGAAAATAACTCCCCCCCCCCCATTTTTCCCCTACTCTTGCTGGAAAACCAAAGTCTTAATAAAACAGCCTGAGAATATTTCATGTTGATATCAATTAGGCAAAGGCAAAGGAATCTCAAATTTTCCCCCCTGCCAGATTTCACATAAAAGCAATATTCTCCCCAAGGCCAAAGGATGAAGGGCTTTAGGTTTTTTTTTTTTTTTTTTTTTTTTTTTTTCCTTTCTACACAAAATTCCTGCAATGTGGATGGAAAGTTCCTCCTGTCTGAGAGTTTCCTGAGAAGATGGGACTTTGGACCTCAAGGCCAAGTTCTCTGGGTGGAGTAGGGCAGGTGGCTGGGCCCCAGAGAAAGTTCTCTGAACCTGTTGAGGAGGGACGAACCACGTCCGCCTGCACACAGCCCCGGCCAGCCAGACCTGCGCTCCGTGTAGGCCTCTGGCCAGCTGGACGGCTGAGCAGAAGGTCCTGGGAGGGGCAGATACAGACGGAACCTCTGGCCTGGGCTGCTGGCTCCCCTCATCAAAGCTACCGGGGAGAGTCAAAACAGGGAGTCACACACACTGAAGTGCCCAAACCTAGCGAGGTCCCTCCCTCTGGTTTAGTCCTTTTGTAACCACAGAAGTGACAAAGGTGTGACCCCACGTCGGTCAGATCCCAATGTCATCTGTGCTGTCATCTGTCACTAGCCTCTTAGATGGTCCACTGGCTCAGAGTTTGGTGTCCCACTAAGCATTCATTTGCTGATGCTCTCCTGGCCTCGGGATTACCTCTGTCCTCCAACTCCAAATCACGCTCCCAAACAACCCCTGTGGCAGTGTTTTCTCTCCCTTTCTGAATTCCTTTTTAATTTTTTTTTTTTATTGACAGCTTCCATAATTATAGACAATGAACCATGGTAAGCCCCTCCCCCCTTGCCTTTGCAACTCTACTCTCCATCATATCCCCTCCCCCTCTCCATCAGTCTCTCTTTTATTTTGATGTCATCATCTTTTCCTCCTATTATGAGGGTCTTGTGCAGGTAGTGCCAGGTACTGCAAGGTCCTAGATATCCAGGCCACTTTATGGCTGGAAGAGTGTATTGTAAGGAGTCCTTCCCTTCCTTTGGCTCTTACAGTCTTTCTACCACCTCTTCCGCCAAGGATCCTGAGCCTTGGAAGATGTGATGGAGATATTTCAGTGCTGAGCACTCCTCTGTCATTTCATCTCAGCACTATGGTGCCTTCTGAGTCATCCCAAGGTCACTGCCATCTGAAAAGAGAAGCTTCTCTATCCAAAAGTGAGAGTAGCATTAATTCATGGATATGAACATTAAGAGACGTGCTCACTGGGCAGTTTGGTGAGCATGGTATATACATTTAGCCAGACACCAGCTGACTGAATTCCTTTTATTTAAATATCAGATCACCCCTTAGTTTATTTCTTCATCCAACCCTCCACTCATCCAGCCTACTTTCCATTCCACCTATCTGTCCATCCATCCACCCATCCACCATCTATCTACCCAACTCTCCATCCATCTACCCACTTAACCTTTTGTCTATTCTTCCACCTATCTTCTACCTATGCACATCTTCTATGTGTCCATCCCCCCATCCCCCCATTCTTCTACTCATTCATTCATTCATTTAGCCCATGCTTACTGCAGCCCATGTTTATTCAGAGATGTAGAAATCACTAGACCACAGCTCCTGCTGAAGTCCTACCCGGAGCCTTCAAATATTGGCTATAGCATGTATCCTTAGAAAGATTTCAATCCACAGTGGAGAAGAACTGTCCTTATTCCCTAGAGTCCAGGGAAATAAAAAGAGACTTGCTGGAAAGTTGGGCCTTATAGCAGAAAGCTTGAAAGCCTTGACGTAAAACCAGGCCCGAGTTCCAGTCTCTGCTCTTTCCCTTCCTCGTGGGAAGACAGTGTGCTTACTCACTGTGACCCTGTGAGGGCAGAGTGTCCCAAAACCATGGTGGAGAAGGCTGACACTTATCCTGCATAAGATGGGTGCCAGGGCATGATTTGGGGCACAGACATGTGACCCGACTTAAGGTTTTTTTAAATTAATTATTTATTTATTAGAGGAGAGAGAGAGAGAGAGAGAGAGAGACAGGGAGAGAATGGGCACACCAGGGCTTCCAGCCACTGCAAACGAACTCCAGCTGCATGTGCCCCCTTGTGCATCTGGCTTATGTGGGTCCTGGGGAATTGAACCTGGGTTCTTCGGCTTTGCAGGAAAGTGCCTTAACCACTAAGCCGTCTCTCCAGCCCCCGACTTAAGTTTTACAGGATCACTCCAGCATTTGTGCAAATAATAGCCTGTTAGGAAGGGCATAAGAAGGCTGAGCACCAGGTGGAAAACTGTCTCAATAATCAAGCGAGGAGATGATGGTGACTTGGGCGAGGGAAGTAGAAATGGAGGTGGCAGGACCCGTCAAGACGTCAAGGGTAACTTCCTTGCTCCGTTCCTGGATGACTGACAGGATGGCCCTGCCACTACCCGGAGAAGGGGAAGCCTGGGAGTGGAGCTGGTTCCGGAGAGGTCAGAGTTCATGTTGGAATACGCTGAGTCTGAGATGCCCATTCGATGTCCGTGGGTGATGCCATGCGCACAGTAAAATGTGATCTCGGGCCACCTGCAGTGCTGGGCTAAAGATATACCCATGGGAGTCTTTGGAATATGAAGGTGTTTTAAACCTGGAGACTGGTTGAGATTAGAGCGAGCGAGTGTAGGCCGTGAAGAGGAGACCGCAAGCTAAGCCACCATGAACGTCGCAGAGGAATGCTCCTAGTGTACGGCGAGCCCTCAGGATACGCGTGAAAGGAAACCGGTCACAGCCCTCACATAGAGGCCATGCACTCACCACTACAAAGAGAGAGAAAGGGGCAAAGGATGCTGGGAAAGGACGTTCAGTCTTTTGAAAGATTTTATTTATTTGCATGTGTGTATGTTTGGGTGCACCAGGGTCTC
Source organism: Dipus sagitta (assembly GCA_036346955.1). Taxonomy (NCBI): domain Eukaryota; kingdom Metazoa; phylum Chordata; class Mammalia; order Rodentia; family Dipodidae; genus Dipus; species Dipus sagitta. The sequence continues at coordinate 44,874,725 of CM070777.1, read as the reverse complement.
TTGCCATTGCAAGCAAAAGCCAGATGCTTCTACCACTTTTTTTTTTTTCCACCTGGTTTATATGGATGGCTTGGAAATTGAGCTCAGGCCAGCAGGCTTTGCAAGCAAGCTCCTTAACCACTGAGCAATCTTCCCAGTCCCCCAGAGCTTCAGCGCTTGTTCTGAGATGCGAACTCTTTCCTGGGACGCTCCTATACTCTGATGTCTTCAAGGGCAGGTTGGGGACATCAAGGTATCGTGTGTGGAGATGGAGAAGAGGCCACCTCATGTAACGGGCAGCTGATCCTCGGCTCGGTCACTAGTGGCCCTGCAGAAGTGTGGTCCAGGTCTGGTTTCTAAGAGAAGCTGGAAGTCTGGTTTTTTTTTTTTTTTTAATGTGAAATTTCCCACTTTTGAAAACAGTGTTGGGGCCAAACAAAACATGTGTGCATGTTGAGTTGACCTCATGGCCACTGGCTCCAGGATTTAAAGCCATTCCCATTGGAAGTTGAAAGCGAGGGTGTTAGGGTCCCATAGACTGGGTTCAAATCCCCATCCCTCTGCACTGGCTATGAGGTCTGGCATGAGTGAATTCACTTCCATGGTGTGGTGGTTTGATTCAGGTGTCCCCCATAAACTTCAGTGTTCTGAATGCTAGGTTCCCGGCTGATGGAGATTTGGGAATTAACGTCTCCCGGAGGCAGTGTATTGTTGGGGGCAGGCTTATGGGTATTATAGCCACTGTCCCCTTGACAGTGTTTGGCACACTCTCCTGTTCCTGTTGTCCACCTTATGTTGGCCAGGGGGTGATGTCCACCCTCTGCTCATGCCATCATTTTCCTCTGCCATCATGGAGCTTCCCCCTCGAGCCTGTAAGCCAAAATAAACCTCTTTGCTCCCACGTGCTGCTCTTGGTCGGGTGATTTGTACCAGCAATGCGAACCTGACTGCAACGCATGGGTCTCAGTTTATCATCTGTCAATCATCTCATGTATCAGGGATGTATGAGGATCATGGGACATGCGTGTGTACGTGTGTGTGTGTGTGTGTGTGTGTTGGGATAGGGAGACATGGGGAGGCTTGGGTGGGTAGGATAGGAGATTTTTGTGGTTTTTATATGCTTGTCCTGGCCTTACTGTATGGACTCATTGTAGACTTGGCCTCCCCTAACCTCTCTTCCCAACATTCCCCATGGGCCACTCTGGTGTTCTGGGCAACCAGGGCCTCAAGCCCGCTGGTCCTCACCAGCTTGGCCCCCTCCTCTCAGGAGAGCCATGGGGATGATGGATTCCTGCGGGATGTTTCCCACATTTCTGGAAACCCACAGCAGTTTGGTTTTCCGTGGTACAGGGCTTGGCAGGGCCTCAGCCTAGTGCAGCGGCTGGTGGCTGGGAGGGGTCAGAGTCAAGAAGACATTCATGGAGCGTCCACCGTGTACCAGGTCCGTGGGACTCACAGATGCTTAAAACAGCCCCAGGCCCTCTAAGCCCACATTATCTTATTATGAGACAGACTTGAAATATGAGACATTAAAAACACATCTTAAAACCAATGTCCTTGTTACTGCGGCCAGGAACCTCCCTCGCCTTCTGCACTCCTTCTCTTCCTCCCTTTGGATGCTAGATTCAACTGTCTTAACCCCTGGGACCTGCCTGTTTCTTTCCACTCATCACCCAGGCCTTCGTGTGGGGCCCCGTCTTCCCTCCCACTGATGGTGACAGCTGCCTCCGCTTCCAGCCAGCCCCCACCCAGCCTAAGTATGTTCCTATCACTTCTCTACCTAGAGCCCTCGGGGTGCTCAAGGTCACATCCAGATCTCCTCCTCGGCTCTCAAGCCTTGTCCCCCTCCTCCTCTGCGTCTCAGCCCTGAAGTAACTGTTAATGTGTTTGCCGTCACTCGCCTCTGGGTCTTGGCACACACTATTCTCTTTCCCTAGACGTGGGTACTGGGGAATTGAACCTGGGTCCTTTAGCTTTGCAGGCAAGCACCTTAACCGCTAAGCCATGTCTCCAGCCTCCTAGACTACATTTCTAGGATCACTTTCCCCAACATATCCTTCAAGTCTCAGCACATGTGTCACTTTCTGTAGGAAATGTTCCTAACCCTCCCTCACCTCCAGGCTGGGTTGGAGGTGTTTGTTCTGTAAACCCAGTTCTTTGCTTAATGGCAATCTCAAAGTCAATGCTAACTATAGTCTATAGTAATGGTAATGCTCATGTTAATGAACAGTGAGTACTTGCAGATTGCCCACCTGTGCCAGGCACTGATTCCAGTGTTTTCTTTCTACATAGCAGCCCGGTTTAGCTTTTCAGTGTGTTCCCAGCTAGGCACCATTGTTGCCTACCCTTCACAGGTGAGGCACAGAGTGGCGTAGTAACTGGCCCAAGAACAGGTTGGGTAGTAAATGGTGACATTCTGTGGCAAGGACTTGTTTTCTAGTCTGTCCCCTTCCTCAAGTCCTAAATTCCAAGAGAACAAGGTTCCCTGCTGCCTCACATGGGATTAGGTTTACAGTAGGCAGCTGGGTCCCTGGAATACTGAAGGGATGGCAGGATGACTCTGAGCAGGCTTACAGGATGTCCTGTAGTATTCTAGACCTGCCTGAGTGCAAACAGTTGGACAAAATGACTCACTTTAGACTCTTTTAACCTAAGGGTGAGCATTCAGGGGACCTGCTGCTTGTCTAAGAGCAATTCTAGTACTTTGTTTTGGTTAAAAATATTTTTATATATTAATTTACAAGGCGAGAGAGGGAGAGAGAGAGAGAGAGAGAGAATGGGCATGCCACTGTAAATGAACCTGAGATGCATGTGCCACTTTGTGCATCTGACTTTAGATGGGTCCTGGAGAATCAAACCTGGGCCAAAGGCTTTGCAAGCAAGGCACGTTTAAGCTCAGAGCCATCTCTCCAGCCCAAGAACAATTCATCAAGGGACAGTAGAATGTTTGTAATACCTCACCCTTGGTGTTCATGTCAAGATCAAGAAAATCATGACTCACCTTGTCCAGAATGAGCAGAGGCGTGCTTAGTAGATTAGTGGTCATAACCTGGGTAGCCTGGCACAACCCAGGAGGCATGCTGTGCCCATTTTACAGAGGAGACTGGGTTTCTAGAAAGGGGTGGAGTGACTTCTTCTTTTTTTTCTTTTTGGTTTTTAGAGGTAGGATTTTGCTCTAGCCCAGGCTGACCTGGAATTCACTATGTAGTCTCAGGCTGGCCTTGAACTCACAGAGATCCTCCTACCTCTGCCTCCAGAGTGCTGGGGTTAAAGGCATGTGCCACCACGCCCGACTGGAATGACTTCTTAAGTCATCAACCAACAAGTAAAGGAATGATTATTTTCAATTTTTATTTCTCTTTAATATTCTTTTGTGTATGACGTGTGTGTGTGTGTGTGTGTGTGTGTGTGTGTTCATGTGTGTACGTGTGGGTGGGTGCGTGCATGTCCTGGGACAACTTCGGGTGCTGGTCCTTACCTGCCACCTTCTTTGAGGTCACCTCTGCATTCACCTGACTAGCTGGGTTGAAACCTCCATGGCTTCTCCTTTCTTCATTTCCCTTCTCGAGCGAGTAAGCGTACTGGATTGCAGATATTCGTGTCATAGCAGGCGGCTTTATGTGGGTTCTGGGGATCAGAACTCGGGAACCCATGCTTGCAGGACAAGAGCTTTATCCCCTTAGCCATCTCCCCAGCCCCAGGAATGGAGACTTAAACTCTAAAAATTGATTTTCTTTCTCCCAAATTCCCTTTCACCAAATGTGTAAAGAAATTGTATACATCAAATTGACCTTTCTTATTCAGGCATGGTGGCGCATGCCTTTAATCCCAGCACTCAGGAGGCAGAGGTAGGAGGATCACCGTGAGTTTGAGGCCACCCTGAGACTACATAGTGAATTCCAGGTCAGCCTGGGCTAGAGTGAGACCTAACTTTGAAAAAAAAAAATTCACCTCTCTTGGGCTGGAGAGATGGATCAGTGGTTAAGTCACTTGACTGCAAAGCCTAACAACCCTAGTGCCCATGTAAAGTCAGATGCGCAAAGTGGCACATGTGTCTGGAGTTTGTTTGCAAAGGCTAAAGGGCTTGGTATGCCCATTCTCTCTGTCTCAAATAAATAAATAAAGTAAAATATATTTTTTAAATTCACCTTTCTTATGAGAGAATATTTTAATCCTATCTGAGAATTAATAAAATTATTTATTTATTTGCAAGCAGAGAGAGAAAAAGAGACGATGGGGGGATGGGTGTGCCAGGGCCTCCTACCACTGCAAACAAACTCCAGAGCCATGTGCCATTTTGTGCATCTAGCTTTTCCTGGGTACTGGAGATTTAAACCAGGGCCGCCATGCTTTGTAACCAAGTGCCTTTAACTTCCGAGCCATCTCTCTAGCCCCTGAGACTATTTTGACAGCTTTTCAGGTGACCTTTTCTATTTCACTTGCCTTTCTTACCTTTTCACATTTTTAGATTTTTTTTTTTTAAGCCAAGCCAGGAAGGATGTGGCTATCTTGTTTCTATGTTTCTCTAAGCATCAAGTCAATGGTCTTTTATGCATGTCTCATTGAATTTATCCATGGAGTGTGCCTTTCAATCCAATTGACCATTCTATTTTTTCAAGTGACTGTCACAGATCCATGTGACCTTGCTGCCCATTCCAGAAGCTAGGATGTGACACAGTGCGGCACCAGGAGATAGCACGTGTCTTTGATCTCATGGCTTGGGAAATATGAGTAACCTTTTTTGCTGCCTCTTTTTCTCCGTCTTCCTCTACGTGCTTTGGCGAGCCTTGACTTAGCCTCTCAGGCTCCTGACAGTGGCACAGGGGGCTGACTTCTACTCAACTGTAAACCACCCCTAGAATTACCAAATTGGCCACCGATGAATTGATGGAGTCAAAGCCAGGGGACATGAAAATCCACAGGCCCGGCTGGAATCTCCTGCAGCTGCTCCATCACTTTCTCTGTCAGTCATCCCAGACATCGCCTGTCGGTCAACAGTGACCAGGTTGTTAGCTCCAGTGTGGAACACAGATGGCTTTAAAACACATCACCATCTTTTTTGTCTTTTTTTTTTTTTTTTTTTTTTTGAGGTGGGGTCTCACTCTAGCCCAGGCTGACCTGGAACTCACTCTGTAGACTCAGACTGGCCTTGAACTAACTCGTGGTGATCCTCCTACCTCTGCCTCCGGAGGGCTCGGGTTAAAAGCGTGCGCCACCACACCCAGTGTGTTCAATTTGTATACTTCCTGACTGCCTATTTTATGCCACTAGAAAGGAGACAAAGATGGGTAAGAATTAATTCTTTTCCTTAAAGGTGTTTGTGAGCAGAACAAAGAGGGTGGGAACGGCGCAGAGAGAAGACGTGGGAGCTGGGTCCCGTGGTGGACAAACATCAGAGATGGAACGAGAAGGCGGTGCCCTGCTCCCTTAAGAACCGTTCGCTGCTGTTTCCTGTGTCAGTCTTTTGTCAACACAAAGTTTATATGCGCATGGCTTTCACCCGCCCGCACCTGGAAAAGGCATTACACTTTTTACATCATCGCAGGCCCCGCGATTAAGTGTAGAAATGGTTTTGGTTGCAGCTCTCCTGCGTTCCCTGGATGTCATAAAAAATGGCTCAGTGCAAACAGGAGGCCATTTCCTTGAACGGCTGGGTGTTAATGGCTACACCACGGACGCAGCACAGCCATCTGAGTGGCTCCCAAATGGCGCTGTTCTGGAAGTCCCGCTCTGCTTGGCTGCGACTGTGATGAGGTCAGCTGCTCATCCCTGAGTGTGGAGGTGCCCACACTTGAGGTGACACAGGGATGGACAGGCAAAGAGCTCAGGGGACACAATGTCACCGTTACCATACTACTGTGGGCAGAACCTTGATCTGGAACATCTCGGTTTTGATTTGAATCCTGCTTCTTCTGCCTTTTGTGGCAGGGGTGACCTTGGGTAACTCACTTAGCTTCTGCTCCATTCTGTGGGGCAGGCAGTGGTAGTTGGCCATCAGATGGATATTCCTCCCGTGAGACCAGCCCTGGACGCATCTATGTGGTGACGTGCCTGCCCTGGGATGTACTGTACTTGGTCTAAGCCAGTAGTTGGGTTAGGAGTTAGCATGGGACCAGAGTCTGGCCAATAGAAAGTCCAGTTGGACGTTTATGCAAAATTTTTATTTCCTTTATTGCCTGCTTTGAGTGTCCTAGTTGAGGCTAGAGCAATCATCTTACCATGCGATGATAAGCTTCTTCTTCATTATTTTGGTTTTCCGAGGTATGGTCTGGATCCAGCCAAGGCGGATGTGGAATTTACCATGTAGTCTCAGGCTGGCCTTGAACTCACAGCGATCCTCCTACCTCATCCTCCCAAGGGCTGGGATTAAAGTTGTGCACCACCACACCCAACAGCTTCTTCTTTGAAAAAAAAAATTATTTATTTATGAGAGAGAGAGAGAATAGGCATGCCAGGGATTCTTGTACTACCAACTTAACTCCAGACACATGCACCACCTAGTGCATCTGGCTTTATGTGGGTACTGAGGAATTGAACCTGGGCCCTCAGGCTTTGCAAGTAAACACCTTTAACATCTGAGCCAACTCTCCAGCCCCAGCATCTTTTATAATATGTATTCTTTCTTTTCTTTTCTTTTTTTTTTGAGGCAGAGTTTCACTTCACTCTAGCTCAGGCTGATCTGGAATTCACTATGGAGTCTCAGGGTGGCGTCGAACTCACGGCAATCCTCCTACCTCTGTCTCCCGAGTGCTAGGATTATAGGCATGTGCTGCCACGCCTGGCTTATAGTGTGTATTCTTGCAGGTGGTATGTAGGTGTGCATGTGGAGACTAGAGGACAATTTTGGGTGACATTCTCAGAAGCAGCACGCACCTATTTTGAGACAGGGTCTCTCATTGGCCTGGAGCTCACCAATTAGGCTAGAATGGCAAGCCCCAAGACTCCACCTCTTTTGGGCTCCCCAGCACTGAGATTGCAGGTATAAGTCATAATGCTTAGCATTTCTATCTGAGTATTGTATGAGATAATCCCTTGGGAAGTCTCTGTTCCCTCCCAGACATGGGGACCGGTATTTGTAGAGAGGAACCATGGGTCCTGAATGGGTGAACCAGTGGACATGGGACAGGCCACCCATATCAGCCTTTCAAGGAGGAAGGCTCAGGCCGACCTCAGATTATTTCTGCACACACCCCCCACCCCCTCACACAGCCCCTCTCATCGCCGAAATGACAGTTGTCACCACGGAGTTCCTCACCAGCATCCCTGCCTGGGGCCAATTAGTCTGACCATCACCCTGGCTGCCCCAGGTTCTCTCTCTGAAACCTTGGAGCTTGGCTGCAGATGAACTGGATGGATCCTGAGCGTGACCAAGGCCTTGCCCAGACTGGGAAGTCAGAGCATTCCAACACTGTCCTGCTTGGCTGAGTTTCTGTCTTCACCCTTGAGTCTGGTCAGGCCTGGCTGGAGCCGGAGCTGGAATGAGGTCGGATGTGTGTGTGTTGATTGGCGGGGGGAGAAGGGATCAAGTCACCGATGCACACTGCCTAGCAAACTGGGGAGTGCTGTCCCATTCTACAGATGTGTCCACTGAGGCTTTCTGAGGAAAAGAGAACACATCAGACAGCTCAGACAGGAAGAGAGCACGTTGGAATACAGGTGCTGGCCTCTTCCTCTCTGCATTCAGGGGCTCAGTACTCACCACACTGGCAGCTCTCCCTCTCATTTGCTCCCAGGCAAAGCTTACCATGTCATGTGAGTAAAAGAGAGGAATGAAGGAGGATCAGTATTTTGGGACAGAAGATGATGACCTCTGCTCTACTCAACCTGAGCTCTGAAGCAGTCACCAAGTGAGAACCACCATTCCATGAAAAAAAAAAAAAAAAGAGTTGGCTGAGCCTGGATCCTTGGCCAGGCTATGTACCAGCCACTTTGGAGGCAGCCATAGATGGGGCAGATGTGGACCCAGTCTTTGTGGGGTCCACAGTTCAGATCTGGCTGCCACCTGACCCTGTGGAGCTGCCACTTGGTTCTGATAATGGAGATGTTAGGAAGGGCAGAGCAGGGGAAAGAAGAGAAGGTGGTTAACCAGCCTGAACGTGCGTGCCGGAATGGTGACTCGGAGTTTTCATCAAAGAAGGGGGCTGAGGCAAGGGTGTATGTTTGAAAGCGGACAGTTTAGGGTGGGGGAGAAACAAGCTGAGACTCCGCGGCAACCTGTTTGCAGGAGATGCCTGATTTAGCAGAAAATCGCACAAGCTGGCCCTGGCACAGGCCGGTGGAAGGCATTTCCTCCCCAGCCTGGCTCAAGTTTCATTCATAGGTACTGTCTAAAATTAGACCCGGGGCTTTCATTCTGCTCCAAGCTCCCTGCCTAGCGTAACATTGGGGAGAAACAAGGCACTCCATTAAAAGCGCGCCTTCCTCCTGCGGCCCCTGGCCGGGGAAGGACTGCGCCCTGTCCGCGCTGGCAGCCGCCACGGCTCATAAACCAGGGTCTAAATTCAAAGCATCCGCTCTGACTGCTGACCCTGGGCTCCCAGGCAAACTTGGGCCGCCTCCTCCGGCTCACACCACAGGCCAGGCCATGTCACCGGGAGGACCCAGCTCCTGCCTGTGGCCGCTGTGTGGGGAATGTGAAGGCAATTCCCCAGAGGGAAGAGGGACCTGGCACCCTTGGGCCAGGCACGGGCGTGCTGGGACAGCCCTGCTGTCCTCTCTCTAGGCTCAGGGCGTCTGCGCTGTGGCCTTGCCTATTTCACTGTTGTGATTTATTATTATCCAAATCAACTCAGTGAAATAAGGATAGCCACCATGTTTGGACTGACCGATTCATTTAATGAGCGCTTCCTGAACACCTGCATCAGGAGTCTTCCAGTCATGAGTAACAGAACCAGGGTGCCATGAAAGCTCTGGGCCTACAGAGGGGTGGAATGGGTGCCCAAGAACACTCCCTTCTCTTCTGCCCCCTCTACTTCTCCCCTAGCAGTAGCTCCCATTCTGCTCTCAGCCCGTACCACGTCTCTCCATGCTCAGGGTAGAATGTGGCTCCTGCTTCCTACCGTCTCATTTCTAACTGTTGGTAAGATATGGACTCTCCTCACCAGGCTGCCAATTCTGGAATCTTAGGAAAGTTTTTAAATAGGCTTAGATGCTCTTGGGAGCCTGCCCCCAGGCCAATCAAGAGCAGCCAAGAAGGATATTTTCCTAGAATGGTGGGCCCTGCTATGACCAGGTGACTGGTGTGAAGAGACATCTCCAGAAGTAAAAGAACAGGTTTTAAAAAGCATTTTGTTTTTATTTATTTATTTATGAGAGAGAGAGAGAGAGAGAGAGAGAGAGAGAATGGGTGCACCAGGGCCTCTAGCCACTGCAAAGTAACTCCAGACTCATGGGCCACCATGTGCATCTAGCTTACATGGGTACTGGGGAATAGAACCTGAGTCCTTAGGCTTTGCCGGCAAGTGCTTTAACTGCTAAGCCCTCTCTCCAGCTCACAAGGACAGTTTTAACACCAAGACATTGCTGGTCTGCAAGCAATCTTTGGAAACACAGAAAGATCTCGACTAAGGCTTGGCAGATGAGGGGTGACTTTCTGGAAGAGCTATCTTCTCCTCTTCCTCCTCCTCCTTTTCTTCTTCTTTTTTCTGGTCTTACTCTAGCCCAGGCTGACCTGGAGCTCACTGTGTATTCTCAAGGTGGCCTTGAACTCATGGCGATCCTCCTACCTTTGCTTCCCAAGTGCTGGGATTAAAGGCGTGTGCCACCATGTTCAGCCTTGGGAGAGCTAACTTTTAAAAAGATTTTTTTCTTTAAATATTTCTATTTATTTATTAGGCAGAAAAAGAGGGAGGGAGAGAGAATTGGCACGCCAGGGCCACCAGCCACTGCAAACGAACTCCAGATGTGTGGGCCCCCTTATGCATCTGACTGACGTGGGTCCTGTGGAATCGAACCTGGGTCCTTTGGCTTTGCAGGCAAACGCCTTAACTGCTAAGCCATTCCTCCAGCCCAGAAGAGCTAACTTTTAAGGCAAGTGGAAGGCGGGTTGATTTGGGACTCACAAAGAAAGAAAGAGGTGGTTTAAAGCAGAGTGCATACAAAGATCTCACAGTGAGCCCTAGACCTGCTGGGGCAGGAAGTCTGGCCCTGCCACCTATGCTGTGCGGACGTTGGGCAGGTCAGTTCTCTCTGGGCCTCAGTTTCCATATGTGCAGATGAGAATCCCAGTGTCTCCTGCATATGCAGTAGCGTGCTGCAGGAGAGGGGGCGTGGGCATCATAAAAGTCACAGACGCTGGGGGCGACACTGTTCCTGGACAGCTGGCGGGTGCTCCATCAGCTGGTTCCCTGTCACCTTCAGGTCTCAGCTCACACATTCCAGGACAATCCCAGAAAAGCCCTCCTGACCAGCCTTCCCAATGGGCTTTTCTTTTAGCAACTAGTGTAACATGCTGCTTGCAATAAGGCTAGTTTGAAGCTATTTGGCTGGCTTTCTCGTTTATAGTCTGCTTTTGACCAGGTTGAACAGTCCCCAAAGGTGAGGTGCCTAAAGGTCTCTGCTGTGCCCTTGGGCAGTCAGGGCTCAGCCTGCAGAATTAATGAATGCAGGCCCACAGGCCTGCGGAAATGAGGTCTTGGAAGTCTCCTGCACTAAGGATGAATTTCCCTGGACAGGCTCTGGCTAGACTGAGTCCAGACCCTCTGTACAGAGTCCTCTCACACACTCCAGCTCAAAGGACCAACTGCACTTAGAAAACAGGCTTGGGAAGCCGGAAGGGGAAGGCACTTGAGTGTGGGGCCTCCTCTGTTCCCAGCTACTCTAGCTACCATGGGATGTTGAGTTCTTGGGTCTGAAGAGAGGACATTTCTCTTTTCTTTCCTCTTCTTTTCTTTCTTTCTTTCTTTCTTTCTTTCTTTCTTTCTTCTTTCTTTCTTTCCTTCCTTCCTTCCTTCCTTCCTTCCTTCCTTCCTTCCTTTCTTACTTTCCTTCTTTCTTCTTTCTCTCTTTCTTTTGAGGTAGAGCCTCACTCTAGGTCAAGCTGACCTGTACTCTCAGGGTGGCCTCGAACTCAATGGTGATCCTCCTACCTCTGCCTCCCAAGTGCTGGGATTAAAGGCGTGAGCTACCACACCCGGCTTCTCTCTTTGTGTGTGTGTGTGTGTGTGTGTGTGTGTGTGTGTGTAGGCTACAGGCCAACCTCTGGTGTTGCTCCTCAGGAAAGTCATCTACCTTTTTGAAATTATTTATTTATTTTAAATATTTTTATTTATTTGCAGAGGAGGGTAGAGAATGGGTGTGGTAGGGCCTTTTGCCACTGCAAAGAAACTCCAGATGCACACGCCACTTTGTGCATCTGGCTTTAAGCGGGAACTGAACCCAGGCCAGCAGGTTTTGAAAGCATGTGCCTTTAACTGCTAATATGTCTCTTCAGCCCCAAAATTTTAATCTATTTATTTAAAAGATATTTTACTTATTTATTTGCAAGGGGGGGGGGGAGAGAGAGAGAGAATGGGCACCAGGGCCTCCTCTCACTGCAAACAAACTCCAGATGTATGTGCCACTTTGTGCATCTGGCTTTATATGGATACTGAGGAGTTGAACCCAGGCTGTCAGGCTTTGGAAGCAAGTGCTTTTACCACTGAGCCATCTCTCCAGCTGTATTTATTTATTTTTGAGACAGGGTCTCTCATCGGCCTGGAGCTCACCAAGTAGGTCATAGTGGCTGACCAGTGAACTGCCTATCTTGGCCTCTCCAGTGCCAAGAAATAAGTGCATGTCACTGTACCTGTTCACATGGGTTCTGGAGGCTGGACTCAGGTCCTCATGTTTTGGAAGCAGGCACTTCTCCTGACTAAGTGATCTCTCCAGCCCCTCATCTCCGATTGCTAAGGAACTTCTCCAACTACCCCTATCCCCAGAATGTCCATATCCCCTTCACCCCAAACTGACTTGTTACTGGTCCACCAGCACACCCTAAGCCCTTCCTAGGACCTTTTGTGTTCCCGTTTAACCTTCCATTGACCCCTCTTTTCTTTCTCAAGACCCTTCTTCCCTGATAGTGTTTGTAGATGTGAGTGGGATTGGGCTAGAAGTCCTGCCACAAGCAAGAGGAGGGCGGTTCTGTTTCATGAATGCCCCCTTTTGTGATAGAGTGAGTCATGTCCTTGTCTACGTACCCAGCGCCTCCTCAGCTTTCAGATGGAGTCTGGCTGCTTCCCTGGCCTTGCCTGGTCCTCGTGAATCCCCATGGAGGAGCTGGGATTCACACAGGCTCTGGGTGGCTTGGGGCTTTAGCTGGGGTGCTGGTTGGGCCCTGGAGCTGAGTCAATAGTCTAGTCCTTGTTAGGTAGCCTGAGGTACTGGAACTTGGGTTTTCTTTGTGGGTGGGTTGTCGGGGCCCTACATCAAGGAGAGAGATCACAGATGTTGCCCTGTGCTGGTGCTACGACTGGGACAGTGTTCTGAGGGGAGCTTGCTCGTCCCCTTTGGTAGCAGAGAAGGCGAATTCCTGTCTGATGGACACACAGCTGCTAGTCTCCGACTTCAGTGCCTGACATTGGAACTCCTTGGGATTCTCAACCACTGTGTGGTCAGCGTCATGTTGTTCACCCGAGAGAGGACACCACAAGGGCCTCAGGGTGCAGCTGGGAGCTGTCCAAAGCCTGCTCCTACCTGGATCTCTGTGACGGCACTCTGGTCCTCCTCTTTCCACCCTCAGCCTCCGCGTTCATTCATCCCCTCTGCACAGAGCAGCCAGGCAAGCTTAAGAAAACAATTTAGGGCTGTAGAGATGGCTCAGAGGTTAAGGCACTTGCCTGCAAAGCCTGAGGACCTGGGTTCGATTCCCCAGTAATCCCCACGTAAAGCCAGATGCACAAGGTGGCACATGCATCTAGAGTTTGTTTGCAGTATCTGGAGGCCCTGGCATGCCCATTCTCTCTCTCATTCACTGCCTCTTTCTCTCTCTCTCAGTTAAATAATAAATAAATAAGCAAATAAATAAAAAAAATTTTTTAAAGTAAACGATTCACCGGGCATGGTGGCACACGCCTTTAATCCCAGAACTCAGGAGGCAGAGGTAGGAGGATTGCCGAGAGTTCGAGGCCACCCTGAGACTACATAGTGAATTCCAGGTCAGCCTGAGCCAGAGTGAGACCCTACCTCGAAAAACCAAAAAAAAAAAAAAAAACAAAAAAAACATTCAACTTTATCCACATCCCTGCTTATGACCTTTGAATTTGAATGTTTCCCATGGAATGAGGATGAAACTGGGAGTTTTGCAAGGGCCTGCTCCTTCCTGGCTCGCCCTCCCCTTCTCTCTTTGGCCTCACCCCCAGAACTCCACATCTCACTCAGCGTCTTGCATTGTGGCTGTTGTTTCTACTAGACCACATGCCCCTCCATCTGATGCTCAGCGTGACACGTCTCCCGGGATTACCACTGGTTTGTTATCAGATTTTCTTTACTTCACTGTAGTTCTTACAGTGGTTTGCTTACTGTGTAAGCAAACCTGGGCTCCACAAGGGCAGGTGAGAGGGTAGGGACTTCCCAGTTTTTCTAGCACCTGAAAAATGCTTGGCAAATGTTAAGGATAGTCCATTTATTTCCAGAAGTTTACCAATAACGCTGGGAGCCCCAGACACTCTCTCTCCCTCTCTGTCTCTCTCTCTCTCTCTCCCCAGGATACTCAGAACATTTGTTTCCTCTGGGTTTCAGATCCAAGGATGGTTTGATGGGATTTGGGACTAGTCATCTACATCACCTGATGTCTCAGAACTCCTCAAGCAGCCAGAATTTCTCCACCAGCCAGGTCTTTGCACTCCCCGTTTGTTTCCTTCCATTTGTGGTCTTAAAAACCACCTCGCTGGGGCTGGAGAGGTGGCTTAGCGGTTAAGGCACATGCCTGCGAAGCCTAAGGACACAGGTTCGATTCTCCAGGTCCCACAAAAGCCAGATGCACATGGTAGTGCATGCTTCTGGAGTTCATTTGCAGTGGCTGGAAGCCCTGGCATGCCCATTCTCACTCTCTCTGTCTCAAATAAATAAATAAAAATTAAAAAAATATATATATTTAAAAACCACCTCGCTGGCTTGTCTGACTAGTTGCCTCAATGCCTGGGAAATCCATCAACTTCTGTAAACAAAATTTGATGAGTCTTTTTCTAAGACCATTGGGGTGTCATTCAGCACTTTTCTCAGAACCTCTGCTTACCCATGTTTCTTTGTCTTTCTTCCTGTTGTTTTCTTGTTAGTGAATCTGACCCCCCCCCTCCCCCATATCCCAGAGTCCATTCATCTTCAAATAAAGCAGCTACTAGAACTCAAGTGTCCATGTTTCCCTCTTACTCATCTCCGTCTCAAACGGCTCCAGGAACAGCAGGCGGGATACCTGCAGCCATGGAGACCTGCGTATCTCAGGGACTTGGTCATGTCCTGTTCATGCTATGGCCTTGAGGAGGGGAGGTTGTTTTGATACAGTCACTCAGAAGCTCATCTAAGAGCTGGGAGACAGCTCAGTACTTAAAGATTCTTGCTTGCAAAGCCTGATGGCCCAGATTCAGATCACCAGTACCCATGTAAGGCTAGATGCACCAAGTGGCATATGTGTCTGGAGTTTGTTTGCAGTGGCACGAGGCCCTGGCACACCCATATTCTCTCTCTCTCTCTGTTTGCAAATAAATAATAAATACAAAATTTAAAATATTTTATTTTTATTTATTTTTTTGACAGAGAAAGAGAGAGAGAGAGAGAGAGAGAGAGAGAGAGAGAGAGAGAGAGAGAGAGAATGGGCACACCAGGGCCTCCAGCCACTGCAAACGAACTCCAGAAGCATGCGCCCCCCCCCCTTGTGCATCTGGCTAATGTGGGTCCTAGGGAATTGAACCTGGGTCCTTTGGCTTTGCAGGCAAGCGCCTTAACCGTTAAGCCATCCCTCCAGACCTAAATAAAATTTTTTTAAGAAAAGAAAAACGCGTCTAAGGCTCTAGAACCTTCCACTGGATTCTTTGCTGAGCCAATGAAACAATTTGTCTCTCTGGTCTGTAGTCAATTGAAGAATTTGTTCCTGGATACTAAGACATACACAAAAATCCATAGTCAAAACATGATATGTTAATAGGAAGTTACAGGAAGTTGCTTTGATATATGCGATGAGAGGGAATTGAAAGTATTATTTCCCCATCAATTGCATTACACGTACATGGCAAAGTGAGTCCTGCCTATCCTGATGAGCTCCTCTGGTGGTCTTATACTTCGGTAAGCATTTTCTCCAGTAGGACCCGCCGTTTGGAGTACACGTGCCAAGAGCAGACGTGGAGCAGCAGGTGGGACCATGACAGGTATTCCGAGCATGCTGGAAACCCAGGAGAGTCTCAGTGTTATCACACACAGCCCATGACTTAGAGCGAATGGCAGAGCAAAGCCAAGCCGTGCATTGTGGAGTAAGTGGCAGAGTTTGGGTGCAAGAGTGAGCTGCAGTCTCCAAATCACTGGTTGGTAGGTAGTATCAACAATAGCCCCCCCCCCCCCAAATCCCATTATTTCTCTCTTGGAACTAGATCTACAAGGCAGCGGCAAATTGTTCAGTAACCCTCTGCCTTGGCCAGTGCGTGCATGCGTACACACACACACACACACACACACACGAGGGAAAGTGGGGAGGACTGCACAGAAAGTGCCCTGGGCAAGGTCTGGGGTCCTGTATACATAAATTCTTCCAATTGGTATATATTTATTGTATTTGGTGCTGGGTTTATAAGGCCATTTTTATACAATGTACTTTGGAAGGCAGTTATAATAAACTTTGAACACCTTCCTTTTATACTCCCCTCCCCTTTCTCACCCTCCCTGCTCTATTAATCCCCTCTGTTCCCTTAGACAGTTTCCTTTTACTGTCCTGTCATATGTACATATGAATATGTATAAAATCTAGGAACTGGGGCTGGAGAGATGGCTTAGCAGTTAAGCGCTTGCCTGTGAAGCCTAAGGACCCCGGTTCAAGGCTCGACTCCCCAGGACCCACGTTAGCCAGATGCACAAGGGGGTGCACGCGTCTGGAGTTCGTATGCAGTGGCTGAAAGCCCTGGCATGCCCATTCTCTCTCTCTCTGCCTCTCTTTGTGTGTCACTCTCAAATAAATAAATAAAAATGAACAAAAAAATTTAAAAAAATCTAGGAACTGGGTTGGAGAGATTGCTTAATGGTTAAGGCGCTTTGCCTGTGAAGCCTAACGACCCAGGTTCAACTCCCCAGGACCCATGTAAGCCAGATACACAAGGTGGCACACGTGCACAAGGGGACGCACGTGTCCGGAGTTTGAGTACAGTGGCTAGAGGCCCTGGTGCGCCAATTCTCTCTTTCTCTCTCCCTCTCTCTCATAAAAATATAAATAAAAAAAAAACCCAAAAATCTAGGAATCACAAATAAGAGAAAACATGCAATGTTTGCCTGAGACTGATTGACTTTGTTGAATATGATCAGCTCTACTGGTATCGATTTTCCTGCATACAACATAACTTTGTTACTGCAAACATGCCGTTGTGCATCTGCACCTCTTCCTCTGTCGTTGGACACCAACAGTGGTTCCTTAAGTTAGCTATTGCGAATAGGGCTTCAAAAACATCGATGCGCAAGCGGCTCTGTAATATATTGACTTGGAGTTCTTTGGGTAAATACGCCAGGAGTGGCAACCACTAAGCCATCCCTCCAGCCTCAGTATTTTAAAGTTTTCATGGTAGAGATCTTTCATTTCCTTTGTTAGATTATTTCAAGAGTGTTTTTTGAAGCTGGGCGTGGTAATGCACACCTTTAATCCTAATCCCAGCACTCGGGAGGCAGAGGTAGGAGGATCGCTGTGAGTTCTAGGCCACCCTGAGAGACTACATAGTGAATTCTAGGTCAGCATGGACTACGGTAAGACCCTACCTCGATAAACCAAAAAAAAAAAAAAAAAAAAAAAAAGGAGTATTTAGGCAATTGTGAATGGAGTTGTTTTTCTGATTTCTTTTTCAGCATGTTTATTTGTGGCATGGTAGAAGGCAATGGATTTTGTGTCTTAATTTTCTTTCCTGCTACTTTACTACTGAAAGTGTTTATTATCAGATCTAACAGTTTTCTTTCTTTCTCTCTTTCTTTCTTTTCTTTTCTTTTCCTTTTCTTTTTTTTTTTTTGTTTTTTGTTTTTTGTTTTTTCGAGGTAGGGTCTCACTCTAGCCCAGGCTGACCTGGAATTCACTATGTAGTCTCAGGCTAGCCTCAGCTAGATCTAACAGCTTTCTGGTGGCATCTTTAAAGTCTTTTACCTCTTTAAGGCCTCATGGATAAAATCATGTCAACTGCAAGTAAGGATACTTTGATTTGACCTCCTCCTCCTCCTCTTGTATCCTTTCTATTTCCGTCTAAGAGTTCAGTCGCTGTTCTGAATAAGCCAGGGGAAAGCGGACACCATTGTCTTATTTCTAATTTCAGTGGTAATGCTATGACTTTTTCTCCCTTTATTATAATGGTGGAGTAGATTTGTTATATGTAGCCTTTATTGTGTTGTGATCCTTCTATTCCTAGTTTCTTCAGGGTTTTAACCCCAAAGTGCTGTTACTTTTCTCAAAAGCCTTTTCTGCAGTTATTGAAGTGATCATGTGATTTGTGGCCTTGAGTTTATTTATGTGATGAATTACTTGTATTGATTTACATATGTTGAACCATCCCTGGTTAGTTTGGGTTGTACATATTTTCAAAGATCCAACTCTGCTTCCTTGATTCTTTGTATTTTCTTTAACTCTATTTCATTAATTTCATCACTAATCTTAATTATTTCTGTCCATCTGTTGTTGATTTTGGATTTGGGTTTTGTTTTCCCAAGGCCCTAAGGTACAACATTAAGTTATTTATTTGAATTCTCTGATTTTATTTTTGAGATAAGGTCTCACTCTAACCCAGGCTGACCTGGAATTCACTCTGTAGCTTAGGCTGACCTCAAACTCACAGTGACCCTTTTCCCTCAGCTTCTTTTATTTATTTATTTATTTTTTGTTTTCTGGGCAGGGTCTCCCTCCAGCCCTGGCTGACCTGGAACTCACTATGTAGTTTCAGGGTGTCCTCGAACTCACAACCATCCTCATGCCTTTGCCTCCCAAGTGTTTGGATTAAAGGTGTGAGCCACCATGCCCAGTTTAAAAAAATCTCTGATGATTTTTAACTATACATGACACTTGTGACCAAATGACCATATTGTGGAAGACTAAAGAACATGATTTTTTAATATAGACACGTGTAGCTATAAACTTCCCTTTTAGGACTGTTTTCATTGTATTCTATAGGGTTTGGTATTCTATGTTTTCATTTTCATTCTATTCTAGGATTGGTTTGGTTTTCTTCTTGAGTTTTTTCAATGACTCATTTACCATTCAGAAGTGCATTGTTTAATCTCAGAGTTTGTGCATGGTCTGTTGTTTCTCTTTTAATTGCTTTCTGGTCTAATGCCATTATAATCTGATAGAATACAAGAAATTATTTCCATTTTCCTGTATGATCTGTTTTAGAGAAAATTCCATGGGCTGCTGAGAAGAAATGTGTATTTTGTAGTGTTTGGATGGGATATTCTGTAGATGTCTATTAGATTCTTCTGATCTATAATGTTATTTAACTCAGGTGTTTCTCCACTCATTTATCTTGAATTTTTATTTATTTATTTGTACATGTGTGTGTGCACACGTGCATCTGTGACAGGATTTCTTGCCATTGTACATAATGCCCACCTGGCTATACAAGGGTATCTGGGGAATTGAACCTCGGTGGACTGGCAGGCTTTGCAAGCAAGCGCCTTTAACCACCACTGAGCCATTCCCTCAGCCCGCCTTTTCTTTCTTTTCTTTTCCTTTCTTTCTTTCTTTCTCTCTCTCTCTTTTTTGTTGTTGTTTTCAAGGTATGGCCTCACTCTGGCCCAGGCTAACCTGAAATTCACTATGTATTCTCAGGGTGGCCTCAAATGCACGGTGATCCTTCTACTTCTGCCTCCCCAGAGCTACGATTAAAGGCATGCGCCACCACGCCCAGCTTTTCCGCCTTTTCTTATAAAGTTATTAATACTACACAACAGCCCCACCCTCATAACTCATCTAATCCCAAAGGCCCCACCTCCACATTCCATTAAGATAGGAATCCGGGAATTAAGGTTTTAGCATCTGAATTGTGGGGAACACCTTCAACCATTGCACATGACAGGGAGCTCTTGGGTACCTCCTCCCTTGAGTGACCCAAGCCCGCTAGTCTGCCAGGGCCCCTGTCCTTGGGAGGTTGCGAGAGGACAGCCTCCTTCAGCGGCCCAGCGCAGGCACCATGTGCTCCTAAAGAAGCCGGGCCAGCAGCCAGCTTAGCCACGGAAGGAGTTTCTCTCTTGGGGCTGTGGCTGGAACTTGCTCTAGGTGAGTAGTTTCCTTGGCGCTTAGAAAGACTGCGTCTTTGGGCCTTTTGTTCTCCAGTTTGAATGTCAAGGCCCGAGGGCCAGCACATAATTAGCACACTGCATCTTCCCCACCCAGTCCTCTCCAGTATGACCAGGGAAGAACACTCCTTTCCCACAGAGGCAAACAAGGGAACCCCAACATTAGGAGGTGGGAGTGGCATTTTCTCCTTCTCATTAGCTAGCCCGTGAATGTAAGATTTTTTTTTTTTTCCCTTTGGAGAAGAGGAGATGGTTGTGCACCTTGTGACTAGGGCAAAACCCACTGAATTATACACCTCGGAAGGGTCGCTTTTATGGTACATGAATATTTCAATTTGTTTATGTATTTTAAACCGAGTTCACCCTTATTTACCTTGCACCCTATCGCATACATGTGCCTCCCACGCTTGACCATCCCTGCCTGAGCTAGGCCTGACCATGTCCCCCTCTTGAGTCCATGCCAGGCACTGGAGACTTCAGGCAGTCCCGGAGCCCCCGGCCACCCAGCCAGGGGAGATTTAAGGAATACGTGTGGGCAGGCCACTGGGAAGGAAAGCACCATGTTGCAATGTTTTCTTTCCTGACACCAGAAGGGTAAAGACACAGGGTAGGTGCCAATGAAGACAGGCTAGATTCCTGGAGCTGAGAATTACTGAAGAATATCCCTGAGATGATTTCAAATGAGAGAACAGTGATTGTTCTTACAATGTGATTAGGATAGAATGACATTTGACTTAAAAAAAAAAATTGGTTCAGACGTCTTTATTTTTTAAAAAATATTTTATTTATTCGAGGGAGTGAGAAAGAGAAGATATAGATAGATGGATAGATAGATAGATGGATAGATAGATAGATAGATAGATAGATAGATAGATAGATAGATAGAAATGGGCGTACCAGGGCCTCTAGCCACTGTAACTCCAGACACACATACGTCACTTTGTGCATCTGGTTTATGTGGGTACTGGGGAGTCAAACCCCGGTTTGTCAGGTTTCACAGGCAAGCTCTTTAACCTCTGAGCCATCTCTCCAGCCCCTGAGGTGCATTCTCTTAAACATTTGTGGATAGTATTTAATCTGTGGCATCTTGCTATTTAGTTTTAGGAAGCCCAGACAGCCTTAAGCTAAAAAAGGAATTTACTGGCTGGTGTAAATGAGATCTGTTACGGTTTGATCCCAGGCATCAAAAGGACAATTAGGTTTGAGTTTCTTTTTCTACACTTCTTAGCTCTATTTTCAGTGTTCAGGTTTTACTTTGAGGCTGAACCTTCTCCTCTCCCAGACACCTCCATTTCCTCCCGCTGAGCCCCACCTCTGAAAAGGTCTCATTTCCTTTTTCTTTTTATTTATTTATTTGACAGAGAGAGAGGGAGAGAGTGACAGAATGGATGCACCAGGGCCTCCAGCCACTGCAAATGAACTCCAGACGTGTGCGCCCCCTTGTGCATCTGGCTAACGTGGGTCCTGGGGTATTGAACCTGGGTCCTTTGGCCTTGCAGGCAAATGCCTTAACCGCTAAGCCATCCCTCCAGCCCCTCGTTTCCTTTTAATATTGCTACCGTGAACACCAAGTTTTGAGTGCTTGAAGCTCTGGAGTACACACACCAAGCATATCCAAACTTGAGCATATCTAACCCCAGGATTTAAGAGCACAGTCTCTGGAGATTTGGAGATTTGTGCTCACACCCAGCATCTACTCCTACCTAACTGTGTGGAGTCTGGCAATCCATCTGACCCATCTGGGTCTCTGATGTCCTATGAAGACGTTGGGAGGGTTAGCAGTGTTAGGAGATGGAGGTAGCTTGTACAGGGATCCTCCTCCTCCAACCTCCCCCATCTCTGACCTCTCCCTGCTACTCCCTCTTCTACTTCATGTATACACCCAGCAGGCGTGACGAGACACTCAAACAGTAATGTGGCTCACCCTCGCCTCTCAGGTCCTCAGGTGACCTGTCCAGAGCCCACCACTTATAAACATACCAAGGGGTGGCTTATGGTATTTTACCTAAATTTTAGCATGCTTTGCTGGTGTATTGCACACTTCTGTAATCCCAGTATGTGAGAGGCTAAGAGAGGAAGGAAGATTCCAAGTTCAAGGCCTGCCTGGGCCACCTAGTTAGTTCCAGGCCAGCTTGAGCTGCATAGCAACACTTTCTGTCAAACAAACAAAAAAGATAGCGTGCCGAATACGTTTTCAGGGCTATGCTTTCCTAACTTCCTTTCCCCCCTTCTCTCCCTTCCCCTCCTCTTCTCTCCCTTCCCTTCCTTCCCTTCCCTTTCCCTTCCCTTTCTTTCCCTTTCTTTCCCTTTCCCTTTCCTTTCCTTTCCTTTCCTTTCCTTTCCTTTCCTTTCCTTTCCTTTCCTTCCCTTCCCTTCCCTTCCCTTCCCTTCCCTTCCCTTCCCTTCCCTTCCCTTCCTTCCCTTCCCTTCCTTTCCCTTCCCTTCCCTTCCCTTCCCTTCCCTTCCCTTCTCCCCCTTCCTTCCTTTCTTCTTTGTTGCTTTTTGTTTTTGAGACAAGATCTCATACAGTTCAGCCCTGTTGTTGTAGTTACCTCTCCTTGCTGAGACAAAGTACCCAACCGGAAGCAGCTGATGGAAGTAAAGAGGTGGGTTTTTTTTTTTTTTAATTAATTTTTTTTTGGCTTACAGTCTCTCTGAGAAGCTTCATGATGGCAGGGAACAGCATGGCACAAGCAGATGCTGGACATCACCTCTGCCACAGCAGGTGGAAAATAGTGGCAGGAGAGTGAGTTGAACTCTGGCAAAGGGGAGCTGACTATAACACCCCCAAGCCCGACCCCCAACAACACTCCTCCTCCAGCAAGACTGCACCTCCCAAATTGCCATCAGCTGGGAACCAAACACTCAGAACACATGAGTGTTTGAGGGACATCTGAATCCAACCACCACACTCGGCCAGAGGTCACTACGTGGAACAGGTTGACCTCAGTTTACAATCCTCTTGCCTCTATTCCCACGTGCTGGGATTACAGACACGCCACCACGCTCAGTTACACTTTTCTTTGAAGTGGTATCACATAATTTACCTTATCCCTACAGTTGTGTAATATTCCTTCAGTTAAATATGAATAGCTAAGGATATAAGAGGAAATAAACTTAGGGGGGCACTGGAGAGATTGTTCAGCAGTCAAGGTGCTTGCTTGCAAAGCTTAAAGGCCTAGGTTCAATTCTCCAGTACCCATGTAAAGCACAATGCACAAAGTGGCACATGAGTCTGAAGTCTCTGTAGTGGCAGGTGGCCTGATTCACTCATTCTTTCTCTTTTGGCTTGCAAATGAATGAATCAAAGTATTTTAAAAAGGATATTATTTAGGATTGCTTTGAGGCAGAAGTAGAAGGATCACCATGAGTCTGAAGCACAAAAAAGAAAGTTGGAACTGGTGGCATAGGCCTGTAATCCCAGCTATCTGAGAGACTGAGGCAGGAAGATTATAAATTTAAGGCCTGCCTGGGCAATTTAGTGAAATTCTATCTCAAAACAAAAGAAAGTCAAAAGAGGGCTGGGGAATATTGCTCAGTGATAGAGCAATGGAGTAACGGGTTTGTTCTTAGAATAAATAAATAAGTGAGATTCTATAAACCTTAAGCTAAGCTAACCAAAAGTGGGTGGTGGCTGGAGAGATGGCTCAGTGGTTAAAGGTGCTTGCTTGCAAAGCCTGACAGCCCAGGTTTGATTCCCCAGTACTCATGTAAAGCCAGATGCACAAAGTAGCACATACATCTGGAGTTTGCCCGCAGTGGCAAGAGGCCTTGGCACAGCCATTTTCTCCCTCCCTGCCACCCTCTCGCCTTGCAAATAAATAAAAACTTTCAAAAGGAGAGATAAGGGCTGGAGAGATGGCCTAGTGGTCAAGGTGCTTGCCTGAGAAGCCTCAGGACCTATGTTCAACTTCCCAAACCCACATAAGCCAGATACGCAAGATGACCCATGGGCACAAAGTCACATATGCACACAAGGTGGCACATGTATCTGGAGTCTGAATATAGTGGCTAGAGGCTCTGGTGTGCCAATTCTCTCTCTTTCTCTCTCCCTCTCTCTCTCATTAAAAAAAGAAAAGGAAAGGAGAGAGAAGACCCAAATTAGTAAAATTAGAATGTAAAGCTTGGCATGGTGGCACATGCTTTTAATCCCAGCACTCAGGAGGCAGAGGTAGGAGAATCACTGTGAGTTTGAGGCCACACTGAGACTACATAGTGAATTATTCCAGGTCAGCCTGGGCTAGAGTGAGACCCTACCTGAAAAAAAAAAAAGACTATAAAAAATTGTTGTTATAACAGATTCAATGAAATCTAGAGGATCACTATGGAATACTTTGAAAAGTTGTTTTCCAAAATACTGAAAGCTCTAGAAGAAATGGATAAATTCCTAGATGCATATGACCTAGCAAAATTGAATCAAGAATATATAAACAACAGATCCATAAAAATCACAACCTTGCAGAGGTAATAAAAAGTCTCCACATTTAGAAGAGCCCAGGACCAGATGGGTTCACTGCTGAGTTCTACCAGCCTCTTAAGGACTGTCTAACACCAATGCTACTCAAACCATTCCACAGAACAGGAAGGGAAGAAGGCGTACTGCCAAACTCTGTCCATGAAGCCACTATTCCCACGAAAAAACTTACAAATTGAATTAAGGAGCACATTCGGATGATACACCATGACCAAGTTGTTTTCATCCCATGGATACAAGAGGGAGTCAGGCAGTTAGTGACCCCCGAAAGTAAAGAGGCAGGACTGCACTTGCTAAAATTCTTATCTTTTACCTAGATCTGATGTTTGTTTTTTTTCTTCTTTTTCCACAAATAACCTGGGCCCTTCTTTCCTAGGATTTAAACATTGTGGTTGGTCAGGTTCAGCCCCTGCAATCTGGCGTCAGATCTAGCCTCTTCCTGAGAGAGTCCCTAACCCTAACAGCTGGTTCACCTGTCCCTCTGGTTCACCTGAGCTGGAAGGTAGGGCCCACTACTATAAGGTTATAAATATGTTTGCAAGGGAAGAGCATGCTCTCTGAGCTACCTGACCTCTCCCAAACTTCTAGCTGTTGGTGAGTTCCTAAGGGGAGAGCCCACCCCCCCACTCTTACTTTTTACATGGGCTCTTTATCCCCTCCTGCTCATCGCATGGTAGGAGATGACCTTCCTTTTCTTTTTCTCCAAGGTTTTCCTAGGCCCTCTATATGGGATCTCTAGGCACAACGGGCACCTTTCCTTGGCTCTGTACTTTCCTTACTAAATATAATAATTTAGTAATTATTCTTCTCAGCCTTATTTTATTCAATCCTTTGATTAAAATTAGGCACGAGGGCCGGGCGTGGTGGTGCACACCTTTAATCTCAGCACTTGGGAGGCAGAGGTAGGATCACCGGGAATTTAAGGACACCCTGAGACTCCATAGTGAATTCCAGGTCAGCCTGGGCTAGAGTGAGACCCTACCTCGAAAAACAAAACAAAACAAAACAAAATTAGCCATGAGGGCTCGAGAGAGGCCATAGTGGTTAAGGCACTTGCTTGAAACGCCAAAGGACCCAGGTTCAATTCCCCAAGACCCACATAAGCCAGATGCACAAGGTGCCACATACATCTGGAGTTCGTTGGCAGTGCTAGAGGCCCTGATGCTCCCATTCTCTCTTTCTCTCTTTCAAATAAATAATTAAATAAAAATATTTTTAAAAATTAGGCATGAATAGAGCCGGGTGTGGTGGTGCATGCCTCATAGGTAGGAGGATCGCTGTGAGTTCAAGGCCACCCTGAGACTACATAGTGAATTCCAGGTCAGCCTGGGCTCGAGTGAAACCCTATCTCGAAAACAAAACAAAGCAAAACAAAATTAGGCATGAATAGGGTTTAGGGTTCAAGGACTTTTCTGAACATCTAGCTCCCCATTACATATACTGATTGGTTCACCAAACACAAACCAATAATGTAGTACAGTGTATAAAAAGAATTAAAGACAGAAATCATATGATTACCTCAACAGATGCAGAAAAGGCCTTTGATAAAGTTCAGTATCCCTTCGTGACAAAAACTTCAAAGAGGGCTGGAGAGATGGCTCAGCAGTTAAGGCGTTTGTCTGCAATGCCTAAGGACCCAATTGATTCCCCAGTACCCACACAAAGCCAGATGCACAAAGTGGCACATGCATCTGGAATTTGTTTGCAGTGGCTAGAGGCCTTGGCACACCCATTCTCTCCCTCTGATCTCTGTGTCAAATAAACAAATAAAATATTTTTTAAAACTTCAAAGGAACTAGGTATAGAAAGAACATACCTCAACAATATAAAGGTTGTGTAAGACACACCTATAGCCAACGCTATACTAAATGGGGAAAATGAGATCATTTCCTATAAAATCAGGAATAAGAGTGTCCACTATCATTGCTATTGCTCAATATAGTGCTTGAAGTTTTAGCTACAGCAATAAAACAAGAGAAATAAATAAAAGGAATACAATCGGGGGGGGGGGGTGTCCAAGTATCCCTATTTGCAGATGACATGACATTATTCTTTTTTTTTTCTTTTAAAGAACTCCAGACACTTGCACCACCTTGTACATCTGGCTTTATGTGGATACTGGGAAACTGAACCTGGGTCCTTTGGCTTTGTTGGAAGCACCATAACTACTAAGCCATCTCTCCAGCCCTGATACTGTTCTTAAAAGACTATGAAAGCTCCACCGTGAATCTTAGATTTGGTCAGCAAAGTATCAGATTTCAAACCCAATATACAAAAATCTGTAACCTTTCTTTTTTTAAAATAAGTATTTCCTTTTAAAAATTTTACTTATTTTATTTATGAGAGAGAGAAAGAGAATGGGCATGCTAGAGCCTTCAGCCGTTGCAAAAGAATTGCAGACACATGTGCCACCTTGTGCCTCTGGCTTATTGGGTCCTGGGGAATCGAACCTGGGTCCTTGCCTTTACCATTACACCATCTCTCCAGCCCCCTAACCTTTCTTTTTAAAAAGTTTTTATTTTATTTTTAGAGAGAACGTGTGCAACAGATAGAGAGAAAGAATTGGTGTGCCA
Source organism: Dipus sagitta (assembly GCA_036346955.1). NCBI lineage: Eukaryota > Metazoa > Chordata > Mammalia > Rodentia > Dipodidae > Dipus > Dipus sagitta. The sequence continues at coordinate 44,848,262 of CM070777.1, read as the reverse complement.
GGGCCTCAGCCACTGTAATTGAACTTCAGATGTATGTGCCGTGTGGTGGGCGTGTGTGACCTTGCACGTGCCTCACCATTTGTGCGTCTGGCTTACATGGGATCTGGAGAGTAGAACATGGGTTCTTAAACTTTGCAGGCATGTGCCTTAACTGCTAAGCCATCTCTCCAGTCCCTTTCCTTTTTTTTTTTTAAAAAAATTATTTTTATTTATTTGACAGAGAAAGAGGGAGAGAGAGAGAGAGAGAGAGAGAGAGAGAGAGAATGGGCATGCCAGGGCTTCCAGCCACTGCAAACAAACTCCAGACACATGTGCCCCCTTGTGCACCTGGCTAATGTGGGTCCTGGGGAATAGAACCTAGGTCCTTTGGCTTTGCAGGCAAATGCCTTAACAGCTAAGCCATCTCTCTAGCCACCTTCCCTCCATTTCCCCCCATAACCTTTCTTTATGTTGTTAATGAACTTGCCAAGAAAGAAATCAGGAGAACAACCCTCTTCACAATAGTTTTAAAAAAATTACCACACAAGGCAGTGAAAGACCTGTGATGAAAACTTCAAGACACCGAAGAAATCAAAAAATAGACTAGAAAATGAAAAGAGCTCCCAGGGTCATGGGATGGCAGGATTCATGTTGTGAAAATGGCTACGTTACCCACAGCTACCTGTCGACTCAGTGCTATCTCCATCAAAACTCCAGTGGCCATTTCACAGAACTAGTAAAAACAATCCTAAAAGTTCTTCTGGAAGAAGAAAAAAAGTCTCTGGATAACCGAAGCAATTCTAAGCAGAAAGAGCATTGCTGGAGGTGTTATGATACCTCCAAGTTATATTATGTTATAATATACCAATCATATTTACATTGTAATGATAGCATCTCAAATTATATTACAGTGCCGCAGAAACAAAGACTGTATGGTATGAACACACAACCAGATATGAAACCAATGGACTAGACTAGAGGATCCGAAAATAAACCCACACTGCTGTGGCCGCCTCGTTTTTGTCAGAGGTGTCAAACACATCCATTGGAAGAAGATAGCTTTTTAAACACGCCAACAAATGGCTCTGGGGAAACACCAAAACAACAAAACAAAACAAACAAAAACCCTCAACAAATTACTCAGTAAATAAATGGGCTAATGAACTGACCAGGCTGCTCTCAAAAGAGTACAAATGGCCAATAAATAGTTGAAAAAGTGTCCAACATTCTTAGCCACCAGGAAAATATAAACTAAAACTGCTTTGAGATTTCATCACCCCAGTCAGAATGGTATTTATGACAGAAATAAATGACAACCAGTAATGATAAAGATATGGGGAGAGGGGAACCCTTATTCACTGCTTGGTGGGAATGTAAACTTGTGCAGCCTCTATCAGTGTGGAGGTTCCTCAAAAAAGAAGCTATAGAGCTGGAGAGATGGTTTAGTGGTTAAGGTGCTTGCTTAGAATGGCTAATGACCACAGTTTGATTCCCCAGTGTCCACATAAAACCAGATGCACAGGGTAGCACATGCATCTGGAGTTTGTTTGCAGTGGCCGGAGGCCCTAATGTGCCTATTCTCTCTGTCTCTTTCTCTTCTCTCTATCTCTCTCTGCTTGCAAATAAATAATATTTTTTTAAAATTTTTTTGTTACTTTTTATTTATTTATTTGAGAGCCACAGAGAGAGAAAGAGGCAGAGAGAGAGAGAGAGAGAGAGAGAGAGAGAGAGAGAGAGAGAGACAATGGGCGCGCCAGGGCCTCCAGCCACTGCAAACGAACTCCAGACGCGTGTGCCCCCTTGTGCATCTGGCTAACATGGGTCCTGGGGAATCGAGCCTCGAACTGGGGTCCTTAGGCTTCACAGGCAAGCGCTTAACCGTTAAGCCATCTCTCCAGCCCAAATAAATAATATTTTAAAAAAGAAGCTATACACTCCTGCGTATATACCAGAAGGATTCTAAGTCATCATACCACACAGACAGTTGTATGTCCATGTTGATTGCTATTCTGTCCACAATAGCTATGAAATGGAACCAGCCTAGATGTCCATCAATAGATGAATGGATAAAGAAAGTGTTGGCTGGGAAGATTGCTCAGCGGGTACTTGCTTGCAAAGCCTGCCAGCCAGGGTTCAATTTTCCTCAGTACCCTTATAAAGCCAGATGCACCAAGTGGCGCATGCATCTGGAGTTTATTTGCAACTGCAAGAGGTCCTGATGTGCCCATGCTCTTCCTCACCCCTCTGTCCTTACAAGTAAATTAATTAAAATATTAAACAATATGGCACATCTATACAAATGGAATTTTATGAAATTGAAATGAAATCAATTGAATTGAAATTAAATCATGACATTTGCAGGCAAATGGATGGAACTGGATATTGTTATCATTCTTCCCTTTCCTTTCTCCCTCTTTTCTTCCCCTCCCTTCTTCCATTCCTCCCCTTTTTCTTTTCTTCTGAGGCAGGGTCTCATGTAGGCTAGGCTAGCCTCAAACTCACTATGTAGTTGAGAATGACCTTGAACTTCTACTTTTCCTGGGTGCTAGCATTACAGGGATGCCTGGAAAATGTCGTTTTTGACGTGTCACTGCTAGATTAGCAAAACATTTTAAAAATTTATTAGAGAGAGAGAGAAAATAGGTGTATGAGGGCCTCTAGCCACTGTAAACAAATTCCAGATTGTGCTTATATGAGTCCTGGGGAATTGAACCTGGGTCTTTAGGTTTCACAGGCAAACACCTTAGTCACTAAGCCATCTTTCTAGCCCCTAGTACATTTTTTTATATATTTGTTTTTAATATTCCAATTGGTTCCTCCAGAAAATTTAATATGCATATTGAACATATTTAACATGCATATTGAACTAATTAAGATAGAAAGTTAATTAATATCTCTCCCTACTGGACAATGACATCATCTTCAAATTACCTGCTCCTAAGATAGGTTATTTTGATTAGTATCCTATCCCCAAACATGGTACTGCCTTTTTAAAAAATCATTATTTTTCTGGGCATGGTAGCACACACCTTTAATCCTAGTACTCAGGAGGCAGAAGGAGGATCACCGTTAAGAGACTACAGAGTGAATTCCAAGTTAGCCTGGGCTAGAGTGAGACCCTACCTTGAAAAACGAACAAACAAAAAAACTTATTTATTTGCAAGGGGTCAAAAGAGAGATGAGGGCTGGAGAGATGGCCTAGTGGTTGAGCGCTTGCCTGTGAAGCCTAAGGACCCCGGTTCGAGGCTTGATTTCCCAGGACCCATGTTAGCCAGATGCACAAGGGGGCGCACGCGTCTGGAGTTTGTTTACAGTGGCGGGAGGCCCTGGCACACCCATTCTCTCTCTCTCTCTGTTGCTCTCAAATAAATAAATAAATAAATAAATATTTTTTTAAAAAGAGAGAGATGAAAAGAGAGAGAGAGAAGGGATGGGCCCTGGCCTCCTGCTGCTGCAAATGAACTTCGATGCATGTGCCACTTTGTGCATTGGCTTTACATGGATACTGGCTGGATCATGTGGTAGATCATATGCTGTATCTGTGCTTAATATTTTCAGAAATTGCCAACTGTTTTCCAAATGAGCTGCACCATGTTACATACCCACCAGGAGTATATGAGTAGTGCCAAGTCATTGCAAACTCTTTTTACAAAAAAATAAATAAATATTTATTTGAGAGAGAGAAAGAGGCAAATAGAGAGACAGAGAGAACAGTTGCTCCAGGGCCTCTAACCACTGCAAATGAACACCAGATGCATGTGCCACCTTGTGCATCTGGCTTACATGGGTCCTGGAGAATCAAACCTGGATCCTTAGGCTTTGCAGGCAAGTGCTTTAACCTCTAAACCATCTCTCCAGCCCCACAAACTCTTAAAATAGCCAGTAAAGTTTAACCATCTTATTAGATGTGTAGTCTTGAATATATCATGGTGGTTTTGATTTGTATTTCCCTAATGACAAAGGGGTTTATGTATCTTTCATTTGCTTGTTTGACATCATTATCATTGCTTTGTTCCAAGGAAGGGTCTTGCTGTAGCCAAGGCTGACCTAGAATTCACTATGTACTCTCAAGCTGCCCTCAACCTCACAGTGATCCTCCAACCTCACCCTTCTAAGTGCTGGGATTAAAGGCATGCGCCAACATGCCCAGCCCCCTTTCTTTCTTTCTTTCTTTCTTTCTTTCTTTCTTTCTTTCTTTCTTTCTTTCTTTTTTAAACTAAGGATATGTAATTGTTTCAGCACCATTGTTTTAAAAAAATTATCTCCATGGAATTTCTTTGTATCCTTATCAAAACTCAGTTATGCTTATATATTTGTGTCTATTTCTAGACTCATTGTATTTATTTATTTTTTGTTTTTACATAGTAGGGTCTCACTCTAGCCCAGGCTGACCTGGAATTTACTATGTAGTCTCAGAGTGGCCTTGTGGGGATCCTCCTACCTCTGCCTCCCGAGTTCTGGGATTAAAGGCATGTGCCACCATGCTCGGCAAATATTTCTTTTTCTTTTTTTTCCTACCACACTGTCTTAATTACTGGAGTGTCATAGTAAGTCTTGAAGTCAGATGGTATTATCTCTCCACCTTTATCCCTTTCAAATTTGTTTGGACTATAGTAGGTCATTTGAATTTCTATATGAGCCTAAGAATAAGCTTGTCAAGCAATGGATCCTGCTAGCTGCATAATCAACCAGGCAGATAAGATGTGTCCATAGGTGCAATGATGGCACAGAAACTATAGGGAAAACCAACTGCTCTGATTGGATTTGAGGCCTTCTCAGTGGGAAAGAATTCATGTCTGGTACTGAAAACTTAATCAAAAGCCCATGTCTTGGAAGGACATAGGCGCTAGAGGGAAGCAAACACTATTCTTTGGCTAAATGGATATGTTGAACACATCACATTGCTTCCTTAATGTAGATGTTTACGCCCATTAACTAAAGCTGTTCTCACTTTTGGTTAGATCAACCTCTTTTTACAGGTGGCAGTGAACACTGGGAAGACGAGACCCAAGACTCATCAAGGTGATGAGAAGAGAAAGCCCACTGCTCAGACTGGATGAGTCCTCTCTGTCATGCCAGCCAGGGCTCAGGGAACATGGCAGTGGTGGGAAGAATACGAGGGCTGCTCTCACTACAGCCAGAGAAGCTTCTCTATGGAGATGGTGGTGGTAGACACTGAGGAGACTCAAAACCCGATAAAGCTCTATAAAAGGCTGTTGAGAGCTCAACACTAAAAAAAGACATCTCTGACATGCCCTCTGAGGCCCAGGAAACATTATGGAAAAAAGGGGTGGAAAGAATGTAAGAGCCACTGGATGGGAAGGAGTAGTTTGGGGCACTTTCCTCCAGACATGAACTGACTGGTGCATTCTTAGCTCACAGTGGCTGTTGTCACCCCCACAAGTCCTGCACTGTTCTAAGCCCATCGACATTTTGACACAGGGAAGGACAAAAAGAATGAGACATCAGTACAGAAGAAAGAGTACTTGGAAAGAGGAGGGTGCTCGTGGGAATTGGGGTGGGGAAGGGGGACAAAAGAGGGTAACAGGATGGTAAGATGATCAAATTATAGGATGTTCATATCTTAAAATTCTCAATAAAAATATAAAAAAGAATAAGCTTGTCAGTTAAAAAGTTAAGAAGTATTTTTGTGTTGCATGTATGTTTGTGTGTGGATATGTGCGTGTGTCCCAGTAAACATACATGGAGGTCAGAGGACAACTTTCAAGTCAGTCCTATGCCTTCATACCTCATTTGAGGCAGGGTTCTCGGTCTAGTAGTCTCATTTTGCTATTTTTCTTTGCTGGGCTCTCTCTGCCTCCCATCTCACCCTCAGATAGATCAACATGCTAGGAAGACAGAAGACCACAGTGGCCCTTGTTTTTTTTTATGTGGGGCCCGAGATTGAACTCAGGTACTCCAACTTTTAATAATATTAAGCCCTCTGATTTGTTCTCTTTCCATTTAATTCTTAAATTTCTGTAGATAACAGTTACAAACTTTCTGGATATAAGTCATACATACCTTTTGTCAGATTTATCACTAAATATTTCATATTTTTGATGCTATTAAAATTATATTGCAGGCTGGAGAAATGGCTTAGCAGTTAAAGCACTTGCCTGCAAAGCCAAAGGACCCAGGTTCAATTCCCCAGGGCCCATGTAAGCTAGATGCACAAGGTGGCACATGCATCTAGAGTTCATTTACAGGGACTGGAGAGCCTGATGAGCCCATTTTCTCTCTCTCTGCCTCTTTGTCTGTCTGTCACTCTCAAATAAATAAATAAAAATGAAGGAAAAGGAAAAAAAAAAGCCAGGCGTGGTGGCACACACCTTTAATCCTAGCACTCGGGAGGCAGAGGTAGGAGGATCGCCATGAGTTCGAGGCTACCCTGAGACTACATAGTGAATTCCTGGTCAGCCTGAGCTAGGGTAAGACCCTACCCTGAAAAACCAAAACAAAAAAAAAAACAAAAATTATGTTGGTTTTGAAATTACAGCCTCAATTTTTTATTAGTAGCAGATAGGAACACAATTGGTGTTTACATATTGATCTTATATCCTGCGACTTCCTGGTTCTGAGAGATCCTTTGCAAATTTCTTTGGATTTTCTTTATAAAATACCATGCTATTTGTGAACAAGTAAGACTAACCTTTTTTTTTTTTTTTCCCAATTTGAGTGTTGTCTACGTCTTTTTATTAATACTCACGAGAACCACATTAACAATGCTGAAGTGAATATCCCTGTGTTGGCCCTGAGCTTCAGGAGAAAATATCCAGTTTTTCTCAGTTAAGTATGATATACCTTTTTTTTTAAAAAAAGATATTACTTATGAATTTGAAAATTTTCCTTCTATTCCCAGTTTGCTGGGAGATTTTCTTTTTTTTGGTTTTATTTTTAAATCAAAAGTAAATGTCTGACTGGGTATGGTGATACAGACCTTTAATCCTAGCATTTGTGAGACAGAGGTAGGAGGATTGCTGTGAGTTTGAGGCCAGCGTGGGACTACAAAGTGAATTCCAGGTCAGCCTAGCCTATAGTGAGACCCTACCTTGAAGAGAAAGAGAGAGAGAGAGAAATTTTGCTAGGCATGGAGACACATGCCTTTAATCCCAGCACTTGGGAGGCAGAGGTAGGAGGATCGCCATGAGTTCGAGGCCACCCTGAGACTACATAGTGAATTCCAGGTCAGCCTGAGCTAGAGCGATACCCTACCTTGAAAAACAAGCAAACAAACCATTTAAAAAAAAGTAAATGTCAGGACTGGACAGATGGCTCAGCAGTAGTTAAAAGTGCTTGATTGTGAAGCAGGATGGGCCAGGTTTGATTCCTCAGTAATCATGTAAAACAGAAGCAGAACGTGGTGGGCACGTGTTCCTAGAGTTCATTTGCAGCAGCAACACGCTCTCTTTGTATCTCTCTCTTAAATAAATAAGCAAATAATATTTCTTAAATGGCAAGATTTTGGGGGATCAAATGTTTTTCTGTGTCTACTGAGAAGATTGTACAATTTTTTAGCTTTTTTAAAAATTTTGTTTGTTTGTTTGTTTATTTATTTGATAGCGAGAGAGAGAAGGAGGCAGAGAGAGAGAGAGAGAGAAAGAGAGAGAGAGAATGGGCGCGCCAGAGCTTCCAGCCTCTGTAAACAAACTCCAGATGCGTGCGCCCCCTTGTGCATCTGGCTAACGTGGGTCCTGGAGAATTGAGCCTTGAACCGGGGTCCTTAGGCTTCACAGGCAAGCGCTTAACTGCTAAGCCATCTCTCCAGCCCTGATTTTTTAGTTTTATTTAGTTGAGAGAGAAAGAGAGAGAGAGAGACAGTATGAGTGGCTAGGGTCTCCTGCCACCACAAATGAACTCTAGATGCATGCACCGCTTTGTGCATTTGGGTTTAGATGGGTACTGGAGAATTAAACCAAGGCTGCCAGACCTTGCAAGCAAACAAGCACCTTTAACTGCTGAGCCATCTCTCCAGCCTGACTTTGTGGCTTTTACTTGATGAATGACACTGAGTTTTTGAACATCAAACTAATCTATAATCCTAGAATTAAAACTCATTTTATTTCTTTTGTTTGTTTATGGAGGAAGGATCTCACTATGTAGCCCAGTCTGTCCTTGAACTTGTGATCCTCTAGACTCAGACACCCAAGTTCTAGAATGATAGGTGTATGGCATCTTATCTGGCTTAAACTCCTTTCCAAATATTGGTGGGTTCTATATGTTAAAACCTTGCTTAAAATTTTTGCATCTGTGGTCATGAAAGATACTAGTTTATGACTTCTTGTAGCTTCTTTATTTGGTTTTGGTATTAAGTTATGCTGGCCTCATAGAATGACTTGAAAAGTGTCATTCCTTTCAATATTCAGTTTTTTTTAGAAAAAAACATTTATTTATTTTAAAGCACACACAGGGCAGGGGGCACGCCAGGGCCTCCAGCAGCTGCAAACAAAGTCCAGATGCATACGCCGCTTTGTGCATCTGGCTTTATGTGGGTACTGGAGAATTGACCCCGGATTGTCATGCTTTGCAGGCAAATGCCTTAACTGCTGAGCCTTCTGTCCAGCCCCCTTTCAATATTCTAGGTGTGTTTGATAAACAATAGTGCTTATTCCATAATTATTTAGTAGTATTTACCGATACAGTTATCTGATCTTGGGATTTTGTTTTTGGGATGACCTTTAGCTTCAAATTCATTTTCTTTAAAAAGTTCAGTGAGCTGGGCGTGGTGGCGCACGCCTTTAATCCCAGCACTCGGGAGGCAGAGGTAGGAGGATTGCCATGAGTTCGAGGCCACCCTGAGACTGCAGAGTGATTTCCAGATCAGCCTGAGCTAGAGTGAGATCCTACCTCAAAAAAGCAAAAAAGAAAAAAAAAGAAAAAAAAAAACAGTTCAGTGATATAGTCTATAGTGATATCACTTATTGTTTCTCATAGTGACAGTTCAACTATTACATTCCTGTTTTCTGACCAGATAAATTAGAAGTTTTAAAGTTGCATTGATTGTTTCCCCAGCTTTTAGGTTAATCAATGTTTCTATTATCTTTCCTGTTTTATATTTGCTTCATTTTGGTTGAAATTTTCATCACTCTCTTTCCTCTGCTGCCTTTGTTTTTTAGTTTCTTAAGGTAGAATTTGAGATCATTAGTGTGAAAACTCCTTTCTTTTCTAATATAAGCATTTAATGCTGTAAATTTCCTTATAAGTACTGATTTAGTGGTAGCCCACAAATTTTGCTGTTTTTTTCGCTTTCGTTTAGTTTGAAATGCTTATAGCTTCCCCTTTGTTTTTTTCTCTTTGACCCTTCAATTATTTAGAAGTGTGTTATTTAGTTTCAAATATTTGTGGGTTTTCAGTGATCTCTCTGTTATTAATTTATAATTTGATTTCATTGTGGGCAGAGAATAGGCTTTATAACAGCAGTCTCCTTTTAAGTATATTGAGACTTGTTTTATGGCCCAAAATGTGGTGTATCTTGGTAAAAGTTTCTTGTGCATTTGAAAAGAATGTGTATTCTGCTGTTGTTGGGTGGAGTGCTCTTCAAATGCCAATTAGGTCAAGTTGGTTAATAGTTTTGTTCAAGTCTTCTATATCCTTACTGATTTTGTCTCTCTACTTATTCTATCTACTCCTGAGAGGACATCTAAATCTTTGAACGTAGCTTCTTATTGGAATTCAGTTTTAATACTTTTGCATCATATGTTTTGAAGCTCTGTTATTAAGTGTGCAAACATTTAGTGTTGTTATGTTTTGATGAATTGATCCCTCTACTATGATTTTAAAAAAGAAACAAAAAACTTCTTTATCCCTGGTACTATTTTTTTTTTAAATTTTAATTAATTTATTTATTTTTGGTTTTTCAAGTTAGGGTTTTACTATAGTTCAGGCTGACCTGGAATTCACTATGTAGTCTCAGGGTGGCCTCGAACTCACAGTGATCCTCCTCCCTCTGCCTCCCGAGTGCTGAGATTAAAGGAGTGAACCACCACGCCCAGCTGATCCTGGTACTATTTTTATGCTCTGAAATCTATACACTCTAGTTTTTTTTGGGGGGGGGGGTTCCAGGTAGGGTTTCACTCTAGCTCAGGATAACCTGTAGTCTCAGGGTAGCCGTGAACTCATAACAATTCTCCTGCCTCTTGCTTCCAAACTCTGGGATTAATAGTGTATGCCACCATGATGTGTTCCACCGTGCCTGGCTTTTTTTTTTTTTTTTTTAATTAGAATAATGTGGTATTGCTCTTTTCATCCTTCTGCTTCCATTTGCTTTTGTCTTTTTATTTAAAATGCATTCTCTACAGGCAAGATACAGTTAAGTGCTTATTCATTTTAAAAATTCTAGTCTGAAAATCTCTGCCATTTAATTGAGGTCTTTATAACACTTACATTTAATGTAATTATATGGTTAAGTTGAACATTTTGATATTTGTTTTTCTATCCTTTCCATTTTCTTTGCTTTTTTAATTTCTAGCTTCTTTTGGATTGACTTTTTTGTTTTGTTTTGTTTTGTTTTTTTTCAAGGCAGGGTCTCCCACTAGTTCAGGCTGACCTGGAATTTACCCTGTAATCCCTGGCTGCCTTGAACTCACAGTGATCCTCCTATCTCAGCACTCAGGGGGTGTGTGCCACCCCACCTGGCCTGGATAGAATTTTTTTATTTTGAGGCAAGTCCAACAAACTGCCCCTCCTTTTTTATGAGAGGGAGGAAGGGAGAGAGAGAGAGCGAGAGAGAAAGAGAGAGAGAGAGAGAGAAAGAGAATTGGCATCCCAGAGCCTCCAGCCACTGTTATCGAACTCCAGACTCATGTGCCACCTTGTGTGCATGTGTGACCTTTAGTGCTTGCATCACCTTGTGTATCTGGCTTACATGGAATCTGGAGAGTAGAACATGGGTCCTCAGGCTTTGCAGGCAAGTGCCTTAACCACTAAGCAATCTCTATAGCCCCTGAATTATTTATTTATTTATTTATTTATTTATTTATTTATTTGAGAGAGCAAGAGGGAGAGAATGGGTGCACCAGGGCCTCTAGCCACTGCAAATGAACTCCAGAAACATGTGTTACCTTGTGCATCTGGCTTGCGTGGGTCCTGGGAAATCGAACCTGGGTCCTTAGGCTTTGTAGGCAAGCACCTTAACCACTAAGCTATCTCTCCAGGCCCCTGATTTCTTTTTAATGATTCTTTTTCTTCTTCTTCTTTTTTTGTTGTTTCTAAGCAGAACTGCTTTGTGATTTTTAGTGGTTATTTTAGAGTTTATAGCACACATTTTTAGCTTATCACAGTAAGTGATCTTACACCACTCCATACATAGTATAATAAATATCACCATGCCTCAATATCAGTATTTATAATATAATACCACTGCCCACCTCCCAATAGTATGCTGCAGTAAACATATACATATACAAATATGTATAGTATGTATATACATATATAGTATAAGCTTATATGCTATACGTACACTATACATATATAGTATGTATGCATACTATAAACTTGTATACTTTATACACTTCATTTACATCATATTTACTATTGTATTTTTTTGTGTGTTTTGTGTTTTGTTTTTGTTATTGTTTTTCGAGGTAGGGTCTCACTCTAGCCCAGGCTGAATTCACTATGTAGTCTCAGGTAGCCCTGAACCCATGGCAATCCTCCTACCTCTGCCTCCCAAGTGCTGGGATTAAAGGCGTGCACCACCACACCCGACTATTGTATTTTTTTTTTTTTTTGAGGGGGAAGTTTATTTTGGCTTACAGTTTGAGTGGGAAGCCACTCACCTCATTGTGTCTGCAGTGAGGAATCAGAAGAAAGGAAGTGAGATGGGCTATGGGACCCCAAGATCTACCCCTAGTGATTCACCAACTTGTTGTTGTTACTATTGTATTTCTAATTACACATAATTTATAAACCACTCTACATTATGTTTATCTATGGACTAAATGATACAGTATGGATTCTTCTACTGACCCATTGAGTTTGCCTTCTCTGGAGCTCTTCATTCCTAGATTTGGACTTGCCATCAACTATTCTTTTCCTCCTGCCGGAGGAAGAATTTCCTCATGTGTTTCCTGAGCCGAAGAGATATGGGTGGTGGATTTCTTCTGCAAAAGCTTGTACCTTGCCTTTGTTTTTAGAAAAAATATGTTTACTAAGTAGACAATTCCAGATTATTTTTCCTTTGAATACCTTAATATATTTAATATATAATACTTTAATATATATATTGTCTTTTATATTCTTTTTTTTTTTTCACCTGAGGTAGGATCTCACTCTAGCCCTGACTAACCTGGAATTCACTAAGTAGCCTCAGGGTGGCCTTGAACTCATGGTGACCCTCCTACCTCTGCCTCCTGAAAGCTGAGATTAAAGTGTGCACCACCCCTCTGGGGTATCTTTTGTATTTTCTCAGGAAAAATTTTATGTCATTTTAAATCTCTGTATCTCTGCATGTAACATGTCTTTTCTTCTGTGACTATCTTCTTTAATATATATTTTTAAAATTTTTATTTTTTTAAATTATTTTACTTATTTGAGAGAGAAAGAGGCAGAGAGAGAGAGAGAGAAAGAGCGAGAATGGGTATGCCAAAGCCTTCAGCTACTGTAAACAAACTCCAGAAGCATGAACCACCTTGTGTATCTGGCTTACATGGGTCCTGGAAAATTGAACTTGGATCCTTTGGCTTCACAGGCAAATACTGTAACTGCTAAGCCATCTCTCCAGCCCATCTTTTAAAAAATATTTTAAAAAATTTTTGTTTATTTTTATTTATTTATTTGAGAGTGACAGACAGAGAAAGAAAGTGGGAGAGAGAGAGAGAGAATGGGTGCACCTGGGCCTCCAGCCACTGCAAATAAACTCCAGATGCATGTGCCACCTTGTGCATCTGGCTTATGTGGGTCCTGGGGAATCAAGCCTCTAACCTGGGTCCTTAGTCTTCACAGGCAAGAGCTTAACCGCTAAGCCATCTCTCTAGCCCTTTAAAAATATTTTAATAATTTTGACTCTTTAAATTCTTAAACTTTTTTATTAAAAAATATGGAATGCTTCATGAATTTGCATGTCATGCTTGTGCAGTGGTCATGCTAATCTTTTCTGTATCATTCCAATTTTAGTATATGTGCTGCTGAAGCAAGCATTCATTTAAAAAATTTTTTATTTATTATTCATTTGAAAGATAGAGAGAGAAAGAATGGGTGTACCAGGGCCTCTAGCCACTGCAAACGAACTCCAGATGCATGCACCACCTTGTGCATCTGGCTTATGTGGGTCCTGGGGAATTGAACCTAGGTCCTTTGGCTTTGCAGGCAAGCGCCTTAACTGCTAAGCCATCTCTCTAGCCCCAAATTTGACTCTTTTTAAAAAATATTTTATATATTTATTTGAGAGCAAGAGAGACAGACAGACAGAATAAAAGAGATAGAGAGAGAATGGGTGTGCCACAACCTCCTGACACTGCAAAGGAATATCAGAAACATGAACCACTTTGTGCATCTGGCTTAACGGGTACTAGGGAAATTGAACCCAGGCCATCAGGCTTTGAAAGCAAGTACCTTTAACCACTGGGCAATCTCCCCAGACCCAATTTAACTTAAAAAATATTTTAACTTATTTACCTGGAAGTGAAGTGGGGCATCACATGGTGGGGTGAGCTCTCCTGAGACTCGGATTTTCCTGTAATAACCTATGGCTTCTGGGAGCTGCATTATCCACTCACTCCCCACAGGGTCCTTCTACCCAAATTCTCTTTTAAAAAAATTATATTTATTTTTAATTAGCTAACAAAGTAGTAGGTTTCCATATGGCTTGTTTATTCATTATGTGTTGATGCTGACTTTACCCTCAGAGAGCGAGTTTATTGCCTTTTTGCTCTTCTTGTTTTCTATTTCAAGTTCTCAAGGAACCCACAGTGAAACCCCCAATACTGACAGAACTCAACCCCTCCCAATATAGCCATCTGTGGACACCTGGACTATACCCCAGAGAGCCAGTTGAGAGGAAAGGGGCCACAGTTCTAGAACCCAAAGATGCTGAGGCTCCTAAGTTAGAAACACACCCTCCTGCCATATCCTCTCTAGCCTGGAAGAGAAAGTTAGGGATGACCCCTGACCCCGGACCCTCCCACAGCCTTTAGTTTGGCTCCTGTGGGTGATTTTTGTTTATTACGTAGAAAGTTTATATGGACACCATCATGTGTTGGTACCACCATTTTCCCTGCTCCCTGCCCCACTCCACTGAGGACCCTCTTTACTGGGATTGTGGGTATTCACCATGGAGCTGTGGGTTATGAGATGTGAGAGGAGCAGTCTCTCATTGTGGGCAGTGCCATGTCTCTAGGTATTCCTTCGCACCCTGTGGCTCTTAAATTCTTTCCGCCCCGTCTTCCACAAACTTCTCTTAGCCTTGGTGGGTGTGTTTTAAGTCTACTTTAGTGTTGAGCTCTCAGCAGCTTCGGGATTTCTGCTTTGGCGCGTTTTGAGTGTCCTCAGTGTCTGTCTCCATCACCCTGGCGCAGGTTGTCAGGCTGGCCGTGGAAGTAGCGCTCTTGCTCATCTCGCCAGTTCCTCTGTGGTTTCACCAGGGCCCTGGCTGATGTGCGAGGGGTGGATCAGCTCCTGCCAGGGAGTCGGCTGTCTTTATTTTGATAGATGTAGACTTTGGCTGTCCTCAGTTCTCACTGCTTTCTGATTTCACCCCCGGAGCTCCAGTGTGGTTGTGAGTCTGCTATCTTGACAGGAAGTCTGGGTGATTTTTTTTTTTCTTTTTAGCCAGAGTGTCATGTGGGCAAGGGCACATGGAGAAAGCTGGTTGGAATGGGCGGTAGAGAACTCATTCGTTCTGTGGCACTCTTTGTGAGCACTCATTAGGATCCCCTAGAAGTGAACTGAAAGGATTTCTTGCAGGTCGCAGGGCGACAGTGAAAGCCTTGGGCCTGGTGGGAAGCACATGTGGCTCTGCCCAGCAAATCAGCCTTCAGCCATCTCAGAGGTGATGGCCTCCCACTCACACCGCACTCGGAACCGCAGGCGCGGCCCGGCTCGGGAGTCTCCCTGGCTTCCCACAACAGCACTGCCTTAGCAAGAGGGAAGACCCGGGTGGCCCAGCGGGCCTCAGGAATCACCCTACAGACTTCGAGCTCATAGTCTGCCATCTTTTCTCTCCCTGATGACTAATGGCCTCATCACATACTTCCCTGCCTCCAATCCTGACCCCCCCCCCCCCCCGCCATCTGCTCATTGTCCCAAGTGGGGACGGGGCAAGGTAAGAAGCAAGTTTCCCCTCTCTTGTGCTCTTGAGGCGTTCCCCAGTGTCGTCATGACAAACCTACAAAGTCCTTGGGGTCTAGCTTCTTTTTAACTCTCCAGCTTCTTTTTACTTCACACTAAACATGGTTCCACCCTTTCACTGGGTCTGAATCTCCCAAGTATATGAGCACAGAGTTCCATTTTTCTCTGGGACACTTTCGCTGCACACACACATGTGCACACACGTACACGCACCTCTGCTCATTAGGCCATAGTTGATTCCAGAGCCTGAGTTAAGGATGCCTCCTCGGGACGGTGTCCCTCTGAAATGATTTTCCTCCCATCTCCTGGCTCACTGTGCCAGGCCTCTCTACCACAGTGAGATCTCTAGATGGCAAAGCCTGGGGTTAACCTTGCTTGTCAATGAGTGTTTAATACCAAGCATTGTGTTTACACATAAATACCCGAGGCTTGTTTTGCTGTGTTTTCTGACGGTTGTTGCCAGGGTCCATTTAGAAGTAATTACTGTTTTTCATGGCCCAGCTCTGGGCTTGGATGGACAGCTGGATGAGGGGCTTCCAGAATGATCAGCAACACTGACGGTTTAAATGCTGGACATCCCACATAGCTGTTAATGCCCAGATCGTGGAGTCCCCAAAGACCACCGAGAGAGTCAGACATGTATGCAACAGCAAAGAGCTTTATTTTGGGCTTAAGCTCAGACTCTTGACTTCACTAACACAGTGGATCCGTAC
Organism: Dipus sagitta; assembly: GCA_036346955.1. NCBI lineage: Eukaryota > Metazoa > Chordata > Mammalia > Rodentia > Dipodidae > Dipus > Dipus sagitta. Next base: position 44,832,285 of record CM070777.1, on the reverse strand, counting down.
AGGCGGGCAGTTTTTTTTTTTTTTTTTAAAATAGGGATTTGAATAAAGAAGTAGGGGAATGGTTACATGATTAGTTGATTTAAGCAGTAACTGCACTTGTATTTTTCTGATAGGCTTAGGATACTGGTGGGCAAAGCTGGTGGGCAGGGGGCTAGGGGGATTCAAAGTAGATTAGGTAACCTTTATTGTGATTGGCTATGTGTATTTGAGGAACTTTAAACAAACTTATTTTAAGCAAACTTTATCTATGACCACAGGAACGCTTGGTGCAGACAGTCTATTCCCCCTTATCAGGAAACTGACCTTGTTGGGAAGCAGAAACTTAGGCCTATTGATGATTCTAAGGCTCATTACGGCTTCCCTGAGTCCTTCAATAGCCATCACCACAGCCCCACATGTGACACTGGAAGCTGGCCCCTAACCACTGTATAATAGCAACACTGGCCTTTGGAAGTTTCCAGGCTTCTTGAGACTAGATGGAGACTCCAGTATGAGATCTCGACTGTCAGATAGCCAGAAGAGGCAACGTGGCCTCTTACAGACTCTGGGCAGACGATGACTTCCAGTAAGGGAATGTGGGGCACTGGGGGTGCTCTTGGTTACCCAAGGTGTAATGGTTTGACTCAGATTCTCCCCATGAACTCGTGTGTCTGAATGTGTGACCCTGGCAGCTGACAGCAATTTGGGAGATGGAGCCTTGCTGGAGGAGGTGTGTCACTGGGGTAGTAGACCTTGAAGTTTATCAGCCCCCAAGCTACTGTACGTCAGCTCACGCTCTGCTGACGTACAGCCTCTGCTCATGCCATGTTTTCCCCTGCTATCATGGAGTTTCATCTCGAGATTTTAAACCAAAAAAAAAAAAATAATAATAATAATTAAGAAACTGTCCTCCCATCTGATGCTTCTGGTCCTGTCTTTGTCCCAGCTACAAGTAGCTACCCATAACCCCAGGTTCCTGGAGGAGGGCTCCCATCTCCATCTTCCAGCACCTTGTGACCTTGGGGCAAGAGATGATACGGAACCCAGCTTAGAGATCATGGCTAGGGCCTCCGGAAAGTCCCTGGTAGAAAACAGATCAGCTAAATGTCAGAGTTTAGGGTCCCAGCCAGGCCTGGCTGCCGAATATTGAGTTCTATGCTCCTTCCCTGGAAGGCAGCTCATGGGGAGGCCCACCCCAGCCTTCCGGGATAGCTAGTGCAAAAGGTCCCCCACCCCGCAGCCTGGAGGCAGGAGAAGTGGGTGCGGAGGCGGCCAGGTCAGGGTGGGGCAGTCCAGTCTGTGTGGGGCAGCGGGCAGCTGGGCCACCCGGACACCTCTGACAGGCAATTTCCAATTTCCTATGGAATGAAAGTGTCAAAGCAGAGGCCGTCACTGTCTGCTGCCTCCCTGGGAGGAGAGAGTTGCTGCTGGTAGGCTCGAAGCTGGCCTTTCCTAAACAAATACCACCCCAGGAAGCGCTGGGGAGAACGTGGTTTCAGAGCCCCGAAGCTGAGAGTGGGCAACACGGGATCTTCTCAACCTACCTGCTTGGGTGACGTGGACCAGACCCTTCTGCTTTGAGGGCCTGTTTCTTCCGCTGTGAAAGGAGGTGTGGGTGAGGGGACACTGTGAGATGCTACGTTCTGCAATGAGCCGGGTGTGGGAAAAGATGAGGTCTACGGGGAGAGCGAGGGGGAAGGGGCTGGAACCTCTCTGGGTTGGAACAGCGAAAAGAACCTCTGTTCAGCCCCAGCCCCAAAGCTCCCAGATCCAGAAGCAAAACTGGGATCCACCCAACCAAAATCAGTGTGGGGAAGCCAAAAGCATGAGTAAGGAGAGGCCGCGCCATAAACATGTCATCTGTGCAAACATCCAGCCCCCTCCAGGGTCCCATTGGCTCTGCCGGGGGAGGAGATGGCTGTTGAGGCCCCCTTAACCACCACCTCAAGCTCACTAACTTGGCCCAGGGGTTCGGGGTGGAGGCCTTGGCGGCTCAGGAGGAGGAGATCTGGCTATGGGTGTGGCCCAAGAGCTGGCAGGAAGGGCTGAGGGAGGCTTAGGGCCCCACAAGGCCAGGCAGCCGAGAGGGTAGTCCTTCCATCACCATGCAGTCACAGGGCTTTCTGGGGTGGTCTCCACGCGGGACCTGCTGGAGCTCCTGCTTGGCTGGCTCTGACTGCTCTCCAAACTTCCAGAAAGCACGCAATCTCCTGGTCCTGCCCTGTGGATCTCTATAGACATTTCAAACACAGTTCCGGGGCATCTCCTATCAGGCTCCTGGCTCAAGGATGGCCCCATCACCCAGTCCTCTAAGCTGGTGTTCTGGAAGTGATTCTGGAATCTCTCAGTCACCATCCATGTCCAAGGGATTCCTGTGTCTCGCAACATCTATTTCCCTTTGGGGACCTCAAGCATTTACAGTCTGACTCATCACCATCTCGTTTTCACATGACCTACCTTTACATTTTTGTTTTTCTCTTTTTATTTTTCTTTCTTTCCTTCATTTTTTCTTCTTTTTGATTTTTAAAATATTTTATTTATTTATTTGAGAGAGAGAAAGAGGCAGATAGAGGGAAAAGGAATGGGCATGCCAGGGCCTCTTGCCACTGCAAAGGAACTCCAGATGTACACTCCTCCTTGTGCATCTGGCTTACAAGGGTCCTGGGGAATTGAACTGGGGTCCTTAGGCTTCACAGGCAAACGCCTTAACCGCTAAGCCATTTCCCCAGCCCTTCTTTTTGGCTTGTGAGGTAAAGCCTTGCTGTAGCCCAGACTGACCTGGAATTCACTATGTAGTCTCAAGCTGGCCTCAAAGTCATGGCAATGTTCCTACCTCTGCCTCTTCCCCAGTGCTGGGATTAAAGGAGTGAGCCACCATGCCAAGGAGAGAGAGAGAGAAAAAGAGAGAGAAAATGGGTGCACTAGGGCCTCTAGCCTTTGCAAACAAGCTCCAAATGCATATGCCACTTTTGTACATCTATCTGACTTTACGTTCGTACTGGAGAATCGAACTTGAGTTGTTAAGCTTTACGGGCCAGCCCCTAATTTTCTTACTTTCAATTTTTAAAAAAAATTTAGTTATTTATTTGAGAGAGACAGAGAAAGAGAGAATGGGTGCACCAGTGCCTCTATCTGCTGCAGACAAACTCCAGATACATGTGCCACCTTGTGAACTGGCTTACATGGGTCCTGGGGAATTGAACCTGGGTCCTTTGGCTTTGTAGGCAAGTGCCTTAGCTGCTAAGCCATCCCTCCAGCCCATCTTACTTATTTTTTAAAAAATATTTTTATTTTTATTTATTTATTAGAGAGAGAGAAAGAGGTAGAGAGAGGGAGACAGAAGAGGAGAGAGGAAGAATGGGCATACCAGGGCATCCAGTCACTGCAGATGAACTCCAGATGCATGTGCCACCATGTGCATCTGGCTTACATGGGTCCTGGGGAAATGAACCTGGGTCCTTTGGCTTTGCAGGCAAGAACCTTAACTGCTAAGCCATCTCTCCAGCCCCTTTTCTTATTTTTAACAATGAAAACAAAAGCCATGACAATAACATACATCCAAAATGCATAATTACTTCCATCCTATTACTGAACCTACTGCAATCCAAGGGAGCTGGAGCCTGCCTCTTGTGTCCTGTGTTTCTTACCCTACCACTTCCTGCATCAGCTTTTCCATCACTGTGACAAAAATACCTGACTTAAGCATAAAGGAGGGAACATTTGTTTGGACTCACAGCATTAAAGGTTTCAGTCCATCATGGTGGGGCGGGTGTGTTGGAGTAGAACTGCTCATATCATGATGGCCTGGAAGGAGAAAGAGAGGAGAGAGATTGAGAGAGAGAGAGAGAGAGAGAGAGAGAGAGAGAGAGATACAGAGAGGAGAGAGCCTATGTTCCTGGTTTTCTCCCCTTTTTCGTTTATTCCATCTGGCCCTCAAGACTTTGGGATGTTGCCACTCACTTCCAGGGTGGGTTTACCACACCTTGTGGTGGCTTGAGTGTAAAATGTCACCTCCGTGTGACACCTTGTATGTTTGTGATGAAACCTCATTGTCAATCACCAGCCGGTAGAGCCTCGCTGGGGGAGGGGTGTCCCTGGGGACGGACCTTGAGATTTATTACTGGGCATTCGAGAGCTTGCTGTCGCTGCTTCCTCCCTACTGCTGATGTATGACACGTGAGCGAGCCTCCTGTTCCTGTTAGGCCTTCCCCCACCATGAAGAAACTTCCCCTCAAAACTGTAGGCTGAACCAAACCCTCTCCTTCCATAAGCTGCTTCTGGTTTGGTGTGTTGTTTTAGCAATACCCCGTCATCCCCCTTGCTTAATTCTCTCTAGAAATCTCCTCACAGATACATCCAGATGTGGGTGTTACTAATCCAGGCACTTTTATTTCCAATCAAGAGAACAATTAGGATTAAGGATCATACTTCCTTTGATAAAATAATGATAAAATCTTACCTGTCTGTTTGTACTCCTAAAGGCTAACCTTCAATTTTGCTAACGGGTGTCATTGGGCAGGGGAGATGGCTCAGCAGTTAAAGTCATTTGCTTGTACAGCCTGCAGGCCTGGGTTTCATTAATTCCCCAGAACCTACATAAAGCCAAACGCACAAAGTGGCATATGCATCTGGAGTTTGTTTGCAGTGGAAGGAGGGGCCGGCACACTCATTCATATTCTCTCTGTCTCTTCAAATAAATTAATGAAAATATTTTTTTAAATATATTTTATTTTTATTTGAGAGAGAGAGAGACAGAGAGAGAGAGAGAGAGAGACAGGGGGGGGGGAGAGGATAGGAACCAGGGCCTCCAGCCACTGCAAACAAACTCCAGATGCATGCGTCCCCTTGTGCATCTGGCTTACGTGGGTCCTGGAGAGTCGAACTGGGATCCTTTGGCTTTGCAGGCAAATGCCTTAATAGCTAAGCCATCTCTCCAGCCCCAAAATTTTTTTTTTTAAAAAAGGGTAGCCCAAGAACCCCTCCCCACATACTTGTGCCATGCTCCTGGACTTAACAAATCTCCAGAACTGTAAGCCAAATGAATAAACTGCTGCTTAATTTAAATTGTTATTTATTTACTTATATTTTTAAAATATATGTTTTATGTTTTTATTATTAGATATGGACATATTTTGTATGTAAACATCATATGTTGGTACCATCTTTCCCTCCTCCCTGACCCTTTTCTGAAGAGGCCTTCCTCAACAGAAAATAGACAAAGGCAGGGGTTAAGGGGATTTGTACTCCACATTCTTCTAGGACTTCCAGTAGCTTGGGCTAGCTGGCTGGCTGATGAGAAATGTGGCCCAGTTGACACACTATCTCGGTCACTAGCTAGTCAGAGGCATGGAATTCCTGCTCCTCTCTAAAAGTGTGTCTACTGGAGGCCCCGAGTCTGGAAAAAAACCCTGAAAATGAACACTAGGTCAGGATGTTGTACTTGTTCAAAATCTCCAGTGGCTCTCCTCTGTCCTCTAGGTCATGGTCGTGCATTTTCCTGACAGTTAAGGCCCTCTGTAGCCCAGTTCTTGCACCTCTATCCTTACCTTCTCTCACACAGCAATCGTGCCACTAACTACCAATGAGAACTTGGACAAATTGCTAACCTCTGTACCTTAGTTTTCTCTTCTCAGAAAACGGGGCTGATAGCAGATTAAGTCACAAAGGTCATTGACATATTGAGTTAGTGCCATCAAAGCATTAGAACACTCCTTAGTGACAGATATTGGCTCATATTACTGTTCTTGTGATAAATGTGGCCTAATGCCAACACTGATTATCTCCCATAGTATGTCATACTTCACACATCAGACCTTCTGTTCAGAAGGTCTGTTCTCTCCTTGTTGGCCAGGTAGATGTGCCTGTCCAAACCTTGCTTGGGTATCACTCAGGTGGGTGCCTTTCCTGCTCAACCTGTACCTCCCAGGCAAATTGATGTCACCCTCTCTGGGTCCCTACACACATGACCACGTTCCATCTGTTTACCAGGCATTCTTGAGCACAAGAACGATGCCCATCTACCACCGTATCCCAGGGCCTGGCAGAGTCTGCCCAGGGTCAACTCTTGTCACACATAGTGAAGGAATAATTCAATACCTGACTTGTCACTTCATTTCCTTGTGAAGCCATTCCTTCCTCCTCCATGTGGCCACAAAGACAGAGCCAGCTCCAGAACAGTCCCTGACAGAACCAAGAGGAGACTCCCATCTATAGACATCAGATAATTTCATGGAGAGGTAGGCACTACTTGAGTGAGCACAGGTCAGCATGATGGTACCTCTCCTGTGCCCAGAATACATAGTCCTCAAGGGACCACAAGCCAAGGAGGGAAATGAGGTTGAGAACTGAGACCTGTACCAAAACCAAAACCAAAACCAAAAACAACCCCCACACTCACAAACCCAAGCACTAGGAGTATCTGAGATTGCCACATGGAAGATGGGTGCAAAACCTCACTGTGAGCTCTGCTGGCTTGGGCACCGTCTTGCTCACCACACCACTGGCCAGGCCCAGTCTGGATCTGATGGGGGTGGGGTGGGTAGAGAAATATCTGTCTGTAATTACATCATTTTTACAAATTTATTTATTTATTTATTTATTATTTTGTTTTTTTCAAGGTAGGGTCTCACTCTAGCTCAGGCTGACCTGGAATTCACTATGTAGTCTCAGGGTGGCCTTGAACTCACGGCGATCCTCCTGCCCCTGCCTCCTGAGTGCTGGGATTAAAGGCGCGCGCCACCATGCCTGGCCAAAATTATTTATTTGAGATAGATAGATAGATAGATAGATAGATAGATAGATAGATAGATAGGAGAATAGATTGCCAGGGCCTCCAGCTACTGCATATGAACTCCAGACACATGTGTCACCTTGTGCATCTGGCTTATGTAGTTACTGGGGAACCAAACCTGGGTCCGTAGGCTTCACAGAGAAGCGCCTTAACCACTTAAGCCATCCCTCCAGCCCTGTAAATGCATGATTGATGACAAGTATTTAAAGAGTTAAGAACTGCATTTGAATCCCACCTTGCCACACATGAATGGCTGAATATGGTCGGGACATGTCTCTTCACTGGCCTCAGGTATTTTCCAACACCATAGAGAACTCTTACATCTCATGAAAATATGAAGAGGTGTGCTGTACCCTGTGGGTCCCTCTCGACAACGTGTATGCACACTGTACCTCAAACTGTATTTCCTCACTATGCGTGTACCCTAGTGTGCACTGTGTATATTTTCTGGATGTGCTTATCACTGCAAACCCATGGGATATATCTCAGATCTAGGTTTAGAAACACATAATTGTCTTGTTGGCAGTCTTTGTTCTGTACTGAGATAGTGTTTCCCATGTGTCATCTTATTCAATCCTTGTCAAACCTCATGGTAGGGCCAATGCTATTGGTCCCCTTTCTAAAAAATTTTTATTTATCTGTTATTTATTTATTTGAGACAGAGAGAGAGAGAGAGAGAGAGAGAGAGAGAGAGAGAGAATGGGCATGCCAGGGCCTCTAGACATTGCAAACGAACTCCAGACGCATGCACCACCATGTGCATCTGGCTTACGTGGACCTGGAGAATAGAACCTGGGTCCTTAGGCTTTGCAGGCATGTGCCTTAACCACTAAGTCATCTCTTCAGCTCCCATTGGCCCCTTTTTGAGCACAGAAAAACTGGAGCTCCTGAGGTAAATAAAGATCCCACAGCTGGTATGTAGCAAAAGTGGGATTCAAGGCAAGGTCTGGGTATTGGCCAGCTTTGTGCTATGACAGGTAGTACTTGACATGGGCTACTCATGCTGTCGGGAGAGGTTTATTTTGGCTCCTGGATCTGGAAGCTCATCGTGAGATTGGGCACCCTTTGGGGAGGCAGCACATCCTGGCAGAAGCACATTGGTAATTGCCCATGCCAGGAAGCAGGTACCGAGGAGATGGATGGGATTTCACAACTTCCTTTGATGCCCCACACTCCTCCTTGATGTCCTCAAGTTTCCACCGTCTCCCAACAGCGCTGCTTGAGAGACCAAGCTTTTACATATGGTCTTTGCAGGGACTCCCATCCAAGCTATAGCAACGTGCTTGACTTCCCGCTCTTGACTAGTGCTTGCGAGGGCCTCCCATGATAGGTCTACCCTTAGACTACTGGTCTACCCTTAGACTACTGGGTGTACATCTTTCTGCCACCCAAGGGTACATTTTGGTGATGGGATTAAAAGAAGACTGAATCCATGTTTGCAGGGAGCTGGGGATAGGGAAGGATTGGTATTCAACCTCACAGCCTCTCCAGACCTCTGATAACTGGTACCAAAATCTCCCATGTGCAAGACTTGGCTTGGGCTTTCCTGAGTGTGTGTGTGTGTGTGTGTGTGTGTGTGTGTTTTCACTTTGCTGGATGGAAGGGCTTCCTAATGGGGTTCTGCACTATTTCTTTCTGGCCTGGGCTAAGGGGAGGCCAGAGGTCAGTGGAGGCCCTGCCTTTGACTCACCCTTTGTGAGCTTAGATCTCCAGTTAGCCTGAGAGGTCCTCAAATGGCCTCTCTGCACACAAGGCAGAAGTCTGGGGACCACATGGTTTTGCCAACCCAGCTCATGAGCCAGGAGTAGCTCTGGAAATCCAGTTGTAAGGATGGCTGTTGCAGGCTGGCCTTTGAAAGGTGCTTTCTTTCTTTTAGTGCTGGGGGTGAGAGAGAGAAGGAGGGAGAGAGGGGGGATGGTTTGGAGGAGCCTGGGGTTTTGTGTGTTGAGTCAAATTTCCTGACCGGCCATCCCGTAGTGCAGTTGCAGCGCGCAGTGTGAGGCTCTGTGCTTAGCCAGCGCATCAGGGTCTCTTCTGCAGCTGCAAGCTCCCCATTCCAAGGCCCCAACTCAGCAGGCCTGATGGAAGGTCTTGGATGCCGATTCCACATCGAGTCACCCTGGCTGCGATAGCCTTTTTTGGCCCTGGGGGGAAGATTTGTTTGGTGAGGTCCTAAGATCTTGCAGCTGACGCTTCTGCCCTTCCAGGAGGATAAGGAAGGTCAGCAAGGCGCAAGGACCTTCCTTGCTGTGTCCAGAGACCTCAGGGAGAGCACCTCCCAGCTCTTCAGGGACTGTCCCTGGAGGTGGCCTGCACTCCAGGGATTCGGGCCACAGCAGCCTCCGGTGGAATTTCTGCACACAGCCCTGACCCTCCAGCAAGTGAGGTGTGGGGCTGACGGGGAAAGGCTTGCTCATCCAGCCTTCGGAAACATCCCCACGCACTTTCCTCCAGGCAGGCCCTAGTCACTTTCCAAGTATTTCGCTTTCCATTTCTTCTCCAGATCTGGTAACAGGGTGTTCCTGCCCTCTTCCCCTCCCTGACCCCTCTGCCCGGCCCGCCCCTGCCACATTTCAACAAATTGACAGTTCTCAGAAGTCGGGCCAAAGTTGTGCTCAGCCCAAGGAAGGCGCAGATGTGAGTGGATAGCACTGCTTTGCCTATGACAATGACCTTACCCTCGAACCTAAGGGGCAAGTGTCCAGGGAAAACAGGCATGACCCGGCTCAGTGGCGCCAGGGCTTTGGGGGTCTGGCATCTCTAGCCAGCTATGTCACCCCAAGAAAGTGTCTTGGGCAACCTAGGGAAGGTGTGTTCCCCTGTGAAGGATGGTTGTACTATCAGCTGACGCACGGCGGGAGGTTGGAAGGAGACAGTGATAGTGTTTGGCATCCAAGTGCACATCTGGGTTAATAGATGGGTCTGACACTGCTTTGAGTTTCAGAGTCAACTGCCAGCTCTCTCTTTCAGGAGAGCTCTTTGTGTCTTTCTAGGCATGCTGAAGGATTTCAGGCACTAAAGTCAGACAAAACAGAGTGTGAATTTGAGTTATATAGCTACCTCCCCCCCCCCCCCCCCCCCGGCTAGGGAACCTCGCACAACTCGCTCCACCTCTCTGTGTCCCAGTTATGAATGAAATACAATGTCTGCCACAATGCGGACAAACATGAGACCTTCCTCAAGAGGTCAAGGGCAGAGTTAACTGACAGAGTGGAAGCCCTTGGCACAGCTTGAGGGGTGGTGTCGTGCTGGAGTGATTCTTTGGAGCAGTAGTGAAATCTCCAGCTCTCTCCCGAGTGGCCTGGGAAGCTCTTGCTGGTCCTCTTGCTCTTGCTCAATCCTCCCCCACCACCACTCACACCACCACCCTTTTTCATGTTCCAGGCCACATGAATTTTGCAGAGCAGATATGGAATGTAGAGAGTGAAAGAAAAGAAAAAAGGGGGGGGGGGGAGAGACCCGAAGCCAGAATGGGCGTTGTACTCCGGAGTGGCAGACAGTTGCAGCCGGGGTACGCCACACAGCCAGAGCTGGCCCAGATCTCCCAGACGGAGCTCAGCCCACTTTGAAGTGTTGACAACATATAAAATTAAAAGCATCACAATGCGAATTATCACTTTGTTTTTTCCACTTCGATAGCCTCTACAAAGCATTTTATACTGATGAATCAATACAAATGTTTCTTTACAAAGACATCAGGAGCAAAAAAAAAAAAAAAAAAAAAACTCATTTTTTTTTTCTTAAAAGAAGCTGACAACACTAATAAAAATATTTTAGCTCTGACTTTCCTGAGAGCTGTAGGTAACACTGAATTTGTCTCCCCTCTCAGCAGTAGCATTAAGGCCTCTGATGTCCCTGTACTTAGCACATTGTCCACACTAGCTCTCAATTAACTATGTTTGCTGATCAATCAGTATTATGGGACAAGATAATCCAGCCAACCACTGCTGTGATCTCATGTCTGTGTGTGCACGCATGTGCATGTGTGTTGTGTGTGTGCATATACATGGTGTGTGTGTATGTATATGGTGTGTCTTGTGGTTTGGTAAAATAAAGCTTGCAAATTAGAATTAATTTATAACTCGTTACAACTCAATTTATTGGCTGGAACTGCCTTTATGTTACAACAGATGGACTTTTGCGTGAAATATTTTCCCTGAGTTGCTATAGAGACGTGCCAACATCTTTCTACTGAAGTGATTCCCTGCAGGCCTGTTTGTTGTGGTGCCCGGTACCAAATCACTTGCAGCCCTTGCAGGAGCTGATTAAAGAGCCCAGGGACCCTGGGAGACTGTGGCCTCTCAGCTACTGCCGCTAGAGATGAACTGCAAAAGTCGTTAGGGCTAGATTGGGGCGGGGGGGGGGGGTGCTTGCCTGGGGGTGGGGTGGGGAAGGGAGGAGGGGTGGCTTGTCTGGTGGGCGGAGGGGAGACCAGGTGAGCCTAGTAGCTGCAGGGAGATAGATGGCAGTTATGAGTGAGGACAGAAACTTGGGCGCAGCACTGTGGTTCTACGAACAGGCCTGTCTCAGGTCTTCTCAAGTCCCCAAAGTAGCGAGTTGCGAGTGGGATCTTGGGATTCCTGCGTTTAGGGCGAGGAAAACAGGGCAGAGCCAGTGCGGGCTCTGTTCATCCAGGGCCTGCACCTGGGACGTCTCACAGCCCTGGCGACTTCCCCGGGGCGCCTGGTGCTCCTTTTAGAGCTAGGATCTTGGGTGATCTGAGAAGCTGCAGGCTGGACAAACGCAGCCCTCTGCCAATTCCTCCGGCTGTCGGGGGATCCTCAGACAGAACCTCCAAACTTCATCAAGCAGCTCACAGCCCATTTGGGCCGACACACTCAGCCTGTCTGACGAGCCACGTAAACATGGCCAAGTGCTGCGACGCCGTGGGTCTCGACTCCGAGCCAGAGGCTGCGCATGAAAGCCCTGCCTCCCAGTCCCCGTCTTGGACAAAGACGCAAATGGGGGATGCCTCCGGAGAGCAGAATTTACAAAGACGGTGGCCCAGGGTGATGACAGGGCATGGGCTTTGAAGTTGGGACCAAGTCAAACGCTCGTGTCTACCCTAGTGCAGAGATGCGACTGCTGCCTGCTTCTCTGGGCGCCGATGCTTGTCATCTATCTGTACAATGGGACTTAGGGTGCCCCCCCACCCACGGCTAGACTCAGCTCTCCTACCAGAACAGAAGTTCCCTGGAACAGTACCTGATACTCAAGAGAGATTCTTCAGTACATGTTGAAGAAATTAATGTTTTTTTTTTTAATTTTTTTTGTTTATTTATTTATTTGAGAGCGACAGAGAGAAGGAGGCAGAGAGAGAGAGAGAGGGAGAGAGAGAGAGACAGAGAGAATGGGCACTCCAGGGCTTCCAGCCTCTGCAAACGAACTCCAGATGCGTGCGCCCCCTGGTGCATCTGGCTAACGTGGGTCCTGGGGAGTCGAGCCTCGAACCGGGGTCCTTAGGCTTCGCAGGCAAGCGCTTAACCGCTAAGCCATCTCTCCAGCCCAAATTAATGTTTTTTTAATATGGCTGGTATGTAATAAGTGTTTGCTATGTGGTAGCATGAATATATATATATATATATATATATATATATATATATATATATATATAGGGTCTCACTTCAGTCCAGGCTGACCTATTCACCACGTAGTCTCAGGCTGGCCTTGAACTCATGCAATACTCCTACCTTGGCCTCCCAAGCGCTGAGATTAAAGGCGTGCACCATCATGCCTGGCTTAAAAATTTTTATTTATTTGCAAGCAGAGAGAAAGGAACGGGCACACTAGGCCTCTTGCCACTGCAAACCAATTCCAAATTCATGTACCACTTTGTGCATGTGGCTTTTATGTGGGTACCAGGGAATCAAACTCAAGCTGTCTGGCTTTGCAAATAGGAGCCTTTGACCACTGAGCAATCTCCTCAGCCCAGCAGCATGGTTAGGGTCTGGCACTTCTTTTGAAGATCTTTTCCTTCTTTTATCTTCTTAACGTCCCTCCCCAAACAGTTTCATTTAGGACCCCAAGTCCTTCAGTCTCCACCCCAGCCTCCCCAACCCATGATAGACATGACTGATTCTTGGAGAATCTAAACAAGCCATCATGTCAGTCAACATCTCAGTGCATGGAGCTCTCTTCCTATGGGAGGGCGTTAGTCAGGACTCTAGAGAGCTATGTCAGATGGTATGTCAGTCAGTTTTCTGGTAGTATAGTAAATGACGCAGATAAATCCACTTACAAAAAGGAAGAGTTTATTTTGGCTCAGTGTTTCAGATGTTTCATTTTGTATAAAACTGAACTTCGAAGAGTCTGGAGACCTTGCCTAAGACCACACAGCATGCCAATGCCAGATTCCAGGTAGGAGCTCCCTGTAGCGCTTACCTTCTCATTGCTGTGACAAGACACCTGACCAGGGGCTGGGGAGTTGGCTTAGCAGTTGAGGCACTTGCCTGCAAAGCCAAAGGACCTCGGTTCAATTCCCCAGAATCCACGTAAGCCAGATGCACAAGGGGGCACATGCATCTGGAGTTCATTTGCAACGGCTGGAGGCCCTGGCCCTCTCTCTTTCTCTCAAATAAATAAAAATAAAACTATAAAAAATACCTGACCGGAAGCAGCTTGGCGGCGGGGGGGGGGGGGGAGGCTTATTTCTGACTTATGATTCCAAGAGGGAAGTTTCATCATGGCAGAGCAGGTAACTGGCTCACATGTTCATATATCAGCAGGTCTTGTGTAGCATCAGCCGCTGTGAGCACATGAATATCCTGCCACTTTGTGTCTGGAAGACAGCATTGTAAGCACTGCTCCCTTTCCTTTGGCTCTTATGTTCTTTCTGCCACTTCTTCCACAATGGTCCCAAAGCCTTGGAGGGTGTGATAGAGATGTCTTGAAGACCGGATCTTTTTTTTTTTTGTTAATGTTTTTAATTTTTTTTACTTTTACTCCCTCTCTCTCTCTCTTTTTCTTTTTCTTTTTCTCCTCCTCCTCCTCCTCCTTCTTCTTCTTCTTTCTTCTTCTTCCTCCTCCTCCTCCTCCTGTCCTCCTCCTCCTCCTCCTCCTTCTTCTTTTTTCCCTATGGTAGGGTCTCATACTAGCTCAGGCTGACCTGGAATTCACTCTGTAGTCTCAGGGTGGCCTCGAACTCACAGCAATCCTCCTACCTGTGCCTCCCAAGTACTGGGATGAAAGGCATGCGCCACCACACCTGGCCTTTTTCTTTTCTTTTCTCTTCTTTTCTTTTCTCTTTGGAGGTAGGGTCTCACTCTATCTCAGGCTGACGTGGAATTCACTATGTAGTCTCAAGGTGACCTCAAACTCACAGTGATCCTCCTACCTCTGCCTCCCAAGTGCTAGGATTAAAGGCATGTGCCACTATGCCCAGCTTGGGAAGACAGTCTTCATAATGCCAACATCAAACTATTTCTGGCAAGACTGCCAAAACCAATAATGAGTCACTTCTAAAATTTGTGCTACCTACATAAGACCTGCATAACAGGGGGGAAAATGATGACATCATACACCTTCTTTTGCCAGTCCCTTGGTCACTCTTTTCCTATGTCTCAGACCTTCATATCCCCACATAGCTAGGCTCTCCCAAAAGGCTCTTGGAAGGACACATCTGAAGTCAGTTGTAACGACCTATTCTGGTGCTGTTTTCCTTCTGATGCCTCCAGACCCTTTTGACTCCCAGTCTCGTCACCTTCCGGAATCTTCCCCGAGAGTTCCAAACCCGTGCTTTCTCTCTTGCCCAGCCACAGTCCTGTATACTCATGCTGCACACTTGGCAGATTCTGTCCCAGGTGTCTTGCCCTTCAATCCATCTGTACAATGATGTCCTTCAAGAACTATTTCCACATATAAGGCTTGCAAGGGTCTTTATAAGCTGTACAGCAACATGTGTGATAGATGTTATAAAATCTGAGAATGCTTCCCCACCTTCTCTGTCTTATCCTCCTACTCTCTTGGTTCCTTCCTCACCGAAAACTGTTAGGTAGATAATCTAGAGATGATAGATGATCACTAGCTAGCTCAATGATAAAGAGACAGATGAAGGCTGGAGGGATGGCTTAGCAGTTAAGGCGCTAGCCTACAAAGCCAAAGGACCCAGGTTTGATTTTCCAGGGCCCATGTAAGCCAGATGCACAAGGTGGTACATGCATCTGGAGTTCATTTGCAGTGGCTAGAGGCCCTGGCATGCCCATTCTCCCTCTCTGTCTGCCTCTCTCTTTCTCTTTCTCTCTCTCTCTCTAATAAATAGAATAAAAATTTAAAGATTAGAAAAAAGAAACAGCTGATAGCTTGATAGATTTTTTTCTCTTTTGAAAAATTATTTTTTTTATTTATGTGTGTGTGTGGGTACTGCACATGTACAATTTTGCATCCACCCTTACATGGGTACTGGGGATTTGAACCTGAGATAACAGACTATATAAGAAGTGCCTTTACTTACTGGGCCATTTCCCCAACCCTCTACTTCTTAATAAACATTAAGCTTCAAGAAGGCATGTGTCATACTGCCTGCCTCTTCCACCATGACATTCCCTAGCATGTAGGATTGGGTATGGAATAGATGTGGTAAATATTTGCTACGTGAATGAATGCATGGATGGGCAAAAAACATTGTCTACCACTCCAAAGAAGATGGCAAAGCAAAGACATGGTGTTAGCCACATCTGCTGATTCCTAGCAATGTGAACTCAGGGACATATCTTTGCTTAACCATCTGTATTTCAGTTTTCTTATTTTCCTTTCTTTCTTTTTTGTGGGGGGGGGGTGGAGGAAGGGGGTGGTTTAAGATAGGGTTTCTCTCTAGCTCAGGACCTAAAATTCACTATTTAGTCTCAGGATGGCCTCTACCATTCACTGTGATCCTCCTACCTCTGCCTCCCAACTGCTGGGATTAAAGGCGTGCACCGCCACGCCTGACTTAGTTTTCTCCGTTTTGATAGTAACACATTTCTGTGAGTGCCCTAAAAGATCACCCATATGAATTCAGTGCTTGGCATGGTGGGTGCTCAGCAAATGATAGCACGTTTCTTTCCTCGGAGACTCCACAATGCTACGGTTATTAGCAAATCTTGGATGTTTCAGCAAATACATCTCTTTGGGGTATGGATGAATCTATCAGAGTGGTCGCAAGCACGCACTGGGTGTGAGGCCTCCGTGAATGGTTGAGAGAAAGCTACATGACGTGTATTTGGGTAAAGAATACAGATACACTGAGTTCTAGAAGTTAGCATGGAAGGTGGTACAGTCGGTGTGTACATGTATGTGTATGTGTGTGTGTGTGGGGGGGGTGTAGATATATGTCAGGAGAAGGAACTTTGAGTAACTTTAAAGTTCTTCTGTTAAAAAGTTTCAGTTTAGAATCAAAGGCCCAGGGCAGCCCCTGGAAGTTCTCAGGAAGGAGAAATAGGATGGAAATTCTTTTAGCATCTGAGTTAATGGCACATGGGAATAAGGAGAGGTGGCAAAGGCTGTTCCAACTCAAAAAACCATCTTGATATCAAAAAGTAAGGAGAGTCAAGGCTTCTGGATATCCCCAGATCTGCAAATTAAGAAATATGTATTGAGCTGGTCATGGTGGCACATGTCTTTAGTCCCAGCACTTCGGAAGCAGAGGTAGGAGGATTGTGGTGAGTTCCAGCCCACCCTGAGACTACATAGTGAATTCCAGGTCATCCTGGGCTTTATTGATGCTGGGCATGGTGGCACATGCCTTTAATCCCAACACTTGGGTGGCAGAAGTACGAGGATCATTGTGGGTTCAAGGTTAGACTAGGACTACAGAGTGAGTTCCAGGTCAGCTTGGGCTAGAGTGAGACTGTACTTGGAAAAAAATCAAAAGCAAAAAGAAATATTTGTCGGGCATGGTAGCATATGCCTTTAATCCCAGCACTTGGGAGGCAGAGGTAGGGGAATCACTGTGAGTTCGAGGCTACCCTGAGATGACATAATGAATTCCAGGTCAGCCTGAACTAGAGTGAAACCCTGCCTTGAAAAAGCAAAAACCAGCCGGGCGTGGCGGCACGAGCCTTTAATCCCAGCATTTGGGAGGCAGAGGTAAGAGGATCACCGTGAGTTCGAGGCCACTCTGAGACTACATAGTGAATTCCAGGTCAGCCTGGGCTAGAGCGAGACCCTACCTTGAAAAACAAAACAAGACAACAACAACAAAAATGAGTATATAGCCAGAAAAGGAAGAACAAATTTTTTTCTTCTGAAATTGTCAATGTGGTTTTTTTTTTTCCATTGCAAAATAATCTAGTCCCACTATAGGATATTCTAAGAAAATGAAAGAAAAAACAGCCACTCAAAATGCTACAAGTTGAACAACCCCATGATCCAGTATAGACCCTGGTCTAGGACCTCAGAAGAATGAGCGAGTCTGTGCTCATGATGGGAATATAGGAAGAGGCTCTGATGGATCAAAAGAGAGGCCACTGCTGACATCACTCCATCATTTACCATTCAGCTTGACCACCCTAAGGGAGACTGACGAACAAAAGCCACATTTTGACATTGAGTTGGAATCTCCCAGTCTCTCTATGCAACTTTTGATGTTGATAAGGTCAGGTTACTTCTAACACAACCACTGGAGTTCCTCCTCATAAATGGACATTTCAGTTTCTCTTTTCTGCCACTGCTGTCATTAAAAAAATTATTTATTTGAGAGAGAAAAAAGGCAGATAGAAGAGAAATTGGACATGCCAGGGATGCTGCAAACAAACTCTAGACACATGCGGCCCCTTGTGCATCTGGCTTATGTAGGTCCTGAGGAATTGAACGTGGGTCCTTTGGCTTTGCAGGCAAGCACCTTAACTGCTAAGCCATCTCTCCTGCCCCCACTGCTGTCATTTTTTATCTTCCTCACTGTATGAAGTGCTGGCATTTGAGTTCAGTGGCTGCTTAACTCACCCTTCCTCCAGCATCCCCAGCCCTTCCATGTTCTCCTCTATTGTTTGGTTAGGTTGGCTCTGCACCCTCCTAGCCAGCTGGTCAACCTTCTAAGTAGACTTTTGGGGAAG
Source organism: Dipus sagitta (assembly GCA_036346955.1). Classification (NCBI taxonomy): domain Eukaryota; kingdom Metazoa; phylum Chordata; class Mammalia; order Rodentia; family Dipodidae; genus Dipus; species Dipus sagitta. The sequence goes on along the minus strand of CM070777.1, from coordinate 44,814,489 downwards.
TAGATAGCTCAGCTGTAAGACACTCTGGTTCACTGACAAAGTGATCTGTCTGTCAATCAGTAGGTCTGCTGGCTGGTGATTAGGCCACCTGCCTGTCCATGGGCAATCAGTCCATTACGGTGTACCAGCCACTTCATGGGCTCAGCTATTCCTTGGGCATCTCACCAATCATTACTCTATGTCAGTTTCTCCACTAGCCATTGGCCAGGTAGCTCCTCAACCCATCTGTCCATCTGTAAGTCTGTCTGCTGCCAGCCAGTAGGGCCACACCCTGATGAATCTGTCTAGCTATGATCTAACTTCTCACCTGAGGGGTAGCGAATGGAGGGACAAGCTCATTTCCTCCCCACTGAGGCCTTTCGAAAAGCTCAGTCAATCCTTGGAAACTTACACTGTCAATCCTTGGAAACTTAGATCAAGTTATTTATGAAGTATCAGAGTGCAAACAGCCTCATCTTTCTAAATCACTAGCAGCCAACTTTAGTTCACTCATTTTCCTTCTAACTTTTTTTTTTCTCTTTCAAACCTCATTTTCAAAATTTAGAACCATGTTTCCCTTCTTGTCCCTACTGTACTCTCAGTTGGCCTCTCTGCTCTTGGTGGGTTGGGGGATTGTGACATACCTCATCAGCGGTTCCCAGTGCCACTGATGGGACTTGCCAAGGTCCATCAAGGGGCGAGTCACTGCTTGCAAAGGAGCCTTGTGTGGAGAAAGCAGGTTCCCAGAGCCTGGACTATGAGCTGTGGAGGGTCCTGCTCAGGAGCTCATGACCCCAAGAATAAGACCCCAATCCAACCTGTGGGGTCATTTTCCATTTTGAGACCCGACAGTTCCAATGGAAAAGCAGAGCTTCTTCCTAAAAGGGGATGAAAGAGCTGCTTACTGTGGACTACCATTTCTTTCTGGAAGCCTGGGGAGAGTTAGGCTGTGTAGTATTCAAAACAGGTTTCCTTAAGGACCCAGGTTCGATTCCCCAGTACCCACGTAAGCCAGATGCACAAGATGGCGCATGTATCTGAAACTTGTTTGCAGTGGCTGGAGGTCCTGGCAAGCCTATTCTCTATCTGCCCCTTTCTCTCTCATAAATAAATGAATGAATAAATAAATAAAACAAAGCAGGCTTCCTAATGCCTGAAAAAACAGCATTCCGAGGACCAGGACATCTGAGTTCCTGACCAGCACATAGCCAAGACCAAAGGAAGATGTTTGTTGGTTTTTTGTTGTTGTTGTTGCTGTTGTTGTTGTTTGGTCTCTTGCCTGCCACTACTGCATATTCTCCCAGGTTCTACCAGCCATCTCTTGTCCTTGCCTCCATTTTCAGTCTCAGCCTTTACCCGACAAGGTCCAAGAGCTAACTCTGTACGTAAGACCCAGTAGTCAAATTCAAATTCAATAGTAGGTATTTACTGAAGGCTTCCCTGGCTTGTGATCTCCCATTTCCTCCTCTGAACAAAAACGCACCTTTGTTGACTCACGTTCCACCTAGTGTTTGAGTACGGCTGCCTTCCAAGCCTGGGCTGGGTGTCCTTGCTTTCACGGAGGTTGCAGCCTAGAGACGCACTCAGGCATTTCCATGAAACAATGACGCGAAAGCCTGTTTCATGTCCCGGTCTCTGACTTGGTGCTTTGGTGGGGACCCTGGTGCTCCGGGACGATTGCAGCAAGCTTGGCTTGAGCTGGTGGTGGTTGGGGGAGCTGTGGGGCTTCCACAAGGCGGTGAGGAGGATGGATGATCATGACTCATTAAGGTAAAGTGAGGAAGAGAACATCTCAGGGCCCTGTCACATAGCATGTGTCAAGACCCTTAGGAGGGAAGGAGACTGAAACAGTGAGGCTCTCCAAAGGAAGCCCCTTGCAGCTTTTTCCAGAGAGCATAGGAAGAGGGTTGAGGCATGCATTTCTTTCACATATTCATTATTCATTCATTTCGTGCATACCTTACTTATACCTGAATCCATTTGCTCGTTCATCCATACATTCCCTGAATATATGTTATATTTTCCATCTATATATATGCTACATCTCCCTCTTTTTCAGGGCTCACTGATTGTGAACTACAGCAAACACGACTGGCCCGCACTCCTGGCTGGGTAGCCATGGCAAAGACGCTGCTGAAAGACCACACATTGGTGGGTTGTGTGAACTAGCCACAGAATTGACGGTTGCCTGGCCTCTGTAGGAACCATGGCAATTGTCTTGCAGCAGATCCTGTAAAGCCACCGGCAGCTACAAGAATGAGTGTCCTCTGGTCTGTTCTATCTTATAACATGAAGATCTGAAGCTCGGCTAGGAGCTCAGTGTGGTTGCTATGCACCTCCCCCCTACCATAGCCAGTCTATGGAGATTTCCCCCTATGCTTTCTCCTAGCATCTTCATGGTTTTAGAGCTTAAATGTAAGCCTTTAATAAATTTTGAGTTGATTTATATATATGGTGTGAGAGATAGACATCCAGTTTCATTCTTCTGCATATAGTTGTCCAGTTTTCCCAGAACCCCTATCGAAAGTGTTAGATCAGGACAACATGGAGTCACAGCAGAATGGTGACAGAGACATAAGGAAGTGGGTCATCCACATTCCTCAAGCAACCGCCCAGCCATCATCCCTTCCTTGCCTAACAAGGCCCCAGGTCTAGGTTTCCTGCCTCCTTATTTCCCACCTGGTCACTTCCGGTCTCACACCCAATGGCTAATGTAAAGGACAAAGGAGTTCCTTCCCTTCCTCACTTTCCCCCACCTGAAGAGCTCTATATAGCAAACTATCTGTAATCTCAAAGCTGACTGCTCCGCTCCTGAGAGTCAGTCCTGGAAGCTTGTGTTTTCCCTGAATAAAAGCTTCCATCTTTGCCTCAGAGTGGACTCCGTGGTCTTGGTTGCTCCCGAACCTTACAGAAAGGATTGTCTTTTCCCAAATATAAGTTCTTGATGCCTTTTTGGTAAACTTAATGGACATGTAGGATATAAATTTATTTCTATTTTCCAGTCTGTGCCATTGGTCTTCATGTATATTTTATGCCAATACCAGGATGTTTTGATTACTATCGCTTTGTAAATACATTGTTAAGGCAGGGATCTTTAAGTATAACTACTGTCAGAGACATGCACGCACGTACCTGGGCTGTTATACAGGAGCATGTTCATGGGCACACTTGGAGATTCTCAGGACCTTTGGGTTGAACAGGGTTGTTTTGCCAGATGTCCTGTGTGATATTCGGTTTATATTGGTACCATTATTGACTACCTATTATATGCCAGGCATTCCCTCCCATACTGTCTTCTTAATATTTTATTTTTATTTATTTATTTGAGAGAGAGGGAAAGAAAGAGGAGATAGAGAGAAGGACAGAGAAACAGAAAAAGAGAGAGAGAGAGAAGGAGGGAGAGAATGGGCACATCAGGGCCTCCAGCCACTGTAAATGAACTCCAAATGCATGTCCCAGCTCGTGCATCTGGCTTATGTGGGTTCTGGAGAATTGAACCGAGGCTCTTTGGCTTTGCAGGCAAACATCCTAATGACTAAGCCATCTATCCAGCCCCATGCTGTCTATTTTTGTTGTTGTTTGTTTGTTTTGTTTTTCGAGGTAGGGTCGCACTGTAGCTCAGGCTGACCTGGAATTTGCTATGTAGTCTCAGGGTAGCCTCGAACTCACGGCAATCGTCCTACCTCTGCCTCCCAAGTGCTGGAGTTAAAGGTGTGCGCCACTACACCCGGCTCCATACCTACTTTTAAAACCAGATTTAAGCCAGGGAGATGGCTCAGTGGTTAAAAGTACCTGCTTGCAAAGCCAGCCAGCCCATGTTGAACACCCCAGCAGCCACATAAAGCCATATACAAAAAGTGGCACATGCGTCTGGCATCTGTTTGTAGTGGCAGTAGACCCTGGCATGCACACACCTTCTACATCCATGTGACTGAGGTGTCATAAAATAAATAACTTAACTCCCCTAGCAGGTGCTTAATAAACCTCTCATGCACGAACAGAACAGATCAATGAACAAGAATAATGAGCCACCTGTGGAGCCTGAGGGTGGGACTCAGAGACAGCTACAGCTGGGTTCTCCATCTCTTACTTGGCACTAGCTTTCTGTGTAGCCAGGTCTCAACATCTGGAGCTTTTCTTGGAGATATATATATATATATATATATATATATATATTTGTTTTCAGAGGTAGGATCTCACTGTAGCTCAGGCTGACCTGGAATTCACTCTGTAGTCTCAGGGTGGCCTTGAACTCACAGCGATCCTCCTACCTCTGCCCCGAGTGCTGGGGATTAAAGGCATGTGCCACCACGCCCGGCTTCTTGGATTTCTTTTTTCTTTTCTCTCTCTCTTTTTTGAGGTAGTGTCTCACCCTAGTCCAAGCTGACCTCGAATTCACTGTGTAGTCTCAGGGCGGCCTTGAACTCACGACAATCCTCCTACCTCTGGTTTTTCAAAGTAGAGTCTTGCTGTAGTCCAGGCTGACCTGGGATTCACTATGTAGTCTCAGGGTGGCCTTGAACTCATGGCGATCCTTCTACCTCCACCTCACGTGCTCTGGGATTAAAGGTGTACACCCCACACCCAGCTTCTCTTGGGTTTTTAAAGCTTTCACATCTATTCTCTCTGTATCTCTCTCTTTCCAGCCTTACCAGAGGCTTGGAAGTTACGAAGGGGATCAGGAAGAAGGATCAGAAAGCGGAGGTCATAGGCCATCCCTGGTTCTGTTGTTCTTAAGCTTTTTTATTGACAATTTTCATGCATTTTGATTCATAATCCTCTTCAATCACTCTCTTATTCCCTCTTACCCGTACATCTTCCACACTGAAGCTCCTCCTCTCCATCTGCCATTTGATGTAGTTTTCTTTTCTTTTTCTTTTTTCTTTTTGTTTTTGCCCACCTTCACCATCCACAACTCCATGTTGATGGGCACAACATAGTGCAGGCAATGCAGCTGTTGTGAGGACATGAACGTGCCACCTCATGTCTGAAATGTCACATTCCAAAGCACTCCTCCTCATCCTTTGGTGCTTGCATTCTTTCCACCATCTCTTCCACAATGTTCCCTGAGCCTTGGCAGGTGTGATCAAGATCTCTCATTCAGGGCTGGAGACATGGCTTAGTGGTTAAGGCGCTTGCCTGCAAAGCCAAAGGACCTCGGTTCAATTCCCCCAGATCCCACATGAGCCAGATGCAGAAGATGGCACATGCATCTGGAGTTCATTTGCAATGGCTGGAAGCCCTGGTGTGCCCATTCTTTCTCTCTCCCCCCTCTTTCTCACTCTCAAATGAATAAATAAAAATAAAAAAGAACATGAATTCTTTAAAAAAAACGCAAAATAAAAAAAGATGTCTCATTTAATGCTGAGCATTTAACTGTCACTCTCAGCCCCTTTGATGAGTTTTGAGTTTCCCTAGTAGTTACCACCATTTGCAAAAAGAAGCTTTTCTGATATAAAATGAGAGCAGCACTACTGTGTGAGCATAAACTTAAGTGTTTAGAGGGCAATTTGGTGGGCATCACATATCTACTTAGCCAAATAACAGTAGTAGCCCCCCCGCCCCTGAAGGCTTATGACCTAAGTCATGGGCTTCAGACAAGGTTTCAGCACCAGGCATGAAATCCCTCCTGTGTATCAGGCCTCTAATTCAACCAGAGATCAGTTGGATTCCCCCATGACAGTCATGCCATTATTGCACCCGTACACACATCTTGCCTGGCTGGCTGGATTGTGTAGCTTGCAGGGTCCACTGCTGGTTAAGACCTTTGAAGACTTGTCTATGCCAGCAGCCTGCATAGCACTTTAGTGCACTATGACAGGTAGTCAGCAGGGAGGAGGCGTCCCATAGCTGGGCTTCTTTCTCCCTTTGAGCTTGCTTGTTGGAATGGAGTTCACACATGTTCACGTAGGACTTCCTGAGCTCAGGGTTGCAGGCACGCAGGACGGCCACCTGTTCTGCTCGCTCGTACCTCCAGCACCTTTGTCTATGCCCCTCTTTGCTCTGGCATTCATTCATATGCTGTCTTTTTTTGTTGTTGTTGTTTGTTTATTTATTTGAGAGCGACAGACAGGCAGAAAGAGAAAGAGACATAAAGAAAGAAAGAGAGAATGGGCGCACCAGGGCCTCCAGCCACTGCAAACGAACTCCAGATGCATGCGCCACCTTGTGCATCTGGCTTACGTGGGTCCTGGGGAATCGAGCCTTGAACCAGGGTCCTTAGGCTTCACAGGCAAGCGCTTAACCACTAAGCCATCTCTCCAGCCTCATATGCTGTCTTCTGAAAAGGTTTTCTGAACTTCTTGCTAGGCAGGACATGCTGACCCAGGATTCTGCTCCGGGGAACCTTGCTAATGTCCACAGTTGCCACCTCCTCATCCACACTGTGGGTCATAATCATGGATTGCCTACTGTCTTCAGAGCTCAGCTTACTGCACAGTCCAATCTACTATAACCAGAGACACGTAACATTTAGAAATTTCTAGTTGCTACATTTGAAAAATGAATAGACAGAAAAATCAATTTAAGAACATATTTTTAAAAATTATTTCCAAGCTGGGCATGGTGGTGCACGCCTTTAATCCCAGCACTCGGGAGGCAGAGGTAGGAGGATCACCATGAATGAGTTCAAGGCCACCCTGAGACTCCATAGTGAATTCCAGGTCAGCCTGAGCCAGAGTGAGTCCCTACCTCGAAAAAAAAAAAAAATTTCTGAGCTGGGTGTGGTGGCACACATCTTTAATCCCAGCATCCTAGAGGTAGAGATAGGTAGAGGAGGATTGCTGTGAGTTCAAGACCAACCTGGGATTATAGAATGAGGTCCAGGTCAGCCTGGGCTGGATTGAGACCCTACCTCAAAAAAACAAACCCAAAAATTATTTCCAAATATTATCTCTTTAACATATAACCAATATGAATGTTATTAATGACATATTCTCCATTATTTTTTTTCCACATGGAGCCTTGGAAATTCAGCAAATACATTACACTCCTGTCTCAAGCCAGCTGCTATGTTCTCATCTGGAATACTTGATGCTTATTTAGATTTTATATAATGTATGATGTGAACTAGATTCACATCCCCGAGTAGTTCCAAGGATATGTACAATAACTGATTTACCAGTTGTTAAGTTTAAATTAATGTAGAAGATTTAAAGTGCAGTGTCCCAGCAGCACTAGCTATATTTCAAGAGTGCAGCAGCCCTGCGTGCCAGTGACTACAGCATAGGAAGCCTGTGGAGGGGGGTTGAGCACACTGCTGTGGTTCCCGATATGGAAATATGGAACCAGACAGTCATCAGCTGGGGAGTAGAGGCCCCAACCTGATACTTGCTGCCCCTGGTTTCATGTTCTCTTTCTCCCTGGCTTCTAGTGGGACTGCCTCAATTTGTGCCAATGGTTGCACCATATCTCACCAAGCAGGGAAGTGCTGAGAGCTGGCCTGCTCAGCTTCCGAACAGGGGACCCGGTGACAGGGAGTCTTTGACATTTTCTGAGAAAAAGAGTGGGGTGGTTTGAATGAAATGCCCCCGCCCCCCGATAGGCTCATGTGTTTTGAATGCTTGGGCCCCAGCTGGTGGCAATTTGGGAAAGTTGTGGGGCCTTGGGGGGGGGGGTGTGGAGCCTTGCTGGAGGAGGTGTGTTGCTGAGGTCAGGCTTTGGGGTGATGTAACCCATCTCTAAGCTCAGTGGATAGGCTACTTCCTTTCTGCTGCTATGGAGATGTGATGCCTGCCAGCTCACTCTTGCTGCTTCCTCCCTGCTGCTGGTGAGATGCCCAGCTACCTGTCACGCTTCCCCCACCTTGATGAAACTTCCCCTGGGGACTGGAAGCTGAAATAAACCCTTCCCTCCCACAGGCTGCTTCTGGTGGGATGTTTTGTCCTGGCAATGAGAAGATAATGGTAACAAGAAGCTATAGCATGAGAGGAGCATGTGAGCAAGATGGCTCTGGTGTTAGTTCAAGAAAAGACCAGCGGGCAGAGAGGAAGCGGGGTTGTCACAGACTCTGAGCTAGACCAGCAGTCAGAGCACAGTCAAGACTCTCTGGCTCCTCACACTCCTGGAAGTAAAGTCTGGAGAACTGGCCGTGGCTCCATGTCAGAGATGGGCTTCCCTCCCTCAAGGTACAGGCTGTACTGGTGTTGTATTTTATTTCTACAGCAGTGCATTGACCTCACTCTGATGAAGGAACTAGAATGTCCAAGAAGTGGTGGAAAGAACAGAGCACTGGGGTCAGAAGCTCTCCAGGCTCAATGGAGAGGTCAAGCTACCCAGGCCCACATGGCCTCACCTCTCACAGCTAAGCTTTCTCACAGTGTGGAGGGTGGGTTTTGGGAGGCCCCTGCAGTGGTGTGGGTACGTGAGTATGTGTTTGGTTGGGTAGCGATGTTCAGATTTGCCTGTGATGACCCAGGTAAGCCATCTCAGCATGCCTGAATGTAGTTGTAGCATGGATTCAGGCAATGGCTGCTACTGCTGATATTGATAGGATCATGTATACATGAAGATCTACAATTTATTTTAGATGCTCACCTCATCCTTATAAGGTAAGAAAATGATCGATGCAGACTGGAGATCCTGCACATTTCCCTTAAACAGGCGAGGCTGGCCATGGGTACCTTTGAGGTAAGCCCGTATGGAGGCTTCTCTCTCCAGAGGGAGGCAGCGGGGCAAGGCCTGGCACAGTGGCCCTGGCTGTGCATGGTGAAGCCAGGTTGTCTGACTGAATCCCAGTTCATCTGCTTACTAGCCATGCCTCAGCATTCTTTTTTTTCAAGTTTTTTTATTAACAACTTCCATGATTGTAAACAATATCCCATAGTAATGCCCTCCCTCCCCCCACTTTCCCCTTTGAAACTCCACTCTCCATCATATCCCCTCCCCCTCTCAATCAGTCTCTCTTTTATTTTGATGTCATCATCTTTTCTTCCTATTATGATGGTCTTGTGTAGGTAGTGTCAGGCACTGTGAGGTCATGGATATCCAGGCCATTTTGTGTCTGGGGGGAGCATGCTGTAAGGAGTCCTACCCTTCCTTTGACTCATACATTCTTTCCACCACCTCTTCCGCAATGGACCCTGAGCCTTGGAAGGTGTGATTGAGATGTTTCAGTGCTGAGCACTCCTGTCACTTCTTCCCAGCACCATGATGCCTTCTGAGTCATCCCAAGGTCACTGCCATCTGAAAAGAGAAGGTTCTCTACCAAAAGTGAGAGTAGTATTAATATATGGGTATGAATGTTAAGAGAAGTGCTTACTGGGCAGTTTGATGAGCTCAGTGTTCTTGAAGATGGGAAGGGCAAGGCGAGAGAGGAAGATACCGTGGCGTTCCTCCATAGCTTTGCCAACCCACGGAGCAAGACCTTGTAAGGAGCCTGCAGGAGCTCGTGGGACGTTTCAGAGCAGGCTGTGGCCATAGACTATTTCTCACAGGGATGAGTAGTGAGGAAACTGAGCAGAGTTACCTCCAAGCACATAATCAGTGGCCATGGCTTTGCCCCAGAGCCATGAACCTCTGGGTGGGTGGGGGCAAATATTTATACATTGAAAAGCCCCTATGCATTTGTAATGCTCGGCCAGGCTCAGCAACCACAGGCTCTCAGGTTTGAAATGCAGGATGGCTCAAGCAGCACCGTAATATGAACGGAACAAAGCTGGGGTTGTTACTTTACAGGAGAAGAAGAGAATATTCCCCGAAGCCCTCAGCTATAATGACAGTTGCGTTCACTCTAGCCCCCAGGATTAATTAACAGAGGGCCTTGGTGGCTTCCCTTCCCTAGAATGCTACTCAATTTTATTTTTTTGGCCTCACAGCTTCTCTCTCTTCCAGTCTGCATCAAACCCCATGAGCCAGGCCCTCTTCAGAGAGCCGAGGCAGTGACAGGTGTGAGGTAAATGTTAAGACCAGCCCAACTAGGAAAGCTCACAAGAGTGCCAACCCGAGTGCACAAGGCATTCATCCAAGCACTGCAGGACAGCACCAAGTAAACAGGCAAACAACCTGCTACTCATTACACAGTGAGCACTGTTTGGATGGCTCAAAGTCATGCAAGACCTCCTCAGTCTATGTCGTTCTTAGAAAAGGAAATTGCAGGCTGGGCGTGGTGACACACACCTTTAATCCTAGCACACGAGAGGCTGAGGTAGGAGGACTGCTATGAGTTCGAGGCCAGCCTGAGACTAAATAGTGAATTCTCGGTCAGCTTGGGCTAGAGCAAAACCTTACCTCAAAAAAAAAAAAAAAAAAAAAAAAAGCAGCAAAGGAAATTGTAAAAGATGGCTATGTCATGATATGCATTATCTAAATAAGCTCTAATACACATGATTTATATATTGTTTATAATTGTACCTATCTGTGGAAAAAGTGCACATTATGTTCAGGTTGGTGATTGCTTCTGGGAGAGAAGAGAAGGCCCTGTAAGAAGATCCAGAACAAATGGCAAATATCAGCGTCAATCAAACCTCAGTGAGTTATCAATGAGTATTGCTTTTTTTTTTGTTTGTTTCTTTTTGTTTTTTGAGGTAGGGTCTCACTCTAGCCCAAGCTGACCTTGAACTCACTCTGTAGTCCCAGGCTGGCCGTGAACTCATAGTGATCCTCCTACCTCTGAGTGCTGGGATTAAAGGCGTGCACTACCATGCCAAGATCATTATTTTGTATGGTTTAAGTCTGTTTTTCAATATTTTATAGTCAACATGAGCCAGCTAGAGCTAGAGACATTAGAGATGTCAGAGCCCATGTAGACTAGGAAGGACAGAGATGGGTCCTTGAAGATTTTGATTTTGATAACTTTTAAGGGCAAGAATGACCTTCTGCATTGTTCTGGAAGCTAAAGTCTCTGTCTTTTTATAGAGACATTTAACCCACTTATATTTACTTCATAGCTGACAAAGCTTCCCTACTTCTGTGCCTTAAAGTATCTCCCGTTGGTCTATGGGGTCAGTAATTACCTTGTTTGGGCAATAGGGGCTCAGGTCCAGCCATGCTTTTCAGATCAACCGGAAGTAGAAATGGATGAAATGAGCTTCCATCCGGGACATGCCCCCTTTTAGGGTCTCACTCTAGCTCAGGCTGACCTGGAATTCACTATGTAGTCTCAGGGTGACCTCGAACTCACGGCGATCCTCCTAGCTCTGCCTCCTGAGTACTGGGATTAAAGGTGTGCACCATCACGCCCTGCTCAGGATATGCCCTTTGGATGGGAAGAACAGAGAGTGTGGAGTCAGATGTCAATTCCACAGTTTGCCATTGTCAAACACTAGCTGGCTGAGTGAGCACTCAGCTAGGCACCACCAGGCTGCAGACTGAGAGAGAGCCAGACAGCCCAGGTTTGAGTCACACCTCAGAGGCCTAGGCGCTCCATGCCCCATGCGTTATTTCATCACTGGACTTCAGCCCCTAATTTAAACTCATCCAAGCTCAGGACACGCCTGTCTCTCTGGTATCACGGTTGGCAAATTGAATGAGCTGACCAGTGTAGCCCTTGGTGTGCATAGGCCTTGGGTAGATTTGATTTCTACTCTCTAGCCCCAGGGTGTTGACATATGCCTCTTATTTCACCCTCCCAGGAAGGGAAGGGGACAGCAGCACGCTTGTCAGATGGGTTACCAGACTGTTGTCACCTGTGGTCTATTCAGGGAGGCGGGGGTTTCTGGCCATTCAGGGGGAAGGAGGACCCTAACCCCCCCCCCCCACTGAGTAGGGGAGCCAGGCCTTACTGTTGCCAGCTCTCTTCTGAGCAAGCATCAGCAGAGAGGGATGCAGTGTGCTGACGCCTGGCTGGGCCAGCTCCATGTACCCTGGCCCCCATATACCATTTGTTGAGCAGAACAGAATTCCCCTCATAAATAAACAAAATCTTGGGTTTCACGTTGGGGAGGCGATGACAGAAGAGGGCCTGGGGCTTTCGACGTTATCTGCACCAGGCCTGCTGACTCCTCTCTGCCGCTTGGAAGGGCTGAGAGGAGAGAGGAAAAAGGCTCAGGCCAAAAGCACATATTTTGGCCGTGGAATCACTGCTTGGCCACTAGCTGCAGCTCCTCTCATTTCTCTTCACTCACACTGGCCACTGGGGCCTCTGGAACTCAACATCTTACCAGGACCAAGTTTGAACAAGTTTCATTGTTAGGGAGTTGGATGAGGTAGCAGTTGGGAGGTGGGACATGTCAGGACTGCAGGAAAAGGAATCTAAAAGCGTCTAGCACAAATCACCTGTTCTGTCCTGTTTCAAGCAAATTGTCAGTGGAAGACTCTCCAGATAGGGCTCTTTCTGCACTGTGACATACCCAGTTCTGGCTAAGGAGGAGACTTGACCCCAACAGAAATCTCCTGGCACAGAGAGAGGGGAAGGAGTAAAGACTACATCACTGTGAAAAGGGATGGTCCAGTGCTCCATGCACAGCCATACAGAGTCATGTATGTGTAACGCTGAGGGCCACAAACCAAACGGAAGAATGTATTCTGGGCTGCAGAGATGGATCAGTGGTGAAGGTGCTTGCCTGCAAAGCCTAATGACCAGAGTTCGCTTCCCCAGGACCCACTTAAAGGCAGATACACAAAGTGATACATGCATCTGGAGTGGTTAGAGGCCTTCTCCCTCCCCCCCCCCCCCCGCTTGTGAATAAATAAATAAAGAAGAATATATTCTATGCCATTCCACTTCTGCATGGTTCAAAAATGGACCAAAGTCATCTACAATGATAAAAGAGTCAGACATGATGACCTGGTAGAAAGATCTTAAACCAAGGCTCAGGAAGGTACAATGGCCCATCAAGATCACAGTCAGCTGTGGCAGCTGGAATAGAAACCTAGGTCTTGCTAGTCTGCTGCCCAGGACCCTCCTCCCGCAGGGGCAGGAGGTGAGGGCCCGATGCTGTCTGGAGAAGACTTGTGAGGCCAGGCGAGGTCCCCCCCCACCCCACTCGCGGAAGCTCATGTCAGCGGCCTGACCGCCGTGTTCCACTGGCCACCGCTGAGGCGCTGGTCCTACCGCTTTTTTCCTGGCACCCAGCGCCGCCGGTCAGGAAAGCTACTGTACTTGTGAGAAAACTGAGGTCACTGCATGTTTCCATTGACTCGTAGAGGAAAAACAAAAACAAACACGCTCGCTACTGAATGTGCTTTTATTCTGCTGGGCCCATCCCCAGAAGGCTTCATTTACAGCTCAACCATGTGTCTCCCACCAGGGAAGGGAAGGGAAGGCTGGAGGGACCTGTGTTGTGGGCTATATCCTAGAGGGGACTTCAAGTCCGACAGCCACAAGAGGCCACAGAATGACAGAGAGATGATGGGTCAAAGAAGTGGGCAGAGGCCGGGGGGGGGCGGGAGGCAGGGGGGGGCACATCTGGAATCATGAATCAGGAAGTCAAGATGGCTGCTTTGCCTTTCAGCTTTGTACACACTGCTCCGGAACATCCTTTCCCTTGAGGACTCTTCAAAGCCCTGTTCAACACATTCCCTGAAGTTCTGGGCAGAACTGGCTCTGCCTCCTTGGAGTTTGCTGAGCCCTTCTGCCTGTTTGTCATGGGACACATCCCCCGCCTAGATAGGGAATTCCTGGAGACAAGGAGACATGGCAACACTAACAGCCTCCAGGCCAGGGGCCAGGCGCTCAGTACGAGTGAGAGCCAGGCTAGGATGGAAGGAGCGCGGGCCACGGCCAGCCGGGGAGGCCTTGGACTCCCGGGACGGCGAGCTGACCCAGTGCGCTTCTGCCAGGCTAGGGTGGGGCTGGTGTCTGGTGTGATGTTTGGACCCAGGTTCCAGAGGTAGACTAGAATGATGAGAAAGGAGGCAAGGCTGAGATAGGCTGGGGACAGCGAGAAATGACCTTCCTGATGTGAGTTTCTTTAAGGCTGAGGTGTGGCGGGGCATGTTCCATCAATTCACCTCGTCCTCATCCGGGGCTTCATGTGTACGTCGCCCCCGGCACACTCAGCTGACCCCAGCCATGGCTGTGTCCCTGCCTCTGCCTTTCCTCTTCTCTCAGGACCTGGGACTTTATGCTGTGCCCTGCTGCTACTTTACAGGCATATGGAAAACCCCATGGCTCTAGATGCCCCCGCCTCAGTTTCCCCGTCTAGGGAATGATTCACAAATGAGCTTCTGTGTGTGAAGTGCTTAGAACAGAGTAAAACATTCCCTCCCTGTCAGCTTTCCCTCCCTCCTCTCCCTTCCTTGCTCTCTCTTGTTCACAGATTTTTTTTTCTGGGTCTTTTCTGCTTCTCATTGCACAGTCGACCCCTTCCCCTGGCCTCCCCACAGAGGGCTGTCCCACCCTGACATCTAGGTGTCTGCTGATCACTCCGGTCCCCAGCATTTGTGCGTTGGGTCAGGTGGGGCTGGCTGCCGCCTGCCCTGTGCCACGACCCTCCTATGAGAAGGGCTGAGGAAGCTGATCTCATTCATTTTCCTACTTGACAGGGTGACTAAGAGGGAACAGGGAAAGATATTAGGGACCTTGGGTCTCTGTCTCTTGGTCAAGCAGATCTCTGACTACTATGCTCAGTGGCCAATGACAAGAGTGCTATAGTCTCTGAACAACTCACTAACAAACTCATGCTCTGAGTTGAGGGTCTGTGATATCTGCCGAAGGCCGGTGGGGCTGCTCACTGTGGCTGCAGGTCACTTCTCTTCTTCCTCCCTGAAAAGTTTAATACCTGGAGCCCAGAGAATCCGGGCTTGTAGCCTTCTCTCCTTCACAGACAGCATGTGAATCATGCATGACCCACCTCCGGCTTCCGTGTGGGTCAAGCATCACATCAGGAGAAATCCGAGGTGACCCAAGCAGGGAATTTCCATCCATAGGGAGAGGAAAATGCTGGTGCAGCAGGGAGAAGCACAGAGCTGGTGACGGTCGGAAGGGTGTGGAGGGCAGGGCAGAGACCAGCCAAGCCCTCCCAGGCTCTAGGTAAGGGGATATTGGTACCGATGCCCATAGACATCAGTATGTCAGGTTCTGGGCAGCTGAGATTCCCTGGATATTCAACTAGCACTGTCCAGACCTTTCAGTTTCCTCCCCGGGCCCTGGCTAGGAAAGCCATACCCATTCGCATCTCTACATGTGAATGAAACATCCTTCCCTTCCAAAACCACACTCCAAGGGCATGCCCACTAGCCGCTTCCCAGTCCCCTAGGGAGGAACTGAGTGAAGATTCCTGGAAGCTACCACTGTCCCCCAGTCCACACAGACGAGGCTCATGTGGCCACTCCACGGGTACAGGGCTCTTGGCTGTGTAACCTCAGCTCTGTTCTCAGAACTAAGCAGACAGCAGTGCTCCATAGAGACCCGTGATCAAGGTCCTCAGATGCGCCGTGCACGGGATGGCGCAGAGCAGGTGGCAGGAGTGCATGTGCGCTCAGCAGCCTATGATAGAACAAAGTTCCTGCTCAGGGCTCGAGGCCCGCTGGGAGCTAATGACCATAATGGAATTGAGGAGCAGATGGTTAGGGGTCAGGACAGGAGGGCTGACTTTCTGCTATTAGAGGACTATTTGGCCCTGGACATCTGCTCTGGCCTAGGGCCTAGGAAGCCATGGATTGACCTATCATGTATAGTTGCCCTCCTCACTGTCTGTCCTGCTGTCTAAGCCCAGTTTGTCCTTCCCAGTTAGTGATCAGGCTCACCACAGACTAGGATATCAGGTCCCCTTCTGAACTACTGAGTCAGACACCCTCCCACCTCTCTGTCTACATTAAGTCTCCTGCCCTTGACCTCAGAGAGAGACAGTGGAATGGGGATAAGAGTGTTCAGGCCCATCCCAGCTCCTAGATAGATGTCTTACATAAATCTTGTTCTAGAAGGTTCCAAATACACCTTTAGCCAGATGTTACAGCACACAGAGCACTAGACTTTGTGTGAGGAGACCCAGGTTCTGGTCCTAGAGTTGTCATCAACTTACTGTGTGATCTTGGAGAGATCCTTATTCCGTTGTGGATTTTAAAAAAATATTTTATTTATTTATTTATTTGAGAGAGAGAAAGAGAGAGGGAGACATAAATAGATAGATAGATAGATAGATAGATAGATAGGTAGATAGATAGATAATAGAGAGAGAAATGGGAGCACTAGGGCCTCCAGTCACTGCAAACAAACTCCAGACACATACACCACCTTGTGCATCTGGCTTATGTGGGTTCTGGGGAATCAAACCTGGGTCCTTAGGCTTTGCAGACAAGCGCCTTCACCATGAATCCATCTCTCCTGCCCTCCCTTCTATATATATATGTACATATATATATATATTTTTTGTTTGTTTGTTTTTCGAGGTAGGGTCTCACTCTAGCCCAGGCTGACCTGGAACTCACTATGTAGTCTCAGGGTGGCCTCGAACTCATGGCGATCCTCCTACCTCTGCCTCCCGAGTGCTGGGATTAAAGGCGTGCGCCACCATGCCTGGCCCTTCTATATTTTTATTTGTAGTGTTTTTGGAAAATAATTACAGACACTATTTATTTATCTTTATTTAAATATTTTATTTGTTTATTTATTTGAGAGAAAGAAAGAGGCAGCTAGAAAGAGAGCGAATGAGCACCCCAGGGCCTCTAGCTACTACAAAAGAACTGCAGAAGCATGTGCCACCTTCTACATCTGGCATTATATTATATGGGTACTGGGGAATCTAACTTGGGTCCTTAGGCTTCACAGTCAAGCACTTTAACTGCTAAGCCATCTCTCCAGCCCTAGACACTATTTATTTTTAAAAATATTTTATTGATTTATTTATTTGAGAGATAGGGAGGTAGGGAGGTAGGGAGAGTGAGAGAGGTAGATAGAGAATAGGTGCACCAGGGCCTCCAGCCACTGCAAATGAACTCCAAACACATGTGCCACCTTGTTCATCTGGCTTACGTGGGTCCTGGGGAACCGAACAGAGGTACTTTGGCATCAGTTCTTCAGATAAAAATCTTCACTCAAGAGCCCCCAATGGCTGCCATTTCCTTTCCCTTCTGGGGGGTCTGGTCCAGGGTGATACCAAGCAGGTACAGGTGTAGTATGCCCATCCTGATGGAGGAGGGGCCATGTCATGGTTCTGAAGCACGGAGGAGAGGCTAGCAGTGATATCTTGTGAGGACCTTTTATTTATTTATTTATTTATTTATTTTGTGCTGCTAGAAATTGAACCTGGGACCTCGTCCACGCAGGCAAGTGCTCTACCCCTGAGCTACATGCCCAGTCCGAGGCTCATATCTTAACACTTCTGTCTTCTGTATTTCAAAATTATATTTTTCAGCAGCAATTAAATGACAATTGGCATAATCTTTTATTCATCAGACTTAATAATGGATTGACAATTAAAATAATAAATTTTGATCTGGGAGTCGTGGTACACACCTGTAATCGCAGCACTTAGGAGGTAGAGGCAAGAATATCAGGAGTTGAGGCCAGCCTGAGCAAAATAAAACCATGTCTCAGAAATAAAAGATTAGGGCTGGAGAGATGGCTTAGCGGTTAAGCGCTTGCCTGTGAAGCTTGAGGATCCTGGTTCAAGCCTCGATTCCCCAGGACCCACGTTAGCCAGATGCACAAGGGGGGCACACGCGTCTGCAGTTCGTTTGCAGTGGCTGGAGGCCCTGGCGTGCCCATTCTTTCTCTCTATCTGCCTCTTTCTCTCTCTGTCACTCTCAAATAAATAAATAAAAACTTAAAAAAATGAAAATAAAATAAAATAAAACAAAAGATTAAAAACATATTTGAAGAGCCAGGTGCCGTGCCTTTAAGCCCAGCACTCGGGAGGCAGTGGTAGGAGGACTGCTGTGAGTTCAGGCCAGCCTGGGACTACATAGTGAGTCCCACCCAGGTCAGTCTGGGCTAGAGCAAGACCCTACCTTGAAAACAAACAAACAGACAAACAGGCCACCCCCCAAATTTTTGAAGATATTATCAAATTAGACAAGCTATATTGTGTAGAAACTAAAATTTGTACTTGGACAAAAAATGTAGCCCTTACAGTCTGTACTGCATCGCTTGCTTTTGTCCACTCAGGGTATTCACATGCAGTGGCAGAACCGGAGCCACCCACGTGCTATTTGTCACATTTATTTATTTATTTATTTATTTATTTATTTATTTATTTTGGTTTTTTGAGGTAGGGTTTCACTCTAGCCCAGGCTGACCTGGAATTCACTATGGAGTCTCAGGGTGGCCTCGAACTCACGGCAATCCTCTTACCTCTGCCTCCCGAGTGCTGGGATTAAAGGCGTGCGCCACCACGCCCGGCTTATTTGTTACATTTATAATCACTCAGTCACCACTGAAATACCGGGACATGTCTGTCTGTACAGAAGTCGCAGGACCATGAGGACACCTGGGAGGCCAGGCTGGGCCTGCCGGAGGTGAGTGATTCACAGGGATTAACAATTTAGTGTCAGCAATGACTGATGCGGCTGCCCGTGGTGAATTTCCAAACTCGCACCCACGTGCAGGTCTGTTAATACAAGGGCAGAAGGAACAGAGTGTGACTTACCTGGGTTGTTCAAACTCAACAATAACTGTGGCACTAAATTCTTTAATAGTAAGATTAGTTTAAAAAAAATGCTTAAGGGTGAGCAATCTTTCACCTTGGCAGTGTTTAGAATTGCCAGTGTGTGATAAGTAGAAAAGCTAATCCAGTGATAATCAGGTTACTGCTTTGCAGTTCCCTGCAAATAATAAAGACAGGCAGGCGTGGTGGCACACGCCTTTCATCCCAGAGGTAGGAAGACTCAAGGCCACCCTGAGACTACATAGTGAATTCCAGGTCAGCCTGGGCTAGAGCAAGACCCTACGTCGAAAAGAAAGGAAAAAGAAAAAAAACAGCAACAACAACAAATAATAAAGACACCCTATCCTGCCTCTACAAGCTGTCCTTAGGCTAAGGTTTAAATATCACCTGTTCCCTCTGTGATTATTTGTTGGTTTATATGGTATATGAGGGGTTGGGACTTAATCTGACTATGGTGTTTACAGATTAGGGCTTCGGGAGACACTTAAGATTTGATAAAGTCGCACTCGAAGGCTGAGGGACCATTGTTGAAGAGGTGAGAGAAGACTGTCAGGACAGGGAGGGCTTTGGAACACTGTCTTTCAGACACAAAGCGGTCATTGCATTCATAACCACATAGCAGCTGGTGTTACCTACACAGGACCTGAATAATGTTGGGCTCATCAACATGTTGGAATGGATGATGGAGGAGGGCACAAAATGACATCAAAATAGAAGAGGGAAGAAGAAGGGGTTCAGTGGGAAAGGTTTGGGGAGGGGGCAAAAGAAAGTAATGGGAGATACAGACATAACCACAAACACTGCGACATGATTCGCGTGTTCTGATTGTGGAGAGAGGCTGATAAATATCCATTTCTACGGGCCATGATCAGAGGCAGCCCAGGCTACGGTGAGTGGAGGAACTCCAGGGCCAGCAAGTGCCAGACCTAGCCTGGAGGAAGCAACATGCGAGCTGAATAATAAGGATTCAACTATGCTAAAACCAGAAACAACAGCTATAGCTGACTTACCGAGCACTTACTGTATGCCGAGATTAAAACGAATGTAACTCTCAGGAGTATATACTTAGGTTCATGATAATTTCTTTTAAAAAATATTTTTAATTATTTGCCAGCAGAGAGAGAGAGAGAGAGAGAGAGAGAGAGAGAGAGAGAGAGAATGGGCATGCCAGGGCCTCTAACCACTGCAAACGAACTCCAGATGAATGTGCCACTTTGCATCTGGCTGTACTTGAGTACTGGGGAATCGAACCCTGGGTTGTGAGGCTTCGTGGGCAAGCGCCTTAAGCACTGAACCATCTCTCCAGCCTTATGATAATTTTTTGATTTATAGTTGTTAAAAGTTTGGATTTGGAATGTCCCACAAAAGTCCATGCATTGGCGATGTGGTCCCTAGGCCATGGTGTTCCTGGGGGCCTGGGGAAACTTACTCGGTTAGATATGCATCATAGATGGATATCCGCACCCCCTCCCCACAGTTCCAGCATGATGTCCTCTGCTGTTCCAGGTCCAAAGCCACAGGGTCCTTTGCTCACTGTGTGGAACCTCACAAACTGTGAGCCACAATCTCTTCCTTACTTTCTTTCTTTTTTTTTTTTTTAATTACGTAGGATCTTGTTCTAGCCCAGGCTGACCTGGACTTCACTAAGCAGTCTCAGGCTGCTGAACTCACAGTGATCCTCCTATCTCCGCCTCCTGAGTGCTGGGACTAGAGGCGTGTGCCACCATGTCTGGCCACAATAACTCTTTCTATGAGTGTTGGTGGATATGTGGTCCTCATTCATTTCAATGTTGAAGCAACATTATGAACCCAACACCCCAGCAAGCCACTGAGCATTCTGACTGAATCAGACTCCTCCACTCTAACATGCTTTGTCTTGTTCTCATGTTTTCCTACAGAGGCAGTCTCCTGAATTGTGTGTGTGTGTGTGTGTGATATTTTTATTTTTGCTTCAGGAACATATATATTTATAGTTTTTCAGATATACATGGATGGCTTAACAATATGTTGTTTAAATTTTTCTTGTTACAAAAGTATGTTCCAGAAATCTCAGACTTGCTTTTTTTTTTTTTTTCCCCAACGTATGCTTCAAAAATTCACCCATGTTGCGATGTGGCTCTGTAGTTTATTGATTTTAACTGTTACAAAACTACCATCTGTGTATATGCCACAATTTGCTTAATAGTCCTCCTGTAGATAGGAACCTAAGTTACTTCTAATGAGTTTTTGTTGGTTCTGACTTAGGATGGAAGGTTTTGAGTTTGAAGTTCAGAAAATGTCAATTTAGGGGCTAAAAAGATGGCCCAGTGCTTAAGGCACTGCCTGCAAAGTCTAAGGACCTAGGTTCAATTCCCCAGTACCCACATAAAGCCAGATGCACAAATTGGTGAATGCATCTGGAGTTTATTTGTAGCTGTAAGAGGCCCTGGCATACCAACACTGCCCCCCCACCACCACTCAAATAAATGAATAAAAAATATTTTTAAAGAGAATGAGGATGTAGCTCAGTTGGCAGAGTGTTTGCCTAGCACTCAAAAAGCCCTGGGTTCAATCCCCAGAACCAAATAAATCAAGTTCCAACACTCAGGAGGTAGAGGCAGGAAGATCAGAAGTTCAAGGCCGTCCCCAGCTACTTAGTGAGCTTGAGCAGGATACAGGAAACCTTGCCTCAAGAAAAAAAAAAAAAAAAAAAAAAAGGTGATCTTTTGGTTTTTGAACATTAAGCCATCTTTTCATTCCTGGGGTAAATTCCACTTGATCATGTTATATTATCTTTTTTGGATCCAGTTTGCTAAACTTTTGTAAGACTTTTCATGTGTATGGTTGGTCTAAAGTTAGTATGTCCTTATTTTTAAATGGGGCAAAGCTGTCTTCATAGGATTCATGGGAAAATGCTTCCTCCTCTTTCATTTTCTGAAAGAATTTATATGAATTTGCATTATTTATTTTTTTCTTTTTTGGTTTTTCGAGGTAGGGTCTAACTTTAGTTCAGGCTGACCTGGAATTCACTATGTAGTCTCAGGGTGGCCTCGAACTCACAGCTATCTTCCTACCTCTACCTCCCAAGTGCTGGGATTAAAGACATGTGCCACCATGTCCAGCAATTTGTATTATTTCTTTAAATTTTTTTTTGTTTATTTTATTTATTTGAGAGTGACAGACAGAGAGAGAAAGAGGCAGAGAGAGGGAGAGAGAGAATGAGCATGCCAGGGCCTCCAGCCACTGCAAACGAACTAGCATCTGGCTGACACTGGTCCTGAGGAATCAAGCCTCGAACTGGGGACCTTAGGCTTCACAGGCAAGCGCTTAACCACTAAGCCATCTCTCCAGCCCCTTATTTCTTGATTATATGTTTGGTCATAATCACTACTTCTATCTATCTATCATCTATTTAACTATCATTTATTTATCTATCATCTATCTATCTATCCCTTGAAAATGATGTTTTTTGCGGGGGGAGGGTTTAGGGAGATTTCTCAGTAGTTAAAGGTGCTTGCTTGCAAAGCCTGCTGGTCTGGGTTCAATTCCCCAGCAATCACATAAAGTCAGACAGAGAAAAACATGGTGCATACATCTGGCATTCATTTGTTTCAACAAGAGAACCTGGTGTGCCCTCTTCACAACACACATGTGCAAATGAATAAATATTTTTAAAAGAATGATATCTTTAACTGAAATTTCAGATTACAACCTAAGACTACAAAGTTCCTTATTTATTTATTGGTTTTTAATATTTTATACTTATTTATTTATTTATATATTTATTTGTTTGATAGAAAGAGGGGAGAGAGAGAGAGAGAGAGAATGGGTGCGCCAGGGCTCCAGCCACTGCAAACGAACTCCAGACGCAATCGCCCCTCATGTCCATCTGGCTTACGTGGGTCCTGGGGAATCAAAACTGGGTCCTTTGGCTTTGCAGACAAACGCTTTAATTGCTAAGCCATCACTCCAGTCCTATTCATTGTTTTTTGAGGTAGGGTCTTGCTCTACCCCAGGCTGACCTGGAATTCACTATGTAGTCTCAGGCTGGCCTCAATCTCACAGCCTTCCTCCTACCTCAGCCTCTGGAGTGCTGGCATTAAAGAAAGGCATGTGCCACTATGCCCAGCTGATTCCCTTATTTATAATATCTTTCTCTGAGAAATATGATTCTTATCTAAGGTACATTTTTTATTTTCATAGTCATTTGTTTTCTAGTTTATTTGTATAAAAGTTTGCCAAATAATAGTGCATGACTTTTAAAATTTCATCTGATTCTGTGGTCCTTTGCATTCTCATCATTTCATATATTTGTGCTTTCTTCCTTTTATTACTGATTAAGTTAGCTACTATGTTATATATATATATATATATATATATATATATATATATATATATATGAAACATAGTAGTTTTTTTTTATTGACAAGGTCCATGATTGTAAACAATATCCCGTGGTAATTACCTCCCTCCCCCCCCCACTTTCCCCTTTGAAACTCCACTCTCCATCATATCCCCTCCCCTTCTCAATCAGTCTCTTTTATTTTGATGTCATGATCTTTTCCTCCTATTATGATGGTCTTGTGTAGGTAGTGTCAGGCACTGTGAGATCATGGATATCCAGGCCATTTTGTGTCTGGAAGAGCACATTATAAGAGTCCTACCCTTCCTTTGGCTCTTACATTCTTTCCACCACCTCTTCCGCAAGGTCCCTAAATCTTGGAAGGTGTAATAGAGATATTTCAGTGCTGAGCACTCCCCTGTCACTTCTTCTCAGCACCATGGTGCCTTCTGAGTGATTCCAAGGTCACTGCCATCTGAAAAGAGAAGGTTCTCTACCACAAGTGAGAGTAGCATTAATATATAGGTATGAACATTAAGAGAAGTGTTTACTGGGCAGTTTGGTGAGCATAGTATATACATTTAGCCAGACAGCAGTAGACGTTACACCCCTAGGGTTCATGACTACCCCTGTTGTAGGTTTTCAGTATCAGGGATGTATTCATTCCCATGGAGTGGGCCTCCAATCAAATTAGAGGGTGGCTGGTTTCCCCCATAACAGATGTGCCACTATTGCACCTGTTGGCTCATTTGGCCTGGCTGGCCAAATATAAGGCTTACAGTGTCCACTGTTGAGTATCTTCACTGGTGATTTCTCTCTCTCCTATTGAACTGCATGCAGTGTGGCTTTTTCCATCTTTCTGTCAGTTAGTCTACATGGAGGAGGTTTTCAGCTCAGCTCAAGCAGTATTTCTCAGTGACCTTGCAGCCCAACTATGTGGACTCTTCAGGAATAGGGTCTTACCATCTATTCTTGGTGGGAAACCAAGGGTCTTGGCAATGTCCTATAATGTTTTGGGGGAATCAGGGACCTTCCTGGCCAACAACTCTCTGGAAGGTATCCCATCCCTGGCACTGAAAATTTTCTAGTAACAATCTATGGTTCCTGTGTGTTCCTTTGTCCAAAAATTCCATATGACATTTATATCCTCTTAGATTTTGATTAGCCCTCCCTCTACCCTTCCTTTACTCAATCTCTTCCCCTCACCTCACTTAGGCCTTTTCACCCCATTAATCTGTTCTTCTACTTACATATATACAAAACCATCCTATTAAGTTCCCTCCCTTTCTATTCCCTTTATATTTCCTTTCTAGCTTACTGGCCTCTGCTACTGAGTTTTATCCCTTCTCACACAGAAGTCCAATCATTTGTAACTAGGATCCACATATGACAGAGAACATGTGACGTTGGCTTTTTGGGCCTAGGTTGTCTCACTGAGTATAATCCTTTCCAGATCCATCCATTTTCTTGCAAATTTCATAACTTCATTTTTCTTTACTGCTGAGTAGAACTCCATTGTGTAAATGTACCACATCTTCATTATCTACTCATCAGTTGAGGGTCATCTAGGCTGATTCCATTTTCTAGTTATTGTGAATGTAGCAGCAGTAAACATGGTTGAGCAAGTGTCTCTAAGGTAGTAAGATGAGTCCTTAGGATATATGCCTAGGAGTGCTATAGCTGGGTTATATGGTAGATCTATTTTTAGCTGTCTTAGGAACCTCCACACTTATTTCCACAATGGCTGGACCAGATTGCATTCCCACCAACAGTGTAGAAGGGTTCCTCTTTTTCTGCATCCTCACCAGCATTTACGGTCATTTGTTTTCATGATGGTAGCCAATCTGACAGGCATGAGATGGAATCTCAGCATAGTTTTAATCTGCATTTCCCTGTTGACTAGGGTTGTAGAACATTTTTTTAGATACTTATATGCCATCTGTATTTCTTCTTTTGAGAACTCTTGATTTAGTTCCATGGCCCATTTTTTAATTGGATTGTTTGATTTCTTATTATTTATTTTTTGAGTTCTTTATATATCCGAGATATTAATCCTCTGTCTGATGTATAGCTGGCAAAGATTTTCTCCCATGCTGTAGGTTGCCTCTTTGCTCTATTCACAGTGTCTTTTGCTGTACAAAAGCTTTGTAATTTCATGAAGTCCCAGTAGTTAATCTATGGTTTTATTGCCTGAGCAATTGGGTTATATTCAGAAAGTCTTTGCCAAGACCAATATATTGAAGGGTTTCCCTTACTTTTTCCTCTAGCAGTTTCAGAGTTTCAGGTCTGATATTAAGGTCTTTGATCCATTTGCACTTAATTCTTGTGCATGGAGAGAGATAAGGATGTATTTTCATTCTTCTACAGATACATATCCAGTTTTCCCAGAACCATTTGCTGAAGAGGCATCTTTTCTCCAATGAGCATTTTTGGCATTTTTGTCAAAGATCAGGTGGCTATAGTTACCTGGACTTATATCTGCGTCCTCAATTCTGTTCCATTGCAATATCTAGATATCTGTTTTTGAGCCAGTACCATGCTGTTTTTGTTACTATGGCTCTGTAATATAGGTTAAAATAAGGTATGATGATACCACCAGCCTTATTTTTGTTGCTCAAAATTGTCTTAGATATTCGAGGTTTTTTGTGCTTCCAAATGAATTTTTAGATTTTTTTTTCTGTTTCCATGAAGAATTCCATTGGAATTTTGATGGGGATTGCATTAAATGTTTTTTGTTAAGAAAATTTTGTTAAGATTGCCATTTTCACAATATTGATTCTTCCAATCCAAGAACAAGGGATGTCTTTCCATTTCCAGGTGTTTCTGCAATTTCTCGCTTGAGTGTTTTAAAGTTTTTATTGTAGAGATCCTCCCCTTCCTTGGTTGGGTTTATTCTAATGTACTTTATTTATTTATTTTTTGATGCAATTGTGAATGGGAGTGATTCTCTGATTTCATCCTCTGTGTGTTTGTTGTTAGCATATAGGAAGGCTACTGATTTCTGTGTGTTTGTTTTGTATCCTGGTACATGGCTATAGGTGTTTATCAGTTCTAACAGTTTGCTGCTAGAGTCTTTAGGGTCCTTTATGTATAAAATCATGTTATCTGCAAATAATGATAACTTGATCTCTTCCTTTCCAATTTGTATCCCTTTTATGTGCATCTCTTGCCTTATTGTTATGGCTAAGACTTCCAGTACTATATTAAATAAAAGTGGGGACAGTGGACACCCTTGTCTTGTTCCTAATTTTAGAGGAAAAGCTTCCAGTTTTTCCCCATTTAGTAATATGTTGGCTGTAGGCTTGTCATAAATAGTCTTTATTATGTTGAGATATGTTCCTTCTATTCCCAGTCTCTGTAGGACTTTTATCATGAAGGGATGTGGGATTTTGCCAAATGCTTTTTCTGCATATAATGATCATATGATTTTTGTCCTTCAGTCCATTTATATAATGTATTACATTTATCGATTTGTGTATGTTGAACCATCCCTGCATCTCTGGGATAAAGCCTACTTGGTCAGGTTGAATGATATTTCTGATATATTCTTGTATTCTGTTTGCCAATTATTTTGTTGAGAATCATCATGTTCATGAGGGAGATTGGTCTGTAATTTTCTTTTTTTGTTCTATCTTTTCCTGGTTTTGGTATCAGGGTGATGCTGGCTTCAAGAAGGAGTTTGGTAGGATTCCTTCTTTTTCTATTTTATGGAAAAGTTTATGAAGCATTGGTGTAAGTTCTTCCATGAAAGTCTGGTAAATTCACCAGTGAATCCATCTGGGCCTGAACTTTTTTACTTGGGAGATTTTTGATAACTGCTTGGATCTCCATATTTCTTAAAGGTCTATTTAAGTGGTTAAAATCATCTTGATTTAATTTAGGTAGGTCATATAAATCAAGGAAATCATCCATTTCTTTCAGATTTTCATACTTATTGGAGGATATGTTCTTATATGTCCCTATGATTTTTTAAAAATTTCTGTGGTATCTATTGTGATGGTGCCTTTTTCATCTCTACTTTTATTAATTTGTGTCTCTTCTCTCTTTCTTTTAGTAAGATTTGCTAAGGTTTTATCAATCTATTTTATCCTTCAAAGTCCCAACTCTTTGTTTCATTGATTCTTTGGATTGATTTTTGGTTTCTATTTCATTAATTTCTGCCTAATATTTATTATTCCTTCCCATCAACTGATTTTTGGTTTGCCTTGTTCTTCTTTTTCAAAGCTTTAAGGTGAAGCATTAGGTTGTTTACTTGCCAAATTTCTAATTTCTTTTCTTTCTTTTTTTTTTTTTTTTTTTTTTTTTTGGTTTTTCGAGGTAGGGTCTCACCCTGGTCCAGGCTGACCTGGAATTAACTCTGTAGTCTCAGGGTGGCCTTGAACTCATGGTGATCCTCCTACCTCTGCCTCCTGAGTGCTGAGATTAAAGGCATGAGCCACCATGCCCTGCTGTTCTAATTTCTTAATATAGGCACTTAAAGCTATAAATTTCCTTCTTAGGACTGCCTTCATTGTGTCCTAAAGGTTTTGGTATGTTGTATCCTCATTATCATTTGACTCTATGAAATTTTTGATTTCCTTCTTGATTTCTTCATTGACCCATTTATCATTTAGTAGTGTATTGCTTAGGTTCCATGATTTTGTGTATGCTCTGTAGCTTTTCTTGCTATTGATTTGTAGTTTGATTCCATTGTGGCCAGATAGAGTGCAAGGAATTATTTCAATTTTCCTGTATTTGTTAAGATTTGCTTTGTGTCCTAATATATGGTCTATTCTAGAGAATGTTCCATGTGCTGCTGAAAAGAATGTGTATTCTGAAGCATTTAGATGAAATGCCTTGTACATATCTGTTAGGTCCATTTGTTCTATGACCTCATTTAATCCAAATGCCTCTTTGTTTATTTTTTGCTTGGATGACCTGTCAATTGATGAGAGTGGGGTGTTGAAGTCACCCACTACAACTGTGTTTGGTGTTATTTGTGACCGTAGTTCTAATAGCATTTGTTTGATGAAGTTAGGAGCCCCCATGTTAGGTGCATATATGTTTAGGATTGTAATGTCCTGTTGGAGTGTGCCTTTAATCAATATAATGTGACCTTCCTTATCTTTCCTAACTAATGTTGGACTGAAGTCTGCCTTATCAGATATTAGGATAGCAACCCCTGCTTATTTTCTTGTCCTATTTGCTTGAAATGCTGTTTTCCAACCTTTCACCCTAAGATAGTGTTCATCCTTTGTAGAAAGGTGTGTTTCTTGGAGGCAAAAAATTGAAGGATCCTGCTGTTTTACCCAGTCTGCATACCTATGTCTTTTGGATGGGACATTGAGGCTGTTGATATTAAGAGTTATTATTGAAAGGTGTGTATTTATTTTTGCCATTTTTCTTGTTTTGTAGTTCTTCCAGTTTTACCTTTGCTCTCTTGTATTAACTAGTATTTGAGTATGGTTTGTTTTTTCCAGGTTCCTAATATGTGTGCTTTTCTTTCTCTTCAGCAGGAAGGATCCTTTCAAGAATTTTCTGTAGAGCTGGTTTTGTCTTCAAATATTCCTTTAGCCTGCTTTTGTTATGGAATATCCTTATTTCTCCGTCTATTTGAATGGACAGTTTTGCAGGATAAAGTAACCTTGGTTGACAGTTGTTATCTTTTAGAACTTGGAATACGTCACTCCAAGTCCTTTCTTGCTTTTATAGTTTGTGTTGAGTAATCTGCTGTGATCCTGATGGGCTTGCCTTTGTAGGTAACTTGATTTTTCCCTCTAACTGCTTTTAATATATTTTCTTTTGTTTGCATTTTTGGTAGTTTAATTTTAATATGGTGAGGGGAGGTTCTTTCCAGGTTTTGTCTGTTTGGTGTTCTAAAGGCTTCCTGTATCTACATTGGCATCTCTTTCCCAATTTGGGGGAAGTTTTCTTCCATGATTTTGTTGGAAATGTCTACTATGCCTTTGGAGTGAAATTATTTTTCTTCTGCTATGCCCTGAATTCTTATGTTTGATCTTTTCATAGTGTCCCAAATATCTTGAAATTCCCATTCATACTTTCCTATTAGTTTGTCTTTCTCTTTGTTGGACTGTATTAGATCTGCCACCTGGTCTTCTAGTTTAGATATTCTGTCCCCTCCTATATCCATTCTACTGGTGAGATTTTCTACAGAGTTTTTTATTTCATTGACTGCATTCTTCATTGCTAGTAATTCTGACTGGTTTTTCTTTATTGTTTCTATTTCCTTATTTATGTCTTGTATTAACCTCCTTATTTCATTAATTGGTTTCCTGTGTCTTCTTTGATTCCTTTGATTTGCTCTTTGATTCCTTTGATTTCTTTGAACAAATTTATAATCATTCTTTTGAAATCTTTCTCAGGCATTTCCTCTAATCAGTCTCACTGGAGGTCATTTCTGATGCATTAATACTTTTTGGTGGATTTGTATTGTCTTGATTTTTGTGTTTATTGTGTTATAATGTATATATTTTTGCATCTTGGATTAATTTAATGCTTGGATTTTCTAATTAGTTGCAGTATTATTACATGTATCAATCGATCTGATGTTATGTATCTTCAGGGTAGGAGCTTAAGGTTCTAGGTGTACTTCTTAAGACTCTCAGAATATCTACAAAAGTGACTCTAGGTGTTGGGTTTGCCTGCTATGACAGTATTCAACTAGGCTGAATGGAGCAAAATGCAGGCAGATTCTAAAAGTTAACTAAACAATGTTCACATTCAATGAAAAACAGCACAGAGTATTTATGGAAGAGTAGGTAGTATGACAACTAGATCTTCTATCAAAGTCACAGTCCCTTCAGATGTGTGTTGCCCCACAACCTTAATCCTGTCAACTAGGAGGCTAAGATTTCTGATCTGTTGAGAGTTCCAAGTCAGTTTGTGACCAAGTGACACCCTTCCCTGGTGTAATCCCAGTTACCTTTTGAGATGGCTTTGGTCTCAATTATGCTATGCTCCATCTTGGGTCCCCTCTGCTGTGCTGTGGGCTCGGGTAGGCTGGCTGGGTCACTGGATCACTGCTCGGATCGCCTATGCTGGGTGCTGTGTAGGTGAGCTCCCTTCCCCAGGTTTCTGGTGTTTGCTGGTGCTTGTGCTGGCAGCGGGGGAGGGGAGGCTGTGGATGGTGGCTGAAGTTCTCCTGCTGGTCCTCATGATCCTCTTCGTCATGAGCTGTGCCTGCTGGAGCCACTTCTGCTTGCTTCTGTGGGCTCTAGACACTCTGGATCTCTCCTACTTCTCTGCTGCAGTTGATAAATTCTTATATACCTCACTTTTTAGTAGAAGAGTATATTTTTTCTGAGTTTATTTATTTTGGCTTTTTCTCCCCTAAGCTGCTTTGGCGTGGTTCCTATGCCGCCATATTAACCAGAAGTCCTGCTAATGTCTTTTAAACATATTCATTTGAGAGACAGAGAGAAAGAGAGAGAGAGAATGTGTGGGCTAGGGTATCTTTCCACTGCAGATACATGTCCCTGCCACTTTGTACACCTGGCTTTACATGGAGGCTGGGGAATCAAATCTGGGCTGGCAGGCTTTGCAAGCAAGTTCCTTTAACCACTGAGCCATCTCCCCAGCTTATTCTTTGCAAATGAACTCCAGACACGGGCATCCCCTTGTGCATCTGGCTAACATGGGCCCTGAGGAATTGAACCAGGGTCCTTTGGCTTTGCAGGCAAACGCTTTAACCACTAAGCCATCCTCTAGCCCTACTTTGCTATTTTCTTAACTCAAGATTTGACTTATTGATAATGACTTCATTATATTTTCTTCATTATTCTCTGCTTTTTTCTTTATTATTCTCTTCCTCTTTGTTTTGGTTTAATTTGCTACTGTGCCATAAAGAACTTTCATAAAGAACTTAAATTGGGCTAGAGAGATGGCTCAGTGGTTAAGGAATTGCCTGAGAAGCCTAAGGACCCAAATTTGATTTCCCAGAACCCACGTAAAGCCAGATGCACATAGTGGTGCTTGTGTCTGGAGTTCATTTGAAGTGGCTAGAGGCCCATTCTCTCCCCTCTTTGTTTCTCTTGCTAATAAATAAATTCAATATTCTTTAAAAAGAACTTAAATTATTGATAAAAGTGTTAAGGTAATGCATTTTCTTTCTTATTTATTTATTTGAGAAAGAAAGAGGCAGGGGAGAGAGAGAGAGAGAGAGAGAGAGAGAGAGAGAGAGAGAGAGAGATGAGCACACTAGGGCCTCTACCCACTGCAAAGGAACCCCAGACACATGCACCACCTTGTGCATCTGGCTTTACATGGGTACTAGGGAATTGAACCTAGGTCTTTGCAGGCAAGTGCCTTAACTGCTGAGCCATCTCTCTGGCCCCATTTTCTTTTCTAAATACATCCCGACTTCATGATATTTTAGAGAGAGCTATGCATTTGCCTGGATTGTATGGGAAGTGGGCGAGGTGACGCAGCACTTCCCTTGGTCACTATTCTCTTAATTCAGCCCGTGTCATTCCCCCACATTAAAGGACTATGGACAACATCAGGTTTCTAAACCTCCTTGCCTTGTCTCACCTTTCTTCAACCCAACCCCTTTCCTAACTAGCAAGTCCCCACCTCCTGTAAAAGCCTGCTTGGTTGTGATTCCTCTGTGATGGTAGCAGAAGGGTCCTCTGCTAGGGTGGAGTATGATGTGTACCCTCTTCCCAGAACTGGTCCTCATCTTTCAGGATCTTTTACCTCATGATTCAGATCAAATAAGAAACCTTTTCCTGAGCCCCTCATGTCTCATCCGGGGGCTCTGTGTTCTAAATACTCCTTGGTTCCTCTTTCATCCTTCTGTGCGAGATCACCACCTGTTTCCCAGTCATCTCTCCCGTTAGAACTTTCTGGGCAAAGGGACCACATCTTTCTTATTCACTGCCAGTCTCTTGACCTTTTAGCATAATACCTGACTTAGGAAGGGGATAAAGAAATAGATAAATGCACTCTCTCCTATATGGAGCATTGATTGGCATCAAGACAGTTTCATATTTGTAAGATGAGGGAAGGTAACAATGAGAAATACATCCAGTCACATCTGCAAGATGTTTACTAGTGCAGCCTGAACTTTCAGTACGTTTGAACAACTCATGATTCTGGACTTTCCAGTGACCTTCATTCTCTTGTGAAGTCCTGCCTGAAATGCAGTTTCCAGAAGCCAACAGTGAATGCCTCTCAAGAGCTGAGGTTCTTGGAGCAAAGAGCCACCGTCCAGGGCCGCAGTACCACAGGTCCACGAAGCCAGCAGCATCGACAGCTTCCTGTTTGGGGGGGGGGGGAACAAGCATTCCAGTCATTTTCTAGGATAGTTCACTTTGAAGAAACACTAAAAAGCACACCCAGAAAACGAGGATCATGAGTGGTATTGGCAGCGTTGCAAAGCAACCATGGAAACTGGAGAACTTGAAGGAGGATTGTTACCCTGGAGAGACAGCTAGCTTTTTCAACATGAACCACATACTTAGAGGAGATAAGGCTCACCCGTGTGAGTGATGGGCGGAAAGCACATGTCATAGCCGGTGCCTAACACCTTCCAATGGCTTTCTGGTACATTCGGGAAAGACCAGCTCTTCAACATGACCCTCTGGATTGTGGTGACCTAGCCCTGTGTCCTCTGAGCTCATTTACATTCCTGCACCAAGTTCCTCTGAACACACCTCACTCATCCTGGTCACTGGACCACTTACTGCGTGGACTACTCTTCCACCATGGGTTTTGAACAGCTGCTCACCTCCACTGTCACTTCTTCAAGTGACCGCCAGCCTGACCTCCAAATTCTCTTTGTCCCATTCCCCTTAGCACTTGTCAGTCTCCAAAAATAATACATAGTTCTGCAACTATCTGTTTAGAGGGCAGGGACATCGTCTGTCACGAGTGCCCATGTCTCTCAGACCAAGAACAAGGCCTGACATGTGTAAGCAAAAGCTCTTCGGTTTGTGATGTGGTCCCATGCTGATTATGAAGTCGAGATTGCATTTACTACCCCTGGCCTTCTGAGCCTCACAGTATAGCCCAGCCCACGTTAAACATACCTCAGGCCAGGTGTGGTGGTGCATGCATTTAATCCCAGCAGAGGTAGGAGGATCACTGTGAGTTCAAGGCCAGCCTGAGACTACATAGGGAATTCCAGGTCAGCCTGGGCTAGAGCAAGACCCTATCTCAAACACAAAATAAAACAAAAATATACTCAGCACACTCACACGAGCCTACAGCTGGATAAAATCGTCGGACGCATAGTGGGGTAGCTCATTTGCCTTACTGAATCCTGTATCCAAAACGCATTGACAGCAGGTACATGGGGAGTGGCAACTGTTTCCCTCACGGTCATGTAGCTCACAGCCTCAGAGGAGAAGCACGTACCATATATACTGGTGGTGAGAGCAAGGACCCACGCCGGAAATGTTCTCTTCTGAATGTTCATTGCTTTGACACCATCGTAAAGCCGAAGTGTCCTAACTTGAACTCTCCCAAGTCAGGGATCGAACTCAGCTGTGCCCAGCAAACACCTGTTAGCAGGTGCTTCTTCCAGGTGCTTGGGCAGCTGCAGGTGAGTTTTACCTTGGGGGCTTGGCTATCATTGGTCTTGTTAAGGTTTGATCCAGCCAGCACACTGAAGCTTTGAAAATCCACTAAATGATAGTGTAGCAGTTACCTTCTCATTGCTGGGGCAAAACACCTGACCAAAAGCAGCTGCTGGGAGGAAACGGTTTATTGCAGGCTTACAGTTTCATCACGGCAAGAGAGCATGGCAGAGCAGAGGCTGAGGATCCCGTCTTGCCAAAGCAGCTGGCAGGCAGCAGCAAGAGCACAGCTGAGCCAGGGCTGGCAAGGGGAACTGAGAAATCTCAAGGCCCTCCCATAGTAACACACCCCCTCCAGCAAGGCTCCACCTCCAAAATTGCCACTAGCTGGGGCTAGCTGGGGATAGGGTACGAGGCTTAATCACAAACACATGGGGCTGTGGGGGACACTTCACATTCAAACCTCCACAGATATCAATAATGGTCAGTGACTATGGGCTGCAGTAATTTTTTTTTACTTCATCTTATCTCGTGGAAGGAAGTTGTGGTATAATAGCACACACGCTCACAAGCAGGCATTCAGGTCCAGAAAAAGGGTCATTCAACCAGGAGGCCCGGGTGAGATAAAGGGGAAAATATTGAGGGCATGGAGTGCAGAATGCCACAGAGACCTTGGCCTCACTGTCTCCGGGTGCTGAAGCAAGCAGAACACAAGCATTGACATGAGTCATCATTGTACACAAGGACAGTGCATTCCCTTCTTTTAAAGGGAAGTGGGGACTCTCCATGGCATTGAGCTCTTATCGCAGGGAGATGTCAGCCCCAGTGAGGGATAGAGTGGCGGATGTCTTTAAGGTTCTATAGGATGGTCTTCTGCACGGCCAGGGAGCACAGCAGGACAGTGAGGGCCCTGGCTGTGCCCTAGGGGCAGCTAGTTCCATTGTGAGAGCTGGCCCAGGCTTGGTGACTTGGTACCTATCACTTCTTCCTTCTGAGCTGAGGCTTTCTTGTCTGAAACACAGCACCTGTGTGTCAGGTGTTTCTGGGCTGTGCCGACACACGATGGAAACCAAAAGCAAGATAACTATTGTCCAAGGTTGAGCATCTTAAGGGCATCCTAACCCTGAGGCTTGTCCAAGAGATGGGAAAACATTCATTCTTTTGCTGGGTGTGTGTGTGTGTGTGTGTGTGTGTGTGTGTGTGTGTGTGTGTATGAATTCACCTGAAGTGGGCTGCACTCACCTAAGGTGTCTGGAGCAGAACACCAGGTGTACACCCCCCCACCACCACTCTTCCACCAGTTCTTGTTGTGAGCTTGAGTCTTGTACTGATCCCAGAGCTTTCTTCTCTTCCTTCGCCTCCTCTTCCTTCTCCTTCTCCTCCTTCTCTTTCTTCTTCTTTCACTTTTTTGCAAGCTCTGGCAATTCCCAGGTCTCTGTTCCTCTATGGGACTAAGGTGACAGGTGCACATGGTCAGGCTAGGCTGTTTATGTGGGTTGTGGAGATTTGAACTCTGGGGGCGGGGGTCTCAGAGCCCCTCAGGCCCTCATGCTTGCTCAGGAAGTGCACTTAACTGCTGAGCCGTCTCTGTAGGCCGGAGATGGGGAAAACTTTTGATGAATCCATGAGAGACTCACCTTCTGCCAGATAATTTACTGGAACGCCACCTGGGGGTAGTAGCTGTAGGAAGACTCCCTTGATTTCCCAGGGTGAGCTGGCGAGGGAGGTCTCCTTTGGACCAGGAGCAGGGTGGACAAGGACGTTTCTTCAGTTCCTAGAGCACTCTGTGGCTGGCTGCCTCCCACCTGAGCTCTGAGAGCCCTCAGTTCAGAGTCTTGGATGACAGGTGGGTGGGGTCAGGCAAAGGACACATCTCTGGAGTGACCACCATGATCCATTTCTGTGGGCAGTATTTTCCCTCCTGATTCCCAGAGTGGACTGAGGGAGGGGAACGCTGAGGTCTAGAAAGGAGAAGTGACTTGTGTAATCACACAGCCCACCCGGGGATGGCGTTAGAAGCCAGCCTTCAGGTTCCAGAAAACTGTGCTCTTTTGTGGTGGTGCTTGGAGAGGAATAGAAGGTAGAGAAGAAGGGCTGGAGACATGGTTCCGTGGTTAAAGGTGCTTGCTTACAAACCCTGATGGCCCTGGTTCGATTCTTTAAGTGCCCACATTAAGCCAGATTCACAAAGTGGGGCACGTGTCTGGGAGTTCATTTGCAATAGCAGGAGGCTCTGGCATGCCCATACACTCGTCCTTTGTCTGCCTCTTTCTCTCTGTCTCAAACATATAAAAATATTTTAAAATAAGAAGATGGAGAAGAAGGAGCCAGACAGATTAATGCAAAAGATGAATGGGGTAGAGAAGAGGAGGAGGAGAAGAGGAGATGAAGCCACAGGTTGTGGTAGGTAAATTCCAGTGCTAGAGGTCGATCAGCACCCCATCCCCATTAGTGAGCTGTTGGGCAAGGAGACCCACAAAGTCCTCAAAACAATGCAGGCTACTGCTAAAAAGTGCTTGGTTACCCGCCAAAACTAGCTGGCAAGACTATTGCTGAAGACAACACAGGCTGTGGTCAAAGGTCACCAAGAGGGCTGGAGAGATGGCTTAGATGCTAAGGCACTTGCCTACAAAGCCAAAGGAGCTTGGTTCGATTCCTCAGGACCCACATAAGCCAGCTGCACAAGGTGGCACGTGCATCTGAAGTTTGTTTGCAGTTGCTGAAAGCCCTGGCGTGCCCATTCTCTCTCTCTCTCTCTATGCCTCTTTCCCTCTCTCAAATAAATAAATAAAAACAAAAATATTTAAACGAAAATAAAGGTCATCAAGAAATCAAGCCGGAAGTGAGATGGAAACCAGCTCCCTGCTGGCTAACTGCCATCGTGCTAGGAGGTGCTGTGATGGTTAATCAGGGAGAAAAGTCATTGACAGCCTTAATCAGCAGTGGATCCTGCGAGCTACGCTATCAAGCCAGGCAAGGTGTGCCCATGGGCACAGAAGTTGTGGGGGTAATCAACTGCTCTGATTGGATATGAGACCTGCTGAGTGGGAAGGAATCCATGCGTGGTACTTAGAGCTGAAGCAAAAGCTGTGGAAGGTCATAGACGCTGGAGGGAAGTTACTGCTGATCTTTGACTAAATGGAGATGTTATGTCCATCAAAAAAAGCCTTCTAAATGTACATGTTGGTGCCCTTTGATGAATGCGGTTCTCACTTTTGGTTAGAGATTATTATTATCATTGTTATTTTGTTAGAGAGGGTGGTGAATATGGTGATCCAAGTCTCATTAAGATGATGAGATGAGAAAGCCCAGTACTTAGTCCGGATGAACCATCTCTACCCGACCCGCTAGGGCTCAGGGAACAATACAGAGGAGATAGTGGGACGAATATGAGCGCTGCTCTCACTGCTAAGCGGAGATGCTCCTCTATGGAGACGGCAGTAGACACTGAGCAGACCCAAAATTCGCCAAAGGGCTGGAGAGATGGCTCAGCAGTTAAGGCGCTTTGTCTGCAAAGCCAAAGGACCCTGGTTTGATTCCCCAGTACCCACGTAAAGCCAGATGCACAAGGTGGTGCATGGGTCTGGAGTTTGTTTGCAGTGGCTGGAGGCACTGGTGCCCCCATGCCTTCTCTCTCTTTCTCTCAAATAAATAATAAACAATAAATAAATAAAATTTTATTTTATTTTAAATAAAAT
This sequence comes from Dipus sagitta, assembly GCA_036346955.1. NCBI lineage: Eukaryota > Metazoa > Chordata > Mammalia > Rodentia > Dipodidae > Dipus > Dipus sagitta. The sequence goes on along the minus strand of CM070777.1, from coordinate 44,777,489 downwards.
ATATTTTTTAAAAAACTCATCAAAACTAAAAACAAGAGGCTTTTGAGAGCTCAGTACTAAACAAGTTTCCATCATATGCCCTCCAATGCAGGTGGCAGAGAGAGGGAGAAAGAATGTTAGAGTCATAGGGTGGGAGGAGTACTTTGGGGCACTGTCCTCCTGACCTGAACCGATTGGTACCCCGCACAAGTCCTGCCCTATTCTGAGCCCATCAACATGTTGACATAGAGGATGGACGAGGTTACAAAGGGCCTGAGACAACACAACAGAGGAAGGACTACTTGGAAAGAGGAAGGTTCTTAGTGGAGTAAGGTGGGGTTTGGGGAACAACAGAGGATGATGGAGTGGGACTACAATCGAAGTACAACACGCTCATATATTGAAGTTCTCAATAAAAAAAATTAAAAGGAGCCGGGCGTGGTGGCTCACGCCTTTAATCCCAGCACTTGGGAGGCAGAGGTAGGAGGATCGCCGTGAGTTTGAGGTCACCCTGAGACTACATAGTGAATTCCAGGTCAGCCTGAGCTAGAGTGAGACCATACCTCGAAAAACCAGAGGAAAAAAAAAAAAAAAAGGAAAGGAGGAGTAATAGAAGGAAGAGAGGAGGAGGAGGTAAGGGAAGAAGAGATGACGGAGCTTCCATAGAGGGACCAGGAGGTGGCTGAGGGGAGGAAAGCAGGCCTAAGATGTTGTATTCATTTCCTGTCGCCGCCGCTGTAACAAATGACCACAGACTGGATTGAACTGAGACGAATGTGTTCTTACAGGCAAGAGGACAGAAATCGGAAATGAGCCGCGCAGGGCTGACATCAAGGTGTGGGCAGGGTGGGTCCTTCTGGAGTCTCCAGGCGACAATGTATCCCTGCCTTTGCACACCTCCTCCTTTTGATGGCAGCATACTGGGGCGCATGGCCCCACCTCCATTTTCAAGACGCGATCTCCTCTCTGTCACCTCACCTCCATTTCCCTCTGAAGCCTCCTACCTCCCTCAGGATGAAATCACCTCATCAAGGTGACCTCGGGTGACCATCCCATTTGAAGATCCTGTCTTTGTTCCACTTTCAGTTAAATGTTCCACAGAAGGTGGCATTTGCAGGTCTTGGAGACTGTGATGGGCACATAATTTGGGCGACTAAACCTTAGCCCATTACACATGAAGTAGACATGTTGAGGAAAGGCGACCCAGGAGGATGTGACCGTGGGGATAAAGGAGAGAGGTGGGTGTGGAGAAGACTTGCTCAGATCATTGCTCAGCCTCAGTTTCCTCGTCCATCAAATGGGGCTGATGGAACATCTGCTGCCCTGGAGGATTTTACAGAATTGGCAGACCAGGTGAGCCACCAACATCTGTCTTCTGGACTCCAGGGCACTCCCTAGGGTGCTCACTTCTTGCTCTACATTGGGAAGCACCCCCTTTCTCCCAGTGGCCCCCAGTCCTCCCCGAGTCTTCTCAGACTCTGGATTAGTGCATTACAGCTTGAGCCCGCAGCTGCCTGCTGGCTGCCTCACCCTGTTCAGTCCCCACCCAGTCCCATGTCACTTCCAATCACTGCAGTCCCAAGCATCCTGCCAGGTCCTGCCTGGCTGCCCCATGCTCTCTCCTGGACCTCTGATGACAATGCCAGGGCCTAGGAGTGAGCTCGGTCCCTGGGGCAGTGGTGGATATCTGTGGACTCCAGGGACAACAGCTCAACAGCCCTCTCTGTCCATGACCCTGGGGGCTTTTGAACAGCACCAGATTGGCACTGTGACCTCTTCCATGATCGGTGCCCACTTCCTCCTCTGCCAGTCGCAAGAGCACCACTATGTGTATTAGTCACCATCAACTCCCCAGGGCATCACTGTTCCTTTATGGGGTGGCAGCTGCCATTTCACGAGCATCTCTGTACCAGATGCTTTGTCGACGTGACCTCAGGTGATCCTCAGGACATCCCCAAAAAGTCTGTTATCCTTGTATTACAGACTTGGAGGCACAGAGAGGACATGTATATTTCTATGATCATAGAGTACCTTTCCTCCCTTGCTCCCACTGTATGCATGTATATATGTATGTATGTATGTATGTATGTATGTATGTATGTATGTATATATGTATGTATGTATGTATGCATATATCATCCTCAGTTATTGGACACCTTTCAAAACCAGGCACTTGGGTTGAATTGTATCCACCTCCCGCCCCCCAAAAAAGAATCCTAACACAATGTATCTGTTGATGGTGACAGTGACCTTGTTTGGATACGGCCTTCACACCCATCATCAAGCTGAGACCATGTAAGATCAAGGTGGACGTTCACCCATCGGTGTCTGGAGAAGAGAAGGGAGTCTGGACACGGAGGCTCCGAGGAAGGAAAGCTATGCAAAGACCAGTGGAGGAGCTGGGATGCTGCTTCTGCAAGCCAAGGAATGCAGGGATTACCAGCAACCACAGGAGCTGGAAGGGCTCAGAAAGTGTCCTCTCGGGGCCCGGGAGGGAGCTCTGCGCTTGTCTAACTGGGACTTCTGCCCCTGGGTTCTGTGAGAGAACAAGATTTCTTTCTTTCTTTTTTAAAAATATTTTATTTTTATTTATTTGACAGAGAAAGAGGGAGGGAGAGAGAGAGAGAGCAAGGAAGAGAGAATGGGTGCACCAGGGCTTCCAGCCACTGCAAACAAACTCCAGACGTGTGCACCCCCTTGTGCATCTGGCTACCATGGGTCCTGGGGAATTGAACCTGGGTCCTTTGGCTTTGCAGGCAAATGCCTTAACTGCTAAGCCATCCCTGTAGCCCTGATTTCTTTTGTTTTAAGCTTCCCATCTGTGGCAAATACAACCCTAAGAAACTGATAGATAATATTTAACTCTTGCTACAACTGAATGAAATGGCCACTTTTTTTTTTTCCTATCAGACAGATGGGAAAACCACAAGGCTGGGCAAAGGGAAAGATACTGAGGAAGTTCCTACAGCCAACTGGGAGAAAATCTTCAATTTAAACCCCAAGCTCAGTAAAGCAACCTTTATTTCCCAACCAACCAGGCACCAATCCTCCTGAATTACCTGGGGCTCTGGCTAAGATGCTGATTCCAGCACCCCATCCCTAAAGATGCTAAGGGGCTTGGAGGTCCTGGAGGCAGTGCCCCCCAAAACCCTTGCATTTTCCAGGTGGGGTGAGAAAGGCTTCTTACTACACTCCTGCTGCCAAAAGAAGTGGGGCCAAGCAAGTCACCTCACTAGGCGGTTTGACATAAAGAAAGATGAGTGGGTGGGGTGTCAGGTGAGTGAGTGGGAGGCAGCCCTGGGGGCAGGAGGATGCTTGTTACCTGCCTGAGAGGGACAGTTTTCCTGCCACGTAGTGGTCACCCCATGCAGACCTCAGGTCCCAGGATTCTGTCTTTCCTCTCAAAGCCTCCGTGTTAGAGGTTTCTGCGGGGTGCCTCAGCAGCTACCCTCATCTCTATTTTGCAGTCTACAAAACTGACACCCAGAGAGTGTACATGGTCTAGAAGCACGAGGTCAACCTTTGGCAAAGCTCCGCGTCCTGGCTCCCTAGCTTCTAGAACATACCATGTTAAGATGGAAATCACCTGCAGGCGGGAAGCAGGGTGGTCAGAAGCAGACAGCGAGCCTCAGAAGAAGTGGATAAATGTTGGGAGGAACCAGAAGGGTGGGCCGGCACACACTGAATATGGCAAGCACCAGGGGTTCAAACCTGCTGGTCAGTGTCACCCTTTATTAGACGGTCATGTGTGTTATTCTGCAGATGCAGAAATGAACCTCAGAGGTGTGAAGTCACCTGCTCAGGCTGCGCCTGCCAGCTCTCAGTAACTTGCTGGATTTGAACTTGATCCTGCTGCCCCCTAGATTCCAGGTCCTTCCCCATCCTTCAATACCACTCATTCCCAGAGCCTTCCCTTGCCTCACAGGTATCCAGTCTGTAAACCAAGTGTGCAATGTTATTGGCAAGAGGCCCCGCAGGGCTGTTCCTCCCCCCACCCCCCACCCCTCAGTAAATGCTTGGCTGGGCCGTGGAGAACCATCACGCTGTTGGCAGAGGCTGCTCCCCCAGCTTCCATATTTCAGAGGCAAGATTAGAGCCACATGTTGGAGGGCTACAAGGATGTGCCGCATAGACAGACAGCAGGAGGCAGAGCAGGTCGCTGGCAGCCACCTTCCACTCAGAGTTGAGCTGGACTTCACACCCCAGGGCCTGCTCTTGTCAACCTCCCCTCCTCCAGTTCTAGCTCCGCCAGGCAGGGACAGTGGATCCTGGCTCGCTGGCAGATGCCAGGGCTGGGGGCAGATATCCCACTGAGCCTGGGGGAGGCTGGTCTCTACCTGGCCTGGGCCCGAGGCTCTCCCGCAGTGTGTGTCATCTGGCGTTTTCTCCTACTCAGCCCTTTCTCTGTGGAAAACCGTCCGCTATGAGCGCAGGTGTCTCCTGAAACCGAGGGGCTCTGACCATGCGCTGTGTGGCAGCCCCGAGTTCTTACAGCCTGATGCCCTAGCTGGCTTCCCTTGGCAAGGGGCTAAGAGAAGAAGCCCATCAGGGACATAGGTAGGCCAGGGAGGAAGAAGAAGAGGAAAGATGTGGGGCCTACATGGGCTGAGGGTTTAGGGTTACTAAGCCAGGCAGCCCATGTGTGTTTCAGATTCTCTTTCAAGTCATGTCTGTGTTGCTCCCCCTCCCCCAGCCTCCTGGGCTCAGTCTGTAATCTCCCCTCGCAACAGCCCCCACACTTGGGGGGAGGGGCAGGTGGGAGCGGAGCCCCAGGGGCTGGGAATTATTTCAGGGTTTTTGTTACCTGCACGCCATCCACGGAGTGAGGCAGAGGTGTGATATGGACTTCGGCTATGGCCAGAAGTGCTGCTTGGTGACCCCGGGGTGGGACCAGCTTAGCAGCTCAGCTGCCTGTGAGAGGCACAGGAAGTCTGACAGCCAGAGCTCTCCTCATGGCTCTGCCCCTGGCTGGCCCTTGAACTTGGTAGTGTTACTTGACCTCTCTGAGCCTCAGTGGCCTGGTCTGTGAAATGAGGCCTTAATGCCTATGCAAGCTCTTAAGGCTTAATGACATAAGCCTAGGAGGGCTTAAAGGTACAGGTAGGTGGTGTGCTGACCTGGTCGCCCTCGTCTGATGGGGAGTAGGGTACCAGGTTGATTAGTCTCGTGTAGGTGACTGGAATACACAGCCAGCCAGCCCTGGGACTTCTGAGGCCCCCATGCAGCAAACATCATGTGGTGGTTGGATTCAGGTGTCCCCCATAAACTTAGCTGTTCTGAATGCTAGGCTTCTAGGTGATGGAGATTTGGGGAATTAATGCCTCCTGGAGGCAGTGTATTGTTGGGGGCGGGCTTATGGGTGTTATAGCCAGTTTCTCCATGCCAGTGTTTGGCACACTCTCCTATTGCTGTTGTCCACCTGATGTTGGCCAGGGGGTGATGTCCACCCTCTGCTCATGCCATCGCTTTCCCCTGCCATCATGGAGCTTCCCCTTGAGCCTGTAAGCCAAAATAAACCTCTTTTTCTTCCCACAAGCTGCTCTTAGCTGGGTGATTTCTACCAGCAATGCACACCTGACTGCAACACGTCAGAACTTCCAATCTCGTTCCACCCATGCATGGTTCCAGGCTGCAGCCTCCATCGACAGATGTCAACTAGGAGTCACACAAAGACTGACCAACCTCAGACTCCTGACATTCTTTTAGACCCATAGGTACAGTTGCTTGTAAAACCCACTTCAAGCACCAACCCCCTCGCCCTCTATGTCTGACCAGACTCCTCAGCCTCCATCCTCCCACGTGTCAGCTCACGCTGCCTGTCTTCAGCCAGGGGTCCTTCTAGGTCCCCAGAACCCCTCCACTGGTACTTCCCCTTCGACCTTTTCTGCTCTGGGGTGTCTGGACTCTTCCTGGCTCATGAGACTTTCAGAACCAAGCCCAGCTCTGCATTGAGGTCTCAAGTACCCCTGCTGCAGTCGTCCTGAATAAAACCCCTTTTTTCACTGATGTAACTACTACCTGGCTTTAGGTTCCCTTGAGAGAGGGCAGGAGGAGCCTGAGCTATTGAGACAAGAGTCACAGTCCCACCCGTACTCACTCCCAGAGCTACCGAACCCCCGCCTGGGCCCTGTCTGGTGGGGCATGTCATCTCCTGACCACTCATCACCCAGCGTTTTCCCAGCGGCACCTCAGAGATAGTGGACTTGTGGGATGCAGAGGGAGGGCTGTTCTTTCTGTCCCCTCAGCCCAGGGCTGCCTCTCTGGAAGGGGCAAGCCTGACTCCAAGGTTCCAGGCCACGCATTCTAGACCCTTTTAAAGTCCTAGGGTCTGTGAAAAATGAGATAAAGGGGGGGGGGCTGGAGAGTTGGCTCAGTGGTTAAACTGCTTGCTTGCAAAGTCTGCAGACCTGGGTTCGATTCTCTAGCACCCATGTAAAGCCAGATACACAAAATGGCTCATGCATCTGGAGTTTGTTTATAGTGGCAAGAAGCCCTGACATGCCCATTCTCTTTCTTTCTTTGTGTCAAATAAAGAAATATTTTAAAAGCTGAGATAAAAGTACCCCTGGGAAAATGTACTCCATACAAAACTATCCTACCCCTCCCCCCCAAATCAAGACAACCCTGTCTCAGATTCAAACTCCACTCCTGCTGAGAAAGCCAGTCTGGAGGCTGGCGATCCTGACCAAACCCTGACCAAGGGCATGTGCCTTGGTGCCCACTCAGTAGACTCTGCCATAGGGGCTGAGGAACTCTGCTGGTCCTGCCCTGGGGGCTGCCTGAGGAGACAGCCCTTCCCTCCCCAGACCTGAGCAGACAGAGCCATCACTCCTGCGTGTCAGAAGCTGAGCTGATCCCATCCACCTTCATTTAACAAAAGGACACTCAGTGGGTTAGCACTGACAACCCCAACTGGCTCTCAGCACTCAGTGGGTCTACAGCAGGGAACCGGCTGGAGACGAGTCAGCCAGCTGGGTCCTGCAGACGCAGAGAGCCCCATCCCCTCCCCACATCTGACCAAGTGGCAACTCAGAAAGCAGAACTTTCTGGCTTGCCCGATTGTAGCTGGGGAACAGACGGCCAATTCATCCCATCCAACTTGGCGCCCCAAACAAAAGAAATAACATGTGTTTGGCTCCCCAGTCTTTTTCTCAGGTTCCCAGGCAGGTGACTGGAAAATCTGATGACAAGAAAGAATGGCTGGCCTCTCTCAGGACATATACCACAGGCTGGCCTGACCCTTGTTCTGCAGCTCCCTCCACCTGTCCTAGTCCCCTCTCCCCTCACTTTCTGATGCGTTTCTGGGTGCTCAGAGTCACCTCGAGCCAGTCCCCTGGAGAAGGTGGGTGGAGAGCAGGGTCCTCGGACTATACGCCCTCCTCTCTGTTCACGCTCACAGCTGTCTGTTGACGTAGGTAGCGCTAACACCCCACCGCACACAGGGGGGGAAGCAAAACACTGAGGGAGCAACTGCTGGAGACGTCTTTCTGGAAGTGGGAACCAACCAGCATGGCCACAGCAGCTGCCATGGAGTGGCTCGAAGCTTCCCCCGGGGCCAGGCACCTGCTTGCGAAACATGCCCAGGTACCAGATCTTAGCCACCTGGCGCTGCCTGGGCTCTGGAGTTCAGCCCAAGCCTTACCATGCTTCTGATGCTCCTGGGGGGGCCTCTGGCAGACTGGGGATAGAGAAGTCTACAGATGGACCCAGAGTTCCCAGTAGAGCTGAACCTGGACGGGGCAGGGGTTCCTCTGTGAGCCCTAGAGATACCTGCTTCCCCGAGCAGGCTCCGTCTTGCTTGGACCCCTGTCCCAGGGTTACAGATTAAAAAGTCAGAGCGATGGAGAAACGAAGCATCAAAGTCCCGCAACCAGTGAAGGGCACAAGCCGGGACTCTTCCCACCGCTCTGCTGTCTCCCTCTGTCCTCCATCTCCAGCCCCAGCCCCAGGGAGGGTGTTAATGAGGCCCGTGCAGGGAGAGGCAGGGCGATGAGCTGTGTCCACAGGTGCCAGCAGGTCTTCTATGGTGGCCAGACTGGGCCTGGCGCCACTCTGCCCTGTGTATAATGGTGGCTGATACCCCTCTGGGGTGGGGCGGGGGCCCTTGCATGTGTCTCGTCCCTGCCAAGACCTCACCCTGGAGACCCAGAGTCTGTCCCAGGGATGACAGCCCTTTCCATTTCAGGATCCCCAGGCAAGTAGGCGGGTCCCAGAATACCCAGGGCCGTTGTCAAACCTGGGAGCCTATGGGACATGGCTGGACTGCTTGTCCTTTTCTCGGGACCTGGCTGGCTGGATCTCTGATACTTCCTCCCTGCAGCCGGGTGAGTCAGGGGTCAAAGGGTTTGTCAAAGGCTAGGATGAGAATCCCAGAGTTTTATTCCCATTTCTGCTGGGTGATACCGGGCTGCCCTGTGCCCACTCTACTGGAGGCACCTGCTGGACCACCCAGGCTCCTTATGCCCTGGTGCTTGGGCTATGCCATAGGGCAGTGAGGAGAGCAAAAGGCAATGTTTGCCCGTTTCCTCCTGACAGGCACCGTCTGAGAAGCAGTCCTGGCCATCCTCGGACGGGGAGTTAGAGAGGAAAATAGGTACAGTAAGAACTTCTGGCTGATGAGCCCAGGTCTGGTTAGTGTCTATCTGCCTCCCCAGGCCCTCTGAGGCTTAAGAGCCATTTTTATTTAGTCAATTTATTTTTATTTATTTGAGAGAGAAAGAGAGGGAATGGGCATTCTAGGGCCTCTAGCCACTGCAAATGAACTCCAGACACTTGCGCCACTTTGTGCATCTGGGTCCTGGGGAATCGAACTCAGGTTCTTAGGCTTTGCAGTCAAGTGCCTTAACTGCTGAGACATCTCTCCAGCCATGTAAGACTCAGTTTTAGATGCAGAGCCCCTTCCTACACCAGCTTCACCTTCAAACTCCTGCTCTGAAAACTTGACTTAGAACATGAGGTAGGGGGCTCGAGAGATAGCCTGGCAGTGAAGGTGCTTACCTGCAAAGCCTAAGGACCCAGGTTCCGTTTCCCAGTACCCATGTAAGCCAAGATGCGCAGGTGGCAAATGCATGTGAGTTTGTCTGCAGTGGCTAGAGGACCTGACGAGCCCATTCTCTCTATATATACATATATCTACTTCTCTTTCTCTCAAAATAAGATAAATGAATAAAGTATTTAAAAAGATGAAGTCAGGGGAAAATCAAAAGGAAAAGGTCAGGCTGGAGGGATGGCTTAGTGGTTAAGGCGTTTGCCTACAAAGCCAAAGGACTCAGGTTCAATTCTCCAGGATCCACGTTAGCCAGATACACAAGGGGGTGCACGAGTCTGGAGTTCGTTTGCAGTGGCTGGAGGCCCTGGCACGCTCATTCTCTCTCTCTCTTTCCCTCTTTCTCTATGAAATAAATAAATAAATAAAAATAAATATAAAGGAAAAGGTTACCAAAAATCTACAGGAAGACACTGGGAAGTGACTGAATTCCTAGAAAATGTATCTCGAGCCGGGCGTGGTGGCGCACGCCTTTAATCCCAGCACTCGGGAGGCAGAGGTAGGAGGATCGCCGTGAGTTCGAGGCCACCCTGAGACTCCATAGTGAATTCCAGGTCAGCCTGGGCTAGAGTGAAACCCTACCTCAAAAAACCCCCAAAAAAAAAGAAAAAAAAAAGAAAATGTATCTCTGCCACCACCACATTACCTCCAACAACACCTATGTTCTCATCACCACCAATACCACCATTATCATCACCAAGGCCACTATCACCACCCCAACCACTACCATCACCAACTGTGCCAACACCATGAACTCCATCAACACCTGAGTTGTTGCTACCACCATGACCACTGTCAATGTCACCACCTTTACCACCACCACAGTAAGGCAAGTCTTCCCATAAGTCCAGGGATTGTCTCCTGGGTGATTCTAGATCCTGTCAACAATCAGTATTAACCATGTCTAGTGGTGATGATAAAGATAGCGACGGTGGGGGCACTGTTGGTGGTAATAACGTGGTGTCGATGGTGGGGTGGTAAACGTGTTGATGGAGACAGTGGTGGTCGTGGTACAGCTGGTGACTGAGGTGACCTGGGTACTGCTGGTGATAATGGTAGTATTAATCCCAGTGGTGATAGAATCATCCTGGCAGGTATGAAGATATTCTAAATGGACACCTGTGCTCTTCCCTTTGACCATCAGACTCTTGAAAGACTGGACCCTGAGTCAACAGTGATGGGTGGGGGCCTGGAGAGATGACTTAGTGGTTAAGGTGCTTGCCTGTGAAGCCTAAGAACCCATGCTCGGCTCTCCAGATCCCATGTAAGCCAGACGCACAAAGGTGAGGCAAGCGCAAGGTCACACATGCCCACTAGGTGGTGCAAATGTCTGAATTTAGAATTCAGTGGCTGAGGCCCTGGCATGCCAATGCTCTCTCTCTCTCTCTCTCTCTCTCTCTCTCTCTGTCTCTCTCTTGCACACTCTCTCTCTGAAAATAAAAATTAAAAAAAAAAAAAAACAGCCAGGCGTGGTGGTGTACACCTTTAATCCCAGCACTGGGGAGGCAGAGGTAGGAGGATTGTCATGAGTTCGAGGCCACCCTGAGACTACAGAGTGAATTCAAGGTCAGCCTGACCTAGAGTGAGACCATACCTTGAAAAAGAAAAAAAACAAAATTTAAAAAAGCACACCTCCGTCTCTACCTGAACCACTTCCAACTCTATCTGAACCACCTCCATCTCCACCTGAACCACCTCCAACTCTACCTAAACCACGTCCATCTCTACCTATAACACCTCTATCTCTACCTAAACCACCTCCATCTCTACCTATATCACTTCCATCTCTAGCTAAAAACACCTCTATCTCTAGCTATATCACCTCCTACTCTACCTAAACTCCTTCTGTCACTATCTAAACTACCTCCGTCTCTACTTAAACCAGCCCTGTTTCTACCTAAACCACCTGCATCTCTATCTGTACCACTTCCATCTCTACCTATATCACCTCCATCTCTACCCATACCACCCCGCCACCCGTACCACCACGTCCACCAAAATCCATACCACTGCCTCCGCCTCCATCAATACCCACACCACCACGTCCACACCATGTAGATCACCTCCATCACCCCCTATGTTATCCCCATCAATGCCACCACCATGATCAGCACCATTATTTTCACTTCCATCACTGTTATCAGTACTACCACTGCCATCCTCCCAACCTACAGTACAACCACCACCTCCATCACCACCCCTCTTGTCACCACCACCAGTGTTAACCACCATCAACAGTACTATCATGACTACTACCATCTTTATTTTCCACCACCATCGCCATTACCCCCACATGATCAACATCACAATTACTGTCACCTGCACTGCTACCATCTCCACCTATGTCACCATCATCACCACGTGCTCTAAAACCATCCCACCACCTCCACCACCATCATAACCAGCGTCATCTCCTCCACTTCTACTACAACCTCCGCCATTCCTTCCACTGTCGCCATCCTCGCCATGCCACCGTCTTACTAGTCTCTTCTTGCTGCTGTGACAGTCACAGAATCAATGGCTTAAAATAATAGAACATACTATATTTTTGTTTCTGCAGTTGCGAACTCCAACACGGGTTTCACCGGACTACAATCAAGGGCCCAGCAGGGCTGCATTCTTTTCGGGAGCTCTCCAGGAGAATCCCTGGCCTTTGACTATCCAGCTTCTAAAAGCTGCCCACAGCCTTTGGCTCCTGCCCTCTTGTTCTGTCAGCATGGCGATGGACCTTTCTTATGCTGGGCCACGGCACCTCTCTCTTGCCTCCCTCTTTCACTCTGAAGACCCTGTGATGATATGATATTGAGTGACCAGGGTAATCTTCCCATCTGGAGGTCCACTGATTAGCAGCCTTAATTTGTCTTTTCTATTCGATGTAACATATGCACAGTCTTGGGTCTTAGAGGAAGCATCTCCCAACCAAAACCACTGCTTACTGCCATTTCTAAAACTATCACCACCACACAGTTTATCACCACTGCCATCTCCGTCACCCTTTTAGCACTGGTGAGCACCTCAGCCCACAGACCCCTCACAGCAGCCTTGTTGTTGCACGCAGACATAGACACTAAGAGGCCACTCCTAGAGGACAGGGACCTTTCCTGACTTGCTCACTGCTGCCATTATTATCCGTCACAGGGGACACACTCAATCCAGGTGATAAACGGATGAGCAGATAAGTGGGTGCATTTGAGCCTCGCTAGTCATCTGACCTAGGAGGCATCCCTGAAGGAGTTACCCTGGAGCCGGGATCAGATGGAAGAGTAAGAGGCTAATGAGATGATTAAAGAACAGTGGGAACAAAGGCGGATTCTGGAAGGCGAGCTGTGTGCTCAGAGGAACTCACAGGTAACCAGAGTGCAGGCAGCCTACTGGAGGTGAGGTGCAGGCCAGAGGGGACGGGCCAGAGGGCAGTGGGCACCTCTTGAGAATGTGGCTCTGTTCTAAGCAGACTTTGGAAAGCTTCAAGGCTTGTGAGCAGACCAGTGGCTCATGAGGACAAGGGAACATTCCTATTTATTACAATTATCACAGAAACTGCATGAGCAGCAACGAGTGTTTGTTGAACGCTTACCAAAGCACTCATATACCATACATAGTGTGTTGGTTTAAATGTAAAATGTCCCCAGTAGACTCATGGGTTTGAATCTTTGATCCCCAGTTGGTGGAACTGTTTGGGAAGTCTGTGGAACTTGTAGGAGGTGGACTGTTTCATGTTGCTGACACAAAACACCTGACCAGAAGCAGCTGATGGGAGGAAAGGATTTATTTTTACTTATAGTCTTGAGAGGAAGATTCATGATGGCAGGAAAAATATGGTAGAGCAGAGGTTGGACATCATCCCCTTACCAACATCAGGTGGACAACAGCAGCAGGAGAGGGAGCTGAACATTGGCAAGGGGGAACTGGCTATGTCACCCATAAGCCCACCCTTAACAACACACCTCCTCCACCAAGGATCCAATTCCCAAATTGCCACCAGCTGGGGACCTAGCATTCAGAACACAAGCGTGTATGGGGGACACCTAATTCACACCATTGGGGCTGCGCCTGGGGTGCTTTTGGGTTATTCTCCATCCTCCATGATGGTGTGACAGTGTGAAACAGTCTTTCATCTGCTCCTGAACTGCTTTCCCTTCTAGTGTAGACGTCCCCTGAAAACTGTGACATGAAATAAACCCTGTCCTTCTATCAGCTTCTCTGGTCAGGTGTTTTATTTTTGTCCCCGCAACAGGAAGAGAACTACTTCTCATACTAAATGGTATTTAATCTGTCCAAGTCACAGAGTCTTCGCATGGGCTCCCTAGAAGCTATCCTGGGGACAGGGGTCCAAGTGCCAATAATTTCTTTGATAGGTGAAGTAGCCAAGTAGAGGCATGAGGACAGGGACGGGAAGCAGCGCTTTAAAAAGTGTCTTTTCATAAAGTGACTGTCATGAAAAAAATATATAGAGCTTAATCTTGTTGGGAAAGTCTGGGAACCACGAGGAACACCTACCTCAGAGTCACGCCACCCAAAGATGAGGAACTTTAGGAACAGTAGTCCTACCTCATCAGTGGTTTGCTTTACATGGTCTCAGTAACCTACATAAACCATAGTCCACAAGCAGAAAGTGGAAAATTCCAGACATAAACATGTCTTAAGTTTTAAATAACTCATCCAAGTATGCTGTTTTGATTGGTCTAGTTTATTATTAGTTATTGTCATTAACCCCATATTTTGTTTGATCTACAAATTCAATTTTATCATAGGTATGCCTATATAGGAATAAATATAGTTTTCACAGGATCCAGTAATCTGAGGTTTCAGGTGTCCACTCGTCTTACACAAGTCCGCCATGGATGTGCCGGAGTATTGTATTCACATGCCAACTCTTGTCATTCATAGGCAGCTGCTCTCAGAGGTGTTAACTCCTCATCATTTCCAGCTCTTAGGGACTGACAAGGCCCAGAGGGAGAGAGAGAAAACCCCTAGGTATAAATCAAATCTAGGTTCTGTCAGTTGGGATTCAAACAGAGTCCATCGAGGTGGTGAGAACTGGGACTAGAAGACAGGAACTGGTGGCATCTCCCACTGAGAGTAAATGATAAAATAAGAATTCAAATACTTCCTCAGATAATGCTGATGATCAAACCCAGAATCTGTGCATGCCTCTGAGGGACACTCCCAGCCAAAATCCAGGCATTTTTAATTTCAATTTTATGAATAGATGGGAGCAAGGGTGCTTGGCTGAATGGGTGAAAAGACAAGACACATGGACAGATATGTAAATGGATGGTTGGATGGCAGGTGTTCAAAGAGATGCATGAGCAATAGCTGGCTGACTGGAGCAGGTGGATGCATGGATAGATGTGCAATGGATGGGTAAAGAGATGGGGAATGGGTAAATGGATGGAGGGATGGTTGAGGTTTTTATTATACGGGGAAATGGGCCAATCATTTACGAATTGCTTCTGTGATTTGATGGATGGATAGAAAAATGGTTAGGCAGGGCTGGAGAAATGGCTTAGCAGGTGAGGCGCTTGCCTGCAAAGCCAAAGAACCCAGGTTTGATTCCCCAAGACCCACATAAGCCAGACACACACCAAAGGCCCTGGTGTGCCCATTCTCTCTCTTTCTCTCTCAAATAAATAAATAAAAAATAAATTAAGTTTTTAAACGTAGAAAAAATGGTTAGACAGACAGAGAGGAGGTAAATATGTGTGAAATGCATGTGTAAAGGGATGAACAAATGGCTAGATGACTCAGTTGGGAAAAAGAAAAGGGCTAGCTATGGCTTAGCAGAGCAAAATCTTGGCAGTGCTTTGTAGTTGATATCGCTTTCCGTTACTATCACTCTCCTGTTTCACCTCCCACTGCTCCCGGAAAAGCCCATCTCTCAGTCTCAGAAGCATCCCAGCTACGGCCTCGCATAGATCACTCATCACCCCAGGAACTAGGAGGGGACCAGGGCAGATGCAGAGAGGCCGTGGATGAGGGCACGGGCTGGGGGGGGGGGGAAGCCTGTGTGATGGAACCGAGAGGATGGAGAACTTGGCCTTGTACCTAGACTAATGGTGCGTTGCCTGGAATTGACTGGGCATTTGTCCAGGTGACAACCTCATAGGGCTGGCTCTGGCCACCCTGCCCTGTGGCTGTATGTTAGACATATTCAGGCTTGTCCTCCCATCTGAGAAAGGCAAGTGGCTTCAGGAGAGGGTAGCCCTTACGATGGGAGCAGTACTAGCTGGGAGGAAGCAAAAGAGACTGACATCAGTTCAGGAAACCCCACCATCTTGGCAGAGCCTGGTGGAGCCCAGGGACACCCGGCTCCAGCCCAAAGCACAGCTGATGGACCCAGCTTTGCCAGGTTTCACTGCCTGGGGTGCATTTTTATGACCCATGAATAATGAGAGGCAGGCATCTGATTCCCGGATTTTCCTGGTGCAGCTGTGTGTGTGTGTGTGTGTGTGTGTGTGTACACATAGATTCCACATGTGGGTCTCTGTGTGTTTGTCTAGGAGCTTGTGTATGTACGTTAGGACATTTGGTCTGGATTAGTATGCTTAAAGTGTAAATGAAAACATTTAAAGCATGGGTAGGTTTTGACGTGCATGCAGGCGTATTTGTGTGTATTTGCTTGTGTACATATGAACACCTTTGTGTTTGCAGGAACTTGTGCATGCGTGTGTGTGTGTGTGTGTAAAGGTATTCACCGTGAATATTTGTGCATATGATTGCTATTTGCCTGTGTGGACTATCTGTGTGTGTGGCGGGTGGGCTGCGAGCCCATCAGAGGCTGGGCTTATAGGATAAAGGGCCCCGTAGCCCCATGCTCATCTCTTACCATGCCTCCTCCACCTCACCTCCACACACCAGCTTCAGGAGCTAAGCGATTCACTTCACACACATCTGGGCTGTCTCAGACCTCGGTGATTTTGCACGCACCGCCAGGAATGCCATCGTTCCCCTGTCTTCTTGGCCATCTTCCAGGTTTTATACCCTTTGTGGTATCTTCTCGTCACCTCAGACTCTATCCTTTGTGCTCCCTGCTGCCCCTCAAATATCCCTTTCTTAGAGCCTCTGGGCATTGTCTCCTCTTCCTGTGGCCTGTGAATGTCTTGAGGGCAGGATCTGTGTCTAATTCCTTTGCAGAACACCAGGGCTTGGAACTGAGTCAGGCATGCCATGGATGGAGGAGGAATGGGCAGCTGAATGTATGTATGGATAGAACGGATGATAGATGGACTGATGGATAGATGGATGGACGGGCAGACAGACGGGTAACGTGGTGTGGGTGTATAGGTACACAGGTGGGTACCTGGATGCGCGCACGACTGAATTCGGCGCTTCTGCTGGGAGTGTTGGATGCTGAAGCCTTGCCCTTCAGCTCTCCCTGGCCTCACATTCCGTGTGATGTTGAAGAAACAATCTCTTCGGGGCGGCAGCCTGGGTACTACCCTCTCATCCTCCTCCTCCCTGCTTTCAGGATGACTGGCTCCAGGTTGACCACCTACCTCTCCAAAGAGCAGATCAGGCTGAAGAGGCATTGCTAAGTGGCTTAAGTTAGCCCTTGTTTGTGTTGGGGCTTTCAAAGGCCCGGGAGACTGTGGAGGAGGGGCCTGACTTCAGGCCCACTGCTAAGTGGGCAGGGATTGGGAACTCTCCAGACCTTGACTGCAGACAGCTCAAAGCAGGGCCCTAGGAGTTTTGAGACAGGAAAATAGTGTTTTGTCTTGTGAATGCATTCACTTGGTTTTGCCCTGGAGAGTAGGCAGGTGTCCCCAGACGGCTGCTTTGAGCTGGTCCAGGGAAGGGGGCAGGGCACACTCAAGCCCAGGATTACAGAGGCCTTCCAGGGGAAGGGGGCCTTTGATGGAGCCGGGCCTGTTGTCCAGAGTCTGCGATGCTGGTGGCTGGAGCCCCCTAATGAGGGGGAAAGGGCTCCACTCGGAGGCATTCCCTTGGCCTCCCCTGGGCAGCAGGAGGAGACCTCCTTTGATGTTGGAGTCCTTAAGCCAAGTGGGGACTAATTGCCACAAGGCATAGAATGTTCTGGTTGCTTGGGGGGTCTGCATCTTGTTTACAATGCCACAGTCACCCCAGGGTTGAGGGGAAAAGGCAGCCACCCTCCTGAAGAGAGCCAGCTCAAGGGCATTTTGTTTTTCTGGTTTTGTTTTTGTCCCTCCCCCCCCCCCACACACACACACATAGAATGGGGAAGCACGCCCTGGTCAGGTTTGTTGACAGTATTATTTTGGAAAAATATCTGCTTTTAAAATCAGTCCATTGAGCAGGAAAGATAATAATAGCAAAAGGAAAAGAAAGTGGATGATGGCGGCCGGCACCACGTCAATTCAGATCCAAGTTCCGGAGACAGGCATCTCTGAACCGTCCCCTCCAAATGGCTGACTTGGGCGGGGAGGGGGGGGCCTGACACACAGTAGGGCTTCTTTCCTTTGTCTGCCTTCTGGCCAGAAACTGAACACAGGGTTCTGTTGTCCTGGCTACTGTGAAGGCAGGTGCAAAACCTGAGGGTGCCAGGTCCGACTTTGATCAGAGAAGAGGGGAAGGGGAAAAATGGCTCTCTTGGCTTGGGTACTTGTGCCACCTGGTTTCCATCTCAAAGGAAAATGTCCTTGTAGTGTCTGAATCAAACTCGCCCCGCCCACTCCCACCTCTACCTCCCTGTGGAGCCCCATGATTGGGAAAAGAAAACATTCGGTCAGCCATTGTGTGACATGCTACCATGCATGGTGCTCAGGGACAGGGCTGCACTACCATCAGTCTTCATGGGAGCACTCTCAAGAGAGTCAGGCTCATTTCAGATTGGGAAACCAAGACCCCAAGGGACAAATGCCTTTTTTTTTAATCCCCAAAATACTTTATTTTTATATATTTGAGAGAGACAGAACGAAGCAGATAGAGAATGGGCACACTAGGGCCTCTAGCCACTGCAAACGAATTCCAGACGGCATGTGCCACCTTGTGCATGTGGCTTACGTGGGTCCTGGGGAATCGAACCTAGGCCCTTTGACTTTGCAGGCAACCACCTTAACTGCTAAGCCATCTCTCCAGCCCTGAATGCCTTTCTTAAGATCGTCCTGTGTGGAAAAGGGAGTTTCTAATGGGCCTGCCTCCTGTGTCCAGGTCCTTCCCAGCTCATCCCTCTGAGTGAGCTGAGTGCGTCCCTCTGAGCCTCCTATCCCATCTGGCTGCTAAGAGCGACTGTAATGGTGTACCCTGCTGAAATGCAAACAAAACTGTACCTGTGAAAGCACCCAGGGGATATTACAGACACAGCAAGGGCCTTTCCATTTCTGCTTCCCCTCTGCCACTCACATGAGCTGCTTCCCCAGCACCCTCAAGCTACCTGCATCGCCTCCAGCTCTGGAATCTTCACAGGAGGCAGAACTTGGGCTGGGGGAGGAGACCATGTCCCTTCCAGCTGTGCTTTCTCACCATGCTGTCCTTCTGGGTAGCTCCCTCCTGCCCTGCGGGCCTCTGGCTGGGGATGTCCTCTCTGGCCCTTACTGGTGACAGGCACCTGGCACAGGAAGCTTCCGGGGAGTTGAGAAGAGCCCTGCCTCTCTGGCTGTGTCCCCTATGAGCAGTTGCGCAGAAGGAGGTAGAGCCGGGTGACAGGCAGAGAGGTGAGAGGGAATTCATGGGAGCCGCCTTCGCTTCTGTCAGGGTCTGCAGGACCTAGCTGGAGAGGGAAGCTGGGATTTGGAACTATGTCACTTGGATCCTCCTGCTTCTTCTGGTGGATGCTTTCAGTAGTCACAGGTGAGGCATGAGTGTCCTCAGTCGTGTCCAAGAAGGCTCTGAGGGCTAGGTAGCAGGGCACAGGCCAGAGCCCAGCTTGGGCTGATCTGGGACACTAGACAGGGCCCACGGCCTGGGAGAAAGGAAAAGACTGAGAACGGGTCTCGGGTGTGGCCTGTGAGCATCACCAGCTGAGGGTGGTCCTGAGTGTCCCCATCAAGAGGAGATGGCCTTAAAGGACTTGCTATGAGGATAGGAGGACCTGGGCTGCTAGATTTGACCAATTCCAGTGCACTCAGACAGAGGGAGTTCTAAGAGACTCTGGCTTTGTGTCCCCAGGTGACATTTCTACTCAGTCCTTTCTTTCTGAAAAATAAACAAGCTTGGAAAGAGCATTACTGTTTTGAAGAAAAGCATTTCCTCTCTTCTTTCATGTCTTGAATGCAGGCAGGTCAAAAAGGAGAAAATAAAAAATGTCCAATGCATATAGCAGTCCTCCAACCAGGGAGTAAAAATAGTTGGAAAAAAAGGGCACGTGTGTACTTAGCATGCACAGACATGTCCTTCTGGTCGCTATCCTGTCAACAATGCCATGTGGCTGTTGATACTGCATTTTCAACGCGTTGGGCACTTGTAAGACCTCCAGAGGCGTGGCAGGGTGTGCAGAGGTCAGATGCCAGCTCTGCTCTGCTTTACACCAGGGACTTGAGCTTCCTCAGATGCTGGTGTTCAAGGGGATCCTAAAACCCACTTGCCATGGATAGTATGGGATGACTGGATACACATGTGGCACGGTGACTCCTCATCAGCACCTTTCTGGACGCATGGATCCCCACTACAATCTTAAATACTCTTGTAGCATTCCCAGAGTGGTCACAGTTTCTTGAAGCAGCCCTCAGCTGGTTAGGCTAGTCCCAGCACTCAGTGGTGAGCCCTCTTTCTACTCGGGTTCTGCCCTCTCCTGAAACTCTAGCCTGTGGAGCGCTGCCGCTATGTTCAAGAGAACGGGCCTTCTTCAGAGAGGCTTCTCTATGGGGATGGCGGTAGACGCTGGGAAGACTCAAGACTCAGCAAAGCTGAAAATAAGAGACTGCGGAGAGCTCCACATGAAATGAAACACTTCTGTCACCTCCTCCAAGTCTTAGGGAAGACTGTGGAAGAGGGGGTGGAAAGAATGTAAGAGTCCCAGGGTGGGCTAGAGAGATGGCTTAGTGGTTAAGCGCTTGCCTATGAAGCCTAAGGACCCCGGTTCGTGGCTCTATTCTCCAGGACCCACGTTAGCCAGATGCACAAGGGGGCGCATGCGTCTGGAGTTCGTTTACAATGGCTGGAGGCCCTGGAGCGCCCATTCTCTCTCTCTCTGCCTCTTTCTCTGTCGCTCTCAAATAAATAATAAAATAAACAAAAAAAACAAAGAAAGAAAGAAAGAAAAGAAAGGAAAAGAAAAGAAAAGAAAGCCTGCCACCTGGTATCCTGGCTAGGTCAGGACTCAAGAACCTCAAGCAGATTTGTCAAAAAAAGAAAAAAGAAAAAGAAAAAAAGAAAAGTCCCAGGGTGGGAAGGAGTACTCTGAGGCTCTGTCCTCTAGACATGAACTGACTGGTACCTTCATGACCCCACAGTGGCTGTTGTCATCCCTCCAAGACCTGTGCTGTTCTGAGCTCATCAACACGTTGACAGAGGAGGACAAAAAAATAGAGACATCAAAACAGAGGAAGGACTTCTTGGAAGGAGGAGAGGAGGAGGCTCAGGGAGACAAGGGTAGAAACAGGGGGACAAAAGAGGGCAAAAGGATGAAAATATAATCAAATTATAGTACAGTTCTGTATTAAAATTCTCAATAAGACATAATTAAATTACGACTTTTAAGAAAAAAAGAGCATGGGCATTTATGAAGCCTCTAGGGGCCTAGCTGTCCCTTAGAAGACCCATACCTCTGCCACCGCTTGAAGTTCTCAGAGAGCTGTCTCTTCCACTTGGGTTCAACAGCAGGTTTAGAAGTGATCTTCCAAGTGAACACCATGTTTTGCTTCCATGTGAACCATGGACTACCATTTCCACTTTCTTTATTCACGTACTCATCAAAAATGTGCTGGGTTCTTTTTCCATACCAGACAAGCAGGCTGTGGGTGGGGCCTACTCAAAGCATAAAATCAAGCAGATAGCCTCCCGTGACAGCAGTGGTCAGGCCATGCAGTTAGGATGTGTGGTCACTCCCCCCCCGCCCCCACTTTTTTTTTTTTTTTTTTGCTGGGACAAAACACCTGACCAAAAGCAGCTCATGGGAGGGAAGGGCTGATTTCAACTTACAGTTTCCCAGGGGACATTTCATCATGGCAGGGGAAGAAGCATGACAGGCCTGAGCAGGAAGCCTGGGCCACATCCCCACATCAGTGGAAAGGAAGTACTCTGAGGGAGCTAGCTCTGAACAGCCAGTGGGCGGGGCTGATAAACCCCAAGGTCCACCCCAGTGACACACCTCCTCCAGCAAGGCTCCACCTCCAAAGACTTCCTCATCTCCCCAAATTGCCACCAGCTGGGGCCCAAGTATTCAAAACACCTGAAGCTATTGGGGCATTTTTTTTTTTTTTTACATTCAACCCACCACGTGATGAATGCTGGCTTGATGAGATGGGCTAGTGGGAGAGCTGGCCCCTCCATCATCCTTTCTTTAAAAATTTATTTCAGGAGAGAGAAGAGAGAGGGAGAGAGAGAGAGGAGAGAGAGAAAATGGGCATGCCAGGTCCTCTAGCCATTGCAAATGACCTCCAGACACATGTGGCACTTGTGCATCTGACTTTACGTGGGTACTGGGGAATCAAACCTGGATCCTTAGGCTTTGCAAGTAAACACTTTAACCGCTCAGCAATCTCTTCAGCCCCCTCTCTACTGTCCAGCTTGACTTTCCTTGCTATGGACTACCAACCATCTCAATCTTATACAAAGTGCTCTGTGCCTATCAGTTTACCTTATCAAAATTCCCAAGACAGCCGGGCGTGGTGGCGCATGCTTTAATCCCAGCACTCGGGAGGCAGAGGTAGGAGGATCGCCATGAGTTCGAGGCCACCCTGAAACTCCATAGTGAATTCCAGGTCAGCCTGGGCTAGAGTGAAACCCTACCTCGAAAAACAAAAAAAAAGAAAAAGTTCCCAAGATAATCAACTGAAAAGAGAAAATGTTTCTCATGGCTTTTGGTGGCTTTTGTCCATGCTGGTTGTCCCAATTGCTCTAGACCTGTGGCAAGGCAGCAGACTGAATGCTGGAGGAACCTGGCTCACTTCATAGACAGAAACAGACAAAAGGAAGAACAGATGGGACGCTCACAGTCTTCTAAGAGCCCACACCCCCAGCCCAGGCTAGAGAGATGGCTTAGTGGTTAAGGTGCTTGCCTGCAAAGCCTAAGGACCCAGGTTTGATTTCCTAGATCCCACGTAAGACAGATGCACATGGTGGCACATGTGTCAGGAGTTCATTTGCAGTGGCTAGAGGCCCTGGTGTGCCCATTCTCCACCCCACTCTCCAAAAATAAATAAATTAAAAAATATTATTATTTTTTAAAAGGGCACACCCCCCAAGGAGCAGATGGGGTACACATCCCCCAGTGACCAAAACCCTTTCACTAGGCACCACCCCATAAAGGGACTACCATCTTCCAATAACACCAATCTGGGAACACATGGACCTTTGGGGGAACAGTTAAGAGCCAAACAATAGTACACACCACAAACACAGAACTATTTTCCCCTGATTCTTCCAGCCAGATGTTTTCCAAAACATCTCCAACAAAGGCATTTAGAATAGACACATAGAGTGACCTTGCTCACAAGAACAAGGCCAGGAGCTATTTCTTATTCATCCACTCAAGTGCAGGGGTCAAGGGGCTGTCTCTCTCATAAGAAGTATAGGGTTCTATTAGGTCCAATTTTGTGCCACATTAAAGAGACCCTGGCACACCCCCCTACACACATACATATAAATAAATAAAAAATAGAAATTAGGTTAGGTCTAGGGAGATGGTTCAGCAGTTAAAGGTACTTACTTGCAAAGCCTACTGGCCAAGGTTCAGTCCAGGTTCAAATCCCCAGTACCTACATAAAGCCAGATTCACAAAATGGCGCACACATCGGGAGCACGTTTGCAGTGGTAAAGGGTCCTAGTGAACTCATTCTCTCTCTTTAACTCTGAAAGTAAATAAATAAAAAATATTTAAAGATTTTTTAAAAGTTTTCCCAACACAAATCCTTCTCTTTATGCCACATTCAAAATTTCTTCACACCAGGTGTGATGGCGCACGTCTTTAATCCCAGCACTCAAGGCAGATGTAGGAGGATCACCGTGAGTTCGAGGCCACCCTGAGACTACATAGTGAATTCCAGGTCAGCCTGGACTAGGGTGAAACCCTACCTCCAAAAACAAACAAACAAACAAAATTTCTTCACGAGACCTAAATAAACACAGTGATGTAATTAAGCATGAATTGGTTTTTTTTCCCTGAACAATAGGTGGATAGAATCAATTCGAGGATCCACATGGGGAGTAGAATAGATCAATCCTCGCCCTCCCCCCCATCAGCCGCTGGGCTGGGATGCGGCCCATGGCAGATACGTAGGGAGTCTGACCAATCTGTTGCTTAAATGTCTGTTTACATTGAGAGACACTTTTCATTGTAATAGAAGTTCACAGAATATGTTCTGGGCTCGTGGTTAAATTTTCAGCGAAGGCAACTGTGGCTCAAAGAGGACTGGGGTCTTTGCCAAGTTCACTTAGGTAGGAGAGGAGTTAGATGTGGCTCCAACTCTCCTGTACCCCTTCATCGTGGTAGATTCAAACACTGTACTTTCTCCTGGTCTAACATGGCTGGGAGCCCCCGGGGCCATTGTAAGGAAAGGGTCTTGCCAGTGGTCAGCTCCCTCAATTGCAAAAGGAGTCAGGGCTCAGCAGCCTGTCTGTCTGTCCAGATAGGCAGCTGGGTAGTGCTCACAGATGGCTGCAGCGGTGATGGGCGATGAGTTAGGCAAACTTTCCCTGCTGGCTGATGTCATGAGCTCATTAGAGCAATGGGGTTTATAACACAAGGCAACTGTCCAAGCAATAAATTAAGCAGCACAATTTAGCACTTAATTATCCTCTCTCTCTCTCTCTTCCTCTCTCTCTCTCCCTCTCTCTATTTCACTCTTATTGCCTGGGTGTGTCTGTCTGGCCCTCCAGCTAGATGGGAAGATTCTCTCTCTCTCTGCCTCACACCCCGCAGTCAATCCATCCTGCAGCCCCGTTGGGGCCATGTAGGGAACATCTCCCAAATACTTTCCCTGCTCCACATCCCTGCGGACCTTGACCTCAGCCGTTCCTCCTTTTCTCTGCCCCTAAATTATTACCACCCCAGTCTCTCTGGCTTCAGTTCTCCTCCCTGCTCTGCCACAGGATCCAGCATGTGGTCTTGCCTTAGCCTGAAAGCCAAGTACGGCCCCCATCTCAGCGTTCAAAGCCCCCCGAGACCTTGGAGGCGGCTTGCCTGCCTCACCAGCCTGCTCTTCCCAAACCCTGCACTGGCTGCTCTCCCATACCCAAGAGCCCGAGGCCTCTCCTAAGAGCCACACAGCCTCACTCTGGGCTTTGGGACCTCCACACTCATAGTTCCTTCCTTGAGGGCCAGTCCTCCCCCACTCAGCCTTGTTATTCCACTCACACACTCATCCTGATGGTTGCAGCCTTTCCTCCCTCAGGAACCCCCAAGCACTTTCCTAACAAGCCCGCGGTGAGGTTCCCCCTTCTATCTGCTCTCAGCCCGCTCCTAAGATGCCCCTTTACAGGGTCACCTGGGAAAACAATGCCAGTAACAAGGACATCCGTCCCTGGAGGATACTGATGAAGAACTGTCATGTCTAGCCGCTCTGGGGTCCTCATAGATGAATTCTCAAAACTCAAGCTGCGAGGACTCCCTTTATGGATTCTTTTATGGAAAAGGAATTGAGGTTTGGGCTCCAGAGCCTGGTCCCCACTGCCAACCCTTCCCAAGTCTACAAGAGCAGGAACGGTGACTTGGAATTAAGGAGGACAGACCAAAGGACCCTGTGGGGTACTATGATGGATGAGGAGGGCCACTGAGGACAGAGAGAAGGACAGATGGGATCATGTATATTGGTTGATCCGAAGGAGTCTTGGCTGGTCAAATAACAGCACTCTGCCAAGCATCGTCTTCCCTCCGCCGTTTTGCAGGAGGGTAAGCGATCACACAGTGAGAGGGAGCATAAGGGGACAAGGCCACAGAGGAAGAAGGACCCAGTTGGAGCCAGATGTCCTGGGTCTTAGTCCCACTGACCCAGGGCTGGGGGTAGCATACCATTTCTTCTGCTCTTCCTCACTCCCTCACCCGTCACTTCCATCGGTCATTACCCATGCTGCTCCTAGGTGCTGGTCTGCAGGCCGTTCGTTGGAAATATAGAAGACCCTTGTCTAATTTGCTGGCTGTTGGGCCTGGTAGATACCGGGCACCCAGTAAACTGTTTAAGTGGCTTAGTTAATAAGTAAGCAAATAAGCACAGGATTGTAACATGTCCAGATTATATCACTATAAACAGTAGGATTGTCACATTTCCCGAGGGTCTAAAAGGATGGACAAAAGCCGACCCAAGCCTTGTAGGGGCCATCCTCCCAGCATACCCTTTACAGACGAGGACACCAAGGCTCACAGAAAGGATGGGACTCACCCCAGTGCTCTGTGGTTGGAAGGCAGACCCCCCCTCCCTCAGCCATGTTAGGAAATGGACGGTTATACATGTGTGTGTTGTGTGTGTGTACATAAAGAATTTTTTTCTTTCTAATGTCTAAACAGGAGAAGGCTCCCTGACAAGGCCATTGTAAGTGTCATCACTCCTCTGCAGGGTTATGTCAGCTCATGTTCCTTTATTTATCAACATTCCACAATGTGTGGATCTAAGAACATGTCCTTCAGTGGGACATCGAAGACAGCGCATGCTCCAAGGGGTCCGGAGCGGTCCCCAGATCTGAAGCCCAGAGCCCAGTGGTGGGAGCAGGTTCCAGGCTCGGGGCTGAGTGGGCCAGGGGGAGGGTCCTTCTAGCGTCTAGCTTGGGTGCAGCTGTAGGTCTCAGGGCACACTGGAGTTGCAGGGAATGTCCCTTATTTCCATAAGGGGGAGCCTGTGCGCAGGGGAACCTATTCTGGCTAGAAGAGCCTCTGAGTCCAGGGACCTGCTCCACGCGGGAGTGGCCATTTTGGTGGCCCCAGCAAGCTCCATCTGTCCCTGCGGGGAAGCCACAAGGTTCTAAACAGGATGTTCTTCCCTTTTTCTCCACTTGGGGATACCAGCGAAAATGGGGGTGGGTGCAAGGCTGCATGAGGAAAAAAGCACAGCTTTGGAGGCGACAGGATTGACTGGGGGCACACACCTCAGCTCCATCAGGGCCAGCGGCGTGACCTTGGACTCTGCAGAGACCTCAGTTTTCTTATCTGTAAAATGGAAACCCACGATACCCTGAGCAGCACTTGCCCACAGCCGCTGCTACGGTGACACTCGACATTCTACAGGATGCCTGGAGCATGGTGAATATTAAAACCACAGGGCTACACAGTCTGGCTGATTCATGGGAATCTTAAAGGCTACCTCAACCCTCCCAGGAATGTCTGCTCATGTCTCCCGGGATGGGGGCCTAACAGGGAGAAGTCCAGCATTTATGCATTCAGAGTCTGTGGCTGCCAATGTAAAAGCAGGTGCTCTCAAATGCTGACAAAGCAAAAATGAGACAGAGACAGATAGACAGAGAGAAAGAGAGAGAGGGAGAAAGTTCCTCACCCTGACTTAATTACCTGCTTCTCTTCTGTCATATACAACCTCCCCCCCCCCGCCCCCAGCTCTGTGCACATACATGTTTGAATGGGGTTGTAATACACCAGGGGCTATTTTATTCTGAACTTGCCATGGTCTTTGGTGGAAATCTCATTTTATCTTCTTTCATTGGCTCCCGCCACAAGGCAAAGCCAACGTTTCGTGCTCTCTCTGCAGCCTCCTCCGCCCCCAACTCCCAGAGCGCAGTAATGCACACCTAGACGCAGGGCACCTTTGGGACAGGATGGCACGGCCACACAGCCCCGTGACCTGTGCCGAAACATGCATAGCTGCTCCCTGGAAGTGGGCTGGGAGTCAGTGATATCCTTGACACTAAGGGGCCTTCTGGTTTGATCTTTCTGAGACAGGGTCTTGCTATATAGCTCTGGATGAATTGAAACTTGCTTTGTAGGCTAGATTGGCCTGGAACCTGTGACACACCTCCTGACTCTGCCTCCCAAGTACTGAGAAGTCAAGTGTGTACCACCACACTCAGTGAAACTCGTGTTTTGTTGTGTGTGTGTGTGTGTGTGTTTTCTCAAAGCAGAAATGACATCTTCTCCCTGGTATTAAAATAGCATGTGCGTGGGCTGGAGAGGTGGCTTAGTGGTTAAGCGCCTGCCTGTGAAGCCTAAGGACCCCGGTTCGAGGCTCAATTCCCCAGGACCCATGTTAGCCAGATGCACAGGGAGGCGCGCGCATCTGGAGTTCGTTTGCAGTGGCTGGAGGCCCTGGCGTGCCCATTCTCTCTCTCTCTCTATCTGCCTCTTTCTCTCTCTGTGTCTGTCACTCTCAAATAAATAACTAAAAATAACAAAACAAAATTAAAAAAAATAGCATGTGCGTCATGTAACTTGGGCACTGAGATGTTCAAGAGTTGACCCAGTGACAGCTGCTGCCACTGCTCGGCTATGTCTGTTAGGCACACATGCAAACCCAGTCACAACGTGGGCATCTTGCAGGGCAAGCTGTTGTGCATTCTGATTTTCTATGTCCGCCTGTGTGGTTTTCCTTGATTATGCTCAATGGTGCCGCATCATTTTGCCATGTGGGAAATAAGAATAAACTTTTATTTTTTTAAAATAATCTTTATTTATTTATTTGCAAGGGAGTAGAGGGGGGGAATGGGTATATCAAGGTCTGTAGCCACTACAAACAAACTCCAGATGCACGCACCAGTTTGTGCATCTGGCTTTACATGGGTACTGGGAAATGGAACCTGGGGCCATTGGCCTTGCAAGCAAGCGCCTTTATAACTGTTTCACACACACACACACACACACACACACACACACTTACTGAGCATGTGTCGTGAGGTCCACCCAGGCTACAGAGTGTCTTAATTGTTCTTTCCTCTTAATTGCTGAGTAATATTATTTGGCACAGCTGCAACACATCTATTAACCTCTCCTTTATCATAGATCACTTTAACTGGTTATCTTTTTTTTTAACTCTATAAATAAAATTCATGTGAATAATTTTGTAGAGGATTCTGTGTAGTTTCCCTGGGAATATCCTCTAGCATATACTAGGCTATTTGGTAAGGGTTTTATTTTATTTATTTTATTTTATTTTATTTTGAGAGAGAGAATTGGTGAACCAGGGCCTCAGCTTGTGCCACTAGTGTGCATATGTGACCTTGCACTAGACAAACATGTCTCTGCTGACAACCGCGTACCTCTGACCAAGCGCACTGCGCAAGCCCGTGCCCCTGGACGGCCTCCTCTGTGAGCTCAGACATTTGCACACGCTCACAGCCTCCCTTCAGTTTGAGTCAGGCTTTCCTGCTTGCTCCGTTCTGCCAACTGAAGCCTCCTCCCAGCCACTGCGTGCAGACTCCATCACCCTTCAGACCACTCGGAGAGCTAGACGTTGTCACCGACATGAGCAAACCGAGTCTTGGGGCTTGGGTACAGATAAAAGCCCTCTCTAGTGCCAGGGATCTGGTGGGAGATGGCCTTCTGTCACGTGCCATGGTTATTCTCTTAGCAGACTACAGGTGCTGCAAATAGAAGGTCAGGTTCACCGACTCTGTGACCATTTCCTTCAGAAAGTGAAAACCCCTTCCATAAAGTCAAAGTCCATTTTCCAGTTTAAGAAGTGAAATAAGGGCTTGGGATGGCTTAGCAGT
The DNA here is from genome assembly GCA_036346955.1 of Dipus sagitta. Classification (NCBI taxonomy): domain Eukaryota; kingdom Metazoa; phylum Chordata; class Mammalia; order Rodentia; family Dipodidae; genus Dipus; species Dipus sagitta. The sequence goes on along the minus strand of CM070777.1, from coordinate 44,748,742 downwards.
TAAGGTGCTTGCCTGCAAAGCCTAAAGACCCAGGTTCGATTCCCCAGGACCTACATAAGCCAGATACACAAAGTGGCGCATGCGTCTAGAGTTCATTTACAGTGGCTGGAGGCCCTGGTGCACCCATTCCTTCATTCCTTCTCACTCTCTGTCTCTTTCTCTCTCTCTCAAATAAATAAAAATAAAAATAAATTAAATCATAAAAATCAAAATAAAAAAGAAGTGAAATAAAATGGTTCTGCAAGGTCCATCTCAGGCCTGACCATTATCCCCACTTCATAGTTGAGGATACTGAAGCTCAGAGAAGGCCAGTCACTTGCCCAAAGTCACACTGTTTGGCAGATATAGAACTTCAACTCTAGGTCTGACCTTATTGTTTCCCCACCATTCTGAACTTCTCCCCCAGGGACTTGCTCTGTTACTTGCCAGGGCCCATAGTAGGCATGAGAAACGCTGACTGTATGCAGGAATGTTCCTGCAAATGAGACAGAGTCACCACCCTGCCCTGCACGGGCCAGGGAAACAAGCATGGATGGCTCGGGAGAGCGTTCCTAACCAGCGCGGACTCCGACCAAGGCCGCTCTGACCTCAAGCTCTTTTCCACCACACTGTGGGGTCTGTGGTCAGGCCCTGGCCCTTGAGAGCGGAGCCACAGGGATGGGCTGCTGCTTTTAATGTGGTGGCCAAGGGCTGCACCTCTGGCTTTGGCCACCGCATGGTCACTGCCCACCGTTGACCATACGGGGCTGTGGGTGAGAAAGGGGCCCCACACTGTCCACACGCCATGTGGCAGGAGCAACACAGCAAGCCACAGAGGCCATTTATTAAATTATCTCATAGCCACTATAAAAAGTAAAGAGAAACAGGTGAAGCTAATTTTTTCAATTTTAATTTGATTTAATTTTTTTTTTTTATTATTTAAAGATGGCCATGCAAGGACCTCTAGCCACTGCAACTGAACCCCAGATGTATGTGCCTCTGGCTCACATGGGTACTGGGGAATCAAACCTGGGTCCTTAGGCTTTGCAGGCAAGTGCCTTACTGCTAAGCCATCTCTCCAGCCCCCGAAGCTAATTTTTTTGAATGTATTTTGCTTAGCCCAATGTATGTGAATGTAACTTTAGTGCATAATCAATAAAATATTACAGCTGACATTTCTGTCCTTCTTTTTTTTCTTTCCTTCCTTCCCTCCTTTCTTCCTCCCTCCCTCCATTCTTCTTTCTTTCCCTCTTATTTATTTATTTTTGTACCAAGGAGTTGACATTCAGTGTGTGTCTCATATCCACAGCACATTTCAATTTGGAGTATCTGTATTTTGTGCTTAAGAATCACATGTGGCCAATGGCTATTGTATCAGGGAAACCAGAGTCCACCGGCCAAGGTCAGACGGTTCAGAGGAAGCCTTGCCCTTGCGAGTGTCCTCTCATTTCCCCCCTACACTTGCGCTTAAAGCACCGAATCCGCCCCCACACCTAGATGACTTCAATTTCACGTTTTCTGGTAAGAACCAGTAGTTGCTGAAACAAGGAAACAAGAACCTGTATAAGCTGACAGCTACGGGTGAACGTGTCCCTCTAATAACCTGTGCTGCAACTGAATCTCCCACGCAACAGTGTTGAGTGCTAGGAGGCGTCTCCTGTCAGGTGGAAGTTGACAGGCCTGACCTCAGGGCAAAGTTAATGTGCTGGTTCATGTCCCTGGAAGGAAGGAAAAATGGACCAGAGGGAAGTATGTCTTACTCAGGATACCTTTGAGGTTCCCCACCAACCAACACCCAGGTAACCAGTGTGATGGAGCACCCTCATTTCACTATCCTGTCCCCTCATCCCCCATTGGTACGGAGCCCTGGGACAAGGAAGTTCAAGTTTAACTTGTGCTTGGGGAACCCAACTGAAACATTCCCTCTCATCTCAAGATAACCAGGAGGGGGACCCTCCCTGCTGCAGGTTACTCTTACGCACCTGGACAGCCACTGGGGCAGGAATAGATACCTGAACTCGTTCCAGGGGGCAGGGGTAAAGGGCATGCCAGAGCCAGCCATCATTTTCTTTCTCTGGCAAAGTGAGCCTCACATGAGGCACGTTTTTAACATTTTATTTTTATTTATTTATTTGAGACAGAGAGAGAGATACAGAAATAGACAGGTAGAGAGAGAGAGAGAGAGAGGACATGCCAGGGCCTCTAGCCACTGCAAACGAACTCCAGGTGCGAGCACCCCCTTGTGCATCTGGCTAGCGTGGGTCCTGGGGAGTCGAACCTGGGTCCTTTAGCTTTGCAGGCAAGTGCCTTAACCGCAAAGCCATCTCTCCAGCCCAAGGTGTTGCTGTTTTGAGTCAGGCTTTCCTGCTTGCTCCCTTCTGCCAACTGAAGCCTCCTCCCAGCCACTGCGTGCAGACTCCATCACCCTTCAGACCACTCGGAGAGCTAGACGTTGTCACCGACATGAGCAAACCGAGTCTTGGAGCTTGGGTACAGATGAAAACCCTCTCTAGTGCCAGGAATCTGGCCTTGTGTAACATCATATTTTTTTTTATTTTCATATTTCTCAAAATTTTTTTAAATTTAAATTTATTTATTGGAGAGAGAGAGAGAGAGAGAGAGAGAGAGAGAGAGCGCGAGCCAGGGCCTCTAGCCACTTCAAAAGAACTCCAGATGCATGCACCAACCTTGTGCATCTGGCTTAAGTGCGTACTGGGAAACTGAACCTGGGTCCTTAGGCTTCGCAGGCAAGCACCCTAACCACTAAGCCACGTCACCAGCCCTAGCATGCTATATATATAATTTTTTTTTTCGAGGTAGGGTTTCACTCTAGCTCAGGCTGGCCTGGAATTCACTATGGAGTCTCAGGGTGGCCTCGAACTCACGGCGATCCTCCTACCTCTGCCTCCCGAGTGCTGGGATTAAAGGCATGCGCCACCACGCCCGGCCTAACATGCTATATTTTGAACTCTAAGCCTGACCCCATTGTTTCCCCGTCATTCTAGACTCCACCCCCCGCTGGGGCGGGTGCTGCTTGTGCTTAAATAAGAGCATGTCATGGAGAGGCGCTGCAAGGAGGAAGGCTGCTCACTCTCCAGTTTGCCTGTCTTTGCCTTCATCCTCGTTCCAAGTTCAGAATGTGCCAGAACGCAGATGCCTCCTTTTTGCTACCCTCGTTCTTTTCCAGGACTCCGTGATGCCCTCACGGGATGGAGCCTGGAGGAAAGCCTTTCTCATCAGATGAAGATTACATCTGCCACTTTCACAGGTCCAGCTCTTAGGCTCTTCTTTGGGCTGGTGACATTTGCCACCTGCAGACTTGAGCACTTGACTTGGTTGCCTTGGCTAAGCAGTCTCGTTCGGGCGGGGTTCGCTGCTCGCTGGTACCAGCTTCTCTGTCGTACTTGCACTATGCTGTCGGACTCTTCTCTCTGTGGCTCTACGATTGTTTTCCTCAAGAAACACAGAGAAGGCACCGCCACTTTATGCCATGAATCATTTGGGATGATGGACACTATGAAAGGAATATTAGCCAGTTATCAAAGCCAGGGATTCCAAGTCACAGAGGGCTGCAGAAATTGGGGCACTACCATCACAAGACAGGCTGGGCTTCCAAAATTTAAATAAAAATTCAAATTCCAGGAGCAGATGCCTAGTGAAGGGATATATACTGGGTTGAATGGTGACACTCCCCCCACCCCCCCAGGAACTATGTCCATGTTTTAGTTCCTGGAGCAGTGAACGTGACCTTAGTTGGGAAAAGGGTCTTTGCAGGTTTAACTAAGTTAACGATTAGAGATGAATTCATCCCAGATTCTCCAGGTGGGCTCAAATCCACTAATTAGTGTCCTTATATGAAAATGGCAGAGAGAGAGAGAGACTTGGAACGTGGAGAGAAGGAGTGGCTGGGGCTTGACTCTCAGATGTTTTCCCCAAGGCCCATGTGCTCAAGGGTTGGTTCCCACCCGGGCATTATTGGGAGGTGATGGGATCTTTAGACAGTGGGGCTGAGAGGGAGGAACTTGGGTCATCGGAGAGGGTCTTAAAGGTAACGTCAGGAATGTGGCCTTTCTTCTTCCGTTTTCAGCTTCCACCATGAGGTGAGCAGCCACGAGCTACAGCCATGATAGACTGAGCTGCATGGTCCAAAGCCACAGGGCCAAGCAGCCATACACCTGGACTGAAACCTCTAAAGCTAACCCGGCATAACCTTCCTCCTTTTAAGTTGATTATCTCAGGCATTTGTCACAGTGACAGAAAGATGACTAACATTGTTTTATTCAGGTATTCCTTCCTTCTTTCCTTCCTTCCTTTCTCTCTCTCTCTCTTTTTCTTTCTTTTTTGAGACAGAATCTTGCCATGTTGCTCAGGCTGGCCTGATACTCCCTATGCAGTCCTTGGCAGCTTCGAGCTCACAGCAATCCTCCTTCCTCAGCCTCCCAAGTTCTTGGATTACAAATTTGCACCCCATACCAGCCAAACAGACTGCTTTCTGAAGCTTGCCACAGGTTTGCAATACTTTGAAGTCTGGTGTCCACAAGATGCCTCCGGGCTCTGGGGACAGCCCAGTGTGTGGCTTTGGACTGAACCCATTTGTTCCACAGCTACCTGGCTATCACCATGGCTCCCACCTCCACAGCCATTTGAAGGGTTAAGGGTCATGCTCCACAACTCAAAGGCCACTTCAAGACACTGGTATTTTTGATTGAGTCCACACCATTGATTTCTAATAGAATTTATCAACTTTCGAGTGCCTATAAACTTTACACCACAACCCCTATTTTCTTCTTTTATATGTTCTATTTATTTATTTGCAAAGGGAGAAAGAGAGACAGAGAGATATAGAGAGAGAATGCCACCTGCCCCGGGGCCTCCAGCTGCTGCCAAAGAATTCCAGATGCACATGCCACTTTGCACATCTGGCTTTACATGGGTTCTGGGGAATCGAACCCAGGTCATTAGGCTTTGCAGGCAAGTGCAGACAAGTGCTGAGCCATTTCTCCAGCCCTCATATTTTCTTAAGAAGTCAAACTTATGGCAAATTAATGACACCATGAGATAATAGGCTGGAGCTGAGTGGTAGCTGGCCTCAGGGTGGACTCAACACCCCAGCGTGCTCATCTCTCTAGTGCACTATATTCCGACTTCACTCACTTCCCTCGCCTGGCCATTCGGAGGCATCTGACTTTGCAAGCTCCACGTGGGAAAGTTGTCTGGAAATCACTTATTTTGTTTCTGTTTCACAAAAGACGATTTCCAAATCAGTGTTCCCCTTGAGGAGAGCATCTCTAGTGGGATGAGAGACTGCTGAAAACCTCTGTCAGAAAGGATTCTTTCCTTAATCGGATTTGTTGTAACCAGATCATCAATGCCCCTTCATCACAGGCCTCTGACTCATGGGAACCCCTTTGCTACCAGCGCTAGAATCCAGTGATGGTCCTTGTTAAATCCAGACGTGCTGCTGAGGAGAGACCTCCGCGGGTGTTTGTTCTGGCCAACATTGGATGCTCTGGCCCTTAAGTAATTCACAGTCCCACTCAAACCATTTCCAAAGGCAATTTTAAGAAAAGTCAACATGTTTAATTGCATTTTATCACTCAAACAGCTATGATGTCCTTTGATTTGTAAAATCAAAAATGTAACGCGTGGACTGGAGGGATGGCTTAGCAGTTGAGGCGCTTGCCTGCAAAACCAAAGGACTTGGGTTCAATTCCCCAGGACCCACGTAAGCCAGATGCATAAAGTGATGCACTTGTCTGGAGTTCTTTTGCAGCAGCTGAAAGCCCTGGCATGCCCATTCTCTCTCTGTCTCTGTCTCTGTCTCTGTCTCTCTCTCCTTTCTCCCTCTCTCTTTCATAAATAAATAAAATGTTAAAAAAGTAACTCATGATTCCTGTGAGTTCAGTTCCTGGAATCAGATGCAAATGTGGCTCTGCACATGCTTGCTGTGTCACTTTTGGCTGTTATTGTACCTCCCTGAGCCTCAGTTTCCCCATTCTCCACGAAATTCAGCACAGCAGATATCACATCACATAGTCGCCACAGGGATCTGACATGACATATGTCAAGCTCATTGAATTATCTGTATTATGATCAGTTATTCCTTTCTGAGAATGCTGTGGTTCTTGCTTGGGAAATAGAAATCAGATTGTGAAGACTCAATCGCTCCCACACACTTGTAGAGAAGTTCCGCTTGGACGTGTAACTCTCAGCAGTAGGAACCGTAGGCTCAGGCTGGCTGGATAGACGGCTCAGTGGGTGAAGTGCTCGCTGCCCAAGCTGAAGGACCTGAATTTGATTCCCAGACCCCATGTTAAAAAAAAAAAAAAAAGTCATGGAGGGCTTTTGGTCACCCTGGCATACAGACAGGAAAATTTCTCAGAAGCTCGAGGCAAGCCCAGCAAAGAACAGTAGAATGGAGAGAGAGAGAAGGCTTGCCTCAAACGAGGTGCAAAGATGAGGACCAACCTGAAAATCATCCTCTGACCCTCACATGCGTGCTGTGACAAGCGTGTGCACACACATGCATTCATACAAATAGGTAACAATAATACTAACAGCAGGAGAACTCCTTCCTGTCTCCCTTCCTATGCACTCTCCCCTGTGATCTTTGGCAACCGGATATTAGCTGGGTATCAACATGGGGTATCTTGACAATCTACACTAAGAAGATACTCCCCATGGGCACTCCTTAACTGGGTGCTGGTACGTGTGAGGCCAGGACAAGGGTTGGTCAGTGGCAGGTGCTGCTGGTACATCGAGTGGCCAGTGCTTCACCCCGCCATTTTATCCCTCCTGTGGCAAGAAGTTTGGCATTCCCGGGCCCCTGGTGTTAAGGTCAGCAGTGCCCTCTCAGTCTCCGCGAGAGTCCCCAGTGTCCTCCCTTGTGTCTGGACGTCTCAGAGTTAGCAAGTACCAGTCATCCCAATGGAGCTAGCTGATGAGACTGGCTTTCCTAGCTTGCACGCTCTTTACCCAGCTCTTTGACCTTAATTTTTGTTGTTGTTGCTGTTTTCAAGGTAGGCCCAGGCTGACCTGGAATTCCCTATGTCGTTTCAGGGTGGCCTTGAATGCACAGCGATCCTCCTACCTCTACCTCCAGAGTGCTGGGGTTAAAGGCGTGTGCCACCACACCTGGCACCACCCAGCCCTCTGAAATTCAGTTCCCTAGCCTGGCAAATGAGAGCATCATCCCTCATCCCTAGAATGTTGGTCCAAGATGGAGGATGCGTGACATGCCCAGTGAGGCTGGCACACTGAAAAGTGCTTGGAGCATGGGGGAGTAGCATGGGGTACAGGATAGTGTCAGCAGATTCCAGCTCCCCCTTTTCTACTGATCGTGTCTCTGCGTGACAAGGCCAAGGGGGTGGGCATTCCAAGTCTTCCAGAATTCATGCTGCTCTAATGGAAAGTCTTTTATGAAATGAAGTCCAGTATTGAATTTGGCCCGTGTTTGACAGATAGCTGTTCGCAGGGCTAACAGAGCTCAATCTGGGCCGGTGTGTGATAGAAGGGGGGATTCTTGGCCTGGGCTCAGGGGAGGGGGGATTGGTGGAGAAAATGTCGTATTCAATTAAGGCTGATTGGCCCTGACAGTCGTCTGGGTGAAGTTTATAAGGTACATCTAATCTGCATGCATCTGGTCATAAAAATGCAAAACAAGACATTCCCACCCAAGTCCTCACTCCAGATGTGGCTGACTCTCAGTGATTGGCACCATATTTTTTGCAGCTGTCCTACATTTTAAATCTTTTTCTATTTAAAATATATTCATCATAATTATGGAATGCAATAAACAAATTTCAGCCTGATGACAAGCTTTAAATATAAGAATGTTTCAGCTTAAAATAAATGCCGTGATTCCTCAGCCCAGGATGGAGCCGGCACTGGCAAGCGTCCTCCAAAGGTGCCCTGACCTTGTCGCCATCAACCAGACACAGTTATTTTCTCTCTAGTAATGGCTGATATTTGGAGTGGAGACAGAGGGAGAAAAACCAAAAGGCTAATTCTAACAGATGTAAAAATGTGCACCGTGCACCAAAAAAAAAAAAAAAAAAAGCCACACTTGTAAGGCAGAGTGAAAGATTTTTCATTCCACTTGATGGCATCTTGAGGACCCCAGAGACACAGGGCCTTCCTCATAGGACTGGTTTTGTACGCTGGCTTTGCAACCGGATTACCTACTGCAAGCCCTAGCTTCCCCTTCTATACTGTCACCTTGAATGTTGCCCCGTGCCTCAGTTTCCTCCTTTGGAGAATGGATAGTGGCGATAGTGCTTTTGCAGAGTGCCACTCTGGAAAACAGCAGGAGTTATTATAAGTTACGTGCTTAGAACCAAGTCTGGCATACACGTTCACAAGTGGTGTCAGCTCCCACTGGAGTCTTCTGGAGCTTTCCAGAGTCAAGGTGGTCTGTACAAGTTTCCCCTCAGCTCATAGACATGCTAAGATTCAACTGCTCACCATTTGACTTCACCACAAAACATACCTGCGTCCATTTGGGTCACGTTTGGCATTTTTCTCGGTTTTAAGCTTTACCGATAGCTGCTGCCTCTTTATTGACAACTGTTGTCTCTACACACATGGCCACCATACCTTCACTGGTGGTTGACACCTCTTTGCTTATGGCTTCCGTCTCTTCCCTGATGGTTGCTGTCTCTTTATAGATAACTTCTGTCTCTTCCCTTACGGCTGTTCTCTCTGCACCGATGGCTGCCATCATTTTACTGATGGCTGCTGTCTTTTTACTGATGCCTGCTGTCTCTTCCCTGGTGGCTGATTTCTCTACTAGTACTTCTGACGCATTCGAATAGTGCCCCAGTTCAGCCTGGGTGGGAGAGCATCTGTAGGCTTTTCCTGCCATCTCATATTTATTTTTTAAATATATATTATAAATATAAATAATAAATATATAATAGTAAATATAAATAAATATACTATTTATTTATTTATTTGAGAGAGAAAGAGGGAGAGAGAGAGAGAGAGAATGGGCACACCAGGGTCTCCAGCCACTGCAAACAAACTCCAGATGCATGTGCCCCCTTGTGCATCTGGCTTACGTGCCTGGAGCATTGAACCGGGATCCTTTGGCTTTGTAGGCAAACGCCTTAACCGCTAAGCCATCTCTCCAGCCCATCATTTTTATTTTTTTAAATGTATTTAAATGAATGTGTAATTGACATAGTTAAACAACCAAACTCTTCAGTTACTTTTAGGTAGGTCAGCCTGTGCCTGAGCTGCTAGGTTTCCTAGCCACTTATGGACCTCAGCCACAATCTAATGATTCTACCATTAGCAGTGTGGACAGCTCAGCTGCTCAAGAAAAACGAGAGCTACCCAGAGTTTGTGTCAACAGTCTGCTCCTCTTTAAAATGAAGCCATAAGTCAGAAGCCCTCTGAGTTCCCAAACAAGTGTCTGCAACTAAATCTGTACCCTGACTCTGGTGATTGTTCTCCTGTTAGGCTGATGAGAGAGTTAGCAGAGCCGGGCCCCTGGGGTTGTGCCCATTGCTCGAGTCACACTGGAAACGACTCCGTGAACTTTATTTCTGAGATGTGTAAAAGGCCTGTCCATCACTGTGCTCATGGGCACAGGTTTATGATCGAAGTAGCGTTTGCTGCCTTTCCCAGGAGGTGGCTGCCAGGTCTGGCAGGTCCTCAGAACTTAGCAGCAGTGAAAGATCCTTCCTGGACAAGCGGGGGGGGGGGGGACGCTTTACATCTCCCGAGAGTCCTTACGATGGCCGTTGTGAAGTCTCTGGGACTTCCCTAACCTGCCAGACTCCTGTTTGGGGGATGTAATGGGGAAAGGTGACAAGGTATATGCCCTCTGGAGTCAGGTAGACAGACCCAGGTTCACATACAGGTTCTGTCAGTTGCAAGGTGGATGAACTTGGGACGGTTCACCTGTGCAACAGGACTAATGACCTCGAATGTGCAGGCTGGCCACGAGAACGGATGATAAAATATAGGCAAAGAACTGGGCTAAGAGTTCATGTTCATGAAGGATGAGCTGAGGTTGGGCTTCTGGGGTTAATGAGGCACTAACATGAGTTTCTGGTTATATTGCACAGGGTCCTCTAGAGGAGCAGAACTGATGGCGTGTGTGTGTGTGTGTGTGTGTTATAAAAGGGGATTTACTAGGATGGCTTCCATGGTTGGGGTTTGCCAGTCCAACAATAGTCATGTACCCAATAGAGAGGCTGGGAATCCAGTAACTGTTCAGCCCATGAATCTGGAAGCTTCAACAGTTCCAATCTGGTGCTAAAGGTCTGGAAAATTCCTGATGAGTCGTTGAGGAGTTTGACATCTGATGATAGCCAGTGTCAGCAGGACCAGCAGCTCACCACCAAGAAGTGAAGGCTGAGGAGATGGCTCAGTCATTAAAGACACTTGTATGCAAAGCCTGGCATGGTGTGGTGGCGCATTCTTTAAACGCAGCCCTCAGGAGGCAGAGGTTGGAGGATCACTATGAGTTCGAGGCCAGCCTGAGACTACATAGTGAATTCCAAGTCAGCCTGGGCTAGAGGGAGACCCTACCTCAAACAAACAAACAAAGATGCTTGTATGGTCCAGGTTTGATTCCCCGGGTCCCACATAAAGCTAGATGCACAAAATGGCACATGTGTCTGGAGTTCATTTGCAGTGGCAAGAGGGGCCCTGGCGCTCTGATACTTTCTCTCTCTCTCAAATAAATAAAGAATTTTTTTTTAAACAGAGGCAAAGGCAAGCAAGCAACCCTACTTTTCCCTCAGACCTCTTTGTCTCTGGGCCACCTGCTAGAAGTTCTGCCCACTCAGGAAGGCCTTCCACTCTCAGGGAATCCTGTCGGGAAACCCTCTCTGTCACAGCCTGTGCCTCTTCGTAGATTCCATATCCCATTGAGTAGACGATCAAGATTAACCATCACATTGGGATTAGAAAATTTGTTTCTCCTTCTGTATCCAGATGGCAAATGAATAAACTGTGTCGTGCATTTCAGTATTGATCATTTGTGAATGTTTGCCTAAAGGACAAAGCTGGCTTGTAATGTCTGCCATGGGTGACGAGTGGTGGGTGGCGAGAGTAATCTTTTATGCTCTGCTCTCCCCTCTGGGGAGCTCTGACAGTAGGAAATGAATCTGAGAAAGGACCCAAGGCGATATTGCTCCTGTTATTCTGACGTGGTATACTGGGAGACCACCTCCCCTGGTTTCAAATACTCTGATTTCAAAAGCACCCAGAGTTTTAAAATGATGGATATCTTTATTGAGGATTTTCACACGTAAACATGCTGCAGTTGGATGATAATTCCCTCCCATTCCCTTCATTGCCCTCTTCTTCCCCATCCCCATTCCAGTAAACCTGCCTTGTAATCTATCTATCCATCCATCTATCTAGATAGATAGATAGATAGATAGATAGATAGATAGATAGATAGATAGATAGATATACATATTGCCATGTAATCCATATATATATTGGTTTTTCAAAGTAGAGTCTCTCTCTAGCCCAGGCTGACCTGGAACTCACTCTGTAGTCCCAGGCTGGTCTCAAACTCACAGCGATCCTCCTATCTCTGCATCCCAAGTGCTGGGATTAAAGGTGTGCGCCACCCACACTCGGCTTCCCCCTTCTATTTGGACGTCTCGCTCTTTTTCCCCCTCCTCTGCCACCTATGTTAAAATGTTGATGGGGGGCTGGAGAGATGGCTTAGTGGTTAAGTGCTTGCCTGTGAAGCCTAAGGACCCCGATTCGAGGCTCAATTCCCCAGGACCCATTTAAGCCAGATGCACAAGGGGGTGCATGCGCCTGGAGTTCGTCTGCAGTGGCTGGAGGCCCTGGCGCACCCATTCTCTCTCTCTCTCTCTGTCACTCTCAAATAAATAAATAAAAAGGAAAAAAAAATTTTAAATTGTTGATGGGATCAACACTGTGCAGGTCTTATGGAGATAGTGACCTCCACTGTGAGGTCATGAATGCCCCAGTCCCTTCACGGTGGGAGGGGGGTGTCCCTCTGCCTCTTTACACTGTTCCTGCTCCCTCTTCCACACTGTTCCCTGAGCCTCGGGGGTTGTCACAGAAATGCCGTAAAGTGGTGGGTACTATGACTAGACAAGGAAAACATTACGACCTCATTGTACAGATGAAGGACTAAATCTCAGAGGGAACTAAGTTGCCTGGGATCATGCACCAAGAGGACAACAGAACCAGAACTTGATTTCGATGACTCATTTATCTATCCACGAGTGAACTTTCCTTAGCGCCTTCTATGACAAAGCCTGGGGTCATGTGGGAGACTCTTCTCTAACGTGCACATGCGCATAGTGGGGGCTGTGATAGGCTGTAGAGATGGTAACTCCAACTCTCAGGCTTACACTCCAAAGTTTTGTTTTCAACCTGTGGACTTCACTTTGGACTAAAAGGTGTCTTAGGATCTGAGATCAGAGCAGCTATGTACTGCTGATGTCTACACCACGATCCTACAACCAGCTGAATGGGACACCACTCTTAAGGGACATCATCTGGAGAACAAGGCCTTGACTCCTATACCTACTGTCATCTCCACTTGACAGATGTGAAAACTGAGGCCAAAGGTCAAATGAATAATGTCTACAACTTAAAAAAAAGAAACCAAAAAAACCAAGAGTTGAGTTTTAAAAGATTCTCTACGTTATCACTCCAGAACCACTGGGATCTTATATAGGTGCCTGTGAGGAAGGCATGAGGGCCTTAGATTCTGGTTCTTCCCTTCTGCTAAACAACTGAGGGACCTTGGAAAGTTACTTTACTTTCCCAAGGCTCAGTAAGCCTGTGGGATTGACTTTATGTCACCATTGCATGTAAGAGGGGACACGTGTTGGGATGTCGTTTTGCATGCACTTGTCAAAGGAGGCCTTTGCCAATTTCTGGGGCTCAGAGACCCCCCCTGAAGAATTCCTCAGATGGCATTCAGAGCCTTTGGTGTTTCAGGTTTCAACCCTTAGGCATCCTGTGGCTGTGGGCAGATCTCTTCCCCTCTGTGGCCCACAGGTACTTTACCTGTGATGCGTGACTGCAGTCGACCTTCTGGGCAGGACTGTTGGGAGGCCTGAGCCAAGAGACATGTCCCCTGGGAGGCAGGGGCCTGTTAGCAAAGTCAGATGCCCTTTCTTGAGGACCTGCTAAGAGAATCCTGCCAGAAATCTGAGGGGTTTTGCTTTCAAGGAAGGGCAGTAAGAAATTGTGTGTGTGTGTGTGTGTGTGTGTGTGTGTGTGTGTGTGTGTGTATGTGTGTTGGCGCATTTAGGGAAGAGGGGTTGTGGAGAAATACAGTAGTGACTGGGAATAAATAGCAGGGCATTTTAGTGACTTGCAGATGAGAGCTGCTCTTAGCTGAATGTGTTACCCGTCTACACATCAGTGCAACAGTGTCTGGAAAAACACTTAACTTGCCATAGGGTTCCAAGTCAGTGAGAGGAGAGAGAGCGACAGAGGGAGAGAGAGAGAGGCTGTTCTAGAAAATTGTCTAACCCTCTCCTTAGAGAAAAGGGCCTATGGGAATATAAAAGTTAGTGCTTGTTGTTAGCATTCTCTTTACTTTTTCACTGTGTGAAAATGTTGGAAGTCAGAGTAAATGTATGTCATTTTAAGAGATGGAAGGGAAAAAGAATGGGGGTGGGGAGGAAGAAAAACCAGGAAGGGGAAGGAAAGGAGAACAAGGAACTGAAAAAGAGAAATAGGGAAAGAGAAAGTGAGGGTAAGAGAGAGGGGGGGGGTAAGAAAAGAGAATGAGGGAGGAGGAGAGTGCAGAAGTGAGAAGAAGAAGGAGAGTTTCAGAGAGACGGAGAGAAAGAGTAGCTAGAGAGGCAGAGAGACAGGCCAGACAGGCTGGACACAAGGGTAGATGGGCAGGTGAAATGGAGCCGAGGCATGGAGACCCATTATCTTTTCCATGTTGAACCTGCCCTTCTCCAAGCGGCCTGGTCGCTTCTCGGGCCGCCTGGTCCTTGCATCTGCCATGCTCACAGCGCCGGATTCCCATGAGTGGCCAGAAGTCAGAGCAGAGCCAGCTGCGACTCCCTAGCCAGATGCTGAGCTCGCACAAAGCAGTCCACAGCCTGGCTGGGGAGGGGAGCCAGGCCTCATAGAACACAACCTTGGTTCTCCCGGGAGCCCCATGAGATGTCCAGGAAGGAAGCTGATGTGACCAAGCTGTGGAATCAGGCAGGGCTGAGTTTGTTGATTGAGTGGCTCTGATGATGTGTTTTTGTTTTGTTTTGTTTTGATTTTTCAAGGTAGGGTCTCACTCTAGCCCAGGCTGACCTGGAATTCACTATGGAGTCTCAGGGTGGCCTCGAACTCATGGTGATCCTCCTACCTCTGCCTCCGGAGTGCTGGGATTAAAGGCGTGCGCCACCGCACCCGGCAGCTGACCATGTGGTTTTTGAGCCTCACTTTCTTTATCTGTGAAATGACCATAATAAGAAAACACGTGTCATGGATGGTTAGAGGATGGAAGTGTAAACCAAGTGCCAAGGGCTGCTACAGAGAAAAGCAGAAGTTGTCAACCATGGTCTCCTTCAGGCACTGGAATTTCTTTTTTTTTTTTAATGTTTTATTTATTTATATATTTGCAAAAGAGAGAGAGAGAGAGAGACTAAGTAAGCAAGGGAGCCACTGCAAATGAACTCCAGATGCATGTGCCCCTTTGTGCATCTGGCTTTACGTGGTTCTTGGGCTTTGTAGGAAAGTGCCTTAACCACTGGGCAATCTCTCCAGCCCCAGGCTCTGGAGTTTTTCAATTGATTGCTGACATCCAAACACCCAAGAGTTTTCTCACAAAAGTCTGTGTTCTGAAAACTTAAAACAGGGGTAGTCATGAACCCTAGGGGTGTAACGTCTGCTGATGTCTGGATAAATGTGTACACTATGCTTATCAAACTGCCCAGTAAGCACTTCTCTTAATATTCATACCCTTATATTAATGCTACTCTCACTTTTGGTAGAGAATCTTCTCTTTTCAGATGGCAGTGACCTTGGGACGACTCAGAAGGTATCATGGTGCTGGAAAGAAGTGACTGGAGTACTGAGTAATATATCGATCACACCTTCCAAGGCTCAGGGTCTAATGTGGAAGAGGTTGTGGAAAGAATATAAGAGCCAAAGGAAGGGTAGGACTCCTTAAAACGTGCTCCCCTCAGACACAAAATGGCCTGGATATCCATGACCTCATAGTGCCTGACACTACCTAAACAAGACCATCATAAGAGGAGGAAAAGATCATGACATCAAAATAAAAGACAGACTGATTGAGATGGGGAGGGGATATGATGGAGAATGGAGTTTCAAAGGGGAAAGTGGGGGGAGGGAGGGTATTACCATGGGATTTTTTTATAATCATGGAAGATGTTAATAAAAATTGAGAAAAAAAAAGTCTGTGTTCTCAGTGCTATGTAAAATATTCTAGCGCCAGCAGCAGGACCCCCTGTCTGCTTTGTCCTACTCCTTCTTGTGGTACTGGGTTCTAGTTCCTTCCTTGACCTGGAAGTCACTGGACATTTTCTACACGCACCTATGTCTGCTTGTATCTCTGTGTGGCTGATGTGATCTTTCACGGAGGAAGCTGCGCAAGGGGAAGTTGTCACCTTTTGTGGTTTTTTTTTTTTTTTCCAGAACATAGCCAGGTGTCCAGTGCCCACCCCATCATTACACTGTAAGTACATTGCCTAAGGAGCTCTGAGATCTAAATGAGTGACTGCTGCTCTCTGAAGAATGTTTTAATTTAGTGTTAAAATAATGTGGTTTTCATTCCAGCCATTGTTTTGGGCTTTGCAAGGATTTTCAAGTATTTAGACAGCAACTCGGTAAAAACACATGCCTCCCCCACAGTGCCCCCAAATGATGGATTCTCCCAAGGATTAGAAGAAGACTTGGACATACACAGCTGTTCCTCAGTTTGCTCGTGCGTGGCCCAAGGACCCATCACCCCCTGCTATAGACAGCAAAATCCAGGTTGCTGAAGACAAGAGTGTAAAATGGTGTATGGTATTTATATGGGAACCTATGTGCGTATACTTTAAATCATCTGCAGATCTCTTATAATGCATGATACAATGTACATGCCATGCTAATAGTGGTTGTATTATAGAGTTCAGAGAGTATGGTGGTTTAAATGTGAAATGTCCCCCCATAGCCTCATATGTTTGTGATTAAGCCTCATCCTCCATCCCCAGATGGTAGAATCGTTAGGAGGTGGAGCCTTGCTGGAGGAGGTGTGTCACGGGAGGCGGGCCTTGAAGTTAACTAGCCCTGCTTACTGGGTGTTCATGAGCTAGACACTCGGACTACTTCCTTCCCTGCTACCTTGCTTGTGTTAAGATTTCCCTGCCATCAGGAAGCTTCCCCTTGAAACTGTAAACTGAAGTCCAACCTTTTCCTCCCATCCCATGCTTTTGGTCAAGTGTTTTGTCCCCAAAATGGAAGAGAGCAACAGCAAGGAAAAAAAAAAAATGTCTGTCCATGCTCAGAGCAGATGCAACTTTCCGAATATTTCCCATCAGAGACGAGTTGAGGGCTGGAGAGATGGCTTAGCGGCTAAGGCGCTTGCCTACGGAGCCTAAGGACTCAGGTTCGATTCTCCAGGACCCACGTAAGCATCATGCACATGGTGACACATGTGTCTGGAGTTTGTTTGCAATGGCTAGAGGCTCTGGTGTGTCCATTCTCTCCCTCCCTCCCTCTCTCTCATAAATAAGTAAATAAAAATAGAAATAAAGAAAGGGGTGAGTTGAATGCATGGATGTGGAAACTATCCTCTACCTGGAAGGCCAACCACAGGGCAAAGAGGCAGCAAAGTGCCCGAGGCTGACAGGGCAAGAGCCTCCCATTACTTAAGTGCCTGTTAACCAGGGATGTGGCCACCACAGACTCACCCGCTCACTCAGCATTTTCCGTCTACCATGGGAGGTCCTTGAGTAAGCGGACAATTCCAAGTTTGCCAAAAGATTAGTAAAAGGTGCTAGAGACCCAGAAGAAATATCTAACTGAGCTTGGAAGAAAGCGATTCCATTCCCTGGAGGAGGTGGAGGCCAAGGGAGACCCCAGATAACGAGTAAAGGTTTGCATGGAGCACGAACGAGCACTCTGGGGAGGAGGTGGGAACCGTCAGGTTACAGTCAGTGCCCCAGAAAGATGGCAGGATGTTCAGACATCATGGGAGTGGGGAGACGGCATGAGAGCTGGGCAGGAAGGAAGGCCAGGGTGCCACCGAAGAAGGGTTTCTACTGGCTGTGCAGAGACAGCTGCCCATAAGACTGCAGGCAGCAGGAACCACGGGCAGCTTTCCAGAATAAGAACAGCCTGATGATACTTAGGGGTTGACAAGATGATTTTGGAGGGGGGGGCGGCGGCTATGTAGAGGCAGCTCAAAAGATGTGAACCTAAAGGTTTGAGGCCACATGCATAACCAGCAGTGGTGTTAAGGAGACAGACCTGAAAGGCGACGCAGAAACCCATGCTGAGGAAAAGCTGATGTGACTTGGCGACAGCTGCGGCATCCCCAGGGGAGTGTGATTTGCATAAAAGCTGGTCCCAACTGAAGGGTGGTTAGATGAGTTCATTCATCCAACAGCAAACATTTATAGATGCTAACTGTGCTGGGAGTCCCAGATCGAGGCTGAGGAAGGCTGAGAAGAACAGATCTTTGCCCTGCAAGTGAAGAGCCACCTGGAAACGCGGCTTTTAAAAAGGTTTTGCTTTTAAATCATTAAACAAATTTTTTTTTTTGCATGTGTGCATGTGTGTTTGTGTGCATGATCCCATGTGTGCATGTGTGAGGGCAGGCACACACATGTGGAGCTCAGGTCGCCCCTCACTGCTCTACCTCATTTTGTGATAAGGTTTCTCTCTCTGCAGTCTTGCTCTACTGGGCTGGCCATGGAAGGGTTTCTGGGAAATTCTCCTGTCTTAGCCTCCCATCTTGCTGTCAGTGTGCTGGGCTTACGGAGGCCCTCCATGGCACCTGGCTTTTTATCTGGGGGTCTGGGGAACTGAACCCAGGTACTCTGGCTTGAGTGGTGAGCTCTTTATCCACTGATGCATCTCCCCCAGCCTCCTTGAAAAGGATTTGTGTGAGCTGGAGAGATGGCTTAGGGATTAAGGCACTTGCCTGTGAAGTCTAAAGACCCAGGTTTGATTCCCCAGTATCCAGATAAACCAGATGCACAAGGTGGTGCATGTGCCTGGAGTTCATTTGCAGTGGCTAGAGGCCCTGGTATACCCATTCTCCACCCCCCTCTTCCTTTATCAGAAATAAATAAATGAAATATTGTAAAAATTTTTTGAAAAAGAATTTTTTGTGACCCAGCATCATTTAAGGCAGGTGGTACCTCTTCCTCTACCTGCCTCCCAGTTTCATGCTCAGATAAATGCACTGCCACCACTGAATGCAGACAGGAAGGAAGAACCAGGCCTTACTGACAAATTACTGTGTGTCAGGCATGATGCCAAGGGCTTGTCACCAACTATCTTACCCTTGAATGGAGTTCAAGGTTTGGCAAACTTTCTGTAAAGGGTCAGACAGCCAGTCAAGAGTTCAGGCTTTAAAGGCCATATGGGCTCTGTGATGACTCCAGTCTATCATTGCAAAGTGAGAACAGCCACAGACTAAACATAAATGAATGGACAAGGCTGCATTCCAATAAAACTTTATTTATAAAACCAGGCTGAGGGCTGGATTTGGCCCCCATCCATACTTTGCTAAGCCAGGATGGCATTTGCAGGACTCCACTCCCACTGTAGATGAGGAAACTTCCCGATGCCTCAGACGTGTCCCCCCGGGAATGGAGAGCGGTGAAAGCCGGATCGCTGAAAAGGGCTTACTGAAGGACAAGAGTAGGAGCGAGGGGGAAATAGCAGGGACACCTGGGTCTTCCAGAGATGGCCACAGTGAAGAGCAGCTAACCCCCGGATGTAGGGCTGGCAGGTGGAGGTCGTGGAGAGAAACTGTGCTTTTTGGTGGAATGTCGACTCATTGCCTCTCTGCCCAGCGTAGAGGGGCGGGCGATACCATGACCCCTTCTCCTCCCGTGCCCAATCTCCCTGCTGTTGTCTTCTTCCCATTGGTCCCAGCAGAAGGAAGGGAGCCACTGAGGCAGGCAGAGAAGGACGGGGAGGATGGAGGACAGACAGAAGCCACGCCTGAGGCTCAGCGAGCCTGAGCAGCTCAGGTCATACAGCAACAAAAGAGTCATTTTAAGTCACCTTTGGTCAGCGTCTTGTCCAGTCATCAAGTTTTGTTGTTGTTGTATTTTATTTTATTTATTTATTTTTATTTTTGAGGTAGGGTCTCACTCTAGCTCAAGCTGACCTGGAATTCACTGTGTAGTTTCAGGGTGGCCTCAAACTCATGGTGATCCTCCTATCTCTGCCGCCGGAGTGCTGGGATTAAAGGCGTGCGCCACCATGCCCGGCTGTAGTTGTGTTGCTTTGTGTGTTACGTGTTTCTGGGGATGGAGCCCAGGGTTGACCACGCACACTAGGTCGGTGCTATACTCCTGAGACACCTCAACCTGCCACATTCTCTTCAGTTAGAGTTGGACATGCCACAGGTAACAGACCACGAGACAAGGAGGACACTCACTGTACGAGGAAGCCGTTCCCCAAAAGACCCCTTCCCCAGGGAACCAGACATGCTTGGGCCAAATCCAAGCTCCCAAGTGGCTCATTCTACCTCTTAGAACACCAGTTCCCCTATGTGGAAATTTGCGTCAAGGTTTTTCATTTTACATAAAATGTTTCTCAGGGATAGTCAACAGACCTCCATCCAGCCCCTACTGGGTGTTGGTTTAAAAAGCAAATTCCCAGGGCTCTCCCTGACTGGCTGAGCCTCAGGTTCTACGGCTGGGATAAGAAAATGTGCCCTCTTGTTGGGTTCCTGGAACTGGTTTGAGCTTTGCATCTGTCTGGGAGAACTCAATCTTTTGCTTCTTGTGCAAATTAAATAATCCAGTGCAGTAGCAGATCCAAAATTAGTTCACCAACCACTTGAAGAAGAGACCCTCTAGGCTGCTATTGACTGGGGCCAGTTCATCATATCATTGCGGCCTTCGGGAGACAACATGACCTTCAGTCCCATTTTATAGCTGGAAAAACTGGAACCGAGAGAAATGTTTGAGCCTTACAGGCATCCACTGGCTCAGACACAAGCAAGTCAGCTCCTATCCACTCCTCCCATGTGGGGCGGGGCAGGAGGACTCCGCAGTGTACAGTCACTGGGCAATCAATCCCAGAGGGTCCTGGGGTGGGGGGGGGGAGCCCAAGGACTGAAGCAGAAAGGCTCTGTCCCCATAGGAACCGCAGAGCGGGGCCACCCAGGAGGACCTAATAAATTCATGTGAGCCCAGCCATGCCTCCAGAGAGGGGCAGCCTCCATGGGGGCTGCAGAACCTCAGCAGGGTGTGCGAAATGATCCAGGCTGCTTAATCCACACTAGGGGCTTCCAGCTTCTGAGCAAAGGCCTCCCTTCTTCCTCTTTTTCCTTTTAAATCAAGTCATGGGACTGGTCTGTGGCAAAAGGTCCTCTGACTCTCACAGACAGGCAAGTGCGTCCTTGTGACTGCCAGGTTCCTTTCCTTGGCATCTTTCTGTGGAGGCACCTAGACATGGATTTTTTTTTTTAAGCTAATAAATCACAAACCTTGTTTGAATTCTGATCCCGAACAGATGCATTGCATATGGCCGGTAGACTTGGAGTTGCAAATAAATATGTTTGGAAACCAAATATTTGAAAAGCAATTCTTTTTCTCTTTCTTTCTTTCTTTCTTTCTTTCTTTCTTCCTTCCTTCCTTTCTATTTTTCCTAAGGGTTGCTGCCAAGCTCAGCCCAGGGATTCAGATTCCCCTGAAGCTACTGCCAGTGTTATACTCTCTCAGCCAGAAGGGAGACATAATGGCCCAGAGGAGAAGTGCATGGAGCGTTCGGCTTGCATACCAGTCCTCACTCACTAGAGGTCCTGGCTGCCTGCAGTGTTGGGCTGAGAATAGACGTAGGCTTAGTTGGAAAAAAATGCCATTGTTGATTAGCAATGTGTTCCCTAGGACTAGAAGCAGGCAGTGAGATATGCATGACTTATCATTGCCACCTCTGTCCTGAGGGTTTTAGGGTAGACCACTTGGCTACTTCCTCTTCTCCCAGGCCGGTGCTTTGTTTACTTTGAATAAAGTATAATGAAAATTTTAGGGCACAAAACACAGCAGCTTTGAAGAGTCTCATTAACAATGCCCTAAGGATACCTAAATGGTCTTTTTGCTAACTCAGCCCTTTGCCTGAAGGTAAGAGCTCACTTATCTGGATCATCCTGGCCCCAGGGTGACACTTCTCACAACATTTCCTCTCCTTCCTTCCTTCCTTCCCCCTCTCCTTCCCACCTTCCTTCTCCTCCTTCCCTTCCTTCCTTCTCCTTCTTCCCTTCCTTCCTTCCTTCTCCTCCTTCCTTCCTTCTCCTCCTTCCTTTCCTTCCTTCCTTCCTTCTCCTCCTTCCCTTCCTTCCTTCCTTCTTCTCCTTTCCTTCCTACCTTCCTTCCTTCCTACCTTCCTTCTCCTCCTTCCCTTCCTTCCTTCTCTCCTTTTCTCCTCCCTTTCTTTTTCTTTCCTTCCTTCCTTTCTTCCCTCCTTCCTTTCTTCCTTCTTTCTTTTTTTCTTTTCTTCCGTCTTTCTTCTCTCTCTCTTTTAATTTATTTCCATGTGCGTGTGCACATACCAGGGCCTCTCTGTTGGAACTGAACAGCAGACACTTGCCCTACTCTTTGTGTCTGGTTCGCATAGGTGGCCTAGGCATTGAATCCCAGCTGACAGGCTTTGCAGGCAAGTATCTTTGATCCCTGAACTATCTTTTCAGCCCAACAAATGTTTTGTTGTTTTCCCGGTGTTGTTGAATGTTACCTGTTTCCTGACCAGGATGCCAGCTTCACCAGGACGAGGACTTGGTTTGATTTTTGTTCATATCTACCTGGCAGTGAAATGGCATCTAGGAGAATCTGGGTGACCCTTTGCTGTATGAAAGTTTTACTTATTTATGAGGGAAAAGAGAAAGCACACGCCAGGGCCTCTTGCTACCACAGATGAATTCTAGACACATGTACCATTTTGTGTGTCTGGCTTTACGTGGGTACTAGGGAATAAAACTTGGGCTGGCTGACTTTGCAAGCAAGCACCTTTAACGGCTGAGCCACCTCCCCAGTCCATCATTCTCCACCCCCCAGTTCCTCCTGTATGTGCTTCATTATTATCATTCTTTTCAGCTTTTCCTCACTCTAGCTCAGGCTGACCTGGAATTCACTATGTAGTCTCAGGGTGGCCTCGAACTCATGGTGATCCTCCTACCTCTGCCTCCCAGATAGATGCAGGGAGTAAAGGCATGCGCCACCAAGCCTGGCTTCATTATATTATTATTGTTGTTGTTGGCTGCAGCACCAGATTCAATGAAACAAATGGGTAACCACTAGCCTGGTGAGGGAAACAGACAGACAAGTGGATGACCGGAGAAGAGAATGGAGACCTGGCGTGGTGGTGCACGTCTTTAATCGCAGCACTTGGGAGGCAGAGGTAGGAGGATCACGGTGAGTTTGAGGCCAGCCTGAGAATACATAGTGAATTCCAGGTCAGGCTGGGCTAGAGCAATACCCTACCTCAAAAAAAATAAAAAAATAATAAAAAAAATATATATATAGAAAAGTACAAAAGAGAGAGAACAGAATGGAAAGCAACAGGAAAGATGGGCTCTGGGGCAGAACTGAGATTCCAGGGAAAGCCAATGGCTTGGCATGCCAGGGGGCATTGGCACAGGCTTCCCCTCATCCTAGGGTTTTGAAGGAAGAATAGGAGTCCTCTTAAGAGTTGGATGTGTTCTATATACTTATGTCTTTGGGACCCACTCTGATCCGGTTTTCAAGGGCAGCCTTTGAGCGTCCCCTGGTGTGATTCGGAGAGAGCCGGGCTTTCTCTGGCCCGACGAGCTTAGTTGAGGACATTGCGTGCAGCAGGCTCCGAGGCAACATCTGTCCCTCTGCGCTCTGTTCCAGGAGACACTGTCCTTGATGGCTCCCTGCCTGGTCCAGAAGCATGTGCAGTCTGTTTTTACAGCCTTTTACTCAACTCAGCTGGGAAGGGGGGGGGGGAGAAACATGCCAGCTTCATTCATTTTTTTCTTCCTGTTCTTCAGACACTCTAGGCTACAGAAAAGCTGACTCAGCAGACAGCCCTCCTGGAGGACCTCAGATGGATGCGAACACAGTCTCACCATTGAAGAGACCTACTGGGGCTGGGACGATGGCTCGCAGTGAAAAGATACTTGCTTGCAAAGTCTGCTATGCCAGGTTCGGTTCTCTAGTACCCCATGTAAAGCCAGATGCACTCTCTCTCTTTCTCTTTATCTGCTTGAAAATAAATAGATAAATAAAACTTTTTTTTTTTTTTTTAAAGACCCACTGTCTTCCAATGCCATCACACTCACACGGGCTCCTAGTAAGTGCCATGATTACATGCTTGCTCTGCGAAGGCCTGAGACCAGTGCCTCACCATACCAGGTCCCGTGACGTTAATATTATTTTCTTTTTGTAATAGATTTATTTATTTATTAGAGAGAGAGAGAGAGAGTGAGAATGGGAGCGCCAGGGCCTCTAGCCACTGCAAACGAACTCCAGACGCATGCACCACCATGTACATCTGGCTTGCATGGGACCTGGAGAATCGAACCTGGGCCCTTAGGCTTCACAGGCATGCGCCTTAACCACTAAGCCATCTCTCCAGCCTTTATTTTCTCAATTTTCCCACATGCACCCTAAGTCCAGATTCCCCCGGGGAAAGAAATGACAGGGCTACACCCCAGGATTCCCAAACTCACATCTCACCCTACACTTATGTGCTGGTTTTTTATTTCCTTATCAATTCCTCTCTACTTTCAAAAAACAAAAAACTTGAGGCGACTAGGGGAAATGCAAACAGAAAACATGACCAGGGAAGGGGGAAGGGAGGGAAGAGGAAGGGGCGGTGGATCAGTCAGTCATGGCGGTCAGAGCCTAGAGGCCAAGGAAGGAAGGGATTGTTTCAACAGTGCGGGATGCCGGCACTGGGAAGGTCAGGCTGGTCCAGTCCACTTGGCAAAGCTATTCAGGGGGTCTCGCCTTCTTTGTCCATCCCGGGAGCCAATGAGGAACATGTGGTACCCCATGGCACCACGGCTGGGGGCTTGTCCTTTCTCCTTTGCATCTGCCAATGGTTACTTCATGTCTGAAGGTTTGTTGTGAGATAAAAACACATCTAGAAGTACATGTCCCCAGTGGAGGGACACTGTCCATTACTGCCACTGGCCATCTTCCTCACTCTCTCTCTCTATCTCCTTTGTAAGACATCATAGCATGGCTCCATTTGCACAGTGTGTTTTTCTTTCCTTTCACTCTATCAACCTTTCCTGGTCTTTGTATTAAAACGTGGGTCTTATAAAGAACATATGGTAGGGGCTGGTGAGATATCTCAGTGGTTAAGGCTCTTGCCTGCAAAGCCTAATGACCTACGTTCAATCCCCCAGAACCCACGAAAGCCAGATGCACAAAGTGGCACACGCATCTGGAGTTCATTTGCAGTGGCTAGAGGCCTTGGTGCACCCATTCTCTCTCTCTCTCTTTCTCATCTCTCTTCTCTCTGTCTCTCTCTGCTTGCAAATAAAGAAAGAAAGAACATACAATGTGTATATGTGTATATATATATATATTTTTTTTCTAGTTTTTTGAGGTAGGGATTTACTCTAGCCCAGGGTAACCTGGACTCTGCCTCCCGAGTGCTGGGACTAAAGGTATGCACCACCACACCCAGCTTTTTGTTTGTTTTTTGTTTTAATAATTATTTTCATTTATTTATTTGAGAGAGAAAGAATGGGGGTGGGCCAGACTTTTTGTCACTACAAATGAACTCCAGACACATGTGCCACTTTGTGCTTCTGGCTTTACATGGGTACTAGGGAATCAAATCCAGGGAGTTAGGCTTTGCAAGCAAGTGCCTTAAGCCACTGAGCCATCTCATTTGTTTGTTTGTTGTTTTTCGAGGTAGGGTCTCACTCTGGTCCAGGCTGACCTGGAATTAACTATGTAGTCTCAGGGTGGCCTCGAACTCATGGAAATCCTCCTACCTCTGTTTCTTGAGTGCTGGGATTAAAGCCGTGCGCTACCATGCCAAGCTTTCTGCTCGGTTTTAATTGTAGTTGGATAATTACTGACTTTCAGTGGGTCTGTGTACCTCATTCACTTGTAAGGCACTTAGCATGTATTAAGGAGTGGATTGCAATCTTGTGGTTTGCTTTCCATTTGTCCCATTTGTTCATGACTTCTTTTCAATTAATCTTTTATTATTGTATTTATTATATATAATATGTATTATATCATAGATCATTATAATATAATGTATTATATTATATTTATTACAATTATTTAAATCTTATCCTCTGTTAATCTTCTATGCTAACTTTTTTTTCTTTCCAAAATTTTTTTTTATTGACAACTTCCATGATTATAAAAAAAATATCCCATGGTAATATCCTCCCTCCTCCCACTTTCCCCTTTGAAACTCCATTCTCCCCATCTCAATCAGTCTCTTATTTATTTATTTATTTATTTATTATTGGTTTTTTGAGGTAGGGTCTCACTCTGGTCCAGGCTGACCTGGAATTCACTATGAAGTCTCAGGCTGGCCTCAAACTCATGGTGATCCTTCTACCTCTGCCTCCTGAGTGCTGGGATTAAAGGTGTGCGCCACCACTCCTGGCTCTCTCTTTTATTTTATTTATTTATTTTTTAAATTTTTTTTGTTCATTTTTATTTATTTGAGAGTGACAGAGAGAGAGAGAGAAAGATGCAGAGAGACAGAGAGAGAGAATGGGAGCGCCAGGGCTTCCAGCCACTGCAAACGAACTCCAGATGCGTGTGCCCCCTTGTGCATCTGGCTAACGTGGGTCCTGCGGAATTGAGCCTCGAACCGGGGTCCTTAGGCTTCACAGGCAAGCGCTTAACCGCTAAGCCATCTCTCCAGCCCTCTCTCTTTTATTTTGATGTCATGGTCTTTTCCTCCTATTATGATGGTCCTGTGTAGGTAGTGCCAGGCACTGTGAGGTCATGGATATCCAGGCCATTTTGTGTCTGGGGGGAGCACATTGTAAGGAGTTTTACCCTTCCTTTGGCTCTTACACTCTTTCTGCCACCTCTTCTGCAATAGACCCTGAGCCTTGGAAGGTATGATAGAGATATTGCAGTACTGAGCACTCCAGTCTATGCTTACATTTTTGTACTATATTTTATTTTTAATTTTTTTATTTATTATGCAAGCAGAGAGAGCTAGAAGAGAGACAGACAGAGAGAATGAACATGCTAGGGCCTCCAGCCACTGCAAATAAACTCCAGATGCATGTGTCCATTTGTGCATCTGGCTTTATGTGGGTACTGGGAAAGTGAACCTAGGTTGTAAGGCTTTGCAGGCAAGCACTTTAACCACTTCGCCATCTCTCCAGTCCCTAGTTTTTTTTTAAATTAATTGTGAAGTTTGCTGTATGAACATAATGCATATTGGTCATACTCCCATGGGATTATAGTCTTATGTCTCCTCTCCCCTGCTCCTACTCCACTGAGGGTCCTCCTCATTGGGGTTATCAGTATTCACTGTGGGGTCATGAATGCACCAGTCAGTCTTACGGGGGGAGACACTATTTCAGGATAATGCTTCCCGCCCTGTGGCTCTTACATTCTCTCTGCTCCCTCTTCTGTAATGCTCCCTGAGTCTTGGCATACAGTGTGTTATAAGTCTCCTTGAGTGGAGCTCTCAGCAGCCTCTGATTTTCTGCCTCGATGGGTTTTGAGTCTCCTCAGTGTCTACGGCCATCTCCCTGGAGGAGGTTCTCAGGCCAACCATGAGAGCAGCACTCATTTAACTCGCCCGCCACTTCCTCTGTAATGTCTCCTGGATTCTGCAGACGTGATAGAGATGACTGTCCTGTGCTAGGCAGACAGCTTTCTTTTCTCATCATACTGATGGGCCTTGGGTCTCCCCAGCCTTCGCTGCCATCTGGGCCCTGGTCAGCCTACCCTACTTGGTACCCAGGGCTTTGGAGTGTGATTGGATCTGGAGTCCCTACTCTGGTGGCAGCTAGCAGTGGCAACATCATTGTATTATTCTTTTTTTAAAAAAAATATTTATTTATTTATTTATTAGCCAGGCGTGGTGGCACACGCCTTTAATCCCAGCACTCAGGAGGCAGAGGTAGGAGGATTGCCATGAGTTCAAGGCCACCCTGAGATGACAGAGTTAATTCCAGGTCAGCCTGGACCAGAGTGAGACCCTACCTCGAAAAAACCAAAAAAAAAAAAAAAATTATTTATTTATTTATTTGAGAGAGAGAGAGAATGGGCATGCCAGGACCTCCAGCTACTGCAAACAAACTCCAAACACATGCACCACCTTCTGCATCTGGTTTACGTGGGTCCTATAGAATTGAACCTAAGTCCTTTGGCTTTGCAGGCAAGCACCTTAACTGCTGAGCTGTGTCTCCAGCTCTCTTTGTACTTTTCCTAAAGCACTTTCTTTGCAATTACAGTGGGCACTTGACTTATCAAAGCCTAATATATGAGGCTGGGGAGATGGCTTAGTGGTTAAGATGCTTGCCAGGGAAGACTGAGGATCCAGGTTTGACTCCCCAGAGCCCATGTAAGCCAGATGCACAAGATGGCATGTATCTGGAGTTCATTTGCCTTGGCTAGAGGCCCTGGCATGCCCATTCTCTCTTTCATAAGCAAATGAATGAAAATTTTAAAAAAATTTAAACCTAATATAAAGGTGATAAAATGAAAACATCTGTGAGGCAGTGCTCCTGGGACTACCCAGACTGCCACCCCTGTACTGTACTAAATCAGCCTGTTGTCTTTCTTAAAAAGAAAAATCAAAAACATTTACATTATTTAAATTAAGTCTATTTTTTGCACATGTACGTATGCTGTACACATGTGTGTATGCAGATGCATGTGCCTCATGCATGCATTGGCCAAAGGAAAACATTCTCTTGTCTCTACGCCCCACAGGACTAGGGTTACAAGGAGTACCCAGCTAAGTCTCATTTACTATGCCAGCTTAATTTACCTTTGAGGTAACACAGTATTGCTATCAAATACTTTGATTCTGCATATCTTTGAAATCCACAAGATATCTTATGGTCATTTTTAATATATATTTATTTGAGGGGGCGTCTTGCAGCTGCAAATGAACTAGCTGCATGTGTCACTTTGTGCTTCTGGTTCTACGTGAATACTGGGGAATCAGCCTTTGCAAGCAAGGGCTTTTAACCACTGAGCCACCTCCCAAGCCCTTATTGTCATGTTTACACTTAACCAACCTCATCTGCACATGAATCCTGTGCCCTGCTTCTTAGCACCTTCCCCTCCATTACTCTGTGTGACATTTCTGTTGCCCAAAGAAGTTGCTCCTAAGACAGAGAGAAAGCACGGGCCCACCAGGGCCTCCAGCCACTGCAAACAAACCCCAGATGCATGTGCCACATTATGTATCTGACTTTACATGGGTACTGGGGAATCGAACTCAGGTCATTTGGCTTTGTAGGCAAGCTCCATAACCACTGAGCCATCTCTCCAGCCCTATTCCTGTTTGCTCCTAATCCTGTTCTTGGTATGACAGATAACTTTTGATTGAATACTAGGAAATTTGTTTAAAACATTATACAGGCTTCAGAGGATATTATCCCCCCCCCCCCAGAGAATTTTCCTTAGCTTCTGGAACAGAGGTAGGGACAGAGGTAATGGGTGGCTGTGCTGGTTTAAGAATAAGTTTTAGTCCTCATAAGACCTATCTTATTTCCACATCACCTTTGTTCCTAAGGTGCAAGATGACATGAGCCATGCTCAAAAGTCGACTCAAGCCAGCCTAGGAAAAACTGGAAGTATTTGTTAGATAAGCAATGTTACTCTGGAAAGGTGGGGTGCACATGGGCCTGAGAGACCATAGGAATCAGGGAGTTGAGCACCCCAGGACTCTTTCTCCTGCCTCCCTGATTTCTGACTTCACACAAATGTGGCTGGGGACATGATCCCTAGAAACTTTGAGGAGCATGTCCAAGGTTCTCTGTCATAGACTAAGATGACTTGCTCCCTCCAGTCTCCAGGCCAAACATGTCAAGAAAGAGCAGTGACTGGTATATCTGTATCACCGTGACACCAGGTCGAGGGAGTCCTGCGAACAGATGACTGCAGAAACAGAAGGCTGCACAGAGAAAGAAACATGTCTCAAAAGAATGAAAAGGACAGTTGGGCACTGTGGTAGTTTGATTGTAAAATGTCCCTCACAGCTTCAAATGTTTGTAACCAGGCCTCTTACTTAGTCCCCAGCTGGTGGAGCCATTGTGAGGTGGAGCCTTGCTGGAGGAGATGTGTGGCAGAGGGTGGACCTTGAGGTCCAGCCCTACTGAGTGTTGACAGTCAGCTAGTGGTCACTTGTTCCCCGCAGGCAGGGCACCTTGACAGACTAAAGGCTGATTCCATCCAAAATTCACCCTGGCAAACCTACCAGTTTATTAGGCTTCCTTACCGAGCATGGGCGAGGGATCCCTTAAAAGTACCTTGAGACCCCCAAAGCAGCCGTAGCACAGAGAAGTCTCAGCACAGCATAGGTAAAGACCTCCTCTTAGCTGCATAGGTGGAGTTGCCCATCCCTTGAGATAGGGGAGATTGCATACAGCTGGTAAAGGCGCAGTTGAGATTTCAAGTGAAGATCTAATGACCCTCCCAGGTCCTTTCCTCTCCAGGAAAATGGCAACAGGCCCATTTTCGGGAATGTCTTGTGAGCGATCATAGCTGCTTCTGAAGGACATGCTGACTGTGGTTTTCCTTGGAGGACTACATCATATAACTGCACCGTAAATGGCGGGAAGTAGAAGGAGTCCACTGGAGAGGGAGTGTGTATGATCAATACACAATCGATACATGTGTGAAATTGTGAAACAATGAATTCTAAAAATTTCCACATTGAAAAATAGGAAAGGTTTACTGGCTTACAGTTTAGGGGTTCAGTCCATGATTGGCTGGTAGGAAAGGTTTCCTGGCCCACAGTTTAGGGGTTCAGCCCACGATTGGCTGGCTTCTTTCCTCTGAGCCTGTGTTGAGGCATCATGGTAAGGGGTGGTGGGCAGTTAAGGAGTGGAGGGGCCAGGGTCTCCATACCCACCTTCAAGGGCACAGTCAATGCCTGGAAGGTCTCCTAATAGGTCCCCACATCTTAAAATTCTCTCTCCAGAGTGCCAAGCTGGGGGCTAAACCTTTAAAACCTGAGCCTTGGGCTGGAGAGATGGCTCAGTGGTTAAGGCGCCTGCCTGCAAAGCCTAACCACCAGGGTTCGACTCACCAATACCCACCTGAAGCCAGATGCACAAAATGGCACGTGCGTCGGGAGTTTGTTTGCAGCACCTAAAGGCTCTGGCACACGCATTCTCTCTCTCCTCTCCTCTCCTCTCTTCCCCTGTCTGTCTCACTCTGCATGCTTAAAAACAAAACAAAAAACCTGAGCCTTAGGGAGCATTCTAGATCCAAACCATAGCCAAGCATGTGCTCAAGGGCAACTAGGAGCCAGTGTCCTAGCAGCAAGCACAGCCCTGGATGCTGGATTCCATCACCAAAAGCAGCTCCTGCAGAGGTACTTGCTTAGATGAATGGATCCAAGGGCTTCTCTGAAGGGCTCACCAACATGAGAAGTTAAAACTCCAGAAGCCTGAGCCCCCCAGATGATCTTCTCTCACTCTCGGAGAGACTGAACTCTCTCTTTGATCCAAAGTTCTCCAACAGCCCTGCAAAGGTGGACAAGAGACACATACAGCGTCACCAGGCAGGTTCTGGAATTGCTATGATGGGGAGTTGAGAACTTCAGTGGATGGTATAGACTTTGTTCGGTACGTAAGACTTAAACCTTCATCTCTGAAAACAAAGATGCAGAGGGACCTTGGTGTGAGTGTGGAAACCTTCTAAACCCTTCCTGGTACCTGTGTTTGAAAGCTGGGACCAGGCATCCAGCTCCTCAGTTACCTACAGGCTGAGCAGGATTCCTGGAGCTGATCTCAGATTGCTTCTCACCGCGTAATCACTGCCAACAGACACGTGACGCACTGTGTAGTGTTAACAGGCAGGAGGTTAAGTGCAGCTCACAGGCCCTTTGATGTATTAAACAGCGAGGACTTTAACGTAAGAGAACTGTAAACCTCAAATCAGAGTTAATCACACTAATTTGCTGAACTCCGAAACCAAACCAAAACATTCATTTCTTCTTAAATTGAACCACAAATCCAAGTTGTTTTGATCTATGAATCTATCTAACAAAAGATTTGAGGTAGCTTACAAGAAATACATGCAATAAAACAAAAATCTAACTAGATAAAAACCAGGATCGGGAAAAAAATATTAAAACCAGAAGGAATATTACAACGTTGATATGCAAGACCTATGAAGTAATTTAAGTTGAAGCAGTGAGTTACTGAGCCCTCTGGCAGTGAGAGCAACACAAAAGACGAATCGGTTACGTGGCATGCATTATCCACAAAGAGAACTCATTTTTAAACACAAGTTAACCAGTGTGAAACTAAACTTAATCCCTTCTGATAGTCAGGGGTGGGCAGGAATTGAAATCACACTTCAAAATATTTCATTTTGTTTCAAGGTCTCATTTCATACCTACAGTGCCTTCAAACCCACCAATTTCTTTATCATTTAGTTTCTGTTTTCAACTGGCATTCAGCCCCTGGTCAAAGACATTGGAGGGTCCAGAT
Organism: Dipus sagitta; assembly: GCA_036346955.1. Taxonomy (NCBI): domain Eukaryota; kingdom Metazoa; phylum Chordata; class Mammalia; order Rodentia; family Dipodidae; genus Dipus; species Dipus sagitta. The sequence continues at coordinate 44,716,950 of CM070777.1, read as the reverse complement.
CTTTTTGATTCTTGCCTTAAACTCTTTCAAGCTCTTGCTGTATTGATTTTGCACATGACCTCATTGTTTTAGCAATTAAAGAATAAACCTTGCACGTGTGTCTCTGGGGAAACGAGACTTTAAGAGGGTAAGTGTTGGTCTTGCACTGTAGTGCAGTTCTTAATTCCCAGAGAACACCTCCTAAATTGTTTGGATAAACTGAGGAAATGTCAGGGGAGCTCTGACACTGAGCATGACATTAATCTTTGTAACCATTCCTCCAGATGTGCTGGAATGTTCTGAGGATGCTAGGCTGGCCAGCGCCGTCCTCTCTTCTCTGGGCTGGGGGTGGTGAGACAACGCTCAAGTGAGGCAGCCAGTTCTGTTCTTTCCTAAGTATTTTCACATCTGAAAACCCATGTTCCAATGCTCGATGGAATAAGAATGCTCCCCATCTACTACATGCAAAAGCAGGCCCCTAAACAACAGAAGGGCACGATTAGCCGCAATTTTTGTGGTTAGAGCTACAAGTATAGATACATGGAGTGTATATGCATTCACACGTTAAGAAGATTCATAATATTTATTTAGACTTTATTTTATTTTTTATTTATTTGAGAGAGATTGAGAAAGAGGCAGATAGAGAAAGGGAAAGAGAGAGATTGAGACAGAGAGAGAGAGAGAGAATGGGCATACCTGGGCCTCCAGCTGCTGCAAATGAACTCCAGACACATGTGCTACCTTGTGCATCTGGTTTACATGGGCCCTGGTGAATCAAACCTGGGTCCTTTGGCTTTGTAGGCAAGTGCCTTAACCACTATGCAATCTCTCCATCCCTTTATTTAAAATTAATTTGTTTATCTGCAAGCAGAGAGAGAGAGAGAGAAGGGAGAGAATGGGCATGCTAGGGCCTCTAGCAGCTGCAAAGGAATACAGATGATTGCGCCACTTTGTCATCTGGTTTTACATGGGTACTAGGGAATCGAACCAGGTTGTTAGGCCTTGCAGGCTGGTGTCTTAACAACTGAGCCATCTCTCCAGCCCCATAATACTTATTTAAAATAGATTGGGAGATGTCTCAGTGGATAAAGCGCTCGTCACCCAAGCCAAAGTGCTAGAGTTCTATTGCTAGTCCCCACTTAAAAGCTATAAAAAGGGCTGGAGGGATTGCTTAGTGGTTAAGGTGCCTGCCTGCAAAGCCAAAGGACCTAGGTTTGATTCCCCAGGGCCCACGTTAGCCAGATGCACAAGGGGGCACACACGTCTGGAGTTCATTTGCAGTGGCTGCAGGCCCTGGCCTGCCCATTCTCTCTCTTTCTCCCTCTTTCTCTGTCAAGTAAATAAATAAAATAAAATATTAAAAAGCTATAAAAAGCCAGAAGCCATGATGGGCTTCTTTAATCCCATCATGCTGATGGTAAGGTGGGGCAGGGACAAAAAAATTTCCAGGAAGCTTGTGGGGAGTCCAGCAAAAAAACAACAGAGGGAGAATCCAAAGAGAGAAAGCCTTCCTCAAATGAGGCACACAGGCCAGAACTTACCCTAAAGTTGTCTTCTGATCTTCACATGTGCACTGTGACATGCATCCCTGTGCACATACACACACACACACACACACACACACACACACACACATCCAGCTCTCTTTAGGTAGAGGGATTCTTTTTAAAATATTATTTGTTTATTTATTTAAGAGAGAGAGTAATATTAGCATTTCAGGGCCTCTTGTTCTTGCAAATGAACTCCGGACATATGTGCCACTTTGTACTTCTGGCTTTATGTAGAAACTGGGGAATCAAACCCAGGCCAGCAGACTTTGCAAGCATGCACCTTTAACCACTGAGTAATCTCCCCAGGCCACCAGGTGGAGGGATTCTTACTGTTCCCACTTTGCTAAGTTTTCCATGACAAATATATGCTCTTTTACAATGACTGAAACCCAACAATTAGTCCTGTTTTACACCAGAAACAGTCATGTTAGAATATCCAAAGGATCTCACATCTTCCTGTAGCAGAAAAATGTACAACCATGATTTAACCAAAATTTTTCTCAGTGGATGGTTAAGTTGCTGGCCAATATTTACTTGGGGATGTACAAACTATAGTCACATGGTAAAGATTTCTTTTCTTTTCTTTTCTTTTTTTAAAATTATTTTTGTTTATTTTTATTTATTTATTTGAGAACGACAGACAGAGAGAAAGAGGCAGAGAGAGAGAGAGAGAGAGAGAGAGAGAGAATGGGCGCGCCAGGGCCTCCAGCCACTGCCGACGAACTCCAGACACGTGCGCCCCCTTGTGCATCTGGCTAACATGGGTCCTGGGGAATTGAGCCTCGAACCGGGGTCCTTAGGCTTCATAGGCAAGCACTTAACCGCCAAGCCATCTCTCCAGCCCTCTTTTTGTTTGTTTGTTTTTGTTTTTTTTGAGGTAGAGTCTCACTCTAGCTCAGGCTGACCTGGAATTCACTATGTCGTCTCAAGGTGGCCTAGAACTCATGACGATCGATCCTCCTACCTCTGCCTCCCGAGTGCTGGGATTAAAGGCGTGCACCACCACTCCTCGCTATGTGTTAAAGATTTCTGAATGACCCCACCTTAAAGAGAGATCAGGATCAGTCCTGAGATTGTACACTTATTGCTACTTGGGGGGGGGGTCTCAGATCAGTTTGCAAATATTGTCAAAACCAAAATGAAGTTTTAATACCCACTGCATAATTTGTCCTCACTCCATCTGTTGACTGCAGAAACAAGTTAGCTTCTCCCTCGTGGCCCTGCCCCACTCTCCTATTCCTCTCCACCCCACAAGTTACTTTCTTGTTGCTGGGACAAAATAACCAGCCTCAGTGGCACCCATTTCCAAGTATCTAAGTCTTAAGAAGACAAGCTGAATGCAGAAAGGCATTTTTTTTTTCTAGGCAGGATGACAAGCCACACAAACAGCATGTGTTTACATGTATGTGTGTACGTGTGTGTGTGTGTGTGTGTGTGTACGTGCATGTGTGTGTGCCCACCATCGTGAATGTACTTAAAAGTGTCTCTGTGTATGGTCACCTATGCAAGTGACCAACACCCCCTCCTCAAGTTCATGGTGCAAAATTAGCCCCTTTTCTTTTAGTGATCAATAGTCACATCTGCTTTTTGTGAAATAGTCCTCCTCTCAAAGGCTCTTTGGTATGGCTTGGATGATGGGTTCTAACGGTCTATGTGTTAAAGATTTGGGTTCCCGGGATAGAGGGATGGCTTAGTAGTTAAGGCGTTTACCTGCAAAGCCAAAGGACCCAGGTTCGATTCCCCAGGACCTACGTTAGCCAGATGCACAAGGGGGAGCACACTTCTGGAGTTTGTTTGCAGTGGCTGAAGGCCCTGGCACGCCCATTCATTTTTTCTCTCTGTCTCTTTCTCTCTCTCTCTCCCTCTTTCTCTGTCAAATAAATAAATAAATAAAATTATATATGTATATGTATGTATGTATATATAAAAGATTTAGAGCCGGGCCTGGTGGCACACGCCTTTAATCCCAGCACTTGAGAGGCAGAGGCAGGAGGATCGCCGTGAGTTCGAGGCCACCCTGAGACTCCATAGTGAATTCCAGGTCAGCTTGGGCTAGAGTGAGACCCTACCTCGAAAAACCAAATATATATGTGTGTATATATATATATATATTTGGTTCCCAGGGCAGTGTTGTTGGAAGATGGTAGTACCTTTGGAAATGTTGTCTGGTGGGGGGAGGTAGATCTTAGGACAGGTCACTGACTGATATGCCCTTGGGCATAAGGGGGTTCTCAGCCCTTTTCTCTTTGACTGTTTTTCACTCTTTTTGTGAAGATCAAGTGTTTCAGGGTCCATGTGAACCTGGAGCTGAGACCCGGTTACTCTGTTCTGGAAGAGGACACTGGGAGATAGGACAATGTCCTCAGCTGGAGAAAACAAAAAGCCACAACTTCCAATCACCCCCCACAGCACGGCAGGGGCCACCGCTCCACGGGGAAAACAGGTAGCGTTGGGTTTTGTCCGCTCATGGATGACTTTCGCAGTTCCAGCCGGGCTTTTAGTGTGGGAAAGTTCAGTGCTTCTAGGGGTGCGCTCGGGGTGGGTCTCTGCACCAAAGAAGGAGTGGCTGGGGAGGAAAGCTATACCCACAGGGTCAGGAGGGCTTCCCAAGTCACATCCCCATTCAGATGGAAGCTCCTGGTCAAATGCCTTGGATCATTACAGATCTTTTGGAAGCTTAGAATCTCAAAGGTGAAGGCTGAAATCTTGGTCCCTTTTTCTCCCAGAAACTTCCTCGGCCTGTGTGAAGACTGGCCCAGCTCCTTTTCCTGAGACCTTTCGGGCCCAGTGGATGTAGGGAGAAAGGATAAGTTAAGAGTGCACTGAAAAGTCGCTGTCCTGGGCTCAGAGGGAGAAAAATGCTCTAACCCCCAACCTAAACCCAAATGCTTGTCCCTGCTGGTATCATTATAAACACAATTCAAGTGCTTTTGGCTTAAACACAAAAGGCTTTTATACTAAGACTATAACTGGCTGGCAATATATAAGATGACAGGTTTTGCTTTTAAAAAATAATAAAATACAACAACAAAAATAAACTCTTCATTAGTAATAACTCCAGTACATGTGTTCCTGAATATATATCTATAATAATACTTATCACTTAATGAGCAGCATACATCCAGCAGGCATTGTGCCAAACATTGCATAAGTAATACATCCTTTTATTCTCCAAATATACCAGTGAGCTAAAAACTGTTCTAAGCCTTGTACTGCAAGTGATGAAACAGAGGCATAAAGAAGTTAAGACAATTTGTCCAGGGTCATACAGTCAAAAATTGTTTTAAAAGCCAAAATACAAACCCAAGTTATCTGACTTCAAAGTCCTCATCATGTATGATTTTTTTTTTTTTTTTTTGAGAGAGAGAGACAGAGAGAGGGAGAAAGAGGCAGAGAAAGAGAGAATGGGAGTGCTAGGGCCTTTCAGCCTCTGTGAATGAACTTCAGACACTTGTAACCCCCCTTGTGTACATGTGCAACATTGCATACTTGTGTCACTTTTGCATCTGGCTATGCGTGGGACCTGGAGATTTGAACAAGCATTCTTAGGCTTTGCAGGCAAGCTTCTTAACCGCAAAGCGATCTCTCCAGCCCCATGTGTGATTTTTTTAAATTAAAAGATTTCATTTGGGCTGGAAGGATGGCTTAGCAGTTAAGGTGTTTGCCTGCAAAGCCAAAGGACCCAGGTTCTATTCCCCAGGACCCACGTTAGCCAGATGCACAAGGGGGCGCACGCATCTGGAATTTCGTTTGCAGTGGCTGGAAGCCCTGGCAGGCCCATTCTCTCTCTTTGTTTCTCTCTCTCTCTCTCTCCCTCTTTCTCTGTCAAATAAATAAATAAATAAATATTTTTAAAAAGATTTTATTTTATGAATAACCTTTATTTTAGAACAATTTTAGATTTACAGGGAAGTTGAACAGCTAGTATAGGCTATTCCTCTGCCACCCTGGCTGTGTACTTTCTCCCGGTAGCACCTTATAGTAACGTTCTTAGCTAAAGCTAGTGAACTGATGTTGACACATTACTGTTAATTAAAGTCTACCATGTAGCCAGATTCCCTTGGGCTTGACCAAACTCCCTTTTCGGTTCCAGGATCCTACCTAGCATATTGGGGTGATATTTAGTCATTCTGTTTCTTTTGCTCATGGCTGTGATAGTTTTGATAACTTTTGGTCTGGCATTTTAATGGATGCCTCTCTACAGCCAATTTCTTGTGATATTTTCCTCATGATAAGACTAGAGTTATGAGGTTTTGGGGAGGAAGGTCACAGTGGTAAGGTGCCATTTTCATACTTGTATAAATTACTTTCTTGTTGTTAGGACAGAATACCCAACCTGAAAGCAGCTTAGGGACAGAAGAAGTTTATTTCTGTCTTACAGTTTTGAGGGGACATGCCCATCATAGTGGGGAAGGCACGGCAGGGGCAGACAGCTAGGGGGAGAGGGTCACATCATCACATCTGCCAGGAGGAAGGAGAGAGCGACACAGCATGTGGGGCTAGGCAGTAGCACCTAAAGTGACAGACTTCCTCCACCTCCTTAAAGATAATTCGACCCCCCCTGAACAGTGCCACCAAGTGAAGGTTAAGTATGCAAACACATACGTTTACTGGGGGCATTTGACACTCAAAGCGCCATTGTGTCCTGTCAGAGGCAGGCGTCCGCAGCAGTCCATCAGTAGTGAGGACGTGAATCACCTGACTGAACCCGGGGCTGGCTGAGGTGCAGGCAGAAGGCGCTTGTGCTCGTGAGGGAAGTGTATCAGCTTTGCTGAGGATCCCACACAGCCTTGCAGGCAAGCCAGCTTCGTGACACCCTCCCCCCCATATTCCCTCTGAGGGACTACCAAACGCCATTCTGTCCATGCTGCTGGGGGTGGCAGAATCAGGTTCCCCAGTCTTTATAACTGGGGATTCAGGAGGATTATCCCTGCCCACTCATAGTGGCCCACCTAGCCATTCTGTTTTCCTCTTTAATTATCACAAGTGTCCCAGGCTCAAGGAAGCAGCAATGCGGTCCCGCGCTGTCGTAGTCCGTTGTTGTGCCATGGTGTGTTCATCCACTTTTACCTATTGAAGGCCATCCCATGGCTGCCAGGTCTGGGCAGTAATGAATAAAGCTGATGTGTAGACTTCTGTGGGGACATTGGCTTTGACCTCGTTTGGATAAAACACCAAGAAACATAATTGCTGAATCACAAGGCGAGATTGTGTTTAATTTAAACTGACAAGGCTGTCTTCCAAAACGGCTTAATCATTTGCATTTCCACCAGCAGTGAATGAGAGGTCCATATTCTCGTCTGCATTTACCATTTCCTTTTCTTCTTTCTTTTTTTTTCTGTCTCGATTGTGGCACGCGTAGCGTATGTATGGTGTGGTGTGCAGGTGACATACACACGTGTGTGTGCGGAGGCCAGAGAACAGTGGGTGGCACCCCTCTGTCACTCATCTGCGTGCTTCCTTGAGACGGGGTCTCTGGCTCAACTCAGCTGCCGTTTATGGTCTGCAAGCCCTAGTAATTCTGCAGTCCCCCACCCTCAAACTGGGGTTACAGAGGTACTTGACCACACCCAGGTTTTTAGTGCTTAGGGAATCAAACTAAGGAGGTCTCAGACCCTCTCAGGCCCTTGTGCTTGAAGCGGCCAATGCTCTTAACTGCTGGGCCCTGGGCTTTTCGAAAGAAGGGATTTAGATACGAGTAAGATATAGTCATAGTAATAATGGCCAAGGGGGGGTGGACTGCATAACAGCACTAAGATATCATTCTCACATTCCTTCCTTCCTTCAGAAAAGCGCACTCAGCTCCCGCTATGCCAGGTATGACACCAGGTGCTGCCCAGTGTGGTGCAGGAGCCAGGCTGCGGGGCTATTGGCTACAGCTGCGCCATCCTTGTTTAGTCTTGGGGAAGCGCCTTTCTCTTCTCTGGGCCTCAACTTCTCACAGGGCCCCTCTACTTCTAGCCGCTGATCTCATCTGTGAAATGGGCTTATCCAAACACCATCTGCTTCACTGGGTTCTCACAGATTAAATGAAGGAATGCATGCAGGTGCTGGAGAGATGGCTTAGCAGTTAAGGCGCTTGCCTGTGAAGCCTAAGGACATAGGTTCAGCTCCCCAGAACCCACCTAAGCCAGATGCACATGGTGGCACATGCGTTTGGAGTTCGTTTGCAGTGGATAGAAGCCCTGGCATGTTCACTCTCGCTCGCTCTCTCCTTCTCTCTAATAAATAAATAAAAATAAAATATATTAAAAAATGAATGTACATAAATTACCAAGGACCGTTAATATTTGTTATCCAATAGCCTTACCATTTATTCCTATCTTTTTGTTTTTGTTTGTTTTTTGTTTCCAGGTAGGGTTTCACTCTAGCCCAAGCTGACCTGGAATTCACTTTGTAGTCTCAGGGTGGTCTTGAACTGACAGCAATCCTCTTACCTCTGCCTCCCAAGTGCTTGGATTAAAGGCGTGTGCCACCACACCTGGCTGTTTTATTTAATATATTTAAGGTAGGGTCTCACTCTAGCCCAGGCTGACCTCTGTGACATATTCACTATGTAGTCTCAGGCTGGCCTGGAACTCACAGCAATCCTCCTACCTCTGTCCCCAAGTGCTAGGATTAAAGGTGTGTGCCACCACGCCTGGTTTATTCCTATCTTTCAGACACCTGCCACCTGCCTCTCTGTGCGCCCTAGACAGGTGTCTCCTAAATGCCCTCCAGGGCCCAGCCTCCAGGAGGACTCAGGAGTGGGTGAAAGCAGGGAATTCAAATCTCTGCGAGTATGAACCATATAATCAACTGAGAGCAGAGGAAGGGCCAGGGGTGGGGGGTTGGGGAGTACCTCGGGAACCCTCCCAGTGGGGGCAGGGTTGGGCCTACATCCTTGCCTTCCAAAAGCTTGCGCTGGCTGGCTGGCGCTGGGCACAGACCCCGGCTGAGCTGCGCTGGGGGTGCCGAAAGGTAGCCATGTGGGTAAGTCCTTCCAGCTGCGGCCAGGTGATCCCCGCCTTGGTGCAAGGAGAGATGATACCCCCCAAGGGCCAGGCCTGGTCCAGCTCAGCCGGCCTCGCGTTTCGGAGAGCTCAGGTCCAGCGTGAATCATTCCTTTTTAGAACGTGTCTAAATGTGTTTATAAAATAAAGCTGCGGCCCAGGGCTGCTCCGGGCCCGGCAGAGTGGGAAGGTAATATGTTTTTAATTGGAGAGATTGGGGGAAGGAGGCAGCCGGCCAGCGTGAGCTCACCCCACATGCATGCGCTCGGGCGGAGAACAATCCACGTTCAAATTCCTGGACGACGATGGCCTAGCCACAGGACTGGCCTCACTAGGTAGAGGCAATCCTCCTGCCTCTGGGTTCAGGCCCTCCCAGGTTACCTGGATTCTGGGAGCCCACAGAAACCATAGGTCCCCATAGCCCTGGATCAGCACAGGATGGTCAATTCCAGGGCACGTGGGCACATGGGGGTCCTAACACCCACGCACTGGACCTGGTGAAGCCCTGCCTTTAAGAAGTTCCACTTACTCCCTCAATTTGAAGAGAATTTGAAGCGAAATGAGAAATCCTATACCGCACTGATGTAAAATGTCCTCGGTTTGATGACTGGCTTTATTGGATTTTATCCTATTTACTCCCCTTCCCCCTTAGTTTTAGGCTTGTGGACCAAATCAAATAGATGTGCAGGCCCGATTTGGTCTCTCAGACCGTGACCGTGGCCTCAGGGGTCATGTCCTGGCTGTGGTGACTTAGGAGGGTTATACTGCTTCTCTGAGCTTTGGCTTCCTGGGCTAGAAATCTGGTATTTTGAAAGCTACTTTTCCTGACTCTCAAAAGGTTTCCAAGTCGAGGATAGAGAAGAATGACAGGATGGGAACTGGAAGAGGCACTGGGCACCTGCTATGTGCCATGGCCCTGAGCAATTCTTTGTAAGAACACACAGAGAGGGATAATGGGTAAGCCGGGCCCTCTTGCCGCTCTAAACAAACTCCAGATGTGTGCTTCACTTTGTGCATCTGGCTTTATGTGGGAACTGGGTGATGGAACCCAGGCCTTCAGGTTTTGCAAGCAAGTCCCTTTAAGGGCTGAGCCATCTTTCCAGTCCAATTAATGTGTTGTTGTTGTTTCGTCTGTCATACCCCTGATTCTGTACATTCCCATTGTGCACATGGGGAAACTGAGGCCTGAAGAGGGCAAGCTAATTTTAGAGCCAATCTGTTCAACTTCAAGAAGTTGAAATTAGCCGGGCGTGGTGGCGCACGCCTTTAATCCCAGCACTCGGGAGGCAGAGGTAGGAGGATCCCCGTGAGTTCGAGGCCACCCTGAGACTCCATAGTGAATTCCAGGTCAGCCTGGGCTAGAGTGAGACCCTACCTCGAAAAACCAAAAAAAAAAAAAGAAGTTGAAATTATCCTTGGAATTAAAAATATGTATTTTATTTTTATTTATTTATTTGGTTGGGAGAGAGAGAGAAAAAAAAAGAGGCAGAGAAAGGGAGGAAGAGAGAGAGAGAGAGAGAGAAAATGGGCATGCCAGGACATCCAACCATTGCAAATGAACTCCAGACGCATGTGCTACCTTGTGCATCTGGCTTACGTGGGTACTGGGGAATCAAATCTGGGTCCCGTGGCTTTGCAGGCAAGCGCTTTAAACAGTAAGCCATCTCTCCGGCCCTATACTTGGAATTTTAAGAAACAAGCATGATAGCAAGAGTAGTGAGAATCTGTTGAGAGAAAGTCAGGTGTAAGTGTCGCAAGGCCGTGCCTGGGAAAGATACTTGAGCCCCAGGGACCCTAGCTAGTCATCACACACCTATTCCATCAGCAAGAGCTTTTGGTGTTGAGGGCTTGACCAAGTGGATACTGTGTGACAGGAAAATATGCCTTGGTTTAAGGTGCCAGGTATGATGGTTATTTTTAAAATATATTTTCATTTATATACTTGCAAGGAGAGAGAGGGAATATGAATGGGTGTGCCAGAGCCACTAGCCTTTGCAAACAAACTCCAGATGCATGCACCACTTAGTACATGGAGCTTTTCATGGGTACTGGGGAATCGAACCCAGGTCATTAAGCTTTGCAGGCAAGGGCCTTAGCTGCTTAGCCATCTTTCCAGGCTCCACCTAGTAGCTCTTCATGAAAGATCAGTCCTAAAGAAATATAGGCGGGCTGGAGAGATGGCTTAGCGGTTAAGCGCTTGCCTGTGAAGCCTAAGGACCCCGGTTCAAGGCTCAGTTCCCCAAGACCCATGTTAGCCAGATGCACAAGGGGGCACACATGTCTGGAGTTTGTTTGCAGTGGCTGGAGGCCCTGGCACGCCCATTCTCTCTCTCTCTCTCTCTCTCTCTCTCTCTATCAGCCTCATTCTCTCTCTGTCTGTCGCTCTCAAATAAATAAATAAAACAAAAAAAATTAAAAAAAAAAGAAATATAGGCAAAGGCTTTTAAAACAGAATTAGCAGAAAATCGAATGTTCACCATACAGGAAATAGTTGAATAAGTTATGTAATATCTATATCAAGAATATTATGTAGCTTTCAAAGAATGTGCAATAACATGAGAAAACACTTATAGTAGTAAGAAAAGAAAGCAAGGACAAAATTAAATAAAAATATATATCATACTCAAAGCAATGTAAAGAAAGATGAGGGAATTTTATTGTGTTAATTTTCTTCCTGGTAGGATTTTAATTTTAACTAAGTTTTTTTTTTCATTCTTATGTTGCAATTTTTAGGCTTTTTCTAGTGTGTGCCTTGCATTTTTAGAATCAGAAATGTACATATTTATTGGATGTAATGGACCTCATTCCATCCAGTTTGGGAAGTGGATGGGTCTAGAGCCAGGATTCACATTTATTTAAAAAATAAATAAGTAACAAAAGCCCAGAAAGAAATTGTGCAGAGGAAAAGACTCCAATGTAACATGGTAATTACCAGTAGGATTATTGGTGATTCCCCCATCCCTTTTCTTTTCAATCCTCACTTATTTACTTGGAGAGAGGAGAGAGAATATGTGTATGGCTATGCCATGGCCTCTTGCCACTGCAAATGAACTCCAGATGCATGCACCACTTTGTGCATCTGATTCTATGTGGTACTGGAGAATTGAACCTGAGCCAGCAGGCTTTGCAAACAAGTGCCTTTAGTTGCTGAGCCATCTCCCCAGCCCTCCCTTCTTCTTTAGACTTCTCTATGGTTTTCAAACTTTTGACACAGATATTTCCTACGGTTGGCAAACAAACATAAGATAGTCCCTGCATTTGCAACCACCCCGGGCAGGGAGAGATTCTTGACAGAAGAGCCTGTCTTAGAATCCAGGTTCTTCCCACCCTGTTCTTGTGTCCATTCAGGCTACTGAACCTGTCCCCTACGACCATGGTACCGTATGCAGAAGGCTTGTGATCATATTTGAATTTGAATTTGGTTTTTTTGTTGTTGTTGTTGTTGTTTGTTTGTTTTTGGTTTTGGTTTTTGGAGGTAGAGTCTCACTCTAGCCCAGGCTGACCTGGAATTCAGTATGGAGTCTCAGGGTGGCCTTGAACTCACGGCGATCCTCCTACCTCTGCCTTCTGAGTGCTGTGATTAAAGTCGTGCGCCACCATGCCCTGCTGAATTTGTTTAAAGCCAGTGAAATGTGAAGTCAGGATTCTCTCATAGCTTACAGAGGAATGGCGTGGCTCAGTTCTTCCAACCTGTTTAGTTGAATGGTTCTATTTAATTGAGGCAAACACAACAGTGGTTAGGACACTGCTAAGTGGGAAGGCACAGTATTCTGACCTTGTTCCATGATCTAAGCTCCCTTGTCACTTCCTATAACTGTCTTTTTATGGAGCTGGTCACCCTTCTGCACTGGAAGTTCATAAGGTCTCAAAGAATCTTTGCTGAAAGTCAAGACCATCTTGTTCTCTGGACAGAGCTGCTGGAGTTCTTGGGGTTCTGCCACCTGCTGGAGGTTCACCCTGTCCAGTCAGGTGGATGGTGTCAGCACAGAATTGGATGAGGGGGCATCCAGCTGGTGTCCTCCGCAGAAGTGAGTACTTGCTTGGGACACCCCCCCTCCACTCTCGTGTCAGAAGCATGCTGATAGGGTGGAGTGGTAGTGCCAGAGTTTGTTTTAAATAGTCTATTCATTTATTCATATTAGAGAAAAAGAGGCAGATAGAGAGAGAATGGGCGCTCCAGGGCCTCCAGCCACCGCGAATGAACTCCGGATGCATGCACCGCCTAGAGCATCTGACTTTATGTGTGTACTGGGCAATAGAACCTGAGACCTTGGCTTTGTAGGCCATTGCCTTAACTGCTGAGCCATCTCTCCAGCCCTTTTAAACTACATATTTTATTTACTTGAGAGAGAGAGAGAAAAAAAAAAAATGAGGCAACAGAGTTTGTTCAGAAGTCAAGATCATTAGCCTGATTTTACAAGCCATGAAGATGATGTGACGATTGGCTTTTCCCTCCCCCTCTCTGCCCAGTTCTCTGTCACCCTGTCCTTCACACAGGAGTCCTGCAGATTCTCGAAAATGAAAGTCTTTCTAAAACAGGTGGGCAAACAAATGAGAATTTCCACTGTGCCCCAAATCTCCGGCAGGTGCTTGTTTCTGCAGATTCACGCGCACTCTTGCTCAGCAGGCCTGCAGCTGTCACTCAAGCAGGGATTCGTGCTCACCATGGTGACGGCTTGCGCTCAGTGAGGTGGCCGGGTACCCCCTTGGGAGCAGACCCTCTTCTGTATTTTTGTTTGCTGTAGGGATTCTTTTACTTATCCACATATATATATTTAAATTAATTAATTTTTGTTTGTTTGTTTTGAGGTAGAGACTCACTTTAGCCCAGGCTGACCTGAAACTCACTGTGTAGTCTCAGGGTAGCCTTGAACTCATGGCAATCCCCCTACCTCTCCCTCCCAAGTGCTGGGATTAAAAGCCTGAGCCATCACGCCCAGCTTTTTAAATTTTTTTAAAAACTTATTTGCAAGGACGGAAAGAGAGAATGGACACACCAGGGCCTCCAGCTACTGCAAATGAACTCCACATGCACGCACCACCTTGTGCATCTAGATTTAAGTGGGTCCTGGGGAATCAACCCTGGTTGTTAGGCTTTGCAGGCAAGTGCCTTAACCACTGAACCATCTTCCAGCCCACTCTAGGGATTCCTTTTTAAAATATTTATTTTTATTTATTTATTAGAAAGAGAGAGAGAGAGAATGGGCACACCAGGGCCTCTAGCCACCACAAAAGAACTTCAGAAGCATGTGCCACCATGTGCATCTGGCTTATGTGGGTCCTGGGGAGTCGAACTTAGGTCCTCAAGCTTCACGGACAAGTGCCTTGACCACTAAACCATCTCTCCAGTCCTGCAGGGATTCTTAAACACTTCATTTTTGCCTTAGAGGACAGAGGGAGGGACAGAGGGAGGAAGAAAGGGATATTCATATCACCTAAGGTCATTCTACCTTATTTTGAAGACAATAAGCACATTTAAAAAATAGTTTTATGGGCCTGGCGTGGTGGCGCACGCCTTTAATCCTGGCACTCGGGAGGCAGAGGTGGGAGGATCGCTGTGAGTTCCAAGCCACCCTGAGACTCCATAGTGCATTCCAGGTCAGCCTGAGCTAGAGTGAGACCCTACCTCGAAAAAACAAAAAAAAAATAGTTTTATGGGAGCTGGGTGTGGTGGTGTATGCCTTTAATCCCAGCACTCGGGAGGCAGAGGTAGGAGGATCGCTGTGAGTTCGAGGCCACCCTGAGACTACATAGTGAATTACAGGTCAGCCTGGGCTGGAATGAGACCCTACCTTGAAACAACAACAACAACAACAACAAAAATAGCTTTATGGGGGCTGGAGAGATGGCTTAGCAGTTAAGGCATTTGCCTGCAAAGCCAAAGGATTCACGTTCGATTCTCCAAGACCCACGTTAGCCAGATGCACAAGGGAACGCATGCATCTGGAGTTTGCAGTGGCTAGAAGCCCTGGAGTGCTCATTCTCTTTCTCTCTCTCTCTCTCCCCCTTTCTATCTCATAAATAAAATAAAATAAGATTTTAAAATAGTTTTATGGGCTGGAGAGATGTCTGAGCCATTGTGATACATATCTGCAAAGCCTAAGAATTCATGCCCAACTCTCCAGATCCCACGTCAGCCAGATGCACGTGGTGGCACATGCATGGCTGGAGGCCTTGGCACACCAATTCTCTCTCTCTCTCACTCTCATAAAAAAATAGCTTTATTTCTTTATTTGAGAGAGAGAGAGAGAGAGAGAGAGAGAGAGAGATTATGGGGGTGCCAGGGCATCTTGCTGATGCAAACAAACTCCAGACACATGTGCCTACCGCTTCATGCATCTGGCTTTACAGAGTTACTGGAGAAAGGAACCCCAGGCTAGCAGGTGTTATACCCAAGTGCCTTTAACCACTGGGCCATCTCCTCAGCCCCACACAATCTATAAAGGTAAACCATCCAAGCAGTTTCATTATAGACACAGTACGCACATAGTAAGTTAATTCCTAGAAGGCAAGGTCCTGAAGAGTCGGAGCCCAGGAACGAAGCAGATCCAGGTCACCACTCCAGTGTGTGATCGCGGGCAGATGACATAAGCCTCAGTTTCCCTCAACTGTAAAGTGGGGGTAATTGCAGCCTCATGGCACTTAGCTTCACTGACACAACTGTGCAAAGCACAGAGAGCTCTAGAACACGTGATTATGCCCAACAACACTAACAGATTTCCAGTTAAGGGGGCAATGAACCCCCCCCCCCAATTAGCACACTCCCCAGGTACCCATGGTCTCTTGTTTCCATTTGACCTGAGAAGAGAAGCAGGTCAGGACTGGAGAGAGGACTTGGAAATGGAAGTGAACCCCTCACTTCTCGCAGGTTCTAGACCTGTAGCCAGACCCTTCTATACCATGCTGTTCTCTGAAATGTGTTCTAGATGCACGAGAGAACGGAGGTATTAGCAAAAACAAAAACAAACAAACAAAAAATAGAAGAGGGGGCTGGAGGGATGGCTTAGCAGTTAAGGTGTTTGCAAAGCCAAAGGACCCAGGTTAAATTCCCCAGGACCCACGTAAGCCAGATGCACAAAGGGGCACACGCATCTGGAGTTCATTTTCAGTGGCTGGAGCCCTGGTGTGCCCATTCTCTTTCTCTCTCTCTCTCCTTCTATTTCTCCCTCTTTCTCTCTGTCAAATAAATAAATAAAAATAAAATATAAAAACCTAGAAGAGGGACTAGTTGGAAAGAAGTTCAGTGGAGGGAAGATCGGAAGGGTGGGTGTAGGAGGGGGATTATTATCAGGGTACATTGTGTGTATGTATGGAGACTGTCAATAAAGTTTACAGAGAAAACAGACTTAAGGTAGAAAAAAATGATGTTAGCCAAAGTTTGGAAGGGCCTTTTGGAAAAGATAAAAAGACAGTGCAGGGCTGAAGAAATGGTTTAGCAGTTAAGGTGCCCGCCTGCAAAGCCTAAAGACCCAGGTTCAATTCCCCAATATCCACATAAGCCAAATGCACAAGATTTCACATGCATTTACACACACACACAGAGAGAGAGAGCAGGTAAGAAAATATTCTTTCCTCCTACACATCCTTTCCTTTTTCACTTAGGACTCTAGAGTTAAAGACAGGATTCCTAGAGATGCTGCAGCCACAAGGACAAGGCCAAAGAGATTCATAGAGACACCAACCCAGCCTCCAATCCAGCCTGGGGGTGGGGGCTTGTTATAGGAAATAGCTGTGTCTTTACTATTCGCTTTTATTTGGGTGCTCTGTGGTAGGTTTCTCTATGACGCTATGAGAGTGAGTTGCCCAAACATAGTACCCAGCGTTCCATGGAGTGGTGTATGAAGGCAAAAGCCCAGCTGGTCTGCCACGAGGGCTCATGTGGCGGCGGTCATCAGGAGTGTCCTTGTCCTTGCACAGTGTGGCAGCTGCCTCCCACCCGGAGGAAGCATGTCAGGACAGGAGGGTCAGCAGGATGTTCCTGTGAGCTGTGCACTCGGAAAGCTCAAAAGCTGGGGGACTCTTAGATCTGTTAAGACAGAGCATTTAATCCCAGCACTCAGGAGGGTCATGGTGAGTTCAAGGCCACCCTGAGACTACAGAGTAAATTCCATCTGGGTCAGCCTGGGCTAGAGTGAGACCCTACCTTGAAAAACAAGCAAAACAAAACAAAACAAAACAAAAATACAAACTGTAGGGGTTAAGGTTAGTGGTTAAGGCACCTGCTTGCGAAGCCCATGGACCTAGGTTTGATTTCCCATCCCCGTACCCACATAAGCCAGGTGCACATGGTGGCACATGCATCTGCAGTTAGTTTGCGGTACATGGAAGCCTTGATGCACCCATTCTCTCTCTTTCTGCCTCTCTCTCTCTCTCTGTCTCTCAAATAAATAAATAAATAATAAAATATTTTAAAAAACAAACTGTAAAGATAGAAAATGGGAAAATCAGAGGTCCCCAGAGGCAGGCTCAGAAGAACCCATACGGGCTGGGGAGATGGCTTAGTGGTTAAGCACTTGCCTGTGAAGCCTAAGGACCCTGGTTCGAGGCTCGATTCCCCAGGACCCACGTTAGCCAGATGCACAAGGGGGCGCACACATCTGGAGTTCATTTGCAGTGGCTGGAGGCCCTGGCGTGCCCATTCTCTCTCTATCTATCTATCTGCCTTTCTCTCTCTGTCTGTCGCTCTCAAATAAATAAATAAAAATACACAAAAAAATTTAAAAAAAAAGAAGAACCCATACATGAGAGCCAGCCTTTGAGCTGTTGGCTCCTAACCACTCCCCTCCCTCTGTATCTACCCTGTGAGATGCGTCTGGGGCCCTGTAATGTACAGTTCTCCAGCTGCGTTCTCTTAAGGAGATCAGTGGGTGTGAGGAGCGAGTTCTATCAAGGGGAAAAAAAAAGTCAAAATGGGTAAGGGGGTTCTGAGCACTGAAAGGGGAGTCAGGGGTGGTGTTATTTCGGACACATTGGGTCTAGACCTGTGGGCTAGGCTACGCAAACGCCACCTGGGTGTGCAGCTGGCATTTGAAACATTGCTAACCTCTGCTGACCTGCACTTTGTACCTCTCCCCTTAACAACCCAGGGGCCAAGATTGCATCTGACCCCTTCTCAGGAACTAGCTGTGCTCTTGCCAACAGAATCATTACCCCTAGCCAGTGATGGAATTTTCAGTCCCCTTGGGTTTAGAGCTACAAATCTAGCTGCTGTTTTGTAAAACCTCAGGGCACGCTTCAAGACTGTTTGAGTCTGTGTTTTTCCCAAGTGCAATCCTATGTGGCTCCAAATGAATGCTTGACTAGAATAACTGTTGACTTCATTCTAGATGAGTGATTCTCTCTCTCTCGTTTTCTCCCAACCTCTCTCCTTCTCATCCCTGAGAACTAGCTTCCCACTTCTTATGATGGCAATAATTTCCCTCAAGCTTGTAGAATCTACTAATAATCTCACTCTCTTTGCCCTAAGATCCAGAGTGTTCTCTGCAGTTACTTACCTCAGTGTTACCATCCTTCCCCCTTTCTGCCCTTCCATTCTTTTAACATCCATTTAATCAATCCCTTGTATTAAGGTCCCTCTGTTAGAAATCCCTGGGATAGGGTTGGAGAGATGACTCTGAGGCTAAGGTGCTTGCCTGCAAAGCTTCATCAGCTGGGTTCCATTCCCCAGGACCCATGTAAAGCCAGACACGCAGAGTGGCACATGCATCTGGAGTTCCTCTGCAGTGGCTAGAAGCACTGGTGTTCCCATTCTCTCTCCTTGCAAATAAATAAATAAGTAAAACTTTTTTTTTAATCTCTGGGATGGCTTCTGTTGTCATTTTTGTACTGTGGTTGGTGCCTCTGGCCCTATGTCTAAGAGCTGACCTAAAGAATTCTCAGGTGAGATCAGAACTGAAGACATCAAAAACTTCCTTTTTTGAGCCAGCGTGGTGGCGCACGCCTTTACTCCCAGCACTAGGGAGGCAGAGGTAGGAGGATCACCATGAGCTCGTGGCCACCCTGAGACTACATAATGAAACCCAGGTCAGCCTGAGCTAGAGTGAGACCTTACCTTGAAAAACAACAACAAAAACAACAAAAAACTTCCTCTATTATTTTCTTAAAAATATTTTTATTTATTTGTTTGCAAGGAAAGAGATAGAGACAGAGTGGGTATGCCAGGGCCTCTAACCACAAACGAACTCCAGACCCACGCACCACTCAGGGTACTGGGGAATCAGACTCAAGTTGTCAGGCTTTACAGGCAAGCGCCTCAACCGCTGAGCCAGCTCCCCAGCCCAACATAAAAACAACCAACCAAACAGAACAACAGCTAAAAAGAACTTTTAAATCAGATGAATAACTGTTGTTTTAATATTAGATATTGCTGAATACTTAATAGCTGAAAAATAATATGTCCTGCGAGATTTGGAAGCCCAAGGTGAGGGAGATGGGAGATGGAACAGAGGAGGCTGAGAAGGTAGGGAGGAGGGAGGAACTTCTGTAAACAACCTGAGGTCTCAACAAACGGCATGAAACCGCCTCGCAGTGGAATTGCAGCCTGGGAGCTCCACCAGGTCTGCTCAATGGATTTGCTTGCGTGGCTCCACATTGCTTTTCTGTTCAGAGCTTCTAGAACTACAGAGGCATGATGGACATTTGGAGCCAGACGTTTCTCTGTTGGGAGGACAGGGCTGTCCTGTGACTGGATTGTCATTTTGAGCCAGATATCAGATATTACTTTTCAGGGCGGGGGGGGGGGACATTGAACATCCTGGCCTGTGTCCGTTAGAACCCACAGCACCTTCCAGGCATGGTCATTGAAAGTACTGCTAAATGTCCTGCGTGGAGCAAAACTGTGGAGAGAAATACTGCTCTCGCATTGGAACGCTTTGCAATGAAAAGAAAACCCAGATTTCCAGCTGCTCTTGGAAACACCTCCAGAGTTGTAAACAATGGATCAGTATTTCCATCTGGACACAGCCAGCTGCTGATTACCAGCTCCTCTGCTCCGCGAGTATCGGTTATCTATTGCTGGGCCTAGCGTTTGGTGGCTTACAGCAATGGTTACGTCAACAGTGCCTGCGGGTCAGGTCCAGCAGAACTCAGAGCCTGGATTTTTCTGGCTCAAGGTGTCCACCACATCGCTGTCCCCTCAGGGACTCACCGGGGGAAGCACGTGCTTCTAAGCTCACTGAAGTGCTTTTGGTAGAGTCCAGCTCATCGTGGGCACTGGCTGGAGGGCCTCAGCCATGCCAGAGCTGCTGGCCAGAACCACCCACAGTTCTCTAGCATGTGGCTTCTGAGGCACTAGTCAAGATGCTTCATTGGGACAAGCAAGCAAGGGCTGGCGAGATGGCTTAGTGGTTAAGGCACTTGCCTGCAAAGCCAAAGGACCAAGGTTTGATTCCCCAGGACCCACGTAAGCCAGATGCACAAGATGACACATGTATCTGGAGTTCGTTTGCAGTGGCTGAATGTCTCCTTCCCCCCACCCCGTCTTTCTCTACCCCCCTCTCAAATAAATAAATAAAAATGAAAGAACAAGCAAGCAAGGCTAGCCAGAGGAGCCAGCGTCACCATCTTTTATTTCTAATCTTGGAAGTGATCGCTGTCACTTTGAAGTATTTTGTTGCTTAGCAGCAAGCCACTGGGTCAGGAACCTCCCAGTGATTATATCTGGGAATTAAACCTGGATACCAGAGGCGGGGGGGGGGGGGTCACCAGGAGTTGCTGTAGTCCCCCAACCCCAGGCTGGCTGGCAAGAATCTATAAATTCAATGGCCTACACCAGCACAACGTACTGCCTCACAGTTGCCAAGGCCAGAAAACTGAAATCAAATCAAGGTCTCTGCCAAGTCCAGCTCTCCCTGCAGGCTCTAGGGAAGAATTTTCCTAGTGGCTCCCAGCTTCAGGTGACTGTCAGCAATTCTTGGCCCAAAGGCACATCAATACCATTTCTGCCTCCGTTGTCACATGCCATTTCTCCTGCGCGTCTGTGACCAGATTTCACTTTATTTCATAAGGGCACACTCTAATCCAATATGACCTTGTCCTAACTTGACCTCTTCAGAGAGGACCTTATTCCAGAGATGGTCACATTCATAGGAACGTAGCATGGGTCTTGGGCTGTGCTGTCAAGGTATGTTATACATTGTGTGCACTGCACGCTGTCCAATTGATGACCCCTCCAGGAAGGACCATCCTTTGGCCTCAGTGTGAAGTTTGGCCAGGTGCTCTGTGCCTCGCCTCAAATCCCACCCTCTCCCCTCCATTTGCACTCACAGGCTCAGGCCTTCCCCCTGTGCCTTGCTTTGCAGCAATTTTTAGATTCTGATCTCTTGGTCTGAATCTTGCTGGAGTCTCCCTCTCTGTGAGATCCTTGAGATCAGAGGTTTCATTCACCTGATTCAATTCTGGGTCCCTCGTGCCTCCCATAGGACCTGACACCATGCGGGTGAGTTGATGGGCCATTGAACGCATAGGTAAATGTGTATGCATGTATGCAGAGCCAACATGCATGGTATCCAATGTTTTGAGAGGAAGGAAAGAGTGAGCAACGCTCTGAGCACTATGAGTAGTTAGTGACTAGCATTCCGTTATGTAAGATGTTCACATTCGGGGAAGGTGGGTAGAGGATACATGAAAGTCCAGAATTACTTCAGAACACAAACTCAAGAAATAGCTGTTGAGTAAAGGCAGGGCCTAACATTTACCAGTTAAGGGATTGGCTAGCTAGAAGAGCTAACTCGGTCTTGAAAGAGGACACGGGGCAGCTCTGGAGCAGAGACCGTAGGAAAACAAACACCTAGTCAGGAGCCAGTGGGAAGAAGCTGCCAGTTTTGCTCAGTCTGGGCAGCCTCGGCTCGTCCTTTGCAAAGGGGGTGAAAACCCAGATGTCAGAGGGCCCTGGGCAGCATTTCAGGTCTAGCTAGGAGGGTTTGCAACCTCCACTTTGATGGCCTGGAATGGCTTAGAGCTTTCTGACATGCCTGTAGAGTCACAGAGGTTTGAAGCCCTCATGCTCTTGTCTGCTTGTGGTTTGATGACTTCATTTGCTGGAGACACACATACACGCATGTACGCACACACGCGTGTACACATGCACACACCAGAAAGAGTATCTGAAAGTCCACAGGTTTCAGGGCAGGGAGGCATGTGCCGGCAGAACCTTCATTCTCTCATGCTCTCTCCCTTTCTTCTCTCCTGTCCCCCATCACCTCCTCCCTCCTATGCTATGACTCCATGTTATTTCTTGTTTGTTTTTATTTATTTGAGAGCGACAGACAGAAAGAGAAAGAGGGAGAGAGAGAGACAGAGAGAGAGAGAATGGGCTCATCAGGGCCCCCAGCCACTGCAAACGAACTCCAGATGCATGTGCCACTTTGTGCATCTGACTTACATGTGTACTGGGGAATCAAGCCTCGAACCGGTGTCCTTAGGCTTCCCAGGCAAGCACTTAACCACTAAGCCATCTCTCCAACCCCTGACTCCATGTTTTTTACCTCCCTCCTCTTGGAAGCTCAGGTACAGTGATCCCTCAGGACCAGCCCAGTCTGTATTTGAATTTCCACCCTAGGAGGAATCTGGACACTTACTAGAGAAGTGTCATCCACTTAAGCCATGCTGCCTCCTCCCAGGCCCGCCGTAGTCATGGCTTTGATGTGCTGTCTAGACCACATCATGGGTCAAAACTGGTTGGCAATGTTGAGTCACAACAAAACACTGATTTTTCTTTTTACAGAAAAATTTTTTTTTAATTTTTACTTTTATTTATTTATTTGAAGAGAGGAGGAGGAGAAAAAGGCAGACAGAGAAAGAATCAGCATGCCAGGGCCTTCGGCCACTACAAATGAACTCCAGATGCATGTGCCACCTTGTGCATCTGGCTTACATGGGTTCTGGGAAATTGAGCCTGGGTTCTTTGGTTTTGCAGGCAAGTGCCTTAACAGCTAAGCCATCTTTCCAGCCCCAAACACCGATTTTGTCCAGTGATTTGGGTTATAGCAATGCAAGGCAGGGTCTCTCTATCAGTACTCTGATGACAGCGCCATCTTCCCTCGTTTGCGTTCTAATCTATTGTCCTGAGTGAGATGGAAGGAGACAGCCAGTCCGTGGGAGAGTGCTAGATGTCTGGCCACCTGGTCATGTGGCACCAACCAAAAATAGTTGAGAACTACTGCATCAGAGAATCAAGTGAGAATTTTTTTTGTTGTTTTTTTTCAAGGTAGGGTCTCACTCTAGCCCCGGCTGACCTGGAATTCACTATGGAGTCTCAGGGTGGCCTCGAACTCATGGCAATCCTCCTACCTCTGCCTCCCGAGTGCTGGGATTAAAGGCGTGCGCCACCACGCCTGGCTTTCAAGTGAGAATTTTTTGTTTTGCTTTTGTGTGTGTGTGCGCGCATGCGTATAGGGACCTATGTGTTTGCCTACAGGAGGGGTCACTCTCCCGTGGTGGCCAAAGTGGACTGTCAAGTGCTCCACTCCATCCCTCTTCTGTCTGGTCTTGTTTGTGAGCAGGAGTCTCTCTCTCTCTCTCTCTCTTTCTCTCTCTCTCTCTTTGCCCATTTCAGAGCTTGTGGACTCTGATGGTCTTGGGTCTCTGCTCCCCTGTGGGACTGGCAGCCCCCCTTACCCCCTCAGGCCTTCCTGCTTGCTCAGCAAGTGCATTTAACCCCTGAACCATCTCTCCAGGCCTCTTCCAAGAATTTTATAAACTGTAAAATATTCAAGTGAAGTCGGTGACTGAGGTGCATGTTTGGCTTAGACAAACCCTTAAAGGAAAGTTGCTCCTTAAAGGTAAGTTGGTCCAGGCCCTAGCTTCTGTCATTTCATAGTTGAGAAGAAAATTGAAGCCTGTGGGATGGAAGTGATGGGCCCCAGGTCATACCAGGAGCCAGTGAGATCTCAGAGCTCCCTCCAGCTCCGTGCAGCCTTTCTTTGCCTGGAGATGTCCAGGTAGAAACTGAATGACCGTCAGGAGAGGTTAGCAGCTGATGTGGCCCCGTATGTCCCCTGGATTTCTTTCTTTTCTAGTTATTTATTTATTTTTTTGGTTTTTCAAGGTAGGGTCTCCCTGTAGCCCAGGCTGACCTGGAATTCACTATGGAGTCTCAGGGTGGCCTCGAACTCATGGCGATCCTCCTACCTCTCTGCCTCCCGAGTGCTGGGATTAAAGGCGTGCGCCACCACACCCAGCTCGTCGCCTGGATTTCTGAGTGCACTTCCTAGTCGCTCACAGAGAACATTGCCTTGTGACACTCTTCTCCTCACTCGATTGTGCCTTGTTGGACAGTGTTCCGGATAATTAGGACCCAACACAGGCAGTCAGCTGGGCTTCACGTGAGGAAGAGTGGTGACGGTGGAGAAACGCAGGGATCGTCCCCCACTGAGGCTGAGGCTGATGGAAACGGAGCAGAAACTGAAGCCTGGCTCTGCGGTGACTTGGGCAGCACAGCTCTCCCCGGCAGGGGTTGGAGCGGGCTCCCCGGGTCACAGCTTGTGCCCCTGGAGGACGTCCCACATGGCACGCCAGGCTCATGGCTTTGCGGTGGGTGAGAGCGTTTCTCTGCGTGACTTCCTGCCTCTGGGCTACAGGGCCCGCTCTCTCCCTCCTTCTCCCCCAGCCCCTGGCAAGCTCTGTGCCCCCTCCTGGAGGGGCAGAAGATCACATGGATGAACTAGAAGTTTTCTTCTATAACAGCTCAGGATGACCACCATATGCATATCCCCCCTCCCCTACACATACATCTTAACTTCATTTAGGAATTGAGGCTGGCGATTAGCGCTCGTAACTAAGCCGGAGAACACCGGAGGGCTGTGAACCGAGTCTCTATTCTTTCTCTCTGTGTTCCTTCTTGCTCTCACTCCCTTCCACTCCCCTAGATCAGCTCACTGTGGAGCAGGAAGCATGGACGGAGCTCAAGCCTTGCAGCCTCACACGGCCAGAGCACAAAGAACAACCCAGACAGCTCTTCCAACCATCACCAGTGAGGAAGACCCCAGCAAAGACCCAGCCTCGGTCAGGTGCCCCGCCCAGGATCAGCCACCGCAGATCCTTGGTCACACGCCAACCCTGTGGCTGGGAAAGTGGGGCTCTATGAGTGCTATCCTTCACCGGGGCCACATGGGAGACACCGAGGAGGTGTGCACTGGACAGAACATGAAGGAAGGGACCCTGCGTCCCATGGCAACAGAAGCCTGGTCCAAGGACTCATGGCAGCTCTGCTTCTCACCAAAGCAAGATAAATCTGTCACCTCCTCTTTATGAATCCATAGCCCTCGTTGTTGTCATTCTCAGTGGGACTACATTTGTGAGTGTCACCATCTTTGAGATGGCGCTCTCTTAATGCAACGCGACTTATTAAATTACCCCAGAAATGACTAAAGTTTCCTGGTGTCAGACACAGTATAAAAAGTACATTCTTTCTTTTGTTATTGTTGTTTTTATTTTTATTTATTTATTTGAGAGTGACAGACAGAGAATGGGTGCTTTAGGGTCTCCAGCCCCTGCAAACCAACTCCAGACACATGCGCCCCCCCTTGTGCATCTGGCTTACTTGGGTACTGGGGAATCGAGCCTCGAACCAGGATCCTTAGGCTTCACAGGCAAGCACGCAATCGCTTAACCGCTAAGCCATCTCTCCAGCCCCTCAAAAGCACATTCTTGAACAAAGTCAAGCTGAAAACCCAGCCAGTGAGGAAGAGCCATCCTTGTCTCCATCTTACAGGCGAGGCACAAGAAAGTGGAATAACTTGGAAAGTGAGTAAGAGTGGAGAGAGACAGAGCTCAAAGGCCAGCCACAGGATTCCAGCCGCCCCTGTCCCCTATTGCCTACTGTTTTAGGGAGGCTCCTTGAGTTTGTTCACTCTCGAGCCACAGTTCCTGCCACAGCCCAGTTCAAGACAGTAGGAAGAACGGGGCATGGTGATGCATGCCTTTGATCCCAGCAGAGGTAGGATGAGAGCCGTGAGTTCAAAGCCACCCTGAGAACACAGAGTGAATTCCAGGTCGGCCTGGGCTGGAGTGAAATCCTACCTCGGAAAACCAAAAACAATAAAAAGACAGCAGGAAGAGGGAGAAGGAGGAGGGAGCAGTCCCTTATGGAGTGCTTTTTCATCCTTCAATGCAGTTACCATTAACTTCAACGATAGGCTCATACGTAAAACATCTTGGAGATGAGAAAGCAGAGGTTCACAGTACTAGGAAGGTAAGGTAGCCAAGCTTGTAATTCAAATTTGCCTAGCTCCAATGCTTGGCTTCCAAACCATGTACTTCTCCCCCAAGCCAAAGACCCAGAAGTCTGGGTCTGGGGTGAGGGTGTGTGGGCAGGAAAAGGTCCTTTGCCTGCTCTGAGAAGTGCCATAGCCTTAGGGCCAAGGCCGAGGGGAGCTGCCCTCTTGTACCCACGGAGCTCCTCCCAGCCCCACATCTCTGTGTCCAGGAACAGCTATCTCCCTTTCCAGTCACTGTGCTCGTCTGTGTGTGACCTGTGCCCACCCTTGAACTTGGCCTGGGCACTGCTTTGGTGGTGATTTTCAGGCTCGCTCCACTGTGCTGATGTGTGGTCATAGATCTGCCTTCCTGCCATTTTCCCCCCAAGTTTTGACCATCCTCATGCATAGAGACTATATACTGCGATTCCACCACCTTCCCTTTCCTCCCTCCTGACTCACCCCTCCGCTGATTGCTTTCTTCTTTCTAGCTAGTCACTCTTCTATTTTGATGTCATCTTTTTTTTTTTTTCCTCCTGTTATACCACTCTGGTGTAGGTAGTATCTATTCGCCATGGTGAGGTCAAGAGTGCCACGGCCACTTCGTGCCTGGAAGACAGTATGGCAAAGGGCTCCTCCCCTGCCTGTGGCTCTTACATTCTTTCTGCCACCTCTCCTGCAATGGTCCCTGAGCCTTGGAGGCTGTGAGAGAGATGTCTCACTTAGCGTTGAACACTACATTCTCTTCTCGGCAGTTTGGTGAGTTTTGAGTCTCCCCAGTGGTCACCACCATCTAAAAAGATAAACTTTTCTAAGCAAAATTGAGAGTAGCCTTGATAAATATGCATAAACGTAACTATTTAAAGGACATTTTTGGTGGACATAATATATCCATTTAGTCAGACAACCATAGGAGTTCCCCCCCCCCCGGGGGGCTTATGACCTCCTCAGCCATAGGCTTTTTTAAAAATCATTTTTATTTATTTATTTAAGAGAGAGAGATAGAGAGAGAATGGGCCTCCAGCCAGTACAAATGAACTTCAGATGCATGTGCTACCATGTGCATCTGGCTTACGTGAGTACTGGGGAATTGAACCTGGGTCCTTAGGCTTCATAGGCAAATGCCTTAACTGCTAAGCAATCTCTCCAGCCCCAGCCATAGGCTTTTGATTAGCTTTTCA
Source organism: Dipus sagitta (assembly GCA_036346955.1). Classification (NCBI taxonomy): domain Eukaryota; kingdom Metazoa; phylum Chordata; class Mammalia; order Rodentia; family Dipodidae; genus Dipus; species Dipus sagitta. The sequence goes on along the minus strand of CM070777.1, from coordinate 44,690,053 downwards.
GTACCAGGCATGAATTCCCTTCATGACTGGGCCTCAAGTCTAGTGAGATAGCAGTTGGTATCTCCCATCACAGACATGCCCAGCATTGCACCAGTGGGCACATTTGGCCTATCTGACCACCTGTGCAACGGCCAGGGTCTACTGCTGATTAGACCACCATTTCTTACGTGCCTGATGGTGGCCAGGCACTTTGCTGAGGGAAACAGGAATGATGCCTTTTATTCTTTGCATGTGTGTTCATGTATGTTCAAGTACACATGTGTGTGACGGGGGTGCTTGTATGTATGGAGGCCAAAGGACAGTCTTGAGTGTCATTGCCCAGGCACCACCCACCTCTGAGACAGGGTCTGTCACTGGCCTGGAGCTCACCACGTAGACTAGACTGAGCTAATTCCTTAGCCCTGTCATTCATTCTTCTTTTATTCTTATGTTTTATTCAGTCTTTTTAAGTATATTTTATTTATTTATTTATTTGGGAGAGAGAGAGAGAATGGGCATGCCAGGGCCTCTAGCCACTGCAAACAAACTCCAGACTCATGCGCCCCCTTGTGCATCTGGCTTACATGGGTCCTGGAGAATCGAACCAGAATCCTTTGGCTTTGCAGGCAAGTGCTTTAACCACTAAGCCATCTCTCATCTCAGCCCCTCACTCTTCCTTTATAGTGACCTTGACAGTGGGCATCCAGAACATTGACACTGACAGGCCAAAGATAGGATTGCCCATGGCTACACAGTCATGGGGCAGAAATAGGATTCACACCTGTGTATCACTGACTTGAAAGCCCACGACCTTCATGCTGGCTTGATACTGCTTCTTAGTCTATACCAAGATGCTTGGTCTCCAGCTAATGGCAATTTGGGAGGTGGAGCCTTGCTGGAGGAAGTCTATTGCTGGGGGTGGGGGCCCTTCATGGTTTCTTAGCCCTGGCTTGCCAGTGTTCATTCGGTTCACTCTTCTGCTGCCGTTTCCACCTGCTGTGGCAGGAGTGATGTCCAGCCTCTGCTCATGCCATGCTGTCCCCTGCCATCTTGGGGTTTCCCCTTCAAGACTGTAAGCCCAAACAAACAGCTTTTCTCCCATCAGCTGGGTGCTTAGTGCCAGCGATGAGAAGGTAACTGCAGCACCTTCTTAGTGCTGGGACAAAACACCCTGTGGAAGGAAAAGGTTTATGTTGTCTTACACTTCCAATGGGAAGTGCCATTATGACAGGGGAAACCATGGCAGAGCAGACAGTAGGGCATCACATCTCGTCACACCAACAGGGAGGAAGCAGCAAGAGTGTGCTAGCTATAACCAGTGGGGCTGGACTGTCTCCCTCCTTACACACCCAGTGACGCACCTCCTCCAGCAAGGCTCCACCTCCCAAAGGCTCCACCAGCTGGGGATTAAGAACAAGGTTTCATCACAAACACACAGAGCCATGGAGGATATTTTACATTTAAACTGCCACACTGAGTTTGCACAAAGAATGACCTTGTCAACCTGAATGGTGTATCCTTCACAACCCTCAATGACAAGGAGTCTAAATTGGTTTAAGAGGGAATAAGTAAGAAGTCGGTTGGATCCTGTTTCTGAAAAGTTCCGGGAATCTGCTTCAAGCATGGCTTGAGTAAGGAACTTCCATGACCAGAGACATCTCTCCCAGCATGAGACAGTGTCCTCACACTATTTTTCTTTCTCTTTCTTTCTTTCTGTCTTTCCTTCCTTCCTTCCTTCCTTCCTTCCTTCCTTCCTTCCTTCCTTCCTTCCTTCCTTCCTTCCTTCTTTCTTTCTTCTTCTTTTTTTTTTTTTTTTTGAGAGAGAGAGGCAGAGAAAAAGAGAGAATGGATACACCAGGGCCTTTCAGCTGCTGCGAATGAATGCCAGACGCATACGCCCTCTTGTGGGCATGCACGACATTGCATGCTTGCATTATTGCGGGGTCTGGCTATATGTGGGATCTGGAGGATTCTAACAGGAGTCCTTAGGCTTCACAGGCAAACACCTTAATCGCTAAGCCATCTCTCCAGCCCGACTCTTTTTTTTTTTTTCTTTTTTAAGATTCTATTCCTTACTCCTTGAAAAGAGTAATCCTATTTACTTTTCATCTCAAACTCCCAGGATAGATTTTTTTCAGACCATGTGCCTCTCCGTTGGTGAATCAGAGCTGTCTCCACAGATGTGGAATCACTGCTTGGCTATTGGCCAGGCAAGGTGATCTACGTACTCCTAATATTGAAGGAGGGACTAGCCCCTGAACTTCTCCCCTGGAGAAGGACCAGATATCACGTGGGCAGAGGCTGTTGAAACATCTCATGGGCAAGGGAGGCTCATAGATGAGGGGCCAGGAGTTACTGTCATGCAGGACAAGGGCAAGTGTGAGTAGCACTGAGACTGTGAGAAACAGGACCTTCCCACTAGAGGAGCAGCCTGTGCCCAGGCATGGAAGTACCGGGCTAATAGTTTACCAGAGCTAGAGACCAGAGTGTACGTGGAAGAGTGTGAGATGTGGCTTAGGGGGAGGGGGGGCAGGAGGGGAAATGACAAATGAAGGTCTGCAGGCCTGTGGGCTGGCCTCACATTTTAACTTGTTCCTGAGCTGGAGAGATGGCTTAGTGGTTAAGGTGCTTGCCTGTGAAGCCTAAGGACCCAGGTTCGACTTCCCAGTACCCACGTAAGCCTGATGCACAAGGCGGTGAATGTATCTAGAGTTCGTTTGCAGTGGCTAGAGACCCTGCCATGGCCATTCTCTCCCTCCCCCGCCCTCTCAAATAAATAAATCACTATGAACTTGTTCCTGCAGGAACCCCAGAGAGGTAAGCCAGATTAGCTAGGTGGTCAAAAGCAAGCGCTCTAGTCTCCCTCTCTGGTTGACTGAGCTCAGCTTCTCCAGAGGGCCGTCTTTATGGAATAAAGGTGAGGTCTGTGAGTGAGGCAAGTCCCTGTGAGACACACTCCACCGAGGGAGTGATCAGAAACATATTTTGTCCTGCAGGCAAATTTTAAGTATCAGGGGGGCACGCTCTCATCTGGCTCTAGAAAGTGTCCCCGCCCCCCCCCCCCATGGGGAGGAGAGTGGGGCCAGGAGAGCAGGGGGTTGGTGCCGATGCGATCTGTGCTCAGTGGAGAACGAAGGACCGACGCAGCGAGAATTCCGTGGCACTCGGCAGAGGACAGGCTGTGGGGAGAAGGAAGAATCCAGGGTAAAAATAAACAAGAAGACAGCTATCTATCCTTGACCTTGAATCGTTTAATTTTTTACTTTTGAACAATTTTTTTTTCAAAATAAAAAAAAAAAAGTTCAACCAATTTCCCTAGGTGTTTTTTTTTTTTTTCTCTTCAAATTCCTCAAAAAATATCCCAAGACCATTTCACTCTGTTGGGAAATCTTAGTGTTGTTTTTTTCTCTTCCTTTTAGACTGAACATGCCAAGCTGAACATACTTTAAATGTCCTTCCCTGCTGTAGCTCTCGCTCAGCCCAGCTACTCATCTTTGCCTACCCTCGTAAGACCACCCCCACTTTCCTGGACCATTGATTCCTTAAAAAATATTTGTGTGTGTGTGTGTGTGTGTGTGTGTGTGTGCATGCCAGAGTCTCTTGCCACTGCAGACAAACACCATATGCACTTTTGCTCCTGGCTCTATGTGGGTGGCCGGGGAATTGAAACCTGACTGATAAGCTTTGCAAGCAAGTGCCTTTAATCAGTGAACCATCTCTCCAGGCCCCTCCCACTATTTTTTAAAATTTGTTTATTTGAGAGAGGGAAAGAAGGAGAGAGAGAGAGAGAGAGAGAGAGAGAGAGAGAGAGAATGGGCGTGCCAGGGCTTCCAGCCACTGCAAACGAACTCCAGACGCATGCACCACCTGTGCATATGACTTACATGGGTCCTGGGGAATTGAACTGAGGTCCTTTGGCTTTTCAGGCAAGCGCCTTAACCTCTAAACCATCTCACCAGCCCTGCTCCCACTTTTTTTGAGGTAGGATCTTACACTAGGACAGGCTGACCCTGAACTTACTCAGTAGCCCAGGTTGGTCTGAGACTGGAAGTGATCCTTGTACCTCAGCTTCTCAAGCGACGGGATCATAGGCATGAGCCACCATACCCAGCTGTCATTGTTTTATTTGGTTTGTTGTTGTTATTGTTGGTGGTGGATTTTTTTGTTTTGTTTTGTTTTGGTTTTGGTTTGTTTTTTTTGTTTACAGTGGGAACATGGGCTTGTGTGGATAGATTTACAAGCCACTGTTTTCACCATGATGAATATAAACATCAAGGAAGTTTTCAGAAGTCAAGTGCCAATGAATCCTCACCAAAAATAAAAGGAGAGGAGGATGAAGGAGGAGGAGGAGGAGGAGGAAGGGAATAAGAAATAGCAAATAACGGCAGCCAGACTAGATTTAAGAGAAGACAACATTTTGACCAGAAAAGCCACTCAGCCACTTAGCAAAATATTTCACAAGAGCTATTTGATGTCCAAGTGTAAGTAACAATGGTGCCGAGACTTTGGACAGTTTCATTTCAAAGCCGTTTTACAGTCATAAATTAGTTAATCAGTAAATGATCAGTAACATATGGATCATATTTCACTTGAATCAAAGGAAAACTGCTGCAGGGAAAACAAACAAACAAACATCGCAAAGGCATTTTACATTTTCATTATGATTATGATTATTATTATTTTGGCTTTTGTTAAAGCCTGGAGCTTGATAACTGGATGAAATGAGGTTGGACATAAACGGGACCAGGTGGCTCATTGTGTTTGATGAGAACATAAACTTCAGATTTCCATTACGGCACCTAGGCTGCCCTGGGTGGAAACATGGGAGACAGGAGGAATAAACAGGTGGACCCGCTTGTCCGTGTACCCAATAAAGTCTGAGTGGGAATTTTCCCTAGGGAACCAGCTGCTAGATACAACAAACCACATACTCCTTGGACACTATGTCACCCTGATGGGCATGTTTCAGAAGGACTCTGAGGCCCATGGCTTTCTTCATATTTCTTCCTGCTGGTAACATGTAAACAATTTCTTGGGCACCCGAGGCCTTGGCATTGGCGAGATAGGAATAACAACTCCAGCTGAGGCTATTGAACTGATACTGTGTGCTACACATTGTCCTGAGACCCTGACCGTCATTAACCCATTTAGTTGGATGGTGACTGTCTGCTACTGTCCCCTCAACGTAGAGCTAGGGAGAGGGAAGTTGCCGGCTACAAGTCACTTTGCCTCAGACATGGGTGGTTTCTTGGAGAGATGCATCTAGGTTTCTCCCAAAGATGTCATCTCACGAAAACAGTAACTCCAAGGCCAAGTCTGGGGCTGACTTTGGTCTTTCTGGGCCCCAGAGAACGAGCTTCCTTAGGTGTGGCATCCCGCTCCATCTGCCCAGGGGCACCCATGAGGAATGAATGGATGTGGGTATCACACCTTCACAGCCCACAGTGTTAATCTTTGTTTGAAATCCAGGGTGAGGGGCTAGAGAGACGGTTCAGTGGTTAAGGTGCTTGCCTGAAAAGCCTAAAGACCCTGGCATGCCCATCCTCTCTCTCTCTCTCTCTCTCTCCTTCTCTGCTTGCAAATAAATAAATAAATTTAATCCAGGATGAGAGGGAATATGAGAGAAGACCCCCCACTCCTGCCTCCCACTCCTTTTTCACTCCACACCAGCCTCACCAGCCCTGCCTGTGTCCCTCAAAAGTACTAAGTCTCTCACTTTCTCTCTCTCTCTCTCTCTCTCTCTCGAGTACAAACAAACAAATAAAAATTGTTTTTTAGGGCTGGAAAAAATGACTTAGCGGTTAAGGCACTTACCTGCAAAGCCAAAAGACCCAGGTTCAATTCCCCAGAACCCACACAGGCCAGATGCACAAGGTGGCACATGCATCTGGAGTTTGTTTGCAGTGTCTAGAGGCCCTGGCAGCCCCATTCTCTCTCTCTCTCTCCCTCTTTCTCTCTCTCTCTCAAATAAATAAGTAAAATAAAATATTTTTAAGAATAGTTTTTACAAGGGGGGAGCTGAAGAGATGGCTCAGTGGTTAAGGCACTTGCCTGCGAAGCCTAAAGATCAGGGTTCAGTTCTCCAGTACTCACGTAAAGCCAGATGCACAAAGTGGCACATGTGTCTGGAATTTGTTTGCAGTGGCTGGAGGCCCTGCTGTGCCCATATTGTCATTCTCTGTCATTCTCTCTCTCTCTCTCTCTCCCTTTCTTTCAGCTTGCAAATAAATAAATAAAACATTTTTTTTTTTTTTTTTTTTTTTTTTAGAAAAGCATCAAGTACTTTCCTACCTCCTGGGCCTTGCTCAACCATGCTCCTCCCTCTGCTTGGAAAGTTCTTCTCCAAAACCAGACAGGTAGGCTCGGGGTGTATTTCAGATGAGTAGTAGAGTACTTGCCTAGACTGCACCGGGCCCTGGGCCCGACCGCCAGAAGCACAGTAACCGGGTGCGGCGGTTCATGCCTGTAATGCAAACACGTGGCCGTCCGCAGCTGCATAAAGTTAGAGGCTAGCCTAGAGTACGTGAGATGCTGTTAACTGGCCTCGTCTCCAACATCTTCTTTGCACAGATGCCTCCTCTGCCCAAACATCCGGTAGCTCTCTGCTCTCTTGGCACCTGGTTTATTTTTTTCCCTTTACCCAGTGCATGTTTACATATGCTTACCCAGCTAGTCTCTGGGCACTCTTACCCAGTCTGTGTAGTACACGTATGTGCTCACTGACTCCTATGCCCTGTGGGAAGCTGAATCTCTTCTGCACCTCATCAGAGAACACCCAACACAATACCAGCCCAGCGCCCTTGACCATATGTGGAACACAGCATGCGCACAACAATAATCGTTGAATAACAACCAAAAATTCAGATTCTGATTTTGTGGTGGAGCTCTAATAGGAGGATCTCTCTTTTTTTAAAAAAAAATTAGTTATATTTATTTGAGAGGAGAGAAAGTATGGGCACGCCAGGGCCTTTTGCTACTGCAAATGAACTCCAGGTGCGTGCACTACTTTATGCATCTAGCTTTACGTGGGTACTGGTGACTCAATTCTGGGCCAGCAGGCTTTGCAGGCAAGTGCCTTTAACTGCTGAGCCATCTCCCCAGCCCTTTTGCTTATTATTTGCCTTTAAGAACCCTGGGTGGCAGGACTGGCGCCCTGGCACATGCCTGCAAGTTGATTTTCATTCAACAAATGTGTCATCTGGGAACTCGCAGTATAGACACCTTCTCTAGGCAGCCAGAGCTAGCAGGATGAAGCAAAGAAGGGACAAAGACCCTCGGTAGTGGGTGGGTGTGTGTGTGGGAGGGTATTAGGAATTACGGTATGTTTGAGGAGCCCACTGTGGTTTGCTATGAGTGGCCTCGATAAGGTGAGAAAAGATGAGACCAGAGACAGCCAGGCTACAGCCAAACCCTCCAAGGTATCAACACGCTACACCTGGAGTCCCTGAAGGTTTGCTCCCGGAAGTGTGGTGGGTTTGGCACAACAACCATGTGAGAGACGTAGAGAGACGACACAGGGAGACCAGCAGTGGTAGGAACAAACCTCCCGGCAGGAAAGGCCTGAACAGGCCGTGGAAACAGCAGATTAGTCAACTGTGGATCCCCTCCAGACAGAGACAGAGGACCAAGGAGGCCCAGGGCTCCTGTGGACAGTAGCCTTTCTCCCAGACCCCACTTCCCAGGTCAGTGACCTGGCTGTTGCTACAGCCTCTCATCTGAATTCACGTTATCCTAGGAACCTGACCTCAGTGTCCCATGTCAGGTCTCCCTCAAGCACACAACAACTTCCTGCCCCTAGATACAGTTTCTGGAGAACCCTGAAATGTCAAGCCATTCCCCATTCATCAAGGCCGGCCCAGCCGCCCAACTCTCCACCCCCAGCAATAACTCAGGTTCAAGGGCTACAGGGCGTCCAATCTGTTCTTTGGCAGCGGAAATTGCCATTTCCCTCTCAGTATAGAGCCCTCAATTCACGAGGGCGAGTGGGCACGAATCCAAAAGCAGAATATCACTTCTCTGCTCTTGGGCCAGAGCCAAGATTTAATTTTTTTTTTTTATTTTCAAACACATGAGTGGTCAGACCAGGGCCTGAAAATAGAAACCATCCTTTGAGCAACTCTGTGTCTCCCATGTAGATCTTCTCACCTGCAGAGCAGGCTGTAGCTCGGATGGAGCAGTGTTTCTGTGGTCCACCTAATGAATGAGAGGGTCTTCAGGACAGTGCCAAGTGTCACTTCAGATCCTCCATTTCTGTGTCTGTAAGTGTGGTTTTTAGTTACCAGAAACCTCGGACTTCTCATCTGCTAATAAAATAAAAGAGCGTTAGCTGGGTTGTGTGTTTATAATCCTGCTCTGGGAAGGCTGAGGCAGAAGCTGGGTGAGACTATTGAGCGTGAGAGAGAGTTCTTAGAACTAGCATGAGGCACAGATGACACATGCATACTAACTCTTTTTTAAAAAGATTTATTTATTATTTATTAGAAACAGAGAGAGAGGGAGAGAGCGACAGAGTGAGAGAGAGAGAGAGAATAGGTATGCCAGGGCCTCCAGTCACTGCAAAGAGTCTTCAAAAGCATGTGTCACTTTGTGCAGCTGGCTTACATGGGACCTGGAGAATTGAACCTGCGTCCTTCGGCTTTGCAGGCATGTGCCTTAACCACTAAGCAATCTCTCCAGCCCATGCATATTAACTCTCACAACTGTGTCTGTCATATACTCACTGTGTAATGAGAAATAGTCTACATTTCTCCAAGTTCTACATTCAGCCAAGACTTTTTATTTAAAGGAACAAAAAATGACATCATCAGTAACTTTACCCACGCATTTCTTCATTTCCTCTCCTTTCTGGCTGGCTCGATGGAAATTTTGAGAAGATAGGGAAGCCGGGGGACCGTGATATCTATAGCAAGCCACAGAACTTCTCTAGGCCTTAGTTTAATCATCTGTAAAATGGAAGCATTCATTCTCAGCCCCAGGCTATGGATGCAGGTGTGGGCAAGAGTTACTGTTTGTCCAACTCTCAAGAGGATACAGTCATCTCTCAGTATCTACAAGGACTCCTTTCAGGATCCTCAAAAATACCAAAGCTGGGCTGCAGAGATGGCTTAGCGGTTAAGCACTTGCCTGTGAAGCCTAAGTACCGCGGTTTGAGGCTCAATTCCCCAGGACCCACGTTTAGCCAGATGCACAAGGGGGCGCACCCATCTGGAGTTCGTTTGCAGTGGCTGGAGGCCCTGGCGTGCCCATTCTCTCTCTTTCTCTCTCTGTTGCTCTCAAATAAATAAATAAAAATAAGCAAAAAAAATTTTTTTAATTACCAAAGCTCATGGATGCCTAAGTCCTTTCAATAAAATGCATGGCATTTAGGGCTGGAAAGATGGCTTATTAGTTAAGGCGTTTGCCTGCAAAGCCAAAGAACCCTGGTTCTATTCCCCAGGACCCATGTAAGCCAGGTGCACAAGGTGGCACATGCATCTGGAGTTTGTTTGCAGTGGCTGGAGAGGCACTGGTGCGCCCATTCTCCCTTTCTCTCTCTCAAATAAATAAACAAAATATATGTTTTTTAAAAATGCATGGTATAATCCTCCCCTAGACTTCAAATAATCTGTAGGTGACTGACACAGCCCAACATAATGGAATGTTATGTAAATACAAGATAGACTATATTGCTAGGGAATAATGACAAGATAAGAAGTCTAAGGGCTAAAGAGGTGGCTTAGAAGTTAAATTGTTTGCCTGCGAAGCCTAAGAATGTTTGTTCGAATCTGCAGATCCCACGTATAGGCAGATGCAAAAGTGATGCAAGCATACAATGTCACACATGTTCACAAGGGGGTACATGCATCTGGAGTTCGTTCATAGCAGGCTGAAAGGCCCTGGCACACCCATTCTCTCTCTCTCCCTCTCTCTTTCTCTCTCTCTCTCTCTCTCTGTCTCCCACCTTCCTCCTCTCTCTCAAAAACAAAATAAAATAAAGGTTTCTTTGCCTTAAAAATATTTTTAAAAAGAAGTCTACTCATGGCCAGTACATATTCACTTTCCATGATGCATACAAATCCTGTGAGCACATTGGGCAGCTGCACTTTGACAGGGCAAACCCCGTGTAGCGTCCAGGAGCCTGGCATGCAAAAGGGAGAGGATTCTAATCCCTCTCTTTTCTCTTTCAAGAAATATGGTGGTGCTGCAGTCAGGTTCACATTGCTGGTAGAAATCACCCAACCAAGAGCAGCTTGTGGGAAAAAAGAGGCTTGTTTTTGCTTACCGGTTCGAGGGGAAGCCCCACGATGGCAGGGGAAAATGGTGGCATGAGCAGAGGGTGGACATCACCCCCTGGCCAACATAAGGTGGACCATAGCAACAGGAAAGTGTGCCAAACACTGGCTTGGGGAAACTGGCTATAACATCCATAAGCCCGCCCCCAACAATACACTGCCTCCAGGAGGCATTAATTTCCAAATCTCCATCAGCTAGGAACCTAGCATTGAGAACACCTAAGTTTATGGGGGACATCTGAATCAAACCACCACAGATGGTTAACCTCAACTGTCAAGCTGTCAGGATCTAGGATCACCTTGAAGACAAATGTCTAGGCATGTTTTTGAAAGAGTTTCTAAATTAGGTTAATAAGGTAGGAAGACCCACTGTAGCTATGGGTGGTGCCCTTCCATGGGCTGGGCTCCCAGATTGAATAAAGTGGAGAAGGTGAATTGAGCAGCAACCTTCCTGTCTGCTTCCTACCTGTAGCTACAACGTGACCAGCCACCTTCCGCCCCTGCCACCATGCTGTGCCTTCTCCACCATGATAGACCCTATCCCCTTGAACTTTAGGCCAAAATAAACCCTTCCTCCATTATGTTGCTCCTTGTCAAGTAATTGATCATGGTGATGAAAGGCCACCAGTCCAAAGAGGGCTTTGTGCCCCTGGGGGATTGAGGATTTTGGGGGCCAGTGGAGAGGAAGAGCCTTCACTGTGCTCAACATCACAGGGGACAGGAAGAATTGTTTTGTCCGAGAATATCTGAGTCCAGGTTTTGAAAGAAGGGCTTCCCGCTCCTAGAGAGGGTCCTTGGGAACGGAATCTGCAAAGGTGATGTGTATCTGGACTCTTAGAGTAGGACTGGCTGCAGAATTTGCAGGGCACAGTGACAATGGGGGTCACCTGCTAAAAAAATCATTCAGAATTTCAGAACAGTGACAGCAGGGATCCCGTTGGCTAAACACCTGACCAGAAGCAGCTCATGGAAGGAAAGGGTTATCTCAGTTGACAGTTTCAAAGGGAACCTTCATCCTGGGCAGGGAAAGAATCGCAGAGCAGACAGAGCATCGCATCTTGTCCCGTCATCTGGGAGGAAGCCTCTAGAACGAGCTAGCCGTGACAAGTAGAGGTTGGGCTATAAAATCCGCCAGTGACACACCTCCTCCAGCCAGGCTCCACATGCCAAAGGTGCCACAATGTTCCCAAATTGTCACCAGCTGGAGACCAAGTACTCAAAGCACATGAGGCTACAGGGGACATTTTTTTTTTTTGATATTCAAACCACTTCCAAACATGGTTTCTTGTACAGCCACACAAGACAACATTCAGGAAGCTACCATGCATGCCCCACTGTGGATCCAGATATGTTAGTCAGCTTTCTTTCACTGCAATAACATGATTGAGATCATCTTATTATTATTATTTTATTTTTTGAGAGAGAGAGAGACAAAGAAAGAGCCAGAGAAAGCAAGAGAAAATGGGTGCACCAGGGCCTTTCAGCCACTGTGAATGAATTCCAGATGCATGCACCCCCTTGTGGGCATGTGCAGCATTGCGCACTTGCGTTGCTGTGGCTGGTTATGAAGGACCTGGAGATTCGATCATGTATTCTTAGGCTTCACAGGCAAGCGCCTTAACCACTAAGCCATCTCTCCAGCCCTTGAGATCATCAGCTTATAAAGAGGGAAGGTTTATTTTGGGTCACAGATTTAGGCATTCCTATTCATGGTTAACTGGTATCTGTTTTGGACCTGGGATGAGATGACATATCCTGATAGATGTGCATAAAATCACTTACTTCATGACCAGAAAATGAAAGAGAGGTTGGTTCCCCCAATTCCATTAAAGCACAAGCCCCCGGCAACCTAAAGACCATCACCTTTGGATACCCTCCAGTGAGTTGTTGGCCAGGGAGGTCCCTGATGCCCCCAAGACACTATAGGCCATTGCTGAGGCCCTTGGTTTCCCACCAGGAATAGATGGTAAGACCCTATTGCTGAAGACTCCACATACTTGGGCTGGAAGGCACTGAGAAATCCTGCTGAATCTGAGCTGATAACCTCCTCCATGTAGACCAGTTGACAGAAAGCTGAAAGAAGCCATTCTGCATGCAGTTCAATGGGAGAGAGAGAAATCACCAGTGAAGATACTCAACAGTGGACACTGCAAGCCTTATATTTGGCCAGCCAGACCAAATGAGCCAATGGGTGCAATAGTGGCATGTCCGTTATGGGGGAAACCAACTGCCCTCTAATTGGACTGGAGGCCCACTCCATGGGAGGGAATACATCCTTGATACTGAAAACTTAAAACAGGGGTAGTCATGAGCCCTAGGGGTATAACATCTGCTGATGTCTGGCTAAATGTATATACTATGCTTATCAAACTGCCCAGTAAATACTTCTCTTAATGTTCATACCCTTATATTAATGCTACCCTCATTTTTGGTAGAGAATCTTCTCTTTTCAGATGGCAATGACTCAGAAGGCATCATGGTGCTGGAAAGAAGTGACAGGAGTGATCAGCACCGCAATATCTCTATCATACCTTCCAAGGCTCAGGGTCTATTGTGGAAGAGGTGGCGGAAAGAATGTAAGAACCAAAGGAAGGGTAGGACTCCTTACAACATGCTCCCCCCAGACACAAAATGGCCTGGATATCCATGACCTCACAGCACCTGACACTACCTACACAAGACCATCATAATATGAGGAAAATATCATGACATCAAAATAAAAGAGAGACTGATTAAGAGGGGATATGATGGAGAATGGAGTTTCAAAGGGGAAAGTGGGGGGAGAGAGGGCATTACTATGGGATATTGGTTATAATCATGGAAGTTGTTAATAAAAAAAAAATTTGGAAAAAAAAGACCATCACCTTCTAATGGTGCTACACTGGGGACCAAGCCTTTTAGCACATGGGTTGTTGGGGTGCACTTACACAAACCACTGCAGAAGCCCAGTGAAGGTTCTGTGACTCAGCTGGGCTCCAAGGGAGGCTTTGGATGTCATAAAGGACCCCGTCACCTAATATGCCCTGGCATCTTGCATATATCAGGAAGACTGGAGGCTTGGCCCTAAGTTTTGGTCTGTATAAGGGTCTCAGAATTCTTGTACAAGTAGAGGGTAAGAAAGTGTCTCCCCACGCTCACCCGTAATGAGCTGAGATGGAATTTCCTGGGCCTGATTCAGTGTGACTTGACATAAAGACGGGATGTGTGAGCATCCTTGTGGCAGAGCACTGCGCCACAAAGGTGTCTGTCTGGCTGTTCATTCTTACATTTCCATCAACATGATAAGTTACCTGAAATAACTATCTTAAAAACTGGGGGGGAGGAGCTTATTTTGGCTCACAGTTTCAGAGGTTTTAGTCCCTGACTGATGGGCCTCATGATGTTGAACCTGTGACTAGCCAGCATATCATAGTAGAGTATGTGACAGAGGAAGTTGCTCACCTCATGGTGGCCAAGAAACATGAGAGGGAAAGGAAGGGGCTAGGACCTCTTTTTCTTATACTCTGTCCCACCTCTTAAAGTCCTTCTACCTCCCAATAACACCCTAGACTGGGAACCAAGCCATTGACACCTGAGCCAGTGCGGACAGTTACTGAAAGAGCAGCAGTCCATATCTCACTTAATGCCCAGACAGACCTGGTGGCTTCATGTCCACTGGTCATTCTACAAAGCCTGGCAGCCTCTCCAAGCACAGGCAGGCTCTCCAAGGGGCTTGTCAGACCGGGCTCTCTGGCAAGAGAGCCCCCGGCAGCCTGGGTCTGGGCATTCAGCTCGTGAAGAGGAAATAGGAAGCCATTAAGCCATGCCTATTCCCTGAGGAGCCCAGGGGCAGGAGGAAGAGTCCTGTCAGGAACAAACACCTTCCAGGAAAGCAGTGAGGGAGGAGGGCATGAGTGACAGGAATAAGAAGAGCCCCCCATCATCTGATGTCACCAGCAATGACAATGACGAAGGGGGGCATCTTCAGTCATGACAGAGTCTGGCACTTGGACACACGATGCTGGTGTCCCCTCCCTTCTGTTACGTCCCACTGGATCCAACGCAGATCATTCCATCTCAGCTCTTAGGGGTGGGTGTGGGGAGATACTTTCTTTTTCCCCACTAGCATAAGAATTCTGGGAACCTTATACAAACCAAAAGTTAGGGCCAAGCACCCAGACATGAGCAAGGTGCCAGGGTGTGTTTGGGTGTGTTGGGAGCCGTTGGAGCCCAGCTGAGTCAGGACTTCAGGGGCTCCCACAGTTACCTGGCCTTGCTAGGGGAAAGAAAGTGGGGAGGTAGGGTGCAGTAAGGAAAAAGAACTAGTAGGTGGCATATCCATTTATAGCATGTTCTCTATAAAGTATATTGGTATATGTAATATGTGTACATACACAGATGGCCTCTGACTTATAATGGGTTGATTTTTACAATGGGTTCATAGGAGTGTTGACTGCATTTCTATCTGCGTGAGTGTATGTGCAGGGGGCCAATCAGGAATGTTGCACTTTTTTTTTTTTTTTTGAGGTAGGGTCTCACTCACTTTAGCCCAAGAGCCCAAGCTGGCCTGGAATTCACTGTGTAATATCAGGCTGGCCTCAAACTCACAGCAATCCTCCTACCTCTGCCTCCCAAGTGCTGGGATTAAAGGCGTGCACCACCACACCCAGCAGATTCAGGATATTTTCTAGTTCTAATGGATTCATTAGGTGGGATGCAACTCCATCATAAGTTAAAGAACATGTGAGAGAGAGAGAGAGATCAGTTGGCAGGTAGGATGTGATTGTGGTGGGTACAAGTCCACTGTCATTGGGTAGGCCAGCAGCTGGAGGCAGTGGGGATCTATAGGCCAGCTGCTGCAGGAGCCCCTTTGCTGGGG
This sequence comes from Dipus sagitta, assembly GCA_036346955.1. Taxonomy (NCBI): domain Eukaryota; kingdom Metazoa; phylum Chordata; class Mammalia; order Rodentia; family Dipodidae; genus Dipus; species Dipus sagitta. Next base: position 44,674,945 of record CM070777.1, on the reverse strand, counting down.
ACAGGGTCACTTTCCCTTCCATTCAGGCCTTCACCTGGTTGGAGGGGGCCCACCACATCAGGAAACGCAGTAAGCTTCTCTCAAAGTCCACCCATTGAAACGTTGAAACATGAATCTCATCCCAAAACTCCTTCAGAGAAACACACAGAAGGGCATCTGGCCAACTATCTTGAAACTGTGGAGCAGAAAAAGGACAGGACCCTTCACCTTCATAGGAACATCCGTCCTCTGGCAAACTTCGATGGGCGAATGTTGCCTTCCCCCTTACCTCAGTTTCTCCTTCTGCAAAATGAGAGAGAGGCACTAGCCTACCATTGCAAGGGCCTGCGTGCTGTCTCCCAGCTTCCTTCTCCAAATTCCACCCATGCTGGCCGTGTGACCTTGGACAAGTTATTTAACCCCTCGTGGCCCAGTTGTTTCCTCTGTAAAATAGGCATGGAGATCATAACTCACTACTTCGAGTTGTGGCCTGAAAGAAGATTTAACACATACAAAGCCTTCGCTCAAAGCCTGGCATGTGGTAGGCACAGAGTGAATGTTAGACAGCAGGGCTTGCACCTAGGGTCATGTGTTTCCTAGACAAGCGTGGTGCCATTGAGCTAGCTCCTCAGCCCTGGGTTTTAGCCTGAAGCAGTGCCCATATCTTTTCCATCAGGGGCCTCCCTTCGTCTGCACATGGGTGGGCAATGCTGGCAGCTAGCAGGGCACAGAGATGAGTGTCTTACTCTTAGTTCACCCTGGCTTCCAGAAGTCTGTGGCTTCTATACCTGCCTCCCATCAGGAGATGTTGAAGATGTTTCAACAACATAGTAAAAGGCCATACAGCATCCGCCCCCTTGTTGGCCTGATGTGGCACCTGCTGACCCAGGTAGCTGAGTATGGGACTGACCTCCTGTCTCAGAGAGGACCCCCCCCCCCACGACATTTTCTTCTTGTCTTGAAGGGTGATGAAGCAAAAAGACATCAAGTGTTCTTTATTCCTAACAGCACTGGGACACTCCTGCTTGGAGTGGAGAGTCTATCCATACCAGCAAGGATGGAAATCAAAATTATTTAGCACTCCCTCATGCCAGGCGCTTGCCACACATGCTGTCTCTAATCTGTACCTGAGATTTATAAATGGGCATTTATACACACAGACACATATCCATTTCACAGATGGGAAAACTGAGGCTCAGAGGCCCAAAGTGGCATATCCACAGTCCCATAGGGAATTAGTGGTGGAGTTAGGGTTTGAAACAAGATTCCATGGAAGCAGAAACCCTTCCTTGGCTGGACTCTCTACCTCAAGTGCCCTGTCACCCAGACAGGACGTCTTGGCGTCCTCCGCCCCCTCACACCGCTGGGTCTCACTGCACTGCCAAGTACTCAAACCTGATTTGAATTTGGGGTTCTCTCCTCTGCAGCCCAGCAAAGTTTTTGTTGGAAAGTCCTTCACATTTTGCAGACCTCGAAGATGTTTCAACAACATAGTAAAAGGTAGGTCTTTGCCACAACAAAAGGCAGAAATATCACCAAGGAGTAAACAGAATTCCTTGGCCTCTTTGGAGCATGTGTCAACATCTAACTTTCCCCCTCTTTTTTTTTTTCTTTTCCTTCTCCTCTCCTCTCTGTCTGCTCCCCGCTCCCTTCTTCATGTTCAGATCTTGCCTGCTTGGGGAGTGGGAGGGGGGGTCTTCGTAGCCCTGCCACGGCCAGAGGGGCCAGAGGCTGCACGCTCTGCAGCTCCAGTCAGCACAGATGCCTTCAGCAGCTGAGAAAGCACGAACCGCCATGGAAGGCCTTCCCACGACCGCAGTGAGCCACATGGAAAAGCCATTTACGGCTCTCAGCCCTTGCCCTGCCCCCTGACACACATGTGTAGTGGACCACAGCTCCAGAAACGGGCCTTCCCAGAATGAAAATGTATGCGACTTATACAGAATGGCTTGATTTCCGCTGATGGCTGGAAATTAAATGAATTTGAAATGTACATGCTTAAAAAAAAAATAGGGCTGGAGAGATGGCTTAGCGGTTAAGCGCTTGCCTGTGAAGCCTAAGGACCCCGCTTCGAGGCTCGACTCCCCAGGACCCACATAAGCCAAATGCACAAGAGGGCGCACGCGTCTGAAGTTCATTTCCCTCTCTCTCTCTCTTCCTCCTTCTCTCTGTCTGTCACTCTCAAATAAATAAATAAAAATAAACAAAAAAAAATCTGGGGAAAGCACACCCCATTTAATTTGGTGTCTCTGAATGAATCCCGATTCCCCAAGGCAGGCGCTCATAACATGATGAAGACCAGTAGTCAGATCCTTCCTGGGACCCTCACTCACCAAGGACACAGTATCCAGGGACAGCGAGTGTGTGTGTGTGGGGGGGGGTGTGACAGATGACCAAGGGTGAGTGTGTACAGTCTGAGTTTGTGTGTATCTCCCACCACTGTCCCACGCCAGCTGTACCATCATCCTGGTGAACATTCACCAGCAACTGTGGCCCTTGCTGAGGAATAAGACTCTGGACCACTGGGGTAGCTGTTGTCTCCTGTGCTATCCACAGTACTCCAAAGTGGGAGGCACTTCCTCTTAAGATGGCAACGTCCCCACCGATGGCCTTGGTCCTGGCAGGATGCGCAGACTACGGTGGCCGATACAAGCCAGTACCACATTATTACCGAGAGGCTCTGATTATTCCATCAGGCACCAGGGAGCATTTCTTCATTTTTATTTTTATTTTTTTTATTGGTTTTTTTTTTTTTTTTCCTAAACCAGGCTGACCTGGAACTCACTCTGTAGTCTTAGGCTGGCCTCAAACTCACAGTGATCCTCCTACCTTCTCCTCCCGAGTGCTTAATTTTTATTTATTTTTTTTTTTTGAGAGAGAAACAGTATGGACATGCCAGGGTCTCTTGCAGGTTGTAAATAAACTCCAGATGCATGTGCCACTTTGTGCATCTGACTTTATGTGGGTACTGAGAAATCAAACCCAGACAAGCAGGTTTTGCAAGCAAGTGTCTTTAAGTGCTGAGCCGCCCCCTAGCTCCAGAGAGCTTTTTGTTTTGTTTTGTTTTTTTGTTTTTTTGTTTTTCAAGGTAGGGTCTCACTCTAGCCCAGGCTGACCTGGAATTCACTATGGCGTCTCAGGGTGGCCTCAAACTCACAGCAATCCTCCTACTGCCTTCCCAAGTGCTGGGACTAAAGGTGTCCGCCACCACCCCTGGCCCAGAGAGCACTTCTAAGCCCCAGCTATGAGCTGTGCCCAGAGACTGAACATCACCCTTACCCTCAGGAAGTAACTACTATAGCTGGCCTCTCTCTCCACTTTTACCTGTTTCCTGGTCCCCACCTTTTGGAAAACAAAATTTACTTTTTTATGAGAGAGAGAATTGGTGCATTAGGGCCCCCAGCCACTGCAATCAAACTCCAGACACATGTACCACCTTGTGCACATGTGCGACCTTGAACATTTGCATCACCATGTGTGTCTGGCTTATGTGGGGCCTGTAGAGTCGAACATGTGTCCTTAGGCTTCGCAGGCAAGTGCCTTAACTGCTAAGCCATCTCTCCACGCCCCGCCCACTTTGTTTTAATCTTGCACAAGTTTGGTGGACTATGGCTTTAACTTTCAAAGGAAGTCTACTGAATGATTAGTAATGTTTTTGTAAGTCTTTAAAACAAGTTTCTTGGGTTGTTTCTACCAGGCTTGGGCTGCCTGCTTTCATTCTTGGTGTCAACGCTGGTTACATCTGGGCTCATGTGGTTCTTTGATGTGGGCGAGTGTCCTGTGTTACTAGCATCCCTGACCTCTGCCCACTGGATGCTAATACCCCAGTTGTGACAAAACATCTCCAGATACAGCCAATTATCATCTGAGGGGATGCTCATCCTTAACTGAGGACAACTTTTCTTTTTTTTAAAAAAAAAAATATTTTTTTTGGTTCATTTTTATTTATTTATTTGAGAGAGAGAGAGAGAGAGAAAGAGGCAGATAGATAGAGAGAGAATGGGTGCGCCAGGGCCTCCAGCCACCGCAAACGTACTCCAGACGCGTGCGCCCCCTTGTGCATCTGGCTAACGTGGGTCCTGGGGAATCAAGCCTCGAACCAGGGTCCTTAGGCTTCACAGGCAAGCGCTTAACCGCTAAGCCATCTCTCCAGCCCTGAGGACAACTTTTCTATAGAATTCTTTCCATTAACCCAAGACCCAAAGTTGGGGAGAAGATGTATACAGAAAACTCAGCATCCCTGTACCTCACACCATCTACAAATGCTACATAAAAGACCCAAAAGAGCCAGGCGTGGTGGCGCACGCCTTTAATCCCAGAACTCGGGAGGCAGAGGTAGGAGGATCACCATGAGTTCAAGGCCAGCCTGAGACTACATAGTGAATTCCAGGTCAGCCTGGGCTAGAGTGAGACCCTATCTTAAAAAACAAGCAAACAAAAAAGACCCCCCCCCAAGGAAAATTGCCAAGGACCTACTGTGTGCACTGATCCTAGTAAGAGGAGTAAGACTGGGCTGCATGGTGGATACCAGCCACCAAATCCCACAGCCTGCACCGTGAGACTCTGAGGGAAGCGAGGTTGCAAAATAAATGCTCAGCTGACACCAAATCTCCTTCCATTCTCCAACTCAAGCCAGTTTTCCTGACTCTTGTCTTAGCCCTCCCTCTCTGTTCGGATAAAGTGGCAAGGTAATAGAATGGACCTTTGGGACTTCAGGTGTAGGTACCTATGTATGTCTGACTTGAGGCCAGGACCTTTAGGGTTTGGTTAGTGTGTCCCATGTACTATTCGACTCACAGGGCAGTTCTTAAACTCATGCCCTGGCATGGGGCGGAGTCACAAAGCCAGACTTCGAAAGCATCAACGGGCATAAAAATTCTGCCGTAGCTCACACATTGTTGGGGAAAATTTGAGTGTCATTTACGTTGGCTTTAATATGGCTCTTGGAGGAGTTCTGGGAAACGTGGTGAGCAGCGCTTTTTGATTTCGTTGGTAACCAGTTCCTGGGCACACGAGCCTCATTGTACTCAGAGCACCATCGTTCCTAAGCAGCTGAAGACCTGAAACCAAGTGCGAGACTCTAGCTGCCAAAGTCAGGACAGGGGGAAAAAATAGAAATCTGGAATGTGTTTGTACTTACTGTCCATTCCAGTAAAATGAAACGATCTCTCCCCCAAACATGTGTTACTGCTTAGGCCAGAAACTGTATATATTGGTCTAAATCCAGAATGGTCCATGTGACATATTACTCTGTATGACAAAATTACTACAACCTGCATTCTCTGTAGAAATGCCTGTTGCAACAGTATAGGATGATAATTTGTTGTACAACTAAAGTACTTAATACTTTCATGTCAGTGTGGGCCCGGCCTCGGGAATTCTCGAAAGGAAATCTGGGGTGCACATGGACCAGTGGTGAATATGTGCTCCAATCTTCCCAACTCCACCCCACCCCCAGTCATATGGTGAGCGATCGGAATGATGAGCTGTATGTATAACATACCATATTCCACTTGAAAGTGACAAGAACACACACCATATGCACATGCACATGCGTGCATGCACAATCAAAAAACTAAAAGTCAAGCCAGATGGCTGTCTGGTGTTCTCATGCAGGAGGAGACATCAGCGGCCAGAGATTGGTTCACCTACCAAAAGGAGTACAAAGGAGCCAAAAGACAGGAATGCCCATCTTTCATCACTGAGCTATTTCGAACCCATCCAGAGCAGAGTTATGTGAATGCCTTAAGACCCCCCCCCAAAAAAAAACCACAGCCCCCCCCCTCTCTGGCCCTTGTCTGGGCTAAGGTTTCATTACGAAGCCCGGGCCCCATTCCAACGCTCTCATCTGTCCCTCTAAGCAACTCCGACAGATCAGTCCACAGTACACGGATTCTCGTTGGGATAATGTCTTGGAGAGTAACAACCTGAAATATGATCTAGTCAGAGTGTGTTAACGGCAAAGCATTTCTTTATGACACTTTTCACAAAGCAAAGTTGCAAACCAGGGAGAAATATATGACGAGAAAAATTAAATGCAGAACCCAGTTCAGTTGCTGATACTTTTTTTTTTTTTTTTTTTTTTTTGCCACACCATTTTATCCTGATGTGGAAGCGTGGATTCTAGGAAAACACAAAAACGCTCTTTCCTCTTCCTTTCCCTGTCTTCCTTCTTTCCTTGAGTCACTCTCTCCCTTGCTCTTGCTCTTTTCTCTCTCATTTGAACAGGGTGGCAAAGTAGGAAAACAGAGACTTTGAAACCTGGGGGACCATACCAACCCTTCCCCTCCTGGCTTTCCCCCAGAGAAGGGCGACTTTCAGATGATGTCCCAAATAACACACCTTCCAAAACTTCAAAGTTAGTGTTCTACCAGACATTGAGCAAGGCTTTTCTTAGACACACCTAAAATGTCCCTGCAGCAAAAAAGATCCCATAAAAGCCTTTTCTATCTCCATTACTTCAAAATCTAGCTGAAGTCTCTTCTATCAAGTACAGTGGCTTGGGGGACCCAAGCTTCTCTATAGCTATCCTCAGGCAGGCAGTTTGGTGATGGTCAAAAATCTAACTTTTTCAAGTTTTTTTTTTTTTTTTTCCCTTCAATAAAACCTGAAACATGTTTTGCCTGGCATTTTTCTTCAGGGGTTTTTAAGGCGGCAAGTACTTTCTGTCAAATGGGATCCATATGTCCTGATTCATTGATACTGAGCCACGAGGGGGCTATTTTGCAAGCACCCTTTGATGTGCAAGGGCCTTCAGCGTTTCCACAGCCTTTAGCCTTCACAAACAGGAAGTTTTTCCCTTCTTAGGGTGCATGGAGCAAGAATCTGGGAAGTGGCTCCAAACTGTCAGGGGTGTGTCTGTCACTGGGTCACAGGACAGGCCCTAACCTCAGCCCCAGGGTGGAGAAGGAAAGGGGTCTGTGGATGGAGCCTGAGTGTTCCTGGCCCTGATGTTGGGAACATTAATGCCCTGCCCACACCCAGGGACCCAGACCATCTCCCAGAGTGGCTCAGCACACCTTGGCATGTTTACTGCTTTGATGAGAAGAAACGAACACCGTGATGGGGGAGCAGGCTGGGGGCGGCCGGCTCTCTCCTCTGTTGCAGAAATACTAACCCGTGTGTGTGTGTGTGTGTGTGTGTGTGTGTGTTTTTTTTTCCCCTGGTGAGACCATTCCTGGTTGTGTAGACAGCATTCCTGGGTCTCTGAGGGGCTGGGTGTCCAAGTTCAATTCTTTTCCCCACTTGGAGGCTAGCATACGGGCAGGTTTAAGGTGAGTTCTGCTAAGCTGTGATATTTGGTAGGTCAGATGTATTGACGCACTTTTGACTTAGATTGTTTTCCGTTTAGGTTGTGAGTGTATCAGAAGGTATACAAGTCTTCATTTGTAAATTCAAATAAATGTTTTTAAAACCCAAAAAAAAAAAAAAAAAAAAAAAAGAGAGAGAGAGAGAGAAAGCTTGTGACTTTAAAAGGTTGATAGGAAAGTCAAAGTAGAACTGAACATTCCACCAAATGAAGCACACAGTCAGGTTAGATTCAGTCCTCGGAGTGTGAGGTCACAGCTCTCTGGTCCAGGTCAGCTAAAGCCTTGATGAGAAGGGTCAGAAAGGTGGGGGTATGTGCTGGGTGGTGTATGAAAAGGAATAGGAGGGAGAGGGTGAGGAGATGGCTCTGGGCACGGGAGACGTGAGGACCACCTGCATGTCCATGGTAGTGCCTCATGAGGTGGCAGGGCCCCACAGTGACTGTGTAGGGGTAACCCTACATATTGAGATTGCCAGTGTCTATATGTCACTCCAGGGCTGTCTGGATTTGAAGAGACCGTGCTGCCTTAGGAAGATGTGAACTAGGCTTACTGATGAGCTGAAGGTCTTCCAACCTAAGCGGTGGCGGGGCATAAGCACCAGTCATGACCAGACCACAGTTGAGTTTCCTACTAAAAAGGGGCCTTCAAATCATGTTGAAAGTGGTCCAAATAAAATGGGAAGTCTTTGTTTCCTGCCCATTTTGCATAGTAATTATTTTTATTTGAGAGATAGAAACAGGAAGAGAGAGAGAGAGAGAATGGGCACACCAGGGCCTTCAGCCACTGTAAATGAACTCCAGACGTGTGCACCACCTTGTGCATCTGGCTTACGTGGGTCCTGGGGAATCGAACCTGGGTCCTTTGGCTTCACAGGCAAATGCCTTAACCGCTAAGCCATCTCTTCAGCCTCCACTTTGCTTTTAAATGCAGTTCCCCAATCTGTGTTTGGAGAGATAGCTTAGTGGTTTAGGTGCTTGCCTGCAAAGCCTAAGTACCCAGGTTTGATTCCCCAGGACCCAAATAAAGTCAGATGCACAAGGTGGCACATGCATATGGAGTTCATTTGCAGTGGCTAGAGGCCCCGGTGTGCCCATTCTCTTTCTCTCTCTCTGCCTCTCTCTCTCTCTCTTTCTCTCTCAAGTAAATAAGTAAAAAATAAAATATTTAAACGCAGTTCCCCATTTTTGTTTGCATTTACCCTGTTAGGAATTTTTTTTTTAAACAAATTGTGCCCAAATTTAAGTCCTGTGTCTGTTTTCCTCACTACCAGCTCCATGGGAGCCAGCAGCGGACCGTCCAGTAGGAACAGAATGCCAGCCACATACAAAATGAAATTTTCTAGTAGCCACATTTAACGCTTTAAAAGGAACAAGTAAAATAAATTTCAAGGGCTGGGGAGCTGTGGTTAAGAGAACTTGCTGCTTACGCCCGGAGGCCTGGGAGGGCCTAAGACTTACCGAGTTCGGTGCTGCTGCACTCATGTAAAAAGCCATGCATGGCCATGCCCCTCTGCAACCCCAGCCCATGGTGAGTGGAGAGCAGAGAATCACTGGGGACTGCTGACTGAAAAACTGCAGCTCTGAGGGGCTGGAGAGATGGCCCAGCAGCTAAGGTGCTTCCTGGTAATGCCTAACAACCCGGGTTTGATTCCTCAGTACCCACGTAAAGCCAGATGCACAAAGTGGTGCATTCATCTGGAATTCGTTTCCAGTAGCTAGAGGCCCTTGCGTACCTGTTATCTCCTCTCTCTCTCTCTCTCTCTTGCCCTCCCTCTTTGCAAATAAATGAATAAAATATTTAAAAAATATATTTGGCCAGGAGTGGTGGTGCATGCCTTTAATCCTAGAACTTGGGAAGCTGAGGTAGAAGGATCGCTGTGAGTTTGAGGCCACCCTGAGACTAATTCTAGGTCAGCCTGGGCTAGAGTGAGATCCTACCTTGAAATACAAAAAAAAAAAAAGGGGGGGGGAGCTCTAAGTTGAGAGACAGACCCAATCTCAAGGAAGCAGGTAGATGAGCAATAGAGAAGGGTTCCCGAAACTCTCCTCTGGCCTCCACACACACATGCATGACATACACACATGTGCATACACCACACATACACACACACAAATAATTTTAATAGCATGTATTGTTGAATTCAATAGATCCAAAGCTAATGATTACAACATGTGATGAATTTAAAGAGATTGAGTAAAGAAAAGGTGGAGGGAGGGCTAATCAAAGTCTAAGAGAATATAAATATGTCATATGGAAACCTACTTGGTACACACAGGAGCCATAGATTGTTGCTAGAAAATTTTCAGTGCCAGGGATGGGATATCTTCCAGTGAGTTGTTGGCCAGGGAGATCCCTGATGCCCCTGAAACATTATAGGCTGTTGCCAAGGCCCTTGGTTTCCCACCAGGAATAGATGGTAATACCCTATTGCTGAAGACTCCATAAACTTGGGCTGCAAGGCCACTGAGAAATCCTCCTGGAACTGAGCTGATAACCTCCTCCATGTAGACCAGCTGACAGAAAGCTGGAAGAAGCCATTCTGCATACAGTTCAATGGGAGAAAGAGAAATTACCAGTGAAGATACTCAACAGTGGACACTGCAAGCCTTATAATTGGCCAGCCAGGCCAAATGTGCAATAGTGGCACATCTGTTATGGGGGAAACCAACTGCCCTCTAATTGGACTGGAGGCCCGCTCCATGGGAAGGGAATACATCCCTGATACTGAAAACTTAAAACAAGGGTAGTCATGAGCCCTAGGGGTGTAACGTCTGCTGTTGTCTGACCAAATGTATATACTATGCTTATCAAACTGCCCAGTAAGCACTTCTGTTAATGTTCACACCCTTATATTAATGCTACTCTCACTTTTGGTTGAGAATCTTCTCTTTTCATATGGCAGTGACCTTGGGATGACTCAGAAGGTATCATGGTGATGGAAAGAAATGACTGCAGTGCTCAGTACTGCAATATCTGTATCATACCTTCCAAGGCTCAGAGTCTAATGCAGAAGAGGTGGCAGAAAGAATGTAAGAGCCAAAGGAAAGGCAGGACTCCATACAACATGCTCCCTCCAGACACAAAATGGCCTGGATATCCATGACCTCACAGTGCCTGATACTACATGCATAAGACCATCATAAGAGGAGAAAAAGATCAAGACATCAAAAGTAAAAGAGAGACTGATTGAGATGTGGAGGGGGTATGGTGGAGAGAGTTTCAAAGGGGAAAGTGGGGGGAGGGAGGGTATCACCATGGGGTATTTTTTATAATCATGGAAGTTGTTAATAAAAAAAAGTAAAATACAATTAAAAAGAAAATTTTCAGTGCCAGGGATGGGATACCTTCCAGTGAGTTTTTGTCCAGGGAGATCCCTGATGCTCCCAAAACATTACAGGCCATTGCCAAGGCTCTTGGTTTCCCACCAGGAATAGATGGTAAGACCCTATTGTTGAAGACTCCACATACTTGAGCTGCAAGGTCACTGAGAAATCCCAATGGAGCTGAGATGAAAATTCATCCATGTAGACCAGCTGACAGAAAGCTGGAAAAAGCCACATTGCATGCAGTTCAATGGTAGAGAGAGAAATTACCAGTAAAGATACTCAACAGCTGCAAGCCTTATATTTGGCCAGCCAGGCCAAATGAGCCAACAGGTGCAATAGTGGCATATCTGTTATGGAGAAAACCAACTGCCCTCTAATTGGACTGGAGGCCTGCTTCATGGGAGGGAATACATCCTTGATACGGAAAACCTATAATAGGGGTAGTCATGAGCCCTAGGGGTGTAACGTCTGCTGCTGTCTGGCTAAATGTATACACTATGCTCACCAAACTGCCCAGTAAGCACTTCTCTTAATGTTCATACCCATATATTAATGCTACTCTCACTTTTGGTTAGAGAACCTTCTCTTTTCAGATGGCAGTTACATTGGGATGACGCAGAAGGCACCATGGTAGTGAGAAGAAGTGACAGAGGAGTGCTCAGCACTGCAATATCTCTACCACACCTTCCAAGGTTCAGGGTCTATTGCGAAAGAGGTGGTAGAAAGAACGTAAGAGCCAAAGGAAGGGTAGGGCACCTTACAATGTGCTTCTCCAGACATGAAATGGCCTGGATATCCATGACCCCACAATGCCTGACACTACCTACACAAGACCATCACAATAGAGGAAAAGATGATGACATCAAAATAAAAGAGAGACTCATTGAGAGGGGGAGGGGATATGATAGAGAGTAGAGTTTCAAAGGGGAAAGTGGGGGGAGGGAGGGCATTACTATGGGATATTGTTTACAATTATGGGAGTTGTCAATAAAACAAAGAGAAAAAAATAAAGATAAAAATAGTGAGATTTCATATTTTTTATTTGTACTCTTTTTAAAAATCCATTGTGTATTTTGTTGGTTTTTGTTTGTTTGTTTGGTTTGTTGTTGTTTTTGTTTTGAGGTAGGGTCTTACTCTAGTCCAGGCTGACCTGGAATTCACTATGTAGTCTCAGGGTGGCCTCGAACTCATGCAATCCTCCTACTTCTGCTTCCTGAGTGCTGGGATTAAAGGCGTGCGCCACCACACCTGGCTTCATTTTGTATTTTATACATACAACACATTTACCTCTCCAGTGTGTTAGCTATATTGCACAGGCTCAGTCTGGTCTCTGGAGACTGGGTGCTAGGCAGTGCAGACCCAGATCATTGTGAACAGCCAATAAATGAATGATTAGAGGTCCCAAAGTCTCAGATTCTCATCAGGGGATGGAGTGAACCCTTCAGACAAGTCTGAAGGTCCAACTTGAGGACATGAAGCCCTGGACTCTCAGGAGGTACTGGGACAATGACGGTCATACTCACTTCCCAGCTGGTACACAGCAGACACAAAAATATATATTTGTAAATGAATAAATGAAGACAGGTTAACTATAACCATTTTGTCCACAGTAGTAGTTCTTAACCTTTTCTGTGGCATCAGGCCCTGTTGCAAATCTGATAAACAATGTGGAACCTCTTCCCCACAAAATCCATACAAACTCCAAATGTTTGGATACAATTTCACATTTACAGAGGCTCTATAACTAACCACAGGCTTCCTGGTGTATGGACCTAAGTAAGGAATGCTTTAAAAATTATTTTCATTTCCAACAAATGCTTATTGTGTTTGGTTTTTTTCTTTGTTTCTTTGCAGATTCACTTTCTAAGATGGGGAAGTAGCTAATATCCCATCCAGATGAGTGAGATGTGATGGTTTTACCGATGAGGAAAAGGTTTTGGATAAGAAAATGAAAAATTTACCTTTTGTCACTAAACTCAACTTCCCTTTTTTAACAAATGATTTATTTACTAATTTATTTAGTTCAATGTGTGCTCATGTGTACATGTATGCATGTGCATGTGTGTGTGTATTTGAATAAAGTGTGCAATGTGCCATGGCGCATGTGTGGGCATCAGAGGACAGTCTACCTTTCAGTCCTCTTCTCTCACCTTGTTTGAGATAACATCTTCTGTCCATTCTCGACTTCCAGGAAATGTTCCTGTCTGCCTCCCTTCTCACCATAGGTATACTGAGATTATGGAAGGCTGCCACAGCTCCTGGCTTTTACGTGGGGTCTAAGGATCCTAACTTAGGTCCTCAGAGTTTCCTGGCAAGTGTTTATCCACCAAGCCTTCTCCCCAGCCCTGAACTTCTATGACATCTGTGTCACCAAATATGAATTGAATGGCCACAATCACTTTGTCAGACTTGTTCAGATAACACATAGTTATTCAGAGAAAATAGGCTGAGTAAGAAGCGAAAATTCATAAAAATAGGAAGAAGAAAAACAGAGTTAATAGCGCTTGCCACTCAAACATCTGCTCATATTTTAATATTTCTTCAGCCCTTGTTTTCTATAGATAGGTTCCTAAAAATAATTGTATTTACTTACTTTCTATATTTGTTTTATATTTATATGTCATATTTGCATTATATATAAAATCACCATGGCTATTTTTATGCAGTGATACATATTTTAATGTATGTGCATATGTGTGGAGGGGGAGGGTGTTTATACATGTATGCACATGGGCACAGAGGCCCAAGGACAATCTATGGTGTCATCCTCAGAAACACTGTCCATTGTTTGTTTGTTTGTGTTGAGGCAAGGTCTTTTCTTGGCTTGGAACTTACCTCTTAGGCTAGACTAGCTGGCCACTGAGCCCCAGGGACCCTCCTGTCTCTGCCAGAACAGAGCAGACATGGCAAGACCCAGCTCTGACAAATATTTCACAAGTAAGGGGCTGGAGAGATGGCTTAGTGGTTACGGTGCTTGCCTGCAAAACCTAAGGACCCAAGTTCAATTCCCCAGACTCACATAAGCCTGATGCACAAGGTGGTGTACACATCTGGAGTTCATTTGCAATGGCTAGAGGCCCTGGCACACCTATTTTCATTCTGTCTCTCCCCCCCCTCTCTCTCTCTGCCTTTCTAATAAATAAAAAATGAAATATATTTTTAAAATATTTCACAAGTGGTCTGAGAGGCACCACTCACACCCAGTGTCTTCTTCTTTCCTCTTAGAAGAAGTGTGCTAATTGTCTCCCGCATGCCTGTGAGCTCCAGTAGCTGGTGATCTGACAGAAAGCCCAGCAGATGAGCTCCACCTTTGGGAGTTTACCTACAACTGGAAGGGGACAGATGTGAAAGAAATGAATGCATATTAAAGCAGGAACCAAGGGTCTGGGGAGAGAGATAGATCAGTGGATAAAGCTCTCACCATGCGAATGTAACTGAGTTTGGAGTCCCAATGCCCATGTAAAGCTGGACACAGACAGTGTAATACCAGCATGTCTACTGTAAAGTGGGAGGCAGAGACAGAGGAATGTTCCTGGAAGCTCACAGGCAAACTAGCCTGGTAAGCAACAGTGAATAAGAAGAGACACCACCTCAAACAAGGAAGAAGGTGAAGCCCACCACCCAAGGTTGTCCTCTGATCTCCACACATGCACACGCATCTACATCAGTGGGGGAAAATAATAGGAGTGTGCCTAATTGAATACCAGGCCCCAAGGACTCTCTCTTTAAGCCAAGTCTGAAAGCCTTAAGAGTGGGCAATACAAGGATGGAGGGATGGCTCAGCAGTTAAGGCACTTGCCTGAAAACCCTGACGACCTGGGTTCAGTTCCCCAGTACCCACATAAAGCCAGATGCACAGTGGCACATGCATCTGGAGTTCCTTTGAAGTAGCTGGAAGCCCTGGTGTGCCCATTCTATCTATCTCTGACTCTCTTCTCTCTCTGCTTACAAATAAATAAATATATTGTAAAAAGAGAGAGAGAGAGAGGGCAATATGGACTAGGAGCTTGTGGGGAAAAACTTGAGAAATTGCTCAGTGTAGTGCCAACACTGAGTTGGGCTCAGGTGTGGGAGCATCCAAACTGCTTAGGAGAACCAAGCAAGAGGGTGGACACCTGCCCAAGAACAGGGCGGGGGCCAGCAGCGCACTCAACACCAGCAGAATTTAACTCCCTGTGGCCAGATTGGCTGAGGTGTGAAATACATTGGGACAGACCTAAGGAGAGCTGGTGTACAAAAAAAAGGGGGGGGTGGCTGAAGAGATGGCTTAGTGGTTAAGTGCTTGCACATGAGGCCTAAGGACCCCGGATTGAGGCTCGATTCCCCAGTACCCACGTGAGCCAGATGCACAAAGTGGCACATGCATCTGGAGTTCGTTTGCAGTGGCTGGAGGCCCTGGTGCGCCCATTCTCTCTCTCTCTCTGCCTCTTTCTCTCTCTCAGTCTGTCTGTCTCTCTCAACTAAATAAATAAAAATAAACAAAAAAAAATTTTTTTTAAAGATGACAATGACTCTTTCAGGAGTGATAGTGTGGTAGTTTGATTCAGGTGTCCCCCATAAACTTAGATGTTCTGAATGCTAGGTTCCCCAGCTGATGGCAATTGGAAATTAAAACTTCCTGGAGACAGTGTATTTTGGGGAGCGGGCCTTATGGGTGTTATAGCCAGTTTCCCCATGCCAGTGTTTGTCAAACTCTCCTGTTGTTATTGTCCACCTTATGTTGGCCAAGGGGTGATGTCCACCCTCTGCTCATGCCATCATTTTTCCTGCCATCATGGAGCTTCCCCTCGAGTCTGTAAGCCAAAATAAAGCTTTTTCCCAAAAAGCTTCTCTTGGTTGGGTGATTTCTACCAGCAATGTGAACCTGACTACAACAGTAATGTTGGTACCAACAGTGGTATTGCTGCTGGACACCTGACTGTGTGGTTTTGGCCTTTTGGAGCTGATTTTCAATAGGAATGTGGAAGGACTTGAAACCTTGGACTAAGAGATGACTTGCAGTGCTGTAAGTACAGCTTGATGGACTATTCTAGCCAGAGTTGAAAGACCTGAATGCAATAAGAACTATAGACTGTGAGGTTTGACTTATGAAGATGAGAAAGAGCTTTGCCTGGACTGGGCTAGAAGCAGTTTGTGTGAGAAGCTTGCTGTTATGGTCATGTCCTGAGAAGTTGTGCAGGGTTGCTTTGCATAGAAATAAACTGGTGTGAGCAGAGGGATATGGAGCAGAGAAAAAAAGAAATGAAATCTTTGGGTGAAACTGCTGCCCATTAAGTTGCAATTGAGAGATTACAAACATTGAGATTGGGCCAGCTGACCTGCATTGGGACAACAGGAAGAATGTAGACTCTTTTGAAGGGGTCTGAATGCTCAAGGAATGTCCTATTCTTCAAAGTCTACTTTATTGCCCTCTGGATCAATAAATTGGCACTCTACCTGGCATTATGGAGTATAAGAAATGCAGGAAAAAGAGGGTCATTGAATTTGCAACACGGTCTTGTGTTTTGGAAATGGTCGAGGGCAGTGTGAAACAGGTTTGCTGGATGCCTGCATGGAGACCTGATGGAGCCATGAGGATGAACCATGGATTGCAGTGGAGACCCAGTGCAAATGTCAGAACCATGAGATGGCTGCTAAGGAAAGCTGCCAGCACCAGATGAAGATTTCCAGAACTGTGACTAGCCTAGCTGGAGGGGCGGAATTGGAACTCCAGAGACTTGCTGCTGGTTAGAATTACCGGACTTGGAGATTTGTCACTGAATAGAGTTGTTGGACTTGGACCTACAGAGTTTGATGTTTGTCCTGTTTTAAATCTTGTATTGGTTGAATATTTCTTTGCTATGTCCAATGCCATTTTTTGCAGGGTGAATGTGTATTCTGTGCCATTATAGGTATGGGAGGGGGGATTTTTTTGGTACTATGTCTCAGTTAAAAGACCTTGGATTACAGGGATGTTTGAGCATCATTAGGATTGATAAAAACTATGGGGACTTTTAAAGTTGGACTGAATGCATTGTATTTTAAATCATGTATGGTTATTAGTTGATGGGGGCCCAGGGCAGAATATAGTGGTTTGATTCAGGTGTCTCCCATAAATTTAGGTGTTCTGAATGCTAGGTTCCCCAGCTGATGGCAACTGGAAATTAAAGACTCCTGTAGGGAGTGTATTGTTGGGGGTAGGCTTATGGGTGTTACAGCCACTGTCTCCTTGGCAGAGTTTGGCACACTCTCCTGTTGCTATTGTCCACCTTAGGTTGGCTAGGGGTTCATGTCCACCCTCTGCTCATGCCATTGTTTTCCCCCTTCCATCTTGGAGCTTCCCCTGGAGTCTGTAAGTCAAAATAAATGCTTTTTTTTTTTTCCCCAAAATCTGCTCTTGGTTGGGTGATCACATTGCCAGCAATGTGAACTTGACTGCAACAGTTGTTCTTGGGGGAAAGAAAATCAAGAAGAAAGGAGATCGTCTAGAGGTAGAGGTGAGAGAGAGTAGGGAATCTGTACCGACTCTCAGGACCACAAAGGAAGGCGACACAGCTCTCTGAAGTGAGGGCTGAAGACAGGTGCACTGGAGAGAGACGAGTGCTCTTCGTGTCCCTAGAGACTCTCATTGAATCACCCCCAAGACTCTTAAGACAGGTGTCAAGTGGTAGTTGGAGATAGGAGCAGAAGGGAAAAACTCAAGTTTTTTTCAAAAATACTTTGCACCAACGACCCAACATTTTTCTGGTAAACGTATAAACGCTGTCAGACATCCGTCTCCCCGCCAGAGCTGCCTGGGCATGCTGCCGCTGGCACGTTTCCTCACAGAAAGGGGCCTGTTCAGCTTTGTTCCAACCTGTGCTTCACACATGACTTCATCACGAGAGGGTCAGTGTATCGATAGCATCTATTCCCATTCCCTGGCACTGCGATTCTCAAATGAAAACTTTTAGGAAATGATGATCTAACCGTATGACGTTTTTTTTTTTAAAAAACCAAAATAATGTAGACTGGGGAGATGGCTCAGCAGTTGAAAAGAACTTGCTTGCAAAGCCTGCCTGCCTGGGTTCAATTCCCCAGCATGCCCATAAAGCCAGATGTGAAGAGTGGTCCCGGCATCTGGTGTTCGTTTGCAGTGGCAAGAGACCCTGGGGCACGCACACGCACGCGCACACACACGCGTGTGCAAATAAATAGCACACATAATAATTCAATGCTCCCTCAGCCAGTACAGACCCAATGAAACACAGTGGTGCAATTTGTGGGAGCCTTTCAAACACCCCACAACACGCCTCTCCATAATGGTCAAGGTGGAGATCCCTTGAGCAAATCCTGCGTTGCCTATGGAAACAAAAACATCCTGAGAGAGGTACAGTGACATTCCTTCACTTATGTATTTAACACACCTGCCCTGTGTTTTTCCCGAAAGATAAAAGATGCCATTGACATCCAAGAGCTCACGAAGCCAATGATCGTGACACTATAAGAAACGTGCCATCATGGAAAAGGACAGAAGCAGTGTCGGGGTGGGAGAGCTGGTTTCTTAGGGCAGTGGAAGGCTCAGCAGGCCTCTCTGGTGAAATGGCCTCTGGGTAGGACTTTGACATCTGAGTGGGTGGTTTGTGGACATATGGGAAGACAGTATAACAGTGTTTCAGAGGGAAATCACGCTGTCTCTACCTTGGCATAACAGCTGCCTCCTGTGAGAAGGGAAAGTTCCTAGGAACACTGAGAGATTCCTGGAACATTCCATGGGGCTCCCAGTGTTCTCTGCCACAGCTGCCTATGTCACCTTTCATTGGGAAGACTGGCCACGTCACCCTCCTGTTGGAAATTATTCAATGGCTTCTTAGATAAAGACAGAAATCTTCAAAGCGCTGCTACAGCCTGCCCCCATGCCTCTCGTTTCCTTCTAGGACCTGCCTGGCTCAGCTCCTGGGGACCCGTGTGCATTTGCCTCCTACCTTGACACTCTTGCCTGAGCTGCCCTATGCCTGGAGCACCTTCCTAGGCCATACCCACACTCCTTCGTTGAGCGAAATGTCACTGCTACCAAATGCCACTTATCTGAAGCTCGTCTCTGACTCTTCAGGTAGTAACGTATCTGCAGCCCTCTGGTGCCTCCTGTCACACCTGTACTCCAGGGTGTCACTACATAGTCTTCTGTCTGATTCTCTGATGAAGGCCACTCATATACCAGAGGTCAGAGACCATGTTTTGTTTGTCCTTTGCACGGGATCTGGCAATGGTAAATGCTAAGGAAAAAAAAAAAATCCGCTGCCTACATTAATGATGTTACTGGACTATAAGAGATTGTCCCAGGAAGCAGAACTTGGAGGGAAAGAGCAGAAGCAGAGAGCATTGTCCAATTTGAAAAGCAAACCCATTCGGAGATTTACACAGCTTGCTGCAAGGATCTAGTTTACATGCCAGTGAGGGGCTGGCAGGGCAAGCCTGAGGCCCAGAGGACAGTCCCTCAAGAGCCCAGGAGGGAGCGCTTGGGCAGAATTTCTTCTTCAAGGAAACCTCAGTGCTGCTCTGAAGGCCTTTCAACCGATTAACCGGAGCCCACCCTGAAGTTAGCTGATGCATGCTTATAAAATACTTTCAAACCAACACCTAGATTTCTGTCTGCCTGAATAACCAGAGACTAGCGTAGCCATGTTGACACGTCACAAGACCATCACAGACAAATAGGGTGCTTTGTCCTTTTAAAGGCATAGTATTAAAAGTGTACCTGTCTCTTCTGCACATGTCCCACTGGCCAAAATATGATCCTACCTGACTGAAGGAACGGATAAGATACTGCTGCAGTTACCTTCTTATTGCCAAAACAAAACACCCAACCAAAAGCAGCGTGTAGAAGGAAATGGCTCATTTTGACTTAAAGTTCTGATTGGAAGCTTCATCATGGGAGGGAAAGTGGGCAGAGCAGAGGTTGGGCATCACATCTTGCCACAGCAGCCGGGAGGTAGCTTCAAGAGCGAACTAGCTAGTACTGGCAATGGAGAGCTGGGTAATAGCATCCCAAAGGCCACACCGAGCAACGCACCTCCTATAGCAAGGCCTCGCCTCTCAAGTTGCCACCAGCTGGGGACCAAGGGTTCAAAACACATGTGGCTATGGGGGACATCTCGTTCAAACCACCACAGATACACTTTCCCTTGTTCTGGACAATTTAAAAAAAAAAAATCTTAAAATCAGGGAGTCTGATCCTGCAAGAGAGAAGAGAGAACAGAGAAGATGTTGGGAAGTCTGTGTTCATAAAAGCATTTAGCCCCAAACCTAGCCAGCATTAAATGTTGGATCAACATCGTTGATAACTATACCAATAACCCTCAGTGTTCCAGACTGCCCTGCTGCTAATCATCTAGTCACTGTCACCCTCTAGTGTGCATTCCTGTTTTTAATATTATTTATTTGCACACATACACACCCACACATGTATGTGTGTATGCATTCACACATGGGAGTGTCATGCCAGGGACTTTTGGCTGCTGCATATAAATGCCCTTTGGGATTTGCATGGGTGGCTGTAGAATTGAACGTGGGCTGGCAGGCTTTGCAAGCAAGTACCTTTAACGACTGAGCCATCGCTCCAGCCCCTCTAGTGTGCATTTAGATAAGACTGCTAAGTGGAACTCACCAGTGAGTCCTGGGATTCCTGGACTGGAGAAAAAAGACCCACCCCAGTGCATATGCTCAACAGGTTCAAGCTGCAGCCTGAGCCCCCATCCAGCTGTGTCCCTGCGGTCTGAGTGACGGTGACACAACCTCAGCATTTGCTAGCTCCGAGCCAGATGTCAGCCACATGAAGTCTAATGATCTGCAGCTGGCCCTGGGGCATCTTTGGACTCCCCGAGGCCCAAGCCAAGGAATGATAACAATTAGAATAAAAGTTGCTACTACTGAGCAAACACCAGAGGCTTGTGTCCCAAGCAGGCCACCTTCCACGCTTGCTCATTAGCATACAGACTCTGGATGGGAAAGGATGTGCTTGACTGTGGAGGCTCCAGGAAGCGACTTGTCTGCATCCACTTAGCAATGACATGGCAGAAGTGTGATTTGCATGCAGAGCATTTGAACCATCCATCTCTGTTGCTATTCTTTCAATGATTGATTGATTGATTGATGTATTTATTTATTTATGTATTGGACAGAAAGAAAGAGGCAGAAAGAGAGAGACAGGGAGAGAGAATGGGTGTGCTAGGGCCTCCAGCCACTGCAAACCAACTCCAGACTCATGTGCCACCTTGTGCATCTCGCTTTACATGAGGACTGAGGAATTGAACCTGGGTCCTTTGGCTTTGCCAACAAACACCTTAATTACTAAGCCATCTGTGGTAGTTTGAATAGAATAGATGGCCCCCAATATATTCAGTTGTTTGTAGTTTGCATCTGCAGCCACCTGGCTGGAGTCAGTGCCATTGTGTGGATCTTAAGGTGTGGTGGTGGGTTTCAGATTTCAATCTAAAGATCTGCAAAGTGTGCCTAGCTGGAGTTCCTGAAGTGTGCTGTGGCTTTTGGATTTTTGGCTTGTGCTTCTCTCTTTCTCTGCTTGGGCCTGTGAAGGCAGGCCAGTTTCTTCTGCCATTATGGAACTTCCCCTGGATCTGTAAGCTTCAATAAATATCCCTTCCTCCATAACTGTGCCTGGTCTGGAAGTTCATCTCAGTGAACGTGAAGCTGTCTGATACACCATCTCTCCAGCCCTCTGTTGCTATTCTTTGGATGAATGTTTCTCAAATTTCTAGGTGTTAAAAGCTTGGTCACCAGGGTAGGGCTATTGGGAGATTGGTGGAACCTTCAGGAAGTGGAATTGGTAGGCATTACATAAGTTCCTGGGAGCATGCCTTCACCCCACTTGCCTCTGGGAGTATGTGGGCAGGGAGAATCTACTCGTACCCCTCTTTCAGCCCATATGGTCTGGTCTAGGCCCCATGCCAGCCCCAGCAATAGAGGGCATGGTCATGCCCAAACTAGTTGGTGTGTTACACATAGGCTCTGGAGTTGGCTTGTGACCCAGTGAAGGAGACTATGGCTGGAAAGATGGCACTGAGTAAGAAAGGCTTGGGCCTGGGGCAGCCGACCTGTGTAGCACTGACAATGGAAGGCGTAGGCGCTAGAGACCAGACACAGGGAGAAGCCATGGCCTCGCGCTGTCTGGATTTGCCAACCCTGCTTGGCTCCTACCTGGCATGGGGCAGCCGAATTACCTTCATTGTTCAAGGTCATGCACTGAAGGCCACACATCTGAGACGTGTCTGAGGTGGGGTCCAAGGCAGGTGAAGAACACTTGCCACCATGCTACAGAAGCCACATCAGAGTCTCGAGGGGCATCCCCCGTCCTCCATCATCCCTACCTGCCCTGCCTTTCCAATTCCCTCGACCTCACCCAGAACTGTAGGGCAGCGCCAAGCCTTGTTTATACCTTGCTAAAGAGGCCTTGAGCAAATGACCGGAAACTCCTTCAAATGTCCAGTAAGATGGTGAAAACAACAAGACGGCCTCTTGGTTTTGGAACTGCTGGATGCCTTCTGGAGCTTGCGTTTCTATGCTGAAGGTCCCAGGAAAGCAGAGGTGTGATGACACTGGAGGGGTCCCAGGGGGCCTGGGTTTCCCACTGAGGATGTGTTGGTGCTGTCCTGGGTGCTGGAGGCCAAGGTGCATCGTCACAGAAGCCTGGAGGAGCTGACTGTCTAGTGCCCGAGGAAAGTCAATCCCTTCCACGGAGATGCTACCTTCCAGGGGCCTGGCTCTACATGTCCATCCTCAGGCTCTGCGCCGGCAGTCCACAGCTTTCACTGGTGTGGGCTGGTGAGATGCCTGGATGCCACTGGGAGGGTAGCCTTTGAATGAGCTGGGTACTTTAAAATCCCCTTAAGGAGGGAGGGGGCACATCATTGGGCTCTTGGGTGGAGACAGATGGGACGTTCCAAGGTTGAATGAAGGACTATTTATAAGGTGGGGACTGGCCAGGAATGGTAAACCACAGAAGAGTGACAGCAGGAAGCTGTCCCCACACCCACAGACAGAAAAACAAGGTGTGTGTGTGTGGGGGGGGGTTACCAGGGCTGCTGACCCAGGAGGGCCTTGCTGCGGTGTTAGGAGGATCCATCAAATGTGCAATGGTAGCCATCACTGCTAACTCTCCAGTGTTTATCTAAAGCGAAGCCTTTTTCTGCAGCTCCACCTTCTCCAGCTACGCTTATGTCTTCCTCAGACAATGCAAATTTAACATGTGTGCAAGAAAAGTGTTAAACTCACCCAAAGGTCGATTGTTGCCAAGGCAGAGGAAATGTATGCCCAACTAAGCAGAGAGACCATAAAACAAGGAAAATGGAGACAATTTAAGTACATAATTTCAAAAAACACTCCATGTATGTGTGCGAAGTGTTTACAGTAGTGCTGTAATTACTAGATAATTACAAAAGGAAAGAGTAAACCTTGAGCCTTACTTCACACCAGACATAAAACGCAATATTTGAGGGATGGAATGATAGATCAGTGGGTAAAGTGATTGACATATAAGCTTGGGCCCTGAGTTTAGATCCCTAGCATCCAGCTAAAAGGTAGGCTTGGTGGTATACACCCGTAATCCCAGAGCTGGTGAGGCAGAGGTAGGGATCCCAAGGCTTGCTGGCTAGCTATAGGTTCCGCGAGAGACCCTGTCTTAGGACAAGATGGTAAGACCCTATGCTGAAGACGTCACATGCTTTGGATATACAGAGAGAAATCAAGCTGGAACTGATCTAGACGCCTCCTCCCTGCAGGCTAGCTGTCATAGAATGGAAGGTGCTCTGCAGGCTGCAGAGAGAGAGAGAAGTCACCAACAGTCTTAACCAGCAGTGGACCCTGCATTCTATACAACCAACTAGCCATGCAAGATGTGTCCACTGGTGTTGTAGTGGAAGGACTGTTACAGGGGTAACCAACTGCTTTCTGATTTGACTTAAGGCCTGCTCCCTAGGAAGGACTCTACCAGGGACTGGGCTAGAGGCAAGTTCACGTGACATTCTTGCCAAGAATCTGGCCGTACAATCCATTCATGTCTTTGGAACTTGAGTGAGGTTGGCGTCAAAAGTAACTTGCTAATTTGTTTATCAGAGGAGACTCAAGACAGTATAACATTCAAGTCATGTCAGAATTTCTGCTCACTGCTCTGATCCAAGTAGAGAGAGAGAGAGGAGGGGGGCAAGAGAAGCAGAAAAATATTTTAAAAAATTATACAGTTTAACAAGGACAAAAGGGTGAGCATATTGAAAATTACATAAAGACCAGTTTCAAAAGCAACAGTGGTTGTTAGATATTAGTACTTTGCTTGATGATAACAGGAAAAGTGCCTTAAGGGCAAGACCATACCCACTGAAGACTTCATCTTGTGGACATACAAATATATTTACAAGAAGAGAGCCTAAACTGATAATACCACAGATGAAATTTCCTGCCCTAACACAACGCTCTAGGAAAATGTTTCCCCAGAGTGTGCTTGGGAGACACACAAGAGGTCAATATAACTGAAGTTCAAGGGAGCCACACTACATCTCAAGTTGGCAGCAGACCATAGTACTGGCTGTGCAGGAATGAAAGATACAAGATCGCCGAGGTCGTGGAGTCTTGCACCATGGCTCCAGAGAGCAGCTAGGCAATGCATGGCAGGCTCAGAGTCCCTGCGAGGAGGCCCTGAGAAGCCATTGCGTAAAGCTGTGAAGGCAAAACTTATGCTGCAGTGGAGACCCCGGGATGTTGGAGATGCCAGAACCAAGGAACCTATGCCAAGAAAATCTCCAGGCACAGAGTGGAACTGGCCCAAGAGAGTGACTATGTTTACTCCAGGCAGCATAGCTGGTAAGGCAGGATGACCCAAGCCCTTTGGAGCCTAGATGAATCCACATTGTGCCCAGATGCTGACCATGGAGCTATGGGATTTGGTGATCACCCTGAAATGTTTCAGTCCTGTGTTGATCTAATGTTTCCTTGCTATGCCTCCTCTCTTTGAGAATGTGAATGTTTTCTCTGTCTCCTTACGTACTGGAAGTATGTCACTCATTTATTTTATAGGGGCTCTCAGTTAAGCAATTTCTTTGAATCTCAGAAGAGATTTTAGACTTTTGAACAATGTTGGACTGTTAAAGACTGTGGGGACTTTTGAAGTTGGACTGACTACATTTCCCATTATGAGATGGCTATGAACCTGTAGGAACGAAGGGTGGAAGATAGATAATGGCTTAAAGGTGATATGTTTTGGTACCAACTTGACAAGGGGTGGTTAACAACTTGATAGTTACTATTGTCAACTTGACAGGATCTACAATCACCTAGGAGAAAATCTCTGGATGTGTCTGTGAGGTAGGTTCTAG
Organism: Dipus sagitta; assembly: GCA_036346955.1. NCBI lineage: Eukaryota > Metazoa > Chordata > Mammalia > Rodentia > Dipodidae > Dipus > Dipus sagitta. The sequence continues at coordinate 44,649,991 of CM070777.1, read as the reverse complement.
GTTAGATTAAGGTGAGAAGACTCACCCTAATTTGAGCAGCAGTATTCCATGGGCTGGGGTCATTGACTGACTACAAAGGAGAAAGTGAAGCCAGGCATGGTGGTGCACACCTTTAATCCCAGCACTTGAGAGGCAGAGGTAGGAGGATCACCGTGAGTTCGAGGCCACCCTGAGACTACATAGTGAATTCCAGGTCAGCCTGGGCTACAGTGAGACCCTACCTCGAAAAAACAAAAAAGAAAGAAGGAAGGAAGGAAGGAAGGAAGGAAGGAAGGAAGAAAGAAAGAAAGAAAGAAAGAAAGAAAGAAAGAAAGAGGGAAAGAAAAAGGAGAAAGTGAGCTGAGCACCAGCATTCATTTATGTCTGCTTCCTGACTATGGAATAGACCAGCTGCTTCCTGCTCCCGCCACCAGAACTTCTCTTAATGGACCATATCCTCTTGCACTGCAATTCAAGAAAAGCCCTTCCTTTCCTAAGTTGCTTCTTGTCGGATATTTGATCACAGCAACAAGAAAAGTAATACAGGAACCTTGCAGGCTCCCTGTGAGAGCAGCTTTGCAGACCCATGGGACACCCTTGTGAAGGACTTTGTGGGGTGGATTTTTCCCCCTAATTCAGGGCAGAGTGTATCACCCCCACCCTATGTTTAATATACTCCTCAGTACATGAACCTCAGTAACAGGTTGTGTCTGCCAGCCTTTAACAAAGCTGAGAAGGCCAGACCCTCACCTTCCCCACTCCACGGGGCACATGGTCCGAGTGCTGCCAGCCATCGGGGTGGGAGCTGCTGACATCCAAGAGGGACAAGATGGTGGAGACCCCACCCTGGTAGAAGCGTTAACAGAAATACCTTCATTTCAGGTGGCAGCCTGAGGGCCAGTGCAAGACAGTACTAAGGCAGCCTGTCACATCTGACGGGCATGACTGTCAAGGTGTTGGCATCTTTGCACCATCCCATTTGGAGATGTGGAGATATAAAGCGTCATAATGACTCATCCACATTAAATTTTAGGAATCAAACCAAGGTTTCTAAAGCCGAGACTGTTTCCTTTCATGAGCTGTCATTGACAAAGCTTTGATTTTTATTTTGTAAATATCACATATGTTTTATTTCAGAGTAGGCACTATACTTGGTAGTAATGAAACATGTTTTATTTTTTAAATTAGTCATTTATTTAGGCTTTCCAATGAAATCTTGGAAGCTTCTCTTATTCATCTGACTTGAGACAGTTTCAAATATCTAAATATGCTACAGAGAAATCTGGTGGAACTTTTGTGTATAATATCCATAGTACATGATATGCCTTTTTTTTTTTTTTTTTTTTTTTGTTCTCCTTGAAAGCAGAAACCCTCCACTCCCCACTATGGGATGATTTATTTGATTGTTGTAATTCATGGCTGGGGAAATCTTAGAATCCTCAAAATAGCAAAAGCATTTCTGCAGCTGCTGCATGCACATGGGCCTGCACCCTGCACAGATCGGGCCCTGAGCTGCGGGATGGTGCAGAAATGCCTGCCTCATCTTGAAGCCATTAGCACCTTGAAGGGGCACACGCTGGACAGGTATGTCCTTGTGTGATGCCTGGTGGCTGGGTGAGTGCCCAAGCTAACCCCTGACCCTGGAGAGTCAGCTGCCTACGCCCCTCACAGGCACCAGAAACCTCTCCTCATGTGACTGGAGCTGCTCACAGCGAGGGAGGATGAGGTGCTAAGAGAGTCCTAATGAGCCATGTTACAGATGTGTAAAACAGCTGGGGGGGGGGAATGATGTCACGAAGCTCTGCGTTCACCCTGCCACCTTTGCTACTTGCTGCTCTTATTAGAACCAGACCCCGGAGGAGGGACCTAGGAGACGAGCCACCCCTTCTGGTCCTAATTAGGTAGGCTCCAGCTGCATCCCCGACTTCGCCAGGTGACTCCACACGTCTAGGTCTATAAGCCAGACCAGGCCTGGGCTCCAAAGAGGCCATCTTTAAGGAGGGGCTGGATTTGTGGTACTTGTTACACGATAAGCCTGACCTGGGGAGAAAAACTAAATTCTTAGGGAAAATATCTGCACGGGACGGCAATGAATCACAAACCCTGAGCATTTTCAATTAGGAGTGCAATTCTTTAAAGTGCCTGGTGTCTGATGATGTCAGCCCCTGTCACAGCTGCGGGTTTAAGGCTTATTTTCCAAAGCAAACATAAGGAATCATCCTGTCTTGTTGCTAACTTCAAACATCCACCACCCCCTTCTCTAAGCTCAAAAGGGAACCATTTAAGTGCCTACTACGTGCCACGTGGTTACAGAGGGCGGCTGTTTCATCCCTTAAAAATCCTACGAAGATTGTTAAAGGAAAAGTTGGACTCAGAGAGATAAAAGGACGTATCCAAAGGCGCACATCTCAAAGTAGAGTGGGGGCTGGCGAGGTGGCTCAGTAGTTAAGGGCACTTGGCTTGTAGGGCCTAATGGCCCTGGTTCAATTCCCCAGTACCCAAGTAAAGCCAGATGCACAGAGTGGCGAATGAATTTGGAGGTCATTTGCAATGGCGGGAGGCCCCTTGGGTTGCCCATTTCTCTCTCTGTCTCCCTCTCTCTGTTTGTAAATAAATAATAAAAAATAATAATAAAAATGGAATTTAAAGCCAAGCTAGTCACTTTGCAGACATATCCTGCTGTCCCTGACCATATGCAGCACTCTCCCATCCACCCAAGGTCTCTCTTCTCCTTCTGTGAGATTGTCAACTGATTTTCATTACTCTTGCCTGTGTAGTTTGGTTTGGTCTTGGAAACAAGGCCTCACTATGTGGTCCAAACTGACCACTAACTTGTGAGCTTCCTGCTTCAGCCCCAAGTGCTCAAATGACAGGCATATGCCACCATGCTCAGCTGACTTCTGTTTTAAGTACATTGAAGAAGGAAGTTAGTTAGCTGCCTCTTCCACATCAGATGGTGTGGTCCGAGAGGACAGGGCCGCCTCTGGCATTACGGCCATTTGTAGAAGACATTGTTGGTTATTGCAAATCAACCATCTCTATTCCTTTCTCCTTGCTGGCTGAGTCAATATGGCTCTGGTGTCTACCTCTCCTTGAAGGCACTCAAGGCCTAATCTAAGCCACTCATAGTTCCAAAGTTTTTTGTTTGTTTGTTTCTTTCTTTCTTTTTTTTTTTTTTTTGAAGTAGGCTCTCACTCTAGCCCAGGCTGACCTGGCACTCATTCTGTAGTCCCAGGCTGGCCTTGAACTCAGGGCAATCCTCCTATATCTACCTCCCGAGTGATTGAATTAAAGTCATGTGCCACCATGCTTGGCTGGCCTAAGCCACTCGTAGTGATTGACTGGGGGATACGCGAGATAGGAAACCAGCCAGAGGAATGCTAAGGAAAGTTTCTTTGCTTTCAGAAAAACAAAATCATGGTAAGAGATCATGTCTCCATCTCATTCTTGTCATGGTCATGTAGCACGGGACTTTGGAGCCTATAACAGTAGCTATGCTGAGACTATGAGAGGAGCTAGCACAGCCGTGGGGAACAGATAGAAAGACCACAAACACCTGATGATACATGAGTTGAGAGAACTAAGCAATACTCTGGTTTTGCTTGTTTTTTGAGATAGGATCTCACTCTAGCCCAGGCTGATCTGGAATTCACTATGTAGTCCCAGGCTGGCCTTGAATTCATGGTGATCCTCCTACCTCTGCCTCTCAAGTGCTGGGATTAAAGGTGTGCGTCATCACACCTGGCCTCATTCTGCTATTTTTTATTGAGAAGCTACAACATATCAGGCCACGAGAATACAAATAGAATAAAAATGGCCCCTACCCTTATGAGCTCTCTCCAGTGAGAAAGGCAGGCATACATAAGTAGACACAGATATATAATAGCAAGCAGTGATTTCACTACTAATTTGTCTGTTATTAGTTTTTTACTTATAATTTATTAACTATCAAATATCCAGTAATTCTAATCTTCCAAAAATGTTAGAGTAACTTGTAGTGTAAAAGCCATCCTATACGTTATAATGAGCACTCCAGACAAAATAACTCTTTGAAAGCAGTTGTTACCTTGCTATCAAAAGTGACAGAAACTGGGCTGGAGAGATAGCTTAGCAGTTAAGGTGCTTGCCTGCAAAGCCAAAGGACCCAGGTTCAATTCCCCAGGACCCACCTAAGCCAGATGCACAAGGTGTTGCATGCACCTGGACTTCATTTGCAGTGGCTAGAGACCCTGGTACACCCATTCTCTCCCTTTCTCTCTCTCTCTATCTACCTCTTTCTCTCTCTCTCACACACACACAAATAAATAAATAAAAATAAAAATATTTAGAAGCCAGATGTCGTGGCGCACTCCTTTGATCCTAGCACTCGAGAGGCAGAAGTAGGAAGATCACCATGAGTTTGAGGCCATCCTGGGACTACATAGTGAATTCCAGGGCTAAAGAGAGATCCTACCTCAGAAAACAAAAACAAAAGAACAAAAATATTTAGGAAAAAAAAAGTGACAGAAACTCAGGGATGTTGACTAGGTGTTTGCCTAAGAATACTTTCCAGTCTATGTATCCTGGAGCGACTTGAACTCAGTAAAAAGCCAGTGTCATACTGATGGGAGGGGCCGGAAGATGGAGTCTAAGGTTCCCAGGAGGAAGCGCTGACAGTGGGGTTTACAAATGTGAAACCTCAAAAGCCCATACAAAAGCGCTGACCCAATATTTGTTGACTTCTAAGTTGTGCATGCCAAGGGAAGAGTCCACGGTTCTCTGCAGAGAGCAGCCACTAAGTAGTCACAGAAATTGAGCAGCTCGGCTGTTTGCCAGCACAGGGGAAAATGAGCTTGGAATATGAATTCAGCCAAGTTAACTGCATGCTGGAACAAAAAAAAAAAAAATGACACTGCTCATAAAAACAGAGTCCAGAGACTACACAGTATAGTTCTCCTGAATACAATAGAACATTACTAAACATAAAAATGAATACGGGGCTAGAGAGATGGCTTGGCAGTTAAGGCACTTACCTGTGAAGTCTAAGGACCCATGTTCTACTCTCCAGATCCCACGTGAGCCAGATGCACAAAGGTGAGGCAAGTGCAAGGTCGCACATGCCCACTAGGTGGCGCAAGTGTCTGGAGCTCGACAATTTCAGTGGCTGAGGCCCTGGCATGCCAATTCCCTCACCTCCTTACCATTTCTAAAAATAATTTTTTTAAAAATTCATCCATTTCTTTAAAAATATATATAAAACTGTGACCAGTGGTTAAAAAAAAACAGCCATTAAAAATCTCCCTGAGGGACCATCCAAAAGTTTGAATTAGCAGAACAGCATGTCAAAGCTGATACTATAAATATTTTCAATGACTTAAAGGAAAATATTGTCACAATAGTAGAATCTCAGCCAAGAAACTATAATCTTTGGATTTATGTCTTCTTTTATCAGTTACTGAAATATGTTAAAATGCTTAATCAGAATAAATGCAAAGAAAATTATCCTCCAGGCATATCACAGTCAACTGCTAAAAATAAAAATAAAAAGATAAAGGCAAGATTTCATAATGGTCAGAAGAAAATAACAGACTACAAATGAACTTCTCATCAAAAGCAATCAACTTTAGAACACAATAAAAGGTCATATTTAAAATGCTAAAAAGGGCTGGAGAGATGGCTCAGTAGTTAGGCACTTGCCTACAAAACGTAACAACCCAGGTTTGGTTCCCCAAATGACCCAGGTTCGGTTCCCCAGTGCCCACATAAAGCCAAAAGCACAGAGTGGCACATGCATCTGGAGTTTGGTTGCAGCTGCTGGAAGCTCTGGTGCTCCCATTCACTCTCTCTATCTCTTTTGCTCTCCCCTTGCAAATAAATAACTAAATATAAAATGCTGTAACCCTAGTCACTGGAGTAGGGTTGAGAACAGAGCATCACTGGGGTTTGCTGAGAGATGGCACTTCTTTGAGACCCTGCCTCAAAGAAAGAAATATGAAGGTGGGGCTGGAGAGATGGCTTAGCAGTTAAGGTGCTTGCCTGCGAAGCCTAAGGGCCTATATTTGACTCTCAAGATTCCACATAAGCCAGACACACAAAGGTGAGGCAAGTGCAAGGTCGCACATGCCCACTAGGTGGAGCAAGCAACTGGGGTTCGATTGCAGTGGTTGAGGCTCTGGCGTGCCAATTCCCTCCCTCTCTGTCTCTGTCTCTCTCTAAAATAAAAAATAAAATAAAAATAAAAAGAAATATGCAAGTAAATGATAAGAAAAAGACACTTGACATTCTTCTCTGACCTCCACATTTGGTACATGCACACACACACATCACACACACACACACACACACATACACTAGTACTACTAGTAGTTGCGTTAAATGTCAATACAATAAATTCATTCCAGTGAAAAGGCAAAGATAATCAGATGGGTGGAAAGTAAGACTCATCTACACTTCATCTACAAGAAGCTAACTAACTAATTATGCAGGTAAAGACAGCTAGAAAGAAAGAACATAGAAAAAAAACTACCTTCAAAAAGTGGGCCTAGGCATTGCCAAGACCCTTGGTTTCCCACCAGGAATAGACAGTAAGACCCTATTGCTGAAGACTCCACATACTTGGGCTGGAAGGCACTGAGAAATCCTTCCGGAACTGAGCTGAAAACCTCCTCCATGTAGACCAGCTGACAGAAAGCTGGAAGAAGCCATTCTGCACGCAGTTCAATGGGAGAGAGAGAAACCACCAGTGAAGATACTCAACAGCAGACACTGCAAGCCTTATATTTTGCCAGCCAGGCCAAATGAGCCAAATGGGTGCAATAGTGGCACGTCTGTCATGGTGGAAACCAACTGCCCTCTAATTGGACTGGAGTCCCGCTCCATGGGAGGGAACACATCCCTGATCCTGAAAACCTACAACAGCGGTATTCATGAGCCCTAGGGGTGTAACGTCTGCTGCTGTCTGGCTAAATGTATATACTATGCTTATCAAACTGCCCAGTAAGAATTTCTCTTAATGTTCATACCCATATATTAATGCTACTCTCATTTTTGGTAGAGAACCTTCTCCTTTCAGATGGCAGTGACCTTGGGATGACTCAGAAGGCACCATGGTGCTGGGAAGAAGTGACAGAGGAGTGCTCAGCACTGAAATACCTCTATCACACCTTCCAAGGCTCAGGATTCATTGTGGAAGAGTTGGCGGAAAAAATGTAGGAGCCAAAGGAAGGGTAGGACTCCTTACAACGTGCTCCCCCCAGACACAAAATGGCCTGGATATCCATGACCCCACAGTGACTGACACTACCTACACAAGACCATCATAATAGGAGGAAAAGATGATGACATCAAAATAAAAGAGAGACTGATTGAGAGGGGGAGGGGATATGATAGAAAATAGAGTTTCAAAGGGGAAAGTGGGGGGAGGGCATTACCATGGGATATTGTTTACAATCATGGAAGTTGTTAATATTAAACAAATTAATTTTTAAAAGTGGCCCAAATTTAAAAAAAAAAAAGTGGACCTAGGTCCAGAGGGATGGCTCAGTGCTCAAGGGTCTTGCCTGAGAAACCTAATGTCCTGGGTTCAATTCTCCAGTACTCATGTAAAGCCAGATGCATAAAGTATCACATGCATCTTCGGTTCATTTGCAGCCCTGGCATAAGCCTTGCTATGTTAAGTCAGGCAGACTAAACTTCAGGAAGGGGAGAATTAGCAGGGATAAATGGGACCACTGAAAACTATAAAGGGTCAATTTGCCAGGAAGATGCTAGAATCATAAATGTATATGGATCTGTCATAGTTAATGCTTCAAACTACAGAACTATGGGAAAAATAAGCTTGGAATCATTTCAGGCATTTTAATACATTTCAGTAACTAATAAAAGTAGACATAAATCCAAAGACTATAGGAGAAACCAGAGTATTGACAAGACTGGCCTGATAGACATTTATAGAACATTATAACTAACTACTGTGGAATAACAAAACACAGGCCCATAAAACAACACGTTGGTGAGTTTCAAAGGATTGAGCTCCTCCACGCTGTGTTCAGATGACACCAGAATTAAGCTAGATAATAAGAAGGAGTCCAGAAATAGCTCTACATCTTTGGAAATTAACCAACACATTTATATTTAAAGAAGAAATCACATGAGAAATCTAATTATATCTTGAACTGAGTAGAAATAGAAATACAATATACTAAAAGTTACATAGTTTTTGTTTTTTAAGTATTTATTTACTTATTTATTTGAGAGAAAGAGGCAAACAGAGAAATAGGGGCACAAAGACCTCGTGCCATTGTAAAATAACTCTAGACATACACGCCACTTTATGCAGCTGGTTTTACGTGGAGCTACTGGGCTCTGCAAGTAAGTGCCCTTAACTGCTGAGCCATCTCTACAGGCCCTTGTGATATTTTTTTTTTGAACACAGAGTACATACCTCTAGTCCTAGCCCTTGGGAGGCTGAGTCAGGAGAGTCACACGTGCAAGGCTCTGCTGGGCTACATAGCAAGTTCAAGGCCAGCCTAGTCTATGTAGTGAGACTTTATCTCAAAAATTTTTAAAATATGAGAGGTAGAGAGATGGCTTAGCGGTTAAGGTGCTTCACTGCAAAGCCATAGGACCCAGGTTCAATTTCCCAGGACCCAGATAAGCCACATGCACAAGGTGGTGCATGCATCTGGAGTTTGTTTGCAGCAGCTAAAGGCCCTGGAGCGCCCTTTCTCTTTCTGTCTGTCTCTCTCTCAAATAAATAAAAATAAATTTCAAAAGAGAGAACCACAGAGTTTTTAAAAATAAAAAATAATATTTATTTAAATTATGATTTATAGGAAAGCAAATAAATTAAATATTTACCTGGAGATCAGGAAAAGCTTATAACCAAACATCTAAGACTCTGCCTTGAGATGTTAAAAAAAAAAAAAAAAAAAGCTAACAGAATACAAACCACAGACAAGGTAAAATAAGAATAGCAGCCAGTGCAATAAGCAAACTATAAAAGCAAATTAGCAAAAAACAGTTGGTTCCTTAATCAGATTCAGTCAGTTGGCCGAAAAAGACAGAGAAAATACAAATTAACAAAATTAGAAATAAAATAATGTATAATTACGAACCCTATGGTGGTTTATATTGATTGTCAATTTGGACCTAGAATCATATGTGAGGGATTATCTAGATTAGGCTAGCGTCTGTGCTTGTCTGTGAAGGATCATCTCCACTAGGTTAGTTGACATGGGAAGATTTGTCTTCACTGTGGATGGCTCCAATCAACTGGCTGGTATCATGGACTATGTAAAAAGCAGAGAGGGGCTTGGGAGGTGGATCAGTGATTAAGGCTCTTGCCTGCAGAGGCTGGCAACATAAGTTTGATTCCCCAGGACCCACATAGGCCAGATGCACAAGGTGGCACATGCATCTGGAGTCCATTTGTAGTGGCTGAGGCCCTGGCATGCTCCCTCTCTCTCTCTCTCTCTCTCTCTCTCTCTCTCTCTGTGTGTGTGTGTGTGTGTGTGTGTGTGTGTGTGTGTGTGTCTTTCTCAATAAATAAAATATTTTTTTAAAAAAGCAGGCATGGTGGCACGTACTTGTAATATCAACACTCGGGAAAGACAAGCAGGAGGACTAGAAGTTCAAATCATCCTCAGATACATAGCAAGTTCACGGTCAGCCTAAGCTACATGAGACCCTGTCATAAATAAATAAATACTATTAGTACATTTCCACTGAAGTGAAACTGACCAATCTCTTAGGAAAAACATATTACCAGGGCTGGAGAGATGGCTTAGCAGTTAAGGCGCTTGTCTGGGAAGCCAAAGGACCCAGGTTTGATTCCCCAGGACCCATGTAAGACAGACTCAGAGGGTGGTGCATGCGTCTGGAATTTATTTGCAGTGTCTGGAGGCCCTGGCATGCCCATTCTCTCTACCTCTCTATCTGCCTCTTTCTCTCTCTCAAATAAATAAATAATAATTTTTTTCAGTTTTTCAAGGTAGGGCCTCGCTCTAGCCTAGGCTGACCTGGAACTCACTATGTGGTCTCAGGGTGGCCTCGAACTCATGACGATCCTTCTACCTCTGCCTCCCGAGTGCTAGGATTAAAGGCATGAGCCACCACACTCAGCCTAAAAATATTTTTGAAAAGACATCTTACTGAAACTTTTGCAGGATAAAATGGAACATCTGAATAACTTTATACTTATATGAAAAATTTTTAATCATCATCTAATCCCATTTCAAAAGGACAACGTGAAAGATACACAGTTTCACTGGTATTTTAACAATTGCTTAACGGGGCTAGAAGAATGACTCAGCAGTTAAAGGCACTTGCTTGTAAAACTTGCCTGCCCAGGGTCAATTGGACGGACATTTATTTGCAACAGCGAGAGATGTTGGCATGCTCTACACACACATGTGTAAATAAATACATTTTTAAAAATTGCTTAAGAAAATGTAATAGCAATCTTTCACAAACTCAAGTTTGGTTAAAATCCTGCATAATCCTGACAACAAAATCTACAGAATATTAATAATAAACAAATATTATAAACCAATATCTCTCATGAGCACAGATGCAAAAATCTTTATAAAATTATTTGCAAGTTGAATCCAGCAATGCATAAAGGGGATATATAACTGGCATCTGTCCCAGGAAATAAAGGTTGGCTTAACATTCCAAAGTCAGTGAACATAATTGACTGTATTAACACATATACAAAATGATATAATTGAAGAAAATACATTGGCAAAATCAAACACCCACTCATCATAAAAACGGTCAGTAAATAAGAATAGAAAAGAATGTCCTTGAGCTGGAAAGATTACTCAGTGGTTAAGGTACTTACCTATAAAACCTCATGATCCAGGTTCAATTCCCCACTGTATGCTGGATGCATAAAGTGACACATGCATCTGGAATCCATCAATCTGGCAAGGATCACCTATGAAAAAATTTGCTACTGACACTACAGTTAGTGGCAAAATATTAACCATTTTCTCCTTAAGATCAGGATTTAGGCGAAGATGTCTCCTGGCATTTATGTTCAACATGTTACTAAAAATCTTCATCAATGCCAAATGACAAAAAATGTAAAAAAGATAAGAAACAATTATTCATGACTGGAAATTATATTAAGTACAAAAAATGACTATGAGAACTGAGTAAATCAAGTTATCAAGGTCATAGGATACAAGATCAATATTCGAATATCAATTTCTATATGTGAGTGGCAAACACTGGATGTGAATATTAGTAAAAAATACAGCAGTATCAAAAAATTGAACAGTTAGGAAAATTTTTAATAAAATATATACAAGATTGTTACACTGAAAACAAACATTGGTGAGAAATATTTCAAGTAAATATTAGAGAAATGTTAAAAATGTTCATGGAATTAATGACTCAAGATTACGAGAATATCAGTTCTTGAACTGATTCTTTTATTTTTCATTTTTTATTTATTTGAGAGAGAGAGAAATAGGCAGGTAGAGAGAGAGAGAGAGAGAGAGAATGGGCACACCAGAGCCTCCAGCCACTGCAAATGAACTCCAGACGCATGCACCCCCTTGTGCATCTGTCTTATGTGGGTTCTGGGAAATCGAACCTGGGTCCTTTGGCTTTGCAGGTAAGTGTCTTACTACTAAGCCATCTCTCCAGCACTGATTCTTGATTTAATAAAATTTCAATCACAAATCTCATCAGACTTCATTCATACTGCATTATTAATTATTAATTGCCTAGAAATATAACAAAGATTCACTATAATTGTTCTTATTTATTTTTTATTTAATTTTTTTTAAGAGAAAGTGAGTGAGAGAGAGAGACAGAATTGGAACACCAGGGCCTCAGCCACTGTAATCTAACACCAGATGCTTTCACCACGTAGTGGGCATGTGTGACCTTGCACTTGCCTCACCTTTGTGCATCTGGCTTACGCAGGATCTGGAGAGAGATTGAACATGGTTCTTAGGCTTCTCAGGCAAGCACCTTAACCACTAAGCCACCTCTCCAGCCCTCTGTTTCATTTTTAAATGATCTCAATATTGGAGAAAAGTTGTAAGGCTAAAAATAGTATATATAGTACCTGTGTACCCTTTACCTATGTTCAACCTCATTTGCTTTGCCACTTGTTCTCTGTCTGTCTCACACATGCATGTGTACACACACACACACACACACACACACAAATTTTTTTCCCAAATGTTTTGAGATAGGTTGCACATGTACATACACCATGGTTCTTTGCCCCAAAATATTTTTCAAATTGTTGTTATTATTATGAACTTTACAATATGAACATATTGCGTGTTGGTCATGTTCCCATTGGATTGCATACTTATATCCCCTCTCCCCTGTTCCCACTCCACTGAGGACCCTCCTCAGCAGGGTTGTTGGTATTCACTGTGGGGTCATGAGATAACCTAAATATCAAGTGAATAAATGCAGGATGTGGTTTTAATTCCCTAACTTAAATAAGGCACCAAGGTCCATAATGATAAAATATTATTAAGAACATTAAATTCACAAATAGAAGACAAGAGAGTTCTTTCTTCTAATAGGTCATTTGATTAACAGAAAAGAAACCATAGAGCTAGAAAATAAGGAATGAGCTGAAGCTAGTGAACAAGTGTTTGATGAGCAGAAGTCTTGAGCTGTTTCCCATAGATGACATCATATCCCCTCCCTCTCTCCATTAGCGTCTCTTTTATTTTGATGTCATTGTCTTTTCCTCCTATTATGAGTGTTCTGTAGAGGTAGTGTCAGGTACTGCAAGGTCATGAATATCCAGGCCAATTTCTATCTGGACAATTGCGTTGTAAGCAGTCCTACCCTTCCTTTGGTTCCTACATACTCCCCTCCACCTCTTACACAATGGACCCTGAGCCTTGGAAGATATAATAGAGATATTTCAGTGCTGTCACATTTTCTCAGCACTATGGTGCTTTTTGGGTCATCCCAGTGGTCACCGCCATCTGAAAAGAGAAGCTTCTCTAACCAAAAGTGAGAGTAGGGCTGGAGAGATGGCTTAGCGGTTAAGGTGTTTGCCTGTAAAGCCAAAGAATCCTGGTTCAGTTCTCCAAGACCCACATAAGCCAGATGCACAAGGGGGCACATGCATCTGGAGTTCATTTGCAGTGGCTGGAGTCCCTAGCATGTCCATTCTCTCTCTCTCTCTCTCTCTCTCCCTCTTTCCCTCTCTCAAATAAATAAATAATAAAAATTACCTTTTAAAAAAAGTAAGAGTAGCATTAATATATGGATATGAACATTAAGTAAAGTGCAGTTTGGTGAGCATGGTACATGCATTTAGCCAGAAAAGAGCAGGCGTTACACTCCTAGAGCTCATGACCTCCCCCACCATAGACTTTTGATTAGGTTTTCAGTACTAGGCATGTATTCCCTCCCATGGAGCGGGCCTCTAGTCCAATTAGAGAGCAGTTGGTTATTATTTGCAAGCAGGGGAGAGGGAGAGAGAGAGAAAATGCCAGGGTCTTCTGCCACTGCAAATGAATTCCAGACCCATATGCCATTTTGTGCATCTGGCTTTACGTGGATACTGGGGATTCAAACCCGGGCCATAAAGCTGGCAAGCAAGCACCTTAACCACTAAGCCATCTCTCCAACCCACCTCCTCCTTTTTGAAATAGCGTCTCCCTTGTTTTGTTTTTGCCGCTGCACATGCGCCAATCTAGCTGGCTGACAAGCTCCCAGCGTCCCCTGGCTCCACCTCCCATTGCTGTTAAGTGCACTGGGGTCACAGACGCTTTGCATGTGGCTTTATGTGGGTGCTGAAGAACTGAACTCAGGCCACGAGGTTTGTAAGCAAGCACCTTCATTCCCTCTACATAGCAGCTTTTATTTCCACACCAATGGGCAGTAACAGAACTGGTAGAGGTGGTTCCATCTTCCGTCGGCACTGCTGACCTGCCTGACAACGGGTACACCGGTGTGCACTGCGAAACGTTTCCCATGAGATGTTCGGGATTTCTGTGCAGTATTTCGGTGGCAGAAGATAGCTGACACATGTTCCCTACAGAAGCCAGACTCCCTGAGGCAGCAACTTTCAAGGACGGTGTTGAAGGCCTGGGGCCACAGCTCAGTGGTAAGGCACTTATCTAACATGCTCAGATTTGACCACCCCTCAAGTATGGCATAAGAATAAATACATAGAGGTTGAAGGATGGTGCTGAGCTTGTGCAGTCCTATGCAGATGGAGTTGGTGAAAACCAAAACCGTGGAGAGACAGAAACTACAAGGAGGCAGAGAGAATGGCCTGCTGCTACCCAGAGAGATGCCAGCCAGCCCTACGAAGGAAGAAATGGGATGACCAGCTGCCAGTCTCCTTCTAGCTCCCACAAGGGCAAACATCACCGTGCTTCCTGTTCACAAGAGGTCTTCTTTACAGGCCCCCACTGAATCTGAGCTACTATGAATGGGTTCTGCTCCTGCCAGCCACACCATGCCCTCCATGCCACTGGAGAGTAGACAGATCTTTTTATTTTTTTAAATTTTATTTGTTGTTTATTTTTATTTATTTATTTGAAAGTGACAGACAGAGAAAGAGGCAGATGGAGAGAGAGAGACAGAGAGAGGATGGGCGCGCCAGGGCCTCCAGCCACTGCAAATGAACTCCAGACGCATGAGCCCCTTGTGCATCTGGCTAACGTGGGTCCTGGGGAATCAAGCCTCGAACCGGCGTCCTTAGGCTTCACAGGCAAGCGCTTAACCGCTAAGCCATCTCTCCAGCCCCGAGAGTAGACAGATCTTAATGTGTTGACTACCCATAAAAACTAATGGATTTACACACACACACACACACACACACACACACACACACTGGCCAGAGCTTTATCATGTGGCCAGAAGTGTCAGGAGAAAGTTCTAGAAACTCAATCCACATCTGTGATCAAATTCATTGTGTCCTCTGGAGTTTAACCACTTACTCCTGAACCAAGAACCATGCCTCTTGAGACATGCAGCTGCTGTCCTAAAATGAGTGGTCAGGACATCTGGGCTGCCCTTGCTGAATGTCATGTCCAAAGTGATTGTGAGTTCTGCAGTAAACCAAAGAGCAAAGGACTTTGCTCCTTTTTCCTGTAGACTTAGTTCAGGAACTGCCCATTATTTGAAAAGTATAATCTTTTTGTAAAAATATTTATTTTTTCATATTTTATTTTTTTGACAGAGAAAGAGGGGGAGGGGGAGAGAGAGAGAGAGAAAATGGGCACGCCATGGCCTCCAGCCACTGCAAACAAACTCCAGATGCATGAGCCCCCTTGTGCAACTGGCTAACGTGGGTCCTGGGGTATCGAACCTGGGTCCTTTGGCTTTGCAGGCAAACGCCTTAACCGCTAAGCCATCTCTCCAGCCCTGAAAAGTATAATCTTAAGTAGTCACTGGGGAGGTAGTGGGGAGAGAGGATTCAGTAGGTTGGGTCTCTCAGAGGCCCTAAAATCCAATTATTTGATCAACTCATATTCACAAAAATTCCCCCCAGCAAGCTGCTTGAAACTAAATGGTATCTTCATACTCAGAACTCTTTCAAATATCCTCCAACCTGGGGCTGGGGAGATGGCTCAGTGGTAACAGGTGCTTGCTGGCAAAGTTTGCTATCCCCAGTTTGATCCCCCAGTACCCACAGAAAGCCAAACGCACAATGTGACACGTGTCTGGAGCTTGTTTGCAGTGGTAAGAGGCCCTGGAGTGCCCATACTCACAATCCATCTCTCTCCTCTCTCTTTCTATTCTCTCTCTCTCTCTCTCTCTCTCTGTCTCATAAATAAAATATATTTTTTAAATTTTTTGTTTTTTATCTATTTATTTGAGAGCGACAGACAGAGAGAGAAAGAGGCAGATAGATAGATAGAGAAGGGGCACACCAGGGCATCTAGCCACTGCAAAGGACCTCCAGACGCGTGCGCCCCTTGCACATCTGGCTAGCGTGGATCCTGGGGAATCAAGCCTCGAACCGGGGTCCTTAGGCTTGTCAGGCAAGCGCTTAACTGCTAATCCATCTCTCCAGCCCATAAATAAAATATTTTTTAAAAATTCTCCAACCTGACAAAAGAGAAAAACAAAATCACAAAGATTGAAGAACTTCTGGTTTCTGCAGATTTCTCCTGTCTTCCCGTGAATTGCGTCTGGAGAATTCTCAGCCCAGGCTCTCTGACAGGCCAGGGAAGGAGTCTGTGGCTTCGCTCGCTGACTCAAGGGAAGGGTTAACACCATGTTTCCCCTTCCCCGCAGGTGCCCCTCTGGGGCAAGTGAACTCAGCTTTTCCATGTTTAGACCAAACGCCTCAGATTCCTTCCTGGCAGGTGTTCATGTATGTGAGCAAATTTGACACTGAAAGGTTGTGTTTTTTTTTTTTTTTTTTTTTTTTCTGCAGTAAGTCTCAGGCCAGCAGTGCAAGCTGTGAGTTGGACGTCCTGGACTAGCCAACACTGCCTCTTTGCGGCTCTGCAAGCCAGAGCAGATGAAATAGGCAAGCACAGGATCTAGCATCAGAAACGTAGGGGGTTCAAATTCCAGCTTGGCCATTTGGCAGCATCAGCCACGTGACTATGGCTTCTTGAACCTTAGTGTCATCGTTTGGAAAATAGGTATAACGACACTGTCCTCATGGGGCATCTGGTGATGCGACAAGATGCCGCACGTCGAGGCTCTGGCTCCTGCTCAGTGTTTAGTAAAACGACTGTGTGGTAGTCAGGCTTCTTGATTGAAAGCTGTGTGGTAATCAAATGGAATTTACTGGAAGGCTATCAGGGGCTCATGGGATTGGCAGGGACTAGTGATGAAGTCTGGAAGATGGCCAGAGACCAAGGGATTGCAACAGAGGCCTTCACAAGGTCACGGGAACGGGTGGCCTGCACACCACCGTCTGCCCCTGGCTCGAAGAGCCTCACACCATCCTTCTCAGGGCCAAGTCAGTCATCTGGGGTTCCAGGCCCTGGTGGCAAGGTCTGGTTGCCCTCGCCTAGGGTGACATGCCCACCTTCTAATGAAGCTGGAGCAGAGAGAGGGAAACGGGCTGTGTTTCCACTCGACGGCTCTCACGACCATCCACGAGGGCCGAGGGAGGGTCCCAGTGATGAATGAATTCGCGTGCTGGTTCCCGAGGAGAGAGCCGGCCCGCAGGTACTCAACCGCAGGTGTGCTGTCCTAACCCAGGACGGATGTGTTTCTTCATTAAACAGTGGGCAGTTACAAGGCGTGGCAGGAAGGGTGGGCTTGAGTTTCCAGTAAGTTCCAGCTGCAGGAGTTTGAACCAGTAGCTGTGACCTTGAGCAAGTGACTTCGCCTCTGTGAGCATGTGTTCCAGTGAGCCCTTTGGGTGCACTTGGAGTGGCAACCCCAAGAAAAACTAACCCTAAGGATGGGGGTGTCTTCTGCACAGAAAGGAAGGGGGTCTCCTCCAGCCGGGGACCTCCCAGCCTATGAACAGGGTGAACAATAGGGCCAGAGAGATGTGGCTGTGAGGTAAATAGCTTTTTCATCGAGACACAACTGCCCACTAAGGGGACTGAATCCAGGCTCTCCCGGGGCTTCCAGCAATAACACAGTGATTAACCACTTGGAGAACCTGAGCTATGTATTCCTCTCCTAACACAAAGATGACTTTGCACCTAAAACACCCCACCAAATAACATTCAGTTCTCCCCTCAGAGGCCTTCCAGGGATATTCTGCAGCCCAGAACTTCAGCTCACCCACTCGTGACTCTGCCGAAATGTCAGAGAAACCCCGGCCCAGCTTCATGTAACCCAGCAGCTGCCAAGGGCAGCCACCCTACGGAAAGAGAAGTTGGTTCAGGGAAAATATTCAAGACGGAGCAGACATACACATCTCTCTTTTTCTTTTTTCTGGAAGATGATTTTCCACAGCGAGCCTCAAGAACCCTTTTCAAAATGAGAAAATAATGGCTTGTGTGTGGCGATTTCAAACCAAAGCATCTATCATTTACTGACTCCACGGCGTTTATTAGGTCCCTAGTCTATCAGTTACCTGCACTTAAGGGGCCATAGGGGAAGGCCAAACAAACAGAGGATTTGGTCTGCCATTTGTTTTTTCCTGGTTTTGGGTATCCTACCCTTCTTTGTTCCTTCCCAGATAATACAGAACTGACTGTCACAGCTTTACGTGAAAACCTTCGCTTGATTTTTACCCATTTCCTTCAGGAGCCGCTCAGCATCACATACACAGCCGCTTCTGCCCGCTTCTCCAGCCGTCAACCTGTCTAGTCCTCCCCATTTACTGCTTACACCGCAACTCTAAACCAGATTCGGGGGAGACAGCAAGAGGTACCAAGACCAATGACATGCCTTCTTCTCATGAATGTACGTGCTAAACGACAATGAGGAAAAGAGAAGAAACGGGAGTGTTTCAGATTGTGAAAAGTGTCATAAAGAAAATGCTGGAAAGACTGGGAAGGGGGTCTGGCCTCTTTACCTGGGTGGTCAGGGAGGTAGAACTGGATGAACTTGAGGCCATCCTCAATGCTCAGTCTGTCTGCAATGTGTGGCCTCCAGGATGTCCACTCTATGCCACCCACCACTCCTCACGTGCCTGTGAGGCTGGCTCCTACGTCACTTCCTCAAGGAAGCTGTGTCCCGTCTGTCAAGGCTGGCTGGGACCCCTTTTTCTGTACACCCCACATGGGAAAGCTTTTCCTTAACCTGCACCCCACACCTACGCCACTCACCTGATCCCCACCATCCAAACACCGTCTCCCTGCTCTTCAGAAAGAACCAGAAAAGGAGGAGAAAGCTTCAGAGAGATTGCAGGGACCCAATAGGGGTCTGAGCTTGGTGAAAATCAACAATTTTTCCAACATATTTTGTTTGATTAAATCCCAATGGACATTTTTTTTTCTTCAACTCTTTTTCCCTTTAACTTTTAAGCCATATGGTTCTGATTCATTTATACTTAACTAATTACAACATTGGTTTTGTAAGAGCTATTTGATGTCCATGAGTCTTCTGAGCCCTTTCATACAATTTTCTAACCCTTTTTACTGTGAAACCCAAAATGGTCTTTCGCCAGCGGTAAACAGTGCCCAGTGCCAGGAGGCTGGGGTTTGGTCTCAGTTTGGTCACCAGGACCAGGCCCTGTGGTTACAAGGCCTCTGAATTTGGCAAAATATGTCTTTTGACTCCCAATGAAATTCTAAAAAGGTTCTCAGAAAAATAAAGAGCCGAGAACATGTAAATAAGACAAGAGGCTCTTCAAAAGCCAGGCCCCGCCCCGTAGAGAAGCCGACCTGCGGTCAGTCGTGCCTTTCTCCGCCCTCCCTCAGGGACCATGGCCAACGGTTTGATTGCTCAATAAAGTCTCAGGCTTTTCCACTTCAGGGTCCTGCCCTGTCTCTCAGATCTTAGAAAGTGGTATTTGTATAAACAGGTACCACTTTATGGGGATGCCAGTGTTCTGGCCAACTTGGAAGCAAAGAAGTTCTATGTTTTGGTACTAAAGCCAGCTAGGAACCCATGGTGTGCCAGCTCTCCACAAGGCCAAGGGCCTACAGTCCTTACTCCCAAGGGGTTCAGAGTCTAGCGTTACGATAATGTGTAGGAGCAATCACTTAGACTGCCCTGAATCCTTCTAGAACATTATCTCGTGTTTGTGAGAACTCTGGAGTTCTTACTATCTTAGTACCTCCCAAGAGCACATGAGGAAAGAGTCTCTGAGGGTCGAAGTGACACAATATCTAAGCAGGAGAAGCAACTGGAGCCCAATTCAAACCTTACTATAGTTTGAAACAAAAGCTTGTGTATTTGGGGCTTGGTCCCCACTGAAGCAGTGTTGAGGTGGTGAAATCTCTAAGAGATGGGATTTATGGGGAACTGGAAAGATGGCTCAGTGGTTCAGGGTGCTTCTTTGTAAAGCCTGGGTTTGATTCCCTAGTACCCACAAAGTGATAGATGTGTCTGGATTTCATGTGCCATGGCAAGAGACCTTAGATTCTCTCTCTCTCAAAAAAAAAAATAATAATTTTTTTAAAAAGAGAGAGAGTTAGGATTTAGAAGGGCTGGGCATAGTGGCACATACCTATACTTCCAGAACTTGGTAGTCTTAAGTAGGAGGATCGCCGTGAGTTCAAAGCCAGAATAGAGCTACAGAGTGAGTTTCAGGTCAGCATGGGCTAGAGTGAGACCCTAAAAAAAAAAGTGAGAGGGCTGAAGAGATGACTCAGCACTTAAGGGATTTGCCTGCAAAACCTAAGGACCCAGGTTCAATTCCTCAGTACCTAAGTAAAGCCGGATATACAAGCTGGCGTATGTGTCTGTAGTTTGTTTGCAGTGGCTAGAGATCCTGGTGCACCCATTCTGTCTCCCTCCCTCTCTCTCTCTCTCTGTCTCATAAATAAAATATTTTTAAAAATCAGAGAGAGAGAGAGAGAGGATTTAGGAGAAGGTAATTGTGTTAATGGAGGCTCTGCCCTCACCCAATGGGATGGTTAAATTCTGAAGTCAACTTGATCAGATTGGGAATCAAATAAGAGACACAGCTCTCGGACAAGTCTGTGAAGGTATTTCTAAGAAGAATTCATGAGGAAGGAAGACCTTCTCCCAGAGTGGGCACCCCTTCTTGTGGTGGACCTTGTAAAAAGAAGCTTCAGGAGAACACAGGGCCTGCTTGTGTCCTGGCTGCTTGAACCACTAGCTGGTGAGGCATCGACCCTGGTGCTGCTGTCCTTTTCAGACCTTGGGACCCTGCTTCATCAGCCTTCTGACATGGACTGAAGACCAGCGGCTCTCCGGAAACCCTCTACGCCTTCAGTGCCAGGTTGGGACTGCTGAGGCCTTCAGCCCTGTGGACTGAGCAATGCATACAGCTAATGTTGGACTGCCCAGCCCAGAACCTATAAGCTAATCCAATATATCCCCTTGAAATATTCATTCTGCTGGTTCTGTTCCTCCAGAGAGTCCTGACTAATGCACACAGTGAGTTGATTCTCAGGAGACCAGGTTGTTATGAACCAAGGCCACCCATGTGCTTGATCCCTAAAGCAGGTACCAATTCCCTTGTCACTCCTCCACCACACGTTGTGACCCAGCCAGGGAGGACCTTTCCAGGTCACCAGTACCAGACTGCTTGAACTCTCCATCTATCAGACACATGAGCCAAATAGAACTCTTTTTTAAAAAAAAAAAAAAAGTTCATTTCTTTTTGTTTTTCTTTTTTATTTTTATTTATTGATTGATTTAAGAGAGATAGAAAGAGGCAGAGAGAGAGGAGAGAATGGGCACATCAGGTCCTCCAGGCACTGCAAACTCCAGAAGCATGTGCCACCTTGTGCATCTGGCTTATGTGGGTCCTGGGGAATCAAAGCTGGGTCCTTTGGCTCTGCAGGCAAGCACCTTAACCGCTAAGCCATATCTCCAGCCCTAGAACTCTTTTCTTTATAAAGTACTCTTCATTGAGTATTCTATTATAGCAACAACAACAACAAAAAAAAAAAAATAGACTAATACAAGACTCAGAGATCACAATCTAAGAAACATGGAAAGAAGTTTATTGGAAGGCCCTTAAATACAAAAAAAGGTACATGCCACAAGTTTAACCAGAGACCATTAGTGCAGAGATCAAAGAATGAGATGTGGGCGGGAAGGGAAAACCCAGTACGCATGAACTGGCATTACTGAACACCTATGTGCCAGGCACAAATAGCTCACAAGGTGGGCACCCTTCCTGCCTGTTGTACACATGAGGAAGCTTGGGGTTGGAGTGGTGAGCTCTCTTGCCAGGGCCTGATGGTCCAAACAGAGGAAACCTAGTGTTTGGATGCTCTTCCCTCTCACCCCGTGGTTCTCTCCAACATCAAGTAGCAGATTTGATCATTCCTGCCCATGAAGTTAAAGATAAAATCAAAATCCTCATTCAGCTAGAAATCTATGTAAAGGGGCTAGTTCAGATGAAATAAAGATAAGGCTCACAGGGCTGGAGAGATGGCTTAGCAGTTGGGGCGCTTACTTGCAAGGCCAAAGGATCCAGGTTTGTTTCCCCAGGACCCACGTAAGCCAGATGTACAAGGTGGCCCATGCATCTGGAGTTCCTTTGCAGTGGCTAAAGGTCTTGGCACACCCATTCATTATCTACCTATCTATCTTTCTTTCTTTCTTTCTTTCTTTCTTTCTTTCTTTCTTTCTTTCTTTTCTTTCTTTCTTTCTTTTCTTTCTTTCTTTCTCTATCTTTTTCAAATAAATAAATAAAAATATTTTTTAAAAAGATAAGGATCACAAGAGAAGAATTATATAAATGCTACACAGGAAGCCAGGCATGGTGGCACATGCCTTTAATGGCAGTACTAGAGAAGCAGAGGTAAGAGGATGGTTGTGAGTTTGAAGCCAGCCTGGGGCAACAGAATTTCAAGTCAGCCTAGGATAGAGTGACACCCTGCCTCAAAAAAACCAAGACAAATAAATGCTAAACAGGAAAGGAACTCTGCTCTGAGAGAAGGGATGAAGTAACACATGATTTTCAGTGGGGAAAGATGTATGAAATACCATGATCCAAGCAAGGCACACACAAGATACCCCAAAAGAGAGTACAGAGGGAGCAGGCGACCTGGGTGTAAGCTGAGCCAATTGACAACTGAAAGCAGGAGACCAAAGCACATCTATTTTGTTCAAAGGAGAACAGAGTTTGTGGATGAGTGACAATTTACAATTTCTTTTCCAAAGAAACAGGAGAAATCACACTTTTTCAGAGGTCTGCGAAGGTGCAGCCATTTTCAAACAGGTTAATCTCACTTTAGCCCATTTTCTCACCTCATCTACAGTTCCTTTCAAAAATTGGCTTGCTTCTTATCTATACTTTACAGAAGGGAGAAAAAAAAATAAAAGCTCAGAGATATAACATGACTTCTTCAAGGTCACAGACGTTGAAAATATAATTGGATCAGCTCTACTGATGTCTTGCCATCACACTCAGAATAGAAGGCCAGTGTCATACCAGGACCCACGCATGAGCTGTGCCCTTACTGACGTCTCTGATGTCATGTCCCAGGACCCTCTCCCCCAGCCACACATGAGGTTTAGTTCTTCAAATACACGGCTTCATTTCCAGGGGAGATTCTGATGGGGTATTTCTCTGCACAAGAGTGACCCATCTGGACACTTCGACTGTTGCATCTGTACCTGCAAGACCTGCCTTGACCACATAGTCTACAACGGGCCCTCCCACTGTCCTCTGTATAACAGCCCACTTAGAGCTCACCTCCCCACTTAGGCCATGCTGTTTATACTTCGGATCTTTGTGTTTCTGGGATGTCAATGTGTTGAAGGTTTGGTCTCCAGTCCATGCTATTTATACTTCAGATCTTTGTGTTTCTGGGATGTCCATGTGCTGAAGGTTTGGTCTCCAGTCTGTGGGGCTATAAAGAGGCTGTGGAAATTTTAGGAAGTGGGGCTTCATGGCAAGAAATGAGGTCATTGGGGTGGTACCCTTGAAGGGGTATTGGAACCTTGTCTCCTCCTCCTTTTCCTCTTCCTCCATCAACTCCTCCTCTTCCTTCTTTTTCTTCTCCCCACCTTTCATTCCTGGCTTCCATGGGGTTGCCTCACCACAGGCCCCAAACGATGGGCCCACATACACACCATGGATTGAAACCTCCCCCCTGAAAGCTAAGCCAAAATAAATCTTTCCTTCTTTAGGTTATCTCAAGCATTCATTTAAAAAATTTATTTATTTATTTGAGAGACACAGAGTATGGGCATGCCAGGGCCTCCTGCCAATGCAAACAAACTCCAGATGCATGTGCCACTCTGTGCACCTGGCTTTATGTGGGCATTGAGGAATTGAACCCAGGCTGTAAGGCTTTGCAAGCAAGTACCTTTAACCACTGAGCAGTCTCCCCAGCCCCATCACAAGTATGCTGTCATAGTGAAAGAAAGTGGACCAACACAGGTCTTCATTTCATGATAACTGCCTTGGTTAGAAACCTCTCAGAAGACATTCCTCACTCTCTCCTCAATAGCAGTTATTGTTAGGTTGGGCCTTCCTTTAAAAAAAAAATATTTATTTTCAAGCAGAGAGAGAGAGAAAAAGAGAAAGAAAAGGAATGGATGAGCCAGGGCCTCCACCTGCTGCAAACGATTTCCAAATTCATATGCCACTGTGCATCTGGCTTTTTATTTGGGTACTGGGAATAAAACCCAGCTCCTTAGGCTTTGTAGGCAAGCACCTTTACCACTGAGCCATAGCTCCAGGCCCCTAAGTTGGGCCTTCCTATGTGCCCTGCCACCCACCACCTCTCCTGAGGGGAGTATTAGGTAGGTCACATGTACCCATTATTGAATGGGTGTCAGCACAGCTGTTTGAAACTGAGCTGGTCAATAGAGCTAAGAATGTGCAGACTGGGCACCAGCCTGAGACGCCCAGATGCCCAGGTTTCAGCTGAGCCCATCTTACTCTTCTGGTGAGCTTCTGGGGAGAACTGAGGCAGAAAGGATATCACATGAGCAGAGTCAGAGCCTGGGTGGGTCAAATGCTCACAGAGATCTGAAGTAGGGAAACTTCTGAGAAAGCAGAAAACATGTGTGGCCAAACCAGAACGGGGCACAGGTGCAGAGGAAAACAAAGCTTCAACAAGAAGACACAGGATCCCTGTCCCCAGGACCACTGGGGCTTCTGCCTATCTCTAGTTCCAGAACTGACTGGCAGTTACTTGTATCAGAAAGCGCCAAGCTGGGGCCATCTCCCTGCCAAAGTTCCACACCTAAAATATGTTTGAGGGTGTGATGGGAAGATAACATGCATTTCATGTATGTCCTACACACACGAAAATATAGACAAAATAAAATTCCAGAAAGTAAGGGCTTAAAAATTGTGATAGAATGACTGATTACCTCACTGCAAGGCCACCCTTGCAACTCTTCCCATTATAGAAAAGACTGGCTTTGGGCACTGCCCGATCTAGGTACATCTGTCAGGCCTGCTTCCCTCTGCCTCAGCTCGCTGACAGGGTTTAGCCCTCAGGGGTCCAGCAACTGGCAATCCCACCAACAAAGCAGCTCTTAGGTTGGGGAATGGATTAGCAGTTAAGGGCACTTGTTAGCAAAGCCTGACAGCCCGGATTTGATTCCCCAACACCCACATAAAACCAGACGCACAAAATGGTGCATGCATCTGGAGTTTGTTTGAAATAGCAAGAGATCCTGGTGTGCTCATGATCTTTCTCTCAAATAAATAAAAAATATTGAAAAGAAAAGCAGTTCTTTCTCAGTAGCCCCCCTCAAAGCTCTAAGATTAAGGATCATTTGACAACTTGAACCTTTGGTGTTGAACTTTGGTCAAATGGAAGAAACATTGATTGATTGGTCAATACCAGATAGTGTTACCTTTGTCTAACATGTCAGGAAATGAAGGCAGTGGGAAGGAAGGACTAAGTCTCCCCAAACACATGGACTAAGAGTGAAGTTGAGGTGAGTTCCCTAAAGAAAAAATTGAGGTACTGTCATGTAAAGAAGAGGGGATGGATCTGAGCAGCACCCCCAGGCCTGATCTGTGGGACCACCAGCTTCACCCCAGAGAACAGGCTCCTTGAGAAATAGGCAAGGGAACTGGATGGTTTCTGAAGTAGAACAGACCAGGCTGGACGTTCACTCACTGTTCTGCCACCTGGGTGTCAAGGGCAAATCTCCTCATTATGTTCCATCTCCTAGCCTGTGGGACGTCCCTGCCCTGCAGGGTTGCTATGGGAACTCAATGAGTCACGCAAGGAGAGGACTCAAGACAGCAACAAAAGAACACTCGGGAGATGGTGAGGGCAGTGTGCAGGAAGGAAAGGACATTAACAAGTCTTCCAGCCAATGCCTCCAGTCCACACAAAGACCCTAAGAGATAGTATTTCACTATGCCCAAGTTTAGAAAATTAAGGCTCAGAAGCAAAAGGAGCTTGCCAAAGGCCTTCCAATCAAGAAAGTCACACACACACACACACACACACACACACACACACACACACACACACAAAAAGGTGGGAACACCTGTGCTCTTTCCCCATGCCACACAGGACATTGACAAGTCTCCGAGTAAGAGAACTCAGTGACTCCTTACAAGCATGCCAAGACCTTGTGACTGCATTCATGCACTAAAGAAGGGAGGTGTCATAGGACCTCACCTCTTTGTCTTTGAGCTTTATCTCTAATCCTTTCCAAAGCCCAACAAAACAAAAGGATTCATTTAAAAATAAAAAGGGGGCTGGAGAGATGGCTTAGAAGTTGAGGCGCTCACCTACAAAGCCTAAGGACCCAGGTTCGATTCTCCAGGTCCCACGTAAGCCAGATGCACAAGGTGGTGCATGCATCTGGAGTTCATCTGCAGTGGCTAGAGGCCCTAGTGCCTATTCATTCTCTCTCTCTCTCTCTCTCTCTCTCTCTCTCTCTCTCCCCACTCTGTCTCTAATAAATAAGTGAAATTTTTTTAAGAAAATAAAGCAATAAAAAGAGGCTAGAGAGATGGCTTAGCAGTTAAAGCACTTGCCTGAAAAGCCTAAGGATCCATGTTCGACTCTCTAGGTCCCATGTAAGCCAGACACAAGGTGACGCAAGTGTGTAAGGTCACACATGCACACTAGATGGCGCACGCATCTGGAGTTTGATTAAGTGGCTGGAGGCCCTAACATGCCAATTCTCTCTCTCTCTCTCTCTCTCTCTCCCACTCTTGCTCTCTCATATTAAAAAAAAAAAAAAAAAAAAAAAAGGCCAGTCTGTTGGGCTTGCCTCAAAAAATTTTTTTTAAATATAAAGAATGCAGATGACAAGAGCCACCCATATTCCAAAAATCATTTCACGGGGGCTGGAGAGATGGCTTAGAGGTTAAGCGCTTGCCTGTGAAGCCTAAGGGCCCCGGTTGGAGGCTCAATTCCCCAGGACCCACGTTAGCCAGATGCACAAGGGGGCGCACGCATCTGGAGTTCATTTGCAGTGGCTGGAGGCCCTGGCACACCCATTCTCTCCCTCTCTCTCTCTCTCTCTCCCTCTTTCTCTCTCTGTTGCTCTCAAATAAATAAATAAAAGTTTTTAAAAAATCATTTCACATCTGTACTGAAATTCCTCCTCTTACAAACAGCCACAGATGACACAGCTACTCAGTAAAGAAACGGGCCAGCTCGGCCAGCTCCCACCAACGGTGTGAAGCAGTCATGCACATCCATTTCGGTCTTGGCCATGGCATTGCTCATTAGTGTTGGCCCAGGAGCTGTTTAAAGAAATGTCTTCTTACCATGAAGAGAAGAAAGTCAAAGTGAAAACATCTTTGGATACATCTTTGAAGTGCTGAAAAGAAGAAAGCAAGCCGGAACCGGGGCCAGCACACCATCAGCTCTTTGTGAACCTCGATGTTACACAGCCCCGTAGACTGCAGCAGTTTGTGTAGCATGGCTTACAAAGAACTGGACCCAAGCACAGCCTTTTAGAAGTATGCCTGAGTTTCTAGGAGCACACAGTACTACTGCCTTGCTTGAAGCAGACCATGAACGGTGTTGTGTAGAGACAACTGCGCTTAGCTCCCTGGCAGCCATTCTCCCACACTTTCCAGTGAAGTAACTCTCCAAAACCACAAGTTGAAAATGGAAGACGCTTTCTCAAATCCCCCTATGTCTACGGTACTTGCAGTTGTTTGACTGCATGTCCCCCACCGCCTCATGCACTGAGGTGTGAAAATTAAGCTTGTAACTTGGATCTCTGGCGCCAGGCTGGAGGAGGTGTCACTATGGGGAGGATCCTGGAGTCCGGCCCTAAGGTGTCGCTGGGGTGGCAGGGGGCGGATCTGAATTCCAGCCCAAAGATGTGCAGACAGATCTGAGCTCTGGGGGGGGGGGTGGTAATGAGGGGGGGTCCTCCTTCCTGCAGGTTTGTGCTTGCTACTTTTTTTTTTTTTTTTTTTTGGTGTTTTCTGGCTGGTGAGGTTTTCTCTCTCTGCTTGGATTTGTGAATGGGAGCCAGATTCTTCCACCACTGATGGACCTTCTCCTAGATCTGTCAGCTTGAAATAAACCCCTTCCTCCCACAAGACTGTGTTTGGTTGGATATTCATCCCAGCATCATGAAGCTGTCTACAACAGTACTCATGGATGAAATGTGAAAAGAAACCTCGGACAGAATCCTTGATAAAAAGGTTCATGCAGAGCCGGGCGTGGTGGCGCATGCCTTTAGTCCCAGCACTCGGGAGGCAGAGGTAAGAGGATCGCCATGAATTCAAGGCCACCCTGAGACTACATAGTGAATTCCAGGTCAGCCTGAGCTAGAGCAAGACCCTACCTCAGAAAACCAAAAAATAAAACTAAAAAGCAAAAGAAGATTCATGCGGGAGCAGAGACCATGTGCTTCCGGTTTGGATAGTATCTTATGAAGGTGTGATGCCTGGAGCCACAGCAACGATTCTACCATCATGAGATAACAGATCTCAAGGCAAAAAGCAGCAGGTTAAAGATGGCAGTGCAGAAAGGTAGAAAGACACTAGCTTCTTGGTGACAGGACTGATTCGTGAACACCACCCCCCACCCCCAGCAACCTACTCCGTCTTCTTGTTGTAAAAGAGAATGCAAGTATTTGATAATTAAACCAGCATTGTTTGGATACACTGTCACTTGAAGCTGAAAACTTTCCAACTAATACACCTGGGAAGCCATTTTGTTAAATAAGAATGAGAGAGGCTGGAGAAACGATGGCTCAGTGGTGAAAGACACTTGCTTGCAAAGCCTATCAGCCCTGGTTCAATTCCCCGGTATGCACATAAAGCCAGATGCTCAAGGTGGTACATGTGCCTAGAATTCCTTTATAGCAGCAGGATGCTCTGGTGTACCTATTCTCTTTCTCTCTGTCTCTCTGTCTCTCTCTTTCTCTCTCTCTCTCTTCCCCTCACAAAAACAAAAAAAGAAAAAAACAGGACTGGAGTGATGGCTCAGTGATTAAGGTATTTATCTGCAGAGCCAAAGGACCCAGGTTTGATTCACCAGTACCCACATAAAGCCAGATGCACAGGTGGTGCATACATCTGGAGTTCATTTGCAGTGGCTGGAGGCTTTGGCATGCCCATTCTCTCTCTCTCTCTCTCTCTCTCTCTCTCTCTCTATCTGTCTCCCTCCCTCCCTCCCTCTTTCTGTCTCTCAAATAAATAAATAAAATATTTTTTAAAAATTAAAAGAAGAGGGGAGAGGGAGGGCATTACCATGAGATATTGTTTACGATCATGGAAGTTGTTAATAATTATTTTTTTATTAAAAGAAGAATGTCAGGCACAGAGGGCAAGTTCTCTGTGACCATAGTGGACATCCCTGTACACAGGCAGCCATGTTTGTAGCACTTAACCCCGCCCCCTGGTCAGAGCTGACACACAGTATACCTGAGACTCTCTGCTGTGGGGACAAAGCCATGTCCCAGCCTCAAGGTAGTCTGGGAAAGGAGACATGGGCATTGTGAGTTGTTGGTCTGGAGAATGGGCTCTGCACCTGCCAATTCGCATAGCCAGAGCACTCGGGTGCTGGGTGGCCAAGGACAGTCAGGCAACCGCTGAGGTCGCCTCTAAGGCAGAGGGAGTTAAGTCTTGCAAGGGCGAGAAGAACAGCTCATCTGGGAACCGAGCAGAGACATAGCCCTGCTCCTTGGAGAGTGTGCTCTGGCTGAATCACACCTCCAAGGCTCTATTTGGACAGTTTGCTAAGCTTTGCCTCTTTGTGTCTTCTGTCTGCAGACAAGGACAGACTATTCTTGACAGACCTTGGAAGGCCTGGGTGGATGCCAAGTGCTCCAGAAAGGCTCCACCGCTGCTGAGGAGGAGGGAAGGAGGGAGCATGGTGGAAGAAGAGTACAGGACAGAGGACAAGCCCAGCACCCTTGGACAGCATCTCCTTGACCAAGTGTCCCCCTCACTGTGCCGTGATTGTGTCCAAAAGGATTGGGCTTTGGCCTCCATGGAGGCACTCTTTCATAGAACCTGCTCTTCCTCAGAAGAGCAAAAGACAGGTCTCTGGCCTGCTGGGAAAGTTCTTGAAGGGCTGGCTGCTACCCGGCCGGGCCTCTCATCCCAAAGCCTCCTGTACCCGCACAAAGTCCGCAGAGTGCAGGGGACTTCTCTGTGCCATGACGTTAGCCAGCCATTCACAAGCTGGGCTACATCCACGCTTCAAATGCTGGTAAGAAACCCTACTCAGGGCGCTGGGCCAACCAAAGCTGAGTGACAGGAATGCTACGCAGAAGCAATGACAAAGCCAGAGCCCGAGGTTTCTCTTGGAAAGAGGTGAAGTTGCTCCGGCCACTAAGGTGACCCCCCCGACTGTCCCCCACTCACCATTCTGCCTTGGAGAAAAGGAGCAGAGGGAACTGATCCTCTGAAGTCCTAGGTGAACAAGTTCAGCCCAGCTGGAGGGGCAGGAGACACAGTGGACTGAATCAATGCAGCACCTGCCTTTCCTCCCCACTGCCACTCGCCAAAGCTAGCTTCAGCCAGGTGACCCTACCTGGCTCTTGGCACAGTGCTCTGCACCATAGTCCACACCAGACACCAGATGTGACGCACACACACACACCTCATCATACCTTTTCAAATGAGCTCTCTAAACTACCCTTGGCAGGACCACAGGCCACGGTGTCTATGAGTCCCATCAGAACCACAGGCCACGGTGTCTATGAGTCCCTTCACTGTGCTCTTGCTCCAGAATGTCCCAAGCAGTCCTTTGCTCACCTTGAGGCTCTAGTTCTTTGCTGGGGCTACTTTGCCACTCCAGGGGGTCACAGGTCATGTCCCCAGAGAAGGTTTCCTCTGGCATCCAGTCAATAGAGGACAGGGTAAGCCAAAATTGGGGCCCCAAATGACTGGAATTCAGGGCAGGAAGCTGGGATATTGGTGGCCTGACCCATCTCCTAACTTTCCTGTCACCAGTCCCGATCCCCAGAACTCTGCTTTCCTGCCTTCGGGGCCTGTGATCACACTGGGCCTCACCTACAGCTATGTCTCCTGCTGACCCCATGTGTTCAGGACCTGCCTGTAGTGCTGCCAAGGAAACCCCTGCCCCCTTCTTCCTTAGGAAGTGCCACAGCATATTTTGGGCTAGAAAGATGTCTGAGGGGATAAGAGCAACTCTGCAAGCAAGAAGGCCTGAGGAGGCCTAAGAGAAAGTGGTAGAGAGTGAGAGAGAGAATGGGCATGCCAGGGCCTCCAACCACTGCAAACAAACTCCAGACACATGCGCCCCTTGTGCATCTGGCTTATGTGGGTCCTGGAGAATCCAACCGGGATCCTGTAGCTTTGCAGGCAAGTGCCTTAAGCACTAAGCCATCTCTCCAGCCTGACTTTCTTATTTTTTTTTTTTTATGTAATCTTATTTATTTATTTGAGAGAGAGAAAGAGGCAGACAGAAAGAGAATGAGTATGGGCACACCAGGGCCTCCTGCCACTGCAAATCAACTCCAGACACATGTACCACTTTGTGCATCTGGCTTTATGGGTGTACTGTGGAATTGAACCCTAGCTGGCAGGTTCTCAGACTTTACAAGAAAGCACCTTCAACCACTGAGTCATCTCACCAGTCCTGTATCAAGGGTTTTGTTGTTGTTGTTGTTGTTGTTGTTGTTGTTTTTAAGCAAGGCTTGAAAATCTGGTTTTAGCTACAGACCCTGTACTTGCAGACAAATGCATCTATCTTCGTATACCCACGAAAGTTCTCCCTTTAAGTAAATGGTTTACCCACCCACAGACCATTGTGTTTGTTGTCTCTACTGTTGAGGGAAGGTAGACCCAGCCTTAAAATTACATGATTTAACTATAATGCAGACGACAGAAGTATGAACATCTGAGAAAAAAGGCTGTTTCTAAGCTGACTGCTTTTGAAAAATCTGTAAATGCAAGTCCTGTAAAGCAAATCTTTGGGTAGAAGTTAGAGAAATTTTTGGTGACAGCAGCTGCTTATTTCTTTTTTTTTTTTTTATTCTAGGACAGTAATGGCCAGTTATAAAAGAAAATGTACAATGAAACTGTAGGGTTTTAAATTTTTTACTATTTATTTATTTATTTGAGGGAGTGCAGATAGAAAATGAGCTTGCCAAGGCCTTCAGCCACTGCAAATGAACTCCAGATGCATGTGTCACATTGGGCACCTGGCTTACATGAGTCCTGGGGAATCAAACATGGGTCTTTGGCTTTTCAGGCAAGTACCTTAACCACTAATCCACCTCTCCAGCCCTGAAAATGTAGGGTTTTTTTTCTTAATTCGTGTGCATATGCCACAAAATATGAGAAAATGGTGCATAAAAAAGTTAAGGCAGGGGACAAA
This sequence comes from Dipus sagitta, assembly GCA_036346955.1. Taxonomy (NCBI): domain Eukaryota; kingdom Metazoa; phylum Chordata; class Mammalia; order Rodentia; family Dipodidae; genus Dipus; species Dipus sagitta. The sequence goes on along the minus strand of CM070777.1, from coordinate 44,617,763 downwards.
TTATCTCGACCTGAAAAGTGCTTACCCAGTACACATATGTGAAAGGCCACTGAGTCACTTGAAACCAGTGTACTTTCCCATGCATAAGACAACCTAATTTAAAAGATTTTTTTTAAAAAAAATATGACTGGGCTGGAGAGATGGCTTAGCGGTTAAGCGCTTGCCTGTGAAGCCTAAGGACCCCGGTTCGAGGCTCGATTCCCCAGGACATACGTCAGCCAGATGCACAAGGGGCCACACGCATCTGGAGCTTGTTTACAGAGGCTGGAAGCTCTGGCACGCCCATTCCCTCTCTCTCTTCTCTCTCTCTCTCTCTCTCTCTCTCTCTCTCTCTCTTCCTCCCTCCTTCTCTCTGTCACTCTCAAATAAATAAATAAACCAAAAAAAATTTTTTTAATGACTGCCTTTAATCTTATGGAGAGCAAGGATATGGGAATGAAACTAGAAATCCTAGAGCAAGTCATCTCGAGTCCAAACATTTCCTAAGGTCTGAGTATGTACAAGTCACTTACTAGACCCTAAGTATACTAATTATAAATGAGTCCTGACACTGTATGGGCCCTCAAGAACTATTCATGAAATAAATAAGTTAATAGCTAGCACAGCTGGAAGAGTTAATTTTATTTTTTTAATATTTTATTTTACTTATTTGTAAGGAAAGAGAATGGGTAAGCCAGGCTCTCTTGCCACTGCAAACAAACTCCAGGTGCATGTGCCATTTTGTTGATCTGGCTTTACGTGGCCACTGGGGAACTGAACTGGGCTGGCAGGCTGTGCAAGCCAGTACCTTTAACTGCTGAGCTAAGTCTCCAGGCCCAGAAAAGTTCATTTTAAATAACAGTAGAGATGCTAAGAAAAGGAAGAAAAAGATGCACGAGTTTACTGGTTATTCCCTAGGTCTCAAGAAATGACACATCTCATGTGACTAACTGGTCTTATCTCTAGAACATTGGCACTTATCATTGATATTTAAAAGATGAGCTTGAGGTTTGCAGGGTTCTACGAATCAAGCCTGAGAACAGAGATAGTAGCGAGCTGGCTGTTCTCAGAAGGGAACAGCCGGGGAGAAGGACAGGGAGGGAGCATTGAGAAAGTCACTGGATATGCGTCATAGGACGGCTGGAGAGAAAACACAGAGAAAGAAGGAGACAATGGAAAGGGTGAAAGTCAGGCTGGAGAGATGTCTCAGCACTTAAGGCATTTGCCTGCAAAGCTTAAAGACCGGGGTTTGATTCCTAGAACCCATGTAAGCCACATGTACATGGAGATGTATGCATCCAGAGTTCATTTGTAGTAGCTATAAACCCTGGCGTGCCCATTCTCAGTCTCTCTCTCTTTCTCTCTCTGTCTCTGTCTATATATAAATAAAGATAAAATATTGCTGTTGTTGTTTTTTAAGAAAAGGAAGCCAGTCGGGAGGCAGAGGTCGAAGGATCGCCATGAGTTCAAGGCCACCCTGAGACTACATAGGGAATACCAGGTCAGCCTGGGCTAGAGCGAGACTCTACCTCAAAAAAAAAAAAAAAAAAAAAACAAGGAGGAAGAGAAAGTATAAAAGTCAGGTAACAATTGCAGAGTTCTCTTTTGAAAATTCTGTGTTAGAAGTGGAAGAAGGAGGCCGAACAGCATCTAGAAAGAGTCAATGAAAGAAGGGACCATGCCGTCAGAGAGATTCGTTTGTAGGAGAGACTTGATCATGCAAAGAGCAAGGGGTTGAAAATGTCAGGGAGGGAGGGTGATGGCTGCTGAAGTAGTCTTGAAATAGAAAGGCTAAAGACCTTTGGTGGAGGCTTACCTCACCCCTCCCCGGATAATTGGGACAGATGTCGAATTGTGCCCTGCTCCCCCAGATCATGCTTCTCCAGCAGCCAATCTTCCTAAGTGTAAGTTCAATCATATCACATTCCTGTTTCAAACCTCTAAACCTTTCTTAACCAGTGTTGTATACAATCCAAACTTCTTGCCATGGACTTCAGAGCCTGTGTTGGCCCCAGCCCCCTTCTCTGACCTACCCTCTCTCCATGTTCTCCGTCCTTTTCCGCCCTACTGAAGTGGGCCAGTGTACCTCAGAATTCCTCCCTCAAAATCCACCTAAAATAGTCATTACACTACATGTAAATAGACTAGAAGTAGTATTGGGAGGAAGGAGCGAGGACCTCCAAAACTTACCTATACAAGAAAAAGCAACAAGAATATTGGCCTAATTTGTCAAAACCAACACTTTCAGGAAACTCTGAATTAACCAGTGGTGTGCAACAATTCAAAAACAGAATCCTGAAAGCAGTCAGAGAGAAGCAACATGTTGTGTACGAGGGAGTCTCTAAGACATTACCAGCTGGTTTCTCATCAGCCTCCTTGGAAGCCACGTTGTCAGCCACTGTGAGGTCACGAACATCAAAGTCACTTTGCATCTGAAAGACCGTGTTACAAATCACTCCTCTCTTTCATTTGGTTCTTACATTCTTTCAGCCACCTCTTCTACAATGTCGCCTGAGCTGTGGAGAGTATAATAGAGAGGCCCAGCTATTCATGTGTTGGAAGCTTGGACCCCAGTGAATTATATGAGAGGTGGTGGAACCTTTAAGAGGTGGAGCCTAGAGAGACATCATTGGGTGCACCACCTGCAGAGAGGATTAATACTGGTTTCCTGGAGCTAGTTCTCAGATTCCACCTTGTTATAAAAGAGCAAGTCTGCCCCTGCCAACCTTTCTCTGCCTTCTGGTCCCACTATGAGATCTCTCCCCTCTCCCATGTACTTGGCCTTTAAGCATTCAGCAAATTTTCTTTCTGATTCTCCACCTTGTTTTGACACAGCCAAGAGGGGCCCTCACCTGAAACCCAATGAATGAGGCCACCCAATCTTGGACTTTCAGTCTTAGCTCTCTAAAACAATGAAGTACATAAACCTCTGGTCTTCATAAAACACCCAGCTTTAGCCAGTAAGATAATCCGTAGTTAAAGGCACTTTTTGTTTTGCAAAGCCTGAAAACCCGGATTCAAGTCCCAAGCCATCCACAAAAGCCAGACCCAAAAAGTAGCACAAGCATCTGGTATTTGTTTATAGTGGCAAGAGGTCCTGGCATACCCATACACACACTAGTTGGTGTGGGGGGGGGAATAAAAATATTTTACAGCTGGCCAATTAGGCCAAATGTGCCAACTGGTGCAATGGTGGCATATCTGTTATGGGGGAAACCAACTTCTCTCTGATTGGGTTTGAGGCCCTTTCCATGGAAGGCAATTCCTGCCTGGTACTGAAAACCTAATCAAAAGACTCTTTCTGGGGGAGCTCATAAGCCCTAGCAGGGAAACTACTACTGTTGTTTGGCTAAATGGATGCCCCCCAAACTGCCCTCTATAAACATTTATGTTTATGCCCATATATTAATGCTACTCTCACTTTTGGTTAGAGAAACTTCTCTTTTCAGAAGGCTGTGACCACTGAAAGACTCAAAACTCATCAAAGTACTGAGAAGAAGTGACAGTGGAGTTTGGCACTGAGACATCTCTATCACACCGTCCAAGGCTCAGAGACCATTGTGGAAAGAGGTGGTGGAAAGAATGTAATCGTTAAGGAAGGGGAGCCCTGCTTACAATGTTATCTTCCAGGCACAAAGTGGCCATTGTATGCATGATCTCACAGTGGCTGACACTACCTACACAAGACCTGCATAATAGGAAGGGGGAAAAAAAAGTAATGACATCAAAACAGAAGAGAGACCAGTTGGAAAGAAGAAGGGATTTAGTGGTGCAAGAATTTGGAAGAGAGAAAAGGGGGTGGTGAGAGGGGATTATGATCATGGTATATTGCCTATATTTATAGAAGTTGCCAATAAAAAGATTTAAAAAAAAAAAAAGAACCCAGCTTCACTGGGTCTTGTTATAGCAACAGTAAATAGGCTAAAACAGAAGGTACCTGTAGATGATACCTGGATAGCATCTATTGTTTCTTCTTGAAAAATAACACCTTCATTTTTTTTTTTAATTTTAAAAAACTACCTCTTCCCTATGTTAGTCCCAAGAGTCATGTGAGGTTGAAGACATCCAGGCTCCGTGGTAGACATGAAACAAGGCCTTGCAAAAATATTTTATTTGTTTATCTATTTAATAGAGAGAGAGAGAGAGAAAGGCAGATAGAGAGAGAGAATGGGCACACCAAGGCCTCTAGCCTCTACAAACAAATGCCAGGCACATGCGCCACCTTGTGCACCTGGCTTATATGGTTAGTGGTGAATTGAACCCAGGTCCTTAGGTTTCACAAGCAAGCACTTTAACCACTAAGGCATCTCTCCAGTCTGAAATAATGCCTTTAAAAGGTTATATTTTATTCTCCTGCCACAGTGATTGGATTAAGGTGGACACAGACCAAAGCAAGGCAGTGAGTGTTTCCTAGAGTTTTTGTTTTGTTTTAGTTTATTGAAGAAAATACTTTCTTCCAATAATTTATTTTTATTTATTTGTACATGTGCGTGCGTGCGTGTGTGTGTTTACCAGGGCCTCTTACCCTTGTAAACAAACACCAGATATTTGTGCATTTTGTGCAGCTGCCTTTACATAGGTGGTGTGGAATTGAAGCTGGGCTGGCAGGCTTTGCAAGCTAGTGCCTTTAACCAGTGAACCATCTCCCCAGCCCAGTATTTCATCCCAGCCCAGAAAGTTAATCTGCTACAGTATGTCTGGAGCTTCTAGAAGTCTTCCCTACAAGGTCAAGGGCAAAGCTGTATGAGAGGGAAGTTCAGACTGAATGAGCACTGAAATAGAGAAAGAAATGATGTGGCCATCAAGATTAGTACTTCCTGGTATTCTAGATTCACCTTTAGTCATTTCAGATGTATATTGTCAGACAGACAGACACTTCTGCTCACAGGTATGTGGGTGTGGACAGCAGCAGGTATGCACCCCTTCTGATAACAAGTGGAAAAGGCATTGCAATGCTGCCCAAACAACCAGGGTAGTATAGAGGAGCCAACATTCAGGAAGCAAGAGCTACCGAGAGGTAAGCTGGCACTGTGTAGCCACTTCTTCTGGATTTGAAGTGCAGAGGGGGAAAGCTCAGATTTTCCTAGACAGAACATATGACAGGGGACAGAGGTGACTTTTAGGGGTACAGCAGTGAGGGCTGGAGAGATGGCTTAGCAGTTAAGGCACTTGCCTAGTAAGCCTAAGGACCCATGTTCAATCTCCCTCCAGATCCCACGTAAGCCAGACGCACAAAGGTGACGCAAGCACAAGGTTGCACATGTGCACTAGGTGGCGCAAGCATCTGGCATGCGAGTGCAGTGGCTGAGGACCTGGCGTGCCAATTCTCTCTCTTTCTCAAAAATAAAAATAACGGAAAAAGAAGTACAGCAGTGATTTCAGCAATCCCACCGTGCTGGGAGACAAAGATGTGGTCTTCCGATCTTGTTCAGGGAGGATGTTCCAGTGACTCTCTTTACAAGTCCTAGAGCCAGGCAGAGTTAGAGCCTCCTCCGAGCTACAGCCAGCTCTACAGTCAGCTTGTTTGGACACAGTTCGGGTGTTCAGCCCCCATGTGACCTGAGTCATATAAAGGGAAATGAACCTTCTCTAGAGACTAGATAATTATTTTACGTATCTAGAGACTCAGTAATTGTTTTAGATATAAGGTATGCTATTTAATCAAAGAAAGTACTAGGCATGCCAAGAGATAAAACCATATGACCGGGGCTGGAGAGATGGCTTAATGGTTAGGGTGCTTGGCTGCAAAGCCAGGGTACCCAGTTTCAATTCCCCAAGATCTAGGTACAGCAGATGCACAAGGTGGCACATGCATCTGGAGTTCGTTTGCAGCAGCTAGGGGCCCTGGCATGCCCATTCTCTCCCCCCCTCTCTCTCTCTCCTCTCTCTTTCTCTCTTAAATAAGTAAATGACATATGACTAAAAACAAAGTGGAATATTAAACAAAAGAAACAATTGTGTGAACTAATAAATCCCCCTTTCTGCATAAGCCTTTTGAAGGTGGAGTTCTCTCATAATAGAAGGATTCCTAAGTAATATACTCAGAGCCCTTCACCACACACTCCAGCCGTCAGAGCACCCATGCCAGAACTTGAACTGGTTTTCTGTCATATTTTTCCCAGGGCTAAGCCAGACTAGTTTGAATAACACTGTCCTAATCTCTACTAAGATGCTATTGAGTAAAAAAAAAAAAAAAAATGTCATATTTATACTTCCTCTTGTAGTCCATTTTGGCTGTTGTAACAAAATACCTTATGCTGGGAGGCTTATATAAACAGAAATTTATTTCCCACAGTTCTGGAAGCTGAGAAATCCAAGACTGAGGCATTGGCAGACTCCATTTCTGCTTAACAGATGCCACTTTCTTGCTACACCCTCACATAGAAGGGAAAATAAGCTCCATCAGCCTCCTTTATAAAGGGCACTCAAGTCCTTATCACCTCGTCACCAAAGACTCCATCTTTTCTTTTTCACTTTTTATGGACACTATAGACACTATACCATGATCATAATCCCCTCCCATCGCCCTTCCCCCTCCCACTTCCCCCCTCCACTGAGTCCTTTCTTCTTTAAAAATATTTTTTATTCTTTACAAACAGAAAGAGAGAGAGAATGAGAATATGGGCATGCCAGGGCCTCCAGCCACTGCAAACAAACTCCAGATGCACGTTCCACTTTCTGCATCTGGCTTTACATGGGTACTGGCGAATTCAATCCAGATCATTAGGCTTTGCAGGCAAGTAATGTCTCAACCACTGAGCCATCTCTCCAGCCCTGAATCCCTTCTTTCCAAATGGTCTCTCTTCTATTTGGATGTCATCTCTTTTTTTTCTCCTATTATGTAGGTCTTGTGTAGGTTATGTCAGCCACTGTGAGGTCATGAATGCCAAGGCCATTTTGTGTCTGGAAGACAATATTGCAAAGCACTCCCTCTTCTTTTGGCTCTTACATTCTTTTCACCACCTCTTCCCCAGTGGTCCTTGAGCCTTGGAGGGTGTGATAGAGATGTCTCAGTGCTCAACGCGCCACTGTTCCTTCTCAGCACTTGGTTGAGGTTTTTTTTGTTTTGTTTTGTTTTTTGTTTTTTAATTTATTTGAGAGCAACAGACAGAGAGAGAAAGGCAGAGAGAGAGAGAGAATGGGCGCGCCAGGGCCTCCAGCCACTGCAAACGAACTCCAGACGCGTGCGCCCCCTTGTGCATCTGGCTAACGTGGGTCTGGGGAATCGAGCCTTGAACTGGGTTCCTTAGGCTTCACAGGCAAGCATGTAACCGCTAAGCCATCTCTCCAGCCCTGGTTGAGTTTTTAAAAAAATTTTTTTTTATTTGAAAGCAGGAGAGATGGAAAGAGAGAGACAAAGGGAGAGAAAGAATGGGCGCTCCAGGGCCTCTAGCCACTATAGATGAAATCCAGACACATGCACCACCTTGTGCATCTGGCTTTATGTGGGTGCTGGGGAAGTCAAACTTGGGTCATTAGGCTTTGCAGGAAAGTGCTGTAACTGCTGAGCCACCTCTCCAGCCCACTTTGTTGAGTTTTGAGTCACCCCAGTGGTCACTGCCATCTGAAAAGAGAAACTACTCTAACCAAGAGTGAGAGTAGCATTAATATATGGACATACACATAAGTACTTAGAGGGCAATTTTGTGGGCATAATATATCCATTTAGCTAGACAAGGGTAGTACTTTTGCCCCTAGGGCTCATGACTTCTCCAGATATAGACCTATGGTTAGATTTGCAATACCAGGCATGATTTCCCTCCAGTGGATTGGGCCTCAAGTCCAATCAGAGAGCAGTTGGTTTCCCCCATAACCGACATTCCAGCATTGTACCAGTTGGAATATGTAGCCTGGCCAGGCAACTGCAAAACTTGCAGTGTCCACTGATGGTTAACACCACTTGACTTTTCTCCCCCAATAGGCTGCATAGGTCTTTCTAGCATCTTGACATGTTGTCAACAAGGAGGAGGCTTCCATCCCAGCTCCAGCTTGGTTTCCCAGTGACCTGCAGCCCAAGCATCTTCAGCAATAAGGTCTTACCATCTAGTTCTGGTGGACAACCAAGAGCATCTGCAATAGCCTGTAATGTTTAGGGGGCACCAGGAGCCTCCCTGGCCAACAACTCACTGGAAGGTATCCCACCCCTGGCACTGAAATTTTCCTAATAACAATCTATGGCTTCTGGATACAACATTATTCACCTTCACAGGCTATTTCTGCCCAAACGCTCTCCTTTTGTTGTTTTTTAAAAAAAAACATATATATTATTAGCTACCAAAGAAGCAGGTTTCCATGTGGTTTATTCATAACTTCCTAAATTTTGATTAAGCTTCCCGCCACTCCCTTCTCTCCTCATCCTCTCTCTCGACCCCACTTATACCATTTCACCCCCAGTATTTCGCCCCTCTATGTTCTGCCTCTTAATAACAATATACTGAGGATTCAATTTCAACATGAATTTTGAAGGCGCATAAACGTTCAGTGCATCATACCTGCCTTTCCGCAGCAGTTATAGCCAGAAACTTCACTGGAACTTCATGAACTGCACACACGTTAACAACACTCCAAGTCATGTGAAATGCTTACGGTCAATAACAGCATCTCCACTCGTAGATGAGAAAACCTGCATATGCAGTTGGGTCTTGGCTCTCAGAAAAGCTTTAGATGAGAGAAAATGCTCATGTAAGTTAAGTGACGTGTTCCAAATTACGCAGAAGTGATAGAGTGGGACTATGGAACCCAGGTTTCCCGATTCCATCAGGCCATGGGTCTGGTAGCTCTGGGCTCTGGTCCTCGTGAAAATATTTGTTGGCTCTATAACCTTGAGATAACTTCACCTCTCTGGCCTGCTACATATTCATCTGCCCTCCAAGGCTGGGTTCAGTGCCCTTGACCCTTCCTGACTTGCTTCAAAATATATCTAGCTGGACTGGAGAGATGGTTTAGCGGTTAAGCACGTGCCTAAGGACCCCGGTTTGAGCTCAATTCCCCAGTACCCACATAAGCCAGATGCACAAGGTGGCGCATGCATCTGGAGTTCGTTTGCAGTGGCTGGAGGCTCTGATGTGCCCATTCTCTGCCTTTCTCTCTCTCTCTCTCTCCCTCTCTCTCTCTCTCTCTCCCTCCCTCCCTCCCTCTTCCACTCTCTGTCTGTCACTCCCAAATAAATAAATAAATAAATATAAAAACTATATATATATATATATATCTGTGTGTTCACAGCTTTTAGAATAAGAGTTTCTCAATATGAGAGCTGGGTGTGGTAGTGCACTCATTTAATTCCAGCACTCAGGAGGCAGAGGTAGGAAGATCACCGTGAGTTCAAGGCCACCCCGAAACTACAGAGTGAATTCCAGGTCAGACTGGGCTAGAGTGAGACCCTACCTTGAAAAAAGAAAAAAAGAGTTTCTTAATATGATTCCCTGGTTCCCCCTTTCCAAGGACCTATTAGCACCTTGGAATTACAAGTAAACTTCATGTGACTGTATGCACGTGCAGTTTGTGAGCTTGTGTCAAGCATGAAGATTTCCATGACCCCCAAACATTTAAGAATCTTGCCTTAGAGCCATGCTTGTGAGGAGCTACATATGTCATGCCTTCTCTTGGGTGGGATTTACATTTAAACATGAACTTTCAATGTCTAAACCAGGGCAAGCATAACTGTCAGAATTTTCAGACATTATAGCAGGGCCAATTCAAAAGATTTGGGACATTTTTAATAACCAGTCATTGTGACTGTGATTAATGCCTGTAGTCCTTAAAATCAGTGTTACATAGTGACCGACCCCCACTGTATGGTATGGTTCCAAAGCATTAAAGCATTGCTCAAGTTCAATAGCCAGCACCTTCTGACTTCTTTTTCTCGCTCCCTCAGCAAGGTCAGGCCCAGAGGTTAGAAGTTACTTACTGCTGCCCATGTGAACCTTGATGCCTCTTTGGGGTGAAGTCAGTACAGCAAGGAAGGGGGCAAAGTCCTAATTACATTTCCTTCTATTCTCCCACTCTCTACCTGTCTTCTGGAGCCCACATTCAACAGGCAGCCCCACACAGCACCCTCCCAACATGCTGCTCTCTCTCAGTCACAGAGGGGCAGCAGCAGGAGCCCGGAGCCACAGCTTGGCGTTAACAAATCACATTTGCTTAATAGCATACCAACCCCTTGGTCACATGCATGCTTGTGGGCGTGCTGATCGCTAATCAAGTACAGCTGGCCTCACCCCGACAGCCAGGACACACACACGCACACACACGTACACACACGCAGATGTACACAAGTACACACACACACACACACACACACACACACACATTTAGAGGATGCCTGCTGTCAATTTCTTGCCTGGCAGACCAGAAACATTTTTAGTGGTTTATAAAATATGGTCCCAATTCATCTTGGGACACTTCTCAGGTTCAAGCCCATGTGTGTCAGGTGCTCCCAGGGCTGGGAGTCTTTTTCCATCCACACCCACACTCCACCCCAACCAGCCTTCCACATACACAGCAAAGTCCTCAGCCCCAAGTATGTGTGCTGGGCAGTTTCTCAGCGACATCACTCATGTCTTGATTTGTTCTCATGTTATTAAAATGTTATTTTTTCCATTTGTACACCCCCGTCTCACACCCCTCCCAAACCAGCCTGTTAGAAAAGATGTTTACTTTGCTTTTTCCTTGGCATAACTTAATATCAGACAAGTGCATCCTTGATGCAGGTAGTATATTCTTGGGGCAATCACTTGAGATTCTGGCTGATTAGAATCACAAATTTGTCATGCAATCCTGGCTAATTTGGTTTTGGCACCCTGACACCACGTTTATGTCCTCTTGGCCTTGCCAGCAGCTGCTAAGGTTGTCGGGAGCCTTTTTTTTTTTTTTTTTTTTTTTTTTTTTTTGTTTCAGCAGTAAGTTAGGATTTCATAAATAGTTGGCAGTGTTTTCAAAGACGCCTGCTCTTTAACATGAGATAATGTATGTTTTCTTTCTACTTACTTGGAATAGGTCATACTGGGAGCCACCCAAATTCACTTTTAAATCATTTCTCCACATGCCAGACACAGCTTTTGAAGTCGTCTGCACCAAAGCCACAAGGAAGCCAGCGTCCTGGCCTCTGCCCGTGGCCCCACTGTGTGCCCGGCTGCCCGTAACAGGAAGTGTGTCAGAGCCGGGTGGGCGCAGGGCGGGTGGAACAGGCCCATGGGGCGGTGGACGCGTCTGGAGCAAGAGCAGGTCAGATGTCACCTTGGCCTCCAAGTCTCCACATGCCTTTCTGCCCCTGCCTTGCTGGCCTTCAGACGCCTCGCATGGCGGAGCAGCAGGCTTTCAGAGCGCAGGCCACAGGAAATCACATTTGAAGTGCCTGGCGTGGAGGGTATTTTTATACCGTTCACTTTTTCCCTTTTTCTTTTCATCTGTTTTCTGCATTTTTTTTTTCACTTCGCTTCTCCTTCTTGATTTATTGTTGTGTTATTCTATTTTTAAACCAAGACATACTTTCCCATCCGACTCTTTAATACAACTCATATGAGAAGTAAGGAAGGTGCACCTCAGACAGGGCACAGGGCTGGAATCAGTAGGCACTGACTTCTCAAAGGGCAACTGCTTAACTCACTGCACGCCTGCTATGGTCTGGGGGTACTGGGCAAGGAAGAGGAGCTATCCTCTCCTTCCCTCCATTCCTAGCCAGCCTGGGCTTCCACGGGTGGACTTCTAACTCCCTGTGGCTTGAGTATCCGTAAAATCCGAATGACATACAGTCAGCCTTCTGTATCCACAGAAGGTCCAAGCCCTGAGCTTCAACCAACCATGGACCAAAAATATGTGCAGGAAAAAAAAAAAGAAATCCGTACAAATAAGCACAAACTTTTCCCCTCTGATATCCTAATTCCCTAGGTGATACAGTTTAACAACTATTTGCACAACCCTTATGCTGTTTGGAGAGCTGTAAGTCATCTAGAGGTAATTGGAAGTATATGGAAGCTTGTGTGTGGATTCCATGCAAATACCGGGTCATTTTAATGAGGGCTTGAGCTTGCGCAGATTTAGGCATCTGTGGGCAGATTTGGGAACCAACCCTCCCATGGATACCAAAGGATGATGGCCACTTTTGTCCTAACACTGAAAAAAAATTAAGGTGGGCGTGGTAGCGTGTGCCTTTAATCTCAGCACTTGGGAGGCAGAGGTGGGAGGATCACCATGAGTTCGAGGCCACCCTGAAACTACATAGTGAATTCCAGGTCAGCCTGGGCTAGAGCGAGACCTTACCTCGAAAAAGAAAAAAAAAAAAAAAAAAAACCTTAGATTACAGATTGATAGTACAGTGTTTGTCTAGCATGTGCGAAGTCCCAGGTTCCATCCCCAGGATCACCCTCCCTCCAAAAACACATAACCCTAGAGAAATTGCAAAACAAATGGGGGCTTGTCTTGTGATGCTACATCTCCTTGAAATCATATCTTCTTCTTCCCCCAACTTTTAGTCAAGGACTTACCACAATTTCCTTTAAAAAGTGTTTTTATTTATTTATACAGAGAGAGAGAAGAGAGAGGAGACAATGGACACACGAGGGCCTCCAGCCACTGCAAACGAACTCCAGGTAAATGTACCCCTTTGTGCCTCTGGCTTTGCGTGGGTTGGGGGAATGGAACCCAGGTCACAAGGTTTTGCAGACAAGCTCCTTCATCACAATTTTGTTTTGAATGTTTGTGTCTCTCTTTCCCCACGCCACCCAAAACAGACAGATTAGGAGTGGTAAGGACTGCATGCCACATGACTTGACAATTCTAAAGGCAGACTTCACAGCTTCAGAGCCTTCTCGCTGCCTTCTCCAGAGTTCATTGTCATCGGCAGAGCAGAGGTCTCACGCATGCTGAGGAGCTGGCCTAGAACAGAAGGCAAGTGGTGCCTGGACAAGCCTCTAATTCCTCTCTAACTGCAGGCCCAGCATCAAGTATTGCCATGAGGCAAAAATGTTCCTCAAGGGCTGGAGAGATGGTTTAGCGGTTAAGACGCTTGCCTGCGAAGCTTAAGGACCCAGGTTCGATTCTCCAGTACTTACGTAAGCCAGATGCACAAGGCGGCGCATGCGTCTGGAGTTCATTTGCAGTGGCTGGAGGCCCTGGCATGCCCATTCTGTCTCTATCTTTATCTGCCTCTCTCTCAAATAAATAAAATATTAAAAGTGTACCCCAAACTTACATCACCCCACCCACCTACTTGCTGCCCTAGCATGACATTCTGCTCAGTCTCCTGCCCCATGAACAAAAGGCCTCACAGGACCTTCTGCAAAGGTAGTATAGCAGTGTGGTGCTGACATTCCCAGGGGCTCCCCTCTGCCAATGGGAGTAACAGCTGGTAGATGGCCCCCCAGCCTCCTGTGCTGGGTACATACAGACAGCATGGGAACCCATCTTACACAGCATTCTCCACTTTTCCACAGCTTTGCTTCCCAAAGTTTCAGTTTCACCCCAGCCAACCATAGTCCAAAAATATTAAATATTTCTATTTAAGAATACTTCTATTTAATAACCAAGGCAGGAAGAAACAATTCATGTGTTTTCTTTTGCTCATTTGTTTGGCTGGTTGGTTGGTTTTGAGATAGCCTCGTCATATGTGATAGGCCCAGCCTTGAACTCACAACCCTCCTGCCTCAGTCTTGCAAGTGCTTGCATTTATAGACATGGACTGCTACACTTGGCTCAATTCATATGCACCTTTCTGAGTAGTGGGATGGTATTTTGCACCTTTCCAGTTGAGACACAAATCAACACTTTGTCCAGCAGGCCTATCACATAGATAGAAACCTATGAGCTTTTATTATATATTTTAAATGCAATTAGTTACTTTTAATTGATGGTAGGGATCCAATTCATAGACCCAGTTTTGAAAAATAAATAAAAATAAATCAGGGTGGAAAGATTGCTCAGTGGTTAAAAGTGATTGCTTGCAAAGCCTGCCAGCCCTGCTTCCCCAGCCACCCACGTAAAACCAGATGCACAAAGTGGTGCATGCAACTGGAGTTTGTTTATAGCAGCAAGAGAATTTGGCGTGCCCATACTTTCTCCCTCTTCCTCTCTCACCAAAAATAAATAAAGAGGAAGCCGGGCATGGTGGCGCATGCCTTTAATCCCAGCACTTGGGAGGCAGAGGTAGGAGGATCACTGTGAGTTCAAGGCCACCCTGAGACTACATAGTGAATTCTAGGTCAGCCTGAGCCAGAGTGAGACCCTACCTCGAAAAACCAAAAAAATAAAATAAAATAAAATAAATAAAAAGGGCTGCAGAGATGGCTCAGCAGTTAAGGAACTTGCCTGCAAATCCTAACGACCAGGGTTCACTTCCCCTATACCCATGTAAAGTCAGATGCACAAGGTGGCGCATGCAGCTGGAGTTCATTTGCAACAGCTGGAGGCCCTGGTGTGCCCACTCTCTCTGTCTGTCTCTATTATCTCTCTCTCTCTCTCTCTCTCTCTCTCTCTCTCTCCTTGCAAATAAATAAATAATATTTAAAATAAGCACATAAAACTATTTAATCAGCTGGGCGTGGTGGCTCACTCCTTTAATCCCAGCACTCAGGAGGCAGAGGTAGGAGGAGTGCCGAGTTCGAGGCCACTCTGAAACTACATAGTGAATTATAGGTCAGCCTGAGCTAGAGTGAGACCCTACCTCGAAAAACCAAAAAAAAAAATAATAATAATAATTAATTAAATAAGAGAATTAGGAGGTCTGGAGAGATGGCTCAGCAAAATAGTGGTTAAGGTGCTTGCCTGTGAAGCCTAAGAACTCATGTTCAAATCTCCAGGTCCCACGTAGCCAGATGCACACTGTAGCAAGCACGCAATGTTGTGCATGCACACAAGGGGGTGCATGTGTCTGGAGTTTGTTCACAGCAGCTGAAGGCGCTGGCATGCTCATTCTCTCTGTCTCTCTCTGTCTCTGTCTCTCTCTGTCTCTCCCTCTCTCTAAAAATAAATTTCTTAAAGTTTAAATTTAAAAAAAAAACAGAGAGATGATGATATTGCTCAGTGGTTAAAGGCACTTGCTTGTAAAGCCTGATGGCCCAAGTTCAATTCCCCAGTACACACATAAAGCCAGATGCACAAAGTGGCACATGCATATGGAATTTGTTTGCAATGGCTAGAGACCCTGGAGTCCCCATTCTCTCTCTCACTCTCTCTCTCTCTCTCTCACTTACTCTCTCTCTTCTCACTCTCCCTCTTCCTGTCTTTCTCCTTGTAAATAAATAAATAAGTAAAGTTTTTAATTTAAAAAAAAAAAAGAAATTTGTTTGGCTCACAGTTTGCAAGCTGGGAGGTTCAAAATCTTGGTGCCAAGATCTTCTCAGTATGTGGCGAGGGCTTCCTGCTGCAACATGACAGAGGACATGACATGGCAAGAGCTTGGGTCTGTCTTCTTATTCCTATAAAACCACTAATGTCATCTTGGGGATCCTATCTAGCATAAATTACCTCCCAAATGCTCTATTTCTAAATACCATTACTGTATGAATTTGGGGGTTATATTTCCAGTACTTGAACTTTTCAGGAATCCCATCAAACTCTAGCAATAGAGTTTTACATTTGAGTTACAAAATCAAAGAAAGGATGAGGAAGGAAGGAATTACTTCTGTAAGAGTCAGGACAGTGGTTCCCTTGGGAAGAGGAAGAGGTTTGATTCCAGGACAGGGCACATGGAGGGGTTTCTGGGTATCTTGGCCAAGCTCTATGTCTTGAGCTGGAAAGTGGTTACAAAGTTGTTCACTTAGTAACCATCCACTAACATACGTGTCTGTTCTATGTGATATCTTCTTAATCTGTATTTTAGTTTACAACTTAACTATCTGATAAAGAAAAAGTAGAATCGGGTACACGGTAGCTGTGTTCGTCTTCCCTCCCTGTGACAAGCTCTTGAGAGAAACAACTTAAAATGAGGAGAGATTGACTTGGGCTTACAGTTCCAGGGGTTTCGGTCTGTGGTTAGTCGGCTCCATTGCGCTGGGCCTGACATAACGTCATGGAGGAACAGACATGCTCACTCACGGAAGCCGGGATGCAGAGCGAGCAGAAAAGGGGCCAGAGACAAGATAAACCTTTCCAAGGCACACTTCCAGTGACCTACTTCCTCCAACCAGGCTCCACCTCCTCCAGCTTCCACACCTCCTGGGAACTCCACACAAGTATGATTCTATACTTCGGAATGTGGAAGGTTACTCCAAGGGTGAAGTTAGCACCCTCAGGACCCGTCACTTCTCAAAAGCTCATTAGCTGGTACTAAGATTTCAACACATGGAGGAACATTCCCTATCTGTGGCTGTTTGAATGTAAAATGTCCCCCATGGCCGCAGTGTTTGTGATGAAAGCCCATACTCAACCCCCGCTGGTGGAGCCTTTGGGAGGTAGGAGCCTTGCTGGAGGAGGTGTGTCACTGGGGGTGCTGAACTTGAGGTTGATTAGCCCAGCTCCAAGCCCAGTATTTAGACTCCTTCCACCCACATATGTGACAAGACGTGAGGCCAGCTTGCTGCTTGTGCCATGCTTTCCCCTTGAAAGTACGAGCCTGAAATGAACTCTCCTCCCATAAACTCCTTCTGGTCTGGTGTTTTGTCCCAGCCTTGAGAAAGTAACTACAACATTACCCAAACCACATGTATACAACAGTAGATTCAAATGTTGTCTCCTGTGGCCAAAACGCATGCCTGACTGAATGAATGAATGAATGACTAGAATGGAAAGTCAGTTTCTCAAGAGTCAGAACCTCATGGGTCTTTGTGTCATGATGCATTTCCAGCATGAGTAGGGCCTTGCGTACAGTAGGTGCTCAGTAACTGTGAGCTTAAGACAATGGTAGCTATGTTCCATTTTTGCCAGCACAGGTGAGCAGGTGCCTCTCCCGTTCAGAATTCCCAGGCTTTCTGTCCTTCATGTCTTCCTGTTGCTGGTGATACAAACTGTCTTCCTTCTCACCAGGGCCCCCACCTCACATTCCTGAGCATTCTGTGATTGACCCAGGTCACGTGGGCCTTGCTCCCCTCCAGGTGGCGTCACATGGTCCCACAGCCATCTCCATACCTACTAAGTTTGGCTTCTCCTGCCCTCTGTAATTTTGCCCTCTCCCGTTGTCCTCCTGCAGGAAGTCTGCACTATTAGCCATTTATCCAGTGTACCAGGTCACACACACTGTGCTCCTTTTTGTACCAGTGAATTCCTTTGAGATTTAACTCCTCTATTCTTGGTTGCCCACCAGAACTAGAAGGTGAGACCCTGTTGCTGAAGATACCACATGCTTCAGTTGTGGGACACTGAGAAATCAAGCTGGAACTGAGCTGGAAGTCTCCTCTCCATTGGTCAGCAGTCATAGTGCTGGGAAGTGCCGTGTAGGCTGCTGGGGAAGAAAAGTCATCAACCCTCCTAACCAGCAGTGGGCCTTTGGGTGACACAACCAGATAGCTAGGTGAGATGTGCCCACTGGTGCAATAGTGGTATAACTATAGGGGAGTAACCAACTGCTCTCTGGTTAGTTTTAAGGCCCACTCACTCTCTCTCTCTCTCTCTCTCTCTCTCTCTCTCTCTCTCTCTCTTCTCTCTGTCTTGCTTCTATCTCTCTCTGCTTGCAAATAAACACATAATTTTTTAAAAGTTATTTTGTAGAGAGAATTTTATATATACATATGATGTATTATGGTCATATTCACCCCATTACTCTCTCATCCCCTGCCAATCTTGTAGAACCCCCCCCTTTTTTTTCCTCCCAACTAGTCCACCTTCTCTTTTCATGTCCCCTTTTGTTGTGATCCACTGAGTTTAATTAGGGCTGCTTGCATAAACATGGGTGGGGAATACCAGAGCGGCTATACCACTGGAGAAAACATCTTGCTCTCCCCGAGCAATCGTTAACTGCCATTAGCTTCTCAGGGAAGGATGGGGAGTATCATGAGCCCCTCCCCCATCCATGATGGAATCCTGGTGGGCCCAGGTCTTGAGAAGGTGACCACAGCTTCTGCGAGTTCATGAGCGCAACAGCCAGAGGACAGTGCTCCACAGCACTCTTCCCCATCCTCTGGCTCTCACGTGGTGGCTGGGCCGTGGAAGGAGTGATATAAATAAATAACCCATTTGGAGTTGAGCACTCAACAGTCGCTTATTCTCAGAACTTTGACCAGTTATGTGTCTCTCTATTATCTGCCACTCACTGGGGGGAGGGGGGGAAGGGCTTCTCTGATTAAGGCTGAAAGCAGTACTAATCTATAGGCAAAAACAAAGATTTAGAAGGCAGTTTGTTGGGCACAGCATGTCCATTTCACAAGACAACAGTAGTAGATTCTCCTCTAGGGCTGGAGACCTCCCTAGCCATGGGCTTTTGTTCAGTTGTACTGTACCAGGCATGAATTCCCTCCTGTGGAGTAGGCCTCAAATCCAATCAGAAAGTGGTTGGCTGCCCTCAAAATAGTCACATACGTATAATCTTTAAAAAAATATATTTTTTCACTTATTCATTTGTACACAGACAGAGAGACAGAGAGAGAAGACAGAGAGACAGAATGGGCATGCCAGGGCCTTCAGCCACTGCAAACAAACTTCAGATGCATGCACCACCTTGGGCATCTGGCTTTACACATGGGTACCAGAGAATCGAACCCTCGTTGTTAGTCATTGTAGGCAAGCACCTTAACTGCTGAGCAGTCTCTCCAGCCCACAAAATAAAAAGAGATGGAATGCATGAGTGATAATTATGGCATTTTAGAATTATTAATGATTTTTCAAAGGGTACAAAGAAAGTGCTGATAAATACTGACTTACTTTTCCATGGAAGTAGCCTACCTACCTCAGCTTAATCTACTATTTCAGATGTAGAAAATTTTAACTTACTTATCTTAAAAAGAAGTGGAAATGCATCACACACAAACACACACACACACACACACACACACACACACACACACAATCCTTCTCCCTTTGATAGCGTATAGTCTCTGACTTTTGAAAAACAGGCATTCCTTTCTGCTTGAAAAACCATATTTGCTATTCAGGGAATACTAGCCCTTTCCTTGGACTCCAAAAAGTATTTTATCCATTAAAATCTAACCAGGGTGTGTAGTAACCATAAAACCCAGCCACTCTGTTGTGAAGACGGATATCCTCAAAGATTTATGTCTAGCCGTCTCAAAGCAAAATGTGTAAGATGGAGTTTTCTCAGAGGCTTCCTGGCTGGGCTCCACCCCACACAGAACTGCTATTTGTATAAACCTCAGATCAAAAATTCAGGAAGGGTTAAAGGGAAACCTTTCTGAACCACAGGTTATGTCTGCTCACCACCCTCCATTGACCATTTGGAATGAATGAACCAGTCTCTAACCAGCCCACAACTGGATCTTGGATAAAATGAACCAATTTCTTCAGTGCAAATGGTCAAACCATTTAACGGTGTCCAGGTCCATCCAGATTTGTAGGGGGGGGGGGGTTGAGGGTCTAAATCACAAATTACATTCAAAAGTCATTTGCACCCCCACAACTGTGGCAAGAAACAACAAAAGCTCAGGGATCTATGAGCGTCCAGGATACGGTGGGCACCTCTGGAAACCTTGGGATTCGGGAAGGGGTGAAGGAGGAGGTGTGACTATTTTGAATGAACCTGAAAGAAAATACTTCCCGAACCTTCTTTCAGAAGGCAATTTCAGTTCCAGTTCTTCATAAGGTTGGAAAAAGTTAAGCAAACGAGAACTATAGACACTTGTTTATAGAAGGTTTTTCTCTTTAATTACTGTTTTTGTTTCATGAAAGAGAAGTCTCATAAAATAAAAGTCCATTTGGGGTTCAGCAAGGCAGCAAGACTCTTGTGAATGCCGCAAAAGGACTGGCTTGCTTCTGGCCAGCCACGGAATCCCAAGGACTTGAATGTCTATATATTTCCATAGCAAGGCATACACTTTCCCACCCTCCACCCTAAAGGTCTCTCCATACGTTCGAGACAGCTTTAAAAATCTGAACTGCGGGAGTGTCTGGTGGCTGGCAAGCACTCCAGACAAGTGGTTTTCTAGGAAGCCAAGTTCTGGTTTGACTCTTTGATTGGAAAAGTATCTATTTCACTAGGGTGATAGGCCCCTGGATGCATTCTTACCAAAAACCCCATAAACCAATTCTTGGAATGCCAGCAGTGAGCAGGGAATTCTTTTGGTTTGCCTTCAAGGACACAAAACATTGCGAAGGTCTTCTCTTTGGCAGAGAAGGGCCTGGCATAGCGAGCTGGCCCAGAGTGTGTGTGGAAAGAATCAGACGTGGGAATCAACAGATCTGGGTTCTAATCCTGGCTCTGCCACCGGTTAAGCCAGTTTTGACCTTGGGAGGGGGTCACTGACCTTGGTCTCAAGAAGATATTTGCATAGGCCCCTCTACCGTGCCTAGTATACAGCAGGGATTTAATAAGCATTCGTTTCCTATTCACAGCCCCACCATATTAGAGTGATGGAAACACACAACCTGTCTGAGAGTGCTGGTCCCTTCCTCTGAGGTCATTCGACCTTTTCCCAGACTTCTGTGTGGGGCTGGTTGTATCCTTTGACTGACTCAAGCAGATAACCACGGGTCCTGGGCCTTGGGGCTCACCCAGCCCTGGATAGAAATAGTGCTAAAGATAAAGATGTTTCCCTTACATAGGGGCTGGTACTGTCCCAGAGCAGATTTTAAATAAAAAAAAAATGCATAGAAAATGATCAAGATCCGGGCGTGGTGGCACATACCTTTAATCCCAGCACTAGGGAGGCTGAGGTAGGGAGGATCGCTATGAGTTCAAGGCCAGCTAGAGACTACATAGTGAACTCTGGGTCAGCCTGGGTAAGGTAAGACCTTGCCTTGATAAACAAAACAAGAAAGAAAGAAAGAAAGAAAGAGAAAAGGTCCAAGACAGCAAGGTTATATAACGAGAGAAAATAAAGCAAGTCTGGAGAGATGGCTCAGTGGTTAAAGGTGCTTGCTTGCAAAGCTTGACAATCTAGGTTCGATTCCCCAGTAGTCACATAAAGCTAGACGTACAAAGTGGTACATGTGTCTGGAGTTCTTTTCTCAGCAGCAGGCACTCCCAAATTAACACGTACCCCCCGCCCCCACCCCAACCTCTCTCTCTCTCTCTCTCTCTCTCTCTCTCAAAGAAAACTCACGATAGCCATCATAACCAGGGGACAACAAGGCTGGCCAGGTAACACAACACTACCTTATGTGGCCAGTAGGTGCGCCCATGCACCCAGGTCTTCTAAAAAAATATGGAATGCCCAGCAATGGGCCCAAAAAAAACCCTGAGACTAAATAGTGAATTCCAGGTCAGCCTGAGCTAGAGCAAGACCCTACCTCGGGGGCCGGGAATTGAGGGCAAGCCCATGAGCTCTTGTAGTCAAATTGTTCATTCTTCAAGAAAGTCCAGAAATGTGAATATGCAGGAAAATTCTTGTTATTTATTGAACCTCTCTGTTTTAGACCAGTAGAGAGAGAGAGATCCCTAGGTTGGAGGACCACGTCAACGATGAGGCTGTTGCCAGGGCTCGTGTGTGGGTGGAGTTCCTATGTGCCCACATATGCTTCCTGGGTAGCTCTTTATTGGGGTTCTTTGTAGCCCTGGAGTTAGTGTTTGGTCCCTCACCTGCCTACTAGCAAGAAGACCAGCGTCTGTCTTCAGGGTGCTAGTGAAGACGGTGAATGCGATTGAAGTTGTTAGACTTGCCACAATCCAGAGCGAGGCTGTATCTGCTGTGATCATCCTGGTCATCTTGGCTACTATCCCAACCATACTGGCTACAGTTATTTTTTTAAATATTTTCTTTTGATTTATTTATTTATTTGACAGAGAGAACAAGGCAGAGAATGAGAGAGAGGAAGAATGGAAATGCCAGGGCCTCCAGCTGCTGCAAACAAACTCTAGACGCATGTGCCACCTTGTGCCTCTGGCTTACGTGGGTCCTGGGGAATCGAACCTGGGTTCTTTGGCTTTGCAGGCAAGCGCCATAACCGCTAAGCCATCCCTCCAGTCCCTACAGTTAGTTTGAAGACAGGGACCCATAGCCTTCATGGTTCTACCCTTCGTCACTTCAACCCACCCACTAAGGGAGCCCAAGGGAACCCCTGCCTCAACACACTGATCATGCGACCCAGATGAACCCCCCCCCCTTGACACACTGATCCTGTAACCCAGACAATAGCACTGCCGACCCCGTTGTACAGAAAACACTAAGACATGGGCTAGAGAGATGGCTCTGAGGTGAAGACTTGCTTACGTAGCCTAAAGACCCGAGTATGATTCCCCAGAATCCAACATAAAGGCAGATGCACAAAGCCGTACAGTCGTCAGAAGTTTGTCTGCAGCAGCTAGAGGCCCTGGTGCGCCCATTCTCAATCTCTCTCTTTCCTTGCAAATAAATAAATAGATAACAGTAAGACAGCCCAGAGATGTGTGAACTGAGGCAGGGGGATGAAAGAATCAGGGGGAAGACTGGACCCAGGTCTCCTGAACACCTCACCTCCCTCCCACTTGCGGGTGGTTGAGTGAGGCCTGGAACCTGCGTGTCGCACACCTCTTGAACTATTAACCTAGGTCCGTGGCGCACCAACCTTATCCTACCCTGCCCCACTGTGAAATTCCATCAAAGGTGCCTTTGAACTTGATCCCGAGGCTCATCCGCAAGGCCTAAGAAGCGTCCTGGCCACAGAAGAGTTTCACAGTGTTCCTTATAAAATAGCACACCCTGACATGTGGCTATTGTGTTCATGATCCTTCTGCTGCCTGCTGCCAGAAACCCAAAGTGGCTTAGAACAAAAAAATTAATAAATAAATTAAAACGACCTGGCTTGAGGTCGGCAGGAGTTCCTTCAAGCTACCACCCACCCTCTGAATTTTTAAGAACTTGGCCTTAAGGCTACTGACCGGATGTGGGGGAGGGGGTAGGAATGCCAGGTACAAACCCAGACCTGCTCAGGAGACCCCCGACAGCCTCAGACCCCGAGGGACCTGTTAGGAGAGCAGAAGGGCAAGAACTGGGGCAGCTCTCTGAGCCCAGAAATGTCCAGACACAGATATTTGGATCTCGTCTTGAAGCCATCGCAACCTCAGACGGCTAGTAGCCAAGCCCAGACACTCATCCTTGGCCATAGTCACTTTCTGGATAGACAGTGAGCTATTTCCATGTGCTAGCAAGGCTGTGTGTTCAGGGGCACCCTTACAGGGTCTACCACCCTTGGGGGTGTGGGCCGTGGCCATCTCCTCTGCTCGCATTCACACATACACATTCAGAGGGGCAGAGCCGGCCAGACACTATGGAAACTGTTGCTGGCAGAGCCTAGCACCAGACCCAAGTATGGCCCCTCTTTCCTTAGGCTCTACTGTCCCATGCAGCTCCTGAAGTGGGCTTCTCCTTTTATTTATTTTTATTTTTATTTTTTAAAATATTTTATTTTGCCGGGCATGGTGGCACACGCCTTTAATCCCAGCACTTGGGAGGCAGAGGTAGGTGGATTGCCATGAGTTCGAGGCCACCCTGAGACTACATTGTGAATTCCAGGTCGGCTTCAGCTAGAGTGAGACCCTACCTCAAAAATATCTATATATATATATGAACCTCAAACAAAAAAATATATATATATATATATGAACTCCAGATGCAAGTGCCACCCTGTTCATTTGACTTTCCATGGGTACTGGGGAATCAAACCCAGGCTATCAAGCGTTGCAAGCAAGTGCCATCTTCCTGGGCTTCTCTTTTTAGTTCAGCATGTTCTTGTAACAACCTTAACGTGTACTCAGTGGAAGATGACACGCCAGCTGTCCTGTGGTCCCAAGAAAAGGAGCAGGTTGGAGTTGTAAGGAGACAGTCCCTTGTCATTTGATGTCTATCCACTTGAAGCACATCTTTTGAAGACTCGAAGCTTCATGGAAGCAGCTAGATGTTATGAACCTGGGCTCGGGCACCTTGGCTGAGGCCCCAACTCTCCCTCCGCCTCTGTTTTCTATCTGAAAGACAGCATGAGGTCCTGCCTCCCTGACATGTCACATGATGCCACAAGAGGTTGAATGTGCCCTAGACAACGAACTTGCAGTCAGTGGGGACAGATGTTACCATGGCCACGGGTCAGAATTTTCACATGCATTATTATTAGTAGTAGTAGTAGTATTTTTGCCCTTACAGCACTCTAAAAAGCAAAAGGTTTTATCCTCACTTTGCAGACAAAGACACTGAGGCCTTATGAGGTACACGATGTCATCCAAGGTCTCACAGTGAATGAGAGCAGGGTCTTCTTGACTGCACAGTCGAGGCCCCTCGCCATGGTTCCATCACAGAGGCTGCCCCTTCTGGCAGCTTCTGTCACCAGCACAGGGTTAATCCCATCCTTCTGCAGCCGCCGCCGTGGCTGCCAGAGATCCTGGCGCTCAACCAGGGCTCCCAGGAACAGCTAAGTCACTGATTTCCCCCTGACTCTCGGCAAAGGTCTTGGGTGGCAAAGGTGTTCGCTCTAGTCTGGAAGAGCATGTGCACTAGCTTAGGGACTCGTCATCTCTCTGCCCAGCAGCAAATCCCTTTTTTTGTTTGTTTGTCTTTGTTTTTTTGTTTTTGGATTTTTCGAGGTAGGGTCTCACTCTAGCCCAGGCTGACCTGGAATTCACTATGGAGTCTCAGGCTGGCCTCGAACTCACAGCGATCCTCCTACCTCTGCCTCCCGAGTGCTGGGATTAAAGGCGTGCGCCACCACGCCCGGCTCAAGATCCCTGCTTGTTCTTTGACATATCTCCTGACAGCAGGTGTCTCTGGGTTGTCGTGTCTCGCACCCTATTCCAAGGCTCATCTTCCAGGAAGAGTCTTGGGTTTGAGAGCAAGTGCCCTTAGAAATTCAACAGCTCCGCTGGGGTTTCTCCCTCACATACCAACTAGTTCCAGGGTGCGTTCTGCACCCCCATCTTTTCCACGCCCGCTCTGGCAGGTGGCAGCTGAAGTCATGTGCGGAAGGACCCAGGTGTCAGGAATTCTCAGCGACGTGTCATTAATTCATTTGTCTGTAGACATTCTAGACTCCCTGTCTCTGAGACCAGCCACGACGGAGTGCGTGACGAGGTGAGCCTGCCTGATTTTTTCCCTCCAGCTCCCCACTCCACCCCACCCCACCCCCCCTCTTTTTTTTTCCTTCTTGGCCTCAGGTCCCGAAGTGTTCTGGACATATTTTTCATTTTTCCAAATATCAAGTGTTCTTTTATTCCCTCTCTGAAGCAGTGAGTAATAAGAGTTGTGTCTGGTCCTGAAATTCCGACTGAAATAAATTAGCCCAATGACCAACAGGAGGTGCCTAGAACAATAACGGCAGAATATTTGGCTTGTTACAAAAGAGCCCCTGGATGTGGAAGTACAGTAAGTCTAGGCACACACTGCAGAACCTTGCTGCCAGGACAGGGGTGCAATGAGCCATCCAGGCAGCAGAACGCCTCATAAATTAATCCTGCTTTTTTTTTTTTTTTTTTTCTTTTTTGGTCCACTGTTCACAGTTCTTTTAGACTTCTGATTAATGGGGCATGCAAAAGGATTTTTTTTTTTTTTTTTTTTTTTTTGGTGTGGCCTGCCTGTGTCCCTAGAAGGCAGGTATATGCCAAAGCTCTGTGGAAATGTATACATTTGTCCCCTTGGCTGCTCCGGCATCTCTGGGCATCACAGGACCAGAGAAAACATAGACCTGGGTGGCAGCAAGTTGTGAGCAAATGGTGCGGACCTACTAAGCACCTGGCATTGTGCTAAGCTCAGCAGAGGATGGGAGATGGTGGCACTGGTAACTGAGACACTCTCCGTGCTGGCACTGTGCAGGTGAAGTCAGGGGAGCAAGCACTGGACTGCACAGCACCACCAAGCCCTTCTTGCCCTGGACATAATCACCTACCCCAGGAGCTTAGGTGGGTAGCAGAGTTCTCCCTCTACTCCAGAACAAGCCAAGGGTGGCCTTCCTCTCTTCCACCCTGCTGCTGGAGGTCTAAGAGGAGGCTCATCCTACAGGCTGTCCCTGTCCAGAATCTTCAGGGACTATCTCCAAGGCATGGTAAACTAGACAAATATTCGCCCCCCCCCCAGGGATGAAGGGATGGCTTAGCGGTTGAGGCATTTGCCTGCAAAGCCAAAGGACCCAGGTTCGATTCCCCAGGACCCACATTAGCCAGATGCACAAGGGGGTGCATGCATCTGGAGTTTGTTTGCAGTGGCTGGAGGCCCTGGCGCGCCTATTCTCTCTCTCTCTCTCTTCCTCTGTCAAATAAATACATAATAAAATAGCTTTTTTTTAATTCCCCAGAGTCCTACATCCGAATCCCTAAGACCTGAGGTTATATCACCTTATGTTGCAAAATAGGATTTTGCGGCTCTCACTAAGTTAAGAATTTTGCAACTGATCCACTAGTGGGCTCCAATGTAGTCCCACATATCCCCACGACAGGATGAAAGGCAGAGGCGAGAGTGACGGGGCCGGAAGCCAAGAGACGGAAGCAGGTACCAGAAGCTGGAGAAGAAGACCAAAGAACCTCCTCCCAGAACACTCAGAGGAAACGCAGCGGGGATGACACAAAGTCAGCAACACTGACCTCGGACATGCAGTCTCCAGAGCTGTAAGAAGACTCATTTCTGGGCTAGAGAGATGGCTTAGTGCTCAAGGCACTTGCCTGTGAAACCTAAGGAAAACCTAAGGTTCGATTCCCCAGAACCCATGTAAGCCAGATGCACAAGGTGGCGCATGTGTCTGACCTTTTGTTGCAGCAGCTACAGGCCCTGTCGTGCCCATTCTCTCTCTCTCTCTCTCTCTACCTCCCTCTCATTCTGTCAAGTAATAATAAATAAATGAAGATAAATTTTAAAAAGAAAGAAAGGAAATTCATTTCTGTTGTAGGGATTTATTATGGAATCTATATGTTTTATACAGGCACCGTGACAGCACCAGAATCCCTCTGGGGTGATGGAGTCCGCCCTCCTAGAGCACCTACCTTCCCCTAGCACAGAGTTTAGGGTCCTCTCCTGTGCACTAGCCGCTCCTTCCCTTGTTCCTCAGCCTTTTCTCAAGTCTGGAAGCTTCATGAGCACCCTTCTAGCTTGTCCTTTCTAATTTCAGGTGACCATAGAGGTTTCTGTGGTCTGCTATCTGAAGTATTAACCCCACATGACAGGACTGTTGTGAGGATTAGGGACAAGCTGTGTTTGGTTCCTGCCACACTGCAGACACGTAATAAATCAGAGTTTACAAACCCTACCCGCATTTAGTCCACACGGTGGATTTTTTTTTTTTTTCTGAATTTAGAATTGTTGCCAACACGTATGAGTCAGTAAGTTTCACATAAGACCAAAAAAAAAAAAAAGAAAAGAAAATCAGAAGTTCTAACAACACTGGTCTAACCTTCTCAGGGCCACAAGCGACTGGCCTTTCTTGACAGCATTTGTAAGGTCTTGGCTCAGTCTTCACCTTGTTCTTTTGTTTTCCTTCCACTGCCATTTTTTAAAACTACTTAACACTGCCATACTTCTGAGTGTAAGGTTTGCAATCTCTGTTATAAATGCCAATCTTAGCCGGGTGTGGTGGTGCACACTGTTAATCCCAGCATTTGGGAGGCAGAGGTAGGAAGATTGCTGTGAGCTTGAGGCCAGCCTGAGACTATATAGTGAATTCCAGGTCAGCCTGGGCTAGAGCGAGACCCTACCTCAAAAACACCAATACACAGGGCCTGGAGAGATGGCTTCGCAGTTAAGCGCATGCCTATGAAGCCTAAGGACCTGGGTTTAAGGCTCGATTCCCCAGGACCCACGTTAGCCAGACGCACAAGGGGGCACACACGTCTGGTGTTCGTTCGCAGTGGATGGGGCCCTGGGGCGCCCATTCTCTCTTTCTCTCTATCTGCCTCTTTCTCTCTCGGTCTGTCAGTCTCAAATAAATAAACAAAAAGAAAAAGAAAAAGGAAGGGCAGCATGTTTGACCTTTAGTAAGTTAAAAAAAAAAATACACACACACAAACACACAGGACAGGTAAATGCCAGTGCCAATCTTTCTTCCACAGACCCAGGCGGGGCACCAGACCCAGGCTAGGACTAGGTTCTCGGTTTAAGGCTCTGGTTGTGAGTTTTCCCCAGAATACTTCATCTCCCCAGATATCTTCCCCCTTCAGCTAGCCCAAACGCCCCTTCCTTTTTGAAGCCTTTGTCCCTTCCTTTCCTTCCCTCCCCACCCACTCCTATCCAGGCTTACCAATTCAGTTACACTATCCCTATCAGTTTTCTGGATAGACTTGTTATGAAAGGTCATTGCTTTGGTTCTTGCAGAACTGGACTGAATTGTATAGGAGAAGTAATCAATATTTGGAGAGGGCTAGAGAGATGGCCTAGCCATTAAGGTGCTTGCCCACAAAGCCAAAGGACCAAGGTTCAATTCTCCAGGACCCACGTAAGCCAGATGCACAAGATGGAGCACGTGTCTGGAGTTCGTTTGCAGTGGCTGAAGGCCCTGGTGTGCCCATTCTTTCTGTCTCTCTGTCTGCCTCTCTCTTTATCTGCCTCTCTTTCTCTCTCTCTCTCCTTGTCTCTCAAATAAATAAATTAATTAAGTATCTTAAATATTTGGAGAAATGAAAAGGAAGAGGATGGAAATGGTAAGAGAGGAAGGAAAGAAGAAAGGAAGAGAGGGAGGGAGAGAGAGAGGGAAGGAAGGGAAGACAGGAAGGAAGGCTAGAGGAGGAGGGGAAGGTAAGAGGTTGGGAGGACTACCAAGCCATTCCTTGCCCTCAGTCACCATAACCTCACAAGACATGCATAACGATTGAACATTTTTCAGATGACAAACTCAGAGACATGGGATCACTCTCCCAGCTGTCCTGTTACAACAGCACCAAGATTTGAACCCAAGCGTGTTTGGGAGACTGGACTCAAGGCTAGAGCTCACTTAGTCTCTCTTGGCTAGGGCAGGAGACAGATTTCTTTCTTGGCAGAGTGTAAATGGCTTTTCAAGGCAAATTCATTATTTGCCTGCAACGTTTTCCATTGGTTCACTGCCTTCTCCATGCAACCCTGCTTAGAAAGCCACTGCTCGGCCTCCGCCACGGCCCCTTTCTCCTTCCTCCTCTCCTCCCCCTCTTGTCTGGGAAGCAGGTCAGGCAACAGTGCTGACACCCCCTAGTCCCTACCTGAGCCGCTGCCGAGCGTATGCTCTGGGGGCACAGTGAGCACGTGCCTCCTCTCCACCCTCCCTGATGCCAAATCCCCAGGAAATGAGTCTCAAAGCAACACCCCCTCCCCAAGATCTGCTCTTGAGTGGGGTTTGCGGGAAGAATTCACTGGGTTCCCAGAAAGTATTCCTGGTGGTTTTCTCTCTCCATGACTGTGATTCCTTGCTTTGGATTGGCTGAGGTGAGCTTACAGGGCAGTCCTTGCATGTCTGCGTTTGACACTGGAAATGTCTAGGAGGGGAAGTCCAAGAGACCATCATCTCTGTGAGCACTTTCAAGGTCATCGAGGAGACATAAATGGCCTTTAAAGGGGTGCCCAGTGGGAAACAAGAGCCTTGAACTGGGAGCCTTTCCTCCAACTGGCATAAGAAGTCTCATTTTTTTCCACTGGGCTTTATTTATTTATTTATTTGTAAGCACAGAGAAAGAGAGACAGAGAATGGGCATGCTAGGTCTTCTAGCCACTGCAAATGAACTCCAGACACATGCACCACTTTGCGCATCTGGCTTTATGTGGGCACTGGGGAATCGAACCTGGGTCATCAGACTTTGCAGGCAAGCGCCTTAAACTGCTGAGCCATCTCTCCAGCCCAGGGGGCTTTTGTTTTCGTCATGATCACCAACAGCCCAGGTCTTGTCAACAGGACCTCCAGTCAGCCCTGTCATCAGGTTTCAGGTCTCCACCCTGCTTCTGGCCAGCTACATAAGCTTATGAAAGTGACTTCATTCTAAGCCTCAGTCTCCCCCCCCCCATGTCAAATAGGGATAATAATATTATTTACCACCTAGAGCCAATATTTGGTAGCCATAATCTGAAAGCAATTTGCACAGGGCACAGCACTTGGGTAAATCGTGAAACGCCTTGGCTACTGGTGATAATAAGAACAATGTACAGAAGACAGTAAGGAGCCGTATGAGGCGCCTGAGGAGCCCAACTGGGAAGGGCGTGTGATAAGAGAGGAAGGAGGGAATGTAGCTGTGCTTGGTTGCTCAAAACATCTATTTCATAGAAATTCACATCTGCACAGTACAGAGACACAAAATGACAGAATGCCAAATTGGTTTGGGGGTGATATTATATTAACTCTGTGGTAAACCAAATGATATCAGTGGATAAGGAATGTCCCCAACAGATTAACCCTACTAGCCTTGCAGGGGAGTTATGAGATAATGTCTGAAAAGTAGCTTGCATGAGTTCAGTGCATAGTCTGTTCTCAGTGCAATCACACAGTCACTACTCACAACAATCACATGGTCAGTACTCAGTATAATCACACAGTCAATACTCACTACAATCACCTGGTCAGTACTCAGCACAATCACACAGTCAGTACTCACTTCAATCACCTGGTCAGTACTCACTACAATCACACAGTCAGTACTCACAACAATCACATGGTCAGTACTCAGTATAATCACACAGTCACTACTCACTACAATCACATAGCTCGTACTCAGCACAATCACACAGTCAATACTCACTACAATCACATGGTCAGTACTCAATATAATCACACAGTCACTACTCACTACAATCACATAGCTAGTACTCAGCACAATCACACAGTCAGTACTCATTACAATCACATAGTCAGTACTCACAACAATCACATAGTCAGTATTCACTACAATCCCATAGTCAGTACTCACAACAATCACATAGTCAGTACTCACTACAATCACATGGTCAGTACTCAGCACAATCACACAGTCAGTACTCAGCACAATCACACAGTCACTACTCACAACAATCACATAGTCAGTACTCACTACAATCACATGGTCAGTACTCAGCACAATCACACGGTCAGTACTCAGCACAATCACACAGTCAGTACTCATTATAATCACATAGTCAGTACTCACTACAATCACATGGTCAGTACTCAGTGAAATCACACAGTCAGTACTCACTACAATCACACAGTCAGTACTCACTACAATCACATAGTCAGTATTCACTACAATCACATGGTCAGTACTCACTACAATCACATAGTCACTACTCACTACAATCACATGGTCAGTACTCAGAACAATCACACAGTCAGTATTCACTACACACAGTCAGTACTCATTACAATCACATAGTCAGTACTCAGCACAATCACACAGCCAGTATTCACTACACACAGTCAGTACTCACTACAATCACATAGTCAGTACTCAGCACAATCACACAGTCAGTACTTATTACAATCACATAGTCAGTACTCATTATAATCACATAGTCAGTACTCACAACAATCACATAGTCAGTACTCAGCACAATCACACAGCCAGTGCTCAGCAAAATCATACAGTCACTACTCCCTACAATCACACAGTCAGTACTCCCTACAATCACACAGTCAGTACTCACTACAATCACATAGTCAGTACTCAGCACAATCACACAGCCAGTATTCACTACACACAGTCAGTACTCACTACAATCACATAGTCAGTATTCAGCACAATCACACAGCCAGTGCTCAGCAAAATCATACAGTCACTACTCACTACAACCACATGGTCAGTACTCAGCACAATCACATAGTCACTACTCACTACAATCATATGGTCAGTACTCAGTACAATCACACAGTCAGTACTCAGTACAATCACATAGCCAGTACTCAGTACAACTACACAGTCAATACTCAATACATGACAATCACAACTGCTAATATTCTTCTTTATTCTCCCTGATCCTCAGCTTTTCTATTGGGAAACTAAAAACCATGCCACCTGCTTTACTCATTCAACAAATATTTACTGAGCCAAGTACTGGGAATACAAAAATGTATTCGCCAGACACAGTTCATGGCCTCTCAGAGCCCACAGTTTGACGCTGGTCATTATTCATCCTTTCAACAAATATTTTTACCGAATAGTTACTACATAACAGGCTGCAGAGTGGAAGGTAGAAATACAATGGTTATTAAAACAATTCAACCCTCCAACACCTACAGAATTATAGCCTCAGGAAGATGTAAAATAATCAAATAAAATGCCTAGCATATAATATGTGTCAATCATAAAGTTAGTTGGGTGCTAATTAGAAGGTGTGTATAAGTAACTTTGGGAAATTCATAAAAAATTAATGATTTTTAACATTTTTAAGTATGAGGGAATGCCAAGGAAAATGAAGTATTTAGAATACTGAATAAAGCACGTACAAAAACCTATATATGCAGAGTATGATGGTGCGCGCCTTTAATCCCAGCACTCAGGAGGCAGAGGTAGGAGGATCGCTGTGAGTTCAAGGCCACCCTGAGACTACATAGTGAATTCCAGATCAGCCTGGGCTAGAGCAAGACCCTACCTTGGGAAAAAAAAAAAAAAAAGATCTATATATAAGTTGCTTTACTCTTTTCTGGGACCAAATACCTGACCAGAAGAAATTTAAGCAGCAAGGGTTGATTTGGGCTTACTGTTCCAGGTCCCAATCTATCGTGGCAGGAGTTGGAGGCAGCTGGTCACATTCTGTCCACAGTGGGGAAGCAGAGAGTAACAAATGCGGATGTTCAGCCTGCTCTCTCCTTTTTATCCAGTCCGGGACCCCAGCCGATTGAACAGAGCCATCCTCAGTTAAGATGGGTCTTCCTGCCTCAATTAACCTAATCAAGATAATCCTTCACAGGCAGGCCCAGAAACTCATTTCCTAGGGGATTCTAAGTCCTGTGAAGTCGGCACTTCATATAAACCATCATAAGCTACATGATGAAATTTACAAAATACCAATTACAAAGACAATCTAAACAGAGAAATATATATTATATTCATGGACTGAAGATCTGAATCATAAAGATGTCGATTCTTCTCAGGCCTATAGGTGTGATGCAATTCCTGGTATAATGTCAGCTAGCAAAACTTCTTTGTAGGTAAAGATTAGTTTTGGGCTGGAGAGATGGCTTAGTGGCTAAGCGCTTGCCTGTGAAGCCTAAGGACCCCTGGTTCGAGGCTCAATTCCCCAGGACCCACGTTAGCCAGATGCACAAGGGGGTGCATGTGTCTGGAGTTCATTTGCAATGGCTAAAGGCCCTGGTGGGCCATTCTCTCTCTCTCTCTGTCTCTTTCTCTGTCTGTCACTCTCAAATAAATAAACAAAAATTAAAAAAATTTTAAAAATTAGATTAGTTTCTTCTAAAGTTTATACAGAAAGGCACAGGACCTAAAAGAGCTGAAATGATCGTAACAAGGAAGAACACGGGGGGAAATTACTGTAAATCACATTAAAGTTTAACGCATACCTATGGTAATCAACACTGTGGTATTGATGCAAAACACATAGATCAATGAAACGGGTTAGAAAACCCAGAAATAGACCCATACGAATGCACTCAACGGATTTTTTTAAATTTTATTTATTCATTTGCAAGCAGAGAGAGAGGGACACGGAGAGAAAAAGAATGGGCATGCCACAGCCACCAGCCATCGCAAACTCCAGACACTTGCCACTTTGTGCCTCTGGCTCTACATGGGTACCGGGGAATCGAACCCAGGTTGTTAGGCTTTGCATGCAAGTGCCTTAATGGCTGAGCCATCTCTCTAGCCCTTCAACTGATTTTTGACAAAAGCGAAAAAGCAATGCAAAGGAGAAAGGGCGGGCAGCCTTTCCAACAAATGGTGCTGGGGCAACTAGACAGCCTTAGCAAATAAAAGGAAAAAGGAATTTTCATCTAAACTTCACACCTTACACAAAATTAATTTCCAAATGAACCACTGAACCATAGACTAGGATTTACCTGACAAAAACATAAGACTTAAAAAAAAAAAAAAAAGAACAGTAAGGGGGCTGGAGAGATGGTTTGCCTAAGGACCCAGGTTTGATTCTTCCATATCCATATAAGCCCAATGCACAAGGTGGCTCACTCATCTGTAGTTCATTTGCAATGGCTAGAGGCCCTGGCACACCCATTCTCTCTTTCTGTCTGCCTACTTCTCTCTCTCAAATAAATAAGTAAGTAAAAATATTTTTAAAAATAACAGTAAGAAAAGAGTTTTTAGACTTGAGCTGGTGTGGTGGTACACACATTTAGTCCCAGTAATTGGAAGGCAGAGATAGGAGGATCACTGTGAGTTTGAGGCCAGCCTTGGGCTACAGAGTAAATGTGAGGTCAGCTTGGCCTAGAGTAAGATCCTACCTTGAAAAAGAACTTTTTAAAAAAGAGATCTTAGGCTGGAGAGATTACCTAGTGGTTAAGACACTTGCCTGCAAAGCCAAAGGACCCAGGTTCGATTCCTCAGTACTCACATGAAGCCAGATGCACAGGGTGGTGCATGCATCTGGAGTTCATTTCAGTGTCTGGGATCCCTGGTGTGCCCATTCTGTCTTTCTATCTCTCTGCTTGCAAATATATATATATTTTTTTTAAAGAAAAAAAGGGTTTTTTTTTTTTAAAAAAAAGACTTCTTAGACTTAACATGAAAATCTCAATTCTGAAAAGAAAAACGAAAAAACAAATACAGTTGGACCTCACCAAAAAGTTAAAATGCTTTGTCTGAAAAAAACTCATGTGAAGGGCTGGAAAGACGGTTTAGCAGTAAAGGCACTTGCCTGCAAAGCCTAAGGACCCAGGTTCAACTCCCCAGAATCCATGTAAGCCAGATGCACAGGGTGGCACATGCATCTGGAGTTCATTTGTAGTGGCTAGGTGCCCTGGCGCACCCATCTCTTCCTATCTGTCCCTCTCTCACTCTCTCTAATAAATAATAATTTATAAAAATTCATGTGAAGAGAGTAAAAAGATAGAGGATACATGCTCCTGTGAATAACCCCTAACCCATAGTCATGCATAGAATTCTAAGTAAATTCAATGGATCTCCTAAGGAAGAATAAGACATCAACATAGAAAGGGAATTAGCTGGAAAGAAGGCGTTCAGCAGGAGTGGGAGGGGAACACGAGTAGATAACAGGGGGCAAATGTGATCAAAATAAATTATACACAGGTATAAAATTGTCAGTTTTTTTAAAATAATGGGCTATTGACTTGGATAAAATATTAGTACAATATATATCCAAATAAGGATTAGAAGCTAGAATATACAAAGCACTCACAACACTCAACTGTAGAAAAACCAGTCATACTAGAAAATGGGAAAAAAGAGAGTCTGGGAAGGGCTGGAAAGATTGCTTTCGAATTTCAATGTCCCACATAAGCCAGACTCACAGTGACACAAGCGCACAATGCCACACATGCAGATGCACAAGGGGGCGCATGTATCTAGAGTTCATTTGCAGTGACTGAAGGCCCTGGCATGCCCATTCTCTCTCTCTCTCTCTCTCTCTCTCTCTCTCTATATATATATATATATATATATATATATATATATATATATATATATCAAATGAATAAATAAAAAGAGGGTTTGGAGAGATTGCTCAGTGGTTAAAGGTGTTGGCTTGCAAAGCCTGCAGGCCTGGGTTCAATGGACAGCATTTGTAGCAGAAAGAGATCCTGGCACACACCCAGTGGATATAAAGACACACACACATGGGCAAATAAATTAATTTGAAGAAAATGGACAAAACATATGAATAGCTATTCCACTAAAAAGAATCACATGGAAAGATGTTCAAATCATTATCTATAAGGAAAGTGGCAGATGACCTATCAAAATAGCTACAATAAAAACAGGAACACAAGCCAGAGAGATGGCTTAGCAGTTAAAGATATTGCCTGCGAAGCCTAAGGACCCAGGTTCAATTCCCCAGTGCCCACTTAAGCCAGATACACAAGGTAGCACATGCATCTAGAGTTCATTTGCAGTGGCTAAAGGCCCTGGTGCACCCATTCTTTCTCTCTCTATCTGCCTTTCTTTCTCTCTCAAATAAATAAATAAATAAGTTTTCTAAATATTAAAAAAAAAAAACAGAAACACCAGGTACACGCCTTTAATCTCAGCACTCAAGAGGCTGAGGTAAGCTAGCCTGAAACTACATAGTGAATTCCAGGCTCAACTTGGGTTATAGATTGAGACCCTGCCTCAAAAAACAAACAACAAAAAAAGGTCAATAAATAGAAATACTGAATGTTCCTGAGGATAAGGAGAAACTGAACCCACATATATTCCGGTAATCATCTATAATGGTACAGCCATTCTGAGAAACACTTTTATAGTTTCTTTAAAAACTATCGCTCAGA
Organism: Dipus sagitta; assembly: GCA_036346955.1. Taxonomy (NCBI): domain Eukaryota; kingdom Metazoa; phylum Chordata; class Mammalia; order Rodentia; family Dipodidae; genus Dipus; species Dipus sagitta. The sequence continues at coordinate 44,581,460 of CM070777.1, read as the reverse complement.
TTGTGAGTCAGGGCTGAGCTGGGGGTCACACCCCAAGGGTAGAGCTATCCCTGGAAGGCCAAGGCCAGCGCAGGAGAGGTTGGGAGGCAGGGTCCTCCGGCTGCACATCATTAAAGCAATGAGAACCAAGGACAACCAAAATCTATCAAGACAAGGATAGCCGACTCCCTGGCAGGAGCTGATCCACCCCTCACACAGCAGCCAGGGCCCTGGTGAAACCACAGAGGAACTGGCGAGATGAGCAAGAGCGCTGCTTCCACGGCGAGCCTGACAACCTGCGCCAGGGTGATGGAGACAGACACTGAGGACACTCAAAACGCACCACAGCAGAAATCCCGAAGCTGCTCAGAGCTCAGCACTAAAGTAGACTTAAAACACACCCACCAAGACTCAGGGAAGTTTGAGGAAGAGAGGGCAGAAAGAATTTTAAGAGCCACGGGGTGGGAGGGGATAGCCAGAGGCATTGCCCCCCCCCCATTCCATGACTGACTGCCGCTCTCACAACTCATAACCCATGACCCCATGGTGAATACGAGCAATCCTACTAAGGGGGTGCTCAGTGTAATGGGGGCAGGGAGGAGGGGAGTGATGATACCAACACATGATGTGTCCCTACAACATTTCTACTTAATAATAAATAATCATGCAATTACTCTATTACCCAATAGCTGTACTCTTAGATATTTATCCTAGAAAATAGAAACTTAGGTTTAAACAAAAAAAACACATGAGAATATTCATATTAGCTTTATTTTAACACTTATATTGACCATTTTCATACATGAACAATGTATTTTGATCACAATCCCCTCCCATTACTTTCTTTTGTCTCCCTCCTCTACTCCCTTTCACTGAACCCCTTCTTCTTTCCAACTAGTCCTTCTTCTATTTATTTTTTTGGGGGGGAGGGGAGTGAGGGCTTTTCCCAGGTAGGGTCTCACTCTAGCCTAGGCTGACCTGCACTGGCCTTGCGCTCATAGCGACCGTCCTACCTCTGCCTCCTCAGTGCTAGGATTAAAGGCATGCACCGCCACACCCAGCCCTTCTTCTATTTTTATGTCTTTTCCCCCTCCTCCTGCATGCATGGGGAAATGTTGATAAGCCCAATGTCGTGTAGATAATGACATCTGCTGTGAGGTCATGAATGAACCAGCCACTTCACGTCCTGAAGACAGCATCCCAAAGCACTCCCCCCCCTAGCTTGCTGGCTCTTACATTCTCTTCACCAGCTCTTTCCCAGTGTTCCCTGAGCCTTGGAGGGTATGACAGAGATGTTTCATTCAGCAAGCAAGTTTATTTTTCATTTTATTTTACTTTATTTTATTTATGAGAGAGGCAGATAGAGAGAATGGGCGTGTCAGGATCTCTAGCCACTGCTGATGAACTCCAGGCGCATGTGGCATCTTGTGCATCTGGCTTTATGTGGGTGCTGAGGAATCGAACCCTGGGTCATTAGGCTTTGCAGGCAAGCGCCTTAACCACTAAGCCATCTCTCCAGCCCAAGCAGCTTTATTTTTAAGTCTCAAGCTGGAAGAATCGGGTTTATAGCATGTTTGGAATACGTGCTTCAGTGACCAGAGGGTTCACTTTATTTATTCAGCAATAAAAAGGATATGAGCAACGGTCTGGATGACTCTACAGAGTTTCTTTTCTTTTCTTTTCTTTTTTTTTTTTTTGTTTTTTTGTTTTTCAAGGTAGGGTCTCGCTCTAGCCCAGGCTGACCTGGAATTCACTATGTCGTCTCAGGGTGGCCTCGACTGCACAGGAATCTTCCTACCTCTGCCTCCCGAGTGCTGGGATTAAAGGCGTGTGCCACCATGACCAGCCAAGGTTTATATGCTAAGGTAGCCCTCTGGAACCATGGGTTCCATGGGTCAAAACCAACCACAAGTCAAAAATATCTTTAAATGACATATACTGAACATGTACAGGCGGTTTACACCACTGCTTACATCACATTAGAGACTGTCAGTAATCTAGAAATGATTCCAATATACAGCATATGTGTAAGTTACATGAAAGTCCTGCGAAAAATTTATACAAGGGGCTTGACATCCCTGGATTTTGGGATCTGTGTGTTTTTGGAGTTCTGCATTTGAGAGTAGGGACAGGTAACAAACATACAGACAGGAGGCAAACGGCACGCGCCTGGCCTTTCCTGCTTCCTCTCCACACAGTGGCTTCCTTGTCTCTGTTCAACGACATAATTATTAAAAATTAAACACACATACATACACACACAAGCAAAACGAGGGAAGCCTGAGTAAAATTGGTAGATTCTACCAGCCTCTTGATGGTGGCACCACCCTACTATGCCGCAAGAGGGTACCACAGCGAGAAAATTGGGAGAAAGGTGAACAGATCTGTCTATATTATTTCTCACAGCTGCATGGGAATCTACAGTGATCCTCTATAAGTTTTTCAATTAAAAACATATTTTATTGGTTCTGTATTTTAAAATGCACATTGTGATACAAACTTAAATATATGGAAGATATCAGAAAAAGAAAACCCTAAAAGCATAATCTTTAACACATTTCTTTCTGTTCTTTGTTTTCTACATTTATATTGGGGGGGGGAGGGGGCAATGTGGTGGTGAGAAGAAGGTGGGGTTTCACCACCTCCTACCTTCTATGACATCAGAACTCATGCTGATCCGGTGACCAGAGGTGGGGAGAAGAGGTGCCCATCTGCCTGTCCACTGAGAACGCCTCCATCCCCCCTAGGCAGACGGAGACATGGCAATCCAACAGATGGGGAGCGGGGCCCAGGTAGCAGCTGGGCCGTTTGAACAGAGAAGGGAAGACCAGTGCGAGGACAGGAAGCAGGTGAGGGCGGGCGCATGCTGTTTCCTTCCCGTCTAAGCGCCCTGGCCACTTCGCACAGGCTGTAAAGACCTCAAGGTCAGCACGCGGCTTCCCACCTAAGACTCCCTGCAACCCCCCACACACCACCCCCCAAGGAGCCATCGTAGGCATCTCCTCCCCAAGCCCATGCCCTCACTCTCTCGTTTCATTTTCAGTCTTCAGTGCTATCAGCACGTGGTATGAATGTTCTAGCAGGCCTGGTCTTCAGTTTCCTGCCAAGTCCCTTAGTGCCTGGGACAGTGCACGGTGCACAGCAGAGAATGAATGGACGCATGGATGGATGGATGGATGGTTGGATGGATGGATGGATGGATGGATGGATGGATGGGTGGGTGGATGGATGGATAAGTGGGTGCCAATAAGAAGAGCAATCCAGCTGGATCAGAGGGCTCCTGTGGGATTTGTTCCCATGGCTGAAATTCACTCGCATTGGGTTTTGTCAAAGCCAAAAGCATTCTCCATGCTGAGCATAGCCTGGTTCTCCCACCCGCTCTCGGTTCATGACCTGTGAGGTTCCTCAGAGGCAACCTCGTTCTCAGAAAGGTCAAAAGGGCACCCGTTATGCAGCTGGGACCTATCAGGACCTGAAGCCAGGTCCACGTGATTCCCGAAGCCTGAGCTCCACCGCCCCCAGGTGGAGAAGAGAGAAGCTGGGGAGAAGGGGTCTGAGCGCTCAGCTGCGCCCCTGTGAGATGGACGGGGTGCGATTCTATAGCCAGTGGAGGGTTTAAAAGCAGGGCAATGAATGACTCATCTACAAATTTCTTCCATGCTCATTCATTTACTTCCATGCTCACTCATTTACTGGACCCAGGCCAAGAGCTTCCTGTGGACTAGACCTCATGGCACACGATTGGGGGGGGCGGGGGGAGGCTGCCGGGAGTCCTTCCTGCTGCAGCCTTTCCTGAAAAAGTTCCCCGAACCCCAAGCTCCAGGAATGTTGCTTCTAGGAAAACCATAAAGAATTCTGTGGTTTGGGGAACGCCGGATACCCTCATCCCCACTGGGAGATTTATACTGCTCTCCTTAAGGACGGTGCTGAGTCCCACAGGAATCTGAGCAATGCATTCGACTTTGGTTCCCAAAGCAACTAATTGACCCACAGAGTCCCATCTCTTCTAATTGAAATAGATGAATATATAATTGAAATAAATGAATTATAAAACATATATATTTCAAATCCAGTTTTACAGGTAAACTGAGGCCCACGGCGAGGGGGGGGCCTGATTCAGCTCAGGTCACAGAAATAGAATGAAGATTCTCTCTCTCTCTCATAAATAACTAAAAAATTTAAAGAAATAATACAAAGGGAAAGAGGAAAACTTAGATCTAGTCCATCTTTCTGTTTTTGCCTCCACTGAACACAAACCTAGCAGGAGCATGCTGGGAAGGAAAGCAACCTGTAAAGCACATAGATAGGGGAGCAATTAAACAGAAGAGCACCCAGGCACCAGGCGCTCAGCAGCTCCAAAGGATGGGACAGTCCTGTGTGTCTTCCTTGAAAAGATTCCTGGCCTGGGGAGATGGCTCCTAGCGCTTTGCCATGCACGCATGAGGACCTGAGTTCAGATCCTCAGCGCCCACACTGATCATGGCAGCACATACCAGTAATCCCAGCCCTGGGGAGACAGAGACAGGCAGATTCCCAGGGCAAGATGGCCAGCTAGACTAGCTAAAGCAATAATCTCTGGGTTCAGTCTCTGGGTTCTTCTCTTCTCTCCTCTCCTCCTCTCTCCTGTGCTTGCAAATAAATAACTAAACAATATTAAATTTAAAAAGGTGCATGCCACTACACCCTGCTTAGTTAAAAAAAAAACAAAACTGAGGATATCAAAAGAGATGGGTGAGCGGCCATGGTGGTGCATGTCTTTAATCAGGAGGCAGAGGTAGGATCAGATTGCTGTGAATTCAAAGTCAGTCTGGGACTACAGAGTGAGTTCCACGTCAGCCTGGGCTAGAGTGAGATACCACCTTGGGAAAAAATTAAAGTTTTGTGTTTTTTTTTTTAAGGGGATGAAGGGTAGCTCAGTGGCAGAGCATCTGCCTGACATGCGTAAGACCCTAGGTGTGATCCTTACCGCTACAAATAAATAATCAAAGGTAGATGGGTGGGTGGATGGATGGATAGATAGATAGATAGATAGATAGATAGATAGATAGATGATAGATAAAATTAAGGCACTCAGAGCCTGAGGCAAGGGAAACACTTGAACCCAGTCATTCCATGACAGCCTGAACAACATAAAACACTAATCCCCCCCAAAAAATATCAATAGTAGAAACAAGTTGATAGCTACCCATCAACTAGCTTAATTGAAATGGACAAACTATGCAACATACAAAATTGACTCAATAAGAAATGGAAAATATGAATACTTAAAGTTTTTACCAATAAATTATAGCAGTCATTTGAGGCTAAAAACGATGCCACTCTTACATAAATTATTCATAAAATATAAGAGAGAAGGGCCGGTGTAGTGGCACACATCTTTAATCCCAACACTCAGGAGGCAGAGGTAGGAGGACCCTTGTGTGTTTGAGGCCAGCCTGGGATTACACAATGAATTCTAGGTCAGCCTGGACTCGAGTAAGACCCTACCTCTAAAAACCAAAGAAGAAGAAGAGGAGGAGGAGGAGGAGAGGAGGAGGAAGAAGAAGAAGAAGGGAAAATTCTTAACAACTCATTTTAAAGTGCTAATGTGTCCTTGATTCTAAAATTTGACAAACATAGGGGAAAAAATATCTCTCATGAAAACAGACAAGAAGCCGGGCGTGATGGCGCACGCCTTTAATCGCAGCACTCGGGAGGCAGAGGTAGGAGGATCGCTGTGAGTTCAAGGCCACCCTGAGACTCCATAGTGAATTCCAGGTCAGCCTGAGCTAGAGTGAGACCCTACCTCAAAAAAAAAAAAAAAAAAAAAACAGAAACCAGAAACCAGAAAAGAAAAGGCCACACAGTAATAACACGTCAGATCAGTACAGCTGGCTCTCTGTGTCTGCAGGTTCCACTTCTGCAGATTTAACCTGTGGATCCAAAACACATGCCCCTCCCCCACACAGTGGGGGGACACAGGTAACATGCAAATGAAAAGGGGTGGTATAAAGAGGATAGGGATATTGAGGAAATGAGGCAGGGAGGAGAATCAACTAAAACGAATTGTGTTTGGAAATTCCATAATGATCCCCAAAGCTTTATATGCTAACTAAAATTTTTTTATTAAAATTAAAACATTATGGGCCAGAGAGATGGCTTAGCAGTTAAAGGCGCACTTGCCTGTAAAGCTTAAGGACCCAGGCTCGACTCCCCAGCGCCCACATAAGCCAGATGCAAAAGGTGATGCATGCTTCTGGAGTTTGTTTGCAGTGGCTAGGGCCTTGATGCACCCATTCTCCCTCCTCCCCCCCCGCAACAAATAAATTAACTAATTAAAGAGTGCTGGAGGGTGGCTCAGCAGTTAAAGGCACTTGCTTGCAAAGCCTGATGGCCTGGGTTCACTTCCCCAGTATCCCTCATAAAGCCAGATGCTCAAAGTGGTGCATGTGTCTGGAGTTCATTTACAGTGGCAAGAGGCCTGGATGCACCCATTCTCTCTCTCTCTCTCTCTCTCTCTCTCTCCTTGCAAATAAATAAATAGAAATATTTTTAAATATTTAAAAGACAGGGCTGTGAAGATGGCTCAGTGATAAAAGGTACTTGCTTGCAGAGCCAGCCAGCCCCAGTTTGACTCCCCAGTACCCACGTAAAGCCAGATATAAAGTGGCACATGTGGGCTGGAGAGATGGCTTGGCAGTTGGGTGTGTATCCTTCACAAGCATGAAGGCCTGAGGAGGCCTCAGACTGCCCAAGTTCATATCTCCAGATCCCACATAAAACAGCCAGACGTGGGCACACACACCCATAACCCCAGTCCCACAGGGGAGCAGAGACCTGAGAATCAATGGAGTCGTGTGAACTCCTGAAACAGTAAAAAGAGGCTCTAGCTCCAAAAACAAGACCAGGCAGAAGCACATCAGAGCGAGACACCAGACCTTCCACTCTGGCCACGGCAACCAAGCGACCCCTTGCGGCTAGGACACATACATATGCACACACGCACCACATTATACATGTATTACATACACACACATATGACACAAACATACCACATTATTCACACATCACCTCATACACATTACACACACATCACATTACACACACATGCACACACATCACATCACACATATACACACACCACATACACAAACATTACACACTGCCAGATGTGGTGGCGCACGCCTTTAACCCCAGCACTCGGGAGGCAGAGGTAGGAGGATCACTGTGAGTTCGAGGCCACCCTGATACTACATAGTGAAATCGAGGTCAGCCTGGGCTAGAGTGAGACCCTACCTCAAAAAAAAAATTATACACATACCACATTACACACACACCACATCACACACACATACACCACATTACACACATACATTACACACATACATTACACACACACACATACATTACACACACACACATTACACACATACTATATCACACACATACACACACACAAGCAAAAAATAAGGTGGCACATGCATCTGGAGTTCATTTGTAGCAGCCATGGTGTACTCACACATACACATACATGCATACATACATATGTATGTAAATAAATATAAATAGAAAACAAGTTAAAGACAAAAATATTATCCTCCAAATGTTCCATTGTTGCTAACATGCACATTACAAGTAGACTACAGTGTTGCACGGATACTGAGCATGTACATACTTTTTATTAGCATCATCCTCTAAGCAGTACAGTATAGAAACTTTTTAATTTACTTTTTTATTAGCTATGGACATACTTAGTATGTAAGCAACACATGGTGGTGCCATCCTTTCCCTCATCCCTACCCCTTTTCCAAAGTGCCCTCCTCAGCGGGGTTGCAGGTCGTCCCCATGGGGATTGTGGGCCATGCATTGTGGGGACAGCAGTCAGTTATGGGGTAGAGGCAACGTCTCTGTGCGTAACGTCGCAACTTGTGGCTCTAACAATCTTTCCGCCCCCTCTTCTGCACCAACATGGATCAGGGAGTATAGAAGCTCTTTAGATGACATTTACATTGTACTGGGTATCAGAAGTGATCTAGAGATTTAACGTGGACAGTAGCGGGGCGAGGTGGTATACGCCTTTAATCCCAGTTCTCTGGAAGCTGCAATAGGTGGAGCACTGGGAGTTTGATGTCAGCCTGGGGCTACAGAGTGAGTTCTACCTCAGCCTGGGCTAAAGTGAGACCCTACCTCAAAACAAACAAATAAACAAAACAAACAACTGTACCGGAGGGTAGGCTGGGCGACTTCACAGTATGTCCATCAGCACCTACATGTGCATGTAACACACACAGTGTCACACACACAGGGCTGATGTCTCATGAACAGAGTTTCTTGAAGGAATCCAAGGTTGGTCCAATATTCAAAAGTCAACTCACAAGCCGGGCGTGGTGGCGCACGCCTTTAATCCCAGCACTAGGGAGGCAGAGGTAGGAGGATTGCCATGAGTTCAAGGCCACCCTGAGACTACATAGTGAATTCCAGGTCAGCCTGGACCAGAGTGAGACCCTACCTCGAAAAACAAAAAAAAAAAAAAAAAGTCAACTCATGCTACTTACCACACACACCAAAAAAAGATGTTTACATATTCTCAGTGAACACAAAAAAGGCATTTCCCTAACTCAACACTCATTCATGCCAAATTTTATTTTTAATTTTTATTTTATTTAGATTTGAGAAAGAGAGGCAGAGACAGAAAAAGAGAGAATGGGCGCGCCAGGGCCTCTGGACACTGCAAATAAACTCCAGACACATGCGGCTCCTTGTGCATCTGGCTTACGTGGGTCCTGGGGAATTGAACCTGGGTGCTTAGGCTTTGCAGGCAAGTGCCTTAACCACTAAGCCATCTCTCCAGCCCTCATGCCAAATTTCTGGGAGAACTAGAAACAGAAGCAAATTTCTACCACCTGATAAAATATGTTAACAAAACTTCTACAATAGCCAGGCGTGGTGGCTCACACCTTTAATCCCAGCACTCAGGAAGCTGAGGTAGGAGGATCATCACTTGTGAGTTCAAGGCCAGCCTGAGACAGCATGGTGAATTCCGGTCAGCATTAGGCTAGTGCAAGACCCTACCTTGAAAAAAACAAAACTTCTATCATAAATTCTATAGCTGATGCTGAAAAAAAGAAACCTCTTTCCCTCCTTCCTGCCCATGGAACAAGATGAAGACATTTGAGTGTCCGTTTTACTCACTAGTTGATGGGTAGTTCTAGTCAGTGCACAAGCCTGGGCGGGAAAGGCTGCAACCCTGTCTTCTGGTGCTGGCGGTTGAAACCCATACCATGTTCATGAGTCACAGGACAAATATTTTTAAGACCTTGTTTACAAAACTTACCTAGGGATTCATTGTAGTAGTAATCAAAATTCCAGCAGCTTTGTTTGTTTGTTTTTCTCAAAATAGAAGATAACTAAAGACACAAGAAAAATGCAAACATTTTCAAATAGATAAATCAAACTTGAAAAAACACAGTATAAGATTTCCAAGTAACAGTAATCTAGATACTGTGCATTATGTTTGATAGTCATATGAAACAGAATAGTGACGGTGGACAGAATTATGCCCCCCAAAATGTATGCCCTAACCCCAAAGTGACTACCTTTGTACATAAAGCCTCTTAAAGGGGTGATTAAGGACAGGTTCCTAGTCATATAGGACTCATGGTGTCCTCATAAGATGTAGACACTGGCCGGGCATGGTGGCGCACGTCTTTCATCCCAGCACTCAGGAGGCAGAGGTAGGAGGATCACTGTGAGTTCGAGGCCACCCTGAGACTACAGAGTGAATTCCAGGTCAGCCTGGGCTAGAGTGAGACCCTACCTTGAAAAAATAAATAAATGAATAAAATAAAAAGTACAAAAGATGTCGAAACTGGAAAGACATAAAAGCCACAGGAAAGGTCCATGGGAAGACCTAGTAAAGAGAGAGGCCACACCAACTCCAACACTACCTCAGTCTTAGATTTGGTGCCTCCAGAACTGCTAGAAAAATCCACTTCTGTTGTCTAAAGTATCCACTTTGTAATGTTCTGCTAAATCAGTGCTAGGGGAGGCAGACAAACACAGATCAAGTATTGATAGAAAGACAGATATGATACAATGATAGGTAGGGCAACATCAGGAAACAGAACTACATGGTACATGGATATGCCTTTGACAAAGGCATCAACAGTTTGATAAGGAAAAATAAGTCTTAGAAAATAACTATAGGCTGGGCTGGAGAGATGGCTTAGCGGTTAAGTGCTTGCCTGTGAAGCCTAAGGACCCCAGTTCCAGGCTCGATTCTCCAGGACCCACATTAGCCAGATGCACAAGGGGGCGCACATGTCTGGAGTTCGTTTACAGTGGCGGAAGGCCCTGGCGCGCCCATTCTCTCTCTCTCTCTCTCTCTCTCTCTCTCTCTCTCTCTTTCTCTCTCTCTGCCTCTTTGTTTCCTCTGTCACTCTCAAATAAATAAATAAATAAAAATTTAAAAAAAGAAAGAAAGAAAATAACTATAGGACTGGGGAGATGGCTCAGCAGTTAAGCCACTTGCCTGCAAAGCCTAATGACCCACGTTTGATTTCCCAGTACCCGCAGAAAGCCAGATGCACAAAGTGATGCATGCATCTGGAGTTTGTTTGCAGTAGCTGGAGGCCCTGGTGCCCCCATTAGCTCTGTCTCTATTCTATCTCTCTCTGCTTACAAATAAATAAGAATATTTTAAAAAAAAATAATAATTGTAGGAAGCTGGGAAAATGGTTTAGTGGTTAAAGACAACTGTTTGCAAAGCCTGCAACCCTGGGTTCATTTCTCCAACACCCACTTAAAGCTGGATGCAAAGTGGGGGATGCATCTGTGATCCCAATGCCCTGTGATAAGGGGAGGCCAAGCCAGAAGAATGTGAGCTCACAGGCCAGCTAGTCTGAAGTTCCTTTGCAGTCTGGCAGTGCATTTGCAGTGGCAAGAGATCCTGTATCAAAGAAGGTGGAACACAGATACCTCAGAGTTGTCCTCTGACCTCCACATGTGTGCTGTGTACGTGCACACGCACACACACACACACACACATAAATGAACAAGATGGAGAGATAGCTTAGTGGTTAAGGTGTTTACCTGTGAAACCTAAGGATCCAGATTTGATTCCCCCAAAACCCACATAAGCCAGATGTACAAGGTGGTGCATGTATCTGGAATTCGTTTGCAGTGGCATGCCAATTCTTTCTCTCTCTCTCTCTCTCTCTCTCTCTCCCTCTTTCTCTCTATTCTTCTCCAATAAATAAATTAAATTAAAAATCATGGGCTGGAGAGATGGCTTAGTGGTTAAGTGCTTGTCTGTGAAGCCTAAGGACTCTGGTTCAAGGCTAGATTCCCTAGGACCCACGTTAGCCAGATGCACAAGGGAGCGCACATATCTGGAGTTCATTTGCAGTGGCTAGAGGCCCTGACATGCCCATTCTCTCTCTCTCTCTCTCTCTCTCTCTCTCTCCCTATTTCTCTGTCGCTCTCAAATAAATGAATAAACAAAAAAAATTTTAATCGTTAATAAACATTTTAAAAATAATTGTAGAACAACTGGGTAGGTACATCAAAATGTCAATCTTGGGCTGGAGATATGGCTTAGTGGTTAAGGCACTTGCCTGCGAGGCCTAAGGACCCATGTTTGACTCTCCAGATCCCATGTTAGCCAGATTCACAAAGGTGAGGCAAGCGCAGGGTTGCATGTGCCCACAAGGTGGCACAAGCATCTGGAGTTTGATTTCAGTGGCTGAGGCCCTGGTGCACCAATTCCCTCTCTCTCTCTCTCTCTCTCTCTCTCTCTCTCTCTGTCTGTCTGTCTCTCTCTGAAATAAAAAATAAAAAATATTATTTAAAAATGCCAGTCTTTATTTAATTTTATATACAAAAATTCATTTAAAATACACTTAGGTGTATAACTATAAAAGCTAACATAATAAAATATCTAAAAGGAAACAGGAGAAAACCACAACCTTGAAATAGGTAAGTTTTTAGACTTGACACAAAAATCATAACCACAGCCGGGCATTGTGGCGCATGCCTTTAATCCCAGCACTCAGGAGGCAGAGGTAGGAGAATCACCGAGAGTTCAAGGCCACCCTGAGACTACAGAGTGAATTTCAGGTCAGCCTGGGCCAGAGTGAGACCCTACCTTGAAAAAAAAAATCATAACCACAAATGGAAAATATCTGATGAAGTGTACTTTATCAAACTGAAACTTTATTTTAGTTTCAAAAGATACTGATAAAGAAATAAAGACAAGCTACAGACTTAGAGAAAATATTCACAGTACAAATATGGATCCAACAACTTTATGTCCAGAATAGGAAAAGACCTATGCAACTTAACGAAAAGACAAGTGGTCTAATAAAAAGTAAGGGGCTGATGCCGGGCGTGGTGGCGCATGCCTTTGATCCCAGCACTCGGGAGGCAGAAGTAGGAGGATCGCCCTGAGACTCCATAGTGAATTCCAGGTCAGCCTGGGCCAGAATGAGACCCTTCCTTGAAAAAAAAAAAAAGAAGAAGAAGAAGTAAGGGGCTGGAGAGATGGCTTAGTGGTTAAGGCACTTGCCTGCAAAGCCAAAGGACACAGGTTTGATTCCCCAGGACCCACGTAAGCCAGATGCACAAAGTAGCACATCCATCAGGAGTTTGTGTCCAGCAGCTGGAGGCCCTGGTGTACCCATACTGTCTGTCTGTCTGTCTGTCTTTCTCTCTCTCTCTTTCTCTCTCTCTGCCTCTTTCAAATAAATAAATAAAAAGAAATTTATTTTTAAGTGAGCAAAACGGGCTGGAGTGAGAGCTTAGCAGTTAAAGGTGCTTGTTTGCAAAAGCTTGATGGCTCAGGTTCAATTCCCCAGTACCAGTGTAAAACCAGATATACAAAGCGGCACATGCGTCTATAGTTCCCTTGCAGTGGTGAGGGACCATGACATGTCCATGCTCTCTCTCTTTCAAATCAATTAATTAATTAATTTTAAAAGATGCCAATTAAGAATCATCATACCTGCGGCCTGGAATTCACCTTCCTGTTCCCATCCCTCCTCTTCCTGTTCCAGACCCTGCTAGCCTTGTTGATCTTGGTGCTGTACCTGGGCACAGGGATATCAGGTGAGCGTTCCGGAATCAGAGAATGGAGGGAGCAAGTCTCCCTGAGTGAGGTGGGAGTGGAGATAGATGTCTATGAGGCGCCCCCACAGCTTGCCCACTCCGATTTCCCCTTCCTATGTGCTGGTTTCTACTGCTACTCATCTGCCCTTGTTAAGCTGTGGTGTTTGTGCCTGTTTCAGGGAGTAGACCCGAGATGTCAGAAAGGATTAAGGACTGCACCTACCCTCAGAACCCCATGGAATCCCAGGTAAAGGATTCAGAAATGTACAAGGGGAATACCGAGGTGTGGGAACCCAGGAAGGCTTCTCAGAAGAGGTGTCATTGGCAAGCTAGCTGGGGAAGGATCAACAGGAGCTGACCAGGTGGAGAAGGCAGAGACGAATACTCCAGGTAGCATGAACAACATGTGCAAAGGCCCAGGGAACTTTTTAAAAAATATACATTTTATTTTATTTGTTTATTTATTTGACAGAGAAAGAGGGAGAGAGGAAAAAAATGTGCACACCAGGACCTCCAGCCACTGCAAACAAACTCCAGATGCATGCACCCACCCCCTTTTGCATCTGGCTAACGTGGGTCCTGGGGAATCGAACCTGGGTCCTTTGGCTTTGCAGGCAAACACCTTAACTGCTAAGCCATCCCTCCAGCCCCTTGGGGAATTTTTTTAAAAAAATATTTTTATTTATTTGTTTATTTATTTAATAGGGGGAGGGAGGGAGAGAGGAAGAGACAGATAGAGAAAGAACGGGTGTGCCAGGGCCTCCAGCCACTGCCAATGAACTCCAGACTCACGCACCACCTGTGTATGTGGCTTACATGGGTATTGAACTGGGGTCCTTAGGCTTCACAGGCAAGCGCCTTAACCACTGAGCAATCTCTGCAGCCCCCATGGGGAACTTTTTGAAAGCAGAAACCCATCTGAAAGATCTCAAGATATTGCTTTGGTGTGTGCCTTTCAGGCGTTCGACTATCAGATCAACGGCCCTGCTGAAGGAGCGCTCAGAACGCTCAGGAGCTGGTTGAAAATGAGCATGCACGTGTTCTTGGAGAAGCTAGAGGAGGAAGTGCGGGAGCTGGAGCGGCTTGTGAGGGACCTGGAGTTCTGGCTGGATACTCTTCTGGGAGAGCCACATCCAGAGGAAGCCTGCTTCCCTCACAAAACCTGCCTGTGAAGTCCGTGTGCCGGGGCCTGGCGAGCGGAGGGGGCGGTCAGGGTGAGCTCTGACCAAGGTCAAAGGCAAACGGACAAGGAAATAAAGTGATCAACAAGTGAACCAAAAGAAAGGGGTGAGGGGACTGCAGAGATTGCTCGGGGTTAGGATGCGTACCCGTAAAGCCTTAACCACCCGAGTTTGATTCCCCAGTACCCACGTAAAAAGCCAGATGCACCAAGTGGCACGTGTGTCTGGAGTCCTTTTGCAGTAGCTAAAGGTTTTGGTGTGCCATTCTCTCTCTCTCTCTCTCAAGTGTGGTGGCACATGCCTTTAATCCCAGTACTTGGGAAGCAAAAGTAGGAGGATCAGCCTGAGACTACATAGTGAATTCCAGGTCAGCCTAGGATAGATAGAGCAAGACTCTACCTCAGGACAAAAGAAGAAGGAGGAGGCGGAAGAGGAGGAGGAGGAGGAGGAAGGGAAAAAGAAGAAGAAGGAAGAGGAGGAGGAGGAGAAGAAGGAGAAGAAAGTCCATGGCTGGTGTTCATGGTTACTGATAGAAACAGTCTGGTCCATAGCTGTGACTCACTGGAACCATTATAGGCTTCCAAGCCATCTGTGAGTTCAAGACTCTTCTCTTCCACTTACCTAAAACAGTGGGCAACTTTCCTTAACCACTTTGAGATTTAGGGTTCCTCATTTATAAAAATAAAAATAAAAAGCCAGGCATGGCGGGGCACACCTTTAATCCCAGCACTTAGGAGGCAGAGGTAGGAGGATCGTGCCATGAGTTCAAGGCCAGCCTGAGACTACATAGTGAATCCCAGGTCAGCTTGGACTAGAGTGAAACCCTACCTTGAAAAACCAAAAAAAAAAAAAAAAAAAAACAAGAAACACACGTTGCCTCACAGAGTGGCAGAATGCACCTAGAGCATCCAACATGTAATAGGTGCCTGGTAAACCCACCTTCGCTACCATTGAGTTTCCATCTCATGAAGAACAGCAGATTGAGATCAGCTAGGCAGGAGCTGCATTGGTGTGATCAGTTACTGCGTGGTACAGAAATTGGCTGGGCAGTTTAGGGCTGGCAAGGCCCCAAAAGTGAACGACTTTTTTTTTTTTTTTAATCTCTTCACAAAAAAGCAGGGAATGTCCTTGAGCCTGTGAGGAGGGATCTAGTTTGTCCTTATCTCTTTTCCCCTGAAGGAATCCCCCTTACCTAGTTGCCAGGTGTAAGAATGTGACCAAGGCTTACAAGGTACCTGGACACTTGGCATGGAACGTGGACTGACCAGCTCATGCCCCTAATTCAAGTGAAGCTTTATTCCTATAATAAACCTGATCCAAACTACCACGGGGGTTACCCACTCATGATCTCTTCACATTTGGGAGCTTTCTGTTTTATTCTCTGAAATTTTGCTTAATGGTACCCCGTTTCTGGGAGCCCTCCTGCCATACAGACTCTGCCTTCTTTCCTTCTCTTAAGCTCTGTAATAAAATTTCTAAACCACACTTTCTGTGCTCCATGGATCTCATTCTTCAGATTCACAAGCCAAGAACCTGGAGGCTACTGACTCCGCGGAAGTGTTTTTTGTAACTGTGAGCATCTGGCGCCCTAACTCCTGAGTTAAATGCCCAACCAAGAGTCAAGAAAGGCTCCATCACCATCAAAGACACCCCAAATTTTTATGTCATTTTCTCCCTGAAATTAATAGGAAGACGCTCAGCTGAGTTATAGATATCGTGTGAGACCCAACCCTCTGACCACTGGCAGAAGCAAAAAACTAGAACTCCTGCATAGCGCCCTCAGTGTCTATCACCATCTCCCTAGAGCTGGTTGTCAGGCTAGCAGTGAGAGCAGCACTCATGTTTAAATCACCACTTCCTCTGGAATGTTTCCTGAGCCCTAGAAGATGTGATAGAGGTGACTCACTTCATGCTAGGCAGTTGGCTGTCTTTTCTTGTCATTTTGATGGATCTTGGTTCTCACCATGGTGAATAATAACCCCAGTGAAGAGGACCTTCAGTGGAATGGGGGTTAGGGAGAAGAAGGGATATGAGTATCCAATGGGAATATTACTAACACATGATTTGCTTATACATTAAAGTTCATAATAAAAAGTTAAAGACAATCAAAAAAAGAAATGAACTCTTGCATAAGGCAATTGGACTCTAGCAATAAAGTTTTGCAAATGCATTTACTCTTTGGCCCAGAGATCTGCTTCAGGAAATTTGTCCCACAGCTATACATATACACTGGTCTTCACATATGAATAAGATTACTAACCCTAGTTTTGTTCACAACAGCATAATAAATGGCCCATGTTGATGTCACACCAATCTTTACAGTGGAAACGTCTTCTGTTATGTTGGCTTGTGAGCCAATAAAGAAACAGCGAGTCACTTCAGGTAGCTTTGAGCTTATGATGGTGAGTTCAAGAAGCCAGAATCTGGGCTAGAGAGATTGCTCAGTGGTTAAGGCACTTGCCTGCAAAGCCTAATGATCTGGGTTCAATTCCCCAGAACCCACATAAAGCCAGATGCACAAAGTGGAACATGCATCTGGAGTTCATTTGCAGCAGCTAGAGGACCTGGCATGCCCATTCTCTCTCTCTCTCTCTCTCTCTCTCTCTCTCCCTTTCTCTCTCTGTCACTCTCAAATAAATAAATAAAATTTAAAAAAAAGCCTTTATTAGGCCATGTGTGTCATGGGAGAACAAGATGATTAGGCTACTGGGAAAGAAATAAAAGTCAAGGGGGCTGGAAAGATGGCTCAGTGATTGAAGGTGCTTGCTTACAAAGCTTGATGGCCTGGGTTTGATTCCTTAGTACCCAGGTAAAGCCAGATACACAGAGTGGTGCATTTATCTGGAGTTGTTTGCAATAGCAGGAGGCCCTGATATACTCATTCTCTCTCTCTCTCTCTCTCTCTCTCTCTCTCTCTCTCTCTCTCTCCCTCTCCCTCTCCCTCTCCTTGCAAATAAGTAATAAATAAAATATTTATTAAAAAAAACAAATCAAGAAGTCAAAACAAGGTCATTTCAGAGGTACACAAGGAGTTGCATTTGGAGGTGAGAAATGGAGGTTTGGTGCAGCGTAAGAGCAGGCCATGCTGAGGGGAGTAAGGGAAATGAGCCTGGGCAACCACTCCTCAGGTCTCAAAAAGTCCTCTCCAGCAGAGACAACAATGATCCATGATTTGAGGTCCTGACCCAGGTCCCCACGATGGGGCAACGGAAGAGAAATGCTGGGTCTTGTTAAAGGGAAATCAGTCAGTGGGGGAAGTGTTATGACTTCCCCATTAACCCGCATTTCTCGTTTCAGGCACCTGCATGGAGCATGAGGTCAGCACCACAGATAATTAAAACCTGTTAATTAGTTTGAGTTAATGGGCTCTCCCTTACCTCTCTTTACTAATAGTCCCTCAGGCTCTCCTAATTGGCGAACACTGGTTTAGTCTGGGGTTTTCTTCCGTCTCTTTTCTTGCTTTAGATCAGCCTGTTTTATGCCTTTAACTTGCATGATGTGGGGAAATGGCAACCACTCACATTTTTTTTGTTGTTTTTTTTTTCGTTTTTTTTCGAGGTAGGGTCTCACTCTAGCCCAGGCTGACCTAGAATTCACTATGGAGTCTCAGGGTGGCCTCGAACTCACGGCGATCCTCCTACCTCTGCCTCCCAAGTGCTGGGATTAAAGGCGTGCGCCACCACGCCCGGCTACCACTCGCATTTTTTAAAATAATATTCAGAGGGCTGCAGAGATTGCTCAACGGTTAGGGGCACTTCTTGCAAAGTCTGACAGCCTGGGTTTGATTCCCTGGTACCCACATAAAGCCAGCTACACTAAGTGGCACATGCGTCTGGGGTTCCTTTGCAGTGGTAGGAGGCCCTTGTGTGTCCATCTCACTGTCTCTTGGTCTGCCTTTCTCTGTGTCTCTCTTGCTCTCTCTCAAATAAATAAAAATATTTTTTAGAAACTTAAAAAAAAATAATCTGATACGCTAAACAAAACTTGGTTATGGTAACATCATAAATTCTCAAAAATGTCAGGTTTGCCTCCTAGCAGACTCTTAGAGAAGTCTTCCTATCTCCTGGTGCTGTGGTAAGGATTTGGTGAAGTGTTGCTGCTATTTACAGTTTATGAGAAGGAAACTGAGGCACGGTGTGATCACATCATTGTTAATATTTTCTTCAGTGCAAGGCCAGAACCAAGTTTTGAACCTGCCTGGCGTCAAGCCCTTACACTAAGTCAGCATTCTTCACAGCCTCCCTCCTACTTAGCTCAGCCAAGATAACCTCCTTTCTCCTTCAGAAAGTTTGCAATTTTATTGTTAAGTAATCATATACCAATTAAATTCACAAGGACATAAATATTCATTGCATGCTACTACATGCAGAGTGCATATAGAGAGAAGTAAAAATCACGTTCCTTGCCTTTCTATAGGGAAGCCAAAAACCAGTGATGAGGGCAAAGAAATATGTACATTGATTTACAAGCCATTGGATGGAGTGCCAAAGTCACCTAATTAATTACCAATGAGCTATATAAATATTTGTTGGCTCAACTCAGAGGTCAGGGAGGGGATAGGGCCCTGGAATTAGCACTAACATTGCCAGATCTGTTAGTCCATCTATACCTGAAAACTTTGGAACACAAACCAGGCTAGAGCCCATGGGAAATGGTGCAGAAAGCAGAGAGTTGAATGCAGGGTAGGGCAGAGAGGAGACACATCTCAGGGGCAGATGTGTGGCTTGGCATTGACCTTGAGGGGCAATCCCAGAGCCAAGGTAACATTGAGAGGCAGGCTTTCAAAGTCTAGGGAACGAGGCTTTGAGAACCAGTGAGTTGACTCCACAGCTCGGGATGTCCACTTCCAGCCTGCGTGTCACGTTTTTGATTATGCCAAATAAAAATGTGGATTTAATTTGTTCTCTTAATCCACAAATTTGTTCAACAAAATTGTGAAATGCACTAAATCCAATTTGGTTCCAATCTGGCCGTCAGGAGGACAATTGAGGGTGATGAGGGATGGAGCCAAAGACCGTGCGGAAGGAACCAGAACCCCTCCTGTTGTGACATTTCCATGAGCAAACACATCCCGCCCTGAGGGCAGGGGGCGGCAGAAGACCAGGGCTTCATTCAGATTCTGGACTGGCCTTCTTAGCAAAGAGGTTGTGCTCTCCACACACAAGAGCTGGGAGTCACCTGTGTGTTCGGTCCATCCAAGTCACCGGAAGCCTCAGAGCCTCGGTGTCCTTTGCTGCTTGGGACTTCCTTTAAACAGCTGTTGGCATATTAAGGGGACGTAATGTCTGGGATATGCAGTGCTAGAGACTTAGCCGGGTCTTAATGCAAGGTATCCTAATGGCAAAAGCCAGATACAGTTAAAATTCAAGATGACCTCGAGAGCTCCAGGCCTGTTCTCCATCAGCTACAGCTGAGGTTTGTTTGCAGTACCAAGAGGCCCTGGCGTGTTCATACTTACCTCTTCTCTCTCCCTCCCTCTCTCTCTCTTTACAAATAGATAATTTTTTAAAAAGAAGAAATCCGGGCATGGTGGCACATGCCTTTAATCCCAGCACTCTGGAGGCAGAGGTAGGAGGATGGCCTGTGAGTTAGGGGCCACCGTGAGATGACATAGTAAATTCCAGGTCAGCCTGGGCTAGAGTGAGACCCTATCTCAAAAAAACAAAAAAAATAAAATAAATCAAGAGAGAGAGAGAGAGAGATACGTAACTGTGCCCTCCTCTAATGTCATTTTCATCCTGCTCTAACAGAGTAGAATGCTTTCCAGTAGGACTGGAGAAATGGCTTAGTGGGTACAAGCACTTGTCGCATGAGCACGAGGGCATGAGACGGCCTGCGTTCCATCCCAGCACCCATGTAAAACTCTGGGTGTAGCCATGAGCAGCTGTAACCTCAGCCCTGTGTGGGGTGGAGACCAGAGAGTTGCTGGGACTCACTTGTCAGCCAGTCGGACTCAAAATGGCAGCTTCCAGGCTAGGGAGCTCAGTGGTAAAGACACTTGTTTGCAATGCCTAAGGACCAGGGTTCGGTTCCCCAGGTACCCAGGTAAAGCCAGATGCAGAATGGTGCATGCATCTGGAGTATATTTGCAGTGGCTAGAGGCCCTGGCATACCCATCTCTCTCTCTCTCTCTCTCTCTCTCTCTCTCTCTCTCTCTCTCTCTCCGTGCAAATAAATAAATAAGATATTAAAAAATAAAATTTGTTTAAAAAAAATGACAACGTCAGATTTAGTGAGAGACTTTATCTCATGAAAAGACTCTCCTCACGTCTATACATGTACACATGGGGCACATACATCTGCACACACATGAGCATACGCTACACACAACGCATACACACACATTCATACAAGCCAAAAAAGGGGGGGGTGGCTGGAGAGATGGCTCAGCAGTTAAGGCACCTGCTGCCAATGCCTAATGGTCCAGGTAAATTCCCCAGTACTCACATAAAGCCAGATGCACAGAGGGGCGCATGTGTCTGGAAATCGTTTGCAGTGGCTTGTGGCCCTGGTGCACCTATTCTCACTCCCTCCCCCACCCCCTTGCAAATAAAATACTTTTTTGAAAAATTTAAAACAAATGCTGGAGAGATGGCTTAGCAGTTAAGCGCTTGCCTGTGAAGCCTAAGGACCCCGGTTCGAGGCTCGATTCCCCAGGACCCACATTAGCCAGATGCACAAGGGGGTGCACATGTCTGGAGTTCATTTGCAGTGGCTGGAAGCCCTGGCGCACCCATTCTCTCTCTCTCTCTATCTGCCTCTCTCTCTCTCTCTCTCTCTCTCTGTCTCTCTCTCTCTCTCTCTCTCTCTCAAATAAATAAATAAAAATGAACAAAAAAATGTTTTAAAAAAATTTAAAACAAGAGCTGGAGGGATGGCTTAGCAGTTAAGGTGTTTGCCTGCAAAGCCAAAGGACCCAGGCTCAATTCCCCAGGACCCACGTTAGCCAGAGGCACAAGGTGGCGCATGCATCTGTTGTTCCTTTGCAGTGGCTGGAGGCCCTGGCACAAACATTCTCTCTCTCTCTCTCTCCCCCTCTTTCTGTCAAATAAATAAAGAAAAATCAAATATTTTTTAAAAAATTAAAACAATAAAAAAGGAAGGAAAGTGCTTTCCTAGATGCACTACCTCACTTAGATTTGAAATTATCTGGGGAATAATCTTTTTGTTTTCTTTCTTTCTTTCCTTCTTTCTTTCTTTCTTTTTTTCAAGGTAGGGTCTCCCTGTAGCCCAGGCTGACCTGGAATTCACTATGTAACCTCAGGGTGACCTCAAACTCCTTGTAGTCCTCTTACCTCTGCCTCCCAAGTGGTAGAATTAAAGGCATGTGCCACTATGCCTGGCTTCATTTTTTTTAACTTTATTTTTATTTTTATTTATTTTATTTGAGAGAGAGAGAGAGAGAGATGCAGAGAGAGAGAGAGAGAATGGGCGCACCATGGCCTGCAGCCACTGCATATGAACTCTATATGCATACACCACCTTGTGCATCTGGCTTACGTGGGTCCTGGGGAATCAAACCAAAGTCCTTTGGCTTTGTAGGCAAGCGCCTTAACCGCGAAGCCATCTCTCCAGCCCCATTTTTTGTTTTTCGAAACAGGGTCTCACTGTAGCTCAGGCTGACCTGGAGCTCACGCTATAGTACAGGCTGGCCTCGAGCTCACAGCGACACTCCTACCTCAGTGCTGAGGTCACAGGGGCGAGCCACCATGCCCGGCTTTACTGACATTTTACAGGTTGTACGTAGTGCACTCTGATCATAATTCTCCCCGGTTTCATCCCTGTTTGTCCTCTCCTGAGCCTTCTCCTGAACCCTTCTTCCTCCCACCCAGTCGCTCTTCTATTTTGACGGCTTCTTTCCTTTGAGTGGACATGTGACCCACTGAGTTTATTCACGGTGGCCTGCATGAGTATGCATGGGGGATTATTTAGCAGAACTTGTGCATTTACCAGGGGCTGAAACGATCTCCCTCTCCTCCAGCAACTGGTAACTGCAGATAACCACTCAGGGAAGGATGAGGCCCTCCTTCACCCACCTTCCATGATGAAATATTGATGGGACCACTATTGCACCGGTCATCACAGCAGCTCTGAGGTAACGAGTGCGCTGGCCAAGACATGTCCGGACGATAGTGGTCCACAGCACCCCTCCCCGCCCTCTGGCGTTGGCGTTCTTTCGGGCACCTCTTCCACAATATTCTCTGAGCCTTGGACGGGATGATACAGTTGTCTCACTTAGTGCTGAACCTTCAACGGCCCCTTGTGCTCAGTACTTTGGTGAGCTTTGAGTCTCCCTATTAGTCCACACCAACTGCAAAAGGAAGCATCTCAGACTGAAAATGAGAGCGACACTAATATATGGACATAAATATACATATTCAGAGGAAAATTGGATGGTTACAACAGATCCATGTAGCCAGACAACAGTTGTATCTTCCCTTCCAGGGCCTACTGCCTTGCCTCCCAGCCATAGGCTTAGGACTAGGGATTTTTTTTTTTTTTCAAGGTAGGGTCTCACTTGACCTGGAATTCACTATGTAGTCTCAGGGTGTCCTCGAACTCACGGTGATCCTCCTACCTCTGCCTCCCGAGTGCTAGGATTAAAGGCGTGCGCCACCACGCCCGGCTCTGGACTAGGTTTTCAATAGCAGGCATGTGAACTCCTTCCCATGGAGTAAACCTTACATCTAATCAGAGAACAGTTGATTACCCCCATAGCAGTCACAACACTATTGAACTAATGGACACGTCCTGCCTGGCTGGTAAGTTGTATAGCCCATAGCGTCCACTGCTAGGTAAGAACATTGATGACGTTCTTCCCCCAGCATCCCTAGCAGACAGCTTCAGGTTTGCTGAGATGAATTTCCAGACCAGGCACAGTTATAGAGGAAGGGATTTATTGAAGCTTACAGATCCAGGGGAAGTTCCATAATGGCAGAAGAAGCTGGCCTGCTTTCACAGGTCCAAGCAGAGAGGGAGAGAAGCCACAAGCCAAAAACCACACCACACAGCACACTTCAGTAACTCCAGGAGGAACTCAGCACTTTGCATATGTTGAGATTTGAATTTCAAACCCACCACCAGATCCGCCCAGTGACACCTCCTTTAGCTAGGTGGCTGCAGATCCAAACTATAAACAAATAAAACACGGAATATATTGGGGGCCATCTATTCAAACCACCATACCAGGCATGTGAACTCCTACCCATGGAGTGAACCTCACATCCAATCAGAAAATAGTTGGTGGGCTGGAGAGATGGCTTAGCAGTTAAGCGCTTGCCTGTGAAGCCTAAGGACCCCGGTTCGAGGTTCAATTCCCCAGGACCCACGTTAGCCAGATGCACAAGGGGGCGCATTCATCTGGAGTTCGTTTACAGAGGCTGGAAGCTCTGGCGCGCCCATTCTCTCTCTCTCTCTCTCTCTCTCTCTCTCTCTCTCTCTGCCTCCTTCTCTCTGTCGCTCTCAAATAAATAAACAAACAAACAAAATTTAAAAAAAAAGAAAATAGTTGGTTACCCCAATAACAGTCACAACACTATTGAGCTAGTGGACACATCTTGCCTGGCTGGTAAGTCGTATAGCCCATAGGGTCCACTGCTAGGTAAGAGCATTGATGACGTTTTTCTCCCAACACCCCTGCATAGCACTTTCCATCAGTGTGATAGCTAGCCAGGAGGAGGAAGCTTCCAGCTCAGTTCTAGCTTGATTCCCCTGTGCCCTGCAACCAAAGCCCATGGTGTCTGCAGCAACGGAGTCTTATCGTCTAGTTCAGGTATACAACCAAGAGCCCTGTATTGTTTGAGGGGTCTCACTGGGCAGTATCCCATCCCTGACACTGGGATTTTCTTATTATAGACATATGGCTTCTGTGAGCAGCATGATCTGCCCATGCATGGTACATCTGTTCAAACTTTAAAAGAAATTATTTATTTATTTCAGAGAAAAGCAGAGAAAGAGAGAGAGAGAGAGAGAGAGAGGATGAATGGGCATGCCAGGGCCTCTAGCCACTGCAAACGTACTCCGGATGTAATGCTCCACCTTGTGCATCTGGCTTGTATGGGTACTGAGGAATCAAACCTGGGTCCTTAGGCTTTGCAGGCAAGCACCTTAACCTCTAAGCCATCTCTCCAGCCCATCAAACTTTTTCTTTCAATATTTTTTATTTTTATTTATTTATTTATTTATTTATGTATTTGAGAGAGAGAGAGAGAGAGAGAATGGGCACGCCAGGGCCTCCAGCTACTGCAAACAAACTCGGGACACATGCGCCACCTTGTGAACTGGCTTACATGGGTCCTGGGGAATTGAACCTGGGTCCTTTGGTTTTGCAGGCAAACACCTTAACCGCTAAGCCATCTCTCCAGCCCAAAGGTTTTTTAACTATGTATTTTAATTAGCTTACAAAGAAGTAGATTTCCATAAGTTTTTCAAGCATCTTTTGTTTTGGTTAATCCTCCACTTCTACGCCCTCCTGCCCTCCATCCGTACTTAACCCTTCCCACCTCCGCTTTCACAAGCGTATGTTCCACTGTCCCTCCCCTCCCCACTCATGGTTCTTAGCTTCCTGACCTTCACTTTCATCCCAACTTACATACAGATCTAAAAATTTGGAGCTAGCATTCACATATCAGACGGAACATGCGGGATTTGTCTTTCTGGGCTTTGATTACCTCACTGAGTATAATATTTTCCAGTTCCATCCATTTCCTGTGAATTTCATAATTTCATTTTTGTTTATAACTGAATAACTCTCCATTGTGTATATGTAGCACATCTTCATTATCCATTGACCTGTTGATGGGTATCTAGCTATTGTGAATAGAACAGCAGTAAGCACGGCGGAGCAAGCATCTCTGTACTAGAATATGGCATCCTTAGGGTATATGCCCTGGAGTGGGTCATACGGTAGTTTGATTTCCAGCTTTTTGTTTGTTTGTTTTCGAGGTAGGGTCTTGCTCCAGACCAGGTTGACCTGGAATTCCCTTGGTAGTTTCAAGGTGGCCTTGAACTCATTGCGATCCTCCTACCTCTGCCTCTGAAGTGCTGGGATTAAAGGCATGCACCACCATGCCCAGCTTTGATCTCCAGCTTTTTGAGAAACCTCCATATGGATTTCCATAATGGTGGACAAAGAAACTTTTTAAATACCCCAATAATGGGCTGCTGTAGTTGAATTTACCTCTCCTGCTTTTAAAATATATATTTTATTTATTTTTATTTACCATTCGAGAGAGAGAGAGAGCAGCAGATAGAGAGAGGATGGGCACGCCAGGGCCTCGAGCCATTGCAAATGAACTCCAGATGCATGTGCCACCTTGTGCATCTGGTTTATGTGGGTACTGGGGAATTGAACCTGGGTTCTTAGGCTTCGCAGGTAAGCATCTTAACCAGTAAGCCATCTCTCCAGCCCCTCTCCTACTTTTTAAAATGTTTTTATTTATTATTTATTTATTAGAGAGAGAGGAAGAGAGAGAGAAAGAAAGAAAGAAAGAAAGAAAGAAAGAAAGAAAGAAAGAGGGCCTCTAGCCACTGCAAACGTACTCCGGATGTAATGCTCCACCTTGTGCATCTGGCTTGTATGGGTACTGAGGAATCAAACCTGGGTCCTTAGGCTTTGCAGGCAAGCACCTTAACCTCTAAGCCATCTCTCCAGCCCATCAAACTTTTTCTTTCAATATTTTTTATTTTTATTTATTTATTTTATTTATTTATTTATTATTTATTTATTAGAGAGAGAGGAAGAGAGAGAGAGAGAATGGGCACGCCAGGGCCTCCAGCTACTGCAAACAAACTCGGGACACATGCGCCACCTTGTGAACTGGCTTACATGGGTCCTGGGGAATTGAACCTGGGTCCTTTGGTTTTGCAGGCAAACACCTTAACCGCTAAGCCATCTCTCCAGCCCAAAGGTTTTTTTAACTATGTATTTTAATTAGCTTACAAAGAAGTAGATTTCCATAAGTTTTTCAAGCATCTTTTGTTTTGGTTAATCCTCCACTTCTACGCCCTCCTGCCCTCCATCCGTACTTAACCCTTCCCACCTCCGCTTTCACAAGCGTATGTTCCACTGTCCCTCCCCTCCCCACTCATGGTTCTTAGCTTCCTGACCTTCACTTTCATCCCAACTTACATACAGATCTAAAAATTTGGAGCTAGCATTCACATATCAGACGGAACATGCGGGATTTGTCTTTCTGGGCTTTGATTACCTCACTGAGTATAATATTTTCCAGTTCCATCCATTTCCCGTGAATTTCATAATTTCATTTTTGTTTATAACTGAATAACTCTCCATTGTGTATATGTAGCACATCTTCATTATCCATTGACCTGTTGATGGGTATCTAGCTATTGTGAATAGAACAGCAGTAAGCACGGCGGAGCAAGCATCTCTGTACTAGAATATGGCATCCTTAGGGTATATGCCCTGGAGTGGGTCATACGGTAGTTTGATTTCCAGCTTTTTGTTTGTTTGTTTTCGAGGTAGGGTCTTGCTCCAGACCAGGTTGACCTGGAATTCCCTTGGTAGTTTCAAGGTGGCCTTGAACTCATTGCGATCCTCCTACCTCTGCCTCTGAAGTGCTGGGATTAAAGGCATGCACCACCATGCCCAGCTTTGATCTCCAGCTTTTTGAGAAACCTCCATATGGATTTCCATAATGGTGGACAAAGAAACTTTTTAAATACCCCAATAATGGGCTGCTGTAGTTGAATTTACCTCTCCTGCTTTTAAAATATATATTTTATTTATTTTTATTTACCATTCGAGAGAGAGAGAGAGCAGCAGATAGAGAGAGGATGGGCACGCCAGGGCCTCGAGCCATTGCAAATGAACTCCAGATGCATGTGCCACCTTGTGCATCTGGTTTATGTGGGTACTGGGGAATTGAACCTGGGTTCTTAGGCTTCGCAGGTAAGCATCTTAACCAGTAAGCCATCTCTCCAGCCCCTCTCCTACTTTTTAAAATGTTTTTATTTATTATTTATTTATTAGAGAGAGAGGAAGAGAGAGAGAAAGAAAGAAAGAAAGAAAGAAAGAAAGAAAGAAAGAAAGAAAGAAAGAAAGAAAGAAAGAAAGAAACAGAAAGAAAGAAGGAAGGAAAGAAAGAAAGAAAAGGGCAGAGAATGGGCACACCAGGGCCTCTAGCCACTGCAAACAAACTCCAGATTCATGCTGCACCTTGTACATCTGGCTTTTGTGGGTACTGGAGAATCGAACCTGGGTACTTAGGCTTCGTAGGCAAGTGCCTTAACCACT
Source organism: Dipus sagitta (assembly GCA_036346955.1). NCBI lineage: Eukaryota > Metazoa > Chordata > Mammalia > Rodentia > Dipodidae > Dipus > Dipus sagitta. The sequence continues at coordinate 44,553,959 of CM070777.1, read as the reverse complement.
AAGCCATCTCTCCAGCCCAACCTCACCTACTTTTGAGCCTAGGCCAAGCGCACATCAGGGAAGCTGATGGAAAGAGCCATAAGGACAGGGCATTGGGGTCAAGCAGACCTGCCCTTTTAGCTCCACTTCTCCACCATGTGACCTCCATCCTTCTGAGTTCCATTCTTCTTGCCCCATAAAATACAGTATGTCACACATCTCCTGGGCCTACTGAGAGGATTAAGTAATGGCCAACTTTTACTTAGTGTTTACTGTGCTCCTGGCACTATTTTATAAGGCATGACCTTATTTCATCATCACAAGTCTCTAGGACAATTACTATCAGTACCTTCATTAGACACATAAGGAAACTGGGAAACAGATGCAAAAAAATATTCCAGGGTCACGCAGTGAGTAGCAGAGCCAGGATACAAACTCAGGCAAGCAAACTCTGGGCTTAAGCCCCACCCTGTGCTCCTTCCGGAGTCAGTGAGGTAATGTGCATGCAAGAGCTATGTAAACTATAACACACTATATAAATGTCACTCATTATTACTTCTCTCCTCCCACCTTGGTCATTAAAGCCATGAGAGACCCAATGAATCTATCATTCAGATATTTTTCTCACAGCTGTAGGCTGGTCCCCAGGTTCACACTTCCTGTCAGCCTGCTTTGGACTCCAAGGCTACACACCTGGAAACCTATCTGATTGTTTTTGCGTTAGGGTAGCCTCCGTCGCTTCTCAGGTGTGGCTGGCTGCACGCTACAGAGGCGCTCACAGAGCAAGAGTCGGGTGAGAGGACCAGATAGCCACTAGGAACTCTTGCTGGAGGAGTTGTTCTTGGCCGTATGTGTTCATTCACTCAACAACACTAAGGACCACCACGTAAGCTGGGGCCACAGCGGGCAGTCAAAATATCTTGTAAGATTGAAATCAGTGTGTTCTCTGGCCTCGTGAAGTGCCCAGTATAGTGGGGGAGTCAGATAAAAATCTGATTCCACTGCGAGTTGAGCGTGGTGGTGCACGCCTTTAATCCCAGCACTCGGGAGGCAGAGGTAGGAGGATCGCCGTGAGTTCGAGGCCACCCTGAGACTACAGAGTGAATTCCAGGTCAGCCTGAGCTAGAGTGAGACCCTACCTCGGAAAAAAAAAAGAAAGAAAGAAAGAATCCACTAGCCCTGGGGAAGAGGCTTTGCAGCTCATGTAGCAATGGGCATCACCTTAGAACTTGCCTGCTGGCGGGCTCGTGAGGCACCTGTGAGAACCATGTGAGCTATTGTCACAAAATAAGTGCCGCCTCACAGGACTCCACCCTCAGGGCACGATCACTTCCTGCTCTTTCCCCATAAAGTATTCTCTGTTGTACTTGGTTTCTGCTTGATTTCTGCACATCAAAACATATTCTCAGGCTGGAGAGATGGTTTAGTGGTTAAGACATTTTGCCTGCAAAGCCTAAGGACCCAGGTTCAATTCCCCAGAGCCCACATAAGCCAGATGGCACATGGTAGCATACATGTCTGGAGTTCGTTTGCACTGACTAGAGGCCCTGGTGCACCAATTCATTCTCGCTCTCTCTCAACTCTAATAAGTAAATACACAAAATATTTAAAATATATATTCTGTCTAGGAATATGTATTAGGAAACTCAGGAAAATGTATTAGAAAAAATTTTAATACTTTATTTATTTATTTATTTATTTGCCAGCGTAGAGAATGAGAGGGAGAGAGAGAATGGGTATGCCAGGGCCTCCTGCCACTGCAAAGGAACTCCAGATGTATGCACCACTTTCTGCATTTGGCTTTACATGGGCACTGGGAAATCAAACCTGGACATTAGCTTTGCAGGCAAGTGCCTTAACCACTGAACCATCTCTCCAGCCCAGGAAAATTTATTTTAAAAAAACAACAGAACATCCTGAGTGTGGTAGCTCACACCATTAATCTCGGCACTGAGGAGGCTGAGGTAGGAGGATCACCAGGATGTTAAGACCAGCTTGGACTATAGAGTGAGGTTCAGGTCAGCCTGAGTTAAAGTGAAACCCTGCCTCAAAAATAATAATAATAATAACGATAACAATAGAAACAAAAACAAAATGCTCAGTAGTCATTGTCAGAGGCTGGGGAAGAGGTCATAGAGAGATTCATAATAGGTAGGGTCTCACTCTAGCTCAGGCTGGCCTGGAATTCATTCATAAGTCCCATGTGGAGGACAAAAAGTCCCAGAAGTAAACAGTGGCAATGGTTGACTGGCTGCCACCACTGTGGACACTTTTAAGTTATATGTATTTTACTACAATAAAACTCTTCCAGGGACTGGAAAGATGGCTTAGCTGATAAGGCTCTTGCCTTCGAAGCCTAAGGACATACCTAAAGACCCAGATTCAACTCCCCAGTACCCACATAACCCAGATGCATAAGGTGGCGCATGCATTTGCAGTGACTAGAGGCCCTGGTGCAGCCATTCTCTCCAGAAAGAAAGAAAGAAAGAAAGAAAGAAAGAAAGAAAGAAAGAAAGAAAGAAAGAAAGAAAGAAAGAAAGAAAGGAAGGAAGGAAGGAAGGAAGGAAGGAAGGAAGGAAGGAAGGAAGGAAGGAAGAGAGAGAAGAGGGAGGGAGGGAGGGAAGGAAGGAAGGAAGGAAGGAAGGAAGGAAGGAAGGAAGGAAGGAAAGAAGGAAGGAAGGAAAGAGGGGAAGGAAGTCTTCCAGGAGAGCATGACCCCATGACCCCAAGTCAGCCCAAAACAGTGTTTTATGAGTTCCCTCCAGTTTTTTTCAATTCATGTTTTAATAGTTACAGTCATAACTGAAAATATGATTCTGCACCCTCCCTTTTTAAAAAAATATTATTTATTTATTTGCAAGGAGAGAGAGAAAGAGAATGGACACACCAGGGCACTCCAGATACATGCACCCTGTTGTGCATGTTTCCGTGGTTACAGGGGAATCAGACCTGGCTTATTAGGCTTTGCAGGCAAGCACCTGAACTGCTGAGCCCTCTCCCCAGCCCTGCACCCTCCCTTTTTTGATCTAACAAGACCATAAGTCTTTTTTCCATGCACGGTTGGACGTTTCAAAGAACTTGTCACTAATAATAAATGAATTAAGAAAATGAAAGAGGGGCTGGGGAGATGACTCAGTGGTTAAAGGCACATGCTTGCAAAACCTGCTGACTGGAGTTCAATTCACCAAACATCCATGTAAACTTGGATGGGCATTGGTTTGCAGCAGCAAGAAACTCTGCCCTTGCCCACCATACACACATACACACACATAAATAAACTTTTTTAAAAAGAAAGAAAATAAAATGAAAGAGGCAAAACCTGGAGATAATTCTAATTAAAACCAAAAGATTGTTCACTTGAAGTTTTCTGTAATTTTTTAAAATCTTTTAAATATTTTTATTTATTTACTTGAGAGAGAGGAAGAAAGAGTATGGGCATGCCAGGGCCACTTATGATGTCAAACGAACTCCAGACACATGCAACTTTGTGCATCTGGCTTTATTCAGGTACTGGGGAATTGAACCCCAGGCCAGCAAGCTTTGCAAGTAAGTGTATTTAATTGCAGAGCCATCTTCCCAGCCCTCCTCTGAGGTATTGTTTTTAATATATGTTGCTTTAAAGAGGCATAAATAAGCCAGGCATGGTGGCACATGCCTTTAGTCTCAGCATTGAGGAGGCGGAGGTAGGAAGATCACTGAGTCCAAGGCCACCCTGAGACTCCATAATGAATTCCAGGTCAGCCTGGGCTAAAGAGTGAGACCCTATCTCAAAAAAAAACACTTAAAATTTAAAAAACACACAGAGAGAGATTAATAAAAAGACACAAAAAAGTTGAATGTAAATGGATGAGAAAATATTCCTACAAAAATACCAAAAAATAAATAGAAATAGATTACAATTTTTAAAAAGGAGATATATCTCTGCTAACATCAGATAAAACAAACTTAGAAGTATTAATAGACATAAACAATAACAATTCAGAGACTGGGCTAGAGACCCTGCCTCAAAAAAAAAAGAATAACAATTCATAATTATATAGGGGGTCAACTCAACAGGAATACATAAGCATAATAAATTAAATTGACTTTAATAATACAGCCTCAACACTGTGGACGGTAGATGGAGAAGTAGCCAGCTGCACAATTACAGTGGACCATTTGAAACATGTCTCTCAGTAACAAAAACAGATGCAAAGATCAACAAGAACATGAAGATTCAAATGGCACAAACAACAAACTTAGACCCACACCTATGCTGTGCCCTGATGGACAGCAAAAGTTTCACTGTGTAACTGTGAGGAAAGAACTGTCTTGTTTTTATACAAAAGACTTCAAAAGGGGGGGAAATTATTGAAGAAATACCATATATCTAATGTTTCCAGCATATATTAGTTTAGATGGAATATAATCAATGTATCTATATGGAATGTAAATGCACCTAGGACTTCCAATGAAATAATAGCTTTTGCACGTCCCTCCTCTGAATCTTCGGCAGGGGAGATTCCTCTGATGGTAGCTAACAAGAATTCTGCGACTCTGAGCCATTGCACACAAACTCCAGATGCATGCACCACCTTGTACCCATGCATGACCATGCGTGCTTGCGTCATTTTGGGCATCTGGTTCACATGGGACCTGGAGAGTTGAACATGGGTCCTTAGGCTTCACAGGCAAGTGCCTTAACTACCAAGCCATCTCTCCAGCCCTGATTTCTTTTTTAAAATATTTTATTTATTTGAGAGAGAAAAAGTATGGGCACCCTATGGAATCTTGCTGCTGCAAATAAACTCCAGACACAGGCTTTACGTGGGTACTGGGGAATCTAACCCAGGCTGAAGGCTTTAACCATTGTGCCATCTTCCCAGCCCAACTTATTGGTTTCTTGGGATGAGCAGGGGGTGTCATGATAAAAAAAAAAAAAAGTGAATCAGAATCAAAGACTCTTGAGGTATGACTGTGTATTTTGACCTGGGTGATACACAGCTGTGTTCAGTGTGTAAAAAAAAATTGTCAAGCTGTTCTTAAGGTTCATGAATATAGTATTTCATAAGTTTGGCAAAATATCACATATGGAGCCGGGTGTGGTGGTGCAGGCCTTTAATCCCAGCACTCGGGAGGCAGAGGTAGGAGGATCACCGTGAGTTCGAGGCCACCCTGAGACTCCATAGTGAATTCCAGGTCAGCCTGGGCTAGAGTGAGACCCTACATCAAAAAAACAAAAAATATATATATATCACATATGAACACCATTAAAATTCATGAAAGAAGGGCTGGAGAGATTGCTTAGCAGTTAAGGCGCTTGCCTCCAAAACCTAAGGACCCAGGTTCTATTCTCCAGGTCCCACATAAGCCAGACACACAAGGTGACGCAAGCACACAAGGTCACACATGTGCACAAGGTGACACAAGTATCTGGAGTTTGACTGCAGTGGCTGGAGGCCCTGGAGGGCCAATTCTCTCTCTCTCTCTCTCTCTCCCTCTCTCTCTCTCTCTCTCTCATAAAAAAATACAAAAAAAGTTCATGAAAGATATTGCCAAAGTACTTTTGATGACTCTACACCAATTCCCATCAGCAGCATGTGAGAGCTAGATCCCAACCAACCCTTCTAAAGACAGAACATGATCATTCTCGTAAACATTCTCTGGCTTTACTCTAAGCCAGCTACAGCAGCTGCAGATCAAATTGTTTAGCTCTTTCTACCCTCCCTTCCACCTCCACTATTAAGGACATGGGAACAAGAGGAAGGGATGCATCTATTGGAGGGGGATTTAGCAAAGAGAGCTTTAGGATGGCACACACTGTATGCACGGAAGTCTTCCTGAAAGCATGGAATTGAGCGATCTACAGCCTCTGTGTTAGGACAGGAATCGGCAGTCTTGGCCTCAGCTCACGTTACTGCTAGCTCATAATGACCTTAGGCAAGTCCCTTTTCTCTCTGAGCATCTATACGTTTACCAACCTAAAAAATGAAGGCTTACAGGCTGGAGAGATGGCTTAACAGTTAAGGCACTTCCCTAAGAAGTATAAGAACCCAGGTTAGGTTACCTAGAACCCACATAAGCCAGATACACATGATGGCCCACGCGCCTGGAGTTCATTTGCAGTGGCTAGAGGCCCTAGTGCACCCATTTTCTCTCACTTTCTCTCCCTCTCTCTCTCTCTCTCTAATATAGAAAAAATATTTTTTTTAAAAAAGTGAAGTCTGACGGCTTCTGGTTAAGATGGCAGTGTAGGAACCATGCCAAAGCAGCGTAGGGAAGAAAAAGCCAAACAAAATCAGGAAAATACACTCTTCTACTAAAAAGGGAAGGTACATAATAAATTATCAACCACAGCAGAGAAGTAGGAGAGACCAAGAGCATCTAGAAACCACAGAAGCAGGCACAAGTGGCTCCAACAGCAGTGGCACCAGGTCCACGTGATGGCAGCTGCCAGGCTCAGCCTGAGCCACAGGAAAAGGCAGATGAGGAGATTTTCCACTCACACCAGCCTTCTCGCAAACTCAAGAAAGTGAAGGGAGGATAGCAGGGACCAATGGAGTGGCTTGTGAGGAAGAGGATCGCGAGGACCAGTGGGAGAACTTCAGCCCCCATCTACAGCCTCCCCTCCCCCACCACCAGCACAAGTGCCAGCAAGCACCAGAGACCTGGGAAAGGGAGCTCACTGACACAGCACCTGGCACAGGCAGTCAAAGCAGCCACCAGCGACCCAGCCAGCCTACCTGAGCCCACGACGCAACAAAGAGGAACCCAAGCAGGAGTGCAGCATACTTGAGACCAAAGCCATACCAAAAGGTAACTGGGATTACACCAGGTCAGTATCCACAAATAAGCCTGGTATATAGGCTTGCATCAGAAGTGCTAATTGCACCTTCCATGTCAAGGTAAATTATATGTTAAATCTGATGGATGGTCAGATTTGCCATTCTTAAATAAGCTATATTTGGAGATTGTCATTTGTTGCTTCATGATTTATAGTGCCTTTGTTTCCTTATCTGTCGTTTGTTAGGGAAGGGTCTCACCCAGTCACAAGCTGACTTGGAACCCTCTACAGACCAGAAATCCTAGCTTCCTGGATGACAGGATTAAGGGTGTGGGGCAACACACATTCTCAGGAACTCTGACTTTGTTAGAGGATCTAGTTGTCATAATACCTACTCTTGCACGAAGACTCTGTACTGTTTTTCATTGAATGTGTACATTGTTTAGTTAAATTTTAGAGTTTGCCTGTATTTTGTTCCACTCAGCCTATTTGAATACTCTCATAGCAGGCAAACCCAACACCTAGGGTCACTTTTGTGATTACTCTGAGAGTCTTAAGAGCCACACCTAGCACCTTAAGCTCCTACCCTGAAGGTATATAACATTAGATTGACTGATACATCTAATAATACTGCAGATAATTAGAAAGTCCAAGCATTAAATTAATCCAAGATGCAAAGATCTCTACAATACAAGAAACACAAAAGATCAAGACAATATAAATCCACCAAGAAGTATTAATGCATCAGAAATGACCTCTAGTGAGACTGACTTAGAGAAAACACCTGAGAAAGATTCAAAAGAATGATTATAAATATGTTCAAAAAAATCAAAGAGGAAATCAAAGGAATCAAAGAAGACACAGGAACCCAATTTAATGAAATAAGGAGGTCATGAGACATAAATAAGGTAATAGAAATAAATAAAGAAAAACCGGTCAGAAATACTAGCAATGAAGAACACAGTCAGTGAAATAAAAAACTCTGTAGAAGGCTGGAGAGATGGCTTAGCGGTTAAAGCACATGTTTGTGAAGCCTAAGGACCCAGGTTCAATTCTCCAGGTCCCATGTTAGCCAGATGCACAAGGGGGCACATGTGTCTGGAGTTTGTTTGCAGTGGCTAGAGGCCCTGGCATACCCATTCTCACTGTATCTATTTGTCTATCTATCTCCCTCCATCTCTCTGTCTCTAATAAATAATTTTTTTTAAATCTTAAAAAAAAAAACTCTGTGGAAAATCTCACCAGAATGGGTGAAGGAGAGGACAAAATGTCTAAACTAGAAGACCAGGTGGCAGATCTAATACAGTCCAACAAAGAGAAAGACAAACTAATAGGAAGGTATGAATGGGAATTTCAAGATATTCAGGACACTATGAAAAGATCAAACACAAGAATTCAGGGTATAGTAGAAGGAGAATTTCACTCCAAAGGCATATTAGGCATTTTCAACAAAATCATAGAATAAAACCTTCCAAAATTTGGAAAGAGATGACAATGCAGATACAGGAAGCCTTTAGGATACCAAACAAACAAAATCTGGAAAGAATCTCTCCTCACCACATTATAATCAAACTACCAAACATACAAACCAAAGAAAATATATTGAAAGCAGTAAGAGAGAAAAATCAAGTCACTTACAAAGGCAAGCCATCAGGATCACAGCAGATTACTCAACACAAACTTTAAAAGTCAGAAGGGGGCAGGAGGAATGGCTTGGTGGTTAAGGTATTTGCCTGCAAAGCCAAAGGACCAGGTTCAATTCCACAGGACCCACGTTAGCCAGATGCACAAGGGGGCGCATGCATCTGGAGTTCATTTGCAGTGGCTGGTGGCCCTGGTGCTCCCATTCTCTCTCTCTCTCTCTCATAAAAAAATACAAAAAAAGTTCATGAAAGATATTGCCAAAGTACTTTTGAATGACTCTACACCAATTCCCATCAGCAGCATGTGAGAGCTAGATCCCAACCAACCCTTCTAAAGACAGAACATGATCATTCTCGTAAACATTCTCTGGCTTTACTCTAAGCCAGCTACAGCAGCTGCAGATCAAATTGTTTAGCTCTTTCTACCCTCCCTTCCACCTCCACTATTAAGGACATGGGAACAAGAGGAAGGGATGCATCTATTGGAGGGGGATTTAGCAAAGAGAGCTTTAGGATGGCACACACTGTATGCACGGAAGTCTTCCTGAAAGCATGGAATTGAGCGATCTACAGCCTCTGTGTTAGGACAGGAATCGGCAGTCTTGGCCTCAGCTCACGTTACTGCTAGCTCATAATGACCTTAGGCAAGTCCCTTTTCTCCTGAGCATCTATACGTTTACCAACCTAAAAAATGAAGGCTTACAGGCTGGAGAGATGGCTTAACAGTTAAGGCACTTCCCTAAGAAGTATAAGAACCCAGGTTAGGTTACCTAGAACCCACATAAGCCAGATACACATGATGGCCCACGCGCCTGGAGTTCATTTGCAGTGGCTAGAGGCCCTAGTGCACCCATTTTCTCTCACTTTCTCTCCCTCTCTCTCTCTCTAATATAGAAAAAATATTTTTTAAAAAAGTAAAGTCTGACGGCTTCTGGTTAAGATGGCAGTGTAGGAACCATGCCAAAGCAGCATCGGGAAGAAAAAGCCAAACAAAATCAGGAAAATACACTCTTCTACTAAAAAGGGAAGGTATACAATAAAATATCAACCACAGCAGAGAAGTAGGAGAGACCAAGAGCGTCTAGAAACCACAGAAGTAGGCTCCAACAGCTGTGGTACCAGGTTCATGTGATGGCAGCTGCCAGGCTCAGCCTGAGCCACAGAAAAAGGCAGGTGAGATTTTCCACTCACACCAGCCTCCTCACAAACTCAAGAAAGTTAAGGGAGGATAGCAGGGACCAATGGAGTGGCTTGTGAGGAAGAGGATAGCGAGGACCAGTGGGAGAACTTCAGCCCCCATCTACAGCCTCCCCTCCCCCACCACCAGCACAAGTGCCAGCAAGTACCAGAGACCTGGGAAAGGGAGCTCACCGACACAGCACCTGGCACAGGCAGTCAAAGCAGCCACCAGCGACCCAGCCAGCCTACCTGAGCCCACGACGCAACAAAGAGGAACCCAAGCAGGAGCGCAGCATACTTGAGACCAAAGCCATACCAAAAGGTAACTGGTCAGTACACCAGGTCAGTACCCACAAATAAGCCTGGTATACAGGCTTGCATCAGAAGTGCTAATTGCACCTTCCATGTCAAGGTAAATTATATGTTAAATCTGATGGATGGTCAGATTTGCCATTCTTAAATAAGCTATATTTGGAGATTGTCATTTGTTGCTTCATGATTTATAGTGCCTTTGTTTCCTTATCTGTCGTTTGTTAGGGAAGGGTCTCACCCAGTCACAAGCTGACTTGGAACCCTCTACAGACCAGAAATCCTAGCTTCCTGGATGACAGGATTAAGGGTGTGGGGCAACACACATTCTCAGGAACTCTGACTTTGTTAGAGGATCTAGTTGTCATAATACCTACTCTTGCATGAAGACTCTGTACTGTTTTTCATTGAATGTGTACATTGTTTAGTTAAATTTTAGAGTTTGCCTGTATTTTGTTCCACTCAGCCTATTTGAATACTCTCATAGCAGGCAAACCCAACACCTAGGGTCACTTTTGTGATTACTCTGAGAGTCTTAAGAGCCACACCTAGCACCTTAAGCTCCTACCCTGAAGGTATATAACATTAGATTGACTGATACATCTAATAATACTGCAGATAATTAGAAAGTCCAAGCATTAAATTAATCCAAGATGCAAAGATCTCTACAATACAAGAAACACAAAAGATCAAGACAATATAAATCCACCAAAAAGTATTAATGCATCAGAAATGACCTCTAGTGAGACTGACTTAGAGAAAACACCTGAGAAAGATTCCAAAAGAATGATTATAAATATGTTCAAAAAAATCAAAGAGGAAATCAAAGGAATCAAAGAAGACACAGGAACCCAATTTAATGAAATAAGGAGGTCATGAGACATAAATAAGGTAATAGAAATAATAAAGAAAAACCGGTCAGAAATACTAGCAATGAAGAACACAGTCAGTGAAATAAAAAAAAAAAAAAACTCTGCAGAAGGCTGGAGAGATGGCTTAGCCATTAAAGCACATGTTTGTGAAGCCTAAGGACCCAGGTTCAATTCTCCAGGTCCCATGTTAGCCAGATGCACAAGGGGGCACATGTGTCTGGAGTTTGTTTACAGTGGCTAGAGGCCCTGGCATACCCATTCCTCACTGTACCTATCTATCTATCTCCCTTCATCTCTCTGTCTCTAATAAATAATTTTTTTTAAATCTTTAAAAAAAAAAAACTCTGGAAAATCTCACCAGAATGGGTGAAGGAGAGGACAAAATGTCTAAACTAGAAGCCCAGGTGGCAGATCTAATACAGTCCAACAAAGAGAAAGACAAACTAATAGGAATGTATGAATGGGAATTTCAAGATATTCAGGACACTATGAAAAGATCAAACACAAGAATTCAGGGTATAGTAGAAGGAGAATTTCACTCCAAAGGCATATTAGGCATTTTCAACAAAATCATAGAATAAAACCTTCCAAAATTTGGAAAGAGATGACAATGCAGATACAGGAAGCCTTTAGGATACCAAACAAACAAAATGTGGAAAGAATCTCTCCTCACCATATTATAATCAAACTACCAAACATACAAACCAAAGAAAATATATTGAAAGCAGTAAGAGAGAAAAATCAAGTCACATACAAAGGCAAGCCCATCAGGATCACAGCAGATTACTCAACACAAACTTTAAAAGTCAGAAGGGGGCAGGAGGAATGGCTTGGTGGTTAAGGTATTTGCCTGCAAAGCCAAAGGACCCAGGTTCAATTCCACAGGACCCACGTTAGCCAGATGCACAAGGGGGCGCATGCATCTGGAGTTCATTTGCAGTGGCTGGTGACCCTGGTGCTCCCATTCTCTCTCTCTCTCCCCTTTCTCTGTCTAATAAATAAATAAAAATATATTTTTTTAAGCCAGAAGGGCTTGGAATGCTGTATTCCAAGTTCTGAAAGATAACAACTGTCAACCAAGGTTACTTTATCCTGCAAAGCTATCCATCCAAATAAACAGAGAAATATGGACATTCCACAACAAAAGCAGGCTAAAGGAATATTTGAAAACAAAACCAGCTCTACAGAAAATACTTGAGAGGATCTTCCATGCTGAAGAGAAAGAAAAGCACACATATAAGAAACCTCGAAAAAACCATACTCGAATACTAGTTAATACAAGAGAGCAAAGGTAAAACTGGAAGAGCTACAAAACAAGAAAAATGGCAAAAATAAATACACATCTTTAATAGTAACTCTTTTTTTTTTTTGTTTTTTTGTTTTTTGTTTTTCAAGGTAGGGTTTCACTCTAGTCCAGGGTGACCTAGAATTTGCTCTGTATTCTCAGGATGGACTTGAACCCACAGAAATCCTCCTACCTCTGCCTCCCAAGTGCTGGGATTAAAGGCATGCACCACTACACCCAGCAATAATAATTCTTAATATCAATGGCCTCAATGCACCAACCAAAAGACATAGTTTTGCAGAATGAAGCATGATCCTTCAATTTGCTAGCTCCAAGAAACTCACCTTTCTACAAAGGATGGACACTATCTTAGGGTGAAAGGTTGGAAAACAGCATTTCAAGCAAATAGGACAAGAAAACAAGCAGGGGCCACTATCCTAATATCTGACAGAGTAGACTTCATACCAACATTAATTAGGAAAGATAAGGAAGGTCACTTTATATTGATTAAAGGAACGCTCCAACAGGAGGACATTACAATCCTAAACATATACGTACCTAACATGGGGGCTCCCAACTTCATCAAACAAACACTATTAGAACTAAAGTCACAGATAACATGAAACACAGTTGTAGTGGGTGACTTCAACACCCCACTCTCATCAATTGACAGGTCATCCCAGCAAAAAATAAACAGAGAGGCATTTGAATTAAATGAGGTCATAGAAGAAATGGACCTAACAGATATATACAAGACATTTTGTCCAAATACTGCAAAATACACATTCTTTTCTGCAGCACGTGGAACATTCTCTAAGATAGACCATATAGTAGGACACAAAGCAAATCTTAACAAATACAGGAAAATTGAAATAATTCCTTGCATTCTATCTGATCACAATGGATTCAAACTACAAATCAATAGCAAGAAAAGCTACAGAGCATACACAAAATCATGGAAACTAAACAATATACTACTAAATGATGAATGGGTCAATGAAGAAATCAAGAAGGAAATCAAAAACTTCATAAAGTCAAATGATAATAAGAACACAACATACCAAAACCTTTGGGACACAATGAAGACAGTCCTAAGAGGAAAATTTATAGCTTTAAGTGCCTATATTAAGAATTTAGAGCTGGGTGTGGTGGCACACACTTTTAATCTCAGCACTGAGGAGGCAGAGGTAGGAGGATCGCCATGAGTTCGAGGCCACCCTGAGACTACATAGTGAATTACAGGTCAGCCTGCACTACAGTGAAACCCTACCTCAATAAATAAATAAATAAATAAATAAATAAATAAATAAATAAATAAAATTATAGATGAAATAGGCACCATCCCAAAGATACCACAGAAATTTAAAAAATCATAGGGACATAGTATAAGAACATATACTCTACTAAGTTTGAAAATCTTAAAGAAATGGATGATTTCCTTGATTTATATGACCTACCTAAATTAAATAAAGATGAGATTAACTACTTAAATAGACCTATAACAAGCATGGAGATACAAGCAGTTATAAAAAAATCTCCCAACTATATTCAGGAGGCAGAGGTAGGAGGATCACCATGAGTTCAAGGCCACCCTGAGACTACATAGTGAATTCCAGGTCAACCTGTGCTAGAGTGAGACCCTACCTCGAAAAAAAAAAAAAAAAATCTCCCAACTAAAAAATGTCTAGGCCCAGATGGATTCACTGGTGAATTTTACCAGACCTTCATGGAAGAAATGCTTCTTAAACTTTTCCATAAAATAGAAAAGGAAGGGATCCTACGAAATTCCTTCTACAAATTCAGCATTACCCTGATACCAAAACCAGACAAAGATAGAACAACAACAACAAAAAAAAAATTACAGACAAATCTCCCTCATAACATAGATGCAAAAATTTTCAACAAAATATTGGCAAACAGAATACAAGAGTATATCAGAAAAAGGCCAGCTGTGGCTGTGTACACCTTTAATCCCAGCACTCGAGAGGCAGAGGTAGGAGGATCACTGTGAGTTCGAGGCTACCCTGAGACTACATAGTGAATTCCAGGTCAGCCTGAGCTAGAGTGAGACCCTACCTCCAAAAACCAAAAAAAAGAAAGATCATTCACCCTGACCAAGTAGGTTTCATCCCAAAGATGCAGGGATGGTTCAACATACACAAATCTATAAAGATAATACATTATATATATGGACTGAAGGACAAAAATCACATGATCACCTCATTAGATGCAGAAAAAGCATTTGAAAAAATTCACCATCCCTTCATGATAAAAGTCCTACAGAAATGGGGAATAGAAGGAACATTTCTCAACATAATAAAGGCTATTTATGACAAACCTACAGCCAACATAATACTAAATGGAGAAAACTGTGAAGCTTTTCTATTAAAATCAGGAACAAGACAAGGGTGTCCACTGTCCCCACTTTTATTTAATATAGTACTAGAAGTCTTAGCCATTGCAATAAGGCAAGAGACACACATAAAAGAGATACAAGTTTCAAAGGAAGAGATCAGGTTATCATTATTTGCAAATGACATGATTCTATACAGAAAGGACCCTAAAGACTCTATCAGCAAACTATTAGAGCTGATAAACACCTATAGCCATGTAGCAGGATACAAAATAAATTCACAGGAATCAGTAGCCTTCCTATATGCTAACAACAAGCACACAGAGGATGAAATCAGAGAATCACTCCCAATCACAATTGCATCAATAAATAAGTAAATAAATAAAGTACCTTTGAATAAACCAAGGAAGTGAAGGATCTCTATAATGAAAACTCTAAAATACTCAAGCAAAAAACTGTAGAAGACACTAGGAATGGAAAGACATCCCTTGCTCTTGGATTAGAAAAGAATCAATATTGTGAAAATGGCAATCTTAACAAAAGCAATCTACATATTTAATACAATCCCCATGAAAATTTCAACAGCATTCTTTACAGAAATAGAAAAAACAATCCAAAAATTCATTTGGAAGCACACAAAACCTCAACTATCTAAAAATAAATAAATAAATAAGGCTGGTGGTATCATCATACCGGATTTTAACTTATATTACAGAGCCATAGTAACAAAAGCAACATGGTACTGGCAAAAAAAAAAAACAGACATTTAGATCAATGGAACAGAATAGAGGACTCAGATGTAAGTCCAGGTAGCTATAGCCACCGGATCTTCAACAAAAATGCCAAAAATATTCATTGGAGCAAAGATAGCCTCTTCAGCAAATGGTGCTGGGAAAACTGGATATGTATCTGTACAAGGATGAAAATAGATCCTTATCTCTCTCCATGCACAAGAATTAAGTCCAAATGGAGCCGGGCATGGTTGCACACGCCTTTAATCCCAGCATTTGGGAGGCAGAAGTAGGATTATCGCCATGAGTTTGAGGCCACCCTAAGACTACATGGTGAATTCCAGGTCAGCCTGGCCTACAGCGAGACCCTACCTCAAAATAAATAAATAAATAAATAAATAAATAAATAAATAATTAAGTCCAAATGGATCAAAGACCTTAATATCAGACCTGAAACTGAAACTGAAACTGCTAGAGGAAACTGCTAGGGAAATCCTTCAACATATTGGTCTTGGCAAGGACTTTCTGACTATAACCCCAATTGCTCAGGAAAGAAAACCACACAGATCAGCTGCTGGGACCTCATGAAACTGAAAAGCTTTTGTATGGCAAAGGACACTGTGAATAGATCAAAGAGGCAACCTACAAAATGGGAGAAAATCCTTGCCAGCTATACATCTGAGAGAGGATTAATATCTAGGATATACAAAGAACTCAAAAAACTAAACAATAAGAAATCAAACAACCCAACTAAGAAATGTGCTATGGAACTAAATAGAGTTCTCAAAAGAAGAAATGAGTATGGCATATAAGTATCTAAAAAGTTGTTCTACAACCCTAGTCATCAGAGAAATGCAGATTAAAACTATGCTGAGATTCCATCTCACTACTGTCAGACTGGCTACCATCATGAAAACAAATGACCATAAATGCTGGCGAGGATGCAGAAAAAGAGGAACCCTTCTATACTGTTAGTGGGAATGCAATCTGGTCCAGCCATTGTGGAAATCAGTGTGGAGGTTCTTGAGACAGCTAAAATAGATCTACCATATAACCCAGCTATAGTACTCCTAGGCATATATCCTAAGGACTCATCTCACTACCTTAGAGATGCTTGCTCAACCATGTTTATTGCCGCTCTGTTCACAATAGCTAGGAAATGGAACCAGCCTAGATGTCCCTCAACTGATGAGCGGATAATGAAGATGTGGCACATTTACACAATGGAGTTCTCCTCAGTGGTAAAGAAAAATGAAGTTATGAAATTTGCAGGAAAATGGATGAATCTGGAAAGTATTATACTTTGTGAGGTAACCCAGGCCCAGAAAGCCAAACATTACATGTTCTCTCTCATATGTGGGTCCTAGCTACAAATTGTTGGACTTCTATGTGAGTAGGAATAAAACTCAGTAGCAGACGCAAGTAAGCTAGAAAGGGGATATAAAGGAAATAGAAAGGGAAGGAGGGGGGAACTTAATAGGATGGTATTGTGTATATGTAAGTAGAAGAACAGATTAATGGGGGTGAAAAGGCCAAAGTGATGTCAGGGGAAGAGATTGAGTAAAGAAAACGTGGAGGGAGGACTAATCAAAATCTAAGAAGATATAAATAAGTCATATGGAAACCTACTTTCTTGGACCATGGAAGACTCAGAAGCCATAGATTATTACTAGAAAATTTTCAGTGCCAGGGATGGGATACCTTCCAGTGATTTGTTGGCCGGGGAGGTCCCTGATGCCCCCAAAACATTACAGGCCATTGCCAAGACCCTTGGTTTCCCACCAGGAATAGATGGTAAGACCCTATTCCTGAAGATTCCACATAGTTGGACTGCAAGGTCACTGAGAAATCCTGCTGGAGCTGAGCTAAAAACCTCTTCCATGTAGAGCAGCTGACAGAAAGCTGGAGAAAGCTATGCTGCATGCAATTTAATGGCAGAGAGAGAAATCACCAGTGAGGATACTCAACAGTGGACACTGCAAGCCTTAAATTTGGCCAGCCAGGCCAAATGAGCCAATGGGTACAATAGTGGCATGTCTGTTATGGGGGAAACCAACCACTCTTTAATTGGACTGGAGGCCCGCTCCATGGAAGGGAATACATCCCTGATACTGAAAACCTACAACAGGGGTGGTCATGAGCTCTAGGGTTTATAACATCTGCTGGTGTCTGGCTAAATGTATATACTATGCTCACCAAACTGCCCAGTAAGCACTTCTCTTAATGTTCATACCCATATATTAAGGCTACTCTCACTTTTGGTTACAGAACCTTCTCTTTTTAGATGGCAGTGACCTTGGGATGACTCAGAAGGCATCATGGTGCTAAGAAGTGACAGAGGAGTGCTCAGCACTGCAATATCTCTATCACACCTTCCAAGGCTCAGGGTCCATTGCGGAAGAGGTGGTGGAAAGAATGTAAGGGCCAAAGGAAGGGTAGGACTCCTTACAATGTGCTCCTCCAGACCCAAAATGGCCTGGATATCCATGACCTCACAGTGCCTGACACTACCTACACAAGACCATCATAAGAGGAGGAAAAGATCATGACATCAAAATAAAAGAGAGACTGATTGAGGGAGGGAGGGGATACAATGGAGAGTGGAGTTTCAAAGGGGAAAGTGGGGGGAAGGAGGGAATTACCATGGGATATTGTTTATAATTAGGGAAGTTGTCAATAAAATAAAAAATTTTTAAAAAGTGAATCCTTAGCCAGGTGTGGTAGCACATGCCTTTAGTCCCAGCATTCAGGAGGCAGAGGTAGGAGGATTGCCATGAGTTCGAGGCCACCCTGAGAATACAGAGTGAATTCCAGGTCAGCCTGTGCTAGAATGAGACCCTACCTCAAAAAAATAAAAAATTAAAAAAAAACAAGTGAAGTCTTGCATGAGTAGATCTTCAAAGCCTTTATGAGTTTAAGTTGGCTATGATCACATATGACTCTGGGTCTATGTTTTTAATGCTCTGTGGGGCACCTGTAGTGACATTTACATATGAATTGAACCTTTTACTGCCAGAATTTTCTTGGTAAGGCCAACAAGACCCATAGGCATTTGGACATGGCAACCTGGGACTGCTGTGGAGGACGACCCTAATTTCATGACATACTTAGGGTTACATTTTCTGACGGAAAGTGATGATGGTGCAAGCTTCCCTTGCGGACGGATGTGAGCCAATCCTCTGCCAACTCAATGATCAAGAGGGGCAGAGATGGTTTAGCGCTTAAGACACTTGCCTGCGAAGCCTAAGGACCTATATTCATTTCTCCACATAGCACGACTCTAAGCCAGACACATAAAGTTGAGGCAAGCGCAAGGTGGCACATGCCCACTAGGTGGCACAAGCGTGTGGAGTTCGACTGCAGTGGCTGAGGCCCTCTCTGTCTCTACCTGGCTCTCTCTGAAAAAATTTTTAAAAAATTACAAAGGGGGAGTAAAGGCATAAGAACTCTCAGGACCTGCTTGAGATAGGAACAAGAATTTTGTCACGGAGAGTAGGAATTGGGACCCAGGTTTAATTCAACCAATCTAAGGCACAGGGGAGTCCAAGGTGCAAACACATTACATTTTCTTATTTATTTATTTATTCCAGAGAGAGAGAAAGAGGCAGGAGAATGAGAGAGAATGGGCACGCCAGGGCCTCCAGCCACGGCAAACAAAATCCAGACACTTGTGCCACCTTGTGCGTCTGGCTTTACTTGTGTACTAGGGAATCAAACCTGGGTCCTTTGGCTTTGCTGGCAAACACCTTAAGCGCTAAACTATCTCTCCAGCCCCATTCCCATTTTCTGTGCTGATGATGGCTTAACTTGTGTAAGCAGGGCCTTCATTTCATTGTCTTCCTCTCCTTCCTTCATAAGAGGAATCCCTTCACTGGCCCTGACCCTGTAGCAAACACGTCCCCATCTCTCCTCCACTAATTTCCTCCCCTCACCCTAATCCCCTTCCTGTCTGAGAACATCCCCATCTCCACAGACCAGGAGCATGGGTTGTCTATGAGTCGGCCACGGGTATTGACTGTATCAACACACGGGATCCCGAAATGCAGCCCTCCCCGCCCCTCATATGGGCTTTGCATCCTGGAAACTATTTCCCCTTCTTCCATGATTGAGAACAAAATTAAATTCATAATTTTACAATTTTTCAGAACTGCCTCACTCCAAGGGGGAAAGGGAAGCTTTCGGTAACCTCTACTCAGTAGCCAAGAATTAGCAAGGAAAACATTGCTTCCCACTCTCTAATTGATGTCTCTGCCAAAGGCTCCAGGTATGTCAGACCCTGAACATTCATCCTTGGGGAATTGGTCTCAGGAAACACATCCTCCCAGGCCATATGAGTTTCCTGTCACCAACTGGGCTCCAGAAGTCCACTCATGCAATTTTCTGCATAGAAACCCATCTCTCTTTTTTTTGAAATGAAAAATAACTTGTTAAACCCCTCCCTGGTCACTTTTTTTTTTCCCCCTCCTCCCAGAGAAACACATTAAAGTAAACAAATGTGAGATGTGAAATGAAAACAGGGCCTCGAGGCACCTGCAGGGTCTTACCAGCTCACATTACAAAGCCCCATCTGAAGTGGCCGAGAACTGTTTCCATTACAAATAGCCAGTTCTCTTGAAAGTCAGGCAAAAGCCAAATTAGTCAGATTACATCAGGATATATTTTCCTGGAGCATAAGGTCTTTGGAAACACCTGCCTGACATATTTCAGACGTGTGCAGAGGCAAGCAGGCCCTTGGTGGGTTCCAAGGCTCGTCAAAGTCTCAACAAAAATGGGTGTTTGGGTTTTACTGAGTAAAACTGAGTGAGATGGCTGTGTGGAATTCCAGTCGCTACAGACTGACTTTGTGGTGCACAAAGTTTAACCATCTCTTGTCCTGGTGCCAGAAGGGTCCTGAAACTCAGGCCGTCTGAGACAGGGCCCTCCCCCGCAGGAGGAGAGGTGCTTGGGGGTTCTGTGTTCTGGTGCTTTTTGAGGCCTGGATGGAAATACTAGAATTAGGGAGGGGGGCAGAATCAGAAACAGGTGGGAAAGAGGATCACCCCCTCGATGGTAGTGCCGCAGGCAAAAGCCAAGGGGACATGTACTTTCTCTTTTCCCATAATAATTAGCATTCTGCCCTTGACAACCTTTCCCGATTTAGACTTTAATATTTATTTTATTACCACTTGGTAACCATGGGTAATTGACTTTTTCAAATGATCTGTGGGGCTGAGAAAGTTCGCAGTCAAGTGGGTTAAATAAATCACGGCCAATCCATAATCTGGAATCCTATGTGGTCACTGACATGAACAAGAGAGGCTGGCAGACTTTTCAGATAACCCTGGGTTCGGGAGGCGGAGGAGTTCAGTTGCAAAACAATGCATATTTGATGATTTCATTTAAAAAGGGAGGGAATCGCAGGAACTTGCATATACACACGCGCGCGCGCACACACACACACACACACACACACACACAGGTACTCATCCAACCCAAGCACTTCACAAAACACATGGAAAATAGGCTAAAAGAAGGAATGGCAGTCAATCGATGGTGACCCCTCTGGAGGGACTAGGGACAGGAAAAAGGGAGGAAAGTCCTCTATGTTCTCACTTGCACTATGTTTGAAATAGTTACCATGAAAATAGAGTCATACATGACTTGATATTTTAAAAAAAAAGGCTGGAGAGATGGCTTAGCGGTTAAGGGCTTGCCTGTGAAGCCTAAGGACCCCAGTTCAAGGCTCGATTCCCCAGGACCCACGTTAGCCAGATGCACAAGGGGGCGCATGCATTTGGAATTCGTTTGCAGTGGCTGGAGGCCCTGGTGCACCCATTTTCTCTCTCTCTCTCTCTCTCTCTCTCTCTCTGTCTCTCTCTACCCTCCTCCCTCCCTCCCTCCCTTTTTCTCTCTCTGTCACTCTCAAATAAATAAATAAAAATGATTTTTTTAAAAAACACCTACCCATAATAAAATAACACACACCACACACACGCACACTGGGGGCTAAGGAGATGGCTCAGTAGTTAAAGGCATTTGCTTACAAAGCCTGCTAGCCTGGGTTCAATTCCCCAGCCATCCATATAAAGCCCAAACAGGCATTCATTTACAGTGGCAAGAGACCCCTGCATGCCCACCCACCCCACCCCCACACACATATAAATAAATAAACAAATAAATAAATAATTTTCAATGTGTGTTGAAGACAGAGCGTTTCAGTTGAGTTCTGCCAAGGGCAAACATAAGGCCAGGGACTTGACCAGGCTCCAGGATTCTTCCACCCAAATTATTCCAACTGTTGCTTCTATGCCCAGCGGCAAGAACCCAGGTCACTGGGACTGCTCAGCAATGTCACTGGTGTGACTCGCTGCTCTGGGGTCAGTCATCCTGTGCTCGTCTCCTGGCTCAGCCGTCACGAGCAGGAAGCCAGAGGACTCCCTGTTTAATTCTGTGCTGACAGTGGAAGTTACCTGACATGGTGGTCAAGGGGACAAAACCAGTTGAGTAAAAGCACCTGTCACAGCGCCCGGCACGTGGAGGACACTCTGAACACGGGCAGTATCGTTAGTCTCTGACACTCCACAAGGGTGCACACGTCACATGTGCCTGTCCCAAAGACCATCGGTTATACGGTTTGTGCAGGTGAACATTTCTCCCAACAATAAGGAGGCGGGGTTTGTCCATCGGCAGGAGTAAAGCCACACTCAGGCCTTATGTGGAAATGAGGAAGAACTGGCTTCAATCACAGAGCTCTTTATGGCGCACGCCAAGACATGTGGACTCGAGTCTCCAAACACGCTCAGGTGAGGCGTGCCAGTGGGTCCCCAAGAAGCCAAGACCAGACCACAAAACCCAAGGGAAGCCAGACACAGATCCCGGCCTCCAAAGCATCTGTCATCAGGGAGCTGAGGTTCTAAAGGTTTGCGGAAGAGGGTAGAGATGGCCAGGACTTTCCACACGGCACCTTGTGTAGCACACCCGCTGGATTCAAAGACCAAGGTTGAACCAAAGGGCCCGAGTCTGCATCATGCCAGGAAGAGGTTGACTTGCAGAGCGAGGGAGATGGTCACCGAACCCAGCGCATGCCTGGCGCAGCCTGCCGCCCCGCCCGACGGGTCGCAGTGGTAACAAGCAAACACTGCAGCCAGCCCTTGTCTCACGCATCACAGCCCCGATCGGCAGCCCGGTCCCCCAGTCCCTACCCCCAGCCCGTCAGCTTTTTACGACGGTGATGATGTAAGGAGGTAGAGAAAACACAGCTGGTTCTGTGTGCCATTTCCACAGAGGCATGGGGAGAATGTGCGCCTGTCCCCAGCCACCACCCTTCACAGCTGCTCAGCTCCCCTCCAGAGGACAGGGGTACCCACCACTTCTCACAGAAGGAAACACGTGGTGTAAACCAATGACACATTTCTTTAATAAAAACAAAAAAAAATTTTAAAAGATCAAATGCAGACTTTTTTTTTTCTTCCCAAGGTAGGGTCTCACTCTAACTCAGGCTGACCTAGAATTCACTATGTAGTCTCAGGGGGGGGCCTTGAACTCACGGCGATCCTCCTACCTTTGCCTCCCTAGTGCTGGGCTTAAAGACGTGCGCCACCATGCCGGGCTAAGACCCTTTTATAACACAAGATTTTGGGGGTTCTCTGTCTCTGCTGCCATCATCTTCATTTTTTTTTTTTTAAGTTTTTGTTTTGTTTTGTTTTGTTTTGTGTTTTTTCTTCCAGGACAGTGTTTCACTCTAGCCCAGGCTGACCTGGAACTCACTCTGTAGCCCCAGGCTGGCTTCGCTCTCACAGAGATTCTCCTGCCTCACCTCCTGAGTGCTCCGATTATAGGCGTGTGCCACCATGCCCTGCTAATTCTCTTCATTTTTAAAAATTATTTATTTATTTATTTATTTGAAAGCACAGGGAGAGAGAGGAAAAAAATTGGGTACACCAGGGCCTGTTGCTACTGCAAATGAAGGCCAGATGCATGTGCCACTTTGTGTGTCTGGCTTTTCACGCGTACTGAGGAAGCGAATCCAGGCCAGCAGTCTGCAAGCAAGCGCCTTTAACCGCTGAGCCATCCCCCCCAGCCCCCGTCTTCCCCATTCTTGTTTTTAGCTGTCACTTTAGCTATCACAGTCAGCACTCCGTAGCCCAGGGTTGTGCATCTGCAATCCACAAACTGAAAACACTCTGAAGAAAATTCCATGTACACTGACCATACGGGCTTCTCCGCTGGTTGTTACTCCCAAGGGATGTGGCGTAGCAACTATTGACTCAGTGTCACATTGTACCCGGGAGTCTACGCGATCTAAAGGTGATTTAGGGTACACTGGGGGATGCGCACAGGTTATGCACAAATACTGTGCCAGCTACTAGTGGTTGAATACCTATTCGGGTATTCTGTTTCAGCAACAGAAACAAAGACAGTAGACTAAAAACAGCAGCTGAAGCCCGGCGTGATGGCGCACGCCTTTAATCCCAGCACCGGGGAGGCAGAGGTAGGAGGATCGCTGTGAGTTCAAGGTCACCCTGAGACTACAGAGTGAATTCCAGGTCAGCCTGGGCTAGAGCGAGACCCTACCTCAAAAAAAAAAAAAAAAAAAAACAGCAGCTGAGGCCTCTCATGGTCTGCTCCCCAGCCACCTTCCTTTCTTTCCCATTCTTGCTACTAACATTTTTGGGGTTTGGGTTTGGTTTTGGTTTGGGGGGGAGGGTCGTTTTTTTGGTTTTTTATTTTTTTTTTTAAGGTAGGGGCTCACTCTACTCCAGACTGACTTAGAAGTCACTGTGTAGTCTCAGGCTGGCCTCAAACTCAAAGTGATCCTCCTACCTCTCCCTCCCGAGTGCTAGGATTCAAGGCGTGCACCACCACACCCGCTCTACAGACATTCTATCCCATGCACAGACACGCTTAGAGCCGCTGGCATATGCTGTCGACTGCTCCTCCACCCCTGCTCAGCTGGGCCTGGAACCTGCTTCCCTGCTCAGCTCAGCTCTAACCCCAGGCCAGTTCCTGCTCTGTCTCTCTTTGGACTTCAAGGCACAGGAGCAGCCCCTCTCTAATAGCATGGTAGGGTAATGAGCTCACTGCTTATAGACCCTGTGCACTGCATGGGCAGACACAGTTCATATACCACATAGCTGGGGATGGGGGGACCGGGGGTGCTCAGTGCCATAGGCAGACCATTCCATTGTACCCTAAAACCCAACATTCAAGAATCTGCAGTCATATACCCTCAAGGCTGGGCAAGTTGTCAGAGATATCATCAACACTTCACATCGGAATGATGTCTTGCCCCGAGAAAGTCCTTTTCATATGTGTTTTCTTTTTGTTGATATTTATTTATTTGAGAGAGAGAGCAAACGGGAGAGAGAATAGAGGAGAGAGAAAGGGAGAATGGGAGCACCTCAGATAGAGTCACCATTTTGTGTGTCTGGCGTGAGTACTGGGAAATCAAACCCAGGCTGTCAGGCTTTGCAGTCAAGTGCCTTTTTTGTTTGTTCGTTTGTTTGTTTTTGGTTTTGGTTTTCAAGGTAGGGTCTCACTTTAGTCCAGGTTGACCTGGAATTCACTATGGAGTCTCAGGGTGGCCTCAAACTCACAGCGATCCTCCTGCCTCTGCCTCCCGAGTGCTGGGATTAAAGGCGTGCAACACCACCCCCGGCTGAAGTGCCTTTAACCACTGAGCAATCTTCCCAGCCCTGCGCTTTCTGCTTTTTAACTACTTTTATTTATTTATTTGCAAGGTGACAGAGAGAATGGGCCCGCCAGGCCCTCTGGCAGCTGCAAATGAACTCCAGGATGATGTGCCACCTTGTGCATCTGCTTTTAGGTGGGTACTGGGGAATCAAACCTGGGTTGCAGGCAAGCGCCCTAACTGCTGAACCATCTCCCCAGCTCTGTGCTTTCTCTGGAGGCTAATAAAAGGCCATGTAGCAATTGTCTCACTCACTCCCTTTAAGGAAACGGAGTGTCACAAAAGTAAAGGGCTTCTCTCCCGCTCGGGTAACGTGTAGGTGACAGAGTACAGCCCTCCTAGCTCCCAGGTGATCAGCTGTTCCTGAAACTCAAGAAGCCCACCAACTTCATCTTCACAGGTGACAACGGTGGAAAATGTCCCATGGGAGAGATGAAAGTGGCCTATCTGATGGCATGGGGAATTCAGGTGATCTTGGAGGCAAGAACTCCCTATTTTCTCTCTGGTAGCCCCAGGCGATGGGCACTTGGTCACAAACTAGATAGTAAATTATACACTCAGACTTTCTTAATGTGTTCTACATGTCTTGAATATGCTGTGGGCCCAGCCTCTTTTAACCCTTGAGACCAGGTAGCCACTTCATCAGTGTTCTGGAAAGTCTCAGTGTTTTTGGTGTGTGTGTGTGTGTGTGTGTGTGTATGTATGTATGTGTGAGTGCACCAGGACCTGTCACTACTGCAAATGAACGCCAGATGCTTGGACCACTTTTTGTGTTTAGCTTACATAGGTAGTTTATGAACTGAACCAGGTTGGCAGGCTTTGCAAGCAAGCACCTTTAACTACGGAGCCATCTTCTTCCTAGTCCATGTCTCAGCTGCTCTCCACACCTTGCGTCAATGATGTGAGGCCAATTTTGGAATCCCTCTCACACAGATGAAGCCAGCTGAGCCTCAGAAAGGCAAAGTACCGCCAAAGGTCATCAAGTAATCATTGGCCAAGCCCAAAGTACAAACGACGTCCCTGGGACCGAACAGCTCTTAACACCCTTCCACAAGGCACCTTCTATAACCATCTCATCAATCAATCGTACACAGGGTGCCAGCCAGTTGAGGCCTCTTGGTTGGGAGCGTTGAGCAAACGTGGCACAGCTGTGTAAGGAAGAAAACGCACAGTGTGCCAACCAACCACCAGGCTCACTGAGACTCTGTTCCTCCTCGGACCCTGAGTACGATAGTCTCCACAGAGTTTCAGGTCATCAAGTGGGGCAACACCCTCGACAGATGTTTTCCCCACCAAATTGGCCAGTGATCTCACTGTAACTGTCTTTTGCCCAACGTCAAACAACAGGCCAGTTAGTCCAGCTCCACTGGCCAATACAGTGGAAAGAGAAAATAAACAAAGCCATTTGTCTGTAAGAGATGACCCAGTTGAGAACTGAATCTGGCTGGTCATTTTACTACACTGGGCAATGAATTCAGTTGGATCACCTTGAAGTCCTTGGTGGATCCAGACAGAACCAGTTGAAGCATTGGCAAGATCTATATGCGGCCCTATAAGTGGCTTTGAAGCCCACATCAAATTAATGATAGGAGTTGTGCATTTTCCGTGTTATGTAATGCCTGCCCCTGCTGAATGCTTGCTGGGAATCATTATTTTCAAAGGCCTCCGAGCTGCATTATGTAAGAGAACTGGTTCATGCCTTACAAGCAGACGAAGGCAAAAAATGACATTTAAGAGATTGCACAAGTTTTAAAACGAGTGGCTCTACAAATAAACAGTGATTTTTAAAAGAAAGAAGAAAAAAGAATCTCTAAACCCAATAAAGATGTGACAGGGGCCGAGCAAGATGAAAAGAAGAAGTTTAAAGCTGTGGTGAGCCACCTTCTCGTGGCGTTGGAGCCCTCAAATCCAGGATAATTCCTCACACGGAAGGAAGAGCAGACACTTAAAAATAACCACCAGCAACTTACCCTCCCTCTCAGCCCCACCCACGGCCACTACCAAAGTGCTTGCATTCATTGTGAAAAGTACCAGGGAGCCAGCGAAAGACTTTAGCAGAAAGCAAGGCGGTCCATTCCTTCCCCGGCCCTGTAAATAGACTCCAGCCAGATGCCTCCCCAGTCGTCCTGGGCAGAACTCAGAGTCACCGACAATGGATGGATACCTGTGCTTGTTATCCATTCAGCTCACACCCGCTTATGCCCTAGAACAGCCAAAAACAGCTAACATCCGTTAAGAATTTACCGTTAGCCAGGCATGGTGGCGCACGCCTTTAATCCCAGCACTCGGGAGGCAGAGGTAGGAGGATCGCCATGAGTTTGAGGCCACCCTGAGACTACATAGTGAATTCCAGGTCAGCCTGAGCTAGAGTGAGACCCTACCTCGAAAAAAAAAAAAAAAAGAATTTACTGTACTTCAGCCCTGTTTAAGCAAGTCATACGGTGGCTGTCTATATCTGTGGGCTCTACCATGGACTCAAAAAAAATTTAGGAGAGGGCTGGAGAGATGGATTAGCAGTTAAATGCTTGCCTGTGAAGCCTAAGGACCCCAGTTCGAGGCTCAGTTCCCCAGTACCCACATCAGCCAGATGCACAAGGTGGCGCATGCATCTGGAGTTCATTTGCAGCAGCTGGAGGCCCTGATGCACCCATTTTCTCCCCCCCCCCTCTCTCTCTCTCTCTCTCTCTCTCTCTTTCTCTCTCTCTCTCTCTTTTTCTCTCTCTGTCTGTCTGTCACTCTCAAGTAAATAAAACTTCAGGAGAGACTTTCTGACCATTTTTCCTGAACAATACAGTCTAACAGAGGGTATATATTACATTTATATAACATGTGTATTATATAGTCAGATAGAAATGGCTTAAATTGTATGAAAGTGTGCAAGTTACATGTAAGCATTATGCCATTTTATAGAAGAAACTTGGGTATCTCTAGAGTTTGGTACTCCCAGGGGTCCTGGAATCAATTCTACATGTTGTTGGGGGACAAGTGTAAGCATTATCTCATTTAATGCTCAAAAAACTTTCTGAGGCACCCAGTGGAGAGGCATTCACATGCCTTACTTCTTGGTCAGCCCCAGAGCCTAAAAAGGTGAATCTGTTGGAGAAAAAAAAAAAAAAGGAAAATATGTTCCAGAAGGAACTGTCTGAGGGTTCATCATAGCTTCTGTACATGGGAAAGGGAACAATATTCACTTACAGAACATAGGAGGTAGCCGCATGTGGTGGCGCACGCCTTTAATCCCAGCACTCGGGAGGCAGAGGTAGGAGGATCACCATGAGTTCAAGGCTACCATGAGACTACATAGTGAATTCCAGGTCAGCCTAGACCAGAGTGAGATCCTACCTTGAAAAAAAAAAAAACATAGGTGGCTAGTTTTTTTTTGTTTTGTTTGTTTGGTTGGTTTTGGTTTTTCAAGGTAGGGTCTCACTCTAGTCCAGGCTGACCTAGAATTCACTATGTAGTCTCAGGATGGCCTTGAACTCATGGCAATCCTCCTACCTCTGTGTCCAAATGCTGGGATTAAAGTCTCCTTTGAAGATCCATTAGTGACCTCCAAAATGAATCCTTGATTAAATTTTGGCTACCTTGTTGGTCTTAAAAACTCAGAGAGAAATGTACAACCAAAGATAACAGGACACCTCAAATATTATATGACTGGCCTATGAAGTAACATAGTAAAAGCTTTCCAAAAGGGGAACCAAACAAGGCCTTAGGACATACTGGCCCCTCTCTAATAGTTCTACTTCTATAATAAGGGGAAAAAAAACACAGATGTCAGAATGGTTATTTTTAAATCTAAAATATATATGGATGACTCTGACCAAGGGTCGCTTAGTTTTAAAAACCTTCCTTATACCGGGAACAATGGTGAGTCCCTTCTAACTTGCTCCAGAACATCATTAAATAAGTTCTGAGACCAAAATATCTTGTACAGCCCCTATTGGCACCTAATGGCTCTATGGTACCAACCTTTGGCCCTGGCTACCCCCAGGACAAATTTTAAAAGGTACACTCTGAAAGGCTATTATACAAAATATGGTATATTCACCATTATCAAGGTTAAATGTTGTGGATATACTCCTGATAACTCTGCTAGTATCACATCTGTTTTATAAGCCATACGGAAACAGATTCAGGCCATGTCAGACACTACTGTGCCATTCCATGAACGGTCCTAGGAGAAAACCTCATCCAGCTCATGTTCAGATGGTCCTGAGACCATCCGACTCCACCTGCCTGGATTCCCTCGAATGCTCCCCAAGGCCTAGAAGTCCATAAGAAGAAAACTCTAAAGATGACCAGTTTGCCATGTGCTGCTCACTTCTCATTAACTCCTTACACTTATCCTTTCTCCCCAACAATTTCTTCCAAGACTGTCTTCTTGCCCTCCACCAATACACTTTTGTGGTTCTTTAGAACAGTTCCCCTGTCTGGGAGAGACTCTCTAACTGCCATATTTCAACACCCCCACTCAGCCGGAAGTAATTCAAGATCTGATGTCATTGCCCCCTGTCCTCTAACAGCAGTTAGAGTGTCTTCTCATAAGGGGGGCAGGGAATGAGAGGGAGTACAGTTAGGGTGCCTGGACCCCTGAAAGCAGAAAAGGCAAGAAAGTCTGCACAGGAGTTAAACATTGTGGTTAGTCAAGTTCAGCCCTTGGAACTTGGTGTCAGAGCTAGCCTCTTCCTGAGACAGCCCCTAGCCCTAACCGACCAGCTTTCCTTCTGGTTCACCTGAGCCAGAAGACAGCCCACCACTATAAGGTTATATATACCTTTGCAAGGGGACAGCAGGCTCTCTGAACACTTGGGAACTTCCAGCTATGGGTGAGTTTTTCCCTTGGGGGGCCTGGACTGGCTCAGCCCAGGCCCAGGTCTAGGTCCAGGCCCAGGCCCAGCCGGGAGAGCCCCCTAACCCTTACTCTCACATGGGCTCCTTTACCCCCCTCCAACTCCCCACATGGCACAGGAGTTCTTTGAACTGTCTTTACTCATTTTTTTTCCAAGGTAGGGTCTCACTCTAGTCCAGGCTGACCTGGACTTCACTATGTAGTCTCTGAGTGGCCTCAAACTCATGGCGATCCTCCTACCTCTGCCTCCCGAGTGCTGGGATTAAATGTGTGCGCCACCACGCCCGGCTCTTTTCTCTTCTCAGTTTTCCCAGGCCCTCCACGTGGGATCTCTAGTCATGGGGTTGTCTTTCCTTGGCTCTGTACTTCCCAAAATAAATATAATAATTTAATATTTTTTTTTTAAAAAAAGCTGCTTGTGGGGGGGCAGTGCTGAAGAGATGGCTCAACAGTTAAGGCACTTGCCTGCAAAGCCAAAGGACCCCAGTTCAATTCCACAGGACCCATGTAAGCCAGATGCACAAGGTGGTGCATGCATCTGGAGTTTGTTTGCAGTGGCTGAAGGCCCTAGCATGCCCATTCTTTCTTTTTCTCTCTATCTGCCTCTCTTCCTCTCTCTTTCTCTATCAAATAATAAATAAATAAAAATAAAATATTTTTTAAAAAGCTGCTTGTGGGGCTGGAGAGATGGCTCAGAAGTTAAGGTGCTTGCCTGCAAAACCTAAGGGCCCAGGTTCAGTTCCCTAGTATCCAAGTAAATCCAGATACACAAGGTGGCACATGTGTCTAGAGTTTGTTTGCAGTTCCTAGACGCCCTGGTGTGCCTAGTCTCTCTCTCTTTCTATCTTCTTCTCTCTCTCTCTCTCAAATAAATAAATGAAATATATTTTTTTCTTTATATATATATTTTTTTATTTAGTTAGTTATTTGAGAGAGAGAAAGAGACAGAGAGAGAGAGAGAGACTAGGCACGCCTCCAGCCACTGCAAACGAACCCCAAATGCATGCGCCCCCTTGTGCATCTGGCTTATGTGGGTCCTGGAGAGTCGAACTGGGATCCTTTGGCTTTGCAGGCAAATGCCTTAATCGCTAAGCCATCTCTCCAACCCTAAAATACATGTTTTCAAAAGCTGCTTGTTTTAAAAAGAGAAAACCTTATGAGGGGGCTGGGGAGATGGGTCCAGGGATAAAGTGTTTCTTGCGCAAGCATGAGGACCTGAGTTCCAATCCACAGCACCCATATAAAGCCAGACATGGTGGCACACACCTGTAACCCTCTGGGGGGGAGGAGATGGGAGGACTCCTGGGGCTTGCTGGCTATCTAGTCTAGCCAAATCTGGGAGCGACTGAGGAGGACACCTGACATTGACCTCTGGCCTGCACAATACATACGTGCACACGCACCTACACATACACAAGTGTCCACATACATACAAACATTCATACACACATATAGAAACAATGAATGAGCCAGCTGGGTGTGGTGGCACAGACCTTTAATCCCACCACTCAGAGGCAGAAATAGGAGGATCGCTGTGAGCTCAAAGCCACCCTGAGACTACATAATGAGTTCTAGGTCAGCCTGGCCTAGAGTGAGACCCTACCTCGAGAAACAAAAACAAAAAGAATTAATTAATTTATTTATAAAATAAAGCTCGGGCTGTAGAGATGGTTCCACTGTGAAAGCTGCTTGCCTGCAAAGCCTGGTAACCTGGGTCCTACTTCTCAGTGCCCATGTAAGAGCCAGATGCACAAGGTGGCAGATGCATCTGGAGTTCGTTTGCAGTGGCTGGAGGCCCTGATGGGTCCATTCTCTCCCTCTCTCTCTCTCTCTCTCTCTCTCTCTTCCTATCTTTCAACTTCTATCAAATAAATAAATATTTTTTAAAAAGATCTTTCTGAAAGATTACATGATCAAACCCAGTTTAAAATGAAGGCGTGCACAGAATGGGAAGAACACTGTGAGATGCTGTCCACGCCCCCCCCAACCCCCACACACACATAGACACTGACTGGTACATTCGTGACCCACAGTGAATACTGACAACCCCACTGAGGATGGTCCCCAATAGAATGGGGTTATTCATAAGAACATAACCTGATGTGAAATATGATCAATGTGAAATTTGTTCATATGGCTCAGCGGTAAGGGCCTGGCTTTGCAAAGCTAAAGGAGCCAGGTTCGATTCCCCAGGACCCACATAAAGTCAGATGCACAGAGTGGTGCATATATCTGGAGTTCATTTGCAGTGGCTAGAGGGCCTGGTGAACCCATCCTCTCTCTCTCTCTCTCTCTCTCTCTCTCTCTCTCTCTCTCTCTTCTCTCTCTTTCTCCTTGCAAATAAATAGATAAAATAAAAAGTAAATCTATGAAAGTCAAACATCTTCGCACCTAGGGAACTACAGGTTATATTCTGATTTTTGATTTTTGGGGTTTTTTTGGTTTTTTGGATTTTTGAGGTCAAGTCTCACTCTAGTCCAGGCTGACCTGGAATTTGCTCAGGTGGCCTTGAACTCATGGCATTCCTCCTACCTCTGCCTCCCAGTGGCTGGGATTAAAGGCGTGTGCCACCACACCTGACTTTATATTTTGTTCTAACGACTCTCTACCTGCTCTTCTGCCCACCCCCAGCCTTCTCCTCGACACACGTGTCCCCTCTGGCTCTCTGCAGTGGGTCAGGCACACCCTCAACGGACACAACCTGTTCCAGATGGTCAATTATCCTTGCTTTGTGGTTGAGAGAGCTCGCACACCAATCAACTCAATTTACTCATTAACTGGCACTGATGGAAAGGATGTTGGCTTAAGTAATCAAGTTTCCAGTCTGGCTCCAATCAATTTTCAACAACCTCATTTCTTCTCTCTCCAGCCTCTTCGTCTTCTCTTTGCCTCTACCCAAATAGGGTTGATTAAGGAGAGCTTACATCAGCCATTGGTGGAACTAAGCCGCCACTGAGGCACAGGGACCCTCACAACACCTCAGAGGGACTCACGGCTGGGGTCTCTCTTGGGACTACATTTTGCAAGGATCCTATTAGACCAGTCAAACAAGAATCCTCCCACCCTTGATATATCCTTTTAGCAATCTTCCATCCACTAATTCCCTCATCTGGCTCCTTGGCTAAACATCCACGCTTGTGCCTTGCACACTCGTCCTCAGAGTTGAGCCAGTGTCTTCCCCCATTGCAACAGTCCTCAATCAAGCCTTCTTGTTTCTTAACAAGTGTCATGATCATTTTATCGCTCTTCGGCTAAAGGATGTTCCCTCATCCACAGTCACACCTCTTCCCTGCAGAAGACCACATTAAATGATTGGTTGGTGTGGGGACACAAAATCCCAGGCTTCTGATCTTTTAAAAAAAAAAAAAATGGGAGGGCGGCTAGTGCTGGAGAGATGGCTTAGCGCTTAAGCACCTGCCTGTGATGCCTAAGGACCCTGGTTCGAGGCTCGATTCCCCAGGGCCCACCTTAGGCAGATGCACAAGGGGGCGCACACGTCTGGAGTTTGTTTGCAATGGCTGGAGGCCCTGGCGCGCCCATTCTCCCTCTTTCTCTATCTGCCTCTTTCTCTCTCTGCCACTCTCAAATAAATAAATAAAGATAAACAAATAGAAGGGGGGGGCTAGAGGGATGGCTTAGCAGTTAAAGCACTTGCCTGTAAAGCCAAAGAACCCAGGTTCAATTCCCCATGACCTACAGAAGCCAGAAGCACAAGGTGGCACATGCATCTGGAGTTCATTTGCAGTGGCTGGAGGCCCCGGTGTGCCCATTCTCCCTGTCTCTGTCTCTCTCGCTCTCTCAACTAAATAAATAAATATTTATTAAAATAAATAAATACTAAAAATTTAAAAATTGGGGTGCTAGAGAGATGGCTTAATGGTTAACGTGTTTGCCTGCAAAGCCAAAGGATCCCCATTTGACTCTCTAGGACCCACATAAGCCAGATGCACAAGGGGGCACATGCATCTGGAGTTCATCTGCAATGTCTTCAGGCCCGAGTGTGCCCATTCATTCTCTCTCTCTCAAATAAATAAAATTTTAAAAAAATTTTAAATTAAAAAATTTAAAACTTAATTAGTTATTTAGTTGCAAGCAGAGAAAGACAGAGAGAAAAGAGAGAATGAGCACATAAGGGCCTCTAGCCACTGCAAACAAACTCCAGGGGCTTCATGTGTATACTGGGGAATCAAAGCCAGGTTGTTAGGCTTTGCAGGCAAGCACCTTAATCGCTGAGCCATCTCTCTAGCCCCCTGGCTTCTGGTCTCAATCTAGGACATCTGTGCAGGGCAGGACCACTGCAGAGTCCCCACAGCAATCAACTACAATGGAATCACAGTTACACTCTTTTCCTTTGCTGTCCCCGAGAGCTCTCCCAGGGAAGCCACTGGCTGGCACGTCTGTCTCAGCCTCTCTTTCCCGGGGATCGAGCCTCAGATGGGTAGGTCAGAGACAGGCTGTACTATGGGACCTTAGAGCTGACCACTCCTGGCCAACTAGCACAAAATCATCCTTACCTGTGGCAAGTGGGGTGTGGTAGCCACTGCGTGAAGGCTACAGTGCTATGGTCCAAGCCTTCATAAGTCACATGAGGTAGGTAGCCAGGCAGGAAACACACTGGTAGGCCCACTGGCTTCTGTGAGGTTTGGGGATGCAGAAATTGTAAAGACAACAGAACTGCGTGGCTAGTCAGGGGCAGACGATGGATGCCTTTGTGAGTGGCTGAGAGACTAGTCCCCTGCGGCAGATACCAGAGAAACTCTCGGAGGGCAACATCAGAAGTTGAAGGCTGGGCCCAGAGCTCCCTGTGGGGAACAAACCCTCCCGAAAAGGCAAAATTGTCAAGGAAAGACCCTGACTAGGGAAAAGAAGGACTTTTAAGTGTTGAGACGTCGACACCTGGATCCACATAGCTGAAACTTCAGGGCTTGCAAAAGTGGCCACTCTTGCTGGGCATGGTTGGCATATGCCTTTAATCCCAGCACTCGGGAGGCAGGGGTAGGAGGATCGCCGTGAGTTCGAGGCCACCCTGAGACAATGTAGTGAATTCCATGTCAGTGAGACCCTACCTTGGAAAAAGAAGAAGAAGGAGGATGAGGAGGAAGAGAAGGAAGGAGGGAAAGTTGTCAATATAAGCACATTCCCTTATGATGAAGAATTTAACTGCCTGCAAAGGAGACAGACAGACAGACAGAGAGAATAATTTCTGCTTCATGGCTCTTAGAGCAGCTGACATGAAGTGACATAGAAATACTAGAGATGCTATCGTAGGCGATGGAAGAAGGACTCAAAGGACTCAGAGACATGGTCAAGCTCAAGCACATATGTTCTTTATCCAGAGACTTCCATTCTGTTCTTCAGAGGGGCCCATCCAAGCTAATGATGCAGCTACTAATGCACTGAGGGGGCCGAGTCATCACTGAAGCGCAAGGCGGCTGTGCTCCAAGATCAAGACCGCTGGAAGAAGACACTGCTACTGAGCAATAATACTACGTCCCGTGGAAAATAAGCTCTACGACAGCAAGCAGGTCACAGAATAGCAGAGGCAAGTGGTAGTGCCAGCCATCGGGAGCAAGGTCAGCGGGGACACAGTGAAGAGTGGCGAGATGGAATGGTATCAAGGAGTTTGGTACCCTAGGTCTGCAGAAATGGTGACGAGAAAGAAGAGTGCTCCTGGGGGTAGAACAGAGGAGTGAGCTGGAGAGGTGGCTCAGCAGTTAAAGGCATTTACTTGCAAGGTTAGAGTGTGATTCCCCAGAACCAATGTAAAGCCAGAGTGGGTACATATTTTGGAATTTGTTTGTAGTGGCAAGAAACCCTGACATACCCATTTTCTCTCCCTTTCTCTTCTCTCTCTCTCTCTCTCTCCTCTTTCTTTTCCTCCCTCCCTCTCTTCTCTCAAATATATAAATAAAATAATTTTAAAGAACAAAGAGATGTCCCAAAAGGGATACAATAGCTCAAACTATACAAGTCAAAAGAACATGAATCAAAAGTCACAGTCCTGCCAGGCATGATGGCACACGCCTTTAATCCCAGCACGTAGGAGGCAGAGGTAGGAGGATTGCCATGAGTTCGAGGCCACCCTGAGACTCCATAGTGAATTCCAGGTCAGCCTAGGCTAAAGTGAGACCCTACCTCGAAAAAAAAAAAGTCACAGTCCTAGGGCTGGAAAGATAGCTTAGCGGTTAAGGTGCTTGCCTGCAAAGCCAAAGGACCCAGGTTCAATTCCCCAGGACCCACGTAAGCCAGATGCACATGGTGGGCATGCATCTGGAATTCATTTGCAGTGGATAGAGGCCTTGATGCACCCATTATCTCCTTCTCTCTCTCTCTCACTCTCTCTCTCTCTCTTTCTCTCTCTCTCTCTCTCTCTTTTTCTTTTCTTCCCTGCCTCTCTTCTCTCAAATATATAAATAAAATATTTTTTAAAGAACAAAGAGATATCCCCAAAGAGATACAATAGCTCAAACTATACAAGTCAAAAGAACATGAATCAAAAGTCACAGTCCTAGGGCTGGAAAGATAGCTTAGTGGTTAAGATGCTTGTCTGCAAAGCCAAAGGACCCAGGTCCAATTCCCCAGGACCCACATAAGCCAGATGCACATGGTGGCACATGCATCTGGAATTCATTTGCAGTGGCTAGAGGTCCTGGCACGTCCATTCTCTCTCTCTCTCTCTCTCTCTCTTCTCTCTCTCTCTCTCTTCCTCCCTCCCTCTCTCTTTTTCTGTATCAAAAAATTAATTTTTTTTCCAAAAAAAAATTCCTATATCTATTCCTTGACAGACGGGCCTGCCCAGTAGAGAAGCTCAAGTAGAAGCCTTTAAAATTGCACCGCTGCCTCAGCCAATATACCGAATCCAAACAATACCACATCCCAAGGAGAATGGCGGAGACTGGAGCCATCCTTACAGAGATAAAGGAGCAGGAGTGGAGGAGGCCCTATCCTGTCACACATGACTCAGCTTCTGGTCCCAGGGGGACTTACTGGATTCTGGGGGTTGCCTAGCAGAGCATCTACGAGCACAACAAGACCATCCCTGATGGGAGCTGAGGTCAAAATGAGGTGAGGTGGGAAATAATGACTACAGCTCGCATCCTCAAGATGCTTCAGTAGCGAGCGCAGGTTGATGCTTAATGCACTCTTGTCAGTTTAGATGACACACCTAACAAGTTCCTCACTCAGTACTTGTAAAGTACAGCACATGGTAACGGTCAAAACAAGGCTACCTGTACCCATGCCAAATGGTAATCTTAAATTTATTATGACAGGGCTGCAGAGATGGCTCAGCGGTTAAGGCAATTGCTTGCAAAGCCTAACGACCCAAGT
Organism: Dipus sagitta; assembly: GCA_036346955.1. Lineage (NCBI taxonomy): Eukaryota > Metazoa > Chordata > Mammalia > Rodentia > Dipodidae > Dipus > Dipus sagitta. The sequence goes on along the minus strand of CM070777.1, from coordinate 44,516,997 downwards.
TCTATTCCCCAGTTCCCACTTAAAGCCAGATGCATGAGGTGGTGTATTTGCCTGGTGTTCACTTGCAGCAGCTAGAGGCCCTGGTGTGCCCATTCTCTCTCCCAATCTCTCTCTCTCTCTCCTTCTCCCCACCTCCAGGTGTGGTGGTACACACCTTTAATCCCAGCACTTGGGAGGCCAAGGTAGGAGGATCACTGTGAGTTTGAGACCAGCCTGAGACTAAATAGTGAATACCAGGTCAGCCTAGGCTAGGGGGAGACCCTACTTCAAAAAAACTTATCACAGGGGCTGGAGGAATGGCTTAGCATTTAAGGCATTTGTCTGCAAAGCCAAAGGACCCAGGTTCAATTCCCCAGGACCCATGTTAGCCAGATGCACAAGGGGCACACGCATATGGAGTTCATTTGCAGTGGCTGGAGCCCTAGCGCCCCCATTCTCTCTCTCTCTTTCTCCCTTTTTCTCTCTGTCAAATAAATAAATAAATATAAAAATATTTTTAAAAAGTATCACGCAAATGTATGCTGAGGAGTCAGAGGTAGAGAGATACAGGAAGGGAAAGGAGGAGGGAAGAAGAGAGAATATAATCACAGGAAAGAACCAGGTACCAAGAAGGGCTCGGAATTCCCTTGACCCACAAGTGGTATTTTATTACTTTTGCACAGATGCAACCAAAATACCTGCGAGGACAACTTAAGAGACAAGGGGTTTATTTTGGCTCACAGTTTCGGAAGGTTCAGTCCATGGTTCCTTGGCACCCTGTGCTTGGGCAAGATGTCACAGTAGCAGGGGCACGTGTCATAGCAGAGTCTTTCCTGGTGGACTCTCGTGATTACCTTGTGGTTGCTGGGACAAGACGCGTGGCTCTCGTGGAAGGGAGGGAAGGGGTTTATTTCATCTTACAGTCGAAGCTTCATCATGGTGGGGAAAAGGCAAGCAGCTGGCTCAGATCGTCACCTCTCCATGGCAGGGAGGAGCCATCTGCGTGGGCTGAGCTCTGGACACGGTGGACTAGACTATCAAATCCCAAGGTCCACCCCCAGTGACACACCTCCTCCAGCAAGGCTCCGCCTCCCAAAGGCTGTACCAGCTGGGGACTAAGTAACCCAGCTTAACCACAGTGACACAGAGCAGAAGGAGACAGGAACCACCAGCTCCAAGGGCAACCTTCAAAAACTCCTTGCCAGTGACCTAAAGCTCCCACGGCTTTCCAAAATAGCACCACCTGCTGGAGAGCAGACATTTGGCACACAAGCCTGCAGGGACCCTTTACAGTCAAACCACACCAGTGTGAAAAAGAAAAGGGGGCTGGAGAGATAGATGACTTGGCGCTTAAGTCACTTGCCTGTGAAGCCTAAGGACCCATGTTTGATTCCCCAGATCCCACGTAAGCCAGACACACATGGCGACGCACGAGCAAGGTCACGTGTATTCATAAGGTGGCACACATATCTGGAGTTCGCTTGCAGTGGCTAGAGGCCCTGGCATACCAATTCGCTCCTTATCTCGCTCTCATTAAAAAAGAAGAAGAAGAAGAAGAAGAAAGAAGAAGGGCTGGAGAGATGAGTTAGCAGTTAAGGCACTTGCCTGCGAAGCCTAAGGACCCAGGTTGGATTCTCCAGGTCCCACGTAAGCCAGATGCACATGGTGGCGCATGTGTCTGGAGTTCATTTGTAGAGGGCCTGGAGCACCCATTCTCTCCTTCTCTCTCTTTTTCTCTCCCCCTCTGTCTATCTCTAATAAATAAAGAAAAAAGAAATACAGAAAGAAAAAAACAGGAAGGCAAATAAGAAAACCCCCTGGGGGCGGGGCTCTTTGTCAGGAAGGCTGTGATAGGGTGTACCTAGTGGGTGAAGCAGGAAGGGATATTCTAGACCACGACATGGCCTGTGAAAGCTACACAGTGTGACAGACCATAGCATGCCGAGGACACAAGCAGGTGTGTGTGACACACGTCCTCAGAGGTACCAGAAGATCAAAGAAAAGGATAAGACAAGAGAGGTCTATGGGACCAGATCACAGAGGAGGACCCATGAGGCAACCCACCCTTGTCATGGCCATCAGAAGACACTTCGCTGTGTTTGATGTGGGCGTTCCCATGCCGCTGCTTTGACCCATGGGTGCTGGGACGCCCGAGTAGAGCAAAGGCTAGAATGTGGCCCCAAGATTAAGACACACTCCCTTCCACTCCTGCTTGCATTTGGCCATCACAGGTCCAAGGAGTTTGGGAGGCGTGTGTGGCAGGCCTGAGACTCAGCATTCAGCCTGGAGTCCAGTCCTGATGAGCCCACACCCGATCAGCCACATCCCAGCCAATGCTCGCACGCAAGAGTCAGGACCAGTGCCTTCTGTCACACACCTGAGATGCTTTGTGGTCATTTGTCACACAGCAAATGCTGACAATTCAGCCTTGGGCGCTTAGGTGAGGCATGGGGAAAATATCCTAGAAACAGAAGAAAAATCATTTAATCATTATGTGCAGAGACAGTCCACTCATGACTCGCCAGGTAAAACCTGGGGTGTGAAATTCACTCCCTACCAGGCCCTGGGACAGTGTTGAGCGTGTGGACTGTCTTCATCAAATCCCTGTAGAAACGCTTTGTGGGGCTGGAAAGATGGCTTAGCCGTTAAGGCATTTGCCCGCAAAGCCAAAGGACCTCGGTTCAATTCCCCATTTCCCATGTAAGCCAGATGCACAAGGTGGCGCATGCATCTGACGTTCGTTTGCAGTGGCTAGAAGCCCTGGTGCACCCATTCTCTCTCTCTCTCTTTCTGCCTCTCTCAAATAAATAAATAAATAATACATTTAAAAAATTTAAAAATATATATTTAAAAAAGAAAAGAAAAGAAAAGCTTTGTGAGGCTGGGGAGATGGCTTAGCGGTTAAGGCACTTGCCTGTGAAACCTAAGGACCCATGTTTGACTCTCCAGATCCCACCTTAACCAGATGCACAAAGGTGAGGCAAGTGCAAGATTGCATATGCCCACTAGGTGGCGCAAGTGCCTGGAGTTTGATTGCAGTGGCTGAGGCCCTGGCATGCCAATTAAAAAAAAAAAAAAAAAAAAGCTATGCCCACTGTGGCCACTTAATGGACATTTTTTTTTACTTCGGGTATCCTGTTGTGAACCTTGACAGAACCTTCTACAAGCCTGAGGAGGAACTTCAGCAAAGTCGCTTTTTCCTCTTCTAGAAGTCAGTCATGGACAGGAGGGACAGTGTCTCTTAATCTCTTTTCTTTTCTTTCTTTTATTTTTTTTGTAAAGATTATTTTTATTTATTTATTTGCAAGCAGAGAGAGAGAGGAGACAGACACAGAGAGAATGGGTGCACCAGGGTGTCCAGCCACTGCAAATGAACTCCAGATGCGTGTGCCCCCTTGTGCATCTGGCTTACGTGGGTCCTGGGAAATTGAACCTGGGTCCTTTGGCTTTGCAGACAAACACCTTAAACGCTAAGCCATCTCTCCAGCCCTGCCTCGTATCTCTTAAGTCTCCAACACCCCAGGACAGTGCCTAGTGTAGAGGAGCTGCCTGGTGAAAGTTTGTTGAATTAATTAATTAACTAGTTAGTTAATTAATTAACTCCTCCACAGCTCTTAGAAAACTGGGCTTTGAACCCTCACACAGTGAGCCCTTGGCCGCCACGGTGTCCTGATTAATCCACTGCCTGGCCTTTCTTTCTTCTCCCATTTAAAATCACAAACTCCCCACTGGGTACTACTCAGCCCTCACCACAGTAACCTCTTTATTCCATTTTAATAATACGTAGACCAGGACAGAGTGACATAAAGGAAACCTGGGAACCAACACATCTATGGTAGGAAAAATACAGGTGACCTACAAAGTACTTTTGCAGCTTTCCCGAACACTTCATGCCTGGACCTTATAAATCACGGGCGCCAGGCTGCACAGGCTGGCCTGGCCCTGCTGAGCAAGCTACCCATCTCGAAGAGGCCCTAGTGACACAGTGGCTCGTTGATGCCGGCTATTTATACAGAATTTCCCACATCCATCTTGGTATAAAAAGAGAGGTGATGTCATTGAGTAGCAGAACAAGTGTCATCTGTAGGCAAGCCCACGCCGGTCGCGGAGTGCTGTTAGCTTATTTATTCAAGGCCATATGGATTGGAAGAGGAACATTCCTGCCTTACGACAAAGGCCAGGGGCGGTGGAAGTTTACACCCCTCACCCAGGGACCACTCCCCCCTTAGGAACCAGTCCTAATGAAATCACACAGAAGGGACCTTGAGAAGCGCACTAAGATTCGTGGCCCCAGTTTGATGCCCAGAATGGCATCCAAAAAAGGAAGAAAAACACAAACAAACCTCTCTCATTAGTCCAGCCAGGAGACAGCCAAGCAACTGGCCACACCCCGATGCAGCAGCGTTCACAGCTGTTAAAATAATCACTCACGCCGGGCGTGGTGGCGCACGCCTTTAATCCCAGCACTCGGGAGGCAGAGGTAGGAGGATCGCCGTGAGTTCAAGGCCACCCTGAGACTCCATAGTGAATTCCAGGTCAGCCTGGGCTAGAGTGAGACCCTACCTCGAAAAACCAAAACAAAAAAAAATCACTCAGGGGCTGGGGAGATGGCTCAGCGGTTAAAGGCGCTTGCTTGCAAAGCCTAACAGCCTCAGGTTCCGTTTCCCAGAGCCCATGTAAAGCCAGATTCACAAAGTGGTGCATGCATCTGGAGTTCATTTGTGGTGCCAAGAACAGTGCCCCCATTTCCTCTCATCTTTTTTTTAAAAAGTTGGGGGGGGGGTATTACCATGGGATTTTTTTTTATAATCATGGAAGTTGTTAATAAAAATTTGAATTAAAAAAATTTTTAATATTTATTTATTTATATTAAGAGAGAGAGAGAGAGAATGGGTGTTCCAAGGCCTCTAGCAGCTACAAACAAACTGCAGATACATGTGCACCCTTGTGCATCTGGCTTATATAGGTCCTGGGGAATCAAACCTGGGTCCTTTGGCTCTGCAAGCAAGTGCCTTAACTGCTACGCCATCTCTCCAGACACCCCCTCTCATTTTCATTCTCTCACTCTCTCTCTCTCTCTCTGTAAATAAATAAAAAAATATTTAAATATAGTGATAATCGGGATGGAGAAATGGCTTAACAGTTAAGCCTGTGAAGCCTAAGGACCCAGGTTTGATCTCTCTCCAGATCCCACATAAGCCAGATGCACAAGGTGATGCAAGGGTAGAAGATCGCACATGCCCACTAGGTGGCGCACATGTCTGGAGTTCGATTTCAGTGGCTGAGGCCCTGGTACGCCAATTCTCTTTCTCTCACTAAAATAAAAAAATAAAAATACATTTAAAAATAGTAACAATCACTCTGGTACTTTCCCTTTCATTGCTTTCCCCAAGTCAGTGGAAAAGCCCCCAGGTGTGGCTGTCAAGGTAGGCTTCTGCAGCAGGTGACACAGAAGCTTGAGCCCAAGAGCATCAAGGAGCGTGTGAGCACAGGGTGCTGCTGGCTGTGACCGGGGTGACCCAGCTGTTGAATAGGGATGCTAAGACCTGAGTGTCCATGCAGGAGGGTGGCCCAGCACGGGGTGCCTCACCCGGCAGGGTGAGAAAGGGACCTGGGCAAGGGGGCTGCGATGGTGGCAGCCTGAATGGTGATTCAGAGCCTAAGTGAGCGAGGAATGTGTCCTCAACAACAGTGGCTCACTGGGGTGAGCCAGCACCCAGTGCTAGAGCCACGCTGGGTGGGGGAGGTGCTCCACCTAGGGAAAAGAGACACATCCCAGCCCACGTGAACCGAGTGGGTGATTTGCAAGAGCATTAAGCAAATTAACAAACATATTCTGGGTTTCTCATTGGCCCAAGAAGTGTGTTAGAAATATGGAAAGCAAAGCCGGGCATGGTGGCACACGCCTTTAATCCCAGCAGCACTTGGGAGGCAGAGGTAGGAGGATCGCCGTGAGTTCAAGGCCGCCCTGAGACTCCACAGTGAATTCCAGGTCAGCCTGAGCTTGAGTGAGACCCTACCTCGAAAAACCAAAAAAAAAAAAGAAAGAAAGAAAGAAAGAAAGAAAGAAATATGGAAAGCAGAGACTTAGAGTCAACATTTTCTTTTCTTTTATAAAGTTTATTTATTTATTTATTTGCCAACACAGAATGATAGAAGACAGACAGAGAGAACTCCAGAGCATGTGCCACTTTTTCATCTGGCTTTATGTAAGTACTGGGGAATTGAACCTAGGTCGTTAGGTTTTGCAGGCAAACACCTTAACTGCTAAGCCATCTCTCCAGCCCTCTTTTCTTCTTTAAAAAAAAAAAAAAAAAAAAAAAAAGAGAGCTGGAGAGATGGCTTAGCAGTTAAGGCATTTGCCTGCAAAGCCAAAAGATCCAGCTTTGATTCCCAAGACCCACATAAGCCAGATGCACAAGATGGCACATGCTTCTGGAGTTCCTTTACAGCTGCTGGAGGCCCTGGAGCACACATTCTCTTTCTCTCTATCTGCCTCTCTCTCTCTCTCTCTCATAAATAAATAAATAAATATTTAAAATGTTTAAAAAATTATTTAGCTGGGCGTGTGGCACATACCTTTAATCCCAGCACTTGGGAGGCAGAGGTAGGAAGATCGCCATGAGTTAGAGACTCATCCTGAGACTGCAGAGTGAATTCCAGGCCAGCCTTGGCTAGAGCAAGACCCTACCTTGAAAACAGCAACAAAAAATTATTTACTTATTTGCAAGCAAAGACAGAGAGGGTATGGGTATGCCAGGACCTCTAACCACTGCAAACGAACTACATATGCATGTGCCACCATGTGCATCTGGCTTTAGGTGAGTAATAGAGAATCAAACCAGGGTCATTAGGCTTTGCAGACAAATGACTTAACCACTGAGCAATCTCTCCAGCCCTATGGCACATACTTTCTGGGTTTTTCTGTTTTCTTTTGGTTTGGTTTGGTTTGGTTTTGGCTTTTCAAGGTAGGGTCCCACTCTAGCCCAAGCACCCTGGAATTTACTATGTAGTCTCAGGCTGGCCTCAAACTCACAATGATCCTCCTACTTCTACCTCCAGAGTGCTGGAGTTCTGGGATTAAAGGCACGCACCACCATGCCCAGCCAGCACACACTTGAAAAAAACTACATTTTAAATATTTTATTTATTTATTTGAAAGAGAGAAAGAGAATGAAAGAGGCAGATGTGGGCTGGAGAGATGGCTTACTGGTTAAGGTGCTTGTCTGCAAAGCCAAAGGACCTAGGTTTGATTCCTTAGGACCCACGTAAGCCAGATGCACAAGGTGGCTCATGCATCTGGAGTTTGTTTGCAGCAGCTGGAGGCCCTGGTGTGCCCATTCTCTCACTATCTATCTTCCTCTTTCTCTTTCTCTCTCTTTCAAATAACTTTTTTTTTTAAAAAGGGGGAGGGAGAAAGAGGCAGATAGTGAGAGAAAGAATGGGAGCACCAGAGCCTCTAGCTACAGCAAACAAACTCCAGACCTATGTGCCACCTTGTTCATCTGACTTACATGGGTTCTAGGGATTTGAACTTGGGTCCTTAGGCTTCATAGGCAAGCGCCTTAACCGCTAAGCCATCTCTCCAGCCCTAAAAAAATATTTTTAAAAAATAGTCTTATGAAACTGGGCATGGTGGCGCATGTCTTTAATCCCAGCACTCAGGAAGTAGAGGTAGTAGGATCATTGTGAGTTCGAGGCCAGCCTGAGACTACATAGTGAATTCTAGGTTAGCCTGAGCTAGAAGGAGACCCTACCTCAAAAAGATCTTATATTTATTTATTTATTTATTTATTTGAGATAGAGAAACAACAAGGCAGATAGCAAGAGAGAGAGAATGAGCACTCCAGGACCCCTAGCCACTGCAAATGAACTCCAGACACATGCATCACCATGTACATATGGCTTATGTGGGTACTAAGGAATTGAACCTGGGTCCTTAGGCTTCACAGAGGCAAGCACCTTAACCACTAAGCCATCCCTCCAGCCCTCTTTTTAAAAAATATTTTATATATTTATTTGACAGCAAAGAAAGAGGGAGAGAGAGAGAGAGAATGGGCACGCCAGGGCCTCCAGCACTGCATATGAACTCCAGACACATGTGCCCACCTTGTGCATCTGACTAATGTGGGTCCTAGGGAATCGAACCTGGGTCCTTTGGCTTTGTAGGCAAATGCCTTAACTGCTAAGCCATCCCTCTAGCCCTTTTTTTTTTTTTTTCAAGGTAGAGTCTCACTCTAGCCCAGGCTGTAGTCTTAGTCTGGCCTTGAACCCACAGTCATCCTCCTAACTCTGCCTCCCAAGTGCTGGGATTAAAGGTGTGCACCACCACATCTGACTGGCACACACTTCTATTTGGCCACCTAAGAACCACTCACAACTCTTTTTCTACCTTCTTTGATTGCAAAGCTTTAAAGAAAAAAAATCTTCCCAGAATCTTTTGCAGCAGAGTAACCATCCATCCAGCTCTGGCCAGTATAATGTAAGGGGTTTCCATGAAAGCAATTTTCAAAAGACAACCGCAGCTGATGTAGGCACCTATGGCTGAGAAATGTGTAAAGAAAATAGGTTTATTTAGCTCAATTTTGGAAGCTGAAAGTCCAGAATCAGGAGACATTATCTGCTCAGGTCCACTGAAGGTCCCTTTGACTAGGCCACAGCATGGTCGATGGTACTGTGATCATGATGGGACTGTGTGGTAAGACAGGAAGCCAAAGAGACACAGGAGGGCCAGTCTTCTTTTTTATTTATTTTATTTTTATTTGTCGGTTTTTTTGAGGTAGGGTCTCACTCTAGTCCACTATGTAGTCTCAGGGTGACCTCGAACTCATGGCGATCCTCCTACCTCTGCCTCCCGAGTGCTGGGATTAAAGGCGTGCGCCACCACACCCAACCCTAGTGTTCCTCTTTAAAACAATTTAGCCTCAGGAGAACTGACTCAGCCTTGATGCTTCCACAGGCGGCGCCACCAATGACCCAAATTAACTCCACTGGGCTCCAAGCTTAAAGGTCCCACCGTCTCCCAAATCACCACTCTGGAGACGAAGCCACCAACACACAGGCCCTTGCCAGTAAAACCACATCCAAACCATGGAAGCAATTGACATCTTTGTTTTTAAAATATCAAAAATAGCATCTGGTTACTTTTCTCGTTGCTGTGACAAAATTGCTGATGGAAGCAACTTAAGAGAAGAAAAAAAAAATCATTTTGGTTCACAGTCTGTAAAATGTACCTCAAGGGCTGGAGAGATGGGTTAGCGGTTAAGGCACTGGCCTGCGATGCCTAAGGACCCAGGTTCGATTCAAGCCAAATACGCAAGGTGACGCATGCATCTGGAGTTCATTTGTAGTGGCCAGAGGCCCTGGCATGCCCATTCTCTATATATATCTATCTGCCTCACTCTCTCATAGGTAAATAAATAAAATATTTTAAAAGAATTATTTGTGAGAGTGAGACCCTACCTTGAAAAACCAAAAAGAGAGAGACAGAGAGAGAGAGAGAGTTATTTGCCAGGCATGGTGACACACACCTTTAATCCCAGCTCTCGGGAGGCAGAGGTAGGAGGATCACCATGAGTTCAATGCCACCCTAAGACTACATAGTGAATTCCAAGTCAGCCTGGCCTAGAGCTAACCCCTCCTACTATTTCAAATAAATAAATAAAAAGCAAAAGAATTATTTGTTTGTGTGTGGGGAGGTGTGTGGATGTACCAGGGTCTATTGCTGCTGCAAATAAACACCTGTCCAACTTTACATGGGTGGCTTGGGATTTGAACCTGGGCCATCAGGCTTTGTAAGCAAGCTTCTTTTAATTACTGAGCCATCTCCCCAGCTCCACTTTCTCCTTTTTATTCAGTCCAGGACCCTAGCTCATGAAATAGTGTTTCCCATACTCAAGATGAGTCTTCTCTCCTCACTTAAGCCTCTGGAAAGTCTGGAAATGTCACCCAGAGGTGTTGGCCTAGGTGATTCTAAAATTTAGTCATGGTGGTTTGAATCTGGTGGCCCCCATAAACACATGTGGTTTTTTTTTTTAACTTTTTTATTGACAACTTCCATAATTATAGACAATAAACCATGATAATTCCCTTTCTTCCCCCACTCCCTCCCCTCATATCCCCACCGCTCTCAATCATTCTTGCTTTTATTTTGATCTCATCATCTTTTCCTCTTATTATGAGAGTCTTGTGTAGGTAGTGCCAAGCACTGCAGAAACTCGTGTGTTCTCAATGCTTGATCCTCAGCTGATGAAATTTTGTAAGGTGGAGCTTTGCTGGAGGTGGACCTGAATGACTTATTAGCCCCCAGTCTGCCAGCGTGTTGTGCACCTGACATGGCAGAGGTGATGTCCAGCCTCTGCTCATGCCATCGTTTCTCCTGCCATCACGGAGCTTCCCCTCAAGTCCATGAGCCAAAATAAACCCTTTCCTTCCAAAAACTGCTTCTGGTTGGGCGCTTTGTGACAGCAAGGAGACTGTAACTACGACAGTGGTCAGACTGACAGTGACAAATGAGCAGCTCGGTACATAAAAGCTGACGTCTCAGCCGGGCGTGGTGACGCACGCCTTTAATCTCAGCACTCGGGAGGCAGAGGTAGGAGGATCACCGTGAGTTCGAGGCCACCCTGAGACTCCATAGTGAATTCCAGGTCAGCCTGGGCTAGAGTGAGACCCTACCTCAGAAAACCAAACAAAAAAAAAGCTGGTGTCTCCTTTGACAACCATTCAACTGCAGCCTCTTACCTTCCCCTGGTAAAGCTTTACTGTACATCTTTCTAGAATTCTATGCATTGAGTACCTTCCCTCACTCTCTGTTACACACACACACACACACACACACACACACACACACACACGGGGGGGAGGTTTGTAATATTAGTGGTTAGATAAACGCTATCCTATTGAAGATACAATTCTGCAATGTGCCTTTCCTTTTTAAAAATTTTATTTATTTAAGGGAGAGAGAGAACAAAAGAGGCAGATACAGAGAAAGAGAATGGTTGCATCAGGGCCTCCAGCCAATGCAAATGAACTCCAGATGCATGTGCCACCTTGTGCATCTGGCTTATGTGGGTCCTGGGGAATCAAACCTGGGTCTTTAGGGTTCTCAGGCAAGCGTCTTAACCATTCAGCTTTCTCTCCAGCCCCAATGTGCCTTCCACTCCACAGAAAGTTCTGGAGATACTTCCATGCCCATCTTACTGACCCAGCTCCTCTCCTTGCCCGCCGTACAGTGTTCACAATGAGAATGCTCCGCAAGCCGGCGAGCCGTTCTGAAATCAGTGTCCATTGAGGTCGAAGTCCACTTTATCACTTCCTCAGGGACAATGCTGCTGTGAAAATTCTTGCACACGGTTCTTTGTACACACATGCGACTATTTCTCTAGGGTACTCAGCAGTGTAATTTCTGGGTCATAGGCTATGCACATTTTTTAAAAAATTTTTATGTACTTTTAAAACATTTAATAGATCCTGCCAAATTTCCCTCCAAAGTGGCAGTACAAATTTATAGTCTCTCCATAGAGCACGGGGATTCCCCACACTCTCACCAGCTTAAAATTTGTTTTCCAATCTGATGAGTAAGAAATGCCTTCAGGTTGTGTTCATTTGCAGTTTCCTGATGTATTGGGAATTTGGCTTCATATTTCTGCCTCCTTGTTCAATGGTTGTTTTTAAAGGTTGGGCCTCACATAAGGGAGCAGCTCTGGAGAGAAGAAAACAGGAGCTGGGGCTTTTATTCAAGAACTACTACTTTTTTAATTAATTAATTTATTTGTGAGCAAAGAGAGAAAGAAGAGATACAGAGAGAGAGTAAAAAAGAGAATGGGTGCACCAGGGCCTCTAGCCACTGCAAACAAACTCCAGATGCATGCGCCACTTTGTGTATCTGGTTTTATGTGGGTACTAGGGAATAGAACCTGTGTCATTAGGCTCTGCAGGCAATGCCGTACTTAACCACAGAGCCATCTTCCCAGCCCTATTGTGTATGTATATATGTATGTATGTATGAGAGAGAGAGAGAACATGGGCACCCCTGGGCCTTCCGCCACTGCAAAGGGACTCCAGACACATGGGCACTTTGTGCCTCTGGCTTTACATGAGTACTGGGGAGTGGAACCCAGGCTGTCAGGCTTTGCAAGCAAGTGCCTTTAACAACTGAGCCCTCTCTCCAGCCTGGAGCTGGGTCTTAATCACACTGTTGTAACTGAGGGAAGTTAAGGAGAATGGAAAAGCAGTAAATGAGACAGTGCATAGAAGGGAATTTGTCCAATGCCTGGAATATCAGAAATCACCCAAGATGCCATCTAGCCTTACCACCCTTCTCTTAAGTAAAGGTGTGAGCTGCTACACCCAGTTAAGATTGCTTTCTTTCTCTCTAGCCCAGACTGGCCTGGGATTCACTATGTAGTCTAGGGTAGCCTTGAACTCATGGTGATCCTCTACCTCTGCCTCTCAAGTGCTGGAATTAAAGGTGTGAGCCACCACGCCCAGCTTCCAGTTTAAGATTTCTAATAATACATTGAACAAAAGTGATAAAGTACTCACCCTTGTCCTATATTAAATCATAAAGAGAAAGTTTTCAAACAGTCCCTATTCAGACTACCATTAGTTCTGGGATTGTAATATGTGGCCTTTCTTACATCAAGAGACAATCCTTTGGGGCTGAAGAGATTGCACAGTGGTTAAGACACTTGCCTGCAAAGCCTAATGACCCAGGTTTAGTTCCCCAATACCCAGATGTAAAGCCAGATGTACAAAGTGTTGCATCTGGAAGCCGTTTTCAGTGGCTGGAGGCTCTGGCGTACCCATACTCACTCTCTCTCTCCTCTCTCTCTCTCTCTCTTATCTATCTATCTATCTATACATACATACATACATACATACATACATACATACATACATACATGTGTGTGTGTGTGTGTCTGCTTGCAAATAAATAAAGATACAATCCTTTAATACCTAATCTGTTGAATATTATAAAGACATGTGGACTGTTACCAAATTCTTTTTCTGTATCTATTGAGATGAATATCATTTTTGTCTATTCTATTAATATGGTGTATCAAGTTCATTGATTTCCATATGTTGAACCACCTTGCTCCCACCCCCCCAGAACAAATGAATCTGATTTAATTGTAGCAAATAATTCTTTGGATGTGCCTTTGGATTTGGCCCACTATATCACATTCCATCCCACAAATTTGTACAATCACTATAGATCCATTAAAAAATTTTTTAAAAAAAGAGGGGCTGGAGAAATGGCTTAGAGGTGTTAAGGCATTTGCCTGCAAAGCCAAAGGATCCTGGTTCGACTCTCCAGCACCCAAGTAAGGCAGATGTACAAGGGGCGCATGCGTCTGCAGTTTGTTTGCAGTGGCTGGAGGCCCTGGTGCGCTCATTCTCAGTCTCTCTCTCTCTCTCTCTCTCTCTCTCTCTCTCTCTCCCCCACCTTTCTTTCAAATAAATAAAACATATTTTAAAATTTTTTAAATAAGGCCGGGCATGGTGGTGGTGCATGCCTTTAATCCCAGCACTCAGGAGGCAGAGGTAGGAGGATCGCCGAGAGTTCGAGGCCACCCTGAGACTACATAGTGAATTCCAGGTCAGCCTGGGCTAGAGTGAAACCCTACCTCAAAAATCCAAAATAATAATAATAATAATTAAAAATAATAAATAAAAAATTTAAAAAGAGCTAGGCATGGTCATGCATGCCTTTAATCCCAGCACTCAGGAGGCAGAAGTAAGAGGATCACTGTGAGTTTGAGGCCAGCCTAGGACTACAGAGTGAAGTCCAGGTCAGCCTGGGCTAGAGTGAGACCCTATCTTGAAAAAACATAAATAAATAAAAATAGAAAAGGAAGAAATGTATGCCCCTTTATAACCACATAAAACGCTGACAAGCATACCACTGAAATGGAACGGGGACATGCCACCTGCGCTGAATGTGTACTGAAGACAGAGGAAGCCAGGAATTTCCTCCCGGGATGAAGAATAAGAGCAGGCGAGTGGTGGGAATCCACTTAGGAATGGGTGATAGCTTAGGGGGTGCTATGAAAATCACAGTTTACATGTGTGTTCTAGAACAAGGAGAGGGAGGGAGAGAAGAATGGAGGGTGAGAGGAAGAGAAAGGGAGAAGAAGAGGCAGAGAGGGGGGAGGGAGAGATCGACTTTCACTGGAAGTTACACTGAAAGTTTCTCGGTTAATCTTTTCAGTCACCTTCGAAGTAATGAAGGACTGAAGCAAGTGTGCTCTGGCTTTGGCGGGACTTTATCTGGGGCCCTTTTTCCACTTCTTTCCAAAAGAAATACTCCCTTTAAAACCACAAACCTGCACCTGTTTCCTTTGATTTAAAGGTCCCAAAACTTGATGTTTTCATTACTATATATCTTTCATTCTCTAAAACAGATCTCAAGAAAATTTTTTATACCTAAAAGCTGAATTCCCTCTCACTATCCTCCACCAAACAAAGGGACAGGAAAGAGGAGAACACATCCTTGTGCGTGCCCCCTTCATTTGGTGACAAGCTCACTGTGAGAACTCGGGCTGTTTCTTCAGTAGGAGCCCAGATCCTTGAAACCAGAGGGAGCAGAAACCCAGGTCGATTCTGGCTGCAGTCCAGACAGCCAGGGCTCGTCAGAGGATGGCTCAGTGTGTCTTGAGTTTCAGCTTTGGCCAAAGTTCTCTCCTGTCTGCTTTCCTCCCCATCCCGTGGGCCAGGCCCTGTCTAGACAGGCAGCCCCGGAGTTCATTTCCACAGCAATGCCACTCCTCCCTTCACCCACTTGGGACCGTGAGCCCTCCTTGGTAAGAAGATCCTGTATTGTCTGCCTCCAAGGTGACTGGCCAGAGGAGGAGGAAAAGGAGGTATATTTGTGTTATGAAAATTTAAGTACAGGAAAGTAATGACTATCTGGGTCATTCCTACCCCATCCCCCAAACCTTCTTGGGGTGAAAGCAGCTTTTAAAACTAGTTGGAGGGAGCTGGGGGGAGGCGGGGGACTGTGCTCCTTTAATCCCAGCACTTGGGAGGCAGAGGTAGAAGGATCGCCATGAGTTCAAGGCCACCTTGAGACTACACAGTGAGTTCCAGGTCAGCACAGGGTAAAGTGAGACCCTGCCTCAAAAAGCAAAGAAAACATAGACAGGTGTGGTGGAACACATGCCTTTAATCCCAGCATTCTGGAGGCAGAGGCAGGAGGATCGCCAAGAGTTCAAGGCCACCCTGAGACTACATAGTGAATTCCAGGTCAGCTTGAGCTAGAGTGAGACCCTACCTCAAAAAAAAAAAAAAAAAAAATTTATGCCAGGCATGGTGGTGCACGCCTTTAATCCCAGCATTCGGAAGGCAGAGGTAGGAGGATAACTGTGAGTTTGAGGCCACCCTGAGACTACATAGTGAATTCTAGGTCAGCCTGGGCTGGAGTGATACCCTACCTTGAAATCCACTCCCCCCGAAAGAAAATAGGAGGGGCTGAAGACATGGCTCAGTCAGCAAAGTGCTTGTCTTGCAAAACCATGAAGACTTGGGCTGGAGAGATGGCTCAGCAGTCAAGCCGCTTGCTTGCAAAACCTAATGACCTGAGTTCGATTCCCCAGAACCCACATAAAGCCACACGCAAAAAGTGGTGCATGCATCTGGGGTTTGTTTGCAGTGGCTAGAGGCCCTAGTGTGCCCAGTGTCTCTTTCTCTCTGTGTCTCTCTGCTTGTAAATAAATAAATAAAGCTCTTAGGTCCCTGAGGACACCTCCTTGAAAGGACTAGTAAGAAACTAACCCACCCTTTTCCTTTCTCTTTGCTTTCTGAGGGGAGCCACTATCTCTTCAACACACTGCCACCTTGATATGAACCGAAACCTCCAAAATTGAGCCCAAGAAAGCCTTTCTTCTTTTTAAGTTGTTATCTCCAATGCATTGTTACAGTAACTGAAAACGGACCAACAGTGGTACAATCCTCTCTCTAGACAGCAGGCAGCCACAGCAAGCCAACCTTTCCCGATGGCCATGAGCTCATCAAACAACAATCATTGTCAGCTCACAAGGTTTTCAACTTACCATGGCTTTATTGAGATGTGACCGCATCTTAAGGCCAGGAGCATCTGTATTTGGGATTACTGGGATGTGATCACATCTTAAACCCAGGAGGATTTGTATTTGTTATTTTTGGCTCGTTTGCTTCCAAACAACGAGAACATTGGCATTCATACCACAGACATGGAAGGGACAGATTCCTGCCCCCACCCACCAATGCCGAGCCCAGCCTTGGAGAGGGTGGCCAGTTAGCGAAAAAGCACACGATATCCAATTCAATTTGAATTTCAGATAACTAGCTATTTTCTTCCCAGGCAGTACGTACCTGACAGGCCATCCCTGCCCGTGCTTGAGCTGACTTTGGGAGGGGGTGACTTGAAGGGAAGGAGTGAGAGGTGGCCCCCTGCGACACCTGCAAGGGTCCAAAATCCCACAGTGTTCACAAAGAGAGCAGAACTCCCATGACAAAGGGAGGCAGGATCCTTGTGCCTCAGTTTCCTCTTGCCTGCCTATGGTTCACCTTCCTCTTGATTCTGAAAGCTGCCTGACCATCATGTGATAAATCATTGCCCTGAAAAGGTATCGTGCATTGGAGGCTTTCCAAACCTTTGTCCTGGCCCTGGTCCCTGGCTTCCCAGCACAGCAGTGACCTTGACCTTCACCTGGACCTCATGAAGGACTGGGCAGGATCTGGGTTTGCTGAGCCAGGAGGCCACTTTTTCAGGTGGACATGAGAAAACTCTGCTTATCCTTGTTCTTGGAGAACCGGCGACACTGCAGAAATCCTTCTGCTTGGCTCTAGCCGCCTTTGGTTTTGCCAGGAAAGGGACTATTTTATAGGGTAACTTGGAGTGCAGCTCACTCTGCCTCCTAATACCAGCTGTTCTATTCACCTCAGAAGGCCAGTTCTGGCAGGGGCTCTCTTGGCTAACTGACTAGGTCAAGCAAGTCACATGCAAAAGAACGCAGCAGCAGAGCAAGAATTAGAGTAGCTGCCAGGACAGGCACCTGTTAAACCAGAAGTACCCTTGCAACTCACTCCTGGAGACCCCACCATGTCAGCTCAGAACCCGCCCAGCACCCAGTGACCATCTGTTCCATTCTTTCCATTCAACACCCTGTCTAAAAACAGAGGGATGGTGGGGGCGGGGGTTCAGAGATGGCTCAGTGGTTAAAGGCGCTTACTTGCAAATCCTCATGTGTCAGGTTCAATTCCCCAGTGCCCACCTGGACCACGCATCCACAGATCACCCTAGGGATGCCACATCAAACAATGCCGACTACTGCCAGGAACAAGAATTGCCCCCATGTGTGCCCACTTATGTGTGTCTGTCTTTTATGTCTGAAGGATTACAGTGAGAATAAAAAATAGATAACTGGGGCTGGAGGGATGGCTTAGCGGTTTAGGCATTTGCCTGCAAAGCCAAAGGACCCAGGTTCGATTTTCCAGGACCTACGTTAGCCAGATGCACAAGGGGGCACATGCATCTGGAGTTCGTTTACAGTGGCTGGAGGCCCTGACATGCCCATTCTCTCTCTCTCTCCCTCTTTCTCTGTCAAATAAATAAAAATAAAATATTTTTAAAAAAATAGATAACTGGGCTGGAGAGATGGCTCAGCAGTAAAGGTGCTTGCCTGAAAAGCCTAATGACCCGAGTTCAATACCCCAGTACCCACATAGAGCCAGATACACAAGGTGACTCATGCATCTGGATTTCATTTGCAGTGGCTGAAGAACCTGATGCACCCATTCTCTCCATCCCCAACCCCGGCCCCACATGGTAGCACATGCCTTTCATCCCAGCACTCAGAAGGCTAAGGTAGGAGGACCCCTGTCAGTTCAAGGCCAGCCTGAGACTACATAGTAAATTCCAGATCAGCCAGGTCTAGAGCGAGACCCTAAGAAAGTGACATATAATGACACATAATATAGTAAGTACATAGTTATCCTAACCCAGAGACTCCAGAGCTTGTCCCTGTGTGACTACCTTTTTTTCTAGAAGCTTCCTGAGAAGTCTGTGTAGTTGGTACCATGTTGCCAAGGGTGAGAAAAAATGAGGCTCAGCCAGGTGGAGTCAGGGGGACCACCCCTGAGCATCCCAGGCGGGAGGCGGCAGAGCATTCCACTGAGAGCCCTTCTAGGGTTCAAAATGGCCCTGACCTCCTCTTGGCTGCGGTTAGAGAATATCACTGGCCATCCAAAGTGGCTTCCCTTCCCTAGTCACCAGAGGTGGAGAAGGGAGCCAGGGAGTCAGGAGGCCTGGCAAAGAAGGCAGGAGCCATCCAGGACCGAACGGGACAGGTTCAATCTCTTTCCCTTACCACACAGCTAATGTGTTCTCGCACCTCAGCCATGGCTCCTGCCCACTCAGCCCTGGACAGAAGGTGTCAGCATAGCGCTCATTCACTGGTTCCTGCCACAGTGGATGACCTGTCACTGTCTTTCTGAGCACACTGCCATCTCCTGTCACCCTGCGAAGCATCACCCAACTCATGTTTCCCAGTCCCCAGCCTAGGCTGCTGGCCATGGAATCTCTCTTCTAAGATGCAAGCTATCTTCTCATTCACACCCACCCACACTAGCCTACTTCACAACACAGGAACTGGGTGGTGGAGAACGTTTCTCCAGTCCTGTCTTCCATGGCTTCAGAGCTAAGGTGGGAAGACATTGACCCAACGTGGCCGCTGTATGCCTCTGTATTTTGTAACCTGTTGCTGTTGGAATTGGACAGACTTGGTTGTCAATACAAGCCCTATCTTTCTTTTTTTTTAAATATTTTATTTATTAATTTGAGAGAGAGAAGAAGAGGCAGAAAGAGAGAATAGGCGCTCCAGGGCCTCCAGCCACTGCAAACGAACTCCAGATGCGTGCACCGCCCTGTGCATCTGGCTTACGTGGGTCCTGGGGAATTGAACGGGGGTCCTTAGGCTTCGCAGGCAAGTGCCTTAACTGCTAAGCCATTTCCCCAGCCCACAAGCCCTATCTTTCAATGTGCTTAAGAAAAGGGGCCTTAGATAGTAGATAGCATGAAACCTAAGAGTCCAGAGTGGTATTAGTTTCAGGCACAATAGGATCTACAGGATTCTTGTCCTGTCTCGGACTTTTTTCTCTGTTGAGTCCTTTTATTTATTTACTTTTTGATTTTGATTTTTTTATTTGCTTTTTTTTTCCATGGTAGGAGCTCACTCTAGTGCAGGCTGACCTGGAACTCACTCTGTTACCCCAGGCTACCCTCAAACTCACAGCGGTGCTCCTACCTCAACCTCCCAGCACTGGGATTAAAGGTGGGCACCACTATGACTGCTTTGTTTTATTTGGCTGGCAGGGGGTGGGATGGGGGAGGAGAGTTGTTGACTTCCTTTATGAGCTAGATTTCATCCTTCCATCTACCCCCAACGATACGTTGAAGTCCTAACCCCAATACTTCAGATGTGACTGCATTTTGTGATAAGGTCTTGAAAGAGGCAATTAAGATTGCCTCTTTTTTATATATTTATTTATTACTTATTTGAGAGAGAACGAGGCAGAGGAAGAGAAAGAGAGAGAGAATGGGCACACCAGGGCCTCCAGCCACTGCAAACGAACTCCAGATGCATGTGCCACCTTGTGCATCTGGTTTATGTGGGTCCTGGGGAATCGAACTGAGGTCCTTTGGCTTTGTAGGCAAGCACATTAACCACCAAGCCATCTTTCCAGCCCAAGATTGCCTCTTTAATTTAATTAAGATTAAATTCAGCCATGAGGGTAGACTGCAACCTAATATAATTGGTATCATTTTAGGAACAGGAGACTGGGCAGACACATACAGAGGAAAGTCCCAGTAAGACACCTGAAGAAGCCAGGCATAGTGGCACATGCCTTTAATCTGAGTACTTGAAAGGCAGAGGTAGGAGGACTGCTGTAAGTTCAAGGCTTCCCTGAGACTACATAGTGAATTCCAGGTCAGCCTGAGCTAGTGTGAGACCGTACCTCAAAAAAAGAAAAAAGAAAGAAACCTGAAGAAGACAGCACCTAGGGCCTAAAGAGGGAAGCCTCAGAAAGCATTGACCCTAATAGTACATGCCTGTAATACCAGCATTTGGGAAGTGGTCACAGGAGGATCAGAAGTTCAAAGCCATCCGGGCGTGGTGGCGCACGCCTTTAATCCCAGCACTCGGGAGGCAGAGGTAGGAGGATCGCTGAGAGTTCGAGGCCACCCTGAGACTACAGAGTGAATTCCAGGTCAGCCTGAGCTAGAGTGAGACCCTACCTCGAAAAACCAAAAAAAAAAAAAAAAAAAAAAGAAGTTCAAAGCCAGCCTCAGCTATATAGAAAGTTTGACGCCAGGCTGGAGAGATTGCTTAGTGGTTAAGGCGCTTGCCTGTGAAGCCTAAGGATCCATGTTTGGCTCTCCAGATCCCACGTAAGCCAGATGCACAAAGGTGAGGCACGTGCAAAGTTGCACATGACCACTAGGTGGCGCAAGCATCTGGAGTTCAGTTTCAGTGGTTGAGGCCCTGGCATGCCAATTATCTCTCTCTGTCTCTCTCTAAAATAAAAATTAAAAAAAGAAACTTTGAGGCCAGCCTGGGCTATATGAGATCCTGTCTCAAAAACAAACAAACCAGAAATCAACCTTATGTTCACCTTGATCTTAGATTCCAGTGTCCAAAACTGCAGACAAATTTCTGTGGCTTAAGCCATTCGCCCTGTAGAACCCACTGCCCATGGAAACCCACACAACTCCACTCTCAGACAGGCTGATGGTTCCCCCATAGGGACAGTAGGACTCTGAAGTCCCAGGTGAGCGTGTCCTGCTCAAAAACCTCAGTAGAGTCTCTTTTCCCTAAGAGATCCAGAAAAACAACCTCAGGATTGTGTCTCATAGGCCTGCCTTGGGTCATATGAGCACCTTGTTTTTTCTCTCTTTTTTTTTCTTTCTTTCTTTTTTTTTTTCAAGGTAAAGTCTCACTCTAGCCCAGGCTGACCTGGAATTCACTATGTAGTCTCAGAGCAGCCTCAAACTCACAGCAATCCTACTACCTCTGCCTCCCAAGGGCTGGGATTAAAGGCGTGCGCCACCACGCCTGGCTCTCTCCCACCTTCTAACACTGTTACAATGGCAACTCAATTTCAACAGGACTTTGGAGGAGACATTCAAGCTATAGCAACATGTGACAACTACCTCCTCAAGACCCAGATTGCACATCAACACTCTCTGAGTAGCCTTCCCTTTTAGGGAGTTCCCATCTCTTTCCCAAAGCGGAGTTTGAAAGGTGGGTATGGTGGTGTAAAGCTGTACTCGCCACCTCTGTGCAAGTCTATTTGCTGTGTGACCTTGGGTAAGATTCTTGCATGGCAAGGCCTCTATTTTCTCAGTGCCTGGCTAGTAGAGAAATGAATGAGGAGGTCACACCCGGAAAATACCTAGAACAGCTGACTGTGGAAAGGGCTCTTTTTCAGATAGATGTAGACCCTAAGGAGAGAGCCACCCCATCATACCTCAAAAGGGCCCTGGCTGAAACTAAGAAAAATTGGAGAAACAAGCAAGGGGGCTGTTTTCCTGATGAACCGGACACCAGCACAAGGGGGAAGGAGATCAGCACAGAGAAAAATCAACTCCTACCAAATCAGAGAGCCAGAGCCTCAGAGGCCCCCAACACCTCATCACTGAAGCAGACCAAAAATGAACCCAACATGGCTCAGGGAAATTTTGCGGAAGAGGGGGCGGAAAGAATGTCAGAGTCACATGTTGGGTCATGATATGCAGAGACATTTAGCTTACCCATAACTGTGGGCTAACTCCACAATGCATGACCCGTATACCTCAACAAGGAGGGGCCAAGGGGAGGGGGTAGGTCACGGATGAGCCTAATAATGGTACCAAACTGACTGTATTTGCTGAATACAGAACTGACTAATAAAAAATATATATATATATATTGTTGGAGAAAGATGGAGGGACGAAAAAAAAAAAACACTTCACTTTGTGGCATCTTGTACCAGAAATCATATAAATAAACAAATAATAAAATTCAAAAAAAAAAAAAGAAAGAAAGAAAGGGCTCCCTTGGGTTCCTAAGTGTCGTACGAATGTCCCTTGACTGCTGGCCCACCTATTTCCCTTCACTACTCGGAGCTTTAGCGTTCTTTAACCAGTTTGTGCTGCTATAACAAAATCCCAGCAACTGGGTAGCCTATAAACCACAGAAATGCATTTCTCACAGCCCGGGAGGCAGAAGACCGCAGCTTGGGATGCCAGCATGGCCGGGTCCTTCTAGCTGGCACATGTCTCCTTGTCTCCCCATGTGACAGAAAGACGGCAGAGAGCGCCAAGGAGCCTCTTTAACCAGGGCACTAATGTCACTCCTAAGGACTCCACTCACGTGGCCCACCTCCCAAAGACCCCACCTGCAAACACCAGCCCTTGGGGGATTCTGCTTGAGTCTATGAGTTTGGGAGCCACAAACGCCCCGTCCCTAACAGAGGAAGGCCTGCTCATCCCATGGCCCCCAGTGCTTGCTTAACAAAACCCAAAGAGCAAAGAATGCTAACCAGGTCCCTCCCCATCGAAATCACTGTTCTCCCTGTGAAAAGTCAACAGGCCTCCTCCCCACCACCTGACAGAGCGCCATTAATCCCAGGAAGGGCGGGTCTCCCACAGCCCAGAAACAGCTTGACAGTGGAAAAACACGGAGGATCCATGATTCAGTGGTCATTGAGAAGGCCAGACTGTGTGGATTCCCCCTCCGCTGGCCCACTCAGGCCCGTTTTTGTATTTTCTTTTCTTTTTCTTTTTTTTTAAAGTTTTTTATGAGCAAGAGAGCAGGAGCAAGAGAGAAAGAGAGAGAGAGAGAGAGAGATTGGGAGACTGGCATGCCAGGGCCTCCAGCCACTGCAATCAAACTCCAGACTTGTGCACCACCTTGTACAACCTCACGTGCTTGTATCGCCTGGTGCATCTGGCTTACGTGGGACCTGGAGAGTTGAACATGGGTCCTTGGGCTTTACAGGCAACAGCCTTAATCTCTAAACCATATCTCTCCAGCCCTCATTTTGTATTTATTTTATTTTATTTTACTTTATTTTATTTTTGGTTTTTCAAGGTAGAGTCTTGCTCAGGCTGGCCTCAAACTCACGGTGATCCTCCTACCTCTGCCTCCCGGGTGCTGGGATTAAAGGCGCGCACCACCATGCCTGGCCTCATTTTGTATTTTCTAAGACTAGAGGGGCTTCGCCCGATGAAACACTTGGCCAGATGGGAAGAGCTGAGCCCCCCAGGGTAAGTGAGTTACATGTGGGTGTCCTTGGGACTTCCCGCCTGCCCTGTAGCGCGGTGGTTTTAACCTATCAGAAATAGAGACAGCACCTCTCGGAGGAGCGCAGAGAATACTTAGGTCGCCAGGGCGCCCGCCCTGGTACCTGGCACCTAGGTGACACATTTGTCTCCGCCTCTGGCGGCCGAGACAGAAAGAGAAACACACCCAGTGTGCTTTCATTTTCCAACCATAGAAAGGGTGCTCAAACCTCCGCAGAGACTACTGTTGCCCCCGGACCCAGGTGCAGGAGGAATGCTGGGTCCCTGGGTGGCAAGGCAGGTGTCTGCAACCTCTCCTTCTGCTTCATTGGTCCCTATATTCCTTTATTTCTCAGGCAGGGCCCACCTGTGGGTTGGGGGAGAGAGGGGGTCCTCTCTCCTATAGCCAGCTTTCCACTTCATCTGCACTAGGGGACTCACTGGCCCAAGAAGCCATGGAACTCCCATGCCCCCTTCTTGGATATTCCTTTTCCTACCCCTTTATTTAAAGCACAAACCAATGTCTGCAAAGGTCCCCCAAAAGCTCCTTCCTCGATAAATTTCAAGTCTCTAGTTTGTACCTGGAACACAGAATATGTAGACGTGATGCTCTGGGCTGTGGAAATCATCTGAAGACTAGGAGGTAGGCTGGAGAGATGTCTCAGCGGTTAAAGGTGTTTGCTTGCAAAGCCTATTGGCTCAGGTTCCATTCCCCAGTACTCATGTAAAGTCAGTTGCACAAAGTGACATATACATCTTAAATTTGTTTATAAACCAATTTATTCCACAGAAACCATAGAGTCTTGTCCTGGCCTAGCGACGTGTGGTGCTGAGGTGTGTTCCCCCAAAAGTTCCCCCAAAGTTTTGAAGGTTTATTCCTGGATGGACACGATTGGAAGGAGGTAGCACCTAGAAGAAGTCTTGGCCAGGCTGGGGAGATGGCTCAGCAGTTAAGGTGCTTGCTTGCAAAACCTAATGACCCAAGTTGGATTCCTCAGTACCCACATAAAGCCAGATATATAAAGTAGTATATGGATCTGAAATTTGTTTGTAGTGGCAGGAGGCCCTGGTACACCCATTCTCTCCCTCTCTCTCTCTCTCTCTTTCTCTCTCTCTCTCTCTCTTTCTCTTTCTCTCTCTCTCTCTGAAATAAATTTAAAAATTTTTTGTGTTTTTTTTTTTATTTGGTTTTTCAAGGTAGGGTCTCATTCTAGCCCAGGCTGACCTGGAATTCACTAGGTAATATCAGGGTGGCCTCAAACTCATGGCGATCCTCCTACCTCTGCCTCCCGAGTGCTGGGATTAAAGGCGTGCGCCACCACGCCCAGCTTAATAATATTTTTTTAAAGACTGGAAAGAGATCGGTGTGCACTCTTCAGGGAAATACACTGAGGATGGTAGAATAAAGAAATGTTAACCCTGGGGCTGGGGAGATTGCTTAGTGGTTAAGCACTTGCCTGTTAAGCCTAAGGACCCGGGTTCAAGGCTCCATTCCCTAGGACCCACATTAGCCAGATGCACAAGGGGGCGCACACGTCTGGAGTTCGTTTGAATGGGCTGCAGTGGCGCCCATTCTCTCTCTATATATATATCTGCCTCTTTCTCTCTCTGTCTGTCGCTCTCAAATAAATAAATAAAAATGAACAAAAAAAAATTTTTAATAAATAAAAATTTAAAAAATTTAAAAGAAAGAAATGTTAATCCTGAGTCACTAAGCCAGTCTAGGGCTGCCTGTCAGTGGATATCTAACATCTTGATGGCTTATGACTCTGCAAGTTGGTTATCCTATTACTTTTAGCCAAAGCCGTCCTGATCAATACAACAGGTACACACAACATAAGAAAGTCCAGTCTTGGGGAGACTCAAGGAGAGAAAAGCATGCCTTGCAGGAAATGACTGCCTTTCATTGTGGTTGCTAACATGTGTTTTCTGTGCATTCTTTGAAATTTGAGTCTGCCATCCCAGCCCCTGTTTTATCACTGAACTACTATAAAAGGGACAGGAGGGCCGGGTGTGGTGGCGCACGCCTTTAAACCCAGCACTTGGGAAGCAGAGGTAGGAGGATCGCCATGAGTTCGAGGCCATCCTGAGACTACATAGTGAATTCCAGGTCAGCCTGAGCTAGAGTGAAACCCTACCTCAAAAAAGAAAGAAGGAAAAGGACGGGAGAGACAGATAGGAAACCGATAGACGCATTTCCATCTATCTGACTTCCTATCTCGTTCACTACATTTCCCCTAGCATCTTGAAACAAGGTGGACCTTGAAGTACGCATTACAGAGTCAACGTGTCTCTTCCCTCCTCTACCACACAAGCGCAGCAGGTTATGACCCAGTGTGTCCCTCTGACTAATCGGACCTCAGCCTCTTTCTCTGCATGTCCGTTGGCCCTTGCATGCTTGGATGCTTAATGAACACTGACTTTATAAATCCCATCACAACATCCATCTGGCAAACACCAGAACAGCCCATTTCACTTTTCCAAGAGCACATTCTCTGGGATCCCAATGGCCTTCTAGAAGGTGTCATATGGTGAAGTCAACTGGCTTGAACACACCACTGTGTAGTGGTGGATCCAGAGCACTGGAGGTGCAGCCCTGGGCTCTCTCACTGCTGAGTGGTAGGGATGGGGGGCAGAGGTGATGCTTAAGGTGGCATGGACGACGGCAGGAACCCCAGGCATCCACTTTGAGAAGGCTCTTCTCTGTGGTCTGCACCTGCCATCACCCACCCAGCCCTGTCTGTCACTTCATACTCCCTACCCTGGCTCCCTTAAGCCTTGGCACTTGGATGGACTGTGCCCTCTGCCTCTGCCTTCACCACTCTCCTCGGCTTGATTCCCCCACTCTCCTCCAGACGCTGCCTCTGCCTGAATTCTCAGTTCAGAGCTCTGGCCTCAGCAAGCGCAACTGGTCTGGCTTCAGGGCCCCTCCCACCCCGGTGGGAAGAATTTCCTGTTTCCTTGTACACCCGCATCCTCAGCTCCAGCAGGCGGCAGAGACTTGCTGGACCCTGAACTGGACACAAGGCCACAGCAAGCCTGCAGCTTGTCCCATATACGAAGGGTCATGTTTGCAAGATGTGGTGCTTAGAGGTTGGGGAGCGAACAGTTAATTAGGGTGATGCCACTCTAAGGCTGGGAAAGAGGCTGCAGGCAGAAGTGGGAGAGGAGACCAAGGGGGGGGGGGTGGAGAAAGTCTGTGGTGGTCACAGTAACCAGGAAGGAGGGGATTCAGCTTAAGTGTAGACCTTCCCCACCCTAGGAAAACATGCAGCAGGCTTTACCTCTTGCCTCTGCGCCAAAAGGAGAAGAAGCGAATCACTAAGCATCCCATCCACAAGTTCTTGCCTGGGGAAGGGGAAAAAAAATCTTAATTCTCTGCCAAGAGAAAGGCCCGGCTAGCTTTTAGTGGAGAAATAATGACATCCAGTGGACATCTGTGTCATCCCCAGACTTGGGCCACATGGTTTTCTAGGGCTGGGACAGTAAGGAGAAATGGGTTGAGCCCTGGAAAATTGACTGCCAGTCCTGATTTTTCCTATAAGCTGCGTGCCCTTCCCATCCTTGGGCCTCTGTTGACATAGCGAGACCCTGAAGGTATCTTTTGTGAACTACTGCACAGACAAGATCCTTGGGACTAGAACTTGGGTTTCTTCATAAGACCCTGTTGCAGTCAGGTTCACATTGCTGGTAGAAATCACCCAACGAAGAGCAGCTTGTGGGGAAAAAAAAAAAAGAGGTTTTATTTTGGCTTATAGGCTTGAGGTGGAAACTCCATGATGGCAGGGAAAACGATGGCATGAGCAGAGGGTGGACATCACCCCCTGGCCAACATAAGGTGGACCATAGCAACAGGAGAGTGTGCCCAACACGGGAATGGGGAAACTGGCTATAACACTCATAAGGCCGCCCCCAACAATACACTCCCTCCAGGAGGCATTCGTTCCCAAATCTGCATCAGCTGGGAACCTAGCATTCTGAACCCCTAAGTTTATGGGGGACACCTGAATCAAACCACCACAGACCTGATGCCAAGAGAGGGAAGGCAAGCTGCGGAATAAGTCAGACCTCGAAGCGCATTGTTGCAGCTGAGCGAGTGAGACAAACAGTGACCTCTAAACGGGGAGCCCTACAGAACGGGCTCGTGGCTATCCCAACGTAAGGGCTGTGACCAGCGTAGGATATGACCCTACGGGGTGTGCAACGACAGCAGCTCTGGGATATGGGGACACTGATGTGTCGCCACCCTAGTCATACAAAGGGGCCGGGTAAATGGTAGTGCTCCAAGCCCCCACACTTCCTGAGAAGGTGCCCACAGCAGACCGTCCACCCCATGAAGAGACCTTGCAGTCCTCTAGGCCCCTGCCCAAAACCAAGGTCACTGCTTGATGGACGTGGTGGTTTGAGTGTGGACTGGCCCCCATAGGCTCACATGTTCGTGTTTAAACCTCGAACTCAATCCCCGGCTGGTAGAACCTTCGCTGGAGGAGGTGTGCGCCTGGGGGTGGACCTTGAGGGT
Source organism: Dipus sagitta (assembly GCA_036346955.1). Classification (NCBI taxonomy): domain Eukaryota; kingdom Metazoa; phylum Chordata; class Mammalia; order Rodentia; family Dipodidae; genus Dipus; species Dipus sagitta. The sequence continues at coordinate 44,489,191 of CM070777.1, read as the reverse complement.
TATGAGTCCAGCCCCACTGGGTATTCATAGCAAGCTTACTCTTAAGACTTCCTCCCCACTTTATGGGGAGATGTGCTGCCCGGCTGTCTGTGGATAAGAAGACGCGGTGACCTTGTGTCTGCTCTGTCATGCTTCCCCGGCCATGATGAAACTTCGCCTCGAGACAGTAAGCTGGCAATAGAGCCTTTGCTCGCGTAAGCCGCTTCTGGTCAGGTGCTTTGGCTTAATAATGCGAAGGTGGCTGCCCCAACGGGACAGTCACCTAGACTTAGGTAACCAGGTAGAAGAGAAGTGGGGGGAGCCAGGGAAGGAGTAGACCCCAACCTCAGGCCTATCACTCCTACCCTGAGAGATAGGAGATAACAAGCATGACTGGGATGAAGTTGAAAACCCAAATCAGCGGAGCTGAAATCCCCGAGCCAGAAAGTGGCTGGGTGCCATGGTCTGCAGGGAAACACACGGGGACATCAGGGGCCAGCCTTTGCCTGCGCTCTAGAAGCAAGGTTGCATTTTTGCCAGTCTTGCGACTGAGAAATGTACAGTTTTGATGGGGGAAACGTGCCTAGAGGTTGTAGACCCTCGAGAAGGCTTCCTGGGGGCTAGAGAGATGGCTTAGTGGTTAAGACACTTGCCTACAAAGCCGAAGGACCCAGGTTCCATTGCCCAGTACCCATGTAAAGCCAGATGCACAAGGTGGCACATGGATCTAAAGTTTGTTTGCAGTGGCAAGAGGTCCTGGTGCTCCCATTTTTTTTTTCTCTCTCTCTCTCTTTCTCTCTCTAAAATAATTAAATAAATGTTCCACCCCAGTCTTGGCTCCTGGTAGGTAGAGTCCAGGTTCACAGGTCTGCTTATGGGAAGGCACTGAGCCATTTGGCCTGGGAGGAAGGAAATAGCATGTGAGACACTAACCCTCCAAGGTTAGCCTGCTCTGGGCATGGAGCAAGACTCCACATGAATAATTTGGTTATAGACCTACTGTATGCTAACCAGGCAATATCTCTAATCCACAACAAACATGCAAGGGAGGTGTTCTCCCCACTTTACCAGTGAGGACTTGGGGGTGAAGGATGCCCCTTCAGGTGGAATAGGCTGGAAGCTGAGGAGCTAGAGTTTGAACCTGGCTTCACAAGGACACAGGGCCATCAGCGTTTATTCCACCAGAATTGCAGGCTGACACTAAGTTTCTTGCCTCTCACATAGGCACCACTATTTCTTGTGTATTCACCAAAACTCCCATGGACTACTTCCACCCTGTCTGTGCGACAGATGAAGAAAGGAAGGCTCGTGAGAGTGATGTAACTCCTTACGGGTCACTTGGTTACTTTGTGGCAAGACCAGGACTCACTGTCACAATCATGCTGATGCCAATGCCCTCACTCTGGACCACTCCTCAATGCCAGGTGAGGAAAGCATGCTGTTAAAAAAAAAAAAAAACCCAAGGTGAGGGGGCTGGAGACATGGCTTAGCGGTTAAGGCGTTTGCCCGCAAAACCAAAGGACCTCGGTTCGATTCCCCATGACCCACATAAGCCAGATGCACAAGGGAGAGCATACATCTGGAGTTCGTTTACAGTGGCTGGAGGCCCTGGCATGCGCATTCTCTCTCTCCCTCTCTCTGCCTCTTTCTCTCTCTCTCTCTTAAATATATATATATATATATAGTTTAAAAAAATTCATGGCGATGTTTTGATGGGTTACAACACCCATACTCCTTTATATTTTATTTATGTATTATTTATTTATGAGAGAGAGACACAGAAAGAGAGAGACTGAGAGAGAACGGGCGCTCTTGCCACTCAAACAAACTCCAGATATGTGCTCTGCTTTGTGTATCTGGCTTTACATGGGTACTGGAAAATCAAACCCAGACCGGCTGGCTTTGCAGGCAAGTGCTTTAAACTGCCAAACCATCTCCCCAGCCCACCCATACTCCTTCAAACTGTTTTTTTTTGTTTGTTTGGTTAGTTTTTCAAGGTAGGGTTTCTCTCTAGCTCAGGCTGACCTGGAATTCACTATGGAGTCTCAAGGTGGCCTCGAACCCACGGCGATCCTCCTACCTCTGCCTCCCGAGTGCTGGGATTAAAGGTGTGCACCACCACGCCTGCATTCCTTTAAACTTTTAAGACCCTGTGATGGCTAATCCCAATTGTCAAGCCCTAACTATGCCTTCCAGGTTTTTTAAAGATTTTATTTTTATTTATTTATTTTTTGATCGCCAGCATCACCATTATCATCGCCACCACTCACAGCCACACCATCTCCCGCGTTATCAGTGTTCCTACTGTGGTCGTCACCATCATCATACCTTGTGGTTTTCTTTCCCCGTCACTGTGACAAAACACCTGACATAAGCAAATTAACAGAGGAAAGGTTGATTCTGACCTAGTAAAGGGGACACCGTCCATCAGGGAGGGAAGAAGACATGGCGGTGAGAGGGGGTGCATACCCATGGTGGTGGAAGTTTGTGGCATAGCTTGTTACAATCAGAAAACGAAGGCCCAGACTGGAAGTGGGGCCGACCTAAGAGTCACAAGGCCCAACCCTATGTCCCTACATCTACCAGCTTGGGCTTCATGTCCAGAAGGTTCCACAACCTCCCCAAACACCATGAGCTAGGGACCAAATGTTCAAGCACATGAGACGATGGGGACATTGCACATTTAAACCATAACTGCCATCAATACACCACCATCACCATCCTCATGACGTGACCCCTGGCATCACCTTGTTGCCATTGTTGTAACTGTCACCATGAGCGCCACCATCGTCAGTCATTACCGCATCATCTAAACGCCTGGAATTTGGTTGATTCTTATCGATAAACTATAAAATACATCATCTCTCTTACTTGCAACATTGGACAAGAGGACCCTACTTCCCTAGGTCTCAGTATTCTCATGCATGAAATAGGATATGTGCATCGCATTTGCAAAGGGGCTCCGAGCTGTTGCCCTCCTTCCTGAGCACACAGTGGGGCGGCCCCGACCCCTGTGGGTAATGATGAGGCGGTACAACAAACCAGTGCTGAGGTCAACCCGGCTGAGAATACCATGGAGCTCTGCCCCTAAGCCACGATCCCACCAGCACGGTAAACAAACAGACCTAAGGCGGAAAGGACTTGGATGCTGGGATGTACAAGGTGGTACCAAGGTTCTATGATCATCTAAAGAAGGTTCTCCAGAGAAGGTTTAGGAAGGAAATGGGGCAGCTCAGATAGGAAGAAGGAAACAGGTCGTGTACGTACCCAAGACAAACACGCCCAAGAAAGTAGCTTCCGATGGCCAATGAACCCAAATTGGTGGTAACAGGGGTAGAATCATGGCTTCAAAGGGAAGCGAGGGCTCTTTGCAACTCTGCTAGTTCTCAAACCAGACATTCATCAGCAGGAGGTCAACCCCGTTGAGCTGTGGAGGGAGCTCACGATCAGCCCCCCAGATTACCACCCCCAAGACACCGGCCAGAGGCAGGCTGGCGGGGTCACCTCACTGAGGACACGGGGCAGCAAACTCAAACCTGCCGCAACCAGACACAAAAATCATAGTGAAATAGCAGCACTCACTGAACCCCAGCCAGCCACACGTGGCCTTGGGTTAGGAAGGCAACAGAGAGCTGTGGGGATGTCCCATCCAGAAGGGGCGATTGGCACCGAGCTGTCAGCTGGAGCCCACCTCTGTCAGGCAGGAATATGACCCCTGTATGACTAAACTTCTGTTTTTAGTAAAGACAATGAGATTGACCTAAAGTCAAACCCAGTTCTTCCATTGGCTGGAGGAGTGACCTTGAACACGTTTCCAAGTTCTTCCCTTGGAAAATGGGATGATCATTCAATATTTGAGAATATCTAACAAAGTTACAGCATGGAAATCTCTGATACCGTGCCCAACACAGTCGTCCTCTAGAATTGCTAATTATTGCATCCCCTGGGCTCCGGAAGGCAAATCAGCAGGGGCAGGACAAGAAGCATGTTTTAAACAGAGACAGGCTGTAAGTGCCAATCAAGTATTCTGTCTTGCTGAGTCAGAATGGCCCTTAAGGGATTATTGGCATAAACTGGCATCAAATGAACAAAACTGTTTTTGAAAAGTTTAGCTTGAAGGGTGGTTCTCTACTCTCCTGTAACATTTTTTAAAAATTTGTTATTTATTTATTTGGAGGGACTTGGAGATGACATGGCAGAGGATCTAGGACATCGCCATGACCTGCCAGTTCCTGTAATTGTCAATAAGACCATTGTTATTAATGAGGACTGGCCAGCAGCCATTGGCCTCTCTTTGGGTAACTGGTCCTGGAGAAACATCGCTTCTCCATGCTTGACTGAATCGTTCAGCTGGTGCTGGCTGTGCCCAAGGCTCTAGGGACAGGCACAGATAGATGTCAGGCGTGGCAAGAGGATAGCACAGTTACCTGGGCCAGCAGGAATCAATCAGGTCAGAACCTTCGTACCGACTGTGAAAATAGAGGTGCCCCAGAGTCTGTTGTTGTGAGTATAGGCAGAAGATACTAGAGCTATCTTACAGCCCTTGAAAGCCTGTGTAGGAATGGAGCAAGTATGCAGGAAATCAGCACAAAGATCTGGTACGGGGCCAAGATCTTGAGTTGGGCCTTCCATGACTGCTACCAAGAAAGTTAGCAGTGACATGGGGGTGCGTTGAGGAAATGAGCCAAGGAAGTTTACTTCACTGAAGTCTTTGTTTGTTTGTTTGTTTGTTTGTTTGTTTGTTTGTTTTTATTGGGGAGTGACAGACAGAGAGAAAGAGGCAGATAGATAGAGAATGGGCATGCCAGGGCCTCCAGCCATTGCAAACAAACTCGATGCGTGCGCCCCCTTGTGCATCTGGCTTACATGGGTCCTGGGGAATAGAGCCTCAAACCTGGGTCCTTAGTCTTCACAGGCAAGCACTTAACCACTAAGCCATCACTCCAGCCCCACTGAAGTCTTTAAAAAATATATATATATTGGGGGATGGGCATGGTGGCTCACGCCTTTAATCCCAGCACTCGGGAGGCAGAGGTAGGAGGATCGCCATGAGTTCGAGGCCACCTTGAGACTACATAGTGAATTCCAGGTCAGCCTGAGCTAGAGAGAGACCCTACCTCGAAAAACCAATATATATATATATATATATATATATATATATATATATATATGTATATATGGGGGGAGGGCCTGGAGGGATGGCTTAGTGGTTCAGACATTTGCTTGCAAAGCCAAAGGACCCAGGTTCAATTCCCCAGGACCCACATTAGCCAGATGCACAAGGGGGCACATGTGTCTGGAGTTCATTTGCAGTGGCTGGAGGCCTTGGTACACCCATTCTCTCTCTGTGTCCCTCTTTCTCTGTCAAATAAATAAATAAATAATAAAATATTTTTTGATATTTTTATTTGAGGGCTGGAGAAATGGCTTAGTGGTTAAGACACTTGCTTGCAAAGCCAAAGGACCAAGGTTCAATTCCCCAGGACCCATGTAAGCCAGATGCACAAGGGACGCATCCATCTGGACTTTGTTTGCAGTGGCTAGAGGCCCTGGCACACCCATTCTCTGTGTGTCTGTCTCCTCACTATCTCTCCCTCTCTCTGCTTGCAAATAAATTTAAAAAATTAAAAATATTTTTTTTTTATTTGAGCCAGGCTTGGTGGCACATGCCTTTAATCCCAGCATTTGGGAGGCAGAAACAGAAGATGTTTTTTGTGTGTGTGAATTTGAGGCCAACCTGATACTACATAGTGAATTCCAGGTCAACCTGGGCTAGACCCTACCCTGAAAAAAAAGCAAAAAAAATAATTTTTTTTAAAATTGATTTATTTATGATCAGAGGAGGAGAATGGACATGCCAGGATTTCTTGCCACTGCAAATGAGCTCCAGATGCATGTGTCACATTGTGCCTCTAACTTTACATGGGCACTGGAGAATCAAACCCAGACCTGCAGGTTTTGCAAGCAAATGCCTTTAATTGCTGAGCCATCTCCCACACCCACACTGGCAAGTCTTACGGGCTCTCCAAGCGGGCTCTGAGCTTGCCAGTCCAAATCCCCTTCCTCTAAGATGATGGACAAAACCCAGACTAGTTTGTGGAAGTGAGGGGATATTATATACGCCACGACATCTCCTCGAAGTACACAGAGCCCTCGAGTCTGACTCAAAAGAAAGCGGCGGCTTCAACATAGAATGTTGCAGTTTCTTCACAGTGCTGGGACGAAGCGGCTGATGGGAGGAAATGTTTAATTTTGGCCTGCAGTCTTGAGTGGAAGTTCCATGACGGCAGGGGAAAGCATGGCATGAGCAGAGGCTGGGCATCCTCTCTGCCACAGCAGGTGGAAAATAGCGGCAGAAGAGTTAGCTAAACTAATACGGGCAAGCCAGGGGCCATCAAGGCCCACCCCAGCAACACACCTCCTCCAGCGAGGCTCCACCTCCTCTCAAATGGCCATCAGCTGGGAACCAAGCATTCAGAACACCTGAGTTTATGGGGGGGGGCTCTTAATTCAAAGCCCCACAGTATACATCACCCCTTGTGTTCTACAGCATCCCTTATCACCATGCCAACCACAACTCAGAGATAAGGGACCCACAGAGCAACAGAGCAAGCATCTCAAGTCAGATACAGGCCCACATATCCTCCCACATCCAGCAAGAACAAATACATAAGTGATGTACCCACACCCCAGGCATCCAATGGTTATGCCTCAAGATGCTAGACCTGGGAGATTCTCCTTGGGAAGGGTTCCAAGGTCAACTAAATGTAAGAAAGACAGAAGCCTCCTTCACCCGTGTGAATAGTAACAAAGGGCATCAGCACATTAAAGGTGCTGAAAACTCTTACAGTCAATAAACCTGTTGGTGTGGTTTGAATGTGAAATATCCCCCATAGACTCATGTGTTTGACTGCTTGGTTACTAGATGGTGGCAATGTTTTGGAAGGTTGTGATATATTTAGAGGAAATGGGTCACTGGGGTGGGCATTGAAGGTTTTTTGCTTATTTGGTTTTGGTTTTGATTCTTTCTGTTTGGTTGTTTGGTTGGTTGGTGGGGTGGGGTGTGTGTGTGTGTGTGTGTGTGTGTGTGTGTGTGTGTGTGTTTTCCCCAAGTTAGAGTCTCACTCTAACCCAGGATGACCTGGAATTCACTATGTAGTCTCAGGCTGGCCTCAAACTCACAGAAATCCTCCAACCTCAGCCTCCCAAGTGTTCCTGAGTGCTGGGATTGAAGGTGTGCCCCACCATGCCCAGCTTCCTTTAACTTATGTAGTTCTGCCCACTTTCTCTTGGCCTTCTACTTCCTGACTGTGGATATATGACCAGCTGCCTCCTGCTCCTGCTGCCATGTCTTCCCTGCCCTGATGGACTGTACCTCTCGAACTGTAAGCTGAAATGAGCCCTTTCATACCTCAAGCTTCTCGTCAAGTATTTGGTCACAGCAACAAGTAAAGTAACTAAGACACTGAACTTCCGTTATATAGACATTTCTCAGACTCACTTGATCACAGAATCTTTTTGGCTTGTAAATAAATTCTATGGCCTTATTGTCCCATAGATCACATGTTGGGAAACAGTTCAAAGGAACTTCAGGGGAGACTGACTATAAGGTATTGCTGAGATGCCAATGCTGATCCAGGGAAATCAAGCACTGGTAGAAACCACCCAAAGTCCTCTGGCTGCCTGAATGTCTCAGTGCTGCATATCTGGACCTCCCTGGAGCATCCCTGCCCACCTAAGGCCACTCAAGGAAACGATCCTGATAGCCCGCTAAGCGCCAAGAACCATGATGAGCTCAGTGATTTGGAGAAAAGCTAGGCTGTATTTATTTATGAGAGAGAGAGAGACACAGAGACAGAGAATAGGTGCACCAGGACCTCCAGCCACTGCAAACGAACTTCAGATTCACGTGCCACTTTGTGCATTTGTCTTTATGTGGGTATTGGATTCGAAGATTCCATCCAGCATAGAGCCATGGTGGTGGACCCTCTCACTCTGCCCCTTCCAATCTAGGCCTTGGAGGAAGTTTAGGCATGGGCCAGTACCACCTATCAGGCAGTTCCATTGGCTTTGTAAGAGTGTCATGGAATTGGTATTCTCTGTAACAGTTTGTGCTCTGGACCCCAAGGGTGGTATCAAGCAGGCTTTTAAAAAAGTATTTTATTTTTATTTATATGACAGAGAAAGAGGGAGAGAGAATGGGTGCACCAGAGCCTCCAGCCACTACAGACGAACTCCAGACGCATGCACCCCCTTGTGCATCTGGCTAACATGGGTCCTGGGGAATCAAACCTGGGTCCTTTGGCTTTGCAGGCAAATGCCATAACCTCTAAGCCATCCCTCCACCCCGGATCAGGCACTCTTTTGAGGGAACTCATCCAATCAGGAGGCTCACAGTATTGGGAAATGGCTGTAGGCCATGCTTGAACAAGGGATGGTCACTGATTGGGCAAAAATGTGCACCTAACTCAAATGTAAACTGCTCACTGGCCGGTGACCTGTCATGCAGCCAGAACTCCTCTCCCTGCCTCTGACAATATTTTAGATGCAAAATCAACCAGGTGACAATGTCTCTGAACTTTGACTTATCCTCCCCACCACCACCAACTTGGCAGGTTTTAGACTCTTAAGCATGTTCACATGGCTGCCCTGGGTAGGTCGCAATGCATGACTGTGGGCTGTACTGAATGCAGCTGTTGAGGCTCTTCCAGGGGCCATGGTCTCTGTGGTCTTTCTTCTGAAGTGCTCACTGGACTCTAAATATTGGGAAAGGGGAGGCTGTGAGTTCCAGATTGCATTGGTTAGTTCATTGAACACTCACGCCTTAAGTCCTGTGATCGGGGCTGGAGATACAGAGATGCCCAGAACACGTCGTAGAAGATGTCCAAACCCCTCCCTCCCCATGAGCCCACATACCCAAGGTGCTCCCCAGCCTAGCACTGATGGCGAAGAAGTGCAAGGAGACAGAGGTACCGCGTCCTCAGTTGAGGATTTGAGCTCTTTGACCTACCAGGCTTCTCCACACACGTGTCCTCTGATGTCTGCATTAAAACCTGCCATTCCAAGGAGAGAAGAGACCAGGCTAAGCAGGCCATCCTGGGCTAGAGGATTTAGCTCATGCTCCGTGGATGAGAGGAAGTGATATTTGATTGTCAAGGAATATGCAAATTCATCTTTTCCCATGGAGAAAAGGTGCCCTGGTGGCAGAACAGTGGTCTGGGTTTTGTCTGTCAGGCTCCATTCCTGCTCCCTTCCCCACCTTAGCACTTCAGTCCCCGTGGCTTGGGTGGGGGAAGGGGGTTGCCCTTCTAGGCCTGACCAATCAGAATGTAGTATTCCCTTGGGTATTCCATGGGCAGGCACATGACCCAATCTGACCCATTCTGACCCAATCTGACTTCATTCCAAGACTCTTCAGGGTTGCTGAGAGGAAAGATTTTGCTCCACCAGAGAAGCTCAGAGGATATAGAAGGTGCTTTGGGAGCTGCCAGCAGCCATCTTCTTACGATGCAGAAAGAGAGACCATGTACTCAGCTGAGGATGCAGAAACAACCAAAAAATGAATTTCTTATGAAATAAAATTTAAACATTTATTTTTTAAGATTTATTTTTATTTATTTATTAGAGATAGAGAAATAGAGAGAATGGGCATGGCAGGGCCTCTAGCCACTGCAAATGAACCAGACGCATGTGCCACCATGTGCATCTGACTTCTATGGGACCTGGAGAATCGAACCTGGGTCCTTAGGCTTGGCAAACATGCAGCTTAACCGCTAAGCCATCTCTCCAGCCCCGAAATTTAAAGATTTCTTGGTCTGAAAGCAGGTAATAGGATCCTAAAATCCAGGGCTGCAAAGATGGCTCAGTGGTTAAGGCCCTTGCCTGCAAAGCCTAAAGACCTAGGTTCGGTTTCCTGGTGCCCATGTAAAGCCAGATGCACAAAGTGACACACGTATCTAGAGTTTGTTTGCAGTGGCAAGATGCCTTGGCACCATTCTCTCTCTGTCTCTCTTCTTTCTAACTCTCTCTGCTTGCAAATAAATATTTTTTTTAAAAAATTTAGAATCCTAAAAGCCTTGCTCTCATTTTAGCGAGAAGACTGCAGCTCAGAGAACAAAAGGTGATGCAGAGAGCTGGCGGCTGTGGTGAGGGCAGGGCACTGGAGACAAGTCCTGAGCCCAAGAGGTTCAAGTGGGGTGTCAGGAGGAACCTAGGGGCAAAGGAAGTAGTGCAAAGATATCCAGGAAGAGACCTGAGGCTGGCAGGTGACCCAGATCACCTGCCTCAAAACCAGACCTTGCCATCTTATTACTACAATGATTTTTCCCCCTTAAATTTAATTTTTGTTTTTTGTTTTTCGAGGTAGGGTCTCCCTCTAGCTCAGGCTGACCTGAATTCACTTTGTAGTCTCAGGGTGGCCTTGAACTCACGGTGATCCTCCTACCTCTGCCTCCCGAGTGCTTGGGTTAAAGGCATGTGCCACTATGCCTGACTTTAAATTTTAATTTTTTTATTTACTTATTTTTTGTAAGGAGAGAGAGAGAAAAGCATGGGCACACCAGGGCTTCTTACCACTGCAAACAAACTCCAGATACATGCGTTACTTGGTGCATTTGGTTTTACGTAGGTAGTGGGGAATCAAACCCAGGCCATCAGGCTTTGTAAGCAAGCACCTTTAATCACTGAGCCATCTCCCCAGACTCCTAGTCGAATGATTTTAAAAAGCCACTTCCTGCCTACGCCTCAAGGCCATGTTTATCAACGTGGCAGTCCTCTAGGTAACCATAGTGCTGTATGATGACCACGCCCCCAGGTGGCCTCTGAGCAAGACAAGTAAGGGTCCGCTCCTGAGGTCACATTTCTGGCAAAGGAAGTCAGAAAACATACAGTTAAACCCCCATGTCCATGGATTCTATACCCATGGGTTCAACCAGCCTTGTATTCTGAACCTGTACATCTTAATCATTCCCCGAACAATACAGACTAATGACTGTCTATGGAGGCTTTATAGTACATTAGGTGCCATAAGTAATCTAGAGATGACTGAAGATATTCAGGAGGGTATTGTAGGCTCTATACGAACACTATGCCATTGTATTCGTGCGATTCAAGCATGCCTGGATTTGGGCATCTGAGGGGGACCATGCTCTGATGACAGCAGAAGATGATGTGTTTATTATCTGCCCACTTGTGTCACCCTGTAGGTGTCACAGAGGGAGGAATATTTGTCATGTCACTGCCTAGCTCAGTATGTCATCGTAGGTTTTCAAAAAATAAGTCTTTTTTTAAAAAAAAAGTTTATTTTTATTTATTTATTTGAGAGCGATAGAGAGAGAAAGAAGCAGATAGAGAGAATGGGCGCGCCAGGGCCTCCAGCCCCTGCAAACGAACTCCAGGCATGTGCGCCCCCTTGTGCATCTGGCTAACATGGGTCCTGAGGAGTCGAGCCTCGAACCGGGGTCCTTAGGCTTCACAGGCAAGCGCTTAACCGCTAAGCCATCTCTCCAGCCCAACAAATAAAGTCTTGAACAAAGGCTTGTAGATAAATACTGTCGAGTGAGTGGAACACAGATTGGACTAGCGCGGCATGGGATCGTGTGGATGACCTGCTCTAAGGAAAGGGGCCTTAGCTGAAACCCGCAGAGGGACATGCGGCCATGTCAATAGAGGTGGGCAATGCATGCAGGCTAGGCGAAGGTCCGTGAGGCAGGAACAAAGGTGAGAACACGCATGTAGCTGCAGTAGTTGGGACAGAGAAGAGTCCAGAATGGCAGGGGGGAGATCACTGTGGGCCACAGCGAGGAGCTCATGAGAGACTTTATAAAGACAGAGACAGGAGCATGATGGCAAGACAGCGACAGGCTCTGATTTGTGCATGCAAGAGCTCACCTCCTCCCCTGCTGTGTGGCAGGCGGATTTCAGGAGGAAAGGCAACGACATACGTACTTAGGTTGCACACAGCACACAGTAGGAGCTTGATCATCAAGGCACTCACTGTGGGCTTTGTGTGCTCCCAAGTTGCTCTCTCTGGCTTCCCTCTATGACGGAGCTGGCCCTGCTCAGGGGCAGTCCTCCTCCTCCGGGCTTAGGGTTAGGGCTGAGTTAATGAGGGCCTGGGGCAGGGGAGCGGGCTCTCTGCTCCATGTTGTGTTGCTCCCAACATACTTTTTTTTTTTTTTTTTTTTTTTAAACATTGGTTGCTTTTGCCTAGGCTCCTTCGTAAGAGACATGCTTTCGGATGTGTTTTGAAAAATATTCCATATGCTAATGGAATGTCACCATCTGCCAAGGAAGGCAGAGCTGTTTTTAAAGGAAAATCTATTACAGAAATGAAGTATTCACAGAGGGGCACTCAGGAGATGAATGTCGCTGACCTGTGGCTGACCTGGGCCGCCTGCGTTACCAACATGGAAAGGTGGAGACGCAAGACGTCTGAAGCCAATTAAACTGCTCCTTCTCCTCCCTCCCTTTCCCTCTCTTTCCCTCCTCCCACCTCTCCCTCTCTCCTCCATCCCTTCCCTCCCCCTCTCTTTTCCCATCTCCCCTTCTTGGAGACATGATGAAATTTCCTGAAACAAAACCTCACAGCCCATTCTATAAACCGTTTTTTTTTGCCTTTGGTGGGGAAGTCCCCATGGTCCCTTCTATCTCCCCATTCCTGAGGCACAGACCTGGCTCTGTCTGCCTGTGCAGATGGGCTGCAGGAAAATTCCCAGGGAGCCAGGGCAGAGCCAGGGAGAAGGGAGAAGCTTACGGCTGCTGCCAAAGCCCACAGTCCAGGAAGGAGTGCGAGGCGGGATTAGAGGCCAGGCATTGTTCCCCACGATCCCCACAGCCTGCAGGCTCCAGAGCTCTGGGTGTGCCCGGCAGCCCCGGGAAGACATCTGCCTTCTAGCACTGGGCCCTTGTTCCTAAATGTGAATATTCTTCTGGGCTCTGCTTTCTGAGGCCACCATGTGCCCCTCTTCTAAACAGTCCATCAGCTCCCCTCTGGGAACCTCCATTGTCTAAATCCGTATGTTCATCTGCCCACCCCCAAACCTACGCCATTCACCTATGTGGGAGGCTGGACATGCTTCCAGTCATTGTCCACTATGGGGGATTCCTGCCTTTGCATCTCCACACCCTCACCAGGAACGTCTTTTCTTGGCTCCCTGCAAATGTTGGGTTATTATTATCATTAAGTTCTTGGTCAGATGACTCACACCTGCTCCAGCCTCTACCCACACCCTTGAGTTCTTGGTTCACACCTGCTCCAGCCTACTGCCCATGTCACTGAGTTCTTGGTTCAGATGGTTCACACCTGCTTCAGCCTTTGCCCACATCCTTGAGATCTTGGTTCAGATGGTTCACACCTGTTCTAGCCTCTTGCCCACATCCTTGAGATCTTGGTTCTGATGGTTCACACTTGCTCCAGTCTCTGCCCACATCCTTGAAGTCTTTGTTCAGATGGCTCACACCTGCTTCAACCTCTGCCCACATCCCCGAGTTCTTTGCTCAGATGGTTCACACCTGCTCCAGCCCTTGCGCATGTCATTGAGTTCTGGGTTCAGATGACCCACACCTTCTCTAAGCCCTGCCCTTGGCATCAAGTTCTTGGTTCAGATGCCCCACACTTGCTCCAGCCTCTGCCCATGTCATCTCTTCCCAGCTGGATTTATCTTGCCAGTCCCTGTGTTTGAGAGCACTGGGGCAGTCACTGGGCATAATCTTTCCCAGAGGAAGAACTCTCTGTCCCCTTTCCATCACAGCCCCACCCTGTGGCACATAGATGCACTCATGGATCCCCTCTTCGGCCCCTTTGCCTCTCCACAGACAAGTCTCACAGTGCCTATGTTCTTCACATCCCTCCAAACCACCCTCTCTCACCTTCTGTGGTCTGCCTGGTTCCAGACCTCAGCACCTCCCTACTGAATTACAAATGAAGCTTCTCGGTACGCTGCCCCAGGTTGGAGCCCAACACCTGAGCATGGCCCATGGCCTCGTAGCCACACTGTCTAGCCCCTCATACTTCACACCTTGAATGTTGTCCAAGCATACCACACACTATTGGCGCACAAAAAAATGTGTCAGGGACACACTGTGGAAGGAAAAGAGGTGAGCAGAGGGTCTGTTAGTGAAAGGACCACACTGCCCAAGGCCTGGCTCCTCGGGGGTCTCGGCTGACATCATGGAGCATGAACACTTACACAGAGGTCATCTGTGGCCAAGACACATCAGAGACAAAGCTGGGCCTAACACTCGCTAACAAAAGACCTGAGCCTCAGTTTCTTCAGCCATACAGTGGCAGTGCCGGGTGATGGTGAGGACCAGAGGACATGGGCAGCCCTTCTCTCTACTAAGGGTGAAATCATTGTTACTGGTGTCACTGTAGTTGATGTTGCCACCCCTTCCCCATCACCTTGAAGACATGAAGGGCTTCTCTGTCCACTTTGGAGAGGACACAATGTCCTGAAGACTTGGCATGATTCCCAGAAACACTCCCTGGGGAACTGATGGGCTGCTCGCCTTTAAGGCTGGTCTTAGAATGAATACTAATGACCAAGAGAAGACACTATTCTATTTGCCGGCTCCATGGATCTCTTCCACCCGTGAGCATTCCAGCTTGCTTGTGAACTGCAGCCTTCACAGGGCCAGCCCGCACCACGGGCTGTCGCCATTCTTCCCAAGAGTCAGCTCTTGTGTGGCTGATCACACTTGTCCCCTATCATATCATCCCAGACTCCACTAAGCCCATCTGTACCTTTCTCTGGCCTGAGCATCCTCTCAGGTGTTTAAATACCAGTAAGGGGCTGCACATAAGCCAGATGCACATGGTAGTGCATGCATCTGGAGGTCATTTCCAGTGGCTAGAGGCCCTGGTGCACCCATTCTCTAATAAACAAAATTTATTTTATTTTAGATAGAGCGAGAAACAGAGAGAAAATTAGTGCACCAGGGCCTCAGCCACTGAAATTGAATTCCAGATGCTTGTGCCACCTAGTGGGCATGTGTGGCTTTGCAGTTGTTTCACCTTTGGGCATCTGGCTAACGTGGGATCTGGAGTCAAACATGGGTCCTTAGGCTTTGCAGGCAAACACTATAACCACTAAGCCATCTCTCCAGCCCCCCAATTTTTTTTTTTTTTTTTTTTTTTTTTTTTTTTTTTGGTTTTTCGATGTAGGGTTTCACTCTAGCCCAGGCTGACCTGGAATTCACTATGGAGTCTCAGGGTGGCCTTGAACTCACGGCGATCCTCCTACCTCTGCCTCCCGAGTGCTGGGATTAAAGGCGTGCGCCACCACACCTGGCTTGTTTTGTTTTGAAACCAATGAGGCTACCAGTTGCTGCACTGGGCAGTCTCATGTTACCAGTGCACACTTAATCTTTGTAGTTTTGTTGTCTCTAGATTATTTGTAGGTTGTATCACTTAATCCCTATAGTAACCTTAAAATTTGGTCTCTACTTTCTAGCTGTGAAAGCTCTGGCTGAAATGGGGCCTGCTACCAGATGACACATTTCCAGTCCTCAGGAAGGTCTGAGTCCCAAAGCTGTCCTGTCCACAGACAGCTGCTAGTCCAGTAGCCCTTCTAGAATGGTCTCCAGTAAGGTCCAAAGACTGTGGTGGCCTAAGGGCACTTGTGACTTTTCGGATTTGGGTACAAAACCAACCTAAAAATGAAGTTGACAGGATCCAAGGGGAATAGGGAGGGCAGAGGTGCCTCACTTGTCCTTACTGGGACCTCTCCAGAACACCAGGAAGGGCTGTTACTAAGGCCCATTGCTAGTAAACTTAGAAGTTATGCATCTTCCCAGGCCAGCCCAGCCCAGCCATAACTCACAGGCTCTGAGCAATATGGCTGAGTGGTGACAACGCAAGAAGCAACAGAATTACCCAGAATGTACCAGGGGGAAAAGTTCCTTATGAGCAACCCTACCATTCTTTCACACAGCAAGCAACCACTAGCGCCCCCCCCCCGTTTTGTTTTTCAAAGTAGGGTCTCACTCTAGCCCAGGCTGACCTGGAATTCATTATGTAGTCTCAGAGTGGCCTCAAACTCATGGCAATCCTCCTACCTCTGCCTCCCAAGTGCTGGGATTAAAGACGTGTGCCACCACGCCTAGCTCAACCACATTTTTACATAAGTGAATTAGGCTCTCAGAGACCCAGGCCTGGTTTTGTGGCACATGCCTATAATCCCAGCACTTTGGGGGTGGGGGTGCTAAAGCCTGGGCTATGTGATGAGTTGTAGGCCAGCCTGAGCTAGAGTGAGACACTACCTCAAAAAAATTTTAATTCAGAGGCCCACGACCACATCTCTGGGCACACGAACATCTTAAGGTGACTATACACTCTGTCATTCCACGTTGAATGACCTGGGTGTTAGACCCACAGTCATGTAAGGAGCCCAGAGATCGCAGCTCTGAAGACACACTTCCTACCTCCGTCTGAAGTTCATGGCAATCCCAGGTCTAAACCCTGTCCTGTTGCAAGGTGAACTTGGGCCCAGCCAAAACCAGCAGCACACCTCAACACTCAGCAGGTAGTGGGAGGCAGTGGAGGCTAGTTATTGACTCCTTGCTTCTCCTCTGGGCTTTCACTATGCAAAACCACCGAGTGATCAGTGTGTGTGTGCTCAGCACACAAGACATACTCATATGTTCCTTTCCTCTAGACCCGCTTCAGTTCTCATACCTGGATAGATCCCATGCTTTTGAGTCAACCCCTCCCCCCAAAAAGCTTAAGATCACTAGTTCAGAGAAGCAAGCTGGTGCCCGAGATTTAGTTCTAATGCAGTGGCCAGCTTCTGTAAACTAGCTGTTCACATGATCCAGATTGCCTTGTTCTTGAAAAGCTGGAGCTAGCAGCCGTGGGCCTGCCGAGCATCCAGTGCTAGGCATGTGCCCTCCTGATGGAGCCAAGCAACAGGGAAGCAAAAGCCCACACAGGGGCTGCAGAGCAGCTAATTACGAGAATGGCTGGACAAATGGTCCAACCTACCTTCTTATTCATTAGAAAACCAGCTGGGCAAAATACCACTCCAGTCTCTGATCAGATAGTCGAGGTATGCTGCAAGACCCATCACGGTGACATCTATCTGTAGTTTGCACCTTTGGGAGAAGCAAGTTACATGACAACCGTCCCCCACAATATGCTGGCAGTGCTTGGGTTCCATCCCTACTGCACAAGGATTAGCCCACATTTAGGACTTTTTGTTGTTTGTTTTTTGTTTAGCAGGGGGTAGAGACCTGTCAGAAAGGAAATTATGGGGGCTGGAGAGAAGGCTTAGCGGTTAAGGTGCTTGCCTGTGAAGCCTAAGGACCCAGGTTCGACTCCCTAGAATCTGCACTAAGCCAGATGCACAAAGTGGCACACACATCTGGAATGCAGTGGCTAGAGGCCCTGTTGTGTTCATTCTGTCTGCCTCTTTTCTCTATCTTTTAAATTAAATAAAAATTTTTTTAAAGAAGGGAAATCACGAAACACCTCAATTGAACTGGCTAAAGAAGAGTTTACCCTTCTAACCAAGTACTATACAACAACAAGAAAAGAGGTGGAGGGGCTGGAGAGATGGCTTAGTGGTTAAGGCGCTTGCTGGCAAAGCCAAAGGACGCAGGTTCGATTCCCCAGGACCCACATAAAGCCAGATGCACAAGGTGGCGCATGCATCTGGAGTTTGTTTGCAGTGACTGGAGGCCTTGGCGCGCCCATTCTCTCTCTCTCAAGAAAATACATAAATATTTCAGAACGTGGAGCGACCCCAGGACAGGTGCAGCCAATCACAGGGCAGGCAGGCACACACTGAGCGTGCACAGCCCTGGTGTGTTGGGAGGGCGGGCGGAGGTGGCAGAAGAGGAGTTTTATATTCTTTTTACAATGTACATTACTTTTCTTAGTCATATTACGTATTTTGAAAGCATTTTTACAAGGAAATGGGTGGGGGACAATTATATCAAAATACTTTTTAGTTTCATCCAAAAAGTGCACATTAGCAGTTTGGTTGACTTCACAGAACATCCAGCTACTGCTCAGGACTTCGGAGGACCCTGCAGACGGGGACTGTCTCGCTGCCATGGTGCATGCCCATCTCTCATGCTTCTTCAAAGAGGAGATGGCGCTCACCAGGAGGCCACTGAGGAAGCGAGAGCTGGGGAGGAAACTGCGTGAGGAGTCCTGAGTTAGGCTGAGCTTCACGGAAGGCCCAAGATGAGCGTTCTATCGTCTATGTCCTCATAGGCAAAACTCTTTGCCTTTAATGTCATTTTACAGAGCAAGTTCTTTTGAAAAATCCACAAACTTTGATGGTACGCCTCTGGGTTCCTGATAGCACAGAGCAGTTTTTCTGAAGAATTCAACAGCTTGTCAGAGTATTGCAACACTTTATTAAATAGAGCATTGGTTTGAATTAGTAACTGAAGTAACAACTGCATGAAGCCAGATTGGGTGAAATGCAGAGTACTCATATTTGATTTATTGACATGACAAAGGTCAAACTTTTGTTTTTACTTAGCACACTCCACAGTACGAAGCCGTCGTGAACAGTATCTGTACAACTGAACAGTTTCCTAGCTGTTCAGACACAGATTTATTTCAAACAAGTAATTGGCAAACATAATTAATTACAAGTTAGATAAGACTACCCCAGTGCTTTAAAACATTAATAGAGCATAAATTTACAGTCGCTCAATTATGGTTAGCAAAATAAAGTCCAGAGTATGGCTGGGAATTACTACCATAATCCCAGGAAGTTAGAGCTCCTTGGATGCCAAAGTCCCCTGCTATAATTGAGTAGGCACAATTCAAAGGTCGTGTGCATATTCCAAGGCCATGATCTCCCAAGGATCCAGAGGAACATCTAGATTAAACATGCAAAAGCAATAAAAAAAACTCGAGTTGTTCAGAAGACTCACCTCGACCCTCCCCCCTTCCCACTGGGCACTCCTAGCTGACGCCGTAAGATGAAGAGTTGTGGTCATGGCCACTATCAAGTTACAGTCCCAAGAACGGAGGATTACGTATTTTACACTTTGAGACTCAACCTCTCATAAAGAGAATTAACTTAGTAACAAGTGAGAAGGATAGATCAAAAGAAGAAAAACAAAAACAAAAAGCAAAGCCAACCCAATAAACGACTCATCCACACATACATTGATCCCCACACCGTTCTCAAGGCCGAGGACAGAAAGCGCCCAGGGCCTCCCCTCTGTAAGAGCGTGCTTCCATGGGAAGAGGTTTCATTCACTGGGAGCCAAGTGGGGGGAGGGGGTTGGTCCTTTCCAATGAGGCTGACAGTCCTTGATCTTTGGAGACGAAACAATGGCGAAGGGAAAATCAAAACCTAATTTTTGAAGAGGGAAACTGATGCCGACCAGGTGCCAGTGTCCTGCCAGTGTGCCAATCTCACACTCGGAGCTTTGAGACCCTGCCGGTACCATGGTGGTGGGCGACAGCACAGCTGACAGATGGACCTGGGGGCCTGAAGCCAGGCTCCAGGGCCCCAACAGACCAGCAGCCCTGTAGCCCTCACCCAGGCGGGAGCCCCGTCAACAGGGTCCTCTCCCTCTCAGGGTGCTATCACACAGAAGGATGGCTTTGACAGCGAAGCCAAGTGAACATTATGGGAGGCCACTGCAAGCTCTGCGGAGGGGTGCTCATGGAGAAAACGGCTACACAAAACCTGTGGAGGAGCCATCTACTGCATATGTTGCACCAAAAAACACTGTCGTGTTCAACCTCAGAAGTTATGTTTAAAACAAGATTCCCATTAAAAAAAAAACCCACACACAATGACAGTGACAAAATAAAAACACCAGATGAATACTGCAGGAAGGGCTCTAGGTAATCCACAGCCATCTTGGTATTAGGCTCTCAAGCCCTCCTGTGACTGAACGCAGGCACGCTTTGTATGAGCGCCTCAGACACAGGGACCCGGCTCTGGCCACCTTGAACTTAAACTGTTATGTACATTATATCTACATGCGGACACAGTATTTTAAATTAGGAGGCAAGCACACGCATAAAGGTGTCACTCCACAAAGTATCAGGGTGGGTTGGTTGGGAGAAGTGGAGAACAGTTAAAAAAGAAAATAGCTATATTACCTGTGGAGAGATAATATAACTGGCTTATAGTTCTTTAAATTAAAAGAAATTGGTACAGAAAGGAAGTGTAATCCAAAAATATTACTAAAATAATCCAGAGAGATTTCCATTGTCCAACACATTCTTAGTACAGTCAGAACTCACAATGGCGCGGATGGTCTACAGGAGAACGTTAACTTCTGAAAGGTAAAGTCTGGACACTCTGGGTGGGTGTTTGGCACCCAAACCTTCACTGAAGAATGCAAAGTGCAAAGCAAGAGACATCTGAGGCCAAGTCTTCTCTGGACAGTGGGGTTACTTCTGAAGACAGGTATATGTTCCTTTTCTATGAACAGTGTGCATTTGAAGCATTAGGTCTGATCTACTTGAAGTCGGGGAGCTAAGGTGTCCTTCTCCAAGTAGAGCAGGGAGCAGAGGTGAGAAGTATCGGTGCTTGAAGAGAGAGAGGCTGCTTTGCATCTACCCAGCGTCTAGAACCGATTCCAGCCTCAGAACTCAGCTGTGAAGGAACTCCCTTAGGCATGTGGTAGCCATGTAGCCAGTAGTTCAAGACCAGGAAACCCTGAAGAAAAAAGAAAGGACATCAGTCTGGTGGGACAGGAGGCCACCTCCCCACGCAGGCACAGACCACAGACCCGTACATAGCTAATGGTTGCTTCTCAGAAACAGAAGCTGCAAGTCGTCTGGGGGGCGCTGCACATAGGCACCACATTTACATAACCTTCTTAACAGCCCTAAGAAATAGAAAATAGCACACCAATTTCACAAATAACAGAACTCAGGGTTGGCAAAGTTCATTTAGTTCAAAGAACTAGCCATGAGAGGAGAGGGACTCAGAGGGAAGCTGGCCCTATAACCTACCATGTGTCCTCTGCTACTATTCAAAAGTATACAGACCCCAAAATGTGTAAAGTTATGACATTCAAGGCTTCAGTCTGTTGAGCATCCTCAGGAGAACCGTTGACTATCACCACAAAACCAAAGCAAGGCAAAGTGAGCTCTCCCTTCTAAATAATGAGAAGTTACTGGTGGGCAAACAACTGAACGTGCATTTCTGCTAACCACAGAAACACATTTTCATCACAATCTCTACATTCACCCATTTATGTAACTTTGTACACACACACACACTTTTCAGGAGACAATGCTTATCAATATGATGAAGAAAAAAATACTTCAGGGCTAGAGATATGGCTTAGCAGCTGAAGCACTTTCCTGAAAAGCCAAAGGACCCAGGTTTGATACCTCAGGACCCATGTAAGCCAGATGCACATGGTGGTGCATGTGTCTGGAGTTCATTTGCAGAGGCCAAAGGCCCTGACATACCCATTTGCTCTCTACCTTTCTCTCTCAAATAAATTAAATTAAATTAAATTAAAACAATTCTTTAAAAACACCCAGTTATGCCGGGCGTGGTGGCACACGCCTTTAATCCCAGCACTCAGGAGGCAGAGGTAGGAGGATCGCCATGAGTTCAAGGCC
Organism: Dipus sagitta; assembly: GCA_036346955.1. Taxonomy (NCBI): domain Eukaryota; kingdom Metazoa; phylum Chordata; class Mammalia; order Rodentia; family Dipodidae; genus Dipus; species Dipus sagitta. The sequence continues at coordinate 44,467,650 of CM070777.1, read as the reverse complement.
ATCCTGAGAATACATAGTGAATTCCAGGTTAACCTGAGCTAGAGCAAGACCCTCCCTTGGAAAAAAACAAAAAACAAAACAAAACAAACAAACAAAAAAACCCACCCAGTTATAAATCCTAACATGAACAAGACACTGTTAATGTAATCATTTATACATCTTCAAATCATACATATCAGAGTTAATAGTGCTGAACCATGAAACAGTTTAGCTTCTGTTTTTTGGCTATCTACTTGACTAATTTCCTAGCAGTCATCTTGTATTGTCATGTAATTGGAAGAGATAATAAACTTTGCATTGCTATATACATTCATTGCCTCATTTCCTAACACACAGATACACAGACATGGTATTTAGAGGTGATTTTTTACTGCAAGGTTAGATCATCATTAAGGTATTATCTGTTATTATGCACAGGACTTACAGTATCACTATTTTTTTATGTTAAAAGAATTTGAAGAACAGCAGTAACATCTGTAAGACAGACAACCAACTCGGTCAAGAGCACTTCACTCTGAGGGACGCTGGGTTCCAGTGCTTGGTTAGAAAATGGTAACGCCCATCTTATTAAGCAGGGAAGGTGCAGCAGTGCAGACTGCCTTCTAACTGTGCACTGTAACAAGGTAGTTGTTCTTGGGTTCCAAGGAAGGGGATGAGACTATGATCTGGATGAGACATGAGCTTTCTTTCCATTGTGGCCCAGGAGAATGACACCACAGTCACTTTCGTTTCTCAGCCAAAGGGTAACTACTTCAGGGTATTCAGGGACAATACACAAAAGTTGTCAATTTATGGAAGCTTACTATGTCCTATAATTTACCTGTTGAGTGTACCAGAAAAAAAGTAGCATGTCTTGGATTTTGTATATTTCTAACATTAAAAATACAATAGAGGTACACTGATTCCAGAAACCCATCTACATTAGGGTTGTCTATGTATTTCTCTTATATGCTACATTCTATTTAAAAAAAATTTTTTTTTGTTGGGCTGGAGGGATGGCTTAGTGGTTAAGGCATTTGCCTGCTAAGCCAAAGGACCCAGGATCGATTTCCCAGGACCCACGTTAGCCAGATGCACAAGGGGGCACATGCATCTGGAGTTTGTTTGCAGTGGCTGGAGGCCCTAGCATGCCCGTTCTCTCTCCCTCTCTCTGTGTTAAATAAATAAAACTTTATTTATATGTATGTATGTTTAATTGATTTTATTTGAGAGAGAGAGAAGAGGCTGATAAAGACACAGAGCATAAGCATGATAGGACTTCCTGCCACTGCAAACAAACTCCAGACACAGGTGCCTCTTTGTGCATCTGCCTTTACGTGGGTGCTGGGGAATCAAACATGGGGGTCCTCAGGCTTTGCAGGCAAGTGCCTCACCCACTGAGCCATCTCTCCAGCCCCATATTCTACATTCTTTTTTTTTTTTAAGGTAGGGTATCACTAGCTCAGGCTAGCCTAGAATGCACTATGTATTCTCAGGGTGGCCTTGAACTCACAGCAATCCTTCTACCTCTGCCTCCCAAGTGCTGTGATTAAAGGCGTGTGCCACCACACCTGGCTTCCCATATTCTATCTTATATTCTCCTATCTTCTCTTTGAGGGCAGACTGCAAAATGCTAGAAGGTGAGATGTAAGCAATGCACCGTGTTCAGGGGTTGGAAGACTCGACCTTTATTAAGATGGAAATTCTCCTCACAAGCATCTTTGAATTCAATACAGTACAAAAATCATGATCACAGTCACATGACAGCTTAACTTAAAAATGAGGGCTGGAGAGATGGCTTAGCAGTTAAGGCACATGCCTGCAAAAACCTAAGGACCCAAGTTCAATTCTCCAGGTCCCATGTAAGCCAGATGCACATGGTGGCACATGAATCTGGAGTTCGTTTGCAGTGGCTAGAGGCTGTGGCATGGCCCATTCTCCACCCCCCCGCCCCCCGTCTCCCCTTCTCAAATAAATAAATGAAAATAAAATCTTTTCTAAAAAAAGTATTTTTAAAGGATGAATTAAAAATCCAAAGGATCTAGACTACTCAAAACAAATTTTGTAAAATAAAAAAGCTGAAGGGGAGCTGGAGAGATGGTTTAGCAGTTAAGGCACTTGCCTGTGAAGCCTAAGGACCCAGGTTCAATTCCCCCGTACCCACATAGGTGGCGCATGTGTCTGGTACTTGTTTACAGTGGCTAGAGGCCCTGGTGCGCCCATTCTCTCTCCTTTTCTTTCTCTGTCTCTTTCTTTTTCTGCTTTTCCCTCTCTCAAATAAATAAATAAAATAAAGTTTAAAAATTATTTTAAAAGGAAGGGAGGGGGTACTTAATAGGATGGTATTGTATATATGTAAGTAGAAGAAGAGATTAACAGAGGTGAAAAGGCCTAAGTGAGGTCAGGGGAAGAGATTGAGTAAAGGAAAGGTGGAGGGAGGGCCAATCAAAATCTAAGAGGATATAAATAAATCATATGGAAACCTACTTTTTTGGACAATGGAACACTCAGGAGCTGTAGATTGTTGCTGGAAAATTCTCAGTGCCAGGGATGAGATACCTTCCAGTGACTTGTTGGCCAAGGAGGCCCCTGATGCTCCCAAAACATTACAGGCCACTGCTGAGGCCCTTGGATTCCCACCAGGAATAGATGCTAAGACCCTATTGCTGAAGACTCCACATATTTGGGCTGCAAGGCCACTGAGAAACCCTCCTGGAACTGAGCTGATAACTTCCTCCATGTAGACCAGCTGACAGAAAGCTGAAGAAGCCATTCTGCATGCAGTTCAATGGGAGACAGAGAAATCACTAGTGAAGATACTCAACAGTAGACACTGCAAGCCTTATATTTGGCCAGTCAAGGCCAAATGAGTCAACAGGTGCAACAGTGGCATGTCTGTCATGGTAGAAACCAACTGCCCTCTAATTTGACTGGAGGCCCACTCCATGGGAGTCATGGGCCCTACGCGTGTAACATCTGCTGCTGTCTGGCTAAATGTATATACCATGCTCATCAAACTGCCCAGTAAGCACTTCTCTTAATGTTCATACCCATATATTAATACTACTCTCACTTTTGGTAGAGAACCTTCTCTTTTCAGATGGCAGTGACCTTGGGATGACTCAGAAGGCATCATGGTGCTGGGAAGAAGTGACAGGAGTGCTCAGCACTGAAACATCTCTATCACACCTTCCAATGCTCAGGGTCTATTGTGGAAGAGGTGGCGAAAAAGAATGTAAGAGCCAAAGGAAGGGTAGGACTCTTACAACGTGCTCCCCCCAGACACAAAATGGCCTGGATATCCATGACCTCACAGTGCCTGACACTACCTACACAAGACCATCATAATAGGAGGAAGAGGTGATGACATCAAAATAAAAGAGAGACTGAAAGGGGCAAGGTGATATAATAGAGTTTCAAAGGGGAAAGTGGGGGGAGGGAGGGCATTACCATGGGATATTGTTTACAATCATGGAAGTTTTAATTAAAAAGTCTAAAAACAAACAAACAAACAAACAACAACAAAAAACCACGGCTGGAGAGATTTCTCTGGCTAAACGTGCTTGCTTACAAAGCCTGATGGCCCAAGTTTGATTCCCCCAGTGTCCACATAAAGCCAGACACACAAAGTGGCACATGCATATGGAGATTGTTTGTAGTGGCAGGAGGCCCTGGCTTGCCTCTTTTCTCTCTGTGTGTGTCTACCTATTTCTCTCTCAAATAAATATTTTTTTAAGTTAAAAAAATTATTTTAAAAAGCTGGAAGAGGCAGGAGGGATGGCTTAGCAGTAAAGGTGTTTGCCTGTGAAGCCTAAGGACCTCGGTTTGATTCCCTAGGACCCATGATTTCCTAGGACCCATGTTAGCCAGATGCACTACGGGGCGCACGTGTCTGGAGGCCCTGGCGTGCCCATCCTCTCTCCCCCCCCCCTTATCTGTCAAATAAATAAATAAATAAACAGCTTGAAGATTATAAAGACAGTATAAAGCTGGTAGAAGGCAAGTCATAAAGGAGGCATAGAAGAAGCTGACATATAAATGGCTGGTTGACTTGCTGCACAAAAGTGCTTGCGCAAGGCAGTCTTCACCAATAGTGCTAGAGCTAAAGAACTAGTAACGACGAGTTTCTACTGTGCCCGTAGCTCATGTCTATAATTCTGGCTCTGGAAATTACGAAAGAAAGCTCCTCAGTCACACTCAGTCATGACTCCTGAGTGAACGCTGTAGCGCCAGCACAGGCCACACAATCTAGCAGCAAAGAGCAGGGCCGTGTGTACCAACGCTGGACGTGGAACATAAAAGGATCTATCGCATCTCAGCTTTTTGGCTCCGATCAAGTACAAATCTGAATGAACACAGGAGATCCTTTTGGGTGACAGAAATGTCAACAGTTATAAGATACAAACATTTCTAACAATTCATCACAGTACACAAATATGAGTATAATCTATTTTGCAAACTTTGATAACACTGACTAAAATTTTAAAAAGCAGCTGATGGGCTGAGAGATGGCTTAGTAGTTAAGGTACTTGCCTGTGAAACCCAAGAACCCAGTTTCCATTCCGTAGTACCCAAATAAACCAGATGCAGAAGATGGCACATGCATCTGGAGTTTGTTTGCATGGCTAGGGGCCCTGGTGCAGCCATTCTCTATCTATCCCCCCTCAAATAAATAAGTAAATAAATATTTATAGACAAAATAAGATTAAAAAGTAAAAAACAGGTAAGCCGGGCATGGTGGCTCACGCCTTTAATCCCAGCACTCGGGAGGCAGAGGTAGGAGGATCACCATGAGTTCGAGGCCACCCTGAGACTACAGAGTGAAGTCCAGGTCAGCCTGGGCCAGAGTGAGACCCTACCTCGAAAAACCAAAAAAAAAAAAAAAAAAGTAAAAAACAGGTGAAGGGGCAGGGTGGACTGATACCAATCCTTGTAAGAATATAATAGTCCTTATCTATGCTAGTCTAAATAATTTTTTTTTTTAACCAAGGCAGCTCCAACCACACCCTGTTGTTTCACAAGCATTTACTGACTCATGGGCAGATGCCTGGGTGGCCGGGCAGGAGGAGCACATACATGCTAGCCACGGATGCCACTTGTCCAGTGCACATTAGCGAAGACTTACACAGAGTCCTGGCTCGCAGGCATGGGGGAACTGTGATACACGAGCTTGTGAAGGAAATTGTCAAACAAATCATTCAATTGCAAGGATAAAGACCCAGAGGGAAGGTTACCCTAGTAACAAATGATGTGACAGAGAGGTGCTGAAAGTCTTGTCACTAAATCTAAGCAGATAAGGCTGATCCTAAAGGGAAGGCAGAGAGGAGAAAAGGGGAAGAGAGCAGAGGGGAGAAGAGGGGAAAGGAGAGAAGGGGAAGAGGGGAGGGGAGAAGAGAGAAGGGGAAGAGAAGGGAGGGGAGAAGAGAGAAGGGGAAGAGGGGAGGGGAGAAGAGGAGAGAAGGGGAGGAGAGGGGAGAGGAGAAAAGGGGAAGAGGGGAGGACCAGCCAAGCAGGAGGACAGCAGAGCCATAGCAGGCCCACAGTGAGCAGGCTCAACAGGCACAGGGAAGGCTGGGAGGCACAATCACCCGAAAGGCCCTTGTCTTCCTCCTCTAGAAAGCACTGTCATGTTCATGGGGAGGCTGCATGCAAGCAGTCTGAAATCTGCTCTCAGCAGTATTCTGAGGAAAAGCACCAAGGGTGGCACTGAATGTGTGTAAGGCCAGGAACAGCCAACGTGGGCGTGCCTTACCGCTTCTCACAGCTACAGCGGGTGTCACCAGCCCCCACGCCTCTCTGGAGTTCATGTGCAGTGCCAAGAAGCCCTGGTGTGCTCATTCTTTGTCTCTCCTTGCAAATATATACAAATACTCAAAAAGAAAAAAAATTATACTGATAAAAAGCCACTAAGAACTAATTCATGCTTTTTAAAAATATATTTTATTTATTTATTTGAGAGAGAAAGGGGGGGATGGATGCACCAGGGCATCCAACCACTGCAAAGGAACTCCAAGTGCATACGCCCCCTTGTGCATCGGGCTTACATGGGTCCTAGAGAGTTGAACGGGGATCCTTTGGCTTTGCAGGCAAATGCCTAAATGGCTAAGCCATCTCTCCAGCCCTAATTAATGCTTTGAATTAAATGAGAAATTCATTGACCACAAATCTTTCTATATCATATTCATAATTGGAAGAATGGGCAAGTGTATTTATTGAGTCTACCAAGTTTCACTGACCCCTGCAAACTTCCTAAGTGGGAAACTGTTTCTGGGAGACCTCAGAGTCTAGGACACGGACAAGTAAGTATTCTCATCTTCCACACTGTGAACATTCAGGGGAACCAAAATGTTCTGTCACCAATGGTTAGAATGACTCCAGGTCTTCCTGTAACCAGAGCCAAGGACTTGCTTCCGTGGGGACCATGTGTCCAGAGCATGAACAACAGCTTTCAGGGGTGTCCTAAGAACACCCCACTTTGATTCATCCTCATGGGAACAGCGGTGAAAGGTGGACTGTGGTGCTGGGAAGAGAAGGGATTTTGACCATCGGGTTGATGGTATGTGTATATGTATGAGAGAATGACAGAAATGAAGGACAGCAGAGAAAAGGGAGATTCTTGTACTCCAAAATAATATCAGAAGGACTTATCCTGGTGCTAAACTGCTATGACCAGGGAAATCATCTGGGCTAATAGTTTTTCACAACAGCATCCACGTCCATCATCTGTCCATATGGAAGCCCAGAGTGTGCAGGAGCCTAGCTTTAGATCTTGTTTGGCTGGGACTGTAAGGACTCATGCTGGTCCTCTGCACAAGCTGACACATCTAGTAGAGGCTGTACTCCACAGCATGCACAGAATCCAAACCATACAACTCCCAATGGACAGACACTCACCGAAATGGGTGAAAGTGCACACTGTTATCTGGAGATGTACGTGTATGTTCTGGAGGGGGAACGCGTCTCGTTCTGGGCACTGGGAGGCACATTTAAGAAATCCCAAATCAAAATAGTGTCATCGTGAGAGCTGCTGATGATCTGAAATTCATCAAATTGTAGCCGAAACACACGTCCAGAATGTTCCTATAAAGGGGAACAACAAAATTAACAAAATAAGAACCTCTCAAATCTCACCAAAGGGATTTAGATCCCTGGGAATGCATCTAGGCTTCCTAATCATTTTTCAGGGCCACTGAGCTTTGTCTAGTCCCTAAGAACCAATGCTTTTCTTTACTTTTTACATTTTTGTTTTGTTTTCTGTTTTTCGAGGCAGGGTCTCACTCTATCCCAGGATGACCTAAAGCTCACTCAGTAATCCCAGGGTGACTTCAAACTCACAGTGACCCTCCTACCTCTGCCTCTAGATTGCTGGGATTAAAGGTGTGCTACCATACCGGACTTTATTTGATACACACACACACATTATTTATTTATTAGAGAGAGAGAAACAGAGACAGAGATGCATGTGCCATCTTGTGCATCTGGTTTATGTAGGTCCTAGGGAATCAAACCTGGGTCCTTTGGCTTTTCATGCAAGCATCTCTAGGCCATCTCTCTAGCCCCTTATTTTCTTAAACTAAGCTTCATATCCTGGCCCAGCAATATGTCAAAGGAGAAAAATCATGTGATCACCCCACAAAGACTCTCAAATATGATATTCAATATCCATTAAAATATAAGACCCATAACTACAAAAACGGGACTTTTAAAAAAAACATGAGTAAGAATGTCTATCTCAACATTAGCCAACATCAAAATTCGTGGTGAAACATTAGAAGCATTCCCATTAAAACCAAGGAGCAGACAAGAATGGTTCTGACTACGTGACTTAGACAACAAGACAAAACACTAACAATGAGAAAAGCTATCATTGTTCTTAGCTATTCCCTGAGAAATATAACAGAATCAACCACAGTATAAGAAATAAACCCATGATCATCTTAGTAAAATAAGACTAACATATATAAAGTATGTTTTCTCCTACAACTTTAAGCAAACAAGAAAGCCTGCCACGAACTGGGTGTGGCACTGAGGAGACTGAGGTAGGAGGATCACCGTGAGTTTGAAGCCACCCTGAGACTACATAGTGAATCCCAGGTTAGCCTGAGCTAGAGTAAGAACATACCTTGAAAGAAAAAAAAACAAAACAAAAACAAAACAAAACAAAACCAAAAAAAAACACAACAAAGTCTGTTCCCTCCACTGACAATGATGAGTTTGGGAACACTACGGTGAGTGAAATAAGCCAGGTACATTTGGAATCTAAAAGGTTACCTCATAGAAATGAGGCAGGAAGAAGCTAAGCACAGGCAGGATGGGGAGAAATGGATGAAGGGCTGACGATGGAAAAGGGAGTGTTGATCAAAAGGTACAGCGTTCTAGTGACACTGCAAGCACTGGAGCGAGCACAGAAAGCAGTTACGTGCTACGAAGTTCACAGTGCTGACACAATAGTTTAGATTTTGGGGCAGGGGCATCTCACGTAGCCCAGGCTGGCCCTGAACTTGCTATTAAATAGCTCATGAGACTTTAAATTCTTTCTCTTTTGTTTGTTTGTTTTGGTTGTGTTTTTTTCAAGGTAAGGTCTCATTCTAGCTCAGGTTGACCTGGAATTCACTCTGTCATCTAAGGGTGGCCTTGAACTCATGGCGATCCTCCTACCTCTGCCTCCCGAGTGCTGGGATTAAAAGCGTGCGCCACCATGCCCAGTGAGACTTTGAATTCTTTTTTTTTTTTTTTTTTTTTTTTTCTTTTTGGTTTTTTGAGGTAGGGTCTCACTCTAGCCCAGGCTGACCTGGAATTCACTATGTAATCTCAGGGTGGCCTCGAACTCCCGGCGATCCACCTACCTCTGCCTCCCAAGTGCTGGGATTAAAGGCGTGCGCCACCACGCCCGGCTCGAGACTTTGAATTCTTCATCCTCCTGTCACTGCCTCTTGAGTGCTGAATTATAGACAAGCACTACCACACCTTGTTTAAAGAATAGACTTTCAGAGCCAGGCATGGTGGTGTACGCCTTTAATCCCAGCTCTTGGGAGGCAGAGGTAGGAGGACTGCCATGAGTTCAAGGCCACCCTGAGACTATATAGCAAATTCCAGGTCAGCCTGAGCTAGTGAGACCCTACCTTGAAAAATGAGAAAAGAGAGAGAGAGAGAGAGAGAGAGATTGAGATTTTCAATATTTCCATCACAAATAAATGAAAACTTGGTGATAGATGTATTAATTAGCTTATAATATATAGACAGATCAAAATGTCACATTGCATTCTATAACTATACATAACTACCAATTAAAAACAAATTATTCCCATATGCCAAAGCAATAATCCATACAGTATGTTGGGGGGGGGTCTATCTTAATAGTATACACATATGGAATGTTGTAGCCAAGTAAGGGATCTCTCAAAGCTACAAAAAGAAACACTGCATGACCCATGACACCAGTTCACCTACAGAGGAGGAAGCTGGTGTTCATACCCAGGAGCTGGCAGTGATGTCAGTGTCTAGTACTCTCTGATTTTAGCTAACCCACACTGGCTGTGCATCTCTCAGAAGGCAGTTGTGAGATACACAGCTGGCATGGAGTCCACCTAGGCAGAGCTACTAAGTGCAGATAGCCATCTTCCCGCACAGGGAGCTACTTTCCATCTGAGCAGATCACATACCACCAAGGTGCGCAAACACAGCGTGCTCGCTGGGGCTCGGGGGTCAAGAGCAGCTTGCAAGTCCCAAACTTTAATTTTCCTACAGCGGAAAAGGAGACCTGGGATTAGTGCAGGAGTTAACATTTGCTTTGTGGTCACACATTCCCATGACAAACAGAAGCACATCTGAAATGCCTGTTACAAAATCCATGGGCCAGAATGCTTGTGTTTAGGTTCTTGAGTCAGTTACATTTGATTTTGCAAAAAGGACCCAAACCTTCTCAGAATTACTGAAATTTTGAAGGAATATTATTGAAAGGGAGATAAATAAACCAATTGCTTTGGGTTACCTAGATTCAGTTCCTAATTTTTGTTGTTGTTTTGTAACCGGGTCTCATGTAGCCCTGGCTAGCCTTGCACTCCTGCCTTTACATCCTGGGATTATAGGTTTGCATCCTCAATTCCTAACTTGATAGTTGATGTCACCAAATTCATTACTCAAGGGACTGAATAGGTGCTGATGGTAGAAGCTAGGGTGTTGTGTGAAATTCTAAGATGCCTTTTTCCAAATGAAACAAATGCTGAGTTAGTGATCTGTGCAAAGATGGCCCACTGTAAATAAGATAATCCTGAAAGGGTTATAGTTACCATTTGTTCCTTTTAAGAATTCATGAAGGGTTTACTGTTTGAAGGATTTGTTGAATCGACCAGAAGGAGAAAAGAACTTTATTACTGAGCTCATGGGAGAGGGGATGAGTTTGATTAAGCAAAGAACTGTATTCCCTACGGCCTAAGCTACTCTTAACATTCACAATGATGTTTAGAACATGAGCTCTGGAACTACAGTGGCTCTGCTATAGCACGAACTGAGGCAGGATCTACTACACCATGGGTTCTATTACAGTGTGTGCCAAGGCAAGCTTTGCTGCATCTTTCTGGGCCTGAATGTCTTTACTTTATCTACTGGTAAAATAACAATTATCTCTGCCATCTGCCTTTCCGGCACAGACAGGCCTGTGTTACATGTAATATTTCTTTTATTTGACATGGTTCAATATAGCATGTGAAAACTGCAAATACCTACCCATCATAGGCACCACTGACAATCCTCTTGTTATCGAACCGGATACATCGGACCAATTCTTCGTGTCCCTCCAGGACTCGTAAACAGGCACCACATTCGATATCCCATAGCCTTGAATGACAGACATTTATGAAACAAATCCTCACACATGATCCACTATCCTCAAGTTCGTTTTATCTGTCCCACACAAAAGGGACATTTCACTTTTCTTGAGTTTACCTCTCTCTCATTCCTGGCCCATGCTATGTATAAACAGGTATATAAGTACATTTGCATTTTTAGCACTTATGTAGCAGGAAGCCTCACTTTCTCTTGTATTTCCTCTAATACAATTTATAACATTTTAAAAATCCTGTGCCTTTTCTACTTAAATTTAATTGACCAACAAGAAATCTCATTTAGTTTAATCCCCAAGAATTCTCTGAATGTTTCAGCCTATGATTTCAATGTGGCCAAATGGTCTCAAAAGAGCTTTCTTGGAGGAGACAGAGTCTTAAGGCAGTAAAGGAGAAAAGGCATGTCCAGGGAGGGAGATCACACACAGCCAGGAAGATCTAGCCCAGGGTCTCTGAGGCCTGCCCCAGGTTAGAAATGGTGGACCAGCATGGTGGTCTCCCAATCTCAATGAAGCTTAGGGACACTCTGGATGTACTGGGTACTAGGACTGTCTGGTTTGTAAGGTCTTGGGGGAGGGGGGCTTGTTTATTTAGATATGTACCATGTCTTAGAACTATGAACCTCTCTGATTACAACAGGCCTTTTTCTCTGCACGTGATCCATATACTGCGAGCTCACATGGACTCTAATGCTGGAATTGGACATTTTTTCCTTTTTTTCTGCTGTGATTGACTTGCATAAATTATTTACAAAAAGAAATGACAGAAAATGAACATGTACAAAACAGGGTAAGCAAACATGCTTGCATGACTTTTTATTAGTATCTTCACTGCTTATTATCTATGCTATGGACATTTTATTTCAGCCGCCCTTAGCAAATCTGCTTGAAAGCCTGTGACTGCTCTAATCCATCGTGAGCAGTGTCACTCAGCATTGACACTGGGACCTGAGTGGTCCCTTCATAAACTGCAGAGAAAGAAGCACTGGTTTATAATAATTCCTCAGAGGTGGCAGTATCTAAGTTGCAGTCCTTCACATTGATCACACATTAAGCAGCGTGATGAATTTAAGCTCTAAATTAGCTTGTTTGAAAACAAGATGAGAAAGAAAGCCTACAATTTGATCCTACACTGTAGACCCCAAAATTGTATGATTATGTCAAAAACAAGGAGTTGAGTATGGTGGCTTATGTCTTTAATGCCAGCATTCAGGAGGCTGGGGCAGAAGGATCTATGCAAGTTACAGAGCAGCCTGGGCTTCAGAGTGAGTTCAAGGCCAGCCTGAACTAGAGGGAGCTCCTACCTCAAAAACACAACAAAAGAAACAAAGTAAGACCTAAAAATTATCTTTTTAGGTCTTACTTTGTTTCTTTTGTTTAAAGAAAAATCTTTATCCACTGACCTAACTCCCTGTATAGCTTTTTGTTATTTGTTTTATAAATAATCTTCAACCTAGTCTTAAGCTTCCCAAACATTGGGCGCCCAATCACTTGAGAAAAAATACTAGCATGTTGTCAGAATAGGGGACAATGTCTTGGAAGAACTCAATAATACCATAATAAGATGTAGTATTTATTCATTACAAGTGAGGAGACTAAGTGCTGCGACCAAAAAGGGGAGATCAAGGAAGTAGCCAGCAGGAAGGAGTTTGGGAAGTAGTACTGAGAAAGAGCAGTCACGTACACCACCATCTGCTGGGAAGGGGTGCAGCTCTTGGGTCAGGGAAAGCAGAAGTTGGGCTAGAGCAATCCCATATTTTCTGAAGGGTTCTAGTATTAAGCAGTACTGAGGAGATCGTGCAAAAACAATCCCAGGGCATATATTGCTATCCCACTTGAACTGCAGAGCCCAATGTCTAAATGATCCTAATCTCACCAGAAGCACTCCAACTACTCTGACTGGTTTGCACCTAAGACTGGGAGATGAATCAGCCCTCTGGAAAAACAAGACTGCCCTGTCAGCATACCAACCTGATGGTATTATCCGATGATCCGCTAACAACCAGCCGGTCCCGGTACTGGAGACAGGCAATGCCACGCTTGTGCCCATTGAGAGTACGAACAAACTCACAGGTGCTCGTACTCCAGACCTGCAGAATGAAGGGCTTCATTTAAGAATGGGCAAGGCGGAGCCGGGCGTGGTGGCGCACACCTTTAATTCCAGCACTTGGGAGGCAGAGACAGGAGGATCACCGTGAGTTCGAGGCCACCCTGAGACTACATAGTGAATTCCAGGTCAGCCTGAGCTAGAGTGAGAGCATACCTCAAAAAGAAAAAAAAAAAAAAAAGAAAGAATGGACATGGCGGGGTGGAGGGATGGCTTAGCTATGTTAAGGCGCTTGCCTGCAAAGCCAAAGGACCCAGGTTTGAATCCCCAGGACCCACATAAGCCAGATGCACAAGGTGATGCATGCGTCTGGAGTTTGTTTTCAGTGACTGGAGGCCCTGGTGTGTCCATTCTCTGTTTCTGTCTCCCCCTCACATACACAAACAAATAAATAAAAAGAATGGACATGGCGACTGAGGGGGGCAGGGGTTATGATGCAGAGTGGCATTGCGAAGAGGAAAGTGGGGGGAGGGAGGGAATTACCATGGTTTATTGTCTATAACTATGGATGTTGTCAATAAAAAAATTAAAAGAATGGACACAGAGAGGTCCCCGGGATGTGCCCAAGAGTGCGTTGGGCATGGAGGCACATGGGTTTGAGGATAGCCTTAGTCACTTAAGGAGATATTTCAAGGAGATGGAAGGAGATAAAGCAGAAAAGAGGAAGAGAGAGAATACAGGAAGAAAGGGGAGGAAGAGAGAAGGACAGAGGGGAAGAGAGGGAATACAGGAAGAAAGGGGAGGAAGAAGGGAGGTGGAGAAAGGGAGGGAAATTGATTGACTGACTGATTTTCTAAGAATGACCCCAAATATAGGATTATAAAATACTGTGTCTTCTAACTCAAAATGGGAAGCTGAGGTAGAAATTGGATAGCATAAAAAGTTCTTGGCTGTGGAGTGATAAAACTGGAGTGAAATATAGAGGGAAGCTGTGAAGACTCCAAACTTGGAGAGCTTCACAAAGACATCTTGTGGATGGTTTGGGCATTTATTTGCCTGAAGAGTTTGTGCCAGATTTTATGTTTTCATGCCAACTGGCACATCAAACCCAATATAACTGATATAAAAAGCTTCACCTCCATATCCTTCTTTTTGCAGCAGTTTCTGGAGTAACTCCACTTATTTTGCCACATCACTCCTAATATTACATACATGAAGTAAATAATCTTACTTGTTAAATTTTAAGACTTAAGAGGTTCATGAATACTCACTTTGTGATAAACCAACTGAGCAGACACAATACCTGGGTGCCCTCAGTCCCCATACCAGTAGCACTGCTAGTTGAGTAGGATTAGGAGGAATTTTTGTGCCCCACAAAACAGCTGGATCATACTCTTAGGCCATTCATAAATGCCAATTTTTAAAATAAGCGCAAGAGTTGATACATTTCTCCAAGAAGGTATGTACCAAGAAGGTATAAAATTGCCAATGAGCCAGGCTGACTAACATCCCAGGCACTACAGCACACCCAGGAGAGAGCCAGGACACAGAAAGAGCGGTAACAGCAGAGGTGAGGACACGGGGCAATCTTGCACATGGATATGACTAAAGAGCTGTTGGGTGGTCAGGTGAAACCCTCTTCACTTCCAGGTGCTGGTTTTGTGCTACCTGGCATGAGTGTGGGGAACATTAACGCTGGGAAGCTCTACTTGTTCAGCTCCCAGACTACCTCCAGTCTGACACAACCAAGTCCGTGCTTTGTGGGCTAGTTACCAGAACACTGCCTAGTACTGGTCATTAAAAGGTTCTGTAAACCAGTGCAAACCCTCTTCCAGGCAAGACTATAAAACGGAGCAGACACTTTGGAAACCCATTTGGCAGTTCTCATAATATTAAACACAGCAACACTACCTGACATTGAAATGAACTTATATACAAATCTTTATAGCAGCACTACTCATAATAGATAAAAAGGAGAAGCAACCAAACATCCATCAGTTGATCATGGCTGCAAGAAATGCTGTGCATCTGCATTTCACTGAGTCACTAGAAGCAAGGAAATATTCATGCATGCTACAGGGTAGGTGGATACACCTTAAAATATTACATTAAAAGTTAAATGAAGTTGGGCGTGGTGGTGTGTGCCTTTAATCCCAGCACCAGGGAAGGCAGAGGCAGGAGGATCACCGTGATTTCCAGGCCAGCCTGAGACTACCGAAATCCAGGTCAGCCTGGGCTAGAGTGAGACCCTACCTCTAAAAACCAAAGCAAACAGCTAAATGGGCTATAGGGCACTGAGAAATCAAACTGGAGCTGAGCTGGAAATGTCCCTCTTGACTAGCTGTCAGAATGCTATAAACAGCTATGTTACATAAAGCTTTTTGGGAGAGAGAAGACATCAACATTGTTAAACAACAGTGGATATTATAAGCCTTAAGTTTGGCCAGCCAGGCCAAATGAGCCAACTGGTACAATAGTGGCATGTCTGTTATGAGGTCAACCAACCACCCTGATTGGACTGGAGATCCGCTCCATGGAAGGAATATATGCTTGGTACTAAAAAACGTAGTCAATAGCTTATGGTAGGAGAGGTCATGAGCCCTAAGGGAAGTAACACCTGCTGTTGTCTGGCTAAATGTATATTAATATGCCCAACCTACTGCCCTCTAAATACTTTTTTTAATGTTTATACCAATATATTATTGCTTCTCTCACTTTTGGTTTTCTTGGGGCTGGAGAAATGGCTTAGTGGCTAAGGCGCTGGACTGCAAAGCCAAAGGACCCAGGTAATTCTCCAGGACACACATAAGCCAGATGCACAAGGTGGTACATGTGACCTGAGTTCGTCTGCATAGCTGGAGGCCCTGGCATGCCAATTCTCTCCCTCTCTCAAATAAATAAAGACAAATTTAAAACAAAATAGAAAGAAAGAGGAGCTGGAGAGTTAGCTTAGCAGTTAAGGCATTTGCTGGCAAAGCCAAAGGATCCCAGTTCGACTCTCCAGGATCCACATAAGCCAGATGCACAAGGGCACACATGCGTCTGGAATTTGTTTGCAGAGGCTGGAGGCCCTGCCATGCCCATTCTCATTCTCTCAAATAAATTTTAAAAAAATCTTTAAAATAAACAAATACATTAAAAAAAAAAGAAAGAAAAGTTTCTCTTTTCAGATAGTGGTTACCACTGGGGTGATTCAAAAGTCACCATAGTGCTGAGAAAGAGTGACAGTGGAGTGTTCAGCACTGAGACGTCTCTATCACACCCTCCAAAGTTCAGAGTTTATTGTGGAAGAGGTGGCAGAAAGAAGTAAGAACCAAAGGAAGGGTAGGACTGCTTACAATGCAATATTCCAGACACAAAATGGCCTTAATATTCATGACCTCACAGTGCCTGACACTACATACACAAGATCTTCACAACAAGAATAAAGATGGCTAATTGAAAGGAAGAGATTCAATGGAGGGTGAATTTGAGAGGGGGAAAATATGGGTGTGATAGGAATTATCATAGTTTTATTGTCTATACTTATAGAAGTTGTCAAAAAGTTTAAAAAGAAAAACCTGTGCCATGCGTGGTGGCGCATGCCTTTAATCCCAGCACTTGGGAGGCAGAGGTAGGAGGATCACTGTGAGTTCAAGGCTACCCTGAGAATACAGAGTGAATTCCAGGTCATCCTGGGCTAGACTGAAACCCTACCTCAAAAACTGAAAACCAAACCAAACAAAAACAAAACAAAACAAAACAAAAAACCCTGCAAGCTTCCATTAAAGGGGGTAGCTGGAGAAGATGGCTTAGCAGTTAAGGCATTTGCCTGCAAAGCCAAAGGACCCTGGTTTGATTCCCATGTAAGCCAGATGCAAAAGGAGGCACATGCATTTAGAGTTTGTTTGCAGTGGCTGGTGGCCCTCGTGTACCCATCCCCCCCCTTCCTTTCTCTCAAATAAAAAAAAAAAATTTAAAAAAAGGCTAGACTCAAAAGGGCATGTGTTATATAACTACATTTATAGGAAATCCATAGAGCAGAAGGCAGAACGTAGACTGGGGATTTCTAGAGACTTGGGTGCCAGCCTAGAGGTTGACTGCTACTGGATATGACATTTTTAGATAAAAATGTTCAGAAACCTGGTTGTGGCAATGTTATCCACTAACATTATAACGCAAAAAGATTAGCAGACACTTGCGCATGAGAAGTATGTTTACCATGTTCTGTAGTTGTGCTGCACGTCTACCTCACCACCCACCCTAAGCTGGCTCCTTGAAGTGAGGGACACGTCTTGTCCACCCTCCTTTCTCCAGCACCTAGTCTGGGGTCTGTGGAATAGCAAACTGTCAGAAGTACGAGGACGAGAGATGGACTAGACACTGGCTGGAGGCCCTGGTGCACCCATTCTCTCTCTCTGCCTCTTTCTCTCTAAAATAAATAAATAATCAAACAAACATTTAAAAAAACAAAGGATGTTGTCAGGCTGGGGAAATGGCTTAGTGGCTAAGGCGCTGGACTGCAAAGCCAAAGGACCCTGGTTTGATTCCCATGTAAGCCAGATGCACAAGGGCACACATGCGTCTGGAATTTGTTTGCAGAGGCTGGAGGCCCTGCCATGCCCATTCTCATTCTCTCAAATAAATTTTAAAAAAATCTTTAAAATAAACAAATACATTAAAAAAAAAGAAAGAAAAGTTTCTCTTTTCAGATAGTGGTTACCACTGGGGTGATTCAAAAGTCACCATAGTGCTGAGAAAGAGTGACAGTGGAGTGTTCAGCACTGAGACGTCTCTATCACACCCTCCAAAGTTCAGAGTTTATTGTGGAAGAGGTGGCAGAAAGAAGTAAGAACCAAAGGAAGGGTAGGACTGCTTACAATGCAATATTCCAGACACAAAATGGCCTTAATATTCATGACCTCACAGTGCCTGACACTACATACACAAGATCTTCACAACAAGAATAAAGATGGCTAATTGAAAGGAAGAGATTCAATGGAGGGTGAATTTGAGAGGGGGAAAATATGGGTGTGATAGGAATTATCATAGTTTTATTGTCTATACTTATAGAAGTTGTCAAAAAGTTTAAAAAGAAAAACCTGTGCCATGCGTGGTGGCGCATGCCTTTAATCCCAGCACTTGGGAGGCAGAGGTAGGAGGATCACTGTGAGTTCAAGGCTACCCTGAGAATACAGAGTGAATTCCAGGTCATCCTGGGCTAGACTGAAACCCTACCTCAAAAAACTGAAAACCAAACCAAACAAAAACAAAACAAAAAACCCTGCAAGCTTCCATTAAAGGGGGTAGCTGGAGAAGATGCTTAGCAGTTAAGGCATTTGCCTGCAAAGCCAAAGGACCCAGGTAATTCTCCAGGACACACATAAGTCTCCATCACTGGAAAGGCGCAAACACAGCCGTGACTAAAGTAAATTCAAGGTAAAAAATGTACTGACAGTGGGCCTCTGCAGAAATTACTTGACCTCTTGAGCTTGGATTCCTCATGTACCCACACAGACAAAGATAACTCCTCCCTGCCTACAAAGGCTGGTATGAGAGCTCAAAAGGATGTTGTCAGGCTGGGGAAATGGCTTAGTGGTTAAGGAGTTTGCCTGTGAAGCCTAAAGACCACGGCTCGATTCCCCAGGACCCATGTAAGCCAGATGCACAAGGGGGCGCATGCATCTGTTCGTTTGCAGTGGCTGGAGGCCCTGGTGCACCCATTCTCTCTCTCTGCCTCTTTCTCTCTAAAATAAATAAATAATCAAACAAACATTTAAAAAAACAAAGGATGTTGTCATGCCAAATATCTAGCATACACTCTGATCTCATACTCCCAGTGTCTCCCCAAAGGGTATGACGGCTAAACCGCTTGGTTCTCAGTGACTACAAGCTGCACCCTTTGCACTCTGCTCGCCTCTCTCTGCTCTGGCTCACAGGCTCCCTGCAGCAGAGACAAGCCCATCCTGTGCACTGTGCACTGTGCACTGTGCACTGTGCTTGCAGAGGAACGCATGCTGCCACATCGGTAACATATGGCAAGAGGTTTAAGACACACTTACAACCTATATGGTTTAAACACATCTGCATTAAAAACAGCCTCGAGGATTTGTGAGATGGCTTAGTGGTTAAGGCATTTTCCTGCGAAGCCTAAGGACCCAGGCTCAATTCTCTAGTATCCACATAAGCCAGATGCACAAAGTGGCATATATGTCTGGAGTTCGTTTGTAGTGGCTGGAAGCCCTGACATACCCATATTCTCTCTCCCTCTCTCAAATAAATAAATAAATAAACAAACAAACAAACAAACCTCAAGGGGTTAGGGAGTTTGCTCCAAGGATAAGAGTACTTGCTGTGCATAAGAAACAGACTTCTAATCCCCAATACCCATCAAAAGAGTCAGGTGGGGTCACGCATGCCTGTAACCCATGCATTGAGGGAAAGACAGAGACAGGAGGATCACTGGGTCTAACTGCTCAGCCAGTCTAGCCAAAAACAGTAAGCTCTCTAGGTTCACTGAGACTCTGACTCAAGGAATTAAGGCTGAGGCGTGACAGGATGACATGCAACATCTTCCTCTCATTTCCACACATGCGCACAAGCATCTGCACGCACAGCACACCGGCCCCCAACCAAACTACCTTAGGTATTCAAGTAAAACCATAGACAAGGTGTGCCTGTGCACGTGCCTCCTTGAAGGGGGGGTGCATCTTGGTCTCCAGACCACTCACCTCACCGTAGAATCAGAAGAACCTGTTACAATGACACGCTCATCATACTGGAGACAGAGGACAGAGCCTGTGTGTCCTGTTAACACTTTCAGACATTCCAGGCTGGTTTTATCCCAAATCTGTTGAGACAAGATGAAGCACAGCAGTGAGTTACGTTTCTCATGTATGTCACCGATGTTCTCACTGCACACTGTGTCCTGAGTCACAGAAGAGGACATGCTGGTCTGTCAACAAGAGACAAATACCACACAGGTGAGACAGGACGGGATGGAATGGAGCAACACTGATTAAGTTCCAGAATAGAGGACAGAAGTGCTGTTTTTATTTTTGTTGTTGTTTTGTTGTTTTTCGAGGTAGAGTTTTGCTCTAGCCCAGGCTGACCTGGAACTCACTATGTGGTCTCAGGGTGGCCTCAAACTCACAGCAATCCTCCTACCTCTGCCTTCCGGGCGTGTGTACCCACGCCTGGCCAGAGGTGCTATTTTGCTTCAGCTGTACCCTTAGCTACTGCTCTCAACAATCTTTATAAAAGTGTGTGCGTGGATGCATGCGTGCATGTGTAGCCCAGGCTGGCCTCAAACTTGTTATGGAGCTGAAGAGGATCTTGAATTCCTGATCCTCCTGCCCTCTTCTTTAAAAGTGTTAGGATTGCAGGTGTGCACCACTAGATCTCGAACTTGTAAAAGCAAGATTTAAACAAAATTTGTGGAGTCTACTCACCCTCTGGAGAACAATGTAACAACCTTTATTAGTTCCTTTAAAAATGCATCTATCCCTTAAGTCTTCAAAAATAAATGTTTAACATTTCAGTAAAAGCCTAAAATAAACTTGAAACCTGAAGGGTTCTTCATAAGAAAATGCAATGCCTTATTGAACACTTAAAAATTAAAATAGGGCTGGAGGATGGCGTAGTGGTTAAGGAGCTTGCCTGCAAAGCCTTACGACCCAAGTTCAATTCAGATGCACAAAGTGGCACATGCATCTGGAGTTCATTTGCAACAGCTAAAGGCCCCGGTATGCCTATATTCTCATATTCTCTCTCCCTCCCTCCCTCCCTCTCTCTCTCTCTCCTCTCTCTCTCTCTGCCCTCCCCTGGCTCCTTACAAATAAATAAGACTTTAAAAAAATTAAAACAAATATTGTCTATGTAATAACATCATTACAAATTTTTAAAACAAAAAGGAAATAAAATGTTAGTAATAGCTATTTTATACTGAGTGTTCCTTTCTCCTCTTCCTTTAATGTTTCATGGTTTTGTCTTTTCTAGATTATCTTACAGTTGGAGCCGATACTAGGTAAGCCTTTCAGACTGGCTTCTTTACTGAAATACTATGTATTTTAAGTTTCTCCATGGCTTTTTTTTTTTTTTTTTAAGAAGCTGAAAATTTTCCCACAATCTGGATGTGTCATAGTTTGCTTATCCATGCACCTACTATAGAGCATCTTGCTCATTTCCAAGTTTTGGAAATCAGGAAGAAAGCTGCTATTTTAAATGTGTGTGCACATTTTGGGGTAGACATAAAACTTTCAACTCCTTTGAACAAATATTCTGTTCATCTTCTGGGTGTCGAATTTTGGAAAAAAAAGATAACTACACATTGCCTTTCAAAGTATCTCTACTACTGTACATCCCGTGGGCAGCAGAGGAGTTCCTAATTCCCCAATTCCTTGCCCCGTCCAGTGTCATCAATGCTGTGCGTGACAGTGGTGCAGAGGGTGTGCCGCAGTACAACGTGGCTTTGCTCTGCACTTTCCTGGCGGCACACGTGTGCACCTGCTCATTTGCTGTCTCTCATTTTCTGGTGAGGTATCTGTTACGGTTACTGCCCTCTCTTTCTTTCTTTTAATTTTTTGAGGTAGGGTTTCACTATAGCCCAGGCTGACCTGGAATTCACTATGTAGTCTCGGGGTGGCCTTGAACTCATGGTGATACTCCTTCCTCTGCCTCCCAAATGCTGGGATTAAAGGGGTGCACCACCATACCCAGCTTATATTGTCCATTTTTAAAATGCCTATTATTTTCCAAATAATTGTTGAATTTTTTTTTTGGGGGGGGGGGTTCCCGAGGTAGGGTCTCACTCTAAGCCCAGGCTGACCTGGAATTCACTATGGAGTCTCAGGGTGGCCTCGAACTCATGGCAATCCTCCCACCTCTGCCTCCCGAGTGCTGGGATTAAAGGCGTGCGCCACCATGCCCGGCAACTGTTGAATTTTTAAAGGTGTTTTTCTTTTTCTTTTTTGGGGGGTGGGGGATATACTTTGGATGATATTCTTTTGCCACACAGGTCTTTTACATAGGCTTTTCTGTCAGTCTAGACTGTTTTCGTATGCTTTTGATAGTGTATCTACAGAAAGAACTGAAATTATTTACTTTAATGAAGTCTGGCCTATCAGCTCTTCTTTGATAGATTATGCTTTTGGTATAACATCTAAAATGTCATCATCAAGCTGGGTGTAGTGGTGTACTCCTTCAGTTCTAGCAGATGTAGGAGGATCAACCTGAAACTGAGGCCTGCCTGGAACTACAGATTGAGTTTCAGGATAGCCTGGGCTAGAATGACACCCTGCGTTGACAATACCACAGACAGACAGACAGACAGAAAGAAAGGAAGAAAGAAAGAAAGAAAGAAAGAAAGAAAGAAAGAAAGAAAGAAGAGAAAGAAGAAAAAAGAAAGATGTCATCACCAAACCCAAGATCATCTTATCCTCTGAGCCAGCAATCTTGCTCCCAAGATCTTACTCAAATGAACTGAAAACTCATGTGGTCATTAAGACTTACATGTGTGCAGTGCATTTCCAGTGAATTTAGTAGCAACTGTGAGAAACTACAAACCAAGCAGCACACACAAATTTTGTATGCAGTGCACTAAGCAACTAGCGTCAGACTATGAAGGTTATGCATCATATGAATACACTCAAAGGACATTCTCGAAAAGGCAAAAAGTTACAGGGGTGGGAAAATGCCACTGGTCTCCAGGGCAAGGGTGATTTTAAGGGGAGGCCAAGGAAACAACAGAACTGTTCCATAACATGACTACTGGTGAGGGACAGCTCTGTGTGCTTGCTTTCAAATCACCAAGGGTGAGCCTTGTGGTGTGGACATTTAAAAACCCTCAATGTCTTCTTAGATATGAGGAAATAAGCCACAAACTATGTAAAACAGTCATTTCAAACTGAATATGGGAAAATAATCCAGCTTATTTACTGATGAAAAGTGAGTGAATACAGTAAGTTTGCTCTGTTGTTTTTCATGTTATCATATGAGCCTTTTCCAGAAATCATTTATAGATAAATTGGCAATAATGCCACCAGCTAGTCAAGTCATTAAGAGCTCTATGATCCTGGGACTTCTGCACGCCACGTGTAAACACAGAACCATGATCCTCAAAATGCAGTACGTTCACCTTAATCGAATTATCCCGCAGACCACTGATGATCTTCTCATCGTCATACTGTAAGCAGTAGACCCCTTTACTGTTCTCAGAGCGGCACTGAATCCTCTGTAAGTTGTGCCGTCCACACCTCCAGTTAGATTCTATAGTCTAAGGGGGAAAAGAGGCAACACATGAGTTTCTGTGAATCAACTTTCTATTAGGTTTCAGAATCTGGCGGAGCTTCCAGAAGAAGCATACCTCCCATACCCCAATGCTGGTTTGCAGAGCTGTCTGTGGATAGGAATCATGTTCTTTTCCAAGTAAGACATTAGTCAACAACGTTTTTCTCAAACTTTCCCTGCCTGCCTACCTGGCACTATCACAAGATTTCCAGTGAGTTTTGTATTAGATTTGAAATAGCCTACACAGAATTCAATATGCTAAAGAATGTCGTTTGTACCCAAAACATACAAATAAATAACTCATTGATGTCACTCTCTAATACCAATTAAAATATTTGGCAAAAGACTGCTACCATCAATAAGCACATACTGGCAATCTATGTGTCTAATCCTGGAGAGAAGACGCGCTGCAGGTGTCCATACCAAGCACACAGAAGGAACCGCACTGCCACGTCTAACCTCCCACCACACCAAAGCCACTACAGTGGAAGAAGCGGTGAAGGTCCACCAGATTCTTCTTGCCATCATCTATGCAGCACTCTAGGAGAGGCTCGTACATGTACTCCTGGCACTGATACAGATGCCATGGACAAAATGAACAACAGGAAGCATTCTGCATTCCACGGAGGCACCTGTAATTACATCTGTAATACCAGCACTCAGGGGACTGAGGCATAGGATTTAAGTTCAAGGCCAGCCTAGGCTGCATACCAAGAACCTATCTCAACAAGAAACAAGAAAGCAAACCAAAATGCGCCCCCCCTTACACACACACAAAAAGAGACATTATCTCAGTTTCTAGACACAAAGAATCTGAAACTGGATATACAGATTACCTCTGATTTATAATGGATAAACTTGACAATTTTTTTAAGGTTTATGGTACAAAAGAGATACATGTGCAATAGAGAATGGAAATCACTATTTTTGTTTGTTTGTGTCTTCAAGATAGTGTCTCACTCTAGCCCAGGCTGACCTGGAATTCACTCTGTAGTTCCAGGCTGGCCTTGAACACACGGTGATCCTACCAGTGCCTCCCAAATGCTGGGATTAAAGGTGAGCACAACCATGCCCGGCCTTGGAATTTGAATTTTGATCTTTTCCCTAGCTAGCCACCAGAATGCCGGGCAGCAGCAGCCAGTTGATTCCAAGGGAGAACAAGCACAGCGCTACAGTATAATTACTATGCCAGGATCTTCAGTACGTTAGGTGTGCTGAATGTATTTTCAAACTACATTATTTTCAACTTAAAATGGGTTAATCACCACATTGTGCATCAAGGAACATTTGTACTCTGAATTAAGTTTATTTGGCTAAAAGATCATCCCAATCACCTTGAAAGGCAGTTTGCATTATTTCCTTTCACAAGTAAGGAAAGGGCTCAACCTGCCTGAGGCTGTAAGACTAGCTGGGATCACACCCAGTTTTTTCTGGAAAGGCCCAAGCTTCTACTAACATACTAGCACACCTGTGTCTACCAGGCTAGTCCTCGCTCTAGGAACAGGGAACAGGGAACAGGAAACATGGAAAAGGAACAATTCAGTTCAGGAGGGTCAGCATCAAACGCATGACAAGAACAGCTACAGGATTAAAGGGCTACCAAGAGCACTCTAGCCCAAGACCACAAGCACAGCTCAGGGAGAAACGCGGATGGCGTGCAGAGCACTGAAAGGCCTAGCTTTTGGTAGCACATGTGAGGGATTGTCCAGGACCCAAAGATACCATCTTTTATGAAGACCCATCAGAGTTGAAATTAGGGGACAATAGAACTATAATGGCTGATTACAATCAATGTAGGGCAGAGTTTGAAAATTATCTAAGTAGCTAAAGTTTAACTACTTGCTTTGTTGCAGAAAGGAGATAAACCTCATCTTCATTTATAATAAGCACCCAACTACTGGTTCTGATGGTATCTAACAAGTTAACAAGTCATAATTCCTCTTCTTTTGTAGTATTCTTTTGTATCTCTAAAGAGCGAACCTTTCCTGGGGCTGGAGAGATGGCTCAGTGGTTAAAGGCACTTACTTGCAAAGCATGACAGCCTGGATTTGCAGACAAACTCCAGACACATGCGCCACCTTGTGCATCTAATTTACATGGGTCCTGGGGAACTAAATGGGTCCTTTGGCTTTGCAGGCAAGTGCCATAACTGTTAAGCCATCTCCCCAGCCCTAGATTACTTTAAATACATTGTAAATATTATATAAATAGTTGTGCTATTATAATACTTAGGAAATATTCATGTTTAGTACAAATGCAACTTTCCCCATTGTTTTTAATCTGTAGTTGGTAAAGTTGCAGATATGAAACACATAAATATGAGGGACCAACTGCATTTCTTACATAGTTTAATCACCATAAAGCTGAAGCAGGAATTATTACTCATATTTTACAAAAAAGGGAGTTTGGAGATATCTGTACATGCATACTTAAAAGGGAATGCTTCCATTACTTGAGGCAAGGATCCTGGGAATATTCAGACTCTCAAAAAGCCATAGACAGCATGGAAAATGCAGAATGGACTAATTCCAACTCCTGGAGGACACAAGGAGGGACAATGCAGATTCCAGGAGTAGAGAAAAGCCCATCTGCCCACCCATTACTAAGTCAGAACTTCCTAGCCTAGGTCATAATCTCCAGCGACTTGGTACAACTTCAGGCCTGTACACCTATTTCTACTATAATGATCACATCAGATCAGTCTCCAAAATATAAAGAATTTCTTAAAGCAGACATAATGCTTAGAATTACTGGGAGAAATTGTGTACTTTTAGGTAGTGACTGAGCTATCTCAGTACATGAAGCATTCCAGGAAAACACTGACCTAAGGGGCAAGATCAACTAGACATGGTCTACTTCCCACACAGTGACTTCCAGCAGATGTTGTTCACATGCAGCTAACAGCCTTTGAGGCCACTAGGGTTAGAACAGAATGCACGACTTCACACGGACCCAAAGTGTTACCAAAAAGAACACAGAACATCCCCTATACATACCAGGCATTGTTTTGAAATCCACACAGCACACTTGGGCGTTTTAAAATATTACCAAATCTATCACTAGTTTGCTTACTCTATATTTCAATGACTTAATTTTTTTTCCCTTTAATAGAGCGAATGGGAGCATTTCCTACATGCTCCCCCACTACTCCTTCTCTGGGCTGCTTGAGTATGATCTCTTACTGTGCCTAATGCACTGAAGGCAGGACAGGTCAGCTGAGGGAGAGGAGCTAGGGTACGGCCACATGGTCACTGTGTGGTGGGTGTATCGTTCCTGAGATCGCCAGACAGATGACAGTCAATACTAAAGCTTCGCCTGACCCTCACACAGTGAGGAAGCCAGGCCTTCTCGGTAGCTCTGTCAGGTGCCACATTTTCATTCTCAGCACATGAAGGCAGGAAATCCTGAACTTCTCAATGCTGGCAAGGAGCCTAACTTTCTAAACATTTCTAAATTTAAAAAAAAAAGAAAGAAAGAAACGTTTATACATAATTCTTGGTTGATTGTTTTGTGAAGTCCCAGTTAGGACTGCTTTAAAAATCATGAGGTTCCCAAATCCCATGACAAGGGTAGCTTGCAGTAACTCAACAGGGAGTACTTGATAGGTATGCAGCCACCCAAGATACCCCTAGAGTCTACCTCTCCTCAAGTCTCAAGGCTACAAAAGCAGCACGTGCTGCTGACTGTAGCCCCCCCAAACACTACCACCATGTCTAACAACTTCAACTCTCACTTGTGTTCTTCCAGTCTGGCTGTTTTTTATTTTTTATTTTTTTGCATTCCTCTCTGGTTTATTTATTTATTTAATTTATTGGGTGGGAAGAGAAAGAGGCAGATAGAATGGGTATGCTAGGGCCTTCAGCTGCTATAAAAAAAAATCCAGATGCATGCACCACTTTGTGCATCTGGCTTGTGTGGGTCCTGGGGAATCGAACCTGGGTCCTTTGACTTTGCAGGGAAATGCCTTAACTGCTTAGCCATCCCTCCAGCCCCTCCCTTTTTTAAAAAAAAAGAAAAACTAGGTCCTTAAGACTGGCAGGAGCTAAGCATGGTGGAACACGCCTTTAATCCCAAGCACTTGGGAGGCAGAGGTAGGAGGATTGCTGTGAGTTCAAGGCCACCCTGAGAATACAGAGTGAATTCCAGGTCAGCCTGGGCGAGAGTGAGAACATACCTCGAAAAACCAAAGGGGAGGAAAAAAAGAAAAAAGACTGGCAGGCAGCCCATGGTAGTAGCAAATACTGAAGTCAAGTAGCCGTGGCCAATGACTCAGAGTGCCTGAGCAGCAGTCTCCTCCTCTATGACTTGGGAAGAGCAGAATCTAAGTAAATTGACATGTTTGTAAAGTGCTCATCACAGTGCCTGTTGAGAATCACACTCATCAGAGCAGTGGCCTGGTACTATGATGGTCTCAGCTGGCATTCATCACTGACAGCCTGGTACTCCCTAACAGGTCCAGGAAGGGGCTTGGCCTTCAAATATAACTAGACTACTGCCTGAATGCCAGTGGCAGGAGCACAAGCCCTCCACAAGTGCCCTGCTCTTTCCTGCCCGTTGTGTCATGTGGATGCCCGCCGTATCATGTGCCACAGCTACTGCACAGGAGTATTTCATGTTTTTTCAAAGTTGTAAAATCCCCTTACCCTGTGCAAATTTTCAAAATACTGGGAAAGTAGCCATGGTACACAAGAGTATACAGCAGCATTGCAATTGGCAACAGAGTGAAAACAGATGTCTGAGGATAGAGGAACAGCATTATTTTTAGAAGCCTAAACACAACTGGGTGGGTGGGCAAGTCTCAGCATTTTCTACTCAGGACAATGTTAACATTAAATTTGCGAACCACAAAAAAGCTCTCTAGTCTCCCCGAATATAATGCGGTTTATTACAAGGTGTGATACAACACACCATCATTCCCCAGTGGCCTGCTCCAAGGACAGCACTTCGGATCCTTTCTCCAGTGAGGTAAAGAGAAGGAAGGGGTGCGGCCCGCAAGGAAGTCTGTCACTGCTCTGACATGGCAAAAGGGAAGAGTCTAAGTTCTGGACATCAGAAGTGGTAGAAATCTCTTAGACCAAAGCTTACCTGTCTGTGGGGAAACACCTGGAGAGTGTGCATGAGTGAAGAAAGCCTGAGAGGAGGAGGGACCTGAGCTATGACATTAATCCACTCTAGCCAAGTGGCTAGCAATAAGCCACTATGACAACAACCCTGGCAGCGATGCCTCTAGACACAAAGGAGAGAATGTGGCTGCCCTTCAGAGCTGGCCTCGGGTTTTCCAGGAATTCCTTTTTAATGCAGAGGCCCTGTAAACCCTGTGTGGCGAGAACACCCAGGAGAGACGAACCTTTGCAGAAAGCTAAGAATGTGTACTTATTCTCCCCAGACTTCATTTCTCACATCCTCATTTCCTGAATAACAGGAGCCAGCCACACTAAGCCAGGTTGTCTACATTTCCTTACAATTTTGCCAATTTCTGGTGGGTCAATGTGGAAGGGCAAAGTTCAGAAAGGAATGCTCCCTCTGCTCTCCAGAGCCCAACCTAGGAGTGGATAGAGTCCAGGAGACAGGAGGAGGAGAAGGAAAAACAGGAAGGTGTATTGTGAACTGGCCACTCTGCACAGCATGAGACTCTGCAGCCATGTATGGGCAATGTGGGAGGACGGGGATGTGACGTCCATGGCATTCAGTGCGCATTTACCTTTCAATACACTTCAAACCTTTTTACACACTACCTTTCCAGTCATTGGATAAAACAAGGCCAAGGAATCTGATCTTAAGTCAGAGTTGTTTTTCAACTAGAGTCAAGGATGCGGAGCACACTTGGAGGAAGATAAGACAAGTTGAAATTCAGTTAGCATAAAACAACATGCCTCTTTCCCCTCACTTCTTGGATTTTCCACTTTGAAAATAACAAGCTATAGACCTCAGTTACAAGCTCATCTCTTTTACCTAACAATTTAGCAAATTCTGAAAGTGTCAGGTTCCCCTGATTACAGGAAATAAAGAGATATTCAGGGATAATAATATGAATGCTATAAAATTAAGTCAATGGTCTACATGAATTATCCTACACAAGAGACATAATTATTATGGGGGTCTCACACCTACCACCATGGATGGAGCCAAGCTCATGTCTCACTTTTTTTTTAAAGATAGGGTCTCACTCTAGCTCGGCTGACTTGGAATTCAGGCTGGACTCAAACTCACAGTGATCCTCCTATCTCTGCCTCACGAGTGCTGGGATTAAAGGTGTGCGCCATCACTGCCATTCCACATCTCACTTTTATCTATGGATCTATCAGAAGGCGAACAGCTCCGTTTTGAGGTGCAACCATGGATCTATGGTGCAAACACAGCTTGCACAAAGGGCAAAAGACTGGTGTGTAACTCGTCCCAGACCCTACTGCCCACTAGCTATAAGTCCAGGCAAAGAAATTTCACCCTTTTCAGTCAATGTCTTTAATTTTAAATATAGACTTGACCTACTTTTCACGTTCTTTCCAGACTGCCCAATGAGAAGATACACTATAAACTGCTAATGGTCTCTGGCACAGAAGTGCTCCCATGGTGGCACATTATCCTGTCACTACTACTATTACTGAACACACCAAACTATAAACATCATCCCTTACACTAAGAAACTTCAGCCCACAAAAATCTGAAGGAGACTCTTGTGGCCCAGCAGTGGGTTTTCCCAAACCACACTTAAGAACGTCTGGGAAGACCACCACGATGAGATGGTTTTGTGTCAAACAGGGTTCCCCCATGGCTCCATTTCCCCTCGCATCTGCCTCCTCTGCTAGCTAGCTCTAAGGTATTATTTCAGCCCCAGGAAATGGTTATGGGAGGTGGTGTCACATGCTGTCCATAATAACAGCAGTCCTGATGACTAAATAAAATAATCTATGTTACTAAACCACAACCTGATAAAGTCATTCCAGAGCTCCTATTTATTAATGACTGGCTTTAAACAGCACCCATGTCAAAATTAAATGATAAAATGATATTAAACGATAAAAATAACTCAAGGAAATAGGGAGATACTTGGTAAGTCACTTTCTCCAAAGAACAGAAAGTAATGTCATTTTCCAAGGTATATATGCAAGTAATGTTCTCAGTGTAGCTATCGAGATATAATAAGAGACAACATAATCTCTCCTGAGACATGGCTATAGGATTATAGTTAACTATACCTCACTTACCAACACTGGCAGACAATTTATTCTAAGCTATGAACTAACAGAATCAATAAACTCCTAAACTTTATGATTTGTTTAAGTTATTTAACTCTTTTCACTAAAAGGTTAGAAGGCTTTAATGATATTTGTCACATGCAGATTTACCTGTAATGGAATGGATCTGTTAGTTCAAATGTGCCTGAAAGGAGGGGGGGTGGGACGACAGGCAGGACTCTAAAGAAAAGCACGTTTCTCCATTAACGAATTCTGGCTATGTGGCGTTAATGTTCATCACCTGGGGGCGGGGCAATTACTTCACGTTTGGGAAGCTGAGTGTAACAATATAGGAGAGACAGCATTGAACTAGCGGAGGCTGCCCATTTCTGGAAGGGGAACAGTGAAATAACCAGGACCAGCCAAGAACAATGTGAAAGAGGTAATGGGAAATGTCAGTGCACAGCTTTCTTGGTTCAAGGAAAAGAGCTAAATAGTAAAACCAAACTCATTAGGACACAGAACAATATCAAATATTGCCAGAGTTTCCCAACAAGCTGACAGCTTTACTGGATGGCAACGTTACACTGAATCAATACTGGTCCAGGGCATGATCTGCTCTTTAGAAAACCTACTTAACAGCTGCTTAGATGAATTTCTGAGCCATTTTCATGAAAAACTACAGATAAAATACAAAGGAAACTATGGGTAAGTCTCCTTCTCTACAGATGGCTCAAAATGTAAAACCATACTCACCTAAAAACCCATGCCTTGTGTGGAAAATTCATCAAATTAGAATGAAAAGTTGATTTGGGGGTAAGGTTTTAATTAGCTGGCAACCTTACAATTGCATTTCATGTTTCAGAAAGTCCTCCCAAAAAGGGGGTGTGATCTACCCCAAAGGAGAGCTGCAGACTGTACCTTGTTACACTCACTGCCAACACGTGACTCAACAAATACAACCAGTCCCGTGACTTTAGAACAAAAGAACACGTTAAGACAATTCAGTAACTTGAGTAGATAAAACAGACAAATCATAGTTACCTCTATATCCTGGATAATCTTTGGGTATAATGATCTATAAAATGAATTGGGAGGGCCATCTGTAGGTCTGTTTTTAAACAGGTACTGATCCCTGGCAAATAAAAACAGCTGTTAAATTTCTGCACATAAAACAGTAAACTTTTACTTAAACATGGTGCCTAAAAAGGCATTATATCATTCATGTCTATTCTTGTACTGAGCTGTAACAATTTCAATATAGGCTTTCTGACTACATCTCCATGTAGAGAGCAGTTAGGTACAATACAGCTCTCTGACGATTTTCTGAGGATCATCTTACAGATAATCAAGCCTTTCACTTTAGAGTTTAGCAAATGCTAATGTAGCTTTGTAGATCAGCCTAACTTAGTCCACATCAACCCCCTCCCCAGAGAAAACATAACCCTAGCCCATCCCCTTACTACACCGAACCTCTATCTGTGTTCTTTCTCTGTGCTGGCTGAGCCACCAGCAAGTACAGAGCTACAAAGCTTCACTAAATTCCCAGGTTCCCTCTGAAAAGCCCTGTGGCTACACCTCCCTCCTTCTTTAACCAGGAGCAAGAACAGCAGAATGGCATCACTGGGGCTGGGGAGACAACACAGTGGTTGAGCACTTGTTCAGCATGAGTGAGGCCCTGCATTCGGCCATACTTGGCTCTCATATTTTCTGTCTCATCTCTTTGTAAGAGTACCATTGCCTAAAGAATAAGAAGGGATGGAGAGATGGCTTAGTGGTTAAGGCACTTGCCTGCAAAGCCAAAGGACCTCAGTTCAGTTCCCCAGTACCCACGTAAGTCAGATGCACAAGGTAGCACATGCATCTAGAGTTCGTTTGTAGTGGTTGGAAGCCCTTGTGCACCTATTTTTTTCTCTCTCTCTCCCTCTCATAAATAAATAAATAAAATTTTTTTTAAAAAAGAATGAGCATAAATTCATAGCTTTTAAAAGCCAACTCATCCAGTCAAAGTAATATATAGGAAATAACACGTGAGAAGGGGAAATTCTAACAGCTTTATTTAACCCCTCTTTGATCCTTCATTCCCCCCCCCCCCCCGTTTCTTTCAAAATAGGGTCTCATCCTAGTCCAGGCTGACCTGGAACTCCCTCTGTAGCCCCAGGCTGGCCTCAAACTCACAGCAATCCTCCTACCTCTGCCTCCAAGTACTGGGATAAAGGTGTGTGCCATCACACCCAGAATTTTCTCCCTATTTAAAATAGTCAGCAACAGGACTGGAGAAATGGCTCAGCAATTGAAGGGGCTTGCTTGCAAAGCCAACCGCCTAGGTTCAATTCCCCAATACCCATGTAAAGCCAGATGCACAAAGTGATGCATGTGTCTGGAGTTCACCTGCAGTGGCAAGAGACTCTGGCATGCCCTCTACCCACCTTTTATTACAAATAAATAAATATTTTTAAATGGGTTAACAAGCTGTAATTACTATTACCTTGAGTCAACCCAGCTGTATGTTAGTGTGCCTTTACGTGAAAGAATATACTTACCACCCTCTCCTTTCTGAGAGCCCCTTCCACAGAGGATCAGTGCGGACCATTCGCTCGATCAGCTTCTTCCAAAGCATGCCCTCCGAGATCACTCGCTGCCATTCTTTACACACCAGCTCTGCGGCACACAGAGACCTGGCATCCAGGTACGAAAGAATGTTTTCTGCTATGTGATCTAAGCCTTGCTCTACAAAACAGAAAAAGGAAGGAAGTTTACAGGACACCAAGAGACCCGTCTGGAATCCAGAAGAGAGCCAGTCCCCAGATGATTCACCCATTTTGTGCTGGAAAGCACTGCATGAGCTACTGGGGGCAAGTGGCCAGTAACAATGTAAGCAAGCTACTCAAAAGCAACCAGCCTGACGAGACGTACACACCTGTGCAATGGTGGCATATGGCCTTGGTGGGTAACCAATGGCTTTCTGATTGGTTAAGAGATGTGCTCAGTGGAAAGGAACCTATAGCTGGAACAGGCACCAGGTCAGAATCCCATGGAGATCAAGATTATGGTCTCCCAACAACAACCTCCCACTAGTCTTGGGCCAAAAGAGGGCCTACATCTATCAAAACCTCTCTAAATTAACAATGTTTATCCCACTTAACCTATGCAGATGTCACTCTCCACTGGAGAATCTTTTCTTCTTTTACAGAAAGTAGCAAGACCCAAGGAGATAAACCACCCCTCACACTTCAGCCAAGGCCCAGATGAAAACACAGAGGGTTTGGTGACATGAACAAGAGTGCCGCTGCCATGAAGAGCCTGACAACATGCGCCAGGGTGCTGGAGACAGACCCTGAGGATACGCGATGCACCAAAGCAGAAACCCACGAGCTCCTGAGAGCTCAACACTGAAGTAGACTTAAAGCACACCCACCATGGCTCAGGGAAGTTTGTGGAAGAGAGGGCAGAAAGACTGTAACCACAGGCCAGGAGGGCATACCACCCCACCCAATGACTGACTTCTGCTCTCACAATGCATAACCCACAAACCCATGGGGAGTACCAGCAACCCCAACGAGGTGGGCCCTCAATGGACTGGGGACAGGAAGGAGGGAAGTAATGGTACCAACACATGATGTGTCCATACAAAGTATATCCTTAATAAGAGAAGAAAAGGGAAGTAGGCAGGGAAATGGACACATACCAGCTACAGAGAAAAAGCCAGGCGTGGGTTGCACGCATTTAATCCCAGCACTCAGGAGACAGAAGTAGGAGGATCACTGAGAGTTTAAGGTCAGCCTGGGACTACTGTGAGTGCCAGGTCAGCTGGAGCTAGAATGAGATTCTATCTCAACTCCTCCTGGCCAAGAATCAAATTAAACAGCTTTTTTAAAAGATTTCAGAAACAATAAAGCACTCTACAAGGCTTGTGCTTATTCTCTTGTAATTAAGGGGAAGTGGTACAGTAGCACTAAGCTACTAAGCTCTAAGAGTGTTAAGAAACAGAAGCAGGGACTGAGTCACTGGATGGTCTCCTTATCTGCATGAAGCACAGACAATAATCGCTGGCTTACTTCAAAAGGATCAAAATGAAATGATGTCAAAGAAATGCTTTCCAAGCTAGATGTGAACATGCATGTTTGTTATTCTTGCTCTGCAAACTGAGATCTTCAAGTCTCACAATGACACAGTCACAGTGTTGATTATGGTTTCCAGGCCCTCCATACACTAATTCTACCCTGGACCAGACCTAATATCCAAGTTCTCTCCTGAGAACAGAGACATGCCCTTCCTAGTACCTTTCCTTTTATTTGTCATTACCTTAGTTACACAGTCCAAGACTAAACTGCCTTCCCTTAAATGGGCCTATCACATTAGATTCCTAAGATGGCTACAAGCTTTCCTCCCCAAAACAATTTCCTCTCATTCTGTAATTGTATACCCAGTTGTTGGGTTTTTTTTTTGGGGGGGAGGGGCATCATATAGACTTTATATGTATCCTTACTATAATGCACCTTTACAGCTCTGTGTGAATCATTCACCCCTTCTCTACAACTCTGGGGTCAGGCATCAGAACGGGTGCCTTCACTAGACCTGCACAAACAGCACACAGACTAAGTCTTCAGCTCATGCTGGGGACAAACACAGTGAATGGGTCAGAACCAAGGACAGCACCCACAAAGCTATTTCCCCGCCAGACTATTACTGATGAATTCATTAATATTCAGGGGCCACCAGATGAGCCACCAGCCCCACGCTGCTCCAGCCACGTCGCTCCATTTTGTCCTCTGGACATGTAGAGGAACTGTCCCATAAAGACATCGCCTTCTTTGGAACTCGTTCTACCGCTAGTCTGGTTACTGTGCCCAAAAAAGTGAGGTAAATAAATATATGACTGTCATGTGGTTCCTCTTCTTACCCTAATACTGGTACTTAGCTACATTTACAAGTTGGTGCCAGTTGCTCGGTGTCCCTTTCTAACAAACAGAGGCCATGCCCATTATAGAAAAGTGACAGAATGCATAGAAGAAAAAAAACCTTTCAATTCCTGAACTCCATCCACCTCCAAGGGAACAGCTTTTAACATCTTGTACCTATCCTTCTAGACTTATAAATACTAAATACTATGTAATCTTTTTAGATGTCAACTAATTTTTGCAGTTAAGATGTGTCCAGCCTAACATGGCAGCACATGCCTTTAATCCTAGCACTCAGGAGGCAGAGGTAGGAGGGTTACTGTGAGTTTGAGGCCAGCCTGAGACTACATTGTGAATTCCAGGTGAGCCTGAGCTAGAGGGAGACCCTACCTCAAAAAAAAAAAAAAAAAAGTGTCCAGTTTAACAGCCAATATTTTGCAAGTGTGTCTTCAGTTCTTGGAAGCAGATTCGCCTGGCAGTCTCCTCTGGGCCCTCTCCTGCAGGACCACACAGAGCCGTACAGGGTTCTGGCCACAGGAGGCCAACACTCGGCTCTCAGTTACCTCTCAATGCTCCCCAAGTCTGAAAATCACTCACATGGTTTGTCTTTCCTGGCAAACAATGTATTCATGGCTATTTATTTGAAGGATTTCTAAATACATCTGCACCTTTATTGCTTAAGGCCATTATTCTTAGTAGGAAGGAAAAATGTCAGTTAAATGAGAGTAAAACCACACTTCTTTTTCGTTACCACTATACCATGTATTGCAAGCACACTATCCCTTCTTTGTATTTTCATACAAATGCTTTACATTATTTGGGGTTTAGTGTTTGTTCTTGACACCATTCTCAAAAGTTCAGGAACCTTCTGTGAATCTCAATGATCATGTGTCGCTTTCTTCATTTTGGATATTTTATTAAAAATGTCACCATGGAGGCCAGATGTGGTGGCACATGCCTTTAATCCCAGCACTCAGGAGGCAGAGGTAGGAGGATCGCCGTGAGTTGGAGGCTACCCTGAGACTACATAGTGAATTCCAGGTCAGCCTGAGCTACAGTGAAACTCTACCTAGAAAACCTTTAAAAAAAAAAAGAAAAGAAAAGAAAAAAGTCACCATAGCTAACAAATGAATCACTGGAATTGGAAATTTCAGAATCTCTCAGCTCTCCTAAATTTAGTCTATAATCATCCTTCCTATATTATATTTTAATCATATTACCTTTTTGTTTGTTTGTTTGTTTGAGAGAGAGCAAGTGAAGGGGGGAGAGAATATTAGCGTACCAGGGCTTCTAGCCACTGCAATCAAGCTCCCAGACACACGTGCACCTTGTGTGCATGTGCGACCTTATGCGTATGCATCAACTTGTACGTCTGCCTTACACAGGTTCCAGGGAGTCAAAACTGGGTCTTTTGGCTTTGCAGGCAAGTGCCTTAACTGCTAAGCCATCTCTACCACGATCACATTTCTTTTAAAGTTGAGTCTCTAGCTACAAGGCTTAACAAACTGCCCTTTGAATTTTTCTAATTGTGGTACTCATCTGACTTCCTCTTCTAATTTGTACGCTGTACATGGCGTATACAGCTTCCACATCACTAACTAGAGCCTCCTAATTGGAAATAAACATACCTTAGCCAGTTTCTTTCTTGAATCCTCTGCTCACTGACAGATGACAGAGTTGCCTTTTCAGCCTCAATAGCAAGTTCCCCATCATCTGTGAACTGGGAAAACACCCCAATCTTCTACTAGACTGACAGATCTATAACTATGACTGCTAAAGGGTCTGCAGTGTATTTTTTTTTTAAGGTAAAGTCTTGTTATAATCCAGGCTGACCTGGAATTCACTATGTGGCCTCTAATTCATGGTGGTGGAATGCCTCATAACCCCAGCACTCACTCCTGAGACAGATGGGGAACCGCTGGGCCGCACACAAGGGAGAGACCCTGTCTCAGTAAATAAGGTGCAGAACAATAAAAAAAAAATTCCAGCAATAAAACCCAGCTTCCCCAGATTTAACCCTAGCCTGGAGAATCAGAACCTCAGTGAAGCAGCCCAGGAATCCACACCTTTGAAAAGGGTCAATGGTGATGTTTGCGGTCTTACTGGCTTACAGCAATGGTACCCCTTTTTAGCCCTCTTTCATCCCTTCTCCACAGTGACTGTTCACAACTAATCCATCAGTAAGTTTTTGCATAGGCAAATCCCTGACCAACACATATTTTCTCTTCTTTCAAATGCCACCAGACATCTCAACCTCAGTGTGAAACCGTGAAGGTTAGACTTGGTTCATTTGTCACTATTTTACACTCACTCCATCCTTCCAGGACACAGCACATTTCAGTCTTAGGGAATATGCAGTGGTTATAAAATCAGTTAACCTCACTTGATCTTGTTTTGTTCAAATGCTACTGTTTTTTAGCTATTTTCCATAACACAGGAATATAAAATGCTAAAACAGATTGTGACACATAATCTGAAATGACCCTCGAAGATAGATGCACTCATAACCCTATTTTAATATTTTATCTGTATCTTAAATATTTATTTATTTGAGAGAAAGAGATGGGGAATGGGTGTGTCAGGGCCTCTAGCTACTGCAAACGAACTCAAGATACATGTGCCACCTGGTGCATCTAGCTTTTGGGGGGTACTGGGGAATTGAGTCTGGGTCCTCTGACTTTGCAGACAAGCGCCTTAACCACTAAGCTATCTCTCCAGCCTTTCATATCCTCATTTTATAGGGAAGGAAGTTCCCAACTCTGCTGAGAAGGCTAGCAAGGTAACAGACACAAAGAGCCAGAGACACAGCAAGTGCTCTGGAAGCAGTAGCCTTTCTCTCCTTCCTCTTCCCCAAAGCTCCCTAGCTGTAAGGGTGCACGGAAGCCAATAGTCTTCTTGACCTGTAGAGAAACAATGTCTCTTCCAGGTAAAAAATAAAATAAAGCTAACCCATCTCTAATCTTAGCATAAGCCTCATGTTCCTAAATGATGTAAGAGTAAGAACCACACAGTCTGCACCAGGCTGCAAAGAGCATTCACACCTGGGAGCCCTACAGAATGTGGAACTTTCACTCAGGACAAAGAGGGTACTGCAGGACTAGAAAAGGCTTCTAGAGAGCCGGGCGTGGTGGCGCACACCTTTAATCCCAGCACTCGGGAGGCAGAGGTAGGAGGATCGCCATGAGTTCGAGGCCACCCTGAGACTACACAGTGAATTCCAGGTCAGCCTGGGCTAGAGTGAGACCCTACCTTGAAAAACCAAAAAAAAAAAAAAAAAAAAAAAAAAAAAAGGCTTCTAGGTGCTAAAACTAAGTATTTTCCTAAACACACATGTCTGGCTCTCATTAGTCTATCATGCTGAGTGAGGCTCTTCCCCCCCCCCCCAGCCATATACCACCACCCCTTCCTAGAGCCACATGAGGACACACCACAGCCTCAGAGAACAGAGGCTGTGACATTGCACAGAGCGCCGTGCACGAGCACGTGCTGCTGGTGCTAATTACAGGCACCACATCAAAGTCCGGAAATTTTTCAGAAATAAATTAAACAATTAAAAGGCACCAATTTCAAAGCTCAACATGTAAATAACATTGTATTAAAATGACACTCAAATGTGTGATGTCAGTTTGATGCCCTTGACCAGGACCAGTTGTAATACAGCTGCTTAGATTGTACAATTACAAAAGCTTATAGTGTTTTAGAAACGTTCCAGGGAGCAGCTTGCTGCACAGAAACTTCTTTCCCTGCCCACTTTTGCT
The DNA here is from genome assembly GCA_036346955.1 of Dipus sagitta. Lineage (NCBI taxonomy): Eukaryota > Metazoa > Chordata > Mammalia > Rodentia > Dipodidae > Dipus > Dipus sagitta. Next base: position 44,428,684 of record CM070777.1, on the reverse strand, counting down.
GTCTCTTCCCTCCCTAGTTGCAGATCTAGCTGCAAGGTGTGAGGTTAGAAACCCATCTACAACAAAGCCATCAAGTACAGTGGCCTGTCAACAGCACCTTTCACTTGGAATACACGAATCTAAGGCTAAGCATAGAACAAAGTGGAAGGCAGCTCTGGTCACAAGGTCCAGCGACTAATTCCATAAACCATCCAGGAAACAAAACCAGAGCGTGGTGTGCACATGCCCGCATGATGGCAGGATGAACCAACGCGGAAATCAGTGCATGTTTAAAACTTCCTAGCAATGTATTTTGCCTCAGGAGAAGCAAGTATTTTCTGCTCTTCTAGGTGCTTTTGTCCCTGGTATGTGTGTGTGCTTGTGTGTACAGATAGGCACACCCCCACGTGCAGAGCCAAAGAACATCAGGTGTCCTCCATCGCTCTTCCTCCTTATTTCCCTGAGACAGAGTCTCTCAGTGAAGCTGGACCAGTGATCCCAGCCATCCCTCTGTGTCTGGCCTCTCAGCACTGGGGTTCCAGGCACATGCTTGACTTTTACGTGGGTGCTGCAGATAAAAGTCGGGTCCTTGTGCTTGCACAGCAAGTGCTCTTGCCCACTGACTCATCTCCCCAGTCCACTTTGGGCTTTTGCTCCCTTTTGGCTGCTATCCTCAGAGCACCCACTATGTAGTACGTTATTTTACACATGCTATTTATCTTTAATGCTGACAACATGTCATGAGGTCTTTTATTCTTTCACACATGAGGAAAAGGGCTACAAAAAGTGAGGCTGTAAGACTGCTGCATGCAGGGTATGTCTAAACCCAGCACTCATTTCTTCCACCCCCAGATGCTGGGTCTGTGGCCTGCATCCTGCCTCAGCCCGGAGCTCCTTCCTCGCCATCTCCCAAGACCTCTGATCTAGTCTCCATCATACTTTCAGTCCCTAACAGTTGTCCATCCTTACTTGAGGATGAAACAAATGAATAGACTATGGCCAGGAAGCTAAGTTTCAAAATTCTCAACTGCTGTGATCCCTCATCAAACCCATCACTAGTGCTTATCATCCTCTTTGAAGTCCAACTCGCCTCTATTTTAAGTGGTATAAATTTTCTCTTTAGCAACAGTTCTTACAAACCACAAACAGCCTGCAGAAATTGACACTGCAGACTAAACATTTACCATGATTTTTAGAAAAGCAGATCATAATTATCACTTTTTCCACTGAACCAAAAGGAGCCAGAGACCACAAACTTTTTCCATTTTTCCTATACTGACAGGTACAATGTTCACAGTAAGCATTAAAAGGCCAAAACTATAGATAATTCTATGGAATGACTGTTGTTCACAATCAAAAGTTCAACGTGTCAATTTTAACAACAAAAATTCAAGCTCAAGGTCATTTACAGAAAAAGTTGAATTCCAAACTAGTAACAAGCAAGTGTGCGTGCACGCACACACACACACTTCTCCACATCTTAGTAATCTAAGCGTACACACACACACCTGCTTCTTCTCCACATCTTAGTAATTTAAGCATGCACACAGATACACACACACATCTGCTTCTTCTCCACATCTTAGTAATCTAAACGTACACACACAAACACACACACACACACACACACATCTGTTTCTCATCTTAGTAATCTAAGTGTACACACACACACACACACACACACACACACACCTGCTTCTTCTCCACATGTTCTTCAATGCACACCCCCACACACACCCACAGACCTGGCTCTTCAATCTGTTCCTAAGGCAGGGTCTGGTATAGGAACTAAAGCCATACTTCATCCAAGTCTACTAGACACTAACACAATCAACTTGGCCAGCTTGTCCCCAGCTATTAGATTCACATGTACGAAACATACTGACATATGTATATATGTTCAGATCAAATCCTGTTAAAACAAATAGCATTTTAACAAAAATATTTCCATGTCCCAGCCAACAGTCCATTCACTGCATATAACATTCAATACCACAAAATTCCACCTTAACAGAGATATGGACAATGCCTTAAAATTCGCTGTAATGAAAACTGAATTGTATGCAATTATAGTAACCATATTTATATACATAACACATGTTCATCTGTTCTGCCTCTTATCCAAGGCTGCATACTCCCCAAAAGGAGTTCCTCAAACTACCTCCACAAACCAAGAGAATGTCAACAGTGCCACCTGGTGGCCATTCCATAAACACAAGGGACGTTCACTGGCCTTCAGAACCTTTTGGAAAACAAATTATAGGGAAGAAAATAAAACCACAACAGAAGAACACAAACAATAAGCAGGTTTGTTTGAGAAAAATGGAGGCCTAGCCTCATTTAGGTAAAACTTTATCTGCCAGAAAAAAGTACAATTATGAGCCGGGCATGGTGGCGCACGCCTTTAATCCCAGCACTCGGGAGGCAGAGGTAGGAGGATCGCCATGAGCTCAAGGCCACCCTGAAACTACACAGTGAATTACAGGTCAACCTGGACTAGCATGAGACCCCACCTCGAACAACCAAACACACTAAACTAAACTAAACTAAAATAAAGTACAATTATGAATGTAAAAGAGTTCAGGGAATGCAGATCTACACAATAACCAGCTTCATTCCAACACTTCCTCCTTCTCTTACAATAAGATGCATGTCTCTCTCTGCTCTAAAACTAATGCTTTTAAAGAAAAGTCAAAATAAACAACCAGAGAAACACGCACATCAGTTATGTATCAGAGATTGGAAGAATGAAGGTTGAGGTAGAGGATGTAAGAGCAAGCTTCAAAAATGTAAGAGGGGCTGGAGAGATGGATTAGGAGTTAAGGCACTTGCCTGCATAGCCAAAGGACCTAGGTTTGATTCCCCAGTACCCATGTAAAGCCAGACACACAAGGTGGCACATGTGACTGTAGTTCATTTGCAGTGGCTGGAGGCCCTGGTGTGCCCATTCTCTCTCTCTCTCTCTCTCTCTCTCTCTCTCTCTCTCTCTCTCTCTAACTCTATTCCTCTTTCTCTCAAATAAATAAATAAAATTTTTAAAGAATATAACAAAGATTGCACCTCACCAGGGCCCCAGCTGAAACCATAGAGTAATTGGGGAAATGAGCAAGAGTGCTGCTTTCTTGATGAACCTGGTATCAGCACAAGGGTGAAGGAGATAGACACAGAGAATACTCAATTCCTACCAAACCAGATATCCAGAGACACAGAGGCTCCCAAGAGCCCATCACTGAAGTAGACCTAAAACGAATCCAACATGGCTCAGGGAAATTCATGGAAGTGGGGAGAGGCAGAAAGATTGTTAGAGCTACAAGTTAGGACATTACGCACAGAAACGTTGCTTCTTCCCCATAACTGATGGCTACCCCCACAATGCACAACCCACAACCCACATGGGAATAACCGGCATCCCTAATGAGGAGGGTCCCTTTGGGGGGGGGGGATGAGGGTAAGGATGGTACCAACATTTGCTGTTTACACACTGAGTATGTCCATAACTAATAATTTTTAAAAAGTAACAAAGACATACCATAGGTTTTCTTAGTTTCTTTATCATTCCCTAAGTATCTCTTCAGAGCAAATGAGTATCATAAACTTTAGGGCCTTGCCAAGGCAGTATATACATTACATTAACATCATAGTGTGGTACGTGTGTGTGTCTACGTGTATGTGTAATATTTATTTATTTTTGGTTTTTCAAGGTAGGGTCTCACTCTATAGCCCAGGCTGACCAGGAATTCACTCTGAAGTCTCAGGGTGGCCTCGAAACTCACGGCCTCCTCCTACTCCTCCGCCCAAGTGCTGGGATTAAAGGCATGTGCCACAATGCCCGGCATAAGTGTATTTTTTAAAATAATTTTTAAAACTTATTTGCAAGGAGAGAGAAAAAGAACACAGTGGGTGCACCAGGGCCTCTTCTACTGCAAACAAATTCCAGAGGCATGCACCATTTTGTGCATCTGGCTTTACATGTGTACTGGGGAATCAAACCCAGGCCATGAGGCTTTGCAAGCAAGAGCCTTTAACCACTGAGTCATTTCTCCAGCCTCCCTAAGTGTATTTGTTTAAGCACCTTCTTAAACTGAATGAAGCAACAGTAATGACCAATAATCAATACTACTAATCACCGAAATGGCCACATTTCCTAGAAATACACCTACCATATTTTTAATACATGGTACTTGAGGAAAAACTTTAATTCAAAAATACAACAGGGTTCCAAAGACATGGTGACCCACAGAGTAGTCATTCCATCACCCCTCTCATAAGCATCCGCTCTGCTCTCGGCTCCTGGGCGGGGCATCTCACTGCTCTCTACGTGGAGACGAGCGCGCCTACCTGGTAACGCGGTGATGAAGTCCCGCTGCAACATGGGCTTCAGGTAAGAGTTAATATGTCCATGCTGATAATGACACATTCGTGAGATAAGATGCTCCACAAATTCCACTTGATCTGATTCAGACCACTGGTCAAAATATTTAATACACAAGTCCTTTTCTTTTTGGTAGTTTCCCTCTGATGGTCTCTTTCTGGAGACGATCACAGACGATGTTCCATTACTGATCTATTTTAGAAAATCAAAGAAAGAATAATTAGCTTGACAAGAGAAAGCAATCTACTATTTCATTAGAAATATTTATGCTCTATATATTTAATGTTTAAATGCTAATTTCAACCTGAAATCAAACTTATTATTACTTAAAGTTGTTTTCTGGACCTATGACCTTCAATTAACGACCATACTAACCACTGATGGCAGCTGTTTCTAAAGCTAAATTATCTTCAATCACCGTTCTCCAATGCTCGCTCCAAAACTATGGTGGCATTTGGTAACTTATTCTGGGGATGACCCTCTTAGACCTGCCCTACTGGCAAAGTGGCAACTAGTTGGCTATTAGCAATTTGTCTTATTTCCTCCAAGTTAGAAGTTAATGCTATCTACAGCAGTCCCCCTTATGTTTGAATGCATTTGAAGGGACCCCAAAATGCATGTCTGAACCCATGAATAATCAAACCCTATGTCTTTTTGAACATATATATGTATATACACATACACCTATGATAAAGTTCGGCTTATATACTACATCAACAACAAACAGGAAGCATTCTAGCACTTAAGTCAATGTGAGCGTGCATTCTCCCTCCCCTCTCCTTGTCACTTTTCATTGACTGTTTCCATATCACGGGTACTACACGTAATTAAAAGTATATGGGGACATTTCTGTTCATTCTTAGAGTTGTGCATGCATCAGAGTAACTGAGCACTTGTTGATACAGAGTGCTGGGCCTTGTATCCGAGGCTCTAAATCAATTTGTCTGTGTTACAGCCTGAAAATCTGCATTTCCAACAATTCTAGAGTGAGACCGAGACTGCTAGTCCAGACTGAACTTTAGGAATGGCACTGATAACTCCTCCAGGTGTGTCCAACCTTCAGACATTTATTTGAGAGACGCTGCCACCTACAAAGTTCATACTCCAGACCTTGCAAACAAGTGACCAAAAATAAAATCTCCTAATGTCTTAAAGCAAGTTTATAGTTTTGTGGTGGGCTACGGTCATGGCTGGCAACAGACTGGATGCCACGTACACATAGAAGGCAAGTGTGTTGTGTGGAACCTCAAAGCAATTCCAGCTACAAAGCTTTACTTTGATCTGGTAGCTTTGATTGCCTCCATATTGTTTCCCAGAGCTACTAAAAAGAGCCAAATACAGACATCTACAGAACAGCATAAATTTAAAAACTACCTAGAGCTGAGGAAATGGCTCAGAGGTTAAGGCGCTGACTTGCAAAGCCTACCACCCCAGGTTCAACCCCCCAGCACCCACGTGGAGCCACATGCACATAGTGGCAGGAGTCTGAAGATCACTTGAAGTGACGTGCACACTCTTACTCTCTTCCTTGCAAATGAATACATAAAAACATTTTTAAAATATTATCTACACCCCCTATACTCAAGCCACAACTACTACTCATACTCTGAGGCTCAATAACACCCTATTTAAAAGCAAAATCATGGGCTACAGAGATGGCTTAGCATTTAAGGCACTTGCCTGCAAAGGCAAAGGACCTCAGTTCGACTCTGGAGGACCGACATGAGCCAGATGCACAAGGTGGCACATGTGTCTGTAGTTCGTTTGCAGTGGCTGGAGGCTCTGGGATGCCCATATTCATTCATATTCCCTCCCCCCCTCTCTCTCTCAAAATAAATTAAATTAAAAATTTAAAAATAAAATTACCATGAGTTCAAGTCCACCCTGGGCTACAGCGAGACCCTACCTCCAGAAACCATAAATAAATAAATAAATAAATAAATAATCAACTCAGGGTTTTTTATCAAACATTTCCCAAGCCATCTGTCCATCAGTCCCCTGACAGCCTATTCACTCATAGTAACAGAGTAATAACACACCAGAGCATTTAAGAACTGAAGAACTGTGTTGCAAATGCCCATTAATTTCATTTAGGAATTTGTCTCAGAAGTCTTACATAGAAAGACTAAGCTTTTATTCTAGGCATGTCCCCTAACTTAGACTGAACAAATTTAATATAAAAGACATTCACTGTAAAGAACCAAACTAGCTATTGACCTTCTTCGTAACAAAAAAGTCTTAGCAGTTTCAATCTGACATGAGTTCTTATGTCCACATTCAGAGGCAAAGTCAGAAAACATGCATCTCCCACCTAATTTACATTACCATCCATATATAATCAAGTTCACCCACTGTAACCTAAGTGAGAGCATGCTCAGTGGCACCACATACCACCAGAGGGCAGCAATGAACAGGACTTTTAATTTTGCTAAGCAACGTTCCTATCTAACAGACCCAAAAACAAGAGCTCAAAACAGAGACATAAACTTTCTTTGCCGTGACACTAACAGCAGGCATAAGAAGGCGCATCCGTGCTATTTTTCAAGCATGACAATACCTATCACAATGTCTTAAAAGGAGAAAATACGTAACTGCCTAAATCTAGCCAACTACTACAACACGACCATTAAAATTAGGTTTGTAAAGTAGACTGCAGTAACAAGAAAACATACTTGTGAAATCGTAAGGAACAAAGGGAGTGATACAGAACTCTGTACACCAGCATGACCACAGGACTGTGTGAAGAGGGGCGTGCACAAAGACAAGGAAATAGATGCACCAAAACGCCCAGTGTCTTATGAAAGTTAGATATTTCCTTTATTTTCATAGTTGAATAATGCTAACTTGCATTTTAAGCGCGTGGGGGGGGGTACAGAAGGGCTGCTAGTCCCCTAGGCTCTGCAGTATTTGTGTACTACTAAGTAGCTCACCAGAAGGCAGACACATGAAAGAAACCCTCAAGCTACAGTATTAGGATCCACTGCAAACCGAAATAAATCAACTGTGGAAGAGAATCCAAACGTAAAATAATAATTGTGCACAGCACAAAATTTCTTTGCTCGTGATGCTCAAAACACAGAAGCAGCAGCCTGTGCACTACTATGGAGCGACTCCCCATCGTGTTTCCAACCGCTCAGTACAGTCTGAGCTGACTTCAGCTCCCCTTAGAGACCAGCTGCCCTGTGCCCGCTAGCTCATCTGCCTCTTCACTTTTACTCAAAGCAGCCCAGAGCATTTTGTGGCTCCCATTTACATTTGTTTTGCCGATGCTTGTGTCTTCAAGAAGGAAAAGGATATATACTGTAATGGTCAGTGACACTACCAAACCATGCTCCCCCAATATCCCTCCTCCTCCCTCCAAAAAGAAAACCTGGAGGATTGGGAGGAAAACTAAAAAAAAGGTAAAAGAAAAGTCATTAAGTTGAAAAGGAAAAGAAAATTTAGGAAGTCAGAGTGCAGGGTGAGAGTAGGGAGTGAAGGGGGAACAGCCGAGGTGGCCTTCACTCCCAGCACTGAGTTAAAAGGTTCACTGTAAGTTTGAGGCCAGCCTTTGGACCACACAGTGAATTCCAAGTCAGCATGGGCTACAGAGAGACCCTGACTGGGGAATGAGGGGGAGCTAGTGTGTGGCGTGACACTATACTTATGACAAAGGACACCACCTTGTCTGGCTCTGGCCATAGATTGAACACTTTGGGCTCTAGCCCTGTGGCAATCATAGTGAAAAGGCCAAAATTCTTACTGTCAGTAAGGAGCCTTCCCTCTGGAAAAAGGTGATCAGGCAGGGTGGACTCAAAGTAGCACATTCAGTCACTGAACACAAAGGCTGGCTCTGGGTTTCGTGAGGACCGCTGAGGGTGCAGCTTATCTACAGCAGTCAGCGGCTAGCTTATTGTTCCTACCTGCCATAGAGTACTTTTCTTTGGGGACTCATCTTCATTTTGATCTTCCATAACTGAAGTGTTCTAAGGGGGGAAAAACAGGTTATTTGAATTATGCCAAGGTTTTTTTTGCAAATTCTAAATGACTAAAAGACAAACTTTGAAACCCCAACTACAGTACATCAACACAAACCTCTGGTTTGTGGCTAACTCATGTCGTTTCGGGTCAAGGGCACTGTGCTCAGCTTGGTGGCACAAGGAGAGTAAGCATCTAGTCTTCACTTACAAAGGCTGGGCACGCTCAGAAAGCAGCACTGTTATTCTTTACTGGAGGCAGAAACCTGGAGACCCACAAAGTTCCCAATGATTGCATCAAACATTTACCACAACTGCTGAGCGTGGTGGCACGCGCCTTTCACCCCAGCACTCACGGGAAGGCAGAGGATCGCCACGAGTTCAAGGCCACCCTGAGACTACAGAGTGAACTCCAGTTTGGCCTGGGCTAGAGCAAGACCCTACCTCAAAAAAAAAAAAAAAAAAAAAAAGCCTCGCCTGCTATTCAGTAATCCACCCCCATCAACCAGCAAGTGAGAACACCAAAACCTTCCAAGTGCTTCAGGCCCTATCCTCCTCCCCATAGCCTTGTTTTGGGGGAATGGCTTTGCAATCTTCCCCAGTGAGCATGGTGGGTGCCCCAGCCTTTTCCCTGAAGGGGAGGATACTGTTAGCTACTAACAATCTGGCTTGTCTAGGGAATGCATTATCTTTTGATTTCTGTGTTTACTGCACAAAGAGGCACTGTGTAATTATTCTTTCTGGTGACCTAGTCGCTCAATAGATGCCCATTAACTGGAGATTATACATGACTGGATTCTCCCTTTTGAAGCTTCTACCTAATGGCTAAATGGACCCTTAATGAAAGGGGGAAATGGGAGAGTTATGCTGAAAGAAACAACTCATTTATGGTTCACAGTCTAAGAGTCCTGCCCAAACCTAAAGCTCTAAAATTGGGTACAAAATTTAAACTGTAACATTTGTCCGATAGCTTTATTCAAAAATTACATTATAGGTCTATTAAGCCTGTCAATGTTTGTAAGATACTGCTTATCCCCATTAAGTAAGCCTAGCTCTTAAATTGTCCTGCTTTTCCTTTACCCTGCAAGTCATAAACCCACAGATCCCTTCCAAACAGTGGGCTGGAAGTACTCAGAACTGTTAATAGCAAGGGAGTCACCACCAGTCACTAGTGACAAGCATTTGTCCCTTGGCTGGTTGGTCACAGATACAGCTCAACACGGGAGCAAAGAGCAATGCTGTGAAACCAAAAGTCACAAGTCAGAGCTCTCCCACTCCACTTTAAGGACTTCAGAATGGAAGTCACGCGTGGAGTCAGCACAGAGCACAGGGCGTAGAGGACGGGCGCGTGGTGCTGGGTGCTGAGTGAGTGCACGTGGAGTCAGCACAGAGCACAGGGCGTAGAGGACGGGCGCGTGGTGCTGGGTGCTGAGTGAGTGCGCTGGGTTAGACTGAGACTCTACCTAGAAAAACTTAAAAAAAAAATTCGGCTGGGAATGGTGGTACACACACTAGAGAGGCAGAGGTAGGAGGACTGCTGTGAGTTCGAGGTTAGCCTGAGACTACATAGTGAATTCCAGGTACAGTGAAACCCTACCTCAAAAACCCCAAAACAAAAATAAAATATCAGGCTGGAGAGATGGCTTAGTGGCTAAGGCACTTGCCTGTGAAACCTATGAACCTATGTTCGATTCCCTAGATCCCACATAAGCCAGATGCACATGGTGGTGCATGCATCTGGAGTTGGTTTGCAGTGGCTGCAGGTCCTGGCACACTGCCCATCCTATCTCTCATAAATTAATCAATTAATTTTGTAATAAATTACTTGAGACCCAGACACCAAGTCTGCAGCACCAGAGATGAAGAGGGTAGACAGTGTGTTCTAGTGTTCAAAACAGGGGTGGAGTGCTGGTGGCAGCAGATAGTCCCAAATGGGAAGAAGGCTGGCTGAGGAAGAAACAAGAATAGCACTTGGGAAGGTTCCTCTGAATGATCTATTAAAGGGCCAGGGGACTTAGAGAACCACCTGATCCCTTAGAAGAACCAGCAAAGGGCTGGAGAGATGGCTTAGCGGTTAAGCGTTTGCCTGTGAAGCCTAAGTACACCGGTTCAAGGCTCGATTCCCCAGGACCCACGTCAGCCAGATGCACAATGGGGTGCATGTATCTGGAGTTCGTTTGCAGTGGCTGGAGGTCCTGGCACACCCATTCTCTCTCTCTCTGCCTCTTTCTCTGTCGCTCTTAAATAAATAAAAATATAAAATAAAATATTAAAATATTTTTAAAAAAAAGAATCAGCAAAGGGAAAAAGGTGACTTCATCCCTGAGTGTGGGAGCTACAAAGTGGTACTGAATGTCACCATGTCTAAAGAGGGTTAAGGAAAAAAGTGCCATGCCTGGACACATGAATGGGGACTAAGTGGAAGAGAGAGATGATTTCCAGGTGCCCCAAACTAAAAACGTCTGTAGTTTAGGGGCCTGAATTCTCCTGAACTATTCTGATCTAAGCCACCTTAATGCTTTCTTCACTCACTGAAGGTATTCAAAGACCAAAAGTCTCTGCACGCTGCGCGAGAAACAGCTGTCTTTGTGGTGAGAAATCCATTCAACTTTTATTGACAATTCATACATTTATGAAATACATGCATAATGCATGCCTACATACAAAAACACATAATGATCTGGGTGTGGTGGTGCATGTCTTTAATTCCAGAGGCACAGGGAGGAAGACGGCCATGAGCTCTACATCGTGAATTCCAGGTCAGCCTCGGCTAGAGTGAGACCCTACCTTGAAAAAAACACACAGATATAGATAGATCATAATCTCTCCTTCCACCACTGTCCCTTTTTCTCCTTCCCTATTCTCCCACCACTGTCCCTCTTCTATTTTAGTGTATCTTTCCCCTCCTCCATCATCCATTACATGTTGATGGGCCCAATATCATGCAGGTCTTGTGCCAGAAACAATAGCGGCTGTGAGGTCAGGAAGGCAATGGCCACTGTGTATCTGGGAGATTGCATCCCAAAGCACTCCTTCCCATCCTTTGGCTCTTAACTTGTTTTCCCTGCCATGTGGTGAGAAATTGTAATTCATTTGTTTCACAATACATAATTTCTACTTCTATAGTTGGCAGTCTTTCTATAACCCTCTGAAGAAACAACTCTCTTGAGGTCTGACTGAAGAGGCTGAAGTGTTCCCTTTAACACAGTTCTGAGGGTGAGAATAGCTCCTCTACCCTGCATAGTTTTTCAACTTCTCTTATAAATGCTTAAGAAAAAGAGGACCCTTTTCTTCAATCCTCCCACGGCCCTCTCTCAGTTCTAAGGTCCAAAGACAAACCCCTGTGTAGCTAGGAAAACATTCAACCACTGAGCCAACTACTGAGCCACATCCTCAATGATTGTTTCTAAAGACACAGATGTTCTCAGTAAAAAAAGGCCTAGGGTCTGAAGAGGTTTGACAAATGCTGCAGGACCAGGGCCTTCACAAATGGGGGAGGGGCTCATGACGCCCTGCCCCCCCCCCAGGAGTTAGTGGCAGTTTAATGCTTGCTGGAGGAGGGAAAGGCATTTTCTACATAAAGCCAGATGCATCTGGAATGCATTTGGAGTGGCAAGAGGCTCTGATGCACCCAGAGTCATTCTCATTCATTCATTCATATTCTCTTTCTTTGCAAATAAATAAATTAAATAAATAAATAAAGAGGATAGGGCTGGAGAGGTGGCTTAGTGGTTAAGTGCTTGCCTGTGAAGCCTAAGGACCCTGGTTTGAGGATCGATTCCCTAGGACCCACGTTAGCCAGATGTACAAGGGGGCACTTGCGTCTGGAGTTCATTTGCAGTGGCTGGAGGACCTGGCACACCCATTCATTCTATCTCTCTCTCTCTCTTTCTCTCCTCTTTCTCTGTCGCTCTCAAATAAATAAATACATGAATGAATTAAAAAAATTTAAGAAATTGGACTTCTGTGTGAGTAGGAAGAAAACTCAGTAGCAGAGGCCAGTAAGCTAGAAAAGAGATATAAAGGGAATAGAAAGGAAGGGAAGGGGGTGCTTAGTAGGATGGTATTATATATATGTAAGTAGAAAAATAGATTAATGGGGGTGAAAAGGCCTAAGTGAGGTCAGGGGAAGAGATTGAGTAAAGGAAAGGTGGAGGAAGGGGCAATCAAAATCTAAGAGGATATAAATAAATCATATGGAAACCTACTTTTTTGGACAATGGAACACTCAGGAGCCATATGTTGTTACTAGAAAATAAGTAGGGGCTGGAGAGAGATGGCTTAGCAGTGGTTGCCTATGAAGCCTAAGGACCCTGGTTCGAGGCTCGATTCCCCAGGACCCACGTTAGCCAGATGCACAAGGGGGCACATGTGTCTGAGTTCGTTTGCAGTCGCTGAAGGCCCTGGTGCGCCCATTCTCTCTCCCCCCCCCCCTCTGCCTTTCTCTGTCTGTTGCTCTCAAATAAGTAAGTAAAAATAAACAAAAATTTTTTTAAAATAAGTAAAGAGGATAATGGGAGGATAATATCAAAATACATTACATACATGTATGAAATTGTTAAAAAAAAACAAAAAAAATTAAAGAAATGCTTCATATGCACGAGCCAACAGTCTCTCCCTCCTCCCTAAGTAACAATGCATCAAGTAAGATATTAGTGGCTCTAGAGCACACTATTGCCAATTAAACTCAATAAATTTTGTCACCAAGGTGGCACATGAGTCTGGAGCTGTTTGCAATGGCTAGAGGCCCTGCTGTGCCCATTCTGCCTCTCTCCTTCAAATTAAGTAAATAAGTTTTTAAAAGTATTAAAAGAAATGAATCTGGATGGCCAAATGCCCCAGGTTGGGGATAGGGGACAAAATCACCCTGGTCCAAGGGAAAACCAGTGCACTGCGCGGAGTGAGCCACACGTGCTGTGCCGCCTTGGACAAGCACACTAAAGCCCGGCCGCTTCAGGCTGGCTCCCTCGGCTCGGTCAGGGAAGACAGCATGTGATGCTCGCCACAAGCAGCATGACTGCACCACAGTCAAATAATTCCTGTGGAGTATGTGGCTGTATATCTACGTTCTGGGATAGGTCCCGTTTGCCATTTAATTAGTAGTTGAGCCAGGTGTGGTGGCGCACACCTTTAATCCCAGCAGAGAGGTAAGAGGATCCCTGTGAGTTCAAGGCCACCCTGAGACTACATAGTGAATTCCAGGTCAGCCTGGGCTCGAGTGAGACCCTACCTCAAAAATTCTCCCTCCCCCAAAATGAAGTTTTTGGAGCCACATGGGGTGGGGTGGCATGCCTTTTTTCTCACCACTCAGGAAGCTGAGGTAGGAGAATCATTATGAGTTTGAAGCCAGCCTGAGAGTACAGGGTGCCTTCCACGTCAGCCTGGGCTAAACTGAGACCCTAACTTAAACCTACCCCTGGGCCCCCCAAAAATGAGATGACATGGCATGTGGCATCAACATCAGTACCAACACTACACTGACCGCACACACAATAGGCTCTGTCCAATGCTCTAGGACTACTGAATGACAACAGAATCAAATAACTGTTGCTGGACATCTTTTGCAAGTAGTGTTTATGAAAACAGTCACTTACATCAAAAAGATGATCACTATCGTACCAAGGGATAGAACTGACAATAATTACCATTTAATGACTACCTATGACGGTCAAGCCTTGAGACTTAAGACTTTATAAAAATTATTTCTAATCCTTAAACAGCCCGACATGATCGCACACATGCCCTATTTTACGTATGGAGAGAACCATGACTCAACTATCACGCGACTCGCCTGATGTGTCGAGTAAGCACCGGGAAGAAAAGCCAGCCCTTCTTAGCTGCATCACACTGCTTCTTGGTCACTCTGCACACAGCAGGTCTGCAGGTCCTAAGAGATTTCTAGTACTGCTACTTTAGTTATTTATTTTTGTTTGCTTTTTTTGAGGTAGGGTTTCACTGTACCTCAGGTTGTCCTGGAATTCACTAGGTAGTGTCAGGATGACCTTGAACTCAGTGACCCTCCTACCTCTGCCTCCCCAGTGCTGGGATTAAAGACATGTACCACCACACCTGGGCTAATACTGCTATCTTAAATGTTTATTTATTCATTGATCTATTCATTTACATTTTTGTATCTTATTTATTTATTTATTTGAGAGAGGGAGGGAGACAGAAAAGCAGACAAGAGAGAGAAAGAATGGGCACATTTGAGCCTCTAGCCACTGCAAACGAACTCCAGGTCATGTGCCACCTTATGCATCTGTCTCACGTGGGTACTGGGGAATTGGTTACTGGGGTCCTAATGCTTCACCGGAAAGTTCCTGAATGGCTAAGCCATCAGTGCAGCCCACTAATACTGTTTTAAAGAGACTTTATATCTAACATCACAAAGGAAAACACATAGATACAAGCAGGTACTGTCTTCAAAGGCAGCAATCTGAGTTGGGCCCGGTGCTATCAGGAGGCTAAGGCAGGAGGATTACCTCTTCAAGGCCTGGCTAGTCTGAAGAATGAGTTCAAAGCCAGCTTGGGCAACTTAGCAAGACCCTGTCTCAAACTAAAAGAGACTTAGGAGATAGAACAGTGGGTAAAGTGCTTGCCACACAAGCATGAATGCCTGAGTTTGGATCCCCAGTACTCACCTAAAGCAGGAAGCTATAGCATCTATAATGGAGACAGTAGATCGGAAGTTTGGGGGCCCAGCTAGCCTGGTGAAAGTCATGGTGAATAATGAGATCCTGCCTCAAACACAGGGGGAGGTGAGGACCAGCACCTGAAGTTGCCCTCTGACCTCCACATGTGCGCTGACATGAATGTGCCTGTGTCACGCACACAAATGAAAAAGGGGTCAGGGGTAGCTCAGTGGTAGAGCACTTGACCAGACTACACAAGGCCCTGGGGTCGTTTAATCCCTTAGTACCCGACTCCCCCCCCACCCCCCGCAAAAGGCCCAACCTCCACTTTCATTCATTCAGTTAGTTACATTACTATTATTACTACTATGCTTGTTTTGTTTATGAAGCAGGGTCTCACTCTAGCCCAAGTTGAGCTGGAATTCGCTCTGTAGATGAGGCTTACCTCAAACTCACAAACCTCAGCACCCTCCCACCCTGGCCACCACACTGGGTTCCCCCACTTTCTTTTCCATGAAGCAGAGGAGCAGCAGGTTCTGAGCAAGGGTGGAACTTTGCCAGTAGGTGCCACCAATGAACACAGAATGCATTTCCCTTGGAAGTTTAAGAAGAATTCACTGCCTACTTAAAATGGCACCTATTCAGAAGTAAGTAAAAGGGACAGAGTCTACCTTGGGCTTGGGCTCAAGTCAATTCTCTGATGCTTCCCAACTGCCGGCTGTGGCCCATGAATACAATGAACGGGTTACGACCAGCACTTTTAAATGAAACAAAGTGGAGCAGCTAGAGAAATGGCTCAGCAGTTAGGGTGCTTGCATGCAAAGCCTAACGGCCCTGGATTCACTTTTCCAAAATACACATAAAGCCAGATGCATAAAGTGGCATATGCATGTGGAGTTTGCTTGCAGTGGCTAGAGGCCTGGCATGCATATTCCCCCTCCCTCTCTAGCTCTCCTTGTAAATAAAAAATAAATTAATTTCACAGTGCCTGACACTATCTGCATAAGACCATCATAAGAGGAGGAAAAGATCATGACGTCAAAAGTAAAAGAGAGACTGATTGAGATGGGGAGGGGGTATGATGGAGAGTGGAGTTTCAAAGGGGTAAGTGGGGGGAGGGAGGGTATCACCATGGGGTATTTTTTATAATCATGGAAGTTGTTAATAAAAAATATATTAGCTAACATGCAAAAAAATTAATTAATAAAGGTATTAAGAATGGCAAGGCATGGTGGTACATGTCTTTAATCCCAACACTTGGGAGGCAGAGGTAGGAGGACTGCTGTGAGTTTGAGGCCAGCCTGAGATTACATAGTGAATTCCAGGTCAGCCTGGGCTCGCGGAAGATACTACCTTGAAAAATCAATAATTGATTAATTAATTAATTAATTAAACAAGCCATAAAGTAGAACCCAGGCATCCTCCTAACCCATAATTCACAAAAAAGGGGGGAGTGTTATAAAGAATGAAGAGGCTGGGCACAGTGGCACATGCCTTTAATCCTAGCACTCAGGAGGATTACCCTGTAAATTCAAGGGCACCCTGAGAGTACATAGTGAATTCCAGGTCAGCCTGGCATAGAGCAAGACCCTAACTCAAAAAAAAAAAAAAAAAAAATGGGGGGGAAGAGGTAGCAAAATTCAAAATTAAAAAGGAAAGAAAAGGCTGTTGCTGCAAGGAGAACAGTTTTCAAGTCATACCACTGAGTGACAAAGAAGTCTTCTCTGAAAAGGGCTGAGGAGAAGCTCAGCAGTTAAAGGTAAACGCGCTCACTTGCACGGCCTCACAGCTTGTGTTCGATTCCCCAGTACCATGTAAATGCAAAGTGGCACTTGTATCTGGAATTTGTTTGCAGCAAGTTTTACAGAGGATGAAATTTATTTGATATACTAAATAAAATTCCACAAGGTACACCAAAAAGTTAGAAATGGTTTTTTATGATTTCCAGTGAGGAAAACTGCACTTTGATTTATCGTCTGATTGTGACATGGGTCTTGCTATGCAGCTCAGACTGGCCTTCAACTCATGCTCCTCCTGCCTCAGCTTCCTTTGGGCTGAGACTGTAGGTACCACAACACCCAGCTCCCATTCGATTTATTTCCCTAATGACTAATGATGTCATTTTGTCTGGAATCATACTGGATAATTTAAGTCAGATTTCCTTTGCTTGACACTATATCCTTAAAATCCTCTTTCCCTGCTGTATACTGAGTGGTAGAGAGATAACCCAGTAGTACAGTGCTTACTTAGCATACATGAGGCCCTGGTCCCTGGCTTCAATCTCCAGCACCACAAAATGGAAAAGGGAAGATAAAAAGCCCACACTAGTCCCCGTCCTCTGCTGCTGCACCGTAGTCACTCCCACTTAGGCTTTTCTTTCCTTTGCATCCATGCTCTGCCTCATGCACGCTGGGCAAGCCCACCGAGCTGCCTCGGAGCCCACTGCAATTCCGTCAGGTCTATTACGAGTGGAAAGGTCACAGCAATGTCGTATGTGCTAAAGTTCTTGCAGCTTTGAGTAAATGAGCAATGCCTCTGATTCTCCAATCCTCAAATAGTATTAGGCCAGCTTAAGTATGTGACATGTGTAAGAGAATAAACTATGGTGTGTAGATACAGCTGTCTCTCAGTCTCCATGAGGACCACTTCCCAGAACTCCTCGATGCCTAAACCCAAGGACAATCACAGCCCATATTGGTGTATAACCTGTAAATAAATCCTCTTTCACTCTTTAAATCATATTAGATGACTTGTAGCAAATTCCTAATGATTAAAAAAACATGTAAACTCACATTGTACTGTTTAGAGATAATCATGAGAGTAAAAGTTTTCATGCCCATTACTGATGTAATTTTGGGCTTTTTTTTATTAGTATTTTCAATCTGTGGTGGATTAAATCTTTGGATGCAAATAGAGGGCCACATACATGTAAAAATTTTGAAGTGGGGGCTAGAGAGATGGTGCAGTGGTTAAGGAGCTTGCCTGCAGAGCCTGATGACCTGAGTTCCTCAGCACCTACATAGAACCAGATGCACAAAGTGGTACATACATCTGGAGTCCGTTTGCAGTAGCTGGAGGCCTGCAGCACCCTCAGAGGTTCATGTTTGAACACTTGGTCCCAGGCTGGTGGCGCTCTTTGAGAAGGTTGTAGAATCTTTAGGAGGAAGTGTGTCACTGGAGAAGGGACTTGAAGGTTTGTAGCCTGGCCCCACTTTCTGCTTGCCCCATGCATCCTGACTGTGGATACAGCCAGCTTGTGCCATGCTACGATGCCTTCCCTACCATGACCAGCCGACCCTCTGGAACTGTACTCAAAAAACCGTTCCTAGCCGGGCGTGGTGGCACACACCTTTAATCCTAGCACTTGGGAGGCAGAAGTAGGAGGATCGCCGTGAGTTCGAGGCCACCCTGAGACTTCATAGTGAGTTCCAGGTCAGCCTGGACTAGAGTGAGACCCTACCTCAAAAAAACAAAAAAAAACAAGCAAACAAACAAAAAACCATTCCTTCCATAAGTTGCCTCCTTCCAGGCATTTGCCACAGCAAGGAGTAAAGTAACAAATCCATATGGGAAGAAAAACATGGCCATCACTTCTATTCTCAGCTGTGGTAAGAAAATGTATTTTCACAGAGACAATGTTACAGTTCAATCTCTAAAGTCTAAGTCTAAGTTAACAGGTCAGGAGTCAAGTACTTGACAGGCCTCTTGGGCAGGGCTGTGAGGGGAACTTCCTGGCATAGTGTGAGCCCGGCTCATGAGTGCATCTACCCTGGGGCTGCTCTCCTTTGTGGACACTGGAACCCATCCTTTCAGCCTAGTGGAGGCTCTCCAGGGACGCTCCAGTAAGCAACAGGTGATCAGTTAATGTGCAGTACTTCATAGGAATCCTCCAGGCCTTCTGGCTAGACTGGGACTGCTGAGGTAGCCAGCGTCATAGACTGGACAGCTACCATGTTCTCAGACCCCCAGCTTGCAGACAGCCCAGCCTTTATCATGTATACCAGCCTAATAAATGCCCATTGTAATATATGTTCGTCTAGAGAACCCCGACTAGTGCATGTTGTAGTACCAAGATGTTTCTAGAGAAAAAGCTTTGTAAGGATGAATCTCTCTAGTGGGCTTGATGCTATCTAGAGCTTGTTCTCCCACTCAAGTAAGCCTAGTAAGTTCTTGCTCAAAATTTCCAGCTCAAATGAACAAAAGGCTACATCAAATCCTAACAAGAGAGCCAGTTTCTAGACTTCCCTCAAAAGGAGGTGAAGGAAGAACTGACATCCAAACACTGATCTACCAGTAACATCTGCCACAGCCAAAGAAATACCACGCCATATCCTAACCACGATTTCTATCACTGCTTAAGCAGGACTTGTCAGACTCATCTAAGATGTAGCACCCAAGAATTACAAATTGTATTATGATGTATTTATAATAGAGTACGCTCTCCTGCTAAATTATTACCATCTGATGAAAACTAGGGTAGGGGACAACTAAGTTCACCAAAAGCATAACTGAAATCAGGAAGACGTGATGATTCAGCACAACAGCCATCATACCACAGGCTTCCCTACATCCACACCCAAACACGCCTCGCCCAGCTGTGTAGCTCTGGAAATTTAGAAATAGAAAGGGCTAGCAGGGTATGGTGGTGCACGCCTTTAATCCCAGCACTGGGGAGGCACAGGTAGGAGGATTGCCATGTGTTCAAGGCCACCCTGAGACTACAGAGTGAATTCCAGGTCCGCCTGGGCTACAGTGAGACCCTACCTCGAAAAACCAAAACACATATAAACAAACAAAAAAGGTGGGGGCTGAGAACAGCCAAAGCCACCTGCAAGAGCTAAGCTGAGGGATCGGCACTATGAAATATCAGGTACTAAGATGTACTCAGTTATGCAAGCGTAAAGAAACTGACCGGTGACAAGCACGGCATCTAAACACAAATCCATACATATGAATTCAGAAGCTGGAACACAGGTGACATCTACATGCAGTGGAAAAGGGCGATCTTTTCAGTTAAGACTTCATAGTACCTGGATATTCTGAGCACATTTAAGCTCTAACCCACACACAAAACCCTTTTCTACATTAAAGGCCTGAATATAAAAGGTAAAATAATAAAGCTATTAGAATAAATCATAAAACATTATTAAAACTATACAACTGTGACTATTAAGACAAATTTGATAATTTGACTATATTAAAGTAATTTCTATTCACTGAAAGCATTATTGCATGAGCAAAAAAAAAAAAAAGAAAGAAAGAAAGAAAAAAAGCTGCCTGGGGGCTGCAGAGATGGTTTAGTGGTTATGGTGCTTGCCTGTGACGCCTAAGGACCCAATTCAATTCCCCAGGACCCACGTAAGCCAGATGCACATGGTAGCGCATGCATCTGGAGTTCATATGCAGTGGTTGGAGGCCCTGGCACACATACCCATTTTCTCCCTCTCTCTCTCTCTCTCTCAAATAAATAGATATTTAAATAAATAAAACAGAGCTGGAGAGATGGCTGAGCAGGGAAGGGGCTTGCCTGCGAAGCCTAAGAACTCATGTTTGAATCTCTGGGTCCCACACAGCCAGACACACAGTGACACAAGCACACAATGTCGCACATGCAACACAACAGGGCGCACGCTTCTGGAGTTCGTTTGCAGTGGCTGAAGGCCCTGGCACATCCATTCTCTCTCTCTTGTCTTGCTCTCTCTCTCTCAAAAAATAAAAATAAATTTAAATATAATAAAGCAGTTTGCATTATTGTGACAATAAACTACCCTAAAGCTGACTCACAGTTAGGGTTCTTTGTTGCAGTGCACACATGAACCTCAAGGGGGCTGGAGAGATGGCTTAACGGTTAAGGCGCTTGCCTGCAAAGCCAAAGAACCAGGTTCAATTCCCCAGGACCCACGTAAGCCAGATGTACAAGGCGGCACACACATCTGGAGTTAGCTTCCAGTGACTAGAGGCCCTGGCACACCCATTCATATTCTCCCCCCACACCTTCTCTCATAAATAAATACTTTAAAATGCAGATTATGGGCTGGAAAGGTGGCTTAGCAGTTAAGGCACTTGCCTGAAAAGCCAAAGGACCCAGGTTCAATTTCCCAGGACCCACGTAAGCCAAATGAACAAGGTGGCACATGCTTCTGGTGTTTGCAGTGGCTGGAGGCCCTGGCATGCCCACTCTTCCTATCTGCCTCTCTGTGTCTCTATATCTCAAATAAATAAATAAGAATGCACCTTAATGTTTTGAAGTAATTATATTGAAAACAACAACCAGGAAAAAAAAAAAAAAAAGGTAACCCACAGCAAAAAGCCTGACATTACACTCAGAACATTATTGTTTTTTGTTTGGTTCTGGTTTTTGTTTGTTTGCTTGTTTTGTTTTTTTCAAGGCAAGGTCTCACACTAGCCCTGGCTGACCTGGAACTCACTCTACAGTTCTAGGCTGGTCTCAAACTCACAGTGTTCTCCTACCTCTGCTAGCATGAATGTGCCACCATGCCTAGCTACAGCATTCTTTTTTAAAAAGTTCCCTTGGGGCTGGAGAGATAGCTCAGTGGTTAAGACACTTGCCTGTGAAGTCTAAGGACCCAGGTTCAATTTCCCCAGTGCCGGCGTAAGCCAGATGCACAGGGTGGCATATGTGTCTGGAGTTCGTTTGCAGCAGCTAGAGGCCCTGGCACGCTCATTCCCTCTCTCTATCTGCTTCTTTCTCTTTCTGTCAAATAAATAAAATATTTAAAAGTTCCCTTCATAGGGCTAGGGAAATAGCTCAGCAGATAGGAGTGCTTATACACAAGCACAAGGGCCTGAGACTGCCTGAATTTGATCCCTTCACCTATGTACAAAAGCTGTGGGTGGCCATGCCTGTCTGTATGCCCTGTCCTTGGTGGGTAGAGATCAGAGAATCCCTGGGACTTGCTGGTCAGCCAGTCTGTCCAAGGAGAGCATTTCCAGGTTCAGTGACAGACTCCCACTCTAGGAAGTAAAGTGGAAGAGCGATAGAGGACACCCGACATTCCCCCCGGCCTCTGCACATGTGCACACATGCCTGCACCCACAAGCGCGTGTGCGCGCACATATGCATACAGCATATTTGCAACAAAAGCTCACTTCAAACAAAAGAAAAAATCAATTATATACAAACACATACATGAAAATATTTCTTTAAAAAGAAAAATCAGGCTGGGTAGATGGTTCAGTTGGTAAGATGCTTGCCTCACAAGCCTGAGGACCTGAGTGAATTCCAGTATCCGTATCAGGTATGGTGGACAGAAGGTCCCTGGGGCTCGCTGTCTAGCTAGTCTCACTTAAGCACCAGGACAATAAGACCCCCACACATACCCATCTCAAAGAGGGCAGCATTTTTTGAGGATCCTCCACATGCGCTTACACACAATGCACAACATGTAAGCATGTATATATACACACATACACACACACAAGTGAGTTTAAAAAGGGGGGGGGAGAGACAGAGAAGTAACTAAAATACTGCCTCCCGTATGACGACAGCATTTTCGTACACAGATCTTTAAGTGCCACTGGTTAAAGCAGTCTTCCATCACTGTCACACGCCGCACACAGCACAGCCCTCCATGAGCATCAAAGGCTTCACTTCTGATTGTTTTTTAAATATTTATTTATGAGAGAGGGAGAGACAGAGAGAAAGAGAATAGCTGTACCAGGACTTTGACTGCTACAAACATGCAAACTCCAGGCGCATGTGCCACTTTGAGCAGCTAGCTTTTACATAGATATTGGGAAATTGAACCCAGGCTGGCTGGCTTTGCCTTTAACTACTGAGTCATCCACACAACCTGTATCTTTGTGGGTTTTGCTGTTGTTGTTTTGTTTTGTGTTGTTTTTTTTGCCTTTTGTTTTTCAAGGTAGGATCTCACTCTAGCCCAGGCTGAGCGAGAATTCACTGGGTAGTCTCAGGGTGGCCTTGAACTCACAGCAATCCTCCTACCTCTGCCTCCTCAGTGCTGGGATTAAAGGTGTACGCCACCACACCCGGCTTCTACATTTCTTTTTTAATGGATTTATTTGTTTATTTATAAGAGAAAGAGGCAGATAGAGAGAATGAATGCACCAGGGCCTCCAGCCACTGCAAACAAACTCCAGATGAATGCATCACTTTGTGCATATGGCTTTTAAATGGGTGCTGAGAATCGAACCTGGGTCTTTTGGCTCTGCAGCTAAGTGCCTTAACTGCTAAGCCATCTCTTCAGCCACTACATCTTCATTTGTGATAGCTATAGCTTCATTTCAAAATTTGCTCTATCAACATAGCAAGTAAAGACACTACATTTTTTTTACTATTAGACATAACACAATGAACTTTTGTTTCTAAATTACCTCTTCTATAGAAATTCAGAAAATCCAATGTATTTAAAAAATTGATGTTCAGGAGAAAAAAAAGAAGCAAGCAGTAGCCAGAACACTGACATAAAATCAAATTAAAAATGAAATACTGAGCCGAGAGTGGTGGCGCACGCCTTTAATCCCAGCACTCAGGAGGCAGAGGTAGGAGGATTGCTGTGAGTTCAAGGCCACCCTGAGACTACATAGTGAATTCCAGGTCAGCCTAGGCTAGAGTGAGACCTTACCTCGAAAAACCAAAAAAATAAAATAAAATAATGAAATAATGAAAGAGTTCTGGTAGATAAAAGTTAATTAGAAAAAACAGAATTCAAAAAAGGGTGCAGGATGCAATGAGGCAGTCTTTGAATGACCAACTCTTTAGAATAAAATAATACAAAAATGAAAAGCATGTAAAGGAAGAAATTCCTCAGCAAAGAATAAAAATCTATAGCTGGGCTGGACAGATGGCTTAGCGGTTAAGGCGCTTGCCTTCAAAGCCTAAGAACCCAGGTTCAATCCCCCAGAACCCACATAAGCCAGACTCAAGGTGATGCAAGGGAACAAGTCATGCATGCACACAAGGTGGCGCAGCTGTCTGGAGTTGGGACTGCAGTGGTTAGAGGCCCTGGCATGCCAATTCTCTCTCTCTCTCTCATAAAATAAAAAGTCTATAGCTAACATCTTATTTACTTATGGACAGTCAAAATCTTCCCAATAAGATCAGGAGCGCCTGTGATCTCAACACTGTACTAGAAATCCTGACTAGTGGACACACAGGATGGGGAGACACAACATTCTGTTCACAGATGGCATAATGTAGAAAAATTGGAAGAACTCCCCATAATAAATAAGCAATTCCAGGAGGGTACAGAGGACACAGCTTGACATGCACAAGTACTGCACTCTCAGCCTATTAGCAACAACACAGCACCATTTCCATTAGTTCCTTAAGATTAAATACATACAAATTAACAAATTATTCATAAGATCTAAGGAAATAGATAAGTCAGATGAAAAAGATCAAAGAACTAAAGAAATGGAAAAATACTACATGTTCATGTATAGGTAAACTCACTGTCAGGATGTCAGGTCTTCCCAACTATAGATTCCATGAAGCTTTAATCAAACTGCAAAACGACTACAAATGTACATGCGGACGCAAAAGGAGAACTCCCGACACAGAATCACTAGTGCTGACACCAGCTGACATCAAGCCTTACTGCAGGGCTGGCATGGATGCCTCATGGGAAAACAAGCATGCAGACCTGAGTTCAATCTCCAGTACCAAATAAAAAGCTGGGTGTGGGCACTCATGCCTGTTATCCCAACACTACTTTGGGGGGGGGGGGGGAGATAGGAGAATCACAGCCAGTCTAAGAGAAAACAAGGCACTCCAGTTCAGTGAGTGATCTTGTCTGGGGGAAATAAAGCCCAAAGTAATAGAGGACACCTGTGTTATGTTAACTTTTCCTAGGGAGAAGTGAACAGGTGGGTTTATTAAGGAACCCTACAGCAGAGTGTGGGAGAGGTTGCGTATGGAAGCATGTGTGACACTAGGCAAGTGCATCACCAGAAAGCCCACCCCAGCAGAGGTGACACCCCATGGAAGACGCATCTCTGCAGCTCACTGCAGGACCTGGAGCCAGCTCAGCTGGTTATGGCAGACTAGTCTCCCAAAGAGTTTACTTTTAATATTCCAGGGGGAGCGGGGCGTGGTGGTGCACGCCTTTAATCCCAGCACTTGGGAGGCAGAGGTAGGAGGACTGCCATGAGTCCGAGTCCAGCCTGAGACGACATAGTGAATTCCAGGTCAGCCTGAACTACAGAGAGACCCTACCTCAAAAAAACAAAAACAAATATACATATATATATTCATTCCAGGGGGAGGGGCTGTGAATCCTGTGAGTTTCATGAGCTTCCTGAGCCTGAGGTGGTTACTTCCTGAGCACGCTTCCTGAATACCACAGCTTCAATGTGGAACTTCCTAGAGCTTCCTTCCAGGGTGGCCTATTTCCACTGCAGGAGATTGTTAAAGCACAGCACCAAGAATTTCCCACATCTGAGCCGGGCGTGGTCGCGCACGCCTTTAATCCCAGCACTCGGGAGGCGGAGATAGGAGGATCGCCGAGAGTTCGAGGCCGCCCTGAGACTCCATAGTGAATTCCAGGTCAGCCTGAGCTAGAGTGAGACCCTACCTCAAAAAAAAAAAAAGAATTTCCCACATCTGAGCACATACATTTGCATACCTCCAACGCACATCCAAAAAGACGCACTTGGAAAGTACAGAGATCAAGACAGTGTGGGATGCTGGCAACAGATGAGTGTGCCATCAGCAGGCCAGGGTGGCCACTGCAGGGCTGACCCATACATGCCTGCAGGCAGCTGACAGCTGACAAAAGAGCAAAGGCAATAGAGAAGTCTCCCTCAACAAATGGTGCAGGAACAGTAAACATGGATGCAAAACAAGAACCACAGGCAGACTTAGACATTTCACAAAGCTAACTCAAATAAACAGACAAGCTTGTTCACAGTGTGAAGTAAGAACCCAGGGACTAGAAGTGTTTCAATATTAAAACAGGAAGAAAAACACAAATCTAATTTTATTCAAAATTATAATAAAATTCATTACGGCTAGAAGCTAAAATATGCTCAGATAAACATGGATTGAAAATATACTACACAGCGCTGAAAGATGGCCCAGGTTCGATTCCCCAGCACCTACATAAAGCCAGACGCAAAAAGTAGCGCATGCATCTGGAGTTCGTGTGCAACCACAGGAGGCCCCAGCATGCCAACCATTCTCCCCATCCCTCTCACATAAAGAAAATATACTGCATACACTATTCTCAGTGTAATACAGCTCAAGAGGACAAAACAAATATAACTAAAAAGCCAGGCAGATCTCAAAATAGAACTTTATATTGCCCACTAACAGATTTAATTATGCTTCTCAAACATACCAATTTATAAAAGTTGATCATGTTAGATCACAAAGAAATCAACCCTATGAAGGACAAAGATGAAAAATAAGTTTGTGATCAAGATAGTAAAAACAGAAATAAATCGCAGCCAGGCGTGGCAGTGCACGCCTTTAATCCCAGCACGTAGGAGGCATGCAGAGGCAGTGTGCGCCGTACTTCTGCTCTGTGTGTTCTCTGAAGTTTTGGTACAATTGGTCTGTTGCATTCTTGTGGATTATTTCTGTGACAGACTATTCTTTAAAATGGATGGAAAAGACAACTAAACATTATAAGACATTTCTCCCTAATTTACGTTACCTCCAAAAATCAAATTAAAAAGCGTCCTTATGGGGTGAGACAGGAAGTTCATATGAAGTAACAAAACAAACCTTTAAGAATATTTAGGGGAGGGAGGGAGCTACTAGTGGGATTAGTCCCAGCAGACATGCAGCAATACAACCAGCTGCACCAGGTGAGGAGCTTTACGGTATGTGACTAGTTGGCTCCAACATCAGGAGCCAGCAAGCTTCTTTTTAACAGGTCAGATAGGAAATCTTTATATTCTGCACCCATGGTCTCTCTCCCAACCACTCAGATGCAGAGTGAAAGCAGTTACAAACAGGGCTGGATTTGAGGGTCACAGTTGGACAAATTCTGGTCTAATGGAACAGAAAGTCCAGGAATAGACCCAAATACATATAAAAAGTTAGTGCATAGCACTCCTAGGCATATATCCTAAGGACTTGTCTCACTACCTTAGACATACTTGCTCAACCATGTTTATTGCCGCTCTATTCATAATAGCTAAGAAATGGAACCAGCCTTGATATCCCTGAACTGATGTGTGGATAATGACGATGTGGTACATTTACACAACGGAGTTCTACTCAGCGGTAAAGAAAAGTGAAATTATGAAATTTGGAGGAAAATGGATGGATCTGGAAAGGATTATACTAAATGAGGTAACGCAGGCTCAGAAAGCCAAACATCACATGTTCTCTCTCATATGTGGATCCTAGCTACAAATGATTGGACTTCTATGTGAGTAGGAATAAAACTCAGTAGCAGAAATTAGTAAACTAGAAAGGGAATAGAAAGGGAGGAAGGGGGGGGCGGGATGGACTTAAGGGGATGGTATTCTATATATGAAAGTAAAAGAACAGATTAATGGGGGTGAAAAGGACTAAGTGAGGTCAGGGGAAGAGACTGAGCAAAGGATAGGTGGAGGAAGGGCTAATCAAACTCTAAGAGGACACACACACACACAATCTAAGAGGATATAAATAAGTCATATGGAAAATGGAACACTCAGAAGCCATAAATTGTTACTAAAAAATTTTCAGGGCCAGGAATGGGATACCTTCCAGTGAGTCGTTGAGCAGGGAGGTCACTGATATCCCCCTGTAGTAGTTTGATTCCGGTGTCCCCATAAACTTAGGTGTTCTGGATGCCTCCTGGAAGTGATGTATTGTTGGGGGCAGGCTTATGGGTGTTATAGCCAGTTTCCCCATGCCAGTATTTGGTACACTCTCCTGTTCCTGTTGGCCAGTGGTGATGTCCACCCTCTGCTCATGCCGTTGTTTACCCTGCCATCATGAAGCTTCCCCTTGAGCCTGTAAACCAAAATAAACCACTTTTTTTTGCACAAGCTGGTCTTGGTGGGGTGATTTCTACCAGCAATGTGAACCTGATTGCAAACAGTAAAGTGGCACCAAGGAGTGGGATAGACACCTGACTGTGTGGCTTTGTCCTTTTGGAGCTGATTTTCAAGAGTAATGTGGAGGGATTTGAAACCTTGGCCTAAGAGACACCTTGCAGTGCTATAAATACAGCTTGATGGATTATTCTGGTCAGAGCTGAAAGACCTGAATGCAGTAAGAATTATGGATTGTGAGGTTTGGCTTATGAGGGTGAGAAAGAGCTTTGCTTGGACTGGGCTAGATGTTTGTGTGAGAAGCTTGCTGTTATGCCCATGTCCTGAGAAGTTGTGCAGGGTTGCTTTGCATAGAAATGAACTAGTGTGAGCAGAGGGATATGGCACAGAAATGAAATTTTTGGGCCTAAACTGCTGCCCATTCACCTGCAAATTGTTTGTGAGAGTGCAACTATTGAGATTTGGCCAGCTGACCTGCACTGAGCCAACAGGAAGAATGTAGACACTTTTGAAGAGGCCTGAGTGCTCAAGGAATGTCCTGTTCTTTCAAAGTCTGCTTTTATTCCCCCCTGGATTAACAAATTGACACCCTACCTGGTACTGTGGAGTATAAGAAATGCAGGAAAGAGAGGGTCATTGAATTTGCAACACCGTCTTGAGTTTTGGAAATGGGCATGGGCAGTGTGAAGCAGGTTTGCTGGTTGCCTGCACGGAGAAGCCCTGGAGCCATGAGGATGAACCGTGGATCGCAGTGGAGAACCAGTGGAAACACCGGGACCACAAAATGGCTGCTAAGGAAAGCTGTGAGTACCCAAGCTTGAAGGGCGGAATTGGAACTCCAGAGACATGTTGCTAGTTAGTTATCAGAATTGGAGACTTGTCACTAGCTAGAGTTGTTAAGAGTTGGAGCTACAGAGTTTGGAGTATGCCCTGTTTAAATCATGCACAGCTTGAGTGTTCTTTTGTTATGCCCAATGCCACCTTTTGCAGTGTATGAATGTTTATTCTGTGCCATTATGGGTTTTGGGGGGATTTTTGGTATTATGGCTCAGTTAAAAGATCTTGAGGGGTGGAGAGATGGCTTAGCAGTTAAGCACTTGCCCTGCAAAGCCTAAGGACCCTGGTTTGAGGCTCGATTCCCCAGGACCCATGTTAGCCAGATGCACAAGGGGGCGCATGCATGTGGAATTCATTTGTAGTGGCTGGAGGCCTGGTGCACTCATTCTCTCTCTCTCTCTCTCTCTCTCTCTCTCTCTCTCTCCCCCTTCCTCCCTCTTTTTCTCTCGGTTGCTCTCAAATATATAAATAAAAAACAAACAAAAAAAAAGAGATCTTGGACTATAGGGATGTATGAACATCATTGGAAATGATAAAAAAAAAACTATGGGGACTTTTAAAGTTGGACAAATGCATTGCATTTTACATTGTGTATGGTTCTCAGTTTATGGGGGCCAGGGATGGAATGTGGTGGTTTGATTCAGGTATCCCCCTGTTCTGGATGCTAGGTTCCCCAGCTGATGGCTATTGGAAATTAAAGCCTCTTGGAGGTGGTGTATTGTTGGGGCGGGCTTGTGGGTGTTATAGCCAGTTTTCCCATACCAGTGTTTACACACTCTCCTGTTCCTGTTGTCCACCATGTGCTCATGCTATCATTTTCCCTGCCATCATGGAGCTTCCCATCCAAGCCTGTAAGGCAAAATAAACCTTTTTTACCCACAAGCTTTTCTTGGTTGAGTGATTTCTACCAGCAATGTGAACCTGACTGCAACACCCCCAAAACATTACAGACCATTGACAAGGCTCTTGGTTTCCCACCAGAAATAGATGGTAAGACCCTATTGCTAAAGACGCCACATATGTGGGTAGTAGCAAGGCCACTGCGAAATCCTGCTGGAACTGAGCTGATAACCTCCTCCATGTAGACAAGCTGACAGAAAGCTGGAAAAAGCCACACTGCATGCAGTTTGAGAAATCACCAGTGACGATACTCAGCAGTGGACCCTGCAAGCCTTATATTTGGCCAGCCAGGCCAAATGAGCCAACAAGTGCAATAGTGGCCATGTGTGTTATAGGGGAAACCAACCACCCTCTTATTTGACTGGAGGCCCACTCCATGGGAGGGAATACATCCCTGATACTGAAAACCTACAACAGGGGTAATTATGAGCCCTAGGGGTGTAAAGTTTGAGCTAAATGCATAAACTATGCTCACCAAACTGCCAAGTAAGCCCTTCTCTTAATGTTCATACCCATATGTTGATACTACTCTCACTTTTGGTTAAAGAACCTTCTCTTTTCAGATGGCAGTGACCTTGGGATGACTCAGAAGGCACCATGGTGCTGAGAAGAAGTGACAGAGGAGTGCTCAGCACTGAAATATCTCTATCACATCTTCCAAGGCTCAGGATCCATTGCGGAAGAAGTGGTGGAAAGAATGTAAGGGCCAAAGGAAGGGTAGGACTCCTTACAACATGCTCCTCAGACACAAAATGGCCTGGATATCCATGACCTTACAGTGCCTGACACTACCTACACAAGCCCATCATAATAGGAGGAAAAGATCATGACATCAAAATAAAAGAGAGACTGATTGAGAAGGGGAGGGGATATGATGGAGAGTGAAGTTTCAAAGTGGAAAGTGGGTGGAGGGAGGGACTTACCATGGGTTATTGTCTACAATTATGGAAATTGTCAATAAAAAATTAATTAAATTTAAAAAAGACACAATGTTAGGTGTGGTGGTGCACACCTTTAATCCCAGCACTCAGGAGGCAAAAGGAGGAGGCTCACCATGAGTTTGATGCTACCCTGAAATTACATAGTGAATTCCAGATCAGATATATATATATATATACACACATACATACACATACATATATATATATTATATTTTCTCATATATATATATATATATGAAAAAAATTAAAAAGCTAGCCCATGATAAAAGTGGTATCTCAAATAGCTGAGGAATTTTAGAACATGTAGCACAGAGACAACTAGTTAGCAATTTGGAAAAAAATAAAATAAAATCCATACTTCACAGAATATACTTGACAGACTCCAAATAGATCAGGACTCTAATGAGTGAAAGTATAATAAACACTAAAGAAAACATGAGTAAGGTTCTTAAAATCTAGCAGTAGTTATTTAATGATGACTCAAAAACCAGACGCAAAGAAACTGACAAACTAGAAAATGTATTTACAAGTTATGTCAAAGATAAAGGACTAGGGCTGGAGAGGTGACTTGGTGCTTAAGGCACTTGCCTGTAGAGCCTAACGACCTAGGCAACCCAGGTTCAATTCCCCAGTACCTACATAAAGCTGGAAGCACAAAGTGGCACATGCATCTGGTGTCCCTAATACAGTAGCTAGAGGCCGCAGTGTGCCCATTCGTAATCATTCTCTCTCAAATAATATTTTTAAACAGATAAAAGGAGCAGTATCTCTAAAAACCCATTTTAAATTTGAAGGGGGGGCTGGAGTGTTGGCTTAGCGGCTAAGGTGCTTGCCTGCAAAGCCAAAGGATTCAGGTTCAACTCCCCAGGATCCACAAGCCAGATGCACAAGGAGATGCATACATCTGGAGTTTGTTTTCAGCAGCTGGAGGCCCTAGTGTACCCATTCCCTTTCTTTCTTTCACTCTCTCTCCCTCCCTCCCTCTCCCTCTTTCTTTCTGTCAAACAAATAAAAATAAAATATAAAAAAATTGGAAAGAGGCAGATAAAAATAAACTCAGAAAAAAAAAAAAAAAAGACGAACAAGAGTCATGTGGTGGTGCACGCTTTTAATCCCAGCACTCAGGAGGCAAAGGTAGGAGGATCGCTGTGAGTTTGAGGCCACCTAAGATTACATAATAAATTCCAGGTCAGCCTGAGCTAGAGTGAAACCTTACCCTGAAAAAAGAAAACAAGAGCCGGGCGTGGTGGCGCACGCCTTTAATCCCAGCACTCGGGAGGCAGAGGTAGGAGGATCGTCGTGAGTTCGAGGCCACCCTGAGATTCCATAGTGAATTCCAGGTCAGCCTGGGCTAGAGTGAAACCCTACCTCGAAAAACCAAAAAAAAAAAAAAAAAAAAAAAAAGAAAAAAAGAAAAAAAGAAAAAAGAAAACAAAAAAAGAACAGGTATTTTTATTAGTGCACATTAATTGTACAAATGTTTCCACATGTTCTCTCTCATTTGTGAATCCTGAATTTTAATGTTTCTATATATGTAAATAGGGGGAGGTGAAGTGTGGATATAGGCTATGAAACTAAAAGAGACCGAAAGAAGGGAGTAAGAGATGTGGGGGGAAGGAATCTGCTAACATGAAGGTAGAATGGAGGCTGGTGATGACAGCAAGGGGGGGTAGAGGGAAAGAAAAGCAAAATCTGTTTGAAAAATGCCATAATGAGAGGTGATTCTTTGTATACCACTAAAAAATAATTTAAGGCTGGGGGTAATGGCTCAACAGTTAAAGGCATGTTAAATTTGTTGGCCTGGAATCAACTCTCCAACCCACATAAAGCCAGAAGCACAAAGTGATGTATGTGCCTGAATTTTGTCTGCAGTGGCAAGGTGCACACTTTCTCTCTCTCCCTACTTCCATCCCTCCCTCCCTCCCTCCCTCTCTCTCTCTCTCTCTAAATTAAAAAGAAATATTTGGGGGGGGGAGGCTGAAGAGATGGCTCAGCAATTAAGGCACTTGCCTGCAAATTCTAATGACCTGGGTTCAATTCCCTGGTACCCACTTAAAGCCTAATGCACAAAGTAGCGCATGCATCTGGAGCTCATTTGCAGCAGTTAGGGGCCCTAGCTTGCCTCTCCCTCTCTCTTTTTTCTTTGTCTCTCTCCTCTCTGTTGGCAAAGAAAAATGAATAAAAAATGATTAGATAATTATTAAATAAAATTGTTTAATGAATCGGGTGTGGTGGCACACACCTTTAATCCCAGCCCTTGGAAGGCAGAAGTAGGAAGGATAGCTGTGAGTTCAAGACCAGCCTGAGACTACATAGTAAACCCCAGGTCAGCCTGGGCTACAGCAAAACCCTACCTCAAAAAACTTCAAAAGAAAAAAAAAGTGAAATAACATTTGAAATAATAATGTGAAAAAATTAAATAAAAATTTTAAAATGAGGCCTGCAAAGCCAAAGGACCCAGGTTTGAATCACCAGAACCCACATCAACCAGATGCTCAAAGGGGCACACATATCTGGAGTTCATTTACAGTGCCTGGAGACCCTGGCGTGCCCATTCTCTCTCTCTCCCTCTTTCTCTGTCAAATAAATAATTTAAAACGGGTTTTGCTGTGACATTTTCCTACATACATATAATGTGTTTTGACTAAACAGACATTTTTCAAACAATGAAGGGCTAGAGAGATGGTTTAGTGGTTAAGGTGCTTGCCAGTGAAGCCAAAGGATCCAGGTTAAATTCCCCAGTACCCACATAAACCAGATGCACAAGGTAGCAATTGTGTCTGGAATTCGTTTGCAGTGGCTGGAGGTCCTGTCACATTCATTCTCACTACCTGCCTTCCTCTTTCTCTCTCTAATAAATAAATAAAATATTTCTAAAAAGTAACATGAAACTATAAACATGACCCTTAAATGGAGATGTTCTTTATAACTAAAGAGGTGCAAATGGAAACTACACTCTTCTCTCCTACTTAATGGCAATTGTCAGAAGTGTAAAACATATTCCACCAGCAGAGCAGTGGGGGACCAGGCAGGCACTCGCATCTATTTCTGGTAGGAAGACAAGAAAATTTGGCAGTATCTAAGAAAATGAAGTGCGCATATGCCTCTTGACCTAGCAACCGCACTTACAGGAATTTCCCCTGAAGACACACTAATTCAATAAAATGAAAATACATGTTCATAAGGCTATTCACAGGAGTATGTTTATAATAAAATATTTTTTTAAAACTGAAAATAATCTGCATGTTACTACATAAAAATCTAGCTGAACAAAACATGAACAGAAGTGAGTCCTATGACATAGGAACATGAGGGGATCCTATGACATCAGGGTATGCAACCATAAAGTAAAGAGGAAGGCTTCTAATGGACTGATAAAGTGATTTTCAGGTCACACTTTTAAGTGAAATAGCAAAGAACGGAAGAGTATATACTACAGTTGAGTGTCGAGATGTGCAGCCTTAATCCCAAGCTGAGGCGCAGGACCCTGACAGCTTCAAACCAGCCTAGGTTACAGTAAGTTCCAGGT
Source organism: Dipus sagitta (assembly GCA_036346955.1). Classification (NCBI taxonomy): domain Eukaryota; kingdom Metazoa; phylum Chordata; class Mammalia; order Rodentia; family Dipodidae; genus Dipus; species Dipus sagitta. Next base: position 44,394,563 of record CM070777.1, on the reverse strand, counting down.
CAGCCTAGGGCTGGAGTGAGGCCCTGTCAAGAAAAATAAAAAAATAAAATAAAATAGGCCGGGCGTGGTGGTGCACGCCTTTAATCCCAGCACTGGGGAGGCAGAAGTAGGAGGATCACCACAAGTTCAAGGCCACCCCGAGGCTACATAGTGAATTCTAGGTCAGCCTGAGCTACAGTGAGACCCTACCTCGAAAAACCAAAAACATAAATAAATAAATAAATAAATAAATAAATAAATAAAGTATATACTATATGCATCCTTTTGTGTAATATAAAGCAAAAATAAAATCTATAAACATGTACCTGTTTATTGGTATATAAAGAAACCCGAGAAGGGTGAATCAGGAAAGTGAGCCTCATTATCTGTGAGAAGGTCTCTTGTATTTCAAATTACGAGGGTCCTGTGAAGAAAGACATTTTCCAGACTCCATCAAGTAAAGCCAGTCTTGCCAAGGAGCAGGAGCAGGCACCTTCTGTGTAGAAGATAGGAGTACTTCTCTGCAATCTGTCTGGGAAGACTGCCAGTCTGTTCTTTGCATTATGAGAGCATAGCGTGACAGTCCTCAGGAAACTGAGGGGTTACATTTTCTTAAATAACAGAATGATCTCAATGTTGAACTCTAGACATAGTGCTCAGGCAATTCAGTAAGACCTGGGCTGGCACTGGCAAGATTGTTGTGTGTCTGAAATGTCTCCGGAGTTCTTTTCCATGGCCCAGCATTTCCAGATCTTCCTGTAGTAAGCCATGCCTTAGCTGACTCAGCATATAGTCATATTCCTGGGGAGTGAGGAACTGCCACTTATAGTATATGTCGACATAGACTATGCTACCAGATTCCACAGGGCAACAAGCTTACCAAGACTTCTCAAAAATCAGAACGCTCAATCTTAGGAGGCAATGAGACATGCAATGTGCTCTCTGGAAAACAAGCTGGGCTGTTGACAAGCTATACTCACCTAGCTCCTTAGCAATACAAAATGAAGCCAAGTGCTAATGTATAAAGATGGCGATTAGTTTAGTAATATTCAAAAATGAAGGCTCAGGCAAGAGCGATTGCTCAGTGGTTAAGTCACTTGCCTGCAAAGCCTAAGGATCCAGGGTTCAACGGATTTTGTTTGCAGTGGCTAGAGGCCCTGGCATGCTCATTCTCATTCTTTCTCTCATAAATAAATAAACAAACAAACAAACACACTATTTATTTAAAATTAAAGGGTCAAGTACCCAGAAAAATGACAAATTGTGTGTTCATGAAAAACATTACATTATTGCTTCATATTATGTTATGAGAAATTACAGGATGAGATGAATAAAGAAGTACACAAAGTATAAAAAGCAAAATAAAGCCGGGGTGTGGTGGCGCATGCCTTTAATCCCAGCTCTCAGGAGGCAGTGGTAGGAGGATCACCATGAGTTCGAGGCCACCCTGAGACTACATAGTGAATTCCAGGTCAGCCTGGGCTAGAGTGAGACCCTACCTCGAAAAACCAAAAAATAAATAAATAAATAAAGCATGTAAGATTATATAGAGATGGAGAGATGGCTTAGCAGTTAAGGCACTTGTCTGCAAAGCCTAAGGACTCAGGTTCAATTCCACAGTACCCACATAAACACAAGGTAACTCATGCATCTGGAGTTCATCTGCAGTGGCTAGAAGGCCCTCCCATGCCCAATCTCTCTCTCAAAATAAAAATAAAAATATAATAAGCTGGGCATGGTGGTGCACGCCTTGAATCCCAGTCCTCCGGAGGCAGAGGTAAAAGGATGGCCATGAGTTCAAGGCCACCCTGAGACTACATAGTGAATTCCAGATCAGCCTGGGCTAGAGCAAGACCCTACCTTGAAAAACAAAACAAATGAATAACAAAATATGGGCTGGAGAGATGGCTTAGCAGTTAAGGTGTTTGCTTGAAAAGCCAAGAGACCCAGGTTTGATTCCCCAGGACCCATGTAAGCCAGATATACTAGGTGGCACATGTGTCTAAGAGTTTGCTTGCAGCAGCTGAGAGCCCTAGCATGCCTATTCTCTTTCTCTCTCTTTCAAATAAATAATAAAATAAAAATAAAATTATGTAACATAAGTCAACTATGTAAAACATGTTTATAAATTAATAACTAAAATAAAATACGCTAAAATATTAAGTATGATAACAGGACTATTTCTCATTTTCTTCTAACTTTCACATCAACATTCTATATAATATATATTAATTTTATTGTCAGAAAAGAGTATTTTTTAACCAAAACTTTAAAAAAAACCTCCTGGGGCTAAGGAAATGGCTCAGCAGTTAAAGGCACTTGCTTACAAGCCTGCCTGCCCAAGTTCAATCGCCCAGCTCCTGCGTAAGGTAAAGCTGGGTGTGATCCCAGCATGCCTGATGCAGGGGGAGCAGGCCCAGGAGAAGCCAAGAGCTTACAGCCAGCTAGACCAGTGCACACGCCGGAGAGACCACTGATGGAAGCAAGCACAATGGAAGAGAAGAGAAACACCCCACAGACAGGCAGCAGCACACCTGACATGCTCTCGCTCACTCACTGAAATAAAGAAAACAATTTTTCCAAGGAAATCTTTTCAGTTCATAGAAATTATTTAAATTTGAGCTGGGGAGATTGCTCAACAGATAGTCTGTGAACAAGAGAACCTGAGTTCAGATCCCCAGCACCCAGGCAAAGCTAGATGCCCTAGTTCGAACTTCTGGGATCCAGTATGCCCACAGTGAGAAAGGAGGCCAAGACAGAAGCCCACTGACCAGCTAACCTGATGACCCAAGCAGTTTACAGTGAGAAATCCTGCCCCAAGCAAGGTGAAAGGTCCGAAGTTGTACTCTGACCTCCACAGCATGCACACCAGCACTCACACACTAAGAAAGAAAGAAAAGAAGCTTTTAATCCCAGCACTTGGGAGGCAGAGGTAGGAGGATCACTGTGAGTTCAGGGCCACCCTGAACTACATAATGAATTCCATTTCAGCTTGGGCTAGAGTGAAACCCTACCTGGGAAAAAAGAAAGAAAGAAAGAAAGAAAGAAAGAAAGAGAGGAAGGAAAGAAAAGAAAGGAAAGGAAAGGAAAGGAAAGGAAAGGAAAGGAAAGGAAAGGAAAGGAAAGGAAATTCCAAAGTAGTCTTGGTTATAAAAAGAAACAATAGAGAAACAATAGATATACCACATAGTCACAAGTGAGCTTGGCCTTTTCTCTTCGTTCTAGTTTATTGGGCCTGTTCTGCATTCTGAGAATAATTACTCAGCACCCACTACCTGCCAGGAACTATTCTAGAAGCAGTGAACAGGAAAACCTTTTTGTTTTGTAGAAGTTGGGTTGGGGTGGGAGTAACAGACAGGAAAAAACAAACATGCAATATAATTTCAGCCAGCGGTAAGCGCTATGAAGAAAGAGTACACAGGGGAGGAACGAGTGGAGAGCAGGAAGCTATTTTAGATGGGCTGGTCAGAGAAGGCGCTCAAAAAAGACTATTTAGTCACATAAACTACTCAAACAATACCATAAATAGCACTCCTGTTGCATAATTGTCCTAAGATTCTTTTTGTCCTAAGATTTTTAATAGTCTGTTTACAATTTAAAATACAGATAATCAGGCAGGCGTGGTGGAGCATGACTTTAATCCCGGCAGAGGAAGGAGGATGGCTGTGAGTTTAAGGATGGCTATGGGCCTACAGAGTGAGTTCCACGTCAGCCTGGGCTAGAGTAATACCCTACCTTGAAAAGTACTTTAAGAAGCAGCAAGGTATACAAGAACTACTATAATTAATTTTCAGTCCTGACTCTTCCTTATTCCTTCCTTCTGTTTTGATTTTCTCACACAAACAAAAGATGTAAGAGTGCCTATTATATAGCTGTTCAGAGGATCAAGACCTGTAACATAAGGGAAAGAGCCCCGCAATGAATGCAAGCAACTTAGTGTTCACTAACAGTGAGTTCCCGACATACTTAACAGAACGGGCACAAAATGAGGTAGACTATGACTAAGTGATTCTTCAACTCCTATCTCATTACTACCAGTAGACATGTAGTTGGGGGGCTTGCTCCAAAATCTCAATCTGTCTAAAATAATATGATATTGCCTTGACAAGACTGATACCCCTATTTACTTGACAGCACACTCACCTGTTCTCTCCTCATTTCACCATAAACTGCTTCTGTTTTATTTAAATCCCTAGCTCCAGAGTTTGGTATTCCTCCACCAACTGTTGGCTTTATGATAGCCAATCTTTTTTTTTTTTTTTTTTTTTGGTTTTTCGAGGTAGGGTCTCACTCTAGCCCGGGCTGACCTGGAATTCACTATGGAGTCTCAGGGTGGCCTCGAACTCATGGCGATCCTCCTACCTCTGCCTCCCGAGTGCTGGGAATAAAGGCGTGCGCCACCACGCCCGGCTAGTGATAGCCAATCTTATGTACCAACTCATCAAGGCTATGGTGTCCAGCTGTCTAGCCTGACCCTTGAGATATTGCTATGGAGCCATGTTTTTGGATATGATTAACAATGACAGTCAGTGGACTTTGTAAAGCTTATGTGTTACCCCTCATAATGTAAACAACCCTCGTCCAATCAACTGAAGGCCTTGGGAACATTTTGAAGTGGAATTCTGCATCATAAGAGCAAAGGGAAATCCTATCTCTTTATACAGCCTACAATGCCTGTTTCAAACTTACTACCCCCATAATAATATGAACCAGTTCTTGAAGCTTGCTTTTGTACTCTTTTGTGTGGTATGTGCATGCGTGTTCATGTGGGTGGGCAGGAGCAGGTGCATGAGGGTGTACATGTGTGTGTGTGGAGGCCAGAGGTTGACATTGGGTGTTTTTCTCAATCACACTCCACCTTGTTTTTTGAGACAAGGTCCCTCACTGAACCCAGAGCTCACCACCTGGGCTACATTAGCTAGCCAGCACCCCCATCCCACCCCAGTCAAGCCTGTCTTTACCTCCCCAGCACTGGGATTACAGGCACACACCATTGGCAACTCATCCATTCTCCCAACACCTCTTTCTTATTATTGATTCTGTTCCTCTGGAGGAAGCCTGGCTGACTGCTGATCAACCGTAGAACTAACTGGTCTCCCTGGTTCCACCGTTTCATCCTGCTGTCTACACAGCAGCCTATGATCCTGTTCAAATGTTAGCTGACCTCTAATAAAAATGTTCCAGTGGGGCTGGAGTGCAAGCACTCCAAACTTACATTTGCTGATAGGAACTTTAAAGGAAACCTGGTATTTTGTGACTCAGAATTTTATCAATAAGTAATGTAGCCTAAGAAATTAGTTATGAATGTAAAGTTTAATGACCATAATGTTCACTAATAATAAACTGATTTAAGTATATGTCCAAGGCTGGAGAGATGGCTTGGTAGTTAAAGTGCTTGCCTATGAAGCCTAAGGACCCATGTTCGATTCTCCAAGTCCCAGATAAGCCAGATGTACAAGGTGGCACATGCATCTGGAATTTGTTTGCAGTGGTTAGGGGACCTGGATCACTATGAGTTCAAGGCCACCCTGAGAATACAGTGAATTCCAGATCAGCCTGGGCTAGCATGAGACCATACATCAAAAAGCCAAAATAATAATCATACTAATAATTTTAAAAAATAGCCAAGCGTGGTGGCACATGCCTTTAATCCCAGCATTCAGGAGGCAGAGGAAGGAAGATCACCTTGACTTTGTGGCCAACCTGAGACTATGCAGTTAATTCCACAACAGCCAAAAAATAAATAAATAAATAAATAAAAATAGGTTCTACTTCAGAATGTTACATGAACCATGAGCCTTTACAAAAACATATGTATACATACATATATACACACAAAAAAAATGTCAAGAGAAAAATACCACAGACTAGACAATAAAATGATATGAGTATGGCTGAAAGGTTAATGTCTTATTTTTTCCCCCAAAGCATGGTCGTGTCCTAGACCAGTCTGACCTGGAATTCACAGTGTCATCTCAGGGTAGCCTTGAACTCACAGTGATCCTCCTACCTCTGGCCAGGTCATTGAAGGCAAGCAACTTAACTAATGAGCCATCTCTCTAGCCCCTAAAAACAGTCTTTTTTCTGGGGGGTTGGTTTTTTGAGGTAGGGTCTTGCTCTAGCCCAGACTAAGCTTGAATTCACTCTGTAGTCTCAGGATGGACTCAAACTCGTGGCAGCAATCCTCCTACCTCTGCCTCCCAAGTGCTGGGATTAAAGGTGTACACTATACCTGGCTAAAACAGGCTTTTTTAAAAAAACTTTATTTTTATATATATATTTGAGAGAGAGAGAGAGAGAGAGAGGCAGAGAGAGGTAGAGAGAGAATGGGCATGCCAGGGCCTCCAGCCACTGTAAATGAACTCTAGACACATGTGCCTCTTGTGTATCTGGCTCACGTGGGTCCTAGAGAGTTGAACAGGGATCTTTTGGCTTTGTAGGTAAACACCTTAAACACTAAGCCATCTCTCCAACCCCCCAAAACAGGCTTTCTTAAAATGAGTACATCAAATGAAAAAGGGAGAATTGACATGAGGTTACTCAAAATAAGAAATAGAAATGTATCTGTTATAGTGCTGGAAAATACTATGCAGCCTGCTGAAGAAGAAAAGTCATCAACAGTCTTAACCAGCACTGGACCCTATGAGCTACACAATTGCCAGCCAAGCAAGATGTGCCCACTGGTACAATAGTGGCATGCCTATTATAGGAGGAACACACTACTTTCAGATTGGATGTGAGGCTTGCTCCACAGGAGAGAATTCATGCCTGATACTGAAAACTAGGTCAAAAAGAAGAAAAAGCAAACATAACAAAAAGAAACAGTTAATGTCCAATAATGTCCTTTTCCACAACATCCTAAACACTACTATCTGAGCTCATTTTGAAAACTGAACTAGGTTGGGCCTCGTTTAATCCTTGGATAGAAGAAATAGCCAATAAGTAAATATTTGTAAGTTATAGCTCATTATCAACTAAATACATATATATTATAGTACAAAGTATCTTTTTAGCAAAGAAATACAAAATTTTTAAATATCCAACTTCATCTAGGCTACATGAAAAGGGAATCTCTAATCTAAGACAATGCTTTTTAAAGTACATTCTGACACAGCTTCTATGTTGTACCCAACATGGCTTAAAATGGAAGGCATCCCAACACACAATGATTTCTTAGAACCTGTAATACAGCTCTTAGATGGAACATCATGCAGAGATTTGAAGGAAAGGGAGACAATATCAGTCCTTCATGCTACTATTTGTCACTTTTTTATTTACTGGTTTAAATTGATTGATTGATTGATTGATTGATTGATTGAAAGAGGAAGAGAATGGGCATGCCAGGGCCTGTGGCCACTGCAAACGAACTCCAGATGCATGTGCCACCCTGTGCATCTGGCTTACATGGATACTGGGGAATCCAATCTGGGTCCTGAGGCTTTGCAAGCAAGTGCCTTAACCACTAAGGCATCTGTTATTTTAAATTTTAAATAAATGTTAAGCATTTTAAAAATAATATACAAAGCTTAAAGTCATCACTGAAAAACAAGCTGGTATTGGGCCACAAACACACTGCCATCTGCTAGGTCACCAGCCACTGAGTAGGTCCGGGGTGCAGCACAGTGGTGGAGCAGGACACATGGTTAATATGGACAAAATTCTTGTTTCAATCCCTAGCACCCGAGGAAAAAAAGACAAAACAAAAGATTCCTACATTTCCCTAAAAAGCACTTCAGGAAAGAGGTGGAGAGATGGCTGTCAGTTAAGGTGCTTGCCTGTGAAGCCTAAGGACCCAGGTTCTATTCCCTAGTACCCATAAAAGCCAGAGAAACAAGGTGGCACATGTGTTTGGTGTTTGTTTGCAGTGGCTAGAGGCCCTGGTACATTCATTCTTTCTCTATCTACCTCTCTCCAATAAATAAATAAATAAAATACTTTTTTAAAAAGTACTTCAGGAAAGTAAAACAAAATTGTGGGGGCTCAGGACTATAATTAAGATCACTAGGAAGGCTTAGGTAGGAGGACTACTGTGAGTTCAAGGCCAGTACACAGTGAATTTAAGGTCAACTTGGGCTACAATGAGACCTCATCTCAAAGCAAAAACTTGGCCGGGCACGGTGGCACATGCCTTTAATCCCAGCACTCGGGAGGCAGGGGTAGGAGGATTGTCGTGAGTTCAAGGCCACCCTGAGACTCCATAGTGAATTCCAGGTCAGCCTGGACTAGAGTGAGAGCCTATCTCGAAAAAAAAAAAATTGTGACTCACATCCTCATCTCACAAAATCTAAGGATGAGAGACCATGTGTATAATACAATGGAAGCTGGTAGAATTTTCTAAGAGAGCCCATTTTTATTATCTTAATATATAGTTCTATTTGTACTTGGTCTAAAGTTATAATGGGAAACCAATATGTAACACTTTACTTGGGGATCAAAGGAAACCTTACATGCCTATTTTGAGACATTTATATAGCACAGGCTAGCCTCAAACTCTTTGGTATTTTTGTTTGTTTGTTGAGGTATGGTCTCACTTTAGCCCAGGCTGACCCTAACTTGAAAAAAAAAAGTTGGGACTGTAGACATATACCATCACACTTTTTCCTATGTAGTTTTTAAGATAACCTTTGTTGTTGGGCTGGAGAGATGGTTTAAAGGTTAAGGTGTTTGCCTGTAAAGCCAGAGGACTCAGGTTCGATTCCCAGGACCCATGTAAGCCAGATGCACAGGATGGCACATGTATCTGGAATTTGTTTACAAGGGCTGAGGACCCTGGGGGGGTGGGGCATTCTCTCTCTATCTACCTTTTTCTCTCCCTCTCTCAAATAAATTAAAAAAAAATTTTAAAAACAAAATAAAATATCCTTTGTTACCAACAGTTATTTTTAATTTTTAGCTTTACATTTAAAAAGTTAAATAGGACAGGCATGGTGACACAGGCCCTTAATCCCAGCACTGGGGAGGCACAGGTAGGAGGAGTGCTGTGAGCTTGAGGCCAGCCTGGGTTAGAGTGAAACCCTACCTTGAAAAACAAAAAAAAGTTAAATGCTTTGCTGGAGAGATGGCTTAGTTGAGGTGCTTGTGACAATGCCAAAGTAACCACATAAAGCCAGATACACAAGGTGCCACATGCACTTGGAGCTTGTTTGCAGTGACTTAGAGGCCCTGGGCACCCATATATTCCTCCTCGCCCAAATAAGTTTTAAAAAGTTATTTATTTATTTACTTGAGGGAGGTTCAAGGTAGGGTCTCACTCTAGTCCAGGTTGACCTGGAATTCATTATGTAGTCTCAGGGTGGACTTGGACTCACAGCAATCCTCTTACCTCTGCCTCCTGAGTGCTGGGATTAAAGGCGTGTGCCACCATGACCAGCAGTAAAAAAAATTTTTTTAAATTTAAATGCTGACAGAAATGAGTAATTTGTCAAACTTTTTATTTTTCAATTAAGACATCTTAGATTTGCTTTAAAATGCCCCCACACACAGGGCTGGAGAAATGTCTTAGCGGTTAAGGCATTTGCCTATGAAGCCAAAGGACCCAGAGATTTCCCAGGACCCATGCAAGCCAGATGAACAAGGGGCACATGCATCTGGAGTTCATATGCAGTGGCTGGAGGCCCTAGCACACCAATTCTCTCTGTCTCTCTTCTCTCTCTCTCTCCCCTTGCAAATAAATAAAAACAAGATATGTATACATATAAATATATATGCCCGCTCCCAAAAAAAGCAAATTGTGTGTGGTGGCTCACACCTGTAATCCCAGCACTTGGGAGGCTAAGGCAGGAAGACTACATAGTGAGTTCAGGATAGACTGGACTACAGAATGAGACCGTGTTTCACCAAAAAAAAAAAAAAGTTGGAAATTTGAAAATTGATTAAGGTTAAGTTGAATGATTCTCTTTATTTCTGTGTATTAGGAAGTCTACTGAAGTCAAACTCCACAGGACAATTAAAAACACCTCAGTCACACAGAGGGCCTGCCTGACTGCAGGGCAAGAAAACCCCTGAAGCAGCAAAGATACTCTCTAGGTAGTGGCTGCTTTGTTTGCAGTGGCAGCTGACTGAACCCACGGCTTTGTACAAAATGGGCAAAGCAAGCACTGAGGGGAGAAGAGGAAGGGGGAAAGAGACAAGAGGCCAGGGAGGAAAGGGGAAGGGAGGAAGGGAAGAAAGGAAGGAAGAAAGAAAAGAAATGGCTTTTCATCCCCCTCAAAATTAAGTTGTCACTATGAGGACCTGTTACCTTCTTTTACTTAGGAAAAAGCCTATTACGTAAATAACTACCTTCACTTCAAGATATGCAAACAGGGTTCAAAAGAGAAAAGTTTCGCAGTCATTGAACAGTAGGAGCACAATAGACTCTAGGTTATCAGCTCCAGACCAGGGTTCCAGCTGCCAAGACACCCACAAGTCCCCCTGCACTGCTCCTGACCACCACAGCTCACGGTGTGTTGCTTCATCACTGCCTAACAACAAGTATCCCCCCCTCCCCGGCCCCACAGTGAGAAGGGAGACGCCCCAACCTGACCCACATGATCCTCCCAGTCACCTGCCTATGGTTTTACCTCTAGAGCTTGTCACTCCACTTCCCCAGTTCAGAACCCTCCCAAGGAACCTGTCTACTGCGTCACACCTCTGTATTCTAGGGCTGTTAGCTTCTCACGTTGGGAACTAAAAAAACTATGGGAAATTTGGGCTGGAGAGATGGAGAGATGCCTGCAAAGCCAAAGGGCCCCGGTTCGATTCCCCAGGACCCACGTAAGCCAGATGCACAAGGGGGCGCATGCATCTGGAGTTCGTTTGCAGTGGCTAGAGGCCCTGGTGCACCCATTCTCTCTCATAAATAAATAAATAAATAAATAAATAAATAAATAAATAAATAAATGGAATTTGTTTCATCTGAAAAAAATAACAGTTGCCAAGTTAAATTGGCAGTTGTTGCTACAGCCTTGCACACTTGTCCAAATACAGGTTCGTCACCTAATTTGGTCAACTAAATAATATATAACACCTCAGGTGAGTCAATTCTACAATTGAACAAAGAAAATCATAGATAATATTTCTCAAAAAGGATCAAATGAGGGGCAGAGGATGCAGCTTACTGGCAGAATACTTGCCTAGCACACATGAAGCCCCAGGTTTCATCCTAAACACCAAAGATAAAACAAGATTTCCTAGGGCTGAACACAGAAATTAACACTAAAAGAAACTGTCATTAAAATTAGTATCAAAGAGCTGGGAGTGGTGGCAGACGCCTTTAATCCCAGCACTTGGGAGGCAGAGGTAGGAGGATTGCCATGAGTTCAAGGTCACCCTGAGACTACCTAGTGAGTTCCAGGTCAGCCTGGGCTAGAGTGAGACCCCCTACCTTAAAACAAAAAAAAAATTAGTATCAAAGCCAGGCGTGATGGCGCACGCCTTTAATCCCAGCATTCAGGAGGCAGAGGTAGGAGGATCACTGTGAGTTGAAACTACCTTGAAACCCGCCCCCCCCCCCAAAAAAGGTATCAAATTTACTGGTAAAGTAATACTCTTATGTGGTCTGAACCTGTAGCTATCTGATGTGGGAACTGGTCATGTGAAGTAAATAAATAAACAGACTCTGCTTAGCTTGACTGGAGACTCAGATATTCCAGTTCAACTGTTCTGATGTGGTGGTCAGTCCTAGTTTAAACTGGTGAACATTATTTCATTTTAATTTTTATTTTTGGTCTACAGTATTTAACCACATTTAAGTTTGGCTAACACTCAAACAAATGCATGTGCACTCACAAACTCTTGATTTTATTTAGCAGGTCTGCTTACTGCAATGAGCTGCTCATCTTCACACACCCAGGAGAGGCCCTTGCAGCAGCACACAGTAGGGCTCACAGCATGAAACCTACAGAAATACACTCAGGAAGCCTCGAGCAGTGGCATTCAGGAGTGTTTGTTTTGACAGAAAGAAATGCCATTTTTTCTATAGAATTCAGCAGGTTTTCCTTTTATTTTCCAATAACTAAACAAATCACACATTAGATATCACTAGTAAAATCTCCACAAAGTGGGAGGCAGAGGTAGGAGGACCACCGTGAGTTCGAGGCCACCCTGAGACAATATAGTTCATTCCAGGTTAGCCTGGATCAGAGTGAGACCTTACCACAAAAAAAAAAAAAAAAAAAGCCTGCCAGGAATATGGGGACAGCAACTCCTCACAGGAGTATCACTAATAGATATGAGACACCAAACAGAGCCGGGAGAGAATGGGTTTGTTTTATGTTTGTTTGTTTGTTTTCCTGCTACCTCTTTTCTTTCTCACACACGGCAGAAATCAGAATGTCTAAATATGCCTACCATCACTCCTGCTTTTGCCAAAGGCGCACTATAAGACAGGGTGGGAGGTTCAAGGTGCAAAGATTAATTAAGAGCCCATCATAAAGCTGGGGCGTAGTGGCATATGCCTTTTATCCCAGCACTCAGAAGGCAGAGGTAGGAGGATTGCTTTGAGTTTAAGGCCAACCTGAGACTACATAGTGAATTCTAGGTCAGCCTGAGCTGAAGCGAGACTCTATTTCGAAAAACCAAATTTAAAAAAAAAAAAACTATCATAGGACTAGAGAGGTGGCTCAGTGGTTAAGGTTCTTGCCTGAAAAGCCTATATGGATCTGGGTTCAATTCCCCAGTACTCATGTAAAGCCAAATGCACAAAGTGGTACATGCATCTGGAGTTCATTTGCAGTGACTAGAGGCCCTGGCACACCCATTCTCTGTCTTCTATCTCCCTCTGCTTGCAAAAAAATCAATAAAAATATATTTTAAAAAAAAGAGCCCATTATCGCTAGGTGTGGTGGTGCATGCCTTCAATCGCACTTGGGAGGTAGAGGTAGGAAGATCGTTGTGAGTTTGAGGCCAGCTTGAGAAGGCATATTCAATTTCAGGTTAACCTGGGCCAGAGCAAGGCCCTATTGGGGGGCGAGGGGGTGTCCATTAGGACCTCCACAGCCCAAGCTGTGTCATGTAAGGCTCTGTCCTCTTCTTCCAGGGCCTGCTTTAAATGTCTTTGCTGAGGCCATTTTATCAAAACAGTCAGCATATAGTAACAGACATTTCTTTGAAAGTTCAAACCCAAACGAAGACATTAAATTTTAGCCCTGTGTGATGATTGGAGTGGAGGCTGATGGTAAGTAGGGCAAATCTAAAGTGAAGATGGAGCTGTCCCTCAGGGATATAGCACTGCGTAGCAAAACAAGGCCCTGGTTCATTTCAATCCCCAAAACCAAAAATGAAAATAATAATTAAGGGGGCTGGACAGATGGTTCAGTGGTTAAGGCTTCTGCCTGGAAAACCTTAACAACTGGAGATTGATTCCAATTACCCATGTACAGCCAGGTGCACAAAGTGGCTCATGTATCTGAGGTTGGTTTGCAGCAGCTAGAGGCCCTGGCATGCCCATTCTCTTTCTCTTCTCTTTCTGCTTGCAAATAAATAAATAAATAACAATACTTAAATTGAAGGGAAAAAAAAAAAGCAAAAATGCATGCATAAGCTCTGCTTGAAATAACAATAAGAATACATAAAGTAAATGAGTGAAAGGAAGGTCATCTTCAGGTTCATTTTCACAAGGAGCATAAGAATGACTTCCTCATTCTATCAGCTAAGTACTGATTCCTTACTATGTTACAGATTTCAATTATACAATAGTAAAGCCTAAGAAAACACAATTCCTGTACATTTTAAGACAGTGTTGTTCCCATTTACTAAAGTAAGATCCAATGAAGGCAACACATCAAAAGTTTTTCTCATATGACTTTCTGTGGAATATGACTCAAAAGAACGTTTAAGGCATGTCCCCCCATTTTCAACAAAGTACAAAAACATACTTCCTCCCACTCCCACCCCCCCAACCGACAGCACTAAGATACAGTAAACGGTGCCTTCAATTGGCCAGTGATTCGTAGCTAAATGCAGCAGAAGGAATCTACCCTCTAAAAGCCTTAATAAACTACAATTTCTCCCCTGCTTATATTCTAGCTCTAGATATAACTAGGTCAGCCTACTAAAATCAACTGTAACATTCAAGCAACGCCTGGAGAAGACATAGACTATTATAATGCAAACCCTAGTCCACCACAGGAGGGAGAAAGCACAGGCAATGCGGTCCACCCTCAACAATCCTGTTCACATTACATTATATGCAAGAAACTGCTGTTCCAAGGACAAGCACACATTATACTGGAAACCACTGAAACATTCAATTTCTGAAGCTCAAGACTTGGAACCTACCCTGTCTTCACAAACCAAAAACAAACTGCGGTACGCTGAATCTCTTCTCCAGCTGTCAGGTGAAGCTCCAACAATCAGAATTAGTAACACACAAGTCACCACAATGCCCAGTCCCAATATAAAGGAAGTTTGCTCCTTCCCAACTCCCAGCTTCATTTAGAGACTAGAAGATAATCAGCATAGGGAGGCCGCTGGTGATCTCGCATGCCTCTCATCTTCTGAACTCCACATCGTCTTCCTAAATCTGGGCGGTCTCATAGTACCAAGAATTTAATACTGCTTTTTAAAAAAAGATACATCAAACCATTTCAACTACACAGCAATGAAAACTGAATATTGCTACTGACACCATATTTAATCCTGACACCATATTTAATTAAACGATTTTTTTCTAACAGAGCCCCAGGTTCACTTTCCCATGAACAAGATGATCTGATGGTTCCGACCAGCTATGTTACTTCATGTCTTTGCTTAACATTCCTGCCAACAGTTTTATCCTGAGCGACGGACCCCACCCCACCCACCCCCACAGCCCACCCCTACCCAATATTACTTTTATCTGTGGAATTCTCTGCTGGCCTCGGCCTGGAAAACTGAGTGGCCCCTGAGGACAGTATGAGATCTAGCATTTTGGAAGGTGGCATAAACTGGCATTTCCTGACAGCATAAAGCTGTGGTCTTTATCAACCTCAATTTGAGGCTTTATAACATTAGTGACTCCCTCCCCCCTCTATTTTTTTTTTTTTAAGGAGGGAGAAAAGCAAACCAAAAGGATGTTTCAAAATAGAAAAAATACCACTTTAGTTAAGAAACCCTCCCAACACAACAAAGATCTGTTAAAGATAGCCAAATGGGAAATAAAAATATCGGGGGGGGGGGTTGGTACATGCACAACTATTAAACATAAGAACCACAACTTTGGGGTAAGTGGGGAAGAATCAAAAGGTAGGAACAGAAAGAGGGGAGCAAAACAGGGCCCAGCCAAAGACCCACTTGCTCAGAAGGGTCCCTCTTGGTACTAAGCCTCCATGTGGGGCACCCAGGCTGGAGGAAAGCAGAGGGTTACACAGAACAGTTAGCAGACTTAACATTGGATTAAACACACTACTGCAAGTTTCAACAATGTTCATGGCATACGTAAAAACACATTTACAACAAGAAAGAAGAGAGGCACCTGGAGACATCTGACACTGGGCATGCTCTGCAGGCAACTCAGTGCGCACATGCTCTCTACCAGGTTGGCGCAGCCTAGCCACAAAGACCTTGGCACAGAACACTGCAGGATGACAAAAAGGAAGGAAGAGAAGAAGCAGTTAGAGGCCGTAACAAATCACTCCTTCACACAGGCAACGTGAATGTTAGTTGGAGCAGGGGTACACCCGTGGTGGCTTAGAGGTCAGGGAAGGGCCTGAGCTGACTGAACCCTTGGCAGAGGGCCCACTTACTGTCCTACAAACACAAGTTTCCTGTGACCAGCTACAAATTTCATAGGATATAGTAAACAGAATCAAGAGGGAGAGAGAACGCTTAAGTGAAAACTCACTAGAGGTACTCCTGAGTCTGGGTGTAAAACAAGATCCATGGAGAGAAAGTGACTATTAACTCCACCCAAGGAGGGATTCTGCTCATAAGGACTGGGGCTCAGTGGTGAGGAGATCTGCAACACACCATAATGCAGGGCAAAGCCAAGACGTCGGCTTCAGCTTGTCTGCACCACACCCCACATTCTCTCTCTAGAGCGTACTTCCGTGACCCCCACTTTCATCATGTGAAGACAGCTTTACATGTCCCTAAAGTCAAGTCACAGGAGACTTGCAGAATGAGACAGATGTGTTATAGGCTGACTGATACAGGCAGAAGTGCTGCCCAAAACCCCTGGCAGCATCCCATCCGCGCCCCAGTTCCCTCCCCTCCCCTCGGCGTGCCCACAGGAAACTGCAACACTATGGCTGTCGTTCTAGACTTTGTATACAGTTCACTGACATGACTAAACTTAATTCAAGCTGGGCGTGGTAGTGCACACCTTTAAACCCAGGGCTTGGGAGCCAGAGGTAGGAAGATCAGTGTGATTGTGAGGCCAGAATGGGACTATAAAGCAAGCTTCAGGTCAGCCTTAGCTAGAGTGACAGATAGCTATCAAAAAAAAAAAAAAAAAAAAACCAACCAAACAAAAAAGTTTAATTTAATTTTAACCCTTTCCATCTTTTAAAAGCTTGCTGGCTTGAAAGAAATTTTTTAAAAATGTAACACAAAGGGCTGGAGGGATGGCTTGGTATACAAGGCACTTGCCTGCAAAGCCAAAGAACCCAGGTTCGATTCCCCAGGACCCACGTTAGCCAGATGCACAAGGGGGCGCACGCATCTGGAGTTTGTTTGCAGTGGCTGGAGGCTCTGGCACACCCGTTCTCTCTAGACACCCCCCCTTCCTCCGTAAAATAAATAAAATATTTTAAAAATAAATAAAATAAATAAAAATAAAAATGTAACACAAAAATAAATGGATGGCAGATTGGAAAGATGGCTCAGTGATAAAGGCACTTGCCTGCAAAGCCTAACGTAATGACATGAGTTCAGTTCCACAGTACCCATGTAAAGCCAGATGTACAAGTGACACAAGCATCTGAAGTCCATTTACAGCAAATGGCTAGAAGCCTGGTAAGCCCATTTTCTCTCTCTCTCTCTCCCTCTCTCTCTTTCTCTGCTTGCAGATTAATAAATAAATAAAAAGTTTTTTAAAAGTGAATGGGGATTGGAGAGATGGCTTAGCAGTTAAGGCACTTGCCTATGAA
The DNA here is from genome assembly GCA_036346955.1 of Dipus sagitta. Lineage (NCBI taxonomy): Eukaryota > Metazoa > Chordata > Mammalia > Rodentia > Dipodidae > Dipus > Dipus sagitta. Next base: position 44,377,536 of record CM070777.1, on the reverse strand, counting down.
GCCTAAGGTTCCATTCTCAAGCACCCATGTAAGCCAGATGTACAAGATGGAGCATCTGAAACTCACTTGCAGAAGTTAGAGGCTCTGACACGCCCATTCTCTATCTGCCTCATTCTATCTGCCTCTCCCCCCCCTCACTCACTCAAATAAATAAATATTTTTAAAAAAATTAGTGGGACTGGAGAAATGGCTTAGCAGTTAAGGCACATGCCTGCTAAGCCAAAGGACCCAGGTTCGATGACCGAGAATCCACTTAAACCAGATACACAAGGTGTTGTAGGCATCTGGAGTTCATTTGCAGTGGCTGAAGACCCTGATCCACCCATTCTCTCCCTCCCTCCCTCCCTCCCTCTCTCAAATAAATAAGTTTTTAATTTTTTTATTTATTTGCAAGCAGAGAGATACAGAGAAAAACAGACAGACAGAGAGAATGGGCGTGCCAGTGCCTCCAGCAACTGCAAATGAACTCCAGATTCATGTGCCATTTTGTGCATCTGGTTTTATGTGGGTACTGGGGAATCAAACTGGTTGTTAGCCTTTCCAGGCAAGCATCTTAACCATTAAGCCATTTCTCCAGCCCTTAAAAAGATATTTTTAAGCCGGGTGTGGTAGCTCACTTCTTGAATCCCAGCACTCGGGAGGCAGAGGTAGGATTGCCGTAAATTCGAGACCACCCTGAGACTACATAGTGAATTCTAGGTCAGCCTGGACTAGAGACCCTACCTTGAAAAAAAAATTTTTTTAATGAATGAGGGGCTGGAGAGACGGCTTAGTGGTTAAGGGACTTGGCCTGAGAAGCGCACGGACCAAGGTTCAATTCCCCAGAACCCACACAAGCCAAAGGCACATAGTGGTGCATTGGTCTAGAGTTCTTTTACAATGGCTAGAAGCCCTGACGCACCCATTCTTTCTTCCTCTCTCTCCTAAATAAATAATAAAAATAAAATATTTTAAAAAATAATGGAGCCAGGGGTGTTGGCACATGCCTTTAATCCCATCACTTGGGATGTAGAGGTAGGAGGATCACCGTGAGTTCGAGGCCACCCTGAGACTACATAGTGAATTCCAGGTCAGCCTGAGTTACAGTGAGACCCTACCTCGAAACAAACAAACAAAAAAAAAAAAAAAAAAAGAAAGAAAGAAATTAATGGGCCAGGTGTGGTGGCACATGCCTTTAATCCCAGCACTGGGGAGGCAGAGTTAGGTGGACCTCCATCAGTTTGAGGCCACCCTGAGACTACATAGTTAATTCCAGGTCAGCCTGGACCAGAGAGAGACCCTACCTCGAAAAACCAAAAAGAAAAAAAAAATTGAATATGGTGGCACACGCCTTTAATCCCAGCACTCAGGAGACACAGAGCTAGGAGAAATGTGAGTTTGAGGCCATGCTGAGACTACATAATGAATTCCAGGTAACTGTGGGCTAGAGTGAGATCCTACCTTTAAAAATAAAAAATAAATAAATAAAATAAAGGCATTCTCCATCACACCCAGCCATAACATATTTTGATCATAATCGCCTTCCACTACCTTCTTTGGTCCCCTTAACTACTCCCCTCACTGTGATCCTGCTACTTCTGCCCCCAAAATGCTGGAATTAAGGGTATGGGCCACTCCACAGAATTTACTGTGGCAATAAACACACACACACACACACGATTACAGTTGTGGGCCACCACAAAGAATTTATCATGGCAATGACCAAATACACACACACACACACACACACACACACACACACACACACACACACACACCAACTTTTTCAAGTTTTATTAAGCTTAGAAAATGTTACAGTAAAATTTTAATTACAGGTCTTTTGATAACACTTCAACATTACAATATTGTTGGTTTCAGGAACTTTAGTTTGTTTGCTTGTGTGTGGTTTTTTGAGACAGTGTCTCACTATGCAGCCCAAGCTGACCACCATTCACAATCCTACTTCAGCCTCTCTAGTGCTGAAATTCAAGTGTGCGCTAGCATCCCCAACTCTTATTCAACCTTTAATGGAACCCCTCCCAATGATTTGATTACGAAAAAACATGTATCTTTCTAGTGTCCACAGTGGATATTGCAAGGCTGCATGGCTGGAGGAATGGCTTAGCAGTTATAGCACTTGCCTGCAAAACCAAAGGACCCAGGTTCCATTCTCCAAGACCCACATAAACCAGATGCACAAGGTGGTATATGTGTCTGGAGTTCATTTGCAGTGGCTGAAGGCCCTGGCACCCATACTCTCTCTTTCTCTCTCTCTCAAATGAAAAAAATTAAAATACAGTAATTTCTTTAGGGCCGGAGAGAGAGAGCTCAGCAGTTAAGGCCTGCCTAGTAACGCAGGTTCGATTCCCCAATACCCACTTAAGCCAAATGCACAAGGTGCTGCATGCTTCTGGAGTTTGTTTGCAATGTCTAGAGTCCCTGGTTGCTCGCTCACTCTCGCGCTCTCTCTCGCTCGCTCTCGCTCTCTCTCTCTCTCTCTCTCTCTCAAATAAGTAAAAGAAAAAAAAAGATGAAGCAAGTTACTTTCCAAAAAATCACACCATGCTGGGCTGGAGCTGGGGTTGATGTAAATCTAGGTCTGAGGCAAGCATCACTAGTCCTAGTCCACAGCTAACATTAGCTTCCAACAGGAGACACAGAGCAAGCCTGATGGCAGGCATCCGCAGAGCTTATTTGTGATGCAACTGCCAATCCATGCATGTGCACTCTCAAGCCTCAGAACACCCAGGACTGGGACCTTCCAGTCTCAAGGTCAGTGTTGTCAGCATGTGGTATAATTTAAAAGGGTAATAGTTGGAAGGTATTAAACACTGCCCTACTTTTACTACTAAATTGGAGATAGATGATCAAAACATTGCTGAAATACAGTCCACTCAAAAACAACAAAACTACCACTTTAGGGCTGGAAAGATGGCTCAGCAATTAAAGGCATTTGTTTCCAAAGTCTGACAGCCTGGGTTCAATTCCCCAGGACCCACATAGAGCCAGATGCACAAAGTGGCACATGTCTGGAGTTTGTCTGCACCAGCAGGAGGATCTGGCATGCACGTGGTCTCCCTCTGTCTCTCATAAATAAATACTTTTTAAATATTTTTGTCTTTTTATTTATTTATTTGAGAGAGAGGAAGAGAGAAAGAGAATGGGCACGCCAGGGCCCTTCAGCCACTGCAAACAAACTCCAGACGGATATGCAACCTTGTGCATCTGGCTTGCATGGATCCTGGGGAAACAAACCTGAGTACTTTGGCTTTGCAGGCCAGCACCTTAAACAGCTAAGCCATCTCTCCAGGCCAAATATATCTATATATATGTCATTCTTGCCAAGCATGGTCGTGCATGTCTTTAATCTCAGCACTCAGCAGGCAGAGGTAGGAAGACTGCTATGAGTTTGAGGTCAGCCTGAAACTACATAGTAAATTCCAGGTCAGCTAGACCCCACCTTGAAAAACAAAACCAAAAAAAAAAAGAAAGAGGAAAGACCATTCTAGGAATTATACCTATCTACCAATAAGGAAGTCCATAAATGTTACTCTAAACAAGGTTCTTTTTGTCTAACTGACCAGGAAGACACTGCTCCAATTTGAAAATTTGACAGGCAAAAATAAAAGGCAGGTAAGGAGCTGGAGAGATGGATTAGTGGTTAAGGCACTTGCCTGCAAAGCCAAAGGACCCAGGTTTGATTCCCCAGAACCCACATAAACCAGAAGCATAAGATGGCCCATGCATCTGGAGTTTGTTTGCAGTGGCTGGATGTCCTGGAATGCCCATTCTCTCTACCTCTCTGCCTCTTTCTCTCTCTCAAATAAATAAAAATGAAATGTTTTTTAATGCAGGCAGAATTTTAACAGTAATTGATTCTTGAGGCTTCTAATTTAGAGACCTGATTAGAAACCCATGCTGCTCATTGTGAAATGAATTATTAGCCATCACTCTTTACCTAAACAGTGAAAAATATTTTCACATCAGCAATATTTATAATGCAGACTATTCCTTCCTTTTGTTAAGGTAATAATGGTTTATATTTCTGGAGCACAATCTATTGTTAAAATAAGTCTGATGAACTTGCTCTGAATCATGGGGATATTGACCAATCTCAACAATTACTGACCTACTTCCTAAGCCATCAACAATAAACACTAAGTAAGCCTCTTTCCTCTTGAGAATTCAGCCTTGAGCTCAAAAGAACCCCAGGAGGCTCCTCTAGAAGCACAGAAAATTATCAACATATTTGTTACAATTTCACATTTATCTACTTGGTTTTAATTTTTGGTTTTTTTGGTTTATCAAGGTAGGGTCATGCTCCAGCCCAGGCTGACCTGGAATTTATTATGTAGTCTTGTGGTAACCTCAAACTCTTGGCGAGCCTCCTCCCTTGGCCTACCCAGTGCTGGAAATAAAGGCATGGGACGCCATGCCCAGCAACTTTTTTGTTGTTGTTGTTGTTGTTTCAGTTTTTCGAGGTAAGGTCTCACTCTAGCCCAGGTTGACCTGAAATTAATTATGTAGTCTCAGGTTGACCTCAAACTCATGGTGCTCCTCCGACTACCTCTGACTCCCAAGTGCTGGGATTACAGGTGTTCACCACCACACACAGCTAATTTAGGATTATTTATAGAATTAAGAAAATTACTCATACTGGGTTTTGGTATTAATAGCAAATATCCAATTAGATTGATCATATTTGTAGTCGCTAGAGTCCAACAAAATGGCACTGGCTGAGGATGCCGAAGGTGTCTATTAATGATTCTGCCATACCCCCACTGGGCCAACAAAAGCAAATCAAGCCAAGTGTGGTGGTACACACCTTGAATGTCAGCACTTGGGAGGCAGAGGTAGGAGGATCACCATGAGGCCAGCTTGAGACTCATAGTGAGTTCCAGGTCAGCCTGGGCTACAGTGAGACCCTACATCGAAAACAAAACAAAAAAAAAAAACCAAAAGTCAAAATCAGGGCTGCAGAGATGGCTCAGTGGTTAAGGTGCCTGCCTGTACAGCCTGATGACTGGAGTTTGACTCCCCAGTACCCACATGGGGCCAGGTAGACAAAGTTGCGCATGCTCCTAGAGTTCATATACAGTGGCTGGAGGCCCTCGCATGGACACTCTCTATCTATACCTCTGTTCTCTCTGCTTGCAAATAAATCAGAAAAAAAACACACCTTTAATCCCAGCACTTGGGAGGCAGAGGTAGGAGGATCACCACGAGTTCGAGGCCACCTGAGAATACAGAGTGAATTCCAGGTCAACCTGGGCTACAGTGAGACCCTACCTCGAAAAACCAAAATATAAATAAATAAATAAATCAGAAAAAAACAATAATAAATGTGCTCAATCTTGGCTACATAACCAAAAAAAAAAAAAAAAAAAATTCGGGACCAAGCCAGGCATGGTGGCGCACACCTTTAATCCTAGCACTCGAGAGGCAGAGGTAGGAGGATCACTGTGAGTTCAAGGCCACCCTGAGACTAGAGTGAATTCCAGGTCAGCCTGGGATAAAGTGAGATCCTACCTCAAAAAAACTTAAAAAAAAAAAAAAAAACTCTGCCCCTCAGATGATTTCTACATCTGAGTGTGTGTATGTGTATGTGTATGTGTATGTGTATGTGTATGTGTATGTGAATGTCACAGCACACATGTAGAGGACAGAGCACAACTGCAGGGTATTTCTCCTTTGTTTTGTTTTCTGTGGTTTTTTGTTTGTTTGTTTGTTTTTAAGCAGAATCTCCCTCATTTCTGTCTGCACTGATGCTCGGGACTTCCAGACTCATCCAGCTCCACCTTCCATTGCACCACTTTACATGGGTATATGGGGACTGAGCAGGGGCTGACAGGCTTCCATGAAGACAACTTTAATGGCTGGAGTCATCTCCCCAGCCCCTCCAATCTTTACTTTAAACCACTTTTCATTTCTAACTCCTATCATCATGTTTCAGATAACCAAGCTGAGTCTTAACACACCTCATTCAACAAAAAGCTTATGTGAATGAAATGCGCTTACACACACACACAGAAAAGCAATTAACACTTTCGCTCAGACACTCAGGAGACAGCATCTTGAGAATGCAATTACTAATGTATGTATCACAAACAGACAACCCACCCAAAGAGGAATGCCTGAACCCAGCCACAAGGGATGAGCAGAAGGCGTGCAGGGAAGCCAGGGGCTCCAGGCAGAGTACAAAGCAGAAACAAGGCTGAAGAATTCACACATGACACTGTCCTCAATCAACAGTCAGCTTAGCATTAAACTAGCTCAGTGTGTGATGAGACAGAAGGCACCAAATCTCAGCATCCTCTTCTAGTGTTCTATCACAAGTGAGACTCCGCCAGGTGTGAGTGCACACCTGTAATCCCAGCTCTGGGAGGCTAATGCAGGGCAATCTCATGCTTGCAGACAGCCTGGGCTAAAAAGTGATGTCTTGTCTAACAAAGGTGGGGAAAGATGGGTCAGGGGGTTAAGGAACCTTCCCGTAAAGCCTAATGACCTGGGTTTGATTCCCCAGTACCCACATAAAGCCAGATGCACAGTGGCGCATGCATCTGGAGTTCATAAGCAATGACTGGAAGCCCTGGTGCGCCCATTCTCTCTCTCTTTGCCGGGCATGGTGGTGTATGCATTTAATCCCAGCACTCAGGAGGCTGAAGTAGGAGGATCACTTCGAGTCCAAGGCCAGCCTGAGACTACAAAGTGAGTGCCAGGTCAACCTGGGCTGGAGTGAGACTCTACAAAAGAAACAAACAAAAAAAAAAAAAAAGTGGAAGGGGGGCAGGATCAGAGGTTAAGGTATTTGCCTGCAAAGACTAACAACACAGGTTCAATTCCCCAGTACCCAGGTAAAGCCAGATGCACAAAGCGGCACATGCATTTGGAGTACATTAGCAGTAGCTAGAGGCCCGGGCATTCATCTCCATCTCCATCTCCCTCCCTCCCTCTCTCTCTCTCTCTCTCTCTCTCTCCTCAACCCACCCCTGCTTGCAAATAAATAATTTTAGAAACTTTTTTAAGGGTTAAAGAGATGGCTTCACGGATAAGGCACTTGCCTGCAAAGCCTAAGGACCTAGGTTCTATTCCCCAGTACCCATGTAAGCCAGATGCACACAGTGGTGCATGTGTCTGGAGTTCGTTTGCAGTGGCTGGAGGCCCTGTCATGCCCATTCTCTCTCTCTCTTTCTCCCTTTTTCCCTCTCTCCCTCTGTCAAATAAATAAATAACATATTTTTTAAGTTTAAAAAAAAAAGAGCTGGGCGTGGTGGCACATGCCTTTAATCCCAGCACTCAGGAGGCAGAGGTAGGAGGATTGCCGTGAGTTCAAGACCACCCTGAACTAGAATGAGACCCTACCTCGAAAAACCAAAAAAAAAAAAAAAAAAGAGGTAGGCTGGGCATGGTAGTGCACACCTTTAATACCAGCACATGGGAGGCAGAGGTAGGAGGAGCACTGTTGAATTCACAGGCAACCTGAGACTCCACAGTGAATCCCAGGTCAGCCTGGGCTAAAGTGAAACCCTACCTTGAAAAACAAACAAACAAACAAACAAAAAAAGGTCAAGACTTCATTTTTGAAGATGAACATCTCTTAAACTGTGTGTTCTGCAGCTCAAGGGTAAACAACCAGCCCTTCCTGGTTCTCTCAGGGTTTGTGGTCCCACTGAGCATCAAGACGTGTAAGTGGGTTTGGTTTTGTTGTTGCTGCTGTGGCAGCTCAGCATACTGTTTCAACAATAGCTGTCAGAAAGGAATAAAAGTGGGCCATGCAGCACATGGGGTACAGGTAAGTTCTGAGACCAGCAAATACATCCCAAAGCCAAAGCCAAGCCAGCATCAAAGAAAAGTCCCATGCTTTCTAGAACATGTGAACACACAAGCAAGAAAGGTTTACTGAACAGAAACCCAACTATAAAAGGTACAAGGAAGTAGCTCAAAAACCTACATGCTTTAAGTGGGTAGTGTAAAATTTCCAAAGCCTGATAAATATTAGTGCTTTCACTTTTTTAATTCCTCAGGTGAGGCATCCAAATTGCCAGTAATAGAACCACTGCTGAAAGTTTTATAAACAAGGGAATGAATGAGTTTTGGCAGCCAGAGCAAAGCATGAGTTAAGGAAAAGTGGAAGTTATCTTAAAACAAGATTAATTTAATTTTGACTTACAACCAGTGCAGATTTCTTTCAGATGGGCCACAAAAAGTATGCACAGAGTCAATACCAACTTTCATATTCAAAGTCATTTCCCCCCATATAACTTCCATCATGCCCTCCTGGTAAAATGTGAAAGTGTGGTGGCTGTTACTCCCAGCACTCGGGGAAGCAGAGGAAAAAGGACTGCCATGGCAGGGCCAGCCTGGGCTACAGAGTAAGTTAAGTCAGCCTGGGCTACAGTGAAACCCTGCCTCAAAACAAGCAAACAAAATGCCCCAGTAATGAAATGAGGCTGCCAAACACAATAAGAAGAAAATAAAAGATCTATTTTATGGTGACCACTGGGTAGTAACACACTAAAACTCTAGACAGGTATCCGCTGTCTAAACCTAAGTTTCTCTTCAAGACTGTCTGCATCTCAATGCAAACAGCGAGCATTACTGTTATTCAAAGTTGGGGACTATCCTACTGTATCTCATTGCTGGAGGAGCAGTCATATCTTTAATAAAAACATGGCCTCTGAGCTTATGGAAGTCTGTAAGATCCAGAATTAGGCTTCTCCTGTTAAACATTTCATAGTGGAGCTGGAAAAATGCCTTAGCGGTTAAGGCACTTTCCTGCAAAGCCTAAGGACTCATATTCAACCCTCCAGGTTCCACGTAAGCCAGACACATGTGACACAAATGCACAAGGCCGCACTTGAGCACAAGGGGCACACACATCTGAGTTCAAATTCAGTGGCTGGAGGCCCTCGTATGCCAATTTTCTCTCTCATTAAAAAAAGAGGGGGCTAGAGTGGTGGCTTAGCAGTTAAGTGCTTGCCTAAGGACCCGGGTTCGAGGCTCGATTCCCCAGGACTCACGTTAGCTAGATGCACAAGGGGGCGCATGCATCTGAAGTTTGTTTGCAGTGGCTGGTGGCCCTGGTGCGCCCATTCTCTCTATCTATCTGCCTTTCTCCGTGTCTGTTGCTCTCAAATAAATAAATAAAAATAAACAAACAAACAAACAAAAAAAAGCCAGGCATAGTAGTGCACGCCTATAGTTCCAGCACTCAGGAGAGGCAGATGAGGGGATCACCATGAGTTCGAGGCCAGCCTGAGACTACATAGTGAATTCCAGGTCAGGCTGGGCTAAAGTGAGACCCTACTCTGTGTGTGTGTGTGTGGGGGGGGATTGACAGTGACCTGTAAGATACAACAAATATCTCCCGAAGATAATTACTGTGCTTAAACAAAAAAATCATCATACAGTATTCAAATGACAGAATAAATGTTAATTCACAGTTTAATAGGATTTCCACACCTTTTAAAAAACTGTACTGACCATGTCCTCATGTCTAAACACTTCTTTTGAATGTGACATATAACCATTACATTAACACTTAATTCTTAACAACCATATCTTAGAATCACATGCTAATGTATCACAGCTTTTACATCAGAGTATTTTCAGGCTGGATATAGTAAGGGAAGAAAATGACATGGGGACAAAGGTAGAAAGGGGAAGGAAAGGATTCCAACACAATGATGGAATTAGAACTCAAAGCTACTGCACAAATTGTTTCTAAGTAGTTATTTTTTAAATTATTTTAATGTTCAAATATTATCTAAATGATCAACCCCAAGGCTAACAAAACTATCAAGATCTTCATGGCCATCTTTGGTACAAGGATAAAGATAATTTTAATGTAGAGAGATGGCTCAGTGGTTAAGGCGCTTGCCTGCAAAGCCTAAGGACCCAGGTTCACTTCCCTCATATAACTTACATAATACCAGATGTACATACAAGGGGAAGCATGTGTCTGGAGTTCCTTTGCAGTGGCTAGAGGCCTTGGTGTGCCCATTCTCTATTTGCCTCTTTCTCTTTTTCACTCTCTCTCAAATAAACAATAAATAAATTTTTTTAAAAAATTATTTTGCTTTATTTCTCTTTCTGTACTTTGCTTGTTTGTGTATCTATCTATCCTCTACCTGTTTCCTGGATAATGCTGAGTTGAAGAGCTCCTGGCCAGAACCCTAAGCACACTCAGAGCTCTTAGGAAGCAGGGAGGGGAAGTGTCATCTATCCTAAGGCAGCATGACAGAGAACAGGATGTAACAAAATATCCAGCATGGTCACAAGGATCCTTAGGCCTGGTATGAGGTTCATTTGCCAAAGAGAAACAGCCTCTTGCAAGTTCTGGGAGGATCAATATAAACCCAATCCCAACTGGCTTGCCCAACATTCATAAATTCTGAGACTGGGAGCACTTAACATTTAAATTAAGTATATCAGGGCTGTTGTCGGTGACCATCTGTGATCCAATTAGGAATGCCACTTAGGATAAACAGGGACCATGAGTCGGGTGTGGTGGCGCACACCTTTAATCCCAGCACTCGGGAGGCAGAGGTAGGAGGATTGCTGTGAGTTCGAGGCCACCCTGAGACTCCATAGTGAATTCCAGGTCAGCCTGGGCTAGATAGAGTGAGACCCTACCTCGAAAAACCAAAAAAAAAAAAAAAAAAAAAAAACAGGGACCATGAGTTTAACCTCATTTTCAATGAAAATAATAAAGGATAGGAAACTTTACCAAGGAAGAATTTTTTGGAAGGGAGATGTAAATTGAGGACTGACTACACCTTTATTACATGCTCAGTAACTCTCACAGTAGCTCTGACCCAACAGGTCCCTAAATTACACGAGTACTAAGGAGCAGAACTGGAGGACCATGTCACACCCTATAATCCCAGCACTCTGGAAGAACAGGCACAAGGAGTTCAAGTCATCCACAACTATACATCAAGTTTGAAGCCAGCCTGGAACACTTGAAACTCTTGTCTCAAAAAATAAATAAAATAAGGGCTGGAGAAATGTTTTAGTAGTTAAGGCACCTGCCTACAAAGCCAAAGGACCCAGGTTCAATTCCCCAGGACCCATGTCAGATGCACAAGGTGGTACATGTGTCTGGAGTTCATTTGCAGTGGCTGAAGACCCTGGCTCGCCCATTCTCTAACTCTATCTCTCTCTCTCTCTCTCAAACCAATAAACTAAAATAAAACAAAGTAAAAAAAAAAAAAAAAAAAAAACCTGGGAGGCAGAGGTAGGAGGATCACCATGAGTTTGAGGCTACCCTGAGACTACACAGTGAATTCCAGGTCAACCTGAGCTACAGACCCTACCTCGAAAATAAAATAAACTATAAAAAGAAACAGAACTGCAATTCTGACTCCACAATCCCTGCCTTTTCCCTAATCTGTACTGCCTATCACCTCCTTTGCCAGGTATTAAACTCCTCAGGGTAGCAAATTTTCCAGGCTTATTTCAAATTTTATCAATTTGTGCTTTAATCCAAGCACTCAGGAGGATAGCCATGTGTTCAAGACCAGCCTGGAACTACAGAGTGAAATCCAGGTCACTTTGGGCTAGAGTGAGAACCTACCTTGGAAAAAAAATAAACAAGCCAGGCATAGTACCTCACACCTTTAATCCCAGCACATTGGAGGCAGAGGTAGGAGGATCCCACTAAATTGGAGGCCACACTGAGGCTAATAGTGAATTCCAGGTCAACCTGGGGCAGAGGGAGATGTACCTCAAAAAAATTTTTTTTTGGTTTGGTTTTTTGTTTGTTTGTTTGTTTGTTTGTTTGTTTTTGGTTTTTCGAGGCAGGGTCTCACTCTAGCCCAGGCTGCCCTGGAATTCACTATGAAGTCTCAGGGTGGTCTCAAACTCACGGCAATCCTCCTAGCTCTGCCTCCCAGGGTTTTTTAAAGTTGCCGGTCTTCAGGCTAGGGGTCTTCAGGCTAGGGAGATTTTTCAATGGTTTAGAGTACATGCTCCAAAAGCCTGAAGACTGGAGTTCGATCCCCAGCAATCACATCAAGCTGGGTGCAAAAGTGACACACACATCTGTAATCCCAATGAGCACCAGCAATGGGAAGTAGAGCAGCATGTCTGGGCTTTCCAGAAGCTAAAACAAGATGAGAGGAGAGGACCAACAGCCTAAAATTAATCTCGGACTTCACAACATGGGCCATGGTATTCATGCACTCACATGCACACTAAAAAAAAAAAAAAAGGAGGCAGGCGTGGTGGCACACGCCTTTAATCCCACCACTGGGAGGAAGAGGTAGTAGGATTGCCATGAGTTCAAGACCACCCTGAGACTACACAACAAAAACAACAACAAAAAGAACCAGACAGCCAGCAGTAGTGACGCACGCCTTTAATCCCAGCGCTCAGGAGACAGAGGTAGGAAGATCGCTGTGAGGTTGAGGCCACCCTGAGACGACAGTGAACGCTGGGGGGGGGGAGGTACCAGTATGGTGGCTCATGCCTATAATTCTAGCCCAGGGGAGGCTAAAGCAAGAGTATTGCTGTTCCTAAATTCAAGGTCAGCCTAGGTTAGAGACTAAAGGAAGATAAATAAATAAATAAAAGCACTTGGTCTTAACAGCAGCACATACACATGACAAAGTCAGTCTAGAGGTTTATAAACTGCTTTGCATGTGGGTGTGAACATGGTTATAATTTCAATGCTCTTGAACTTCATGCACAAAGGAAGTAATGAGGCCAAGACATAAAGGTCCTCTATAGATACTTGACTGCTTATTAACTTGTCAAAAAGCTTACTAACCCTCAATGTATTGGTAACTTTATGAATGACTTAGTTTATAAGCCAACAGTCAGTGTTCTACAAACCAGGAACATGGGTATCAGAAGCATAATAAAATGTGCAGTAACTGAGAGAACCCAGAACAAAAAGAAAGAAAATTCCAGCATTCAGGAGTTTGAGGTCAGCCTATGCCACACAGTAAGACCTGGTGTCAAAAACAAAAAGAAAAGAAAATATGAAGACTAGAACACACATCTCATGAAGACATTTTTGGCTCTAAGACATACATCTTTTAATCTGTTGTTTGTCATTGGGAGTGGGGAAGAGATAAGAAGGGGAACTAGCCGGGCCAATCCCAGCACTCGGGAGGCAGAGGTAGGAGGATCGCTGTGAGTTCAAGGCCACCCTGAGACTACATAGTGAATTCCAGGTCAGCCTGGGCCAGAGTGAGATCCTACCTTGAAAAACCAAAAAATAAAAATTAACAAAAAGAAAATATTCAAATTTAAAAGTAAAAAATTTCTAGCCTGTCGTGGTGGCGCATGCCTTTAATCCCAGCACTCAAGAGGCAGAGGTAGGAGGATTGTTGTGAGTTCAAGGCCACCCTGAGACTACATAGTGAATTCCAGGTCAGCCTGGGCTAGAGTGAGACCCTACCTTGAAAAAACCAAAAAAAAAATAATAATAAAAGTAAAAAATGGTTTATAAATAACAAGAGAATAATAAAAGCAACTAATTTTCTTCTAAAAATCTTACTTATCATAAATGGGTGTTTTATAGTAAAAAATAAAACTTATTAGCATATAACAAAAGTTCTTGGGCTGGAGAGATGGCTTAGCGATTAAGCACTTGCCTATGAAGCCTAAGGACCCCGGTTCGAGGCCCCATTCCCCAGGACCCATGTTAGCCAGATGCACAAGGGAGGCACACACATCTGGAGTTCATTTGCAGTGGCTGGAGGCCCTGGCGCGCCCATTCTTTCTTTCTCTCTCTCTCTCTCTCTCTCTCTGCCTCTTTGTCTGTCGCTGTCAAATAAACAGATAAAAATAAACAAAAAAATAAATAAAATAAAATAAATAAATTTTTTTAAAAAGTTCTATAAATACTTGTGAATGAGCAAATGAAGTCCAGGAAAAAGCAGAGCAAACCTGACAAGGAAGCTGGCGAAGAGAATGGTGGTAAGCATTCAGGCAGGGCTGGTGGTGGCACATGGTGGCACCCTGGCTGGTCACATCACCTCAACACAGTGAGTTACACATTCCTAAACTGTGAAAGGACTTTGATGGGAGCCAAAAGAGAAAACTCTTCTCCATTTTAAAGTGGTCAACACAGCCGAGATTTGGGGCTGCTGAAGCCATCCCAGCTTCGAGCAGGTCCTAGCGCTGTTCAGCACATGCCTCTCTTTTCAAATGATAAACTCTCCTTTTTGACTTAATCTAGTTTTGAGTTGGGTTTTCGATGATGTTCAACTAGAAAGCCATAACAAACCTCTGGTATTTGCCCAGACAAAATAGTGAGCTGGGCCCTGCAATAAAAGTTTAAGGTCAAGGTCAGTCTTGGCTATCCAGACCATCCTGGGCTACACGAGGTCCCAGCGCTCCTTCCCACCCACCTCCCAAAACATAGGGCTGGAGAGATGGCTCAGCAGTTAAGTGTGCTTCCTGTACTGGTCTGAATCTCCAGAAGCCATATGTGCAGCTGGGCATGGCCATGCACGTCTGTAACCCCAGTCCTGCGTGGACGTGACCAGACAACTGCAGGAGCTTGTGAACAGCATGCTCTGGAACCAACAGGAGACTCCACATGACAAGGCAAATAAGAACAGGTGGATGAGTAAGGAAAGGGGGCTACCTCATGTCTTCCTCCAGTTGCCACACAAGTCTACAGAGCACCTCGTCAGCACATGCATGTGCATGCACCATAACATACACACACATCACACACACACAAAAACAGGGAAAAGCCTAAGGTTGTATAAAACATGGTAATCAGCAGCTGAGATATTGTCCAATTGTCATTTATTCTCCTATAAAATCATTTTAATGTATCAATGTGTTCAAAACCAAATGTTCCAAAATATTTCATCCACACTAGAACGATACAGATACTAGAAAAAAATTTTTAAATATTTTATTTTGATTTATTTATTTGAGAGAGAGATACTGAAATAGGTAGGGGGACAGAGAGAGAGAGAATGGGTGTGCCAGGACCTCCAGCCATTGCAAATGAACTCCAGATGCATGTGCCCCTTGTGCATCTGGCTTACATGGATCCTGGGTCTCAAACCTGAGGCCTTTGGCTTTGCAGGCAAGTGTCTTAATCGCTAAGCCATCTCTCCAGCCCTAGAGGTTTTTTTTTTTTTTTTTAGTTTTCGAGGTAGGGTGTCACTCTAGTTCAGGCTGATTTTGAATTCACTATGGAGTCTTAGGGTGGCCTTGAACTCACAGCTGGGTGTGATGGCCCATGGCTTTAATCCCAGCACTTGGGAGGCCACCCTGAGACTACATAGTGAATTCCAGGACAGCCTAGACTAGAGTGAGACCCTACCTCTAAAAACCAAAAAATGAATAAAATAAAATAAAGAAGGGGGGAGTCTAGATTATCCAAAAACCTGAAAAATCCAAAAGTGAGAAACCCGACCTACATCTTTACAGGCACTTGCTCTGTTCCCACTAAGCAATGAGCTAGCTACCAGGCACCAATGCCAAAGCAGCCCATGACCTCAGGCACTTTCTCATCCACGATCACAGTCCTGCAGGCTACAGCAGAGATAACATGCTACCTGTGCCCTTCTTTCCAAAGCTACCCTTGGTCTGGTACTAAGGTCACCCATGACTTCATCTTATTTCTTCTGATTTCTGGTTTTTGTTGAGTTGTTTGTTTTTTTGAGGTAGGGTCTTACTGGAGCCCAGACTGACATGGAACTCTGATCTTCCTACCTCAGCTAGGATTAAAGGTGTGTACCACCATGACTTGATGACTTATCTTTATTTATCCTATTCATTTTGGTTTTACCTTCAGTATTCTGTGTCACTAAATCCACATAAATCTCCCCCCCCCCCGCAAAGTAGGGTCTCACACTAGCCCAGGCTGACCTGGAATTCACAATGTAGTCTCAGGGTGGCCTTAAACTCACAGCGATAGATCCTCCTACCTCTGCCTCCCAAGTGCTGGGATTAAAGGCCTGTGCCACCACGCTTGGCTTAAATCTTTTTTTTTTTTTTTTTTTTTATAAGAGAAAGAGAGAGAGAGTCAATATGGGTGTGCCAGGGCCTCCTGCCACCACAAACTCCAGATGCATGCACCACTTTGTGCAGCTGGCTTTACGTAAGCACTGGGGAACCCAGGCTGGCAAGGTCTGCAAGCAAGCACATTTAACCACTGAGCCATCTCTCCAGCCCCACAGAAATCTTTTACTGTAATGTACTAAATCTTAAGTATTACTAACAGGTGAGTCATCATATTTCTGAACTGAGAAAAGGGAAAATGTTGAAAATAAAACCATAGGACTTCTGTACATCAGCAACACAATTATGTCAGGGCTGGGATTAAAGAAAGGCGTCTGCTACCATACCCAGTCGGTTTTGTTTTTTAACCAAGACAGGAACACACTCTATCTAACTCATAGGTAGCTTCCAATATACAAGAAATACAATAAGCACACCTAACAAAAACATTTGTCAACAAAACCCCAATGTGACCAGTCATACAGAACAAATAACCAGCTGGGTTCCTTCAAGAAATAAATGGCAAGAAAAGAAAAAGATGGAAGAATGAGTTTTCAAAGATTCAAGGAGACTTATGAAACTACTAGTTACATACAATGTGTGACCTACATCTGGACCCTGAATTCAAATAAACTGTAATAATCATTTATTAGAAAAGTAACAGACCAAGTCCAATAGAGGACAACATAAACCTAACCAGTACTCCACAAACCTGACAGAGCTGCCAAATATGATGGAAATCTGCAAAATAATCATAGGCAAGAATAAGCCTAAAGACACATGAGATCTTGGATTAAAAAAAGGGACATTAGGTAAAAGTTAAGAAAATCTGAGTAAGCTTTGGACTTCAGTTAATAATGCATTGGTTCATTAATTAAAAGAAATGTACCACATTAGACCAGACCAGGCATGGTGGTGCACGCCTTTATCCCAGCACTTGGGAGGCAGAGGTAGGAAGATCGCCACCCTGAGACTGCAGAGTGAATTCCAGCTCAGCCTAGGCTATAGCGAGACCCCACCTGGGAGGGGGGGGATGTACCACATTAACATGAATGTCAAGAGTAAGGACACTGGGTAATAAAGAAAGATAATACAGAAATTCATTACTACACACTGGGAAGAGGGTAGGGAAGAAGGGAGAGAAGGGATTCAAAACTCCTTCAACAGCACAGCTGAAGAATCAGATAAAGCAAACTGGACAATACACACATCAATGACAGTCTCAAGGTCTGCTTGGGAGGACAAGAAGGACTGTGCTATATGAATGTGTGCACAGATCCACATGCCAGAAGTTCAGGTGTCCTAGCTGGAGTTGTCACTGGTGAGCAAGCCCCTAAGATTCTCCAGTCTCCACCCCCACAGGCAGCTACAGCCATGCTCAGCATCTCAGCTTTTCGCCTGGGTTCTGGAGAGTCAAACTTGGCAGTCTCCAGCCCAAGAGGCCTTCATGCTCAAGTGACAAGGTTCTTACTACAGAGCCATCTCCCCAGCCACTTTTGATCTTTTTTTTTTTTTTAATTGATTTGACAGAGAGACGGAGAGAAATAGGGAGACAGAGAGAGAGAGAGAGAGAGAGAGAGAGAGAGAATGGGCACACCAGGGTCTCCAGCCACTGCAAACAAACCCCAGATGCTTGCGCCTCCTTGTGCATCTGGCTTACATGGGTCCTGAGGAATCAAATCTGGGTCCTCTGGCTTTGCAGGCAAGCTCCTTACCCGCTAAGCCATCTCTCCAGACCAATTTTTGACCTTTAAAAGGAGTTTCTGATGTCACTTTTTAATTTCCATGGTGAAGTCAGTTAAGATCAATAAATGACTAATGGCTGAGTGTGATGGCACACGCCTTTAATCCCAGCACTCTGTAAGCAGAGGTAGGAGGATCACCTTGAGTTCGAGGCCACCCTGAGACTAGAAAGTGAATTCCAGGTCAGCCTGAGCTAGAGTGAAACCCCTACCTCAAAAAAACCAAAAAAATAAAAATAAACAAATAAGCCGGGCATGGTGGCGCACGCCTTTAATCCCAGCACTTGGGAGGCAGAGGTAGGAAGATTGCGGTGAGTTCAAGGCCACCCTGAGACTCCACAGTGAATTCCAGGTCAGCCTGGGCTAGAGTGAGACCCTACCTTGATAAACCAAAAGATAAATAAATAAACAAACAAACAAACAAACAAATAAATATAAAAAATAAGTAAATGACTATTTCCGGGCGTGGTGGTACACAACACACCTTTAATCCCAGCACTGGGAGGCAGGGGTAGGAGACATGAGTTCAAGGCCACCATGATTCCAGGTCAGCCTGGGCAAGATAGAATGAAACCCTATCTCGGGGGGAAAAAAAAAAAGACAAAAAAGAAGAACCCTATTTATACAAATATGAAGTCATGAAATTTGCAGGAAAATGGGTGGATCTGGAAAGGATTATACTAAATGAGGTAACCCGGGCCCAGAAAGCCAAACGTCACATGTTCTCTCTCGTATGTGGATCCTAGCTACTAATGATTGGACTTCCGTGTGAGTAGGAAGAAAACTCAGTAGCAGAGGCCAGTAAGCTAGAAAGGAGATACAAAGGGAATAGAAAGAGAGGGAGAGGGGACTTAATAGGATGGTATTGTATATATGTAAGTAGAAGAACAGATTAATAGGGGTGAAAAGGCCTAAGTGAGGTCAGGGGAAGAGACTGAGTAAAGGAAAGGTGGAGGAAGGGGCAATCAAAATCTAAGAGGATATAAATAAATCATATGGAAACCTGCTTTTTTGGACAATGGAACACTCAGGAGCTGTAGATTGTTGCTGGAAAATTCTCAGTAAATATGGAATAAAATATGAGCTCCTCAACTTGCGGAAAAAAAAAGAAAATTTTCAGTGTCAGGGATGGGATACCTTCCAGTGAGTTGTTGGCCAGGGAGGTCTCTGATGCCCCCAAAACATTACAGGCCACTGCCAAGGCCCTTGGTTTCCCACCAGGAATAGATGCTAAGACACTTTTGCTGAAGAATCCACATACTTGGGCTGTAAAATCACTGAGAAATCCTGCTGGAGCTGAGCTGAAAACCTCCATGTAGACCAGTTGACAGAAAGCTAGAACCATGCTGCATGCAGCTCAATGGGAGAGAAATCACCAGTGGAGATACCCAACAGTGGACACTGCAAGCCTTATATTTGGCCAGTCAAGCCAAATGAACCAACGGGTGCAATAGTGGCACGTCTGTTATGGGGGAAACCATCCTTCCTCTAATTTGACTGGAGGCCCGCTCCATGGGAGGGAATACATCCCTGATACTGAAAACCTACAACAGTCATGAGCCCTAGGGGTGTAACATCTGCCACTAGCTGGCTAAAATGTATATACTATGTTCACCAAACTGCCAGGCAAACACTTCTCTTAATGTTCATACCCACGTATTATTGCTATTCTCACTTTTGGTTAGAAAATCTTCTCTTTTCAGATGGCAGTGACATTGGAATCACTCAGAAGCACCACGGTGCTGAGAAGAAGTGATAGAGGAGTGCTCAGCATTGAAATATCTCAATCACACTTCCATGGCTCAGTATCCATTGTGGAAGAGGTGGCAGAAAGAATGTAAGAGCCAAAGGAAGGGTAGGACTCCTTACAACATGCTCCCCAAGACACAAAATGGCCTGGATATCCATGACCTCACAGTGTCTGACTCTACCTACACAAGGCCATCATAATAAGAGGAAAAGATCATGACATCAAAATAAAAGACTGATTGAGAGAGGGAGGGGATATGATGAAGAGTGGAGTTTCAAAGGGGAAAGGGAGGGATTTACCATGGTATATTGTTTACAATTATGGAACTTGTCAATAAAAAAAAAAAAAGAAGTGACTATTGGCTGGGCATGGTGGCCCACACCTTTAATCCCAGCACTCTGGAGGCAGAGGTAGGAGGATCACTGAGTCGGAGGCCAGTCTGTGACTACATAGTGAATTAAAGGTAAGCCTGGGTTACAGTGAGACCCTACCTCCAAAAAAAAGGGCGGGCGTGGTGGCACACGCCTTTAATCCCAGCACTTGGGAGGCAGAGGTAGGAGGATTGCCATGAGCTGGAGGCCAGTCTGTGACTACATAGTGAATTCCAGGTCAGCCTGGGCTAGAGTGAGACCCTACCTTGAAAAACCAAAAAAAAAAAAAAAAAAGATTAAAAAAAGGTGAAGATGCTATTTACATATGTAAATAGAATAGAAGAACAGATTACTTGCAGTGGAAAGGCTTAAGTGAGGTCAGGGGAAGAGACTGAGTAAAGGAAGGGTGAGGGGAGGTGCAGGGAGCAAGAGCGAACGCCATTACAAGATGGCTCTGGCTTCCTGTCTGTATTGAGGTAAATAACTCCATATTAGGCAGTGCCTTGGTGCCAACCGTGTTCAAGGTATGCGCATGCGCTTGACGCAACCTGTCCCGAGCCTATCCCGTGGCGCCTGATGGTGGCAAGCTGGTAGCAACCAATCAGTGGGCGCCTCGTTGCACTCCCCGCTATAAAAGTAGCTGCACATTCCGCCTCGCGCCCCTCGCCATCAACCCTCCTGTTAACCAAGAGCTCTCCAATAAAAGTGTGATCAAGAAGGATCCTCGTCTTGTGGTCGTTCTTCCCTGCGGGTCAGGGGGCTCGCCGCAGGGAGGGTTAATCAAAATCGAAGAGAGTATGTATAAGTCATATGGAAACCTACTTTTTTGGACAATGACACATTCAGAAGCCATAGATTGTTAGGCCCTCCAGACCAAATGGGCCAACAGGCACAACAGTGGCATGTCTGTTATAGGGGAAACCAACCACTCTCTAATTGGACTGGAGGTCTGCTCCACAGGAGGGAATACATGCCTGATAACACAAACCTATTATGGGGGAGTTCATGAGCCCTAGGGGTGTAATGCCTGCTGGTGTCTGGTTAAATGCATATATTATGCTCACCAAACTTCCCGGTAAGCACTTCTCTTAATGTTCATACCCATATGCTGAGAACAAGTGACAAAGGAGTACCCAGCACTGAAACATCTCTATCACACCTTCCAAAGCTCAGGGTCCACTGCAGAAGAGGTGGCAGAAAGAATGTAAGAGCCAAAGGAAGGGTAGGACTCCTACAATATGCTCTTCCAGACACAAAATGGTTTGGATACCCAACAAGCTTGGTTACACACAACAAGCTGTGTGTCCTGACACCTTCTTGCCTATCTAGGTACCAGGTTTGACCACAAGAGATGGCTGCTACAAACTTTTTGAAACTGATCTGGTAACACATTTCAGATTCAACTTTGCATCCTGAGAATTCTTCAATGTTTCTACAAGTCCATTAAATACAACTTGAAAGACTTTCTGGTTGCCACAAACATCTTTTCTGTTTACCAATAACAACTGTGCCCTACTGTGACAGGTTTTGCAAATAAAAATACCTGGAGCAGCAGTTTAGCAAACTATACTTTCAGTGGCACTCAACAACTGAAGTTTCCCCAAGCACAGCTCTGTAAGTTCTTGTAACATTACAAACTCCCCAAATGTATGCAACTTTGTCCATCTGGACTAATGTGGGTACTAGGGACTCAAACCCAGATGGCAGGCTTTGCAAGCAAGTGCCTTTAACCACTGCACCATCCCTCCAGTCCAGATTTTACTTTAAGCCCAAGGCCCTGAGCATGCTAAGCAAAGCTCAACCATGAGCTACAACTCCAGCCCTGATTAAGTCACATCTTTGGCCAAGGAATGTTATTTGCATATTACAGAACTAAACTTTACACAGTAACAATAACAGCTATTATTGACGTCTTCCAAACTAATCAATAGATTATAAAAGCAAGTGCTTTGATTACGCTGCTTTGGCTTTCCCGGCAGTGCTGAGGACTAAACTCAGAACTCTGCCCATCCCAGGCAAGAGGTGGAACTAGACTGAGCTATACCCTCAGCCCAAGAATTTACACTCTTGTCAATACACAGGAACACACTACACCATCAATACAATCTATCCGTTCTCTATCTAAATGATCCATTTCCTCCTTTTCATGCCACCATTTCTTCCCTAGAACATGCCAACAGTCAGGCCAGGCGTGGTAGCACATGTCTTTAATCCTCGCACTTGGGAGGCAGGTCAGCGGGCTAGACTGAGATCCTACCTCGGAAAAAAAATATTCCAATGTTCTACTATTGGTCTCCCTGCTCTAATTTTTTTTTTAATATTTTGAAACTTTATTTTTATTTATTCATTTGAGAGAGGGGGAGAGACAGAATGGGCACGCCAGGGCCTCCAGACACTGAAAATGAACTCCAGACGCATGTGACCCCTTGTGCATCTGGCTTACTTGGGTCCTGGGGAATCAAACAGAGGTCCTTTGGCTTTGCAGGCAAATGCCTTAACTGCTAAGCCATCTCTCCATCCCTCCCTGCTCTAATTCTTATTCTGACACAACCTACAAGCTAACTGCCAGAATCATCTTTGTAAACCTTGATCAAACTTTCATAATCTACTCCACTTTCAAACTACATCCATGACTCTCATATATCCTCTGATCCAGGCAGGGATTCCAAGCTCAAACACTTGTATGACCAAACAGATCACATCAACACTATGTGATGAGAACAAGAAAATAACCACTCTCTGACTCAAAAGCCCAGCAAGCACTGAGCTCCAATCTTCAAGCAAAACCAGAAACGGGTGTTTGGACATGCATGGTCCCTATCTTTAACACCTACAGATCAAGAAAAATTGTCTGTGGAACGCCTATCTATCATAGGCTGTCTATAATTTATGACCTAAAAGATAAAAGTCCAAGATTTGGTTATAATCTGCCTTTCCAAATTTACCTACCTCAGTTGTTCCAATCAGGCTATACTCCAGCTATCCATGAATCACTTATCCCTCCCTCCTCACAGAACAGACACCTTTGCCAAGTGCAATGGTACCCACCAGTGATCCCAACACTCAGGAAACTGACCCAGGGAGATTGCTGACAGTTCCAGGCCAGCCTAAGTTAAGAGTAAGACCCTGCCTCGAAAATTCAAACCAAAGCAAAAACAAAAAAGATATTCTTGGGAAAGGTAAGAAAACTGCAGTGTGGACATATGTATGGATAAAACATAGATGGTTATGTGGTTATATATGTGGGGGGAAGAAAACAGAAACAATAGTGTGTGAATAGACAGGAGGAGGCTGGAGAGATGGCTCAGTGGTTAAAGTGCGTCCTTGCTTTTGCCACTGCAGGACAGCACTGTGCAACCCATGCAAGCACATGGAGTATTCCAAGGGCACATATATATGCATAGGACACAAACACACTTAGGCACATTTGCCAAAAAAAAAAAAAAAAAAAAAGAAGAAGAAGAAAGATATACTCCTACACAGATGAAATGACATACAGGGTGCTGGTGAGATGGCTCAGTGGTTAAGGTGCTTGCTTACAAAGCCTAACAGGCAGGGTTCAATTCCCCAGTACCCAGATACACAATGTGCAGCATACATCTGGAGTTCCTTTGTAGAGGGAAGAGGCCCTGGCACACCCATTCATTTCTCTCTCTCTCTCTCTCCTGGCAAATAAACAAATAAATGAATTAAAAAAAGAAGAAGAGGGCTGGAGAGATGGCTTAGCGGTTAAGCGCTTGCCTGTGAAGCCTACGGACCCCAGTTAGAGACTCGATTCCCCAGGACCCACGTTAGCCAGATGCAGAAGGGGGCGCGTGCATCTGGAGTTTGTTTATAGTGGCTGGAGGCCCTGGCACGCCCATTCTCTCCCTCTCTCTCTCTGCCTCTTTCTCTCTATGCCTGTCACTCTCAAATATAAATAAATAAACTAAATAAATAAGAAGAAGAAATGGCATATGCATAAGGATATTCTTTATAATATGATATGCAATGGCAAGAGATTGGAGATGACCTACCATGCATCAGTCCAGAAGCTACACAAATTATGGCTTGATATATAACAAATGAGCATGAGCTTTTTTCTTTCCATGAGGTAGGGTTTTGCTGTAGCCCAGGCTGACCTGGAATTCACTACATAGTCTCAGGGTGGACTATACCTCACAGCAATCCTCCTACCTCTACCTCCCAAATGCTAGGATTAAAGTCTTGTGTCACCACACACAGCTATTTTCTTTTGTTTAACTTATTTCCCAGGGAGGCAGACAGAGAGAGAAAGAGAGAATTAATATGGGCGCCTCTGCAAAAGAACTCCAGATGGCTGGAGAGATGGCTTGGTGGTTAAGGCACTTGCCTGCAAAGCCAAAGGATCCCGGTTCAATTCCCCCAAGACCCACACAAGCCAGATGCACAAGGTGGTACATACATTTGGAGTTCATTTGCAGCAGCTGGAGGCCATGGCGTACCCACACCTCTTTTTCATTCTCTCTCTCAAATAAATAAATATAAAAATAAGGCAGCCATGTGTGGTGGTGCATGCCTTTAATCCCAGCACTCGGGAGTCAGAGGCAGGAGGATCACTGAAGGTTCGAGGCCACCCTGAGACTACATAGTGAACTCAAGTTCAGCCTGGGCTAGAGTGAGATCTTACCTCAACAAATAAATAAATAAATAAAACTGAAGATGCTAACTGGTGTAAAAATAAATGGACTGAGCCAGGTATGAGGGGGTACAATCCCAGCACTGGTGAAGTTGAGCCAGGAATATTTCAAGTTGTAGAAAGAATGCCAGCATATGGGGACATAGTGAGACCTGGTCTCAAAAGCAAACAACATAAAAAAAAAAAAAAAAAAAAAAGCCAGGCGTGGTGGTGCACACCTTTAATCCCAGCCCTTGGGAGGCAGAGGTAGGAGGAACACCATGAGTTCGAGGCCGCCCGGAGACTACATAGTGAATTCCAGGCCAGCCTGAGCTAGAGTGAGACCCTACCTAAAAAAAAAAAAAAAAAAAAAAAAAGTTAAAATCTCGAGTTTCAAGACTCCCTCAACTCTGAGTCCTGTAAAATCAAAAGAAATTAACATACTTCTAACACATAATAGCACAGGGTAAACATTTCCATTGCCATACCACCTAACAAGGAGAGATTGGACCAATGCAAAGTTAACCAGTAGACAAACATCTGCAGTTCAAGGCCAACATCTATAACCAATGATAAAAGTCTCTAGATTCCAATTCCACCCTCCAGCTAGCTGGCAGCCATTCCACAGTTCTGGTATATACAAACCATCTTCAGTTCTACACTGCAAACCACTCTTCATAGCTACGGCCAATGGCCTTACTGAGTTTCCACACAGGAATTTCAACCCTGTTTCTCATTGTTGCATTTCAGCAGCAAGTGGAACAGGTTTATCTTCATGCAGTAACCTCACTAGGTCTCCACACAGGGATTTCAACTATTTCACATTACCCAGAGGTTACTTCCAAAACCAACAAAACCATGTTGCAAATCCAATAACCCTTTCCAGTATCTGTTATACTGCAGAGTAGCAGGTAGGGCTACAAAATTTGTTAATCCGGGGGGAATAAATCTCTTTTTGTTTGTTTGTTTGGTTGGTTTTGGTTTTTCAAGGTTGGGTTTCACTCTAGCCCAGGCTGACATGGAATTCACTATGTAGTCTCAGGGAGACCTTGAACTCATGGTGATCCTTTTAACACTGCCTCCTGTAGGGGGGGTTAAATCTTGACTTTGAAGCACTGTATACTTCTTTAGAATTGTTCAAATCACATCCTCTCAAAAGAATTGGCATTCCTAGGTTGGAGAAGATGGCTTAAGTGTTTAAGGCACTTGCCTGCAAAGCCAAAGGACCCTGGTTCGATTCCTCAGGACCCACGTAAGCAGATGCAAAAGGAGGCGCATGCATCTGGAATTCATTTGCAGTGGCTGGAGGCCCTGGCATGCCCAGTCTTTCTCTTACTCTCTCTCTACCTCAAATAAATAAATAAAATATATTTTTAAAAATTGGCATTCCCATTAGCTTGATCATTCTGTGGCTCACCCTCAGGGCATCATTTCCATTCTTTCAATGCAAAACAGTTGGGCCACCCTTGATGGTGGTACTCTGCTTAGCAATTATAGCTTTAGTAACCCAAAACCTCTGTGCCAATAACTTCAAGCTTGCTTAAATTTTTCCTGTGATACAAAGTCTCACCAGAATAGTCCATCAAGCTCTCCTCACAGCACTGCAAGGCTTCTCCAATCCAAAGTACCAAATCCTTCCACATTCCTCCTATCCACGAGTTCCAAAAGACCTAAACCCATATGGTCATATTCATCACAGCAAGGACCCCACTCCTGTTACCAATTTTACTTTAGCAGTTACCATTCAAAGCTAAGGCAAACACCTGACCAGAAGCCACTTATGGGAGGAAAGGGTTTGTGATGGTTTGATTCAGGTATCCCCCAAAACCTTAGGTGTTCTAAACGCTAGACTCCCAGCTGATACAGAATTGGGAATTAACGCCTCCTGGAGAGGGTGTATTTTGGGGGGTGGGCTTATGGGTGTTAAAGCCAGTTTCCCCTTGCCAGTGCTTGACACATCTCCTGTTCCTGCTGTCTACCTTATGTGGGCCAGGGGGTGATGTCCACCCTCTGCTCATGCCATCATTTTCCCCAGCCATTGTGGAGCTTCCCCTGGAGCATGTAAGCCAAAATAAAGCTCGTTTTCCCACAAGCTGCTCTTGGTTGGGTGATTTCTACCAACAATGCAAACCTGACTACAACAGGGTTTATTTCAGGCTTACAGAAGCCTAGGGAAACATCATCAATGGTGCAAGACTCTGGCTTACTTCCACAGATCAAAGCAGAGACAAGAACAGCCAGAGCTCAAACTGCTCTTTACACACCTAGCAGGGCTAGACTATAAGATCTGCCCCCCGTAAGATACCTCTTTCCCAACAGGGTTTTGCCCACTAGAGACTCAAATTGCAAGCTTAATCTTAATCAGAAACACCTGAGGGCTGGAGCGATGGCTTAGCAGTTAAGGCGCTTGCCTGCAAAGCCTCATGACCCAAGTTCAACTCCTCAGAACCCACATAAGACAGACACACACGGTGGCACATGCATCTGGACTTGGTTTGAGTGACTACACGCCCTCGTGTGTTCATTCTCCTTCTCTCTATATAAGTTAAAAAAAAAAATACACTAAGTCTATGGGGGCATCCATTGAAACGACCACAGGATGCTCAACCATGGACCACAGCTTGAATCTCAAATGAGATTTTACTTTACTCTGAAACTGCACATGTGACTAGATAAATGCAAATTTAATAGAAATTAACTTTAAGTTAAAATTGAGTTAGTCATAGAGACACATTTCTAAATTGCCATACAAGCCAATAGGCTGATATACACGTAATTCCAGCACTATAAAGGATAAGGCAGAAAGACCACAAATTCAAGACAGCCTAAGTTATAGAGTAGGGCTCATGAAGCTCTACCCCTCCCAGAGGGGAAGGGAGAAATGGTTTCTTCAGTGGCATGGGCACTGTAAGGTACCTATGCTCCTGTGGACAACCTAAAACTCACTGAATCACAAAAGGGAGGGGGAACAGAGAAAAAAGGGGGGAGAATGGAGGGAGGCAATGACAAATGAAGGGGGACTGGCTGAGTAGGGCTGAAGGGGATGGGCAGGAGTGGAACGGGAATAGAAGAATGTTATGGGGGGATGTTGGAGAGATGACTCAGTGGTTAAAGATGCTTGCTTGCAAAGCCTCCTAGCCTGGGTTCAAAAATGTTATGGGGACTTAATATAAACAAAATACGTTATATTCATGTATACAAATGTCATGACAAGCCAGGCATGGTGGTGCATACCTTTTTTTTTTCCTAAGGCAGAGTCTCACTCTAGCCCAGGCTGAGCTGGAATTCACGATGTAGTCTCAGGGTGGCCTCGAACTCATGGCGATCCTCCTACCTCTGCCTCCCGAGTGCTGGGATTAAAGGCGCATGCCACGACACCCAGCATTGGTGCATACTTTTAATCCCACCACTCATAAAGCAGAGGTAGGAGGATCACTGTGAGTTGGAGGCCAGTCTGGAGTCACACAGTGACATCCAGATCAGCCTGGGCTAGAGTAAGATCCTACCTGGGGGAGAGGGGGGAGAGGGAATGTCATGACAAAACCCACTATTATGTATAAATAATATATGATAGCTCAGCATGGTAGCACATGCCTTTAATCTCTCTTGAGAGGCAGAAGCAGGAAGATCACCATGAATTCAAGGCCACCCTGAGACTACACAGTGAATTCCAGGTCAGCCTTGACTAGAGTGAAACCCTGCCTCAAGAAAAAAAATTTTTTTTTCACATAAAAAAATAGCCACATTTCTGGCAGCTACCATATGAAGAGCATAGATGTTAGACATTCCCATCTTTGCAGAGGGCCCTGTCGGACAGCACTACTCGGAAAGATAACCTCAGCCTCACTGTAGAAGTTCTCTTGGGAAAGGGCACTGGTGGACTGGTGGAAACTGAGGCTGTACTTTTTTCCAGAGAAGAATAGAAACAGGTATTTAGCAATGGTTTCCTTTTCCCTACAAATGATTTTGAAGCTTGCTGTTGTGGCTGCTTTGCAGACAGCGTCTCACAGCCCAGGCCAGCCTTGAACTCATAGCCAGCCTCCCAGGTGCACCTAACTGCAATGATTTCTTAGTCGGAAAGCTATACAGTTTTAGCTTCAAGATCTTTGCCACTGCATTTGTACGTGGATGACATTCTAAGCTAGAACACAGAGGTAAAGGCACTCTCTCTGAAGCCATCCTGCCTGGAACCACGTATTTACCTCAGTTTCACCAGTAACAACGGCTACTGTACGATGAGTTCATACTTAAGGTGCCTAGGGTCATGCCTCATTCTCTCTCTCTCTCAAATAAAGAAACGTCTAAAAAGTATATAAATGTAGAAATAAATAAATAATCAATAAATACCAGGAGGAATGTAGAAGATGCAGGTTGGAGTGTACTAGACCAAATGCTATTTCCCTACATAGAGTACATGCTGACATGCAATGCACTGCCTCCCTTAGAGGCTATTAATTATTTTTTTAAATATTTTTATTTATTAGTTATTTGACAGAGAAAGAGAGACAGAGAGAGAGAGAGAATGGGAACACCAGGGCCTCCAACCACTGCAAACAAACTCCAGAAGTGTACACCCCTTGTGCATCAGGCTAACATGGGTTCTAGGGAAATCGAACCTGGGTCCTTTGGCTTTGTAGGCAAATGCCTTAACTGCTAAGCCATACCTCAATCCCAATTAATTATTTTGTTAATATTTATTTATTTGAAAGAACTACAGAGAAAGAGACACATAGAAAGAAATAGAATGGGGCACCAGAGCCTCTAGTCACTGCAAACAAACTTAGATGCTTGTGCCACCTTATGCATCTGGCGTTACATGGGTACTGAGGAATTGAACTCGGGTCCTTAGGCTTTGCAGGCAAGCACCTTAATCTCTCCAGCCCTGAAATTATTTTTTTAAATACTTTATTTTATTTATTTGATAGAGAAAATGGGGGCACCAGGACCTCTTGCCACTGCAAATACCAGATGCATGTGCCACATTGTGTTTTGTTTGCAAACAAACATCTTTAAGTGCTGAGCCATCTCCCCAGGCGCAATGAATTCTTTTTATATCCTTTTGACTGATGAAAGAGCTGCCTATTTTTACTAAGCAAGCAGAGCACCAGAAGTTACTAGATACTATGAGGAACAATGAGCTGACAAGTCCTTCAGGTAAAAACCCACTGCAGAAAGTCAAGTCAAATCCAGAAGGGTGCGCTATGAATCTCAGTAATGCAGTAAGATGGGGACACAGATACTCAAACTCGAAAGCCAGGTGGTGTGGCGCACGCCTTTAATCCCAGCACTTGGGAGGCAGAGGTAGGAAGGTGGATCACCATGAGTTCGAGGCCACCCTGAGACTACATAGTGAATTCCAGGTAAGCCTGAGCTAGAGTGAGACCCTAGCTGGAAAAAAAATTTTAAACCGGAATCTTGGCTCTGCCACTTAGCTAGATGACTCTACACAAGCTGAATTTGCTGATTACTTAATAAACTGAATTTCACTTTCTATAAAATGCGGGTGAAACACTGAGCAATTATCTAGGAACCGGTGGCATGCCTACCACTAGTCCCTAGGCTCAGCACGGAGGTCAACAAGCAGCTTCCATCAGGAGCAAATCATTCCAAAACCATCCCAAGTGCCAAGGAAAAAGACCACAACTTACATAATGACTACAAAAAATGATGACCACGAGCCGGGCGTGGTGGTGCATGCCATTAATCCCAGCACTTGGGAGGCAGAGGTAGGAGGATCACCATGAGTTTGAGGCCATCCTAAGACTACTCTACATAGTGAATTCCAGGTCAGCCTGAGCTAGAATGACACCCTACCTTGAAAAAAAAAAAAAAGTTAACCAGGTAGTCATTGTAAATCCTGTCAAGTAGCACCTCAAAAGGCCATTTGTGTTCTACATTTTATAAGCTACCTCCCTAGCGCCCCTGTTTACTATATTCTCTTTTAAGACTCTGAGTAAACAACACTGAGGCTAATAACCACACTTCCATTGAGACAAGCCTCCACTGAGCCATACCCAACAGGACAGGAAGCACAAATACTCAGTCCTTCAACTCCCCAATAATGTAAAAAGGAAATGGCAAGGTTTGGGAGGGGTTGGTTGGTGGGGTTTCTTGTCTTTGGGAGGATTTCTTTTTGGTTTTTGTTTTTAAAAACAAAGTCTTGCCGGGCGTGGTGGCGCACGCCTTTAATCCCAGCACTAGGGAGGCAGAGGTAGGAGGATCACCATGAGTTCAAGGCCACCCTGAGACTACATAGTGAATTCCAGGTCAGCCTGGACCAGAGTGAGACCCTACCTTGAAAAACCAAAAAAAAAAAAAAAAACAAAGTCTTGCCGGGCGTGGTGGCACATGCCTTTAATCCCAGCACTCAGGAGGCAGAGGTAGGAGGATTGCCTTGAGTTCAAGGCCACCCTGAGACTCCATAGTGAATTCCAGGTCAGCCTGGGCTAGAGTGAGACCCTACCTCGAAAAACAAAAACAAAACAAAACAAAAAAAAGTCTTACTCTGCAGCCCAGGCTGGGTCAAGCTCACAGAAATCCTCCTGCCTCAGCCTCCCAAGTGTTGGGGTTACAGGCATAAGCCACCTCACCTGGCTTTGAAAAGAATTTTTTTAAAGCTTCTTTCAGCAAGGTGAGTTCCACAAAACAAAACAATACAGGGCAATGGCTTACCTGGAAAACATTTTGCACTTCAGATCACCAATCCCGAATGAATGGGAACATTCCCTTTCAGACTAGTCTGAGAAAAGACAGCAGTCAAGCATCTTCCAAGATCCTTTCCGTTTACTGTATCCAGCTTTCTTCAACAAAATCCCAAACATGCACTTCGGTAACTGTTGAAAGACAGAAAGCAATCCATACACCCACCATGGCACCAGCGGCAGAGGGCAGCCACCAAGAAATGGAAGGAAGGGTCAATGGACAGTGGCTCTGAGGCACAGCAGTGACAACCCCAAGGCAGCTACTTGTTATAAAAGGTCTAAGGCAGGATTCCTCACTTCTGCATTGAGAGAAGGATTCAAACTCCTATGTGACAAGTAATGAAACATACCAAATATTGATATTATCCATATCATACAATTTCCAGATGAGAATGGCTTAAAAATTTCCCCTTACCATCCACATGAATTGTTCCTGACCATTCTTGTAGCTACAAAAAATGTCCTTACTTTTCTGAAGGTTCAAATATCTCTCAATAAAGCTATTTACTTAAGTATGTAACAAAGAAATCTTTCTGTTTACTACACAGAAGACACCTCATGTTACCTAAAGCTCTGAAGCTCAGCTGTAATATAGAGCATCTTAACCACACAACACACAAGCAAACTTCTGGTTCAATAAAGGCCTATGCCGCACAATGGCCAGTAAGCAGGTAAAACTAACAAGATAATAAGAACACTGACAAATAATTAACAAGGTGGCAAATACCTAGTAGGTGGTAAAACCCATACCTTTCTCACACAGCACAGCTGTCTCCCATGTCCAAGGGTCAGAAAACCCATTATTGGGACAGAAGAAAAGAAAGTAGGTTTTACTCTCAAAGGTCTTACATTAATGAACATGGGAATGGAGAACTAAAAAACAAAGGTAAAAATTCAGTCCTGAATAGCCTGAATAGATCATTCCACTTGACACACATGTCATTACCTAAGATCCAGGCAACCCCAATGGTTCAAGCAGAGTACATTAAATGGTGATTAAGCAGTCTGTATATCAGAGCAAACTGTTTGTGACAAAGAATCTGTAATCCCCTTGAAACCAAGTAATTTTTAATTCTAAGATTTATTAACAGTCCACACGCAATGACTAAAGATGTTCTGATTATTCACATTCTGAGCACAACTGAAATGAGTGTATTACCAATTTATGACCAACATCACCACCTCACTATAATAATGAGATGGACATATTAGTACTCACAACTTAAAAGAAAGCACTTAAGTAAAACACTAAACAAAAAGTGAGTGCTTGGGGGATGGAGAGATGGCTCAGCAATTAAACGTGCTTGCTTGCAAAGCCTGATGGCCTGGGTTCAATTCCCCAGTAACCATGTAACGACAGTGCACAAAGTGGTGCACACATCTGGAGTTCTGCAGTGGCAAGAGGCCCTGGCATGCCCATACTCATTCATTCTCTCTCTCTCTCAAATAAATAAAAGTACTTTTTTAAGTGAATGCTCAAGGTTTTCTCACTAATTGATATTAGTCTTGAGTAAAGAATAAACTGGGGGGCTGGAGGGATGGCTTAGCAATTAAGGCGTTTGCCTACAAAGCCAAAGGACCCAGGTTCGATTCCCCAGGACCCACATTAGCCAGATGCTCAAGGAGTCACATGCCGGCTAGAGTTTGCAGTAGCTGGAGGCTCTGGCACACCCACTCATTCTCTCTCTCTCTCTCTCCCCCTCTTTCTCTGTCAAATAAATAAATAAAAAAAAATAAAGTGAAACAGGTAGAGATCAGCAGGAAGTCTTTACATCTTTAAAAATAAATAAATAAATAAACTGGGGCTGGGTCTAATTCCAGCACTTTGGGAGGCAAGAAGATCACCATAAATTCAATGCTACCTTGAGACTACAGAGTGAATTCCAGGTCAGCCTTGGCTACAGCAAGACCCTACCTGGAAAAGCCATAAAATAAATTAATAAAAAGCCAGTGGCACACGCCTTTAATCCCAGCACTCAAGCAGGCAGAGGTAGGAGGATGGCCGTGAGTTCAAGGCCATCATTACTACAGAGTGAATTCCAGGTCAGCCTGAGTTAGAGTGAGGGCCCACCTCGAAAAAACAAAGTAAATAAATCAATAAATAAACTGGGGGCTGGAAAGAGCACTTGTCTGCAAAGTCTAATGACACAACTTCAATTCTCCAGTACCCACATAAAGCCAGATGCACAAAATAGTGCATGTATCTAAAGTCTGTATGCAGTGACTGGAGGGCCTGGGAAGCCCATTCTCTCTGTCTCCTTTCTCTCTGTTTGCAAATAAATAAATAAATTTTTATTTATTTATTTTTACTTTTTTTTTTTTTGCTTTTTCGAGGTAGGGTCTCACTCTAGCTCAGGCTGACCTGGAAATCACTCTGTAGTCTCAGGGTGGCCTCGAACTCATGGTGATCCTCCTACCTCTGCCTCCCAAGTGCTGGGATTAAAGGCGTGCGCCACCACACCCAGCTACATAAATTTTAAAAAAATTTTTTTTTTTTTGGTTTTTCAAGGTAGGGTCTTGCTCTAGCCCAGGCTGACCTGAAATTAGTCCCAGGCTAGCCCTGAACTACCTCAGCCTCCCTGGTGCTGGGATTAAAGGCGTGAGCCACCATGCACAGCCATAAAAAATATTTAAAAAAAAAAAAAAAGGTAGCCGTCCGTGGTGGCGCACGCCTTTAATCCCAGCACTCAGGAGGCAGAGGTAGGATGACTGCTGTGAGTTCAAGGCCACCCTGAGACTCTACAGCAAATTCCAGGTCAGCCTGGGCTAGAGTGAGACCCTACCTCGACAAAAAAAAAAAAAAAAAAAAAAAGGCTGGGTGTGTTGTACGACTTTAATGCCAGCACTGGGGAGGCTGAAGTATGAGGATCACCATGAGTTCAAGGCCACCCTGAGACTACATGGTGAATTCCAGCTCAGCCTGAGCTAGAGTCAGACCCTACCTCCAAAAACCAAAAAAATTAATAAAAAAAAAAAAGAATAGGGCTGGAGAGATGGCTTAGTGGTTAAGGCACTTGGCTGCAAAGCCAAAGGACCCAGGTTCGATTTCCCAGGACCTACATAAGCCAGATGCACAAGGGGGTGCATGTGTCTGGAGTTTGTTTGCAGCAGCTGGAGAACCTAGCACACCCACTCTCTCTCCCCTCTCTCTACCTGCCTATTTCTCTCTCTCTCTCTCTCAAATAAATTGAAAAATAAATAAAAGAATAAAGTGGGCCACGTGCAGTGGCACACACCTTTAATCCTAGCACTCAGGAATCAGACAGGAAGACCTGTGAGTTCAAGGCCAGCCTGGTACAACAGAGTGAGCTCCAAGTTAACCCTGGGCTAGAGTGAGACCCTACCTCAAGGAGGGTAAAAAAAAAAGAGGGCATGACCTGAGCTTGATTACCCAGCATCCACATAAAACCAGATGCACAAGGTGGTGCATGCATATGGAGTTAATTTGCAGCAGCTGGAGGCCCTGGCATGCCCATTCTGTCTGTCTTGTCTCTCTCTCTGCTTGGAAATAATTTTTTTTTTTTTGGTTTTGTTTTTCAAAGTAGGGTCTCGCACTAGCCCAGGCTGACCTGGAATTTACTATATAGTCTCAGAGTGGCCTTGAATTCACAGTAACCCCCCAACCTCTGCCTCCTAAGTGCTGGGATTAAAAGCATGCACCACCATGCCTGGCTAAATAATGATTTTAAGAAAAAAAAAAAAAAAAAGTAAAATGGAGGTCTAGGGATATAGCTCAGCTGGTAGTCTGCTGGCCTAGCTTGCAAAAACTCCCTGAGCCAGGCGTGAATTCCAGGTCAGTCTGGGCTAGTGTGAAACCCTAACTCGAAGAAGAAGAAAAAAGCCCTGTGTCCAGTCCCTAGCATCACATAAGCCAGGCATGATGGCAGACATTCAAAGTCATCCTCCAATACATAGTGAGCTCTATCCTGAGATAAAGGAGACCATGTCACACAAAAATATAAAGGGGGGGCTAAAACTGGAATCCCAATTTTGACAAAAGTATCTAATGAGCTATGGCAAGTGGCTAACTGCTAAAATAGTACATTATGGCTTTTCCAAGTATGACTTATTTATAGCCAAAAGACAGGAGAGCTGATAGCTAACCACAACCATTTCACCAACTCATTTCCTTGGCCTTTCCCTGTACTAGGGAGCTAAAATCTCCCCCTTCCCTTCACAGTAAGCCTGTCTTCAATGCCTCACAGGTGGCAAGCCTAGGGCAAGATTAGCAGATTGCAGGCTAGTGGCAGGACAGAGTTCTTCCTATCTTCTGCCCCGTTTTCTTTGTCTCTCTGGAGTGGTCATCTCAGACAACTGAAGTATAGTTGATTATTCTATTATTATTATTATTATTATTATTATTATTATTATTATTGGACTCATCTCTTTATCTTCATATCCCTCATTTTTAATGTTATTGTCCCAATGTTTCTACACTGCCTTCCATCCTAAAGCCTTCATGTTGACTAACATGAGGGAGTTTCCTGAAAGTGCTTCCAGCTGAATCACAAAACTACAAAATTTAACTGCCGTTAAAACAATTACGGCCATGGTTAGAGACACTACTGGACTGTCAGGTCTTCCTAGTCTGTCTCTCATTTACCTACAAAGACATACTTCCTGTCAAGCAGTTGTGATCAAGCAGAAACTTATCGAGCTCATTCCTGACCAACAGGTTTTCCCCCCACTGTAATTCAACTCACAATAATATAAGCCAGAAGGAAACTGCTTATTCTACTAAAGGTCAGTATCACCAGCTTTGCTAAAAATAAGAAAATCATAATTTCCCAGAATAACCTACGCCGATCAAACATTAAGTCACAATGTTCAGTGCTCACTGAACACTGATTAAGCGCTTTCTCTTTCTACTGGAAATACTGAAAACAGGAGTTGGGGGAGGGGAGGTCTCTATGTAGTTATAGGAAAGGTTTAATCACGCCAACTGGCAGTTCTTACCAAATATCATACTACCATACCGCTTTGATTTTCTATGCCAGTGCTAATACTGTAAGATTTCATTATTTTCCCCAAAAGTGGCTCATGAAATGTATGGGCTAAAAGCAACTCAGTATTAAGCCCATGTAACATTTCACAAATATATAAATATATGCACAGCTCATTAAAAAATAAATATGCTGGGCGTGCTGGCGTACACCTTTAATCCCAGCCTGGGGTAGGGCAGGCTGTGAGTTTGAGGCCACCCTGAGACTACATAGTGAATTCCAGGTCAGCCTGGGCTAGGGCAAGACCCTACCTCAATAAGGCAAAAAGTAAATAAAACCTGCCAGGCACGGTGGTGCACACCTTTTCCCCAGCACTCAGGAGGCAGAGGTAGGAGGATCACTGTGTACTGTAAGAGCCCAGCCTGAGACTAGAGTGAGTTCCAGGTCAGTCTGGGCTACAGTGAGTCCCTACCTGGGGGAGGTCAGTAGATCTTAAAAGGTTTCACATCATGAAAAACCAAAAACCTACCATCAATTTAAATCAAAACCATCTACTGAGCACTGTGTACTAAGAACACACAAAGCAGTAAAGGCCACTGGATACAGCTTTGGCCAAGGAGCAGAGATACCACAAGTTCGTACAACTGTCAGTAAGGTATGTCCCATGGAAGTGAAGATCATTAAGAAAATTAGTAGCACAGGTGCAACTTTCCAAAAGAGAAGCGTAAGATCTAATAATGGATTTAAAAAAAAAAAAAAAAGAACTCAGCCGGGCGTGGTGGCGCACGCCTTTAATTCTAGCACTCGGGAGGCAGAGGTAGGAGGATTGCTGTGAGTTCAACGCCACCCTGATAATACAGAGTGAATTCCAGGTCAGCCTGGGCTAGAGCTAGAGACTACCTTAAAAAAATAAAACAAAACAAAACAAAAAAGTCCCAGAAAAACCATAGCTCACCACTTAATGACACCTACTAAAAAGAGCACTGAAACCCAGCATGGTGGCGCACCATGCCTTTAATCCCAGCCCTCAGGAGGCACAGGAGGCACAGGTAGAAGGAGCACCATGAGTTCAAGGTCAGCATGGAAGTACAGATTCCAGGCCACCCTGAGAATACAGAGTGAATTCCAGGTGTGCTAGAATGGGACCCTAACTCAAAAAAACCAAATAAATAAACAGTAACTAGTGTAACCACTGCTTGTACGTACTTCAAGATAAATACAAAGTGTCAGAATCCATTTCATTTAATGACTGCCATACTGTATGTATAAGTAGAGCCACAGATCCAAAACAAGATGGTATCTGCCACTGACGTATAAGCTGTCATCAGGAGGCAGTATCCATCATATCTTGTGGGCTGCCAGGCCTTGATTAGCACAAGATAAGACTGCCAAGATGTGATCTGAGGCAATCTGGCCAGAGATTTAAGTAGCTTTCAATAAATGGGCTGTTGGGACAGTGTGAAAGACCATGATGCTCCAAACTTTGACGGGAGTACAGAGTAAAGGATGAGGAAAAGCCAGAGGGAGCCTGAGGATTTAAAGGGGGCTGAAAGTGATGAGGATCCTTCTCCCGGGATCCCAGAGAGCTCACAGAGAAAATCTGGTTCTAGAATTCCTTGGCCCAAATGCCAATACTCACAGGGATATATGAGCTATTCTTTGAGTCTATGTGATGGCCTAATGATGTTCCTGGACTGTCTGTTTCAAGACTGACTACAGCAGTCCAGGCCAAGATAAGCAGTATAGGAACATGGGCATCCTTCTCAACCTGAAAGGACACTTCATCTTTTACAAAAGACGTACATATTTAAGCAAAAGCCTCTTTGAGCAGGTCAAGGCTATAAATATACACATGGTTTTCTCATTTGGACCCGTGGAAACCTCCATCTGCTTCATCACAGGTGTCAGTATACTGCCACAAGCATGAGAGGCCTGAGACAGGAACAAAGACCCCACCTCCTGACCCACAAGCCACTGGCCCCACTCTGTCAATGACAGAAGGAGGGGAATCAACCAAAAGGAAGAAGTAATAATTTCTCTTATCAGCTTCTTTCATCTCCTTGGTTTTGTAGCCTGCCTATATTGAATAGCTCTAAAAATAGCATTTTTCATACCTTCTTAGTAAAGACCACAGTATATTTTAATCTGCGCTGCTTTATCCAAATAATGTAGCCACTTAAAAGAAAAAGTCAGGAGCGGGGTATGGTGGCGCACTTGGGAGGCAGGGGTAGGGGGAATGCTGTGAGTTTGAGACCAACTGAGACTATATAGTGAAATCCAGGTCAGCTAGAGGTGGGCTAGAGTGAGACCCCACCTCAAAAAAAAAAAAAAAAAAAGATAGTCACAAAGGAAATTACTCACTAAGGTCACTTAGCAGAAATATTTCAATAGCAAGTAAGATTATAAGCCGTCCATTAATTGTGCAGAGGGAGTTTTGCTCACACCCATATATGAGGCAGAATTAACATCCCTAAAGTTTTCATCACCTTCTGCTGCCATTTCATCAAAAGAATCATCTTTCTCTCAGTGCTTTCTGATGAGTGAACATCAACTCATTCAGAACTCAACAGTCAATCAATGGGATACACAATGCATTCTGCTGTCTTTCCAGTGAAATCCAACAACTAGATATAACCTAGTGAACTGTGTATGCGATTTCCAAGATGGATTGCTACTCTTCTCATTCATAAGAAAACTATTACCAAAGTCATGACTTTGAAAAATAAGTCCATCAAGGAAGCCCAGCACTTGTGAAAGCAACTGTAAATTTGCCTGTCTCTCACTCAAGAGCTTATAGTCTTTGTAGTATGCACACTGGTACTTGCAGGACAGGAGCCAGTTGAAAGCCAGCCCAAGGTGGAGGGAAGGGGAGGGAAGAAACTAGAATCTTATCAAATATACAAAAGGCCCAACTTGTGGCCCACACCTTTAATCCCAGTATTCAGGAGATAGGAGGATAGCCTTGAGTTCCAGGTCAGCCAGGGCTAGATGGAAACCCTACCTCAAAAATAAAATAGCCAGGGCATGGTGGCACACACCTTTAGTCCTAGCAGAAGTAAGAGGATCACTGTGAGTTCAAGGCCACCCTTGAACTACATAGTGAATTCCAGGTCAGCCTGGGCTAGAGTGAGCCCCTACCTCAAAAAAAAAAAAAAAAAAAAAGAAATGGAGATGGGGAATGTGAAGGCAATCTGGTTGCAACATCTGTCACCCCACTGATCTGGTTGGCTAGACGAGTGTTCCCTTCCTCCCTCCCCACTCCATCAAAGAGGACAACCTTCCATTAATAGAGGACAGATCTTGGCTGCACTCCCCTGCTAGAAACTCCAAACAAGCTCTCAAGAAATGGAGATAGGGGCTTGAGAGATGGCTTAGCAGTTAAGGAGTTTGCCTGAGAAGCCTAAAGACTGAAGTTC
Source organism: Dipus sagitta (assembly GCA_036346955.1). Lineage (NCBI taxonomy): Eukaryota > Metazoa > Chordata > Mammalia > Rodentia > Dipodidae > Dipus > Dipus sagitta. The sequence goes on along the minus strand of CM070777.1, from coordinate 44,338,020 downwards.
AACTCCCCAGTAGGTACGGAAGCCAGATACACAAGGTGGCGCATGCTTCTGGAGTTCGTTTGCAGTGGCTAGCAGCCCTGGTGTGCCCATTTTCTCCTTCTCTCTCACTCAAATAAATAAATAAATAAGATAAAATAAATGGGGGCAGGGCATGGTAACACACACCTTTAATCCCACCACTTGGGAGGCTGAGATAGGAGGATTGCCTTGAGTTCAAGGCCACCCTGGACTACATAGTAAATTCCAGGTCAGCCTGGGCTAGAGTGAGATCCTACCACAAAAAAATATATATATAATATTATATAATATAAATGAAGATAGGATAAGGCTGGAGAGATGGCTGAGCAGATGTTTGCAAATCCTGACAGCCTCGGTTTGATTCTCCAGCACCTGCCGCATAAAGCTAGATGCACAGAGTGTCTGGAGTTAGTTTACAGGGGCAAGAAGCCTTGGAGTGCCCGTTCTCTCTCCTTCTCCTTGCAAATAAATAAATATACAAGAAATGGAGATAAACTGGGTGTGGTGGAACACACCTTTAATCCCAGCACTCAGGAGACAGAGGTAGGAGAATGGCTTTGAGTTTGAGGCCAGCCTCAAACCCTACCTGGGAAGGGGGAGTATAGATATAATCAAGAAGTGTCTCCCCTCATTCCCTCTTACACTGTGTGCTCTGCCCAGTGAGCACAGCTGACACATGCAGCACAGACAGCCGTACTGGCATACTGAAGATGACACATCAAAATCTGAACTAGTTCATGCTCTGGGCTCTCAAAATGCCAGTTCAGCCGGGCGTGGTGGCACACACCTTTAATCACAGCACTTGGGAGGCAGAGGTAGGAAGATTGCCGTAAGTTCGAGGCCAGCCTGAGAATACAGAGTGAATTCCAGGTCAGCCTGTGCTAGTGCGAGACCCTACCTCAAAAAAATAATAATAATAATAATATGCCACTTTAGGGCTGGAGAGGTGACTTAGCGGTTGAGGCACTTGCCTGTGAAGCGTGAGGACCCAGGTTCCTCAGTACCCATGTTTGCAGTGGCTAGAGGCCCTGCTCCCTCCCTCCCGCTTTCCCTCTCTCTCAAACTTTTTAAAATATTTCAGCACTTGGGAGGCAGAGGAAGGAGGATCTCCGTGAGTTCAAGACCACCCTGAGACTACAGAGTGAATTCCAGGTCAGCCTGGGCTAGAGTGAACCATACCTCGGAAAACTAAAAAAAAAAAAAAAAATTTAGCCTACTCCTAGAAACTAAATGCAGTGGTGAGTACAAAAAGTCACATGCAACTGGATTTTAAGGCATTATCATTTCTGAGTTTGATCCTGGACTATTCCACCAATGGCTCAGAGCCCGTGCTACCTACTACATTAAAATAAAAGCCTAGCCGGGCATGGTGGCGCACGCCTTTAATCCCAGCACCCAGGAAGCAGAGGTTGGAGGATCGCCGTAAATTCGAGGCCACCCTGAGACTCCACAGTGAATTCCAGGTCAGCCTGGGCTAGAGTGAAACCCTACCTCGAAAAAAACGAAAAATAAATAAATAAAAGTCTACATGTTCAGGAAGCAGGGTTGTCTGTACGAATTCATTATTTCTTTCAAGTAATGTCTAAACACCTAAATACAATCCTATTTTAGGCCTGGAGATGGCTCAGTGGTTAAAAACACTTGATTTACGAAGCCTGACAACCCAGGTTTGAGTCCCCCAGTACCCACTGGTGCATGCATCTGGAGTTCATTTGCCCTGGCATGCCCATTCTCGCTCTCTCTCTGGCTCTCTGCTTGCAAATAAAAATAAATATAAACCTAGTTTAAAACTGATCATAGTTACTACTTTTGTTAAATTTTAAACGTTGTACATTAAATCCCAAGTTACAATGTCCTTATATGTGTGATCAGTAACAAGTACTACCATACAAAATCAAAATTATGGTGAGGTAGGGGAGATGCTGTGGATTGAACCCAGGACTCATACCTGTGGTTACATTCTAGCCCTAAAATCAACTTTTTTTTTTTTTTTTTTTTTTTTTAGGTAGGGTCTAGCTCTAGCCCAGGCTGACCTGGAATTCACTATGTATCTCAGGGTGGCCTTGAACTCAATTCCCCTACCCCTACACCAGAGTGCTGGGATTAAAGGCATAAACCACCACGCCCAGATAAAATTATAACCATAAACAGTCAGTAAATATGGGCCAAAGATTCTTTTTCAAACATACATTCAAAGGCAATGGATTATACAGTATTTCTTCTAATTCTCTTGAAAATGAAGACATTTTAGTTGGTTTTTGTTTGGTTTTGTTTCTTGCTAAATGAATGGAGATGAAAGGAATGCAGAACAGCCTATTTCATAGTAGTACGGCATTTAATCTTTTCAATTAGAGGTATTACTCACATTGTAAGTAGATGCTGAAAAGGAATTATTACTCAACAAATGAATAAAAACCCACAAGTGACAATGTTCCTTTGAAAACAACCATGTACACATGTGTACACACGCATACATACACATGTGTGCGTATACACACACACACACACACATACACACACAGCAGCAGCAGCAACTACCAGAAAGCACCCTCCCCTATACTATACTTTTCAAGAATGCTGGACAAGTTCAAGTCTGCAAATGACAACAAAATCAGACTACCTCTGTATTTGTGCTTCTGTATTTGCAATCTTTTTTTTTTTTTTTTTTTTTAAGGTTAAGACAGTACAGCTGGGTGTGGTGTCGCACGCCTTTAAACCCAGCAGAGGTAGAAGGATCCTTGTGAGTTCAAGGCCATCCTGAGACTACATAGTAAATTCCAGGTCAGCCTAGGCTAGAGTGAGACCCTATTTTGAAAATCCAAAAAATGAAAGAAAGAAAAAGGACAGAGAGGGCAGGAGGGGCCGGCGTAGAGAGCCCTCCTGGGAGTAAGGGGAGGGGGAGGGGCTTCCCTTGTCTCAGCCCAGTGGGAAGCTTACCAGGAGTCAGCCAAGAAAGCATTCTTAGAATGTTATTTCCAGCCGGGCATGGTGCTGCACGCCTTTAATCCCAGCACTTGGGAGGCAGAGGTAGGATCACTGAGAGTTCAAGGCCACCCTGAGACTACATAGTGAATTCCAGGTGAGCCTGGGCTAGAGCGAGACCCTACCTCGAAAAACCTATATATTTTTTTTCCCACTCTCCAGACATCATCATCCACAGGAACCATGCAGCTATCCAACAGACTTTCAGTGTCACCATTTATTATTTATAGCATTAAATGGGGGAAGTGGCTCTGATGTCACCAACCCTACCAGTGGGATCACTGACTCGATGAACATTCTCACACTGGAGGAAATCTGTCAAGGCAAACATTTTGCTAGACTAAGGTAGATTCTTCTACCTCTTTCCTCTCACCCCTGGAGTATCAGCAGAGATACAAAGAAACTCTCAAGGTTTCCACAGGATAAAACCCTGCGTGTGTCCATTCGCACACACTTCCTCCCCAACTCTCCAGGGCCCAGTTTGATTTGATTTCCCTCATGCTCAAATTGGCAGGTGATACTAGCCATATTCATTTCTTCTACCAAATGATTTCCTTCACCAATTAGCCAATTCTTCGCTTCTACTAGCCTCTCTCTCTCTCACTCTCTCTCTCTCTCATGGTCCTGTTTCAAATATCCCCTTGTGGAGTCAAGCCCTAGGGCGGAAAGGTTTAGAGGTGTCCATGGACCAGGGGGAAACTAGACGTGCCTGGCTGCCAACTGGGTGCTAACAGAAAAGTGACTGCTTCCCTAAGGGCCCAAGGATTTCCCCGGTTATCTCATTTTATTTTATTATGCTATTTTATTTTTCTTTTGAGACGAACGAGAGGCTGTGATGAGGGCGCCCCCCCCCTTCTCCCTCCACCCTCTCTTCCCAAACCGTAAAGTTACAGTTTCCCTTTCTTGGGAGATGGAATCCGGAGTACCTGGAGCCTCGCTAGACAAACATCCCCCACCGCTGGGTAGAAAACCCTTTGTCCAAGAAGCCTGACACCACAGGGGCCCGGAAGAGAGGCCCCTTATCCGTCACAGCCTCCAACCCGAGAGCTCCCCCCACAGCCCAGCCCCCGTGGGGCCTATCTCGGGCATCCACACACCGCCGTGGCTTGGGGGAGAAGTGCTGGCGACCCCCGCCCTCCCCCCTCCCGGGACCCGGAGGCCAAAGCGGCCCGGAGCGATCACCATCCTCCCCTCCCACCACCATCGATGTCACTCGGCCAGAGCGGGGCTTGGGAGTGGGGGTTGCGGGCCTGGGCCGAGGACAGGAAAGCAGATTTAAAAATTAAAAATTAAATCTCCTAGGAAGAGAATGAGATGCTAGAGAGACTGCGAGCTAAGGCTCGATCCTGCACGAGCGAGGGTCGTCCCGGGATGGTGGGCCGCCCCCAGGGGCATGGAAGGGGCCGGGCCAGAACCGGCCTGAGGTCTCCGAGTCATCTGCAAGGACCGCGCCCGGCCCAAGGCCAAGGAAGGCTGGGGAGGGGGGGGTGGAGGGAAGAGGAGGGCCCGAGGCCGAGGCCGAGGCCCAGGCGGCGGGGAAGGGCGAGGGCCGGGCCTCGCGCCGGACGTGGAGGTGGGCAGGCCCTCTCTCTCTCTCTCTCCCTCCCCAGGCCGGACGCACGGCCGGCGACAGAACCGACGGTCCGACGGGCCGCACTCACCATGAGCTCGATGGTCTTGTCCTCAATCACCGAGTCGGGCTCCATGGCGGCCCCGCCTCGCTCTCCCCGCGCAGCAGCGAACGGCCCGGGCGGAGGAGGCGACGGCGAGGGCGGCACAAGCGGAGGCGGCTATCGCACCCACTCTAGCTGCCAGCCCGCCCGGGCCGCCGGCAGCTCCTCCCTCCCCCTCGGCTGAACGCAGTGCGCAGAGCCAGGACTACAACTCCCAGCAGGCGCCGCGGGCTCAGCGGGGCATTGTGGGAACAAGAAGCCTCCCCAGCTTGAGGACTTTCTCCCCGCGGGCCCGACGCTGGGCTCTAGGCCACAGGGTAGCGTGAGCCCGGAAGTGAGGATCGTGCAGACATGGAGAATTACGGCGTTGCTCACGGTAGGGCCTCGGGAGCGCAACGACTACTTGTCCCAGAAATCCCTGAGCACGAGTTCTCCTTCCGGCAGATCTTTTCCTGACTTCCTGGCAACCCCCGGGGCTGCTTAGACCCGGACGGAAACTCCAAAGCAACTCCCCGCTTGTCACAGACCGTGCAGTGCGACGATTTCCGCACATGCGCGCTGGGCGTCTGCAGTGCCCACTGGACGCCTGACTAGCTCCGAGGCCTGCGGGTTGGTAGGGGCAGATGGTGGAGGCAGATGGTTCTAGGTGCGTTGGCAGGGTACGGTCCTGGGGCTCGGGTGTGGGAGGGGGACCAGCCAGCGAGAGGACACATCCAAGGGAGGGAGCTTTAAGAGGCTCAACAGCCCAGGAGCGAGGGGTTTTAAGAGAGACTGAATTGGGAAAGAGGAGGTGTGTTGGATGTCTGCTGACTCTTCTCTCACACCGATTGGGAGGAGCTGAGATGGAAAGAAACCTTACAGAGGCTAGAAGAGGTGGCTCAGCGGTTAAGACACTTGACTGTAAAGTGATGACCTGGGTTCAATTCCCCAGTACCCAGGTAAAGCCAGATGCACAAAGTGGCGCATGCATCTGGAGTGACTTTGCAGAGGCAAGAGGCTGTGGCATGCCAGTATTTTACCCCACCACACTCTCTAATAACTATGCTTTTTTTAAAAAAAAAATTAAGCCCGGGGCTGGAGAAATGGCTTAGCGGTTAAGCGCTTGCCTGTGAAACCTAAGGACCCCGGTTTGAGGCTCGATTTCCCCAGTACACACGTAAGCCAGATGCGCAAGGTGGTGCATGCATCTAGAGTTCGTTTGCAGTGGCTGGAAATGCTGATGCACCCATTCTCTCTCTCTGCCTTTTTTCCCTCTGTCTGTCGCTCTCAAATAAATAAATAAAAATAAAAAATAAATTAAGCCCTGGGCTGGAGAGATGGTTTAGCGGTTAAGGTGCTTGCCTAAGAAGACTAGAGATCCAGGTTTGATTCTCCAAGTCCCACGTAAGCCAGATGTACAAGGTGGTGCATGCATCTGGCGTTCGTTTGCTGTGGCTAAAGGCCCTGGCGTGCCCTTTCTCTGTCTCTAATAAATAAATAATAAATAAAAAATTAAGCCCTCCAGGCATGGTGGCGCACGCCTTTAATCCCAGCATTCAGGAGGTAGAGGTAGGAGTGTGGTGAGTTATTGTAAGAGATAATTGCTGAGGAGCTAAAACTTATCTTTGTAAGCAGATGGAAAAATCCCAAAAGAAGGAACTGTTTAGAAAGAGCCCAAAGGGATGATAAGAAGGAAAGACAATTTAGGCAAAAACAAAGTATAATAGAGTTCATTGTTAGGGTGGCATGACTATTGAAATGATTGATAGGCAAATTGTCACATCTTGTTTGTTTACTTACCCCTCCCCTTGGCTACACGAGGTCACCCTGAAACTACATAGTGAATTCCAGGTCAGCCTGGGATAAAGGGAGACCCTACCTTGAAAAACAAAACTAATAATAATTAAGCCAGGCTTGGTGGCACACACCTTTAATCCCAGCACTGGGAGGCAGAGGTAGGATTGCTGTGAGTCCAAGGCCACCCTGAGACTAAATAGTGAATTCCAGGTCAGCCTGCGGTACAAGACCCTGCTTTGAAAAACCAAAAATAATAATAATAATTAATTAAGCTCTCCTAGTCATTCAGGAAATTTTGTTTTTGGGGGTAGGGTCTCTTTAGCCCAGGCTGACCTGAAATTCACTATGTAGTTACAGGCTGGCCTCAAACTCATAGTGATCCTCCTACCTCTGCCTCCTGAGTGCTGAGATTAAAGGCTTGAACCCCTGGCAGATACTATTTTTAAGCATCCAGACTCTACTGAGTACTAAGCACTGGAAATAGGCTCTGAACAGTTCAGGCAAGGTCTCTTAAAGTTAATTCTAATGGGGAAACTACAGACATTAACAATAGTAATAGATTCTATGAAGGATCACAACAGGTGACAGCCTCTAACTATATGACCTTCACCAAACCTATCAGTACCTGCCGAGCATCCTTTCTGGCCTTGATGTCTCACACCTACATCCACAGAATTTGGGAAGCTGAGGTAGAAGTAGGGTCATGAGTTCAACGCCAGCCTGGGCTACAGTATGAGTTCAAGCCAGCCTGAGGTAAAGTGAGACACTATCTCAAAAAAAAAAAAAAAAAAAAAAAAAAAACATTGTTAGCGGGGCGTGGTGGCACACTCCTTTAATCCCAGCACTAGGGAGGCAGAGGTTAGGAGGATCAGCATGAGTTCGAAGCCACCCTGAGACTACATAGTGAATTCCAGGTCAGCCTGGGCTAGAGTGAGACCCTACATCGAAAAACCAAAAAAAAAAAAGTATCAATAGGCTGGATGGGGTGGCACACACCTTTAATCCAAGCACTGTGGAGGCTAAAGTAGAATGATCACTGTGAGTGCAAGGCCACACTGGGTCTTCAGTGTGAGTTCCAGGTCAGCCTGGGCTAGAATGAGACCTTGCCTTGAAAAAAAAGAAAGAAAATATTAGATTGAGTCTAAATCTGTAGTTTGGACAATGTTGATGTATTATCTGTGTTCACACATGACTATAGAGTGGTCTTAATTTATCTTAACTGATACTATGTCCTATGCAGTTGTATGTGAACATAAATCCTAGCTGTAAGGGCCAGACTCCAGTGAGCCATTAGGACCTGGCTGATCGTGCCAGACTGGCTTCAAAATGACACAGACTTTCTCTAGGGGTTTTTGTTGTTTTTTTCAACGTAGAATCTCACTCTAGTCCAAGCTGACCTGGAACTCACTGCGATCCACCTACATCTGCCTCCCAAGTGCTGGGATTAAAGAGTTTGCCACCACGCCTGGCCCCACATTCTTTTTATTTTTCAAAGGAGGGTCTCACTCTAGCCCAGACTGACCAGAAATTCACTAAATAGTATCAAGCTGACCTGAAACTCACAGCTATCCTCCTACCTCTGCCTTCTGAGTGCTGGGGTTAAAGGTGTGTGCCACCATGCCCCACATTCTTAATTGCCTTTCCAAACTCTACTTTAAAAAAAATTGTTTATTTATTTATTTGACAGAGAAAGGAAGAGAGAGAGAGAGAAAAAAAATGGACATGCCAGGGCCTCTAGCCACTGCAGACGAACTCCAGACATGTGCACCCCCTTGTGCATCTGGCTAACATGGGTCCTGGGGAATCAAACCTGGGTCCTTTGGCTTTGCAGGCAAATGCCTTAACTGCTAAGCCGTCCCTCCAGCCCCACAAAATCTACTTTTCTCTTCCCGTGGAACATAACACCATAGTTTATGGCTTATTATCCTCATTGAGCTCCTTAATTAGCATATGTACTGTTATTTTCCTGGTTACCTGGTCAAGATATCAGCAGGGGGGCTAGAAAGATGGCTTAGCGGTTAAGGTGCTTGCCTGCAAAGCCAAAGGACCTCAGTTTGATTCCCTAGGACCCCTATAAGCCAGATGCACAAGGTGGCGCATGCATCTGGAGTTTGTGTGCAATAGCTGGAAACCCTGGTAGTGCTCTCTCTCTCTCTCTCTCTCTCTCTCTCTCTCTCTCTCTCTTAAATAAATAAATAAAATATTTTTTTTAAAAACGTGTGCACCACCACGCATGGTGCACCTCTTAAAAAAAAAAAAAAAAAAAAGGTCGCAGGGTATGGTGGTGCAAGCCTTTAATCCCAGCACTTGGAAGGCCTAAGTAGGAGGATTGCTTTGAGTTTGAGGCCACCCTGAGACTACAGAGTGAATTCAAGGTCAGCATGGGCTTGAGTGAGACCATACCTTGAAAAACAAAAACAAGACACCTGGCAAAAGCAGCTTCCGGGAGGAAGGGTTTATTTTGGCCCATGGTTTCAGAGGTGTTGGTCCAGTTGTGGGGACAACCTGACAGCAGGAGAGCTTCAGTCCTTGGCCATGGGGGCCGGAAGCAGGGTGGATAGGACCACCTTAGTGACCTACTTCTGCCAGCCAGCCCCCACCTCCTACAGTCTCCACAGCCTGCACCACAGTTGAGGACCAAGTACGCATTACCCAGGCCTGTGAGGGACATTCTGGATTCAAACCAGGATGGTGTGTCAGCTCCCTCGGGACAATAATTTGATTCACGGAGCAATGCCTGGTATGTAGAGGGGCCCCCACAAGTATTTGCTGAGGAAATTGACACAGTATTTACCTGGCAAACTATTCTAGAACTCTTTCTCAGGCCAGTCAGGTGCTATTCCAAACACTCAGCAGATGTTAACCAGTGCAGTGCTCATAAGAGTCCCATGAAGTGGGAACTGTTCAGTTGCCATTGTACAGACACACAGATAAGGGGCCTCTACAAGATCACACGGCTTGTGAGCAATGCTGCCTCTCCTCACGAATGAAAGAGAGAAGAAGTGAAGAGAAAGAGAGGGAGGATGCCAGGTGGAATTCATTATGTAGTCTAAGGGTATCCCTGAACTCCCAGGATTCTCCTACCTAGGCCTCCATAGTGCTGGGATTAAAGGTGTACACCACCAAGCCCAGCCTGTTTTGTTTCTTTAAATACTTTATTTTATTTGTAAGCAGAGAGGTAGAGAGGGTGGATGTGTGGCCTCCAGCCTCTGCAAACAAACTCTGCATGTGTCACTATGCATCTGGCTTTACATGGTTATTGGGCAATTGAAACTCGTGTTGTTAGGCTTTGCAGGCAAATGCCTTAGCCGCTGATCTCTCTCTCCAGCCCCTCGAGTTTTTATGAATTCTCTGCCCCTGTAGTAAAGTAACTGGATGACTTAGAAATCTTTCCACGTCCAGGGAGAGACAGAAACCACCAGTGAAGATACTCAACAGTGGACACTACAAGCCTTATATTTGGCCAGCCAGGCCAAGTGAGCCAACAGGTGCAATAGTGGCAAGTCTGTCATGGTGGAAACCAACTGCCCTCTAATTGGACTGGAGTCCCGCTCCATGGGAGGGAATACATCCCTGATACTGAAAACCTACAACGGGTAGTCATGAGCCCTGGGGGTGTAACATCTGCTGCTGTCTGGCTAAGTGTATATACTATGCTCATCAACCTGCCCAGTAAGCACTTCTCTTAATGTCCATACACATATATTAGTGCTACTCTCACTTGTGGCAGAGAACCTTCTCTTTACAGATGGCAGTGACCTTGGGATGACTCAGAAGGCATCATGGTGCTAGGAAGAAGTGACAGGAGTGCTCAGCACTGCAATATCTCTATCACACCTTCCAAGGCTCAGGGTCCATTGCGGAAGAGGTGGCAGAAAGAATGTAAGAGCCAAAGAAAGGGTAGGGCTCCTTACAACGTGCTCCTTCAGACACAAAATGGCCTGGATATCCATGACCTCATAGTGCCTGACACTACCTACATAAGACCATCATAATAAGAGGAAAAGATCATGACATCAAAATAAAAGAGAGACTGATTGAGAGGGGGAGGGGATATGATGGAGAGTGGAGTTTCAAAGGGGAAAGTGGGGAGGAGGGAATTACCGTGGGATATTGTTTACAATCATGGAAGTTGTTAATAAAAACAAAAAAAGAAATTTTTCCCAAAAGGATCAAGTTAGGACAGTAATTATATGTTCAAAACACAGTGTAAGTTCCCTGCAGTTAGTTTGAATTTTCATAGGTTTTATCTGGTGTTTTTCACTAAGAGAATTAAAGGAAGAGGAATAGGAGGAAAAATGCTCTCTCTGGCATACACCTTTAATCCCAGCACTCAAAAGGCAGAGGTAGGAGAATCCCAGTGAGTTCAAGGCCACCCTGAGACTACATAGTGAATTCCAGGGCAGCCTGGGCTAGAGTGAGACCCTACCTCAAAAAAAGACATCACCCCCCAATAAAAAGTGACTGTTGAGTGTTCATCCCTAAGCATCCCTCTCTAAAGCTCCGGGAACATTGTGGAAGAGGGAAAGGGAGGAATGTTAGAGCCTGAGACGGGAGTATGGCTATGGAACTTTGTTGTCTAGACATGACATGATATGACACAGCTGTTGTACTCATGAACTCACAGCAGCTGTGGTTATCTGCACATGACCTGAGCCCACCAATGTTGTTTCATCATGGAGAATGGAGGAACTCCTGACACCCCCTGAGGAGCTGTGGGCAGTTAATGGTTGCAGAGGGAGTTATTTTCTTCTGTGGTATAGCCACTGGTGAATTGCCCATAAGGAGGGCTGAGGAGATGGCTCAGCGGTTAAAGGCACTTGTTTGTAGTGCCTGTAGGACCAGGTTTCATTCCCCAGTACCCACGAAAAGCCAAATGCACAATGTGTTGCATGCATCTGGTGTTTAGTTACATAAGCAAAAGACCCTGGTGCACTCATTCTCATTCATTCTCTCTCTCTCTCTCTCTCTCTCTCTCTCTCTCTCTCTCTCTCCAATCTCTCTGCCTCTCTCTCAAAAATAAATAAATAAATAACTAGGCTGTAGAGATTGCTCAGCGGTTAAGGCCCTTGCTTGCAAAACCTAAGGACCTGAGTGTGATTCCCCAGTACCCACACAAAGCCAGAAGCACTGAGTGGTACATACATCTGGAGTTCATTTGCAGTGGCAGGAAGACCTGGCGTGCTCATACTCACTCTCTCTGTGTCTGCCTCTTCCTCTCTCTCAAATAAATAAATAAAATTTTAAAAGAAGCCGGGCATCGTGGCACACTCCTTTAATCCCAGCACTTGGGTCAGCCTGGGCTAGAGTGAGACCCTACTTCGAAAAACCAGGTGAAAAAAAAAGAAGAAATAACTCACCAATATCCACGTGAGGGAGGCAAGGGTAACAGATAGTTGGGCATAAGGATCTCATGCTGGTACCTGGTGCCAATCTACATGGGGATCCTGTAAGCAACCCCTCACTCTGTCCTGCCCAACAGGTATGTCTCTGATTTGATCCTGACCCAGTCAAGTTGACAATGGAAATGAACCCTCACACTATGATTTATCAATACGATGGGGACTATTTAAATCATGCTACTTCACATTTGTAATTGCCTCTCAGCCTTTTAGCTAACTAAGATTTTCCACCTCAAATACTTATTTTTGGTAGTAAGAACATTTGAATTACTCTCAACAATTTCTAAATGTAATGTTGACTTTTCAATTTATTATTATTTGCAAGCAGGAAGAGAGAGAATGGGCACACCAGGGCCTCTTGTCACTGCAAATGAACTCTAGATGCATGCACACTGCAAATGAACTCTAGATGCATGCACCACTTTGTGCATCTGGCTTTATGTGGGTACCGGGGAATAGAACCCAGGCAATAAGGCTTTACACATAAGTGCCTTTAACCGCTGAACCAACCAACTCTCCAACCCTACTGTTGACTTTTTAAAAATTATTTATTCACAGCCGGGCGTGGTGGCACACGCCTTTAATCCCAGCGCTCAGGAGACAGAGGTAGGAGAATAGCTGTGAGTTTGAGACCACCCTGAGAATACAGAGTGAATTCCAGGTCAGCCTGGTCTAGAGTGAGACGTACCTCGAAAAAACAAAAAACAAAGTTATTTACTCACAAGCAGAGAAAGGGGGAGGTGAAGGATAAGCCAGAGGCAAGCAAACAGTGCATTTGGCTTTACCTGGGTACTGGGGAATTGAACCTGGGTCTTTAGGCTTTGCAAGCAAGTGCCTTTAACTTCTGTCCAGCCCTACTGTTGATTTTTTTTTTTTTTTTTTTTGGTGTGCAATATATCAAAAGGATTTAATCCCAGCACTTCAGAGGCAGATGAGTTCAAGGCCACTCTGAGACTACATAGTGAATTCCAGGTCAGTCTGGATTAGAGTGAGACCATACCTCGGGGAGCAGGGGGAGAGAGAGAGATCAGAAGAAGAAGAAGAGGAGTGGGCAAAGGATTTTTTCTTATTTCTCCTTTTTTTTGGTATATATGCGTAGTGTGTTTGTGTGTGCATGTGTGCACGTGTGTGGTCTATGCATATGTGTGTGCAGATGCATGAGCCCCACATGCATGTGTGCAATGACCAAGGGAGAATGTCAGGTGTCCTCCCTAAAGCTCCTGTGCTTTATTTCTGTGACACCGAGTCTCTCACTAAACCTGTGGCTTGTTGTCCAGTTAGACTGACTAACCAGGGAGGCCCAGAGATTCTCCTGTCTCCATCTCCCTCAGCACCGGGGTTATGGGGATCCAGGGCTGTGCCCATCTTTTTATGTGATTCCTGGGGATTGAACTCAGACCCTCGTGCTCGTGCAGCAAGTTCTCTTAGCCACTGAGCCATCTCCCCAGCCCAGGTTCTTTGTGTATGGTATTTTGGACTTTTTGACCATCATCTCCCCGGCTTCCATAACCACAAGCCTGCCCTCTGCTGCTAAATTCCATTGTCTTAGATTCCATATATAAGAGAATATGTGGTCTTTGTAGAGTATTCTATGTCTGTTTTTTTTCAGCAATCCATCTATGTTATCACAAATAAAGTAATCCCTTTTATGTCGTTTTGGTTTTTCCAGGTAGAGTCTCACTCTAGCCCAGGCTGACCTGGAATTCACTATATAGTCTCAGGCTGGCTTAGAACTCACAGAGATCCTCCTACCTCAGAAGTGCTAGGATTAAAGGCGTGTGCCACCACACATGGTTCAGTCTTTTTAAAAGCAAAAAAATGAGCCGGGTGTGGTGGCACACGCCTTTAATCCCAGCACTCCCGAGGCAGAGGATCGCAGTGAGTTCAAGGCCACCCTGAGACTACATAGTGAATGGAGACCTTATCTCGAAAAACCAGCACACACACACACACACATACACACCTGTTAAAGAAGCCAACCGGTTCACACCTATGGTCCCAGGACTCAGAAGGCTGAGGTAGGAGGACCACTGAGTTTGAGGCCAGCCTGCTTTGCAGAGTGAGTTACATGTCAGTCTAGGCGACAGACCCTGCCTCAAAAGCAAAAAAGAAAGAAGGAAGAAAGGCTGGAGAAAAATCTCAGTGGTTAGGGCACTCGCCTGAGAAGCCTAACGACTGGAGTTCGATTCCCTAGTAACCATGTACAGCCAGATGCGCAAAGTGGCATATACATCTAGGGCCTGCTTGCGGTGTCTGGAGGCCCTGGAGTGTCCATTCTCTCTGTCTCCTATCTCTCTCTCTCTCTCTTTCTGCTTGCAAACAAATAAATAAAAATATTTAAAAAGAAAAGAAAGGAGGCCATCTGACTTTCCCATCTTGCCTTAAATTGGTAAGTGCCTGACCTGAGCCTATTTTTTTTTTTGTTTTTTCTTTCTTTTCTTTTCTTTGTTTTGTTTTGTTTTGTTTTGTTTTCGAGGTAGGGTCTCATTCTGGTCCAGATTGACCTGGAATTAGCTATGTAGTCTCAAGGTGGCTTTGAACTCACAGCAACCCTCCTACCTCTGCCTTCTGAGTACTGGGATTAAAGGCATGCACCACCACACCTGGCTTCTTTCTTTCTTTATTTTTAAATTATTTTATTTATTCATTTACAAGCAGAAAAAGAGAGATAGAGAGGAGAGATAAAGAGAGAATGGGCGCACCAGGGCCTCCAGCCACTGCAAACGAACTCCAAATATATGTGCCCTCTTGTGCATCTGGCTTACGTGGGTACTAGAGAATCAAACCTGAGTCCTTTGGCTTCACAGGCAAGTGCCTTAGTGGCTAAGCCATCTCTCCAGCCCTCTTTCTTTCTTTTTTAAAATATATTTATTAAGAGAAAGAGAAGGGCTGGAGAGCTTGCCTAGTGTTTAAGGCGCTTGCCAGCGAAGCCTAAGGACCCAGGTTCAATTCTCCAGATCCCACATAAGCTAGATGCACAAGAGGGCACATATATTTGGAGTTCGTTTGCAGTGGCTTGAGGCCCTGGTGCGCCCATTCTCTCTTTATCTCTCCTCTCTCTCTCTCTCCCTCCCTCTCTAACAAATAAATAAAAATAAAATATTTAAAAAGAGAGAGAGAATGGACAGGCATGCCAGGCCCTCTACCCACTGCAAACAAACACAAGGCACATGCACCACCTTGTGCATCTTAGGTGGGTAGTAGGGAATTGAACCTGGCTCCTTAGGCTTCACAGACACAAGTACCTTAACAGCCAAGCCATCTCTCCAGCCTGCTATTCTCTCTTCTGATACATTAATCTGTAGTTCTTCCTCTGCATTGCCTAAACCTATGTGACTGTCCAGGGCTAACTTGCCACAAGCACTATTGCTACAGCATGTCAGGAGCTCTGGCAGTTGGTCATCCGGGCCTTCCTTCCTGTCTTCTGGCCCTACCAGTTCCACATGTCTTAGGTGGAGTTATTTAGAGGCAGGCCCTGAGATGAGAAGTCTATTCAAGTAATCTATTAAGGAAGCAATCTCTTAGGAGAAACCGGGAAGTGAAAAGAGGAAGCAACCACACGCCTTTAATCCTAGCGCTGGAGAGGCAGAAGTAGGAGGGCAGCTGTGAATCTGAGGCCAGTCTGAGACTACAAAGTGAGTTCTAGGTCAGCCTGGGGCAAGACTAGACCTTGGAGGGAGGAAGCTCCAAATCTAATCCCAGCCCTCACAGCTCTTGGGAGGCAGAGGCAGGAGGATCTCTGTGAGTTCCAGGCCAGCCTGGGCTAGAATGAGACCCTACTTCAAAAATCACAGGAAGAAGAGAACAGAGCAAGGGGCGCATCTCAGACAGAGCCCCAGGGTGGGGGTGAGGGGCCTTCAGAGTCTAAGTCATGTTTTGCAGCTTGTCCTGACTTGACGCAAGGGAGCCAACTTTTCAGACTCCCCTCTGCGGTCCCTAGCCAAGACCAGCCTCTGAGTGAGTGGATGTTAGTTGCAGGCAGTCAGCCTCTCCGTGCCTGTGGGCAGAGAGGCCCCAAGTAACCCACAAGTGGACCTTTGTCTCGGGTGTAGATTGCTTAAAGCAAAAGCCACAGAAGCTGGGGGTGGGGCAAACCACCAAGGCGATCTGAGCTGGGGGTGCTGGTCAGTAGTGGAACGCGTGCTATATATGAGCAAGGCCCTGGGTTCAGTCCGCTTCACCCAAAGTAGGGGTCGTCTTGGCAGAGCATCCGCGGCATTCACAGCCCAATCCTTACCTTCCATTCCACGCCTACTCCCTTTTCACGCCTCCGCCTCAGGTTTAGCCTGTGAATGGGGAGAAGTGCAAAGTGGCGGAGATGTAGACTGTGTCGCAGGGGTGTGGAGAGCAGGCTGTGCTCTGCCCTAAGTGACTCCATCTTGCAAGAAGCATCTCACGGGCTGGAGAGATGGCTTAGCAGTTAAGCGCTTGCCTAAGGACCCCGGTTCGAGGCTCGATTCCCCAGGACCCACATTAGCCAGATGCATAAGGGGGCACACGCATCTGGAGTTCCGTTTGCAGTGGCTGGAGGCCCTGGTGCACCCATTCCCTCTCTCTCTCTATCTGCCTCTTTCTCTGTGTCTGTCGCTTTCAAATAATAAACAAATAATGAAAAAAAAAATTTTAAATAAAAAAAGAAGCATCTCACTCCATTTTGTGCATTAATGAAGAAGGGTGGCTGTGCCCTTGGGTGGACAGTAAACAGTGCCTTCTGTCTGGCATCACCCACAAGGCACTGACTGATAATGACTTATTCCTGGAAATGAAAGAGTGTAATGTTATAAAGTTATGAAAGTAAATTGGGACTATAGGAGCACATGGGTGTATTAAAATCATATCAGGAAAACCAGAGCTAAGAACTTACTGGACCCACCAGACTGAAGAAAAGGCGCAACTCCCTCACCTGGGTGCCCTAAAGAGGAAGCCATCGGACACTTTCATGGTGATGGCCCCACTGACCTACCATTTGACCAAATCGCAGAAAACTTCTGACTGTCCCAGGGGCTTCAGCTCACCTAGGTGGATGTGGCCTCCTCGAACTGCCATCAGGTTGTCCGTCAGTCTGTTCCTTTGTCCATCTAGACTCCGTCCTGTCCTTTACCTCCACAGGCTGCACTGTCCGACGCCTCCTTCCGCAACCTTCCAGAGGTTCGGTGTAACCCATGTAACCCCGCAGCATCTCTAGCCGCCCTCAGCAGAGATCGTTCCTGTCCCTGCAGGGACTCCATTTGATTCCCTGTCAGCCTCCTGCTGCTGCCTCTTAGGCCTCCATGAAGCTCCTTGAACTCTGATGGCCTCTTCAACCCTTGTAGTCATTCTCCCCCCCCCCCCATTTTTATTTAGTTGAGAGCAACAGAGAGAGAAAGGCAGAGAGAGAGAGAGAATGGGCGCTCCAGGGCCTCCAGCCACTGCAAACGAACTCCAGACACATGCGCCCCCTTGTGCATCTGGCTAACGTGGGTCCTGGGGAACTGAGCCTTGAACCAGGGTCCTTAGGCTTCACAGGCAAGCGCTTAACCGCTAAGCCATCTCTCCAGCCCCCTTGTAGTCATTCTGTAACACACACACACACAGACACACGTGTGGGCGCATGGTATTCCGTAACCACTTAACATGACTGACTAGTAGATAGAGGATTGATAGATAAATGGTATATAGATAGAGGTGATGTATGTGAGAGTTAATATTAGTAGTTAAGATTGAACTAAAAGAACCTCGAGGCCTGCAGAGATGGTTCAGTGGTGAAAAGCACTTGCTTTCCAAGCCTGATGGCCTGAGTTCAATTCCCCAGTACCCATGTAAAGGCAGATGTACAAAGTGCCCCATTCATCTGGAGTTCATTTGCAGTGGCAGGAGTCCCTGCTGAGCTCATTCTCTCTCTCTCTCTCTCTCTCTCTCTCTCTCTCTCTTTCTCTCTGTCAAATAAGTAAATAAATAAAAATATTTTTAAAAAGAATCTTGGCTTACCCCAACTAGTGTCTGCAGTTACCTTCATGTTGCTGGACAAACACCTGATGAAATGCATATGTGTTGGGGAGGGGGTTGTTTTTTATTGTTTTTTTGTTTCTCAAGGTAAGGTCTCGCTCTAGCCCAGGCTGACTTGGAATTCACTCTGTAGTCTCAGGGTGGCCTCGAACTCACAGCAATCCTCCTACCTCTGCCTCCCAAGTACTGGGATTAAACGCATGTGCCACCATGCCCTGCTTTTAATTTGTTTTTTGGGGTTTTTTGTTTTGTTTTGTTTTGTTTTTTAGAATGGGCACACCAGGGACTCCAGCCACTGCAAACAAACTCCAGATGCATGTGCCCCCTTGTGCAGCTGGCTTACTTGGGTCCTGGGGAATTGAACCTGGGTCCTTTGGCTTTGCAGGCAAGCACCTTAACCACTAAGCCATTTCTCCAGCCCTATTTTTTTTTTTTCAATGTAGGGTCTCACTCTAGCTCAGGCTGACCTGGAATTCACTGTGGAGTCTCAGGGTGGCCTCAAACTCATGGCAATCCTCCTACCTCTGCCTCCCGAGTGCTGGGAATAAAGGCATGTGCCACCCAGCTTTGTGTTTTTTTTTTGTTTGTTTTTTAAGTGAGTATACCTAAGAGACACTGGGTAAGCTTAAACAGGACATAAATGAAGCCCGTATACTTGGGTACCAGGAACTTCTTTCTCAGGTTCACAAAAGTAATCCTCTACCAGTGAATTCCATTACCTTAGGTGGCTCAATGGCGGCTAGCCAATCTGATGCTTGTGTAGGCAACAGTCCCATGGACTGGCACTTGCAAACAGCCAATGCCAACCCCATCAGGTTTCCAATGAGATAGACCAAACCCTGAAGAAACTTCTGGCTTCAGCTGTCTAGCATCTTGAAAGTGGCTGACATGGCCATTAGTGCCTGCATGGGTCTCTAGGCCATCACACACATCATCATCATAGTAGGGAAGATGGAAATGGTATTGCCTGCCATGTACATGATGAAGAGGCTCATGGGAGTCGGGTTTAGGGGACCCAAGGCAATATCCCAGCAGCACTTCTCCACCAGGATCTGGTCTGTCTCTTGCATGCTGGTATCAGGCACTTGTTTGTCCAAGTAACCAACTGGATACAGTGAGTCTCCCTGTCCACTGACCCGGTCACTTTGGCCCTTGCTTCCTCTACTCAGCCCACTCAATGGCTCACTTGAACCACTAGCTCTGTTGACCACCAGGCTCCCCTGGGCTGTCATGACCACAGCCTCCACTAAAGCTGCCAAGGTCCACATACTCCAGGGCACCTGCCACAGACTCCACTGCCAGCCGTGGCTCCACTCCACATGCTATTTTTGTTGTTGTTGTTGTTGTTTTGTTTTGTTTGTTGCTTTCGAGGTAAAGTCTCACTCTAGCTCAGGCTGACCTGGAATTCACTATGTAGTCTCTGTGGTCTCGAACTCACAGCGATCCTCCTACCTTTGCCTCCTAAGTGCTGGGATTAAAGTGCTATGTCCCAGATATAGCTTACATTGTCACCTGACAACTAAAATATTAATCAGAATGATTTTAAACTATTGTGTCATTCTCTAACAAGATCTGCTTTGCTAACCAGATATGTTCCAGTCCCCTTTAACTAATCTTTTTTGCTAATCAGATATGTACAGTCTTTCTGAGTGATTAATAACCATATGTAGAAGCCAAAATCATTTGGAAACATTGGAGTTAAAAGGATAACCAATATATTGGTTCCTGCTCCCAGGTCAGAAGGCCACAGGAGATGATGGGACAGTACTAACTTCTAGCTTCTGGTAAGTTACCTGTCTTCCTAATCAGAGAGGATGTGGAGACCCAGAGATGTGTATCTGCAATAGGAGATCAGAGGAAAATCAGTCATTCAGGCTTCCCAAAAGAGGGTGAGCCACTTGGTCAGCACAGCCTTGATTTATCCTTGCAGATGACAATGTCGAGTCATAGAACTCTTCACAGGTCCCTAAAAGTCTCTCCCACAGTGCCATTATTGACCTCCCAAAATATACAGTTAATTCTGGCAGCCTATATGGTCTTAATCACCCAGCAAGAAAAACATAACTACAAAATATAACTACAATATAAACAATGAGTCAGACTAATAGGCTCCCCTGTCTGATGCTGGCCTACAGTACTATAACATTAACTCATGCCTTCTGCCTCTGCCTGTCCCTGATTACTTCTGAACTTCACCTATCCTGGCTCCAGCTCCTCCCACTTGCCTTAGCCAGAATCAGAGCTATTCCTTGGGCCCCCTCCTTCCTTAGCCCTTACCCTACCTCATTCAGGGATAAGCACACTGCCACCACAAGGGGCATTCTCAAACTTAAACTCTATAGTGTTCCTGTTCTTTCCTTGATCCCAAAATGCTCCTCTTGAATACACTGACGCCCCTCTGCCTCCTCTTGCCCCAAGCCCTCTATCCCTCACCTCTGAGTGCCCATCCTCCCCTTACGCCTGGTGTTTTGATGTCATAGCTGTTGACAGGAGTAGCAAGCTCCTTAATTCTCCTTTCTGTCTTCTCATGGGGTATGTAGAGCCCATCTCCCTCACCTTCTCTATAACAGATGTCGCCAGCGACTGCCCCAAAGTCAGCTCAGTACAGGGATGGTACGAGAAAAGCCTATTTCGCTCAGGACCAAGTTGTAATAGCCTGCTACATTGGCACTGTCAGAGGGTGCTCACTATCAATCTCACCACTCTGCCTCCTGTAGCCACCTCATCACCTGCCCTGAAGGGAGACCCATCAACTACATTATCCAGCTTGTCCCATAAGAACTTATCACCCCTATGGACAGCATGAAGATATTACAGAAGAGAAATTAACATTATCATTAACAAAAGGCTGGAATGTTAGGTCAGGATGGGCTCCCAAAATGAAGTCACCAAGGACAGAAGGGTGACAGAGACATAAAGGAGTAGGTTATCCACATTCTTCAAGAAACCGCCCAGCTATTATCCCTTCCTTGCCTAACAATGCCCTAGGTCATGGTTTCCTGCCCCTTATCTTGAGTCACCTGGTCACTGTTCTGGTGTCACACCCTGGCTATCTTAGATCTCACCTAAAGGAGCCTTTTTCAGCTTTTCCCTTCCTCACATTCCCCCAACTGAAGAAGCCCTATGAAGCCCACTATCTAGAAACTCAGGTTGCCTGTGCTCCACTCTTTTGGGCCAGCCCTGGCAGCTCATGCTTTTCCCAAACAAAAGCTTTCATCTTTGCCTCAGAGTGGTTTGTTTGATCTTAGTCACTCCCAAGCCTTACACTGGGCATTACTTGGAAAAAAAGGGGGGGGGGGGGCGCTGGACAATTGGCTTAGTGGTTAAGGCATGTGACTATGAAACCAAAGGACCCACGTAAACCAGATGCACAAGGGGCACGTGCATCTGGAGTTCATTTACTGTGGCTACAGGCCCTGGCGTGCTAATAAATAAATAAAATTTTAAAAACCTCACTCCCTATCCTCAGGGCAATCGCAACCTTCCCTTCTGAAGTCTCAAACCTTTGTGGACTGATAGACTCATTCAAAAGTGTTTGTCTTTCTTGTTTTTTTCCGAGGTAGGGTCTCACTCTAGCTCAGGCTGACCTGGAATTCACTATGTAGTCTCAGGGTGGCCTTGAACTCCTATCTCTGCCTCCCAAGTGCTGAGATTAAAGGCATGAGCCACCACGCCTGGCCCAGCTGTTTCTTCTTTCCCCTACTTCACTATCAGGTAAAGCTTAAAGTCTTAGCCTCCCTCCAGCTCCCCGACCTTGAAACCATTTACTCTAAACACACTGCATGTCATTCTGGAGCGTACTACCTGGTTCTCTAAGAGCAAGCACCCCTCCCTTACTCCCCCAGGCACTAAGCCTGAAGATGCATGGTTTCCAGATCTATTTCTCCATTAGGACAAACTTGTAGAAGACGCCAATGTATTAGTCATCTCTGAGTCTCCGGCTTTAGATGTGCTTAAGAGGGGTTAGATTAATGTAGAATGACCTCACTTCCCAAGTTCTCGGCATTCCCTAATGCATGGGGAAGGGGGGTTGTTAGCCCAGAATTCTTGGAACCTCAGACATTTTTCTAACCCTTAATGGCAAGCATGCCAGTTACCTACTAGTTTGCAACCCCAGACAGTAATTAGAACTGTGCCTACAACAGTGGCAAGAGTTCAGAGGTTGCTGCTACAATGACTGTGGCCTGCTAGTCACAAGCTTTCTAGGACCAAGATAGCTCAGCAAGGGGCTCTTAATTATTTTATTATTTTGTTTTTAGATTTTTATTTATTTTAATATTTTATTTATTTATTTGACATAGAGAAAGAGGGAAGGAGGGAGGGAGGAAGAGAGAGAGAGAGAGAGAGAGAGAGAATGGGCATGCTAGGGCCTCCAGCCACTGCAAACATACTCCAGATGCATGAGCCACCATGTGCATCTGGCTAACATGTGTCCTGGGGAATCGAACATGGGTCCTTTGGCTTTGCAGGCAAGCACCTTAACTGCTAAGCCATCCCTCCAGCCCCTAAACTTTTATTTATTTATTTAAGCGAGAAAAAGAGGCAGATAAGAGTGAGACTTTACTGCAAAAAATCAAAAAGAACTGAGCATGGTGGCACATGCCTTTAATCCCAGAATTTGGGAGGCAGAGGTAGGAAGATCGCCATGAGTTTAAACCTACCCTGAGACTACATAGTGAATTCCAGGTCAGCTTGGGCTAGAGTGAAACCCTACCTCAAAAAACCAAAAAAAAAAAAAAAAAGGAAAAGAAAAAAAATCATATGTATGTATGAAAATTGTCCACTAAGTTTTTTTTTTTAAATTTTATTTATTTGAGAGAAAGATGCAGGGTGAGGGGGGAGAATAGATGCGCCGGGGCCTCCAGCCACTGCAAATGAACTCCAGATGCTTGCATCACCTTGTGCATCTGGCTTAGTGGGTCCAGGGGAATTGAACGGAGGTCCTTTGGCTTTGCAGGCAAGCACCTTAATCATTAAGCCATATCTCCAGCCCAAGGTTTTGTTTTGTGTCAGCCTGGAAAAAACAACCAGACAAACAACAAAAACCAATAACCCTGAAGGGTGTTTGAGAGGTATGGCAGACAAATCCAAATCTTCTTTTTTTGTCTTTCCAGTATTGGGGATAGAACCCAAGAGCATCCCACATGCAAGGCCGGCATTCTACCACTGAGCTAAATAAACCCTCTGCCCCAGTTTTGTATTTTGAGGTAGGGTTTCACTTTAGCCCAGGCTGACCTGTAATTCACTCTGTAGTTCCAGGCTGGCCTCAAACTCACGGGGACCCTAATACCTCTGCCTCCTGAGTGCTGGGATTAAAAGTGTGCGCCACCACACCCAGCTTATAAATTCTTTTACATGTAGCAGAAATGATGAGAGTAGTGTCTGTGGCCTTGATTAGTTTGACAGGCATTTGGATGGAGGTATGCTGAGAACAAGAATGAGAGAAAGTCCCTTGAATTCTATAGGTGCTATTTAGCCATGTGAGGTTGCCCTGACCCCTTAGCAAGGGGCTCATTTCTTTATCTGTAACCTAAAGATCTCCTTATTGAAATCACTGATATGATTAACATGAAAACTCTTAGAGGTCAATCAATGATTGTTGCTCAATTAGAATGATACTGGATACCTGGAAAGAACATGGCCACACCCACCCACCTACCTACACACACACACCCACCAATAGAAATCCCAGAGTCTGGGCTGGAGAGACGGCTCAGCAGTTAAGGAGCTTGCCTGCAAAGCCTAAGGACCCAAGTTTGATTCCCTACTATCCACAAGACGGGCATACGTCTGGAGTTTGTTTGCAGTGGCTACAGGCCCTGATGCACTCATTCTCTCTCTTAAATAAATAGAGAAAAAGAAATCCTAGAGCCGGGTGTGGTGGTGGTTGCCTTGAATCCCAGCACTCAGAGGCAGAGATAGGAGGAGGATCTCCATGAGCTCAAGGCCACCCTGAGACTACATTGTGAATTCCAGGTCAGCCTGGTCTAGAGCGAGACCCTAGCTCGAAAAACAAACAGAAATCCCAGAGTCTGACTTGCTGTCAGAGACACGAGAGGCATCTGTGTACTCACAGCTTGCTAAGCACACATGAGCAGACACGCCCTGCCTCCCCGCCCCAGTCAGAAAGAACCACTGCAAATACAAATTACCTTGCTATTTTATTAGAAGCATATTAATATTTTCATTGGCAGGGAACAATTTGGAAGAGTTTCATATAAAGTTTGGAAACTGCATAAAAATAACTTCTATCCTTCATAAAGTGAAATATAAGTTAGTTATACTTATTCTGCTGAAAAACAAGAATAAAAAAGATAAACATTTCTGTCTGTCCCCCGTACAGAAAACATTAGCACAGGCACAAGGAATACTGCATGGGCTTTCTCAGCAAGGGGGCTGCACTTAGGCTATGTTGGCAGACCAGGCCGGATCCCATCCACAAAGGCACAGTGGCGCAGTCAGGGCTCAGGTGACACTAGGCAAGGCAGCAGCAATCCCATAAAGGACCAGGGCATGATGAATGACAAAAAAAAAAAAAGACCAACAACTTTGCCTGAACTACACTAGCATTACACCTAGTATCTCGCTGTCACACCCGTGACTACGAAACAG
This sequence comes from Dipus sagitta, assembly GCA_036346955.1. Taxonomy (NCBI): domain Eukaryota; kingdom Metazoa; phylum Chordata; class Mammalia; order Rodentia; family Dipodidae; genus Dipus; species Dipus sagitta. The sequence goes on along the minus strand of CM070777.1, from coordinate 44,313,572 downwards.
GGGACATTCCCAGCATCCAGGAGGCAGAAGTCGGAGGATCACTGTGAGTTCGAGGCCATCCTGAGACTCCATAGTGAATTCCAGGTCAGCCTGGGCTAGAGTAAGACCCTATCTCAACAAAACAAAACCAACAACAAAAGCCGAGGGGCATTATAAACAACAGAGGACAAAGCCCGGCCTCACCCTGCCCATTTGCCATCTCTGGGGAGCTGGTGGAGGTACGGAATATGCTGTTGCCAACTCGTGTCCTCCAGCACCAAAGAGAACGGACAGACAATTGGTGGGCAGGACCCACTGATGTGAGGCTCCAGAAACATCCCATCTGGTAAGCCACATGCTTACTAACCTGAGAACTATGGCTTTCCTGTGCTTAAGATCTGGGACAGGGAAGAAATACTTTAGGAAAACGTGTCAAAGCCTTTAGGAATAGAGGAGGAAAACTTCTCTTGGGGTGTTCGGCACCCATCATGACACTCAACTGCCTATGACTCCCCACCATCATCATTGGAGAGGAGGGGGCTTTAAGACTTTTTTTTTTTTTTCAAGGTTGGGTCTTGCTCTAGCCCAGGCTGACCTAGAATTTACTATGCAGACTCAGGCTGGTCTTGAACTCATGATGATCCTACCTCTGCCTCCTGAGTGCTTAAGACTTTTTTTTTTTTTTTTGAGGTAAGGTCTCACTCTATCCCAGGCTGACCTGGAACTCACTCTGTAGTCCCAAACTGGCCTTGATCCTCCTACCTCTGCCTCCCATGTGCTGGGATTAAAGGCATGTGTCACCATGCTTGGTGGAGAGGGACTTTAAAAAACACAGAGCCGGGCATGGTGGCGCACGCCTTTAATCCCAGCACTCGGGAAGCAGAGGTAGGAGGATTGCCATGAGTTCAAGGCTTCCCTGAGACTACATAGTGAATTCCAGGTCAGCCTGGGCTAGAGTGAGACCCTATCTCAAAAAAAAAAAAAAAAAAAAAAGGGGGCTGGAGAGATGGCTTAGTAGTTAAGGTGCTTACCTGTGAAGCCTAAGGACTCATGTTCAACTCTCCAGGTCCCATGTAAGCCAGACGCACAGTGACGCAAGCACACAAGGTCACACAGGGGGCACATGCATCTGGAGTTTGACTGCAGTGGCTGGAGGTGCTGGCACACCAATTCTTACACACTCACTGTCTGTCTCTCACTCTCGTATTAAAAAAAGTAAGGCCGACGGCTGTGGTGGTGCACACGCCTTTAATCCCAGCAGAGGCAGAGGGAGGAGGATGATAGTGAGTTCGAGGCCACCCTGAGACTACATAGTGAGTTCCAGGTCAGTTTGGACTAGAGTGAGACCCTACCTTGAAAAACCAAAAAAAAAAAAAAAAAAAAAAAAAAAGTAAGGCCGTCTGTTGGACTTGCCTCAAAAAAAAAAAAAAATTAAAAAAAAACATGCATCTTTCTGAAACAGGCAGACATCTAGGTCTATCTGAAAGGAGCAGTTAGACATCAGTGAAGAAAGGTTTGCTCTGTAAGTGAACACAGGCTTTGGTTGGGGGTACACACTTGGCAGCCTGCAGGGGTCAGCACCTAGTTAAACCACCTGAGCAACCTGAAGACCCGGAACCCACAGTAGGCTCAGAACCTTTGCTTCCGACCCCTCCTGGGGCAGGGCGCGTTTCTTCTTGAAGGGAAGCCCCAGTGATGGCCAGGCTTGGTCTGAAATGTCCAGGGGGTCTTCTGGACCAAGGCAGGGGGACCGGGGCAAAGGGCAAGAATCTTCCCATTGGCACCCACAGGCATGTGGGCAATGTTAAGAAGGGCATACACTGGGCTGTGGGCGTCATGGGTGGAGGACACCTTATCCCTGACCACAGCATTCTGCATGGGGCCAAATGAGTTGCAGAGTGGCAGACGGCCTGTACCTTCTGTGGGCTCTCATGCCAGCACTCAGTAGGCACCCCACCAACTGCGCTGCTTCACATGCCCAGTGGCTCAGGCAGTATCGGGGGGCAGGCTCCTGTGTGTGCACATGTGCGTGGGGGCGTGCGAGTGAGCACGGGGGATGGCGTGAGACGGCAGAAATCAGCAGAATAAAATGTTTCAGGCCTCCCTCTTCCCCATGCCCTGTTCCCCAAACACAGTGCCTTGCATCTACAGAAAGCAAACTGGGGGGGATCCAGGGACTAGAGAGGGCCACTAAGCAGAAGAAACCACAGTGGCTGTCACTGCGGGGACTCGCTGAGAAACCACGAGGACTTCAGGAGGGCGAGTCCACAGTGACTTCACGAACAGCGCTTGTGCCAAGACAGCAAGGCTGGTGTTTTGGCAAACAGGAGGGGCACTCCCGTTCCTCCTGGCCCCCGGCCCCAAAGGCCCAGTCACTTCCACTGGATGGGCTCTGGGCTCCATGGGGACATGCGTCAGTTTCACCCGAAGACACCGTGCCCTCCGTGAGTGAACAAGAAAGAGGGGACAACGGAGCCCAGGCCCGGGGGCTGGCACAGGAGCAAGAGGGAAGCAGGTCCTGAGTAGCTTTGTTCACGGAGGATGGGAGGACCCCACAGGCCTGTGCTGTCTGCCATGGCGTGGTGGGGCGCCGTGGGTGGTGCTGGGGTGCCGTTAGGAAGCATCAGCAGAGCTGTAGTGGAAGAGCTTGCTAGTTCTGCCTGATGCGGTGGGGCCCACCTCTGCCTCCTCGCTGAGTTTGAAGAACATTTCCTGTTCCCTCTTCTTCAAGTTCAAGTCCTCTTCCAGAGCCTGGGGGGAGGGGGAGAGGGCAGATGGCTCTCAGTGGGTCTCCAACCACAGGACCCCACCCCTGCACCAGCCCGGCCTTCTCCTGAGCGCTCCGGTTCAGGGAGTCCAGTGGCAATTACTTCTTCCCTCCGTGGGTTAAGTATCCCCACCTTCTTCCTCTTGCCAGCTGCCCTCAGGAGCTTCCTGCTGGAAAAATGCCCATCTAGAAGAGGCCAGGGAGCACGTAGGACTCTCCTGGCAGGAAACTACCAGATGAAAAGAAAAAAAGAAGGGGAGGAGATGGGGAAAGTGATCTGACAGTAAGAGGCCGGAAATGCCCATGGTTCCAAGCAGACATTCCCACAGAAACCTGCGGGGGAGTTCTTTTCTGTCTTTGTATTCTGTTTGTTTGTTTTTTTCAAATATTTTATTTTTATTTATTTGAGAAAGAGAGAAAGAGAGAGCAAGCGCCAGGGCCTCCAGCTGCTGCAAACAAACTCCAGACACATGTATCCCATTGTGTGTCTGGCATATGTGGGTCCTGGATTATAGAACTTGGGTCCTTTGGCTTTGCAGGCAAGTGCCTTAACTGTTAAGCCATCTCTCCAGGTGCCACCCCCCCCCTCGTTATTTGTTTGTTTGTTTGGTTGGTTGGTTTTTCAAGGAAGGGTCTTGCTTATAGCCCAGGCTGACTTGGAATTCACTATGTAGACTCAGACTGGCCTTGAACTCAAAGTGAGTACTGGGATTAAAGGCGTGCACCACCATGCCCAGCTTGCTTACTTTCTTTCTCTTTTTAAAATATTTTTATTTATTCAGGGCCTCCAGCCACTGCAAATGAATTCCAGATGCTTGCACCACGTTGTGTATCTGGCTCTATGTGGGTACTGGGGAATTGAACTTGAATCATTAGGCTTTGCAGGCAAATGCCTTAACCACTAAGCCATCTCTCCAGCCCCTCAGGGAGTTCTTTCATGTCCCACTGCCCCCTCTGAGGGTCTGATTCTGAAGATGTAAGGTAGGCAAAATTTCTGAGCAGTTTCCCCTAGGCATGTATGAGTCTATCCAGGTACATTGGATGCTATTAGAAAGCCTTCCTAAGGGCTCTCTGATCATAAGCACTAGTTAATAGACACAGAAAACGCAGTAGAGAGAATGGTGTCTTCACAGTCAGGCAGGCTGTCAAGGAAGAATTTAGAAATATATGTTTCTATAAAACCTTTACTTAAAGGTTGGTAGCTTAAAAAAAAAAAAAAAAAGTGGGAGACAGGCATGATGGTGCATGCCTTTAATCCCAGCTCTCGGGAGGCAGAGGTCAGAGGATCGCCATGATTTTGAGGCCACCCTGAGATTATCTAGTAAATTCCAGGTCAGTCTGGGCTCCAGCGAGACCCTACCTTGAAAAAGCAAAAAACAAAACAAAAATACCCAGCCGGGCGTGGTGGCGCACACCTTTAATCCCAACACTAGGGAGGCAGAGGTAGGAGGACCGCTGCCCTGAGTTCAAGGCCACCCTGAGAATAAAGAGTGAATTCCAGGTCAGCCTGAGCTAGAGCGAGACCCTACCTAAAAAACAAAACAAAACAAAAAAAAACTGGGGCTGGGGAAATAGGTCAGTAGTTAAGGTCTCAAATTACTTGCAAAGCCTGTTGACCTGGGTTCAATTCCCCAGCACCCATGTAAAGCCTGATGCAAAAAGTGGCATAAATCTGGAATTTGTTTGTAGTGGCAAGACTCTGCTGTACTCTTACACTTACTTAACACACTCATATACATATGCAATTAAATAAAACTACTTTAAAAAACTGAGGAGCTGGATAAAGATGGCTTAGCAGTTAAGGCGCATGCCTGTGAAGCCTAAGGACCCAGGTTTGATTCTCCAGTTCCTGCATAAGCCAGATGCACAAGGTGGCGCATGCCTCTGGAGTTCGTTTGCAGTGGCTAGAGGCCCTGGCACGCCCACTCTCCTTTTCTCTCTCTCTCTGTCTCTAATAAATAAATAAATAAATAAGAATCTAAAAAAAAAAAAACAAAAACAAAAACAAAAACAAAAACAAAAACTGAGGCTGGGCATGGCATCACATGCTTTTAGTCCCAGCACTTGGGAGGCAGAGGTAGGAGGGTCATGGAGGGTTCCAGACTACGCAGTGAATTCCAGGACAGCCTGGGCTAGTATGAGACCCTACCTCAAAAAACTAAAAATTGCCAGGCATGGTGGCACACACTTTTAATCCCAGAACTTGGGAGGCTGAGGTAGGAGGATCAATGTGAGCTCAAGGCCAACCTGAGACCAAATAGTGAATTTCAGGTCAGCCTGGGCTAGAGTAAGACCCTACTTTGAAAAACCAAAAAAAAAAAAAAAAAAAAAAACCTCAAATTAAAATCACTATATTGGCCAAATCTAACTATCTGTAAAACCATTCTAGCCCATGAACCACCAGTTATGACCTGTGCTGTAGGAATACTAATTTAAGTATATTTGCTACTACCATTTAAGCACAAAGTGGCTTAGTAATTGGCTTAAGTACAGGTTGAGTATCCCTACCCCGAAAATCTAAAGTGTTTCAAAATCTAAAAACTTCTGAGTACCAGTATGATGTCACGAGTGGAAAATTCCACCTCTGACCTCATGTGATGGCTGGCAATCAAAAGGATGATGTGCTAAAAAAAAAATACTATATGAAATTATCTTCTGGTTATGTGTAAGAGGTATGAAAAATAAATGATTTAGTTTTTTTTTTTTTTTTTTTTTTGGTTTTTCGAAGTAGGGTCTCACTCTAGCTCAGGCTGACCTGGAATTCACTACGTAGTCTCAGGGTAGCCTTGAACTCACGGCAATCCTCCTTACCTCTGCCTCCTGAGTGCTGGGATAAAAGGCGTGTACTACCACGGCAGGCAAAAAAAATGAGTTTTGTGTTCAGATTTGGGTCCTGTCCTGGCTTGTATATAAAATGTGCACTGCAGACTCGTGCACTCTAACACGTAGTCCCTGAGCTGGTGAGACTCCTGGGGAAGTTGTGGAACCTTTGGGATGGAGGCATAGCTGCTAGAGGCGGTCGCTGTGGGAGGCCTTCGGGGTTACAGTTCTAGCCCTGCTTCCAGCCAGCCTCTCTGCTTCCTCTTTTCTTTCCTTTTTTTTTTTTTTTTCTTTTTGGCTTTTCAAGGTATGGTCTCACTGTAACCCAGGCAGATCTGGAACTCACTCTGTAGTCTCAGGGTGGCCTTGAACTCAGCGATCCATCCTCCTACTTGTGCCTCCCAAGTGCTGGGATTAAAGGCGTGTGCCACCATGCCCAGCTTATTTCTAAAATATTTCTATTTATTTTGCAAGGAGAGAGAAACAGGTGTTGGTAGGGGGAGAGAGAATGGGCACGCCAGGGCCTCTAGCTGCTGCAAACGATCCCCAGATGCGTGCACCACTTTGTGCATCCTACTTTATGTGGGTACTGGGGGATGGAATCCGGGTCATTAGGCTTTGCAGGCAAATGCTTTAACCAGCCCAAGATATTTTATTATGTATAGGCAGATATTTCAAAATGCAAAAAAAAAGTCTGGAATCTAACACATTCTGGTCTGAGGCATTTGGCTAAGGGTTGCTCGCTCAATAGGTCATGAGGAAAGAGGGCTTTAACCGCATCTGCCTCACCCCCAAGCCTCTGAGGCAGAAGCACTGCTCTGTTCTACCCTACACAGATTCCTCTCAGCATGCCCTTCTGAGACCGCGCCCAGTAGCCCTTCTCTTGAGGTGGGCCAGGTGGTGAACAGTTTGGGCTTTTCGGGTCAGTTTCCACTACAACTACTCAATTGCCACTGGGGGGCAAAATCAGCTATTGACAAAATGGAAGCAAGAGAGGTGTGTTCCCATAAAACTTTACTGAGAAAAATGGTGGTTAAGCCAGACTTGGCCCATCGGCAGCACTGTGCTAACCCTGCTTTAACGGTCTAAAAAGGCAAAGAAAGGTAGAAAGGTAGCTGGCATGGACTTCTACCCTGAGGTGCCAAGTGCAGCACCAGTGCCCCAAGCACATCTACTCCTGCAGTGCCTCCAGGGGCCCAGATCACCTCTAGGCTATGAGATCCCACGTAGCTGGTAAGACAGGTGACCACTCATTTCTGATTCTGTTAAACTGTGGCCAGGGCTGGGCATGGTGACACACGCCTTTAATCCCAGCACTTGGGAGGCACAGGTAGGAGGATTGTTGTGAGTTCAAGGCTACCATGAGACTACACAGTGAACTCCAAGTCAGCCTGGGCTACAGTGAAACCCTACCTCGAATTCCCCCCCACCCCTCCAAAAATAAAAGTGGCCAGGACACAGACACCGAGGGTAAGCCATCCAGACCCTCATTCCCTGATGCAAGACTTAGCAAGAACACTGAGTATCAGACGCGTCTGCAGTTCATGCCTAACAGATAAGGATAAACACAGGCCAGCACAGGAAGGTCTGGGGCCCTGGCTGGCTGCCAGACACCATTAGCCCTGAAGGGCAACCTCGGTTCAAGGACTTTCAAGGCCACTACCCAGCTGAAGTGGGTGGCTGCCTCTTACCCAGACCACAGGGTCAGCTAACAGGGCAGGGATGCATGACACCAAACAAACCTGAGGTCATGCGGAGTACAAGGTCAAGTGTAATTACGGCATCTCTCTGCTCAGAGTTTCAGAATGAGAATGCCTCTGATCAGTGTTTTGGGCTGATGACTTTTTGGATGACACTGTACAATACAGAAACCTCTACTTTACAGATGAATGTGCGCACCGGGGCCCTGTGAGGATTAATTTTGTGTGACAGACACACTTGATGAGGTCTGGGTACCCAATTGTTTGGCCAAACAGTCTACTTTTTTTTTTTTCCTGAGCACTTGGGAGGCAGAGGTAGGACAATCACTGTGAGTTCGAGGCCACCCTGAGACTACATAGTGAATTCGAGGTCAGCCTGGACTACAGTGAGACCCTACCTCGAAAAAACCAAATAAACAAAAGAAAACAAACACACAAACAAAAAACACAACTCAGGGGCTGGAACTATAGCTTAGTATTCACCTTGCATGATTTGGGGCCCTGGGCCCAACTCTGAAAAATATTAATTTGGCTTGCCCAGGGACCAACAAGAAACTTAGAAAGTATAATGTAGGCAGGCGTGTTGGCTCATGCCTGGGAGGTTGAGACAGAAGGCTTGCCATGAGTTTAAGGCCAGCCTGAGACTACACAGTGAATTTCAGTTCAGCCTGTGCTCACGCGAGACCCTACCTTGAAAAAAAAAACAAAAATAACAATAAAAATTTTAAAAAGCCAGCTGGGAGCGGCGCGTGCCCTTAGTGCCAGCAGTTGGGAAGCAGAAGTAGGAAGATTGCAGGGAGTTTGAGGTTATCCTGAGACTACACAGTGAATTCCAGGGTCAGCCTGGCTAGAGTGAGAGCCTATCTCGGAAAAAAAAAAAAAAAAAAAAAAAGAATATTCAGAAAAAAAGCCAGGTGTGGTGGCGCATGCAGACTTCTGAACACTCACCATAGCAGGATAAGGGGCGTGTCCTAAACTGCTAAGTGCAGAGCTGTTTGTTGTGGTGCTAGGAATAGAGCGGAGAGTATCACACTTGCTGGGCAAGCGCCCTGCCTCTGAGCGCTTTATTTTTTTTATAATATTTTTTTACTTTATGTTTATTTATTTATTTGAGAGAGAGAGAGACAAAGAGGTAGAGAGAAGGAGAGAGAATGGGCGCACCAGGGCCTCCAGCCACTGCAAATGAACTCCAGACGCATAAACCCCCTTGTGCATCTGGTTTACGTGGGTCCTGGGGAATCGAACCAAGGTCCCTTGGCTTTTCAGGCAAATGCCTCAAGCACTAAGCCATCTCTCCAGCCCAGGATTCCCCTCTGAGCGTTTTATGCCTCCACTCCAAGTGTGCAGCCAGTAGTGCCATGCACACTAAGCTGGGAAACTACTGCAGACAGGAAACGCTCTGGTTCTGGCTGGCCTCTGACCTTACACAACGACTTCCCCTGAGGGCTATTTTCCAGAAGCTAGGCTTCCTGCCTGGCGACATGACTGACTGCAGCCCACAGCAGGCTCTCTGTGCCCAGCAGGGAGGCAGGAATCCTCTGTCTGAGAACAACGTGGACCAGTGCCCGAGGCTGCTGTTCTTGTGGTGGGAGATCTGCCAAAATCCAGAACATGAGCAAGAGACCCATTTCAGGGAAGCCACAAAGCAAAGATCCGAAAATTTGAAAACCGGGCGGCCCAAGATGTCCTGGCCACACCTTGGACAGCCAGCAGCTCAGCGCGATACCTTTTTGCGTGGCCGCAGCTTGTCCCGCCATTCCTTCAGACTCTGGTTATGGCTCTCGTCCAGGGCCTTCAGTTTCTGGGTCTCGTGCTCGACCAACAGGTGACACTTTTCATTCTGGAACAGGGAAGACAGGTGTGAGGCTGAGGAGGCAGAGGCTCTGCAGGGTGAGACCCGCTGAAGTCTTGAGGGCACTGCCACCTTGTGCTTAGCGCACCCTTCCCCTGAGCACAGACCCACTTACCCACGGCTCTGCACATGAAAGGCACTTGGCACCAGCTGGTGCTCGGAGGACTATTCCAGAGTACTAACGGGTAACAGTTCGAGGTAGGGTCTCGCTCTAGCCCAGGCTGACCTGGAATTCACTATGTATAGTGTCAGGGTGGCCTCGAACTCACATCCTCCTACTTCTGGCTCCTGAGTCCATGCACCACCACGCCTGACTGTTTCCTTTCTACAAAGCATTGTTGCTTTATGTAACTTTCATCTCAATGTGTACAGAATATCTCACCATCTAGCAGTTCTTTAAACATTCTCCTATTAAAAATATCACCTAGACCCGGGTGTGGTGGCGCACGCCTTTAATCCCAGCACTTGGGAGGCAGAGGTAGGAGGATCGCTGTGAGTTCGAGGCCCCCCTGAGACTACATAGTGAGTTCCAGGTCAGCCTGGACTAGAATGAGACCCTACCTTGGAAAACCAAAACACCAAAAATCCCCCTCCCCCAAAAAATCCTGGGGGTGGACAAATGACTCAGTGGTTAAGGGGCTTGCCTGCAAAGCGTAACAACCTGGGGTTCAGTTCTCTTGTACCCATGTAAAGCTACATCCACAAAGTAGCACATGCATCTGGAGTTTGTAGTGACTAGAGGCCCTTGGGTGTCCATTATCTCTCTCTGTCTCTCTCTGAGTGCAAACAAATAAAATAGGGCTAGAGAGATGGCTTAGTGGCTAAGGCACTTGCCTGCAAATCCAATGGACCTAGGTTTGATTCCCCAGGACCCATGTGAGCCAGATGCACAGGGTGGTGCATGTGTCTGGACAAACCCATTCTGTATTTGCCTCTCTCAAATAAACAAATGATAATAAAACTGAAAATAAATAAATATTTAAAATATATATATTACCACATTAGCCAGGCATGATGGCACATATCTTTAATCCCAGCTTGCTGGCCCAGTACCTACGTAAAACCAGATGCATCTAGAGTCTGTTTGCAGAAGCAACAGGCCCTAGCTTGCCTATACTCTGTCTCTCTGCTCACAAATAAACAAATACTTTTTCTTTTTTTTTTTTTTGGTTTTTCGAGGTAGAGTCTCACTCCAGCCCAGGCTGACCCAGAATTCACTATGTAGTCTCGGGCTGGCCTGGCACTCACAGCGATCTTCCTACTTCTGCCTCCAAGTTCTTGGATTAAAGACATGTGCCACCATGCCCAGCCAAATATAAATTTTGTTTTTTAGAAAAAAAGAAACAAATTGCACATGAATCCAGTGGCCTGAGCAATTTCTTGAGACCCACAGAGGCTGGAGTTGACCCCATCCCTCAGGTGCAATGCTCCATTCCACCACAAGGGGACTCCAAACACCAGCTCCTGGAAGTGAGCCTTTAGGCTTTCTGGCTGTTGGAAGGCCAAGCTGGAGGAGGCAGCAGTCAAGTTTTGATGGGCAGCCTCCTCCAGGCCAGACACAAACTAGGAGCCAGGGTGCTCGAAGAGGCCAAGGATTTCCACAGAAGTGCATTTCCCAAGATGGGCGTGGTGGCACACACCTTTAATCCCACCTGGAAGGCAGAGATAGGAAGATCTCTGCGAGTTCAAGGGCACCCTGAGATTACAGAGTGAATTCCACGTCAACCTGTCAACCTGAGCTAGAGCGAGACCCTACCTCGAAAAACAAAACAAAAAGAAAAGAAGTGCATTTCCCAAAACAGGCTCTGGACATGGCATTCACAAACCCACACACCAGTCTGGCCAAACAGGAGCCATGGCCATTTTAGATGAATAGTACGGCTTGCGAGGGTAACCTGATTCATCCAAAGTCACATAGCCTGACAGCAGATTGGAACCTGTCTGTACGGGCTTGTCTGGACAGGATCCTTGCTTCTGTGGAGCCTTTGGACCCAAGTATCCACTGCTTGGGGGAAACTGAGGTACAAGGAAAGGGTGGTTACCTGGAGCTGCTGCAGCTCACTTATGTTGCTCTCACACTGCGCCACCATGTCCCGCATCTGGTTCTCATGTTTTTGCTGCTGCTGTAGCCGGTCAGCCTTCTGTCTCTTCTCCTCCTGCTGGGAGAACTACACAAGACAAGGCGACACTGGGCCAGGTGCCTAGCTTGGCTCCGAGCCAGCGAGGCCCACCTCAGCCCGTGCCCCCTCTGCTGTAATCCTTGACCTGAGTGGACACCCAGCCTCAGTCTTCAAGGAGCCCCGATGGGTTAGGGGCCTGACGTAGTCATGTGACATGCGTTAGGACAGCGTACGCAGGAATCACAGGGACAAGAGTCACACGAGAGACACAAAAGAGGGGTGACGGGTGGGTGACAGCACAGGAAGCCGCGTGGCTGAACGGCATGAGCAAAGGACAAGCTCTCTCGCACAGGGACTCTGTCCCCCAGGGGAGATGCTCTGTGAGCTAGCGAAGCTTCCAGGCTGTGACTGGGATGTGTAACCCCTCCCAGGACCCTGTGCGGCACTGGATACTTTACAATCCCCCCCCCCCCACTATACAAGGTCCAAGCGGTTCCAAAGCCAGTTCCGTCCCCAATCCCACGCGCCGCAGCCCACCAGGCGCGGTTCCTGCCTGCTTGATCTTCTCGCGCTGCTCCGACGCACTGCCCGCCCCGTTGATGTGCAGGCTCTTCTTGAACATGGCCATGCGGGTCTTGCCCTCGCTCCTCTGGATCTTGGGCAGCCGGGCCTTCTCCTGCTGCTGCCTGACTTTCAGTTGCTCCAGCATGCGGTGGTTATAGCGCTGCATCTGCTCCCGCTCCTGAGGGGACACCAGCCAGGGCCACGTTGGTCACAGGGAGGTCACGCAACACGTGGCCGGGGATGCCAGCACAGTAAGGCTGTGCTCGTCGATTTACTACTCAATACATTTCCTGTCCCTGGTTTACCATGATTTGACTTAGATTTTTTTTTTTCAAAAGACAGATGTGAAAACATATACAATCAACAGAAACTATACTATTATCTATTTATTTGAGAGAGAGAGAGAGAGAATGGGTGCACGGTGCACCAGGGCCTTCAGCCATTGCAAATGAACTCCAGATGCATGCGCCGCCTTGTGCATCTGGCTTACGTGGGTCCTGGGGAATCGAACTTGGGCCCTTTGGCTTTGCAGGCAAGTGTTTAATCATTAAGCCATCCCTCCAGCCCTGTTCCTCTCTCTCTCTCTCTCTCTCTTTCTTTCTGAGGTAAAAGGTCTCCCTCTAGTCAGGGTTGACCTGGAATTCACTCTGTCTCAGAGTAGCCCTAAAAAAAAGGCAATCCTCCTATCTCTGCCTCCTGGGTGCTGGGATTAAAGGCGTGTGCCACCACACCTGTCTTCAAAGCCACTCACTCTTGTTGCTCCTGACCTGCTGCTGTGACAAGATGTGACACTTGCTATGCTCTCTCCACTACGATGGAACTTCCCCTTGAAACTGTAAGCCAACATAAACCATATCCTCCTGTAATCTGCCTATGGCTGTGTATTCTGTTCCAGCAGCAAGAAAGTGACTGCTCCCATAGGGTTATGGGGATGTACCACCACAGCAAGTCAAGGAGCATCTATGCCGTTGGTAAATTTTGATTTACTTTCTTTTCTGATTTTCATTGTTTTCTTGGGACAGGGTCTTATGTAGCCAAGGCTCTCTCAAACTTGCTATGTAGCTGAAGATGACCTTGATCTTCCAGCTTCCACCTTCCAAGTGCTGGGATTTTAGGTGTGTGCCTCTATATCTGACTGATGCACCTTCTCTCTCTCTCTCTTTTTCGAGGTAAGGTCTCACTCTAGCTCAGGCTGACCTGGAATTCACTCTGTAGTCTTGGGGTGGCCTCGAACTCATGGAGATCCTCCTACCTCTGCCTCCCGAGTGCTGGGATTAACGGTGTGCGCCACACCCGGCTGATTCACCTTCTCAATACTGTCTCATCTAACTGGTGATGACAACTCATCATCAATTATCTCAATACGAAGTGTACATGAGATGGGATGGATGGTTCACTGTGATTGGGAGCAGATGTGGATTCCTCTTGTAAACAGCCTGGGTAAATGTGAATTTACTCCTTTCCCTAACATCTGCTTGTGTTGGCAAACTCTGTAAGGGGGGCTACCTCCTCACGAAGCCTCTCTTGACTTGTTGCTGCCCAGCTTGGACAACCTTTCTAAGCCTTCGTGGCCCTGGGCTGACTTTTATCACCACACTTTGATAAGGAACCAGAAGTCACCTACAGCTACTGTGCATCTGGACCTTCATTGATCTGTCACTGTCCCCACTATGGGGACTGAATGAGACCAACAGGGAGTATAGACGTGGATGGTGCTCTAGCCAGAAAGGGACGGGGTCCTCAGCAGGCACCAGGAACTGAAGGAAGGCTTTTTGGTACTAAGAGGAAAACTAAAAACATTCTGAGAGGCTTCATGGGAGACCGGAAACGGGAAAGACAGGAAGGAAAGTGGAAAAAGGTGAGAGCACCTTTGTGCTGGTTTGATTCAGGTGTCCCCCATAAACTTAGGGGGTTCTGAACGCTTGGTTCCCAGCTGATGGAGATTTGGGAATTAACGCTTCCTGGAGGCAGTGAATTGTTGGGAGCAAGCAGGTTTATGGGTGTTATAACCAGCTTCCTCTTGCCAGCGTCTGGCACACTCTCCTGTTGCTGTTGTCCACCTGATGTTGGCCAGGAGGTGATGGCCACCCTCTGCTCATGCCATCGCGGAGTTTCCCCTCGAGTCTATAGGCCAAAATAAACCTTTCTCCCCACAAGCTGCTCTGGGTTGTTTTCCACCAGCAGTGTGCACCCGACTGCAACAACCTTGCACCCCAGGTTTGGGGTCAGGAGGGAGCTGCCTGTCCCCTTTGCCCCCCCCCCCCGCATGGTTTCCCCCATTCCAGATCCCTCAAGGAGGAGTAAGACGGCCGGGAGGACCTCCTGGGACCCGTGGCCACACAGGCCCCTCCTGGGGGCACAGATGGTATCCACAAGGCGTGCCACCGTGCCCAGCCCCGCTGTGCCACCTCACCTTCTCGTGCTTGCGGAGCAGCTCGTGCCGCTGCAGGAAGTACTGGTCCTTGAGCTGCTGCTTCACCAGCTGGTGCCTCTCCTGCAGCTGGCGCTCCTCCATCTCCCACAGGGCCGCCTCCCGCTCTGCAGAGGACGTGCCGGCGGCCCGGTCAGGGGCGGGCAGAGCCAGAGACGGAACGGCTCTCCCATCCCCTTTCCTTCTGCCAGGCCTCCTCACATGGAAGGTGCCACCCAACCTGCTGCCCCACCAGAGCTGAGCCCTAGACACTGCCCCAAAGCCCAAGGGATGGCTGGTCTCAGCAGAGAGGGAGGGAAAGCAGGAAGCGCTCCAAGTGCCCAGGCAGGACAGTCAGAGCTCCAGCTGGAATTTGGGGTACACCGGAAACCCTCTCTATACCTCCGCTTCCACCTTCACCAAGGGGCAGTATTGTACCCCAGAGGTAGGAATGTCCTTAGAAGACTTTATTTTGTTTTGTTTTTTGAGGTAGAGTTTCACTCACTAAGGAGTCTCAGGGTGCCCTCAAACTCCCTGAGATCCTCCTACCTCTGCCTCCCAAGTGCTGGGATTAAAGACGTGCACCAGCACGCCTGGCTGGAAGGCTTTTCATTGTTAATTATTATTATTTTATTTGGTTATTAGAGACAGTGAGAGGGGGAGAGAGTGAGAATGGATGCGCCAGGGCCTCTAGCCACTGCAAACTCCAGATTCACGTGCTACCATATGCATCTGGCTTACGTGGGACCTGGAGGATTGAACCTGGGTCCTCAGGCTTCGCAGGCATGCGCCTAAACTGCTAAACTGTCTCTCCAGCCCTGGAAGACTTTCTTGAGTATAGTCTACACTGCACTTCTGCTTTTCCAATGGGCCCAGGTGGAGACCACAGGGTGAGAAATACGCCATCAGAGAAAGCAGGTCCTAGCCGGGCGTGGTGACACACGACAGAGTGAGTTCCAGGTCAGCCTGGGCCAGAGTGAAGCCCTACCTCAAAAACTAACCCCCCGCCAAAAAAAAAGGCAAAGAAAGAAAGCAGGTTCTCAGCGGGCACCATCTGCTAGTGCCTTCACCTTGCTTCCTCTAGCACTAGAGTAGTAAACTTGTGATCTTTACCAGCTACCCAGGCTGACGGGTTTTGTAACAGCCCCCTAAGCAGCCTGGCATGCAACCAAAGAATCATCGCTCTCCCAGCCTCAGTTCGCTCATCTATAAAATTAGGATCATGGGCTGCGCATGGTGGCTCACGTCCTCAATACACTTTTTTTGGGAGGCAGAGGTAGGAGGATTGCGGTGAGTTTGAGGTCAGCCTGGGACTATAGAGAGTTCTAGGACAGCCTGGGCTACAGTAAGACCCTACCTCAAAAATACTTTTTAATTGGGGCCTGGAGAGATGGCTTAGGGGTTAAGCGCTTGCCTGTGAAGCCTAAGGACCCCGGTTTGAGGCTCGATTCCCCAGGACCCACGTAAGCCAGATGCACAAGGGGGCGCATGCAGCTGGAGTTCATTTGCAGTGGCTGGAGGCCCTGGCGCACCCATTCTCTCCCTCTCTCTCTCTCTCTCTCTGCCTCTTTCTCTCTTTGTCTGTCACTCTCAAATCAATACAAATAAACAAAAAAAATTGTACCCTTCCCACCCCAACATCAAAATTCCTACTCCCCACCTTAATACTGTAGCACTTATCTTTCAAATGAACTACATGATTTCCCTCATTCATTTATTATCTTCCCTGACTACATACATTGCATAAAGAGCAGCACTTGTCCAAACTGTTCTCTAATGTATTTCCCATGCCTACAATAGGGCCTGTGGTGGTTTGATTCAGGTGTCCCCCACAAACTTAGGTGTTCTGGATGCTGGGTTCCCAGCTGATGGAGATTTGGGAATTAACATCTCCTGGAGACAGTGTATTGTTGGGGGCGGGCTTATGGGTATTTTAGCCAGTTTCCCCATGCCAGTGTTTGGTACACTCTCCTGTTCCTGTTGTCTACCTTATGTTGGCCAGGGGGTGATGTCCACCTCTATTCATGCCATTGTTTTCTCCTGCCATTGTGAAGCTTCCCCTCGCGTCTGTAAGCCAAAATAAACCCTTTTCCCCACAAAACAAAACAAAAAAAAAACAAAAAAAACACTTTTTGAAAAAGGGCTGGATGCCGGGCGTGGTGGTGCACGCCTTTAATCCAAGCACTCGGAGACAGAGGCAGGAGATCGCCATGAGTTCGAGGCCACCCTGAGACTACATAGTGAATTCTAGGTCAGCCTGGACTAGAGTGAGACCCTATTTCAAAACAACAACAATCAGGATAATGGTTGGACCTGTCTTGCAGGGCGAAAGTGAGGACTGTCGGAGGTCAAGGCACAAACGCTGACAGGCAGGGCGCTGCTCAGTGTGAGCTGCAGGTTTACACGCTGGTGATGCTCCCAGAGGCCGATGTCTCCACCACTAACCCGGCTCGCTTATTTACACTCACACTATGTCACTGTGCCTCTTCCTTTCCCCTTGGCTTCTGGAATAACTTCACACCGTACTGGTGACAACTGCTACGCTTGCCTTGTTGCTGACCTCAGTGTGCGTGTCTGGGGGTGGGGGGGCTGCCTCTAACTTCACCACGAAGGACGGAGAAGGCCCTGGAGTTGCTTGCTGCCCACCCCACATGGCAGGACCGGGTGCCCCTTCACCACCCTGGGCCCCACCTCTTAGGAGCTCCTGCTTCTTGTTGAGACACTCCCGCTCCTTCTCGCAGATCTCGCGCCTGTTTTCCATGGTGAGCTTCTTCATGGCCAGCTCCAGGTCCTCCTTCTGCTTGGCTAAAAAGTCCCGGTCCTACAGGGAGGGAGGACAGGGACAAGACTGTGCCCAGGCTCGCTTGGGTGACTCAGTGCTTATTCCTGTAACAGCAGGAAAATCATCCTGACCAGAGAAGAAAAAGAAGCAAGAATGTGGGGAGAGGCAGAGGTAGCAGGATCGCCGTGAGTTCAAGGCCATCCTGAGACCACATAGTGAATTCCAGGTCAGCCTGGGCTAGAGCGAAACTCTACCTCAAAAAAAAAAACAAAAACAACAACAACAACAAAAAGAGGGTACCAACACATGATGTATCCATATGAAACATGTTGTTAATAATAATAATAAATAATACACATTAAAAAAAAAAGAATGTGAGGAGAAAAGGCCAGGTATTGTGGCATACACCTTTAATCCTAGCACTTGGGAGGCCAAGGTAGAAGGAACACCATGATTTCGAAGACATCCTGAGACTACAGGGTGAATTCCAAGTCAATCTGAGCTACCTCAAAAGAAAAAAAAAAGCAAAAAACAAACAAAAGGAATGTGAAGAGATGACGGTGGACCCAACCATGCTAGAACTCTAGGGATTAACTCAGAAGCAGTGAGAACCAAGGACAACCAAAATCTGTCAACATGACAAGAAAAAATAGCTAGCGGGGCGTGGTGGCGCACATCTTTAATCCCAGCACTCGGTAGACAGAGGCAGGAGGATCGCCATGAGTTCAAGGCCACCCTGAGACTACAGAGTGAATTCCAGGTCAGCCTGAGCTACAGTGAGACCCTACCTAAAAAAAAAAAAATAAATAAATAAAATAGCTGACTCCCTGGCAGGAGCTGATCCACTCCTCGCACAGCAGCCAGGGCCCTGGTGAAACCACAGAGGAACTGGCGAGATGAGCAAGAGCGCTGCTTCCACGGCGAGCCTGACAACCTGCGCCAGGGTGATGGAGACAGACACTGAGGACACTCAAAACGCACCACAGCAGAAATCCCGAAGCTGCTGAGAGCTCAGCACTAAAGTAGACTTAAAACACGCCCACCAAGACTCAGGGAAGTTTGAGGAAGGGGGGGGGGAAGATCCTAAGGCCACAGACTGGAAGGGAATGTCCAGAGGCATTGGCCCCCACCCACGGCGACTGACTGCTGCTCTCACAACTCATAACCCACAACCCCATGGTGAATACGAGCAATCCCACTGAGTGCAAAGGGAGCAGCGAGGAGGGAAATGATGGCGCCAACACACGGTACGTCCACCCAAAGTCTCTACTTAATAATAATAATCAAAATGGGAAGAGACCCAGAGATGTAGCACCCGGATGCACCATGTGGGCTCCATTTGGATCTCGGATGCAACAAGAAACTGGAAAGGGAGGGGGCCAGGGAGAAAAAGAAAGGTTTTAAAAGGGGAGAGGTGTGAGGTCAGAAATGTGACTGCTATTCCCTCTGCAAAAATGATGTCATTCCCAGTGAGTGTCGTGTGTTGGGGATCAATGCCTCTCACACTTTACCACTGAACCACGCTTCCAGCTCCACTGCTTACCTTTTAAAGTGCATTTATGCCATTTTTTTTTTTTGTGATAACCAGGATGTTTACAGATATGAGATAATGTCTGAGAGAGCTGAACCAAGATAATCTGGCGGGCCAGGGAATGAATGAGTGCACATGGATAGATGATTACTAAGATGATGTGGAGAGTGTGAATTTTATTTTTTTTTAAGGTTTTTTTTTTTATTACTTTTTGGTTTTTCAAGGTAGGGTTTGGCTCTGGCTCAGGCTGACCTGTACTCCCAGGGTGGCCTCGAACTCATGGCAATCCTCCTACCTCTGCCTCCCCAGTGCTGGGATTAAAGGCGTGCACCACCACGCCCGGCTCTTTTTTTTAGTTTTTTGAGGTAGGGTTTCACTCTAACTCAGGCTGACCTGAAATTCACTATGGAGTTCCAGGGTAGCCACGAACTCACGGCGATCATCCTACTTCTGCCTCCCGAGTGCTGGGATTAAAGGAGTGCGCCACCACACCCGGCTTCCATTTCTTGTGGTTATTTATTTGCAAGGAGAGAGAATGGGCACTCCAGGGCTTCTTGCCCCTGCAAACTCATGGCCAAGACCCTCCTACCTCCCCTGTGCTGGGATTAAAGGCGTGCACCACCACACTTGCACTTGCTGACATAGCCTGACAGGCGGCACTTGATTCCTCAGTACCTACATAAAGCCAGATGCACAAGGTGGCCCCTGAGTCTGGAGTTCATTTGCCTTGTCATGAGGCCCTGGTGCTCCCACACTCACACTCTGTCTGCCTTTCTCACTCTAAATTTTAAACAAAATAAAAATTCTATGCAGAAAAAAAAAAAAAGAAAGCTCCTTGCACTGTGCGGTGGCACATGCCTTTAATCCCAGCACTTGGAAGCCTGAGGTAGAAAGATTCCTGTGAGGCCAGCCTGAGACGACACTAGTGAAGTTCAGGTTAGCCTGGGATAGATCAAGACCCTACCTCAAAAAAAAAAAAAAAAAAAAAAAAGACAGATGGGCTGGAGAGATGGTTTAGCAGTTAAGGCACTTGCCTGAAAAGCCAAAGGACCCAGGTTCGATTCCCCAGGACCCACGTAAGCCAGATGCACAAAGTGGCACACGTGCCTGGAGTTTCTCTGCGGCAGCAGGAGGCCCTGGCACGCCCATTCTCTCTCTCTACCTGTCTCTCTCTGTCTCAAATAAATAAATAAAAGTAAGACTTATGTGCACATAATAATTGCACAGATGAGTAGTCACAGTGTAAGTTTCAGTACCCGTGTGCCTGGCATAATGATCAGGTCAAGGTAATTCGCAGACCCATTGCCACAAGCATTAGCATTTTGGGAGGCGGGGTGTAAAGCATTGAGAATCCTCCCCTAGCTGTGTTGAATACACCACGCACCGTTAGTGAGTGTGGTCACCTTCTGTGCACAGATACACTGAGGTGGTTTGAATCTGATGTCCCCCATAGAAGTCATGTGTTCCGATTGCTGTTCCCAGCAGGTGGTAATTTGGGAGGTGGAGCCTTGCAGGAAGAGGTGTGGTGCTGGGCCTGGAGGTTTACTGGCCCTAAGCTTGCTGGTGCTCCTCCTCGGCTCACTCTCCTGCTGCTGTTGTCTACCTGATGTTGACAAGGAGGTGACCATAGGGGCCTATGATAGATAGGCTAGGGTAACATGGATATCCTAGTGTCAGGCCTGAGTAACAGAGGGGTCCTGGATACCACTGAGGGTTTCCTATCTCGGATCCCCCCAGCACCCCACTCCCTGACTGAGGGCTGCGGACTCACGAGTTGCTGCTTCTTCTGCGAATGCTCCTCCATCTTCTGCTTCATGTTCTCCTTTCGCTGATGCCGGGGCAGTTTCTCCACCTCGCTCTTCACCTGCGGCAGAGGCACAAGGGCACCTCGCACCAGGTTCCTTCCTCCCTCGGCTGACTCTTAAGTCGGCATCCCAGGGCTCCAGGCCCTTCCTCCCAGGGCTAACCCATGAGTCCTCCACCCCCGGGCTCCAGGGCCTTCCTCCCAGAGCTAACCCATGAGTCCTCCACCCCCGGGCTCCAGGGCCTTCCTCCCAGGGCTAACCCATGAGTCCTCCACCCCCGGGCTCCAGGGCCTTCCTCCCAGGGCTAACCCATGAGTCCTCCACCCCAGGGCTCCAGGGCCTTCCTCCCAGGGCTAACCCATGAGTCCTCCACCCCAGGGCTCCAGGGCCTTCCTCCCAGAGCTAACCCATGAATCCTCCACCCCAGGGCTATCAGGCTTTGCAAGTAATAGCCTTTAAGTACTGAGCCATCTCTTCCCATCCCCTGAAAAGATATTTTTGCCTAATCACTTTCTCAACTCATGAAATACTAATCTGACAGATATCTGTGTTTTTCTTTGTTGAGGGCTGTCCCCTGCTGAGAATTCCAGCTGCAGGTTCCTTCCCCTCGGGTCCCCCAGGTACAGGTGGGCACACCACGGCCAGCCCCACCCGGCTGTAGGCTGAGCACAGGCCCCAGCTGGCCAAGAAGCATATTCCAAGCCCCTGAGAATTTATTCTGAGCAGACTCTGAGCCTGAGTCAAACACTTTAGAGTCTTGTCATTTAAGGCTCAAAGCATCCTCATGAAGAATGGATGCTGCAGTGGCTTGAATGTAAAATGTCCCACGTGCTGATGACAAGGCCTCATGCTTAGTCCCCAGCTGGTAAAACCTTTGGAGTTGGAGCCTTGCTGGAAGTGGCATGTCACTGTGGGTGGGCCTTTGAGATTTCACAGTCAAGGCCATTTGTCAGTGCAAGTGAGAGCACTCCGCCTGCTTCCTCCCAGCTGGGATGAGAAGACGTGATTCCCCAAATGTCTGGGCTGTAAGCCGAAGCCAGGTGTGGTGGCACATGCCTGCTAGCACTCAGGAGGCCAAGATGGGAGGGTCCTGTGAGTTCGAGGACAGCCTGAGACTACATAGTGAATTCCAGGTCAGCCTGGACTAGAGCAAGACCCTACCTCAAAAAAACCAACCAACTGCAGGGTGTGGTGGCGCATGCCTTTAATCCCAGCACTCAGGAGGCAAAGGTAGGAGATCACCGTGAGTTCGAGGCCAGCCTGAGACTACATAGTGAATTCCAGGTCAGCCTGGGCTAGAGTGAAATCCTACCTTAAAAAAACAAAACAAAAACAAACAAACAAACAAACAAACAACAACAACAAAAAAAAACCCACCAACCAACCAAATAACCTGTAAGCCAAAATGAACCCTTTTCTTCTATTAGGTGCTTCTCGTGGAGTGTTTTAACCCAGCAATGAGAGAGAAGGTTAGTGCTACAGATGTCAACAATAAGGAATCTTTTCTTTTTCCCTTTTGGTTTTTCATGGTAGGCTCTTGCCTACCTCTATATTGTTGTATTGAATAATAATCTTTTCTTTTTCCCTTTTGGTTTTTCATGATAGGCTCTTGCCTACCTCTATATTTTTTATTTATTTATTTTTTCATGGTAGGCTCTTGCTGTAGCCCAAGCTGGCCTGGAATTCACTGTAGTCTGGAATTCTGTAGTCTCAAGGCTGGCCTTGAAGCCACTGCGATTCTCCTACCTCTGCCTCCTGAGTACTGGGATTCAAGGCACATGCTGCTACACCAAGCTAAAAAAATTTTTTTAATTTTACATGGGTACTGGGGAATTTAACCTGGGGTCATTAGGCTTTGCAGGCAAACACTTTAACCACTAAGCCATCTCTCCAACCCTAAGCTTTTAATCTTTTTTCTTGTTTTTTTGAGGTAGGGTCTCACTCTAGCTCAGGCTGACCTGGAATTTACTCTGTAGTCTCAGGGTGGTCTCAAACTCACGGTGTTCCTCCCACCTCTGCCTCCTGAGTGCTGGGATTAAAGGTGTGCACCACCATGCCCAACTTTTTTTTTTTTTTTTTAAGTAGGGTCTCACTCCAGCCAAGGCTGACCTAGAATTTACTCTGTATTCTCAGGGTGTTCTCAAACTCACTGTGATCCTCTTACTTCTGCCTCCCAAGTGCTGGAATTAAAGGCATGCACCATCACACCTGGCCAACTTTGCGAAAAAACAACTATTTTATTTATTTCAGAGAGAGAGAGAGGGCAGATAGATAGATAGAGAGAAAGAGAATGGGCATGTCAGGGTCTCCAGCACTGCAAATGAACTCCAGATGCATGCGCTACCTTGTGCATCTGGCTTTATGTGGGTACTGGGGAATCAAACCTGAGTCCTTTGGCTTTGCTGGCAAAACCCTAAACGTCTAAGCCATCTCTCCAGCCCTTTTCAGCTTTTTTTTTTTTTTTTTTTTTTTGGTTTTATGAGGTAGGGTTTCACTCTAGCTCAGGCTGACCTGGAATTCACTATGTAGACTCAGGGTGGCCTCAGATTCACAATGATCCTCCTACTTTGGTCTGCCAAGTGCTAGGATTAAAGGTGTTTACCACAGGGCTGGAGAGATGGCTTGGCGGTTAAGTCATTTGCCTACAGAGGCAAATGACCCAGGTTCAATTCCCCAAGACCCACGTAAGCCAGATACACAAAGTGGCACATGCATCTGGAGTTTGTTTGCAGCAGCTGGAGGCCATGGCACACCCATTCTCTCTCTTTCTCAAATAAATAAATAATTTTTTTTCGAGGTAGGGTTTCACTCTAGCCCAGGCTGACCTGGAATTGACTATGTAGCCTCAGATGGCCTCAAGTTCTCGGCTGATCCTCCTACTTCTGTCTCCCGAGTGCTGGGATTAAAGGTGTGCGCCAACATGCCCTGCTATAATACTTTTTTTTTTTTTTTTTTGGTTTTTCAAGGTAGGGTCTCACTCTAGCCCAAGCTGACCTGGAATTCACTATGGAGTCTCAGGGTGGCCTCGAACTCACGGCGATCCTCCTACCTCTGCCTCCCGAGTGCTGGGATTAAAGGCGTGCGCCACCATGCCCGGCTCTATAATTTTTTTTTTTAAAACAAAGGTGTGTACCCCCGTACCTGGCAACATCTCCTTCATTTTGTCTCAGGCCCACACACCTTCTTGCTATCGCCCACTTCCCCTGCTCAGTGGGAGGAGGAGGAGGATGGCTAGAGGGTAGAGCACAGGGGACACCGGGTGTTGGCCCACCCCGTCTTCTCTTTTCTCTGTTCTCCTTCAGCCAGGGGTGCTAAGCTGAAGAATATATGGAGGCTGACCAGGCCCATGTGACGATCACTTGGCCAGGGGCAAAGCCAACACAGAGGAAAGCGGCGCCCAAAGAGACAGAGAATGGCTGCGCAGCGGAGCCTGTGTCCAAGCAGGCTGCCCTCCGGCTCCCCGAAGCCCCTCTGTAGTATGGGAAGGCTGAGCCGGGGGATTTGGTCCTTACACCGGTGGGGCCCCGACACCCCTGCAGGGCCCTGCCCACCCAGCACCCCGTTACCTCTTTCTTCATGAGCTTAAGCTTCTCCTGGAACCTGGCGTGGTCGCGCTCCTGCTCCAGCCGGATCAGCTTGGCCTCCTCGCGCCGGCGCACGGCGTGGTCCTGCTCCATCTTCTCTACCTGCTGCTTCTGATGCCGCTCCAGGTTCTCCAGTTCCACATCAAAGAACTTCTTCTTGGCCTGGAAGAGCACACGGGCACATTCAGCAAGGCCACTTGATGCCCCGGAAGGAGCCTGTGCTGGACCTGGGTTTGAATTCCAGCCCCACCACCCCTTTGCTGGAGTCTGTTTCCTCTGCAAAATGACACGACCAGGAGCCTTGCAGGGCCATTGCATGGGACAAATGTGCCCCCTCTCTAGAAATGATCCTATGTGATGTAGGATGATGACCTTCCCATGGCAGATGATAGAAGACTTGGGCACAGGTTGTGAACTGCTCTTTGCTGCCTCATTCACCCTGTGCCACCACCACCTAAAGGAAATGCAGAGGGGGCTGCAGAAATGGCTCAGTGGTTACAGGAGCTTGCTTGTAAATCCTGAAGGCCTGGGTTCAAACCCCCAGGATCCATATAAAGCCAGGCACACGAAGTGGCGCATGCATCTGGAGTTCGTTTTCAGGGACAAGAGTTCCTGGCATGTCCGTACCATCTCCCTCTTTCCTCTCGCCTGTCTCTCTCAAATTAATGAAAAACCAAAGGGGGGGGGGGGAGCTGGAGAGATGGCTCAGCAATTAAGGCACTAGCTGCTTAAAAAACCTGATGGGTGGCTGGAGGGATGGCTTAGAGGTTAAGACATTTCCCTGCAAAGCCAAAGGACCCCGGTTCGATTCTCCAGGACCCACGTAAGCCAGATGCACAAAGGGGCATATGCATCTAGAGATCATTTGCAGTGGCTGGAGGCCCAGGCATGCCCATCCTCTCTCTCTCCCCCTGCCTTTCTCTCTCATAAATAAATAAATAATTTTTTAAAAAAGCCAAAAAACAATGCTGGGTGTGGTGGCACACGCCTTTAATCCCAGCACTCGGGAGGCAGAGGTAGGAGGATCGCCATGAGTTCAAGAACACCTTGAGACTACATAGTGAATTTCAGGTCAGCCGGAGCTAGAGCGAGACCCTACCTTGGAAAAAAAGAAAAAGAAAAAAAAAAAAGCCAAAAAACAAACCTGATGGCCAGGGTTCAATTTCCCTGTACCCACGTTAAGTTAGAAGCACAAAGTGGCACGTGCAGCTGGAATTCGTTTGCAGTGGCTAGAGGCCCTGGCATGCCCATTCATTCTCTCTCTCTCTCTCTCTCTCTCTCTCTCTCTCTCTCTCTCAAAGAAATAAATAAATGAATAAACTAAAAAAAAATTTTAATGCAGAGGCAAGAAACCCTCAGGAGGCCTCCTTCCCTCCCCCTCTCTTCCCCCCTCCCCTCCCCTCCCTCTCCCCTCTCCTCCCCTCCCCTCCCCTCCTCTCCCTCACATTGATTTCTTGTTCAAAGCGCTTCTGCATCTGCTCCAGCTGCAGCTCGTGTTTGCTGTTCAGCTGGGTCTGGTTCCGATGCTCCTCTTTCTGCAGCAGTCGGAGCTCTCGGAGTTCCTGGCGCCTGAGGATTAAAGGATACAAACATTTGCCAATGAGAAAGTGCCCCAAGATCACAATATTCACAGCATGACTAGAACTTGGGCTTCTTTTGATGCTCGCTGACAGACGAAACATGAATATCCTCAAAATGTAAAGAGCACTTACAAATTGGTAAGAAAGATCCTAACTCCTCCCCACCCCCTGGCCCAGCCAAAGTGGTACAGAATATAAACAGACAAGAACCAAATGAGTGAGAAAACAAAAACATATATTTATTTATTTATTTGAGACAGAAAGAAAAAGAGAGAAGAGAATGGGTGTGCCAGGGTCTCTAGCCATAGCAAACAAATTCCAGATGCCTGCGCCAGCATGTGCCTCTGGCGTATGTGGGTTCTGGGAAGGTGAACCTGGGTCCTTAGGCTTCCCAAGCAAGCTCCTTAACCGCTGAGCCATCTCTCCAGCACAAATTCCTTTTCTTTTCTTTTCTTTTCTTTTCTTTTCTTTTCTTTTCCTTTCTTTTCCTTTCTTTTCCTTTCCTCTCCTCTCCTCTCCTCTTCTTTCTTTCTTTCTTTCTTTTTTTTTTTTTGAGGTAGGGTCTCACTTCTAGCCCAGGCTGACCTGGAATTCACTGTGTCGTCTCAAGCTGGCCTCAAACTCACGGCAATCCTCCTACCTCTGCCTCCCGAGTGCTGGGATTAAAGGCGTGCGCCACCACGCCCAGCCAAAATGTGCACTGAATATGACACCATTCCCGTCCTCCTGGCCTCTACCCCAGCCTGAACCGGGAGCCTCGCAGCCTCCCCGCCCATCTACAGATAAGACCTGTCCAATACCAAAGTAATCGTCCAGCAGGGACGTGAGAAATGATCACTGCCGGCCATCCCCTCCCACAGTGCCCTCCTCCCACTATAGCTCACAGGCTTCCAGGACTTGGTTCTACCCACCCACACCACACCCTGCCCTCTCATTCCGGCCTGGCAACAATCCTGTCCCCTTAGATCCAGAAACAAACTGCGTGGTCACCTCCGGGGCCCCAGCACCTGAAGGTGCCTCTGGGCTCCCCTAGCTCTGCACATGGCCCTCAGGCTCAGCTCACAGCAGTTCCTTAACAGCACTCGCTGCCCAGCCCAGGAGCTTGCTATCCCCTCACCCACTACTTCCTTCACAGAAAGAACCACAGTCAAGAATATACGATGTAAGCCGGGCGTGGTGGCGCACGCCTTTAATCCCAGCGCTCGGGAGGCAGAGGTAGGAGGATCGCCGAGAGTTCAAGGCCACCCTGAGACTACATAGTGAGTTTCAGATCAGCCAGAGCTAGAGTGAGACTCTATCTTGGAAAAAAAAAAGAGTTACCATGGATATTGTTTTAGGGGCTCATTAGGTTCCATATGGCTTAGTTCATCTAGTTAACCATTCTGTCTCCACCTGGTGAGTGGGTAGGTGGATGAATGGGTTGATGGGCGGAGAGACGAGTAGGCAGAAGCATAGTTGGAGTGGGCGGACAGATGATGCATAATAAGCTGGAGTTACGTAGATGGATGAATAGGAAGATGAGAGATGCATAGATGGTTAGATGGATGGGATCAATGAGTGACTGGGATAGATGGGTGGATAGGAAGATACATGGGTAGACGGATTGATAATGGGTAAGTGTATGGGAAAATAGTAGTTGGGTATATAGATCATTGAGTGTGAATATGGATGAATGAAGGGATGGATAGATAAGTACGTAGAGAGATGGGTGGATGTTGGACAGGTAGGTGGGTAGATGGAAGGTGAGGTAAGTAAGATAGATGGGGTAATCAAGGAAGGGATAGCCAGGCATGGTGGCACACACCTTTAATCCCAGCACTTGGGAGGCAGAGGTAGGAGGGTCACTGTGAGCTTGAGGCCAACCTAGGACTACATAGTGAATTCCAGGTCAGCCTGGGCTAGAAGGAGACCCTGCCTCAAAAAAAAAAAAAAAAAAAAGAAGAAAGAAAGAAAGAAAGAAAGAAGAAAGGCCAGTTTCTTTTTGAGTCCCTCCACTTTACGTTGTAGTATAAACAGACAGACAGATAGAAAGGCCCCTTGGAGATGGCTCAGCACATGATAAAGCAGTTGCCATACAAGGAGCAGAGTTCAGATCGCAAATACCATAAACGCTGGGTGAGTGTGGCAGTCCCCATAATCCTGCACTCAGGAATGGAGACAGGGGTGCGGAGGTCCCAGGGCAAGCTAGTCAGCTAGACTGACTCAATCAGTGAGTCTTGGGCTCAGGTAAGAGGAGAATGGGAGAAGAACAAAGGAGGCAGGTAAAAACATCCGACCTCTGATCTACAAACACATACACATACATACACGCTGTATACACACACACACACGCCCCCCCCCAAGACAAAGAAAGAGAGAGGAAAGAGAGAGCCCTCTTACCCAAAGAACTGACACACAGCCCTCCCGTGTTACCCCCTCCCATTCCCACCACCAGGGCTTGCCTGAGGAATCTCATCTCCTCGTCCTTCTTCTCATCTTCACTGATGATCTTGGAGGTGGTGATGCTCACCTCCACACCGTCCACCACAAACCTGCGGGTCCGCTTCAGGGTCTTGTTGTGCAGTCTTGAGTCCTAGCCAGGGAAAAACATATGCCCGAGGTCAGCTAGGCATCCACAGCATGGGCAGGGTGAGGGCCGCAGCCCGCCCGGCCCCGCTGCCTGGATGGGCCATCCTTCGTCCCCAGGCTTCCAAAGGATCCTGAGCTCCGGACCTTTTCCCGTCTCCCATCTCCTGGTCTCAGGCTCAGACAGCGCCTCCTCACCTCACTGCAGAACTCTCACAAAACGGGGGACACGAGAGAAAGAGCTGGGTGCTCATCCCCAAGCTGGCCGCTTGCTACAACTGGACCCTGGGTAAGTCCCTTTTCCTGCCCAAGCCTGTTTCCTCCATGATCCTGGGAGGATTAAAAACAGAATTTGTCAGGCACGGTGGCACATGCCTTTAATCCCAGCACTCGGGAGGCAGAGGGGAGGAGGCTGGAGGATCTCTGAGCGATCAAGGCCAGCCACCCTGAGACTTCATAGTGAGTTCCAGGTCAGCCTGAGCTAGAGCAAGACCTTATCTCGAAAAACCCAAACACAACAACAGCAACAACAACAAAAAACAGAACTTGCCTCCCAGAGTGGTTTTGACAAGTCCATGAGAGATCATTGATGTCAGGGCATACCATGAAGCACCAGCTCATGGCAGACAATGACCCCTAATGGGGTTGGCAGCCACACCTGACCTGGCCTGTCAGAGCCATCGTGGGAGTGTCCCCATGTTCACTACTGACGAGCAACTGCTTGCGGAGTGCTGGTCACCATGGGGACGTCATGGTGGGACAGCACGGAGCGCCCTTCAGAAGTGCTTGGTTCTCATTCACACAAGGGCTTGGGGGGCCCTGCACTGGCTTCCTCACGGCCCACTCTCTCCCGATTGCCTCTGACCTGCAGCCAGCTTCCATGGTCCTTTCTGCTACAGCCTAGCCTTGCCTTTGCAAGGTGGCCCAAGAACCTTCCAGAGCCTTTGACAGGCAGGCGCACTAAGGTGTCTCAGAGCAGAGAGCTATAGTCGGTTTCTGCACCCTCAAGGCCAGGCTCCTCACATTACACGACTCTGCCCACCCCACCTTACCCGGGGGCTCTGATGGCAGCAGCAGAGAACCTTCTCGCTTGGCTCTGTCCACTCAAGCCAGGCCAGCTAGTGGGAGGGGGAGTGGAGGGCAAGAATGTAGCCAAAGCCATTGCCCTCTTGTGAGCACTGTTCCTATCCACAGGGCATCCGTCCCAGGAGTCACAGACTCCTGGTCACACCGAAGGCGACCTAACGCAGCCAGGGGACAATTATTCGAGCAGCCTGTGTTCTCCACTTCACTACAGATGACTGGGAACGTTTCCCACACATTGGAGAAGAGACAGTCCCTGCTCTCAGTTTTATCTATTTTTTTAAAGCTTTTATTTTATTTTATTTATTTGAAAGAGAGAGAAAGACACAGAGAGGTAGGCAGATAGAGAATGGGTGTGCCAGGGCTTCCAACCACTGCAAACAAACTTCAGGCGCCTGATCCACCTTGTGCATCTGGCTTACTTGGGTCCTGGGGAATCAGACCTAGGTCCTTTGGCTTTTGCAGGTAAGCACCTTAACCGCTAAGCCATCTCTCCAGCCATCAGCTTTATTTAAAAAAAAATTTTTTTTTTAAAGCTGGGCATGGTAGCACATGCCTTTAATTCCAGCACTTGGGAGACAGAGGTAAGAGGATTACTCTGAGTTTGAGGCTACTCTGAGACTTCCTAGTGAATTCCACATCAGCCTGGGCTAGAGCGAGACCTTACCTCGAAAAACCAAAACAAATTTTTTTTAAACAAAGTATCTTTTTAGGAAGAGGAGGGGCCAGATCCCCATCCCCAAAAGACAATGCTTCTATACAAAAGTCATTTCTGAGCTGGAGAGATGGCTTAGCATTAAGGCGCTTTCCTGTGAAGCCTAAGGACCCAGGTTCAATTCTCCAGTACCCACATAAGCCAGATGCACAAGGTGGCACAGGTGTCTGGAGTTTGTTTGCAGTGGCTAGAGGCCCTGGCGTGCCCATTCTCTCTATTTGCCTCTTTCTCTGTGTCAAGTAAATAAAAATTTATATATATATATATATACATTTTTTGTTTTCTCAAGCTAGGGTCTTGCTCTAGTCCAGGCTGACCTGGAACTCATGGTGATCCTCCTACCTCTGCCTCGCAAGTGCTAGGATTAAAGGCGTGTGCCACCACGCCTGGCTAATATATATACGTTTCCAAGCCATTGCCCATACCTGGGTGACCAGTTTACAACAACCTATGTCAACTAAAGCCAAAGGAAAAGCTGTTGTAGCCGTGTGTCGCGGTGGCCTGTCGGGACTAGATTTCCTTCTGCCCCTAAGGCTGATGTCGGGCTATCTGGCTGCTTCTCCCGCCTGTGCTGCCTTTCACGTAACACATGTCTGAGTCTCTGCTACGATTCTGTAGCGAGCAGATCTTGGAAGGAAAACCAGAAAGACCCAGCACCAGCTCCAGGCTCCCAAGTCAGCCTTGGTGGTGGGTCAGTGGCCAAGCTTCGCAGCATTCTGGGATTGCTGAGGGCAGACCAGAAAGGGAAGGGGTCACCCTTTATGACCTCTAGAAGAAGGAAGGGAGGACTGGAAGGCACATGGTGCTGAGAGCTCTGCCTGACGTCTGGCCACCTCCTTGTTTCCCACCCTGCACCAGCTCCCAACTTCTCTCAGCCTCACTTGCTCATGTGGAAACTGGGGGAAAGCACTTTGAACAGGGTAGCATGGACAATGTCACCCACTGCTAGATAGGAGGCCAGGGAGGAGCACTCTGAGTCCAATGTACCTGATGCTCAAATGAAAAACAAAGTTCTGGGGCTGGAGAGATGGCTTAGCAGTTAAGGCGCAAAGCCTTAGGATTCCGGTTCGATTCTCCAGGACCCACGTAAACCAGATGCACAAGGGAGCGTATGCATCTGGAGTTCGTTTGCAGTGGCTGGATGCCCTGGCGTGTCCATTCTCTCCCTCTTTCTCTCTCTCTCTCTCTGCAACTTTCTCTCTCTCAAATAAATACATAAATAAAATATATTAAAAATAGATAAAAAAAAAGTTCTACCTCTGCAATGTTCTTTCCAAGATTTTACTAGGCCAAAATAACTGCCTAACATTACTAAGTCACATGCTGACACACATATTTGGGAGATTAAGTTATGAATCCAACTAAAATCTGAAAGAGCCATCTTTGTGAACAATTTAAAATGGAAAGTAGGGGCTGGAGAGATGGCTTAGTGTTTAAGCGCTTGCCTGTGAAGCCTAAGGACCCTGGTCCGAGGCTCGATTTCCCCAGTACCCACGTAAGCCAGATGCACAAGGTGGCACATGCATCTCAAGTTCGTTTGCAGTGGCTGGAGGCCCTGATGCGCCCATTCTCCCTCTCTCTCTCTCTCTCTCTCTCTGCCTCTTTCTCTGTTTGTCATTCTCAAATAAACAAATAAAAATAAACAAAAAAATTTTTAAAATAAAATAAAATGGAAAGTAACCGGGCATGGTGGTGCACACCTTTAATACCAGCACTCTAGAGGCAGAGGTAAGAGGTAAGAGGTGAGGTCGAGGCTAGCTTCAGACTACATAGTGAATTCCAGGTCAGCCTAGGCTAGAGTGAGATCCTACCTCAAAAAAATAAAATAAAATAAAATAATTAAAAAAAAATGAAAAGTAGGGGGCTGAGGAGATAGCTCAGTCGGTAATGAGGACATGAGTGCGAGCCCCCGAGCCCATGTAAAATATGTTGAGTGTGGGGATATGTAGCCAGTGCTTGGAAGGTGGAGACAGGAGAATCCCTAGGGCTTACTGGCCAGCCAGTCTATCCTAATCAGTGAGCAGATCCTGTCTCAAAAAGGGGTAGACAGGGCTGGAGAAATGGCTTAGCAGTTAAGGTGTTTGCCTGAGAAGCCAAAGGACCCAGGTTCAATTCCCCAGGACCCACGTAAGCCAGATGCACAAGGAGCACACGCATCTGGAGTTTGTTTGCAGTGGCTGGAGGCCCTGGCGCACCCATTCTCTCTCTGTCTGCCTCTCTTCTATCTCTCTCTACTTGAAAAAAAAAAAAAAAAACTAAAACAAAAAGGGGGGGTGGACAACATTCCTGAGAATGACTCCTGAGCTTGTGCCCTGGCCTCCACATGCATGGCCCTCACAGATACAAGCATGTACCCACACACATGTGCATGGACATGCACATGTATTTTATTTATTTATTTACTTTTTGGAGGGGGAGGTAGGGTGTTGCTCTAAACCAGGCTGACCTGGAATTCCCTAGGTCATCTCAGGCTGGCCTCGAACTCACAGCGATCCTCCTACCTCAGCCTCCTGAGTGCTGGGATTAAAGGTGTGCGCCACCACGCCCAGCCACATTCATTTTAATTGAGGGTGAGGTGGGAGCATGTGCTGGCAGGCACCAGGCTCTGGGTTCTCTCCCAGCCCTGCTCAAAGATGCACACAGTGTTTTCAAGAACTGAACCCAAGTAACGGCCCATTGGATTAACTCCTCTGCTTAAGCCCATGGGAGTGATAGGTGATGTTACCTTGAGGGACAGCGAGCCAGTCTCTCTGTTCAGGGACAGGTCAGCAGACAGGGAGGTGCCATAGTCCATACTCTCCGAGGTGGACAGGCTGCTGCTGTCGGAGGCCCTCTTGGAAGGGTCTGCCTCTGCCTGGCTGGGGAGCTCCAGGTCGCCATTGGTCAGCTTCTTGCTGCCCAAGGTCTCCAGGGCGCTGCTGATAGGCCGGTTCTGGTTTGTCTTCTGGGACCTGCTGGTGGCGGGGCTGACGTCTCCGGCCTGGTCAGTGACTGGCCTCTCTACAGTCATCTGAATTCTGGCATCCATAGACACCGGCCGGGACTTCCGGAGGGGAATGGGCACAGCTAGGTCCTTGTCATTCACAGGGGTCACATCTGGGGGGCTGGTGGTTTGGAGGGACCCGTTCCCTGAGGGCTGGCTGCAGGGCCCATTCACAAGGTCCTGAGGCTGGCTGGGGGGCAGCTCGGCAGAAGGTTCCTGGAGAAGCTTGTCAGCAGTGAGGCTCAGCGGATTCGCATCGGCAGATTCCTGAGTGTGGTCCTGTGGGAGCTGGAAAAGAGAGTCAGCGCTATGCTGTGGTGGTCCAGGGCGGTGGGGCTGGGAAGTCTGCCCCCTGCAGGTGAAATGAGGGTGGTGCACAGAGTGGCGCAGGAACTACTGAGCCCCTGTCTTCACCACTCCCCAGTGCCTCTCTGGAACCTGACTCGCACCAGGGTATGAAACAAGACTCTCCTGCCTCCCTCTAATGTAGCTTCATCCAAGAGCTACTCCCCTCCTAGGAGAGATGACCGTGGCCAGCTGCAGGGAGGGATCAGCCAATTGTCACAATGTAGGAAGAAAATACCCTCTCCCACCCGAGACCAGACTTCCTGAGACTAACTTGCTAGGTTAGCTGAAGATGTCCTTGAACGTCTGATCCTTCTGTTCCCACCTCCCTAGTGCTGGGATTACAGATGTGGACCACCACACCCAGTTTACAGTAGCACTGGGGATCAAACCCAAGGCTTTGTGCCTGCCAACTGAGCTACATCGCCAGGCCAGCATTCTACATCACATCTGTTGATTTCTAGAGGGTAGCTAATTTACATTAAAAAAAAAAAATCACATAAAGTCCCAGCCAATCCTACCCAGGATCTGGAGTCAGCCTTTCTACTCTCTGTGCGGTGAAAAGGGCTGGAAACATTGTAATGATGAAACAGGACACTCATTTTTGTGAAAAGAAAATAAATGTCCAAGGGGACGGGGCCAGGGTCCCGTGACAACTCAGCCTCGGTTTTCTAGGCAAATGAGACTCTCTAGGCAAGCAGCCCCACAAAAAAAGACCCCCACAGACCATCATAAAGCACGCCAGGGCCAGGATCTAGCCCATCGACATGGTATGCTTGTGCTGCAAATGGGTTACGATGTGCCAAGAGGGCCGTCCCCTCAACACTTGGGGCATCCAGATGGGGTCTAGGTTGGGCAGCTGGAGCCCCTTAACTTGTAGCTGCTGGCTATGCAAACTTGTCCATTTATCCCAAAGTGGGAAAAACACATAGGGGAGCCAAAGCAATAAAATAGGCTGGAGGACAAATGATCAGTTACCAGCTGACAAACGGGAAGATTTCATGTGAAAATGTAGATCCCGTTCCCTCCCGAAAACCTACAGAAGCTGCCAATATCTGCCGCGCCTCACCCCGGTGTGGGTGTCTGGAGCCTCCCAGCTGGGTGAAGCAGAAGGGAATCTTTCTCCAGCCTCCCTCCCAGGAGCCCAGGCTTTGGGGGCCCATTCTCCCCATGTTCCCCACAATCCCTAGACTTACAGAAGCAGCATCCACAACATCCCCCTCTTCTCCTTCATCCCTGCCATCTTCAATCTCCTCCATCACCTCGGCCTTGGCTTCTGCCACCAGTTCCCGAAGAGCCTTGTTACTGGTAACATTGCAGACGAAGGGGTGCTGTGGGCCGAGGCACACCTGCATTAGCGTCACTGAAGACAAGCACGGGGTACGGGAGGCTGGGGGAGCTGACCTCCCAAACCAAGAGAGCCAGTGGTGGTCAAGACCACACGTGAATGTGAACTTTCGTTTTGTTTTTTCGAGGTAGGGTCTCGCTTTAGCCCAGGCTGACCTGGAATTCACCACGTAGCCTCAGGCTGGCCTCAAACACACGGGGATCCTCCTACCTCTGCCTCCCAACTGCTGGATTAGGCTTGTGTCCCCACGCCTGGCAAACATGAACTTTGTAAAGGAAACCCATAAACACAGAGGTAACTCTGAAAGTCCTGCCTTTGACAGAGGACAAGTAATACCAGTACCACTCACTAGATGTGCAGCCCCGACGATGTCACTCAAGCTCTCTGAACTGTGAGCTCTTCATCTCTGAAGTGCACACAGCAATATGGAAGCTGTAAGACGTGTGGAGTGATGAGCAGAGCACGGGTTCAGGCAACGCTTGTTTCTGAGGGGGTGGGAGGGGACTTATGTGTCTGTTACACATGAGCGATAACTTACATGTACCAAGCTTACAAAGTAAACTCAGTGTCACACACACCTGTGCAATTACCACCAAGCGAAAGACATATTCTGGCCTCCCCGTGGAGGTCCCCCACTCGGCACTGAGGCATGAAAATTAGCTAGGAGAGACAGGATACATGAGGAAAGCAAGCACCCTCCACTCCTGGACGTGAGAAGAGCAAGCCCACCCTCCACTCCCGGACGTGAGAAGAACAAGCCCACCCTCCACTCCCAGATGTGAGAAGAACAAGCCCACCCTCCACTCCCGGACGTGAGAGGAACAAGCCCACCCTCCACTCCCGGACGTGAGAGGAACAAGCCCACCCTCCACTCCCGGACGTGAGAGGAACAAGCCCACCCTCCACTCCTGGACGTGAGAAGAGCAAGCCCACCCTCCACTCCTGGATGTGAGAAGAACAAGCCCACCCTCCACTCCTGGACGTGAGAAGAACAAGCCCACCCTCCACTCCTGGACGTGAGAGGAACAAGCCCACCTCACTCCCGGACGTGAGAGGAACAAGCCCACCCTCCACTCCCGGACGTGAGAGGAACAAGCCACCCTCCACTCCCGGACGTGAGAGGAACAAGCCACCCTACCACTCGGATTAGATAACAAGCCCCCTCCACCCCGGAAGTGAGAGAACAAGCCCACCCTCCACTCCCGGACGTGAGAGGAACAAGCCCACCCTCCACTCCCGGATGTGAGAGGAACAAGCCCACCCTCCACTCCCAGACGTGAGAGGAACAAGCCCACCCTCCACTCCCAGACGTGAGAGGAACAAGCCCACCCTCCACTCCCGGACGTGAGAGGAACAAGTCCACCCTCCACTCCCAGACGTGAGAGGAACAAGTCCACCCTCCACTCCTGGATGTGAGAAGAACAAGTCCACACTGAACCACTGGTTTTGATTTCAGTTTCTCCGTGGCTGACACCCAGGAATGTGGATATAACTAACCAGACTACCTGCAAAAGAATATACTCCCCTTTCTGAGAAATATCACTAACAAGATTATAAAATGGTTGATGAACTGTGCCTGAAGTTAACCCCCTGTGACTTCTGTGTAAGCGAGGAGCCTCGGACCCGTGAGACACATAAACAGAGGGTGGAGGACTCTGGGGTGGGGGTGGGGAATTGGGAATAGAAGGGAGGCTGAGAATCAACTAAAACAAATTGTATTTGAAAGTACCAGGATGTGGGGCTGGAGAGATGGCTTAGCGGTTAAGCGCTTGCCTGTGAAGCCTCAGGACCCCGGTTCGAGGCTGGATTCCCCAGGACCCACATTAGCCAGATGCACATGGGGGCACACATGTCTGGAGTTCGTTTGCAGTGGCTGGAGGCCCTGGCGTGCCCATTCTCTCTCTATCTGCCTATTTCTCTCTCTGTCTGTCACTCTCAAATAAATAAATAAATTTTTTTTAAAAAAAGAAAGTACCAGGATGGGCTGGAGAGATAGCTTAGTGGTTACAGTACTTGCTATCAAAACGAAAGGACTTGGGTTCAATTCTCCAGTACCCACGTAAAATCAGATACACAAGGTGGCTCATGCATCTCGTTTCCAGTGGCTACAGGCCCTGGTGCACCCATTTTTCTCTCCCTCTTTCCCTCTTAAATAAATATATATATTTTTAAAGTATGTGCTGGGCACTCCTTTAATGCCAACACTCGGGAGGCAGAGGTAAGGAGGATCACCATGAGTTTGAGAGGACCCTGAGACTACATAGTAAATTCCATGCTTCTAATCCCAGCAGAGGTAGGAGGAGGATCGCGGTGAGTTTGAGGCCAGCCTGAGAAGACATAGTGAATTCCAGGTCAGTCTGGGCTGGAGTGAGACCTTCCCTCTAAAACATGAACGAACAAGCAGGAAAAGTGAAAGCTCTCTTACACTTGCACAACACTAGGGCACATGGTCTTCAGGATGTTCAGGCAGCCTGAGGTGCACTGGGGAGAAGTCTCCAGGAATCTCCTTCCTAGCACTAGGGAGTAGCCAGGGTGGGATTCCTCAGTACACGCTCTCACTTAGGGCAAAAGGAAATCTATCAAAATGGAATTTGGTCCTTTAAATCTTACCAGAAGGCTCTGATAAAACGCATTGCTTTAATTAGCAGAACTTTTATCAGAGGAACAGCGTCAACAAGATTGCTGGGGAGGTATTTCAATGACTACGAAACACATTTCTCACACCTTAAGAAGGCATTTCAGCCAGGCGTGGTGGCGCATGTCTTTAACCCCACCACTTAGGAGGCAGAGGTAGGAGGATTGCCATGAGTTCGAGGCCACCCTGAGAACTACATAGTGAATTCCAGGTCAGCCTGGGCTAGAGTAAGACCCTACCTTGAAAAACAAAAAACAAAAAAAAAAGGCATTTAGAACTAACTGGTGTCTGGTGTGTCCACCACAAATCATGTCATCATGCCTATCTGTTCAAAGTTTCCTTTGGGCACAGGTATAAAGTGGTTACCTAGTAAGCCCCAGGGTTCAATCCTTAGCACCATGAACAAAATTAATTATTCATACAGCAGTTCATTACTAGACAGCCACTAGTAATGAACTCTCCATTCCATTTGCTTCCTGAGCACTATAAGCATTGCTCTTTTTAAAATGAAATGTATTTATTTATTTGCAAGTGGAGGGATACAGAGATAGAATAGAGAATGAGCGCTCCAGGGCCTCCAGCCGCTGCAAACATACTCCAGATGCATATGCCACTTTGTGCACCTGGCTTTGTGTGGTTATTGGGGAATCAGAACCCAGGTTGTCGGACTTTGCAGACAAGTGCCTTAGCACTGAGCCATCTCTCCTGCCTAACGATTAATGATTCTTCTTCTTCTTCTTTTTTTTTTTGAAGTAGTGTCTCACTCTAGCCCAAGCTGACCTGGCACTCACGCTGTAGACCCAGGCTGACCTCAAATTCATATGGCAATTGTCCTACCTTTGCCTCTGCCTCCCAAGTGCTGGGATTAAAGGCATGTGCCACCATGCCTGGCTAACGTTCTCTTGAGCCTATCAGACTTTATCATCTAAATTAGTGAAGATCTGAAGAAATTTCTTTTCTTGCCTTCTCACTTGCCCACTCACTCACTGATTCACCGCATAGCTACACAGCACGGTCAGGCACATGGCCATGGGCCAGGGGCTGAAATAGGCTGAACAAGAGTCCGAAAAGTCCCTGCCTGGGGACTTACGCAGACTGGAAAGGGAGGCTGAATAAGAGGCAGGGCGCTGGTAAGGGCTGCTTATGCCTGCAGCGGAATCTTCCAGTGTTCAAGCTGGGACCTGAGGAATGTTCGCACACAGGCCGGGGAAAGCTCCAGGCTCAGAACATTCTAGCAGGAGGAGCAGCATACCGAAAGCTTTGTGAGGTGGGACCAGGCTTGGGGAACAGGAGGACAGGCCAGAGACCAGAGCAGTGGGCTTCTGGGCAGGGCGGCATGTAGGGTTCTCGGGGCCTTGGTGAATCAGACTGCTTATTCTCAGAAGCTACCATTACCTCATGAAGAGGCCACTCTGGCTGCTGTGTGTTTCAAGAGGGCTCAAGTGGGGTGTTAACAGGGCTAACTCGTGGGTGGCAAGGGTATGGAGGAGTGAAATGTGCTGACTGTGGATGCTAGAGCCAAATCACCTGGGATCAAATCTAACTTCTACTATCAATCAGGGCAAGTCATGGGACCCTATCAGAGCCTTGGTTTATTTACCTGTGTACTGGGGATACTAGTCAGGCTGTTTGTTGTAAGTATCACTGCGAGTGCTCAACACAGGGTAGCTCTCAGGCTGGAGGAATGGCTAAGCAGTTAAGGCGTTTGCCTGCAAAGCCGAAGGACCCAGGTTTGAATCCCCAGGACCCACGTTAGCCAGATGCACAAGGGGGTGTGCACGCGTCTGGACTTTGTTTGCAGTGGCTGGAGGCCCTGGCGCGCCCATTCTCTCTCTCTGTCTCTCTCTGTCAAATAAATAAATAAAAATAAAATTTAAAAAAAAAACAGGGGGGCTGGAGAGATGGCTTAGCGGTTAAGCGCTTGCCTGTGAAGCCTAAGGACCCCGGTTCGAGGCTCAACTCCCCAGGACCCACGTTAGCCAGATGCACAAGGGGGCACACGCGTCTGGATTTCGTTTGCAGTGGCTGGAAGCCCTGGCGCGTCCATTCTCTCTCTCTCTCTCTGCCTCTTTCTCTCTCTGTCTGTCGGTCTCAAATAAATAAATAAATAAAAATAAAAAAAAAATAAAAAAAAAAAA
Organism: Dipus sagitta; assembly: GCA_036346955.1. Lineage (NCBI taxonomy): Eukaryota > Metazoa > Chordata > Mammalia > Rodentia > Dipodidae > Dipus > Dipus sagitta. The sequence goes on along the minus strand of CM070777.1, from coordinate 44,274,266 downwards.
CAGGGTAGCTCTCATCATCATCACGACCACAATCTACACCATCACCACCAGCACCGTCCTCTCCCCCGTTATTATCACCATCACCGCCACCATCCCTACATGGAATCCTCCTCCTCCTCCTCATTGACATCAGCAGCAGCATCGTCAAGCAGGGGAGCAGCACAATCCACACAGCCTTTCCTGCACCCCCCCCCCAGCAACTCCTCTACCACCGAGCATAGCTCTTTGGGAGCCAGGGTGACAGCCAGAATCCCAAAGGCTCCCGAGTACCACACCACGTGACTCCACTCCTTTGAACTTGAGCAAGACACTCTGGGCAGCTGCACGTCAGCAGCTGAAGCGAGCGAGCGTGGCGGAAACAGCCCAGCGCAGGCCCAGGCTTCTGGAAACAATCAGGCTCTCACCAGGGCTGCCCGCATTTTCGCCAAACGAGCAGCTCTTCCGCCCAGCCAGGGACCTGGCTTTCTTGAGAGGAACCATATGCTCCGCGTACCCTGAGCTCCCGGGTGGCAAAGAGGGAGGACAGCCTTGCACAGAGGATCAGGTGAGGAGATCACCTCCCTGCAGGGAGGTCGGGGCAGGTGGCTGCCACACAGGCAGCCCCTGGCACTGAGGCTCTGGGGACACAAAACACAGACAAAGCAGGTCTGCGCCCGCTGCAGGAATGTGATGCCCCCAAGGGTGAGTGTGGAGAAGCTCCCCCCAAATGCTCAAGCCCTCTGGCCTAGCGATACGCTGCAGGACAGGCAGGGGGCCACCTCCTCAGGTGGCCAAATGCACCGGGTGGCCGCGGAAGGCCAGATCAGAGCTGGCCACCCCACCCACCCCTGAGGAAGAAGGGAGGACTCTTCAGTGCCAGCTCTGCCGGGAATCCGGAGGTGCCGGAGTGGAGGCGGGGCAGCCCACTGCTTGCCAACTGGCACCGCCCTCTGGCCAGGATCTCTCCCACCATTGGAACAGATCTCCTTCCCGTGGAGTGAGCCTATTTTCCCCTCTGTGTGTTGAGAAATTTCTAGCCAGGGGGGTCTTTCTTACACTCCAAGGCTGGCTTCAGAAAACGCCCGAGAGAGCATCTTCCCTCCCTCCATCATTTCCTGACCCTTTCCTCTCCCTCTCTTTCTCCTCACTTCTTCTCTCTCTTTCATTCGTGAGGAGAGGCAGCATTGCTCACAAGCCGTGTGATCTTGTACAGGCCCCTTATCTGTGTGTCTGTAAGATGGCAATGAACAGTTCCCACTTCATGGGACTCTTATGAGCACTGCACTGGTTAACATCCGCTAAGTGTTTGAAATAGCACCTGACTGGCCTGAGAAAGAGTTCTAGAATAGTTTGCCAGGTAAATACTGTGTCAATTTCCTCAGCAAATACTTGTGGGGGCCCCTCTGCATACCAGGCATTGCTCTGTGAATCAAACAAATTATTGTCCCGAGGGAGCTGACACACCGTCCTGGTTTGAATCCAGAATGTCCCTCACAGGCCTGCGTGATGAGTACTTGGTCCTCAACTGTGGTGCAGGCTGTGGAGACTGTAGGAGGTGGGGGCTGGCTGGCAGAAGTAGGTCACTAAGGTGGTCGTATGAAGGTCCTACCCACCCTGCTTCCGGCCCCCATGGCCAAGGACTGAAGCTCTCCTGCTGGCAGGTTGTCCCCACAACAACTGGACTGACACCTCTGAAACCATGGGCCAAAATAAACCCTTCCTCCCGGAAGCTGCTCTTGTCGGACATCTTGACGAGATAGCCAGGAAAGTAACAGTACACATGGTAATTAAGGAGCTAATAAGGATAATGAACAAGCCATACACTATGGTGTTATGTTCCATGGGAAGAAAAAAGTAGGGCTGGGAAAGGCAATTACGAAATGTGAGGCCAGGGCCGGGTGTGGTAGTGCACACCTTTAATTCCAGTACGCAGGAGGAGGGAGGCAGAAGTGGGAGGATTGCTGAGAGTTCGAGGCCAGCCTGGGACTACCTGGTGAGTTCCAGGTCAGCCTTGACTAGATTGAGACCCTACCTTAAAAAGCAACAACAACAACAAAAAGGAATGTGGGGCTGGGATAAGGAGATTGTTCAGTGGTTAAAGGCATTGGCTTGCAAAAGCCTGCCAGCCTAGGTTCAATCAAGGTTCAAATCCCCAGTACCCACATAAAGCGAGATACACAACGTGGTGCATCCCTCTGGAGTGAGTTTGCAGCGGCAAGAGGCCCTGGTGCACCCATTCTATCTTACTTCTGCTTTCTCTCTCCTTTCAAATAAATAAATAGATATAAAAAAGAATGTGGGGTCACAGTGGTTTTGCAATCTTCACTGCGGTGGTTAGGGGAGACCTGCTGCAAAGCCGACATGAAGATCAATGACTTCATGGAGGGAGGGTCATTCACGGTGACCTTGGGAGGAAGGGCACCCCGTGCAGAGCTGATACTAAAGTCCTCAAGGCAGAAACAGGCCTGCTGTGTTTGAACAATAACAATAAATTTGGGTTGACTGGAGCAGAGTTTTGGGGGGTGAAATGGAGGAGCAGCTCACCTGGGCTCTTGTAGGTCTCCAAACTATACCTTACTCTGCATGAAATGGGAGCCTTAGGGAACTTTGGATAAGGGAAAGACATGACTCATGTTTTGTTTTGTTTTTTTGTTATGTATTTGCAAGCAGAGATGGTGGGGGGAGAGACAGGCGTGACAGGGCCTCTAGCCACTGCAAATGGACTCCAGATGTATGCGCTATTACATGGGTACTGGGGAATCAAACCCTGGTCGCCAGGCTCTGGAGGCAAGTGCCTTAACCACTAAGCCATCTCTCTAGCCCGAGAACACATTTAATAAGGCTAGGACATCTATGCGCATCTATCACATGACTGCCATCATGTAAAAAACAATATATGCATTGCTATCCATCTTACCAAGGAAGAAACTAAGGCCGAGCCCTCCCCCCCCCTCCCCAGGCCCCAGGGCAGAAGTGGATGATTTCAAAGCCTCAGCACTCTACGGAGGCAAATGACTGAACCACAACCCCTGGCGCATGGGTGGCTCCGCCCGCCCTCCATCCTGGGAAGCAGCTGATCTGAGGGCCCAGGGGGGCACGTGTGGTTCCAGAGAGCGTGCTGGGCAGTCAAGACCCGTGAGTCCTTACACTCCAACCAGGGGACTTCCCTGCTGAGCCTGGTAGCCTTAGCCCTGGGAGGCCAACATGCCCCTCCCTCCCTAAAGTGAAACAGAAAGGGACGGAGAAGGAGCAGAAAATCTTGACCCAGGTGGAGGCTCCGCGGGCTTCCGGTGGACTAGGACTAGGTTGTTGCCCAGTGCCCCAGGCCAGGAGCTGCTACTCACGGGCAGCAACTGGTCCCAAGTGGCGTCTGACCATGATAGCAACCCTGGCCACCCACGCAAACCCAACACTCCCCCCGGAAGGCCACATATTTAAGTTGATTGTAGTAACATAAAAGGAGCGAGGACCTCCCATCTAGTAGGCCCCACTTCCCATCTTGGTTCCTTTTCTCTCTCTCTTTCTTTTTCTTTTTTTCTCTTCTTTTTTTTGGGGGGGGGGAGGGTTTGAGGTAGGGTCAAGCTCAGACTGCCTTCTTTCTTAAAAAAAAAAAAGTATTTTACTTATTTATGAGAAAAAATGAAAAAGCCAGATCGAGAGAATGGGCACACCAAAGCCTCTGACCACTGCAAATAAACTCCAGATGTATGGGTCACCCTGTGCATCTGGCTTTATGTGGGTACTGGGGAACATACCCAGGTTGTAGGCATTGCAGACAAGAGCCTTAACTACTGAGCCATCATCACCCCAGCCCCTCTTCCTTTCTTTTTCTTTTAAAATATTTATTTATTTGACAGAAAAGAGAGAGAGAGAGAATGGGCACACCAGGGCCTCCAGTCACTGCAAACGAACTCCAGATGCGTGCGCCCCCTTGTGCATCTGGCTAAAGTGGGTCCTGAGGAATTGAACCTGGGTCCTTTGGCTTTGCAGGCAAATGCCTTAACCGCTAAACCATCCCTCTCTAGCCCTCTTTCTTTTTCTTGACACAATCTCTTGTTATGTAATCTTGGTTGGCCTAGAACTCACTATGCAAACCGGGAAACCCCTGTCTCCCAAGTACAAGCAAGGATGACAGACAGACTGCACCTGACCCTCTTTCTTTTTATTTTATTTATTTATTTATTTATTTTTATTTTTTTTTGGTTTTTTTGAGGTAGGGTTTCACTCTAGCCTAGGCTGACCTGGAATTCACTATGGAGTCTCAGGGTGGCCTCGAACTCACGGCGATCCTCCTACCTCTGCCTCCCGAGTGCTGGGATTAAAGGAGTGCGCCACCACGCCCGGCTCCCTCTTTCTTTTTATGTATTTATTTATTTTTGGTTTTTCGAGGTAGGGTCTCACTCTAGCCCAGGCTGACTTGGAATTCACTATGTAGTCTCAGGGTGGCGTCGAACTCATGGTGATCCTCCTACCTCTGCCTCCCGAGTGCTGGGATTAAAGGCGTGCGCCACCATGCCCGGCTACTTATTTATTTATTTATTTATTTATTTATTTATTTATTTATTGTAGTTTTTCAAGGTAGGGTCTCACTCTAGCCCAGGCTATCCTGGAATTCACTATGTAGTCCCAGGCTGGCCTTGAACTCACAGTGATCCTCCTACCTCTGCCTCCTGAGTGCTGGGATTAAAGGCGTGTGCCATCATGCCCAGCTCCTAATCTTAATTTAATTTGATGTTTTGTGATGGTGCTGGGGATTGAACCTAGGTTGTCATACTTCCTAGGAGAATGCTCTGCTAAATCCACTAATACACTGAGCTACTTCCCCAGCCCTGGGAGCTACATTTCAGGCCGCTTCAAGGGAACAAACAGGCTCCTGCTCCATCCCAACGCTGCAGTGTGATGTCTGCTGGCGCCGCGATCAGCTCTGCCCTCCCTGAGGCACAGTGTACACGTAGCATCCCTGACAAAGCCACGGACTTCCCCTCTGCACATAGGAAAAGCCCCACGGGCGTGCCTGCTACCCCCCAAAGGCCCTGTTGGCAAGGCTGACTTGTGGTTGGTAGTTGGGTACGAGCGGGAGGAAGTGGCCCATCAACAGACCACTGGCGAGTTCGTCTTCTTTCTTTCTTTTTTTTTTTTTTTTGGTTTTTTGAGGTAGGGTCTCACTCTAGCCCAGGCTGACCTGGAATTCACTATGGAGTCTCAGGGTGGCCTCGAACTCACGGTGATCCTCCTACCTCTGCCTCCCGAGTGCTGGGATTAAAGGCGTGCGCCACCACGCCCGGCTTGAGTTTGTCTTCTTTCAACCTATGGCCCCGCCACCTCTGAAGGCTGAGCAGGTGGAGGGGAGGAGGCGGTCCTTGGTAGCAGGTACGCTCACTCACCTGCAGCAGCTGCGCCGCACTGGGCCTGGTCTCCGGGTTCTTATCTAGCGCTATCTTCAGGAAGTCCCGGAACTCCACAGACCTGGGAGGACGGGTGTCACGCGTGAGCTCAGGCTGAATCCAGCAGTGCTGGGGAAAGTCCCCGACATGGTAGGTGCCACCCTCCAGACGGAGGCTGAATGCTTCCCAGACACACCTCTCCAAGAACAATGGGCACCTTCATGGCCTAAAGTGGGCTCGTGTGACATCGGGCTCATCATGGACGTCACTGTCCAGAGAGGGACGTGGAACAACCACTGGGACTTGCTAGAGGAAAGCGAACACTGTACTGCTAGAGTTCGAACCCAAGCTCCATTCGAGCCCTGGACTGTGCCCTATTCCCTGCTGTCGGGGGCACTGAGGGCTCTCAGAGCCCTGTGGCATGATGGAACCAACTTATTTAGTTTATTAGTTCTGCTATCATATCCCGAGCAAGACCTGGAGAATCCCAGGCTCTGGCCATCCCCTGACTTTGGAGCCAGACAATGCCAGGAGACACAGCCTGCATCTCACCAGTGCCACCTGGCCGAGTCTTGGCTACAGTGCCCCTGCCCAGGCTTCCTCGGCCCTTACCACTTGGAGGGTGTGAGCAGCGTGGGAGGGTCTGACTTGGCGATCTTGAGTAGGACCCGCATGGGGTTGAGCTCGTGGTGTGGGGGCTCAATCTGTGCCATCTCGATCAACGTGATGCCCAGGGACCAGATGTCAGCTTTGTAGTCGTACGGGGTGTCCTTCATGGTCTCGCAGAGCACCACCTCAGGAGCCATCCTGAGCCAAGCAGGGAACAACAGAGGGCTAAGAACTGGGTCCCCACGGGTGCTCTACACGGGGGCTACTCAGAGACTCGGGGGTCAAGGATTCATGTTGGGCGGTTGGTGGCACTTGGAGCCATTTGTATTACTGACATCCCACTGTCTTCCTCAATAGGTCTGTCTTCACCTTCAACGTGCCCCCGGGCCACAGCCTGCTGCAGTTTCCAAGGCCTACCACAAGGTGGCAGCAGCGATCCAGAACAGAGTCCTGGGGAAAGGGGCTGGAGGGTGGGGAAGGTTCTAGCAAAACAAACAAACAAACAAAAAACAGCAGGGTGGGAGGGTGTGGTGGAGGGAGACGGTCCAGCACAAAGAGAAATGAATGGAAGAGAAAAGGAGAAAGGAAAATGCGGGGGGGGGGGGGGAGAGAAGAGTTAAAAGTAATAAGCAAGCAAGAAGGCAGTTTTAGAAAAGAAGGAAACAGAAACCCATGTAGATTTCCCATGAAGACAGGACTTGAACTTGCATTGTTCACACCCAACCCCGCCCCAAGCCCAGCCTTTAGAAACGAATACATGTGTGTTAAATCAATCAGGAAGGGAAGCACGTTTTTAGGGATTCAGGAAAATCCAGAAATAGAACACTTTCCACAGCAACCCCAATTTACAGATAAGGAAACTGGGGGACGGGGCAACTTGTACAAGGGCACGGCAGTATTAACAAGTGGAGGCTGAACCTATACCCTTCAGGGTGCCTCAGCGACTCTCACCTTCTAGCATCTCCCCTCTCAACGACCCAGAGGTCACCTTGGGGTTTTAGGCTTAACATTTTAGTCTGCTAACCAATTTCTAGAAGCCGCAACACACTCACCAGTAAGGCGTTCCTATGAAGGAATCTCGTTTTTGTAGAGTTTTCAGATTCTTGGCCGACACACCAAAGTCAGCTGCAAGACAGAAATCTCAGATAAAAAGTCTGAGAAACATTCCTCCACACACAGCCCTAGGGTAAAGGCCCAGGTGTGGAGTCAGGGCTACACGTTCTAAAACTCCAAACAGATGCCATTTTCTACCCAACAAACTGGGAGCTTTGAAAATATAGTAGGGGCCTGGAGAGATGGCTTAGTAGTTAAGCGCTTGCCTGTGAAGCCTAAGGACCCCAGTTCGAGCCTCGATTCCCCAGGACCCACGTTAGCCAGATGCACAAGGGGGCGCATGCATCTGGAGTTCGTTTGCAGTGGCTGGAGGCCCTGGTGCACCCATGTCCTCTCTGTCTATCTGCCTCTTTCTCTCTCTGTCTGTTGCTCTCAAATAAATAAAAATTCTTTTAAAAATATAGTAGGGAACCAGGTGTCATATGCCTTTAATCCCAGCATTCGGGAGGCAGAGGTAGGAGGACCACTGTGAGTTCAAGGCCACCCTGAGACTACATAGTGAATTCCAGGTCAGTTTGGGCTAGAGTGAGACCCTACCTCAAAATAACAACAACAAAAATGGTACAAGTGTCCGATGTTTGCAACAGCAGGAGACCCTGGCACACCCATACCCCCACACACACACACACACATATGCATGAACATGTGCAAGTAAATAAAAAATTTTTAAAGCCGGGCGTGGTGGCACATTCCCAGGCCATGAGGATCACTATGAGCTCAAGGCCACCCTGGGACTACAGAGTGAGTTTCAGCTTTTTCAAGGATGCCTGGGCTAGAATGAGGCCCTACCTTGAAAAAACAAACAAAAAATTTAAAAATACATTGATGTCTATTGCTGTAAATTAGTCCTGAGATGGACACTTTCCTGCTAGCCCAGAGTGCAAACTGGCAAAAGCCTATAGGTAAGCAACTTGGCAATAAATAATTGGAGCCTTTAAAGCAGCCAGGAACTTGAAAATTTACAAATCTACTATAATGAAATAACATTAAATACAAAAGATTATGATGTTGAGCCAGGCACGGTGGTGCACAGCTTTAACCCCAACACTCAGGAGGCAGTGGTAGGAGGATCGCTGTGAGCTTAAGGCCAACCTGAGACTACAGAGTGAATTCCATGTCAGCCTGGGCTAGAGTGAGATCCTACGTCAAAAAAACAAAATTGGGCTGGTGAGATGACTTTGTGGTTAAGGCACTTGACTGCAAAGCCTAAGAACTCATGTTCGAAGCTCCAGGTCCCATGTAAGCCAGGTGCAGTGACACAAGCACGCAATGTTGCACATGTGCACAAGGGGGCGCACGCGTCCTGGAGTTTACAGCAGCTGAAGGCCCTGGTGCACCCATTCTCTCTCTGTGTCTTTCTCTCTCAAATAAATTTAAAAAAAAAATCAAAGTGCCATTAAAACAGAAACAATTTTTTTCTACATAGTTAATTCCAGGTCAGCCTGGGCCAGAGTGAGACCCTACCTCGAAAAACCAAAAAAAAAAAGAAACAATTTTTTTTTAAGATTTTTTTTTCAAGGTAGGGTCTCACTTTAGCCCAGGCTGACGTGAAATTCACTGCATAATCTAGGCTGGCCTCGAACTCACAGCAGTTCTCTTACCTCTGCCTCAGGCTCTAAGATTTTTTTAAATTTAATTTAATTTTATTTCATTTTATTTTATTTTAGAGAGAGTGAGAGAAGGAAACAATTGGGCCAGGGCCTCAGCCACTGAAATCGAACTCCACTTGCACCACCTAGTGGGCATGCGCATCCTTGCGCTTCCTCACCTTTGTGCGTCTGGCTTACGTGGGATCTGGAGAGTCAAACATGGGTCCTTACACTTTGTAGGCAAGCACCTTAACTGCTAAGCCATCTTTCCAGCCACCCTCCCACGCTTTATGATTTAAAAATATTTTATCTATTTATTTGAGAGACACACAGAGATAGAATGGACAAGCCAGCACCACTTAGCCACTGCAAACAAACCCCAGTTGCATGTGCCACTTTTGTGCATTTGGCTCTACATGGGTACTAGGGAATAGATCCTGGGTCTTTTGGCTTTGCTGGCAAGCACCTTAACTGCTTGAGCCATCTCTCTAGCCCCACAGGTGTTTTTTTTTTTTTTTTAAGATTTCTTTTTATTTATTTATTTATTAGAGAGAGAGCGCGCGCAGTGAGAAGGGGCACACCAGGACCTCTAGCCACTGCAAATGAACTCTAGATACATGTGCCACCTTGTGCATCTGGCTGACGTGAGACCTGGAGAATAGAACCTGGGTCCTTAGGCTCCAGAGGCATGCGCCTTAACCGCTAAGCCATCTCTCCAGCCCCCCCCCACAGGTTTTAAGTAACCAGAATTCCTTTTATTCCTTTTCAAAGCCAAAGGACCCTGGTTCAATTCCCTAGGACCCACATTAGCCAAATGCCTCTGGAGTTGGTTTGCAGTGGCTGGAGGCCCTGGTGCGCCCATTCTCTCTCTCTCTCTTCCCCCTCCCTCCCTTCCTCTTTCTCTGTCAAATAAATAAAAAAAAAAAGAAAAGAAAAAGAAAGAAAACAGGGCTGGAAAGAGGGCTCTGCGGTTAAGATGCTTGCCTACAAACCCTAACGACCCAGGTTCAACTCCCCAGTACCCACGCAAAGCACAAAGTGGCACATGCATCTAGAGTTTGCTTGCAATGGTTACAGGCCCTAGTACACCTGTGTATTCGTTCTTTCCCTCCCTCCCTCCCTCCCTCCCTCCTTGTTAATAAATAAAGTATTTAAAAAGAAAAAAAAACACTTTTCAAAAAGTTAGACGGCTCAGTGGTTATGACATTTTCTTGCAAAGCCTTATAGCCTAGGTTCAATTCCCCTGTACCCACATAAAACCACATATAAAATGGCAATGCGTCCAAAGTTTATTTACCGCAGCAAGAGGCCCTGGCGTGCCAATTCTCTCCCTCTTATATCTCTCCTTGAAAACAAAACAAAAAACTTTTCAAGCTGGGTGTGGTAGTTCACACCTATAATCCCAATACTCAGGAGGCTGAGGTAGAAGGACCACAGTGAATTCAAGGCCAGCATGGGCTACAGATTGAGTTTCGAGACAGCCTGGGCTAGATAGAATAAGACCTTAAAAACAAAACAAAACAAAACAAACCAAACAGGGCTGGAGAGATGGCTTAGCGGTTCAGCGCTTGCCTGTGAAGCCTAAGGACCCTGGTTCGAGGCTCAACTCCCCAGGACCCACGTTAGCCAGATGCACAAGGGGGCGCACACGTCTGGAGTTCGTTTGCAGTGGCTGGAGGCCCTGGCGCGCCCATTCTCTCTCTTTCTGCCTCTTTCTCTCTGTCTGTCTCACTCTCAAATAAATAAATAAAACAAAAAAATTACTAAAGACAAACAAACTAACAACAACAAATACAAAAAATCCTTTTCATATAGCTGTAATATATACTGTGCTAGGACTAAAGACATGGGCCACCATTGCCTGTGTCTGTTTATGTTTAGTGCTTTACGGCTTGGTGGAGAAAAGGGGAATGAATGCGCAGTGGTCTGGCCATACTGCGCGGTCGGAACTGTACGCATGCTGATCTAGCTGGCAGGAAACACACCAAATTGCTTAAGTGGTGTCGGGGGGGGGGGGTGGCAGGAACTGGACGGGGTTCCTTCCACTTTTTGTATTCTGTAACTTTGCCATGATGAATATGCATGTTTTCAGAACTAACAAAATTGAGATTTATCTACAAACACACGTCCAGCATGGAACCAGCCCCACTCCCAGGCCCAGGACAAGTCTAGTGCTGCAAAGGCAAAGCAAAGTTTCTCTCTTTTTTTTTTTTTTTTTTTTTTTTTTCCTAGGTAGGGTTTCACTTTGGTCCAGGCTGACCTGGAATTCACTATGTAGTCTCAGGGTGGCCTCGAACTCACGGTGATCCTCCTACCTCTGCCTCCGAGTGCTGGGATTAAAGGCGTGCGCCACCACGCCCGGCTTCTTTTTTTTTTTCTGAATAGGAAAGACCTTTTTATTTTTTTCTCAGTTCCACTCCCTGCTTTTTTGACTTTTTATTTTTATTCATGAGAGAGAAAGAGGCACACCAGGGCCTCCAGCTACTGCAAGCAAACTCCAGATACATGCACCACCTTGTACATCTGGCTTACATGGGTCTGGGGAAATTGAACCTGGCTCCTTTGGCCTTGCAGGCAAGTGCCTTAACCACTAAGCCATCTCTCCAGCCCCGTTTTCTCCTTTTAAAGCTGTTTTTTTTTTCCTTCAATTTTTATTAACATTTTCCATGATTATAAAAAAAATATCCCATGGTAATACCCTCCCTCCCCCCACTTGGGCAGTTTCTTGATGACAGAACAGCAGGCTCAGGAGGACACACTTGGCGAGGAGGGGGTGCTCAGTTGGAAGGTAGTGGGGACTTGTCTCAAGGACCTCAACCGCGTTACCAGCGCCCGACACTCCCCGGCGCTTGTGACATGTCTTCAGCGCTTCCACCAGACACAAGTTCAAACCAGGGCAGGGCCAGCACGCAGAGCCCGGCCACACTGACAACAGGGTCCTGGTTTCTCTCTGCGGGGCTCGCTCAGGACTCTGCAGGACTCCATCAGGAGCCAGGCTGTCTGGAGCAGAGACTCGGGGGGCTGCCAGAGGCAAATCCAGTCCTGCCCTTTGGCATGCTGAGTTTGGTTGGGGAACCAAAGGGAAGGGCAACCAAATGCACAGCTCCTGAGAGAAGTGAGGCCAAGAGGGGAGCAAGTGTTAGGAGAGTGGACAGTCAGGGTGTGACCTCCAACAGTCAGGGGAGGGGAGGAGAAAGAGAAGGGAGGAAGACAGGGACGGAAGGGGGTCTGAGGAGGCACAGGTGATGCCTCTAAGCAATCCATTCCATTCAGCAAACACTGACTGAGCAGCAGGTCCTGCCAGGCACTGATCAAGGGGCACAGCTGACCTTCACCAAGTCCTGTGCCCAGACAGCTTGCTCTAGTGTGGAAACTGACCTGGCAGGTTTTAGGGGAATGGATTCCTAGGTCAGAATTGGGGGAGAAGGAATGGGGATGGGGAGCCAGGACTGGGGGAAACAGAATTCTTGGAAACAGGATTGGAGGGCACAGGATTCCAGGGGGCAAAAGTTTCAGGAACGCAGGTCTCAGCAGGGCTGAGGCGGCTGGGAAAAAAGAGTGCTGAGCAATAGGCTGTCTAACACAGGAAGTCAAGATCTGGGGGAGACATTGCCAGGCAAAAGCTTGGCGGCGGTGGTGGACACAAGCCAGGTAGAGGGACCGAGAGGGTCAGGGCAGTTTCCTCACCTGTGACCCAGGGCTGCGATCTTACAGAGCTCATTTGTGGGCTGTCTATAGGATTCGATGCCACAATTACAAAATGACGCAGCTCCCAGCCCAGGTCGTGGTAAGTGTTCCCCACCAGGGTCACTCACTGATTACCCTATGGGCAGGCAAGCCAGCCCAGCTTCGAGAACCTTAGGCTAGGGGAGTCCCTCCAAGTAAGCGGCCAGAAAGCAGCTCTCTCAGCCGTGGGCACTGAAGCCAGGGTGGCCATCACTTTGGCATGTGTGTGCAGGGATGGGGTGGGGTGGAGTCTCTGGTCAGAGAGAGGGGACCCTGTCACTGCTCACAGCGGGACCAGGGCCGCTGGGGAAATGCAGATAAAGCCCTGCTGATGGGCAGGAGCCCCCTGCAGGGCTCTTCTCATCAGCCTGGGGCTCTGTGGGCCTGGCTCCTCACGAACACCCACGATGGCTGGCACGACATCCCTGCAGGAAACTCCCTGGGCACAGAGACTGCCTGAGACCTGGGCTGAGGCTCTGGGGAAATGACCCCCACCACAGGCCTGTGGGAAGGAGGGAACAGAAACCACGAACTTTCACAATGACACACCGTGAGCCTGGCAGCCCCTCCTAGTCGGGTTACTTCCCCTTCCGCCTCACAAGAAGGAGCCCAGTATGGAGGGTGTGGCGGCCTGAGGAGCTTGGGTTTCCCCCGGCCATAGGGACAGGGGCCCTGTGTTCCCTGACTCAAGTTCATGGCCCTGGGAAAGCCAGAAAGGTATCTTTCTTTTTTTCTTTCTTTCTTTCTTTCTTTCTTTCTTTCTTTCTTTCTTCTCTCTCTCTCTCTCTCTCTCTCTTTCTTTCTTTTTTGTTTTCCAAGGTAGGATCTCACTCTAGCCCAGGCTGACCTGGAATTCACTATGTCATCTCAGGGTGGCCTCGAACTCATGGCAATCCTCCTACCTCTGCCTCCCAAGTGCTGGGATTAAAGGCGTGTGCCACCACACCCGGCTCTGAATTCTTTTTTTTTTTTTCAAATTTTTATTAACAACTTCCATGATAAAAAAAATATCCCATGGTAATACCCTCCCTCCCCCCCACTTTCCCCTTTGAAACTCCATTCTCCATCATATCCCCTCCCCATCTCAATCAGTCTCTCTTTTCTTTTGATGTCATGATCTTTTCCTCTTATTATGATGGTCTTGTGTAGGTAGTGTCAGGCACTGTGAGGTCATGGATATCCAGGCCATTTTGTGTTGGGGGGTAGCACGTTTTAAGAAGAGTCCTACCCTTCCTTTGGCTCTTACATTCTTTCTGCCACCTCTTCTGCATTAGACCTTGAGCCTTGGAAGGTGTGATAGAGATATTACAGTACTGAACATTCTGGGTCACTTCTTTCCAGCACCATGATACCTTCTGAGTAATCCGAAGGTCACTGCCACCAGAAAGTTTTTGTTTTTTTTTTCCAAGGTAGGGTCTCATTCTGGCTCAGGCTGACCTGGAATTCACTATGTAGTCTCAGGGTGGCCTCGAACTCTCGGCAATCCTCCTACCTCTGCCTCCTGAGTGCTGGGATTAAAGGCATGCGCCACCACACCCGGCTCCAGAAAGGTATTTTTTAAATGATTTTATTTACTTATTTGCAAGCAGAGGGAGATAGAAGAAATATAAAGAGAATGGGCATGCCAGGTTCCTCCAGCCACTACAAATGGACTCCGGATGCATGTGCCACTTTGTGCATCTGGCCCTGAGTGGGTATTGGGAAATCAAACTCAGGTTGTTAGGCTCTGCAGGCAAGTGCCTTAACCTCTGAGCCATCTCTCCAGCTCCAGAAAGTTTTTTTTTTTTCAAGGTAGGGTAGACCAGGATGACCTAGAATTCACTATGTAGTCTCAGCGTGGCCTCCAAGTCACTGTGATCCTCCTACCTCTGCCTCCTGAGTGCAGGGATTAAAGGCATTTGCCACCATGCTCAGCTTCCAGAAAGGTTTTTTTTTGGGGGGGGGTGGGGAGGGTTCAAGGTAGAGTCTCACTCTAGCGCAAGCTGACCTGGAATTCACTATGAAGTCTCAAGGTGGCCTTGAACTCATGGCGATCCTCCTTCCTCTGCCCCCCAAGTGTTGGGATTAAAAGTGTGCGCCACCACGCCCGGCCAGAAAGGTATTTTTGACCAGTTCCTTCGGATCAAAGCAAGCATCCCTCTCCTCAAACTTTAGACCAGTTAGAAACTGGACTCTACCTGATGGAATTTCTGTCCTGTAAGCAGTTATATCGTGGGCACCACAACTGGAACATGAAACTCTCAACGGTTTGTTGAGAGAACATTCTCAGAGTCACAAATACATAAACATGCTGGAAAGCCTTTAATTACACAATAGTCCTCCATACCCCCACCACCCCATGGCTTTACTCTCCAATTTCAGTTACCCTTGATCAACTGCAACCTGAAAATATTAGATGGAAAAATTCTAGCAATAAGCCATTCATAAGACTTAAGATAACAATTGTTACACTACACTGCTGAAATTGTTCTATTTTACTATACCAATCTGTGTTCCCTGCGCATAAGGAGGGACCACTGTATGTGACTGACCTTAAACATATTACTGGAAACAGATCTTCAAAAATAGATTTACAGCACTCGGGAGGCAGAGGTAGGAGGATCGCTGGGAGTTTGAGGCCAGCCTGAGAGTACAGAGTGAATTCCAGGTCAGCCTGGACTAGAGTGAGACCCTACCTCAAAAAACCAAAAAAAAAAAGAAAGAAAAGAAAAAAGATTTATAATATACATGAAATGCTTATATGAAAACTTCATCCAGAAGAGTAACAGACTAGAAGTGACTGAAATTGCTGCTGGAACTTACAGGCAGGTTGTCAGATCAATTATGGGTCAATAACATACAGCCCTAAAAAGGACCAAAGCAGTATGTGGATGTGCCACACCAGGAATCTGTAACACACAGCCTCAAACATGGTGTATGATATTGTAGAACACCATATGAGTCCAGATAGATTTCAAAAGAATGACAAAGGGGCTGGAGAGATAGCTTAGGGGTTAAGGTGCTGCCTATGAAGCCTAAGGACCAAGGTTCGATTCTCCAGTACCTACACGTAAGCCAGATGCACAAGGTGGTACATGTGTCTAGAGTTCGTTTGTATTGGCTGGAGGCCCTGGAGTACCCATTCTTTCTCTCTCCCCTTCTCTCTTAAGTAAACAAATAAACAAATTTAAAAAGAATGACATAGGGGCTGGGGAGATGGCTCAGCAGTTAAAGGCACTTACTAGCAAAGCCTGCCCACCCAGGTTCAACTCCTCAGCCACCTGGGTAAAGCTGGACGGGCAGTTGTTTTGCAGAGGTAAGAGGCCTTGGCATGCTTATACATGCACACACACACACACACACACATACACACATACAAATAAAGTTGTTTTTTGTTTTTTCCAGGTAGGGTCTCACTGTAGCCCAGGCTGACCTGGAATTCACTATGTAGTCTCAGAATGGCCTCGAACTCACGGTGATCCTCCTACCTCTGCCTCCCGAATGGTGGGATTAAGGCTTAAAGCTGTTTTTTTTTTTTCTTTTTAAAGAATGACATATATGTGCTGTGTGTATATGTCCCCCCAAGGAAAGGGTCAGAAAGGTTGTAATTCAAACTTACAGTGGTCACCTCTACAAGTGAGGGAGATGGTGAGGACAGCAAAGTGATCTTGCAATTACATAATTTCATTCTTTTATTTTTTCCCAAGGTAGGGTCTCACTCTAGCCCAGGCTGATCTGGAATTCACTATGTACTATGTGTGCACAAAGTGGCCTCAAATTCATAGCAATCCTCCTACCTCAGCTTCCCTAGTACTGTGATTAAAGGCATACACCACCACGCCTGGCCTAGAATGCTTTTTTTTTTTTTTTTGGTTTTCCGAGGTAGGGTCTCACTCTAGCTCAGACTGGCCTGGAATTCACCATGGAGTCTCAGGGTGGCCTCGAATTCACGGTGATCCTCCTACCTCTGCCTCCCGAGTGCTGGGATTAAAGGCGTGCGCCACCATGCCCGGCCTAGAATGCTTTTGATGGAGTGCATTGCTTTTGTGGTTTAAAAAAGACAGAAATAGGGACTGGAGAGATGGCTTAGTGGTTAAGGCGTTTACCTGCAAAGCCAAAGGACCCCAGTTCAATTCCTCAGGACTCACATAAGCCAGATGCACAAGGTGGTACACGCATCTGGAGTTCATTTGCAGTGGCTGGAAGCCCTGCTGCGTCCATTCTCTCTCTCTCTCAAATAAATAGATAAATAAATAAACAAAATACATTTAAAAGACAGAAATAGGGTGGGAGAGATGGCTTAGGGTTAAGGTGCTTGCCTACAAAGCCGAAGAACCTCGGTTCGATTCCCTAGGACCCACATAAGCTAGATGCACAAGGTGGCACATACGTCTGGAGTTTGTTTGCAGTGGCTGGAGGCCCTGGCGTGCCCATTTCCTCTCTTTCTCTCTCTCTGCCTTTCTCTTCCTAGTAAATAATTACATACATACATACACATATACATAAATGCATTCAACAGTGTGTTTTGGGTTTTGCAACTACATAGTGAATTCCAGGTCAGTCTGGGTTACAGTGAGACCCTACTCCGAAAAACAAACAAACAAAAAGGGCCCCAAATAAGAACCAACCAAACCCGAAAGTATCAGGTGGAAAGAAATAATCAAGATCAGGACAGAAATCATGAAACGGAAACGAAAGCACCAATTGATGAAACAAAGAGTTGCTTCTTGGAAAAGATAAACAAGACTGACAAACCCTTAGTAAAATTAACCAAAAGGCAAAGAGAAAGGGAGGGAAGGGGAGAGAATGAACCCAAATTAATAAGTTTAGAGATGAAAAGGGAAACATTACAATCAATGAAATCCACCAGAACATGTGCATCTGGCTTATGTGGGTCCTGGAGAATCAAACTGGGGTCCCTAGGCTTCACAGGCATGCACCTTAACCGCTAAGCCATCTCTCCAGCCCTACTTTATTTTTATTTTGGTTTTGGTTTTTTTTGGAGGTAGGGTCTCACTCTCACCCAGGCTGACCTGGAATTTACTCTGCAGTCTCAGGGTGGCCTCAAACTCATGGTGATCCTCCTACCTCTGCCTCTCAAGTGCTGGGATTAAAGGTGTTCACCACCACACCCAGCTAAGAACATACCTTAAAATCTACATTCCAAATGCATGAATTTCTATGCATATGACCTAACAAAGTTAAACCGAGATGAGATAAATAATTTAAGCATATCTATAACAAGCAGCAAGATTGAAGCTATAATAATAATAAAAAAAATTCCCGGCCAAAAACAGTCTAGCGCCAGATGAATTCACTGAAGAATTTTACCAAAATGTTAAAAAAGAACAAACACTTCCCAAATTATTCTGTAAAACAGAAAAGGAACACTTCCAGGCTGGGGAAATGGCTGAGTGATTAAAAATGCTTACTTGCTGGGTATGGCGGCGCATGCCTTTAGTCCCAGCCCTTGGGAGGCAGAGGTGGGAGGACAGTTGTGAGTTCAAGGCCACCCTGAGACTACATAGTAAATTCTAGGTCAGTTAAGTGAGTAAGACCCTCCAAAAAAAAAAAAAAAAAAAAAAAAAAAAAAAGCCTACCAATCCAGAGCTGATTTCCCAGTACCCATGAAAAGCCAGATACACTAAGTGGTAATGCATCCCAGCACTCGGGAGGCAGAGGTAGGAGGATCATAGTGAGTTTGAGACCACCTTGAGACTACAGAGTGAATTCCAGGTCAGCCTGAGCTAGAGTGAGACCCTACCTCGAAAAACCAAAAAAAAAAAAAAAAGGCTGAATAGATGGCTTAGCAATTTAGGCACTTACCTGCAAAGCTTAAGGACCCAGGTTCAATTCTCCAAAATCCACATAAACCAGATGCACAAGGTGGCGTGTTCATCTAAAGTTCATTTGTAGTGGCTAGAGGCCCTAGTGTGCCTATTCGCTCCCTACCCAACCCCCTTGCCAATAAAAAGAAAAAAAAAAAGCTAGGGGCTAAAGAGATGCTCAGTGGTTAAAGGTACCTGCTTGCAAAGCTTGCAGGCCCAGGTTCAATTCTGCAGCACCTCTGAGGTGAAGCCAGATGCACAAAGGGGCACATGAACCTGGAGTTTGTTTGCAGTGGCTAGAGGCCCTGGAGTGCCCGTTTTCTCTCTTTCTTTCTCATCTCCCTCTTACTATTTCCCTTTCAAATAAATACATAAATAAATATTTTTTTAAAAAAAGAAAACAAAAAGCCAGGCATGGTGGTGCACGCCTTTAATTCCAGCACTCGGGAGACAGAGGTAGGAGGATTGTTGTGACTTCGAGGCCAGCCTGAGACTACATAGTGAATTCCATGTCAGCCTGGGCTAGAGTGAAACCCTACCTTGAAAAACAAAACAAAACAAAACAACAACAACAAAAAAACTAATTTGAGATTCCTTCCTATCTCAGGCACAATGGCTGTCATCAAGAAAATATTGAGGAGCCAGGTGTGGTGGTGCACACCTTTAATCCCACCACTCGGGAGGCAGAGGTAGGAGGATCACAGTGAGCTTGAGGCCACCTTGAGACTACAGAGTGAATTCCAGGTCAGCCTGGGCTAGAGTGAGACCCTACCTCGAAAAACCAAAGGAAAAAAAAAAAAAGAAAATACTGAGGGATGGGCTGGAGAGATGGCTTAGTGGTTAAGGTGCTTGCCTGCAAAGCTTAAAGAACGCATGTTCAAATCTCCAGGTCCAACATAGCCAGACACAAAGTCATACAAGCATACAATGTTGCACATGCATACATGGGGGCACACATCTGGAGATCTGGAGTTCATTCACAGCGGCTAAAAGGCCCTGGTGTGCCCATTCTCTCTCACACTCTGCCTCTTTCTCTCTCTCTCAAAAATAAAATAATAATAATAAAAGAAAATACGGAGGGAGATTTCATCTGTTCTGAACATGTACAGATTCTTTACCTGGTCTCTATTCCCTAAACAATGCAGTATGACCACTATTTCCATAGCATTAGGTATCACAGGAGGATGTGGAGAGTTATATTCAAATACTACTCCATTTTATATAAGGGACCTGAGCACTATTTGGTATCTATGAGGGTCCTGGAATGAGGCCCCCTGGATCTGCATCGTGGCGCTGTTCTGTACAGCACAGGGCATTGCCCAGCAGCATCTCGGGCCTCCGCTCACAAGATGTAAGCAATATCTCCCCTTCAGGTCGTCTCCACCTCCTACCAGTGCCCCCCAACCCCAGACGAGAAGCGCTCGTTAGCCTGGGCAGGCAGAGACGCTAGTCAGGGCTGGAGGCGGAGGACCCCATACTCATCACCAGTCCCTGGCTCCCTTCTAAAGCAAAGGCCAGGGGCACAGCCAGACAGGACACCCCAGGACCCTTCAGTCTGACCCCCTGCGGCCCTACCTTTCCCAGAGTGAGGGCCCCTCACACCTTCGCCCACAGCCACTCTTACCCAGCCTGATGTCCCCCTCGAGGGTCATGAGCACATTGCCGGCTTTCAGGTCACGGTGGATGATCCTCTTGCTGTGCAGGAAGGTGAGGGCCTCCAGCATCTGGCGGCACACGACCTGAATCTGGGGCTCGGTGAGGCCTCGTTCCAGCTCTGGAAGAGAGCAGAGCTGATGTCCCTTTCGCAGCACCCCACCAGCCCCCCCACCCCAGGAGGAAGCGGTGAGTGAGGACATCCTGTGCCGTCTCTCGTGTGGTCACAGGCAAGACCCCTGCGTGGAGCGCCTCCCTTGGCTGCATGTCCCACGGGGACCTCGGTCATCTTTCTATGACTCAGCACGGCTGTGCCCATTTCTGTGGGTAGCCAACACTCACCCTTCCCGGCCAGAACCCAGTACCCACATACAGCCAGATGCACAAAATGGCACACGCATCTGGAGTTTATTTGCAGTGACAGGAGGCCTTGGCATGCCCATACTCTCTCTCCCTCCCTCTTTCTCTTTCTACTCCCCTCTTTACTTGCAACTAGATTAATTAAATAAATAAGTAAATAAAAACAGAGCTACTGTTTCCAAGGACCACGTCATTTTGTTAGTAGTTGCTTACAGAGCCAGAGACTGTGGTTGCTAAATTCATTTAATCCTCATGTATAAAATTGGAAACAAGCCTGGCATGGTGGTGCACACCTTTAATCCCAGCACTCGGGAGGCCAAGGTAGGAGGATCGCTATGAGTTTGAGGCCACCCTGAGACTATATATTGAATTTCAGGTCAGCCTGGACTAGAGCAAGACCCTACTTGAAAATAAATAAATAAATAAATAAAAATAAAAAGTAAGAGCCGGGCATGGTGGCGCACTCCTTTAATCCCAGCACTTGGGAGGTAGAGGTAGGAGGATCGCCGTGAGTTCGAGGCCACCCTGAGATGACATAGTGAATTCCAGGTCAGCCTGGGCTACAGTGAGACCCTACCTCAAAAAACCAAAATAAATAAATAAAATAAAATAAAATAAAATAAAATATACAACATGTGCCACTTGGTGCATCTGGCTTTACTTGAGTACTGAGGGTTCGAACCTGGGCCATCAGGCTTTGTAAGCAAACCCTTTAACCGCTGAGTCATCCCCCCCAGCCCAAATCTATCTATCTATCTTTCTTTCTTCCTTTCTTTCTTCCTTCCTTCCTTCCTTCCTTCCTTCCTTCCTTCCTTCCTTCCTTCATTTCTTTCTTTCTGTATTTATTTTTGGAAATCATCCAGTTTCAGGTTGTTTGGAATAGCAGCAGAAATGGACTAACTAAGACAGTGTTATTTCCCCTTTCAAAGAACCTCCTCCAGCTTGGCACTTCCACTCAAGTGCTGTGTCGCCAGGAGACTCAAAAGGATGAGTGCCTGGCTTAAGCGCACATGGCTTCTTGAAGAGGAATTACAAGAGTGTCCCCCACAAAAGGCCAGCATTCTCTTCCTAAACCCCAGAGGGACACGGCACAGAGATGCTAGGAGAGGGCGTGGGAACCCCGGATGGAGGAGGAAGGGACTAGCCGGCGTGGTGGGTCTGGAGCACGACTCGGGGGCTCTGGGGGAGTCCGCCCGTCCCGGGGGCTGGAGGAAGGCTCACCCAACATGATGGCGTCCACGGCTCCCCCGGGGCAGAACTCAATCATGATCTGCAGGAGACACAAGGCAGAGTCACAACAAGCCAGGGCCACCCCTGCTGCCTCCTGCCCGGGCTCTTGTCTATCTGCCCTGTCTCCTCACAAGCCGTCCCCACCTTCGCAGGAGTCTCTGATGCCCAGGCGGGTGCTGGGTGCCAGCTTTCAGAAAATGAGAGACCCGAAGCCTCGGGAAGGCCTCTTCAGCCAGGTCTACAGCCATCCTGTTCCTCCGGCTTATTCAACTCCAGCCTACCACGTAACAGCCTTGCTCTATACTCCAAGGCTAAGAGCCTCAGAGAACCTCCATATTCATCCCTGAGGTGGCCACAGCCTCACAGAGCCCTGTGTGCCCTTCCACCTGACAGAGCCACACCCCCACCGACTCAGGCCATCAGAGCATCGGGGCTCTGGGCAGAAAAGCAAACACAGGTGTTCGTTCTCATCCTCACGCTTCCCGGTTGGTGCCCTCTGGGCAGAGGTTGCCATCCTCCCTGAGTGGGGACAGAATCATGGGACACACCAGAATCGCCTCCCAGCTTCTAGCTGTCATCCCCATTTACACGGCAGGGGGCAGAGCCAGGGCTGTGGACTGGCAAGGCCAGCTCTCTCTAAACAGGGAAGCCACACTTAGCTGTGACCCAGCTGGCCTTGTGCCAGCTCTCCAGCAGACAGAAGGTATGACAGGACTGTGATGAGGCCTCCAGTCTGGGCTGATCTTCCAGAGACATCGACATCGGGCCACCATGTTAATATAAGCGGTGAGGGGAGGTTCTGGGGACAGCTGCAGCTGAGCCCAAGCCCCAGGTCCACGGCTCCCTAGGGTGGCCTTAGCTGTGAAAGGGATTACTGAATAGGCTGTTTCCAAATGTGACCAACCACTGGTCTGTATGAAGGGTTAGCCATGCTGGGATGCAAGAAATCAGCGTGAAGTCGGGCGTGGTGGCGCACGCCTTTAATCCCAGCACTTGGGAGGCACAGGTAGGAGGATTGCCATGAGTTCAAGTCCACCCTGAGACTACATAGTGAATTCCAGGTCAGCCTGGATCAGAGTGAGACCCTACCTTGAAAAACAAAAACAAAAACAAGGGCTGAAGAGATGGCTTAGTGGTTAAGGCTCGATTCCCCAGGACCCACGTTAGCCAGATGCACAAGGGGGTGCATGCGTCTGGAGTTCGTTTGCAGTGGCTGGAGGCCCTGGTGCACCCATTCTCTCTCTCTCTTTCTTTCTCTGCCTTTCTCTCTCTGTCTGTCGCTCTCAAATAAATAATAAATGAACAAAAAAAGTTTTTAAAATAAAATAAAATAAAAATAAATAAATAAAAATAAACAAAAACAGGGCTGGAGAGATGGCTTAGTGGTTAAGCACTTGCCTATGAAGCCTAAGGACCCCGGTTCGAGGCTCGATTCCCCAGGACCCACGTTAGCCAGATGCACAAGGGGGGCACACACGTCTGGAGTTCGTTTGCAGTGGCTGGAGACCCTCGCACGCCCATTCTCTCTCTCTCTCTCTCTATCTGCCGCTTTCTCTCTCTGTCACTTTCAAATAAATAAATAAAAATAAACAATTTTTTAAATAAACAAAAACAAAAACAAACAAACAAACAAAAAAGAAATCAGCATGAGCTGGGCACAGGAGGTGCTAGGTTTCAGGAGCAGCAAGACAGACATGTCTCCACCATCCCTGCCACATGCTGCAAGCTACAGGGGGGACCCACCGCTCACATAGCACTGCTCCCCAGGGAGGAAGACACGGCCTCTGCAGGGCTCCAGTTACCCCAGCCTTGCCTGGTCCTCACAGTGGGCAGATCTCAGCTTTCCCCCACCCCCAGGTCTCTCTCTAACATGACAGTAACGTGTCCTCTCACATGCGGTCGCCAGGGAAAAACACTGCACTGGGAAAGAGAAACTTTTCCTTCCATCTCCTATCTCTCTGTCATTCACTCACTCATTCGCTGTCCTAAGGAACCCGGCTTGGGCCCAGGGCCAGGCAGCAGCATTAGGTCATACAGTAACGTCTCAGCCCAGCGTGACACTGCGGTGTAATCGTTCCCACTTCCGGGAGACCCCCAAACTCTGCCAATGCCTAGGAAAATCCCAGCCATAGAGACTGTGGTGGGAAAGACACAAACCCTTAGCAACCATGCAGAGATAAGCAAGGTGGGGGAGGCATGCATACCCTAACTCCCACCGAATGACAAGCTTATCTAGGCCCCTGGCTAGGGCTCAGCCAAGTCAAGCTACTACTGTGACTGCTTTCAGGAGTTCAAGGGTTCAGGTTTTTAAATTATAATTTATTTATTTGCAAGCAGAGAGAGACAAGCGGGGGGGGGGGGGACGGACAAAGGGTGCAGCAGGGCCTCTACCCACTGCAAACGAACCCCAGAAGCATGTGCTGCTTTGTGCATCTGGCTTTATGTGGGTATTGGGGAGTCAAACCTAGGTTGTTAGGCTTTGCAGGCAAGCATCTTAACCACTAAGACATCTCTCTAGCCCTCCCCTTTTTCTGATTTACTTAAAATTTTTTTTATTTTTATTTTTATTTTATTTTATTTGTTAGTTAGTTTTGTATTCAGCAAATATAGTCAGTTTGGTACCATTATTAGGCTCATCCGTGACCTACCCCCTCCCCTTGGCCCCTCCTTGTTGAGGTATACGGGTCATGCATTGTGGAGTTAGCCCACAGTTATGGGTAAGCTAAATGTCTCTGCATATCATGACCCAACATGTGGCTCTGACATTCTTTCCGGCCCCTCTTCCGCAAAATTTCTCTGAGCCATGTTGGGTTCAAAAAAAATTTTTTTGTCTTTATTTTTATTTACTTAACCGCTAAGCCATCTCTCCAGCCCTGATTTACTTTTTAAATTTAAATTTAATTTTTATTTATTTATGAGAGACTGAGAGAATGGGCACACCAGGGCCTCCAGCCATTGCAAATGAACTCCAGACACATGCGCCATAGTGTGCATGTGGTTTAGGTGTGTTCTGGGGAACTGAACCTGGGTCCTTAGGCTTCGCAGGCAAGAGCCTTAACTGCTAAGCCATCTCTCCAGCCCTCTGTGTATTTATTATGAGACTTCCTCTCCTCGTCCAGAAAAATGCAAGCAGGAGCAATGTTTGTGTGCAAGCCTGTCGAATCCCTGCAAGCTCCGTGACTATACCCAGGTCCATGGCCCCCAGAGGGCTGGCCTCTACTTGCTGTAAGAGTGACCTCAAGCCACTTGCCAGTCTCTGTGTCACGGGCACTCCCATGACCTCTAGATCGACTACAAGGATAAGGATGTGGACACTTCCTCTTCTCTGCCCGGTGTCATCAGAAATGAAAAGGTGAACAGACAGATTCACTCTGGGTGATGCCACTTAAGTGACCTTGAAAAAGAGGTCAACCTCCTCAAGTCTCTGCTTTCCCATCTGTAAAATGGGACTAACTAACCTCTGCTTCCAACTGCATCAAGACAGTTAAGAGTCCTGACTGGGAAGTGCAACAGGAAAGCCACTCCACTGTTAAACTCTCACGGACCCTCTAGCAAATGAAACCAGCAGAGAAGTGTCCCACCGGGACCATCTTACTTAAGCTACCCATAAAGATATGCCTTCCCAGCCAGGCGTGGTGGCACACGCCTTTAATCCTAGCACTCAGAAGGCAGGGGTAGGAGGATCGGGAGAGTTTGAGGCCACCCTGAGACTACATAGCGAATTCCAGGTCAGCCTGAGCTAGAGTGAGACCCTACCTTGGAAAACCAAAAGAGATATGCCTTCCCCAGTTTATCAGCACACCCTCAGTGTTATGGAAAGCCAGTAGGGGAAGTGGCTAGGCCCAGGTTGGGCCCTGTATCTTTTAGTAAAACTGTCTCTTTCTTGAACAACCCTTTACACACAAGATCCTTCCACCTACCCCGACTCAGCCTTCCACAGATGAACCCCAGGAAAACGTGAGCATTTTGACAATCTGGCTTGTTTCCTCTTATGTAGTTAAGAGTTCATGACTCCTGTACTTCCCTTTTACTTCTTTTATGTATATTATATTATATTATATTTTATATATATATATGTTTCCCAGAAGTACATGGGGTATTTTTTTTTCTTTTTTGTTTCTTTCCAAGGAAGGGTTTCACTCTAGTCCAAGCAGACCTGGAATTACTCAGTAGATCCAAGCTGGTCTTGAACTCACAGTGGTCCTCCTACCTCTGCCTCTGGGATTAAAGACGTGTGCCGCCACATGCAGCTAGTACATGGAATTTGATTAGGAAACAATCTCAATAATAACAAATAAAACAGCTCTCTGTCTATGGGCACGGCATTCGTGGGTTCGCCCAGGCCTGGATTGAAATATGAGAATAAATATATCAGAGCAGGTTTTTACACGGCACTTCATTGCATCTGGAAATGAGTTAAAGCACACGAAAGGGCGAATGTAGGTTATATACAAATATCATGAGCTGAAAAGATGGCTTAGCAATTAAGACACTTGCCTGTGAAGCCTAAGGACACAGGTTCAATTCTCCAGTACCCATGTAAGCCAGATGCACAAGGTGACACGTGCATCTGGAGTTTGTTTGCAGTAGCTGGAGGCCCTAGCATGCTCATTCTTTCTATCTGCTTCTTCTCCTCTCTCTCAAGTAAATAAATAAAAAGTAAAATATTTTTTAAGATATGACATTTTATACAGGAAACTTGAGCACCCTTAAGCTGGTATTGCAGGAGTCCTGGGACCAGACCGTCACATATATGGAGGGACACTACAGTACTGATAGAAATAAATGCAAATAGTGATCTCTGCATCTCAGAAAGTTATTGAAAGGAGAACACAGGGCTAGAGGGCCAGCTCATAGCTTCCTGGATAAGGCAGGCTCTCAGGCTAGGGAGCTCCTGGGTACCACACTGTAATGGCCTTGTGACTTGCCAGGCTCACAGTGCCCTCGCTCAAGTGATGAGGACACATCACTGGAACTGTAAGGGTAGCAGCAGGCTGCCTCTCATGTGCACTGGCTCAGGGTCTCCTGATGACCAGGACAGCTGAGGTGTGTGATCAGAGTAATATATCAAGTATCACTTGAGTGTTGGCCAAGGGTCCCCCACCTCGTCAGGAGAAGTGAGGCCCACCAAAGTAGTGTTCTAGCCACGAGTCCTCTCTGAGCTTACAGTTGTGATAGGCACAGGGGCTGAGGACTCAGGACGTATCAGGAGGCCTCAGCCCCAAGAACACCAGCAGAGGAAGATGAGGAGATGAGTGGTACCAACATACAGTACCTGTTACCCAGAAGCCTGAGGTGCAGCAACCCAGTAGCCTGGAGCCATCGTGGAAGGCTTTCCTGCAGGGGTAACATGCAGGACAGAGTTCTGCTTCTCTTTTGCTTGGTGCTGGGGATTGAACCCAGGACCTCAAGCATGCCAGGCAACTGCTCTACCACTAAAACTATACATGCAGCCCCTCCCCTTCCTTAAATATTTTATTTATTTGAGAGAGAGGGAGGGATAGAGAAAGAGGGACAGAATAGGTGTGCCAGTGCCTCCTGACACTACAAGTAAACTCCAGACACATGTGCCACTTTTGTGCATCTGACTCTACATGGGTACTGGGGGATTGAACCTGGGCTGTCAGGCTTTACAAGCAGGCACCTTTAACCACCAAGCTATCTATCCAGCCCTGCATCCCCCTACCTTTTTTTTGTTTTTGTTTTTTTTTTGTTTTTGGTTTTCGAGGTAGAGTCTCGCTCTAGCCCAGGCTGACCTGGAACTCACTATGTAGTCTCAGGGTGGCCTTGAACTCATGGAAATCCTCCTACCTCTGCCTCCCATGCGCCATCATGCCCAGCCCTTTTTTATTTTAAGACTGCATTTTTATTTATTTATTTATGAGAGTGAGAGAGAATGGGCATGCTGGGGCATCTAGCCACTGCAAACGAACTCCAGATGCATGCACCACCTTGTGCATCTGGCTTTACAAGGGAACTGGGCAATCGACCCTGGGTCCTTTGCAGGCAAGCACCTTAACCACTAAGCCATCTCTCTAGTCCGACAGAGTCTTATTATGTAGCTCAGGCTAGTCTCAAACTCATGGTTTCCTGCCTCGGCCTCTTAAGTAGCTGGGATGACAGAGGCCTGAGCCGCCGGGTCCAGCCCAGGCTGGGTTTTTGACTGTGAATCTGCCAGTGGAGAAAACAAGGGCATTCCTGAGAAGAGAGTAAAGCAGTGGGGGGGGGGGGGGGAGAGAAGGGTGGAGCTTTCTCAGAGGACCAGAAGATGGAAGAGAGAGAAAGCGTTAGAAGGGCCAGCAAGGATTCGAACAGTTCCCAGCATGACTCCTACCCTGACAGCTGTGTGTGTGTGTGTGTGTGTGTGTGTGTGTGTGTACATGTATGTAGACATCAGAGGTCTTAAGGCATATCTTATTTTTTGCACGTGTGTGTGTGTGGAGTGTATGTATGTTTGTAAGCAAGCACTTTTTTTTTTCTTTCTTGTTTTTGGTTTTTCAAGGTAGGGTCTCACTCTAGCCCAGGCTGACCAAGAATTCACTATATAGTTTCAGGGTGGCCTCAAACTCACAGTATTCCTCCTGCCTTCTGCCTCCCAAGTGCTGGGATTAGAGGCGTGTGCCACCTTGCCTGGTAAGCAAGCACTTTTAGCAGATGAGCCATCTTCCCAGCACCTGCAGGCATTTATGTTTTTTTATTTATTTGTTTGTTTGTTTGTGGTAGAGTCTCACTCTGGTCCAGGCTGTCCTGGAATTCACTATGTAGTCTCAGGGTGGCCTTGAACTCACGGTGATCTTCCTACCTCTGCCTCCCAAGTGCTGGGATTAAAGGCATGCACCACCATGCCTGGCACCTGCATGCGTTTTTGTGAGTGCATAAGCACACTGTATAACCAAGTCTACTTTGTGTGTGTGTGTTACGTTGGCCAGAAGGTTGATGTAAGGTGTTGTTTTCAGTCCCTCTCCACATTTATTATTATTATTTTGAAACAAGGTCTCTGCCCTAAACCTAGAGTTCACAATTTGGCTAGACTAGCTAGCCAGCAAGTCCTGGTAACGCTGTCTCTCTGCCTTTCCAGAGCGCCACCACGCCTGGCTGGGAGATTTTTTGCTTTCAAAGTAGGGTCTTATTCTAACCCAGGCTGACCTGGAATTCACTATGTAGTCTCAGACTGGCCTCAAACTCACAGCAATCCTCCTACTTCTGCAATCTGAGTGCTGGAATTAAAGGTGTGCACCACCATGCTCAGCCTTGATTTTAAATGACTGCTTCAATCTCATTTCTTCTTCTAGTTCTATTTAAATTATTTACTCCTGGACTGGAGAGATAGCTTAGTGGTTAATGTGTTTGCTTGCAAAGCCAAATGATCCTGGTTTGACCTCTCCAGGACCCATGTAAGCCAGATGCACAAGGTGGCACATGCATCTGGAGTTCGTTTGCAGTGGCTAGAGGCCCTGGCACGCCCATTCTCTCTCTCTCAAATAAATAAATAAAACATATTTTTAAAAATCAGTGCAAAAATGGATTAAAAATTCAATTGAAAGCCGGGCATGGTGGCACACACCTTTAATCCCAGCACTCGGGAGGCAGAAGCAGGAGGATCACTGTGAGTTCAAGGCCACCCTGAGATTACACAGTGAATTCCAGGTCAGCATGAGCTAGATGAGACCCTACCTTGAAAAATAAACAAACAAACAAATCAGGCTGGGGAAATGGCTTAGCAATTAAGGCATTTGCCTGCAAAGCCTAGGGACCCTGGTTTGATTCCCCAGGACTGATGTAGGCCAGATGCACAAGGGGCACATGTGTCTGGAGTTCTTTTGCAGTGGGTAGAGACCCTGGCATGCCTATCCTCTCTTTTTCTCTACCGGCCTCTTATCTCTCAAATAAGTAAATAAAATATTTTTTACAAAACTCAATTTAAGACCTGGAACTATAAAACACCTAGAAGAAATATACAGGAAAAAGCTTCATGATATTGGCTTTGGCAATGACTTCATGCACTGGCACCAAAGAACAGACATCAACTCCCCACCACCAAATCAAAACAAACAAAAACCCACAAACAAGTAGGACTATGTCAAATCCAAAAGCTTCCACAAGGCCAAGGACACAATCATGGGGTGAAAAGGCAGTCTAGAAC
Organism: Dipus sagitta; assembly: GCA_036346955.1. Taxonomy (NCBI): domain Eukaryota; kingdom Metazoa; phylum Chordata; class Mammalia; order Rodentia; family Dipodidae; genus Dipus; species Dipus sagitta. The sequence continues at coordinate 44,244,673 of CM070777.1, read as the reverse complement.
GGAGAGGGGGTTATCTGCAAACCACATATTTGATAACACCTTCTTCTCTAAAATATAAAAGGAACTCCTAACAATTCAGTAGCAAAACAAATTCCAATATGCCAATTAAAAGCGGGCTAGCCGGGCGTGGTGGCGCATGCCTTTAATCCCAGCACTTGGGAGGCAGAGGTAGGAGGATCACCATGAGTTCAAGGCCACCCTGAGACTACATAGTGAATTCCAGGTCAACCTGGGTTAGAGAGAGATCCTACCTCAAAAAAAAGTGGACTAAAGATCTTCTGATGGTTTGAATGTAAAGTGTTCCCATGACCTCATGTGTTTGTGATGAAGCCCTCATATTCCATCCCCAGCTGGTGGAGCGACTTGGGAGGTGGAGCCTTGCTAGAGGAGGGGTGTCACTTAGGGTTATTAGTCCAGCCCACTGGGGGTCCAGACGCTACCTTCCAGCTGACATGACAGGGTGTAAGCAAGCACCTTTAACCACCAAGTCATCCTCCCAGTCCATGATGTGACGAGAGGGAATGCCCAGCTTCTGTTCTGCCACACTTTCCCCGCCATGAAGAAGTGACCCTAGAGAGGCTAAACCAAACTAATCCCTTCCCTTCCACATGCCGCTCTTCGCTGGGTGCTCTGTCCCAGCAAGAAGGTAATTGCTGCGGATTTGAGTAGACATTTCTCCAAAGATAAATGGCCAACAAGTGCGTGAAAATGAAAGGATGTTCAATTAATCGTCGCGCACATGCAAATCAAACCACTCTGTGATGCCGCCTCCCACCTGTCGGGACCGCTGTTCTAAAAAGGCAACTGGGGCTTGGAGAGATGGCTTAGTGCTTAAGGCACTTGCCTGCAAAGCCAAAGGACCCAGGTTCTATTATCCAGGACCCACATTAGCCAGATGCACAAGGGGGCGCACGTGTCTGGAGTTCCTTTGCAGTGGCTGGAGGCACACCCATTCTCTCTCTCTCTCCCTGCCTATTTCTCTCTCTCTCTCTCTCTCAAATAAATAAGTATAAATAAAATTTTTTTTAAAGGCACCTGTAGGCCAGGTGTGGTGGCACACCCCTTTAATCCCAGCACTTGGGAGGCAGAGGTAGAAGGATCACTGTGAATTTGAGGCCAACCTGAGACTACATAGTGAATTCCAGGTCAGCCTGGGCCAAAGTGAGATCCTACCTCAAAAAAAAAAAAAAAAAAACAGGGCTGGAGAGATGACTTAGCAGTTAAGCGCTTGCCTGTGAAGCCTAAGGACCCTGGTTTCGAGGCTCAATTCCCCAGGACCCACGTTAGCCAGATGCACAAAGGGGCGCACGCATCTAGAGTTCGTTTGCAGTGGCTGGAGGCCCTGGCGCACCCATTTCTCTCTCTCTATCTGCCTTTTTCTCTGTGTCTGTCGCTCTCTCAAATAAATAAATTAAATAAATAAATAAATAAAAATAAACAATAACAACAAAAGACCAAACAAACAAAAAAACCAAAAGGGCACATGTATTTATTACCAGCACTTGGGAGGCTGAGGTAAGAGGATCAATGTGAGTTCAAGGCCAACTGTAGGCTACAGAGTGAGATCTAGATCAGCCTGGGCTACAACGAGACTCTACCTAAAAAAAGAAAAAAAAAATCAAAATGGAATGTAGGATCCAGCAGTCCCACATCTGGGAGCAGTCCCACATCTGGGTATTTATCCAAACAAGCTGAAAACAGAACCCTGAAGAGCTGTGTTCACTCCCCCATGTTCACTGCAGCCCCAAATGGATGCGGAGAAGATTCATGTGACAGATAACACTCATGGAGAATGTACACACATTCTCTGGCCTTAAAAAGAAGAAAATCTGGCTAAATCTGAGGCAATATGCATGAGCTTTGAAGACATTACACCAGGTGAAATAAACCAGAGGCAGAAAGACAAACACTGCCGACCGGTGTGAGCTAGCTAGCCAATACCTTCAGACTCACAGAATCCAAGAGCAGCATGTGGCTGCCAAGACTTGGGGGAAGGGATGGCAGGCGATCACCGGTGGGCATAAAATTGCAGTTAGCCATGCTGCATCAGCTCTGGAGTCTGGTGTGCCATATCATAGCAATAACCAACAAAATGTATTATACATTGACATTTAAAAAAATATTTTATTTATTTATTTATTTGAGAGAGAGAGAGAGCGGACAGGTCAGGGCATGTAGCCACTGCAAACAAATTCCAGACACACGCACCACCTTGTGCATCTGGCTTACATGGACACTGGGGAATAGAACCTGGATCCTTAGGCTTCAAAGGCAAACACCTTAACCACTACGCCATCTCTCCAGCTCTATATACACATAGACACACACACACACACACACACACACACACTGTTTTTTGTTTTGTTTTGTTTTGTTTTTGGTTTTTTGAGGTAGGGTCTCACTCTAGCTCAGACTGACTTGGAATTCACCATGTAGTCTCAGGGTGGCCTCGAACTCATGGTGATACTCCTACCTCGGCCTCCCGAGTGCTGGGATTAAAGGCATGCGCCACCACACCTGGCTACACTGATATATATATATATATATATATTGGTTTTTCGAGGTAGGGTCTCACTCTAGCTCAGGCTGACCTGGAATTCACTATGGAGTCTCAGGGTGGCCTCGAACTCATGGACATCCTCCTACCTCTGCCTCCCGAGTGCTGGGATTAAAGGCGTGCGCCACCACGCCCGGCTTTACACTGATATTTTTTTTCTCAATTTTTGTTAATATTTTCCATGATTATAAAAAATATCCCATGGTATTACCCTCCCCGCTTTCCCCTTTGAAATTCCATTCTCCATCATATCCCCTCCCCATCTCAATCTACACTGATATTTTTAAGAGGGCAGATCTCGTGCTGAACTAGTCCCATAAAATAAAAAATTCAGATGGGTGTGATGGCAGACACCTTTAATCCTAGCACTCAGGAGGCAAAAACAAAAAAAAAATTTTTTTGAAAAAACACAAGCAAAGATGGGGACCCAGCCTGGATCAGGATGCAAACAGTCATTCTGACGAGGGAGGCTCCGGCTCTCCCTGGGCCCATTTGTTGGAAGCCTGTCCCCAGCACAGCTGGTCTCCCTCAGGAGCTCCTCGTTTCCCTGGCGACCTCGTCCGGAGGGCGCCTGATGGAGGATGTGACAGCAGCCCCGAGTCTGGCTGGAAGCCAAGGAAACTGGAGACTCCTGTGGACCACTAGGCCGTCGGGTGAAGCAGCTGACTTGGGCCAGGTAGGGGTGGGGCTGGCTCATGTGGTGGGCTCTCCTGCTGTGGTCATCTGCGAATGGATGAGGGATTCCTCAGACTCTTGCCTGCCCTGGGCACGGTTTTTAGTCATGGGCACAGGAGCAAAGCAGGTCCTCTTCCCTGCTTTAAATACTGAGGGGTGGGCTGGAGGGATGGCTTAGCGGTTACGGCACTTGCCTGTAAAGCCAAAGGACCCAGGTGGTTCAATTCCCCAGGACCCATGTAAGCCAGATGCACAAGGTGGCACGTGCATCTGGAGTTTGTTTGCAGTGGCTGGAGGCCCTGATGCACCCATTCTCTCCTTCTCTCTCTTTCTCTGCCTCTTTCTGTCTAATAAGTAAATAAAAACAAAAATATATAAATACCCATGGTGCACCCAGAACTCATTCAGAAGCGATGCTTAGCCAGCATCTTTCCACTGCTTCTCTGAGCTGTGCGAAAGAATGAGGCCAGAAATGCACTGGGCTGCAGGAGCCAGGACCAGAGGCGCTGGCTTCTCCCCCACAGCCCTTCCTGACTAGACGCTGACCCTCAGCTGCTGGCCAGCTGGTTCCCAGCCATCTGAGCAACACGGAAAATTCCAAGTGTGCAGGGTCTCACTTCTTCTCCTGAACCGTAAAGGAGGCAGTTACCTGGCCAGCCTCGATTTCTCCATCCATGACCCCTAACAGGACTTGAGGGCTTCTTGGGAGCGCTACACGAATGCTTTGTATGGACAGTAGCACTCACTCCCAGAGAAGACATCCTGAAAGACGCCTCTAAGACACGGTGTTCGCTGTGCCAGCCAGCGTTGAGAAACGTCATCAGCCAGGATCAGCGTTCCTATTTCACTTAATTAGTTTTGGGTTTTCAAGGTAGGGTTTCGCTGTAGCCCATGCTGACCTGTAATTCACTCTGTAGTCTCAGGGTGGCCTCCAACTTACGGTGATCCTCCTCTCTCTGCCTCCCTAGTGCTGGGATTAAAGACGTGCGCCACCACACCCAGCTCAAATTTAAAATTTTTTATTTTTTATTTTTTTTTGGTTTTTCGAGGTAGGGTCTCACTCTAGCCCAGGCTGACCTGGAATTCACTATGGAGTCTCAGGGTGGCCTCGAACTCACGGCGATCCTCCTACCTCTGCCTCCCGAGTGCTGGGATTAAAGGCGTGCGCCACCACGCCCGGCTCAAATTTAAAATTTTTTAAAAGATGTATTCTTTTTTTAAAAAAAAAAGTTATTTATTTTAAATATTTTATTTATTCACTTGGGAGAGAGACAGACAGAGAGAAAGAGGAGAGAGGGAGAGAGAGAGAGAGAGAATGGGCCCACAAGGGCCACTGCAAATGAATTCCAGACACATGTGCCACTCAGGGCCATCCTCCTACCCCTGCCTCCCGGAGTGCTGGGATTAAAGGCGCGCGCAAGAGGAAGCTGAATTTCAGGAAGAGTTGGGTCACACAAATAGCGGTGGCATGAACAGGGGACTGAGGTAGTGTGGCACCTGGATTCGGTTCCTCTCCCTACAGAAGAGATCTAGTGAACTTCTAACCTCTCCTCAGGCCTCAAGGAGGAAGCTGCAGGAAGCTTGAGTCACAGGCCCCGGTGGGTGAGAGCAGACGCCCCTGGGTCTCCTGGTTCCAGCCCTCTGGGCTCTTCCCTTCAGCACACACATACTAGGCCAGCTGCTCACCCAGAGATAAGGGGCCAGGATGTCCTGGCCCAGATAAGGGCAGTCTGACCACCCCAGAGCTTAGACATTAACTTTTATAGCCTACAGGCAGCAGGTCAGGACGACACTGTCACAGCCTAGGCCACCCCCAAATGATCACTGAGTCACGCACAGTCCGAAGGTGAGTGACAACGCCCACTGACGTGAGGTGTGGGGAGTCTCACGTCCCACACTCCTGGCCTGTCCCGAGGCCAGCACTGTACATTGGTATATAGCAGGTGCTCAGTTGATAAATGCAGGCAAAACTCCTGGAACTAAATGAGCCACGGACAAGGGGCCTGGACATGATCCCTGCGGTGGTTTGAATCAGTTGCCCCCCATAAGCTCATGTGTTCTGAATGCTTGGTCCTCGCCTGATGGCAATTCAGTATGAAGAGGTGTGTTGGGATGAGGAGGTGGGGGTGGGCTTATGAGCGTTGTATAGCCAGCTTCCCCTTGCTAGAATCTGGCTCATTCTCCTGCTACTGTTTCCAGCTGCTGCGGCAAGGAGGTGATGCCCAGCCTCTGCTTGTGCCATGTCTTTCCCCTGCCTGCATGAAGCTTCCCTTCAAGACTGTAAGCCAAAATACAAACGTTCCTCCCCATCAGCTGCTTTTGGTCGGGTGTTTTGTCCCAGCTACGAGTAACTATAACAGCCCCACATCGGCTTCCGTTCTCTCATAGGTTCTCCTGACCCCTTCTGTGCCTCCGGAAATGAAGCTTGTGTGTGATGCCATTTGCGGGACTGTATTTAGGGCTCATTATGACTGAAGACTCTTTAGCATAGAATAGTTTGTGTCATCCATCAGTACCTACAGAGACTGGCTTCAGGACCCCAACAATCATCAAAATTCAGCAACGCTCAAGGCCCTTACTGAACAATATAGTGTTTTTGTTTTGTTTTGTTTTGTTTTTTTTTTGATTTTGGGGGGTAAGGTCTCACTCTAGCTCAAGCTGTCCCAGAATTCACTATGTAGTCTCAGGGTGGCCTCGAGCTCATGGTGATCCTCCTACCTCTGCCTCCTGAGTGCTGGGATTAAAGAAGTGCGCCATCACGGCCGGCTCAATGTAGTGTTTTTAAAAAATATTTTTATTTGGCAGGGTGCAGTGGCATGCGCCTTTAATCCTAGCACTCGGGAGGCAGAGGTAGGAGGATCTCTGAGAGTTCGAGGCCACCCTGAGACTACAGAGTGAATTCCGGGACAGCCTGAGTACAGTGAGACTCTACCTCGAAAAAGCCAAAAAGAACTATATATATAAATATATTTTTACACATACATACATATATCCAAGTATATGTACATATATATATATATATATATATATATTTATTTTATTTTATTTTTTTTGAGAGGGAGACAGGAGAATGGGTGCACATAAGGGCCTCTAGCTGCTGCAAACCAATTCCAGATGCAGGTACCGCCTTGTGCATTTGGCTTTATGTGGGTCCTAGGGAATCAAACTTGGGTCCTCTGCCTTTGCAGACAAGCACCCCAACTGCTAAACCATCTCTCCAGCCCCAGTGCAGTGTTTATACAGAACTCTCACACACCCTCCAAACTCCCGAAGCCATCTTAGCTGGCGCAGTGCGAACGCTGGGCAATGACAGCCTTCCGCTCTACTGTTCAGGGAACCGTTACAAAGAAACAAGTCTCTTCGTGTTCAGTACGGACAGCATGGAACCCAGACATGGAGGGCCGGCTGGACATACCAACAGTGTTTGCTGAAAGACCTTGTGACGCTCAGATATTAGGGCACAACAACCGAGCAACACATGACAGCTTGCAGAGCTCCACAGAAGCACGCTGGTCCCTCCTTCTACCCGCCTGGCACAAGCGGGCAAGGTGGCTGCCATCACCCAGGACTTAGTGCATGCCTGGGATTGTGCTAAGCATTTTATCAACATTTACTAAGCCTGTGAGCAACCACATGATCCCTGTTTTATAGATGGGGAGCTTGCGGTTCGATAGGGAAGGGGCTTCTCTAAAGTCACCTCGGCTGACACTTTAGTGACAGAGCCAGGGAATAAGTAAAGTCTATGTGACTTCAAGACAGGGGCACTTTCCCTCTCTGGGGTCATTTCTTCCCAAGGAAGCAGGGGTCTTTGTAGTCAGCGCCCAGTTCTGCCCACGCTGAGACAGTCGTCGGTCATGGGCCGAGATCCTCTCCGCCTCTCTCCAACACCCCATTCATTGGTGCGGGAGACAGGTTTCCCGTTAGTCAACTCAGGCCAGAAGAAGGGAGTCCATTGAGGCAGTCTCCAAAAAAACATTCACATCAAAACAAACCCTCAGTCAGTGTGTCAGCTGCCTGTCCCTGTAGGTGGAGTCCTAGACCTCTACCTCAGAGCCCCAGCCAAACAATGAGGCCATTGAGTGAGTGAGGCGCCTACACCCATCACGACTCCTAGGAATGGCCTTCTTCCACGGTGCCAGCCCCACCCACCACCTGGCAGCCAGCCCGGGGAAGGAAGCCTGCTTCCCTAGAGCCTGCATGGACTGGGCAGTTAGAGGAGGGCCTTGTGGCAGAGGGAGTGACCTGGGTCTTAAACGTGTGTGTGTGGGTGGGGATGGCAGTTCTGTAATGCCAGGGGGCATGGAAGCCTGTCTGGCACTCTGCCCTTAGCCTTTATCCCTGGGGTGAGATTTCTCAGCTACCCCCACTCCATGTCACACCCAAAGGTACTTTCCCAGGCCCCAAGGCATCTCTGGGACAGAACCCAAGTGACTCAGCTGTAGGGCTACCTGATTCTTTCTGGGATTGTCTAGCCCACAGGTCAGGAGCATTACCTCCAGGGTCAGGATCCCCTGAGCTATAGTCTTCATCACCTTACAAGAAATGCAAGGGCTGGCCTTAGACTATGTGGAAGAGAGACAGGGCAGAGAATGCGGCCCAGTGGCTCATCTGGCAAGCTGACCAGCATTCCCCAAAGCCAGCTCTGTCAGGGACAACACCGGGCACAGAGAGGACTGAGTCAGGGCCATGCGCCCACCCTGAGGGACCAAAGAGGGCTCAGGAAAGTGACTAGAAACCCCTCAGACGGGGTGGGCCGGGCAATCCTGACAAACCGTTAGGAGAGCTGTTGCTAAAAGCACTTTCTCAGCCGGGCATGGTAGCTCACGCCTTTAATCGCAGCACTCGGGAGGCAGAGGTAGGAGGATCGCCGTGAGTTCGAGGCCACCCTGAGATTACCTAGTGAATTTCAGGTCAGCCTCGATAGAGTGAGACCCTACCTCAAAAATAAATAAATAAATAAATAAATAAAAGCACTTCCTTCAACTATAATTTACTAAATACTATTTTTTGTGCATTAAATAAATATAAATTTTATTAAAAACACTCACATAGCATTATCAGGAATGATATAATAAACAGCTTTCAAATAACCTGCATTCATAACATTACAATACTTACAGTATTTATAACCATCCTCAGATTTTATAAACAAACCCAACATCTCATGAAAACGAAATGAAACTAAGTTAAAAAAATAAAGCATAGAAAAATGCACACAGAAGTTCATTATCTTAGTGTCAAACTGCAAAAAGTTTCCTACACAATTTAGCTACTACCTTTAAAAGTGAACTGTACATCACTGTGCGTCAATCGAGATGAAAAATTCATTCAAGTAAAGTTGACACCACTCAAAAGCATTTTCAAGGGCTGGAGAGATGGCTTGGCGGTTAAGCGCTTGCCTGTGAAGCCTAAGGACCCTGGTTCGAGGCTCCATTCCCCAGTACCCACGTTAGCCAGATGCACAAGGGGACGCACGCATCTGGAGTTCTGTTTGCAGTGGCTGGAAGCCCTGGCGCGCCCATTCTCTCTCTCTCTGCCTCTTTTTCTCTGTCTGTCGCTCTCAAATAAATAAATAAAAATGAACAAAAAAAATTTTTAAAAAAAAAGCATTTTCAAGTATGGCTATGTAGTCAACCTGATGTTCCTGCATAAGCAAACTGTAGATCTGCTTTCCGTCCATTCTATCCGAGGCAGGCTTGATATTTACAATTATAGATCTGATATTTACAATACACCATTCAATTTCCCCTCTTCCTACCTGACCTCTGAATACTATTTTTGTAGCACCGGATTGGTCTGAGGGGCCAAGTAGGACTGGAAGAGAAGGAGAAGGGCGGTGACGTGGGGTGGTGGGCATGGTAGGCAGGCAGCAGCACTAGCTGGCTTACGGAACAGCCAGGGAGGGGTGCAGGGCAGAGACCCGCGTCCTGCCAGAGCAATCTGGCTGCATTCCACTCCCCAGGCAGCCATGCTCCCCTCACTCCCAACGGGACACACAGGTCTTCACAGAGCAGGGAGCACCCACGCTTCTCCCCTAGAGCCAGCACACCTGGGTGCCAGTGCTGCCCGAACAGACTCACCTTGACACATGCAACATCATGTGTCCGGTGAGGTGAACTGCAAGACCTGCCTTCCAGGTCACAGGCAGATGGGGTGACACGAGGGACGCCTCGCATTTGGTGAGCGTGTCTCCAGCGTTGGTCCCACCCAAGCGATTTCCCCACACCTGCCACAATCACCGAGCTACGAGGCTCCAGCGCCCAGGGCAAGACCACTAAGTCTTCTACTGGTGACTCTGAAATATACACACAGGCACACGTGTGTGCCCATCTACACAGGTGCACACGTGGACATATGTATGTGCACAAACAGTCCACGAGCTCAGGAAGCTCACAGACTATCGACAGCATACTTGGGACTTCTGGGCCAAGCTTCCCAGCTCCAGCAAGTCAGGGTTCGAATGGGAAGAAATGACCCCTCACATTCTTTTCTGGAAATGTAAATCTCTTGGAGTCATCTCTACTTGCCTCAGCTTTGGCAGAGATGGGGGATTAAAACACAAATCTTTCATCTACTCTCAATTCTACCATAAGAAAACTAGCACGGGGCACAGGCCAGGGGCCGTCAGCCGTGGCCTCAGTACTGGGGTGCGTCAGGTGTGAAGTGTGGCGAGGGGGCAGCTGCGGCCAAGCTGATACGCCTTCAAACTGTTCTGGAAATGTCAGAAGGCCAGGACTTCACCTGAAGTCTTCTGACTAAACGCTAGCCACAAATACCTACAAACATCAGGCACGTAAAAAGAACGCACCTGTGGACAGATATGGTCCAAGGTCACCAGTTTATATCCTTATTCCATACACTGGGCAGACATCCTCCCACTACTAACAGCAAGAGGCCGTGGGCAGTAGGGACCAATGGTAGGGACAAGGGGGTCTGTCCCCAGGGACACTTGACAACATCTAGATCTAACCTTGGATTGTCGCATCTTAGTGGAAGGTGGAGTCGGGGGTCAGGGACACTGCTAAGCCTAGGACAGCCCCAGCAAGACGCATTCCTCACCACTGATGTCCCTGTGCCAAGAGCGAGGAACCAAGCAGAATCTCAGATGTATGGGGTGAGGGTGCACACAGAATCAGGACAATGGGGGGCCTCAAGCAGCCCATATCCCTGTCCCCACAAGAACTTCTGTGGTGGTTTCACTAGGGAGGACTACACTGCAGAAGCTGGGACCCCCACGGGTCCGTGGTGAGCTCTCAGAAGTGAGTCTGGGGCCCAGTCTGGGCTGTGGGGGTAGGCGAGGTGGCGTTGGGGCCAGACTCTCCTGTCCACCCCGCCTCAGTGACCCTACACAAGTCACTCTGGTCCTTGTAACCTCACCCCCAGTGGACCAGTCCTGACTGCTGAACCTGTTGACCTGCTGCCACTTAGTGGAGCCCAATGTCCTGGATACAGAAGCGTCCCCCAAGGGGGCTTGACAGAAGAAGGGTTGGGGTGTCACCCTGCACTGAGGTTGCAAGCTGTCCCTCCTCAGTGCTCACTAACCCTCTCAAGAGGCAGGACCCAAACCAAAGGCCTAAGCGAGCAAAAGCTCAGCCAGAACCACTGGACAGGTTTGTTTTCTGTTTATAGCCAAGTGAGACCTACTCCTCCACTTAGGGTGGTAATAGTAAGGCTTCTTGTTTGTTGTTTTTATTCTGTGCATGTGTATGCAGACGTGCACACTCTATGTGACACGGAGGCCAGAGTGTCCTCCTCTATGGCTCTTCCACTTTAATTTTTTTTTTATTACAGAGAGAGAATTGATGCACCAGGCCCTCAGCCACTGAATCGAACTCCAGATGCTTGCGCCATCTAGTAGGCATGTGTGACCTTGCACTTGCCTTGCATTTGTGCATCTGGCTTATGTGGGATCTAGAGAGTCGAACATGGGTGCTTACACTTTGCAGGCAAGCGCCTTACCCACTAAGCCATCTCTCCAGCCTGTTCTTCCCACTTTATTTCCTTGAGGCAAATCTCTCAAGGCATATGTGGCCACACCCAGCATTTCAGATGGGTGCTGGGGATTGAACTCAAGTCCTTATGCCTGCACAAGATATGTCTCTCACCCACTGAGCTATCTCCCCACCCTCTAAGGTTATACTTTTTATTTACTTTTTAGTTTTTTGGATACAGTCTCAGTTAAGCCAAGGCTGACCCAGATCTCACTGTGTAGTCCTCGGCTGGCCTCAAACTCACAGCAGTCCTCCTACCTCTGCCTCAGGAGTGCTGGGATTAAAAGTGTGCGCTACCATGCCTGGCTTGAGGGTCCTTAGGTTTCACAGGCAGGTGCATTTACCACTAAACCATTTCTCCAGCCCTAAGGTTTCTTTTTAAATAAATGTATTTAATGTCTAAAATGTGAGACATCTTTAAAAAGTAGTTGGCTAGCCGGGCGTGGTGGCGCACGCCTTTAATCCCAGCACTCGGGAGGCAGAGGTAGGAGGATCACCATGAGTTCGAGGCCACCCTGAGACTACATAGTGAATTCCAGGTCAGCCTGGGCCAGAGTGAGACCCTACCTCGAACAACCAAAAAAAAAAAAAAAAAAGAAGTAGTTGGCTGATGGCCTGGGTTCAATTCCCCAGTATCCACGTAAAGCCAGATGCACAAAGTGGTGTATGTGCCTGCAGTTTACAGTAGCTGAAGGCTCTGGCATACCCATATGCTCGCTCGCGCTCTCTCTCTCTCTCTCTCTCTCTCTCTCTCTCTCTCTCTCTCCTTCTTTCTCTCTCTCAAATAAATAAACAAGCAAACAGTTGGAAGCTCTCCGGACCAGAGAAACACAAAGGGGTAGAGGGTTTGACCTTGGGCTAGTGTTTGACTTGTGTTCGGTCTCCAGTAGTGAGGGCAGCCAGGCCTACTACGCCTTCAATACGTTTCTCCTCAGTTGGGAGTTCATGTCTTCACTGGTCCTTTGCTACTGTCTGGGTGACGTGATCACAGTGAAATCTCAAAGGCTCTCCAAGTTAAAGACGGAGAAACCGGAAATGAAGGGGCTGTAGGAAACTGAGGGGCCGAAGGGGGCAGTAAGAACAGAAAGATCTACAGGAAGAAGGGAGACGGGGGCAACGACATTTAGTTACTAGACAATCACTCTGGACCTATACCCAACTTACATGTTTCAATACTTACAATGGTACTTGTCAAGGGCTGTCCTTTGAGAACCACTGATCTACAAAGTCAAATGCAAACCCTCACCTTAGCATTCAGGCATTCCACATACGGCCTCCAATTACTGTCCAAGCTGCACCTGTCCCTGGGCCAAGACCAGATCCCTGAGCTTGGCCAGTTCTCCTGTGCAAAATGTCTCTAGCCCCAGGTCAGGCCACAGGCCTTAGTCATAAGGGCTAGAACAGAAATCCTCAAAAGTCAAAGCCTGGGCTAGAGAGAGACCCTATCTTGAAAAAAAAAAGAAAAAGAAAAGAAAAGAAAAGAAAAAAAAGGAGCCGGGCATGGTGGCGCACACCTTTAATCCCAGCACTTGGGAGGCAGAAGTATTAGGATGGCCATGAGTTCGAGGCCACCCTGGGACTACATAGTGAATTCCAGGTCAGCCTAGGCTGGAGTGAAACCCCTACCTCGGGGAAAAAAAAAAAAAAAAAAAAAAGAAAGTCAAAGATAGAAGCTGGGCTTGATGATGCACGCCTTTAATCCCAACACTCAGGAGGCACAGAAGCATCAATAGGAGGATTGGGATTGTTGTGAGTTCAAGGCCAGCCTGAGACTATACAGTGAATTCCAGGTCAGCCTAGGCTAGAGCAAGACCCTACCTCGAAAAACAAAACAACAACAAAGACCACCTTCCAGCATCTACAGAGCACTGTACAAGGATGCAGGTACAGCTACAGAAGACAGGGAGAGAGGGCTTGGGGACAAAACTCTAGTGTTATCTATGGACAGGACAGTCCCAACCCAGTTAAGAACTGTTCTTTTTCCTTCTGGTTTCTCAGCTGGGAGGAAAGCTCTCACTTGGCTTCTCTGTTTCCCATTGTCTTCTGAAGATAGGGACAGAGCAAGGGGCCCAGAGAGTGAACACTGACTGGCACCATTCCAGTGAGCCCTGCAGTGAATGCTCACCATCACTGGTGTCATCTTTGGAACTGGGAACAGAAGGAACTTGAAAAAGCCGGGCGTGGTGGCGCACGCCTTTAATCCCAACACTTGGGAGGCAGAGGTAGGAGGATCACCGAGAGTTCGAGGCCACCCTGAGACTACATAGTTAATTCCAGGTCAGCCTGGACCAGAGTGAGACCCTACCTCAGAAAAACAAAAAAAAAAAAAAAAAAAAAGGAAGGAATTTGGAACCCCAGACATATTCAACAATAGGAACAGACATCTATTCATTATTTTTTCCTTTTCTTTTTATTAAATCTTATTTATTTGAGAGAGAGAATGGGCTTGCCAGGACCTCCAGCCACTATAAATGAATGCCAGATATATGTGCTACCTCGTATATCTGGGTTTACGTGGATACTGGAGAATGGAACCTGACTCTTTTCGCTTTGCAGGAAAGCACCTTAACTGCTAAGCCATCTCTTCAGCCCTTGATATTTTTTTTTAATGGAAACATAATTGGCAGGCAGTCCAATCAATGCACAGCTAACGTGGGTGAGTGGAGAGGAGAGTGGATGCTGTTTGGGGAGTATACATGCTATTTGGGCAGGGGCTATAGCTTAGTAGAGGCCTTGCCCAGTATGCACAAGACCCCGGATAGGAGGGTGGGCAACTAAAGGTAGATGGGTGGATGGATGGGTAGGTCAATGGTCCTTCAGTTCACATCAGAAGTGGCTCTGTGGGGCCAACTGGGAAACGGACTCTGGACAGTTTGAAAGGGACCCTGGGTTCAATGATCAGCACTGCCGACAAAAAAGAGACCTGGGCTGGAGGGATGGCTTTGAGGTTAAGGTGCTTGTCTGCAAAGCCAAAGGACCCAGGTTCAATTCCCCAGGACCCACGTTAGCCAGATGCACAAGAGGGCGCACGTGTCTGCAGTTAGTTTGCAGTGGCTGGAGGCCCTGGCATGCCCATTCTCTCTCTTTCTTTCTCTCCTTTTTTCTCTGTTAAATTAATTAATTAATTAAATTAAATAAAAAAAGAGAAGCCGGGCGTGGTGGCGCACACCTTTAATCCCAGCACTTGGGAGGCAGAGGTAGGAGGATTGCCAAGAGTTTGAAGGCACCCTGAGACTACATAGTGAATTTCCAGGTCAGCCTGAGCTAGAGCGAGACCCTACCTCGAAAAACCAAAAGAGAGACGGGAGCTGGGTGTGGTGGCGCACGCCTTTAGTTCCAGCACTGGGGAGGCAGAGGTAGGAGGATCACTGTGAGTTCAAGGCCATCCTGAGACCACATAGTAAATTCCAGATCAGCCTGAGCTAGACTGAGACCCTACCATGAAAAATAAAAAAGTAAAATAAAAGAGAGAGAGAGAGAGAGACTTGGCTAAGACAAGAGTGGTGAGCTGCACATTTTAGAGTGTCAGGTTTTACCAACCCAGAGACGTCACACTAGGGGTGTCCCCAGGGCAGCCCTGTCCTATGCAGACCCACCAGTGGTGCTCTGGTTGGGAGGAGCTTGAAGCTCAGTGGGCACAATTCAGCTCAGAAGAATGGGGGTGGTACTGGTAGAGGGGTCACTTTTTTTGTTTGTTTGTTTGTTTGTTTGTTTTTCAAGGTAGGGTCTCACTCTGGCCCAGGCTGACCTGGAATTCACTATGTAGTCTCAGGGTGGCCTTGAACTCACGACCATCCTCCTACCTCTGCCTCCCAGAGTGCTGGGATCAAAGGTGTACGCCACCACGCCCGGCTCGAGGGGTCACTTCTTGAGGGCCGCGGCAGCCGCAACACAGGGAGATGGACTAGCATTACTGCAAATGATGCTTGACCAGCACCTGGGCACCCCTGGAAGGCACCAGGCATTTGGGTACCTATCTGAAATTCACTCACTCAATCCTGGGGCCACTCCATGAGTGAGGCGAAAAAATCTCTTATGTGAACACTTTGGACCAGCAGTGTTCAGATCTGGGAGTAGCTTGGAGTTTAGAAAACGCACAGACTTTACCAAGGAAGCCTCCCTAGGCCTCCCTGATCCACAATGTTCTGAGCAGCGTGTGTGTTCGGAGTACGGCAGGTTTCCAGGTCAGAGGTGTTCGCCGTGCAGTCTTTCCCATCTTACAGAGGGTCAAGGCTTCTCAGATTTCTGAGTACTGTGCTGGGCCTGAGCTTTGGAACCCTTTTCCACCCCAAACTGATACCTCTATGGCCATGGGGCCGGGTGCAGGCAAGGGTTAAGAAATCCCCCTCCCTTACTTCACTTTCTCCCCGCAGACGCCCTTGCCCACAAAGCAGATGGCTAAGCAAGGCCTGTAGATCTCGGTGCCCGACACGCCCTTACCCACAGCTTCCCGTCATAGTAGTAGGCACCCAGGAGCTTCACGATGTACGGGTGATCACAGGTGGCCAGGACCTCAATCTCCACAATGTAGTCCTCCAGTTCCTCCTCGCTCTTGGTCTCAATGACTTTGGCTGCGGCCAAGGCACCTGTCTCCTTATTCTTGGCCTGCAAAGGGGAGATAAGGACGGTTAACAAGACAAGGCTGGGCAGGAAGCTGAGCCTCAGAAGGCAATCCCGAGGGGCTGGCTGTGGTGACGGCCAGCTCCCAACATCAGCTACTGCAGCACAATGTGGAGGAGTATGCCCTGGAAGTAACGCTCAGTGCCTAATAAAATACTATAAGCAAAGCGGGGCGTGGTGGCGCACGCCTTTAATCCCAGCACTCGGGAGGCAGAGGTAGGAGGATCACCATGAGTTCGAGGCCACCCTGAGACTCCATAGTGAATTCCAGGTCAGCCTGGGCTAGAGTGAGACCCTACCTTGAAAAACCAAAAAAAAAAAAAAAAAAAAAAAAAAAAAAAAAAAAAACTATAAGCAGGGGCTGGGGAAGGGCTCAGCTGTGAAAGTACTTGCTTGCAGGTCTGGGTTTGATTCCCCAGTCCCACATTAAAGCCAGATGCACAAAGCGGTACATGTGTCTGGAGTTTAGTTACAGTAGTAAGAAGACCTGATGCACTCATACCCGCCCTCCTTTCACTTTCCCCCATCCTTGCAAATAAATAAATAAAAGCTTTTTTTTTTTTTTTCCCCCAAGGTAGGGTCTCACCCTAGTCCAAGGCTGACCTGGAATTCACTATGTAGTCTCAGGGTGGCCTCAAACTCACGGCGATCCTCCTACCTCTGCAGTACAAGAGACTAGTGCTATAAACGCCATAAACACACAAACAAACAAAAACTCTTGATTTATTAGGTGAAGCCATCTATGTTGCTGAACAATCAAAGTGACACAAGACTTTCCACATGAAAAACTAGTCGGACGTGGTGGCACACACCTTTAATCCCAGCACTTGGGAAGTAGAGGTAGGGGGATTGCTTTAAATTCTGAGACTACAGAATGAACTGCAGGTCAGCCTGGGCTAGAGTGAGACCCTATCTTGAAAAACCAAAAAATAAAAATAAAAAGCTGGGTGTGGTAGCTCATGCCTTTAATCCCAGCTCTTGGGGGACAAAGGTATGAAGACTGCCGAGAGTTCAAGGCCACCCTGAGGCTACATAGTGAATTCCAGGTCAGCCTGAGGTAGAGTGAGACCCTACCTCAAAAACCCCCCCAAAAAAGGGGGGGAGCTGGAGGGATGGCTTAGCGGTTAAGGCGTTTGCCTGCAAAGCCAAAGGACCCAGGTTCGATTCCCCAGGACCCATGTTAGCCAGATGCATAAGGGGGCGCATGCATCTGGAGTTCGTTTGCAGTGGATGGAGACCCTAGCACTCCCATTCTCTCTCTCTTTTTCTCTCCTCCTCTTTCACTGTCAAATAAATAAATAAATAATTTTAAAATGTTTGAAAAATATATAAATTTAAAAAAAACAGCGGGAGGGATGGCTTAGAGGTTAAGGCGTTTGCCTACAAAGCCAAAGGACCTCAGTTCAATTCCTTGGACCCACGTAAACTAGATGTACAAGGTGATACATGTAGTTCATTTGCAGTGGCTGGAGGCCCTGGTGCACCCATTCTCTCTTTCTCTCTCCCTCTTTCTCTCTGTCAAATAAATAAGTTATATTAATAAATAAATAAACAAAAATTAAAAACCTGGGGCTGGAGAGGGGGTTCAGGAGTTTAAGGCACTTGCTTGCAAAGCCTTCTGGTCTGGGTTCAATTCCTCAGTACCCATGTAAAAAACCGAATGGGCATTTGTTTGCAGCCGGGAGAGACTCTGGAATGCTCATCTCATACACACACACACATATGCAAATAAATAAATAACAACCTATACTTTTGTACACATTTTATTCACATTTGTGTGCAAATACATGGGAAACGCTAGGCAAAGGCCACCTGAAGTGGAGAAAGGTTCACAGGACACTTCCACACCCCGTGCTGTTTCAAAGGTTCAAACAGGAATGTGCTCGCGCATTAGTTGGCATCTTGTCTTGTGTCAAGAGTGCGCTCAGGTGGAGCACGGCACAGTGGAGAACACCTGCCTAGTGTGTATACACCCCGCGTTCCACACCCAGCACAAACAAGCAAGCAAGGAGAATGAGGGCTGCGGCAACGGCACATCAATTAAAGGCGCGTGCTTACAAAGCCTGCTGGCCAGAGTTTAACTTGCCAGTACCCATGTAAAGCTAGATGCACGTGCATCTGGGCTTTATTTAAAGTGGCAAGAGGCCCTGGCACACCCATTCTCTCTCCTCTCTATCTCTCTCTGCTTACAAATAAGTAATAATTTTAAAAAAAAAGAGAGAGAGAGAGAGAGAGCAGAAGAGATTGCTCTTGGGTTCAATTCCTCAGCATTCATGTAAAAACAGATGCACAAGAGGGCATATATGTCTGGAAGGTGTTTGCAATGGCAAGAGGCCCTGGTGTGCCTGTTTTCTCCCTCTCTCTCAAATAAATAAATACAAATATTTGAAAAGGAAAGGGAATAGCAAGCGCTGGTGAAGATGTATGGAAATCAGAACCTCTGAGCAATGCTGGTGAAATGCGAAAAGGGGACAGCCACTTGGACAAGTGCTTGCCTGCTTCCCCAGAGACTGACAGCCCCAGCCGTACCACTAACAGTTCTTGACCTAAGCAAGTACCCAGCAGGTGGGCACCACCATAGTCCTGCAGCCATTCTCCACAATAGCCAAAGGCAGAACCCTCTAAGGACACAAAATAATGCAACACATGCATTCTGTGGGATTACTACTGGGCCCTGAAAGGGACACTCATGAGCCATGCTGTAACAGTAATGAGATACGTGAGATCAGCAGGTACCCAGGGTAGGGTGCTCACAAAGACAAAAATGCACACGTGGCGGCGCACGTCTTTTTTCGAGGTAGGGTCTCGCTCTAGCCCAGGCTGACCTGGAATTCAGTATGGAGTCTCAGAGTGGCCTTGAACTCACAGCGATCCTCCTGCCTCTGCCTCCCAAGTGCTGGGATTAAAGGCATGCGCCACCACGCCCGGCTGCGGCGCACGTCTTTAATCCCAACACTGGGGAGGCAGAGGTAGGAGGATCACTGTGAGTTCCAGGCCATCCTGAGAAGTGAATTCCAGGTCAGCCTAAGCTAGACTGAGGCCCTACCTTGAAAAATAAAAGAATAAAATAAAAGAGAGAGAGAATATTAAAAAAAATATTAAAAATATTTTTTAAAAATATTTTTATTTGGCAGGGCATAGTGGCGTGCGCCTTTAATCCCAGCATTTGGGAGGCAGAGGTAGGAGAAGCGCCATGAGTTTGAGGCCAGCCTGAGACTACATGCTACCCTGAGACTACAGAATGAATTTCAGGTTAGCCTGGGCTAGAATGAGATCCTACCTTGAAAAACAAAATGCAAATAGAGGTATAGGGGGTATGAGAGGGAAAGTGAGGAGTTAGTACTCAATATTTGTGTGTGTGTGTGTGTGTGTGTGTGTGTGTGTGTGTGTTCTCGTGCATATGCACATGAATCACAGAGTACATGTGGCGGTCAGAGGACCACTTCAAGGTGTCCTTGTTCTACCGTGTTTGAGACAGGGTCCCTTGCTGCTGCAAATGAACTGCCAGACTGCAAACTGTCAGACAAGCCGGCCCAGGAGCTTCGTGGGTTTCTCCTGGGTCCCCCTCCCATTGTCACTGGGGCGGTGGCATCACAGATGCATGAGCCACTTTGCATCTGGCTTCGTGTGGGTGCTGAGGAATTGAACCCAGACCGGCATACTTTGCAAGCAAGAGCCATCTCTCCAGCCCCCTTCTCCCTTCTCAGGAGTTTCGGTGACACTGTGCCATTAGACAGGCAATGAGGAAGGATGAGCAAGGGCTTACAGAGGTGCCAGGGTGAGGGCCAGATGACCATAGCCACCTCCTTGACCATACTGCATGGGCAAAAGCCACCCATTTACCACTTGCTGAGAACTGCTGCAGAAGGAGGCTTCAGGGCACCTTTCCCTGGGTTTCCTAAAAAGGACTATTTTTCCCTAATGATGGAAGAAACAAAGACCGCACAAAACCTGCTTTGCCCAACACCCTGAAAGGCAGCATTGACCAAAGGGCTGGCCCTCCAGCAAAGAGCCAGTGTCAACACCATGAACGGCTGGCTGTCCCACACCTCACTCAGATTTCAAAGACCAGAACTTGCTAGGGAAGGGCTAGGAGAACCATCAGCCCACAAAGTGACTGTGCCAAATTCAAGTTCATTAAAAGCCAAGGTAAAGCAACAATTCATCCCCAATTGGCCAGAAGACTGAGTAGCAGATGATATAAAAATAACCAACACTAGGGGCTGGGGAGACGCCTTCCCGGGGAAGAATGTCTGCCGTATAAGCATGAGGGCCTGGGCAGGCTGAGTGTTCTGGTCAGCAGGTATGACCAAGAACAGCAGCTCCAGGGTAGATAAGAGACTTCATCTCAAAGAAATAAAATGTCGGGCTGGATAGATGGCTTAGCGGTTAAGCGCTTGCCTGTCAAGCCTAAGGACCCCGGTTCGAGGCTCGATTCCCCAGGACCCACATTAGCCAGATACGCAAGGGGGTGCACGCGTCTGGAGTTCATTTTCAGTGGCTGGAGGCCCTGGCACGCCCATTCTCTCTCTCTCTCTCTTCTCTCTCTCTCTCTCTCTTCCTTTCTCTGTGTCTGTTGCTCTCAAATAAGTAAATAAATAAATGAACAAAGAAATACAATGTAGATGAGGGATGGAGAGACTGCTCAGCAGTTAAGGAGCTTGCTTGCAAAACCTAACGACCCCTTTTCAACTCCCCAGTACCCACGTAAAGGTGGATGCACAAAGTGGTGCGTGTATCTGGAGTTCATTTGCAGTGGCTAGAGGCCCTGGTGCACCCACTCTTTCTCTCTCTCTCTCTCTCTCTGCTTGCAAATAAATATATAAAACTAAATTTTTACTGAGCTGGGCATGGTGGCACACGCCTTTAATCCCAGCACTCAGGAGGCAGAGGTAGGAGGATCACCATGAGTTCAAGGCCACCCTGAGAATACATAGTTAATTCCAGGTCAGCCTGGACCAGAATGAGACCCTACCTCAAAAAACAAAAACAAAAAAATAAAATAAAATAAAATTTTTAAAGAAAGAAAGTAACAAGTAGACAAGGCTGGAGAGATGGTTTAGCAGTTAATGGTGTTTTCTTGCAAAGCCTAACTGCCCAGGTTTAAGTCCCTAGTGCCCGTATAAAGCCAGATGCAAAAAATGGAGCATGTGTCTGTAGGTCATTTGAAACAGCAGGAGGGCCTAGGGTGCCCATTATCTCTGTGTCTCTCTCCTTTCTCTATCTATCTAAAATAAATAATTTTTTTAAAAAATAGATGAGGGGGCTGGAGAGATGGCTTAGTGGTTAAGTGCTTGTCTGTGAAGCCTAAGGACCCTGGTTCAAGGCTCGACTCCCCAGGACCCATGTTAGCCAGATGCACAAGGGGGCACATGCTTCTGGAGTTCGTTTGCAGTGGCTGGAAGCCCTGGCATGCCCATTCTCTCTCTCTCTCTCTATCTGCCTCTTTCTCTCTCTCTCTGTCACTCTCAAATAAATAAATAAAAATGAACAAAAAAATTAAAAAAAAATAGATGAGGAGTTGGGTGTGGTGGCGCGCGCCTTTAATCCAGCACCCAGGAGATAGAGGTAGGAGGATTGCTATGAGTTCGAGGCCACCCTGAGACTACATAGTGAATTCCAGGTCAGCCTGAGCTAGAGTGAGACCCTACCTAAAAAAAAACAAAAAAAAAAAAAAAAAAGATGAGGCTGGAGAAATGGCTTAGTGGTTAAGGTGCTTGCCTGCAATGCCAAAGGACCACGGTTCGATTCCCAGGACCCATGTAAGCCGGATGCACAAGGTGGTGTATGCATCTGGAGTTCGTTTGCTGTGGCTGGAGGCCCTGGCGCGCCCATATTCTCTCTCTCTCTCTCTCTCAAATAAAAAAAAAAAAAAAATAGATGAGGCTGGAGAAATGGCTTAGTGGTTAAGGCACTTGTCTGCAAAGCCAAAGGACCACGGTTCGATTCCCCAAGACCCATGTAAGCAGGATGCACAAGGTGGTGTATGCATCTGGAGTTCGTTTGCTATGGCTGGAAGCCTTGGCATGCCCATACTCACACACTCTCTCTCTCTCTCTCCCTCTCCCTCTCTCCCTGTCTCAACTAACTAACTAAATAAATAAATAAAACAGATGAGTAATAGGGGAGGATATCTGATGTCCTCCTCTGGCCTCTGCATGTGTGCACACAGGGTACATATATCTACACACACATGTGCAATAAAACTGATGGTCGGGTGTGGTGGCCACACTACCAGCCATACTGAAGGGCTGAGGATCCTTTGAGCCCAGGAGCCAAGGTTATGAGCAACACAGTGAGACTCCTTCTAAAGATAACGTGGCCATTTAATCCTAGCCTTTAATCCTAGCATTCAGGAAGCTGAGGTAGAAGGATTGCTGAGAGTTTGAGGCCACCGTGAGAATAATTAGTGAATTCCAGGTCAGCCTGGACTAGAGTGAGAGCCTAGCTCAAAAAACAAAAAAAGCAATAAATAAATAAATAAATAAAATAATAAAGTGGGTGCTTAGAGAGGTAAAGTCATGAGCTCAAGTTCATAACTAACAGGGCTGGGAAGTGAACTTGAGCCTGTGTGGTTTCAAAATCTTTAACAGTTTCACCACAGGCACCTACAGAGTCTCCATAAGTCCTGTTTGGGACTCAGTTTTCCTTCTATACAGCCACCTGCTTGTGTGGCGATCCTGGAAAAGATGGGGGCCCAGGGGTCCAAGCAGACGGAGCACAAGCGGGAGAGACTAGGCAGGCCTCACGTGAACGACCCACAGCGCTGTGGCCTCCAGCGTCCATCTCCAGCACTGCCCAGGCCAGGCCAAGGTCCATTCGAGGGCAAAGGGATCCCCAGCCCAGCCTGCGCCGCTTGTCAGCAGTCTCTAGGCCGCAGCCCACACCCTCGAGAGCAGACACACAGTGGCCACTTGTGTTTTCTGGCCCAGACATCTCTGTGGGAACAATCCTCCCTCTTGTGCCAGTGTGGGGCCCAGCATAGAGGAGGAGGAGGCCACCCTCTTGAGCCAGCTGGGAGCCCTGTCCCACCCAGGGGCCCAGCCAGCCCATTCAGGAACTTGGGGCTTCCTAAGAGCCTATTGTAGAAGACATACCAGAGGACAGCCCCTTGTCCCTTCTCTGGCCACAGTGGACCACGTGGTCCCTCTTCCTCCCAGAAAAATGGCTGTAACCCAGACCTAAAATATCAGTTCCTATTCTGCAGATGGACAGACTGAGTCCACAAAGGAGAATGCAGACACCTACGCATGAGCACAATGCCAGCCAAGAAGAGGGCACACACAGGAGCCAAGGGCTTGTCCCCACAGGCACCCCCAACTTCAGGCCTGGGAGCCACTAGAAATGAGTCCTGGTGAGGCGGAGGTG
Organism: Dipus sagitta; assembly: GCA_036346955.1. Lineage (NCBI taxonomy): Eukaryota > Metazoa > Chordata > Mammalia > Rodentia > Dipodidae > Dipus > Dipus sagitta. The sequence continues at coordinate 44,221,462 of CM070777.1, read as the reverse complement.
GGGGACCCTTCCCAGCTCTGAGTTTAGGATGCTAGTTGTCTTTAGGAACTGCCTCTCTCAGTGTCAGTCCAAGGACCTATGAGGGCTGACCCCACCCTAGTCCAGATACACATCCAGGGCCAGCCAACCAGGGGTTGGCACATGACCCAAGCCAAGGGTTGTACCCAGATGGTTTGTCTTTTTTTTTAATCTTATTTATTTATTTGAGAGCGACAGACAGACAGAGAGAGAAGAGAGAGAGAGAGAGAGAGAATGGGTGCATCAGGGCCTCCAGCCACTGCAAACTAACTCCAGATGCGTGCGCCCCCTTGTGCATCTGGCTAACGTGGGTCCTGGGGAATCGAGCCTCGAGCCGAGGTTCTTAGGCTTCACAGGCAAGCGCTTAACCGCTAAGCCATCTCTCCAGGCCTGGTTTGTCTGTTTTTGATTCTCCTAAGGTTACCAGGAAAGCAGCTGTTTCTTTCTCTAACCCAGCAGAGTGGAAGGCTGGAGGGCCGCGTGGCCCATCTGGCCCACAAGTGGCGGTTAGGATGGAGCCCTTGGGGAGTGGAGCCTTGCGGGAGGAAGTGTCACTAGGGGCGAGCCTTGAGGTGCATTAGTTCAGCCCTACTGGGTATTAAGCCCTAGCTCTCTGTGCTTCCTGCTGTGACAAGATGTGACACCTCAGCCGTCTGCTCTGCCATGCTTTTCTCACCACCATGAAACTGCCTCTCAAAAGGGTAAAACAAACCCCTTCCTCCCACCAGCTGCTGCTTTGTGTCAGCAAGGAGACGGTGACTTCGTCACCACCCTACAACCTGCGGGAGAAGGAGATGGAGACAGAGCAGAGCCCACAGAGGGTCGTGGACTGTGGAGCCCTGAAGGAGACACCTTTAGGTTTTTGTTGTGACAATCAACTCCCTTCAGGACTCCTCTCATTTGCCACCAAAAAGGAAATAAGTTCTCCCATCTCTCTGGGGTATTCCCACAGACAGCAAATGTGGATGGAAGTGTTTCAAGAAGGGCCATCTTCACTCTCAAACCCACCCTGACCCCCACAGTGACACTCATGAAACTTCTCTGATAACCCAGGCCCCGTGGACCTAAGTGGAAAATATAACCAACAGACCACAGGCTAAAAGAAAGCATGAGATGGTTCTAGCAAAAGAAACCTCCCCAGAAGAGTATAAGGGACCATTTTACACCAATTAAATTAGCAAAAGCAAGCAATAATGATCCCATGGTGGTATGTGCTAAAAACGTGTACTCATGACTGACAAAAATATAAATGGAAGCCGGGTGTGGTGGTGCACACCTTTAATCCCAGCACTCCAGAGGCAGAGGTAGGAGGATCGCCATGAATTCAAGGCCACCCTGAGACTACAGAGTGAATTCCTTCCAGGTCAGCCTGGGCTAGAGTGAGACCCTACCTCAAAAAAACCAAAACCAAACAAACAAATATATATGGCTTCCATTTTTAAAAGGATTTTCCTACTGTATTTCATTATGAATTAAATACAAACTTTAAAATCATGCTTAAACAAGCCAGGCATGGTGGCACATGCCTTTAATCTCAGCATTTGGGAGGCAGAGGTAGGAGGATTGCTGTGAGTTCAAGGCCATCCTGAGAGTGAATTCCAGGTCAGCCTGAGCTAGAGTGAAACCCTACCTCGAAAAACTGAAAAAAAAAATCATGCTTAAACAATATCAATATGTATACTTTTAAAATTGATATTTTAGACAAATCTTGTATTTATTACTTCTTATAAAATTCAAACACTGGTGTGATATATAAATTCAAGACAGAGCCAGGCTGGTGGTACATGCCTTTAATCCCAGCACCTGGGAGGCAGAGATGGGAGGATCGCTGTGAGTTCGAGGCCACCCTGAGACTACATAGTGAATTCCAGGTCAGCCTGGGCTAGAGTGAGACCACACCTCGAAAAACCAAAAATAAATAAATAAATTCAAGTCAGAAATCCACTTTCCTCCCTTTCTAGCCTGACCACCTTCCCAGGGGTAGCTACATCTAATGCTTAGGTATATATGATCTTAAGAATATATGATCTTCTGCATATATGATCTTAGGTATATATGATGTGATTTTGCCTCATTTTGTTTTGTTTAATAGTAATAACTGATGCCAGGTGTGGTATACACTTTTAATCACAGCACTGAGGAGGCAGAGGTAGGAGAATTGCTATGAGTTCTAGGACAGCCTGGGACTACAAAGTGAGTTCCAACAGAAAAAGTAACAACTGGGGGCTAGAGAGATGGCTCAGTGGTTAAAGGCATTTATTTGCAAAAAGCCTGATGGCCTGGGTTTGATTCCCCAGTACCCACATAAAGTCAGGTACACAGAGTGGCCCATGTGTCTGGAGTTTGTTTGCAGCATCAGGTGGCCCTGGAAAGACCAACTCCCACTCTTTTTCTTCCCCCCTCTCTCTCAGATAAATAAATAATATAAAAAATAATAAAATATGGGCTAGAGAGATGATGTAGCGGTTAAGGTTTGATTCCCCAGTACCCACATAAGCCAGATGAACATGGTGGTGGGCACACGTGTCTGGAGTTCATTTGCAGTGACTAGAGGCCTTGGTGTGCCCATTCTCTCTCAAATACGTAAGTAAAAATTGTTTAAAAGATTAAAAAATAATATTGCTGAAGACTCACAATCTTGGGCTGCAGGGCCACTTTGAGAAATACGCTGAACTGAGCTGATAACCCTCTATGTAGACCGCTGAGAGAAGTAGGAGAAGCCATTCTGCCTGCAGTTCAATGGGAGAGAGATATCACCAGTGAAGATACTCACAGTGGACACTGCAAGCCTTTATGAGGCCAGCCAGGCCAAATGAACCAACGGATGCAATAGTGGCACGTCTGTCAAGGTGGAAACCAACTGCCCTCCAATTGGACTGGAGGCCATTCCATGGGGGGGAATACATCCCTGATACTGAAAACTTAAAACAGGGGTAGTCAGAGCCCTAGGGTGTAACATCTGCTGATGTCTGGAAAAATGTACATATATGCTTATCAAACTGCCCAGAAGCACTTTTCTTAATATTATACCCTATATTAATGCTATCTCACTTTGGGTAGAGAATCTTCTCTTTCAGATGGCAATAAACTTGGGATGATCAGAAGGTATCATAGTGCTGGAAAGAAGTGACTGGAGTAATGAGTAAATCTCACACACTTCCAAGGCTCAAAAGTCACTGAGCGAAAAAGGTAAGATTAAAAAATAGCCGGCGTGATGGCTCACACCTTTAATCCCAGCACTCAGGAGGCAGAGGTAGGAAGATTGCCGTGAGTTCAAGAGCCACCCTGAGACTACCTAGTGAATTCCAGGTCCGCCTGGACTAGAGTGAAACCCTACCTTGAAAAACAAAACAAAAATTTAAAAAATAATAGTAACAAAAGAAACAACTGGCGAAGGACTGGGGAAATGGCTCACTGGATAAGAAGTTGTTGCACGAGCTTGAGTACCCGAGTTCGAATCCACAGAGCCCATGTAAAAGCAGGACAACGGAACGTGCCTGTCACCCCAGCATGCCCAGTGCTTGCAGCAAGATGGGAGATGGAGACAGGAAGACTTCACGGAAGCTCATGGACCACTTCCCCTGACAAATGGAACAGTGCGAGACATTGTCTCAAAGGAGGTGGAAAGGGTGGACTGACACCTTAAAGCTGTCTCTGGCCGTCACACATGCACTAGGACATGTGCGTGTGCCCACATGCTTGCACACACACACACACACATACACGCAACACAAAATAGCACCTAACAACAGGCTGTTTGAGACAAGGTCTCACTGGCTGGCATTGAACTCACAAGACTCCCGCCTTAGCCTCCCAAGTGCTAGAATTACAGGTTTGCATTACCATGCCAGGCTTGAAATACCTTTTAAGCTTATTATCCCTCATTTCTGGAAATTAAAGCCCAAGAAGTAATTCTAGAATGATAACAAAAGAAATGTTCTAGGATCATATTCACAGCAGTCCTTAACAATAGGAATAAGGTGGAAATAATCTAAATGTTTAACAGTGAGACACTAAACTGCCATAACAGGATACCCTTTAGCACAGTAAGAAAGTAATTCAGCAATGACAAAAATATAGTTAAGCCATAATACTAGCGATGTAGGATAATAAAATGGCAATGTCCCTTGGAAAACTGAGCATGCCAGTGGACAGAGATGAGCTAAAAACAGGACCTAATGAGGGCACGTGGTTTTCGTCTGAAGACATCCAGCCGCCATGCACAGGGGGTCTCCCCAAGAATGGGCAGGGAGTGGTACACAGAAGCCTCCTGCTTGAAGGGGGCCACTTCATCTGACCTTGAGATACACGTTTGCAGAGGCGGGTCGCCTCCTCCATCCACTCAGGAGCCCATCTGAGCTCTGCAGTCAGATAGCAGCTGCTAGCCATCTGTCATGAGGAGAGGTTTAAATCAACAGGAATGAAAGGAAGTGAAACGTCAGGTCTTAGTGACATACGCCACATTGTAAGCGCTTCCTAGTCACATGGTGGTGGCCAAACTGAATATAGCAGACAACGGAACATCTTCACCTTTGCAGAAAGTTCTAGTGAACACAACACACCAGCCCTCCCTGGTAGTCCTCTTACAGATGACAGAGTGTCTTTAATGTCCCAGACTTGGCCTCAGAACATGACTGAAGTCCTCTTTCCCTGAAAGCAAAAGGGATGACGAGGCCGGGGGAATGGCTCAATGATTAAAGGCACTTGCTGGCAACCTGCTAGCCTGGGCTCGATTCCCAAGCACCCACATAAAGCCGAAATCAAAGTGAATTGAGTGCATTGGTTTGCAGGGGCAAGAGACCCTAGAGCATGTTTACATGCATGCACGCACGCGCACACACCCACACACATGAAAATAAATAAAATTTTTAGGGGGCTGGAAAGATGGTTCAGCATATTAAAAGTGCTTGATTACAAACCCTGGTGGCAGCCAGGCGTGGTGGTGCATGCCTTTAATCCCAGCACTCGGGAGGCAGAGGTAGGAGGATTGCCATGAGTTCGAGGCCACCCTGAGACTACAGAGTGAGTTCCAGGTGAGCTTGAACTAGAGTGAGATCCTACCTTGAAAAATATCAGGTGGCATTAATAATCCTGTTTAAGTAAAGAACACGTTACATGTAATCTTAAAATAAAATGTTTAGGGCTGGAGAGAAGGCTCAGCAGTTAAAAGGCACTTGCTGGCAAAGCCTGGCAGCCCGGGGTTCAATTCCTCAGTGCCCACATAATGCCAGTTGCACAAACTGGTGCATGCATATGGAGTTTGTTTTCAGCGGCAGGAGGTCCTGGCATGCCCATTCGCATGCTCTCTCTCTCTCTCTTTCTGTCTCTTTCTCTCTGCCTGTCTCAAGTAAATAAACAAAAATATTTTAAAAGGACAAAGAGAGCTGGGCATGGTGGTGCATGCCTTTAATCCCAGCACTCAGGAGCCAGAGGTATCAATGTGAGTTCAAGGCCACCCTGAGACTACACAGTGAATTCCAGGTCTGCCTGGGCCAGAGTGAATCAACTTCGAAAAACTGGAAAATGGCCTAGATATCCATGACCTCACAGTGCCTGACACTACCTACACAAGACCATCATAAGAGGAGGAATAGAACATGACATCAAAATAAAAGAGAGACTGATTGAGAAGGGGAGGGGTTATGATGGAGAATGGAGTTTCAAAGAGGAAAGTGGGGGGAGAGAGGGTATTACCATGGGATACTTTTTATAATCATGGAAGTTGTTTGTAAAAATTTGAAAAAAGGGGCTGGAGAGATGGCTTAGCAGCTAAGCACTTGCCTGTGAAGCCTGAGGACCCCGGTTCGAGGCTCGATTCCCCAGGACCCACGTGAGCCAGATGCACAAGGGGGCACACGCGTCTGGAGTTCGTTTGCAGTGGCTGGAGGCCCTGGCGCACCCATTCTTTCTCTCCCTCTCTCTCTCTCTCTCTCTCTCTCTGTCTGTTACTCTCAAATAAATAAATAAAAATAAATTTTAAAAATTAAAAAAAATTTTTTTTAAAAAGGGGGATGGAGTGGGGAGTGGGGTACAGGTACTCAGTTATAGCTCAGTTGTCCTAGCAGGCTGGCTGGGCCTCGGGCTGACCTGTTAGAAGAATGCCAGTACGTGGGCCAAAAGTCTGGAGCCATCAAGGCCAAAAGCTTCTATTTTGCTGCTCCCTGGATGTTGGACAGCTGTTCTGGGCTTGAGTTGAGTAGGGTTTGGCCCAGTGGAACCAGAAGAGGGCTTGTCTGTGTCTCACACAAGGCCGCAGGGAATGGTGACTAGCAGTGACAATCACAGGAGGAATTTGGTGCCCTGGAAGTCTTGGTGCCGAGGGAACCAGGTCATAGCAAAACTGGCTACATGCAGAGAAAGGGCCGGGTGTGCAGCCGAGGGAAGGCTGAGATCAGAAGCCAGCAGAAGTAGCCAAACCCTGGCCTCCCGGGAGCCACGGCCTTGACCTGAGCTCCCTCGGGATGGAAAAGGCCTGCCCCAGCCTCCTTGTGGTCTGATCAAGACACTAAGCACCAGTCTTGACCTAGGCCTGTCCACGAGGCGTCCAGATGAAAACCACCCCTTCTAGACAGTGGAGTGGTCAGCGCTGAGTGAGACGTCTCTCTCACAGCCTCCAAGGCTCAGGGACCATGGCGGAAAGAATGTAAGAGCCACAGGAAGGGGAGGAGTGCTTTGCAATACTGTCTTCCAGACACAAAGTGGCCGTGGCACTCATGACCTCACAGTGGCTGATGCTATCTACATAAGACCTGTATTATAGGAGGGAAAAATGATGACATCAAAATAGAAGAGGGACTACTTGGAAAGAAGAGCTTCAGCGGGGGGAGAATAGGGGAGAAAAAAAGGGACAGTGGTGGAAGGAGAGATTATGATCATGGTATACTGTCTATACGGACTGAGGTTGTCAATAAAAAGTTTTAAAAAGCCGGTGTGGTGGCGCACACCTTTAATCCCAGCACTCGGGAGGCAAAAGTAGGAGGAAATCTCTATGAGTTCGAGGCCACCCTGAGACTACATAGTGAATTCCAGGTCAGCCTGGGCTAGAGTGAGACCCTACCTCGGAAAAAGGAAAAAAACAAACAAAAAAAATCACCTCTTCTGTGGAAGAGAACAGGAAGGTCCAGACAGGGAAAAAGAACTGTCCCAGGCCACAGAGCTGGAAAGCAGCTGTCAAAACTCAAACTCAGGGCTGGAGAGATGGCTTAGCAGTTAAGCGCTTGCCTGTGAAGCCTACGGACCCCAGTTCGAGGCTCGATTCCCAGGACCCACGTTAGCCAGATGCACAAGGAGGCGCACGCGTCTGGAGTATGTTTGCAGCGGCTGGAGGCCCTGGAGCACCCATTCTCTCTCTCTGCCTCTTTCTCTGTCTGTCACTCTCAAATAAATAAATTAAAATAAACAAAAAAAATTAGAAAAAAAAAAAAAACCCTCAAACTGAGCCAGGCGTGGTGGCGCACACCTTTAATCCCAGCACTCGGGAGGCAGAAGTAGGAGGATCGCCATGATTTTGAGGCCACCCTGAGACTCCATAGTGAATTCCAGGTCAGCCTGGGCTAGAGCAAGATCCTACCTCAAAAAAACAAAAAAAAACCCTCAAAGTCAGGTCTGGCTCTCTGCCCCGAACGTGGTGTTGTGGCAGCACCAAGTTCAGAGTCTCCTTCACCATCTCCTCCTCAGCTGCCTTCATACTTCCTACAGCTGAGCAGATAGACCCCGAATTCCCCTGCCAGCACTCTGGGCCCTTGAGCCCTGTCTCTGCCCACGTGGGTGCCCTCACTGGCTCCTGTTCGGCCCGTGCCATGGTTCTCTTCCTCCAAGCTCCTTCCTCACCCACAATGGCTCCCTCACATCGCACTAGTCCAGTGTCCAACCCAAACACAGCCACGCTACCCATCCTCTCCACCCAGGTATGGGTCAGTGCCTCGCAGGACTTCCATCACAGGACACGGGGGAGGCGGGTAATGAGGGGAGGCAGACATACGGACACGGACCGCTGGGTGTGTGATGGATGAGCGCCCGGGTGGGAAGGTGGGAGGACGGACGGGGATGAGTGGTTGGGAGGATGGATGTGTTCGTGGAGGAGGATGTGTCTGTGCACACGCACGCACCTCCCTACAGAGAGAAGACAGGAAAGTGACAAGAGGTCCATTTTATCCCCAAATGTTTGGCTTTCTGTGTTTCTGGTCGTTCTCCTGGTTTGGAAGATAGCACCATTTGCCTAGGAGTTGAAGCCTTTGGCTAGAGCAGGGCACACACAGTCAACGAGTCCTGCCAAGGCAAAGAGAAAGCCACTTCCTGATTAGTAAGTGCCCTGCCAAGTTCCAGCTCCATGACAAGGGAGCTGGCCAAGTCTCAGAACAAGAGACACTTAAGGACAGCAAAAAATGATGAAGCACAAAAGCCAAGGGACAGGGTCCCACAGACGTTCATTTAATACCCTGCCCTCAGAGGAGAGGCCTGGCGAGCCAGCCTGGCATAGCCGGGAAATGCTAAGCCCCAAGGCCTTTTGGGCTTTGGGGTAAAACCCTAATAGGATCAGCTTGAAGACACAAGCCATGCCCTTGGCTGGCAAGCCTAGCAAGCCATCCAACTCGGCCAGGCACGGGAGCTCCTCAGATCTGAGCTTTTCAAAAGCAGTTGAGTCCGGGCCCAAGATAAGGTAAAGGAGGAAAAAGGTGACGCGGGGAGGGTGGGGGGCTCTGCCTCCTGGGGGAGGTCTGCAAGGAAGGGTTTGAACTGTGATGGGAACAGGGAGCCTGGAGCTCAGGGCAAAGGAGCTGTATCTTATAAGAAAGTCTTATTTAATCCTCCAAACTTGGGGGGGGGTTGGATCCTTTGATACACTAAGGGTCATGGTCAGCACTTTTTGTGTGTCTTTTTTTTTGAATCAACAGTACTTTCCATGCTTTTTTAAAAATTATTCTAAAAACAAGCAAAAACACCATGGGTTTTATGCCTGCACCCACGGTATCAAAACTACATGGTCTTTAAGGAGATGGATTGGGTGCTTTTGCTAAGGCCCACATGGTCTCTTACAGGCTGCACTGCATAGAGACCCGGCCCGTGTGGTAGAGGGCAAGGAGCTGGAGTTCTATCTGAGGAAAATCAAAACCCAGAAAGGCAAATAAATCATCCTTAGTCCATGTAATAAAGGTGTTTACTGTTCTATGTAAAAAAAAATAACTGCCGGGCGTGGTGGCGCACACCTTTAATCCCAGCACTCGGGAGGCAGAGGTAGGAGGATCATTGTGAGTTCGAGGCCACCCTGAGACTACATAGTTAATTCCAGGTCAGACTGGGCCAGAGTGAAACCCTACCTCAAAAAACCAAAAATAAAAAATAAATAATAATAATAACACACATCCAGGCGTGGTGGCACACATCTTTAATCCCAGCATTTGGAAGGCACAGGTAAGAGAGTCATGAGTTCGAGGCTAGCCTGAGACCACAGAGTGAGTTCCAGGCCAGCCTGGGTTAGATCAAGACCCTACCTCGAAAAATCAAAATAAATAAATAAATAAAAATTGTATATATATATATATATATATATATATATATATATATATAATAACATGCATGAAAGAAAGAAAATCTTGGGCTGGAGAGATGGCTTAGTGGTTAAGCACTTGCCTATGAAGCCTAAGGACCCCAGTTCGAGGCTCAATTCCCCAGGACCCACATTAGCCAGATGCACAAGGGGGCTCACGCATCTGGAGTTCACTTGCAGTGGCTGGAGGCCCTGGTGTGCCCATTCTCTCTCTCTGTATCTGCCTCTTCTCTGTCTGTGGCTCTCAAATAAATAAAAATTTTAAAAAAAATTTTTAAATGATGGAGAATGGAGTTTCAAAGGGGAAAGTGGGGGGAGGGAGGTTACTACCATGGGTTATTTTTTATAATCATGGAAGTTATTAATAAAACTTTGAATAAAAAATAAAAGATAAAATAAATAAATTAAATTAAAAAATTTTTAAAAGAAAATCTTTTTTTTTGTTTGTTTGGTTTTGTTTTTGTTTTTGTTTTTCGAGGTAGGGTCTCACTCTAGCCCAGGCTGACCTGGAATTCACTATGTCATCTCAGGGTGGCCTTGAACTCACAACAACCCTCCTACCTCTGCCTCCCAAGTGCTGGGATTAAAGGCCTGCGCCACCAGCAGGAAAATCTTAAATCTTAGAATGGTGCAAAGAAAATCAATTTTTGGCTTAGCAGTTAAGGCCTTGAAAGACCTAATGACCTGGGTTCGATTCTGCAGTACCCATGTAAAGCCAGGTACACAAAGCGGCACATGCATCTGGAGTTCACCAGAGGCCCTAGCATGTCCATATTCATGTCTTCTCTCTCTCTCTCTGCTTGCAAATAAATAAAAAAAGAAGAAAATCACCATCACTCAGCAACCTAGATACATGGCCTTCTGCATTCTGGGTAATTGTTTTTTGTACCCCTCCCCCTGCCCATAATAGATGTCTTAGGATTTGTTTGGCAATCACAGCTCTGATACCCCTAAGCTGGGTTGCAAGTGACCTGGAATTCACTATGTAGTCTCAGGGAGGCCTAGAACTCATGGTGATCCTCTTACCTCAGCCTCCTGAGTGGTGGGATTAAAGGCGTGCGCCACCACGCCCGGCTTGGTTATTTGAATTTTTTTTTTTTTTTTTTTGAGGTAGGGTCTGGCTGTAGCCCAGGCTGACCTTAGAATTCACTATGTCATCTCAGAGTGGCCTCAGACTCACCTTGATCCTCCTACCTCTGCCTCCCGAGTGCTGGGATTAAAGGCGTGCGCCACCACACCTGGCTCTGAATTCTTAATTGACACAAACAAGAGTCTGTATTTACAGGGTGCAGTGTGACATCTCAATACCCATGCACACTGCATGATGACCAGATGGGCATACTTGGCATGTCCACCACCTGAGCCATCTGTCATGCTGTGGGTCAGGAACTGTTGAAATCCCTCTACTGTCCATTTGCAATAGACAGCCCAGTATGCTGGTGCATGCCTGTAATGGCCAGTACCCAAAAACCTGAGGCAGGAGGATCACCACGAGCTCAAGGCAACCTTGGGCTATGGAAACTCTGTCCCCAGAATCTGGTTTATATTATTCCAAAAATAACACCTGCTCATCAAAGACAAGCTTCAAAACAGGATACACAACAAAGAAGAACAAGAGGCTTGCCGGGCGTGGTGGTGCACACCTTTAATCCCAGCACTCGGGAGGCAGAGGTAGGAGGGTCGCCATGAGTTCGAGGCCTCCCTGAGACTACATAGTGAATTCCAGGTCAGCCTGGGCTAGAGTGGCCAGAGCCCAGGGCACACAATAAGGCTGGGCATGGGGGCACACCAGTGCTACCAGGCCACTATTCTAGGGGGGCACATCAGCCTGGACAGAGACAGCTACTGCAGGGCATGGTGTGGGCCCAGGCTCCCAGGCAAGGTAATGTAGAGCTTTCCAGGAAAGGGGGGCAAGGAAGCATGGCCCAGCCCGGTCTCCCCGCCCAGCCAGGGAACCATGCCTCCAAATTACCCATGGCCACCCTGGGCCTAGTGACCATGGGGCAGGCACAGAGCTGAGGCCTCGCCTAGGAGAGCCCACAGAAGCTCTGGCCTGGTAGTCATCCGTTGTGAGTGATGCTGGAGATGGAAGGCAGCGTCTCGGGCATGCGAGGCAAGCTCAGAACACCCCAGCCCTGGGATGGCCTTATCACCAGTGAATCATGTTTATCTTCATACCACAGCAAGCAGTAAACACTAGGCTCACCCCTAGGAACCTTCGCGCTGGCATCTAGCCAGGAGCAGCCTCAAGAGTAAGCAAGGGAAGACGGGGCGGGGCCCCCAGGGAGCCTGCCTGTCACTCCCCAGGAATCACAACCATCCCAAGTCGACCAGGAGGCTCGGGGTTCATCACAGTAACAAGTGACCTGTTCCCCCTTGCCCCCCGACTCCTCTGTGCTAAGATTCAGGGCTGGCTACACTGTCCCTTCTCTGCAAACTGAGCAAAGGTCTAATCTCATCTATTGTGATTTTTTTTTTTCACAGCTCAAATCAGAGGCTGAGATGACTGATCAAAGGTCACACAGGAAGCAGGGCGTGATGGTGCACGCCTGTAATCCCAGCATGAGGCAGAAGTAGGAGGATCGTCTTGAGTTCAAGGCCACCCTGAGACTACATAGTGAATTCCAGGTCAACCTGCACTAGAGTGAGACCCTACCTTGAAAAACCAAAAAAAATAAAAAGTCACACAGGCAGGCGCATGGTGGCACACACCTTTAATCCAAGCACTTTGGAAGCTGAGGTAGAAGGATCTTTGTGAGTTCAAAGCCAACCTGGACTACATAGAATGAGCTCCAGGTCAGCCTGGGCTAGGAGACACTGCCTCGGGGAAAAAAAAAAAAAAAAAAAAAAGCAAAAAGGACATCCAGCAAATGGACAGCAATGCCAGGGGAAATTGCAGCACCGTTTTCTGTGTCTACACATTCATTCATTCATTCATTCATCCAGTAGCTATTATTTGAACAGATGCTAGGGACACAGAGTGTGTTGGAAACGACAAACGTACTCTTTTCTTTTTTAATTTTTTTTGTTTTGTTTTGTTTTGTTTTGTTTTTCAAGGTAGGGTCTCGCTCTAGCCCAGGCTGACCTGGAATTCACTATGGAGTCTCAGGGTGGCCTCGAACTCACAGCGACCCTCCTACCTCTGCCCCCCAAGTGCTGGGATTAAAGGCGTGCACCATGGGGGTTACAAGGTGGCGCATGCGTCTGGAGTTCGTTTGCAGGCCTGGGTGTGACCTGGAATTCACCATGTAGTCTCAGGCTGGCCTCGAACTCACGGTGATCCTCCTACCTCTGCCTCCCGAATGCTGGGATTAAAAGTGTGTGCCACCACGCCTAGCCCTCAAAAAAAAAAAATTAGATAGATAGATAGATATAGATATACGAGGAGAGGGAGTTTATGGGGGCACCAGGGCTTCTTGCCACTACAAACCAACAATGCACGTGCCATTTTGTGCATCTGGCTTTATATGGGTACTAGGGAATCACACCCAGGCCGTTAGGCTTTGCAAACAAGCGCCTTTAACCACTGAGCCATCTCTCCAGCCCCAAGAAACGTACTCTTAAATGTTGGCCACCACCATTACCCTACTGAGCTCCAAAACATGAGACATCATTCCTTCTACACAACTGCTCTCTGTTCTGCTACCATCCCCCTACAAACCAAGCCAGTCCTCAAGCCCTTTACGTCCACTAGGGAGGACAAAAGCACCCAGGAGTTACCCAAGAGAAAGAAGCCCCGTGACATGACACTGGGGAGCAAGCAAGACACTGGAAACTGAGTTAAGTAGCCAGTTGTTCAGGGTAAAGGAAGACAGTGGCCACGACAGGAGCAGCAAGTGCAGAGGTTCAGTGGTAGAAAGAACTTGACTTTCTCTAACTCCTCATGAGACACCCCCCACCACCACCACCAGAGGAGGGCTAGAGTTAACCCTTCAGTCACCAGCACATGGCTTCATGTCCCTCCTCCCTCCCCCATCCTCCTAAATCTTAGGGCCTAATTCTGGCTTCAAAAAAAAAAAAAAAAAAAAATCAGGCTGGAGAGGTGGCTTAGCGGTTAAGCGCTTGCCTGTGAAGCCTAAGGACCCTGGTTCGAGGCTCGATTCCCCAGGACCCACGTTAGCCAGATGCACAAGGGGACGCATGCGTCTGGAGTTCGTTTGCAGTGGCTGGAGGCCCTGGCGTGCCCATTCTCTCTCTCTTTCTCTCTCTCTCTCTGCCTCTTTCTGTCTGTCGCTCTCAAATAAATAAATAAAATTTTTTTTAAAAAATCACTAAGAGGGAAAACCATGTAGCAAATGGGTAGAAGAAAGGGGAAGAGAAACAGCAGAAGAGGAAAGTGTCTTCAAGGAGGAGAGAGGGTCGGAGGCCCTTCAGTGTGCATTTCCCCACACCCACTCCTCCTGACGGCCACACCCACCAGAGCCCAGCAAGGGCCCCAAATACCACCTTCCCCATCTTCTGCCCTCCCAGTCCCCTGTCACTTCCTCTGCCCGCCCTGCCTTCAAGTCACCACTTCCTCTGTATGGGAGGCCACCACCAACATCATCCACCTGAGGCAGGCCCAGGAAGAAAGGTCATGTTTTTAGGCACAGAAACCCCAAAGCCATGGGGAGAGACCACACGGAAGTGATGGTTTCTGCCCAACATGAGCCTTCATCTTTCCTTCTGCTCTCTGCAAAAGACAGGCACAGGCCCCTAGCCAGAAAGACCTGGGTTCAAGTCCCAGCCCTGCCGCAGAAAAGCCGTGGAAACCCGTACTTGGACTTCGGTTTTATGAGCTGTAGAATAAGGACACAACCCCCTGCCTTTCATGAAAATAGGAGAAGAGTAAATTAAAACTGAGCAACCAGGGCTAGAGAGATGGCTTAGCAGTTAAGGCGCTTGCCCATAAAGCCAAAGGATCCAGGTTTGATTCCCCAATTCCCACATAAAGTCAGATGCACAAGGTGGCTCATAGGTCTGGAGTTGGCTTGCAGTGGCTAGAGGTCCTGGTGCACCCATTCTCTCTCTTTTAAATAAATAAATAAATAAGTAAATAAATAAATAAGAAGAAAAAAATATAATCTTGGGCTGTTAAGGCATTTGCCTACAAAGCCAAAGGACCCAGGTTCGACTCCCCAGGACCCAAGTAAGCCAGATGCACAAGGTGGCGCATGTGTCTGGGGTTCGTTTGCAGTAGCTGGAGGCTCTGAGGGCCCATTCTCTATCTGCCTCTTTCTCTTTTCTTCTCTCTCTCTCAAAAAACTAAATAAAATTTTTTTTTTTTTTTTTGGTTTTTTGAGGTAGGGTCTCACTCTAGCCCAGGCTGACCTGGAATTCACTATGGAGTCTCAGGGTGGCCTCGAACTCACGGCGATCCTCCTATCTCTGCCTCCCGAGTGCTGGGATTAAAGGCGTGCGCCACCACGCCCGGCTAATAAAAATATTTTTTAAAAAAGACAATCTGAGCCAGGCGTGGTGGCACACGCCTTTAATCCCAGCACTTGGAAGGCAGAGGTAGGAGGATTGCCATGAGTTCAAGGCCACCCTGAGACTCCATAGTGAATTCCAGGTCAGCCTGGGCTAGAGTGAGACCCTACCTCAAAAAACTAAAAAAAAAAAAAAAGACAATCTTCAGAAAACAAATAAAAGTTAGCCTAGTGTGATGGTGCATACCTCCTCAAGCAGGGCCCCACCTGTTGAAGACTGAGTTAGGAAGCTTACTCAACAATATCTAAGATGGCTTAGCAGTTAAGCGCTTGCCTGTGAAGCCTAAGGACCCTGGTTCGAGGCTCGATTCCCCAGGACCCACGTTAGCCAGATGCACAAGGGGGCGCACACATCTGGAGTTCATTTGCAGTGGCTGGAGGCCCTGGTGTGCCCATTCCCTCCCTCCCTCTCTCTCTCTTTGCCTCTTTCTCTCCCTCAAATAAATAAATAAATGAAATACATTTTTTAAAAAATCTAAGGCTGGCTAGGCATGGTAGTGCACACCTTTAATCCCAGCACTTGGCAGGCAGAGGTAGGAGAATCACCATGAGTTCGAGGCCACGCTGCGACTACATAGTGAATTCCAGGACAGCCTGGGCTAGAGTGAGACCCTACCATGGAAAAAAAAAAAAAAAAAAAAGGAGCTGCGCGGCGCACACCTTTAATCCCAGCACTCGGGAGGCAGAGGTAGGAGGATTGCCATGAGTTTGAGGCCACCCTGAGACTACATAGTGAATTCAAGTCAGCCTGGGCTAGACAGATACCCTACCTTGGAAAAGACAAAAAAAAAAAAAAAAAAAAAAAAAAAAGAATCTCACCTAAAATCCATATCCAGTTCCTCTTTATTGAACCAGATCAGAGATCTTTCTCAATTTTACTTAATAACATCAGCATCTGTGGTGCACTGGGCAGCTTCACAATGAAGAATTACCCCTACCCATGTTGTGTGTCTAACTTTACGCGGGTACTGGAGAAATCAAGCTCAGGACACTCATACATGGGGAAACTGAGGCTCAGAGGCAAGCCATTCACTTCTCATCACACAGATGACAAGTGGGTCAGCCAAGATTTGAACTCTGGTTTCTCTGGCTGAACGGCCCAAGCTTTCATTATGCAATACAAGGTGGCAGCTGTAGCTGGCCCTCCACATTGGCACATCCATCCTCAAGACTGAAAAATAACTGCATCTGTAATGATTATATAGAGGGTTTTTTTCCCTTTTTTTTAATACTTTTAAAAATTATTTTTATTTTTAAGTTTTTTTGTTTACTTTTATTTATTTATTTATTTATTTATTTATTTATTTAACAGAGAAAGAAAGAGGCAGAGAGAGAGAATGGGTACACCAGGGCCTTCCAGCCACTGCAAATGAACTCCAGATGCACACACCACCTTGTGCATATGGCTTATGTGGGTCCTGGGGAATCGAGCCTCGAACCAGGGTCCTTAGGCTTCACAGGCAAGCGCTTAACCGCTAAGCCATCTCTCCAGCCCGAAGTTGGTTTGTTTTTCTTTTTGTTTCCTTGTAGCTATTCCCTAAACAATGCAGCATGCCTACTTACACGGCACTCAATATGCTAAGCATTATAAGCTGTCCAGAGATGAGGTAAAGTCAACGAGAGTATGTGCAGAGCCATCCCATTCTATTGCAAGACCTGAGCTTCCCAGATGTTGGTATCCAAGGAGGTCCTGAGATCATCCCCCAAGGATGACGAGGGATGATTGTACTACTGTCTGAAATGGATCTGAGCATGGTTTTAACCCCTCCCACACGTACTGTGCAGCACGTGGCAATGTTAGGGATGGTGTTGGTGGCCACAGATGACACACCTCTTTCCTGGCATCTAGTGGATAGGAGCTGGGACGCTGCTTTTAGGTCACAGACATTGTTCCTTCGAGAGGACAGATGTAGGCACTCCAGCCACACTGCCTGTGGTTCCTTCCTACCCCAGGTACAGAGGGAGAAAGGAAGCAGCCTGGGCTTGGCAGCAGGACCAGCCAAAGCCCTGATTTATCACCTTGCAACGATTCTGAGCCTTCGCTCAGCCCCGAGCACTAGCAGGCTGCGTCAAGTCCACCTGTAGCAAGGCTTCATCTTTAGTTGGAGACCCTTACCCTTAAAAGTTTACAGAAGCAAGGAATTTCCTTCGTTAGGTAAGTTTCTGATTTCAGCTTCTCCCACTGTGGATAGCGTAGTGTTGAAGGACATTTCTGGGCAATTAAAGGCATTTGCATGCAAAGCCTGATGGCCCAGGTTCAATTCCCCAGTACCCGCAGTAAACCCAGACTCACAAAGTGGCACATGCATTTGGAGTTTGTAGTGGTGGGAACCCCTGGTATACCCAGACACACACTCTCACTCTCTCTCTCTGTTTCTCTCTCTCTCTCTCTCAAATAGATTATTTAAAAAGAAAGGAAGAAAGAAAGAAAAGAAATCTTGGGCTGGAGTGATGGCTTAGCAGTTAAGGCACTTGCCTATGAAGCCTAAGGACCCAGGTTCAATTCCCCAGTACCCATGTAAGCCAGATGCACAAGGTGGCACTTGTGCCTGTAGATCATTTGCAGTGACTAGAGTCCCTGGCATGCCCATTCTTACTCCCTCTCTCTCTCTTCTCTCTCTCTCAAATAAATAAATGAATGAAGTATTAAAAGAGACAAAAAAGAAATCTTCATGCCAGGCATGGTGGCGCACGCCTTTAATCCCACCACTCGGGAGGCAGAGGTAGGAGGATCGGCGTGGGTTTGAGGCCACCCTGAGACTACATAGTGAATTCCAGGTCAGCCTAAGCTACAGAGAGACCCTACCTCAAATAACCAAAAAGAAAAAAAGAAAGAAAGAGAGAGAGAGAAATCTTCAGAAAACAAATAAGGGAGTTAAGGCTCTTGCCTGTAAAGCCTAAGGACCAGGGTTCAGTTTCTCAGACCCACGTAAAGCCAGATGCACAAGGTGGTCCATGTGTCTGGAGTTCTTTTGCAGTAGCTAGAGGCCCTGGCGTGCCCATTTTCTGTCTCCTGTATATCTCTCTCTGCTTGTAAATAAATAAACATTTTTTAAAAGATTACAGAATCCTACACACTTTGCGTGTCCGTTCTCTCATTCTCTCCCTGTCTCTCTCTCAAATAAATAAAAAAATAAGTAAAACATATTTAAAAAGAAACAAAAAAACAATGGTTAGCCTAGTATGGTGGCACACACCTTTAATTCTAGCACTCAGGAGGCAGAGGTAGGAGGATCACCATGAGTTCAAGGCCACCCTGAGACTACATAGTTAATTCCAGGTCAGTCTGGGCTAGAGTGAGACCCTACCTCGAAAAAGAACCAAAAAAAAAAACAAAAAGAATCTCACCTAAATCCGTAACAGCTCCTCTTTATTGAAGCGGATCAGAGATCTCTCTCAATTTTACTTAACATTGGCATGTATGTACAGCGTACTGGGCAGCCCCAAAGTGAGGAATTAACCCTACCCATTCTGTGCATCTAGCTCCCAGGTCGGTAGGCTTTGCAAACAAGAGCTTTAACCACTCAACCATCTCCCCATCCCAGGAATTTCCCCTATCCAAACGTCCACAGGGCCCAGACAGGAAGCCCAGGTGACAGAGCTGAGCTGTCATACTAAAATCTTTCTGCCATCTTTCTGTCTTGTCCCCAGTTAAGTAGCAGTTACCAGCCCACACCTTCTCTAGGCAACAGCCAGAGCGTCAACAATAATCAACTCATTGTGGTTTCCTGCATCCTTCGGGGGAGGGGAGCAGGTGCCCACAGGTCTCTCCCTGAGCTCCTTTCAGCTGTGCTGTGGCCACCAAACAGAGAAGCTCAGAGGATGTCACCGGCTTAGGAAGCAAGCGGGGCTGAATACAGGGCACACATCCTACTGTCCTCAGCACCAGGTGGCCTGGGTGACCCTCCAGGAATTTACCCTCACCGAGGTAACCTCAGGAGATGGGGGTCAGGTGGACAGAAAGTGGATTGTCTGTTGGGCTGACTGTCCAACTCTACTATTCCTAGCCTACTCTAAAGCCAGCCAAAAACAACAACAACAACAACAAAAAACCTTCCAGTGTGGTGGGAACCAACCCAGCCCAGTAGCTTTATGGGCTGGAGAACCAGGCCAGCAGCCTCTTGTTGGGTACCCTCAGGGACAGGGCCATAGGGCCACCTATGCTTATGACCCAGTCAGGAATCAGATCACAATAGGTAGGAACTGGATTTTAAAATATTAGGCTGAGAGGAAATAAGGTTACTGCCTGGGGGCAGATCTCTTTCCGGAGGAGGAGGGGGAAGAGGAGGATGCTGGAGGCCTTGGGCGGCCCCAGGGGAGCAAGGAGGAAACCCAGGCTTTCCAACTCTGAGCCTGAAGCAGTGCATGTCAAAGAAGGGCCTGGCTGAAGGAGGACTGAGGCCGTAAGCACCCCAACTTTCTAAACTTCAAACACCCCACTCCCAAAGCCAGCACCGCTCTGAGAGGCCTGAGATCCCAATGCAGCTACCAAGGGCCCCCTCGCTCTCTGGAGATCACAAGGACTCTGGAGCTCACCCTCAGCAAGAGCAAGGGGCAAAGTGGCCTCTATAAATTCACCTCGTTTTATTTTCAAACTCACACTCAGCTAGGGCATATCCTTTGACCTAGTCATTCCCTTCTGGTAGAAAAACCTTTAAAAAAGTTATTTAAATAAAGGAAGAATTTTCCAACTAAGCTGTTCCCCACAGTCATCTCTATTATAAGGTTTATTTTGAAAATATCAGTTTTGCTGGGTGTGGGGGTACATAACTTTAATCCCAGCATTCAGGAGGCTGAGGTAGGAGGATCACTGTGAGTTTAAGGCCGCCCTGAGACTCAGTAAATTCCAGGTCAGCCTTGGCTAGAGGGGGAACCCTATTCCCCCCCCTCAAAAAAAAATTAGTATCAGTTTTAAGATGCTTGTTTGGGGCTAGAGAGATGGCTTAGCAGTTAAGCGCTTGCCTGTGAAGCCTAAGGACCCCGGTTCGAGGCTCGACTCCCCAGGACCCATGTTAGCCAGATGCACAAGGGGGCACACGCATCTGGAGTTCGTTTGCAGTGGCTGGAGGCCCTGGCACACCCATTCTCTCTTCCTCTCTCTATCTGCCTCTTTCTCTGTCCGTCTGTCGCTCTCAAATAAATAAATAAAAATAACAACAACAAAAGAGAAAGGTAATACTTAATTTTTTTAAAAAAAAAAGATGCTTGTTTGCAAAGCCTGCTGGCTCACATTTAATTCCCCAGTACTCATGTAAAGTCAGATGCACAAAGTCGCATGTGCATAGAATTCATGTGCAGTGGCAAAAGGCCCTGGCACTCCCACATACTCATTCATTCATATTCTCTCTCTCTCATACATACATAAAAAAATATTTTTTTAAAGTAAGGCCATCTGGCTTTTACACGGCTAATAGCAGCCACATGTGGTGGCACACACCTTTAATCCCAGCACTCGGAGGCAGAGATAGGAGGATTGCCGAGAGTTCAAGGCCTCCCTGAGACTACATAGTGAATTCCAGGTCAGCCTGGGCTAGAGTGAAACCCTACCTCCAAAAAACAAAACAAAACAAAAAGGTGATTTCCCATCTCTCGTGAAGCAAAATCATCTCCCCTTGCTAGCCCAGCCCTTTTCATTTCTGCATAATCCCTGGTGGCACTCTGCCGGGCACTCTGAGGGCAGCGTTTTCCACTGCACATACCAAACACTTCCTCTCCTTCCTACTCCACCTTCAGAGTGAAGAGGATCTTTTCATGATAAGAATTCTGAAGCCAGCCGGGCGTGGTGGCGCACGCCTTTAATCCCACCACTCAGGAGGCAGAGGTAGGAGGATCGCACTGAGAGTTGAGGCCACCCTGAGACTACAAAGTGAATTCCAGATCAGCCTGACCTAGAGCTAGACCCTACCTCGGAAAACCAAAAAATAAAAATAAAAAAAAATTTTTTTTTGAAGCCACATATCCTGTGAGCCTTACTTTGTATTCTGGTAAAGGACTAGAAATATTTTTTTTTTTCTTTTTGGTTTTTTGAGGTAAGGTCACACTAGTCCAGGCTGACCTAGAATTCACTATATAGTCTCAGGGTGGCCTCGAAATCACAGTGATTGCTACCTCTGCCTCACAGGTGCTAGGATTAAAGGAGTGTACCACTATGCCCAGCTATTTGTTTTTGTTTCTTTTTAGTTAGGGTCTCACTTTATCTCCTCCTATTCTCCTTCTTTTGAGGCAGATGGACAAAGATATATCAAGAAGGGAAAAAGAACTGCATGTCCTGGACACTGCTGATACTAATATTTTTACTACCATCAGACAGTCTGGACGCAGAGTCTTCTGGTCACCATGCTGGGACCTTCCAAGGCTTCCTAGGCTCTGGATGTCCTGGGAAGGTCTCCACCCACCACTGGGGCCTGTGGGAGAATTCTTGCTCTTTTAGCAAGGCATAGTCCTGCATATTTTTAATCCCAGCATTCAGAAAGCAGAAGTAGGAGGATCGCTGTGAGCCATTAGTTCAAGGCCACTCTGAGACTACATAGTGAATTCCAGGTCAGCCTGGGCTAGAGCGAGACCCTATCTTGAAAAACCAAAGGGGCGGGGGGGGGGGGGGAAGAATTTTGAGGATGAGGCTGAAAAAGGAACTGGCAGTCTCGGCCCGCTCATAGCCTGCTGTTTTCCTGGTACCATACCAAAAGGCAATCTCTGGTCCCAGCTATATAACCAAGATAGAATTTTTGGCTTATGCTGCCCCGGTGACCAGGCCAGAGAGCCAGGTAGCGGGCGTAGGTCAAGGCCCTTGATTGGAGGTGTCTTCAGTAAAAACAATGTCTACTTAAGTCCACAATCAGGGGTAGAGGAAGAAGCACGTCCACAGAGCAGAGAGCCTGGCCACAGTGACCTTTAACCTCGGGTAGACCTTCTTGAGATAGACGAAGGAAGCCAAGCCCAGCGCTGTGGGTTCTAGTCCGTTCCCTTCTCGGCGTTCCGCATGCCCACATACAACACGAGCTTTGGTTAGATCAGACTGTCACATGCTGAAGCGAAGTGTATGTCAACAGTGGGGAAACAGTCTGACAAAGGCATTGTTAGATTTCATCATTACACCAATATTACGGAGCACTTATACAAACCCAGCTGGTGAGACTTCCTCCACGGAGGCTATATGGTATGTGTACTCATTAGATCAAAATGTAACACCTACCATGTACCACACGGTGTGGTCTACTGCTTCTGGGGCCAAGTCGAGCAAAACGTATCCCATATGTTATAGAGCAAAATAACACAATACTAAATCAAGCACAAGACAAATGATACAATGAAACTGGGTAAACTGGAGGTGCAAGCCTAGTAGTAGGACACGCTGTTTCACAGTCCTTTTTTCTTTTGGTTTTTCAAAGTAGGGTCTCGCTCTAGCCCAGGCTGGCCTGGAATTCACTATGTAGTCTCAAGGTGGCCTGGAACTCGTGACAATCCTCCTACCTCTGCCACCATGCCTGGCTACAGTAAACTCTTTTGTAAGTTGGAGTGGGTCCTAAAATAACGAATAAATAATATCACGTGGCAGATACCTAACAGCGACAATCATTTATTATTGTCAAGTATTATGTAAGTCACTAAATGCCTTGCTTCTACGTAAGCGGCAGCACAGGTCTGCTTACTTCATTCAATATTACCATAAACAGGTGAGGAATGTGTGCTACTGTGATGTTCGTCACTAGGCAACAGGAATTCTCAGCTCCTTTATAGTCTCATGGGACCATCTTTGTCTATGTGGTGTAGCATTAACTCTGAGACCATGTTATGTGGCTCTCAACTGTATTTCAACTGTCTAAATGGGCCAGCCACCACACAAGCCTCTGTGTTTCCCTTTCCTGTGCCTTAATGATGAGAAAATTGTAGGTTCAGAGGTCAGGGGAGGAGTGTGGGGGAGAGAGCGGGGGAAGTTCTGGCGGAGCTAGTTCCCGGCTCTGGGAACTACATCCACTCTTGAAAGGAGTCCCAGGGGCCGAGGCTCAGGGGTTAAAGGAACTTGCTTGTGAAGTCTGACAACTCAGATTTGACTCCCGAGCACCCACGTGAAGCCAGATGCACAAAGCGGCATATGTGTCTGGATTCGTTTAGTGGCTGGAGGCTCTGGTGTGCCTATATTCTCTCTCTCTTAAATAAACAAACAAATAACTAAAAGCGTCCCTGAGTGCTTTGAAGAACGAGGAGGAAATAACGGATGAGTCCCTTAGTAAGAAACTTCCAGGACAGCAGTGGAGTTTTGTGGAGCTACAACAGGCAAAAAAGAACAAGCAAGAATCTTACTGGCTGGAAGCAAAATTCTTTTTTTTTTTGTTTGTTTGTCTGTTTTTCAAGGTTGGGTCTCACTGTAGTCCAAGCTGACCTGGAATTCACTATGTAGCGTCAAGGTGGCCCCGAACTCACGGCAATCCACCTACCTCTGCCACCCAAGTGCTGTGCTTAAAGGTGCGTGCCACCACGCTCGGTTTACATCTACATTTAAACAAAAAGGAGTCAACCACATAAGTCCAGGATAGTTGGAGTAAAGGGGGCAAGAAGGAAAATGAAAGGCCCTAACAGAAAAACCATTCCTGCAGGGTGTGGTGGCGCACGCCTTTGATCCCAGCCCCAGGGAGGCAGAAGTGGAAGAATTGCTGTGAGTTCAAGGCCAGCCTGGGCTAGAGCAAGACCCTGCCTCAGGAAAAAAAAAAAAAAAAATCTGAAGAGCCAAGAGCACACACTAACAATACCAGCCAACAGTGAGGAGAATGTGGGTTAGATGGTGAGGGGGTCCAGGCCAGCTGCCCTCAGTGCCTCTTCAGGGGCAAGCTGTGCGCTCCGGAAAAGGGGGCACGGGAGAGCTGAGAGGCTGGGGACCATATTCTGGTGACATTACAAGAATGCAGCAAAAGATGAGTAGACAGGTGCTGGAGAGATGGCTCAGCAGTTAAAGGCGCTTGGATGTAAAGCCTAATGACCTGGGCTCAGACCCCCAGTACCCGACTCACAAAGTGGCCCATGTGTCATTTGCTATCTGGAATTCAAGAGGCCCTGGGGCGGGGTGGGGGGGATGCACTCTCTCCCTCTCTCTGAAATAAATAAATACTGGGGGGGGGGGGAAGATGAGCAGAGGGTTGGGGGAGCTGGTCTGGTGGACCTCAAATATGCACAAAGCCCTCAAGCAAAGAAGGGCAGCCAATCAATCCAGTGAGAAAGCCAGGTGGCCTCAGCCTGTATCTCCAACCATGGGACCTTTGCTCTACAGGGGGTTCCCAGCCCTGTAACAGGAAGTGCCGGCTGGCTCCGAAAGGATGTGGTAAGGTAACAAAAAGATGCCAATGCTTGCATGGGCCTCCTGGCCTCAAAGCTGCTACGTCTGGAACACAGCTTCTCACCCTTGGATTTGTTCAGGAACCAGACCTGGGCAGAACCCGAGACTGCATTCCTAACAAGCTTCCAGATGATGCTGACACTCTGACAGAGCCTACAGGACTCACACTTCAGCCATGAGATTTTCTAGACCAAAGACAACAGACTCAAACCCAAGATAGCAAATCTTGATTTGGGGGCTGGGAGAAGCCTTTCTCTGTGGAACAGCCCCCAGAAAAGGCAACCCTGAGTTCTGTGTACCCTCCAAGCTACATGAACCCCACAGAGATAGGCAAATGGCCCAAGGAGTCATCCTCTTAGAAGCACCCCAACAGTTCGCAGTGGTCAAGCCTATATTCCCAGCTACTCTAAAGGTTGAAGCAGGAAGATCTCGAGAGAAACATACCAACGCACCATTTCAAAAAGAAAAAGATTTTTGGGTTCGTTTTTGGTTTTTTTGAGATAGGGTCTCCCTCTAGCCCAGGCTGACCTGGAATTCACTATGTAGTCTCAGGGTGTCCTCGAACTGACAGAGATCCTCCTACCTCTGCCTCCCGAGAGCTGGGATTAAAGGTGTGCACCGTCACGCCCGGCAAGAATTCCCCCCCTTAGAGGGAAGGAGATTGAGGAAAGAAAGGGTAAAGCTAAGAGTGGTGTCTCACGCCTTTAATCCCAGCCCTGAGTTAGAGGCCAGCCTGGGGCTAGAGTGAGTTCCAAGTCAGTGTGGGCTAGAGTGACACTCTCCCTCGGAGTGGGGGAGGGAAGGAAGGGTAGAATCAAGCTGCAGGCGTTAGGTACCCCAAACAATAACCCAGGCACTCAGAATTGCTCCTAAGAGCAAACCCCAGGACCTGTCCCGATCCAAACGTGTCTAGGAGGCTTCAGTCCTGCCCCACCCACCGCTCCACCAACAGCCTGAGTCTCCCTCCAGGGGAGAGGTGGCCGATTAGGATCCTCTTAACGGTGACTCAGACGGATGGACTCAAATCTGAACCCTGCAGCTTCAGCCACAGGGCCCTGTCCTGCCCTCTGCCCACCGTTTCCCAAAGTGTCATGCCTCACTCTAGGATCACCCTCTCTCTTCTCGCCCCCTTCCCGGTCGTTGGCCATCTTCGGGTGCGAATGTAATTCCTAGATCTCCAAGGCACAGCTGACCCCCCCAACGCTAGGCATCCCCAGGGCACCAGAGCCACATCGCTTAAAAAGTGTGCCCCAGAGCCGGGGTTTGGTGGCGCACGCCTAAAGCACTTGGGAGGCAGAGGTAGGAGGATCGCTGTTGAGTTCGAGGCCAGGCTGGGGCTACCCAGTGGGCTAGTGTGTGACCCTGCCTTAAACCTCCGTTCCACCCTTCCCCCCAAAAAAATTAAAAACGAAAAGGTATGTCCCATGTCCGGGAAGTGTCTCGGGTGGCCTTTTCCGATGCTCAGGCCGTTTGTCGACCCCCCCCCCAACCCCGGGGCGTCAAGCACCGTGCCAGGACCCAGGAAGTGCGGGTGCCAGCATTGCCCGGAGCGGTGGCATAAACGGGGCCGTGGGGGGACCGCGGCGCGCACCCGCACCCCGCCGCCCTGACCTTGTAAACCTTGCCGAAGGCGCCGTCTCCCAGCTCGCCCACGATCTCCCACACCTCGTTGGGATCCAGGTCCCGACGGACGTGCTCATATTCGCGGGACTTTCTCTTCTCGAAGGTGGACAGGCGCAGAATGCGACGGAAATTAGCGAAAGCCATGTCGAGGGGCTTGGGGAAGTTGGGGGGAGGAGGAGGAGGAGGGAGATGCTCGGAGGAGAGGCCGGGGCACCCCGCACCGCTGGGGCACTGTCCCCCGGACCTGGCCTTTCTTCCCCGGCCGCCGAGCAGAGCCGAGCCGAGCCGGGTCAAGTGCGCCTGGGCAGCGCCGCGGCGGGAGCACCCGGAACCGCGCGGCCGCGTGTCCCCGCCCCGGCCCGCCCCGCCCCGGCCGGTCCCCCGGCCGCCTCCGCAGCGCCGCGCCCCTCGCGCAGCCCCGGACCAGCCCGCCACCAACCCCGGGGACGCGTTCCGGGGACCGGTCCCGCCCGCGCCCGCCCACCGGCCGGCCTCCACCTGCGCCTCGCCCACTCCCCCCCGAGACCCCCTAATTGGTCGTGGATTCTCCCCGGCTCCGCCCGGCGCCGCGGGGCACTCTGGAAACTGTAGTCCCTCCCGCGAGCCACGCGCCGGGTGTGCGACAGCTTGGGGGACCACCCGGGGACATACACACAGACAGACACAGACAGACAGACAGACACACACACACACAGGCACACACCCGAACACACACATTCTGGGTGTGCGACAGCTTGGGGGACCACCCGGGGACATACACACAGACAGACAGACAGACAGGCACACACACACACACACACACACAGGCACACACCCGAACACACACATTCTGGGTGTGCGACAGCTTGGGGGACCACCCGGGGACATACACACAGACAGACAGACAGACAGACAGGCACACACACACACACACACACACACACAGGCACACACCCGAACACACACATTCTGGGTGTACGACACCTTGGGGGACCACTCGGGGACATACACACAGACACAGAGACGCACACACACACAGGCACACACCCGAACACATACATTCTGGGTGTGCGACAGCTTGGGGGACCACTGGGGAGGGGGACACAGACACAGACAGACTGACACACACACAGAAACACACAGACACGGACACACAGATGTGCGCACACACATCACGGGGGCTGACTGCGCCACGTGGCTCCCCAAAAATCTTGGTGGGAGCGGGAGGGATAGCGAGGTGACATTTTGCGAGCACCCACCGAGGCCACTAAGCCTCGTTCTCTCAGTGCATCCCCGCTCCGCAGCTGCGCTGCCCGCACCAACTGTTCCACGCGGGACCGACGACGGACACTCGCCCTGGGCGCGCACGGTGGCGGCTACCGTCGCTGCGGATCTTCAGCGCGGTGCTGCCTCCTAGTGAGCTAAATGCTGCGCCCCGGCGGCCCCCGGCAGTCTCCCAGACCTAGGCTAACCACTTTCCTGCTTCCCAGGGCTGGGAGGAGACATCTCACTTCATGATGTAGACCTAGTTCATATTAAGTAAAATTAATAATAATAATAATAATAATAATACTTTTTAAAATGTTTGTTTATTTACTTGAGAGAGAGGGAAAGACAGAGAGAGAGAAATTGGGCGCTCCAGGGCCTTCAGCCATTGCAAACGAACTCCAGATACATGAGCCAACTTCATCTTCTGGTTTACTGAATCTTGGGGAATTGGACCTGGGTCCTTTGGCTTTGCAGGCAAGCACCTTAACCACTAAGCCATCTCTCTAGCCCTAAAAAATTTACTTTTTAAAAATTGTAATTTATTTTCAAGCAGAAAGAGAATGAATAAATGGGCATGCCAGGGCCTCTTATCACTGCAACAGAAGTCCAGATGGATGTGCCAATTTTGCTTTACATGGGTACTGGGGATTTGAACCCCGGGTCGTCGAGCTTTACAAGGAAGAGCCTCTAACCGCAGAGCCATCTCTGGCCCCCAAAAACTTGCAGTTAAACCAGGTGTGGTGGCACATGCACAGCCTTTAATCCCAGCACTCGGGAGGCAGAGGTAGGAGGGTTGCCTTGAGTTCAATGAATTCCTGGTCAGCCTGGGCCAGAATGAGATCCTACCTCGAAAAACAAAAAGGAGGAGGAGAAGGGAATGCCACTGCTTTGGTTAGTCAGCCTGTGAATGAGCCAGGAAAGGCAGTAGGTGTCAGGTAGGACCAGCTGCAGCAGGGTACAAAGGACTGCTTGCACCCTGCTGGGCTGAGGGTCAGACCATTCTCACCAGCCCCAGGAGCTCTCAACGACAATAAAATGAGGAAGGCCAGGCTAAGCGAAAGAAACCGGACTCCAAGACCACATGACCTATGACTGCATTCATATGAAATGTCTAGAAAAGGCACATCCATACAGAGAGCAAATCAATGGCTGCCTTGCACTTTGTGAGGTGGGGACTACCAGTAAAAGGACAATGAGGACTCTTACTGGAGTGACTCACAGATCCTGCAGCTGAGCTACAGTGAGTATCAACAGCTCAAGAAACCTGCCAAAAATCACCAAACAGTAACTTTCGTTTCTTTTTTTCTTTCTTTATTTTTTTTTTTTCTGTAAAGGAGCTTTATGATTTGTGAATTATGCTTTTCGTTTTGTTTTGTTTTTCAAGGTAGGGTTTCACTCTAGCCCAGTCTGACCTGGAATTTACTTTGTAGTCTCAGGCTGGCTTCAAACTCACAGCGATCCTCCTACCTCTGCTTCCCCAAGTGCTGGGATTAAAGGCCATGCATCAACCATGCCCGGTTTGCTTTGGTCTTTTAAAAGTTTCTTCCTGGGCTGGAGAGATGGCTTAGCAGTTAAGGTGTTTGCCTGTGAAGCCTAAGGACCAGTTCAATTCTCCAATACCCACATAAGCCAGATGCACATGGTGGCATATTCATCTGGAGTCCCTTTGCAGTGGCTGGAGGCCCTGGTGTGCCCATTTTCTCTCTTTTTCTCTTTCTCTCACTAACTTGTTCTCTCTCTCTCTCAAATAAATAAATAAAATAACAGCAACAACAACAAAAAGTCTTCCCACCAAGGATAGTAGTGCAGCACTTGGGAGAGAGGTAGAAGAATCACTGTGAGTTCAAGGGCAGCCTGGGACTACGGAGTGAGTTCCAGATCAGCCTGGGCTAGCGGGAGACCCTACCTCAAAAACAAACAAGCAAACAAAACTTTCTTCCCTTAAAAAAAAAGTGTTCACTTTGGCAGCACATATACTAAAATTGGATAAAGATACACATACACTAAAAATTGGATAAAGAGGGCTGGAGAGATGGCTTACAGACACATACACCCCTGTGCATCTGGCTTATGTGGGTCCTGGAGAATCAAACCCGGATCCTTTGGCTTTGCAGGCAAATGCCTTAACCGCTAAGTCATCTTTCCAGCCCAAATAAAATATTTTTTTTTAATTCGATAAAGATACAGAGAAGACTAAAATTTAAAAAAAGTTTCTTACCCTCTCTCCTTCACATCTAAGCAGCCTGTGATGTCCCATTAGAATGGATGCTTTAGGGATAACAAGGTAATAATCAGAGAGTTAGACTACAGACGTGTGTAGCTAATGTGGAGAACAGGAGGAAGCACTCTGACTGACTGACCTGGCATTTAAAAAATATATTTTATGTGAAGATACTCAACAGTGGACACTGCAAGCCTTATATTTGGCCAGCCAGGCCAAATGAGCCAATGGGTGCAATAGTGGTATGCCTGTCATGGTGGAAACCACCTGCCCTCTAACTGGACTGGAGGCCTGCTCCATGGGAGGGAATACATCCCTGACACTGAAAACCTCAAACAGGGGTAGTCATGATCCCTAGCGGTGTAACGTCTGCTGCTGTCTGGCTAAATGTATATACTATGCTCATCAAACTGCCCAGTAAACACTTCTCTTAATGTTCATACCCATTTATTAGTGCTACTCTCACTTTTGGTAGAGAAACTTCTTTTCAGATGGCAGTGACGTTAGGATGACTCAGAAGGCACCATGGTACTGAGAAGTGACAGAGGAGTGCTCAGCACTGAAATATCTCAATCACACCTTCCAAGGCTCAGGGTCCATTGCGGAAGAAGTAGCAGAAAGAATGTAAGAGCCAAAGGAAGGGTAGGACTCCTTGCAACATGCTCCTCCAGATACAAAATGGCCTGGATATCCATGACCTCACGGTGCCTGACATTACCTACACAAGACCATCATAATAAGAGGAAAAATAAAATCAAAATAAAAGAAAAAAAATCAAAATAAAAGAGACTGATTGAGAAGGGGTGGGGATATGATGGAGTGGAGTTTCAAAGGGGAAAGGGGGGGAAGGAATTACCATGGGATATTGTTTACAATGGAAGTGTTAATAAAAAATAAATTAATTTAAATGCCAGGTGTGGTGGCGCATGCCTTTAATCCCAACACTCGGGAGGCAGAGGTAGGAGGATCGCCTTGAGTTCGAGGCCACCCTGAGACTCCATAGTGAATTCTAGGAGAGCCTAAGCTAGAGTGAAACCCTACCTGGAAAAACAAAAACAAAAACAAAAAAAATTACTTATATTTAATTGAAAGAAAGAAAGAGGCAGACAGAAGAGAGATAATGGGCATGCCAGGGCCTTTAGCCCTTGTGAATGTACTCCAGACTCATGTGTCACCTTGTGCATCTGGTTTACGTGGGTACCTTGGTCATTAGGCTTCCCTTAATCGCTAAGCCATCTCTCCAGCCCACCTTTTATTTTATTTTATTTTATTTGAGGTAGGGTCTCACTCTAGCCCAGGCTGACCTGGAATTCACTATGTCATCTCAGGGTAGCCTTGAACTCCTGGTAATCCTCCTACCTTTGCCTCCCAAGTGCTGGGATTAAAGGTGTGTGCCACCATGCCTGGATTTTTTTGTTGTTGTTGTTTTGAGGTAGGGTCTCACCCTAGCTTAGGCTGACCCAGAATTCACTAGTCTCAGGGTGGCCTTGAACTCACAGCGGTCCTCCTACCTCTAGAGTACTGGGATTAAAGGTGTGGATCACCATGCCCAGCTAGCCCTGGCGTTTTGACCTCTACTTCTACTGGGTTGTCTCGTATACCTTGTCCAGCATTCTAGTTCCGAGACAGAATTCTCTATTCTATCTCAGATGGCCAGAGCCGCCAGCTGAAAGAGTACCATGATGGAGTTGAAGGAAGGCTCATTCCTGTGGTACCTCTACCTGGACAAGATATACTGCTTATTATCCGTGAGAAACGTGAAGGCCTTGATGGAGTATTTTCACCTTCTTGATGCACACCGCAGGAACACCCTGAATGGTCAGACTTTCCGCACGTTTTTTTTTCTTTTCTTTTCTTTTCTTTTTTTTTTTTTGAGGTGGGGTCTCACTCTAGCCCAGGCTGACCTAGAATTCACTACGTAGTCTCAAGGTAGCCTTGAACTCATGGTGATCCTCCTACCTCTGCCTCCCGAGTGCTGGGGATTAAAGGCGTGCGCCACCACGCCGGGCTACTTTCTGCACATCTTAACAGCTAATGTCACCCAGGAAAATGTGAATTGGAGACTGCTTAGTTAACGCACATTATTTCATCTTCTATGTGAAGAGCAGAGAGAACCTGCCAACAGAGTTGGGACTGGTGGCAGTTTAGCTGAGGTTCAACCTTGGCTCCACCCATTATCTCTCGGTGATTCAGATAAATATCATCCCCTTTTGGTTTTTTAAAAATATTTTATTTATTAATTTGACAGAGAGAGAGAGGGAGAGAATGGGCACACCATGGCATCCAGCCACTGCAAACGAACTCCAGACACATGCGCCCCCTTGTGCATTTGGCTAACGTGGGTCCTGGAGAATCGAACCTGGGTCCTTTGGCTTTGCAGGCAAGTGCCTTAACCACTAAGCCATCCCTTCAGACCCCCCCCCCTTTTTTTTTGGTTTGAGGCAGGGTCTCACTCTAGCCCAGCCTGACATGGAATTCACTATGTAGTCTCAAGGTGGCCTTGAACTCATGGTGATCCTCCTACTTCTGCCTCCCAAGTGCTGGGATTAAAGGGTGCACCACCACGCCTGGCTTTTTTTTTTTTTTTTAAGATTTTATAATAGTATTATTTTTTAAAATATACTTTATTTATTTATTTGAGAGAGAAAGAGGTAGACAGAGAGGGAGAGAATGGGCGCGCCAGGGCCTCCAGCCACTGCAAATGAACTCCAAATACATGTGTTCCCTTGTGCATCTGGCTTACATGGGTCCTGGAGAATCTAACCTGGGTCTTTTGGTTTTGCAGGCAAACACCTTAACCTCTAATCCATCTCTCCAGCCCGCCCCCCTCTTTTTGAGGTAGAGTCTGGATCTAGCCCAGGCTGACCTGGCACTCACTATGTAGACTCAGGCTGGCCTTGAACTCACAGCTGGGATTAAAGGTGTGCATCACCTTGTCCACGCCTGACAAAATAACATTCTTTTTTGTTTGTTTGTTTGTTTGTTTTTTGTTGTTGTTTTTTGAGGTAGGGTTTCACTCTAGTCCAGGCTAACCTGGATTTCACTATGTAGCCTCAGGGTGGCTTCAAACTCACAGTGATCCTCCTCTCTGCCTCCCAAATGTTGGAATTAAAGGCATGTGCCACCATGCCCAGCCCAAAATAATATCTTCTAAAAAATATTTTATTTATTTGCAAGCAGAGAGACACATATGCAGAGAGAGACAGAGAGAGTATGGGATTGTCAGGACCTCCAGCCACTGCAAACAAACTCCAGTTGCATGTGCCACTTTGTGCATCTGGCTCACATGGGTACTGGGGAACCAAACCCAGATCGTTAGGTTTTGCAGGCAAGCACTTTAACAGCTGAGCCATCTCTCCAGCCTGAAATAATATCTTTTTTAAAAATTTACTTATTTATTTGAGAGGTAGAGAGAGAGAATGGGTGAGCTAGGGCCTCTAGCCACTGCAAACAAACTCCAGACTCATGCACCACCTTGTGCATTTGGCCTACATGGGTCCAGGGGAATCGAACCTGGGTCCTTTGGCTTTGCAGGCAAGCACCTCAACTGCTAAGTCACCTCTCCAGCCACCGAAATAACATCTTTGAGTCTCAGTTTCCTCATCTAGAAATGGTAACAGAGTCTTAGGTTGTTGAGTTGTTGCTTAGTGACAGAGCAGGCAAGGTCCTGGGTTCAATCCTTAAAATACAAACACACACACACACGAGCTCATCTCATAGAAAGAGATCATTTAATGAGATGATGTCTATTAGCACAGTGCCTAAACTGTTACCCCCTTTTTCCTCCCTTCTTCCCTCCCTCCTTTCCTTCCTTCCTCACTTCCTTCCTTCCTCCCTTCCTCTCTCCTGCCTTCTCTCTATGCTTATGTTTTGGAGATGTCTCACTCTGTACCCCACACAATAAATAAATAAAACCCAGTGAGGTAAGGTGGCATGCCTTTAATCCCAGCACTTGAGAGGTGAAGGTAGGAGGATCATTGTGAATTTGAGGTTAGCCTGAGCTAGAGTGAGACCCAACCTCAAAAAAAAAAAAAAAAAAAAAGCAAGAAAGCAAAGTGTGGTAGTGCAAACCTTTAATCCCAGCACTCAGGAGGCAGAGGTAGGAGGATTCTCTTTCTCTCTCACTTGCTCTGCCTCTTTCTCTCTGTGTCTGTCTGTTGCTAATAAATAAATAAAAAAATAAAAATAAAAAAGCACCCCCCCCAAAAAAAAGCCAAGACACATTTTCCTCATGACTTCATGTCTCACCTTTTCTCTTTACATATAGACTTATATAATTTGTGTTACCAATCTTTCTGATCAGCCTGGCCCAGGACACCAGTCTGTACCTCAGCAAGCTAAGCTTGAGAACAGGACTCTGACTCCTAAGCCCCACGCTCAGTCTCACTGGAGCGTTTGCGGAGATCGGAGCTCCCTAGTAACCAAACTGTTCTTTGATGGTGCAACACCCAGGAGGTTAAGAGCGAGCTCACATTGTCTGGGTGAGTGGCTACTTCAGGCCTTGGAGGCAAGTGGCCAAGGTCAGCTGGTTGCATTGATTGATTGATTACCTTGCTACTAGGTCCCTCCCAGACATCACTGTGTGCAGATAGGACAGGCTGCTCCCAGATGCTCATAACTTGAGGCGCATGCAGAAGGAACATCAGATGGCCATCCCAAACGCCCAAATCCTGACGTGGGGACCACAGGTTCAGCTAGACTCCAAACGACAAATAGGGTTACACATTCAAAGAAGCCAGAAGGTAGCTTTTTTAATTTGTTTTTGTTATTCAAGGTAGGGTTTCACTCTAGTCCAGGCTGACCTGGAATTCACTATGTAGTCTCAGGGTGGTCTTGAACTCATGGTGATCCTCCTACCTCTGCCTCCTGAGTGCTGGGATTAAAGGCGTGTGCACCACCATGCCCAGCTATTATTGCATTTGTTTTTAGAGGTAGTGTCTTGCTCCAGCCCAGGCTGACCTGAAATTTACTAAATTTACTATGTAGTCTCAGGGTGGCCTCGAACTCACAGTGATCCTCCTCCATCTGCCTCTCAAGTCCTGGGATTAAAGGTGTGTACCACCGTACCTGGCTTTTTTTTTTTTTTTAAACAATGTGGTTCACATTTGTTGGTATTTTCTAGAATGGCTCATCATGTCCTTGCCTCCCCTTTCACAGATGTGCTGTTCTATCACTTCCTCCACCATGTGACAGACCTGAAGACTAGACAGATCAAAATTATATTTGACATGCTGGACTGGACAGCTATTGGTGAGATTGGCTTTGACCAGTTCTACATGCTGGTTTGCATACTGCTGTCACACGAGGTAAGTACCGGATGCGGTCAAGGGGCAGAGGAGGCAGGGCTGGGCTGCTGCCATCTTGCTAAAGCTGGTACTTAAGTAGGGACACATTGGAGGATCTCCCTTTCATTACAAACAAGTGGAAGACAAAATTGGGAGGGTCTTAATTTTGGCTCCTGAATGGTCCATCCACATGTAACTTGGACGTTTTCAACATCTACCAGGTCCTACTGGCTGCAGGCCCACCCGTCTTCAGCCAATCCCACACTGGCTCTGTGTGAGGACAGTCACTGTGACTGCCACACTTCTTGGCCTGCTTGTCTGAATGTTCTAGCTGGTGGTGTTCAATATTTAAAAAATACTTATTTGAGAGAGAGAGAGAGAGAGAGAGAGATGGGCGTGCCAGGGCCTCTAGCCATTGCAAACAAACACCAGACATACGTGCCACCTTGTGAGTCTGGCTTTATGTGGGTACTGGAGAATCAAACCTGGGTCTTTAGGCTTTGCAGGCAAGTGCCTTAACCACTAAGCCATCTCTTCAGCCCTTTAAAAAAATATTATTTTTGCCTCTTTAAGGTAAGGTCTTGCTCTAGTCCAGGCTGACCTGAAATAAACAATTAACTATGTAGTCTCAGGGTAGCCTCTAACTCAGAGATCCTCCTACCTCTGACTCCCGAGTGCTGGAATTAAAGGCATGCACCACCACACCCAGCCTATATACATACATATACATATACATATACATATACATATATATATATATATATATATATATATATATATATTTTTTTTTTTTTTTTTGGTTTTTCGAAGTAGGGTCTCACTGTAGCCCAGGCTGACTTGGAATTCACTCTGTATTTTCTGGGTGGCCTCGAACTCACGGCAATCCTCCTACCTCTGCCTCCCAAGTGCTGGGACTAAGGGTGTGTACCACCACGCCCGGTTTCATGCCCAACTTTTAATATATATTTTTAATTTAAAAAATTTCTATTTTGAGAGAGAGAATGGGTGCGTCAGGGCCTGCCAATGCTGCAAATGAACTCCAGACACATGTGCCACCTTGTGCACCTGGCTTACATGAGTCCTGGGGAATCAAACCTGTGTCCTTTAGCTTTGTAGGCAAGTGCCTTAACTGCTAAACCATCTCTCCAGGGCCCCTCCCCTCCTTTTTTTTCTGTTTTTTCAAGGTAGGGTCTTGCTCTAGACCAAGCTGATCTGTAATTCACTACATAGTTTCAGGGTGGCCTTGAACTCACGGGAATCCTACCTCTGCCTCCTGAGCGCTGAGAACAAAGGTGTGCGCCACCACACCGGATCTTTTAAAATATTTTTAAAAATGCGTATTTTTTTAAAGATTTGGGTAATTCCTGTCTTTATATTTATTTCTTTGAGAGAAAGAGGCAGACAGACAGAGAGAATGGGCACACCAGGGCCTCCAGCCACTGCAAACGAACTCCAGATGCATGTGCCCCTTGTGCATCTGGCTTACATGGGTCCAGGAGAGTCGAACCAGGATCCTTTGGCTTTGCAGGCAAACACCTTAACCACTAAGCCATCTCTCCAGTTCCTACAAATATTTTTTATTTGATGGGTGGGGGAGAGAATGAGTTGTGTTCCAGCCTCTTGCCACTGCAAAAGAATTCCAGATGCATGTGCCACTTTGTGCAACTGATTTTACATGGGTACTGGGGAATTGAACTCAAGCCCACAGGTTTTGCAAGCAAGTGTTTTCAATCCCACAGCCATCTCCCCAGCACCTTTTATTTTTTTATTTATTTGCAAGCAGAGAGAGACCAAAGTCCCAGCCCCTTCAAAAAATGTTTTTTTTTTTTAAAAAAATGTTTTATTTTTATTTATTTGAGAGAGAAAGATAGAAGTGGGCAGGTAGAGAGAGAGAGAGAGAGAGAGAGAATGGGCACACCAGGGCCTCCAGCCACTGCAAATGAACTCCAGATGCATGTACCCCTTGTGCATCTGGCTTACCTGGGTACTGGAAAATCAAACCTGGGTCCTTAAGCTTTGCAGGCAAGTACCTTAACCGCTAAGCCATCTCTCCAGCCCCCTTAAATTTTTTTTTTTTTTTTTTTTGAGGTAGGATCTCACTCTAGCTTAGGCTGACCTAGAGCTCACTCTATAGTCCCAGGCTGGCCTGCAACTCACAGCGATCCTCCAACCTCTGCCACCTCAGTGCTGGGATTTAAAAAGCGTGTGCCACAAACCTAAAATACTCTTATTTGAGAGAGAATGAGACAGACAGAGAGCTAGCCACTGTGAGCCAACTCCAGATGCATACACCACTTAGTGCATCTGGCTTTACATGGGTAACTGGGGTACTGGACCTGGGCTGTCAGGCTTTGCAAGCGCCTTTAACCACTGAGCCATCTCCCCAGCCCCCAGCTGGTGATTGTCAAAGAATCACCGGTAATCTCTAGTGCCTCATGATCCTTTGAGAACCTGCTGCAGAGGATCGATGAGGAAAGAGACCCTGTGTGGTCACCATTTTGGAAAAACACTCGAGGTGCTTAGGAATTGTGAGGGACAGCATGACAGAAGCTGTCATAATGGGGACCTCAGTGTCCCTTGAAAGCACAGGCTCAGGGAGGCCTCGTCACGTCAGGACACAACCTTCTCCCCAGGCTGTGGTTTGACTTTCCTTTGAGCTCTCTAGGGAGTGGGCTGGAGACTATGTAGGCCTTGGTGTAACAAGCTTACAGGACAGCAGTCATGCTTTCCCAAGTCTTGTGTGGCTCTCTCCAAATAGAACCATCTAGAAGAACAGTTTATGTACCGCCATTCTCGGCCTGTTTTTGAACTGCTTGACTTGGATGGAGAAATGAAAATTGGTGCCGACAATTTCCACATGTACAGATTTCTCTTCAATATTAAAAAGCAGGAACTCAGAGAGCTCTTTAAAGACTTTGACATCACTGGCGACCGCGTAAGTGTGGCTTAGGGCAGAGACAATGTCCTATTACCTAACTGTTAGAAGTGGAGGAGGGGAGGCCGGAAAACTTACATGAGCCTACTGCATGGGGCTGGGATCAGGACTCCGAAAGACAAAGGCTACATCATGTAATGTGGATATACAATAATAGAGGTGTAGAGAAGAAATGTAATAATGTGGCAGTTAACTGGAGTTGGGGTTTATTTGTATAGACAGTAAGGAAGAAATTCTACTGCAGAACCATGTAAACAAAATCCTAAGAGAAAGCAATGGGGAAAAGGCTACTCCCGCCTGTGCTGCAAAAGCCAGCAAGAGGCATGGTTGGGTGTGAGGAGGTGCTCTGGGAAGGGACTTTGATGGCGGGTGAACCATCTGGACTTGTCATGGGAGACATAACCAAGAGACCCTGTTCCCATAGTCTACAA
Organism: Dipus sagitta; assembly: GCA_036346955.1. NCBI lineage: Eukaryota > Metazoa > Chordata > Mammalia > Rodentia > Dipodidae > Dipus > Dipus sagitta. Next base: position 44,183,358 of record CM070777.1, on the reverse strand, counting down.
CTGACACTATAATTCTGAGCCTACATTACTGTCATGTTCAAATATTTTTTTCTCCCCCCCCCCAATAAAAGCTTCTTAACTACAAGGAATTTAAGCTGTATACGATCTTCTCCACTGACAAAAGCTACAAGAAGAAGAAAAGACAGGAAGAAATAGTGGGAGAGCTACAGCAAGAGCCTGTGAAAAAAAAAGAGAAAGAAAAATTTTGGCTCTTCAGGAAAAGGCGTCAAACGGGTAGTATGAGCCAAATGAGTCTCTTGGAACAACTGAGATCCAGAAGTGAACATAACTAACAAATAAATTTCGAGCATCAAAGTGGGTACTGACTTTTTTAAAACAAGTTTATGCACAAACGTGTGTGCGTGCACACACATCCAGTCTCTTGCCCCCGCAAACTGATGCTGGGTGATTATTCCACTTTTTTTTTTTTTTTTTTTTTTGAGCTAGGGTCTCGCTGTAGCCCAGGCCGAACTGGAATTCACTATGTAGTCTCAGGGTGGCCTCGAAATCAAGGCAATCCTCCTACCTCCGCCTCCCAAATGCTGGGATTAAAGGCATGCGCCACCACACCCGGCTTGATTATCCCACTTTTTGCACTAGGCTTTTACATGGGTGGCTGAGGAATTGAACCCAGGCTGGAAGGCTTTGTGCATCTGCCTTTATGTGGGTAATGAGGAAATCCAATCCAGGCAGTCAGGCTTTGCATGCAAGTGCCTTTAACCACTGAGCCATCTGCCAGCCCATGACTTTGTTTTCTTTTTCAAGGTGGTAGGGTCTCACTGTAGCCCAGGCTGACCTGGCAGTCAGTCACTCTGTAGTTCCAGGCTGGCCTCGAAATTGATGCGATCCTCCTACTTTATTCTCCTGTGTGCTGGGACTAAAGGTGTGTGCTACCATTCGGCTCTGACTTCCTTAGTTTCCCAACTGCTGTGTACAATGCATATGGGTCATAATGCGCTCTCTCTCCATCAGCTAATTCCTTTGGTGACCTAGTGGCTGTGCACAGAACTCACTGTGTTGTATGAGGTAACTGCATTTTCATCCTTTTCTTGTGGTACTGGCTATGGAACCCCTAGCCTCTGTACGCTGGGGTCAGTGCTATACAACCAAACTACAACACCACCCTGAAGCTTTATTTTAATCCGAGTGCACCCATTTTGTTGCTGTTTATCAAGTCAACCCTGCTCAGTAGCTGACCTGGAATTCACTATGTAGTCTCAGGGTGGCCTCGAACTCATGGCGATTCTCCTACCTCTGCCTCCCAAGTGCTAGGATTACAGGTGTGCGCCACCACACCCGGCTCATTTTAATTTTTAAAAAATGCTTTTAAGCTGGGTGTAGTGACGCATGCCTTTAATCCCAGCACTTGGGAAGCAAAGGAAAAAGGACTGCTGAGAGTTGGAGCCCAGCCTGAGCCAGGTCAGCTTGGGCTACAGTGAGACCCTACCTTGAAAAACTAAAAAGAAAAAAAAAAAAAGTAAAAAAAAAAAAAAGAAAGTTTTTGAGAGAGAAAAGGGGGAGGGGAGAAAGAGTGGGCATGCCAGGACTTCCTGATGCTGCAAACTCACTCCAATGCATGTGTGGATACTGGGGAATTGAACCTAGGCTGTCTGGCCCTACAAGCAAGTACCTTTAATCACTGAGCCATCTCTCTTGCTTCATTTTAATTCTTGCATAACTAATAACTCAAATAACTATGACACTTGTGAATCCTTCCCATTGGATTATACTGATGTGAGGACAGCTATCACATATCATGTGCTTGCTACATCAAGCAATGGTTGACGTAGCCCACTTTATCTTTTCCACCTCATCAATTAAGTGGGACTATTCTCAATTTACAAAGGAAACTGAGGCCAAGGATTAAGGAAACCGGTTTTATATTTTTATACCCTTTTTGTCCCTCTTGCAACTTCAGATTTTTAATATGTGATTGGATTTTGTCAAAGGGCAGTACAGGGCTAGGGAGACGGCTCAGTGGGTAAAGTGCTTGCCTTGCTATGCTTGCAAGCATGAGGGCCTGAGTTCAATCCCCAGCACCCACATAAAAATGCTGGGCCTGCCGGGCATGGTGGCACATGCCTTTAATCCCAGCACTTGGGAGGCAGACGTAGGAGGATCACCCTGAGTTCGAAGCCACCCTGAGACTACAGAGTGAATTCCAGGCCAGCCTGGACTACTAGAGTGAAACCTTACCTGGAAAAACAAAAAGAAAAAAAAAAAAAGCTGGGCCTGATGGTGAGTGCCTATAATCCTAGTGCCTGTGAAGTGGAAACAGATTCGTGGGGTTCACTGGCTAGTGTAGCCAGAATCGTGAGTCCTATGTTCAGCAAAAAATGCTGTCTCAAAGAATAAGATGAAGATTGAGAAAAGACACCAGGTGTCAACTTCTGGTCTTCACATACAGGTGCAAGAGCACCCATATTTTATAAGATGCATGCCAACACATGCATGCACGCACGCAAACACACAACCTCTATAGAAATCAGGGTGATGAGCCGGGCATGGTGGTGCATGCCTTTAATCCCAGCACTCAGTAGGCAGAGGTGGGAGGATGGTTGTGAGTTCAAGGCCACCCTGAGACTACATAGTGAATTCCAGGTCAGCCTGGGCTACAAAAAAACAAACAAACAAAAAATCAGGGTGACTATAAAAGGTGTCATGAACAGGTCATCAGAATTTTTTGTTTTGTTTTTTGAGGTAGGGTCTCCATGTAGCCCAGAAAGACTCAGAATTCACTACGCAGAGCGTGAGTTCAGAGGTAACGATCTTGCTGCTTCTTGTGCTGAGGTTTTAGAAAGGAGGAAAACCTCCCCACTGCCACTGCAACGCAGTGGACTACTGTTCCATAGAGTGAATATCAGAAACTCAGAATAAAAGCAAAGACCAAGAGAAAAATTGAACTTTTTTTTTTTTTAAAAAGCACAAAAACCCTACATACTAAAATTATACACATCAAGTATTGGTCCAATCTTGTATCAGTCTATAGATAATGAACAGCACCATGGTTTTCTCACCTTGGTTAGACATGCCCAGAGGACTGTTATCCAAAGTATTTGTTTCTTAAAAAAAAAAAAACAAAAAAACTCTCAAAGAAAGATCAATTCCTTAACAAACTAGTAAGACCTTTTACCAACTATAAATTATTGGTGAAATCATCAAATTTCCTTAAGAAACAAAATAGGTTTATACACTTTTTTTCCAGTTGAACTTTGAGAGATGCTGCTATTCAATGAGGCACACAAATGAATAAAACCTGTTGATGAGGCAACACGCGGACATTCCGTTGTACCCCTGCTCCTTCGTAATTGACGCTGCGTTTTCTGTAGTTACACTCAATCAGCAGCAAACCTAGATCAGATGCAGCCATAATCTTGAAAACGATGACTAAAATTAGGGATGTACTTGAAAGTCCTCAGAAACATAATTTACAATCATATATTTAAACATGTCATAGCAAATTTAATATATTTTATGGTAATTAGCAGTTTCATTTTGCCATTTAAATTAATAATGGTGCTAAGACATCCAAATAGGTGTGAGGTTTGTTGTTTCCCAACTAAGACTAGTATGGTGCTTTCTTCCCTCTGCTTTCCCAGCTCACGGAGTCTCAGGGCTTCACCATGGTCAGGGTTAGCCCCTTACTCACTGAACCAACATAAAGAGACTCCAAAATTAAACCCAGCCCTCGGCAGCTTTCCACCAGCTACGATGAAGAGCATCAGGTTGGCTCACTGAGTTTCAGTCCCCTAACCTAATTTGCAGACGGTTAATTTTTCCCTTTGCTGGAAAAGACAGATGTGGGAGGAATATTGCAGCTCAGAGTAAACTGGAAAACTGGAGGGCTGAAAGCAATGTGTCAACATTTGGTCTCACTGCTGTTGATTAAGTGGCACCAGAAAACCTTTCATACTTGAAAACTTTTGAGTTGAAATTTTCTCCGATAGCTGTATAGCTTCCTGTGTTTGCCTGGTCCAGGAACTGGGTGTGTGTGTGTGGGGGGGGCAGTCAGCTATGAAAACATCTCGGCAGAGCAGAGAGAGCGGGGAAGGTAATCACAGCACTGGCCTCCTCAAGCCTGGATATGGACATTTCCAAATAACTGTGCAGCAAGACAAGAGACATTCCCACTGAGTACCAGTTGAAAATAAGAAGTCTGGCTGCACTTCCTAAATTACTGCCTAGTGTTCCAGGAGGGTGCCTGCACCGTGTTGGAAGGCACCAAAACTTAGTGTGAATGTAAATAAGGAGCTCAACCCATGGGGATGGGAAAGCAAAACCAAGTCACAACTTGACAGTCTCCGCTTCTTTATGGCTAAATATAAAATGAGCTAAGAAGACCTAGAATAGAAGCAAACCTCAAATACTGCTTCTCTTCAGAGTACAGTTAAAGAAAAGCATAGGTTTTGCAACTGTTATTGATGGTTTCTGGATATTATATAATTCGACATATATACTTTTAAAATTCTGTATTCAAAAATACTTGGTGCTGTTCTTAATGGGTTCTGTTTACAGTCCAGATCATTTAAACACTGCCATTACATAGTTGTTGAATGCTTTAAAATACATGGTTATCTATCTCTCAACTGCCTCTCAAAGTAGAAATTGTAACTACGTGAGTCTCAAAGGCTGGCTCTTGGGTTTTATTATTTTTGTTGTTCTCCATCACAGATGGAATTTTTCACTGGTAATTCCTCAGAACTAAATCCATTCACAGGGAATTCAGAGCAGTGAAAATAAATTTCACGCCACAGAATAGGAAATGACAATGATAAAAAGGAGCCGAGGGGTCTGGGCACCATCTCCCAGGAGCACTCAGCTGTCAACTGGTGTCGGGGTTTGTAAAGGCTGGCTCACAATAACCTGCACCACATAGTCCTTTGGGATCTTCAGCTCCTCCAGCTTCATTTTATCAGTGAGAGGTCTGCCCGAAAAGAACCACCGCTGGCTGCCTGGCTCCACTCCCTCGGCGGCGTGCAGGCGCCTCTTCATGTGGAACACTGTGTCTGTGCTGCGCACCACGAGCTTGAGGTCTTTGCCAGTGGAAAGGCGCAGGCGGAGCTGAGATTCGTACCCAGAGTTGGGAGGTGGCTCAGGAATATCCAGAGTTTCTATGTCGCTCTTTTCCTCTATCATGTTGATCGGTGGTGCCAAGCAATAGACTGGCAGTTGATATCGGTTGCCCAGCTCATCATAGCACTCTGTGAGCGCACCTTCAAAGAAGAAGACAGGAAGAAGAGGGTTTTAGTGGGTGTATGTCTGTTTACATGGCAAAACCTTTAAGCTTCTCTTGCTCCTATATACAGTAGAGGAAAACAAAGCCAGTCACTGTCAGATGACCATCAGTGATGATCAAGCTCCAGGTCCAATCTGAGTGGTTCTCTATTGCTACAGTAGCCAGGACCATCTCTCTCTCTCTCTCTTTTATAGGACCATATCTCTTAACCCACCTCTTCATTTGTTACCTTGTTCATGCTTTCAGGAAAATAGAAAAGAATGAAAGCATACAAAATTTAAACTAATTAAATTAGGTGAAAGTTAAATTATATTGGTTATCTTTTAAAGACACCAGTGGACTGGGGAGAGGCTGTGGTTAAAGGTAACCACTTGCTTGCAAAGCCTGTGGCCTGGGTGCAGTTCCCCAGTGCCCACGTAAAGTCAGAAGCACAAAGTGGTACCTATAGTTCATTTGCAGCAGCAGGAGGCCCTGACACGCCCATATTCTGTCTCATAAAATAAATAAATAAGTAAATAACTGAAATGAATCAGCAACCTTAAACTAAGGGAGGGAGGAAAGAGGGAAATTTCTAAGCCCAGTTTACCACAAGTATTCCAGAGCGGTTTGCTCACTATCGGAGCTCCTAGACTGAGTGTTGTGGATGGCCAGAACTCCCTACTACAGAGATCTCAAACTACGTGACAGCCTTACCACCTGCTGCAGACGCACTACCATGAGTACACCTGAGTCTCATTAGCACAATCACCACAGAAATGCTCGAGTGGCTTTTTTTTTTGGGGGGGGGGGACGTGTTTTTGAGGTAGGGTCTCACTCTAGCCCAGGCTGACCTGGAATTCACTATGTGGTCTCAGGGTGGCCACAAACTCACAGCAACCCTCCTACCATTGCCTCCCAAATGCTGGGATTAAAGGTGTGCGCCACCACACCCGACTATCGATCCAGTGTTTTAATTCCTGTCAATTAATCTACTATATAGAAACTATGGATTAAAACAGAATTGTGGGCTGGAGGGATGGTTTAGCGGTTAAGGCATTTGCCTGCAAAAGCCAAAGGACCCAGGTTCAATTCCCCAGGACCCATGTAAGCCAAATGAACAAGGGGGGCGCATGCATCTGGAGTTTGTTTGCAGTGGCTAGAGACAAATAATATATTAAAAACAAACACAGACAAAGGAAAAAAGAATTGGAAGAGTATCAAGTTTATAATGAGCTAGCTCAGGAGAGACAAAAGCATAAACTATAATTATGAGGCATTGTGTAGGGAGTTTGAAAACACAACTTGATAAACATTTTATAAAAATATTTTTATTATTTGAGAAAGACAGAAAGAGAGGCAACAGAAAGACAGTGTATATGGACACAACAGGGCCTCCTGCTACTGCAAATGAACTCCAGATGAATGTGCCACTTAGTGCATTTGGCTTTATGTTGGTATTGGGAAATCAAACACAAGCAGTCAGGTTTTGCAAGCAGGTATCTTTAACAGCTGAGCCCTCTCTCCAGTAATAAATATTTGAAGATTACATGTAACATGTCTTTTCTTTAAGATGGATTATTATTTTTATTTTGTTTTTCCAGGTAGGGTCTTGCTCTAGCCCAGGCTAACCTGGAATTCACTATGTAGTCTCAAGGTGACCTCGAACTCATGGGATCCTCCTACCTCTGCCTTCCAAATGCTGGGATTAAAAGCGCGCACCACCATGCCTGGCTAAAATGGATTATTAATGCCACCTGATCATTAATTTGGATTAAACTAAAACTCTAAAAATCTACCATATTAAAAATACTCATAGATGGGCTGGAGGGATGGCTTAGTGGTTAAGGCACTTGCCCACAAAGCCAAAGGACCCATGTTAGCCAGATGCACAAGGGGGCATATGCATCTGGAGTTTGTTTGCAGTGGCTGGAGGTCCCGGTGCCCCATCCTCTCTCTCTCTCTCTCTCTCTCTCTCTCTCTCTCTCAAATAAATAAATATAATAAAATAAAACTACTCATAGCTGCCAGGCATGGTGGCGCATACCTTTAATCCCAGCACTTGGGAGGCAGAGGTAGGAAGATCGCCGTGAGTTCGAGGCCACCCTGAGACTACATAGTGAACTGCAGGTCAGCCTGGACTAGAGCGAGACTCTACCTGGAAAAACCAAAAACTCACAGCTGAGGAGACAGCCCAGGGGTAAGCATGCTTGCTATGCAAGCATGAGGGCCTCAGTTCCATTTTCAGTATCCCACAGAGAGCCAAGTGTGGCCACGTACACTTATAACTCTTAGGTTTGGTGAGAGACTTGTATCAAGGAAATTAGGTGGAAGAGCCCTGGAGAAGGTCACTGGGTATCTTCCTCTGACCTCCTCATGTGTGTGCATGGAATGTGGGCATCTATAAGCCCCCTCAACATGTTATCAGAAAACTCACTAAAAATAAAAATAAAAAAATTAGGATTGCTGTGAGTTCAAGGCCACCCTGAGACTACATAGTGAAGTCCAGGTCAGCCTGGGCTAGATTGAGAACCTACTTAAAAAAAAAAAAAAAAGCACAGGGAAATGAATATAAGGAGTGGGACCTTGAGAAATGGGTGTCAGTGAACAAATGAGTTAATGAACCAATGTCTCTGGTCACTACCGCACTGTGGGTCAGACCAGATCTGCCTTCTAAGTCACCAATGACGGGCTGGGTGAAAGCCTAGTGGGAAAGCTGCGCACATGACCTTGGTAGCATCACTAACACTGCTTTGACGCTCAGAAACCGGTCTACTTGAAGACAACTGAGACCACTGCAACGTACTGAGGTACTGATTTACTGTTAGCTGTGCAAAGCAAACCGTAGACAACCTTCAGACAATCTAGTGCCAAGACAACAAGCCTGCCAGTGTTTCAGGTGGCCCTACTGTCATGAGAACCAGGAAAACAGGGTATAGAATTGGCCACAGACCATCTTCCCTATTAGGAAAATATCTTCAGGCATTTACAACTTCATAGGTACTAACAGCACATTTACAGAATTGTGCTATTTTTTTAAAAAATTCTCTTAAGATATCATACCAAACCATTATCTTAGGAATCAGGAGACCAAGAAGAAACTTCCAGCATTTTTAGTAAGTAGTTGTGTAAATGAGCGGATCTTTTAACTTGAAATACTTTTCCCAATCAGCAAAATAAGCCCAGGAAAAAATTGCTCTCAAAAGAAATTTTCAGAATTACTCAATTTTCATTATCTCCACACACCACATCAGATAAAAACACAGCAGACATGCAAACCAAAGCAGCCTACAGGCATAATGATGATGGAAAAATGCCTGGTATTTTAAGCCTCTTCAGAAACTAGGGCTAGAGGGCTGGAGAGATGGTTTAGTGGTTAAGGCAGTTGCCTGCGAAGTCTAAGGGACCCATGTTCGACTCTCCAGGTCCCTTGTAAGCCAGATGCACAAAGTAACACAAGTGTGCAAGGTCACACACACACGAGGTGACACACATATCTAGAGTTCAATTGCAGTGGCTGGAGACTGCCCTGGTGTGCCAATTCATATTCTCTCTCTCTCTCAAAGAAAAAGGCCAGTCTGTTGGGTTTGCCATAAAAAGAAAGAAAGAAAGAACAGAAACAAAAGGAAACTATGGCCAGAGCAGCAGCCTTGTGTCCCATTCTGGGATGGCAGTTCAGGCCAACATCAGAGCAAAAACCTCAACTGACAGGCACTGGGGAACATGGAGTAAAAAGAAGCCAACACCAGGCAGCATTTACATCCACAGCCAGACATGAGCTGTCCATACACTGCACTACTCAGAAGCACCCATAAAAGACTTTTTTCTATGAACTTTTAAAAAATATTTTTATTTATTTATTTGAGACAGGAAAAGAGGCAGACAGCATGTGAATGGGAGGGAGGGAGGGAGAGAGAGAGAGAGAGAATATGAGCACACCAGGGCCTCCAACCACTGCAAACAAACTCTGGACGCATGCGCCACTTTGGCTTACGTGGGTCCTGAGGAGTCCAACTGAGGTCCATTGGCTTTGCAGGCAAACACCTTAACCGTTAAGCCATCTCTCCAGCCCTCTATGAACTTTTGCCTATATAATCTGAGTTATAAATGTATTCTAGGCTCAGTGGTTAAAGGCGCTTGCTTGTAAAGCCTGACTGCCAGCGTTCAATCTCCCAGTCCAATGTAAAGCCAGACGCACAGGGTGTGCATGCATCTGGAGCTTGTATGTAGTGGCAAGAGGCCCTGGTGCACTCATTCTCTCTCTGCTTGCCAAAAAAAGAAAAAAAGCAGAGCATGGTGGCACACACCTTTATCCCAGCACTCAGGAGGCAGAGACCCCCATCTCAATAAATAAATCTCTCACATTTGGTGCCCAAGACCCAAGTGCTTGAGAGGCAAGCCATGATGTATGCCCTGCGGGGCGGGGAAGGATTTCCTACCCTTGCTACAGTGCTTCTCAGGCACTTTACCAGAGCTTCAGCTCTTCCCCTAGCAGGCCTCCTGTCCTTCTGCCCTTTTGTCTTTGGCTAGTGAATCTGCCTGGGTCTCTTCAGGCCCTGTGTCCACCACACTGACTGTAGACCCTGGCTGTAGGTTAGAGATCCACTGCACTGACTGCAGCAGGCTGTGCATTTGCACTAACTGTACACTGCTGCACTGCACTGCCTGTTGACCGTGCATCCGCACTGACTGCAGACCGTGTGTCATAGGTCAGATCCTTCTGGTTCCTTTCTCAGACCTATTTCCTAGGATGCCTTGGCTTCTGTCTCTATTGTGGTTCTCATTAAAATTCCAAAAGGGAATTTGAGGTAACCAAAACATATGTTTCCTTCTTTTTCTTTTTTCTTTTTCGGTTTTTTAAGGTAGGCTCTCACTCTGGCTCAGGCTGACCTGGAATTTACTATGTAGTCCAAGGGTGGCCCCAAACTCACAGCCATCCTCCTACCTCTGCCTCCCCAGTGCTGGGATTAAAGGTGTGTGCCACCACACCTGGCTGTTTCCTTCTCTTTCTTTTCCAGACCTGCCCAGTTCACCAGACTTACTGAGTACTGTTCAATCTCATCACCTAAGGACCCCCCTTAGTTGTTTTCTTTGCAACCTTAAAATTCTTTATCCTAAGAGTGGTATGAATGTAAAAAAAAATGATTTTATTTGTTGTTTTTTCGAGGTATGGACCTCACCCTAGTCCAGACTGACCTGGGACTCACTCTGCAGTCCCAGGCTGGCCTTGAACTCACAGTGATCCTCCTACCTCTCTCCCAAGTGCTGGGGTCAAAAGGATGCACCACCAAGCCTGGCAGGAAGAAACTTTTCTTTTTTTAAAGATTTTTTGTTGTTGTTATTTCATTTGAGAGAGAAAGTGGCAGAGAGAAAGAGAGAGAGAATGGGCACACCAGGGCCTCCAGTCCCTACAATCGAACTCCAGATCCATGTGCCACCAAGTGCATATGGCTTATGTGATTCTGGAGAATTGAACCTGGATCAATTGTGCCACCATGCCCAGCTTGATTTTTTTTTTTTTTAAATGAAGCAAGCCCAACGACTGGCATTAAAAAAAAAAAAAAATGTGTACGTGTGCCGGGCGTGGTGGTGCAAGTCCCTGTTCAAAGTTATGTTCTGTACCGCACAGATTTTTTTTTTCAAGGTAGGGTCTCACTCTAGTCCCGGTTGACCTGTAATTCACTATGTAGTCTCAGGGCGGCCTTGAACTCACGGTGATCCTCCTACCTCTGCCTCCCCAATGCTGGGGTTAAAGGCGTGCGCCACCACACCCGGCTCTGCACAGACTTTTGTACTGGTCATGTCCTGTACTGTAGTCTTTTGTGCTGGTTATGTCAAATACTGTAGTTTTTGTGTGTTGTTTCAAGGCCATGATCTGTACTGCAGCTCCTATTGTACTATAAATCATCTTGTTTCCTTTTTATCTCCAAAGCACAGCTGCACTGCTAACTAACCATTTTCCTGTTTCTGTAAAACCTGCTGATCACATACTCAAGGTCTGTGGCACTAGGCCAGGGCTCTGGGTTCTAAGACTTCACAATAATGAGTAGTCCAAGATAAGGTATATAAGCTCTGAACGACCAAGAATCGGGGTCCAGGCTTGGTGAAATTCCCATGGGCCATGCTGGCATGAAAATAAACTTTCATCCGGATTCCCCACTCAGTCTCTGGTACTGGTTCTGTTAGTCTCAGTTTCCTGTAACAGTGGGATGGGGAGGGGGAGGTAACCGTTTTTAAATGCACAGAGTATTTGCCCTCAGGAGAGGCTGTGCAAGTAGAACTAAACTCATAATTCCAGTCCCCACTAGCCACCCTGACCCACCAAAGGTGGGGTGATGAGTGAGAAGATGAAGTTCACAGTGACAGGTACATACTCACAGAAACCAGACCTCATCATGGAACTACAGAATGTCCCCTCTCCCTCACTGAGCACACCATGCTCCCCTTTCAACACAAAACTTATACGAGCCAGGCGTGATGGCACACGCCTTTAATCCCAGCACTCGGGAGGCAGAGGTAGGAGGATCACCGTGAGTTTGAGGCCACTCTGAGACTACGTAGTGAATTGCAGGTCAGCAGGGCTAGAGTGACACCCTACCTTGAAAAAAAAAAGACAAATTTACACACACACACACACAAGACAAACTTACACACACACACACACACACACACAATATTAAAAGGCAAAAACCAGCTTGAGCCAGAGAGGCCAAGGTAGAAGGACTGCTGTGACTTTGAGGCCTAAGAGTGAATTCTACCAGCTTGAGCAAGAGAGGCCAAAGTAGAAGATGGAAAGGAACTGTCCTGTGACTTTGAGGCCTAAGAGTGAATTCTAGGTGAGTCTGGGCTAGAATAAGATCCTACCTCTCTGCCCCACCAAAAAAATAAAATAAATAAAGAGACTAAGTCTGTTCACATGTCTATTTCACAAATGGGAAAATAGAAAAAGTAACTTTTGTGCAGGGTTAGAGAGCTAGTAAGTGAGCGTGAAATAATCAGAGTCCCGAAGAAACAAACGTGTGATGAGAATATAGAGCTTTATCATCGAATCCACAGTTTAGAACCAGAAGGAAAACAGAAGGACAGAGGAGGAGTAGTAACAAGGAATAGAAGTTAACAGTGTTGGATGCTGGACAGAATTTACTAGTGACATCGGGGACAACTCAAAAGAGATGAAGACGCAGCCCCTAAAGTCACTACCGAGGAAAAAAGAGGTGACAAGTGACAAACTGTCTCATCTACAGTATTTGAGAGGATGAGAAAATAAGAATTGTGAGAAAGTGGAGAAGTTGCTCCCCAAACTCGAGAGACAGGACTGCTGTAAGAGCTAGCTGCTGTGGGGGTTACTTTCTTTTCCTAAAGCACAGTTACTTGTGTGGTTTAGAAAAGGTGTCTCTTTCTTTTGTTGGTTGTTTTGGGTTTTGGCTTTTCGAGGTAGGGTCTCACTCCAGCCCAGGTTGACCTGGAATTCACTATGTAGTCTCAGGGTGGCCTCGAACTCACAGGGATCCTCCTACCTCTGCCTCCCAAGTGCTGGTATTAAATATGTGTGCCACCACACCCAGCTCAGTTTTTTTTTTAAATATTTATTTATTTATGGGGGGGGGAGAGGGAGAGGGGAGAGGAGGGAGAGAGAAAAAGAGGCAGAAAGAGATTGGGCACACCAGGGATTCCAGCTGCATGTGCCATCTTATGCATCTGGCTTACATGGGTCCTGGGGAATTGAACCTGGTCCTTTGGCTTTGCAGGCAAGCGCCTTAACCGCTGAGCCATCTTTCCAGCCCATTTTTTTGTTTTATTGAGGTAAGGACTTGCTCTAGCCCAAGCTGACCTGGAATTCATTATGTAGTCTTAGGCTGTCCTCGAACTCACAGTGAGTGCTGGGTGGGATTCAAGGCATAACCACCACCTCCAGCTAGAAAGAGTTCTAATTACTACCTTCTGGCCAGGGGAGGCATAACTCCTTTCACAGTTCTAGCCAGGCTCCCTGGCATTGCTCACCTAGCAACTGTGTACAAACAGTATTTATTTTCTCCTCACAAATCCCCTGTAGGAGCCAAATCCTAGGAGAGACAGATGGCCTCAGGAAGACTGCTGGCCAGGGCAGTACCTCGCCAGGCCAGGAAGCCCCATAGGCTCCTCAGGAAAGAAGAAAGATGCCTTCTGTTCTGATCTCACACAGAGTTGTTTTTTTTTTTTTTTTTTTTTTTTCAAGCAGAGAGAAAGAGAGAGAGAGAGAGAGAGAGAGAGAGAGAGAGACAGACAGACAGACAGACAGACAGAGACAGAGACAGAGACAGAGAGAATAGGCACACCAGGACCTCCAGCTACTGCAAATGAACTCCAGACACATATGCCACTTTGTGCATCTGGCTGGATATGGGTACTAGGGAATCGAACCTGGGTTCTTTGGCTTTGTTGGCAGGCACCTTAACTGCTGAGCCAATATTTATTTATTTATTTCAGAGACAGAGGGAGGGAGGGAGAGAGAGAAAGCAGGTGGGGGTGGGGAGAGAAAGGCCCTCCAGATGCATGTACTACCTTGTACATCTGACTTATGTGGATTCTGGGGACTTGTACGTGGTTCCTTAGACTTTACAGGTAAGCACTTTAACCAGTAAGCCATCTTCCAGCCCTCACATAAAAGTTTTCAAAAGATGCTTTTACTTTTTTTTTTTTTTTGAGGTAGGGTCTCTCTCTAGCCCAGGCTGACCTGGAATTCACTATATAGTCTCAGGGTAGCCTTGAACTCACAACTATCCTCCTACCTCTGCCTCCCTAGCGCTGGGATTAAAGGCATGTGCTTTACTTATTATTTTTTTATCTCGATGACTAGCTCATATTAAATTTTCCTTGGTCAATAATTTCTTCTGGCTGCTTGTCATAAGGCTTCAAGATATTTTACCAGAGGCCAGGCATGGTGGCACAGGCCTTTAATCCCAGCACTCAGGAGGCAGAGGTAGGAGGATCACCATGAGTTCGAGGCCACCCTGAGACTACATAGTGAGTTCCAGGTCAGCCTGGGCTAGAGTGAGACCCTACCTCAAAAAACCAAAAAAGAGTTAAAAACCAAGGCTGGAGAGATGGCTCAGCAGTTGAAGGTACTTGGTTACAAGGCTTGATGGCACAAGTTTAATTCCCTAGTACCCACGTAGAGCCAGATGCACAAAGTGGCACATGTATCTGGAGTTTGTCTACTGTGGCAAGAGGCCCTAGCATGCCCATTCTCTCTTTTTGCAAATAAATTAATAAAAACTTTTTTTTCTTTCTTCCCCCCTCCCCCGAGGTAGGGTCTCACTCTAGTCCAGGCTGGAGTTCACTGTAGTCTCAGGGTGGTTTCGAACTCACAGTGATCCTCCTACCTCCTAAAGGCATGCGTCACCACACCCAGCTACATTTTAAAAGTTAAAAAAAAAAAAAACCCTCAGGAGGGCGGAGGATATAACTCAGTGGGTAAAGTACTTGTCATGCCAACCTAAGGACCTGAGTTCAGATCCCCAGGACCCAAGTAGAGCCAGACATGGTAACATGTATCTACAATCCCTTGAGCCTTTGACAAGATGGGAGGTAAAGACAGAATTCCCTAAAGCTCACTTTAGCCTGGAGTATGCAATGGTGAACGAGAGGCTTTGCTTCTAACAAGGTGGAAGGTGACAACAGAGTGTCCCCTGTCCTCCACACACATGCTGTGGCACTCGTGTGTCCACGCTCAATGCAATTCTTAGAAAACATGAAGATGGGCTGGGGGTGTCTCAGTGGAGGAAGCACTGGTGGCTCAAGCTGGAGTACCATACTCAATCCACAGACACGACACACACAGCAGGGCAACGCTGGCCGTGGTGACACACGCCTTTAATCCCAGCTCCTGGGAGGCAGAGGTAAGTGGATTGTCATGAGTTCGAGGCCACCCTGAGACTACACAGTGAATTCCAGGTCAGCCTGGGCTAGAGCAAGAACCTACCTTTGTGGGGGGGGGGGGAGCAGGGAGCCATGGTGGGCTTCTGTAATCACCACACACTGATACTGAGGGCCAAATGGAAGGCAGTGGAGACAGGAGAGTTTCTAGGAATTCCTGGTGAGCACAGGAAAGTAGAGCAGAGCAAGAATTCAGAGTGCAGAGCTCTGCCTCAAATGAGTTGGTCAGGTAAAACCCACCTGAAACCTGTGCCAAGCTTCACATGTGTGCCATGGCATGTGTGGACCCTTCCTTACATACAAGGTAAAAAAAGAAACTTATAGGGCTGAGATGGCTCAGCAGTTAAAGGTGCTTACTTGCAAAACCTAATGGCCTGGGTCTGATTCCCTGGTACCCAGGCAAAGACAGACGCACAAAGTAGTGCAGGCATCTGGAGTTTAATTGCAGTGGCAGGAGGTCCTGGCACAACCATTTCCCAACTCTTATCCTCTCTCTCTGCTTGCAAATAAATATTTTTGTTTGGGAATGGGGGAGTTGAGGTAGGGTCTTGCTCTAGACCAGGCTGACCTGGAATTCACTATGTAGTCTCAGGGTGGCCTTGAACTCACAGCGATCCTCCTACCTCTGCTTCCTGAGTGCTGGGATTAAAGGTGTGCGCCACCACGCCTGGCTTAAGATGCATTTTTAAAAAACATATTTATTTGACGTGGTGGTGCATGCCTTTAATCCCAGCATTCGGGAGGCAGAGGTAGGAGGATCGCCGTGAGTTGAAGGCCACCCTGAGATTACATAGTGAATTCCAGGTCAGCCAGAGCTAATGCGAGACCCCACCTCAAAAAAAAAAACAAAAACAAAAACAAAAAGCACCGTGATACTGAAAACTTAAAACAGGGGTAGTAATGAGCCCTAGGGGTGTAACACCTGCTGCTGTCTGGCTAAAGGTATACACTATGCTTATCAAACTGCCCAGTAAGCACTTCTGTTAATGTTCATACCCTTTTATTAATGCTACTCTCACTTTTGGTAGAGAATCTTCTCTTTTCAAATGGCAGTGACCTTGGGACGACTCAGAAGGTATCATGGTGATGGAAAGAAATGACCGCAGTGCTCAGTACTGCAATATCTCTATCACACCTTCCAAGGCTCAGGGTCTAATGTGGAAGAGGTGGCGGAAAGGAAGGGCAGGACTCCATACAACATGCTCCCTCCAGACACAAAATGGCCTGGATATCCATGGCCTCACAGTGCCTGACACTACCTGCACAAGACCATCATAAGAGGAGGAAAAGATCATGACATCAAAATTAAAAGACAGCCGGGCGTGGTGGCACATGCCTTTAATCCCAGCACTCGGGAGGCAGAGGTAGGAGGATCACTGTGAGTTCGAGGCCACCCTGAAACTACATAGTGACTTCCAGGTCAGCCTGGGCTAGAGTGAGACCCTACCTCAAAAAAATAAAAATAAAAAATAAAAGAGAGACTGATTGAGATGGGGAGGGGGTATGATGGAGAATGGAGTTTCAAGGGGGAAAGTGGGGGGAGGGAGGGTATTACCATGGGGTATTTTTTTATAATCATGGAAGTTGTTAATAAAAATTTGGAAGAGCTGGGCGTGGTAGCGCATGCCTTTAATCCCAGCACTCGGGAGGCAGAGGTAGGAGGATCGCCGTGAGTTCGAGGCCACCCTGAGAATGCAGAGTGAATTCCAGGTCACCCTGAGCTAAAGTGAGACCCTACCTCGAAAAACCAAAAAAAAAAAAAAAAAAAAAAAAAAAAAAAAAATTGGAAGAAAAAACAAAAGACAAAAAACCCCCCAAAAACCAAACAAAAAAAAACCCCCACATATTTATTTGAGAGAGAGAGAGAAAAAAAAAAATAGGTGCGCCAGGGCCTCCAGCCACTGCAAAGAACTCCAGACACATTAGGAATCTTGTGTCTCTTGCTTACGTGGGTCTTGGGCAATCAAACCTGGGTCCTTTGGCTTTGCAGGCAAGCACCTTTACCACAAAGCCATCTTTCCAGCCCAAGATGTTTTTTTTTTTTTTTTTTAAAGCATTTAAAGGACTTTGCCTTTAAATGCTTTGATGCTTTTACTCCTGGTATCAGTTAACTTTGCTGTTGATGAGATAAAACACCCAACCAAAAGCAACTTAGTAAAGGAAAGAGTTTATTTCCACTTGTAGTTCCAGAGGTCTATTATGGTAGAGAAAGGAGGGCAGGCACCTGTAACAAGCATTGCATTGTCCCATCAGCAGGTAGAAAGTAGAAGAGAGAACAGCAAGCAGAGATAGGCTGTAACACTTTAAGGTCCTTCAAACGAATGAGGGGTCAATGTCCTTGAATCCCAAAAGCTTCTGTATCTCTAAGTGTCAATCTCTCTCTTTCTCCCCCCTCCCCCGCTGGGTAAGGTCTCATTCTAGCTGACCTGGAATTCACTATGGAGTCTCAGGCTGGCCTCAAACTCAACGGCGATCCTCCTATCTCTGCCTCCCAAGTGCTGGGATTAAAGGCATGTGCCACCACACCTGGCCTAAGAGTCTCTTTTTAAAAAATATTTTTTATGTATTGGAGAGAGAGATAGAATGGTGTGCCAGGACCTCCAGCTGCTGGAAACAAACTCTAGGCACATGTACCACCTTGTGTATTTGGCTTACATGTGTCCTGGGGAACTGAACTAGGGTCCTTTGGCTTTGCAGGCAAGCACCTTAACTGCTAAGCCATCTCTCCAGCCCTCCAAAAGTCTCTTTTATTATTTATTTAATTATTTGAGAGTAACAGAGAAAGAGGCAGAGAGTGAGATTGGGCACACCAGGGCCTCCAGCCAATGTAAACGAACTCCAGACGCATGCGCCACCTTGTGCATCTGGTTTACGTGGGTACTGGGGAAATCAAGCCTCGAACCGGGGTCCTTAGGCTTCACAAGCGAGTGCTTAATCACTAAGCCATCTCTCCAGCCCCCAAAGTGTCTTTTAAAGGCTGGAGGAAAAGCAGTGTGCACTCCTGACTCTCCTAACTGACTGAAAAAGCCTGGATCTGTATACTTTTCAATACCAATGACTTCCTATGGCAAGCGGACACAGCTAAAAAGAATGAAATTACAGAGTTCAAGTCAAGGAATAAGCAGCGGTGGTTCTAGCCCCAGCCTGCTGAGGGAAACAAGACTGTGCAGAAGCAGTGAGATCAGATACCCAAATTAGGCCGTAGAGACTAATTTGTTAGATGCTGAGTCTACTGCCTCGAGGATTTTACTATCTACATATTAAAAACTAACACATGTCAAATGGCTTACTACACACAACAAACCCATAGAGAACTCTCAGGAATGATGGCTCTCTTCTCACGTAACTTCTAAACCGCAGACCGAGGAAGGCGCACTCACACAAGCAGTGCAAGTGCCATGGAGTGCGAGTCTGTGGCCTCAGACCTCAGGAGCTTCTCTGCAAGCCTGAATCACAGTGCCACAGGGCCGGATGACTGTGCTCTGTCCATGGGCCCTGTGGGCATCTTTAAGTTGCGGGGGTGCTAACATATGATAGGCTGACCTCTCCTCCCCAACCCCACCTCACAGCGTAATAGGCAAGCCTGATTCGGACAACCTCCCAACACCAAGTTATTTCAGACTGTTGTTCTAAGTAAAGAAAAGGATGACAGTGGCAGGGGAGTAGATGCAGTCACATTTTATAGCATGAAACCATTTTTTTTTTGTTCTTTGTAAACAGAAGAAAATGATACAAACATTTATGATTAATCAGTCATCAGGTTCTTTAAGTTCCTGTTCGATCTCTAAACACCAGAATACCTGGCAAAAAGAGGTCCTCATGTCTTTACTCTAAATTCTGTTTGTGGCCAGGTATGGTGGCACATGCTATTAATCCCAGTTAAGGAGGCAGAGGTAGGAAGATCGCCATGAGTTCAAGGCCACCCTGAGACTACATAGTGAATTCCAGGTCAGCTTGGGCAAGAGCGAGACCCTACCTTGAAAAACAAAATGTCCTTTTTAGAAGTATGAAATCATGATTAATGAGAAAATTAATGGAGCTGTGGGGAGGTGGCAAGGACTTAAGTGAAAGTAAGGGCAATGACTCTTATGTGACAAAGGATACAACACAGATGATTCAGTAATAAACAGCACTGTTTCTTTAAGAATGCAAAGAAACAGGGCTGGAAAGATGGCTTAGCGGTTAAGGCACTTGCCTGCAAAGAGCCAAAGGACCCAGGTTTGACTCTCCAGGACCCACGTAAGCTAGATGCACAAGGTAGTACACTGTGCTTGCCTTGAAGCCTAAGGACCCAGATTTGATTCCCCAGTACCTACATAAGCCAGACGCACATGGTGGCGCATGCATCTGGAATTCATTTGTAGTGGCTGGAGGCCCAGGCACGTCCATTCTCTATCTACCTTTATCTCTCTCTCAAATAAATAAATATTTTTTGAAAAAACAGAGAAGTGATATAAAAACATGTAAGCTATCTAGCTGAAAGATACAACAAAAGAATAAAGAGGAATGTTCTTTGCTACATTAAAAACATTTGCTGGCTGATGTGGCACACACTGATATGAAATTGCTGAAGAGGTAAGGCAGGAGATTCGTAGGAGTTCAGGGCCAAAAAAACTGGGCTGGAGAGATGGCTTAGTGGTTAAGCCACTTGCCTGCAAAGCCAAAGGACTCAGGTTCAATTCCCCAAGACCCACATAAGCCAGATGCACAAGATGGTACATGCATCTGGAGTTCGTTTGCAGCGGCTGAAGGCCCTGACACAACCAATCTCTCTCTCAAAAAAACAAACAAACAAACAAACAACAACAACAAAAAAAAACCGTTAGCATAATTAACAGGAAGGAAAACAGAAGCTTTCCCCCTGTGGTGATGAAGCCTTCCTCCTTGAGGAAGCAGACTTACCATGTGGCAGTGTGATGCTCGCTCCGTCGATGATGGCCTGAGCCAGTTCATGGTCATTGCTCTCAAAAGCATGAGCAGCAGCCTTTAAGGCATCCCAAATCTCTTTTCGGCCTTCAAAAGCAGGTGCAGTGTCCCAGAATTCATCCCTCTTGCTGCGCAGTTGTCCATCTGTCATGGGATAATCGCTTTTCCATTTTGGTTTCTCCTTTTTCAAAGGCTGGTTACGTCCTAGAGCAACTGAAAAGAAAAGAGGCTAACATCAAAATTTACAAGATACTTTTCTTTGTAGGAAAAGTTACCTGCTCAGATTTCTATTTTGGATTCTTCAACCAAATTTATAGCTAGATGTCTGCCTACTGGCTAATTTTGCCTACTAGCTAATCTCTTGCTGCAATACTCCTAAGCCATTTCAGAAAAAACTGAGGACATTAGTAGCTATACGCAAATCAATCTTCCTTCCTTTCATCCTTTTCTCCCTCCCACCCTTCTGAGACAGGCTCTCACTTTTAGCTCAGGCTATGCTTGAGCTCATGGTAATCCTGCCTCAATCTCCCAAGTGCTGACATTATAGGCATGAGCCACCACACCAGGCTACAAAATTTTCACTGAGTCAGTAACTCTGCTCCACTCAATATGCCTCTCCAGAGGATGATTAAAAAAGATGACATAGCCTAGGAAAGATCCCTGGCCATGCACAGCCTCACTCTGACACGGGGGTCTCCCCCTTGGCGATGCTGTCAGTGCACAGACACATGCAAAACTCCACCAAAGACCCTTTACCCTGATGATTGGTATTATATTTTATTAGTACTAGTATTTTTTGTTTTTTCGAGGTAGGATCTCACTCTAGCCCAGATCTACCTGGAATTCTCAGGGTGGCCTCGAACTCATGGCAATACTCCTACCTCTGCCTCCCGAGTGCTGGGATTAAAGACGTGTGCCACCATGGCCCAGCTTTATTATATTTTAATGTATATGTGAATATATTGAAAATAATTTTTTTCTTGGTGTTTGTTTTGTTTTGCTGTTAGCCTCTATGTGCTAGGATCATAAGACTTTGCTTATCTGTAAGGTTTAATTTGATATGTAAATATTTCAAAGCAGGATGCCTTGTGGTTTTGGCCTTGCACTATGTTGGTAAGATTGATTTACTGCTTAAGATCACTTTATCCAATTTTTACTGATTTTTTTTTGAGGTAGGGTCTCACTGTAGCCCAGGCTATCCTGGAATTCACTATGTAGTCTCAGGCTGGCCCTGAACTCACGTCAATCCTCCTACTTCTGCCTTCCCAGTGCTGGGATTAAAGGCGCGAGCCACTATGCCCGGTTACTGAACTTTTTATGTAATAAATAAAAACAGTTAAGAAGCTTGGAAAAAATAATTACATTTACAACAAATATACCACTCTGGTGAGAGACATTAACAAGAGGCAGATTATGCATGAGCCCAGGTAAGGAATATATGGAAAATTTCTGTACCTTCCTCTTAATTCTGCTGTGAACCTAAGCCTACTCAAAAACAAAACAAACCCTATCTTGAAAAACCAAACCAAAACAAAACTAACAAAAACACCAGGGGCTGGGGAGATTGCTCAGTGGCTAAAGGTACATATTTGCACAGCCTGCCAGCCCAGGTTCAATTCCTCAGCACCCAAGTAAAAATGGATGAGGATTCATGTACAGTGAAAAGAGACCCTGGTGTGCTCATACATAACACATGCATGCAAATAAGTCACCCCTCTCCCCCCAGGTAGGGTCTCACTCTAGCTCAGGCTGACCTGGAATTAATTCACTCTGTAGTCTCAGTGTGGCCTCAAACTCACTGTGATCCTCCTACCTCTGCCTCCTGAGTGCTGGAATTAAAGGTCCAGTCCAAATAAGTAATTTTTATAAAAACAACCTAGAATAAGTGTTTCATTAGACTAATATGGGCAGAAGACTGTTAGGTAGGGATGTCCTAACAGTTTATTATCAAGCTCTTTGGACAGAGAAGGCCAGAAGCAGGAGCTGAGAATAGCCAAAGCAAAAGGACTTGCAATATGCAATGGAAAAGCCAACCTAGACCATGCATCCTCTGGGATCTAAGTACCTTTCTGTGAAACACAAACCAATTTAGAAAAGGGTCATATGTCGCTGGGCATGGTGGTGCATGCCTTTGATCCCTGTACTCAGGAGGCTGAGGAGGATCCTTGTAAGTTCGAGGCCAGCCTCGAGCTACAGAGTGAGTTCCAGGTCAGTCTGGGATACAGTGAGAGACCCTATCTTGAATGAAAAAACAAAACAAAACAAAACAGAACAAAACAGAACAAAAAGCAGGGTTATACAGAAGGGCAGAATAAGTACTTCATCTTTCTGGAGGAAGTACGACTAGACCCGATAATCCTGCGGGCCAGTGGATAAGCTCGCAACTACAAGGAACCTAAGGTCCGCCAATGCCTTCTGCTCTAATGCCAGTCCACCAGCTGAGGACAAAGGCCACACTCTCTTCGGCAGCACCTCTCCTCGGGGGCTATAGTGTCACGTAGCTTCTTTGTAGTCAGCTCCTCACCTAGGCTGTATGCTTTAGACCTGTTTCCACGAGTCACATTGACCCACAGAGCCATGCACCATATGGATAAGGAAGTCTCATTGATGGAAAAGTAGAAAGAATAATGGTGTATTATCTATATCTATCGAGGTTGTCAATGAAAACTTTTTTATTAATTGGCAAAAAAGGCTGGGCATGGTGGCACATGTCTATAATCCCAGCCCTCAGGAGGCAAAGGTAGGAGGATCTCTGTGAATTCAAAGCCACCCTGGGACTACATAGTGAATTCCTGGTCAGCCTGAGCTACAGTGAGACCCTACCTTGAAAAACCAAAAAAGTACAAAGAAAATGATTCTACAGTATCAATAAGTTAAGCACTCCCTTATTGGCCCTGGCTATGTTGCGTTATACACAACAGAGGAGAAAATAACTCCAGGCCCTAAGCAATCTCTACACCTCATCTGTGTTATATTCCCAGCTGACAGGACTAAGACGACAGAGTTTGTGTGAGTCAAGACTGAACTGGACCAAACTCACCTTACTAAGTCTGGACACCTGATCTCAGGGCAGAACATGTCAGGGTCCAACTGCTTTCTCCCTTAAGTCCTTCAGTACTGACTCAAGGTACCATCTGAGCCTTTAGCTCACCTTTATGCACTGGAAAGCAGGTGGGCTCTGGAGGAATGGTCAGAGATAGCAGAGAGCCTGTCCAGCGATGCAGGTGGAAATAGAGCCCTTATGTAACAGACACACATGCAGTGTCTACTCAGGGTAACGCTGTACATGAGTCTATGAGGCTTAATTCAAGAGGGAAAAATCTACCCTATCATTGGCTTTTCCTGTACCTTCCCAATGATCTTGGGAAGTGAGGGTGGAGACGCATTCTCCAGAACACGCCCAATAACACAGCTGACCCAGTGATTCCGCAGGGGTGAAATGCAAAGGCATTTTCAGTTTTGCAGCATTATCTTCTACACAAGCCAGAAACAGCTAACTCACAACATTCGGTTTCTGGCTCAGTAATTCGAAGATGGGGCTCAGCAATCAGGAGAGAATGGGGCAAGATTCCTATTTGAGGAATCTTGGGGTCCCCTGAGCAGTTGCAGACCTGCATGTTCATTAAAAGGATCCAAGAGACAGCTTGGTAGGTAGTTTTTCTTGTCACTGCTACAGAATCACAAAGCAAAGGCAAGAACAACAAAACCTCTACTCCCCACCACCTGAGACTTGAGCAACCCAAAGAAGCCTTCAGACCAGTTGAGGTGGTGTCCACATATAATACTACTCAAGAAGGCTGGGACAGGAGGATGAGGAGGCCAGTCTGGGTCTACACGGGAAGCCCTTTAGCTCAAAAAGGAGGTTGTCTCACATCAGGGAAATGCAAATTAAAACTACTTTGAGATTTCATCTCATTCCTGTCAGAATGGCTACCATCATGAAAACAAATGACAATAAATGCTGGCGAGGATGTAGAAAAAGAGGAACGCTTTGACGCTGTTGATGGGAATGCAATCTGATACAGCCATGGTGGACATCAGTGTAGAGGTTCCTGAGACAGCTAAAAATATGACCCAGCTATACCACTCCTGTATCTTAAGGACTGTCTCACTACCTTAGAGATACTTGCTCAACCATGTTTATTACCGCTCTAGTCACAATAGCTAGGAAATGGAACCAGCCTAGATGTCCCTCAACTGATAGTGGATAATGAAGATGTGGTATATTTATACAATGGAGTTCTACTCAGCGGTAAAGAAAAATGAAGTTATGGCCAGGCATGGTGGCACACACCTTTAATCCCAGCATTTGGGAGGCAGAGGTAGGAGGATCACTGTTGAGTTCGAGACCACCTTGAGAGTACATAGTGAATTCCAGATAAGCCTGGGCTACCCTACCTCGGGAAAAAAAAAAAAACAAAAAAACCAAAAAAAAAAACCAAAAATGAAATTGTCAGGGAAATGGATGGATCTGGAAAGGATTATACTTAGTGAGGTAACTTGGACCCAGAAAGCCAAACAGCATGTCTCTATCATTTGTGCATCCTAGCTACAAATGATTAGACTTCTATGTGAGTTAGAATAAAACTCAGAAGCAGAGTCCAGTAAGCTAGAAAGGGGACATAAAGGGAATAGAAGGTTTGGGGGGGGGGGTGACTTAAGGGGATGGTATTGTATGATTAATGGGGGTGGAAAGGCCTAAGTGAGGTCAGAAGCTGGAGCCGCTTCTGCCTGCTTCTGTGGTCTCTAGACACTCTGGATCTCTCCTACTTATCTTCTGCTGTGGTTGATAATTTCTTATGCACCTTCACTACAAACCACCAAAAACTAATTCCCGACACATGAGCCACCTTGTGCATCTGGCTTACATGAATACTGGGGAATCAAACCTGGGTCCTTAGGCTTTTTGCAGGCAAGTGCCTTAATCACTAAGCCATCAGTCCATACCAGCTGAGGTGATTTTTCTTCTTTTTTTTTTTGGTTTTTCGAGGTAGGGTCTCACTCTAGCCCAGGCTGACCTGGAATTCACTACAGAGTCTCAGGGTGGCCTCGAACTCACAGCAATCCTCCCACCTCTGCCTCCCGAGTACTGGGATTAAAGGCGTGCACCACCACGCCCGGCTAGCTTTCCTACTTCTTGAGTTCATTGGCAAAACTGCCTTTGGCATCCTTTCTCTGCAGTGTTGTTCGGTTTGAGCGTCAACTTTGCTATACTGTAAATCTTGGATGTCCCTCAAAGCCCATGTGTTGGTCTGCGGAGTGATATTTAAAGGCCTAGCGGAAGGCTGTTAGGTCTTTCAGGATCTTGAAAGGAGTAGTAGAACCCTGACACCTCCATTCTGTGTCTGCCACAACCCATTAGATTAGTTTGGCTCCACTGTGTCCCCACCAGTGTGAGTGTCGCCACATACTCAGAGCATATGGCCCAATCAATGAGCTGAAACCACCAAATCTGTAAGTGAGAGTACACCTTTTCTCATTGCAAGTTGCTTATCTGGGGTACTCTGCTTTAGTGACAACGCTGCACCCTCACCTTTTAGCCCTTCCTTGTTATGCAGCCACATCTACACTCACAACAGCACCCTACTTCTCAGTATCCGTATGTGTTTTAGTCAACTCAGGCTGCTGCAACAGAATACTGTGTACTGGGTGACTTCAACCAAATTCCATTTCTAACACTTCTGAACACTGGGATGTCCAGAATCAAAGTGGTGGCTGACGTGGTGCTTGGTGAAGACCCTCGTGGTTAACACACACATGGCTGCCTTCAGGCTGTGTCCTCACATGGTAGACTGAGATCATCTCATCTGTCTCATAAGGCCACTAATCCCATTCATGAGTTCCCCATTGTCATGAACTGACCTCTCAAGGGCTCTACCTCCAAAGACTATGCACTGGGTACTAGAGTTTTAACCTGGACATTTTCAGGGGGGATACAAGCAGTTCATAGGAATGGGGGAACTTCAACAGCTATGTAAACATGAGAGAAGTGGTTATAGGCTCAGAGATGAAGGACCTTAAATAGTACATTCATATCTTTTTAAATTTTAAAATATTTGATTTATTCAGAAAGGGAGAGAGAGGAAGAGGCATACAGAAAATGGACGCCAGAGCCTTCAGCCAGTGCAAATGAACTCTAGCCACATGGGCCACCTAGTCTATCTGGTTTCCATGGATACTGGGGAATCAAACCTGGGTCTTTAGGCTTCACAGGCAAGTGCCTTAACCACCAAGCCATCTCTCAAGGCCTACAATCTTTTTTTAAAAATATTTTATTTATTTATTTGCAAGCAGAGAGAGAAAAGAGACAGAGGGAATGGGTGTGCCAGGGCCTCCAGCCACTGCAAACAACCTCCAGAAGCACCACCTCCTACATCTGGCTTAGGGAATCGTACCTGGGTCCTTAGACTTTGCAGGTAAGTGCCTTAACCGCTGAGTCATCTCTCCAGCCCCCTATACTCCTTTTTATAGCTGAATTATTTGATTGTAGACATGACAGTTTACTTCTAAAAATTTCACATCTCTCCTTTATGAGTAAGACTTCCAATGTCACTATAATGCCATTATTATACTTAAAGAAATCAAATTTCTTTTAAAAATTTTTAAAATTTATTTGCAAACAGAGAAAGGGGGCCTCCAACTACTACAAATGAACTCCAGATGCATGCACCTGCCACTTTGTGCATCTGGCTTTATGTGGGTACTGGGGAATCGAACCTGGGTTAGGCTTTGCAGGCAAGTGCCTTAACCACTGAGCCATCTCTCCAGCCCAGAAGTGAAATTTATTAATGTTGTTTTTGTTAAAATTTATTTATTTGGGAGAGTTGGCTTAGTGGTTAAGGCGTTTGCCTGAAAAGCCGAAGGACCCAGGTTCAATTCCCCAGGACCCACGTACGTCAGATGCACAAGGGGGTGCATGCATCTGGAGTTCGTTTGCAATGGCTAGAAGCCCTGGCACACCCATTCTCTCTCTCTCTCTCCTTGCAAATAAATAAATAAATAATAAAATTTACTTATTTGGGCTGGTGTGCTAAATGCACAGGAAGGGAATGGCAGTCATAAATCTGCTCTTCAGAAGATAAAGGAACTTCACACTAAGTTGTTACAATGTCAGTTCTCTTTAGAAATTATGAAAACCTGGGGAGATGACTCAGTGATTGAAGGCGCTTGCTTGCAAAGCCTGCTGACCTGAGTTCGGGCCCCCAGTACCCACGTAAAGCCAGATGCACAAAGTGGCACATTTGTCTGGAATTCGTCTGCAGCAGTAAGAGGTCCTGGTATGCCCATATATTCCCCTCCCCCCACAAATATATAAAAAATATTTTTATAAGATTTCCTACTTAACTTTATTATTTATTTTATTTATTTATTTGAGAGCGACAGAGAGAGAGAGAGAGAGAGAGAGAGAGAGAGGGAGGGAGGGAGAGAATGGGCGTGCCAGGGCCTCCAGCCACTGCAAATGAACTCCAGACATGTGCACCCCCTTGTGCATCTGGCTAACGTGGGTCGTGAGTCCTGGGGAATCGAGCCTCGAACCGGGGACCTTAGGCTTCACAGGCAAGCGCTTAAATGCTAAGCCATCTCTCCAGCCCTAAAAAATATATATATATAGAAATTAGGCACCTTGAATCCCAGCACTTGGGAGGAAGAGGTTGGAGGACAGATGTGAATCTGAGCCAGTCTGGGACTATGTGGTGAATCCAGGTAAGCCTAAGGTAGAGTGAGACCCTACCTCAAAAAATCAAACTAAAAAAAAGAGCAATGAAAGAAATTAGGGCTGAGGAAATGGCCTGTGTTTGATTTCTCAGTACCTACATAAAACCAAATGCACAAAATGGCACATACATCTGGAGTTTGCAGTGGCAGAAAGCCCTGGTGTGTGCCCATTGTCTCTGCTTGTTAATAAAAAAATAAAATTTACCTGGAGAGATGGCTTACAGTTAAGGCACTAGCCTGCAAAGCCAAAGAACCCTGGTTTGATTCCCTAGAACCCTGGTAAACCAGATGCACATGGTGGTGCATGCATCTGGAATTCATTTGCAGCAGCCAGAGGCCCTGGCGTGCCCATTCTCTCTCTTTCTCTCTCCTTCTCCCCCTCTTTCTCTCTCTCACATAAATAAAAATTTTAAAGTAATTTTTTTTTTTTTTTTTTTTTTTTTTTGGTTTTTCGAGGAGGGTCTCACTCTAGCCCAGGCTGACCTGGAATTCACTATGGAGTCTCAGGGTGGCCTCGAACTCATGGCGATCCTCCTACCTCTGCCTCCCGAGTGCTGGGATTAAAGGCGTGCACCACCACGCCCGGCTTTTTAAAGTAAATTTTTTAAAACATATTTTAAATTTATTTGAGAGAGAGAGAGAGATAGGCACACCAGGGCCTCAAGCCACTGCAAATGAACTCCAGACACATGCTCCACCCCTTGTGTCTGGCTTACATGAGTATTAGGGTATCAAACCTGGGTCCTTAGACTTTGGAAGCAAACGCTTTAACAGCTAAGCTATCTCTCCAGCTCTTTCTATTTTTTTAATTAAAAATTTTACTCATTTGTTTATTTGAGAGCTGGGCATGGTGGCACACCTTTAATCCCAGCCTCGGGAGGCAGAGGTAGGAGGATCACTGTGAGTTCAAGGCCACCCTGAGACTACATAGTGAATTCCAGGTCAGCCTGGACTAGAGTGAGATCCTACTTTGCAAAACAAAACAGAACAAAAAAATGTATTTATTTATTTGAGAGAGAGAAAGAGGCAGGCAGAGAAGGGGGGGAGGAGAGAATGGACACACCAAGGGCCTTCAGCCTCTGCAAACAAACTCTAGACGCATGTGTCCACCTTGTGAACCTGGGTGCTTTAGCTTTGCAGGGAAAGTGCCTTAACCACTAAGCCATCTCTCCAGCCCTCTTTTTAAAATTTTTTAAATGCTTACTATTTTTTCTTTCATACAATACCTATTTATTTTTAGTTATAAAACACTTATTTGCACCTTTATCTTAGTAGTGTTCGTTTTTGTAAGTGCTTTATAAATACTAACATATTAAATTCTTACACCTGTTTCTATGTCTTAATGAGAGGATGGCTGAAATAAATTTGCTAAAAGCTCATTTTTTCCAGTTATTTTTTATTTGACAAAGGTGTACTAGGCAGTAAACCTTATTTACTATTTTTGTTCTTTGAGGTAGGGTCTCACTATCCCAAACTGACCTTGGAACTCAATGTAGCCTAGTAGCCAGGCTGGCCTGAACTCATGACGATCTTCCTGCCTCTCTCTGCCTCCCAAGTGCTGGGATTAAAGTTGTGTGCCACCATGCCCTGCCAAATTTATTTACTTTAACATGAGGCTTTTAATAAAACCTCAGATAGTACAGTGCGAATTCTACATTGTTAGTGTTTCTTGAGAGATGGCTTAGTGGTTAAGGTGCTTCCCTGCAAAGCCAAAGAACCCAGGCTCTATTCCCCAGGACCCACATAAACCAGATGCACAAGGTGGCTCATGCATCTGGAGTTCACTGCAATGGCTGGAGGGCCTCCCTCTCTCTTTTCCTCCCTCTCTTCTTTCCTTCCTTCCTACTTACCTACCTCTTTTTCAAATAAGTAAGTAAATAAATAAATAAAATAATTTAAACTGGGTATGGTGGTGCAAACATTTAATCGTAGCACCTGGAAGGCAGAGGTAGGATTGCTATCAATTCAAGGCCACCCTTAGAGTGCACAGTGAATTCCAGGCCAGCCTACCTTGAAAAATAAAACAAATAAAATAAAAATAATAATTTGTGTAGATTTAATAAACATTTAGTAATTGACATTCTATACTCAGATGTGTTCATTACATATGTTTATGATTTAGAGACCAAGGTAGAAATAAAAGTAAGTTTATAGACTGGAGAGATGACTTAGCCATTAAGGTGCTTGCCTGAAAGCTTAAGGACCCAGGTGTGATTCCCCAGTACCCACGTAAGCCAGATGCATGTGGTGATGCATGTGTCTGGAGTTTGTTTGCAGTGGCTAGAAGCCCTGGCATGCCCATTCCATTCACCCTGTCTGTCTCTCTCTCTCTGCCTTTCTCTCACAAATAAATAAATAAACTCGAGCCGGGAGTGGTGGCGCACGCCTTTAATCCCAGCACTCGGGAGGCAGAGGTAGGAGGATTGCCATGAGTTCAAGGCCACCCTGAGACTCCATAGTGAATTCCAGGTCAGCATGGGCTAGAGTGAGACCCTACCTCAAAAAAACAAAAAATAAAAATAAAAATAAAAATAAATAAATAAACTAGTTTAGGTAAGCTTAGTTCACGTCTTGTGAAAGGAAGCTTACATATTTATTTTGTCTTATTTACTTTTGCGAAGTAATTACTGTGAAACTTTGGGGAGAATATACATTTTAAAACATGTTTGGAATGATAATTATCCTTAAGCTGCATAAATGTACCATTTATTCTTTTTATGGGACTTTGTCCTTATGCCTAGGACAAATGTGGGCAGCAGAATTAGAGCTATTTCAAGTGTGTAGGGAAAGGACTTTGTTATAATGATTGCTTTTTCCATTGGAGTTCTCTATTTGAGGCCTTTTTTTGATTTTTTTTTTAATTGACAACTTCTATAATTATAGACAATAAACTATGTTAATTCCCTCCCCTCCACTTTCCCTTTCCAACACTACTGTCCATCATACTCCTTCCCCCTCAATCAGTCTCTTTTATTTTTATTTATTATTATTATTAAAAATATTTATTTATTAAAGAGAGAGAAAGAATGGGCGTGCCAGGGCCTCTAGCCAGTGCAAACGAACTCCAGATGCATGTGCCATCATATGTATCCAGTTTACGTGGAATCTGGAGAATCCAGCCTGGCTCCTTAGGCTTTGCAGGCAAGCGCCTTAACTGCTAAGCCATCCCTCCAGCCCTATTTTTGGTTTTTCGAGGTTAGGGTTTCACTCTAGCCCAAGCTGACCTAGAATTTACTATGTAGTCTCAGGGTGGTGTTGAATTCACTGCGATCTTCCTACCTCTGCTTCCTGAGTGCTGAGATTAAAGGTGTGTGCCACCATGCCTGTCTTTCTCTTTCATTTTGATGTCATTTTTTCCCCCCTCCTATTTTGATGGTCTTATGTAAGTAGTGTCAGGCACTGTGAGGTCATGGATATCCGGGTCATTTTGTGTCTGGAAGAGTGCATTGTAAGGAGTCCTACCCTTCCTTTGGCTCTTACATTCTTTCCACCACCTCTTCCACAATGGACCCTGAGCCTCAGAAGGTGTGATAGAGATGTTTCAGTGCTGAGCACTCCTCTGTCACTTCTCAGTACTATGATGCCTTCTGAGTCATTCCAAGGTCACCACCATCTGAAAAGAGAAGGTTCTCTACCAAAAGTGAGAGTAGCATTAATATATGGGTAAGAACATTAAGAGAAGTGCTTACCAGGCAGTTTGGTGAGCACAGTATCTACATTTAGCCAGACAACAATAGACATTACACCCCTAGGGGCTCAACCCTGTTGTAGGTTTTCAGTATCATGCATGTATTCCCTCCCGTAGAGTGGACCTCCAGTCCAATTAGAGAGTGGTTTGTTTCCCCCCATAACAGACATGCCACTATTGCACCTGTTGGCTCATTTGGCCTGCCTGGCCAAAGTTAAGGCTTGCAGTGCCCTGTTGAGTGTCTCTACTGGTGATTTCTCTCTCTCCCATTGAACTGCATTCAGTGTGGCTTTTTCCAGCTTTCTGTCAGCTGGTCTACATGGAGGAGGTTTTCAGCTCAGCTCCAGCAGGATTTCTCAGTGACCTTGCAGCCCACTGTATATGCAGTCTTCAGCAATAGGGTCTTACCATCTATTCCTGGTGGGAAATCAAGGGCCTCAGCAATGGCCTGTAATGTTTTGGGGTCATCAGTGACCTCCCCGGCTAACAACTCATTGGAAGGTATCCCATCCCTGGCACTGAAATTTTTTCTGGTAACAATCTATGGCTTCTGGCTGTTTCATTGTCTAAAAAAGTAGGTTTCCATATGACTTTTCCCCCTCCCTCCCTC
Source organism: Dipus sagitta (assembly GCA_036346955.1). Classification (NCBI taxonomy): domain Eukaryota; kingdom Metazoa; phylum Chordata; class Mammalia; order Rodentia; family Dipodidae; genus Dipus; species Dipus sagitta. Next base: position 44,151,291 of record CM070777.1, on the reverse strand, counting down.
TTTATTCCCTTTCTAGCTTACTGGCCTCTGTTACTGAACTTTATTCCTGCTCACAAAGAAGTCCAATCATTTGTAGCTAGGATCCACATATGAGAGAGAACATGTGACATTTGGCTTTCTGGGCCTGAGTTATCTCACTAAGTATAATCTTTTCCAGATCCATTCATTTTCCTCAAATTTCTTTTTCTTTGCTGCTGAATAGAACTCCATAGTGTAAACGTGCCACATCTTCATTATCCACTCATCAGCTGAGGGACATCTAGGCTGGTTCCATTTCCTAGCTATTGTGAATAGAGCACCAATAAACATGGTTAAGCAAGTATCTCTTAAGGTAGTGAGATGAGTCCTTAAGATATATGCCTAAGAGTGGTAGAACTGAGTCATATGATACATCTATTTTTAGCTCTCTCAGGAACCTCCACACTGGTTTTCACTATGGCTGGACCAGATTGCATTCCCACCAACAGTGTAGAAGGGTTCCCCGTTTTATGCATCCTTGCCAGCATTATTGTCATTTGTGATCATGATGGTAGCCATTCTGACAGGAGTGAGATGGAATCTCAAAGTCGTTTTAATCTCCATTTCCCTGATGGCTAGGGATGTAGAACATTTTGGTTTTTCGAGGTAGAGTCTCAGCCCAGGCTGACCTGGAATTCACGATGTAATCTCAGGGTGGTCCTCCTACCTCTGCCTCCTGAGTGTTGGGATTAAAGGTGGCACCACCATGCTTGGCTATGGTTCTGTAATATAGGTTAAAATCTGGTATGATGATATGACCAGTCTTATTTTTCTTGCTCAAAATTGTTTTGGCTCTTTGAGGTCTTTTGTGCTTCCAAATGAATTTTAGGATGTATTTTCTATTTCTGTGAAGAATGCCATTGAAATTTTTTCTTTTTCAAGGTAGGGTTTCACTCTACCCCAGGTTGACCTGGAATTAACTATGTAGTCTCAGGGTGGCCTCGAACTCACGGCAATCTTCTGAGTACTAGGATTAAAGGAGTACATCACCACATCTGGCTCTGCCATTGGAATTTTGATGGGGATTGTATTAAATGTGTATATTGCTTTCGGTACGATTGCCTATTTCACAATATTGATTCTTCCAATCCAAGAACAAGGGATGTCTTTCCATTTCCTAGTGTCTTCTGCAATTTCTCTTTCTTTCTTTCTTTTTTTTTTCTTTTAAGGTAGGGTCTCACTCTCGTCCAGTGCTTTAAAGTTTTTATCATAGAGATCCTTTATTTCCTTGGTTAGGGTTATTCCAAGGTAGCTTATTTATTTATTCGATGCAATTGTGAATGGGACTGATTCTCTGATTTCATCCTCTGTGTGTTTGTTGTTAGCATATAGAAAGGCTATGGATTTCTGTGTGTTTATTTTGTATTCAGCTACATGGCTATCGGTATCAGCTCTAACAGTTTGCTGATACAGTCTTTAAGGGTCCTTTATGTATAGAATCATGTCACCTGCAGCTTTCTAATTGGACTGGAGGCCTGCTCCATGGGAGGGAATACATCCCTGATAGTGAAAAACTACAACACGGGTAAGTCATGAGCCCTATGGGTGTAATGTCTGTTGGTGTCTGGCTAAATGTAGATACTATGCTCACCAAACTGCCTGGTAAGCACTTCTCTTAATGTTCTTACCCATATATTAATGCTACTCTCACTTTTGGTAGAAAACCTTCTCTTTTCAGATGGTGGTGACCTTGGAATGACTCAGAAGGCATCATAGTACTGAGAAGTGACAGAGGAGTGCTCAGCACTGAAACATCTCTATCACACCTTCTGAGGCTCAGGGTCCATTGTGGAAGAGGTGGTGGAAAGAATGTAAGAGCCAAAGGAAGGGCAGGACTCCTTACAATGTACTCTTCCAGACACAAAATGACCCGGATATCCGTGACCTCACAGTGCCTGACACTACCTACACAAGACCATAATAAGAGGAGGGAAAAAAAATGACATCAAAATGAAAGAGAAAGACAGGCATGGTGGCACACACCTTTAATCTCAGCACTCAGCAGGGAGAGGTAGGAGGATTGCAGTGAATTCAACACCACCCTGAGACTACATAGTGAATTCTAGGTCAGCTTGGGCTAGAGTGAGACCCCAACCTTGAAAAAGCAAAGAAAGGGCTAGAGGGATGGCTTAGCAGTAAGCACTTCTCTTAATGTTTATAACCATATATTAATGCTACTCTCACTTTTAGTTACAGAATCTTCTCTTTTCAGATGGCAGTGACCTTGGGATGAATCAGAAGGCATCATGGTGCTAAGAAGAAGTGACAGAGGAGTGCTCAGCACTGAAACATCTCTATCATACCTTCCAAGCCTCAGGGTCCATTGCGGAAGAGGCAGCAGAAAGAATGTAAGAGCCAAAGGAAGGGTAGGACTCCTTACATCATGCTCTTCCGGCCACAAAATGGCCTGGATATCCATGACCTCACAGTGCCTGACACTACCTACACAAGACCCTCATAACAGGAGGAAAAAATGACATCAAAATAAGAGAGACTGATTGACAGGGTGAAGGGATATTATGGAAAGTGGAGTTTCAAAGGGAAAAGTGGTGGGGAGGGAGGAAATTATCATGGTATCACCTACAATTGTTGTCAATAAAAAAAAATAGAAATAAAGTTCTTTTTTTTTTTTTTTTTTTTTGGTTTTTTAAGGTAGGGTCTCACTCTAGCCCAGGCTGACCTGGAATTCACTATGGAGTCTCAGGGTGGCCTCGAACACACGGCGATCCTCCTACCTCTGCCTCCCGAGTGCTGGGATTAAAGGTGTGCGCCACCATGCCCGGCGAAATAAAGTTATTTTAAAAAATGAGTCAGGGGATGGAGGGATAGCTTAGCAGTTAATGCGCTTGCCTGCAAAGTCAAAGGACTCAGGTTTGATTCCCCAGGACCCACATAAGACAGATGCACATGGTGGCACATGCTTCTGGAGTTTGTTTGCAGCAGCTGAAGGCCCTGGTGTGCCCATTCTCTCTCTCTCTCTATCTGCCTCTTTTTCTCTCTCTCAAATGAATAAAATAAATAAAAAGTTTTTTTTTAAGGAGTTAGAACTTAGGCCTAATATGGAAAATTCTCAATGTATTCATAGTATAAAAATAAAAAGGCATGGTGGTGCATGCCTTTAATACCAGCACTCGGAGAGAGAATTGCCATGATTTTGAGGCCAGCCTGAGACTACATAGTGAATTCCAGGTCAGCCTGGGCTAGAACAAGACCCTATCTCAAAAAAAACAACCAAAAGAGGGGTGGGATTATAAATAAAAAATAACAGAGTTGAGTGGGGGAGGAGATGGAGAAAGAAAAGAGAAGGAAAGAAAAGCTATAGGGAGGATCAACAGGCTAGTTTCAAATTTCTATTTACCTATAGATTTTAGGCCCTTGCCTAATCCTCCCACATAGTTTTATGTTCACTGAGCAGTGAAACTGACCAGGCATATCACAGAGAGAGCCCAGCAACAGAAAGGAAGACACTCATCTACGAGCTGGTGCTTATGTGGGACACAGAAACAATACTTGAACAGAATGCTTGATGTCATCTAATAACACACATGACTGCCCTTCCCTTTCCTCCACGCTTTTACTGTTAAAATATCCTTGAAGATTTTGACAGAAGCCAAAATGTTCTAGGTCCACTGAAGTCCATCTCCCTTCACTGCTAAAATGGAACAATACATAAATAAAAGTTGAAAATAGTGGGCAGGTGGGGAGGAGCCAAAGCTTAGAAGACCCCCACTGGGGTCAGCTTGATGTTCTGCTTTTCCCTCAAAGACCCAAAGGCAGCTCGAGCATGGAGACACAGAGGACTGGGTGCTCGATGAGCAACAACAGGGCTGACTTTTGGCTAGAGTGGTTGGAGAAAAAGCCCTTAAACACTGGAAATGAGGGGCAGGAGCAGTGGCTCACTTGGTAACAAACTTTGCCATGCAAGTGTGAGGATCGGAACTCAGACCCCAGGTAAATGATGGACAGACTTAGTGGCCCACCTTAATCACAGCTCTTGGGAGGCAGAGGCTGGGGATCCTGGGGCAGGCTGGCTAGCTACACTAGTCAAACTGGTAAGCCCTGGATTCAAATGAGAGACCCAGTCTCAGTAAAATAAGGTAGGGAGTGATTTAGGAAAATACTTGATGTCAACTTCTGGCCTCCACACACAAGTGCACATGTGTACTCATACATATGGACATGCACACACACACACACACACACACACACACACACGTAAAAACTGAGAGAAAGTTTTAAAAATTTTCAAATCTGTCAATATTAATGGTGGTGTGATTACAAAAAGCTCAGTGAGCTGGGCTTGGTTGCGCATATCTTTAATACCACCACTTGGGAGGCTGAGGTAGGGGGATTGCTGTAAGTTTGAGGCCAGCCTGAGGCTAATTCCAGGTCAGCCTGGGCTAGAGCAAGACCCTACCTCGAAAAACCAAAGGAAAAAAGAAAAAAAAAGTAAGTAAGAAAACCTGTGTTTTGAGACAAAACCAGGAAAGAAAGGTATTACGGGGCTGGAGGGACAGCTAGGCTGTTAAGGCATTTGCCTGCAAAGCCAAAGGACCTAGGTTCGATTCCCCAGGGCCCACGTTAGCCAGATGTACAAGGGGGTGCACGTGTCTGGAGTACATTTGCAATGGCTGGAGGCCCTGGCACACCCATTCTCTCCCCCCTTCTCTGTCAAATAAATAAATAAAAATTAAAAAAAGAAAAGAAAAAGGGTACTACAACATGAAGACATTAACAAGGGTTACTTTTTCTCTCTCCTTCCTGTCACTTTATTATCACCACACTGCCCTGAAGGCAATCCCAATTCCATGAAGTATGAGATAATGCTGGCAACCACTGAGAAGAATCGCTCTTTCTAGCTAGAAGGCAGAGCACAGGGACCTCTGGGAATGGAGCCACAGAGAGGAAAATGCAGAGCAGAAGCAGCTGGAGAACAGCCTATAATCTGTTTGAACTAAGCCAAGCCCAGGACAGGACACATCACTGACCTGCACACACATAGGGGTGGACCCAAAACAATGGCTGAGGAATTAACTGATAGAAACCACACAACTCTAACCAGTTACTTCCCTGGTGCTGCCATTATGCCTAACAAAGATTTTTAAAAGCAAATCGAAGCCAGGCATGGTGGTTTTAATCTCAGAACTTAGAAGGCAGAGGTAGGATTGCTGTGAGTTTGAGTATGTTCCAAAGTCATTATAGGTTTGAGTGAGACCCTGCCTTGAACCTCCCCATGCCAAAAAAAAAAAAAAAAAAAAAAATCAGAATTACTAACACAAAAGGAAAGCAAGAACCTAACCAGGGAGGGAGACTGCCAAAAACACAAGGGCAATCACTCAGTGACTGAAGGTGCTTTTTTGTTTTGTTTTTCGAGATAGGGTTTCACTGTAGTCCAGGCTGACCTGGAATTCACTATGTAGTCTCAGGGTGGCCTCGAACTCATCATGATCCTCCTACCTCTGCCTCCCGAGGGCTGGGATTAAAGGCATGCGCCACCATGCGCAGCCTAACGGTGCTGGTCTGCAAAGCCTGCTGGCCTGGGTTCCAGTCCTCAGTACCCACTTAAAGCCAGATGCACAAAGTATTTATGCATCTGGAGTGAGTTTTCAGTGGCAAGAGGCCCTGGTGCACCCATTCTCTCTTTGTCTCTCTCCTCACAAACATAAAACAAAACAAAACAAACTGGTGTTTTTCAGGAAATCTAATAAAGACTGACTCTATAGCATTCAAAATGTCCAGGAAACAATCCAGTGTTGCTCAGCACGAAAGAACTAGGAATATGTGACCAATTTTCAAGAGAAAAGATGACAAATGGAAAGCCTTGATATGATCCACATGTTGGAATTACCAGACTTCAACACAGTTATTAAATCATGTTTCATGAGCTTAAAAACCCTAAAAAAAACTTTAAGTGAAAAGTTCATCTTCTCATTCTTTCTTTGTTTCACTTTTTTCTTTTTCAAACAGTGTCTCACTATGTAGGCCAGACTGGCCTTAAACTTATGGTCCTCCTTCCTTAACCTCTCAAGTACTGGGATTACAGACATGTGTCACCCTGTCCAGCAGGTTAAAAAAGTTCTTTTTTCTTCTTCTTTCTCTCTCTCTCTTTGGTTTTTTGAGGTAGGATTTCTCTCACACTAGCCCAGGCTGACCTGGATGGAATTCACTATGTAGTCTCAGGGTGGCCTTGAACTCATGGCAATCCTCCTACCTCTGCCTCCTGGGTGCTGGGATTAAAGGCGTGTGCCACGATGCCTGGCAAGAAGTTCTTTTTTTTTTTAAAGTTTATTTATTGGCAGTGGGGGGTGGGTGGGATGAGACAGAAAGAATAGGCACATCAGGGCCTCTTTAGACTGCAACGGAACTCCAGATGCATGGTCCACTGTGTGCATGTGGCTTAATGTGAGTACTGGGGATGTGAACCCAGGCCGTCAGGCTTTGCAAGCAAGTGCCTTTAACCACTGAGCAAACTCCCCAGTCCCAAGAGGTTCTTAGTAGAGAAACCAAAACTATAATTGAGAACCAAATATAAACTCTAGACATGAAAATCAGTATCTAAAATTTAAAAATTACCCCCAGAAGCCACAAGAACTTCCTTAACTGCATGTTGCTGGAGGAGACTCCCCTAGAACTGAGAAGCACAAGGATGAAGAGCCCTGGAGGCTGCAGACAACTGTACAGTGCCAAGCCGCTCCCTCCCATCCACAAGTGCCATGTGGAAGCTTTCAGCGCTATGCTCCCTATGTCATGACTTTCCTAAGAAACACCAGCCATGCCTCAGCCCGTCCCTGCCAGACCACGGGTGTGGAGGTTCACGTACCCTGCTGGATAACTCAATACTTAGATTCTACAAGGACAGCCTCCACTTGCCAGAGCAGGTCCATGTGTTCCAGTGACTTGGTTGCAGTAGGGATTAGAGATGTTGATGGTTCTTTCTGCTGTCAGGACGGTTTACCTCAGAGTGCCATCTTCACCAAGGACCACATGGTGAAGAGAGTGATGCATACATGTAAGACACAGCAGAGGAAATAGCAACAACTCAAGACACACCTGGTTGGCATCTTCTAGCCACTTTGGCTAATCTCCTGACCTGTTTCTACCACGAGATGAGAAAGAAAAGGAAGCTACAGGTGAAGGAGACAAGCTCTGCAGATACACACCAGGGGGAGCTGTCCTGGCTGATGTGGTGCTGGAGAAACGCCAGCAGCAAGTGGGCTTCCCAGTCTTGGGGAGAAGGTGCAGCCCTTATTCTCAAAAACAGACACTTGAGACGGGAGAGCTCTAGACCTGCTCACCAAGAGTGAGGGCAGGTCTAGACAAGCCTGTGGAGTGACCCCACGGCTCAGGAGGGCTTCAAGGCCAACACTATTCAAAAAGGTGGGTGTTGTTTGGGGCCTGGTGATGGAACAGTTGCTAGAGAAATTCAAGCTGCAATTACTGGTCCATTCACATGAGTGCAAACACAGAGGTCTCAAATTTTGCCACAAGCAGGTGTTAACCACCTTTCGTCACTATAGACTGGCAGCAACAGAAGGGCCTAAACCATCTGAAGCCAGCTCTAACCCCACATTTCATGAAGCATCAAGCTTACAAGGCCACCCACACACTCATCATGAGCAAAGGGTTGATGAGGTACAAGAATCAGGTCTGGGAGGTCTGAGGGAAGTTATTTACTCATGCCTTTGACCTCCTTGGTGAACTGAAGATGTGAAACACAGAGAAAGTGGGCTTAAGCATCCCATGTGGCAGGAGGCCTCTGACTACCACTAGGAATGCTGAAACTACAGATGAACCACTGCAGAACACCAGCTCTGGCTGGGGGACTTGGGAAAAGAGGCCCTGTGGTGAGAGAACACACCATCGAGTTTGCTGAATAAACTACCAAAATCCATGCAACTTGGAGATGATTTTAGGATCACAGGCAGCGATCATTCCGGGTTCATCTCCTGGACGAGTTCAGACAAGTGGAAGACAGTCAATCCTCACGTGAACAGATCATGGGTGACTGTACCTGTGCCCAGGCTCACAGCACTGATGGCAACAGGGATGACAGTACTGACAAAATGCATTCCTGGAAGGCCTCTGTCTGGGGAGCCATCTGCTTCTCAAGGCGATGCCTCAGCTCAGCCAGCGGAGACAAGCTCACAGTGCGCAGCAGTCTATACGCACAGAGAACAGTCTGCTCTCGACTGCTCACAGAGCCTAGCAGACAATGCTGAGCTGGGTGCTTCACGCACTTGTGGAAACTTCTGCAGAGAATCTGCCTACCAACATGCACCGGAATACCTGTTTACCTGGCGTAGATGGAGTAGGTATAGGGCATGTGCATGTGCATATAGATGCCGAGCCAACTCTCAGAATCTTCACAAAGTAGACTAAATGTAAGTCCTTTAAAATTCTCAAGTCTAAACTGGGTGCGGTGGCACATGCCTTTAATGCCAGCACTCGGGAGGCAAAGGTAGGAAGATTGCCATGAGTTCAAGGCCACCCTGAGACTGCAGAGTGAATTCCAGGTCAGCCTGAGCTAGAGTGAGACCCTACCTTGAAAACCAAAAAAAAAAAAACAACCCTGAAATCTAATTAAGGACAACCAATAATTATGCCCTCATCATTTTCATTTTATACCTTTTTCTTCTTATTATTATTATTTTGGTTTCTCAAGATAGGTTCTCACTCTAGCCGAGGCTGACCTGGAATTCAGTATGTAGTCTCAGGCTGGCCTAGAACTCACGGCGATTCTACTACCTTTGCCTCGCAAGTGCTGGGACTAAAGGCATGTGCCACCACGCCCGGCTTACTTTTTATTTTTAGAATTTCATATTGGTTATGCGGACTCTAGATTTCAAGGTGACATGGAAGCAGAAAGGGGATGATGAGAAGGGAAGAATAAGAATGGGAAATGGAGTACATATGTCATAAAAGCAGAAGAGATTATTTGGGGAGGGGGTGAAAGAGGACCAGCAAGAGGAGAGGGTGAGGGAAAGGGTAGTGAGGGAGAGTAAGGCAGCACAATAAGTGTGCATGAAAACCTCACAGTGAAACCTACTTCTTTGTATGCTTACTAAAACATGGATGAAAAATTTGGTCATGTTATTAAAAATTCTATATATGGGGCTGAAGAGATGGCTCAGCAATTAAAGGCACTTGCTCCACAAGCCTACAGACTCAAGTCCAATCCCCAGCCAGACGCAAAGTGACCCATGCATATGGAATCACAAGGACTCTCTAGCAGAGCCTGGAGAGCCCTTGTAGCCCTCTCAGAGGCAAAATACCAAGGGACTATGTGTGAAAGGTGTTAGGAGAGGACGGAAACCTGAGCTTGTCCTCTGGCCTCCAGTGTGCACCATGGCATGCACGTCGTTCCCCCCCCCCCCCACAGAAATTAAAGCAACTTAAATTGTATATTGAATCCTATGGTCCAAACTGATATTTTTCACCATTTACTTTATTATTATAGTGGTGAATATGTACTTTTTTTTTTACTTTTTATTTTTTGATTATGTACTTTTATGTTCTGGTTTTTTCTTTTTTTCTTTTTGTTTTCTGTTTTTTCAGGTAGGGTCTCACTCTAGCTCAGGCTGACCTGGAATTCACTGTCTCAGGGTGGCCTTGAACTCACAGTGATCCTCCTACCTCTGCCTCCCAAGTGCTGGGATTAAAGGCGTGCACCACCACACCTAGCTTATGTTCTCATTTTTAAAATAAATTCAATCCAATTACTCATTTTTTTTTTCAAGGTAGGATTGCATTCTAGCCCAGGCTGACCTGGAACTCACTCTGTAGTCCCAGGCTGGCCTTGAACTCAGCAATCCCCCTACCTCTACCTCCTGAGTGCTGGGATTAAAGGCATGGGCACCACACCCACTAAAATAATACCCTAATAAACCTATCACCAAGTTCAAAAATCAGGTCAAACCATCTTGAGCCAGGGAACATGCTGGGTGCCAGGCTGAACCCCCAGAAGCCAGCTGACTGAGTGGTTCTGGCACAAGCGTGCCGAGTACAGCAGCGTCACTCAGTTGCAGCATGGTCACGCACACCAGTGTGGACGCTTCCTTCTTGGAACAGTCCCTCCACAGTGCCCGTGGAGAATCTTGCTTCCGGCTCACAGGTCACAGTTCACTCAGGTCTCCACAACCTGTGCTGGTCCTGTATCTCCTCCCATGTATCCAGACCTGTGTTGCATCTCTGCATCTCAGTCCCCACTTTCTCACTATGTCTTGCCACGAAGGTGGGTGGGAAGCACCTCCCTGGAGGTTCCTGCTAACTGCTATCCTGTCATCCAGTCATCAGTGTGGTGGTACACACCTTTAATCCCAGCACTTGGGAGGCAGAACTGTGAGTTCAAGGCCAGCCTAGGACTACAGAGTGAGTTTCAGGTCAGTTGGGCTAGAGTGAGACTCTATAAAATCCAAGTCTTAGGTTGTTTTTTTTTTTTTTTTTTTTTATACCAGGGATTGAATTTAGGGCCTTTTGCATGCTAGGCAAGTATTCTATCAGTGGGCCTTATTTTCATTTTAAGACAAGTTCTCACTAAACATTCTAGGCTGGACTTGAACTTACTATTTGCATAAATCACCTGAGTAGCTGAGATCACCTGGTCTTAACTTTATATGTTTTTGTTAGTTTTCTCTTCAGGTTGCATATTCTCAAATACTCTTCCCTTTCACAAATTCTCTCCTCTGTTTCAGTCTTGCTGCCATTATCCTGTTACTTTTTTATCATTTTACTCTATATTTTCCAGTTCTAGGATTTTCATAGTTTAATTACTAAATTTTCTATTTGGTCACATTGCCTTCCACATTTCACTGAATCTGATCTCTGTATTTTCTTGAGCTTTCTTACTTTTAACTCAAGCATTCCCTACACCTTCAGGTTCCATAACAGGCACTTTTTTTTTTTTTTCAGAGCAAGAGAATTGGCACACCAGGGCTTCAGGCACTACAATCAAATTCCAGATGTTTGTGCCACCCAGTGCACATGTGTGGCCTTGTGCTTGTGTCACCTTTGTGCATCTGGTTTACATGGGATCCAAAGAGAGATTGAACACAGGTCCTTAGGCTTTGCAGGCAAGCGCCTTAACCACCAAGCCATTTGTCCAACCCCCTTTTTGTTTTTTGAGATAGGGTTTCCCTCTAGCCCAGGCTAATCTGGAATTCACTCTGTAGTCTTAGAGTGGCCTTGAGCTTACTTGATCCTCCTACCTCCATATGGGCTATTTATTTTTATTTTTATTTTTATTTTTTTTGGTTTTACGAGATAGGGTTTCACTCTAGCTCAGGCTGACCTGGAATTCACTATGTAGTCTCAGGATGGCCTTGAACTCACAGAGATCCTTCTACCTCTGCCTCCCAAGTGCTGAGATTAAAGGTGTGTGCCACCATGCCCAGCCATATGGGCATTTTAAATCCGTCCCTTTGATGATGTCATGTTTCCAATCACTCTTGGTCCCTGGTGTCATGCAGAGAACTAAGCCACTCATCTCAGTCTTCTCAAACTGGTTTTGTCTGGGAAAGGTCTTCAATAGTTAGGCCAGAGATGCCGAGATGCCCTAACATGGTCACAAAGCCCACTAAAGGGGGCAGACCAAACACTGAGTCCCACACGTGAAGCCCAGGATTGGAGGGTCCTTGTCACTGATACTGTATCTGGAGGTGGTCTGTGAGTTATCACCTGAGTCCAGGGCTATGGATGTATGCTCATGATGGCTTTACTGTGGGGGGCCTGAAGCTGGAATCTAGGGCAAAGACCAGGGCTTGTTCTGCCAATGGATGGTACCTCTATCCAAAGTGCCACCTGAGTTCAGAGGAGGGAAACTGGAGGGAATGTAAAACTGTTCTTCTTAACCTCTTGAGTCTTTCCCTATAATGCTACAACTATTACCTCTTGCCTAATTTCCTTAGTTAAAAAACTTCTATCATTTTATATTTTATTTGCATGTATGTGAGAGGAAGTGCACAGTGCATCAGGGTCCCTTAACACTGCAAACGACTACCAGGTGCATGGGCCATTTTACATCCAGCTTTATGTGGATACTGGGGAACTGACGCCAGAGCAGTAGGCTTTGTAAGCAAGTGCTTTTAACCACTGAGCCATCTCCCCAGCCCCAGATCTCCTTAGTTTGTTTTTTTAAACATTTTTAAAAATAGTTTTATTTATTTATTAAAGACAGAGACAGGGAGAGAGAAAGAGTGAGAATGGGCACACCAGGGTCTCTAGCCACTGCAAATATACTCCATACACATGCACTACCATGTGCATCTGGCTTATGTGGGACCCAGAGAATCAAAGCTGGGTCCTTAGGCTTCTCAGACAAGCGTCTTAACTGCTAAGCCATCTCTCCAGTCCATCTCCTTAGTTTTTTGTTTTTGTTTTTCGAGGTAGGGTCTCACCGTGGCCTTGAACTCATGGAGATCCTCCTACCTCTGCCTCCCGAGTGTTGGTGCTGGGATTAAAGCCGTGTACCACCACGCCTGGCCATCTCCTTAGTTCTTATGAGGCCATTTTCATGCATGGATAGGGTGTAAACTGCTTCACTGAGGGAACTATTGTTCAGGAGACCTATCCCACTATCTCACTTTGCTTTTCCCGTCTTTTAAAATAAAGTAAGCCCATTTTCTCTCTCTAATCTGCCCCTCTCTCTGTCTGTTGCTCTCAAATAAATAAGTAAAATTAAACAAAAAAATTTTTAAAGTGGGGGCTGGAGAGATGGCTTAGTGGTTAAGCACTTGCCTTTAAAGCCTAAAGACCCCGGTTCGAGGCTCGATTCCCCAGGACCCACGTTAGCCAGATGCACAAGGGGATGCACGCATCTGGAGTTCGTTTGTGGTAGCTGGAGGCCCTGGCACGACCGCTCTCTCCCTCTCCCTCCTTCCCTCCCTCCCTCCCTCCCCCCTCTCTCTCTGCCCCTTTCTCTGTCTGTCGCTCTCAAATTAATAAGTAAAAGTAAACCAAAAAATTTAAATAAAGTAAGAAGAAAGACGTGTGATTAATCTGCTGTCAACTTGATTGGATCTAGATTCACCCTAGGAGGCCAATCTCTGGGCACATCTGAGAGTGTTTATATACTAGGCTGGGATGGAAGATCCAGCCTAACTGTAAGCAGCACTGCATCTCGTGGGCTGGGGTTCCGGATTGTTGCATCTACCTTCTCATTGCTGGGACCAACATGGACCAGAAGCAGCTTATGGGGGGAAAGAAATTATTTTAGGCTTATAGATCCCAGGGCAGGCTTCATGGCAGAAGCAACTGACTTACTTCATCATGCACCCACAACAGAGACAACAGCCCCACACTAGCAAGCAAGAGCTAACTCTGAACACACACTAAGTCAGATTCAAGATCCACCCCCCAGCGACACACTTCGTCTAGCAGGGATCTACCTCCTGGAGACTTGGGTAGGAAGCTTCATCTTAATCAAAAATTCCTGAGTCTATGTGGATATTACATTCAAACCGCTACAGGGACTAAGCGATAAGGAGAAAGTGGGCTAGAGAGATGGCTTAGCAGTGGCCTGCAAGGCCAAAGGACCCAGGTTCAATTTCCCAGTACCCATGTAAAGCCAGATGCACAAGGTGGCGCATGCATCTGGCGTTTGTTTGAGTGCCTAGAGGTCCTAGCGTACCAATTCTCTTTCCCTTCCTCCCTCTCTCGCAAATGAATTTTTTTAAAGTGCACTGCTGCTCTCACAACGCATACTCCACTTTATTTTTAATTTTTTTGTTTATTTATTTATTTGAGACAGACAGAGAAAGAGGCAGAGAGAGAGACAGAGAGAGAGAGAGAGAGAGAGAGAGAGAGAGAGAGAGAGAATGGGCGCGCCAGGGCCTCCATCCACTGCAAACGAACTCCAGATGCGTGCACCCCCTTGTGCATCTGGCTAACATGGGTCCTGGGAAATCGAGCCTCGAACCGGGGTCCTTAGGCTTCACAGGCAAGTGCTTAACCGCTAAGCCATCTCTCCAGCCCTGAATTTTTTTTAATAAGGAGAAAGTAACCTGTCTGCCCATACTCTCACTCCCTCTAGTCCCTGCAGAGAACATTCAAGGTTTTTTTTGTTTTGTTTTTTGTTTTGTTTTTTGAGGTAGGGTCTCACTCTAGCTCAGGCTGACCTGGAATTCACTATGTTGTCTCAGGGTGGCTTCAAACTCACAGTGATCCTCCTACCTCTGCCTCCCAAGTGCTGGGATTAAAGGCATGCACCACCACGCCAGGCTTTCAAGCTGTTTCTTGATAAGTGCATTAGAAGGCAATTTCCCACAAAGCCTAAGGACCAGGTTTGATTCCCCAGTACTCACATAAGCCAGATACATAAGGTGGTGCATGTGTCTTGAGTTCGTTTACAGCAGCTACAAGTGTGCCCATTCTATTTGTCTTTCTCAAAAAGGGGGGGGGGGCTGGAGAGGTGGCTTAGCCATTAAGGCACTTGCCTGCAAAGCTAAAGGACCTCAGTTCAATTCCCCAGTACCCACGTAAACCAGATGCACCAGGTGGCACATGCATCTAGAGTTTATTTACAGCAGCAGAAGGCCCTGGTGCACCCATTCTTTCTTTCTCTCTGCCTCTCCCTCTCAAATAAAAAATAATAATAAAGCATTTTTAAAAAATGAGTTGGGTACTGGCTTTGCTTTACTTTGTAATGCATGTTCTCAGCTGAGGTCTCAAGACAAGGATGTCTCACATCATTGTGACTTTATTACGAAACTTTATTATGAACTACTACCTTGAAACAGCCAGGTCAATTTCAGAAAATACTATCAGCCCCTACTAAACCAGAGGATATTTCTGAAGTTCATTAGTAAACACTACAAGCTATACAAATCCAGTGATGTCAAAGTATGCTGCATTCTCCGACCACAGAATCTCTCCCACTTCTGCTCTCATACACCCTTGTAAGCTCCAAAGTGTGAGCAGCAGCATTTGTGGTTAGAGGGAAGGTCAAATGAGAGTTTCTTTTTATTGTTGGCAGTACTGGAGATCGAGCCCAGAGCCCCACACAGGCAAACAAGTACTC
Source organism: Dipus sagitta (assembly GCA_036346955.1). Lineage (NCBI taxonomy): Eukaryota > Metazoa > Chordata > Mammalia > Rodentia > Dipodidae > Dipus > Dipus sagitta. The sequence continues at coordinate 44,136,260 of CM070777.1, read as the reverse complement.
TACCACTGGACATCTTACGCTTCTTTTTACTTTTTATTTTTAGACAGGGTTCAAGCTGGCCTTGAACTTACTTTGTAGCACCGACAATCCTGTCTTGGTCTCTGAGGAGCTGGGAATATGTTTCTAGCATCACTGGATCCAGCTGGTATTTTTACATTCCTTTTGCAAGCATTCTGCTCTATCTTCCTCACCCCAATATCTAAATGCTCTGAAAACAGGGATGGAGCCATAGCTCAGTGGTAGAATGTGTGCTTGGCATGTACAAAGCCCCAAGTTAGATCCCACACAGTGCATAGTAAGTAAAGCTATAAAAATGACTATAAAAAACTAGTCTTAAGGCTGGGTGTGGTGGCACACACCTTTAATCCCAGCACTTGGGAGGCAGAGGTAGGAGGATCACCGTGAGTTAAAGGCCACCCTGAGAGTCCATAGTGAATTCTAGATCAGCTGGAGCTAGAGTGAGGAGTAAGACCCTACCTTAGGGGGAAAAAACAACAACAAAAAAGCCTAGTTTTAAATAAGTTTTCATATAAAACAGGAGGGCACAGGGAGTCTGGGGAGATGGCACTGAGGATAAAGGCACTAGCTTGCAAAGCCCGTAGGCCCAGGTTCAATTCCCCAAATACCCACATAAAGCCAGATGGGCAATCATTTGCAGCAGCAAGAGACCCTGGAGTGCCCATACACACACATGGAAATAAATAAATAGAACATTTAAAAACCAGGAAGGTACAGATAGTTCATATGTAGATGTGTGTTGACATATGTTTAGCATGTTATGTATATATAAACAGCATGCATTATATATATATATTTATATTTATATTGTGTACATGTGTATATACACACACATATGGAACCAAAGTTTCAATTATTCTCCAGTTATATAAAAGGCAGACGTGCTCTTAGGATTGCTACAACGAGAACTCTCTGTCCAGGTACTAATTTAGTTTAGCAACATTAGAATAAGGTTTTAGGCCAGTACATTAAGTGTAAATGCAAAGGTATCACCAATCAATATTTTCCTATACATTAAAAATGTATGGCATTTCCCCCAAGACGTTGCATAAAAATAACCTACAGTGCGCTCTAGTCTTCCTATTTATTTCTCCATCAGAACTGGCTTGTGTCATTGTTCACTGCTGCAACACCAGCTTTCGGGAAATTCTCGTCTCTGCTTCCTATCTCACAGTCAGCACGCTGTGCTTACAGAAGCTTGCCACAGCTTTTTTTTTTTTTTTTTAAAGATTTTATTTTTACTTATTACAGTCAGAGAGAGAGAGAGAGAGACAGACAGAAAGTGAGAATGGGCATGCCAGGGCTTCTAGCCACTGCAAGTGAACTCTAGACACATGCGACATCATGCGCATCTGGCTTACATGGGACCTGGAGAATTAAACCTGGGTCCTTAGGCTTTGCAGGCATGTGCTAACCCCATCTCTCTAGCCCTGCTTCCGGCTTTTATGTGGGGTTTAAGAATAAAAATTTCTTTTTTAAATAGGGTCTCATGTAGCCCAAGCTGGCCTTAAACTATATAGCCAATAATGGATTTGAATTCCTTATAAATTCAAAACCCCTCACAAACATGACCAGAGATTTGCTTCCATGGCTATTCTAAATCCTGTCAAACTGACAACAGGGATTAACCGTCACAGTGGGTAAAGTACTTGCCTCGCTAGTGTGATGACCCAAGTTCAAATCCCAGAACCTATGTAAAGTTGGACACAGTGGTGGCTTGTCTCTAAGCAACGTGTACCCTCAGCAAGATGCGAGGTGGAGACAGAAGAGTCGCTGAAGTGTGCAGACCAGCTAACCTGGCATACACAGAGGTGAACAAGAGAACCCGTATCAAATAAGGGGGAAGTCAAGGACCAATACCCAAGGTTGCCCTCTGACCTGTACATGTGCCATGTATGGTTATGACAAGCTTGCCCACATACTCACACAACAAGATTAAATTTTTTAACTATTTTATTTTATTTTACTTTATTTGAGAGACAATGAGGATAGAAAGAGGCAGATATGTAGAGAATGGGCACACCAGGGCTTCCAACCACTGCAAACAAACTCCAGATGCATGTGTCACTTTGTGCTTCTGGATTTATGTGGGTACTGGGGAATTAAACCTGAGTCCTTTGGTTTTGCAGGCGAGTGCCTTAACCACTAAGCCAACTCTCCAGCCCAAGATTTTTTTTTTTTTTTTTGGTTTTTTTTCGAGGTAGGGTCTCACTCTAGCCCAGGCTGACCTGGAATTCACTATGGAGTCTCAGGGTGGCCTCGAACTCATGGCAATCCTCCTACCTCTGCCTCCCGAGTGCTGGGATTAAAGGCGTGCGCCACCACGCCCAGCTCAGCCCAAGATTTTTAAAAAACACATTTTTACATATTTGTTAATTGTATCAGTAAACCAGTGAAAAGATATTATTTCAATAATTTCAGTAAGATCCATTCATTCAGCAAATGACAGGTACCTATTACTTATTAAATCACTGTACTGAGATATTGTTATGCAAGTTCAAATATGTTACCAGGCATACTCAATGTATGTTTACTGAGCAAAAATAATAGGCAAGAAAGGAAGTTTTGATAAGTAAAAATAGAATAAATGTTGTAAAAACTTATAAGGTATATATCTTATAAGTTATGCATATTATAAAGCTTAAGATATGTTATGTAAGGTTATATTTGTATGCTTAATAAATTTTCCCCTAAAACATAATGCTATAAATAATTTATTTAAAATGAAAAGAGCTGGCCAGTCATGGGGTCACAATGCCTGTAATTCCTAGAATTTGGCAAATGGAGGCAGGAAGATCCTAAGCTCCAGGCCAGCCTGAGCTACCCAAAATAAGTAAATAAATAATGACGGGTTTGGGACGCAGCTCACTAGTCACGCACTGGCCTGGCATTAGCATGCATAAGGCCAATGGCTGGATCTTCAGTACTGCATTAATAAATAATGAAAATATAAAACATGGTTAGTTCTGTCCTTCAAGTAAAATTAGTTCTTAGTAAATGACTTCAAAAGACCATTCCCAGCAGACAAGTTATCCCCTTGCCCCACCACCAGACTCATCTGCCTCCAAAATGCCTGCCAATATGTATGTGTTTACAGAAGAAAAAGAAAATCACTTTTTTTTTTTTTTTGGTTTTTCAAGGTAGGGTCTCACTTTGGCCCAGACTGACCTGGAATTCACTGTGTAGTCTCAGGGTGGTCTTGAACTCAACATTGATCCTCCTACCTCTGCCTCCTGAGTGCACTGGCATTAAAAATATATATATCAGCAATTTTTGAGACAGTATCTCACGTAGCCTAGGCTGGACTTTGACCAAGTAGCCAAGGATGACCTTGAATTTCTTATCCTCCTGCCTCCATATTCCAAGAACTGGGGTTATAAGGTATTTACCATCACACCCCATTTTATGTGGTGCGAGGGATCAACCCAGGAAACACTGCCAACTGTGCTACATCCCCAGCCTGAGAAGTCTTAAAGAGTGTTTTCAATATTGGTGTTTACATAGCATTCAGCACAGCATGCATATGAAACCTGAATTTCTACTTACTAAATGGAAGCACAGAATCAGCTGAAAGGCTACCTAACAAAATCCCACTGTTCCACTGGGCTACAAATACAATTAATTTTCTGTTCATATTCAAAGCAAGTCAAATTACCATTAGGTGTGCTAAGAATGACAGAATACAAAATGAAACACAAAATATGCTGGCAGACCTTAAGAAGCAAATTAGATCACTACCACTTTTCATCAAATGGGCAGCAAAAATCTATCCCAGATTAGTTACTGTGAGAAGAGCCTCTAAAAAGATAGTAGACTTTTACACAATTAAGGAACCAGTTAATAAAATAAAATAATTTCAAAAACCAAATGGAATGAAGCTAAGTAGTAAGTTTTTTTGTTTTCCATATGGTAAAACAGTTAAAACTGTCCATTCATCATGACTTTTTCAGTCAGCAACTATTTACTGCAGCTGCATCGAGTACCAGGGAAGAGTAAAGGGCAAACCTGACCAGTCCTGCCAAGACCTGGGTGAGATAGAAAATAGAAAACACTTAAAATTTGTTTTTTATTTATTTGATAGAGGAAGCGGTTGGGGGGGGGCAGGGTCTCTAGTCATTCATTGCAAACAAACTCCAGACGCATGCGGCCCCTTGTGTATCTGGCTTACATGGGTTCTGGAGAATCGAACTGGGATCCTATGGCTTTGCAGGCAAACACCTTAACCACTAAGCCATCTCTCCAGCCCCAAAACACTTATTTTTAGTTTTTTTTAAAAAGGTACTTTTTTATATTTTATTTTTTATTTATTTGAGAGAGAGTGAGAGAGAGAGAACGGGTGTACCAGGGCCACCAGCCACTACAAGTAAACTCCAGATGCATGCTCCACCTTGTGCATCTGCCTTACATGGGTCCTGGAGAACTGAACCTGGGTCCTTTGGCTTTGCAGGCAAGCACCTTAATTACTAAGCAATCTCTCCAGCCCAGAAAACTTTTTTTGTTTTTGTTTTTGTTTGAGGTAGGGTCTCACTCTATTCTAGGCTGACCTGGAATTTACTATGTAGTCTCAGGGTGGCCTTGAACTCAAGGTGATACTCCTACTTCTGCCTCCCAAAGCTGGGATTAAAGACGTGCACCACCACACCTGGCTATTAAAACACTTTTTTTTTTTTTTTTTTTTTTCCGAGATAGGGTCTCACTCTAGCCCAGGCTGACCTGGAGTCTCAGGTTGGCCTCGAACTCACGGCGATCCTCCTACCTCTGCCTCCCGAGTGCTGGGATTAAAGGCGTGCGCCACCACGCCCGGCTTATTAAACACTTTTTAAAAGCAATTTAAAATACATTCGGGGGGGGTGGTGGTGGATGGAAAGATGGTTTAACGATTAAGTGATTTCCTAAGGACCCCGGTTCGAGGCTCAATTACCCAGTCTCCACCTAAGCCAGATGTCCAAGGTGGTACATGGCATCTGGAGTTCGTCTGCGGTGGCTGGAGGCTCCGGTGTGCCCACTCTCTCTCTCTGTCTCTGCCTCTTTCTTTGTCACTCTTAAGCAAATAAAAATAAACAAAATACATAAATAAAAAACATACTTTGTGGGGACATGTTTTTTGTTGTTATTAATGTTTTGAGACAGGACTTTTTTTTTTCCAGGTACCTCTAGCTCAGGCTGACTTAGAACTCACTTTGTAGGCCCTGGCTAGCCTCGAACTCACAGTGATCCTAACTCTGCCTCCTGTTGGGATTAAAAGCATGAGCAGTCTCCACTATGCCCAGCTTGTAAGACAGAGTCTTTTTATGTGCCCTAACCAAACTCACTATATAGACCAGGATAGACATGAAGTTGTACTCTCTGCCTCCACTCGCTATGAGCCCAGGCATGTGTTACCAACAACTGCCCAACTCATGTAAAATGAACCCTATCATTTCTTTCTTTCTTTCTTTCTTTCTTTCTTTCTTTCTTTCTTTCTTTCTTTCTTTCTTTCTTTCTTTCTTTTAATTGGTTTTTGAGGTAGGGTCTCACTCTAGCTCAGGCTGACCTGGAATTCACTCTGTATTCTCAGGGTGGCCTGGAACTCACAGCGATCCTCCTTCCTCTGCCTCCCGAGTGCTGGGATGAAAGGCGTGTGCCAGCACATCCAGCAACTCCACCATTTCTATTTCAAGTGAAGGAAATAAGGCAAAGGCTCTGAAATGGGAAAAAGTTATGCTTTTTTTTTTTTTTTTTTTTCCATTTAAGGTAGGGTCTTACTCTAGCCCAGGCTGACCTGGAATTCATTCTGACTCATGGTGGTTCGCCTCCCAAGTGCTAGGACCAAAGGCATGCACAACCATGCCTGGCTTGTCTTCTTTATTGGAAGAAGACTCTCACTGACATCTTGTTTCATCTCAAGTCTAAACTGTTCTTCGCAAGCCGAGGTCAGATGTGACAAACGGCAGAGACCACACATCACTATCAGGTCCTTTTCAGAATCGCATCTGATTCTGGTTTCTACTCCAGGGCTGGGAATCGAACCCAGAGCCTCCAGCAGGCTAAGCACACACTCTATATGTGAACTACACCTTCAATTTTGGTTTCTCCTTTCTATGCCACTAACCTGTCATACACACCTAATCCAGACACTCTTCCACAGACTTGCTGTCTGAACTTCCTGAAGTTAAACACAAGTTTTCTTCAATTGCAGGCAAAGAGAACACTGTATGCCCGAGAGAGGGAGGAAAACGAAGCCAGGAAAAAGGTAGAGAGAATGCTTCGCAAAGCCAAGTTGCACTTCCAGCTTTAAGTGGTTATGAGGTCAGGCTCACTCCATAAATAATGAAGCAGCTCACTTCCACTGCATCTCACGGAGCCAAGGCTGCAGGGGAGAGCGAAACCATCTGAGGGCTTGTTCCTCATCCTTTGACAGGTCCTGGCAACAGAAGTGCAGGGCAGGGACAAAGAGGAATGAAGAAACTCCAGAACGGACGAGCAGGCCGCATTTATTTAATGATACAGCTATAGTCAGTTCACCGATCTCTGCTAGTTCTTGTGCTTTATCCTTCTTTTTGCTCACGAACAGTCTTCTTGTAGAGCTAAATAAGTTTGGGTAGCATCATATTTATGCTAAACTGCATGAATTTCTCAATTGACTTAGGACTACTCTTTCAGTAATTTGAAGAAACTCTGAAAATAATAAAATACCCTCAGAGTAGAGAAAAATTGACATTATAAGTTAAAGATTTTTCCTAGGATCTTGTCATATGCTTCTAAACCCTGACTCCAAAGAACCCAAGAGAACAAAGAGCCAGTTAAGAGTTTCAGAATATGATTCCAGACTACTTTGTCGATTTTTGCTGTTTATTAATTTAAGCCTATGCTGCTGAGTCAAACTGCGCAAACACTGGAATGAACCTTCTCATGTCATCTCTATGCAGATGTGAAACTTAGGAAACCTTCTGCAAACAGGCTACTGGTTGGGAAACTGCCTTCTGGGAATATGGACACATATTTACTCACTCATGTGAAAATGAACAGGTGAGCACACCAACAGTACACCAACGTCTGCATGCCATTAAATGTCGCTGCCAGCTCAGATACATCTGCTCAATGTATGCTCACAACTCAGTAACTGAGAAGTGCTCAGTCAAAACACTGTGATTTTCACGTATACTTTAACATTTAAGTACATCTGATAGCGCTGGCAATTCAAAAAAAAAAAAAATCCGCTGCACTATACTTCAGACTAAATCAGTTCTTTGTGAATGAGGACTTTACTAACTATAAAACAAAAATAAAAGAAAACTCAACACGCCTGGTGTGAGAGCTATACCTGAAAAAGAAAGCTCCACTGCCTGTTTTGTCCCTTTGAGGGAGGGCCCCACTCTAGCCCAGGATGACCAGGAATTCACTATGTACTCTCAGGGTGACCTTAAATCCTTCTACCTCAGCCTCCTGAGTGCTAGGATTAAAGGTGTGCACCACCATAACAGGTTGTTTTTTAAAGTTTTTTTTTTTTCCTTTCTTTTTCTTTTCTTTTTCTTTTTTTGAGGTAGGGTCTCACTCTAGCCCAGGCTGACCTGGAATTCACTATGTAACCTCAGGGTGGCCTTGAACTCATGGCAATCCTCCTACCTCTGCCTCCCGGTGCTGGGATTAAAGGCATGCGCCACCCACCATGGCCGGGCCTGTTGCTTTTTTTAAAAAAATAATTAATTTACTAATCTTATCCAAGATGCTAAAAGACTAAAAAGCTGGAAAACCAAGTCTTTTTTAGGTCAAGAAGAGAGGAAGATGTAGGAGGAATTAGCTCTCAAGAGTTCTGACTCCCCGATCTTTTCATTACACAATACTGTCTTCTCATAAGCAAGCCTCCTGTTCTAGAATCAAGCAAGCTTTCAATTACGGAGCTATTACCTTCTCTTCAACACTATAATAATAAAATCAGAGATGTGTTCCACACAAATACTGAGCCTAAATTAAGAACCCAAATCTCTGTCCAGTGTACCTTACATTGTAAGAGAATATACAAAAACAAGCATATAAGAAATTCTTTGTACAATCAGGAGTGGGGACAGGGAAGTACTAAGAATAGAAATTGCAAGTTTAGAGGATGGTAAGAGAAAAAGGCTCCGACTTGGCCAGTAATAAAAGATTATCCCAGTTTATTATTAATCAATATCAGTGGCACTATTATTAATCATCTTCTATTAAGATTAGTTCTAATTTCTAATTGAAAGAACAATAGAAGCTAAAAACACAAGTAAATGAAAACGCACATTCACACAAATCCTGTAAGGCTCTTTAAAAAGTCAATACCATAGGAAAGAAAGGGAGGGGAGGGTTTGTCCTAGGTTTATTTAAAAGACTGAAGAGGGCTGGGGAGATGGCTAAGTAGGTAAGAGTACTTGCTATGCAAACATGAGGGCCTGAGTTTGACTGCCTAGCAGCCATGCAAAAAGCTACATATGGCCACACACCCCAGGAACTCCACTTTTGGGGGGGGGGGCAAGACAGGAGAACCACTAGGACTAACTGGCCCAGCCTCTGACCAAAACCGTAGCTCTGGGTTCAGTGAGAGACACCAGCTCAAGGAAGCAGTGCAAAGCACTATAGAGGAGGACACCCTACGGAATGTGATCCTTTGCCCACTGTAGGCACACCCGTGGGACTACACACCACTGCCACACATGCTGCACACCCACATAAGCAACCAAAAAAAAAAAAAAAAGACTGAAAAAACAAACATGCAAAACACCTAAATATCAACAAGAGCTAATTCTGAGGGTGGAAGAAGAATACAAGGTATTTGAGGAGAAATTGAGGGGTTCTACTTAATAACTAGACAGCAGGGAACATGAGGAGGCAGCTCTCTGGGCGTGAGAACAGTACTGTGGGCACACAGGGGAAGAGCTTTAGTGTTAAGAGCTTCATGCTGAAGTGCCACAATGCTTGTTCAGTCACATGGAAAAGAAATTCAACAGGGCTATGGATGGAGCTCAGCTGGTAGAGGGCTTGCCTAGCATGCATGAAGCCCCGGCAATGCACAAAACTAGACAAGGTAAGCATGCCTGTAATCCAGCACTTGGGAGGGAGAGGCAGGAGGGTGAGAAATTCAAGGTGATTCTCAGATAGGTCTACACAGGACTGTTTCAAAAAATATGTTAAGCCAGGTGTGGTGGCATACGCCTTTAATCCCAGCACTTGGGAGGCAGAGATAGGACTGCTGTGAGTTCAAGGCCACCAGAGACTACATAGTGAATTCCAGTTCAGCCTGAGCTATAGTAAGACCCTACACCTTGGAAAACCAAAAAAAAAGTTAATATGTAACAATATAATTTAATGTAATATTTACTGTTCTAGGCACTGTTATATTTTCAATGCTTAAAATTTGGAAAACGGGCTGGAAAGATGGCTTAGCGGTTAAGGCGTTTGCCTGCAAAGCCAAAGGATCCCAGTTCAATTCTCCAGGACCCACGTAAGCCAGATGCACAAGGGGGCACATGCATCTGGAGTTTTTTTGCAGTGGCTGGAGGTCCTGGTGTACCCATTCTCTCTCTCTCTCTCTCTCTCAAATAAATAAATAAAAAATAAAAATGTATTTTAAAAAAATTGGAAAACAGGGGTAGTAGAGATAGCTTAGTGGTCAAGGCGTACTTGCCTGCAAAACCTAAGGACCCAGGTTTGATTCCCTAGTACCCATGTAAAGCCAGATGCACAGGTGTCACATGCATCTGGAGTTCATTTGCAGTGGCTGGAGGCCCTGGCATGCCCTTCTTTCTGTATCACTCTCTCAAATAAATTTTAAAAAACAATTTTTTTTTTGGTTTTTCGAGGTATGGTCTCATTCTAGTTCAGGCTGACCTGGAATTCATTTATGTAGTCTCAGGCTGGCCTCAAACTCATGGTGATCCTCCTACACTTGCCTCCCTAGTGCTGGGATTAAAGGTGTGCATCACCACGCCTGGCTGAAATAAATTTTTTAGAGTTGGAAAACACTGCCAGGTGCAGTGCTGCAGCCTTTAATCCCAGCACTCAGGAGGTATCCATGACAATACTGCAACTTCTTCCAAGAAGCGCGCTAACTCTTCACTACTGCCTGAACTTTCATAACACTGTTTTCACTGCTGTGGAGACTTTCAAAGCCTTGATTATTTAAATGTCTGATTCTGCCAATAGAACATAAGGTGCTTGATTAACAGAGCTGTCCATATCTGTATTCTAATTACATAGCTGTCTTCAAGTGCAGTGAGATAGAATAATGGAGGTTTACTATTTTATTTAAAAGTTTCAGAACAAAAGGCCAGGAGTGGTGGCGCACACCTTTAGTCCCAGTACTCGGGAGGCAGAGCTAGGAGGATTACTATGAGTTCAAGGTCACCCTGAGAATACAGAGTGAATTCCAGGTCAGCCTGGGCTACAGTGATAACCTACCTCAGGAAAAAAAAAAAAAAAGGCTGGAGGGATGGCTTAGTGGTTAAGGCGTTTGCCGTTTGCCTGCAAAGCCAAAGGACCCATGTTCCATTCCCCAGGACCCACGTAAGCCAGATGCAAAAGGGGGCACACACATCTGGAATTCGTTTGCAGTGGCTGGAGGCCCTGGTGTGCCCATTCTCTCTCTTTCTGTCTCCCTCTGTCTCCCCCCTCCCATTCTCTCTGTCAAATAAATAAACTGAAAAAAATGTTTCAGGACAAGTCTGGGGTGATGGAGTATGCTTACAGTCCCCACATGTGCGTGATGTAGAAAACTCTGTCTCAAAGCAGTTTCAGAAAGAAGTGTCACCTAAGAGATGAAGTGCTCACCCCAAGTTAAGGGCAGAGTCACAACTAAATGAACTAGACGGTTTTACTCTCACCTCGGATTTCTTGTCACAACTCCTACAAGAACAGATACTATCTTAAACAATGCATAGTAGTGTAGCTTTGCTTACACCAGAAGCCCAGTTCCAATAAACATGAAGTAACCTACAGAGTTCCCCAAGATAGTAAGCACTGTATCAGAAACACCCAAGACACTCAGTCAAAGGCTGGAAGGGACAGTCAGTTGGAGAGAGCTTGCCTAATATACGCAAGTATGTGGCTTCAATTCATTAAATATCTCACACTCAAGTACATTCATTTAAAATTACTTTCACAGTTAAATACTTCACTTTTCTCAGACGTCTAACTTAACAGGTATTTCATTTCTGAAAACAGCTATTATGGTTTGAATAGGAAATGTCCTCTACAGGCTCATGTTAAATGTTTGCCCTCAGCTGGTAGTGTTATTTTAGGAGGTGGTGAAAATTTAAGGTGGCAGGGCCTTCCTGGAAGTAGGTCATGAAATTATAATCTGGTCCCAGTTTGTGTGTGTCTCTCTCTCCCCGCCTTCTCCCCAACACCCTCCCCCTTTTCTTCCTGTCTACCACGAGGTGTCTTCTCCACACACTCTTAACTGCCCAGATGCTCACTTCACCTCAAGTCCACAGCAAGAGAGCTGGCCAACCATGGACTGACGCCTCTGAAACCATGAACCAAAATAACTCCTTCCTCCCTTAAGTCGTGTCATGTATTTTATCAGCAATGCAAAGTAACTAGTAAGAGCTATAATGGAAACTTAAAATTTTTACTGAAGGCCATGCATGGTGGCACATGCCTGTAATTCCAGCACTTGGAAGGCAGAGGTAGGAGGATCGCCATGAGTTCGAAGCCAGCCTGAGACTATGTAGTGAATTCCAGGCCAGCCTGAACTAGAGTGAAACCCTATCTCCAAAAACCAAAATAAATAAACAAACATTACCGAAAACATCAAAAATATAGCATTATAACCCTCAATGTATATACTCAGCAATAGTGAACCTCTGCTCAGTATGTCACTATATTAAAAAGCAAGCTTGCTTGCTGACTGCAAGCAAAAGTAGCTGATGAAAGAATAATACATGCTCGTTGACTTGGCCCACACACATGCATCTTTAAGTGCAGGTGCATTAGGAAACTCTCAACCTATGGCCCTTGGAAGACCAATGAGTCAAGTGGAGCTTGCTAGGAGCCTAGAACTGCCCAATAAGCAGACAGCTGGGGAGGACGGTGAGGAAGCAGCAGAAAGAATCAGGTACAATGGCCCCCAAACGAAGAGAACACATGCAGGTGGTCTACAGCAAGGAAAAATGAGTCACTAAATCACCAAGTTGATCATATCCAATTACATTAATTATGATGCTTAACCTAAATCAACCCAATGCTTTTTGCAACAAGAATTCATTTTTTCCAAACGTCAAAGAGATGTAACTAATTCATTAATGAATGCTTATTGCAAGTGATTAGCACTGGATAATCAATCATTCTCATGGAAGATTCACCTAAGTACTGCTAGAAAGGGGCTCTAAAAGCTTTGCATTTACAGGAGGAAATAACAGAGTTTAATTAAGTTATCATCTAGGAAAGCCGGGAGTAGTGGTGCATGCCTTTAGTCCCAGCACTTGGGAGGCAGAGGTAGGAGGATCGCCGTGAGTTCGAGGCCAGCCTGAGACTACCTAATGAATTCCATCCAGGTCAGCCTAGACTAAAATGAGACCCTACCTCAAGAAGGATGGAAGACAGGAAGGGAAGAAGGAAAGAGAAACAATCATCTAGGACTGGGGAGATAGCTCAGGAGTTAAAGCACTTGCCTGCAAAGCTTAACAGCCTGCGTTTGATCCCCCAATACCCATGTAAAGCTAGATGCACAAAATGGTGTATAGGTCTGGAGTTCATTCTGGTGTACCCATCTCTCTTCCTCTCTCCATCCTCGCAAATTAAAAAAAAAAATTTTTTTTTGAAGAATCAATCTAATGAAGTTTGTTCAAAATAAAGAAAGATGTCGAACTAAGGTCAGAAGAATGCACAGTACCAACCACTCCCAATGGATGGATTAAAGCTCCCCTCAACAATGTATGGTGCTGAGTCCTACACTTAATATCAGAGATGAAATACCTAGGCTTGGGTAGTGCAGCTCAGTGCTAGGATGCCTGTTTAGCATGCTCACACACAGGCCTTAGGCTTACCTCCCATCACAACAAAACAAAACTTTCCTTTAGAGCTGGGTGTGGTGGCTCACACCTTTAATCCCAGCACTTGGGAGGTAAAGGGAGGAAGATCACTGAGTTTAAGGCCAGCCTGAGACTACATAGTGAATTCTAGGTCAGGTGGGCAAGAGACAGACCCTAACTTGAAAAACAAAAATTACTAAATAAGTAAAACTTCCTTGAAACTGTTACTATACATAGCAAGAATCTTCTTCAGTGTCTTCTAAGGCTGGGTTAATGGTGTCATTGGTAAGATGCTTGCTGTGTAGGCATGAGGACCCGTGTTCAGATCCTCAGCACCCACATAAAAGCTGGGTGCAGAGATGTGTGCCTGCAATCCCAGCCCCAGGAAGGTGGAGACTAGCGCTCCTGGTGCTCCCCGGCAGACTAGCCAGTCTATATGATCCAGTGAGCTCCAGGTTCAGTGACAGATCCTATCTCAAAAATAAGGTGGAGGGCTGGAGAGATGGCTCAGCAGTTAAGGTGCTTGCTTGCAAAGCCCAACAATAATTCCCTAGTACCCACATAAGGTCAGATGCACTAAGGAGCACATGGGTCTAGAGTTTGTTTGCAGCAGGAAGGGGCCCTCCAGGCACAAGCATCACCTTGTGCATCTGGCTTATGTGGGTCCTGGGGAATTGAACCTTGGTCCTTTGGCTTTGCAGGCAAGTGCCTTAACCGTTAAGCTATCTCTCCAGCTCTCAAGATCATCTTGAGATTTCAACTCTATTTCAGAGTACACTGACAACAGAGGACTACCCCAAAAGCCCTTGTCAGTTTTTTTTAAATATTTTATTTATTTTTAGATAGAGACGAAGAGAGGGAGACATTAAAAGAAAGGAAGAATGGGTGCACCAGGGCCTCCAACTACTGCAAATAAACTCCAGATGCATGTGTCATCTTGTGCAACTGGCTTACATAGGTACTGCAGAACTGAACCTGGGTCCTTAGGCTTTGCAGGCAAATACCTTAACAGCTAAGCTATCTCTCCAGCCCCCCTATCAGTTTGTTTGTTTGTTTGTTTGTCTAAGGTAGAGTCTCGCTCTAGCCCAGGCTGACCTGGAATGCACACTGTAATGTCAGGGTGGCATCAAACTCAACGCGATCCTCCTACGTCAGCCTCCCAAGTGCTGGGATTAAAAGTGTGCACCACCAACACCCGGCTCCCTTGTCAGTTTTTAATGTAAACTCTAACGAGAAATCTCTTTCCAAAGAGTCACCTTTCCCCAGATCCACATTTTCTACATATATTCATTTCCCATTTCCACAGATCTACCCACTCAAAGAACTGTTTCCAACCCACTCTTTCACATGACCCATTATCCTTGCCTTTACCCTACGCCACTGCTAGTAAAGCCAGCTCCTTCCCCTCACAGGGTACTAGATCTTTAGAGCGCATGACATTTTATAGACCTCTCTCACAAAGCCCAGAGATCACCAAGCCAGAGAAGGGAAGGATAAATGAAGCCTTGGTCCTTATACTCAGTTTGGATTCACTCTAACAGGTACAACACAAAGTGCAGAAGCAAAAGGAGACTAAATAACCCAGTCAGATGATACGTGGAGCGACATGTGAGCTACTGACAACACACCCGGTGGGGGGGGGGGGGCTTCCTAATGGGCATCTTGCACATAATAGGCTTGTTCCAAGCCATATTCTGGGGCTGGTGTCCATGCAAAGCCTGCAGCCTGGGTTCAAGTCCCCAGCATCAATGTAAAGTCACGTGCAGTGGCACATACATCTGTGATCTCGGCAGGCACCTATACCAATGGGAGGCCAAGCCAGGAGAACCCGAACCTCGCAGGCCAGTTAAGACTGATGTTCCTTTCGCAGCCTGGCTCTTCATTTACACCAAGTGACCCTGCCTCAAAGGTGAGAACAAACACTTCTATAGGAATGCTGTGGCACCCACACCCATACACAGGCACAAATAAATTAGAGTGCAGATGGGTGTGGTGGCACAAGCTTGTTATCCCCAATGTTTAGAAGGCTAAGGCAGGAGGAACTCCAGCCCAAGGCAAGCCCAGACTATAGAGACATGTCTAGAATAGCCACGTGCTAGATGCACACGGGTGGCAGAACTCTTGGGGGCGTGTGCAGGGCCCTGCAGCAGCTGATCCCCAGCACGGAGGGGGAAAAGCTAAAGCGAGTTTATGGGTTACCTCCCTTTGTCAACATCTCACTACTAATAACTTTTCCTGAGAAGTCAATGTAAAGCTTTTCTATTCACAGCAGAGAGAGCAATGTCAGTTGGCGTATTCGTGAATTATGGTTACCCAGTGTTGAAAGGAGCAGGGAACAGAAACATTGCTAAATGGACCCACAGTTCCTATTTGCAGTGAAGAAACGTTGTGGATCTGGGTAGTGGTAATGGTCGTATAACAATGAATACAATCAATACCACTGTACAGTTAAATGTTTAATATGCAAACTTTATGTGGGGGGGTGTATGTTTAAGTGAGGGTCTCACCCTAGTTCACATTGACCTGGAACTCACTCTGTAACCCAGGTTGGCCCTCAACTTAAAGGCATGTGCCACCATACACAGCGGTTTTTTTTTGGGGGGGGGTTGATTTTTCGAGGTAGGGTTTCACTCTAGCCCAGGCTGACCTGGAATTCACTATGTAGTCTCAGGGTGGCCTTGAACTCACGGAAATCCTCCTACCTCTGCCATCAGAGTGCTGGGATTAAAGGTGTGCGCCAGCACTCCCAGCCACCCTTTTTTTTGGGGGGGGGTTGGTTTTTCAAGGTAGGGTTTCGATCTAGCCCAGGCTGACCTGGAATTCACTATGTAACAGTCTCAGGGTGGCCTCAAACTCACGGCAATCCTCCTATCTCTGCCACCCAAGTGCTGGGATTAAAGGCATGTGCCACCAAGCCTGGCTTTGGTATTGTGTTTTTATCTTAATTTTTTTTTAAAGGAAGCAAGAAAGAGGAAAGGGGGTTCTTTAATCCAGCCTTGGCTTGAAGTTTTAGTTGCTATGATATGTGTGTGCTATGTGATGTTGAGGAAGTTATTTAATTTCTCTGGGGTACGATCTCCTCACCTACAATACAGAGATAATATCGACCTCAAGAGAAGTGTTGGGAACTCAATGAATTTATTAATCCCTCAGCATAGGACCCATTACTCAGTAAATACCAGATAAGTGGCTGGGTATTCAAAGACCACTGTCGCTCACTTAGGAGGAGTGTAAGGCTGCTATAAAGGGATAGCTGCTCAATGACACTCCCAAGACATTCTGAAATAAAAACTAACAAATGCAGAAAGCAACGAATGTGCCACCTTCAGCTAGCTGTCTTCCTATAGACCTAGAAATCTGTGAACACCAGGATCAGTTCTCTTGGGATGTCACTGATGTACAGAATAAATACTCATAAATACTCACAATAAGTCCTCACAAAGTGAGAACTCTGTATGTCACTACTGCCACTAAAGAGGTAAACTAAGGCCAGTTAAGGAGGATCACTGGGAGTTCAAGGCCAGCCTGGGCTACAGGGTGAGTTCTAAATCAGCTGGATTAAAGTGAGCCCCTGTCTCAACACCCCCCAAAAAAGTCACCTAAGAAAATAAGCATGTTGACTGTTTCAATTAATTTTAATTTTAAAATGTTAGTATATTATTTATATTATAAATTATATTAGGCAACTTATAATTAAATTTATGAAAATATTTATTTTCAACTGGGCATGGCAGTACACGCCTTTAATCCCAGCACTGAGGAGGCAGAGACAGGATGATCACCTTGAATTCGAGGCCAGCCTGGGACTACAGAGTGAGTACCAGGTCAGCCTGGGCAAGAGTAAGACTCTACCTTGAAAACATAAAAGTGTCTCAAAATGACCTTTCAAAAAAGTCTTTGTGTGCATGCATGTGTGGGTACACATGGATAGAGAGACCAAAGGACACATCAAACATTCTTCCTCAGGAAGGCTGTTCACCTTTTTTAGAGACAGGCTCTGGACTGGTTACCCACAAACCTCAGGATCTGCACAGCTCAGCCTCCCCAGGATTACATGCATGTGTCACTAGTCCCCTTGTGTGTGTGACTCAGGTCCTCCAACCTTACTAACCAAGCTGTCACACAAACCTCTGACCCCTCCCCAATAATGCATTTCTAAGTTATTATTTTTAGTAAGACTGGCTGATATTTGGGGAATTGAACCCAGGCCAGCAGTCTTTGCAAGCAAGCACTTTTAACCACTGAACCATCTCCCAGCCCACTGTCTGATATATGGAAAGGCACAAGTCATTCTTCTTTGTTGTTTTTTTGAGGTAGGGTCTCACTCTAGTCCAGACTGACCTGGAATTCGCTATGTATTCTCAGGGTGGCCTCAAACTTACTACAATCCTACCTCTGCCTTCCAAGTGCTGGGATTAAAGGCATGAGCCACCATGCCCATCTAAAGTCTTAAAAAAAATGATTTATTTGAGAGACAGAGGGAAAGGCAGGTAGAGAGAGAGAGAGAGAGAGAGAGAGACAGAGGGAGAGAATGGGCTCACCAGGGCCTCTAGCCACTGCAAACAAACTCCAGATGCATGCACCATCTTGTACATCTGGCGTTACATGGGTGCTGGGGAATAGAACTTGGGCCCTTAGGCTTTGCAGGAAAGTGCCTTAACAGCTCAGCCATCTCTCCAGCTCCCATTCTAAAGTCCCACTGCAAGGTATACACAATGTGCTGCCCAGCCTGCTAACCTCTTGCAGTATGGTTTAATAAACTATTTTCTTTTTTTAATATTTTTATTTATTTATTTGCAAGCAGACACAGAGAGAGAGGAGTGAGAGAGGGAGGGAGAATGAACGAATAAATGAATGAATGAATGAATGAATGGGCTTTACAGGGCCTACAGCCCCTGCAAACAAACTCCAGGTGCATGCGCCACTGTGAATCTAGCTTTACGTAAGTCCTGAGGAATCAAATCTGGGTCATTAGGCTTTGCAGGCAAGTGCCTTAACTGCTGAGCCATATCTCCAGTCCCATCAATAAACTATTCTTTCTTAAAAAATAGCCAGGGTGCGGTGGCACACACCTTTAGTCCCAGCACTCAGGAGGCAGAGGTAGGAGGATCACCATGAGTTTGAGGCCACCCTGAGACTACAAAGTGAATTCCAGGTCAGCCTTAGCTACAGTGAGACCCTACCACGGAAAACCAAAAATAAAATAAAATAAATAAAGGGCTGGCTCAAGTGGTTAAGGGCACTTGTTTGCTAAGCCTGATGGTCAGGGTTTAAGTCCCCAATACCCATGTAACTCAAACATTAAATGTGGTGCAAACAGGGCTGGAGAGATAGCTTAGCGTTTAATGGCACTTGCCTACAAAGCCAAAGGACCCAGGTTCAACTCCCCAGGACGCACGTGAGCCAGATGCACAAGGTGGCACATGCATCTGGAATGTTTGCAGTGGCTGAAGGCTCTGGTTCATTCTCTTTCACACACACACACAAATAAATTCTAAAATATTTTTAAAAGCTGGGTGTGGTAGTGCACCTTTAAGCCCAGCACTCAGGAGGCAGAGGTAAGGAGGATCACTGTGAGTTCAAGGCTACCCTGACACTACATAGTGAATTCCAGGTCAGCCTGGACTAGAGCAAAAGACTACTTTGAAAAAACCAAAACCAAAACAAAACAAAAACATTTTTTTTAAAGTGGTGCAAGTATCTGGAGTTCATTTGCAGTAGCAAGAGGCCCTGGTGCACTCATACATTTGTGCACACAATGATGCACACAGGCACATGTTTGTGCACACAAATGAAATCTTTAAAGATAAATAAAAATGGTGATGCTTGCACAATGCTGCAAATATAATTGTCATGAAAACCACCTGAAGATTGCATTACGCTCCATTTTGATACCAAGAATTTTTTTTTTTTTTTTTTTTTTTTTTTTTTTGGTTTTTCGAGGTAGGGTCTCACTCTAGCCCAGGCTGACCTGGAATTCACTATGGAGTCTCAGGGTGGCCCCGAACTCACGGTGATCCTCCTACCTCTGCCTCCCGAGTGCTGGGATTAAAGGCGTGCGCCACCACGCCTGGCGATACCAAGAATTTTTACAACCCAATATATTCAGATTAAACACACCACTGTATATATGAAAAGCTAAGGATTTTTTGCAACACCCTTAGGCAAAAGTCTTTCCTTTGCCAACAAACAAAAATATGCTTAAAAAAAAAAAAAAAAAGAACTCAGGCTGAGAGATGGTCCAACTGGTAAAGTGCTTGCCACACAAGCATGAGGACCTGTGTTCAGATCCCCAGTACGAACATGAAATGCTAGGAAAGGAGGTGCATGCCTATAATCTCAGAGCTGGGAAGGCAGAGATAAGAGATTCCTTCAGCCTTGCTGGCAAACTAATCTAGCTGAATCAGTGAGCTAGGTTTAGCAAGATATCCTGCTCCAAGAGTAAGGTGGAGAACGGCTGAGGAAGACACCCCAAAGTCAACCTCTGGCCAGCATGTGCACGTGCACCAACACAAAATCATACACACAAAAAAATTTAAATAAAAATAATTTTAGGGCTGGAAAGATTGCTCAGCGGTTAAGATACTTGCCTGCAAAACCTAATGATCAGGGTTCAATTCCCCAGCACCCACATAAATGTTTGCAGTGGCTAGAGGCCCCTGGCACACCCATATCGATTCATAATCTTGCTCTCGCTGTTTGCAAATAAATAAATTTAACAAAAACACACTTTAGGGCTGGAGAGATGGCTTAGCAGTTAAGGCACTTGCCTGCAAAGCCGAAGGACCCAGGTTTGATTCCCCAGGACCCTATCACATAAGCCAGATGTACCTGGTGGCGTATGAGTCTGGAGTTTGTTTGTGGCGGCTGGAGGCCCTGGCTTGCCCATTCTCTTCCTCTCTCTCTCTCTCAAATAAATAAAGATAAATTAAAAAAAAAAAAAAAACAGGGCTGGCGAGATGGCTTAGTGGTTAAGCGCTTGCCTGAGAAGCCTAAGGACCCCAGTTCCAGGCTCCATTTCCCAGTACCCACGTTAGCCAGAAGCACAACGGGGCGCATACATCTGGAGTTCGTTTGCAGTGGCTGGAGGGGCTTGAGGCCCTGGCGCGCCCATTCTCTCTCTCTCTCTCCCTCTTTCTCTCTCTCTATCGCTCTCAAATAAATAAATATTTTTTTTTAAAAATTAAAAACACTTTAGTTTAGGGTCCAGAATATTTAGTCCTCAAAGAAACTGATACCGTAGCTATCTAACTACACACCACTGGGAATAATTATCCTAAATTACGATTTCAGGGTTTGAAACGCCTATATTAATAATGCCTAGTTGGTCATAAGCCAACCAATAACAATTAATAAACTGGTTCAATTTTATTACACAGAAATATTGTCCATTACAATTTTAACACATATGCAAAAATTAAAACAAAATTCTCTAAGTACCAGTATGCTCAGTACCATAAATCATCACCTCAGCTGGACGAATTGTTTGACCTTGACGCTGAGGCTCCAACATGAGCCACCAAGTCATTACGTTGTGGCATGAAATGTACTATATAGCTGCGTTTTCATATGACAACTTTTTCAAGACTTTTCCTGAGTTGTCAAGGTATTGTCCAGAACTTGGTCAGAGAGAAGACCAGTCGATTTTAATGAAGTGTCATGGCTAAACATGTAACCCAGGAACTTCCTCACACAAAAGTTTAGGAGCAAAGAAACAAGACTTAACAAAACAAAACAACAACAACAACAACAACAACAACAACAAAAATGCACCACACTTGGAGCCATTGCACATCAGGTCCGAATCAAACTAAATCATCTTTGCAATTCCGAGAAGCTCTTTCTTGAACATTCTAACGCCTGCGGATTCCGTACCATGGACTGGAAACTTTTAACGTCATGTAAGTGGAATTAATCTTAGTTTTACCAGTCTATAACAGAGCAGCGATGGGCTTAAAATACCTCTCATCACACTGCTAAACCGACTTTCATCGCGAAGTGTGTTTCACATTAGCAAAAAAAAAAAAAAAAAAAAAAAAAGAAAGAAAGAAAATAAAGAGAACTTTTATCCAAAGTCCTGATCTTACAGATTGGGCTAAATCAGACTGCTCCACACATGTACTTTTTTAATCTTACATCTTTTTTGCTTTTACGTAAGACGGATCGGAATTTGACTTAAGTCCGCCCCAACTCACGCCCCTTAAGGCAGCATCAAAAAAAAAAAAAAAAGGCCACGTTTTTCCTGGGGCTGACCGTTTCCCTCCGCTCGTGAAAACGAAATGCCCGTGACCACTGCAAAGTGACCTCCCCGAGCCGAGGGCCTCAGCAAGTCGCCAGGTTTCAATGGCCAAATTGGAAGCAGCCAGGGCAGCTGTCATCCGAAACTCAGGGAAGCTGAGCCCAAGCCAACTCCGGGGTGCAGGCGCGGGGGAGGGGGGGGGGCGGGGAGGCCCCGTCGGAGGGGACGACGAGGCGGCCTCCCGGCTCCGCATCGATCGGCGGCTCCGCAGCCCGGGGCGCCGCCATCCGGCTCCTGAATAATTAACACAGCGGCGAGGGAGGGACCAGGACCGCCGGGCACTTTGGGGGTCCGAGTGATTCCCCCTCCTACAAACACCCCCCCCCCGGGCGGGCGCAGACGACGAGGGTCGACTTCTTCCCACCCGCGCCGACCCAGGCTGGGGAGGGGACGCGACCCCACGGCGGCCGGGCCGGAAGCGGGGCGCAGGGAGGGGACGTGGAGGAGGGGATGACAAAGGGGAGCCGGCGACGCGGGTCCCCCCCCCAAACCCCGCCCCAACCACGGCAGCCGGGGAAGACGAAGAGGGGAAGGGTCGGGACAGGTGGCCGGGCCTGGAAAACAATGGGGGCCCACCCCCCACCCCGAGGCTGGCGCTCACCTACCTCCGGTGCCCTCCGAGTTCTCGTTGAGGCTGCCCGAGGAGTCGTGCTGGGCGCCCACACACCCGCCCATGGGGGCTCCCCGGCGCCGCGTCCGCCACCTCCGGGCGCTCGTCCGGGTCCCGGGGCCGCCGAAGCCGAAGCCGAAGCTCGGGACGGCCGCTCCGCTCCGCTCCGATCGCTCGCTCGCCCGCCGCGGCCCAGCCTCCGCCCCCCTGGCCGCTCCACCCACCGCCGCCTCGGCTCGGCCCCTTCCTCCGTACCCCACTCAGCCCCCAGGCCGCCCACCCCGTAGGCCTGGCCCGTGTACCGCCCTTGGCCTCCGGCTCGGCCCCGCCAGGCCGGGGTTCGCCCATGCCGGGTGGGCCCACCACACACACACACACACGCACGCACACAGACACACCACACAGGGCACCCCCCGGGACTCAGTAACCCACACACACACGCCCCGCAGCCACCGCCGCCGCCGCCGCCGCCGCCCGTCCGCCAGGCCCCATCGGCCCCCGCCCGCCCGCGGCGCCGCCCTCCCTCCCTCCCTCGGCACCCGCGCGCCCGGCCTGCACACGGCTGCCCCGCCGGGGAGGGGCGGGGCCGCGTTCTGATTGGCTGCGGACGGCCCAGGCCGAGGGGGAGGGGAGAGGGCGGAGGCAGAGCGGGCGGAGGGGAGGTGGGGGGAGCCAAGGGGGGGCCGAGGGGGGCGGGAGCGGGAGAGCGAGGGGCAAGAGCCTGGAAAAGAACAAAAGTGAGAAGTGGGAAGAGACGAAGTTGAGAGGTTCTGCTCCCGCTTGGCCCTCGGCTCTTACTGGTTGGAGGCGGGTTGGAAAGGGGGGGGGACAGTGAAATGTAGTCGTGGAAAACTCGCAGACGTACACAGGCGGGTCTCCCAAATCCCCCCACCCCGAGTGGGGGAAAGGGTGGGATGAACAGAGAGGGTGGGGCTGAGCGTGGGATCTTAGCATCCCTTGAATTTGTGTAGAGCTGCATGGGTTGGTACCCGGAGTGTGCGCTTCCCTCCCCTTTCCTATACCCCCCACCCCAGAAATCACTGTGCCCCATTCTTAGAGGTGGAGGCGGTTGTAGTGGTTGCCAGCAGAATTCAGATTTCACCGGCAAGTCGTCCCTTGGAGGGAATGATAAGCGCTGATCATGTACTTCAGGAGGCATGGGTGTGGGGTGTGTTTCCTCTTCACAGGATGATTATTCATCCAGATCCTGGCTTGAAATATCTCAAATCCTCTTTGGAACCAAGTGAAATGTTAAATAAATACTTTACCGTTTTTTTTTTTTTTTTTTTTTTGTAAACTACAATTTGGTACATTTACCAAACACAGCATTCCTGACAGCTACTATTCCAATCTAAGCCAAACTGTTAATGACCCCTTTAGAACTGTGTATATTGCTGTAGTGGTTTAACATCTTTATCATCCCGTTTAGGCCTTTCTAAAGTTTATTTCTGCCTAAGAGCTGTTTTAACTATGTTCCACTTTTATGCTAGACTTTTTTTTGTAACATCCTGGGTCAGCTTTTCCTTAGCATTTAAAAAAAAATTGTTTTAAGTGAAATACCTAAGAAAGAAAGACACATTCTGCAGATCGGAATTTGCATTTAAATATATTCTCATACTCCGCTGGTGGGAGTGTAAATTGGTTCAATCTTTTTGCAAAGCAATTTGGCAACACCAATCAAGACTCTTAAAAATGTTCCTACCCTTTGGCTCAGGATTCTTCCACATCTGGGAATCTAGCTGACAGAAATAGTCCAAAATAAAAATATTTAGTTCATTTGATAATCAGACAAAAATGAAGGTTAAACAAAACTCAATTTATATGAAAACACAGACATAGAAGTCTGCTGTCTTGGGGCTTAGACTGAAGAATTAGCTTGGCCTCAGTTGTGGTCCTGAACATTGAAGGAGAGCTTTTACGCACCATTGATATTTTTATGAATTCTGAGTTGCTCTAGTATCAGGGCTGTGTCGCAAAGCCTTCTATGTGATGGTGCTAGCTGAATATTCATGTTGGCAGACAGACATCACTTGATCACGTCCCAGAAGGGGAGAAGCTGCCTGCTAGATATTTGCAAAGAGAGTGTTTTGTCCTGAATTTCACTCTCAAAATTGCAGAAACCAAGAGTTCCACGATGTCTATTAAACAGATGGTAGGCACCCAAATGCTAAGGGCTTTCTGCTGAGCAGTAAGGAGTTGGCACTGAGAAGAGAGAGCAATCTTGTGGAAAGCTTCTCAGCAATGGATATCCCCCATGCTGCCTACGTCTTTGAGCAGACACACATGTTCCCAGGAGCAGAGCCATGTAGCAGCAACAGACCCCCAGCTCTGCCATTAACTCCCCGGGGTTGGAATCTGGCTTCCATCTTGTATTCACTGTATGATCCTAACTTCTGTAAGAGCCCCAGATTTCTTGCTTATAAAATCCAGCCAAGAATGCTCCAAGCTTTGTGGGAACTTTTAATTAACTCTTTAAAAAAATTATTTATTTATTTGTTTGCAAGCAAAAAGAGACAGAGAGGCACAGAGAGAAAATGGGTGCACCAGGGCCTCTAGCCACTGCAAAGGAACTCCAGACCCATGGGCCACTTTGTGCATCTGGCTTTATGTGCATATTGGGGAACTGAACCTGGGATCGAACTTGGGTCATTAGGCTTCACAGGCAAGTGCCTTAATGGCTAAGCCATCTATCCAGCCCTTATAAACTCTATTTACTTTTTGTCTAATGTTACCTATTTAAACTCGTTACATTGCCCAATCCATTTAATACCATATACAGGAAAAATGCCTTCTGTGTGTATGTACATATGGTTTAAAATGTTTTATAAGGGGCTGGAGAGATGGCTTAGCAGTTAAGGTGCTTGCTTGCAAAGCCTAAGGACTCAGGTTTGATTACCCAGTACCCAAGTAGTAAGCCAGATGCATAAGGTGGCACATGCTTCTGGAGTTCGTTTGCAGTGGCTAGAGGCCTTGATGTGCCCATTCTCTCTCTATCTGCCTCCCCCTCTCTCTCCCCCAAATAAGTGAATAAATAAATAAAATATTTAAAATATTTTATAATAGTTGCATCGACATATGATTCGTATGCTATATATTTTACCAATTTAAATTGTATATTTAAATTACAGTGGGTATTTCTTTTTTTTTAGTGTTTTCAGTCCATCACTTTTAGAATATATTTTTTTATTAAAGAGAGGGAGAGGGGGCTGGAGAGATGGCTTAGCGGTTAAGTGCTTGCCTGTGAAGCCTAAGGACCCTGGTTCGAGGCTCAATTCCCCAGGTCCCACGTAAGACAGATGCACAAGGGGGCGCACGTGTCTGGAGTTCGTTTGCAGTGGCTGGAGGCCCTGATGTTCTCTCTCTCTATCTGCTTCTTTCTCTCTCTGTCTGTTGCTCTCAAATAAACAAGTAAACAAAAAAAAATTAAAAAAAAAAAAAAGAGAGAGAGGTAGAGGGAGGGAGAGAACGGGTGCACCAGAGCCTCTAGCCACTGCAAACAAACTCCAGACACATGCACTGCCTTGTGCATCTGGCTTATGTGGGTCTTGGGGAGGGAATCAAACTTGGGTCTTTAGGCTTCACAGGCAAGTGCCTTAACCATTAAGCCATCTCTCCAGTCCAGTTTTATAATTTTTTTTTAAATTACCTTCAAAAGAAAACTCATGGAGCCGGGCGTGCGCATGCCTTTAATCCCAGCACTCAGGAGGCAGTGGTAGGAAGATCACTGTGAGTTCGAGGCCACCCTGAGACTCCATAGTGAATTCTAGGTCAGCCTGGGCTAGAGTGAGACCCTACCCCGAAAAACCAAAAAAGAAAAGAAAACTCATGGGCTGGAGAGATGGCTCAGCAGTTAAAGACGCTTGCTTGCAAGGCCTACCAGCCCAGCTTCAATTCCCCAGTACACATGGGAAGCCAGATGTACAAAGTGGCACATGAATCTGGAGTTCACTGGTAGTGGGAAGAAACCCTGGCATGCCCATTCTTTCTCCTCTGTCTTTCTTAAGTAAATAAAAATAAGTTAAAAACAAAAGAAAATAAAACATATGCATTGGCAGTCACTTCTCACTTACTTATTATTATTATTTACTTAGGAAAGAGTGACAGCATGGGGTGTGTCAGGACCTTATGCTGCTGCGAACTAACTGCAGACGCATGTACCACTTTGTGTGTATGGCTTTATGTGGGTACTAGGGAATTGAACCCCAGGCCAGCAGGCTTTTCAGGGAAAAAAAAAAAAAAAAGCATCTTTTGAGTCTTGAGAGTTGGCTCAGCTGTTAAGGCGCTTGCTTGCAAAGCCTAACACCTTGGTTCAATTCGTTAGTACCCACATAAAGCCAGATGCACAAGGTGGCACATACATCTTGAGCTTGTTTGCAATGGCTAGAGGCCCTGACATGCCCATGCTCTATCTGCCTTTTTCTCTTTCCCACACTCTCTCAAATAAATCATAAATACATATATTTTTTAATCTTAAAAAAGCTGGGTGTGGTTGCACATGCCTTTAATCCCCCAGCACTTGGGGAGGCTGAGGTAGGAAGATGGCTGTGAGTTCAAGGCCAGGCTGAGACTAAATTGTGAATTCTGGGTCAGCCTAGGCCAGACTGAGTCCCTACCTAGGACAAAAAAAAAAAAAAAAAAAAGAGAGAAGAAAAGAAAAATCACCTTTTAGAGCCAAGTCATCTCCCCAGCCCCTCCCCTAGTCTACCCCTCTACAAATATACTTTCTGTCCCTTCGGAATGTTTCATATAAATGCAATCATGTAATGATTGGCTCTTTGTAACTGCTTTCTCTTATCATATGCAATATTTTCAGGGTTCATGCATAACCGCACTTCATTTCCCCCCTTTTTTATTGGTTTTTATTTATTTATTTATTTGAGAGAGAGGGAGAGAGAGAATGGGCACGCCAGGGCCTCCAGCCACTGCAAATGAACTCCAGACACATGTGCCGCTTGTGCATCATGCCTATGTTGGTCCTGGGGAATTGAACCAGGGTCCTTTGGCTTTGCAGGCAAATGCCTTAACCACTAAGCCATCTCTCCAGCCCATTTCCCCTTTTTTTTTTTTTCTGAGGTAGGATCTCACTCTAGCCCAGGTTGACCTGGTAGTTTCAGAGTGGCCTTGAACTCACACCAGTCCTCCTACCTCTGCCTCCCAAGTGCTGGGATTAAAGGCATAAAGGCATGAGCCACCATGCCCGGCCATATTCTCTTTATTCTTTTTCTTTTTTTCAAGGTGGGGTTTCACTGTAGCCCAGACTGACCTGGAATTCACTCTGTATTCTCAGGGTGGCCTCGAGCTCATGGCGATCCTCCTACTTCTGTCTCACGAGTGCTGGGATTAAAGGCATGCACCACCATGCCCAGCTCAGACTCTTTTTTTTTTTTTTTTTAATATTTTATTCATTTATTTAAGAGAGAGAAGAGAGGGAGGGAAAGAGACAGAGAAAAAGAGAGAGAAAATGGGAACATCACAGCCACTGCAAATGAACTCCAGAAGTATGTGCCACCTCGTGCATCTGGCTTACATGGGCTCTGGGGAATTAAACCTGGGTCCTTAGGCTTCTTAGGCAAGTGCCTTAACCACTAAGCCATCTCTCCAGCCCTTCATTTCCTTTTGTAAGTAGTTATATTCCGTTGTATGGATGTACCATGTTTATCCTTTTACCAGGTGGTGGACATTTTGGGTTGTCTCTACTTTTTTTGGATATTATGAATAAAGCTTCTCTGAACATTTGTGTACAGGATTTTCGTTTTATTTTTCATTTAGTCATGTGTGTGTGTGTGAGAGAGAGAGAGAGAGAGAGAAAGAGAGGGAGGGAGAGAGAGAGGCGGTGCACCAGGATCTATTGCCACTGCAAACGAACTCCAGAAGCACGTGTCATTTTGTGTATCTGGCTTTATGTGGATACTGGGGAATTGAACCCAGGCCAGCAGGCTTGTAAGCAAGCATCCTTAACTGCTAAGTCATCTCTCCAACCCTGTGTAGAGGAATTTTGTGGACATATGTTTTCAATTTCCTAAGAATGGAATTGTTTGGTCTATGGTAACTCTCTGCTTAACAAAGGAATTGACAAACCTTTTTCAAAGCAATTTACTTGTTTTACATTTCTCCCTGCTTTATATGAGGGTTCCAATTTCTCTGCATTTCCTTGCTAACACACTATTATTCACCTTTCATAATAGACATCTTAGGGTATGTGTAGGATATCTTATTGTGGTTTTGACTTGCATTTTCTCATGTGCATGTTCATTAAACAAAAAAGTCTCCCTGGGTGTGGTGGCACATGCCTTTAATCCTAGCACTTGGGAGGCAGAGGTAGGAGTATTTCTGAGTTCAAGGCCACCTTGAGACTACATAGTGAATTCCAGGTCAGCCTGGGCTAGAGCTACCTCAAAAAAAAAAAAAAAAAAATCACAGTATTTTGGAGTTTTTTTTGTTGTTGTTGTTGTTGTTTTATTATTTTTTGGGGGGGGCAGTGGGGTTTGATGTCTCACATCGATGATGGTGAGATGGAAGGTAGAGACAGGAGATTTTCCCTGAAGCTTGAAGTGAGCTCAGCAAAAAACGGCAAAGTGACAATTTAGAATGAACAATTTGCCTCAGATGAGGTGGACTGGTGAGAACCGACCTGAAAATTGTCCTGTGACCTGCTCTCTCTCTCTCTCTCTCTCTCTCTTACACACACACACACACACACACACACACACACACGATCACAGTATACCCAGAGATGGTCTGGAGTGGATCTCAAGACTCCCTGTTTTTAACTCACACATCAGGCATTCCTAATGGAGCTAGGTCCGCAGATGGAATCTTTGTCAAAACTAAATTCAGTCCTTCCCATCCCTGGCAAACTGTTTTATGCTTTAGTCATTTTTATCTTTCACCAATAGTAATTTCACCCTGTTACTAAAGCCCCAAGTCTAAGTATTACTACTGAGTGACTTCCCCAACCCTCTCACTTTCCATACCCACACCAGTTAAGTCCTTTTACTCCATGTATGAAATGTATAGTCTCTCCATTTGACCCTGCTGCACCCCTTCTCTTACCTTTGTTCTGAAAACCTGTGATAATTAACTATCTATCTATCTATCTATCTATCTATCTATCTATCTATCTACCTACCTATTGATCATCGATCTATCTGTGTTAAATGGCAGGGTCTTCTGCTGCTGCAAACAAATGTCAGACACAGGTGCCACTTTATGTGGGTACTGGGGAATTGAACCCAGGTCATTAGGCTTTTGCAGAGAAGTGCTGTAACTGTTGAGCCATCTGTCCAGCTATAATTTTTTTAATTTTTTTGTTTATTTATTTGAGAGCGACAGAGAGAGCAAAAGCGAGAGTGACAGAGAGAGCGAGAGAGAGAGAGCAAGAGAGAGAGAGAGAGAGAGAGAGAGAGAATGGGTGCACCAGGGCCTCCAGCCACTGCAAACGAACTCCAGGCACATGCACCCCTTGTGCATCTGGCTTATGTGGGTCCTGGGGAATCGAGCCTCTAACCGGGGTCCTTAGGCTTTACAGGCAAGCGCTTAACCGCTAAGCCATCTCTCCAGCCCCCTAATTTTATAAATTAGATATATGCATACACCTTTCTTCTTCTTCTCCTCCTCCTCTTCCTCCTTCTTCTTTTTGTTGTTTTTTTGAGGTAGGGTCTCACTCTATCCCAGGTTGACCTGGAATTCACTATGTAGTCTCAGGCTGACCTCGAACTCACAGTGATTCTCCTACCTCAGCATCCCAAGTAAGTACTCAGATTAAAGGCATGCACCACTACACCTGGCCAGGCATACATCTTTGAAACCATCAAGTTAATGAAGCAAGAGAATAAATATCAATCAAGACAATAAGATCATGAACATACCTATCACCCCTAAAAAATTTTTCCTATGCCCTTTTGTAATACTTCCCTCCTTTTCTTCCCTTGTTACATGTCTTCAGACAACCACTATTGGTTACAATTTTTTAAAATGCCATATGCCTGGTGTGCTGGCACATGCCCTTAAATCCCAGCAGCACTCAGGAGGCAGGGGTAAGAGGATCACCGTGAGTTCAAGGCCACCCTGAGACTACATAGTGAACTCCAGTTCAGCCTGGCTAGAGTGAAACCCTACCTCAAACCCCACCCCTTCAAAAACAAAGAAAGCAAACAAACAACAACAACAACAAAAAATGATTCCATGCAAAAGATATTCTTTGGGAGTTGGGAAGACTGCTCAGTGGTTAAAGAACTTGCTTGTAAAGCCTGTCAGCCTGGGTTCACTTCTCCAGCTATCCATGTAAGCTAGATGCAAAAAGTGGTACAAGCATCTGGTGTTCATGTTCAGTAGCAAGAGACCCTGGAGTGCTCCACACCACACATACATGTAAATAAATAAATTTAATTTTTTTTTTTTTTTTGGTTTTTTGAGGTAGGGTTTCACTCTAGTCCAGGCTGACCCGGAATTCACTATGTATTCTCAGGGTGGCCTCGAGCTCACAGTGCCTCCCGAGTGCTGGGATTAAAGACATGAGCCACCACACCTGGCTCAAATTTAAAAATTTTAAAAAGATGTATTCTTTTTTTAAAAAATGACATTTATTTAAAATATTTTATTTATTTACTTGGGAGAGAGACAGAGACAGAGAGAAAGAGAAAGAGGCAGAGAGAGAGAGAGGGAGAGAGAGAGAGAGAGAGAGAGAGAGAGAGAGAAAGAGAGAAAGAGAGAGAGAGAAAGAATGGGCACACAAGGGCCACTGCAAATGAATTCCAGACACATGGACCACTTTTGTGCATCTGACTTTATGTGAGTACTGGGGTATTGAACCCAGGCCATCAGGCCTTGCAAGAAAGTGTTTTTAACCACTGAGCCATCTCTCCAGCCCTGTATTCTTCTTCTACTTTTTTTTTTTTTTTCCTGATTTATTTACTAGAGACAGAGAGAGAGTGAGAATGGGTATGCCAGGGCCTCTATCCACTGCAAACGAACTCCAGATGTATGTGTCACCATGTGCATCTGGTTTACCTGGGAACTGGAGAATCGAACCTGGGTCCTTAAGCTTCACAGGCAAGCTCCTTAACTGCTAAGCCATTTCTCCAGCCCTTTTAAAATATTTTAAAATTTTATTTTTATTTGAGAGAGAGGAGAGAATGGGCACACCAGGGCCTCTAGCCACTGCAAATGAACTCCAAATGTATGAGCCACCATGTGTATCTGGCTAACGTGGATCCTGGAGAATTGAACTGGGATCCTTTGGCTTTGCAGGCAAACACCTTAACCACTAAGCCATTTCTCCAGCCCCCTTTTGAAAATATTTTTAAATTTATTTTTATTTGAGAGAGAAAGAGAGAGAGGAGAGAATGGGCACACCAGGGCTTCTAGCCGCTGCAAATGAACTCCGGACACATGCACTACCTTGTGCATCTGACTTACATGGGTCCTGGGGAATCGAACCTGGGTCCTTTGGCTTCATAGGAAAACACATTAACCATTAAGCCATCTCTCCAGCCCCCTGTATTCTTTTTTTTTTTTCAAGGTAGGGTCTCACTTTAGCCCAGGCTGACCTGGAATTCACTCTGTTGTCTCAGGGTGGCCTCAAACTCACAGCAATTCTCCTACCTCTGTCTCCCAAGTACTGGGATTAAAGGCGTGCACCACCATGCCTGGCTGCCCCCTGTATTATTTTTGATATGGATATGGCTTCTTCTCTCTATCTTTTTTGGGGGGTTGAGTTTCTAGGTTGGGGTATCGCTCTAGCCCATGCTAACCTGGAATTCACTATGTAGTCTCAGGCTGGCCTCCAACTCATAGTGATCTGCTTACCTCTGCCTCCCAAGGGCTGGGATTAAAGACATGCACCACCACACCCAGCCTTTAGGTCATCTTAAAGTTCACTTTTGTTTAATTATTTTGAGAGAGAGAGAGAGAGAGAGAGAGAGAGAGAGAGAGAGAGAGGAGAGAATGGGTTTGAGTTTGGCAAGCTGTTTATTCTGCATATGTTGAGGTGGTGATATGATTTATCTCTTTAATTTTGCTATTGTGGTGAGCTACAATGATGGGGTTTCAGATATCAAACCAGCCTTGAATTTGTTGCATAAATTTACTCTTTTTTTTTTTCGAGGTAGGGTTTCACTCTAGCTCAGACTGACCTAGAATTTACTATGTAATCTCAGGGTGGCCTCGAACTCGCTGTGATCCTCCTACCTCTGCCTCCCAAGTGCTGGGATTAAAGGCGTGCACCACCACGCCCGGCTTTGTTGCATAAATTTAAATGGGTTGTGTTGGATTCAATTTGCTAAAAACTGGTTATGAAAACTTTCCCTCTATGTTTATGAGAGATAGTCTAATTTTTCTTTAATGAACTTTGTCTTTTTTTAATATAAAGTATCATTTTGACTTCATGGAAGAGAAAAATGAGCTCTCCAGAGCAGAAGAATGGCAGAGAATATTAGCACTGAGCTAGCATGCTAAAGGCCAGCCATACCTTGGAGAGAATAAGCCATGGCTTGGTAGATGGCAGAGAAGTTCCCCTTTGCTACACCATGGAAGTTGTTGGACATCCAGCCTCGCTGAAGATCTGCCTAGGATAGGGCCTAGCAGCTGTTATAGGGCATCCCGCATGCAGCAGGTCTGCTATGAAATGACCTGCAGTAGCCTCTTGTGCACGGGGCTGCTCCTGAGGACCTGCCAGAAGCTGCCATCAAGGAAACCAGGATAGGAGCAGCCACATCACCGCTTTTCAGAGAAGCTTCTGTGCTGCCGTAGGGTAGGCTCTGGAGAAGCTATCAGAAGCCCCCCGACTGAGCAAGTGAGCTGAGGGGAATTCCTCCTTCAGTGTCTCTCCACTGCCCTCTACTGGCAGCGCTGTGCCTGTCGCCCGCTGGAACGCCAGTGAAAGGGCCCATATCCATTTTCATAGAGCAGACAGTAAAGACTGTACTAGGATCAGCGATGCAAGAATTGGAGAACTGGGGGCAGGAGAGATGGCTCAACCCTTAAAAGTGCTTCCTTGTGCAGGGCGTGGTGGCTCACGCCTTTAATCCCAGCACTCGGGAGGCAGAGGTAGCAGGATCATCGCGAGTTCACGGCCACCCTGAGAATTCCAGGTCGGGCCTGATCTAATGAGACCCTACCTGGAAAAACAAACAAACAAAAAAAAAAAAAAAAAAAAAAATGGCCAAGGGAAAGTAGCTATTATTCTGGAGGAAGCCAGAAAGTTGATTTCATGAAATACCCAACTTGCTTGCTTTGAGCTCTGTTTGGGGTGCTGTAACAAAATACTCCAAACTGGAGATTTTGCAAATTCCTTACAGTTACGGATTCTGTCCGGTAAGGGCTCACTTTCTAGTTGTGATGTGCCTTTTATTTCCTCACAGAGTGGAGGAATCAAGACAGGTGCCTGGTGTTATTGTTATTGGTTGGGTTTAGGGTTTTCAAGACAACATCTGTCTAAGTAGCCCTGGCTGGCTTGGAACTTTTAATATAAACCAAGCTGGCCTCAAACTTGCAGTGACCCCTAACCCAAGTGCTGGGACTGTAGGCATGTGCCACAAACCTGGCCATGTTGCCTTTTTTCTTTTTTTCAATTTTTTTTATAAGGTGACTAATCCCATCCATGACAGCTTGGCCCTTCGCCTCCCAACAGCCACACCTCCCAAAACTGTCAGCCTAAAATACAGTTTTGAAAATGAATAAAATGATAAAAGAAAAACCCTAAAAACAAAAAAATTAAAATAAAAACTTAATGCCCACTGTGGTGGCACACGCCTTTAATCCCAGTACTCGGGAGGCAGAGGTAGGAGGATCACCATGAGTTCGAGGCCACCCTGAGACTACATAGTGAATTCCAGGTCAGCCTGAGCTACAGTGAGACCCGACCTCAGAAAACAAAACAAAAAAAATCTTAATGAAATGAATGCCTTAGAAAAATATAAAAACATAGTTTACAAAAATTGATATTATCAAAGATTAAACATGAAATCAGTTTCAACAAAGAAATGCTAGAAAAGTATGAGGGGACTCCATTATCAAAACACCATTCAAAGCTGGGCGTGGTGGCACACGCCTTTAATCCCAGCATTTAGGAGGCAGAGGTAGGAGGATGGCGTGCACCTCCATGCCCGGCTTAAATTTCTAAATTGTAAATGGTGTGTAGTGTGTGTTGTGCACACATATGTGTGTGTAAATGTGTGCACCCTGTGTCCATGCCTGTGAAGACCAGAAGAAGATGTCAGATGTCCTTCTCCATTGCTCTTCTGCCTTGTTTCCTTTGAGACAGAGTCTCTCACTGAATCTGGAGTTGCTCTTTTCTGTCAGACTGGCTGACCAGTGAGCTCCAGTGATTCACCAGAGTTCATCCTACTCAGCACTGGGATTACAGTGGCTACATCTGGCTTTTCTTTTCTTTTCCTTTTTAAACATAGGTACTGGGGTTCTTACTGAGGTAATAATGCTTGCACAACAAGTGCTCTTACCCACTGGGCCATACCCCCTTTAAAAAATATTAGCCAGGCGTGGTGGCTCGCGTCTTTAATCCCAGCACTCGGGAGGCAGAGGTAGGAGGATGGCCGTGAGTTCGAGGCCACCCTGACACTACATAGTTAATTCTAGGTCAGCCTGGACCAGAGTGAGACCCTCCCTCGAAAAACCAAAAAAAAAAAAAAATATTTTGCTTTGTTTTATTTGTTTATTTATTTTTGAAGTAGGATCTCACTCTAGCCCAGGAACTCACTGTGTATTCTCAAGCTGCTCTTGAACTCACGGCCATCCTTCTACCTCTGTTTCCTGAGTGCAGAGAGTAAAGGTGTGCACTACCATGCCCGGCACTATTTATTTATTTTTGAGGTAGGATCTTGCTCTAGCCCAGGCTGACCTGGAATTCACTGTGCAGTCTCAGGATGGCCTCAAACTCATGGCAATCTTCCTACCTTTGCCTTTCAAGTGCAGGGAGTAAAGGCCTGGCTAAAAAAAAATGTTTTTGAGGTAGAATCTTACTTTAACCCAGGTTATTCTGAAATACACTGTAGCCCAGGATGGTCTAAAACACACAGCAATCCTCCTGTCTCAGCCTTCCAAGTTCTGGGATTACAGGCATGATCCACCATGCTCCAGTGAGGTTGGGGAGGGTTGAATTTTAGGTTCATTTTTAAATTTAATTTAATTTTTATTTGTTTTTAAATACTTTATTTATTTATTTGCAAGCCACCATGCCTGGCTAATAAATTATTTGCAAGGGAGAGAGAGAGAGAGAGGGAGAAAGAGAGAATGGGTGTACTAGGGCCTCTTGCCACTGCAAACGAACTCCAGATGCATGCACCACTTTGTGCATCTGGCTTTACGTGGGTACTGGGGAATCAAACCCTGGTCATTAGCCATTGCAGGCAAATTCATTAACCACTGAGCCATCTCTCTAGGCCCCTATTTTATTTTATTTTTTATTTTTTGATTTTTTTTTCAGGTAGGGTCTCACTCTACCCCAGGCTGACCTGGAATTCACTATGTAGTCTCAGGGTGGCCCCAAACCCATAGTGATCCTCCTACCTCAGCCTGGGATTAAAGGCATGCACCACCATGCCCACCTCCTATTTTATTTTATTTTTTACTTTTTAAATATTTTATTCATTTATTTGAGAGTGAGAGAGTGAGCTAGCGAGTGAAAGAGAATGGGCATACTAGGGCTTCTAGCCACTGCAAATGAACTCTAGACGCATGTGCCCCCTTGTGCATCTGGCTTTACGTGGGTACTGGGGAATCAAACCCAGGTCCTTTGGCTTTGCAGGCAAATGCCTTAACCACTAAGCAATCCCTCCAGCCCTTATTTATTTATTTCTTTTTTTGTTTTTTTGAGGTAGGGTCTCACTCTGGCCCAGGCTGACCTGGAATTCACTCTGTAGTCTCAGGGTGGCCTCAAACTCATGGCGATCCTCCTACCTCTGCCTCCCGAGTGCTGGGATTAAAGGCGTGTGCCACCATGCCCGGCCCCCTATTTTATTTTTTGAAATGGGTTTTATGTAGTTTTGGCTGGTTGAACTCAATATGTAGGTCTGATGGATTGAATATAACATAGGTTCATTTGAAACTCCGTAGGTTATTTGGAAACTTAGTAAACTGGTGTTGTTCCAGAAGGTTGTGGAACCTGCAGGAGGTACAGCCATACTGAGGAAAATGTGTCACTGGAGTGACAGACCTGGAGATTTTATAATTTTTTTGTTTATTATTTATTGATTTGAGAGCGACAGACAGAGAAAGGCAGATAGAGAGAGAGAGAGAGGATGGGCGCGCCAGGGCCTCCAGCCACTGCAAACAAACTCCAGACATGTACACCCCCTTGTGCATCTGGCTAACGTGGGTCCTGGGGAACTGAGCCTCGATCGGGGGTCCTTAGGCTTCACAGGCAAGGGCTTAACCGCTAAGCCATCTCTCCAGCCCAGCCTAGAGATTTTAAAGTCCAGACCCACTTGCTGTGCCTCCTCTGTGTTCCTGTCTGCTGGAGTGAGGGTGTGACGCTGGTTTTCCACTCCCAACCACTTTCTGATTGGATCTGAGGCCCGTTCCACGCAAGCTATTTCATGTCTGGTACTGTAAACCTGGCCAAAAGCCTATGGCTGGGGACCTAGGCTCTGGAGGTAGGGGATTTACTACTGTGATTATGTGTGGCTGTTTGAATGTAAAATGTCCCCCATGGCCGCAGTGTTTGTGATGAAAGCCCATACTCAACCCCCGCTGGTGGAGCCTTTGGGAGGTGGAGCCTTGCTGGAGGCTCTGTGTCTCTGGGGGGGGGGGGGGGGGGGGGGGGGGCGGAACTTGAGGTTGATTAGCCCAGCTCCAAGCCCAATACTTAGACTCCTTCCATCCCGATATGCGACAAGATAGGAGCCAGCTTGCTGCCGGTGCCATGCTTTCCCCTTGAAAGTACCAGCCTGAAATAAACTCTCCTCCCATAAACTACTTCTGCTCTGGTGTTTTGTCCCAGCCTTGAGAAGGTAACTACTACATTATGCTAAATGGACGGCATGTCAAGCTGCCTTCTAAATACCTACTAGTTCCCATAATTCAGTGCTGCTTAAAGCCTTGATCACAGACATGTCTTATTTCAATGGGTAAGAGGTTAGTGCAGAGATGCATAGCTAGCAAAATTGCCAATAAAAGTGACTATTGAGGGCTGGAGAGATGGCTTAGCAGTTAAGGCGTTTGCCTGCAAAGCCAAAGGACCCAGGTTCAATTCCCCAGGACCCATGTCAGCCAGATATACAAGGTGGAGCATGCATCTGGAGTTCGTTTGCAGTGGCTGGATGCCATGGCGTGCCCATTCTCTCTCTCTCTTTCCCTCTTTGCTTCTCTGCCCTTTCTCTATCTTTCTCTCAAATAAATAAATAAAAACAATTTTTTAAAAATGACTATTGTTGGGGGCTGGAGAGATGGTTAAGGTGCTTGCTTGCAATGCCTAACAACCCAGGTTCAATTCCCCAGTACCCACATAAAACCAAAGTGGCACATGCATCTAGAATTTATTTGCTTCCTCCTCTCTCTCTCTTCTACCTCTCTTTCTCAATCAAACAAACAAACAAACAAACAAACAAATAAAAACACAAAAGAGAAAACTTTGAGCCAGGCATGATGGCACATGCCTTTAATCTTCACACTTGAGAGACATAGGTAGGATGATTGCTGAGTCCAAGGCCAGCCTGAGAATACATAGAGAATTTCAGGTCAGCCTGGGTTAAAGGAAGACTCTACCTCAAAAAACAAAAAACTGGGCTGGAGAGATGGCTTAGCGGTTAAGCGCTTGCCTGTGAAGCCTAAGGACCCTGGTTTGAGGCTTGATTCCCCAGGACCCACGTTAGCCAGATGCACAAGGGGGTGCATGCGTCTGGAGTTCGTTTGCAGTGGCTGGAGGCCCTGGCGTGCCCATTCTCCCTCTCTCTATCTATCTGCCTCTTTCTCTCTCCACCACTCTCAAATAAATAAATAAAAATAAACAAAAAAATTAAAAAAATAAACTAATAATAAATAATATTGAGAGCTGCCATCGACTGAGTGTTTTCTTACACTAACCCCATGGGGCAGGTGAGTTACCATCCTTGTTTCACAGGCAAAATCTCAGGTCTTTGTCACCTCAACTTAACTCCCATGTCATGCTGTCTAACATTCAGTAAGGAAACAAATCAGAAGTAAACTAGGGAGATGGTTCAGTGGGTAAGAGCACTTGTTGTCTAAGTATGAGGACCTAAGACTTCCCAAGTTCAATGGCCCAGAATCCATGTAAAAAGCTCTGTGTGGGCTGGAGAGATGGCTTAGTGGTTAAGCGCTTGCCTGTGAAGCCTAAGGACCCCGGTTCGAGGCTCGATTCCCCAGGACCCACGCTAGCCAGATGCACAAGGGGGCACATGCGTCTGGAGTTCTTTTGCAGTGGCTGGAGGCCCTGGCGCGCCCATTCTCTCTCTCTACCTGTCTCTTTCTCTCTCTCTGTGTCTGTCGCTCTCAAATAAATAAATAAAAATAAACAAAAAAAATTTAAAAAAAGCTCTGTGTGTCCACTCATATCTGCAATCCCAGTCCCACAGGAGACAGAGACTAGAGAATCTCTGGAGTTTATTGATGGAAAGTGGCAGCTGTGGGTTAAATGGGAGACCGTGTTCTCAAGGAAACAGGTAGCTGAGTGAAAACACCAGACTTTCTTGTCTGGCGTCCACATCCACACACACCACCACCACCACCACCACCACACATCACACTATGAGGGTGGAGAGATGGCTCAGTGGTTAAAGGCATTTGCTTGCAAAGCCTGCCAGCCTAGGTTCAATTCCCCAACACTCACATCAAGCCAGTTGCACAAAGTGGTACATGCATCTGGACTTTGCAGTGGCAAGAGGCTCTGATATGCCCATATTCTCTTTCTTTCTTTCTTTCTTTCTTTCTTTCTTTCTTTCTTTCTTTCTTTTCTTTCTGTCTGTCTGCTCTGATGTATAATTGGTTCCCTCAAAAAGAAAGGAAATTCAAGCTGGAGAGATGGCTAAGTGGCTAAAAGCACTTCTTTACAAAGCATGACAGCCTGGGTTCAATTCCCCAGAACTCATGTAAAGCCAGATGCACAAAGTGACACATGTGTCTCGAGCTCAGTTTCAGTGT
Organism: Dipus sagitta; assembly: GCA_036346955.1. Lineage (NCBI taxonomy): Eukaryota > Metazoa > Chordata > Mammalia > Rodentia > Dipodidae > Dipus > Dipus sagitta. The sequence goes on along the minus strand of CM070777.1, from coordinate 44,097,244 downwards.
TAGGTGGCCCTGGCATGCCTATTCTCTCTCTCTCTCCCTCTGCTTGCAAATAAATAATAAATAAAATATTTAAAAAAGAAAGGAAATTCTTTTTTTTTTTTTTTTTTGGTTTTTCAAGATAGTCTCACTCTGGCCCAAGCTGACCTGGAATTCACTATGGAGTTTCAGGGTGGCCTCAAACTCACGGCCATCCTCCTACCTCTGCCTCCTGAGTGCTGGGATTTAAAGGCGTGCATCACCACACCCACCTCCATATAAACTTTTTTTTTTCCGGGGGGGTTAGGAAATTCTTATATATACTACAAATCAACCTTAAGGACACTGTTAAGTGAAATAAGTTAGTTGCAAAAATTCAACTACTATATGATTCCATTTATGTGAGGTACCCTAAAACAGTCAGAGACACAGGAATAGAAGTAGAATGGGGGTTACTACCTTGGGGGAGGGAAGCATGGGGAATTGGTGTTCCATGGCTATGGGACTTGAGTTGGAAGCCAGTTCTTGAGCTGGTTGGTGGTGATGGTGACACAGTGTGGATGAACATAATATTCCTAAATTATACGTTAAATAGCTGAAATGATAAATTTAAATTATTTATTTATTTATGAGGAAGACAGCGAGAAAGAGAGAAAGAGAACGGGTGTACCAGGGCCTCTAGCCACAACAAATGAACTCCAGATGCATGTGCCACCACGTGCATCTGGCTTACGTGGGTTCTGGGGAATCAAACCTGGGTCCTTAGGCTTCGCAGGCAAATGCCTTAACCACTAAGTCATCTCTCCAACCCTGGAATGGTAAATTTTATATTACGTGTAATGTATCACAGTGAAAAATACAATGGCAGTACTTTAGCAAATCCATGGTCACAGCAGGCCGAGCATGGCCCAGTTTTCAAATCTCCAGGAACACATAGTGGGCCGCAACATACTTCCCAAGGTGCATAAGAGCTATCATCTGGCTTCTAGAGCCTTCCAAGAGAGGCTTCTATTGGGCTTTCCAAAAGAACATTGCTGTGGTTCAGAGGAAAATCAGCGAATCTGTTTTTCATTCAAAATTGAAGCCCAGCTTGGCGTGGTTGCTTTGTGGAGGACAGGACCTGAAGGCCCACATCAGATTCTACAAATGCATGCGCTATGGGGCACAGCCGCTAGGGAACACAGAGGCATTCTAAGTTATGATTGAGTTCAGGCTTTCCAGAAACAGTTTCCAAAGCATGGCTGTGATGTTCTTAAATGTTACGCAGATGAGAACATTCTCTCGTTACATATGTTTTCAGCAACACTAGATCAAACCCAATTACATAGCTTCCTTCCTTCTTGGAGTTGTCAAGTGTGTCAGAGCAGTCTCTTCTGGGGGTCATTTGGAGGATCCTCATGCAAGTTTGGCCAAATGGATTTGACCACAGAACACTTCTTTCAGGTCATGTTTGGGATGGATGCTCCATGAACACACGTTGGAATTTTTTTTTTTTTTTAATGAAAAGGGATAAAATGGAAGGGACATATATACTAGGCCAGCAGCCAGTCGATTATTGTTCTTGGGGAATCTTCTCTCCAGAACTAAGAACGGTTTTTACATTCTCAAGTGGATATTTTCTGAATTGTTATGTAAGTGATTGCATAATATTCTGGTTTTGCCTCTTGGCTTACAAAGCCCAAAATATTTACGAGCTGACCCTTTAAGTACTAAGCAGTGAAAGAACTAGAAGATTGTTATTTTAAAAGTTCTTTAGATTCTGGGGGAGATGGCTCAGCAGTTAAAGGAGTTTGCCTGCAAAGCCTGACAGCCCAGTTTCAAATCTCCAGTTCCCATATAAAGCCAGATGCACAAAGTGGCACAAGCGGATGAAGTTCGTTTGCAGTGGCAGGAGGCCCTGGTGTACCCGTTCTCTCTCTCTCTGCTTCTTTCTTTCTTTTTCTCTTTAGCTTTTCGAGGTAGGGTCTCCCTCTAGCCCAGACTGACCTGGAATTCACCATGTAATCTCAGGGTGGCCTCGAACTCATGGAAATTCTCCTACCTTTGCCTCTCATTGATCCTCCTGTCTCTTTTCCACTCAGAGTTGGGTTTTCAAACCTTGGCCATCAGGCTCTGGATTTTCAAGCAACAGCCTTTAACTGCTGAGTCATCTCTCTAATCCCTGTCCCCATTTTTATTTGAGACAGGGTCTCCTGTAGCCCAGGCTGACCTTGAACATGTTTATATAGACCACATTGGTCTTGAACACTTGATACTCTTGCTTCCAGCTCTTGGGTATTGGGATTATAGATTTGCACCATCTCACTTGACATTGTCAATTTTTAAAAATTTATTTATTTGATGGGCTGGAGAGATGGCTTAGTGGTTAAGGCATTTGCGTGCGAAGCCAAAGGACCCAGGTTCAATTCTCCAGGGCCCACATAAGCCAGGTGCACAAGGTGGCACATATATCTGGAGTTCATTTACAGCAGCTAAAGACCCTGGCATGCCCATTTTCTCTCTCTCTCTCTCTCTCTCTTACTACTGGCCTCTTTTTCTCTCTCAAATAAATCAAATAAAAAGTTATTTATTTAAAAAAAATTTGAGAGAGATAGAGAGATACAGATGAGAAACAGAGAGCAAGTGCCAGGACCTCTAGACAATGCAAATGAACACCAGATGTATGTGCCACCATGTGCATCTGGCTTATGTGGGTACTGGGGAATTGAACCTGGGTCCTTTGGCTTTGCTGGCAAGTGTCTTAACCACTAAGCCATCTCTCCAGCCCATCAAATTTTGTTTCTACTCTTCATAGAACTACTACGAATTAGGCTGGGGAGATGGCTCTGTGGTTAAAAGAGCTTCTTGCAAAGCTGCTGACCCAGGTTTGATTCCCCGGTACCCACATAAAGCCTGATGCACAAAGTGGTGAATGCATCTGGAGTTTGTTTGCGGGAGCAAGAGGCCCCATCTTCACTCTCACACTCAAATAAATAATAAAATTCTTAAAATAAAAGTGAAATTTAGGGCTATTTAGGGCTGGAGAGATGGGTCCATGGTTAAGGCAAAGCCTAATTATCCAGGTTTGATTCCCCGTTATCCATGTAAAGCCAAATGCACAAGATGGAGCATGCTTCTGGAGTTCATTTGCAGTGGCTAGCAACGCTGGTGCACCCATTCTCTCTCTCTCTCTCTCTGTGCCTCTTTTTCTCTTACATAAGTAAATAAAATGACATTTATTGTTATTAGTTTCTACTATGTACTAGGAATACATTATTTCCATTAATCTCAACTCTGAGAAGGGCACGTTGCCCTGCTTTAACCTCCTTCGGAATCCTGGGACTGGAGGTGGGGCTACTGTGCTTTCTTGGTGAGGGCGTGTTCAGTGACAGCCGGGTCATGTTGGGCATAGCCATGGCCCGTGAACAGCGTGCGGTGGTGAGTATGCAAGTTCCAAGGGACATCTGAGGGAAACCGTGGGGTAGAGGATGCAGCCTGAAATGAGGCCGGAAAGCTTGGCTCCTCCTAGGTGCAGTTCAGTTCCCATCCCCTCTGATAAGTTCCAGTGACCCTCCACGTCCACCCCAGGGAGCCCATGTCATTGCCAGTTCTGTGTACTCATGGTCTGGAACATGGGCAGACATGAGCTTCCTTGGGGGCCTAGAAAACACACACACACACACACATTGGTTTTTTGAGGTAGTGTCTCCCTCTAGTCCAGGCTGACCTGGAATTCACAATGTCATCTCAGGGTGGCCTCGAACTCATGGCGATCCTCTTACCTCACCTCCCAAGTGCTGGGATTAAAGGTGTGTGCCACTATACACAGATGAGTTGTTTTTTTTTTTTAATATTTTATTTATTTATTTTGAGAGAGAGAGCGAGCAAGCGAGAATGGGCATGCCAGGGCCTCCTTGTGCATCTGGCTTACATGAGTCCTGGGGAATTGAACCTGGGTCCTTTGGCTTTGCTGGCAAATGCCTTAACCACTAAACTATCTCTCCAGCCCATTATATTATTATATTAATGGCCATTATTCCTGAGTGAAATCTTCCGGCCCATTGTATTCTTTCTTTCTTTCCTTCTTTCATTCTTTCTTCCTTTCCCTTTCTTTCTTTCTTTCTTTCTTTCTTCTTCTCTTTCTTTCTTTCTTTCTCTCTCTCTCTCTTTCTTTTTCTTTCTTTCTTTCTCCCTCCCTCCCTCCCTCCCTCCCTTCCTTCCTTCCTTCCTTCCTTCCTTCCTTCCTTCCTTTCTCTGGCTCTCCAAGGTAGGGTTTTGCTATAGCCCAGGCTGACTTGGAATTCACTATTTAGTCTCAGGGTTGCCCCAAACTCACGGTGATCCTCCTTCCTCTGCTTCCCAAGCACTGGGAGTAAAGGCGTGCACCACCACATCCGGGGCCCATCATATTCTTTAAGATGTTTCCTCTAAGGAGTGATAAATAGCATATGTCAATGTCTCCTTTGAAGTTTTCATTTAAAGGTTCTGGTCTTTTTTTTTTTTATTCTCTTCCTGGGAAAACGGAGTGGTGGTGTCAAGGGGACCCCGTGTTGGGGACTGACTATGCCTTGGTCCTGCCTTTGGAAAATTAACAGCGTCACATTATGCTCTCCACCTCCTGGGACCAGGTGATTTGGGTAAGCCCCTATGGCTTCATGCCTTTTTCCTGCTCCAACACACTTTTATCCATCAGTAGACAAAGCCAAAGGAAGTTCAAAATTCCCCAGATTTGTGGTTTCCAATCTTTAGGCAGAGTTGATACATCAGAGGTACTCTGTGAAGATAAAGAGGTGGTTTTGAACTCACTGTAGTTTCAGGCTGGCCTCGAACTCACAGCTATCCTCCTACCTCTGCCTCCTGAACGCTGAGATTAAAGGTGTACACCACCATGCCTGGCTGAAGAGGTTATTTTATTTTATTTTTAAATTTTTATTTATTTTATTTGAAAGAGAGAGAGAGAGAAACAGAGAAAGAGAGGAAGAGAATGGGCTTGGCAGGGCCTTCAGCCACTGCAAATGAACTCCAGACGCAAGTGCCACCTTAAGCATCTGGCATACATGGGTCCTGAGTAATCAAACTGGGGTCTTTTGGCTTTGCAGGCAAATGCTTAAGTGCTAAGTCATCTTTCCGGCCCTGAAGAGGGTTTTTTTTTAAAATTGTTTTCTTTCTTTATTTATTAGATAAAGAGGGAGAGGGGGTAGGAGCCTGATGACCCAGGTTCTATTCTCCATTCTATTCTCCAGTACCTGCATAAAGCCAGATGCACAAAGTGGTATATTCATCTGGAGTTAGTTTGCTGTGGTTAGATGCCCTCGTATGCCCATTCTCTCTATGTCTGTCTCTCTTCTCTCTGCTAGCAAATAAATAAATAAAATATTTTTAAAAAAATGATTGGGACTGGAGAGACGGCTTAGTGGTTAAGGTGTTTGCCTGCAAAGCTTACCCCAGGTTTGATTTCCCAGTGCCCATGTAAAGCCAGATGCACAAAGTGGCTTGAGTTTGGAGTATGTTTGTTGTGGCTAGAGGCCCTAGTGCATCTATTCTCTCCTCTTTTCTCTGCTTGAAAAAAAAATATATATATATACATACATGTATATATATATGTATATATATATGTGTATATATGTGTATATATATATGTGTGTATATATGTATATATATATTTAAAAAGATTGAAGGTGTGGCTTCTGGGCAGTAACCAAACACTTACATGTGTTTCTGCTCTTTGGCCACAAGGATCCTAAGCCAAAATGCCAGAGCTGGAGAGATGGCTCAGAGATTAAGACACTTGCTTGCAAAGTCTGCTGGTCCAGGTTTGATTCCCCAGTTACCCATGTAAAATCAGATGCACAAAGTAGTGCATGCATCTTAAGTTTGTTTGTAGAGGCAAGAGGCCCTGGCATGCCCATTCTCATTCATACTCTCTCTCAACTAACTAACTAAATAGAAATAGAAGCATTAAAAAAAATTCACAGACACTGCATTTTCACAAGGAAGCTTGAAACCAGTCAAGCACTTTTATTTATTTATTTTTTTAAAAAGGAAAGTCTAATGGTATATAGTCTCTACATGCTAGAGCTAGCTGTTTATCCCCCCCACCCTCCTTCCATTATATACTCGTGGGAAACGAAGGTCACCACCGGACTGTCAGTTGGCCGAGAGGAAGTGAGATGGGCTGAGAATCCAGGGGGTCCCCAGCGCCAACCTATGAGCAGACCCCAGCGGGCAGGCCACGCTGTCCACAGCATGGTCTTAGGGGAATGTCAGAAAGAACCTAGCTCCTTGGTGGCTCCCTGACACAGGAAATGTGGCTTGTTGCTAAGGTGACCATGGTTTAATGATCACCCTCTGAGTAAAAGAGGTGCTACTAAAAATAAAAGGGCACAAAGGCATAAACAGGCATAATACGGACACCTCCGCTGCATTAGAATTACTTATTGCTGTAATAAGCCTGGCGGGGCACCTTGTCTATTCTCATCTGAGAGATGTCCAAGTGAAGGCTACTGGTAATGGCACCGGGTCTGGTTTGCCGAGGACAAAAGGCGCTAAGCCCTTCATCTGACTGGAGCTAAGGGGGTTCCCTTTGGAAAAGAGGACGGGGAGGCTGAAACGAGTGTCCCGGCACCTGCGTGGGACAGCACATAGCACCAGCGCCCACACGTCGCCCCGCACAGAGGGCGATCCAGCCTGTGGGGTAAGCCGGGGAGTGGGACCCCTCTGTTTTAACTTCTGTAGCTCTGCTTGGGGGTCAGGGCAGTGGCTAGACCCCAGTTAGGAACAGTTTCTCTAGGTCATCGCAGGGTGCCCTGGACCTCAGGCCTTGATGCCAACCAACTGCCCCCTAGTCAGGCCATACTCCTCTGACGTCAGGTAATCTTTGGTCTACGGGAGGGTATGGCTGTGTGCAGTATGCCCAGAACCCCCGAAGGATGGGCTTAGACAACCAGCGAGGCGGGGTCAAGACTGCCACACACTTTCCAAAGAGAAGGGCAAGGCTCCTTGGGCAGGGTTGGGGGTGGCAGACAACCTCAGCACTTGGGCACAAAGAGACTTGGGCACAACAAAATGATGTGAACTAAGCCACCAATGTTATAGTTATTCTTAAATCTGCAATACTGGGGGTGTAACCCGAGGCCTTATGTATACCAGGCCAGTGCTGTACTGCTGAGCTACCCTCCCCCCCCTCCCCCGCTGAAGCCTTGTTCTTAATGTCAAGTCCCCAACTACTGGGGGATGAGAGCCGGTTTCTCCTTTCCGCTCAGTGCAGAGACTTGGTATAAACGCCAAACTATCCTTTCTAGTTCTTGGGGAGATACGGCACCCATGCTTTAATGTGGCACATGTGTTCTCCCACTTTCAACCTGCTACCAAAGACCCCAGGGGACTCAGAAACAACTTAAGGCCAAGAACTTTGCCACGGAAATCAATTTGACAGAGCAGCCTTGTGGCAGAAGCTTAAAATGACTGCTGAAAACCCGGCAGGGCTTTTCAAGTAATTTCTTAGGAGGGCAGGCGCATTAAGTTGTTCTAGCTGAAGCTTGGCTCCCATCAAGTCAGCCTGGGTCAATGGCATAAAACTTCCCAATGGCCAAGAGTGATTTGGAGCAAAAAAAAAAAAAAAAAAAAAAATCCTGTTTTCTCAGTTGGTGGTTCCCCAGGTCGTGTTTTCCAGAGATCTGGTGATGCTACAAACAGTGTACTTGCTCTTGTGTGGAAACAAAGCAGTCACTATGTCAGAGAAGAGAGGAGAGAAGAGAAACTGCCCTTTGTCCACTCCTGGGGCTGGCATTTGGCCTGCAGTCTAGGGAAATGTTTAAGAGTCGAGGGGAGTCACTTATATTCAGAGGCTGGGTGGATTTCCCTGCAAGTCCTATGCACATTTCTCTGCTGGTGGCCCCTATTTGGATAAGGCTGGACGTGTGAGTTCACCCTCTGCCTGGTACCTATGTCACTACATACTGGGGCTGGTCTTCATTGCCTCACAGTGTCATTGTGAGGGTCAGTTAAGGAGGGGAGCATGTTTGTGTGAGTGACCTGCCCAGTGCTTGGCGTGGACATTGCTATGATGCTCCTGGACGTTTTTCCAAGGCAGGGACTCAAGGGAAACTTTATGTGTGCTCCGTCAACTGTTCCCAGATGAGCTACCCCGGCCCTTGGTGTTGCAAACCTAAGGGCCAGACAAGGGCAGCTGGGAGTGTCTTTGGCTTTTGAGACCCACCCACTTCCAGTTGTCCAGGGGAGTGTCCATCCTTGTAGTGGATGGCTGCCCACGGGAGTCCTCAGGCCACGCACGTGATCTGAGGAAAGGGCAGTGAGCGGACAGTGCACCTTACACACCTACAGGTCACAGTCAGAGGAGCAATGACAGGAGAAAGGCAAATTCTGTCACCTGCCTGCAGGGAGGCAGGCCTATGCGTTCTCTCAGCAGATCTCCAGAAAAGAGGTGCTCAATGGAGATGGCAGAAGAAACTGAAAGTCCTTCAGTCAGTCACACAGCCTACTTTACCCAGCACCTACCACATAGTGAGCGCTCACCAAATACCTGAAAAGGTCACTGAAAGCAGCCAGAAGCAAATCAGAAAAAACGGGGGGGGGGGGAGGGGAGGGCTTCTGAAAAGTAATCAAACCCTGTAAAACAGCTCCACAAAAGCTGCTTAAACTAAAGTGGGTCAAAACCTCAGGAAAACCAAACTATGGGGCCTCTTGCCAAGTGAGGGGTAGCTCTGAGGTGAGTAGTACTCTCCTAGCCTCCCCTCTCCCTGACTGCCATCTTCCCTGAGGTCCTGGGGCACAGGCCAAGCAAAAAGGCCCGGTGGGAGGTACCTCAGGCCCTGGCCCAGGACTGGAGGAAGCATAAAAGAACCAACTACTGATGCTACTGCAGGGTCAGAGGGAAGCAGCCAGAGACCGCAGAGGACCAGACAGGAGCGGGAGGGGGGAGGCCGCAGAAGAGGGTTGCTTGCGCAAAATCTTTGGCACTGCAGGAAGACGCAAGCCTGGGAGAGTGGGCTTGCTGGTCCTGAAAGTGTGGCAGTGAACGAATACTGTGAATCAGAGATTTCTGGGATGGGCGGTAGGGCAAGGCAAGGCTGCCTTTTTTTTTTTTTTTTTTCTGCAGAGTTGGTAGGAGAGGATGGGGCTTCTGCTCTTACACACTCACCCACGCATACACTCACTCACTCACCCACACACACACACCCTCTTCCCAGGAAGCCCATTCACAGGTGTGATTCTGGGCCAGGAACTAGAAACCTTGGGGCCTCGGTTCTGCTTCTGTAGTAAGTGGCTTGTTTAAGGTCTCAGGTAACCACATGTCAAAGAGGAGCAAGGGCTGCCTTGGCAGGGATGGCAGGAAGAGACACCCTAAAAGGAAAACTACCCTCACACACCAGCGAGGGGCAGGAAGCCACAGCAGCTGGTGGTGGTGGTGGTGGGGGTTGAAGGAGTCGCCCAGGCCCTTGGTGGCCTTTCTCCATCCTGGGCTATTGTCCTGCTGAGTTTGGTAGTGACCCCACTGCTGGTCCTTAGCCCCTCAAACCAGCAAGGGACACCACCTCAGTTTCCTTTTTCTCCCCTCTAAAGTGCTACCAGCTTAGGAGCTCTGTGCCAACCATAAGGATCAAGGGTACATCCTGACTTGGAGACGCAGCTGTGAGCCTGGGGCAGCCGCAGTTGTCTCTATGCGTATGTCACAAGGAAGAGAAGGCCCCACCACTGTCCCCGAGGGCCACTTGCCCTGGCACCCAGACAGCTTCCATCTTTTTCCTTACTGGCTTGCCTCTTCTAGGGAGAACAGCACAGGTTTGGAGTTTGGCAGACTAGACTCAATTGTCTTCCCTCCCCTTCTGAGTTAGCGTGTCCTTGGGCCCAGAGAACCCGAGTTTCCTCATCTAGAAAATGGGCACAATAGACCAAGAGAGGGTCGTTGTGGGTTAGAACATGAATGCGAAACACCAAGAACACTGCTTGGCACCTATTGAGTAAAGGAGCCCTCACGAGCTATGTGCCTTGTGAAGGGCCCCTTATTCAAACAAACGGAGAGACCCTTGTTTTAAAAAGCCCCAAATTGGGGCTAGAAGAGTGGGCTGGGCAGGAAGTCTCATTTCAAAGCTCTGGATGGTTCTGGAGCCTGCAGCAGGAAAGCAGAAAATGCTCGAGGCTGGGACTTCCCTTCAGAACGGGTTATCATCCCGTGACAGGAGACGGCAGGGTGGCCCGCAGACTTCCTGGACCACTTCTGGGGTGGCTGCATCCAGTCAAGCTTTAGACGTCGAAGGACACGAAACCTTGGGGAAGAGAACACTTTCAAGGGACTCCTGCAGGACCCAGTTCTTCCTGGTCCCAGGCATTCTGGAGACAGAGCCAGTAAAGCCGCTGGGCTTTTAGAAACATGAACGTAGAACACGTCACCACAGGCTGGGTGGGCTGTCCCTCACTGTGCCGCATCTGAGCACAGAGATGCTGTCTGGAATCTCCCCATGGGGCAGGTCCTAGTCCTGAAGGTCTGTGGGTGTTGCTGTCCTCCTCCCTGGGTGGCAATGCCACTGTCTGGAAGGAAGAATCCTCTCAAAGCAGGGGTGCTGATGTAAGTATCTACCCAGCGAGGGCTTCGGAGCCTCCTGGGGATGCCGCAACGGGAGGCTCAGACTCCAGGCCATCAGCATCTGGGAGGGAAGCAGACGCGGCACTCCAAGGGCCTCGTCCTTCCTTTAAAACTGCATGGAGATTGATAAATTAAGATGCGTATTAAATATGTAGGGGCAGCCAGCAGGGACAGTGGGTCCTCCAGGCAGGGCACGGGAAGCTAGGGTTTCTTCCTGAGGTAGTTGGAAGGAATCCAGCCTTCCCAGGAAGGGGCTCCGCTGAGGACCTGGCAGAACCACCAGCCACTGCTGTTCTTCTCTCGGACTTCGAACACCGTCCCTTCCTGGAAGCTGCTGGTATCTTCGTCCCCTTCAAAGTTGGCCACAGCCACATACAGCGAGTCCTTCGGGCCATCCACGTTGGGGAAGGAAGCTGCTTTCTCCCTGTTTTCTCCCACGTTGCCAGCTATGCGTGGTCCCAGTCCACCTTTACTTCGCATCTCATCCTGACCCAGCAAGGAGTTGGACAGGAAAGGCTTGGCTTTGGGAGGAACAAGGAGGGCACGGCCCGGGATGGGAGCTGCCCTGTTTTCGTTGGCTTCACGTGGTGGTCCTTTGACCTCTGGGAGGGGCCTGGATGACAATGGTGATGAGGAGGTTTTCTTAGGGGGTGGTGGTCTCCGGGGTGGGACCACAGGTCTCTGCTGGGTAGTTTCTTGGACAGGCACAGGGACATTCTTAGGCCCAGGATCTGTGGTCTTGGCTGGCCTTGGAGGGGTTCTACAGGATGTCTCCTTTGGAGTGAGCCCATCCTGTCTGACAGATCTGTCTTGGGTGCGGCCAGGTCCCTCCCCAGGGAGGAAGCTCCGGTTGAAGGCCGCATCATGGCCGCCAACAGCCTGGTGGCTGTCCCCATCCAACAAGGATTTGGCAGGTCTCAGTTTGCTCCTGAGGTTGCAGATGTCCACTTGGTCTTCACCCTGAGCTGGCTCTGTCCTGGGGGAAGGAGTTGGTTTGGGCCTAACCTGAGGTCTGGACTTCAAGAATGGATTCTGGGAAGTGGCTTCCGCCTTCTCTTCGGGTGGCTCAGTCTTGGACTTGGAGATGGGCCGGAGGTTAGGTTTCCTCACTTCCTTGGCCAACACCTTGTGGCCACACTCCAGCCCCATGTCATTTTTCAGTTGGAACAGCTTGCTTTTGTCAGGTTTGGGCTCTGGCTTCCTGCTGTCCCGGGCTGGGGGGGTATGCTTGGCTGGAATCATTGGCAAAATCATGCCGGGAGGCTTGGGGGAAGACCCCCGGAGCTGCTCCATCTTCTGCCTCTCCCTCTCCAACAGCTCCCCTTCCGACTTGATGATGGACTCTTTGCGAGGAGGGAGGCTGGGCTTCTCCTCCAGAGAGGGGTCTGAGATCTCCTCGTAGCCTGCGGATGCGGACAGGTCCGACGATGTCTTTCTTAATGCCTCCTTTCCCCTTTTCCAGTCTTTAGACCACAGCATCCCAGAGTCCATCGCACCCTGTGGGGCTTCAGGCAGGGGCCGAGAGGGGCCCACAGCTTCGCTGCCCAGGTTGTTCTCCACTGCAGCTGTATCCCCAAGCCGGAGCTGGGTTACTTCGTGGGGCAGGGGAGCCAGGAAGTTGGGCCTTGAGGCATTGCTGGTTTTCTTGTACTTGTCAATGAAGGTTGCTGGGGCCCATCCTTCCTTATCCTCCATCTGAATGTACCACCAGCCACTCAGGCTCTTCTCGATCACCTGGGAGGGGGACAGAGGAAAGCACTTAGGAAGTCTGGTACCGAACAGAACGTCTGGAAGAACCCACGTGCAACTGATGTGCTGCTGGAAGCTACGCTCTGAGCCCTTCAAGGGCTGTGGTGGTTTGAAGGTGAATGTAGGGCCCCCACAGCCTCAGGTACTTGTGATTAAGATTGGGCTTGCAACGTCAATCACCTGTGGGTAGGTGGAGCCTTGGTGGTGGATCTTTAGACCAGCTCTACTGGGTGTCTGGAGAGAAGCACTTTGGGCTCTGGCTATTTGTGTTTGCTGGCTGTTTGGTGATGTCTCTGTGCTATGGATGTAGGGAAGGGAGCCAGGTTCTTCCACTATGATGCAGCTTCCCCTGGAATGTGGAAGCCTGAAATAAACCCTTTCTTCCCATAAGCTGCTTCTGGTTGGATGTTTCTCCCAGCAACGAGAACATAAATGCAACAAGGTCTGTGCTAGAGATCTTACTGTGTTCTAAGATGCCTTATGTCAGGTGGGTTCTTGTCTAATGCTTTATTTTCCCTCCCTTCCTTCCTTTTTTTCCCAAGGTAGGGTCTCACTGTAGCCCAGGCTGACCTGGAATTCACTATGTAGTCTCAGGGTGGCCCTGAACTCACAGTGATCCTCCTACCTCTACCTCCCGAGTGCTGGGATCAAAGGCGTGTGCCACCATGCCCTGCCTAATGCTTTATTTTCTTTTGAGATGGTGTCTAGCTACATTGTCCAGGCTGAGATCAAGCCATCCTTCTGCCTCAGCCTTCTGAGCAGCTGGGATTATCGGTGTGTACTATCATATCTGTCAGGTTCTTGGGCCCTGTGAAAGCTCAGAGTACAATGTCTCAGAAGTCACCTCGGGGAGTGGGTGCCCATCAACTAAGGACATCAACTCTACTTCCCTTCTGGAAGGTGGAAGCTACGTCTTCAGGGACTCGTGTGCTGCTACAGGTCAGCCTGGGCAGAGAAGACTACCACCCCTGTTTGCTATAATGCTGAAAAAGTGTATGCAGGCAAAACTGCCTTCAGTCCCCCTGCTGTTGACAGATACATGACAATGCTAATCCTTGCTTGCTCGGTGAAGGGGGAGTCATATTTTCCAGTGGTGTAGCCACTGGTAAGTTGTCTATATACCAGAAAATAAGCTTCCATCCATGCTCATTCCAGTAACCCCAACTTAATTCAGTGGGTCATATATAAAGAAGGTATGAGAGCAGGAAGGGGACTGGTTGGGAAGAAAGTGGTTTGTGGGAGTAGAAGGGAAGTAAAAGAGGGTAATGGGTAAATACGATCAACGCACATTATACACATGTATAAAACTGTTAAAAATAATACAAATGAAATTAAAAAATAAAAATGGGGGGGGTGCTGGTAGGAAGATGGCTCAGCAGTTAAAGGTACTTACTTACAGAGCCAGACAGCCTGGGTTAGATACCCCAGTACCCATGTAAAACCATATATATACACAAAGTGGTGCATGCGTCTGAGGCTCATTTGCTATAGCAGAAGGCCCTGGTGTGCCTATTTTCTTTTTTCTCTCAAGTAAATAAATAAAATTTACAAAAAATATGCCAGGTGTGGTGGTGCACGCCTTTAATCCCAGCACTCAGGAGGCAGAGGTAGGAGGATCACTGTGAGTTTGAGGCCATTCTGAGACTACTTAGTGAATTCCAGGTCAGCCTGGGCTAGAATGAGACCCTACCTTGAAAAAAAAGAAAAAAAAGCTAAAAAATAAATAAAATAAAATAAAAAAATAAAAAGGACTACAGAGATGGCTTAGTGGTTAAGGCGTTTGCCTGCAAAGCCAAAGGACCTCAGTTGGATTCCCCAGGACCCATGTAAGCCAGATGGACAAGGTGGCACAGGTGTCTGGAGTTCATTTGCAGTAGCTGGAGGCCCTGGCATGCCCATTCTCTCTCTGTGTCTGCCTCTTTCCTTCTCTAGCTCTCTCAAACAAACAAATAAATATTTTTTTTTTAAAAGAAAAAAATGATAATCTTTTCATGTGTGTATGTTTGTATATGTGTGTGTGTGTGTGTGTGTGTGTGTATGTGTATGTGTGCATGTGCATGCATGCTCATGGTCAGGACCACCAGCCTGTTCCTTTGAGCCAGGGTTCGCCTCATTGGCCTGGAGCTCACATATTAGGCTAGGATGGCTGACCAGTGAGCACTAGGTTTTTCCTATCTCTGGCTCCCTAGGGCTGGGCTATAGGTATTTGACACAATGCCCAGCATTTTATTTTATTTTATTTATTTAGTTATTTATTTATTTGGTTTTTCAAGGTACAGTATCCCTCTATCCCTCTATCCCAGGCTGACCTGGAATTCACCATGTATTCTCAGGGTAGCCTCCTCCTCATGGTGATCCTCCCTCACACTGATTTCTTTTCTTTCTTTCTTTCTTTTTTTTTTTTTTTTTGAGGTAGGGTCTCATTCTAGCTCAGGCTTACCTGGAATTCACTATGTAGTCTAAGGGTGGCCACCATGCCTGGCTTTAAATTGATGTTTAAAAATATTTTATTTTTATTTATTTTTGAGAGAGAGAGAGAGAATGGGCACACCAGGGCCTCCAGCCACTGCAAATGAACTGCAGACACATGTGCCATCTTGTGCATCTGGATTACGTGGGTTCTGGGGAATAGAACCTGGGTCCTTAGGCTTAGCAGACAAGTGCCTCAACTACTAAGCTATCATTCCAGACCATCATACTGATTTTTGTCAGGTACTATTTCTTAACAATGAGCAGGTAATGGATGCATAAGTGCTTTGGCATATGAATTACATCATTTTTTCTTTCTTTTTTCCACTTTTTTATTATAAATTTTTATTTCTTTATGGGGGGGGGGAGAGAAAGAGGCAGATAGAGAGAGAATGGCACACCAGGGCCTCTAACCACTGTAAACAAACTCCAGATGCATGTGCCACCTTGTACATCTGGCTTAGGTGTACTGGGGATTCAAACCTGAGTCCTTAGGCTTTGTAGGAAAGTGCCTTAACTACTAAGCCATCTCTCCAGCCCGCATCTTTTTTTTTTTTTTTTAAGGCATTACATCTTTTTCTTTTTTTTTAATTTTTTTTTTTATTTTTATTCATTTATTTGAGAGCGACAGACAGAGAAAGAGGCAGAGAGAGAATGGGCACGCCAGGGCCTCCAGCCACTGCAAAAGAACTCCAGATGCGTGCACCCCCTTGTGCATCTGGCTAACGTGGGTCCTGGGGAATTGAGCCTCGAACTGGGGTCCTTAGGCTTCACCGGCAAGCGCTTAACCGCCAAGCCATCTCTCCAGCCCAAAGTATTACATCTTAATAAAGCAGCAGGAGGCGAGAGTCTGAGGAAGGACAGCAGGCAGAGGACCGGCCTTGTGCTTACCTCGACCTTCAGGCCGGCCTGGAAGCTGATGCCATCGGGGATGGTGGTCTGGAACTCAGCAATGGTGTAGTACTCTTCCTCCACCCGGGGCGGGATGGGAGGTTTTGGCAGCTTGAGGCCTCGAGGCTGCGAAGATTACACACACAGTGATTTGGGCTAAATATGAATGATACTGAGTCAGGCTGGAATTAAGGGCCAGTCGAGGCTGGGAAGATTACACACATGGTAAGTTGGGCTAAATTGTGACTATGACACTGAGTTAGGCTGGAACTAAGGGTCAGGGGGCGCATATGACAGAACTGACAGCGGCTGGTGGGCTTATCACTTCTAAGGAACAAAACCAAGAGGCCTCAACTACCATCTCCTCCATCCAGCCCCTCAACTTTTGACAATGAGAAGAAACAGGGGCCTTTGGCCATATCATGAGAATTTGTGTCAAGACTAAAATAAAAACTGTCTGAATTTAAGAAGCAAGGTGAATTTGGAAAGGACTGAAGTTTGCAAATCAGACCCAGCTGGGTTGGAAACACTGATGATGGGCCTCTCCTAGCACCTCAGGTTTACCTCCTGTAAAATGGGCATACCAACAGCATTGGCCTGGTATATTTGCTGTAAGATATTAGAGTACCAAGCACACTGCATGGAGCCCAACAAGTACCCCCAAAATAGCAATCATTAAAAAGAGAAAAAAAAGGACCATTTTCCAAAGTACAGGTTGAGTAATGCTTCTTTTTTTTTTTTTTAAATTATTTATTAAAGAGAGAGACAGTAATAGTCATGGAGAGAGAGAGAGAGAGAGAGAGAGAGAATGGGTGTGCCAGGGCTTCCAGCTGCTGCAAACGAACTCCAGATGCGTGTGCCCCCTTGTGCATCTGGCTTACGTGGGTCCTGGGGAATCGAACCTGGGTTCTTTGGCTTTGCAGGCAAGCGCTTTAACTACTAAGCCATCTCTTCAGCCCTTGAGGGATGCTTTTTCAAAATGCTTGGGACCAGACATGTGCTGTAGTTTGGAATATTTGCATATGCATAATGTGATCCCATCCAAGTGTAAACACAAAATTCATTTTATACTTCCCCTATCTCTAGCCCAAGGGTAATTTTAAAAAATTTATTATTATTTATTTATTTGAGGGAGAGAAAGAGGGAGGGAGAGAGAGAGAAAGAGAGAGAGTACATACCAGGGCCTCCGGCCACTGCAAATGAACTCCAGATGCATGTGCCTCCTTGCGCAACTGACTTATGTGGGTCTTGGAGAATCGAACCCAGTCCTTTGGCTTTTGCAAGCAAATGCTTTAACTGCTAAGCCATCTCTTCAGCCCCCAAGGGTAATTTTATTTGATATTTTTAGTGTACATGTGTTTTAACTATGATCTTCAAGTGAGGTCAGCGGCGTAATTTTCCACTACGGTGTATGTCGGTGCTGAAAGTGCCTGAGCTTAGAGCATGTTGGATTTTTTTTTTTTTTTCGAGGCAGGGTCTCACTTTAGCCCAGGCTGACCTGAAATTCACTATGTAGTCTCAGGCTGGCCTCGAACTCACAGTGATCCTCCTACCTCTGCCTCCTGAATGCTGAGATAAAAGGCATGTACCATCATGCTTGGTTGCATTTTTGATTTTGAAGCAAATTTTCTATCAGGGATACTCAACCTGTATTTGTTAGAAAGGTGTCTAGAGAATTTGAAAATGGAGTAAAATATCAAAATGTCATCACATGATATTTGGATCTCATCTAAGCTTGGGATTTAAGTTGTTTGATTGACAGGACAGAGGCTAGCTTAGGTGGCCTAGGAAATAGAGCAGGTCCCAAGCTCAACTCTCACTGTATTTAAATACAGACACACTGTGAACCTGGCGGGACCTCAATCTTCCAGCCTGTCACTGGGATTGGGCCTGCTTCACAAGGCTGCTGTATGGGAAGGGAAGAGTTATAGGGGGAAAGGCATAAATGTGTGGGGGACAGGTGGGCTTCTCAGACAGCCTCCAGGCTGGGGAGGGGGTTCCCTTGCAGCAAGGGTGCACTTACAATAGTCATGTCCCGACGAGGAGGTGGTCTCTGCCTCATCTTTGGAGATCCTATGGAGAAATAAGACTTACTTCACTCATGTGCAGAGCTCCACAGAGAGGGTTCCTACTGTGGCTACCAACGAAGGTCTAGTGTTTCCCACAGAACTCTCTGAGCCCCAAGGACCTTCTCCGTGGTAAAGGCCTAATGCGCACCTCCTGCGGCAGTGGACGCAAACATCTGTGTGGTTCCTGAAAATGGCGGTGTACGTTCACGTTCCTGTGCCTGGCTTCGTGCTCTAGAACAATCCACTAGACAATACACAAACGAGAGAAGCAGACATGTGCGCTATGGGGATCAGAGACAGGAGGATGACTGCATTGGTCCATGGTGTAAGGCTACAGGCCAAATATCACTAAGATCATCTCAATGCTACAGAACTACGGCTTCACAAGGTGCGGTAGTTTGGTAGCTGGGATATGGAGAAGACTGGTAACCCCTCCAATACTATTTCCCCATTTGTTGTTGTTGTTTTGTTTTGGGCTTGTGCGGTTTTATGTCTGGATGTACACGGGTGGCTGGGGAACTGGACCCCTGCTGGCAGATTTTGTAAACAAGCCATCTCCCCAGAACCTTCCCCATCTTCTAAAAGAAGAAGCAACAGAATGTTATCCAAGGCATTTAGCAGTTTACATGAAAACTACATTGCCCAGACTTCTTTGCAGCTTGGCATGACCATGTGTCTATGTCTAGTAGGATGTAGGGGAAAGTGAAACGTGTGTAGCATCTGAGTTATGTCCTCTGCAGCTCCCTGCCTTCCAAGGGCTGGGCAGTGGTGGACCATACTGGAAAGGGTGAGGGCAACACAAAACAGAAGCGGGAGAGCAAGACCCTTGACTGCATGAATTTCCATATCAGCTCTGGACATACTCGCGTTGCTGTGTAAAAATGAAACAAACCTTCAGATCATCGGAACCACTGTTATTGGGTATATGTGTGTCTGTGTGTGTGTGTTGGGGAAGGAACCTTTTTTTTTTTTTTTTTAATCAATGGAGCCTAAATCTCGACAAATTCATTTGATTTCAGGTTTTCAATTGGTCCTCTAGAATTAGTGGACTATGCTCTTGACCAGGAGAAAATGGATTCTGGAAGCTTAAGGCTGACCAGAACCTCTACCATGGCGTATAGACATTGGCAAAGCTCTTGGCACCTCGATGGCAGAGCCTGAAGCTGCAAAAGTCAGCTGGAAGCCCAGCGCAGGTGGGCAGTGCCCTCATATCTGTGGGGGAGGTTGGAAGCTCTTTCTCCACAGACAGATTAGCCCTGCTCTGATGAACCAGAACTATGTCAAGGCCAGAGACTCAGGTACAATGTAGACAGCTAGGATGAACTCTGCTCTGGGTATGTGGGGGTACGAAATGGTACACTAGACACAAGGGGGCTTTGAGGAGCTGGCTAGGTGAAGCACTAGGGTTTGAGTAAACCCGACATGGGGTCAACTTTTCTATGAGACCACATATGTGGAGTGGAGGGGCCCAGGTGCTACCTGGGCTCAGGTCCTGGCCCTACTGTTAATAGCAGAGTGGCCTCGGACTTACCACAATATCTCTCTGGTTCCTTATCTGTAAAACAAAAGGAATAAGGCTCTCAAAGGTTGTAGGAAGAGCCAGTGAGATCAACTAAAAGACTCCTGGCACACAGTAGGTCCTTGGATCATCATGGGACAACACCTCACATTCTGCCACCTGCTGGCTGAATGGTCCGAACAAGTTACTCGGGGTTTCTGAGCATTATTTACTTATTTATTTTTCGAGGTAGGGTTTCACTCTAGCCCAGGCTGACCTGGAATTCACTCTGTATTTTCAGGGTGGCCTCAAACTCATGGCGATCCTCCTACCTCTGCCTCCGGGGGCTGGGATTAAAGACGTGCGCCACCATGCCCAGCTTCTGAGCATATATTTTTTTTATCTCTAGGAGATCGGCAGATGTTGCAAGGCAGATGGAGGACAGTATGTGAGAGGCTCTGAACACACAGCAGGCCATCAGCTGTCTGGAGCTCGGGTGGGTGTCACTCACTCTGCTTAACGTCGCTATCAGGCACCAGGCGGCCTTCAAACCGGCCGTCCCTCTGGTTGTTGAGTGGCTCCTTCTCCCTGCCCACGGCATTCTGCTGCCGCGTCACACCATCCAGGTCAAGGGCCCCTGAGTAGGCGGGTGAACCAGGGCCGCCCAGCTTTGGAGGCAAGGGCTCCCCGCTGCTCTTCTTCAGGTAGGAGGCAGGGGCCCAGCCTTCTTTGCCCTGGAATCTAGGAGGAAGATGTATATCAGTTCTGCTCGCCCACAGGGCTCATGGGAAAAGCCATCCTCCCGACTGAGACTCATGCTTCAGGTCCCAGATGGTCCTAAATGCCAAGGGCCAGAGGCTGCACTCCACTCATTGTCTTCTGATGCAACCTAAGCCCTCAGGTGGCATTCCAGGCCCTTCCTACCTGGCCTCTACCTGTCTCTTTTAGCAACCATCACATCCAGTCCCTTCTACCTGCATGCGATTTCCCAAACGTACTATCACCTTCACACGTCACTGCTCTGGGAAAGCCCCTGCCCCCTCCTTCGTGAAGCCCCCTTTCTATGTCCTCAGAAGCCACCCCCCCCCCCAGCATCCTTCTTGCACGCTGCCTTGCTGTGTAGCTGATAGGAATGTCTTTGCTTTGGTTGGTGTGAACCCCTGTGCCTCACTCATAGCTGCAGCATATATGTGAAGGTGTTTGCAACACAGGAGTCCTATAGACTATGAGAGATGAGTGGCACTTATTAAGTCCAAATGGATCAAAGACCTTAATATCAGACCTGAAACTCTGTAGAGGAAAATGTAGGGGAAACCCTTCAACATATTGGTATTGGCAAAGACTTTCTGAATATAACCCCAATTGCTCAGGAAATAAAACCACCTATCAAGCGCTGGGACCTCATGAAATTACAAAGCTTTTGTATGGCAAAAGACACTGTGAATAGAGCAAAGAGGCAACCTATAGAATGGGAGGAAATCTTTGCCAGCTATACATCTGACAGAGAATTGATATCTAGGATATACAAAGAACTCAAAAAATTAAATAATAAATCAAACAACCCAATTTATAAATGGGCTATGGAACTAAATAGAATTCTCAAAAGAAGAAATACAGATGGCATATAAACATCTAAAAAAAATGTTTTAGGGCTGAAGAGATGGCTTAGCAGTTAAGGTGCTTGCTTGTGAAGCCTAAGGACCCAGGTTCGATTCTCCAGGTCCCACATAAGACAGATGCACAATGGTGGCACATGCATCTGGAGTTTGTTTGCAGTGGCTAGAGACCCTGGCATGCCAATCCTCTCTCTGTCTCTAATAAATAAATAAACAAAACAAAAAAATATTCTATATCCCTAGACGTCAGGGAAATGCACATTAAAACTACATTGAGATTCCATCTCACTCCTGTCAGATTATCACTTAGTAGCCTAAGATGGGCACAGCTGTTGGCAGGGTTTCTTCACCCTATGGGTTCTATACCATGCTGGTGTCAGTGGGCTGGAGTGAGTGGCTGTCCCCACGGTATCTGCGATCCCTAGTTAACTTATCACAAGAAACACCTGGAGGTGGAGACAGTCTGACAGAACAGTGTTCTGCTCTTCTGGGCTTGGTTTAGAGGTTTTGCTTGTCAGGACTTTACAGGCAGCAAGGGAAGCCAAAGAGCACTGAGAAGACACGTTCTTTCACGCTCAGGAAGACTCTACACCCGTCTGTGGCCATCCATGGACCCCTGTGAAGCCGGAGCCCACAAGACTCACAACCCACCTAGCTACCGAGGGAGGAAGCACTGAGTACCTGATCTTCCACCAGCCTTCCAGGTTCTTCTGGATGACCTCCACCATGGCCCCTCTCTCCAGGTTCATTTCATCCTGGTCACGAGCTGTGTACGGGTAGATGACTGTGTACTTCTCCTCTGTAGGGACAGACAGTGCTGGGGTAAGACGTGGACATGAAGAGTCCAGGATGTTGGCTGAGGTCCACGGTGACACACGCAGAGATTTATAGCTCCTCAGGCCCTCACTGAGAGCCCTGCCTCTTAGCACAGACAGCAACAGGCCACAGGATCAAGAGCTGGTCTTAGTACCTCTGAACCCCTAAGCCTGCACCACACAATCACCCTGACCGCCCTCAAATCAGGGTCATGGTCCATGACCTTATAGCATCCTTACCTCTCTTGCTCAGATTAATTCTCATCAGTCCAGAAATTACCTTCTGACACTTAATTCACTCATTTATTATTTTCATTTCTTTCTTTTTTTTTTTTCTTTTTTGGTTTTTCGAGGTAGGGTCTCACTGACCTGGGATTCACTATGTAGTCTCAGGTGGCCTTGAACTCACAGCGATCCTCCTAGATCTGCCTCCTGAGTACTGGGATTAAAGGTGTGTGCCACCACGTCTGGCTTCTTCTTTTCTTTTCTTTTTTTTTTTTTTGAGGTAGGGTCTCATTCTAGCCCAGGATGACCTGGAACTCACCCTGCAGTCCCAGGCTGGCCTCAAACTCATATCAATTTTCCTACTTCTGACTCCCTAGTTTGGGGATTAACGGCGTGTACCACCATACTCGGCTCATTTATTGTTTTCTGCCTGTTTTTTTTTCTGGTAGGATACCAGCTCCATGAAGGCGGAAATTTGTCTTTTTCATTCCTCTGTCTCCAGCAAGGCATGTAGCCAGACTATTTGATAACCGTCTTGTCAACGAGCCTCTGTTTAGTAAAGAAAACATTCTGAAGGCCTAGCAGGAGCCACCTTGCTCACAGGGTTAATCTCTGTTAGGCTCTTGCTAACTCTCCCTGATGGAGACCAAGAGTTCCGAAATAAATTAAAATTGCTTCCAAGGAAGTGATGGCTAGCAATTCCACTTCCCTACATGGTGAGCAGATTTCCTTTTTCATGAACTGTGTTTCAGCCTCTATATCCACCCAGGCTCGATGCTTTCCACCCCACTGTCCCTAGAGCCCAAGCGCCATCCGTACAGCCCACACGCGCTCCTCCCTGACAGCCGCCTCCTGTCGTGCTGACCACAGCAGCCCTGAGGTCCTGCTCATTGGCACACATTGGCTCTGCAGAACAAGGGAAGAGCTCCCACCTCCAAGGTCGTCAGCTCTGGCTGCCGACTCGGAAAAGAAAAAGAGATGAACACGTGTCCCGTGGGAGCCTGGCAGGGAGAGGAGAGGGCCATGTCACCTTCTTAGGTTACGTGTCAGCCCCTAGGTGAGTGACTGAGCCAGCTGTGGCCTGGTGCCTGTGGTTCATGGTTTGTCCCTCTGGCAAAATACCCCAGAGGTGTCTGTGGCCAGCCAGCTGTTGCAGAGGTGGCAAGGATGCTGACATCTGTTTAGTTATTACCTTGGCCTGCTGACCTGCTCCGCGAGGGCTGCGCTGACTTGCGGCGCACAGTCTGCGCTCAGTGAAGTCAGCTGTTCCCTCTTGCATCGAAGCAGCAGCATGGGGCACTAAGCTGGGATTGGAGGGAGCAAAGAGGAATTCTGCCTCGGATGCACAGAGGTTGGGCGGTCCAGGCGGGCAGGGCCACTGCCTGGATCCTCATAGGACTTTAGTAAACTCTAGAGCTCTGGCTCCCCTCATACTCCCAAAGCTCCTCTCTGGGATGAAGAAGGGGTATTAAGTGATTCTAGTAGGCATGAGGTCGGGGTGAAAGCCTTCACAGGCTGCACTGGGGCTCCTTGCCTTTATGCTGGTGATGTCATTAGCCTTGTCCACATTGTTTGGGGACAGCTAAGCTCATCACGTCCTGCAGGGTGGGTGTATGTGTGCTTATGATCCAGGCCTGATCACAGAACTGCAGAACCTGAGTATTGTGATTGGTTGGGGGATGATAACACACCACAGGACCAGCTGGAAACAGTCCTCGAGATGTCCCCGATGGGGGCTGGAACTGACTGTCACCACGAGAGAGTTGTGCCAATAAGGAAGAGAATGGAGCAGAGACGTGGCAGGGGAGCCCCACGTCATGAGGACACATTCAAGGCCTGGGTCCAGCCAGGCTTGAAGCTAGTCCTAGCCTAGGCTTTTCAGAGATCTGAGTCAATATTTACCTCATTCTCTCTCTCTCTCTCTCTCTTTTCTTTCCCTTGAAACAGAGTCTTGCTATGTCATTATGTAGCTCAAGCTGGCCTTGAACTCATGGTCATCCTGTCCTTGTAAGTTCTGGAATTATATGTATGGGCTGAGGGTGGCTTTTTATATTTTTTCTTTTCTTTCTTTTTTATCTTGCCTGTCCTTCTTTCTTTCTTTCTTTCTTTCTTTCTTTCTTTCTTTCTTTCTTTCTTTCCTTCTTTCTTTTTTGCTTAAACTAATTGATAATGGAGTTTTCCTTACAACACAAACTAGCCCAATGAAAGTCACTGGTTTGTCATTATGGAAGCCCCAGGGACCATTGTTTAAGCTGGGAAACTTACAGGCCCAAGGCCATCAAATTTCCCTCCCCATCCGCATGCTAGTACACACAAGACAAGATCATGTTTCTCACATGCAACAGGCATGAACAGTCCCATGGCAGGGGGCTCATGCAGATGCAGGGACCTGGCTCCGAGCACTGAACGGGGAGAAACCTCTGGGGGTAAGGCACCTTGACGCCAGCTGACAGCATACAAGTCCCCCAGAGTCCGGCGGCGGACCGCAGGCTGGGACAGAGAGCAGTACCTCCAGGAGACTGGCCAGGCAGCATGTGGAGGAAGGGCAGAAGACAAGAGGTAAGAGGGGAGCATCCCCGGAGGCTGTAAGCCAAGAGAGCAGCAAATGCCATTCTTAGGAGTGTTGTCTTTGAGTCTGTTTTCAGCCCCAGATGTCTTAGAAGGCCAGCTGTCTGAGTATCAACCTTGAACTTGAGTGAAGAGATACCTAGTAAACATAATAATTCTATTCCTGGATGATTACAAAGCGATATTCTTATGGCAGAGGGAAGAAAAAAAAAAGCTCAAACCCCGAGGAAAATGTTATCTCTCTCTCCTGTTCTAGCTGTGTAACCTTGGGCAAGCCTCTTAATTTCTTTATGTTTCCTCCGTGAAATGAAGAAACTAGGGCTGGAGAGATTGCTTAGTCATTAAAACGCTTGCTTGCAAAGTCTGATGGCCTGGGTTTGATTCCTCAGTATTCACGTAAAGCCAGATGCACAATGCGGCACATGCATCCGGAGTTTGTTTGCAGTCGCGACTAGAGACCCTGGCATACCTATACTCTTTTCCTTCCCTTCCTTTTTCTCTGTTTTCAAATAAATAATAAATAAAATATAATTTAAAAATGCAAGGAGGGAAATAGTTCTTCCCTCTGGCAGGCATGCTGGAGTGGTCCTCACAAGTGGGCAAGAGAGCTGAGGTACCCTCTAGTACACCACCTCCCTTTAATCTGTGCTCATTCGGTGATGTCTTGTTCTAGCCCAGCCCCCAGCTCCTGCAGGGCCCTCGAAAGAGAACAAACCAATTCTGAAGGACGCCATGTGTGGTGGTTTGATTCAGGTGTCCCCCATAAACTTGGGTGTTCTGAATGCTACGTTCCCAGCTGATGGAGATTTGGGAATTAATGCCTCATGGAGGTGGTGTATCGTTGGGGTGGGCTTATGGGTGTTATATAGCTAGTTTCCCCATGCCAGTCTTCTGTTGCTATGGTCCACCTTATGTTGGCCAGGGGGTGATGTTCACCCTCTGCTCATGCCTTCGTTTTCCCCTGCCATCGTGGAGCTTCTCCTCAAGCCTGTAAGCCAAAATAAACCTCTTTTCCCCACAAGCTGCTCTTGGTCAGGTGATTTCTACCAGCAATGCAAACCGGACTGCAATACCATGTAATGCAACTAAATACAAACCCTCACACAGTGTGTGTGTGTGTGTGTGTGTGTGTGTGTGTGTGTGTGTGTGAACATTTTGAGCCTAAGGATCCCTCCTTTCTCCTCACCCCTTTTTCTGATGCAGAGGCATGTAAAGTGGCTCTGTGCTTTCTCATAACAGTCCATCAATGCACGGAAATCCAAAAACACTCAACCACAGGGAGGACTTCACTGAGGTTTCTAAAAGGCTTGCCACATAGATGGCAGCATTTCTATTCAGCACAAAAAGCTGAGGCTTTGAGACTCTGTGTCTCTGGCCCCAAGACCATATAGTCAGTATGTGACTCAGGTGAAATTCAAACTCAGGTCATTTGTATGCAAATACAGACGTCAGCTTCAGGAAGCTTCTAGGGAGAGAGAGTGAGTGAGAGAGCTGTGGGCCACAGCATTGCTGGTGTGGCAGGTTGGTAGGCAGGACATCTGCAGTAGGGTGTCCCCAGGAAGTGGAAGTGTATGTGGGTGAGACACGGGGTAGACTGGGTCAGAGTCATTTGCACCTACAGAGAGCAGTCATGTTGAAACAGATTGGGTCAAGTCTCACAAATGGGCTAGTGCAGTTCCACTATGTTGGCCACCAGCATAATTCTAGGGAGAGTAGTGGGACAGTGACAGCCATGCGTTTGGGGGGGGGTCCCATGAAGGGATCAGGGTCCAGCCTTGGCAAGGCTCACCTACGGTGGCTCTCGTATGACCTAAGAAAGAGCAGGCAGCCAGAGACAGAGTCAGCAGGGGCGACTAAGCCTGGAGCAGAGGGGAGGGGGTAAAGCCATCTGGAGGCCAGCATGGCAGAAGCTCTCTCTCTTACCTTCCTCCGGCTGGAGGGAAAACTCATCTTGCACACCATCTTGGCCCTCCAGACAAGTTGCAGGGACCCAGCCTTGCTCTTCTGCTGTGCTGACGAACCACCAACCTGCAGAAGTGAGAGCATGGGGTGCTGTTAGTGGGCCCGAGTGTGTGCATTAATACAGTTGTCCTTCAGAATCCAGAGGGATGGTCCAGAGATGCCCGCGGGCACCGATAGGCACAGGCTCAAGTCCTTCAAGTAAATGGTATGCTACCTGCTTAGAATGCACCCACATCCCTAGTGGACTTTAAATCATCCACATTTGATTTATTATGCTCAATACAATGTCAATGCTATAAGTAGTTATTAGACTATTCTTTAGGGTATATTGACAGAAAAAAGTCTGGGCATGTTTAGCACAATTGCGATTTTTCTTAAAAATTTTAAAATTTATGTGCAAGCAGAGAGAGAGGGGTGGGGGAGAGGGGGGAGGAGTGTGGATGCAGCAGGGTCACTGCAAACAAACTCCAGATACACGTGCCACTTTGTGCATCTGGCTTTATGGGGGTCCTGAGGAATCGAATCAGGGTCATTAGGCTTTGCAGGCAAGCGCCTTAACTACTGAACCATCTCTCCAGCCCTTAAATATTTAAATGTCTTTATTTATTTACAAGGAGAGAGAGAAAGAGAGGAATATGGGCACACCAAGGCTTCTTGCCACTGCAAATGAACTCCAGGCACATGTGCCACTTTGTGCATCTGGCTTTACGTAGATACTGGGGAATCAAATCTGGGCTGGTAAGCTTTGCAAGCAAGTGCCTTTAATCGTTGAGCTATCTCCCCGGCTCTTAAATATTTTACTTTATTTATTTATTTATAAGAGGGAGAAAAAGGGAGAGTCAGAGAGTGCTGGGATTAAAGGCATGTACCACCATGCCCATAATTTTCATTTTAAAAGTACTTTAATTTATTTGCAAGGGGGGGGGGAAGAGAGAGACAACGAGAATATATGAATGGACACGCCAGGGCCTCTGGACACTTGTGCCCTTTACATGAGTACTGGGGAGCTGAACTGGGGCCAGCAGGCTTTGCATGCAAGTGCATTTCATTGCTGAGCCATCTCCCCAGCCAACCCTGCCTTTCTATGTAAGGGACTGGAGCATCTGCAGGTATTGGTTTCCACAGGGGTCTTAGAACCAGTTTCCTCTGGACAAGGAGGGACTGTGGAGGTCAAACCATCACCAGTGTGCTGACTACTTGGGGATCTGTTCATTTGGCCACGTTGTGGACAGCCCCAAATCCCTCTGGTGATTCGGGGAGCTGGTGTTCCCTTCTTGGTGTCCCCGGCATATACTCTTCCTTGGGAACTACAAGCCACATGGCCCGAGGAAAAGTGGGAACAAATTTGGAACTCTGGCTTGGCAACTTGCTCAGAGGTCTGGGTGAGGGACGAGTCTCTAGGAGTTTTGTTCCTTCAGCGACGACACAGGGATTCATGTAAGGTGATGTGTATTACTTTGGGTTTCACCCGAGGGTCAGTATTCCCACAGCTCACGGCAACCATGGGTTACAGCCAGGTGTCCGCAGCACGGGGGAGTCACCCGAGCTTTTTGCCTAGCCCGGAGCATAGGAGTGTGGCCTTTGAGACTGAGCCCTCAACCTGTGGGACCCGACTTTCGAAGTGGCTAGAATAATGTTGGGCCTCAGAAACAGGACGCTGGACACAAAGTCTCTCCCTGAGCTTCTCCTGCCCTCCTTTCTATCTGCTTTTTTCTCATCAAAGCAGGCCATGGAAGCTAAGAAATTGCGCCAATCTTTCCTGCTTGCTGGCCATAAAAATATTGAAATTCTCTGACTTTTATAGTAAATCGTAAGACCCGTCTTTTGGAAGGGGTCCTGCCCCATACCCCGAGGAAGGAATGCTGCATAGAAGCCAAAAAATCTGGATAGACGGGCCCAGCTGGGTGCCCCACTGTCTCTTAGCATCAGATCAGACCCTTTCATGCAGTCACAGTTCAATACAGTTGTCAATGGTGCTTGTGCAATGAAGCTTCAAAACAAAACAAAGCAAAACAAAACACAAACCCCCTCCCCCCCGAGAGTTCAGAGAGCTCCCAGATAGCGGTACACAGGGAGGTTCCTGGAGTGTGACACCCAGGGACGGCCTGGAATCTCTGCACCCCTCCCTTCCCACATGACTTGCTTCACTATGACCCTTGGGAACACCCTTGACAATAACCCGGCAAGAATGTTTCCCTTGTCATGTGAGCTGCTGGAGCACATTACTGGAACGGCAACCGTGACTTACGGCCAGTTGTCAGCAGCACGGGGGAGACACCCGAGTTTTTTGCCTAGTCCGGAGAGAGCAGGGGCCTCAACCTGTAGGACCCGATGCTACCTCGAGGCGGACAGCGTCAGGACAGAGTTCTGGTAGAGGACAACCAGGCTGGCGTCCAGGGCAGAAGTGAACTCTTGCTTGCCGTTGGGGAAAATGCTCACGCCTTCTGCAGTCACAGAAGTGACCTATGCTGAGTGCCAAGGAGACAAGAGGACACTGGAGCAAGTAGTCCCAGATCTTCAGAGATAACAATTTCAAGACTGCGTAGTTGCCAGGTGTGGTGGCGCACGCCTTTAATCCCAGCACTCCGGAGGCACAGATAGGAGCAGGACCACTGTGAGTTCGAGGCCAGCCTGGGACTACAGAGTGAGTTTCTGACATCCCCTGGGCTAGAGTGAGACTCTACCTCAAAAGCAACAACAACAAAAATTGCCTAACTAAGGAAGCTTGGTTGGCTAATACGGGTCTGATGACTATTGGTCTCATGGCCCACAGAATGTCAGAAACACATCATCTTCCCATAAAATCCTGGAAGTAGGGGCGAAGCCTAGATTGGGCAGTTAGGGTCTTGTTGGCTAATGCTGGTCTCATGACTAACATGACTAATGACAGCATGATCCAAAGGATGCTGGAAACATTGTTCCAGTTGCTTGGTCTTAAATAGCTGCTGAGATATCATAGAGCTTGGCCCCTCAAGACATTTAGCAAACATCGCGGTTTAGCCACAAGAAGCCCAGTGAGGGAGAGGGACTACACACTTCGTGCTCCCCACTTTCCTGCTTCGGTATGACGGCTCTTTTGTGACTAAGGAAGGAATAGAGAAGGAAACTCACATTTTTGGAGCACCTGTGTACCAAGTTCAGGTGGCTAATTTAATCCTCCAATAGCTTTTTGGTCAGTTTTCTGTATTTTTTTAAAAATATATTTTATTTATTGGAGAGAGAGAATGGGCATGCCAGGGCCCCCAGCCACTGCAAATGAACTCCAGATGCCTGCACCCCCTGCTGTATCTGGCTATGTGGGTCCTGGGGAGTTGAACCGGGGTCCTTTGGCTTTGCAGGCAAATGCCTTACCTGCTAGGCCATTTTCTCCAGCCCTGTATTTTGTATTTTTGGACACAAAGCAACCTAGACTGATGTGCAATGTAGGTTCAGGTGGAATCCAGGCCTCACATGTACATCAGGATCGACTGGCCAGTGTACATGGCCAGAGGTCCCTGGGACAACAGGTTGGCTGAGGAGACAGGCAAGTGCCAATATTCCCTGAACAGTTTTTTATTTTTCCCTTCCTCCCTCCTTACCTCCCTACCTACCCCCGCTTTTTTTTTTTTTTTTTCCAAGGTAGGGTCTCACTGTAGCCCAGGCTGACCTGGAATTCACTCTGTAGTCTCAGGCTGGCCTCAAACTCACATCAATCCTCCTACCTCGAAGTGCTGGGATTAAAGGCATGTACCCCCATGCCTGACTTTTTTTTTTGGACAGGGTCTCTTTATATAGCCCAATCTGGCCTTGAATTTGGCATCTCCCAGCCTCCACACCTCTCTTGTTGAAGCACTCAGAGGAAATCAATCAATGGACAAATTCCCAGTGGAACACACTCTGTGTCTCCAGGCACTTGGAAACCAGAAGGAATGTTTATGGAATGGGAACTTCAGGACGAATTTGTAACATCTGACCTGACAGGATGCAGAGGTTATCTGCTATGAGACCCTCAGCTGGATCTGGGGAGTCTGGTCAGGGCTAGACTACTTATTTGTTTCTTTAAAAAAAAAATTATTGCCAGGCGCGGTGGCGCACACCTTTAATCCCAGCACTCGGGAGGCAGAGGTAGGAGGATCGTGGTGAGTTCGAGGGCACCCTGAGACTACATCATGAATTCCAGGTCAGCCTGGGCTTGAGCAAGACCTTTCCTTAAAAACAAAACAAACAAACAAAAAAATATTTGAGAGAGAGAAAGAGGCAGATACAGAAAGAGAGAAGAATGGGCACGCCAGAGCCTCTAGCTACTGCAAACAAATTCCAGACGCATGCGCCACCTTGAACGTCTGGTGTCCGTGGCTACTGGGGAATCAAACCTGAGTCCTTGGGCTCTGCAGGCAAGCACCTTAACTGCTATGCCGTCTCTCCAGCCCCACTTATCTGTTTCTGAGTTTCCAAATGCTTCTCTGGTTTGTGGGGATCGCTGACAGTGCAGGGTGGCCCAGGCCCCTACCTGACTCATTCTTCTCGATGATGTCCACCACCTGGCCCACGCTGAGGCTGATCTCTGAGCTCTCTTGCTTCTGGTAGTCTGCCACCACCACATACTGCTCCAGGACCATGGGGTCTACTGAGGTCAGGTCACCCCCTGTGGACAGAAAGTGCTGTCAGTTGTCACCCAGGGTAGAGGTGGGTCAGGAGGACATTCTAAATAAAGCAAGAAGTTGTTATAAGGTTTGTCTCAAGGATGCCCCCCCCCATCTTCATATTCTTTCATTCACTTACCTAGTCCACCACCAGAGTTTACCAAGAACCCCTTCAGTGCAAGCATCGGGGGTTCCAAGTCCCTTAAGATGTAGCACTTGCTCAGAAGCTTGCAGCCTCGTGGGAAAGCTCCCTGGAATGGTTTGGATGCCTATCCATCCATCCACCAGCCAGACCTCATCCATTCAACTCCCCAAAGGCATGCACCTATCAGCTGTGAGGCCACCGTATACCACTGGGTACCACAGTACAGTGGATGGAAGTAACTTAAGCTGGTTGAGGAGACAACTACAGATACAAATATGTGCATTATTAATAAGCATGAGTTTATGATAAGTGAATGGAAACCCCTCAGGGCACAGAATGAAAGGACCAAGCTGTACCAAATGGGTGATCAGTAAGATCTCCCAAGGGTGACTGAAAGCAGAGACCTAAAGAGAGAAGGTGTCCTGGGAATGAGGGGGTGACCAGGGCCGGCAGTTTTCCATGATGAGGAAGGGCTGGAAGCTTTGTGAAGGACGCTGGTACCCGAATTGTGGTATCAAGTTTGGATTTTGTAATCTTTTTTTATTACTTGCAAGGAGAGAGAGAGAGAGAATATGAATACGGGCACGCACCAGGGCTTCTTGCCACTGCAAATGAACTCCAGACACATGTGCCACTTTGTAAATCATCTGGCTTTACGTGGGTACTGGGGAATCAAATCCAGGTTGTCAGGCTTTGCAAGCAAGCGCCTTTAACTACTGAGCGTCTCTCCAGCCCCTTCCAATCTTTTTTTTTTTTTTTTTTTTTTTTTTTTAGTTTTTTGAGGTAGGGTCTCACTCTGGTTCAAGCTGACCTGGAATTAACTATGTAGTCTCAGGGTGGCCTCAAACTCATGGTGATCCTCCTACCTCTGCCTCCTGAGTGCTGGGATTAAAGGCCCATCTCCCCTTACAATCTTGAAGTAGGAAGTCAATTAAAGGTTGCGATAAGAGAAGGGCAAGATAAGATTTGTCATCTTTAAAGATAAGATAAAGTCATCTTTCTCTCTTTCTTTCTTTCTTTTTTCCTTTCTTTCTTTCTTTCGTTCATTTTTGGTTTTTGGAGGTAGGGTTTCACTCTAGCACAGGCTGACCTGGAATTCACTACGTAGTTTCAGGGTGACCTCAAACTCACAGTGATCCTCCTACTGGAGGATCTGCCTCCCAAGTGCTGGGATTATAGGCATCAGCCACTGCACCTGGCAGGATAAAGTCACCTTTCAAAGTGACCCTGGCTGCCATGTGGAGAACGGCACAGAGGCTGGCGAGAAGAAAGCAGACCAGATGGAGGGTGGGAGGACGTTAGGCAAGAGGCTACAGCGACTTTGGAGCCAGGCAGTGGTGACCGGAAGGGAATGGTATGGGAGGGGGTCTAGGGAAGGCTGTTTCCAGGGTCTACGGTGGGGACAGCACTCCCTGGAGTTTGGCTGCTCTGCTACTCACTAAACCAGATGGACACGTATATGAAAAGCCATCACAGAACTAAGGGAATCTGAATGGGGCTGCCGAGATGGCTCAGCGGCTAACGGCTCTTGCTTGGAAAGCTGGCAGGCCCAGATTCAATTCTTAAGCCACCCACATAAAGCCAAACTGGCATCCATTTCCAAGAGACTCTGTGACCCCCCCCCACATATGCATGTACACACATTCATGTAAATAAATAAATTAAAATTAAAATAAGAAAGAGCTCTGACCACTTGGGGAACTTCCAGTTGTGGGTGAAGTTTTCCCCTCACTTGGGCCTGGGCCCTGGCCCAGGCCTAGCCAGGTTGAGCCAAGGGGTGGGGGGGCCCTCGCCCTTATTCTCTGTATGGGTTCTTCATCCCCTCCAGCTCCCCACATGGCAGGAGCTCCTTGAACTTTCTTTTCTCTTTTCTCTTTCCACAGTTTTTTTCCAGGGCCTCCACATGGGATCTCTAGCCACGTGGGTGCCTTTCCTTGGCTCTGTACTTCCCTCAATAAATATAATAGTTTAATAATTAAAAACAAAAAAAGCAAGAAACAGACTCCAAAGAGTAGGGCTGAGCTGAGCTGAGTGACTATAAGGCAATAGACTGAATAGGGCCCTGGATTTTGGAAAAACCCTGATTTGAAATATTCCTTTTTTTTTTTTTTTTTTTTTTTTTCGTTTTTCGAGGTAGGGTTTCACTCTAGGTCAGGCTGACCTGGAATTTACTATGTAACCTCAGGGCGGCCACAAAATCACGGCGATCCTCCTACCTCTGCCTCCAAAGTGCTGGGACTAAAGGCGTGCACCACCATGCCCAGCTTCCTTTTTCTTTTTTCCACATATTATTGAGTGAGTTATCCAGGAAATCTCATACTTCTGTGTCCAAATTCAACTAGTGGAGGAGAACTTCATAAGGGCTAGTCTGTCCTCAGCTGACGTGGTGTATCTATTTCAACTCTGTTGGGAGCTGGAGATTGGTCATGCTAGATATTTTCATGAGGAAATTGGCAGAGGCTACAGATCAGGGTTCACTTGCAGAAGAGCCGGTTAAGTATTTACCAGTACACCACAGGCCCCCTAGCTTGGGCATTCAGGGACACAAAAGCTCCGTGGTAGACCTGTGTAGTCTGAGGTCTGGGTGTCCAACACCAGAAGAGACATTGTAGCTGGGCGGGGAACCGCTTTGTGCCTCAGTGAGTAGGTTCTGGCCACTGACTGACCCTCCCCTCTGTGGGGAGGAGGGAAGACCTCTGAGTGGGGACAGCATGAGGAGAGAAGGAGAGGGAAGGAAGAGGAGATGTGGGATGGAGGTGTCAGAGAAGGCAGCCTTGGACGACCATCTCTCAGGCTGCATGCTGTCCACGAACCTTCCCAGAACCACTGCTCTTGATGTGGGCACTGCCACCATGTCACAGACAAGTAAACAGAGGCCGATGATACTGTAAGTCATCCTGGATCGCACAGCTGGTTACTGACGAAGCCAGTCTGGTCCCCTGGCTCCGGGGATCCCAGTGAGGTGCGGTGTGGCTAGGAGGGATGGCATAGAAAGGGGCATCTGAGGAATGCTAGCTTTTCTTTCTCAGGGGGTCCCCGGGACCACTCCAGGATCCAGCCAAGCTGATTTTCTTTCTTTGCATCTCTCAAAGGTCACTTAACCCTTTTGTCAGCCACCACTTCCCCACAGGTCAGGCTGCAGGGCTACCTTCGTTCCAGCCTCAAGACAACAGCAACGCAAACCCCTTTGTTTGGGGGCCTCTGTGTGGGCTGTAACTGGTAACTACCCTTTCTTGACCCTCAACTATAGAGAGAAAGACCTAGAAGGAAAGGAGAAAGGCACCAGCTTCATGGCCGCACTGGGACCACGGCCGCTACCCAGGTGAGTGTTCACGGAGACACATTGGGCCTTACAGGGCTGGGGCTTCTCTGTGGCCACTTCCCCATCGCCTCCTCCTTCCTTCTCTTCTCCCCTGTGTTGGGGATGGAACCCAGGGCTCGGTGCCTGCTAGGCAAGGACTCTGCCAGCACTGTAGCCCAGCCCTGCGGGAGAGGCGGTGTGAACCTCTCATGAGCACATGCCTCATAGGCAGGTTTCTCTCCAGAGCCCCATCAGCTGGCTCCCCCTGGTCCTCCCCGAACCACATCTGTGCATCTGGATCTAAGATGCTTCCTTGGGGCCAGGAGAGGGGAGGGAGACCCCGGCAAGCGAGCTCTGCCTTTCCCTACAGTCCGCTCCCCCACACTGCATCGGGGCGCTGGCTCATACACACCATGCTGATTTTGCTACTCCCTGTCCAACACTTGCCACGGCTTCCAGTGTCCTCAGGTTCAGATCTCTTTTTACCTTCCTGGCCCTGTCTTTTGGCTACCTCATCCCTGGTGCCCACGGACAATGTCCGTGCCTTTGTACAGCTATCTGGGGCTGGGGGAACGCAGGATGCTGGCTCTTGGGAGTGTAGTGTTATTTCAGTTTAACAGAGCGAGCCAGGGTCCAAAGCCCTCATTCTAACGAGAACCATCTATTCTTAGCCTGCAAACTGGCTCCCTGCTGCCAGCCTTGATGCTCCATGCTGTTTCTGAAATTGTAACTAGACAGATCCTAAAGGTTGATCGCCTCCCTCAAAGGCAAGGCTCTTCCCAGTCAGGGACAGCCAGCGCCCACAAGGCCAGGCCTCATGTGCCTCTGCTAGCTTACCAGACCCCATCTCTTCTTTGGAGGAGTTCACTGGCTCCAAAAGGGCACAAAAGGCTACTTCTCCTCAAGTCTTTCTTTTCAAAAAGTATTTATTTAAGCCAGGTGTGGTGGCGCATGCCTTTAATCCCAGCACTCGGGAAGCAGAGGTAGGAGGCTCGCCGTGAGTTCGAGGCCACCCTGAGACTACATAGTGAATTCGAGGCCACCCTGAGACTACATAGTGAGTTCCAGGTCAGCCTGGGCTAGTGTAAAACCCTACCTCGAAAAACCAAAAAAAAAAAAAAAAAAAAAAAAAAGAAAGAAAAAACATCCGATTTTTGGGCTTGCGAGATAGCTTGGTGGCTAAAGACACTTGCTTACAAAGGCTCTTTTTCCTGGGTTCAATTACCCAGTAACCATGTACAGTCAGATTTACAATGTGGCACATGTCTGAAGTTTGCAGCAACACAAGGCCCTGGCACTCATAAATGCGTGTGCACGAACACACACACACACACACACACACACACACACACACCATACACTCCTGTACTCCTGTGTATCTGGCTTTACATGGGTACTGAGGAATAAAACCCAGGCTGGCAGGCTTTGCAAAGAAGTGCCTTTAACTTCTGAGCCATCTCTCCCATCTCAATGAAACCATTTAAAATTAATTAATTAATTGTTTTTTTGTTGTTGTTGTTCAACGTAGGGTCTCACTCTAGCTGAGGCTGACTTGGAATTCACTCCGTACTCTATGTAATCTCAGGATGGCCTCGAACTCACAGTGAACCACTTATCTCTGCCTCCTCAGTGCTAGGATTAAAGACATGTGCTACCATGCCTTGCCTAGACAGGCCTACAACTATTTTTTTTTAAAAAAATCTGACTCAAGTTAGGCTTCAGGCCAGTTAGATGGCATATAGAGCCCCCTATGGGTGGAGTGTGATATTGCGTTCACGCCTTGCAATAGATGATCATTAGAATACTTCCAAGTTGAGGTAGGCAGTTAAATTCTAGAGTTGCTAAGCATGAGATCAAAGGACCCCTACGTAAGTCATGTCATATGGAAGGAAGTTTACAAGAAGACAGTGGAAGAGCAGTTTTTATCATTAAGTGTTAAATACATTCTTGTCGGGTGTGGTGGTGTATACCTTTAATCCCAACACTTAAAGAGGATCGCTGTGAGTCTGAGGCCACCCTGGGACTACATAGTGAATTCCAGGCTGGGCTAGAGCGGGGCTCTACCTTGAAAAACAACAACAACAAAAAGCAAACAAACAGACAAGCAAAAATTCTGAAGTGGTCCAGTGCCTCATCTGCCACAACAGCGTTCTAGTTGGGTGTTCTTTCTTCACGAGGACATGTGCTGGATTTTTTTTATTTTATTTTTATTTTTGGTTTTTCAAGGTAGGGTTTCACTCTAGTCCAGGCTGACCTGGAATTCACTCTGTATTCTCAGGGTGGCCTCAAACTCACGGCCGTCCTCCTACCTCTGCCTCCTGAGTGCTGGGATTAAAGGTGTGTACCACCACACCCAGTATGTGCTGAATTTTTTTTTTTTACTTTTTATTTATTTATTTAAGAGCAACAGACAGAGAGAGAAAGAGGGAGAGAGAGAGAGAATGGGCGCGCCAGGCCTCCAGCCCCTGCAAACGATCTCCAGATGCGTGCGCCCCCTTGTGCATCTGGCTAACGTGGGTCCTGGAAATGGAGCCTTGAACCGGGGTCCTTAGGCTTCATAGGCAAGCGCTTAACGGCTAAGCCATCTCTCCAGCCCATGTGCTGAATTTTTAAAATGGTGATGGCAAAGTGGGATTTTTCCTTTCAGAAATGCACTAAACTTTCAGGCAGGTTGAAAGAATCTGTAAACAGGAAAATGCTCCATTCAGTATGTAAAGGGTAGAGAAATGGAGGAGGAAGACACTCCTTAAGATGATCTGTCCAACTGTGGTGAGAGGATGCTTTTCCTATGAGGTGAGCTGAAGCTGAGGCCGCACGAAGCAAGCACTGCAGGAGCCAGCCGGGCACGAGAGGCCCATGCTGGGGACACACACGCCCCCTCCCACTCAGAGGTCGGAACAGAAACTGGAGAAGCAGACTGTTAAATCCTTTCCAGATTCAATCAAGAGGGCCAGAGAGCTGGCTCAGCAGTTAAGGCACTTGCTTGCAAAACCTGCTGGCCTGGATTCAATTCTCTAGCATTCACGTAAAGCCCCAAACACAAAGTGGTGCATGCGTCTGGAGTTCATTTGCAGCAGCAAGAAGCCATGGTACTCCCATGCTTTCTCTCATGAATAAATAAAAAAAAAAAAAAGCGGGCGTGGTGGCGCACGCCTTTAATCCCAGCACTCGGGAGGCAGAGGTAGGAGGATTGCTGAGAGTTCAAGATCACCCTGAGACTCTATTGTGAATTCCAGGTCAGCCTGGGCTAGAGTGAGACCCTACCTTGAAACCCCCCCCCCAAAAAAAATAAATAAATAAAAAAATTCTTTTAAAAAAGATTCAATCAAGAAAATTGGTTCTAAGCCAAGCGTGGTGGCACATGCCTTTGATCCTAGCACTTGGGAGGCAGAGGTAGGAGGATTGCCGTGAGTTCGAGGTCACCCCGAGACTACATAGTGAATTCCAGGTCAGCCTGGACTAAAGTGAGACCCTACCTCGAAAAAGAAAACAAAACAAAAAAGTTGGTTCTAAAATCAAGGCAGTGTTCAAAGGTCAGGTAAACATATGTGGGTTCTTAGTCCAAGTGAGGAAAGACGCTACTTTCTTTCCTGCTCAACTATAAATAAACCGTGCCCCATCATTGCAGGTGAGTGATGTCAAAGGTAGTTACCACAAATTAGGGCTGTGGCTCTCTCTTCCAGACAAGTCCCCTCATCAAGCCTGTTCCAACTGGACACTCTTGTTTTCACAAGTCCTTCCTTCCCTCCCGCTCCTTCCAGGGGAGTCTCTGGACACCTGAAGCCAGAAACCCTGCGACCAGCCCCATGGAGGCAGCTGCTGTCTGCTCTTCGCTAAGAAAAGCAGCGTGTCATTATCCCAGGGCTGAGAACTATTTGCAGCTTCAGCAGGATGCCATGGTTCCGGCCAGTGTCCATTAAGCCCGAAAGGAGAGCTGAACACAGACTGGCTAAGCAAAGACCAGAGGCTCGACTCCCTCTCCTCCTCTAAGAATGACTTTAACACCTAGAAAGCCGGCTTAGACCCCGCTTCCCACGAGGAAATAAGAGACCACTGCCCTCAAATGCGGAACAGCTATGGGTGCTGGTAGAGGACATACATAATAGGAGCAATAATAACATAGCGTCAAACAAAAAAATTAGCATCAAACAGATATTATATATCAGGTACCATTCTAAGTGGCTTACATATATTAGTATAAACCCAGCATCCTATAAACCAGTATTATTGTCATGGTTTTTGGTGCTGGGGATGGGACCCAGGGCCTTGTGCATGCTAGGCGAGCACTTTACCACTAAAAGACATGTTCCAGGTTATTATTATCCCCATTTCATATATAAGGAAACAGGAACATGGAGAAGTCATCCGTTTTTTTTTTTTCTTTCTTTTTTTAAAATTTTTTTTATTTTCGAGGTAGGGTTTCACTCTGGCCCAGGCTGACCTGGAATTCACTATGTAGTCTCAGGGTGGCCTCGAACTCATGGTGATCCTCCTACCTCTGCCTCCCGAGTGCTGGGATTAAAGGCGTGCGCCACCACGCCCAGCTAGAAGTCATCTGTTTTTATATCTGGGATCTCTGCGTGTGCACCTCCACCAGTCTCTCAATGCCTTTAAACTTCCTGAAGTTCTAGGAGATTGAAGAGGTTAGAATTCTGGAATCTCTGGAGCCCACATTGGCTGTGGGGCTGGCCAGGGCCAGGGTCTTTTACAGTTGTGGGCAGGATCGTGGGTGCAGAAGAAGTGGTATGTTGTTCATCTATACTGCCTCATTTGTGCACACCCCCAGCCTCATCCTCTCTATTCCGTGACCACTCCTACTAGAAGAATGGCATTACCCAGCAAACACAAAGACTGTTAGGAAGAGAGCTTCCTGTAGGGAGACAGGAAGTGAACAGGGCTTGCATGACAGGCTTAAGCATTGCCCAGGAGAGCGGTGACTGAAGGAAGAGCAGAAGCTGGCCTGGTGCTGAGGCTGTGAAATGGATCTGCGGCCCCTTCCCCACCCCCCTCCCCACCCCTTTGCCCTGTGCACTCCACCATCCCCTGGGCCTGGAAGGTCCCTTTGTGATCCCAAGAGCTTCCACTCATCCCCAATGATCCTCTTGCCCCTCCAGCACCCGAGAAGGCCCTGAGTTCTGGGTGCCCACATTACTTTGTACAAAGTGAACAAAGACATTTCACCCTCTGTAGCCTGGTTAGAAAGACGCCTGTCTTCTCATGCCATGAAGGCATGCTCAGAGTATGACATTTTATCTGCTTTGTGAATTTTCTTTTTTTCTTTTTCTTTTTTTTTTTTTTTTGAGGTAGGGTCTCACTCTAGCTCAGGCTGACCTGGAATTCACTCTGTACTCTCAGGGTAGTCTTGAATTCATGGTGATCCTCCTACCTCTGCCTCCCGAGTGCTGGGATTAAAGCCGTGAGCCACCACGCCCGGCTTTGTGATTTCTTTTTAGTATAGGACTAAAGAACCTCAGATCTTACTTTAGGAAACAGTATATCAGTCAACCAATCAAGCATTAGCTCATCCATCTATCCACAGACACTACTCATCCATGCATCGGTCCATCCCTGGTAGGTCAGTCAGTCTGTCCATCCATCCATCCATCCACCTACCCATCCATCTGTTCATCTGTCTACCCATCTAAGTATCCATTTACCATTCACACATTCACCTATGCATATATCCTTACATCTAGTCACTCACCCATGTAGCTGCCAATCTCTCCATCCATGTACCCATTTATGCATCCACCCACACATCTCTCCATCCATCTACCCATTCACTTACCTACCCACCCACCCACCCATCTATCCATCCATCTACCCATTCACCTACTCATCTATGCACCCATCTACCCTTTCACCTACCCATCCATCCACCTACCCATCCATCCACCTACCCATCCATCCACCTACCCATCCATCCACCTACCCATCCATCCACCTACCCATCCATCCACCTACCCATCCATCCACCTACCCATCCATCCACCTACCCATCCATCTGTTCATCTGTCTACCCATCTAAGTATCCATTTACCATTCACACATTCACCTATGCATATATCCTTACATCTAGTCACTCACCATGTAGCTGCCAATCTCTCCATCCATGTACCCATTTATGCATCCACCCACACATCTCTCCATCCATGTACCCATTTATGCATCCACCCACACATCTCTCCATCCATCTACCCATTCACCTACTCATCTATGCACCCATCTACCCTTTCACCTACCCATCCATCTGTTCATCTGTCTACCCATCTAAGTATCCATTTACCATTCACACATTCACCTATGCATATATCCTTACATCTAGTCACTCACCCATGTAGCTGCCAATCTCTCCATCCATGTACCCATTTATGCATCCACCCACACATCTCTCCATCCATCTACCCATTTATGCATCCACCCACACATCTCTCCATCCATGTACCCATTTATGCATCCACCCACACATCTCTCCATCCATCTACCCATTCACCTACTCATCTATGCACCCATCTACCCTTTCACCTACCCACCCACCCACCCATCTATCCATCCATCTACCCATTCACCTACTCATCTATGCACCCATCTACCCTTTCACCTACCCACCCACCCACCCATCTATCCATCCATCTACCCATTCACCTACTCATCTATGCACCCATCTACCCTTTCACCTACCCACCCACCCACCCATCTATCCATCCATCTACCCATTCACCTACTCATCTATGCACCCATCTACCCTTTCACCTACCCACCCACCCATCTATCCATCCATCTACCCATTCACCTACTCATCTATGCACCCATCTACCCTTTCACCTACCCACCCAGCACATGGCAGGGATGAAGAGAAGACAATATTCTTACCTGATTTCTTTTTCCCGATATGCTCCCTGTATAGGAGAGAATGGGGGTGAGAAAGAGCAACGAGTCAGTCCTTGTTATGCAGTGACATGAGCATTGCATGAGGATATGAAGAATCTCTGTCCTCTAACATGCTCGATGAGTAAGTGCGGGACCCCAGGGACCAAGGTTTCTCCTAATGAAGAATTCCTCTTCTCTCTCACCCTTTACCTGTCCATGCTCTGGAGCCCTGGGACGGGGTCTCTCTGCATCTGCAGAGTGGAGGGCCCTGGGAAGAGTCGCACGCACAATGCAAGAACAGGAGGCAGAAGCCGGGCGTGGTGGCACACGCCTTTAATCCCAGCACTCGGGAGGCAGAGGTAGGAGGATCGCCATGAGTTCGAGGCCTTACATCTAGTCACTCACCATGTAGCTGCCAATCTCTCCATCCATGTACCCATTTATGCATCCACCCACACATCTCTCCATCCATCTACCCATTCACCTACTCATCTATGCACCCATCTACCCTTTCACCTACCCACCCACCCACCCATCTATCCATCCATCTACCCATTCACCTACTCATCTATGCACCCATCTACCCTTTCACCTACCCATCCATCCACCTACCCATCCATCCACCTACCCATCCATCCACCTACCCATCCATCTGTTCATCTGTCTACCCATCTAAGTATCCATTTACCATTCACACATTCACCTATGCATATATCCTTACATCTAGTCACTCACCATGTAGCTGCCAATCTCTCCATCCATGTACCCATTTATGCATCCACCCACACATCTCTCCATCCATGTACCCATTTATGCATCCACCCACACATCTCTCCATCCATGTACCCATTTATGCATCCACCCACACATCTCTCCATCCATGTACC
Source organism: Dipus sagitta (assembly GCA_036346955.1). Lineage (NCBI taxonomy): Eukaryota > Metazoa > Chordata > Mammalia > Rodentia > Dipodidae > Dipus > Dipus sagitta. Next base: position 44,054,999 of record CM070777.1, on the reverse strand, counting down.
AGTGCTGGGGATGGAGCCCAGGGCCTCGCATGTTTTTAGGCAGGCGTCACTGCACTGAGCTACATCTCTCAGGCTTCTACGGTACTTTAAAATTAATGACCTCTGTAATGATCTTCCCAGTGGTGGGGTGTGGCTGTTGCTGTGGCAACAGTAACATCACCTAGTAATTATTAAATGATCCTATTCTGTGCCAAGTGCCCTGCTAGACACTTTAGTTCATGCAATGCTCAGAAAAACCTGGTGAAATGAGTACCATTTTATCCCCCCCCCTTTTAAAAATATTTTATTTATTTATTTGCAAGCAGAGAGAGACAGCGGGCGGGAATGGGTGTGCCAGGGCTCCCAGCTGCTGCAAACGAACTCCAAATGTGTGCACCACTTTGTGTATCTGGCTTTATGTGGGTACTGGGGACTCGAACCTGGGTCCTTAGGCTTTGCAGGCAAGTGCTTTAACCACTGAGCCATCTCTCCAGCTCTTATCCCCATTTTTTCTTTTTCTTTTTTTTGATGAGAGAGAGAGAGGGAGAGAGAGAGAAATGGCATGCCAGAGCCTCTAGCCACTGCAATTGAACTCCAGGCGCATGTGCCACGTTGTGCACATGCATCACCTTGTACATCTGGCTTACGTGGGTTCTGGGGAGTTGAACCTCGGACCGTCTTCGCAGGCAAGTGCCTTAACTGCTAAGCCATCTCTCCAGCCCCTTATCCCCATTTTTGTAGATGCAAGTAATGAGGCACAGATTCTGGTTAAATAACTCGCTCAAGGTCACATAGATGGCAAGCAGTCAGGATCTGATCTAGTTCTACTTTTAGAAAACTACAGTGCTGGGCTGGAGAGACGGCTTAGTGGTGTAGGCACTTGCCTGCAAAGCCAAAGGACCCCCGTTTGATTCTCCAGGACCCACATAAGCCAGATGCACAAGGTGGCACATGCATCTGGAATTCATTTGCAGAAGGCCCTGGCATACTCATTCTTTCTTTCTCTAAATAAGTAAATAAATAAATAAAAAACAGAGGTGAAATTATCATACCATAAAAACATATGCCTTAAAGTATACAACCCATTACTTTTGGTATGTTCATTCACAAAGTGTTTGCAACCACCATCACTCTACTTCCAGAATGCTTGCTTCACCCCGAAGAGAACTGCCACCCCCTGTTAGCAGGCCCCTCTTCTATAGTCCTTGGCAGCCACTGGTCTATTTACTGTCTCTAATCCTACTTTGCTCTGGACATGTTGTACACATGGAATCATGTAACAGGTGGCATTCCATGTTTGCACTCTTCCCTTGGGCATGCTTTCAGGATTCATCCATGCTGTGGCATGAGCTACTCCTTCATTCCTTTTTATGAGCAACAATTCCACTGTTTGAGTACGCTTCATCACGTGCATGTATTTGCTAGCCAATGGGCAGCTGCGTAGCTTCCATGTTTGGCTCATACTTTGAGTCATACTGCTATCAACATCTGTATGGAAGTTTTTTTTTTAAAGATTTATTTTTATTTATTTATTAGAGAGAGAGAGGGGGGAGGGGAGAGAGGACACGTCAGGGCCTCTAGCCACTGCAACCGAACTCCAGACATGTGCCCCACCATGTGCATCTGGCTTACGTGGGATCTGGAGAATTGAACCTGGGTCCTTGGGCTTTGCAGGCATGTGCCTTAACTGCTAAGCCATCTCTCCAGCCCTGTATGGAAGTTTTCATGTGGACATACATTCTCCTTTCTCTTGGGCACACATCTACGAGTGGAATTGCTGGGTTACATGACAACTTTAGGTTTAACTTTTGTTTTTCAAGGTAGGGTCTCACTCTAGCCCAGGCTGACCTGGAATTCACTATGTAGTCCCAGGATGGCCTTGAACTCACGGTGATCCTCCTACCTCAGCCTCCCAAGTGCTGGGATTAAAGACGTGCACCACCATGCCCAGCTCTAGGTTTAACTTTTTGTGGCACCTCCAGCCATTTCCATAGCAGGTGTCCCATTTTACATTGCTGCTAGCCACACATGAGCGTTCTAATCTCTCCCTGTCCTATAAGCACCGTTACCTTCCTTTCAGCTGTGGATGCTAGTGGAACCTCCAGTGGCCCAGATTTGTGCCTCCTGTTGGCTAATGATGCTGAGTATCTTTCTATATACTGATTGGCCATTCATGGGTCTTCTTCAAAGAAACATCCATTCACCATCTGTTTTTCAAGCCCGGGGTTTTACACCACCATTTAAAAATGCTTTAAGGCAGGCTGGAGAGATGGCTTAGTGGCTAAGGCAGATTTCTGCGAAGCCTAAGCATCCAGGTTTGATTCTCCAGTTCCCACGTAAGCCAGATGTACGTGGTAGTGCCTGAGTCAAGTTCATTTACAGTGGCTAGAAGTCCTGGTGCACCCATTCTCAATCTCTCTCTCTGTCTCTAATAAATAAATAAAAATAAATCTTTTAAAAAATGCTTTAAGGGATGGAGAGATTGCCTAGTGGTTAAGGCGCTTGCCTGTGAAGCCTAAGGACCCACCCAGGTTCAACTTTGCAGATCCCACGTTAGCCAGACACACAAAGGTGAGGCAAGTGCAAGGTCGCACATGCCCACTAGGTGGCGCAAGCGTCTGGAATTAGATTGCAGTGGCTGATGCGCCAATTCTCTCTCCACCCCCTCTTTCTCTAAATAAAATAAAATAAAACAAAATGCTTTAAGGCACCCTCAGGTAAGAGCAAAGGGCTAAACAGACTCCAGGAATGTGGACTGCATGGGCCAGGCCCTGGAGCAGGCTGAGGGACCATGCTGATGTTCCCCAGTCAGATACCACCTTCATGGGCTGGACTTCATAGTCGCTTTGTGGGGCTGCCCTGGGTTCACGGTGATGCTTTCTCTTAGCCGGGGCTCTGCAGCACACGAACTCCTCCAGACTGCGCATGTGCAAATCATCCCCTCTTGGAATGGTCCCAGACCACAGTCCTACTCCGGGGACACCCCTGCCAAGGGCTCCCTCGTTCCAGCCACAGCAAGGGGTGAGGGCAGCAGGGCTCTGGGATTGACGCAGCAGCACACACGGGGGTCCAAGCAGAACCTCATCTTCTTCTGGGTGCGTGTAACTGCTCATACGGAGGCAAAGCCCTCCTCTCCCTACCTACTAAATGGCAAGAGATCCCAGCTTCCATCTGGGTATGAGCTTCCTGGTCCAAAGGAGAAACCAACCCCTCTGAGAGGTCAACGCTGTCATTCACTATCCCCAACATCATGTCCAGCAGAGGCTCCCTGATGGTACCTACAGCCCGTCCGCTTGGGCCCTGGATAGCCTTTCCTTCTTTCCTCCCTCCTTCCCTTTTCCAGCTACAGCAGAGCCCACCAGAGCTCAGAGTGAGCCAAGGCAGGAGCAGGGGCCTTTCTGTCCCGTCTCACATAGTAGTGGTGCAGTATGGGGAAGGAACACCTTTCAGTAAGCTGATCCTGTGTGGGGGGTTTTGCCCAGAGACACAGAGTGAGAGAGACCCTATCGGGAGATGTGGAGAATGACAGTTCCATCCCTAGGCCCTGGCGAGGTCTCTGGAAGGAGAACATCTCTGTTGTGGTATCCACTGCTGTCCAGAGACTTCTGACACACCAAGCAGGTCTCATAAATGATGAGACCATGTAGGGCCCAGGGGTCTTGGGCCCCACATTGAGAGGGAGAGCTGAGCCAGGCTTGGGGGGGGGTCACTCGCCTTTAATCCCAGCAGTCGTGAGGCAGAGGTAGAGGATCGCTGCTGTGAGTTCTAGGCCAGCCCTGAGACAACATAGCGAATTCCAGGTCAGCCTAGGCTAGAGTGAGACCCCATCTCAAAAACAAACAAACACAAAAACAAAAAAGCAGGGGGAGAGCTGTAAGCACAGCATACCTGTGTGCCAGGCTCTGCTGAGCGCCTCAGGTACGTGACAGGCACGCCTCACTTCAGCCCTGCGCTGTTCTCGTCTCTACTAGCTACGTCACTCGTCCAAAATCTGAACAAGTGTGAAATTGAGACAGTTGGCGTTTCAAGTGTTTTGGACAAAGAACACGCAGCCTGTGGTGACCCGGGCTCTATGCATGAGGATCTGAGGCGAGTCGGCTTCACACGGGCTCAGTCTACCTGGGTCTCATTTTCGTGGATGTGGTGAGCAGTGCAGGACATTGTGGGCAAAGGGACACTCTGCCAGGTTCCTTCACTTGTCAAACGGGACAAGCCTTATAGTGTCTGTGAAGGCCACAGGCAGTGAGGCTTGATGGGGCCAAGGCAATCAAATCTGGCTTGATTTGTACTTTGCTAAACTCCAGTTCCTTGTGGGTCCAGAAGGACTGGCAAGATTTAGGGAGAGAGAGAGAGAGAGAGAGAGAGACAGACAGACACAAGAGTACCATCAAGGGAAGCCCACAGACCAACTTACTCTTTGGGGGGATTCAGGTCTTCAGGTCTCGTCTCGAAGAACTGCAACACTTCATCGCACTGAGAGATATACGGGGGCAGCTGGATCAGGGCCTGGAGAAGAGAGAGACACAGGTGTGCCCCGGGAAGAAAAGGATGTCAAAAGAGTGGTCCGCCGCGGTCCCCAAAACTAGGCAGGCATCGGGATCACACAGGGGTTTTCTCAATGCATAGAAGGGCTCTACCTCAGACTTCTGGATTTAGCAAAGTTCCTAGAAATGCTGATGATTTTGCTTTGGGCACACACACACACACACGTAAGGATGAATAAACATTCACATATGCACTGCAGGAATATTTGCAAAAATTATACGTATTTATATAAATCAGACCATACTGTACACGCTATTTTGGAAAGTGATGCTTTCACTAACAAATTGTGAAGTTGCAGCTTTTTTTTTTTTTTTTTTTTTTTAAGGTAGGGTCTCACTCTAGCCCAGGCTGACCTGGAATTCATTATAGTCTCAGGGTGGCCTTGAACTCACGGTGATCCTCCTATCTCTGCCTCCCAAGTGCTGGGATTAAAAGGCGTGCGCCACCTTGCCTGGCAAGTTGAAGCTTTTTTTGTTGTTGTTTGTTTTTATTTATTTATTTGAGAGCGACAGAGAGAGAGAGAGAGAGAGAGAGAGAATGGGAGAAAGGGAGAGAGAATGGGTGGGCCAGGGCCTCCAGCCACTGCAAACAAACTCCAGACATGTGCATCCCCTTGTGCATCTGGCTAATGTGGGTCCTGGGGAATGGAGCCTCGAACCGGGGTTCTCAGGCTTCACAGGCAAGCGCTTAACCACTAAGCCATCTCTCTAGCCCAAGTTGAAGCTTTTTTAAAAAATATTTTTATTTATTTGCAAGGAGAGAGAGGAGAGAGAGAGAGAGAGAGAGAGAGAGAGAGAGAGAGAAGAGAATGGGAGATCATGGGCACACCAGGGCCTCTCACCGCTGCAAATGAACTCCAGATACATGTGCCACTTTGTGCATCTGGCTTTTACATGGGTACTGGGAAAACGAACCTGGGTTGCCAGGCTTTGCGAGCAAGTGCTTTAACCACTGAGCCATCTCTCCAGCCCAGAAGCTTTTGATTGTTTTCTGGAGCACTGATGCTAGACACCAGAGTGTATTGTCTCTTTATCATCTCACTGCTGGTGGATATTTGGATTGTTTCCAACATCAGGTTCATCTGATGCCCTCAGCTGGAGCTGTGAGGTGAAGAAACGGCCCTATGATTGGGAAAAGACTGGATAGACGTCTACAGGGTAATGGGGGTTAGCACGCTGCCCTCCCACGGGCCACAGTCCATGCTAATCTGGTCCCGAAGCACCCTCAGCTGCATGAGGATGGGTGGTGGGCCAAAGGAGCAGTGGGCGGCCATTCTGATTGTTTACCTACCAGCAGGTATTCATTCACTCAAGGATCCTTTGTGCAGCCCTGCACTAGTTTCTGTCCCAAATATGCAGAAGTTTAGGGCACATCTTACTCGTGACAGGGCTGGAAACTAAGAGGCGATTCCATCCTGAGCAGACTTTGCAGTTTTAACAAATATTTACTTAAGCCTCTGGCTCAGGTCCGGGACTGAGGCTTTGCAGGCAAGTGCTTTAACCACTGAGCCATCTCTCCAGCCCTTGTGCCGCTTTTTATGTCCAGCTTATGTGGGTGGTAGCTTGGCAACTGAACTTAGGCTGGAGGGCTTTGAAAGCAAGAGCCTTGAACCACTGAACCACCTTCTAAGCCCGCATTTGCAAAGGAAATCCAGACACATGTGCCACTTGTGCATCTGGCTTTAAGTAGGCACCGGGGAATTGAATCTAGGCCATTAGCCTTTGCAAGAGAGACATCTCTTTAGCCGTCTTTGATTTTTTTTTTTTTTTTTTTTTTTTTTTTTTTTTTTTGGTTTTTCAAGGGAAGGTTTCATTCTAGTCCAGGCTGACCTGGAATTCACTATGTAGTCTCAGGGTGGCCTTGAACTCACGGCAATCCTCCTACCTCTGCCTCTTGAGTGCTGGAATTAAAGGTGTGCCCCACCACACCTGGATGATGTTTTGAATTTTTTAAATTAATTTAGTTTATTTTTTTCGAGGCAGGGTCTCACTCTGGCCCAGGCTGACCTGGAATTCACTTTGTAGTTTCAGGGTGGCCTCAAACTCACAGCGATCCTCCTACCTCTGTGAGTGCTAGGATTAAAGGCGTGCGCCACCACGCCCGGCATGATGTTTTTAATTATGCATAAAACAGCTTCTATTCTGCAGCTGGTCCACTGGTCCAAGGCAGAGTCCTATAGGGAGAAGGGCCTCTCTCCTTCTCCGCCTCCCCTTTTGGATGCCCCTTCATGGGTCGTTCCCCTGAATCCTGCAGCTCTAACAGCCGGACCTATCTAGCAAGTTGCTGACTAGATGCTAGACGTGGTGGGACCCTGGCGGCACGGTTTGCAAATGCGTGCGACTCTCCTGTTTGTGGTAATGACATTCCTTGAAGTTGGCTGGGCATTCCACAACCCTTACAACATATGCCTGTGTCTTTTTTATGTAATTTGGGGAAGGGCTGGTCTATTTAGACATGAGGAAATAGAGCCTCTGATGAGGATTTGAGGGCCAAAGATGGACCAATTACAATTCTCTACACCAAGCTGGGCTTGGTGGCACATGCATTTAATCCCAGTAATCAGGAGGCAGAGGTAGGAGGATTGAACTATGAGTTTGAGGCCATCCTGAGACTACATAGTGAATTCCAGGTCAGCCTGGGCTACAGTGAGACCCTACCTTGAAAAACCAAAAACAATCCTCTATCCCAAATCCATAGAGGGTAGGGGATGGCACTTTCCCCACACCTCTGGACAGTAACTGGGTAGTCCTTGGACATCAAATTGAATACTGGCTGGTAATAATACTGGTAAGATATTGGCTGGATAAACAGCAAGAGAGAGAGAGAGAGACAGAGACTGACCAAGACCTGGTCATGTGGCCCTGGCAGAGCAGAGCAGAGTGAAATGGGGCTTAAGCCCCCCAAGTATTCCTCTTCCTGGGAGATTCCTTGCTGAACAGGGCAGCGGCCTCAGGTGCACTAGTGAGGGAGGTTCAGTGAAGCCCATGGAAACCTCTAACAATGCAAGTTCTCTTGGGGCTTTTGAGCTATTCCTAGGCAGTACAAGCCCACCCATCAGGCCGGGTGTGGCGCACAGCTTTGATCCCAGCACTCGGGAGGCTGGCCAAGGTAGGGAGGTAGGAGGGTCAGAGTGGGTTCGAGGCCAGCATGAGGCTACATAGTGAATTCCAGGTCAGCCTGGGCTAGAGTGAGACCCTACCTCGAAAAAAACCAACCAACCAACCAACCAAACAAACAAACAAAAAAAAGAGGGCATGCCAGGTCCTCCTGCCATTGCAAATGAACTCCAGATGCATGCACCACTTTGTGAATCTGGCTTTAAGTGGGTACTGGGGAATCGATCCCAGGCCACTGGGCTTTGCAAGCAAGTAACTTTTTTTTTTTTTTCCATGGTAGGGTCTTATTCTAGCTCAGGCTGACCTGGAATTCACTATGTAATCTCAGGGTGGCTTCAAACTCACAGTGGTCCTCCTACGTCTGCCTCCTGGGTACTGGAATTAAAGGCATGCACCACCATGCCTAGCTTGCAAGCAAGTACCTTTAGACCACTGAGCCATCTCCCCAGCCCTGCCCTTTCATCTTGCGAGGAAGCATTCTACATATGGAATGTTCCAGGACTGACTTGAGTTTGGTCTCTCATGACACAGCACCACAGTTTCAGCAAAGTTCAGTTCTATCCCGGAAGGGTCTGGCCCCTCACACAGATGTCACAGGCCCATGTGGGGGACAAGAGAGAACAGACAGCGAGGCCTGCTGGCCCAAGGAAATGATGAAAGTTCCAACAGAACCACTTCTGATTCTGGCTTTGTGCCATCCTTGACATATACTGTAGCCGAGTCCTGTGACTTCTCTGAACCTCAGTCTGCTCACTTGTGAGGGCTGGGCTGCAGCATAAGTGAGGACGTGGCTGTAAGGTTTCCATTATATATCAGCTACATGACCAAGCCCTTTGGCCCGGCGCAGCTTCCGGTGTTTCCCAGGGGCCCGGGGAAACCAAACTCCAGCCCTTGGATTTAAGTGGTAAGTGATTTATCCACTGAGTGACCTGTCCAGGCCCGTGACGCCAAGATTCTTAATCAGTCCTGTGCTCAGCCTCTTCTGGGGAATTTTCCAGTTAGACTATGGGTGGCATTAGATGATCCCATCCCCTGCATCTGCCAGGCCAAGTCGTGTTCAGAGAGACAGCTGGCATGTCGGTGAGTTCCCGGAGCAAGCCGAGCAGCTGTTCACGAGGCTTGTGATGATAAGCGCTCTTCTCTGTGGCAGATTCTGTGGACTTACGTTTTCATTATGTGTTTTGACGAGCAGACGTTCTTAAATATATTGTAGTCAAATAAATAAATCTTTTTGTGATTAATACCTTGTGAATCTTTAAAAAAAAAAAATCCCTCCATGGGGCTGGAGAGATGGCTTAGTGGTTAAGGTGCTTGCCAGTAAAGCCCGAGGACCCAGGTTTGATTCCCAAGTACCCATGTAAGCCAGATATGCACAAGGCGGCGCATGTGTCTAGAGTTTGTTTGCGCTGGCTAGAGGCCCTGGTGGGCCTATTCTCTCTATCTGCCTCTTTCTTTCTCTCAATAAATAAATAAATAGATAGATAAATAAATAAATAAAATATTAAAAAAATCCCTCCATGGTTCTGGGGAGATGGCTCGGCAGCTAAGAGCGCTTACCACATAAGAATGAGGGCCTGAGTCCCATTCCCCAGCACCCATGTGGCCACACACGTCTTTTGACCCCAGTCCTGTGGGGGTGGAGACCACACAACCACCAGGGCTAGCCGACTGAAAAACGCTACATACAGAGGTTATGACAGCTTTGGGTTGAGTGAGAGACTCCATCTCAATGAAAAGAGGAAACGTAAATTTCTCCTATGACTTCCACATGTGTGCACAAAGGGCGCATGTGTTTACACACACTTGTGTATACACTACACACACAGCACACCCCACACATCACACCACACACACACATGCCAAAAAATTGCCTCTATGACCAAAGACTATGAAGATATTTTGTTTTTAAAATGTTTTATAGCACTGTTTCTTATGAGTTTTAAAAATATTTTATTTATTGGAGAAAGGGAGAGGAAGCCGGGCGTGGTGGCGCACGTCTTTAATCCCAGCACTCGGGAGGCAGAGGTAGGAGGATCGCCATGAGTTTGAGGCCACCCTGAGACTATGTAGTGAATTCCAGGTCAGCCTGAGTTAGAGTGAGACCCTACCTTGAAAACCTAAAAAAAAAAAAAAAAAAAAAAAAAGAAAGAAAGAAAGAAAGGGAGAGAGAGAAAGAGAGGAGGCAGATAAGAGAGAAATGGGTGCACTAGGGCCTCCAGCCACTGCAAACAAACTCCAGACACATGCACCACTGGTACACACCACCGTGTGCATCTGACTTTCATGGGTCCTGGGGAACTGAACCTGGGTTCTTAGGCTTTGCAGGCAATTTCGTTCCAATGTCTTTTCTGTGGTGTGCCAACTTGCTAATTACTGTGACTTTATGATAGGTCTTGTAGAGCAGGGTTTCTCCTGATATTATATACACCTGGCAGCTAGGTTTGGGATAGTGACAGTCCTTGTTGATCTTTATCTGTTCGAGATTATCATTTTCTATTAAATTATAGCTACCTGTGATAGGTCAAACTGGCTTGTCAATTCACAGTGTCAATGATAGATGTCCGAATGTGACAGAACAGCTTCTGTAGTCTGTAAAACTACAAATCTTGTGACAAAAGGGACAGTGTCACCGCTACCAAGGAGAGCAATTCCCTTGAAGCTGGCTCATGGAACCCCGCCAATCAAAATCCCCAAACATTGGCCTTGTTCCTTGTGATTCATTAACAGCAGGGAGTGGTGACTTCCACGTGGCTCATAAAATATAAGCAGTTTCTTTCCTGTGGCTAATCCAGATGCAGCCTCCCAACGTGCAGATGCAGACAGCTGCTGTCCCTTAGTGCTTCACAATTTAACCTTTTCTTTTTAAAATCAAGTGTCCAGAGGCTGGGGAAGCCCTGAGTATGGGCACGAGTGCAATCTGACTGTGGTGGGTTGAGGAAGAAAGATAAGATACTTTGGGCTGAGGAAATGTACTGGCAGGACCTTTCCAACCAGGTAAGGTGACCCTAAGGGCCCAGAGTTCTTGCCAGGAGGGCATGGGCACAGGAAGGACATGGGCTTTCCTCTGAGAGTTAGAAGGTGGTAGTAATGCCCTTGTGTCTCTGCCCTTCACCCTGCTGCCTCCTTTGAAAGATTATACTTAGGCGAGAGGAGTCTATCTGCCTTTGTTAGTCTGTTTTCTGTTGCTATGACAAACTATTCGAGGCTGGGTCTTTTACAAGATGAAGAGGCTTATTTGGTTCCCAATTCTGGAGGCTGGAGGTTATAAACACCAGTTGCTGTCATCCTGGCAAGAGACCACTGGCTTTGTTACAATATGATGGAAAATGCCAGAAGGGACCAAGAGCACTGGATGACTCTGATGTCTAGTGACATGCCTGAGAGAAATAACTCCCTTCAGAGCAGCACTGCGGTGGTTTGAGTAGGCATCGTCTCCCATAGCCTCATGTGTTTTGAATACTTATTCCTTGGCTGGTGGCAGTTTGGGAGGTGGGGCCTTGCTGGAGGAGGTGTGTTGCCGGGGATGGGCTTTGGGGTGTTATAGCCCAGCTCTCCCAGCTGCTGTGACAAGATGTGACTCCCAGCCTCTGCTCTGTCATACTTTCCCTGCCGTGACGAAACTTCCCCTTGAGACCCTAAACCAAAATAAACCCTTTCCTCCCACCAGCTGCTTCTGGCTGGGTGTCTTGCTGCTGCAACAAGGTGACTTATTGAAGGTGACTGCAACTAACATTAACCCCTTCCAAGGGTGATGCTCCAGGACGTAATTATTTTGCACCATCATGCCCAGCTCTCAAAGGCTCTGTCCCTTTAACATGGCCACACTGGGGATCAACTTTTTTTTTTTTTTTTTTTTTTTTACCATTATGAACCTTTGAGGGGGGCATGACACACTGAAGCCACATCCAGACGACAGCACTGCTTCAAATAAAATACATGCTCAACTAGTTCAACCTCTTGCATTTTTACTTCCTCAGAGAGGCCGTAAGTGGCAGACGATCACTGAAGTGTAAAAAGTCTGGGTTCGGCTCTCAAGCAATCCAATGCTGTCCTTGTAAGTCATTTTGCAGGGCCTCCGTTTCCTCATCTATACAATGGGAAGAAGGAACTCTACTTCCCAAAGTTGTAAGGGATGAAATGAGGTCATGTCTGGCAAAGAGCAGACACTCACTGGGAGTGGTTTTCTGCCCTTCCTTGATGTCTCCTGCCAAGAGAGGGGTCATCGGTCCCCACACTGCTCCCTTTTGTATAAAAATCTTTACAAATTTATTATACTATAATTTACATACTATAACATCTATTCACATTTAAGCGCCCAGTTCAGTATTTTATAAATTTTAGCATTGTGCAGTGATTGCCACAATTCAGTCTTAGAACTTTTCCATCTTCTTAAAAAAAAAAAAATTTCCAGCAACAGAATTTGCAGTCCATTTTCCCTTCCACTGCCTCAAGGCCTGGGAAACCACGAATCTGCTCTCTGTGCCCGGAAACTTGCTTCCTCTGCACATTTCATATAAGTGGAATCATACAGTACATGAGCTTTTGAATCTGGCTTCTTAGCACCGCGGCTTTGTGATTCACCTAGGCTGTATAATTTATCAGGATTCAGCTGCTTGCTTTGTCCAACTCTCCTTGTGTTTGGCTATTTTGACTTAATGGCTGCTATGAATGTTTACATCCAAGACCTTGCATGGATATAAATTTTCAATGCTCCTATGTATATGCCTGAGTAGTCATGTAATAAATTTAACTTTTTGTGGGGGAAGGTTTGTGATAGAGTCTTACTATGCAGTCCAGGGCTGGCCTGGAACTTGTGACCCTCCTGCCTCAGCCTCCCAAGAAACTGGCCTACTTCCCAAAGTGGCTTCTCATCTTATGTCCTACCAGAATAAAGTCTCTAGTTTCCCCATATCCTCACTAGCCCTTGCATGACTGTCCAGTTGATTCAGTCACTGTACTGTCTGTCTGTACAGCTATCTCACTGTGGTTTCAGTATGCTTGACCCTCAGGATTACTGAGGTTAGACATCTTTTCATGTGTTTGTTCACAATTATTTTTTCCCAAGCACAGACAGATAGAGATAGAAGAGAGACAGAGAGAGAATGGGCACGCCAGGGCCTCTAGCCACTATAAACAAACTCCAGATACATGTGCCCCTTGTGCATCTGGCTTATGTGGATTCTGGGGAATCGAACCAGGGTCCTTTGGCTCTGCAGGCAAATGCCTTAACCGCTAAGCCATCTCTCCAGCCCTGTTCACAATTCTTCATCCTCTTGGGTGAGATTACTACTGAATTCTTTTCCTGTCTTAAAATTGGGTTGTTTATATGGAGTTCTTTACATCTATCTACTAAGAGTTCTTTGTATAATTTCAATGTGAGTCCCTTTTCAGATGCATAATTTACAAATATTTTCACCCAATATGTGAAACTTTTCATTTCCAGGCTGACCTGGAATTCACTATGTAGTCCCAGGGTGGCCTCGAACTCATGGCGATCATCCTACCTCTGCCTTCCGAGTGCTGGGATTAAAGGCATGCACCACCATTCCTGGCCCTAATGGTATTACTTGAAGTAGAGAAATTGGTAAGTAGATGTAATGAAGTCCAATTTTATCAATTTTTATTTTAGGGATCATCTTTTTGGTGTCATATTAAAAAAAAACCCTCTTTGCTTAACTCAAGGTCATGCTTTCTTCTGTGAGTTCTATAGTTTTGGTGCTTCTGTTTAGATTGTGATATATTTGGAGCTGACTTTTGCAATTAGTGTGATAAGGTCATTGTGTTCTAGCTTGGGGATAGCTAATGGAGCTGAACCATGTTCTTTAACCCCTGGCTCCTCTATATTTAGAGACAGGGTCTTTAAAGAGGTAATTTAAGCTTAAACAAAATCGTTGGGGGTGGGCCTTAACTCAATATAAATGATGTCATTGGATCAAGAGATTAGAGTAGGGACATACCCACAGAAAAGATCCTGTACACAGTCACTGGGAGAAGACAATTAGCCGGAGCAAACAAGGCCCGAGAAAGCCCTGGTGCTTGGACTTCTAGCTTCCGGCAGCACGAGAAACTCCACACCTGTGATTTCTGTTACCCAGTCTGGGATGGTCGTTATGCATCCCTAACAACGTGACAAGATGACTGTCCTCCCTCTGTGTGTGTGTGTGTGTGTGTGTGTCTGTGTGTGTGTATGACTACCCTTTCTCCGTTGAGCTGCGCTGGCACCTTTATTGATTATCAATCAACCTGACATGGCAGGAACATTATTTCTGGCATCTTCATGCTGTTGCATGGATTGGTGCACGTCTCCTATGATGGAAATATATTGACTGGATTACTGCAGTTTCACAGGAAGTTTTGGAAATGGCAAGTATGACTCCTCTAACTTTGCTCTTTTTCAAAAATACATATATTTATTAGAGAGAGAGAGAGAGCGAGTGAGTATGGGCGTGTCAGGGCCTCCTGCCACTGCAAACAAACACCAGACTCCTGTGCCACTTTGTGCATCTGGCTTTATGTAGGTACTGGGGTACTGAATCTGGGCAGACAGGCTTTGCAAGCAAGCACCTTTAACCACTGATCCATCTCCTGAGCCACAACTTTGTTCTTTATGAAAGCACTTCCATGATTTCATTATAGTCACTACACACTCTAGGATTAGCTCGTGAATTCCACAAGGAAACCTACTGGATTCCAACAGGGGTTGCAGAGGACACTGAGGTCAATTTCGGGAGAGCCGTCCCAGTGACGATTCCAAGTCTTCCAATCTGCGAACGTGGAATGCCCCGCCAGGAAAGGAGACCCCTGACTGCTCTTAGTAATGCCTTGTGGTTTGAGTGTTCAAATCCTGCACTTTTTGTTAAGTTCATTTCTATGTATTCTGTTCTGTTCTATTCTATTCTATTCTATTCTATTCTATTCTATTCATTTATTTTCGAGGTAGGGTCTCACTCTAGCCCAGGCTTACCTGGAATTCACTATGTAGTCTCAGGGTGGCCTTGAACTCTTGGTAATCCTCCCACCTCTGCCTCCCGAGTTCTGGGATTAAAGGCGTGTGCCACCATGCCTGGCCATTTCTGTGTATTTTATTCTTTTTGAAGCTGTTGTCAGTGGGAACGGATCTATCTTTCTTTCCTTCCTTCCTCCCTTCCTCCCTCTCTCTCTCTTTTTCTTTCTTTCTTCTGGTTTTTCAAGGTAAGGTCTCACTCTGGCCCAGGCTGACCTGGAATTCACTATGTAGTCTCAGGGTGGCCTAGAACTCATGGTGATCCTCCTACCCTCTGCCTCCCAAGTGCTGGGATTAAAGGTGTGTGCCACCACGCATGGTTCAGGAACGATTTCTTTCTTTCTTTTTTTTAAAGGGGAACTTTAAATGTTTTATTTATTTATCTGAGAGAGAGACAGAAAGAAGCAGAGAGAAAGAGAATGGGCGTGCCAGGGCCTCCAGCCACTGCAAACGAACTCCAGATGCTTGTGCCACTTTGTGCAACTGGCTTACTTGGGGCCTGGGGAATTGAACTAAGGTCCTTTGGCTTTGCAGGCAAGCGCCTTAACCGCTAAGCCATCTCTCCAGCCCCGGATTTCTTTTTAAATGTGTGTAAGTATATGTGTATGGGAACATGTGTGCTATGGTGTGGTGTGGAGCTCAGAGGATGACTTTGGTGTGTGCGGTCTTCGCTTTTCCACCTTTGAGACAAGCTATCTCTTGTTTTTGTCACCGAGAAGGCCAGTCTGGCTAGCCCGTAAGCTTTGGGATTCTCCTGGCTCTGCAAAACAAAAGAGAACATGCACAGGAAAGGCCGTGTTTGGGCATCTCTCAGCCTTACCTTACAGTATTCATCGATTGGAATCAGGCGTTTGACGGCCACGTCGCGGATATGGCTGCGTCGGAAGAGGATTTTGCCTGTGGGAGACAAGAACCCATCAAGCACCGGAGGGAGGAGTGACCCTCTCAGCCACTGGGGAAGGGTGCACGCGGCTGCCTCGGGGGTAGAGCTGAGTAGTGCCAAACTCCTGGCAGCCCTTAGTACCCCACTGAGGGACTGTGACACAGATTGGGTCGTCCCATGCCTGATTCTCCAAAGCTCGGCTTGCGTAACAGTTTAACAGAATGATAACAGTGAGTACTTCAAAACAGAAAACCAAAGCCCAGGTGTGATGGCGCACGCCTTTACTCCCAGCACTTGGGAGGCAGAGGTAGGAGGATCGCCGTGAGTTCGAGGCCACCCTGAGACTACAGAGTGAATTCCAGGTCAGCCTGGGCTAGAGCGAGACCCTACCTCAACAAAACAAACAAAAATAATAATAGTGTTAGGGATTGAACTCAGAGCCTTGTTCAGGCTAAGCACATGCTCCACCCGGGTGGGAAGTTGAGAAAACGTGGCATAGAAACTGTTCATATTATGGGATACACAGTGACATTCTGATGCAAGTATATACTGTCAATATCTCCTCTCCAACATTTCATCGTCTGTGCTGGGAATATTCAAAGTCCTCTCCACTCCTGAAACGTCTAGCAAGTTCTTATGGACCACAGTTCCCTCCTGCGCTGCTGCAGGATGTTAGCAGTTGGTCCTCCTCTCCACCCCCAAGCCGGCTGCCCATCTTCTCCCCAACCCTCCCTTCTCCCTTCCCGGGTTCTGGGAAGCGCTCTTCTACTTCGATGAGATGCAGTTTTAGTTTCTTCGTCTGGGTGCAAGCATGGAGTATTTGCCTGTCTGTGCCCTAGGGAAGGGAGGCTGGCAGCGGTCCCTGCAGGCCCGGCTCTGTGGGAGAGCGCTGGTTAGAGGCGGAGCTGAGCCCGGCCATCCCGGCACCCTCGGAATGAGTGGGGACGGCAGTGCGCACCACTGGTCGGCCCTAACCTCCCAGGTCACTCTCTCTGCCTCGCTTTCCTCATCTAACTCTGCTCCTGTCTCAGGGTCCCCTAAACTTCTCTACTATTCCATGGTTCTTGGCTTTTCTGATATACTCATGCTTGCTAGAAAAAAAGAACTGTAGAGTAAAATGCACCAAAGTGTTGGAAGTGCTTGTCTTGTAAGGGCCACAAGACAGAACTTTTGTTTTCTTCTCTATACTTTCATCAAGTTTCTACCACAAGTATTTATTGTTGCTGCTTCTTGTTCTTGTTCTTGTTCTTGTTCTTGTTCTTGTTCTTCTTTTTTTGGTCTTTCTTGGTAGCTCTCCTTCTAGCCCAGGATAACCTGGAATTCACTATGTAGTCTCAGGGTAGCCTCCTACCTCTGCCTTCTGAGTACTGGGATTTAAGTTGTGTGCCACCATACCTGGCTATTTTTATTTTTATTTATTTTAGCATAGGAAAGAGGCAGAGAGAGAGAGAGAGAGAGGGAGAGAGAATGGGTGCATCAGGGCTTCCAGCCATTGCAAACGAACTGCAGACGTATGCGCCACCTTATGCATCTGGGCTTACGTGGGTCCTGGGGAATCGAACCAAGGTCCTTTGGCTTTGTAGGCAAGTGCCTTAACCACTAAGCCATCTCTCCAGCCCGTATTTATTTATTTATTTTTTTTCAAGGTAGAGTCTTATTCTAGCCCAGGCTGGCCTGAACTCATTCTGGAGTTCCAGGCTGGCCTTGAACTCATGGCAATCCTCCTACCTCAGCCTCCCGAGTGCTGTTATTAAAAGGCGTGCTCGAGTGGGCCTGCCGTGAGCCTGCACCAGAGCTGGAGCTGCGCACGGGTCAGGAGGAGGCCAGGACAGCGCTCTCGGCACTAGACGGTGATGCCTCCCTGGGGAAGGGCAAGGGGCAGGAAGGAAGCGGGGACAGTGGGCCCACGTCTGGGCCTGGTGGCCCTCTCAGGAAGGAGGGTGAGGTGGCTGCCATTCTGGCATGGCAAGGGTGTGGAGAGGAGAGCAGGGCTTCGGTGGGAACCAGCAGCCTTTGTTTTCCACAGTGGAGGAAGGCCAAACTGTAATTCTTAGTTTTCAAGCCGCATCCTCTGCCAAGTTGGCCTCCCCAACTCCTGCTCGGATGGAAAGTCGCACAGGCTGGTCCCCTCCCCCTGCCTCTGTGCTAACATTAGACTCGCCTTTCTCCTGCTGACATGGCATTCTGGGCACAGAAATGACCCCACAAGAGGGGATCTGCTCTCTACTCTTGGCCTTGGCTTGGGGCGGGGGGAGAGCTGGTGGGCTCAGGGGGATGGGCCAAGGTTCCTGGGGCCTCAGAGGACTTCTACAAGCTACAAGTGGGAACCGTGAGGGGGGGGGGGACAAAGGGGCTAAATCCCAGAGCACAGCAGTTTCATTAATTCTTGGGTGGAAAAGGATTACGTAACCACAAAGGCTTTTAAGAACTTGGGAGAGGGTCGGGCATAAGCTCTCTGCCTTAGGAAGTTTTTCCAGAGCTCATTTTGCTTTTCATCCAGAAGAAAGCTCAACTTACCACTATTCTTTCTTCCTTGAAGAAACCCTGACATTTAGAGCCTGGTTGAACTTTAATATCATTGATATTCTTGGTCACTCAATGATGACTCTGACATATGAAACCAAAACACCCCAAAGGAAGGCCCTGGGACCGTTTCGGTCTTTCCTGAGAGCCCACTATGCGCAACTGTGATGCGGTGTCATTGTTCTTCTACTTTACAGATATGGAAATTGAGGTGCTACTGTGGGGGCGGGGGTTGATTAAAATCCCAGGGCTGGATATGTTTGCCTCCAAAGCACATGTGTGCAGCCCTGACTTCTGGCTACTGCAGTAGGCACACAGGGCTTTCTCCACTGGGGGGAAAAACTCATTGTGGTGGGTGCTTTCTCAGCACAGGGACTGAAAATGTTAGCTTAAAAAAATATTTTATTTATTTTCAAGCAGAGAGAGGGGTGGAGAGAGTGTGAGAGAGAATGAGAATGAGAGAGAAAGAGAGGGAATGGGCACGCCAGGGCTTCTTGCCTCTGCAAACAAACTCCAGGTGCATGCGCCACTTTGTGCATCTGGCTTTACATGGGTACTGGGGAATTGAACTCCGCCTGTCAGGCTTTGTGTAAGCGAGCACCCTTAATTGTTGAGCTATCTCTCCATTCCAAAATGTTAGTTTCTTTCTCTTTCTTCCTTCCTTCCTTCCTTCCTTCCTTCCTTCCTTCCTTCCTTCCTTCCTTCTTTCTTTCTTTCTTTCTGTTTTTTTCTCGAGGTAGGGTCTTACTCTAGCCCAGCCTGACCTGGAATTCACTATGTAGTCTCAGGGTGGCCTTGAACTCATGGTGATCCTCCTACCTCTGCCTCCCAAGTGCTGGGATTAAAGGTGTGCATCACCATACCTGGTTCCAAAATGTTAGCTTCTTTAAAAAATATTTTCTTTATTTGCAAGGGGAGAGAGAGAGCGCGAGAGCAAGAGAGAGAGAGAGAGAGAGAGAGAGAGAGAGAGAGAGAATGGGCATAACAGGGCCTCTTGTTGTTGCAAACTAACTCTAGACACATGCCCCACTGTGCATCTGGCTTTACATGGGTACTGGGGAATTAAACTGGGTCACTGGGCTTTGTAGACAAGCACTTTAACCACTAAGTCATCTCTCCAGCCCCTTCCAAATGTCAGCTTTTTTAAGGCAAAGAGTTCTCCCAGGGGAAGGGGGACGTGATGTGACTGCAAAACAGGAGAATGGGCACTAGAGTGTTCCTCGTCATGAGAAAGGAAAAAGATCAAGGGTTCTCCGCTATAAATATCTGTGGCCTGGGTGACTGTCAGTGTGCTGATGATCTGTTTATAACAATAACAATAGGGAGGTGGCCTTAGCTACCTGCCAGGCATTTACATAATCCTCACAAACCCCCATCCTTTAAGTACCATTATTATCTCTACACTGCAAAGGGCGATATAAAGCTCACACATTTAAGCAATGGGCCCAATGTCAGTGATGGCTATGGAGACTGCAGCATGAAGTCTGGAGTGAGCCATACGTGTGGCTGAATCCCAGGTTCTGTTTTCTCTGAGCCTCAGTTTCTCCTCTGGGTTGTTTGTCTAAGCATAAGCACTGGGCCCCTGGAAGATGTAGCTGTTAGAACTTGAAGCGGGTTCTGGTCTGGGTAATCCCCATTTTTCTTCGCCTCAAGCCTTGGCACGATGCTTTAGTATGGAACTGTGTACGTGTGTATGTGTGTGTGTGTGTATGTGCACACCTGTGGCACCAAGACACTGAACACTCTGAGAACAGGGACTAGCTAAGACAGCATTACAGACTCTGCAGCAGCTGGTGTAACATCTGGCACTCAAAGTGCTTGGTAGACTTTGTATCATGACCCCCAGCATGCTCCACCCTAATCCCCAGAGCCTGTGGCTATGATATTATATGCCTTACAGATTGCTTAAGAGAGGGACATTATCCTGGGTTGTTGTGGTAATTGCAGGAGCCCTTCTAAACAGACAGCTTTCTTCAGTGCGGAAGTTAGGGCTCTGAAGCACGGTCCCCAGGCCTCACTACTGATTCAAAGACCCCCAGGGTTCATGCAGACACTGAGAACAGCCCAGGCAGAGAGCCAGCAAGGAAACAGGTTATCTTGTCTTAGAGCAGCAGGGAACTGAATTCTGCTGCAGTGTGAGGCTGGATATAGAGTCTTCTCGGGAACCTCTTGGTGGGAGCTCAGCCCAGCCAACACCCTGACTTTGGCCTTCGGAGACTCTGAACAGGGAAGTTAACTGAGCCTGTCTGGACCATAGAACCTTGACAGATCTTTGTGCTGCTTTTAAGCTGTTAAATTGTTGATTACCTGTGATGCAGGAATAGAAAGCAAACACACTGGCTGTAATAATAGAAGGTGCTCACTATGAAAATTTCTAATGGCTCCCATTTTTATAAAGCTGGGAGAAGCCGAGCATTCTAGAATGAATGGGTCCTGTCCACGAACTCTAATGCCCATATTCTTAGCCACTCATTCTGCCCATGACTGAGATTCTGGTCAGTGGGACAATGTCCCCTGAGAAAGGGGAGTGAGCTCATGTGGCCTTCTGAGGCTGTTCTGTGGTGCCCAGTGGCCCTGTCTCAGAGGGTGCGTCTCACCTACCTGGCAGAAATGGAATGATCCGCTGTTTGGGATCCTTCTGTCCTCCTTCCATGGGAAATTTGTCCAACATCTGCATCTAAATAGGGAGAGAAAGAACACCAAAAGCAAAAACCTGTCATAATATAAAATATACATCTCTGACATTTTAAAGAACTTTGTCAAACGTAATTTGCAATACAAAAGTTCCACTTTTGTCTAGCTTTCAAAAACTGAAGAGGTGGGAAAGATAATTTCAGCGGGATCTACAGCTTCCGTGAAAGCATTTTATTTTTTATATGGATGTGGGCATCTCAAGAGAGACACATTTCTTTTTCTTTTTCTAAGATTTATTTTCATTTATCAATTAGAGATACAGAGGGAGAAAGAGACAGAGAGAAAGTGAGAATGGGTGCACCAGGGCCTCTAGTCACTGCAAATGAACTCCAGGTGCATGTACCACCATGTGCATCTGGATTATGTGAGACCTGGAGAATTGACTCTGGATCCTTTGGGCTTCTCAGGCATGTACCTTAACTGCTAAGCCATCTCTCCAGCACAACAGCAGTTTTTAAATCATAATCTCCTCCTATTATTTTCTTTTGTTTTGTCCCTCTTCGCCCATATCCCTTCCACATAGCCCCTTCTTACATTTTGTTTATTTTTATTTATTTATTTGAGAACAACAGAAAGAGGCAGAGAGAGAGAGAGACAGAGAGAGAAGGGGCGCACCAGGGCCTCCAGCCACTGCAAACGAACTCCAGATGCGTGCGCCCCCTGGCTAACGTGGGTCCTGGGGAATCAAGCCTCAAACTGGGGTCCTTAGGCTTCACAGGCAAGCGCTTAACCACTAAGCCATCTCTCCAGCCCACACAGCCCCTTCTTTTGCAACTAGTTCTTCATTTATTTACCTATTCTTTGTGTGTGTATGTGGGGGGGGGGGCAGAGTTAAGGCAATGTCTGTCTCCTTCTAGTCCAGGCTGACCTGGAATTCACTCTGTAGCCTAGGCTAGCTTTGAACTCACAGCATTCCTGGCACAGTCTAATCTGAACCAACCTGGTGGTGCAGGCCTATAGTCCCAGCTTCTCAGGAGGCCACAGCAGGGGGATCAGCAAGTTCAAGGCCAGGGAGACCCTGGAGCGGGTCAAGAAATCTGCCCAGTACCTACAGTGAGAGTAGTTAACAACCCTGAGCCTACAGCTCTGGGGCCACTTGGCCATCACAGGACTCCGTCTCTGCTCTGCTACGAATAATGAGAGGGAGGGGGTGTGTGTGTCAGGTTGGCACTTTGGACCTCTTCTGTGCTATTGCTTTTTTCATTAAAAAAAAAATATATATATACATATATATATATATATATATATATATATATATATATATATATATAATTTATTTATTTGAGAGAGAGAAAGAGGCAGAGAGAGAGAAAGAGAGAGGGAGAGAATGGACGTGCCAGGGCCTCCAACCACTGCAAACAAACTCCAGATGCATGCGCCCTCTTGTGCATCTGGCTTACATGGGTCCTGGGGAATTGAATTGGGATCCTTTGGCTTTGCAGGGAAATGCCTTAACCACTCCAGTTAATCTCTCCAGTCCCCCTCCCCTTTTTTGTTTTTTTGAGGTAAGGTCTTGCTCTAGCCCAGGCTGATTTGGAATTCACTATGTAGTCTCAGGGTGGCCTTGAACTCACAGCGATCCTCTTACTTCTGCCTCCCAAGTGCTGGGATTAAAAGCATGCGCCACCATACCAGGCTGTCTTTTTTCTTTTTCTTTTACTTTTTTTTTAAATTTATTTTTTCAAGGTAGGGTTTCAATCTAGCCCAGGCTGACCTGGAACTCACCATGTAGTCTCAGGCTGGCTTTGAATTCATAGCGATCCTCCTACCTCTGCCTCCTGAGTGCTGGGATTAAAGGCATGTGCCACCACGCCCGGCTTCTTCTGTGCTATCTTAAACAATGCCCTGGAGATGTGAACCAGTCTCTGTGGCCCGGCTGGCAGGGGAGCTGCAGTGTGGGCTTCTCTGAAGCCTGGGGTCAAGATTTTATTCACTATTATTGTTTTGTTAGCATTTATCAGCATGGAATAAAGCTAAGCATTCTACTACAAAGCCACAACCTCGGCCTCACTCGTCATGGCTTTGTTTGTAGTTCTCGATCACTGGCCCCGAGTCTGCCCTGCACGGTGGCAGGATAGAATAGGTCCACTGTCCTTCGGAAACTGGTGAAGCTACTGGGGGCGTTTCTGAAAACAGTGGGTACAGCAGTTGCTTTCTCATTGTTGGGACTAAACACCTGACCGAAAGCATGGATGGGAGGAAAGGGTTTATTTGAGCTTATGCTCTGGGGGGGGGGGGGAAGGTTCACCATGGTACGGCAGAGCAGACCCAGGCATCACGTCTTGTACGGAAGCTGGGAGGTAGCAGCGAGAGCGAGCCGAGCTCTGGCAAAGGGCTTAGGCTATAGCACCCCAAGGCCAGTCCCACGCTACATACCTCCCCCAGCAAGGCTCCGCCTTCCAAACTGCCACCAGTTTGGGGACTGAGTATGAAGAGGCTTAACCACAAACACATGAGGCTGTGGGAGACATTTCACATTCAGAGCACCACAGTGGGTTTCCTTTTTTTTTTTTCTTCTTTGAGGTAGGGTCTCGCTCTAGCCCAGGCTGACCTGGAATTCACTATGTAGTCTCAGGCTGGCCACATCGAACTCACAGCCATCCCCCTTCTTCATCCTCCTGAGTGCTGGAATTAAAGCTGAGTGCCACCACACCTGGCGGGTCTCCTTTTTTGAGTCAATCATCAGCCCATAATAGGTACTCAATCAAACCTGATAGAACTTGGGGCAGGGGCATGTGAGAATGAATCTAAAACTATTCTCAAAAAAAAAAAAAAAAAAGTCTGGGGCTGGAGAGATGGCTTAGTGGTTAAGGTGCTTGCCTGCGAAGACTATGGACCCAGGTTCGATTCTCCAGTACCCACTTAGGCCAGATACACGGGGTGGCACATGCATCTGGAGTTTGTTTTCAGTGACTGGAGGCCCTGGTGCACCCATTCTCTCTCTCTCTCTCATTCTCAAATAAATAAATAAATAGTCTACTGATGGAAGTGGCAGAACCAATGAATCCCCCCCTCTGCCCAAAAAAAGGCAACTAGTCTCAATGGTAGAGTATTTCACAGATTTAGAGGTTTGCCTGACACTATCTCCTTTTTCCTTCTCAATTTTTAAACAGAATTATTTATTTGTGGTGAAGAGAAGGACAGACAGAGAGAGTGAGAAAGAATGGATGTGGTGCCAGGGCCTTGTGCTGCTTCAAATGAACTCCAGATGCATGTGCCACTTTGTGCATCTGGCTTTATGTAGGTACTAGGGAATCGGCCCCAGGTCATTAGGCTTTGCAGGCAAGTGCCTTAACTGCTGAGCCATCTCTCCAGCTTCTCAATTTTTTTTGAGGAAGGGTCTCACTGTAGCCCAGGCTGACCTGGAACTCATTTTGTAGCCCAGGCTGGCCTCAAACTCACAGCAATCCTCCCATCTCAGCCTCCCTAATGCTAGGATTCAAGGCGTGTGCCACCATGCCTGGCTTCTTCCTCAAATTTAAGACAATGCTGAAAGGCCATCAAAAGAAAGCATTTTTTGTCTTGTATTTTTTTATTAGAGAGAGAGAGAGGGGGAGAGGGAGAGAAATGGTACGTCAGGGCCTCCAGCCACTGAAATTGAACTTCAGACATGGGCGCCATCTTGTGTGCATGTGTGACCTTGTGTGCATGTGTGACCTTGCGTGCTTGCATCACTTTGTGTATCTGGCTTACGTGGGATCTGGAGAGTCAAACATGAGTCCTTAGACTTTGCAGGCACGCACCTTAACCACTGAGCCATTTCTCCAGCCCGAGGGAAGCTTGCCTGCCTGCCTGCCTGCTGTCCGTCCATCCGTCTGTCCGTCCTTCCTCCCTCCCTCCCTCCCTTCTTTTTTTTTTTTTGAGGTAGGGTCTCACTCTAGCCCAGGCTGACCTGGAATTCACTACGGAGTCTCAGGGTGACCTCGAACTCATGGCAATCCTCCTACCTCTGTGTCCCAAGTGCTTCAATTAAAGGTGTGTGCCACCACACCAGGCCTTTTTTTCTTTTTTGAAGTAGGGTCTCACTCCAGGCCGACCTGAAACTCATTATGTAGTCTCAGGGAGGCCTCAAACTCTCAAAGATCCTTCTACCTCTGCCTCCCTAGTGCTGGCATTAAAGGCGTGCGCCACCACGCCCAGCAAGGGAAGCATTCTTTAAAGAGTGCCCCTGTAATCCACGCACACAGTCACAAAGCACTTCTCTTCTCTGAGTTTTCTTTGAGTCCCTGTCTGAATGTCCGCATTGGCTAATGAGTCCACACCCAGCCCTGTAGTTTCAGCTCTCCACTTGGTCCTCCATGCTTGGTGGCAGGAAGCTGTCCTCTCAGCCTCTGCTCTGACTTGTTTTGCCCAGGTAAGGACGCCCCGGCGGCTGAAGTGTCTTCCTCGGTGTTTTCCCATATGTGAGTCGGCAGAGCTGGCTTCTGTGCGGTGGGTCTGCGTGCAGCTATGACCCCTGGGACCAGACAGCTTGGATGAAGTCCTGAAGCTTTCTTTACCAGCTAGATCTATCAAGCCTGTGAGGCCATCTGTGAAATGAGGTACACAGCTCTTCAGGGAACCGTGTGACCGAATGCTGTCATTTTGAAACTTACTGGGGAGTGCATTTTAGTAGCCTGGGAGGCTGTGTGGTTTTCTAAAACACGTCATGTTATAAACATGTGTCACATGGAGTATGGCTTTCCGCCACACTCAGGCGTAAGGACCGGCAGCAGTACACACATCCACACTGTGCGTGACGTGACCATCACTCCACCCATGCCCACAGCCTCCTCACCATCCAAACCCCAAACTGCCCTGTTCAGTAACTCTTCACCCCCCGCCTGGTGCCGCCAGTCCACTTTCTCCCTGTGAATTTGATTATTCCTGGACCCTCACAGAAGTGCAGTCAGATAATCCTCCACTTAGCACAATGTCTTCAAGGTTCAGTCATATTGTCCTGTGTGCCAGAATTGTTTAAAGGCTTGGTTGGCAGCTTGTGGTGTTACTGGGGGGTGGTGGGACCTACTGTAAGAGGTGGGCATTAATGGGAGGAAGTTAGGTCACAGTAGGGGTGGTGTCATTCTTTTTTTTCTTTTTTTTCTTTTTTTAGAGGTAGGGTCTCACTCTAGTTCAGGCTGACCTGGAATTCATTATGTAGTCTCAGGGTGGCCTCGAACTCACGGAGATCCTCCCACCTCTGCCTCCCGACTGCTGGGATTAAAGGCGTGCGCCACCACGCCCGGCTTTGGTGTCATTCTTTATAGGGGGCATTGAGCCCCCTGCCCCTTTCTGCCTCTCGGCATACTGACCATCATGAGTGACCTCCTTTATCAGTGCTCCCGCCACGATGTCCTGGACTGTCACAGGCCAAAGCTACAGGGCCAGCAACCACGAAACCACAAGACGAAATAAACCTTCCCTTCTTTATTATTTTTCAGTTTTTTAATTATGTCTGTCAGAATTCATTCTTCCCCAAATCTTTCAGGTATTATGACCAATGGGACTCTTTTTTTTAAAAAAATATTTTGTTCATTTATTTGAGAGAGAGAAAGAGAAAGAGTGAGAGAGAGAAAGAGATAGAATGGACGTACCAGGGCCTTCTAGCCACTGCAAACAAACTCTGGACACATGTGCCACCTTGTGCATTTGGCTACTTCTTGGGGACTGAGGAACTGAACGTGGGTCCTTTGGCTTTGCAGGCAAGTGTCTTAACTGCTAACTTACCTCTCCAGCACCTTTCCCTCCTTTTAAATTGATTGCCTTGATATTTTGCCACAGGAGCAGAGTGCTGACTAACAGATGGAAACGTTTCCTCTCTGTGCTGTCTAATGTAGTAGCCAAGAGGCCAATGAGCAGCTGTGACTGACAAATGGATTTTAGATTTGTATTTAATTTCAATAGCAAAAAGTTCCACTTAAAGAGCCTCGCGTGACTAGTGACTACCATCGAGACAGGGCGAGATGAACGGTAATTAATATTCATCTTCCTCTAAGCCATATACAGTTTTCTTCTTTTGCATTTGATGCGTGCGTGCATGCGTGCGTGTGTGTGTATGCACCAGAGCCTCTTGCTGCTGCAAAAGAACACCAGACACACACTTTTTTGCATCTGGCTTTTGTGGGCAGTTTGGGAATTGAACTGGGGCCAGCAGGCTTTGTAAGAAAGGATCTTTTATTTATTTTTTTTCAAGGTAGGGTTCTCGCTCTAGCCCAGGCTGACCTGGAATTCACTATGTAGTCTCAGGGTGGCCTCGAACTCATGGCGATCCTCCTATCTCTGCCTCCTGAGTGCTGGGATTAAAGGTGTGCACCACCACGCCCGGCGCAAGAAAGTATCTTTAACCACTAAGCTTTGTAAGTCCTGTATCCAGTCTTATTTTTCTTTTTAAAAATATTTAAAAAAATTATTAAGTTATTTGAGAGACAGAGAGAAAGAGGCAGGCAGAGAGAAGGGGTAGGAGAAGGCGAGAATGGGTACACCAGGGCCTTCAGCCTCTGTAAACAAACTCCAGACACATGCACCACCTTGTGCATCTGGCTTACATGGGTCCTGGGGAATCAAACCTGGGTCCTTAGGCTTTGCAGGCAAACGCCTTAACTGCTAAGCCATCTCTCCAGCCCTTATTTTGCTTTCTTTATCACCCTATGAAGAATGACCTTTGGTTCACACGGCTGCCATCGGCAGGACTAGGACTGAGCATCAGCTCTGTGGGACAAGTTCCTAGGCCACAAGCTGCTTCTGTACAGGAAATGTCACAGTTGGCATCCAGAGCCCTTGAAGTAGCCCTTCAAGGATTCCATGTGGGCGATTAGAGGCAGGCTGTCTGCAGCGGAGGGACACAGGCAGTCCTGGAAAAACCCAATCATGGTGGCACTGGCCTATAGTCCCAACTTCTCAGGAGACTGAGGCAAGGGGAACAAAGTTCAAGGCCAGTCTAGGCAACTTAGCAAGACCCTGTCTCAAAGAAAAGTTCAAACAGATATCTCCTCAGTGACAGGAAACGCCACTACACTGCTTCATTCCACAGAGCATGCTTGTGCCTCCAGCCTGGCTACTGGTCTCTGTCCAAGCCGAGCGCTGCATTCCCCATTCATTCATTCATTTGGTTTTCAAGGGTTTTACTCTGTAGCCCAGGCTGGCCTGACACTTGTGCCGATCCTCCTGTCTAATCCCCCTGGGTGCTGGGATTACAGGCATGAGCCACCACACCTGGTATGGCCTCCATTTTCTTGGCTCCACTTCCTTCTTTGGTCTTCTGCCCCCACTCCCTGCTCACTGGCATGTGGAGGGTACCTTATATGTATGAGTGACTGAATGAATGAACACTATGGTCAGACATGTCAAAGAAAGGGCAAACTGTTCTGGAGAGTAGGCCTATGTTTGAGTTTGGATGTACCTGCCTGAAAGTGCTATGTTTCTGCTTTAGAAATACTTGGTGAGGGGGCTGGAGAGATGGCTTCGCGGCTAAGGCATTTGCCTGCAAAGCCAAAGGATTCTGGTTCGATCCTCCAGGACCCACATAAGCCAAATGCACAAGTGGGCGCATGCATCTGGAGTTCTTTTGCAGTGGCTGCATGCCCTGGCACACCCATCCTCTCTCTCTCCCCACTTTCTCTCTCTTAAATAAATAAATAAATAAATAATATATATGTATGTATGTATGTATATATAATACTTGGTGATTATGTGGGAAGATAAATCCTGTATCTTCTTAGCTATGCACCATCATAAGGTAACATTTGGGGTAAGGGAACCCTATTCCATTTACATTGGAGGCATGCTCTGATCTGGAAGGTTACATGGGGCAGAGTGTCTAAGGTGGGAGAGGAGGAAGCTTGGATAAATGAAGCTGGTGGAGTCTTAGGCCAGGAGTTAGCTAGAGACTCCTGAGGCACCTTGCCTGCTTGACAGGATTGCCTACAATTGAGAACTCACTGGTTTCTGTCCTCAGAAAAGATGGCAGTAGATGCTGCATTGGGGCTCAGTCAAAAATTATTATTATTATTATTAATTATTACGTGGTTCCACCAAACTTCATTTCTGTTAAGCACTGTCTTCAACTCAGCCATCCATTCCTGGGGCCCTGCTTTGATGCCAATTCCTTCTGTCGAATTCTGATGTACTCTCTAGCATGGGTTCAGCTAAAGGCAGAAAGGAACACTCCAGAGAGGCTGAGTGACCTGTCCAAGAGACACAGCTGGTAACAAAGGGTTGGGACCACACACCAGGTTCTCCTATCCTAAGCCCAGGGCTCTATTCCAACCTCTGTACTCTCATATGAATAAGATACACTTGGCCAGGTGTCAACTTAGAGTGGCAGGCATGACTACTGGGGTCCAGCTTTTCTAAGACAAGTCAGAAAATGAAGAAGAGGAGGAGCTATCTGCTGGGGACAGTCTCCTGTTTCCACAAAGCAGCCTGGGTTACACTCCCACCTTCCTTCAAGACCTCCCTTTGAATTTTGCCTAATGTCCTGTCCCACCAGAGGGGGCGGCTCTGGACTCCCTAATATCATCTGAGGAAATTAGTACCCGGTATCCAGCTACATAGGCAGGACGCCGGTCCTTTTTTTTTGGTCCTGATGGCCTGGTCACATGGCCTCAGATGAGCTTAAAACACTGAGGTGTGCTCCTTGATCCTAACAGTCACTGTGCTGATCTGCTGAGCCCAGTCCAGAGCCATGGCTGCCACCATACTCCTCAACTCAGGGACCAGGCACAAAGAAAGCCCAGTGACAGAGAAAGACAAGTTCTCCTTAACCCAGAGGCCTCGGGCCCAGCCCCATCCAAAGCCAAGTGCCCTTCGACGTTTCAGTCCCATTCAGCTGACAGCATATTAATTAGCTGATGGGAAAATCCATCTTGAGTATGGCTCGGTCATCTGCACACACAATGGCTGGAATAAAACCGGAACTCACTGCTCGAGGGAGGCTAGAGTTGGACTGAAGCCCAGCTCTGTGTGATTGCAAAGCCTGGAACCTCACTAAACTGGCACCACATCCTCTGTTCATCTTCCCACCGATTCTGAGCAGCAGTGCCGGCCTGTCAGCAACCCACCAGCCATTCGCTCTGTGCTTGGCAGTATGCACTGCCCACGTGGCCTTACTACCTTTTAAAAGAATTCAGCGATACCTTCGCATACCACAAAATCCACCTTTTATGTTTATTAATTAATTTTATTTTATCCATTTTGAGAGAGAAATTGAGAGAGAGAGAGAGAGAGAGAGAGAGAGAATGGGCACGCTAGGGCATCCAGCAATTGCAAACAAACTCCAGACGCATGCGTCCCCTTGTGCACCTGGCTTACGTGGGTGCTGGGGAACTGAACCTGGGTCCTCAGGCTTTGCAGGCAAGTGTCTTAACCTCTAAGACATCTCTCCAGCTCAAAATCCACCTTTTAAAATTACACCCATCAGGGCGGGCGTGGTGGCACTCACCTTTAATCCCAGCACTAGGGAGGCAGAGGTAGGAGGATCACTGTGAGTTCAAGGCCACCCTGAGAATACAGAGTGAATTCTAGGTCAGCCTGGCCTAGAGTGAGACCCTACCTTGAAAAACCAAAAAGGAAAAATAAAAAGCACCTGTCAGCATTTTCCCAAGGATTCACATGGTTATGCAATCATGGCCACTATCTAATTCTAGAATATTTTCATCACTCCCCACCCCCAGCCCAAAAGACACCTGGTACACATAAGCATGTCTTCGAGTCTTAATGATGTGCTTTCTGTCTCTGTGGTTCGCCTCTTCTGGACATGACCACCAA
The DNA here is from genome assembly GCA_036346955.1 of Dipus sagitta. Classification (NCBI taxonomy): domain Eukaryota; kingdom Metazoa; phylum Chordata; class Mammalia; order Rodentia; family Dipodidae; genus Dipus; species Dipus sagitta. The sequence continues at coordinate 44,024,512 of CM070777.1, read as the reverse complement.
GACAGCAGAGTGGCTAAGAGCGTGGACTTTGGCGTCTCCGCCGAACCTCCAGCCTGAGTTCTGACGCTCTCTAGTATATGACTCAGGCGAATGGCTGAACTCCCTGAGCCTGGGTGTCTTCACCTGTGCAGTTTGATAGGCTGTGAGGATTACGTGAGTCACTACTTCTGTATATTTAGTAGAACTGTGCATACGATCAGAAATGCCTGCTCTCTTATTCTTGTCACCCATGTCACTGATGAGGACACTCAGGTGCAGCAGGGTCAAGGAGAGGCTCCTAAGCCACACAGCTGGCGGGTGCATGGGGCCACGTTTCCCGATAGAAACCTCTACTTTTTCCATTATGCTATACTAACCAAGTCCCTCCTCCACCAAGCCTTGCCCTCCCCACACCCACTCCAAGGCTATGTGCCAGATGGGACATGGAATCATGAAATCATTCAGTGTGAGGGCGTTGTAGCCCCACGTGGGCTGGCCTAACTGCCTGGTCCCTGGGGATAGCTGAGCCAAGCCACCCTGGCCTCTCCCAGCCACTGGGGCGGGCAGGGCTGCTTCCAGCTTGACACGGACCCTATGGAATCGCATGGCTTCCTCATTCTGGCCACCCTGGGACTCCTTAAAGCTGCCCAAAGCTCTGCCTTTGGACAACTTTTTTTTTTTTTTAATATGTTTGTTTCGGGCTGGACAAAAAGATGGCTTAGTTGTTAAATGCTTGCTGGAAAAGGCAAAGAACCTCGGTTTGATTCCCCAGGACCCATGTAAGCCAGGTACACAAGGTGGCACATGTATCTGGAGTTTTTTTGCAGCGGCTGGAGGCCCTGGTGTGCCCATTCTCTCCCTCTCTCTCTCCTCTCTCTTTCTGTGCCTCTCTCCCCTCCTCTCTCAAATAAATAAATAAAATATTAAAAATGCTTTTATTTAGTTGCAAGCAGAGAGTGGATAGAAGAGAAACAGACAGAGAATGAGCACACCAGGACCTCCAGCTGCTGCAAACGACCTCCAGATGCATGGATGCATGCACCACTTTGGTACTGGGTATTTGAAACTGGGCCATTAGACTTGCAAGCAAGCACCTCAACCATTAAGCCACCTCTCCAGCACTTTGGACATTATTGAGTTAGGCCAAGCTGGGAAGAAAACTTGTTTTGTTTTTTTTTAAGTTTTTTTGTTTATATGAGAGGGAGTAAGAAAGAAAAAGAGAGAGAGAGAGAGAGAGAGAGAAAAACAACAACAACAACAACAACAAATGAATGGGCATACTAGGGTCTCTTGCCACTACACGCAAATTGTAGCTGAATGCATTTCTTTGTGCCGCTGGCTTTATATGTGTACTGGGGAATTGAACCTGTGTCGTTAGGCTTTGCAAGAAAGAGCCTTTAACCATTGAGCCATCTCTCCAGCCGAAACCTGATTTTTAAAAATTTTAAGTATTTTATTTATTTATTAGAGAGAGAGAGAGAGAAAATGGGTGTGCCTGGCCCTTCAGACCCTGCAAACAAACTCCAGACACATGAGCCGTCATGTGCATCTAGCTTACGTGGGTACTGGGAAATTTAACCTGGGTCCTCAGGCTTCACAGGCAAGTGCCTTAACCACTAAGCCATCTCTTCAGCCCTGCAAAACCTGACTTTTAAGTGGTGGTAGAAATAAAGTTAAGTCAGAACAGAACATGGGGGGAGTAACAGATTTGGGTCAGGGAAGACCTGTGATGGGGCACTTGCAAAGGATGTCACTGGGTGCAAGTCACACTTGTGTAGAGGGACAGATGATAGCTAATGTACTGAACAGGGCTCATCTCATTTAACTGTCACAAGAATGCATGAGGAAAGCACTGTCATTCTTGTTATGCAGACGAGGAAGCTGAGGCCACAGAAGAGCTGATAAAGCAAAGCTGAGATTCGAGTCTGAGTCTATCTTTGGGTTAGGCTGGCATAGGGAATTCAAGTAACAGTCTTGTCAGGAGTTTCCAGGGCACCCTGCCCGCTTCCTTCTGGAGTCTCTTTTTCAAGTGGTGATTACAGTACCAGTGTCCTCCGCCTCCCACCACAGCGGACAGGCTGGGGGGAGATTCTCAGCCTAGGACCCAGAGCGTCACCAGATTCTCTCTCCTGCAGTCTAGAACTTGCACCCAGGGATCCCAGGTTGCTGACCACAGGGCAGGACAGGGACTGATGGCTGGCAGATATAGGCCAATGGGCCAGTCAAGAGGCTGGCTCAGAGAGGCTGGCAGGAAAATGAAGTTGGCTGGATGGACGGTTCTGAGGACACAGGACAGATGGCTAGGAGCTGCCAGTGGACACTGGGGCCTTCCAAGACTGGCAGCAGGTTTTTCTCCAGGTGCCAAGAAAACTGCTTTGTTCTTCCCATGAATCTGACCACGGCCCTCCTCGTGAGTCCACTGGCTGCGTGGGCTTGGTGATGTGGAGATATGGATGTAAATAACCCTTAGGGCACCAATCACATTGTCATTGTTCCCGAGCCCGGCTGTTCCTTCTTGGTGGTGCCAGGTTGGCATAAGGCCCCTGGCATACACCAAGGCAGAGCTCTGGATGCAGATACTGGCCACCTGGAACATCAGGCTAGCAATGTGCGAAAATAGTTATGCCCCTGAAGATGTACTGTAAAGTGTCTGTTATCACCAGGCCTGGAGGAAAGGATATGGTAGCCCTTCATGCTACTGTCTACTCTCACACGGAGATGTGTCTCCCACTCGGGACACTGGACCATGCCAGTCGTCGCTGCCCCCATGTTTGTCTCTTCCCTCCTGTTCCTGTCATGCTAGATGGCAGCTTATTTATTTATTTCTTAAATAGTATTTATTTTATTTTATTTATTTGTTTGAAAGACAGGCAGAGAGAGAGAGAGAGAGAGAGAGAGAGAATGGGTGCTCCAGAGCCTCCAGCCACTGCAAATGAACTTCAGACACATGCGCCACCTTGTTCATCTGGCTTACACGGGTACTGGGAAAGTGAACCTGAGTCCTTTAGGCTTCACAGGCAAGAGCCTTAACTGCTAAGCCATCTCTCCAGCTCCCTAGTTATTTATTTATAACAGGCTGGAATCCATCTCGAGGCCTTGGGCGTGCGGGACACAGGCTCTCCTCCTCAGCTGCGCCCTCAGCCCCATAGCAACGTGTCCAGCTAGCTGCTTTATAGTCAGCTTGTTTCCAGCAGAAAACTATAATATATGAAACTGGTGGATGTGGTTGTATGCTGCTGAACACAAAGAGTCATGAATGAGTCCGCTGCACTTCAAATAACCAGGTGACTGGCATCTTAACTGTTACACACAGAATGCAACCACTCTTGGCTATATGCCTTGTAGGTGTTAAGAGATACAGGAGAAAGTTGTTAAGATCCCATTACTATCTTCCCCTCTTCTTTTTATAATAAGAAGACACGGGCTTCCAAACATTTTCTAGTCCACATTGTCAGGAACAGATTGGGTTTACGCAGTCAAGAATACCTACAGTGAACATCACCGAGCCTCTGGGAGAAACTGGAATCTCTTTCCCTACCTGGTCCATGCCCTTGATGTCAACGGTGACCCAAGAAAGCCACTGGCTGTCAAACTGCTCATACATATTTACTGGCAGAGAGATAAGCCCATGACACACAGTGCTACGCTTGCTGGGACTTCTGAGAAGTGACCATTGTTGTTTGAAGGTCAAATGTTCCTATAGGCTCACGTGTTGGGGGGCAGGGAAGAATGGACACCCCAGGGCCTCCTGCCACTGCAAATGAACTCCAGATGCATGTGCTACTTTGGGCATCCGGCTTTACACGGGTACTGGGGAATCGGACCCAGGCCATCGGGTTTTGCAAGCAAGCACCGTTGACTGCTGAGCCATCTCTCCAGCCATTTTGAAGTCGCGGACATGAAAAGCCTGGCCTCTAAAGCCACAGCGGAAGGCAAGTCCAATCACCCCCTTTTCCCACCCCAGATGCTTACCTGCAGGTCGAAGAACTTGCTGTAGCGCCGGTAAATGGCCTCTGTGGAGCCGCTGGACCACGTGACACGAATGATGTAGACCTGCCAGGAGGGAAGGAGACAGGGGTTAACCCCCAAGGCATGTGGCATGGTTTGGACTTGCTCTCCTTCATGTTGGACACTTCAGCCCCAGAGAACAGTGTGGGGAGGTCTGACCCTTAAGAAGTCCTTAAATAGCTTAATGACATTCTCTCTGAAGTGGGTCCCCTGTCACCAGTGAGTCTGTTATAAAAGTGAGCTCAACCTGCTTGTCTTCTCTCCTGCTCCCATCCTTCCTCCTGCTGGATGGGTTATGCCCCACAAAGGCCTTTGCCAGATGCCAGCCCCTTGATCTTGGCCTTCCCACACTGTAAGAAATAAATCTCCATTCTTTACCAATTACCCATCTGTGGTATTCTGTTACAGCAAATCAAGTAAGGCTAAGAAAAGGGTCTTTCATCTCTGAGACCCGGCTGGCAGGGGCCAGTCAGACCCGGAAAGTCCTGTGTTTCAATTTCGACTGGGCCAAGGGCCAGACGGACCAGTCCCTTGCTGTCTCCAAGCCTTCGGCCCTCCTCGGAAACACGGGAGTAACAGCCCCCCGCCCACTGCAGAGCTGTGCGAGGAGACACGCAGGACGTCCAGCACGTGGCCGTGACAGCCTAGTGTCAACTTGGGGCAAACTGCTCCTTTCGGCCATGTCATGACATCTGGCTCCTCACACAGTTCAGCAAGCTAAAGGGCTGGCCCTTCTGTCAACAGAAGCCACCAGAAGCCAGGGAGCCTGACGCTCTTAACCTTTTCCAGGTCCTGCACACTGAGCCACCCTGCCATTCCCACCAGTGAGGGCCCAGGCACAGTCAAACATCCCCTCTGGGTCCCAGCTTCTCTACCTATGACTGCGCTAACAGAACCTGCTTCCTCTGCTTCCGGGCACACCTATGGGATCCCAGCACAAGCATGAGTACCTGAGTTTGGATTCCCCAGAACCGAGGTAAGCTGGGTGCTACAGGAAGTGTCTGTAATCCCAGCTCACCTACAGCAAGAAGGAAGACCGAGAAAGGAGCATCTCCCAGAAGCCGTGAGCCAAACAGACAGAAAGAGACAGACAGACAGAGAATGAGCATGGGCGCACCAGGGACTCCTGCCACTGCAAACGGACTCCAGATGCGTGTGTCACTTTGTGCATCTGGCTTTATGTGGGTACTGGGGGATAGAACCAGGCCATCAGGCTTTACGAGGAACACAAAACATCACAAATGAGTTGACTACATTTCAAACAGTAGCCTGGCAAACGAGAGACCCTGTCTCAAATGAAGTGGAAGGTAAGAGCCAACACTAGAAGCTGTCCTCTGACTTCCACACACATGTTGTGGCACACACATGAACACACACACACACACACACACACACACACACACACACAAGCATGGGCTACCTTCGAGGTTTGTCCAATACTGATCACCAGAGTATTTCTCCTAGGGACCCCTTTCCCTACCTCACCCAGACCCTTAGAACAGAAGAGGTATTATCCATAGTAATTGGAGGAGAGGTGAACACGTGACCTGAGCTGGGCCAATCAGACAGCCAGTAAAAGTCAGCCTTGGGACTCCAGCTGTAACTCTTGAGAAAAATCAGCTCTCTTTCTCCAAGGCTTCTTGGGGTCACTTTGTCACCTTGTGGGCAGGGGCCTTCCTGTGAATGAAGCCACAGTGGGAGTCTTTGGATGAAGTCTGACATTTATGTCTAACTCTGTCTGAAGCAAAATCTACTGACTGCCCCAGTTCCTGGGCTAATAATTACACCTTGGGCCATGGAGTGCTGTGTGTGTAATGATAATAAACATATCTCACTTAATATTTTTTATTTTTATTTTCAAGATAGGGTGTTCCTCTAGCTCAGGTTGACCTGGAATTCACTATGTAGTCTCAGGGTGGCCTTGAACTAACGGTGATCCTCCTACCTCTGCCTCCCAAGTGCTGGGATTAAAGGCATGTGCCACCACGCCCAGCTCACTTAATTATTTTATTTGTACATATTTATGGGGCATGATTTGATAAGTTGATACATGCATACTATGCATAATGATCAAATCCAATTGTGTGATCTATATAGTACTTGAGATTTGATATATTATGTATGTATGTATGTATGTATGTATGTATGTCTAGTGGTGCTGGGGATAGAATCCTGGGCCTTGTACATGCTCAGCACACACGCTAACACAGAGATACATTGCAAGCTTCTCACTGTATACACACACACACACACACACACTTTTTTTGTTTTTTTCGAGGTAGGGTCTCACTGTAGCCCAGGCTGACCTGGAATTCACTATGGAGTCTCAGGGTGGCCTTGAACTCACGGCAATCCTCCTATCTTCGCATCCCAAGTGCTGGGATTAAAGGTGTGCGCCACCACACCCGCCTCCACTGTATGTATTTTTTAAATTGTCTAGGCCTGGAGAAATGACTCAGAGGTTAAAGGCACTTGCTTGCAAAGCCTGATGACCTGCATTTGATTCCCCAGTACCCACGTAAAGCCAAAAGCACAAAGTGGTGTGCCTTTAATCCCAGCACTCGGGAGGCAGAGGTAGGAGAATTGCAGTGAGTTCGAGGCCACCCTGAGAATACAGAGTGAATTCCAGGTCAGCCTGGGCTAGAGTGAGACTCTACCTCGAAAAACCAAAAAAAAAAAAAAAAAAAATACATTTGTTTATTTATTTGAGAGAAAGCAGCAGAGAGAGAAAGAGAGGGGGAGAGAACGGGTGTGTCAGCGCCTCCAGCCACTATAAACAAACTTCAGATGCATGTGCCCCCTTGTGCATCCAGCTTACGTGGATCCTGGAGAGTTGAACTGGGATCTCTTGCTTTTTCGCAGGCAAACGCCTTAACTGCTAAGCTATCTCTCCAGCCCCTTGAATGAAGCTTTTCTAACACACGTATGTAAGGTACAGTGTAGCCTTCCTGGCTATGGGGGTTTGAAGGAAATGTCCCACTTAGGCTCCTGTGTTTGGAATACTTGGTCCCCAGCTGGCGGCAATTTGGAAAAGTTGTAGTAGTTTCGGGAGGTGGGGCCGTGCTGGAGGAGGTGTGTCCCTGGGGTGGACCTCGTGATTCCTTAGTCCAGCCCACTGGGTGTTAGCTTGCACTACTTCCTTCCTGCTGATGTGGAGGCGTGACCTGGGCTTCTTCCTCAGGCCTGTCACGCTTTCTCCACCAGGAACAGAAAGTTCCCCTCGAAGCTGTGGGCTGAAATGAACCCTTTCCTCTCATTAGTTACTGCTGGTTGGGTTGTCCCAGCCATGGGAAGGTGACTGTGACACCAGCATAGGGTCACTACACTGACCCCTTGGGGCTATTTTAAACAGCAAAATGACCACCACCACCACCAACAAAAAATCTAAAAGACATGGTACAAAATAGAGCAGGGAAAGGAACTTTGTTTAGAGCAGGCAAGCTGCCGCAAGCAGGCCAAGCATCCCTCCTCCAACCTCAGCTGGGAACATGTACCGTTTGGGTGATGGAAATTTCCACCACTTTGTGCATGCCCGTGCCCGCAAAAGTACTGCAGCATTCGCTTCGGGCCACATTTCAGCGAGTATTCAAATTCACAAATATGGAGTCCATGAATAATGAGGATTGGCTACATTTTATGTAAATGTACATGTGTGTGTGCAATGTGATTGTGTAACTATATACATCAGTGGTTCCCACAGGGTTGGTAGGAATATGGACGACTTATAATTCTAGTCTTTTTTTTTCCCCCTAAGGCAGGGTCTCAGTCCAGCTCAGGCTGACCTGGAATTTACTATGTAGTCTCAGGGTGGCCTCAAACTCTCAGTGATCCTCCTACCTCTGCCTCCCGAGTACTGGGATTAAAGGCATGTGCCATTGCACTCTCTCTCTTTTAAATATTTTATTTTGAGAGAGAGAAACAGGCAGAGAGAAAGACAGAGAGTTAGAGAGAGAATGGGTGAGCCAGGGCCTGCAGCCACTGCAAACGAACTCCAGATGCATGTGCCACCTTGTGCATCTGGCTTATGTGGGTCCTGGGGAATGGAACCGAGGTCCTTTGGCTTTGCAAATAAGTGCCTTAACTGCTAAGGCATCTCTTTAGCCCATAATTCTGTTCTTAACACTGCCTTTTATTTTTAGATTTTTTTTTCTGGTTTTTCGAGGTAGGATCTCACTCTAGCTCAGACTGACCTGGAATTCACTATGTAGTCTCAGGGTGGCCTCAAACTCACAGCGATTCTCCTACCTCTGCCTCCCGAGTGCTGGGATTAAAGGCGTATGCCACCACACCCGGCTATTTTTAGATATTTTAAAAAAAATATTTTTATTTATTTAAGACTGAGAGAAGGAGGTAGATAGAAAAGAGAATGTGTGCATCAGGGCCTCCAGCCACTGCAAATGAACTCCAGACACATGCACCGCCTTGTGCATCTGGCTTAACGTGGGTCCTGGGGAATCGAACCTGGTTTCTTGGGCTTCGCAAGCAAGTGCCTTAACCACTGAGCAATTTCTCCTGCCCTCTTTAGTTTGTTTTCTTTCTTCTTCTTCTTCTTCTTTTTTTTTAATACCATCTAGATGCTCCTTGACTCACAGTGGGAAATACTTGAAGTAGAAAATTGTCCCGAGTCCACTGGGCAGCGGCGCAGGCTACTGTGCGTACCGGTGGACTCTTCAGGCCACACGTCTAGCAGGGCGCTGTGGTTTACCACCGCAACAGCGCTGAACCAAACAGCACCAGCCAAAAAAAAAAAAAAAAAAAAGACCCAAACTTCAAATTCCAAGTAAAAAGTCAAATGGCAAGTGAAACTGTCACAAGCCAGTGACTATCCGTATTTTCTTTTAATTTTTTCCCACTTACTTATTTGGGGTATGTGTGTACACGCATGTTCCTATGTGTGAGTGGGCGCATGCGAGTGCTGCAGCACACGTGTGGAGGTCAGAGGACAACTTTCAGGTGTACACTGTTGCCTTCTGCGTCCTTTGAGGCCAAGCCTCTCATTCACCACTTCATTCCTGGAGCTTTCGAGAAGCTTTTCTGTCCCCCACCTCCCTTCTCACTGAATGGACGCCGGGATTTTCAGAAGCCTGCATGGCTTCCGGCTGCTACACTGGTAAACTCAGGGTCTTAGAGTTAGATGGCAAGTGCTTGCTTTATGCTGAGCTAGCTCCTCAGCCCCCATCCTTAGAAAATATTTGTATTTATTTGAGAGAGAGAGAGTGTGTGTATGGGTGCACCAAGGTCTCCTGCCACTGCAAACAAACTCCAGATTGCATGTGCCACTTGGTGTGTCTGGCTTTATAAGAGTACTGGGGAATCAAATCCAGACTAGCAGGTTGTCCAAGCAAGTGCCTTTAACCATTAAGCCATTCATTTCTCCAGCTGGACCCTATCTTTCTTTCTTTTTTTTCTTTTCTTTTTTAAAGTTTTTCGAGGTAGGGTCTCACTTTAGCCCAGGCTGACCTGGAATTCACTGTGTAGTCTCAGGGTGGCCTTGAACTCATGGCAATCCTCTTACCTCGGCCTCCCAAGAGCTGGGATTAAAGGCGTGCGCCACCACACCCAGCTCTCTTTCTTTCTTTCTTTCTTTTTGAGGTAGGGTCTCACTCTAGCCCAGGCTGACTTGGAATTCACTATATAGGCTCAGAGTGGCCTCAAACTCATGGCGATACTCCTACCTCTGCCTCCCAAGTGCTGGGATTAAAGGTGTGCGCCACCTCGCCCAGCTCCATCTTTCCTTGCTTCCTTTCTTTCTTTTCTTTTTTTTTTTTGTTTGGTTTTTCAAGGTAGGGTCTCACTATAGCCCAGGCTGACCTGGAATTCACTATGGAGTCTCAGGGTGGCCTTGAACTCTCAGTGATCCTCCTACCTCTGCCTCCCGAGTGCTGGGATTAAAGGCGTGCGCCACCACGCCCGGCTCCATCTTTATTTTCTAACCAGAGAAAAAGACTTCACTGTATAGAAAGACTGGAAGAACAGTGTCTCCTCTGAACCCAGGCCAGCATCCTCTCTGCTATCCTGCTTCTCCTCAAGGCCACCATGTACTGGGTATAGGTTCAGCTAGAGCCATAGCAATGTGGGGTGGCAGATGCTGGTTCTCACAAGCTGGGAGTGACAACAACAGGATTTGGCTTCTGGGACTTGTGCCTTGAGCTCACTGTCATTTACCTCTTGGAATCTTTGTGTTCCATGCAAAATGGGTTAAGGATGCTGGTCCTTCCCATTTCCCAGGCTGCAAAGAAAAGGAGCTGAATAAAATCTCCAGTCATGGTTAGGATTTCCAGAAAAACATTCTCTGAATGTTATCTAATACTTTATCCTCACCACCCTTGGCGGGTCCACGCCTAGGCTGATGGGTGGGTGGGGGATTCCAAGTCTGTACGACCCTTCCAAAGTCCTAAGTGAACTGATGGGCCTTTTTTCTGCTGGCCCCTTAACCCTGTCCCAGCCATGGAAGGACCCCGGAAGTCACAGACATGCTGCTCCGAGGAGAGGCCAGCAGCTGCTACCCGGCCCACAGTGCTGTGATCTCATCCGTTTTCCTTGGAGGCCCAAGGGGTGTCCTCCAATCTCACTGCTCTGCTGATCAATTTGGTGGGGCTTCTGGGGTGGGCCGAGGACCTGACTCCAACTCCAGGCTGACAGTGATGATATGGGTGGGGAGATGCACGGGTCACATGATAAAGTCTTCACACTAGGGCCTTGCACTGGCCAGGGATTAACTTTTTGTGTTTGTTTTCTTTCCAAGGCAGGGTCTCACTTTAACCCAGGCTGTCCTGGGACTTAACTCTGTAGCCCCAGGCTGACCTTAAACCCATGGGGATCCTTCTACCTCAGCCTCCTGAGTGCTGGGATTAAAGGCATGCACCACCATGCCCAACTGATTTCTAAAATATTTATTTATTTATTTGCAAAGAGTGAGAAAAGTGGTGGGGGGAGAGACACAGGGCCTCTTGTTACTGCAAACAAACTCCAGATACACACAACAGTTTGTGCATCTGGCTTTATTTACATGGGGTACTGGGGAACTGGACCCAGGCCATCAGGTTTTGTAAATAAGTGCCTTCAACTGCTGCTGAGCCATCTCTCCAGCCTCTGGTTCATTTTTATTTACTTATTATTATTATTATTTTGTTTTGGTTTTTCGAGGTAGGGTCTCACTCTAGCCCAGGTTGACCTGGCATTCACTCTGTATTCTCAGGGTAGCCTCGAACTCATGGCGATCCTCCTACCTCTATCTCCCAAGTGCTGGGATTAAAGGCGTGTGCCATCATGCCCAGTTTTTATTTACTTATTCTTTTTTTGTAAAAAAATATTTAATTAGTTTATTTATTTGAGAGAGAGGAAGAAGGGGAGAGATAGATAGATAGAGAGATTCTTACTTATTCTTTTACACTCTTTACAACACTTGTTGGTCCCCTTTCATAAATAAAGGACCAATACTCTCAGAGCAGTCCACATTAACTAGAAGGAATTTAACACTCGGAGTTTCTTCTTTCTTTTAGTTTCATGTTCTTTTTATTTCTAACAAGTGTTCCCAGTTTTCTATTTATGGTAAGCAGCTAAAGTTTTCCTTTAAAAGTAACTGGAGTGACAAAGTGAGCTCATGTATTAGGACTATACAGCACAGGGAGTTTTTTGGCTATATAAGTACTGGACTATGGGCTGGAGAGACAGGCTTAGTGGTTACGCGTTTGCCTGAAAAGCCAAAGGACCTCAGTTCGATTCCCCAGGATCCACATAAGCCAGATGTACAACGTGGCGCCTGCGTCTGGAGTTCATTTGCAATGGCTGGAGGCCCTGGAGTGCCCATTCTCTCACTCTCTCTCTTTCTCTCTGATTCACTCAAATACATTAATTAAATTAAAAAAAAAAACTGGACTACATCATGTCTGAGATCTTAAGCTCTTCCCTGGCTCTTCCTTGCTGGTGGATGGTCTGGAATGATCTGGAAATATCTACAGAAAGGGCCCAAGTGGGATTGGAGCCACAGGGGCAGACAGAATGGTGAGATGGGCAAGATGGAGCTCTGTGATCCACTGGCAATGTCTGCCACAGGGGCAGAGAGAATGGTGAAATGCATGTTAGGCTACATACAACCTGGACATCCTTCATCTAGATCAATCCCTTCATAAAAAAGGAGACAGAATAGCTTCATTGAGGTTACATTTTCACCTATGGGTTCCTTCTGCTTCAGGGACCTCAAATTTTCTTGTAAGTTCCTTGTGTTCCTCTGGGCTTGCCCAGGGAACTGAAAATCTAGGCAGCTCTTAGAAGGTCAGCTGTCCAATTGGCCTCCAAGAAGCCCCAGGACCTTATAGTGGCCAAGTGGGTGGGCCTGTGGGCTGTCCACCCTGGTTTCCATAGCATTGTGCCACTTTTAGCTCTTCTGAAAGGTGTAATTAGCAGTTTGGAGGCCAAACTGTTAGACACTGGGGCCCAAGGAGCCACAGGTAACCGTTAGTGGAGCCTGCAGATGGGGGTCTGGGCTCGTGGCAGACAGGAGGGGTTTCTGAGACTTTAATGTATGAAACCCCTCTCTAGGCCATCTTTTATTCTAGAGTTAAGGATCGCAGGCCAGAGAAAGGAGGGACATGTCCAAGCCTACACAGCCAGTGTTGGGGGGGAGGTTTGAAACCAGAAGCCCGCAGAAGGGGCTGGGCTGGGGGGTGGGGGAGGGGTGCCTCTCCCTCTGGAATGCTGGTCTTGCTCCCAGAACTCAGCCCCCCCCCTTTTTTTTTTTGCTGGAGGGAGGAAAGATAGCACACGGAGGGGCGGGGGCTTCTGCTCCCAGGCCTTGGTATCTGCAGCCAGTCCTCAGCCAAGGATAACGAATAGGCCCTGCTTTTCCAAAGCAAGCTTGGGCATCCTCAGCCCTGAAGCTACTCTGCCAAGTGAGCCAGGCAGACAAGAATGAGGGTCCCCAGAAGCCGGGAAGGGAAAGTGGCAAAGGGGAAGGGAGAGAGTTGGTGGAGGGGCCAATACTACAGTCAGATGGCATGAGTGAGTTCTGGTTTCCTCTGGTATCGTGACTATGGTTAACAACAATACCCTGTGTGTTGCAAAACAGTGACAAGAAAGTCTTTTCAGAGAATAAACACTTAAGTGACAGATACACCAATTACCAATGTGATCACGACACAGTGATACCAAGTATCAAAATATGCTATACCTCATAAATACATGCAATTAATTTGTCAATAAAAATGACTCAAGATGATCCAGATAAGCCCATTTCCTGAGGGGAGCTTTGGGGAGCACGTCTGAGGGCTTTCAGTTATCTTCAGACTTCAGTAGCATCTCTGGAAGGTGGATGGGTGAGACCCCCCCCCTCTTAAACTCTCACCCTGGCTAATGACTGGCTGGGCTCTCTAGAGCCCTACCCTGGCAGTGGGCTGCCCTAGCCACCGGGAACCCAAGGTGGACTGGGTAGTCCTGGGCGAGGGACTCGGAGAGGGTGTGGGGGGGAGAGAGGGACAGCGAAGAAAGAGGCAGAGAGAGGGGGACTCGGGGGACAGAGAAGAAAGAAAAAAAGAAGGAAGGAAGAAAGGAAAAGAATGTAGGAGGAAGTGGCGGAAAGGAAGAAAAGACAGGGAAGAAAGGGCAGAGGACCAGAGAGCAAGGGAGTGAGCTAGTTGGTAGTTGGCAAGCTCAGGCCTGAACTAATAGGAAACATGATCATGCATCTCCTCCGGAGACCCCAAGTTCCATTTGGTTCCAATCTGCCGACTCTCCCCAGCTGTCTGCTCAACATCTGGCCTATGTAGGTCAGCGCCTCCAGCCGTCTTTGAAACTGCGATGCTGCAGTTTGTTTGATTTCCCAACACCCCATAGCAACCTTGCTACAGGAAGTGCTGAGACGCGTGGATTTCTTTCAAATGGAAGCACATTCCCTTTACTCCTGGAGTAAAGGGGTGTTGCCAAGAATGCCAGGAGGGAGTGCTGGGTGCTAGGAGGGAGTGCTGGGTGCTAGGAGGGAGTGCTGGGTGCTAGGAGGGAGTGCTGGGTACTAGGAGGGAGTGCTGGGTGCTAGGAGGGAATGCTGGGTACTAGGAGGGAATGCTGGGTGCTAGGAGGGAGTGCTGGGTACTAGGAGGGAGTGCTGGGTGCTAGGAGGGAATGCTGGGTACTAGGAGGGAATGCTGGGTGCTAGGAGGGAGTGCTGGGTGCTAGGAGGGAGTGCTGGGTGCTAGGAGGGAGTGCTGGGTACTAGGAGGGAGTGCTGGGTGCTAGGAGGGAATGCTGGGTGCTAGGAGGGAGTGTTGGGTGCTAGGAGGGAGTTCTGAGTACTAGGAGGGAGTGCTGGGTGCTAGGAGGGAATGCTGGGTGCTAGGAGGGAATGCTGGGTGATAGGAGGGAGTGCTGGGTGATAGGAGGGAATGCTGGGTGCTAGGAGGGAGTTCAGGGTGCTAGGAGGGAATTCTGGGTGCTGGGAGGAAGAACAGTATACTAGGAAAAAGTGCTCGGTACTGAGGTAGTGCTGAGTGCTAGGAAAAAGTGCTGGGTACTAGGTATGAATGCTGGGTGCTACGGAGTAAATACTGGGTGCTAGGAGGGAGTTCTGGGACCCTAGGAACAGGCAGGCCAAAGTGCAGGCCAGACAGCATCCCTCCCTAGGGCTGTGTCTGTGGTGGCAGCTTGCCCACCTGCCAGAGAGGGGGCTTCACTTTGGGTAGGACGGGACAAGAGGAAACATGAACATGCCCGAGGTCAAGCAGCTGGGGAGGGGACAAGGTGAGATTAGATCCCAGTACCTTGGAAGTCCCCTCTCCCCGTCTCCCAAGGCCTCAGGCAGCAGCAGGTATCAGCAAACACAGGCGCTGGGGCAACAGACACAGGGGATGGCAGCCTGCCAACTTTTCTTTCTTTCTTTCTTTTTTTCAATTAAGTGTGTGGTTGGATGGGGCCCAAACACAAGCGCCTGCGGTGTTCAGCATCATTCAAGAGGTCCAAGATTCAGAGCTGGGTCCAGACTACACTCTGTCCACAGGGGCACCCACAGACTAAGGGTCTGGTCACACCTGTGTGCAGGTGTTAGCCAGGAGGATGGGGGAAGATGGAGGGAAAGACAGAGGTTAAAGTCGGAGGCCGAGAGAGGCAGAGGCCTCTTAGATTCCTCAGTTCATTCATGCGCTTGGCAGACAGTCACAGAGACTTGCTGGGTAACAATCTCCCTTCCAAGGCTGGGGGTTGGGGGTTGACCATGATGAGGGCCGTGAACATCAGAAGGTAGAGGAGGTGTGTGTGGAGGGGGAAGGTCTGCTACCCTCTTTTCCCATTGTGGCACATGCCACTGCCTCTCTTGGGGGCATTTCCTCCCTTCCTCCTGCCTGGCCCACTAGGAGCCTCGCCAGGCAGGTCGCCATTTCCTGGGTTCCCATAATGCCAGGCTGCCCTCTCAGCACTGGTTCGTGTGGGCACTCGGCTATGTGTGCACAGCTGTCCCCTCTCCCCAATTCCATGGGGGGCTCCAACAGCAGAGGACCGAGTCTGTCTTACCACCATGCACTCATTGCTTGGCGACAGCAGGCTTGCAGGAAGTGTGTGTGTGTGTGTGTGTGTGCGTGTGTGTGTGTGTGCGTGTGTGTTGGCTGGTGGGGAGTGGGTGGGGGGATGAAGACAGAGACAAAAAGCCCAAAGAGAGTTCCAGTCAGGCTCTGTGGCCTGGACAGTCACAGTGCCCTGGAGAGGGCAGAATGAATGGCTCTCCTGCCAGCAGTGCGGGGAACAGGGCTGCTTTGTTAGGAGAAGAAAGCGGGCATTGGGCTGAGGCTCCAGGAGGAGTCCATGCACGTCCACCCAGGGCTGCTCTGGAGAGAGTGGACAGTAGGAGGACAAGAGAACACCCCCTCCCCCAGCCCTGCCATTTAAATCGCCTAGGGAGTCTCATCCCATCGCTGTTTAAGACAGGACAGGGGGCATGCGTGGAACTTTGGACTGCTTGTGGGGGGTCCTTACTAGAACCTCCACAGCGCAGGATCTCATGGGACACCAGACCAAGGAAGGGAAACTATATTTTGAAATCTTTATTTATTTATTTGTTTGAGACAGAGAGAGGGAGAGAGAGAGAGAGAAAATAGACATACAGGGCCTCCAGCCACTGCAAGCGAACTCCAGATGCATGCAACCATGTGCTTCTGGGGAGTCGCACCTCGGTCCTTAGGCTTCTTAGGCAAGTGCCTTAACCGCTAAGCCATCACTCCAGCCCCACAAAATATTTTTATTTATTTGAGAGAGATACAGATAGTGTATATGGACACACCAGGGCCTCCTGCAACTACAAACTCCAGTGAGCCACTTCATACATCTGGTTTTATATGGATATAAGAGAATTGAACACAGGCCACCAGGCTTTACAAACAACCACCTTTAACCCCTGAGCCATCTCTCCAGACAAGGTTTCACTTAGTTCAGGTTGATCTTGAACTCACTATGTAGCAAAGGTTGACCTTAAATTCCTGATCCTCCTGCCTTTATCTCCTAAGGACTGGGAGTATATAGGCTACCACTTTGGCCTAAAAAGGACTCTTACTGCACTGACACATCAAGTCAATATGAAAAGTATTACACCTTAATATGTTCAAAGCTAAATGAGGGCTGGAGGGATGGCTTAGCGGTTAAGGTGTTTGCCTGCAAAGCCGAAGGACCCAGGTTTGATTCTCCAGGACCCATGTTAGCCAGATGCACAAGGGGCGCATGCATCTGGAGTTCATTTGCAGTGGCTGGAGGCCCTGGAGCACCCATTCTCCCTCTCCCTCCCTCTCTCTCTCTTTTTCTGTGTCAAATAATAAATAAATAAAATTAAAAACAAAAATCAAAAATCTAAATGAAACCAAGTCGCCACACTCTGGCTTTAGAGACCTCAGTTATAACTCTCAGCTCCATAGCCTTGAAGTTGCTGTTGACTTTGTGATTCACTGTGAGAGCTGACTGAGGGCCAGGGGGGTCCTAGCCAGTGCCCCTGAGGTGGCAGAAACAACCTGACGGAGCCCACACCTGACTAACCTCAAATCCTACTGTGTCAGCCAGGTTTCAGAGAGTGGGCAAGGAGGATCCCCAGACCTTTGAGTGCACGCATAGCTGGGGCTGCCCACGCTCTGGTCCATGTCTCTTTGCATGGGGTCTTGGCCTGCAGGCAGGGGCAGGAACTGTCGCTGGGCTGGCCAGGCAAGGCGCTCGACCAAGGCACTGAAGGCATGGAAACACCGCTGGCCTGGGCCTGCGGCTCCGGTCAGGCCTCGGAGCTGCCAAGTCACATCTCTGCGCACACATCTGGCCCGGGGCGGCATGGGAATTTTCCAATGGCAAACAGAGGTGCTGGCGCTGCGGCCTGGGTTTGGGAAAGCAACCTGCAGGCTGGCTTTCTAGGAACATCTCCAGGGCGGGCACTGGGGCTGCTAAGACCTTGAAGGTTGCCCAGGCCTCAGAAGTGCCTGCCTGACCAGTGCAAATGCAGGGTACCTCCTAACCTCAGCCTCGATTCCTCCTCTGTAAAATGGGGTGATGACTAGCTGACTGTGTGCCAAGCCACAAGTGCGACGCCGGCACACAGTAGGTGCTTGATAAAGGATGACTGCTGTCTTCCCCACTCCCTCCACTTTCACTACAGTGAGTCCGTGGGTCACAGAAATGCGCCTAGAGGCTCGGATCATGGGGTGAGGCTGGGACAAGGAGCTCTCAGAAGCCTGGCACCTCCTGAAACCTGGATATCAATGGGGCCTGCAGGGCATCCAAGAGGAGATGCAAGCCAGCGTGGCTGGGAAGGCGTGGGGGTAAGAGGAGGGCAGTGGCAGTAAGGAGCTCGCAGTCGACTCCCACAAAGGCCCCTTGTCGTCCTCTCCCCTGCCACACAGCCCAACCTCAGGGGTCCAGGTCGCTTGCTAGCTTCCTGTCCTCGGTATACCAGATAAGGGTCTTTCTACACCACCACACTGCGGTTTGTCTCCAAGGGGTTCATGTGTTGGAAGCTTAGTCGCCCATGAGCTGCTATGAGAGAAGGCGGGGCCTTTAAGAGGTGGGGTCTCCCACCAGGTGATGTTAGCTCTATTACAAAGAACATCAGAACAAATCTTCACTCTTGGGCTTCTGGTCAGGACATGTGACCTTCTCAACCACCCACCAGGACAGCACGCAGCTGGAAGGCACTTGTACCAAGCTATCTGCATTTTTTTTTTTGCACCTCCACACTGTGCATGAAATAAACCTCTTTTCTTTTTAAGTTACTGAGCCTCAGGTATTTTGCTGCAGCAATGGAAGCCTTACAAATACCTATAGCATCTAAGCTAATTCTTATTTTTCACAAGGTCTTTTGGGGATTCCTTTTTAAGAAAAAGCAGCAAATACCATGGATTCATATTTAATGAACACGGACGTATTACTGGCCAGGTCCTGCTCTGGATGAAGGAGAAGGACTATCTGAATGGGCTTCCACCTGAGCCATGCCAGGAAATCACTTTTCCCACATGAAGTGTTATTGGTTGTCCAAGGCCAGATTCTGTGGGTACCCTTGGTCACCTGTGCCCTGCTTTACTGGACTCTTATTCTGGTGGAGACTAATGCCCTGGTCCCAAGTAAGGCTCTATGTGGACTTTTGTGTCACCTTACACTATCTTTTACTCTCCTGGGAAGAATAAGATAATAAAAACAATACAATTTAATGTCATTGATTGTAGACAACATGCCCAGGGTTGGGAGTACACGCATCCTGTTGTTTTATTCTGTAGTAAGGAGACCCCGTACTTTCCCCCAAACTTTTATTTTCTGAGTTGGTGTAGTGTGTTGTGTGTGTGTGGTGTATGCATGTGTGTGCTATATGTGTGTGTGTGCATGTGTGATGTATGCATGCAATACATGCATGTGTGTGGTGTGTGCATGTGTGTGGTATATGCATGTGTGTATGTATGTGTGTGGTATATGCATGTGTGATGTCTGCATGTGTGTGTGGTACACATATATGTACCCTTCTGGTGCCCCATGTGTTCTCCTGCAGTGGTTGGAGTAAAACATCAGGTGTCCCTGTTCCCTTTTTTAAAAAAAATTTATGTATGTATGTATGTATTTGGGAGAAAGAGGCAGACAGAAAGAGAGAATGGGCACACCAGGGCCTCTAGCCACTGCAAATGAGCTCCAGATAGTGCGCCCCCTTGTGCATCTGGCTTATGTGGGTCCTAGAGGATCGAACTGGGATCCTTTGGCTTTGCAGGCAAACACCTTAACTGCTAAGCCATCTCTCCAGCCCCCCTGTTCCCATTTTGAGCAGGAGTCTCTTATGGATACTGGAGCTTGCTGTTCTTCTGCAAGCCCAGGTGATTCCTCGATCTCTACTCTCCTTTGGGGACTGGGGTTGCAGCCATGCCTGGTTGTAGGATCTGGAGATTTGAACCTGGGTGGTCTCAGGTCTCTGCAGGCCCTCATGCTTGTGCAGGAAGCTCACTGAACTGCTGAGCCATCTCTCTAGCTCCCAGACCCTTTTTCTTTCTATTTTTTAAAATATATTTTTATTTACTTGAGAGAGAGACAGAGAGAGAGAGAGAGAGAGAGAGAGAGAGAGAGACTGACCAACACAGAGAGAGTATGGGCATTCCAAGGTTTCCTGGCACTGCAAACAAACTCTAGGCACATGTACCACTTTGTGCATCTGGCTTTATGAGGGTACTGGGGAATCAAACCTAGGCTGTCAGTCTTTAAAAGCAAGTGCCTTTAACCAATGAGCAATCTCCCTAGCCCTCCTAGATCCTTTTGCTATCAAAGAAATTATTTTTTTTTTTAAGGTAGGGTCTTGCTCTAGCCCAGGCTGACCTGGTATTCACTATGTAGTCACAGGGTGTCCTTGAACTCACGGTGTTACTCCTACCTCTGTCCCCTACTGCTGGGATTAAGGTGTGGACTACCATGCCAGGCCCTCTTAGTGGCTTCTTTTTAAGGAGAATCAACAAATACCATGTCAGTAATGGGGAACATTTTGCCCCCTAAGTGTTTTTGTTTTTTTATTTGTTTATTTGAGAGTGACAGACAGAGAGAAAGAGGCAGATATACAGAGAGAATGGGCGTGCCAGGGGCCCCAGCCACTGCAAACGAACTCCAGACGCGTGCGCCCCCTTGTTCATCTGGCTAACGTGGGTCCTGGGGAACTGAGCCTTCAACCGGGGTCCTTAGGCTTCACAGGCAAGCGCTTAACCGCTAAGCCATCTCTCCAGCCCCCCTAAGTGTTTTTAATTCATGGTTTGTTCAGTCTGTGTGGACAGATGCAGAAATATGGACACAGAGGAACAACTGTTTACACACTTGCATTATGTGGTGAACATTTCTCTATTTGACTAAAAACTATTGAACAGACCATTTTTTTAAAAAGGTCGTTTCATGGTCCATAGATACTTATCCATGTTCCAGTGATAAACATTTAGGGGTATTTGAACACTGATTTAACTCCCACCTTTCTGAACAGCTTCATAGGTCGACCACTAAGGAAATGCTTTAGTTTTAACTTTAATGAACTGGACCTCCTCGCTGATTGACAGCAGGCTTCTGGATGTGTGGTTAATCCAGACAGGCTGTGTCTACTTGGGATTGCTGGTTGAAAATTAAAAAAAAAAAATGATGACGGAGGTGGGAAGGATGATAACCACAGGAAATCATTTACTCAGCGTTTCTGCACACACCAGGAACTGCGCTAACCCTTCACGTGACTAAGCCACAGCCGACACCAACCCACCCTCATTTCTCAGAAGAGGAAACAGGCACAGAGAGGCAAAACCACTTCCTTGAGGCAACAGAGCCGGGCACTGAGGCAGCCAGGCCAAATCCATGCCATCTGGTTTCCAACCTCTGAACCGTCTACCCAGGGATGGTTCAACCTTTTACAGAGCCGCGGACCCTTTGGGCAATCTCATGAAATCTATAGCCCTCTTCTCAAAACTGATTTGAAATGCAATAAAGCACATAGAATTCCAAATAAAGTAAACTGAATGATAGTTATTAAAATAAATAGCAAAACTGTGGGTCTAGAGAGACAGTTCAATGGTTAAAGGCACTTGCTTGCAAAGCCTGATGGCCCGGGTTCAAGTCCCCAATACCCACGTAAAGCCAGATACACAAAGTGACACATGCTTCTGAAGCTCATTTGCAGTGGCAGGAGGCCCTGGCGTGCCTGTACTCACTCTCCTTCTATCTGCTTCTCTCTCTCTCTGTCTCTCTTTGCTCAGAAAATAAAAATACAAAAAGCTAAACAGTGGATATATGTAGACTTTTATATTAAAATAATAAAATAAGCCGGGTGTGGTGGCACATGCCTTTAATCCCAGCACTCGGGAGGCACAGGTAGGTCACCCTGAGACTACATAGTAAATTCCAGGTTGGCCTGGGCTAGAGCGAGACCCTACCTTGAAAAACCAAATAAATAAATAAATAAATAAATAAATAAATAAAAATAAAAAATAATAATATAACAAAAAAGTTTGGTTTTAATGAACTGGACCTCCTCGTTGATTGAAAGCAGGTTTTTTTTGATGTGTGGTTAATCTAGACAGGCTGTGTCAAAATCACGGATAACTACGATTTTGAAGCAGTGAGGAGTATAAATCATCTCTAAGGACCAGGGAACAATCGTATGGAATGGAAAATGACAGGGGATGTCAATGGGTAACAAAGCCACCACAGGAGGTGCTCAACTTCAGTAGAGGTGTGTGAGAGATGATACGTAAGACACCCCTTCAATCTGGAGCCCCTGCGGGACCCTCTGCCTCTGGCTTTGCCTGGTCCACCGGCCCCGGCTCCACTCCTGTCTGACCTCATCTAACAGTCTTTGTCCAGGCAGCCGAGGACTCTGACGCCTGCCCTGTCCTCTGTGTCCCGTCCATCACTGATGCAGTAAGGCACAGGTGACCCCTCTGAGGACAGGATTGTGCCTGGTCATTATGGCCTCTCTCCAGCTCTGGGTCAGAGTTGGCCTGGGGCAGACAACAGCCCACATCTGTGAAACTGACTGGAAGCCAAGAGTGGCCCAAAGCCACAGGCTGCTGATTCACACCTTGGCCAGGAAGGGGGAAACAGTGACGCCACCATATAGGCTCTGGCTTTTGGGCCCAGCAGAATGGGCAGAAGTCCATGCAATCCTGCTTAATTAAGCAGAATTGGACACACGAGCCTTGTGTGCTTTAAGGCAGCGTTGCCCCTCTCATATGAGGTGGAGAGCTGCTGGTACCCCGATTCCCAGTCAGCGATGGGGAGGAGAGGCAAGTGCGAGCCTGGGCAAGCTGCTTCACCTTTCCAAGCCTTGGTTTGCCACAGGTAAAAAGCAGGCTGTCCCAGCACCACATAGCACACATCTACTGTTTCCCCTTCCCAGGCTCCACACCTCCTTCTAGCTCCACCACTCTCAATCTGCTTTGACCTTCGCTGTCTACTACCTGCGTGTCAGTGGGACTGTCAATCAAGACATCCTGTTTCCACCCGCAGATGACCACGAGCTCTGAGCCAACCAGACTCCCTCCTAAAGGTACGGGAATGATGAAGCACATGCCTGCCCCTGGTGCCACCCTGAGGCCACTCCATGGATGGCTCCAGCTGCCCGCACTTGCTCGTCCCAAGACTGGGTGCTAAGCATCTCCTAGTTCTGCCGATCCTTCCAGTAGATTCTCTGGCGTATGGTGGCCACGTTTGTTTCTGTCACTTGCAACCCAAGAATCTAGAGTGCTAACTCCCTATTCCATAGCACTGCTGGACAGAATCAGTAACACGGAGTATGAGATCCTAGAGCCCATCCTAATTAGTGATTAAAACTATTATGAAATACTGAGCGTGAAACGGGCTTAGAGTTACTGGAATACACCACTAGAATGTCAGAATTTCCATTCCCCTGGAGACCCCAACCTCAGCGCTGCTGTCCGCACACACTGTGGGTGCAGCCACCTTCTCGTTCCTGGGACCAAACACCCGATCACGATAGCTCGTGAGAGGAACGGGTTTATTCGGCTTATAGTTTCCAGGGGAAGTTTCATCCTGGTGGAGAACACATGGCAGAGCAGAGGCTGGGGGTGACCCCTTGTCACATCAGCTGGGAGGTAGCAATAACAATGAGCTACCTAGTGAACACGCAATGGGGTGTTCTGATAAACCCCGAGGAGCCCCCACCATCAAGTGACATATCTCCTCCAGCAAGGCGCCACCTCCCAAAGGATCTGCCAGCTGGGGACAAGTATTCGAAACACACGAGCCTTTGGGGGCGCACTTCATTCAAACCACCACTGCATGGCACCCAGCCCATGGCTGTGTGTGCTCTTCCCTCTTTGTGTTCCCGGGACAGCAAGCTGAGGGTCTTCAGAACCAGCTCTTCTCAGCTGCTTGGTGGTGAATCTCATATGAGGCCCCCAGGTCCTCCCAGTCTCCCCCTACCCATAACCTCCACCTGCACCCCTCACAGCTCTCCGCTGTTGCAAACACATTGCACACCAGCTTGTCCACGCCTCCGTCTCTGGTTTACTGCCTGTCATCCTTTACCCTTACCTGCTAGGCCACCCCCCCCATGCCTGGAGATTAGCTTCCGGTCACTTCCGCAATGCTTGCTCTTGCCAAGGCCAAGGTCAGTGGCCGCATCACAGTCCTCTGTTCATTCTCCAGGTTGCAGACTAACCGCAAGGCAACTTGTCTGCGTGCCCTCTTTCTCTGGGAAGGTGTCACTACGCCTTTAGCTTATCCGAGCCTCGCTCCTGCATTGACAAGCACCCTGCCCCTGGAGTGACTTGCATGAATTCTCAAGGGGAAAGCCTTCTGAGGGCACTGTACGTTCCGAGTGGTGGTTCAAGTAACACTGTGGGAAGTACAATGCCCAGTGAAATTTGAAGCTGGACTAAGTGATGAATCACTGCTTAGTAACAGTATGCCCCAGATATTGTGTTTTTGGAATTCGTATTGTACTGCACATATTGTATTGTCATTTGCTGAATGAGGACGGCGTGAGACTGTGCTGCAGAAGCAGACGGTGGAGCTCTGAGCCCTCGAGCCCCTTCCTCCTGTGTGAAAGAAACAGGCTTAGGCTGGACAGGGGCCTACCTAAAGCATGCATCCGTGCCAGCCAGCAAGGGCGTGGGGGCTGGCTTGTGGCTAGGAGAGCAGGGCAGTAGGATCTTGACCTGTGGTAACACTGGGCCTGCAGGTTCCCTAAAGAGACAGAATCGTGGGGGTGGGCAGCCACTCCTCACTGGCCCACAGATCTAATACTGAGCCACTGAGCCCCCTGGCTGCCCCATACCTGGCTCCCATGTCATGCCAGAGGGCAAGGGATGTCAGCTACAGGCAGAGTTTGGCCAATTCCACCACCCAGGGGTCCAGGGAAAGGAGCACAGAACCTGAGCTTCAGGGCACTACCCCAGGCCAGGGAACTCCAGCACCCCATGAGGCCCAGCAATCCACGCCCCCAGGCACTTTACCTTTTTTATTGCTTACACAAAAACCCCACCTGAAGCAACTCATAAGAGGAAAGGGCTTATTCCAGGCTTCCAATCTCAAGGGGAAGTTTCACCACGGCAGGGCAGAGGCTGGGCATCACATCTTGTCCCATCTGCTGGGAAGCAGCCTTAAGTGTGAGCTAGCTCTGAACACCCAGTGGGCTGGACTAATAAACCTCAAGGTCCGCCCCCAGGGATGCACCTCCTCTGGCAAGGGGATGAAGTCACGAGGCTTAATCGCAGACACACGAGGCTATGGGGGTCATTCCGCATTCAGACCACCACAGCTTACGAAATCACCCCACAAAGCCGTGGTAAAGAGAGTGTAAAAGACAGCACTAGTACCCAGTTCCGGACCACACAGCACACGACCTTCCCAACAAGCCTCACCTTTTTCCTTTGCCACCTCTGGGTCAGCAGGCTGCTCAAGGGTTGTCCCCTTCATTTCCTGCAGTACCCTTCGTCTCCACAGGAAAGGGGACAACCAAGTCACAAGATGACAGGTGGTTTGCTACAAGTTTTCTTCCAAGGAAAAAGAATACATATATAGTTTGTTGTCGTTGTGGTTTTTTTTTTTTGAGGTAGGGTTTCACTGTAGCCCAGGCTGACCTGGAATTCACTATGTAGTCTCAACTGGTCTTGAACTCAGTCATCCTCCTACCTCTGCCTCCCAAGTGCTGGGATTAAAGGCATGTACCACCATCCCTGGCCAGAATACATATTTTGCAACCAGGGTACAAGCGTCACAGATGGGAAAGCCCAGTCACTGGGGAGGTCCTAGTCTGATCCTTTCCTGGAAGTGCAATAGCTATGCTTGGTGACTGGTGTGTCACCTCTGAGATGGATGCAATGCACAGGGGGCAGGGGCTGGGTACGCATCTAAATGCGTGACTTCAGAGTGCAGATCGCGGGGTCTGCAATTCTCTGCATACGCTCCTCTCCAGCCGCGAGCACCGTGGGGCTTCCTGGACAAGGTGCATGGTAACTCGGAAAACATCGCCCTGACCTTCCTTCCCTCTGGCACTTCACACTCACTGCTTCCCGCTTCTTCAGCTCACAGCTGGAAAGCCACACGCGGGGCCTCCCTGGGTGGCAGGCGTGGAGGGGGCCCTGCTCTCCGAGGGTGAGGATCCACTGGGAGGGACCGGACTGGGTGGGCGGGCGGCAGGATGTGGGAACTTGCTGGAGTCGCCTGGGCTTGGCATGATCTCTTCGTTTTTAAAATGAGCAGTCATTGGTATTTATTTTTACTAAAAACAGGGTATGTGTGTTCGCTGCAGAACATTTGGAAAACAGAAAAAAAAGGCACAGACAAGCAGAGAGAGAAAAAAAAAAAAAGGCTACATATTTTATCAGCTCTATTTCTGGGTCTTTGTGGATGGCCATGTCCATTCTCCACTGGCCATCTGTAGCCAGTGTGATTACAGAGTATTCCCATAGCAGAATACAGTTATCAATATCATGACAACCAGCATATATATGTTATATTTTATTGTTCAATTTTCAATTAATGGGCAGTTAAGTGGCTACCAACTTTTCATTATCATAAGTGATACTATATATTGATAATACCATAGCTTGCTATGATCAGGGCCAGACCTGAGCCTAGGTCCACTTACCTTACATTAGCCTTATGACATTGGAACTATTATCATCCCTCTTTTATAGAGGACCCTGGGGTACAGAGAGGGTAAGCAATTTGCCTGAGGTCACACAGGTTGGTGGATGGCAGGAGTAAAGATTTGAATTCTAGCGGCATGGTATGCTTTCTCTGCTCACCGCAAGCACAGAATGGCACAGGTTCAGAGTCTATCCTAGCGGGGCACTGGTGGTACAGCGGTGATCACAGCTGCCTTCCAAAGCCTGTACTGGAGAGCAGTTTAAATACTTTGGGGGTAGATGTGATACCTCTGCCTCCTTTGACCTTGAGACTAGAGAAGTAACTGAGCCGCTTCCCTTAGAAAAGGCCTGCCAAGTGTGGGGAGGGCCCGGTGTCTGCACTTGGGGGCACAGGGGGCTGAAGGCTGGGGCACAGGTGACACAGGTCCCCAGCACGGCACCTTGAAGGACACCCTCAACACACACAAAAAGCCCTCTGCTCGTGACTTGCTCAGCTCTGTGACGGGGACTCCACTGAGATAGTTTTTCAGTCACAAGAAAGCAACAGGCATTTAAAATTTGCTACACTGGACTGGAGAGATGGTTTATTAGTTAAGGCGCTTGCCTGCAAAGCCAAAGGACCCAGGTTCGATTCCCCAGGACCCACGTAAGAGTTCATCTGCAGTGGCTGAAGGCCCTAGTGCACCCATTCTCTCCTGCTCCCTCTCTTTCTCAAATCAATAAATAAAAATAAAAATAAAAATATTTAAAACAATTGCTACACATGGGCTTGGAAGATGGCTTAATGGTTAACAGTGCTTGCTTGCAAAGCCTGATGGCCTGGAGTCAATTCCCCAGTACCCACGTAAAGCCAGATGCACAAAGTAGTGTATGCATCTAGAGTTCGTTTGCAGTAGCAAGGGCCCTCATGTGCCATTCTCTCTCTCTCAAATAAATAAGTAAATAAATAAATAAAATACTTAAAAAGTAAAATTTGGGCTGTAAAGGTGGCTTAGTGATTAAGGCACCTGCCTGCAAAGCCTAAAAGGGCCCATGTTTGATTCCCCAGTACTCACAAGGTGGTTCATGCATCTGGAGTTCTTTTGTAGTGGCTAGAGGCCTTGGCATGCCCAATCTCTCTATATATCTGTCTCTTTCTCTCTCTCTCTCAAAATAAATAAATAAATGAAATTAAAAAAAGATTAAAACATAATAAAGTTTAAAAAATTTCTACCCACGGGTCCTGAAGGAGACACTATCTCTGCATGACAGTCACGATGTGTGTGTGTGTGGGGGGAACACCTACCTCAGAGGAGGCAGAAAGGGGCCCATCCGGGCTATCAGATGGCACCCAGCCACAGCAGGCATTCTTTGAAAGGCTCCTGAGTGGATGAAGCACATGGGGAGGTGCCACCGTGCCCTGAGGGAAGCTGCACTGAAAGGGGCAGAGACCCACATGGTGGCTGTCACAAGTACCCTGAGTGAATGGTTTTGTCACATAAGGCTTCAGCTCGGCATGGAATGCCTGGACTTAAAACCAGATACTCAGGGACACCTCCAGGAAAGTGCACAACCCTCCCATGCCACAGACACCCAGGAGGCACTTCTGCAAGACCACCCAGCTTGAAAGTGGCCTGTTCACTATTAAAGGGGTTGGTGGAGAAACATGCTCGTTCACGGCGGTTTTTCCCCAGGAGAACGCGAGTACCTTCAAAGCCACGGCCATTATCTTAGAAGCAGCCATTCTGCTCATTTCACAATGGCAGAAGAAAAGCTGGCACTGGGCTGAGTGGCTTTACATGATGGTGTAAACCTTAACCACCACACCCCAAGGCCTGTCTCTAACAGGACATCTGATGCTCTGCCCTGAGGGTTTCCACAAAAGGGGTATGTTGCAGTTACCTGGGACAAACATCCAACCAGAAGCAGCTCACGGGAGGTGAGAGTTTATTTCAGGCTTACAGAATCCAGGGGAAGTTCATCGTGGTGGAAGAAGCTGGCTCACTTCCACAGATCCCTAGTAGAGGGACACCACCAACGACCAGCAAACACGAACAGCCAGAGCTCACACTGACTGTTTACACACCTCAGGGCTGGACCAGATCTGTCCCCCAGTGACGCCTCCTCCAGCAGGGTGCTGAAGACTTAAGTCGGAAGTTTAATCTTAATAAAAAATGCTTGAGGGCTGGAGAGATGGCTTAGCAGCTAAGCGCTTGCCTGTGAAGCCTAAGGACCCCGGTTCGAGGCTCGGTTCCCCAGGACCCATGTTAGCCAGATGCACAAGGGGGCGCACACGTCTGGAGTTCGTTTGCAGCGGCTGGAGGCCCTAGCGCGCCCATTCTCTCTCTCTCTGACCCTCTATATCTGTTGCTCTCAAATATAAACAAACAAGAAATTTATAAAAAAAATGTTTGAGTCAGGCTGGAGAGATGGTTCAAAAGTTAAGGCTCTTGCCTGCAAAGCCTAAGGACCTGAGTTTGATTCCCCAGTACCCACAAAAAGCCAGATGCACAAGGTGGCACCTATGTCTGGAGTTCATTTGCAGCTGCTAGAGGCCCCGGTGTGCCCATCCCCTCCCTCCTCCTGCTCCCCACCACCCACGCTTGGTGTGGTGGCACACACCTTTAATCACAGCACTTGGGAGGCAGAGGCAGGAGGATCGCTGTGAGTTCCAGGCCAGCCTGAGACTACATAGTGAATTCCAGGTCAGCCTGGGCTAGAGCGAGACCCTACCTTGAAACCCAATCCCCCTTCCGAAAACACACACACACACACACACACACACACACACACACACAGTGACACAGTGTTTCACTTAAAAAAAAAAAGCCATTCAACCTTACTAGCATGTAGGGAAGGACTGTAGGCTCCACCACGGGACGCTACTTTGCGGCGAGCAGACTGGCATGAATTCAAACCTCCAAGACGGCGGCGAATACAGCACAGAACAAGGAAGAGAAACCCAGTCACAGCCTCTGGAACCCCGAGATGCAACAACTCTGGGAATACCCCAGAGTCTCCTTTAGGAGCTTTGGGGCACAGGGCACATTCATAGATGGAATTCTGTCCAGCACTTAGGATGCACTAGGGCTGAAGAGATGGCTGAGCGGCCAAGTGCGCTTCCGATGCAAGCATGAGAGCCTGAGGGGGCCTCAAACTGGCCCAGTTCAAATCTCCAGATTCCATGTAAAATGGCCGAACATGGCCATGCACGCCTGGGACCCTCGTCCCGCAGGGAAGCAAAGACCTGAGAATGGATGGTTGGAGTCCCGTAAACTCTAGAATCAGTAAATAAAGAGACTCAGGCTGAAAACAAGACCAGGAGGAACAGTGATGAAGCAAAAACAAAAAAACAAACAACAACAACAACAAAAAAAACAACTAGGGCTACAGTATTAATATAGATCGCAAAAGGGTAGACTACAGAAGATTAGGAGGATGTTAACAGGCAAAATCTGAGGGCTAGAGGTACTGATAGCAAATGGGATGATGGAGATGTTATAAAAGTGGACCGAGGGCCGGGCGTGGTGGCGCACATCTTTAATCCCAGCACTTGGGAGGCAGAGGTAGGAGGATCGCCATGAGTTAGAGGCTAGCGTGAGACTACATAGTGAATTCCAGGTCAGCCTGAGCTAGAGTGAGACCCTACCTTGAAAAACAAAAACAAAAACAAACAAACAAACAAAAAAACCCAACCAGCAGACTGAGCTATGGTGAGTTGGTCTAGTAATAGTAATAGACATTAACTTTACTCTCTGTGCCTCCACATATCTGAAATACTAGATTCACAGAACGAAGGATGCTTATGTTAACAGGCCACAGTAACAACAAAATCCACGCAGAGGGCATGATCTAGGGCCTGCCTAGACCACAGTGACACTCTCTGACTCTCCTGTGACAGCCCTCCTGCAACCCTAACCCTGACAGCCATCAATCTAGCCATCTCCCTGCCCAGGAGATCTTCCAATCAAGTGTCCCGTGTGTCCCTGTCCTGAGTTGGAAAAGGTGTGTGTGTGTGTGCCAACCAGACCCACAGATCCTACAACCCATTCAGGGAAGGTGGCCCCAGCATGTCGCCCTGGGAACCTGCTCCCCAATCATTCCGAAATCCCAGGCTCTGACAGGACGGGCATGGCACAAGTTAGCAATAACTTGCCTGTGGGGGTCCACCCCTGGAACCTTGGGCTCGGTCCACAGGTGAAGGTGGCTAGGCCGTGGGTGGAGGTGTCAGTCCTGCTTTGGAGAAGATACCACCTACAGCTGGACCAGGCGGCCCTGTGTCCCATGAGAACTTCTCTAATGACATCCCTGCACCTCGGACCTGGTTGGTCTCTTCCAGGCAACTGAGGGCTGAGCAGCCGGTATGGATGGAGCAGTGGTGGAGGAGAAGGGACAGGCATGGAATCAGAGGACACAGTGACCAGGCCCCTCTATCACAGTACAACCTATGGTGCTCGGATTGGGGTAGGCGTACGTGATGTCGGCCCTAACGTGGGTCCCCAAAGCTTCACGTGTTAGCAACTTGATCTCCAGTGTGGTGGTGTGAGAAGTGGTGGGCCCTTTAAGAGGTGGAGCTTCCTGAGAAGTGGTTAGGTAATTGGGTGTACTACCCTGGTGAGGGATTAAGGTAGTCCTCCCATGACCTCAGTCAGTTTCCAAGAGAGTGGGGAATGGCCTCTCTGGCTTCCAGCCTCCCTCTATACATTCTCCGGGCATGAGGTCACCTACAGGGCTGTGATGCATCGAGTGGTCATTACGAGAGCGCCTAGTTCTGGCCTTCCAGCCCCCAAACTGTTAGTTAAATAAACTCCGACACTTTACAAAGCGTCCAGACTCAGGTATTTGGTCACAGGACACTCCCCCAAGGGGACACAGAGAGGTCAATAAGTGACCATAGTTTTGGCTGTCAGCCCTGGGGAGAGGGATGCTACAGTGTCTAGGGTAGAAGGGATATCATTAATCACTGTACAACACACAGCCAGCGTGTCGCAGTCAGCTTTGTGTTCCTGGCAGGAAACACCCGACCAAGAGCGGCGTATGGGAGGAAAGGGTTTATTTTGGCTCACAGACTCAAGGGGAAGCTCCATGATGGCAGGGGGAAATAATGGCATGAGCGGAGGGTGGACAACAGCAGCAGGGGTGTGCCAACCACTGGCAAGGGGAAGCTGGCTGTAACACCCATAAGCCTGCCCTCAACACTGTATCACCTTCAGGGGGCTCCAGTTCCCCAAGTGCCACCAGCTGGGGGACCTAGCATTCAGAACACATAAGTTTATGGGGGACACGCAAATCAGACCATCACACGGCCCCACAGTGCAGAATGATCTGGCCCCAAATACGGGCAGCGTTGAAGTTGAGAAACTCAGCCTTGAGGGAATTCAGAGGAACGCCAACCATTCAAGGTTATGGAGCAGGGAGCGCAGAGTTGAGGACTGTCTAGCTACCCTGTGGATGTCCTCTCCAGAATGACTTCAGGAAAGGGGACACCTGGGAAAGGATGGTACCAACATGTGTCGCTGACATACAAAATACATCCATAGCTAATTAAAAAAAAAAAAAGGGAGACACCAAATGGCCGTCAATGTCCAGGAGGCCAGCAGCTGTCCCCAGGCCCATTCCTTCCAGAGAGGGTAGGGCTTGGTGAAGAAACAGGTGGTGCTGTTTGCTACTGGTAGCTTTGAACCCTTGCCATTATGAACACCAACTTCTTTATCCCGCTAGATGACTCAGGTTTCATTCGTCGGATGAACCCAAAAAAGCAGGCTAGCAGGGAGATGGCCTCTTGAATCACACAGTGACTAAACCCACATGCAGAGAAACACGTTCTTGGTGACACCCCTCAGCCACCATATTTCCAATCGGAAGGTCACAGACACCGTGAGGCTGGCAGGCGGCGAGCTAACGGTGACAGAACTCTTCCTGCTGCTCACACAGGTACTGTCCCTCGGAGGTGGGCACCATCCTCCCATTTTACAGATGGGGAAAACAAGGTTTGGGGAGGGTACATGGCTAGCAAACGGTGAGGCCAAGAGCTGAGTTCAACCTGTGTTGCAACACAGACTTGTGTCAGTGGGCACCCCTAACAAGTGGTTGGAAGCAGGGAGGTGGCTCTTCCCGAAAGCTGCAAAAGCCTGGCAGGGATGTATGGTCCTGAGCAGTGACCCTGTCATAGCGCTATAGCAGGACCCCACCGGGCTGTGCGAAGGACACTGTGAGGACACGGGAAGTGGTACAGTCTGGTGGAAGGACCATCTTTTGGGTAGAACAGACCCGGGTTTGCAAGCCCGCTCCTGTGACCTCTGGCACAAAGTCCTTTCCTTTCTAGCCCTTAAGTCTCCTTTATCTGTCAAATGCACTTAAGAAAATGCCTGAATGTGTGACACAAGACAAGACACAAGAGAGTGGGTGACGATGCCCAGTCTCGGGCGTCTGTGTCTGTTCCGACTTTGCCAGCTCATCAACCTAGTGGATGGAGGATCTCAGACTTCCTCCCATTGCCATGTGGCTGCAAACTGTCTCATCCCAAAGAGGCAACCCAACAGGCTCCCACAAGAAAGCAAGATTTGGCAGCATTAGCAACGATTAAGGACAAGAAAGAAAGAAAGAAAGAAGGAAGGAAAGAAAGAAAGAAAGAAGAGAAAGAATGAAGGGTGGCGGGGGAGGGGCAAACAAAACAAGACATTTTAGCCGAGCTCTGGAAGCAAGGGGAAACTTCACTCTATTTAAAGATGCCACAGGTCCAGGAAGCAGCTCTCCAGCGCCGGGCTCCGGGCTTGAGTATCGGAATGCCTAGCCAATAACAATAGACTCACACAGCACAGTGGATCCCCCGCTATCTCCTTCCAGAATTTTATGAGCAATTCGTGGATTCGTGGAAGGCATGCCAGTCTGCTTTGTGAGGAGTCTCTTCATTAGATCTAAGAGGGCTTCCAGGGAGGCCCCTGGTCGGCCTTTTGCCAGCCAACGCCCTTCTCTAGTCATTGTTCAGTACTTCTTTGTTAGGATTTTTTTTTCCCTCCCTCCTGCTCTTTTTTTTTTTTTTTTTTTTCCCCTTCCTGGTTAACTTCTCCGCGCCTAGTGCTGCTACAGCCCAGGCTTCTCACAGCCAGACACCACCCCCCCTTTTCCCTTCTGGAGGGAGGCCTTTCTCAGGGCCTCAACCGGACCCACTATCTGGCCACCCAGAATCTCTTGGGTGGTCCAGGGCCACCCGAAGCGCAGACATCACCCCTAAACTGCTCTCGAAGTCACTTCCCACCTGCCAGTCACCATGGGCCCCAGGCCCCACTTTGCATGTTCCAGAACCTCTAGGCCTCAACCTTCCCATCTGTAAAATGACGCCAGTGACCCATTCCCACCCATCACCCCTTACCCTCCCAGTCCTGGCCAGTTCCACCTAAGATCCTCATCTTACAGAGGGTGTGTGTGGGGGGTCGGGGGGAGCTGGAGATGGGAGATAGCTCAGCGGTTAAAGGCACTTGCTTACAGAGAGGAGGCCTCTTAGGGAAACTTTCCTGCCTTGTTAAAGGAAAGTTAGACGGGTGAGTGGGGCACTCCAACCGATGCAGTGCCCGAGGTCGACGCTCAGGCTCCTTCTCCTGGGACCCGGGGCCAGCCTGGCCATCCTCACCGAGGGACTCATGTGGGTCAGCGAGGACAGCCTGGATGTCTCTGGACGGGAAGGGTGGCCAGAGAACAGCGTGTCTGTCTGTCCGTCCCCCACACGGTGCAACACTGGGTGTGTGTGGGGGGGGGGAGACTTTTCCACGGGGAGGCAGGATGAGTGCGTGGGGACCCGGGGATGGGGTGGTGGTGGTGGTAACCGGCCAGGGGAAGGGGCGCGGCCGAGGGGGTTCGGGGAGGTACTGGGCGGGGGGAGGGAGATGCAGGGAGGCAGGGACTCACATAATGCTTGTTGGGGACCCGCCGCTTCTGCACGTCCACCACCTTCACCTCCACGATGCTGCGCCGCGGCGGCATGGCCGCTCCTCCGCGCGCCGTGCGGGGCGCAGGGTCGGGGACGCGCCGCGCGGGGAGCCCGGGTGGAAGGTGGGGGGGCCGAGCGCGATCCGAGCCGCCGCCACCGAGCACGAGCCTCCGCCGCAGCCGCCGCCGCCGCCGCCGCCGCCCTCCGCGCTCTCTCCGCGCTCCGGACGCCCCGCCGCCGCCCCGCCCCGGCCCGGCCCCCGCGCCGCCCGCCCGCCTCCCTTAAAGGGCCCCGCGCGCCGCCCACGGCCCGCCCTGCTGGGCCTTTGTCCCCCGCGCCCCCCTCCACCTCGCCTCCCCCATCCCCCGGGCACGGGCTCCACGCGGGCCTACGTCCCCGCACTCGCTGCAAGCAGGTCGCTTCATCTCTGCGGGCTTGGTTTCTTCATCCGTAAAATGGGTCCCTGTCAGGAATTAAGGTAGTCCCCCTCATTTAGGTCCCCAAAGACTGGGCTGTTACTTAAAAAAAAAAAAAAAAAAATCAAGCCAGGCGTGATGGTGCACGCCTTTAATCCCAGCACTCAGGAGGCAGAGGTAGGAGGATTGCCATGAGTTCGAGGCCACCCTGAGACTACATAGTTAATTCCAGGTCAGCCTGGACCAGAGTGACACCCTACCTCGAAAAACAAAACAAAACAAAAAATCAATCATTCAGTCATTCAGTAGGGGCTGGAGAAATGGCTCAGCGGTTAAAGGCGCTTGCTTTCAAAGCCTGACGGCCTGGGTTCGATTCCCCAGTACCTACTTGAAGCCAGATGCACAAAGTGTTGCATGCATCTGGAATTCGCTTGTAGTAGCAGGAGCCCTGGCGTGCCTATGCTCGCTATCTATCTGTCTGTCTCTTTCTGTCTCTCAAACAAATGAATAAGCAAAAATTAAAATAATAATAAATATAGTAATAAAGGGCCGGGGAGATGGTTCTGTAGTTAAGGGCGCTTGCTTGCAAAGTTTGATAGCCCAGGTTCCGTTCGCCAGAGCACAAAGTGGCTTATGCATCTGAAGTTGATCTACAATGGCAAGAGGCCCTGGAGTGCTCATCCTCATTCTCTTTCTCCCTCTCTCATAAGTAAATAAAACATTAAAAAGAAAATCAAGAGGTCAGGCACCTTTAGTCCTAGCACTTTGGAGGCCGCAGTAACAGAACCTCTGATTTCCAGGTCAGCCTGGGCTAGAGTGAGTCCCTACCACAACTCACACACACACACACACACACACAGAGACAGAGAGAGAGAGAGAGAGAGAGAGGGAGGGAGGGATCTAAGAATGGTCACCGGCACACAGAAATCAAAAAATGGTCCCCACATGGGGCTGGGGAGATGGCTCAGCAATTGAAGGCACTTGCATGTGACTACTAGTACTGCCCTCCAGATATCAATGTCTGTCACTGTACCCCACTCCAAGCCCTGGGGATTGGGGAGGAGCAAGAGGCCAGTGACCAGGTCCTCTGGATTCACTGTCTGTGGGGAGGAGAGAGCAGGGAAGCCTGCTTCCCTTCCCTTCACTCACACAGCGCCCAGGCGAGGGCTCGGGAGGGACTTGTTAGTTAACAAGGCCACTGATCTCCCTCTGTGGAGGGCTGACTCTTCCCTGGCACTGTGCCCTGTGGTTTTCAGAAATTTTTGTTTTAGATTCTCAGAACACCTGGGAGTGGAGGTGCGGGGGGAGGAGGGGAGGTTGATGCGATTTTACAGATGACTCAACAGGAGAGAGCGGCTTCCAGACTCCTGGAGCAGATGGGTGGAAGCCACTGCCCACAGCATACTTGACACACCTAAGCTACAAGTGTGTGTGTGTGTGCGTGTGTGTGTAGGGGAGGTGCTGCTCTACACTAGTGCCGTCGCGCATCGGCAAGGCACCCAGCCACTAAGATGCTAGTCGATGAATGAATGAATGAATGATCAGTGAATGAAAGAACAGATAGGAAGCTCAGGCTGTTGGTCAGTGTTCTTATAGCCACTAAGCAGGGGGCTACCCCTGGGCCAAGAAGCCCTGACTGGGTCCCAGATTAGCCAAGGGAAGAGGGCAGGGTGATCTCTTTGGATTCCCCTCCATTTGTTCCTTCTGCTACCTTCCCTACATTTTTTTTTCATTGACAACTTCCATAATTATAGACAATAAATTATGATAATTCTATTCCTTCCCCTCCGCCACGTTCCTCTTCACAAATCTACCCTCTATCATATCCCCTTTCCCTCTCAAGTAGTCTCTCTTTTGTATTTATTTATTTGTGTTTGTGTGTGAGGTAGGGTCTCACTGTAGCCCAGGCTGACCTGGAATTCACTATGTAGTCTCAGGGTGGCCTTGAACTCATGGCGATCCTCCTACCTCTGCCTCCTGAGTGTTGGGAATAAAGACCACTACACCTGGCTCTCTCTTTTATATTGATGGCATCATCTTTCCCTCCTATTATGAGGGTCTTGTGTAGGTAGTGTCAGGCACTGCGAGGTCATGGATATCCAGGCCATTTTGTGTCTGGCGGAGCATGTTGTAAGCAGTCCTACCTTTCTTTGGCTCTTACATTCTTTCAGCCGCCTCTTTTGCAACGGCCCCTGAGGAGCCTTTTCCTTTCCTGCTTTCATCCCATTGCTCTGGGAGGAGGTTGGTCTAGATGGACTTTACAAGCAAGCTTCCTGTCCTGGGGTTGGTGGGAGGCCCTAACAGGAAGGAGAAAGGTTTAAATCATGCCCCCATCCACTTCAGGACCATCTTTACCTAAGACCACCTTCCCTATATGACTTTGTACAAGCCCTGGGCACAGCACTAACCTCATGGGTCCCTCGGTGCTGCCCACATCTTGGCAAATGGACTCTTCACTAAATTGACCTCACTGACCAGGGACCAGGATCCTCACTGACCCAGTGATTGCCTATCCAGCACCTTCTGAAGCAGAAAAGCCGCATCCAGGGGCCCTCTGATCACACTCAAATGGTCTTTCGTTGACCAGCTGGCTTCCCTCATCCTCTTACCTCATCCTCAGCACCAGCAAGTCTCCCTAATAAGGCAGAAGTGCAGACCACAAAAGTGGGAGGAACTCTGAATCAGCCTGCTTCCCAGCCTTCTCCAGGGGAAGAGACCTTGCTCCAGTGAACCTGCATGGGGAGTCAGGTTCAAAGGCCCCCTGGTGAATTTAAATTGAAGTGCTCTCCCCTCCTGTCTATGGCAGATGGGATGCTGTTATCTCCCATGTCCTTCATTCCTTTATCTTTTTTTTCTTTCAAAAAATGTCGTATTAAAGCCAGGCATGGTGGTGCACGCCTTTAATCTCAGCACTCAGGAGGCAGAGGTAAGAGGATCACTGTGGGTTCAAGGCCAGCCTGAGACTATATAGTGAATTCCAGATCAGCATGGGCTAGAGAGGGACCCTACCTTGAAAAATCAAACAAAAAAAATTATTACATTATTCAGATAAAGATTCAGCCCCAGCAAAGATGATTACAACATCCTCATGGCAAAGGAAGTTTTATATATAAATCCTGAATGTTACAGAAAATGGAACAAGCAAAACACACATGTGTGCTGGGCAGATGGCTCAGTGGTTAAAGGTGCTTGCTTGTGAAGCCTGCCAGCCTGGGTTCGATTCCCTAGCACCCATGTAAATCCAGATGCAAAAGGTGGCACATATGTCTGGAGTTTGTTTGCACTGGCAAGAGGCCCTGGCTCACCCATTTCCACCATTTTCTGTCTCTCAAATTATATATATAGTTTGTTTGTTTGGAGACAGGGTCTCATTCTGGTTCAGGCTGGCCATGAACTTATGGTGATCTTCCTACTTCTGCCTCCTGATTGCTGGGATCAAAGGTGTGTGCCACCACACCTGCCCAGCAAATACATATATCTATATTTTAAATAGTTTTTATTTCTTTATTTATTTAGGAGTATGCGTGTATGCATGAGAGAGAGAGAGAGAGAGAGAGAGAAAGAGGCGGGGGGGGGGGGGTGGCGAATGGGAGTGCCAGGGCCTCTAGCCATTGCAAATGAACTCTAGACTCATGAACCACCATGTGCATCTGGCTTACATAGGTCCTGGGGAATTGAACCTGAGTGCTTTGGCTTTGTAGACAAGTGCCTCCAGCCCAAATATATATACATATATATGTTTTTTTCTCAAAAAGAAAAACCCACATGAGATTCCCCACAACCCATGTGTGTGTGTGGTACTTTATCCACAGAGTCACCCCCCACCCCTCATCCTATGGTCTTTACACATTTCCTTCCTTCATTCATCTGTCGCTGATGACCGCTTGAATTGTCACCACCTCTAGGCTATTGTGAATAATACACCTGGGAATGCCTGTCTCCAAATGACTGCTCAAAGTCCTCCTGTATTCCCAGAAGTGGAATTTCTGGGTCATACGGCAATTGTTTTAAAAGGTTTTATTTGTTTGTTTGTTTTGTTTTCGAGGTAAGGTCTCACTCTAGCCCAGACTGCCCTGGGATTCACTATGTAATCTCAGGCTGACTTCAAATTCATGATGATCCTCCTACTTCTGCCTCCCAAGTGCTGGGATTGAACACGTGTGCTACCATGCCCTGCTTTTAAAATATTTTAAAATGATTTTTATTTATAGTTGTTTATTTATTTGAGAGAGGGAGAGGGGAAGAGGGAGGGAGAGAGAGAGAGAGAGAGAGAGAGAGAGAGAGAGAGAGAAGAGAGAAGGAGCACACCAGGGCCTCTAGCCACCGTAAACAAACTCCAGACACATGTGCCACAATGTACATCTGGCTTTATGTGGGTTCTGGGGAATTGAACCTGGGTCCTTAGGCTTCACAGACAAGCAACTTAGGTGCTAAGCCATCTCTTCAGCCCTAGAATATTTTTTAAAACATTTTTTAAATTTTTATTTATTTATTTGAGAGCGACAGACAGGGAGAGAAAGAGGGAGAGAGAGAGAGGGAGAGAGAATGGGCGCGCCAGGGCCTCCAGCCATTGCAAACGAACTCCAGATGCATGCGCCCCCTTACCTGGGTCCTGGAGAATCAAACCGGGATCCTTTGGCTTTGTAGGCAAACGCCTTAACCGCTAGGCCATCTCTCCAGCCCCAGCCTAAAATACTTTTAATGCCACTTCAAACGAACTCTACACACATGCACCACTTTGTATATCTGGCTTTACATGAGTACTGAGACTCTAACCTGGGCTGTTGGGCTTTGCAAGCAAGTGCCTTTAACCGCTGAGCCATCTCTGCAGCCCCATCACATGGTAGTTCTATTTTTATTTATTATTTTGAAGAACGTCTGCACTGTCTTTCCTGGTAGTTGCCCATTTTATATTCCCATCAGCAGTCACCTGGCTCATCTCCTTCCTCACCATGTCTGTTATTTTCTCCAGTTGTTCTTGACGACAGCCGCTCCAATGGTTGTGAAGCAGAAACTCACCATGGCTTTCCTTTTTCATATTTTATTTATTTATTTATTTGAGAGAGAGAGAAAGATGCAGAGAGAGGAAGAGAGAGCTCACCATGATTTTCATTTGCTTTTCTTTTTTTAAAAAATATTTTATTTAGGGCTGGAGAGATGGCTTAGCAGTTAAACGCTTGCCTGTGAAGCCCAAGGACTCCAGCTCAAGGCTCGATTCCCCAGGACCCACGTTAGCCAGATGTACACGGGGGCCCATGTGTCTGGAGTTCGTCTGCAGTGGCTGGAGGCCCTGGCATGCCCATTCTCTCTCTCTCTCTCTGCCTCTTTCTCTCTCTGTTGCTCTTACATAAATAAATAAAAATAAACAAAAAATTAAAAAATATTTTATTTATTTATGAGGGTGGGGGAGAACGGGCGTGCCAGGGCCTCCAGCCACTGCAAACGAACTCCAGATGCGTGCGCCCCCTTGTGTATATGGCTAACGTGGGTCCTGGGGAGTCAAACCGGGATCCTTTGGCTTTGCAGACAAATGCCTTAATCGCTAAGTCATCTCTCCAGCCCTCATTTGCTTTTCTCTAATGAGTAATGGAATGATGGAGACCATCTTTCCATGCTTTGTTGACTATTTGCATATCTTCTATGGAAAAAACATTTGCTTAAACCTTGCTGTTTTTTTTTTTTTTTTTTTTTTTTTTACATTGGCTTGCCAGCATTTTTTCCCCTGTGGCCTTGCTTTATTCTATCTGCTATGGTACCTACTCCCGCTGGGCTTTTCTTTTTTTTTTTTTTTTTTAGTTTTTCGAGGTAGGGTCTCACTTTGGTTCAGGCTGACCTGGAATTCACTATGTAGTCTCAGGGTGGCCTCGAACTCTCGGTGATCCTCCTACCTCTGCCTCCCGAGTGCTGGGATTAAAGGCGTGCGCCACCACGCCCGGCTTCGCTGGGCTTTTCTGAGTAGCCGGCATATTTTATGGGGAAGACTTGAATTGCATGCTAGTGATACCATTTAAGTTGGCTGTTCAGACTGAAAGGGTCCACCTACCTTTGCTTGGAAGAACTGAGGAGTATCTGCTAATACAAACCTCAACTCAGGGGGTCACTATAATTCTCTAGGACAAAGCTACTGTATAGTCTAGCCACATCCACCAAATTCTTTAATTATTTTTTACTTATATTTAAGCAGAGAGAGGAAGAGAGAATATGGGTGCACCAGGGCCTCTTGCTGCATCAAACAAACATGAAATTCATGAGCCCCTTTGTACATTTGGCTTTACATGGGGACTGGGGAATTGAACCTGGGTTGATATGCTTTTGTAAACAAGCACCTTTAACTGCTGAGCCAAATTTCCAGCGCCCCCCCCCCACCACCGCTTCACGTCAGACAGGTAATGTGCCGACGTCGTCACAAGCTTCGTGGGAAGGACATGTCAAGAAAACATGTGGACACCCAATGATGATGCTTAGGAACCTGTCAAAAGATCACAGAATACTTTTGCAAATTCAAGTGGGCCATGGAATCCACATCCAATGGAAAACTTGTTGCTGGGACAAAACACCCGAGCACAAGCAGCTTGAGGGAGGCGAGGGTGTGTTTCAGGCTTACGGTTTTGAGGGGCAGTTTCATCACGGCAGAGAAAGCGTGGCAGAGCCGGCAACCAGCTCACATCTTCATACATCAGCAGCAGCAGGGCAGAGGAGCAGCAAGAGTGAGTTAGCTATTGAACCCCCCAGTAGGGCTGGATTAATAATAAATATCAAGGTCCACGCCCCAGTGAACACACCGCCTCCAGCAAGGCTGGACTCTCAAGGGCTCCACCAGCTGGGGACTGAGTATGATGGTTAATCACAAATGCATGAGACCAGGGGGCACATTTTGCATTCAAACTACCACAGGAGGGAAAATCCCACCTAGAACTTGAGTCCTAAGCTTATCCAGCCAGTCATCATTCTCATAATATTTACTGTGGTTGATCGGTGGCTTGGTACTGGCCGTGGTGCATCGTATGCAAGGCATCCCATTGGTCATTATAATAGCTCACAGCGTTACATACTGTATTTCCATTCATTGATGGGAAGGTTGAAGGGGCTTGAGCAAGAAGGGGTTCTCAAAGACTGCAAAGTTGTGATAAAGCAGTATTTCAAGCCGGTCTGGTTCCAGACTTTGTGTTCAACCATAACTTTGTACCCAACACTTTTGTGATGTGTGTGACCTTGAGCAAATCACTTGGCATGTCTGTCCGTCAGTATCATTATCCAGAGGATGGGGGAGGAGCAGTCATTGATCTTATAGGCTTGTTCTGAGGTCTGAGTGAGGTAGCCCATGTAAAATTCGTGTGTGTTTATTATGTTCTACCAGCTAGACTGATAGCAGCTAACCCTCTCTCTATAATGTGCATCCAAATCCCAAATCTGACTTAAAAAAAACATATATTTATTTTTATTTATTTGCGAGCAGAGAGAGATAGAAAGAAGAAAGACAGAGCGAATGGGTGTGCCAGGCCTTCTAGCTGCTGCAAAGGAACTTCAGATGCATGCGTCACTTTGTGCATCTGACTTTACATGGGTACCAGGGAATCGAACCCAAGTTGTTAGGCTTTGCAGGCAAGCACCTTAACTGCTGAGCCATA
This sequence comes from Dipus sagitta, assembly GCA_036346955.1. Lineage (NCBI taxonomy): Eukaryota > Metazoa > Chordata > Mammalia > Rodentia > Dipodidae > Dipus > Dipus sagitta. The sequence continues at coordinate 43,982,517 of CM070777.1, read as the reverse complement.
TCTCCAGCCCCAGATCTGACTTTTAATCCTGATGCTGTGTGAACTATATCCACTCTTCCCTTGTTCTGAGCTTCTTTTTAGCCCTTAATCATACGTCTAGACCTATTCCCTTCCAGCCACCTCCCTCTTCCACACACCCCAATAATAGAAATGACTTATTACCTCCAGAAGAAAACACATTTTTTTTTTTTTGTAGTCATCCTTCCTATCTGTGTACCTTAGTGCCACCTCATCTGCTGGTGAGCTCTTCTTCCAGCTTGCCTGTCCCTTCATTAGGAAGCCTCTCCTCTGGGGTATGCGATGGCCTCCGCCCTGGATGCCATGGTGCCCATCATTCTGGGATGTAATTGTTTATGAACATCTGGCTTCCTCACCAGATGTTCAGGCGCTCAGGAGTCAGAATGGTTGTATATGTCTGAAGTGTTTCTGGTATGGACCAGCATAGAGACACCCCAGAGAGACGCTCGTGGGATGGATAAATCTGTCTGCAGCTCCTTGAACATATTGGGCCCTTGCCAGTGACAATGGAACCTCCAGTAGACTTGCTTTGGTTACCAATGCCCCTCCCTCCATCCCCGCCAGAGCCCTCTTCATGCTCACTGATCCCACACTGCTCCTGGGAGCCAGGCGTTGCCTTTGACTGCAGTGTGCTGAAGTCAGGAAGACTGGTTCACACACCTGCCGTAGCTGATTTTACTCTCCCTTCCTCATCTAGGAGCATACTTTGCAAACACGGGGACTGTGGAGAAAACCCATCAATGCCAGAGCCAAGGGACCACAGAATTCCACATGGCGGGGCCGTGTGTGAGATGTTGGAGGGCGTCACGTCCACCGACTGGAATGAGGTCTTCGTGTTTTTGTGATCTTGGTGTCTGCCTGGCTGGCAGTGTCATGAGCATGCTAGGTCAGAAATAGATGAACACGCCTGTGTCTTCCCAAAATGTCAGAATTTATTATAAAACAATAAATTCACCAGGTACAGTGGTTTCAGTGACAGAAACATGCAAGATGCTCCTTGACAAGTCTGGCCAAGGTAAGCACAGGTTCTTTTATTCCAGTCTTAAAAATATATATTTATTTATTTGAAAGCCAAGAAAGGGTTGGGGGAGAGTGAGCCACAGAGAGAGAGAGAGAGAGAGAGAGGTTGAGAGAGAGAGAAAGGGTACTCCCAAACCTCTACCTATTGCAAATGAATTCCAGACACATGTGCCCATTCGTGCATCTGACTTTATGTAGGTGCTGGGGAATTGAACCTGGGCAGTCAGGCTTTGCAAGCAAGTTCCTTATCCACTGAGCCATCTCTCCAGCCCTCATTTCAGTCTTAATTACTAATATTAATGCTCAAGTCACACATTTGCACATCACATGGTAAATATATCTCGATCTATGTATATGTGTAGGTAACAGAATGACCACAAAATGGTCAAAAGGGCAGCATTCCAAAGAGGTCTAGATACCTGAGTCTGCTGAGGTGAGACAAGGCAGCCAGCTGGAGGTCTGCAGGAGAGTAGTAGAGTCAGGCTGAAGCTCAGCTACAGAAACGAGGCCGAGTGAAGGGCAGGGCTGGGCACAGGATGGACGGCAGATGACAGTTGAACAGTGGATGGCGCAGAGCTGAAAGCCTGGAACAGTTGCAAGCTCCTTGACATACACACCCAGTGGTCAGATGACAGCCCAGTAAGGACCATTACCATCACAGTGCTAGGTGTCCACTTCTTTTGAGGGGTCCAGGAGAGGGAGTTACTCCCTTTCCTGGTCTGCTATGTCTGTTAAGTTCTTGGGCCTACAGAAATTCAGTTTTCCAGAATCCTAGAGCAAAATTGTATTCTAACCCACACAATGATCAAGTGCCATAACCCAGTGCCACCATGTTTTTTTTTTTTTTTTTTTTTTTTTTTTTTTTTGATATAGGGGTCTTGCTCTAGCCGAGGCTGACCTGGAATTCACTATATAGTCTCAGATTGGTCTCAAACTCACAGTTATCCTCCTACTTTGACCTCCCGAGTGCTAGGATTGAAGGCATGTGCCACCACACCTGGCCCATTACCATAATTCTTTTAAATATTTTTATGTATTTATTTGAGAGGTAGAGAAATAGGTAGGGAGAGAGAGAGAGAGAGAGAGAGAGAGAGAGAGAGAGAGAGAGAGAGAAAGAGAGATTGTGTGTACCAAGGCCTCAACCCACAGCAAACAAACTCCAGACAAATGTGCTATCCTGTGCATCTGGCTTATGTGGGTCCTGGGGAATTGAACCGGAGTCTTTTGGCTTTGCAGGCAAGTGCCTTAACCACTAAGCCATCTCTCCACCCCCCTGTCACCATATTTGTCTATCACTGTCCTGGGTGTCTGTCTCTCATCTGATGACCATGTAACACTCTTAAATTTACAAGTGGTGCCTTGTTTTGTTTTATTCTCATTCATTGTCCACTTTCTGTTTCTAAGTTCTTCTGTTGTTTATTTTCTGCCCCTATTTTTCTTTATAATTAGTTATTATTATTATTATTATTATTTTGAGGTAGGGTCTTGTTCTGACCCAGGCTGACCTGGAACTCACTATGTAGCCTCAGGCTGCCCTTGAACTCACAGTGATCTACCTATCTTGGCCTCTTGAGTGCTGGGATAAAGGCATGCACCACCATGCCCTGCAGAGGGACAGAGACACACACACACACACACACACACACACAAACACACACACACACACAGAGAGGAGGGGAGGAGGAAAGACAAGAGAAGAGAATAAAAGAGAAGGGAAGAGAGAGAGAGAGAGAGAGAGAGAGAGAGAGAGAGAGAGAGAGAGAATGGGCATGCCAGGGCCTCTAGCTGCCGCAAATGAACTCCAGAAGCATGTGCCACTTTGTGCATCTGGATTTAAGTGGTTACTAGGGGAATCAAACTTGAGTTGTTAGATTTTGCAGGCAAGCGCCTTAAGAGAGAGCCATCTCTCCAGCCTTATTTACCATTATTATGCCATCTATATAAAATGTGATTAAAGAGTCATGATTTGCATGATTAATTTGGGGGGAATAATATTGATTGCTGGACTATTTCAGTTGCTTTGTGGGAGTCTTTACAAATTGATACAAATTTGTCTTCCCACATATATACTCTTAACCTTCTTTTCTATGGATATTGTAAAGAACATATTTGACATACCCATTATTATTATTAATATTATTGGTTTTTTGAGTTAGGGTCTCGCTCTAGTCCAGGCTGACCTGGAATTCATTATGTATTTTCAGGGTGGCCTTGAACTCACAGTGATCCTCCTACCTCTGTCTCCAGAGTGCTGGGATTAAAGGCGTGCGCCACCATGCCGGGCCTTGACATACTTACTTATTATTATCATATAGTGTTACTAGTTTTGAGAGTAACAGAGCCCCTCTGGGCTCCGGGTGGGTGTAGCTTGGGGTTAGAGTGCCAGACATTCAACGGTCATTCTAATTCTCCTGGCCGGTGGCTTTTGAGCTCATTGTCGTATGAGTCACCAAGGATTGGCAGGTGCAGACACACAGAAGCGAAAGTGAAGCAAGAGTTATTTTAGGAAAATGAAGCAGAAAAGCTCCCAGGCTGGGAGGGGTCCTGAGCAGGCAGTCGACATGGTCACTTGAAGTGGGTTTTCTTACAAACTTGGGGATATAAACTAGGCGTCAAGTTGGGATGAGCCTCACTGGCCAAGTCCAAATGTATGTGACGGATGTGGATCAGTTGGTGGGCCAGGGAGGAGAACATAGATTTGGAAGCAGCCTATGGGCGTAGGGAAAAATGCTCAAGAAAAATTCAGGAGGGCGGGCATGGTGGTGCACACCTTTACTCCCAGTACTCAGGAGGCAGAGGTAGGAGGACTGCCATGAGTTCGAGGCCACCATGAGACTACATAGTGAATTCCAGGTCAGCCTGGGCTAGAATGAGACCCTATCTTGAAAAAAAAAAAATTAAGGAGGTAGAAGCAGGAAGCTGTTCCCTGACCACCGTCTTGGGTAAGACCAGAGATCCCTTTCGCCTCAGCAGGTTGACCTCTGTGTTCTCCTGAGCAGGTGTCCCTAGCTAACTAGCTACAGAGGAAAACTTTGCTTCTCATCTCTGTCAATAGTACTTGGACCATGTTGAGTCATTACTTCTATTACCAGGCTATTTAAAAGTTGGTAGCATTGGACTTCTGTGTGAGAAGGAAAAAACTCAGTAGCAGAGGCCAGTAAGTTAAAAAGGAGATATAATGGGAAGAGAAAGGAAGGGAGGAGGGTACTTAATAGGTTGGTATTGTATATATGTAAGTAGAAGAATAGATTAACGGGGGTAAACAGGCCCAAAGTGAGGTCAGGGGAAGAGATTGAGTAAAGGAAAGGTGGAGGGAGGGCTAATCAAAATCTAAGAGGATGCAAATAAATCATATGGAATCCTCCGGTTTTGGACAATGGAACACTCAGGAGCCCTAGATCGTTGTAAGAAAATTTTCAGAGCCGGGGATGGGATACCTTCCAGTGAGTTGTTAGCCAGGGAGGTCCCTGATGCCCCCAAAACATTATAGGCCATTGCCGAGGCCCTTGATTTCCCACCAGGAATAGATGGTAAGACCCTATTGCTGAAGACTCTACATACTTGGGCTGCAAGGCCACTGAGAAATCCTGCTGGAACTGAGCTGATAACCTCCTCCATGTAGACCAGCTGACAGAAAGCTGGAAGAAGCCATTCTACATGTAGTTCAATGGGAGAAAGAGAGACCACCAGTGAAGATACTCAACAGTGGACACTGCAAGCCTTATAATTGGCCAGCCAGGCCAAATGAGCCAATGGGTGCAATAGTGGCACATCTGTCATGGTGGAAACCAAGTGCCCTCCAATTGGACTGGAGGCCTGCTCCATGGGGGGGAATACATCCCTGATACTGAAAACTTAAAACAGGGGTAGTCATGAGCCCTAGGGGTGTAACATCTGCTGATGTCTGGAAAAATGTATATACTATGCTTATCAAACTGCCCAGTAAGCACTTCTCTTAATATTTATACCCTTATATTAACGCTACTCTCACTTTGGATAGAGAATCTTCTCTTTTCAGATGGCAGTGACCTTGGGATAAGTCAGAAGGTTTCATAGTGCTGGAAAGAAGTGACTGGAGTACTGAGTAACATCTCGATCACACCTTCCAAGGCTCAGGGTCTAATGTGGAAGAGGTGGCAGAAAGAATGTAAGAGCCAAAGGAAGGGTAGGACTCCTTACAACGTGTTCCCTCTAGACATAAAATGGCCTGGATATCCATGACCTCACAGTGCCTGATACTACCTACACAAGACCATCATAAGAGGAGGAAAAGATCATGACATCAAAATAAAAGAGAGACTGATTGAGATGGGGAGGGGATATGATGGAGAATGGAATTTCAAAGGGGAAAGTGGGGGGGAGGGAGGGTATTACCGTGGGATATTTTTAATAATCATGGAAAATGTTAATAAAAATCGAGAAAAAAGAAAAAAAAGTTGGTAGACCTGTCAGATATTACTATTAGTTTTCTGAGTAATTTTATTATCTTTTTTTTGGTAATCTCTTTATGTCTACCCCTCGAAGGGTATTGTTTAGTATATGTGCAAGATATGAGAATGGATAAGGGTTTATCTGTACTTTTGTTAATCTACAAACTCTAGTTTTAAAATATATTTAATTTCTTTCTTTCTCTACCTGCCTATTTCTGTATCTCTCTCTCAAATAAATAAATAAAAATAAAATATTAAAAAAAAACGGACTGGAAGGATGGCTTAGAGGTTAAGGCACTTGCCTGCAAAGCCAAAGGACCCAGGTTTGACTCCCCAGGACCCATGTAAGCCAGATGCACAAGGGGGAGCACGCGTCTGGGGTTCGTTTGCAGTGGCTGGAGGCCCTGGCATGCTCATTCTCTTTCTCTCTCTACCTGCCTATTTCTGTATCTCTCTCTCTCTCTCAAATAAATAAATAAAAATAAAATATTTCAAAAATGTATTTAATTTACCATAATTTCTTATATATTATAGGTATCACCTCCATACCCAAAATGCTTTCTACTTCAGGGGAGCAATACATGGTTACTTTGATTGTGTCATTGTTATAACATTTCATTGCTGTAGGTGGTAATCAATATTCCCATGACCAGACCCCTTTCGTACTGATCTCATGTCTTCTTGTTTTGTGTTATCCATATTTACCTCCCCCCCTTTGAAAAGGGGTGTGTTATAACTTAACAATTATTGTGTACCCGACAGATGCTGTCTATGACATCACAAATCTCATAGCTGTTTGTGTCCCCTGTATTGTTCTGTTTTCTGTTGCTGTAACAAAATAATATATCAAAATAATATAATATAAAAAATATATAATATATATATATATAGTCATTAGTGTTTGTAGGCAAGTACCTTAACTACCGAGCAATCTCTCCACCCCTGAAATATGGGATTTCTTTTCTCCTCTGGCCATAACATGATGCCATCTCAGAGTCAAAAACCTCGGTCATGGGCTGGAGAGATGGTTTAGCGGTTAAGCGCTTGCCTGTGAAGCCTAAGGACCCCGGTTCGAGGCTCGATTCCCCAGGACCCACATTAGCCAGATGCACAAGGAGGCGCACACATCTGGAGTTCGTTTGCATTGGCTGGAGGCCCTGGAACGCCCATTCTCTCTCTCTCTCTCTGCCTCTTTATCTCTCTGTCGTTCTCAAATAAATAAATAAAAATAAACAACAACAAAAAAATAAATGCCTCGCTCTGCTAGTCGTGGCAAACTAACTGAGAAGAACCACACGGTGACAGCCAGGCCTATGGGAAGGTTATGGGACTACTGACACTCCCTAGGAGATGGACGGAGGGTCAGGATCCTTTCCTGAAACTCCAGCCACTGCTCCTTCCTGCTCCCCGTCCCCACTGCAGCTGCAAGTGATCACGGGAGATGCTAGAGTATGCCGGAAGTGGAAGGTTAGCTGAAACGGAGACACAATTATGCAGTTTCCTGAGGTCCCCATCCATCATGGGGTGGGATATTTGCAGTGAAGCAGTTGTTTTGGGGTCACCCACACTCCTGCAAATAACCAACCCCTCACCTCTGCTCTGTAAGTAATCTCAATAAACTCACTGGTTTGCCACGTCACCCTTCAGTACAAGGTACTGTGGTCCACCGTCTGAGCCCAGGCTGTGCTGGATAAATGTTTGTTCACGACTCCTCAGGAAATGTGGACACAACACATTCAAGGCACAGCGATGCCTACCAGAGCCGCAGCATACGACCTGTGGAGGTGAAGTTCTGTTGTCAACTTGATCTGTTTAGGAATCCACAGACATTCCTCTTGGGTGGGTCTCTGAGGTTGCTAAAGGATTAATCCAAGGAGGAAGTCCTTTCCCCCAGAGTGATTGACCCCTCTAGGAGGGGGGCTTTATCTAAGGAAGCGCTTCCTCCCACCTGGCTGCCTGTGCAGCTTGCTGCCTTCCAGCGTGGACTGAAGACCAGGCCTCTCCAGGAAGCCTCCAGGCCTCCAGGGCCGGATTGGGACTGCTGAGGCATCCAGCCACGTGGACTGAGCAGCTACTGGGTTCCTTGACTCTCAGGCCTACAAACTGCTATTGTTGGATTGCCATAGATAATCCAATAAATTCCTTTCTTCTTTTCTTTTCTTTTTTTTGTTTTCAAGGCAGGGTCTGGCTCTAGTCCAGGCTGACCTAGAATTCACTATGTAGTCTCAGGATGGCTTCGAACTCACAGCAATCCTCCTGCCTCTGCCTCCCAAGTGCTGGGATTAAAGGTGTGCAACACCGCTCCTGCTTTAATAAATTCCTTTTTAATACAATTCATGCTCTCAGTTTTGTTCCTCTAGAGAGCCCTGATTAATACACTCTGTGTCTCCTTTCATTGAGAAAATGGAAGCTCAGCAAAGATGCCTGGAGTCATATTGCACGGAACATTGAGAAGCTGGGTTTGAACTCAGATCTTTCTGGCTGCCTGGACTGTATTTTCACCAAATGAAGATCTTCTTTGAGGGTAAGACTGGAGTTTTCCTACGATGATATCCACGTGGAGCAGGTGTTTCTCTGAGCTGTTGTCTCAGATCATGTCTCCTCACGTTCATTCCACCATTGTTTAGAATATTCCAGTGTCTTCCCATTGTAGTTCTGCAAGTGTCTTCTCAGAGGCCTTCAGAGTACGTGTCCACGCACTTGAAATGTAACCGCACCGATTACATTCTCATTGCTGGAGGAAAATAGCCAAGCAGAATCTGCTTATGGAAAGAAAAGGGTTAAATGTGGCTTACAGTTCAGGGAGGGTAGAGTCTATCATGGCCGGGAAGGCAGTATCGCACATCACGTCAAGTTAGCATGGAGGAAGCAGAGAGAGAAAACAGTAAGCAGGGCCCACACTTCCTCTAAAGGTTCCAGAACAGTGCAACCAGGTAAGGATTAAGTGTTCAAACAAGTAGGTCATCTGAAGCAAGATTCTCGATTGAGCGTGTTTAAAAGGCGGACACAGAGGCGCGGCGCGTGGAGGGCAGGGGCCCCGGAGTCGCTGAGGCTGAGCTTGGTGCTCGTGGTGATGGGTGATCGTGTCCGTGGGTGCTCCAGTGCAGCCCCACCGTGGCTTTGTTGTTGGAGGAGTTGCAGAGAGGTAAAGGTCTTGTTGGAAAAGTCCCCTGGGAAAAGAGTACGCGACGCCCTTACAATTGAAAAAAAAAAAAGAAAGAAAAAAAAGAAAAAGAAAAAGAAACAAGATTGAGACAGAAATAAAGGACAAGATGCAGCAGAGCTCATGGAAGAAACCAGAACTTGTCGGCAGTGAAAAGCCAGCTGCTGCGGTTGCTCCTCTTACGACAGGGTATGCAGTGAGGATCAGTCACTATGGACAGGACCAGTCAGCTAAGCTTGTGAAAATCTCCGTTGCCTTCACTGGAGTTCACCAGGTTCCCACTGAGAAGGCGCAAGTGCTTTCCACAGAGGGATCATTTGATCTTTCGGTGAAGAATCTAAATGGGGAGAATGACTCCATGGGCTGTGAAGAATCTTTTGAGACCCATCTCTGTGGAAGGCAGTTCAAAAAGAAGTCAAGACTGACACAGTTATCGCACGTAGAAGGAAAGCAGAAAACCCACGAGGGGGCTGCTTGACTCAGGTTGACAAGGAGTGCAGAGAGAAAGCAAAGGACACTGGGAAGATCCCAGCGAGGGATTCATGAATGTCCTGCGGAAAATTTATGAAGATGGAGACGATGATGAATAGCGAACCACTGATAAAGCCTGGGTGGAGTCAGGAGAGAAGCAAGCCAGGGGAGACACAGAATTCGGAGACTTCAGTTTTTGGGGGAACTGTGTTGTGGAAAGTTGTTTCCATTAAGGGAATGTTGTTGAACTGCACATAAAAATTTGACAGGTAACAATTTACACAGCCGCCTTCTAAGTGAGGGCAGTGAGTTTGTCAGGTTTTTACTGGAGGATGTATTTTATTTATTTATTTATTTAAGAGAGGGAAAGAGGCAGACAGACAGAGAGAGAGAGAGAGGAAGAGAGAGAGAGAGAGAGAGAGAAAGAAAGAAAGAAAATGGGTCTCTAGCCACTGTAAACAAACTCGAGATGCATGCGCCACCTTGTGCGTCTGGCTTATGTGGGTCTTGGGGAATCGAAACTGAGGTCCTTTGGCTTTGCAGGCAAACACCTTAACTGCTAAGCCATCTCTCCAGCCCTGGAGGATGTATTTTAAATATGCTTATTAAGCTTCCTCTGGAGATAGTTTCATTTAGTACCCTGATCATTTTGTCCAAAAAAGGGTTATATGGCATTCTTGTTAAGACATAAAAAGTGGGTCTAACCCAACGAAAATGATACATTGTGTATTTTTGTTTAGCTGTAAGGTCAAAAATAAAAGCATTTGATTGTTTGTAAATTATATCAGCTCTGCTAATGTAAAAATAAGAGTAAATCTAGAATATTCACTAGAATTCCAGTTTATACATGTATGTGAAAGTTACTGCAGAGCAGTTGACCTTTTATCACCAGCTTAGGCAGTGTATATACCATGCACTAGTCACCCAGTCACAACTGTGTGTATGTATATATATATATATATATATATATATATATATACATACATATATATATGTGTGTATATATATATACTGGTTTTTCGAAGTAGGGTCTCGCTCTAGCCCAGGCTGACCTGGAATTCACTATGTAGTCTCAGGGTGGCAAAATATATTTGTTTATGAATATAAAATTGAAACAAAATACCAACTTGACAAAAACAGATAAGCATCTTTATATGGTAAGTACTGCCACGGGCCAGATGGTTTACAGAACAGCTATGAAACAAAAATAATTTGAGAATCCGTCTATGCCTATGTTCAATAAAGTTTGATTTTTATTAAAAAAAAAAAAAAAGGTGGACACTGCCAGCCAAGTGGCTTTCCAGTCAGACTGGGTGTGCTTTTCTATTTGGCCACTAGGTGGCAGCCTCTTATGAAAGCCGGTGCACAGGTCTTCTCAGGCGCTATTACTTCGACTTCATTTCCCCCAGCGCACCCTGCGTTCCCAGGAGAACCTAACTGCTCTGATACCCTTTAAGGTTATTTTATGGACTATGTTATTATTGTGGCTTACTCAACTAAATTGCTGAAGAGCATGGTTCAAAGGGGGATCCCAGTTATGCTTTTACTAGGTAGATAGACAAGAATTGGGCGCCCAACACATGCCAGGCATTGAACAAGGCGCTTGGGAGGCATAGGCAAACGCAGCAGGTAGGGATTTTCTGTGCCATGCACTTTCTAACAGGGGAACAGACAATAAGTAGCCAACAGAATGTATAAGGGAAGTATCCAGGCCACAGAAGGTTAGTGTTCGGGATAAAATAAGTATAGCACAGGGGGCTGGAGAGATGGCTCAGCTTGCCTGCAAAGCCTGATGGCTTCTGCTCGATTCCCCAGTACCCACGTAAAACCAGATGCACAAAGTAGCGCATGCATCTGGAGTTCCTTTGCAGTAGCAGGAGGCCCTGGTGTGCCCATATCCACACTTTTTCTTCCTGCCTTCTTCTCTCTGCCTCTCTCTAAAGATAAAGAAATCAAAATAAATATATCTGAAAGAAAATAACATTGCACACGACCTCAGGAAGGGGAGCATGACCCCAGGCAGGGAGTCCCTGATTTAAAGAGTCAGTTCACATCTCCCAGCAGCATGACACCCTGAGCACCATGACACCCTCTGAGTCTGCTAGGTCCCACCTCTTGCCCATAGATTCTGAGTTCCTCAGTGGGCTTGGAGATGTGAAAAGTGAGGAGGAGGAAGAGGATGGTGATGATGAGCCGAGCAAACTGTTGCCGGTCAGGGACATGGAAGAGCCATTGACGGAGGCAGCATCACAGGGTAAGGGCGGTTGAGGACAGCCTGGTGTCATGGCTCCCGAGAGTTCCAGGTAGCCATGGGGCCTGAACTTACACTAGCACAGCCCTAGAAGAAAGGCTGGTCAGTCTGGAGGATGATCCTGGGTCACTGGCTCAAGTCAACTCGCCTAAGGCCCTGGGCAACTGCAGATGTTACTGGGGAATGATGCAGGGTGCGGATGCAGGAGGATCCTGGGCTGATGTTCATGCCCGGCACCTGTGGTGCTGTCCCAGGGCCCTATACCAATGCAGGAGCTACTGCTGCCTTGGGGACACAGCCCACAGCAACTTTTTTTGAGGTAGGGTCTCACTTTGGCTCAGGCTGACCTGGAATTCACTATGGAGTCTCAGGGTGGCCTCGAACTCATGGCGATCCTCCTACCTCTGCCTCCTGAGTGCTGGGTTTAAAGGCATGCGCCACCACGTCTGGCTCCACAGCAATTTTTAAAAATTATTTTTTTTTATTTACTTGCAAGCACAGAAATACAGAGAGAGAGAGAGAGAGAGAGAGAGAGAGAGAGAGAGAGAGAGAGAGAATATGGGCATGCCAGGGCACCTAGTCACTGCAATCAAGCACCATATGCATGCTCCACTTTGTGCATCTGACTTATGTGGGTACTGGGAATCAAACCCAAGTTGTTAGGCTTTGCAGGCAAGTGCCTTAACTGCTGAGCCATCTCTCCAGCCCATTAAAAATGTTAAAAAATATATTTGTGTGTGTGTGTGTGTGTGTGTGTGTGTGTGTTTTGGGAGTGTGGCCAGGCACGGAAGTCAGAGGACAGCCTCAGAAATATTCATCATCCCCTTCCATCTTGTTTAACCCACAGCCTCTTGTTTGCTGCTTCAAACACCAGGCTAGCTGGCCTGAGGGCTTCTAGAGGGTTCTCCTCTCTGTCTCCTCTATCCTCATACGCATACTGGAGTTACAAATGTTCACACTACCTTGTGCAGCTTTATGTGGGCTCCAGGGGTCCAAACTCACACTTGTCGTGCTTGCTGACGAAGCACTTTCTCTTTATAACAGCCTGAAATAGTTTCTCTACATACACTGAGGATCATAAAAGAATCATGTTACAGCATTTGCTGTACTGTCAAATATAATTTAGAAACTTCAAGATGCAACGAAGTAGACAAGACAGAAGACACAGAAACTGGCACCAATGGCGAGGGGTGTGATAAACACTGTCTCATGCTTTCACAGGACAAATAGACAAGAAATAAACAGACACAGAGCAGTAGTTCTCGACCATTTCAGAGCATCTGAAAAGTGCCATGTGCCCTTGCCCGTGCCCCTTGGCCAGAGTCAATCTTGTGCATAACCAAGCGTAGTCCATCCTCACCAATCCCAGACACAGAGCCCCAACATGGGAGCGCTTTCAGTAGAAATTATTCTGAGCTTAGCAATCAGACTTCCGCGTAAATCCTACCTCCATGCTTCTGTTTGTCCCTTAGGCAAGGTCTGGAAATTATTTATTTATTTATTATTTATTTATGAGAGAGAGAGAGAATGAAAATGGGTGTGCTGGGGCCTCTAGCCACTGCAAACGAACTCCAGATGCATGCACCATCCTGTGCATCTGGCTTATGTGAGTACTAGGGAATTGAACCTGGGTCCTTAAGCTTCGCAGGCAAGAGCCTTAACCACTAAAGCATCTCTCCAGCACTGGAAACTCTTTTTTAGAAAGTATTTTTTATTGGGCTGGAGAGATGGCTTAGCAGGTTAAGGAGTTTGCCTCCAAAGCCAAAGGATCCCGGTTCGACTCTCCAGGACCCACGTAAGCCAGATGCACAAGGTGGTGCATACATCTGGAGTTTGTCTGCAGTGGCTGGAGATCCTGGTACATCCATTCTCTCTCTCTGCCTCTCTGTGCTCCCTTTCTCTCTCTCTCAAATAAATAAATAAAATATATTAAAATATTTTTATTTATTTTAGAGAGATGGACAGAGAGATAATGAGAAAGAGAGGGAATGGGGGTACCAGGGCCTTTTGCCACTGTGAACAAACTCCAGACGCATGTGCCACTTTGTGCATTTGGCTTTATGTGGGTATTGGGGAGTTGAACCTGAGCAGTAGGGTTTTGCAAGCAAGCACCTTTAACCTCGGAGTCATCTCTCCAGCCCCGTGTTACAGAAACTCTTAAAGCCTTAAATCTCTTATCTATAATATGAGTACCTTAAAAGACATTTCTTACAGGTTTTGAGGAATTAAATGAGAAAATCCATGGAAAGGGCTCAACACAAGATCAAGGACACGCGTAAGCCCTCAGTGGATAAGGCTATTGTTGCTATCAGAAGCATACAGTGTAGGACACACACACACACACACACACACACACACACACACACACTCACTTTGTATCTTACAAAGAAGTCATCCTCTTTTTAGTGGTCACGGGCCAAGTACAAAAATAGTTCCTATCCGAAGTTTCCGAGGACATTTCAATTAAGCAGAGATTACCTTGCTCATCTTCATTAGCCATAAAACAAGAAGTAAGTTATGAACAACACAATTTCAAGTTAAAAATAGAAAAAAAAACTGCTTGGAAATTAGATATCAAGACACAAACTGAAAAATAGTTCTTCTAATTAGACCTTGGACCCAGGAGGAAGTCGGTGGGCTGTTACTATGAGTAAGAAGTCCTTGGGGGCTGGAGAAATGGCTCAGCAGTTAAGGTGCTTGCCTGCAAAGCATAACGACCCGGGTTTGAACCCCCAGTACCCACATAAAGTCGGATGCACAGTGGCACATGCATCTGGAGCTCATTTGCAGCAGCTGGAGGCCATGACACACTCTCTCTTCTTACAAATAAATAAATAATAATATTTCGTTTATAGTTATTGTTTTTTATTATTAATTTTTAAAAATAATAAATTAAAATAAAAATATTAAGTATTTCATTAGCATTGTTATTATATTTGTTATTATTAAAAGTCCTTGGCACTTTTTTTTTTGGTTTTTCGAGGCAAGGTCTCACTCTAGCCCAGGCTGACTTGGAATTCACTATGGAGTCTCAGGGTGGCCTCGAACTCACCGCGATCCTCCTACCTCTGCCTCCCGGGTGCTGGGATTAAAGGCGTGCGCCACCACGCCCGGCTAGTCCTTGGCACTTTTGTTCTTGACACAGAATCCAAGTATCCCTGGTTTACTCATGTCTGGTCAGTCCAGGACCATCTTCTTTCAACAGAGTTAAAAACAAGCTTGGAGGCTCCTGTAGGCTCTGAAATATTCACGAGGGCCTGAGGACAAAGACCAGATTTGAATTGCTGCCTGGGAGCCAAGCCAATGACATTGGCTGGGACAGTGGCTTTTATTGTCAAGTTAATCATAAGGAAAAATGGATTCAGGAAGACAGAGTCTTTAGAGATGGATGTATTAAGTGGAACGAGGGATAATTGGGAAGTCCTAAGCGGAAATGGAGATTAATATTTGTTGTTTTGAATTGAACAGGCCAGGGGCCGCAGGTCAGCAAGATACAGAAGAAAGCAAGTGGAAAGTGTGTGTGTGTGTGTGTGTGTGTGTGTGCGCGCACTCGTAGTAGCAGTAGGTTATAGAGTGAAATGCAAAAGGAACAACTCAATACAAGAAAGATTACTCATGGTGGAGCTGTGCTTAACAGCAAGCTATCATAGGAAGAGGCTGGAACAAACTGAACATTTAAAAGGTGGATGGCTGAGTTAAAAGATCCTAAGTAATAGGGGAGGGCAGGACGACCAAGGCAGCCTCCTTATACGAAGATATGTTCACAAGAACATTTTTCATAAATGTCTTTTATGTTGTTTTGTTTTGAGACAAGTTCTCATCCTATAGCCCAGGTTGGCTTGGAACACCGCGCAGCCCAGGGTAGCTTCAAACTCACAGCAATGCTCCTGCCTCAGCCACCCAAGGATTTACAACTGTGAGTTGACACACCTAGATCTGTAAATGCCTTTCGTGAACTGGCAGACTGAATGTGAGAGGAGGGCAGACCACAGTGACAGGGGACAGGGATGAATTTGTAACTCAGGTTGTATAGGCTGAGGGAAGCTGTGACAACGGGCGGAGATGAATGTCATAGCAGTTACCTTTTAGCCGCTGGCACAAAACAGCTGGCTGGAAGCAGCTCATGGGAGGAAAGGGTTGACTTCCACTCACAGTCTGTGGGTGATGTGTAATGGCAGAGCAGAGGCTGGGCATCATCACATCTTGTCACATCAGCTGGGAGGTGCTGGCAAGAGTGAGCTAGCTAGTTCACAATACCCAGTAGGATTGGACTCATAAACGACAAGGCCCGCCCCCCAGTGACACACTTCCTCCAAAGGCTCATGGAGTTCTGCAATGGCTGGAGCAAAGAACCTTAAATCATTTTGTAAAAAGTATATTTTATTTATTTATTTATTTATTTGAGACATAAAGAAGGGGGGAGAGAGAGAGAGAAAGAGAGAGAGGGAGAGAGAGAGAGAGAGAGAGAGAGAGAGAGAGAATGGGCACACCAGGGCCTCTAGCCACTGCAAATGAATTCCAGATGCATGTATGTGCCCCCTTGTGCATCTGGCTTATGTGGTCCTGGAGAACTGAACCGGGATCCTTTGACTTTGCAGGCTAACACCTTAACCACTAAGCCATCTTTCTAGCCCTAAATCTTTTCTTTTAATATTTTATTTTGATTTATTTATTATATGTGAGGGAAAAGGGGTGGCATATATATATATATATATATATAGAGAGAGAGAGAGAGAGAAAGAATGGGCACACCAGGGCCTCCAGCCACTACAAACCCCAGACATATGTGCTACCTTGTACATCTGGCTTATGTGGGTTCTGGGAAATCAAACCTGGGTCCTTTGGCTTTGCAGGCAAGTGCCTTAACTGCTAAGCCATCTCTTCAGCCCATTAAAACCTTAAATCTGCCAGGTATGGTAGCACTTGGGAGGCAGAGATAGGAGGAAAGCTGCGAGTTCAAGGCCACCCTGAGACTACTGAGTGAATTCTAGGTCAGCCTGGGCTACAGCGAGACACTACCTCAAAAAAGCAAAAAGCAAAAAACAAAAACAACAACAACAAAAACCCTTAAATCTTTCGTGAAATAGTGTTAACATTACATTTGAGTCAAACCATTGTGCGGCCAAGAACAGCAACAAATAATACATTGCTTTTCCAGAGAGTTATGTGAACACTGCTTGGTGCAAAGATTTTTCCTAAGAGACGTTTAATTAAATATCAAATATGCCATAGCCAGGGCTGGAGAGAAGGCTCAGCGGTTAAAGGCACTTGCTTGTAAAGCCTGACGGTCTGAATTCGATTCCCCAGTACCCACGTAAAGCCACACATGTCTGGAGTACGTTTGCAGCGGTGGGACACCCTGGTGTGCCCATTTTCCTCTCTCTTTCTCTCTTAAATAACTAAATAAAAATATTTTAAAAAATATTTATTTTTGTTTATTTATTTGACAGAGAAAGAGGGAGGGAGGGAGAGAGAGAGGGAGAGAGAGAGGGAGAGAATGGGCGCACCAGAGCCTCTAGCCACTGCAAATGAACTCCAGATGCTTGCGCCCCCTTGTGCATCTGGCTAATGTGGGTCCTGGGGAATCGAACCTGGGTCCTTTGGCTTTGCAGGCAAATGCTTTAACCACTAAGCCATTCCTCCAGCCCAGTAAAAATATTTAAAAAATATGCCGTAGCTATTGTCACAGACAGTAACAGCATGCCCTTTGGGTGTCTGCCCTGGCCAGCGCGGTGACAGCTACCACCTGTTGTCTCCGCCTTCATTTGTACTCATGAGTCCTCGCCACAACCCCGGGAAGGAGGTCAGCCATCGCATAAAGCAGGGGCGGGAGCAGTGTGAGCCGAGTCACTCACCTCAGACGCCGTATCTGAAGTGGGTGCCAAAAGAGCCTCAGTAATCAAGATAAATAATATGCTAATGCAAGTTTTTTTTTTAAAAAATCAAATGATTGCAAAAACTAAACCTATGATGAGCAAATTATCATCATTTTAAATAAAAACAAGATCAACAAGGTCACTGCCAATAAGAGGCACAAGATAGGATCCAAACACAGGCAGTCTGGCTGCAGAAGCCATGTCTTCAATGACCACTCTGTGATGCACTCAAAAACCCAACAAGCAGGGCTGGAGAGATGGCTCAGCGGTTAAGGCTCTTGCCTGCAAAGCCTAAGTACCTCGGTTTGATTCCCCAGTGCCCATGTAAAGCCAGATGCACCAAGTGGAGCATGCATCTGGAGTTTGTTTGCAGCAGCTAGAGGCCCTGGTGTACCTATCCTCATTCTTTCTCTTTCTCTCTCTCTTTGCAAATAAATAAAAATTAAAAAAAGAAACATCCAATATCAGGCTATACCTGCCTACACATGGCACTGTCCCCAGGGTCCAGTACATAGGAGACCTGCAGTTTTTTGTTTGCTGAAGGACTGTTGAATAAAGGCATAGACCTGCCTTCCAAGGTGTTCAGGCTCATGCAGTTGACGCCTGCTCTGTATTATGCAAAGGGCTTGTTGTGCCTTACAAACCTATATATGTCTTATTCCTATATAAAAATAAGTTTATGAATGTGGTGGCTTGAATTAAATGCCACCCATAGGCTCACGAGTTTTGAATACGTGGTCTCCAGCTGGTGGCAATCTGGGAAAGTTGTGGGATCTTTGGGAGGCAGAGCCTTGCTGGAGGAGGTGTGTTGTGGGGGTGGACCTTGAGGTTTATTAGTCTAGCCCTACTGGGTATAGCTAATTCACTCTGAAAGTATTTCCTTCCGCTACTGTGACAAGATGTGATACCTATGTCTGCTCCTATGTGCCATGCTTTCCCTGCCACGAGGAAGTGACCCCTTGAAACTGTGAGCTGAAATAAACCCTTTCTTCCCATCAGCTGTTTCTGCTTGGGTGTTTTGTCCCAGCCATGAGCAGGTGACTGAAAAGATGAATACATTACTGCAGTTTGTATGTACTTGGTCCCCTCCGAAAGCTGATGTCAGACTTCTATTGCCATTGTAGGCATATTAGAAAACAAGGCCTTTGAGGGCCGGAGAGATGGCTTAGCAGTTAAGGTGTTTAACTGCAAAGCCTAAGGACCCATGTTCAACTCTCAGCTCCTACATAAGCCAGATGTACAAGGTCATGCATGTGTATAAGGTGGCACATGGGTCTGGAGTTCATTTGCAGTGACTAGAGGCCCTGGCATGCCAATTCTCTCTCTCTCATTAAAAAAAAAAAAAAAAAGAAAAGAAGGCCTTTGAGATATATGTGATGAGGTCATTAAGAGTGACTAAAGCCATTCTCAAAGGAGTTTGTGGTGTGGACTGGTTCTCTGGAGACTGAGGTGTTATGGAGCAAGGCCAGAACCTGTGCTTGTCTCCCATGTGAGCCTGCTGGTCTTCTGTTTTTCTCCATGTTACCATGCAGCACCAGGCACTCACTGGGTGTGGCCACCTGATCTTGGACTTCCCAGCTTTGCTTTGCTGTGAGCAAAGCATCTTCTGTGTCCAGGTCCTCAGCCTCAGGCATTCTGTTAACAGCAATGGGAAAAGCCACAGGCGTGGGGTGCCCGCAAGTGAGAATGATTTCAATCTTGAAAACTGTGACAAACTTTGAAGGCGGCGTGACATTTGAGCTGAGATTTCTCCAGGTAGGATGGGAGAGATGCTCCTAGTGACACAGTAATATGACGGAATCCTCACACACTGCTTCTCTGCCCTACCCCCTTCTGAGATAACATGTAGCCCAGGCTGGCCTTGAATTTAAGATCTTCCTGCCTCAGCCTCCTGAGTGCTGGGTGCGGGTGCTACCACACCAGGCACAATGTTCCATTTTTAAAAATCGAAGAGAAAAGAGAGTGAGACCCTACCTCGAAAAACAAAAAATAAAATAAAAATGAAACAAAAAAAGTCATAGAAAAAATCGAAGAGGAAAGTGGTACATACTTGCATAATTAATAATTACTTTATAAAACAAATTGAAGACACGAGAGGGGAAATGATGGATGGCTTGCTGCTGCAACACATACCTGACAGGAAGTAGCCTAAGAGACCCAGGGTTTATTTTGGCTCACAGTTTGTTGTGCAGGCTTGGTGACAGAAACTTGAGGCAACTGGTCACATTGTATGCAGTCAGGAAGGAGACGCATACATACTGGTACTCAGCCCACTTTCTCCTTTTTATTTTTTATGAGAGAGAGAGAGAGAGAGAGAGAGAGAGAGAGAGAATGGGAGTGTGCCAGGACCTCCAGCCACTGCAAACGAACTCCAGACACATGCGCCACCTTGTGCGTCTGGCTTACGTGGGACCTGGAGAATCGAACCAGGGTCCTTAGGCTTCTCAGGCATGCACCTTAACCACCGAGCCATCTCTCCAGCCCACTTTCTCCTTTTTATAGAGTCCAGGACTCCCAGCCCTTGGGATGGTGCCATCCACATTTAGGGTGGGTCTTCCCACCTCAATTAACATAATCTAGAAATTCCCTCACAGATGCTCCCAGATATTAATTTGCATGGTGATTCTAAATGCCATCAGGCTGACAAGACTGAGCACCACACACCCACACAGACTGTGAGAATCTCTAGAGAATGTACCAGGGATTGTTGGAGAGCAGCTATTCATGGCTTGGCCCTCCCACAACTCTGTCCACATGTCCCCATGGGTACTCACAGAAGCTTGTCTTGTGTGAGAGTTCCTGGTTCCTCCCCCAATCCTGCCTCATGGAGCTGCCTCTGAGGGTGAATTCCCTATCCCTCAAAGCTCTCCCCAACTCCTATGTCTCAGTGTTCCTCCCACAAGCCTGGTCAAGCTGAGCCCCTATTCCCCTCTTCCCTGCATCCAGCCCACTTATTCAAGCAGTCACCTCTCCCCACTCACTGTGGGTGGGGGAACCCACATCACCCCACTCTTGGCTTCAAAGCCTTGTATAATCCACTCTCCACACGTAGACACTTCTCTCCCCTGCCTACATGGGCATAGCACATCAGCTCAACTTTCCACCTCAGCTCATACCCCTCCTAGGATCTTATACTACCTCATGTGAGCCCTAGCATTTAAAAAAAATATTTTATTTTTATTTATTTATTTGTGAGAGAAAGAGAGAGAGAGAGAGAGAGAGAGAGAGAGAGAGAGAGAGAGAGAGGGAATGTTCCAGGGCCTCCAGCCACTGCAAATGAACTCCAGATCTGTGTGTCACCTTGTGCATCTGGCTTATGTGGGTCCTGGGGAATTGAACAGTGGTCCTTTGGCTTTGCAGGCAAGTGCCATAACAGCTAAGCCATCCCTCCAGCCTGAGCCCTAGCATTTTTTTTTTTTTTGAGGTAGGGTCTCACTCTAGCTCAGGATGACCTGGGATTCACTCTGTATTCTCAGGGTGGCCTTGAACTCATGGCGATCCTCCTACCTCTGCCTCCCGAGTGCTGGGATTAAAGGCGTGCATCACCATGCCCGGCTTTAGCCCTAGCATTTTTGACAAAGCCCATCTAGGTAGGAGACAGCACTCAGACTTGCAGCTGCAGCATCCTCCCCAGAGGCCATCTGTCTTGTAGGACACCTGCTAGTTAGCTCTAGTGACAGTGCAGGGAGCCAAACAGTAACATTGGAATGGTTAGGCCCAGATGGTCAGGGATTTTGATTGGTAACTTGGAGCTGCTCTCATTTTTTAAAAAATATATTTTATTTTTATTTATTTATTTATTTGAGAGAAAGAAGGAGAGAGAGAGAGAGAGAGAGAGAGAGAGAGAGAGAGAGAGAGAGAGAGAGAGAGAGAATGGGCGCTCCAGGGCCTCCAGCCACTGTAAACAAACTCCAGATGGATGCGCCACCTTGTGCATCTGGCTTATGTGGGTCCTGGAGAGTTGAACAGGGATCCTTTGGCTTTGCAGACAAACACCGTAACTGCTAAGCCATCTCTCCAGCCCGTTGCTCTCATTTTTGTCTCTACTTCCAACTCAGAACCAACCTTAGAAATCCAAAAATGCCCCCTCACTAACCACCTGGGATGCCTGTGCCATGTTCACCCTTCATTGTCAAGTGGATTGGACTGAGATAGGAGTTTGGGAAAGCACATTCTGGTGGTCTGAATGCAAACTGTCCCCCATTACCTCGACTGTGGATGATTAAGTCTTCCACACAGCCCCTGGCTGGTGGAGCCTTTGGGAGGTGGAGCCTTGCTGGGGGTGGGCTTTGGGATTTTATAGTCCAGCCCACTTGCCAATGCTAGCTCTCTCAGACTACTTCTTTCTGCCCTGATGTGTCATCCCAGCTTTCCTCATTATAATGAAACCGTAAGCTGAGATGAACCCATTTATCTATCAGCTGATTCCAGTCGATTGTTTTGCCCCAGCAACAAGAAGGTAACTGCTACACACAATTGTTTTTAAGAAACCATTTGATTTTTAACCTTTTTAACTTTAATTTATTTGAGAGACATAGAAAGAGGCAGATGAGAAAGAGAGAGAGAGAGAGAAATGGGTGCACCAGGGTTTTCAGCCACTGTAAATAAACTCCAGATGCATGTGCTGTCTTGTGTATCTGGCTTACTTAGGTCCTGGGGAATCGAACCTGGGTCCTTTGGCTCTGCAGGCAAATGCCTTAACTGCTAAGCCATCTCTCCACCTCTGCTATGCACACTTTTGGCTATGTCTGTGAGGATCTTTCCAGAGAGGATTGGAATGTGGGTTAGTAACTGAGGGAGGAAGGCCCACCCTGAAGATGAGCAACATTGTCCAATAGGCTGATTACTCCAGATAGGCCAATAGCAGAAGGGCTAGGCATGGTGGCTTATGCCTTTAATCCCAGGCAAAGTGGGATGGTCACCATGAGTTCAAGACCAGCCTGAGACCACATAGAACAATAGCAGAAGAGCCACCAGCCCCGGACTTGCTCTCTTTGTGTCCTGGGCACCATGAGGTGAACAAGTGTCTTCTGCCACTATGTGATGTCTCATGAAAGAAACACAGAGCCAAGTAACAATGGACTCAAAGCTCTGAAATCCCAAGCCAATATCAAGCTCTCTCATTTTAAGTTGTTTACACCAGGTCTTTCGTCAAAGCTCCGAAAATCCTAGTAACACCCTGCTACTAGTTAGCCTGACTAAGCTCCATCCAGGGTACAGTTGACTCATTCCCTCCTTTCTATTCTAAAGCTCTCCTCCCTCTGCCAGCTGCAAGGGGCGACAGCTGACTCCCTTGCCATCAGAGCTCTGTAGAGAAACAGTTCTCTCTCTCATTTGGCTGGCTTTTGTTTCTTTCCACAATGGGAAACGAGCCTGCTGGGTTGGATGAAGCGGTTCCCACTTCTCGTTAAAAAAGGGGTACTATTCTCCGTGCCACGGTGCCCTCCATCTGTTCTGTCTCCACCCCCACTGGAGGCTGTTTTATGCATCAATAGCTGTAGCCACTGTTGTCGTGGGAGACGGGATAGGCGGGCATCACCTGCCGCTCTGTGAGGCCGCTGAAACTGTAGTGAATGTTCTCAAAGTCACAGGAGTGTCTTCAGGACACACATCCACTATTTCCATTCTCATGTCACCTGCCAGAAATGGCCACAGGTCTTGTCTGTCTGCAAAGAGCTGGGGAGTGTAGGGACAGATGAAAGATTTAACATGTAGAGCCAGGCGTGGTGGCACACGCCTTTAATCCCAGCACTCAGGAGGCAGAGGTAGGAGGATCCCTGTGAGTTCAAGGCCAGCCTGAGACTACACAGTGAATTCCAGGTCAGCCTGAGCTACAGTGAGACCCTACCTTGAAAAACAAAACAACAACAACAAACAACAACAAAAAAACCCAGGACAACAACAAAAAAAGACTTGACATGTAATATTATCTATATTTTATACAGCAATAATAGTGGAACTGGACTTTACTTCAAAACAATGACCGACACCTACTGAGCACTTTCTATAAGTTGGGCATTATACCAGTGTTTGATGACATTACCTCACAGAGGTACTATGATTATCCCTCATTTAAAGATACGGAAAAGGGCTGAAGAGATGGCTTAGCAGATAAGGCATTTGCCTATGAAGCCCAAGGATCCAGGTTCATTTCCCCAGTACCTACATAAGCCTATTGACACATGGTGGCTCATGCGTCTGGAGTTCATTTGCAGTGGCTTGGAGATTCTGGTGTGCCCATTTTCTCTCTCTATCTGCCTCTCTCAAATAAATAAATAAATAAAATGTTAAAAAATAAAGCTGAGGAAAATGGGGCTAAGAGAAGGTCAATAAGGGCAAAGGCTGCCGAACTCATTTGAACCCAGGTGTCTGGGCTCAGGTGCCCTCACTGGCTAGTGGGGCCACGCTACTACTGTGAGATGTTCACTACCGCCTCAGGGTGGGCCCACTGAGATGAGGGCAGAGGGGAGGGAAGTTGGCACATGTTGGGACTCACATGAGGCTGGGGTTTGTCTTGGAGGGTGGGGATGGCCAGGAAGGAGCCTTGTGGGATTGAATATCTCCGGTGGTCGGCTGGAGAGCAGACGGGGTGTTGTCACATGCAGCGGGGTGGCAGCCAGGAGAACCATGAAGGTGTTTCCTTCCTGCTGACCACGAAGCCTGCACGAGTACACAGCCCAAGGGGAGTGGGGAAAAGGAGGAGAATGGAGCCATGCTAAGGCCAGCCTCTCTTTGTAGTCCCCAACACACAGGGCCCACAGCTGCTAAGGCACCCTGAAATGAGTTGAATTCAAGAGAAATCAGCAGGAGGGGGCATGGTGGTGTGGGAGCCGGAGTGCAGGCTGGGGTGGCTCTGGGCTGGTGGGGGCATGAGCGCCCACCCAGGAGGCTGTGCTTGGGGAAGCTCTGGATCCTGGTGGTCATCTACCTTCCTGCGCTGCTCATAACAATTGGGAACACAAAACCCAGGTCTTTCACAGGAGTATGGTGGAGAGGAAGTGCCCAGGCAGCTTCCCCAGGGACCGGCAAACACCCACACGTGGGGTGTGCTCCCGACTGGACGCCGCGCTACCTGTGTCAATCAGCCTCGTCTGTGCTGACAAAACGCTTAGACTATAGACGGTGACTTAGAAAGCAGGCATCTATTCCTTACAATTCTGGTGGCCTGAAGCTGCAGATCGAGATTTCAGCTAGCGCGGTCCCTTGGCTTGCAGACAGCCACAGCCCAGATGTGCCCTCGCGTAGGGTGCGTCCTTCTTGTTTGGGAACGAATCCCTCACTTATGACCTCACCCAGCCCCAGCTATCTGCCTGAGAGTCAGTGATTTACAATTTTGAGGAGAAACTTCTTCATGGTTGGGAAAGGATGGCAGAGCAGTCAGTTGGGGGCGTCACATCTTGTCATATCAGCAGGGGTGGAGCTACACCGTCTGAAGACCCTGTCGTCCGCAGGAGTAGGGCAGACCGTCTCGCTACCTCTCTGCTTTTGTATTCCTCTCTTCTGGCTTTGCTCATCTGACCTAGAGGGTCTAGGCTTTGGTTTTGCCACCGAATATCAGTGCCCTTGACCAGAGCACCTACTGGCCTAGAGGCCTCAACTTTCCCTTCTGTCCAGTGGGCGGGTGGTGAGGATGGAGTGATGTGTGAAAAGAGCCCAGCACAAGGCAGGTCCTCAAGAACCCAACGTTCCTCAAAGAAGCTGTTCCAGGTGCCCGCCAGGTGAGGGCACTCACTCACTGCCTTTCCCATGCGCTTCTAGGGGAAGTCTTTCCACATCGCTTAGTGTCCTCCTCAGGGTGACAGACAGACAGACAGACAGACAGACAGACAGACAGACAGACAGTCAGGCAGGCAGACAGACAGACAGGTGGGTTGGATGCGCAGCAATCCATCCAAATTTACTTGATGCCTCAATTAGCTGCCTGGACAGGCCAGACACCCAACCTCTCCAAGACATCCAGTGCCCCGTGCACAGACGCCCCCGCTGGGTCCTCCACCGCCAAGGGCGTCTGGTAGCAGAGCCGCACGGTCACCGCCGCCCTGGCCCGCCCCTTGCGGGAGGCGCAGGCATGGCTCGCCGCTTGATGCCCGCGCACCGGGATGCCTGCTGGATGCTGCTGGGTCCCCTGTCTTCCCAGAGGGAGGAGGGCGAGGATCGCGGAGCTGGAGGGTTGGTGGTGGTGGTGTGTGTGTGTGGGGGGGGGGGGGCGGTGGGTGTTCCTACTTTTTCCGTGCAAGGCAGAGCGCCACAGCGACTGGTTTAGGTCGCACAGAGGATGGCAAGCTGGATGTGAAGCCAGTCCATGGGCTCCAGGAGCAGCCTTTGCGCGGTACCTAGGCCGGAAGGGGGCGCTCTGGGACACGCGGTACCCAGGCCAGAAGGGGGCGCTCTGGGACACTTGGTACCTAGGCCAGAAGGGGGCGCTCTGGGACACACTGAGCTCGGAAGCCCCCATCCTAAGAGAAAGTGATGGATGGGGAAAGAAAGTAAGCTTTCCTTCCATGTACAACTGAGTTGGGCTTCCTCAAACTGTCCGTGTTCGGTCGTTTTTACTCCATAAGACTTTTGTGAACTGCTTGCACAGCTCTTTTCTTTTTTATTAATATTTTTATTTTTTGGTCATGTAATTCTTTTAAATAACGGCTGGTGTGAACAGTGTGGGTTCTGCATTTCCAGTGGCCTGGGGTTTTTGAGTGCGGAGTCTGTTCCCTAAACAAGCCGTGTGGCCTTGGATAAGTAGTCTGACCTCTCTGATTTTTCTTGTTCATCTGTGAAACAGGGAAATTAGGGTATCTGTCTTCGAGGCGTCTTTGAGGAGCTCTTAAAATATACTTTCACTAAGAAAATGTCCAACAAATAAAAACACAATTAGAAACCCTAGGGGCTGGTGATACAGCAGTAAGCACACTGGACCAGTCCATGGACCGACTCTTCTCCAGTTCCTTCTACCTCACTGCTCTCCTCACCATGTCTCACTTTGCAGCAAATCTTCATTATTCCTCTCATTAACAGCTTACTTAGAGAGGCTTTAGGGAGCCTATTCTTTGTGATCAGGATTTTTCTTTTTCTTTCCTCCCATCCTTCTTACTTCCCTTCTTCTCTTCTTCCCTCCCTCCCTTCCTTCCTTTCTCCCTCCCTCCTTATCTCCCTTTTGTCCTGTTTTTACATGTTGTATGTATAGTATGTGTGTTGTGTTTGTGGTGTATGGACATGTGTGCACGGAGGCCAGAGAGGAACATTAGGTGTCCCCCCCCCCCCACTGCTCATCTGCATATTTTCTTGAGTCAGAGTCTCTCACTGAGTTAGAGCTTCTCGTTTAGTGAGCTCAGGTGGTTCTCTGGTTTTGACTCCTCACAACACTGGGCTTATAGACATGCCTGGTCACCTCTAGCTGGGGAATCAAACTCAGGCCCTCATGCTTACATGAGAAGTACCCTTACCTGCTGAGGCACTTCTCCAATCCCCATTTCCCTCCTTCCTTCCTTCCTGTACTTATATCTTTTATTATTCTTATTTATTTCAGAGAGAGAGAGAGAGAGAGAGAGAGAGAGAGACAGATATATAGAGAGAATGGGGCACATCAGGACCTCCAGAAGCTGCAAATGAACTTCAGACGCATGCGCCACCTTGTGCATTTGGCTTATGTGGGTCCTGGGGAATCAAACCTGGGTCCTTTGGCTTTGCAGATAAGTGCCTTAACTGCTAAGCCATCTCTCAAGCCCCCCCCTTTTTTGCTTACTTACAGAGAGAGAGAGTGAGCGAGCCAGCATGCACTTGCCAGAGTCTCTAGCCACTACAAACAAACTCCAGACGCATGTGCCACCATGTGCATCTGGCTTATGTGGTTTCTGGGGAGTTGAACCTGGGTCCTTAGGCTTTGCAGACAACTGCTAAGCCATCTCTCTAGCCCCATATTCATTCTTAAAAAAATAGGTGTTTTTTTTTTTTTTTTTTTTTTTGTTCTGAGGCAAAGTTTTACTATTCATCTCTGGCTAGCTTTGAACTCATGATGCTCCTGCCATGGCCTCTTGGGTGCTGGGAATATAGGCGTGTGACACTATTCTGGATCCTGGTTTTTTGTTTTTTTGCACTCAAGATTCCTTTTATTTAAAAATTACCCCCCCTACACACAAAATAGACCTTTACAGTAACAATAGACTACCTAATATATTATTTATAATATTATAAAATGAAGAACAAAGGGGCTGGAGAGATGGCTCAGTGGTTAAGAGAAGCAGACCACATATATTATATATA
Organism: Dipus sagitta; assembly: GCA_036346955.1. NCBI lineage: Eukaryota > Metazoa > Chordata > Mammalia > Rodentia > Dipodidae > Dipus > Dipus sagitta. The sequence goes on along the minus strand of CM070777.1, from coordinate 43,955,031 downwards.
ATAAAATAATTTTTTTAATAATAAAGTCATTAAAAAGGGACCACTGACTGGGGAGGAGGGATTTGGCAATGGCTTTGGCTACTTGCTCAGAGAGGGAAATCTGAGCTCCAGGATTCTCTCTTAAGAGAGGCTCCAATCACCAGACACTGAAGCTTGGGGTCTAGGAAAAATTGGGAGGGAGTCATGGAGTCAACTTTATCCAGCATATAAGACAAGAATTGGCAGTCGTTGGCGCACACCTGTAGTCCCAGTACCCAGGAGGCTGAAATTACTGCTTTTATTCTTATTTTTTGTAATATTCTATTTATTTACTTGTGAGAAAGGAGAGAGAGAGAGAACATGTCAGGGCCTGTTGCCACTGAAGAGGAACTCTAAATGCGCGAACCGTTCTGTGCATTTGGCTTTAAATGGGTACTGGGGCATTGAACCTGGGCCATCAGGCTTTGCAAGCAAGTGCCTTTAATCGCTGAGCCATCTCCCCAGTCTCTGCTGTTTGGCTTTTTGAGACACAATCTCACTCTGCAGCTCAGGATAGCCTGGAGCTCATGACCCTCCAGCCTCAGAGTCCTGTGTGCTGGGGCTGCAGGTATGCCTCACCATGCTAGGCCGAGGCCATGGAGTGTGTGACCAGAGGCCCCGTGGCTGTCATTGAGCTTTCCAGAATAGTCCAGATGTCTTTGGCAGGAAAACAAAAATTGCACGAGGCCATGACCCCTGAGGCCACTGGGCTGTGCACTCCACACAGCATGCTCCATGAGGCCTGTCCTGCGGGTATTCTGTGTGGGGGGTTATGTTGACCACCCTTTGAGGAAATGACGACTATAGCCAACTGTAAGTGGGAAGAAAGAGGTGCAGAGAGGTTAGGCATTTCCCCCTGGTCACTCAGCAGCAAGCGGCCAAGCTGGAGAGTGAAATGAAAGCCTTTCTGAGTTCCGGGTCCACCCTTTCTTTTGTCCTGGGCCGTCATCTTCAATGTTGTGGTTGGAGACTCTGAGCGATCACTTCTTTCAGTGGTGGGCTGTACTTTAGACCCATATTTCCACAGTCCTAGACAGCTTGCCCTGCCCTGCAGGCTGGAGGGCAAAGCTTACCAGCACCAGTACCATTGCTGCTACCTGTCCGCACAACCCAGGCCTTGGTAAGTATCTGTTTATAGGACTGGACTCAGACCCGAAGGTTGTAGAAGCAAGTCTTTGCTCTTGAGGTTACTTGCATGATGGTCAGGGTCAATTCAGACAGACACCATGGCACCTAGCTGGGTGGTGGCTGGACATCTCACTCACTCAGGTGTTCTTTTATCCCACATGAAGACCAAGGTATGGTACAGCAGTCATGTCCACATTTCTGGGACAAAACACCAGACCAGAAACAGCCCCTGGGAGGGAGGAGTTTATCTCGGCTTACAGTCTCCAGGGAAAGCATGGCAGAGCAGAGACTAGGCGTCACATCTTGCCACATCAGCGGGGAGGTAACAGAAAGAATGAGCTAGCTCTGAGCACCTAGTGGGTGAGGGAGGAAGGGAAAGGTTGTGATGGACCTCAGAGATTGTGATCCCTGCTGGTCCTCACACCCTCGTGACTGCAGCCCGTGAGAGTGTGAGTCCCTCCTACACTCCTGACCCCTAGAGACCCTGACAAGGAATGCATAGCTTTTTTTTTTTTTTTTTTTTTGAGGTAGGGTCTCACTCTAGTCCAGGCTGACCTGGAATTCATTATGCATTCTCAGGATGGCCTTAAACTCACAGTGATTCTCCTGCCCTCCTACCTCTGCATCCTGAGTGCTGGGGTTAAGGGCATGTGCCACCATGCCTGGATGCATAGCTTTTGGTCTCAGGACTGTTATATGGCAGTAGATAGCTAATGTAGGTGGTCAATAACAGTCCTGTCATTGTATGCTCTGTGGCCCCAGAATTGCCATCAAGGCATTGCTTCACAATCCCTGATTGTTTCTCATGAACTTACAACGAGCATTTTTTCCCATTTTTTTGTGAGAGAGAGATAGAGAGAGAGAGAGAGAGAGAGAGAGGAGAGAGAGAGAGAATTGGTGCACCAAGGCCTCAGCCACTGCAATTGAACTCCAGATTCTTGCACCACCTAGTGGGCATGTGTGACCTTGCACTTGCCTCACCTTTGTGCATCAGGCTGACATGGGATCTGGAGAGTCAAACATGGGTCCGTAAGCTCCACAGGCAAGTGCCTTGACTGCTAAGCCATCTCTCCAGCCCTACAAAGAGCATTTTAATTGCCCAGCACTGGTATGTGCCTCGATGTGTGTGTGTGTGTGTGTGTGTGTGTGTGTGACTGAGTCCCCGCCCCCACCTCTTCCCTCATGGGTCCATCATATGTCTCCTGGATGGGGACAGTGTTTTATTTCCTGTGCCTCCAAAGCCTGGCATGGGGCATGGCACTAAGTAGCCTTGAACTCAGAGGGAATCAATGGCATGACCTGGATGCTGGGGCAACAAGAGACTATTTAGGTCTCATAGAAACTGGGGTGGTGCACTTGGAGCAGCCTGACCTGCTGGGGAGCTGGGAGATTCCTCAGAATTGGTTTGCGATGTGCAGGTAATTTGGAAGGTAGTGGGGCAGGCAGGGTGGGGAGGCGGCTGGAGGCGGTGTGGTAACTGTCTCTCCAGGACACGGGCTTCTCCTTTATGTTGTCAGCCCCATCCCTCCAGTCATTCCGTTTGGTCTTCGAAGACCAACAAAGTGACAGTCTCCTGGCTGACCGCTTTCTGCCCAGCTCTGATTTGATAGATCGCACCAGGAGAGAGGCTATGTCTGTCTTGTCAATTATACAATTATACAGTGCCCCACACATAGTAGGTGCAAAAAATCACATCTTGTGAGGGAAGGAATGGATGAGTGGGTGTGGGTCCCTGGATCCTCGGGGCCGCGGTTCCCCTGAAGGTGTCTAGGCAACGGTGGAGAGCAGGGTCTTGAGCGGCCGTGAGCGCGGTGAAAGAACCACTTTTCGGGAGGCAGTCTCGGTGAACAGCTCCTTTTATTTGTGAGGGAAATGGGTTTATAATAAGCAGTTGAGAGCGGAAAGAGGGTCCTAAGGGGATTGGTGGGCTCAAAGGTTGCTAGCCTATGCCTAGGGACGTTCATTCTAGCACATAGGGAGGAGAGTCAGGTGATCTACATAGTGGTGGGAAGAGGGTCACAGGGGGATGGGCTGTGTGAAGGCTGCTGGCTGATAAGGAGTTTCCTAGGCAACTGGCCAAAGGTCACAGGGCTCTGGCAAAGCCTAAGTTCAGGTGTGCCGGGCTTGGAGAGGGCATAGGCCTCCTGTAGCCCAGGGATCCTTAGCTGTGCCTGGAAGCTCAGGCCCCTCTCCTGAAGGCTCCAGCCTGTGCCTGGCAATGTCCAATAAGTGGGGCTCATTGACCCCCTCACATAACAAATAAAAAGAAGCTCGGCTGTGAGAAGCCCTGGCTAAAGGAGAGGGGGAAGAGAGAGAGAGAGAGAAGAGAGAGAGAGAGAGAGGAGAGAGAAGGGTGGGAGACTATTCCAGGTCAGGAAACAGCATATGCAGTGGTCCTAGGATGTAGCAGTTACCATGTTGTCACTGGGACAAAACAACCGACCAAAGCAGCTCATGGAACGAGTTTATTTCAGCTCACAGTCTCAAGGGGATGTTTCATCATGGTAGAGAAGGCATAGCATGAGTGGGATGCTGGTTCACATATCAACAGGGAGGCATAGAGAGAATGAACTGAGCTCTGAACACCCAGTGGGCTGGAATAATAACCCTCAAGGTCTACCAGCAGGAGCATACCTCCTCTAACAAGGCTCCACCTTCCAAAGTCTCCATCATCTGGTGATGGAGTATGTGGCTTCATCATAAACACATGAGGCTATGGGGGGGGGGGCGTTCCCCATTCAAACCACCACATAGCACAAAACAAAGCTTGCAGCTGGAACCCATGCACCTAAATAGCCCCTTTCATTATCCCCACAGTACTCAGGGGGTAAGGCCCCTATTGCCACCACACCGATAGAAAGATCTCTCGTCCTCTCTAAGGCTGGGGCCATGGGAGTAGATAGCACTTTGGCTTGGCATGGAGACTGCTTGGGGCTGGGCTGGGCTCTGCTAGTAAATAGCTATGTTTATCTGTATTACCTCCCTCATTTTTCTCCTTTTCCAAGTGGAGATAACAGTAGAACCCAACTAATGGGGAATCATAGTTGACTGTGTCCATGTGTTGGAGTTTTTTCTGTTGCTGTGCTGGGGACCCACTCAGGTCCTCATAAATGCTATGCAAGCCCCCCCCCCCACCACTGAGCTACACCTCCAGTCTGAGTGTTGGAAATGGAATCCTCACATTCATATGTTGACAGTGTTTGGAGATGGGCCTTCTAGGAGGTAATTTACAATAAGAGGTTATAAGGTGGGGTTCCATGATGGTAAGGATGGTTTTGTAAGAAGAGGAAGATGACAGAGCAAATTCACTTGCTCTGCACCATAATTATACGTTAGCTCTGTTAGCACGTAACACAAGGCCCTCGCCAGCACACCAGCGCCATGCTCTCAGACTTCACAGCTTCCGGAAGTGTCAGCCAAATCAACTCCTGTTGTTCATCCATCCCCCAGCCTCAGGTATGTTGCTGCAGTGACAGAAGGTGCGCTGTTGAAACCTAGGAGTCGTGTGCCACTCACTGGGCTCATGCACGGAGGGTCCTTGAAACTCTCCGCTCGTGTGCGGAGCAGAGCTGCGCAGAGGTGAACCATGTGGGGCGTGTCTCGGAAGTTACCCTCCTGGAGGACTTCCCTGTCCTGCTGAGGTCCATTTGAGCTCTGTTCTGCCGTCCCCTGCAGGGCATGATGGGAATGGAAGGAACACCTGACCTCTGCATGAGGCCTCTGGGTTCTCGAGGGTTGCTGATGGTACACCCACTAGGCCTGTTGTCTCCATTTCCAGACAAAACCAAGCTTGGCTGCTTCAGAGGTGCAGGAGAGAGAGAGAGAGAGAGAGAACTGCTATTTTAAGGCAACTGTTTTTGTCACTGCTGAGAAGCAGCCAGGACCGACATGGGGCGGGGGAGGAGGAAGGCCCCTGGCTGAGTCACCACCAACGGGGCCTGTGTGGGGCCGGGATGCTGCGGAGAGGGAGCGCAGGAGGCTGGCTTCCACCTGGGGCACCTGCCCAGGGCAGAGTAAAGGTTCAGACAGCAGTCTTCTCCAATGCCAATTCGGGGATGCCTCTGTGTCACGCATGGGGAAACTGAGGCAGAGATCTGTGAGCAAGGGGACTCTTTCCTTTGTAAATGACAGAAGTTTCCAATTTGTTTGACCTAGCTTCCAGCTTGAATCCTTGAATCGTGCAGGTACAACAATGCTCCACGGTCCTTACAGGGATAGCTCTGGGACCTGACTGAGAGTGTTGTGATTTTCTTTTGTTAAGAAAAAATAAAAAGAAGCTGGCTGAAGTGATGGCTCAGTGGTTACAGAGGCTTGCTTGCAAAGCCTGATGGCCAGGACTCAATCCCCTAGCCCCCTATACAGCCAGATGCACCAAGTAGTACATGTATCTGGAGTTCATTTGGAGCAGCAAAAGGCCCAGGGGGTGCCTACACTCTCTCTTTCATTCTCTCATAAGTAAATAACGAGTTGCAGAAGAAAGTATACAGTGGTTACTTATTTACAAAAACAAAAGCTGGGCTGAAAGATGGCTCAGTGGCTAAGGCACTTGTCTGCAAAGCCTAATGACCCAGGTTTGATTCCCCAGGACCTATGTAAAGCCTGATGCACAAGGTGGCGTAAGCATTTGGAGTTCATCTGCAGTGGCTAGAGGCCCTAGCCACATCTATTCTCTCTCTCTCTCTTTTCTCTCTGTCTCTTTCTGCATGAAAATAGATTAGCAACATATTTAAAAAAAAAACAAAAACAACAGCCAACTGTGGTTTCTTAGCCTGCCAGATCCACAAACACAGAAGGGCTTGGAGAAAGTTCTGGAATGGTGTGGACCACCAGGGGCAGGACTATAGCCCTTTAGAGGAGCCTGGATGGGAAAGGTAGGAGAGAGAACCCATCTTCATTACAATTGTTTAAATTACTAAGAGAACCTCTTTTTCTTTTGCTTATTTTATTTGAGTGAGAGAGAAAGAGGCAAATATATGTATGTGTATATACATATATATGGGGTGGGGGGAGAATGGGTGCATCGGGGCCTTCAGCTGCTGCAAACAAACTCCAGATGCATGCACCACCTTGTGCATCTGGCTTACATGGGTCCTTACATGGGTGAATTGAACCTGGGTCCTTTGGCTTTGCAGGCAAGCACCTTAACTGCTAAGCCATCCCTTCAGCCAGAACCTTTTTTAAAAAAGTGTGTGTGTATGTTACATGCATGTGTGTATCTGTGTTTGTATGTGTGTGGGTTGTCCACATACGTGTCCTCTCCAAACAGGAGGTCATCACATGGAGAAAGTAGATCTGGTGACCAATCCAGAGGCAGCTCCTGGGAGGGAGAAAGAGGCCATTTTGAATGAGGCTAGTAGGCAACCTGCCTGCCTTGCTTCTGTGAGGCTGGGTTTCAGATGCAGCTCCCGCCTTAAGCCGTCATGAAGCACCACACATCACTATGGGGTCGCTCACAGGAAAGCTCTCACCTCAAACCTAAACGGAGTCATCTCACTTTCCCAGACTCAGGACAGGGAGAGCCAACAGAGTTTTCCCAAACAGGCCAGTTTCAACCACCATGACAAGGCAGTCCCCTCTGCCTCAATCCACACACATGAAAAGATAACCTGGGACTGGAGAGATGGCTTATCAGCTAAGGTGCTTGCCTGCGAAGCCTAAGGATGCAGGTTCCATTTCCCGGTACCCATATAAGCCAGATGCACATGGTGGCACATGCGTCTGGAGTTCATTTGCAGTGGCTAGAGGCCCTGGCATGCCCATTCTCTCTCTCCTCTCCTTTCTCTGTGTCAGATAGATAAATAAAAGTTAAAAAAAAAATGATAACCCGAAGTACTGTTGCCTGCCAGTGAATTGCTCGTCTTACAAGGACAGCTGTCTTTGTTTCTGTGTCCTCTGGCCTCTCCTGTCTGTAAGGCTGGCCTCCTCTGCTCAGCCGTCGGAAGGCCCAAACTAGTTCACTAGATGGAGTTTGTTCCATTCTAGCATCACATCATACGCCAGTGAAGATCTTTAAAGGAAGTTGTAATTTTCGTCCTTTGACAAGTAGCATTAAGAATCAGATCAACTTGAGCCTCCACCCTGGCTCGGCTCTTTCCTGACTTTGTATTTGTGTGCAGGTTCTTTCTTGGTCTTCCCCCTCCTCCCAACCCCACCACGCCGCGCCCTCTGCACGCCTGTGTCACATGCTCTGTAACCCAGGGCCCTCCTTGCGTGTCGGTCATGTGGGCTCTGGCATAGGCTTCCATTTAACTGCTGTGTGAGGGCACCCTTCAGGAATCTTGGGTTGGAAGAGATGGAAGAAAAAGTTCATGGAACACCCCAGCCCAAAGGTGGCTTCATCCTGCCTCTCTAACTATATGTTGGGTTGGCTCCCGTGAGGAAGCCTCCGGTATGGGACAGTCCTCCCCTCTGGGTCCCCACACAGCAGTGCGCAGAATGACTTCTGTCTTCGTTCCTCGGAGGAGGGAGGAGGCAACACCTTTGGGCAATGAAGCTCCATTGTGACTGGCCGTCTGGGTCACAGGCCTCCCTCAGAAGGACAGATCAGGACAGCTGGACTCTTTCAGCAAACAGGCAGGCCATAGGTCAACCTTGGGATGAGATCAGTGAACTTCCCTGGTCTGAGGTTTTTTGGGGGGGGGGAGGGAAGAGGGGGCGGCAAGCTTCACTGCCCTGGAGGCCTGTGCCATCTAGGTGGGGAGGAACAAGTGAGTTCCCATAGAGTGTGGGGAGGGTGGAGGCTACGGTGTCCTCACACACAGCAGACTGGGCCACCTGTCCCTGGAGAAGCTGGACAGTGATCACTGTGCTTGCAAAGTCACCTGCTGGTGGGGGTGGGGTGGGGTGGGGATAGGGAGATACCTGAGTTATTACAGTGCTTACCTTGTAAGCCAGAGGACGTGAGTTCTACCCCCAGTACACATGTCACCAAAGCAGGATATGGTGGCATGCGCTTGCGATGCTGGTGCTGGGGAGGCAGAGACGGGCAGGTCCTGGGAGCCCTCTGACCAGGCAGTCCAGCCTAACTGGCGAGTTCCAGGACAGCTAGAAACTGGGAGAAGGCATTCTCCTGAGGAGTGGTACCCGATATGTCTTCTGGTATCCATGTGCACCTTGTGGGGATCAGAGCTTCTAGACCCTTAATTTCTTTCTTTTTTTTTTTTAAAACAACTTTTTATTGATAACTTCCATAAATACAAACAATATACCATGATCACAATCCCCTCCACCACTTTCCCTTTCCAGCCTCCCAGTCCCCCCCTCCGCTTAATCTCTTCTTCTTTGCAATTACTCTGTCTTCTATTTTGATGCCTTCATTTCTCTTCCTCCTATTATGCAAGTTTTGTGTACGTAGGGTCAGCCACTGTGAGATCGTGAATACCATGGGCACTTTTTTTTTGGTTATTTTGTTTTTGGAGGTAGGGTCTTGCTCTAGTCTCCTAGAATTCACTATGTAGTCTCAAGGTGGCCTTGAACTTAGAGCAATCCTCTTACCTCTACCTCCTGAATACTGGGACTAAAGGTGTGCGCCACCATGTCCAGCTTACTACTTTGTGTCTAGATATTTGTATTGCAAGCAGTCCTCTCCTTCCTTTAGCTCTTACATTTTTTCTGTCATCTCTCCCACAATGGTCCCCGAGACTCGGAGGGTGTGACAGAGATGTCTCGTTGAGTGCTGAACAGTCCACTGTCACTTCTCAGTACTCTGTTGAGTTTTGAGTCACCCCAGCACTAAGTAGGTCTTATTTCCCAAGCAAGTAAACGGAAGTTACACTGTAACAGGAAGGGGGGGGAAATTGGGGTTTTGGGGTGCTTTCTGGAACCCCAAGCCCTGAGTTCATATCTGCAAACTAACCAAAGAATTGGCAATTCCAGATGTAAGAAAATGATTTTTAAAATATCACATTTTATTTGGATCTTACAAAGGAATGGGGAAGGGAGAAAACTGGGAGGTGAAGGAAGATAAAGTGGGGAGAAGAGAGGTACACCACTTGGAGCCCCAAAGCCTATGTAGGCTACATGTAGTCCAGAAGCCCATGTAAATCAACATGGATCTTAGAAAAAAAGAATCCAAAACATGAAAGTTTTTTTTTTTTTTTTAAAGTGCACTTCCAAAAAGATTAAAGGTGAAGACAGTGATAAAAAGTAAAAAGTGTCTTTTCCCACCTTGGCATGGCTGCCAAAGTGGGAGAGAAACCTTACCCATCCAAGGACCCAAGAACGTTGCTGCCAGTTAGAGAGAGAGAGAGAGAGAGAGAGAGAGGCCTGACTGTCTGTGGATCTAGGAGGATATAATTTAGAATTTGTACCACTATACCTGGACACTCCTACACTATGTGTCCCAGCCAACAGGCCCGGGCTTAGAGAAGAAATCCACCCACACCCGGGCAGGGTGCGCGCTCAAGAGAGATCTAACTAGATAGGATGGGCAAGCGCTCAATCCCGCATGTGACACAGGTGGAGCGAGGGTGTGCCGTCCTGAGATCCCTCCCTTTAGGCGCTGTCCTTGTCCCGTCTAATTAAACTAACTGCCTACTCTGACACCCCCCGCCCCCGCAACATGACCTACAGGATTTCAGCCAGGTATAAGACTGCATTAGTCACCTTTCTCATTGCTGTGACCAAATACCCGACAGAAATAACTGAAGGGTGGAAAGGTTTATTTTGGCCCCTGTTCCCAGAGGCTTCCTTCAGTCCATAGTGGCGAAGGCATAGTGGCTGGGGTGACTCCGTTATAGTGTAGTGGCAGGAGCTTCGTCACATAGCATGGCAGCAGGCAGGAAGCAAGGGGAAACAGGTTGGGACACACACACACACACACACACACACACACACACACAGAGAGAGAAAGAGAGAGAGAGAGAGAGAGAGAGAAATCCTGCTGGAGTAGTAGCCTGCTTCCAACAGCCGGGTCCCATCTCCCAAAGGTTCCATAGACTCCAAAGTGATGGCTCACCTGGGAAACCAAGTATTCAAAATGTGAGGCCGTGGAAGGCATTTCAGATCTAGACCATATCAGACTGATTGTGTCCAAGTTCAGGCCCATGGGGTGGGAGTGTCAAACAGATGCTCTTAAGTGGAGGAGAGTGGAGAGTGTGCCACGGGGCTCGTCCAAAGAGCCTCGTCTACATCGCAGTGGTCTGATAGGGAGGCTCCCGAGGAGCAGGCAGGTCTGTCTGTAGTTGGGTGTGGCTCCACACTTGGGCTGGTGGGGGTTCCAGACTTGGAGCTGGTTGGGTGGGTCACCTTAGAATCTTTTCCATGAGCTCTTGATGTTATCTCTCTGGTTCCATAGAAAGAAAGAGCGGGAACACAGCGCCAGACACACCTGCCAATTGCTGGCTGTGTGAACTTGTACAGGTCCCTCACGCCTCTGATTTCTCCTCAGCTGTCCAGTGAGACCAACCACCTGCCTTTCCAGGGGATTCGGAAGAAGGAGTGAGCTAGGATGTGTGTGATGGCCACAGCCAGTGCCAACAAGAACAGAGCTCCCAATATCCAGCCCTGGCCAGGTGTTTGTCTCCAGGTCTGTCTCAGAGCTGTGTCTGAGGCTTCCTGGGGAGGAAGAGATATTCTGTCTGGCATCTTCAGGTGAGTGGGAATTGATTTTAGAATGATCCAAGCCAGCCTGGGCATGCTGCCCCTCTGGGTCGTTTCTGCCCACTGGCCACCCACACTCTTGGGAAGCTCTTCTCCCACCTTTCGGTGCTGCCTCTGAGGTCAGCCGCAGGATTAGCAAAGGTGATTCATCCTCGGAAAAGAAAGCCAAGTCTAAGGATCAAAGCAACATAGGAAACTCCTTTTACCCCAGGGATTGGGAGAGGCTGGAAGGGACCAACACACTGCATTGTCAAGCCCAGCTGGGTGCAGCATGTGTGACGCACTAAGGAGTGGAAAAATAAATAAATAAATAAATAAATAAATAAATAAATAAATAAAAAAGGAGGGCTGGGGCTGGAGAGATTGCTTAGCCATTAAGGCATTTGCCTGCAAAGCCGAAGGACCTTGGTTCAATTCTCTAGGACTCACGTAAGTCAGATGCACAAGGTGGCGTATGCATCCTGGAGTTAGTTTGCAGTGGCTGGAGGCCCTGGTGCACCCATTCTTTTTCTCTCTCTCTGTCTGCCTCTCTCTCTCTCTCTTAAATAAATAATAAATAAAGGGGGCTGGAGAGATGGCTTAGCTGGTTAAGGCGCTTGCCTGCGAAGCCTAAGGACTCATGTTTGGCTCTCCACATCCCACGTAAGCCAGATGCATAAAGGTGAGGCAAATGCAAGTTTGCACATGCCCGCTAGGTGGCGCAGGCATCTGGAGTTTGATTGCGATGGCTGGGCCCTGCTGTGCCAATTCTTTCTCTTTCTCTAAAAATTTTTCTTTTCTTTTCTTTTCTTTTCTTTCCTTTCCTTTTCTTTTCTTTTCTTTTTTTTTTTTAAAGAAGTGGGAGACACCTCTCCACACAGTAGCCACTTGTAATATTCTCTGAGCCTGAGAGGCACTGGCCTCCAATGGACTCTGAGACACATGTGCCGCCCTTTCCAGAGGATCTGCACTGAAGAGAGTGGGGGGGGGGGATGCAGTTCTACTCAAGGCCAGGTCACGCCACACCATCCTATTGTCACAACAGACTAAGGATGAATAGTCTGTTGCATGGATGAGAAAACCCAGAAGCGAAGAGGTGACTTGGCTAGGGTTACAATGCTGTGCACTGGCCAACCTGGGACTGAATAAGTGTGTGTGTATGTCTGTGTGTGTAAGGTGGTGATGCTTGTGGTTGTTCACATGTGTGTGTAGATGTGCATGCCCATGGACATACATGCAGAAGAAGATGGTGAGTGTCCTCCTCTGTCATTCTTCTGCCTCGTTTCCCTAAGACAGAGTCTCTCACAGAACCTAGAGCTCCTTGTTTTTTTTTTTTTTGGTTAGCTTGGCAGACCAAGGAGCCCAGTGCTCCTCCTATCTCTGTCCCCCATAGCACTGGGATTACAGATGTGTATAATACTGTCTGGCTTTTAACATGGGTGCTGGGGATTGAACTCGGGTCCCATGCTTGCGCAGCCAATGCTGTTACTCACTGAGCCATCTGCCCAAACCTGGGATTTCTTATTTCTTAACATCTTCTGTATACCAGGCCCTGTATGCACCGTGGGCTGGGGGCCCAGCAATGTGCAGAGCGAAGTCTCTACCATCTGGGGCTTATGTTTTATTTGTGATGCTACAGACCATAAATACATGTACAAAATGATCTGAAATCCCTGTAAGTGTTAGGAGGAGAAAACAAGGAGAGGGAATACGGGGAGTGCGAGACAGGGTGCTGGGTAGGGATGAGCTACTCCTTTAGCGCGGTGGGCCAGGAGAGGGAAGTGACTGGAGTTGAGGTCGGAATGAGGCAAGGAACTGATCCAGGCTGAGCATTCCAGGCCAAGGAAAAGCCCCCTCAGAGCCCGAGGCTGCTACCATCGTGTGGCACCTGCAGAAGGTAGAGAAGAGGGACAGACATGGAGGTCGGATGTGAGGATGTGAGTTTGCAGGTGCTCTGATCCCCACCGTAGGGTCCTCCCCCACTGGGTCCTGTCAGCCCAGGTTTCCAGGCCTCCTGCTGTGTACAAAGACACTGGAGAGACTGGGCAGCAGCCCGTGAGCAGTGGTTAGGGGCTCAGAGCCCGTGGGAGTCGGCTCCCCCCTCCCCCCTATCATTTCCTAAGTGCGGCTGCATGCCAGGCGGGGGGTATTACCCCATCTCCGTGCCTGTCGCCTTTCTGCCAGCTCCGCTTCACACTTGAGAAATGTCACGCTCAGTTTAGCGAGGGTCACACGGCTGCAGGTAGAGCCCCCGCGGGCCCAGACTGTGGGAACTGCCTTCCTGACCTCGTGGGATCTTTGAGGGTTCTGGCAGCCCAGCCGCCTTGAGGGCCCCGTCCCCTGCAGACAGGGCCAGCAGACACGCACTGAATGCCAAATGTGCATGTGTCCAGCCCTGTCTCCGCTCCCTCTGGGCATCTTCCCAGGACCTCAGGCCCCGCCGGCCATTAGCATTATCAGCCTCTGATAGGGAACAGTGGCCCTGCTGACCTGGGAGTTTCCAGGAGGAACCCTATCTAAGTGTTTTCCCTTCATGGCCCGTGACCTGTGGCCCCTTGCCAGATGAGTACTGTGAGAGTGAGAAAGAGATGCTTCAAAGCTGGAACAAGAGCCCAGCCATTTAGAAGTAGATATCAAAAGTATTAAAATTGCTCTCTCATCCTTTGGGCCTCTCCTCAGTTCCCAAGCTTGGAATTTATTCAGGGGAAATCACAAGATGTGTGCAAAGAGAAATGTACTGGCGTGGGAAATTCTCTGTATCGATCCGGTATCCAACCCCTAATCTACACATGTAGATATATACTTATCTAGCATATAGATGCAGGTTTAAAACATGTTACTTTCTTACCTTATCTTTAAAATCCCAGTTTGGGGCTAGAGGGATGGCTTAGCGGTTAAGGTGTTTGCCTGTAAAGCCAAAGGACCCAGGTTTGATTCCCCAGGACCCACATAAGCCAGATGCACAAGGAGCTCATGTGTCTGGAGTTCGTTTGCAGTGGCTGGAGGCCCTGGTGTGCCTATTCTCTCTCTCCTCTCTCCTCTTTCTCTGTCAAATAAATAAATAAATAAAAATAAAATATCTTAAAATCCTAGTTTGGATCCAGGCTTGGTATACCCACCCATAATTCCTGGACTCAGGAAGCAGAGGCAGTTGGATGGGAAGTTCAAGGCCAGCTTGAGCTGCACAGCGAGACCTTGTCTCTAAAACAACAACAAAAACAACAAACCATCAAACACACACACACATACAGACAGACATAATTACATACATACATGCATACAATAAAACCCAGGTCTGGAAAATCCTCTTTCCATTTCCTTGGTGTAGTGTGTCCTGGGTTGTGGTTGAGAGGCCCTACTTGGCTTTCTTTTGGGGATTTCTGGGGAGTGGGCAGCCAGTGACACAAAGCTGGAGAGTTGCCTGGAAAGCCACACACCTCCTGAATGTTCCATTATCAAGAGTATTTGAGAATCCATGGCCACTTCATTGTTTCCCCCACTCCCACTTTTTGAGGTAGGGTCTCACTCTAGCCCAGGCTGACCTGGAACTCACTATGTAGTCCAGGCTGGACTGATCTTGGATTCAGCACAGTCCTCCTTGCCTCAGCTTCCTGAGTGTTGGGATTAAAGCCTTCATGATGCCTTCTGAGGACCCTAGTTTTTTTTTTGTGTGTGTGTGTGTCGGGGGGGGGGGGCGGTAATCAGGCAGCCCAATTACCATGGAAAATGTGTGAGGAGATACTAAGGATGGTGAGGTTTGCACCAGCCCGAGACCCCCCCACACTGCTTGGTTTCCAAACACACGAGTCATGTTTTGCCTGTGGCATGTGCTAAAGATTTTTAAATGCGGGCAGTCAAAGGCTGGGCCTCGGGGACCTACACAGAGCCTGGAAGAAGCAGGTATGGCCAGTGAGTGACGCTTGGAGGACCCAGGAGCAGGTTGTCTAAGTTTCTCATGAGGAACATACTGGAAGATTATGGCTGCCACCAACTCCACCCAGAGGCCAAAGATGTCAGAAGGGATGGGACTCTGGAGAAGTAAATGGCACTCTCCAGAGGAACTTATGGGTAACCCCTGTCACTAGGATGGAGTCCCCTGGCTCTAGGGAGAGAGTGAGTATCTAGGGAGGAGAAGGTGGGCACCATGAGTGACTTCCATACTGGACATGTGTGGCAGTCTTGCATGTGACACCTTCACCTGGCTGTGGACCCAGGTCTGGTCCCTCAGGAGTCCTGTGCTGTGGTGGGTTGCATGTCCCTGTGGGGACTCCATTTCTTTCTCTCTCCCTACCTTTTGTGTGTATATGTGTATATGCGTGTGGTGTGTGGACATGCGTGTGCAGATGCATGCATCATGTGTGTGAGATCCAAGGCCTACCTTCCTTCAGATGGCGTCTCTCCCTCAATCTGGAGCTGTCATCCCTCAGCAAGCCTCAGTGAGTCTCAGGTCTCTGTCCCCACCTCACGGGCTGGGTGACAGACATGTGGGACCACACTCAACATTTTTTTTTTTTGTGTGTGTGTGGTTTAAAACTATAAAAATTTATTATTTTCCAACTTCTGGGGGTCAGAGATCTGAAATGGATTTCACTGGAATAATTGAGCTGGTAGGATTGTTTTCTATTGGTAGGCTCTTGGGAAGAATTTGTTCTTTTCACTTTTGAAACTTCTAGAAGCTTTTTGCATTCTTTGGCCTGTGGCCTCTGGTACTATCATTTTATCTTCTCTCTGTGATTCTCATGTTATTTCTCCCTTTTGTCATAATCCTGTGGATTACTTAGAGCCCACCTGGGTAATCCAGGTCCATAATTTAATGGTATCTGAAGTTTCTTGCTTCCAAGCTTCCAAGGATCATTAGTTATAAATATAATTAATTTAAAAAAAATTTGTTTATTTTTCTTTTTATTTATTTATTTGAGAGCAACAGACAGAGAGAGAAAGAGGCAGATAGAGAGAGAGAGTGAATGGGCGCGCCAGGGCTTCCAGCCACTGCAAACGAACTCCAGACGCGTGTGCCCCCTTGTGCATCTGGCTAACGTGGGTCCTGGGGAATCGAGCCTCAAACTGGGGTCCTCAGGCTTCACAGGCAAGCGCTTAACAGCTAAGCCATCTCTCCAGCCCATAATTATTTTTTTTTTAATTTTCAAGCAGAGAGAGATAGAGAGAAAAGAGACAGAGAATATGGGCATACCAGGGCCTCCAGCTGCTGCAAATGAACCCCAGATGCATGTATCTCTTTGTGCTCCTGGCTTTACATGAGTACTAGGGAATTGAACGTGGATCGTTAGGCTTTTCAGGCAAGTGCCTTAACCTCTGAGCCATCTCTCTAGCCCATAAATACAATTTTTAAAATATTTAATTAATTTATTTATTTGAGAGAGAGAGAGAGAGAGAGAGAGAGAGAGAGAGAAAGAGAGAGAGAAAGAGAGAGAGAAAATCGTTGTGCCAGAGCCTCCAGCCACTGCAAGTGAACTCTAGATGCATGCGCCACCTTATGCATCTGGCTTATGTGGGTCCTGGGGAATTGAACCAGGATCCTTTGTCTTTGCAGGCGAATGCCTTAACTGATAAGCCATCTCTCCAGCCCCAATATAAGTTTTTAATATTAAAAAATTTATTTATTTGAGAGGGAGAGAAAGAAAGGAGAGAGGGGTTGGAAGGGAGAGAGAGAGAGAGAAAGAGAGAGAGAGAGAGAGAGAGAGAGAGAGAGAGAGTGTCAGGGCGTCTAGCCACTTCAAACAAACTCCAGATACATGCGCTACCTTGTTCATCTGGCTTATGTGGGTAATGGGGAATCGAACCTGGGTCCTTAGACTTCATAGGCAAGTGCCTTAACCACTAACAAACCTCTTCAGCCCATAAATATAATTTTTAAATGTGTGTGTGTGTGCACATAGATATGCATGCACGTGTGTGTGGAGATCAATGGGCAGCTTCCATGTGTTGTACCTTAAACCACTGACATCATTTTTGAGACAAGGTCTCTCACATACCTGGAACTTTCCAATTAGGCTAGACTGGCTGAGCAGTCAGCCCTAGGGATCTGCCCGTCTCTTCTTCCTCAGCTCTGGCATTACAGGCACATGCCACTGTGTTTGGCATTTTTACATTGGTACTGAGGCAAGACCTGAGGTCCTCATGCATGCAAGGTAAGCACTTTACACACTGAGCTATCTCCTTGGCCCATAAATATCGTTTTTGGAGAGGTATTATTTGGACTGCCATCCCATGTAAAGTCTTTTTAAAGAATTAGCTATCATTATTTTTTTTTATTATGTCTTCATTGTCCACAAACCTTTGCTAAAATTTACACAAAGTGAGTGAAAGGGCCATTCGACACTCTGTAGCTCAACTTTCTTTTTTTCTTTAGAGGTAGGGTCTCCCTCTAGCCCAGGCTGACCTGGAATTCACTATGTAGTTTTAGGGTGGCCCCCAACTCACAGCCATCCTCCTACTTCTGCCTCCCCAGTGCTGGAATTTTAAAGGCGTGTGCCACCACTCCTGGCATACCTTTTTTTTTTTTCTTTGTTAAAATTAGGTCTCTGGGAAGTTGAATGTAGTGGTCTTCTGGCCTGAGAGGCCCTCATATTTAAGTTCCAAGCCTCTTAACCACTGAGGCAGCCCCCCAGCCCCATTTTATTTTTTTTAAATTATTTTTATTTTATTTATTTGAGACAGAGAGAGAGAGAGAGAGAGAGAGAGAGAGAGAGAGAGAGAGAGAGAGAATGGACACACAGGGCCTTCAGCCACTGCAAATGAACTCCAGACGCATGCACCGCCTTGTGCATCTGGCTTATGTGGGTCCTGGGGAATCAAACCTTGGTCCTTTGGTTTTGTAGGCAAATGACTTAAGTGCTAAGCCATTTCTCCAGCCCCCCCCCCCAGCCCCATTTTCTATGTTCTGTAATGAGGGTGATGACATCAGTCTGAGGTGGGCGGTGGTGAGGGTTCCACAAAGTTCCCTCCTTGCTGAATTTATTTTCAGTTACCTTCTATAGCAAAGGTTTTCTTTAGAAAATATTTTGTTTATTTATTTTAGAAAGAGAGATAGGATGAAAGAGAGAGAGAGAGAGAGAGAGAAACTGGGTGCACCAGGGCCTCCTGCCACTGTAAATGAACTCCAGACACTTGCATCACTTTGTGCCTCTGGTTTTACATGGGTACTGGGCAATCAAATCCGGGCCATCAGGCTTTGCAAGTAAGTGCCTTTAACTGCTGAGCCATCTCTTCAGACCCTGGTTTTCTTTTTATGGCCATGATAGGAGGCTTCTTTGATCCATTTTCAATAAACACATTTTAAGAAGGAAATCTTTAGGAAATAATACAGGGGAAACGTGAGCCGCTAAAAAGTGTGGTGTTTCACCTGAGCTTCCAGACCACGTGGGTAGTATTCATTTTCTTTCCCTTGGTTCTGTACTTCCCTCAATAAATATCATAACGTAACAATTTAAAAAAAATGTATGGTGTTCAACACCGGAAAGTGGAGCTTCTCGAGGGTGATCTGAGAGTTTAGGTAGTCTCCTTTTATTCCTGACCAAGCTGACTATGCCTAAGTTCATATGCCCTTGACCCAAAGTCACATCTGGAGCCTGGGTGATTGCCATCAGCTCTCATTCTCCCTCCTGGCCCTGGCTCATCAGGTCTGGGAGGCTTGGCTGGTTCATATTCACATCCGGGCCTGGCGCTGCCCTGCTCTGGCCTTGGGTGAAGTCTGGGTCCTCCGGGCCTAGTGCTCATCTTAGCTGGGGAGCAACTCTTATTGCTCAGAGGATGCCTGGATGATTTAATGAGGTGCTATCTGCTATGGCTCCCAACTTAACAGGGACAGTAGAACCCCAGAGCATGAAGCCTCTCCCCCAAGGTCACGCAGGTAGAGAGAGGAGGAGGAGGCTGTCTGGCACCCGTTCTTCCTCCTCTCGGTGCTGCCTCCCTTCGGTTTAGAGCAGCCTCTGCTTTGAGGAGGGAACTGGAGAGCAGTTAGGCTTTGAGGAGGAAGCTAGGTTTCCTTTAGGTAGGAGCCTCTGGACTCTGCCCAGATCCCTAGAAGCAGTGGGCTTGGGTAGGAGGGCAGGCACTTTCCTGTGGGAAAACGGAGGGCGTTTCCACTTATAGATGGATAATTGGGTCCAGCGAGGTCCAGCAGATGATGTCATTCTGTCTCTGCAGTCTTTGGGGCTTAAGGAGTCTCTGGGGAAAGAGGGGTGGGGGAGGAAGGGTTAGAGGGCAGAGGATCTGGAACGAATGATACTTCAAAACAGGAATCAGCTTTTGGTGGGTGTGGACTGTGGCCAAGGACCAAGCCGTTGAAGGAGGCCAGCCTGCAGCAGGAAGTGCGCATCAGACTCCAAGACGGAATGGCTGGAACCCAGCGCTGGGAGGTCGAACTCGGGAAGGAAGGCTGGAAGAATGAATAGGATGAGGGGTGTGGGAGTAAACAGATGGCTTTCTGAGGTGCGGGCATGGAGAGGATTCCTGGGAGTCGCTAAGTCTCGGGGGGAGGCTTTTGCGCTATGATTCCACATGCAGTAGTTCAAGTCCCAGGTGTCATTTACCAGGTGTGGTGCCTTGGGAAGTATTTTGACTTCTCTGAGAGACTTTCTTGCTAACCAAACCCTGCCCCACATGAGTGACAATCCAGGCAGCCCAGGTGCCTCTGTGTTCTCAGTCTCCCTCGTCGGTGGGGTGACACGGCTAACATTCTCATCTCCCGCCCAACAAAAATGACTATGGTCTCTTTGCAGGGCTGGGGATGCCTAGCCTGGGGTACACTGCATGAACCATGCTCTAGACATAGAGCCACCAAGGGTATGGTGGTCCTAAGTTTCTTTTTAAAAAATTTTTTAGTTTTTCTTAAAAATATTTTTTATTTTTATTAATTTATTTGAGAGAGTGAATGAGTGAGTGAGTGAGAGAAAGAGGCAGATAGAGAGAGAATGGACATGTCAGGGCCTCTAGCTGCTGCAAATGAGCTCCAGATGCTTGCACCATCTTGTGCATCAGGCTTACATGGGTCCTGGGGAGCTTGAACCTGGGACCTTTGGCTTTGTAGGCAAGTGCCTTAACTCCTAAGCTATCTCTCCAGCCCAAAATATTTTATCTTTATTTATGTATTTGGGAGAGAGAGAGAGAGAGAGAAAGAGAGAGAGAGAAAGAGGGAATAGGTGCGCCTGGGCCTCTAGCCACTGCAAACAAACTCCAGATGCTTGCACCACCTGATGCATCTGGCTTACAGTAGGTCCTGGGGAATCGAAACTGGGTCCTTTGGCTTTGCAGGCCAGCACCTTAACTGCTAAGCCATCTCTCCAGCCCAGAATATTTTTATTTTTATTTATTTATTTGGGAGAGAGAGAGAGAGAGAGAAAGAGGGAGATAAAGAAAGAGGGAATGGGTGCACCAGTGTCTCTAGCCACTGCAAATGAACCCCAGGTGCATGCACCACCTTATTCATCTGGCTTACATGGGTTCTGGATAATCGAACCTGCGTCCTTTGGCTTTGCAGGCCAGTGCCTTAATCTCTAAGCCATCTCTCCAGCCTGGTTCTAAGTTTCTGTGTGGCATTTCCACCTCCATTTACTCCTGTCCCCCACACGGCTGCCTTTGCTGTCTCAGATTCCACAAGCTCGACCCTGCCCTGCCTGCCCAGCGTTCTTCCCAGGGCCCTGCGATTACTCATGGCTCTCTGCCACCCTCATGGGTTCCAGAGCCAACTGTTTGGACTCAGATCTCAGCCCACCACTTCCAGCTCTGTGTGACTTTGTAACTGCAGTTGTAATATGCACGAGGTAGTTCCAGAACCCTCCACAGACAGGAAAATCCATAGATGTCCACATCTCTTGCATTAAATCACGGAGTATTTGCCTCTTGTACCATAGTGCTTGGATAACAGCACTTTCTATTTTATCTTTGTTTTTTTTTTTTTCAAGGTAGGGTCTCACTGTAGCCTAGACAGACTTGGACTCCCTTTGTAGTCTCAGGCTGGCCTTGAACTCACAGTGATCCTACTACGTCTGCTTCCCCAGTGCCAGGATCAAAGATGTGAGCTACCATGCCCATCAACAACACTTTAAAAGTGTCTAGTACAGATTCAAACTGACTTGCATACTTTTGATTCAGGTGGGTTGAATCTGTACGGGTGGACTTAACGGACGTGGAGGACTGACATGTTTACGGGGGGCTGGGCGCGGTGCCTGGGTGAACAGCAATCTCGCACAGCACAGTGCTTTGAGTCTTAAGCACTGGTGACAGTTGTAGGTTCTGTGAGAATGAAGGACAAGTCCCTGGAACGCCTCCCCAGCCCCATGCCTATGTGATCGGTGGCTGAATGCGACACACAGAGTACGCAATGGAGTTTCGCCTTAGATATGGCGGTGATGCTGGGAAGGGCCTGCCCAGCCAAGTGCATTTCCCAGCATACTTTTGCTGATCACATGACCAGTTCTCACCCAGACAATGTGAGCAAAAAGGATGCATGGCACTCTTGGAAGGAAGGTTTCAATCATGGGTATGCCGTCACCCTTCTCCCGGTCTGCTATTTGAATGTCACCAGGATGACATTGAGGTCACAAAATGGTGGGAAGAGCCTCAAGAAAGAAGATAACTGGGTCACGGAACAACCAATGACAGAAACCATCTGTCACTGGCTGAGAGCTGTGGGCCAAAGGAACATGAGCCTTGCACTGTGTACAAGGGAGAAATAAACAGAACCAATATTCCACATACAAAAAAGAAGTAGAAAGTATCACAGAATAACTTTCCTCATTCATCAGACATTCCACTTAAAAAAAAAAAACCTAATGATATTTTCTCACTCCTTTTCATTGACTACTTCACCTTACCTTTTAACTTGTTTGCTAGAGTATTGTAAAAATAGTCTCCAGTAATCAGCAGTGTACTGGTCCTTTGTCCGGCAGGTAGCCAGCTGGGCTGATGTCCTGATACTCAGAATGTAGGTAGCCACGGACTAGCACCTAACTGGCCTGTTTCTCTGCGCTGGTGCGTTGTGCCAAAGAATGGGTCAGGGCTCCAAGCGAAGTGCGCCAAGCCCCATCTGTGGCCAAGAAGCAACTCTCTGTTCTTCAGACAGCTGCATCTGGGTGCGCACACCCACCTGCCCTCCTGGCCCCTGCCTCCCACGTCTTCCCCCCCTTCCAGGCCCAGGACTTCCAAGAGAAGTGGACAGCAGTTGGGATGTGGATTGGGGTGTTTTCAGGCCTTGTACTTGGCCTGGGTCTGGGTATGGCAGGGCGAGGCCGTATTGGAACTGAGAAGCAGGCAGGGGGATGGATGCTGGAACCCAGGGCCTACCACAGGGTCTGGAGCCAGGGCAAGCCTTTTCCAGTTCGCCTGTGTTTATGAACCCTGAGGCTCAGAGGCAGGATCAAGCTCTGTGGTTGGAACTTCTGGGGGACTTGAGTCTATTTGAAAAGTCATTAGTGGGAATCAGTGCTGAGTGGGATCTTGGCTAAGCCTCAGACAATCTCTGCCACTCCTTGAGACCTCCAGGTATTGAAACTGAAGGTGGAGGATCTTGGTCCTAGGGAAGCTGATGGTGTATGGAGAAAGTCTGGTACCCAAAGGGTCTTTGCTGACTCATAGCCCTTGCTATTGATCTATGCTAGCAGCAAAGAAAGTGTGGGAGCCCAAGCAGGCGCCCTTCCAGGGACACGGGATAAACACAGGGTGCTGAGCCCCACCCTCTGGGAGTGGGAGTGCAGAGAAGAAAGGAGTATGAAGGGAGCCAAGGGCTCTCTCTGGGAGTGGCCAGGTCTAGTTTTACACATCAGAGAAGCAAGAGTGGGTGGATTCTGAAATTCAAGGGCTCTTTTCTGGAAGGGGCTAGGTTGTCCACAAAGCATTCCCTCTTTTAGAGAGTAGCCTCATAACTGTCAGGAAACAAAAATGAAGTGTTGAGACTTCAGTACTGTGGAAAGCAGGCAGGCAAGATGTGTTAGCAAACAGGTGCTCTCTGACAGATTCTCTGGCCAGAGATGGAGTGGGGTCAGTGTTGACTCTGTGGCTTGCTGGCTGTGTGGCCTTGGGCTGATAGATTCACTTCTCTGAGCCTCAGTAACATCCTACTTCAAATGGAGGCAATGATGCCCGTCTCACAAGGCTATGGTGAGAAGGAAAGGTAGTCTGCCTTGCCTTTCTCTTAACTTTCAAACATTGACTTCAGAGTAATAAGAACATCTTTCAAGCAGCCCAGGCTTGCCACATGTCCATGTGGCTTTTTAAAATTTCCATTTATTTATTTGCAAGGAGAGAGTGAGAGAGAATGAATATGAATGTCAGGGCCTCTAGCCACACTGCAAAGGAAATCCATATGCACGCTCCACTTTGTGTACATCTGGCTTTATGTGGGCACTGGGGAATCAAACCCAGGTCATTAGGCTTTGCAGGCAAGCACCTTAACCACTGAACCATCTCTCCAGCCCCCATGTAACTTGCGAACAGAGCCATGCCCAGGAAGTTCTCAGTAGCTAGTCATTGGATCTCACTCACCTAAATTTCTGGCAAGAAACTTCTTGGTGTCTTTCCCACCTTGTCCTGGCCGAGCTTGTCCGTGCTACTTAATTAAACACTGGCTCCCTGCCTGGCTATGTAAGTGGCTCTGGAGGCTGTGGCACTCTTTCTTCTCTTGTCGGTCACAGGCTGTCCACATTCCCTGTAAGCTACCCTCAGTGGCCCAGCCTGCCTGCCCACCACAGGTCTTCCGCGGCAGGAAGTTACTGCCTCTCCCTCAGTCTCAAGACCAACCTGCAGGAGTCACGATGTCTGGCTTCATCATGTTCAGCCACACTTAGGATCTGGGTAGCATGGGCACCCTCAGGCACCTCACAGAGTGGCATAGTATTGCAGAGAACATGCGCACAGTCTCCTGTATGCTTAAACCATCTGTAGATGACATGTAATACCCAACCCAGTATGAGTAGATCTTATACTGTATTGTTTTTTTTAAAGATTAAAAAAAAAAATAGGCAGGGGGTGGTGGTGCACACCTTTAATCCCAGCATTCGGGGAGGCAGAGGTAGGAGGATCACCATGAGTTCAAGGCCACTCTGAGACTACATAGTGATTCCACGTCAGCATGTGCTACAGTGAAACCCCATCTTGAAAAAACGAAACAAAAAACAAAGATTAAAATATTTATTTGCAAACAGAAGGGGGAGGGGAAAGAATAAGAATGGGTACGACAGGCCTCTAGCCACTGCAAACGAACGCCAGATACATACGCCACTTTGTGCATCTGGCTTTATGTGGGTCCTGGGGAATCGAACCTGGGTCATTAGGCTTTGTAGGGAAGCGCCTTAACCACTGGAATTCTTCTAATGTGAAGTTGCCTCAATCTGTGTCCATAGAACCCATACACTGGGAGGACATGTGCCCTCCCAAAGCCCCCCCACCCCCATGCTCTGCCTGGCTCTGCTGCCCCACCCTGCCTGTCCTAAGCCCCATGTATGTAGTCTCACCTTTTTTCTTAGTTCTTGGACATTGAAGCAGTTATCTTCATGTTGATGGGACAAGACACCCAAGTAGAAGCAGCTTATGAAGGGAAAGGGTGTATTTCAGCTTACAGGTTCGAGGGGAAGCTTCATCATGGTGGGGGGGGGGAGCATGGCAGAGTGGGCAGCTAGGGTGTCACATCTTGTCATATTATCTGGGAGGAGGCAGCAAGAATGAGCCCTGCGGTAGTTTGAATGTATGTCCTACATTGACTCAGGCTGTTCAAATTGAACTTACGACTTGTATCTCCTGGCTGGAGGAGGTGTCACTGGGGGGCAGATCCTGGAGTCCGGCCCCAAGGTGTCACTGGGGATGGATCTGAATTTCAGCCCAAAGGTGTAAGAGATTAGTTCGAGCTCTGGGCATCCTGCTTGCTGCCAGTTTTGTGTTCATTGCTGTTTTTTAGTGTTTGCTGGCTGCTGCTGGTGTCTCTGCTTGGATTTACGAATGGAAGCGGGCTTCTTCTGTCACGGATGGAACTTTCCTTGGATCTGTAAGCCCCTCCTTCCACACACTGGGTCTGGATTGGATGTTTATGCCAGCAAAGTGAAGCTGACCACTGCAGAAATTTGGTGCTGAGAGAAGGGAGGTGGACATCTAGAGGTCAGGAGGGACTCAAGCATCTGCAAATGGATGGGCCTCTCTGTCTGGTGTTTTGTCACTGTAAACCTAGTGTTCTATATGGTCCTTGGAAAAGTACAAAGCGAAAAGTTGAAAACTTCTGGAAATCTCTTGCAGACAGTTCCACATTTCTGGTTTGGATGTTCATCCCAGCGATGTGAAACTGTCTACTGCTGAAAAAGAAATCCATTGCAATTAATCTGATAAAAGGACTTTATTTTTTTTCTGACTTTTTAATTGACAATTTTCATAATTATAGACAATGAACCATGACAATTCTCTCCCCTCCCCCCTACTTTCCCCTTCACAAATCCGTTCTCCATCATATCCCCTCCCTCTCTCCATTAATCTTTCTTTATCTTTTCCTCCTATTATGAAGGTCTTGTGAAGGTAGTGCTAGACACTGTGAGGACATGGATATTGAGGCTGATTTTTGCCGGAACGATTGCATTGTAATCCTACCCTTTCTTTGGCTCTTACATTCTTTCCTCTTCTGCAATGGACCCTGAGCCTTGTAAGGTATGATAGAAATATTTCAGTGTTGAGCACTCATCTGTCACTCTTTAGCACTAAGGTGCTTTTGAGTCATCCCAGTGGTCACCTCCATCTGAAAAGAGAAGCTTCTCTAACCAAAAGTGAAGGTAGTATTAATGTTAAAAAGACTTTTAATGTACATTGGTTAGAGGGATTTTGATTAATATAAAGCGACTTTATGTTACCCATGACTATTGAAAAAATGAAGAGTTGAATGTTTTAAAACTGGTTTTGGAAGGAAATCCCAATTAAAGTTGCATGAAAGAGCCAACAGACTGAAGATATCATTTTAACAGGCTTCAAGAAGTTAAGTGTACCTAAGTTTATAAGTGCATACTCTTTATACTTTTATACATACTTCTTTCCCAACCTATGGGATAACAAGAAATC
This sequence comes from Dipus sagitta, assembly GCA_036346955.1. Classification (NCBI taxonomy): domain Eukaryota; kingdom Metazoa; phylum Chordata; class Mammalia; order Rodentia; family Dipodidae; genus Dipus; species Dipus sagitta. The sequence goes on along the minus strand of CM070777.1, from coordinate 43,929,258 downwards.
AAAATAAAACATGATGACAGCACACAGTAGTTCTGCACAGAAAACACTGTCATGGTGGGGAGCCTGACAAAAGAAACGGCCAGCAGAGTGAAGGCAGAAGACACAGTAGCTGGGAATCCTCAGTGTGCAAGCCTCACAGGCCGGGCTGGCTACTGTGTCTGCTGCCTTCACTCTGCTGGCCGTTTCTTTTGTCTCCCCGTCACCCCACTCATGCCAGGGAGCCCTGCACCATTTGCCTCTTACCAGCAGAGTTGTTGGGTGGTCATGCCCTTTCCTTCTCAGTGGCTCCATCTGGTGCCATAAATATCAGTCCATGTAAAAAGAAAGTTAGGGCTGGAGAGATGGCTTAGTGGTTAAGCGCTTGCCTGTGAAGCCTAAGGACCCTGGTTTGAGGCTCAATTCCCCAGGACCCACGTTAGCCAGATGCACAAGGGGGCGCACGCATCTGGAGTTCGTTGGCAGTGGCTGGAAGCCCTGGCACGCCTATTCTCTCTCTCTGTCACTATCAAATAAATAAATAAAAATAAACAAAAAAAAAACTTTAAAAAAAGTTAGCATTGATTTAAAGTCTCAATAGCCCTGTGTGGTGCTTTTACGCAGTTAAGAAAGCAAGTGCTGGGCTGGAGAGATGGCTTAGTGGTTAAGGCACTTGCCTGTGAAACCTAAGGACATAGGTTTGATTGTCCAGGTCCCATGTAAGCCAGATGCACGTGGTAGTGCTTGCATCTGCAGTTTGTTTGGGTGTCTAGAGGCCGTGGCGCACCTATTCTCACTCACTCTTTGTCTCTCTCTGTCTCTAATAAATAAATAAAATAAATTTTTTTTTAAAGAAAAACAAGTGCCTGGGGACTTTGTAATCATTCCCTCGATTATAGGCTGGCACATGTGGTCTAAGGCAGTCATTTTGGTCAGGGGTGTGTGCCCCAAGTTGCCAGCATCAACACGGAGCAGGTTCTGGTCACTTGGTTTGTCCCCCTCACTTCCGCTAAGCTTTCCTTCATATCTTTTTGACTGCAGGATTGGCAATGGTAAGGGAAAGGAAAGTCCTGGGGCCCAGGAATGGAACAACCCAAGAAAGAAACCACTCAAGAAGCCAAGATGCACAAAGCGGCACATGTATCTGGAGTTCTCTTGCAGTGACAAGAGGTCACAGTACAACTCCCTCTCCCGTTGCTTACAAATAAGTAAATGGATACATAAATAAATTTATTTTAAGAAGGAAACAACTTGAGAAAGAAGGCATTGCATATGTAGACTCTGAAACAAAGCAGAAAAGATTTGGCTTAAAGTTTAGACTGGAGCTGAAGGGTCAGAGACGCGAGAAAACATGCACATTGTGATTTGTCGCATTGGAACGGGGGTGGGGTGGGGTGGGTGGGTGGGGGTATCTCAGTGGGGCCTCCAGAAGTGCAGGTTTTCATACTGTCCTTTGTCTTGTGACAAAAAACCAAAACAAACCAAAACAAACAAACAAAAAAACCCCCAACAAAACAAAACAAAAAGCACACAGATGACAAGGCATCAGAAAGACAAAGGAGATTTATTGTAAAAAGAGGTAAAAAAGGTCCAAAGTGTCAGGGTAGCCATGCTTATGATTTTGGTCAGCATCTAAAGAAGTGAAAGAAAGGCAAACTTGAAAACCTAAGCTTTTGGAGTCAGAATTTAGAAAACCGGGCAGGCTCTCTGATAGTCTGTGAGCAACTGCCCTGATAGAGGGGCTTCTGGGGGGCCTAGGTCATTATTTCATTAGGGAGGCGGATACTCCTCCCATCTTCTTAGCATGCCCTTGGTGAGTGGGGCTCTCTTCGCCAGGGGAGTCACTGACAGGCTCTCCCTTCTCCCTTTATATTTTATTTTTTTTTATGAGACAGAGAGAGAGAATGGGCGCACCAGGGCCTCAAGCCACTGCAAACAAACTCCAGATGCATGCGCCATCATGTGCATCTGGCTTACATGGATCTGGGGAATCGAACCTGGATCCTTAGGCTTCTCAGGCAATCACTTTAAACCGCTAAGCCATCTCTCCAGCCCTCCCTCCTCCCTTTAATATCAGGGAAGTGGAGCGAGCACCTCTTGCAGTAACCTCCAGACCTGTTAATGTCTATCTAGCTACAGTAAGAAGGCCTGCTGGGGTACCCACACCAGGTGCACGTTCTCCCCACTGTACAATGCAATGTACAGTGCAATTTAGGGGGCTGGTAATGAATTCTCTCTTGCGGACACTCAGTGGCATGAAGAAGAAAGCTTGTTTCCGGAGCCGGAGACTGCAGGGATCTGGGACCACGTGGGTGGCAGCAGAGGTGGCTGTTTCACACTCTGTCACGTCTGAGGTAGCAGTTTCCTCTTGGGATGCTGAAAATATGACCTACTTCCTTGTGACAAGGATGTTGCTTCAGCCCTTGGACGGCCACTGCTGGCGAAAGATGTGTGCCTCATGAGTCAGCAAGACGAAACAAAACGAAACAAAACAAACACACAAACAAAAAACAAGGTCCAAGCTGTGGTTGACAGCACACGGGGCTTAAAATACCTGGCTTAGATTTTCCATCTGCAGCTCCCTCTCTCTCTCTCTCTCTCAGTGTGTGTGTGTGTGTGTGTGTGTGTTTGGAAGCCAACTGATGCGGACCCCAAATAGCTTTCTGTGACCATCCATCCCTGCTGAGCTGCCCATGTGAAGGTAGATTCATAGTCATTTAAGTTAGACACTGGGCTGCTCATGTCTCCATGTACGACTCCATCCTTAGGGCCCCCACACCCAGGGTTCTAGGCACTGTTCACTTGTTAACTGTGGGGTTGTGAAACTGGACTCAACACCGAGCCTCAGTGTCTCACCTGACCATAGTACGTGTTAACTACCCTCTCTTTGCTTGTGTGTGTTGTGTGTAACGTAGTGTATGTGTGGCGTATGCGTGTGGATGTGTCCACGCAGCACCCTACGCGCTCACCTGCGGTGGCCAGAGTGGATGGTGAGGTGTCCCTCTCCAGCGCCCTTCAGCCTGCTCTCGTTAGAACTGGAGTCTCTTGCTGATCCTTGAGCTTGCTGTGTTGTTAGTTTTTTTTTTTTCTTCTTTTCTTAAAGAGCTAGTTGATTCTCAGACTGCTACATCCTTACTGTACTCGGGTTGCGGACACAAGAGGCCTCCTCCAGCTGATTTGTGGGCTCTGGGGGTTGAACTCAAGCGGTCTCCCAGGCCTCCTCAGGCGCCCATGCTTTCACAGGAAGTGCCCTTAACTGCTGAGCCATCTCCCCCAGTGCATCCATTAGCTACGCTTATCAGGTCCTCCCTGTCAAGAACAGAGGAGGCAGGTACGGGAATGAGTCTCATTGTACAAAGATTACACAATGTACCCAACGTCTCACAGCTGATGAGTGACCAGAATGTTTCCTGTGTCACTTCTGAAAAAAAATCAAACCGGTGGTATGTGTTTCCCAGAGCAGTCAGTACACGGTGCATGGTAATTACTCAACAATTACGAGCCGTTTTGCCATCACTGTTGTGCCAGCCCTGCTCCCAGGACCTGCAGGCTCTGAGCTACCTGTTGCGTCATGCGTTTCTTGCCAAGTCCTTCTGGAGAAAGGAGATCTCCGAGGATAGACCTTCCCAGAGTAGGTGCTAACTAAATGCTGAAGGAACGAATACACTGGAGGGGGCAGGTGGTTCTAAGCCCAACTTCAGCTCCCACAACCAAAGATGTGGATCTCAGGGAGACTTAAGAGTCGTTTTCATTTGTTTGTTTGTATACTTTTGCTTTTGGAGATAGGAGTTTCTTTATGTTGGCCAAGGGAGCCCCGAACTTGTGGTAAGTCCTCTTATCTTAGCCTCCTAAGTGCTGAGATTAGAGGTGCCCCCACCCATCCTGTTTGATCGTCAGGGAGTCTTGAAGCTGTGTCCATGAAAAGCCACTGTCGCTGGTGAGTAACACTGCTCTGCAGAAACTTGTTCAGAACTGAAACCTCTCTGCTTCATCCAGATAGCATAGAGAGAGGCCAGGGGCCTCTTTTACAGATATTGTTGTCTCCTGCTATTCTAAGAAGTCCCAAACAGAGGTTCTGGGACCCGTTTATTAGTATTTAAGAGATTAGTTATTATTTATTATTAGTGATTCAGAGTGGGGTGGTTCAGGAGCCAGGAGGGGCAAGGAACTGGGAGAGTCGTGAGCACAGTGGCATGGTTAGGAGGGGACAAGGAGAGGTAGGATGGGACCTGAAGCTGAGGGGGAGGGAAGGAGGGAGGGAGAAGAGAGAGAGAGGGACGGAGAGAAAGTGCATGTTTAGGGAGAGAGGCAGATGAGACAAAGAGAGATGAACATGCAACGAAACAGGGCCAGGAAAAAGAGACAGAATGGCTTTCATGCCCATGCCTTGAGGGTGGGGCCACTTGCCCGGTGGAGGGACGCACCTTGGGTGGCGTGGAAGCCTTCTCTTCTCATGGCCAGGTGGTAGGGGAGAGAGGGGGCATGGGCAGAGCTCTGAGACTGACAGTTATATGAAGGAGGTGCAAGGAAGCCTTGGTTTCCTCATGGTCAGTCCACACTTAAGCATATCCTGTGTGTGATCTGGGCGAGTCACTCCTTCACTGTGAACCTCAGTGACATCTCCGAAATGTAGACTCCCACATCCCCAAGAGAATCACTGTGAAGCTCACATGAGATGCTACATAGGGGACAGTGTATCAGGATCTAAGTACCTACAGAGGACAATAGAAAAAGCTACATAGAGTAGAAAGAATAAAAACACCAAAACACATCAAAGCACTAACAAAAGAATGAAGAATTAGCTGACTAGATTCTAGTAAAAAAATATGAACTGGGGCTGGAGAGATGGCTCAGCAGTTAAAAGCACTTGCTTGCAAAGCCTGATGGCCTGGATTTGATCCCCCAGGACCCACGGAAAGCCAGTTGCACAAAGTGGCACATGTATTTGTAGTTTGTTTGCAGCAGCAGAGGCTCTGGTATGCCCATTCTTACACCCTCTCTCTCTGTCTCAAATAATAAATAAAAAAAATAAGTGAATATATAGGTGAAAAATAAAAAGTAAGAGCCCAGAGAAGGAAGCCCAGTACCCAATGCTTCATTTTGCCTAAGGGACGAGCTAATACAGAAGAGAGCTATGATTTTGACCCTCAGAGAAAAATGTGAAGCCTGAAGTCACCCCAAAGTGGAGATGATGATAAATGTCTCCCCGAGGCTTCCACCATAAGCTGGGGTCCCCCATGACTAACCTGACAAGTACGATGAACCTTTGGGAAATTAACTCTACTAATGGCTTTCAGAGTAGGAAATGCTCTTAAAAGAATCCAGGAATGGAAACGGGCCTTATTTGTAAAGGACAAAGATTAAAAAAGAAATGCATCTGACTTCTCAAAAAGCTTGCAGGCAGTAAGATAGTGGAGCAAACGACTTAAAGTATTAGGAAAGAAATCCTGGAGCTGGAGAGATGACTTAGCGGTTAAGGTGCTTGCCTACCAAGCCTAAGGACACAAGTTTGATTCCTTAGTACCCACAGAAGCCAGATACACAAGGTGGTGCATGTGTCTGGAGTTCGTTTGCAGTGGCTAGAGGCCTTGGCGTGCCTATTCTCTCTCTCTCTCTTTCTAGCTGCCTCTCTCAAATAAATAAATACATAAATAACCAAGTAAAATATTTAAAGAAAAGAAAGAAATCCCTACCAGTTTAGAATTTTGTATCCTATGAAATTTTTCTTCAAAAGTCAAGAAAGAAAATGCTTTCTTACACAAACAAAATGGAAGGCATTTGCTGTTATTAAAATTGACTTGCAAGAAAAGTTAAAACAAAACAAAACAAACAACAAAAAGGAAATGTTATAAGAAGTTCTTCATACAGAAAGAAAATGTTATAGGTCAGGGACTCAGATCCACATAAAGAAAAGAGTATCAGAGAACGAATAAATGACAGTAAAATAAAAACTTCAGTTGTCTCATTCATAATTCAAATAGCAGATAACACTTTACTATAATAATACAAACAGAGATTGTTCCTATACTAATGATAAGACAGATTGTTATAGTGGATAAACAATCACATCTAAATAGAGCTTGTCTATAAAAATAAATATAAACACACATACAGATCAAAAAGTAACATGAGCCGGGCATGGTGGCGCATACTTTTAATCCCAGCACCGGGGAGGTAGAGGTAAAAGGATCACTTTGAGTTCGAGGCCAACCTGAGACTACAGAGTGAATTCAAGGTCAGCCTGAGCTAGAGTGAGACCCTGCCTCATACAAACAAACAAACAAACAAAAGAAGTAACAAGATAGAGGAAGTTATTAATACATACACATGTCAGGTAAAAGAAAATGTATGCAATATTAATTTTAGGTTTGAGAGAAAGGAAAGCAATCAGGACTACTATATAATGATAATGGGGTCAATACTTGCAGAAGACAACAGAACCCCAAATATATATGCACCTAGCAACAGTCTGAAAACATGTAAGGCCAAAACGGATAGACCTGCAAATAGAGATGGATGAGCTTACTATTACACTTAACACTTTAACGCTTCTAAATCAGAACTGGACATACATGGCAGGTAGGCAGAAAATCAGAACGCACCCCCTTGAACTCAAGAGCATCGTCATCAATTGGCTGTATGTAATTGACATCTATTGATTATTTCATCCAGTAAAGGCAGAATCCAAAATCTTCTCAAATTCACATGGTGCATGCATCAAGATAGACGATGGGGGGGGGGGTGGTGGAGAGATGGCTTAGTGGTTAAGTGCTTGCCTGTGAAGCCTAAGGATCCCTGTTTGAGGTTTGATTCTCCAGGACCCACGTAAGCCAGATGCACAAGGTGGCGCATGCATCTGGAGTTCGTTTGCAGTGGCTGGAGGCCCTGGCACTCCCATTCTCTCTCTATCTTTCTGCCTCTTTCTCTCTCTGTCTGTTGCTCTCAAATAAATAAATAAACACAAAAAAATTGAAAAAAGATAGATTCTGGGCCATAAAACTCATGTTAACAAATTTAAAATAATAGTAGCACACACTATGTATTCTTGGACCATAATGGAATCAATAGAAACCAGGAACAGAAAGATAGCTGGCACCTCTGCCCATCTCCATGTTAAGAAACCTTGGAGATTAAATAACATACCTCTACATAACACCTGGGGCAAAAATAAGATTTCAAGAGACCAAATTAAATCTAATAATGCAACAAGAACAAGAACAACAACAACAAACCAACCCTAGTGGAATATACTGTAGGCATACAGGATTGGTTGTATACTTGTTAGTCGATTAGCATACTCCATACATGAATAGCTTCAAATCACAGAGGTTATATCAATAGATGCAGAAAAAATGATCTGGAAAAAAAATAGCCCAATTCAAAAATAGGCAAGAACATTCCTCCCAGCTATGTGTGTGCTGGTGACCGCTTATTTATGTACAAGAATGGTGTTCTTATCCTACAGATAGCGCGGAGTGAGTATAAACTTCCCAATCTAATTTTTTAAAAAAATATTTAAAAAAATTAAAATATTTTTATTTCTATGCAAGCAGAGAGGTACAGAGAGCATGGCCATACCAGGGACTCCAGCCTCTGGAAACAAGCTCCAGATGCCTGCTCCACCTTGTGCATCTGGCTTTGCTACTGGGTACTGGGGAATTGAATCTGGGTCGTTAGGCTTTGCAGGCAAGTGCCTTAGCTGCCGAGCCATCTCTCCAGCTGTCCATTCTAATTTATTACCTTAATTTTTCTTCTTAGCTTAGATGATTTAATACCAGATAAAAATTCTCTAATGGTAAATTATTTAAGTCCTGACAAATCTCAAAGTCCAACAATACAAAATTCATCCTATTTTCTCCCTAAAACTTACTTTGCAGTTGTCCATGCAAAAATGGTTTGATTACACCTTACAAACAAGATGGATTTTATAGATGAGCAAGAAGAAATGGGAAGAGAAAGGGTATGTAGCCGACAGCTTCAGGTTCGCTGAGATGAACTTCCAGACCAGGCACAGTTATGGAGAAAGGGATTTATTGAAGCTTACAGATCCAGGGGAAGTTCCATAATGGCAGAAGAAGCTGGCCTGCCTTCACAGGCCCAAGCAGAGAGAGAGAGAGAGAAGCACAAGCCAAAAGCCAAAAGCCACATAGCACAGTTTAGGAACTCCAGCTAGGCACACTTTGCATATCTTTAGATTGAAATCTGAAACCCACCACACCTTAAGATCCACCCAGTGACACCGCCTCCAGCCAGGTGGCTGCAGATGCAAACTATAAACAAATAAAAAACTGAATATATTGGGGGCCATCTATTCAAACCACCACAGGGTATGTGCATTTATGTTAGAGAACTTTTAAAACTTTTATTTATTTATGTATTCATTTATTTATTCGCATGAGTGTGTCAGGGTGTCGTGCTCAGCAGTTAAAGGTGCTTGCTTACAAAGCCTGACAGTTCAGGTTCGATTCCCCAGTATCCACTGTAAAGCCAGATCCACAAAGTTGTGAATGAGTATGCAGTTTGTATGCACTGGTGGGAGGTCCTGGTGCACCCATGCTTTATCTCTGTCTCAAGTAAATAAAAATTAAAAAAAAATAGATACAATTAACATATACAACAATTGGGCTGGAAAGATGGCTTAGCGGTTAAGGCCCTTGCCTGTGAAGCCTAAAGACTCATGTTCGACTCTTCAGATCCCACAAAGGCCAGACATGTGGTGACTCAAGCATACAAAGGTCACACATGTACACAAATTGCCAAGCACATCTGGAGTTTGATTGCAGTGGCTGGAGTCCCTGGTGCAACAATTCTCCCTCCCTTCCTCTCTCCCTCTCTCTCTCATTTTCTTGCATAAAAATGCCAGTCTGTTGGGCTTGCCTCAAAAAAAATTACACAATAATTACAATATAAAAGTCAAAAGGGGGGGGGCTGGAGGGATGGTTTAGTGGTTAAGGCATTTGCCTATGAAGCCAAAGGACCCAGGTTCGATTCCCCAGGACCCACATAAGCCAGATGCACAAGGTGGCACATGTGTCTGGTGTTTGTTTGTGGTGGCTGGAGGCCCTGGTGCGCCCATTCTCTCTGTCTGTCTGTCCCCCCCCCCGACTCTCTCAAATAAATAAATAAAACTAAAAAAAAAAACTTTAAAAAAGTCAAAAAGGGCACAAATCATGTTAAAATGTTCAACAGTCTTTCTGTTTGTTGTGATGATGATGAAGGTATTAATCAAATAGACTTTGATAAAGAAGGATGCTTAGGTAAGCATTCAAAAGGCCCCTGATGAGTCCCAGGAGGGTGAGACAGGAGATCACTTGAGCCAAGGAGTTCAAGACCAACCTTAGCGATAAGGAGAGCATTTTAAAAAATATTTACTACTTATTTATAGTGAGAGAGAGAGAGAAGAGAAAGAAGAGAGAAAAATAGAGAATGGGTACATCAGGGCCCCTAGGCATGGCAAATGAACTCCAGACACATGTGCATCTGGCTTTTTGTGGGTACTAGGGAACGGAACCCAGGTCCTTAGGCTTTACAGGCAAGTGCCTTAACTGCTGAGCCATCTCTTCAGTATGAGAGCTTTTTTTTTTTTTTTAACATAAGACTTTCAACTAGAAAAGAAACATAATCAAAAAGAAGTCAGCATAGATAGCTAAGGTAATGCATGGCTATCATCCTAGTAGTCAGGAGCAGAGACAGGAGGATCACCATGAGTTTGAGGCCAGCTTGATTTTATATGCTGACCAAGAGGAAACTGATCTATCTTACTCTGTTAAATTTCTGTATGATAGGTTTGTAAGGGTGTGCAAATCTGTGGCCTCATCATTTGCAGTAAACACACCCATCTGAAACCAGCCATTTATCCTTTGAGTAGCATAGGAAATTTGTCCTGTATTCACACAATGGAGCAGGCCATTTTTGCACCTACTCCCAGCCCCTTGGATGCATTTTACACCCATAATGCTGAATGAAATGGAGGAAGACCCAGAATGGTGCATGTAATATGGTCCCATTTACAAGAGTACCCCAAACCAGTTGACACCACAGTTTATTCTAGGGAGGCATGCATATGTGTCCATACTATGGTTAACAGACAACCAAACCCCAAATAAATGGCTCTCCTCCCACGGGAAAGTCCCACTCAGCCCTCCCTGCTAAGGGTTTGTCTTGAAGAACTGCCAGGGGACTTTTCTAGATCTGGACAGTTCAAGGTTCTGCTCATGACGATGAGGGAGCTGCAGAGGCCAAGGGTGCGCAGGCTGAATAAATGCCCACAGTTGGAGGCTTCCTTAGCCAACCTTTTGAAGGGCAGAGAAGGTCCCATGAGACAGGGCCATGGGGGCACAGCCAGGAAGGGAAGAACAAGGGCCTCCTTATCTCTCTGCTCATCACTGTCTGGTCCCAGTGCCAGTGCTGGGGATCTTCTTGAGGCCATCTACTGGGCTAAGGTGTCCATATTTCTTGTCACATCACCCTTATCCCCAGCTGGCTGACATGTAGCAGACTTGGAGTCACGGAACCATGGGGCATGGGACTGGGGTATTTCGGTCAGTGTCCTTCAAGTGCCTGGGACAAGGCTAAGATACCTGGCCAGTTTGTCCTGAGGATCTCTTGTCCCCACATCCTGAGCACTGGGATTACAAGGACGTCTCCATGCCCACCCAGCAATTGAATTCTGGGGACTGGAATGTCCAGTACTCAGCTTGGGCATCTGAACCGTCTGCCCAGCCCTGTAGTTACGGGCTTAACAAGTGTTACTACTTTTACTTTCTAGGGGCCCATTGAGGGCACAACACCCTGACAAAACTCCAGACAGCCCTGTTTTTTTTATTTTTTATTTTTTATTTTTTTTGGTTTTTCGAGGTAGGGTCTCACTCTAGCCCAGGCTGACCTGGAATTCACTATGGAGTCTCAGGGTGGCCTCGAACTCATGGCGATCCTCCTACCTCTGCCTCCCAAGTGCTGGGATTAAAGGCGTGAGCCACCACACCTGGCTTCAGACAGCCCTGTTTTAGATGGCAATGCCAACTGCCACAACTGCACATGACAACTATAAAGCGATGGTGCAGGAATGATTAAAGGCCTGAATGCCCTGGCCAGACTGTCAGCCGTTCTACCTCTGACAGGCCCAGAGCCGCAAGTCCACAACCTGTGTAAGTCCAGCTCCCCCACCCCCATCCGGGATATTACAGCTGCCTACTGAAGTCCTTTTGAACCTCACAGTCTCTGCTCCTCAGTCCCGCCCACCATCTTGATTTGACTGCATCAGTTTTCCATAGTTCATCCAGCCTTGCTCAGGATTTTGGACTAAGAGAAGGCTTGAGGGATAATAGATTGGAATTCCATCTGGTCCTTGCCATCTATCTATTCCTTGGACATCCATGGACTCTTTTTTGTTTTTAAAGTTTTTATTTTTATTTATTTATTAGAGACAAAGAGGGGGAGAGAGAGAGAAAATGGGTGCACCAGGGCCTCTAGCCACTGCAAACGAACTCTAGATGCATGCACCACTATGTGCATCTGGCTTACGTGGGACCTGGAGAATCGAACCAGGATCCTTTGGCTTTGCAGGCCAATGCCTAAATCACTAAGCCATCTCTGCAGCCCTCCATGGGCTCTTTTGTCATTAGCAGCTGGGCACTGGCAACCGGCCTGAACTTCCCAGTCTTTTCTCAGCAGCTGCTCTACCATCCAGCCTGCTTTTCAGGTCAGTGGCCTTCAACCAGCACTGATCTTTGTCCCAGGAGACATTCAGCGATGCCTGGACATTTTATTTTATTTATTTGCAAGCAGGGAGACGAGGAGAGAGAGAGAGAGAGATAAAGAGAGAGAGAAAACGGGCATGCCAGGGTATCTAACCATTGCAACTGAACTCCAGATGAATGTACCACTTTATACACCTGGCCTTACGTGAGTACTGGGGAATCAAACCTGGGTTGTTAGGCTTTACAGGCAAGCACCTTACCCACTGAGCCATCTCTCTAGTCCTGCCTGGACATTTTTAATTGTCACCATGGGGATGGGGCCTGCAAGGGAGTACCACTGACATTTTGTGGTTACTGTGTTACTGGATGTGGTGGAGCACACCTGTAATTTTAGCACTCAGGAGGCTGAGGCAGAAGGATCTAGAGTTCAAAGCCATTGAGACCTTGTCTCAAAAAAAATATCAGGGGATTTTGCTAAACATCTTATAATACATGGGATTGTCCCCATAACAAGAATTTTATAGCCCACCAGTGCCAAGCCTTAGAAACACTGGTCCAGGGGCCTCTGCTGATTAAAATGTACAGAGCTGTAATAGTGTGAGTGTATAAGAGAAGGCAAGACGTCCCGTCCCCTCCTGAATCTCAGGACTCAGAGATAGCCACAGTCTATATTGTGGGTGCCATCTCTCTCTCTTTTTAAATTTTATTTTAGACACACACACACACACACACACACACACACACACACAGAGAGAGAGAGAGAGAGAGAGAGAGAGGGAGGGAGAGTACTGGCATGCTAGGGCCTCAGCCACTGTAATGAACTCCAGACACTTGCGCCACCTAGTGGGCATGTGAGAACTTGCCCTTGTCTTGCCTTTGTGCGTCTGGCTTATGTGGGATCTGGAGAGTAAAACATGGGTCCTTAGGCTCCACAGGCAAGCATCTTAACCACTAACCCATCTCTCCAGCCTGGTGCCATCTCTTCAAACCCTTTTCTGCATGTTTATATGTAGATTTATAGATGGGTGCCATTTGACAGAAATATGCCCTGCTGTGTTCTGTCTTGCAGTCCATTTCCCCCCTTTCTCTCCACAGAGCCTTCCACTGTTGATGACGTGTGGGGATTTGCAGCACCCTTTCAGAGGTCCCTCGGCAGCCCATAGTAGGGCTGTGGCACTGTATTTAGACAATTCTCACTGATGAATGCTTAGATCATTTGTGGTGATAGATGTCCTTATATACACATCTTAGGGCCCTTGTCTCAGTTAATCCTTAAGATAAATTTCAAGAGTGGACTTGCCAAAGAATAAGCTACTCTTTTAAAATGTTTGAAACTTAACACCAAGTGGCCACTGGAACAGGCCTACTAATATACACAGCCTCCTCCTGGACACAAGATGCCCACCTCTGGGCCCTACCTCCACATGGGTATTATCACCACCTTAAATCTCCCCACACAAAGACTTCAGGAGATCCATGAGTGCCCAAAGGTAAGGGTTGACGTTTCTCTCTGGCAGTTGACTCCTGGGTTTGCTAGAACCTTCTGGAACCTGACTTTCTGCCCTTTCTTCCTTCAGCCACTCTTTCTTTCGTACTTCTCAGATAGACCAGAGGGACTTGGTGCTCTGAGCTCTGGGCCAGAGCTCCTCTCTGTTCTGCTGGGAGTGCTCCATGGCTTCCTTTTCTCTGTGGCTGCCCTTGTGGTTTGGATGAAATGTCCCCTAGAGGCTCCTGCGCTTTGAGTACTTGGCTCCCAGCTGGTGGCAATTTGGGGCACTTTGGGAAGGCCTCACTGGAGGAGGTGTTTGCTGTGGGTGGGGTTTGCGGTGATAGAGCCCAGCTCCAAGTCCAGTCCTTAGGTACTTCTGTCCTGCTGCTGTGGGGATGTGATGCAGGCTTCCTGCTCAGGTCTGCTCAGGGATTTTGTCCCAGCAACGATCAGGTGACCGCTACAGCTGCTCTGCTTCTTGGGTCTTGAGGAGACAAGAGTGTGTTCCTATCAGGGCAACCTTATTCATGGCCTCAACCTGCAGCTGCCTGTTCCTTGTGTTCTGGCTGGGTTAGCTCTCTGTTCTTAGTAAAGGCACTTAATATAGCAGTCCGTCTTCTCCATGAAGATGTGTGCCAAGTGCCGGAGTGGATGTCTGATACTGCGGACGGTACTGAGCCCTATGCAGTCTATGGTTTTTCCTAAGCATATGCACTTATTATACAATTTAGTGTATAAATTAGGCATGAAAAAGAATGACGACAATTACCAGTAATAAAATGACATAATTATAATCATTATGATATACTGCAATAAAAGTTAGGTGGATGAGGGTTCTCTTTCTACCACAGTCAAATATCTTATTATGCTACACTTAATTACGTGTGTGTGTGGTGTGTGGTGTGTGGTGTGTGTATGTTGCTAGAGATTAGACCCAGGGAGGACTTCATGTATGCTAGGCAAGCATTGCACCACCAAGCCATATCCCCAGGCCTCACTCTTCTTGTTATGATATGAAGCTGTGCTCCAAATCTCACCTTGTTTCTGGGGCTCCTAAGAAAGGGGAGATTTTAAGCAGGTCAGAAAAAAGGCGTGTAAACAAAAACCAAGAAGTAACTGCTGAGTTGCAGACCATAGGCGTCAGGAGGGTCAGCTGTCCCTGGCTGAGACTGCCCAGACCTCCTGAGGTTTCCAGTGTTTCAGACAGCTTCTCGTGAGTGTAGCTAGGCAGCCATCTTAAGCCGTACATTAACAAACCATACGCTTCCTGCCACCTATGTGCAATAGTCAGATTTATTTTATTTTATTTTTTGGGGGGTAGGGTCTCACTCTGGTCCAGGCTGACTGTGGAATTAACTATATAGTCTCAGGGTGGCCTCGAACTCACTGCGATCCTCCTACCTCAGCCTCCCGAGTGCTGGGATTAAAGGCGTGCGCCACCACACCCGGCTAGTCAGATTATTTTAAGACTATTTGTGTTTACTTTGTATCCTACTGTCTTCTGGGACTAGAAAACATTGTATTCTTTCAAAGTATTTTATTCATTTATGAGAGAGAGAGAGAGAGAGAGAGAGAGAGAGAGAGAGAGAATGGGTGAGCTAGGGCTTCCCCCCACTGCAAACACAAACTCCATATGCATGTGCCATTTTGTGCATCTGGCTTTGTGTGGGTACTGGGAAATTGAACCCTGGGGCCCACTAGGGCTGCCTGAACCTTTAACTGATAAGCCATCTCTCCAGCCCCTAGCAGATATTTTCAATATGGAGTTGATGCTACGACAAGAGGAAGGGGCAGCATGTATAGTTCGGACATACTGGACAAAAGAGTGATTCACCTTCCAAGCGGGAGGCTAGGAGTCTCATTATACTTCTCAGAATAGCTTGCAATTTAAAATATGGACTGTTTATTTTTGGCATTTTTACATTTAATATTTTGGGAAGCGTGGTTGGCTGCGGGTACGTTAGCTGTGGAAAATAAAACCGTGGATAATGAGGGCCGAATGCAGTGGCTCACATGGACAAAAATGGGTTTAAGCTTAGAGTGTGTGGGTTTTCTTTTGTTTAGGGTTTCTGTGGTTCCTCCCAATGATCACATGGAACACTTGTCATTATTCTCTCCCAAAGCTCGGGTGCTGGAAACTTCATGCTTAAACCCATATATTGATGGTGGGGCTTTGGGGACGTGATTGCGGTTGGATCAGGCCATGGAGTAGGGCATCTGTGATGGCATCAGTGACTTTACAGGAAGAGAAAGAGTCATACGATGCTCTCCTGTTTTTGTTGAGGCAACTGAGGCTGAGAGAGTGGAAATAATGAAGTCAGTTCTATTGCAGATCAGTAAGGCAAGGAGGATTTGAACTTGGGCTTTAAAAAAGCTGTGTGGTGTGTATGTGTGTGCGTGTGCACGTGTATGTGTGTGTGTGTGTCAAAGAACAACCTCGAATGTTCGTCCTCACTTTTTGCCACATTGAGGAAGGGTCTCTTTCGCTGTTCTCTGCTGCATTTGCCAGGCTAGCTGGCCTGTGAGCTTCCAGAGGATTCTCCTGTCTCTGCCTCCAGTCTGGGAGTACTGGGATCACTCACTATGGTGTCAGGCTTCACGTGGGTTCTGGGAATTCCAAACTCACGTCTGGAAGCGTGACAAGGACGTCAACCCTTGAGCCATCTCTCCAGCCCTGGGGCTTTTCTTTCAAAATTGTATCTGGAACTCATTTTCATCTAGCGATGACTATTTTGAAGACAGAACTTCCTATACTCACAGCTCCCTAGGAGTAAGATGCATACACGCCATGCGGGGCTGCTGTGGGGGAAGAACCAGGCCATGTGGGACGCAGGAACAGGGAGATGCTTGGTAAATGCCTCTGTGTGGTCTGTACAGGGAAATATCTGGAAAGGTAAGTTCAGGACTAGCTGGTGTGAATCATTTCAGTGGGTACCAGCTGTTAGGACTGCAGCCAGTCATCTGGTCTTGAGGTTACTGAGGCAGAAGGATGATGGCCTTGTACCAGAGAGTTCAAGAAAGGAGGTGATAGGAGGATGGTTTGGTTTGTAAATGGAAGGCAAGCTCAAAGGCTGAAAATTGGCCTGATTCTGGAAGGTGCAGACTCTCCCCGTCAGGAGGCCCTGGATGCTGAGCTTCCAGAAGGAAGGGCTTATGGTGACCTGCGGCTGATTCCTTGATGCTGGGCTGAGGCAACGTCAGTTTCAACATCTCAGCCTGGGCTCACTTCTACTTTTCTCAAATTCTTAAATTTTACTTATTTGCAAGCAGAGAGGGATATAGAAAAGAGAGACAGACAGATGCCAGGGCCCCTTCCCCTTGCAAACGAACTCCAGACACATGCACCACTTTGTGCATCTGGCTTTTTGTGGGTACTGGGGAATCAAACCCGGGTCATTAGGCTCTGTAGGCAAGCACCTTAACTGCTAAGCCAGCTCTCTAGCTGCTCTTCAAGTTCTTGGTCCAGGAAAGCTTTCTTAGAGAAATCCTTTTCTTGTTTTTCCTAGTAGTTGCTACTTCCTGTGAGTCTGCAGCTTCTGACAGGGTTTAGCCTTCTTCTTCCTCTGAGTGCTGAAGAGGGGGTGTGGGAGATGCCAGGCGCTCAGTGGAGCTGGAAGTAACTGTCCAGCTTGTACTTGCCAAGAAGTGTCCTGTGCTGGTTTGAATGTGAAATGTTCCCTGTAGCTTCTTGTGTTTGTGATTAAACCTCGTGTCCACTCCGCAGCTGGTAGAGCCTTTGGGAGTTGGAGCCTTGCCGGAGGAGGTGTGTCATCATGAGGTTTATTAGTCCAGTCTTTCTGGGTGTTCGCTAACTAGGTCCCTCTTGCTGCTCCCTCCCAGCTGATGTAATAAGACATGATGCCCAACTTCCGCTCTGCCACGGTGAAGCTTCCCCTCGAAACTGTAAGGTAGCTAAAATAGACCCTTTCCTCCCATAAGCTGCTTTTGGTCAGGTGTTTTGTCCTAGCAATGAGAAGGTCACTGCTACAGGTCCTGTGAGTAGTGTCTGCTTCATGGGCAACAGGGGCAGAGATGTGAATGGATGCCAAGCTCACTGGTCCAGGAGCTACTCTCATCAGTGATGGTTTCAGCCATGCTGGGCTTAACCAAGGAGCCTTACCACACGTTACAGGCTGGATCCTGACTATTCTTGCTGTTTTCTTTAAACAAAGACACACAGGCAAGGCTGCTTACTCTGTCCCTGGTCTTTCCCACTTCCCTCTCCTGTGGGGACATTGCCAAGATTTGGATGTGCTGAAAACTTAATCTCCAAATTCATATGCTGGTGGTATTGGAGGTGGGACTTTGGGGAGGCCATTAGATGGAGCCCTGTGGTGGTATGAATTAGAGGTCTCCCATAAACTCATGTGTCCCCAGCTGGTGGTGACTTGGAATTGCAACCTTGCTGGAGGAGGTGTGTTGTTAGGGGGGGCAGGCTCATGGGTGTTATAGCCAGCTTCCCCTTGCCTGTGTTGGGCTCAGTCTCGTGCTGTGGTGTTCCACCTGCCGTGGCAGGGGTGGGTGATGTCCAGCCTCTGCTCCTACTGTGTTTTTTTCCCCTGCCCTCATGAAGCTTCCTCTCAAGTCCATAAGCCAAAATACACCCTTTCCTTCCACGGACTGTTTGTGGCTGGGTGCTTTGTCCCAGCAATGCAAAGGTAACTGCAACCAGCCTCCATGATGACATTAGTAGCTTCATAAGAAGAATTTACACATCGTCTCTGTCTTACCGTGCAATACCTCCTGCCATGTTGTGGTATATCAAGAAGTCTCACTGGAGGCTGGAGCCTTGACGTTTACCTTCTCAGCATCCATCCCTGTGAGAAATACATTTTCTTTTCCTTATAAATTACACAGGCTGTTATAGCAGCCAAATACACCCCCTTCCCTGCTTCCCAAGCCCACTCCTGACACCTGTGCTCTCCCTGCATATTCAAACTCATCTATCCAGTATGCCATGATCTCAGGAGACCACTCCCCTCCGCTAAAGCATCTTTACCAAGTTGACAGTGAGAGTCATGTGGAACAAAGTCAGGTTGTGAGGGACCACATTGCAGAGGGAGGAAACCTGAAAGAGAGGTATTGTTTAGTCCCATATAGCCAATCTGAGGAAAGGCCAAGATGCAGGCCTCATGTACTATTCGCTCTCTGTTTTAACATTAAAAAAAAGTTTATTTGTTTGAGAGAGAGAGACAGACAGACAGACTGAAAGAGGTAGAAAGAAAGGGAGTGAATAGGACGCACCAGGGCCTCTTGCCATTGCAAACAAACTTCAGATGAATACACTACTTTTTGCATCCTGCTTTACTTGAGCACTGGGGAATCAAACCCAGGACATCAAGCTTTGCAAGCAAGTGCTCTTAACCACTGAGCAGTCTCTCCAACTCTTTTTTTTTTTAATTTTTGAAACGAGGTTGTACCCTATAGGCCAGGCTAACCTGCAACTCACTGTGTTACCCAGGCTGGCCTTGTACTTGTGCTTCTGGTCCTCCTGCCACTACCTCCCAAGTGCTAGGATTGTATAGGTATGTGCTGCCACACTCATTGTCCACTGATTTCTTTGACCTTCTCTCTGGATCTGCCTCTGGCCTCTGCGGGATCACACTCGTCCACCTCTGTAGCCCAAGAGGCAAGAAGAGGTACTTCAGGGGGTGGAGAGACTTCTAAGCAGTTGAGGTGCTTGCCTGTGAAGTCTGATGATCCGGGTTCGATGCCTGAGTACCCACGTAAAGCCAGATACACAAAGCGGCCCATGCGTCTGGAGTTCATTTGCAGTGGCTAGAGGCCCTGGTATGCCCATTCTCCCTCTGTTTTATCTCTGCCTATCTCTGTGCTTGCAAATAAATAAATAAATAAATAAATAAAATATTTAAGAAGAAAAGAGGTACTTCAAGCAAATTCTGTTAGGCAATTTCAGAGAAGATCTCTGATTGGCCAGCTCTGGGTCACATGTCCCTTGGTGGGCAAATGAGTGCTTCTGTAGACTAGGGTGTTAAGGTTGGTCAACACTGAGTCATACACCTCTCCCTAGAGGAAATACAAGAAAGATCTGTTACTAAAAGAAATTCTGGGAGAGTGTTTTGAACAACTGAAGCCCATCACTTCTGTTCTTCTCAAGTCATGCGTCCTCCCTGTCTGGGGATAGAATGCCCTAATGCAAGGAGACAGAATGGTGGCAATTTTAGACATTATAACAAATTCCACCAAAGTATTTTTGGCTGAGGAGAAACTTGGTTTCTAGGTTAAAAATGACTGCATCTTTTTTTTTTTTTTTTGCCAGTGATGCCTCACCAGTGAATTCCCAGAGTGAAAGCTTCGGCATTTATATACATATTTTAGAATGGTGTGGGTGTTATGTTTCTGAAATTAGAATGCGTCTTTGAATTGGATTGCATGTCTAATGTGTTACCAGGCAATGGAGTGCATTAGAAGGGAGAGCTCTCTCATTGGATGACTTTAGTTCAGATCTTGGGTCTACTGTTTTTTTTTTTTTTGGTTGTGTGATCACATAATCACTTTGATACTGTCTCTATTTCTTGTGTGCAAAATAATGCTGATAATGTCACCTACCTCACGTACTTGGTTAGAGGAACAAGCAAGACTGTGAAAGGTGATTGAGCAGAACACACATCCAGAGAAATCTCAAATATTTGCTGTTATTTTTATCTTCTCATAACCCCCAAACTGAAATCAAATTAGTGGTTGTAAAGCCAGGATTAAAAATAAAAAATTTATTCAGGGGAGGGGATGGAGGAGAGGAGGGGTGGGAGGAGGGTTAATCAAAATTATAGATGTTATGATTAAGCCATAGGGAAACCCATTTCACTAGCTAAATAACATGCATGTTAAAAGAGTTTGGGCAGAAGTACCCTGTGAGGCTGGGTAATGCTGTGCCCAGAAGCTGTATATTATTTCAAGAAAATTTCAGTGTCAGGGGTGGCGTACTTTCTGGCAAGTTGTTGGTCAGGGAGGCCCCTGAAGCCAAAAAGATGATAGGCAGTTGTCCACCCGGAAAGATGGTGAGACCCTGTTGACGAAGACTCTGCCTTCCTGGCCTGCAGGTCACTGAGAAATCAAGCTGGAGTTGAGCTGGAAGCTTCCTCCCTGCTGTTGGGGTGCTGGAAAGATCTATGCAGTCTGTTGTGCGAGAAAAGTCATCAAAAAATCTTAACCAAATTTTATGGGTGGCCAGCCAGACCAAATGTACCAATTGGGTCAACGGTGGCATGTCTGTTATGGGGGCAACCAACTGCTCTTTGATTGAATTTGAAACCTGCTCCCATGGGTGGGAATTCATGCCTGGTTAGTACTGAAAACCTAATCAACTCCTGTGGCTAGGGAGGTCATAAGCCCTAGGGGGGAACTACTATTATTATCTAACTAAATGGATATGTAATGCCTACCAAACTGTCCCCTAAACACTTAAGTTTCTGCCTATATATATATATATATATATATATATATATATATATATTTTTTTGGGGGGAGGTTCGAGGTAGGGTCTCACTCTTGCCCAGGCTGACCTGGAATTCACTATGTAGTCTCAGAGTGGTCTCGAACTCACGGCGATCCTCCTACCTCTGCCTCCCGAGTGCTGGGATTAAAGGCGTGCGCCACCACGCCCGGCACTGCCTATATATTAATGCTACTCTCACTTTTAGTTAGAGAAGCTTCTCTTTTTAGATAACAGTGATCACTGGGGACAGTCAAAACTCATCAAAGAGCTGAGAAGTGACAGTGGAGTGTTCAGTACCGAGACATCTCTGTCACACCCTCCAAGGCCCAGGGACCATCATGGAAAAGGTGGCAGAAAGAATGTAAGAGCCAAAGGAGGGGAGGGGTGCTTACAATACTATCTTCTAGACACAATGTGGCCATGGTATTCATGGCCTCACAGTGGCGGATACTGCCTAGACAAGACATGTATCATAGGAGGGAAAAATGACGTCAAAATAGAAGAGGGACTAGTTGGAAAGAAGAAGGGATTCAGTGAAGGGGAGTTTCAGAAGGGGAAAAATGAGGGTGGTGGGAGGGGTTTATGATCATGATATACTGTCGACATGCATGGAGGTTGTCAATAAAAAACTAAAAAGTGATTGAGAATTTTCATATATATAAAATGTACCTTGGTAATAATCCTTTCACATAACTCTCTTCTATCTTCCCCCGACCATTCCCCTATCACTGAATGCCTTCTTTCCAACCAGTTCCTTCTCTATGTTGATGTCATTATTTTCTTTTCCCTCCTCCGTAACCATTACAGCACTATGTTAGGCAGGTCTTGTGCAGGTGAGGACAGCTGCAGCGAGGTCATGATTGCAATGGCCACTTTGTGTCTGGAAGCCGCTGTTCCAAAGCACTCCCCTCCATTCTTTGGCTTTTACATATTTTCCACCATTTCTTCTGCAATGACCCCTGAGCCTTGGATGGCGTGACAGAGATGTCTTATTCAGTGCTGAGCACTCACCTGTCACTTCTCAGCACACTGATGCGGTTTGAGTCTTCCCAGTGGTCACCGCCATCTGAATAGAGAACTTCTTTAAGTAAAAGTGAGAGCAATGAGCCAGGATTCTTGGTGGGAAACTACAGAAAATGATGTTTTTTTTAAAAAAAAACTTTAAAAAATTAGTTTTATTTATTTGACAGAAAGAGAGAGAGAGAGAGAGAGAGAGAGAGTGAGCGAGAGCGAGAGAGAGCATGTTAGGGTTTTCAACCATTATAAATGAACTGCAGACACATGCGCCATCTTCTGCATCTGGTTTACGTGGGTCCTGGGGAGTCGAACCTGGGTCTTTTGGCTTTGCAGGCAAGCGCCTTAACCACTAAGCAATCTCTTCAGTTCAGAAACTATTTTTTAAAGAGAACGGGGACTTTTAGCAGGAGCTCTCAGGGCTTACAGAGTGGGTGGGCGAAGGACTGGCAAGGTGGTGGGACACAACAAGACAGATCTGTGGCCAGAAATCAGGACGCGCATAAACTCTCAGAATTAGAAACCCCTCTGGTTACTTCAGATAGCAGATAGTTAATATAGGGAGCTTGTTATAAAGATGTTGGAAAGGCTCCAGTGTAAGAGGGAGAATAGAGCTGCTATCTGCAGGAGGGAAGCTGTAATCACACCATGGCCAAAGCCCAGCTGAGCTGCGGGAGGTGCTACTGCTCTTTCAGTTAGAACGTCATTACTATGGCTGAGTGGACTCCCAGGGTACACTGCTGTAGATGCTGTTAAAACACCACCCCTGCTGCTGGAAGCCCCCAGTCGTTAATACTCAGCTGTTTAGCTGCTGCTAAAAAAAAAAAATCCTGAAAGAAATGGCTGCTCTGCCTTCAAATTGCCAGCAAGGTGTCCCACTGGCTGGCTAACAGAATCCGTGGCAAAGGAGAGTGGGAGATGTTTGCAGGTTTGCGGTCAAGAGGGAACATGGAAAGAACACAGGGGAAAGTGAGGGTGGGAAGCCATGGGCGCTGGCTGGCTTTAGCTGTCACTAGGAATAGTGTGGACACTTTTGCTCTGATGCCGGCTCTCCTTCTGGCATTTGGCACCTTAAACGCCACACTCCATCTAGGGGCACCTGACAGGTCCTAGTCGGCAGGGAGCGAGGCGAGGGAAGAACATTCCTATTTAGCTTCTGGGGGCTTGAGTCTTCCAGAAGAACGCAGGGGAAGGTTGCCCAGGCTGAAGTGGTTGAGTCAGGTGCTGGGAAGCCGAAAATAGACATAAATTTACTGCCCACAGCAAGATGTTAGGGAGTGGATTAATTACTTTTCTCACTGCTGCGATAAAACACCCGACATAAACAACTTAAAGAAGGTTTATTTTGGTTCACGGCTTCAGAGGGGTTTTCATCCATCACGGCAAGGAAGGAACAGTGGAGCTGTGGCAGCAGGACCATGTGACTGGGACTCCTCACATTGCAACGGGCCAGGAAGCAAAGGCTTTGTGACTGGAACCAAAAGTGCTTAGAAACTTCAAAGTCCACCCCCCCCCGAGTGATGCGTTTCCAGCTGCTAAGCCTAATATGTCACAGTTTCTACCACCACCCGAAACAATGCCACCAGCTGGGAGCAAGTGTTCAAACCCAGGAAGCTATGGGGGGGGGGAGGGGCATGGACATTTCAGTCTCAACCACAACAGGACTAAGACAAGCTAGAGAGCAGACATGGGGTGAATGCCAAGTGGCAGGGGCTTGGCTAATGACATCCCCCCCCCCCATGAGGAAAGAGTGAGGAGTAGGAATACCTCAGCCACAGACAAGACAGGGAACCTTATGCTCACTGACGCAGATGGAACTGTATGTAGGCAGGTGTGAGTTGGACCGCCCCATGGTGACCAGGTAAGCATGGGTCTCTGTATTTGCTCTGTTAACACACTTCACACCTTCCTCAGTTAATCCTCAAAGCCACGCCCCAAGCACAGGCTGTTTCGCCATCCTTATTCAGGCAGAAAAACCCAGGCACAGAGTGGTAACATGAATTTTCTAACATCAAACAACTGGTAAAAGAAAGGTGGAGGCAGAAATAAAATCTTGATCTCATGGATTTTAGATACCTGATACCCATTTGAAAATCTATTTTTATTTATTTATTTGAGGGAGAGAGAGAGAGAAAGAGAGAGAGAGGAAGAGAGAAAATGGGTGTGCCAGGGCCTCCAGCCACTGCAAACGAACTCCAGACACATGTGCATCTGGCTTACGTGGGTCCTGGGGAATTGAACTTGGGTTCTTTGGCTTTGTGGGCAAGCGCCTTAACTGCTAAGCCATCCCTCCAGCCCTGGTACCCATTTGAAATTCAGGTCAGTGAAGGTCAGGGGAAATTAGCTGATTCAGTTAGGGTCTGTGAGTTTCTGGGTGGTGCAATAGGGCCATCATCAGGGTCAGGATATCACTCACTGAACTCTCAACAATGAAGTAGAGGTCTGGAGAGCTGGCTCGGTGGTTAAGAGGGCTTCCTGCACAAGCATGAGGGTAAGAGGGGGCCTGAGGTTACTGAATTCTATCCCCAGAACCCATAAAATTGTATTGTAGACAGTTCCGTAGTGCTGGGATGAACATCCAAAGCAGACACAGTTTTATGGGAGGAAGGGATTTACTTCAAGCTTAAAGATCTAGGGGAAGTTCCATCAGGGGAAGAAGCTGGCTCCCACTAATAAATCCAAGCAGAAAGAGAAACTACAACAGCCAGAAAACACCAAAAAGCAGCAAGACAATGATTGGCAGCCAGCAGGACTCCCAGAGCTAAAACTGCTCTCTTACACCTTTGGGCTGGAATTAGATCCACTACCAAACACATCTTTAGGCTGGACCCCAGGATCCACCCCCGAGTGACACCTCCTCCAGTCAGGAGGCTGGAGACCCAAGTTACAAGCTTTAATAAGACACCTGAGTCTATGGGGGGGGGGCATAATTCACATTCAAATCATGACACCAGGCATGGCATACCTATGCAATCTATAACCCCAGTTACAGAATATACAAGGAGCAACTTAAGGGGTGGGGGTTATTTTGGTATAAATGAAAGGCAGGGCATGCTGGCAGAGCAGGAGGTGGCTGGACACTGTACATCTACAGTTGGGGAGCACTGTAGTAACTCACAGTCGAGAGCTGTGGATGTTGGTGCATAGCTTACCTTCTTTTTATTCAGTCCAGGACCCCAGCCCATGGAATGGTGCTGTCCACAATTATGGTGGGGCTTCCTACCTCAATTAACCTAATAGAATACCCAGTGATATGTCTCCTAGGTGATTCTAGATCCTGTCAAGTACCCAGTGATGGGTGTTGTGGCAGTTTGAATGTAAAGTGTGCCTCACAGCCTCATGTGTTTGTGGTTAAGTCTCATACTTAATCCCCAGCTAGTGATAGTCTGGATGGTGGAGCCTTGCTGGAGGAGGTGTGACACTGAGGTTGGCCATGAGGTTTTTAGCCTAGCTTGCCAGTGCTAGCTAGTTCACGTTTTTCTTTTTTTTGTAGTGGTTGGAACCAGACATTCCCCATAAACCTATGTGTTTTTGAATATTTGGTCTTCAGCTGATGGCAATTTGGGAGGTAGAGTCTTGCTAAAGGAGGTGTATCACTGGGGGGTAGACCCTGAGGCTTATTAGCTCCCAGTTTGCCTATGCTAGTTCAGCTCACTCTCCTGCTGCTGTTTTCCACCTGCCATGGTAAGGAGGTGATGTTCAGTCTCTCCTCTACCATCTTTTCCCTGCCATCATGAAGCTTCTCCTAGAGACTGTAAGCCAGAATCAACTCTTTTTGTTTTCTCCCGTCATCTGCTTTTGGCTGGGTGTTTTGTCCAGCAATGCAAAGGTAATTGCAATACTCTTGCTGTTACCTCCCAGCTAATGTGACAAGATGTGATGTTCAACCTCTGCTCTGCCATGCTTCCCTGCCATGATGAAACATTCCCCCCTTGAGTCTATAAGATGAAATTAACTCTTTCTTCTCACCATCGCCTCCTGGTTGGGTGCTTTGTCCCAGCAATGACAAAAGTCATTGCTACAGGTGTGTACAGTAATGAATACTTTTACCTGAGCACCACATGTTAGATACCTACTTGATGCCATCACTAATTCTGACATCACAGAAGATGGCTGCTGGTTTTGCTCATTTTATAAGTGAAGAAGTTGGAGCTCAGCGGGGCTAAGGGGATTAGAACTCAGTCCTTTCCAACTTCAAGGGGAAGTTCTGAACTCTTCTGTTTCTTTGCGGTGCACAGAAGAAACAGCTGAAGCAGATAGACTGTGTAAGAATGGAACTAGAGGTGACATATGAAATAGCAAAAGAGAGAGAGAGAGATCTAGATATTCTGGGAAAAAAATGAGTCAGCATTTTTTCCCTTTTTTTTTCTTTATTAGTTACTTTTGTATTCAGCAAATACAGTCAGTTTGGTACCATTATTAGGCTCATCCGTGACCTACCCCCTCCCCTTGGCCCCTCCTTGTTGAGGTGTATGGGTCATGCATTGTGGAGTTAGCCCACAGTTATGGGTAAGATAAATGTCTCTGCATATCATGACCCAACATGTAGCTCTGACATTCTTTCCGTCCCCTCTTCTGCAAAATTTCCCTGAGCCATGTTGGGTTCATTTTTGGTCTGCTTCAGTGATATGATGAGGTGTTGGGGACCTCTGAGGCTCTGGCTCTCTGATTTGGTAGGAGTTGATTTTTCTCTGTGTTGATCTCCTTCCCTCTTGTGCTGGTATCCGGTTCATCAGGAAAACAGCACCCTTGCTTGTTTCGCCAATTTTTCTTAGTTGCAGCTGGGGCCCTTTTGAGGTATGATGGGTTGGCTCTCTCCTTAGGATCTACATGTATCTTTCTTTCCCCGGGATTTGCAGCACAGCTAGGCAGTTGCCATCTTGGCCGGAAGTCCTGAGTCAGCATTTTTCAAGGTTGTGCATTTGCACAGGACAGGGCATTGTTTGCCCAGCCACGGATCTGCCATTGCAGCGTGCTAATGTCCTTCCAGGTCCTCAACATGCTCTACCCTCTCAGCGCGCTAGCACTCAGTCGCGTGAACAAATGCCTGACTTGAAGCAACTTAGGAAAGGTTTATTTTGTCTTACAATTCCAGACGGTAGAGTTCACCGTGACAGGGAAGGCATGGCAGGAGCAAGGAGCTGGTCGCATTGGCAGGCAGGAAGCAGAGAATTGAATTGGAATTGAAAACCTCAAGTCCTGGGGCTGGAGAGATGGCTCAGAGGTTAAGGTGCTTGCTTGCAAGGCCTGATAACCTTCCATTTCCCAGTACCACGTAAAACCGGATGCACAAAGCAGGCACTTGTATCTGGAGTTTGTTTGCCCTGGTGCACCCATATTCTCTCTCCTTGCAAACTAAATAAATGAAAATAAAGTATTTAACAAACAATCCACAAGTCCCGCCTCCAGTGAGCCACTTACTCCAGCAAGACTCCATCTGCTAAAGGCTCCACTACCTTCCCAAGTAGCGCCACCAGCTGGGGACCAAGTATGCAAACATATGGGCCTATTTGGGGAGCATTTTTCATTCAAACCACAACACACTCCTTAAAGGATGGCTGGGGTTCCAGGAGGTTGGCCCCTAGACCAACAGCCAGCAAAGAAGGGAAAGCAGATCTAGAATCTGGGTCTGTCTCCATCCTAAATGATATTGTTTCTGTGACACCAGCCACTTGACTGGGAATGAACAACCAGGAAGGAGTGGATTTGAGAGGCACGCTCTGGCTGCTTCATTTAACTTTTTAGAACCAGTCCCCACTTTCCTTTGAGGAAATTAGAGCGCCCCTACATCCCACCTGTTTGCTTCGAGGAGCATGTGCTCTTGTGTCCTATCCACTCATTAATACACTGACTCCCTCTGCCCATAGCAGTTGGCTCAGTGCTGGGCATGTGACCTAAATCTAATTTGAGTGAGTTTCTGGACTTACAAAGAAGTTTCTGGCAAGAGAGATTTGTTCATTTATTTATTTATTTTCTTTCCTTTTTCTGCCTGTCAAAAGTGGGCGGGCTAGGGCTGAAGCCCTTTCTGGATTCTAGTTTACATTTGTTTGATTTATTCTGTTTCGTTTCTTTCATTTGCACTTATTTGATTCTGTTCATATTGTACACGTGTGATACAACCCTTCACAAATTTCCTAGGCCTAGTCTGTTGTCCAAGACCAGGTCAGAGCCAAGTGGCAAAGAGGGAGAACAGCATGCCTCTCTGATGGAGGGAACCTGAGCAAACTGGCCCTGGGTCACTGACCAGCCAGTCTCTGTGAACCTCACACCCATGAGCTGTTCTCCTAGCCGTCCCCCCACCCCACACACACATACCAACTTCGGTTCCAACCCACACACTTTGGGTGAGACTTCTGTGCCAAGTTTTCTCCCAAGTTCCAAGCCTCCATTTTCTTAGCTGTAAAATAGGTCAGTCGGTTGTGTCCCCTGCCTGTTGGGAGGCCTGGATAAGATGCAGGAACACAGACTTGGGGTGTTGAATTCCCAGCAGTTACTGGCCAGGAGTGGAAAGCCTTCGAGGCATGACCAGGCGTCTTGACCTTCTCTGTGTCTGGCCTGCTGTCTCCCTGCTTGCACTTAAGACAGTTTAAAACACCAGCTGTTTCCTCTCAGCTCCTACCAGGGGAGGGAGGGAGGGGCGTAAACTTCTATTCCTTGTCCTAAGCTGGGAGGGAGGGAGGGAGGGAGGGAAGGAGGGGTGACCTTAAGCCGGAGGCTGGAGGTCAGGGTAACTGAATCCTCATCCTGTCTCAGCTGTCTAAACTTGCATGGTCTTACCCAAGCATCTATCTGCCTCAGATATGCTGCATTCTTTGTTGCAATGGGTGGGTTCTCAGCCTTATGTTCCAGAATGAGTTAAATGACATGCTGCCCATGGTAGATGTGTCATAGTGTAGGGGTGGGAAAGATGCATTCAATAGCAGTCATCTGGGGCTGGAGACATGGCTTAGCGGTTAAGGCACTTGTCTGTGAAGCCTAAGGACCCATGTTCGACTCTCCAGATCCCACATAAGCCAGACACACAAGGTGACACAAGCATGCAATGTCGCATATGGGCACAAGATGGCACACGCGTCTGGAGTTCGTTTGCATTGGCTGGAGTCCCTGACATGCCCATTCTCTCTCTATCTCTCTTACGCTGTCTCTTTCTCTCACCAAAACAAACAAACAAACAAACAAACAAAAAACTACAAATAAAATGGTCATCTGGAGCTGGAGAGATGAGTCAGTGGTTAAAGGCACTTGTTTGCAAAGCCTGATGGCAAGGGCTTGACTCCCCAGAATTTACATAAAGCCAGAGGCACAAAGTGGCTCATGTATCTAGAGGTCATTTGCAGTGGTAGGAGGCCCTAGTGTACCCATTTTTTCTCTCTCTTCTCCTTAACTGTTATAAATAAATATATATCTTTAAAAAAATTTAACTTATTTATTTGAGAGAGAAAGCGAGAGAGCGAGAGCGAGCGAGAGAGAGAGAGAATGGGCATGCTAGGGCCTCCAGCTGCTGCAAACGAACTCCAGATGCATGGGCCACCTTGTGCATCTGGCTTTACATGGGTCTTGGGCAATCAAACCTGGGTCCAATGGTTTTGTGGGCAAGTGCCTTAACCGCTAAGCCATCTCTCCAACCCATAAATAAATATATATCTTTAAAGAATGGTCATTTGCAGAGCTGGGCATGGTGGCACACGCCTTTAATCCCAGCACTCGGGAGGCAGAGGTAGGAGGATCGCCATGAGTTCAAGGCCACCCTGAGACTACATAGTGAATTCCAGAGTGAGACCCTACCTCGGAAAAAAAAAAAAAAAAAAAAAAAAAAAAAAAGGTCACTTGGCAAGATGAGAAGTGACTAGGCTCTTTTTCTTTTAATTTTCAATAACAACCTGTTCTCTCAGGACCTAACTTTTAAACACTCCCCACTTCACTACCACTTCACTGAAGACCAAGTGTCCAGAACATGGACCTTTGGGACACACTCAAACATCACCAGCCCACAGCGGCGCTCCATCGATCGATATCTTTCTGTCCCTCACCTCTCATCCTCGACTCTTTTCTCTGCTGCCTCATTTGTACCCTATCTAGATCTGAGGCTCTGTCCTCAGGTCCAGGACTAGAAGGAGACATATAAAGTGTCCGAGGCTGCTCTCCCCATTCCGCAAAGGCGACCGACAAGGAGCAGCAGACGAAGCCATGGCCTTCTGATTCTGCGAGGCTGGTGGCTGGCGACTGCTGTGTCTTCCTCACACCCTGCTTGACACCCCCCCCCCCACCCAGCTGCAGAGGCCCCAGGCCTGCTGATGCCTCCCAGGCCTGCTGCACACGCCCGTGCTTTGTGGTGGGATGTGAGCGGCAGCTGGGCTCTGTGGACCAGGTGGCTGTGGGCTACCTCTCCCCTGGGCATTGCGGCCACTCTGGTTACCCTCTTGGATTTCTTCTCTTTCAGGCTGCACCCTGGGTGGGCATGTGGGGACTGCTGGCCTCTCTGAGCTCTTGCTACCGCTTGCTGTTCCTGAGTCCTGGGGTGCGGCTGTGGCTGAAGTACCTGGCCAGGGCCACCATGCAGAGAGCAGGTCCCAAAGCTTGTCCTCAGAAGCCACAAGGGAGTTGTGAGGCCCTGCTCTTAAGGAGTGAGCTGAAGTCCCGGAGCTGCCAATGGCCGTCAGGTAGGAAGGACGCCCCCAGCCCAGCGGGTGGGTCAGCTGTCCCCCACAGGCCAGGAGCCTCTGCTGGGAGCTTTGAGGGGGAACTGCTTGCTTCTATCATCCTACCCAGCCATGGCGTGAGCAGAGATGCAAACCCAGCCTCACTCAGAGTGGAGCAGGAAAATGAGAGGTAATGAGGGCTAGTGGGTTGGGACATACAAAATAGTCTTTTTAAAAGCAGTGTCCATCCTACTGGACATGTGCCCCACAACCCAGATGTACTGACCCCACTTAATCAGCCTGGAAGGAGACGCATAAACAAGGCAGGCCAGTCGTCGCCAGGGGAAGTCTGGTGTGGTTGGTTTCTGGGCAGGACCTACTTTTCTGGCGTAGACATGACTACTGTCTCATCTCGTCAGCACACAGTGTCTGTGCATGCAGAGGGAGAGTGCGTTTGTGGTGGACACTAATGCTCTGGGATTGAGAACCTGCCTTTTTTTAAGTGTCTTATCAAGAACCTCCATTCATATACATAATGTACCATGATCATAATCCCCTCCTATTACCTTCATTTATCACCCCCCGCCCCATACCCAATATACTGAATCTCTTCTTCCCATCTGGTCCCTGTTCTATTTTGATGTCATCAGTTTTCCCTCTCCTCTTATTCAGGTCTTGTGTAGGAAGCGCCAGTCACTGTGTGGTTATGAGTGCCATGGCCACTTTGTGTGAGACCCCACTTTTTTATTTTATTTATTTGTAAGGAGAGAGAGAGAGAAAGGAAGAATGAATGGGCGTGCCAGGGCCTCCAGCTGCTGCAAACGAATTCCAGATGCATGGACCATCTTGTGCATCTGGCTTCACATAGGTAGTGGGGAATTGAACCCCGGTTGTTAGGCTTTGCAGCCAAGTGCCTTAACTACTGAGCAATCTCTCCAGCCCAAGACCTCACTTTTAGGAACTTTTTAGACTTTTATTTCTTCCATGGAGGCTCTGTCTCCAGACACAGCCAGCTCAGGTCCCGGGGCTTCTGCATGTGAAGGGCAGACATCAGGACATGAACAAGCACCCGCTTGGGTCACATGCTGGCTTCATGGCTCACAAAGTTCTCACAGGCATGGAGGATCCATCCTTGTCTTCTAAGCACGTGGGTTCAGGGGCTACTCTCTGGCTGTGGGGTCCTGGTTGAATGTTTAACAGTGCAAGGCTGGTACTGGAAGAACTTGGCCTCCTTCCTTAGGGCTGCTTCCAGGCTGTGTGTCCTTAGGCTCATGGGCCAAGAATTTGATAGCATCTTTGATTTCTCTTCTGTCTCTCAGCCCTTCCTTCAAAACGTACCCAGACTCCAGCTGCTTCTCATCACGTTTTCATTCCCACCACACTGGCCCAAGTCCTTCTTGTCCATCCCAGGGATTGATGAACTCAGGAAGCCTCCCAAATAGACTTTCCACTTCCTCCCGAGACCCCCTATAGGCTATGCTCTGCCAATGAGCTGGAGGGGGTTATTGTGAGTGTAAAACAATTCCCCCAACTTATTGCTTAAAACAACACAGATTTAGCTTTTTATAGTCTCAGAGCCCAGGAGTCTCAACCAGTTTTGCTGAGCTAAAAATGAGTGTGGCAAAGGGTTAGGTCCTTCCTGAGCTCCAAAGAGAACCTACTCTCCCCTTCTCTAGCCTCTGGAAGCCCTGCATGGCTTGGCCCATTTCATCTTGTGTCTCAGCATTTCATGCCACTTCCCTCATGATTGTTGGTCAGGGTATCAGAGAGAGCTGGAGCTATTTACTGAGCAGGTGTTAGGGCATGAAGAGCAGATTGAGGATGGTGAGGGCAAAGACAAGATCGAACTTTATCAGTGTCACTCGGAAAATAATGGTTAAGCTCTAAGTGGGACCATCAGAGAGCCTAGGTAGGATAGGTCACCATCAGGGAGCATAGGATAAGTGGGCCTGTGTTGGGAGAGGTCCATATTGATAGTGGCATGTGTCATCTGTTCAGGTCTGTCTAGTGTGCTGGGGCACACCTCTTTCCTGGAGATGGGCCTTGGACAGTCATCCTAAAGACATGTTTATCAAGCGAGCACCCCATTCCAGGCCCTGCACATGTGACATCTGCTGTCCCCCAAGCATGATCATAAACCCCATTCTGCAGATGGAGACAGGACAGCTTCATTCGAAGCTGGCCACAGCCACCAGGCAGGAAGAGGCAGAGCGAGACTGGAAGCCGGGCCTGCAGGCCACTGTGAACCTTCAAGGGTTAAGCTGGACACTAGCCTGTTAGAATTTTTTCCCCTCTGAGTCCCTGGAAGGTGACTACTTCCTAGCTTCGCCATTCTGGTCACAACCTGCTTCCTCCAGGGGCTATTGGGTTTGCATTTCCCAGGAGCTGTGAGCTGGGAAACAGAAACCTGTCACCAGGAAACCATGAACTTACTCAAGGCCTGATGGAGCTGGGCCTGTTGCCTCAAGCATCCCTACAGGCTAACTACTCTGGGGAAACTGAGGCAGCCCGTCAGCTCTGTGCCTCTTGGAAGCTGGGTTTAGGACGGCTCCATTTTTTCCTGAACTTCCTTTATGCCGGGGGGGCTGACTGACCTGTCTGTGGGAAGGAGAGCAGGTGCCCAGACTCTGTCCCTTTGTCGCCGGTGCCTGTTCTCTCCAGGCCTTGTCAGACAGCCCTCTTAGGACCTCACGTCTGAGCCAGCAGGGTGTGTGGGTACTGCGGTGGCATGGGAGCTGGAGTAGAATGAGAACGTCTCTCTATCTGATCCCGTGTCTGGAACAGATGCCCGAGCCGTGGCTACCCACCAAGAATACCGGTCTTCTCCCGAAAGCAGAGTGCCACCTAACCTCTGGCAGAAGAGAGGGCCTTTTGTTTCCTCTAGGAAGGCCCAGTATTGTCTGTTCAGCTAATGGGCTCTGCCTGACTGTGGACCATTAATAAACACGTCTGTTTGGGTTTCACAAGTGGATTTGAATACTCCAGTCTTCCACAGTGTACCAGGCTGCAAACAGTGTCAACATATACAGAACTAATCCCTCTCCCCCTCCCCCAACCACCCAGCAGGACCTATGTGGAATGAAGCCAAGTACTGCCAGGCTGGAAGTGGAAAGGACAAATGCCCGTGATGTAGTGAGAACCTCCTAGTGCCCTGGGTCAGGTGGCTAGAGGCCAGCTGCGGTCTCAGATAGACTGGAGTTCCATGCTTGTGTCTGTCGCTGACCAGTGGTTGGGCA
Organism: Dipus sagitta; assembly: GCA_036346955.1. Lineage (NCBI taxonomy): Eukaryota > Metazoa > Chordata > Mammalia > Rodentia > Dipodidae > Dipus > Dipus sagitta. The sequence goes on along the minus strand of CM070777.1, from coordinate 43,895,749 downwards.
AAGGCCTTCATCCTTCAGCCTCAGTCTCTTCCAGTGCAGTGAGGACTGTGTCCCTAGCTTGTCCAGAGTGGCTTGCCATCACCTTGTGTATTTCTTGCTCTGGAGGATGGGTATAAGTTACCCTGACTCTGTAGATGTCAATATGGGGCCATTGGTCAAAGCTCTCAGGAAAGGTCTGCTCTGCTGGGCTCCAAGCCAACTTGTCTCCCCTTCCTTGGGACATCAGACAGTTGGTCTCCACGGGCCATGGAGCTGGGGGATCCTTTCTGCTGATGGGGCTGGTGGCCACAGGTGGGCTGGGAAATGGAGTGTGTGGCACTCTCCTTGTATCCCAGGCTGTTCTTTCACATGGTGGGCTTAGGCCTGGTGGTGTCTCAGGCCAGTCTTCTCTTGGCTGAGGAGGCTGGCTCTTCTGCTGGCTGGTGTGGCTTTCTGGTGTGAAGGGCTGACACTTGACCTTGGGGCTCCTGGCCACCTCTCTGTAGCTCATCCTGGTAAATATGGATTTCCATGTAAGGACTCAACAGGGCTTGTCCCAGACCCCAGGCTGACTGTTTTTTCTTTTTTTCTCTTTTGTACACGAATGTCGTTGTTTTCTCCTTTCCTCCAGCTTCTTGGAAGATGGCCCATTTGATTTCCACAGGCCGTCGCTGGGAGGCTCCTCCGTGTGTGGAGCTGACTCAGACCCCGAGTCAGGGAAGGAACAGTGGAGCAGTGTTCCATTTCTGTCTCGGTTCTTGCTGACAGGTCAGCTTCCCCGAGGGGATTTCACTCTTCCAGCCACAGTTTTGTATGAGGTGAGCAGTTTTTCGCTTGGAGGTGTCTGTGAGACGGCAATCTGGCATGGCCTTTCCAGGAAGACCAAAGGAGATGCTAGCTACAGGCTGTCACAGTGCGGGCATGTCTGCCAGACCTTGGGCCTCACGCAGCAGGGCCAGGAACCCCCTGATGGGCACAGTGAGCCTGTGATCAGCAATTCCTCCTTTGCCTCCCACCTCTAAGGGTTCCCCACTTAGAGCTACATAGCCTCAGGGGTAGTGAGAAGAGGTGTCTTTGAGGAGGAAAGCATTTAATTAAGCCTACCCTCATGTGCTCGAGGACTATGTCACTTGGAATGTCCAGGAATCCTTTCAAACAGGCCTCAGTGTCAGGAAAGCAGCAGCATTTTTAAAAAAATTTATTTTTATTTATTTATTAGAGTGGGGGAGAGAGTGAGTGAGAGAGACAGAGAGAGTGAGAATGGGCGCATCAGGGCCTCTAACCACTGCAAACGAACTCTAGACGCATGCGCCACCATGTGCATCTGGCTCACGTGGGACCCAGAGAATCAAACCTGGGTCCTTAGGCTACACAGGCAAGTGCCTCAACTGCTAAGCCATCTCTCTAGCCCAACGGCATCTTTTTTAAAGAAGAAAGTTAACTGAGCACCAGTATTCATTGCTCTCTATTTCCTTTTAAAAAATGTTTATTTATTTAAAGGTGAGGGGGGAGAGTGTGTGTCTATAGGTGCACCAGGGCCTCCCACAGCTGCAAAAACGAACTTCCAGATACATGTGCCACTTTGTGTGTCTGGCCTTACATGGGTTCAAGCTGTTGGGCTTTGTAAGCAAGCACCTTTAACTGCTGAGCTGTCTCTCCAGCCCCTAGCCACTGCAGTTTGACAATGCAGAAATACAGATTCAAGATGGAAAGTCCAAAGTCACACAGTAAAGATAAGGGGAGCCAGAAAGCTGGACAGAGTTTCCACAGACTGTGTCTGTCTGTTTCTACTTATTCCATCTCTACTCCATCTCTACTCCACAGTCTGGCAGTATTCTCCCTTCAGAGATGCCACTCCTTTACTCCCGTGACCCAGGCTTGGTCGCTCTGCCTTTGTGGCTGCCTTAGATATGTCCTAGGTCACAGGAGCGGATCTGTGGGGCTGTTGAGCTGCTTGCTGTGGTGAGGTGCTGTCAGACATCTTGCTTCCCTCACCCAGAACCTCCAAGGCAGAAACCAACACAGAAGACCACGGTACCATATGCAGTGTGTGAGGGCTCGATCCAGATGGCAGGGTTGAGCCCCAGGCCAGTTCTCACCTGGGTTTGTCAGCTTTAAGAAGCCAGTAAATGCCCACCGGGACTGGTGCCAGCACGAGTTGAATCTCTGCCACTTCCAACTCAGAAGGCCCTGGTTTGTGTCAGCTACCGTGGAAGACAGGCCGTGGTGTGAAGGACTTGGGGGTAGGGCGGAGACCTGGTTGCATCTGTGGAATGGAGGGGCCTTCTAGAAGGAAGAGGGTTTGTGCGGGGGCCTCAGGAGGCCTGGGGCGTGCAGCTGAAATGGTGTGTGCATCTGTCTCTCTAACACTGAGGCAGGACCTGATTGCTGTGGGCAGCCAGGAAAAGTGGTCTTCTGTGGGGATTTGAAGATGTAGCAGGGACTGTTGATGTCACAGAGCTGGGGCCTATTTGAGGACCACAGTTTCTTCTAGCTGGGAGGCCGTGGGCAAGCTCAGAGGCTTAGGTGTCATTTCTACCCTTGCGGGATAGAGCAAGGGATGACCGTTCACTTGAGAAGCTGATGGCGTGACCACATGCAGCGAGGCCAGCCTTGGATAACAGGGTCTCACCCCAGCCCAGCTTTACCTTGGGACCTTAGGAGCCGGTCCACTCTCACTTGAGTAGCAGGAGCTGGGGTGCCTTGATGCCCCATCTCTACTCTTGAGAGAGGCTGGAACATGCCCAGCATGGGGAACCAGAACTGGCAGAACTATTAAGGCAGGTTGTAGGAAGTTGTGCTAAGACAAGGGAACAAAAGTCCATTAGGCATCTCCGCTCCAGGCTCAGCTCGCAGCTACGGCCAGTGGATGAGTGGTGGGGGATAGGTCCTGTGGCCAGCTGAATTCTACCTGTCTCTCTCTCCAGCCTTGGAACGCCTGGCAACTTGGGGCTCTCTGAGCCTCAGTTTCCAAGTTTACATATCATAAATGGGATCTTATCCTTGTCTCACATTTGTTGGGCAGAAATGATGGTTATTATTCTGTCTTGATAAACACAGTACATGCCAACCATCCCTTACTGACCACCGTCCTTTGAGGAGACTGAGACTCAGAGAAGTCTTCTTTTGTGACCCTTCCTCCAAGGGAGGTATATGAACTTGAACTTGGCTTTCCATCTCAGGCCCCTCTGGAACACCAAATGACACACAGCTGGCCAGGGTGTTGTCAACTTGCTGGTCTTCCAGGAAGGGTCTGGCTTTTCTGGCATCCTTGTGACTAGAATACCCCTGGGAACTGGCGGTGTGAAGAGACTCCTTCGGTAGCAGTGATGTTGGGGAGCCAACCCCAGATAGCACCAAGCCCACTATAGAAATCCATCCTTACGATTCTGTTTCTCTAGAACCACTCCTGATACCATAATCCGTTTTAGTCAGGGTTCTCTAGAGGAACAGAACTGATAGAATGAATTGTATTAAAAAGGGAACTAATTGGATTAGTTTACAGTAATCCAACAATAACAGTCTGCAGGCTTGGGAGTCAAGGAACCCGGCAGCTGCTCAGTCCTCGTGGCTGGATGCTTCAGCCGTCCCCAGCCAGCACTGAAGGCCTGGAGGCTTCCTGAGGAACCACGGGTCTTCAGACCACGCTGAAAAGCCGAGGAAACAATTTGGTTCCAGTGCTGACGAAGGGTCTCCGAATAGGATGGGTGCACTTACAAGTGGAGGTACTCTTAACAAGCAGCACCAGCAGTCAGGTGGGGGCAAGGGGCTCTTTTCTCCCAGAGCTTCCTTACATAAAGCCCCACTCCCAGAGGGCTGCCTACTATGGAGGAAGCGCTCACTCTGGAGGGAGGACTTCCTCCTTCAGTTAATCCTTCCAGGAAGCAACCTCAGAGACCCACCCAAGAGAAATGTCTATAAATTCCTAATCAGATCAAGTGGACAACCGAGCTTAACCACCACAACCTCACTCATATCCCTGTTTCCCCAAGGCAGGGAATAGAAAATAAAATGTTGAGCTGGGTCTTGGGTCTGGTCTCCTCCTGCCCCTGGGGAGAGCTCCCTCCTAGCCTATGACAGTCCAGGGCAGTGGTCCTCACCAGTTGTCCCCTCTGCCCTCCAGCCATGCTTGCCTCACCAACCATACCTTTGTCGTCTCAAGTCTAGAGCAGTGCCCTGGACATAGTCTCCACGTAGGACATCAGGGCCCTCTGTGCCCCTCTGGACCTCCAGATCCCGGATTGGCAAGGCTGCTGGAACAAGGAAACACAGACTGTGGGCTGCAGCACCGCGTGTTTCTGTTCTGTCACACCTGGGGGAGATCTAGGCTGTGGGGCACCACTGGTTTCTTCTGAAGTCTATCTGCTTGGCTTGAAGATGGACGGATGCCTAGCCGCTGTAGTTTCTGGCAGTTAGACCTGGATGAGCGTGCGGCTGGGGCTCTGTGTGTGTCCTTTGCTCTTCTCCTAAGTACACTAGTCCCATTGCATTAAGGCCCACCCTAGGGATGTCATTTTACCCTTGTTGCCTCTGTAAAGTGCTGTCTGAGGTACAGATGGTCAGAGCATTAGGATGGTTCAACTTGATGATTCTTTTGACTTCATGCTAGATAGAAAGCAGCAAGCACCCGGTAGGGGCTGGGCTTCAGGTCGCCTCTTCCCCTCTTGCTTTGCTGGAATGTTCAGCGTGGCAACCGCAGCCCCCAGCCAGCCCACCACCCTCCACAGTACAGTGATCTAAGCTCGGAATTGCCTGCGCCAGGCACATTCGGTGAAATTCGGACTCATGATGTTTCCCACTCATGTTGGGTTTATTGAGATGCTGTCCCACTGTAAGTTGGAGAGCATCAGTACCAGGGCCAGTGTACAAATTCAGCTCATAATACTGACTTGGAAACCCTGGGGTGCTGATGTGTTCAAATCTCTGATGTTGACTGGGGAGATGGCTTAGCTGTTAAGGCGCTTGCCTGCAAAGCCCGGGGACCCAGGTTTGATTCCCCAGGACCTTCATAAGCCAGATGTACAGAGTGGCGCGTGCGTCTGGAGTTCATTTGCAGTGTCTGGAGGCCCTGGTGCATCCATTTTTTCTCTCTCTCTCCTCGCTCAAATAAATAAATAAAAATTAAAAATATTAAAGATAAAAACAAATCTCTGGGTGAGAGTCCCCAGTAGTCACCAAGTTCCAAGACCTGGGCTGGTCATTTAGTTCGCCGATGAATCTATCAGCTCTGGTGGCTAGGATGTTTGGAATTTAGAAAGAAGCAAGTGGTATGTTGAGACACAGGTGGAGGGGTGTTGTGAGAGACGAGGGGGAACACAGAAGTTATTTGAACAGTAGAGGGGTTCAGCCTCTGTGACATGAACTAGGCCTCACGGTGAGCACTCACAGTTAAGTGATGATGGGTGAGGCCGGAGTGGCCATGGTGTCCCGTAGCAGCAGTGTCTTCCTGGAAGAAGCCTGAATAAGCCTGGCCTGTGTCATAAGGAAGAACTGTAGGTTTCAGGCTGGGGAACCAGTAACCCAGGTGGGTGCCCAAGCCACGACGCTGCGGACAGCAGGAGCCTGAGGGTGACTGTGGTGGCCTGGGGAATGTGCAAAGCAGCTCCTTAGATGTGGGAAGACTTCAGGAAAATTTCTCTATATGTATTTATTTATTTATTTGTTTGCTTTTTGAAGTAGGGTCTCCCTCTAGCTCAGGCTGATCTGGAATTCGCTATGTATTCTCAGGGTGGCATTGAACTCATGGCGGCCCTCCCACCTCTGCCTCCCCAGTGTGGGCATGAAAGGCATGCACCACCACAGCTGGCTTATAGTTATTTTTTTTTGCCTTGACTTTTCTTCATTTTCTTCATTTGAGTATATTTTAAATATATGTCATATAATCAGACAGTACTTTCAGGTGATAGTTTTGAAAAGTGTTTCAGTGTTCAGGGTGTGCTGAGAAAACATGGATGCGGTGCATGCCAACACAGTTTGAGAACCACTGGTGAATGCGTGTCAGGGCCAAGGCTGGTACCGAGCTGGAGGGCCATGGCAACCCTCGGTGTGTTTGAGCAGTCACAGCGAGGGAGGCAAGGGTACCTTCAACTCACTGGAACTTTCGGGGGTGGTAGGCTGGAAGGATCGTGAAAGGACCTATTCTGGAGTCCAATAGCTTTGCTTCAAACCCCATCTCTACTTCTTGTAGCTGTGTGACCTTGCTTACGGAACTCATAATAGCTCCCTGCAGGGATGCAGCGAGGATAAAACCACGCGTTGCCGACACTGGCTTGAAAGCAGGGCCGTGCACAAGTATCAGCTATTTTTATGATTGTTGCTTTTGTTGCTTCTGCCATTTGCGTGGGCCACCTTCAGGGTGGCAGACCTGATGCTCCGCCCTGTGTCCCCCAGCGGACCCCAGCGGGCTCCAGGTTCTGCCACCTACAGGCCGTGCACCCTGGACCCTTCTCTATTCAGAGCCTCAGCGTAAAATGAGGGCCATAGTTCAGATCTGTGTTGAGTACCTTGGGTGCCTTGGAACCCTGGGATTCTGTGATGATGTCCCAGGGAGAAGGGTGGTCTGGAGGCTGTGTATTTTTTTTTTTCTTTTTATGTTCTATACCGGCATGACTCTTCCAAGGACTGAGGGGAAAGTCCCTCTTCCTCTTCCTAGTGAGCTACCTGCTGTGTGTCAGAGGATACACAGGACATAGGAGCAGCAGGCCTGGCCCTGAAAGACTTGGCCAGTGGACGGCTGGTGATTTTTCACCAAGGACCAGTTCCTGAAGTGGGGCCAGTATTTCCCACCAGTCCCTAAAGCTCACGTGAACCAGTGAGCATCAGTATACCGGCACCTCAGTCAGCCCATCAGCTGGGAGTGGCTCTTCTCCATACAGAGCATAGCTTAGAAGCTTAGTGAGGTACGATTCTGTGGGCTGGGGTTCGTGTTGATGGCTTTTCAGAGAAGAAAATACTTGGTAAAGCCTTACTGGGGTGGAAAGGAATTCTAGGCAAAAGAATCATGGGGGAGGGGATCAAAAAAGGCATAAGGGGGCTGGGCAGATGGCTCAATAGTTAAAGATGCTTTCTTGCAAAGTCTCCCTGGGCTCAATTACCTAGTACCTATGGAAAGCCAGATGTACAAAGTGTGCATGCATCTGGAGTTCATTTGCAGTGGCAACAGGCCCTGATATTCCCATTCTCTCTCTCTCTCTATGTCACTCTCTGCTTGCAAATTTATAAATAATTTTTTAACAAAGAAAAAAAATTGAAGGAAAAATAGAAACATGGATCCTATCAAATACACTCACTCACTTGAGGTCTTATTGTTGCCATTTGCCTTGCTTGAGGTTGAGTTCATTGTCTCATGATTGCAAAGAAGGATGGACGAAGACATCAGACAAACAGTAAACAAGCAGTGTTATTGAGAGGTGAAGTGACAGCTCAAAAACATGTCGTTGGGCTGGAGAGATGGCTTAGTGGTTAAGGGGCTTGTCTACAAAGCCAAAGGACCAGGTTTGATTCCCCAGGATCCACATAAGCCACACGCACAAGGTCTGCAGTTTGTTTGCAGTGGCTAGAGGCCCTGGTGCATCCATTCTCTCTCTCTTTCTCTTTCTCTCACTCTCTGTCTCTTTCTCATAAACAAACAAACAAACAAAGAAAATGTTTAAAAACTGTGTTGCCACAACAATACTGTGGACCAGAGCTTTTTATAACTTAAGAACAAGAACGATAGGTTCCTGACCATATGTAGGTTAGGGACCAAGTTGGGACGAGCCTGGTTGGTTAGTTTGAACATACATGGGAAATCCTCATTGGTCAAGGGAATGGGTGGGAGAGCGCACACTCAGAAAGAGCCTGCTGGTGGGGAACAGCTCACCATGACGTTCTGAAGAGGAAGAACAAGGAAGTAAAATAACAAAGGGCTGGTATCCAGCTGACATCTTCATGAACCAGAGTTTTTTGGATCTCAGTTCCTAAACTCTTTGTTTAAACAACATTTTTGTTTGTTTATTTGAGAGCTAGACAGAGAGACGCATTGGGGCTGCAACCAAACTCCAGATGCATGCACCACTTTGTACAGGCATCTGGCTTTATATGGGTATTGGGGAATTGAACCCTGGTCAGGAGGCTTTGCAAGCAAGTACCTTTTAAAAATGTTTATTATTATTATTATTAACAAGATGTTTTGTAAGGATACATCATGTGTTGGTACCCTCTTTTCCCTTGTCCCTGCCCCCATTCCATTGGGGATACTCCTCAGTGGGGTTGTAGGTATTCCCTGTGGGATTGTGGCTTATGTACTGTGGGAGCAGCAGTCAGTTATTGGGGGGGGGGGCGATGAAATGCCTCAGGGCATGATGTCTCAACCTGTGGCTCTTACAGTCTTTTCACCCTCTTCTGCCAAATTCCCTGAGCTGCGGTGGGTTTTAAGTCTACTTCAGTGATGAGCTCTTAGGAACCTCTGGATCTCTGCTTTGGTAGGTGTTGAGTGTCCTCAGGGTCTGTCTCCTTCACCCTGGTGCTGATTGTCAGGTATAGCATGGAGCACTCTGCAAGCAAGTGTCTCTTAACCACTGCGCTATCTTGCCGGCCCAGATCCTAAACTCTTTACCGGGATATGTAGAGATACCTTGTTCTTTCTGGGTCTGTACCCTAACTAGCTGTCTAAAAATGAGACTACCTTACGCCTTCCTGATCTCTGTCGCTATAATTGGACCCATTTTCAGAGGTCAGAGAGATTTAACAGGTTGTCCAAGGACACACAGAAAACACTTATTTCTACATTTTGTCACTAATCACAGGTCCACTGCCTCTTGGTCATGCCAGCCACACTACATGTCACATTGGGTTTCCTGGAGAGCTGTTCAGCCCAGGATGTATTGGGTCCTGAAGGCTGTGCTAATTAGCTAGCCCACTGTAAGCTAGGAACCCCTAGGATCCATCACTTGACAACAGAAAGCCTATCCTTTCCAAACTCCAACCCCTCATGCTACAGGCTTTCTTTCAGATTTCATATCTGGGACCTGCAGAAGGGAACATTCCAGACACTGATCCCCTGTGACCAGAAATCTCCACAGCATTTCCACTGTCCCTCAGGCGGGGTGGTCACATGAGACCAGAATAGTACTGTTTTAGGAGGGCACGGGCTCCCAGCCCACTAAAGCTCCTTCTTCCGAGTCCGGCAGGAAGCTGTGAGAAGGGGAGCGTTTAGTGCACAGGGCTTGGATGGCACACATAGAGAGGGTGAAGTGCTGCCGACTCCCACCACTTCCTCCAGGCGCATCTCAGGGTCCTGGTTCCCTCACTTGTAAATTGTGGTTGTCCCCGGGGGCACGACAGGGGAGGACATGGAGCGGAGCATGGGCGAGAGAGAGAGAGAGAGAGAGAGAGACTCCTGCAGTGGAGACCTGGGCCACTAATCCCTGGCCCCAGCTGTTTTTCTTTTGGGGGAGCTGGGATGCTGGGGGCTGGGGTGGCTTCGCTCAGCTCCTAGTGGGAGCCGGCTTGGCATGTGATTGGATCCAGCTGTTGGTGTTGGCTCTGTGTCCAAGCCTCCTGCACAGCTAATTACTCACTGTCTTGGGAGCCTGGCTCAGAGCCTGAGAAACGGAGAGGAGAGGCTGAGGGAGGTGGAGACAGCAATGGGGACCCAGGAGCCTGGCTAGAAGTTTTATTCTGCTTGCTCTAGGTTTGATTGAAGCAGAATCTATATACAATAAAATTCACAGTTTGGATAAAACCACCAGTAAACCCATAAACCCATAAAACCACCACCCCCATCAGCTTCCAGTAAAGCTAGCTCCTGTCTGGATCTGCCAGGGGCCGTCCCTGCCCTAGATGGCCAACAGCCTGCCCTCACCTCTAGGACTTCATAGAAATGCACTCAGACTGGCTGGACTTCAGGCATAATGAGAGTCATCTGTGCTGTTGAGGGCATCAATGGTCCCTTCCTTTTGTGTGGATTTCTCCATATGTAAGAGTCTCAAAGTGCTCCACCAATTTCCCTTTCTTCCTCCCTCCCAAGCTGCCATACTTTAACAAGTTCTGAGGCTTTGGAAAGACCTCCTTCTGTGGTAATTGAGATATCAAGAGAGTTTGTCTCTCCCCCCCCCCATTTCTTGTATGCTGAGACTAAATCTGAGGTTTTACAACCCCTCTCTACTATTATGTAATTAACTAAGCCTTTCTGCACCTGAGCTGAGCTGCCTTGAGCGGGGAGAGGGAGGGTAGATTTCTCGCAACCATCACCTTTGCCTGCTCAAAGTCTCACTTCCTCAAGGGGGTTGGGGGTGGTGGCTTCCAGCCAGCTTGGCTACTGCAGGCTCTGGTAGATGGTGGATCAGATCCATCGAGTCTCCTTCCCCACACCCCATGCGGTACAGTGCAGAATCTTCCCTCTTTTCTTCCTTTCTCCCAAAGGGCTCAACAACCTTTCTCCTTCTGCTAGGTGGGTGGAGCTTTCTTCTTCTTTCTACCTGGCTCTGCCTCTCTCCTCTTGGCTCTTGCTTCACAAGTCCCTTTCCCTCTCACTCTGAACACCTTACCCCCCCAACCCCTCATCGCTTTCCTGTCTCTCTGGTGTTAACCTTGGGTCTAAGAAACCGTGTATCTCAGAGTCTTCTATTGTGAACCCCAAACTGGACACCGTTCATTTACTAATAACATTTTAAGTTCTATATATATTTTATTTATTTATTTTTATTTGAGAGAGAGAAAGAGGGAGAGAGAGAGAGAGAGAGAAATGGGCATGCCAGGGCCTCCAGCCACTGCAAACGAACTCCAGACACATGCACCCCCTTGTGCATCTGGCTTATGTGGGTCCTGGAGAGTAGAACCGGGGTCCTTTGGCTTTGGAGGCAAATGCCTTAACCACTCAGCTGTCTCTCCAGCCCCATTTTAGGTTCTTTCTGACCTTTGGGTGAACATGATGTTTTCACTTTTCTCAGTTAGGTACTGGGGAGCAGAGTTGCTGGGGCATCCTCTTAGCTACATGAAAATCTTCCGGAGCCTTTAACCAGAGCAGCTGCTGGGGTTTTTCTTTCTCCTCAGAGTTGTGGTCACACCACGCCCTTGGCATCACGAGACTTTGGCATCTTCGGTTTGCGTCACTCAGTGGCACACAGTGGCATCTTATTGTGGTTTCAATTTATATTTCTCTGGTGATTAAAAACTGTCGAGTGTGTCTTAATGGGCTGGCGTCTTCCATGGGGTGATGGAAACGAGCTGCAGGGAACCCTGAACGAGGCCCTCAGTCTTCCCCTGAGAAGACGGTGGGCACTTGGGAAGGATGGCAGGACCATGCCCCACACCTGCGGACAGAGCTTGAAGCTTCGTTACATGGGTGATATGCACAAAGGGAGGCAGGATTTTGGGGTCCAGGGAGGTATGTTGAGCCGAGGAAGAAGCTGGAAGTGTTTCTTGTCACCATCTTAGATAAGTGGATCAGACATGGGTTCTAGTCTTGCCAGGGCAGGCAAGGTGGCATCTCTTTGTTCTTCTTGTCCCTGGATGACTGCCTAAAGAAAGCTACCTTTCTCTGTTTCTCCTTCACAATTACACTTACCTGACAAGAGTATGAAAGGATATTGTGGAAGGTTCTGGAACCCCTCTGAGATAGGTTCTCAGAGGGCTCCCTTATACATCCTTTTCTACTCCTCAGAAATATTTCTTTCTTTCTTTTCTTTTCTTTTTTTTTTTTTTTTTTTTTTTTTTTGGCTTTTCGAGGTAGGGTCTCACTCTAGCTCAGGCTGACCTGGAATTCACTCTGTAGTCTCAGGGTGGCCTTGAACTCTCAATGAGTGCTGGGATTAAAGGCGTGCACCACCACACCTGGCTTGAGGGATATTTCTTTATCACACTGCAGACATGTCCCCATGGAAGGTGTGTGTGTGTGTGTGTGTTGTTACTCACATGGTCTAATACTCTAGTCATTCCTCAGCTTGCTTTCTGGGTTGCTGCAATCTCTTGGAGATCTCTCTCTCTCTGCCACTCCACGTAGCTTGGCTGTGTTCTCTTTGGTGCTTAGGCTCCTCCTGTGAGGATGAACCCTCAGTCTCCACAATTGCTGGAGTCAGTCAAAGCCCACCAGATTGGCCTTTTCATCTTTGAGAGAGAGACAGAATTGGCGTCCCAGGGCCTCCTGCCACTGCAGTGGAACTCCAGATGTATGTGCCGCCTGGGCGCATGTGCGACCTTGTGCGCTTGTGTCACCTTGTGCGTTTGGTTTACGTGGGACCTGGAGGGTCAAACAGGACATCTCTCTGGCCTGAGCCTCAGCGTTTGATTCCCTTGTAGCCATAGCTGAGGAATCAGTTTCCCTGCTGTTGGATATTTGTGGTGAATTGTAAGATTTTGTTGGTAGCAGGCCCAGGGAACACCTTTATCCTCACCTCTATGGCTCCTATGTCCTTCTCAAGGCAGATTTCAAGGAGTGGAACCACCAAGGTTTTGTATCATCCACTACAAAGCCATGTAACAAACTACAGGTGCCTTCAAAGCTCAAAACAGCCATCTGTTATTATTTTTCACCAGTCAACTGGATGGTTGGGTAGCTCTGTTGCTCTGGTACAGTTCAACTGAAGACGGCTGATCATTAGTCATAGGTTTGAGGTTGGCTAGCAGGTCATTTGGGCCTCAGTGGTAATGAACGGCCTTAGCTGGGGTGAACTGTCTCTGTTCTGTGTGGCCTCCCTTCCTTAATCAGATGGGCTTGACTTGGAGCCTACAGGGGGAATTTCATTTAAACCACCACACAAGGATATTTTACAATCAATCATAAGTTTAAAAAATATTTTATTTATTTATTTGAGAGAGAGAAAGAGAGAGAGAGAGAGAGGCAGATAGAGAGAGAATGGCTATGCCAGGGCCTCTAGCCACTGCAAAAGGGCTCCAGACGAATGTGCCACCTTGGGCATCTGGCTTACATGGGTACTGAGGAACTGAATCTTGGTCTTTAGGCTTTGCAGGCAAGTGCCTTAACCACTAAGCAATCTCTCCAGCCCTACCACAGGTTTTGAGCCTGCATATTTCCCCTTTTGTGGGCTGTTGCCAAACTCTCCCACCAAACAGGCAGTGCAGGCTATATTCCATGCCAGCGGCAGGAAGATGTCTCCCTCCAGCCTTATCCGTGAGAGTCAGGGACCCTGGCCACTGTCACCTGGACCAGACCTGGGATTTTCCAACATGATGTAACAGGAAAAATGAAGCATACATTTCCCAAGTGTTCCTTTTAATTACCTTTCTGAGGTGGAAACAATTATATTTTAAAAATGAATGCAAACGTGTACCTATTGGATGACTGCAACATTCACATGGTATTTTAATAAAACATAAGATTTGAAAGAAATGCCATCCTAGCAGGGATACTTCCTGCAGACTTGATAGTGCAACCAACCTGTGTGTGCGTTGGCCGTTGGTGTTCCTCTGAAATTCAGCACACCCTCTGGGAACCAGCCATGGCTGTCAGTTTAGGGACAGGATGGTAGAGGCAACGTCTCTGCCCTCTCCGAGCTCCATATCTAGGGCAATAAAAGAGGCTATTAACACGAACAATGCTATTTTAGAAAATGGTAAGTGTTAGGAAGACCATACAAGGTGATTCCATAGATAGCCACGGGGCTAAACACTGTGACCTTAGACTGGGAGGTCAGGGAAGTCAGTTCTTTGTAGGTGACCCTTAAGGTATGTCTTACAGTGGGAAGGAGACAGTGGGTTTAAAAGTGTGAGGGAAAGGAGTAGTAGATCAAGAAGCCTGGTGTCAAGTTCCTGGACTGGAACCATGATAAGATTGCTGTGGTAGTTTGAATGTAAAACGTCCCCCATAGCCTCAAGTGTTTGTGATTAAACTTTCTACTTAGTCCCCAGCTGGTGGAGCCTTGGGGAAGTGGAGCCTGGTGGGAGGAGGTGTGTTGGTTGGAGGAAACCTTAGGTGTTGATTGGTTCAGCTCTACCAGGAGTTGAGAGCTGTCTCGCTCAGACTACTTCCTTCCCACTGGGTATGGAGATGTGATGCCCCAGCTGTCTGCTCTGCCATGCTTTTTCCCACCACGATGAAACTTCCCCTTGAAACTGTAAGCCTGGTAATCAACCCTTTCCTCCCATTAACTGCTTCTGGTCAGGTGTTCTATCCCAGCCATGAGAAGGTAACTGCTACAGTAGGCCCAGGAGCAGGAAGGATGCCCAGGAGGCTGAAGCCCAGGACAGAGGTTGACAGGGATCAGATGTCTGCTCGGTGTGTCTACTGTGTGTTCAGCTCTGGGCTATCCACCTCCACCCTCTTCTGTCATCAATCAACAAACAAACAAACAAACAAATGAACAAACCAGGGAACCTCCTGCTTACCCAGCATGAGCTGCGTCACTAGCAGCAAGAGAGAGAGAGACTACTTCCTGCTAGATTTGGGCGTTGTGAGGGAGGGGGTTCAAGAGTCCTCCTTATCTCAGGGTGTCTGAGTCAGAGGCCTTTATCTGAATTCCTGCATCAGGAAGATGAGGAAGTCCCCATGGCATGCTGAGAGGTTGATCTGGACAAATCAAATTAGCAGATGGAATAAGGGGCCTGTGTATACAAGAACTAAAATAGTTGTTGGGGATGGGATACAGTAAAAACAAATAATTCTGAAACCATTTGGAATGGGATCTGCTGAATTGCATAAGTTAAGTAAGTAGTTGAGTTAAAGACTTTGTCAGAGAAGTGTTCATATTCATGACACTAGAAAGCAGAAAAATCTCAGCAAATGTGTCCTGACACAGAAAATAATGATTTTCCCTCAGGGGCAATAAGCAAGGTCTGATGTATAGGTCTAGTTTAAAAGGGAATATGTTTATAAGAATTAGAACCCAGAACAAGGGGTATGTTGATTGGCTACAGAGATGTCAAGTCATACACAGAGAAAGATAATAAAGTTGCTTTTTTTGTTTGTTTGTTTTGTTTTTTTCAAGGTAGAGTCTCACTGTAGCTCAGGCTGACCTGGAATTCACTGTGTAGTCTCAGGGTGGCCTTGAATTCACAGCAATCCTCCTACCTCTGCCTCCCGAGTGCTGGGATTAAAGGTGTGTGCCACTAGGCCTGGCTAAAGTTGCTTATTTTTTAAAAGGCTAATATAGCCCAAGTGAATTTTGGCTCTGAACCTGTGACATTGAACTCTCCACAATTGCTGGAGTTAATTGAAGTTTGAATAACACAGGTGTGGCTTCTTCTCAGCTTTTGATTCCCTTGTAGCCAAGGATCACTTCATATTTTGTGCATTTGGCACATATTGTTATGGTCCCACATTGCTAGGAGGAGAAATCCTAGGGTCTGTTCAATGAGGTTGAATTGGCAAGGAGGAAGCTCTTCAGGAGAGAGAAGTAATTTACAGAGCCATTGTAAAAGGAACTCTTGTATCACATTGATTGATAAGCTGCGATGATCCAGGTCATATATATATATATTTTCCTATATCTGACATGACATTTACATGTGACACACCATTTGGGAATATACCAAGTCATATTCAGGGCAGTGACTCAGGACCCAAGCCTGACATAGCATTCAGAGGCAGAAGCTCAGCAGTTAAAGACACTTGCTTGCAAAGCCTGCTGGCCTAGATTTGGCCCAGGTTTAAATCCCTAGTACTTGTGTAAAGCCTGATGAGCGTACTACCCCTATATCTTGTAGTATATCCCCTACCTTTGAGAAGTTTTGTATCTATGTTCATCATGGGGCTTGGCCTACAATTTTCATGTGCATGTGTGTTGTCTTTATCTGCATTTGGTATCAGAGTAACACTGGCTTCAGAGGAAGAGTTTGGAAGTATTCCTTCCCTTTCTATTTTATGGAATAGTTGGAGAAGTATTGATTTTAGTTCTTTAAGGAATTCAGCTGTGAATCCATCTGGACCTGGGCTTTTTTTAGTTGGGAGATTCTTTTTATTACTGCTTCAATCTCATTGCTGGTTATAGATATGCTTAAATTATTGATCTCATCTTGGTTTAATTATGGTGGGTCATGTGCATTTAGAAATGCATTTCATTTAGATTATACAATTTAGTAGAGTATAGATTTTTAAAGTATGTTCTTATGATGCTTTGAATTTTGTTGGTATCTATTGGAATGTTTCTCTTTTTATTCTAAGTTATTAATTTTGCATATTCTCGCTAGCTCTCTCTCTCGTTATGTTGGCTAAGGGTTTGTCAATCTTGTTTATGTTTTCAAAGAACAACTCTTTGTTTTGTTGATTCTTTGTACTATCATTTCACATTTCTGTCCTGATTTTAATGATTTCTTCCCTTCTACTATATTTAGAAGGGATTTGTTCTAGTTTACCCAGGACCTTCAAGTGCATCATTAGCTATTTATTTGAGATCTCTTTTAAAAATTATTCGTGTGAGTTTGTGTTCACATGTGTGTGTGTGTATTCATATGAGTGAGTACAGGCACGTGTACCATGGAACATGTGTGGAGGTCAGAGGACAACTTTTTGGGTCAGTCTTCTGTCCTTCCAGCTCCTTTGAGGCAGGGTTTTCCTTTATGGATTTTCACCCTGTTGCCATTCTTTGCTGTGTTTGCCGTGAATCTCGGGGAAACTCACCTGTCTCTACTTCCTATCTTTTCAGCAGTGTCAGCATGCTGGGATTACAGAAGCCTGCCATGGCTTCCAACTTTTTATGTGGGGGACTAGGGATCAAGCTTGAGCTGTCACTTCTTCCACTAGGCCAGCTGTCTAGTCCTGCACTGATTTTCCCCCAGCCCCACCGGTGCTGAGGAGTGAACTTAGGACCTTGCACTTGCTAGGCAAATGCTCATCCACTGAGCTAAATTGCCAACCCCTGCTCTGATTTATTTTATTTTATTTTATTTTTTGAGGTAGGGTCTTGCTCGAGCCCAGGCTGAAATGGAACTCACTCCTTAGTCTCAGGGTGGCCTCAAATTCATAGCAATCCTCCTACCTCTGCCTCCCAAGTGCTGGGATTAAAGGCATGTACCACCATACCTGGCTTCCTGCTCTGAGATTTTAGTTTAATCACTTAAAAATACCTTCATTGTCTCCCAGCGGGCTTTGCTATGTTGTGTTCTCATTTTCATTCATTTTTACTGATGTTTAAATTTCCTTCTTGATTCCTTCAATGACTCATTATTCAATAGTGTGATATTTAATTTCCTAAATTTGCATTTTCTGTATTTTGAAAACTTATTTTATTGATTATTTATTTGCAATGGAAAAGAGAGAGAGTGAGAGAGAATGGGGACTTCAGGGCCTCTTACTACAGCAAATGAACTCCAGACACATGCGCCAGTTTGTATATCTGGCTTTATGTGGGTATGTGGAAATTGAACATAGGCTGTCAGATTTTGAAAGCAAACACCTTTAGCCACTGTGCTATCTTTTTTTCTAGGCCTCCTCACCATTTTTGTTAACTTCTAGCTTTTATTCCATTGCAATTGAATATTTCAATTTTCTTAAATTTGTTTTTTTTTTGTGTCCTAAGATATGATCTATTTTAGAGTAAGTCCCATGGATGAATGAGAAGAACGTGCATTCTCTAGTTCTGGAGTGGAATGTTCTGTACACATCTGTTAGGTCTACTTTCTCTATGATGCCAGTTAGTTCCAATGTTGTTCGGTTTATTTATTTATTTATTTATTTATTTTTTGGTCTGGTTAGCCTGTCTTATTGGAGAGAGTGATGTGTTGAAGTCGCCTACTATAATTATGTTGAGGTTAATTTATGCCTTCATGTCCAGTAATTTTATCTGATGAAATTGGGTGCCCCTGTGTTTGGTGCACATAGGTTTAGGGTTGTAATGTTCTCTTGGTGGATTATCCCTTTAGTCCATCTAGTGTCTCTTATCATTTTTTGGTCTAGTTTTGGTTTGAAGTCTATTTTGCCAGATATTAAATTAGTGACCCCTGTTTGTTCCATTTGCTTGGAATACCTTTTCCCTCCCATCACCCTAAGGTAGTGTGTGTCTTTGGGTGTGAGGTGAATTCCTTTCACTTAGCTGTCTGTTTGTGTTCCCTTGGATTTCTTTCAGGCACTTACTCATGTCTTCTTTAAGTTCTTTGGACAATTTTTATTTATTTATTTAAGAGAGCGATAGAGGGAAAGAGGACGGGAGAGAGAGAGAGGGAGATAGATAGAGAGAGAATGGGTACATCAGGGCCTCCAGCCACTGCAAACAAACTTGACACACGTGCCACCTTGTGCATCTGGCTGACGTGGGTCCTGGGGAATCGAACCAAGTTCCTCTGGCTTTGCAGGCAAACGCCTTAACTGTTAAGCCATCTCTCCAGCCCCTGGACATTATTTTAATACTAATTGTGGCTTTTAATTCTTTGTTTGGATTTTCCTCTAAGGAGCTCTCATGGGAGGCCTCTACTGGGGGAATAGGCATTCTGGGAGGGAGCAATTGCCTTGGTTTTTTGTGTTACTGGTTTTGCCTGTCCCGGGATGTTCTGTTGGTAGAGAATGCCTGGGCGCACACACAATAGTGGTGTGGGCAGGTGAGAGATGCGTGAAGTGGGAGGGTGTGTGTGGAGTGGCACACTCACACATGGCCATGGCTGTGTGGCATATGGGGTGGGCCCAATATCTTCTTTTTTTAAAAAAAATATATTTATTTATTTGACAGAGAAAGAGGGAGAGGGAGAGAGAATGGGCACACCGGGGCCACCAGCCACTGCAAACGAACTCCAGACATGTGCGCCTCCTTGTGCATCTGGCTGACGTGGGTCCTGGGGAATCGAACCTGGGTCCTTTGCCTTTGCAGACAAACGTCTTAACTGCCAAGCCTTCCCTCCAGCCCCCAATCTCTTCTTTTTTTAAGGCCTCCATTGTATTGAATTACAGCCCGTGTTAGTGACCTCATTTTAACTTGATGGACTGTCTCACGTAGAGATGCTGGCTGTGAGCGTGCCAGCAAGTGAGCTCTAAGGAGACACATTCAGCTCCTGTAGCTGGGCCGGGAGGGAACTGTGCTGGCCTCTTCCATCTGTGGCTCTCGGGAACTTTCTACAGGCAGCGGCTGCTCTGCAGTAGCAGCGTCCAAGGAGGCCCTCCCTGAAGCAGAGTGGGGGCACTCAGACGCCGGGTGAGCTGTCCCACCTCATTAGTGTGCTGGACAAAGCCAGCAGAGCTATGCAGGGACACTCCACATGCAAACATTGTCATCTGGTTTTGCATCTTTAGAAAGGGGGTGCCATCGTGAAATACCTTGTCAAGAAAAAGATCACCATTATCCTGGAATTCATCACTTCCATTGAAATGCCTCAGGGTCTCAATACTGATCAGATGTGCATTGGCAGAGCTCAGATTGTTTTTTTTTTATTTTTAATTTGTGTGTGTGTGTGTTTATGGGCATGCCAGGGTCTCTTGCTACTGCAAACAAATGCCCATCCAGCTTTACAAGGGTGGCTGAAGAATTGAACTTGGATCAGCAGACTTTGCAAGCAAGCACCTTAAACCACTGAGCCATCCCCCTGGCCACAGCTTGGATATTTTAATATAGTTTTTTTTTTTTTAAAGATAGTAAGGTACTGGAGCAAGGGCCTAGATGGAGGCAAAGAACTCTATCCTTCCAGTCTTGGTCCTACCTCTTCATTGTTGCGTGTTCTTGGGCAAATCCTTTAACCTACCTGAGTCTGTTCATGACTGATAGGATGCAGGTAGGAATCATATCTTCTTTCAACTATATTACAGAGATTTACTAAGTGAACACATAAGAAAATCCCAGCAAGGGCTAGGTACACAGAAACCGCTCAAAAGACCAGTTCTTTCCCCGTATGCGATTTGACTGAAGGACGGTATGGAAGAGAGTGCTTCTTTGGTTGGCTGCTTTTGCAGACAGGCTTCAGACCCAACTCCCAGCCCTTTCATTAGCTAAACATGGTCTTAAGCAATTTCCTACTTGCCGCAGCCCTTGGTGCCCCATCTGTGACATGGGGAGAGGACGGGGCCACTACCAAAATACAAGCATCTACTCACGTTTGTACTGAGCTCTGGCACGTGGGCCCCTCTCAGGAATCACTGGTCGTGGGAGGGGGCGTGGCCTCCATGCGCAGGCGCTGATTGGTGTTATCTACTGGAAGCAGCCTCTGTTTTCAGAGGATACTTAGGGTCACTGATGCTGGGCAGTTATGGTTTCCATCGCGATGAATGCTTAGGGGCAGGGAGGGAAAGCCTCCAGTCTGCTCTCTGTGCTGGCTTGTGGCTGAGACCTGGGGGGATGTGGACCCTGCAGAGTCGGTGGTCTCTTCGGATGGCGTCTTTCACCTCCCATCCTCCACTTGACCCTACCGGAACCCACGAGGCAGCCTCCTCCGGCTCTGTCTGCAGCCTCCTAACGCAAGGCTGCTAGCTGGGTGCACACCCAGGAACCTGGCTTTCGACCCCATGATGACCACGTGGGCTGTTTCCTTGGCATAGACCTGTTCCCTTCCTCATCAGAGATGGGCTCTGAGATTAGCCCACGCCACGTCCTGCATCCTGTCCCTTGCCTGTGGTGACGGTCCCTCCAATTTCTCAGCTTGAATGTGTCTTAGATGTCCTTCTATACTCTGGGTGATGCCCTGCCCTGTCCCCACCCCCTTCCTCTCTTCCTCTGCTTCTCTCCCTACCACCTTTTCTTTTTATCTTTTTATTTATTTTTTAAAAAATATATTTTTTAATTTTCCTGTTTTATTTATTTATTTGAGAGTGACAGACAGAGAGAATGAGACCGATAGAGAGAGAGAGAGGGAGATAATGGGCGCTCCAGGGCATCCAGCCACTGCAAATGAACTCCAGATGCGTGCGCCCCCTTGTGCATCTGGCTAATGTGGGTCCTGGGGAATCGAGCCTTGAACCGGGGTCCTTAGGCTTCACAGGCAAGCGCTTAACCGCTAAGCCATCTCTCCAGCCCTATTTTAAAAAATATTTTAATTTAATTTATTTATTTGAGATAAGGATACAGAAATAGTCGGGGGGGGGGGAGGAGAGAGAGAGAGAGAATGGGTGCACCAGGGCTTCTAGCCACTGCAAACGAACTCCAGATGTGTGTGCCCCCTTGTGCATCTGGCTTACACGGGTCCTAGGGAATCGAACCTGGGTCCTTTGGCTTTGTAGGCAAGTGCCTTAAGTGCTAAGCCATCTCTCCAGCCCTACCTCCTTTTCTTCTCGCTTTCTCCCTTCTTTCTTACCTAACAAGCAGGAGGCCTCTGTGTCTGTGGGTACTGACTCAAGGAACCACAGTGGGGAGGGGGACTGCTGCTGTTACCGCCTTGTTTCTGGACAAAACAAGTGACCAAAAGCAGCTCATGAGGGAGAAGGGTCTATTTCAGTTTGTAGCCCAAGCGGGAAGTTTCATGGTGGTGGGAAAAGCTCGAGAGGCCTGAGCAGAAAGCCTAGCCGGGAGGAAGCAGAGTGCTCTGGACTAACAGACCTCAAGACCAGCCCCCAGTGACACGCCTCCTCCAGCAAGGCTCCAGCTTCCAAAAGGCTCCTCCACCTTGCCGAATTGCCACCAGCTGGGGACCAAGTATCCAAAGCTCATGAGCCTATGGGAGACATTTCATTCAAACCGTCCCAGGTACCACTCTTGTCCTCGTAGTGCACAGCGCGTCTGCACCCTTCCACCCGTGTCCTTCGCGTCCTCTCTAGATGACCTCATATCCCTAACACAATGTCACTGTGGCGTGAACAATGCCAGTCCTGCATCACCCAGGGGACGATGGCAAGAAAGAACGCTGAGAGCTCAACACTAAAGCAGCGTTGCAGAAGAGGGGGTGGAAAGATTGTAAGAGCCACAGGGTGGGAGGAAATAACCAGGGGCATTTCCCCCCCACTCCATGACTGACTGCTGCGGTCACAACTCATAACCCACAAGCCCATGGTGAATACCAGCGATCCCACTATGGAGGGCCCTCAATGCAGTGGGTGCAGGGAGGAGGGGAATGATGGTACTAACACATGATGTGTCCATACACAGTTTGCGACTTAATAAAATAAATAAATAAATAAATAAAATATGGTAAAGAAAAGAAAATTCTGTAGATGATCAGCAAAGAGCATCCCTCCCCTGATACTTTCTGGCTGAGGCTGGTTGAATCTCCAGATATGGAGGGCACAATGGGAGTGCTCACAGAGTGCCAGCTTGATATATCAGTGGGCACATGAGATCCCTGCCTCCTGGGCTTTTCATTCTAGTGGGAGATGGACCAGAAGCCTAATCATGAATAAATGTAATTTCAGAGAGTGATGTGCGTCAAGAGGAACTATGACTCAGGAGTGCAATGGGGCAGTGAGGAGCTGTAGGGGGTGGTCAGGGAAAACCTCCTGGAGAGGGGGAAGCAAGCTGGTTGATGAGATGGTTCCAGCCATGGTAAGCTCCGGAGGAAGGGCATGCTAGGTGAGGGGACAGCAAGGGCAAAGGGGCTGAGGCAGGACTGAGCTTAGCTGCTCTGAGTAGCAGGGTAAGTGTCAGTGTGATTTCACAAAGAGCCGGGACGCTCTCTCCCCTGAGTCTTGCCCAGAGCTCTTGCTGGACTTTCCCATCTCCAGGCAGGTTAGACTGGGGAATCCTTCCATGCGCAGCTCAAATGTCCTCACTTGGAGAGGTAGGGAGCTTGCTCTCCTCGCAGAATTAGGGGTCCCACCGCTAGAGCCTGGATCTGTGGACTCCCATCTCCCCCAACAGAAGAGGGCAAGCGTTCCTTCCAGTGCTAACTATGACCAAGTCACCTTTTACCCCTGATCCTCATGCAGGGCCTGGCCCAGGGCGGATGCATGGCAAACATTTATTGGGTTAAATAAATGTACAGATGGCAAGTGTCCAGGGCACTCAAAGGAGAGCGTGGTCACGAAGCACAGCAGCCAGGGAGGGCTTCCAGGAGATGGTGGGGTGAGCGCTGCCCTGGAGGAGGCTGTTAGGGAGAAAGGCATGTTCAAGGGCAAGGGAGAGGGCTGCCTACATGGAAAGTGTTCTTTGATGTCTCTGTCAGACCCCAGAAGCCAGCAGAATAAAATTAGAAGATGAGTTGCTTCAGAGTCTGTTATCCTATCTGGATTTAAATATTTTTTTCTGATTTATTTATTAATTAGAGGGAGGGAGAGAGAGAGAAAGAGAATGGGTATGCCAGGGCCTCCAGCCACTGCAAACAAACTCCAGATGCACGTACCACCATGTGCATCTGGCTTACATGGGACCTGGAGAATCGAACCTGGGTCCTTAGGTTTCTCAGGCAAGCACCTTAACCACTGAGCCATCTCTCCAGCCCAGCCTGTCTGGATTTTAATCCTGCTCTCCATCAGTGAGGTGTGGCCAATGGTGCTTAGTGTGGCATAGACTTGGCCCATGTCTCTCAGCATGTGAAGGACACAGCTCCTGGGTTCACCTCTTGCACTCAACCCTAATGTCCCATTCTAAGAGTTAACTGCCCCACTCCCCAGATCCTACTAATGAAAGCCAGCAGACCCCATCCCAGGAATTCCCAGCCTTCAAGGTGATGTTGCAGTGGGCAATGCTGTTCTAATGGAGGCTCACAAAACGTGCCCAGAGGGGCTGGAGAGATGGCTTAGTGGTTAAGGTGGTTGCCAGGCAAAGCCAAAGGATCCAGGTTTGATTCCCCAGGACCCACGTAAACCAGGTGCACAAGGTGGTGCATGCATCAGGAGTTCATTTGCAGTGGCTGAAGGCCCTGGCACACCCATTGTCTCTCTATTTGCCACCTCCTCTCTAATAAATAAATTTAAAAAAAAGTGCTCAGAGAAGAATGGTTCTCAAGTCTGCCAACAACTTTCATGGCTGAGTGTTGACACTGGTGTAAGAACCAGGCTGACGTACTCACAAGATACCATGAGCACATTGCTGAGGGTCCACTTGATCCCGGGGGATCCATGATAATGTTTGTGTGTTTTGTCAAATCACAAGAGAAAAATTAAGATAATCTATTCTGAGTAGATTCATCTTTATAGCCATACTTCATAGAATATACTTTGAGTATATTTTTATGGACTAGGGGCTGTGGAGACCAATCTCCAAGGGCCTGTGCTAGTCCTAATGGGGACCTTCCCTAATGTGGGGAAATGGAAGTAGAAGAGGGTCAGGCCTGGGTGGTCACCTAGGAGGGTCACATAGCATTTGGATGTTGGAGGTGGGATTTGAATCCAGACTAGCCACTTTCTAAATCTTCGCTTTCCTTAGCTGACTAGGAAGCCACCATGGCGGTATTGTTTGGGCTCTGGGATTTCCTGGCTCCCGTGGCTGAGAGTGGGGTGTCCCTTTCCTCACACATGCACAGACCCAGTGAGATTGTCCCTTCACACCGTGGCATTGCAATGTGGAGAGCTCTGAGCAAGCTTGTGGGTGTGACCTCTACCTGTTTGCCCGATAGCTGGTACTATGACACTGTCTATGACCCCGAGAGTGGGGACGGAGTAGAGACTGGCCATCATCCAGGGCTCCCTCCGCCCCACTTCTTATCCCCTAGTTTACTCTGATGCTATCCAGATGGAAAGTCACCCAGCTTTGGCTGCGAGGCGCCTTGCTGGGGAGCTGCTTAAGGCAGGTGTACTGTAGGCCCAGCCCTACTGGCAAGCTCACAGAGGCGCACAGATCTGCTTTCTATCCTGCGTCCACTGCTGTCCTACCTGTCTCGCCAAAAACAGACTGAGCCAGCCCAGGGCGAAGGCCTGCCCCTTCCTTAGAGCCAGGTGGTATCTCCTTCAGGGACCGGGAAGCCACCCTGACTCAGAGACAAATTCCTCTCCAGTGGTCAAACCCCACCATCTGTGCTCCATCCAGAGCTGAAAGTTGTCACTGGATATTTCCTTTAAAGGCAAAGCTGTGAGTGAGGCTGTCAGATATCTCACGGTGGCTGAGCACAGCAGACAGCCAGGGCCTCCGGGCTCCGGCCCTTTGCAAGGGTTTGGAGAGGGATGCAGGGTGGGCTGCCTTGCTCCTATGCAGCCCTCCACCCTCTGGGGCCAGCACCAGTCACTTCCAGATAGGGAAGCAGAGCCTGGCAGTTAGGAATGCAGCTGACCTGGGTCAGGGTTCTGGCTGGATGGTCTTGGGCTCCCTGTCTGTAAAATGTGCAGCAACGTTTTCAAGGGGAGATTATGAAAATATGAAACCAATTTATGTTCTTCTCAGTGGGTCGAAGGAAGAGGGCGTGGGAAGGGAAGGGAACAAGGAAAAAGAAGGGATACTAGGATGTGTAAGATGGCAGGTGCTGGCTGGAGAGGAAGGAGGATTTATGGAGGTGAGAGAACGTTACAGAAAGCAGAAGGAACAAATACCTTTGGTTGAGGTTGGGGATTTTCAGATTAAGTATGAACATTTGAGTAGAGACCTGTCCTAAATACGGAGGAGATTACTCACCAAACTGGGTTTTTCCACATCAGAGTGAGTTTCAGGCCAGCATTGCAGTCCATTAACCCTGGGCCTGGCTTACCCTTCTCCCAGCCTTCCTACCTCCATTTCTTTCTCATATTCCTTCCTCACCATCTTTCCTCTCCATGTAAAAAAAAAAAAAAAAATGAAGCCAGGTGTAGTGGTGAAGGCCTGTAATCCCAGCATGCAAGAGCCTGAGCTACATCAGAAGAACACGTTTCAAAAAAACCCAAAACATGGGGCTGGAGAGATGGCTCAGCAGTTAAGGTACTTGCCTTCAAAGCCTAAGGATCGGAGTTTGATTCCCCAGTACCCACATAAAGCCAGATGTACAAAGTGGTGCATGTGTCTGGAGTTCATTTGTAGCAGTTAGCAGCCCTGGGGTGCCCATTCTCTCCCTCCCCCTCCTTCAGACACCCCTCCACCCCAGGCATGGTGGCGCCTGCTTTTTTGTTTGCTTATTTATTTATTTGAGAGAGACAGACAGAGAGAGAAAGAGGCAGAGAGAGAGAGAGAGAGAAAGAGAGAGAGAGAATGGGCACACCAGGGCCTCCAGCTGCTGCAAATTAACTCCAGATGCGTGCGCCCCCTTATGCATCTGGCTGAAGTAGGTCCTGGGGAATTGAGCCTTGAACCGGGTTCGTTAGGCATCACAGCAAGCACTTAACTGCTAAGCCATCTCTCCAGCCCTGGCACCTGCTTTTAATCCCAGCATTCAGGAATGCCGAGGTAGGAAGATCACTGTAAGTTTGAGGACAGCCTGAGAATAGAGAGTGAATTCCAGGTCAGCCTGGGCTAGAGTGAGATCCTCTCTTCAAAAACCAAAACCAACCAACCAAACAAAATAACAACAAAAAACCCCAAACACTAATAACTAAACAAGATAAGGTTAATTTTTTTTTTGTTTCATTTTGTTTTCTCGAGGTAGGGTCTCACTCCAGCCCAGGCTGACTTGGCATTCACTATGTAGTCTCAGGGTGGCCTCGAAATCATGGCGATCCTCCTATACCTCTGCCTCCTGAGCGCTGGGATTAAAGGCCTGTGCCACCATGCCCAGCTCAAGGTTAATTTCGTGAAAGATAGGACACTAGGAGCACAGGGTCTCAGCCCTTTATGAGAGACAGTAGCAGCAGTATGGTCACACAGAATGCCCTTGACCTGTCAAGGCTAGGACCTGCCCCCTCCAGCTGCAAGCTGAGGACAGAGCTGGTGTTGGGATGTAGGAGGAGAGGCATCGGATGGACAAGCTGAGAGAGGCTATGGCCAGACCCAGAGCATACCGGGTGGTGAACTTGCTGCCTGGGGGCTAAGGTCCCAGGAAACCAAGGCTAGGAGGGACATGTCTTTTAAGTTGGAGAGCAGAGATGGCCAGGTGTCCCAGTACAAGAAAAGCATTTCAAACACTCGGGAACCAGAGAGCTATGAAGTGGGTGGGGGGGGGGCTGCTCCACATGCAACAGGAACTGTCGTGTCTGTGGGAACTGATGGGTATGTGAGGGAACTGCCATACTTATGGGAACTACTACGTCTGTAGGAACTGTTATATCTGTGGGACATGTGTCTGTGGGGACTGCTGTGTCAGGGGGAACTGATGTGTCTGGGAACTGCCCTGTCTGTGTGGGAACTGTTGTATCTATGGGAACTGTGTCTGTGGGGAAATGTCATGTCTGTGTGGAAACTGTCATATCTATGGGAACTGCCCTGTCAGTGGGCATTCTTGTGTCTGTGGGGAAATGCCATGTCTGTGGGAACGGCTGTGTCTTTGAGGGGACTGGCATGTCTGTGGGAATTGTGATTGTGGAGGGAACTATTGTGGATGTGGACAGGGGACAGCTTGTGGCTCTGGGTCGGGAGCCTGAGGGGTGATAGGGTGTGAATGGCACTGGACCCAGAACATCCAGGTGCTGTGTGGCCCCGGAGTCAGTTTTCAGTCAGTGCAGGTGTGTTCCAGGACCATCTGAGGAGGAGACTTGGAGAACTCTCCTGTTATCTGGGCACCCTGGCCTGAGGCTGCCCTTGAGTTGGGAGGGAAAGATAGTGTAGTCAGCATGGAGCCAGACCTGCTGCCAGTCCAGTGTGGTGTGCCACATGTGTCATTCAGCAGGTCTCCGTGCCTCCTTTGTACCACGGGCCCCTTGCTGGTGATATCCACGGGCAATTTCCCACATGGTTGTGACGATTAGCTCTAGAAAACACATGCAATCACCTGGTGTGGTTGCAATTCATGGCGGGTACAAGAAGCATTACGCCTTTCTTCCTCCCTTCAGAAAGTGATTTTGTCCTCTTATGGTAACAAAATTACAGCTGAATTAATCAAATTGGCTGAATTGTCAGGGAGAGAAACCAAGTTAAAGTGATGCAGGGAGTAGCTGAAGTGGCTATCCCCCTGGCCCCAGCTCTGAAGGATGAACCACGGATGCTTCTCTTGGCCTGCTGACTTAGGTTTCCTCCTTGCTGCTGTGCCATCGGCCAGAGGCTGAACGGACTCTCCCAAGTCCTTGCTCAGTCACCCCATGGATGGACAGCCGCTTTCTCCTTGTGTGTGCAGGGCAACTTAAGAGAAGGGATCTGAATGGTTGTTCATAGGTAATGTGCCCATTAGTGGCAGGAGGGTAGAGGAAACAGTATATTAAAAACATTTTTAAAATTTAATTTTATTTATTTGAGAGAGAGAGAGAGAGAGAGAAATAGGCAGAGAGCAAGAGTGGGAGTGAGAGAGAGAGAGAATGGGTGCACCAGGGCCTTCAGCTGCTGTAAAAGAACTCCAGATGCATGCTTCTCCTTTTGCATCTGCCTTATGTGGGTCCTGGGGAATTGAACCTGGGTCCTTGGGTTTTGCAGGCAAGTGCCTTAACCACTAAGCCATCTTTCCAGCCCTGGGAACAGAGTATTTAAAGTGACTAGGAGCCTACTTCTATGACCAGAGGAATGAGGAGCAATGAATGGACAGAGAAAAGTTCAGTGGTGCAACTGGAAAGTCCTCTTCCAGAAGAGTCCATGGGCCTCTTCTCCCTTCATACTTCTTGTCCCAAATCCATCATGGTAGTTTGATTATAAAATGTCCCCCATTTTATTTTAATTTCAAAATTTATTTCAATCCCCAGTTGGCGGTGCTACTTGGGAAGATTATGGAACCTTTAGGAAGCAGAGCAGGAAGTGTGTCCCTGGGGGTGGGCCTTGAGATGTTACAGCTTAAGCCCTGACTGCTCTCTCTACTTCCTCTATGGTGATGTGAAGATATGATGCCAGTTGTCTGCTGCTGCCATGCCTTCCTTGCCATGATAGACTTCCCCTCAAATCTGTAAGCCAAAAATAAACCCTTTCCTTCCTTGAGCTGCTTGGGCATCTTGTCCCAGCAATGCCAAAGTAACTAACTGATATGCCCACCCTCCCACGAGAGGTTGTGATTGTTCCTCTCCACTGATGTCTGCCCCTGAGCTCCTCCAGGTGGGACTGCACCCTGGACCTTTGTATCTTGGAGTCCCTGAGGTGGGATACAGGACATGGTGCAAGGCTGAGCTACACATGTGCACACCAGGTTGAACTTCTGCTCCACAACTCCTCCTGTCGCCTTCCTTCCCCTCCCCCTTACTTGTTAATTCTCCAAGATGGAAGCGCAGATCTCCCTTCACAAAGTAGCTGGGCTGTTTCACATCTTCCGCTGCTCTGACCCCGTGCTGGGGAAGCAAAGTACTGCTGCAGTCCTGCCTGGCTGAAGCTGCAGGGTTCCCAGCCCCTCTTTCATCGTAGCCCCCCGGAGTGGCAGCTCGGGAGACCCTGGCTGAGAAAGGGAGTAGCCGACGACTGTCTAGAGGCCAGGCCTCTGTGGACACTTCACGTTGTAGTCACTCCTCCCTTCCCCAGGGGTTGGTCCTTCCTTACAAAGAGACATGTTCTCCTACCCTTCCCCCCCCACTTGGTGCTGTTAAAAGAGAGTAATGTAAGTCTCAGATCCCCTCACATCATGTTAATGTTAAAGTGCGACTAAAAATAAATCGTAGGTTGCCATAGGAACCCCGACTGTTGCTAGGCTTAGTCTGTAGGGATTGGGAGCCCTGCTTTTTCTGGCCTTGCTGGAAGGTGGCCTCTTGGCCTGCAGAGCACCTAGGAAGCCCCCTCTCCTCAGCTCCCCAGAGACCGCCCCTGCCCCCCAAGCCCTCTAAAGGTAGAGTGAGAGAGAGAGAAATCTCTGGCTGTAAACACTGGAATCTCTGGGGAGGGGAGGCCTGGGTCTCTGCAGAGCCTCTGAAGTGAAGTTTCCAAGACTGGGGGTGGAGAGGGAAGAAACAAACTAAAGCAAGAGAAGGTAAAAGGACAGCCAGCAGCTAGGGAGGCTTGGAGAAAAAGGTAGAGGAAAGAGAGGGCCGGCGCGGCCCATACCAGCACATTTGGACACAGAGGGTTCATCTTGCAATAACCTCAAAGGTACAGAGAGGTGAGGTGACATGCTCATTGTCACCCAGCCCTAAAGAATTCAATGAGCCTCCCTCCACAGTTGGGGTGTCTGACCTGGCCTAAACCTGGGCCTCAGCCCCACCCCACCCCCATGCCCACCTGTCTCTCTGGGCTTGGTCTCCATACTTCCAGCAGGCAGGGCCACACTGGTTCTCCCGCCCAGTGGATTTCCCATCCTTACTGCGTGATTGGGGCACAAAGGACACTGCATACTACCCCCTACACCATGACTGTCCCATGTGTACTGTGGGAAGTACTAGGCGAGATCTCCACTGCGGCTTTGGCCATGAAGCTGTGGTCAGGAACGCGAGCTCAGTAGATAGACTAGAGCTCCGGTCCAGCCACGGCTCTTCCTGCCTGGGTGAGCAGGAGGCCCCGACTCTTCAGCTTCCGTTTCCTCATCAGCGCCATGAAGGCGGGGTCCCTGTGAGAATGGGTGAAGGTGCCCATGGTGGCATGTGCCACAGGAAGGTCGTCGGAAGAGATGTATCATTACTGTGAGTTTCCCCCACCTGAGGTGGACCTCGAGAAGCTCCATGCCTCAAAGCGCCCATGTCTCCAGCCACAGGACTCAGAAACACAGGCAACACCTGAGTGTTCTGTCCAGCTGCCCAAGGGCACAGGGCTCCACAAAGGTCTAGGAAATGTCAACTTCTCCCAGCAGGAGCCCCAACCCTAGGCCCTGAGCCCTATGTGCACTTCTCAAACTTGCTACCACTGGTACCCACGAGAGAACCCTTTCAGAAGAAAGTCAGGGTCAGTTGGCAACAAAAATAATGGCAGTCACCACGCAAAGCCATTGTTAGCAGACTTCCTTCCCTCCCCAGCCTTTCCTGGTGGGATCTCAAGTGCCAGCCACATGCCAGGGCTCAAGTAAATGAACGGCCACTCCGCTGTGCTGTCAGTGACGGGCAAACAAACAACAGGGGCTGTGAGAAGGGGGCTCCCGAGGCCCACGGGCATTCGCCTCCACTGACATCCAGAGGATGAAGGGAAACTGCAGTGTCCCCAGTGCTGGGGCAGGGACATCGAATTCTGTTCCAAGCTGGAGCTCATGGGTTCTCAAGGCTCAGTGATGACAGGACTTCTGTGCTTCTGTGGTCAGCAGGGCAGGATGTAGAACCGTGTCTGGGGTGAGCAGGAGCCACTGGGGGTAGGAAGGAGCACCCAGAGGACGACGGGCCAGCAAGGAGCTCAGGCCTGTGGTGCTCTAAGCTTTGGCAGCTACTCCTCTGTGTGGCTTCCTTGAGACACCTGTGGCCCTGGGGTGGGATTAGGGACCAACTAGGCCTTGGGGGCTTGATGTGCCCAAGAGATCAGAGGAGATGAGTAGATCCCAGACCGTCCGCAGATTGGCCCCAAGAGAACTACGTAGAGAAAAGCTGGGGTCCCATGATGACTGAGGCGGGTGGTGCTCTTGAAGATGGTTGCCCTCCCTTCTCAGCAGGTTTCAGGATGGCTGTTTCAGCGACCTGTGACCAAGCTCAGGCTGAAAATACTGAATGGAAAATTCTGTAATAAAACAATGGCACAAGTTTTAAATAACTTTTATTGCAGTATGCTGCTGTCATTGTTCTGTTTCATTCGTAGTTATTGTTGTTAACCTCTTACGGTGCCTAACGTATCAAGCAACTTTACTGAGAATATGTGGGTATAGAGGCTGGGGAGATGGCTCAGTGGTTAAAGGTGCTTGTTTGCAAAGCCCATCGGCCCTGTCTCCATTCCCCAATACCCATGCAAAGCCAGATGTGCAAAGAGGAGCATGCATCTGAAGTGTGTAGGCAAGAGGCCCTGGTGCACACATACTCTCTCTCCTCACAAATAAATTTTAAAAAAATCATAAATAAAAATACCTGGGCGTGGTGGCACTAGCCCTTTAATCCTAGGGAGGCAGAGGTAGGAGGATCACTGTGAGTTGGAGGCCACCTTGAGAGTACATAGTGAATTCCAGGTCAGCCTGGGTTAGAGCAAAATCCTACCTTGAAAAACCCAAAAATAAATAAATAAAAATAAAGGTTAAAAAAAGAATATGTGAGTATAGGAAAAAAATATCATGTCTTGGGTTTGGTACTCCTTGCAGCTTCAGGCAGCTACTGTGGGTCTTGGGAGATGACCCCTGTGGTAAGAGGGTATCCTGTGGTAAGATATATATATATATACATCTGCCTTAATGTCACATTTTTTCCCCCACAGGAAAGCAGAATAGATGGTTTTGTTATTCCTATTTTACAGATCACAAGACCTCAAGTTGGCTGAGCTACCCAAGGTCACTGCTGGCTAGTAAGTCCCTAAGCCCAAGCTCGTTCTATTACAACAAGGATCTGTATTGTGTGTGGGTCACTGGACTATATAAAAAGGAGACATCCAGGGCTGTAGGGATGGCTTAGTGGTTAAGGCGTTTGCCTGCAAAGCCAAAGGACCCAGGTTCAATTCCCCAGGACCCATGTTAGCCAGACGCACAAGGGGGTGCACATATCTGGAGTTCATTTGCAGTGGCTGGAGGCCCTGGCGTGTCCATTCTCTTTCTTTCTCTCTCTCTCTCTCTCCCTCTCTTTCTCTGTCAAATAAATAAATAAATAAAAATAAAATATAAAAAAAGGAGACAGCTAGCTGAGCATTCAGGATCCACTGCTCTCTGCTTCCTCTCTGTGCTGAATGTGACCAGCTGCCTCAACTCCCGCCACTGTGCCTTCCCCATCACGCTGGACTGTGACCTGGAAGAGTGGACTGAAATTAACTTGTCCTTCCCCAAGTTGTTTCTTATCAGATGTTTGGTCATAACAACAAGTAAAGTAACTACAAGAGCCAGAAAGGCTAGGGGCCTCCACCCAAAGCCTCTAGGGAGAGGAAGCCACCATCCAGTGCAGAGAGATCACTGGGAGGGAAGGAACCAAAGCCCCATTCTCTCCCCCCTCTTCTTCCCTCTTCTTCCCTCCTTCTCCCTCCTCCTCCGAGTGGTGCTCATGGCAGATGGAAGGACAAAGGATACCGGAGTCATACATATAAGACATTGAAGCCTGAACCCTTGATGGTGGCCAAAGGGTGGATGCTCAGGCCTCTTTCTGTTGCTTGATGAAAACAGTCGAGAACGAATCAACACAAAGGAATTCTCAACAATAATAAATTTAATACTTTACAGTAATGAATGCCCTTCATAAATAAACAGAGGGTGGCCCAGTCCAAGAATGTGCCTAGAAGTTTGATAAGATCATACCAGGTGTCAGGCAGCTGACAGGAGCCCAGAGGGGCCTTGAGAATGCCAAGTGTTCCGAACAAGCCCAAGCCACCTACCTGCCACCAAAGAAGCCCAATGACCCACAAGCTGCTGTCTGATTTTCATTCGTTAATGTATCTTCATCTATGATCTTGACCTCCACATGTTCAGAATGAGGTGAAAAATAATTAATGCAATCTCTCGCTAGTGTTTTCAAGCTTAACAGTCTGCCTAGAACTGTGTACAGACTTGCTGAAAAGAGAAGCTCTGGGGGCTGGGGAGATGGCTCAGTCAGTAAAGTGCTTGCTATGCAAGCATGAGGGCCTGAGTTTGGCTCCCAGGAAATCAAGGAAAATGACAGGTGTGGCAGGGAACACACCTGTAATCCCAGGGCCAGGGGCACAGAGACAAGAGGATCCCTGGGGCTTGATGGCTGTGTAGTCTAGCCAAACTGGGAGAGTTCCAGGTTCAATGAGGGCCCCTGTCTCAAAAAAAAAAAAAAAAAAAAAAAAAAAAAAAAAAGAAAAAAAGATGGAGAGTGGCTGGAGAGATTGCTTGGTGGTTCAGATGCTTGCATGTAAATTCTAAGGACCCAGGTTCGATTCCCCAGAACCCACGTAAGACAGATGCACGAGGTGGCACATGTGTCTGGAGTTTTGCAGTATCTCTCTCTTTCTCAAATAAATAGATAAATTAAATAAAAATAAATAAAATAAAAAAGAAAAGGGACAGAAGGGTAGAGAAATTTCACGAGAAACATCATTCTAGGGACACACAAATGGTCAGGAAGGAGACCCAAGGCCCACGGTGGTGAGTGGAGAAGGGGTCCCAGAGATGGTCCCACTCTCGCATCAAGGGATGTTCCACCCAAGCCAGTAAAACGAGAGCAACAAAACCAACTGCCAAGTCATTTCTCCAAGTGTGTGGCTCATGCTGCGAGTCTCGAGGGACGTCTTTGGGAAAGTGGGCCGCATGGTCAAGCACGTTGGGATGGCCCCGAGACACTGCTGCTTTACATAAAAACACAGGCTGGCCTGCTCACATAGCACTGACAGAGCACAGGACCCTTTGTTCTTGATAACTAGCCATCCAGAGGGGCGCTTCCTGCAGGAGAGCCTTGAGCAGAACCTCTGCGGGGCGCTGCATCCCTCAGTGAAGAGTGCCTGTTTGTGGGCAGCTGAAGGATGAATTAACTAGTCATGGTTTGATCTACCTCTCCCTCCATGTGGCAGGGACAAGACTAAGATGCTTGGAGTCCAATGAACAAGGTGTCTGCTGAGCACCTACTCTGTGCCAGGCACGGAATATATCAGGACACTAAACAGGCAGAAATCCCTACCTCGGAGGAACGGGTGTTTTGTGGGTGAGACTATCCTTCGCTATAGTAGTTTGGGACATCTGAACCAGCCTATCTTTCTGCCCATTGCTGACTGGACCAGGCAGGGACATCTGATCTGAAGAGACCCAATCCAGAAGCCGAGTCACACCAATGAATTTCAGGCTGGAGTCCTAGGTTCAAAGCCCCACTTTCCTGCTTACAAGCTAGGTGATCTTAAGTTAATTACCTGGTCCCTCTGAGTTTCAATTTCCGTATTTATTTTTCTTCTAAGTGAAGAGTGAGAAAACTTGCCTTGTAGGGTGAGAAAGCCGACATAAAGACCTTAGAAGGGTGGCTGGATATATCTGAGGCTCCAGGAGGTCGCTGTTGAGTCTTGGATGTAAAGAACGTGGCGCAGTTGTTGCTTGGCCCTGGAAGAGCCATCAAGTTGGGCAGCAAAGACTGCAATTTGGGAGTGGTCGTTTGGAGATCCTGATGAGAAAACAGAGAGAGAGAGAGAGAGAGAGAGAGAGAGAGAGAGAGAGAGAGAGAGAGAGCTGATGTCCCAAGAGAATCAGAGAAATGTTGCAAAGGCTGAGGAGATGGAGAGGCAGCCAGCAGCCATGTTTGTATCTGGTGGCTTCTCTCCAGAGTCTTCCCCCCCCCCCACTTCCCAGTCACTTCAGCCATCTTGAGTGGGCTGGCTTTCTGCTCCTTGGAACAAGGAAGCCCACGGCAAGCCAAGAGGTGCTGCGAACCTTGCTCTAGCACATGACATAATGAGGAAAACCAAAAGATACTGATGGGAAGCCCAGCTTGAGCAGGACCAACGCGCTTCCTGTGCTTGGCGTCCCCTCCCTGGCTGGGACTCGTCCCTGTACCCCGAGGCTCTTACAGAAGGAAAAGGAAGGAGGCGAGATGACAGGACGAGCCAGACTATCTGAAGGAAGACCCCCCAAATTCTCCCACTTAGCGTTCTGCCGGCGCTGAGGGAAGACACCCAGCGCTCATTAGTGGGTCACCAGGCCTTTCCTGTCATTCTTCAAGGCTGACAAGGTCACCAGAGGAGCAGAGGACATCTGCTGCTTCTTCCCCTGATGGCGATAGTCTTCATCAGCTAAGGAGGAAGAAGGGCTGGAGACCTTCCAGAACTGCATGCCTCCCCCGCTTCCTGAAGGAGAGCTGAGCCAGGCTATGTTTTGGAGGCTGGGCCATTGTGGGGGACCTGGGGGCACGGAGCAGAAGCCAAAGTTGTGGGAGCATCGGGGATGGGATGCGTTGGGACCCCATGTGGAACAGACAGCTGTCTTGAATGTTGTTGTCAGGGTCTGGGAGCCGTGGCAGCTTTTTAATGGGCCCTGTGTGGTGTGACCTGTGTTCTAGCTAGATTGTGGTGGAAGCAGTTCTGAAAGTCAGACCAATGACAAGGTGTGGCTTGGTCACAAGGATTACAAACGAACTCTTGGTCAAGGGCATGTTGTCATCTAGTGAGCCTGGGGAGGTGGTGTGATGTAGCTGTTGGCCCAGGGGACAGCTAGTTCCCTGCCCACCCTGCCAACCACCTCCAGAGCTGAGCCCCCAACCTGTAGTGGGGTGGCAGTGAGCAGGCCAGGGTGCTAAGGAGAGTCCAGTGGGGAGATAGGATGGAGGTAAGGATGGCTTGGCCCCTAGCAGATTATCTATTCATTCAACAAACTCTCCCTGCATAGCTGAGCCTATCCAGAGCAGACACTTCAAGTCCTCCTGTGCTGCGCCTGGAGGCTGTTTCTTCTACCAGACTTTGGAGGTCTTGAAACTCCTGGCTAATGGGTCCCCCCGCCTCCTCTGGGCTCCTTCCACTTCGCTCTGCCTATCTCAACTGCAAACTTTTGGCTCTTCCAACTCACTGACTGTATTAGCTTCCTGTGGTTGCTGTAGCTTCCAAAGCTTGGTGTCTTCTGTCTTGGTCCTCAAGGCTCTGGGAATGTGAAATGGAGGACCAGCACCCTCGACCCACATAGGTTCTAGAGTGCTCTCTTGCTTCCTCTGGGGTAGTGGACACCCTTGACCTCCCTTGACTTTCCTATGGGACATAGCTTCTCCTTGTGCTTTTAAAAAAATTATTTGAGAGAGAAAGAAAGAGAATGGGCACTCCAGGGCCTTCAGCTGCTGCAAACGAACTCCAGACACATGTGCCTCATTGTGCATCTGGCTGGCTGGCTTACATGGGTACTGGGGAATTGAACCTGGGTCCTTTGGCTTTGCAGGCAAGCGCCTTAACTGCTAAGCCATCCCTCTAGCCCTCCCTGTGCATGTTTGTGTTCCCTCTCAGTCATATTGGTTTACTCTAATCAGGCTGACTCCATCATAGGGTGATTCTGTCTAAAAAGATAGCTCTTTGGAATCACCCGGGGTTGGGACTTCAACACAGCTTTAAGCAGACTTAATTTGATCCAAAGTACTCATTATGGGAAATAAAGATGAGCAAAAACGGTTCTTAATTAAAAATGATAAAATCATTAAAAGCTTGCATTATCCAGGGATAACCACTCTAATACATCGGAATGACATCTAGATATTCTTCTATTCACACAAAAATATGTTTTTGTTAACTATTTTAAAATATTTTATTTATTTGTGTTCTGTGTGTGACTGAGAGAGAGAGGCAGACACACAGAGAGAATCAGTTTGGGCTCACGAGGGCCTCCTGCCACTAAAATGAACTTGAGACACATGTGCCACTCTGTGCATCTTGCATTAGGTAGGTACTGTAGAATAGAGCTCAGGCTGTCTTTAGCTGCTTAGGCTATTTCTCCAGCCCCCAAAATATGTTGTTCTTGCAAATCTTCAGTTATTCTAGGCACTTTTTGATTTCACCTTATGATATTCAGTCCAGTTCCCTGGGCTCCACTTTGAGTCCTTCGACATTCCCCAGTACAGTTGGAAGCCTCCACCTACAGACTCTTTTTGTTGCAAATACATAATGGTAATAGGTCATAGCTCTAGTTTGGAAGCCATTTGTCATGAGCAGGGTCAGTCCCTGCATATCATGCTCACAGAATATGTCACCACCACCTTGTGATGTCAGGATGTCTTCTCCACTTCGCAGCTACAGACATAGATTCAGAGAGGTCAAGAACCTTGTTTTGGTCACACAGCCAGTAAGTGGCACACTTGAGAGATCTGCCCTCATGCCCATCTTCTACCAAAGTTGCCTCTCTGTTTTATTTTAATATTTTTACTTATTTATTTGTAAGCAGAGAGAGAGAGAAAGGAGAGAGAGAGAGAGAGAGAGGCAATATGAGCATGCAAGGGCTTCCAGCCACTGCAAACAAACTCCAACTCCAGATGCACATGCCACTGTGTGCACCCGGCTTTATGTGGGTACTGGCGAATCAAATCCTGGTCATTAGACTTTGCAGGCATGCGCCTTAACCGCTGAGCCATCTCTCCAGCCCCCAAATTGCCTCTCTGTATGGACCCTCAAAACTGCTTCTTGCAGTGGCAAAAAGTGCTACTCTCAGAGGTGTTAGGAAATGTCACCTCACAGACCCTGATGGGTGTGCATGAGGAAGAAGTTCCAGGGGAAAGGAAAGAGGAGAGCTTCCAGGTGGAGGAGGCCTGGGAGAGAGGGCACAGAGACACAGGCTGCCTGCCTTGGACGGGGGAAGTGTGAGCAGAGACTGAGGTATGGGGGAGAAGCAGAGAGGGGTCCTGGAGGAGCCGTGATCGTTTCCCAGAGAGCAGTGGGGAGACTGACTGTGGCAGCAGGGAGGGAGCTTGGGTTCCAGAGGGTTCATCTGGGCTGCAGGGTGGAGAACAGCAGGCGAGAGAGGCTGACAGGGAGAGAGAGGAGGGAGAAAGGGCAGTAAGTTGGCTGGTTTGCTGGGTGGCTGGGGGTGGAGAGACCTGGGAGAGCAGCAGCAGCTCCCCAAGTCTTCTGAAGAAGCTGAGGGGTGAGCTTGTCTGCCTGAGGAGGGAGCCCCAAGGACAGCCATTACCATCTTCCCTCTTTCTTGACAAGTCCCTCCCACCCCAGCTCATCCAGGTGGCATCCGGCTGAGTCTCAGGCCTGGTTTGTTGTGAACCTGGCTCCGCACCTGGCAGGCACTGAGAGAGGTGGTACGCAAGCAGAGGATGAAAGCCCAGGAGTTGGCAGCGGTTTGCCCCTCAGAGGGCCCAAGAAGGGGAGTGGGCCCTGCCCAGGGGCAGGAAGGTCTGGCACAGGGATGGGGAAGCACCGTCTTGCCGGTGGGAAGCAGAGCTCTTCCTTACTTCCTGGCCCCTTCGCTCTACACCCCAGACCTGCCTCCCACAGGTCACAACCAGCTGCCCCGCAGCGGAGGGTTGCTGCATATCCACATGGCAAGTGACTCCCAGGAGAAGTAAACTGGGCAGGCTCTGGAGATGAACAGAGTCCCAGGGTCCTGGGTACCTGGAGTGCCATACGAAGGGGGCTGTGCTTTCCTAGTGTCTAGTTCAGGCAGCCAAGTGACAGACCTGTGGCCCCGAGGAGAAGGGAGAGTTTGCCACACGCTGCCTGACAGCCCAAGCAGACAGTACCGACGAAGTGAAGGTGGGCTGCGGACCATGTTACCGGAAGTGCGGTTGCCTTGCAGGACTTGTGAACAGAAGACATGCAGGGTTTGCTAGTTACCCTAGTCTGAGAGAGGACCCCTCTGCTCACACCCACCTCCCAGAGAATCAAGGGACACCCTCCAAAATCCTGCCTGGGTGGGTCCTCCTTACTGGCCTGCCAAGTGTCATTAGGGGCTTGAAGTATCAAAGGACGGTTGGCCCTGTCTCCTCTGGTCCCTCCCCTGGCCTGCCCTACCCTGTGGATGGTCTCTGGGGGGCCCAGGTTTCCAAGAAGAGGAAAAAACAAGCTGTGTTAGTCAGCTTCAAGGTCAGGGCGTCTTTCTAAGGAGTGTCTGGAAGGGGAAGAGGAGGCACGCAAGTATTAAGCGCAGGTCGTCGGGAGCATTAAGGAACTCTGAGCCAGGGTAGGAGGGGATGTGCCATTGACAAGTGGGCTGACTGAGGTCAAATACATGTTATATGAAACTGACCTTTTAGCCATTTTAACTATGTAGTTCAAGGGCAATAAGTACACACACAGTCCCTGCTATTTAGTTCTAGGACTTTTCATCACCCCAGATGGGAAATCCTGCAAGCTGCCGTTGACAGCAGACCTGCTACAGTCCAGGTGCCCATCAGTTAACCCTTCTCATAGCTGGAGAGGCCATCACTGCACTCAAGCAGAGCAGGAGCTGCACCCCGATCCTTCAGTCTCTGCTGGGATTATAGGCATGAGCTGCCACGCCTGGGTATTATGGTTCGTCTGGCAGCCACTTGGTAAATCACAGCCCTGGGGGTGTCTATGAGGACATTTCCAGAGACAGTTAGATCATGAAGCCTCTGATCTATTGAACACATCAATCCATTGATGGGTTAAAAATTTCGAATAGGGGCTGGAGAGATGGCTCAGTAGTTAAAGATACTTGAAAGCCTGACTTCTTGGGTTTGATTCCCCAGTACCCACGTAAAGCCAGATACATAAAGTGGTGCATGTGTCTGGAGTTTGTTTGCAATGGCAAGAGGCCTTGGCGTGTCCATATTCAAATTCTCTCTGTGTCTCTCAAATAAATAAATAAATAAGTATTTAAAAACTTAAATAGGGGCTGGAGAGATGGCTTAGCAGTTAAGTGCTTGCCTATGGAGCCTAAGGACTCCGGTTCGAGGCTTGATTCCCCAGGACCCACGTTAGCCAGATGCACAAGGGGGTGCACGCGTCTGGAGTTCGTTTGCAGTGGCTGGAAGCTCTGGAGCACCCATTCTCTCTCTCTCTCTCTCTCTCTGTCGCTCTCAAATAAATAAACAAAAAAAAAATTAAACAGACTTTTGGGAGGTGGTGGAAATGTGGAAAGTGTGGCCTGGTTGGAAAAAGTAGATCTCCTGAGGCCATTGTTGGAGACGATGTCTTGCCCCAGCCTCTTGCTCTGTCTCATTTCTTGGCTTCCTGAGTGCTGTGGTGTAAGCTTTGTTTCCATGCCCTCTCCACCACGAAGGACTGAACCCTCTGAGTCAAAGAAATCTTTTCTAATTTGTTTCCACTGGGTGCTTTTTTTAACCAAGGCAATGAGAAAAGTAGCTAATATACACACATGGGAGCAAAACGTTTGAGTTGCCTGTTAGAAATTTTATAGCTTGTGATGGTTTTTACGTCGAGTGTCTCCCATAGCCTCATGTGTTCTGAATATTTGGTTCCCAGCTGGTGGCGATGTGGGAAAGTTTTGGGGCCTTTGCGAGGTGGAGGCTTGCTGGAGGAGGTGTGTCATGTGGGGTGGTGGGCTTTGGGGTGATATAGGCCAGCTCCAAGCCCAGTACACAGACTACTTCCTTTCTGCTGATGTGGAGATGTGATGCCTGCCTGGCTGTCTACTCCTGCTTTGCTTTGTCTGCCACGGCGAAACTTCCCCTCCAGATTGTAAGCTGATCTAAACCCTTTCCTTCCATAAGCTGCTTCTGGTTGGGAGTTTTGTCCCAGCGGTGAGAAGGTAACTTCACATAGCTTCTGCAAACAAACAAAACAAAACAAGATGACAAAAAACCCAAAGGGAAAACAACAACAACGCTGTCTTGTTTCAGCTCGTACCCTATAAACAAGTGGCCCATGGCAGGCTAAGTGCCACGCAGTTCATCTTTTGGACCTGGTGGATGATGCTGCAGTTTTCACAGTCCCAGAACCGAAGCTGCCCTGTGTTCTTCAGCTAGGAAAGCTGCACTAGATCCTGTGCAGAAAATGCCTGCGACAGAAGCTTGTTCACATTTGAGTCACACTACTGTTGGCGTGAGGTCCGCGTTGATTGAGTCAACGCTTTATAGTGAAGAAACTCTCTCAAAATGCGCATGCCACAAGGTTATGGTTTGTTCGGAGGCTCGTGGGACCCTAGGAGCAGGGCTCTGTATGAGCTGGTTCAATGCTCACACGATTCCACAGAACATCGCGCTTGCAAATAACGGAGCGGATGGGTATGCCAAGCAAGCGTTGTGTGCTTGTCTCACAAGCATGGTGGCTGGTGTACAAGGGTGGTCCTTTTCTTTAAATGCTCGTGTCCAACCAGGTGTCCAGCAAGGACACACTCTATCGTCATAACCTCACCAGTGGAATATAAGAGCACCTACTCCTCATGCTCCGCCCAAATTTGTTTTTTAAAATATCTTTTCTAGTTGTTAATTTTTTAAAAAAAAATGTTTTCAGTCTATTGATAATTTCTTTGACTGCTACACGGTGCACATGGAAAGGACAGTTACTGCCATTTGCACATTTCCCGACATCTAACTTTTCATTTCCAATAATTAATAGTCCTCAAAGTATTTATCATACCAGTGACTAATTTGCCGAGTTTTAAAAATACATGAGTCTAATAAACTGGATATCCCTGAACATTTAAACCTTGATTGCAAACTTCATAAATTCTTCAAATTTCTATTATATGAAATGCTCACAAGTGCTTTAAATATCTTAAAAATAACAACCATGTAGTTCTAAAGCTGGTAAGCATTTTCCCACCTAACCGGTGAGAAAATACCAGAGCACTGGCGTTCATTTTGGTTTCTTGGCACCTCTATTCCTAGTTTTCCTTTATTCTAGCTGACCTTGTTTACTTCTGACTCTTGCTAGCTCTTGCTTCTTTCTGGGGCTATGACTCTACTTAGCCCACCAAAGAATTGAGACCCACGCTCCTTCTCTCCCTCCCTCCCTCCCTCCCTTCTTCCTTCCTGTCTTCCTTCTTCCCTCCCTCCCTTCATTTCTTTCTTCTTTCTTCCCTAACCCCTACTCCTTTCCTTTCCTTCCCTTCTTTTCTTCCTTTCCCTCCATCATTGTCTCACCATAGAACCCAGGCTGGTCTCAAACTAGTGATCTTCCTGCCTCAGCCTTCCTAGCGCTGGGATTCGGAGAGTGCACCACCATGCTAGGCAGAACAGAGGTTTTCTCCTTAGACTGGCTGAGCTGGCAGACATAGGCCAGGGTAGGTAATTTGGGACCCTGATCCACAAGTCTTGGGCACATCTTTCAACCATTACATTGCGGGGGACGTTCTGTCTAATGCATTGGATGGTTTTCTGTTTTCCATTAGTGTCCCCAACAAAACTGACTCATCTAGCACTCTTTGGTGCTGTGGTCTTTTTCTCAAAGTGACCCTCTCTTATGTGACCTCACTGTTGGGTGGCCTGAGAGAAGTCACTTTGCATTTGTTTATTCTGAATGCTTTACCTTCCCAGGATGCCCAGCCATACAGCAGGCCTTGGTCTCCTCTGAGGGTCCATCTTTATTGCATTGTTCATAGTGCAGTGGGTGAGCTTGCTTTGTGACTGCTGTTTGTGTGTGTGTGTGGGGGGGGGCGGGGGATCTGGGCTGCTTTGGTTAACTTTTAAAGCATTTGTCTACTGGAACCATAAAGCTTATTTCTTACCTACCAGGCAGTCTGATGCTACTGAAACCAACCCCTGTGTCTTTTAAGCAGTGTTTCAGCGTCTGAGTCAGGGGTACTCATGTTTCAGTGAACCAATACATCTGCTGCCTGCCACCTGTTTTTTCCCTCTTTCACGACTACTCACAGCTGTATGGGATGGAGGTCCTTCTACACGCATCTCTGTGCACTCAACCAATTACTTCTGGGAGGGAGAACTTACTGGGCATAATCGTGAGTGTGTGTGTGTGTGTGTGTGATATGTATGCACATGTGTGTGACATGCAGCACCCTATGCACTCATCAAGGCCACGATGTGCTTGCCTGTGATGGCCGGAGTGGAATGTCAGGTGTCCTGCTCCATCGCTCTGCTGTCTGTCCTTACTTGAGCCGGAGTCTCTTACTGATCCTGGAGCTTGCAGTCCCTTCTCCCCACCGAGCTCCAAAGATTCTTGGGTCTCTGACCGCCCCCCCCCCCCCATGAGACTGGGGTTGTGACCATGCCCAGCTGTTGATGTGGGTCCTGGGGATCGAACTCAAGCACTCTCTTAAGCCTTGTCATGCTTGCACAGGATGTGCTCTTAAAGGCTGAGCCATCTTTTCAGCACCTCAAATCTTATTCTTTTTTTTTTTTTAAATTTTTTAGACTCACTCACACACACACACACACACACACAGGAGACAGAGATAGAGAATTGGCGCACCAAGGCCTTAGCCACCGCAATCGAACTCCAAATGCTTGGGCAACCTAGTTGGCATGTGCAACCTTGTGCTTGCCTCACCTTTGTGTGTCTGGCTTATGTGGGATCTGGAGAGTTGAACATGGGTGCTTAGGCTTCACAGGCAAGCGCCTTAACCACTAAGCCATCTCTCTAGCCCTCAAATCCTATTCTTGCAGAAACAGGATTTATTTTTTTAATTAAACTTTTTTATTTTTATAATATTTTATTTATTTACTAGAGAGAGAGAGAGTGAGACATATGTAGAGAAGCATATAGAGGGAATGGGCACCCCAGGGCCTCTAGCCACTACAAACAAACTCTAGACACATGCGCCGCCTTGTGCATCTGGCTTTATGTGGGTATTGGAGAACTGAACCTGGGTCCTTTGGTTTTGCAGGCAAACACCTTAACCACTAAGCCATCTCTTCAGCCTTTATTTTATTTTATTTATTTGAGAGAGAGAGAGAGAGAGACAGAAAGAGAAAGAGGCAGAGGGAGAGAGTGAGAATGGGTACACCAGGTCCTCTAGCCACTTCAAACAAACTTCAGATGCACGAACCACCTAATACATCTGGCTTAATGGGTACTGGGGAATTGAACCTATGTCCTTAGGCTTTGCAAACAAGTGCCTTAACCACTAAGCCATCTCTCCAGACCCAGAAACAGTATTGCTGACTGTGATTGACAGGTGGGGCACCCTGGCAACCCCAGCCCATTCCTACAGCTGATGAATCTGTTCCCTTTCGAAGCAGGTCCCTTGGAATCCTTTCTTGGGT
Source organism: Dipus sagitta (assembly GCA_036346955.1). Classification (NCBI taxonomy): domain Eukaryota; kingdom Metazoa; phylum Chordata; class Mammalia; order Rodentia; family Dipodidae; genus Dipus; species Dipus sagitta. Next base: position 43,851,498 of record CM070777.1, on the reverse strand, counting down.
CTTTTCCCCATTTGTCAGACCTACGTGGCTTAAGTAGACTTTTAATTTGTAAACCCTGGTTGAACCCTGCTTGCAAGCCTTGAGCTAGGTTTGTGTGTCTGTGATGTGGGCATGGAATGGCGTCTGGTTGAGCAGTGCGCCTGAGCCTGGCTTTGCGCTTTCATCGGCTATCAGTATGACTTCTCTGTGGCTTGCCCGCTCATCTTCATTGCTCCATTTTTCTATTGGGTTGCCCTTTGAGCTGTCTTTTCTTTCAAGCTAAAAGAAGAAGTTGGGGGCAAACATTTCCCTGCCTGGAATTAGCCTGGCATAGACAGCAGGCACATACCCGCTACCTCTTGCATCCGACAAGGCTTCTGAGGTTTCATGAGCCCCGGTTCGAGGGCCAGGGGCTGACAAGTAGGCAGCCTGGGGTTTCATTAGCAATACTTGAATAATACTTGGGCCAGAAAGGAGACATAGACTAAAAACAGAATCCTGGGAAAATTCTATTTTAGGTCAGCGTCCCATCCTTTGATATGAGAATTACTTTATAGCTGAGAGAGAAAGAGAGTTCTATAGGCAAAGAACACGGGTCTGGGAAGCAAATAGATTTAGGTTTCAATCCCAGCTCTGCCAACACCTAGCTATGGACGCTGGGTAACGTGTTGCACCTCTCGGAACCGTTTTCCCCTCCTTCATGCTGCCTTCGTTCTTCCATAGCCCAGCAGATCTCTCGAGTCCTGGACTCAAAAACAAAACAAAACAAACAAACAAACAAAACTGAAAGAGGAGCCTAGAGATATGGCTCAGTGATAGAGCACATATACAGCATGTGTGAGACCTTGAGTCTGATCCTAGCTCTGACACAGGGGTGGGAAAGAGACGGCCCTAGGACCTGCAGTTGTTAAAAACCTCAGGAAAAAGGGACACTGTGGGCCCAGGCTGGGAAGTGAGATGAAATATAACATAGTGGTGGGGTGGGGTCTTGCACTAAGGAGGGAGGTGGCAGGTTCAGATTAGGGGACAGCCAGAGGGCTCTGCAGGGCCAGATGGCGCAGGGCTTTGCAAAGGCGTTAAGGAAGCTGGACTCCTTCCAGGTGGAGAGAAGGGTTTTGATTGCAAAACTGGGAAGGTCGGCTTTGGATTTTGGGGAGAGGCGCTCCAGACTGCCAGAGGATGCTGGAGGGAGGAGCATCAGTGGGGAGGCAAGTGGGCCATGGGGGAGGGAAGTCTAGCTTCACATGTGGGTTCACATGGGGCATGAGGAAGAGGGGAGCTGAATGGGGGCATCCAGCCCTTGCTGTAGGCAAGGGCTGAGGGGTTGGGTGGCCTGGTGGGGTGTGGGGGCGGTGGACGTTTGCAGGGACGATGGCTGGAGTTCAGAAAGGTGGGCTTCACATCTGTCTGCTCCATTCATTCATTCAGGTGGCCCCTGGGAAGCCAGGAACTGTGTTGAGCTCAACCAGTGAACGGAAGTGACTGTTCATTGATGGCTTCGTGGGGGAGAAAAGCAGCAAGGATGGAACCTTCAAGGTCTGCCAAGATCCAGAGGATGTGATGGGGCAAAGCCAGCAGAAGTGGGTGGCGGTACCTAGAAGGTGGCAATTGTGCCTCGGTGACCAGGAAGGGTCTCACAGAGAAGAAGGTTTGGGACAAGCTTGTGTATCTGTCTTCTGTTTGTTCATCCATCCAGCCATATGTCCAGTGGCATCTAGGGAAAAACGCCAGAGGGAGGCTGCCTAGAACATAACTGTGACCCCATGTGGATGACAGTGTTCTGGGATGAGTCTGAGGAGAAGCGGAGGATCAGGATGTGCTACTGTAGGGAACCTCAGATGTGGCAGCATCCCTGCGCCTCCAGCTTGCTTTGGGCAAAGGGAAGGAAAAAAAAAGGAAGGAAGGGAGAGAGGGAGGGAGGGAGGAAAGAAGGGAGGGAAGGAAAAAGAAAGGGAGGAAAGGAAGAAGGAAGAATAGAAAGGAGGGAAGAAGGAAGGAAGAAAGAAATAAAGGGAGGGAGGGGGAGAGAAGGAAAAAAGAAGGGAAGGTGGTAAGGAGGAAGGGAGAAAGAAAGGAAGGACAACTAGCATTTGACTTTGGATTTTTTTCTTTTTATGCCACATGTTTGCCTTTCAACTCCTTCCAAAGGCTTGCATGCACCGGTTAGTGCCCAGCCCTAGCCTGTTGTCCCGTCCTTACCTTGTACCTGCGGCTGGGCTGCTTACTTTGATCATTTTTGGATTGGCCAAATCTGAGCTGCCTCTGCAGGCTGGAGCCCAGATCCATGAACCACAGTTCTGGAAGGACCTGTGGTAGCTGCAGAGGCTCAGGTCTGGCTGCACATACCCAAGCTACCTCTGTCCTATTGTGAGGCTGCCTTACTCTGCTGGGCCCCTTTCTCCCTTTTTGTAAAATGGATGCAACGATCTGTTCAATCAGCTTCCCAGCGTGGCTGGAGAGAGGCCAGCTGCTCCTGAGCCCCTACTGTGTGCAGAGCTGTTTGCTAAGCACTTAGTGTCCAGGCACGCACTGGGCAAACGCAGTGAGGCCAGCTCTGGAGGTGTGGCCTATGGAGGAGACAGGTATCAGTCAGATAAGCCCCAGGATGGGCCTCTGTGATAGGTTCAGGGCACACAGATGTCCATGGTGAGCTTGGAGACCAGACAGGATACAGAAATGCACCTTTCTACCTTTATGGGCACAGTCCTAGGGCACTGTTCAGTAAAGGACTGACTATAGGCCATGTGGTAAGGCGGTGATGCAGAGTTTGGGAACCAGTGTGTTAACCTGAAGATTTTATCATTGCTGCTCCAGCATGGCTAGGTGTGGTGGTTCAAATGTGAAATGTTCCTGTAGCCTCAGGTGTCTGTGACTAAGCCTCATTCTGAATCCCCAGCTGGTGGAGCATTTGGGAGGTAGAGCCTTGCCGGAGAAGGTGTGCCACTTGGGGCGGACCCTGAGGTTTTTTTTTGGCCCAGACCTACTGGGTGTTTAGTTCACTCTCGCTGCTATCTTCCAGCTGCCGTGACAAGATGTGATGCCCGGCCTCTGCTCTGCCATGCTTCCTCCACCAAGATGACACTCTCCCCCCGCCCTCAAAACTATAAGCCTGACATAAATCCTTTCCTCCCATAGGATACTTTGATTGGAGGTTTTGTCCCAGCAACAAGAAGGTAACTTCTAGTGCACGCCAGCAGAAAGGAGACAACTACCATTGGAAAAATGGCTTGTTACTCACAGTTCCCAAAGGAAGAGGCACACACCATGCCACACAAGGTCACCTGGGCCACACCAGGGCTGGTCAGAAGGTGACAGAACAAAGGGAGAGCGACCTTCACTCAGTTTCTGCAAGGAAGGATGAGGAAGCAACTAGGCAGGCTGAGGGATCACCCCAGTGGGTCTGAGCCATGCAGGCCATCATTCACCGATTCCTGGCTGGTGTGAGTGTGAGAACCTGCTAGGCCAAAGGGACTGGATGGGCTGGGTTGGCCAGCTTGTGTGTGGCAGGCATGGCCCTAAGAATCGGCTACTTTCTCTGTGGAGCCAGCCAGGCCTGAGGCCATTATATTGCTTTTTACTGTTGCTAATAACATGGTCCAATAGGCTTGGTACCTTATCAAGAAAAGCGGTTTATTTTGACTCATAATTCTGGTCCAAGGCTAAGGGCATTCTTGCCGGGAGAGTCAGGGAGGGTGCATGTGTCTGCTTTCTATAAAGCCACCAGGATTCAGTCGTGAGGCCCACTGCAATGGCCTGTAATCCTCTCCCAGAGGCCTCACGGGTTTCTCTCTATCCTCTTCATTCTCACAGTGTGAGCTCAACTGCATGAGTCTGAAGGGGACGAGCCACACTCAAACCACAGTAGTAGTCTCTTGAGGGCCACAAAGCTGCAGATGTCAACGTGTCACAAGCTCTTGGCTAAGACCACCAGGCCCAGCCTCGGTGTGGAAATTCACAAGCTTGTGGTGTCCCCGGTGAGGTCACTTGTCCCTGCTCATTCAGCAAGCTGAAGCTCCCAGGCCCACTGTGTGGCTCTGCAGAACCCTGGCTACGAGAATGAGGGGTCTGACATCCAGCCTGCACCCTGGCCGGGGTGCACTGTGTAGTGTTCACAGCCCAGAGGAGACACACCGTTACCATAAGCAGACTGGAGCTTGTAGGCCGGGCCTGATGTCCTCTTGCTTCCTCTCCTAGGGACAGGAGGACAGTGGTGAATAAAGCCTTCTCAGAAGAGCCCTCTACTTCACTGAAGCCTGGGAGGCATCTAGCCTGGGGTCTTGGTGGTTGGCAAAGGGTCCTCTGAAGGACACTGCTGTACTGGACCAGGACCCACCCTGGGGTAGGCTGCAAGGGGGACCCCCTACATCCCCAACCCATGCATACCATACACACACGCATAACCACACACACGTGTGTGCGCATGTATGTGTACTCTCACACTTGCAGCCTATCTGCCTCTGCTTTGACCTGGTTAGTCTCCCCAGCTGGATTTCTCTGACACCAGCCCAGGCCTGTGCCAAATCCTTGGTAGGATGCTAGTGAGATTGTGGCCACAGGGTAGGGGACAAATGAGTCCCAGGCGTGTGTGCCATCCACAGGGCTCATTTTATGTGACGTTTTCAGTGCGCAGGGTGGGGCTCACATGCTGTTTATGTCCACTAGGAGTGGGCTGAGTGTACACACTGGCCTGTTGCAGGAGTGCATGGCACGGGGACACATCATGGTGGCCACTCCAGGCTCAGGAGTAGCTTTTTTTCCCCAGAACCAAGTCCCTGCTTCTCGATCCTGTTTATTTCCAGTGACTAAGATGGACTTAGTGCCAAGATCCCTGGGCCTGGCGGGAGCTTCCGGCCCCCAGATCCTTCAGGGCTGAGGAGGAGACAGAAAACAATGGGCACAGCGCCCTCCCAGGCCCCAGGAGAGGAAGGGTGTGAGCGCTGACCCTTATGTGTCTTATAAATTTTCCAACAGAAGGGAAAGTCTACTTACATAGGGGTGCTGACCACAGCCTTTTTTGGCAGTGACAATTAGATGCAAAGGAAATATTTAGTAAATGAAATTAAAAATGTTTTAAAGGGCTGGAAAGATGGCTCAGTGGTTAATGGTGCTTGCTTGCAAAGCCTGACAGCCCAAGCTCAATTCCCCAATACCCACGTAAAGCCACATACACAGAGTGGCACATGCATCTGAAATTCAGTTGCAGTGGTGGGAGGCTCTGGTGTGGCAATTTCTCTCTCTCTCTTTCTCTCTGCTTGAAAATAACTAATAAGTACAAATATCTTTAAAACAAAACAAAAAAATGTGTCTGCATAAAGGCTGATACCCACATGCTCATGGCCAAAAATTAAGAGTCTAGTTCAATGCCATGGCTGAAGAAAGGTAAATCAAATGTATATCCATGTAACAGAATATCACTAGCCATTCAAAAGGAATAACATGTTGACGTATGATACAATCTTGAGGATTTGCCAAGGGAAGAAGGCCAGTCGACAAGGACCATGGACAGTATGGCCCGAGCAGAGGACAGCAGAGACAAGAAACAGGCATGTGATAACCAAGAGTGGGGACTATGGAAGGATTAGGGGTTAATGGCTAGGAAGCCCCTTCATTGAGTGCAGAGATGGTGACATAACTCGGCAGCCAGCAAACTGTGCACTTTGAACGAATGAGTTTTAAAAATACTTATTTACATTGCCATGGGATATTGCTTACAATCATGGAAGTTGTTAATAAAAAATAAATTAAAAAAATACTTATTTATGAGAGAGAGAGAGAATGGGTGCTCCAGGGCCTCTTGCCACTGCAAATGAACTTCAAACACACGCGCTACTTTACGCATCTGACTTTACTTGGGCACTGGGGAATTGAACCCAGGATAATCGGGTTTTGCAAGCACGCACCTTTAACCACTGAACAATCTCTTCCGCTGTGAACGGGTGAGTTTTATGATATGCCAACGATGACAGCAAAGCGGTTCTAAAAGCCGGGCTGTCGAAAGAGGAGCACGTGTGAGCCTGTGGAGTAAGAAGAGCGCATGCGCGCCCCTGTGTACGGAGCCCCAACTACTCCTGGGAAGACGCCGCACCTCTCAGCTGCAGGTGCCCTGGGCAGGGGTCCTGCCTCCCGCTACACAGGGCAGTGGGTCAGGTTTTCACGCCAGAGGTGTTCCTTGCGTGATGAAGCGGAGAAGTTGCCCCGTGCGTTCTGCCCGAATCTTGGGCTGGCTCTGTGCTCTTTAAGAGGCAGTCTAGGCTGCGCGGAGCCCGTAAGGACGAGACTTCAGGCGACATCTGCTTCCAAGCCCAGAAGCAGGGCGGTCTGATCAGAGAGCAAGATCAGGGAGCACACAGCTCTGGAGCTAGTACTGGGCATCGACCACCGTGCCAGAGGTGCCAGTCATGTCGCACGTGTCAGTTGGGCGGATTGGAGGCTGTCATCGCCACTGCGGAGGTGGGGAGATGGTTTGTTGAGGTGACGTGGTTGCCAAAGCTTCCGTAGCTGAGCCTGCTGGTTGACCTTCCCACACCATGTGTAAATTGTGATTCCGGGGTGGTTGGGGGTGGGGAGATGTCAGACGTCTGCAATCCCAGCACCCAAGAGGCTGAGGCAGGAGGATTGAGAGTTGAAGCGAGCCTGGGCTATGTAGCAAGACCCTGTCTTGTGGGGGGGGGTGGTCTCACTTTTCTCAAACAGCACAATTCAAGCTAATACAGATAATGAAAGCTTTCTCGGGTTACACAGCTGAGAAGGGAGGAAGGTATGGGCATTAGGAGGAGATGGAGCAAGGCTCTGCTCCTTCTGCTAGCCTCAGAGCTGCTCTTCGTGGTGGCCAGATGGCTTCTGATATCTGTCAGGGTGATCTTTGCATCCTAAATAAATCCTCAGAGACGGCAATGGTAATGGTGTCTGTCCCTTGGAACACGTTCCACACTCAGGCGAAGGCCTGAGCTACCAGGAACCAGCTCAGAGCTGGGTAGACACTGGCCTTGAGTGAAGTGGGTGGGGGGGGTGGACCCCTAAGTGGATTGTGAGTCTAGGCATGGTGTAGATATATCAAGATCTCCCACCCTAGGGTGCAGGATGTGGCTCAGTGGCAGCATGCATGAGGCCCTGGCTTTATCCTCAGCACTGAAAAAACAAACAAAAAAGAGATTGTCCCTCTACTCTTATTAGTAGACTGCTTTAATATATAATTCTTTGCATATTGCACTGGTTAAAATGACTTCTTCGGTCTGTGAATAGATTAGGCCGTCTCTAAGGACTTTTATATATAGGACTATCATTTATTTTGAACCAGCCACACCCTGGCTCAAGGCATCTCCTAAGTGGCTAGATTGATTGAGACTTGGAAACTTGCCTCTGTTTCCCGTTCTGGCTCAATACCTCTCTGACCCTCCCTGGCTCCCTCACCCACCCCTTCCTCCACCATAGAACCCAGTCCAAGCCTTTGCCAGGCTTCACAACCCTTTGGGGCCCTGCCTCCTATCCGAGACCCCCAGAGGGCTAGGGGCAGGAAGTCAGTGCTCGCAGGAAGACAGCCTCCCCAAACCGCTCATGGATGGAAGAGGGATAGAGTAGATGGTGGATGGCCGTGTGCCTGGGGCCTGACCTCCACCCAAGAGGCTCACTTCCTTCGATTCCCCGCAGTGGAGGATGGGGACTCAGAGCAGGGCGGAGCTCTGGACGCACTCAGCACGGATTTTCTCCTTCTGCCCTCCCAGAGCCACCACCCTCCTCCCACTTCTGAATCCTGCCCCCCACCCCCACCCCCACTGCCCGACTTTGCTAAGCAGTGTCCCTCCACAGGCTGGGCCGTCACCACCAACCAGCCTGGGCCCACTCAGCCAGGGGCTTTGACTCTGACCAAGGGATTGTGGATGAATTCAGCCTTCTTCCCGCCAGTTCCTTGGAGAGGACGGGGACCCGGTGCAGGGAGGGACAGGCAGGCCCTGGTCAGGCAGTCTTGGGCCGGGTAAGCAGTTTCCATGAGTGACTCCCCAAAATAACCACAGTGTGTATCTATTGGCCTCACGTTGCAGATGTTTAGGATAAACCCTCGTAAATCTCTGTCCAGGCCCGAGAAAAATGCCAAAAATCAGAGGAACGTGGCAGTGGCCAGATTCAGTCTCTCTCTCTCTCTTTCTCCTCCTTCTACTTCTTCCATCTCGGTTCCTAAGTATCATCTCTGTGGCTGCCTTCCTTCCTTCCCCTCCCTCCCTCCCTCCCTCCCTCATTTCTTCTCCGTGCCTCCCCCCACGATCAAGCCTGTGAGGCCCTAGCCTAGCGGACGCCCACGGAGCACATATTTTAATGCGCCTTCACAGCCTTCCAGAAAAATAGATGCCTTTAGGACATCCTTTCTCTTCCCTAGAACAGCAATTAGGGATGGGGGTGGGAGCAGGCGAGGGGAGGGGAGGGCAAAACAGACCTCCTTATCCTCCTGCCCCTAAGGGACAGGAGACATCAGAATATCGGCTTGGGAAACACAGTCAGGCTGAAGGTGGCCGAGTCAACAAGGCCTGGCATTGGAAAGGTGGCCAGAAGCACACAGGTGGTCCTGAGATGTGAGCCTGGCTGCTTCCATCCATTCATTCACGTGTTGGCAACTCGGTCATTCATTCAGGTACCAGGCTAGGACTGTGGGCGGATGGTAGGATAATCACAGACCACCAGTGTTCCCTGGAGGTGGGGTGGGGTGGCTTCAGGATGAAGGGCAGGAAGGACGTGAGTGAAAGGAGCTGAGGTAGGGAGGAAGGTTCTAGGGGACTTAAGCTCCCACAGCTGGGTCTACAATGGGCACACAGGAAAGCCGAGGACAAGGACCCGCTTAGGTTTATGGAGTGGAGGGAGGCTCCCCAAGGAGGAGAGAGAGGCTCCTTAGGTCCATCCAGCCAACCAGGGCGTGGACATGTCAGCAGAAGGCAGGATGAGGCAGGTCAGGTGGGGGACCAGCACCAGGCCCCAAGACTCGGGCTCTTTCAGAAAATGGTGGTATGTGAAGGGGGACCCAGCGTTGCTTGATTGATCAATTTTTCATCTGGAAATTTGGATGATGATGATGATTATTATTAGTTTTTTTTTTTTTTTTTTGAGGTAGGGTCTCCCTCTAGCCGAGGCTGACCTGGAATTCACTATGTAATCTCAGGGTGGCCTCGAACTCACGGTGATCCTCCTACCTCGGCCTCCCGAGTGCTGGAATTAAAGGTGTGCGCCACCACGCCCAGCTGAAATTTGGATTATTTAAAAATGTGAAGTCTTAGTTGGGTGTGGTAGCTTTAATTCCAGCACTTGGGAGGCCAAGGTAGGAGGATTATCATGAGTCTGAGGCCAGCCTGTGCTAAAGAGTGAGTTCCAGGTCAGCCTGGGTTAGAATGATACTCTGCTTTGAAAAACAATGTGCGTGTGTGTGTGTGTGCGTGCGTGTGAAATCTACTACATACATATATAAATATATATGAAATCTTATTTTCAAATGATGGTAGCTTTACCACTTTTTGAAGAAACTGATATGTTAAAGTAAAGTCATCTACAGGGCCACATGGGGGCCCATGGCTATTGGTTATGACCCTGGTTGACCCTAAGTACCAGATCATGGTATGATCCTCCTGAGACCAGTGTCTGGGAGAAGGAAGGCCTATCCTGAGGTACGGTTGTTGGTCCCATTCCAGTACACTTTGGTCTCCACCCTTAGCACACTGGACATGCCTGGCTTTGGCATGGTGCCCTGGGCTTGCATTTCAACCCTAGTGTTCAATAGCTGTGGAACCCCAGAGAGGCCAAGAAATCCTCTCTCCTTTGCCTGATGCCAAGAATGAGGTCCTTCCACGAATGCTTTGAGAAATTTAAAATATTGTATAAGTCAAATTAAGCAGGAATGCAGGCCTCATGGAAAGTGAAAGTGGGTAACTGGAGACAGAAATAGGGCTTGTTCACAACACACAGGTTCCAGTGACCTTGTGCCACCGCTAGTGTCCTGCATCCAGAATGTTCTCAGAGGCAGAAGCAAGGAAGGAAACATGGTACAGTGTTCTTAGAAAATAAAAACATAACATTTGATCAAAGAAACAGTTTTCCTAGTATAAATTACTTCCTGATTCTCCCCCCGACCCAAAACAAGGCTTTTTGTAATGATGATAGCAAAACAGTCACTTTATGTACTAATAAAATAATCAATTTCCTATAGCTGTTTCTTTAATGTCCTTCTATGCAGACTAATGATATCATACCCAAAACAGATCCGTCACAACATTCAGTGTTGAAAATGGGATTCAGGTAGACAGTCCCCTGCTGATTATTAGTGGATGAGTGACTCCACAGTCCACGTTTATGATATTCTCAAGGACAGGACGCATCACTGGAAAAGGATTTACTGCAGCTTACAGTCACAAGGGGAAGTTTCATCATGGCAGAGCGGAGACTGGGCATCCCCTCTTGCCACAGCAGCTGGGTAGGAGCAGTGCAAGTGGGCTAGCTCTGAACACCCAGTGGACTGGACTAGTGGATCTCAAATTCTCTCCCAGTGACGCACCTCCTCCAGCAAGGCTCCACCTCCCAAATTGCCACCAGCTGGGGACCAAGCATTTAAAACTCACGAGCCCACGGGGGACATTTCCACTGAAACCACAGTGGTATACATATATGGCATATAGTAAACAGGCCCTACACCCTAATCTCATTGTGCTGTAGCCTGGCAGGGTGCAGGGGGCAGATGTACACAGAGGCAGGCTTTGCTCCATCCTGGGTCATCCAGGGACTCAGGCTCCTTCTCTGCATGTTTCTGTACTCTCTCACAAGGTCAAAGCCCTCTCTATCCAGCTGAGGAGACAGAAAGAAGTGAGGACGGAGTGTGATAGTGTCAGTCGGCCACAGCTGGAAACGGCACACAATTTTCACCCATGATTCATTGCTCACATCTGTTCCGGCCACGAGAAGGTGACCAGTACACTTGCACTGTGCATGCTGAGAAAAACAGGACAAACATAGAAGCTGATGAGGAGTCTGTGAGTTGCCAGGGTCTGTGCCCTAGAGAGGGGTCATATGGAGCTTGCTTGGTTCTTGGGCTGGCCACCCAGCAAGGCATCACAGTGACCACCACAGGCTCCCTGGCCATCAGCTCCTTCAGATAGCCCGTGTAGGGAATTTGAGATCTTGTCTCTGACTCTTCCTATGTGCAGTTGTTTTGTTTGGGTTTTATGGACTCTGTGGGTTAGCCATTTCTACTTCTGTGATCAAGACAGAAATGTCTTTCTCTCACTCCTTTCCCCATTTGATCAGCTCGTCCACTCAGCTCAGGATGTACCGTCAACTGCAGGGCCCACACTCCCTGGAGGTCCACAGTCTCTAAGGAGATAACACTAGCCACACGTAAGCAGAAGCTTCTCATACAAGATTCCAGATCACTTAGTAAAATGACTGCTCTCAAGGATACATGTTAGAGCAAGCTACACGCATAAATTGTAGAATGAGAGAAGAAATAAATACTAAGCATAAATGGAGCCACAAATAAAGCTTGTTCACAACACACACACACACACACACACACACACACACACACACTCGCGCGCCTGGTGCTGTAGACATTTGCTATTACTGGTCCCTAGAATTGATGTTGAGCTTCCTAGCAACAAGGATAGAAAGGAAATTTGGTCAATTACATGAATGACAATAATTATGCCATTAAAAAAAAAACCCTTCTACTCAAGAGAATTCTAATACTAGCTGGCATTCGTTGGGGACTTACTACTCTGTATGTGCTTATACAAGGGCGACACGATTACCCTCTCTTAGAAAGAGTTCTCACCTTTCCCATAGTTATGCAATTGGTGGGAGAAACGTTGGAATGCAGATGGTCCAGACACAGAGCCAGGGTGCTCAGCAACCCCCCCAGTTCTCAGGTAAGCAGAGGGAGGGGACATGGTAGTAATGGACATTCATCTGGAGCCATCGAAGGAGCTCCATTCATATTCTTATCACCTCTCCACACTCTCATACATGCCCACCAACCCACAGAAGGAGCTCCAGTCACATTCTTATCCATCCTTCACTCTCCTGTGTACCCACCAACCCATAGCAGGGGCTCCATTTGCATTTTTATCCTTCTCTTCACACCTTTCTGTGTACCCATCAAGTCATAGAAGGGGCTTCATTCACATTCTTTTTTTTTAGAGAGAGTGAGTGAGAGAGAGACAGAATTGGCACACCAGGGCCTCAGCCACTGCAGTCAAACTCCAGGCACTTGCACACCACCTAGTGGGCATGTGCGATCTTGCTCTTGCCTCACCTTTATGCATCTGGCTAATGTGGGATCTGGACAGTAGAACATGAGTCCTTAGGCTTTGTAGGCAGGTGCCTTAACCATTAAGTTAACTCTCTAGCCTTCCATTCACATTCTTATCCATCTCTCCATACTCTCATACGTGCCCACCAGCCCGCAGAAGGGGCTCCATTCACATTCTTTATTTTTATTTATTTATTTATTTAGCAGATAGAGAGAGAGAGAGAGAGAGGGAAAGAGAGAGAGAGGGAGAGAGAGGGTGTGCCAGGGTCTCCAGTCACTGCAGATGAACTCTAGATGCTTGCACCCCCTTCTGCATCTGGCTGATGTGGGTCCTGGGGAATCGAACCTGGGTCCTTTGGCTTTGCAGGCAAGCGCCTTAACAGCAAAGCCAATCCCTCGAACCCTCCATTTACCTTCTTATCCATCTCTGCACACTGTTGTTCATGCCAGCCAACCCAGGCTGCAAATCCTTCGTTCCCAGCTGGGTTTTGCCTTGCTGCCTCTGGCATGAATTGAAGACTGTCTATGGAGGGTGTGGACAACTGTTTCTTAAGGCACCCTTGCTCACGATTCTTCTCTCGGTGGGATCACTGATTAAACGTTGCCTTGATCATTCAAAAAACTTCTCTTGAGCTTGTCCGCCATGTGGGCAGCTGGGCCCGTTTCTAAGCTTTGACCCCACTGGCATGAGCACAACAGACATGACCCCTTTCTCATAGGCTGGCAACCTCAAAGACACAAGTGTTAAACGATGAGAAACAAAGAAAACCCATGTTTGTGTATTATGGAAAGTTTGGAAGAGAAGCTTATGGAAGGAGCCATCACCATTTTGGCTGGATGGAGCCATGCAGTTCCCTCTGAATGAAATGTTATTTAACCTGCCGCTGGTCTCACCGCACCCTCCAACCAAGGTTATGAGCACAGCCTTCCACTGTGCCCATCCAATTACCTTCTTCATGAGGAGCAGCTGGGACTGCCAGCAAGAGACCCTTAATACTGGGGCTGTTGAAATCCCCTCAGTGAAGAAAGTTGTAGGGGGGGGTTATGAGACCCTCACTTGCAATCTTGGCTACTCCCTCCTGGGCCTCCCTGCTAGCTGTTCACAGCTCTGTCCACAGTGCATATGGTCTCATGACCTTGGAGGTACTAGAGTGGATAGTGTGTGGAAGATTAACCCAAAGGGGCACTCCATGGATTCAGCTATGAAGCAGCCATCTTCCACACTGGGTGAAACTTTTCTGGAGCTGCAGCTACTTTGGGGTTACCCACACTCCATGCTCTACAAATAAGCCTGTGGGTCCCCAAGATGGTCTTGGGTAGAATTGTACTTTGCTCTGTTGTCTGTCCCCTATTTGGGAGAGAAGATGTTTCCTTCTGTCTCCCCAGAACAAAGTTCATACAATACCTGAAGATTGAATGGTGAAAAGGAACTTGTTAAACAAATATATGAAACATGTCCTCAGGCTGAGGGAACCTTCGGGGGGAAGATCTGGGTGGAAAAATGGCTTCAAAGGAGCAGAGAAACTGGAAGCCAGCTGGGTTTCTGGAATATGGTAGATTAAAAGGAAGAGAGAGAAAATCAGAGAGATGGCCAGGAGACAGAACCTGACAGTACAGGGTAAAGAAAATTCTGCTTTGTTTATTAATTTTATTAATTATAATTCCTAGCTGGTGCATACATTTCAGTGATTACTGTATCATAGGGTTGGGAACAGACCTAAGTCAGTTTTTTTAAAGGATGGATGGAGGGCTAGAGAGATAGCTTAGCAGCTAAGGTGCTTGCCTGTGAAGCCTAAGGAACCATGTTCGACTCTCCAGATCCCACGTAAGCCAGATGCGTAAGGTGATACAAGCGCTCAAGGCTGCACATGAGCACAAGATGGCACACACATTTGGAGTTCAATTGTACTGGCTGGAGGCCCTGTTGTGCTGATTCTCTAGCTCTCGCTCATTAAAAAATATACATATAAAATAAAAATAAAAGGCTGGCTGGATGGATGCATAGTGGATGGGCTCAGTGGATGGATAGATAAGATGCATGATTGTGTGAATGGATTAAACAAGATGGATGGATGGGTGGGTGGATGATGGATGGATAAGAGAAGGCTAGATGCTGAAAACCTCAATAGGCCATCTAGGGAGGAAGAGATGTTGGAGAACTTTTAGAAGTTTGTAGCCTTGCTCAGAGAAAAGTTGTCTCTGGTCAAATGAGGCACTAGGGTCAATGAACCTACGGGGATCCAGCCCCCTTCTAAGCAGGCTGGCTCAGAGCTGGCTGTGGAAGGGCTGATCCAAAGCAGAGTGGCTGAAAGGTCACATTCAAGGGCCCCTGTGGTTCACCATGCACTCTCTCACTGTGCAGCAACAAGGGCTTGACAGTTGTTGTGCACCTACTGTGTGCCAGGCCCTGGGCTAAGCTCTCCAACCCAGTCGCTTCTTTGGTTCTCACTGCAGTCTCACAGGGCCATGTTGTCATGAGCCCAGACGTCCCCAGAGAAGTAAAGACCCAGACAGGCCTCCTGTCAGGGCGACTATTTCATTTATGAAGCATGTGGGACACATTGTGCTGCCCAGTTCAGGTCTTCGTGGGTATCTGGCAACTCCAGGTGGCTTTGCCCAAGATAAAAACAGGAGGGTGGCCGGGTATGGTGAAGCACGCCTTTAATCCCAGCACTTGGGAGGGAGAGGTAGGAGGATCACTGTGAGCTCGAGGGCATCCTAAGACTACATAGTGAATTCCAGGTCAGCTTGAGCTAGAGTGAGACCCTGCCTTGGAAAAAAGAAATAGGAGGGTGGTGATGGCACCCAGGGGTGGGGCGATCATGACAATACTGGCTTGAGCAACTCAGCCAGGTGTTTTCTGATTTCCAGTTCTGTCTCATCAGTGAGCAAAGGGCACCAAGCCATATCCTTTTCAAAAGACTCCTTGGACACCTGTGACCCCAGGGCCTTCACGGAATGTCCCGAAGGTTGCCCAGTGGCCTCTCCCTTGACCATCAACCTTAATGTTATGCATCCAAAGCGGTGCCAATGAAAGTAAGCCAAGAGCTACTGTTGCTTCTGTCAGGTGGGCTGTATGGCGGGGTGTGCTCGTCGCCCTTGTTGGGGGTGGGGGGTTGAGACAAGCAGGCAAGGCTCACAGCAGGCTGATGATGTGATAAGTAAGTGACAGCATCTTTCTAGAGGGCGAGCTGGCACTGCGCAGCCGGGTTGCGTGTGTGTGGTGACATGCCAACTTGCTGTGGGGAATTTATTCTGAGTTAGATAACCTATGTGGGGGGGGTGGAGGAGAATTAGACCACAGAGCCAAACGACACTATCAGCTGTTGAAAGTAGCTCAGATGGGCATGCCAGGACTGTGTTTCTTTGGCAACATGTTCGTAGCTTGAAACTGGCCCTGATGGGGACACCAGGAAACCCTGTATAGTAGGGGTGTGAACATTTGCCAGTTCAACCTCATTGTGTAGTCATGATAATGGGCTCCTGGGCACAACAGAAACAACTGGAAATTGACTCCATAAACGAAGGTACCCTGACCCAGCAGAAGAGTGTGTGGCCAGGAGGTGTATTCGTAGGTTGGCATGGGACAGTAGTCCTGAGGGAGGCTGCAGGACTGGGAGGAAGTGCTGAAAGAGACATAGTCATAGCCTGACCTTGTTCCTGTGTGTGTGTGTCATTTGGATATCGTGGGGTCTCTACAGGGAGTGGTCACATTGGCCACATCTAGAGAGGACAAGCATAGTGGGAGGGTGAGCATGGAAGTTTCTCCTCCTTCCACCGCCCGGCTTTGTTACTCTCTGAAGATTTTCGTAGTCTGCACAAATGGCTCAGTGGATAAAATGTCTGCTATGCCAGCATGAAGATCTGGCAGATCCCTGGCACCCATTTAAAGGTGCTTGCTTACAAAGCCTGCTGGCTCAGGTTCAATTCCCCACTACCCACATAAAGCCAGATGCACAAAGTGGTATGTGCATCTGTAGTTTGCAGCAGAAAGAGGCCCTGATGTACTCATAATCTCTCTCTTTCCATGTATGTATACATATACTTACACACACACACACACACACACACACACACACTCACGGTCTCTCCCCTTACTAGCACAAGGCACAGACTGGAGGGATATACTCCAATTTTTCTGGGTCTGGCTCTGATGCTGTTGATGCCTTTAAAAAGTTTGTTTATGGGTTGGAGAGATGGCTAAATGGTTAAAAGCATTTGCTCGCAAAGCCTGACAGCCTATGTTTGATTCCCCAGTACCCATATAAAGCCAGATGCACACAGTGGCACATTCATCTGGAGTTTGTTTGCAGTGGCAAGGCGTGTCCATTCCCCCCCTTTCTCTCTCTCAAATTAAAAAAAAAATTAAGTTTATGGGCTGATTAATTGACTATCTTTGTTATTATGTATTTTATTTTTTAGCTGGCTTATAGAGACATAGGTCTCATTCATTTTGGCATTTTCAAAACGAGTTAACTCTCGTCCCCCTCCCGTCTCCAGCCCTCCTCCCTCATGTTTTCCCCTTCTACCATACCCCCCTGCTCCGTTTACATGTCACCTGTGTCCTTTCACCCTTTCCTCACCTTTGGCTTAACTCTGTGTGCTTTTCTTGAGTTATCTGTGTGTAAGTTACACATGGGCCATGTCCTTTTGTTTGAGAGTCTTGGCCCCATTTATCGTCAGGAACACACTCATAAACCCCTAGCCAGGGCCGAGGAGATGGCTCAGTGATTAAAGGTGCCTGCCTGCAAAGCCCTCCACCCCTGGCACACCATGCTTTCTCTCTTACATAAATAAATAAATAAATAAATAAATAAATAAATAAATAAATAAAGTACAGCCAGGTGTGTGGTAGCTGGCACTTGCCATTAATCCCAGCACTCAAGAGGCAGAGGCAGGAGAATGGCTGTGTGTTCTAGGCTAGCCTGGAACTATGTAGTGAATTCCAGGTCATCCTGGGCTAGAGTGAGACCCCTACCTTAAAAAAAATAAAGAAAACAAAAGAAAATTAAGAAAACCCAGCAAGCTGTTATGTGATAGCAAAGAGGTAAGATCACACGTATAGAGCGAAGATACCCCAGCACACTGCTGGTGGGGCATTGTTAGTAGACAGGTAGGGAAAACTGTGGAGGCTCCTTAATGCTCCTTAAGAAATTGAAACTAGGGCTGGGGATGGCTTAGCAGTAAAGAGTTCTTGCTGCTTAAGCATGATGGTATCTAGACTCCCCAGAATCCCCACTTAAAAATAAAACAAAGCTAGGGCTAGAGAGATGGCTGAGCAGTTAAGGCACTTGCCTATGAAACCTAAGGACCCAGGTTCAATTCCCCAGAACCCACATAAGCCAGATGCACAAGGTGATGCATGCAACTGGAGTTCATT
Organism: Dipus sagitta; assembly: GCA_036346955.1. NCBI lineage: Eukaryota > Metazoa > Chordata > Mammalia > Rodentia > Dipodidae > Dipus > Dipus sagitta. The sequence continues at coordinate 43,833,862 of CM070777.1, read as the reverse complement.
TGCAGTGGCTGGAGGCCCTGGTGTGCCCATTCTCTCTCTCTCTCTCTCTCTCTCTCTCTCTCTCTCTCTCTCTCATTCTCTTACATATCACACTACACACAGAGAAGGAAGAAAAACATAAACTAGAGAGATCCTGGGTGTGTTGCAGCTGTCCCAAACTCCTCCTGCACCCAGAGGATGAGGTCACCAGCCTGGGGACATGCCGTGTTTATTGCAGAACCATTCCCAGCAGTCAAGCCATGGAATCAACCCACACATCCATGGAAACAGGGTGCAAAAGCTCTGTGCAGTCTAAGACATGTTTCGCTTAGACATGGGGGTGAGTTCAGCATCTATAATGTAACCATTATGCACTTATGATGTATGTTACATAGCAGAGTATGCTGGATGTTGGAAGGTGCTGAGAGTAGATTGTTAAGTATTCACTACCAAAAAGGGACACATGGGTATATCTGTGAGGAGGTAGCCCGTAGTTGGTTAGCTTGCTTTAGCCCTGTTTCCCCAGCATGTGTGCACCCAAACATCCTATGCGAGTCCTCTTTGCCGATTAACAAAGTTAAAAACCAATTTTTCCCTGTCCTCCCACAAGGTTCTAGAGACGAAACTTTCATCCCGCAAGAAACCACACAACCTGAGACTGATGGCAGGAGGAGAGGACTGTGGGGCTGGGGTGAAGCTCGGCGGGAGAGCACATGCCCAGTGTGCTCAAGACCCCGTGTTCCAGCTGGGCGTGGTGGCGCACGCCTTTAATCCCAGCACTCGGGAGGCAGAAGTAGGAGGATCGCCGTGAGTTCAAGGACACCCTGAGATGACATAGTGAATTCCAGGTCAGCCTGGGCCAGAGTGAAACCCTACCTCGAAATAAAAAAACCCACAAAAACAAGACCCCGTGTTCTATCCCCAGAGCGCTCCTCCAAAACATTAGTGAGCTTGCAGACAGAGGAGTAGAAGTTATCCAAACTGTAACACAGGATCATTTTTGTTTGTTTGCAGTGTTGGGGATTGAACTCAAGGCCTTGGACTCATAGCTCTACCGCTGAGCGGAAGCCCCAGTCCCTCAGAGATAATTTACAAAAATAGCCGTGGAGTTTCATTGAGATCAGCACTCCTTTGGGTGGTTTAGCATGTGTAAAGAGAGGGGCCATGGGCGGAAACACCCATATAGAACCATAGCCAATGTTTATAGGTCATTAACTATGTGCCAGGCATTAACACAAGAGTTTATGATTATTAACTCCTCGACTTCTACCAGTTCTTAAAATAGCACAATAACTCTTGATTTGTTCCCATTTTAATATTTTATTTATTTATTTGCAAGCAGAGAAAAAGAGACAGAGTGCATAAGAGACAGAAGGAACGGGTACGCCAGGGCCTCCAGCCACTGCAAATGAACTGCAGATGCATATGCCACTTTGTGCAACTGGCTTTACATGTGTACTGGGGAATCAAACCCAGACCGCCAGGCTTTGTAAAGGAGTACCTTTAACCACTGAGGAATCTCTCCAGGATTTGTCCCATTTTAAAAGGAAGAACACTAACAAGTGTCTGAGCTAACTTGGAGCCCTTCAGATCTTGCTTCTGCCATTTGTGAATGTTATTACCAGTAAATTAATTTCCTTCCCAGACTTTTTTTAGAATTAATTTCTAGATAGTGTACAGAATAATGGGTTTCGTTATGATGTTTTGATATGTATGTTACTGGACTTTGCTCATATTCGTCCCCTCAGTACCGTCTCTTGATCTCCCCCCCACTCCCTTCCACCCATTATTTTCATGATCGTTGCTGGAATCTATTTAATAATTGGCCTGTGGTGGAAATGCAGCTTAAACAATGTGGTAAAGTTAGGTTGTCACTATCTTTGCCTGATTATGTTCCTCACCTCAGTCCCTACATTTATTTATTTATTTTTAAACTTTTTTAATTTATTTGATAGAGAGAGAGAGAAGGAAAGAAAGAGAGGGAGAGAGGAGGGGGGAGAGAGGAAGGAGAGGGAGAGAGAGAATGGGCACACCAGGCCCTCCAGCCACTGAAAACAAACTCCAGATGCATGTACCACCTTGTGCATGCTTACGTAGGTCCTGGGAAATTGAACCGTGGTCCTTTGGCTTTGCAGGCAAGCTATGTCTCCAGTCCTAAATTTATTTTTTAATTAATTATTTGCAAGTAGAGAGAGGGAGAGGAGGAGAGAGAGAAAGAGAGGAGAGAGAGAGAGGAGAGAGGACAAAGGACAGAGATAGATAGATAGATAGAGAGAGAGAGAGAGAGAATTGGCATGTCAGGGCTTTTTGCCACTGCAAACAAACTTCAGATACATGCACCATCTTCATGCATCTTGCTTTGCATTGGTACTGAGGAATTGAACCTGGGCCATCAGGTTTTGCGGGCAAGTGCTTTTAACTGCTGAGCCATCTCTCCATCTCCCCTCACCTCAATTTCTAAAAATAGAACCACCGAGTTAAAAGTAGGCACATTTCTTTTGAGGTTTTTTGCTGAAGACCGTCACATTGTCTGCAGAAAGCTGGCACAGTGCCTAGACGCCCCGTTGCCAACCTCCAGTGCTGCTTGGGCCAGCTGACTTAGCCTCTCTGTCCTTGTCAATAACAAAGCTATACTGTCCTGATCTCCCAGGGATGCCATGAGGATCAGGGCCAAGTGCTGGCAAGGGCCACCATGCAGCCACACTGTTCTATAGTACACGTGGCTTGGCTGGAAGCCTTCTGTCCTTGCTGGGCTCTTCCTGTGTGGGTTTCCCCTCAGAGCCTCTCTTCCGTTGGCTAGAGGAAGGTTATACTTCACAGGGGTCACTCAGGATCTCCAACTCCATACATGTACACACAGAGACACCTAAGCCCTCCAGGGACTCAACGTAGCTATGTTTCCTGGGCCTTCTGAAGACCACGGTGAACATAAGGCAGCCCTAATGATGGGCCTGGGAGCTGGGGTGGACTGCGCCCCGCCACATGGCCCATCTGAAGCTCCTTCTTAGGTCACTGCACACGATCTGGCCTCTGTCAGTCTCCCAGGTTTGTTCTCCGCTCTGGATCTACCTGGGGTCTTTTTCCTCCTTGCCTGGGCCCTCACCTGGGTGGCTTCTCTCTGACCTCAGAGTGGGTGTAACTTTGCCTCTCTTCCCTTCCCCTTGCTCCACACTGGTGGGTCCCTTCATTTGTTTTTCATGGCCACTGTTACGGCCTCCCAAGTGTGTGTTGGGATGTGAGCCATCCCATTAGTGTTGTCCCCGTGGCTTTGGGATCTTGTAGTAGTAGCCACGGTCATGGGCTGTGGTCAGAATGCTGATGTGTCCCCCCAGATTCGTGTGCCGACCTCTAGTCCTCAAGGTGACGGTGTTGGGAAGGGGAGCCTTGTGGTGTGACCTCAGGGAGGGGGAGCTACTCAAGAGACCAGCTGCTGTGGGGGAAGGGATTGTGGGAGGCGAGCATGGGTGTGCTGACTGCATTAGTCCAGGGGGGCAGAAGCAGAAGGCCCTGGGGCAGTGGGTCACCCAGGACCACCTTGCACTCCTTCCAAGCTATCTCTCGCCCCCATCTGTGCCTTGACTCACTTCATAGCAACATTAGCCCCTCCTGTCCTTTCTTCCACGGCCCCGTCCATCTCGAACCCTTGCAGGCCACTTTCCCGCATCCCAGACACGTGTCTGTGTCTGCCTTGGGATTTCCTAGCCAGCCAGGACACAGGGGCAGTTCTTACTGATGCTATGCACAGAGCTAGATGTAGAGTCTGAAGGCCAAGAAGAAGACCACCCAAAGCTGCTGACCTCTAAGAAGTGGGGCAAAAAAACTGGAGGCATGTCCCAGTGGACAAGTTCCTTCAGCTTTGCTGTTGGTTGGGAGTTAAACTGGGGCTTCTGTGAAGCACCAGAAGGAACAAACATGTGCTTCTCAGAAGCCCGCTGCGCCACAGCTTCTGCGGGGCTGTGGCTCCCTAGGTAAGGAGCATCCTTCCTTCCCTGGAGCACTCTAAATGCAAGCAAATGGGTGCAAAGCCTTTTTTTTTTTCCTTTTGGTTTTTCAAGGTAGGGTATCCCTCTAGCCCAGGCTGACCTGGAATTCACTATGGAGTCTCAGGGTGGCCTCAAACTCACAGCAATCCTCCTACCTCTGCCTCCCGACTGCTGGGATTAAAGGCGTGCGCCACCACACCCAGCTACTTCACTGGGAGACATGTTCCTGCTCTGTCTTCTTATCCCACACCTCACATCTGCAGATCCCTCCAGGCCCAGGGATCCCACCAGCCAGGTCCCTCTCCCTCTCAAGCCCCGTATGGGGGTAAAGGACATTTCAGGAGATAAGGAAAGCAAGCTCAGGGCAAGGTACAGGTGCTCAGCTTCCTATAAACTGTTCATGGCCACACAGGAGATGGGTGACCCACACCCGAGCCTCACAGCTTACACGCAGCCCCCAGGGAGGGGTGAGCGGTGGGGATGGGAGACAAATCTCAACCTATGACAGCCAGAGCTGCAAGAGGTGAGGTACGAGGCTTCGCTCCAAGTGGAAGATAAACAAGGGGGCTGAGCTTCACCTCAAGGGAAAATGAAAGGCCACCAGGCTCTGAGCATCCCTTGTCCCACATCAGAATCACACTGATAAGATCCCGAGCTATGGGCCTACCTCAGACCTACAGAGTAAGAAGCTCCAAGGGCAGGGCCAAGAATTCGCACCTCAAATAGATGACCCCTGCTGACTCTTAACTCCTCTAAGGTCCCAGAGTCCCTGGGCGAATCCTTCTAGACCACTGGTGACAGAAAGGAGGGGGTACGATCATCCACGATGAACTCTGCGTCCAATTCAGAGAGCTTCACAAGCTTGAGTCCCATCGACAGAACATGCGGATTGTGGCAGCGGGTTGAGGAAGCGGGCAGTGGCTGGGCAGGCTGGGTAGGGTGGGTAACCAGGGGATGGGGAAGTGGACTGTAGCTGGGCATGATGAGTGTCACCCCAGGTGGAAGAAGCAGTTCTGTGGAGATACTGGGGAACCCTGGGAGCAGGTGAGCCATTGTGACCTGGATGTCCCGTCTGTAAGATGCGGGCAACTCTGTGGCTCATATGTTCTCCAAAGCACGTCGGTCCACATTTCTTGTGTTTGAGGTCAGGGTGCATTTCATGGTAGGGACATCTTGGCCTGTGGGTTTGTGCGAGGATGTAAGAGCATCTTGGAGTGGAGGGTGGCAGCCTAGCAGTCCAGTTGTGTGAGCTGTATTCCGTCTCAGCCACTGACGGACTTTTGGAGTTGACCTACAAGTTTCTAAAAAGGCTCCACCCCTTTCATTCCCAAGCCCTTCATGGTGACAGTCTGCCCGTCATAAACTAATTTTACAACTAGCTGGGTGAGCTGCTGGTCAGAGCTGCTGGCCAGTACGCTACATTCATTTTTATAGCATTCCTGTCCTGTGGACTATGATCAGAGGCCTGTCCTCATGGCACTGGTTAATTAACGAAAGTTACTCAGTCCTTCCCTGCCTGCCCCTGAAAAGGCTTCTTCACCGTTGAACAAGATGCATAGCCCTGAACCCACTTGGGAGCTCGTGAATACAAGGAAAACCCCTATATATTCAGGCTGCATGAGCCTAGGCAAGTCATTAACATCTCAGCCTTGGTTTTGTCATCTCTAAGGCAGGAAACACGGCCTAGCTTTGTGGAGAGTCCTTGTGAGGAATCATTGAGTTGTTAAGTCATCCAACAGCTCTTCACCGAGCATCTACTAAGAGCAGAATTGGCTCCAAAGAAAACACTCATGAACAGGGAAGACGAGATGCCTAGCTTTAAGTTGTTGGCCTTCAAGTGGAAAAAAAAGGCAATATACTTAGCAACCTATCAGCACATGTCAGAAAGGCTGGTATAACAGTTACTGGGACAAAGTGCCCGATCAGAAACAGCTTAAGGGAGGAAAGGGTTTATTTCAGCTCACAGTGGATTTTTTTTTTTTTTTTGAGGTAGGGTCTCGCTCTAGCCCAGGCTGACCTGGGATTCACTATGTAGCCCCAGGGTGGCCTCAAACTCATGGTGATCCCCCTACCTCTGCCTCCGAGTGCTGGGATTAAAGGTGTGCACCACCACGCCCGGCTTTCTGCTCACAGTTTTTTTGAGGAGAAGTTTCATCATGGTGGGGGGGAAAGCATGGCAGGCCTGAGCAGGAAGCCGGAGTCACATGTCCACATCGGCAGGAAGGAAGTAGTCCTGGGCTTCCAGCAGACGCCCCAAAGCCTGCCTCCAGTGACACACCTCCTTCAGCTAGGCTTTAACTCCAGAGGGTCCACAACTTTCCCAAATTGCCACCATCTGGGGACCTAGTATTGAAACCATGTGAAGGGAATGGGGGACATGTCACAGTCAAGCCTCCAGACCTGGGAAGAAAACAAAATGGTACCTGTAGCTGGTTGAGGCAGGAGAGAAAGATTATGTTTACTCAGAATGCTTAGGATTTGGGGGACTTTCAGAGGAGGTGGCACTCGGGCTAAGAGCCTAGCCGTGAGAGGAAGCCACTGTGCAGAGCTAGGGGAGGGGAGAACAGGTACGCAGAGGCCCTCAGTTGATTAAGGTTCTGCAGACCTGATAGCACAGGTCATTACGATGGGAGATGGGTGGAGGAGTGCCCAGAAACCAGGCCAGGAGGAGCTCAGGGCCATGTGGGAAAGTGGGCTTTACTCACTGTGTGAGGATGCCACCGTTGACCAGAGGCAGGCCGTGGAGGAGAATCTGTGTCCGGTGAACAGAATGGGGGGTACCGGAAATACAGCTCCAGCGGCTGCTCAGCTTTGCTGTGACACTGTCCCTCCCTGGAGGGTGAAAAGAACCCAGCCCCCCCCCCCAGAGACAGAGCACCAGGATTGAGAACATGCCTGGGACCCTGCACACCCACGGGGCCCACCCATCTCTTCTTATCCTGACACCCCAAACAGTGACTCATGGAAGGAGACAGCAGCTGATCCATTCAGGTTAAAATTATGCAGGCCCCGCACGTGATATTAAAACCCCAGGCACTGTATATTTCTAGTGCAGGGGATGCCAGAATGTAGCTGCTTTATTTAAGGAATGTATTGGGCTGGTGTGAACGGATGTTTATGGAAGCCTTTTGTCTCAGTGGGGGAGAAACAGGTACATGCGGCTCTGTGGCTAAAAATAGGGGGATCCTCGGTGAGTTTCATGTGATGGATCCCAAAATCTTAGCCCTTTCCCTTTCCCACCCCTGGCTCCAACTGAGCACCTTAGAAGTTCATAGTGGAGCCTCGCCTGGAGAGAACCTGAGAGCTCAGGGTCTTGGGTCTTGCCTTGGGGCTGAGCAGCTGCTCCTTGAATTCACAGACTCAGTGTGTACTCATCCCTGGTGCTTCCAGGATGCAGGCCAGGGTCTTCGGTACCTGAGTTCCTCTGTCTCTTTATATGTGATCTTTATCTCAGACGTTGGCTCTAAAACGGGCTTCTGTCCCAGAGGCTAAGGACAGCAGCATCTACCTTTTGGACCCCTGTGAGGCTTCGAGCATGGGTTGTGTGGGGCTGGAAGGCAGCAGTGAGCAGATCTGCTCTACCTAGGAGCGTTCTTGGGTCACGTGGCCATGGGGCCATCATTACCTGCCAGCCTGTCCACGGCTAGTGGCCAGAAAGAAACAAGCAAGCAGAGAGTCTCCATGGGCCACTTTCCAGATTGGGTGGCTAGGGAGGGGTACAGAAATTTTTTTTTTTAATGACATGAAAGTAGAAGGGGGTGGCTCGGGTATAACTAGTGGTGAAGGAACCCTTGTTTAGCATGCACCAGGCCCAGGTTTCCATCCCCAGCACTGCAAAGTGGTGGGTGGTAAAAGAGAGACTGCTTGGGAAGAGGAAGGGGATGGGGAAGGAGACAGGAGGGAAAAGAAAGGGTAATAGAGGGTGTTGCAGTCAGGTTCGCATTGCTGGCAGAAATCACCTGACCAAGAGCAGCTTGTGGGAATAAAGGTTTAATTTTGGCTTACAGACTTGAGGGGAAGCTCCATGATGTCAGGGGAAAACGATGGCATGAGCAGAGGGTGGACATCACCCCTGGCCAACATAAGGTGGACAATAGCAACAGGAGAGTGTGCCAAACACTGGCAAGGGGAAACTGGCTACAATACCCATAAGCCCACCCCCAGCAATACACCTGCCTCCAGGAGGTGTTAATTCCCAAATCTCCATCAGTTGGGAACCTAGCATTCAGAGCACCTAGGTTTATGGGGGACACTTGAATCAAACCACCACAGAGGGGTAAGTAGGATAAAAGTATATTTTCTACATGAAGTTGACCTATGGAGCCCATTATTTTGTATGATTAATATACACTAATGAAAGTGTATTTTAAAAAAGAGAGGAGGTCTGGAGAGATGGCTTAGTGGTTAGGGCCCTTGCCTGTGAAGCCTAAGGATCCAGGCTTCAACTCCCCAGAACCCACATAAGCCAGATGCACAAGGTGATGCATGCGTACAAGGTTGTGCATGTGCACAAAGCGGCACACATGTCTGGAGTTCGATTGCAGTTGCTAGGGGACCTGACGTGCCAGTTCCTTCTCTCTCTCTCTCATAAATTAAAAAAAAAAAAAAAAAGACGAGAGGCATGCCTGATCCTTCATAGGCTTCCTCTGACCTCCTCACTTGCCAGACTTTGGGGGAAGGGGTGTCACACAGTCCCTAAGGGAATTGTAAAACTACACGAGACACATAAACATTTGTAGTTGGAGCTAAACATTTTCAGCATGAATGTAAATAGTGCCCCTGCAGGACACAGATTTCCCAGAGCTATGATTCTGCTCAGTTACCTTTTGGCCTCCTGGCACTGCCCGGCGGCCAAGATAAATGCTGGGAGAGCTGATCTTGCAGCTTTCAAACACCGCCTACCGTGGGGGCAGCTCTAATGCCGAGGCCATGATGGCAGAACGTAAGACATGTGCCTTGTCTGCTTCTCCAGAGCTTGTCTGCCTTCTCGGCCTGAGGAGGTCTCCACTATAAGACCTCAAGCTGTTTTCTCCTGGGTTCCCTGGCAAGGCTGTACTCTCAAGCTTTTCAGTGTGAAACTCAGCACACTATAATGTGCCCTCTGAACTCGGGTGAAAACTGAAATGTATAGCTGGGGGGGGGGGGAGGTGACGGACAGGTTAAAGACACTCGCTTGCAAAACTTGTCGGCCTGGGCTTGGTTCCCCAGTACCTACCTAAAGCCAGATGCACAAAGGGGTGCATGCATCTGGAGGTCATATTTAGCAGCAAGAGGACCTGAAATACTCTCTCTATCAAATAAATAAATAAATAAATAAATACAATTAAAATGTGTATGAGGGCTGGAGAGTAGACTCAGTGGTTAAAGGCACTTGCTTGCAAAGCCTGATGGCTTATGTTTGATTGCCTAGGACCCACGTAAAGCCAGCTGCCTAAAGTGGTGCATGTGTCTGGAGTTTGTTTGCAGTGGCCAGGAGACCCTGGGACCCTCATATACTCACACACTCTCTCTTTCTGCTTCTTTATTTCTCTCTCTTTCTCATATAAATAAATAATTTTTTAAAAGAGTATATGGCTCTGTAATTTCTTTGACAAAGATAATTTTAATTAAAATTATTTATTTACTTGCAGAGAGAGAGAAAATAGAGAATAGGTGCATCAGCGCCTCTAGCTGTTGCCAACAAACTCAAGATGCATGCACCACTCAGTACATCCGGCTTTAAGTGGGTACTGGGAAATCGAACCTGGGTCCTTAGGTTTTGCAAGCAAGCACCTTAACCACTGGGCAATCTCTCCAGCCTGATGATTTTAAATTTTAATGTAGTTGATTTGGTCAACTCTGCTTTTCTGGACAAGAGTGAGCATGAGGACTTTGTTGTCTGTTTTGAGACAGGGTATCTCATTTAGCCCAGGCTGGGCTTGAACTCTTGACTTTCCTGCTTCCACTTCCAGGGTGTTGGGATGACAGATGTGCACAACCACACTGGGAGTAAAGATATTCCTTTGTGTCGTACATTTCTCCTGCAATAGTTTCCCTCTGCAATTAGTGTTGCCATGGTGTTGGGTAGGGATCACATTTGATTTTCTTATATATAGCTATGGTCATTGAAAAGACTATCTGCTGGGCATAAAACATGGGTCCATATATCTGGCTTCTCCCTTCTACCACACTGGCCTAGTCATTCACTCAATACTATGCTTTCTTGGTTAGGTTTATAATTGGTACTGATATCCAGTAAAGTTAGGAGGGCAGAAGAGGGAGGGAGTTACAGAGGAGGGTCAATCAAAACAAAGTACGAATGAAAATACACCAATGAAACCCATTATTTTGTATGCTGATTAAAAGCAAAAATTACCCAGGTGTGGTGGTGCACACGCCTAAATCCCAGCACTTGCGTGGCAGAGGTAGGAGGATCGCTGTGAATTCGAGGCCAGCTTGAAACTACATAGTGATTCCAGGTCATCCTGGGCTAGAGTAAGACCCTACCCCAAACAAACAAACAAACAAACAAACAAACAAAATTATCCAGCAAAGCAAATTCTTCCACTTCATTTTTTTTTAAATGGCTCCCCTTTATCTTTTTGTGTCTATATAATTTGTTTTTGGTGGTTTGAACCCAGAGCCATGCTAGGCAAGCTCTGTACCAGTGAACTATATTGATTTCCACGTAATATTTTGGAGAGCTAGAATCTATTTTCCATCATACACACACACACACACACACACAGAGAGAGAGAGAGAGACACACACACCTGTGCCCCTGATAGAACTTTTATAAGATCTGTACACATTGCACTGGTCAACCAACTCACATAGAACTGACTTCTTAAAAATACTAAATCATCCAGTCCCTTTATTTATTTTAGCTTTCTTGCAGTCCTCTTAGTAATGTCTTATAGTTTGTATATTTTTCAGGTGAACCAATTTTCTAACATATATATATATATATTCAGTATGTGATAGATGGAACAGGTAGTTTTTGGATATAGCAAAATCATAAATGCTCCCTGCAGGTCTTCTTTGTGTTGTCAAAGGGACTTCAAGGTGAGCCTGTGTCTGGACCCTCCCTTGTGCCCATTCCTTGCCCACCCAGAGGTGGCCACCTTGAATATACACTGTCTTTCTGACGCCCATCCGTCATCCATGGTAGGAGAGGCTTGTCACCTGCCACTTGGTATGTAGCCTGGTCATCTGTGGAATTGACTAACTCTGTCCCTTTCTGCCTGGGCTTCATCCTGGTGGTGGGATCCCATTTGGAGGTCTGGGCTGAAGTTGTCTGAGCTGTATAATGGGACCTGGCACCTGCAGCCTGGCTGTTCGGGGCACTCACCACGCAAGACAGTTATAAACTCACCAGGTGCCTGACCTCACCTCATGCTTATGCAATCCTCATGGTTCCTCTCAGATAGTTTGTTTATTCGCTTCATTCGATAGAGCTAGAACCCAAGGTGTAGACAGGGTCTAGGACCAGGCTAAGGCTGCACTCAAGGGTGCCTGACTCTGGGGTCCAGATCCCCACTGCTATGCCCATGCTGAACTCACACCTCCTCATCAGCATCCTGGTTGAAGGCGTCTCTTGCCTCTGTAGCAGAGGGGAGGTGAAGGTGGCACCCAGCTGAGGGGTCCCCAGGAATCTCACTGCATCCCAGCTGTGTGGACGCAGGCAGGCCCTGCCCCTCCCTGAGCTGCACTGTCTTTACCCAGGTGATATGAGAGGCCAGGGATGGAAGAGTCTGTGAACTCTTGGTCCCTGGGGTCTGTGCATATGAGCTCTCAGGGCTGGGCAGGGACAATATCCATCTTTTGGTTACCCACCCTACTGACCCAGGACTCCAGCCCTCTCCACTTCCCCTCACTGATAGAGTCTACCTGGCCAGCTCCCAAGGCTGACCCTGTGGGGGATGGTTCACCCCATATCTCCAGGCTCTGACATCAGGCTCAGCGTAGAGTGGGCCAGGCTCCAGCCACAGGCACTGCATGGCGTTCTTGGGATGTCACCTAGTTAAGAGACCTGAGGTGGCAGAGTAAGTGGGATTGGCAGAGGCAGAAATGGTGGGGACGAGCTGGGAAGGTATGCAATATCTCATTGCAAGTTCATGTCACCTATTTGGTAGGGATTATGTTATACTCTATTGTACTCAATTTACAGACAAGGCAACGGGTGTTCAGAGAGCTTAGGAAAGTGTGTAAAGGACACAGCCAGTGAGATGTCCATGGATGGAGGAAGTGAGTACACAGGCTTCAGAAAGTGGCATGTACCACAGTATAGTGGAGCTGGTATACCAGGCAAAGAAGCCAGAGATCTGTGCTGCCTGTAGCTGCCCTCTCCCATTTTAAATGTCTGTTCTGGAAAACATTTTTATTTTATTTATTTGCAAGGAGAGAAAGGAGAGAGGGGCTTAGGGGGTAGGGAGAGAGAATGGGCACACCAGGGCCTCTAGCCACTGCAAACAAACTCCAGATACATGCTGCCACTTTGTGCATCTGGCTTTGCATGGGCACTGGGGATTCAAACCTGGGTCGTTAGGTTTCGTAGGCGAGCACCTTCACAGCTGAGCCATCTTCCCAAGCCTATGCGGGGGGAGGGCGCTCTCCCATTTTGTAGGAAGCAGTGTAGCTAAGAGGCCTGATATGGCCTGGCCAGTCTCCTAGCCAGGAGAGGGCAGAATCAGGACTAGAACCAGCCTGTTTGGCTCATCTGATCCCCAAGCAGATGAAGCTGCAGCGAGTGGGGCGTGCAGGGATGAATGGAAGGGTGGTCCGCCCTCCTGGGCTGTGCACACTAGCAGCACAGGCTACACGGCAGCTCCCTAGGCTGGCTGGTGATCCAGGCCTCCCAAGGTTCAGAGGCACACCCACCATCCCAGCTCTCTCTCACAGATGCGTAAACAGAGGCCTAGACAGGGCTTGCGATCTGCCCAGTCAGTAAATGCAAAACTGGATTTGAGTCTAGATTTAAAAAATTATTAACTTACTTATTTATTGAGAGAGAGAGAGAGAGAGACAGAGAGAAGGAGAATGGTTGTGTCAAGGCCTCCAGCCACTGCAAACTCCAGACACGTGCATCACCTTGTGCATCTGGCTTATGTGGGTCTTGAGGAATCAAACCGGGGTCCTTTGGCTTTGCAGGCAAGCGCCTTAACCGCTAAGCCATCTCTCCAGCCCTTGAGTCTAGAATTTTAAGCACTGCACAGGCCATTGCTCTAGTTCCCTATAACGTCCACATCCCTGACTTGCTGGTTCTTTACAGATCAAGGAAGCCAGAGGGGTGCAGTGGATTTCCGCAGGGTCGGGCCCAGGCCTGCACCCTAATTGATCCAAGTAGGATGGGCCAGGCCCTTTGCAAACTCTCAGCTATGTGAGGGGACAATTAGAGGGAAACGAGGACTGGGTCAGAGTGAGTTGGGTTCTAGGCCTTGTCCTGCCATGGTTGACTGTGCGGCCTAGACCAGCGGCGTCTTCTCTCTGAGGCTCCAGGCACACAGTATCAAGCAGAGGTGGTACTAGGCCCTTTCTTGCTTTGAGAGTAGCTTATGAGGGCCAAGTGCATCAGAGCTTGATGTGTTCAGACTTCTCTTCCTCTATGTCCATGGGTAAGCTACTTTCTCCATCTAGGAAATGGACGTATTGGTAGAACTACCTCCTTGCATCATTGCAAGCTGAATATATCCAAAGGATTTATTATTTATTTTTGCATCCTAATTATTGTAATTACACAGCCAGTGTAAGGTATTAAGATCATGGGTTGATTTTAGCTCAGCCTCTGCCTCAGACTTCTGCCCTGTGCTCACACAATGTGTTTCAGACCACCTACGCTCTGTCCTTTTATTTTGAGAAAGTTGAGTCTGGGCACCCATGACCCCAGCTTCTGGCAGAGCTGCCTCTGTCGGGTTTTAGAAAAATGCCTGCCAAAAGGAAAACTTCTGGGCTGCAGAGATGCCTCAGTGGTTAAGGCGTTTGCCTGCAATGCCTAACGACCTGGGTTCGATTCCCCAGTACCCGCATAAAGCCAGATGCACAAAGTGATGTATGTATCTGGAGTTCGTCTGCATTGGCTGGAGGCCCTGGCGTGCTCATTCTTTCTCTCTCCTCTTTCTTTCTTTCTCTGCTTGCAACTAACTAATTTTTTTTTTTAAAAAAAAGGAAAACATTTTCCAATGGCCACCATGGGATCCACCCATCTGAATGCACTGATATGTCTTTGGGTAAATGCAGGAAGAAACTCTGTCCACACAGTCTTAGATGGCTCCCCGTCTAACGGTCTTCAGGACCAAACTTTCATCTGTAGCAAACAAGACAAGGAGAACCGTGGCATGGGCTTCTGTCCTTTTTACCTTGGCTGCCGGGCATTTTTCTGTTCCATGCAGAAGTGATTTGCTTGTTGAAGGCGGTGCAACATGAGGCTGGAGAAATTCAGGCATCTGGCTCCTCTGTTCCCTCAGAGCCGGCCTCCATTTCTGTAAAAAGAAAATGATAGGAGAACCCTTCGAGTTCCACCTCCTCCTGCCTGGGTGAGCACAGGAGCTCCCTTCTCTCTCTCTCTCTCTCTCTCTCTCTCTCTTTCTCTCTCTCTTAGGTTCTGTTTCCCGGGAGACGAATGCCATGCTCATGCCACTGGGAAGACCATAACAAGGACTCAGAGGGTGCCACCCGGAGCTGCTACCTTGTGGTGACCAGCAAGGGAAACATACAGGGTTATGACCCTGAGTTTTCAGATTGAGGCACGTTTGTTAGTTTCAGTGCTGGGAACCTAATCAAGAGCCTTGTGCATGCCAGTCAAGTGCTCTGTCACCAGACTAGATCCCCAGCCCTGGTTGTCATGAGACAAGGTCTTGCTATGGATCCTAGGCTTGCCTGGAACTCTTTTTCCCCCACTTATTATTATTATTATTATTATTAACAACATATATATTATTTTTAAAAATTTTTATTAACAACTTCCATGATTACAAAAAAAAATCCCATGGTAATACCCTCCCTCCCCCCCCCACTTTCCCCTTTGAAACTCCATCCTCCATCATACCCCTCCCCTTCTCAATCAGTCTCTCTTTCATTTTGATGTCATGATCTTTTCCTCCTCTTATGATGGTCTTGTGTAGGTAGGTAGTGTCAGGTTTTTGAGGTAGGGTCTCACTCTGGCTCAGGCTGACCTGGAATTCACTATGGAGTCTCAGGGTGGCCTCGAACTCTCGGCGATCCTCCTACCTCTGCCTCCCGAGTGCTGGGATTAAAGGTGTGCGCCGCCACGCCTGGCAACAACATCTTTTGTATGGCTACATCATGTGTTGGTGCTCTCTCTTTTCCCTCGTCTCTGTCCCCATTCCTCTGTGGACCCCCCTCAGTGGGGTTGCAGGTAGTCCCTATGGGGTTGTGGGTTATGTGCGGTGGGAGCAACAGTCAGTTATTTTGGTGGGGGAGGGATGGCCTGGAACTCTTGACCCAGGAGAATAAACCCTAGGGAGAGTTTTTCTGTGACGATTTAAAAACAGTTAAGTGGTCTGATGACAGCCTGGATTCTAGTTTCCTGAGTTGTGGGAGGGGCTGAGGGAGCATGCGGAGAAGCGATCTTACCCAGGTGTCTGCAGCGGCCAGTCTCCAGCGCAGGTGGCCCTTCACAGGTGCCTTAACTGCTGCTGGGGCTGGGCCTGCCAGGGAGCAGGGCCACCTCTGCTCGGGAGGTTCCCTGACACTGCCCAACTGAGACTGGTACCTCACTCAGGGTCTGCGGCCACTGAGGAGGGTGGCACCGTGTGTGTGTGTGTGTGTGTGTGTGTGTGTGTCAAGTCCAGGAGCAGCTAAGACTGAAAGCTGGGGCCAAGGTCCAAAGATACCGCATCCTTTCTCTGTCTCCTAGGCCCTGGGAAGCCCTTTAGTGTCTGTGGAGATGGTTGTGAATCCCCTCCCATTCCTCCACAGTCCCAGGGCCCCTGGCAGAGCTGTCTTCACTTCAGAGAGCTGTGTTTGGAGACAGTCTTTTTAGTAGCCAAAGGCCTACATCAAGGGACTCTATTCTCTGAGGTCTGCACAAGCTATTTTCTTTGGTGTGGTGTGGTCAAACTGGGGAGGAGGGAGAGAGTCACAGGACACATGTGTGGTCACAAGATCCGGATCCAGCAGATGGTGAGGCCCCTACGTTCCTCCCTTCCCTTCGTGCTATCCACTCC
Organism: Dipus sagitta; assembly: GCA_036346955.1. Classification (NCBI taxonomy): domain Eukaryota; kingdom Metazoa; phylum Chordata; class Mammalia; order Rodentia; family Dipodidae; genus Dipus; species Dipus sagitta. Next base: position 43,817,736 of record CM070777.1, on the reverse strand, counting down.
TAGGTCTGGTCCCAGGTCCCCTAACACATGCAGACAGAGGTCCCACTTGTCCCAGCTGGCCCTGCTTGGGAGCTAGGTTGGTAGGGACAACAGAAGGCCTAGAAGATGAGCTTAGTATGGGTGCAGCAAGAAGAGCCTGAGAGACACACAGGACTCAGGACCGCCAACCACGGCACACTCCCACAGCTCATGTGGCCTACGGGGGCTAGGAGAACCTCTGGAGATGTATGAAACCAGAAGTCCCTGTAGCCACACTTCCAGGGAGTCACAGAGCTACTTCTCACCCGTGACAGGGGCCTCCCTCTGGGGAAAGCCCCACCATCAAGGTCTTCCTCCTTAGGAGTGGGGTCCAAAGCTAAGGCGACTTCTGTAGAGGGCTCATAGGCTTGTGTGGAAGCAGCTGTGCCCTGGGTTCTAAAGACTGTGTTTTGGTTGACGCAATGCTATTTTGTTTGTTTATTTGAGACTCTCGTCTTACACACATGTCACTCTCTTGAATAGGCAAGGTTGCTGTCATTAAAACTCATTCATTCATTCACGTTTTCCCCCTTTATCTTGCCTTTCTTCTTTTTTAAAAAAAATTTGTTTATTTTTATTTATTTATTTGAGAGAGACAGAGAAAGAGGCAGATAGAGAGAGAGAGAGAGAGAGAGAGAGAGAGAGAGAGAGAATGGGTGCGCTAGGGCCTCCAGCCACAGCAAATGAACTCCAGATGCGTGCGCCCCTTTGTGCATCTAGCTAACGTGGGTCCTAGGGAGTCATGCCTCTAACCAGGGTCCTTAGGCTTCACAGGCAAGCACTTAACCACTAAGCCATCTCTCCAGCTCTTCCCTTTCTTCTTACCTTCCTCTCACCTGCTTCCTTCTTCTTTCTCTCTTTCCTTCTTTTCTGCCTGCCCCCAGCTCAGAGCCATGCATGCCTAAATGCATCACTGTATTCAAATGAGCACTGAGCAGGGTCGGCTCTGTATGGGGTCCAGGGACCCACAGACGAGTGTAGTCAGTGTCCACCTGAGAGCAGAAAAGGACAGGAGGGTAACAGCTACAGCACCTGCTTGGAAGGTATAACTGAGGGACTGGACAAGGCGTAGAGGCCTCTCAGGAGAGCAACTACCATATATGCCAGAGTAAACGATGATCCAAATAAAGACAGACGAAAGCCCCCGTCCTCTCCATAAGAAAATGCACAGAATAAACTTTACAAGGCAGAGATGAATAATCAGATGTCTATTTATAATCGTTAATTTATTACCTTAGTTGCACATCCGTATTTTAAATTGTTATGTAATACGCTAATGTGGGACTTCAAGAAGCTCTTTGATTTGGTTCTTTTCTGTGCCACTTGGCGACAGTGCTCCTGTCAGGAGCATTTCCCCTGAGCATGTCTACTTCACGGGATGAGATTCTGTCTCAGTTCTTCAAACCCAGGCACCCTTTGGACGCCCCTCCCCCTGGGCCCTGCATCACATCAGGACAGCTGGGGCTTCAGTGAACATCCATGACCGCAGCATGGCCACTCTCTGGAGTGCTCGGAACATGACTTTTACAAGGACCATTGACAACAGCCTTCCACCTTGCTGTCACGAAGTCCCCTTGTCACCTGTTGCTTTATCTGCAATTCCTCCATTTCTTCTACAGCAATGGTGACCCCTGTATGCATCCCAGACTCACAGAGACCCAAGGCATATCCGGCCCAAGTACTTTTCCCTGCCAGAATTTGGTTTAAAAGCTAAGTAATTTAGAGCACTTGTAATGCAAGAAATTAGGAACTCCAACCTATGTTCCAACTTGGGTTAGGTCTGGGCATGGCTTCCTGGAGGAGGTAGCTCTAAGATGACCTTGAAGAGTGAGCGCCTAAGCTGACCTTGAAGAGTGAGCGTGTTTGGGACAGGCCACACGCCCTAGGCCAAGGGCAACTGTGACCTCCTCTGCCTTAGTCACACAGCTGCAGAGGGAGGAAGAGGAGGAGAGAAGGAGAGATGGAAGGAATAAGGAAGGAGGAAAAAGAAGGAAGGAAGGAAGGAAGGGAGGAAGGAAGGAGGTAGGTAGGTAGAAAGGAAGGAAGGGAAGGAGGGACAGAGAGGAGGGAAGGAAAGCTTGGAATTATTCCTTCTAGAACAAGTCATTGCACCTCCCAAGTCTTGGTGAACTGAACCACGGAGAACAAGGACCAACCAACTTCATGTCTCCCAGTGTGGTCAGGGCACTAAGCAGGGAGGTTATCAGGAAAAGATGGGTTGATGAGAGAGGAATGCTTGTCATATCTCTCTGCCAAAAAACCACTCCCACCTCTTTCTAGGGCCAGTTCCTTCTCATCCATTACAAGGAGCTAACCCCCTGCCCCCATTCGCCCTAATGCCCCCAAACCTTGCCACTACTCTGTCACTCTATTTTATTTATTTCTTATTTATTTGGTTTTTCGAGGTAGGGTCTCTAGCTCAGGCTGACCTGGAATTCACTATGGAGTCTCAGGGTGGCCTAGAACTCACGGCAATCCTCCTACCTCTGCCTCCCGAGTGCTGGGATTAAAGGCGTGGGCCACCACGCCCAGCTCTATTTTTGTTTATTTATTTATTTTTGCTGGCTTTGTCAACATATAATGTGATCTTCATTGCCTGTCTCTACCACTAGCTTGTCCCTTCCATGTGAACAGGGTGGCCTTGTCTGTGCTTGACACATAAGTATTTTAGTGAGGAAATGACTGAATGAATTCATGACTGTGGGTTCTATCCTACCCGTCTTTACACCCAGCTTAGGTCTTTCCTCCTACGCATATGGCCTAGAGAATGAAGTAGGCAGTTTTACCTTGGGCATCCTGGCTGGACAGCCACCAAGCCAAGCCGGTTAACACTGTCCCAGATGACCTTCTGCCAGCGGGCATGGCCCGTCCACCCCCGTCCCCCACCCCAGCTCGCTTCGGGCACCGCTTACAGGCTCCCCCCACTCCCAGCCAGGTATGACCGTGAACTTGGCATTAGCGGACAGCAGGCCTTCTCGGATGCGGGCAGGGGGACCCCTCGCAGCGGGCGAGCCTGGCACCGCGCCCCTACCCTCTCTCCGCCTTCCGGGGCCCGAGCGGGAAAGACGAGGGCAGGAGGCCAGGTCGTGCCTCTCCCGCCCGGTGCAAACTTTCAAAAGACGCGGCGGCGGCGACAGCTCCGCCCTTGCACGGTTGGCGGCGGGCGGCGGGGGCGGGGCCGGCGCGCCCGGGCCGGTGGCTCCGCCTCCTCCGCCTCCTCCTCCTCCTCCTCCTGCCGCCGCCGCCGCCTCCCTCCCGCGCCCGCCCAGCTGCCGCCCGCCGGTCGCCGGTGCAGCGGCGATGCCCCGGAGCTCGGCCGCGGCCCCGGCCCCCGGCCCGCCGTAGAAGTAACCTCGGCACGCCGCGCGCACCGCCGACCTCCCCGGAGCCGCGATGGGCAACACGGTGCACCGGACCTTGCCAGGTAGGCTCGGGAGCCGCGCCCCGGGGTGGGGGGGGACACCCACGGGCGACTCCCAGCGAGCCACCTCCCGCCTGCTGGAGCCCTCCCGCGGCGCGCACCAGCTGGAGTCTGCTCGGCTCTGCGCTCCGGGGAGGGCGGGGACCGCTTCCCCGTTACCTTGGGGACCCCCCTCACCCCTCCATCCTCGTCCTCCTGGCGTTCGCTGGATGGTGGTGAAAGGGCCGCTCGGAGGATACCCTGCGCGTCGCCCGCACACACCCCACCCCACCCCGCGCGCTTTTGTTCCAGCCCCTGATGAGCGAGCCTGGGGCGACCTGGTTGGGGGTTGGGGGGGGGTGACTGAAGTGGGACTCGCCAGAGCTCCCAACAGTCAGAGCTGCCAGTTGGGCCTGGGTGTTGCAGCTGTTGGAGGGAAGAGGGGGGTGATCGCCAGGGTCCCCCAGGGTGTTGCGGGCCAGCGCCCCTGTGGCACATGCTTGTGCCTTGCCTGGGCGATGTCCCCAGGCGCGCACCCGGGCTGCGCCCCCCTCTGGTGCCTGCTCAACTGGGGGTTCTCCTGCTGTGGAGCGCATCGCCCCCTAGTTAAAACAGCCCTAGAATTTCCCAGACCAGGGGATGGATGGAGTGTGGAGGCCGAGGGGGAGTTCCTTTCTGAAAATACCTGGTAATCTTGGGAACGAGTCAGCGCTCCGGAGGAGGCTCTGGGTGCCACTTGACAGACCGGAGGCCACTGTCTGCAAAGAGCCTTTTTACCAGTAAAGACTCGCATGCACCCCCGTTTTGCACGTGAAGTTGGAGCTCAGAGGAGGGGAAGTGACTCACTGGAAGATCAGGCAGTCAGTGGTGGGAGACAGTGCACGGGCTGGGCTGGGCTGTCTGCCTGCCTGCCCCCCACCTCCCTCACCCCCCAACTCCTCCAAGTCTTTAGAAGTGCTGTGGCACACAGCTGGGGCATTTACAGCAGCCTTTGGGCAAAGGCTGAAGTAGGTATGTGTGTGTGAGAGAGAGCGCGGGGAGGGCTCTGAAGAAGCAAGTCACCTGTAGGCCAAATTGAGTGTGCGGGTCTAGGATCTGACTGGTCACCCAATTCTGCTGTGACACCCGGGTAGCCCTCCCTCTAGCACGACTCCATTGCATGCAGTTATCAGAGAAGACTTACTTCATTCCCTAGAGGCCATTGCTTTGATGGTCCCCAGCCTGAGTCTCACAGCCTGCTGAGGAAGGCACTGGCCCCTTCTTACCAATAAGCCCCTGGACAACTTTCAGACAACTGGGTTGGAACCTTCCAATTCTCAATGCCACGGAATCACCAGCTGGTCAGTGGTAGAAGTGACAATGAAACCTGGGTTGGTATTGCATGGTGACCTCTGCTTCTTGTTGCTGGGGTGGGATGGGGAGCCCCCCCCCAACCCAGAGGGACCCTGGATGTCAGCCGAGATGACAGCCTCGGAAGGCTGTGGGTAAGGCATCGCTCCACTGTTCTATGCTCAGTTTCTTAATTCAGAAATGTGTATACTAGTCTAGTTAAAAAAAAAAAAAAAAGCTATTCCTCCACAGTGTGGGTCAGCCTTGGAGTGAGTGGACAGATACTTACTTGCCAGGTAGCCACATGTTACTGGAGATTTGCACTACGTCTGTGTTCCATTGGGTCCTCCTGTGAGGAAGAGAGGCATAGCAGATAGAAGGTGTCAGGAATGCCAAGGGTGGTGTATTATTTTCTGGTCTATTACTTATTTCTTATACCGCTGTGCCCATTCCCTCATACCTGGAACGTCCTTCCTTGCCTAGTCCATCTCTCACTGTCCATCTCAGTGGTCACCTTTTCCAGGAAGCCTTCTCCAACCACCCATAGCTCCGCTCTGCTGCCGGATCACCTTCCTACCTCTCCGCTTGTTCATCTGACCGCTTTCCACCACCGCGGCCCGTTGTTGTGACCGACCCCCCCCCCCGGGCCCAGGTCTTGCTCATCGGGAGCCTGGCATTGCCCGTCCCAGAGCTCAGTTCCCGGCGGTGGAGCCCAAATGGTTGTCTGCATCTTTGAAGGAACGCTTGGCTCAGGCTTGCCCTGAAGAAGTCTCGTGCTTTCGTTCTCAGCAAAAGGACACATGCGTGGGGTTTGTTCCACAGAACTTGAAATAGAGAGCTGGCATTTGCCGGGCACCTGGATTCCGTGCCAGGCTCCCTGCATAATATGGCTGTATTTAGACGCCAAGCGTGTTTCTCCTTAAGGCTCTGACTTGTTGGTCCTGATGCCTGGCACACAGTCTTAACCAGACCTTCACAGAGCTTCCTCCTTCCCCTCAGATCCCTGTTCCGGTGGGGGTGTCCTGCCTTTGCCCTGACTCCTCTACTCTGTGGTTCCCCTTTGCGTGTTCAACACTACCTGTGCTCAGCGATCGAATTCTGTCTGTCTGGCAATCACTATATGTCGAGTACTTGGAATTTGGGCTGGTACCCAGTAGATGCTCAGGGAATAGAAGTGGAATGGATGAAGGAGCTTAATTCTGCAGGCAGCTCTGTGAGGCGAGACTCATCATTCCCATTGTATGAGGGAGAAGTCAAGGCTTAGAGAGGCAGTGGCTTGTCCCAGCCCACACAGCGCATCTAGTTGGCAGGGCCAAAATTCAAATCCAGGTTTATTTAGCTCCAAAGTCCTCCAAGTTTCCTGACAGGTGGTGGTATCCTCCCAGCCTGGGGCTTAGATAACACTTACTAGGTGTCCCCCTGCATGGCTTAGATAACATTTATTGAGTGTCCCACCTAGCTCGTGGGTATAATAAGGGTATAATAAGGAAATGGCAAAGAAAGGGAGCTCCCTTGTGATTGACAGTGGGGAAGCCCCGTGGCAGTTCTCACAAAGCACACACCAGCACAAGGGTGAATACCCTTGACCCAGGAGTGCACCCAGGTCATCAGGGGAACTTGCATCTGCTAAGCTCCTACTGTGTGCTTCGCCCCCCTCTTTCCAGTGGCAATTCAGTCCCGCAGTGTAAGGTGCCATCTCCCTTCATCCTACCGAGGAGGGGCCGCAGACAAGTCACAACCCTTGGCCCGACTCACACAGGCAGCAGGAAGGCTGGAACTCCATTGTCTGGGTTCTGTCAGGTTCCTGACGCCACACGGTGCTGGTCTTTCTACTCTGTGGCCCTTCACCTGGGTTCTGCAAGGGGAACTAAGAAATATAACAGGTGGAAATGGGAGAGGGCAGCATTCCAGGATGGGGTGGGTGGGAGGAAGGGTTCTCCCCTTGCTCTGTCATCCAGCACATTCCAGACCTTTCCTTACCCGCCTCTGGGGTTCACCGACAGCGCTGGTTGGAGAAGAGGCAGAATTCAAACTGCACGTTGGGTTTAATCATTAAGTTGGCCCATGCTTGACCAAGCTAACGGCTTTCAGTGTTGGCTCTGTGATCGGGCCTCTGAGAGCTTCGGGTGTGTTGACAGTGTGCTGAGCCTGTGCTGGGCCAACAGGGCCAGACCAAGGCCAGACCCACATTGTCTATGCGCACAGGGGCCATCCGTGTCCTATTTCCCTGGGCAATGAATGAAGGCCCTGAGAGCTCAGGGACAGAGACATACAGTATAACGGAAGAGACCCAGGCTTCCCACTTTGTACCTGCCTCCGATGCCCCCACAGAGCCCTTCTCGTGAGGCCCTGCGGCTTCTGCACCCACTTGGGCTGATCAGCCTGGCATCCTATGTGAGCGCTGGTGATGATATTCTTACAGAGCTGGCAGCCACCGGTGGTGTTTAGACCACGACTTTTCTCTGCCCTCGGGGTGACAGCAGCCTTGGTCACCGTGCAGCCATAGTAATGGTCACCCAGAGGCCAGCAAGTGACCATCCCCTTTCTCTTCATACATGGTTCTTCCCTCGCATAGCCCCATTTGGATTGGAGTGAAGGCTTTCCTTGTACCCTGCCTGCCTGCCTCACCCAGGTCATTAAACGTTTTCTTTTGTGCCTAAGCAGAACTTTTAAGATTTATGTGACAGATATTCTAGCCGCCCTGAGACTCGCAGCCGTCATCCGAGGCCCCTGGTGACAGCCAGGGATGGAAGGATGCTGCGACATAGCAGTCGTGTAGGCTGTGTCACCGGTGGCCACATGAGAGACAGAGTCTGTCCAGTGTCTGTGTCCAGTGGACAGAAGACACCGGGGTTCTTGTTTCATTCTTTGCACTGCTGTGGGATCCCAGGAAGTCTTCCTGGAGGAGGCTACCTCTAAAGAGAAGTCCGCTGCAGTGTCTACCTGCCCTACCTGAATGTCATCTCCTTCTTCCCTATCCTTAGGGTCTTCTGTGGCTGGGCCACCCTGTGATACCTGTTGGGTGCCCAGGCCTGGGGGTGCAGGAATCTGCCTCCTCTCTCATAGCCTGAGCCAGGCAGTTGGTCCCATCATCGGAAAGCATAGTGTCCCCTACCACGCGCTAAGTCTCCCAAGTGACCTGCTTCCTGTGGTCAGCACCAGAATCTATAAAAATCCTTTAATGACCCAGGATGCAAAAAAGTATCAGTGTGTATTCACATAATAGGAAGATTCTTTTTTTTTTTTTTTTTTGGCTTATGTGTGCGTGGTGTAGGTACATTTATGTGCCCTTGAGATGCCCCATGTGTTCACCTGTGGCAGGGTTTGCTTGCCTGGGGCCAGGGGCAGGGGGGAGCGGAGGGGTTCTGCTCACCTCCAGTGGCCAGAGCAGAGCATCGAGTGGCCGCGCTCCACTGCCTTCCCGCCCATTCTTGTTTGAGCCGGAGTCTCTTAGTGATACCAGGGCTTGGCATTTTTTCATGAGCCTTGGTGATTCCCTGGGCTCTGCTCCCCCGTGCAGGACTGGGGGTTCCAGGCGCATGTGGCCACGCCTAGCTGTTTATGTGGGACCTGCTGGTGTCATACCCTCACGCTTGTGCAGGAAGCACACTGAAGTGTTGGGCCATCTCTCCAGCATGGGAGAATTCTTCTGAGACAAGAGTCTTACTCCGTAGCCCAAGCTGGCCTTGAACTTGCAGCAGTCTTCCCGCCTCTGCCTCCCAAGGGCTGGGATCGTGGGTGTGTGTCGCCACCCCGGGCTAGTGAGCGGATTCTTTTATGGGACTCGATGCAGCTGTATACGCTTGTGTTTGATGCACGGGGCCACGTGTGGTAGTGTAAGGAGTATTTCTGGTGGGCGTCGCCTGTGTGAATGGTTGGAAGGCCACTGAGCTAGTATTGGAGCTTAGAATACAGGTCTTGGAATCAGGCACATGGGTTCAAATCCCAGCTTGTCCTTTTCCCTGTGGTATGACCCTCCTGTTCCCACCCTGACTTCCTCAGCAGGAAACAGGGATGTGTCCACGATGTGTGAACAGAGCAGACAGGGAATGGTCAGCAGTGAACAGGACAGACTGCTGTCAAAGGTGTGAGTGCCAATGGGGAAAGATGGGTCGAGTCCTGCTTCTGGGCTGTAAGGGGCAGACTGACAGATGACCGAGGTGACCCACAGCCTCTCACCAGGAGTTGGATTGGGAGCGCCCAAGGCTTCTTCAGGCCCTTGCCTGGATGCCTGCTGTCATGACAGGAAGATAGATGCCTGGTAGGCTGCACTGGGCGGTTTGCACGACTGTTACAGGCCAGGAAAGCAGGTGAGTTTATGGAGTCTGGTTCTAGTGGGGGAGACCAGCAGATGCACGGTAGGAACAGTGATGAAAGGGGAGCCCCGGGGAAGATGTGGGGAGGGCTTCCTGGAGGAGGTGTGCTCTGTCCAGAGGAGAGGACACTTGGCCAGGAGAAGTGGGAAAGGCTGCTCAAGGCAGAATGGCTTCCATGTCAAAGACCCCAGGCTGGGGAAAGGATCTGAGTAGGGCTGAGGAGCTCTGGAGGCCAGTGAAAATGGGGACCTCACAAAGGGTCCCAGTGGTGGGTGGTTTGGGAGGCAGGGAGGTCTTTTGTGGGCAGGGTATAGTCTACTGCCTGCGCTCCCTGCCAAGGCTAGGACTGGGCCCTGAAGAATAGGTTGTTTAATCCCCCCATAGGCAGTGGAGGCTGCCCTGGGCCTCCCTTCTGTATTCAGCAACACACTCCGAGAGTTGAAAATAGAAGCCCAGAGGCCAGTGTGTCGTTGAAAGCAGAGGAAGGGGTGACCGCCACGTTGGGAGCACTCACCTGAGCCGGCTGGGTGGCCAGAGCCCCGGCTTACTAGCCCCATGCTAAGACCCTGTTCCCATCACTTCTCACCCTCCCGGTCTCACATGCCACAGATGAGGAAACCGAGGCTCAGCGTGGGAGTGAGACCTACCTTAGGTAGAGGGTCCGGAACTGGCAGATACAAATGGAATCCCCGGGCCTGCCCTCTGGAGCCCCCTTCTGTCACCACAAGTGGCTTGTCCTCACCCTCAGCACTAAACCCCAGGACACACCTTCTCTGTCCTCTGAGGGTGACTCACCTGTGCCTCTACTGCCTGTATGTAGCAAACTACCCTCTCCCAGCCTCTTCACCCAGGCCTGTAATATGCTGTGCATTCACAGAGGTGGTGTGGACATCTGGGGTCATGCCCCGAGGGTGTCTCTGCCTGTTTAGTGGCAGCTACCCCGTCTCAGTTCCTCTGCAGACGTCACAGTGTCTATGGATCACCTCTCTGCCAATCTGAGCTTCAGACAGCCCCCAGCCCAGAGGGCATGGCTGAGAGGCTTTTCAGGCAGTGGGAACAGTCTGTCCCCAAACTGTACCTCCTCTCCTGCACAGAGGGTAATGCTGCCACTACCCACGAGCGATCAGTAGAGAAGTGCTCCCATCGGGATCATAAATTCACTGGCCAGCAAGCCCTGCCCCGCTCCGGAGGTAGACAGATTCAAAACAGTAATAATATTAACTACATGACCTGTCTGTGTTGGACACTGTTCTAAGCAGGTACCCACATTGAACCCTGTGGACAAGCCTTCCAGACAGCTATTATTCGTCTCATACAGCTGGTGAGAAAACGAAGGTACCGAGAGGGAAAGTCACTTGCTCAGGGGCCACACAGCTTAGGCTGAGGGAAGAGATGTTTGTTCTGAGAGGAGTGATGCGGGGGTAGGGGCGTCTGCACTGAGGCGCTCAGAATGTCATTCAGAAATTCTGCACAGTAACGCTCAGCAGCTCCCAGAGTTCTTTGGTTGTTTGTCCCACATCCCACCGGAAGCCATGACACTTCTCTCCAGGTGGCCTGTGGGTTCACTGTGGGGGGGGGTCCTGGTCCGAGAGTCCCCCCACCCCAGGCTCAGTGTGCACATCTCCAACCCCAGCCAAGGCAGGTTCAGGGGAGACCTGCTGTCCTGGGCCCCGTGGACAGTACAGCGAGGGTCATGTGGGCCTCCTAGCGCAGTGTCCCCAGAAATGGCTTATGAACCGTCGGCAGACTGAATGGGGCAGGGAGCATGGGTTGAGGCCACTGTGCCCAGCATTCGTGCCCAGGGAGGAAGATTTCAGCACGGGAAGGAAGGACTTTGTCAGGGTGGGAGCTGCCGGCCAGCGCAAAGGGGAGGAGGTATCTGGCACTCCGATCCCTTGGCATGGACCTGTGTCCAGTGAATTCTTAGTGGACTGTCTTATTGGGAGCCTGTGAGCCTGCATTCTTGTCTGGGAAGTACTGCCCACTCTCACCTGGGGGACCTTTGCAGAGCCCTCCCAGCAGCCTTTCCCATATCATATGGTCCTCATGCTGGTCTGTGGGCCTGAGCCCCAGTTTACAGACTGGGATGCTGAGGCATGAACTGAAGCCACCAGTCTGAGCTGGTCCCTTCCCTGCCCCACCTCCCAGCCTCCACAAAGTCCATGCCAGCCGCAGGTGTTTGGGGCACTTCTGAAACTGCTGCGCAGGGCAGTCCCCGCATTCTTCTCGGCGACACTCGGGTGGCAGAGCAAGCTCTGGCCTCCCCTTTGGGTTGGCGAGGAAAGTTCTTTAATGAGTAAGCCATTTGGGGAAGTGGGTGGGCCAGGGCATCTGGGTTGTGGGCTGGCAGAGTGCCCAGGGGCATTTTGTTTACACCCTCAACATTACCCTGTTTATATCACAGCGATGGCCCTTGGGCACGTGTTTTCTTCCCCACCCCTCAGCCCTCAGGATGATGGGTTTATGAGATGTGTGGGAACACACTCCCCGGGGCCTCCAAAGTAAGGTCCGCTCGGTAACTTTCCACTACACATAGCCACTCCTTGGGCTAGGGACAGCTTCCTTTCCTCGCAATGTTCTGGGCTGTTCAAGGGCAGGAGATAGCAGAGTGGAATTTCTATGGGTTTAGGATATGGGAAGAACTCCATCACGGCAAACAAGTCACCTGGGGACTTTATTCCAAGAACCTAGTCACCTTGCCTCACTTTTCATTGGTCAGATTGGAGCACTGCGGTTGGGAAACTGGCTCGGGGTCTTGCTGTAGCTAACAGGTCTAATCTCTGGATGAGATCCCAAGAGCTGTGGTGGAAAGAGCACTGGTTCTAGAAGCAGTCCCGAGTTCAAAATCCTATGTGTGTGACCTTGGGTGAGTCAGTTCCCCTCCCTGAGCCTCTGTTCTCTCATAATCTTTACGATGAGGATAACGATGGCACTGTCTCTTTCACGGGGTTGTGACAATGAACAATAGAATGTGCTGGAAGTCAGAGCCCAGGGCAAGGTGAGGACTCTGAGTAATTGTCACTTGTCTTCTTGGAGGCAAGGAGTCCCATTAGGACCACATTGTCCTGCCCTGGGTTGCACACCTGCCTGGGAGGTGCTGCGAGCAAGAACAGACTTTCATTCGGCTGTGGCGTGCTTGCACCCTTGGGCCGTAGGCAGCCCCTCCGTTTCTGGATCTGATTGTTCCTCTCCGTAACATGGGCTCTGGGGCTGTCTGAGGCCACCAGCATCCCAGGTTGCAAGGATCATCAGAGCCAGAGCATGCGGCCACTCTCACTTGCCCTTGGGGGCCCACAAGGCACTGGAGGAGCCATTCTGGGGCCACCTGATGGGTCCTCCTCAGTCACTTCCTGGGACTTGGAGCCAGGGGAGAGGTGACACAGCTGGCCGGCTGTCTGCTGGGCTCCGGCGCCGTCCCTCTTTGCAGGGCACCCTGGAAGGCTGCTCAGAACCTCACTATAACCAGGCTGTAGGGCCTTAGGCAGCTGCTCTTCCAGCCTCCCTCCCTTCTTCCTCCAGGCCAATCAGAAATACACTTGGTCTCATGGGGTGGGTGGTAGGCCATGGCCTTTGGGAGGCCTGCCTAACTTTTATCACCCCCCAGTTCTTTCAGACCATAGGGCTTGAGGTACTGACACCTCCCAATAGTTACTCTCATTCCCTTTGCTTTGGTCTATCCCAAGTTCCCCCAAACTATGATCACTGTCCCCCACCTCATTCATCTCACCAGAGCTCCTTTGCTTAGCTGGTCCTGGGTGCCTTGCACCTTGTGCTGGCTCCTTTAGCAGGTTGGGGTGTGAGGTCTGGGGGGGATGGTGGCGCAGAACCCAATGAGTAAACTGAGCACTGTGGGGTGGGGACAGAAGCAGTCTTGCTGGATGTCTCCTCTGTCCTCTGGAAAGGGACCAGAGGTCTTTTGTTCCCACAAGTTCCTGGCACTTTGGCAACACTGAAAGTGCTTGCCGAAGTTTGAAGCAGCCCTGCTCTGGGCACCACCCAAGCCGTGGAAGTGAGAAAGAGAAACACAGGTCTGACAGTGCCAGCTGGCTTATCAATGGGCAGCTGCCCGGGCTGCCTATAGGAGAAGCACCAATGGGGGCGCCGATCAGGCAAGAATATGCAGGCCCTGGACCAGATGTTCAAAATCTGAGCTGCCTCTCTCAGTCCTATCCCGCTGAGCCATTTTGACAGGCAAGAAAGGAAGGGCCAAGGTTGAATCTTGGCTTCTTCCAGCATCAAACCCTTCAGCAGCCCCCAGAGCCCTTTTGAGGATTTGACCTCCTTGGCCTGGCCTTCATGACCTTTTGTGAGCAGTCTTTGACTCTGTCTGCACACTCACGCTCCCTCCTGCCCTGGACCACCTGAAGGTCCCCACCTTCACCTCCGGGCCTGTGCGGATGCTGTTGCTAACACTTCCCCATCCCGTGTCATGCCCCCCTCCTCACTCTCCTGGGTGGCTAGTCTGTCTGTCTGTCCTTCCTGCTGTAGTAGCTCAACTCTGGGCCTAGCACCGTGTCTCCTTGGCACACGCACCCTGAAGCCCGCGCAGGCCCTGGCATGGAGCAGGTGCTCTGTCTTTAACTGTCACATGGAAGAGGAAGTGATGTGCTGAGGAAGTAATGAGCGACATTCCCACCAGCCCTCACGAGCACTCGGGCCCTCAGCCTGGGAGCTGGCGCCTGGGTCCCTTTATCAAGAAGTGACCTTGGCTGGCTGAGGGGCCCACCAGACGTTGGGACTGACTTGGGAATCCCAGCTGGAGGGACAGAGCTCACTCAGCTAACAGCGCGCCCTGCACCAGGCTGGAGAGCCCAGAGAGACTGCACAGCTGCTGGCTGTTAACGGCTGTAGCTCGCAAAGCAACAGGCTGGCCTGGCCCTCTTCAACCTGGGGCCCGGCCAGCCGGGCCTCTGAGACCGCATCTGTCCCCTGGGAGCTTGTGGCTGTGTGTTTGGCACAGGGGAGCTGGGGTGGATTAATTTTTCTCGAGCTACTTCAAACCCACCAATGGAGAGGCACCTTCTGTTGCCAGAGGACACCCATGTCCTTGTTCTCTTGGTGGGGCGGGAAGCTTTTCCTCTGAAGCAACCTTCTCCACAGACTGCATTGTGCTTCCTATCAACAGCAGAGGGGCTTTGCACCTTGGGGACTTTTTTTGTTTGCTTTTTATTTTATTTTTTTACAAGGAGCTGAGATATATTTATTTTATTTTTTTTCCTCAATTTTTATTAACATTCCATGATTATAAAAAATATCCCATGGTAATACCCTCCCCTCCCCCCTTGTTTGCTTTTTAAAAATATTTTATTTATTTGAGAAGGCGAAAGAGGGAGAAAGAGAGTCAGAGAGAATGGGCACGCCAGGGCCTCAGTCACTGCAAACGAACTCCAGAGGCGCATGCACCGCCTTGTGCATCTGGCTTATGTGGGTCCTGGAGAATCGAACCGGGATCCTTTGGCTTTGCAGGTAAATGCCTTAACTGCTAAGCCATCTCTCTAGCCCTGTTTGCTTTTTTTTTTTTTTAATTCCAAAGTAGGATCTCACTCTAGCCCAGGCTGACCTGGAATTCACTATATAGTTCCAGGCTGGCCTCAAACTCACATTGGTCTTCCTACCTCTGCCTCCTGAGTGTTAGGATCAAAGACGTGCACCGCCACACCCAATCTGCAAGTGCTTTGCATTTTGGACTTGAGCAAATATTACGTGAACCAGGGATTCTCATTCAACACCTATTCAATCTAAAGATAGATACTCCAAGGATCCAGAAAGCCCCTGAAGTTGAGTGTCAAGTTGTATGCGTGGGGCATGGGTAGATGTCTGGGGAGAGAGTTCTGCATAGCCTCACTGCTCTGTGATTCCACCCTACCCAGACCCAAGAGTTTTGCGTGGCTGTCTGAAGATGGGCAGGTGGGAGAGAGGCCCAGGCCTGCTCCTCACAGAACTCCCATTTCCTCTTCTGGAAAAGAAAAGGTGATGAAGGCTGACTATCGAGGTGCACCTAAGATGCTCCGGAAATGAAGGCTTGTGTCTCCAGTCCAGCAGGAGCTGGGCGGAACCCCAGCCAGTGCAATCCTCTTGTCAAAGGAGGGGAGGCTTGAAACCTCCTTCCATGGGCGAGCCCTGCTCCAGGCGGGGAGGAGCCCGATGCCAATCTGAGCCGGAGCGCCTTTCGCTGCCGCCAGAACGCTGACAGCCTCCAGGCCATGAGCAGAGAAGCTGTCCAGGTAGCTTCTTGCACTGCCTGGCAGTAAATGTCATTTCCTGGGGCTTGCTTTAGATCAAAGGCGAGATGGAGTGAGGATCATTTGAGCGGGTGGCCTACTGAGGAGGTTCTGGGTGCCACCTGAGCTGGCTTAGAAATAGACTTCTGTCCTTGGATAACCAGAGGAGGCAACCCAAGGGCGTGGGGGAAACCTTTCCTGGCTGTGATCATGGGCCCTCAGTGGGAGAAACTTGCCAAAGTGTGTGTCCTTAGCACTACTAACAGGTGTGTCTCACACCCAGAGGTAAAATTTTCCTGGTCAGGGAACTAGAAAAGGAAGGAGCCACATGACCCACATGCACCTACTGTGTGCTGCACACTGCACTCCTGAAGGGCCTGCCTGTGACATCCTCATGGCAACCTTGGAGGGTAGAGATCACTTAAAAATATATATATATATATATATATAATTTATTTATTTATTTGAGAGAGAGAAAGTGGCAGAGAGAGAGAGAATGGGCATGCCGGGATATCTAGCCACTGCAAACGAACTCCAGACCATGCACCAACTTGTGCATCTGGCTCATGTGGGTGCTAGGGAATTGAACCCGCGTCCTTAGGCTTCTCAGGCAAGCGCCTTAACCTCTAAACCATCTCTCCAGCCCTGAGATGACTTTTAACTAGTCTCCTAGGTCTGCTTAAGGTCTGCCCAGGGGTGTTCATCAGGAAGCTTAAGATCACACAACAAAGAAACAAGGAAACCAATTTAAGCCAAGCCTGTGTGAGGTCAGGCTGTGCTCTGTGGAGCCACCACTTACATCAAGATCTGGATGCGAGGGCTGAGGGCCTTGCCCACTGGCTATGCCTATGTTGTGGAGTATCTACTACTTGCCAGGATTTTTCACCTGGGATTTGTCTGTGTGCTCTTGTTGCTTCTGTCAGCAGCTTGGGGGGGGGAGGGGAGGGGTGTCTGAAGTTCCTGTTTGCTGATGACATAACTAGAGCTGTGGGAGGTGAAGTGACTTGTTCGAGGGTCCTTAGACAAATCAGAAGCAAAGCACAGGCTGTACCCAGAGCCGCAGCCAGAGGTTCTGAGGAAGGTCTGTGCATGGTTGGGCCGTGGTGACAGCCGTTCTTCCACCCGCCCCAGTCATCAAGTCAGGGCATTGTTCCTCTGCCCAAATGCTGGAAAGACCCACACCCCTGGGTGGGTCCAGATCTGCCAAGGTTGACAAGAGGGTTGGGTAGGGATTGTCCCTTCTCTCTCTCTCTCTTGTCAACTGGAAGGGTGGCTGCAGAAGTCTTGGTCCCGCCTCATAGAAAGAAACTTCCTCTATGACTTTTCTTACAGGTCTTGGACGGGCCTCGCTGGCCAGGGTCCTTGGCAATGCGTGGGAGGAAGGTGCGTGAATTTGTCTCTGGTGTGCTTCAGGGACCTTGTTCCGGCAGAATTATCTTTCTCTAGTAACAGGACATCTGAATCGGGTCCCAGTGCCAGCCGCAGAGACTCCTGTTGCCACAGACACGACTACTTAGGCTCACGATGGAACATTCTGCGGCCATGCGTGAGGTGCCGTGAAGGTTCCAGTGGGGCGGTGGCTCGGCATGTGGTTGAGGAAGGATGGCAGGACGCAGGATGGCAGAGCAATCGGCAGAACCCCTTAGGGCAACCGAGTCCTCTTGCCCACTGTACGGGAAGGGAGGCAGGAGGGGAAGGACGCGGTCCGGTCAGCGAGCTGGGCTCGTGTCGCCGGGCTGACCCATGCACTGGGGGGGGGGGGGCAGTGTTGATTGCCTGGAGCCTTGTTTCTCTTGGAAACTGGAGACAGTGATTCTGTAAGTGAGCATTCATTCTCAGAACCCAGCCCAGGGCACAGCACAGGCTGAGTGTAGACAGTGGCTTTCTGGTGGGACCAGGGAACAAGGTGGCTGGGCTAGGGTGGCAGGATTGTCTCCTTTCCCATCAACTTTCTAGAATGGGGCTGTTGATTGAATTACTTATTTATTTATTTAGAAAAAGAGAGAGAGAGAGAATTGGCACACCAGGGCCTCAGCCACTGCAGTTGAACTCCAGACACTTGCACCACCTAGTGGGCATATGCGACCTGGCACGTGCCTCACCTTTGTGTGTCTGGCTTACGTGGGATCTAGAGAGTCGAACATGGGTCCTTAAGCTTCACGGGCAAGCTCCTTCTCCGCTAAGCCATCCCTCCAGATTGGATTGCATTTTTGAAGTGACCTTGGTTCCGTGTCCCACTAACATCCCCAAGCCCTTGCAGTGTGCTTCCTGCTGGGCTCAGAGGAAACCCTTGTCCCTGTACCCAGTGAAGACTTAAGTGACTTGGAGATCATTTATTGTTTTTTCCTTTTGTTTTAAACGTCTTCAGTTTGTGTTGATAACGCATCCTACCCTCGTTCACTGTGGCTTTCTTTATGTCTTGCCAGGGCTCTAGCCTTGGTGTGCATATGTGTCTGTGGTAGGGATGGAGTGTTTATTTCCTGAAGGAAGTTAAGTCTTATAGTCCAGAGAAAACAATTATGCCACCCTGTGCCCCTTGGCTGTGTGTTATCTGAAGTACCATGGAGGAGGGTGATGCAAGCGACTTCCCATTGCAGTAAGGAGGCAGGGTATCTCCCCACCTGGCATCTATCTGTCCATCTGCCTGCCTGCCTGCCCGTTTAAGCCATCAGACTGTACTCCAGAAACATTGGCTCAGGCTCCCCAGGCTGTTTGATGGGAAGCTGCACTGGGGAGTTAAGATTGGATGGAGACGTAAGACTGGAGCCCTGAGCGGGAGTGGGGCCAAGAGATAGAACCAATTACCTAAGGTCGCTCTGCTTCAGAGGCTTTGATCTGTGGCCCTATTAATATTTCCTGGAGACTTTGCCAGCTTCAGGGGTCCTTGGCCTTTGAGCACTGGAGGAAGCTATTGCTGGATGCCCGGTGACTTGTCCAAGGTTCCCATGCGCACTCTGCCCCTGAGTCTGCCTCTGCTCACGGCTGACTCTGGGGATCTTTCTTGCTTGAATTTTGGTCTTTGAAATAGCTCTACAGTCAGCCCTTCCTCTCACCCCCTTGGCTCCAAAGATGGCTGCAGCCTGGCTCTGAGGCCACCTCTCTCAGCGGGCAGTGCTGGCTGACCCAGTGCCAGTCTGCTTGGAGCTTGTGCACAGCCCACTCTTGCCCATGCCATGTGGGCTGAACCTCTGGCTTGGCATTCGGAGCCCTCTGTGCTGGTTCAGCAGCAGCAGCCACACTCAGCCAGCACAGGAATGACTGTCCAGCCCCTGCACACCTCAACCATGACCACCATGTCCCCTTGTCTCCTGCTGGAGTCCAGCTCCCCTGCCCTGTCTGTTGTACTCTCTCAGGACCTGGCTTGATAGACCTCGTCATCATCCACAGCCCCTGGGTGCTGGGGCCTGACTGAGGTGGCCTTCATCATGCTCCTTGTCATCATGAATTAGGCTGTGACCACAGGGAGACTCATGTGTGTGATCTGCAGAAAGCAAGAGTGGATGGGTGAGAGCAATGATTGAATGAGCAGTGGAGAGAGCACGTTGCCTGTCGGTCTCCTGCACCGGCCCAGTGGGTGCTTCGTGGATTTGCTGTGAGAATGAAATAAGGGATGCAGGACAAGTAACTGCCCAGGGGAAGTGTCCCCTGCAGGTTTGCTGAGTGCATGGTGACTGTCCAGCTTAGAAGCAAAAGAGGCTTCCCGAAGCTGAGAGGTCCTCACTGCTGGCGGCTGGGGTCACACCACAGCTTCTAGAGTCAGTGCAGCCACCCTGCTAGCTGGACATGGTATCGGGGAAGGACGACCTACTGTGGCAGGCAGAAGCTATGGGAGCACAAGACCCATTGCTGGGGGACGTGGAGAGAGATGTAGCCTTGATGTGGCCCAGGCCTGGGAGGTGTATCTGACTGCCCTTGGCCCTACCCTGCGGGGCAAAAGTGTCCCTGATCTTTGTGTCCCTGACATTCGAGTCTCTGAACTGGAGTGGCCCATCCAGAAGCGTCTCTGGAAGGGGTGCCTGCCCTGACCCTAAATGACCTGAGCTTGGACCAACTAACCCCTCTATTCCTCTTTTGGCCCACCTCCCTGTTCGCAACGTGGGCTGTTGGAGGAAGTGACCTCTGAGTTATGCCAACCCTGAAAATAACAAGCTTTAGCCGACCTTTGTCAAGGGTCTGGCAGAGGCAGGCCTTTGCTGGGCACAGGGTGGATGGAAGTTCTGCACCCTGAGCCTACACCTGCCACCTGACTACCCCTCCCTCCCACTCCGAGTCCCCTTCAAGTGCGCCTTACGGGACCCAGACGCCTTTTCGTTTCTATTGGTTGGGTATTGTTTAAATAACCAAAGCAAATATGTCAAGTGTTTTTATTTCTGTCTGGAAACTCTATTAGACTTTTCATATCTCTTCAACCTTCAAGACACACCCAGAATCTGACCCCTTTCACCGCCTCACCTTGTAATCCAGCAGGCCAGCTAAAGCCCTACCCCTTGTGCCCCTCCCCCAGCTGCCCACTGTACCCCAGTGGCCAGAGCGGGCCTTCCATTCTCTCTGCTCGGAGCTTCTAATCACGGTTCTGCCTCAGAGTGAAATGGTTCAAGTAAAACAGACCGGCTACAGGAGGTCCCTGCTCCTGGCTCTGGGCCCATCTCCAGAACTCGCTCCTCTGCCTGCTTGTCTCATCCTGGTCCTGCTGGCTCCTTGTCTCTCAGTCTTACTGGCCATCCCACCTCAGGGCCCTTGCCTTGCTGTCCCCTTCCACCTCCACCCCCAAGGGGGCCCAGAGAACCGGGGGGCGGGGGGTGCACACTGGACTAGGTGCAAAAGGAGCATCTCCAGGATGGCCTTTTATTCTTCTCAGTGTGTATCTTGGTGGCCCGTGACTTAGGAGAGCTTGCTGTGAATGGTCCCAGCTGCTGCTGCAATTAATCACAGTGACCACCTACCCCTGGGGTGGGCAGAGGAACGAGGAAGAGGAGATGATGACTCCTACTCCATTCTGGGTCGCCTGGCTGTGGACCAGTGGACAGGTCCTCTGAAGGCCCTTCAGACCAGGAGTTCCTTAGAAATGAACACCCAAATTAGGTTCTAGGATGACCACCTTCCTTACAGTCAGTGTCTTCATTTCAGTCAGGGTGAGGGGAAGTCATAGCGTCTTGCGTGGGATCTGCCCTTGTACCATCATCAGTAAGATCATGAGGCTACCAGTGGCCCGTCACACAGACACCCTGTGCCGGGTGATATCTAGGCACTTGTCCTACAACATCTTCCGGTAGTTGTGGGGCTGATTGTCACCCCCATTTACAAACAAAGAAACCAGCTGGAGAAGCGTCAGGGTCTCACCCCACATTCCCCCATCCCCACCCATATCAACCAGCCAGGGAATGCCAGAGCACTGGGATTCCAGGCTGCTTTAGGGATCCCAAGGGAATTTGTGCTCTCTGTGGCCTTGCCTGCTTCACTGAAGGCACATTGCACAGAGGGACACAGACACACACACACACACACCCCTACCCTGCGCCCCCGGAATCCAGGGACTATAGCTTAGAGGTGGCTCTGGAGGAACCTTCTAGAATTGAAGGAATGTACACTGAATGGAGAAGTCATTTGACCCCAGCTCTGGTTGGTGACATGCACTGGTGCTGGCTGGTCTGGAATAGCTGCGTGCTCAGTGAAGTGGGTATAGTGACTTAGCCATTGACAAGGGATAGCTCCCTTTGCCCTGGCCTGCTACCTTCTAAAGTTGACCCATGACCAATCTAATTAAGACACTTAACATTTGATGACTAAAAGATGCTCGGATCCCAAGGAGTTTCAAGGTACTGATGTGTCACCTTTGTTCTCACGCAGATTCCAGTCCCCAGGCACGCCTCCTGGCCACCAGGCCTTGCTGTGGCCCAGGCCCCGAGCGGCGCACGGTCCTGGGAGAGGCTCCACGCTTCCACGCGCAGGCCAAGGGCAAGAACGTGCGGCTGGACGGCCACTCGCGCAGGGCCACGCGGCGCAACAGCTTCTGCAATGGGGTCACCTTCACGCAGCGGCCCATCCGCCTGTACGAGCAGGTGCGGCTGCGCCTGGTGGCCGTGAGGCCGGGCTGGAGCGGGGCGCTGCGTTTTCGGCTTCACAGCGCACGACCCCTCACTCATGAGCGCGCAGGACATCCCCAAGTATGCCTGCCCTGACCTGGTCACCAGGCCAGGCTACTGGGCCAAGGCACTGCCCGAGAATCTGGCACTGAGGGACACGGTGCTGGCCTACTGGGCAGACCGCCATGGCCGGGTTTTCTACAGTGTCAACGACGGCGAGCCTGTGCTCTTCCACTGCGGCGTGGCCGTGGGTGGTCCGCTGTGGGCGCTCATCGACGTCTACGGCATCACGGACGAGGTCCAGCTTCTTGGTAGGTGGCAGCCGCTGGAGGGGAGTCCCAGGGGTCTCCTTTATAGCTTGTGCCTTGTCTCTTAACGTTCACAGCTGGGCACCCTGGTGCCCAGCGCCTCAGCATTTGGCGTCATTTCCTTCTCGCTGCAGCTGCCCACCCTTATTTTACAGAAAGGGAAACTGAGGCAAGGGGCGAGTTTAAAGTCATTCACGTTGTGGAGCTAGGAGAGAAATCACATGGGCTGGGCTCAGCGTCCATGCTTTCGCCCAGCCTTCTTCCTCCCGGTTATTATTCGATTATTCATCCACTCATCCTTTCTTTCACTCCCTTGTTCATTTGCTCACTCCGTCACTTGTGTACCCCGCTCACCCCCACAAGCATCACTCTGCTGGCTGTCACTCATTTATTCACCCAGCAGATGAACCTGTGCCTATCATTTGAGTGTGCAGAGGGCAGCCAGTGAGCAAGCAGCTGGATCCAGCGGTCATACCTGGGCTAGTGCCGAAAGCTGTCAGGTCCCCTGGAGGGGCACATGCGTGTGAGCAGGGGCACCAACAGAGTTGCAATTCTGACTCTTCTGGAGCGGAGATTTGGTCCCCTCTCCTTGAGATGATTTTGTGGTCGTGTGTGTGTGTGTGTGTGTGTGTGTGTGTGTGTGTGCATGGGCATGGAAGGAGACATTCATTTAAAAAAAAAATTTTTTTAATTAAAAAAAAAATTGAGGTAGTGGGAGGCTAAGGTAGGAGGAGCGCTGTGAGTTCAAGGCCACCCTGAGACAACCTAGTGAATTCCAGGTCAGCCTGAGCTATAGCAAGACCCTATCTCAAAAAAGAAAAGAAAAGAAAAGAAAGATTAAAAAGAATGAGGTAGAATTCACATAAACAGGAAAGTGACTAATTGAAAGTGCCCTTCACCTCACTCCAGTTCCACGGTATTTACTCACCCCAAAGAGAGTCCATACCGGACTAAGAGGCCACCCTTTGTTTTCTCCTCCCTGGGCCTTGGCCACCACCCACCTGTTTTTGAGACCTCAACTCTTACTCTTGAACGGGAAGCTTCCACCTAAACCAGCCCAGCCTTGACTTGGAGGTGTTTCTCAGGGCCACTGGATGGCAGCGCTATGTAACTGGCCTGAAATGCAATGCACAGGGGTAAAATGGATGGGTTTAGACAGTTCTTTTCCCCCCCCATCTGTAACCTAGAAGACTCCCCTTGTTCCTGAGCCTGCCCCCTTCTTCCCCAGAGGTAACCATTGTTCTGGTCTTTCTCCACAGGCTGGTCAGCCTGTTAACTTAGCATTGTACGAATGGACTGAGATGTGGTAGATGGCATTGTTTACTGGAGACCCACCCACGTGGTTGCTGTGTGGCAGCTGTTCATTTTTATTGCTGGGTAGCACTCTGTGATATGGAAGACATGCTTCCCATATCTAAATGTTTGGGTGGTTTCTCATTTCCTGGCCTTTTATCTTGACCTTGGACTCCTGGCCCTCCACCCCACCACTGAGTATCAAGGGCAGATTTAGCATCCAGGGACTGACTCCCCTCCCTCCCCCCCACCACACACACACCCAGAAATCAGGACAGTCGAATTTCTGAGTAGTTAAAAGCATGCAGAGGCTTGGGAGTCACCAAGACTTCTGCTTAGACCTGGTTTTCCACTGGCCAGCTATGTGGCCTTGGCCCAGTGACAGAGCCTCTCTGTGCCTCGGCTTGTTTCATCTGTAACACGGGTTTGGGATGGTATACGCTTCATAGGATTGCTGTCAGGGTTATGAGGGATGATGTCTGTGGAAGTTACCTTCTCATTGCTGGGACAAAACCCTTGACCAGAAGTAACTCATGGAGGGAAAGGGTTTCTTTCGACCTACAGTCTGAGGATTCCATTGTGGCAGGGGAGGACAGCCCGGTGACACACCTCATCAGCAGGCAAGAAGGAGAGAGAGTGAGTTGGCCAGCGCTGGCAAGCTAGGCTGGACTATAAAAATGTCAGCGCCCACCCCTAGTGACACATCTTCAAGGCTCTACCGCCCAAGAGGCTCCACTAGCTGGGCATTGAATGGGAGGTGTCATCACAAACACAGGGGGACATTTTATATCAAACCATCACGGTGTCTGAAAGGGTGTAACACATTGTAGGCGCCTGGACAACGGCAGCTAAGAAGGAGTGATTTCCACTGGCTTGCACGTGGGCCAGAGCGGATCCGACTGTGCGTAACACCTGCTCCTCGCTGGGGCCTCCTTGGGCATTCTAATCATGCTCCTACCCACTCTTTTCCATGAAAGCTTTCGGTACATCACCTCCAGAAACTGCGGTTTTCTTAAAGCCCCTAGATCCCACATCACTCTTGATTCCTACAGAGCCAGGAAGTAATCATGCCTTACTCCCCTGCCCACACCCCCATGAGCAGACAGGAAATCACAGCCACTCGTAAACAGTGTAAGTGGGTTAGGGCTTTTAAAAATACAAATTGAAAGCTGCCTTTGATGACTTGATGAGGGTGAATGTGCCCCAGGGACACAGCTTCCCCACACATTCATTTGCTCATTCAGCCTGCAGCGAACCCCTGTGCCCCTTCACAGGAAGGGAGGGGCAGAGTCAGGCCTGAGCCTCAGTTTCTGTATCTGCATGATGTCCCTGAACTGTGCTAAGTGTTGGGACATACACGGCACCTGTACCACAGGACAGTGATATGGGCGAAACAAGATCAGAGGGAGCTCCATCTCTGGGGTTTGGGGGCAATGGGTTAATTTCACTTCCTTCTTAAAGCTCTAAGACTTACCTTAGCTTTATATGTATGTGTGTGTGTAGGTAGGTATGTATTGTATTGTATATGTAGGCAGAGACAGGGAGAGGTTGTAGTTCTTTGACAATTAGAAAGAACAATAAAATTATTTTTCATTTAAAAATATTTCTATTTATTTGCAAGCAGAGAGATGGATGGACGGACAGATGGATAGATAGATAGATAGATAGAAAGAATGGGAATGCCAGGACCTCCAGCCACTGCAAACGAACTCCAAATGCATGTGCCACTTTGTGCATCTAGCTTACATGGGTACTGAGGAATCGAACCCAGGTCCTTAGGCTTTGCAGGCAAGCAAAGCGCCTTAACCACTGAGTCGTCTCTCCAGTCCCAATGAAATTATTTTTCTTGCTGCAGGTTACGTGAGGTGGAGTTTCTGACTCCATTAATGTTCACTTCCTTCCTAGGAGTAAAGAAAGTTGACTTTGGTTACATCTGGGTGAAGGGGAGGCCAAGCAGGGAGTAAGGCTTCCCAAATCTGTCGGAATAAAGAGCCTCAGGGAAGAGTGCTGGGGACTTGGGGCGAGGGCTTGGAAATCTGCAGTTTCTGGAGGTGAAACACAACAATTTTATTTCACAGAAAAGAGCAGAAAACGTGGGAAGCAAGGCTAAAATGCCCAGTGTGGAGCCAGTGGTTACTAACAGTCTGGGTGGTTTTTCGTCTTTTTTCCTTTCTGGATAAGGAATTTTTTTTGGGGGGGGGAGGGGATGATAAAAGTAAGAAGATGGACTGGAAAGTAGTGCCATGACAGACCACTTATCAAGCAGGTGTGGGGATCTATCGTGATCCGCAGCACAGAATCGATAGAAAAACCAATCACCGTGTAAATGTTAGTTAAGCATCCAGGATGTATTGCCCACTGATGCCACAGTGGAATAACCTTAGAAACTCCCCCAGAAGCCTCCCACTTCCTGGGAGAACTTGACTTCCTGAGGGAGATGCCTCACGAACCAATTGGATACTTCACCTTTTTTGTTGGTTTTCTGAGGTACGGTTTCTCCCTACCCCAGGCTGACCTGGAATTCACCTATGTAGTCTCAGGGTGGCCTCAAACTCACAGCGATCCTCCTACCTCTGCCTCCCGAGTGCTAGGATTAAGGGTGTGTGCCACCACGCCCAGCCCAACTGGGTGCTTCAAAACGAGTGTCTGCATTCTCTGGAGGGCCCTGGACCCCTGGCCACCAGGAGGAACAAGCAGGTGACATAGTTGTTTTAAGATTCCCAGCTGTGCAGTCCCATAATAGAAAACCCAGAAGACCTACATCTCTCCCTCACTTCTCTCCGCCCCCCCCCAACCCCCGCCGCCCAGATAAAAACCAGAGACGAAAACTGGCATCTGGGAAGGGTTGCCAAACTTAGCAAATAAAGATATGAGACACTCATTTCAAATTAATTTAAGATTAACAACAACAATAACCATTAGTGCATCCCAGTCCTGTGCAGTATTTGGAACATCCACTAAGTTACACTGCTCGTGTCAAGTGGCCTGGCTGTAGAGTCACCAGCCTGGAATTTGAGTCATGAGTCCCTTGGCTATGAGAACTTGAGTGTTCACTGGTCCTCAGGGCCTCTGTGTAACGTTACCGCTTTACGGTGTGCAGAGGAGGGTGGTGAGAACTGAATGGGGCGCTCAGCCTAGGTTGCTGCATCCGATGGTGCTCAGGAAAATAGATGTGTGTGGTCGTCAGGGCCAAGTGGGAATTACCACATAGAACCTGAGCACTCTTGATTTACTGCCTGGGCTTGCCTGAACTCTTGATATTTCCTTTCCGTTCTTTATTATTATCTTTTAAAATTATTTGTTTATTATTTATTTATTTTCCAGGAGTGGGGAGGAAAGAGGGAAGGAGGGAGGGTTTAGACTTGCCGGGGCCTCCTGCCTCTCCAAATAAACTCGGATGCACGCGCCACTTTGTGCATTTGGCTTCACGTGGGTGCTAGGGAACCCAGCTGGGGCTGTCAGGCTTTGCAGGCAAGCGTCATTAACTGCTGAGCCCTCTCTGCAGCGCCTCCTTTCCATCCTTGACTCCTTGACGTGCGTTTCTGCCTGTGGCTGGCTTTGGCTCTGCAGAGACTGAGAAGTAGGCTTTGATGTGTCAGGCCTAGGCCAGCTCTGTTCTCATGGGCCTGCTTCAGCCAGAGATAATGACCAATGAGAGGGGTAGTGAGGGGGCTTAGCTTTTCCTGAGGGGCCAGTGTCCCACGTTACTGCTGTCAGGTACCTTGTGACCCACCGCCACAAACACAGCAAGCTCCCAGAGCCGAGGGGTTCACCCAAGCTATTCCCTGCCTGGAATGCTTACACTCCTCTTAACCCACCACCATGCCCTGGGCCTTCAGATCTCCCTTTAAGGCTGTCACAGAGGCTCTTCCTGGTTTACTTCCAGACCCCACTTCCGAGTAAGCCTCCCTTGCACACACTCTCAGAGAACTCCAAGCCATGTCCTTCCCTGGCTATGTAATCTTGAGTAACTTACTTCGCCTCCCAATCCGTGTTCCCTACTTTACAGAGCTGTGCAGGACAGAGACCCTAACCAGTGCTCTGTAGGACAGCGTCATTAGTCTGTCTCTGCTGGAAGGGGTGCTCCATGGTCTCATGAGCCACACCTGTTCACTTGCTTATGTCTACCCACCTGGTGACCAGCAGCACCTGACACCTGGCCGGTGCACTGTAAGGTCTGTTATATCAAAGAACACGAAGAACAGTCTTAGCCTGTCTTAAGTGCTTGGTGCCATGTTCAGAGTTGAGCTGGTTAATCTCCAGTGGTGATTTTTTTTTTTTCGTTTGTTTGTTTTTGCGGGAGGGCGGTGGGGGAGGGACCCACCGTGATTCCATTTTAAGCTGAAGAAGCTGAGGCTTCGAGAAGTGAAGGTTAAATAGCCAGAGCAAGTTGACATACTCTTATCTACCATGTTACACCAAGGTGAAGGGACAGGCTTGGATTTCTAGAGCAATTACAGGCAGGGGGCAGGGCGGGAGGCAGGCCTAGGGCAATGCCAGAGCAAGCAGGGCCCAGGGCCAGCAGAGGCCAATCACTTTAGGCTAGACTGGGCAGGACCACTACAGATGGTGCAAGAAGCCAAGGGAAAAATGATATGCCAGGAAGAACCCAGAAACATCCACAGGTCTAAAATGTCTTTATTTAAAGTGCTTAGTTTTTTTTTAAAAAAATATTTATTTATTTATGAAAGAGAGACAGAGAGAAAGAGGGAGAGGGAAGAAGAGAGAGAGGAAGGGGGAGAGAGAGTGAGTGTGGGCGTGTCAGGGCCTTCTGCCACTGCAAACAAACTCCAGACACATGTGCTACTTTGTGGATCTGGCTTTATGTGGGTACTGGGGAATCGAACGCAGGCCATCAAGCTTTGCAAGCAAACACCTTTAACTGCTAAGCCTTCTCTCAAGCCCTAAAAGTGCTTGTTTTATTTAACATGTGTACATACTGTTTTTCTGATTACAAAGCTATATATAATGTGTGTGTATCAGAAAAAAATGAGAAAATTAGGAAACTATTTTTCTTACTCAGAAATAGCTATCATCAAATTATGTTTTTCTCCCTAACTGTTTCCATTTCCCACAGAATTAGAATCAAACCATATTTTCAGTTTTATAGGCTCTTTTTGTTACTTGGTGTTCTATCATGGGCATTTTCCCACACTGTTAAAGAAAAACGGAAAATGTCATTTTCATAACACGTATTGATGCTTTTCTGATAAATTTGCAATGATCTTGTAAAAAACTGAATACGGAAAAACTAGAAGAGTCTAATAATCTCATCCTAAGATAATAATTAACAGGTTTAAAAAAATAATAAACGAGTGTTTCACCATACCTAGCAGAGAGACAGAATGGGTGCGCCAGGGCCTCTGACTGTCCGAGGGAAGCTGGAGACCAGTTTAAGTGGAAGGTACCTGGGGCATGCACATCAGCTGTACCAGGTCGGGGGTATACAGTTTTTTTTTTTTTAAATCAGGTTCATTATGATTTCAGTATATATTTAACAAATAAACAGGAGAAAACTTTTTCTCATGATACAAACTGCAGAATAGTAGCATTCAACAAAATCTTGGTTAGGGGGACTGGATTGAAGAAGTTTGAGAAATATTTTTCTTGTGTACTTGCTATGGCTAAAAGGAATATTTTTGCCACTAGAAGACAATCTTCAAGATATTTTTAATGAATGTCTCTTTCTCAGATTACTACTCAGTGTGGCAATGCTTTCTGGAGATGATCCATCCATCCATCCATCCATCCATCCATCCATCCATCCATCCATCCGATAGACTATTAACAATGAAACTGTTGCCCCGTGCGCTGCTAAGCCCTGGTCACATGGTGGAGAGCAGACTGCCACAGACTGCCTTCCAGGGACTCTCATTCGACTTAGGGAGAGAAAACAAAACAAAACATATAATCAGCCACAGCAGGAAGGCCTGCACTCTCTGAATGATAAACAGTATTGTTATTTATTAAAAATATATATATATTGGGCTGGCGAGATGGCTCAGTGGTTAAGACACTTGCCTGCAAAGCCTAAGGACCCTGGTTTCTAGTCCCCAGTACCCATGTAATGCCAGAAGCACAAGGTAGTGCATGCATCTGGAGTTTGTTCATTGCAGTGGCTAGAGGCCCTGGCACCCCTATTCTCTCTCTCTATCTGTCTCTCTCTCTCTCTTTCTCACTGTCAAATAAATTATAATAATAAATAGTATTCTAAAAAATATTTATTTATGAGAGAGAGAGAATATGGGTATGTCAGGGACCCCTGCCACTGCAGACAACCTCCAGATGCATTCACCACTTTGTGCATCTGGCTTCATGTGGGTACTGGGGATTTGAACCCGGACCACCAGGCTTTGGGAGCAAGCATCTTTAACCTCGGAGCCTAGCTCCCCAGCCCCAGCCATATTTTTATTTTATTATAACGATGTCAAGAACGTTTTATAGTACTGGGAAACATTAAAAAATGTCTCATGCCTGACTTTTAAAAGATGTTCCCTGAGTTTTCTGTTCTTTAGAATGAGTCCATCGCTTGCAGACTTTACTCATTCTGTGCTTATGGAGACCTTTCCCCGCCCAGGCACTAAGCTGGAGTCGCACATTCTGGCACATTCCCTAGGGAGGACAGGCAGTGTGTTGAAGAGCCGGAAGTCTGGACCAGACAGCCTGGGTTCTGTGTCAAGACCTGTCCCCTAAACTCAGTGCCTCAGCTCCCTCCTGTGCTAAATGGCAGTAGTTAACAATCACAGAAGTGCTGTGAATATTAAATGAGATAAAGTGAAAGGTGTCTATGCTAGTACCTGTCACATGCTTGGGCTACAAACACAGGGTTTTCAATTGAGGCTTATGTTCTCACTGGGGAAACAAAGGATTTCAATGTCCTTTAAATGTCCCTATGTATGGAAACTTCTGGAGGGAGGAAGGGAGAGAGGGAGGGAAGGAGGAAAAGCATTTGAAGAAGGGAGGGAGAGAAAAAAAGAACAAAGGTAAGGAGAGGGAAGGAGGAGAGAGGGAAGAAGAAATGTGGAAGGAAGCCAGGTGTGGTGGTCCGAGCATGGAATCCCAGCCCTTGGGAGGAGCTGAGGCAGGAGGATCTCCAGGACTTCACAGCCAGCAGAATGAGGCCCGGAAAAGGAATCAAGCAGAGGGAGAGAAGGCCTCCTCTGGGCTGGGGAGATGGCTCAGCGGTTAAAGGCTCTTGCTTGTGAAGCCTACCAGCCTGGGCTCTATTCCCCAGTACCCACTAAAGCCAGATGCACAAAGTGGCGTTTGCATCTGGAGTTCATTTGCAGTGATAATAAACTTTGGTGTGCCCATTCCCCACCCCCTTCTCCAAATAATATTAATAATAATAATAAGCAGCAAGAAGGCCCCCATACCTACAAGTCCAAAGGTTCTCCAAGTTGTAGCCGAGCAGAATGAGGGTGGGGGCTGGAAATAAGGGCGTGGTCTTCGGGGGTGGGGGATAGAGGTCTGGGGGGCGGCGCTGGAGACAGGGTCTGGAGATTCAGGTCTAGGGATTGGAGATGGAGATTGGAAGACGAGGGCTGGAGAAAGGATATGGGAGAGGCTGGAGTCTGGAGATGTGGGTGCTGGAGACAGGATCTGGAGATGGGGGCCTGGGGACAGGGCCTGCGAACGGAGGAGGTTGGAGGTCTGGGAGGTGGACATGTGGGGTCGGGAGATGGAGAGGGAGGTCTGTGAGATGGAGATGTAGAGTCTGGAGATTGGGGGAGTTTCTGGGCACCAAGCATCCCTCCGTGTGTCTGCGCAGAGAGCACCTTCGCGGACACGCTGACTCCCGCGCGCCTGGGCCAAGCCCGCTTCAGCGCCTGCCCGCCGCCGCCGCCCGCCAGCCACGACGCGGCCAACTTCGACAACAACGAGCTGGAGAACAACCAGGTGGTGGCCAAGCTGGGTCACCTGGCGCTGGGCCGCGCCGCCGTCCCGGCCACCGCCCCGGGCCCGCCCCCGTCCGACACCAACGCCGCATCCTCCTCTTCTTCCTCCTCCTCCACCTCCTCCTCCGCAGCCGCAGCCGCCGCGATCCCCTGCGGACCCCGGGAGCGGCCCCGGCCCGCGTCGTCGCCCGCGCTGCTCGAGGCCGACCTGCGCTTCCACGCCACGCGCGGGCCCGACGTGAGCCTGTCTGCGGACCGCAAGGTGGCCTGCGCGCCTCGGCCCGACGGCGGCCGCACCCTGGTCTTCTCGGAGCGCCCGCTGCGGCCCGGAGAGAGCCTCTTCGTGGAGGTGGGACGCCCGGGGCTCGCGGTGCCCGGGGCGCTGGCCTTCGGCATCACGTCGTGTGACCCCGGCGCGCTGCGACCCTCCGAGCTCCCCGCCGAGCCCGACGCGCTGCTCGATCGCAAGGAGTACTGGGTGGTGGCGCGCGCAGGGCCGGTGCCCAGCGGAGGCGACGCGCTCAGCTTCACCCTGCGGCCCGGAGGCGACGTGCTGCTGGCGGTCAACGGGCGTCCCAGAGGACGCCTGCTGTGCGTGGACACCACGCAGGCCCTCTGGGCCTTCTTCGCCGTGCGCGGTGGCGCTGCGGGACAGCTGCGCCTCCTCGGTGAGTCCCTTCTGCCCCTGGCCCTGTCTCCCCAGCATCCCCTACCTGGATCACCTGTTAGGAGTTCCTCCATCAGTAGGTCCCTGGTGTGTGTGGGGGGGAGTGCTCCCTCTACCACAGTGAACCACTCAGCCAGACAGGTGTAACAGGCTGGTGTCCTCCGGGCTTGATAGCCAGTGTTCCATCTATTAAGTGGTAGGTGTGATTTCTTTTTTTAATATTACCCTTGTTATGATGGGGATTTACAGTGACGCGATCACCTTGCTACATGTTAGGCTTGTTAGAAGATACCCGTATGTAATGTGTATTAAGTGTAGAGACAAATGTGGTGACATCTGCACAAAATGCCACCGAGGCTTGAGCTATCCTGCTCTGAGATAGTCTTGCTTTTGCTCATGCCACCTATTGACAAAAAAAGCCTACAAGGTGTGGGCCAGGCCCCAGGCTCTAAGGCAAGGGTTCCCCAAGGACAGGACACACCCACTATGCACATGAGAAAGTCAGATGCTGGAAAGGACTGCATCGGTGTGACATCTGCTGCCGCATAGGGGCTTCGCTCCCCCAGCGTGATGGAGTGAGGGAAGCCTTCCTGGAGGCGTGCCTCCACTCTCCTGGGGCAGATCACTGCTGCCTTTTTATGCTCCTGATAGCCCTGTGGGTCTGTATTATTATCCCCATCGGCAGATGAGAACTGAAGACAGAGAGAGTGATAGTCCCAAAGTCACACGGCTAATCAGCCATGAGATGCTGGGCACATTACACTGCAGGGCCTGTAGCCATTGCAAACCAACTCCATATGCACGTGCCACTTTGTGCATATGGTTTTACCTCGGTACTGGGGAATCGAATCTGGGTCCTTAGACTTTGCAGGCAAACGCCTTAACTGCTGAGCCATTTCTCCAGTCCTTAAGAGTCCTTCTTATCCCCACCCAACCTGTCCCCTGCACCTCAGGAAGAACCCAGAGGAGCCTTGGTTGCTCAGGAAGAGAAAGTACAAGGGAAGGGACTGCTTGTGGTCAGCAGACTTGTCCTCTGGCCCAGCCGTGATACACACGCACTCCTCCCTCTAGCCGGGTGGAGGAAGGGGCATTTCTCTTTCTCCTAAGCAGTTATCTGTCACTGTCTGAACTAGCATTGAACTGCAGTGTGGAGAACATTGATCCATTTTGACTGTACCCACAGACAGGGATCTGGGAAGTGACAAAGCCTGAGTCTAAGTGCCCCGGGCCAAAAGGGAACCTTGCGAACACATCTAACTCAGAAGTCCCAGAGTGTCTTAAGTGGACTCAGGAAAGCTGGATCTATGCATTGAGGTGTTGGACACCTCAAGGCATTGATAGGATATCATGTGTGTCCCCTGTGTTGGCCCCACTTTTAGGCAGGCCCTTGTCATGATGGCGTGGTTCCTCCAGAACCAGGCTCACCTCTCAGTGGCTTGACTCCTCCCTTTCACAATAGTTCTAGAGAACCATGCTGGAATCAAGGAGTGGATGTTCTTAATGGCCTGACCAGGGTGTGTGGAACTGAAGTAGGGCCCCATGGGAACAGCCCAAAGCTATTTTTTTCATTTTTTAAAAATTATTTTATTTATTTACTTACAGAAAGAGGGAGAGAGAGAGAGAGAATGGGCGTGTCAGGGCCTCCAGCCACTGCAAACAAAGTCCAGATGCATGCGCCCCCTTGTGCATCTGGCTAATGTGGGTCCTAGGGAATGGAACCTGGGTCCTTTGGCTTTGCAGGCAAACGTCTTAACTGCTAGGCCATACCTCCAGCCCTCGTGTTTTTTAAAAACATTTTATTGACAACTTCCATCCATATAGACAATATACCATGATCATATTTCCCTCCTACCATTGTCCCCCCCCCAATCCCAAATCTCCCCTCCACTGAATCCCTTCTTTCCAACTAATCTCTCTTCTATTTCGATGTCATCATTTTTTTCTCCTATTATATAGGCCTTATGTAGGTAGTATCAGCCACTGTAAGATCATGAGTGCCACAAGCACTTTGTGTCCGAAAGACAGTATTGCAAAGCAGTCTTCCCCTGCCTTTGGCTCTTACATTCCCTGTACCATTCCTTCTTCCATGATTCCTGAGCCTTGGAGGGTGTGATAGAGATGTCTCAGTTAGTGATGAACACTCCACTGTCCCTTCTTCTCAGCACTTCCATGAGTTTTGAGTCTCCGCGGTGGTTGCCACCACCTGAAAAGAGAAGCTTCTTATGCCTTTAGATTGAAATTCTTTTTCTTCTTCTATTATTCCCTGAATTCCTAAGACTCAAGGCCATTTCTGAACTAGGAATGCAAACTGGGCAGGTACAGCACAGACATCTTCCACAATTATATGAGGTCACCCGTCCTTAGCAGAACCCTGGGAAGTCAACCCTGGGAGGCCACTCTTGTCACTGGACAGACGGTGAAAACCAAAGTTCAGTGTCATGAACAAGCACAGGGGCTAAAAAGGGCCCTGTGGCTTCCCAGTGGTCCTCACAGAGTCTCTGTGGCTCTCAGGTACCCTGCAATCCAGTCCTGCGACCACAACTCCATCAGGGTCTTTCAGCGGCTCCCAAGACGATAGTGATTCAGATATGACCTACAGTGTCAACCAGTCCTCCTCAGCGTCAGAGTCATCGCTGGGTAAGGAAATGCAAGCCCCATGGGCTGTGGGGGGTGGGGGGAAGTAGGGCAAGGGCTGGGAGCCTGGCTTCCTTGGCCATGCTAGTGGCTTTGGTCTTTTGTGGCTGAGCTGGCTGCATCCTTGCGTCCTTCCCTTCCCTCTGCTGTATTCAGCTGGGGGCAGAAATACTGAGGTTTGGTATCCCAAAAGCTGATCCCCAAAGTGGCGCCTTATCTTTGTGTTTGGTGGAATAGGGTAGAAAAAGGTACAGAGTCCAGAAGATTAAACCCAAACTGGCATCTCTCCAAATTGTCTCCCACCATTTCCACCATCGAAGCGCTGTTCTTGGGGGTCCTTGGCGTTGCCCAGCAGAGTCCACTCGAGACCCACGTCATTAACGGTTGTCCTGTTTCCCTTTTGGCAGTGACGGCCCCCAGCTCCCCTCTGAGCCCCCCACTGTCCCCAGTCTTCTCTCCCCCGGAGCCAGCTGGCAGCAGGAACGGCGAGTGCACAGTGTGCTTTGACGGCGAGGTGGACACGGTCATCTACACGTGTGGACACATGTGCCTCTGTCACAGCTGTGGCCTGCGACTCCGGAGGCAAGCACGGGCCTGTTGCCCCATCTGCCGGCGGCCCATCAAGGACGTCATTAAGATCTACAGGCCGTAGCTGGGCAGTAGGCTTGGCCAAAGCAAGGTCACCTTTCTGAAACCCCTACTGGTTGGGCAACATCATGGCCACCAGGGGATCAGGAGCCATGTCTCCTCTGCCACTCTGCAGTGATGGGCAAGGCGGGACAGTGTGGAGTTAAGGCCTTGTGGGCCTAAGCTCAAGCTTCTGGCTCAAAAAAAAAAAAAATGCTTTGTACCCCCCAAAGCTCTTTCTAAAAGCCAGTCAGCAACTGCCTGGCAGATTGCCCGCCCCTTGGTGACTGACCTTCAGCTGAGAATGGGCACCTTCTGTCTGTGCAATGCGTCTTTCCAGGTCGGGTTGAGTGTGTGCGGGGCTCGGGGAACAACATTGAGAGAATGAGTGAGAGAGTGTATGGGTATTTTATTCAGAGATCTATCTGTCTCCTAGAGGGTATTTAACACTACGGACTGTGCAATCTGGGACTGAAAGGGTAGTGTGACGGTTGTCTGCTTTCTGGGGATGTCATTTTCTGGGATGAGCTGGCCTTGAATGTATGTAGCCTGAACCTACACAGAACTTCGTCAATAGTATAGAAAGAGACATTCAGATTTTTCAAAGGGGAGGCAAAAACGAACTCCACTGCTTGCTTACGCCTCCCAAGCAGCGGTTCCTGGTGAGGGGGAAGGTAGGCGGAGAACATCAGAGAACAAGTCACTTGTCACTTCTGACTCATGTTTAGAGGTGTGTATTTATGGCAGCTGAGATGGCAGCATCTCAGATTCCTTCACCCCCAGCTAGTGTCACAAAGCACCTCGCCCCTCCGCTCCATCCCTTTTCCGTTAGGCTTTTGTGATATCCCTCCTGTCCTCTGGAGCGCTCCCCGGGCAGCGGACAGGTCTAGAGGCAGTTGACTCCCCTGGACTTGGAAATGGCACGGCAGAGCTCGAACACCACTCTGCATCGCCTGTGGAATGAAGAAGGGCCGTGGGCATGGCTAGGTGACCTGCTGGCAGAAAAAGCGGGAGACATCCCACCTGGTCCGCACTTTGGCCCACATCTTCTCTGCAGATCGCTAAGGGGTTAACTAATAAGCCTGTTAGCTTAGTCATGAGGCACTGATTGAAAACGCTTTTTTTCTTTCTTTCTTTTTTTTTTATTGGAACTCTCCTCTTCCCTGGCCTATTTGCTCATACTTCTTGGGACCCTGGCTGTGTTCCCCTCCAATTCAGTCAGGCCTATATCTGTAGCCCCCCCCCCCAACTCCTGCCCCAGATCTCAGGGCTAATGTGCTGGCCAGACTCTCTCTTTCCTTCTGAAGAGCCCCTAGTTCTTGGCTCTGCCTGTCCTGAGCCTTACCTATAGGGAAGTTCCCTGGCCTCTCTCCTGCTGGGGAGCCTGGTGCCCCAGCTGTCCAGGGACTCTTGGGAGGGCCTGCTCAACATTTGCAAGAGCTCAAGGCACCCTGCAGAGAGCATCTGTGTTTCTTGCAACTCCTAATCTCGCCATCTCTTGCTAAAGGGGACTTTCAGGGGGCGGGGGGGTGAAACACATTCATGTAACAGTCTTTGGAGGGAGCTGAGCCTTCCCAGATCCCCCTTTTAAAATATTTTTATTTTAGAGAGGGTGAGGGGGGAGGGAAGGGACGGAGGAAGAGAGAGAATTGGCACACCAGGGCCTCAGCCACTGAAATTGACTGCCAGATGCTTGCGCCACCTAGTGGGCATGTGCGGCCTTGCGCTTGCCTCACCTTGGTGCGTCTGGCCTATGTGGGATCTGGAGAGTAGAACATGGGTCCTTAGGCTTCGCAGGCAAACACCTTAACCGCTAAGCCATCTCTCCAGCCCCAGAACCCCTTTGAAAGCAGCCCCTCAAGCCTGGGCAGTTCCCTTGGGAGGCTTGAGCTCTTGGGCCGGCCCGCATTGCTTGTCTGGCTATGAGTGTGGGGGGTTCAAAGCCCCTTCTTCCCCTCCCCCCTCCAGCCTCCAGCAAGAGCCTGAGATTTCTCCCTAGGGAATTTTAACTTTGTACATGGACCTTTTGAGGAGCTCTTGGAGCCCTGGCTTTTACCTAGGCAAGAGTTTGAGCATCTGACAGTCCTGGGCGCCCAGCTGAACTTGCTCAGTGGGAACCTTCCCTTCGTGCTGGGTGTGGGACAGAGCCACCCTGTCACCAGGACTGTGACTCTCCATGAAGCCTTGCCGCTGACTGGATCGAGATGCAGTCGCTAACCGCTGTGCTCTCAGCGCCCCAGGCCCCAGGGGAGCCCGCTCCTCTCCTGCCTTTCGCCCCCCACCCCCCCCCGGGGCTGGCTGCCCTTTGAGTTGCAGCAGCGGACACTCACAGCCACCACAGGGGACACATAGTGACTGAGCTCCTGGTGACCTGTTACCTGGGTAGAAAGAGCCAGAGCCTGTTTAACCTGCTCTGCCGTCACTATAAATAGATTCCCTGTTCCTCAGAGGAGCCAGGCAGGTATTTCTGTCCTAAAATTCAGACATTTTCTGGTGCTCTGAATGATGGGGCAATGCATGTGTTTTGGGGCCATCTCAACCAGGGGCACGAGAAAGGAAGAGGAGTCGGCGTCTTCTGTTTAGGCCTACCACATGCCTTGATGTGGAGCCAAAGAGGCGCCTTCATACGTCAAGCCTGTGTGCAGGTCTTAATGCCACATCGAGTCCCATCAAAGACTGTGCTGGCTAGGAAGCACAGCGTCTGTGGACCATGATGAGAGCCCCATCCTCCTTAGCTGTGAGATGCCAGGCCTTTCAGCATCCCAGTTGGAGATGTTCAGCTGAGGAACACTGCCACGCACACCCACCCACCCACCCACCCACACACACACAACTACAAAACTAAAGTGTTGTTTCCATTTGGCAGATGACAGCTGAGGTCTTGTGTGCAAAAGGTCACACAACAGGCAGGGGCGGGGCTAGTTGTGAAGCCCAGCGTGTGCTGTCCCGGTCATTGGGTCATTGCACCCCCACTGCCTGCCGTGGCTCTCAGGAGACTCCAAGCTGCCCCAGTGTTTGCCCCGGAGCCCACCTGGAGGGCCTGGGCACTGGCATTTATGCACGGGCAGTAGCAAGAGTAACAAGTGTCATTTAAGGCTCACGTGCTCACTTCCCACTTGCTCCCGGTGGGCCAGGGCTGTGTGAGATCATGGCTGTAGCCTAAGGTCTTCTGCTCCATGCGGGGCAGTTTTGGGAGGCGGCCTACGGGCTTGGTCCAAGCCTTTCCAGGACCTCGTGCTCTCAGACAGCACCCCTGAGCCTTCCAGAATTTCAGGCTCATTGCCCACTGTGTGCCTCACAAGCCCCAGAGGCCAAGAGTGGGAATGCAGGAGGCCAGGTGACAGCCCATTTATAAGGCAACCCGGTCCCTGTCCAGTTGGCATCTCCTGGAAAACAGCTATATGCCAGGCAAAATGGGCCCCTCCTCCTACAGCATTCCTGGGGCAGAAAACCTTGGGATTTAGCTCCTCAGGCAACTGCCTTCATCTGAGCTGTGACAAGCTTTCTCACTCGCTTGGCACCCGTGCATCCGGGCATGGGGTTGAGGACAGGGACCAGAGACAGCCTGCAGGAAATGTGCAGCCAGGAGGGACGTGGCCCAGTCATACGCTAAGTTTTTTTTTTTTTTTTTTCAGGGTTTGGCTTTTTATTGACACGAACACAAAGGCAGCTGTGGTAATGGGGTGAGGGACCCAAAAGCAGAAATCGCGCTTCTCATCTGGAGGCTTCATTGAGACTACAAAGTGGGCGTGAGCTGATCTGACCCCTTTGGAGTCAGGTCCTGTGCTAGCGCGTGGTGGGTACTCGGCGAGGGACTGCAGACTAGAGCAGAAGCCAGGCGGGACAGTCAGAGGTCCGCCCAAATGGCAGCACGTATACGTAGACAGAAATTCATTCGGCAGACGTTAGCTGAGTGCTCACTGGATGTGGGCTGAGGATGATGAGAGAGGGTGTGCCCTGCTCTGATGCCAGGGTGGTACCACTACGAGAGTGCAGGACATAGGGACGCATGGCTTTCTTGAACATCCTGTTGCCTTGGGTCCCATCTAGGTAAGCAAGTGCCCATCGAGCATCCCACACTCACAGTAGACTGTGCAGGGTCCTGTGTGGTCAGCGAGCTCCTGCCAGATGCCAGGATTCCCCTGGTTAATCCTCACCCCTGGGTCTTGTAGGACGTCACTTGCAAGATGACTACCTGCTTCTTCCAGTCACTGGCAACTGCCCCTCCCACCCCATGAGAGCCCCCAAGTTCCAGTGGAGAATGGCATTGTGCAGTGAGAGGCAATGACTTCCCACCACTCTATCCATCCCGCCCTGGCACGGGGGGGCGGGGAGCACAGGCTCAGGAACATGTGGCCTCTGGCGTTTCTCACTGTCCTATCTAAATCCCTAATGAAAGGACCTATGTGACAATCTGTCTGTGCCTTATGAAAGGGTCTGTGCACTTTTTCTTCCCCTCTCCTTTTAAAAAGCAACTTTTCAAAGTGGACAAGGGACTAGTTGACACAGCGGGGTTCTAGAAGCCCATGAGCAATGGCTAACACCTCTTTCCATTGTCTTGGCTGGAGTGATGAAAGTGTCCCTCACCCTGTGCCCCCCCCCCACCTGTGTACAGACCTTTTGAAACGTGTCTGTTATTCGGACTTTCCTGATTCAATACTGTGACTCTCCAATACCATCTAGTCTTTGGGGGATCGTGCTAATGGTTTTAGAGCTTGGGGAGTGGGCTGGGAAGGGTTTGCACTGGTCTTTGTGTGTGTTCGGATATTTGTTTGTTTTTATCTGTTTTATATTAACATTAACTTTCCTGTTTGAAAAAAAAACAAATACAATTTTGGCTTGATTTAAAAAAAAAAAAAGTCTCTGTAGAACTCAATTTAAAAAATCATACTGGTGCTGGGTGTGGTACACATGTCTGTAATCCCAGAATCAGAAGGCAGAGGTAGGAGGGTCGCCATGAATTCAAGGCCAGCCTGGGACTACAGAGTGGGTTCCAGGTCAGCCTGGGTTACCGTCAGACCCTACATCCACACAACACACACACACACACACACACACACACACACAAACACAACACACACACTCATACTGGCACATAATATTGGGAAGTAGATGCGACAAATCCAAATCTTTGTTAGCCTTAAAAAAACAATGTCTATAGAGCGTTGACAATCTTTAGTGCTTTTGCCAAGTAACCCAGCTCTGATAACATATCGCAAGGAAATCCTTACTTGTGTGTGGTGTGGTGTGTGTGGTGTGTGTGGTGTGTGCAGATGTGCACACCCCGGGTGTGCATGTGCAGAGAGCAGAGGAACATGTCGGGTGCCCTCCTCATCACTTGTCTGCGTATTGCCTTGGGACGGAGTCTCTCTCGTAATGGGGAGCTGCTTGGATAGCAAGTGATCTTACTCACCAAACCATCTTCCCAGCGCCAGGAAGTCCTTTTTGTTTAATTAAAAAATATATTTTTCTTTATTTGAGAGATTTTGTGTATGTGTGCATGTGAGACAGACCGAGAGAGAGAGAGAATGGGCACACCGGGACCTCCAGCCACTGCAAACAAACTCCAGATGCATGCGCCCCCTTGTGCATCTGGCTTTATGTGGGTCCTGGGGAATTGAACCTGGGTCCTGTGGCTTTGCAGGCAAGTGCCTTAATCGCTGAGCCATCTCTCCAGCCCCAGGAAGTCCTTTTTAATTAAGATGAGCTCGGTGTGTAAAGATGTTTGTTACAACATGGCTTATACTAGCAGGAAGCTAAGCACTCCTAATGATCACCCAACAAGGTACGCTCACCCCAAGTTTCCATCCCGAGTGACAGAGAACCAGCTGGGGCAGGTTTGGAGAAGAGGAGACAGAAAGAACTTAGGCGTGGCATAGGTTGAGTGGCTCTGGCATTTGAAACACTCCATGGGGTTTGGTCTCTGCTCCTTGCTGTGCCCTCCTTGTTTCTCACCCTTTCCCAGGCAGGCTCTTGAGACTCTCTGCAGGTCCAGCCTAGATTCTGCCATCAAATATCCCCTTCACGTACTATCAGCCCTTCCTTGGGAACCCCAACACCAGGGAAATATGGCTGTGATTGTCCAGACCTAGGATGTATGTATGCCTCCCTCCCTGCCCTGAGGAGAGCTGCCGTCTCCTGAATTCCACAGGCTGGAATGGGCAATTCTTCTTACCAAAGAAAAATCTGAACAATGAAGGGGCATGCTGGGCAGACAAAACAACAGATAGCTCCGCAGGGAAAGGTTGGGTACATCATGAGAGGAACAATATTGTGGAGCTATGTCGTGAAGCCAGGCAGCCTGACTGTGACACTGGGTGAGACTGAACCTCGTTGTGCCTCAGTTTCTTCGTCTGTAAGCAAGTCACGCTAGCTCCTGATTTTAGGGTGGGTGTGAATACTACTGGGATCATGCTGGAGAGATGTGCTATGGCCAACAGACAACAACTGGTAGAAGCATTTATAACCTGGGAGCATGTTTATATTAGAAAAATGATGGGGACTGGAATGATGATTCAGTGGTTAAGGGTGGCTACTTGCAAAGCCCGGAAGCCCAGGTTCGATTCCCCAGTACCCACGTAAAGCCAGGTGCACAAAGTGACACATGCATCTGGAGTTCTTGTATGGTGGCAGAAGATCATGGTGTACCCATACTCACTCTCTGTCCCTCTTTCAAATAAATAAAAATAGCTTTTTGAAATGATGGGAACAGAGGTAGGCAGATCACCACAAATTCAAAGCTAACCTGGCATAAATAGCAAGTTCCAGGCTAGCCATGGAAAAACAAGGTATGAAATCACCTATGGTCTAGCCTGGAGGAGGCAAACAGACTGTCTATGCATTGGGACCACCACAGAAAAGTGGTACAGTATGCCCACTGGGCCTGAGTGATATATAGTGACTGCTATGTGGTTTCCATGTTTTCCTATAGTGATCAAGTATGAACTTCTATTTAAACTTATGTCTGGAAAGAAAAAAAAAAAAAATCTCACTACTCTGTAAGACGGGAAGAGAACAGCTGGCCCCAGCTGGATTTTGTCAGGAATTCCCAGGCGGATGGTCTGTGAGTCTAAGATCCGCATTCAATCACGGTGGAGATAAGACCAGGCCAGGCTGGCCTGCTCCTGCTCCCTGGGGGCTTCTGCAGGCCAGGGCCAGGGTTTAGGGTCCAGATGACAGGTGGAGTTTGCAGACACACCAGGAATGGGATGGAGAAGGTGAGTGAACTCTCCAGACTTGCTCTTCCTGATTTGGCAAAACAGCTGGGCTTGTGACCCTAAGTGTTGGGAGAGTTGGGCTAAGAACCAGCCTTTAGCAAGCAACACTCATGTGTTCTCAACAGCAAATCTTCACAATGTTCTCACCTGCCAGAGAAGAGACCAGGGTCCCCTGGGAGAGAAGTGGGGTTGGACCCACTCTTAGAGACATGTTTTGCTGTCCTTTCAGAACCCAGGCTGAATGCCACCTGTTTCTTTGGATCAGGGGAACATTTTAATAATGAAAAAGTGATCTGCTGGGCGTGGTGGTGCACGCCTTTAATCCCAGCACTTGGGAGGCAGAGGTGGGAGGATAGTCGTGAGTCTGAGGCCAGCCTGAGACTACATAGTGAATCCCAGGTCAGCCTGGGCTAGAGTAAGACCCTACCTCAAAAAACAAACAAACAAACAAAAAAGGTAAAAGAAAGAAAAGAAAAAGTGACCATATTAATCTAGGTTCTTTGAGCCTGGATTATACAGTGTGACTTTCTCCCTCTCTAATACATATGCATATAGGGAAGAAGGAAGGAAGGGAGGGAGGGAGGGAAAACTCAAACAAAATGAAGGGAGGCAGAATTTATTGACTAACACACGTGAACAGGTCAGTTCCCAATGGCTTTGGAAGGTCTGGCTCCAGGTGTCTTGTGTGATATCAGTCATGCACCTGCTTCTCTTGTTTCTACTTTCCTCTTGGTTGGTGTCACTGTCAGGTAGGTCCTTCTTTTGGGGTAACCAAGAAGGCCGCAGTCTCCTAACGTGCATCATGTCAGCTTAGTAATAATCCTGTACTGAAGTTTCGGGAAAGGTCTCAGGGCTTTCTTTCCTTTGACACCATGGACCATAAACCCAATGCCTGACCCAATCTCTGTCACATGCCTACACCTGCCACAAAACCAGGTCAGACATGGACCTTACCCTCAAGAGCCAACCCCCCTGGAGGGGAAGGCACACCCGCTAAATGCACGTGTTTAGACCTGGATAGTTCTAAGGATGCTGGGCCAGATTCAAGGTAGGAAGCCTATGGATAATTTCATGAGGTTATTAGTGTCCTTATTTCTCACGGCCATGTACTCTCTGGCCTCTCCCATTTCTCCTCTACTACAGCAGTGTGCAAAGTCAGTGTCCTGGCCCCCAGCACCTGTCAGCCTGAAGCTGAGCCAGCCTCACAGGAGTTTGGCCCTAGTATGAGTACACAGGCTTCCCTTTCTCCCTCCTTCCTTTCCTTCTTCCCTTCCTCCCTCTCTTTCTCCCTCCCTTCCACTCCTGCAGGCCAAACAATCTTGCATAGTGATAGACAGTCATAACAGGTCATTTAATAAGCATTTACTGCTCATGAAAGATGCCCAGTACATCCTCAGGTCTTTCCAGAGGCTCTCTGAAGTAGTTCCTCCTCCTCCTCCTCCTCACTTGCATTTTATAGGAGAGCAAGCCAAGACTCACAGTCGGTAACTACC
This sequence comes from Dipus sagitta, assembly GCA_036346955.1. Taxonomy (NCBI): domain Eukaryota; kingdom Metazoa; phylum Chordata; class Mammalia; order Rodentia; family Dipodidae; genus Dipus; species Dipus sagitta. The sequence goes on along the minus strand of CM070777.1, from coordinate 43,774,232 downwards.
TCACACGGTAAGACCTCTCAAGACCAAAGGGTTTCTTCTCTGGGTGGTTTCCAAGGGCAGATAGGCCTGGACTGTTTGCGCGTGGCATTTCATCACAAACCACCCCTCTGCAGGTGTTGTCGCCCCCTATTCCAGCTGAAGGAAGGGAGGCTCAGAGGGGACAGTTGCTGCCTTAATCATGTTGTTTTTTTTGAGCTGTGCAGAAGGGTTGGAACCACGGTCTGTCTGGGAATAAATTCCTATAGAGAGGAAGAGGAAGGAAGGGATAGGAGAAAAAGGACCTCAAACTCTTAGCCTGTAGTGGGCAGAGCACAGTGGCTGGCTGCTTCCTGGACTGCACAATGCCACTGTGCCTGTCTGGAGGCTGGGGGTGGGGGGTGGTCTCCTCTCCATTGCTTGCAGCCTCAGCCTGACTCCAGGAAGCTAGCTGGTTTTGGCTCCCACACAGGGATTTGGAGAACACGAGTATTCCAGGCATCCCGCAATGGGAACAGAACCTGACCTTGGCTGCTAAATGCACCAGGGAGAAGCTTCCAGAAGCCTGGAGGAGGCTGTGGCAGCTTGGACCACTTCCTCTGCCTGCTCTCCCAGCTCTGGCCTACCCAGGCCTGGAACTTTCTCCTAAGATGGAGCCTGAGTCCCTTCCTGCCTTTTCCCTTCCTCCTCACCAATCTGCCCAGCAAAGGCCCTGGGCAGCACAGTGGGCTGACTCTGGAGTCCCTAGATAGGTTCTGTCTCCTCACAGTGAGGTTTGGCCTCCCAAGGGGCCTCACAGATCACTCTCCCTGTGACGGTGACCCTGGAGCTGAACGGTGGGGAGGAGCATGTGCTCACCTCTCGATGGCCTCATAAAACCAGGGCTCCTGGCATCCTGGCACCTCAGCCAGTCCAGAGTTTAGTGGAGAAAGGTTCCTCCTGCTGACGCATACATGGGTGTAGGCTTGCCTCTGGGTGGGGGCGACCCTGAGCCAGTCGCTTCCCTCGGCGCCTCAACGCCTGGATCTCCGAGGTCAGAGGGTGTCTGCCACCCCGTGGGTTAAGTCTGCATGAAACGGGTCAGTGAGAAGCTGTCATTCACCCGGTGCTAAGTCCAGTGGTCCCCTTTTGTCTCCAATGGCCCTCTCTGTGGTTTTAGATGCTCACAGCCAACCTCAGTCTGAATATTCAATGGAAATGAATCATTCAGGCAATGACACACAAGTCTTAACTTGCGCGTTCTTTTGAGTGGCTTGATGAAATCTCGTACCCGCCCCCCCTCACTCACTGAGTCCATTGTTCGGTACCATGTCCACGCCACGTGTGTGCTACCCAGTCTCTGGTCACTGGGCAGTCGTGTGGCAGCAGTTTCTCAGTGGTGGTCATGTAGGACTCGAGCTTGAGTACTTCACAATGGCTCCAAACTTGAGACCAGTGAGTTAGGAGAGGGACACCAGGGTGCTCACTATGGAAGGGCAGACTGGCATGGAGGCGCTGCAGGGCAGGGAATCAGTATACAGCACGTAGACCTGGAGCATGGGCCCATGCGAGGGCTTGGAAGGTACTCCTCATGGATAAGGGACACTGTGCAGTTATCACTGACAGCACCCTACCCTGTCTTCCCTCAGCCCATGCCCACCCCTTTCCCAGCCAGGGCAGTAGCTCTGCCTACCACAGCTTCCTGGGCCTCCTTTCAGCCAAACCTGGATGGCTTGGCTGCTCAAGTTGTGTCCACATCCCTGGCTCCCAGAGTGGTGTCTACCACACAATAGGACTTGATAATTGTGTTCCATGCAACATGGAACCTCTTGCACTAGTGATACCTCCTTCCCCCCTGGGGGAAATAAAAACGATGAAAATGGGGGTGCTGAGATGTAGGGGCTTTCAAGGCTTGTCTCTGAGCTTTTCCGGGCCCCTTGCCCCTTGTTTGCTTTGGCCCCCTGTCAAGAATGCTTGTCCAGGCCTGGGAGGCTGACCTCTGACTCCAGAGGGAAAGTCACACTTTTCGCTCAACTCCCAGAAGCAGCTCTGCATTCCAGGAGAGGCGTGGGAAGGGCCAGGCCTTCCCGGGCTAAGCCAGTGCAGAGCTGCCTGCGGCCTGGCCATCCACCTACAGCCTCTGCAGTTAGCCCACATCTATTTTGGGACCACCCCCTCCCCCGGGAGACTACCTCAGGGATGGAGCCAACCTGGGGGGGCCGGGGCTGCGGGGAGACTCCTATTGCCAGCATAAGACAGATGAGCAGAAGTTCCCACAAAAGGCATTCGTCAACCTTCTGCCTCTAGCCTTTCCAGCCATTCCCCTTCTCACTCACATGCCCCTCTCTGGGTCACTCTACCCTCCACAGAGGCTCTGAGACTATCTGGTCCTTTTTTCTGCCGCTGTTCTCTGACAAATAGGCCACGTTGTCATCTTCTCACACTGCGTTTGCTTTAGTTGCTGAGTTGCCTGTTAAGAAAGGCCCAAGGCTGGTGAAGCCCTCTCTGAGACCAGGAGAGCCTGGTCTTGAGGCAGAGCAGCTGTTGGCCCCCAGGGAGACAGGCCTGAGGACTGCTTACAGAAAGGAGCTCCTGGGCCAAGGAGTGGAGAAATATGGTGGCAGAGGTGCTGAGGTGGGGGACAAGGGTCCTGGTTGACATTCTCAGCCCGCGCCTAGCTTTGCGCCTCCAAGAGGCTCCCAGGCACAGCTGTCCGGTGACTCCTGAGCAGGTTTCTGCCCTGGGTGACACTAGGGTGAGCTCCTTTTCCCTCCAGACAGCCCTTCCCACGACATCACAGGAAAGCAATGAACCTGAAGTTCAGAAGGGACTTTTGTGAGATTCTCTGGCTGGGCAGGGGTTACTGATTTCCTTCCAGGAGATGTGACATTATCACTGTCTTGCAGCCGTGGTGAGGAAATGGCAAAGACACCTACCTGTGGTGGTGTGAATGTGAAGTGTCCCCCACGGCCTCGTGGGTTTGTGGCTAGGCCTCACACTCAATCCCTGGCTGGTGGAGCCTTTGGGAGATGGAGCCTTGCCGGAGGAGGCGTGCCGCTGGGAGGGGCATGTCACTGGCCGGAGATACCCTGAGGTGTTATTAGCGCAGCCCTACTGGTGTTCTTTACCCGTATCCCTCTTCCTGCTGTCTCCCAGCTAATGTGACAAGATGTGATGCCCAGCCCCTGCGCTGCCACACTTTCTCCACCGTGATGAGACTTCCCCCGGAAACTGTAAGCCCAGAATAATCTTTTCCTCCCATATAATACTTGTGGTCCGGTGTCTTGTCCTGGCAACAAGAAGGTAGCTACAAGAACAAACATCATCCTCCCTCCAAAAAAAAAAAAGGACCTCCTGGCAGTCCAGGTCCAAGTGTTTCTGGATCCATTCCTCCTGCCCACTCCAGCAGTCAGCCAGGCCTGTGGAGCAGGATCCTATGAGTGACTCTGTGGGTCTGCGTAAGTGCGAGTGCCCACCGAGGCTAGGGCTAGGGTTATATCTGAGTTTGGGGTGGCCTAGGGCTGGGGCGGGAACCTACTGGGGTGAGCTGTGGCTAGGAACAAGATCCCAGAATCTCAGACTGCCATGCTACCTGAATCTGGTCCCCAACCTCAGGCCACTGGTTTAACCCACACTACCAACGCTGTGGTGATCAAAATAGAAGCAGGGCTGGAGGGATGGCTTAGCGGTTAAGGCGTTTGCCTGTAAAGCCAAAGGACCCAGGCTCGATTCCCCAGGACCCATGTTAGCCAGATGCACAAGGGGGTGCACGCGTCTGGAGTTTGTTTGCAGTGGCTGGAGGCCCTGGTGCACCCATTCTCTCTCTCTCTCTCTCTCTCTCTCTCTCCCTCCCTCTTTCTTCTCTGTCAAATAAACAAATAAATTAGGTTTAAAAAATAGAAGAGGTAACATGAAAAGGTAAAAGCAGACAGACAGATAGCAATGGTGAGTATGCTAAAACTGTAGCTTTGGCCATCAGAATGAATGAATCCCTAGCACTCGAGCTACCTGTGACTCAGTCTGTTCTGGGCATGTGAGAGTTCTGCAGATTGCAAAGCCAGTGTTTTTTGAGGATGGTAATTGAAGCCCAGAACACCCACCAGCCTGTATCTTGGCCTCAGGGGAAGGTGCGTCCCAGCGAGCATAGGGCTGGGAAACTCCTGGGACCAGACAGGTGGGGACTGAACAGTGACAGTGCCATCCTGATCTCTCAATGGCCCTTGCATGGTGCCCTCACCTCGCTGGGCCACGTCTTCCTAGCTTCAGGTCAAGAGCTTCTCTCTGATTCTTACAGTAAATGACTCAGGTTGGAATCTTATCGGACTAGCTTTAGCATGAGATAAATGTCCCTGACAAGTTGTTTAAGTACAGAAAAAAAAAAAAAAGGTTAACAAAAGCACATTGGAACATGATACATTAAAATAAATATATTCATAAAATACAAAGTAAAATAAATATAGGGCTGGAGATGTAGCCCAGAGATGAAATGTTGGAAGCCCTGGGTTCAATCCTTGGCATTGCAAAAGTAAAACAAATACACGTATTCATAAAAATACATGAATAATAGGTTTGGGAGGAGAAAAGCACTGAAGTGTTAACAAAAGGGGTCATGAAAGAGGGATAGTGGAAGTGAATGAGGATTTGTCTTAGTTTCTTCTCTCTCTCTAGTGTGTGTGTGTGTGTGTGTATGATGTATAATTCTATTAGGAGCACATACGGTTGTCATAATAAAATTATTATTACTTAATGTAAGAAGGATCTGGACATAGGCATAAAGAAATGGTTGACAAGAAGAGAAGAGCTGTCTTCTCTTTTATTTTAAATGCTGGGGACAGAAACCAGGGCCTTGTACTTGGCTCTACCACTGAGCTAAGTCCCAACCCCAAGAGAAGACATCTTCTAAAGGAAGATATTTTCAAGTGGGAGCTCGGGGGTAGAGTGTTTGCCGAGCTCATACCGGGCTCTGGAGTCAATCCCCAGGACCACAAAGAACAACAGTGAGTCAGGTGATTAACTAACACACCTCCACCTTCATTGTCAGGGGAGCAAGGACAGAAATAAACCCAGATGCCACAACGGAGGCCAGTGTTGCGGCCAGGGAAAGCCCAGGACAGTGAGGGAGCCCTGGCCTATCCTGAGTGTGTCTAGAGAGGCTTCTAGAAGAGGGAACCTTGAGAAGCCTTTCAGAGTGTTTTCCAATAGTCAAGGAGGAGGGGCCTGGCGGACGGATAGAATGGCCTATGCAGTGATCTGGAAGAGGGCTGACTTTAGAGAGGTTTCGAAACCCATCTTGGGATATGGCTTTTGAAGGCTGTTTTTGAAGTCTTTTTTAAATGATCCCTTTTAATTGCCCCTCCTCCTTAACATAAATCAGAAAATTCTTCCATCTCTGGCTCATCTGCTGGGCTTTTCCCCAGAGCTGTAACTTGCCTGATAAATTGCAAAGCTGACCTGCTTACGGTAAGAAGTTAAGTCAAATTAAACCAAAAGAGTCTCCAAGGGCCGTTCGTGATTCCCTGCTTGTCTGTAAGACACGGAGCATGCCCTGGGCTGTGGGCAAGATGCAGGCTTTGGATGCTGTACAAGCCCTGTAGTCATGGGCACACGCTGACCTTGGATTCTCTAGCAGTAGAGCAATGATTCCTGAGAACGCCTTTCAGTGCGTAAATCCGGCCACTTCACAATGATGAGGGTCCTAGATAGTGGGGAAGAGCTCACCTGTGCTGGAGAGAACAGCCCAGCCCCAGCTTTATGAGTAAAGAGGAAGACAGGATGTGAGGGGCCCAAGCCCACTCTGTAAAGCAGAACTCCCCCATGGCATTTGGACAGGTTTCTTAGTGTAAACTTTGGAGTCAGGTTCAGGTTCCTATGCATAAGGCATTTACGGTGTGCAGCCTGACCCTTTGACTTTCCCCACCTCCCTCACACTCCTCCTTGGCTCCCACAGCCATGCTACACCTTACTACGCCCTAGCCAGAACAAGTCCGCAGATGTGGAAGGCTCCTGTGTTTTCAACATTAACCTGAACTCTGTGACCACGGGTGTTTCCATGTAGTTACCTAGAATCTCTTCCTTCCTCCCAACTCCACGGAAAGATGCCCCAGGACAGAAAGCAAACAGGAAGAGAGGACTCACAGCAGGACTGATGTCCTGGGACCAGTCTGGGTTACTGTGGCAACAGATGCAATGGAAGGGGCTCTTGGGTTCTCTGCCTACTCTCTGTCAACCCTACAGTACTATCCAAGCCCTTGGCTGTGACCTTGTGGAAAGGGGGAGAGCCCCAGTGGAACGGAGACTCTAAACAGAAAGTTAAGCTGCTGGGGAGAGAAGCTCATGTCACGCATGCCTGGCTTGATGGATCAAGAGTCATACCTGCTGCCCACATGCATGTGCGTGTGCGCATGCACACACACATACTACCTGGGTCTCTTCTGCTCACTGCTCACCATTGACCGGTTTTCTATATGACTTTCTCTGAAGTCCTCCCTGGAAGGCTCCAGCAGAGACCTACCTCCATCAGGCTGGGTTAACTTGTAATCATTTAATTTCTCCTCTGTCTGTTCCAGTAAACCATTAGCTCAAGGGCAAGAACAATATCTAGTTTGCTACTACTGAACCCCTAATGCTCAGAACAGTGCCCGGGACACATTCTGCAAATAATTCTTCACTTAAACAAGTGGGTGCTCAGTGGATGAGTGTATTAGTTACCTTCTCCTTGCTGGAACAAAGTACCTGCCTAGAAGCAGCTGATGGAAGGAAAGGGTTTATTTCAGCTTACAGTTTCAAGGGGAAAATTATATCACAGTGCGGAAAACATGGCAGGAGCAGGCAGCAAGCATCACATCTTCACATCATCAGGGAGGAAGCAGCAATCCAATGGGGCTCGGGCTGCAACACCTCAAAGACCTTCCTCAGTGAAACACTTCCTCCAGTAAAGTTCTACCTCTTAACTATTCTACAACCTTCCTAAACAATGTGGGACTGAAGCCCTCCCCACCCCAAAAGCTATACATCTACTTTGAACAAGGCTGAATGGTCTGATAAAGCTCCTGTGATCACAGAGAGATGGAATGTTGCAAGATCAAAGCCAGATTACCTTGGTCTGCCTTTAACCCCTTAATAGCCATTTATTGCCCACCTCTGTGTTTGAACTAACATCCTGGTGACTATCAGTTCACAAGGCTAGACACTTTTCGGAATGTACAGACCACTGGATTCCACCATGGAAAGGCTAAAAATGTCATCAGAGAGCATCTGAGGTCTGTGGTGGAGATTTCCCTGTTTTGCTATAACCTGCCTACCTGATGGTCAGCCAATGTGTTTGAAAGTATCCTGATTTCTGACTTTCTTCTGTTCTGTAACTATAAAACCTTCATGAAATGGTTAACATGTTGAAACATGAATTTTGGGGTAACCTAAATCTGTGTTCCTGGGCCACGGTCACTCATATTTGGCTCCAGAGTAAATGATCTCTTCTTATCCCCTTTGAAGTGAGAGCTATGCCTTTTGCATTGACAAGTGCCACTAACTGAGGATTAAGTGTGAGTCTATGGGGGTCATTTTATATTCAAAGGACCACGGCAAGGAAGACAGGACTCAGAGAAGCGTCCCTATAGGGGGATTTGTCTATAGATCACAAAGATTGGCTTCAGGCCCTGCCCACAATACAGTTGTCTGTATATGAGAGCATGCTGAACCCTTCTCGCCTGTTAGTCTGCATCTGCTTGTTCCTTTTCTCCTTCCATTCTGGAAGGCTCCAGGGGAGGAATGGGAAGGGAGGAGTACCACCGGCATACCAGTTGTGCCTGGGGAAAGGATCTTGCCAGCCTAGAGGCCTCTATGGGTGGGAGAGGGAAATCAGATAACGAGCTTCTTCATGGTGACTGAAAAGTGCAGGTAGAATTATGCTGTTTTGACATTGCTTAATTTTGTCTGCTGAACTGCGCTCCTGATTCTTCAGGGATCTTCTCAGACTTGAACCATGGGAATCATACCTTTTTTAAAAAAAAAAATTCTTTTTATTTATTTATTTTGTTTTTTTGAGGTTGGGTCCATTCTAGCCCAGGCTGACCTGGAATTCACTACGTAGTCTCAGGGTGGCCTCGAACTCATGGCGATCCTCCTACCTCTGCCTCCCGAGTGCTGGGATTAAAGGTGTGCACCACCACACCCTGGCTGGGAATCATTGCTTTAAAAAGCATTGTATTAGTAAGAAATGACAACAGATAGTTCCTGCTTCTTACCTTACACTCCTCCTGAATCCAGAAGGGCAGAGAGCTCTCTGTGGCATGCCATGGTTCATAGTGTATCTCCATGTTAACTATTATTCAGTGCCTTCATTACAGAGTTTCCATGTTCCCAAGTGTCAATGGTCGTTGTTTTATGTCCTTCAAATGCATGCCACAGGCATCCCTGGTGTCTGTGGGGGAGTTGGCTACAGGAGCCCTGTGGTACCAAAATTCATGGATGCACGTTCTCTTACATAAAATGGCAGCATGTTTGCCTATGGCCTGTGCACACCTTTTTGTACACTTTCCTCATCTCTGGAGCACTTAGACAGTAGTCCTCCCTACTCCTTAGCTACAGCTTTACCTTTTGCAGTTTTCATTTGTCCATAGTAAAAACCAAAGTCCAAAGTAGGCACCAAAATTCCAGAAAAAGGCAATTTGTATGTTTTAAGTTGCACAACCTCCTTAATAGTGTGATGAGTGCTTGAAGTGTCCCATTCCCTCCTGCCTAGATGTGATGCGTCTTTCTCCAGAGTGTCCACGCTGTATGTGCTGCCTGCCCCTTCATCACTTTAGGAGCCATCTTGCTTATCAGCTAAACCCTTGCCATGCCTCCCCTCACTGCTTATCTTCAGGTAACCCTTATTTTACTTAGTCATGGCCTCAAGGAATGAGAGTCATGAGGGAAAGGAGGCCTCAGGCCTTAGCCATGACAGGAGACATGAACTCAGGTGCTAGGTGGCAGTACCACACGGCACAGGGAAAACCAGGACAGATAAGGACACTTAATTCCATCCTCCATTTGGGGGTCTTGGAAGGTGCCCCATGTAAGGGGCTCACTTGATGCACTCTGCTAGCTGTGGAAACAGCTGCCTCACAGCATTACTTAGAGAAGAAAGATAGGAGGAAAGTCTGCACATGTTCAGGTCAGGCACAATTTAAAATAAAAAGATGTTTTTGACCTTTAGTTACTTGACCCATGAGTAATAGAAGGACCAGCTCTATTCTCTTTGACACATAGTCACCTTAGGCCCTGAAGTGGACAACCGCAGATCTATCTTTCCTGCCAGGCTGTCATTCCCCTGGTTTTGAAAACAGTACCTCAGTTTTCTCCAGGGCAGCCGCCTCACCCCACATCTCCCTGTGGATCATACAGACAGCTCAGCTCCCCGGGCCAATAGCTGTGCGCTTGGCCTGGCCAGCCACTGCTCCCTGCTTCCGCTGGGTCCTACCCTACCCCAATCCACTGTCCACTCACTGGGTGGGGGAGGACCAGTCATCAAGTGTAAAACAGATTATATAATTCCTAGGCTTAGAATCCTTTAAAGAGTCTCGTACTAAAAGGTCCATGCCAGGCTTTGCAAAGCCTGCATGATCTGCGTTAAACCGCAGTCTAGATATTGTTTAGTCAGAATGACGCCTCATGTCCACACTAGGCAGCCTCGGGTCTGTTCACAGCATCTATCACATTTCTCTGGACCGCCGTCTCGCCTGCCCAGCTGGAAGATGAGGGAAGGCAGAACGGTGTGTCTCATCTACTTCTCATTCCTAGAACCTGGCCCACGGTGCTCAGCTGCTCTCTGAAGGAGGGTCTCACGGCAGTCCCAGCACAGACAGAGGGTGGGAGCCCCACAGACTCGAGTGGATAGAGGAAGCATCTTAGTTGGTTTTGGATCCTGTGACGGAATAAGGTTGGACCTTCTCCATATCCACAGATCCTGTGTCTACGGATTCAACGAAGCACAACCTGAAGATATTTGGGAAAAAAAAAATTTCATCTGTACTGAACACACCTGAATTTTCTAGTCATTATTCCCTAAATAATGCAGCATAACAACTATTTACATACCATTTGCATTGCATTAGGAGTGACGAGTGATGGAAGGTGATTTGAAGTGTTCAGGAGGACGAGTGTAGGTCATATGCAAATACCTCACTATTTACACAGGGGATTTGAGCACCTCCTCCTGGAACTAACACTCCCCAGATACTAAGAGACCATTGGAGTGTGACGCAGATAGCTCATCAACAACAGAGACTGGCTTCACGTAGCTCTGGGCTAGGACGATAAGGTGGCAGCCGATTTTCTTACTCTCACCTCACATGCTGGAAGAGACATGAATCTCTCTCTCTCTCTCTCATCCCTTTAGTAAATACATTAATTCTATCTGTGAAGGCTCCGTCTTCACTATATGATTACCCCACAAAGGCCCTACGACCTACGGTAGTGTTTCAGCTTATGAGCTGGGGTAAGAGGAGAAGGGACATTTAGACCATCGCTGGGCAGGTATGTTTTGAGCCAGAGACAGCAGAATGTGCTGGGAGGGTTGGAGGAATCAAATTTCCAACTCAAATTTGTATACACTTTATTACTTACGTACCATTGTGCACACACACACACACACTCATCTGTACTCACATATACACACCCAGTCACTACACGCATAGTCACCATAATCAATCACATAGTCTCAGTCACTTCCATAGTCATTTTTAAAAGAGAGAGAGAGCGAGAGAGAGCGAGAAGGAGAGAATGGGCATGCCAGGGCCACTAGCCATTGCAAATGAATTCCACACACATGTGCCACCCTGCACCTCTGGCTTTATGTAGGTACTGAGGAATCGAACCTGAGTCCCTTGGCTTTGCAGGCAAGTGCCTTAACAGCTAAGCCATCTCTCCAGCCCACGCTTAGCACTTTCGTATCCTTACACATTCACTCCATACTGACACACATTCACTCTCACACATTTTCCCTCCATAATCATTCATATACTCTCAGTGACACTCACATACATGCTCCATGCCCCAAATTTCAGGCCTTGATAGAGGAAGACATTTTGGAGCCCAGGATGCTGTTTTCTTTCATTGAATAGAGATGTTCAGGTGACACTTATTTCCAGCTTCAAAACATTCCATTTTCCCCTTCTTTCCTTCCTTCCTCCCTCCCTCCTTCTCTCTCTCTCTTTCTTCTGAGGTAAGGTCTCACTGTATCCCAGGCTGACGTGAAATTCAGTATGTAGTCTCATGCTGGCCTCAAACTCATAGCAATCCTCTTACCTCTCTACCTCTGAGTGATGGGGTTAAAGGAGTGTTCCGCCATGCCTGGGAGAGAGAGAGAGGGAGGGAGGGAGGGAAGGAGAGAGAATGGGCTCACAGGGACCTCTATCCACTACAAATGAACTCCAGACACATGGGTCACTTTGTGCATGTGGATTTATATGAGTACTGAGGATCGAACCTGCGTCGTTAGGCTTTGCAGGTAAGCGCCTCAACCGCTGAGCCACCACTCCAGCAGTGCTCAAAGACGCCGCATTCACTCTGTGAAAACAAGCCTGTCCAAGCCATCCAAGCAGCAACGTGTTCGGAAGCCAGTGGATGTGTCTTCTTGAGCTCGTTTTGTGACCACTCTTAATCTAGACTGACCACTTTTCTGCTGCACAAACAAGTCTGTTGCAGTCAGGTTCACATTGCTGGCAGAAATCACCTAACCAAGATCAGCTTGTGGGAAAAAAAAGAGGTTTGTTTTGGCTTACAGGCTCAAGGGGATGCTCCACGATGGCAGGGAAAATGATGGCCAGCATAAGGTGGGCCATAGCAACAGGAGAGTGTGCCAAACACTGGCAAGGGGAAACTGGCTGTAACACCCATAAGCCCGCCCCCAACAATACACTGCCTCCAGCAGGCGTTAATTTCCCATTGCCATCAGCTGGGGAACCTAGCATCCAGAACACCTAAGTTTATGGGGGACACCTGAACCAAACCACCGAAGTCCTTAGAGCTTTTGAATCAACATTCACTATGGGGAAAGAGATCTGTCTTGGGCCTTGACTAAAGCATAATCTTTCTCTTCTACATCCCCACCCCCAGGAGGGGTCGGCGGGGTGTGAGGGGTTAAGACGCGCTGGCTCGCTGTAGAACACCGGGCTCTTTCCTAAGGCTTCCTGGCTGTGCAGGGGCCTTGGCTGTGGCAACACTGCCCTCTAGTGGTAACCATGTAGCACAGCCCCACAATGCTTGGCTCCCACAGTGCAGTGACCAATCTCCCCAAAGGATGTTGCTCTGTGGGAGAAGCCAGAAACGTCTGGAGAATTACAGGGGAAGCTCTCCAGTGTGCTGTCAAGTCCACCCGTGTGCATGCATTTCCTCGTGGGAGGAGTAGGCAGGTGTTTGGGTGTGGGCCTCTGGGGACAGTCTCTGTCTCCTGGAGCAGCGTGTTCTTACAGGTTGCTAAACAGGCTCTGCAGGGAAGGAACCAACTCACAGCCTTCGCCCCCCCCTTGCCTAGAGGAAACACTGCCACCATGGATAATTTAATAGAGCCAGTGTGAGATCACTCAGTATAGAGAAAGAGGGTCTTGGCTCCTGGGTGCCAATCTCGGTTCATTCCACACTGGGCTACACCCTGAGCTATTCACTGTAATTGGTCGGATGGACTGTCACTCATCTTAACTTCCTAATTATTTCCTTGTGCGTGGAGGTGAGAGCTCAATGTCAGGTGCTTTCCTCAGTTTCTAAATATTTTAGTTATTTATTTATGAGAGAGAGAAAGAGAGAGAGAGACAGAGAGAGACAGAGAGAGAATATGAGAATGGTTGCACCAGGGCCTCCAGCCACTGCAAACTAACTCTAGACGCATGTGGCACCCTTGTGCAGCTGGCTTCCGTGAGTACTGGGGAATCAAACCCCGGTCCTTAGGCTCCACAGGCAAGCACCTTAACCGTTGAGCCATCTCTCCAGCGCCCCTCAATTACTTTCAAGCTTATTCTTTGAGGCATGATCTATCACTGAACCCAGAGCTCACTGGTTTGCCTAGACTAGCCAGCCAGTGAGCCTTAGGGATTCCCAGTTGGCCTCCCCAGCTCTGAGATGGTGGACAGGTGCCACCACGCCTAGCATTTTACGTGGGTGCTGAGGACCCGAACTCAGGTCTGCATTTCCCGCATGATAAGCACGTTACCCAATGAGCCATCTCCCCAGGCCCTATTTTATTTGTTTGTTTGCTTGGCAAACAATGCAGCTTGCTGCTTTCGTTTATGGACCACAGCCATCTCCCTAGGTCAGCACAGACTGACGATTGCTCTGACATAGGTGCGTGGCCATCCACTGGCGGTTGGAGTGGGGAGGACCGCTTTGGTGCATTCAGCTAAAACCAGCTTTATTTCACATTCCGTGCTGAAATCTACATCTGCATACTCATGCTGTTTTTTTTTCTTTTCTTTCTTTTTTTTTTTTTTTTTTTTTTTGAGGCAGGGTTTCACTCTAGCTCAAACTGACCTGGAATTTACTATGTAATCTCAGGGTGGCCTTGAACTCACAGCGATCCTCCTATCCCTGCCTCCCAAGTTCTGGGATTAAAGGCATGCGCCACCACCATACTCCTGGTTTAAATCTGTGTAATGGAATTCCAAAGTGATAATTCTGAGGTCCAAAATAAAAAAGTATTTATTTGCTTGGAGAGATGGGGCTTAGTAGTTAAAGTGCTTACCTGCAAAGCCAAAGGACCCAGGTTCGATTCCCCGATATCCACGTAAAGCCAGATGCACAAGGTGGCATATGCATCTGGAGTTTATTTACAGTGGCTAAAAGCCATGGTGTGTCCATTCTCTCTCTCAAATAAGTAAATGAATAAAATTTTAAAAAATTAATTATGATTCTGTAATCAGTGTTGCCTGATTTTCTACTAAAATGGTGGGTTAGTTCACAGTTTCCCACCAATCAATGAGGTCTATTTTCCCATATCAGAAATGGATTTGTTTTTGAACATTGCAAATCCATGGTGGTGGGGGGGGGGGCGGGGAGATAAATGACAATTTATTTTATTTTGCATTTCCCTGACGATAAGTGTGAGATGGATCTGTTTGTACACCCTTTGCCCATGGTAGCTTGCATCATCTGGGCTTTTGTTTATTCTTTACCAGGAGTTCCACTTACAGTCGTGTGCCGTGTAATGAGGGCCTGCGTGGTCAGTAAGGGACTGTGCATTCCATACTGTTACATGAAGGTGACAAACCCCAGCCACCTCATGATATCATCGTTTTCATGGTGCCACAGGGCAGCCCACTGTTCACAGCTTGTGGTGATGCCGGAGTGAGCAAACAAAGCCGCTGAGCTGCCAGTGCACGAAAGTGTAGAGCTTATAGTTCCGTACAGTGCATAATACTTACATGATACTCAGCCACTGCAATAGAATGCCAGACGCTAGCGCCATCTAGTGGGCACATGTGACCTTGCACTTGCCTCACTTTTGTGCATCTGGCTTATGTGGGATCTGGAGAGTTCCAAAATGGGTCCTTAGGCTTTTCAGGCAAGTGCCTTAACTGCTAAGCCATCTCTCCAGATCGAAACATTTTTATTTATTTATTTGAGAGAGAGAAAGAGGCAGAAATGTATATTGAGAGAATGGGTGTGTCAAGGGCCTTCAGTTACTGCAAATGAACTCCAGTTGCATGCATCACCTTATGCATCTGACTTATGTGGGTCCTGGGGAATTGAACCTGGGTCCTTTGGCTTTGACTGTTTTCTTAACCACTAAGCCATCTCTCCAACCCCAACCAATAGTTCTTTTTTAAAAATGTTTATTTTTATATATTTATTAGAGACAGAGAAAGGGAGAGAGAAAGAGAATGGGTGAACCAGGGCATCCAGCCATTGCAAACAAACTCCAGACGCATGAGCCACCTTGCACATCTAGCTTATGTGGGACCTGGAGAATAGAACCTGGGTCCTTAGGTTTCACAGGCAAGTGCCTTAACTGCTAAGCCATCTCTCCAGCCCCCAACCCTATACTTCTTATTGGTGTTTTAGAATATACTTCTTCTACTTAACAAAAAGAAAGTTCGCTATATACAGTACACCGTATAACATGTACAACCAGCCGCCTCTCACTCATCCTGTGTTTACCATGCCTCTTTATATTTAATTAAATTAATTTATTTATTTGAGAGAGAGGAAGAAGCAGCTAGAGAGAGAAAATAATATGGGTGCTCCAGGGCCTCCAGCCACCGCAAACGAACTCCAGACATATGTGCCCCCTTGTGCATCTGGGTTACGTGGGTCCTGGGGAATTGGATCAGGGTCCTTTGGCTTTGCAGGCAAACGTCTTAACCACTAAGCCATTTCCCTAGCCCTATCATGCCTTCTGATGACATCAGACTATAGTGAATGACTGACTTAGACTGTGTACATAAGTGTACACATATTGTGCTCACTTTCCTGTTTCTGGGACGAAAACATCAGACCAGAAGCAGCTTACGGGAGGAAAGGATTTATTTTGAGGGGCATTTTCATCATGGCAGAGGAAAACAGGGCAGAGGAAAACTGGTGTCACATCTTGTCGTGGCAGCAGGAAGGAAGTAGTCTGAGTGAGGTAGCCAGCACTGACAAGGGTCCTGGACTATGAAGTCCCAAGGCCCCACTGCCGACAGCACACCTCCTCCAGCAAGGCTCCACTTCTCAAAGGCTCCACCAGGAGGCACTAAGTAGGAGGCCTCATCACAAAAACCTGAAGGTATAAGGGACATTGTCCATTAAAACCACCACGGTGCATGTATGTGTGTACATTTCATCCTTCAGTTTGTCAGAATGTGTCTGTCGTCACGTAACATATATCTCTGTTGTGAATAGTGACCCTCTCCCTCCTGGCCTATGTTCAATACTTTCTCCAAATCTTTTGTCTTGTACATGGCCTTTGTGATGGTTAATGCTGCCAATTCGACAGGATTCATGATCTCTTAGCAGAGAAACCTCTGGGTTTGTCTATGAGGGAGCTTCTAGATTGGGTTAATTGAGGTGAGCTAGGGTTCTGGGCTGAATCAAAAGGAGACAGCAAGCTGGGCACCACTGTTCCTCTCTCTGCTTCCTAGTTGTGGATGCGATGTGATCAGCTGCCTCAGGCTCCTGCTGCCATACCTTCCCGCCATGATGGACTCGACCCTCAGACTGAGCCAAAGCAAACCATTTCTTTCTTTTTTCGAGGTAGGGTCTCACTCTAACCCAGGCTGACCTGGAATTCACTATGGAGTCTCACGGTGACCTCAAACTCGCAGCGATCCTCCTACCTCTGCCTCCCCAGTGCTGGGATTAAAGGTGTGCACCACCACCATGCCTGGCCTCCATTGCTTTTCTTAAAATTTTTTTTTCATTCATTTATGAGAGAGAGAGAGAGAGAAAGATAGGGCATGCCAGGGCCTCTAGTCACTGCAAATGAACTCCAAATGCATGTGCCACTTTGTGTATCTGGCTTTACGTGGATACTGGGGGGGGGGACTGAACCCTGGCCCTCAGGCTTTGCAAGCAAGTGCCTTTGACCGCTGAGCAATCTCTTTCCAGCCCTCTCTTAAAAATATTTTCATTGGGGCCTTGAATGTATGAATATACTGTAAGTTGGTTATATTCCCATCTGGTTATTCTCTTTTGTCTCTTCTCCCTGCCCCCATTCCACTCAGTCAGGGCATTGGCAGTCACTGTGGGGTCAGGAGGGCACCAGGCGGTTCCTGTGGGGAGGACAAGCCTCGCGGTGTGCTTTCCCACCCTGTGGCTCTTACATTCTTTCCGCCCCATCTTCTGCAATGTTCCCTGAGCCTTGGAGGGCATGTTACAAGTCTCCTTGAGTGTTGAGCTCTTGGCAGCCTCTTATAAAATAAACCCTTCCTTAAATTGCTTGTCAAGAATTTGGTCATAGCAATAAGAAGTGATAACTAATACATTACCTTTGCTTTATAAAAACATAAATAACTTGTGTAATTAGCTTCCCCTTCCCCCTTAAGGCACTGGGGTTTCTCGGCATGTTTAAGGCGAGGCTATCCAACCAAAGTTGTTTTCCTAAAATATTTCTTATTATTTTCACTTTTCCTTTCTTTTTTTTCATTCAGATTCTTAATTCGCTTTGAATCTTTTAAGAGAAATTTGCTGTGGTAAGCATGGCCCCATTTTCTTCTTACACTCTTACATTTCTCACCGAAACAAAATGCCACCATTTAAAACATAAAGTTCCAGTATGAACTGGGCTGAGACGACCTGTTCCCGCATCACTGTTCTGCTGCGTTCACGTCTGTGTTGTCTCAGTGTCTACTGTGCTTTGTTGCCATGGTAATGCCATGCCTTCTTTACTGTGGCAGATCAGCAGTGAGTTTAAATATTGTCTCTCTTCATGAATATGTTGCGGTTTTTACTTTAGCTCTCCATGAGAAGCAAAAATATTTTTCCTTTTTAAAAAATGCTGATTCCAGTTGGAATAAAAAAAAGTATGTGTTAGGAATGAATCAGGGGCTGGAGAGATGGCTTAGAGGTTAAGTGCTTGCCTGTGAAGCCTAAGGACCCTGGTTCGAGGCTCGATTCCCCAGGACCCACGTTAGCCAGATGCACAAGGGGGCGCATGTGTCTGGAGTTTGTTTGCAGTGGCTGGAGGCCCTGGAGCTCCCATTCTCTCTGTCTCTCTCTCTGTGCCTCTTTCTCTCTCAGTCTGTTGCTCTCAAATAAATAAATTAAATAAACAAAAAATTTTAAAAAAAGAATGAATCAGCATTTATGGTTTTTCATCTTCTTCGGGACTTTGAAACTTCTGCTTATGATCCATCGGCTACCATGAGTTTGCTTACTGGTGCTGAATGTGTCGTGTTAACTTGACTTCTTGGTGTTTTACCCTTTGTGTTTGAAGTCAATAATTTCATTTTCATTTTTTCCCTCATTATTTTACTTCTAAATGCTTTATGCTAATGGACAGAAAAGCCCCTGGTTTATTCCAAGACAATATAATGGGGCTGACTTGTTCCCTAAGTCTTAGCTCAAGCCAACGTGAGGAACATTGACTTTCACCTCTGTGCAGTGGGATGGAGGGCACCGTTCTGGGCAGACAGCCCTCAGTTGCCCACCTCAGGGTCCCAGCAGTCCCACTCACAGGCAGCATGCTTGAGGAGCCGCTTGGAAAGAGTGCAGTATGGCCTCACACCAGCCCGAGTGGCAGTCAGATCCTTCCCACTGCCTGTGAGCTGGGCATCCTTGGCCAAGCTCCTGCCTCCCAAAGCTTCTAGTTTTTTCATCGATAAATGAGAGACAATAACCCCTCACTCACAGAGCTTCACATGTCATAGGGACCCCATTATAGCTCCCGTTCTCTTTCACCTTCTTCACTCAGAATTAATCTGGGCACCTGTTGTCACCCACACCTGCCTTTCTATTGTTTGCCAGTCTTGGGGCATTAGAGCGCCTCCTGCCTTCAGAGCACCTGCCATCACGGAATGAAACTGGAATTGTCCGTGGTTCCGTCCCTTGCCAGCCCAGCTTGGTCTTGGGAGGCTGAGTCAGTACAGAGATTGCTGCATCGCAGGGCAATCTATGCCATGGCGGCTTCCTAGGGACTTCTGACTATACCATGCACTCCTGTTTGCAGCCCTCCAATGCGTAGACAGCAGGGGACATTGCTGCTTCACCAGGCTGGGTGCCCTCGCCTATCCACATTCCCTCAACGTCTTCTCACGTTGTTACTGTGGCACTCAGAGAAAACCTCTGGCTTTTGGACAAGCTGATGGTCTCCCTGCCTGTTGGAAATGACTGCAAGAACTCAGGGGCATCAGGAATTTTGGTGACTATGCCTGTGATATTTCCTGCTGCATTTCTCCATCATCCCATCATCACTGATCCATTCTTCCATTAAGTATCATGACATTTAGGGAGTAGCACTGAGAACGCTGATCCTGGGCACAGCACAAAGGAATTGAATTTGAGTTCTCCGGAGCCAGCAGAACCAATAGGCAGGATGATAGATGGTAGGTGGGTAGACAGCTAGATAGATGAGAGGGGGGTGGGTAAGAGGACATTTTCCTGGTGCATGAAGTTATAGAAGCAGAGAAGCCTCGTCATTCGTTGTCTTCAAGTTGGCAAACCCGGAAAACTGATGGTGTGATTTAGCTGGAGTCGGAAAGCTGGGATTCTGGAAGCTGGAGTTATCAATCCTGCCTGAGTTCAAAGGCCGGGGAACTAGGCACACCACTTATTGATGTCAGAGAAAGGCCAACGCCCCACTTAACTAAGAAGGGCTGTTTCCCTCCTTCTGTCTGCTTCCTTGCCTGGTGTTCACTGGGTTGGGTGATGCCCCCTTACACTGTTCTGTTTACTGATGTAGGGACTCCTCGCTTCCAGAGATGTGGTCAGAGAGACTGACGTCTTCCCAGCTAGCTGAGTTAAGTTGACACATACATTAGTCTTCATAAAGATGGAACCTTGTTTTTTTTTTTTTTTTGTTTGTTTTTTTTGGTTTTTCGAGGTAGGGTCTCACTCTAGCCCAGGCTGACCTGGAATTCACTCTGTAGTCTCAGGGTGGCCTTGAACTCTCGGCGATCCTCCTACCTCTGCCTCCCGAGTGCTGGGATTAAAGGCATGTACCACCACGTCCAGCTAAAGATGGAACCTTGTATGACTCATCACAATAGAAATAAGTGAAGAACTGGAGAGATGGCTCAGTGGTTAAGGGGCTTGCCTGCAAAGCCTAACAACCCAGGTTTGATTCCCCAGTACTCATGCAAATCAGATGCACACGGTGGCACATGCATTTGGAGTTCATTTGCAGTGGCTAGAGGCCTTGGTGAGCCCATTTTTTTCTCTCTCTCTCTTTCTATCTGCCTTTCTCTCAGATAAATATATAAATGTGAAGTAAGTGAGGAGTTACGATGACAGGTGTCTGTCCCCATGGGAAGTCCGATGAATGCCATGGAGATAAGGGTTGTGGTACAGCATGAATCTGACTTCTCACGTAGCTGGAGGAGAAACTGAGGTGCAAGAGAGCCCCCAAGGTGTTGATGGAGACAGAGCGATCCAGGTTGGGACGCAGTGCTAAATCCCCAGTGTGTGTCAACTCCTAACTGGCTGTGAGACCCTGGGCAAGTCATGTTATTTTCCCAAGTGTCTTGTGTATCCGTTCAGTGAGATTAATAAAGTTGTGTGAGAAGCACCTGGTTTAGAAATGAACTGGGGTACAAAGGGGCTCCTGGTGTGCTTCCCCAGGACGCGTTATGAATAGGAGGGGCTTTCCTCTGCTTGTTCTCAGCTGAACATCATCTTCTAGCATTTCTTTCACTTTCTCCCCACGTAGGGAGATTTCTTTCCCTGTCACAAAATCACAGTTGGTAGGATTGTCTCTATTTTTTTTTTTTTTTTTTTGAGGTAGGGTCTCGCTCTATCCCAGGCTGATACGGAGTTCACTATATAGTCTCAGGTTGGCCTCAAACTCACAGTGATTCTCCTACCTCTGCCTCCCAGGGCTGGGATTAAAGGTGTGCACCACCACACCTGGCGACTGTTTTACTTTTGATACCCTTCATCATCTTGCTCAGCTTTTGGAAGAAAAACTCCCTGGGGCTTGTGATTCACCACCTGGGGGAGAAAATGTACAAGGTGCATGTGTGTCTTATCATGCCTGAAAGTAAGAAACAATTAAAGTTAAATTAATTTCAAGCATTTAATTTAAAGTGATTTAATTAAAAGGATCCTTTGACTATTTAAGGATGGCACTCTTTATCATCAGAATAATCATTTTAGTGAACTAAAACAGAGCAAATGTATGAAATCACTCAGTTCATAGTGACATTACTAGTTCCTTTTGGAAATTTCTAGGGTGCAAGTTTATTGTTGTCAGAACTGATAAATAGATGGACAGAATCCTTGTCTCTAAACACCATGTTTCATGTAGTATTTTCTTCTTCTTCTTCTTTATTTATTGGGGAGAGGCAGAATGAATAGGCATACCAGGAACTCTTGCTGTTGCAAATGAATTCCAGGTGCATGCACCACTTTGTGCATCTGGCTTTATGTGCGTACTGGAGAATTGAACCCAGGCCATCAGGCTTTGTGAGCAAGCACCTTCCTTTAACTGCTGTGCCCTCTCTCCAATACCCCCTTTGACTTTCATATCACTAAAGATACGCTGCTTTCTATACTCTCCTCACTTGAAGCCATCTCTGTTTCTGCCTCTCATGGACCCCTTCTTAGTATATGTATCTCCTAGGCCACTCTCACTCCTACACCAGCACACAGATAGAGAGGTTCTAAGCTAAGATCTGCACATGAGAGAGAGAGAGAGAACATAGGTTCTCTGTACCTAGGTTCCCCGTTTATGTACTTTCCGGTTCTATTCACTTTCCAGCAAATTTCAGAACCATGTTTTTCTCTGGGTGCATGTACCACGTTCTCATCATCCATTCCTCCATTGATGGACATCTGGGCTGATTCCATTCTCTCTCTTGTGACGAGCATAGCAGTAAACACAGGTGAGCGAGTGCGTCCCTGCAATAGGGTGTAGGCCCAGGAGTGCTATAGCTGGGCCATATGCTAGTCTGACTTTAGCTTTCTCCGAAGTCTCCAGCATTGCTTTCCATAGTGGCTGCACAACCTTTCACTCCCACCAACAGTAACTAAGGATTTCTCTCTCCCACAGCGTCACCAACATTTGTTGTTATTTGTTTTCTTGATGAAAGCTATTCTGACAGAGTTGGGTGAGCCAGATGCTCCAAAGCTTTAGTTTACAATTCCCTGAAGGTTAAAGGGGTTGGACAATTAAAAAAAATATTTACTTCATGCACAATATTATTAAGTATTGAGTAAAGTTCTTGGCAGCCTATGTGTATAAAGTGTATATGAAACATACATGAATTTTTTATGTAGGCTTGGATCTCATCCCTATGATAATTCATTATGCTTATATATTCAAAATCTATAAAACCATCAAACCTCTCAAATCCATAAAATGACAAATATATGACAAGATAAAGTATACAGGGCTGGAGGGATGGCTTAGAAATTAAGGCACTTGCCTACAAAGCCAAAGGACCCATGTTTGATTCTGCAGAACCCATGTAAGCCAGATTCACAAGGTGGTACATGTGTCTGGAGTTCGTTTGCAGTGTCTGGAGGCCCTGGTTCCCCTAGTCTGCCTGCCTGCCTGCCTTCCTTCCTTCCTTCCTTCCTTCCTTCCTTCCTTCTTTCCTTCCTTCTTTCCTTCCTTCTTTCCTTTCTACCTTCCTTCATTTCTTTTTTGTCTCTTTCGTCTATTAAATAAATAAATGTTTAAAATGTTATACATAGCTTGTATTAACCAGTTTTCTTCCTTTTTTCCTCTTAAATTTTATTTATTTATTTATTTGACAGAGAAAGAGGGAGAGAGAATGGGCATGCCAGGGTCTACAGCCACTGCAAATGAACTACAGACACATGTGCCCCCTTGTGCATCTGGCTAACGTGGGTCCTGAGGAATTGAACCTGGGTCCTTTGGCTTTGCAGGCGAACGCCTTAACCGCTAAGCCATCCCTCCAGCCCTTCCTTTTTTTTTTTTTTTTTTTGTTCTTTTTTGAAATAGAAGCAGGTAAGATAGAACAGGGGTTCCAGGGCCTTCAGCCACTGGAAATGAACTCCAGACGCATGTGTCACTTTGTGCATCTGGCTTACGTGAGTCCTGGGGAATCGAACCAGGGTTCTTTGGCTTTGAAGGCAAAGCCTTAACTGCTAAACCATCTCTACAACCCCTCAACCAGCTTTTATGATTAGTCTGCACCAATGGTTTCTCCCTTGAAGAAGCTTCTTTTTGCATTGCCAGCAGAGTGCGCTGTTGTCTGCAAAGAGGCCCAGAGGCTCCCTTCAGCCACCTTCAGTCTGGCTGTGGTCACATCACCCATAGAAGCGGCATCAGATTCTTCCACCTGGCCTGAAATTGTTGGGAAGGAGGGCTGCTGGCACATGTCTGGGCCTCACATGGTAACTCAGCTTACCATATCTCTGCCAGTGAAGTTTGGGCCAATGAGCCTGTGCCTAGCCTTTCTAGAAAGAAAGAGGAGACCTTTCTAGAAAAAGCCATCTCTGGATTTTGCTTCATTCACCCCTTGCCAACCCATGCCCCGATTTCTGTCATACAGGTCTCCATGGAGACGGCTAAGAGGAGGCTGTTCACCTGCGGCCAGTCAGCCGGCATGTCACTTCCTTTCCCAACCACCTCTGGGCCAAGGAGAGTCAGATGCGACTGCGCTTGACTATTCGTGTCTTTCTACTTTCTTGCCGTGCAGTTCTTGGCATGCAGGGCTACTCCTCTACTCCCGGGTTTCCCCATCTGCAAAAGACAAAAGTTTTGTCAGAGGCCTGGAGAAGCCTAGTGGGAGTGACTGTGTTTGTCGCATGCAGAAGGTGCTGTCCTGAGGCTGTCTTCGCTTTCCCCACCAAGGAGAATCTTCTGAGAGACTCATGCGAGCAAGGAAGCCTGTAGAAACTCTAATGCCATCTAGTGACAGGATCATGGTGACAACAGTAGTTGATTAAATTCATCATGTTTCCAAGGATTTCATGATATTTTACTATTTAATCCCGACAGGAACCCTGTGCATCCACAGCACCAGTGCAGTGTTGGGGTCCAAGGGTGTTTCCTCAAATGGAGGATGAATGACAGTTCAGAGGCTCCTGCTTCTGTTTGGATGTAATTGCCTTTGGCCCATCTCTGTGGAAACTCAGGGTCAGCGACTGTTTCCCAGGTGCCCCGGAGTGCAGCGCAGCTGCTGGTAGCCATGCTTCTATCTAGTCTAAAAGGCCACTTCAGGAAGGTGGGGCAATTGCTACTAATTCTTTGCCGATGAGGAAACTCAGGCTGAGGGAGTCCTGGAGGAAGAGGCTAAGGAACCGGGGGGGAGGGGGGGTGCTCCTGACCGCTGGACTAAAAGAGGAGAGGGGAGGGGAGGAGAGGAGGAGGAGAGAGGAGAGGAGAGGACAGGAGAGGGGAGAGGGGATGAGACAGAGTGGGAGGAGGAAGCCATGCCAGAGATCCTGTTCTGGCTTCTTGTGAGGGCCTGGGAGCTTTGGCCTCTCCATTTGCGAAGGAGAAAAGAATACTTGTTCTGCCGAATCCACAGGCTGATTGTTATTTGAGAAATTAGGTAGGAAATATCCTAATCCAAATTGGGAGGTGGGGGGATCCTGACTTGAGTCTACTCTGGAATGCAGACTGGCCTACGACTGTTTGGGACATGAAGGAGCAGGCCCCCAGGACTCCCTTTAGGGAATCTTTTGTTTGTTTTTTGGCTAAGGAGAATGAGGAAGTGTAGTGGCCAGACCCCTCTGTGTGTGTCCCCCGGGCTCAGTTAAGACACTTGCAGAGCCCTGTAGAACTGTGAAGTGGGGGGGGGGGAGGGGGGCGCTGGCAGGAGTGGAGGGAGGGATTTGATCAGAGCTTCCCTAAGACACACGGCGCTCACAGAGTGTATGTAGTGTCAGGACATAAAGCGACTCAGTGACAGTGGGCTGGAGTAAAGGAACCAATTACTGCTCTGACGGTACTGGTGAAGCCCCCTCCAAGGCACCTAGATATGCGTGTGAGCCTGGAGGGTCCAGAGTACCCAGGCCCATAGCATCGAAGCACAATACCTAAGATAATGGTCACTGCTACTGACGGGCCACCGTGTTGTGGCCCAGGAGAGTCTGAGTGTGAACGTGAAAGGCTTATTTATGTTCTTGGACTCGTGTCTTAGTCTGCTTTGTACTGTTATAACAGGATACCACCACCTGTATAATTTATAATGTTCAGAAATGTATTTGCGAGGCAGGGGAGATGGCTTAGCGGTTCAGGTGCTTGCCTTGCAAAGCCTGAGTACCCAGATTTGATTCCCCAGACCCCACGTAAGCCAGATGTACAAGGAGGTACATGCGTCTGGAGTTTGTTTGCAGTGGCTGGAGGCCCTGACACCCCCATTCTCTTTGTATCTGCCTGGCTCTCAAATAAATAAATAATTAGTAAATGTATTTGCTCATTATTCTGAGGGTTGGGAAAGCCAAGGTTCAGGGGCAACATCTGGAGGGTCTTCACGCTGTGCTGTCCAATAGTAGAAAGGCATATTGTGAGAGCAACAGGGAAAGAACTATGTAAGGAGCTCACTCCTCTGACAACTTTCTGGACCTAAGCACTTCTTAAAGGTTTTTCTTTCTTTCCTTCCTTCTTTCTTTCTTTCTCTTTTCCTTCCTTTCTTTTTTTCTTTTTCTTTCTTTCTTTCTTTCTTTTTTCCTTCCTTCCTTTCTTTCTTTCTTTCTTTCTTTCTTCCTTTCTTTCTTTCTTTCTTTCTCCTTCCTTCCTTTTTTTGCATGTGCAGTATGGTTTACGTGAGTGTGTGTGTGTGTTGTAGTGTATGTATATGCAGTACGTGAGGTATGGGGTGTGTGTGTGTTGTAGTGTGTGCATGTGCAGTATGGTATGTGTGTATGTATGTATGTGTGTGTGTGTGTATGCTGTAGTGTGTGCATGTGTAAGTGCAAGTGTGTGTCCCTATATGTGCACATAGAGGCCAGAGGAGAATGTTAGTTTTCTTCCTCTCTCACTTATCTGTACGTTTCCTTGAGATGGAGTGGCGATGGATTCTGGCACTTGTCTGTTCTCTTTTTGCAAGCCTCAGCGATTCTCTGGTGTCTGCTCCCCCAGGACTTCTGTTGTGGGTGTGTGTGGCCGTGCTCAGCTGTTTACATGGGTGCTAGAGAATTGAATGCAGGTGGTGCCAGGCCCTTGGGCTTGTGCAGTAGCCTCTCTTCCCACTGAGCCATCTTCTCAGCCCAGGTTCTCCTTTAAAATTCTTTTTTATTTCTGAGAGAGAATGAGGGAGAAAATGGGCACACCAGGGCTCCTCATTGCTGCAAGCCAACTCCAGATGCATGCACCACTTTGTGCATCTGACTTTGTGTGGGTACTAGGAAATTAAACCCAGGTCATTAGGTTTTGCAGGCAAGTGCCTTAACCACTGAGTAATCTCTCCAGCCCCTAAGGTTCCATTTCTGTTTTTTTTAAAGACCATCCTATTTTATTTTATTTTTTGAGGTGGGGTCTCACTATAGCCCAGGCTGACCTGGAATTCACTATGTAGTCTCAGGGTGACATCAAACTCATGGCAACCCTCCTACCTCTGCCTTCCAGGTGCTGGGATTAAAGGCATGCGCCACCATGCCCGCCTTTTTGGTTCCATTTCTTAATGCTGTTAGAACTCAATTAAATTTCAGTATGAGTTGTTGAAACTATAGTTGTTGTCAGTGGGTGATGGCTGGAGAGGCCTCAGAGAAAGAGAGGACAGATGGACACCTCTATCCAGTGTTTCCAAGTTTGTGTCACCATTAAAGTAAAAAGAGACTAGAAAATGTGAGCAACTGGGATTGAATGAGTGCAGCCTTTCCAAGAGAGTGTCACATCACAGGGATGTTGGATGGTATCTTATAGGCAAAATTTAATGAAGGGAAGAAGTATTCATGAATTAAGGTAGGCAAAAGGTGAAGAATTCTAGGGGAAAAAGAAAGACAACAAAATAGAAGAGGGAGCCAAGCGTGGTAGCACACTCCTTTAATCCCAGCACTCGGGAGGCAGAGGTAAGAGGATCGCCATGAGTTCAAAGCCACCCTGAGACTCCATCGTGAATTCCAGGTCAGCCTGAGCCAGAATGAAACCCTACCTCGGGGCGGGGGGGGGGGGGGGGGGGGAGGAGTGGGAGGAAAGAAAGAAAGAAATGGTTTTTGAGACACTACCTCGAAAAACAAACAAACAAAAAAAAGAGGGAATAGTTGGAAAGGAGAGGGGGAGGTTTAGTGGAGGGCTGTGGGCAGGCGGGGAGGCAGACAAAAGAGAGAAGTGGGAAGGGATTATGTAGATATTTTATAAATATGTTTATTTTTATTTATTTATTTGAAAGAGAGAGAGAGAGAATGGGCACACGGCAGGCAGGGCCTGTAGCCACTGCAAGCAATCTCTAAAAGCATGTGTCACCTTGTGCATCTGGCTTTACATGGGCCCTGGGGAATCAAACCTGGTCTTTTGGCTTTGCAGGCAAGTGCCTTAATCGCTAAGTCATCTCTCTAGCCCCATGTAAATTTTTAAATAAAGTTTTTAATTTTTTTTAAACAAAAGAGCATTTTCTATTTGAGTAATGAGGTGCTAATATATACAAGAGAAATTAACTAAACCTCAGTAAGGAATCCAAAAGCAGACATTCAAAACTAGGCGACAAAAGAACTCTTGCAGTGAGCTGTGCTCTCTCTTTTCTGTCTTTATAAGGGGTTTTCTGATGTGTCACGGCATCAGATGCATGATGGGAGTGAGCAGCTTTGCCGGGCTGGTGATAAGGAGATATGATAATGAAGTAAGGAGCTGTGAGGTCATCTGGGTGGGCCACGTTGGTCACCACTGTGTCTGGATTGTGTTGGTGGTCACATGGAGTGTGCTGCTGTAACACATCTCTGAGGAGACATCACCTCTAGCTGCTATGTAGTCTGCTTTTTGGTTCCGAATGCCTGTGTCGCCAAACTCATAGTGGCTACTTTTTTTTAAATTTTTTTAACACTTCCAGGAGTAAATGCAGAAAGGGGCGGGGGAGATGGCTCAGCAGTTAAGAGCACTTGCTGCTTAAACATGAGGACCAGAACCCATAACAAGCTGGGTGTGGCCATGCATATCTGTAATCCCAATTTGTGGGTGTTGGGAGACTAGAGAATCACTGGGGCTCACTGCCGGGCAGCAGTTCTGGGGTGAGGGAGAGACCCCCCTCTCAAAGAAAGAAATGTGTGGATGAGTGATAAGACAAGGACACCTCAAGTTCTTCTTCAGCCTCTACATGCATACACATGGGGTGCACACATCTGTACATATATGTGCACACACCACACCTCGTGTGTGTATGCTACACACACACACACACACACACACACACACACACACGGGAGAGAGAGAGAGAGAGAGAGAGAGAGAGAGAGAGAGAGAGAGAAATGAGCAGGCAGTCATTTTCTGGCTAGGTCTGAAGATAATGTAACATGGTCTTAGTTAGGGAATTGGCTGTGTCCCTGCCATACAGGTAGACTGCAGAATATTAATATTAGAATATTAGAGTTTGGATCACACAGTTGAATTCGAAGCTTCCCTCCACCTTTACATACAGGGTAGTCTCGGTTCTCTGAGTCATTGCTTGTCTTACCAGCAAAAAAAGAGGTCAAGATATTTGACTCTCAGACCCTGGGGACTATTAAATGTGAGTGACAAGGTGGGACTGTTCCTAATATAACAGATGACACCTTCCCTCCCTCCCTCCCTCACTCCCTCCCTTCCTTCCTTCATCCTTCCCTTCCTTTATCCTTTATTTTCCTTTTCTTTCCTTTCTTTTTTTTAAGATTTATTTTTATTTATTTATTTATTCAAGACAGAGAGGAGGAGGAGAGAGAGAGTGAGAATGGGTGCACCAGGGCCTCTAGCCACTGCAAACGAACTCCAGACACATGCGCCACCATGGGCATCTGGCTTAGGTGGGACCTGGAGAATCGAACCTGGGCCCTTAGGCTTCCCAGGCATGTGTCTTAACCTCTAAGCCATCTCTCCAGCCCATTTTCTTTAAAAATTTTTACTATTTATTTACTTGAGAGAGAGAGCAAGAGAGAGGGCGAACGGGTACACCACAGCATCTAGCCACTGCAAACAAACTCCAGATGCATGTGCCGCTTTGTGCATCTGGCTTTGCATGGGTGCGGGGAAACTGAACCTGGGCCTTTAGGCTTTGCAAGCAAGTATCTTTAACCACTGAGCAATCTCTTCAACCTCATTTTTTTCTCTCTTTATTAATTTAAAATAGCCTGAAAAGTTTGACCTGGTCCTTTTGATTGTGCTAAAGGCTCAAGAACACTTACTTTTTATTATATCAATTCACAGCAACCATTGTGATTGTTAGAATCAAGTGTTCATTTGAGAAATAATCAAGCGAGAGCATCTGGCGGACACAGCCTCGGGGGCAGCCCTACCCATCCCAGAGACGAGCTAGCCGCTGAGCAGGACTAGAAGGGCCAAGTTGTGTTTTCTTCATCTGTCCAATAAGAACACCAAAGCTAACTGACATGGCCCGCAAGACCCTGACCTCAGTGTAGCTCCTCATCTCACTTCAGAGCAAGTCCCGTGACCTCGTACTCCAGCCACCTAAGCCTACTCCATTTTCCCAACCTCACCCAGAGCACACGCTACCTACCTCCAGTGCCAGATACCCCTCCCCTGCCCAGCACCTCTTAAACCAGTTCATCCCCCTATCCCAGCCCCAGCAGCACTTCCTGGGAGACACTGCCTCTGTCCCTTCAGGCCAGAGGCACAGTGCAATTTTTCTTTTTGCCTCTTTTCGGAAGTGCGGTTTGTAGATTTCTGATTACTTTCTGTTTCATCTCGGGGTTCCCCAGTCTATGAGAAACTCTCGAGACCAGGATGCATCTGGTTTGATCCATGGCTGGGAACATAGTCCCAGAGCCTGGTTCGCACTGGGACCGCATGGGTGTGGCACACTGCTCCAAGACCAAGCTAACACCGTTGTCGTCCTCCGTAGGCACCAGTAAAAGCTAATTTAAGTGAATCAACAAGTGAATGAGCCAGTGAGTGCTGGAACTGAGCTATAGCACTAATTTGTGGGAGAAGACAGAGTCAGAGATGTAATTACAAAGCAATGAGCAAATGTCAAAAGAATTTCAGCAAATAACTGCAACAGTTCCCCAGCTGTCCCTTTCATTGTTCTTAAAATAAAAGGATTTCTGCTGATGAGTTGGGGAAAGAAATGAAAAAGCCACATGAATGAGGAGCTCATATCCCAGGGGACGGGCTGGAGCCATCTGTGACTTGACTATGGGCTGTCATCACTAAAGCCATGAAAAGTCCAGAGAGCTCCCCTGAGGCACCCCAGCCCCACAGAACCCCCAAAACGCTGACGTCATGTAATGTCTCCACTTGACCGCTGCTGGGAGTGCCCTCCTGCACATTCTTGGGGGGTCACGTGCTGCCTTAGTACAGGAGGGCAGCTCTAGGGCGGGGCTGAGGGCTCAAGGGCACACTCATCCGGCACCATGCTTGCAGAGGGAGGGGCAGGAGATGGGGTGCTGTAGGGCCCACCCAGGGCACCAGAGGCCACTGACAGACCAGCAAGTCTTGGATCCCTGTTCCAGCAAACAGGCTTGGGAGGGAATCTGGGAGCTACCAACTTGTGCCCAGGTCTAGAGAGAATATGGATGCTGAAGGTAACACAAGTGAAAGGCAGAGTATTTTTCGTGTCATATTTGACCCCGAGGCAAGAGATCAGTAAAATTGATCCTGTCTTTATTTACTTATTTTTAAATATTTTATTTAATTATTTTCAAGGAGAGAGAGAGAGGGAACGAGAATGAGCAGGCCAAGGCCTCTTGCCACTGCAAACAAACTCCAGTTGCATGCACCCTTTTGTGCATCTGTCATTACATGGGTACTGGGGAATCTAACCCAGGCCAGCAGATTTCGCAAGCAAATGCCTTTAACAGCTGAGTCATCTCTCCAGTTTGTCTTATTTTTATTTAAAATTTTTTTGTTTATTTATTTATGTTATTGGCGGTAGACAGAGGGACAAAGAGGCAGAGAGAGAAAGAGAGAGAGAAAGGCACTTCAGGGCCTCCAGCCACTGCAAACGAACTCCAGACACATGCGCCCCCTTGTGCATCTGGCTTATGTGGGTCCTGGGGAAACGAGCCTCGAACCGGGGTCCTTAGGCTTTACAGGTAAGCGCTTAACCACTAAGCCATCTCTCCAGCCCTGTGTTTATTTTAAAATGTGGCATTTTGTTCACTGTGAACTTGACTGGAAAACTTGATAACCTCTTTTTCTGTTGTTGTAAGATGCACTTTATTCTTTTGTTGTTAAACCATTTATTTTAATGAAAAGTAATTCAAGTTTATATTTGAATTATAAATTATTGAAATGACCACTGATGAAATGTCACGATTAAAAACAAACAAGCAAAAATAGGAATTCTATAAAACACATACATAAACTATTTTAAACTAATTTGCAATTATAAAAGCGAAATAAGTAAAAAAAGTTGTAAGATATCATTTCCCTTATTTTGGACATAACATAAAAATTAACGCTCTCAATTTTCTAAGTGGCTTTAATACCTTCTTTCATTCTATCCAGTGTGTCATTAACGACTGACTTCTTCATTGCATCAGCAAAGTGAAATACAAAAGCAGTTTCAGTAAACATTGTCCAGTGTGAGTGGCGTTATTGTCAGCCCAGCCAAGAAGCACAGTCATTTCTCACAGTAAACACTGAAGTATTGGTAAATACAGTGTCAAAGAATGAACCTAATATGAATAACCACGATTTAATTATGGATTTAGGCTTAGCTATAATTACAAATTAACAAAACATTAGAATCTAGTAACCCTTCTCTCTCAATTGCCAGTCATTTTTTTTCTTATTCCTCAGTGTCGTGGGGGTGGGGAGGACCAAAGAGGGTAACCCAATGGGTATATGACCAGTTTGCAGTATGTTCATATATTAAAGTTCCCAATATAAATTAAAAAAAAAAACACCTCTATTAAGTAAAAAAAAGTGACTGTCTTTGGTCCTTAATATCCTTTTAGAGTCTGTTTTTGATGTCAGAGTCTCACTTATCTCTGTTCAGTGCCAGCCTTGGATCTGTGTTGCCTGGTTGGAAAGTACATCACACTCCCTCCCTCCCCCTTCCCACCTGTGAGGTCAGGCAGATGTGGGGCCTGTCCCACCTCTAGTGCCACCATTCATGGGACATCTATGAGCTTCCGTTTTCTTTTCTGAAAGCAGAAAATGTCTGTCTCATTCTCAGACTTCTACCTGCGGCAGGCACAGTGTCTGGCCGTGGGTGGGTGGTAGGACCATGGCCTCTTAGTGTTCTAGGGCGCGCACAGGGAGGTTCCCTGACGTCAGGGCTTTGCACTATGGTGCAGAAAGCAGTCAGGTAAGCTCCGAGCAGAGTCCCCCCTAAGCATCCCAGAGGGATCCCTGAAAGGAGTGAGCCACTCACAGGGAGCCAATGGTGAAGCCAGCAAAAGAACGGAAGGGGCAGCATTTGCCAAGGCCCAGTGGCAGGAAAACCAGACTTGCTTGTAGACATTCCTTGTGCTCCAGTGTATGTGCGCAGGAGGATGGGACAGAGCCAGAGCCAGGGGCCCAACAGTGAAGGAAGTGTGCCATGGATATTAGCGGGGATGAGCCTGTACCAAGTGCCAAGGGCTGAACTTGAATATGAGAGCCTGTATTCATATTACCCCTGTCTCTTTAAAAAAATATTTATTTGAGAGAGAGAGGAAGAGAGAAAGAGAGAGAGAGAGAGAATCAGTGCTCCCAGGTCTCTACCACAGCAAACAAACTCCAGATACATACACTACCTTGTGCATCTGGCTTTACATGAGTACTGGGGAATTGAACCTGGGTCCTTTGGCTTTTCCAGCAAATGCCATAATTGCTAAGCCATTTCTGCAGTCCCCCTTTTCCCCACTTTTTAAAAAAAATATTTTATTTATTTATATGAGAGAGAGAGAGAGAGAGAGAGAGAGAATGGGCGCCCAGGGCCTCCAGCCACTGCAAACGAACTCCAGATGCATGTGCCCCCCTTGTGCATCTGGCTTATGTGGGTTCTGGAGATTTGAACCCGAATCCTTTGGCTTTGCAGGCAAACACCTTAAGTGCTAAGCCACCTCTCCAGACCCCCTTTTTTTTTAAAAAATATTTTTTTATTTATATGAGAGAGAGAGAGAGAATGTTTTTTTGTTTTTTTTTTTCCCTTTTGAAACAAATCAATATATGTTTGATGCTCTATATCCAAGTGGCCAGAGCAAGGGACTTCAAATGATATGGCAAGGGCCTCCTGTCCTGTCCTCTGCTTCCAGAAATCTGACCTCCTATCACAGCCGCACCCTCCCGATGCCCAACGTGGGGGCTGGAGATAATGGCCAAGGGTGCTATCTGCTGTTCCCTTTACCTGCCGTCTTCCAGGCCAAGCCTGCGCCGATGGTCTTAGCTCTCCATATATTACTATGTGGGCCCATTGGTTCAAACTTCGGGCCTTACAAAGCTGCCCACCCCAGATAGTATTTAACTTTGTGCCCGGTGGTTGTAATTCTGGGGGCTGCTGAGCTGCGGGGATCAGGTCCTTCTGGCTGCGATGACAGGCCTTCAGCAGGCACTGTAATTGCAGAAGGAAAGCCACTCATTTTCTTCCTGGCAAGTTGTAGTTAACGTGGTGCTAGCCGGCAGTGCGGTTGTCTGCAGCCAGGCTGATCAAAGGGCTGGAGGCATCTGTTTTGTCTCTGTTTTCTTTCACTCAACTCCCCCCCCCCATGATGAAAAAAATGGTTAAAAAGTAATTTATGAAAATGAATACCTGTCTTTCTCCCTAGGCTAAAAGGTGGGCCACATATGAGAGATATTAAATGTCCGGTGAAGGGTTGGTACATTTTGGTCAGTCTAGAATGCTCCTCAGTGTCAGTTTCCATCAGGACCTGTTGGCAGGGATTGGATAGCATTAAGGCCTGACTTTTCACACCATGAGCTCTGATGACGAATATTAAATTCTGCCCCCTCCGGGCTGGGATGGGAGGTAGTATCTGGGCCGGGTTGCCCTGCAGCCCCACGACTCACCCACCTCTCTCTGGTATCCCTGTAGCCCCATGACCCACCCACGTCTCCCTGGTGTACCTCCTGTCTTGTGTGAGGTTGCCCAAGACTCTCACATCTCCAAAGCTTTGGAACGTTCTGTTCAACTGACCACGCGAGAAAACACGTTGAATCTTAAAATGCACACATTCCTCGTGTCATGTGAGGAATGACAGAGCACAAAGGTATGATGACAACGAAATGCCCAGAGCAAAAGAGAACTTCCTGAATGCTTAGGGAATGGGATGCAGTTTAGGAAAAACCCTAGAAGAACCAGTTGTTTTAAACAAAACAAGAAACAAGGCTGCCCCACCCAAGCGCTATCCGTAGGCACAGCGAGAAGAGGCAGCGGCCGCACTAGCCGCACTCCACGCCGGGGCAGGCCCAGGGCTGAGCTTCAACCTGATCTCCGGTTCCCATTCCCACAGAACCTAAATTAATGAAGAGGAAGTAACACTGTCTTTGAAGGGTCCCAAATGCAGGTTTGGAAAGCCCTTGTCTTGCATTTTATTTTCTTCATTATTTATTCACAAGGAGAAAGAGAGAGAGATGGAGGGAGGGAGGGAGAGAATGAATTGCCACACCAGGGCCTCTTGCTACCTCAAACAAACTCCAGACACATGTGCCACTTTGTGTATCTGACTTTATGGGGGTACCGGGGAGTCGAACCCAGGTCATCAGACTTTGCAAGCAAGTCCCTTTAACCACTGGCCATCTTTCCAGCCCTACCAAGATTTTACTAACCCTCCATATATGCCAAGCGAGGGTGGCTTGCTCCTTAGGACCCAATTTCTGACACTGTATCCCTATTTTTGAGTTTTGACTCCCGGGAACTCAGAGAAAATCATCTCTGCTCATGTGTACAGGGAATTCTGTCATTTCCCAAGTGCATTTCCAGCCTTTGTTGCAACAGAATTCCCTCTGTTATATTCTGAGACAGATACAGCGCGTTCATTTTCCAGAGTAGAGGACTGCAGCTCCCAGAGAGGAAGGCGTCTCACTGCCCCATGACGGGTAAGTACATCACCCACACACAACTTGACAACTCCAATGCAGGTTTCCCCACTGCAGCAAGCATCCCAGGGACTGTCAACGAAGCAGACCAGACTTTGGTACCCTTGATGCAAACTTGACCTTTGGCAGGTCACTTCTTCACCCATCTCAGTGTCCTAGGATCGGAGAAATCATTTATCGTCTAGCTAACTGAAGACAGTTGACATTACAACCTCTCCTTGATGGGGTTTGGCTCAAGGGTCAGAGGTCATCTATTCTTGACTTTTCTAGGCTCTGACTAGGCCACATGGAAGTAGAACACATTGCTTAGGCCTATGGGAGTTGGGAGATGCTTAAACTCTGACCCCACCCTGACTTCAGCTCTGTCTGCTCCCAGTGGGCTGGGCGCTCACTACCATAACTGAACTGCCTAGTAGAGCCAAGTGAACATTCCTTCTGGTGCCCAAACACCCAGTGGAAAAGAAGGCTGTGCCATTCCACTGTTGAGAAATTCCATTACATATCCCAAGGTGCCACTCCATGGAACAGCCGAGCCCATTCTCTGCCAGCATGAACTCCCTGGCATGTCAGCTTTCCATTCACTACACCCTGGATCTCTGCCTAACAAAGCCAAGCTGGTTTGCATGGAGGCCTCCCGCCTGAGGTGCAGCCTGCAGTGGATGGGGTTCAGGAGCTATCGACCTCATTCATCCCTGAGCAGCATCTTGGTGAGTGCTGGGAACTGGTTAGATTTGCAAGGACGATTGGTTCCCAGGCATGGGCTGATTTTAACTGCACTGAGAGGAAGAACTGGAATGCCCGGTGTGTGCCAAACGGTGCTGGGAGCCTGGTGCAGAACAATTGCGGATGGACAATAGGAGCAAGATAGCTTTTTATTTTTATCTTTTATGTTATAGGTAGTCAGAGGCCCGAAGAGATGGCACCTTGCCTGCCCTGGCAGGACTAGAACGAGCACTCACTCAAGGTGGCTGCAAACAACAGCACAACAGTGCCTCCTGCTTCTTTAAGCTTTCCCAGGCTTCGCACACCTGGGTGGGCGGGTCTCTGCTGAGTCAGTTTCTTGAGTCCACCAACCTATCGGGCCTCTCTCTTACACACCTATGTCTGATGACGAGGCTCATCCTAAGTGGATGTTTGATACAGGAGCCTAACCACGTGTGTAAATCTCTCTTGGTCTCTCTTCTTCCTCTGGATCTACCTGGGTACATGTGTATAATTCTGTCTGGGTCTCCTCTCCTCCTCTGGGCAGCATAGAAAGAGGTTAAGAGGGGCTGGAGAGATGCCTTAGCAGTTAAGATGCCGGCCTGTGAAGCCTAAGGACCCATGTTCTACTCTCCAGATTCCAGGTAAGCCACACATCCAAAGGTGAAGCAAGCACAAGGTGAGGCAAGCACAAGCACCACTAGGTGGTGCAAGCATCTGGAGTTCGATTGCAGTGGCTGAGGCCCTGGTGTGCCAATTCTCTCTCTCTCTTTCTAACATATTTTTTTTTTCAAAAAAAGTGGCTAAGAGGCTTACTTAGAAGAATGGGTACTTCTCTGGTTTCTCTAATTGCAAAATACAGATAAGAAAATTCCTCCCTGAGTTTAATTACTACCTCCATAGGCACTGAAGTCACTCTTCAGCCAAATATTGCAATAGGCATCCCAGTGTTGGCAGATTAATCTTGGAGCAGAGGTTCTGGAAAGGACACAGGAAGTTTCAGGGCAAAGAAGACAAGTGACAGGCACCAGTGAGTGCTGATACTCTGGTTGAACTTTTTATCTTGGGTAGCTGATCATATTGATAGGAATAATATATCAGTCAACAGGGCTTTGGTGGATATCCCATAGGATGATATAGAGGGCAGGGACTAACAGAGAGATGTCTCTTGTCACCTCCCCTGTCTTTCAGTATGGGTCACAAGGCTTCAATGGCATGCATGCCTCTAGTGTGCATCTTGAGGTACTGGGACTCTTGATTCTCCGGAGCCTAAAGAAAAGCAGCTAATCTTTCTCTGTTGAGTTGCTTGGTCAGCCTACAAGTTAGAAGACAGGGAGACATGTATAAATCACAATGCTGTTCTGAAACTAGACCCGGTCTCTGTGTCATAAGAATGGTAAATGGCCAGACGTCTCTTGCGTACAGTTTTCATATTGAACAAAAACTTAGATCTTTGTCATGACTGTAAGGTGGATTCAGCCCTGCTGGTATCCATGACTGCACCATGCGAATCTCCCTCAAGGGACAGATCCCTGTAGCCAAGGGGACAAAACCTGAAGGGAATCTCCCACATATCTAGTGCCACTTTGCCCCCTCATCCTACCCAGAGCTAAAGCCTTCCTCTCCTTCATTAGTTACTCCTTTAGAGCCCTCTGAAGCTGAAACCTTCCCACGGGAGGTGCCAGCCTCTATCTATCCTCTCCAAGAGACAGCAGGAGGACATGGACCAACCACTGTCTATGTCCCATTCCCACGACAGGACCTAAAACAGATTAAAATGGAATTAGGTAGGTTCTGTGGTGATCCTGACCACTATATTGAGACATCTCAGAAAATGACTCAGATCTATGTATTAACGTGTGAGGACAGAATGCTATTCCTAAATGAGACCTACATGACAACTGAGAAAGGTAGTGCCCTCCAGGCAGTGTAAAGTATGGAGATGACATGTTTATGTCATGGGGACAAAAACAAAGGCCTGACCCAAATGAAAGTGGTCCAAACTCTACCCCCACTCCCAGTTGGCAAGCTGATGAGACTGACCTGAATCTCAGTAGCCTCCACTCTCAGGAGGCTGTTTTCAGGGCTTCCTGGTCTTCTCCCAACAGGAAGCCATTCTGCTGGGGGATCCTGATTAGAAATATGGAGCAGAAGGTATAGAACAGAAAGAAGCAGAACGGAGCTGTAGACATTCTCAGGCATGTGTTCTAGAAGGGTTATGCAGGACCTGCTCCAAGCCCCTTCATTATCACAAACTTCCATTAGCCATCCAGAAGCCAGCTGGACATCTCGCTGTGTTTGTTGAAAGGCTGTGTGCTATTTTGATCAAGCACACCAGTATTTCCCCTGCTTGTCCAGTTAAAGAGCTCATCATCCAAGACTGATTTGTGACTCCGGATGTCAGGAGAAAGTTCCAGTGAACAGCTGTTGAGCCTTGAGAGTACTCTGGATAATTTGATCAAGGTAGTCACTAAAGTGTTTTATAGTCAGTATTTAGAGACCGATAGATGGGGGAAGCGAAAACATAGGCTCAGAGTCAGGCTTTAATAGCAGCTTCATGAGAAATCTGGCCTGGAAACCCAACAGAAAGTACTCCCAGAGACTGCTAAAACTGTTCCCCAAAGAGTAACCCTTATGCCAAGGGAACCACTAGAGTGCTGATTGT
This sequence comes from Dipus sagitta, assembly GCA_036346955.1. NCBI lineage: Eukaryota > Metazoa > Chordata > Mammalia > Rodentia > Dipodidae > Dipus > Dipus sagitta. The sequence continues at coordinate 43,736,220 of CM070777.1, read as the reverse complement.
CCTCAAAAGCGAAGAACCCAGAGCCAGAGGGCTGATGGGGCCCAGGACTTCACCTTCCAACTGTCACTACTTGAACCTTCATTCCCTTCCAGAAGCCCTGGGTAACTGTAACCATAGAGGGGGAATCTGTCAATCTCCTTGTAGATACTAGAGCCTTGTACTCAGTCCTAATCTCTAATCCTGGTCATACCTCTTCCTAAATGGTGACTGTGTAGGCGTCTCTGGCAAGCCTGTGACCAGGCTTTTCCATGCCTCTCAGTTGTATTTGGAGAGTATTGGGTTTTCCTCATCCTCCTCCTTCTTGATTATAGTAGACTCTCTTTCTCCACACACGTGGATACTTGGGAATTGAACCTGGGAAGTCAGGCTTTGCAAGCAAGTACCTTTAACCACTTAGCCATCTCGTCAGCTGTGTTTTTTTTAATCATTTACTTTCAAGGAGAGAGAGAGAGAGAGAATGGAAATGCCAGAACCTCCTGCCATTGCAATTGAATTCCAGACACATGTGCCACTTTGTGCATCTGGCTTTATGTGGGTACTGGGGGATGCAACCTGGGCCATCAGACTTTGCAGGCAAGTGGCTTTAACTACTAAGCCATTTCTCCAACCTCTAATGGAAAGTTCTTAAGATTTTCCAGCCAAATCTTCCATGTAGGGATAGAAAATACCCACCAGCTAACTCTTAGACTGTTCACTGAAACCGTCTTTCAAACACCATTAAGATTTGTCTCAGAAATAAGCCTTTAAATCATACAGTCTCCCTAATAGGAACACAGCAACAAGGGAGCCATCATGAGGAAGACTGATCAATAGCCTCTATACCTCTATCAAAAACTAAAGGGGGGGGCAGCTGGAGAGATGGCTTGGTGGTTAAGTCACTTGCCTGTGAAGCCTAAGGATCCAGCTTTGACTCCCCAGAATCCAGCATAAGCCAGACACACAAGGTGACACATGCGCACTAGGTGGCGCCTGTGTCTGGAGATAGATTGCAGTGTGGCTAGAGGCCCTGGTGTGCCCATTCTCACTCTCTCTTTCTCTCATAAATTAAAAAATATATATATATAAAGGAATCTAATTTCTTCTTGTGTGAATTAACATTTTCACCGTTTGGGTGAAGGCCTTCCTGTATAGGACTGAAAAGGTTTCTGAAGTGGTAAGAACCCTAATTACAGAAATAATTCCTTCATTTGGACTTCCTAAAAGTTTACAAAGTGGTAGCGGCACCTCCTTCAAGGCAGCAGCTCTTGGAGGACATCAAAGGCTTTGGGAATAGTCCATAATGTTCTCTGTGCCTGGCAGCCATAATTCTCAGCGAAGAGGGTAGAGGGAGCCAACAGAATGCTTCAGAGGCATCTTAACAAGCTCTCCCAAGAGACCCATCTCCTGCGGACAGCTCTCCAATTCCCTTTACCTTGATAAGCATTAGGAGCACTCCTCGTAAAGCAGGTTTAGGCTCTTTTGAAATGTTATATAGATCTTTTCTCAACAATGACTTTTTATTAGACTCAGAGACTTCAGCTCTTATAAAACACGCGCTATCATGGCCAAGTTCCAGAATGCCATGAAAAACTGTCTTGAAGCCGAAGATGGGGGAGCTGGGGACTTCCCTGTTTGAACTTGGAGAATTATTACTTGTGAAGTCATCCCCCTTCCTTTGCCCCTTCCCTAAACACACCATGGAGAGGTCCATACACCGTGTTCCTTTCTACCCTCCACTGCTGTTACGGCCTCTGGATTGACTATTCCAGGATCTAGGAATACAATGGGGTAACAGCCAGGCCTCCTTATGTAGTAGAACCCATAGGATGCCCCCAGACCTTTTACATTTGCCTACTTTTGGGGCTAGGACTGTCCCTCTTTATCCTACTTTTAAAAAATTTATTTATGAGATAGAGAGAGAGAGAATGGGTGTGCCAGGGCCTTCAGCCACTGCAAACGAATTCTAGATGTGTGCACCCCCTTGTGCAGCTGGCTAATGTGGGTCCCTTTGCAGGCAAATGCCTTAATTGCTAAGGCATCCCTCCAGCTCAACCATTCTATTCTTGAAAATTCTTCTGTATCTAATGCTCAATAACTTAGAATCTGTCCTTAGAATCAGATTTCCATAAGCTTATCATCACTGCCCCCCATACACAAAAGGCCAGTTACATTATTATTACTACTACTAAAAATATTACTTTGGTTTATTTAAAATTTTTTGTTTATTTATTTATCTATTTGAGAGTGACAGGCAGACAGAGAAAGAGGCAGATAGATAGATAGAGAGAATGGGAGTGCCAGGGCCTCTAACCCCTGCAAACGAACTCCAGACACATGTGCCACCTTGTGCATCTGGCTTATGTGGGTCCTGGGGAATCAAGCCTTGAACCAGGGGTCCTTAGGCTTCACAGGTAAATGTTTACCCACTAAGCCATCTCTCCAGCCCCTAGTTTTTTTTTTTTTTTTTTTTTTGAGGTAGGGTCTCACTGTAGCCCAGACTGACCTGGAATTCACTATGTAGTCTCAGGGTGGCCTTGAACTCATAGCAATCTTCCTATCTCTGCTTCCCAAGTGCTAGGGGATTAAAGGCATGTACCACCATGCCCAGCTCCCTCATTATTTTGATTTAAAGCAGAATCAAACATCCCTAACTCTTAGATTGGCAGGGGATCACTATCATTCTCCATAGATAAAGTCTCTTCTCAGGATTCCTCTATTTCAGGCTAAAAGCCCCAGCTATGAAGACAGTATTTATTACGGATCTTCTTACTATAGACCAGAATACAACTTCCCCCTACTTCTGGTAAAACAACAACAGCAACAGCAAAAAAATTGTAAAGGAGACCAAATAACCACATCACGGCCACCATCAATACTTTACCAAGAAAGCCCTTAAATATATCTTCCAAGGTTCAGCAAACATATGTGACTACTGCTGTGTTACACACTGCTCAATAATCTCTTACTCTGTAGCTGTGGTTGGCTGGTTGAAGTCCCTGATAACCCATGAAACTCAATTCATCAGGTAACTTGATGGACTTTTAACCCAATGTATACAAAGGTCACTATCAGATCAGGAAGACTCCAGAAAGTCTTATGGCAAACTCAGACCTCAGCCTAGCTAGGAGTCATTTCCATTATATAAAAATCTAAATTGGGACACTCAGAGGTTCTGAGTTCCTACTTACTATCCAAACTGTATTCAAGCAACTAGTCTTCAATGGCAACAGTATTCCTGGTGGATCTCTCCAAACTGGCCTACCAGCCAGACCAGAAGCAACCTTATAGGTAAACTGGGTGCTTGTCTAGGACTCATGGGACAAGTTGAATTAGCAGCAAATGAGGAGAGACATTTCTTTAAAAAAGACTCATTCTCCAAAACTGGATACAAAGTACAGATGCTGGCTCAAGAGGAAGGATGGGGAACTCTTTTCAGAAGAAAATTCTAGCCTGATGGACTGGACCTGGCAGACATCAAAGACTGCTTCCTAACCCAGGCTTGGGAAAGGGCTTGCGCTCTAATGCAACAGGTATTGTGAACCACGTTGATGCAAGAGTTAGCTATGGGACAGTAGCTGTGATGGTCTGAATGTAAACTGTCCCCCATATCCTCAAGTGTGGGTGGTTAGGCCTCATGCTGAATCTCCAGTTGGTGAAGTCTTGCTGTAGGAGGTGTCACTGGGGGACAGGCCTTTTGATTTTATAATCCAGTCACAGCCCACAGCCAGTGCTAGCCAGCTTCCTCGTTGTGCTTCCTCCCTGCTAATAGGTGATGCTGTGAGCTAGCTTCCTGCGTCTGCTGTGCTTTCTCTGCCATGAGGAGACTTCCCCTTGGGACTATAAACTGAAATAAACCCTTTCCTTCCATAAGATGTTTCTGGTTGGGTGTTTTGTCCCAGGAATGAAAAGGTTAAGTGCTGTACAATGGCTAATGCTCCTAGATGCAGAAGCAGAGGCTAAAAAAAAAAAAATCTATGGAATATTGTGGAGAACAAAAAATTGTGGAGGATAATAGAGAACAAATGCAACATGGGTTATTACACTTGACCTGCTCGCATCCCAGGACTAAATGATTCTACAGCTAACAGGGGTGGGAAAGATCACAAGAGATACTCATATCGTACCTATTGGAAACAGATGGGAAACACTTCAAAACGAATCTCAATGGAATTTCATTTCCCTTTCTGATTGTAAACAGAGGAATCGCCTGGATATGCTCACAACAATGATGGAACCCTGACTTCTCTGGGTTTCTACTCCAGCAACAGATAATGTCAGTTGGTCTGGGAAGGGAAGATTTTACTGAGAAGACAACCCAAAGGGAACTATAACCTTGTCTGATTTTTTTTTTTCCTATCAGAAAACTGTATAGAAACTTCCCCTCTCAGTAGTTTGGTACAACACCAAAGAGCTTGAGCAAACCTAGCTCAGAATCTAAGAATAAAACTTACAACACTGGGGGGCTGGAGAGATTGCTTAGCGGTTAAGCACTTGCCTGTGAAGCCTAAGGACCCAGTTCGAGGCTCTATTCCCCAGGACCTACGTTAGCCAGATGCACAAGGGGGCGCATGCATCTGGAATTCGTTTGCAGTGGCTGGAGGCCCTGGCGCACCCATTCTCTCTCTCTCTCTCTCTTTCTATCTACCTCTTTCTCTCTGTGTGTCTGTTGCTTTCAAAAATAAACAAAAAAATTTAAAAAACCTTACAACATTGGGGCTGGAGAGATGGCTTAGCAGTTAAGGTGTTTGCCTGCGAAGCCAAAGGACCCTGGTTTGATTCCCCAGGACCCACTTTAGCCATATGCACAAGGGGCACACACATACGGAGTTTGTTTGCAGTGGCTGGAGGCCCTGGCGTGCCCATTCTCTCTCTCTCTCCCCCTTTCTCTGTCAAATAAATAAAAATAAATAAATAAAAACTTACAACATTGAAGAAGTGTCTCTTCTGGAGCTGGAAGAATGTTTAGTGGTTAAGGAGCTTGCCTGCAAAGCCTAAGGACCCAGGTTCGAGTCCCCAGAAAACACCTAAGCCAGATGCACATGGTGGCACATGCATCTGAGGTTCGTTTGCATATGCTAGGGGCTCTGGTGTGCCAATTCTTGTTCTCTCTCATAAATAAATATATAACTTTAAAAAAGAAATCTCAGGTTGGAGGGATGGTTTAATGGTTAAGGCATTTGCCTGCAAAGCCATAGGACCCAGGTTCGATTCCTCAGGACCCACATAAGCCAGATGCACAAGGTGGCGCATGTGTCTGGAGTTCATTTGCAATGGCTGGAGGTCCTTGCATGCCCATTCTCTCTCTCTCTCCCTCTTTCTCTGTCAAATAAATAAATAAATAATATTTAAAAAAAGAAACCTCTTTTCTAAAATTCAGGTTAATCATGCCTCCCCATGATATTAAAATCATAGAAGCACGTTGGCCAAAAGCACAATTAAATTTGGCAGACAATAAACTAATTCATATACTCGACAAAACAAGTAAGGCATTTCATGATGTATAGATGCCCATGGATGAGGGGAGAAGACAGTTCATCAGCCTCGTAAGGAATGTGATAACATGTGCAGAGGTTTCTTTGGCTAGGGTGTGTGTTTCCATCATTGGGGACCATCACTTCTCTGGGCCATGTACTATTCTATATTGTCTTACTGACCCTTATTATCATAATCTCACTCTTGGAATCTTACAAGTGTTATCATGGGTTCAAAAGCAAAAGACCTACACACATAGATGACAATGAGACAATAGACTGGTTCACAGGGCAAAATAGAAAACTCTTTGTGTCATGGGCCTTTCAATAGACCACGTCCTAAATGTTACCACAACAGGAATCAACCAGGGTGGTCTTCTCCCCTTGTCCCAAATGATGATTAGTGTGGGGGAAGGTTAAGGAATTAGGAACATAGTAGTCCCCCCCCCCTTGTATGCAGCTACTCAGCGTCATAGGCCCAACCGAACCAAAAATATTTACATGCCTTGATCAACACTTGTAACATCTCATAGGAACATCCTATTGGGATAGCCCACAGTCAAGACAGAGACCCAGGACCCCCAAGTGGAATCTTGATAAGGTGCCCTGGTGGCACCAACTATCAGCCCTGGATAAGAAAAACCCGGGAATATAGCTTATTTCAAACAACAAAGTTGATCCACTTCTGTCCATCCAATATGACATCTAAAAGGGGACTGAATCGAGAGCCTTATCCAGATGGGTGGTCTTTCCTTTAGACCAAACTGCTTTCTTTGTTCTCTAGCATATAAAAACCCACGTGAGGTCTTTACCTAGGAGCCTACTTTCGGGTTCCCTCACTGTGTCAGAGAGCTGTCACGTTTCTTCTTCTTCTTCCTCTTCCTCCTCCTCCTCCTCTTCTTCTCGAGGTAAGGTCTTGCTCTAGCCCAGGCTGACCTGGAATTCACTATGTAGTCTTAGGGTGGCCTTGAACTTATGGCGATCCTCCTACGTCTGCCTCCCGAGTGCTGGGATGAAAGGTGTGTGCCACCACGCCCAGCTGAGCTGTCACTTTTCTTTCTTCAATAAAACTCTACTCTTCTTGTCTGCATTTGACATTCTACTCAACCATAAGACTCAGAGACAGAAAACTGGAAACACAATCATCTTGCAATGATTGGGCTCACCTGCTAGGAACCAAGCCTTCAACGCGTACCTTTATTTAAGAGAGAGAGAGAGATAGAGAGGGAGGAATGGCCACACCAGGGCCTCTAGCCACTGCAAACAAACTTCAGATGCATGTGCCACCATGTGCTTCTGGCTTACGTATGTTCTAGAGAATCAAACCTGGGTATTTCGGCTTCGCAGGCAAGTTCCTTAACTGCTAAGCTGTCTCTCCAGCCCCAACACACGCTTTTTTAGGGGGACACTTTATATGCAAAGCTCAACAGACATGTACTATTATCTCCCACATTTTCTGGTGAAGCAATGGAATTAAATAACTTGGCTGGGACCATGGTTAACAAGAGTGGTGAGGCACGGGTACCTAGGTTGTGTCATTCAAAAGCTGAGAACGCAGAACTGTTTTGTAAAATCATCTAATGAGAGAATGAAAGTGCAAATTCCATTTGATCAATGAAAATATTGAGGCACTGGCAATGGATGCTGCTGCTGAAGTAACATGGCTGCTATGTGGAAAGGGTGGGATTTGAACTTCTGAACCTGAACCTGAACCTGAACTTTAAGGGGATACACTAAAGGATTAGACTTCCCACAGGATCCCTGAATATCTACTTCCCTGAGGCAAAATCTGCTTCCTTTGCCTGGGCTGAGTGGTGAGCTTGTGTGTATCATTGCAGATTCATGTCAATTTCCCTTCTCAGGAAAGATTTCCTAGGCAGTCCAAACCCATTAGTGTTTCTTCCTCTGGGCATAGCTTCCATGACCACTACTAGTCTCCCAGTCGTCAGTTTTTATTTATATATGTCTCTGTCAATATGATCCAAACCTAATTTGTATGCATATCCTTAACTTTAGCATGGCACACACATCTAGATCGTAAGGAGCTATAGACTAGTTCTATTCTCCCAGGAACCTAGGGGGTCTTAGAATGGACTTCCTGCTGTATCATGTCCATTTATGTGTGTGTGTGTGTGTGTTTATATATATAGATGAGGGTTTGTCATTTGGAAATGTACATCTGAAAAATGCAGGGAATTCAAAAAAAAAAAAAAAAAAAAGAAGAAGTACAGATTCCAGGGCTCTCCCTACAGCCTTCTAAATTATACACTGCTGATTAAAGCTGGTTTCAGACTCGCTCAAAAGTCTCTCCAATACAGGGGAGCAGATTTGGCCACCCAATGGTGCTCCACTCCTGTCCTTCCTGTTCAAGTTTGGTAACAGACAAAAATTTCTTTTTTTATTATTTTTTTATTTTTTTAGCCAGGCATGGTAGTGGACACCTTTAATCCCAGCACTCAGGAGGCAGAGGTAGGAGGATCACTGTGAGTTCAAGGCCACCCTCAGACTCCATAGTGAATTCCAGGTCAGCCTGAGCTAGAGTGAAACCCTACCTCAAAAAACCAAAAGAAGCCGGGCATGGTGGTGCACGCCTTTAATCCCAGCACTCAGGAGGCGGAGGTAGGAGGATCACCATGAGTTCGAGGCCACCCTGAGACTACATAGTGAATTCCAGGTCAGCCTGAACTAAAAGTGAGACCCTACCACGTAAAACCAAAAAAAAAAAAAAAAAAAAAAAAAAAAAAAAAAAAACCAAAACAAAACAAAAAAATAACCAAAAGAAAAAAAATCTTTTTTTTTTAATGACTTTATGGAGGATTTCTGCTGCTTTCAAATGCTAGTGTGCACATGTAGCATGCACACCTATAGTATTTTCTATGTACACATTCTAATGAATAAACTTGTTACTTAGATCTCTTCATATAAGAGGATACGTAGGGGCTAGAGGGATAGCTTAGTGGTTAAGGCACTTGCCTATGAAGGCTAAGAACCCAGGTTTGATTCCCCAGTAAAGCCAGATGTACAAGGTGGTACATGCATCTGGAGTTCGTTTGCAATGGCTAGAGGCTCTGGTATACCCTTTCTCTCTCCCTCCCTCTCTCTCTCTCTGCCTCGTTCTCTCTTAAATAAATAAATAATAAAGACAGGATGCATACATATGGAAACGTTGCTCATACCTTGATCACTGGCGTTATGTGATCTTGTATAGCTCACACCTTTGTAAATGTCCCATGAGCAGGAGGCCTTCAAGCCTGAGACATGTCCTTTGTGTGTTCCAATGGATGGGAAGAGATGGAGGTGATTTGAGTCTTTTCTTCAGTCAATACCACAATGACATGGAATCTAGTTTTCTTTTTTTGAAAAAAAAAAATTCTTTGAGAAAGAAAAATAGAGCAAAAGAGAAAGAGAGAGAGAAAAAAGAAAAGAAGAGGCAGAGTATGGGCACTCCAGGGCCTCCTACCACTGCAGACAAACTCCAGATGCATATGCCACTTTGTGCATCTGGCTTTTCGTGAGTATTGGGGAATCAAACCCAGGCCAACCAACAGATTTTGCAAGCAAGCACCTTTCACCTCTGAGCCATTTCTCCAACCTTGGAATCTAGTTTTCAAAAAAAAAAAAAAAAAAAAAGGAAAAAGTGTGAATCTTCTTCAAAGTTAAGACTGAAGAAAAAATTGGGGATCATCACACATGCTTGATGAATTTATCTGAGTTTGGGTGCACAAAGCCATTCTTGTTGCTATATGTGGACAATTTGGGGATTTTGGAAGCGAGTCTTCACTACTTCTATTCTCTTTCTACTTGCTGACCTCACACCCAAAGACATCCACTTCTACAGTGTATAACATGTAGTTCTTCCTCGTGTTTATTTGGTGAAATGAGATCCAGTGTTTTCTTGGGGAATGTTAGGAGCCGCCTTTAGACAGAGTCCTGCCCCATGTTTCCCTCGCACCTCTGTCACTTGCCTGTTGTACTGAGTACATGTACTTGTTAATCCATTAGCCAAGCACTTGCTCCATGACAAACCTTGTGCTGGGGTCTGGGATACCAGCGTGGGTCAGAAGTGATTCTTGCCCTTAAGGAATTCCCAACAACTGGTGAGAAATAGACAAGGAAGTAGTGTCATGACGATGCAGTGACAGAACAGTTCAATTTCAGTGGAAGAACTCACTGGCTTAAATAGCATGCCAGGTAGGGTTCCTAACACAGGGCAACCAAATAAAGGTTTGATATATGGACAGGAGTTGAAGAAATAGATAAAAAGCATATCCTGAAGTTGTATTAAGTATTTTCCAATTCACCATAAGAATTATGCCCCTGAATGTATAACCTTATAATAAAGAGTCTTTATTTTTCTTACAAAATTTTTGAAGGTGGGAACACTTTATATTCTCTGAGAGATTTCTTTTGGATTATTCCACAAACCTGCACAGTTGCTGCCTGGAGGATGGAAGATATGGTAAAATATCCCATGTCTAAATGCCACAAAAATATACAAAGTAGGAGCAAAGGCTGACACATAAATATATTCTCTAAATGCACTCACAGCTCAATTTCCTTGCCCTCTAATTGCCAGTAATTTCTTCAGACAGCCTTTAGCTGAAACAATCTCTCTCTCGATTTGCTATTCTCAAAAAGCGTGTTTGAATTTTCTTTCTCTGGCCCAGCTTCATCCTGTCCTTGCCAAGTAACCATCACTCCCCTCACCTCCTTCAGAGTCGAAGGCAGGACATGGGTTAGGCTCTCTCTGGCAAGGAAATGAATTTTTTTTTTTTTTTTTGTGTGTGTTTCCAAAGGCTTCTTTTAAATTTGGTTCTGACTGATGCCCCATTGTCTCAGAGTCTATATACCACTTCCAACTGTCCTTTATAACGACTAAGGGGAGAGAGTGATCTTTTTGATTCACCTTTCACCGGCGAGGAAGCTGGAGGTCAGAGAGGGGAGGCGGGGAGAAGATGCAGCAAGAGAGGAGGCAGAGATAGACCCAGTGAGAACTTGCATTTACAGGGACTTTTTACATAGGAACTCTGACTAAATTCCCCTCAATAACCCCAGGAAGGAGATAGGTATTAAGGACCCCATTTTACATCTGAGAAAACTGAGACTCAGACATGGTCAAGACCTCCAGGTCCATTCTGGGATTACCTCCAGGGTTTCTACACCATGGCACAGTCTATAAGACTGCCCTGAGGATTCGCTGGGTACCCATTGGTCCAGACAGTATAACGAGAGGGGAGCTATGGATCCCCCACTCCTGGCTCCTGATCTTGAGGAGGAGTGAGACATCCCGGAAGGAGAATAGGGACTGAATCACAAATAATCATCTTTGTGCATTCTTGCCATGCCAACGCTAGGCAGGAGCATTCATTAATCCTCCTGCCAACCTGGAGGTAGATGTGTGTATATCATCCTGGTCATTGGCAGGGTTTGAACAAAGTTGTCTGAGTGCCAAAGCGCCAGCTCCTAGACACAGGGAAAAGTCACTCAGCTTAGCCTTGGAGACTCACTTTCTTTCTGCCTCTGCCACTTACTAGCTGCGTGTTCTTGGGCAAGTTACTTCTCTCTGTAACAATGAGGGCTGCAGTAGTAATTAAATCAAGGGGGGTTTGTGCGAATTAAATGAGAAATCACATGTAAAGCTCTTTGCACAGAGCTGAGCTCAGTCCTTGAAAGCTGTATATTTGACCCTGGTATTGTCCCCACGGGGGCTGGAGAACTTGGGTTGAACACCTCACATCTCTCTGTAGCAGCCACATTCCGATTTCTGGTTATTCCAAGTATCTTGTCTGTTGTGGTAGTTTGGATAGATGGCCCCCAATATATTCAGTGTTTTGTTAGTTTGTAGTTTGCATCTGCAGGCACCTGGCTGGAGGCGGTGCCACTGGGTGGATCTTAAGGTGTGGTGGTGGGTTTGAGATTCCAATCGAAAGATATGCAAAGTTCTGAGTTCCTCCTGGAGTTTCTGAAGTGTGCTGTGTGGTGAGGGTTTTGGCTTATGGCTTCTCTCTCTCCCTCTCTCTCTGCTTGGACCTGTGAAAGCAGGGCCAGCTTTTTCCTGCCATTATGGAACTTTCCCTGGATCTGTAAGCTTCAATAAATCCCTTCCTCTGTAACTGTGCCTGGTCTGGGAGTTCATCTCAGTGAACCTGAAGCTGTCTACGACAGCTGTATATGAGTCCAGTGAGCTCTGAGAATGAGAAACAAGTGATACTGTGGGTTGGTGGCATGTGTCAGTTTCACCAGCAGTGGGCAGGGCTTGGAGAGTGTTACCTACTCTCCCTCCCCCACCCCTGCCTGGCCCTTTAACATGCCTAGCATTTGCGAAGGCAGCAGATGGAAGGGAACCTTTGCTTCTATCAGGAATTGAGAGGACTGACTTCAGGACAGGTTGGCTGGGTTGTGAGGGAGTCTGAAATGGTCTCTCAATTAAATGTCCTGTGAATCAAGCCTAAAGGGCATTTCTCTGAGAAATCATTGGGTTTGGAGACAAACCCTTGCCCTGGATGATTTTGCTAAGGCTTACTTGTTTGCTAAGGCCTGGGGGATTTAATCCCTTCACATGTACTACTTAAAGAAAGCAAAGTAGGGTTGGAGAGATGGCTCAGTAGTTAAGGCGCTTGCTTGCAAAGCCTAAGGACCCTGGTTCAGTTTCCCAGGATCCATGTAAAGCCAGATGCACAAGGTGGCGCATGCACCTATAGTTCATTTGCTGTGGCTGGAGGCCCTGGCGTGCACATTCTCTTTCTATCTACCTCTCTCTCTCTCTCATAAATAAATAAATAAATTTCTTCTTTCCTTATTTAGTTATGGACATATTCAGTGTGTAAACAGCACATGTTGGTACCATCCTTACCCTCATCCCTGTCCCCTCCCCTCCGAAGGGACCCTCTTCGTTGGAGATGCCAGTTATCCCCATGGGGATTGTGCACTGTGGGGTAGCCATCAGTTATGGGGAAGAGGCATTGTCTCTGTGTATAATGTCCCAACTTGTGGCTCTAACAATCTCTCTGCCCCCTCTGCTGCAAATTTCCCTGAGCCATGTTGGGTTCGTTTGGGGTCTACTTCAGTGATGAGGCTTTGGGAGCCTCTGTGTCTCTGTATCTCTGGTTTGGTAGGAGTTGAGTGTTCTCTGTGTCTATCTCCTTCACCCTTGTGCTGGTACCAGGTTCACCAAGAAAGCAGCACTCTTGCTCATTTCCCCAATTTCTCTATGGGGCCCTGGTGAGGTGCGATGGGCTGATTCTCTCCTCAGGTTCTGTGTCCACCAGAAAAAGTGAAGCAGATTCTCCAATGGAGAGTGAAGTCAGCACCAGATAGATGGGATGACCATTATTAGTTTAGAGAGAATTTAATAGGTGTAGGCCCTTTTGTAGCCCAAGAATGGTGAGAACTTGATATTGGAGAGTGAACTCGTTATTTGGATATGACTCTGACTTGTTACCCAGTTCCAGCTATTGGTTCTGTTCCACTGAGCAAATCTGTATAGCCAATCCAAGAGCAGTTGGTTACCCACTATGGCTGTGTACCACTATTGCACTTGGGTGAGCATCTGTAGCAGACAGTTTCAGGTTCACTGAGATAAACTTCCAGTCCAGGCACAGTTATGGAGGAAGGGATTTATTGAAGCTTACAGATCCAGGGGATGTTCCATAATGGCAGAAGAAGCTGGTGTGCCTTCACAGGACCAAGCAGACAGAGAAAAGCATAGGCCAAAAGCCACACAGCACAGCACACTTCAGGAACTCCAGCTACTACACTTTGCATATCTTTAGATTGAAATCTCAAACCTACCACCACCCCTTAAGATCCACCCAGTGAGACTGCCTCCAGCCAGGTGGCTGCAGATGCAAACTACAAACAAATCAAAAAAAAAACTAAATATATTGGGGGCCATTTATTCAAACCACCATAGCATCACATCACGTTGTTTGCTGCTCAGTAGTTCAGACCTCTAGTTGCTTGGATAGATGTTGGCCATTTTCCCCAGCTAGCTAATGTAGTACCTTCAGGCACTAGTCAAGCTAACTGGGGTCTGGCTCTCTTCCAGATTCCAGCCAGGTCTCTCCATGTTATGTATGGACAGCATATGGTGTCTTCGGCAGTAGGGTCTTACCATTAATCTTTGGTGGGTAATCAAGTGCTCTGACAGAATTCTGTCTTCTTTTGGGAAACCTTGTAGACCTCTTTGATCAATAGCTCATTGTAGATGTTAACTGCATCATGGTACTGGGGGTTACAGGCCAGAACCAAGGGAAAAGAAGGAAGAAAAAGATAGGTAATATAAAAGAGAAATAGAGAAGAGAGAGAAAGAAAGAGAGAGAGAAGAGAAAATTAAGGTTAGTCTTCATTATACCCTCTCCAGAGCCCTTTGATTCAGGTGTTCCCTCTAAGGACTTGATGAAGGTTCAACCTTTTAGACTGTCTTTTAGGATATAGGATTTAATGGTACCAGTTCCATTTGGGTCCAGTTTTGTGTCCCCCTCCCTTACCTATCCCTCAAGCCCCACCCTCCCTATTGTCCGGTCCTTGAGGTGCCTATTAGGTATGTCAGCATTTTGGGCTGATCCAGCTTAGGAGCCACAGATCAATGAGACCATATGATGATTGTCTTTCTGTGATCACTGAGAATGATCTGTGCCAAGTTAGACCATTTTCTATATAGACCATTTTTCTACAACTTTCATTGTGTCATTTTTTTCTTACTGCTGTGTAGAATTCCATCGTGTAGATACACATCTTTGTTATTCATTCATCTAATGATGGACATCTGGGTTGATTCCAGTTCTTAGATTCTTTTTTTTTTCTAAAAAAAAAAAAAAAAGAAAGCAAAATATATTCTCAGGACTAGAGCGGGAGAGCAATGAGGAGTTGCACTACCCACAGCATCCATGGAAGAAGCTGGAAAGATGACCACACAGCAAGATAGACCACCTGCTCGCTCACCACTGGCTCAGCCCCTCCCCCTATGATGCCTCCCCTCACATCTGCTTTAATCCCTGTCTGTTCTCTAGTTTGTCTTTCTATGACGAGGACAGTTGCCTTCATTTCTGGCTTAAAAAAGCACAGCAGAAACTGGTTCTCTCCCAGACCCGGATGCTGGAAATGTGGGGAGAACATGGTGTCAGGGCTGTGCTCCCTCTAAGATGCTGGAAGAAGCTCTTCTGTGCCTCTCTCTTGGCTTCTGGTGTCACTGGACATGCCACAGGTGTTCTCTGCCTGGTGGAGGAGCCACACCCATCTCTGGCTTTCGAGCCGCTTGGCAGTCTCTCTGGGTGTATTTCTATCTCTTCCATTTATAGGGACACCAGATCATGAAACATGAAACGTGACGTGAAGGCCACCTTAGTCACTTCATCTTTTTTTTTTTTTTTTTTTTTTTTTTTTTGAGGTAAGGTCTCACTCTAGCCCAGGCTGACCTGGAAGTCACTATGGAGTCTCAGGGTGGCCTCGAACTCACGGCAATCCTCCTACCTCTGCCTCCCGAGTGCTGGGATTAAAGGCGTGCGCCACCACGCCCGGCAGTCACTTCATCTTTGCTTTATTTCATCTTCAAAGACCCTGGTTTGTTTTTATTTTTTGTTTATTTTTATTTATTTATTTGAGAGCAACAGACAGAGTGAAAAAGAGGCAGATAGAGAGCGAGAGAGAATGGGCGTGCCAGGGCCTCCAGTCACTACAAATGAACTCCAGACGCGTGCGCCCCCTTGTGCATCTGGCTAACGTGGGTCCTGGGGAATTGAGCCTTGAACCAGGGTCCTCAGGCTTCACAGGCAAGTGCTTAACCGCTAAGCCATCTCTCCAGCCCAAGACCCTGTTTTTAAGTGAGGCCATTCCAGAATCTCTTTCTATTGAGAGTTAAACTATTTCCACAGCAGTGTCTAGTCAATGCTTGGCCCACGAATTTCCATTTAGAGGCATGCATATTATATCACCTATACTCCATTCCAGTGAACTGGAAGCCCCAGTATCCCATTTGTCACATTTTGTTCTTGTCCTTTTTAGATTTTTTTTTTTTTTTGAGACAGAATCTCATTTAGCTCAGGTTGGCTTTGAACTTGCTATATAGCTGAGGATGCCTTGAACTCCTGGTCTTCCTGGCCTCACTTCCCATGTGCTCAGAGTACAGGCTTGGATCTTGTTCTTGTCTCTGTTTTTATTTAAGAGCACATATGTCTATGTTTGTGTCAAGTGTGTGCACATATGTGCATGTGGAGGCCGGAGGATAACCACAGATGTTCCTCAGGTATGTTGTCCACATTTTTTTTTTTTGATATATGATCTCTGATTAGTCTGGAGCTCACCAATGAGGTTAGATGAATGGCCAGTGAACCTGAGGGCTCTGCCTGTCTCCATTTCTCTAGGGCTGGGATTACAGGTGTATGATACCAGGCTAAGTACTTTTACATGGGCTCTGGAGATTGAACTCAGTTCCTTGGGGCTGGAGAGATATCTCAGTGGTTAAGGTGCTTGCCTGCAAAACATAAATACCTGAGTTTGATCCCAGTACCCATGTAAAGCCAAATGTATAAAGTGGCACATGCATCTGGAGTTCATTGGCAGTGGCTGGAGGCCTTGGCACACCCATATTCTCACTCTCTTTTCTATCTTTCTCTGCTTATAAATGACTTTCAGTAAAGATGGCATCTACCTTACCTTGTCTCACCTCATGGGGAAGAAAAGAGATAGAAAAAATGATCTCAAAATTCATATGGAATGGCAGAAAGCCTCAGATATCCAAGCATATCCTCAGCAAAGGAAGCACCTCTGGAGGAATCACCATACCCGATCTAAAGCTATGATACAAAGCCATAGTAATAAAAACAACATGGTACTGGCATAAAAACAGGAACATAGACCAATGGAACAGAATCTAGGACCTGGCCTTTGGGTCAAGTAAGTACAGCTACTTGATATATGACAAGTGCCCTAATAATCTAGACTGGAGAAAAGACAGCATCTTCAACAAATGGTGCTGGACAAGCTGGATAACAATATGCAGAAAAATGAAACTCGATCCACACATCTCACCATGCACAAAAATCAAGTCCAAATGGATCGAAGATCCCAATATAAGACCAGAAACTCAGCTACTACTGGAAGAAAAAATAGGACGAACTTTCCATGATATAGGAGTGGGGAAAGACTTCCTGAACAAAACCCCAGTAGCTCAGGAAATCAAACAGTCACTCAACCATTGGGATCTCAGGAAGCTGAAACGCTTTTCACAGACAAACAAACAATAAGCAGAGCCAATAGATTTCCCACAGAACGGGAGAAAATCTTTGCCGATACACATTGGACAGAGTCCTAATTTCTAGAATCTACAAAGAAGTCAAAAGCCTAAACAGTAAAAAGTCAAACAACCCACTCACAAAATGGGGCAGAGAACTGCACAGGGAGTTCTCAGAGGAAGAAATACAAAAGGCAAACACACACTTAAAAAAATGTTCAACATCCCTAATCATCAGGGAAATGCGAATTAAAACAAGTACGAGATTCCACCTTACCCCAGTAAGGATAGCAAACATTAAAAAATCTAATGACAACAAATGCTGGTGAGGATGTGGAGAAATAGGAACCCTCACTCACTGTTGGTGGGAATGCAAGCTGGTACAACCACTATAGAAAGAAAAAAATATGGAGGCTCCTGAAAAGGATGAATATAGAGGTACCAATAGACCCAGTTATTCCCTTACTGGGCATTTATCCTAAAAGCTCCAAACCTCAGCTCAGAGATATTTGCTCAACCATGTTTATAGCTGCTCAATTCATGATAGCTAAGAGCTGGAATCAACCCAGATGTCCGTCATTAGACGAATGGATAACTAAGATGTGGCAATTCTGTGCAACAGTAAGGAAAAATGACACAATGAAATTTGAAGAAAAATGGTCAGACTTGGAACAGATCATTCTCAGCGAGCTCACCCAATCACAGAAAGATAATCGTTGCGTGGTCTCACTCATCTGTGGCTCCTAACGTGAATCTGCCCATGATGCAGACATACCTAATAAACATCTCGAGGACTGAACAATAGAAATAGTGGGGTGGGAGCAGAGCGTAAGGGTAGGTGGGGGGACAAAAAATTATACCCGAATGGAAATGTACCATAAAATCCTACATCCTGAAAGACATACTAAAAGCTCAAACCTTCATCAGGTGCTTAGAGAGAATACCTGATTCACAGGGACCAGGAAAGGGTATGATAATGACTATCCTCAATCTCCTGTTTCTCTCTCTCTCCCTCTCTTCTCTCTTTCTCTTTTATATTACCTATATTTTTCTTCCTTCTTCTCCCTTGGCACTGACCTGTAACTCCCAGTACCAGCATGGAACTGTTGATCAGAGAGACCTACAAGGTTTCCCAAAAGAAGACAGAATTCTGTCAGAGTACTTAATGATCCGCCAAAGGTTAATGGTAAGACTCTACTGCCAAAGACACCAGATGCTGCCAGGTCAGAACGTGGAGCGATTTGGCTGAAAACTGGAAGATAGTCAATCCCTAGACAGTTAGCTTGTCTAGCGCCAGAAGGTGTTACATGAGTGACTGGGGAAAAATGACCAACATCTGTCTAAGCAAAACAAAAAAACAAACAAAACAAACAAATAAATAAATAAATATGTTAATGATTTCCTAGGGCTATGGAAAAGGAGAGATTTGGGAGTGATTAGTAAAGGGTAGATAAGAGATCTCATGTTAGAAACTAAAGACTGTATGAATAAGTACTATATCAACCTACTTCTTCATTAATCAAATAAAAGATACAACTTTCTCTTTTCAAAGTTTTCATTTTTATTTATTTATTAGAGACAGAGAGAGGGAGAGAGAGAGAGAGATTGAGAGAGAGAATGGGCATGCCAGAGTGTCCAGCCACTGCAAATGAACTCCAAACGCATGTGCCATCCTGTGCATCTGGCTTATGTGGGAACTGGAGAATTGAACCTGGGTCCTTAGGCTTTGCAGGCAAGTGCCTTAACTGCTAAGCCATCGCTCCAGCCCAAAAGATATAACTTTCTTCAAAAGAGAATGAATTTGGGTACAAAGCACCCTGTTGCAGTGGAGAAAGCTTCACCTAAAGCTGTGGGTTGTTGCTGGTAAATACCAGAGCTGGAAATAGGTCAACCCCCACACTAAGCTAGTGGTCAGTGTTGCAGTCAAGATCACATTGCTGGTAGAAATCACCTAACCAAGAGCAAGCAGCTTGTGGGAAAAAGAGGTTTATTTTGGCTTATAGACTCAAGGGGAAGCTCCACGATGGCAGGGGAAAACGATGGCATGAGCAGAGAGTGGACATCAGCCCCTGACCAACATAGGGTGGACAATAGCAACAGGAGAGTGTGCCAAACACTGGCATGGGGAAACTGGCTATAACACCCATAAGCCCGCCACCAACAATACACTCCCTCCAGGAGGCGTTAATTCCCAAATCTCCATCAGCTGGGAACCTTGCCTTCAGAATGCCCAAGCTTTTGGGGGACACCTGAATCAAACCACCACAGTCAGGGAGACCCATGAGGCTCTCCAAATAATGAAGGCTATTGCCAAAGTGCTTAGTTACCCACCAGAACTAGATGGTAAGACCCTACTGTTGACGACACCACAGGCAGTAGTCACAGGACCCTGAGAAATCAAGTTGGAACTGAGGTGGAAAGCACTGTGAATAGCTGGGGGATAAAAGTCATCAATAAGGTGAGCAGACAGTGGATCCTACAAGCTACAGAATCAACCATCCTGGCAAGATGTACATACTAGTGCAATAGTGGCATGTAAGCTATGGGAGTAGTCAACTGCTCTCTGATTGGCTATGAGGTCTGCTCGGTGGGAGAGAGTTCATGCCTAGTGCTGAGAACCAAGGTCATAAACACTAAAGGAAAACTTCCACTGTTCTTTGGTTAAATGGGAAAGCTATGCCGATCAAAAGGCCTTCTAAATGTGCATTCTTATCCATTTTGATCAATGCTGCTCTTATTCTTGGTTAGAGAATCTGCTTTTTACAGATGGTGGCATACTGGGGAGATCCAAAACCCATCAAAATAACAAGAGAAAGCTGAGTGCTTAGCACTGGATGAGTCATCTCTAATACATATGTGAATATTTAATTAAATATACGAATCCTACCCTCTGTGGAATGGGGGTGAAGAAGAGGGGACAAAAAGGGATATGATGAATTTAGAGTATGCTAGCAGATTAATGTTCTCAATAGAAATTATTATTATTATTTTGAGTTTTTGAGGTAGGGTCTTGTTCTAGCCCAAGTTGATCTGGAATTCACTACAGTAGTCTCAGGGTGGCCTCGAACTCACAGCAGTCCTCCTACTTCTGCCTCCCAAGTACTGGGATTAAAGGCACCCACCATCATGCCCTGTCTGAAGTTATTTTTTTTAAAGGAGGAAAAATGATAAGAATGATACAAATGTTCTAGGACCAGGGCAGCTCAGTGGCAGAGTGCTTGCCTAGCATGTGCAACACACTGGGCACCATCCTCTGTGTCACAAGAAAATTTAAAAATTAGAGAATGGTGATGGTTTCTACTCTACAAATACATGAAAGGCATTAATTGGTATATTTGAAATGGGAGAAGAGACTTTTCTAACATGTCAATTTTATCAAAATGAAGCTATTTTAACACTTTTTTTGAGGTTTTTTTTTCTTTATTTATTTGAGAGTGACAGACAGAGAGAGGAAGAGGCAGAGGGAGAGAGAGAGAGAATGGGCGCGCCAGGGCTTCCAGCCACTGCAAACGAACTCCAGACGTGTGCGCCCCCTTGTGCACCTGGCTAACGTGGGTCCTGGGGAATCGAGCCTGAACCGAGGTCCTTAGGCTTCATAGGCAAGCGCTTAACCGCTAAGCCATCTCTCCAGCCCCAAAATGAAGCTATTTTAAGAGTAGAAATTGATTCTCTCTTTTTTTTAACCTATTATTCATTTGCAAGGAGAGAGAGAGAGAGAGAGAGAGAGAGAGAGAGAACACCAGGGCCTTTTGCCATTGGAAATGAACTCCAGATTCATGTGCCACTTTGTGCGTCTGGCTTTATATGGGTACTGGAGATGGGAACCCAGGCTGTTAGGCTTGGCAAGCAAGTACTTTTAACCATTGAACAATCTCTCCAGATTCCATCTTTTTCAATTTTCTTTTTTTTTTTTTTTTTTTTTTGAGGTAGGGTCTCACTCTAGCCCAGGCTGACCTGGAATTCACTAAGCAGTCTTAGGGTGGCCTTGAATTCACAGTGATCCTTCTACCTCTGCCTTCTGAGTGCTGGGTTTAAAGGTGTGTGCCACCATGCTCGGCTCAATCATCTTTATCATAGACACACTGATGGAGTGTTCTAATTACTCTATCTTGTCTTCAAGCTCTGATATTCTTTCCTCCCCATGATCCAGTCTGTTGAGTTTAAAAAAAGAAAATTGGGGGAGGAGGGTAGGTAATCCCAGGCTAATCTGGGATTCACTATTTAGTCTCAGGCTGGGCTGAAACTCAGAGTAATCCTTTTAGATCAGCCTCCAGAATGCTGGGGTTAAAAGTGTGTGCCACCACATCTGGCACAGAGACATATATAGATAGAGAAAGGCAGAAATAGAGAGATAGATAGGGAGGTTGAGAGGGAACCAGGGCCTCTAGCCAGTGTCAATGAAATCCAGATGCATGCGCCACTTTGTATGTCTGGCTTCACATGGGTATTGAGGAATTGAACTTGGGTCGTTAGGCTTTTCAGACAAACACCTTAATCGCTGAGCTATCTCTCCAACTCCTGTTGAGGTTTTCCAAGGCGTTTTTTTTTTTTTTTAATCTGACTTATTGAAATTTTCATTTCCAGTATTTCAGTTTTATTTTTCTTCAATATTTTGTCTCTTTCATATCCTGTACCAACTTTCTCATTTCATTCATTTGTGTACCCTTGGACTTCCTTCTCGAGTTTATTTGTTGAGGCGTCGTTTTTTTCTGCTAGACTCGCATTCAGGGAGCCAAGTTGGAGCCTCACTACTCCCCTGAGAGTGGACTACAGTCTGCAACAACAATCACTATTAAACAGTGTAAGTGAGGGGTCACAGGAGCATGGAGACCCTTAAGCAGCTGCATGGAAAAGTCTCATCCCAATATGGATAACAACCTCCCTGTGGCTGGATGGGTAAAGTTTCTGTCCCATCTCTTGATATTCTGCCCTCTGTATACTCTATCTTCCCGCAAGGCCACAAGACTTAACACATCATTGCATACAGCGGGCACAGAGCCAACTTGAGGTCGCAGGTGAGAATCTAACTGTCTTTCCCCTCCCCACTCCTTCTATGAGGGAGTACCAACAGGCCAGTTTGGGGAGTCCCTGGTATGCAGTCACAGCTGCTTTCTAAGGCAGATGGCAGTTATTGTTTTCCTCCGATGACTACATCACACACGAACAGGATGGGTGGGCGGATGAATGGATGGATGGTTAGAAGAAAGGAAAATGGAGGAATGGGTGGATGTGAACTGGGTGGATGGATAAAGGGAAGGAAAGATGTATAGCGGGTGGATGGAGAAGTAAGTGGATGAATCGGGCAGGCTAATTATTTTCTCTTCCTTCACATACATGGCTTCTGATCTAACGTGTCTCTCTCACTCACTGCGTGGCCTGCAACCTCTTCCTTTCCTCCGGCACTAGATAGATGGGGAAGCAGAGCTGAGGAGGCCACTTCTCCCTGGGTATGGGAGCATCCAGAAGCCATGTTAGAAAGCCAAGCTGAGAAGAGCGGTGGCCCCCAGACGCAGCCCTTCCTGGATGGCTTGGATAAGCAGGTGCTTCTGTGGTAGAGAAGAGCAAGCAACCACATGTGGATGAGATGGATCCTTGGCTGGAGGCAATTCTAACTCCTGTGCAGCTGCAGCTCCTGGACTAGGGGCCAGTGGTCTTATGTCTTGAGAATCATACTCTGGTTGGGAGGGTCGATGAACGGTATAGAACTGTTACTGCGTGCCAATGCGCTATCAAGATCAGCTCCAAGGCAGGGCAGTGTGGAAAGAGTGCTAATCTAGGAGCCAAACAGACTTGGCACTGAGTCCTAGTTTTCCCTCTGACTCCTAGAACATTTTTTTTCCTTGCTGTGTTTGAAGTTCTTTAAACCTGGAATACTGTGGGACTGTGATGGGAGAGGGGTATTTCACTTACTAAAGAGCAAGGTGCTTGATACAGACTTGGGGGAATACCCAGTATTCAATGGATGCTGGTCCATCCAACATTTATGCAGGTCTCTGTGGACTTTGAGGCTGATCAGGAACCTAGAAATGGGAACATCGCTTTGCACAAATGTAGTCTGGTTTCCCTATTTTCTCATATACTGGGGTGGAAATTTGATGAGCTTGGTTTTGGTTTAAATTTCCCTGCAGATATGGCTGAAGCTGAGGTGTCTCCATGGAGACAGTTGGGAGAGCATCAGGCCTGAGGTTGTTTAAAATGTGGTTTTGAATCTGGTCCCAGTTCCCAGTGATACACCAAGTTGAATTTCTTCTTTCCCACTCCCCTGACTAGGCAAAGATATGATTGATTCTCTGAAATAACAGCCCTGGCCCAGGGAAAGGCAGTTTTCCACACTCTCCATCTGCAATGTGTCATGAACAAGAAAGGAAAAATAAAGAAACCTTGAATAATTTGCCACGTTGTATGCTTTGGAAGAGCCTGGTCATGGTAAACTTTGGAGCAAATTGCTTCTAATTATAGGAAACCTGCCTTTGGTTTCAGGAGGCACTCGCAAGTGTCACTCCGGTTGTCAGCTCCTGATACATGCAGAAATGTGTTCCATTATTATTTCAGTTGGCTTGAGCTATTGACAACACATTTATCAAATGGAGCGTGAAGTCGTCTCCATGGAATTACATCCAAGAGAAGGCAATGTAATGCATGGCAGCCGGGCGAAAGAAGCCAACAGTTGAAGAGGCCTGATGCAATTTCCAGAGTGAGGATCTGTCCATTCTATAATAATACTTTTAAGTGTAACAGAACACATGCATGCTTACTATTATGAAATCTTTTTATGCACACACATACATAATTATATACATACATACATATATATACATATATTTCCACATTTCTTTCTTTCCCAAACTCATAGTATTCCCTAGGACAATTCACTGTGATACCGATCAAACTTTTCAAGAGTCCTTTTATTAACTCAGCAAACTTGGTTGTCCTATTTGAACACTCCACCCACTCCCTCCTGATACTTTATTTATCTATTTATTTATTGAGGTAGGGTCTCACTCTAGTCCAGGATGACCTGAAATTCACTATGTAGTCTCAGGGTGGCCTTGAACTCGCAGCAATCCTCCTATGTCTGCCTCCCAAGTGCTGGGATTAAAGGCGTGCACCACCATCCCCAGCCTCTGATGCTTTTTTTTTTTTTTTTTAAGATACTTTGTCTTTGTTCTTTTCCTTTGCAATGTGATTATGGTTTTTGAAACACCGGATTATGCATTTTACCACATAACTTTCTGACATTAATATCAATTTCATCTTTTGTGATTGTTAGGTTTTAGGAAGGAGGATAGTTTGAGAGAGAGAGAGAGAGACATGTAGAGTCAGATTACCCTTCAGGTAAAGGGCTCATTAGAAGACAGGCACCATCTCTAATTCTTCCTAACTGTCTCCGACAGTGGATAGTTCAGTTCATGGACATGGAAGATATGTTGTCAATGTGAAGGAAATCAGTGGGGTGAAGTGGAGGGCAGGAGAGAGGACAGAGGAAAGAAATAGAAAACTCATTTCCATCTCCTCATTGCTGAAGTGCTACAGCCAACATATACTCAGGTGCAAGCCCCTGCTCTTTTATACTACTGATAAGGACCATGGCAAGCCATGTAGCCCCTCTGTACTTCAACTGAGTCACCTGCAAGGTGGGGATGAGAATACATGTGAGGTCAGGTAGGTTAGCCCATGACAGTCACTCACAAACAGCCAGGATTTAGGCAGAGCAAGCTGCATTAACTGCTATAACAAATCACTCCCAATGTCAGCTCACAGGCGTCTTCTCCTTTCTAGTCTTCCAGGGGCCTTGGTTGTTCCCTTCATCTAGACCTTGAGATTTATCTCCTTTGAGCTGATTGATGGGGAAGAGCAAGGATTATGGGAGGAATGGCCAGTCTGTGGTAGACTGAATGTGCCATGTCTCCCATAGACTCATGCATGTGTTTGTGATTAAGCCTCAAACTCAATCCCTATCTGGGGGCAATTTGGAAGGTGGAGCTTTGCTGGGGGAGGTGTGTCACTAGGGGTGGACTTTGAGGTTTATTACCCCAGCTTGCTGGTGCTAAACTCAATCTCTTGCTGCTTCCTGTCAACTGCTGTGGTAAGATGCGATGCCTAGCTTCTGCTCTGCCATGCTTTCTCCACAATGACGAAACTTCCCCTCGAAACTGTAAGCCTTAACTAAAATCCTTTTTCTTCCATGAGCTGCTTCTGGTTGGATATTTTGTCCCAGCAATGAAAAACTAACTGTTACAGAGCTCTGGAGATCACAGTCCAATGGCAACTAGGCAAAGGGCTGCAGCTGCAGGGACTGAAAGAATAAAGGGGAAAAAAAGAAGGTCACTAGGGGTCACAAACGTTACTGGATGTCTGAAACTATGGAATGGCTGCAGTTTTGAGTCTGTGCTCTGGAGGGATACCTGCTCAGTTATGTTCTTGGGTTGGTGGGGAATTGTTCTCAATGGGAAGAGCAGTATGTTGGGATTTCTTGGCATGGTGCCAGCACAGCAGACAGGAGGCCGTCACTCTGGAGATGAACTTTGGCTCTCTGTAGCCTTGGCCATGAAGTCCACATCTACAAAATATGTAAGCAAAACAGGGATGGCTTTGGAAAGAGTGATTTCAGGGCTTCCTTCTAGCTTCCAAAGGCTACCGTGTGCACTGAGGGCATGTGAAGCAAAAGAACCTTGAACAAAGAAAGGGCCTGTACAACACGGAGGGCTTGGCAGTGGTTATATTGCAGTTGGAGAGAGAATACAAGGGGTCCTTATAATGTATCTACAACAGCCATATATATGTGTGTATATATATATATATATACACATATATATGTGTGTGTGTATGTATGTATGTATATATATATATGTATATATATATACATATATATATGCATATATATACAGGCATATAATTATATATGTGTGTTCTTATAAAGATTTCATAATAGCTATTATGCCAATTTCTATAGGGACTTCGTTATTGGTGTCAGTGACTTTATTCACACTTAACCATGTGTGCAAATTTGACCAGAGCTAACAATACATTTTGTTGAGTATTTTTTTAAATATTTTATTTTATTTATTTGAGAGAGAAAGAAGCAGAGGGGAAAAGAGAGAGAGGGAGAGAGAATGGGAGTGTCAGGGTTTCTAGTCCTATAAACAAATTCCAGACACATGTGCCACCTTGTACATCTGGATTATGTGGGTCCTGGGGAATTGAATCTTGGTCCTTTGGCTTTGCAGGCAAATGCCTTAACCAATAAGCCATCTCTCCAGCCCAGAGCTTTCTTTTCTTTCTTTCTTTCTTTTTTTTTGGTTTTAAGTTATGTTTCAATAAGTACACAGTTGACAGCTAGCTAGTCACTTACTTGAAAAGTCTGCTGAAATGGGTTCATTTCCTAGGACCCATGTAAAGCTGGACCCAAAGAGTGGCCCTTGTATCTGGTGTTCATTTGCAGTGGCAGGAGACCCTGGTCCTCATGTACGTAACACACACACACACACACACACACACACACACGCATATATGTGAAACAATTTTTAATAAACTGTTTAAAAATAAAGCTTCATTTTTACAAGGGCATGGATGGTTTTCTTTGGATGGTTTTCTTCCAGAAGTTTGTGTCTGTCCTCCAGTCTAGTTTATTGGTCTGCTCTGTGGTATTTTGTGGTGCGAGGGAAGTTTAATTCATGCGAAGAGTGCTCTGAATCTATTGTTCTTTCTTTGGTGAGATTATTAAATGCAGTGATTTTGTCAAATTATGAGCACCAGCTATACAAACAGTAGCTGGTCTGTCTTCCAGCTACCTGGGTTTAACCAAATTTGGATAGCAAATAGTTTAGAGAAGAATCCAGATGCCCAAGGAAGCCAGAGTATTTATGAAACTGTCAGAGACAATGGTGACCAAAGACTGTCCCTAATCAAAGTGCCTCATCTGTGCTAACCACTTTCCCCAGGGCTCCCATTTCCAAACTGCCTGCAAATAATTAGTTCGTGAGACCTCGGTGCTGGGCTTGAGGGGCTCCGACTGGGGTTCTGCAGTGGCTCACTTTATTTGTTCTTCGTTAGCAGTTTACAGGACTTTAAAATGTTTATAGGAGTGGGAAAAAGAAGAGAGAATGGAATAAAAATAACAATAACCATCACGTGCTTGACTTTGAATAAACTTGGTCAAGAATTTGAGCCAATGGAAGTCAGAGACGTTTTGAAATGGAGTCGCAAAATAGGGCAACACCTTTGCTTTCTCCTGGGGAAAAGGGAGGGACAGCCAGATTTCCAGAAAGAACAATGGTGGGCATCGTCTCCAGATACCACCTCAGCACATGTTGGTTCCCAGCCCTATGGCTGCAGAGCTCAGGCGTCTTCTCTCAGTCTTTACTAACGTAGACTATGATGTTAATTTATGTTCTCCAATGTCAGCTCCGTGCTAGGCACTCGGTGGGCGTTAGAGACATACTTTCTTATTTTTATTTTTGAGAGAGAAAGAGAAAGGTTGTTGGGGGCGGGGGAGAGAGAGAAAGTGGGTGTTCCAGGACCTTCAGCCTGCTGCCAATGAACTCCAGATGCATGCGCCCCCTTGTGGCTCATGTGTGACATTGTGCACTTGCGCCACTATGCATCTGGCTATGTGTGGGACCTGGAGATTTAAACGAGTTCTTCGGCTTCACAGGCAAGCGCCTTAATGGCTAAGCCATCCCTCCAGCCCTAGAGACATACTTTAGCAGAGCGCATGCCGCATGACATCTGCCATTGTATGTCTTACAGATTGGTGGGGAAATCCATTAATAATATGACCATATGTACATATCCATGAAGGCAATAATAACTCGGAATTGAATGGTTGATCCAGCTGAGGACTCAAAAAAGGAAGTATCATTGATAAGGCTGGAAGTAAGCCAGGTGAAGAACTTGGGACCTGTGATCCCAGCAGAAGGGACATCTAGCTAGGTGGTGGCTTGGTAGCAGGAGGGGGGGCAGTATGCCATGTCCAGTACACCTGGTGTGGTCTGAGGACACTGAGAAAAGGCTCTTATAATAATCAATGAAATTGTGATCAGGTCAAATGGAACCAGAGGGATTGTTAGGATTCCTCGGCCATGGGGAGCCATCGAGAGCTCATGTCTTCAACCCGCAGCAGTCATAGACACACAGACCTCAGGTGAAAGTGTGGTTCCACCAAGTACTCATTCAGTGAGCCTGGGTGGGTTTCATGAGCGTTGGAGCCTCTAGCTCGTCTCTGTAGAATAGTGTGATTGCTACCATAGGCAGATGCAAATGGACTGGGGAGCGTCTGCGAGGAAATACATGTTGTGATGCTTAACACAGTGTAGCAGTTACCTTCTCCTTGCTGGGACAAAACACCCGACCAGAAGCAGCTGATGGGAGGAAAAGGGTTATTTTGGCTCCCAGTTTCGAGGTGAAGTTTTGTCAAGGCAGGGAAAGCATGGCATGAGCCAACAGCTGGGTACCGTATCTTGTCACATCAGCTGGAGGAAGCAGCAAGAGTGAGTTAGCTGGACATACATGGGTCAAGCTACTTCCTGTCCACAGACTCATGGAAGCTCTTCGTGGAGAAGATATCTTGCCCTGTGTCTTTTCTGTTGCATTTAGTACGGTCTCTGGCTAGATGACACCCCTTTACCAGAAACAAACTCTTTCTGTCCTGAGCAGTTAGTGTGCCCATGACTCAGTGTTGGCCTGCCTTTGTCTCTCCAAACCTAAAGCTATTCTCACCTCCATGGACATCTCACATTTCTTACTGGATCTCTGGACGCCACGTGGTCCAGCAGCCTCTGAGTGCATCTGCCAACACATTTTTTAGGGCACAGCAATTAATTTTTTTTCTCTTCGCCCACCCCTTTTTTAGTTGTCCCTTATGGGTTGGTGACTGACATCTGTCTCTTGGCCCCTTACTGAATTGTATACCCATGAGAATTAGGCATTGTTCCTCCTTAATATCCAAAACAGCATTTTTCCCTTGTACATGTCGTTTTTTAGTCATTTTTGTGTGTATGCGTATAATGTTTAGTGTATGGACCTATGATTATCATCCTGAGGACAACAAGCCCCCCCTAAATTAGAATGTATTGATTTAACAAAGCTTTTAGGAGTTGGTTTTACCAGCACTTCAAGGTTTTAACTTGGTTGTCTTGTGCTAATTATGCTAATTAGAAGCTCTGATTGGCAGGTTTAGATTTCTTGGCTAAAAACCTAAATGAATTGATTATATTTTGGCCTGGTTTTTTAAAAAAAATTAAATGTGCTCTTGATGAAAAGAATAGAAACTGTTTGACTTAATGCTTAATGAAAATATTTTAAATGAGTGTATACATATATGTATGTATATACAAGTTATTGCCATTTCTTTATTAAGTTTAAAGATTATGTCAAGGAACAGGTTTTCAGTCTTAAAAAGAAAGATGTGTGGGTAACATTGTGGGAGAACTGGAACTCACACACACTGTTGCTGATGATGTAAAATGGCATACCTGCTTTGGAAAATAGTTTTTTTTTTTTTTTCAGAAAAGTTAAACATAAAGTAACCACAGAACCTAGACGTTTTACTCCTAGATCTATAGCTTAGCCTATCTTCTGTTACTGTAACAACTTACTTGAGGCTGGTTAATTTATAAAGGAAGGGAATTTATTTAGCTCCCTGTTCTGGTGGCTGGAATCTAAAGTTGGGAAGCATCTTCTGTCCAGGACTTCTGGCTCACAATGGAGTCCTTGTGCTCTCCCACCCTGTGCCCAGGATGCTACCAGCTTAGGAAGGATAACAGACCTCTTGTGTTTACTGTGGGTTATTACTAGCCTGTCCTTTAGATTGGAGAAACTGACTCTCTGAGACCCTGGAGGACCAGAGGATGGGTGGATGTTTCCTGATTTGGGGGACCCTCACTGGGATTTCCTGTCTATTATTTCCTACATGGTTTTCTAAGGTGTTTTCCATACTCTGGTTTCTCGACAATAGTGATCCTCCCCTGGCTTTAGGAAAGGTCTGGGCGACTTCTGGTTTGGGGTCCAGAGTTTTGCATGTGTTTTTCTAAGGTGTCTGACGGCTGGCCCCACTTCTGCCACGGCTGCCAAGATTTCACAACTCCTCTCCTTAGGTGGGTTTAGAAGCACGTGCTTCAGTCAGCGCCCTGGACACAGGGCAGGCCTCTGGAGCAACAATACTTGACGATCTAACGGTAAACAAAGCAGAAACACATGGATTGAATTGCCCTTAAATGGGGCATAAACCAAATAATATGAACAAATGGTAACATTTACTTGGTGTTTTCTGAAACCCAGACCGTTTGAATAAAAAATAAAAAAAAAAATAGAGAATTCTGGTATTTTTGATGAGCTCCAAAGAGGGTCTGTTTGAGGGATTGTAGGCTGTGTGGGCTTGCTTTTGGTAAGAGTTCAGCATGGTATGTGCTTGGCTTGAGGGCACTGGTACAGTTGGGGCTGTGTGTTGTTGGATTTGTAGGATGGTGGTCTAGAGCAGCCGTGGGGTCATGAGAAGAATACTTCACATCTCCCTCTGTCACAGTTTATTCCGTGTCATCAGGTTTGACCACTGGAACCACCAGTGGCCTACGGGAACTGGGAGAAGGTAGGCTGCAGCCGCTGTGTCCCGTGAGCCAGGCTGCGAAGCCGTGTTTCACGGGGCAGCAACTACACACAAGGCTTGGCTGCGGCCGTTGAAGCTGCTAACAGTCCTTTTGTAACTCGGTAGCATAGGAGACAATTATTTGCATAGGTCTGTTGGCTCTATAATGTCACTGAGGGGGCTGGAGGGATGGCTTAGCGGTTAAGGCGTTTGCCTGCAAAGCCAAAGGACCCAGGTTCAATTCCTCAGGACCCAGCGTTAGCCAGGTGCACCAGGTGGCGCATGAGTCTGGAATTCGTTTACAGTGGCTGGAGGCCCTGGTGTGCCCATTCTCTCTTTCTCTCTATCAAATAAATAAATAAATAAAATATTTAAAATATCACTGAGGGAGTGATGAGGCAATAGCTGTGGTTAACACTGAATTAAAACAACCAGATAAGATTCACCAACCCTAACTAACTGCTCTCCTCTGCTGAAGGACCTTTCTTCATGTGGAAGATAGGAGCAGTACTCCAGACTTGCCCTTTATCTGCCAAGCATGATGCCCACATGTGGGTCTGTGGGCATCAGATGGGCTCCTGCTTCATTGGGGCCTGTGTCACCTGCAGAGCGCCTCAGCGTCGGAGGTGACACCCTCCCAAGAGCAGCCCATGCTTACATACCATGCCTGAGCAAGACAGAAGTATTAAGAACTAGTCATTAGGACATGGTAATGAGTCTGCCACACCGCACAGACTCTGCTCTGATGACCAAGTCTTTATCAGACCCAGAGCATGGGGTGTCTCTTCTCCCCTTGCGTAGTCTGCTGCCCCACCCTACCTTTCCCATGTGTTGACCCCCAACAAGCATCTTGCCTTGTATATTAGCCAGGACTTAACACACAGATGGAGCCAGGACGGTATATGAGAGGGGGGTTCTTAGGGGAAGTGGCTCATATGAGCGTGGTGGCTGAATGGTTCCGTAATTGGTTAACTGTGAACTCGATATCCCAAGAGGTCAGTAGTAAGGCTCCACCTAAGTCCAGAAACCTCAGAGCAAAGGAAGTCTGTAGGGAAGACCTGAGAGCCTGCTGGGGCTACTGGTTCAAGTCTAGAGGCCAAGGGTCGAAGAATCTGGAGTTCTGATGTTCAAGGGCAGCAGGAGGAGAAGGGAATCCTGCCCCAGGAGAAGGAGACAGACGGAACATATTCTTTTGCCTTTCCATTTTCCCCCAGGCTCACCTACATAATAAGAGACCTTCCCCACGCCATCTACAGCAGCCAGTTCTCCCTGGAAACAGCTCGCAGACGTGTAGCCACAGTGCCTTTCTGATCGTCCAGACACCTCTCTGTGCAGTCAAGCTGACCCTGGAGGTAGTTTGCCCCAAGACCCCTGCCTCACTCTTCTGGAGAGCTTTGTCTGTTTCACTGTTAGTTCAGAACCTCCCTGGCTGGCTTATGAAATGAGAATTATGTTCCTCTTTTAATAGATAACCCTGAGGCTCAGATGGGCAACACTCAAGAAGGGAGTATAAACGTGGTGAAAGTGTGATGTCGTAGAATGGGGTTTAACTCAGCTTCCTGACTCAGGTAACTGCACATTTCATGGTTCAGCGTGTCCTACTCAGGCCTTAATGCCTGCTTGTTTAAATTTCCCATGGCCTTGACACACATGGATAGATTCTTCTATGACTGGGTATATTGGTAAATAAACGTGGGCAGTGTATATAGGATGAGAATAATTGAAGGGGGAAATTCTTCAGTTTCTTGATCTGTATGTGTGATTGATTCCATTAAACAATGGTAATAGCTGACATGTAGTGACTGACCATGACTAGGAGTCACGCACTTTGTATATACTTCAGGTCATCCGTTCAGCAGAACTGGTGTCTGGCTACTAACAGGGACACTAAGGCCAGACCTGCCCTGCTTTTCTGCTGGGTGCATGGCTTTGCCCCCCAAGCCTGCAAGAAGCCATTTCTATAATGAGAGTACCTGAGCCTCAGGGGGCTGATAGCATAGCCTTCCTTTCTGCCCCACTTCATGTTCCAGTTTCCATTAACCTGGGATTACCTACAGTTTGAAAATGTTAAGTAGAAAATGACAGAAATAATAAAACAAGGCCCGGTGTGGTGGCCCACGCCTTTAACCCCAGCACTTGGGAGGCAGAGGTAGGAGGATCTCCGTGAGTTCGAGGCCACCCTGAGATTATATAGTGAACTCCAGGTCAGCCTGAGCTAGAGTGAGACCCTACCTTGAAAAACCAAACCAAACCAAACCAAATAAAATAAAATAAAATAAAATAAAATAAAATAAAATAAAATAAAATACAAGACATAATAAAACAGTTCATAAGTATGACATGGGGTGCTCTCCTGAGTGGCGTGATGAAATCTGGTCCCTGTAGGCTGTTTCCCACTCAGGACGTGAGTCATTTCACTGCCCAGTGTACCCAGACTGTAGAAGCTTCCTGCTCCGCAGCCATCTTGGTTATCAGATCTACAGTCACGGAAGTGCTTGCGCTTAAGTAACCCCTGTTTTACATAACAATGATGCCCAAAACCAAGAGTAGCAAAACAAAATGATATGGGGGGGGGGACATAAAACATGGATGACAGATAACCCCAGTACAATGTGGCAGTGCTATAGGGCATGGATGGAAACACACAGTATAGGGGTTCGCTGCTGTCTGCATTTTCAGGTGTATACTGGGTGTCTTGAAATGTATTTTCCAGGGATTATTGGGGATGTGATGGCTAAATTCTGTGGTCAACTTGATCTGATTAGGAATCTATACAGACATTCCTCTTGGTTGGGTCTCTGAGGTTGCTTCCAGGAAGGACTGACTGAAGGAGGAAGTCCTTTCCCCAGAGTGGGTGGTCCTCCTGATGGTGGGCTTTATGTAAGGAAGCCCTGAGAGGAAACAGCCCTCTTCCCCCACCCCTACCTGGCTGCCTCTTCCCCTTGTTGGAGAGTGCCTTCACTTGCACATGTATCTCTCCCGTTCAGCTGTCCTAATACAAGAGACTACTATACTTCGATCCAGAAGCTTAGCTGGTGGGGACAGTGTCAGATTCCAAGACAAATCTGCCCAATTTCAGAATCCTTTATACCAGCTGAAATTGCCTCTCTAGGGAGAAACAAGAGACAAAAATGTCATCTATTGTACCAAAGGATTTGTGCTGGGTTTTACCTTTAGGTTGTGCTCAATGCTGGTATATTCCAGCAGAAGGGGATGGGGGTGGGGGCGGGGGGGGGGAATGTGTTCTTACAGACAGATGCCATGGGAAACACCAGCCCCTATGAACTAGAGTTCTTATGAAAAATTGCTAGCATATTTGATTAAGCAAGCAATTATCAAATTATTATTAAAATTATTAAATTTTTGAAATATGTAAGTGACAATCCCACATGCTTAACTCCAGATTTTCTCTTGAAGTCTAGAGTAGACTCACATTTCCTACCAAACTCCCTAGTGGACAGCTCCATCCTCATCCATCCACTCATTCAGCAGGTACTTGTGGTCAGGTATAACAGTTGTCTACTCACTGCTGACACAAAATACCCAACTAGAAGTAGCTTATGGAAGGAGCGGGTTTATTTTGACTCACAGTTCTGAGGGGAAGTTTCATCTTGGTGGGCAAAGCACGGTGCTCACGTTGTCACATGTCAGCAGGAAGGAGGAAGAGAGAGGGAGCTAGGGTCTGAAGACCCACTAATAAACCTCAAGGTCCACCCCATGACACACCTCCTCCAGCAAGGCTCTACCTCCCAAAGACTCGCCCACTTCCTCGTATTGCTACCACTGGGCCCAGGTGTTCAAAACACACGTGAGGCACATTTCATTCACACCACCACAAAAGGTATTGTCATGTGCTCCGGGTTCAGTGGTATTGGAACATGCATGTTGCTTGACAAAAACACGTGGCCACAGAGCCAGACGTGTGTATAGGGATTTATAATAGGATTTGTCCTCTCCATATAGAAGGAAATCAAGATGTTGCTGGAATTGTTCTCATCTGTTTGGACTATGAAAATATGTTCCAGATCACCAGAGAAGACACACACACACACACACACACACGTTAAAAAGTAATTATAGTCAGGTGGGGCTACTCAAAGTCCTCTGACCACCAGACAAGTGCCTCCCACACACAGTTAAAAATTAATTAATAGTCAGGTGGGGTGACCCTAAATGCCACAGTACAACTAACTTTCCACCCTTTTAATACCCTACAATGGGGATTAAGTTCCAGTGTGGCTTCCCCAGGGAACATTTCCATTCTTCCTCCAAACCCCAGTCAGGGCGTGGCCAGCTCCCCAGGCACCTGGGCTTCCTGTCCTCCTTTTCACATCTCTGTCTTTATGAAGGGAGGTCCACGGAAGCTCGACCTCAGCCCATTCAAAGCTTTTTGCCGCTTCTGAGCAGCTCCCCAGAGCTCGTGCTGCCTCACGTCCCTCCCTGTCTGTCCACCCTTTCCACCACTCACCCTGAAACGCCAGTCTCAGATTTGTCCTCTCAGAGCGCTTTCACGTCCCCTTGGTATGAACCTGCACATCATGGCTTCCTATGGTCCGACCCTCACTATCTTCCCTCTTCCTGTATACTTCCTACCGAACAAACCCAGGTCTCATGTCACAGTCTATTTTCCACATGGTGTTTCCTCTAAACTTATCCCATTTCTCACTTCTGTTTGAGCATCACTATTAGATGGCCCCCCAACCCGCCCCATTCAATCTTAAGCCTTTTTCAGATCCAAATGTTTTCTTATCACACCTGACCCACTATGACAGAGGTCTGTGAACAAGTCAGACTTCCTACCTGGTATGTGTGAGTCCCTGCAGGTCCTGTCTCCTGAAACATTATGTCTAGAATCCGGCACCTAGTATAGATAAGCCTTCATGAATGAGAGAGTTAATGTGTATAGAATCTGACACGCTGGTTGACTCTGATAAGGTAACATTGTCAAATATTTTGTCCCCACCCCTCTGTGAGCGCCAGCCACCTCTCCCCCTCCGCCCGCCACATGATCTTATCTGGTAGTCGGCCTCTGTTACAATGTCAATCTTTCAGCACGACAGGAACATTGGGGACCCACTGGTAAGTCATTTGCGGCAGCCCAATGTGTTTTTTTTTTTTTTTTTTTTTTTTTTTTTTTTTTTAGAGAATGAGTCATTTGGTCCACTGCATGCATAGGCTGGTGACCCGCAGAGAGTTTGTCTACAGACACCTTTGTGGGCAGCCATTCGATTTCCTGAGCATGAGGAGAACTTTATTTCAGATTCCAAACTTTATTGCAACTTCTGAGTGGCTGCCCTGACCCTATTTGTAACCTCACAGCATTTATGGTGATTCATCTCTTCAGGAAACTGTATGTCCCCTGGGTCTGCCCGATGATTCTGGGTAAGGAATGCCGGCTAGGATTGGGCTTGGTGAGAAGAAAAGCCTCCTTGTCATCTGCGGTCTCCTGAGTGACCTGCAAGAAAGTATTTTCTGTGTTGCTGGACTCGCTGTCACACAGAGTAAAATGCCAAGGAGCTGGCTATGGACCCAGCC
Source organism: Dipus sagitta (assembly GCA_036346955.1). NCBI lineage: Eukaryota > Metazoa > Chordata > Mammalia > Rodentia > Dipodidae > Dipus > Dipus sagitta. Next base: position 43,700,423 of record CM070777.1, on the reverse strand, counting down.
CAGCAGAGCGGATTGAATGTCTAAGCTCATGGCTGCTCTGCTCAGGATGCCTCCCGGGTAGCTGTCCTTCGAGTTATCCGCGGATCCAAGCCGTTGTGACTTACTTGAATCTTTCCGTCTACAGCAACCAAGGCTTCCTTAGCTCCCAACCTGACGGAAGATGGCAAGTATTGTGTCTTCGAAAGCTGGCAAATGCTGAGGTTAAACGCACTGCATTATTCAAATATTTTATTGAGAAATTAAAAAAAAACTTCACAGGGGCTGAGAGAGGGCTCAGCAGTTAAAGGTACTGGCTAGTAGAGGCCCACAGCCCTGGTTTGAGTCCCCAGGACCCATGTAAAGCCAGATGCACAGTGGTACATGCATCTGCAGTTCATGAGGAGGCACATGAGTTCGCAGTGGCAGGAGCCCTGGTGTATCCATTCTCTCTCCTTCTCTGTCAAATAAATATTTTCTTTAAAAAAAAAAAAAAAGACAAGGGAGCCGCATGTGGTGGCACACACCTTTAATCCCAGCACTCTGGAGGCAGAGGTAGGAGGATCACTGTGAGTTCGAAGCCAACCCTCCCCCACCAACACACCTCAAAATCAAAAACGGGCAAGTGTTGGCAAAAATGTGGAGAAGTTGAAATTTTCTTGTGCACTGCTGGTTGGAATGAAAAAAGAAAATGGTGCAACCACATGAGAAAACAGTATGTTAGTTCTTCTAAAAAGTGAACATAGAATTACCAATGACCCCTGGCTGGAGAGATGGCTCAGTGGTTAAAGGTGCCTTCTTGAAAAGCCTGACAACCTGGGTTCAATTCCCCAGTCCCCATGTAAAGCCAGATGCACAAAGTGGAACATGCGTTTGGAGTTTGGTTGTAGTGGCAAGAAGGCCCTGGTGCGCCTAGCTTTAACCACTGAGCCATCTCTCCAGCTCTGAAAAGACCTTTTAGAGGTTACTACTTAGAGGCAAGGTAGGAGAAACTAAGACCCAGCAAGGCAGATAGGCCCGAGTTACTGGGAAAGTTAACTGTTGGCTAGGAAGTATTTATGAAACCTCCACCACATACTAGGATACCATAGAATCAAATGACAAGTAAAATACAATCTTCTTGCCAACTACTACAGACTAGACATTCTTACTTCTCATTAAGCAAGCTTTAGTTTCCATTTAACATAGCTTTATAGCAAGAATCTCATGCTTACTGACTAATTCTATTTCTGATACTATGTTGGGCTTTTTGTCATTTTTTACCTTGAGTCCTATCAAACTAAGAGATAAATATTTATCTCTTTTAGAATATGCCCCATTCTAAAAATTAGAAATTAAGGCTGGAGAGATGGCTTAGCGGTTAAGCGCTTGCCTGTGAAGCCTAAGACCCCGATTCGAGGCTCGATTCCCCAGGACCCATGTTAGCCAGATGCACAAGGGGATGCACGCGCCTGGAGTTCTTTTGCAGTGGCTGGAGGCCCTGGTGAGCCCACTCTCTTTTCTCTCTCTCTCTCTGCCTCTTTCTCTCTCTGTCACTCTCAAATAAATAAATAAAAATACACAAAAAAATTTTTTAAAGTAAAAAAAAAAAATTAGAAATTATAGCTGGGAGAGGCACATTGTCTTGCCCAATGGGGCAGAGCTCAGATTAAAGTACAGAGGTAGGATTAGAACTTGTATCTGCTTGTATTTGTTTCTTATCCCAATCCTTTGTGTCTGAACAGAACGTCTTTATATCAGACAGCTAACTCCTCGAAACCTTGGACCTTACTTGGCCCCCAGTTGGTGGGAGCCCAGAAACTCTTTACTGAATGTGTTTGAAGGGTTACTGAGCCCCTTGAAAATTTTTCAGGAGACAGTTGGGAGCCTCCTTTCCCCTATTTTTGTCCCACACAAGCCCCTTGAAGAATCAGGGAAGTGTTGGGCTGGAGAGATGGTTCAGTGGTTAAGGCACTTGCCTGCAAAGCCTGATGACCTGGGTTCGAGTCCCCACTACCCATATGAAGCCAGATGCACAAAGGGGCACATGTACCTGGAGTTTGTTTGAAGAGACTGGAGGCCCTGGCATGCCCATTCTCTCTGTCTCTCTCTTTCTGTCTCTCTTCTCTATCTCTCTATGCTTGCAAATAAATAAATAAATTGCGGGGTGGGGGGCTTTGTATTTTGAGGTAGAGTCTCACTGTCTAGCCCAGCCTGACCTAGAATTCACTATGTAGTCTCAGGTTGGCCTTGAACCCAGCAATCCACCTACCTTTGCTTCTTGAGTGCTGGGATTAAAGGCATGTGCCACCACACTGGGCTAATTTTTTTTAAAAAAATTTTTCAAGGAAGGGTCTCACTCTGGCCCAGGCTGACCTGTAATTCACTATGTAGTCTCAGGATGGCCTCAAACTCATAGCAATCCTCCTACCTCTGCCTCCTGAGTGCTGGGATTAAAGGTGTGCGTACCACACCCAGCTTAATAGAAATATTTTTAAGAAAAGAACCAGGGAAGTGTTCAACAGATATCTGGACTGGGCGGGTTGGTTGGGTACCTCAACCTGGTGTTACTATTTTATCTCACAGGGCTATGCATTGGGCTAAGATGTTCGTGAGCAGCAAACCTCAAATCTTCACCCTGTGGTGAGATGGGCCCCATCGTCATTGTTTTAAAATGGAGGGAACTCGGGCTGGAGAAATGGCTTAGTGGTTAAGCACTTGCCTGTGTAGCCTAAGGATCCTGGTTTGAGGCTCGATTCCCCAGGACCCACGTTAGCCAGATGCACAAGGGGGCGCTTGTGTCCGGAGTTCGTTTGCAGTGGCTGGAGGCCCTGGCACACCCATTCCTCCCTCCCTCTCTCTCTATCTGCCTCTTTCTCGCTCTGTTGCTCTCAAATAAATAAATAAAAATAAATGAAAACAATTAAAAAAAATAAAATGGAGGGAAGTGAGCCACAGAATAATGGGTGAGTTTTGTTTAGTTTTCTAAGATTGCAGGCCAACAGAGGCTGGATTGAAGGAGCCCAGTTCTAAGTCTGGAGTCCAGACTCCTTTATAGATACTTCCCATCCACAAGACGTGTCTATTGGCTGAATGGCAAAGTTACTGTCTCACCCTCTCCCACAGTTGTGACTGCTTCCGATAGCTGTGAGCTAGTCTAAGGAACCCAGCACCGAGCCAGGTATGTCACAGACATTCTGATTGAGCAAGGAAGGCTCTCGGTCGGGTGCAGTGAAGAGGTGGCTGTGGTCTCTCGGGCCCAGGACGACGGTGGCTGTGGTTAATTCCAGAGGCTCAGTCCAGTGTTTCTTCTGAGCCTCCGTCCTTTGAATCCTAATGGCTTCGGTGTCTTCTTTTATCCCCTTCCCTGGAGGTTATGTCACCCTAGGTGAACAAAGCAGCTTTTCAAGGACCCTAAAGAAACCAGAGTTTGTTATGGGCCCCACAAATTAGAGGCTTGGAGAGGAGGCCTCTTATTTGAGGATAATCACTATCTGTTCTCTGTTTGACAACTTATTTCAACATAATTAGAGCCCTACTTTCTTTACTTTGAGCCACCTCCTCTGTTTTCTCTTGTCCTTGCCTGCCAGCCCTGGAGCTGACTCTCGTGGTAGCTTTGCAGTGAGTCCAGGTACATCGGGTGGTACATTCCGGTCACTGGAGGAGCTGCCCGAGCCACGTTCAGGTGTTTGACCTTTAGGAGCTGGGAGTCGTGGTTGAGGGAAGAGGCGTGTTTAATCCTTTGTTCGCTCAAGAGCTTTGGTGAGACAGGTGTGCAGTATCTTGACACTTAGCTGTCCAAGCCGTGGTAGAACCAAGAAAATAGTGACCAAAGTTCAGCCTCGTGGCACTTCTATGGTGGTTGTAAAGAGCAATAAGAAAGATCAAAAGAGTGATAAAGGGCTGCAGAGATGGCTTAGCGGTTAAGGTGCTTGTCTGTGAAGGTTAAGGACCTAGGATCGGTTCCCCAGTATCCATGTAAACCAGATGCACAAGGTGGCATACAGGTTAGGGCTTCACTTGCATTGGTTGGAGGCCCTGGCATGCCCATTCTTTCTCTCTAAAACAAATAAATACAATAATTAACAAATATTTTAGCCGGCGTGGTGGCGCACGCCTTTAAACCCAGCACACGGGAGGCAGAGGTAGGAGATCACCGTGAGTTCGAGCCACCCATGAGACTACATAGTAATTCCTAGGTCCAGCCTGGACCAAAGTGAAACCCTACCTCGAAAAAACAAAAAACAAAAAAAAAAAATATTTTAGCCAGGCGTGGGAGGGGCTCATGCCTTTAAATCCTAGCAACTGCGGGAGGCAGAGGTAGGAGGATCGCCATGAGTTCGAGGCCACCCTGAGACTACATAGTGAATTCCAGGTCAGCCTGAGCTAGAGTGAAACCCTACCTTGAAAAGAAAAAAAATAAAATTTAGAAAGAGTGACAAAGGAGATAAACTAGAAATAAAGAAAATGAAAATCCCACGAGTTGGTCATTATTATTTCTGGAAACAATAATAAAAGTAATAATAACAGAATCACCCATAACCATATCACTTGTCAGATTTTATTTAAGCAAGCATTAAACTTGCAGTATAGTGTCTCTCTATATAGAAGGCAAATCTATAGATCCTATCTAGGACCTATAGTTGTTTTTGATAAGTAGATCTGTTCCTTTCAGCTGCATGGTACTGTCACAAGAAGCCAGAGCCCCTGGAGAATGAGGGTTGTCATTGCCTCATGTCTCTTGTTATTTTGTGGAAACGTCACTATTAATAATACAATGATGATTCATTATCTTTCTAGGTTTCTAGATCATTCTTCCAAACACTTAATGATTATTCCGTTCAGGTGAATTGATAAATTCTATGAGGTCAGGATTGGGATGAGAACATATAAACTGTTCTATGGGTAGATTTAGGAAATGGAATCATATGGACTAAATCCAGAATGTATTGAGAGTGGGGTATTTTGTTTTTTCCTATAGTAAATCTCAATCTTGTCTAGAAGTCTGTTTAATATAGTGTTTAACTGGGTGCTTCAGCCATGGCTTAAAAATTGTTTTTATTTATTTGAGAGAAAGAGAGAGAAAGTGTGGGTGCACCAGGGCCTCCAGCCACTGCAAATGAATTCCAGACACATGTGCCACTTTGCATGGGTGCCAGGGAAGCAAGCCAGGGACATCAAGCTTTATAAGCAAGTTCCTTTAACCCCTGAGCAATATCTCCAGCCCAAGTCATGGCTTTTTCTTTAAATTTACACATTTTGTTTTTTTGAGGTAGGGTCTCCCTATGACCCAGGCTAACACCTGGAACTCACTGTATAGTCCCAGGCTGCCTCCAACTCACAGTGATCCTCCTACCTCTGCCTCTCAAGTGCTGGGATCAGCTAAGTCATGGCTTTTAACCCAGTCAAAATCAATCAGCATATGGTTGCTCAATTAAGGAAAACTTAGAAATTCAGTTATAAGTAAGCTAGTTGACATAAAAATATAAATTTAAATATGCTTCTCAGACATGGGAAGATTGGGCTGGAGAGACGGCTCAGCCATTAAGGCACTTACTTGCAAAGCCTGACAACCTGAGTTTGATTCCCTAGTGCCCATGTACAGCCAGATGCACAAAGTGGCGCATGCATCTGGAGTTCATTTGCAGCTGGAGGCCTTGGCATGCCTATTCTCTCTGTCTGTCTCTCTTCTCCCTATCTCTCTCTGCTTGCAAATAAATAAATAAAAATATTTTTAAAAAGAAATAGGAAGATCAATTTAAAAATAAGAGCAGGCGCTGGAGAGATGACTCAACCATTAAAGTGCTTGCTTACAAAGTCTTCTGGCCTGAGCTGGATTCCCCAGTATCCATGTAAAGCCAGATGCACAAAGTGGCACATGTGGTCTGGAGTTTGTGTGCAATAGCAAGAGGCTCTGGTGTGCCCTCTTTCTCCCTGTCCCTCCTCACAAATAAATAAATAAAAATAAAACTATAAATTTGGCCAAAAGATATGCAGATATGCTTGAACTGATGGCTATTATAAAGCAAACATAAGACACATGAATTCCATGCTCATGTGAAGTAATTATAAATACTGAGCAAGATATGAAGCCTAAAGGAACATTCAGCATATACTGAGGAATAAAAAACACAGAAAATTGCTCTAGTTATAGCATCATAAAATTCAAGATGAAAGACAAAACTTTTATATTTATGTATATTTTACACATTTGGAAACAAAGGAAAATCCTTGCAAATAGTGTGTCAAAGAGGAAATTATAATGAACATTACTAGATACTTATATCAGGTAATGAAAACATTATTACTGAAGAACAGGGATCATGGCTAAAGTGGCACCTAGAGGTGGATTTACAGCCTTGAAAATGCTAGAGAAGTTAATGAGAACATAGTTCTATATTTTTTTTTGAGGTAGAGTCTCACTCTAGTGTAGGCTTACCTGGAATTAGTCTCAGGCTGTCCTTGAACTCATTGATCCACCTGTCTCTGCCTTCAGAATGTTGGGATTAAAGGTGTGTGCCACCACACCTGGCTGAGAACACCTTTCAACTTAAAAGCTAGAGAAGCCCATTGATTTAAGCCTGGAAACCTCTAGAAGCACATACATATCCTTTTGAAACCCTGACTCACAGAAGGCAGTCACACCTCCAATTAAATACAAAGGAAAGAGACTGATGTGAAGAAGAGGAATCTGTTGTAACAGAGGGCGTCTAGTGACTTATAGCTTCCTAAAAATATGACTCTACAACCCAACAAGTGGGCTGGAGAGATGGCTCAGCTATTAGGTGTGCTTCCCGTGAAAATGTGAAGGCCTGAGGGGGCCCTGAAATGGCCAGGAGTTCAAATCTACAGATATCACTTAAACAGCTGGGCCTGGCCATGCATGGCCACAAAGGGGAGCAGAGACCAGGGAATCAACTGGGCTCATAAAAGCAGCAAGCTCCCGGATGAATAAGAGACTCTGACTCAAAATGAGAATGGGCAAAAGAGTAATGGAGGGAGATGCACAGCATTCTGCTTTGGCCACTGCAGACAAGTGCATGGTATACTACAAGGGCACACACATGTGCATATACCACACACACACCACATTGCACACACATACACACGAGCCCCCCCCCCCCCAAACCTTAACAAGCATGTTCTCTGCCAGTCTCAAGCAGGAGCACATGAGATTGTAATGAAGTGGTCTGCTCTGGCTATTGTTATCCCAAGTCTCCTTGCTCCTCAAGAGCTGTGGGTCTACTTTCAAGGTCATTCATATCCTCACTGGCTATTGGGTTCCTTGCCACATTGTCCTTTCACAGGCTTACAATATAGTTTAATTCTCCCAGGTAAGTAGACTGAGAGACAGAAAACCAGTTCCAAGATCAAAGTCATGGTTATATATATATGTATATATATATATATATATATATATATATATATATATATATATACATATATATATATATATATATATGTGTGTGTGTGTGTGTGTGTGTGTGTGTGTGTGTGTGTGTATGTATATAAATATAATTTTAGAGCTGGAGAGATGGCTTAGTGGTTAAGGCACTTGCCTACAAAGCCTAAGTGCCCAGGTTCAATTCTCCAGATCCTACCTAAGCCAGATGCACAAGGTGGCTCATGCTGCTGGAGTTCGTTTGCAGTGGCTAGAGGCCCTGGCATGTCCGTTCTCTCTCTTTCTCTCCCTCTCTCTGTCTCTAATAAATAAATAAAAAATTTAAAAAGAATTAAAATTTTTTTATTTTAGAGAGACACAGAGAGAAAGAAGATAGATAGAGAGAATGGGCTCACCAGGGCCTCTAGCCACTGCAAACAAACTCCAGACACGCGCAACACCTTGTGCATCTGGCTTATGTGGGTCCTGGGGTGTTGAACTTTGGTCCTTTGGCTTTGCAGGCAAGCATCTTAGCTGCTAAGCCACCTCTGCAGCCCCAAACCATAGTTTTTTTTTTATGGCCTCGTTTTTGATGTGGTATGCCTTTACCTCTGCCATATGCAGTTGGTTCGATGGAGTAAACATGGTACAGTGGGATGGGGAACCATAGGTGGGTGGGAATGCCAGGAGTGTAGGGTCAGTAGTGGCCATGTGGGAAGCTGCCTAGGACAGAACAAGTCTCAGACGTGAGAAAGCACAATTCTGCTTATTTGCTAATCTCTTCCATGGCAAAGCTTAGGTGAGGAAAATTGGTCCCAACCGAATGAACTCATTCATTTGACTTAGGTCTGGGATTCAAATAATGTTGAAATTCAAGGCAAACATGGTAGTTTGGAGATTGAATTTCTTGATATTTGGGCTGAGATTTGGATATACCCTATGTTTGGCTTTTACTATGAACCTTGAAAAATATCTATTTTCTCCCAAAATAATTTCAGTTCACCAAGTCCCTTAACATCTTTTGCCAATCTACTTTTCCCATCACTTTAAAGTTGACATCTCCTTAGAAGGAAATTTGATTTAAATGTTTTCGATTCCTTTACATAAAAATATTGAAACTCAAGTTACTAAGAACTATTCCATGACTAACAAATCTTCCAAGTTCATGTGAAAGTTGTGAGGCCTATTTTTCTCAAGAATATGAAATCATGTTTTGCCAAAAAAGTTAATAAAATACTTAGTTGGTGAGGGTTAAGTTTAACCACCCACAAAGCAAAAGGTCTTGTTAACTATGCCAAACAATTTTTTTTTTGGTTGGTTTAAAAATATTGAATTAATTATTCCCACCCACCTCTCAATTTAACTGAATTGTAAAATCATTTTCTGTCTTTTAGGTATGTCTATGTTGGAAAAAAAATAAAGTGCTGAATGAAGAAAATTCAATTTCTTTAAATACCTCTCCGTGATTTGAGCTCTGTGTCTCCGGTTTCTTCTTACTTTAATCCACGTTACCTCTGACACTCATGCCAATCTCAATTATCTCTCCCTTTAAGAAAACCTTTTTACTGCCTTCTATTACCCACAGGTGGTACATATACCTTTCATGGGTCTAGAGCACACACCCTCTACTTCTGTCCCCTGCTGTCTGCCCTGAACAGGTTTAATGTCAGCCATTCAAGAAGCTGGCCATTTCCTGAATGTGCTGAGTACTTTCAGACTCAAGGTCTATGCCCAACCTGATCCCTCTCCTACCCATGCCCTCCCTTCCCAGAACACTTCCATGACTTCTTGAAGGTCATTTCCATTGTTACCTTTCCAGTGAGAGAGACTTCCCAAATGCACCCCCCCCTTAACGCCAAATAATTGTTCCTATTTAATTGAAGACTTTAATTTTTTTTTTAATAAGAGAGAGAGAGGGAGGGAGAACTGGCATACCAGAGCCTTCAGCCACTGCAATCGAACTCCAGATACATGCACTACCTTGTGTGCATGCGCAATCTTGTGTGTCTAGCTTATGTAGGACCTGAGGAATCAAACATGGGTTCTTAGGCTTCACAGGCAAAGGCCTTAAGCACAGAGCCATCTTTCCCTTCCCCCCCTTACCATCCATTCCCTTCTCCCTGCCCCCACTCTGCTGAGGGTTCTCCTCAGTGGGATTGCTGGTACTCCCCATGGGATTGTGGGTTATGAGTTGTGAGAGCAGCAATCAGTCATTGGGTGGGAGGATGCCTCTGGATATGTCCTCCCAACCTTGGGCTCTTACAATCTTTCTGCCTCTTCTTCTGCAAAATTTCCTGAGCCATGGTGGGTGTGTTTTAAGTCTACTTCAGTGATGAGCTCTAAGGACCCTCTGTATTTCGGCTTTGGTATGTGTTGAGTATCCTCAGTGTCTGTCTCCTTCACCGACCTCCTTCATCTCACCAAATCCTCTGGTCTCATCTGGGCCTTGGCTGAAGTGTGAGTGGTGGTTTATGTCCTCGGTTCTCAATACCTTCTGTAAAAGAACAGATTCTCCAGCGGAGAATGAGATCAGCATAGGTTAAATGGGATAAACATTGTTAATTTAGAGAGATTTTGATGGATGCAGACCCTCTTTTGGCCAAAGACTAGTGGGAGTTTGTTGTTGGAGACCATAATCTTGGTTCCCATAGATTCTGACATGGCTCCCAGTTCCAGCTATGGGTTCCTTTCCACTGAGCGGATCTCTTAGCCAACCAGAAAGCCAATGGTCGCCCACCTAGGCTGTGGGGCACCATTTGCACAGGTGTGTACATTTTAACTAGAGGTCGTTTCATGCCACCAGATTCTGCAAAACCTTGCATGGATCTATAGCTCTAGCCTTTCCTAACTGGATTGCATCTGCTAGAGTATTTACTGGTGTAAACTAAAGGTTTGCTAAGGGTTTACTTCAGCGCGCGTTATAAATAATATGGGAATCAGTATATTGACTTGGGGTTTGAATGTAGAGCGTTCGCTATGGGCTCACGTGCACGAACACTTGGTCCCCAGCTGGTGGTGCTATTTGGGAAGGTTGTGGAGGCTTTGCTGAAGGTGGAGCCTTGCTGGAGGAGGTGGGCCACCTGGGGGTGGGCCTGGATATTTTGTGGCTCAGCCCTGCTTCCTGTTCACTCTCTGCTTCCTGCCTGCTGATGTGATGATGTGACAAGCTGGCACCCACTCTTGCCTTACTTTCCCTTCCCCACCATCATAAAACTTCCTCCAGAAACTAAGCTGAATGAAAGAATTAAACCCCTTTCCTCCCATAAGTTGGTTCTAGTCAGGTTTGTTTTTTTTTTCTTTTCAGAGCAAGAAGAAGGTAATTGATACACTCATTCTGTTTGTCATGGAAGGAATTTGTTCTTACTCCCTTTCTGATTTTATTTGGTCCCTTGTATAGTACCCAGGGTCCCTGTCTGGGCAAGACAATTGGTGACTTTTCTCCCCCAGCAGCCTGCATAGCACCTTCCAGCACTATGACAGCTAGTCAGCAGGGACGAGGCTTTTAGGTCAGTTCTAGCTTGATTTCTCAGTGTCTTTCCACCAAAAACAATAGGGTCTTACCAACTAACTCTGGTAAGCAACCAAGAGCAGTGGCAATAGCTTGTATTGTTTTGGGGCCTGGGGCTTCCTAACCAACAGCTCACTGGGAGGTATTCCACTGCCCAGGGACTTTCAAACTCCTCAGCCAGATTTGAGTCCTCTTTTGATTCTAACAACAAAGTCTCCAGTGCCTTTATTTTTCTAACCCTAGACTGAGCATCTTATAGACAAGGATTTCTAATAAATGCTTATCAAAAATAGATTAATGAGCTGGGGAGATGGCTTATGGTTAAAAGCTTGAAGATAGGCATGGTGGCACACGCCTTTAATCTCAGCACTAGGGAGGCAGAGGTAGGAGGATCGCCATGAGTTCGAGGCCACCCTGAGACTACATAGTAAATTCCAGGTCAGCCTTAGCTAGAGTGAAACCCTACCTCAAAAAACCAAAAATAAATAAATAAATAAACTTGAATGTAAAGTTTGTCAGAGGCTGTTGGCCCAGGGTTCAATTCCCTGCTACCTATATAAAGCCAGATGCACAAAGTAGTACCTGCATCTGGAGTTTGTTGCAGTGGCAAGAGGTCTTGGCATGCCTATACTTCCTCTTTCTCTCTCTCCTTGCCAATAAATAAATAAAAATTTAAAAATAGATTAGGAATACACTGAAAATATATGTAGCTTAAGGTGTAAAGTTTTAAGATTAGAAAAAAAGAAAGGAAGTTTTTCCAAAATAAGGGTTGTGTGTTTTTAGAGATACTTCATCCATCCACCTGTCTGTCCGTCCATCCATCCATCCATATACTCGGGCTCTTATGATGTGTTCTTGTCATTAACTGGTGTGGTCTGTGTTTCCTTCCCTGGAACCTAAGTAGACCTTTGTAACAGTCTCAACATTGTGGATATGATACCATGTGGTATTTAAAGGTAGTAGAAATGTGACACACTTGTGTCTTGATTTTTTGTGGTTCTTGCTGTTGGAATGTCAAGGTGATGACATAAGAAAGTTAAGCAGTTACACAGACAGGCCTGTACCAATCACTCTAGAAGACAGTGGGTGAGTCTTCATATGACCCCAATCTCCTGCCTGTGAGTCACCCTGGCCTTCAAGGAGTCCCCAACTGCTGCCTTGTGGACTCTAAGGCCTGACCAAGCTGCAGACTGTGAGCCAAAAGAATGATTGTTGGTGTTGCACATTATTAAGTTTGGGGTGGTATATGACCCAGTAATAGTTATGTGGAGCACAAAGATCCAAGGATGGAGCAGTAAGAAGGCAAGACTGTGCCTGTGATCCCAGCCAGGAGCACGGTTTAGGAGAGAGGATCCCTTGATGCAACGGGCTTGAGACAAGCCCAGGAAACAAGTGAGACCCCATCTCAAGAAAACAACAAAATAACCCTGTTGCTCACTAAACCCAAGATGGACAGACTGCACCTTTCCTTGTAGCCTAGATTGTATTACTGGTGATTTCATTGTAACCTTTTGATTTCTCTCTATTTCCATCAAAATCAGTTTTATAAAGAAAACTAAGTCTTTGTGTTAACCTGAATAACACCTCTTGTTAATCTAATTAATTGTAGAAGTAGGTGACTTTTTATTTATTTTTGCTGGTTGTGGTGGCACACACTTTTATGAGAGAGAGAGAGAGAGAGAGAGAGAGAGCGCAAATTGGCATGCCAGGGCCTTCAGCCACTGCAATCGAATTCCAGACACTTGTACCACCTTATGCCCATGTAAGACCTTGTGTGCTTGCGTCAGCTTGTACATCTGGCTTACATGGGATCTGGAGAGTCAAACATGATTTCTCAGGCTTTGCAGGCAAATGCCTTGCCTCCTAAGCCATCTCTCCAGCCCTTCTTTTTTATTTTATTTTCTTAAAATATTTTTATTTATTTATTTGCAAGTGGAGAGAGACAGAAATAAGAGAGACAGGGAGAATAGATGCATCAGGGCTTCCAGCTGTTGCAAACGGACTCCAGATGCATGTGCCATTTTGTGCATTGGGCTATATGTGGGAACTGGGTAATAGAACTCCAGTTGTTAGGTATTGCAGGCAAGTGCCTTAACCACTGAGCGATTTTGCCAGCCCCTTTTTTCATTTTCATTTTTACTTAATTTTAATTTTAGTTTTTCAAGGTAGGGTTTCACTGTAGCCCAGGCTAACCTGGAATTCACTTCTGGCTGGCCTCAAACTCAGTGATCCTCTTACCTCAGTCTCCCGAGTGCTGGGATTAAAGGCATGCACACCACAACTTATTCTTTTTTCTTTTTAAATCAGAAGTCACTAAGCATGAGATAGAAAGACAACTGGATAGATAGGTACATATGCACATAGGGGATGAAGTTTTAATATTAAAGCACTTCAGGGCACATAGTTTCTACAATGCAAGCATTGCAGAGAAGGGTGTACGTTTATCCCCTATCCTTGTGAGTTATATGCTGTTAGAGTCCTTATTACAGATGAGGAAATTGAGGGTCACATGCCTAGTTGTTAAGCTGGATGATTTCAGGTATAGTAATTTTAAATCCTGTCTGGTTTTGGTCCAGTTTCATAGTCATCTATTGTCATTAGGAAACAGTATGTATTGTACACAATCACACATGCTACACTTTTAAAAAAAAAGATTTTATTTTTTTAATTTATTTATTAGAGATACAGAGAGGGAGGGGGAGAGAGAGAGAGAGAGAGAATGGTCACACCAGGGCCTCTAGCCACTGCAAACGAACTCCAGACGCATGCTCTGCTTTGTGCATCTGGCTAACATGGGACCTGGAGAATCGAACCGAGGGTCCTTAGGCTTCTTGGGCATGCACTTTAACCGCTAAGCCATCTCTCCAGCCCATGCTACACTTTTATATGACTGGAAGCACAGCAGGTCTGCTCCCACCATCACCACAGACATGCCACATGGACATTGAGATGGCCGTGTTGTCACAAGCAACAGGAAAATCTCAGCTCCACTATCTTATGAGACCACTGTCCTATATTTGGTTCATTGTTACCAAAGGGTTATTCTCCCATTGCACCTCCCATATTGTGGTTAGTATGCTGGGTTTACAGACGCTCAAACCTTTTACCAGTTGCCCCTACTACCTCCATCTGAACTGCTCTGTGAATATTTCCTGAGACAAAGGAGTTTTCCAACCAATGTTTATGCCTCTACTTTCTTTTTAAAAATTATTTTTATTTTTATTTATTTATTTGACAGAGAAAGAGGCAGATCATACACATCCCTCCCCATACACACACATATGGAGAGAGATAGAGAGAATGGGCATGCCAGGGCCTCTAGCCACTGCAAACAAACTCCAGACGCATGCGTCACCTTGTGCATCTGGCTTACGTGGGTCCTGGGGAATTGAACCTGGGTACTTTGGCTTTGCAGGCAAGTGTCTTAAGTGCTAAGCCATCTCTCAAGCCCTCCACTTTCTTTTGTAAACTGTGGGCAGTCAGTCTGCCCACTTTCTCTTTTTAGTATTTTATTTATTTATTTATTTGACAGAGAAAGAGGAATTGAGAGAGAGAGAGAATGAGGCAGAGAGAGGGAGAGAGAGAATGGGCGCTCCAGGGCCTCCAGCCACTGCAAACAAACTCCAGACACATGTGTAACCTTGTGCATCTGGCTTACGTGGGTCCTGGGGAATTGAACCTGGGTCCTTTGGCTTTTTAGGCAAACACCTTAACCGCTAAGCCATCCCTCCAGCCTACCACTTTGTGTTTTATTTATTTATTTATTTATTTATTTTTGGTTTTTTGAGGTAGGGTCTCACTCTAGCTCAGGCTGACCTGGAATTCACTCTGTAGTCTCAGGGTGGCGTCGAACTCATGGCGATCCTCCTACCTCTGCCTCCCGAGTGCTGGGATTAAAGGCGTGCGCCACCACGCCCGGCTTCACTTTGTTTTTTAAATAAAAGGAGACAAACTTCTATTTATCAGACAGAAAAGAAAGCAGAATGTGTTCACTTAATTTAAAATTTTTTTAGTTATTTATTCATTTGTGTGCATATGTGCAGCCCTGTGCCAGGGTCTCTTACAACTGCAAGTGCCACTTTTTGTGTCTAGCTTACATAGGTGGCTCTGGAATTGAACCTGGGCTTGCAGGCTTTACAAGTGAGCTCTTTAAAAGCTGAGCCATCTCTCTAGCCCCTCTGTTTTGTGTTTACATCAGGATTTAGACTAAGAAGCATGGGAGGTGTGTGTGTGTGTGTGTGTGCGTGTGTTGACTCTTCTTCTGCAGTGGCCTTCTGCATTTGAAGGCCTCCAGTGCATGTAGTGGGAGTTGAATGAGCAGAGAAGGTAAAAAAGGGATGTCTTTGTAGATGTTTTCAGGGTGACTGTTCGTCGTGGATACATTAATGGGTAACATGGCAAATAGCATCCTCAGGCTTCACCGAGGCCACAGGGGACTTCATGGGGAGGACTTGCACTTTTAAATGAAATGAAAAAGTGCTGAATGTAAGTGTATGGTCAGCCCCTGAGAAGGCTGCCCCTTCAAGCAGGCTAAAAGGCATTTTTCACCAAACTCTGGGACAGATGCGGGCCCAATACTAATGTACAATCCTGGTCTGCCCCCCATCCCGCCTGCCGCTAATAAAGGCGATATGAAACACAGGCCTTTAGAGAACGCACACCCAAGTGGGCTTCGTGTTCCGGCAACTGTTATAAGGCAGGCCAAGGTCACGTCAGATCCAATTAGTGTCAATGAGGAACATCTGTATTTAGGCACCCATGTTACTTAATGCAAACATTTCATAATTACAGCTTCTTGCACACACGGTGTGTTATGAGATGTGGTATCCCAGTGTGAATCATGGTCATATTTTTCAGAATCGTCAGCAGACTTGGTCTGGCTAAGACATTGCTTGCTGACTGCTCTTAAGAGAATTTCTTTAAAATATTGAATTAAGCACAGGCCAGCTTTTTTCTCTTATCTATGAAATCTTGTGGTTGGGGCTTGAGTGTTTTTATAAAATGAAATATATAAAATGTATAAAATGCAAATAAAGTTGAGGTTAGAGTACTGTGTTTCTCTCTCTCCCCTTTCCTGAGGATATCTGTCTTTGCCCCTCCCTCTCCCCTTCAGTGTTTTAAGCTGAAGTATAAAGCTTCAATTGTCAAACACAGTGTGAAGGGCTCCAGTTCTAACTGGGTTTGCACCATAAAAAAAGCAAATCAGGTTATAAAGGACCCAACTGGTCTGACAATATTTTCTCTTGTACCATTTCTCCTGGGCAGAGCAATTGATATTGACTTTGGAGCCCTGAGAAATACAATACCCCTACATTAAAGATTGAAAACACTTTTAAGTTTATACGATGCATTCATTAAGTCCTTAATCCATTGAAACTGTGGATTGAGGGGAGAAGGCTACTATGAACATGTCAATAAACTCGGGCAGGTGTTTTATCATAAGCCACTATGCCCCAGGAATTTGAAACTCTGTGCTGTCATTATATGGTGACGTCTTGGCATATGGTCCTTGTCCCTTGACTCTGTCCCCAGTGTCAGGAAGAACCCCAACAACTGCTTTCAAACTGATGTCACATTCACACAGTAATTCCTGCTCCTGCGCCCCCTTTTGCAGTTGCCCCTGGTCTAGCTTGGTGCTGGGGAACTGAGCCCAGCAACACTGAGTACCCCTCTCAGATCCAGCCTCACCCCAGAAGAGAGACAGCAGAGGTTAGATGGGAAAAACCAGCTTCAGGGGGAGCTGAGCCTTTGGGCTAGCCAGCAGCCTCTCCTTCACCCATCTTCCCAAGCTCTTTAGCAGGTTGTAAGTAAGGAAAACTCAAATCATAAGCCCTAGAAAGGAAACTGCTACTGTTATTTGGCTAAAGGATGTATTATGCCCACCAAACCGCCCTTTAAGCACTTACATTTATGCCCATATATTAATGCTGCTCTCACTTTTGGTTAGAGCAGTTTCTCTTTTCAGACGGCGCTGACCACTGGGATGACTCAAAACTCAGTTTAGAGTGCTGAGGAGGAATGATAGTGGTGTATTCAGCACGGATAGGCAGACAGCTCTATGACACCCTCCAAGGCTAAGGAACCATTGCGGAAGAGGTGGTAAAATGACGTATGAGCATGTGCAGTGTAGCTTTAGCCTTCTTGGTTTCTCTGGTGTCGCTGGACCTCTCACTGGTCCCTGCTGGGGATGTCTGAGTGGACAGAGTGGGTGTCCTCAGGCCAGGCCATCTGGGTGCTCAGGAACCTCGGTCTTTGTTCTCCTGCAGCCTTCAAAACGATTGGATAAGGCCCATCGATGCCATGGAGAGAAATCAGCTTTACTCAAAGTCCACAAATTTAAATGTTAATACTGTCCCCCAAATCCCCTCTTAGAAATAGCTAGAATAAGTTTTGATTGAGCGTCTGGGTGCCGTGGTACAGCCAACTCAATGTACAAAATCACCCAACACACTTACCTCCTTTGCTGACTACAAGGGAGATTGTTGTGCTTAGTAGAGCAAGGAAAATCAGGCCTATACCCCCTTGGCTGGACTGGAATGAAAAAAGGAAATGGGAAAACCAATATGTATCCAGGAACAATGAAAGTGATGTTGATAAGAGAAAGGAGGATGTAGGTGTGCAAGAAATACGTTTATGTCCCAAGCTCAGATGCTCCTGTTCTGGTGGAACTTTTCTTTCCAAGTTTCCCTTGGGGTCTATGACCAATAAAATTTACTTATTTATCTATTTGCTTCAATAATTTGACTTGAGTTTTCATCACCTACAACCAGCTAAAGAGCTTGGGAAGGTGGATGAAGGAAAGGCTGCTGGTGATCTCAAAGGCTCAGCTCTCTCTGGAGCTAGTTTTTTCTTACCTGACATATGCTGTCTCTTTGGTCCTGGGAAGAAATAATATAAGAGCCAAAGAAAGTGGAGGAGTGCTTACAATACTGTGTTCCAGACACTAAGGGCCAATGGTATTCATGACCCCACAGTGGCTGATGCTACCTACACAAGATCTGCATAATGGGAGAAGAGGAAAAAAAAAAAAAAAGACGACATCCAAATAGAAAAGAGACTAAATTGGAAAGAAGAAGGGATACAATGAAGACAGATTTGGAAGGAGGAAAAGGAAGGGTATTGGAAGGGAATTTTTTTGATCATGTTATATTGTCTGTGTGTACAGAAGTTGTCAATAAAGAGTTTTTTTTTTTTTTAAAAAAAAAAAGAAAACTAGCCGGGCGTGGTGACGCACGCCTTTAATCCCAGCACTTGGGAGGCAGAGGTAGGAGAATCGCCATGAGTTCGAGGCCACCTTGAGAATACAGAGTGAATTCCAGGTCAGCCTGGACTAGAGTGAAACCCTACCTCAAAAAACCAAAGAAAAAAAAAAAAAGAAAGAAAGAAAGAAAGAAAATTAAAAAACCCAAAAAGCTAAAGAAACAGAAATGGTACCTTATTTATATGGGTATATCAATTTGAATAATGACAGAGTTCTCACCTGAGCTCGCAGGGTGCAGGTTCACAGAGGCAGGACCAAATGGCACTGTGTTTTCAGGTTTTGTACCTTTAAACTCAATCAGTGTAGACTTGAGTACTGTATTATTTGCTTATCTTGTTGCTGCGACCAAATGACCTGACAAGACACCACTTAAGGAGAAAAGGGTTTGTTTTGACTTGCAGATGAGGGGACAGAGTCCATCAATCACAACAGGGTAGGTGTATCAGCAGGAGTGGGAGGTGGCTGGTCACATGTGTCTACATGGGATATAGAGAGACATGAAAACCAATGCTCAGCTCACTCCTTTCTTTTTATTCAGCCCAGGAATCCCAGCCCCTGGAATTATACTGCCCACAGAGGGTGGATCTTCTCAGTTAACCCCATTTAGAAACTCCCTCACAGTATGTCCAGAGGTGTATTTCCATTTTTATTCCAAATCCCATCAAGTTGACCACCAAAGAAAAACATTCAGAAATAAACACTGTATCTGTGCTGAACATGTACAGATACTTTTTGTCATGATTCCCTAACAGTGTAGTATAACAACTGTTTACAGAACAATTACATTGTCTTTTGAATCATTAGTGATCTGGAGACAATTTAAAGTACATGGGAGAATGTATGTAATTATATGCTGGTATGGTTTATATTGATTGTCAACTTGACAGGACCTAAAACACCTAGGGCATGCCTGTGAGGGATTATCTTGATTGGGTTAACTGAGGTGGGAAGACCCATCTTAACTGTGGGTGAAACCTAGGATCCTAGGACCCAGGCTCAATTCCCCAGTACCCACCTAAAGCCAGATGCATAAGGTGGCACATGTGTCTGGAATTCGTGTGCAGTGGCTGGAGGCCCTGGCACACCCACTTTCTCTTTCTTTCGCTCTCTCTCGAATAAATAAATAAATAAAAATATTTAAATATATATATATATTTTTTTTAAATTTTTGTTTATTTATTTTGAAAGCGATGCACACAGAGAGAGAAAGAGGCAGATAGAGAGAGAATGGGCGTGCCAGGGCCTTTGGCCACTGCAAACGAACTCCAGATGCATGCGCCCCCTTGTGCATCTGGCTAAAACGTGGGTCCTGGAGAATCGAGCCTCGAACCAGGGTCCTTAGGCTTCACAGGCAAGTGCTTAACCACTAAGCCATCTCTCCAGCCCTAAATATATATTTTTAAACAAAGGATAAAGTGAATTGAGCACAAGCATTCATCATTCTAAGCTTCTGGCTGCTGAGAGAGAGAGAGAGAAACATTTTCTTTTAAGATTTATTTTTTTAAATTTATTTGAGACAGAAAGGGAGGGAGAGAGAGAGAGAGAGTAAGAATGGGCACACCAGGGCCTCTAGCCACTGCAAACAAACTCCAGACACATGCACCACAATGTGCTGCCAATAGCTCCTCATGGTGGGGTGGTGGCTTCATGAGACCTTTAGTGTCCATGATGGAATGTTGATGGGCCCAATTTTATCCTGGTCTTGTGCAGGTGACCACAGTTGCTGCGTTCATGAAGACAATGGCCATGTCATATCCAGAAGACAATGTTTCATAGCATTCTTCCTTATCCTCTGGCTCTTACAGTCTTTCTACCTCCCCGCATCCCCCCCCCCCCATGTAATGTTTCCTGAGCCTCAGAGGGGAAGATATAGATGTCTGTTTTCACACTGAGCATTCAACCATCACTAATTCTCAGCATTTGGGTGAGGTTTGAATCTCCTCAGTAGTCAACACCATCATCAAAAAGAAGCTTCTCTGACCAAAGCTGAGAACAGTGCCAATAATCTATGGGCACAAAA
The DNA here is from genome assembly GCA_036346955.1 of Dipus sagitta. NCBI lineage: Eukaryota > Metazoa > Chordata > Mammalia > Rodentia > Dipodidae > Dipus > Dipus sagitta. Next base: position 43,680,298 of record CM070777.1, on the reverse strand, counting down.
AAATATTTAGAAGACACAGTAGATGTCTTTATATGGCCACTAACTAAATCAAGCTGGAAGTGGTTTCCACACTCATTTGGAGTGTCAAAATGTGAATGCCAGCAGACTACTACAGATCAGGCATAGATTTTTCTCAGAGACATGATTACCAAACTATAGAGAGTTCCTCAGAAACACGGAAGGCTACCAAGATGGGTTCCTAATGTATGTTCAAGGAACGCATGAGGAAGGAAGGAGGGTCACAGAGGAATGAGAACCACAAGTGCACACGTAACAAGTAGCAAAGTGTCAGAACTAAATACTGGCTTAGCAACAGTAACATGAAATGTAAAAGGTCTCAACTGTAAGCAATGGACAAGAATTAGCAATGGTTAAAAAATTAGAACCTTAGCTGGGCATGGTGGCACATGCCTTTAATTCCAGTACTTGGGAGGCAGAGGTAGGAGGATCACCGTGAGTTTGAGGCCATCCTGAGAATACAGAGTGAATTCCAGGTCAGCCTGAGCTAAAGTGAGACCCTACCTCGAAAAACCAAAATAAATAAATAAATAAATAAATAAATTAGAACCTCTATGGGGATCATCAACTGCTCTCTGGATAAGAGGCCCACTTAGTGGGAAGGAATTCATGCCTGGGACTGAGAACCAAGTCAGAAAACTATGGCTTGGAAGGTCATAGCCCTAGAGGGAAGCTTCCACTGTTCTTTGGCTAAAAGGAGACATTATGCCCATCAAAAGTCTTCTAAATGGAGCTGGAGAGATGGCTCAGCAGTTAAAGGTACTTGCTTGCAAAGCCTAATGTCCTGGATTTGATTCCCCAGTACCCATGTAAAATCAGATACACAAAGTAGCACATGTATCTGGAGTTCATTTGCAGTGCCAAGAGGCCCTGGAATGCCCATTCTCTCTCTCTCTCTCTCTCTCTCTCTCTCTCTCTTCCTTTCTCCATGCTTGCAAATAATTATAAATAATAGTTTTTTAGAAACTCTTCTAAACATCTATGTTTATCCCCTTTAATCTATGCTGTTCTCACTCTTGGCTAAAGGATCTTCTCTTTACAGATGGCTGCAAATACCAGGGAGATCTAAAGAAAAGAAAGCCCACGGTCTAGCCAGAGGCAAGTAATCTCTATCACATCTGTCAGGGTCTGAGAGACATTATAGAGGAAGTGGCAGAGTAAATATGAGTGCTGCTCTCACTGGTAACCCAAGAGCCTCCTCCGTGGAGATGGTAGTAGACACTGAGGAGACTCAAAACTCATCAAAGCAGAAAACTCAGAGGCTGCACAGAACTCAGCACTTAACTAGATTTCTAACATATCCCCCAAAGCTCAGGGAACACTGCAGAAAAGGAGGTGGAAAGAATATAAGAGCCACAGGGAGGGAAGCTGTACCCTGAGGTATTGACCCCCACCCTACAGAGACTGACTGGTGCATTTGTGACCCCACATTGAACACTGATAACCCTACTTGGAGGATCCTCCATGAAGTGGGGGTGAGGAGAGAGAACATAATAGTATAACCCAATGGGAACATGGGTCAATTGGCAATATGTCCATATATTAAAGTTCTCAGCTAAAAGCATTAGAGCCTCACTCACTGTAGGTTTCTTTAAATTGAATGACATAGATCAAGAGTAAAAGGACAGAAGTAGTTGGGCTATTTGTTCATGTAGCCAAAATGTGACTTCCAGTCTCCCTCAAGCCTCAATGTCCTCTCTTCTCTATCTAACTCTGAGGAAGTTCTTTAATTGGTAAAGCTTATGTCTGTGACTAACCCCAGGACAAACATCATGCTCTTTTGAGAACAAGGCTTTTCTTATGGAGTCCATGGCTAGAGGAAAGGGGAGATGATTCCCCAACAACAGAAAAGCGATCTTTTCAGGAGGTAAATGTCCACTAAAATACGTCGGTTCCAAATACCAAATCATAGCAAAACTGGACAGTTACTTTTTGTCACAGAAGAGGGACAAAAGACACGTGGAATGTTTTTTTTCTAGCTGGTTGCTAATGGACAGCTGAACACACTTGCTTAAACTTTAACATTTGCTGTGGGTACGTCCAGGTCAAACAAAGGAAAAAGACGATATCACACACCAGCCACAGCCTTTGATCAAATTTTGGTGTTCAGTGAGATGGAAGCCATCTCCTTGCCAGCTAGATGTCATAGTGCTGAAAAGGGCTATGTGTGCTGCTGGCAGGGGGGGGGGGGGACTGTCAGTACTCTGAACAAGCAGTGGATCCTTCAAGCTACAAAATCAACCAGCCTGGCAAACGTAACTATGGGTATAATATTGGCACACAGGGTATGGGGGTCATCAGTTGCTCTCTGGCTGGATATGAGGCTTCTCAGTGGGTAGGAATTCATGCCTGGTACTGAGAACTAAGTCAAGCACCCCTCCACCACTCAGCTTAGTCCTTCCCACTCAGCATTGACTTGGTGTCCATGGGCTTTTCTTTGCCACACAAGGATAAACCTGGGTCAGGTCATCAATGAGCAATGTTGGTCTGAAGCATCCCCATCTTCCAGGTTCTACCCTTTCCTTTGTTGGCTGAGGCCTCTTTGTCAGGACAGACATTGCTTCTGGTCATCTATCTCCCATTTCTTTAAAAAATATTTATTTATTTATTTATTTATTTATTTGAGAGAGAGAGAGAGAGAGAGAGAAAGAGGCAGATAGAGAGAGAGAGAGAATGAACATGCCAGGGCCTCTAGCCACTGCAAGGCATGGACTCCAGTTGCATGCACCACCTGTGCATCTCGCTTACATGGGTACTAGGGAATCGAACCTGTGTCCTTAGACTTCTCAGGCAAGCTCCTTAACAGCTGAACCATCTCTCCAGATCCCATTTTCCATTCTTACTAGTGTTTTATACAGCATACTGCATTCATTCCCTGGGCTTTTAATTTTATCAAAGTTCAGAGAGGTACACTAAATCAATAAAGTCCTACTGGTAGATTTTCAGGAGCTAGCCAGTAAATAGGGGGTCATGGTTTTTGGAAAACAAGAGACTCCTTAGGAAGTGCAAACAACAGACCCTTACTAGGTCAACTGAGTATATAGCAAAGGGTGTTCGGATAACTTGCCTGTGACTCCTTAGACTTTGTACAGACCTGACTTTATCCTGACAAGAAACTCCTGTGGTTAGGCAGCCTGGTGCCAAGGACTCCAGCCAGACATAGGCCTTCTAGATTTAAATCCTACACCCGCCCCTTGCTGTCCAGGTACTTCCAGAAAAAGTTACTGGAAGTCCCAGCCATCAAATTCCTCATCTATGATATGGACTGATAATACCTCCTGTTCAGAGTTGATTAAAATAATTTGTATTGCAAAATCATAGTCAGTGCTTAATGATTGTTATAATTTATCTATTATAATGACAGTCAAAGCTGTATCCTGTATGTGGGAAGACCTTCAGTTGGAACTGAAAAGATTCAGATCGACTCCATTAAATTGTTTAAGTATGCCATCATGCAAGTCCTTTGGCGAGCTGTGTCCTCTTTCATCTTGAAAGCTTCTTTTGCCAGTAGGATAGACAGAAAGAAAAAAAGAAAGAAAGAAAGAAAGAAAGAGGGAGGGAGAGAGGGAGGGGAGGAAGGAAGAAAGTTTTCATCATTAAGGAGAAATCATTCACTATCAAACAAAACCTGCAACCTAGTCATTATGTCCATCTTGTCATTAAAGGTCAATGGGATGAGAAAGCTAATTACAGAGTTCTAGGCGAAGCCGCCTCCATTGTTCCTGGGGCTGAGTCATGCGGCCAGATGACTTTTAAGAACCAGCATGATTTTGTGCTTGCCTCACCTGGGTAGATTTTAATGTCTCTGGCACAATTAAGCACAGGAATTAGCATTTGTAAACTCAAACCAGACAAGTGATTCAGGTTCAAGACAGGAACATACGAAGGAAGGAAAGAAATTCTCCGTTGCTCCTCTGGGTCTCCTCTCGGTGCCCGTCCTGCCGGGTCTGCTGTGGTCTACTGCCCCGCAACGCAGCATGTCCAATGGCACATATTAAGTGAATTTGGGGGCAGTTAATGAGCTAATTGCTGACTAAATATATTCCTCGAGAATCAGAGATAAAAAGTTTCCCACCATTCTTTTCCTGTGTAGCCTTTTTTTTTCTTTTCCATTTTTTTTTTATTAAGATCTTATTAGTTTGCAGTTAATTACAACTCCTCCAGGCTAAATAACTTTGCAGTTGGCACCGTAATAGATGAATGGTTAGGAGTGAGAGAGCAGGTCCTGGTTTCCCCCCCACCCCTTAGCCTATTACACACATTGTTTTAGGTAATTAACATCCACTTTGCAGGGGCAGCTCTGACGCCTAGCTGTCTGAACAGTGTTTGGCTGACAGCCTCTGAAACAGCCCTGGTGAACTTCTTGCAAAATCATATGATATTATTATATAATTCTCCCATGATGAAAGCTCATAGGGAATTTGCACACTTAGCTATGTGTGCGCTTTTGGACACACACACACACAGCCTTTTAAAAAGAATATCTTCTACCAGGCAAGCAAGAATTGACATCCGGAATAAAGGAAAGATCCGGGTGTGAATTCTGACATTGCTTCCGTGCGACCAGATAAGGAACAATGTCTGGGACATTTTTGGATCAAAAGTTCCCAACTGGGCTGGAGAGATGGCTCAGCGGTTAAGCGCTTGCCTGTGAAACCTAAGGACCCTGGTTCGAGGCTTAATTCCCTAGGACCCACACGTCAGTCAGATGCACGAGGGGACACACGCATCTGGAGTTCGTCTGCAGTGGCTGGAGGCCCTGGTGCGCCCATTCTCTCTCTCTCTGTCTCCCTCTCTCTCTCTCCCTCTTTCTCTCTCTGTGTCACTCTCAAATAAATTCCTCATGGTGGGGTGGTGGCTTCATGAGACCTTTAGTGTCCATGATGGAATGTTGATGGGCCCAATCTTATCCTGGTCTTGTGCAGGTGACCACAGTTGCTGCGTTCATGAAGACAATGGCCATGTCATATCCAGAAGACAATGTTTCATAGCATTCTTCCTTATCCTCTGGCTCTTACAGTCTTTCTACCTCCCCCCCCCCCATGTAATGTTTCCTGAGCCTCAGAGGGGAAGATATAGATGTCTGTTTTCACACTGAGCATTCAACCATCACTAATTCTCAGCATTCGGGTGAGGTTTGAATCTCCTCAGTAGTCAACACCATCATCAAAAAGAAGCTTCTCTGACCAAAGCTGAGAACAGTGCCAATAATCTATGGGCACAAAAAAATATTTAGAAGACACAGTAGATGTCTTTATATGGCCACTAACTAAATCAAGCTGGAAGTGGTTTCCACACTCATTTGGAGTGTCAAAATGTGAATGCCAGCAGACTACTACAGATCAGGCATAGATTTTTCTCAGAGACATGATTACCAAACTATAGAGAGTTCCTCAGAAACACGGAAGGCTACCAAGATGGGTTCCTAATGTACGTTCAAGGAACGCGTGAGGAAGGAAGGAGGGTCACAGAGGAATGAGAACCACAAGTGCACACGTAACAAGTAGCAAAGTGTCAGAACTAAATGCTGGCTTAGCAACAGTAATATGAAATGTAAAAGGTCTCGACTGTAAGCAATGGACAAGAATTAGCAATGGTTAAAACATTAGAACCTTAGCTGGGCATGGTGGCACATGCCTTTAATTCCAGCACTTGGGAGGCAGAGGTAGGAGGATCACCATGAGTTCAAGGCGACCCTGAGAATACAGAGTGAATTCCAGGTCAGCCTGAGCTAAAGTGAGACCCTACCTCGAAAAACCAAAATAAATAAATAAATAAATAAAAATTAGAACCTCTATGGGGATCATCAACTGCTCTCTGGATAAGAGGCCCACTCAGTGGGAAGGAATTCATGCCTGGGACTGAGAACCAAGTCAGAAAACTATGGCTTGGAAGGTCATAACCCTAGAGGGAAGCTTCCACTGTTCTTTGGCTAAAAGGAGACATTATGCCCATCAAAAGTCTTCTAAATGGAGCTGGAGAGATGGCTCAGCAGTTAAAGGTACTTGCTTGCAAAGCCTAATGTCCTGGATTTGATTCCCCAGTACCCACGTAAAATCAGATACACAAAGTAGCACATGTATCTGGAGTTCATTTCCAGTGCCAAGAGTCCCTGGAATGCCCATTTTCTCTCTCTCTCTCTTCCTTTCTCCATGCTTGCAAATAATTATAAATAATAGTTTTTTAGAAACTCTTCTAAACGTCTATGTTTATCCCCTTTAATCTATGCTGTTCTCACTCTTGGATAAAGGATCTGCTCTTTACAGATGGCTGCAAATACCAGGGAGATCTAAAACCCATCGATACACAAGAAAAGAAAGCCCACGGCCTAGCCAGAGGCAAGTCATCTCTATCACATCTGCCAGGGCCTGAGAGACATTATAGAGGAAGTGGCAGAGTAAATATGAGTGCTGCTCTCACTGGTAACCCAAGAGCCTCCTCCGTGGAGATGGTAGTAGACACTGAGGAGACTCAAAACTCATCAAAGCAGAAAACTCAGAGGCTGCACAGAACTCAGCACTTAACTAGATTTCTAACATATCCCCCAAAGCTCAGGGAACACTGCAGAAAAGGAGGTGGAAAGAATATAAGAGCCACAGGGAGGGAAGCTGTACCCTGAGGTATTGACCCCCACCCTACAGAGACTGACTGGCGCATTTGTGACCCCACATTGAACACTGATAACCCCACTTGTAGGATCCTCCATGAAGTAGGGGTGAGGAGAGAGAACATAATAGTATAACCTGATGGGAACATGGGTCAATTGGCAATATGTTCATATATTAAAGTTCTCAGCTAAAAGCATCAGAGCCTCACTCACTGTAGGTTTCTTTAAATTGAATGACATAGATCAAGAGTAAAAGGACAGAAGTAGTTGGGCTATTTGTTCATGTAGCTAAAATGTGACTTCCAGTCTCCCTCAAGCCTTAATGTCCTCCCCTCAATATCTAACTCTGAGGAAGTTCTTTAATTGGTAAAGCTTATGTCTGTGACTAACCCCAGGACAAACATCATGGTCTTTTGAGAACAAGGCTTTCCTTATGGAGTCCATGGCTAGAGGAAAGGGGAGATGATTCCCCAACAACAGAAAAGCGATCTTTTCAGGAGGTAAATGTCCACTAAAATACGTCGGTTCCAAATACCAAATCATAGCAAAACTGGACAGTTACTTTTTGTCACAGAAGAGGGACAAAAGACACGTGGAATGTTTTTTTTCTAGCTGGTTGCTAATGGACAGCTGAACACACTTGCTTAAACTTTAACATTTGCTGTGGGTACGTCCAGGTCAAACAAAGGAAAAAGACGATATCACACACCAGCCACAGCCTTTGATCAAATTTTGGTGTTCAGTGAGATGGAAGCCATCTCCTTGCCAGCTAGATGTCATAGTGCTGAAAAGGGCTATGTGTGCTGCTGGCAGGGGGGGGGGGGGACTGTCAGTACTCTGAACAAGCAGTGGATCCTTCAAGCTACAAAATCAACCAGCCTGGCAAACGTAACTATGGGTATAATATTGGCACACAGGGTATGGGGGTCATCAGTTGCTCTCTGGCTGGATATGAGGCTTCTCAGTGGGTAGGAATTCATGCCTGGTACTGAGAACTAAGTCAAGCACCCCTCCACCACTCAGCTTAGTCCTTCCCACTCAGCATTGACTTGGTGTCCATGGGCTTTTCTTTGCCACACAAGGATAAACCTGGGTCAGGTCATCAATGAGCAATGTTGGTCTGAAGCATCCCCATCTTCCAGGTTCTACCCTTTCCTTTGTTGGCTGAGGCCTCTTTGTCAGGACAGACATTGCTTCTGGTCATCTATCTCCCATTTCTTTAAAAAATATTTATTTATTTATTTATTTATTTATTTGAGAGAGAGAGAGAGAGAGAGAGAAAGAGGCAGATAGAGAGAGAGAGAGAATGAACATGCCAGGGCCTCTAGCCACTGCAAGGCATGGACTCCAGTTGCATGCACCACCTGTGCATCTCGCTTACATGGGTACTAGGGAATCGAACCTGTGTCCTTAGACTTCTCAGGCAAGCTCCTTAACAGCTGAACCATCTCTCCAGATCCCATTTTCCATTCTTACTAGTGTTTTATACAGCATACTGCATTCATTCCCTGGGCTTTTAATTTTATCAAAGTTCAGAGAGGTACACTAAATCAATAAAGTCCTACTGGTAGATTTTCAGGAGCTAGCCAGTAAATAGGGGGTCATGGTTTTTGGAAAACAAGAGACTCCTTAGGAAGTGCAAACAACAGACCCTTACTAGGTCAACTGAGTATATAGCAAAGGGTGTTCGGATAACTTGCCTGTGACTCCTTAGACTTTGTACAGACCTGACTTTATCCTGACAAGAAACTCCTGTGGTTAGGCAGCCTGGTGCCAAGGACTCCAGCCAGACATAGGCCTTCTAGATTTAAATCCTACACCCGCCCCTTGCTGTCCAGGTACTTCCAGAAAAAGTTACTGGAAGTCCCAGCCATCAAATTCCTCATCTATGATATGGACTGATAATACCTCCTGTTCAGAGTTGATTAAAATAATTTGTATTGCAAAATCATAGTCAGTGCTTAATGATTGTTATAATTTATCTATTATAATGACAGTCAAAGCTGTATCCTGTATGTGGGAAGACCTTCAGTTGGAACTGAAAAGATTCAGATCGACTCCATTAAATTGTTTAAGTACGCCATCATGCAAGTCCTTTGGCGAGCTGTGTTCTCTTTCATCTTGAAAGCTTCTTTTGCCAGTAGGATAGACAGAAAGAAAAAAAGAAAGAAAGAAAGAAAGAAAGAGGGAGGGAGAGAGGGAGGGGAGGAAGGAAGAAAGTTTTCATCATTAAGGAGAAATCATTCACTATCAAACAAAACCTGCAACCTATTCATTATGTCCATCTTGTCATTAAAGGTCAATGGGATGAGAAAGCTAATTACAGAGTTCTAGGCGAAGCCGCCTCCATTGTTCCTGGGGCTGAGTCATGCGGCCAGATGACTTTTAAGAACCAGCATGATTTTGTGCTTGCCTCACCTGGGTAGATTTTAATGTCTCTGGCACAATTAAGCACAGGAATTAGCATTTGTAAACTCAAACCAGACAAGTGATTCAGGTTCAAGACAGGAACATACGAAGGAAGGAAAGAAATTCTCCGTTGCTCCTCTGGGTCTCCTCTCGGTGCCCGTCCTGCCGGGTCTGCTGTGGTCTACTGCCCCGCAACGCAGCATGTCCAATGGCACATATTAAGTGAATTTGGGGGCAGTTAATGAGCTAATTGCTGACTAAATATATTCCTCGAGAATCAGAGATAAAAAGTTTCCCACCATTCTTTTCCTGTGTAGCCTTTTTTTTTTTCCATTTTTTTTTATTAAGATCTTATTAGTTTGCAGTTAATTACAACTCCTCCAGGCTAAATAACTTTGCAGTTGGCACCGTAATAGATGAATGGTTAGGAGTGAGAGAGCAGGTCCTGGTTTCCCCCGCCCCTCTTAGCCTATTACACACATTGTTTTAGGTAATTAACATCCACTTTGCAGGGGCAGCTCTGACGCCTAGCTGTCTGAACAGTGTTTGGCTGACAGCCTCTGAAACAGCCCTGGTGAACTTCTTGCAAAATCATATGATATTATTATATAATTCTCCCATGATGAAAGCTCATAGGGAATTTGCACACTTAGCTATGTGTGTGCTTTTGGACACACACACACACAGCCTTTTAAAAAGAATATCTTCTACCAGGCAAGCAAGAATTGACATCCGGAATAAAGGAAAGATCTGGGTGTGAATTCTGACATTGCTTCCGTGCGACCAGATAAGGAACAATGTCTGGGACATTTTTGGATCAAAAGTTCCCAACTGGGCTGGAGAGATGGCTCAGCGGTTAAGCGCTTGCCTGTGAAACCTAAGGACCCTGGTTCGAGGCTTAATTCCCTAGGACCCACACGTCAGTCAGATGCACGAGGGGACACACGCATCTGGAGTTCGTCTGCAGTGGCTGGAGGCCCTGGTGCGCCCATTCTCTCTCTCTCTGTCTCCCTCTCTCTCTCTCCCTCTTTCTCTCTCTGTGTCACTCTCAAATAAATTAAAAATTAAAAAAAAAAGTTCCCAACCTTGTCTGGCTGGTAATGTGAACTTAGCTTCTACTAAATTAACATTCTTTTCTCTCAAGTTAATAAAAATGAGAAGAAACACCTTCAAAAGAACCTATGATACTCATATTGAACTTTTTTTTAATGTGAGAAAGGGAGAGAGAATTGGCACGCCAGGGCCTCCAGCCACTGCAATAAAACTCCAGATGCCTGTGCCCCCTTGTGCACATGTGCGACCTTGCGTGTTTGCGTTACCTTGTGCAATCTGGCTTATGTGAGATATGGAGAGTCGAACATGGGTCCTTAGGCTTTGCAGGCAAGAACCTTAACCTACGACTCTGGACTGTAATAACTATATGGCTGCCGTTCGATGTCTTCACAATGTCTTCGTCTTCATGCACTGTCCCTTTCCCTGTCCCTGCTCCATGTTGCATTATAGGGCAAACGTATGCTGACTGCTGCTCCAGCCCTGCTTCATCTGTGACATGTGGAGAACACTTGCTTTCAGGGCTTCTTCCGTATCAGTCAACAGTTGGGGTTTGACCCAAGTTAGGTGTCTCTAAAACATTTGGTAGCTCTTTGCTTTCAGAAATGGCTGAATCTCCAAGAGCAATGGTGAGGCTTTATCACCCACCTCACCGTTTTCTGTTTGCTTAAGACAATGGCTTGGCCAGCAGCGACTTCCAGATCTGTGGCCAGCATGGGGTAATTGGGACTGGTCTCCTCCCTCAATATTTCTTGCATGTGCAATGCCTTTGTTAATCAACCATTCCCTATACGTCTGTTCTTCAGCGTTCGGGGAAGTTGGCAAGCTGATAAGTCTGAAGTGACTCTGTTGTTTTTCTCATTAGTTGCTCAAGTTTTATGGGGAGTTAATTCTTAAGTCTCCTTCCTAGACATGTCATACCAGCCCGGGAAGGAATTATGCCTCTGCTGACCCTGGGCTGGAGCCTGATGTTCCCTGTGGTGGCTATATGGCAGTAACTAACCGTGGGGAGTACACACAGTGTATCTCCTTTTGGCAACACCAAAAATCCTTGGGTTGCAAACACAGCAGATCAAAGGACATGCAGGTCTGAATAGGGCCAAGTGGAAGAGAGGCCTAAGTGGAGAGGGTTTAGAGGAAGTGGAGACCTGCCTCCAATGTGATCCATATTGAATGAGATTGAAAAGGCACAACCTCTATGGAGCTGGGAAGATGGCTTGGTAGTTAAAGGTCCTTACTTGAAGGTACAATCTCATTAACAATATAAGTCCAAGGAGGAGGATTTGAATACCAGTCCAAGAAACCTAGATCCAGAGCAGATTTAATCTGACTCCAACAAAGTCACATAGTCAATAACTGGCAGAGGCAGGATTTGAACTCACCTTCTAGCACTTTGTCCATAGACCTAATGCACCCTTTGGATACTCTTATAGGTATCCAGGAGTACCCAATTTGGCAGTGGAGTTGGGGGGTAAAAGGTGGATATAGATACCTGTGCTCTGGTAGCTGACTAAAGGGAATCTGGCTTTCTCTATTTGCCTCCAGTCTTCAAAGCTAGGTCCACCTCAGCTAGCAGAGTACAGGTCTCCCTCTTAAGGCATCTGCATCCCAATGCACCAGACATCACAGATGAGCAGCCTATGAGGCAGAATCGGCCTAATGGATGTGTTGTGTTTGGCTTTGAAGGGTTGGATTCTACACTTTATTTTCAGAGTTAAATTCTGTTGCCATTGAAGAGTTGGGGTTTATATCTTCTTCTTGCTATGTTAAACCAGCTATATCTCCATCATTTTATTTAAAAAAATCAAGAAAATCTCAACTTAAAAATATGTGGGGTTGAGCAAGGTGCTTTCCTGCAAAGCCTAAGGACTTCGGTTCAATTCCCCAGTATACACATAAAGCCAGATGTGCAAAGTGGGGCATGCATCTGGAGTTTGTTTGTAGTGGCAAGAGGCTCTGGTGTGCCCATTCTTTCTCTCTCTCTCTCTCTACTTGCCCATTTCTTTCTCTCTCTCTCTCTCTCATACACACAACACACACACACATACACAAATAAATAAAATGGATGAATAAATAAGATATTTTTAGAAAGGGTTTTTTGTTGATATTGAGGTGTCATGTCTTAGTTCTTTCTGCTATTATAACAAAATATCAGACTGGGTAATTATAAACAACAGAGATTTACTTTTTCTCACAGTTCTGGAGGCTGGGAAGATTAAGATGAAGGCACCAGGGAGTGTCAGGAGTTTGGTTTATTATAAATGGGGTTGTCTGGGCTGTCTTATGTGACAGAAGGGATAGAATGTCAAAAGAGACAGGAAACGTGGAATCCTTGCATGGCAGATGAAGCAGGAGCTTGTTGAGGGAACCTGTTCCTTCAAGCCCTTTATCACGACCTTAATCCATTCATAAGGGGACCTTAATCCATTCATAAGGGTACCTTAATCCATTCATAAGGGTAGCACCCTCCTACCTCAGTCACTTCCCCACAGGTCTCACCTCTTAATATCAGCACAGTGGGGACTTAGCTTCAACACATAAATCTGTGGGACCATCAGGCTGCTTAAGGAGACAGGGTTTGAGGGGTCTGTACCTCAGAAGGCTGCTCAAGCTGCTTTCCAGTTCTTTGACTGCCCAGGTCCTGAAACTCGGGAGCTGAGTCACCTTACCTCAGAAGTGGCAAAGCTGGCAGGGCTTAAAAGAGTTTGTCAGAGGGTAACATTCAGGGTGACCCAGGATTTCAGGAGCCAAAGGAAATACAGAGGCAATGAGCCTGGCATTGGGCGGTCCTCATTTGTGAGCAGGAGTGCCTTCAAAACTCTGCCAAGCTTGTGAGTCTTGTGGACATGAGAGCTCTTTTTAAAATGTAATTAAGGACCCTGTGAACACTCAACACTTGTAGTTGGAATCCCCGAGGAGGGAAGTGTACTGGGAGGAAGAAATAGATCCACTTTACAAAGCCTGAAGCCAGTCTCCAAAAAGCCCAATCGCCAATTGAACAAATGTGTTTTGCTCCATTCTGATTAACCCTCCAGAGGCTATGGAAATCCTTCCTGCAAGGGGGAAAACATCATTCAAAGAAGATAAAATATTTTATCTGTGACCCTTGGGCATTTATACTTACAACATCCAGGTTGGGTTGTTAGGAGGGAAAGAGATGACTAAGAGAGCTGGGCGTGGTGGTGCATGCCTTTAATCCCAACATTCGGGAGGCAGCGGTAGGAGGATTGCATGAGTTCGAGGCCACCCTGAGACTACATAGTAAATTCCAGGTCAGCCTGGGCTAGAGCGAGACCCTACCTCAAAAAAAAAATAAATAAATCAGGGCTGGAGAGATGGCTTAGCGGTTAAGAGCTTGCCTGTGAAGCCTAAGGACCCTGGTTCGAGGCTTGATTCCCCAGTACCCACGTTAGCCAGATGCACAAGGGGGCGCACACGTCTGGAGTCCGTTTGCAGTGGCTGGAGGCCCTAGCGCACCCATTCTCTCTCTCTCTGCCTCTTTCTCTGCCTGTCACTCTCAAATAAATAAATAAAAATAAACAAAAAAATAATTACTGAGGAGTAGGTTGAGGTTCAGAGAATCAGAATCCATAGATGTCACAGTCTCTGGAATGCAGGTCCTAGGAGGAAAGAAGTTCCTCAGGTCTTGTCCAACGTTCCCCCAGGGCAGAAGTTTGCAGAGTCTCTATGTCCTTTCAAACACAAGCAGCATGTAATAGTGCCTAGTCCCTTCTTTGAAATCTCACTGAAACTAGCATGCCGTCTTGAACAGAGCAGGTGCGATCAGGTGCTTAAGTCAGCACTGACTGCTGAGAACGTCACAGCGTGTGCTGGGCTGACTCGAACCTGCTCACAGCAGCTGACTTGGTGCGTCTCTTGTCAGCTAACACTCAATGACCTCAAATAGATAGCCTGGTATTAGCCATGGTGAGAGTCTTTATACCCGTGGAAAACTGGCAACACTGTAAGCCATTTGGAACATGAACAGCGCCCCTCCCCCCAGTAGTTGCCAATTTTAAAATATTTCCCAACACATCACCCCTCACAGATATTTTAGATTAAGCCTATTTTAAAAGTGGGGACACTAATTCATACACACATGTGCACACACGTCTGTACAGCGTGTGCATGTGTGTGCATACACACACACACACAGAAAGAGAGAGAGAGAGCTTCAGGATCTATGATAGATTGAATCTTTCCCCTGTGCCTCTACTTTTCTGGACATCAGTGGGGACAAGAACAGAAATGGGTGAATCATGAATTTAGCTCAATCTGTAACCTTTATAATGATTAAAAACAAAATGCAGGCGGCTGTGGTGGCGCACACCTTTAATCCCAGCATTTGGGAGGCAGAGGTAGGAGGATCACTGTAAGTTCACTGTGATCACTATGAAGCCAGCCTGGGACTTCAGAGTGAGTTCCAGGTCAGCCTGGGCTAGAATGAGACCCTAACTCAAAAACAAAGCAAACTAGGGCTGGAGAGATGGCTTAGCGGTTAAGCGCTTGCCTGCGAAGCCTAAGGACCCCTGTTCGAGGCTCAGTTCCCCAGGACCCTTGTTAGCCAGATGCACAAGGGGGTGCACACATCTGGAGTTCGTTTACAGAGGCTGGAAGCTCTGTCGCGCCCATTCTCTCTCTCTCTCTCTCTCTCTCTCTCTCTCTCTCTCTCTCTCTCTGTTTCTCTCAAATAAACAAACAAACAAACAAACAAAAAAGCAACCTAACACACACAAAAAAGCAAAAACAAACAACAACAGAAACACAACATGCTAGAATAGAATAGCTCTGAGTAGGAATCTAAGTTTGTAAGTTAGTAGCTGCATGACTTTAGGATAGTTGTGAGTCCTCTCTGAACTTTGGTTTCATCCTCTACAAGGTGAAGGTAACCATCCCACAGTCCTCAGCGCTGCTGGGAGACGGAAGCTCGTGCTAGAAGGTTTCCGGCATTGTGGGAGAGTGTGGTCCAGGCTGTCTATTGACTTTGCTTCTTCAAATTGTCCCTGAATCCTCTCTGGATTTTTCACACACTCCTGGAAAATATGTGAAATGTACCCCGAGCTTTTATAGCCTCAGGAAGGCTTCCACTATCTTCTTTAGATAGGAACTTTCATTTCATGGAAATCCCAATTACAGATGTGACTCACTGGCTAAATTAAGCCAATTTTCTGGGTATGATTATCAACCACCTATGTAAACAAGATGAAAACTAAAAGATGAAAACATATATTGTCTTACCTTAAAGAAAACAGAAAGGACATGTCAACAAATACATAAGAGCTATGACTCCAAGAGATCACTCTTACTCTCCCGAGGTTGGTGCTTCCTTTTCATGTGGATCCTTCCCTTCTCCTGGGATCAGATGCCCTCTGAGTCTTGGGTGCTGGGTGAGGAGAGGATCTCATTGGGCAGGAGGAAGGCTCGGCAGGGACCAGAATTGCGTCTGTGGACAGTGTATAAGCATTCTCTTACAGACTTTTTCCTTTTAAGAAAAACTGAAAAACAACGGAATTCCACTATGTTTCTGTCCCCACACCATGAGGGGGCCAATATGGTCCCATCAGTAGCTTCCCCAGAGTGTAATCATTTACAGTATGAGGATTGTGGGGAGGCCCCATCTTTGGCTAGTCCTCCAGCTAGGGCTTCTGATGAGCGACTGACTTGGGGTCATGGGGAGCGGGCTGCCAGAAGTCCTGTTGACATCACCTGAGCCCTCTCCTTCATGCACTTAGAAAACTTGTGTTGAACACTCATTGTACAGGCAGCACTGTTCACCGTGAGTGGCTGGACGGACCTACATTGGAGAGCCTGGTGGGAGAGGCAGAGAGCTAGCTGAGCAACTTGACTCTAAAGGGTGCTTGCCCAGATGTTGGCATATGAGAGCTTGGTGGTGCCTTGTTGAGAGGAAGAGGGATTTACATTGCCTGAGAAGGTGAGGAGGATTGCAAGGAGGAGCTGGCCTCTGAGGTGGGCCCTTCCCAGACAGGAGGAACTTAAGAGGTCAGCGAGGGAACCCTCAGCTGAGGGCGAGTGGAGGCAAGGCGCAGGACAGGAAGTTCCCATCCGAAGCACGCAGGGTGGTGTGAGTGGTTTGGCTGAACCTGAGAGAAGCTGTGAGGGAGAGAGGGTGGGCATCAGGGCAAGGAACCCAGGGGAGGGCCATTGACTGAAGGCTAGGGGTGTAGTCTCCAGACAGAGGGGAGCCCCTGCCCTGCTCTCCTTTTGGAGCTAGAACTATTTGGGTACTCGTTCGCTTTCCACTGTGCCGAAATTACACAAACAGGCCAGCCAGGTGGGAAAAGAGAGTTGGGGACAGAAATGTTATATGTTCAGAATAATATTTCTCAAATAGGGGGTGGACGGAAGCAGGTATTCATAATTCAAGATGGTAACAACTCGTGCCCTAATGTGTGTGTGTGTGTGTGTGTTTGCTATTTTTTGAATACTTTCACAGAAAAATTAAGAAGGTGCCGGGCTTCCCTCTACTCCTCCCCCTCCCGCCCCACCCAAGCCCAGACCCCCCCCCCCCACTATCCATCTGTTCTCCAGAGTGACACCCTCACTATAGCTACTGGGTCTGCATTGATTGACAGTATCAGGCACAGCCCATCGTTGGTGTTCACACTCACTGTTGATGGTGTGATTCTTGGGTTTGGATAGGTTCCCATCACCACGGTATCATAAAAAGTAGTCGCACTGTCCTTCGCTGTGTACCTATTCAACCTCTCCCACCCCCAAGTCTGTGCGGATCATTTACTTATCTCCATGGTTGTTCTTTTCCTGGAATGTTACTTAGTCGGAATCCCACAGTGAACAGCACCTCCGTGTTGGTTTCCTTTCTCTCATTACTGTGTTCCTCTGTCCTGCGTGTCTTCATAACTCACTTTGGGGGCCGATTAACATTCCGTTCTCTGGCTGTACCACTGTTTGTTTATACAGTCCCTGGCTGAAGGACACCTTGCTGTCACCCTCCAAATGCAAATTTTTGTGTTGACAGAAAGTTTCAACCCCTTCGGGAAAATGCCATAGAGCACAGCCTTATGGGATCATATGGTAAAATTAGTTTTTTTTTTTTTTTTTGGTTTTTTGAGGTAGGGTCTCACTCTGGCTCAGGCTGACCTGGAATTCACTATGTAGTCTCAGGGTGGCCTCGAACTCTCGGCGATTCTCCTACCTCTGCCTCCCGAGTGCTGGGATTAAAGGTGTGCGCCACCACGCCCGGCAAAATTAGTTTTTATATTTTGCTTTGCAACATGTAATTGTGTTAAAATATTATGAATATATTCCACATAAATTATATATATGTATATATATATATATATATAAAATTCTCCCACCTATGCCTCCCAAGTGCTGGTATTAAAGGTGTGTGCGACCATGCCCGGCTAATAATATATATTTTACATAAAGTAATTTCAAACCAAATAGTATTTCATTGAGACCTCTGAGAAAGGTGTCTGGTAAGTTGTCCTCATTGAAGTTGCACATCATCTCATATCATTTATCATTCCAAACAAACCAGGCATATTGAGTAAACATGCATAGATAGATAGAGATAGGTAGATGTATATGTATACATGAATACATATGTAAATGCTAAGTGAGATTCATGGTACCCACTGGATCATCTCTCCATTTTCCCCTTGACTTACTAGTTCTCGGCCTCTCTGTGTGTTAGTCGTCCATGTAATGTAAGGTTTGATGTGACATTGATTGATGGACCACAGATGCAGAGTTCCTGCTTGAGTGATCAAGGCATTCTCATTTCTACCAGCCGCCAAGCTGATGGTCATGTGACTGGGCAAGAGGCCGTGCTGCGAGAGCCAGTGCCTTCAAAGGTAAGCAATTTCTGGAGCTACAGTTCACCTTGGTCAAAGCATTCAAGGACTACGCTGGTGGTTGTGTGTTCATGACCTCCATGGAAAGATGGCTCAGGGGCTGGAGAAATGGCTTAGCGGTTAAGCGCTTGCCTGTGAAGCCTAAGGACCCCGGTTCGAGGCTCGATTCCCCAGGACCCACGTTAGCCAGATGCACAAGGGGGCACACGCATCTGGAATTCGTTTGCAGTGGCTGGAGGCCCTGGCGTGCCCATTCTCTCTCTCTCTCTCTCTATCTGCCTCTTTCTCTCTCTGTCTGTCACTCTCAAATAAATAAATAAAAATTAAAAAAATTTAAAAAAAGAAAGAAAGATGGCTCAGGTATAGTCTCCAGTTGTCCCACCTGGAGTGGCTAAGGGTGACAGCTCCTTCTCAACTCCCTTTTGATCCCTGGGTCCACAGTCTAGTCCATGAGCTGGCCGACCAGCCAAGAGTCAAACTTGTGTTAAAGGCTGAATAATGGTCTGGGAGTACACACTGAGTCCATACGATGGAGTCATGTGCAGAACCAGACAACTGGAGCCACTCAGTCTGGCACGTGCCAAGAAATCAAAAGACAGGAGTGGGTTCCGAGGTGGGACAAGGGTTTGTGAGTGTGTGTGTGTGTGTGTGTGTGTGTGATCTCCTGTTTTCTCAGCTGAGCATTCTCTGGATCTAGCATACCTTCCTTCCCATTGTTCGAAGTCATAGCGAGCACAGCCAGCTCCCTGGGGTCCAGGCTACTTCAGAAAGGAAGGCTGCCTTTGGCTTAGCAAAGAAACCCGCTGAAAGAGAGCTAGGGCTATCCTCCATCTGACCACAGCACCATTACCCCAGGCCAGGGTGACTGTGTTGAGTTTGATAAGGCCTCTGGTCATGGAAGATGGATCTCGTCACCCTCACGGTTGGCATAAAACAGCGGTGACAGCGCCCACACCACCTGAAACTTCCTCTTTGTTGGGAGGGAGTTTGGCAGACTGTTAAGACTTCTCTTTCTGCCTCTTGCATCTTATGTCTTGGCATAGGCACCTGGACACCAGAGGGCGCTGAGGCACCAGCTCATTCCCAGAGGGCTCCTTGCTCCGAGGATCTGATCATGCTGAGGGACAGAGTTCCCGAGGCATGGCGTCTGGCACACGCAGGAATGGGAGTTTTGTGCTTTTGTTCACCTTGTCTTGCTACTGATGGTTCAATAGCTTTTCCAAAGGGAAGGAAGGGGAAGGGAAGAAGGGAAGAAAAGAAAGGGAAGGCAAGTGATGAAAGGGAAAGAAAATCTACTAATTTCTCATAGATTTCAAAACCTGTTTTGATTTCACACAATTTCAATCATTTTTTTAAGCATCTTGAAAACAAAGTGCGGAAGTGATCACTTGGATAAAATCCAGCAGTGACCTCAGCTGAGGATTGATTTGTGGCCCTCCCTATGGTAGGGACTTATGTACCAATCAAGAAAATTCTGGGTGCCTAGAAATGCCACAGGCGCAATTTTTACTTGATGCTAGGTTGGGCATCATCAAAGGAGTCTAACTTTCCTGTTTGAAGCAAAACTTGTGATAATTATAATTTACAGTTGGCTTCCCGTGTGCATGAGTTTCAGATCCCTAGATTCAACCAAACACAAACTGAAGAGCCATCCATCCATCCATCCGTCCATTTACCCATCCGTCCATCTGTCCATCCATCCATCCATCCATCCATCCATCCATCTATCTGAGGAGAGACAGAGAGAGGGAGAGAAACAGCAGAGTGACACACACATACGCACAAACAGAGAAGCAGACAGCCTGGGCTAGCTGGCTTCAAACACACAAACCTCTTGCCTCAACCTTCTAAGTGCTAGGAACACAGGAGTGCCATCACCATGTCCACTTGTGTGTGTGTTACAGTATCTATACTGCTAATATACAGAGTATTTTTTTTTCTTGTCATTACTCCTTAACAACACAGTATAACAACTATTTAGGCAGCACTGTATCAGGGATTATAAATTATCTAGGAATCGTTGAAAGTAAATAGGAGAGTGTGGGTAGGTGATATGCAAATACACCACCATGCATAGCTTTTGAGCATGCATAGACTTTGCTGTCTTGGATGGTGTAGGGCCCTGAGCCAACCCCCACTCTGAAACCAAGGACAGCTGTACTGAACACTCAAATGGACCAGGAATTGGGCTAATGCCAGTAATTCCACTGTTTAGGAGTTTGAGGTGGGCAGATTGTTGAGTTTCAGGCCAGTCTGGGCTACAGAGTGAGACTTTGTCTCAAAATATTTTGTGTGTGCTGTTGCAGTTACCTTCTCATTGCTGGGACAAACGCCTGACCAGCAGCTTGAGAGGAGAGGGCTTACTTCAGGCTTCCAGATTCCAGGGGAAGCTTCATCATGGCACAAGAAGCTGGCTCACTTCCATACATCCACAGCAGAATGAAAAACCCAAGCCAGCAAGCGTAAGCTGACTGCTGACACACCTAATAGGACCTGGACTCAAGATCTATCCTCAGTGACACACCTCCTCCAGCAGGGTTCCACCTGTTGAAGACTGAGTTAGGAAGCTTAATCAAAAATATCTAAAGCTGGGCTGGAGGGATGGCTTAGCGGTGAAGCACTTGCTTGTAGAGACTAAGGACCCTGGTTGAAGGCTCGATTCCCCAGTGCCCACGTAAGCCAGATGCACAAGGTAGCGCATGCATCTGGAGTTCGTTGCAGTGGCTAGAGGCCCTGGTGTGCCCATTCTCTCTGCCTCTTTCTCTCTCTGTTTGTCTGTTTCTCTCAAATAGATAAAAATAAACAACAACAGCAAAAAATATCTAAGGTTGTGGGGGATATACATTAACATTCAAGCCACCACGTGTGTTCACTAAGCTAACTGATTTGGCATTGATTGGTCATCTCGTCCCATCTTCACCAAATGCTCACAGATAGAGATGGTTGGTTTTTACAAATAGAGAAACCCAGTCCCAGGAAGGCTGAGAAGATCAGGTCAGCTGGTAAGAAGTGATGTATGACTAAGAGAAGTCAGCTGAGGTGCATGCTCTGGACCATTGTGAGCCCAGAACATGCTGCCTGACCTGCCCACTCAGCTCTACTGGGTGTCAGCAGAAGGTGAGTAAGGAGGGGAGGTATGGATTACAAACAGATGGGATAGTTCTTTGCAGAAACCAAACGACTCTGAGGGAACTATCTAATATGAAATATTATACACTATCTTTGGTCAAGTGATGCATGAATGATGGGTCAAATGACATGTACTGACTTTCAGTTGGCAAATTGTGAAACGTAGGGACATTTTAAGCTGAACTGAGATTCTGGAGTGTATTTCGGTCATGTGGTCACATCAGCCGTTGTTTGAGAGGATGACTGAAAGGCTACAGAAAGCAGAAAGCACCTTTTAAAGAGGATGATTATAGGTAAGTAGGATCAAGAGAGAGCTCCCTTCCCCCACCCTCCCCTCCCCCTCTCACGTTCTCCTGTCCCAGGGAAAGGTAGCATGGGCACGCTTCAAACAAGCATGAACTGAGTCAAAAATGGATTCAAGTCTCGGCCGCTTGCTAGTTTTGCAGCCTTGAAGAAGCAGTCTTACCTCCCTGACCTCAGTCTCTTCATCTACACTGTGGAGGTGATATTATCATGTACAGAACAGATGGTAAGAGTAACTGTGTCCATTCAGCACATGCTGTGAGCTGAGCACCGTGTTTATTTAGTGTTCAACATCGGCGCTGCATCTTCCCGACAAACCACAGGGCAGGAAGTCCTATTCTCTCCCCATCTATGGCTGAGGAAGTTGAGGGCCAGAGACCCAAAGACATACTACTCCTGTGGTGTAGAGGTGAAACTCAAACCTAGGTATATCAGATGTAGCAGTTGCCTTCTCGTTGCTGGGACAAAACACCCAACCAGAGGCAGCTGATGGGAGGAAAGCGTTTATTTCAGCTCACAGCCTTGAGGGGATGTTTCCTCACGGCAGGGAAAGCATGGCAGAGCAGGCAGCTGATGTCACAGCTTTCACAGAAGCAGGAAAGAAGCTGCAAGGGTGAGCTACCACATAGGCTGGGTTAATAAACCTCAAGGTCTGTCCTCAGTGACCCACCTCCTCCAGCAAGGCTCCGCCTCCCAAAGGCTCCACCATTTTTCCAAATTGCCACCAGCTGGGAATCAAGTATTTAAAACATATGAGCCGGGCTGAGGAATGGCTTAGTGGTTAATGCATTTGCCTTCAAAGCCACAGGACCTAGGTTCGATTCCCCAGGGCCCACGTAAGCCAGATGCACAAGATGGTGCATGCGTCTGGTGTTCATTTACAGAGGCTGGAGGCCCTGGCCCATCCATAATCTCTCTTTCTTCCAACCCACCTCTTCCTCTCTCTCAAATGCATAAATAAACATAAAATATTTTAAAAATAAATAAATAAAACACATGAACCTATGGGAGACATTTCATTCAAATCACCACATCAGACATGATTGCTTAGGGGCTTATCTACCTACTGACTGATCATAAAATGGATCAGTGATTACCATTTGAATTAAAGAGGGGTTGTAACTAGTTGGAGTATACACAAGGAGATCTCTGACAATTTAAACGAGGCCCTCACAATCTTCTAATGGATGAGAGTAAATCTTGTCAAAGAAAGAAAATAAGAAGAGAGTAAGTGGTTTCTAGTATTATTATTTTTTGTTGTTGTTTTTGTTTTTGCTTTTGGAGGTAGGGTCTCACTCTAGCCCAGGCTGACCTGGAATTCACTCTGTAGTCTCAGGGTGGCCTCGAACTCTAGGTGACCCTCCTACCTCTGCCTCCCAAGTGCTAGGATTAAAGGCATGTGCCACCATGCCCGGCTCTAGTATTATTTTTATGTTCTGGGTATAACTTTGTATTTTTAGAGACTCTTTAAATGCATAGTCTCCTTTGCAAACCCCACGAGGCACACAGAACATATTTCATTACTGAAAGATAAGATGAGTCCCTGTAGCTCAATCTCAAGCCAAAGGTTGGTGACAAAGATTAAAATTCACAGGATTGTCATAAGGATTAGAAGAGATAAATCACAGGTGGTTAACATGTAGTAGGTGCACAGTAGTGCCTGCTGGATCTAGATGAATAGGGAAAGGCTTTCTAGGGCTGGACAGATGGCTTAGCGGTTAAGCTCTTGCCTGTGAAGCCTAAGGACCCTGGTTCGAGGCTCAATTCTCCAGGACCCACGTTAGCCAGATGCACAAGGGGGCGCATGTGTCTGGAGTTTGTTTGCAGTGGCTGGAAGCCCTGGTGTGCCCAATCTCTCTCTCTCTGACTCTTTCTCTCTCTGTCACTCTCAAATAAATAAATAAAAATGAACAAAAAAATTTTAAAAAAAAGAAAAGGCTTTCTAGACTACATGAGTCAGTCTTCCTCCAAGTTTCAGGTCTGTGGCGTGATGGCTGGCCCAGAGATGGTCCAGAGACATTATGGTATAATGCGCTATCCACTGCGTTATAAGTATTGTCAGAGACAGGTGTGATGGGTCCATGAGAAGCCCTGTGTCTGACTTCCCCAGGCCCTTTAGAGCATCTTAGAGCCAGAAATAATTACAGACCATTTGGTCTGCCTTTCCCAACTCTCAGCTCTCCTAGCCACACGTAGAATACTGCTTGAAGTGTTACTTATTTATAGTTAGGTTGAAGTTGACTCATTTTATTTAACGTCAGTGAGAGCATTTCAATATACACTCATGAAATTATGGGTTGGATTTGATTTGTTAATCATAATTATTTCTTTTTTAAAACATTATTTATTTATTTATTTATTTGAGAGACACACTCACATACACAGAGTGAGTATGGGCACACCAGGGTCTCTTGCCACCACAAACAAACTCCAGGTGCATGTGCCACTTTGTACACCTGCCTTTATGTGGGTACTGGGGAATTGAACCCAGGCCATCAGGCTTTGCAAGAAAGTGCCTTTAACTGCTGAGCCATTTCTCTAGCCCCATAATTATTTCTAATATATGTGTCTATTGCAATTCAGGTATTTCTAGTAAATGCATAGTAGCGAGAGAACTAAAGATCTGGAAAACCAGTTGATCATAATCCAAAGGAGGAAACAGGTCCAAGGCAGAAAACATTACCCAGATGGTTAGTAACATGAGAGACTCCAACACAAGTCAATTCCCCTAGAATCCTGGGTCCTTTGCCATTTCATTTTCTTTTTACCCTTTAAATCTGAACTGGCGGCTACCTGGAATGAGTGGGCTAAAAGCATCACAGAGTGGGAGATGTACCCCAAAGGCTTTCTAGTCAGTACCCCCCATATATAGGAATATAGATTTGGGATATGGGTACAGGATTTAAATTTCTCCTTTGAGTTTATCAGTATTTTTGTACCAAGTATGCATTACTCATTGTAGTGGTTTGAATGTGAAATGTCTCACATGGCCTCTGTGTTTGTGATGAAGCCTCATACTCCCTCCCCAGCTGGAGGAGCCTTTGAGAGGTGGAGCCTTGCTGGAGGAGGGGTGTTGCTGGGGGCAGACTTTGGGGTTTGTTAGTTCAGCCCAGTGGGTGTTCGCTAGCTCAGTCTTGCTGCTCCTGCCCTGCTACTGATGTATGAAGACGTGAGCTGGTTGCCTGCTCTGCCATGCTTTCTCCACCTTGATGAAACGTCCCCTAGAAACTGTAAGCCTGAAATAAACTCTTTCCTCCTATCAGCTGCTTTTGATCAGGTGTTTTGTCCCAGTGAGGAGCAGGTGACCAGCAAAGGAAGGTTGAGCTACTTGTATGTTTAGAATGTACAGACTTCATAAATCCAGAAGGATGTCCATTTCATTGACATTAAGAAGGAAATGTTTTTCTCCTTTCTCTTCTTCCTCCTATTCTTCCTCCTCCTCCTCTTCTTTTTCTTCCTTCTTCTTCTGCTATACACCATGATTGTCCTCTGATCATAATAATCAACACATTTTGTTGAGCGTGTGCTTTGTGCCAGGCATAGGTCTAAGGATTTATCCCTTCATCCATCCTCACAAGCTTCATGCCTGTGTCTCCTAGCTGTGACGAGGGCAACTGGAATCTGATACTCAGAAATTGCGCTGATACCCAGGTTCCTGCCTCACGCAGCAAGCTGGCATTTTTGAGTCCTGAGATGTGTTGCTCTTGACCTCACGTTACAGTATGGACACTTGGGCAGGGCTTATCCCCAGAGCCTTTCTTGTCTGGGAGGTAGCTGGGATGCATCAGCTTTCATTAGTGAATTGCAGAAGCTGATTTGAAGTTGCATGGTCTGCCTGTAAGAACTCACGGCCACGACTAAGAACCCAGACACTTCCATACGTGTTTTCTTTCTTTTTAATTTTAATTTTAATTTATTTGAGTGAGAGAGAGAGAGAGAATGGGCATGCCAGGGCCTTCAGCTGTTGCAAATGAACTCCAGATGCCTGTGTTATGGTCTGCATCTGGCTTACATGGGTCCTGGGGAATTGAGCCTGGGTTCTTTCGCTTTGCAGGCAAGTGCCTTAGATCTCTGCAGCCCTCCATCTGCGTCTTCTACTCGCTGGGAGCCTTGCCCACAGTTGTTCAGACAGACGCAGATGTCGGTAAATACGCCCAGCACAGACTGTATCCACCCAGGCAGCCATGGACTCCATGAAGGAAGCGCCCGTCTGCCGGGCTTCCCCACACAGTGACATCAGAGAGAGAACCATCATCCGATGTTTAACTGCTCATCCTGCAGGCAGGTGGAATGCAAAACATAGTTCAAGTTTAGTGAACTTAATCTATTCAATAATAAAAATAATAATGGCCCAATTAATAGCAATCCTGTGCACATTTATGGCTGCTTTCATCTGAGAATCAAAGTGGTTTGGAGGAGCAGTCATTGTTAGGCTGATTTTACAGACAAGGCAAATTGACATTAGGAGGTGAAATGACTTGCCCAAGGTCAGAGCCTGAGTCAGCGCCGGAGCCCTGGCATCTGTGCCTATCTTTCATCAGAGAATCTTAAATTAATCTCCCAACAATTATCACCATTCATCAGTGGCCAACAACAGAAAACCATTCTGGCCTGGCTTGCCAAACCGTGGAGGCCTCTCTGTCCTGCGCTGGCTCCCCCCCCCCTTCCCTGAGCCATCTGATGAAGACAGCCTGGGTCAGGTGCAGGCTCTGCGCTCGCACCACGGGAGGTGCTGGTGTAGCAGGCTCGCCTATTTCGCCATGGGCTTATCCCAAATGAAATAAATCCAGACAGCGTGGCTTAGGGGAGAGAGCGCAGACACATCTGGATTATGGTGGCTGATTCTCTTATCTGCTGTGCACTCCTAGGTCGCTTAACCTCTCTGAGCCTTCTTTTCACCTATACAATCAGTGCGGCTGCACCTTAGTTGCCTTTGAACTTGACAAAATCAGGTGCATGTGCTTTCTCTCTTTCTTTAACTAAAAATGCATAAAATTGTATTTTATGCATCTAATTCATGATACACTACACATTGTGTGTATATACAGTTATATGTATATGTGTATATATATATATATATATATATATACTACATTATTGTATATGTATATATATATACATTGCATGTATATATATATATACATATATATATATGTGTATATATATATATACACACACACACTGAGGTGCAAACTGATATCCAAAACCAGATGCATCAAAATGTGGAGGAAATTATAAAAAAAGATTTTCAGGGATAATTTTAGTTATGCTCAATTTTTGGTGTACATTCTGACTAAGGCTCTCCTACACCTTGACTATCATAAACCTCAGTGAATATCGGCAGCTGAAGAGCATCTCACTGAGGCGCCATGTGCAGGATACTTGAAGAAATTCCACCAGTGGGAGCAGTTTTTTACTGGGAAGTCTAACAAAAGCAAAACTTACAAACATTCTTGCCTCCAAGAACGAAGTGGGGAGGGAGAAGGGGCGGAAGGAAAAGAAGAAGCCTCCTGGACAACATGGCCACCTGCTCTGAGCTCAGGACATTCACACGGAACATTCCAGACTCACAGCCTTGTTAGAAGACAAAAGCATCTCCCACCTACTCAGAAGCCATCTGGAAGTCAGAGCCCAGAGCGAGCACGGCTATCAGGGATTGGAGCTCTAGGCTGTCCGATCCCAAGCTTGCATTGTCTCACAGGTTATGGGGGGGGGGTGGAATTCTTCATTAGAGAACACATTTTCACATCTCTTGCCACATGCGTCAGCGTCCCCATAGAAAGCAGTTGACACCTTCACCTGAGCCCCCAGGGATCCATGAGAAGTTAACGTGGGGACAAGGTGAGGGATGGGCCTGGGTCTGGGCTAGCTGTTCCCCACAGACCTAAGGAGAGGCTGAAACTCTGAACTTGGTAGGGTGGGAGGGGGGAGTGGCAGAGAGAGGGTCTCCAGAAGAAGAAACACTGGCAACGGGGTGGAGCAGGAGGCTGGAGAATATACCGCAGTCTCTGACTTCTTTCTTCCTTTCCTCCTTTTCCTATCCCCCTTCCTGCACTTGGGTCCCCCACTGACCAAACCGGGTCTAGCAGCCAGGGTGCTTCCAAGGGAGCCCTTCCCCATGCTAGCCTCCTGGAGCAGAAAGCAGATTGGATGACAACAAGAACTGGACCTGTGCTAAGGCAGTCAAAGGACCCCATCTCAGTGACAAGACTGCTCCCTCTCAGAGCCATTGGGAACAGCTCTGATGGTGGCCTTGCTCTTTGCTGAGTATGTAGAATGTCATGTTAGGAGACAGGAAAGCATCTTTTTCTTTTTCATTAAAAAAAAAAAAATTAGAAAGAGGGAGGAGAGAGAATTGGCATGCTAAGGGCCTCAACCACTGAAATTTCATTCCAGACACTTGCGCTACCTAGTGGGCATGTGCACCCTTGTGCGTCTGGCTTACATGGGATCTGGAGGCTTGACCGTGGGTCCTTAGGCTTCGTAGGTTAAGCGCCTTAACCGCTAAGCCATCTCTCGAGCCCAAGATCATCTCTTTTAAGCTAGTGAAAGAGGATTACACAGTCCATTTTACAGGTGAAGGTGTTGTGGTCTAAGGAGGCTGAGAAACTGGTATAAACTCAGCAAGGAACCTCACCAGCAAGAGAAGGTACACTGGGCCACAGTGGTCTATTCACACACTCATTCATTCATTCACTCACTCACTCATGTAGTGACTGTTTCAATATCAGTAGAATAGCTGTCACATCCCAGACCACATGTTCAACAAAAAGCCAAGGGCAATGACTTTTATTTTTACCCTCTCTAATGCTTCCTCAGAGCCTCAATTATAAGTAATCGCCGGCATTTATTCAGCGCTTACTGTTTGCCAAGGACCAGGGGAAGGACTGGCCTGTGTTATCTCATTTAATCCCCACAGTAACTCTTGGAGGGAGGGATCATTTTCATTGTCTCCATTAGACAAACAAGAAGCCCAGGCTTTTCGAGATTGGATACGTTTCTCAAAGCCACCAGCTGGTAAGGAGTGGCACTGAGCTCCGAGCTGGTCTACTGACCTTCGTGCTTACATGTCAGAAGTTCCAACCGGCCGCTGGAAGGTCCCTGCAGTGTAGCTCACGGCCCTGCTTTCTTTTCATGGTCCGTTGAGGCCAACAATGAAAACTTGAGAGATTTCACTTTGCAGAAACTTTATTTTCATTTCCAAGACATCGGGAGGTTTGTGTTGCTGACCCTGCCGTCTCTTCCCACTCTTGCTTGCCTGGGCCAGTGAGCTCACAGGGACTCTCCACTCGTCTCCAGAGAGAGCTGGGCTCATGGCTCTTGCCGTGTAAGAGACTGTAACTCTCACTCCAGGAAGGACCATTTTTCTCTCCGCTTGGCCAAATCTCTGGGACCCCACAGACACAAAGGGGTGAGGGAACTAATCAGTTGAGAACGCAGTTCTCTTTTTGCCTCTTCCGGGCAGGCCATGGCATTAAAGACAGTCTCATAATGCCAGAAAAAAAAAAAAAATTCCTCATCTCCGAAGACAGCCCATGGCAACCCCATTGAAGGCAGATAAAACACTTTCAACAGTATCACCTTTTATCTTCCCTTTGTGGGCCAAGGAAATAAAACATAGTTGCCAAACACAAATTAATGTGTAATTATTTTCCTTGCCTGAATCATTTTCTTTCATGTGTTAGAGCATGCTGAGCAACTAGCACCACACCTTGGACTTTAATTGTGGTAATCAGGGCTCTGAGCCACAAGAAAGCATTTCCTAATGTCTCCTCAGCACCGACTTTCAAGTTAAAGCAGCTCCCCTCCCCCCAGCCACAACACCCTTCTCTTCTCGTTACGGGCAAGTCATATATGTTGAAGGAGGTCCCAAGGCCACTACAGCCAATTTAGATCTGCCTGGCCATAGGAAAGTGTCCACCCCTCCCCAACTATAAACCGAACTATGGCGGAGAGGTGACATGGCAGGCTCATGGGTGTGTTCTTTCCTGATTCGGTAGGTGATGGTTGCTTGCTTAGTAAATTTAAGACCACCTGGCATTGCATTGCTCCTGCTATAAGATACGTGTTACGATGTTGATCTGCTGAGAGGCTCTTGACATTTCACGTGTGTGACCACAGTAAGGTATGCAGAGGCGCGTATGGGTGGATGTGTAGACCTCTGTCCAAAGGGATATCTCTGGCTCCTTTGGATCCTCAAAGCCTTTAAAGTTATTTAGAGTCGTTCCTTTGTTTTTTACCGCCTCAGCAGACACAAGCAACTCTACAGCAGAAATTGACTTTTTTACATGTACAGGAAAACAGCCTCCCTCCTTATCGGGCCTGGCTGCCGTTAGAGAATTTGTGTGGACTTGAAACACGTCCCTGTGCTTCTCTACTCACTGTCGTCGCAAAGCCTCACGACTTCATTATTAAACGGGAGTGGAGATGAGAGCGGGTTAGGGGGTTAATGACTTCATGTCTAATTAAGTAATGTGGGAATCTGAACACAAGATGGAAAGAGTTCTAGACGATTTTTTAAAAACTTTATTGACAACCCCCACGTACATATACACAACATACCCTGGTCATAATCCCCTCCCACCACCATTTCTTGCTTCCCCTCTCTTGTCTCCCACCACTGAATGCCTTCTTTTAAAAAAATTTATTTATTTATTTGAGAGAAGGGGGGTAGGGAGAGAGAAGAGAATGGGCATTTCAGGGCCTTTAGCCACTCAAACAAACTCCAGATGTAAGTAAGTGCCACCTTGTGCATCTGGCTTATGTGGGTACTGGGGAATCGAACCTGGGTCCTTAAACTTCACAGGCATGCACCTTAACCATTGAGCCATCTCTCCAGCCCCAACACCTTCTTCTTTCCAACTAGTCCCTGTTCTATTTTGATGCCATCTTCCCCCCTCCTATTATGCAGGTCTTGTTTAGGCAGCGTCAGCCACTGTGAGGTCACGAATACCACGGCCACTTTGTGTCTGGAAGACAGTATTGCAAAGCACTCCTCCCCTTTCTTTGGCTCTCACATTCTTTTGGCCACCTCTTCTGCAATGGTCCCCAAGCCTAAGAGGGTATTGTGGAGATGGCTCACTTAGTGACAAACATTCCATTGTCACTGCTCAGCACTTTGGTGAGTTTTTAATCTCCTCAGCAGTCACCACCATCAGAAAAGCTTCTCTAACTCAAAGTGAGAGTAGCATTAACATATGGGCATATTTGTTTTGAGGGAGGGTCTCACTCTAGCTCAAGCTGATGACCTGAAATTCACTCTGCAGCTCTGGCTGGCCTCAAACTCATGGCAATCCTCCTACCTCAGGCTCCAGGTGTAGGCATGAGTCACCACGCCCGGCATCCAGGATGTTTTTATCTCTCCTAGTCTCATAGTCTTCATTATGATATGCCCAGGCCATAAAAGCTGAATCAACAAGCTGACATCTCTTTGCTTCTTCTGGTCATCTCTTGAGAGCAGGGACTGAGTCTCCTTCCTTTATCCAATCCCATATTCTTGTTAAAGGTGCTCAGTAATTTCTGAATTAATGAATGCATTCATGCATGACTAGATGGATAAAGAATTAACCCTATCTCTGGGACAAACTCTTCAAGTATTTACTTATGCACGTTTTATGTCTCTGTTATCATATATGGCAAAATGAGGACAGCTAGGGACGGAGCTAATTCTCTAGCCATCTAATCACCAATGCACACAGTCATTTATTCTCAGTGGTTATTGTCTGCTCCAAGAATTAGAGATACAAAATTAATATTAATAATAATAACCCAATCCCTGCTCTCAAGAGGAAGCCAGAAGAGGTAGACATGGGTGAGAAGCTTCCAGTCCCTGACACTAGAAGGCAATGTTCTGGGCTGAGGTAGCACGAGGAGGGAGTACTGCCCAGTGGTTGGTTGCTTTGTCGTGCATGCTAGACAAGAACTCTACCACCGAGATACACCGCCCCCAAAACCCAATGGCTGATTCCTGAATGTGCTTCTGACATATTTTCACTTATATGAATAGCTCAGAGGGAAATAAAACCACAAAGATGATGTTGGAACAACTTGTCCATCTGTGACATGTTGCATCTTTCTACTTAATTGGATAATAGTTTTCAAACACTAGAGAACTAGCCCTTCCATTTTGAGGAAGTTACCGCAGAATAAGTATGGATGGGAGAGACACGAGATTAATGTGTACCATTATTACTTTCTCCAGCACTATAAATAAAATGAGCCCTGAATGATAACATTTGCCACTTGCTGGTATGAGTATTCTGTCTACATCTGATTTCAAACCTACCAACAAACACATCACTGTGAGGGGTTGTGATGCACAGTAGTGTATCATTGCATAGAATTTCCATCCTGCACATGCAGTGGACATAAATAATCTTAAGAGCATTAGATAGCAGCAAAATGTAATAAAATAATTAGGAAGCGATGAGTTTTAAATATTTACAACCTTTGTTTTTCATATAATTTATTTAATTATGTTTTTATAAGTTAATCTTTGATAATTGCTGTATTTAACAACAAGCTTGCAAAATTTCTGACAATTTAATAATTGGCTCTCACAAGCTGGTAAGGGCAGGCTCTGGCACATTCCTGGGCATAACCTAACAGGAGAGGTCATGGAGGTCTTCTCTGAGAAAGACATTCTGGAGCCAAGGAGAGTCATCATGATTCAGAGAAGATAATGGGCTTCAGAGGACAGCTCTTGTGGGTTCAAATCTCAGATCTACCTCTTTTTGCTTATCTGACCTGATTGGTAACTACCTTACCATTCCACACCTCAGTTTATTATTGCTTAGAATGGGTACCAGTAAAGCCTAATGTCTTGTGGATTAATTGTTTGAACTCTATGAGGTGACCTCACATACTAACTCTTCATGCAAGGTGTCATGAGCCCACCACGTCAGGAATAGGCTAACTTGCTTGTGTCTGGCCAGTGTCCGAATGTGTTGAATAACAATAAATTCACAAGGGACAATGGTTTCAGTGGCAGCAAATTTCCAGATACTCCCTTGCTGGATGCCTCTGGCTGAGGCAGACACAGATTCTTTTATTCTGATCTTAATTACTGATGTTAACTCTCAAATCACATATTAGACATCTCAGTGTATCTCTCTCTGTCCTCTCTCTTTCTCTATATACATATATATGTACACACACACACACACACACACACACACACATTTAAAGAGTTTTAAAAGGCAGTGTTCCAAAGAGGTCTCAGAGGCTGGAGCTGAGAAACTGATAAGATATAGAGTCCATTATTGATAAGATGACCTGCTATAGGAGAGGCTAGAAGAACTGCTGGCTATAGAGTTGGGCTGTGGGTCAGAGCTGAGCTGTAAGAGCCAAGTGAATGACAGGAACAGGTCCAGATGAATGTGGGCATCCAGATGGGCAAACAGGTGGCTGTGCAGACTGCACCTGAGTAGGCCTTGATGTACAGATGGGGTGTTCAGATGACAGGTTAGTGGGGGCTGTCCCCATCACAGTGCTAGGTGTCCACTTTTTGATGGTGTTTGGGTGAAAGAGTTCTATTCATTTCTCAGTCTCATGGGTCTGATAAGTGGACTCTGCTTTCTTTTTTATTTTTTTAAACTTGAAAAAAATAATTTTTATTTTTTTATTAGAGAGAGAGAGAGAGAGAGAGAGAGAGAATTGGCATACCAGGGCCTCAGTCACTACAATTGGACGCCAGACACTTGCACCACCTAGTGGGCATGTGCGGCCTTGCGCTTGCCTCCTCTGTGTATCTGGCTTACTTGACATCTGGAGAGCCAAACGTGGGTCCTCAGGCTTTGTAGGCAAGCGTCTGCTAAACCATCTCTCCAGCCCTAGACCAGGCTTTCTTGATATGGGTTTAATAAACTCATGTGCTCCTATAGTCCCAATTCTCCCTAATAAATTTCCAGGGTGGCACCCTCTCTGCTCCCTGGAATAAGCTGTTTATTAGTCTATGCTGCAGAGGTGGTGCTGGGCAGATAGGACCATTGAGCTCATGTGTGCCCCCAGGAGCAAGGTTAACCTCCATCTTCAAAATGGAGTCCCTGGGGGCAAGGCATTCTTTTACATGATACATGGAGTAACTTAGAGCAGGCACTGCTTGTTTGTAACACCAGACCAGTAGGAAACCAAAGGAAGGTGGGGAAACATGGAAAGCATTTCAGAATAGGGAACTCATACAGAAAGGCAGCATGGGAGATGTCCCAGGGCTTGTGGGAGCTGCTCATTGTTCCAAAGGCCCATATTCACAGCCGTGTAAGTGAGGCTGAAAGAGTGAGCAGTGGCCTTGACTATCTTGATCCAAAACTTCACTTGATCTTGGAGGTGGGTTACTGGAGCCTTCATTGAAGAATCTGCCTGGACTTCTTTATCTATATTTTTTAAACATTTAAAAAATTATTTTACTTGAGAGAGTGTGAGAGAGGCAGATACAGAGAGAGAGAATGGGCACGCCAGAGCCTCTAGCCACTGCAAATGAACTCCAGACACTTGCGCCAGTTTGTACATCTGGCTTACGTGGGTGCTGGGGAATCAAACCTGGTTCCTTCAGCTTTACAGGCAAAGGCCTTAACTGTTAAGCCATCTTTCCTGCCCTGGACTTACTTCTTCATCTGTAGACTGAAGCTTACTCAGCCAAGACTATCATCCTGGATGATGGTGGTGATGAGTGAGTGTTTAGCCCAGCAGCTGACAAATGTACAATGTTCATCTTTATTATTCCCGGGAGGTCGAGAAAGGTTTGTTATGCTGGGCTGGCTCAGGATAGGGCAAACATGTTCTCCTATCCCACCCTGCACATCCCTTCACCACAGGTCCACTGCACGTGTCTCCAGTGGCAGAGAAAGAGAGAGAGAGCGAGCGCTTATCAGACCATAGTCACTCTTCACAGATCTGGGGTACAAGAGGTTAACAATTTGGGGGATGCTTATTGTTCTGCAATTAAACTGCTGTAAAGTTCCCGCATGTCCCAGCTAGTTTGGGGACATTCCTGACAAGGCTGGCCCATGAAACGGCCATTTCTTCCTATGATAGGTAGACTCGGTTTTGCCTGAGTCATATGCCAAGGGCAATGGAGATTCAGTGTGAGTCTCTGGATAACTCCAGTTTCTAAATACTGTTGCTGAGGAAATAATCAGAGACATTTGCTCATTTGTCCTGCATAAAATAACTATTTGGGGGCTGGAAAGGTGGCTCAGTGATTAAGGCTCTTGCCTGCAAAACCTGACAACCTGAGTACCCGCATCAAGCCAGATGCACAAAGTGGTGCATGCATCTGGAATTCATTCGCAGCAGCTGCAAGCCCTGGCCTGCCCATTGTCTCTCTGTCTGCAAATAAAGAATTTTTTTTAAAGATAATAAAAAATAACTATTTTGACAGCTTGTAAAAAGCTCTGTGGAGATCTGCCACTTATGTGGCCTGAGCACACCCAGCCATGAACTTGCTGGTGCTTTTTCAGTTAAATATCTGCAGTGTCCAGGGGCTTCCCAAAGGCTAGGTTTGGCCCCTTAGTTGTGAGAGCTGGCTCGAAGCAAGCCTAGTTAGCAGAAGAGAAATCTGCTGTTGACAAGGTATGCATATGGCTGTTGCTAGGACAGCTTCAGGAGACCAGGGTTATTAGAGCCATTTTAGAGATAGAGGGAATGAGGCACAGAGAGGGGAGCTGAGCAGTAATGGTGATTGTGATTTGAGGGCATGAGGTGTGAAGTAGTTTGTTTTATTTTAAAAACCCACTTTTAAAAAAAATTATTTATTTATTTGATAGTGACAGACAGAGAGAGAAAGAGGCAGATAGGGAGAGAAGAGAGAGAATGGGCACTCCAAGGCCTCCAGCCACTGCAAACGAACTCCAGATGCATGCGCCCCCTTGTGCATCTGGCTAACGTGGGTCCTGGGGAATTGAGCCTCGAACTGGGGTCCTTAGGCTTCACAGGCAAGCACTTAACCGCTAAGCCATCTCTCCAGCCCTGTGAAGTAGTTTTACATACATCAATTCATTCTGTGTTGCTGCAACAGGATGCGTAGGTGCCATTGATCTTGCCCTCATTTTACGAGTGAGGACCCTGGGGCTTAGCTAGATCTTGGGGATAAATAGTGAGAGAAGGGTTCCAACCTTGAGTCATGCCAAAACCCACGCTCTCAACCACGACTGACACAGGACCGAGGGTCTGGGAAGCGGAATTGGGGTTTGAAATAAGGAGACGTTCTTTGTGTCCTTGTCACCCCCTCACAACCACCACTGTCTTCATGCTGTTCACTTGTAGGTTTGGGCCCTCCAGAGAAATGACTTGACAGGGGATCAAGATTCAAACACCATCGCTGAACATTGTTTGAGTCCACTTGAACCAATTCTCTCTTTCTTCTAGACTTAAGTCTACAAGAGTCAGGTGAAACTGTAACGTATCCTTTGCCCGCACTCAAGCTTTCTCTCTGTCCCCAGGGAGATGCAGCCCTAGGGAGTGAATGAGGAATTGCCCAGTGAACAGGGAGGGCTGCACGCACCACGATGGATGTTAAAGCTTCATCTTTTCCCTTCATGGTGGGCTGAGCGGAGCCTGCTCCTCACAGAGCTACCTAGCTGGGCTGTTTCTCACTACCCTCTCTATGCACATCTGGTTCCAGACACTGTGTAGCGTGCGCTTCCTCGGAAGGAGCAACTCATGTTTTCCATTGACTTTGCCTTATTTTCAAAGTGGGGGGCAGATTTTCACTAATTTAGGAGAACTCAGATTGCCCACAGAAACAGAGTCAAAGAGGGAAAGAGAGGGACCAGAGGGGTCCAAGAAACATGGAAATGCATGAATCAAGCGTGCATTGTATGCCAACTACTGAAAGGCTGGACTCCGCATCATTTTCCATTTGCTTCTGTAGAATCTGTTTTACCCAGTTCAAAAGATTCATCTCTGACGAGGGAGATCACTGGACTTGAAGTCCTTGGGACTTCCAGCTCCGACCTTGGGAAGATGGTTTAGCCTCACTGAACTCTCACAGCCTCCTCTGTGAAACAGCAGGAGGATATAGAGAAGTTGGTTCAATCTTCCCTGAGCCCCTCACAGCTCTGAGGTAAAAGTGATTGTCACATCCATATTCCGGATGAAAAAGCCTAAAGCCTTAGAGACGATATAGATCACTTGCCCCAACTCACACAACTAGAAAATGCCACCTTACTTCTGCAGAATATTTCTCTGTGTTGTGTCAGAAATGTTCTTCTTTACAGGCTTTTTATGACCCTCTCACCCTTCAAGGCTAGTCTTGACTCCAGAATGTGGAGGTTGCTGACCACCAACAACTACTCACCCTCTAAAACCTGCTCTAGGCACCCCTAGCCTCAGAAGTGTTTGGTCACCCGAGCCCACCTTGCTTCCTATAAGAGCTGTCAACCCTTGAAAACAATTTTTTAAAAATATTTTTTGTTCATTTTTATTTATTTGAGAGCAACAGACAGAGAGACAAAGAGGCAGATAGATAGAGAGAGAATGGGTGCGCCAGGGCCTCCAGCTACTGCAAACGAACTCCAGATGCATGCGCCACCCTGTGCATCTGGCTTATGTGGGTCCTGGGGAATCAAGCTTCGAATCGAGGTCCTTAGGCTTCACAGGCAAGTGCTTAACCGCTAAGCCATCTCTCCAGCCCAACCCCGGAAAGATTTTTGGTGACAATGTGTCAGGCTATTTTACATGGCTACAAGCCACACAATATCTAAGTATCCTTCCCACTTTTGATGGTGTTTGAGGCTCAACACTGTTTACACCAACAGAAGTCAAGGGTTGCCAAGGAATCACTGATCCTTCCCTCCCTGTGGTTTGATTCCTGTGTTAAAACTTCATGTCACATCTAATCACCATGTTGGCTTTGAAGCTGTTGCTTGATCTGACATTTTGTTGATGGGGGCCTATTTATTTGTGTTTTTTAAAAATTATTGTTGGTGACTGTCCTTGTAGCAGTTCTTGACTTCTTGCACAAAACTCCCAATCAAAGCAGAATACAGTAGGAAAACATTTATCTCAGCTTGCAGCTTCAAGGCGAAATTTCTTCTTGGCAGGGAAAACATGGCAGAGCAGAGACTGGGCATCACATCTTGTCACATCAGCTTTCAGGCAGCAGCAAGAGTGAGTGAGCTAGTGAACACCCGGCAGGCGCAATGAACAATAATAAACCCCAAGTCCACCCCCAGTGACACACCTTCTCCACAAGGCTCCACCTTCCAAAGGCTCCACCAGCTGAGTCTAAGGCTTAATCACAAACATATGGGGGACGTTTGACATTCAAACCATGACAGTCTTTTATTATTAACTAGTACAAATCCAGGACCTCTTATTCAAAGTCTTTGTTCCCTTCCTTTTATCTTCTCATGGCTGACTTAGACTTAGTAGCTGGGCTTGCCAGAGGACTTTGCTACATCATCTCTCTACTGCAAGAATCTTGGAGGGAGGAGGTCTGAGAAAGAACTTCCTACCACTATGAGAATCATAGATAAGATTTACTCTTCTATCAAGTTCCCCTCCCCACTATATCAGCAAAGCCATGCACTTATAGAAAATTTTCAAAGTTGGGCTAGAGAGATGGTTCAGTGGTTAAAGATCTTGCTTGCAGAGCCTAATGACCCGAGTTGAATTCCCCAGTACCCATGCAAAGCCAGATGCACATAGTGGCACATGCATCTAGAATGTTTTTTGCAGGAGTTAGAGGTCCTGGTGCATCCATTCTCTTTCTCTCTCTGCCAGGAAGATGTGTTGGTGCACACCTTTAATCACAGCACTCTGGAGGCAGAGGTAGGAAGATTACTGTGAGTTCAAGGCCAGCCTGAGACTACATAGTGAATTCCAGGTCAGCCTAAGCTAGAGAAAGACCCTACCTTGAAAAAAAAAGTTCAAAGTTGAATTAAACCAAAATAAGAAATGATAAATCATCCACAATCTCACCCACTCAACTTTGGATTCCTAATGAATAGTATCCTAAGTATATTTACATCGTATATACATTTGATACCATACAAAAATCAGTACTAGCTGGGCATAGTAGCACACACCTTTAATCCCAACACTCGGGAGGTAGAGGTAGGAGGACTGCCATGAGTTCAAGGGCCCCCTGAGACTACATAGTGAATTCCAGGTCAGCCTGAGCTACAGTGAGACTGTACCTCAAAAAAATAAGGAATTAAATAAAACATATATCATCATCATTATTTTTTTAAAACGGGCTAAAATAATCCATGACTATGAAGTCAGCTCTACACAAAATGCTTGACAGAATCCTGTGGGCTGAAGAGAAGGAAAAGTACCTATAAGAGGCCACAGCAAAGAATAAACTGGACTTGAATAATAGTTAATGCAAAAAAGAATAGAAAAATACCAAGTACTACAAAATCACCAAGAATGACAGGAGTTAATACACACCTTTCAACACGGACTCTGAATATTAATGGTCTCAATTCCCTAAGCAAAACAGACTGCCAGAATGGATTAAAAGGCAGGATTCTGCCAGGCTTGGTGGTGCACACCTTTAATCCCAGCACTCGGGAGGCAGAGATAGGAGGATTGCCATGAGTTTGGGGCCACCCTGAGAGGACATAGTGAATTCCAGATCAGCCTGAACTAGACTGAGACCCTACCTCAAAAAAACAAAAAGAAACCCCCCCTCCAAAGAAAGGCAAGATTCGTCTGTTTATTGCCTCCAAGAAACTTACTTCTCCATAAAAGATAGACATCATTTTAGGGTGAAAGAATGGAAAATGGTATTTCAAGCAAATGGAACCAAGCAGGTGGTGCTGTTTGAATATCTAACAGGATAGAATTCAGATAAACTTTAGTCAAGAGTGATAAAGAAGGTTATTTTATACTGATTCAGGGAATTATTCAACAAGACAATGTTGCAATTCTAAACATATATGTACCCAACATGGGTGCACTCAATTTCATTAAGTAAACACTACAGATTAATCTCAGCACAATAATCATGGGTGACTTCAATAACCTACTCTCACCAATCAACAGATTATCCCAGCCAAAAATAAATAGGGAAGCATCTGGATTAAATGACATCATAGAACAAATGAACCTAACAGCTATCTACAGAACATTCCATCTAAGTGCTTAATAATATGTGAAACTTAATTGAGTTTTATGTTCAGCCTAAGACCCCAAATTATACCTTATGGGTCTGGAGAGATTGCTCAGTGGTTAAAGGCACCAGCTTCCAAAGTATTCTATTATGTACATATAAAATATTATAAAAATCTGAAGCCAGACATAGTGGCACATGCCTTTAATCCCAGCACTCAGGAGGCAGAGGAAGGAGGATCACCATGAGTTTGAGGCCACCCTGAGAAAAGAATGAATTCCAGGTAGCCTGGGCTAGAGTGAGACCCTACCTCAAAACAAAACGAAACAAAACAAAACAAAAAAGCAGAAAAGTATCCCAAAGATTAAAATATCTTTCTAGTTGGAATTATTTGAGATACGGGAATTTGAACCTGGTTCATGTGCATTGTCCCAGGATCCAGCGCACTGCCTCACTCAAACAGATACAAGAAACATTCAGTGAACTCCCACATTACGTCCAGCTCTTCTACTTGTTCAGCTTCTGCTATTCTGCTCCTACACTGGCAATGAGTCCTGTGAAGGCTGCCCTTTGGTCTCATGGGGACCAAAGGCTTAGGTCTCTGTGAGTCATGCGTCAGCCTTGCCAGAGCACATGACACGCATGCAAACTTCATGTGTAATGTACATACCGGATCCCCTGTGAAACCCAATCACTTGTCCGGCTGCCACCGCTCACTCATGTTTCATATCACATCTTAAGGAGAGGTGTCTTGATTTGACTCGCTTGAACCATGCGATGTCTCTGGGGTGGGCCTGATGTAGGATAGTCAGCGAGGAGTTCTTTTCACCCAAATAGGCTGTCGAATTACTGATGACTTCAGATGCCAAGAGACTTTGATCAGGATTTCTGCACTGGGCCACATGTAACCACGAACACTCCAACTGGACTGCTTTTCATTAGCATGTGAGCTCTACACAGTCTGTTCTGGATTTTATTTTTAAGGGGGGAAAAAAAAAGTCATTTAGCTAGTAATGACTTGCCTGAAAAGAAATGGTTCATTTAGCACTGTTTCTTGTCCCGTTTTCTAAGTGGAGAAGCAAGTTTGAATTGTGGGGGCCGATGCTGATATATTTCATGTTATCTGGGCACTACTGCCAGTGGACCGTGATGTCCACACCTGTTTTGCATCCACTGGGAAACCCATATGAGATTTTGGCTGTCAAAGTTTGATTGGGTGTTAGGGTAGGAGTTAATAAGGTAAGAGCTAAACAATATCAACCTAGACTCCTAACAGTCAGTCTCTAATAAGCTTGTATTTATTAGAAGATATTTTAATATAACAAATGCTAGAAAGTGTAATGGCTCTTAATAAAGTATAATGGGCAATCCATCAAGCACAGAGCTGGTCTTTCATAATATAGACCACTATGACTCTGTGCAAAAGGATGCTTCTCCTAGAACCAAACGAATAGTGATAATACTAATAAATAAACTATTAGGCTTGTCTATGATGCAGTTATTTCAAGTCATCTCTTGAAAAAGATATTCAGGGATTTGTGGACACGCCAAGATTTTAGATGATTCCTTAGATGAAAAGATTTCTTGCATGATTTAGAAAGTTATATTGCTTGGGCCTGGAGAGATGGCTTAGCAGTTAAGCACTTGCCTGTGAAGCCTAAGGACCACGGTTCAAAGCTCAGTTCCCTAGTACCCATGTAAGCCAGATGCACAAGGTGGCGCATGCATCTGGAATTTGTTTGCTGCGGCTGGAGGCCCTGATGTGCCCATTCTCTCTCTCTGCCTCTTTCTCTCTCTGTCTGTCGCTCTCAAATAAATGAAAAAAAAATTTTAAAAAGAAAGTTATATTGCTTGGGCCTCAGTTTCAACAACTGTAAGTTAAAGAGAGGTTGTAACAAGAGTCTGGGGCTGGAAAGGTGGCTCAGCAGTTAAAGGCACTTGCTTGCAAAGCCTGATAGGCTGAGTTCGATTCCCCAGTACCCACATAGAGCCAGATGAACAAGGTGATGCATGCATTTGAAGTTTACCTGCAGTGGTGAGAAGCCCTGGTGTGTCCATTCTCTCTCTCTTTCTCTCTCTCTCTCTGCTTGCAGATACACACACACACACACACTCACACACATACGCACACATACACATACAGAGTCTAAATATCTCCCCGTTGTGTGATTCTGAACTCCTCTGCCTGGTGATGTCTGTGCCGGTCAGTGGAAAGGACCCTGGCCTTGGAATTGGGACACCTGGGTTGAGTGCTGCTGGATAAAAATCCCGACCTCGTGATGTAAGTATAGGGCACTAGGTGATTTTTCTAGTCTGCTTTTTCTTTTTGTTTTAGCTTTTTCTTGATAATTTTTAATACATGCACATAATGTATCTGGATCATAGTACTCCCCAACTATTTTTCTGCCCCCTCCCCAAGTTCCTTCTACTGAACCCCTTCTTTCAGAAGAGTCATTCTCTATGTAATGATTTCTTTTTTGTTTTTTCATCATTCATGATGACATGTTGATGGGCCCGGGATTGTACAGGTGCTGACAGCTACTGTGAGGTCATGAATGCCAAGTCCATTTCATGTCCAGAAGACAGCATTCCAGAACATTCTGACTCATCCATTGGCTCTCACATTTTTTTTTTCTGCCACCTCTTCCCCAATGCTGGCAACCACCAGAAGGAGCTCACTCTGTGCCAGAGCCTCGCGGAGGAGCACCTGGCACACCTTCAGTTGTGCTTCTGGGCTCCAGAACAATTTTCTGATGTTCTAAAGCCACCACAATTTGTTTCAGCGGACACTGGAATCCACTCCTGGCAGGCTTCCTTTCTGCAAATAATGAGTGAATGACTTTGACATCTCTGAACAGCTGCTAAGAGGAACTTTACATAAAAAAAAAAACAAACACAAAACTCAGACTCGACTAGAGCAGTGCCTAGTTCAGTGTAAGTGTTCTGCACAAGTAGGTGAAACAAACAGGGCTGGTATTTTCTCCAATGTGTACCAGTCAGGATGCTCGAGCTCCAAGACGTGGAGTCTCAAAGTGACCTAGCTGAGTTCTGGTTGAGAAGCTTGTGGGAGGTTCTATAACTGTAGAAGAGCTGGTATGTCATTAATCCCCCAAAGAAACGAAACCACACGCACCAATAGCCTATGGCACTCTGTCTGGTTCTCCGCGAGTGTAGATGACATCGTGTGTGACTATAACCTTGTGTGACCCAGTGACGCCTCAGAATTTCTCACAGCTTCAGTTAACAGTTTCGCGTGAGTGGCGCCGCTCTTCTCCCCTTGGTATTCATTCAAAATCTAGGAGTGATTCTGATTGGTCAGGCTCAGATTAGGGCCCTGGTTGCGCAAGGGGCAATGAAGTGGACCGGCCTT
This sequence comes from Dipus sagitta, assembly GCA_036346955.1. Taxonomy (NCBI): domain Eukaryota; kingdom Metazoa; phylum Chordata; class Mammalia; order Rodentia; family Dipodidae; genus Dipus; species Dipus sagitta. Next base: position 43,637,516 of record CM070777.1, on the reverse strand, counting down.
AGGAGCCTTTAATGAGATGGGGGCGGGGGAGGGCGGGGGGGTGCTCAGATTCCCTGAACAGTCAGGCTGTGCTAACCCCAGAAGAGAGGAGAGAGCTGAGCAGATCCATCCACGAATGTCCACCTCCTCACATCTGGCTATGTTTAGGGATTCAGAATCCAAACGTTGCTGTGACAATCTCCTTTCTCGAAACATCCCTCCCAGCTCGATGAGATCATGTGGTAGAAATGGTAGAAATGTGTGCTAGAGGCATTCAAACTTTCATAGGATTTCTGTGTCTTTTAAAATATAGTACCCAGCTGGCAGTCCAGTATGTAGGCTTTGACTCCCTTTCAACAATTCCTCCTCCGGAAAACTCATGTTTCAGTGGCTGCATCAGAGAGGGAAGAAAGAGGAAACCGTGAGTTGTTGTGGGAGGATTCCTGGGCTGGACTTAGAGGATTTGTGCCCAAGCTCGAGATTTGTGGCTAACTGTGATCATTTTGTCCTCTAAAAATGGGTAAGACGGGGAATGGGATTCTCTCTCTCTCTCTCTCTCTCTCTCTCTCTCTCTCTGTGTGTGTGTGTGTGTGTGTTGTTGTTGTTGTTGTTGTGTTTTCTGGCTGAAAAGTCCCTCAGGGTCTCCAAAGAAATTGAAGAAAGGCCCATTTTCACACGTTAAAGGAGATATATATCTCCAAGTTCAAGACATCATTCTGACTGTCCATTATGGGATGAATTTAACTGAAAGCATTCACTCTAGTTACTGTTTTTTTTTTTCTTATCGTGGGAGGGTTAACTATTTCCCAATCAACTCATGGAGTTTTTAAAAGCCTAAAAGGGGCTGGGCATGGTGGCGCACACCTTTAATCCCAGCACTGGGGAGGCAGAGGTAGGAGGATCGCTGTGAGTTCGAGGCCACCCTGAGACTCCATAGTGAATTCCAGGTCAGCCTGGGCTAGAGTGAGACCCTACTCAAAAAAAAAAAAAAAAAAAAAAAAAAAAAGCCTTAAAGGGGCCAGGTGTGGTGGTGCACACCTTTAATCCCAGCACTTGGGGGGCAGGGGTAGTGAGTTTTTTTTTAAGACATTGAGAGACAGGTATGAAACGAGGGATGCAAATCCAAGATTCTGAGAGAGGTAAAGAAGTGTTCCCGGGACAGCTGAGCTCACAAGGGGCACAGGGGCTGCCTGAGGTCCATATAGAGTGTTCTAGAACACACATGTGGGCCAAGTCTTTTGCTTGGCCCTAGCATGGCTCACACAAGGAATTCATGTCATTCCTGAGGGGTCCTGGCTAGTTTCCATGCAAGGAAGTCGCTCTCAGGAGTGGGCATTCCTCTGCTCCCAATTTCATCTCTCATCTCTCTCACTCTCTCACACATGCTTCTGCCATGGTAACCTTTGCAGGTTTTGAGGCAGCCATGTGGGCTAGAGATAAACTGGTGCTAATGTTCTCGAACTGCCAGAACTATAGGTTCAATAAATAATCTTTCCAGCCAGGTGTGGTGGCGCACGCCTTTAATCCCAGCACTCGGGAGGCAGAGGCAGGAGGATCACCATGAGTTCGAGGCCACCCTGAGACTCCATAGTGAATTCCAGGTCAGCCAGGGCTAGAGTGAGACCCTACCTTGAAAAACCAAACAAATAAAAAATAAAAAAATAATCTTTCCATTACAAACTATCCCATTGTGTGTGTGTGTGTGTGTGTGTGTGTTCACAATAGAAAGTAGTAGTGACTGGTCTAGAGTCAGCATAATCTTTCCCTGGAACTAGCCCCCTCAGACTCTGGCTTTTTGACACCCCAACTTCTTCCCACGAACATAAAAAAGAGCATGCACCTGCCCCACGAGATTTTATTTTTATTTTTGAGAAAGGGTCACTATGTAACCAAGGATGACCTTGAACTCCCGATCCTCCAGCCTCCACCAAAAGACCACGAGGTCACTGTCTAGGACCTCTGTATGGTCACCTCTTCAAGCGTCTTCCTAATTAGTCAAGACATAAAGCATAGGTCGCACAGACCCTTGAGAAGCCTCACAGGGTGGAGAGCGTGGTGGGAGCACGGTGGGCCAGTCCAACCCCGCTTCTCCCTGAAGCAACTGGACGTGAGCAGCAGGACCCTGCAGGCTCTCTGCACCTGAGTTGAGTGCTCCCGTCTTTGGCTTCCTCCAACTTCCCTCCCACTAATTCGCCTTCCTCACATAGTGCTATTTTAGTTTATTTTCTGTTGCTATAAACCAGTGCCACACATGGTATGATTTGTAAAGATTCATTTAGCCCATGGTTTTGCAATTGGGAGGTCAAGTGCCCCCTTGCTGTGAGGACTTTCTGCAGAGTCCACAGACAACAAGGGCATCATGTAGTGAGAGGGGTCATTGTATAAGAGGCAGAGCCAAACTGGCTTTTAGAACAAGCCCGTTTGTGAGATAACTCAGTAATCCAGTAATCCACTGATAAGAGCAAAGGCTTCAAGACATAATCACCTCTTAAAACTCCCACATGGTCTCACCTCTTAATACTGCACAATAAGCATTAAATTTCAACATGATTTAAAAAAATTTTATTTTTATTATTTATTTATTTGAGAGAGGGAAAGAGGCAGAGAGAAAGAGACAGAGAGAGAGAGAGAGAGAGAATGGGCATACTAGGGCTTCCAGTCACTGCAGATGAACTCCAGATGCATGCGCCACTATGTGCATCTGGCTTATGTGGGTACTGGGGAATCAAACCGAAGTCCTTTGGCTTTGCAGGCAAGCACCTTAACCACTCTCCAGCCCTCAACATTATTTTTAAAAAAATATTTTTATTTATTTATTTATTTTCAATAAGAAAGAGAGAGAGAGAGAGAGAGAGAGAGAATGAGAATGGGCAGATCAGGGCCTCCAGCCACTGCAAACAAATTCCAGATGCATGTGCCACTATGCATCTGGCTTTACGTGAGCACTGGGGAATCTAACCCAGGTGGTTGGGCTTTTCAGGCAAACACCTTAACTGCTGAGCCATCTCTCCAGCCCCTTAACATGGTCTCTGCTACAGACATTCAAATTGCAGCACTTTCTACCAAAATACTCATCACTCTGTGTTGGAATCCTTTTGTCTTTCTCTTTCTACCACACAGCCCCAAATAAGATCTTAGGTCCCTAGCCTATGCTTAAACTGGAGAATCTTAATTTTCATCGGTGTAATACATCAGGTATCTGATAATAAGTCTTGGCCTTGGGGGTGGGGAGAATTCTGCTGCCAGATAAATTTGACAATTACTCATTGCATTAGATAATGTCTAAGCTCCCTTTCAGCACTGACAGTCATCAAGTTAACACCTGGTTCTATGAGTACAGGTGAAGAGACCCCGAGGATCACTTCGTGGTTATTTGTTATTTCTATTCTCTTGTGATACTTCCAATTCCCAAGTGATGGCAAATGAATGAAAAAACTAAACATATTTTACTTTATTTTATTTTATTTACTTACCTTTTTAGAAAGAGTGAAAGAGAGAGAGAATTGGCACACCAAGGCCTCAGCCACTGCAATTGAACTCCAGACGCCACCTAGTGGGCATGTGTGACCTTGCATGTGCCTCATCTTTTTGTGCATTGGGCTTATGTGGGATCTGGAGAGTCAAACCTGGGTCCTTAGGCTTCGCAGGCAAGCGCCTTAACCACTAAGACATCTCTCCAGCCCCATATTTTTTTTTTATTAAAAAAATTTGTTTTGAAGTAGAGTCTCGCTCTAGCCCAGGCTGACCTGGAATTCACTATGTAGTCTCAGGGATCCTCCCACCTATGTGTCCTGAGTGCTGGGATTAAAGATGTGCGACAGACACCATGCCTGGCTTAAAATATTTTATTTATTTACTCATTTTGAGAGAGAGAGAGAGAGAGAGATGGAGGGAGAGAGAATGGGCACATCAGGACCTCCAGCCACTGCAAACGAATTCCAGATACATGTACCACCTTGTGTATCCAGCTTAAGGGTACACTGGGGAATTGAACCTGGATCTTTAGGCTTTGCAGGCAAGTGCCTTAACTACTAAGCCATCTCTCCAGCCCAACAGTAAACGTACTTTGTTTTCAACCCTCTCTTAAGCTTCTGAATTTGGAATCTATTACTTAGCAAAGAAGTGGAATCTCTACAGAGGTGTCTGTCTGACCTATGCCAATTTGCTCCATCCCCCGATTCAGAGGCAGGGACAGCAGGTAACAGGCCATGTGCTGCTGTCTCTATTACCATTGCTTACTCCAGAGCCCATGCTCGGGAAGTGAAAAGTTTCCATTTGCCTTTTTGTTTCTATTTGATAGGATAATGTTGTAGTTGCTCCATGTTGCTGGGACAAAACACCTGACCAAAAGCAGCTGATGGAAAGAAGGAGTTTATTTTTGCTTATGATCTGGAGGGGAAGCTTCATGATGGCAGGGAAGAGATGGCGGAGCAGAGGCTGGACATTGCCTCCTGCCACAGCACTTGCAAAACGGCAGCAAGAGGGTGGGCTGATCTCTGGCAAGGGTAAATCTGGGCTGTAGTAGCCCAAAGCCCACCCCCAACAACACACCTTCTCCAATGAGGCTCCACTTCCCAAATTGCCAGCAGCTGGGAACCAAGAATTAAAGATAACATGAGTTTGGGCTGGAGAGATGGCTTAGCGGAGAAGGCGTTTGCCTGCAAAGCCACAGGATCCCAGTTTGACTCTCCAGGACCCACATAAGCCAGAAGCACAAGGGGGCGCATGCATCTGGAGTTCTTTTGCAGTGGCTGGAGGTCCTGGTGTACTCATTCTCTCCCTCTCTCTCTCTCTCTCTCTCTCTCTCTTTCTCTCATAGATAAGTAAAATATATTTTAAAGATACATGAGTTTATGGGGGAATCTGATTCAAACCACTCTAGGTAGATAGAAAAAAAGTGTTCCTAACATTAGAATTCTTATAAAGGGGGCTGGGAACATAGCTTAATTGGTAGAGTGCTTGCCTAGCATTCATGAAGCCCTGGGTTGAATCCTGAGCCTCGGTACCACGTTACACTGGGTGTGGTGGCGCACATTTGCAATCGCAGTATTCAAGAGGTGGAGGCTAGAGGATCCGTTCAAGGTCATCCTTGGTTACATAGTCAGTTTGAGGCTAGCCTGTGATACATAAGACCCTATCTCAAAAAATCAAAATAAAAATCTTGTTAAAAAGCCAGGCGTGGTGGCACATGCCTTTAATCCCAGCACTCGGGAGGCAGAGGTGGGAGGATTGCCATGAGTTCGAGGCCACCCTGGGGCTACATAGTGAATTCCAGGTCAGCCTGAGCTGGAGTGAGACCGTACCTCGAAAGAAAGAAAAAAAAAAAAGAAACAACAAAATCTTGTGGAAGAGCTAGTTCTGTTTGGGGTGGGGGTGTGTACTTGTTTATGTTTGTGGGAAGGAGCTGGGGTGTCAGAAAGCCAGAGTCTTGGGCTGGTTCCAGGAGTGAGTGTGAGCATGTGGGGGGAGGGGGGGAGAGTACAAGCTGGTAATATCGAGACAGCAGTGACTCCCTGCAGTGATGGGTGGCATAGACACCGTAGGACATCAAGAGGCCAGAGGACATTTTCAGAGCTCGCAGTCTGTGCTTTGCACCTTTGGTGACACAGGTTAGTGTGCCTGATGCAAAACCTAAAATCCCTTCTGTTCTGAAACCCAAAATTTTAGGTTTGGGATTTCAGAGCATTTTGGATTTCTCATCTCCAGATTATGAATGTTTAGTCAGTACATTTTATGTAAATGTTTCAAAATAAAGAAAAAAAAAATCCTCAAAATCTGAAATCGTTCTGCCCCGAGTCTCAAGGGTTTCAGACAAGGGCCATGAACACAGAACATAAAGTCGACTGTTAAACCACTCTGCCACTACCTGTATGTGTGTGCACGTGTGTAAATGTCTACATTTTAACTCAAAGGTTTTGAGCTTGCAAGTATATAATACCCAACAAAGACAGAGCCCAAAGAAGTAAAAATACAAAGATACGAGGTATCGATGCATGGTTACTTTAATGGATCAGAAGCAATTTAAGGAAGGAAAGGTTTGTTTGAGCTGTCAGTTCAAGGTTACAGTCCACCCTGGCAGTAAGGCTTAGCAGCAGGAGTCTGAAGCAATTGGTCACATTCAGTCCACAGTGAGGAAGCAGAGAGCAATGAATTCTGGTGTTTAACGAGCTTTCACCTTGTTCTTCAGTCTAAGACCCCTGTGGAATGATGCCACCCACTCTTAAGATGGGCCTTTCCACCTCAGTTCACCTAATCAAGATACTCCCTCAGCGGCGTTCACAGAGGCCAACCTAATCTATACAACCCCTCACTGGTGACTCTAGGTCCGGTCACACTGACGATCAATATAAACTCGTTACACGTGAATATCCAGGAGATGAAGGATGAGCTGAGAAAAAGCTCCAAGAGCTAAAGCTTTGGACTTGTGCAGCCTTGACAGAGGAAAAAGAGGTCAAAATTCTATTGCTCCTTAGGGAGCGAGGATACCTGTGGACTTCTAGGTTGCCTCTTCTCCAGACATTTCATCATTTCCTACTGTATAGTGTATCAGTTTCTTTCTCATTGCTGGGACAACCTAGCCTACCAGAAACAGCTTAGGGAAGGGAAGGGTTTACTTCTATTTACAGTTTTGCGTTTGGTCCCCAGACGTCATGTAAATAAACACTCCCACCCCAACCCCCCAGCCACAGCAGGCTTCCGTAATTCCAGCCTGCTGGCTCTAACATGGAAAGTGAGATGGGAGGTAGGGACAGAATTTCACAGAAAGCTTGCAAAGTATAGCAAAGAATGGCAAGGATCCCGAAAGGGCTGGAGAGACGGCTCAGGGGTTAAAGTCTCTTGCTTGCCAAGTCTGCCAGCCTGAGTTCAATAACCCCAGTATCCACGTAAAGCCAGATGCACAAAGTACAGCAAGCATCTGGAGCTCATTTGCAGTGACAAGAGGTCCTGGCATGGCCATTCTCGCTCTCTCTCTTTACAAATAAACACACACACAAATCCGGAGGAAGAAACGGTGCCTCAAATGAGGTAGAAAGTTGTCCTCCAACCTCCACATGTGCGTGGCTTCACACTCACACCTGCACTAACACACATAAACATGTACACATCATATACACAAACATATGCACACACACACACACACACAAATAAAAAGAGACACAGCCGGGTGTGGTGGTGCATGCCTTTAACCGGATCACCGTGAGTTCGAGGCCACCCTGAGACTACATAGTGAATTCCAGGTCAGCCTGGGCTAGAGGAGATCCTACCTCGAAACCTCTTCCCCCCCCCAAAAAAAAGAGACAGACAAGCAGATTAGATTAACAAACAGGCTAACTATTTTTTCACCTCTAAAACACCACCAGACCATCAAAGATAGACATACCTTTAGGGTAAAAGTACAGAAACAAAGGCTTCCCAATCAGATGGAACCAGGAAATAAGCAGGGGCTTCTGTTCTAATAGCTGATAAAAGAGATATCACACTAAAATTAATCAGAAGAGATGAAGTCTCTTCATACAGACTAAGGGAGCAATCCATCAAGAGGGCATTATAATTTTTAAAAAATTTTTTTGTTTAATTTATTTATTTGAGAGAGACAGACACAGAGAGAAAGAGGCAGAGAGAGAGAGAAGAGAATGGACACGCCAGGGCCTCCAGCCACTGCAAATGAACTCCAAATGCATGCGCCCCCTTGTGCAACTGGCTAACGCAGGTCCTGGGGAATCGAGTCTCGAAACCGGGGTCCTTAGGCTTCACAGGCAAGTGCTTAACCGCTAAGCCATCTCTCCAGCCCTATAATTTTAAACATATACACACCAGACACAGGTGCACCCAACTGAATAAATCAAATATTATTGACTGTAAAGATATAGGTTCACCCCAACCTCCCAGTAGTGTGTAACTTCAATATAAAACTCTCACCAATGTCTCCAAGCAAAAGAAAAGAAAAGAAAGAAAAGAAAAACATCTGAGTTAAATGGCATCATAGATCAAATGGACCCAACAGGCATCTATAGAGCATTCCACCCTAACACTGCATAATACACATTCTTCTCAGTAACACATGGAATTTTCTCCCAAACCAATAATACAATAAAATACAAAGCATATCCCAACAAATATAGAAGAATTGAAACAACTTCTTGCATTCTATCTAACCACAGAGGAATGAAACTAAAGATCAACAGCAGGAGAAACCACAGAACCTACGCAACCCACGGAGGTTAGGTAATTCACTAATTAATGATGAATGGGGACGTCACAGAAATAAGAAAAGGAAATTAAAACTTAAATTGAATGAAAATTAAAACACTGGATGTCAAACTTCTGGGGCACAGTGAAAACAGTTCTAAGAAGGAAGGTTATAGATACAAGTGCCTACATTAAAAATCAGAGAGGGCTCTGGGGAGACGGGTAAATCAGTGGGTAAAGTTCTTTCTGTGTAAACATGAGGACCTGCGTTCAGATCCCCAGCACCTACATAAAACACTGGGCATGGTGGCATGTGCCTACACTCCCAGTGCTGGGAAACAGAGACAGGAGGATCCCTGGGGCTTGCTGGCTAGCTAGTCTAGCTGAATTGGCAAACTCTGGGTTCAGTAAGAGATCTTGTCTCAAAAGAAGTTGGAGGGCTGGAGGGCGAACTCAGCGGTTAAGGCACTTACCTACAAAGCCTAACGACGTGGGTTCAATTGCCCAGGACCCATGGAAAACCAGATGAACAAAGTGGCACAAGCATCTGGAGTTTGTAGTGGCTAGAGACCCTGGGGTGCCGATTCGCTCTCTCTCTCTCTCTCCTCTTTCACTCTCTCTCTTTCTCTCTCTCTGCTTGCAAATCAATAAATATTAAAAAAAAAAAAAAAGGAGCTGGAGAGCTATAGAGAAATACACCCAACATCAATCTCTGGTCTCCACATATACGCATACACATATGCATATTCACCCACATCCAAAGAAGCACCCACATACATGCTAACAAGCATACATGATAACAGGCATGGATATATACTACACACATAGAAAAAAATTAGAGGGCTGGAGGGATGGCTTAGCAGTTAAGGTGCTTGCTTGCAAAGCCAAAAGACCCAGGTTTGATTCCCGAGGACCCACATAAGCCAGATGCACAAGGTGGTACATGTGTCTGGAGTTTGTTTGCAGTGGCTGAAGGCCCTCATTTGCCCATTATCTCTCTATCTGCCTCCCTCTCTATCTATCTCAAATAAATAAAATAAATTTAAAAAAATCAGAGAGATTTGAAGTAAATAATTTAATGATGTACCTCAGGGCCTTGGATAAAACCAGAACAAGCCATGATTTTAAGACAAATAAATACAATCTTATGATTAGATAAATAATATTTTTAAATTCTGTTTAAGAATAATTTATATTGTTTTTATATTCACTAATTAATATTTTGCCTTTTAATAATTAATAATTTGGCATATTTTAGATGAAAGTTCTTTCTGAAAATATATATGAAAAATAGTTCTTAAAATATTTTTATTTATTCATTTAGCAGAGAGAGAGAAGTAGAATAGACAGAGTATGGGGACACCATGGCCTCTTGCTGGTGCAAATGAATTCCAGACACATGTACCACTTAATGCATCTAGATTTATGTGGGTGCTGGGGAATAAAGCCTGGGTTAGAAAGCTTTGCAAGCAAACACCTTTAACCACTGAGCAATTTCCCCAGCCCTGAAAAATAGTTTTATTATTTGATTTTTTTCCCCATGTACTTTACATTTGGGGGAAAAAATGTGTTCACGTTTTGTATATTTTGAGGAGAAATATTTCATTGAGCAGTCTTTTACCTTGACTCATAACTTATAAATATGTAGACACACGATAAGCTTCCCTCAATCTGACTTATGTTCTGGGATCCTATAAACAGAAGAGCCTTCCACTGACCTGGTGGAAGGTCATGCCTAAAGCTTCCCCAAAACTCTGGTGGTCTTGCTCTTTCTGTCTTCCTGCCATGATAGCCTTTCTGGCCATTCAGTCTTTGCTTGCTGAATGCCTAGCCATGCTTCAAAGCCCAGCTCCAGTGTTGCCTCCTCCAGGAGGTCCTCAGAGACTCGAGCAGAATAAACATGGCGCCATCTTCCGTGTTCTCTGCTCCGCATTGCACAGCGCTGCCCGTTTCCGATCTGTTTCTTACTGCGGGCGCCAAAGTCTGGTTACAGGTTTCTTCATTGCATTATCTTTCATCCCCAGTCTCGGGCTTGATAAAGATGACCCATAACTGGCTGTTAATTCTATATCTTCTACATAATGCAGGTGATTCCCCAGGACCCACGTAAGCCACATGCACAAGGGGGCGCATGCGTCTGGAGTTCATTTGCAGTGCTGGAGGCCCTGATGTGCCCATTCTCTCTCTGCCTCTTTATCTCTCTGTCACTCGCAAGTAAATAAAAATAAACAAAAAAAAAATTTTTTTAATGCAAGTATTTAGGATGGGAAGTGGAACTTTCTTAAGCAGTGAAGGTTCCTTGCAAATTCAGTTTGGGGTTGGGGAAATTTGTCTTTGGACTCATTACTCACTACTGTCTGCCTGGACCCAACACTTCTCATCTCTCTCCTGATCTGTTGCTGTAGAAAATGATTAAAGTAGGCTGGGCGTGGTGGCACACACCTTTAATCCCAGCACTCGGGAGGCAGAGGTAGGAGGATCGCCATGAGTTCGAGGCCACAGTGAGACTACATAGTGAATTCCAGTTGAGCCAGGGCTTGATCAAGACCCTACCTTGAAAAAAAAATAGAAAATAATTAAAGCAAGCCAGCAAACAAACAAAACAATCGACAGACAGACAGACAAACAAACAAATGAAACAGGACCCAAGCTTAAAAGGATATGGCAGCTCACTTCTGAGGACCATGAAGGGATTTTCAGGCATGAGCTTTATGATGAATGTCCAGGTCCCTGCAAGGCTCTGTTCCTTCCTCTGTGTGCATGAAGATGCTGGGGGAATGGGCTGGCCTTCTGTCCTCGTTCAATTGGCATGGCCTTCATTTCTACCTATTGTCCTAACATAGTTATGAACATGACTCCCTCAAATATGCCCTAACTACACAGTAAGTTTTACGTTCAACTAGAGCCAGGAGTATCTGGACAAGCAAAAAGCATGGCCATCCCAAGACTGCCTTCTTTAAGGTATTGCTATCATTGAAAGGGGGGGGGGCTGTAGCACGCCTGGTATGTGTCAGGCCCTGGATTTGATGCCCAGAGCTACATCAACTGAATGCGGTGGTGCATGCCTGCAGTCGCAAGACTTGGGAGGTTCAAGCAGGAGAACCGGAAGAACAAGGTCATCGAAGCGTGATTCATGATCCTCTGTGGAAAGAAAGAAAGAGAAAGGAGAAAGAAAGAAAGAGAGAGAGAGATGAAAGAAAGAAAGGCAGAGAGATGATTCAGTGGTTAAAGGTACTTGTTTATAGAGCCTGATGCTCCCATTCGATGCCCCAGTACCCATGTAAAGCTAAATGCACAAAGTGATGCATGCATCTGGAGTTCATTTGCGGTGGCAAGAGGCCCTGGTGCACCTATACTCTATATCTCTCTCAAATACATAAAAAGAGAAAGGAAGGAAGGAAGGAAAGAAAGAAGGAAAGAAGGAGGAGGAAAGAGAGAACAAAGGGTAGCTGTGTTCAAACTTCTAAATTCTGGGTAGTGACTGGTTATTTCCCTTCTTCTCCAATCTCAGTGTTCATAACCCTGAAATACTGGTGTGGATGGAGATTCCCAATGGATTCTTCCCTTCTCAGCTCCACTACTCTCTTTCTACATCTCTCTTACCACACACATAAATCTTATTTAAAAAAAAATATTTGAGAGAGAGAGAGGCAGATAGAGAATGGATGTGCCTCTACCCACTGCAAATGAACTCCAGACACATGGGCCACCTTGTGCATCTGGGGAATCAAACGTGGGTCCTTAGGCTTCGCAGGCAAGCACCTTAACGGTTAAGCCATCTCTCCAGCCCTAAATCCTATTCTTAGAATACTCTTACGAGTTACTAGAACATAAGTTCTTAAAGGGCAAGTGGACCTTTGGTAAGGGGATCAGTACTGAGCAGAAGAAATGTGACCTCAGGCAAAATAGCCTCAGTTAGTAAACAGAGTGGCATGTTGCTGACTAGAATTTTTATGGCATAACCACTAGATCATGCAAAAGGCACCACCCAGAGCTCAGGCAGGCCGCACTGGTCTCTGGAGAGGGAGATGTTTTCTAGTCGTTCTTCTTGTACCACTTCCACTAAGGAGTCCTCTGTACCTACGCATGAACACACGTCTTTTGCTTCTTCTGTCTCTAACTGACAAGGAGGTGAGAATTGTGAGGGAAATAAGAGTTCATCCTGTCCCTTAATAAGAGAGGAGGAGGGTCAAGAGAAAGAGGAGGAGGAAGAGAACATAATCACTTTCTGCCCCTCAGTCCTGACAGAACCGTGAATTGCCCAGACACTCTAAACAGGCGCCACAAGTTGTGTAAGCGCTGACTGGCTGGCAGCCGGCCTGGCTCACGTGACAACGTTATCTGATGACTTTTGGCAAGGCAAGACGGGATGGGGGAAGGGGCCTGAGATCCCCAGGAGGAAGCTCTACCAGGTGCCAATATAGGCTTCATAATTTTGGTTTCCTGATGTGCTTTCGCACTATGCCACTTCTCCAAAGGGACTTTGCCACACTTTCAAATGGTCCGATAAGAGGCAGGCCATTAGAATTCCTGGTCGTCTCCATGCAGCTAGAGAGCTATGGGGAGCAGAATGGGTATTTTAAGGTCCCTCCTTCTGGGGACAGTGAAAATAAATGGAATATACTGCAGAGGGGCTGTTGCATTTGATGAGACAAACACCTGTTGACCAAAGTGACAGGTGTATATGTGTATGCATGTGTATGTATGTATGTATGTATGTATGTATGTATGTATGTATTATGAAGTTCTGTCAATGCCATATAGATCAGCAATGAGCTGTACCAAAAATGAGATTATAGCTAGAACTTTTGGGTAAGAGCACATCACACTGATTAAAGTTCTTGGGTTGGGATAATCTGAAATTGAAGACTGGATCTAGCTCCTTCCTTTAAGAATTAAAGCAAGTTCCTTCCTGAATCCTGACTAGCCTCAATTGCTCCCCTAGTATAAAATAATCACAATCATTCTGTCACAGTTTTGTCATGAGAGTTAAAGTAAGTCCAGGGCTGGAGAGATGGCTCAGCAGTTAAGGCACTTACCTGAAATGCCTAACGACCCAGGTTCAATTCCCTAGTACCCACCTAAAACCAGGTCCACAAAGTGGCACATGCATCTGGAGTTCATTTACAGCAGCTAAAGGCCCTGTCACACCCAGTTTCTCTGTCTCTCTTCTCTATATATCTATGTGCTTGCAAATAGAAATAAAAATTTAAAAATACAATAAAGTAAGTCCAAAGCTCCTAACTTACGGCCTGCTTTGCAGTGAGCTCCAGTAACCCAGAACAATTATTATATTCTCATTTCCTTATTTAGTTTTCCTGTTTTCTTATTCATTTGTGTGTGTATGTATATATGCATGCATGCACACGTGTGTGTGTAGGGGTGTGTGTGTGTGTATGTGTGTGTGTGTAGGTGTGTGTATACCATGGCATGCATGTCAAGGTCAGAGGACCAGCTCTCTCCTCTTTCTTTTGAGGCAGGATCTCTCTTACTGTTGCTGCTTGCAAACTTTCTGGATTCTTCTGGCTCCACCTCCCCTTGCTGTAGGGGCATTAGGATTGCAGCTGCTCGCACCACTTTGCATCCAGCTTTATATGGGTGCTATAGAAGATCAAACTCAGGTAGGCGGGGTGCTCACAAGGAGGTGCCTTTAGCTACGGAACAGTCTCCCCAGGCCCTCATTTTCTTATCTTAGTAAACAATCTTTAGAGAAAATTAAGGCTCACCACAAAACTGAGCAGAAAGTACTCATTTCCATGTGCTCTCTGCTTCCCCTATAGCCACGTCCATTGTCAACACTTCACCCCAAAGGTGACACATTCTGTAACTGATGACGCTATATTGACTTATCATTATCACCCGGAGTCCATGGACTGCACGCAGGTTATCTCTTGGTGCTGTACAATGACATGCAACGACCATTGCTCTAAAAGACTGCTGTGTTCTGTCTGTCCATCTCTGTCTCCATCCAGTTCCTGAGAGCCACTGACCACCTGACTGTCTCCATGGTTTTCTAAAATATCACGGGGTTGGAGTGATGCCATCAGTAACCTTTGCAGACTGGCTTCTTTCACTTAGCAGTATTCAAGCCACACCTCCATTTCTTTTATTTATTTCGAGGCAGGGTCTCACTCTAGTCCAGGCTGACCTAGAATTGGCTATGTAGTCTCAGGGTGTCCTCAAACGCCCAGTGATCCTCCTACCTCTGCCTCCCAAGTGCTGGGATTAAAGGCGTGCACCACCATGTCCGGCTCCTCCACTTCTTTTAATGGCTGAGATTTTGTTTTAAGTCAGAATAATATTCAATGGTCTGGAGGTACATTCCTTTACTTATCCATTCACCTTCTGAATATTGGTTACCTCAAAATTTGGTCAATTGTAAAAGAAAGCTCGTATTAATGCTGGTTTCTGTGTGAACATGTGTTTTCAACTTATTTGGGCACATGCCAATAGTGTGATCACTGAAATATGCATCTGACTTCACGGGGGCACTGGGGAAGTGAACCTAGGTTGGTAGGGTTTGCAAGCAAGAGCCTTAACTGCTGAACCATCTGTACAGCCCCGAGCCATGCCATTTTGCACTCCTATGAGAAATGAATGAGAACTGCCATTACACCACATCCTCACCAGCATTTGAGGTGATTAGTGTTCTGGACTTGGGCCATTCTACTTACTAGGTGTGATGTGCTATTTCCTTGATTAAATATGCAGTTCCCTAGTGACATGATGCTGAATCACTTAACTGTTGTCTTGTCTGGTTACTTTGTATATTTCTGTAAAAAATAGAATGGACTCATACAAAAACTGATTAACTCCATACTTATACTTGATTGCTTTATAATAATTATTCAGCAAACTGTAGGTTTAAAATGAAAAGTACTGTTAACAACCTGACAAATTGAACATCAAATGGAAGATATGAAATGAAACGTACATTTGTTAAAAATATTTTATTTAGCCAGGCATGGTGGTGCACACCTTTAATCACAGCACTTGGGAGGCAGAGGTAGGATTGCCATGAATTCAAGGCAACACTGAGACTACATAGTGAGTTCCAGGTCAGCCTGGGCTAGAGTGAGACCCTGCCTTGAAAAACAAACAAACAGCCGGGCGTGGTGGCGCACGCCTTTAATCCCAGCACTCGGGAGGCAGAGGTAGGAGGATGGCCGTGAGTTCGAGGCCACCCTGAGACTCCATAGTGAATTCCAGGTCAGCCTGAGCTAGAGTGAGACCCTACCTCGAAAAACCAAAAAAAAAAAAAAAAAAAACAAACAAACAAACAAACAAAAAACCTATTTATTTGCATGCAGAGAAAGGGAGATAGATAGATAGAGAGAGAGAGAGAATGAGAGAGGGGGGGGAGGAGGAGGAGGAGGAGAGAGAGAGAATGGGCATGCCAGATCCTCCTGCCATTGCAAACAAACTCCGGATGCATGTGCCGCTTGTGTATCTGGCTTTACGTGGGCACTGAGGAATTCAACCTGGGTCCTTAGGCTTTGGACGGCAAGCACCTTAACTGCTGAGCCATCTCTCAAATAAATAAATAAAAATGTGTTTTTTTAAAAAAAAATTCTTGTATGTAATCGAAGTTATGACATTAGCAACTTAAAATAGTGTTGTACACTATTGCTATATGGCTAAGTGGATATATTACGCCCACCAAACTGTCTACTAAATACTCATGTTTATGCCCATATAATAATGCTACCCTCACTTTTGGTTCAAGAAGCTTCTCTTTTCAGATGGAGGTGACCACTGGGAAGACTGAAAACTCACTAAAGTACTGAGAGGTGTCAGGGGCGTGTTCAGCACTACGTGAGACAGCTCTATCACATCCTCCAAAGACCAATGGGCTTGAAGAAGAGGTGGAGGAAAGAATGTAAGAGCTAAAGGAAGGGGAGGAGTGCTTTGCAATACTGCCTTCCAGACACGAAGTGGCCGTGGCATCCATGACCTCACAGTGGCTGATGTAATCTACACAAGATCTGCCTAGTAGGAGGGGAAAATGATGACATCAGAATAGAGGAAAGACTAGTTGGAAAGAAGGACTTGCATGGAGGGTGGTGGGGAGAGGGGAAAGGAGGAGAGGTGGAAGGGGATTATGATCTTGGTATATTGTCTATTTGATTATAAAAAACAAAATTAGTGTCATAATTTTATGATATTTCATGCAATAATTGTGCTATCATAAAGGGGGAAAACCCTATTAACAGGTATGAAAATGGTAAAGATAAAAGAATTGAAGCAAGTCACTATAAAAAAAAAAAAACAACAGGGTTGGAGAGATGGCTTAGTGATTAAGGTACTTGCCTGCAAAGCCTAAGGACCAGGGTAATTTCCCCAGAACCCACATAAGCTAGATGCACATAATGGCACATGTGTCTGGAGTTCATTTGCAGTGGCTAGAGGCCCTGGTGTGCCCATTCTTCTCTCTCTCTCTCTCTCTCTCTCTCTCATAATTAAATAGAAATAAAATAATTTTTAAAATAAATAGCACAAATAATAACAGATGATAGCAAGATAGGAAGACTGAAAAAAGGCGTAAAAGAGCATAATGACATTAGGAAGTCCTCACCTGGAAATCGCTTTAAGCACAAATGGATTAAAACCCATAACCAAAGAGAAGCTGAAGGGACCCTTCCCCAAACCACACACCAGTGATATGGGATCCTGAGAGAATCATTATAGAGTTAAGGGTATATTGGTACCAAGGAGTGGTGTCATTTGCTGCTAGACACCTGATCATGTGGCTTTGGCCTTTTGGAACTGATTTTCAAGAGGAATGTGGGAGGATTTGAAACCTTGGCCTAAGAGATGCCTTTCAGTGCTGTAAGTACAGCTTCATGGACTATTCTAGTCAGAGTTGAAAGACCTTAATGCAGTAAGAACTATGACTGTGAGGTCCAAAGCAAAAGAAATAAAATGCCCCTAAATTTGAAAGGAAAAAGGGTAAAATTATTTCTAGTTAGAGACAATATGCTCACACCTATTCTGGCTGGCTTTTTTGCATTCTAGTCTGGCTACCTTCAAAAAAAATGATGGGTGCACATGTGGCCGAGGGGCAAGCTGAGTAAGATTTTTGTTGTTGTTGTTGTTGTTGGAAAGTAAAGCAGAAAGCACCCAAGCTGGGAAGGATCCTGAGTGGGTGACCCACTTGGTGACCCACATCAGAGGTCCTTTACCCTTAGGAATGTAAATTAGGCACCAAGGCAACGTGTATTGGGTTGGTTCCTTTGAATGTACACGGGAGCTGTTAATGGGATGAAGAGTTAGCCAAAAATGATCCAAGAAGGAGAAAGAACCAGAAAGTGATAAAACAACAAAGGCTGATAGTCAGCTGACATCAGCCTGGACACCCATCAACAGATGAGTGGATAGTGAAGATGTGGTGCATATACACAATGGAATTTTATTTGGCTGTAAATAAAAATGAAATGAAGTTTGCGGGGAAAATGTGTGGACCTAGAAAACCATTATAAATAAGTGAGGTAACCCAGGTGCTCTCATATGTAGGTCTTAGCTTCAAATTTATATATATGCTTTTCAAGGTAGGGTCTCACACTAGCCCAGGCTGACTTGGAATTCACTGTGTAGTTTCGGGGTGGCCTCAAACTCACAGTGATCCTCCTACCTCTGCCTCCCGAGTGCTGGGATTAAAGGCATGCACCACCACGCCCGGCTCTAATTTAAATTTTTAAAAAATATTTTATTTTTGGGCTGTAGAGATGGCTTAGCGGTTAAGCACTTGCCTGTGAAGCCTAAGGACCCCGGTTAAAGGCTCAATTCCCCAGGACCCACGTTAGCCTGATGCACAAGGGGGTGCACGTGTCTGGAGTTCATTTGCAGTGGCTGGAGGCCCCTGGCGTGCCCATTCTCTCCCTCTCTCTCTATCTGCCTCTTTCTCTGTCTGTCACTTTCAAATGAATAAAAATAAAAACCAAAAAAAATTAAATAATTAAAAAATATATTTTATTTTTATTTATTTATTTATTTGGCAGACAAAGAGTGGGAGAGAGAGAATGGGCACGCCAGGGCCTCGAGCCACTGCAAACGACCTCCAGACGTGTGCGCCCCCTTGTACATCTGGCTAACATGGGTCCTGGGGAATCGAACCTGGGTCCTTTGGCCTTGCAGGCAAATGCCTTAACCGCTAAGCATCCCTCCAGCTCTCTATTTTAGATTTTGATGGTGGTAAACCATATGTCAACAAAGGAAGCCATATGCCACTAAGGAAGACGCTGATGGAATGTTACCACTACCCATACGTTTGCTAGTATTTTATACTCATTTCTTCATAAATTTGGCCCTCTCTGGGCCCCCCCTCAATGAAAATGCAGTCCTATGATTTTTAAGGTCAGAGGATTTGAATCATTCAGTTCAGGATGCCATCTACAGTCTAGCAGAACTAACAGAGGAAAGGGAAGCCTGTCTGTCCCAAGGCAGAGCCGGGATGGAGCCATGGAGCGCTGGCTCTCCCTCGGGCCAGTCCTTCCCACAATTTACTCCTGACCGCGTTGCCATCTCCCCCATATTTGATTTATTGTTCAGTTGAGACAAAACCCAACAATGGCATAATTAAAAGGTTGAAATGAGAGTGCCCTGAGGGAGGGCAATTATTTGCTGAGAGATGTTGTGATAAGGAACACCGCAAGTGTAATTTCCCTGTTGCTGAGAGCCTACAGTTCACAACTTGTTAATATGAAAACAGAAACCTAGCCTGACTCCAACGATGGTACCGATTTTCCTTAGAAAATACAGTGGGTATTTTCTTTGCTGAAGACTAAGTTTTCCAAGGCTCTGTGGGATTCTTCAACATCCTCCCCCACCCCACCATGCAAAAGAGTGAGTACTTTCAAGGGGGGGGGGGCTCCCAAGGAGGCCCCGCCATCTCCACCTTTCCTTCCTTCCAGACCAGCCCTCTGCCAGATAGGACATTACTGCCTTGCCCAATGCGTGCTACACCTGTCTGCTTCTAGATGGAGACTTCTGGAAGTAGGGTGCTGGGCAGGATCAGACCTTAACTAAGCGAGAGACGTGACTGAGGCAACAGGTGGGATAAGGGAGACTGACATCTATAAAGCATCTAGTCTATGAGCCACAGTTATCTAGATATTTCCTCTTATCAGTATGCTGTAATGTAGAGATTCACACCCCCATTTTACAGGTGGGGAAACTGAGGGTCAGAGGGGTAAAGAAGGACATCTAAGACAACAACCAGTGAGTAGTAGAAAGGTCAGCAGTTGAGCCCAGGTCTATTTGGTGCTGACGTCCCTGGTTTTGTTTTGTTTTCCTCTCTGTTTCGATTTGCCTCCCCTAAATAGAAGAATTACACCCCCCTCACCCCGGGGTGGGTGGGGGCATGTTGGAGAACAGTCCAGATGCTGTTCACATGCAGGCCATTTGATTCCTCCTTGTAACCGATCCTGGCGAAAGACACAGTTGGTTCTGTAATTCTAATTCCTTACCTTGACTCATGTTGACTTTATGGAGTGTTCCGTCCTAGGTCACAGTGACCCCACGCCAGGTGTGCTCCCTGCACAGAGGGACAGGGCCACCCCAGCTGCTGTGGGATTAAGGTATGACAGAGAGTAGGCAGAGCTCCTGATTAGCAGCTAGATCAGGCTTTGTGCTGCAAGACCTTGACTCTGCCTCGCAGCTGCTCTCTTTGCCACACAGCAGAGAAGGGCCTGTTGATGTTTGTTCACAAAGGCAACATGCCGGCCAGGCTCCTGGTTTCCTGGCCCTTGGTGATGATCTCCCTGCATCTTCACACGTGTACTTGGAAGTGAAGATAAACAGTCCCATTTTAAATACTTATTTATTTATTCTCATTTATGTATTTGACAGAGAGAGAGGGAGAGAGAGAGAGAGAGAGAGAGAATGGGCGCGCCAGAGCCTCCAGCCACTACAACCGAACTCAGACGCGTGCGCCCCCTTGTGCATCTGCCTAACGTGGGTCCTGGGGAATTGAACCTGGGTCCTTTGGCTTTGCAGGCAAACACCTTAACTGCTAAGCCATCCCTCCAGCCCCCCGACAGCCCCATTTAGAGGAGTAAACACAGGCTCAGACTGTCTGAGTGATGGCATATCATAGTAGATTGGCATTTGGAGTCAGGTTTCGGATTGCCAGTGTTATGGCTTAGATGTGAAATGTTTCCCCAAATGCTCATGTGCTGACAGCTTGGTCCCCAACGGATAGATCCCATTGCTGACAGGTGACCGGCTCTGAGGTCGATTACCTCATCACTGTAACGATCTCCTGATGGATTCATAATTTGATGACATTATTGGAAGGTGATGGAAATTAGGAGGTGGGGTTTAGTTGGAAGAAATAGTTCACTGGTGGAATAACCTGGAAGGATACGCTGTGTTCCTGGCCCCTTCCTGGCACACTCCTCTTTTCCTGGTCACTATGAGCTGAGCATCCTCTTTAGACCTCATGCCACGGGGTTCTGCCTTGCTTCCTACAACCTGCAACCATGGATCCAGCTGAGTTTGGAATGAAACTTCTGAAACTGTGAGCCAAAACAACTCTTTTGGGGCTGCAGGAATGGCTTATAGTGGTTAAGGCGCTTGTCTACAAAGCCAAAGGACCCAGGTGCAATTCCCCAGTCAGTACCCACGTAAGCCGCTTGCACAAGGTGGCACATGCATCTCTCTGGTGTCTGTTTGCAGTGGTTGGAGGTTCTGGTGCACCCATTCTCTCCATCTCTCTCTCACTTCCTCTCTCTCTCAAATAAATAATAATAAAAAACAAACAACCCAAATCCTTCTGAGTTTGAACTGTTTCATTCAAGCATTTTTCACAGCAATGAAAACTAACACACAACCAGATCTGTTTTTTTATTTGTACATATTTTGATATTTGTTTGTATTATGTGTTTTCTTCTTTTGTCCCTTATGCCTTGGAAAATGTCACTTCAACTCCATAAAGTTCAAGTTTCTTTCCTGTAAACTAAGGTAAAGAAGAAAATTGTCTCCTTGGATTTGGGGGTGGGGAGAATTGAATAGATGTTTATTAATAGTAGTGTAGATATTTTATGGCAATGAATATTAGTGCAAAAATTGTCACTGAATTTAATTTCTTTCTTTCTTTCTTTTTTTTTTTTTTTTTTTTTGAGGTAGGGCTTCACACTAGTCCAGGCTGACCTGGCACTCACTATGTAGTCTCAGGGTAGCCTCCTACCTCTGCTTCCCAAGTGCTGGGATTAAGGGCGTGCACCACCACTTTTGGTAAATATTTCTATCTTTACATTTTTGGTTTTTTCAGGCTGACCTGGAATTCACTATGTAGTCTCAGGGTGGTCTCGAATTCACAGCAATCCTCCTACCTCTGCCTCCTGAGTGCTGGAATTAAAGGTGTGTACCACCACACCGGGCCTACTGAATTTAGTTTCTGATGGTTGCCAAGGGACCTGTGTTGAAATGCATTTGAGATAGAATGTTGGAATGGAATAGTTATGTCTGCCTTGGCGTGGGGTGTGGTTGTATATGTGTTAAGTATTTCCCATGCATGTATTAATATTATTATCCCAGGTCTTTCTTGGTAGAATTCAATACTAATTCCAAGTTTGTTTAAAATATCCACTTAAAAAAATACAATCTTGGGAGATTGCTCAGTGATTAAAGTACTTATCTGTAAAGCCTAATGACCTGAGTTAATTGATTCCCCAGTACCCCCATAAAGCCAGATGCACAAAGTGGTACATGAGTCTAGAGTTGAACCCATGTTCTGTCTCTCTTTCTCTCCCAGGTGTGGTGGCACATGCCTTTAATCCCAGCACTCAGGAGGCAAAGGTAAGAGGATCGCTGTTAGTTCAAGGCCAACCTGAGACTGCATAGTGAATTCCAGGTCAGTCTGGAAAAAAACTTCTTTTTTTCGAGGCACAGTTCACTATATAGTCTCAGGCTGGCCTCAAACTCTTGGTGATCCTCCTATCTCTGCCTCCCAAGTACTGGGATTAAAGGTGTGTGTCACCACACCCGGCAAAATAAATAAATAAACAAATAAAATTGCTGTTTGTTTTTAAGGCAGTGTCTCACTCTGGCCCAGGATGACCAGGAACTCAGTCTCCATAGCCCAGGCTGGCTTTAAACTCATAGTGATTCTCTTACTTCAGTCTCTTGAGTCCTGGGATTAAAGGTGTGCATGACCATGCCCAATTAAAAAAAAAAAAAAAAACTATATTCACTTTATCTTTCCCCAGCAGTTCTCTAAATGTATTTGCTTCCAGTGGCTTGTGTGACATATTATTACATACCAGATAGCCTAAAGTGATTGAAATTTATTCTCTCACAGGCATGGAAGCTAAAAGTCTGAAATCAGTATCACTGGGCTTCAGAAACAAGCTCACTCACTGCTTCTTCCAGCTTCCCATGTTTCTAGGCTTTTCTGGGTGAGGACAGCCTCCTCCCCAGCTCAGCCTGCATCTCCACACAGTTCTTGAGAATGTGCCACCTCCTCTTCCTCTTGCTTTGAATGACACTTGTCACTACATTCTTGGTCCTACCCAATAAACCTGAATAATCTCCCAATCTCAAATCGTGTCTACAAAGATCCTCTGTCCCTAAAAGATCACACTTATAAGTTCTTTTCTAAAAACATGTTTTTATTTATTTATTTGCAAGGAGAGAGAGAGAGAATGGGCATACCAGGTCCTCCAGCCACTGTAAACCAACTCCAGATGCATATGCCACTGTGTATCTGGTTTTAGGTGGGTACTGAAGAATTGAACCCTGGTCATTAGGCTTTGCAAACAAGCTCCTTAATCGCTGAGCCATCTTTCCAGCCCACATTTATAAGTTCCAAGGACTCAGACCTGGTTCTCTGGGAGACCACTTTTCAGCCTACTTTATTAGACTTTATATTCTTGGTATCCTTATGGATTTTAGTTGATCAACTTAATATCTGTCAGAAGGTTTCACTTCATCCTAGAAAGGTGAATTCTGAGAAATATTTAGTAGTGAGTCAACTTGACTCCTGTTGTCACTCAGATTTTACACATTTAGTGCTGTTAGGTCAGGATGGGCTCCACAAAATGGAGTCATCAAGGACAGCAGGATGGCAACAGACACAAGGAAGTGGCTCATCCACATTTCTCAAGAAACGGCCCAGTCATTATCCCTTCCTTGCCTAACAATGCCCCCCCAAGGTCATGATTTCCTGCCCCCTTATCTTGTCTGGTGTCACACCCTGACTATCTTAGATGTCCCCTAAAGAAACCTTTTTTTCTTTTTTTAAAACTTTTCCCTTCCTCACCTTCCCCCAACTGAAGAGCCCTATATAGCGCACTATCTGGAATCTCAGGTTGGCTGTGCTCCGCTCTTGAGAGTCAGTCCTGGCAGCTTGTGCTTTTCCTGAATAAAAGCTTCCATCTTTGCCTCAGAGTGGTCTGCGTGGTCTTGGCCCATCCTGACCTAACAAGTACCTGAGCTCTTATATCTAAAGACCAAGACTTCCACCCTCCCACCTGGTGGGCTGGCATCAAGCAACAGCTGAGAGCCCAGAAGGAACACAAAACACAGGGGAGATAACTTGAGCATTATATACCTCCCCTCCCCAGTAGAGCTGAGATATCAATCTTCTCCTGCCTTTTCATTATCACCTCTCCATTTCCTCAGGTCTTCAGACTCTGTGACTAGCTACCCTCCCCACCCCCAGCCAGCCTCACGGATTATTTCCCAATAGCCTCGTTGTGGTGGTTTAGAACGTGAAGTGTCCCCCATAGCCTTATGTGTTTATGATTCAGCCTCATACTCAGTCCCCAGCTGGTGGAGACTTTGGAGGTGGAGGCATGCTGGAGGAGGTACGACACTGGGGACGGGCCTTGTGGTGTCACATCCCAAGACCCCCTTTGCCAGAGCTAGCTCATGCTTGACGCTACTGTTACCTCTAGCTGCTGTGATAAGATGTGGTGTCCACCATCTGCTCTGCCATGCTTTCTGCTGCGCTGAAGTTTCCCCTCTAGACTGTAAGCCAAAATAAACCCTGTCCTTCCATATACTGCTTTCGGTGAGATGTCTTGTCCTAGCAAGGAGAAGGTAACTGCTACATTCAGTCCTCGTGGTCTGCCCTGCATGTTCCCTTCCTTTTCCAGGACTCCTCCATCTTGCCTCTTGGTAGGCTAGGCTGTCATTTTCCAGCCAGCTTCCTCAAAGATCTGGGCGAGTAACGACTACGCTCCAAAGCCACTGTGTACATTCTTGTGTCCTTGGCCAACATTCAACTTGCAGTGGTGGGGAGAGACGGTGGAAGGAAGAGCATGGAGAGAGGGAGAGACCTTGGGCTAGTAGTCAAAAGGGTGGGAACCATGAGCTAAGGAGGCTCAACCTGGCAGAGGTGGCGTCCCCCTTGGTACGATGCCATAGTGCTTGGCATGGCTTCTGACACGGGGGACGCTATGGTTTGAATGTGTCTCCCCAAGTTGATGTGTTGACAACTTAATCCACAAGGCAACAGTATTAAAAGATGGGACCCTTGAGAGGTGGTCAGGTCACGAAGACTTTGCTATCATGATAGATTAATGTCAGAATTCCAAGAGTGTGTTTGTTATAAAAATGAGTTCTGTCCTACCACATTTTCCAGAGCATGGCTAAAGAAACAAGAAGGCTCTTGATGGATGCAAGCTCCTCTCCCTTGGGCTTCCCAGCATCCAGAACTGAAGAATTAAATAAAGACAAAAAGAAAGCCAGGCGTGGTGGCACATGCCTTTAATTCCAGCACTCGGGAGGCAGAGGTAGGAGGATCACAGGGAGTTTGAGGCCAGCCTGAGACTACATAGTGAATTCCAGGTCAGCCTGGACAGAGTGAAACTCTACCCCCCCCAAAAAAAAGACAAAAAGGAAAGAAGAAGCCGGGCGTGGTGGCACACGCCTTTAATCCCCGCACTTGGGAGGCAGAGGTAGGAGGATTGCCATGAGTTTGAGGCCACCCTGTGACTCCATAGCGAATTCCAGGTCAGCCTGGGCTAGAGTGAGACCCTACCTCAAAAAACCAAAAAAAAAAAAAAAAAAAAAAAAAAAAAAGGAAAGAAGAAATAATCTAAAGAATATCTATTCCTTATAAATTAGTCAGCATCAGGCTTTCTGCTGTTGGGGCACAGGCTAGGAAAGTGCTCCGAGTTTGAAAGCAGACATGTTATACAAAGCACATTAGGCATTTTTCTTATCTGCCTCCAGGAGCTGAGTATGCTTACAGAGAAGTTCCGGGGGCCGGGCATGGTGGCACAAACCTTTAATCCCAGCACTTGGGAGGCTGAGCTAGGAGGATCTCTGTGAGTATGAGGCCAGCCTGAGACTATATAGTGAACTCCAGGTCAGCCTGGGATAGAGAGAAACCCTACCTCGAATAAATAAATAAATAAATAGAGCTGGGTGTGGTGGCGCACGCCTTTAATCCCAGCACTCAGGAGGCAGAGGTAGGAGGATCACCGTGAGTTTGAGGCCACCCTGAGATTACATAGTAAATTCCAAGTCAGCCTGGGCTAGAGTGAGACCCTACCTCGAAAAACCAAAAAAAAAATTTTAATTAATTAATTAATTAAAAATAAATAAATTAAATAAAATAAAAAAAGAAGATCCCAGACCTCAGTTACCATGGGCAAACACAGTCCAGAAATGGAAACTTCTAGAAAGAAACAATTAATGAGCTTTACTCAGTGCACTGTTCGGAAATATGAAATCTTTTACCATCTTGCTTTGTTTCACCCAGGATGTAAACTGTCCTTCTGTGCAGCATATCCATGCTGTATTTACTACTCACTTAAAAGTCACCTAGTAGCCAGATCATTTGCAAGATTCTCCACAGTGACAGCACAGTGCTTGTGTTGAAGTCACCCTAATCTGAGCTAATAATGGTGCAGGAGTAGTGATACCAGCAATCAGATTGTAGCAGTTACCTTCTTGTTGTTGGGACAAAACTCTTAATCAGAAGCAGCTTATGGGAGATATCTTTAACACCCTCCTTAGCAACTCAGAGATCCCTTTGTAAAGCGAGTCTGACGGACAGTGGCATCAAGCTAGAATTTAATGGCAAGTTTTGTTTCTTTGCAGTGTGTTTCTTTGTACAATTAGCCTTCTGTCAATGTAAGCTAATCATAGTTTTCTATCTGCAGTGATAACAGGGTATATAAAAACAGTGAATTGGGTTTCAAATTATCAAGTGCATAATTTTATAAATGAAACAGTGATTATGAAAGTGGCATTCGGATCACCTGTGTCTGAAAAGCGCTGGGGTGAGAGGGAGATTAGAACACATTCCTAGGTCTCACTGCATTGCTGTGCAACCTTGGGCAAATCCTCTAACACAATACCAGTCAGATAAGCTTCTCTCTCAGTGACCACCAAACTTGATTGGGTCCTCCCCATCCTCAGCGCTGAACGGAGAAAACTGAGAAAGGGAGGAAGCATAGAAGATGACCCACAACCCGGTCCTTCTCTTTCTTTCTCTTTTTTTCCTCCCCTCCAGACCTTGCCAGTCACTGGAGGAATAATTCTATCAGCGTTATCCACTGCTGGAGATCTATGAATATCAGCTGGTGAAAAGTAAGGGGCATATGTCGCGGATCAGCTGGCTAGTTTGATGCTTTCCGCTATGAGAGCTGGTTGTTTGCAAGGGAGGAGCTGTGCACCTCCCGCAGAAAACCTCTGGTGAAGGTCACTGGCTGCACTCCAAGCAAGGGGACAAGAGACAGGAGAAACATGTGGAGAAATCTGACAATAGCGGTCATGTGCTGAGAGATGGGAGCTGGGCAATCGCCTATGGTTTCTCCTATAGCTTCTTATAATCTGAGAGTTACAACCAACAACATCTACTTTATGGGTTTTTTTTTTTTATTGACAACTTCTATAATTATAGACAATAGACCATGATAATTCCCTCCCTGGCTTCCCCCTTCACAAATCTACCCTCTATCATCTCCCCTGCCCCTCTCAATTAGTTTTATTTTGTTTTTATGTCATCATCTTCTCCTCCTATTATGAGGTACTTTATATGGTTTTGAACCATTTGGGGAACAGTTTGGAGATATTTGGTATTTTCATAGGGATTATAAACTGAAACATTAGGGGATTTATGGAAAAGTTCAAGAGTAAGGCCTACCCAAGCACAGTAGGCAGATAAGACTGGGAGAACTGAGTGGAGCCAACGAACTCCAGATAATTGTAATTTGCGGGCTCAGGGATATCAGGTTATCCAGTTGCCTCCATACATAAAAATAAGCAAACAAATAAAATGGAAATTCAAGTTTCAGTGTAAACAAAATACTTCTGCTCGTCTACTGATGTCCACGTCTTCAATGTGCTGAGTGTATCACTGCTCTCAGCACCTAGAAAATCTACCCGGAGGCTGTACATGCCATGTACAGCCATGGGAAGATAAAGAAATCTGGCACAGTTGCTCCATGGACCGCTTTGCTCTATCAGGTCAGGGCAGGACAGGGAGAACTTCTGGAAAGGACTCCACAGGTCCCCTCCTTCATATTTCCAGCTGTGCAAGTTGCCAAGATAAACCCTTTCACCTCGGCACAACCATTGTCCTGCTCTCCCTGCCCCCGGGCTATGAATGGCATAGGGATGGCTCTTGGCCCCATTCTCTCTCCTATCTCCAGCACAGAGTGGGTAGCAGTAATGTTCTGCTCATTGCATGGGCAAATAAAGAGAATCTATGAGTCCACTTTAGGGAAATTTACTGATTAATGCAGTGGATTAAGGATGGAAAATCCCACAACTGATGAGTGGATAATGAAGATGTGGCACATTTACACAATGGAATTCTACTCGGTGGTAAGGAGAAATGAAGCTATGGAATTTGCAGGAAAATGGATGTATCTGGAAAGGATTATACTTTGTGAGGTAACCCAGGCCCAGAAAGCCAAATGTCACATGGTCTCTCTCATATGTGGATCCTAGCTACAAATGATTGGACTTCTATGTGAGTAGGAATAAAACTCAGTAGCAGAGGCCAGTAAGCTAGAAATGGGATATAAAGGGAATAGAAAGGGAGGGAGGGAGGGACTTAATAGGATGGTATTGTATATATGTAAATAGAAGAACAGATCAATGGGGGTGAAAAGGCCTAAGTGAGGTCAGGGGAAGAGATTGAGTAAAGGAAAGATAGAGGGAGGGCTAATCAAAATCTAAGAGGATATAAATAAGTCATATGGAAACCTACTGTTTTGGACAATGGAACACTCAGAAGCCATAGATGGTTACTAGAAAATTTTCAGTGCCAGGGATGGGATACCTTCCAGTGAGTGGTTGGCCAAGGAAGTCCCTGATGTCCCCAAAACATTAAAAATATTATAGGCCCTTGAATACTAATTCTTTACCAGATATGATTTACAAATATTCCACCCCCCCATGGCCAGGCTGGAGGGATGGCTTAGCAGTTAAGGCATTTGCCTGCAAAGCCAAAGGACCCAGGTTCGATTCCCCAGGACCCACGTTAGCCAGATGCACAAGGGGGCGCACAGCATCTGGAGTTCGTTTGCAATGGCTGGAGGCCCTAGCATGCCTGTTTTCTCTCTCTCTCTTTCTCTCCCCTCTCCCTCCCTCTTTCTCTGTCAAGTAAATAAATAAATAAAATATAAACAAAAAAAAAGTCCTCCCCCCATTCTGTGAATTGTCTTTTCACTCTCTGTTAATGTTTTAAAATTCTGGAAACAAGTTGTAAATTTGATGACCTCCAACTCATCTATTTTGTTCTTGTCACTGTCGCCCATGCCTTTGGTACCATAGTCAAGGAACTGTTGCCCAACTCAACACCATGAAGATCTCTCCTTTGTTTCCTCCTGAGAGACTTTGCTCTTAAGTTTAAGTTTTGATCCATTTTGAAATAAATCCTGTCTACAGTGTGAAGTGTGGAACTTCTGTCTTTTGCATGAGAATATCCAGCATCCCCAGAACCCTTTGTTGAGAAATGGTCCTTTCCTCCACCATACAATCTCACACCCCAGTTGAAAATCAAGTGGCTATTGTAGCAGTTGCCATCTAGTTGCTGGGACAAAATACTCAACCTGGGTTTGATCCCCAGTTTGAGGGAATTTTTTTTTATTTTTGACAGAGGAAAATAGAGGACAAGTTTTTCCCCTTTTTCCCTTATCTCCATATCTCTCGTGTGATCTGTAAGGCCATTTTGTTACTTAATGTCAGTTTCCTTGGTTATGGGATGAAAAGAGATTTCACTGGATGCCAGGAATGGTGACTCACAATTAGTCACACAGGGCTCACACCCGTAACTGATTTCAATCTGCCTGTTTCTGTGCTTGGCTCATGCCAGGGGCAGAGGGCAGTAGGGCTCAGTGGGTAGGAGCGTGTACGGAGACAGCTGAGACCCCACCTGGGTATGTCAGGAGGTAACAGGACGTTTCACCAGACCTGAGCCGAGGCTCTATGACTCCCGTGCATAGAAAAAAGAGACCACGAAACTTTTCCTTTTCTTCTCCCCACACTTCCTGGAGGACTTAGTAACCCATGCTCTCGCCCCATCATCTCCCGGATTCCTTTTTCATGAGAATGCTTCCAACCCAGGATCCAAAGACAGTTACCTAATTCTATGTCTGGGAGACACACAATAGCAGGAGGCGAATGGGAAATTAAAGCCACTTGCTGCCAAGAGAGTAACAGCTAACATCTGATTAATCTGCCAGTGGGGACAGGAGTCTCTGAACAGTCATCCCCCCCAGACATAGGGGACTGGAGTTCCTACAGGTTCCTATGAGCAGGATGTGGAGGGCTCCACCGGTTTCCCTCTCTGTCCTAGATGCTTCAAATGTTACACTTGACTCCTCACGCTCTCCCCTATAGAACCTCTGCTTTTTCCTTGAGGATGGAATGCTAATTCCCACTGAGGCTTCCTATGCCCAAGGTGAAAGGGAAATTGCTTGGAAACTGATAGTCTTGGTGTAATGGTTGGTTATCTCTACTTCTCATTCAGCAAAACTAATGGAGCACTCATTAGACCCAGCGCAGTACCAGACATGGCCGAGAAAACATGAGCTTTGGAAACTAACAGATGGTTATTCTCGCCACCTCACCTCACTCTACCCTCCCTGCCACACCTATCTCTCACCACCTGTCACTTGAAGGAAGAATCCAACTGGGCTTTCTAATGCGCCCAACCCATTCTCCAGCGTGTCATGCTGTGTCCTTCCTCCCACTTTCTGTGACAGCTCAGTTGACTCTGCCTTTCGGTTGGCCTGTGAGCTATAGGATCCAAGGTGCTAGCATGGTGGGTTCTGTTCTTGTCTATTGATTGACTCCACATCGCCCAGCTTGATGGCCTTCCTTCTTTCCTCCCGTTTATCCATACAATCAACTAACAATGTGTAAGTGAACCCCGCTCTGAGCACTGGGGAGACTTGGAAGAACGAGAAGGGGATGGTGATGTTGATAAAATGAGAGAAGGGGGAGAAACTGAAAAGGAGGAAGGGAATTGTTGATGGAATTTTTTTAATGCACATGTCCTAGACATGTTGCCTTTTCTCTCTCTTTTTTTTTATTTTTTATTTTTGTTCATTTTTATTTATTTATTTGAGAGTGACAGAGAGAGAGAGAGAGAGAGAGAGAGAGAGGCAGATAGAGAGAGAGAATGGGCACGCCAGGGCTTCCAGCCACTGCAAACGAACTCCAGATGCGTGCGCCCCCATGTGCATCTGGCTAACGTGGGTCCTGGGGAATTGAGCCTTGAACTGGGGTCCTTAGGCTTCACAGGCAAGCACTTAACCGCTAAGCCATCTCTCCAGGCATTGTTGATGGAATTTGTTGAGTACCACTCATCTTCTCAGTGCCTCCTCCTGGGACTTGGTGACATGCGTATTACTTCCGTGGTACAGATACGGAGATGGAGGCTCCGAGAGCATGGGTTTCCACAGGGATTGGCATCTGAACTGAGATCTCAAGCTGGGTGATTCTAAACAGCAGACTCTGGAAACATTATAGACCTTGGTGAGTGAATGACAGGCCCAGTGCCTGGTACCCAGTAAGTACCTCCTCCTTGCAGACAAGTGGATTGTGTTAGGTTAAGTACTAATTTCAAGGTTACTGGACACAGAAGGGCTGTGGCAGATCCTTTCCAACACCTTTCTGGGGGTTCAGGGCTTGAGAGGAAAGGAAAAGGTAGGCCTTATAGCCCCCAGATCTAGTAAGGGGGTGGTTCCCACTCCTCCCACCAGGACAGAGCACCCTTTGTTTATTGTGTCTCTGCGCCCTACCCAGTAATTAGCATTGGCAGCTTCGTGTTGAGCTTTTGTTTTCATAATTCATGTACCTGCGATGACATAATAAAGGGAATATTGATTCAATCCCAACTCCTCTTGGCCCCAAGCCCACATCAACCAATAAAAGAAGAATTGCTAATTGCAGGGTACACTTGCTTAGCTGAGGCATCTGAGCAGACTGCACGCAGTTCACTTGTCAAAGCCTCCTGGTCCAGGCTTGGGGTGCTGTCCTGGATTGAGGGCACCATCCTGTAGTGAAGCATCTAGTCTCTCTGTGGAATAGAAGCAGGGCCACCAGGGTAGAGGCCAGGAAGGAAAAATCCTTCATGGGGCTGTTGACAGATGCGGTATCAAGCGAATTGTTCTCTGCTTAGACACGACTCTGATATTTATTGGTTCAAATTGCCTGGCTGACTCGGTCTTGCGCAAGTCTCCATGGTCCGTTTTTAATCTTGGCGTGCTGGGAAGCCACAGTGACGGGGGTAATGACTGGGTTTACTTAGATCAAAATGGAAAGGGGTCTACAGTAATTACCGGTGTGGGGGGAGGGTGGGAGGATGTGTATTTTTGAGTAATCTGGAAAGGCGATTTATGAGGCTGATAAGAGAGAGAATTTGTTTTGGGTAGAGCCAACAAGGATTAACTGCCCCAGAACTGTCTGTGAAGGAAATGGAATGGAGAAGGCTGCTTATTAGACAAATGCTTGTTCCCAATCTCCTTCTATTCAGTTATTTTCTGGACTGAGGTAAAGCCATTGGGATATATAGATTGTGGCCCTTCTTTGGTTACTATTCATATAATTCCTGTTTCTGCAGCATCAGGGTGGAGAGCTAGTGGCGGGAATTGTGTAATTAAGCTCAGAATGGGGATGGGAGTGAGAAAGGGTTTTTCCCAGTGCCCATTTCTTTCTACGTTTAAAATCAAAGTGCAGGGCTGGAGAGATGTCTTAGTGGTTAAGGCGCTTGCCTGTGAAGCCTAAGGACCCATGTTCAACTCTCCAGATCCCACAGAAACCAGCTTCACAAAGGTGAGGCAAGCGCAAGGTCACACATTCCCGCTAGGTGGTGCAAGCATCTGGAGTTTTACTGCAGTGGCTGAGGCCCCGGCACACCAATTTTCTCTCTCTCTTTCTGTCTGACTCACTCTAAAATACAATTAAAAAAAAAAACTAAATAAAAAATGAAATGACAGAAAAAGCTTTGAGAGTTTGAGAGTCTGACATTAAAAAAGTATGTGTGTGTGTGTGTGTGTGTGTGTGTATATATATATATATAAAGTGCACTTGCACCAATTTTACCAAGTTTAGCCAGAACAAAGATTTCCTGGTTTCCTGGGAGGCCTCCTCTCAGCCAAGGCCTGTTTTGCTGACCCAACCATAAATGAATCAGACATGATCTGATTCCATCTCTTTAGAGTTGTGATTTATAATCTACCAGGAAAAATAGTAGTGGAAGAGGCACTGATGCCTTAACTAAGCTGGACAGAAAGTGATGACAGAGGTACTAGTTTCATTCAATTTTCCATCCTTCTTCCACTATGGGCTCTTAATCTTGGCCCACTAAGGAAAGAACCTCCCAATCCAACCTCAGCATCTAGTGGAACACATGATACGAGTGACGATGAGGCCAGATGAGGTCAACGTCCACCAGAATCTCATGTGTATTCCTCCACCCCACTCTCGGCCCTTGATCAGTGAATACATCCCCTGGGCTCCACACACTTCCCTCAGACTCTTCATGGCAGTGCCTTGGGTATCCTGGCATCCAGTGTCTTCCTTCACCACTTCCTCTATTTCATGTCTCTGCCTTTGACTTGGAAACATTCATTTTCTTTTCTTTAATATTTATTTTTATTTATGAGAGAGAGAGACTGGCAAATAGGGAGAGAGACAGAGAGAGGCAGATAGAGAGAGAATGGGTGCGCCAGGGCCTCCAGCCACTGAAAACAAACTCCAGATGCGTGCGCCCCCTTGTGCATCTGGCTTATGTGGGTCCTGGAGAATCAAACCTCAATCCTTTGTCTTTGAAGGCAAGTGCCTTAACCGCTAAGCCATCTCTCCAGCACCCCCCCCACACACACCTTTTTTTAAATAGGGAACATTCATTTTCTAAAAAGGCAGTCCTCGCTCCTCCCAGACCCTCAAGGACGTTCCAATGAAGAGAGAAATGCTTTCTTTTGAAAGGTCCCGAAGGGGTGACAGTTTGTAGAGTCAGGGATGGGATGGACTTAACACTCGTCGCTCATCCCCCTTATCTTCATTGATGGAGAGATGGCAGTCTCTCTCTACTTATTTATTGTTTCTGCTTTAGTGTGGTGTGGTGTGGTGTGGTGTGGTGTGGTGTGGTGTGTGTGTGTGTGTGTGTGTGTGTGTCATACACATGTGCATGTGTTCCTGTGGCAACCTGTGTGCTCGCCTGAGGTGGCTGAAACAGAACATCATGTGTCCCTCTCCATCTCTCTTCCACCCATCCTCATTTTGAGCCAGGCTCTTGCTGACACAAGAGCTGCTGGCTGTTTTTCACTTGCCCAGACTATTTCTTGGTCTCTGTTCCCCTCTGCGCAACTGGGGTTACAGGTACGCATGGCCATACGCAGCTAATTAGCATGGGTTGTAGAGATTCAAACTCCAGGCAGTTTGAGGCCTCCCTCGGGCCCTTATGCTTGCACAGGAAGCACATGTAACCACCAAGCCATCTCTTCAGCCCCACAGCCTCTTCTTAGTTCAAATGTTGTCTCCTAGGGCATATTAGCATCAGGTTTGACCTCGAGTGACATATCCTCACCATCATTTCTAGAAGTCACAAGATACAATGAAGTACCAAGTGCCTCCCATACTTGGTACCTGGCATCAGCCCCCTTACAAGATGTGAAAAACTTGGGCACCTTTCATCCTTCCAATTTCCATAGTACACACGAAAGGAACAAAAAATATATCTTTCTTTATAGACGAAGAATGTGAGATCCAGGTAGAGAAAACAATTTGCTCAATATCACACAAACAGTAAGTGGTAGGGCTGGAATTCATGTGCAAGACTAATGGTAGTCAAAGCTGACAGATGCCAACCTCCTGTCACCAAGGGGATATTAGATGACCTCCTGTCAGAGTGGGTGCTGTAGAATTATCTAGAATTATCAAGCTTGTACCCAGAAAGGATGGGGAGAAAGTTTGGAAATTATGCTAATTGACCTAAAATACCTACAGGGTAAACTTCATTCATGTTTTCCCCTCCAGGTAAAAGCAGTCTTGTATGTGACCTGACTGAGCAGAGAAGTGATGAGACAGGGAAATCACGTTCACGAAGTTGATCCGTAGGGGTCAAAAGTCACCCTGTCATCTTGAGCTGGGGGGAAGCTGGTAGTAGTGGGACCCTGGTCAAACACACATACATCAGATCTGAATTGCTGCCCATTTGTCTCCTAATAGCAAATATGAAAGTGATGCACTTATGCCTCTAGTTGTAAAAAGATAAAACTCGTTCTAAAATCATGGAATTTCCCATTCAGATTAAGTGAAGTATTATAGTTATGTAGACTTTCTATAGAATGAAAGGCAAAAGCCTCTGTTTCCTAGGACCAAAGATAATTATTTAAGCCTTTATTATAATGAAAACGAAATGGAGAGTTATAACAGCAATATCCATGCCTTAAAGCACTGTATGTGAATGCCCTTGGCTTGTACCTGAAATACAGTGTCTGCTGCATGACTGTTAACATCCATTCACTGCATGAATATACATTACGCATTTACTACCTGTTAGGCCCAGTTGCAGACCCTGGGGGACACTGTAGTCATTAGACACGATCCTTGTCTTTGGGAAAGGAAGCCAAATGTTGGAGGCCAATGGAATTCCATATGCAGAGGCCCAGGGGAAACTGAAGGCCGGCCTTCTTGCATCGGATGTGTGAAGTTGGTATGCAACTAGAATTAGTGAGAACCAGAAAGACAGGGGAGGTAGCTCCAAGTTCAACAGCTCTGTATAACACAGTACAGTGCCCAAAACCTTCCTGAAGGCCTTCTGAAGTAAAGACTTAGGCAGAAGGTGACGCGATGAAACCCTTCTGGCTGCAGTAGATAGAAGGACCAATTGAAAAGAGACAAAAGGACAGAAAGAGGCTGTTGTCAGAATCCGGGGAAGGATGGTGGTGGCTCGTGTGGGGCAGGCATGAACAGGGAGGAAGTAGCTATTGTAATAATCCCTTACACCAACACAGTCTTCTCAGTTTACAGGATGCTTTGAGACTCCTTATCTGATTTTATTTCTGTGTTAATTCTGTGAAGAAAGGGCTATTATGCCTCATTTGCTAATAAGGAAGTTGAAACTAAAGAGGGTTCAGGGGCCAGATTTCAAATCTACTTCACTTCTCTCCAGTTTGGGGTCCATGTGACTGAGTACTGAAGCCATTACTGCCATGCAAGGAGTGCCATCGCCAATGTCCTACTTCTGTGGAGAAACAAAGATGACCTGGGCAAGTGACTTTCTTCACTTTTCTACTCTTCCCCTGCACTTTGGTGTTGATCGCCACAATTCCTCTAGGCCCTACTGTCTCCATCTGACAGATATAGAACTTAAAGGCTTAAAGAGGTTAAGTATCTTGCTTCAGCTCACAGAGAGCATGGAAATCAGACCTTGCCTGGAAACTTAGGCAATTTCAGCTCTATACTTCTGCATCAAGAATCTGACAAAAAGGAGGCCGGGCGTGGTGGCGCACGCCTTTAATCCCAGCACTCGGGAGGCAGAGGTAGGAGAATTGCCATGAGTTCAAGGCCACCCTGAGACTACATAGTCAATTCCAGGTCAGCCTGAGATAGAGTGAGACCCTACCTTGAAAAACCAAAAAGAAAGAGAAAAAGAATGTGACAAAAAAGAAAGAGAGAGAGTGAGAGAGGAAGGAAGGAATTCATTATAATAAATCTACCATAATTTAGGGTTAGCAATTGTTACAGCTGTGTATCTACCCAACATACATTTACATTTACAAAGTACTAGATAGAGAAAAAGTCTGGCCCATAGATCATCTTATCTCGTTAACTAAGAAATATATACTAGGGGCTGGAGAGATGGCTTAGTGGTTAAGGCATTTGCCTTTAAAATCAAAGGACCCAGGTTCAATTCCCCAGGACCCACGTAAGCCAGATACACAAGGTGATGCATACATCTGAAGTTCATTTACAGTGTCTGAAGGCCCTGGTGCACCCATTCTCTCTCTCTGTCTCAAATAAATAAGCTAAAAATAAGATATATATATATATATAATTAGATGTTATTTTGTTTTGTTTTGTTTTTCAAGGTAAGGTCTCACAGTAGCCCAGGCTGACCTGGAATTTGCTATGTAGTCTCAGGATGACCTCGAGCTCACAGCAATCCTTCTACCTCTGCCTCCCAAGTGCTGAGATTAAATTAAAGGTGTGTGCCACCACATCTGGCCCAGATGTCATCTTTTGTTAAGGCTTACTATTTGTTCACCAATCCAGGATAATATGTAAGAGATTCTTTTAAAAAAAAACTTAAGAAAATTAAATATATGTATTTGCAAGCAGAGAGAGGGAAGGAGGGAAAGAGAGAGAGAGAATGGGTGTGCTAGGGCCACTAGCCACTACATATGAACTCTAGATATGTGCGCTAACTTTGTGCATCTAGCCTTATGTACGTATTGGGGAAACGATCCCAGGTTATCAGGCTTCATAAGCAAATGCATTAAATGCTAAGCCATATCTTGATCCCATAGAATGTTTTCACTTATTTGCAGAGAGAGAGAGAGAGAGAATGAGTGGGTGTACCAGAGCCTCTTGCTTCTGCAAACAAACTCTAGTTGCATACACCACTTTTGTGCATCTGGCTTTATATGGATGCTGGGGAATCAAACCTGGGCTAGCAGGCTTTGCAAACAAGTGCCTTTAGCCACTGAGAATTTTCTGCAGCCCATGATAACATTTGACATTAAGTTTTGAAAGGGTTAGGAGTTGGCTAGGTGGAGGGGTATCTCAGGTAAAGAACAAGGGCATTCTGTGATGTAGCCTGTCCTTAGGTGTGACAGGAATTGCAGAACATAGCCAGAAAATGATGTATGAATACCTTTTAAATAGACCAAAAATGCTTAGTCTCCCTCATCGTGGAGAAACCCATATCGCCTCAAGACGGCCTGTTTGTAATACAAAGAGTATAAGGAAAGCAGCATCTCTCGCATATTATGAGCAGACTGCACACTGCTACAGTCTCAAAGGCAACATGGCAATGCCAATCAAAACAGTGAGTACTCGTACTTTTTGACCCCGCCAGGCCACTTCCAGAAATGCTTCTTAATCATGTGCACATGTGAAACAAAGTATGTGCAAAAGTGCTCATTTCAGCATTGTTTGCATTGGCAAAAGATCAGAAACAGCATAAATGCCCATCAACATTTGGATTAAACTATCTATACCGTAGGTTATTATTACAACAAAAAGATGAAGAGAGTAAAGCCCTTGTTGGGTATTCATACCACATCGAAATAGAAAAATGAGATCATTTGAAGAAGGATGTATTTTATCCAGTGGTGTGCTGACAAGTGAGTGACAACCACTTCCCTAGCCAGAGCACTAGGAGCTGATGGGAGCATTCATCTGTGGTGTGAGTAATGCTGCCATAGCCATTTTCCAACTACCAAGATGAGATCACTGAATTTGGACTTGAGAAGAGGTACATTTCTATAGACCCTAGCATATGACTACCTTTGTTAATTAATATAGAAATGCATCTAAAGCTAGGGAAAGGCTGGGCAAAATGCAGAAGAGTGGTTTATGCACTATGTTATCATTATGTCCACAAAATTAGAGATAGAGAATGTATATGTGTGTAAATACTGGCTGGTTGTGGTAGTTAATATTCATTGTCAACTTGATGAGGTTTAAAGTCTCCCAGGAGACATGCTTATGGGTATAACTGCTGTAGCCCAGGCAGACCTGGAATTCACTATGAGACTTTAGGCTGGCCTTGAACTCATGGCAACTCTCCTACCTCTGCCTCCTGAATGATGGGATTTAAGGCATGTGCCACAGTGCCCGGCCTCATTTCCTATTTTAATTCCTTTTATTTCTGCCTCTTGCTTATTGCTCTAATTAAGATTTTGAGAACTATCTTGAAGAAGAGTGGAGATAGTGGTTATCCTTTTATTGTTCAAGATTTTAGAGGAAATGTCTTCAGTTTTTCCCCATTCAGTATAATAGATTATATATATATGTGTGTGTTAATATAATAGATTATATATATATATAGATTACATATGTAGATATAGCTTTCATTATTTTGAGGTATGATCTGTTTGTTCCTAATTTCTCTAGTTTCATCATGGACGCATGTTGAATCCTGTGAAATGCTTTTCCTGCATCTATTGAGATGATCAGTTGATTTCTTTCTTTAAGTTTATTTACATAGTGAATTATGTTTATTAATTTGTGTATGTTGAGCCAACTTTGCTTCCCTGGGATGAAACCAGTTTAGTTATGGTAACTAATCTTAATGTAGTCTTGAATTCTGTATGCAAATATATTATTGAGAATTTTTGTACCTATGCTCATCAGGAAAATTGGCTTGTATTTTTCTTTTCTTTCTTGTGTTTTTATCAGCTTAGAAATCAGAATAATACTGGTTTCGTAGAATGAGTTTGCTAATGTTCCTTCCCTTTGTATTTTGTGGATCAGTTTAAGAAGCTGTCGGTATTAGATCTTTCTTAAAAGTTTGATAAGATGTCTTCCACATCCAAGGGATTAAGTGCAAGTGTTATGGAGGACCTGGGAGATTTATTGACTATGGATTTTGATCTGACACCTTTGGTGTAGAGCTGGAGAAAGTGTTTAATCTCAGGTTTTCACCTTGACAGGATTTAGGATCACCATGGAAACAAATCTCTTGGCTTTGTGTTAGGAATTTTCTCCATTCAATTAATTGAGGTGGAAAGACCCACTGTAACTGCGGGCCGCACCCATTGCATGGGCTGTGGTTACGTGATACAATAGTTGAGTCTCAGGGCTAGGCAACTTTAAAGGATACTGCCCAGCCCAGGATTCCAATCCTATAGGGACTAGAAATCATATTCCACAGAGTTAAAGAGCTTCTGCAGAGCCCCCAGTGCATGGTGGGTGACGGCAGCGCTGCTATCAGGCTTCATACCTCAGTCTCAGCCACCCCCTGTGTTGCTCAGGGGCAGGCCTTGGAAATCACCTTAGAAGCAGGACCGAGGCCCAGAGAGTGATGTTTCCCACCAGGCCAGAGCCCCAAGGAAATCCTTCCCAACACAGTACAGGAACGCTTTCCCTTCCTGCCCTGCCTTTTGTCTCTGGCCCTCACACCAAGATTGCCTAATGAAGTCCATCGACTCCTTGCTCGCAGACATGGTGCCAGTCACCCCTGGCAAGCTCTCCAGAGGACACAGGGCAGTGCAGGAGAACTTTCTTTGTTGTTGCTATTGCTGTTTTCCTAGCACTGGCATATGTGGCGTGATCTATTTCCTCCCAACAGTTCATCACCAGTTGCTCTTTCACAAGGACCAGCAAGCTGGGGATGGGATGAATCTGCAAAGTGAAAGAAAGAACAGGTATTTCTCCCCAGCTGGCTCAGCCATTGCCATCTGATCTGCATGGCTTCGGTGCTGTCCCTTCATTGTCTTTCCCGTGTCCCCGTACCTCCTTTTTACACACATAATTAACTGTGTCTTCAAAAATGACAAATCACGCCTCCATATTAAACCACAAACTAAGTTCCAAGACAAATAGAATCAAGTTCATTGGCCATTTTTTTTTTCCACTTTAATTAACACCAAGACTGGCATATATCAGAAGTGCAAATCTCTGTGTTATATGAGCACAAACAGGGATGCAGCAGAAAGCACACCCCCAAATTATGTCTTTAAGTACTCATTAGAGACACTTGTAATCATGTTTTATAACTGGTCTCCTCCCCAGCATAATGAACTTTGATGGAATAATGAAACAACCCTGACGCCTGAGCAGTCGGGCTGGCGGCCTCAGCAGCTAAGACCTCCCGTGAATGAGTACAATAGAGCCAGCTGGGCACCTGGGCCTGGTGGCATTGGGGTGGAAAGGCTGGTACCTGGCCAGTGAGGTCTTCCCACCCTCTGGTTGCCAGGCCTGACACACTGAGTCACAGAAATGTCACAGCGAATTGGTGATGAAGAACAGGTCAGGCAATTGTGGGATTCACAAGTCACAAATCAGGAATGATATGGGAAGGGACCCTCTCCCAATCTACTTCTGTCAAAATGGGGAAACTGAGGCTCACAGAGAGGAAACGACTTCACTAGGGATACATAATGGCAGAGAGGGGACTAGAAGCCTGATTTCCTACCTTATCCATGGTGTTTCCTTGGCATCTGTGGGGTTCTTGTAACCGGGAATAGATCCCCACATCTACAGATGCTTTGAGATCTTAGAGCCTGGGGTCTCACCCTGGATATCAGTGGGTGCATCAGCGAAGCGAGGGCCTGTCATCTTGAAGAGGTGGTGGAGAGGATGGATGGGAAGTTCAACGGCCTTGCCAGGTGAAGGCTGGTATTTCTCATCGCAACTCAAGGCGAAGCCTGTGACCCAGCAGCATTGGAACCGCCCAGGACGTCTCATTTTGACTCAGTCAGTCTCTGTGGCAGTAGTACCTCTTTGTTGCTGGGACAAAACACCTGATCGCAAGCAGCATATGGAAAGAAAGGATTTATTTTGGTTTACAGTCTGGAGGGGAAGTTTGATGGCGGCTGGGAAAGCATGGCAGAGAGCAGAAGCCGCACATCCCATCTTGTCACATCCGCTGGGAGACAGCAGCAAGAGCTAGCTAATGCCCACCCGGTGTGTTGGCCTAATAACCCTAAGGGACACAGCTCCTTCAGCAGAGTTCCCCCCCTCCCCCCCGAGGCTCCACCAGCTGGGGATTGAGTAGGAGGGTTAATCACAAACACATGAGGCCATGGGGACATTTCACATTCAAACCACCGCATCGTCTAATGTAGTAAGAAGCACTACTCCCCCCGAGTGGAGCCCGAGAACATATGGAGGGCCTGACTCCATCATTATAGGTAAATAATACCTCTCTGCAAAGGGCCTGGGTAATAGCAACTTCTGTGAGCCACTGTATCCCAAGTGCTCTACCCTACAAGGAGCAGACATCCCCGTTTCTCAGGAGCAGGAAACGGAGAGCAAAGAGTGGACTAACTACAAATGCATGGCTGTTTTTTTCTTTCCTTTCTAAGTCTTCCTCCTCTTCTTCCTCTTTGTCCTGCTCCTCCTCCTCCTCCTCCTTTTTTTTTTTTTTTCCTTTATTTTATTCTTTTGGTTTTCCAAGGTAGGGTCTTGCTCTAGCCCAGGCTGACCTGGAATTTACTAAGTAGTCTCAGGCTGGCCTCAAACTCACAGCTGTTCTCCTACCTTCCACCTCTTGTGTGCTAGGATTAAAGGCGTGCACCAGCATGCCTAGCTAGTTGCAGGTGTTTTTAAAACTAGTTTTATGGAGCTGGAGAGATGGCTCAGCTGTTAAGGGGCCTGCCTGCAAAGCTTGATGACTTGAGTTCAATTCCCCAGTATCCTTGTAAAGCCAGATGCACAATGGTGCATGTGTCTAGAGTTCATTTGCAATGCCTGGAGGCCCTGGTGCACCTATTCTCTGCCCCTCCCCCTCTCTCTCTGCCTGCAAATAAATAAATAAAATATTTTTTTAAAATGATTATTTATTTATTTATTAGAGACAGAGAGAGAAGGAGAGAAAGAGACAGAGAGAGTGAGAGTGAGAATGGGCACGCCAGGGCCTCTAGCCACTGCAAATGAACTCCAGATGCATGTGCCACCACCTGTATCTGGCTTATGTGGGACCTGGAGAATCGAACTTGGGTCCTTAGGCTTCACAGGCATGTGCTTTAACTGCTAAGCCATTTCTCCAGCCCAACAAAATATATTTTAAAAAAACTAGTTTTGGGCTGGAGAGATGACTTAGTGGTTAAGGTGCTTGCCTACAAAGCCAAAGCACCTCGGTTTGAATCTCCAGGACCCATGTAAGCCAGATGCACAAGGTGGGGCATGCAACTGGAGTTCATTTGCAGTGGCTGGAAGCCCTGGTGCTCCCATTCTCTCTGTGTGTCTCTTTCCCTCTCTCAAATAAATAATAAAAAAAAATTAAACTTAGTTTTGGGCTGGAGAGATGGCTTAGCAGTTAAGACCTTTGCCTGCAAAGC
The DNA here is from genome assembly GCA_036346955.1 of Dipus sagitta. Taxonomy (NCBI): domain Eukaryota; kingdom Metazoa; phylum Chordata; class Mammalia; order Rodentia; family Dipodidae; genus Dipus; species Dipus sagitta. Next base: position 43,594,923 of record CM070777.1, on the reverse strand, counting down.
CAAAGGACCTCAGTTCGATTTCCCAGGGCCCATGTAAGCCAGATGCACAAGGGGGCGCATGCGTCTGGAGTTCATTGTAGTGGCTAGAGGCCCTGGTGTGCCCGTTCTCTCTCTCCCTGTCTCTGCCTCTTTCTCTTTCTCTCTCTCATAAATAAAGAAAAATAAAGTAAATTTTTTTTAAAAAACTAATTTTATGAAGGCACATTTTCCATATCATCTAACTCATTCATTGTAAGTGTATAACGCTGATGTTTGAGGAAGTCTACAAAGTTGTCCACCTATACCATAAATTAATTTGAAGACATTTTCATCACCCCAATAATATCTCTCATGCTTATTTACTGTTAATATCTCCACCTCTCTGCAGCCCCTAAGTTACTACAGATTTCTATACATTTGCCCTTTCAGGATGTCAATATAAATGGTATTGTCTCTTGTGTCTGGTGTCTTTCCCTGAAACTAATGTATCTCTAGTTTATTCCTTTCCATGGTGTGGAAGTACCATGCGTTTTTGTTTAGCCATTACATGTGAAGTCATTTTCTCTCTCCCAGAGGAAGTAGTTAGCACCTAAGGGACCCTCAGAAGAAGCTCATGTGGAGCTCAAGGTGGACCTTCAAGTTTGCACCAGGTAGTTGGTGATTTAGAATAAAGGATGTGGGAATTGTTTTACGGTGGCTAAATGAATGAGAGTGAGAGAAAGAGAGAGACACAGAGAGAATGGGCATGCCAGGGCCTTCAGCCACTCCAAATGAACTCCAGACGCATATGCCACCTTGTGCATCTGGCTTATGTGGGTCCTGGGGAATCGAACCAAGGTTCTTTGGCTTTGTGGGCAAACGCCTCAACCACTAAGCCATCCCTCCAGCCCTGGTAGTGCTTTTTTTTTTTCCTTTGGCTTTTCAAGGTAGGGTTTCACTCTAGCTCAGGCTGACCTGGAATTCACTATGTAATCTCAGGGTGACCTCGAACTCATGGCGATCCTCCTACTTCTGCCTTCTAAGTGCTGGGATTAAAGGTGTCCACCACCACACCCAGCCTGGTAGTCCATTTTTATATACTTTATTTTTTATTTTTGCTTGTGTGTGTGCATGCACACATGTGAGGTGTAGTGTGCGTGTGTGGTATATGCATGTGTATATGTCCTTGTGGTGTCCTACGTGCATATCTACTGTGGCCAGAGTGGAATGTCATGTGTCCTGCTCCTCCTGGTCTTGGTTTAGAGCTGGAGTCTTTTTCTTACTGTTTCTGGAGCTTATGGGGTGCCATTGATTCTCCAGTCTCTGCTTCCTGGCGGGACTGGGGTTCCAGGTGTCCATGGCCATGCCCAGCTGTTTTCTGAGAGGACCCAGATGAAAACAGCACATCAGAACATGAGACTGAGAGGTCAGACAATGACTACTTGGGTCCAAGGATGGGCCTACGTTTCATCTAAAGGTGGACACAGGCGCTCAAAGGGAAGAGATTATTCTAGACTCAGTGCCCACTGAGGCCAGCACCAGAAGCTGGCACCCCTGGCACTTCACAAAGACCTCTAAGATCACTTTCCTATAAGCCCACAAAACTCAGCCAGAGAGAGAACAAAGACTTCCTTGACCTGCCCTCTGCTCTCCTATCAGCGGTTGGGATCCGAGCGCCTGGTACCTGGGGACTACCTCACGCTGTTGGCTGTAGCTAGGAAAGAACACGGATGAAACACGAGATTAGGGACTAGTTCTGTCTGCTGCCTTTTTCACAATGGCAGCAGGTAACTGATTTGAGGCTCAGTGGTGGATTTAGTTACACAGGGGACCTAGGGGTGGGGGTGACATCATTAGCATACAGGGAACCTCTGGGGAGGTGATTCATAAGCATGCAGAGGGAAGGCAACTGAGCTTCCAGTGGATAGATGGAAAACCACCTTAGAAAGATGCATCAACATGTCTGTGTATGTCAATACAGCATATATTCACCTGATGGGTATAAAAGAGAGGGAAGGGATCCAAAGAGCCCACACTCTGGAAAAGCCGTGGAAATAGCTAGTTCTAAGCACCTCATTTTATAGATAGGGAAATTGAGTCCAAACAAAAGAAATGACTTACCTACATACTTAACCTCCATCTCTCCAGCCCCTAAGGTTTTTTTGTTTGTTTGTTTGATTTTTGAAGTTGGGTCTCCTTCTAGCCCAGGCTGACCTGGAATTCACTATGTAGTCTCAGGGCAGCCTCGAACTCATGGCAATTCTCCTACCTCTGCCTCCCAACGGCTGGGATTAAAGGCGTGTGCCACCATGCCTGGCTCTCCCCCAAGTTTTTTTTTAAATTAATTAATTAATTTGAGGGAAAGATAGAGACAGAGAGTGTATGGGTTTTCCAGGGCCCTCAGCCACTGCAAACAAACTCCAGGTACATGTGCCATTTTGTGAATCAGGCTTTACATGGGTACTGTGCAATCAAACCCAGGCCATCAGGTTTTGCAAGAAAATGCCTTTAACTACTGCCCCGAGACCCAAGTAGGTCTTAACCCTTTAGCAGTTAAGTGTGAGTCCAGGCCCCTCACCATAGAAGGAAATTGAATTCTTTCTGGAATTATTCATGTGCTACATTTCATTTCCTAGTTTTAGCTGTTTATATCTTGGCCAGTAGAACTGTTTGTCCCTCAAGGTGAGCCCTGTGTCTACAGTCTAGCTTCTGGGGTGACAGTCACAGCGGGATGCCCTGGGGAAGGAGGGCAGCCAGCACTGACTGGCATTTTGGAAGGGCAGGGATTGTGAGTCGTTGGTAGTGACACACAGATTCTAAGGTGTCAGCTGTTACTTGGTGCCAGGTAGATGTAGCCTTTGGGGAAAGCAGGACCAATGTTGCCACACCTTAGGAGTTTGATGTAAAAAAAACTAGATTGTTTTTAAGGCAAACATCTTTCCCTTACTTTTTCCGCATGGTGTCAAGTCTACATAATGGTTCTCCTTGGCCTGACTTCTATAGGTATGAAGCCCCATAGCCCTCAGCTGGTGATCACTGGTCATTTTTTTTACGGGAACACTGCAGTCCAGAAAGAATTAAAACTTGGGTCTTTGGGCTGAGGAGACGGCTCAGCAGTTAAAGGTACGTGCTTGCTTGATGGCCTGAGTTCAATTCCCCAGTCCCCATGTAAAGCATGACTCACAAAATAACACATGTGTCTGGAGTGCGTTTGTAGTAGCTAGAGGCTCTGGCCTCTCTCTCTGTCTCTGTCTCTCCCTCAAATAAATAAAGTAGTTTAAAAAACAACAACAACTTGTGCCTCCTGTTGTCCTTGTCTACTGTGGGTTTTTCTCCTCACCGCATCTCATAATGTGTGTGTGTGTGTGTGTGTGTGTGCGCGCGTGCGCGCACGCGCGCACACATACACACAGGTGGGCATAATCTACTGAAGAGCCAGAGAGATTTACAGTCGTTGCTTTTAAAAGTGGGCCTAACTGGCATGATTTGTGCATGAGCTATAAAACTGCCCCCTGTCCAGGGGGCTGGAGAGATGGATGGCTCAGAGGTTAAGGTACTTGCCTGCAAAGCCTAATGACCAAGGTTTGAGTCCCCAGTTCTCATGTAAAGCCAGATGCACAAAGTGGTACATGCATCTGGAGTTCATTTGCAGCAGCTAGAGGCCTTGGTACACACCCATTCTCTGTGTATGTGTGTCTCTCTCTTCCTGTAAATAAATAAATAAATAAATAAATAAATAAATAAATAAGTTGCCCCACCATCACAGATTACACCTGTCCTCACTATCTACTCCTGCACCAAGCTTTTTTTACAGCATTATTTCATTTGTGCCCCAAACCCCAAGATGCAAGGGCTTCAGTAATGTTGGGCAGTTGAGGAGACTCAGGTCCAGAGTGGTCTGCCGGATGATGGGATTAAGACGCACAATGGCATTCAAGCTCCATTCTCCCAGTCTAGCCTTCTCCGTCCCTCCCACTCTATGGTTGTGGGTTTCCATCTCCTGACACACAGGATTTTCTTCCTCTCGTTTTTGTTTTTGGCTTCTATGGACATCCCAAACATTTATAAGCCTGGGGTCTTCCTCAGAGTCCAAAGAGATAGAATTTCCCCCAAACAACTAGAGATTTATAGGACTCGGGAGAAAGTTGAGGGGGAAAAAATACCCAGTCCTTTAATCTCCCATGGCCTTGAAGTGTGATGTCATCATTCTCCCCAGTCTTCCTGGAGAAGTAGGATGAAGACTGAAAGAACAAGAGACCTGAAGTTTGACCACACAGAGCCGCCTTACCCTCGTATGGGCCTCACGCTGAAGGTCCTTCTGCAAAATATTGAGTATTTGTAGAATAGAATCAGAGTGAAACATCAGTGTGGAAGCCCCAAGGCTGGCCTGCTTTCCTTGATGTGTAACCCCGTGCCTCTCCAGCCTCTGCCTCCACCGTTGCATTCTGACGCTTCTTTTTCCCTCTTAGAGTAGACTTTGTGATTATACTGAACCCACACACATGGCCCAAGGTGGTCACCTTATCCATTTCAAGGTGTTTGAGTCAAAGAAACAAAGTACCTGTTGCTTGGTAAGGCAGTATATTCATAAGTTTTGAGCCCACTAATATATATGTGTGCGCGCACACACACACACATATATATAAAGATATATACAGACATATATATATATATTCTGTTTTATAAGATCATTCTGAATGTTAAATGCAAAAAAAAAAGTGTTCACTACCACATAAACATACAGAGACATAAATTCTGTCTCTCCTCAGTACCCACAGGGGACATGTTCCAGGAGTCTAGTGAAATCTTAGGATACTGAAGTCCCTAATATAAAATGAAATAGCATTTTCCTAAAATGTGTGCAATCCCCCCATATAGTTTAACTCATCTCTAGGTGACAGATGGTGCCTAATATAGACGAAATGTTATGTAAATAGTTGCAATACTATACTGTCTATGAAATATGATACTTTGTTGTTATATTACATGGTATGGTTTAGGAGAAAGCCATTGTTCAGTAGATATATTTTTTTTAACTGTTTCTCTTTTTAAAAGTTTCTATTCATATGTATTAATTATGTGTAAGAATAGGTTTAATTTCTTCATTATGACATTTTCATGCATTTCTATAATGTTCTTTAATATTCACCCTTCTTTTTTTTTTTTTTCCCCCTTGGTTTTTTCAAGGTAGGATCTCACTTACTCTGGCCCAGGCTGACCTGGAATTAGCCATGGAGTCTCAGGGTGGCCTCGAACTCATGGCGATCCTCCTACCTCTGCTTCCTGAGTGCTGGAATTAAAGACGTGTGCCACCAGGCACCTCTTTAAAAAAAAAAAAAAATTTAGTTATCCAGGTGTGGTGGCGCACGCCTTTAATCCCAGAACTTGGGAAGCAGAGGTAGGAGGATTGCCGTGAGTTCAAGGCCACCCTGAGACTCGATGATGAATTCCAGGTCAGCCTAAGCTAGAGTGACACCCTACCTTGAAAAACCAAAAAAAATTTTTTTAATTAATTTATTTATTTGAGAATGGTAGACACAAAAAGAGAGCGAGAGAGAGAAAATGGGCACGCCAGGGTCTCCAGCCGCTGCAAACAAACTCCAGACACATGTGCCACCTTGTACATCTTTACGTGGGTACTGGGGATTCAAACCTGGGCCATCAGGCTTGCAAGCAAGTGCCTTAACCACTGAATCATCTCTGCAGCCTGCCTCATTGCTCTCTCTTGTCCCTCTGTCATTTCCACTGACTCCTTTCCTCTTCCCAGCTAGTCTTCCTTCTACTTGCATGTCCTTTTGTGGGTGTGTAAACCAGTGATTTCAATATTTATTTGTAGGAGCATGCGTGAGAGGTTATTTACATGAGTATGGCCAACTTACCAGTGGCTACACACTGAAGAAAATCTCTCTCTTCCAGCAACCATTAACTACCTGTAAATCTTCAGGGAAGGGTGAGGGGGGAGTTTCATGAGCTCCTTTCTCCTTCATGGTGGAGCGTGGCTGGGTCCAGTCTTGCTCAGTGAGTCACAGCCGCAGAAAGTTCAAGAGTTCCATGGCCGTGTCATACTTGGGGGACAGAATGCCACAACACTAAACCCCTTGTTCCTGAATTCCTTTTAGTCCCCCTTCTGCAATTTTCCCTGAGCCTTGGAGGGGGTGGTAGAGCTGTCCTATTTAGGCATAAATATTATGCAGTCTTTGACTCTCGACACTTTGACCACTGACAAGTCTCTGCATTAACCACCACCCACTGCTAACAGAGACATCTCTGGCCAAAGCTGAGAGTGGCACACATCTATGGAAGAGCAGAGGCTGAGCATCACATCTTCCCATGGTTGCTGAGAAGTGGCGGTAAAAGTAAGCTAACATTGGCAAGGGAAAGCTGGGTGATAACACGCCAAGACCCTACCAAAGTGACACGCCTCCTCCAGCAAGGCTCCACCTCCCAAATTGCCACCAGCTGGGGATTAAGTATGAGGTTCAGTCACAAACACGTGAGGTTGTGGGGATTCAAACTGCTCCAGGGATACTTAATTTTTGTTTAATTTCCTCTTTGATCCCTCAGAGTAAATACACTCTTGAAATAGACTCAAGTTCTATTCATTTCAAGAACATTTGCTTATTTGGTGCTCTCCTAAGTGGATCCATGGTTACTGTTCACTTTGCTGTGAGCACTTACCCGTTAAATTTGCCTGCCATATTTTAATTATTGAAAGACTTTGTTTTCCTTTTATTTTCACTTTGCTACTTAGGGGGAGGGGAGAAACTGAGGCAACATTCTTGTCATTATTCCTGAGACAATGCAACTATTTATGTCTTAGGTGTTACATGTAATTTAGAAATGGTTTAAGTCACACTGAAAACCATGCATAGGCTATGTGCAAGCAATGTGTACTTCACATGACAGACCTGGGCATCCTCACATTGTGGTGTCCACAGAGGGTCTTGGAACTCATCCACCATGGACACCCATCTGGAATGTAATTAATATCTCAGTCATATTTACTTATATTGGTGACATGTTAAATTATAATATTTAGAGTATTTTCTGTTACATATATCTGCATATTCTGTTACATATAATATTTTATATAAAATATTTTTAAAATAAATTTACCTGTTTTTTTATTGCTTAAATGTGGCTTTTAGAAAATGTAGTATTGGGCTAGAGAAATGACTCAGCAGTTAAAGGCACTTGTTTGCTAGCATGATGGTCTGGGCTCAATTCCCCAGTGCCCACATAAAGCCAGATGCAGAGTGGTGCATGTTTCCTTTCTATTTCTCTTTGCAAATAAATGAAAAATATGTTTTTTAAAAAGAAAATGTTCTCAGCACTCAGGAGGCAGAGGTAGGAAGATCGTCATGAGTTCGAGACCACCCTGAGACCACATAGTAAATTCCAGGTCAGCCTGGACCAGAGTGAGAACCTACTCAAAAAACCAAAGAAGAAAAAGAAAACGTGCCATTATAAATGTGGCTAATATTATCTTTCTTCTGCACAGGGCTGGACTGGCCTTTGGGAATTTTCCATGACCGGCTCTTCTGGCAGAGCCCCCTTCCATCAGAACAGGATCTCTCTACCTGACGTGGCTGGAGAGCTGAAGCAAGGAAGGGAAGACCACTTGCTGGTGGGGTCGTTTGTCTTTCCCATCACTCCCCCACCCCCATCTCATCTAGGCTGGACCTACTGTAGCTGCGCAGCAAGCAGTAAAGCAGGCTTTTACCCTCACCACATCACTAACGACTTCTAACTAGGCTCTCTTTACTTTTGAAACATTTTCATTGAGAATTTTAAAAAATTTCATTCATTCATTCATTTGCAAGCAGAGAAAGAGAGAGAGAGAGAGAGAGAGAGAGAGAGAATGGGCACACCAGGGCCTCCAGCCACTGCAAAAGAACTCCAGACGCGTGCACCATTTTGTGTGTCTGGCTATATATGGGTACTGGGGAGTTGAACCTGGGTGGTTAGACATTGCAGGCAAGCGCCTTAACAGCTGAGCCATCTCTCCAGCCCCTTTACTGAGCATTTTCATATATAAACATACTATAATTTGATCATAGTCCCCTCCTATTACACTCTTTTGTCCTCTCTTCCCCTACCCCTATTCCACTGAGGCCCCTCCTCCTTCCAGGCAATCTTCTGTTTTGATGTCTTCCTTTGTCTTCTGTGTCCAAATGTTGATGGACTCCAAACAGTGCAGCCCTTGTGGGCATAATGATAACCCCTGTGGGGTCATAAGTACACCCTTAACTTCACATCCAAAGGACAGTGTCTCGGGCTGGAGAGATGGCTTAGCAGTTAAGCACTTGCCTGTGAAGGCTAAGGACCCCGGTTCAAGGCTCGACTCCCCATGACCCACGTTAGCCAGATGCACAAGGGGGTGCACGTGTCTGGAGTTTGTTTGCCATGGCTGGAGGCCCTGGCACGCCAATTCTCTCTCTCTCTCTCTGCCTGCTGCTCTCAAATAAATAAATAAAAATGAACAAAGGACAGTGTCTCAAAACATTCATTTCCATCCTGTGGCTCTTACATGCTTTCTTCCCCTCCCCCCTCCCTCAATGTTCCCTGAGCTTTGGAGGGCATGATAGAGATGCCTGATTGAGTGTTGAGCTCTCAACAACCTCTTATAGAGCTTTATTGAGTTTTGAGTCTCCTCAGTGTCTACCACCACCATCTCCATAGAGAAGCTTCTCTGGCTGTAGTGAGAGCAGCCCTCGTATTCTTCCCACCACCTCCTCTGCCATGTTCCCTGAGCCCTGGTGGGGGGCACTCTAGAACTCTCACAAGTGCCAAGACCACATAGGCATTCAGAACGTGTCAGGAAAGGCAGGAGGTTGGCTGGGACCTGCATTGGTGTTTGTGGGATTCCAGGCATCTGAACTGCTGGAAAGCTTTTGCCACTCTGACTTACCTGTGTGAGAAAAGCCATGTTCCTGGATGGAAAATCATGAGATCCACAGTGGCTATCCTCTCAGAGACTCCAATCTGCACAAACCATTCCAATCAAGTGGTCAGGTAGAAGAGATTCACGAGGCATCACACAGCAAGACAGTTCCAGTTAAGCTTCTGGCCTCTGAGGGTCTCTTCTACAGCTGGTAGTTTGCCCTGGTGTTGTTGTATTTCCACCAAAAGGGAAGTTTTCCTCCTGGGCGAAGGGGAGAAGTTCTCAAAACTTGTAAGAAAGGTATAAGAGCTCAGCCGTGTACGGTGGCACACGCCTTTAATCCCAGCACTCGGTAGGCAGAGGTAGGAGGATCACCGTGAGTTAGAGGCCACCCTGAGACTACAGAATGAATTCCAGGTCAGCCTGAGTTAGCGTGAGACCCTACCGTGAAAAACAAAAAACAAAAAACAACAACAACAAAAATATATAAGAGCTCATAAGAAACAAGATTCACAGGCCCCTCTCTAGGGTTATATAAGCAGCAAACAATTGCTGGGAGAGAGAAGTTTTTGGTTTTTTTTTTTTTATTGCACGTGCACCTGTATGTGGGTATGATGTATATTCATGTATATTCATGTGTGTGTGTGTGTATGTGTGGTGTGTTAGAGAACAATTTGAGTGTCTTCCTCAAGAATGCCATCCACTTTTTGTTGATACAGGAACTCCCATTGGCCTGGAGCTCACCCATTGGCTCGCCAGTGGGCTCCAGGGATCCTCCTGTCTCCTCTCCAGTGCTGGAATTATAGGTGCATAGCGCCAGAGCCAGCATTTTTTTTATAGGTGCTTGGGGATCAAACTCATGCTCTTGCAGGAAAGCCCAGTAAAGTCTTTGGTTCACCAACCTAGATTTGGGTGGAATTGTTTCTTTGGTTTTTCATCAGCGCCTTATCTGGTGTAAAGAGACCTTTGTCTGTCTGTCCTAGGAAGAGCCGTGCAGTACTTGGCTTGGCATAAGGTGGCATCTCTGTTTGCAGACGCTGTTCCACCTTTGACTTTATTCAAAGTCTGGCTCACCTACCAGCAAGACTGGGACCTCCTAGCAACGCAAAAGCTCGTGCTTTGGTATTAGTCTGGGTCTTTAGGCGAACAGAACCAACTGGATATTGTTACGTGATAGACACAGATGTAGAAGCCATATATTTATTTGATAAGGGGTTAGCTTATGTAATTGTGAGGCCTGATGACTCCAAAACTGGCACAGGAAGTTGGAATCCGAGAGGGTACTTGGATTTCAGCTTGAATCCAAGGCAGAAATAGAGACAGGATGTCTCTTTTCTTCCCTCTGAGAACTTCGTTGTTTCAGTTGAGATCTTTGACTAATTGACTAAAACCTACTCCCATATAAGTAATGCTAATACGAAAAAAAAATAAGTAATGCTAATATGTTTTCGTCGGAGCCTAGTAATTTAAGTACTAATCTCACGCAAAATATCCTTGCCATCTGCAAAGTCTAGACTGACGTTGGGTCAAGCAACTGAGTACCATGGCTTACCAGAGTGGAAACACATTAACCATCACATACCACCCCTAGCCTTACTCATGGAATCGGCAGTTTAACAAAATCCTCAGGGAAGAGTTGTCAGTGCATGAAAGTCAGAGAAGCAAAGCCTTTATGTCTTAGGTGGTCCTTCTCCAGATAGGCCAGATCCCTTTCTAAGTCCCCAGCCACTTCTTCTGAACTTGAAGTTAACATCGGGGAGAATGAGACAAGAAGATGCTCGACCTATCACACTGTGTGTTCCATAGTAGTCTCATATATTGTGAAAACCAAAGTTCCAGCAATGCCAGCCATTTCTCACAAACTCTTAAAAACTTCCGGCCGCAATATCAGGATCTTCAAAGGCAAGGACTATATCTCTTCCATTTTCTTCTTTACCCCAAGTTATAATACCCAATACACAATGAGAATCCAATAAGCAGTATTGATAAATCACAGTCTGTCTCCCATCTTTAATATATAGATTGTTAGTAGAAAAGTAACCAGCTATGAAAAGTATATAAAAGCCTAGGTCCTTGAGCCAGGCAGGCATATGATAAATGCTTGGGAATCATTACTGTGCATAGTGGTGAGAGCACATGGACTGAATGAGCAAATGAAGTCCCAATTAACATGCAAACCCAATTCCCTGGGTTAATAGAATAGGGATCGGTGAATGGCAAGAGATGGATGAGTTTATAGAATAGAAACAGGTGTGAGGCTGGAGAGATTGCTCAGGTGGTTAAGGCACTTGCCTGCAATGCCTAACAAGCCGGCTTGGATTCCCCAGTACCCTCCTCAAGCCAGGTGCACAAAGCGGTGCGTTCAACTGGAATTCATTTGCAGTGGCTAGAGGCCCCGGTGCACCCATTCTCCCCCCACCCCACACACACTTCCAAATAAATAAAAATAAATATTTTTTTTTAAAAAATAAACAGATGTGTTGGTTACAACCAACAACAAAGAGTAAGGTGGGAATCTTGGCATTTCTGATAGAGAAAATGTCATTGGTACCTACAATAATCTTGGGAGATATTGTTAGAATTTTACAGAGGACTCTAGAAACCCCTTGGGGGCCAATTTAAATGTTTCCTACATGCGAGTACACACACACAAGCAGACAGGCGAGGGAGGCTAAACATGTAGCTAGTTTGGAAGATGCTTACCTAGCATGTTCAAATCCTAAAACCGTAGAAACCAGGCATGATGATATATGGCTTTAATCTGTGCACTTGGGATGTGTGGAGGCAGGAGGCTCAGGAGTTCAGGGTCATCCTAGGCTACACAGTGAGTGTGAGGGCAACCAGGGTTACGTGAAACCCTATCTAAGAGCAAACAACAACAACATAAATGAAAAGTACCCATCAGAGCCGAAAGGTGGGGAAATAGTCTGATCTAATCCTGAAAGCATTCGCAGATATCTTGCTTGTCCCTCGAAGTCAAGTTTCTTTGTGGATCATCAATGTTGACTCTTGAGTACTAATACACGTGTAATTAACTGAACAAATATAATGAACCTATCTGCAGTGACATGATCGCTGGGTGCCGAATCCCATTAAAGCACATTTAATTAAAAGTGCATTAAACCTTCAAGCTTGTGAACACACCCTGTACTTCTTCAAAGCTACCCTCTCCATTAAAGCCTTCCCCACTATTAACGATGCGTCAGCCTGTGACCCTTTGGGCATGACCGACTGAGGTGAGATGGCACTTGACTGCCTGTTCCAGTATCTCACAAGCACTAATGGATTTAAATCAGGGAGATTAATTCCATTCACTCGGCTTCTTGTTTCTAAAACAACTGTCACATCGAGCTTAATTGCTGAAGGTGGTTGAAGGCACTGGGAGGTTGGAGCCTCCTGAAGTTGGTTAGTAGCCAAACATCAATTATTTGGTCTATTGTGCAGGGATATAAGCATGATTAAAACCCAGACAGCTCAGTGACCCTTGTTTACCATTGGCTTCCATCTTCTCTTTAGCAGTCAAGGTTTTATAGACCCGGGAGACTGTGGGGAGATGCAATGGAACTCTGTCTGCCCTCAGAGCCTTGCTCTTCCACCCTGGCACCCCGTTTCTTCCAGCTGGGCATCCTGCACTGCTCTGCTCCCTTGCCTTTTGGCCTAGTTAAATCCCAAATGTTGCTTGAAGTAAACAAAATGAGCAAGGCGACCAAGTCACCAACAAAGGAAACCCAAAGTTTCTACCTGTGTGAAGTACCAACCCATTAGCAAAATGAAAAAGAAAACAAAAAGTGTGCATGCATCTCACATCCTCACTGGCCCCTCCCACAAGCCAGTCTCCAGTACAGGTGTCATTTCCAAGCCCCCTTTCCGAAGGGGAGTTCTAAGGCACGTAAGGGGACTATAAAATCACCCATCAATCCGGGAGTGGTGGCCCACGCCTTTAATCCCAGCACTTGGGGGCCAGAGGTAGGAGCATCGCCACGAGTTCGAGGCCACCCTAAGACTACATAGTGAATTCCAGGTCAGCCTGGGCTAGAGTGAGACCCTACTTCGAAGCCCTCCCCCCCCAATAATAATAATAATAAAAATAATAATAAATAAATTTTAAAAATCGCCATCACATTGAGGGGATCTGAACGCCCAATCTCTTGAAACAATTTCATGCTTTTCTGGGAAATCTCTGGCACATTGTTTAATGTGCTGCTGATTCACTGAGATTTGGCAAAAACTACCTTTCTGCTGGGTGAGAGCAGGAAAAGGCCTGTCTCGAAGTGGCGCAGTAGGAAAAGGGAAGACGTGGTAATGGGCCCTGCCTGGTTGGCTCCATGGAAAGCCAGTAAGGCTCTTCTGCCGGAGGTTCACGCTGTGCGTGACGTTGGTGACGTTGACTCCGGGGGTGTGGCTTGTGCGCTGTTACAGCGCCCTCAGGATGTCCTGCTGTAGTCGTCCCCAGATTCTCCGTCATGTTTCAACCCATGTTGTCATTGTCCACTGGCCTCTGCAAGTTACAGATTGGGTCCTGGCGCTGAGGACACGCCCCTGGGTCTGAATTCTGCCCACTCTCACCAAGGATGCTGCTGAAGTCTTTCCAGAGCCATCTTGCCTTGCTAGGAACCCTTTTTAAAATTTTATTTATTGGGGCTGGAGAGATGGCTTAGCCGTTAAGCTCTTGCCTGTGAAGCCTAGGGAGCCCCGTTTGAGGTTCGATTCCCCAGGACTCATGTAAGCAGATGCACAAGGTGGTACATGCATCTGGAGTTCGTTTGCAGTGGCTGGAGGCCCTGGCACACCCATTCTGTCTCTCTCTCTCTCTGCCTCTTTCTCTGTCGCTCTCAAATAAATAAAAATTTATTTATTTATTTAGAAAGAGAGAGAGAACGGGTGCACCAGGGCCTCTAGTCACTGCATACAAGCTACAAACACACACACACGCCCCCTTGTCCATCTGGCTTAAGTGGGTACTGGGGAATGGAGCCTGAGTCCTTAGGCTTTGCAGGCAAGCGCCTTAACCGCTAAGCCATCTCTCCAGCCCTAGGGACCCTCTTTGAGTGGTGGTCCTTCACTTTCATCTTCAGTGCCAAGCTGTTGTCCTAAAGCATCCATCACGCCGTGGAGCCTCAATAAATGGCCGGCGCAAGGGGCTGCCCAGTAGCATGTCACCAGCCTGGTTCATGCATGGAGCCCTCACTAACTGTTGACAGCCTTCTGAATTTCCACTCTGTCTAGTACTTCCGGCAAATGCACATTCCAGGAAAGCATCCTCGGAGTTTCAGTCTGTAGGGCATTGCAGGGTAACGCTCACTTAGGAAGTGTGGCCCGTGGTTGCTTGTTCCCTCGTCCTTACTGAGAAGGCGGCAAAGGCGTGCTTTTACGCTGTGGGTTTATGAGTCCGCTGTGGAACCTTCCCCACAGCAGCCATTTCTTCACATCCTATGGGACATTTAGAAGTCAGTGGATCTGGTCCTACAAGAGTGGGGCTGCACTCGAAGGAGAAGGCTGAGACCAGAAGGTGCACGTTATAATGCATTATATCTAAATGTATATCAGTACCTGCTAACAAAAAGAGTCCAACCCTTCCTTCATTTGTTCTGTTCTGTCTTTTGCCCTAATTATATTACGAAATAAAACAAGTCAGGCCTGGCAGCGCACGTCTTAAATCCCAGCACTCGCGAGGCAGAGGTAGGAGGATTGCTGTGAGTTCAAGGCCAGCCTGAGACTACAATAGTGAGAACAAGACCCTAATTCAAAAAAAGAGGTGGTGGGGGGGGGCTGAAGAGATGACTCAGCGGTTAAGGCCCTGGTTCGATTCCCTAGTACCCATGTAAAGCCAGACGTACAAAGTGGTGCATGCACCTGGAGTTTGTTTGTAGCCACAAGGGAGCCTGGTGCTCCCATACTCACTCTCTCTCTCTCCATCTCTTTTGGTGATTGTAAATAAATAAATATTTAAAAAAAGAAAAAGAAAAACAGTGTTTGTGTGTCTTAAAAAGAAGAAGAAGAAGAGGAGGAGGAAATAAAACAAGCCTGTGACTCACTCACTGAGGAGACTTTGTTAACTACCTTAAGTTGGCTCAGCCAGCAACTGGGGACCTAACTCTGTCCAGAAAGTAAGGCGCTAAAAAAGATGGGAGAACAAGGGTTTTTAGAGGTTTGACCCATGCTCATAAGCCAAATGATATCCAACTGAACACAATAATCTAATATTCAATGATGTAAACACCATGTTCGGGCTGCAGAGAGGGCTCAGTGCGTTGTGGACCTAGCTTCAATTCCCCAGTACTTATGTAAAGCCAGATGTACAAAGTGGCACATTTTTCTGAAGTTAGTTTGTAGAGGCTAGAGAGAGACCCTGGCACATCCATATTATCTATTCAGTCTCTCTCCACACAAATAATTGTTTGTAGTGGCAGGAGGCCCCAGAGCACTCATAACAATCAATCAATCAATCAATAATTTTTTGGGGGGGGAGGTTTCAAGGTAGGGCCTTGCTCTAGCCCAGGCTGGCCTGGAATTCACTGTGTAATTTCAGGGTGGCCTTGAACTCACCATGATCCTCCTACCTCTGCCTCCTGAGTGCTGGGATTAAAGGGATGTACCACCATGCCCTGCTCCAGTAAAATTTTTAAGAAAGCAAAATTTCTTGGCCATAGACCCAAGTTTATCTGTGTAGTCTCATCGATTTTTAGCAGGTATCATCACTGCCTTCCAAGCATTCAGCATCCACAGGTAGCTTCTCCCTAAAGGATCTCTGGATACAAGGGAGGCTGGAGCTCCAGCACAGCCCTCAAGCAATGAGGTCAGGAGTAAAGAACTGCAAATGTCAAATACAAGCAACAGAAACGAAAGCTTGCCAATCAATCCACAGGCTGATGAACTTAATAGACAGTTTTCAAGAGAAGCACAAATGGCCAACTGATATTTCAAAACATGTTCAACATCCTCAGCTGTGAGGGAAATTCAAATTAAAGCCAGTCCAAGATTCCATCACGCCCCAGTCAAGCGTTGAGGATGTGGGGAAAGAAGAAGCCTTATTCACTGTTTGTGGAAGTGCAAACTGACACAACCATTATGGAAATCAGTGTGGAGGTTCCCCGTAAAGCTAAAAGTTGGAGGCTAGGGAGATTGCTCAACGGTTTAAGGCACTTGCTTGCAAAGCCCACAGGCTGAGTCCAGTTACCCAACCACTTATGTAAAGCTGGACAGACGTTCATTTGCAGTGGATTGAGACCCTGATGCAAATGAATAAACTTTCAAAAGGCTAAAATAGGGCTATCATATGGCCCAGCTATACCACTCCTGGCCTTATACCCAGAGAACTGGGTATCCTCCCACAGGTACACTTGCACATCCGTGTTCACTGTTGCTCTAGTCACAATAGTTCGGAAATGGAATCACCTTAGGTTTACATTGACTGATGAATGGATAATGAAAATGTGGTGCATACACCCAATGGGAGTTTATTCAGCTGTGAATTTATGAAATTTGGAGGAAAATTGGTAGAACCAGAAAATATTGTACTAGATAACCCAGGTCCGGATTGACCCACTGAACATGTTCTGTCTTGTATGCACATCCTAACTTTGAAGTTTTAGATCTGTGTGTCTAAGTTGGAATGATGCTTGCAAAGGCCTGAAAGCAAGAAAGGGTCATGGCCCAGGAGGGGGTTACTTCTGGGAGAAGGATAGCAGAGAGCAAGTGATATAATAATGGTTGGGAAGAATACAGGGGGATGGAAAAGCTTACATGAGGACAGGGGAAAGGAGGTGGTGGAAAAGATAGGCTTGGGTGGAAGGTCAATCAAAACTAAGAATGGGGCTGGAGAGATGGCTTAGCGGTTAAGGTGCTTGCCTGCAAAGCCTAAGAATCCATGTTTGAATCTCCAAGTCCCACGTAGCCAGACGCACAATGAAGCAAGTGCACAATGTCACACATGTGCCACAAGGGGGCAACTGTCCCTGCTTGCAGCAGATGAAGGCCCTGACATGCCCATTCTCTGTCTCTCTCTCAAAATTAACAAAAAAAAAAAAAAAAAAAGAAAGAAACAAAAACTAAGGATGTATGGAAAAGCCATATGGAAACCTACATTATTTTTATTTTTATTTTATTTGAAAGAAAGAGAGAGAGAGAGAATAGGCATGCCAGGGCCTCCAGCAACTGCAAATGAAGTCTAGATGCATGTACCACCTTGTGCATCTGGCTTACGTGGGTCCTTGGGAATTGAACCTGGGTCCTTTGGCTTTGCAGGCAAGTACCTTAACAGCTAAGCCATCTCTCTGTCCCCCTATATTTTTATTTGTTTATTTATGAGAGTGAGAGAGAAGCCACATTGTGTGCATGTGTCACCTTGTGAGTCTGGCTTACAGGGAGGGTCAAACCTGGGTCCTTAGGCTTCACAAGCAACTGCCTTAACCACTAAATCATTTCTCTAGCCCTGGAAACCTACTTTAAAGCTAATTTAAAAATATAATTTTTAAAGCTGGGCATGGGGGTGGCACATGCCTTTAATCCTAGCATGCCGAGGTAGGATGATCACTAAAACTTTGAGGCCAGCCTGAGGCTACATAATAAATTCCAGGTCAATCTGGACTAGAGCAAGATCCTACCTGAAAAACTAATAATATTAATGATAATAATATAATTTTATAAAGAATATGAAAGGAGGTACTCTGCATGGGTGGATAATGCTGCTCCAGAAGCCATGGGTTATAAAATGAAAATCTTTGTCAGATATGGGATACATCCCTATGAACTGGTTGGTCAGGAGGCCCCAGAGACCTTCCCTCTCCAAAACAATACAAACTATTTGCATTGCTCCTGGTTGCTTGCCAAAACTAGATGGTAAGAACCTACTGCTGAAGGAGTGATTGCAATATTGTTGTATTGCAATACTGTTGACATATATCAATCTGGAACTGATCTGGAAGCTTCCTTTCTACTAGCTGCCCTTTGGTAGTGCTGGAAGGTGCTATGCAGGCTGCTGGGATAGAAAACTCATCGATGGTTATACAAAGCTGTGGGATCTGCATGCTAGAATACAGACAGGTAAGATATGCCCCCTGGTGCAATAGTGGCATGATTGTTATGGAGGTAACCAACTACTTTCTGCCTTTAAAAAATTTTTTATTCATTTTTATTTATTATTTATTTGAGAACAACAGACAGAGAAAGAGGCAGAGAGAGAAAGAGAGAATGGGCACACCAGAGCCTCCACCCACTGCAAACGACTCCAGACTTGTGCTCCCCTTGTGCATCTGGCTAACGTGGGTCCTGGGGAATCGAGCCTCGGACCAGGGTCCTTAGGCTTCACAGGCAAGCGCTTAACTGCTAAGCCATCTCTCAAGCCCTGCCTTTTTTTTAAAAATAGGAATTCATCCTTGGTAGTATAAACATAATTGAAAGCCCACAGGCTAGAGTGGTCAGAGGCCCTAAAGGGAAAGCTACTGCTATCGCTTCACTTAGTGAGTAGGTTGTCAAAATGCCTTTACATATTTTTATCCATAGTTTACTGTTTCTCTTGGTGTTGGTCAGAGAAGTTTCTTTTTACAGTGAGTGGTGGTTCAGGCAGAGACTTGTAACTGGTCAAAGTGCTGCAAATAAGTGATTATTGAGTACTCAGTCCTAAACTGAAAATCTATGTCACCCTGTCCAAGGCCCAGGAAACACCATGGAAGAGAAAATGAGAAGGAATGTAAGAGCTGGAGGATGCAGGGAAGTGCTGTGTACATTGTCTGCTGGAGGTGACATGCACTGCACTCATGAACTCGCAGTGGCTGTGGTTACTTGCAAGAAAGCTGCACAATATGGTTCCTGTAGCATTCCATCATGCATAGAGGGAGGGCTCATGAGGCCTACCCTTCCCTGAGGAAGTACTGATAAGGAATGGTTACTTGGGAAGGGAGAGACGCTTTCTTCAGTGGTATAGTCACTGGAAAGTTATCCATGCTCCAGTAAATAAGTCCCCACCTATGTTCATACAAGCAACTCGAATTAAACTCAGTGGGACATGGGGAGGACCGTGAAACAGGAAGAGGAGTAGTTGGAAAGAAGAAAGGACTAAGTAGGAAAATGTTTAGCACCATTAATTATTAGAGAAATATGAGAAATATGTTATAACCACCATAGGATGTCATTTCTTTTTTTAAATATATTTTTATTGACAACTTCCATAACTACAGACAATAACCCATGGTAATTCCCTCCCTCTCCCTACTTTCCTC
Organism: Dipus sagitta; assembly: GCA_036346955.1. NCBI lineage: Eukaryota > Metazoa > Chordata > Mammalia > Rodentia > Dipodidae > Dipus > Dipus sagitta. Next base: position 43,575,864 of record CM070777.1, on the reverse strand, counting down.
TTTGTAACTACACTCTTCATCATACCCCTTCCCCCTCTCAATCAGTCTATCTTTTATTTTGATATCATGATTTTTTTCTTCCTCTTATGATGGTCTTGTGTAGGTAGTGTTAGGCACTGTGAGGTCATGGATATCCAGGCCATTTTGTGTCTGGCGGAGCACTTTGTAAGGAGTCCTGGCCTTCCTTTGGCTCTTACATTATTTCTACCACCTCTTCCGCAATGGAGCCTTGGAAGGTGTGATAGAGATATTGCAGTGCTGTGCACTCCTCTGTCATTTCTTCCCAGCACCATGGTGCCATCTGAGTCATCCCAAAGTCACTGCCATCTGAAAAGAGAAGGTTCTCTACCAAAAGTGAGAGCAGCATTAATATATGGGTATGAACATTAAGAGAAGTGCTTACTGGGCAGTTTGGTGAGCATAGTATGTACATTTAGCCAGACACCAGCAGACATTATACCTCTAGGGCTCATAACTACCCCTGTTGTAGGTTTTCAGTATCAGGGATGTATGTATCAGTATCAGGGAGTGAGCCTCCAGTCCAATTAGAGACTGGTTGGTTTTCCCATAACAGACATGCCACTGTTGCACCCATTGGCTCATTTGGTCTGCTAGCCAAATTTAAGACTTGCATTGTCCACTGTTGAGTATCTTCATTGGTTATTTCTCTCTCTCCTATTGAACTACATGCAGCATAGCTTTTTCCAGCTTTCTGTCAGTTGGTCTATATGGAAGAGGTTTTCAGCTCAGTTACAACAGGATTTTGCAGTGATCTTGCAGCCCAAGTATGTGGAGTCTTCAACAATAAGGTCTTACAATCTATTCCTGGTGAGAAACCAAGAGCCTTGGCAATGGCCTGTATTGTTTTGAGGGAATCAGGAACCTCCTTGGGCAAAACTCACAGGAAGGTATCCCATCCCTGGCACTGAAAATTTTCTAGTAACAATCTATGGCTTTTGGGTGTTCCATTGTCCAAAAAAGTAAGTTTCCATATGACTTATTCATACCCTCTTAGATTTTGATTAGTCCTCCCCCTAACTTTTCCTTTATTAAATCTCTTCCCCTGACCTCAATTAGGCCTTTCCACTCCCATTAATCTGCTGTTCTACTTGCATATATATAATACCATCCTATTAAGTCCCCCCCACCCCTTTCTATTCCCTTCATATCTCCTTCTAGCTTACTGTCCTCTGCTGCTGAGTTTTATTCCAACTCACATAGAAGTCCAATCATTTGTAGCTAGGATCCACATATGAGAGAACATGTAACATTTGGCTTTCTGGACCTGGGTTACCTCACTAAGTCTAATCCTTTCCAGATCCATCTGTTTTCCTGCAAATTTCATAATTTCATTTCTTTACTGCTGAGCATAACTCTATTGTATAAATGTGTCACATCTTCCTTATCATCAGTTCAGGGACATCTAGGCTGGTTCCATTTCCTAGCTATAGTGAATAGAGTGACAATAAACATGGTTGAGCAAGTATCTCTAAGGTAGTGAGAAGAGTCATTAGGATATATGCCTAGGAGTGATATAGCTGAGTCATATGGTAGATCTATTTTTAGCTGTCTCAGGAACCTCCACACTAATTTCCACAATGGTTGCACCAGATTGCATTCCTACCAACAGTGTAGAAGGGTTCCTCTTTTTCTGCATCCTCACAAGCATTTATTGTCATTTATTTTCATGATGGTAGCCAATCTGTCAGGAGTGAGATGGAATCTCAATGTAGTTTTAATCTGCATTTCCCTGATGGCTAGTAGGATATCACACTGCTAGGATGGCTGATATAAAAACATAATAGCAAGTGTTGGTTCAGGATGGTGATTAGAACCCTGGCACATTGTTGGTGGGATGATGTTATAACCACGTTGGAAAACCACATAGTAGTTAAGTTCAAAATAGAACTACGTGATGATCCAGAAATTCCAAGTCTGCATATACACCACCCATAAAACCTGGGGCTGGAGAAGATGGCTTAGCAGTTAAGACGTTTACCTCCAAAGCCAAAGGACCCTGGTTTGATTCCCTAGGACCCATGTAAGCCAGATGCACAAGGAGGTGCATGCATCTTGAGTTCATTTGCAGTTGCTGGAGGCCGTAGTGCACCCATTCTCTCTCTCCCTCTCTCTCAAATAAATAAATAAAATATATTTTAAAAAATTAAAAAGGGGTGGAGAGATGGCTTAGTGGTTAAGTGCTTGGCTGTGAAGCCTAAGGACCCTGGTTCAAGGCTCAATTCCCCAGGACCCATATAAGCCAGATGCACAAGGTAGCAGCACATGCATCTGAAGTTCGTTTGCAGTGGCTGGAAGCCCTAGTGCACCCATTCTCTCTCTCTCTCTCTCTCTCTCTCTCTCTCTCTCTCTCTTCTCTCTCTCTCTCTCTGTCTGTCTGTTGCTCTCAAATAAATAAATAAAAATAAACAAAAAAATTTTAAATTAAAAATATTTTTTAAAAACGTGCAAATGTTTCAAAGATACATTTGTATACTTATGTTTGAAACAGCAGTCCATGACAGTCAAAACATAGCAAAGGACTGGAGAGATTTCTCAGCAGTTAAGGTACTTGCCTGCAAATCCTAACAACCTAGGTTTGACTTCCCAGTACCCATGTAAAGCCAGATGTACAAAGTGGTGCATGCATTTGGAGTTTATTTGCAGTGGTGAGAGACCCTGGCATGCTCTTTCTCTCTGTGTCTGTCTATATCTCTCTGCTTGCAAATTAAAAAAAAATTTTTTTTGAAAAGCTAGAAAGAACACTAGCCCATGTTAACAAAGCATGCCTATATGTGCCATGAAATATTACTGAGACTTAAAAGGGAAGGCAATTCTAGGACACATTACAATACAGGTGAACACTGAGCAGGCTACACTAAATCAATAAACCATTCACAAAAGAACAGACACTGTGTGGTTTCAACCTATGCAGTGCCTGGAGCACTAAGAGTCTGCAACAGACTATAGGAAGATGCCAAAGACTGAGGGAAAATGGAAATAAAAGTTGTTGCTTAATGGATACAGAGGTTTTTTTAGAAATATTTTTATTTATTTATAAGGAGAGAGAGGGAGCAGGAGGGAGAGACAGAAGAAGGAGAAGGAGGAGGAAGAGGGGGAGGAGGAAGAGAAGAAGAAGAAGAAGGAGGAGGAGGAGGAGGAGAAGGAGGAGAAGGAGAAGGAGAAGGAGAAGGAGAAGGAGAAGGAGAAGGAGAAGGAGAAGAAGAAGGGGATTGGGGCCTCCGGCCACTGCAAATGGATTCCAGACGCATGCGCCACTTGGCGTATCTGGCTTTACGTGGGTACTAGGTAATTGAACCTAGGCCATCAAGCTTTGCAAACAAGTGCCTTTAACTGCTGAGCCATCTTCCCAGCCTCGAAAATATTTTTGAATCAGTATAAAGTTAAAAGACCTAAAGGTGAAGAACTGTAAATGGGAATATTGCAAATCCTGGCTTTACCCATTGCGCTGTGTGACGCTATGACAGGTGCTTGACCTGCCTGACTCCCAGGTTCTTTACTAGCCCAGTAAGGGGGTAGGGGCTTGGGGGGGGGGAGATGTGCTATCTGACACCGCTTCTATCTCTGCACAGTGATCAGGAACTTGCCGGAAGTCAGTTGGTAGAACCAAATGAGGGTGGGAAAAGGAAGGGGTGAGCCAACCCGTTCAACCAGCTCCACTGGAGGCCCTGACTTTGATCTACACCTCAGCCATTTCAAGTTTCCTCTAGCAAGATTGCTCAGGCTTTTTTTTTTCACCCTGACTGATATGTATGAGGTACCCACAACTAGGGTTAGAATATTCACTTGTGTATTTTACATTCAATAAATAATTATTACCTGCCTACCTACTAGGTGCAGGCAGCAGAAAGAATTTTGTGACTAAAACACCCCTGTTGTTTCACTCACATAGTCTCATTCCAGGGCTATGCATCTCAGAATGGGGGTCCCAGACCAGCAGCACCACCATTGCTATGTTAGAAATATACATTTACAGGGCAAGGCTGGAGAGATTGCTCAGTGGTTAAGGGACTTGTCTGCAAAGCCTAAGGACCCAGGTTCGATTCCTCAGTACGCAAATAAAGACAGGTGCACAAGGTGACGCATGTGTCTGGAGTTCATTTGCAATGCCCTGTCGCACCCATACACACACACTCTCTATCTACCTCTTTCTCTCTCAAGTAAATAATAAATAAAATATTAAAAAAAGAAATACAAGTTCACAGACCCTAGGTAGACCTACTGAATCAGGAACTCCATTTTCGGAGGGATCTGGGAACCTGTAATTCCAGCTCTTGAGAGGTAGAAGCAGGAGGATCAGGAGTTCAAGGTCATCCTTGGCTACATAGTGAGTTGGAGGTCAACCTTGGATGCATCAGACCTTGTCTTGATAGAAAAGAAGAAAAAAGAGGAGAGAGGGGAGGGAGAGGGAAATATAAGGAAGAGACACAGGACTGGAAGCACCTTTCTAATTCTAAAATACGCTCCACTAAAAGACATTCTGTTAGGATCTTCAGGCGTAAGATACTTCATTAGCTATCACAGCACATTATTTAAGTAAAATTATGATCAAGATTCCTAAGAGAACCAGGCATGGTGGCACATACCTTTAATCCCAGCTCTCTGGAGGATGAGGTAGGAGGATTGCTTTGAGTTTGAGGCCAGTCTGGACTATAGAGTGAGTTCCAGGTAAGCCTGGGCTATAGTGAGACCCTGACTATAAAAAGGGGGGACTGGAGGGATGGCTTAGTAGTTAAGGTGTTTACCCGCAAAGCCTAAGGACCCAGGTTCAATTCCCCAGGACCCACGTTAGCCAAGACGCACAAGGTGGTGCACGTGTCTGGAGTTTGTTTGCAGTAGCTGGAGGTTCTGGCGTGCCCATTCTTTCTCTCTCTTTTTCTCTCTCTCTGTCAAATAAATAAATAAAAATAAAATATTTTTTAAAAGGTGGGGGGACTTACAAAGGTTGGGGAGATTGCTCAGTGGGTAAAGTTTGCTTGTAAAGGCCTACCGGCCTGGGTTTGATTCCTCAGTACCCATGTAAAATCAGATGCACAGAGTGGCACATGCATCTGGAGTTTGTTTGCAACAGCTGGAGGCCCTGGAACACCCATTTTCTCTTTTCCCTCGCTCTTTTTCTGTATGTCTCTTTCTCTGTGTCTGCTTGTCAATGAAAAAAAAAAATGTTTTTTAAAAGACCCACAAGAGGCAAAAGTTCTGAGTGTTACCAGGATGGTGGCCAGGTCTGTGGTTTCAAGAAAAAAAAAAAAAAGTGTATAGCATATTTCTGTTTATAGGTAGTTTTAAAATAAAACATTTGCCTTTAAGCAATCTAGCTGTAGAAGGACACACCAGAAATTGCCAAATGGTGTTTTGTATTTCAGAGAGCGAGAGAGAGATGGGAGTCAAAAGCAGAAAAGAGTTAGCCTTTGGTTTATATATCATTAGAGGTCCCTTTTCCTGCCTGGATTTACTCGGGGCTGCAGGACAGCTCTGTTAACCTCTCTGTCTCAGCATGTGATGTAATCACCCAGGCAGACAGCTTTGGGGATAGTCTGTCTTCTCAACCTTGACATCCAGCCTTCTTGGTTTCCTCTATTCATTGAGCGGTCTCTCCTGTCTTCTCCAGGGTCTTGCCATGTGGTGGGTGAGACAGATGAGAAGGCGGTAGTTACAAAGTGGCTGAGGGGAGAGGGTGTATGTGTGTGTGTGTGTGTGTGTGTGTGTGTGTGTGTGTGTGTGTGTGTTGGTGATGATGATGGCTTGGCAAATGTTAAGCGGTCAGATTGTTTTAGAAACTGCAGGGGGATTTTTTTTGAGATTTTTTTTATTTTTCTTAATTTTTATTAACATTTTCCATGATTATAAAAAATATCCCATGGTGCTATCCTCCCTCCCCCCACTTTCCCCTTTGAAATTCCATTCTCCATCATATCCCCTCCCCATCTCAATCAGTCTCTCTTTTATTTTGATGTCATGATCTTTTCCTTCTCTTATGATGGTCTTGTGTAGGTAGTGTCAGGCACCATGAGGTCATGGATATCCAGGCCATTTTATGTCTGGAGGGAGGACGTTGTAAGGAGTCCTACCCTTCCTTTGGCTCCTACATTCTTTCCGCCACCTCTTCCGCATTAGACCCTGAGCCTTGGAAGGTGTGATCGAGATGTTACTCAGTATTCCAGTCACTTCTTTCCAGCACTCTGATACCCTCTGAGTCATCCCAAGGTCACTGCCATCTGAAAAGAGAAGATTCTCTACCCAAAGTGAGAGTAGCGTTAATATAAGGGTATAAATATTAAGAAAAGTGCTTACTGGGCAGTTTGATAAGCATAGCATATACATTTTTCCAGACATCAGCAGATGTTACACCCCTAGGGCTCATGACTACCCCTGTTTAAAAAAAAAAAAAACACTTCTGTTACACTTTGACTTTGTTTGGAGATAATAGAGGTAATAAGTTGAACTGAGGCATTAAGGTGGGCTTTAACCCAGTGGGACTGGTGTTCGTTATAAAGAGAAATAGACACAGATTTGTACACAGGAAGATGAAAGAAGAGAGGTGGTTTTCCTTCGAGGCTGGGCACACCTAAGACTGACAACTAGCCACTAGAAGATGAGGAAAGGAAAACAGACATCTCTCTCCTGGAGCCCTTAGAAGGAACCAACACTGTGATTCCATAGAATTCAGGTGTTTAAGCCACTTAGTTTTTGGTGATTTCTATAAAAAAGACTAGGCATACTGACCTGGGGCCCTGCCTCAAGTTAATTTGAATACCCACACAAAGATCCTATCTCAAAAAAAAAAGGTCACATTCTAATGTACCGGAGGTGACAGCTTCAATATATGAATAAACAGGACAGCTGAGTGTGGTGGCGCATGCCTTTAATTCCAGCACTTAGGAGGCAGAGGTAGGAGGATCACTGTGAGTTCAAGGCCTGGAAAGGCTTGGTATGCAGGTCTTGGGGCCACCAACTAACACCCACCTGCCTGTACCTCCTATCATGTGTTCTTGGCAGGGCACAGGAAGTCCCAACTACTCCCCAGCTCTCTTCAAAGCACTTTTTTTTTCCTGCCTTTGATTTTTATTGGTTCGTGTCCTCACTGCTTTGCTGTAATTACACTACCTTGTTTCATAATGACTAATATGAAGTCCGCGTAGCAGCAAAGGGAAGTGCATAACTAAATGAGCATTTAATAACTGGTATTCATTAAGTCAATTATTATAATAAATTAGAGTCAGTTTAATATAATCATTTCACCCTGGTTTTCTCAAACAATTTACCTGCCTAGTGTAACACTGAAGTAAGGGAAAAAAGAAGAAGGTAGGAGTGTCTACTGCCTTACCACCCTGAACCTGCCCGATCTCAGAAGCTAAGCAGGGTCAGGTCTGGTTAGTACTGGGATGGGAGGAATCAGGAGAAGTACAAATCAAAGGCCAGGAGGAGACATGGATAAATGTTTGATAAGAAATAGGTTACCAGAGCCGGCCTTTGTGGTGCACGCCTTTAATCCCAACACTCGGGAGGCAGAGGTAGGAGGATTGCTGTGAGTTCGAGGCCACCCTGAGACTACAGAGTGAATTCCAGGTCAGCCTGGGCTAGAACGAGACCCTACCTTGAAAAAGAAAAACAACAACAACAAAAGAAATAGATTATCATGGACTTACCACCAACAATATACAGCATTTAAAAAGAACCTACAAAGTGCCAACACGTTTGCCCACCTAGATTTATTTAATCCTCAAAGCAAGCCAGTGAGGCAGGCTCTTTTGTTATTAGTTTTGTCACATCACAGATGAAGTACCTGAGATGTGCCACAACTCATGCAGCCTGTGAGTGGGGCAAACAAAGGTTCAAACCCAGGCAGGGTCACACCAAAAGCTGCCCTTGCAATCTCTTGCCTAGATAGTTTCAGTACTTGGTGATACTTTGAGTAGAACTCAAAAGCTTCAACCTAAGCCATCTCTCCAGTGTTGTTTTTTTTAAAATGTCACTTCAAAACCAGGCTGGGCAGAGTCATACGAGTTGAACACCATTCATCTGAAACTTTGACCTCATGTCACAGGTTGCAGTCATGACACAGGTGCACACAAAAATACACATAAGAAACCCAGCGTGGTGGCGCACGCCTTTAATCCCAGCACTCGGGAGGCAGAGGTAGGAGGATTGCCGTGAGTTCGAGGCCACCCTGAGATTACATAGAGAATTCCAGGTCAGCCTGGGCCAGAGTGAGACCCTACCTTGAAAAAAAACAAAACAAACAAACAAACAAAAATGCACATAAGATTATCTTCAGGGTTATATATATCGGATGTATATGAGACATGAATAAATTTAATGTGTAGACTTGGGTCCCCACCCCAGGCACCTCGTTATGTATATTCAAATATTCCAACACTTCTGCTCCCAAACATTTTGAATACGGGGTATTTGACCTGCACGTGCAAGGTTCAGAACAGAGGGTCAGGCTCAATAAGTCTTAGCACCTGGGCTTTGGAAGCTCGTCTTGCAGGCTGACTGGAGGTAGACATAGAAGGTTGGAGGTGCCAACTGAGGCTTCCAGTTTTGCCCTGAGCTTGATTTTCCCCAGATGGCTTATATCTCAAGAGCTGTAGCTCGCTCACCCCACCTCTGCCGCTTCCTCACTTTGTGGCCTTAGACACGTGTCTCAACCCCTGGTGCTGTTTCCTGTTCGTGTCACAGAGAGGGGGTCCATTAGCTGGTTTCTAACACTGCAATGTTCTTTGGTTCCCATCCTGTGATTACGGTTACTGCTCCCTTGTGAGCTCTCTCCAAGTTTTCCTCATTGCTCAGAAAAAAATACCTCCTGGTGCCTGGAAAAAAAAAAAAAAGAAAAGAAAAAAGAACCTACCTAGGACTGTAGTCAGAGGGCATATTTACTCCTGAGTCCCTGAGGCTCCGTTCCTGCTGGAGCCAGTGGTCTGACTCACAGGGCTGCACTGCCCAGACATCAAGGGATTTCAAATTAGAGGATAAGACACGGCGCAGTTTAATAGGATGAAAGCATAAGGCAGCCTTGTTGGTAATATAGTAAAGCTAGGCTTTCCTGGTGCTGAGGGTGTACCATGTACTGGCTAATTGGACAACCCACGTATCTGAGAGCTGAACGGAATGACTACGAACGCAGGAATCCTGTCAGACTGGTCGAAATCCATTCCCTCCTCTAGGGCTAACTAGCTACAGGATGCCGGCCTTCATGGATCCTGTTTTGTCTAAAGTAAAAGAAAGTGAGTAATAGTCCCTAACTAACAGTGTCGCTGTAAGAATGGGAATAGTCAAGAATTAAATGTTGCAAGAACAGGATAATTCCGAGAGGCTCACAAACTTTCTCTGTTCACAGCACCCTGAGCAGCACACTAATGTTTTTTTTTTTTTTTTTTTTTCCACAGTGCCTCTGGGCAAAAAAGCAGTAACTAATGGTCCTATTCATTAAGCACTTAGCACCGAAGGATGTATTTAACATCTGTGACACAAGTAACTTAGCAGCCTTTGAGAACTACAGTGCACATCAATGGGAAGGGTAATGTTCAGTTTCATTCGTAAGCAGCGGCAATTCAAGTCACCTCTCTATACCCAGGCGTCAAAGCCTGAGGGTGTTCAAGTCCCTTATATAAATGACAGTCTAGGTAACTTCCCCCATATGTACGTCACCTTTGAGGCTGTGTAAATAGTCCCTAACTGAACTGTTAGGGAACATTGACCAGAACAAAAAGTTTGTACTTGTCCAGGGAGCTGGGGCGATAGCTCAGCGGTTAAGGTCCTTGCCTACAATGCCCAACAACCTGGATTTGATTCCCCACTACCCACATAAAGCCAGATACACAAAGTGGTGCCTACATCTGGAGTTTGTTGGCAGTGGCTGGAGGCTCTGGAGCACCTATTCTCTCATTCTCTCTCTTTCTCTCTCTCTTCTCCCCTGCTTGCAATTAAATAAATAAATGATTAAAAAATTTTAAAAGTCTGTACATGTTCAATACACACACAACTTTTTTGTTCCAATACTTTCTAAATTTTTTAACCATTTCATTTGCAAGCAGAGAGAAAGAGAGCATGGATGCACCAGGGCCTCTTGCTGCTACAAATAGGCACATGCACCACTTTGGGCATCTGGCTTTACATGGGTACTGGGGAATCAAACTTTGCAGGCTTTGCAATCAAGATCTGTTCAGATATTTTTGACCCATGGTTGGTTGAATTGCAGCCTGCTGAACGGGAGGGCCCAGAGCCCACAAACACAGAAAACCGATGGTATTTATGGAGGGATATACGCTCTTGTTAGGTACTCTACAGCTTCTCCCACTCTGAAAACCTGAATGAGGACCACCACCTTCGTTTCCTATTTCACGCGTGTGCTCAAGCTGTGTTTGTGTTTTATTACGGCAATTACTGGAAGCCAGAGCTATGACATCATCAAAAACGAACACGGGGAAGTCTAGTGCTGAAGCTTAGAGTTTCCTCAAGCTAGTAATTTGTTCTGTGTGCTACGTGCATCAAGTGCCATCGCATTTCTCTTGGAATTTAAAACATTCTGGAATGCTCTTTGAGATTCCTGCAGCATCCTGGGGGACTTGGGTTTGCAGTATAGAACCTTCCAGAGAAGTCACTTCTAAAATGTTCTTCTTTTTGTCTGTTCTGCTCTTCTCTTTCATCCTCTTCCTTCTGTTCTTCTCATCCTCTCTTCCCTTCCTTACCACCTTCCCGTTTACTAATAATCAATTTCTAGAGGTTACATCAGACCCATCCTATGTCTCCAGCATCTAGCTGGTAGGTTTTCTAACTATTTTGAAAGGAATGAAATTCTTTAAAAAAAAAAAGAAAAGAAAAGAAAGAAAGAAAATCCTTTTTTTCTTTTAAAAAATGTTTTTATTTATTTATTTGCAAGCAGAATGAGAGAGAGAGAGAGATTGAAGAGAGGCAGGCAGAGAGAATGGGCACACCAGGGCCTCCAGGCACTGCAAATGAACTCCAGGTGCATGTACTACTTTGTGCATCTGGCTTTACATGGGTACTGGGGAGTCAAACCCTGGGCATTAGGCTTTTAACCATTGAGCCATGTCTTCAGCCCAGGAATGAAATTCTTGTTTACCATTATTCCCTGTGTCGTGTTCCCTGGGACTAGAGAAACCCCTTTCACAGTACACTGAGCTGAACCATACATCTAAGTCAGGACCTAAGAGTTACAGTGGCAGAAATCTTATACAATCACTCTCAGTCTAGGCTTGTTTCCTTGTTAGTTTCTCCCTCTTTGGCTATAAGGACTCAGTATAGAATTAGAATTAGTTGGGCTGTAATTAATAGGCCTTTCAAAGGGGATCTTCAGATTGCTTGCATTTGACCCACCTGAGATGCTGCATATGGGTACTAGCTCAAATCAATTGACTACTTTTTTCTTTATATTTCTTCAAACTACCTCCCCAGGTCATTTTATGTCTGTTGCCTTTGACAACCACTTACCTTTAATTTGGAGAATTAATGGTGAGCCACCAGTGTACAGTAAAGAAATCAATCCAGGGCTGGAGAGATGGCTTAGAGGTTAAGGCATTTGCCTGCGAAGCTAAAGACCCAAGTTCAATTCCCCCAGGACCCACATAAGCCAGAGGCACAAGGGGGCATGAGTCTGGAGTTCATTTGCAGTGTCTGGAGGCCCTGGTGTGCCTCTCTATCTGTCTCTCTTCTCTCTATCTCTTTCTGCTTGCAAATAAATAAAATTAAATAATAAAAATATTTTTTTTAAAGTCAATCCAGTTTTAAAGGTTCTAATGGTTTCTAAGGGGTAGACCTTCCTGAAGGCAGAACCTGGTGTTAGATTTCCCAGATAGAGTTAGACCTTCCCTAGAGTTCACTTCACTGTCCATCCCCACCACCCAAGTATCCCATACCTCCAAACGCCTGTACCGGCCTCTGCTAAGCTGCGCTCTCTTCTTGAGTGTGTGGCCACTTCCTCTCTCTGGAATCTCAGAAGCTTTGCCCTGCCAAGTAGACAATAAGAGCCTACCTGCATTTGTCAAGTCTCCTTCATGACCTCCAGAATCTAAGCTGTTCTCTTCTTGAAATGAGGAACCTTTGGAGCATTCACAGAGAAGTAGCTTGACCACTTCTCACGACTTTTTGTTTTTTGAACCCTCAACAGTTTTGCCTCATCACAATCCCAGCATCTTTCTGTTGTTTTACTTACTGCAACTGACTACTCTAACATCTCTGTGGACATCAAAATTTGAAAGTGGGAAGCCAGGCGTGGTGGCATACGCCTTTAATCCCAGCACTCGGGAGGCAGAGGTAGGAGGATCACCATGAGTTCGAAGCCACCCTGAGATTACATAGTGAATTCCAGGTCCGCCTGAGCTACAGTGAGACCCTACCTCGAAAAACAAAACAAAACAAAAAAATTGAAAGTGGAGTATTTGCATGTTAGGTGCACGTAACTATATGTTTTAAATCTTCAGATGACTTATAATACATAACTCAATGTTATCTAAATAGTTGCCTTATCGTATTGTTGAAAAGACGACAAGATGTTTGTTGCTGTGGTCAGTAGAAGTGCATTTCTTTCCCGCATACTTTCAATCCCCAGATTCCAAGGTCAGCTGTAATAATAATAAAGGAGGTCAGCGTATGCTGATAAGATGGTCCTCAAGCTATGTAATTATGTGAGACCGTGAAGGGTGTGCTTTGAAGATAAGTATGGAGCAGCGATAGGCATGCTAAGATGTGCAGGTGGAACAAGAAACAGGTGATTCTGGAGGGAAAATGACAGGATTTGAAGGGAGATTCAGTTTTCGCTGTAAAATACTTTGGAATCATTTCAGTTGTTCAGCTGTGCCTATATTACTCGCTAAGAAATAATGCAATGGTATGATTTGTTAAATGCTATTGAGGCACCGCACCCTCTATGAAGTTGGTTGTTATAGTTTATGTGGGGTGGTGGTGGTGGTGTATGTGTGTGTGTATGTGTGTGTGTGTGTGTGTGTGTGTGTGTGTATACAGAGGCCAGAGGCCAACAAGTGCTATCCTCAGAAACGTCATCCACCTCCTTTTGTGCCACGTCTCTCACTGGTTTGAAACTCACTAATTAGGCTAGACTGACTAGCCAGTGAACTCCAGGAATTCTCTTGTCTACACCTCCCTAGTGCTGGGATGACAGGCACGTGCCACCACGCCTGGCATCTTTCATGGCTACTGAGGATCAATCTCAGGTCTTCATGCCTTCAGGGCAAGCATTTTGCCCACTGAGATATCTCCCCAGCTCCGATCTGTGAAGTTTTAATGTCTTGATCTATAAAAATTACTTCCTTGTGCATTCCTTGAGCATCCATCAGTTGGTGAATGTTAAGCCCCTAGTGGTAATTATCCATCCAATTACCCCTCATGCTAGGCCTGGAGGAAAATTCCCAGGGTCAGTCTCTGCCCGTGAGCCATCCCTGAATCTCCAGCATCCTGTCCAGGTCCAGAATGGACTCATCATATACATGCCCTTTGAATGAATGAATCCCTTAAGCTCTTAACAGATTCAGGATGAAAAAAGCAGAAGCACATTTCTGTCCTCAACTTACTTTCAGACTTGTAGAAGGAAGGCAGACAGTAGCTAGTCAGGGCCCTTGGGGTGGGGAAACAGAGGTGACACAACAGGTCAGGCAAAGTAATGGCCATCAAAGCAGCAGTGACTTCAATGACAAGAATACTGGAGAGCCGGGCGTAGTGGCGCATGCCTTTAATCCCAGCACTTGGGAGGTAGAGGTAGGAGGATCGCTGAGAGTTCGAGGCCACCCTGAGACTACAGAGTGAATTCCAGGTCAGCCTTGGCTAGAGCAAAACCCTACCTCAAAAAGCCAAAAAAAAAAAAAAAAAAAAAAAGGAATACTCAGCAAGTGGGCTGAAGAGATGGCTTAGTGTTTAAGGTGCTTGCCTGAAAAGCCAAAGGACCCAGGTTTGATCCCCCAGGACCCACATAAGCCAGATGCACAAGGTGGTCTATAGGTCTGGAGGCCCTGACATGCCCATTCTCTCTCTCTTTATCTCTCCCTGCCTCTCTCTCTCTCCCTGCCCCTTTATTTCTCTCTCTCTCTCTTTCTCAAATAAATAAAGTAAAATATTTTTTTAAAAAAGAATACCCAGGAAGTTAGATTGTCAGTTGCCTTTAGAGGATCATGGGATGGATGTGGACCTTCTGGAGCCTTTCTCAGACCTGAAGTTGAATGTGACAGCAGCAACAGTCATTAATATCCAACCACTTACCACATGCCAGATAGAATACCACTAAGCTATGTAAATTAGACACCTCTGTCACTCAGGCTATTTTCAACTTATCCTCAGATTCAGAAGTGTAACACCATCACACGCTGAGGAGTGCTGGTAGGCCACGACCCTAGCACACAAGGCCCTTTGGCATCAGACTCTTCTCCTTTCTTCAGCTTCAGTGTATGCCTTCGTTCCTTTCCCTGGACTCATCTAGAATAAACTACAACCTATCCTTTTGTCCAGAGGTCCCACATCTACAGAGCCAAGCAACTGTGGATTGAAAATATTTGGGGAAGAAAAACATATCCATATGAAAAATGTACAGCCTTTTAAAAAATATTGTTAGTCTCCTAATTGTGTAAAAACTGGAGTGGACACTCTATAAGGCATTATAAGTAATGGAAAGCTGACTTAATCTAGTATACAAGAGGATGTGTAGAGGTTATATACAAGTATTCTGCCATTTTATAGGAGGGACTTGGGATTTGATATCCACGGCTGTCACAGATACCAGCCCCAAGTGATGATTATGCATACTATGATCCTAATGAATGCTTATTATTGCTACTTTAGAGCTGGAGAAACTTCTTAGTGGTTATAAAATAGGCTTGGGGGGGGAGGGTCAGAGATCATTCTGGAAGAAAGAACACAGTTGTGTTTTGCCTCATAATGTCCTGTCTCCACCATTTCCCACACAGAGCAACATGTGGAGGTGGAATCCTCAGCATGAACTATAGCATTTGGTGTCGTCTCTTCCTGATTCCCCACTGGAGAGAGGAGTGGGCTGGGCTCTGGGGTGTGGGGAGAGCGGACAAGAGGTGCTGCGCTCTTCACTGCTCCCGCAGACAAGGCAGCGGTCAAGGGAAAGCAGGGCCCATCACTGGCTTGCCATTCTACACAGGCTGAAGTGAGGCCTCAGAACTGGGGTAACGCAGTTACAGTGCTCTGTGCTCTGTCACCACAGCAGGCATAGATAGGAGGCCTAGGCATACTTTTCAGTCCATTTGTAAGTAGGAGATGCAGATGTAATTAGCTATGGGCACTAACAAAGACGTATCCCTGAAAGATAAGTCTTCAGACCAGCAGAAAGAGCGTGTGAGTGAATACCAATGATAGTGTTTACTTTCAGACTCTGTCCTTACTGTGTCTCTAGATCTAGGGTTACATTGTAATAGACTCTGCCCAATCCCAGTGACTCCTCCAACTTATAAAACCAATCTAAGGTCAACGTAGAGAATCATAACCAGTCAACTACTGAAAGTAAGTGGCTGACAAATGAATGCCCGGCCCTAAGTAAGACATACACGTTATCACCTCCAGGGGTTCAGGGAACACTGTAAACTATGGGACAGAAAGAAGGTAAGAGATGGAGGCTCAGGCGGGAACTGTGGCATCCTGACACAAGTCCTTTGCACTCATGAACAGACTCCAAATGTGGTTCCCTTGCATGAGACCTACACCTGGAGGAGCCAGTCATAGTCCTGTTGTAGACAAGGGAGGGGCTTGGGAAGTCATTCCCCTTCCTGATGAGCTAACGACAGTTAAATGTAGCCAAGAATCAGGGAGACGTTCTCTTCCAAGGCACAGCCACTAGTAAGAGATGAGAAAAAAAGCACAGTGACAGTGAGGGAGGCAAGGGAAGGTAATGTGGGGTACATATGATCAAAATGTGATATGTAAGTATAAACATGTAAAAAAGAAAAGCCAAACGGGGGAGGGGGGGTTGAAAAGCCAGATATAAGAGCAAAAGCAGCTTTGAAATTGTCCAGCCAAGACCCTAAACCTCTGTAAATATTCCCTCCAATCCTCCTCTCGCTGAGACATTTCTAAAACTCCATCAAGGTTGTATTCCTTGTGGATTCCAGCGGATCTGGTAACTGTGGTTTATGTGGCATCTATCAATCTCTGTACCTGAAGCTCTTGTTGAGTGTGACCCTGCACCACTAACCTTTTTAGACTGGCTAGATACAAAGTGTTGTGGTCAGCTCCTCATTGCTGGGATGGACATCCAGCTAGACACAGCTTCATGGGAGGAAGGGGTTTATTTCAGGTGTCCAGGGTCCAGGGTAACACTATCGATAGCAGAAGAAGCTGGCTCGCTTTCATAGATCCAAACACAGAGAAACACCACCAACAGCCGGCACCACCAACAAGCATGAATATCCAGAGCTCAAACTGCTCTTCTCCACACACCTAGTAGGACTGAACTTACGATCTGCCCCTGCCCCCCAAGTGACACCTCTTCCCCAGTAGGACTCCGCCTATGGGAGACTTAAAATTCAAGCCAGAGTCTATGGGGCCATACATTCAAACTACCACACAGAGCGAGAAGAGGCGTTCCGCAGCTCAGCAGGAGAGCCATGCCATTTCTCCAGCTTTGTTTCTTTTACCTGTCAATATCTGTCCCCTTAAAAGCTGACTCACTGTACTGGATGTGTGAGTCAGTTTTCTGTTGCTGGGACAAAATACCTGAGAGAATCATCTTAAAGGAGGAAAGGTTGATTTGGGGTCTTCATTTCAGAGGTTTCATCACATGGTGGAGAAAACTGCTCACCTGGGGTGTCAGAAAGAGAGAGGGGGGCTGCGATGCTAATAGCCCCTCCTTCTCGATGCTTCTTCTGGACTTGTCCCCATTACATTGGGGAAGGGGTCCCTTCCTTGATTTTTTTTTTCGGCTCTCCCCTGTCACCCTCCCTTGTCGCTGTCTTGACTGCACAGCACTGCACTTATGTGTTTACAGGGGAAGAGCTCCCGAGGTAGAGATGATGCCATCAGGCCCTCCATCCGCCCAGGTACAGTGGTGGCCAGTCTCAGACAAGCTGCCTTGAAGTCACCTGTACTGCACGGACAAAGATGAGTTCCTCATTTCGGGATTGCCACACTTTGGCAGATAAGGAGAATTTCATTAGGGTTATAAAATGAGTGATTGGAAAGGCCAGGAAGGGTCCTTTCCTGAAAGCTACACAATTGTATCTCTACAGTAAGAAAGGAACTCAAGCAGAAACATGACAGTTTTCTGACAAAACCTAATGCTCCGTGCAAGAGTGACAGGTGCTTCGAGTCTTGGCTGAATAGACTAGAAGTAGAGAACTCAGGTGCCTGTAGGGTCCCTGGAGGTCACTTGTACTTGTGACTTGTCTAAGACCATTACCTGCACTGCCCATTGTTAAAACCATGGTCAGCAGCGTCAAGGGGCCCCACCTCAGCTGTTTTACTTGTTTCTATGTAGAAATGGGAACCCAAGGCTGCTCTCCTTGTCTGTTTTCTCAACAGAAGCTAAACCTTTGAAATATGAAGTATGGCCCCAGATCTATTATTATTATTATTATTGTTAACAACATATTTTGTATGGCTACATCATGTGTTGGTACCCTCTTTTCCCTCATCCCTGGCCCCATTCCGCTGGGGACCCTCCTCAGTTGTACGTTGTGGGAGCAGCAGTGAGTTATTTGGTCTCAGATTTTTGTTCATTCAGTTGTTTTAGGCTGCTGGACAGATGAAAATAGTCTGTAGGCAACTGCTTACACGTCCTGAAATATATATATTTTAAAAAAATCTCACCTGGAGATATTTCTCTATAATTAATGCTTCTTGTTAGAAAAAAATAAATTAATAGAAGCTTGGTCAAGGCTGAGTGACTGAGCTCTCTTACAACCAGATGTTTTCAGCTAGACATCCTTCCCCCAAGCTCATAAAAGTCCAGCTTTGCAGGGACCAGTGGAGGTAGAGTCTACTGGACCAGGGAAGGTTTCCTGGCTTGAAGGAGGAGTCAGGCCTGGCATCAATGATCTCCCACAGATGGCCACTGAGAGCCGTTAATGCAAGAGGAAGTCCCTATGCCTTTCTATAGGTCGCCTCAACGAAGAGGAGCCTGACAGGATGCAACCTGATAGCTTTCTGGTCCCAAGGCCTGCTGGGCAGGATTGATTTACACAGGTCTACAAGCAAGCCCGGCATCCACCAAATTATTGGGTTACATGCAACACACAAGTCAACTTCCTGGGATAACTAATAGAGGAAATTGGAAAGGAAGGAACAATCTATCAATTATCAATAGGCAGCTCACAGGAACTTGGCGAATTAAGTAGTTAAAAATGGTGGGGGGGTGGATAAGAGATGAAAAGAAAACGATGGGGTTTTAAAGCATGTGCCTCCATGATGAGCAGATTAAAGGAGTGGGTGGTTTTTGCTGCTACCACAGTAATGTGCCAGATCAAGTACAGCTGAGAGGAAAGGGAGCCGGGGACTAGGAAAGCAGCTAGCGTTGCCTGGAGGCGTGCGTCCTTGTAAGCCTGGGAAAACAGCCTTTCATCTGAGAAGTCTCCAAAGCAGGAAAGCCTTGTGCCTGTTCCTCACACTCAGGGGGTTGGGGCTTCTGCGTGGTGGGTTTACCACAGTATTAAATGACATTGGATTAAAAAAATAATCAAGACGGGCTGGCATTGCGCAGTGGTTAGTGCTTGCTTGCAAAGCCTGGAAGCCTAAGTTCAATTTCCCAATACCCACATAAAGCCAGCTGCACAAAATAGTGCATGTACCTGGAGTTTGTTTGCAGTGACAAGAAGCCCTGGTATGCCCATTCTTCCTCTCTTCCTTTCCTTTTCATTCTCTCTTTCTTTCCTTCTTTCTCTCTCTGTCTCTCTCTCTGCTTTCAAATAAATACTAAGAGGCTTGGTTTGACTCCTACTTCATTGACATAAAGTCTTACTATGTCCAGGGATTCAATACTGCATGCCAAGCTAGCTTTCAATCTTCAAAAGGTTTCTCTTTCTCAGACAATCATGCCTGAATAATGACATTTTAGTCAATGACAAACCCACATATAACAGTGGTCTCATAAGATTATAATGGAGCTGAAAAGTTCCATGGGCTGGAGGGATGGCTTAGTGGTTGAGACACTTGCCTGCGAAGCCTAAGGACCCAGGTTCAATTCCCCAGTACCCATGTAAGCCAGACACACATGGTGGTGCATGTGTGTGAAGTTTGTTTGCAGTGGCTAGAGGCCCTGGTGTGCCCATTGTCTCTCTCCCTCCCTCCCTGATGTTTGTTTGCAGTGCCAAGAGATCATACTGCATTCATGCACACACACACACACACACACACACACACACACACACATTACTAAAAATGTTATATTCAGGAAACCTCAGCGCCTGTGTTATAGGGAGATGGTCATGAGATGCCACACCTCCTCCAAATGTGCACAATTCTTGGAATAGCTTAAAATTGTCTCCGTGTATGTCATTATATTCACAGATGCTACTGTCCGTCAGTTAGGGACCAGGCAGGAGGGCTGTACAGAACTAAATGTGTTCTTTCATTCCATTCTTCTAATTCCCTTGAAGGACCTTTGACAAATAAAGACACAGGCACGGTGACAAGGACAAACAGACAGGAAGATGTCGAATCTGGGTGACCTCCTAGACAGGGAAACTTGACCGCTTTCAGAGTTACTGGGATGTGTTGAACAATCTTGGAGTTTCTCCTGAGCCGGGCATGGTGACACACACCTTTAATCCCAACACTCGGGAGACAGAGGTAGGTGGATTGCCATGAGTTCAAGGCCACCCTGAGACTAGTTAATGAATTCCAGGTCAGCCTGGGCTAGAGCGAGATAGTGCTTGAAGAAACCAAAAGAAAAATAAAGTTCTCCTGAGGTTCAAATGAGGTGATAGAGAGTAAGTTCTGGGCTCAGTGTCTTGACAGGTGGCCGATGTCCAACAGTTTATTCAGTATAAACTTGCTCTTATGCAAAATAATTTCTCTTTTCAAAACATGAAAGGTTATGAAATTTCTTTTGGGAGGAATCGGTTTAAGAGATCTTTTGTCCAACATGGTGGTTACAATTAATAGCAATACATTATGTTCTTTTGGAAAGTATATTTTTAATAATCACTAAAAGTAATCTCATGACAAAAACAATTACGTGAGGTAATGCATGTTAGTTAGCTGAATTTAGACAGTTGACAGTGTTTACATATTTCAAAATCATGTTGTACACAGAATGAAAATTAAAAAAAAAGAAAAGAAAACAAATGAGTTAGGAGGGATCTACCTCACAGCCTGCTCATTGGTCGGTCGCCTCCTGCCTTGACTTCCTCTCCAGCGAGTCTCTCTGTGGCTGCCTAGATTCTCCCAAGTGCACTCTCAGCTCTCAGCCTTGAGTGTCTGCCCTCCTCCCCGAGGGTGAGATGTCAGCACCTGAGCCTGCCAGTCAAGGCTGCCACCCAAACCGGGTGCGTTGACACACACACACCTTTAATCCCAGCACTCCGGAGATCTCCATGAACTTGAGGCCAGCCTGGGACGACAGAGTGAGTTCCTGGTCAGCACGCGCTGGATGGAAGCACTTCCTTGAAAAAAAAAAAATACAGTTGCCACCTAGCTATCCAACATTCCACTTGGAAGGGTCCCAGTGTGACAGCCACGATGTCCTGCCATGCTTCCATTATCTGTAATGACCTGACTATCTAGGACCCCGAGGCTATTGTTTCTTTCCCGTGGAAATTTCCACTCTGTTCTCCTCCAAAACCTGTGGGCCAAGTGGCTCCTCTTCCCCAAAGCCCTCTCCTTCTCGCCATCACTTCCATCGTCTTACAGCCTGGTGTTCATCCTTACCCGACAACACCACGATCCTCCCCCTTGGATCACAACTCTCTCTTTTCTCATTTGAATACGTAGTCACGAAGGTAAAGTGGAGATTTAAGGGTTTATCCACGCTTTCGTTGTAAACAACCCAAGCATGAATAGAACACTTACTTCTCTATCATAACATGATGTTACACAACATCACCATGTTATTCTTCTGGATGGTTCAGTAAGCATGAATTGAATTAGGTTGTCACTGAACAGCAGAATATAATTGAGGATTATACTCCAACAAAGGGTAATTCATTTTCTTTTAATGAAAATTATCAGTGCCACCATGTACCAGGCGTCATGGTGGACATTAAGGAAAGAAATGAAGAGATAAAGCTTTCATGCTTGAAAAGACAAAGGCAGTAGGACATGATGGTGCATGCCTTTAGTCCTAGCACTTTGGGAGGCAGAGCTAGGAGGATCACTGTGAGTTCGAAGCCAGCCTGGAACTACAGAGTGAGTTTCAGGTCAGCCTGTTAAAGTGTGACACTCTCCCTCAAAAAAAAAAAAAAAAGGACTGGATAAATGGCTTAGTGGTTAAGGCGTTTGCCTATGAAGCCTAAGGATCCAGATTCGACTCCCCAGAACTGATATAATCCAGATGAATATGGTGGTGCATGCATCTGGAGTCTGAGGCACTGGCACATCCATCCCTCTCTTTCTCTGCCTCTCTCTCAAATAAATAAATAAAATAAAAACCTTAAAAACAAACAAACAAACAAAAAAGACAAAGGCTAGAGGCAGAGGCAAGCACCCAAACACGGCACTACTGCTAACATACAGGGGACTGTGGAAATTATAGAAATAGCAGCTTATATTCACTAAGGATTTCCCATGTGCCAAGACTATGCCAGGCTTTCTATATCACTATTTCATTTCATCCTCAGAGAAATTCCATTAGTAAGCTCATGTTATTCCTTATAGATAATAAGTAATGATGAGCATTAATATGTTTCCTTTGACTTCTCCAGTAGGGCCTGCATTCAGTGACATGTTTCCTTATTCCACCACTGAGGAACCTGTGGGGAGGGTCCTGGCATTGATCCTGTGATGTCATCAGAAACTGGGGCTTCTGTCATTCAGCAAAGTCATCCTGAGTATATGATCTCTACTTGTAATCTTGTGCTTTCAAGATATCTAATATTCAGGGCTGGGGGAGGTTGCTCAGTGGTTAAAGATGCTTGCTTGCTTGCAAAGCCTGACAGCCCAGGGGTTGGATTCCCCAGTACCTACATAAAGCTGGATGCCCAAAGTGGTGCACGTGTCTGAAGTTGTTTTGCAGTGGAAGGAGGCACTGGTGTGCCTATTCTTTATCTCTCTTTGTCTGCCTCTTTCCCTCTCTCTCTTTCTTTCTTTCTCTCTCTCTCTCTCTCTCACACACACACACACACATACACACACGATATCTAATCCTCATTAGTCAGCTTTCCATTGCTATAACAAAACACCTGTGTTATAGTCAGCTACATGTTGCTGGCAGAAAACCCTGACCAAGAGCAGCTTGTGGGAGGAAAGGGTTTATCTTGGCTTACAGACTCGAGAGGAAGCTCCATGATAGCAGGGATAACTGATGGCTTGAGCAGAGGGTGGACATCGCCTCCTGGCCAGTACCAGCTGGGCTACAGCAGCAGGACAGCGTGTCAAACACTAGCAAAAGGAAGCTGGCTATAATACCCACAAACCCGCCCCCAACAATACACTGCCTCTAGTAGGCTCCAATTCCCAAATTGCCACCAGCTGGGGACCTAGCATTCAGGACATGAGTTTATGGAAGGACACCTGAATCAAACCACCATAACCTGCGAGGATCAACTTCTAAAGCAGAAAGACATATTTGGATTCACAATCTGAGACGTTTCAATCTATGGCCAGTTGGCCAATAGCTCTTGTGCTGTGGTGAACACATATGTGTGGCAGCAGATCATAACAGGAAGTGTGGCAGAGTGAAGCCCCTCCCCTTGAGGTGATCAAGAAACAGAGGAAATGTGGAAGAGGTGGCGGAGAGAATGTAAGAGCCAAAGGAAGGGCAGGACTCCTTACAACGTCCTCCCTCCAGACATAAAATGGCCTGGATATCCATGACCTCACAGTGCCTGACACAACCTACACAAGACCATCATAAGAGAAGGAAAAGATCATGACATCAAAATGAAAGAGAGACTGATTGAGATGGGGAGGGGATATGATGGAGAATGGAATTTCAAAGGGAAAAGTCGGGGGAGGGAGGGTAGCACCATGGGATATTTTTTATAATCATGGAAGATGTTAATAAAAATTAAGACAAAAAAAAAAAAGAAACAGAGGAAAAACAGAAAGAGTCCAGGGCCCCAATATTTCCCTCAAATGACTTAACTCCTTCCCCCCAACTTCCTAAAGATTTCAACACCTCCCAAGCACCATGTTGGGGACAAAGCTTACAGGCACATCAACCTTTGGGGACACATCCAAACAATGGTAAGGAGTAGGGAAATGACCAGTTAGACTGTCTTGTAATGAGTTCCTGGGGGCTGGGGAGATAGCTCAGCAGCTAAGGTGCTTGTTTGCAAAGCCTAACAGCTTGGATTCGATTCCCCAGTACCTATGTAAAGCCAGATACACAAAGCTGTGCATGCATCTGGAGGTCATTCAGCAGCAAGAAGGCCCGGGCATTCCCATTCTCTCCCTCCATGTACCCTCCCCTCTGTGCTTGCAAATAAATAAATAGATAAAACATTTTTCAAAAACCTGAGGCTATAGGAGACATTGCACCTTCAAACTACCGCTGATGATAAAGCCATCAACTGAGGAAGTGTTCCCAGAAACAAGAAATGAAATGATCAATTCAGGAAAAAAAAAAAAAGAGTTTTGGGGAAGTCCTTTCTAGAAAACTCTGTCTATATGCCGCTGACATGACCCCTGTAGTTTGAGCACACTTAAGTGCAAGACAGGCAGGAAGTGGAATACTCAGCTAGACTCACTGCAGGCCAAACAAGATGGAATTCCTTGAAGGAGAAAAAGGAGGAAATAGACTTTGGGTAGGCAGTGAGAAGTGTATCCCACCATTTTGGTTTCAAACCTGGACTTGAGCCACTGATTGCTAATAAACATGTAATTGACCAGCAGGGATGAAAGGCCATAAAGCTCTGAACTGTGGCATGTGTCAATTTCTGTCATGTAACTACACTCATGCTCCTCGTAACAGCATTTTGGTCAACCGTGGGCTCTGGGCACAATGATTGGTCACATAAGTCAATTCACATAATCTCTAGTACCTCGTGTCTTCATGTGTCTTTTCTCTGTTGAGATCCATCTTCAGTGAGCATTCAAGTTGACATTACCTACAGCGTTCAGAATAGTGACACGTGCCAGCAGGCACGAGTGATCGGTCGTGGCAACACCATCTCCATTTACACGGGTTTACTCAAGGATGTGCCTGGCATTGCACGTCCCAGAACCTGTCCTTGTCGTTAGGTGGCATGTGGCTGTGCTCTCACCTAGGTAAATTCAAACTCTTGACGTGTCTGCAAATGCCTCCTTTTATTCCTGAAGATTTCAGCCGTCAGATCTCATGAGCCGACGCGAGCCAGCTGTGAAACACCATTGCCGTGAACCTGCTTAGCTGCGGGGAAACAGACTTGGCTATGACACCCTACCTGGCAAGTATCATGGGTCATAGGCAAGGGAGCCCCGAGTGTGGGCCCAGGGACTGTGCAAAGGCTTAACTTTTGGAAATCAATGCAGGCAGAAAGGTAACCACAAGGTCAGCAGAAGTACCAAGGGCTACTCACTGCATACCTGGTCGGAGGTGCAGGGAGCAAGTCTGAAGTCCCTGGGGTCAAAGAGGGAACAGTAGGTGTTCACTGTTTCCAAAGATTCCCCCCTATACCTCCCACCAAAGGAGCTGGATGGTCTGGAGATAGAAGGTCCCAATCCAGGAAGATGCATGAAGCTAAGAGAAAAAGACATCGTTTAACCCCTCTTCCTCCTACTTTCATGACAGTAGTTCAGAGTGCTCCTCAACCAAGGGCAAATTCCTGCTCCCCAAAGGGCATCTGGCATCCCTTGGGATTGTTGTCACCGAGGGGCATCTGGTGGGTGGAGGTCAGGGATGCTGTTAAGGATTCTAGAGCATTCAGGACCCACAGGGATGAGCCGTCAGCCTGAAGCATCAGCGCCAAGACCGACAGATCTGGTCCACGGACCCAACCAACACACGCTTTCTCCGTGACTTTTGTGAACCACAGAAGAGATGCATTTTCGCTGTTGGAATGAGCAGGGGGAGGAAGACGACGCTGCTTATTATTCAATGCTGACTTCCACAGCAGGGAAAGCACCGTGTGTACGAAACATCAAAGGTCGCTGCCACCGATATCAACCCCGCCTTGCGGCAGCCCCTGCCAAATCAAGTTAGCTTATTTTCCTTGATATTAAGTTTGACAAGCAAAGAGACTGTGAAAACCAGAAGTCCAACTGGGCGTGCCCCTGTAATTTGGTAATTTTTTTTTTCTTTGAGCCTTGACATTCCAACAGTAGCCTTATTCTCCACATAAGGATTATATTACTGTCTATATTTATCTTGTCTGGAACTGGGCCTCATCGAATACCTGGGTCCTCCTAAGACTTAATTCTTCAGGACCTGACTGAAACAGCAGTCGCTGGTGCACAGGCAGAGAATACACCATTACCAGGCAGCTGCTGCGTGTGAACCCCACTGTTGAAATGATTGGGTGTTGGGCAGTGGTGCGTCAGCCTGTGTGTCACTCAAAAGGAGAATAAGAAAGACAGGAAAGAAGGAAGGAATGGAGGGAGGGAGGTGTGGAGGAAAAGAAGGATGAAAGAAAGAAATCCCAAGTCAGCTGCTCTTAATGGTGTTTTGAAAATCTGGTGGAAAGCTGTGAGCTCACTTCTGCACACATGTTCACCTGCATGCCTGTTTTGCACAGTATTCCGTAGTACTCGCCGGGGTGCGCACGCCTAGGGTGGCTAAAGCAGAAACGCGGGGTTCTCCCCCCAGGTCTGGTTTGCAGCCGGTGTCTCTGGATGATTCCAGAGTTTGCTCTTTGTTTGCACAGGCTCTGATGGTGATTCCTGGATCTCCGTTCCCAGGTAGGACTAGGATTACAGGCAGGCATGTGTGGCCACACCCTGCTGTTTCATCAATGACGTGGGTCTGGTGATGGGTGGATGTACAAAGATGAGAGAGCCAGGTATCGAGGCACATGTCTGTATTCCTAATATTTGGGAGGGCAAGGCAGGAAGATCACAAGTTCGATGCTAGCATGGCCTATATACGGAGACCCTAACTCCAAAAAGAATTTTAAAAAAAGAGAAATGAGTGAAGTTAGCTGAGGTTTCCGGAAACTCTTCCTTCAGAATCTCTCTCCTTCCCTCTAGAGAGTGGCAGAAAGCTCCCCTCTTGCATGAGGACTTGCAATAGGGGAGAGACCCGCAATTGTGGAGGGCCACTTAAGGATGAAGGTGGCATTTAAAAAGACAGACCCACTCTGGAGAGATGGCTTAGCGGTTAAGGCGTTTGCTTGCAAAGCCAAAGGACCTTGGTTCAATTCTGCAGGACCCATGTAAGGCGGTACATGTGTCTGGAGATCTTTTGCAGTGGCTGGAGGCCCTGGCATGTCTCTCTCTCTCTCTCTCTCTGTCTCTAATAAATAAATCTTTTAAAAAGTTTTAAAAGACAGACTTCAAAATAGAAACCTAGCTTTGATACTTCATGAGCACCTGGATCAAGCCTCACCTCATACCAAACTTCCTCTAGACCCTCCAGCTAGCTGAGCCTCTGATTCTGCCCTTGCAGCACTCCATGTGCTTGCCTGCAGTGCTGAGGTAGAACACTGGGTGTGCCACTCCATCGCTCCTCTGCCCACTCTAGTTTGAGCCAGAGTCTCTCAATGACCCAGGAGCTTGCAGTTTACTTGTGGACCCCAGTGATTCCTGGGTCACTGCTCCCTACAAGACTAGGGTTACAGACATGCATGACCATGCCCAGCTGTTTAACATGGATTCTAGAGACTGGAACTCAGGTGGTCTCAGGCTCCTTCAGGCCCTCATTCTTGTGTAGGAAGTGCGCTTAACCATGAACCATCTCTTCAGCCATGATTCTACTCCTTTTTTAAGCCATTTTGACTGGGATTTTTTAAATTATTTTTTTAGAGAGACAAGGAGCCATAGAGACACACAGAGAGAATTGGTGTGCCAGGACCTCAACCACTGCAATTGAATTCCAGACGCTTGCGCCACCTAGTGGGAATATGCAACCTTGCACTTGCCTCACCTTTGTACATCTGGCTAATGTGGGGTCTGGAGAGTCGAGCCTGGGTCCTTTAGGCTTCTCAGGTAAGCACCTTAACCACTAAGCCATCTCACCAGCCCTTGAGCGGGATATAAAAAAAATATTTATTTATTTATTTGTGAGAGAGAAACAGGGAAAGAAGGAGAAAGAAGCAGATAGAGAGAATGGGCATGCCAGGGACTCCAGTCACTGCAAACAAACTCCAGACTCAGTGCCACCTTGTGCACCTGCTTACGTGTGTACTAGGGAATTGAACTAAGTCATCTCCTCAGCTCTTGAGTGGGACTTTTTGACATGGAGTACTCATTCACTCAGGAGGCCGAGCCAGTGATCTGTTGTTGCTGATTACGCAGAACAGTTCTTACACATTAGTCAAAGCACAGGGGCATCTGGGAAGTAGGTACCATGGAAACTGTAGTCTGCCAGCATTAAATCTCATATTTGACTCCAATCTTCTGATGGGTTATTGATTCGAAACTTTATACCAGCCAGGCATGGTGATGCACACCTTTAATCCCAGCACTTGGGAGGCAAAGGTAGGAGGAACGCCATGAGTTGGAGGCCACCCTGAGACTACATAGTGAGTTCCAGGTCAGCCTGGGCTAGAATGAAACCCTATCTCAAAAAAACAACCAACCAAACAAACAAACAAAAAAACCCTTCACATCAGGGGCTGGAGAAATGGTTTAGCAGGGGTTAAGGCGTTTGTTTGTCTGCAAATCTAAAGGACCAAGGTTGGATTCCCCAGGACCCATGTAAGCCAGATGCATAAGGGGCATGTGCATCTGGAGTTTGTTTGCAGTGGCTAGAGGCCCTGGCATGCCCATTCTCTCTCTGTCTATCTCTGTTCTATCTCTTTCTCTCTCTGCTTGCAAATAAATAAATAAATAAATACGTAAATAAATAAAATTTAAAAAAAAAAAAAAAAAAAAAAAAAACTTCACACCAGAGCACAGCTGAAATCCCAGTGAGTGGTCTGAAATGCATGTGGACACGATTCCAAAGACTTGGGATTCAGTCTCCATCTGGAGGACAGCCTAGAAATTTTGGATGTTTCCCCAAGGAGTCAAGCCTGGTAAGTCTGAGAAGCTAGCACGGGGACCTCCTGGCCCTCGGGACACTTCCTCCCCCGAGGTAAGAAGGCACTTTGCCCATGGGCCTTTCTGCTCTTCCTTGGGGGAGGTTGGTAGGGTATCAGAAAGGGTGAGCAATGAGGGCATGCCTGCTGCCTTCAAAGAGCAGCGTTTGGTACGGCGTAGGCTCAGATCATCAGTAGACGGCCTAGCGGGTGGGCTCCAGGCCTTTTGTAGTACCTCCCTCCTTGACTCTTTGCTTGCCCAACTCTTTTGAATCCCAGGGAAATGATACGAGGTGGCTCTCAGGCCTGAGTCTCAGTTGCTAGAAATAACCCTGCAGCATTAGCAGCCAACACAGCATCTGTCCTGTCAAGGTATTTCCAGCCTCAGGCCAACGTGCTCCCAAAACATTCCAGAGAGGACAGGGAGGGATCTTGGTGCAGAGAAGAATAGAGAGAAAATTTATTCAAATAGATGATTTGTGGGCTGGAGAGATGGCTTAGCGTTAAGGCACATGCCTATGAAGCCTAACGACCCAAGTTCAATTCTCCATGTCCTACATAAGCCAGATACACATGGTGGCACATGCGTCTGGAGTTCGTTTGCCGTGGCCAGAGGCCCTGGAGCGCCCATTCTCACTCTCCCTCTGTCTCTTTCTCTCTCTGCCTATAATAAATAAATAAAAATAAATCTAAAAAAAAAGAAAAAAATAGATGGTTTGTGGAAACTTACTCTTTAGAGCCAACATTTTTTCATAAATATAGTTTTAAAATATTTTACTTATTTATTTGAGAGGGAGAGAGAGAGGCAGATAGGGAGAGCCACTGCAAATGAACTCCAGACACATGCACCACCATGTGCTTCTGGATTTATGTGGGTACTGGGGAATTGAACCTTGGTGTTTAGGCTTTGAAGGCAAGTACCTTAACTGCTGAACCATCTCTTCAGCCCCCAACATTTAAAATAAGTTTATTTCTATACTTGCAAGGAGAGAGAGAGAGAGAGAGAGAAGAAAGACAGACTAAAAGAATAGTCAGGCAGAGCCTCCAGCCACTGCAAACAAACTTCAGATGCATGTGCCATTTTGTGTATCTGGCTTTACCTGAGTACTAGGGAATAGATACTAGGGAACTGAACCCAGGTCAATAGGCTCTGCAGGAAAGCATCTTAACTGTTAAGCCATCTCTTCAGCCCAAGAGCCAACATTTTTTAATGAGAGAGAGCAACAAAGAGAGAGAGAGAATTGGCACACCAGGCCCTATAGCCACTGCAATCAAAGTCCAGATGTGTGTGCCACTTTGTGCTCATGCACAACCTTGAGCATGTGTCACCTTGTGTGTCTGGCTTATGTTGGATCTGGGGAGTTGAACATGGGTCCTTAGGTTTTGCAGGCAAGTGCTTTAGCTGTTAAGCCATCTCTACATCCCAATAGCAAACATTTTTGAGCTCAACTGTAAGATGGACAGTTACTCAATATGATGTATGGTCTTGCTTATCACATGGAAAAAGGACTTAGAATCACCATAGAAACAAATCTCTGTGAGGAATTTTCTAGATTAGGTTAACTGGAGTAGGGACTCATCCTAAATGTGGTTGGTGCCATTCCATAGGCTTGGGTCCTGGGCTGTATAAACAGGAGAGAGCGGGCTGAGCACCAGCACTCGTTGCTCTCTGCTTCCTGACCATGGCTCAATGTGACCAGCTGCTTCATGTTCCTGCCGCCACACCTTCCCACTGGGATAGACTATAACCCCTTGAGCTGTAAGCTGAAAAAAGGTTCTTCCTCTTTTAATTTCCCTTTTCAGGTGTTTTGTCCTAATAATGAGAAAAATAATACAGAAAACTAGTACCAAGCTGGGCGTGGTGGCGCACACTTTTAATTCCGGCCCTTGAGAGGCACAGGTAGGAGGTTCACTGTGAGTTCGAGGCCAACCTGGGACTACAGAGTGAGTTCCAGCTCAGCCTGGGTTAGAGTGAGACCCTACTTCAGAAAAAAAGAAGGAAAGAAAGAAAGAGAGGAAAGAAAAGAAAATCGGTACCAAGAAGTGAGGTCACTACTGTGATAAACCTGACCATGTAGTTCTTAGGCCTTTGGACCTGGTTTACAGGTGGAATGTGGAAGAGTTGGGAACTTTGTGCTAGAAAAACCTTAGCATGCTGTAAGCAGAGCTTAACAGGACACTCCAGAAGGAGTTCGGAACATCAGACTACTGAGAGAAGAACAGACAATGGAGGCTCAGCTCATGTGGTTTCCAAGGAAAACTAGGACTCCATATAAGAAACTGGGCTGGAAGCAGTTTGTGTTATGTGCTGGGAAAGAACCTGGCTGCATTCTGTCTGTATCCTGTGAACTTAAATGAGGCTGAATTCAAAGTAATGAACTAATTTGTTTGGTGGGAGCGAGGGGGACAAGGCAGAATAGCTGAGAAAGCAGCTGTAATTGTTAAAGAGATCAGTACCATTGAAGAAAAAAATTCCTAAGCTGAACATCCCTTCTACTGGAAGATCTAACTTGTGAGAATGCAATTTGGGTTGGGTGGAGGGGTAGTTCTCATATAGCCCAGGCTTCCTTCAAACTTGCCCTGTTCACGTGTGAGTAGGTATGCAAGTGCCACAGGTCAAAGGACAACTTTTGAGTGTTGGTCCCCTCTTTCCATCTTGCTATGAACGTGTTGGGTTTTCCAGAAGCCTGTCACACCTAGCCTTTTGGTATCAGGTGTAGAGCTTGAACCCAAGTACTTGGGCTCGAGTGGCCGGAGATTTAACTGTTGAATTATCTCCCAAGGCCCTGAACATTCTTTAGCTAGGAGAAATCATGAACAAGAATGCCACAGAAGAGGTTCCCTGCTCAAAAACAACAGCCTAAGAAAGTGTTTCCATAGATTTGGCAACTAACAGGTGGAGAGATGGCTTAGCCATTAAGACACTTGCCTGCAAAGCCAAAGTACCTAGGTTCAATTCCCTGGACCTGGTTTGGTTCTCTAGTACCCACATAAAGCCACATTCACAAGGTGGCACATGAGTCTGGAGTTAATTTATAGTGCCTAGAGGCCCTGGCATGCCCATTGTCTCTCCCTCTATCTGCCTCTTTATCTCTCTCAAATAAATAAACAAAAATAAAAAGATTTGGCAACCAAATCACACATTCCCCAGAGAGCCAGGCTATATCCCAACATCAACTTGACAGCTCGTCTATGTGACACTGGTTTTGGAGAAGGGGGTCATGGAGTATTTCTCCATAGTTCCAGAAAGCCACTGAGACCAGATAGGGCTGGAGTATTCTACAAGAAAGTTCAGAGAAGCCAGACATGGTGGTTCACATCTATAATCCCAGCACTCAGGAGGCTGGGGCGGGAGAAACATTGTGAGTTCAAGCTCAGATGCTACCATGTACTTGTGGTTTTATGTCAAATCTGGGGCCTGCGAATCAAACTTGGGTCCTTTGGCTTTGTAGGCAAAGTGCCTTAATGGCTAAGCCATCTCTCTAGCCTTTAGTTGCCAAATCTATGCAGAGTGAGTTCCAGGTCAGCCTGGGCTACAAGGAGACCTTACCTCAAAGAGCAAAAGCAAAAACAAACAAGAGAAAAGTTCCTAAGAGGCTACCGCTTGACTGCAAAGGTGAATCCTGTATTGTCAGAGACCTCCATATATTCAAGATGGCAGAATCAGAGGATGAGGGCTGGGAGAGCTGCAGGTGATTCTCGATACTGAGACTAGAGCTGGAGGAGTTGGTATGTGCTCTGCTGGGTTTCAGTCTCACTTTTGGTTTGATCATTCCTTGTGGTGCCCCTATTCTTCCCTTCGGGATCGGGAATATTTATTCCATGCCATTGTATGTCGAGAGTATGTGACAGGTTTTTGATGTTACAGGAGCTCACAGTTAAAGAGCTCGCCTGGCTCTCAGAAGAGCCTCCACCCTTGTACATCTGAACACAGTTGGAACTGTTAATGTCTGTGGGGACTTTTAAGTTGGAAAGAATGTGTTTTGATGGTCATGAGCCTATGGGAACAAAGGGGTGGACAGTTAACAGCTTTAAAAGTGCTGTGTTTGGGGCTGGAGAGATGCCTTAGCTGTTAAGCGCTTCCCCGTGAAGCCTAAGGACCCTGGTTCAAGGCTCGATTTCCCAGGACCCACGCAAGCCAGATGCACAAGGTGGTGCACCCATCTGGACTTTGTTTGCAGTGGATGGAGGGCCTGGTGCGCCCATTATCTCTCTATGTGACTCTTTCTCTGTCTGTCGCTCTCAAATAAATAAATAAAAATGAACAAAAAAAATTTTAAAAAGTGTTGTGTTTGGATGCCAAGTTGACAAGGGGTGGACTTGTACTGGGTATTCTCAGTTTTCAACTTGATAGAATTTAAAATCACCATAGAAACAAATTTCTGAGCATGCCTCTGGGAGATTTTTCTAGATTAGGTACACCCACCTCCATATGGTGGCATAACTCTATGGGCTGGGGTCCCAGACTGCTGAAAAGGAGAAAGCTAGCTAAGTGGCAAGAGTCATCCCTCTCCAAGGTAGCAGCCTCTCTGCTTGACCAACTGCTTCATTCTCCCGATTCCATTACGCCTCCTTCCTCACCATGAAGGGCTGTTCCTCCTCCAACTATGAGCCAAAATAAACCTTCCTTCTTAAACT
This sequence comes from Dipus sagitta, assembly GCA_036346955.1. NCBI lineage: Eukaryota > Metazoa > Chordata > Mammalia > Rodentia > Dipodidae > Dipus > Dipus sagitta. Next base: position 43,542,970 of record CM070777.1, on the reverse strand, counting down.
GCTTTCGTCAGGCGCTCTGTCACGGCTCCATCCCTCTGAACGTCTGTTTCTTCCTTGGTACAATGAAGACCATACTAGCTATTCCACTAAGTTATCTCAACAATTCAGAAATAAGAATGGTGGGGGCTGGAGAGATGGTTCAGCAGCTAAGATAATAGCAATGGAAAGCGAGATGCACAAAGTGGAGTTCAGCAGCTAGAGGCCCTAGTGGGCCCATTCTCTCTCTCTCTCTCTCTCTCTCTCTCTCTCTCTCTCTCTCGGGCACAGTGGCACACACCTTTAATCCCAGCACTTGGGAGGCAGAGGTAGGAAGATTGCTGTGAATTCAAGGCCAGCCTGAGACTGCCTAGTGAATTCCAGGTCAGCCTGGGCTAGAATAAGTCCCTACCTTGGAAAATAAATAAATAAATACATAGATACATAAATAAATAAATGAAATTGCTTGAGGACAACCCAGTACATTAGTGAACTCAATCAGTATAGGTCATACTTGCTAAATTCCAACATGAGAATACTAGGATACTATATCCCCTGTTCTGAAATGTTCCACCGCCAAGGGAAGGAAAAATAAAATCCAAGCTAGAGAAAAGCTCACTGGTGCCAGTACACACTGATACTTTTTCCATTTTCACTGGAGTTCAGAGTTCAGCCCCTGCCTTCGCATGCGAATTTGTGGTTTTTACCCCATGAATCAGTCCATGATGGAACAATTAACTTAGCTGAGCAGACTAATGTCAATGTCACTCTGCATAAGGTGCTGGTACAATATACAGTCACCACAACGTCTGACATCAAGAGACTAAATAATGTCGTCTAGGGCCTTGCTAACATGCCACTTACATCCAAAGCCCTGATGTTAATCTAAAACATTTTGGGGTTGACATGGGGGGGGGGGGGAAGAGAGAAGGCAGAAAGGGAGGGACTGCTTTTTAAAATGTTATCCATATTAATATTCATCCCTTGGGACACCAGGGCAGGGCTGAGTCACCCCACCAACTGCTCCGTGGCAATGTCAGTTAAAGAGAGCAAACTCAAGCCCTTCGTTCGCAATTGGTCCAGCTTGACCAAGAGCTGTTGTTGGCCCATCAACCAATCTCGGAGCCAATGCACCAGAACAGCTGTTTGGATAGTTCGGCCTTTCTTTCACTTCTAATGGAGAACTTCCTTTCCCAGAGGGGATCTGCATGGTGATTTCTGCTTATTTCCCACTTGTGCCTGAAAAGCAAGTGCAAGTTGAAGACAGGAAAAGCCAGTGGCTTCTCGCCATCACTCTGAAAGCTTAGATTGATTTTTCACAGGGTCCCCCTCCCCTCAAGCAGCTTCTCAGTCACTGTATAGTCAGAGAGTCTGGGAAAACTGTCTATCTGCTTAGGGGAGGACATAATGAGAAGATACAGGTTAAAAATAATAAGAAGGGGGCTGGAGAGATGGCTTAGCGGTTAAGTGCTTGCCTGTGAAGCCTAAGGACCCCGGTTCGAGGCTTGATTCCCCAGGACCCACGTTAGCCAGATGCACAAAGGGGCACACGCGTCTGGAGTTCGTTTGCAGTGGCTGGAAGCCCTGGTGCACCCATTCCCTCTCTATCTGCCTCTTTCTCTCCCTCTCTCTCTGTCACTCTCAAATAAATAAATAAAAATGAACAAAAAATATTTTAAAAAAGTAATAAGAAGGGCCAGGCTTGGTGGCTCACGCCTTTAATCCCAGTACTAGGGAGGCAGAGGTAGGAGGATTGCTGTGATTTTGAGGCCATCCTGAGACTACATAGTGAATTCCAGGACAGCTCAGACTAGAGCAAGACCCTACCTTGAAAAACCAAAATAATAATAATACTAATAATAATAATAATAATAATGGGCTGGGGAGATGGCTCAGCAGTTAAGGCACTTGCCTACAAAGCCTAATGACTCCAGTTTGATTTCCCAATACCCATGTGAAGCCAGATGCACAAGGTGGCATGTGTGTCTGGAGTTCGTTTGCAGTGACCGGAGGCCCCAGAACACCCAGTCTGTATGTATATATGCCTCTCTCTCTCTCTCTCTTTCTCTCTCTCAAATAGATAAATAAAATATTTTAAAAATAATAAGAAGGGCTCACACACATTTTTGCTCTAGCCAAGAAAGGAAAGGGTGGAAGGTGAGTGGTCCATTTTTTGGCAGTCTGGCTGCTTTGAGTAGACAGAGCTGTTTCCTCCCTAGGAGCCAGAATCAGTGCACATCAAAGGCACACAAGGGCCACTTGAGTTCTCAGTAGAAGCAGTTTGCAATGCTAAAAGGCCTCTTGTTTTCCATTCCGAAGATAATCCTGCTAACCAGGGATAAGTAAGTGAGATCTGAACTGGAAGAGATTAGAACAGGGGTGGGTGGGGGGCGGATCTCACCACAAAGAATACTTACAAGCTATAAATCCTGTTGTTAATTTCAAGCCATCAAAATCATTCAAGAACCAGGGCTCATCAATGCAAGGGAAATCCCTGAATAAAGCTGTAAAAGACCCCTGAACAAAGCTCTATGCCCCCCAGCAGCTGCCTTTTCTGGCCTATAAAAATATGACTTTAATTATAAGTCAAGTCATTCTCATTAGGAGGCTGGTGGGAGAAGCAAGAAAGGGCTGGTTGAGAAATGGACCCTGGTCATAGGGAGCAGAAATGTGCATGCAATTTACAGCAGGAAGAAAGCAAGTCTGACTCTTATAAAAGATGTGCTAAGAACACATTGGGCTCCAGAAAAGACATGAGCCTGGAGCAGCCCAAGCCAGATTGATTTCAGAGGCGAGATCGAGCATCGCCATTCATTAAGAGGTTTCCTTTCTCATATGTGAAAAGGTTAGGTATGGTAAGAAGGAGTTTTCTTGTCGCTGTCATACTGACTTACATTGGGAAGGATATATGGCTTAACTACTCACCCCTAAGGAAGAATGACTAAGCTATCATCACAGCCATTGCCAATTTTCCTTGGACGACTTACATTATTATCCAATTATGATGTGCTAGATGCAAAGTTCATTTTAATAAGGTAAATATCGTTGCTATGATCAGGAAACTGAAATACATTGCAAATATGCATTGGAATCAAAGTCTAAATGAAGATTTATGTGGATCCTGTGGTTTTGCTTATTTCCTCTACAAATGTGGCTCTCCTTTTCTTTCGTTCTCTCTTTCTTTCTTTTCTTCTTCTTCTTCTTCTTTTTTTTTTTTTTAATCCAGGTAGGGTCTCACTCTAGCTCAGGCTGACCTGGAATTCACTATGTAGTCTCAGGTGATCCTCCTACCTCTGCCACCCAAGTGCTGGAATTAAAGGCGTGTGCCACCACGCCTGGCTCCTTCCTTCCTTCTTTCCTTCCTTCATTTCTTTCTTTTTCTTTCTTTCTATCTCCCTTCCTTTCTTTCTTCCTTTCTTTCTTTCTTTCTCTCTCTTTCTTTCTTTCTTCATTCTTTCTATCTCCCTTCCTTCTTTCCTTCCTTCCTTTCTCTCTCTCTTTCTTTCTATTTCTTTTGTACCACTGGGGATTGAACCCAGGACCTTTCTCATGCTGGACATGTGCTCTACCACTGAGCTACCTCCTCAGCTAGCCTTTGCTTCTCTGGGATAATTTTCCCTACACCTATGAGGTTTCACTTTTTCCATTTAATGCAAAAAGGAAACTGAGGCTAGGACAAGTGAAGGGAAGAGTGGCCCAAAAGTGACTGAAACTCTGAAGTGCTGAGGTTGAAATTGTGCATTGCCCCTGAAAAAGACCTTCTCATGGTGTTCATGGTGTGAGGTTTTATTTTAATCTCAGAGCCATTCTCTGAGATTCCATTGAGTTGAGATCATTAATGTCTCCTTTGGAGGCAGAGCTTGCCATTGTGAACAAGAGGGTAGGGATGCAGTGTCACTTTGTGATGTGTTTTTATTTTTATTTATTTTTATTTTGTTTTCTTTACATAGAGACTTGATATGTAAGTCGTCCTGCCTTGGACTTCACAGATTTACTGTCCTTGCCTCCTGCATGCTGAGATTGAATGTAGGCGTGTGTCACCATGCCCAACTTATATAGTAGCATTGAACACCCTGCATACAATATGATTCCCAACACTTATAATGTGACTAACAGCAGGGTGCCCTAAAACAGCCTTCAGACAGACAAGCCCACATTAATCCATCTGCCTCACCTCAGAGAAAGAATTTTAAAACACACATACACACACATATAATATTTTTGTTTATTTGCGAGGATGCGTGGGGAGAGAGAGAGAGAAAGGGAGAGAATGAGTTCACCAGGGCTTCCTGTCACTGCAAATGAACTCTGGATACATGTTCCAGTTTTGTACATCTAGTTTTATGTAGGTACTGGGGAATCAAACCCGGGTTGTTAGGCTTTGCAAGCAAGCTCCTTTAATAGGTGAGCCATCTCTCCAGCCCCAAGGAAATTTTTATTGTTGAATTTTATATAGGAATGTTCGGACATGGCTCAAAGCTTTGATCCAAATGCCATAGGAGGTATTGGCCCTTGTATAAAAGCTGTCTTATCTGATCAATAAATAGTGTAGAATGATTCAACTGTCCAGTGTTTTCTGAGTGGGTGAGTGAGAATTTTGCAGCTGACATGACCACCCACCTTCTGTAAGACTTCATGGGCTAGGATTATCATTGTTAGGGACAGGTTTTTTTTTTAAACCATAATAATGTCTTATTTATTTCAAATTTGGTAGGACAACTATAAAGGTAAGCAAAAAAAAAAAAAAAAAAGTTTGCTACTCTTTTCTTTCTATGATTTAAAGAAAATGCTGCCAACATGTCACATTTAAGGGATTTTGGGGATGCAAAATTTTAATAACTTAAGGAATTAGATTTCTGTTTTCTGTGTTTTATGAAAGTAATTTTTATCATGGTGAAGTTTATCACATCTTTCCTGAGTCTGGGATGATTGGTTCTTTTTCATTTTTATTTATTTGTTGAAAACAAAGAGAAGATAGAGAGAGAGAATGCACCAAGGTGTCTAGGCACCACAAATGGACTCCAGATGCATATATGACTTTGTGTATCTGGCTTTAAGTGGTACTGGGGAATTGAACTGAAGATGTTAGGCTTTGCAGGCAAGCACCTTAACCACTGAGCAATCTCTCCAACCCTGGTTCTGTTGTTGCTGTTGTTGTTATTGATAACATTAATACATGATGATACAGTAATTTGATTGTCTTCCCATCCCTTTATTCCTTTTTGTCCCCTCTTCCCCATAGTCCATCCCCCAAGAACCCTCTTCTTTCAAGGTAGTCCTTCCTCAGGTTTTAAATTTTTTTTGTCTCATTCCTTTTGGGATAGTTTTTCATATAATTAAAAAATATTTTTATTTATCTGTTTATTTATTTATTTAATTGAGAGAGAGAGACATAGAAAGGAAGAGGCAAATAGAACGAGAACAGGTATGCCAAGGCCTCTAGCAACTGTAAACAAACTCCAGATGCATGCACCACCTTATGCATCTGGCTTTATGTGGGTATTAGAGAATCAAACCTGGGTCCTTAGGCTTTGCAGGCAAGTGCCTTAACCACTGAACCATCTCTCCAGCCCTCATGTAATTTTTCAATACCTATCCCCAAAGCAAGGCAGAAATCCATCCCCAAGGGGATGAAGCCAGGATCCATGTGTTCTCTGAGGCATTCGCTCTTGGCCAGGCGGATCCTTTAGGCCAGGGACAGTCTATTTAGCTTTGCAGCACAGGACACTTATGAACTAAATAAAAGGTTGAAGCTGGAGGGATGGCTCAGCAGTTAAAGGGCTTATTTGCAAAGCCTGCTGACCTGGCTTTAATTCCCTAGTTCAGTTGCCAGGCATGGTGCCTAACAACTTTAATCTCAGTGTTCTGGAGGCAGAGGTAGGAGGATTGCTGTGAGTTCAAGGCCACCCTGAGACTACATAATGAATTCCAGGTCAGTCTGGGCTAGAGTGAGACCCTGCCTCAAGAAAGCAAACAATTTTCCAGTGCGCACGTTAAGCCAAATGTTCAAGGAGGCACACGTGTCTAGAATTTGTTTGCAGCAGCAGGAGGCCCTGGTGTGCTTGCCCATTCTCTCTCTCTCTCTCTCAATCTCTCTCCTCCTTTCTCTCTTTCTCTCAAATAAATGAAAAAGAATTTTTTTGAAGATTAAGATTTATTTATTTATTAGAGACAGAGAGAGGGAGGGAGAGAGAAATAGGGGGAGAATTGGTGCACCAGGGCCTCTAGCCACTTATGTGGGACCTGGAGAATCTAACCTGAGTCCTTAGGTTTTGCAGGCATGCATCTTAACACCTAATTTTTTTTAAAGAACTAGAAAACAGTTTATTCTGGCTTAAGGATCTAGACGATCTGTACATAGACTATTTTATGGTGCTATTTTGATGAAAGTATTGCAAAAAAGCAGCACAAGAACACAAACTAAAATGATTACACGTGAGGAAGGCCAAATAACATTATTTCAAAAGATGTCCATGTTCTAATCCAGGAACCTGCGGCTATGTAATTTGACTTGGCATGTAAGGCCTTTTTCTGTTGCTACTACAAAATCCCTGAGGCAAGGGCACTTGTCAAGAAAAGCAGTTCATTTAGCTCATACTCTGGAGGTTAGAAGTCCAAGTCTGAGCAGTGGCAGTGTCTGATAAGGGCCACTTGCTGCATCCGAACATGAGGGAAAAGCAGAAAGGCAAGTGGGTGCAGAAAAGAAAAAAAACAAAGCATGAGGGAGAAAGAAAAAGTGGCACCGACTAGAGATATTGCTTAGCAGTTAAAGGCACTTGCTTGCAAAGCCTGCCAGCCCCAGTGTCCACGTAAAGTCAAATGCACAAGGTGGCACATGCATCTGGAATTTATTTGCAGTGGCAAGAGACCCTGGCATACCCATAGTCTCTCTCTCTCTCTTAAATGACTAACTAACTAACTAACAAAATATTTTAAAAAGGAAAACATGGAGCCGGGCGTGGTGGCGCACGCCTTTAATCCCAGCACTCGGGAGGCAGAGGTAGGAGGATCACCGTGAGTTCGAGGCCACCCTGAGACTCCATAGTGAATTCCAGGTCAGCCTGGGCTAGAGTGAGACCCCACCTCGAAAAAAACCAAAAAAAAAAAAAAAAAAAAGGAAAACATGGTATCTATATACAAAAACATATATAATATAATTTTATTTACCCATAAAAAATGAATATAATTTTAGGAACATGGATGCAACTGGAGATTTTCACATTAAAGAAAATAATCCAGATTTGGAAAGACAAATGTTGTATGTTTTCTCTCATACATGGTTCTTGGGTTTTGTGTAAGAATGTGTGTGTGTGTGTGTGTGTGTGTGTGTGATTATGCATGTATTTATACAAATGCACACACACACAAATATGTGTGTGTGTGTGTGTGTGTGTGTGTGTGTATCTAAATGTAGAAGAAGATGAGAGGTAATTTTCAGAGAGTAGACTAGTGCGGTTCCGGGAGAGTGAGGTCACAGAAGCCAGAGAGGGGCGCTTCAGCTTTGCCAAGGAACAAGGTGAGGTGGCCCTGTTTGAATTTTTGGGTAGAGAATATGTGACTGGGCGCAGGCTATGAGAGAGGACTGGCAGAAGTGACGGAGAGTGGGAGATAAAGGCCTCTGGACCGCGGAGGTCTCTCAGTGGGGAGAGGGCATGCTGTCCTGCCCACATGCCCTGTTCCTGCTTTTGCAGGAAAAGTAACAGATAAGAGAGTCATTCAAGGTCTCCCGGGCTTGGGCAGTGGCGCCTCTTAAAGTGACCATATCTAACAGAAGAGAGACCATTGGGGAAAAGAAAGAAAACAAGCAGGAGGGAACAGAAGAGGAAAGAGAGGCTATATGGGGGTGAATATGGTCAAAGAACATTATATCCGTGAATGAAAGTATATCACTATGCGCCATAGATACATACTTAACACTATAGTCAGCCCCTGGAAGCGGGACCAGGAGGAAAAGTCTTCCTCCCCATGGTGGCCAGAATGCAGACTCTGTGGTTTTACACTTCTGGTTTTAGACTCTCAGTTCTGACCTTCAGACGGTTGGTCTCTTTAGCCACTTAATTTGTGGCAGTTTGTTAGAATATTAGAAAACTAGTACACATGATAAATCTATGTCTTTTCTTGTTTCAGCTATTTGGAATGAAATTTATACAGTGCTGTTTTCATGTTATGATTAGAGACCTTAGAAATTAAAATCAACCCACCCTTCAAAAACAAGAAACAAAATCACTAACAATATTAAGTCTCAGAAGATAACTCTTTAGAATTTATGTTGACAGCTTAATTAGACTAATTAATTTGAGTAGTTTCACATAATTTACAGCATGATTAAAGTTATAAAAACAACCATTTAAAATACATTGGTTACAGGCTGGAGAGATGGTTTAGCGGTTAAGGTGTTTGCCTGCAAAGCCAAAGGATCCCGGTTCGACTCTCCAGGACCCACGTAAGCCAGATGCACAAGGGGGGGCGCATGCATCTGGAGTTCGTTTGCAGTGGCTGGAGGCCCTGGTGTGCCCATTCTTCTCTCTCTTTCTCTCTCTCAACTAAATAAATAAATAAATAAATAAATAAATAAATAACATTGTTACAAAAGGTCAGGTGTGGTGGCACAAAAATAAATAAATAAAATACATTGGTTACTATAATTCAATCTACTTGTACAATACATATATACATTTTTGTAATTTTAAATACTTATTAAAGTAATATTTGCTTAAGAAAAGTTTAAGAAATGAAGGAAATCAGATTGTTTAAGCAGTCTGCATAAACTCAAATGTTATATTAGCATTATTTTCCTGCTTGTTTTAAAAAAAGAGAGTAGTGATTTCCACCAAAATAAGCTGAATTTTTAAAAACTTTTTTTAATTTTTATTTTTTATGAGAGTGCAAGAGTGAGAGAGAGAAAGAATTGGCACGCCAGGACCTCCAGACTGCTGCAGTCAAACTCTAGATGCATGTGCCACCTTGTCCACATGCATAACCCCTGTGTGCATGCGTCACCTTGTGCGTCTGGCTTACATGAGTTCTGGAGAGTTGAACCTGAAGGCTTCACAGGCAAGCACCTTAACCACTAAGCTATCTCTCCAGCCCCTAAATTTTTTTTTGAGGTGGGTTCTCATTGTAGCCCAGGCAGACCCAGAAATCACTCTGTAGTCCCAGGCTAGCCTTAAACTCCCAGTAATCTTCCTACCTCTGCCTCCCCAGTGCTGGGACTAAAGAAGGAGTGTGCCATCATGCCCAGCTTAAAATTAGCTAACTTTTAAATATGACTTGAGGTACAGCTGAGGAGATGGCTCAGTGGTAACGGTACTTGCTTACAAAGCCTGTCCACCCAGGGTTCGATTCCCCAGTACCCATGTAAAGTCAGATGCACAAAGTGGCACAGGCAGCCTGGAGTTCATTTGCAGTGGCTGGAGGCCCTGGCGTGCATGTACCCACTTGTTCTCTGTCTTTCTCGCTCTTACATAAATAAATAAATAAATAAATAAATAAATAAATAAATAGTTTTAAAGTATGACTTGATTGTAACTATCATCTTCTTAAGTATGAATTTCTCTTACTTTACATTATACAAGTAACCCTCTAAATTGTATAAAAGTACTGAATGAAATGCATTCCACCTCACAATGCAATTTAGCAACCAGAATCACAAGTTATAGCTTAATCATTTATAGAGATATGATCTCAATAGAAAAATATTCCTGGCCAGGTGTGGTGGTACATACCATGAATCCCAGCACTTCGGAGTTTTTGAAAAACAAAAGCTTTTGAAAAACAAAAAACAAACAAACAAAAAAGAAATATTTCTTATAAAAGCAAAAATGTTTGAGAACATTAAGAGTCAAATTGCCTGACTCTTCTAGAACTGACATCTTGCTGTGTAATCCTGATTGGCCTCGAAGTCACAATCCTTCTTCCTCCTTCTTCACAGCATTAGGGTTACAAACATGGACCACCATGCCCAGAAGAACTTATTTTTCAATTTTAATATTTTGTTTATTTACTTACTTACTTGGGAGAGAAAGAGAGAGAGAGGCAGGTAGAGACAGAGACAGAGAGAAAGAGAGAGAACAGGCATGCCAGAGTCTCGAGCCACTGCAAATGAACTCAAGACACATGTGCCACCTTGTGCATATGGCTTTACGTGGGTGCTGGGGAACTGAACCTGGGTCCTTTGGCTTTACAGGCAAGTGCCTTAATTGCTAAGCCATCTCTCCAGCCCTCAGTTTTAACTTTTATTTATTTATTCATGTATGTTGAGGAGGTGAGTGTACCAGGGCCTCTTGCCACTGCAAATGAACACCAGATACTTGTGCCACTTTTTTTGTGTCCAGCTAGTCTGGCCCATGCAGTGCCACAAGGGAGACCCTGCCTCAAAGAAGGCGGAAGGAGAGGACACACATGTTGAGGTGGTCCTCTGACCTCTACACGTGTGCCACAGCATGTACATCCCCACATACATACAGCGAGGTGGGTGGGGGGAGAGAAAGAGAAAAAGAGATTAATTTAAGAGGAAAAGGGGACTGAACCGTGATATACTGTAATTCTGGGCTTAAATAGATTGTGGGATGGTCTTTCTGAACTGTTGTTGGTTGGATCTAGCAGATGTTTCCTGACCAACACACCATGCCATCCTCCAAAATGAGACTGAGAAATGACAAAAGCATCAGGAAGACCATAGAGGGCCCTTTTGCCTGATAGATAGCTCAGCCTGGCGTCCACAACAAAGGAAATAGTAGGATTTCCTGACTTCTGCACTTGTTTCTTGTTTGGCCCTTTGTTTCTGTATTGTTCAGAACATAGCAGTTTCCAGAAAGACATCTCTTCCTCATTAACCCATTAGCTTTTATTTGGATTTGTCTCAGTCCCAAAAGAGTCACGGATAGGGTTAGTTATTAACGAATGAAATAATAAAGCTTCTTAGAAACCGTCTATTAGGAATAAAAGCATCAACACAAACTCAGTTCCCTAAACAATGTTTGATGCTAATGAATCCATTCCTGAGTGGCTTATGCTCTGACCAACCAAACATGTTGTGCTTCCAAGTCATAATAAACCGTGACCAAGGAAACCACTGAGGGAGGTGACTTCCTTTTCTATGTCCAGGTCAGTGAAAATGGGCAAATATCTTGTGTATTCATTCATCCATTTAGTGCTGGAAGATAGATAGGCTATTAAATGTCGAGAATAGAAAGCGCATAAATAGGCAGAAGAATTTGGGCTTGTTGCAACTCAGAGCCAAAACTGATCACAGATTAGCTTCACTGTATGCAAATCTTTCTTTAATAAAAAAGGGATTTAGATTATTTGTCCTGATAAAGACAGGACTAGGGAGTTGACTTAAAAATAACTTCTAGGGGAGCTGGGCATGGTGGCGCATGCCTTTAATCCCAGAACTCAGGAGGCGGAGGTAGGAGGATCACTGTGAGTTCGAGGCCACCCTGAGACTACAGAGTGAATTCTAGGTCAGCCTGAGCCAGAGTGAAACCCTACCTCGAAAACCCAAATGATAATAATAATAATAATAATAATTTCTAGGGGTCTGGGGAAATGGCTCAATGGTGAAAGTTGCTTGTTTGCAAAGCCTGCTGGCCTAGGTTAAATTCCCCAGCCACCTAAGTAAGCCAGATGCACAAAGTGCCTGGAGTTCATTTGCAGTGGCAAGAGGCCCTAGTGTGCCCATTCTCTATGTCTGTCTCTCAAGTGCAACAATAAACATACTTAAAAAACTTTTAATATATGTGATAAAATGTCTGAAATTTGCTTCAAAATATACCAAGATTGGGCTGGAGATATGGCTTAGCCATTAAGGAGCTTGCCTGTGAATCCTAAGGACATAGGTTTGATTCCCCAGTCCCCACATAAGCCCGATGCACAAGTTGATACATGCATCTGGAGTTTGTTTGCAGTGGCTGGAGGCCCTGCAGTGCCCATTCTCTCATTCTCTCTATATCTGCCTCTTTCTCTCTCAAAAAAATAAGTAAAATTAAATTAAATTTAAATGTATTGATATATGTATATCAAGGTTGAGGAGTAGGAAAAAAAAAAAAGAAAAAGAAGAAAATTAACCAATGATTTGATACATATTGGGACTATGAGTATTCCTTATACTAACCTCTCATTCTTTATATGTTTGAAATGTTCTGCAATGAAAGATTGAACTCACCAGTGTACATGGAGTTTCTATTCCAGGGAACGCTGAGGGACGATTCCACGGCCTGGCCCAACGTTCAGAATAGAAAATATCAGATAAGACTGTTTACATGCACCGCATTCTGAGCAGTGCGCCTGACCTGTGTTACTCACTCAGTCATGGCAGAGTGCAAAGTTGATGTTATCATCATACTTCGTAAGGGAGAAAGCGGAAGCCAGGGAGACCTGAGACCCTGAGGAGCAGCTTGGGAGTAGTAAATCCTCAACGTTCAGGTTGATCAGGCTCCCAGAGCTAGTTTTTGCCTGATTTGCTTTGATTTTGTTTGGGGGAGGGAGTTTGTGTCTGTGTGAAACGAACTCCTTCCTTGATGAGTGCAAGCCAATTAATATGACCAGAAGGCAAGAGAATGGGGAACGAGTTACACTTGCAGCAAGTTAAGGAGAGCACTGGGGCTGTTTGCAAACCAATGATCTACTGGAAGAAAGGAAGCCGGGAAATCAGAAGGGAGTGGGGATTCTTCCCAACTTTTCCTTCCAAACACATCATGGGACCAGCAGGCATAGAGAGGAGATGCTTGTCCCCCATGACCTGTTTCCACTGAGATCCCCGAGCGTGACCCCACCAGAGACTTCTCTTATGTAACCAAGAGATGATGGAAGGAGAGAAAAGTAGGCTGATCTTCTTTCCACCTTAGCCGGATGTGGTCCTTACCACCCCCAAAGCAGAAAGAAAAGGAACCCCCTTCTCGCTGAGTGGGAGGGTATGAAAGAATGCCAAGGGTCCAAGTGGAAGGTGGCAAAAAGTGGGGTAGGAGACTCACAGGGCTTCCCCTTAAGTCAGGATAATAAGTAAAACAATGAAGGAAAAATAACAGCAGGTGATTGGGCTGGAGAGATGGCTTGGCGGTTAAGCGCTTGCCTGTGGAGCCTAAGGACCCCAGTTCGAGGATTGATTCCCCTAGTACTCACATAAGCCAGATGCACAAGGTGGCACATGCATCTGGAGTTCATTTGCAGGGGCTGGAGGCCCTGATGTGCCCATTCTCTCCCTCTCGGCCTCTTTCTCTCTCTGTCTGTCACCCTCAAATAAATAAATAAAAAGTAAAAACATGAAAAAAATGGGTGATTATATTCTTGGAACCTATACATGTTCAAACAAGGACATGGACTATGCTGGGGACATGCTTCTGAGCATGCTCAGTTCAAGGTCAAAGGGCACATGTTCAAAAGGAAAGATGGCAGATACAAATACTTCTGTGCATGCTCAATTCTATGTTAAAATGAGCCATTTTTTTTTTTTCTAGAATGGGTAAATCTAAGAAATCTTATAGTGAGTGAGGTGACCTAGGCTCAGAAAGACAAATGCCATATGCTGTCTCTTAGCCATAGATGATTTTTTTTTTCCCCCATGGCAGGGTCTCACTCTAGCTCAGGCTGACCTGGAATTCACTCTTTATTCTCAGGGTGGCCTTGAACTCATGGCGATCCTCCTATCTCTGTCTCCCGAGTGCTGGGATTAAAGGCATGCGCCACCATGCCCACCTCCTGTAGATGAATTATTTTTAAGATTTATTTATTTATTTATTTATTAGAGACGTGGGGGTGGGGGCACAGAGAGAGAGAGACTGAAAATGGTCACACCAGGCTCTCCAGCCAGTGCAAACGAACTCCAGACACGTGCACCACCGTGTGCATCTGGCTTATGTGAGACCTGGAGAATCAAACCTGGGTCTTTAGGGTTTGCAGGCATGTGCCTTAACCTCTAAGCCATCTCTCCAGCCCTCGTAGATGAATTTTTAACTAACTATGAATTTTTAGATTTGTGTGTAAGTTGGAGTAAGAGTCTGTAGTGGTCCGGAAGATAGAAAGGAGTCACGAGAGGGGTGAAGAAGGAGAGCTGAAGGGGAAGGGACAACAGATATGTGGGTAGAGGGGTGGAGTACTGGGGTGGAAAGGTCTAAGTGAGGTCAGGCAGGGAGATGGAAGAAAGAATGTGGTGGGGGGGGGTTGTTAAGCAAAACTAAAGACTTTATGAAAAAAGCTATAGGGGAACCTACTTCTTTGTTAGCTAATTTAAAAACACAATTTAGGGCTGGAGAGATTTCTGAGGGGTTAAGGCACTTGCTTGCAAAGACTGACAACCTGGCTTTGATTCCCCAGTGGTGCATACATCCGGAGGTTTTTTTTTTTTTTTTTTTTTTTTTGCTGCAACAGCAAGTGTCCCTGGTACACCCATATTCATTCTCTCTCTTTCTCTCTCCAAATAGATATGTAAAATAAGAGAGAAAGAGAGAGAGAGAGAGAGAAAGTTTTGGCAGAAGCATCATGTGGAGGTAGATAATGCTAAAACAAACAAACAAAAACTACCTTTGAAAATGTGTTAACAGTTTTTTAGAATCAACTAAAACAAATTGCATTTGAAAATGCCAAGATGAGTGAAACCTAAATCTCTGTATGTCAACTAAAAATTTAAAAAAATATGTAAAGCCAAAAGTAAATAAATTAAAGAATCAGACGTTAGCAGAAGTGTAGGACTGTGCCTCAAAGGTACCTGTTTCCCTTAACAGTGCTGCAAAATTAAGAACTGATCATGTAACGTGGCTGCCACCGAGACTGGAAAGATTGACCAGAGGAAAACCATCTGATTGTTTTCTCAGTGCAAGATTCAATACAGATTCACTTTTGTGGGAGGCTTGAAAAATACCATATTATGGGCTGGAAAGATGTCCCAGTAGTTAAAGGTGTTTGCTTATAAAACCTGACAGCCCAGATTCAATTCCCCAATACCCATGTAAAGTCAGATGCACAAAGTGGAGTATGCATCTATAGTTCATTTGCAGTGGCTGGAGGCCCTGGCATGCCCATATTCCACCCCCCCCTCAGCCCTCTCTCTTTTTCTATCTCAAATAAATAAAAACTTTTTTTGTTGTTGTTGTTTGATTTTTGTTTTTTGAAGTGGGGTCTCGCTCTAGCCCAGGCTGACCTGGAATTCACTATGTAGTCTCAGGATGGCCTCGAACTTATGGCAATCCTCCTACCTCTGCCTCCTGAGTGTTGGGATCAAAGGCATATGCCACCATGCCTGGCTAAAAACATTTTTTTAAAAAAGAAAGAGGGCTGGAGAGATAACTTTGCAGTTAAGGCACTTGCCTGCAAAGCCAAAGGACCCAGGTTTGATTCCCCAGGAACCTCGTAAGCTAGACGCATAAGGTGGCACATACGTCTGGAGTTTGTTTTCAGTGGCTGCAGGCCCTGGTGCACCAATTATCCCCCCCCCCACAACTCCCTCCTTCTCCATCTTTCTCTCTCTCAAATAAATAAAATATTAAAAAAGAAAAAAATACCATATTAGCTTCTATAAGCACAATTTGTTTGAAGAAGGAAAGGTTATCCAGAGTCCCCTATCACCTCCTTAGGAAGTGTCTCCTGGTCACTCAGCCCTCAGCAGATCCTCTCTGCTATTCCTGACCAGTACTGAGCTCAAAGTTCTGGGAGATGCCTACTCTCTATCTTGCCCTGTAAGATGGCAACTTGTTTCTTCTATCAAAGTTAATGATTCAGAGCCTCTCTTTCATTTTTTCATTCCTTTGAAGCTCCATAAAAAGCCATGATGGGTCTGGAGAGATGGCTTACTGGTTAAGACAGTTGCTTGCAAAGCCAAAGAACCCAGCTTCCTTTCCCCAGGATCCCCAAGCCAGATGCACAAGGTGGCGCACGTGCCTGCAGTTCGTTTGTAGTAGCCGAAGGCCCTAGCACACCCATTCTCTCTCTTTCTATGTGCCTCTTTCTCTCTTTCTCAAATAAATAAATAGAAATAAAGTCATGGTAGCTTTGCAGTTATGGTGCTTGCATCCAAAGCCTAAGGACCCAGGTTCGATTCCCCAGAACCCACATAAAAAGTCAGATGTACATGGTGGCGCATGTGTTTGTTTGCTAAAGACCCTACTGTGCACATTTTCTCACTCTTCCCATCTCTCTCTCTCTTTCTCTCTAATAAATAAATAATAAATAAAGTAAAATATTTCTCAAAAGCCATTTACAATGTTAAAATAACACTGGAAGGTAACTGAGGTATTGAAGATATGTCATAGCCAGTGGGAAAACTGCTATCTTGAGCCTCTTTCTACAGACTTTGCTCCCTAGTAAGAAATTAGCATAAATGATCATACTTTTTCCATGGGAACAATCTTAACAAGAATCATTTCCATCTTAGAAACTGGAGCTCATAATGTTTGTGAGTATCTAGGAAGTATAATTCCACTGTGCATGAAGTTTTTTAGCATGTGGTTTTATTATTTTCTCACAGGATAAGTTTCTAGTTTCAATTTCTTCACATGCAAAACAGTAGGGACCATGCCAATGGGAAAGACTGTAGTCAACATTAAAAAAAAAATTGTTTCCATGTACACAAATACATATTATCACTTCAGTAAAGGTTTACTATCCCAGAAATGGTGGCACCAGTCATTTTCTGGGAGTCTTTGGGACAGTCACACTTTCTAGTTAGTGATAATAGATACCAGGTGGCATTGGTGCTTCAGTTATGCCACATCTCCCCAGTCCACTTCACAGTTCCCTTCCTAACAGTTCTACATTAGCTGTCATCAGAGTCCTTGGATAACCTGAATGCAAGAGAAAACATGCCCATTTTCCCTCTCCTTGGTCAAGGGCAATGGTCCCTGGAATACTGGGTTTGAATACCCTACCATGGACTCAGGTACCTAGCTCTGATGTCATCTATGCAAGCTCCTGGAACCATCTCCTGGTTTTGTCAAGGGCCCCCATCCAGATGTCCTAGTGGTCTTCCTATATCTCATATGCAGTCTAAGTAACTAGATTGAATTAATAATTATGTCATTGCTTGTTACAATTCTACCAGACTATGAGGATCAAAAGCTCCTTGTTAACTGCTAGACCCTACAACTTGTAGAGCGAGGGGGAAAAAGAAAATTCATAGCATCTGGTATTAGAAGAGTAAAATACTTTAAGTGGATGGGAATGTTTTTTCTTTACGAAGCCAGGCTCTTATTCTCCACTATTTTCATCTATTATGTTGATCACAGGAGAGTATACTTGGGCTGCTTTGGCTAAGATATGTGCTTCTTGCATTATCAATGGCATGACAAGTTACTAGGCAAAATAATGACAAGTTTATAGAAGAATCAGACTAACAAGATTAGCAATAAAATGTGAGACTCACTGATGAGAATTGCACAGGGTTTAATCATTCATCAGTCAAGAAATAATTACAGGGCTGAACAGGTGGCTCAGCAGTTAAAGGCACTTGCTTGCAAATCCTGACATCCAGGTTCGATTCCCCACCACCCTTGTAAAGCCAGATGCACAAAGTGGCTCATGTGTCTGGAGTTCATTTGCAGTGGGAGGAGGCCCTGGATTGCTCAATCTCACCCTCTCTGTGCTTGCCTCTTTCTGTCTCCTTACCTCTGTCAAATAATTTTGCTATTGTTGTTTTTTTTTTTTGAGGTAAGGTCTCACTTGAGCCCAGGCTCACATGAAATTCACTATGTAATCTCAGGCTGGCCTCAAACTCACAGTGATTCTCCTATCTCTTCCTCCCAAGTGCTGGGATTAAAGGCATGAGCTACTATGCCTGGCAATAAAATATTTTTTAAAAAGTGAAATAATTACAAAGCTATGGTTAATTAACTTTGATATGAATGAGTGCCCAATAAATCAAGATTTAACTATTAAATTCAATTTGTATGGCCATTATTCTACTGACAACATATATATATATATATAATATTTTACTTATTTGCAAGCAGAGAGAGATAGAGAGAAGAGAGGTAGACAGACAGAATGAATGTGCCAGGGCCTCCTGCTGCTGGAAGTGAACTCCAGATACATGTGCTACTTTGTGCATCTGGCTTTACTTGGCTACTGGGGACTCAAACCCAGGTAGTCAGTCTTTGTAGACAGGTGCCTTAAACACTGAATCATCTCTCCAGCCCCTCTACTGACAATATTAATTATGCTTTGTTCCCCTGGGCCATTTCTGCCATTGCTGTGATGAGCCTTACCATGTAGTTGTCAGTCATTTTTTAAAAAAAAAATTTGTTCAGTTTTATTTATTTATTGGAGAGCGGCAGACAGAGAGAGAAAGAGGCAGATAGAAAGAGAGAATGGGCGTGCCAGGGCTTCCAGCCAATGAAAACAAACTCCAGATGCATGCACCCGCTTGTGCATCTGGCTAACGTGGGTCCTAGGGAATCAAACCTGGGTTCTTTGGCTTCACAGGCAAGCGCTTAACCACTAAGCCATCTCTCCAGCCCCTGTTAGTCTTTTAGAAAAGGGTGGCAGGAGGAATGTGGAAGCATTCGGAACTTTGAGCTAGAGAAGATTTACAATGCTGTAAGCAGAGCTTAGTGGGCCATTCTGATGGGAGTTTGAAAGACCAGAAAGCCAAGAGAAATGTCACTGTGGGGGCTCAGCACATGAGGGTTCAGAGGGGAAAATCTTTACCAGAAACTTGGCTAGAGGCAGTTCATGTGATAATCTGGCGAAGAAACTGGCTACATTCTACCCATGTCCTGAGAACTTGAATTAAGTTGTATTTAAAAGCAATAAACTTGGGCTAGAGAGATGGCTTAGTGGTTAAAGCACTTGCCTGAGAAGCCTAAGGACCCAGATTCGATTTCCCAGTACCCGTCTAATCCAGATGCACAAGGTAGCACATGCGTCTGGAGTTTATTTGCAGTGTGGCTGGAGACCCTGGCACACTCATTCTCTCCCTGCTTCTCTCTGTAAAATAAATAAGTAAATAAAATATTTTTTGAAGCAATAAACTAGCTGGGTGTGGTGGTGCATGCCTTTAATCCCAGCACTCGGGAGGCAGAGGTAGGAGGACCACTGTGAGTTCAAGGCCACCCTGAGAATACATAGTGTATTCCAGGTCAGCCTGGGCTAGAGTGAGACCCTACCTTGAAAAACAAAATAAAATAAAATAAAATAATAAATAAATATGAGGAGGAGGAATGGCTTCACGATTAAGGCTTTTGCCTGCAAAGCCAAAGGACCCAGGTTCGATTCCCTAGGACCCATGTTAGCCAGATGCACAAGGGGGCACAAGCGTCTGGAGTTTGTTTGCAGTGGCTAGAAGCCCTGGAGCACCCATTCTCATTCTCTCTCTTTCTCTGTCAAATAAATAAAATATTAAGATAAATAAAAAGCAATAAACTTATGTGGTTCGTGGAGGAAATTTCAAGGCCAAAAAAAAAAAAAAGACTTGAGTCTGTAGTTTGGCTTCTTTTTGCTGCTCTTATTCTGTTCTACAATAAGAGAGAAGAAATACAAAGCAAAAAATTAAAAAATCTAAAGTTTGGGCTTGAGAGATGGCTCAGCAGTTAACGTGCTTGCCTGCAAAGCCTGACAATCCTAGTGGAGAATGCTGCGCCCAGAAGCCATAGGTTGTTGGAAGAAATTCCTAGTGCCAGGGATGAGTCACAGCTAATCATTAGTCAGGGAATCCCACAGAATAATGCAGGCTATTGTCAGTGCTCTTGGTTGCCCATCAGAACTAGATAGTATGACTTTATTGCTGAAGACAGCACGTGCGTCAGTCAGAGGGCACTGAGAAACCAAGCTGAGAATGAACTGGGAAGCTTCCTCCCCGTTGGCTTGCTGGGGCTGCTAGAAAATTCAATGCAGGCTGCTTAGGGAGGAAAGTCATCAACAGACTTCACCGGAAGTGGATCTTGCAGCCTCCACAATGGACCAGCCAGCTAAGATGTATCCACTGCTGCAATAGTGGCAGGTCAATAATGGGGGTAACTAACTGCTCCCTACTTGTATTTGAAGCCTACTTGATGGGAGGAAAAGAATCCATGTCTGGTACTAATGATTCAGTTAAAAGCTTAGGGATCTAGTCGGGTGTGATGGCCCACACCTTTAATCACAGCCCTTGGGAGGCAGAGGAAGGAGGATTACTGTGAGTTTGAGGCTACCCTGAGACTACGTAGTGAATTCCAGGTCAACTTGAGCTAGAGTGAGACCTTACCTTGAAAAAAAAAAAAAAAAAAAAAAGCTTAGGGATCTGAGGTGGAGAGATGGCTTAGCGATTAAGGCACTTGCCTGCAAAACCAAAGAAACCAGGTTTAGTTCCCCAGTACCCACATAAAGCCAGATGCCAGATGCACAAGGTGGCACATACATCTGGAATTCATTTGCAGTGGTTAGAGCCCCTGGCGTGGCCATTCTCTCTCTCTCTCTCTCTCTTTCTCTCTCTCATAACTAACTAAATACATTTTATAAAAAGCCTAGAGATTGAGCCGGGCATAGTGGCGCACGCCTTTAATCCCAGCACTCAGGAGGCAGAGGTAGGAGGATTGCCGTGAATTCAAAGCCACCCTGAGACTACATAGTGAATTCCAGGTCAGCCTGGGCTAGAGTGAGACCCTACCCTGGGGGCGGGGGGAAGCCTAGAGATTGAATGAGTGATCATATGCCATATGGGGGAAGCTACTAATGTTCTTTGGGTAAATGCACATATTGTGCCCATCAAATTGCCCTCTAAATGGGTATGTTTACACCCATAGATTGGGCAGTTTTCACTTTTGGTTAGAGAAGCTTCTTTCTGCAGACAGTGGTGAATCCCAGAGAGACTCAGGGCTCATCAAGGTGATGAGGAGGCAGTCCAGGGCCTAGCACTGCACACACACCTATCACACACACCAGCACACAGAGAACAATGTGGAGGAGGTGGCAGAAATATGAGTGCTGTTCTCACTGCGAGCCAGAGAAGCTTCTCTGTGGAGCTGGCAGTGATGCAGAGAAGACAAAATCTCATCACAGTATCGAAAATTAGAGGCTGCTGAGATCTCAGCACTAAATGAGACATCCCTACTACATCCCCCAAGGCTCGGGGAATATTGCAGAATGGAAGTGGGCAGAAAGAACGTAAAAGCCACAAGGGTGGGAAGTAATACCTTGGGGCACTGTGCTCCAGACATGAACTGACTGGTGCATGCATTAGCTCACAGCAGAGCTAGTTACCCCCATAAGACTGCACAATATGGAGCCCATAGACAGTTTGACATAGAGGACGGAAGAGGACAAGGAGAAGGAGACATCAAAACAAAGGACTCTGTGGAAGCAGGAGGGGCTCTGTGGAATATGAGTGGGGTGGGGGAACAAATGAGGGTAATAGGACAAGAACGTGATCAAATTACATTCATGTATTAAAATACTCAATAAAACCAAGTATTGCGGCACATATATTTAATCCCAGAATTGGGGAGGCAGAGGTAGGAGGATCACTGTGAGAGCTAGAGTGAGACCCTACCTTGAAAAATAAAAAAATAAAAATAAATAAATAAATAAATAAATAAATAAACCTCAATAAAAAAAGAAAACTGGGCTGGAGAGATTGCTTAGTGGTTAAGGCACTTGCCTGCAAAGCCTAAGGACCCTGGTTTGATTCCCCAGTATCCACATAAACCAAATACACAAGGTGGCACATGTGTCTGGAATTCAGTTGCAGTGGCTAGAGGCCCTAGCATGCCCAGGTGTGCTCTCTCAAATAAATAAATTAATTAAATATTTTTTTTAAAAATAAGAACACTAAACACTTAAAAAGCAAACAACTCAATCAAAAAATGGACTGTGGAACTGAACAGGGAGTCCTTAAAACAATACAAATGGCCAATAATATATAAAATGTCCAACATAACATCCTTAACTATCAGGAAAATGTAAACTAAATTAAAACTACTTTGAGGTGCAAGCTTGCTCCAGTCAAAATGGCCATTAGGAAAAAAAAAATCAAATAAGAGAAACCCTTAATCACTGTGAATGGGAGTGTAAACTGGTGAAGGCACTATGGAAATCAATGTTGAGATTTCTAAAAAAATTAAAAATAGGGCTGTGGAGATACCTCAGCAGCTAAATTCACTTGTTTATAAAGTTTCTTGGTCTGGGTTTAACTCCCTTGGACTCACTTGAAGCCACTTGTGCCAAGTGGCTCGTGTCTGGACTTGTTTGAAGCAGTAAGATTGGCCATTGCTCTCTTTCCCTCACCAAGGTCTCTACATTTAACCATAAAGATGTTTGCTCATCCATGTTTATTGCTGCTCTATTCACAATTGCTATGAAATGGAACCAGCTTAGACACCCATCAACTGATGAATGGATAATGAAGATATGTGGTACTTATACACAATGGAGTTTTATTCAGCTGTAAATGAAGGTAAAATTATGAACTCTGCATGAAATATATGTGTATCTGGATAATATTATGCTCAGAAAGTCAAATGGCACATTTCTGTCTCATATGGAGATCCTAACTTTGAATTTTTAGATTTATATGCAAGTTGGAATAAGAGTCAGAGGCAGCCAGGAAACTAGAAAGGAGCCCGGGTCAGTTGTGAGGGTGTTGAGAGGGTAAGGCTTAAAGGAAGAAGACAGTCGACATGGAAGTAGAATACTGGGGTGGAAAGGTAAAAGAGGGGCCAGGGGAGGGGAAATGGAGGAGAGAAGGAGGGAAGGACTATTAACCAAAGCCCAAGTTGTTATGAAAATGCCATAGGAAAGCCATTGCTTTGTTAGTTAATTAAAGTATATAATTAAGGGGGGGAAAAGTGGGCTGGAGAGATGACTTAGCGGTTAAGGCACTTGTCTGTGAATCCTAAGGACCCAGGTTCAATTCCCCAGTACCCACATAAGCCAGATGCACAAGGTGGCACATGGGTCTGGAGTTTGTTTGCAGTGGCTAGAGGTCCTTGCATTCCCGTTCTCTTTGTCTGTCTGTCTGTCTGTCTGTCTTTCTCTCTTTCTCTGTATTTATCTATCTGTCTCTCTCTCTCAAATAAACAAATAAAAGTGAGAGCCCTAGTTAAGGCAAAAATCCCCTATGTGTCTGAACAATTCTGTTAGCAGAAGACATAAGTTTTGTTTCAGGAAAATCCAATTATAAGGCCGGGTGTGGTGGCGCACACCTTTAATCCCAGCACTTGGGAGGCAGAGGTAGGAGGATTGCCGTGAGTTCGAGGCCACCCTGAGACTCCATAGTGAATTCCAGGTCAGCCTGAGCTTGAGTGAGACCCTACCTTGAAAAAAAAAATCCAATTATAGTGGTGCAATGCCTTCTAGTGAGCTGTTGGTCGTGGGGACACATTAGGCCCCTAAAACAATACAGGCCATTGGCAAGTTTGGATGTCTACCAGAACTTGACAGCAAGACTATTTCTGGAGATACCACATGTGTTGCAGGGTACTGAAAAGTCATGCATAAGTGGAACTGGAAGATATAAATAAACTGGAAGCCTCCTGTATCCAGGCTACTGAACATAGTGCTAGAAATAGTGTGGTGGTTTGATTCAGGTGTCCCCCATAAACTGAGCTGTTCTGAATGCTAGATCCTCAGCTGATGGCAATTTGGGAATTAAAGCCTCCTGGAGGCAGTGTGTTATTGGGGATGGGCCTATGGGTGTTATAGTCAGCTTCCTCTTGCCAGTGTTTGGCACACTCTCCTGTTGCTAGTGTCCATCTGATGTTGGCCAGGGGGTGATATCCACCCTCTGCTCATGCCACCATTTTCCCCTGCCATCATGGAGCTTCCCCCTGAGTCTGTAAGCCAAAATGATAAATCTTTTACCCACAAGCTGCTCTTGGTTGGGTGTTTTCTGTCAGCAGTGTGAACCTAACTGCAACAAATAGGTATGTAGTACCTATATGGGTAAGAAGATTCACTAGCAGGTTTGCCCAAATTTAGATCAACTTTTCATGTTATACAACCAATTATTAAAACAAGGAGTGTCCACCCTTGAAAAAGGAGCATGACTATTATAGGGGTATCCAACTGTTCTCTGATTGGATCTGAGACCCCCTCCATGAGAGGGAACGTATGCCTAGTACTGAAAACCTAGTCAAAAGCCTACGGTTGGGAAGACCATAAACCCTGGGGGGGGGTGGGGGGGAAGAATGGATATGTTGTACCCATCAAATTGTCCTCTAAATATTGATATTATGTTTATCCCCATATGTTAGTGCTGATAAAAGAAGTTTCTTGGGCTGGAGAGATGGCTTAGTGGTTAAGGTGCTTGTCTGTGAAGCCTAAGGACCCAGGTTCAATTCTCCAGGTCCCACATAAGCCAGATACTCATGATGACGCATGTGTCTGGAGTTTGTTTGCAGTGGTTACAGGCCCTGGCATGCCCATTCTCACTCTCTGCCTCTCTCTCTCTTTCTCTCTCTCTCTCTCTTTCTCTCTCTCTCTCTCCCTCTCTGCCTCAAATAAATAAATAAATAAATATCTTTTAAAAACAGAGGTTTCTTTTTGATGTTGGTGGCTGCTGGGGGGACTCAAAACTCATCGAAATGCTGAGAGTAAGTAAAGATTGAGTGCTCAGTGCTAAATGAGACATCTTCATTACACCCTCCAAGGCTCAGGGAATATTTCAGAAGCAGTCAGAACAAATGTAAGAATCAGAGAGGTGGAGAAATATTTCGGGACACTATCTTCCGGACATGATGTGACCATTACTTTATGATGTCATAGTGGCTGTCACTACCTCCCCAAGACGACAATATTGAGCTCATTAACATTAGTTTTTTTGGGTTTTTTTTTTGAGGAAGGGTCTCGCTCTAGCCCAGGCTGACCTGAAATTCACTATGTAGTCTCAGGGTGGCCTCAAACTCACAGCAGTCCTCCTACCTCTGCCTCCTGAGTGCTGGGATTAAAGGTGTGCGCCACCACACCTGGCATCAAGAACATTTTGACATGGATGATGAAGGAGAGGATGGTGAAGAAAAGTCAGCAAAATAGAAGAGGGTCTGCTTGGAGAGAAGGAGTTCAGTGTAAGAGGGGTAGATAGGAGGGTAATAAAAGAAGGTCTTTCAAGGGAATTGTGATCAACTTATAATATGTTCATATATGAAAATTTTCAAAAATAAAGTTTAAATATATATTCATAAAATTTAAAGGGCAACCAAATTGTCCCGATTATGACAATAAAAGATACCATATCCTCGGAAATCCTTCAGGTGCTGGCAAACTAAGATGGCTTGTCACCCTGAAAATAATTGACATTGTACTGGTGAGATGGCTTGGCAGCTAAAGGGATTTATTTGCTTGCAAGCCTGCCAGCCCGAGTTCTATTCCTCAGCACCCACAGAAAGCCCAGCACAGAGTGACACATCCATCTATGACCCCAATGTGAAATGGGGTATGGAGCTAGGAAAATCCAGAAGTTCAGAGGACAGCTAGACTGGTGCACTTGAAGCAGAAAAAAGATAAAACTACTAAGTAGACCCTGTGTCAAGCAACGTGGAAGGACAGGAAAATACTCCATGATTGTCCTCATACCTCCACACATGTTCACGCTTATATACTCCCACACTGGTGCGCGCGCGCACACACACACACACACACACACACACACACACAGAAAAGGGACTGGAGAGATAGCTCAACAGTTTGGTATGCTTTCTGTGCAAACATGAGGGCCTGAGGGGTCCTGAAACAGCCGGAGTTCAAATCTCCAGATCCCATATAAACAGCTGAGCCTGTAACCCCAGATCCCCCAAAAGGAGCAAAGAAATCAGGATATTGCCCAGACTTGAAAAAAAAAATAACAAAACAGCAAGCTCCAGTATCAAGTAAGAGACTGTGGTTTGAATAAGAACAGGAGAAAGCTCAATAGAGCAGAGCACCCTACATTTGGCTTCAGCCAAGAGAGGCGAATGCTCCCTCTACCTCCTCCTCCTCAGGAAGTGCGTGGGGCACTGAAAGGGCACAAATGCATGTATAGAACACACACACACACACACATACACACACACACATACACACACACACACACACACACACACACACACACCAAGAAAAAAGGAAAACAGCTGACCTTGCTGAAGTAATAGTGACTCCACTACTTGCCAGCTGTATCGCCTTGGGCTTTTTTCTGTTTTCTTACTTGTAAGTTGGTGCTAATAACAGTATCCACTGGTCCTTGTGAGAATAAGCTGAGAGGATGTAGAGAAAATGCCTCATACATTCTGAATATTCAAAACAGTTCTCTCATTACACATGAGAGAAGCGGAATTTCAGAATGAGAAATGTGTCCCCCAAAGCCTTGACATTTATTCTCCAACACCACACATTCAGGGACATTGAACTGAACAGCCAAGATGAGGGCGTCGGTTTGCTCTCAGATGCTCTGTGGTGGATGCCCTGGGTTAGAACCAGCATCCTTTACGTGTAGACAGTTAGGGGCTGGAGAAATGGCTCAGTGGTTAAAAGCACTTGCTTGTTGGCTGGGCATGGTGGCGCATGCCTTTAAGCCCAGCACTTGAGAAGCAAAGGTAGGAGGATTGCTTTGAGCTCAAAGCCACCCTGAGACTACATAGTAAATTTCAGGTTAGCCTGGGCTAGAGTGAGACTCTACCTCAAAAAAAAAAAAAAAAAAAAAAAAGAAAGAAAGAAAGAAAGAAAGAAAGAAAAAAGGGGAAAAAAAAGCATTTGGCTGGAGAGATGGTTTAGCGGCTAAGGCATTTGCTTGTTAAGCCAAAGAATCCTGGTTCAACTTTCCAGGACCCATATAAGCCAGATGCAGAAGGGGGTGCATGAATCTGAAATTTGTTCGCAGTGGCTGGAGGCCCTGGCGCGCCCATTCTCTCCTCGCCCCTCTCTTCTGCCTCTTTCTCACTCTCAAATAAATAAATATATAAATAAAGCATTTGCTTGTAGACAGATAGAACAGACCTCAGCCTTCTGCGAAGCAAAGTTATAAGAGATCTCTGGTCACCTTTAGGCCTCCATAATGCAGGAGACTATGAGTGTCCTGCAAACTACCCAGAAGTCATTAGGCATCTGCACTCATGAAACCTGTCTTGTGCCAGGCTGTCAGCAGCTAACCATCATTTTAAGCAGGGGAGTAGCTGGTGCCAATGCCTTGGACAGATTCCACCTACCAAGGAAGGAGGACAGTGGTTCGAGAAGGGCCATCTTGTTAAAACAAATAAGCAACTATACGGGGTGTCAAGCACTCTCCGTTGTGTCATTGTTTGGGCTTGACCCGTAAAGCTGTCCTTCCATTTGGTGCCATGACTTAATTAATCCCTTTGCATTTAGGTCATAACTCCCATGATTTCTAAGATGGGGGGGCGGGGAGAGATTCTAGGCCCAAGCTCATTTGACAGGTACGGGGAAATGTTCTGGAATCATGTTGGAATAAACCAGATGGAAATGGGCAAAAAGAGGTGTGTTTATTTTTTTTTTCATTTGTTTGTTTGTTTTGATGTTTTTTAATCTTCTTTGTGGACCCTGGCGTGTTTTACTTCTAAGCTCCTCCCACTTCAGTTTTTCTCTGATTCCATCCACTTGGACCAATCTGCCTTATTATTTATTTATTTTTGTCCTTGGAGACACTGAGCCAGATAGCCCCAAGAAATTTCCATGGTACAGCTTCGCTTGTCTGTAAACAGGGCTGTGAGGCTGCCAGCTTTGCCACCCGTTCTAAAAGTAGGGGTGAAGACTGGCAGTGCCCTGAGAAGTGCTGGTAAGCAGTGCCTCCCGCGTGTCCTGACGGAATGCTCCTTCCAGCTGCTGTGATTAGCCTTGTTCTCCTTGTGGCTTTCAAAACAAAGTCAAATAACATTGGCTTAATGTCGCCACAAACCCAGCCCTTTCTTCCTTCCCAGCCTGACCTATGTGTCTGCATTTAATTAATTGGGCTTGTAGCTGATGAATCCTCTGATTTGCACAAACAATTAAGTGTAATTACTTGGGAACACCCATACAGGCTCATAACCTATTATGCTTGGCAAATTCGGTCAAACAAAATTAGAGATGCCGTTTCCAAATCGGGTTCTGCTATGTCTACTGGGCACTCTTGGCAGTCAACATGCAATGCAGGGTTGATTTACACATTCCGCCTTTTATGACATGCTGATGTTTCATGCTTTCTTCCAGGGCTCACATGCCCTTGTTTTGAGAAATGCTCAAGCCTTTGGGGTACCACTGATTTCAATGCAGTTTAGTGTATGTCTGAGGCATTGTTGCTGTCTAACTCCTTTTCCGTGTCCTTTGTGCATGAAAAGTTCTGCGAGGTGCTCCACCTGCATTAGAGCATGCTAGCTTGATCACCTCTGGGAGCTTTGTGGGGTTTTTTTTTTTTGGTTTGCTTGTTTTGTTTCATTTTGTTTGGTTTTTATTTTCCCTTGGAGAATATTTTCCACCTCATAATTTTGAAACAAGAATCTAGACAGTGCTGAAATCAAAACTTTTGCTTTTATTGTTATTAATGTTTAATTTCATGAGCTCTTGCTTGACTTCCCCATGAACTTATTCTCTGCAGTTGCCTTGGAGTATGAGAGAGAGAGAGAGAGAGAGAGTGCTATAAAAAGGAACAGGATCCCTCCAGGTGATTGACGCCTTATCATTCTGTGCTGCTGAGACTGGTCCTTGCCTGCCTGTGTGGTAACTGGGGTGGGGTTTGGGGGAAGGTATGAACAGGGTATGAATGGCTGGTGACCTACCTCTCTGGGCTGTAGCCCCTATGATTGGATGGGTGGGGTGGAGGGGGCAGTGTATAGAATTTCTTTTGTAAAGTTACAGCAGATATCAAAGGTACACATCTGTAGGAAGCAAATGAATAAAAAGCACGGGAGCAAAGAGATGGCTCTTCTCATGTAACCACGAGGGTCTGAGACTGCTCAAGGTTAAGTCTCCAGAATCCAGGTCAACAGCTGGGCACGATCATGTGTGCCTGTTACCCCAGTTGTACAGGGGATCAGAGACCCAGGCATCAGCAGAGCTCATGATGCAAAGGCAAGCTCCTGGAGCAGTAAGAGACTCCGGTTCAAATAAGAACCCAGAAAGGCAATGAAGCGGGACATCCCACATCATATTCCAGCCACTGCAAGTGAGCGCCCCCTCCTCCACTACAGGACTCAGGCAGACCTCACACAACACACATAGAAAGAAAGAAAGAAAGGAAGAAAGAAAGAAAGAAAGAAAGAAAGAAAGAAAGAAAGAAAGAAAGAAAGGCTGGAGAGATGGCTTAGCGGTTAAGCGCTTGCCTGTGAAGGCTAAGGACTCTGGTTCAAGGCTTGATTCCCCAGGACCCATGTTAGCCAGATGCACAAGGGGCGCATGCATCTGGAGTTCGTTTGCAGTGGCTGGAAGCGCTGGCGCGCCCATTCTCTCTCTATCTGCCTCTTTCTCTCTTTCTCTCTCTCTCTCTCTCTGTCACTCTCAAATAAACAAATAAAAAATGAACCAAAAAAATATTTTAAAAAGAAAGAAAGAGAGAAAGGAAGGAAGAAGGAAAAAAGGAAAGAAAAGAAAGAGAGCAAGAGTTGGCCAGTAGTTGTCCTGACAACTTCATGTCTTCATCTTCTTAAGGAAAGGGATAAACTCTTTTGTTAAAAATAGAACAATGGAAAAAAAATAGAACAATGTGGGCTCTCTCTCTCTCTCTTGCTCTATTCTTTCTTCTCTCTGTCTCTCGTGGCAAATAGATAAATAAATAATAAAAACAAGTAGATAAAGCTGGAGAGATGGCTTAGGGGTTAAGGCACTTGCCTGCTAAGCCTAAGGACCTAGGTTCAATTCCCCAGTATCCACCTAAGCCAGATGTTCAAGGTGATGCATGCATCTGCAATTTGTTTGCAGTGGCTGGAGGCCCTGGTGTGCCTATTCTTTCTCTCTCTCTTTTGCTCTCTTTCTCTATCTCTCCTTCTTTCTCAAATAAATAAATTAAATAAATATTTTTTAATCTCTTTAAAAAAAAACAAGCAGATAAAGTCAGGTGTGCTGGCACACCTTTGATCCCAGCACTGGAGAGACAGAGGTAGTAGGATTGTTATGAATTTGAAGCCACACTGACACTACAGAGTGAGTTCCAGGTCAGCCTGGGCTAGAGTAAGACCCTATCTTGAGAACAAAACAAAAACGACCCAAATAGATAAAATTCCATACTATGACATGACATGGCTTGTTTCTTGGTTATTCCTGTAGGTTGACATTTAGGTTGTTTCCCAATGATTTGGTGTTCCAAGGAAGACCTCTGCTAGGGCAGGCAGTGGGTCTATTCTTTCCACAGGACTGAGCTTATTTAGAGGAACTGTCCTTGCTTATATTATTTCCAAATACATATATATATTCCAGGGCAGACACAGTATATGGAGACTGGCACTCAAACCATTCTCAATGTTTGCTGAATTAAAAAAAAAGTTCCTTTGAGTACTTGGTCCTATACAAGGCAAGAGATCATATAAAATGTTCTTGCCTTTATAACATGTAAAGCAGCACTGTTTTAGACATCTTTATTTTTTTATTTTTTAGTTTTTCGAGGTATGGTCTCACTCTAGCCCAGGCTGACCTGGAATTCACTATGTTGCCTCAGGGTGGCCTCGAATTCACAGCAATCCTCCTACCTCTGCCTCCGGAGAGTTGAGATTAAAGGTGTGCGCCTCCATGCCTGGCCTCAGACATCTTTAGATGCTGTAGTGGTTTGAATGTGAATGTCACTTTTAGTCTCATGGGTTTGTGATGAAGCCTCAGATTCACTCAATCCCCAGCTGGTGGCATTTCAGGAGGTGAAACCCGGCTGGAGGTGGTGTGTTGCAGGGAGTGGGTCTTGGGGTGTTATAGCTCAGCTTCCCTTTGCCAGAGCTAGCTCATTCTTCCTGTTACCTTCCAGCTGCTACAGCAAGACGTGATGTCCAGCCTCTGCTCTGCCATGCCACGATGAACCCTCCCCTTGAAACCATAAGCCTAAATAAACCCTTTCCTTCCATAAGCTGCTTCTGGTTGGTTGTTTTGATCCAGCAACGAGAAATCAACTGCAGCAGATGCCTAGAATAAATAAAGGATACAATGACGTGCAATGATTCATTTACTTCCAGAAGATCCTAATTAAGTTAAGACTGGTGAAGGCAGTAGGCTCTGCAGATAAGAAAGATAAGGCCCTGCCCACAAAAGGTGCACCATTTAATGAAGAGAAGCTTGGAGGGATACGTCCATAGATATCCTTAAGATAGGAGGAGAAATGCAAATGTGGAACATTCTATCAGATCATCAAGGCAAAGAGTTAAGCAGGATTCAGAGGAGGAGTGAGTAATTGCTTGCAGAGATAAAGTTTACAAAGGAAATAATCTTAAGATGTGTTAGAGGCAAAGGGAAGGTTGAAGTGGGGCTGGAAAGAAGAGAGGGACTAGAAGAGAACTGAACTAGGGTTGCACTTCTCCAACCTGGGTCTTGTAAGGCTGCAGGTTCTGGATCCATTCATCTGGGTGAGGCTGATATTTTGCATTTCTACATTGTCACGCCCAGAGACCAGCTAAGGAGAAAGAAGGATCTAAGGTACAAAGAGAGGACGTCCTTGTGTACCATGGAGGCTGGAAATAAAAGTGATAGGAACGTGACATAAAAACTGACCAAATTCCAGAACACATGGATAACAGTGTGTGTTTGGAACATTTCCTACAGCTGAGCCCTGTCGTGTGGTTTGTATACATGAAGAGCCGCTGAGGCACTGCTGTGTGGATTGGTACTTTTTCCCAGCGCTGGAAATGCAGCAATGGTCCAGACAGATCAAGATCCCTGCTTTGATGGAGCACTGGAAAGATGACATGCTAGTGAGTTGAAAAGGTCAATAAACATGTCAGTGACAGCATGTTGAGTCACGACAAACGCTACAGCAAAAATCGAGTGATGCAAAGGGTGTGGAGTAGCAAGTGTGATGCTTGATCCCTGCTTGTCAACTTGACAGGATTTAGAATCACCCGGAAACAAATCTCTGGTCATGTCTGTGAGGGGATTTTCTAGATTCTATTAGTTGAAGCAGGAGCACACACCCTAACTGTGGGCGGTACCACCTCGTGGGTTCCTGGACTGTATAAAAAGGAAAGGCCCGTGTCTTTAATCCCAGTGCTCAGGAGGCAGAGATAGGAGGAGCGATGTGAATTTGACGTCTGCCTGGGACTACAGAGTGAATTCCAGGTCAGCCTGGGCTAGAGTGAGACACTACTGCGAAAAGACAGAGAGAGAAAGGAAGGAAGGGAAAAAGCTAGCTGGATATTCGGCATTGATTGTTCTCTGCTTCTTCTCTGCTGATGTGACGATGTGACACGGGCCTCCTGCCATGCTTTATCCTGCATGATGGGCTCTACCCTCTAGAACTGTATTCCAAAATAAACCCTATTTTCCATAAACTGCTTCTGACCAGGGGGTTTATTTATTTTTTTTCTTTTTCTTTTTCTTTATTTTTTTCCAGCAATGAGAAAGAAACTGGCGCAGCAAAGGTGAATTTCATTCTTATAAGGCAGTCATGGTAGGCCTTAAAGATATATGTAAACTATGAGGAGCTAGGGGGTCAAGGTTATGGGTACAGGCAGAGGGAACGGCTCATGTAATCACGCTCAATCTTACAGATGAGAGAACTGAAGCGCCGAGAGGTCAGGTAACTTATTAAACATTTCATATGCAGAATGCAAACCCAGATGAAATTCAACTTCATCATCGTAATCACTAGTCCTCTGCCCTTGTCAGTTTTGCATGAGATAGTCACTGGTGTCACTGATAAGGCCCAGGTAGTAACAACAGCTACCACTCCTTTACCAGATATTGGTCACTTCCTGTTAGGCAGAGACTCCCCTGCCTAAACAGGTGCTAGGTACCCACACGGCAGAGGCAGGAGAAAAGGTGTCCTCCTCACCTTGGCTTCTCTGAGGCTTCAGCTCCTCCTCATCCACTAGAACTAGAAAAGCCTCTCTATCTGACCACAGCTGCACTTCCCTCACCATCCAGTCATGGGCTCATGCTTAACTACTCCAGCCTTCAGTTTCCTCATCTGCAGATGGAGCTTTTAGAAACACAGGAGGAGAAGATGTATGTAGTTGACCTTGTGTGTCTGTGAGTTGCAAATCCAGGGCTTTCAACCAACCATGAATCGAAAAATAAATAAATAAACCGGGCGTGGTGGTGCACGCCTTTAATCCCAGCACTCGGGAGGCAGAGGTAGGAGGATCACGGTGAGTTCGAGGCCACCCTGAGACTCCATAGTGAATTCCAGGTCAGCCTGGGCTAGGGTGAGACTCTACCTTGAAAAACCAATAACTATAATAAGTAAATAAAATAACTATACTAAACATGGATAGTATTGATCTTTGTTACAATTCCCTGAGCAAGATAACATAGTAGGACTGGAGAGATGGCTTAGCAGTTAAGGTGCTTGCCAGCAAAGCCAATGGACCCAGGTTCAATTCCCCAGTACCCATGTAAAGCCAGATGCATGAGATGGCGCATGCATCTGGAGTTTCTTTGCAGTGGCTAGAGGCCCTGGCATGTCCATTCTCACTCTCTCTCTCTCTCTCTCTCTCTGCATCTTTCTCTCTCAAGTAAATAAATACATAAATAAAAAATTAAAGATAGCATCATAACAATTTGCACAGCGTCGACATTGTATTAGATGGCCCAGTCCACAACTAATTCAAATACTTAAGCTGCTTTCCCTCCTCAAGTAATCCCATGTGGAAACATAGACGCTATGGCACACCACCATTTTATGCACTTTAATTGACAACAATTATATATAGGACATCCTATTCTGACATATGCATACTTTGAAGAATGACCAAATTAAGGTAGTTAACATATTTTATACTGCTCATGCTTTTTGTGATGAGAACATTTAAAATCAACTCAGTGGTTTTCCAGTAAATAACCCATTGTTATTAATTGTAGTGACCAGGCTGGACAATTGATCTGCTAAACTTATTTCTCTTGCATGTTAATAATTAATCTAAGCAAAGGGGAGACAAAGGTTCATTCTAATATTCTTGTAATTTTCTACTCATTGAAAGTTGTCATCACAAAATCTCAAAAGACTGGTCTCTGTGACAATATACCTGAAAATCTCTAAGGATGGTGAGTTAAATGTTCTTACCACAATATTGTTTTTATTTTATTTTATTTGAGAGAGATAAGCAGAGAGAGAGAGAGAGAGAGAGAGAGAGAGAGAGAGAGAGAGAATGGGCATTCCAGGGCTTTCAGCCACTGCAAATGAACTCCAGATGCATGTACTACCTTGTGCATCTGGCTTATGTGGGTCCTGGGAAGTCAAACCTGGGTCCTTTGGCTTTGCAGACAAGCACCTTAATCACTAAGCCATCTCCCCAGCTCCATGATATTATTTTTAAACCAGAAAAGTAATTTTGGATAGTCATGTGGGCTATAAACAAATTGAGATGAGGTCATGGGGTAGAACTGAGCTCTCTAACACAGTAGCAACTCACTATATATATATGCAGCTGCTGAAATTTCATTTCTAATGGAAAAGTAACATGCAGTTTTCAATCACACATGCTATCTTTCAGGAGCTACAAAAGCTCATGGGTGGTGACTGCCGTGTTAAATAAGCACAGAGAAAGAATCTCTCCACCGTGGAAAGTTCTGCACTCAGTGCAGGCCTGAGTTGTAGGGGTGGGAAGGACAGGGAGGAAAGGAAGTCGTTCTGAGGTGGAATATTTTGGTTGAGACCCCAAGGCTCAGAAAGAGGCATCCCTATGGGCCTGGAGAGATGGCTTAGCAGTTAAGGCACTTGCCTGCAAAGCCAAAGGATCCTGGTTCAACTCTCCAGGACCCACGTAAGCCAG
This sequence comes from Dipus sagitta, assembly GCA_036346955.1. Classification (NCBI taxonomy): domain Eukaryota; kingdom Metazoa; phylum Chordata; class Mammalia; order Rodentia; family Dipodidae; genus Dipus; species Dipus sagitta. Next base: position 43,508,228 of record CM070777.1, on the reverse strand, counting down.
ATGCACAAGGGGGCGCATGTGTCTGGAGTTCATTCGCAGTGGCTGGAGGCTCTGGCGTGCCCATTCTCTCCTTCTGTCTTTCTCTCTCTCTGCCTCTTTCTCTCTATCAAATAAATAAACAAGTAAAATATTAAAGAAAGAAAGAAAGAAAGAAAGAAGAGAAGGAAGGAAGGAAGAAAGAAAGAAAGAAAGGAAGGAAGGAAGGAAGGAAGGAAGGAAGGAAGGAAGAGGCACCCCTATGCTGATCTGTGTGTCTGAGGCAAGGGTTTGAGGCAGAGGGGACAGTAGCTACAAACACTTGACTACAGCAACTCACCCACTTTTCCAGTGAAATGGAAAGACCAGCATAGCTAGAAGCCAGAAGGAGTAGGAGGAGAACCTTGATCAGTGGGCAAAGTGACACTTTTGTGATTTCCAGTGCTGTTCTTACAGGGGATATCATTTCTGCCTGCTTCTCTTTAATACCCGCTCTTGCGCTTCAGGCCTCCTGCTGGAGGGTAGTCCTACAGTGGTCCTGGCAAGATGGCTGCGGGGAGAGACAGAAGTCTTGGCCAACTGTAACTCCAGAGTGCCCAGGTGGCAACCAGTATCCAGGTGGCTTGAAAGTACAATTAGCCCTTGACTATACAGGCCCACTGATACACAGATTTTGTGACGATTTGAAAAGAGATAAACTGTATTGTCTATAAATATCAAAAATAGCCAGGGCGTGGTGGTGCACGCCTTTAATCCCAGCACTCGGGAGGCAGAGGTAGGAGGATCGCTGTGAGTTCAAGGCCACCCTGAGACGACAGAGTGAATTCCAGGCCAGCCTGGACTAGTGTGAGACCCTACCTCGAAAAAACCAAAAACATAAAAATAGAAATATCAAAAATATGCTTTTATTTTGGTAAACCAGGTGTGGTGGTGCATGCCTTTAATCCTGGCACTCAAGAGGCTGAGGTAGGAGGATTGCCATGAGTTTGAGATCTGTGGGCTACAAGTGAGTCCCAGGTAAGCCTTAGTGAGACTTTGCTTTTAAAAAATACAAACAGAGGCAGTAGTTAAGGTGCTGCACCTGTGAAGTGAAAGGACCCAGGTTTGACTTCCCAGTACCCATGTAAAGCCAGATGCACAAGGTGGCACATGTGTCTGGAGTTAGTTTGCAGTGGCTAGAGGCCCTGGTGTGCCCATACTGCTCTCTGTCTCTTAAATAAATAAATAAATAAAATACTTTTAAATACAGTATTAAAACATATGACATAAAATTATCTGTGAGACATGCTGTACTTCTGTATTAAATCTGCAGTCCCCTCATGGCCGCATTGGTGAGCGCAAGGGTCACACATGTCTATTTAAAATGTTAATGATTTTAGTATGATTAGTTTATCTCCCCAATTAAAAGAGATCTCTCACTATTTTCCACTGTCTTTACAATTTCATAATGTCCAAAATGTGTATTAATCAACTATTCAAACTATCAGTAAGACTTCTGGTCAGATAGATGGGCGTGGTCGTGCACGCCTTTAATCCCAGCACTTGAGAGGCAGGGGTAGGGGGACTGCTGTGAGTTCGAGGCTACCCTGGGAGAGAGAGAGAGAATGGGTGCAGCAGGGCCTCTAGCCACTGCAAAGGAACCCAAAACCCCTGTGCCACTTTGTGCATCTGGCTTTACGTGGGTACTGTGGAACTGAACCGGGGTCTTTTGGCTTTGCAGGCAAGCTCCTTAATCTCTAAGCCATCTCTCCAGCTCAAGCTTTCTTCTTTTTATATGGTCCAGCAATCCAGCCCACAGGATGGATGGGTGGTGCTGCCTATGGTGAGGGTGGGTCCTACCATCTCACATCAAATGCCTCACAGACATTTGTTTCCATGGTGATGCTAAATCCTGTCAAGTTGACAACCAGAGAATGACCATCACAAGTAGTCATGCGCCATAAGCATCTATTGTTGAATTGTAGATTATTCCAAAGTCCAGATTCTTGGCTGGACTTCTTCATCCTCATCTGTGTCATCATCTGTCCTCCAAGTACTAGGCAAGATGTAAAAGTTGTTTTGAGGGTTTGACTATAAAATGACACCGTAGCCTCATGTGTTTGTGAGTAAGATTCATACTTGATGGGCACTTCTTACAAAGCCTAGCAGTAGTTCAATTCTCCGGTACCCACATACAGCCAGATGCACAAAGTGGTGCATGTGTCTGGAGTTCTTTTGCAATGGCAGGAGACCCTAGTGTGCCCACACTTTCTCTCTCTTTCTCTGTCTCTCAAATAAATTAAATTTTTTTTTTTTTTATTTATTTTATTTTTTATTTTTTTGGTGGGCGTGGTGGCCCACGCCTTGAATCTCAGCACTCGGGAGGCAGAGGTAGGAGGATTGCTGTGAGTTTGAGGCCACCCTGAAACTATGTCATGAATTCCAGGTCAGCCTGGAGTGAGACCCTACCTCAAAAAAATCAAAAAAAAAAAGAAAAGGAAAGAAAAGAAAAGAAAAGAAGTAGAGACTTGTCATTTTATTTTATTTATTTTAAATTTTATTTACTTATTTGAAAGAGAGAACTAGACAGAGAGAAAGAGATAGTGAGTATGAGCACACCAAACCCTCTGGCTACTGCAGATGAACTCCAGATACATGCACCACTTTGTGCACCTGGCTTTACGTGGGTCCTGGGGAATCGCCAGGCCATCAGGCTTTGTAAGCAAGCACCTTTAACCTCTGAGCCACCTCTCCATCCAGAAACTCTTCAATTTAAACCCCTTTGAAATTTTCAACATGAACACTTAATAGTTTAAAATATACATATCTATTTATTTATAAGAAAGAGGCAGATATAGAGAAGAGGTGCACCAGAGTCTCCAGCCACTACAAATGAACTCCCAATGCATACACCACCTTGTGCATCTGGCTTTCCGTGAGTACTGGGCAATCAAACTGGGGTCCTTAGGCTTTGCGGGCAAGTGCCTTAACCACTGAGCAATCTCTCCAGACCTGACTTAATGTGCTTACAATCAAAGTCCCTCATTCCTGTTTCATTGTGGTGGTAGTCAGTTGGTAAGCTGGGCCTGAGCAGGTGCTGAGCCCCAAGGTCATGTTGATAGCACAGAGTAGACCGGAGATGAGCGTCAACGTGCCCACCCAGCACACAGACTTCCCTGTGGTTCTTACTAGACCCCTACTCCTGCTCCATGGCCTGGGCCTGCTTTAAAGAAACAAACCAAACCAAGCAACCCTTTCTGAGCTCCTTTCGAGCAGCAAGCTAAAGCGATGGCTGACAGCAGGCCCCGGCTGGCTCCTCCTACCTGGTGCTCCCAATGCCCGCTGGCAAGTTTCTCCATAAGTCCTAGCTGTAGCTGGTGCTGTAAGTACCAGGCCTCGGGACTGGGTAATAAATTACCAGCAGGTAGCCCACAGATCACTTCCCATTTTGCGGGCACTGACTGGCACCTTCCAAAGGGAAGAGATTTATCAGCCCTTGGCTGGCTGCCTTGCACTCATGAAATCCCAGAAACCTGAAATGTCCCTTGTCGCTCAGAAGCAGAGATGTGTCTGCAGCCACTCAGGAAATCCAAAGAAAAGACCACAGGCTCGGCAGGCTTGGGGAGACACTCAGGAGGGGCTTTGTGGGTCAGCGCTCTGTCTGTGCCCAAAGAGGAGCAGGGTGAGAGGCACGGGGCTCTGAATTTGAAAGCAGCAAAGTGAGGCCCAGGCTCGTGGCCTTCGCTCAGCACAGAGCAGACCCAGGTGGGTCCTTCCCTGTATTCAAAGGCTGGTCCTGCTTTGATCTTCCTTCTCCCCTTGCTTCTGTTCGTTCTGGTGAGGCATCTTTGTGAAGCTCTCCCAGGGCGATTTTCTATCTTTGAAGTCACTGGAACCCCCTGCCAAGAGTTGTTCTGGTGTGAGGAGGCTGCGGAGACAGGCAGCCTGGTGCCATTGCCTCATGGGTGCCAGAACTGGAACATCAAGACATCAAAGGAGAAGGTGGCGGTGAGGGATGGGTAAGCTCAGTGCTGTGCTTCCCTTTAGCCTGCGAGATCTTCTGAAGTCTCCCAGCTGGATCCACAGCCTGAGGATCTGCATGGGAAGAAGTCATGCGGATCCTTCTGGAGGCTTCTGGAAGTAGAGATTGACCTATGTTCCTGCGGCTTGGAAAGGACGTTCATTACTGCAGAGCAAGATTAGAGTCTAGAATCCAGAGGCTACAGAGAACTCAACGCTAAATCAGACAGCCAACAGGCCTGCCGTGGCTCAGGGAACATGGTAGAAGAGGGGGTCGCAAGACTGTAAGAGGCAGAGTGGGCAGGAATACCCTGAGGCATGGTCCCCTGCTATCCCACAGGGACTGACTGAGGCCTTCATGACCCCACAGTGACTACCATAACCCTAATGAGGAGGGCCCTCCGTGAATGGGAGTTAGAAAAGTGTATAACTTGTTATAATGTACATAAAGTAAAATTTAAAAAAGTATTAGAGTCTAGGGCCTTCCTGTAGACATAGCCTCAGCAACATCTCTTCTTCTCTGTTCCTATTTCTTTCTTTTTTTTATTTGTTTTTCAATGTAGGGTCTCACTCTAGCCCAGGCCGACCTGGAATTCACTATGTAGTCTCAGGGTGGCCTCAAAATCATGGCGATCCTCCTACCTCTGCCTCCTGAGTGCTGGGATTAAAGGCATGCACCACCATGACCAGCGACTCCTATTTCTTCATATGTCAAATCAGAAGATGGAATCAGGCACATGACCAGTTGTCAGCCCAGGCCATATAATAATGTGTTGTGTGTTCCACATGAGTTTAAAAAAATTAGCTGGGAGATATAGGTCAGTGAGTGGTAGGACACATGATGACTATGTCCCAAGCCATGGGTTCATTCTCCAACATAACCAACAATGATCGTTTTACATTATCTCCAACTAATGCTACCTAATACAATATAAATAGATAGAGTGTATTGGTTAGGAAATAATAACCTTTTACTGAATAATTTTGATCCACAATTTGTGGAATCTGTAAGTGTGAGACATGAGTATACAGGAAGCTGGACTATTATTAATACCGTTTAAGGTGAGGGTCTGAAAGACGTGATGGTCAAATCATATGTGGTGGGTCACACAGCTAACAGTGACAGAACTGCTGCTCAAAGTCATTGCTGTAGAGCACAGTGACACTACCTCTCTTTCCTGCTGAGGCCAAGAAGAAATTCTGATGAAAACAAGCCAGGAGAGGGAGCCACGTCTATACTGATGTGTAACGGATCCGTGCAATGAGATGAGAAGAAGTGGGGCGCCTGTAATGCACTGGGGTCTCAGCTGGTCTCCACAGAGCCTATTCCTGTAGTGTGTGAGGAATGTGTGGCTCTGCGGGGTACTGATCACTGTCACGTGACAGTAAGTTTTGGCAAAATAATTTGTAATGAGATTTTTAGTAGCTGACTTTGAATGACATCCTCTGGATTCAGAGGTTGGGCTGCTTTTTTTTTCCCAAAGAACTCAAAAGCACAACCTGAAGCCACTGCTTTTATGCCATAAAACTCAATGTTTTGTTGTGGTTTGGTTTTTGGTGTTTTGTTTTTGAAGTAGAGTCTCACTCTAGTCTAGCCTAAACTGAGCTGGAATTCACTTTAGTCTCAGGGCGGCCTCAAACTTATGGCAATCCTCCTGCCTTAGCCTCCCAAGTGCCTGGAATTAAAGGTAAGGTGTATACCACCACATCCAGCTTGTTACATATTTCCTTCCTTCCTTTCTTTCTTTCTTTTTGTTTTATTTTTCAAGGTAGGATTTCACTCTAGCCCAGGCTGCTGCCATGCTGACTTGGAATTCACTATGTAGTCTCAGGGTGGCCTCGAACTCATGGTGATCCTCCTACTTCTGCCTCCCAAGTGCTGGGATTAAAGGACTGTGCCACCACGCCTGGCTTTGTTACATGTTGTTTTTCCTTTTTTTTTTTTTTTTAAGAGAGTGGGCATGTCATGGCCTCTAGCCACCGCAAATAAACTCCAGATGCATGCGCCACCCTGTGCATCTGGCTTACGTGGGTACTTGGGAATGGGACCTGGGTCCGTAAGCTAAGGCAAGTGCCTTAACCACTAATCCATCTCTCCAGCTCTGTTACATAAGACCACTCTACTTCAAACATTAGCAACCATTTTGGTACCTAATGTATGCTAAATGAAAGAAAGGAAGACTAGGGGTAAAAAGGGGAGAGGAGGGAGTCCACTTGCGCAGTCTTTCATGGAGACAGGAAGGAGTATAGTTTTCTATCTATAAGGAGGACAGTGCTTTTAATTCATTACTCCATGGTGATCATTTAATGTGGCCTTCCTTGCTGGCCTATTGAAATCTCACTTTTTAACCCATATCATTGCAGAAGAAAAGGAATCAATTAGAAGAGTTAAACAAGACTGTGTCTTCGAAGAACATGGAAACTGTTGGTTGCAGTCAGTTTCTCCTGCTGGCCTGCTGGCTGTTTCCCTAGGTTAAAGAACGGGCTCCTTTCTGGGAAACACAGCCTCAGAAGTGAACTCAGGAAGGACAAAGCACTCACTTTTGTCATGAGGGAAGCTGGCCTTTTCAGTTTTAACTTAATCTGTAAAATTGTTTTTTCTCCAATAAAAGGAGTAAATCTCAATTGTCACAATATAGGTGAGATGAAGCATAATTTATTTTTTTCATAATTTAATAATAGCATAACTGAGCCTCAAAGTAAAAGTCATCATTCCTGTGGAAATGCACATTGAGCATTTTGTAGAATGTTCAGAGGAAAGGCTGGAGAGATGGCTTAGCCTGTGAAGCCTAAGGACCCAGGTTCGATTCTCCAGGTCCCATGTAAGCCAGATGCACATGGTGGCGCATGCATCTGGAGTTCATTTGCGGTGGCTAGAGGCCTTGGTGTGTGCATTCTCTCTCCTTTTCTCTCTCTCTCTCTCTTTCTCTCTCTCTTTCTTTGTCCCTCTTTCTGTCTGTAATTAATAAATAAATCAGAAAAAAAATTAAAAAAGAATGTTATGAGGAAGTAACTAATCCTTCAAATGTTGTTACATTTTAATTTTAAACTCTTACAAGTTGTGTCATACCAGGATGTCAGTTGGGGGCCTGGGCAATCTCTTCACATAAAGCTCAAATTACTGGGCTGGAGAGATGGCTCAGTGGTTAAAGTCTTTGCCTACAAAGCCTAACAACTCATGTTTGATTCCCTAGTTCCAGTGTAAAACCAGATGCACAAAGTGGCACATACATCTAGAGTTCTTTGCAGTGGCTAGAGGCCCTAGTGTATCCATTCTTCTCTCTCTCTCTCTCTCTCTCTCTCTCTCTCTCTTTCTCTCTCTCTTCTCTGTGTCTGCTTGCAAATAAATAATAACATTTTTAAAGCTAAATTTACTTTGAACACCCCAATCCCACAGCCAGTGAACAACTATCTCTACCCCAATGTTATGAGTCCCCCATATTATCATTCCCCATACTATAGTTGTGTCACCCCTACCATAATTCATATATTGAAGTCCTAATGCCTGCTGTCTCAGAATGTGACCTTATTTGCAGATATAACTCATTAAGATACAACCATACCAGATTAGTGCACTAATTGAGTATGTTAATGCCTAATCTAGCCCAACGTGGTGAGACACACCTTTAATCCTGCACTTACAGGCTGGGTGAGTTTAAGACCATCCTGAGACTATAGAGTGAATTCCAGGTCAGCCTGGACTAGAGCAAGACCCTATCTGGAAAACAACAACAACAAAATCCTTAATACAATTAATAATCCAATACAAGTACTGTCATTATTAGAAGGGAAAGTTTGGAAGCAGGCACCCTGTCAGAGAGAACAACCCTTGAAGATAAAGGCAGAAATCTAAGTGTACATGGCATCCTCCAGAAACGACACATTTTGTTGTTTAGGTAACTTGTGTGTTACCTTATCATGGCAGCCTGGCACACTAATACACCCCACCCTGACTTATAGAGGGGTGGGGGGCGTGAGCCTTGGTTTTTTTCAGGACCTTCTAGGCTCACCCCAAAGTCAAACAGGCCTGTCTTTGGTTGATCACAGATCAGCAGTCATGTGAAGCACGCCTGTGACCCATATATTTTTTTTATTTATTTGGTGGTGGTGGTGTGTGTGTGTGTGAAGTCAGAGGACAACTTTTGGGTGGGGGTGCTTACCTCCCACCTCCTTTGAGGCAGGATCTCGAGTTATAGCACTTGCCTCGCATTCTGGCGCCGTCTTAGCTTTGAAGATTTGATGCCCTAAGTACCAGAAAGAAAAAAAAAATAGAGAGAGATTCTTGGATCCATAATAAGACTTAGGTTGAATTTTCACCAGATATCTTACGAGCAAGAACTAGAAAAGGCGTCAGTAAGGACTCTGCAAGGTTTAAGTCACGGCTGCTGTGTGTAGTCAGGCGTGGCCACCTGTTTCCTAGGAGCTTGCACTAATCCAGAGGCAGAATGATTATGGTAACTGCATTGAAACATACTATTTTGAAAGAGACATGAAAGTAACTGCCCTTCCTTGGCTTAGAACAATTGGCTTTTTCCAGTCTTAGAGGAAAGGAGGGAACCTATTGTCTACTGCACGCCATGTTCTGAGTCTGAACATCTCTAGTTCATCTTCACGGCGGTAGTAAAGGCTATTTTACTGATTGGTCAAAGAACTAAAGTTTATAGGTTGACATACACAGAATTATTTATTTGAGAGAGGAAGAGAAGGAATAGGCGTGCCAGGGACTCCTGCCACTGCAAATGAACTGCAGATACATACCCCACTTTGTGCGTCTGGCTTTATATGGATACTGGGGAATTGAACCCAAGCCAGTAGGTTTAGTCAGCAAGTGCCTTTAACCACTGAGCCATCTTTTCAGCCCCGAGAGCTCAGGTCATAATTGAGTACAGGTCATTAAAGCTCACAGATCACTTTCATAGACCTTATCCCATTTATTGTCATTAGCCCCATTTCACAGATTAGATGATGGGGGGACGGAGTCAGTAATTTCAGGTCACTTGCTCCAAACCAACGTGTTACTAGAATCCAGTTCATACAGGATGACTGCAAACCCCAGTCTCTTACTCCAGTGCCCTCCCACCCCCGAATATTCCCTTCTGGAAGGGCATCTTCTTCAAATTCACCCAGGAATGACAGTGCACAGGTGTCTCCATCTGGAGTGGAATAAAGCATGGTGTCCTACAAGACATCTCAGGTTCTTAGGGAGGGTCCAGAGAGCAAGAGGGAAACTACTAATTGCTTGTTGGCCCAAGGGGAAAAAAAAAAATGTTATTTTTGTAGACTCTGAGCTTTCTGATGTCAGAAAATGCGAGCTATGTGGTACAACCTGTTTGCCACTTTGCCTTTGCCTGAGCAAGTGACAGTAAAAAGTATTGCACAAGTGTCACAACAAGGGTCGAGGCAACCAGCACAGGTCATTCACTCTGCTGCTTTTCTGATTCAAACATTTTTTTAAAACATTTACTTGGGTGCTGGGGAATTGAACCCAAGCCAGTAGGTTTTGCAAGCAAGTGCCTTTAACCACTGAGCCATCACTTCAGCCCCAAAAGCTCGGGTCATAAGCTAGGGGACTGGCTGGGAAGATGGCTCAGTGGCTAAAGGAATTTGCTTACAAAGCCTGCCCGCCTGGGTTCAATTCCTAAGCTGCCCACCACATGAAGTGGACCCAAAGAGAGGAACAAGTATTTGGCATTTGTTTGCAGTGACAAGAGGCCCTGGCACATCTACACACACACACACACACACACACACACACTCACACACAGTGTCATGCAAGTAAATTAAAAATAATAAAATAAGGCTGGAGAGGTGGCTCAGCAGTTAAAGGCTCTTGCTTGCAAAGCCTGATGGCTCAGGTTCGATTCCCAGTAGCCATATTTGTATGTGCACATTCACATATTTTGTCTCTCAAATAAATATTTTTCAAATAATAATAACATATTTATATAAAATCTGGATATACAAATATTGTATTAGTCTACGGTGAATTTCAGTTAGATTGCTTGTGAGTTTTTTGTATTTATGGTTGTAGTTATCAACATTTTTTATGTATCCTTTACCTGGGGAATATATTTAATAATTCATGCATGTATATAGTAAAACTTTCAGATTTTTTGTTTGTTTTTCTTTTTAAAAACATTTTATTTGTCTATTTTATTTATTTGAGACAGAGAAAGGGAGAGAGAGAGAGTAAGTGAGAATGGGCATGCCAGGGCCTCCAGCCACTGCAAATGAACTCCAGATTCATGTGCCACCGTGTGCATCTGGCTTACGTAGGACCTGGAGAATCGAACCTGGGTCCTTAGGCTTTGCAGGCATACACCTTAACCACTAAGCCATCTCTCCAGCCCTCAGATTGTTTTAAAATATAATGGCAGGTAACTTTACTTTCTCCTCACCTCTGAGCTTCAATACCCAGGGCCCCTAGCCAGAGATGACTACTGTGATCAGTCCTAAACTACCTTGCATACACACACAGCTCTGTGTAACCTTTACCATACCGACATAAGCATGCCATACATACTATTTTGAGGTAGATCAATTTTGTTTTCCAAGGCAGGCTCTTGATGAGCCCAGGCTGACCTGGAATTCACTATGCAGTCTCAGGGTGGCTTCAAACTCACAGCCATCTTCCTACCCCTGCCTCCAGAGTGCTGGGATTAAAGGTGTGCATCACCATGCCCTGTCAGATTTCTTTTTTTATTTTTATTTATTTATTTGATAGACAGAGAGGCTCATGGAGAAAGAGAGAATGGGTGCGTCAGGGCCTTCAGCTACTGAAAACGAAGTCCAGATACATGTGCCACCTTGTGCATCTGGCATACATGGGTCCTGGGGCATTGAACCTGGGTCGTTTGGCTTTGCAGGTGAGCGCCATCTCTCCAGCCTAGATTTATCTTTCCAGAGCCACAAGATAATTCCTCTAGACTCCATAACTGGATATTTACATTCTATGGTTTCCCAACATGATCATGCAGTTAATGTTCTTGTGTTAATGCCTTTGCCTTTGCTGGCAAATATAACTGGAGGATAAATTGCTAGAATTTCGAAGTCCAAAGGAAAACACAATTTTAACCTTACCAACTGTAACCTAATTGCCTTCCAAAGACATTGGACGCATACATACTTGCCTTCTTCAAATGGTGGTGAACATGCCTGTTTCCCAACAACCTCACCAGTTCAGGGGTGTTATCAGGTTTTCAATCTCAGCTAATCTGATAGCTGCAAAGGGTATCCCTTGTAGTTTCGATTGCATTTTTTCTCAGGAGATTAATCAGCAGCCGATCTCTTTAAAGGTCTTCCTTTGCTCCTGGTTTTAATCTTAAAATACCTTCAATCCTCTTAGCAGTAGGTAGGGTTGGATCTTAAATCTGGATGGATTTACATAATGGGTTTATAAAAGGGATAGACAGTTAGTCAAAGGGGGATCAGGGTAAGTTGAAGGCCTCTGCCTTGGGGCCCCCAGCCTATCCCCAACTCCACTCCCTTTGCAAGGCATGTCAGGAGCTGCTGCTGCCCAAGAATCCACACATCAGTTCTGGACACACCCGTCTGAGAAGTTGGGCTCTGAACCCCTTGGGATCCTGAAACCCAGAACTCGGATTGGCTGATGGGAGGTGACCTTGGCTCAGCAAAAATCTGTGCATAAAAGGGTGAGAGAGTCCTTATGGGTTGATCCTTCCTAAATGCCACTGTCATCAGGCTAAACTTCTCTTTTCTCCCCCCTGAGCAAGCACAGTCCTAATTTGGGCAACTCAAAGAGAAGTACTTTGCTCTTACATCTTTTCTAACCACTGTCCCTGTTCCTTTTTTGTTTGTTTGTTTGTTTCATCTTACTCTAGCCCAGGCTGACCTGGAAACTCACAGTGATCCTGCTACCTCTTTCTGCCTCCCAGGTGCTGGAATTAAAGGCGTGCACCACCACACCTGGCCACCATCCATTCTTCACTATTTCATCCCATCCTTTCAAAGACAATCTTCCTGATGAGGACGCTGAAGCCCAGAGAGCGTCACCAACTTACCTAAAATCGCACAGCCAGTGAACGAGTTAAGCCCGTCTAACTCCAAACCAGGACCGTGAGGCTGACTGTTAAGGCAATATGCAAGGACCCCAGCGCATCTCCATCCTGAGTCTCTCAAATTAGGGGATCCCTCTTGGCCCACCTGGGAAGGTCTGCCTTAAATAATCAGATCCTTGCAGAACAAAGGTGATGCCTGACTCTTCCCCAGCCTAGGTGTTTCATATCAAATGCTTTCAGCTCCTAGAACATGGAGGTACATTCTGCCACACTAATCAAGAATAAAGCCAGGGCTGGAGAACTGGCTCAATGGATAAGGTGCTTGCCAACAAAGCCAAAGGGCCCAGGTTCAATTCCCCAGTACCCACGTTAAGCCAGATGTATAATGTGACACACGCATCTGGAGGTCCTTTGCAGTGACTAGAGGCCCTGGCATGCCCATTCTCTATTTCGTTCTCTCTCTCTCTTAAATAAGTAAATATTTAAGAATAAAGCCAGAATTGGAACCTAAGCTGATATAATTACAAATTTTGTGCTCTTTTTTCCCCTTCCCCTGCCTCCCCCCCCCCCACACAACACACACACACACACACATCAAATTTTCCCAATGAAAGAGAGTCCATTCCTACAGTGTTATCTGGGCAGGAAAAGTGAGCTTGAAGACCTCACTCCATCTGGAGTTTGTCAGCAGCTTTCTCGGGTAGAATTACAGTAACCGATTATCTGCAGATCTGGAGTCAGCAGGGGCTTTGAAGGCCTCAGCTGTGGGGGTGGAGGGGACATGGGAGGATACAGAAGATGAAAAAGCAGCCCAAGCATCTTATCTTCCTGCTGAAATCAAACAGGCTGGCCTGGCCAGGAGAGAGTTTGCCCTGTCTGTGAGACAGACAGTCCTAGAATAGACTGGCCACCGCAGATGGATGGAGAAGGCACCTGGGTGGGCCCTCTACTGTCTTCTCAGGCTCTCTCCCTCCTCTTCATCGGTTTTGTTTATCCATTTGTTCAGGGAAGCACCTTAACCATTGAGCCATCTTTCCAGCCCTCATTCCTTCCTTCATTCAGTCATCCACTTACTTCCTTTAGCCTGTTACAACAGCTGACACCCTTGAGCACTCAACCCGGAGCCAAGATAGAGGTTTTGCGCTCTTCTCATTTAATTTTTTGCTAGCTTCTCATTGAAGGCACTCAGAGAAAGGTGCCCAAATTAGCCTTCGTTTTCAGATGAGTCATTTGAGGCCCCCGAGACTAAGTAACGACATGATTCCAGGATCTCCCAGCTAGTAAGTGGTCAAGTCTGAATTCTCATGTTCTTGGAATGGAATCTATCCTTCCATTTCCCTTTCATGAGTCATTGGCTTATTCAGTTTTCCGTATTATTACATGTTTATTTCAAAATTCTTTCCCTCTTCTTATGCATTCTTTTTTTTTTTTTTTTGAGGTAGGGTCTTCTCTAGCCCAGGCTGACCTGGAACTTACTCTGTAGTCCCAGGCTAGCCTCGAACTCACAGGGATCCTCCTATCTCAGCCTCCCAAGTGCTGGGATTAAAGGGTGTGCACCACCACAGTTGGCTTTTTTTGTTTTAATCGGTAGCTCCAGCTGCTTGGTACTCACTACGTAACCCAAACTGGCTTCAAACTCATGGCAATCCTCCTGCCTCAGCTTCCTGATTCTAGGTCTGTGTGTAACCATTACATTTGACTTCTTATGTTCCCTTTTTATTCCTTCCTTTCTTCCTCCTATAGCTGTGATCTGAGCCTACTGTGTGCCCTGACCGGGCAGTCAGCTCAGAGGTCTCTACGCAGAAAACATCTGGGAAAGGAGATATGAGGTCATCTAAGTCATGGGCAGCTCTTGAAATGGGGCCATTAGTCTGTGTCTCTTAGGTCTCATTCTTCCTTACAGTGCCCACATTCCTTCTAATTAGTTAATTTAGAAGCAGAACAAAAGAGAAACAGAGAGAGACAGAATGAGAATGGGCTCGCCACTGCAAACGAACTCCAGACACATGTGCCACTTTGTGCATCTGACTTTATGTGGATACCGGGGAATCAAACCCAGACCACCAGGCTTTGCAAACACGTGCCTTTAACGGCTGAGCCACCTGTCCAGCCCCTGCCCAGCATTCTTAGCTTTGATAATTTGGTTCTGACAACGTTTCACTGTGGTGAGTCTTAACATGCATTTGGTAAGGGACGCTGAGTGGTTTGGGTAGTGACTCTGTTTCAGCCACTGAGCAAGGCTCTCCTGATCCTGCCATTCTGCTCTCTGCTCCTTCCCTGGACCTCAGTGTGGTCCTACTCTTGAAGTCTTTAGAGCCCACGACTCTGTGCTGTGCCACCCTTCACAGACATCGACACCAGGAGCCCTCTCCCGTGACTTTAGGCCTCTTTCTGCTCCAGACCTTGCCTTGTACATGGCAGAGATCGGGGAATCCAAGAATCTGCATTCACTTCACAACCTGGATTCCATCACTTCTTAGCCATTCTTATCCACCTCCTGTTCTAGCACCTGACACAGGGCCAGGCATAGTTTAAAAAAACATGGTGACATGGCATTGAACCATCATTCCTTTTTTGTTCTGTTTTGTTTTAATTTTTTCAAGGTAAGGTCTCACTTTAGCTCTGGATGACCTGGAATCACTATGTAGTCTCAGGGTGGCCTCAAACTCACAGCAATCCTCCTACCTCTGCCTCCCGAGTGCTGGGATTAAAAGTGTGCGCCACCATGCCTGGCTTAACCATCATTCTTAACGGCTTACTCACTGGAGTGAATGACATAGTGGGTGTAGTAGTCTAACCTTACATCACTCTCATTTCCAGGTAGGAATTACTTCGCCCCTCTAGGTGCAGCTAGAGTGTAGCTGTCATCTGCCCCATCAGCTAGGTATGTGATTGTAGCTCTTCCTGGACTTGGAACAATAAACCAATTGGTTGGAAAAACCCTAGAAGTACAAGGATCACATTCCTTTCCATCATGAATGAGGCTGTCCAGCAGGTCTGGTGGACCATGCGCCCCAGAGGGATCCCAACTTCTAGTTTTCCAAAATCTGGCTCCCCACCCATCCTAGAAGTTGTTCAGCTTCCACGTTCCTAACGCATCACTCTTCTTTGTCGGTCAGCCTGTGGCTGGGTTTTCCAGCCCATGTAAGTAACAAATCCGAAGGGGTGCCCCGAGACACGCTCCCAAGCATCTTTCATCAGTGGTATTGACTGTTCCATGTATCTTCTGATGGTTTCCTTTCTATTCTATGACATCATTTCTATAGCAACAGGGACTCTTGACTCAATTCCTCCCTTGTGTGTCTGTCCCACTAAGACTAGAAATACAAGAATGGGGCTGGACAGTAAGCACTTCTCTTAATGCTCATACCCATATATTAATGCTGCTCTCACTTTTGCTTAGAGAAGCTTCTGTCTTCAGATGGCAGTGACCTTGGGATGACTCAGAAGGCACCATGGTGCTGAGAAGAAGTGACAGAGGAGTGCTCAGCACTGAAATATCTCAATCACACCTTCTAAGGCTCAGGGTCCATTGCAGAAGAGGTGGCAGAAAGAATGTAAGAGCCAAAGGAAGGGTAGGACTCCTTAAAAAGTGCTCCTCCAGACACAAAATGGCCTGGATATCCATGACCTCACAGTGCCTGACACTACCTACACAAGACCATCATAATAGGAGGAAAAAAAGCTCATAACATCAAAATAAAAGAGAGACTGATGGAGAGGGAGAGGGGATATGATGGAGAGTGGAGTTTCAAAGAGGAAAGTGGGGGGAGGGAGGGAATGATCATGGGATATTATTTATAATCATGGAAGTTGTCAATAAAATAAGAAAAAGAAAGAAAGAACAAAAGAAAGAAAGAAAGGGGTTGGAGAGATTGCTTAGTGGTTAAGGTGCTTGCCTGAGAAGCCTAAGGACTCAGGTTCGATTCCCCAATACCCACATAAACCAGATGCACAAGGTGGTGTATGTCTGGAGTTCGTTTGCAGTGGCTGGAGGCCCTACCGTGGTGCCCAATCTCTCTTTCTATCTGCCCCCTCTCTCGCAAATAAATAAATAAAACACACCCAGAAAGAAATACAAGAATGGTTACCTTCCATCTTTGGGCCCACTGGCCAGTACAATGGACATGAAATAGGTTTATGAGGACCTGCACTGATAGGTTTTGTTTTTCTGTTTTACAGTAACCTGGACTTTTCCTATTTAGAAGCATCTCCTTATCTTCATGACATTTATACCAAAGTGAAAACTTTGATCTTCAGGTAGAGCCTACATTTTAGTCATGTTCTTAATGCCTTCGTCCCCTGTTCAAGGACTCGGGCTATGTCACCAGTTTTTAGAAGTCCTGCACATTATAGATCTGCTTCGTTTCCTATCTCTGTATCTTCATACCTGGGACTTAACTGTGAAATTTGAGATGTTTCTGAGGCAGTAAACAAGAATGCATAGTGAAGTAAGAGAGAGAGGGTTGGAGGTTCAAGCTCAGATGGGAAATGAGGTCATAGGGAGGTACGTCTCCTAAGAGAACATTTTTTCTGCCTGTCGGAGACTGTTCCTTAGAGTCTCCTAGAATCTCATTAGCCCTCACAGCAAGGCTTAGGGGCAAATCGATTATCATCTCTATTTCACAGATTAGACATCTAAGGTTTTCAGAGAAAATTACTCAATGATGCAGTGTTATCAGGAAAGTTGTAGAGCCAAACAGGGGCTGCCAAGGCCTGTCCACCGCAGGCAGAGAGCAGGAGGAATGCAGAGAGGGGACAATAAAACCAACAAGGGTACAGAGGCCCACAGGGCACAGACTCAGTGTCGGGCATTGTGTTTTCCCTATTTCCCTTAAACATCCCAGAAATCCCGTTTTACAGCAGAGAGGGAGAGGCTTACCCGGGGCTATGCAGTGAAAAGAAGCGGGTTCCATGCCAAGCTCTGTCCTTCCGACTACTTCGTGACAGCATCTCAGTGGAAGCCCCACTTTTGGCAAGGATATGAATGGTGCATTTTCCTTGGTGATGAGTAGACCCGCCTTCTTTCTTCTTGCTCCTCAGTCTAGATTCCCAGGAAGGATTAGCAGCCCCACCCATCCTGAGACCTCATCTGGAGAATGTCAGCTTAATCTAGCCCAAGGTTCATGGAAAGGTTTCCAGCATCTGCAGGTGACAAGATACTTCATGATAGGACAGTGCGTCATAGATATGCCCTAGCAGTCTTGGCATCAGAGGGCATGGATCCAAGGAACGCTGAGGTTATGCAGACAATCACAAACATGAATGAAGAGGCTCAGAGCTTGGGCTCTGCAGTTGAAGATCCTGGCTTAGAATCTGGCCCGGCACCTTATAGCTAAGGAAAGAGTCTTGGCTAGAAAAACTTTACCACTTTGTAAAATGAGGATCTCCTAGAATTTCTAGAACCTTATGTCTAGGTCCATTTATAATGCTTGATTAGTACAATGAGCTTGAGCAGCAGCTGTTATTCGTATGAAAGAGATCATGAAGAAGTAAGAGACGTCAATGTCTGAAGGTGGATGTTAAGTTTCATCTACAGAGTATTGTATGTGGAGAAAGGATGTGTGTTGGGTGGAGTGAGCCAGCATGGGTAAATCGAGGAGGAGTTAAGTTTGAGGCAGGGTATCTTAAGTGAGAGGCGTGGGGCTGGGGAGGTGGCTCTGCAGTTAAAGTGATAGGGAATGAAAATGAAAGCGTGAGCAAGTTGCACCAGGGCCACATCTTGGAGACATTTGAGGATGTTTCTAGGACAGCTGCCTTGAACTGCCCAGGTCAGGGCCTGGCAAATCAGCCTTTTGTGTCCTTTCATCTACATCATTATTGTCACATCCAAATACCACCTTAATGATTATTCACTTAACATTTTCCTTTAAGATAGATCTTTCACCTCTTATTTATTTATTTTATTCATTTATTTGCTGAGACAGAGAGAGAGAAGAGGAATGGGCACGCCAGGACTTTTGGCCACTGCAAAGGAATTCCAGATGCACGTGCCACTTTGTGCATCGGGCTTTACATGGGTACTGGGGAATTGAACCCAGGCTGTTAAGTGTTACAAACAAACACATCTTTAACCATTGAGCAATCTCTCTAACCCTTTTACCCCCCCTTCTAAACATAAAGGCATTTCTTCTAAATGAAACTTTTTTTTTTTTTTTTTTGAGGTAGGGTCTTATTCTGACCTAGGGCTGACCTGGAATTAACTATGTCGTCTCAGGGTGGCCTCCAACTCATGGTGATCCTTTTACCGCTGCCTCCCAAGTGCAGGGATTAAAGGCGTGCACTACCACGCCCAGTTTACCACACCCAATTTACCACGCCCAGCTTGAAACCTTTTTTTTTTTTTTTTCAAGGTAGGGTCTTGCTCTTGGCCAGGCTGACCTGGAATTCACTATGTAGTCTCAGGCTATGAAATCTTTTTTTAAATCAATATTTTATTTATTAATTTATTTGAGGGAGAGAGAGAGAGGCAAATAGAGAGAAAAAAATGGACAAGCCAGAGCCTCTAGCCACTGCAAATGAACTCCAGATGCATGTGCTATCTGGTGCATCTGGCTTACATGGGTACTGGGGAATCGAACCTGGGTTCTTAGGCTTTACAAGCAAGTGCCTTAACCACTAAATCATCTCCCCAGTCGTGAAACCTTTTCAATCAAGACTATAACCGGGCTTAGTGGCACATGCCTTTAATCCCAGCACTAGCTAAGAGGATTGCCTTGAGTTCAAGGGCAGCCTGAGACGACATAATGAATTCCAGGTCAGCCTGACTAGAGTGACACCTTACTTTGAAAAAAATTAAAGAAAAAAAAAAAAAGACTGTACATGGAAGGGCTGGGGTGTGTCTCAGTGGTAGAACATGTACTTAGCATGCAGGAGGCCCTGGTTTCATCCTCATCACCAGCACCAACAAAACAACAGCTTTGAAAAATTGGAAATGATGCTGTCATGTAAAGATTAGTTCATCAGTCTGAAGAATACTCAAATCTCACTCCCCTCCCAGCAGATGCTTATAAAATCTAGACTTATCAAAGGTAATAGTGATAAATTAACAATTCAGTTCCTTAGCTACTCAGAAAGACCAACAGGAAATCGAGTAAGGATATTAACCATATCCCCAAAGGGCAAAAGTACAGCGAAGACGGGCTGGAGAGATTGCTCAGTGGTTAAAGACACTTAATTGCAAAGCCTAGCAGCCTGGGTTCGATTCCCCAGCAGCCATGTAAAGCCTGATGCACAAAGTGGCTCATTCATCTGGAGTTCATTTGCAGTGGCTGGAAGCTCTGGCATGCCTATTCTCTCTCTCTCTCTCTCTCTCTCTCTCTCTCTGTGTGTGTGTGTGTGTGTGTGTGCTTACAAATAAATAAATAATTTTTAAAAAAGGTACAGTGAAGAATTGTTTAAATGATCTGAAAAATTGAGATCCAAGGTGTTGAGAAGAAGGAGGGAGGAAAGGAAATGGATTAAGCACAACCCACTCTCTGCTCAAATAGCCATGCCTGGGACACCCTGGGAATACCCCTCCATTGTGATTCCTCCTTGATTCCAGCTTCTTCGTCTTTTTCAGAAAAGCCTGTCTGGTTTTGTGAGCTGTTCAATATGTGTGCAAGTCTCTATTCTCTATTTCTGATTCTATCTTCATTCCCTTAATAGCTTCTCAAGCTAACATTTTACTGGGGTAAAGAGCAAGGAAAGGGTAGGCCCTGGTGTTGATTCACAGCAAATCCAGGCAGACCTCAAAACCTGCTGTAGAAGCAATTCAAACATCAGCCCCTCACCTTTCTCTGGAGAACTGCTCTTGAGGAACAGCTCCTAAGAATCAGTAACCATACTGTATCTCGTAGCTAATAGAACTCAACATTCATTCATCCATGCATGCATGCATTCAAAGCTTGATGTCCACTGAGGACCCACTTCACACCAAGCCTTGTTCTAGGATGGATGGTGAACCAAAAGTCATGAGGTCCTGGCTGTACTTGGGAAGACAGGCAATCAACTCTGATGCCCACGAATAAATGAGATTGTGATGAGGCCACTGATGGTTGGATATAGGAGAAGGCAAGAAGGCAGCAATATTAGACTGCGTAGATTGACATGTGAGCTGAGACCTGGATGACTACAAGGAGCCAGCCAATAGAAAGGTTCAGAAGCAGGGCTGAGACATGCCTTAGTGGTTAAGGCACTTGCCTGCAAAGCCAAAGGGCCCAGGTTCGATTCGCCAGGACCCACATAAGCCAGAGGCACAAGGTGGCGCATGTGTCTGAACTTTGTTGCAGCTGGAAGCCCTGGCACATCCGTTCTTTTTCTCTCTCTCTCCATCTATCTATCTGCCTCTATCTCTCAAATAAACAAATAAAATAAACAATAAAAAGTATTGAAAAAAACCTGCAGAGGCAAGTTTTGGTTTTTTGTTGTTGCTATTGTTGTATCAGAAGTGAGATGTCTGTATTTCTGGCAGAGATAGTAATGAGATGAAATAATGGTGCCCTAATATGGGGGCAATGGGGATAGCACAGGTGGAAAGGGCTGGAAAGAATTCAGTGTTGGGCATGTTGTTCAGATACTCAAATGTACTCATGTTCCCAGCAAACTCATAAATTAAGGGTTATTAATGTGTGCCCTATTGTAGACAGAGAACCAGCTGTTAAGTAGTGTGGGTGGCTGGAGACATGGCTTAGCAGTTGAAGGTGCTTGCCTGTGAAGCCTAAGGATCGATGTTCAATTCTCCAGGTCCCACATAAGCCAGATGCACAAGGTGGCGCATGCATCTGGAGTTCATTTACAGTGGCCCCTGGCCCTGATTCTCTCTCTTTCTCCCTCTCTCTGTCTTAAAGAAGAAGAAGAAGAAGAAGAAGAAGAAGAAGAAGAAGAAGAAGAAGAAGAAGAAGAAGAAGAAGAAGAAGTAGTGTGAGGGTGTCAATTTTATCTGAGGATGCTAGCACCAGCCCAGTCTTACTGCTCCATGCAGTAGCAGGGCCCAGAGGTAAGAATGGAGTAGCTCACACGACAAAACCGGCACTCAGATCTGTTCTGTTTGTTCTCCATGGCTTTGAGCAATTAACAAGCTAATGGTGAGTTCTTAAAGGTGAGGTTTCACATACCCGCACATCTTGCTCTCTGACCTCTAAAAAGATTTGATAATATGGTATAGTTGTACATTCATCATCTCAGAGGTAACAAGACGAGAACATTCTCTCTGCCCCTGTTCAGATAGGCACAGGCCCCCTTGTCTCTCGCCAACCTCCCAGCCCCAGATTCCTCTGTATCGCTAAGTCACTTTACATTAGAGCAAATGTTTTTTTTTTTTATTTTTACAATATTTTATTTTGATTTTGATTTTACAATATTTTATTTTATTTGAGAGAGGGAAAGAGGCAAAGTGAGTGAGAGAAAGAAAGAGAGAGAGAGAGAGAGAGAGAGAGAGGGAGTATAGGCATGCCAGGGCTTCCAGCCACTGCAAACGAACTCCAGATGCATGCGCCACCTTGTGCATCTGGCTTACGTGGGTACCGGGGAATTGAACTGAGGTCCTTTGGCTTTGCAGGCAAGCTCCTTAACCACTGAGCCATCTCTCCAGCCCTCAAACAAATGTGTTTTTTTTTAATATTTTTATTTATTTACTTGCAAGAAGAGAGAGAGAGAAAGAGGGAGTGAGAGAGAGAGAGAGAGAGAGAAAATGGGCATGCCAGGGCCTCTAGCCTCTGCACACAAACTCCAGATGTATGTGCCACTTTGTACATCTGGCTTTATGTGGGTAATGGGGAATTGAACCACAGTCATTAGGCTTTGCAGGCAAAGGCCTTAACTGCTGAATCATCTCTCCAGCCCCAAGCAAATGTTTTTAGAGGTTTTTAATTGCCTTTTCTCTCATGTTTGAGAGAACATTTTCACATCATCTCTCTTACAATACAAAGACACATCCAAAAGGGGAAAGAATTGAAACTGAGTTGGATTCAAAACTCCTGGTTTTGTCATCTATATATGTCCTACAGTCCTAGTTCAAAGAAAATAAAATAAAACAAAATAAAATATGGTTAGACCCGTTTGCACATGCACACCTTTATAGGTGAAGATAAGCAAAGCAAATGTCCACTTAACTTACTAACTCATCTATGTAATTTAGAAATGATACTTGGAGGGCTGGAAATGGTTTTGCAGGTAAAAGGCACTTGCCTGCAAAGCCTAAAGACCTGGGCTCGATTCCCCAGTACCCATGTAAAGCCGGATGCACAAAGTGACACTGGAGTTTGTTTATAGCGGCTAGAGGCCCATTCTCTCTGTCTGTCTGCCTCTCTCTGCTTGCAAATAAACAAATAAAAAACATATAAATAAAACCAGGCATGGTGGTGCACGCCTTTAATCCCAGCACTTGGGAGGCAGAAGTAGGAGGATCACCATGAGTACGAGGTCACCCTAAGACTACATAGTGAATTCCAGATCAGCCTTGATTAGAGTGAGACCCTACTTCCAAAAACCAATATATACATATATCAGGTACTTACAATTTTACAATATTCGTTTAAGTGTCTGGTGCAAAGCGCTGCATTCTGCATCCAACATTGCTCCACTTCTCCGGGCCCTCTCTCGCTTCCTTCTAAGAGCTCCGAGATCACAGCGTCATGCTCCCATGTCTGAGGCTGTCACTACAAACAGTTTTCCATCCCATTTGCATGACATGAGCACTCTGGGTGTGTGTGCGTTCATGCCCTCCACAAAAGAAACGCGCAGCATTGCTTTTTCAGGCCGTGCTTTAAAAGGCTTATTTGCCATGACATCCAGCACTTGTAATTTGAGGTCATCCCCTCAGGAAGAATTGCTAAACCTATGTAAAATGTCTTTGCCTCCTTTTTCTCACAGATTCTGTCAGATTATCTCTTTAAGCATTCTAAACCCATGATGTCTGAGGTGGTTTTAGAGCAATGTTCATTCCCCAACAGTTCTTTGTTGTTTGGTATAAAGCAATTGAGAGAGTTCCCCCATAAACTGAAGTACTTTGTAAAGAGCTCAATGCACAAAGACAACTCCCTCTTTCCTAGCGAGGAATTCTGAGAGGGAGAAAAGAAAACTGGGTGTTGCATTTCTGCGTGTACAATGAGGAGAGCCATGTGCCGAGGCTCCAAGCATGCCTGGCTGCTCAGATGTTCTTCCACGTTGCCCTCTTCCTCTCAGGGGATCAGCTGAGGTCCAAGCAGCAGAAAGAATGGGTCGAGTCAGTTCACAATGAAGCAGGGATAAAGCCTGGGCGTGCTGGCTCTCCGCCCTCTCCCTGTCTGTTCGCCATTGTACATATTAGGCTAAGTGCTAGATTCGGGTTTGTGCACAATCACCCAGGGCAGATCCTAGTGCTTCAGTGCTTACACCAGTCAGGATGTGACAGTTAAGGTGGTTAATTATGAAGAAAGAAAGGAGGAAATGGGTACACCAAAGCCTCTTACCTCGGCAGATGAATGAACTATAGATGCATACACCACTTGGTGCATCTGGCTATATGTGGGTACTAGGGAATTGAACCCAGGCTGGTAGACTTGGCAAGAAAGTATCTTTGTGTGTGTGTGTGTGTGTGTGTGGTTTTTCAAGGTAGCGTATCACTCTAGCCCAGGCTGACTTGGAATTCACTATGCAATCTCAGGGTGGCCTTGAACCCAGGGTGATCCTCCTACCTCTGCCTCCAGAGTACTAGGATTAAAGGTGTGCACCACCACACTTGGCTGAAAGAAAGTACCTTTAACTTCTGAACCATCACCTCAGCCCCTCCACAGCCCATTTAAAAAAAAAAAACATTTTTAAAGCAATCTTTTTATATTTTATTTATTTATTCGAGAGAGAGAGAGAGAAGAGGCAGAGAGAATGCGAATGGGCACACCAGGGCCTCTAGCCACTGCAAACGAAATGTATGTGCTACCTTGTACATCTGGCTTACATGGGTACTAGGGAATTGAACCTGGGTCCTTAGACTTGGCAGGCAAGTACCTCAATTACTAAGCCATCTCTCCTGCCCTTAAAAATATTTTTAATTGGGGCTGGAGAGATTGCTCAGCAGTTAAGGCACTTGCCTGCAGAGGCTAAAGACCTGAGTTCAATTCCCTGGTATGCATGTAAAGCCAGATGCACAAAGTGGCACATACGTCTGGAGTTCCTAGTGGCTGGAGGCCCTGGCGCACCCATTCTCTCTGTCTATCTCTCTTCTATCCCTCTCTGCTTACAAATAAATTAAAAAATATATTTTTAGCCAGGCGTGGTCGCGCATGCCTTTAATCCCAGCACTCAGGAGGCAGAGGTAGGAGGATCACTGTGAGTTCAAGGCCACTCTGAGACTACATAGTGAATTCCAGGTCAGCCTGAGCTAGAGTGAAACCCTATCTTGAAAAACAAACAAAAACAACAACAATATAGTTAGGTTTATTCCACGGTATTTAATTTTGTTTTGTTTTGAAGTAGGGTCTTACTCTAGTCCAGGCTAACCTGGAACTCACTCTGTAGTCTTAGGGTGGCCTCAAACTCATAGCAATCCTTCTGCCTCCCAAGTACTGGGATTAAAGGTGTGCACCACCATGCTGGGGTAATTTATTTATTTATGTATTTATTTATTTTAGGCTACTGTGAATGTGATTCTTTCCCTGATTTCTACCTCAGTGTGTTTCTCGTTGGTATATAGGAATACTACTGATTTTTCTATATGCTAGTTTTGTATCTTGCCTTTTTGCTGAAAGTGTTTATTGGCTACAGAAGTCGTGTGGTAGAGTCATTATGGTCTTTTATGCATAGAATCATATTATCTGCAAGTAAAAATAGTTTGACATCTTCCTTTCCTATGAGCATCCCTTTTGTTTCTTTCTACTCTCATTGTTTTAATAAAGATATCAAGCCCTAAGTTGAATAGGAATGGAGAGAATGGCCACTTTGTTCTTTTTCTGATCTTAGTAGGCATGCTTTGAGTTCTCCTCCATTTGACATGATGTGGGCTATTGATTTGTCTTATATGGCCTTTATTACGCTGAGATGGACTCTTTCCATTAGTAATCTCTCCAGGACTTTTATCATGAAGGAAGGTTTGATTTCTTTCCCCAAAGGCTTGTTCTGCATCTATTGAGATGATTGTGTGATGTCTATCCTTAGTATATTTATTTGCTGAATTAAGTTTATTGATTTATGCATGTTGAACCATCTCTGCATCTCTGGAATGAAGCTCACTTTATCATGGTGAACGATCTTCTTGACATGTTCTTGAATTCGGTTTTGCAAGTATCTTGTTGGGGATTTTTGCATCTATATTCATCAGAGAGATTAGAAGCGATACGGTGTCTCATTTTCTCATGTTACTGTGGCTTGGAGATGGGATTTCCACATCTGGAGTTAGGCCATTGGCTGATTTTTAGAAAAAGATTAAGTCTCCTTTTTTCTTTCACTAGAAGCACTTGCAATGTTCAGGAGCAACTAGATAGTGGTAGAGTTAAGGTGTTATTTTCCTCTGTTAAACTAGCATTTGGGGGCCCAGGCTGTACCCCTAACCCTCTTGTGATGGTCATGTTCTGTTGTCATCTTGATCTGTTTAGGAATCCACAGAAGTTCAATGGTGAAAGAAGTTGGTCCCATTCATAAATCCAAGCAGAGAGAAACCACCAAAACAGTCAGCACCACAAGCAAGCAAGACCCTATATCCCATAAGCCATAGGACCCCCAGAGCTCACACTTCTCAGCATACCTTAGGCTGGAATTCTGATCCACTCCTACACCCTGTAGCAGGAGTCTACCTGCTAGGGCCAGAAGCTGCAAACTCAGTTTTAGTAACACCTGATTCTATGGGGGAACATATGTTCAAACTACCACACCTCCCCTATTAATACAATACTGTCTATAACAACAATCACTACCTAGGGGTAGATCCATTATGAAAATAGAGTAATAACAGTAACAGTGTGTGGTGGGTTGAATTAGGTATCTACCATAAATTCATGTGTTTGGAATGCTTGGTTCCCAGGTGATGGCAATTTGGGAGGTGGAGCCTTATTGGAGGAGGTGTGTTATTGGGGGGGGGCAGGCTTATGGATATTATAGCCAGCTTCCTTCCCTTGCCAGAATCCAGCTCACCCTCCTGCTTTTATTGTCCATCTGATGTTGGCAGGGAGGTGATGTTCAGCCTTTGCTCTACCATCTTTTCCCTGATATCATGTAGCTTCCCCTCAAGACCGTAAGCCAAAACAAACCCTTTCCTCACACAAGCTCTGTTTGGCTGGGTTCTTTATTCTAGCACTGACAAAGAAACTACAACTTAGTGTAACTGTGAAACAATCACCCCTTAACCACTGAGCATGCTAGGGAGTAAAAGGACACTGGTAGTATTGTGCATGCTGGTATATTAGTTATTGTGGATATGAGTGGAAAGAAAAAGAAGGGAAAAAACACAATGAGACTAGTAATTGGTACTGGAATGGTATGGAGGAGTAGAGGACAGAATGTAAATATTAGAGAAAACTGTAGGGATAAAAATAAGTAATGGGGGCTGGAGAGATTGCTTAGTGGTTAAGGCACTTGCCTGAAAAGCCAAAGGACCCAGGTTCAATTCTCCAGTACCCATGTAACAAGGTGGCACATGTATTCGGAGTTTGTTTTCAGCAACTAGAGGTCCTGGTGTGCCCATTCTCTCTATCTCTGTCTGCCTCTTTCACTCCCTCAAATAAATAAAAATTAAAAATAAAATAAATAAGTAACGGGAGGATGAGACATTTTTGTTAAATGCAGACTGAAGGGACAGCGGTAAGGGTATGCTATCGCATAATGTAGAATAGTTCTATTTCTCATTAGGCTGAGGCACAGAGACCCTGCAAGCCAAACCAAACTGTGTTCTTCATGAGAGAAAAAGAGTATGAAGAAAAAAATTTTAAAAAGGCAATAATGCCAGGCATGGTGGTGCATGCCTTTAATCCCAGCACTTGGGAGGCAGAGGTAGGAGGATCACCATGAATTCAAGACCATCCTGAGACTACATAGTGAATTCCAGGTCAGTGTGGAATACAGTGAGACCCTACCTCAAAAAAAGAAAAGAAAAAAAAAGCAATAAAGGGCAAAAGCATAGAGAGGCCAAAGTGACCTGCTAAAATAATATTGGAGGGGTTGGAGAGACTGCTCAGTGGCACTTGCTTACAAAGCCTGCCAGTCCAGGTTCAAGTCTCCCATCCAAGTACAAACCAGGTCTGACCCTGTTCAGCTTCCAAGATCAGATGAGATTGGTGCGTTCAGGGTGGTATGGGTGTAGACCAGGTTCAATTCCCTGGCCATCTGCAAAAAGCCAGACGAGCATTCGTTTGCACTGGAAAGAGACTCTGGTGCATGCGTGTGTGCATGCGTGTGTGTGTGCACACACACACAAATAATAAGTAAAATGTTTTTTAAAATAACAAGAAGTAATAAACATTAGATGTTAAAGACAGAATAGGTGGGCTGGAGGGATTGCTTAGCAGTTAAGGTGTCTGCCTACAAAGCCAAAGGACCCAGGTTCAATTTTCTGGGACCCATGTAGGCCAGATGCACAAGGGGGCACACACATCTGCAGTTTGTTTGCAATGGCTGGAGGCCCTGGCGCTCTCTCTCTCTCTCTCTCTCTCTCATAAAATATATTAAAGGACAGAATAGGTGTAGAGTAAGAGTGAGCAGGGTTAAGATGTAGGATATGAAATCTGACTGGCTTGGACTATTGGTTCTCATCTGGATTCTCTTGCATTTCTTCCCAAGTACCTAAAATGCTATTTTTGTCCACTGGGACTTCCCCTATGTGGTGGTTTGATTCAGGTATCCCCCATAAACTTAGGTGTTCTGAATGCTAGGTTTCCAGCTGATGGAGATTTGGGAATTTAAACCTCCTGGAGGGAGTGTATTGTTGGGGGTGGGCTTATGGGTGTTATAGCCAGTTTCCCCATGCCAGTTTTTAGCATGCTCTCCTGTTCCTGTTGTCTACCTGATGTTGGCCAGGGGGTGATGTCCACCCTCTGCTCATGCCATCATTTTCCCTTGGCATCGTGGAGCTTCCCCTCGAGTCTGTAAGCCAAAATAAACCCCCTTTTTCCCCACAAGCTGCTCTTGATTGGGCAATTTCTACCAGCAATGCGAACCTGACTGCAACAGTAAAGTGGTACTGAGGAGTGGTATTGCTGCTAGTTACCTGACTGTGTGGCTTTGGCCTTTTGGAGCTGATTTTCAAGAGGAATGTGGAAGGATTTGAAACCTTGGCCTAAGAGATGCCTTGTAGTGCTATAAGTACAGCTTGATGGACTATTCTGGTCAGAGCTGCAAGACCTGAATGCAGTAAGAACTATGGACTGTGAGGTTTTGGTTTATGAGGGCGAGAAAGAGCTTTGCTTGGACTGGGCTAGCAGTTTGTGTGAGAAGCTTGCTGTTATGCCTGTGTCCTGAGAAGTTGTGCAGGGCTGCTTTGTGTAGAAATGAACTGGTGTGAGCACAGGGATATGGCACAGAAAGAAAAATCTTTGGGTGAACTGCTGCCTATTCAGCTGTAATTGAGAAATAGCAACCACTGAGATTGGGGCAGCTGACCTGCACTGGGACAACAGGAAGAATGTAGACTCTTTTGGAGGGGCCTGAGTGCTCAAGGAGTATCCTGTTCTTCAAAATCTGCTTTATTCCCCCCTGGATTAACAAATTGGCACCCTACCTGGGATTGTGGAGTATAAGAAATGCAGGAAAGAGGGTCATTGAGTTTGCAACACGGTCTTGTCTTTTGGAAATGGCCATGGGCAGTGTGAAGCAGGTTTGCTGGATGCCTGCATAGAGACCCCAAGGGGCCATGAGGATGAACCACGGGTTGCAGTGGACTCCCAGTGGAGATGCCAGGACCACAAGATGGCTGCTGAGGAAAGCTGCCGGCCCCCATGAAGCTTTCCAGGACTGTGAGTAGCCTTGCTGGCGAGGCGGAATTGGAAGTCCAGAGACTTGTTGCTGGTTAGAGTTATTGGACTGGGAGATTTGTCACTAAATAGAGTTGTTGGACTTGGAGCTACAAAGTTTGGTATTTCCCCTGTTTAAATCATGTATTGCTTGAGTATTTCTTTGCTATGGCCAATGCCATCTTTTGCAGTATGAATGTTTATTCTGTGTCATTATGGGTTTTGGGGGGGACTTTTTTTTGTTATGGCTCAGTTAAAAGACCTTGGATTATGGGAATGTTTGAACATCATTAGGGTTGATAAAAAACTATGGGGACTCTTAAAGTCATACTGAATGCATTGTATTTTATATCATGTATGGATATTAGTTTATGGGGGCCAGGGGCGGAATGTGGTGGTCTGATTCAGGTGTCCCCCATAAACTTAGGTGTTTTGAATTCTAGGTTCCCAGCTGATGGAGATTTGGGGATTAACGCTTCCTGGAGTGAGTGTTTTTTGGGGGCAGGCTTATGGGTGTTATAGCCAGTTTCCCCATGCCAGTGTTTGGCACACTCTCCTGTCCCTGTTGTCCACCTTATGTTGGCCAGGGGCTGATGTCCACCCTCTGCTCCTGCCATCATTTTTTCCTGCCATCATGGAGCTTCCCCTCAAGTCTGTAAGCCCAAATTAAACCTCTTTTGTCCTAGCAAGTGCTGCTCTTGGTTGGGTGGTTTCCTACCAGCAATGGCGAACCTACTGCAAAACCTGGAAGGTGGGTTTCTTTCCCTCCCCCTTCCCCTGTCCTCTTTGGGATTGCTGCCCATTGCCAGTTCTGTTCCAGGACTGTGGCTTTTCCTAAGTGCAGACTCAGCTTGTGACTCCTCTGTGAAATGCCTTCAGCTAGTAATTGGTACTGGAATGGTATGGAGGAGTAGAGGACAGAATGTAAATATTAGAGAAAACTGTAGGGATAAAAATAAGTAATGGGGGCTGGAGAGATTGCTTAGTGGTTAAGGCACTTGCCTGAAAAGCCAAAGGACCCAGGTTCAATTCTCCAGTACCCATGTAACAAGGTGGCACATGTATTCGGAGTTTGTTTTCAGCAACTAGAGGTCCTGGTGTGCCCATTCTCTCTATCTCTGTCTGCCTCTTTCACTCCCTCAAATAAATAAAAATTAAAAATAAAATAAATAAGTAACGGGAGGATGAGACATTTTTGTTAAATGCAGACTGAAGGGACAGCGGTAAGGGTATGCTATCGCATAATGTAGAATAGTTCTATTTCTCATTAGGCTGAGGCACAGAGACCCTGCAAGCCAAACCAAACTGTGTTCTTCATGAGAGAAAAAGAGTATGAAGAAAAAAATTTTAAAAAGGCAATAATGCCAGGCATGGTGGTGCATGCCTTTAATCCCAGCACTTGGGAGGCAGAGGTAGGAGGATCACCATGAATTCAAGACCATCCTGAGACTACATAGTGAATTCCAGGTCAGTGTGGAATACAGTGAGACCCTACCTCAAAAAAGAAAAGAAAAAAAAAGCAATAAAGGGCAAAAGCATAGAGAGGCCAAAGTGACCTGCTAAAATAATATTGGAGGGGTTGGAGAGACTGCTCAGTGGCACTTGCTTACAAAGCCTGCCAGTCCAGGTTCAAGTCTCCCATCCAAGTACAAACCAGGTCTGACCCTGTTCAGCTTCCAAGATCAGATGAGATCGGTGCGTTCAGGGTGGTATGGGTGTAGACCAGGTTCAATTCCCTGGCCATCTGCAAAAAGCCAGACGAGCATTCGTTTGCACTGGAAAGAGACTCTGGTGCATGCGTGTGTGCATGCGTGTGTGTGTGCACACACACACAAATAATAAGTAAAATGTTTTTTAAAATAACAAGAAGTAATAAACATTAGATGTTAAAGACAGAATAGGTGGGCTGGAGGGATTGCTTAGCAGTTAAGGTGTCTGCCTACAAAGCCAAAGGACCCAGGTTCAATTTTCTGGGACCCATGTAGGCCAGATGCACAAGGGGGCACACACATCTGCAGTTTGTTTGCAATGGCTGGAGGCCCTGGCGCTCTCTCTCTCTCTCTCTCTCTCTCATAAAATATATTAAAGGACAGAATAGGTGTAGAGTAAGAGTGAGCAGGGTAAAGATGCAGGATATGAAATCTGACTGGCTTGGACTATTGGTTCTCATCTGGATTCTCTTGCATTTCTTCCCAAGTACCTAAAATGCTATTTTTGTCCACTGGGACTTCCCCTATGTGGTGGTTTGATTCAAGTATCCCCCATAAACTTAGGTGTTCTGAATGCTAGGTTTCCAGCTGATGGAGATTTGGGAATTTAAACCTCCTGGAGGGAGTGTATTGTTGGGGGTGGGCTTATGGGTGTTATAGCCAGTTTCCCCATGCCAGTTTTTAGCATGCTCTCCTGTTCCTGTTGTCTACCTGATGTTGGCCAGGGGGTGATGTCCACCCTCTGCTCATGCCATCATTTTCCCTTGGCATCGTGGAGCTTCCCCTCGAGTCTGTAAGCCAAAATAAACCCCTTTTTTCCCCACAAGCTGCTCTTGATTGGGCAATTTCTACCAGCAATGCGAACCTGACTGCAACAGTAAAGTGGTACTGAGGAGTGGGATTGCTGCTAGTTACCTGACTGTGTGGCTTTGGCCTTTTGGAGCTGATTTTCAAGAGGAATGTGGAAGGATTTGAAACCTTGGCCTAAGAGATGCCTTGTAGTGCTATAAGTACAGCTTGATGGACTATTCTGGTCAGAGCTGCAAGACCTGAATGCAGTAAGAACTATGGACTGTGAGGTTTTGGTTTATGAGGGCGAGAAAGAGCTTTGCTTGGACTGGGCTAGCAGTTTGTGTGAGAAGCTTGCTGTTATGCCTGTGTCCTGAGAAGTTGTGCAGGGCTGCTTTGTGTAGAAATGAACTGGTGTGAGCACAGGGATATGGCACAGAAAGAAAAATCTTTGGGTGAACTGCTGCCTATTCAGCTGTAATTGAGAAATAGCAACCACTGAGATTGGGGCAGCTGACCTGCACTGGGACAACAGGAAGAATGTAGACTCTTTTGGAGGGGCCTGAGTGCTCAAGGAGTATCCTGTTCTTCAAAATCTGCTTTATTCCCCCCTGGATTAACAAATTGGCACCCTACCTGGGATTGTGGAGTATAAGAAATGCAGGAAAGAGGGTCATTGAGTTTGCAACACGGTCTTGTCTTTTGGAAATGGCCATGGGCAGTGTGAAGCAGGTTTGCTGGATGCCTGCATAGAGACCCCAAGGGGCCATGAGGATGAACCACGGGTTGCAGTGGACTCCCAGTGGAGATGCCAGGACCACAAGATGGCTGCTGAGGAAAGCTGCCGGCCCCCATGAAGCTTTCCAGGACTGTGAGTAGCCTTGCTGGCGAGGCGGAATTGGAAGTCCAGAGACTTGTTGCTGGTTAGAGTTATTGGACTGGGAGATTTGTCACTAAATAGAGTTGTTGGACTTGGAGCTACAAAGTTTGGTATTTGCCCTGTTTAAATCATGTATTGCTTGAGTATTTCTTTGCTATGGCCAATGCCATCTTTTGCAGTATGAATGTTTATTCTGTGTCATTATGGGTTTTGGGGGGGACTTTTTTTTGTTATGGCTCAGTTAAAAGACCTTGGATTATGGGAATGTTTGAACATCATTAGGGTTGATAAAAAACTATGGGGACTCTTAAAGTCATACTGAATGCATTGTATTTTATATCATGTATGGATATTAGTTTATGGGGGCCAGGGGCGGAATGTGGTGGTCTGATTCAGGTGTCCCCCATAAACTTAGGTGTTTTGAATTCTAGGTTCCCAGCTGATGGAGATTTGGGGATTAACGCTTCCTGGAGTGAGTGTTTTTTGGGGGGCGGGCTTATGGGTGTTATAGCCAGTTTCCCCATGCCAGTGTTTGGCACACTCTCCTGTCCCTGTTGTCCACCTTATGTTGGCCAGGGGCTGATGTCCACCCTCTGCTCCTGCCATCATTTTTTCCTGCCATCATGGAGCTTCCCCTCAAGTCTGTAAGCCAAATTAAACCTCTTTTTGTCCTACAAGCTGCTCTTGGTTGGGTGGTTTCTACCAGCAATGCGAACCTGACTGCAAAACCCTGGGATGGGTGGGTTCTTTCCCCCTTCCCTGTCCTCTTTGGGATTGCTGCATTGCCAGTTCTGTCCAGGACTGTGGGCTTCCAAAGTGCAGTCTCAGCTGTGACTCCTCTGTGAATGCCTTCAGGGCTCTGGGTGGACTAGCTGGCCCAAGCCCTGTGCAGCCCTTCCCAATGTCCTCAGTGCCGCATGGAGTCTGTGTGGAAGTTCCCATACACACTTGGGTTCCCACCAGGGTTTCAGCTCACCAAGTGCTGTGAGCTCTTAAAGCTTCTTCTCCACAGCCTCCCAGTGTTCTCTATGTTAACCTCAGTGTACAGTCCCTTAACTCTTGGTCTAAGTTTCCTAAAGTTCTGTGCACAGAAGATCTCTGGTTGTGGAGCTACCACTGCTGCAGAAGTTTTTAAAAATGGTGTCCTGGGCTGGAGAGATGGCTTAGTGGTTAAGCGCTTGCCTGTGAGCCTAAGGACCCTAGTTTGAGGCTCGATTCCCCAGGACCCACATAAGCTAGATGCACAAGGTGATGCATGCATCTGGAGTTCCTTTGCAGTGGCTGGAGGCCCTGGCGTGCCCATTCTCTCTCTCTCTCTGTCTCCCCCTCTTTCTCTGTCTGTTGCTCTCAAATAAATAAATAAAAATAAAAAAATCTTTAAAAAAATAAAGGTGTCCTGCTGGGCATGGTAGAGCACACCTTTAATCTCAGCACTTGGGGGTTTGAGGCAGGAGGAATTGCCGTGAGTTCAAGGCCAGCCTGGGACTACAGAGCGAGTTCCAGGTCAGCCTGGGCTAGATTGAGACCCTACCTTGAAAAAAAAAAAAAAACACAAACAAACTGGTTTCCTGTTTCCCCTCTTAGTTGCCACAGCCAATCACTCAGTGCCAAGCAGAGAGGGGAGTTTCTTGGCTTCCTCTTCTGCTATTGCTGTTCTTTTTCTGCTACCCTGGGTGTGGCCTTTCCCTCAATTTGTCCACTGTTCATTGCTTTTCTGACAGTGGTTTTTCAGCTTTTCCTGGAATATTCCTTATTTGGGGGTATTGGCCCATCTGCCATCTTGGCTCTCCATGTTTCATTTTAACAACAACGTGCCCTCAAACACTGCGCCTTTGTCTCTAGGCTCTCAAATGTGATAGTAAGATCTATCTGGTGGGCTGGGGGAGATGGATCAGTTGTTAAAGGTGTTTGCTTGCAAACCCTGTTGACCCAGGATCAATTCCCAAGCACCCAGTAAAGCCAGACTGGCATCCATGCATTCGTAGAGGCAAGAGACTCTGTCAAGCACACACACACACACACACACACATACACACACGCTCATTAAAACAAAAACCCCAGATCTATCTTGCAAGTAATAGTGTGCATGGTTGAAGAGGATAATATAAATAAGAGGGATTTTGAATAATGGTAATGGCTAATCTCTGTCAACTTGACATGACTTAGAATCACTGTGGAAACAAATCTTGTCATGTGTGTGAGGGATTTTCTAGAGTAAATTAGTTAAGAATGGAAGACTCCCAGTAACTGTAGGTGGTGCCATCCATCTCATTGGCTGGGTTCCTGGCATGTTTTAAAAGGAGAACGTTGGGCTGAAGAGATGGCTCAGAGGTTAAGGCACTTGCCTACAAAGCCTAAACACCCAGGTTCGGTTCCCCAGAACCCACATAAAGCCAGATGCACAAAGCAGTGCATGCATCTGGACGTTGTTTGCAGCAGCTAGAGGCCCTGGTGCACCCATGTTTTCTCACTCCTTCCTCTCCCTCTTCTCCTTGCAAATAACTAAGTAAAGGAGAAGAGCTAGCTGAGCAGCAGCATTTGTCACTCTGCTCTGCTTCCTCCCTACTGATGTGACAACGTGAGCTGCCACCTGCTCCTGTCATGACAGACGCTCCCCTCTGGAGCTGTGAACTTACATAAATCCTCTTCCTTCCTCAAGCTGATTCTGGTTGGCTATTTTTATCCCATCAATGAGAAAGTAACTGATTAAATTTTAAAATAGATGTAAGCAATAAACATTTGGTGCCATATACATCTCATTAGAAGAAAAGAAAAATAATTAAAATTCACCCTCATATTGAACATAAAGGGGCAGAACTCTGGGTTGGAGAGATTGCTTAGTGGTTAAGGCACTTGCCTGCAAATCCTAAAGACTCAGGTTAGATTCCCTGCTACCCACATAAGCCAGATGCACAGGGTGGCACATGCATCTGGAGTTTGTTTGCAGTGGCTGAAGTCCCTGATATGCCCATTCTTGCTCTCAAATAAGTAAATAAATAAAATATTTTTAAAGAGGGGGCAGAACTCTGGACTAGAGAGATGATTCAGTTATTAAGAGTGCCTAGCTTGCAAAGGCTATTAGCCTGGGTTCAAATCTCCAGGCTGGGCGTGGTGATGCACGCCTTTAATCCCAGCACTTGGGAGGCAGAGGTAGGAGGATTGCTGTGAGTTCGAGGCCACCCTGAGACTCCATAGTGAATTCCAGGTCAGCCTAGGCTAGAGTGAGAACCTACCTTCGAAAAACAAAAACAAAACAAAACAAAACAAAATCTCCAGCACCCACCAAAAGTGGCACATGTGTCTGGCTTTTGTTTACAGAGGCAAGAGACCCTGTCATGCCCATACAAACACTCACACACGCACACATGCATGCATGCATACACACAAATAAATTAAAAAAATTTTAAATAATTTTATTTATTTGTTTGCAAGCAGAGAGAGATAGAAGAGAGACAGAAAGAATGGGTGCGCCAGGGCCTCTAGCCACTGCAAACAGACTCCAGATGCATGCACCACTTTGTGCATCTGGTTCTATGTGGGTGCTGGAGAATCGAACTCAGGTCACTAGGCTCTGCAGGCAAAAGCACCTTAACCGCTAAGCCATCTCTACAGCCCAGAAATTTTAAGGGTAGGAACTCTGATTCTCTTATTGCCATAGATATCTTAAAGGAGAACTTGTGGATACTGCACACCAAAGGACCAGGCACCGTGCATCCAGAATCTTCCTGTTCATTCCCTAGGGCAGCTGGGGAATATCCAGCTTGGTGGATAATGAAACAGTGGCTCAGAGTGGTTACAGGGCTTGCCCAAGGTTACAGAGCTAACAAGTTGGGATTAGACCCAAATCCATTTGACTCCAAAGGTCTTGTACTTGTCATTGCATATCCCTAACAGACCACAGATGCTGTGCACCGGGTCTTTGGAAGGCTGTTCACTAGAGCAGCACAATAGCCACCATGTGTTGGACAGCCCCATTAGCTCTGATTTCCATTACGTCTCAGAGTTCAAGCAGTGCGCCACAGGTCCCCACCGACCTGTTCCTATTAAAGGGCTCCTTTTAAAGTCTTAAAAATGAGGGAGTTACCTCAACCGCCTTCTGAGCTAGAGCGTTCCGATTTAGTAAACACAAATATGGGATGCTGAGTGAAGTTTTAATTTCATAGAATAGCTTTTATTTGTTTGTATTTATTTATTTTTTCGAGGTAGGGTCTCCCTCTAGCCTGGGCTGACCTGATCTGGAATTCACTATGTATTCTCAGGGTGGCCTCAAGCTCATGGCAATCCTCCTACCTCTGCCTCCCGAGTGCTGGGATTCCAGGCGTGCGCCCCCACGCCCTGCTAAGAATAGATTTTATTAGCACCGCGCTCTAACCAACTGAGCTAACCGGCCAGTTAAGAATAGCTTTTATAAAAATATTTATTTGCTGGGCGTAGTGGCACACGCCTTTAATCCCATCACTGGGGAGGCAGAGGAAGGAGGATCGCCGTGAATTCAAGGCCACCCTGAGACTACAGAGTGAATTCTAGGTCAGCCTGGGCCGGAGTGAGACCCTACCTGGGGGGCGGGGAGGGAGAGAAACAACAAAACAACAACAAAAAACAGTCTCTGTGTGTCTTTACTCAAGTCTGTCACGAGTTTAACCTTCAGGAATAATCCCCTTCTAATCCAGCTCTGAGAGTCAAATTGAGGTTCACACTTGCTTCCCAGAAGAAAATGTAAATAGATCAGTTTGGGAGAAGTCAAACCTTTTCTTCACTCTCTTGGAGACACTTTTCTTTTTCAGGCTGTCTTTTAAAAATTATTTAATTTGCCGGGTGTGGTGGCACACGCCTTTAATCCCAGCACTCCAGAGAATGAGGTAGAAGGATCACCGTGAGAACAAGGCCCGCCTGAGGCTACAGAGTGAGTTCCAGGTCAGCCTGGGCTGGAGTGAGATCCTGCCTTCAAATATAAAAAAATATAAAAATTAATTAATTAATGTAATTTAATTGTTTTTACCTTTTCTTCTCTCTCTCTCTCTCTCTCTCTCTCTCTCTCTTTCTTTTTTTTTTTAAGATTACTTCCATGTGCACAGCACTTTTTGCCCTCACAAAATTGCCCGGGTACAGAAAGAACTGAAGAGCAATTTAGGCTCAGCTAGGAATTCGAGATGCAGGCCAGCCGAGAGAGCAATATGCATGAACCGTCAGAGGGTGTTGTGTGCAGAAAAGCAGAGATTGGTCTCCGGTGGGAGCCTCTGATGTTCAAAGGAGAGTGGGAGTGCGGAGAGAAGCAGGCCGCAAGATAGGACAGGCCTCAGATGTGGGGCTGTGACTGGATTCTACTCTGAAGATGGGGTCTCTGGCTGACAGTGACTGATTTTGGTTTTATTTGGCTGTTACGGATCTTGAACCATGTTCCTATATTTGCTGCTTACATTTCTTCTTTTCTCATTCATTGTAGTTATCGTGGAATAAGAGTGGTTTTACCCCATGCTGTTTTTATAATGTTCCTCATTTCCTTTTTATTTATTTGTTTGAGGTAGGGTCTCAATCTTGCCCGGGCTGACCTGGAATTCACTGTGTAGTCCCAGGCTGGCCTTGAACTCACAGGCATCCTCCTACCTCTGCCTGGGATTAAAGGCATGCACCATCACACTGGAATCATTTCTTTTCTTTTTAATATTTTACTTATGCATTGATTGGAGAGAGAAAGAGAGAGAGAGAAAGAAGCAGATAGAGAAAGTGGGCATGCCAGGGCCTCCAGCCATTGCGAACAAACTCCAGATGCATGTGCCACCTTGTGCATCTGGCTTACATGGGTACTGGGGAATCAAACTTGGGTCCTTAGGCTTTGCAGGAAAGTTCCTTAAATGCTATGCCATCTCTCCAGCTCCCTAATTTCTTTTTTATTTTATTTTATCTAAAAAAAAATTATTTATTTATTTATTTGAGAGCAACAGACAGAGAGAAAGAGGCAGAGAGAGAGAGGGAGAGACAGAGAGAATGAGCGCCCCAGGGCCTCCAACCACTGCAAACTAACTCCAGACGCATGCGCCCCCTTGTGCATCTGGCTACCTTGGGTCCTGGAGAACTGAGCCTCAAACTGGGGTCCTTAGGCTTCACAGGTAAGCGCTTAACTGCTAAGCATCTCTCTAGCCCCCTAACTTCTTTTTTAAAATCATACAAACCTTAAAGTAAAGAAGTAGAGGACTCTGAGCCGGGTGTGGTGGCGCAAACCTTTAATCTCAGCACTTGGGAGGCAGAGGTAGGAGGAACATAAGAAGCAAATAAACATACATACATATTATCCTAGCACTCGGCAGGGAGAGGTAGGAGGATTGCCATGAGTTCAAGGCCACCCTGAGACTACACAGTGAATTCCAGGTCAGCCTGGGCTAGAGTGAGACCCTACCTTGAAAGACCAAAAAGAAAATAAAAAAACTTCACTATCCAGCCACATAAATATTAATAGTACACCCAAGAAAGCCAGGCTCAGAGAAGTCTCCTACATGCCTGAAGTCACACATTTAAATATGGCTGAGGGGCAAATGTACTAGCTCTCTCTTGGGACTCAAATGCTTCACTGGTCATAAAGGTCTGTAAATTAAATGACAAAGAATTTTTAGAATTACACTTAACAGAAAAATATTATGTACT
Organism: Dipus sagitta; assembly: GCA_036346955.1. Lineage (NCBI taxonomy): Eukaryota > Metazoa > Chordata > Mammalia > Rodentia > Dipodidae > Dipus > Dipus sagitta. The sequence continues at coordinate 43,469,323 of CM070777.1, read as the reverse complement.
TGTTGTATGACAGATACTGGGGATAAGTTTAAGGGACAAATAAGATTGTTTGTAATCTTTTTTTTTTTTTTTTTTTTTTTTTTTTTTTTTTTGAGGTAAGGTCTCACTCTGGCCCAGGCTGACCTGGAATTAACTATGTTGTCTCAGGGTGGCCTATAACTCACTGTGATCCTCCTATCTCTGCCTCCCGAGTGCGGGGATTAAAGGCGTGCGCCACCATGCCTGGCTGGTGTTTGTAACCTTAAGTGTACAGATAATTATAGTATAGTACAGTAAGTTATGTCTAATCCACATAATAGTTTCTTCTTTCTTTCTTTCTTTTTTTTCTTTTTTCAAGGTAGGGTCTTGCTCTTGCCCAGGCTGACATGGAATTCACTATCCAGTCTCAGGGTGGCCTCGAACTCACAGCGATCCTCCTACCTCAGCCTCCATAGTGCTGGAGTTAAAGTGTGTGCCGCCACGCCCAGCAATAATTTCTTAGGTTGCATCTTTGGCCTGCACCTTTTCCTTGTATCCTCTAAGAGAGAATGTGACGTTTAGGTGCTGTTGCATATGATATTAAGGCACCAGGATGTTAAATAACTTTCCCAAGAGGGTCAAGTTCCAAAGGTGCAAGTCTAGCACCATGGAAAGCCTGAGCTCAACCCAGGAACTCGGCTATCATAGAGATGAGAGTACGGAGCCTGTGAGTCCTAGAGAAGCCACCTCATGTGGTAGCTTAAGCAAGCTTTCTGGTGGAGTCTTGCGTCTTGAAGATGCCTAGGAAAGCAGTGGGCAGGAAGAATGAAGGCAAGGATGGGTTCAGACTTAGAGAGCAGCAGCAGCCGAGCTGTGGGTGAGAAGGCCCAAGATGCAATAGGGAGACAGGCAGATGGAAAGAATCATAATTATAATCTCTAATGCTTATCGCGCACCTACTCAATGCCCAAGTACTCTCTTTTTTTAAAAAAAAAAGTTATTTTAATTAATTTATTTATTTGAGAGAGAGAGGGAGAGAGGGGAGGAGGACAGAGAGAGGCAGATAGAGAATGGCATTCAGGGCCTCTAGCCACTGCAAAAGAACTACAGGTGCATGCGCCCTTTGTGCATCTGGCTTACGTGGGTTCTGGGGAGTTGAACCCGGGTCCTTTGGCTTTGCAGGCAAACACCTTAATGGCTAAGCCATCTCTCCAGGCCCCAAGTACTCTCTTGACCAAGTTGCATATACCAACGGACACTAACAACAGCCTTAGGTCATAGGTATCATCCCATTTTACAAGACTGTAAAAATGAGGCAAAGAGACACAAAGTAGCTTCAACTGGGAAGCAACAGAGTTGGAAATGCAACGGAAGTGGAAATATGGACCAGACTGCGAGAAGTCTCAGAAGCCAAGTGGGAGGACCACAGGGCCTTTAGCACCCGCCCTGGCCAGGTTTATAACGAACCGAACAGACAGATGATATCCCCCAGGTCATCTATACATTGCGCATCTATGAGCTCATCTAAGCACTAGGACTCATCCACGCACCAAGGATCATGTACCTATGTTACAGATAAGCAACTGGAAGCTCTGGGAGGAGAAATGAATTTGCCATCAGTAGAGGGTGAGGGAGGCTTCATCAGAGCTCAGCTGTCCACATCTCAGACAGTGGAGGGAAAGGCAGACAGGCAGAAATCAGACCACATCCTCTCACGGGTGGGTCTCAGCCCTCATCCGCAAGAGGGGTAAGGGCTCCCTGGCCACCGTGTCAGGTTAGTTCCTGACAGCGATCAACACAGGAGAGTTGCAAAAAGATAAAAGTTACAAAGCATTCTTCAAATTCTTACCGTGGCAGAAATAATAGTAGCTTTCCTTTAGGGGAAAATCAGTGGGCAATTCCATCAGGCTTTGAGAAACTCCTCCGGTTTCCCCCTTCATAGTGGAAAAATCTCTACGTTCTACATCTAGACGCCCACCGCCCGGGTCTGCATCCTAAGCGGCCCGCCCCAGACCCATCTGGGCAGCCCTGTGCGCACTAGCCATCTGGAACCCATTTGGGTACCAAAGGGCCCAAATCATTTGTGATCCGGAGAACACGGATCAGAGAGACAGTCCAATGGGGACCTTACAGAAAAACCGAAAGGAGACAGACTGACGCAAGTATGTAAACATGTAAAAATCTTTCTACGTGAGGACATAGGGGAGAGAAATAATTGAGAAAAAGGAAAGAAGCTGGTGAAAGGCAGTCCCACAGAGAGGAGGTGATGAGGTCTCCTTCCCGCAGGCCCGCTGAGTGTCACGTGGCCAAGAGCAAGCCAGCGCTGAGTTGGGGGTTTGACTCCTTCTGTTCCTCAGAACAGGAGCTCTGGAGCCCTGAACAGTTCTGTCATGGGCAGGGGGAGAGCCACAAAAAGTTAAAAACAATTATAGTAAATATGGTAGACAAAACTGACATCTACGTATTTAAATATAGAATATGTATTCAATTAGATAAGAAAACAACAGAATCTAATATAATTGAGCAAAGAATTGAAAGATATGTGCAATTAAGGAATAAACAGGGGCTGGAGAGATGGCTTAGCGGTTAGGGCGTTTGCCTGCAAAGCCTAAGGACCCTGGTTCGATTCCCTAGGACCCACATGAACCAGATGCACAAGGGGGCACAAGCGTCTGGAGCTCATTTGCAGTGTGACTAGAACCCCTGGCTTGCCCATTCTCTCTCTCTCTCTGCCTCTTTCTCTCTCTCAAATAAATAAATAATTTTTAAAAACAGGAATAAGCATGAAAAGCTATTCCAGCTGGGCGTGGTGGCGCATGCCTTTAGTCCCAGCACTCGGGAGGCAGAGGTAGGAGGATCGCTGTGAGTTCAAGGCCACCCTGAGACTACATAGTGAATTCCAGGTCCACCTGAGCTAGAGTGAGACCATACCTCAAAAAAGAAAAAGAAAAAAAAAAAAAAAGCTATACCAACTTGTTTCAAAGAAATGTAAATGAAAATGAGAATTTGCTATTTAATATTAGGCAAATTCAGTACAAAATGATATCTACTGCTGGTAAAGATGAGAAGAGATGGAAACACACCAGCCTGGCTGCTGGGCAGGTTTATTGCTTCTGCCTGGATGAAAAATAATTTGGCAGTATGCTGCCAATGACACACATATTTTAACATGATTTGACTCTAATATCAGCATTTAAGGAAAAAAATCAGGGGCTCAGTAAATAAAGAGATGGCTCAGCAGATAAAAGTGCTTGCTTTAAAAAATCAGGGCTGAGCTGGCACACTCCTTTAATCCCAGCACTTGGGAGGCAGAGACAGGAGGATCACCATGAGTTCGAGGCCACCTTGAGATGACATAGTGAATTCCAGGTCAGCCTGGGCTAGAGTGAGACCCTCCCTAGAAAAAAAAAATCAGAGCTGGAAAGATGGCTTAATGGTTAATGCTTGCAAAGCCTTCGGGTTCCAGTTTGATTCCCCAGTACCCACATAAATCAAGGCACAGAAAGTGGTGTGTGCATCTGGAGCTCATTTGCAGTGGCTGGAGGCCCTGGCTTCCTTATTCTCTCTCTCTCTTTCTCGCTCTTGTGCACACTCTCTGCCTCTCTCTCTTCTCTCTGTTTCAAATAAATAAAAGTATTAAATAAGAATTTAAAAACCAGAAACCATGATGCTAAGATGCTTAATGTTAGCAACTATGACATGAGTCAGGGACCTTCGCTGAAAAGACATTAACACAGGCTTTTAAATGTACAACTATGAGCACTGTGTATCATCGTGGGAAGGTGCTTTTGCTAGAATATCAAGAGGAAAGAGTAGTTTTTGAAACAGCATCTAAGCTACAGTTGAGATGGTGAAAATTTATATCTTCAAATGGACAGAGACAAGAAAGAAGTATGAAAAAAAAATGAAAACAGCAAGGCTGTTTGGGTGGAGGCTAATTTTTGATGTTACAGCTGATGTAATATTTATGCAAGAAAAGAAAAAAAATCACACTCGTAAAAATGATAGCACTGTGATTGTATCAGGGTCAAATTCCTCCAGGGCTAAAAATATGTTAGAACTTCTGGAAAGCTCCATTAACTCTTTCAATTACCGCTGTGGGATCATTGAATGTTAAAATAACAATAATAGTAGTATAAAAGAAGCCAGTAAGTAAATGTTACTTCCAAATTTACCAAGTTAACTCCCAGGACATAACTTAAGCATTAAGACGATCTGTCCCAACAAGACCAAATATGGAAGAGTCTGAGTCGCACAATGTCGCCAGCCTAGTATGGACAATCACAGCAGACAACTTATAGGGTAGGTTTTTCCTTTCATACACCCTTGTGTGGAGGGCTGACTTTCTATAGAAGGAAGATACTCTGTGCTTATGAGCTCAGGCAGAAAGCTGGTCACCTATGAGTGATCTAGTGCTACGTGTCCCGTATGTGCATTTGGTAACAGAAGCAGGGGCACCACGCTTTCCCAATACAGATGGCTCTCAGCATGGGGCCCAGAGCTGGACTTGATACAGTCATAATTCTTACCATATTTCCCCATAGCTCACTCGACCCTACATGTCACTTCCCTGTGCTGTGCTCAGAATGCCTCCCTCTGAACACTGTTTCTTTTGAAGACTGTAGAACCCTAGCCTGTCTACTACATCTTACGTGATTGTGTAAGAAGACACAATCAAATATAATCCAATTCACACAAAGGACAGCGAGTTAGCAGGGTTGTTTTTTTTTTTTTTTGTATTGTTTTATTGTTCAAGAAGGGTACAGGGCTGGGCATGACAAATTCCCAGCACTCGGGAGGCAGAGGTAGGAGGATTGCTATGAGTTCAAGGCCACCCTGAGATGACATAGTGAATTCCAGGTCAGCCTGAGCTAGAGTGAGACCCTACCTCTCAAAAAAAGAAAAAAAAATCAAAGAAGGGTGCAGAGAGACTGCTGTAGCTGAGACTGGAGAGTAGAATGCTTGAGCAGGAGCCCCCAGAAACTATAGAGAAAAGCAGAAATGAAGCAAGTGGTTTCTAGACAGAAGCAAATAACATGTCACCCATGTTAAATGGCAGGAGAAGATTAGCAGGCTCAGACTGTGGAGACTGGCTGTGAGGCGAGCATAAATCTTGTGCAGGAGCAAGAACAATGGGCATAAGGTCATGTACCAAGGGACTGGTGAAGAAGACGAGTTCCCATAGGGAAGGGTACAGAGAAACGCAGGTCTACTTTCTGGACCTCTTTGGAAGGTTCCGCCCTCTAACGGGGTTTTCTGTCTGCCAGCAGCCTGTCAGGGCGATCTCGCTCTCATGGTCTCTAAGGACATGAGATGTCTCTGGGATAGTAGAGTTCACCCTCTTGACTGACTAGGAATTTGTCATACAGAGAAGTTTTTTTGTTTTGTTTTGTTTTTGTTTGTTTTGAGGTAGGGTCTCACTCTAGCTCAGACTGACCTGACACTCACTCTGTAGTCCCAGGCTGGCCTTGAACTCACAGCCGATATCCTACCTGGGATTAAAGGCGTCGCGCCACCATGCCCAGCTCTACAGAAGTTTCACAAGTCAACAATAAGGTGGGAGCTTCTCCAGGGTCTGCACCCAGAACCACAAAGCACCGAGAGAGTTTGGCATCACAATGAGCTCTCAGAACTCAGAGGGAGTAAGCAGCAGATACTCAGACTCCTAGGACCAGTCTCAGCTGTGGGCCAACAAAGAACACCACGCCTGAGAAGACTACGTAAACATATGCACAAGCTCATACATGTATACACATGTATACACATGTATACACATGCATCCAGTGGACATGGGCGGGGCAGATGGACTAGCCTGTGAATGATACCCACACCCTAGTGAGTGCCATGCTTACTTGTCCAATGGGTTGGTTGGTGGGGGGGTCTCTTCTCATGAGCCATATAGGGAGGCAAACTAAATGTCTCTCCACGTGTGAAGGAGAAAGGAATGCACCTGGCTGAGCAGTGCCTCAAAACATTCAGCTTGTGAGAAATATGTCACTTGTACATTTCATTGGCCAACACAGTTAGATGACTGCTCCCTTATCAAACTTGGAGAAGAATAATCCTACCATAAGCCTGGAAGGACGAGGGGGGGGGGATTCGAGCATTCATGAGCACCACGTTAATGATGTGCTACATGCTCAACGTTCCTCCCCCAGTTCACATGCTGATACTTAACGGCAGCTCTGGTGATGTGCAACAGGCGGGGGGTCATTGGGGAAGTGATGGGGTCATGAGAGCTTGGCCTTCATGAATAGGCTAGTGTCCTCTAAATGGTTGCAAGGAAGCAGCTTTGCACTCTTACTCTTCTTGCCTTCCTTCATGGAAATCCAGGGTGGCTGGATCTTTCCATTTTTCCTCTCCTTTTTATATATAAAAAAAGTTATTTATTTATTTGTCAGCAGAGTGAGACAGAGAGAAGAGAGACAGAGAAAGAATGGGCACACCAGGGCCTCTAGCCACTGAAAATGAACTCCAGATGCAGGCGCCACTTGGTGCATCTGGGTTTATGTAGGTACTGGGGAATCAGACTCCAGGTCGTTAGGCTTTGTAGGCAAGTGCCTTAACCACTGAGCAATCTTTCCTGAGCTCTTTCCAGTTTTCTTTTTTTTTTCTTTTTTTTATTTTTTAGTTTTTCGAGGTAAGGTTTCACTCTAGTCCAGGCTGACCTGGAATTCACTATGTAGTCTCAGGGTGGCCTTGAACTCATGGCGATCCTCTTACCTCTGCCTCCTGAGTGCTGGGATTAAAGGCGTGCGCCACCACGCCCGGCTCTTCTTTCCAGTTTTCAAGATAAATCAGCTGGAGTTTTATCTCCTAATTTAAAAATATATATATTTATTTGCACTCACATGTGTGTGTATGTGTGTGTGTGTACGTGTGTGTTGGTATGCCAGGGTCTCTTCACATTGCAAATGAATGCCTATCCAGCTGTACATGGGTGGCTAAGGAATTGAACTTGGGACACCAGGTTTTGTGCCTATAACCACTGAGGCATTGCCACATCTACTCCTAACTACTTCTTTTCTCTTTCTCTGTCTTTCTTTCTTCTTCCTTCCTTCTTTCCTTCCTTTCTTTTATTAATTTGTAATCAGAGAGAGAAAGAGAGAGAATGGGTGTACCTGGGCCTCTTGCTGCTACAAATGAACTCCAGGAGCATGCACTACTTTGTGCATTTGGCTTTACAGTGGGCACTGGGGAATTAAACCTGGGCCATCAAGCTTTGCAAGCTAGTGCCTTTAACCTCTGAGTCATTTCTCCAGCCCTGTGTCTAACTTCTTTTTTTTCAATTATTATTTTTATTTTGAGAGAGAGAGCGAGAATGGATGTGCCAGGACCTTCAGCCTGCTGCGAATGAACTCCAGACATGTGTACTCCCTTGTGCACATGTGACATTGTGCACTTGCATCACTGTGCATCTGGCTCTGTGGGACCTGGAGATTTGAACACGAGTTCTTAGGCTTCACAGGCAAGTGCCTTAACCACTAAGCCATTTCCCCAACCCTTCTTCTAACTTCTTGGTGGGACACTATAGCCATCCCCAAGTGTTTTCACGGGCTTCCAAAGCACCAGCCATGCTGTCAACATTCTAGCAGGTACCTAAAGACTGAGTCATTTATTGCTTATAGTTATGAAGCCCCTGGGATAGAATCCAGATCATGCTCAAGGGCTTCTACGTTTCTTTTTTTTTTTTTATCTTAAAAAATACTTTATTTGGGCTGGAGAGATGGCTTAGCAGTTAAGCGCTTGCCTGTGAAGCCTAAGGACCCAGGTTCGAGGCTCGATTCCCCAGGACCCACATTAGCCAGATGCACAAGGGGGCGCACGGCGTCTGGAGTTCGTTTGCAGTGGCTGGAGGCCCTGGCGCGCCCATTCTCCCTCTCTCTCTCTCTGCCTCTTTCTCTCTCTGTCTGTCACTTTCAAATAAATAAATAAAAATGAACAAAAAACTTAAAAAAATACTTTATTTATTTAATTACTTATTTTGAGAGAGAGAGAGAAAGAGAGACAGGCACAGAGAGAATGAACACACCAGGGCCTCCAGCCACTGCAAATGAACTCCAGATACGTGCACCGTCTTGTGCATCTGGCTTACATGGGCCCTGGGGAATTGGACCTGGGTCCCTAGGCCTCACAGGCAAGTGCCTTGACTGCTAAGCCAGCTCTACAGGCCCAGCTTCTACTTTTCTGTACAGGTTTTGAGAACAGGCAGCTTGAAATCTAATCCTGACTCTACTACTAACAGGTTACACAGCTTTCATCTAATTGGTTAACCCTCCCAGACCTCAGTTTCTTCGTCAGTAAAGTGACAGTAATAATAGTAATAGTAGCAATAATAATAATAATACTGGTTCATGGCATTGTCATGAGGACTGAATGGTGATGAACTCAGGATTAAAGCCTTTGGTGCAGTGCTGGGTTCTTCAGTAAGTACTCATTAACTGCTGACTATTCATTAAATAATTGTGCGTATAACTATATAATTACATCTCGATAAGGGCCAAAAGAAGCAAAGGAGAATGTAATGAATTCTGAGAATAGCTAACAGGGATCTGACGTACTGGAGAAGGCTGGAGTGAGGGAGTGATCTCTGGAAAAATGATAGTTAGTAAGAATGGAGATGAGTTAATACAACCAATAACTTGGGAAGCTTGGGTTCTAGCTGAATCTACAGTAGAAAGAACACACAGCCAAGAAGGAAATTAAATGGGTTTCCCTATTGTTACTCTCTCAAAGTAAGAAAAATAACACTTGTGTAAGGGAAACTTGTTCTTAAATTCATCAAAAAATTCATTTCTAAGCAGGGTGTGGTGGTGCACTGCCTTTAATCCCAGCACTCGAGAGGCAGAGGTAGGAGGATCGCCATGTGTTAGAGGCCACCCTGAGACTACATAGTGAATTCCAGGTCAGCCTGAGCTAGAGTGAAACCTTACCTCAAAAAACAAACAAAAAGGAGACCCCACCTCGAAAAACCAAAAAAAAAAAAAAATCATTTCTATTTCATGCTAATATATATAATATATATATATTATATATTATATAGTATATAGTATATAAATATATAATATATTTTTATATTATATATAAAGGTAGGGTCTCACTGTAGCCTAGGTTGACCTGGAATTCACTATGGAGTCTCAGGGTGGCCTCAAACTCATGGCAATCCTCCTACCTCTGCCTCCTGGGTGCTGGGATTAAAGGCATGAGCCACCATGCCTGGCTTTAAAAATATTGTATTTATTTATTTATTTATTATTTGTAAGGAGAGAGAGAGAAGTATGGGCATGCCAGGGCTTCTTGCCACTGCAAGCAAAGTCCAGATGCATGCACCACTTTGGGCATCTGGCTTCACGTGGGTCCGGGGGGCATCACACCTGGGCCATTAGGCTTGGCAAATAAGTGCCTTTACTTGTTGAGTCCTATCCTCAGCCCTCGTGCTAACTTTGTGACAACAGGGCCTGTTGGATTTCTGCAGAGATATTGATAAATTCAAGAGCGAACAGCCTCATTCATTGTTTGAAAATGTTTGTGCCCACCATGTGCCCACATTGCCCTCAACGGATAGATGAGGGCACCGGGGAGTCAGAGCAATGGGCATCACCGGACACGATGTGCAGATGCAGTGGAAGAGGCAACGCTGCGGACAGGGACGTGCTTCTGCCCGAGGCTGTGCTGAGCTGCTCTGGTTCTCCCTGGGGCCCAGCAGTGGTACCAGAAAGCCCAGCGAGAAGACTCAGATTCTTTGAACCACAATCACCTCCATCCCTGTTATAGTCTCAACAGGACTTTCCATGTATCCTGAATAGCAGCTAACTTTAGGCTGATCGCCATCCCAGACGGAAGGGTGGGTCAGAGACACAGAGCTGTGGCTTTGAAGGAGATGACATGATTTGACATCCAGAAGGGAGAACAATAAGTATCTGGAGACCTATCATTTAGTCCTCACCTAATGAAGTTTTGGACTGCCATATCCAATTCTCATACCACCCAATCACTGACAGGCTGTGAGAGATATTCCTGTATTCTTTTAAATGTTCCCATTTTAATCATACATGTACCATATATAAAAACTAGAGGGGACTGGAAAGATTGCTTAGTGGTTAAGGCACTTGCTTGCCAAGCCTTAGGACCCAGGTTCGATTCCCCGGAACCCACGTAAGCCAGATGCTCAAGGTGGCACATGCATCTGGAGTTCGTTTGCAGTGGCTGGATGCCCTGACATGCCCATTCTCTCTGCCTCTCTCTCTCAAATAGATAAACACATATAAAAACTAGAGGGCTGGAGAGGTGGTTAGGCACCTGCCTATGAATCCTAAGGACCCAGTTTTGATTCCCCAGTACCCATGTAAGTCAGATGTACAAGGTGGCACATGTGTCTGGAGTTCATTTACAGTGGCTAGAGGCCCTGGTGTGCCCATTCTTTCTCTCTCACTCTATCTGCCTCTCTCTCTCAAATAAATAAAATGAAATAAAATAAAATTTGAAAAGAAACAGAAACTAGAAAATAAAGCTAACAACAAAAGAAGAAAGAAAGGAGAAGGAAAAGCAGGAGGGAACCCTATAAATTCCACAACCCAACAATAACACTGGCAAGTATGACAGCCACCTTTTCTCTCTGTTCCTGTATAAGGTTTGACTTGGCAATTTGAGAACTCCAGGCCATCCTGAGCTAGAGTGAGACCTTACCTCAAAAAAAAAAAAAAATAGAAAAGAAAAGAAAAGAAAGAAAGAAAGAAAGAAAGAAAGAAAGAAAGAAAGAAGGAAAGGAAGGAAGGAAGGAAGGAAGGAAGGAAGGAAGGAAGGAAGGAAGGAAGAGAGCAAGCCAGTCAGCCCATGGTAGGGGGCTGGGAAGATGGCTCATTAGGTAAAGTGCTTATCTCGCAAGCATGAGGACTTGAGCTTAATCCCAGCACCCATGTAAAACACCAGCATGATAACATGCTCCTGTAGTCCCGGTGCTGGAGAGGCAGGGACAGGAGGACCCCTGGAGCTCACTGGCTAGCCATTCTCAGCTACTTGGTGAGCACAAAGTGGCACATGCATCTGGAGTTTGTTTGCGGTACCAAGAGACCCTGGCATGTCCATTCTCTCCCTCTCCCTCCACCCCTCCTCTCCTCCCTCCTCTTGCAAACAAATAAAAAAGAAATGCAGGCAGCTGGAGAGAGATGGCTTAGCAGTTAAAGTTCTTGCCTATGAAGCCTAGGGACCCAGGTTCAATTTCCCCAGTACCCACGTGTATTGGTTGAATATTTCTTTGCTATGCCCAACGCCATCTTTTGCAGTGTGAATGTTTATTCTGTGCCTTTATGGGTTTTGTGGGGATTTTCTTGGTATTATGGCTCAGTTAAAAGACCTTGGATTATGGGGATGTTTGATCACTAGTATCAAAATGTGGGGACTTTGAAAGTTGGACTGAATGCATTGCATTTTACATCATGGATGGTTAACAGTTTATGGGGGCCAGGGGCAGAATGTGGTGGTTTGATTCAGGTGTCCTCATAAACTTAGGTATTCTTGGTGCTAAGTTCCCAGCTGATGGAGATTTGGGAATCAACGCCTCCTGGAGGCAGTGTATTGTTGGGGGCAGGGCTTATGAGTATTGTAGCCAGTTCCCCCTTGCCAGTGTTTGGCGCACTCTTCTGTTGCTATTGTCCACCTTATGTTGGCCAGGGGATGATGTCCACCCTCAGCTCATGCCATTGTTTTCCTCTGCTATCATGGAGCTTCCTCTTGAGTCTGTAAGCCCAAAATAAATTCTTTTTTTTTTTTTTAAATTAAAAGCTGTTCTTATTTGGGTGATTTCTGGCAGCAATGTGAACCTGACTGCAACACCATGTAAGCCAGATGCACAGTGTGGCACACGTGTCTGGAGTTCATTTGCAGTGGCTGGAGGCCCTGGCGTGCCCATTCTCTCTATCTGCTTCTTCCTCCCAACTCAAATAAATAATAATAATTTATTTTTTTAAAAAAGAAAGAAAGTCAGGAAGCTGGGAAGGAAGGAGGGAGGGAGGAAGCCCATTTTGGAAAAGGACATGAGATAAAAGTAAAACCAGCCGGGCGTGGTGGCGCATGCCTTGGGAGGCAGAGGTGGGAGGATCGCTGTGAGTTCAAGGCTACCCTGAGACTACATAGTAAATTTCATGTCAGCCTGAGCTAGAGTGAGTCCCTACCTTGGAAAACAGAAAACAAACAAACAAAAAAGTAAAAGCCACACTGGGGTTGGGCCTTTTATCAACAAGCAGATTGTTTATCATTTTGTATCCTGTCAAAGGCTGCCTGCCCCCTGGGCTTGGCCACACTCTGAAAGTGGGAATGGGCGTTCGTTGGAATAGGAAAGGCAAAAAGAAATGCTCCTTGCAGAAAATGGAGGAGCATACACAGTACATGAAACAGGTGAACAACATATCCATGGCAACACACTTTTATGGGGTATGGAAGATTGCAGACTGGGAGAAAAATATCTTCAAATCTCCTTAGAGGACTGCTCGTGAGCTGGGGTTGTAGCTCAGTGGTAAAGTACGTGCTTGCTCAGCACGCATCAGGCCTTTGGTTTGAGTGTCAGCACTGCAAATAAGAAAGAAAAAAAAATGCTTACAGAGTTGTTGGTGAAAGAAAAGCTGAGAAATACTGTTACAAGAGTGTCAACGCTCCCTCCATCCACACTGGTTCTCTTCCAAAGCAGCTTCTTTTTAAATTATTTATTTATTTATTCATGAGAGAGAAAGAGAGAATGGGCATGTCAGGGCCTCTAGCCACTGCATACAAACTCCAGACGCATGCACCCCCTTGTGTATCTGGCTTACATGGGTTCTGGGGAATACAAACCCAGGTCCTTAGGCTTGGCAGGCAAACGCCTTAACCGCTAAGCCATTTCCCCAGTCCCAAAGTAGCTTCTTTATTTCATGCGGACTAATGGTTTCTGGCCTCCAAACAGTGATGCAGAAAAGGTGAGTCCTGACTAAAGTGAGGGAGCTCTCACTTTGTCAACTCTCTTAATGACGAAGGGCTGACAAGTCTATGTGAGACAGTGCGCCCATGAGAAAAAGTCTAGTCCCATCCCTGAGCAGCTGTCTCTGGGGAAGGCACTTCTCCCTTATGGTGCGCATGAGCTTTTAAACACCACCTGTGGCCACAGCCCTCCTCCTGGAGGCGCTCCAAAGCCTCACACTGGGGCCAGAGCAGGCATGCTCCTGCCATCCGAGACAGCTCCGTGAGCAAGCAATCAAGGTGACGAATTCATGTATATAATATCCTCATTAGCTCCTTTGAATTGTGACTACGGTTTCCTATTTGGATTTATTTATTTTTTTCCCACAGATGATAGAAGTCTTAATATGCCAATAAAACTACATCTGAAAAAAAAAAGAAACACACCCTAACACTTGAAGAGGTGCTCAGAGGGAGATCTCTTTACGAGCTCATTCATTCTCTTCTCATCCTGAGAGATGGGCAGATGTCTTATTATCCCATTATATTTGAGAGGACCTGAGGCCCATTGGGAGATGAAGTGTTTGCAGGAGCCACCAGTGCAGAGATTTAATTGGGATATTTTGTTCAGCTCACTAAACCTGCTAGGAGAGGGGAAGGAAGTGACCCCAGGAAGTACCTACTGTGTGTCAGACATTGACTGTATCATCCAGTTTTTAATCTACATCCCACTGCAAGGCCACGGTGCCCCCATAAGCCAGGCAGTTGGGGTGTGTTGCCCCAGCCTGTCCCAAGTGGCCAGACACAAGGATGGGATTCGATCCTGGGTTATTCGCTCCCCTGTGTTGGGCTGGATTGCCCCGTGTTGGATCTAGGCAGTCAGGGAAGAAGCGAGGGCCTTGTGTGTGCTACTACCCATCAGCACCCCAAGCTCATGTATACTGAACACACAGGAGCCAACTCGGGTTTCACAAAAAAGCTGTAATATTGACCGCAGTGTGTTTCAGAGTGAGAATGGCCACTTGGGGAAGTATTAAAAAAAAAAAAACAAACAAAAAACTTGTCAAGGGCTGGAGAGATGGCTTAGCAGTTAAGCACTTGCCTGTGAAGCCTAAGGACCCCGGTTCGAAGCTCGATTCCCCAGGACCCACATTAACCAGATGCAAGGTGGTGCATGCATCTGGAGTTCGTTTGCAGTGGTTGGAGGCCGTGGTGCGCCCATTCTCTCTCTCTCTCTCTGCTTCTTCTCTGTCTGTCTCTCTGAAATAAATAAATAAAAATAAAATGTCAAGTGTACAGGGAAGGTTCTAGACTTTGGCTCCTAGGAACACATAAAGTGCTTGCCATTGCTGCTCAGTGAGCTTCAAGGCCGACGTCACGGTGACGGAATTCCTCACTCCAAGACACCTTCCTTCTCACCCAGGGGACATGCCAGCCCCCTCTTGCTACTGTTGCTAATGCTTTTATGCTATTGTCCATCATGACTCCTTGTAAATGAGCCTTTCTACCTTGTCACAGGGAAATGGGAGCCGAGAAAACACAGAAAATTAACACGTACAGATCTCCTTGCATAGATCTACGGTGAGTTAGAAAAGTGTCTAACAGGAAGACAGACTCCAAGCAGCTATGTAAACTGATCGTGGTATTCATCTATAGAATTTTTCAATTATGTATGACTAATTTTGCACAAAGTCATTATTTAAAGCAATTTGTCTCCTTGGGAGAGGTAACACCTTCCCCTTCCTGCGCGGTGGGCGGGGAGAGTGCCAATCCACCATGCTGGGGCTTGAGTTATTAAGCGGTCACAGGAGTTCAAAAGACAAAACTAATGAACAGGTAAGTCATCACAGGTAAAAATTTCTCCTGTATATTATCAAAATACAAATTAATTATAGATAAGATCAAATGAGTTCTCTTTAATGTTCAGTTTTTTTTTTTTTTTTTTTTTTCCCAGAGAAGGTCATGAAATGGCATCTGGCCTGCAGGAGGGAAGTTCGAGGCTCTTCATTGCCACACTCGGTGCCTGTGAAGGTGGCCAAGAGACGTCTGGAGAGTTCTGGGACGGTCGAGTAAAATTTCTTTATCACACTAGGTGCTAACTCCTATGTGATCTCAGCTCCTCCACTGTGGGGAGAACACTCTCTATGTAATGATCAAACTTCCTCACACAGTTACCCCCCCCCCCCAGCCCGTGCCATCCGCACAGAGTGAAGCTGGCAGCCACAGGCTTGCCACCGGAGCTTGGCAAAGACTGAATTACAGTCATGGCCTTAACAGGGCTTTCATTCTTGATCGTCCAAGCAAGAACCACAGCTGAAGTCAGTCTGTGATTCATCATCTTTCTTTGGTGGAATGGGAGGGACAAGAGAAAAGAGAAGAGAGTGCCTCCCCTTCCCCTGCCCTGCCCCCCCAACCCTTTCTCAGTTGTATGTCATGCTGATATTCACATGACAGCAAACATTTTCAAAATAATAGTCCTATATACTTAAGGTTAATCAGAACGGGCGCCATCCAACTTGGAAAGGTAGCAATTTTCCTTCATTAAAGCCAAATCGAGAAAGAGAACTCGGGGATTCCTTAGGGCTAATTACAAGGTGTTAATAATAACAATATAATAGCAGCAATTTTCCAGCTTTGCTCAAACCCATAATCTGCCTGAGTGCCTTATAGGATCGTCTGTGAGTTTATATAAAGCCAAGTGTTAGTCCAAAAAAATGTTTTCAGTCATTTCGTTTTTACATCATGTCTCTCCTGAGTGTTTATGATGATGTGGTAATTGTTGGTAAAGAAGGGTGCTCTTTGGGGGAAAACAAGTAGCAGCTTGACACTTACGGCACTCTTGTTTCCCTTGAAGTGCATCCTGGGAAAGAGAAATGAGTCCAGAGGAATGAACTTGGTGGCCTCTGAGGGCTCAGGAACTCTAGGGAGGGTGAACACCACCGTGTCCCTCAGGATCTCTCCATCATGACCTGAAGAGAGACAAAAGCAGCCAATAGTGCTGCGGCACGAGAGTGATCCGCAGACACTGGAGACACCGTCTGTGAGCAAAACCAGCGAGTGCCACGGCGGCACGTCCGCAGGGGCCCCACAGACGGTAAGAATGGCTTCTCCAGTAAAAGCAATGACGGGCTCAACTTTGACCATGGGCTCCACCAAAGCAATTCTCCTTAGGGACTAATTACACCACATCTCCTCAGGGTTTGAATTCTCTTAGTATCCCACAGTTAATCTCCAGACTCAGAAACACAGGGGCCTATGGGTGTCACACTTGTCTGACACACACAAGACCCTAAGTCTCATCCCCAGCACCACAAACAAAACACCTTAAAGAGAGAGAGAGAGAGAGAGAGAAACAGAAAGTTTAGTTGATGAAGTGTTAGTTGATCTGTTTCATTCAGAAGAAACAGATCTTTTTTTTTTTTTTTTTTTTTTTTTTTGAGGTTGGGTCTCACTTTAGCCCAGGCTGACCTGAATTCACTATGTAGTCTTAGGGTGGCCTCAAACTCATAGCAGTCCTCCTACCTCTGCCTCCCAAGTACTGGGATTAAAGGTATGTGCCACCACACCTGGCAGAAAAAGATCTTTTAAAAAAACCAAGACGCACCTTTAATCCCAGCACTCAGGAATCTGAGATAGGATTACCGTGCGTTTGAGGCCAGACTGGGCTACTCTGAGTGAGTTCCAGGTCAGCCTGGGCTAGATGAAGACTCTGCTTTAAAAAACAAACAGCAGGGCTGGAGATATGGCTTAGTGGTTAAGGCACTTGCCTGCAAAGCCAAAGGATCCGGGTTCAATTCTACAGGATCCATGTAAGCCAGATGCACGAGGTGGTACATGCATTTGGAGTTCAATTGCTATGGCTGGAGGCCCTGATATACCAATTCTCTCTCTCAAATAAATAAATAAAAATAAAAATATTAAAACAACAACAAAACAAAAGCAAGACATTTAGCATCTCATTCATGTTCTTTCCACTTCCTGGGGGGTGGCCTTTAAATTGTGGACAGCAGAGAACGGAATTGCCCAATATTGCCAAGTTAGGATCTAAGGCCAGTTTTGTATGACCAATTTCTAAATATGACCATAAAAGCTGCTGATGGAAAAGCTGAAACGACGTGAACTCGTGTGGTTTTGCTGACTGGGTAAGGGTGCCCAGGAGACACATCAAACCAAAGAAATGATAATTTGTCTTAATTGGCCTCGAACCACAGATAAACATGTACCATCTGGAGTTCTGTTCATTTGGGACCTACACAGTTTGGGAGTGTGTGACTTTCTCCCCCTTTGCTGAGTAGGTGCAGTGTGTGTGTGTGTGTGTGTGTGTGTGTGTGTGTGTTGGGGGAAGGAGGGTGTAAGTCAAGCCTTATTACCCTCTCCTAACAAAGCTATTTCTTTTTTTTTAACTTTTTGTTCATTTTTACTTATTTGAGAGTGACAGAGAGAGAGGGGCAGAAAGAGAGAGAGAGAGAGAGAGAATGGGTGCGCCAGGGCTTCCAGCCACTGCAAACGAACTCCAGACACGTGCGCCCCCTTATGCATCTGGCTAACGTGGGCCCTGGGGAATCGAGCCTCGAACCAGGGTCCTTAGGCTTCACAGGCAAACGCTTAACCGCTAAGCCATCTCTCCAGCCCACAAAGCTATTTCTGACAGACAGGGACCCTCCACCATTCACACGAGGTCACCACTATCAGGCATGATTTGATCCATGAAGCCCAGTGCACTGAAAGACCCGAGAGATCCTCTTGTCTCCGTGAGTTGAGGACGTTCAAGCAGTCATGGCTCCCGACGATCAATGGGCTCACCGGTGCTCACAGATGGGATGGTGCATGCCTCGAAGAAATCCTGGTACTTGGGAAAACTGAGGCAGGAAAATTACCAGTTTCATGCCAGCCTGGGCTACACAGTGAGACCTTTATCTCAAAAAACAAATCAAAATGCTAAGAGTAAACACATCATAAGAAAGGTTGTCAAAGCAGAAAATTAGAGGCTGCTGAGAGCTCACACTCCTGGAGACTTACAACGTACCCTCCACGGCTTAGGGAACATTGCAGAAGAGAGAGCAGAAAGAATGTAAGAGCTCCAGGGTGGGAAGGAAGGTGTGCTCTGGGTCAACGTCTTCTCCACGGAGACTGACTGGTGCATTCATGACTTCACAGACAATGCTGACAACCCCACTGAGGTAGAGGAGAGTAAATATAAGAGTATAACCCCAGCCTGGTGTGGTGGCGCACACCATTAATCTCAGCACTTGGGAGGCAGAAGTAGGAGGATCACTGTGAGTTCATGGCCACCCTGAAACTCCATAGTGAATTCCAGGTCAACCTGAGCTAGATTGAGAACCTACCTCAAAAAAAAAAAAAAAAAAGTATAACTCAATGGGAATATGGCCAATATACAATATATTCATACAATAAAATTCTCAATTTAAAAAGGGAAAAGGGACTGGAGAGGTGGTTCAGCAGTTAAAGGCATGTACTGGCAAAGCATGATGGCCCACGGTCAATTCCCCAGTACCCACATGAAGCCAGTTGCACAAAATGGTGCATACATTTGGAATTTGTACGCAGCAGGAGGCCCTGGCATGTCCATTCTCTCTCAATCCTCCCCTAAATAAATAAATATTAATAAAATAAAAGAGTGGGTTTTTTTTCTCTAGGTCTAAACCCCCCTAATTGGTTAAAACAGCTTTAAGAGAGGCCACAGAGGAGCCTGCGACGTGAAAGTTAGTAATCCATGACCAGTAGCAGTCTTACAGAATTCAATACATGAGATCTTCGGGAAGGAAAATACCCAGGCTTTTACAGACATCCTCAGGTGCCTCCAACAAGGATCTCCTGGCTTCCTCGAAAGCTGGATTTGGCCAGCAGTATTTCCAGCCCCATGGGATAGAGCGTGAGTTGTCTTAAGCCAAGAGTGGACAAATGACTTACCACAAACCAAATCTGGCCCACTTCCTGCTTATCTGTGCAGCCTGAGAACCAAAAGCCAAAAGTAATTGTAAAGCGCCAATTGTGTGACATTCAAATGTCTACGCCCACAAGATTTTACTGGCAGGATGGTCAACTGTCCTGGTTTTCCAGGGGATGAGGGAATCTCCTGGTCTTGAGACATCTGGGACGAAAGGCGAGAATGCTTGCCTCAAACCAACGTGAGTTGGCCACAATCAGGTGGGTCACAGATAAAGCAGGACCTGAATGCTTTTTGTAGTATGACTGTGTTCCAAATGTTGCTGAAGATACAGCTGTAATGAAAAGGCATTTTGAGGGGCTGGAGAGATTGCTTAGTGGTTAAGGCACTTGCCTGCGAAGCCTAAGAACCCAGGTTTGATTCCCCAGTACCCACATAAGCCGGATGTACAAGGTGGCATGATTCTGGAGTTTGTTTGCAGTGGCTACAGGCCCTGGCACACCCATCCTCTTTTTCTCTTTCTCTCTCCAATAAATAAATAAAATATTGGGCTGGAGAGATGGCTTAGTGGTTAAGGCACTTTTCTATGAAGCCTAAAGACCCAGGTTCAACTCTCCAGGTCCCACATGTCAGATGCACATGGTGGCACATGCATCTGGAGTTTGTTTGCAGTGGCTAGAGGCCCTGGTACACCCATTCTCATTCTCTCTCTCTCTCTTGATCTAATAAATAAATACAAAGTAAATAAATAAATCAGAATAGGCATTTTGATTTTTTTTGGTTTTTTGAAGTAGGGTCTCACTCTAGCTCTGGCTGACTTGGAATTCACTATGTAGTCTTAGGGTGACCTTGAACTCACAGCAATCCTCCTACCTCTGCCTCCCAAGTGCTGGGATTAAAGGCATGTGCCACCATGCCCTACTGAGATAGGATTTCTGTCCAGAAGGGGGCTGAGTATGAGGATATGATGTTTGGCATTGAGGTGACCATTGTGCGGCATGAAGAAAACTTTGTCCACTTCCAAGGACAAGGGAGCAAAGAGGTATAAAGAGCCTGGTGCTTCCCAGAGATTGCTCCGCCCCCTTGGATATTCTTTTTCTTGGCAGAGAGCAGGTGGGTGTCATGCATACTTCTGCTCCTGCGATCCCAGTGCTAGGGAAGCAGAGAAAAGAGGATCTCGAGGGCTTCCTGGCTGGTTAGCCTCCCTGATGAGCTCAGTGAACTTGTCTCAAAAGAGGTACACAGTGTCGCTAAAGATGACACTTGTAAAAGAGGCAACACAAGAGGTAGCTTAGTTTTATAATGAGCTGCTCTCTTAACAACTAAGCCAGTCCATTAGAATAGCATTAGTCCCTCTTAATGACTTAATCTCCTTTTAAGTGTCCCATCTCCTGTCAGCACTGTTTATAATGGGCTCCCAATTCTAGCATGAGTTTCAGAGGGGACAAACCATATTAAGATCACAGCAACCTCCTTATAACTCGATTCATGAATGCCTAGTCAATGTGTTAACGGCACTTGCTTACAAAGCCTGATGGCTTGGGTTTGATTTCCCCAGGGCCCACGTAAAGCCAGATGCACAAAGTGGCCCATGCATCTGGAGTACATTTGCAGTGGCAAGAGACCCTGGTACCTCATATTCTCTCTCTCTTAAATAAATAAATATTTTTTTAAAGAAATTGGGGGCTGGAGAGATGGCTTAGAAGTTAAGGTGTTTTCTTATAAAACCTAAGACCCAGGTTTGATTCCCCAGTACCCATGTAAGCCATATGCATAAGGTGGTGCATGCATCTGGAGTTTGTTTGCAGTGGCTAGAGGCCCTGGCATGCTCATTCTCTCTCTCTCTCTCTCTCTCTCTCTCACATACATACATACATACATACATAAAATATTTAAAATTAAAAAAAAAAAAAACAAGATCCAAGTTGAGTGGCACATGCCTTTTATCCCAGCACTTGGGTGGTAGAGATAGGAGGATGTCCATGAGTTCGAGGCCACCCTGGGACTCCATGGCGAATTCCAGGTCAGCCTGTGCTAGAGCAAAACTCTACATTGAGAAACCTTTATAGATGTTCTGCTCTTCCAATTTCTCTTCCTTTTTTTTTTTTTTTTTTTGGATACCCTCAAACTCACAGCAATCCGTCTACATCTACCTCCTGAGTGCTTAAAGATGGGTGTCACCATGCCCAGCCAGCTTACAGTTCTGAAAGGAGGTCTCATCATGGTCTGGGAGGGTGCGGGAGGGGGGAGCATGGCAGGAGCAGACAGCCAGGCCTCACATCTTATCAGCAGGAAGGAAGGAGAGAGATAGTGAGCTAGTACAGTGAGTAGGACTGGACATACTCCCAGCAACACACCTCTTCCAGCAAGGCCCCACCTTCCCATTCACAGACGCATACGGGACGTTTTATATTTAATCCACCACAGGAGGCCCATATGGCTGGAGCAGGTTAGTCATCATAAGCAGAGAAGGATGTTTACTTTGTTTTTTTTTCTCTCTATGCCAGACACTGAATTTCTTGCCATCTGATATCCTCCACCATGCTCTTACACCTCCCAGACTTCAGAACTAGAACAAATAAATATGTTCATTATAAATTACCCAGTCTCAAGTATTCTGTTACAGCAGCAGAAGACAAAGACACACTCGGTTCAACTTGAAAACATTTATTAAGAACCTAGCAATGCCAGGCGTGGTGGCGCATGCCTTTAGTCCCAGCACTCAGGAGGCAGAGGTAGGAGGCAGTGAGTTCAAGACCACCCTGAGACTACATAGTGAATTCCAGGTCAGCCTGAGCTAGAGTGAGACCCTACCTAAAAACAAAACAAAACAAAAACAAAAACAAAAATAAAAAAAAAAAACTAGCAATATGCCAAACACTATTGAAACCCCAGGACCTATGTGATGGAAGGCAATAGTGTAATAATGAATGGGCAGAGGAACATAGTCATTTAAATACTGACTTTTCTCATCAAAGTGCAGAGAAGTGACAGTTGAGTGTTCAACACTAAATGAGACCCTCCACTAAATCATAATGCAAGGCTCAGGGACCATTGAAGGAGAGGTGGTGGATAGAATGTAAGAGCCAGTGAGCTGGAGAGATGGTTCAGCAGTTAAAGGTACTTTATGCAAAGCCTGATGGCCTAGGTTCAATTCCCTAGTACCCACATAAAGCCAGATGCACCAAGTGGTTCATGTGTCTACAGTTCATGAGTAGTGGCAATAGGTCTTTGCACATCTATTCTCTCTCACACTCTTATAAATAAAATATTTATTTTTAAAAGGATGTAAGTCTGGGGCTGGAGAGATGGCTTAGCTGTTAAGTGCTTGCCTGTGAAGCCTAATGACCCTGGTTCGAGGCTCAATTCCCCAGGACCCACGTAAGCCAGATGCACAAGGTGGCGCATGCATCTGGAGTTCATTTGCAGTGGCTGGAGGCCCTGGCATGCCCATTCTCTCTCTCTGCCTCTTTCTCTCTCTGTCTGTCACTCTCAAATAAATAAATAAAAATAAACAAATAGAAAGGATGTAATCCAGCTGGGCATGGTGGCACACGCCTTTAATCCCAGCACTCAGGAGACAGAGATAGGAGGATCACTGAAAGTTCAAGGCCACACTGAGACTACATAGTGGATTCCAGGTCAGCTTGGGCTAGAGTGAGAGACCTACCTCAAAAAAAAAAAAAAAAAAAAAGCATGTAAGCCATTGCCAAGGCCCTTGGTTTCCCACCAGGAATAGATGGTAAGATCCTATTGTCCTATTGCTGAAGACTCCACATGCTTGGACTGCAAAGTCACTGAGAAATCTTGCCAAAACTGAGCTGAAAGCCTCCTCCCTACAGACCAGCTGACAGAAAGCTTCCCCTCCCCCCAAAAAAGTTATGCTTCATGCAGCTCCATGGGAGAGAGAGAAATCATCGATGGAGATAAACAACAGTGGACACTGAAAGCCTTAAGTTTGGCCAGCTAGGCCAAATGAGCTAATGGGTGCAATAGCGGCATGTCTGTTGTAGGGGAAACCAACTGCTCACTAAATTGGACTGGAGGCCCATTCCATCGGAGGGAATACATGCATGGTCCTGAAAACCTATGATGGGAAAGTTCATGAGCCCTAGGAGTGTAATGCCTGCTGGTATATGGCTAAATGCATATATTTTACTCATCAAACTATCCTGTAAGCACTTCTCTTAACATTCATACACATATATTAATGCTACTCTCACTTTTGGTTAGAGAAGCTTGTCTTTTCAGATGGTGATGACCTCTAGGATGACTCAAAAGGCACCATAGCGCTGAGAAATGACAGAAGAGTGTTCAGCACAGAAACATCTCTATCACACCTTCTAAGGCCCAAGCGTCCATTGCAGAAGAGGTGGCAGAAAGAAGCCGGGTGTGGTGGCGCACGCCTTTAATCCCAGCACTCGGGAGGCAGAGGTAGGAGGATCACCATGAGTTCAAGGCCACCCTGAGACTACATAGTGAATTCCAGGTCAGACTGGGCTAGAGTGAGATCCTACCTTGAAAAAAAAAAAAAAGAATGTAAGCCAAAGGAAAAGTAGGACTGCTTACAATGCACTCTTCCAGGCCATTTAGGCCTGGATATCCATGACCTCGCAGTGCCTGACACTACCTACACAAGAGGAAAAGATGATGGCATCAAAATAAAAGGCTAATTGAGAGAGGGAGAGGATATGATGGAGAGTGAAGTTGAGAAGGGGAAAGTGGGTGGGGGGGAAGGAATTATCATGGTTTATTGTCGATAATTATGGAAGTTGTCATTTAAAAAAGGATATAAGAGCCAAAAGATGGTGTTGCAGTCAGCTTCACGCTGCTGCATAAGTAATCTGACCAAGAGCATCTTGTGGGGCCACAAGGGTTTATTTTGGCTTAACAGACTCAAGAGGAGGCTCCATGATAGCAGGGGAACATGATGGCATGAGCAGAGGGTGGACATCACCTCCTGGCCAACATCAGGTGGCTAACAGCAGCAAGAGAGTGTGGCAAATGCTGGCAAGGGGGAAGTAAGCTATTAACACCCATAATCCCACTCCCAACAATGCATCACCTCCAGGAGGCGCCAATTCCCAGATTGCCACTAGCTGGGGACCTAGCATTCAGAACACGTAAATGTATGGGGAACACTTGAATCAAACCACCACAGATGGGGAGGAGGGCTTTGGAATACTGTCTTCCAACACAAGATGGCAGTTGTCTTTTTGACACCCCCCCCCCCCGCCCCCAGTGGCTGCAGCTATCTGAACAAGATCTGCACAATATGGGGAGGAACAAAGAAAGACAATGACATTAAAATTGAAGTGGAACTCACTGGAAAGAATAAGTGGTTCAGTGGAGCAGAGACAAGGAAGGGGACACAATCTCCTATGGGTGGGAGAGGATTACAGTCAGAGTACGTTCTGTGCATGTATTAAAATTGTCAATAAAAAGTTAAAAATAGGGGCCGAAGAGATGGCTGAGCAGTTAAAAATGCTTGTCTGCAAAGCCTGACTGCTCTGGTTCAAATCCCAGGAATCCACATAAAGCCCAGGTAAACAAAAGTGGTGCATGCATCTGAAGCTCATTTACAGTGGCAGAAGACCTTGGCACACCCATTCTCAGTCTCCCTCTCTCTCATTGCAAATAACTAATAAATAAAAAAGATTTGGGGGAGGGCGCTGAAGAGATGGCTCAGATATTAGGACAGTTGCCTACAAAGCTTAACAACCTTTGGGTTCGGTTCCCAAGTTACTCACATAAAGCCGGATGTACTAAGTGGCATATGCATCTGGAGTTTGTTTACAGTGGCTAGTGGCCCTGGTGCACCCATTCTCTCATTCTCCCCCTCCCCATCTCTCTCTGCTTGAAAATAATAAAACTTCAAAAAATATATTTAAAAAAATAATAAAAGCTGGGTATGGTGGCATACGCCTTTAATCCCAGCACTAGGGAGGCAGAGGTAAGAGGATCACCATGAGTTTAAGGCCACCCTGAGACTACATAGTGAATTCCAGGTCAGTCTGGGCTAGAGTGAGACCCTACCTTGAAAAGTCAAAAAAAAATTAAAAATAAAACAAATGAACACCTACTTTCTGCATGCTACACCCACAGTTTAGCATTAGGTAGACATTTTTTGTTTCTTTTTACCTGACTCGGTAGAATTCTGGTTTTAATTTTTATTTATTTATTTAACAGAAATAAAGAGAGAGAGAGAGAAATAGGCAGGGAGAGAGAAAGAGAGACAATGGGCATGCCAGGGCCTCCAGCCACAGCAATCAAACTCCAGATGCATGCGCCCTCTTGTGCATCTGACTTATGTAGGTCCTGGGGAATCAAACATGGGTCCTTTGGTTTTGCAGACAAGTGCCTTAGGTACTAAGCCATCTCTCCAGTGCTTGGTAGACATTCTTGAATAACCTTGCATAATTTTTTTTTTTATTCATGATTTCCAGAAAGAGAATTGAGCTTAAGGGAGATTCCAAAACTTACTGCAGGTCATGTTGACCAGGAAATTACATGACTCAAACTTCTATCTGCCTTACTGGGAAGCCCTGGTTTCCCATCACGCCCTGCCTGCTTCAATCCATCTGGCCTGGTTTATTTGGAGTCGAAGCATGCCAGCTTTCAGACACTATTTCTCCTCTATGGCCCCATCTCTTCTGAGAGACTATCACCATTTCTTTCTTCCCAATCTATACTTGATCCTGACGCTGAATGTGTAATGCTCCCTGATTGACAGTAGAAGCTATCACTGGTAAGAGCTTTCCTTAAAACATCTCTTCTACTCACAGGGCTTTGGGGAAAACATACACAGAGACGGCACTATCCCACTCCTCTAGCCCCCGGCACACACCATCCAGGCTCACTGACATCAGCATGGGGAGTTTTGATGGGGTCCCTCACATTAGCACCAGCATAGGGAATCAAAGGTAGCTATTTCTGGACCCAACTTGAATAGTTTTCCCTTGGAAACTTCTCAAGGCCAAGAGACCAAATAATTTAATATGATTAGATTGAAACAATCCCAAAAACTGGTCTGTTTATACACCTTGGCACCATTTTTGAAAAGGGCATGTGAGTAATTAAAATAAATGTCCTTGGCAGAGTGGGTGTGAGGTGTTCCATTTACTCTGGCCCAGCACGCCATTCCAGGGCTAGAGACCAAGCCTTCCTGCTTAGAAGGAACTCCGTGGGAAAACCCAGAGCAGGCAGTACTGAAAACCCACACCCTACTTTGGGTGCCCTCTCCTCTGTTTTTTGGACCTGACTGATTTGGGTGCAGGGTCTAGAGCCTGGTGCAGCTGTCTCTGAGGCCCAGGCAGTGGGTGCATGTGTGGTTGGCAGGTATTTTCTGCTCCCACTGGTTGTATCTGTACTAAGTCCTCAGACCTCTGCTATCTCTCTCTCTCTCTCTCCCTCCCTTCCTCTCTTTGTCTTTCTCTCTCCATCTACCTAGCTACCTCTTTCTCTTGCTCAAATGAATAAAATATTAAAACATAGTTGATGGAGAATATTTTTTAGGGCCAGAGTCATGGCTTAGTGATTAAGGCACTTGCCTGCGAAGCCTAAGGACCCGGGTTCAATTCCCCAGTACCTACGTAAGCCAGATGTACAGGGGGGCGCATGTGTCTGGAGTTCATTTGCAGTGGTTGAAGGCCCTAGTGCACCTATTCTCTCATTCTCTCTCTCTCTCTCTCTAATAAATAAATAAAATCTATTAAAAAAGACAGTTGATGTAGCCCTCTGATGACCTTCCTCCTTCCCTTCCGCCAGGATCATTGGGATATGAAGACTTTGGAAAGACTCAATAGGGCACCTCTTCTCCACTCCACTCACAGCCGCTGCAACTCTCCACCCATCTCGGGTGCAGTGTGATGCCATCGCTGCCCAAACACATTAAGGAGGCAAGGTTTATTTTGGCTCATGGTTTTAGTTTTCACTCCGTGGTTGGCGGTTTCCATTGCGTTTAGACCATTTTGGCAGAAGGGCAGTAGCTCAAGGCAGCTCCCTGGTTTTTATTTTTATTATTATTATTTGAGAGAAAGAGGTAGAGAGAGAGAGAGAGAGAGAGAGAGAGAGAGAATGAATATGGGTTCACCAGGGCCTCTAGCCACTGTAAATGAACTCCAGACGCATGTGCCACGTTGTGCATCTGGCTTACATGGATCCTGGAGAAACGAACTTGGGTACTTTGGCTTTGTAGGCAAGTGCCTTAACCGCTAAGCCATCTCTCCAGCCCTCAATCCCCACCTCCCCAGGGAGCTCGCCTTCTTCCTTGTTGAAGACCACCAGGACCTGTCTTCAAAGGCTACGGAGAGGGGGAAAAGCTGTGAGCGAGTCCTTGAGCTTGAAGCTGCGTCAAGATGCCAGCGCACCACGTGACCAGTCAGGGTCCTGTGGTTCTCCAGCCCCTCCCTCCTCTTCCTGCATCGGAACTTGAACTTCACACTGGATCGCACTGCAGTTCCTGAAGTGTGTGGTGGCTTTGCTCAGGCGTCAGGAGGGGCTGGGATCTGCATGCAGAAGAGAAGCCGGGCTGTTCTCAACAGGCCACAGTCAATCCAGGCTCCCTTGCCTCTAACAGGGCCCCTCTGACACCAGCTTTGAACTTCTGCGCCAAGTCATTCATTAGTCTTGGCAAATTGCTCTGCTGACACTTTCCCAGAGGATGTCTCAGATCCAAATGGTGTATGTCTGTATTTGTGCCTTTATTAAATCTGGATCAAAGATGAGTTTAATTTGGGCACAGTTATTGAGCTTGATTTAAAGCGAGTAAACAAATCACTTTAGAAAAATGTGTTTGTACCCTGGGCCTCTTACCACCCAGGAATGAGCAGGCAGCTTGCTGTGGGGACTATGTAGGGACTTAGCTGGAGAGAGAATTTTCTGTTTGTTTGTTTGTTTGTTTTTGGGGTAGCCTCTCGCTGTAGCCAGGGCTGACCTGGAATTTACTATGTAGTCTCAGACTGGCCTCAAACTCACAGTGATCCTCCTCCCTCTGCCTCCCAAGTACTAGAATTAAAGGCCTGCACCTCCACACCCTGCTGAGATAGGATTTCTGTCCTGAAAGCACCTGGGTGAATTTATGAGGGTAGAAGCCAGTCTTACACCCAAACCTATTACATTGCTCTGAGTTTTAAGAGAAAGAAAGAAAAAACTTAGTTTTCTATTTTAATGGCAAAAGAGAAAAGAACATCCCATGTTGTAGTTTGCAGGG
The DNA here is from genome assembly GCA_036346955.1 of Dipus sagitta. NCBI lineage: Eukaryota > Metazoa > Chordata > Mammalia > Rodentia > Dipodidae > Dipus > Dipus sagitta. Next base: position 43,441,319 of record CM070777.1, on the reverse strand, counting down.
AAATTTCAGGTTTTTGAAATTTAATCCTCAAAGTCATGGTATTTATTTACTTATTTATTTATTTTTTAAATTTTTTTAATTTTTATTTATTTATTTGAGAGCGACAGACAGAGAGAGAGAGAGGCAGAGAGAGAGAGAGAATGGGAGCGCCAGGGCTTCCAGCCACTGCAAACGAACTCCAGGCACGTGCGCCCCTTGTGCATCTGGCTAACGTGAGTCCTGGGGAATCGAGCCTCGAACCTGGGTCCTTAGGCTTCACAGGCAAGCTCTTAGCTGCTAAGCCATCTCTCTAGCCCAAAGTCATGGTACTTAGCGGCGATTCTCTTGGGACTTGATTAGGTTTGGATGAGGTCATGAGGTGGAGTCGCCACCAGGGTATTAGTGGTTCTATAGGAAGAAGAAGGAAGACTCAAGCTAGCTCACCTGCTCAGTCTTACCATGGGTGCCTTCCTCCATGCTCAGTGCAGCAGGAGAGCCTCATCATGTGCTGAGTAGGGGATAGAGCTATGCTCTTGAATTTTCCAGCCTCCTAACCCAGGAATACAAAACAACATCTATTTTTTTAATTACCCAATCTGTCCTAATAAATTGTAACAACAGAAAACGAACTAAGACATTTTACAATGTTAAACTTGTCAGGACAGAAATTGAGAGCATCACCACATGATTCCTTTGGCTGATCAAAATTGTTAAATAAGGTCTGGAGAGATGACTCAGAGGTTAAGATGCTTGCGTGTGAAGCCTAAGGACCAGGCTCAATTCCCCAGAACCCATGTTAAGCCAGATGCACATGGTGGTGAATGTGTCTGGAGTTCATTTGCAGTGGCTAGAAGCCCTGGGCCCTGGCATGACTATTTTCTCTTCCTCTCTATCTGCCTCTTTCTGAAGAAAAAAAAAATGATTAAGGAAGACAGAAGATACCTGATGTTGACTTCTGACTTCCGCATACATGTGTCTGCATCCCTGTACACACGTGTACCCACATACAAATAAACATATGCACAAAAAACTTTTTTTCTCTTTCTGTGTCTCTCTCAAACAAGTAAATATTAAAAAAAACTTTAAAAAATTAAAAAGGAGAGATGACTTAGTGGTTTAGGCACTTGCCTACAAAGGAAAGGACCCAGGATTGATTCCCCAGTATCTACGTAAAGCCTGATACACAAGGTGACGCATGTGTCTGGAGTTTGTTTACAGTGGCTAGAGGCCCATTCTCTCTCTCTCTCTCTCTCTGTGTGTGTGTGTGTGTGTGTGTATTTCCAATAAACAAATAAATTTTAAAAAGTTATTTATTTTATTTTATTTATATATTTATTTGACAGAGAGGGGCAGATGAGAGAGAGGGAAAATGGGTGAGCCAGGGTCTCCAGCTGCTTCAAATGAACTCCAGACATAAGCACCACCTTGTGCATCTGGCTTATGTGGGTACTGGGGAACTGAACTTGGGTCCTTAGGTTTCACAGGCAAGTGTCTTAACCACTAAGCCATCTCTCCAGCCCCTAAAAAGTTATTTTTAAACTTTTTATTTATTTTATTACTTCATCTAATCCCCTCCTGTTACCACCTATTGTCTCCCATCCCCCTCCCACTGAAAAACCCCTCTTTTACTTTAATGTCTTTTAATTTCTCTCTCTCTTCCCTTCCATTATTCAAGGACTAATGCTGATGGACCCAGTATGTGCAGGGATTGTACACATAGTGACAGTTGCTCCAAGGTCATGATATAGCAGCCATATTCATTTCATCCCCCTCTTCTTCAGTATTTCCAGAGGTTAAGAAGAGGTGAGGTGATAGGGCTGGGGAAATGGCTCAGCAGTTAAAGGCTCTTGCTTGTAAAGCCCGAGTGCTAGGGTTCAATTCCCCAGTACCCATGTAAAAGCCAGACACACAAAGTGGTGCATGCATCTAGAGTTTGTTTGCAATGGCAGGAAGCCCTGGACCACCCATTCTCTCTCTCTCTCCCAAATAAATAAACAGATTTTTTTTAAAGAAAAGAAGAGGTGGGGACTGGCGAGATGGCTTAGCGGTTAAGGCACTTGCCTGCAGAGCCTAAGAACCCATGTTCGACTCTCTAGATCCCACCTAAGCCAGAGGCACAAAGGTGAGGCAAGTGCAAGGTCACACATGCCCGCTAGGTAACACAAGAGTCTGGAGTTCAATTGCAGTGGCTGAGACTCTAGCACACCAATTCTCTCTCTCTCACTCTCTCTTTAAAATAAAACTAAATAAATAGAAGTAAAAAAAAAAAAAGGAGAAGTTATATAGATGTCTCATTTAGCATGGGACCCTCAACAATCATTTATTTTTGGCACTTTGGTGAGTTTTTAGTATTCCCAGTAGTCACCACCATCTGCAAATAGAAGCTTCTTTAGGCACCATGGTGCTGAGAAGTGACAGAGGAGTGCTCACCACTGAAATATCTCTATCACACCTTCCAAGGCTCAGGATCCATTGTGGAAAAAATGGCGGAAAGAATGTAGGAGCCAAAGGAAGGGAAGGACTCCTTACAACGTGCTCCTCCAGACACAAAATGGCCTGGATATCCATGACCTCACAGTGCCTGACACTACCTACACAAGACCCTCATAACAGAAGGAAAAGATCATGACATCAAAATAAAAGAGAGACTGATTGAGATGGGGAAAGGATATGATGGAGAGTGAAGTTTCAAAGGGGGAAGTGGGGAGAGGGAGGGAATTATCATGGGATATTGCTTACAATTATTGAAGTTATCAATAAATAAATAAATAAAAATTTTTTTAAAAAAAGAAGCTTCTTTGACCAAAGGTGAGAGCAGCACTAATTTTATGGCCATGAAGATAAATATTCAGAGGGAGAATTGATAGTAAAATGTATGGCACAACATATCCATTTAGCCAAACAACAGTAGGCCCATGACCTCCCCAGACATAGTTTTTGACTAGGTTTGCACTATCAGACATGAATTCCCTCCCATGGATTGGCCTCAGATCTAATCAGAATGCAACTGGTCTTCCTATAACAATCATGCCACTATTGCATTAGTGGACATGTCTTGCCTGGTTGGTCAGTTAGGTAGCTGGAAGGTAAGACTGTTGATAACTTGGGTAAAACTGTTGATGATTTTTCTCCCCCAGCAGGCTGCACAGCCTTTTCCAGCATTGGAATAGCTTGCCAGCAGAGAGGAGACTTCCAGCTTAGTTCCCACTTGATTGCTCCATGTCCTGCAAACAAAACAAGCGGGTCTTTAGTAATAGGGTCTTAACTTCCAGTTCTGGTGGGCAACCAAGAACACTGACAATAATGAGTTTTGTTTTATTCATTTATTAGAGACAGAGAGGGATTGAGAGAGAGAGAGAGAGAGAGAGAGAATGGGTTCATCAGGGCCTCTAGCCGCTGCAAACAAACTCCAAACACATGTGCCACCTTGTGCATCTAGCTTACATGGGATCTGCAGAATGGAATCTGGGCCCTTAGGGTTCACAGGCAATTGCCTTAACCACTAAACCATCTCTGCAGCCCCATTAATGAATCTTGTTTGGGGGATCTTAGGGACCCCCCCCTGACCAATATCTCACTCCTGTCACTGGGATTCAACCCATGCTTCTGGGAGTAGTTCAACCCACCCATGCAAGGTACTTCTGTTCAAATTTAATTTCTAAATTATATTTTTAACTAGCTAACAAAAAGTAGGTTTCCATGTGGCTGTTGTATACATCCTTAGCTTTGGTTAACTCTTCCCCTGTTCTTTCCCTTAATCCCCCTATTCCTATGCCCACTGAAACCTTCTCACCCCTAATCTATTCTCTTCCCCCTTAAGTCCTCCTCCCTCCCCTCATGGCTCCTTTCTCCATAATTTTGCAGTCTTTACTGACTCTTATTGCAACTTAGATACCAATCTAAAAATTTGAAGTTAAGCCAGCACTTGGGAAGGAGAGGTAGGAGAATTGCCATGAACTCAAGGTCACCCTGAGACTACATAGTGAATTCCAAGTCAGTCTGGGCTACAGCAAGACCTTTACCTTGAAAAAAAAAAAAAAAAAAGTTAGGATCCACATATGAGAGAACATGTCACATTTTCTTTGTGATCTTGGGTTATCTCAGTATAATATTTTCAAGATCCATACATTTTCCTGCAAATGTCATAATTTCATCTTTATTAATAGCTAAATGAAACTCCACTGTGTTATACATATCACATCTTCATTATCCACTCATCAGTTGATGAGCATATAGGCTGGTCCCATCTCCTAGCTATTGTGACTAGAGAAGCAACAAGCATTGATGAACAAGTATGTCTTGAGTAAAGTATAAAGTCTTTAGGTATATGTCCAGGAGTGGTATAGCTGGATTATATGATATATCTACTTTTAGCTTTATGAGAAACTTGTACGTTCGTTTCCATGGTGGCTACACCAGCTGATGCTCCCACCAATAGAGAACATCTCTTCCTCTTTCCCCGCACTCTCACCAGCATTTGTTGACATTTGAGTTCTTGAAAATAGCCATTCTGACAGGAGTGGGAGAAAATTTCAGAGTAGTTTTAATTTGCATTTTACGGATAAAGATATTGAACATTATTTTAAATATTTCTTAGCCATTGTGTTTTTTTTCCTTTTTCTTTTGAGAACTCTGCTTAGTTCCATGACACATTTTTTTTTTTTTTTGAGGTAGGGTTTCACTGTATATCACAGGTTGACCTGGGACTCATTCTGTTGTCCCAGGCTGGCCTCGGACTCATGCTGATCCTCCTAACTCTGCCTCCGAGGTGCTGGGATCAAAGGCGTGTGCCATACACCTTTTTTTATTTTTTTGAAGCAAGTCCAACAGACTGTCCTTTTTTTTTTATGTGTGTGTGTGAGAGAGAGAGAGAAAGAGAGAGAGAGAAAGAGAGAGAGATTTGGCATGCCAGGGCCTCCGGCCACTGCAATCGAACTCCAGATGCATGTGCCATCTTGTGTGTATGTGCAACCTTATGCACCTGCCTTATGTGGGATCTGAAGAGTTGAACATGGGTCCTTAGGTTTCACAGGCAAGTGCCTTAGCCACTAAGCAATCTCTCCAGCCTCTATAACATTTTTAATTGGTGTTTTGATTTCTTCTTGTTTAGTTTGTTTTAGTTTTTTTGTATATTCTAGTTTTTTTAATTGCAAAAATGGTTTTATTTACTTACTTATTTGAGATAGAGAGACAAAGAGGCAGACAAAGAAAAAGCAAGTATAAGCAAGCCGGGGCCTCCTGCCATTGTAAACAAACTTCAGATGAATGTGCCACTTTGTGAATCTGGCTTTATGTGTGTACTAGGGAATTGAATCAGGGCCATCAGGTTTTGCAAACGCATGCCTTTAACCACTGAGCCATCTCCAGTCCCAATATGTTGATTTATTTAAGAGAGGGAGAGAGAGAGAGTATGGCCACACCAGGGCTTCTAGCCACTGCAAACTCCAGAAATATGTGTCGCTTTGTGCATCTGGCCTTGCATGGGTATTGGAGACTCAAATTGGGGGACAGAAGGCTTTGCAAGCAAACACCTTTAACCACTAAGCCACTTTGTACATTCTAGATTTTAACCCTCTGTCACATATATAGGTGGAAAAGATTTTCTTCCATTCTGTAGGCTGTCTGTATACTCGATTCACAGTTTCTTTTGCTATACAAAAGCTTTTTTTCTTTTAATTTAATTTAATTTTTTATTATGTACTTATTTATTTATTAGAGAGAGAGAGGCATGCCAGGGCCTTCAGCCATTGCAAACTGACTCCAGATGCATGCACCATGCATGCATTTGACTTTATGTGGGCACTAGGGAATCTAACCTGGGTTCTTTGGCTTTTCAAGCAAGTGCCTTAACCACTAAGCCATGTGCTGCTGGAAAGATTGTGTATTCTGCATCATTTGGATGGAATGTTCTGTAGATGTCTATCAGGTCCATTTGTTCTATGATGTCATTTAATCCAGATGCTTTTCTGGATTAATTATTTTTGCCAAGATGACCTATTCAGTTTGTGAGAGAGAGGTATTGAAGTCACCCACTACTATTGTGCTGGGTTTAATCTGTAACTTTACATCTAGTAGTGTTTGTTTATTGAAACAGGGTGCACACATGTTTGGTGCATATGTATATTGTAATATCCTCTTGTAGTGATCTCAGAACAGTATAAAGTGACCTTCTTTATCTCTTTTGACTATTGTTGGTTTGTCTATCTTACCAGATATTAGAACAGTGACACCTGCTTGCTTCCTAATCCCATTTTCATGAAATATAATTTTCCATCATTTCACTTGAAGGTAGCATCTGTCTTGTCTGGAGAGGTGAGTTTCTTGGAGGCAACAATCAGAAGGATCCTGCCCATTAATCTTCTGTTGTTCTTTGTCTTTTGATTGGGGGATTGAGACCATTAATATCCAGACTTATAATTGAATGCAATTTGTTAATTGCTTAAGTCTTGTTAATTTTGTTGTGCTGAGTATTTCTCTATTCCTTTCTTGCATTAGCTATTATTCAAGCACGGTTTACTCTTTCCTGTAGCTTCACGTATGTGCTTTTCCTTCTCTTCAGACTGAAGGATCCCTTCAAGTATTGTCTGTAAAACTTGCTGAGTGATCATGTAGTCCTTTAGTCTATTTTTTTATCATGAAAAGTCATTTCCCCATCAATTACAACAGATAGCTTTACGGGGTATAGTAGTCTGGTTTGGCAGTTGTTGTCTTTCAGAATTTGGACTGTATATTTCCAAGTCTTCCTGGCTTTCAAAGTTCCTGTTGAGAAATCTGCTGTTATTCTGATGAGCCTGCCTGCAAAAGTGACTGATGATATAGGAGATCCAACTAGCACTTCCAGCTCAAACCAGCTTGGTGCCTGTATTGCCCCAGTGGAGAGCATCCCACTTACCCATTAGAGCAAGTTTCTATCTCACCTACACAAAGTTGTGAAGATGTTTCTCTCATTGATGCACTTTCAGCTTGTCTAAGTGGCTCACTTGAGCAGAGCTTGGATGCCTGTTTTTAATCCCAGCACTGGGGAGGCAGAGGTAAGAAGATCATTGTGAGTTCAAGGCCAGCATGGGACTACAGAGTGAGTTCCAGGTCAGCCTGGGCTAGAATAAGATGATACTTAGAAAAAAAGAAAGGAAGGAAGGAAAGATAACAAAAGATAGAGGGAGTAACATCTCACTTGTGACTGTCTCAAAGCTATCTAGTCTTTTCTGACAGTTCCCAGAGGCATCAGCTTCCAGTGGAATCTTCTGTGCTGTGTTGCTGGTTTCATCCACATTAATCTGCTGGATCCTGGAGCTACATCATAGAACAAGATGTGCACCCTAATGAGGATGGAGCTTATTGGTGAGAAGAAAGGACAAAGCCGAGTGTGGTGGCGCACACCTTTAATCCCAGCACTCAGGAGGCAGAGATAGAAGGAGCACTGTGAGTTCAAGGCCAACCTGAGACTACATAGTAAATTCCAGCTTAGCCTGGGCTAGAGCAAGACCCTATCTCCAAAAACTAAGGGGGGTAAAAGAAGAAGAAGAAAGGAGAAGGTACAACCTTCAGAGATGGCAAGGTGCTAGACAGCCCCAGGAGCTCAGTGTCATGCTGACCTGCACACAGAGGCAGCAACCCAGCCATTTGGACTGTGGTTCATGCATGGGTTGGCTGTATATTTTGGTCCCACATGTCCCTATGGGAAAGCTTTATGAAATGTGATCCTACAAAGTCATGTATTGCTATTGCAACATTAACTCATGCAAAAATGATCAGGTCAGCTTTTGGGGTTGCCCCTGAGAAAGAAACCTGCATTTTGAGGGTCGTCCACACATACAAAATGACGGGTAGAATGGAGCAATTATCTTGTGAATCTGATTGAAGTGGACAGGAGGGGCGGAAATTCAGCCTCTTAGCCTAATAAGCAGTCTGAAATAGACATTGCACCTGAAACCCTCAAGCATGTTTCTTCCAAAGGACTCAAGAGGATTTCTTTCTTCTACAGTTTCATGGTATGCTCACAGCCTTTATTATGCTTATCTTGACTAGAAACTTCCACCCTTGGCTGTGCAATTTGCACACATTAATTCTGATCTTCTTCCAACTTCAAGGGACAAGGAAGGACTGTTGTCTGCAAGATTTGAATGAAGGAATTGAGGCTTTCAAAGCTTGTGAGTTAGTATGGAGAAGGTCTGTGCTGTTATTTTTTTTTTTTTTACATTGGGTTTTATTTTGCTTGAAAAATACATGGGGGCTGGTAAGATGGTTGAGCAGTTAAAGGCACTTACTTGCAAACCCTGCAGGCCTGGGTTCAATTCCCAAGCCACTCACATTATCCCAATGCAAAAAAATGGTTCAACCTGGTTTTGATTGAATGTGTATATTGCTTGGTTGAATTTTAGAATTTGCCAGTAATTTGTTCCACCCAGCCTACTAGAATACTTGCATAGCAGGCAAATTCAATACCAAGGGTCAATTCTGCTGTTACTCTGGGAGTAATATAAGAGCCACACCTGGCACCTTAAGCTCCTACCCTGAAGATAAATAAAGTCAGAATTGCACATCTAAGAATACTGCAGATAACTAACTAAAGATACAAAAATCTCTACATTACAATACAAGAAACAAAAAAATCAAACAATACAATTCTACCAAAAATTATAAATCCATCAGAAATGACCTCCACCGAGGCTGATTTAGAGGAAATGCCTGACAAAGAGTTAAAAAAAAAAAAAAAAGGTTATATCTATGGTCAAATAAAGCAAAGGAATCAAAGAAGGAAAAAGTCTCCTGAAAGAATCTGAAGAGAACACAGGAAACTAACTTAATGAAATAAGGAGATCAACACAAAACATGAATAAGGAAATAGAAATAATTAAAAATACTAATCAGAAATTCAAAGCAGAGTAAGTCAAATAGAAATCTCTGTAGAAAGTCTCACCAGTAGAATGGATCAAGGAGAGGATAGAATATCTAAACTAGAAGACATGGTGGCAGATCTAATATAGTCCAACAAAGAGAAAGACAAAATAATACAAAGACATGAATGGGAATGTCAAGACATTTAGGACACTATGAAGAAATAAAAAATAAGAATTCAGGATATAGTAGAAGGAGAAGAAATTCACTCCAAAGGCATAGTAGGTGTTTTCAACAAAATCACAGAAGATTGGGAGGCAGAAGTAGGAGAATTGCCATGAGTTTGAGGCCAGCCTGAGACTACATAGTGAATTCTAGGTTAGCCTGGACTAGAGTGAAACCCTACCTCAAAAACAAACAAACAAAATCATAGAAGAAAACTTCCCCCAAATAGGGAAAGAGATGCCAGCATTGGAACACCAAACAGACAAAATCAGGAAAGAACCTCTCACCGCCATATTATAATTAAACTACTAAACTCACAAACCAAAGAAAATATATTGAAAGCAGTTAGAGAGAAAAATCAAGTCGCATATAAAGGCAAGCCCATCAGGGTAACAGCAGATTACTCAACACAAACTTCAAAAGCCAGAAGGGCTTGTAATGATGTATTCCAAGTTCTGAAAGATAACAATGTCAACCAAGATTAGTTTGTCCAGCAAAGCTACCCAAATTGATGAAGAAATAACATTCCACAACAGAAACAAACTAAAGAAATATATGACCACTAAATTAGCTCTGCAGAAAATATTTGAAGGGATCCTTCATGTTGAAGAGAAAGAAAAGCACACAAATAAGGAAATACGAAAAAAATAAACCATACTCAAAAAATAGCTAATACAAGAGAGTAAGGGAAAAGCAGGAAGAACTTCAAAACACAAAGAATGGCAAGAAAAAATACACATCTTTCAATAATAACTCTTAATATCAATGGCCTCAATGCCCCAACCAAAAGACACAGGCTTGAACATTGGGTTAAAGGGCAGGATCCTTCTACTTGTTGCCTCTGAGAAACTCACCTTCCCATAAAAGATGGACACTATCTTAGAGTGATAGGATGGAAAATGGTATTTCAAGCAAATGGGCCTAGAAAACAAGCAGGTATTGCTATCCTAATATCTGACAGGATAGACTTTAAACCCACACTAGTTAGGAAAGACAAAGAAGATCATTTAATACTGATTGAAGGAAGACATTACAATTCTAAACGTATATGCACCTAACATGGGGGCTCCCAATTTCATCAAATAAACACTATTAGACTTAATGTCACCCATAACACCAAACACTGTTGTAGTGGGTGACTTCAATAACCCACTCTTATCAATGGACAGGTCATCCCAGCAAAAAATAAACAGAGAAGCATCTGGATTAAATAATGTCATGGAACAAATGGACCTAATAGATATTTACAGAACATTCCATACAAATGCTACAGAATACACATTCTTTTAGCAGCATATGGAACATTTTCTAAAATAGACCACATATTAGAACACAAAGCAAATCTTAACAAATACAGGAAAATTAAAATAATTCCTTGTATTCTATCTGACCACAGTGGGATTAATCAACAGCAAGACAAGCTACAGAGCATACATAAAATTATGGAAACTAAACAGTATACTACTAAATGATGAATGGCTCAATGAAGAAATCAAGAAGGAAATTTTAAAATTCATAGAATCAAATGATAATGTGACCACAACATACCAAAACCTTTGGGTCAGAGTGAAGGCAGTCCTAAGAGGGAAATTTATAGCCTTAAGTGCCTATATTAAGAAATTATAAAGGTCACAAGTAAACAACTTAATGTTTTCCTTAAGGCCTTGGAAAAAGAAGAATAAAGCAAACCAGAAATCAGTAGACAGGAAGAAATAATAAAGATTAGGCCACAAATTAATGAAATAGAAACAAAACAAACAATCCAAAGAATCACTGAAACAAAGAGTTGGTTCTTTGAAAGGACAAACAAGATTGAAAAACCCTTAGCAGATCTGACCAAAAGAAAGAGAGAAGAGACACAAATCCATGAAGTTAAAGATGAAAAAGGCTCCATTACAATAGATAGCAATGAAATTCATAAAATCATAGGGACATACTTTAAGAATATATACTCCACTAAGTTTGAAAATCTAAAAGAAATGGATTTCCTGGATTTATGTGACCTACCAAAATTAAATCAAGATGAGACAAATGAGACCTATACCATGCACAGAGATTAAAACAGTTATAAAAAAAATCATGGGCTGGAGGGATGGTTTAGCAGTTAAGGCATTTGCCTGCAAAGCCAAAGGACCCAAGTTCGATTTCCCAGGACCCACATTACCCAGAGGCACAAGGGGGTGTACATGTCTGGAGTGCATTAGCAGTGGCTAGAAGCCCTGGGGTGCCCATTCCCTCTCTTTCTCTCTCTCTTTCTCTCTCTCTTTCTCTCCCTCTTTCTCTCCATAAATAATAATCCTCTCTTATAATAATAATAAAAATAATAATCCCTCTTTCTCAAATAAATAAATAAATAAATATACATGTATTTAAAAAAATAATCACCAGGCATGGTGGCACATGCCTTTAATCCCAGCACTTGGAAGGCAGAGGTAGGAGGATTGCCATGAGTTTGATGCCACCCTGAGACTACATAGTTAATTCCAGGTCAGCCTGGACCAGAGTGAGACCCTGCCTCAGAAAACCAAAAAAATAAAAATAAAATAAATCTCCCAACTAAAAAACTCCAGGCCCAGGTGGATTCACAGGTGAATTTTCCCAGAACTTAATGGAAGAACTAACACCAATGCTTCTCAAACTTTTCCATAAAATAGAAAATGAAGGAATCCTACTAAACTCCTTCTGCAAAGCCAAAATAGCCCTGATACCAAAACCAGACAAAGACAGAACAAAAAAGAAAATTACAGACCAATCTCCCTCATGAACACAGATGCAAAAATTCTCAACAAAATATTGGCAAACAGAATGCAAGGATATATCAAAAAGATCATTCACCCCAGCTGAGTAGACTTTTATCCCAGGGATGCAGGGATGGTTCAACATATGCAAATTGATAAATGTAATACACCATATAAATGCACTGAAGGACAAATATCACATGATCATCTCAATAGATGAAGAAAAGGCATTTGACAAAATCTAACATCCCTTCATGGCAAAAGTCCTAAAGAAAGGACTGGAGAGTTGGCTTAGCAGTTAAGCACTTGCCTGTGAAGCCTAAGAACCCTGGTTCGAGGTTGATTTCCCAGTAGCCATGTAAGCCAGATGTAGAAGGTGGCGCATGCACCTGGAGTTCGTTTGCAGTGGCTGGAGGCCCTAGTATACCCATTCTCTCTCTCTCTCTTTCTCTCTCTGTCTCTCTCAAATAAATAAATAAAAATAAACAAAAATTTTGCCGGGCATGGTGGTGCACACCTTTAATCCCAGCACTCGGGAGGCAGAGGTAGGAGGATTGCTGAGAGTTTGAGCCCAGCCTGAGACTACATAGTGAATCCAGGTCAGCCTGGACTAGAGTAAAACCCTACCTCAAAAAAAAAAGTCCTAAAAAAAGAACATATCTCAACAATATAAAGGCTATTTATGACAAACCAATAACTAACTTAATACTAAATGGGGACAATCTTGAAGCTTTTCCACTAAAATAAGGAACAAGGGGGTCCACTGTCCCCACTTTTATTTAATATAGTACTTGAAGTCTTAGCTATAGCAATAAGGCAGGAGACACACATAAAAGGTTATAAATTGGAAAGGAAGGATCAAATTATCATTATTTGCACATGGTATGATTCTATACATAAAGGACCCTAAAGACTCTACCAGCAAACTGATAAACAGGCTGATAAACACTTAGCAACATAGGAGGATACAAAATAAACACACAGAAATCAGTAGCTTTCCTGTATACTAACAAACATGCTGGGGATGAAAATCAAGGAATAACTCCCATTTATAACTACCTCACTGCCTCAAAAAAATGAAGTACCTTGGAATAAACCTAACCAAGGAAGTGAAGGATCTCTGCAATGAAAACTTTAAAACACTCAAGACAGAAATTGCAGAATACACTATATAGAAATGGAAAGACATCCCTTGTTCTTGGATTGGAAGGATCAATATTGTGAAAATGTCGATCTTACCAAAAGCAATCTACATATTTAATGCAAACCCCATCAAAATTCCAATGGCATTCTTCACAGAAATAGAAAAAAAAACACAATATTAAAATCCATCTGGAAAAAATAAAAATAAAATAAATTCATTTGGAATCATAAAAAAAGTCAAATAATCAAAACAGACAGAGAATAAGAGTACGGCCTCCGGCCGCTTCAAGGAAACTCCAGAGTCACACCCCCTTTTGTGCATCTGGCTTTGCATGGATACTGGGGAATCGAATCCAGGCCAACAGACTCTGCAAACAAGTGCCTTTAACCACTTAACCATCTCTCTAGCCCCTGTTCATTTCTTATATTGTCAATAACATGTTATTGTGGAAACTCGCCAAACCCATGCAAAAGTAGGCAAAATATGGGGCTAGAGAGATGGCATAGCAGTTAAGACACTTGTCTGAAAAGCTTAAGGACCTGGGTTCAATTCCCCAGTACCTACACAAAGCCAGATGCACAAAGTAGCACATGCATATGCAGTTCGTTTGCAGTGGCTGGAGGCCCCGGTGCACCATTATGAAGAAAAAAATAATAATAAGTAGACAAAATAGTAAAGTGAATTTCCCTGTGTCTGTCAGTCTGTCAGTTTTGCCAAACATCTTTTCTTGGCCCATCCTTTCCACTTTGACCTCCACCTACTTCTACCTACCCTGCCTTGCTCTGGACTATTTTCAAGCAAATACCAGAGAACATATTATTTTTTTATCTGTAAATAGTTTGGTTTTGTATCTGTAAAAGATAAAGGTTCTTTTGAAGTGTGCGCAGTGTACAATTAACATACCTTTGGGGGGAGGCAGAGCCCTTGCTGGTCTCGCTTTGTTTCAGGAGTACTTACTCCTGTGCTCACAGAGCCAGCTTGCCCTTGTGTGTGAACACACCACTGGGTGCCCCATGGATCACCATTTAGACTGTGCCCTGTCTTTTACTACTATTAAGCTGAACTATGTGAAATTACCAGCATTTGACCAGTTTTGTCCTACAAAATCATTTCATAACCTTTCTTTTCTTTTTTAAAAATTATTTTCATTCGTTTATTTATTTGAGACAAAGGGAGAGAGAGAGAGAGAGAAGGAGAGAGAGAGAATGGGTGTGCAGGCCCTCCAGCCACTGCAAACAAACTCTAGATGCATGTGCCACCTTGTGCATCTGGCTTACATGGGTCCTGGGGAATGGAACTTGGGTCCTTTGGCTTTGCAGGCAAGCACCTTAACCACTAAGCCATCTCTCCAATCCTTTCTTTACTTTTTAAAAATATTTTATTTTTATTTATTTGAGAGAGAGAGAAAGAATGGGGGTACCAGGGACTCTAAAGCCTGCAAACAAATTCCAGACATATACTCTACCAAGTGCATCTGGCTTACGTGGGAATTGAGGAATTGAACCTGGGTCCTCAGAGTTCACAGGCAGGCACCTTAATCACTAAGTAATCTCTCCAGCTCTATGATCTTTATATATATATAATATATATATATATATATATATATATATATATATAAAATTTTTAAAATTTATATTTATTTATTTGCAAGCAGGGGGAGACAGAAAGAAAAGAGTCAGAGAGAGAGAAAGAGAGAGAGAATGGGAGTGCCAGGGCCCCTATCAAATATAGCTCTGGAGTATAAGAATGGTGTCCATGAAGATTGGAAAATTATTGTCTTTTGTTTGTTCTTGTTTTTCAGAGGTAGGATTTCACTCCAGCCCAAGCAAACTTGGAACTCACTTTGTAGTCCCAGGCTGGCCTCAAACTCCCAGAGCTCCTCCTACCTCTGCCTACTGAGTGCTGGAATTGTTTAGAGCAGGTTGGTTTGGAATTTCCTTTTTCTTTTTTAAAATTTATTTATTTATGAGAGAAACACAGAGAAAGAGACAGGCAGAGAGAGACTATAGGCATGCCAGGGCCTCCTGCCACTACAACTGAACCCCAGATACATGCCCCACTTTGTGCATCTGGATTTATGTGGGTACTGAGAAACTGAACGTGGGCCATTGGGCTTTGTAAGCAAATGCCTTTAACCACTGAGCCATCTCTCCAGCCCCTGGCTTGGAACTTTCCATTCCCTGGAACCAGAGGTCCTATCACACCTCAGCCTGCCAAGTGCTTCCATAACAGATATGGGGGGAGACTATTCTTGACTTTGAAAATTCCGAATTTTCATTACCATTCCAGGTGTATACTTTGGATATATAAGAAAACCACCATATTTTTTAAAGATTTAAACAATTTTAAAAATATCTTTTATTTACTTATTTGAGAGAGAGTCAGGAAGAGAGAGAGAATGGGCACTCCAGGGTTTCCTGCCACTGAGCCATATCTCCAGCCCCTTGATGAATATGTTTGTTTTTTTGTTGCTGTTGTTTGTCTTTTTGTATTGTTAGTTTTATTGACGTAATGAGCTTGGTGTGTGTCTTAGATTATTGTTACAAATGACTCCTGGTCCCTTCCTATATGACCCTCCACATACCATTTCTTTCTTTCTTTCTTGGTTTTTTTTTGTTGTTGTTGTTCCAAAGGAGGAGTCCAGTATTGATTTCCTTCCTCTCTCCCCACCAGGCTTCCAACCTCCAGTCTTGGCTCCTTCGAGAGTCCATGCCAATCTGAAGGTAGCTGCAGGAGGTCAGCTGGCTGGCAGAGAGGATGTGATTTCTACTCAGAAGAGGAGGCAGGTACTGGCGAGCACATGCATACAAGCTCCCAAAACGTCTCCATGAAGAGCTCTGTAAACACCCTTCCAGATCTTCAAGACCATGCGAGAGAAGATGTGTGCAGTGTTGTATTTCAGCAACCGGAGGGGGGGGGGTGGCCATATGGTGGCCATGTGGTTTATAGACAGTATTTGCCAACTAACCCCAAAGGAAATCCAGGAAAGAGAAGCTTTCAATCCACTAAATAAATCAATAAACAAACAGACTTGCAGCGTGGTGTTATGGCATGTACCTATGCTTCCAGTACTTGAAAGGCTGAGGCAGGAGAATCGTGAGTTGGAGGCCAGCCTGGACTACATGATGAGTGTGGGATCAGCTTGAGCTGCATAGAAAGACCCTAAGACCACAAAAACAAAAACAAAAAAAAAAAAAAAACCAAAACCACAGACTTATTCCTGCTCTTCTATACAAACACTTGAAGGGCTCTTGTGTTTTAAAGATAGCTTTTTGCGTCAGCAAGCTCCTAAAGACAGTTGACATTGTCCCCTGGAGGTCTCAGCTCTAATACTACAAGACAGAGTATCAGAAGGAAATTGTGGATCTAGGGGTTTGACTAAAACTACCCAGATGAGGGAATAACCCTTGCCAAGCCTACTGCCAACAGTTGGTGAGTTTACAAAAGACTTAAGTCAAACCCACAGAAGACTCCAGGTCACACGAGAAACAGGCCTGAGGGTCTGGCAGGCGGCTCTTCTCACAGGATCTGCAAGTTCTTCTAGTTGAATCTGGAAGGTAAGTGTGTTGATACTATAACCACCTTTCCGAAACCTCCCAAACTAAGCACTGGACAACTTTCCAATGACCCCACACTCGCTGAGGTGTCAGTGCTATTTTAAGGCCTGTCCCTGCTCCTTTCTGGCCATGTGTCACATTTATTGAATAGCTTTTGTATGCCCAAGTGTTGAATTTACCTGGTACAGTGAGTCTTTCCTGAGTATCTACCACATGCTTAGCCCCTAATAGCCAACCAGAAATAATACTAACGAGCACCTACCGGATGCTTAGAATTAAGAAGATGGGCTGGAGAGATGGATTAGTGGTTAAGGCATTTGCCTGCAAAGCCAAAGGACCCAGGTTCAATTCCCCAGGACCCACGTAAGCCAGATGCACAAGGGCCACATACGTCTGGAGTTCATTTGCAATGGCTGGAGTCCCTGGTGTGCCCATTCTCTCTGTCTGTCTGTCTCTCTTCTATCTCTCTCTGCTTACAAATAAATAAATAAAATTGATTTTTAAAAATTAAAAGAAGAAGAATTAAGAAGAATCAGGCTGGGGAGTTGGCTCAGTTTTTTTGAGACAGAGTGTCACATAGTCCAGCTGGCTTTGAAGACTCTGACCTTGAACTCCTCATCTTCCTACCCTTACCTCGAAAGAGCTGGAATGACAGATAATGTGCTGCCCTATCTGGCCTTCTTGTTTTGTTCATAAAGCTATTGAAGACATTCCATTTTTCATAATTAACAAAGAAAGCAAACAAAATAGGTAAGCTTTTTTTTTGTTGTTGTTGTTGTTTTTTAAGGATGGAGAGAATTACCAGACCTGAGAACAAGGAAGGTTGTTTGAAACCAGCTTCACAAGGCAGTGCTGGCTGTTCTGGAAGAAGAGAAGTTGGCCTGTAGAGAGGTGACTCATTCCCTCCCTGTGTTTTCTGTTGGTGGCTGCTCTCCACCCCACCCTCATCACAGCCTTTGCCAAGTTATCAGAACCAGCATCAAACTCATCTCAACATTGCTAATTTGAGGGAGAGGCGTATTTATCAGTTCATCTTCTAATACTCTTTCAGTAACCTTCTACATGCCTCTTTCTAATGGTATAAATAATGCTAGGAGGCTATCATAGGCTAGTTAGCTTCCTGTTCACCTGTGAAATGGATACTTGAAGTAAAAAAAAAAATCAGCTTACAGGGGTAGAAATTACATACAATGAAATATACTCCTTTTAAATGTATAGTATATTGGGTTTTCAAAATATACATATTGTTACAGTTAACTTGTAACTGTAAAAGAAGAAGAAAGAAAAAAGAAAGAGAGATGGCTTAGTGGTTAAAGCGCTGGCCTGCAAAGCCAAAGAACCCAGGTTCAATTCCCCAGAACTCACATAAGCCAGATGCAGAGTGGTATATGCATCTGGTGTTCGTTTTCAGAGGCCGGGAGCCCTAGCATGCTCATTATCTCTCTCTCTCTCTCTTTTTCTGCCTCTCTCTCCCTCAAATAAATAAATAATTTTCAAAAGAAAGAAGAAAAATAAATAAAAATTTTAAAAACCCACCAGACCAGAAGCAGCTTTTAAAAGGAAAGAGTTTATTTTTAAGTTTCAGCCAGACTTGGTAGCGCACGCCTTTAATCCCAGCACTTGGGAGAGGCAGAGGTAGGAGGATCACTGTGAGTTCGAGGCCACCCTAAGACTACATAGTAAATTCTAGGTCAGCCTGGGCTACAGCGAGATTCTACCTAGAAAAACCAAACCAAAAAAAAAAAAAAAAAAAAAAAAAAAGTTATAGCCAAATTTCAGCATGGCAAGGGAAGCCTGGAAAAGCAGAGGCTGAGCATCACATCTTGTCACATTGGCTGGGCGGCAGCAGCAAGAGCAAGGAAGCCAGTGAAGCCCCAGTAGGACTGGAAAACCTCAAGGTCTGTTCCCAGGGACACACCTCCTCCAGCAAGGCTCCGCTTCCCAAAGCCTCCACCGGCTGGGGATGGAGTGTGAGGCTTCATCACAAACACATGAGGCCGTGGGGGACATTTCACATTCAAACCACCACTCACATCAATGAAATCGCCAACATCATCGAGGTGTAGAATGTTTCTGCTACCGCAGAATCACATGCACCTTCCCAGCCAACTCCTGCCCACTCACTGCTCCCGGCAAAGCAGCCTCATTCTGCTTATGCATTGCATCCTAGGTGGCCTGGGACTTTAATCTGTTGATCTTTATATGAAGTCTTACATCTGTGTCTGGCCACACGTGGTGGCCTTCAATCCCAGCACTCGGGAGGCAGAGGTAGGAGGATCGCTGTGAGTTCGAGGCCACCCTGAGACTACATAGTGAATTCCAGGTCAGCCTGGGCTAGAGTGAAACCCTACTTTGAGAAACAGAAAGAAAAAAGAAGAAGAAGAAGACAGGGAAATATCTGTGTCTGGCTTCTTCTGCTTCACATTATATCATTACATGAAGCTTGATTCTGTTCATTCTCAGGACTGTAGTATTCTAATGCATGGAAATAATAGTTCCTCTAGGCATTCCGCTGCACACTCCATCTGGTTAATTTTAAGCTTGGAACTATTACAAAGACTACTATTTAAGTATTCTTGTCTGCACAGTAGCATATTATTCAGCCTTTCAAAAAGGAAAGACTAGGGCTGGAAAGATTGCCCAGTGGTTATGGTACTTGCTTGCAAAGACTAACAACCTAGGTTCGATTCCCCAGCACTGACGTAAAGCCAGAGTGCACAAAGTGGAGCATCCCTCTAGAGTTGGCTTGCTAGAAAAGTAGGAGGCCCCTAGTGTGCCCATATTGACTTCCTCTCTATCTTAAGTAAATAAATACTTTTTTAAAGGAAAATACTTGTTGGCCATGGTGGCACACATCTTTAATCCCAGCACTTGGGAGGCAGAGGTAGGAGGATTGCTATGAGTTCGAGGCCACCCTGAGACTCCATACTTAATTCCAGGACAGCCTGGGCCAGAATGAGACCCTACCTTGAAAAATCGAAAAACCAAAATAATAATAATAATAATAACAATAACAATAATAGTAATAAAAAATAAATAGAAAGGAAATACTACCTTGTGCTACATAGATGAACTTTAAGGACATTTTGCTAGGTGACATAAGCCAGACACAGAAGAAGGACAAATATCTCACAAGAGGTATACAAAAGTAGTCAAACTTGTGCAGGGCTTGGTGACACATGCCTTTAATCCCAGCACTCGGGAGGCAGAGGTAGGAGGATCACCATGAGTTCGAGGCCATCCTGAGACTACATAGGAAATTCCAGGTCAGCCTGAGCTAGAGTGAGACCCTACCTCAGGAAGAAAAAAAAAAGTAGTCAAACACATAGAAGTGGCAGACTTGGGGTCGCCAGGACCTAAATGAAAATGGAAATGGAAGCTTGCTACTCAATTAGTATAAAGTTTGTTATACAAGATGAGTAAGTGCTAGAGTTCTACCATACAACATAATGCCTATGCCTAATAATTAGAGAAAAATGAAGCAAGCAGGTTAAAAAATAAAGGGGCTATGAGAGAAGGAGGAGATTTATTTATTTATTTATTTATTTATTTATTTATTTATTTATTTATCTGAGAGTGACAGATAGAGAGAGGAAGAGGCAGATTGAGATAGAGAATGGGCACACCAGGGCCTCCAGCCACTGCAAACAAACTCCAGACGCATGTGCCCCCTTGTGCATCTGGCTAACTTGGGTCCTGGGGAGTCGAGCCTCGAACCAGGGTCCCAAGGCTTTACAGGCAATCACTCAACCGCCAAGCCATCTCTCCAGCCTGAGAGGAAGTTTTTAGAAGGGAGTAGTAGATACCTAAGTAGAGGGACAGGCTATTAGGGATGTAATTGTCTAAATGGGGTCAGGGAAGGGATGGAGGAGAGAAGGGCATGGGGGGAGGGTTAATCAAAATTTAAGATGTTATGAATAAGCCATATGGAAACTCTATGGCTGAAGGTTCCACATGCTTGGGTTGCATGTGACTAAGAAATCAAGCTAGAGCTGAGCTGGAAGTCTCCTCCCTATTAACTAGCTGTCATGGTACTGGAAAGAGCTGTGCAGCCTATTGGGGGAGAAAAGTGATGGGCAGTGGATCCTGCAAGTTCTATGGCTGGCCAGCCAGGCCAAGTGTACCAACGGGTGCAATGGTGGCATGTCTGTTATGGGGGAAACCAACTGCTCTCTGAATAGAACTGAGGCCTGCTCCACAGGAAAGGAATTTATGCCTAATACTGAAAACCTAGTCAAACGCTTATGACTGGGGAAGTCATAGCCCTGTGGGGGAAATTACTACTGTTGTCTGGCTAAATGTTATATTATGCCCACCAAACTGCTGTCTACTTATGTTTATGCCCATATAATTATTCTACTCTCACTTTTGGTTAGGGAAGCAGATGGTGGTGACTACTGGGTGACTTAAAACTCGCCAAAAAGTACTGAAAAGTATTGACAGTGGAGTTTTTAGCACTGAGACATCTCTATCACACCCTCTAAGGCTCAGGGATCACTGCAAAAGAGGTGGCAGAAGGACTGTAAGAACAGAGAGAAGGGGAGGAGTGCTTACAATACTGTTTTCCAGACACAAATACCAGGCATGGTATTCATGGTATTCACAGTGGCTGACACTACATACACAAGACCTGTATAATAGGAAGAAAAAAAAATGACATTAAAATATAAGATAGGGCTGGAGAGATGGCTTAGCAGTTAAGTGCTTGCCTGTGAAACCTAAGGACCCCAGTTCGAGGCTCAATTCCCCAGGACCCACGTAAGCCAGATGCACAAAGGGACACATGCATCTGGAGTTTATTTGCAGTGGCTGGAGACCCTGATGCACCCATTCTCTATCTATCTATCTGCCTCTTTCTCTCCCTGTCTGTCTGTCACTCTCAAATAAATAAATAAAAATAAAAGTAAGTTAAAAAAATAGAAGATAGGCTAGTTGGAAAGAAGAAGAGATTCAGTGGAAGGAAAAGAGGGTGGTGGGAGGTGAGTGTGATCATGGTATATTGTCTATATGTATGGAGGTTTTCAATAAAAGTTAGAAAAAGCTGGGGGTGTTGACACACGTCTTTAATCCTAGCGCTCAGAAGACGGAGGTAGGAGGATGTGAGTTTGAGGCCAGCTTGGGACTACAGAGTAAGTTCCAGGTCAGGCTGGACTAGAGAGAAACCCTCCCTCGAAAAACAAAAATCAAACAAACAAAAAAAGGTTAAAGGGCTGGAGGGATGACTTAGCAGTTAAGGTGTTTGCCTGTGAAGCCTGAGGACCCGGGTTCAAATCTGTCAGTACTCATGTGGCTTATTTGTCCCCGAGTAAAGATTTGAAATAAAGTTGTAAGGTCACATAGCAAGTATGTGTTTTACATTTTACATTTCACGTTGGCATAGGAAATGCTTCACTTCCAGGCCAAAAACATAGATGTTACCAGGCTTTTCTATTTGCCCATTCTCATGACGATGGTAATATTTCGTATAATTTGGAATGCTTAGGGGACTAAACATGTTGGGATATTTCAAGAGCTTGCTTACTTACTGACCATTTGCATAAATTTTTTGTGTGAAGTCTCCATGTGCCATGTTCATTTCCTAAGTTGCTTGTCTTTTTATTGTTGAGTGAAGAGTTCTTTATACATCTATATTATAGATCCTATATCAAATATATCCACTGGGGGCTGGAGAGATGGCTTAGCATCTTTCTCTCTCTCATAAATAAATAAATAGAATATTTTAAAAATATGAACTGGGAATGTTTTCCTCCAGTCTTAGTGACTTATTAGTTTTCTCACAATCATCTTTGTTTTGGTTTTGGTTTTTAAAAATATTTTATTCATTTTATTTATTGAGAAAAAGAGAGAGAGAATATGGGTGTGCAGGGCCTCCAGCTACTGTGAACAAATTCCAGATGTGTATGCCACCTTATACATCTGGCTTACATGGGTACTGAGGAATCAAACCTGGGTCCTTAGGCTTTGCAGGCAATGCCTTAACCACTAAGCAATCTCTCTAGCCCCTGGTTTTAGTTTTTAATGAAAACATTTTAGGGCTATAGAGATGGCTCAGCAGCTAAAGGCACTTGCATACAAAGCCCAAAGACCAAGGTTTGATTCCCCAGTACCCGTGTAAAGCCTGATGCACAAAGTGGCATGTGTCTGAAGTTTGTCTTCAGTGGCAGAAGGCCCTGGTACATCCGTACCCTCTCTCTGTGTGCCTCATAAATAAATGAAAAATATTTTTTAAGGTCTGGATAGATGGCTTAGTGCTTAAGCGCTTGCCTGTGAAGCCTGAGAACCCCAGTTCGAGGATTGATTCCCCAAAACCCACGTTAACCAGATGCACAAGGGGGCGCACACGTCTGGAGTTTGTTTGCAGTGGCTGGAGGCCCTGGCATGCCCATTCTCTTTCTCTATCTGCCTCTTTCTCTCTCTGTCTGTTGCTCCCAAATAAATAAATAAAAATAAACATAATTAAATATATATATATAAATATTTTAAAATAAAAACCTTTTACCTATGTATATATGCAAATAGGTACATGTATATGCATATGTGCATATATGTACATGTATGTATGTGTATACATGTATGTATCTTCATCTAATGATGCTTAGTATTTTTGTTTTGAGTCCGAGTCTCATTTTGTAGCTCACCTAGCCTTGAACTCAAAATCCTCCTGCCTCAGCCTCACAGAGAAGTGCCAACCCCTTGCCCAAATCCATAGGCCCACCTATGGTAGTACTGTGATGAATGCAGCAACCCAAGTGCCCGGCATTCTGCCTGTGCGCATGGAATTTTCAGTCTCAGGAAACCAAGGGCAATTGCACAAGGTAGTTTGTAATACAGGGTCTATTCAGGATAAACAAAGACCAATGGAATGACAGGGTTCAGAATTAATTAACTGAGGCAAGGTGCCTCGTTAGCCCAGTGGGTAGCGTGTCAGTCTCATAATTAACTGAGGCATTGTATATATATATGAAATACAGGAGTAAATAGAGATATTAAAGGAAGTAAATGCTCTCCCCTCCAGAAAAAAAAAAAAAAGAAAGAAAAGAAAAGAAAATGTGATCAGCCTTTGCTCTGTAATCTCTGATGAGAACATTTAATCAATTAGCATTGTTGTTGTCAAAACTTGCTTCCCACCAAGCCCGAAGCCATAGGCTGCACATCTTGGCGCCGCCTCTCCCAACCCCCCACCAGCTGGTTTGGTGGATTCAACTGTGCAAGAAATGTCATGTTCTCTCTCCCAGGCAACGTTCCTGCCACCCCAGATTTCAAATCAGAGGCCCCTTATCTGGCATTATTTATCTCTATGTTAATAAAATATCTGTTGGCAAGGGAACACTTTAAAAGCACTCTTCCGTCTTTGCTCCTGAGGGCATAGGCATCCAGGGCTGGAGTCACAGGCTCGTTTCTGCGTTTTGTTTTCAGGCTGATAGTCTAGGGCTCCCTTTCAGAATGAGTCGCTGCAATAGGTGCGGCCCTATTTTGTTTTCTTTTTCACAGAGACTATGACATCAGTACACAGCACAAATGCTGGGCCTTTTATCCATAACACATACTTTTTTTTTTTTTTTTTTTTGTCTTTTTGAGATAGGGTCTAGATCTAGCCCAGCCTGAACTGAAATTTGCTAGGTAGTTTCAGGGTGGCCTCGAACTCACATGATCCTCCTACTTCTGCCTTCCGAGTGCTGAGATTAAAGGCATGCGCCACCATGTCTGGCTATTATTTTTAAAAATATGTTTACTTATTTATTTAAGAGAGAGAGAGGTGAGGGCACATACCAGGACCTCTTGCTGTTGCAAACAAACTCCAGATGCATGTGCTGCTTTGTGCATCTGGCTTTAAGTAGGTGCTGGAGAATCAAACCTAGGCCCTCAGGGTTTGCAAGCAAACACCTTTAGCTGCTGAGCCTTCTCTCTAGCCTGGTTTTATGCTTTTAGCTTGACTGTGGTTTATTCCTCACAATCAGCCAATAAGACAAGTGCCATTATTGTCTACATTTTACATAGGAACCAACAGGCTCAGAGAGGTGTTGGAATTGGTCTCAAATCTCATCGACAACCAATGAAAGGACTTATAGCAGAATCAAATCACTCCTAGCCGTGAAGGGCACTTGGTCTTGCTGGAAGAGGCTTACTACGGTTTATTTGTTAATATTTTATTTATTTGCAAGCACAGAGAGAAAGAAAGAATGAATGGGTATACCAGGGTCTCTTGCCACTGCAAATGAACTGCAGATGCATGTGTCACTCTGTGCATCTGGTTTTACAGTGGGTACTGGGGAACTGAACTTGGCAGTCAGGCTTTGCCAGCAAGTGTCTTTAACAGCCGAGTCATCTCTCCAGCCCCTCACTGGGGTTTCTTGACCTCTGAAATTCAGGTTAGCCTAGCAACTTTGTCCTCTGCAAGTTTGAGTAGAGCCAAAAAGGACAGGTTTTGTTTTATAATAGCAGAAAAAGTTAAGATAAAGCAACGAATAGTACAAATTCTCCCCGGCAGAAATATAAGGAAAGATAAGATCCTGAAACATTGTATGCAATCATTTTTTGTTTGTTTGTTCTTTGTTTTCAAGGTAGGGTCTCACTCTGGCTCAGGCCGACCTGGAATTAACTGTGTAGTCTCAGGGTGGCCTCGAACTCACGCCAATCCTCCTACCTCTGCCTCCCGGGTGCTGGGATTAAAGGCGTGCGCCACCACACCTGGCATATGTGACCATTTCTATCATTCTGGCTACTGTGGGACAGTATGCAATCCAGACTGGCGAAGCAAAATCACGGAAGGTCAATATCATCATAATAGTTAATTATAAATAATAAGATATGACAGGGAGGGGCCTGGGGCTGTGGCTCAGTGGTAGAGTACTGGCCTGGCATGCCAGTATGAGGCCCTGGGTTCCACCTTGCACACCATCACAACGTAGTTCTTGTTTGGAGAACTGGTGAGTTCTTTGTAGAGTCTAGCTATTCCGTGTACAGCCGGCAAAGATTTTTCTCCCACTCTGTAGGCCGCCTCTTCACTAGGCGCCTTTGCTGTATAGAACCCGTTCAGTTTCATGAAGTCACATTTCTCAATTACTGGCCTTATTTCTCAAGAAACCGAGTCCTACTCAGAAAATATTTATCTACACTTATATTTTGAAGTATTGTCCCAACTTTTCCCTCTAGAAATGTCAGGTTCGTGTTTTACATCAAAGTCATCAATTCGTTTGGAGTTGATTTTTGTGCAGGATGAGAGAGAAAGCTCGAATTCCATTCTTTTGCGTGTAGGTAGGCTGTTTTCCCAACACCGTGTTTTAAAGAGCCTCGTTTCTCTCCAGTGAGTGCTTTGGACATTTTTAAAAAATACTGTATTTATTTATTTGCAAGCAGAGAGAGAAGGGAGAAGAGAGACAGAGAGAATGGATGCACCAGGGCCTCCAACTGCTGCAAAGGAACTCCAGATGCATGCACCACTTTGTGCATCTGGCTTTTCTCCTTAGGCTTTGCAGGCAACTTCCTTAACCATTGGGCTATCTCTCCAACACCATTTTTTGGGCATTTTTGTCAAAAATCAGGTGGCTGTAGCTACATGGGCTTATTTCTAGATCTTTTATTTTGTTCCATTGACAGACATGCCTATTTTCTGCTAGTACCATGCTGCTTTTGTTACTATGGCTCTGTAACGTACCTTGAAATCAGAAATGGTGACACTTCTGGTTTAATTAAGTGAATTAATTAATTTAGTTATTTATTGCTCATCGTTGTCTCCGTAGGGACACATGAAGTAGGAATATTCGTTTACTTGGTGTTAAAATGACTGAATTTTTAGGTTGGAGATTGGCTCAGCAGGTTAGAGCACTTTCCATTCAAGGATGAGGGCCTGAGACCACCTGAGTTTGTTTCCCCAGCACCCACATAAACAACTGGGTGTGGCTACATGTGTCTGTAACCTCAGTCCTGTGGGGAACAAAACCCAGAGAATTTCTGCTGCTCATGAAAACAGCAAGCTTTAGAGTCAGTGACAAAGTCCTTCTCAAAGAAACATGATGTAGGGGCACCCACCCAACATTCTCCTTTGGCCTCTGCATGCATACACACACGAGTGTGCACATGTGCACATATGCATACAGATGCCACTTACACACAACACACATACTACATTCATGCCCACGGGGGAAAAAAAAGTCAGTATTTAGAGATTTCCATGAGGAAAAAGTAGTGAATATGGAGGTCACATGACAAGATCATTTAACTCATTTTAACCACAGAAGGTGGATGCTTCTGAACATCTTGCCCTGAGGACCAATATTCTAGTATTATAAGGGTACAAAATATACACCAAGCTTGGCCTCTATGTCCCAGCCAAGTATGCCATGTGACTCTGAAAGCAACAGGAAATTATTGCAAGGCTCCTGGGAATTCTTTACATTATGCATGTGTGTATGTGGTTTGACTCTATAACTCTGGATTTACAAACCACATATACACCATATATACAGTGCTTTGTGAATGATATAAGGCATTTTCCACAGTCGATGTAGGGTCTTGCTCTAGCCCAGGCTAACCTGGAATTCACTATGTAGTCTCAGGCTGGCCTTGAACTCACAGCAATCCTCGAACCTCTGCTTCTCAAGTGCTGGGATCAAAGGTGTGTGCCACCACAACCAGCTACATAGTAGTTTCAGTGCGGGCAATTTGTGCCTTGTACAGTATGTGCAGAATATGATAACACACACATCAGGATTTGTCTTTGTGAGCTACACAGTCCCCTTGGCCAGACAGACAGACGGGAAAATATGACCCTTGGTAGGTGACTATATTCTCACTCAAGATGGCAAAGAAGGTGACCCCACTTCTTCATGGTCTTCTCTCTGGCCTGGGTGAACTTTCCCCCCTGTGGGCTGGCTTGGTTGGCTTTATGGGAGCTGCACAGTACTGGATGTATCATGCCTGGACCAACCAGCACCTTCAGCTTCATTTCAGGGACTAATCAGGGACCCTGGGGGGGGGGTGGCAGCTTCTCTCATTTGATAAATATCCAGCACCCACTGGGGCTGGTGGATTTTCCAGCTCTGGATCTCCTCCTCTCAGAGGAGTTTTTTCTCTGTCTGACTTTGCCTTTGGCTTTGAAATAACCTTTATTCCTTCAATTTTTTATAAGTTATTTGAGAGAGGCAGAGGAAAAGAGCTGGAGACTGACCATGGCCATGCCATATTGCTCCTGCAGACGCGCTCCAGACACATGAGCTTTAACCCCAGCACTTGGGAGGCAGAGGTAGGAGGATCGACGTGAGTTCAGGGCCACCCTGAGACTCCATAGTGAATTCCAGGTCAGCCTGGGCTAGAGTGAGACCCTACCTCGAAAAACCAAAAAAAAAAAAAAAAAAAAAAAACCCAAGAAACCCAAGAAACCCAATAACAAAAAACAAACAAACAAAAAAGATTTCTCCTAGCTGGGCATGGTGGCACACGCCTTTAATCCCAGCACTCAGGAGGCAGAGGTAGGAGTATCACCATGAGTTCGAGGCCAACCTGAGACTACATAGTGAATTCTAGGTCAGCCTGAGCCAACATGACACGCTACCTCAAAAAAAAAAAAAAAAAAGATTTCTCCTTATACTATGGCATTTTTACATAAGGCATGATGCAGTCCTAACTTCATGAAATGTGCATTGCAACAAATGAAAATCAATATAAAATGGCATAGGCCTATAATCCCACCATGGGATGTAGAGGCAGTAGAATCAGGAGTTCAAAGCCAGCCTGAGCTACATGAGACCCTGTCTCAAAGAACACAAAAAAAAGGCTGGAAAGCCGGGTGTGGTGGCGCACGCCTTTAATCCCAGCACTCGGGAGGCAAGAGGTAGGAGGAAATCGCCGTGAGTTCGAGGCCACCCTGAGACTCCATAGTGAATTCCAGGTCAGCCTGGGCTAGAGTGAGACCCTACCTGGAAAAACAAAAACAAAAGCAAAAACAAAAACAAAAAAACAGGCTGGATAAATGGCTCAGCGGTTAAGGCACTTGGCCTGCAAAGCCTAAGGACTGGAATTCGCTTCCCCTAGACCCACATAAAGACAGATGCACAAGGAGGCACATGTGTCTGGAGTTCATCTGTAGCAGCTAGAGGTCCTGCCATGCCCATCCTATCTGTCTTTCTCTCTATTGAAGGAAAAAAAAAAAAAAAAAAACCAGGGCTGGGAGATTGCTTAATGGTTAGGGCACTTGCCTATGAAACTTAGGGACACAGGTTAACAAATAACTTTTTGTTGTTGTTGTTGTTTTGGTTTTTTTTGAGGTAGGGTCTCACTATACCTCAGGCTGACTGGAATTCACTATGTAGTCTCAGGATGGCCTCAAACTCTCGGTGATCCTCCTACCTCTGCCTCCTAAGTGCTGGGATTAAAGGCGTGAGCCACCACACCTGGTTAAAAATATTTTTAAAGAAGAACACAAAAATCAAACACTGTCACAGCTGCCCTCAACTCATTCCATGGCTAATAGGTTAGACATTAATACACTCACGGCCACATCTTGGCTCCAGTTGTAAACTCTTGGGGCTATATAAATGATGATGGAAATAGTGAAAGATCATCCTCCCCAATCAATGAAAGAGTTGATGATCACATTTAAAGTGCTCCACATTCCCTAATGAGGTCATTCATGTCTTACTTCTGGGATCGGGACTCTACCTGCAAGGTACAGTTGTGGAAACTGAGTCACAGGAGATGGGCAATTGCTAGTTGGTTCAGTATTGTAGGAGAGCAGTGTCACCATCCTTCCACCTGGAGAGGCTCCAAGCCTCTTTGGCCAAGCTGGAGAGAGGTCAGAAGGAAGGAGGAGTAGGTCTTGGAGAATACTACAATATAGAAGGATTTCAGGACCAGCAAGAAACCAGACACATTTTCATGGGAAGCCAGAGCCAGTGATTTCTCATAACCAGGAAGTCAAGGAGAAGCAGCAATCCAAACCGAAGACTCTTCTCCAACCTTCATTTTCCCAAAACACGAAACTCCTTTCTTAACTTCTGACATAAAATCAGAAAAAGTCACGGCAGCGCAACTCTTACCACAGGGAAGGAAACAGAAAAGAGAGAAGACCATTTGGGGATTAGAAAGAGAAGGGGCCTCCTTCTCCTTCATCAATACTTTTGAAAGGGTGGCTGGAAGACACTGACTAATGACACGTGACCTCTGGATTCTCCGCGAGGCAGCAGGCCTGGCCTGCACTCAGCGGGGACCCCTCTGCCAGTTAGGGGTCACTCTGTCAGTGCTTTATTAGCTCCCTCCAGTCTCAGGGCAAAGTCCTGCTGTTCGGGCCATTTACAGCTTTGATTGAAGAAAGCTATTCAGAGCGGGGAGGAGATCTGTTTGTTTTCAGGAGGAAGCCTCCAGCGCACTGTCCCAACCCAGCCCCCCCCCCCCATCACCACCACCACCGCCTCGTGTTTCCAATGCTGCTGAAGAGATAAAAGCCTTACCTCCTTGTGACCTGCATTGGACGGTAGAAACCCCGGCTCAGCATGCAATCATAGAGGCATATCATGCTGCATACATTATCCTGTGATTGACATGTTTTCTTCCAGCTCCAACTTAAAGGGGAAGCAACTTGGGGCAGGGGACAGAACCAAGAAGCCTGGCTAGCTTCCTCAAGTGCCTGCTATTCACCAAGGGCCTGATGGAAAACTTCTTAGGTATACCACACCTCACTCGCACAAGCAGCTCCAGGAGGTAAATGGTACTTATCTCTGTGACATGCATGAGAGGACAGGGTCGGAGACGCTGAGCTATTTTCCCAGTGACTCCAAGGCAGGCAGCAGAAGGTACATTTTGCTGCAAGAAAACTTTCACAAAGGGACTGGGATGTGGCTTGGTGTGGTCCAGCACTTGCCTAGCATGCATGAGGCCCTGGGTTTGACCCTTGGCACTGAAAAGAAAATCCACAAGAATTTAAAAAAATATATATTTTAAACCGGGTGTGGTGGTGCATGCCTTTAATCCCAGCACTCGGGAGGTAGAGGTAGGAGGATCGCTGTGAGTTCGCGGCCACCCTGAGACTCCATAGTGAATTCCAGGCCAGCCTGGGCTACAGTGAAACCCTACCTTGAAAAACGAATATATATATATATATATATATATATATATATATATATGTATGTATGTATTTAGCTGAGCGTGGTGGCACATGCCTTTAATCCCAGGGAGGGCAGAGCTAGGAAGATCACCATGAGTTCAATGCTACCCTGAAACTACATAGTGAATTCCAGGTTAGCCTGGGCTAGAGTGAGACCCTACCTCACCTTAAAAAAAGAAATAATGATTTAGGGATGAAGAGGTGGCTCAGCAGTTAACCCTACCTCAAAAAGGGGGCTGATGCTGGAGAGATGTCTTAGTGGTTAAAGTACTTGTCTGAGAAGACCTTGTGTCCAGATTTGACTCTCCAGGACCCACGTAAGCCAGATGCACAAGGTGGCACATGCTTCTGGAGTTTGTTTGCGGTGGCTAGAGGCCCTGGTGTGCCCATTCTCTCTCTCTTTAAGTAAATAAATAAATAAATAAATAAATAAATAAAACATTAAAAACAAGAAAGACGGGCTGGAGAGATTTGCTTAATGGTTAAGGTTCTTGCCTGCAAAGCCTAAGGACCCAGGTCTGATTCCCCAGTACCCACATAAGAGAGAGGCATGAGGTGGCACATGCATCTGGAGTTCATTTGCAGAGGTTGGAGACCCTGGTGTGCCCTCTCTCTCTCTCTCTATCTGCCTCTCTCCCTTGCTCTGTCTCAAATAAATAAATAAAAAAAGAAAGAAAGGAGGGAGCTGGGTGTGGTGGCACATGCCTTTAATCCCAGCACTTGGGAGGCAGAGGCAGGAGGATCGCCATGAGTTCAAGGCCACTCTGAGACTACATGGTGAATTACAGGTCAGCTAGGGCTAGAGTGAAACCCTACCTTGAAAAACCAAAAACAAATAAATTTTAAAAATAAAATATATTTTTTATTTATTTGAGAGAGAGAGGAAGAAACAGAGAGAGAGAGAATGGGTGCACTAGGGCCTCTAGCCACTGCAAATGAACTCCAGACACATGTACCACCTTGTGCATCTGGCTTATGTGGGTACTGGGGCATTGAGCCTGGATCCTTAGGCTTCACAGGCAAGCACCTTAACTGCTAAGCCATCGTTCCAGCCTCTCACTACTTTATTTTATTTATTTATTTATCTTTGGTTTTTCAAGGTAGGGTCTTACTGTAGCCCAGGCTGACCTGGAACTCACTATGTAGTCTCAGGGTGGCGTCAAACTCATGGTGATCCTCCTACCTCTGCCTCCCAAGGGCTGGGACTAAAGGTATGTGTCACCACGCCAGGCTTCTTTATTTTAATTCTATACACCTGCCATAGTATATGGTCATTTTAGTTTAATAATGGGAAAATATCTTGAGACATGATTAGACCTTGAGGTGGGGGCAGAGGGGCCTGTGCTGGGGCTGGAATCCAAAGCCTTGTGCTTGCTTGTTAACGAAGTGCTCTATCCCTGAGCTATGCTTGTTAGCCCTGTTGTTAGGCACGTTCATCTCTGAGCAAATATCAGAGTACACTTAAACTAAGACGGCTATGACATCACTAGCCAGTATAAACTTAGGGACTACTATGGTAGATGCAGTCCATTATTGACGGTGATGTTGTGATGCAACATACGACTTACGTGTGGTATGGTCCACTCATATGGAAAGAGTATGTTGCAGTCAGGTTTGCATTGCTGGCAGAAATCACCCAACCAACAGCAGACTGCGGGGGGAAAAAGAGGGGGTTTATTTTGGCTTACAGACTCAAGGGGAAGCTCCACCGTGGCAGGGGAAAATGATGGCATGAGCAGAAAGTGGATGTCACCTTCTGATCAACATCAGGTAGACAACAGGAACAGGAGAATGTGCCAAACACTGGCAAGGGGACATGGCTGTAATACCCATAAGCCCGCCCCCAGCAATACACTGCCTCCAGGAGGCATTAATTCCCAAATCTCCATCAACTGGGAACCTAGCATTCAGAGCACCTAAGTTTATGGGGGACACCTGAATCAAACCACCACAGAGTATATTGTTCTGTCCACTCCTATATTCACCGTGCCTTAAAATAGTGCGAGAGCCCCAGTGCAGTGGATGCTCTGTAAACATCTACTGAATGAATGAATGTCCTCTGTTAACTAATTTCCCAGTGCTAGCATAAGAATTCAAGTAAATTAAGCCAGACGTGGTGGCACGCGCCTTTAATTCCAGCACTCGGGAGGCAGATGTAGGAGGATGACTGTGAGTTTGAGGCCACCCCGAGACTTCATAGTGAAGTCCAAATTCCAAGTCAACCTGAGCTAGAGTGAGACCCTACCTTGAAAAACCAAAAAGAAAGAAAGAAAGAAAGAAAGAAAGAAAGAAAAGAAAAGAAAAGAGAAGAGAAGAAAGAAAAAAAATTCATGTGAATTAACATTGCTTAACTTCCGGAATCTCGGTGTAGTCATCTGTAATATGGGAGTCCTAGCAGCCATGATGACCATAAGAGGCTGGGAGAGAGGGCTCAGTGGGTAAAGTGCTTCTGCACAAGCACGAGGACCTGAGTTTGAATCCCCAGCACCCATGTAAAAGCCTGGTGGCCTATGCCTATGATCCCAGCTCTGGGGAGATAGACGGGAGAATCTGTGGGGCTTGCTGGCAAGCTAGTTTAGCTAAATTAGTGAACTATAGGTTCAGAGAGAGAGAGAGACAGAGACACTACCTCAAAAAATGAGATGAAGCCAGGCGTGGTGGTGCACGCCTTTAATCCCAGCACTCGGGAGGCAGAGGTAGGAGGATCGTGGAGAGTTCGTGGCCACCCTGAGACTACATAGTGAATTCCAGGTCAGCCTGAGCCAGAGTGAGACCCTACCTCAAAAAAAAAAAAAAAATGAGATGAAGAGCTGGAGAGATTGCTCAGTGGTTACGGCACTTGCCTGCAAAGCCTAATGACCAGGGTTCAATTCCCCAGTATCCATGTGAAGACAGATGCATAAAGTGGTGTGTGGTGCATGTATATGGAGTTCATTTGCAGTGGCAAGAGGCCCTGGTATGACTATTCTCTCTCTCTCTCCTTGCAAATAACTATATAAAAATTTAAAACTGTATTTAAATCATGAGATGGAGAGCAATTTAGGAACATATCCAATATCTACCTCTGCCATCTACAACATGCACACACTCATGCACCCACGCACAAATATGCACACCACACAAACATACACGTACAAAAAAAGTAAGTAAGTAAATAAGAGCCAGGTGTGGCGGCACACACACCTTTAATGCCAGCACTTGGGAGGCTGAGAAAGGAAGATGGCCACGAGTATGAGGCCAGCCTGGGTTACAGAGCGAGTTCCAGGTCAGCCTGGACTAGAGTAAGACCCTGCTTCCAAAAACAAATAAACAAAAGTAAATAAAAATCATATCACCAGGACTATTTATCTCATAGAGCCTCTGTAATGTCTAAAAGCATTTTGCAAATTGCACATCATTATACAGATGTGAGTTATTCTTGCTATTTTAAGGATTTACTACAGCCTCCATTTCCTCATCTATAAAGGAGTTATTTACATCTACACTTCCTGCTTAGTTGAGGTATTGTGGGGAATGAATAAGATAATGAATGTTTAAATGCTTTGTAAACTATAAAGCGATATGCAGCTATAAAAGGTAATTATCTGAGGTCAGCATAGAGACCATGGAACTTGGAGTTCAAAACACCTGGGCTGGGATTCTTTTTATAAATACTTTATTTATTCATTTATTTGAGAGAGATACCGATACAGGCAGAGAGTGACCTCCAGCCACTGCAAACAAACTCCAGACACATGCGCTAAGCCATCTCTCCAGCCTCGTGGGTTGGAATTTTTTATCCTGTCAGTTTCTAACCCAGAAGAAAGCTCTGGATCTTAGATCTATAAATCATCCACTCATCAAATGCATGGTGAAGGCTCAGAGCTTGTCTAGCCTGGTCTGCCCCTTGGGAGATGGTGACAGCTTGTTACTGGCCCAGGTACAGCTCTCTGGGGCCTTTGTTCCAAGCCCAGCAGGGCTTGTTTCCTCCTTAGTTGAGTGGTAATAATTACACCAGCCCCTAAGGATGCTGTCTTTTAATTAATATTTATAAGGTGCTTAAAACTCCTCCCTTAAATGCACACAGATTCCAAAGTGGGTCTTATTGCCCCAGGACTCTGCACACGACCACAGACTCCTGCTGGCTTCTCCAAATGATTCAAAGCTCTAAATTTGGGCATTTGTTTTGATGGTCAGAAAGATGCTATTTTTGTAGAAAAGTTGAACTTCATTTTCCCAGCAAGTGAGTCTTGTCTCTCAGCTTTGAGTTGAGAGTTGATCCAACACACACACAAGGCCCGGACCAACGTTCCCTTGGCTGTGTAGTGTGAGTTTCTAGAAAGGGTAGCAAATGGAGCAAGAAATGTACCTCCACAGGCTATGGGGATGGCTCAGCACTTAAAGACATTTGCTTGCAAAGCCTCATGGCTCAGGTTCGATTCCCCGGTACCCACGTAAAGCCAGGTTCACATGTGTCTGGAGTTTGTTTGCAGTGGCAAGAGGCCATGGCACAGCACACCCATTCTCTCTCTCTGCCTGAGAACAAATACTAAAGATAGCCTGGTGTGGTGGCACACACCTTTAATCCCAGCACTTGGGAGGCAGAGGTAGGAGGATCACCATGAGTTCAAGGCCATCCTGAGACTACATAGGGAATTCCAGGTCAGCGTGGGCTAGAGTGAAACCCTACCGCGAAAAACGAAGAAAAAAAAAAGAGAGAGAGAAAAAGAAGGAAAGAAAGAAAGAAGGCTGGGGAGATGGCTTAGCAGTCAGTTAAGGTTCTTGTCTATAAAGCCTAGCAACCCAGGTTCAATTCCCTATTACCCACTTAAAATCAGGTGCAAAATTGGTGCATGTATCTGGAGTTCATTTGCAGCAGCTAGAAGCCTAGTGCACCCATTCTGTCTATCTCTCTTCTGTCTAGCCTTCTTTGCTTGCAAATAAATGAATAAAAAATATTTTTTAAAGCTGGGAGTGGTGGTACAAGCCTTTAGCCCAGCACTTGGGAGAAAAAGGCGGGAGGATCACTGTGAGTGTGAGGTCACCCTGAGACTGCATCGTGGATTCCAGGTCAGCCTGGGCTAAAGCAAAACTTTACCTTGAAAAACCAAACCCTATCTATCTATCTATCTATCTATCTATCTATCTATCTATCTATCTATCTCTATATCTATAGATATAGATTTTTTAAGAAAGAAAGGTAACCCCAAACTTACCTTCACTTATCTTCACCCAGGGTTGTGCTGCCAGTCAGGCTGAGGTCTCAAAAACTGGCTGAGGTCCAAGCCAGGGGTCAGGGTGGGGAAAGAGTAGCTGCAGGGCTGCTAGCCCTCCACACCAGGCCTGCCCGTTGCTCAGCAGGAAGTAAGGATGGGCACTGTGAGAGCCAGGTCCATGTGGCCCAGGTGACAACCTCTCAGAGCCCTACTTCTATCTGGCTCAGAAAGTGTAGAGTGACTAGTGTCCTCCTGAGACTAGGGCTACACTCTCATATTGCAGCAATTCTTACAGGATCCAATGTCCATGGGAATATAAAATAGGTATACAGCGCTGGAGAGATGGCTTAGTGGTTAAGGCACTTGCCTGCAAAGCCTAAGGACTTAGGTTCGATTCTCCAAGACCCATGTAAGCAAGATGCACAAGGTGGCGCATGCGTCTGGAGTTCGTTTGCAGTCAGGAGGCCCTACTGTGCCCATTCTCATTCTCTCTATCTATCTGCCTCTTTCGCTCTCAAATAAGTAAAAAAAATATATACATATATATATGTATATATATATTAAAAATAAAATAGGTATACAAATCAAATATTTGCTGATAAATTAGAGAAAAATGTATTTTAAAATAATTCTTGGGGGCTGGAGAGATGGCTTAGCAGTTAAGCGCTTGCCTGTGAAACCTAAGGACCCTGGTTCGAGGCTCAATTCCCCAGGACCCACGTTAGCCAGATGCACAAAGGGGCACACGTGTCTGGAGTTCATTTGCAGTGGCTGGAGGCCCTGTCATGCCCATTCTCTCTCTCTATCTGCCTCTTTCTCTCTCTCTCTGTCACTCTCAAATAAATAAATAAAAATAAACAAAAAAATTAAAAAAAAAAAACTTCTTGGGCTGAAGAGATGGCTTACCTGTTAAGTTGCTTGCCTACAGAGCCAAAACACCAAGGTTCAATTTCTCCAGGGCCCACACAAGCCAGATACACAAGGTGGACATGTGTCTGGAGTTCATTTACAGGCCCTGGTGTGCCCGTTCTTTCTATCTCAAATAAATAAATATAAATATTAAAAATAATCATAATAATTGTTGACCCACCAGGTACGGTGGTGCATGCCTTTAATCCCAGCACTTGGGAGGCAGAAGTAAGAGGATCACCATGAGTTTGAGGCCACCCTGAGACTACATAGTGAATTCCAGGTCAGCCTGGGCTAGAGTGAGACCCAACCCCACAAAAACAAAATAGTAATTATTATGTATATAATATAATCATATATATTATAATGTGTATATTATATGTATAATTTATATTATTATTATTATTGGGGCTGAGAAGATGGTTCAGTGGTTAAATGCATTTGCTGGCAAAGCAGGTCAACTCTGGTTCAATTACCCAGCACCCACGTAAAGCCAGATGCACAAGGTGGGGCATGCGTCTGGAGTTTGCAGCGGCTGAAGGCCCTGGTGTGCCCGTTCTCTCTTTCTCTATCTGCCACCTTCTCTCTCTCTCAAATAAATATATAAATAAAAAAAGTTAAATTTATTTATTTGCAAGCAAAGATAGAAAAGAGACAGAGAGAATGAGGATAGGTGCCCTAGGCCCTCCCACTGATGCAAATGAACTCCAGATGCATGTGCCACCATGTGTATCTGGCTTTACATGGGCACTGGGAAATCAAACCAAATTATTAGGCTTTGCAGGCAAGTGCCTTAACCACTGAGCAATCTCTCCAGCCCACAAATGATAAATTTTTATTTTCTTTAGCTGTGCAGTAGTCCATGGATAACATTTTCTTTATCACATCTGTGCCTTTTGTTATCACAAACGTTCATCAGTTGCACACACAGGTTGATTCCATGTCTTGGCTATTATCGATTGTGCTGAGAACCTGGGAGCACAGTTGCTTTTTCAACATCATGAGCCCCTTTGCTTTGGCTGTGTACCCAGGAATGGGATGTCTACCGTCCACCATGAGGCTGTCATTTCCAAGGGCGTGGTCTGTGTGATTCCCTCATGCTCTGTGCCCTGAAGACATTGGAAGGATGCCAGGTATGTAAGATGTTCAACTGACAGTTATTGACTACATACATATCTCTTGTATTTATGACAGGGAACATTTTCGGCTGTAAACTTCATTCACTTAGTCTTCACATCCACAGTACAAATGGGTCATCATTTATCTAACAAGTCCCTATGAAAGGATGATTAAACTGCCCTATTTGAATCACAAAGAGGCAGCCATAAGTATCTTTGGGCATATTTGTTTCATGCTTTTGTGAGTAGACCCTCCTCCAGGTGCATAAAAGCCAGGGGAGAAAGCCGGGCGTGGTGGCACACGCCTTTAATCCCAGCACTCGGGAGGCAAGGGTAGGAGAATCACCGTGAGTTCGAGGCCACCCTGAGACTACATAGTGAATTCCAGGTCAGCCTGGGCCAGAGTGAGACCCTACCTTGAAAAACCAAAAAAAAAAAAAAAAAAAAATGTGGCTAATAGTAGAACACTTGAGTATAACGGGTACGAAGCCCTGGGCTTGAACCCCAATACCAATAAGTCAGTAAACATTTAGCTTTTGAGAGGAACCTGGTTAAAGAACACGCACGTGTTACAATTGATGTGCATTGTCTCACTGCTGCTCTCTGTGGGACCCAGTTGTACCCCCAGCAAAATAACAAGGAAGTAACCGCCCTGGAATACCCACCGTGCACCACCACACCAGGAAATTTGTTCTTTTAAAAAAATATATTAGGCCGGGCGTGGTGGCGCACGCCTTTAATCCCAGCACTCGGGAGGCAGAGGTAGTAGGATCGCCGTGAGTTTGAGGCCACCTTGAGATACATAGTGAATTCCAGGTCAGCCTGAGCCAGAGTGAGACCCTACCTCGAAAAACCAAATATATGTGCATATATATATATATTTTTTTATTTATTTTATTTTATTTTATTTTATTTTATTTTTTGCAAGGAGATAGAATGAGAATGGGCGCAACAGGGCCTTTAACCACTACAAACTCCAGATGTATGCACCACTTTGTGCATCTGGCTTTACCTAGGTCCTGGGGAATCAAACCCCAGGTCATTAAGTTTTGCAGGCAAGCGCTTTAGCCATTGAGCAATCTCTCCAACCCAAGTTATAGATAGCTTTATTATTTTTATTTTTTTTAATATTTTGTTTTATTTGTTTACTTGAAAGACAGAACGAGGCAGAGGAAGAGAGAAAGAGAGAGAAAGAATGAGCATGCCAGGGCCTCCAGCCACCGCAAACAAATGGGGGTGGGCCACTTTGTGCATCTGCCTTAAATGGGTCCTGGGGAATCGAACTGAGGTCCTTTGGCTTTGCAGGCAAGAGCCTTAACCACTAAGCAATCTCTCCAGCCCAACTTTATTATTTTTAGAGATATTTTTATTAATTTGTTTGTTTGTTTATTATTTATTTACTTGTAAGCAGAGGGAGACAGAGAGAGAGAGAGAGAGAGAGAGAATGGGCATGCTAGGGTCTCTAGCCACTGCAAACAAATTCCAGATGTGCATCTGGCTTTATGTGGCTACTGGGGAATTGAACCAGGGTCATTTGGCTTTGCAGACAAGTGCCTTAAGTACTGAGCCATCTCTCCAGTCCTAGAAAACTTTAATATGTATGTTATAAATTACGGTTTTGTGGTTTGTACTTTTGCTACTTTTTAAGGGAAAATTTTCCCATTTCTATATAACTAAGTTCTCATTCTTTTCTGCTGTGGCCTCTTATTTTGTATCCTGTTTTAAAAGACATCCTACAGAAATTTCTTTTTTTCGCTATTTGTTTTATTTGTTTTTGTTTGAGACAGGGTTTCACGTAGTCCACAATGGCCTCAAACTCACTATGCAGCCAAGGCTGGCCTTGAGCTCCTGATCCTCTGCTTCTATCTCTCAGTGCTGGGATTTAGACGTACATCACCATACTCGGCTCCCAGGAACCTCTTAAAAAGTACAGATTCATGAATCCAGCCCACAGGACTCTGAGGTAATGGTTCCAGATTGAGGGTGAGGTCAGGATTTCTCTGCAAGTGAGTGAGAAACAGTCAGTCAGTCACACTAACTCCACAACAAGCAGTGTCCTCAGGCCGGGACCAGACAGCATCGCAACACCCTGTAGAGCATGGTAGGACTGCCGGCCAAGTGGAGATGGAGCATATGGGCACTCGGGAAAAGCTTGCATCCAAACGAGGGATCTAGGGGGAGGTGCCAGCCCAGTGCTGACTTTCCAGAGAGAGCTCACAGGACTGGGGCCCAAGGACAGTGGGTCCCCAGAACTAAGTCTCCATGGTTCGTACTAGATAGATTCACCAACCCTAGAAGTTAAGTGAAGCTTCTTAGAAAAAAACAAAACAAAACAAAACAAAAACACTTTTATTTATATATTTGAGACAGAGAGAAAAAGAGAGAGAGAGGGAGAGAAAAATATAGGTATATCAGGATCTCTTGCCACTGCAAAGGAACTCCAGACACGTGGACCACTTTGTGCCTCTGGCTTTATGTGGGTGCTGGGGAATTGAACCTGAGCCATTAGGCTTTGCAAAATAAAATAAAATAAAATAAAATAAAATAAAATAAAATAAAATAAAATAAAATAAAATGCCTTTAACCACTGGGTCATCTCCCCAGCCCAAGATATGACTTCTTGCCAACCTTCTTTCCCTTCCATTTGGTCTAGAAATAAGACAGTCTAGTTAGACAGAAGGCCTTCTTTTTTTAAAATTATTTATTTATTCATTTATTTGAAAGAGAGAGAGAGAGGCAGGTAGAGAGAAAGAGAGAATGGGTGTGCCAGGGCTTCCAGCCACTGCAAATGAACTCCAGACACATGTGCCACCTTGTGCATCTGGGTTATGTGGGTCCTGGGGAATTGAACCAGGGTTTTTAGGCTTTGCAGGCAAATGCCTTAAGCGCTAAGCCATCTCTCCAGCCCCAGAAGGCCTTCTTTATACACTTCCTCTGCATATACACTATTCTTTGTTGTTGTTTTTTTCTTTTTTGTGGCAGGAGTGTGTAGGGTTTCACTCTAACCAGGTTAACCTGTAATTCACTATGTAGTCCCAGGCTGGCCTCGAACTCATAGTAATCCTCCTACTTCTGCCTCCCATGTGCTAGGAATAAAGATGTGCCCCAATATGCCTGGCTCACATACTACTTTAAAAAAAAAACATTTTTTTATTTGTTTATTTGCAAGAGAGAGAGTGGGTACACAAGGGCTGCTAGAAAACTCCAGATGCATACATCATTTTGTGTGTCTGGCTTTATATGGACCCTGGGGAATTGAACCCAGGCTGGTAGGCTTTGCAAGCAAACAGCTATAACTGTCGAGCCATCTCGCCAGCCTCTACACAACCACTCTTTCTTCTTGATGTCTCTCCTCCCCAGACTTTCCATATGGCCCCTGTTTGGCCTCATCTGGTTCCTGGAAGCCCCCCCGCTCCAGGCCAGTCTATTTAAACTGAGAGCCCTAATGCTCACACTCATCATTCTACTCCGACCACTTAGGGCAAACTCAAGTTTGACCACATTTTTGTTTGTTTGTTTGTTTTTGAGGTAGGGTTTCATTCTAGCTCAGGCTGACCTGGAATTCACTATGTAGTCTCAGGGTGGCCTTGAACTCTTGGTGATCCTCCTACCTCTGCCTCCCAAGTGCTGGGATTAAAGGCATGTGCCACTATACCCAGCTTTGACCACATTTTTTTCTTTAAATTTTTTTATCTTCATTTTTTATTTATTTATTTGAGAGTGACAGACAGAGAGAAAGAGGCAGAGAGAGAGAGAGAGGGAATGGGCGTGCCAGGGCTTCCAGCCACTGCAAACGAACTTCAGATGCGTGCGCCCCCTTGTGCATCTGGCTAACGTGGGTCCTGGGGAACTGAGCCTCGAAACCGGGGTCCTTAGGCTTCACAGGCAAGCGCTTAACCGCTAAGCCATCTCTCCAGCCCTTTGACCACATTTTTAAAAAGTATTTTTATTTATTTATTTGCAAGGAGAGAGAGAGGAGAGAGAGAGAGGGAGGGAGAGAGAGAGAGAGGGAGAATGGGTATGCCAGGACCTCTAGCCACTGCAGTTGAACATCAGATGCATACATCACTTTGTACATCTGGCTTTATGTGGGTACTGGGGAATTGAACCCAAGTCATTAGGTTATGCAAGCAAGTGACTTAACCGCTGAGCCATCTCCCCAGCCCTTGACCATGCTCTTTAACATGTTCAGTGTCTGTCTGTCGTCTGTCTCTGTATGTGTAGGCATCCATGCCATGAGACCCAGGACCAAACCCATGTTTGTCTATCATCATTCTTCGAGAGCCCAGGGCAGTGTCTGGTGCAAAGTGGGTACTCAGTGGGCACTTAAAAAAATATGGCCAGGCCGGGCGTGGTGGCGCACGCCTTTAATCCCAGCACTTGGGAGGCACAGGTATGAGGATTGCTGTGAGTTCAAGGCCACGCTGAGACTACAGAGTGAATTTCAGGTCAGCCTGGGCTAGAATGAGACCCTACCTCGAAAAATCCCAAGACAGGTAGGAGGATCACTGTGAGTTTGAAGCCACCCTGAGGCTACATAGTGAATTCCAGGTCAGCCTGGGCTAGAATGAAACCCTACCTTGCAAACCCCAAAAAAAAAATTATTTATATATATAAATATATAATATTTAATATAACAATATAATATGTACATAAATATATACATGCCCTCAAAGCCTAATGACCCAGGTTCAGTTCGCCAGTGCCCATGTAAAGCTGGATGCACAAAGTGGCGTATGTGTCTGGAGTTTCTTTGCAGTGGCTGGAGGCTCTAGAGGGCCCAGTCTCTCTGTCTTCTATCTCTCTCTGTTTTTCAGTAGATAAATTTAAAAAAGTTAAATAAAAAACGAGGCTAGAGAGATGGTGCAGCGGTTAAAGGCATTCACTTGCAAGGCTTCAGTTCAATGCCTCAGTACCTACATAAAGCCAGGTGCACCAGTGGTGCGTACATGTGTCTGACGTTCATTTGCAGTGGCACTAGGCATGGTGTGACCATTTGTATGCTCTCTCTCCCCCACCCCTTTCTCTCCTTGCAAATTAATGCATATATTTTAAAAATATTTATTTTATTTATTTATTTAAGAGAGTATGGGCATGCCAAAAATGAACTCCAGACGCATGTGCCATATGCATCTGGCTTCATGTGGGTACTGGAGAATGGAACCCTGGCTAAAAGGCTTGCAAGCAAGCGCCTTTAAGTGTTGAGCCATCTCTCCAGGCCGCCACTTTTTTTTTTTTTTTTTTAAGGAAAAATAGACTTCTGCCCTGAAAGCCACATAACTGCCTCCAAATATCTGCTGAGGGAGGGCTGAAAATAAAATGGAGCGAAGCTGACTAAGGAAGCCAAACCCATGGGGACAAAACTCGTAGGTTTGAACAGTAAATTCTTGACCTTTTTATTTCCCTTTCCAAGATTGTCTGTAAAAAAAATAAAAGGGTTTTTAAAAAAAATCCCCAATTACCTTTGAGATGAGACTTCATATGCCAAGTTTTCGCCTGAAGCACATTTTTACAGCTGAGTAATAAATCCCAGAAAAACATGCCTTATGATGGAAACATTGAACTCGTCTGTTCCAACAGGACCACTGTGGCTGTGGAGATGAGGAACATTCTTATCAAAGAAGGAGGGAAAAAGGAAGAAGAATGGGACTGGGTAAATATTTACCCCTGGAGGCGGTGTTGTTGATAATGAGGAATTTGAGCTTTTCGCCCCAAATCAGCTCTTTAATTTTTTGTTTTTTCTTGCAGGGTCATTTTTATGACACTTGAGTTTTCTTCACAATGAAAATACTTGGTTGACTAGGGGGACGTGAGAGTGATGGAGAGGCGTGGAGCTATTTTTATGCCGGTCTTCTTTACAAGCCGTTGAAAGGCCTCAGTTTCATGTCAGAAACGAGGTGTAAATACTGCTATCTTGATCCTCATAATGTCTGGGAGACTCTAGAAGCAGGCATGTTCCAAGAAAAGGAATTATTTTTGGCTATAGCTGTGGTGTTGGGAAAAGAATTCAACTAAGTCTTGGGAAATTGAACCTACTCAGAACCTACTGCATGCTGATAATGGCTGACGAAGCCCCAAAAAGCAACTTTCTCACTCTATGCCTCAGTTTCCCCAGTGACAGTGAAGGTGATTAGTTCAAGGCTGCGGCTGTGGGGTACTGACCAGATATCTTTGTACTTCCCCTCTTCACAAGCAAGGGATGGCTTTTTGAAATCAGTTTCTACATTCTAAACAGACCTGGTCCATGTTGGACAAATATAATACACATTTCATGGGCTAGAGAGAAGACTTAGAGGCTAAGGCACTTGCCTGCACAGACTAAGGACTCATGTTCAACTCTCCAGGTCCCACATAAGCCAGACACATAGTGATGCAAGCATGCAAGGTTGCACTTGTGCACAAGGGGGCACATGTGTCTGGAGTTCGATTGCAGTGGCTAGAGGCCCTGGCATGCCAATTCTCTCTTTCTCTCTCTCTCTCTCTCTCCAGATTTAGTGAG
Source organism: Dipus sagitta (assembly GCA_036346955.1). NCBI lineage: Eukaryota > Metazoa > Chordata > Mammalia > Rodentia > Dipodidae > Dipus > Dipus sagitta. The sequence goes on along the minus strand of CM070777.1, from coordinate 43,397,019 downwards.
GGACTCTATCTCAGGGAAATAAGTGTTGGTATTGGAGGACACCTGGAGTCTTACTTACTCAGGCCTCCATAGTGTGCACTCAGGGCACACACACAAATTAATAAGTAGTTGAGTGTGGCTATGCACACCTTTAATCACACACTCAGAAGGCAGAGATAGAAGGATAACATGAGTTTGAGGCCAGCTAGAGACTACATAGTGAATTCAGGTCAGCTTGGGCTACAGCGAGACCCTACCTTGAAAAACCAAAATGATAATAATAAATAAATAAATAATGTTAGAAATCAAAACTACCAATGCCAGGTGCAATAGTGGCATGTCTGTTATGGGGGAAACCAACTGCTCACTAATTGGACTAGATGCCCACTCTATGGGAGGGAATACATGTCTTGTACTGAAAACCTAGTCAAAAGCCTCTGATGGGGGAAGTCATGAGCCCTAGGTATGTCATGCTTGCTGGTGTCTGGCTAAATGAATATATTATCCCCACCAAACTGTGCTGTAAGCACTTTTCCATATATTAATGCTACTCTCACTTTTGGTTAGAGAAGTGTCTCTTTTCCAATAGCAGTGACCACTGGGGTGACTCAGAAGGCACCACAGTGCTGAGAAGTGACAGAGGAGTGCTCAGCACTGAAATATCTCTATCACACATTCCAAGGCTCAGGGTCGTTGAGGAAGAGGTGGCAGAAAGAATGTAAGAGCCAAAGGATGGGTACGACTGACTGCTTACAATACACTCTTCCAGACACAAAATGGTCTGGATTTCCATGACTTTGCAGTGCCTGGAAGTACCTACACCAGACCATCATAATAGGAAAAGATGATGACATCAAAAGAAACGAGAGACTGATTGAGAGAGGGAAGGAATATGGTGGAGAGTGGATTTATGAAAGGGAAAATGGGGGAAGGGAGGGAGTTATAGTTTATTGTCTATAATCATGGAAGTTATCAATAAGAAAAATAAGTTAAAAGAAAGTTTAGGAGCCGGGCATGGTGGCACACGCCTTTAATCCCAGCACTCGGGAGGCAGAGGTAAGAGGATCGCCGTGAGTTTGAGGCCACCCTGAGACTCCATAGTGAGTTCCAGGTCAGTCTGAGCTAGAGTGAGACCCTACCTCGGAAAACCGAAAAGAAAGAAAGAAAGAAAGAAAGGAAGGAAGGAAGGAAGGAAGGAAGGAAGGAAGGAAGGAAGGAAGGAAGGAAGGAAGGAAGGAAGGAAGGGATAGGGCTGGATAGATGGCTTAGCAGTTAAAGCACTTGCCTGTGAAGCCTAAGGACCCAGGTTCGATTTGCCAGGTCCCATGTAAGCCAGATGCACATGGTGGCGCATGCATCTGGAGTTTGTTTGTGGTGGCTAAACACCCTGGCATGCCCATTTTTTCTCTCTCTCCCTCTTCTGTCTTAAATAAATAAATAAAATCTTTAAAATAAACACAGGAAAGTTGAAAAATAAATAAATAAGCCTACCATTGTCTTTTCCTGACCTAGGAGGACGCGTCCTGCAGGCCGCCACAGTAACAGAGTACATTTGTTCCAGCTGACTTTCACTCAGAGTTGATTTTGTTTCAAACTTGTTTAATTGTAAAAATAATGGAATGTTTGAGAAGACTTAGAAAACAAGTTCACAGATTTATCCCCCGACCCTGACACCCTCAATGACTTTCTGGTGTACATAATTTCTCTTGCCCGTGTGTGGCCTGTGTTTCTCCCTGGTAATGAGAAGCGTATGCCCCAGTGAGACATAAGAGTTGAGGAGTCCAGAGAACACGTGGGTTGTTTTGCTTCTTTTTCCTTTTCTTTTCTTTTTCTTTCTTTCTTCCTTTCTTTCCTATACTTATAAACACATCTGAATAACATCCCTCTCACAATGGACTGGGTTGTTGTTGTTGTTGTTTTTTAGCTTTGTTTTCTGTTGAGGCTAATTCAATTAAATATTATTTGAAATTCTATTGATTATTTACTTATTTTGAATATTGCCAAGTGGCTTTGAGCTCCCTTGTCACCATGAGAGTTAAGCCCTTTGCCCCAACTACCTCTGCCAGTAGTCAGAGCTGACTTATTGCTGGTAGAACATAGCCAAGTTGGCTCCAGCATGCGCCGGCGCACAGCACGGGAGCCCATCAGCTGCGCACAGTAGCACTGGGTCTGCATTGTGCCACGTTGCCTAGGTAACCAAGAGCCAGCCCCAGCAATGGAGTTGAGTGGGAGCCGGGAAACAGTTCCCATCACTCACCCCCAGCCCAGCTCCTTCTGAAATAATCAGCTGGTCTCTGTTAGTCATTTCATGTAATTGTTGTCAAAACGATCACTTCCATTTAGTAAGTGCCTACTGTGTGCCAAGAATAGACAGGAACTGGTTCTAGTTTATCACGAACACGCTCTCAACTAGTCTCCCTGGTTAGTAGTTCCTTTGTATTTATTGACTTATTTATTGGTTTCTCGAGGTAGGGTATCACGCTAATCCAGGCTGACCTGGAATTCACTATGTAGTCTCAGGACGGCCTTGAACTCATGGCAATCCTTCTACCTCTGCCTACCCAGCCCTGGGATTAAAGGCTTGTGCCACCATGCCTGGCCCCAGGAGTTCCATTCTAAGCAAGAGGGAACTGAGGATCAGAGAAGTGAAGTAACTGACCCAAGATCACACAGCTTCACAGTTCAGGTAGCTTCAGAAGCCAGGCTCTGGAAACGGACTGCTTCCTCCAAGAAAACACCCGAGTGTTTTGATTTAAGCATCCGCCTTTCATATCAAAACCAGAACGGAGGAGAGATAGCTCAGCAATTAAAGTTGATTGCAAAGCCTGATGGCCAAGGTTCTGTTTCCCGGATACATAAAGTGGGGTGCATGGGTCTGCAGTTTGTAGTCACAGCAGGCTCAGTGCCCTCTTGTTTAGAATGGAACTACTGGAGCCAGGCGTGGTGGCACACGCCTTTAATCCCAGCACTGGGGAGGCAGAGGTAGGAAAATTACTGTGAGTTCCAGGCTGCCCTGAGACTACATAGTGAATTCCAGGTCAGCCTAGGCTAGAGTCACAGTGGGCCCCAACTGCCTGAATAGAGTCAGTTCTGTTGAGAATGAGGCTATCTGCACAGTTTTGGTGGATCTATGGTCAAGGAAGATATACCACACGGTCCTGGTGCAGGTCGAGGCTGAATGTCAGGCAACAGGACAGGCTGTCCTGTGTTGATCGTGATCTGTGGTCCTCCTGCGGTCCTCAGTGCTCCTTTCAAGCTTCCTATGGGGTCAGATGACACTACTTTGACCAAGATGGCCTTATGCTACTTCCAGGATCTTCACAGGCACTATGGTGGTTTGAACAATGTCCCCCATAGCCTCATGTGTTTGTGATTATGCCTCACACGCAATCCCTAGATGGTGGCACTTTGGCAGGTGGGACCTTGAAGCAAGGGTGTGTTGTCACTTGAAGCAGGTCTTGAGACATTCTAGTTCCTGCCAGCTGCTGGGGCAAGTTGTCATGCCCAGCCTCTGCTCTGACCTGTCACGGTGAACTTTTCGCTTGAGACTGTGAGCTGAAGTAAAGTATTTCCTCCAGGCAGCTGCTTCTGGTCAGCACAGGCACTATGGGGGCCAATGAGATAACACTAGCTCAGGCTGACCTGGAACTCACTCTGTAGTTTCATGCTGGCCTTGAACTCACGGCGATCCTCCTACCACTGCCTCCCTGGTGCTGGATTAAAGGCGTGCACTAGCACACCTGGCTTTAGGTTAGTTTTTCACTTTCAGGTTTTGGAGGAAAAGATAGAGCCAGAGAGAGAAAGAGAGGAAAAGACCCAAAGCCTCCCATCCCTGGAGTTCTGTTTCAATAACTTGGATGCTTGGAGCCCTGGGCTCGAAAAGTCTCTCAAGTCTTCCCATGGGCATCACCAACAATCTCAGCAATGTGTCTGCCCTTTTTTGTTTTTTTTTTGTTTTTCGAGGTAGGGTTTCACTCTAGTACAGGCTGACCTGGAATTCACTATGTAGTCTCAGGGTGGCCTCGAACTCACGGATCCTCCTAACTCTGCCTCCCGAGTGCTGGGATTAAAGGCATGTGCTACCATGCCCAGCTGTGTCTGCCCTTTTTGAAGGATCCAGGCCTTGGAATCCTGTGGTTGTTGCTTCGAACACACCTTTGACAGATGCAACCGTTGATAGTTATGAAGCAAGTCAGAGAGGACTGGGATGAGTTAACGGCCAAACTGTGTGTCCAAGGTTCATTCAGCATGGCGGTATGTCTGTCCGCCTGCTCTGCCTTGTTATTTCATGAAGCCAACCCCTGAGTGACAGTACTTCAGCTCTGTGATGTAGGTGGCCCACTGACCGGCCCAGGGCTCCAAGCATCCAAGCTATTGAAACAGAACTCCAAGGATGGGAGGCTTTGGGTCTCTAGCGCCGAGGGACACGTGAGACAGATACATGAGGAGGGCTCAGAGACAGTCCCTTTTCTGTGACCCTGCGCTTGTCTTCCTCCATTTTTAAGAGGGCGACCATGCCTTGGCTTATTTTTTAGTTGTTGTGTTGTAGTTTGTTGTTGTTGTTTATTATTGTTGTTATTTACTTATTGGGGGTGGGGGGCAGACAAAGAGAACAGGTGCACCAGGGCCTCCAGCCATTACAAACTCCAGATGCATGCACCACCCTGTGCATCTGGCTTACGTGGGTAATGGGGAATTGAACCTTAGTCCTTAGACTTATCAGGCAAGCACTTTAATCACTAAGCCATCTCTCCAGCCCTTGTTTTTTTGTGTTTTGAGACAGAATCTTCTTCTATAACCCAGGTCAAAAATATTTTTATTTATTTACTTGTGAGGGTAGGGGGGCAGACACAGAGAATGAATAGAGTATGTCAAGGCCTCCTGCCATTGCAAACAAACTCCAGAAGCATGTGCCACTTCGTGCATCTGGTCTTACATGGGGACTGGGGACTAGAACCCAGGCCATTAGGTCTTGCAAGCGGGCACCTTTAACTGCTAAGCCATCTCTCTCCCCCAGCATGTGGTTATGTTAGATGACTGAATGGAGAAGAGAGATGGCTGGTGGAGGCTACTTTTTTGTTTGTTGGTTGGTTGGTTTGTTGCTGTTGTTTTTGAGGCAGGATCTCACTCTAGTCCAAGCTAACCTGGAACTCACTTTGTAGCCCCAGGCTGGTCTCGAACTCACAGTGGTTCCCCCTACCTTAGCCCCTCAAGACTTGGGATTAAAGATGTGCACCACCAGGCCAGGCAGAGGGAGTTTATGTAGCTTTGGTTTGTTTTGCTGGTCATGGTGAATACTGAAGTATTGGTTTTGAAATTCTAAAAGAAGAATATAATAAAATATAACAGAAAGAAAAAGGGCTGGAAGGGCTGAAAGAGGAAAAAGGAGAGGAAAGGAAAGTGGGGAGGAAAAAACAGTGTCTTTACTGTCTGCCTACATCGTTCCTACACCTGGCTCACTCCTCCACACTCACCTACACGCCCGAGCCCCCACTTCCACCGTGCTCTCTTTTTTAAAGAAATTATTTATTTATTTATTTGCAAGTAGAGAGAGATAGAAGAGAGACAAAGAGAATGGCTGTTCCAGGGCCTCCAGCAGCTGCAAATGGACTCCAGATGCATGTATCACCTTGTGCATCTGGCTTTACTTGGAGAATCAAATTCACGTTGTTAGGCTCTACATGCAAGCACCCTAACTGCAGAGCTTTCTCCCCAGTCCCCAACATACTCTCTTGACACTCAAACACACAGACCTGGTCATTCCAATGCGTGCCTTTCTTCACTTTTCTCTTCCTTTGCTGGGAGACTGTGACAAAGCCCTCCACAGCTCAGCCGAAGGGCCACCTCCTATACAGCGCCTTCCCTGCCTCCCAGGCTCAATGAATGGGTCCTCCTCTGGTGAACCCACATACCCTGATCGTTCTAGAACCACATTCCGTGTATCCCATACATGGGGTAAAACACTCTCCAACTTCCACATACCCTGATACTCCTAGAACCAACCATATTCCTTGTATCCCATCCATGGGGCAGAACAATTTCCTACTCCCCACAGACCCTGATACTCCTAGAACCATATTCCTTGCATTCCATCCATAGGGCAGAACACCGTCCAGCATTCCGGGAGCAGGCTGGTCTAACCTGCAGCTCCTTGCTCTGGAGGATTAGAGCCTCTCACCTCAGGGGGATGCAGAGAAGCCAGAAATCTAAATTTCTATGAGAAGCATCCTAAACTAGTAATTTATACCTAACAAGTTGTGTTAGATGTCTAATGAGCGTGGTGGCGCACACCCTTCATCTCAGCACTGAGCCCACCCTGAGACTACATAGCGAATTCCAGGTCAGCCTGGACTACAGTGAGACCCTACCTCAAAAAAAACAAACCAATGACAACAACGAAAGATGTCTAACGAGCTGTCATCAGGCCCACGCTGATAGTGAGAGAAACAAATTCTGAAAGACGCTCGAGCGATTCCTTTGACATCTGCGTGGATAACTGGATACTTGATATAGCTGGATCCCTATTGAAGTGAGGGGTCTTTAGATTTTTTTAAATTTTATTTTATCTTTTCTTTCTTTCTTTCTTTCTTTTTTTTGTTTTTTTGTTTTTTTGTTTTTTTGAGGTAAGGTGTCACTCTGGTCCAGGCTGACCTGGAGTTAACTATGTAGTCTCAGGGTGGCCTTGAACTCACGATGATCCTCCTACCTCTGCCTCCCGAGTGCTGGGATTAAAGGCGTGCGCCATCACTCCCAGCTCTATTTTATCTTTTTGGTGGTCCTGAAGATTGAAGCCAGGGCCTCACTCCAGCACTAAGATACACACCTAGAGAGAGACTGGAAGCTTCTCAAGGGCAAGAACTATCTTGATATTTATGTTTAATATTTTTTTTATTTTATTTGTGAGAGGGAGAGAGAGGAAGAGGTGGGGAGAGAATCGGTGCACCAGGGCCTCCAGCCACTGCAATCGAATGCCAAACGTGTGCACCACCTTGTGCGCATGTGTGACCTTGCTCATTTGCATCATTTTATGCATCTGGCTTACATAGGATCTGGAGGTTTGAACATGGGTTCTTAGGCTTCGTAGGCAAGAGCCTTGACCACTAAGGCATCTCTCTAGCCCCTGATATTCATGTTTATATTCCAAACTTCATGCTAGACCAGCAGATAACTGCTGAGGAAAGAAAGAGGAAAGCTCGCAGGAATTTCAGCAGAGGCTAGCCTGGGCTACATAAGCAAGCCCTGTCTCAAAACAAAACAAAGAAAACACAGAAAGAAAAAAAAGGGGGGGGGGGCTAGGCATAGTAGTACTCACCTTTAGTCCCAGCACTCAGGAGGTAGAGGAGGGTCTCCGTGACCTTGAAGCCAGCCTGGGACTACAGAGGAGTTCCAGGCAGCCTACGTTATAGTGAGACCCTACCTCAAACTAAACAAAGGAAAAAGAAAAGGGGAGGAGGGAGGCAAGGCAGAGAAATAGGAAGGGATGCTAAAATAGAGAAAATGGAGCTGATCAAGCAGTATGTTTCGTTATTGGTGTGAAGGACCAAATTTTGATACTTATCTGCTTTGTTTGCTGCTCGCACATATCTCTCTTTATCCTCCAATGTGCAGGGTGGTCCACTGCGACTATTGTAGAAATCTCTGTAAAGCAAGTAGTGATCTATCCCCTTAGCCACACACTCACTGAAGGAGAGCTGGTTAAACAGAGAGTGGCAAAGTCATTTCTAAACAGAGCTCAGCCTTCAAGGAATTCCCCCCCACACACACCTTTGTAAATTACTACTAAGCTACCAGATAACTAGATCCAGGGAAAATAAACCAATGTTTTGACCAAATTCCAGTAGCCATTGTTTACTAATAACACTGACAAGTTGGTTCCTCCAAGCATGTCCTCCATGGTCTCTGTGATGATGATGATGATGATGATGATGATGGTGAAGGGGCCCTCCATTATCTCAGTAGTAAATTCTTCCTGTAAACCCTGGAGATAGGAATAATCAACATATCCTAGTTTTATAGATAAAGGGATCCAAAGTTCAGAGAAGACACAGAAGTTGCCCAGGGCCATACATCCAGGAAGAGGTGGGGGCAGGATTCTAATCAGATGTGCTTTTGGAAATGCAAGGTTCTCTCTGTAAGTCAGCGTTAACCAAATTTCAGCCATCTGTTCTCTTGTTTAAGGAACTACGGTGAAAGTTGGCCTCATCCCAGTACCAACAAGGTCCACTATTTAATCAATATTAAGCTTTCAATAAATTCAGATTTTTATCTGGGTGTGGTGGCACACGCCTTTAATCCCAGCACTTGGGAAAAAAAATAATTATTTATTGCTGGGCATGGTGATGTACGCCTTTAATCCCAGTACTTGGGAGGTAGAAGAACTGCTGGGAGTTCGAGGGCACCCTACGATTGCAGAATGAATTCCAGGTCAGCCTGGGCTAGAGTGAGACCCTACCTTTATATATATATATATTTTGGTTTTACTATGCAGTCTCAGGGTGGCCTCGAACTCACAGTGATACTCCCACCTCTGCTTCCCAAGTGCTGGGATTAAAGGCATGCATCACCACACCAGGCAAAACCATATTTATATTTATATTTATATTTATATTTATATTTATTTATGAGAGTGAGTGAGTGAATGAGTGCACCAGGGCCTCCTGCCACCGAAAAATGAACTCCAGATGCATGTGCCACTTTGTGTATCTGGATTTATGTGAGTACTTGGGAATCAAACCCAAGCTGTCAGGCTTTGCAAACAAGTGCCTTTAACCCCTGAGCCAGTTCTCCAGCTCCTAAACTCAATTTTAAAGCAAAATCAACTTATAAGATGAAATGTATGCCATAGTATTACAGGGCGGGAACAAACAGAGAGGATCTCCCTACCCTAGTGAGATCTTGACACTCTGAGGAGCAGAGGAAGTCTTGAATGAGAAAAGTGCTTTGCTCTGGTAAACAATGGAAAGATTAGCTCTGAAAATAAGGAGAATGGGAGCAAATGCGTATGTATATATCAGCATATATGTATGGTGTTATGCATGCACGTGTGTATGTATGCTAATATATGTGCATGTGTGTGTGTGTGTGTGTGTGTGTGTGTGCAATGTATACATGCCAAGTGCTGGATCCGGAATGATGGTAGCAGTTATTGTCAAGGTGTTGAAGTAATACCCAGACAGTGTCCCAAATAGAATGGAAAGATTACCAAGCCTTACCACTGGAACCACTTTGCTGTCACAAGTTAGATGTTACTTGGTTCAGGGACTCTCCTCTCCTAAATCATTTCTCTGGGAAGACCTGTGTGACAGCTTGGGCAAAGCTTTCTTGTGCTGCCCAAAGGCCCCGAGGACTTTTTAGCAAGCACAAACTTTCGTAAGCCTCTTTGAACTTGTCCACACCAATCGTGTTAGCTCTAATTGTATCATTAACCGTGATCGACCATGCTTCCTACCAGTTCACCGAGCTGCTGATTCAGAATATTCTTCCTCCAGTCTCACACGAGAGGGAAGAGGGAAGGCTTACTTGCACTCCTTACATTTTATATCCACAATCCCATTTAATCCTCCTAACCCCCCAAGCAGGGGTGAGGCAAACAGGGTTTGGATCCGAGAAGTGGGTGGAGTTGCCCCAAAACACACAGCTGGTACTGGGATAAAATTGGGGTTCCAACCTACCGAGACTGATTCCTCTGATTCTTCCACCCAGTTTCTCCACCCTCCTGCAGCTTTAGTCAGCTTGCTTTTGGACCAAGCAAGCAGCAGGCTGAATGTCCCCCCACCCCCTGCCCCTTCCATCCCTCCTCTTATCGCAGAAATTCAGAACTAGAACAGATATAACACAAGGGGCAACCAAACTTCCTGACTTTAACAGTGAGGGGCACGAGGGACCTAGACATGTAAATGATCTGTTCAAAGTCACCTGGTGAGTGAGTGGCATATGGGAGTCAGAACCCTCATTCCTGCCCCGGGACCTAGGGGCTTCCCCTTCATTCTCTCATCCTTCCCTCAAAGACTTGGAAAAGCCAGTTGCAAAAAGCCATGAACTGGAGCTGGGGAGATGGCTCAGTAGTTAAAGGAACTTGCTTGAAAAATCTACAGGCCTGGGTTCGATTCCCCAGTACCCATGAAAAGCCAGGTGCACAATGTGGTGCATGTGCTGGAGTTCATTTGCAGCAGCCAGAGTCCCTTTCATGCCCATACTTTCTCTCTCTCTCTTTCTTTTTTCTTTTTGGCTTTTCAAGGTAACGTCTTGCTCTAGCCCAGGCTGACCTGGAATTTACCATGTAGTCTCAGGGTGGCCTTGCGCTCACGGCGAACCTCCTACCTCTGGCTCCCAAAGGCTGGGATTAAAGGCGTGCACCACCACACCGGGCCTTCTCTCTTGTGTTTTCGAGGTAGGGTCTCGCTCTAGCTCAGGCTGACATGAAATTTACTATGTAGTTTCAAGCTGGCCTCAAACTCACAGCTTCTCCTATCTCCACCTCCCAAGTAGTGGAGCGCTGGGATCAAAGGCATGTACCATCGCACCAGGCTCTCTTTCTCTCTCTTAAAGAAATAAGTTATTTTTTTTTTTTAAAAAGCCACAAACTACAAGCCAAGTGTGGCAAGTGAGGCAGAGGTAGGAGGATCACTATGAGTTTGAGAGCAACCTGAGACTATATAGTGAATTCCAGGTCAGCTTGGGCTACAGTGAGACCCTACCTCGAAAAAAAAATAAAAAGCCACAAACTGTGACAAAGGGACAAAGAGAACATGTGCCATTTATATCAAGCTATAATACACATAGATTACATCTATGAATATTGCCATTATGAACAGGGCTTAACCATATTTAAAGTTTGTAGACCTAATAAAGTCCTGAAACCATTAAAGTGTCCTTTGTATAGAATTCTACCCACAGTTCTAATCACCAATTTAAATGGCTATGACTATTCTTTTCTGGGCTTGGAGGGTGTGGAGAGGTGGAGAGAAAATGACCTTTATACGACTACACAATTAAAACAGAGAAATTATATGTATCTACAGTTGTATCTAATGATCAGACCCTTCAGCAAGATGAAGATAATACTAGCACCTACCATTAGATTGCTATGAGGATTAAATGAGTGAATCCTGTCGGACGTGGTGGCAGGGGTAGGATTGCTGTGAGTTCGAGACCATCCTGAGACTACATAGTGAATTCCAGGCCAGCCTGGACTAGAGTGAGACCCTACCTCAAAAAACAAAACAAAACAAAAAGCCCAAAATTAAATAACTGAATCCATATGCTTTGTTCAGAGCAGTGTTGGCCACAGAGTAAGTGCTTCGAAAATGTTAGCTAGTTATTAGAAAAAGCAGAAGCTTGGGCTTTTTAACTTTTTTTTTTTGGAAGCACAGTCTTAAGCTAGCCCAGGCTGATCTGGAACTCACTCTGTAGCTTAGGCTGGCCTCAGATTCACTACCTCAGCCTCCCGAGTGCTGGGGTTAAAGATGTGTGCCACCACGCCCCACAAAAATATACATTTTTTTTTAAAAATCTGGAAATGAAGCAAGAAAGAACAAGGTAATGCTTTCGGGATTCAAACGTCTCTGGCTGCTCTCAGGACCAGAGACATGCCCTGCGGACAGTGAGAAAGAGAAGCCAGCTCCCTTCTGGAATCAAGACTCTCTGAGGTCAGATGCCAGCTGTGTCTCTTAGTTGCTGCTTGACCTTGAGTAAGTGACAACCTCCCCAACTCTCTCCCCATCTGCCAAATGAGTAGCTGTTTATAGGGGACTGTGATGGTTTACGGAAGTCTAGAGACTTTCTGGATCTGGTGTGGAATAAACACTCCCTGATCCAGCAACGGTTGTCATTGTTCAAACACAAACAAGGGCTGGGGAGATGGCTCAGCGGTTAAAGGCACTTGCTTCCAAAGCCTGCCTGCCTAGGGTTCAATTCCCCAGTACCCAAGTAAAGTTGGATGCACAAAGTGGTGCATGCATTTGGAGTTAATTTGTCATGAGTGGCAAGAGGTCCTGGTGTATGGTGAGGGATCCTGGATATGACCCCTCAAAATTGCACATTCATTCCAAAGTCAGAGAGGAAGGTTTCTTGGGGGTGCCTTTTGCAATCTCACTCACCTCCCGGGTTTGTTGGTTTAATGTTAATTGGGCACCTCACTTTACCAAGGGCTCTTCTGGGCACTGGCACCTCCTTTAGTGGCCTCAGCAGCTGCGATCACCTCTGAGGTGAGGCAGGCGCAGCTAGGAAAGAGGCCGCAGAGGAGAGCTCCTGGCCCCAGCTCAACCCTGAGGAGGAAGGCAAGTCTTGAATGGAAAGAGGTTTGCCATGCTATAACATCTCATGATGTGCAAAATTCAAGATGTGCACCTCTCTTTCCTTCCTTCCTTCATCCTTTCCTCACTCCCTCTCTCCCTTCCAGGCTGACCTGGAATTCACAATGTAGTCTCAGGCTGGCCCGGAACTCATAGCGATCCTCCTACCTCCGGAGCATGTGCACCACCACACCTGGGCAAAATAATATTTGTGTGTGTGTGTGTGCATACATGAGTGTGCCAGGGTCTCGGCTGCAAACGAACAAACTCCAGATGCTTGTGCCACTCTTTGCATCTGACTTTACATGGGCACTGGAGAACTGACCCTGGGCAGATAGGCTTTGCAAGCAAGTGCCTGTAACCATTGAGCCATCTCCTCAGTCCCCTGGCCCCTCCCACCCCCCCCCCACCTTTTTTGAGACATGATCTTTATGTAGCTCGGGTTGGCTTGGAATTTAAGAAGAGATGCCTGTTTTAACCTCCTGAGTGCTGGGATTACAGATTTGCACCACCATGCCCAGCTTTATATTTTCTTCAATTTAGAAAGTATAAATACAGCCATTAAGTAACTCCCTAAACTCTCTTCCCTTCCTCCCTCACTTGGCCTGCTGTGTTGTGAGATTTAAAGAATGCGAAGGTCACCAAATAAAATCCATTACGATTTCTGCGCAGCTACTGGTAATCCATGATCTAGGTTCACTTTTCCTGTGGACCCAGGCAAGTCATTCAGCCCATCTCATGCTCAACAGCCCATATGTCAAGCAAGCCCAGATGCATCCTTCCCCACTTTTACAGCAATGTCTGCAAGTGAAATACATACATTTTCGAATCAGCCAAACCCTGATGGACGTCTCTGTCAGATATTCACTAGTTGTGAAAGAGACTCTAACCAAGCTTCAGTTCTCTCTCTCTTTTTTTTTTTTTTTTTTTTTTTTTTTTTTTTTTTTTTTTTTTTTTGGTTTTTTGAGGTAGGGTCTTGTTCTTGTTCAAGCCCAGGCTGACCTGGAATTCACTATGTAGTCTCAGGGTGGCCTCAAACTCAGGGTGATCATCCTACCTCTACCTCCCGAATGCTGGGATTAAAGGCATGCGCCACCATACCAGGCTTACTTTTCTCTTTCTTCAAAAGGAATAAGGGCCCTTATATCACAGGGTTGGTCAAGGAACACAAAGAAGGAAGAAACTGACATTCAAGCTCTTCTCAAGGGCTTGAGGTTGTGGCTTGGTGGGTAGAAAATGTAGTTAGCACACACAGGGGCTTGAGTTTGACAACCCCAGTATCAAAACACCAAAAAGTCCATTTCAGCCTGGCCCAGTATAGTGATTAATATTGCTTTATTTACTTTTTTATTCATTTGTTTGTCTTTATTTGAGAAAAAAGAAAGAGAGGGAGAAGGACTGAGGATAGGTACACCAGGACGTCCTGCTCCTGCAAATGAACTGCACACACATGTGCCACTTTTTGCTTCTCTGGCTTTTACGTGGGTACTGGGGAATCAAATGCCGGCCTGCAGGCTTTGCAAGCAAATGCCTTTAACCACTAAGCGATCTCTTCATCCCCTATTCTGGCTTTGTAAGTGGATAAACTGAAGAGGGTGAGGGCAGAGATTTGAAGCATGGCAGCACAAGATCCGCTCTGTGCCGGCTGGATGATTCAGTGGTTCCCTAGGGCTGCAGTCATTCAACTGCCTAGAACCGCCTCCTCCAGGGAGCCCTGTGCGTCTTGCTCTGCAGACACACTGGAGCTGAGGCCCTCCTCCCCGGAAGTACCTTCCAGTGCTGACAGAGACTGGGGAAGTTGCCAGCAAGCTGTAAGCAGGGGCTCCCAGCCACTCTGAGCTATGTACATCTAAACCGTTTCTCCTTCTCTGAAGCCAGACGTCTTCCCTACGCAGAGTGGTGCATCCTAGGAGGTGGGTAGGTAATCCCATTTTTTTTTTTTTTTAAACAGGGGCAGGGGCTCAACAGTTCAGCACTAAAGATCTCCAGCATTCATTATGGATTCATTATTCATTATACCCAGATGTTGTGTGCCTTGCTAGGTCTGTTGGGATGAGAGGTGAACAGACACTGATAATGACTTAAGAAATGGTAATAATAGTGCATATATATATATAATGTTTTTCTAGGTAGGATCTCGCTCTAGCCTAGGCTAATCTGGAATTCATTATGTAGTCTCAGTGTGGCCTTGAACTCTCAGCAGTTCTCCTACCTCTGCCTCCCAAGTGCTAGGATTAAAGGTGTGTGCCACCATGCCCGGCTTCAATATTTTTTTAAACTCTTTTTTTTTTTTTTTTTTTTGAGAGAGTGAGAGAGTGAGAGACAGAGAATACGGATGCACCAGGGCCTTCAACCACTGCAAACTCCAGATACATGCGCCACCTAGTGCAGCTGGCTTACGTGGGTACTGGGGAATCGAACCTCGGTCCTTTGGCTTTGCAGGCAAGCACCTTAACCACTAAGCCATCTCTCCAGCCCCATAATAGCCAATATTGACTGAATGCTGAGCCCTTCTACATTACAAATGACAAACTATGGGTGCTGAAAAGGTGACGTGACTTATGCAGGGTTCCCCAAGAGATAGGTGGCTCAGCCCTGTTGAAAGCCAGTACAATACAGTGAAGTTCTACAGAGCGGGAGACATACCTTACCAGTCAGGTTTCCTCTGGGTTCTACTTACTTCTCCTTAGCAACCCTGTAGGCTGAGCACTACGTGCTCCTCCTCCTCCTCTTCTTTGACACCAGGGAAACCTGGAAGGCAGTGATGGCAAGTGGTGAGAGGGTCTACTACTGAACACAGAACTGAATGCTCAGAACCATGCCCACCCACTCTTGCTGTGCCAGGAGCAACCGGCAGGCTATGCCTGTCCCCTCGCCCCCCTACAGGCTCTAGGACCTGCAGAGGTGCAATTTCTGTGGCCACTTGTTAATTTGTTGATCGATGTCACCCAACGGTCGGTCCTTGCTCTGGCGTTTTTTCCAGGGGCCCAGAGTGGATTTGAGCCCCCCAGGGTCTCTCCTTTCTGTTCCACGACTTCAACTGTTGGAAAGCCAACCAAGGTTTGGGTTCAAGAGGCCTTCAGTAATCGTGGGAAGGGGTTTATCAAAGGTCTACCCCTCTCCAGCCCTTGGCTGAGCATCCAGAATTTCATAAACATGGGAATTGTCTCCTAAAGAAACCCAACTGTGACCCCGAACGCTTTGGCTCTCCCGGCTCAGTGAAGGAGGACGGATGCCTCCAAATCCCTGCCGCACTGGCGGGTGACCTTCCCAATTCCTTGGCCCACACCTCACAGGTAAGAAAAATGAGCCCAGAGTGGACTTTCGCCTAGAGTCACACAGCAAAACCCTGCCGGGTTAAGAGCAATTGTGGAATTCCTGGCGGACCTTGGCGCCCGTGTGTCTGCCCGATTCTGATACCCGGGTTCGGGAGAATAGGCCGCTAACAAGCGGCCCATTAGAAGGAATTGTCACTCCTCTGGGAGCGAGGTTGTCCCATTAGGGCGAATTGTCTTTCCTCCTGGAGCGAGGTTGTCCTGGCTCCGTGCAGGCTGAGTGCCGGGGCCGAGAGCAATTAACGCGGCTCCGGCGCGGGCAGCCGCCTCTGCCCCGGGCAGCGGGGGCGGGGCGCCCGGCGCGGCTGGAGCCGGTCACCCGGCGCAGCCCCTTCCCCCGGAGCCCGCCTTTCATCTCCCCGCGCCTGGCGCCTGCCCGCAGCCCTGGCCCGTCTACAGCCCCGGCTCGGCCCCTCCCCCGCCGCCCGCCGCCCGCCGTCAGTCCTCCCGCGGCCGACGTCTGCGCACAGCTTGCACCGAAGCATCCCTTCGCCGGGACCGTGCGCCCGCCCCGCGGGCCCCACCGAGGGACCAGGCTCCTGGGAAGGGCCCCAGGGAGCCAGGGAAGGTGCATGGAGGACTGAGCTCCAGGGACAGTGCGCGGGCCTCACACCTCCAGAGTTTGCATAATTGAGAGCATCATCCTAGTCCCAAGGCCTTTCATCTATGGGGGCGGGAAGATTGGGCGGAGGGGGGGGGGGGGGGACGGGGATTTATCTCGCGCCCAAAGCGGTGTCTTGGAAGAAATGAGAGCCAAGTGCCTGAGCTCAGTACCCCACTGTACCCCTCTCGCAAATAAATACTGCAGCTACTTAAACTTGACTCAGCCACCCGGGAGGTTTTTACGGAGTGCCTCGTGAGTGCCAAAGCCAGTTCTCCCAGGGACCATATCCCGAGCTTAGACAAACTCTCCGCCCAGGGATTTTACCAAGAGCCTACCTTGGAGTCGGTGAAGGCGGGAAATGCACCTTATTTTTTTTTCATGCCTGCAGGAAAGAAAGCATTTAATAAACCATGATTTTTTTTGATAGACAAGAATATTTTTTAAGTTGATGCCCCTACAACTACTAGTTACATTAGCCTACTGATTTTAGTTCCTGCAAGAATCCTTCCAGGAGGGAGTGAATATCTGTTAGAGCCACCAAAAAGAGCTGAAAAAAAAAATATATCTTTGAGGGCACGCAGTAGACTTTGTACATTGTGTTAAGGTTCCAGTCTTTGCATAAGGGAGTTCCTTTCAACCCTTGTCGCCACCCCAACAGAGTTCAAGAGGCGCGTCTGGCAGAGGGCATGGGGAGCCCTTGTCTGTCTCCTCAGTCATTTCTCCTGTTCATTGCCAGAGCTTGACATTCAGGCTTCAACCCGATGTTTTACTTTGAGGAATCACCCCAACCCCTCTGGCTTTATCATTTTCGTTCTCTGCGTGGACATCAGGACCCCAAAGTCCGCGAGGGAGAGCCTGGTTTTTCCTCCGCCAGTCAGAGAAGTTTATTAAAATAAAGGGACTCAAATAGAATTCATTTCTTTTAAAATATCCTAGAAATGAGCTGGTGTGCCTCTCAACTGACATATTAATTGTGAGTATTCAGGGTTAATTATAAAACAGTGGCTGGTTTCAGCCCAAATGAAAGTGGAATACTTTTTATATACACTTTGGCAGCAGAGGGTGAAACGAATTTCAGACTTGCTTCCAAAACATATAGCCCGCATCTTGCTTCCTGCATCTAGAAGACTCAGAACTGAATCTGGATTTTCTTGTATTGTATTTGAGATGCCTATCAAG
This sequence comes from Dipus sagitta, assembly GCA_036346955.1. Lineage (NCBI taxonomy): Eukaryota > Metazoa > Chordata > Mammalia > Rodentia > Dipodidae > Dipus > Dipus sagitta. The sequence goes on along the minus strand of CM070777.1, from coordinate 43,379,629 downwards.
GCAATTATCAGCAGGTATGACTCAAGGGGAAAAATGCATGTATCTCCAGATAGCTTTCATAGTTCTATTTTTTAAAACTATCTCTGAGCTTCTAGTTTTAACAACAACAACAAAACAATAAAATGTGCCTGCGTCTTGTGGTAGGACAAAGATCTAGTGGTTTTAGAATAATTATTTAGAACTTCCTTAGCTTTTAATTTTTCAAGGCTAAACTGAATTAGCTGCTTGGTGAAGACTTCTGAAAAACATTATTTATGTATGTGAGAGAGAGAGAGAAAGAGAAAGAGAAAATGAGAATGAATAGGTACTAGGGAAGCCTTTTTAAAAGTCTGTTGTGGAGCGTGGTGGTGCATATCTTTAATCCCAGCACTCTCTGGAGGAAGAGATAGGAGGATCACTTGAGTTCCAGGCCACTCTGAGACTAGGTAGTAAATTCCAGGTCAGCCTGGATTACAGCAGACACTACCTTAAAAAACAAACAAAAATTTCATTTATTGCATGTGCATGTATGTGTGCCAGGGTGTCCTGGAAACAAGCCCCCGTGCAACTTTTCATGGGTGGCTGAGGAATTGGGCCAGGTCAGCAGGCTTTGCAAGCAAGTGCCTGAGCCAGCTTCCCAGTCCCTAGTGGAGACATTTTACCCTCTCAGATTCAGATATATATGTATATATAACTTCTTTTGGACCAGTGTTGTTTCACTTCAGACAAAAGGTTTGGGGTGAATGGAACACTATTAGGGAGGTAATCTGGAAAAGTTTAAGGATCTTTAAGGGGCCAAGTTTCTAAGACTCTTGGGCTAGGAGGTAGTTTACGAGCCTGGTTCATTTAAATAATTTAAAACAATGTGTCTTCCTCCCAAAACTGGAGGGGCCGGTTAGGATAGAAAGTATCTGCTGTGTCCAAGGTCCTAAGCTCAGCGATCTCCTCTTTCTCCCTCCCCACCTCTCTGGTTGTGGGGAAAAGCCCCTCGAGCCTGCAAAGGGTCATCTGAAGCGATCTGTCTGCACCTAGAGGCCTGCGAAGCCACCTCAGGCCTCTGCACTCTTCAAAACTTGCTTTCTCCTTCCACATCCACTCGCCCTGAGACAGTTGTCAATGGGGCTTTGGGATACAATTACTGAGAGTGTTTAAAATTTAAAGTTAGGTGAGAATGTTTTCCCCCAAATATGCCTAGGCTTGGTGTGTGCCAACTTGGCACCTTGAGATTTCTGAAATTTCCAAGGGAGAGAAAGACACTAAATATTTATTATTCATGCCCTTTCTCCCCGCTGCTGCCTGCCTCCCTCCAAGGTAAACGCTGGCACCTAAATACTGACGGTAAACAAAAGTTCAAAAAACTGGTGAACACACATTTACCCTGTCTTGAGAAAAAGATCGGATCTGGATCTCGCTTAGAGAGTAATGGCAAAGGAAAGAACGCATAGAGCGCAGGGATCTCTGGTGGTGTTCTAAACTGGGGAGAGGAAAAGATGAAGCCCGCTGGCAGCTATTTCTCACTGTGAACTGTCTGGGAGAGAGCAGACCCTGACCACCTCTCAAAGCTCCCTTTTCTAGAGGACCCAGTTAAAATAACAGTGGACGCTGTGAGGGACCTGTCGCTGACGGGACACTTCCAAGCATGTTCTACGTTCAAACCCCTTTTTTAAGCACGGACGCTAGCAGGTCACTGGTTTTTCAGGGCTGTCTAGTAGAATTATAAAGTTAGACTCGTTTGGGCTCGTGGTCCAAGCTTTGCAAATGTTCCCCGCAATGCCGTTTGCAGATTTTTTTTTTTTTTTTAAATCGTATTCCGGAGGGGAGTGGGATGGGCACGAGGTAACTTTTTTCAAGACAGGTCGAAAGAGAGAAGAAATGGGATTCGGCGAACTTCCTCTTTAAATAATCGGCCTTAATTACGCCTTGGACTTTTCAGTTTGGGTGATTATAACCCTTGAGGGATCACCTAATAACAACTTTGCTGACTGCTCCTGTAATTAACTCCTAATTTATTTCAAACGGGGCGGGGAGGGGGAAGAGGGAGGGAGTCCCAGCCTCTTCCGGAAGAGCCAATCAGAGATGCGCCCTCGTGACGTCAGTGACAGAGCGGGCGCTGGTTGGCTGATCTGAGTCTCCCACTTCCCCCTTGGAGGACAGGCCCGGCTCCCAGCGCGTCCCCGCGCACGTCCCCCGCCCCCCCCTTGGCCAAAAGTTGGGAGTCCCTGCGCTGCTGCGGGCTTGCCAGCGGAGTAACGCGCCGGGACCGAGAAGTGATGGCTTCTCCGTCCAAAGGTAATGACTTGTTTTCATCCGATGAGGAGGGTCCAGCGGTGATGGCCGGGCCGGGCCCCGGGCCTGGGGACGCCGAGGAGCGCAGAGTCAAGGTCTCCAGCCTGCCGTTCAGCGTGGAGGCGCTCATGTCCGACAAGAAGCCATCCAAGGAGGCGTCGCCGCTGCCGGCTGAAAGCGCCTCGGCGGCCGGAGCTACCCTCCGACCGCTGCTGCTGCCGCCGCCTCCGCCGCCGCCGCCCGGACACGGCGTCCGGGATGCGCACAGCCCCGGTCCCCTGGTCAAGCCCTTCGAGACGGCCTCCATCAAGTCGGAGAACTCCGAAGACGGAGCTGCTGCGTGGATGCAGGAACCCGGCAGATACTCGCCGCCGCCGAGTGAGTGCGCGCGGGGGACGCGATGTGTGTGTGTGTGTGTGTGTGTGTGTAGGGGAGGGGGGTGCACGGGAGAGTGGGGTGCCAGTGGGAACTCATGGATGTTCCAGGATGGAGGGACACACACACACACACCCCTCTTGCATATGCTGTTCGTCCCGGAAGCTGGCTTGCTTGGCAACTCTTGACCCCTGGGTACTCCGGGAGTGCTGCAAGCTGACCGCATCCTGTCTGGATGATCGCGACGCAGTACTTGACCAGTATCTCCCCTCCCCCACCCCCCTGCATCCCCGCCACCACCCCCAAAGTTCAACATGTTTGTGCCCTTGCTGATATTTGAATAGCAAACCTCAGCGGCTGGTTTCTGGAGTCCTTGGCCCTGTACTCGGGCCACTTGGCCTGTTTGTATTTCACTGTCTTCTTTGGTCTCTGCCTTGGAATGAGGGGGGAAAAAAATCCACATTTAATGAGATACTGAGATGAATGTGTGCCGCATGCAAGGCGGCTGTCTTAACCACCTTCCAAAGCGCACGGTCCTGCGAAGTTTGCCTCCATTTTAAAGATGAACTAATTGGGCATCGACAGAAAAGCGTTAGCTTTCTGGAACTCCGCGTGTGTCCCAGCCAGATCCTATGAAGGAGGTGTGGCAGAGACGGAGCGGAGAGGACCCTTCTCTCTCTGCCCTAGTCGCGGCCACTACCTTGTTAGCTGGGTTCTTAGTTTCTGGGGGAGGTCGATGGGGCAGACTCTGAGGGACTCTGCTGGACTCCCTGTAATAAGTGACAAGATGGGCCCATTAGCCTACCAGATTGGGATCTTCGCTAGACCGGGACATGCCACCTGTGGCTATCTCCTTTTTTTTTTTCAGACTTGGCAATGATGCTTGGAAGAGAACTGCCTTTGCTAGTTTCAGTGTGGGGCATGGGGAGCTGGTGTCCACACACTGGTTGGTGTGCTGGCCAGTTTGGAGCCTTTTCCCTAGAGGCCAGGTCCAGGCTCTCACCTCTGTACCCCGCTTCCTCCAGAGAGGCTGTCCTGATTCGTTCCCCCTCTCCCCTACTTAGCATCCCTCTTAGGGTCTTGAGTCCTGTGGTTGTTTGAAGAAATCATTCCCTGAAAGCTCCTTGTAGTACTCTCTTGGCCTTTGAAATGCCTTGCTTTTTTCTCCCCCTTGTCCGCTCACCCCTCACTCACCACACTCTGGACGAATCTAGAAAACAGGCAGCCTGTGAAGGGACTGTCTTAACGAACTAAGCTAGCCCAGAGCCTGTCTTATTTCCACTCTTCAGCCCTCAGCATTGGAGATAACACAATTATTTTGTGAACAAAACAAGGCCATATACCCAGGCGTCAGTGGCTGTCCCCTCTGGCAGTCTCTCTCCACCCTGTTGGAAATTCTGAAAGACTGAAAGGGTACAGAGATTAAGGACTCAAAGAATTTAAACTCAAGTTTACACAGTGCTTTATAGCATTTTTCACCATATTATCTTATCTCCTTTGTGAGGCCGCAGCCAGCCTCTTGTTAACAGATGTGGACATTTCAACAGAGTTCAGTAGGATCAGCAGTTTCAGCCTGTTGGAAAAAAAAAACTTGGAAATATTTTACTGGTCACTTAACCAAGTGGGGCTCTGGATACTCCAAAATGTGGGCTTTGAAGCCACCCCAAGGGATAGATATTATTTATCCGTTTTATTGCAGTGAAGTAGGGGCTCAAAAGCATTAGAATTTTGGAATGCTTGTGTATTCCTAAGGCCTGGGGCCATGCCCTGCAGCATATCCAGTATTCCAGCTTTAAATGGAATGATAGTCAAAGGTCAGAAATCCTGGCATTTTTTAGTCCCTGAAGGCCTGGGAGGGTAGCTCTCCACTAGCTCCATAATCATCTCTATAATGGGCTTTTGCTTCCCTGCCATTGGTAAGGCAGTAGGAATGACCTTTTCATGAGAGAAGCTGGAGAAGATTTTATTTGAAAACGTTGATACTTTGGGGTTGGAGGTTTCAGAGAGAACACAGGGTTCTGGTCAGAGCAGCGTGAGCCCGGACATGCTAAGAACCAGAGCTAGGAGGTGGAGCAGGCGAGACCCACCGCCCCTGGGCCTGGTTGTGTTATTTGGAGAAAGGAGGATAAATGCTATTTTGCCTTGTATACTCGCATCCTTCCTGGGGCTAGTCTGAAATGGGGCAGGGGAAGAGCATGGGGAGTAGTGGTGGGAGGAAGCCTCCTTGTTTCATGGCTTTGTTGATATACATGCACAAGGTTCCCATGGCCTCAATTTTATAATTCCCATGCAGCCTCAGGAACAGCCTGATTTACTCACATTCAAAAGCCTTATATAGAACCAGGAGCAAGTGTAATGCTATTAAAGTTGGATGTCTGAACTGAAGCACCTGGATCCTCCTGTAAAAAGGGGTCCTAGCCAGGTTTAGAAAGGGTGAAAATGTTGTAGGTATTCCTTTGTGAATTCAGTAGAAAGCTCCCTGGTTTGGGGTTTATTTAGGAATTAGCAAATGCAAAAGCCTAGGCTTTATGGAAGCTTTTTACCCATCCCTCTCCCAGGCTTCTGTTCTCTGATTACAGAACCCTCTGCTCCCTAGTAATGGTTAATCATGGGGCTCTAAGACAGATCTATCTCTCCTGGAGATGGAGGCTGGGTTAGGACTTGTGCTATACCACTGTCAAGTATGGAGTGTAAACTCCTCCTTGGGCCACCAAAGTAACTAAACAAGAAATGTGACATTCCCCCATGAATACACTGGAGTTACTACTCTGGCTGCATTTGGAGAATTAGCATAGCTCATAAAAGCCAAGTGCAGAAAATTAATTGTTTAGTGTTCTATTCCTGTCATTCTCCACCCCTTCCCCCTCCCCTTGAGGAAAACAAGCCCGTGGTTAGTTGCTGTGTGGGATCATGAGGCCCTAGGCTTCTGACTTCCTAGAACTCAATGCATTTAAAATGCAGAGTCTGGACGCTGTTGCCATACCTTCATTTTGCTTGTTATTCCCCACTTCTAAATTCTGGCAACAGACTTAATCATTCACACATTTGCCCTACACCATAGAATGGATGCAGGGGATGACTAAGATGTCATCCTCATGTACCCTCCGTTCAGAGGCAGTATGATTTCTCTTGACATGGATGTTTATGAGCAAGCTAATTTTTTCTCCGTCTTAGTAAAGTTTATATGACCAGAGCACCCAGCCAAGAAACTTGTTTCCACGGCCAGATCTGTGAAATGATGTCCAGATTGTATAATCTATAGGGTAGATGGAATGACAGCTGTGTGGTTGTTTATGGGTCTGCCCCCACATCCAGGGATGCTGTTAATTTACCACAGACCTTATCTGTGCGGTTATCCTTCATAAATATGCTGTGCAGTCCAACTTTTCCCAATTTAGAGAGGGGGGCCAAGGGAAATGGTTAAAGCCAGCATCCTTTTCTGTTTCATTCTTCCTGGGTGTTTGTCAACCATTCAGAGCAGCTATGAATCCAAGCCCTTCATTTGGACGATAAAGGAAATTAAACTTACACTTAAGCTTTATTTCTCAAAACACTCTTCTTCCTTGATTTAGGAAGAATTTTATTCATATGTGTTTTATTTAAAGTTTCCCCAAGGCTGTGTTTTCCATATAGAAAGTTCCATAATCATAAGCAATACTCAAACTGATATTTAAAAAGTAAATAAAGCCACTTCGTCATTTAAATTTGGTTCTTCCTCACCCCTCTTCTCCAAAAAAGACACATGGATTTGAAAAAAGTACTTTTTTTTTTGAGTTAGGGTCTCACTCTAGCCCAGGCTGACCTGGAATTCACTATGTAGTCTCAGGGTGGCCTCGAACTCACAGTGATCCTCCTACCTCTGCCTTGGGATTAAAGGCATGCACCACCACGCCCAGCAAAAGTGCCTTTTTAAAAAAATAAGGCAAGTGCTTGTAGTTAGGAGTGGGCCTGCACAGGTCACCCTGGAGAAGATGCCTGCTTTGCTAATGGGTTCCCCTCTCTGCCCTCCAGGACACATGAGCCCCACCACCTGCACCCTGAGGAAACACAAGACCAACCGGAAGCCACGCACACCTTTCACCACGTCCCAGCTCCTGGCCCTGGAGCGCAAGTTCCGCCAGAAACAGTACCTGTCCATTGCAGAGCGCGCGGAATTCTCCAGCTCTCTGAACCTTACAGAGACCCAGGTCAAAATCTGGTTCCAGAACCGAAGGGCCAAGGCGAAAAGACTGCAGGAGGCAGAACTGGAAAAGTTGAAAATGGCTGCCAAACCTATGCTGCCCTCCGGCTTCAGTCTTCCTTTCCCTATCAACTCACCCCTGCAAGCTGCCTCCATATACGGAGCATCCTACCCTTTCCATAGACCTGTGCTACCAATCCCGCCTGTTGGACTCTATGCCACGCCGGTAGGATATGGCATGTACCATCTATCCTAAGGAAGACCAGATGGACAGACTCCACAATGGATGTTTGCCTAAGAGGATTCCCAGCCCCTCTCCAAGAAGGTGGTGCCAACCCAGTACTTCTCCATGCAAACCTTGTATGGACCATCCTAAGCAGCAGGGTCCACAGGGCTATTGCCATAGTATGAATTTGTACTTTAGGTGAGAGGCACCAAGCCCTGTTGTGTTGGCCCCTTATTCTCTCACAAAGATCGGCTTTGATAATTTTTATGTATAAATATATATAATAAAATATAAGACATTTTTATATGCCAGATGTAAAAATTAAAATTATTTTGAAAGGCAAAATTTATAGACATTTATACATTTCCTATATATCACTTTCTTAAGATACTGCATAAGTCTATTTGTTCTATTTTCTTAAAGGGAGAGACACAATACTTACTTGCAAAATGTGCTGAAATGTGATTGTTTAGATAGGATGGTTGACTTTTGCTTATGGAAAACCTACCGGAATTAGAAACAGTGCACACAGGAAGTGGGTATGAAGAGATTCTTCCAAGTGAAGGACATGTATGGCATGCTTGTTTTACGTGCATAGGAAAAGTTTCTTTAGATACCACAGTTTGGTCCTATTTTTTTTCCTCCCTCCTTAGAAAGGTTTTGCTTTTGAAAGATCAACAAGAAGAGGATAAAAATAACCCGGAGAATACTTCAGGGACAGGTAGAAAATAGGGAAATTTCCCAATTTCTGTCCAGGCTCTTGTGCTTGGCACCTTGTTGGGTCACTGGAGAGTAAAAGGAAAAAAGTGAATTCTATGAAACGCTAGGTACATCTGTCCTCACACATTACACAGGTAATGGGGAGGGGCACAATCATTTTCTGTTTTAGAGATGAATCTCTTGTAACCATTACCTATTTTAAATATTCTTTCAACAGTTGATAGAATCAGGAAGGAAAGTCATGTTTTCTCTTTATGTACTTATGGCATGTGTTAAACTTATTAGGAAAATTTATATACTCTTTAACATGCTGGGGACAGAGTGTTAATAAGCCATGTCTTGACTTCTAAAAATGGTGTTGTCAAACAGCCCATTTAGCTCCCTGGTGTGTTGTTACATTCTCATCTGTCGCTTCTCTTCTTCCTTCACTATATTTCTATCCCTTTCAAAGGGTACCTTGTACAATTTTATATATTTTATTGAAGAGTTATTTCTTATCTCTTATTCTGGATTAAATTAAACGTTTACTTTATTGCAGTAAAGTTTGTCCCAACTCCATTATTTTAAAAGGCATGCTCTATTTTTAGCTCAGTTAAGCTCAGAAGAAAAAGAAAAGATGCCATCCAGATGAGAAAGGGGTAGTTGGTGCTTTTAATTGTCGGTTTAATGTGAATCAAGAAGTGTGACCAAATTTGGGGGTGGAGGAGTCAGCTGAGAACCCCGAGATACTTTGGAGTGTTGACTGGCAGCCTGTGTGGCTCCTGGAAACAGGGTCGGAATTGCTACTAGAAGCTTGTCAAACTGCAATGAAAGACGAGCTTAAAAAACAAATTTAGTGAGACAGGACTGAGTAGTTTGTAGATGATCAAGAGTAAATCTTGAACTTGAAATCCTGCAACTACCAAGACAACTTCAAGGTAGAAAACGGGTTTAAGCTGCCTTTGTCGGGGGAGCCAGGGTAAAAGGAGGGGGTACTGCTGCAGGAATCCTGAAACCCGCTTCTGTTACCGTCTCCATCTCCGCCCCGGGAAGATGGACCCAAAAACAGCTCTCTTCCAGTTCAAGGGAGATGTTTCCTACAAGTACCTCTTGCTAACCAGTCTATCAACCGCGAAGGGAACTAGATACCCTCCTGGGTCAGGCTTGGGTTTTGAGGCATCCTCGTAAAATTAAAAGGGTAAGGGTAAGAGAGGTTGGGAAGGATCTTAAATAGTTTTGTTGTTGTTATTGTTGTTGCGCAAAATTAGCCATTAGTGGCTACCCGGCGATACCTTTCAAAGGCAGGAGAAACCTCTCCCCACCGAAAGCAAGAACGAGGCGCCTGGCTGCAGCCGGCCTGGAGACTGGCGCGCTTTCGGACCTTCCCGGGTACCAGTGTGTCCTCGCACCCACTTTGGAGATGGGCGACTGAGAAATCCCGTTTCCGTGAAGCCAGGGCTTCTAGGGATGGGGCCCCTTGGTCTCAGTTTCAAGAGTTTTTTTCAGCTCCTGGGAGGAGCGAGATCCCAAAATCCTAGTCGTGGGCTTGAAGTTTGGAAGCCAGTGTTCTTCCCGCCAGGTCGCCCCTTCGGAGCCCGCCGAGCTACGGGCAGGGTCCCGGACGCTCCCAAAAGGTGCGCTTCAGCCTCCCACTAGGCCTTTCCAGCCCGCAGTCCTCCTTCCTGGCCGCAATCTGCCATACTCACTTAAGGGATGCGTTTCCCAAAGGCCAAAGTCTTTCCCGGATTCGTCATCAGCCGCCAAGTTGGGTCACTAATTAGGCCGGTCCACCGACCTTCCTTCCCGGCGCCGCGCGGACCCATCGCCCCGGGCGATGTAAGCCTTAGCCTGGGACGGGGATCCGGGGAGACGCGAGCTTCGGGTTAGACTTCATCTTGCCCCAGGCAGGTAAGGCACACGATCCCCGTGGAGAACTACATCTACGTCTTGCTTGGATGGTGGGGGGTCGTTGGAAGGGGAAACAGTTGCGCAGGCGACTGAGTGGATGGGGTTTTCAGGATGAGGACCAGGCCAGAGGTCCACGGCTCCCCTCCCCCCCCCAGCTTCCTTGCATCCTCAGGTTTGGGTACTGCTATCTCACCGAGGACTTGTCCTGGGACAAACTTGGAATCACGCGCAGCGCGCTTAAGAGACCAGAATGACCAGCTGCGGTGACAGAAGGACCCTCTCTGGTCCAGGACTGTGTGCGCAGGGATGCATTGGAAAGTGTGCGGACTTTGGAGACATCCTTTCGTAGACTGCTAGAAGCCTGGCTCGCGAATCTACCTGCTCTTCGGTACTTTAAACGCTTTCCACCGAAACTTTGCAGAAAGACAGCTCTGCTTCCTAAAGACCGGAAAGAGAGCAGGGGAGAGATCGCGTTGGTGGAGTCATGGAGCTCCTGCTTAGGCACGAAAGAGGCAGTTTTCCTGCACGTGTGTAGTCGCCTACACAGCCTTCATGGAGGTTATTAGCAGCCAAGGAAACGGAAGCCCAGGGATGTGGCTCTTGGGGGTCACAGAGAAAGAGGCAGGGGAATCCAGATCCAAGGGTGAGCAGAGGAGGTGAGCATCAGAGCTGGATGGAAGGCCCTTTCAGAAAGCAGGCGGAGATGTAGAGGGTCCAGCTTTTGGAGTCTTGGAGGGGGGGGGGAGGGTTGTCATCCTTCCTTGCTGTGAGGGGCTTTGGGCAGAGGGGCCTGGAACGCAGCCTGCCCCCTCCCCCTCGCAGCCCTGCCTTGGCGATGGGGGGCAGGGTCGCGGGAGGTGTAGGCAGCGCAGGCCCGGCTGAGAGCGGGGCCGCTGGCGAAACGTCTGCCTGACCCGACTGAAAAGACGATGCCTGCCTTTGAGCACAACCTTGTCTGACCGAATGAAAACTCCCACGGCCATTCTTCGCTATAAAAGCCTCTCATTTGCCACGGGTTGGAGAAGCCCTTGCCTCACCCCCATTCCCTTCCCACTGCCAGGCTTGAAATAAGCATAAACCTCGTTTATAAAAGAACTCGCCTCCCCCCTTCTCTCCCTCCTTCTCTCCTTCCCTCCCTATCCAAAATCTCAGGCCCCGTTGGTGATGTTCATTGTGACTGTTGTCTCCTTTCCTGTAGGAATAGCAAGGAATCCCCCAACAGGTGATAACCGTGGGCCTCTTTAAATGAAATAAAGTAGCTACAAATAGCAGGAAACGTCTGTCAACTCTAGTATACCCACCTCTCACCCCAGCCTCCTCACCCTCTCCTTCCTAGAACAAAATAAAAATTTATTTAAGAAAATCATAAAATTACTTTCCGAGGTAGCCCGCTTCAAAGCAGAGCCGGAGTCCCGGGCTGTGGAATCCTGAGCCCGGCTCTGATAAGGTTCCTAGTAATCAAATCCAAACTCCATCCCCGTCCTTTGACTCTCTCCAAACAACCTCCGACTTCTCTGCATTTGTTGATGAAAACACTTTGATGTCCTGAGTCCTCCAAACAATTATTATTATAATTTTAAACAACCTGGTATTTTCCATTACTAACGGCTCGGGCTTTGAAGTTACACCTCATAATTTCCTAAATTAAATAAATCATTTTAAGTTTGCACTGGGAGGCTTTTAATAGTAGAGAAAGGAATATCATTATCTTATTGAGACCCAATTGTGGTGGCTCCAGCTAGGCTGTAGCTAGGGGCAAAGCAGACTGAGTCTAACAGACATACTTTATTAACCTCCCATAACTCTTGAAGAACAGTTTTATATTTTCTTTGATTTCCCCCTCTCTCTCTTGTTTTAAAGCTGTCCCAACCTTTAATTAGTGTCTAATATGAAAAGCATTATTTTTTAATGCTATGTAATTTACCAGCGGCAACAGGCCAACTTAACAATTGTTTATTGGACTTGGGTTTTCACACAGGGCAAAGAATGCCACTCCAAACCCAAGTTTTCATGGGTGGTTGCACTAATTAATACAGTGTCTGAAGCTCCTAGAGGTTTTTTTTTTTTTTTTTTTAATATTGAAGCCTGTGGGGGTGGAGGGGGGTTTGAGAAGTCCAGTTCTTGCCCACCACGTTCTCTGATTTCTGATTTCTTTCGTGCTAGTTTCATCCTGTCTGTGGAATTTGTTCCTTGGGTCTGGAGGTTCTGAGGTTCCCCCAGCAACAGCGGCCAGCCAGGGGAATCCCGGCACCTCTGCTTGTGATTTATGCTTTTTGGGGGGCCAGGCCTGGGGGTTCTGGGAGACCATTACTGATTTCAAGCTTAGGGGTTGCGGTCACCCCTCAACCATCCTGTTTCTGAGTGAGGAGCTTAGTTTGATCCTCGGGTTGGGTCAAGTCAGGCTCCCCAGGACAAATGCTGGGTCTTCCAGGCACCTCAAGCAGCATTTGACACTGGGCATAGAATCTGCTGGACTGAAGTATGGATAGAGGCGAGGGCTGGAGCAACCCAGACCTGTGGCTATGCTCCATCAGACCCTCATACTTTCTCCTTCCTCGCCCATCTGTCTTTATTTCTCTTTCGTTTCTCCCTCACTTTCTCCCCCATCATATTTCTGCTTTGTCGCCCCTTCCTTCATTTGTCTTATTTTTCATGTTGGTCCCAGCTTGTTACGTTTTCTTCCTTTTATCCCCCTAAGGTAGGGGTCTCACTCTAGCCCATGCTGACCTGGAAATTCATTATGTCGTCTCAGGCCTCGAACTCACAAAGATTCTCCTACCTTTGTCTCTGTTTGCTGGGATTAAAGGTGTGCTCCACCACGCCCCCAACTCTTCAGCGGTTTTTTTTTTTTTTTTTGTTTTGTTTTTTGTTTTGTTTTTCGAGGTAGAGTTTCAAGCTAGCTCAGGCTGATCTGGAATTCACTATGGAGTCTCAGGGTGGCCTCGAACTCATGGCGATCCTCCTACCTCTGCCTCCTGAGTGCTGGGATTAAAGGCGTACACCATCACGCCCGGCTCTTAAGCAATTAAAAAAAAAGTTTTTAATTGACAATTTCCGTGAATATAAATAATACACCATGATCTTCATCCGCTCTCATCACTTCCCTCCCCCCCCCCAAATGTCCCCTCCACTGAATCCCTTCTTTTCCAACTAGGGAGTCTCACTTCTATTTTGATGTACACCGTTTCCAGTTTTTGTTGGTTTGTCTTTGGAGTTCCAGCGATTCTCCAGCGGGTGGTGTCTGAAGGCGGGCGCCCAGAGCAGCTCGGACTGCACCTGGCCGGCGGGCTTGGGGGGGACAAAAGCCCTCGTCCCAAGAAGGGGTGGGGGACACCACCCAGTTTCCCTTCCAGAAGCGATGGGCGTCGGGAGCTAGAAAGAAGGACACCGTCCTGGCGCGCGGCCCCTTCCGCCCCGCCTGCCGCCAGCCGCCCGTTTGATGTCGCGGGCCCTGCAGGAATGCGAGGCGGGTTATCAATCACCCAGCTGGATCCCGAAGGTCTCAGCCTAATCACATTTAATTGCTCGTGGAGGCCCATTCTCGCCCCCGGCCCGCCGCCTCGCTCAATTACTCCCCAAATATCTGCCATCAATATATGCGCGCTGACACCGGGTCCAGCCAGCACCACTGGCCAGGGACATCGCAGGCGACCAGGTGCCCTCAACATCCCCCCCCCCCACGCACCCTCATCATTAAACTTACACCTCGATGCCCAGGGGAGCAAGCCAAGCAGATAATCACACACACACACACACACACACACACACACTTTTTTTTATTGAGCGCTTCACAAGTGGCAGACACGGATGGTCAGCGATTTACATCCGTCTGGCTCGTAGGAGTCTCGGGGAGACTGTCACCTTCTACTTTGGAGTGAAGGGAATCGGTCAGGTTCACCGTGTGTGCCTGATGTGGCAAAGACAAACAGTGGGACAACTGGGGATGGGGGGGGGGGGCGGGGTAGTGAGACCTTGCCACCCTGCCAGTCCAAAGCCCGTGCAGGAAAGCACGAGGCAATAGTGCCTCCCAGAGGACTCTAGAGTTACCTGTCCCCCTCCCCCACCGAGGTGTGCTAGTTGGCCCCTTTAGCTAGGTGCCTATTTATTCAGCATTCCCTGAAACTTGGTGAACTAAGTACCCTGAGCCGGAAGATCAGACCCTCCCTCCCTCCGCCCCCACCCAGGGCCATGGCACAAGAAGGGCCTCAGTCTGAAGCCTGCCTGGGCTGTCCCAGGACACAGCTGCAGTCCCTCCATGCTGCTTCACTCTGGTCCCTCAGGGAAACCTTGAGGTTTCGAATGCATGGGTCCTCTCATTTTTATTTTATTTTATTTTTGATAGGGTCTTGCTCTAGCCCATTCGCTGTATATTCTCAGGTTTGCCTCGAACTCACAGCAATCCTACCTCTGCCTCCTCAGCACTGGGATTTAAGGCCTGCACCACCATGGCGGGTCCTCTCTCTCTCTCTCTCTCTCTCTCTCTCTCTTTTATTTTCGAGGTAGGGTCTCACTCTTGCCCAGGCTGACCTGGAATTCACTAGGTACTTTCAGAGTGTCCTCGAACTCATGGCGATCCCTCCTACCTCTGCCTCGGGACTGCTGGTATTGAAGGTGTGTATCACCACGCCAGGCTTTCAGGTCCCCCCCCACACACACACAAGGTAGGTTCTCCTGCTCTAGCCCAGGCTGACCTGGAATTCACTATGTTGCCTGTCTCAGGGTGGCCTCTAACTCACTGTGATCCTCTTACCTCTGCCTCCCAAATGCTGGGATTGAAGACATATATATGCCTCCACACCGGGCCTCCTGTCATTTCTGGAGAACATTAAAGTATGTTCCAGGCAGCACAATGTTTAGAGAAGTTGCAGTGCTGAAATCACACCTCATGCAGCTCAGGGTCCAGGAGCCCCTGCAGCCTCAGCCTGGCTCCATCATTTGCATCACACCAAAGCTGGGCTTGGCAGCTCAACCTTCCATCCCAGCACTCGGGAAGTTGAGGTAGTATATCACTGAGTTCCAGGCCAGCCTAGGCTACAGAGTGAGTTTTTCTTAAATTTAAAAATATCTCTATCGATTTGCAATCAGAGAGACAGTGAGACAGAAAGAGGAAAGGTGCACCAGGACCTCTTGCCGATGCCAACAAACTTCAGACACATGCTCCACTTTGTGCATCTGGGCTTTACTTAGGTGCTGGGGACTCGAACCCAGGCCAGCCGGCTTTATAAGCAAGTGTCTTTAACCACTGAACCATCTCTCCAGCCCCAGAATGAGGTGTTTTTTTTTTTTTAATATTTACTTATTTGTGAGCAGAAGAAGGGTAGAGAGATAGTATGGGCGTGTCAGAGCCTTTTTGCCACTACAAACTCCAGATGCACAAAGTAGCACATGCATCTGTCTTTACGTGGGTACTGGGGAACTGAACCTGGGCCAGCAGGCTTTGCAAGCAAGTGCCTATAACAGCTGAGACATCAGCCCCAGCCCCACAGAGTGAATTTCAGGTCAGCTTGGGCTAGAATTAGATGAGAGAGAGAGAGGTCAAGTATATATTTTATGTGGTTTAACATTCATGGAGCAGTGATAATTACACCTGCAGTCAAAGGAGAAAGGGTGCCATCTAAAGCTAGCACTTGACATCAATTACTTGGTGTAGTTTTAAAATTTATTTTATTCTTATTTATTTGTAAGGAGAGAGAGAGAGAATGGGCTGCTAAGGCCTCTTGCAACTGCAAATGAACTCTACATGCTTGTGCCACTTTGTGCATCTGGCATTACATGGGTAATGAGGAATCGAACCCAGGTGGTCAGGCTTTGTAGGTATCACCTTAACTGCTGATCCATCATTCTAGCCCTTGGTGATGGTTTTTTGTTTCATGTTTGGGATTTTTTTTAAAAGAGAATTTACTTTTATTTATTTATTTGAGAGGGGGCCCAGGGAGAGAGAAAGAATGGGCATGACAGGGCCTGGAGTAAACAAACTCCAGACACATGTGCCACCTCGTGCATCTGGCTTACGCGGGTCCTGGGGAATTGAACCTGGGTTCTTTGGCTTTGCAGGCAAGCTCCTTAAGTGCTAAGCCATCCTTCCAGCCTGTAGGCTGGCCTGGAATTCACAATGTAGCCAATGATGATCTTTAATCCTTGACCCTCCTGCTCCCACCTCCTCAATGCTAGATGACAGGCATGTGCTCTCACTCTAGCCCAGGTTGACCTGTGACATGGAACTCACTCTGCAAGCAGACTGGCCTTGAACTCATCATGATCCTCCTACCTTAGCCTCCTGAGCACCGAGAATAAAGGTATGCACACCATCATGCCTGGCATGCTTTTGTTTTTTTAACTTTTTATTTATATGAGAGAGAGAGAAAGAGAGACATAAGCCCTTTGTGCATCTGCCTTATGTGGGTCCTAGAGAATCGAACCTAGGTCCTTTGGCTTTGCAGGAAAGAGCCTTAACTTCTAAGCCATCTCTCCAGCCCCCTGGCAGCCTTTCCTCATTCCTTGTATATGTGTGTGTGTGTGTACAGAATATGTTATAGTGCCCAAAATACTCTCATACTCAGGATCTCATTTGGTTCTTGAGGCAATATCAAGTCTTGTAATTATGCTTATCTGATAGAAAATAAAAAGGGAGCTAAGAGGGATGATGTAACTTGCCTAAGGTCACACAGCAATGAAGTGGTCTGAGTTTAGTAGTTAGCAGTGAGGAATCCCTTTGGCCTGGTAGAAGGCAAGCCTTGGCTGGACTAAATATATGTCTGTTTTTCTCCATCTAATTCATTAATCCAAAGTATACAGGTGCCTGAAAGGAGTTTCTGGGATGCAGAGTATGATATAAAAAGAACTATTTTTGGCAAAGCTCTGTCTACTTTTTCTTCCTTTTTTTTTTTTTTTTTTTTTTTTTGGTTTATTTGAGGTAGTTTTAGCCCTAGTCCTGGCTGACCTGGATTTCACTAGGTAGTCTCAGGGTGGCCTCCAATTCCCCGGCAATCCTCCTACCTCTGCCTCCCCAATGCTGGAATTAAAGGTGTGCGCCACCATGCCTGGCTTTTCTTAATATCTTTATTTATTTATTTATTTTGAGAGAGAGAAAGTAAATGGGCATCTCAGGCTGACCCAGAACTCACTCTGTAGTCCCAGGCTGGTCTCCAACTCACAGCAGTTCTCTTATCTCAGCCTCCCGAGTGCATGGGTCCATGACGCCTGGCTAGAGCTCCCATTTTTAATTTTATTTATTTATTTATTTTTTGGTCATTAGTCCTAGCCACTCTCTGGTCCTTGCTACCATATAGAGCTGAGGCTACACAGGTATGTGGCCACACCCAGCTTTTCACATGGGTGCTGGGGAATTGAACTGAGGTAGTCTCAGGGCCTCATGCGTGCTCATGACCTTTGAGCCATCTCCCAGCCCACTCTGCCTGTTCCTATTTCACTGCTGAAATGACATGATGACAGCATCTGACTGTGTAGAAGACCGGAAAGGGCCTCCGAAGCCTCCTCACAGAACAATCTCCTGAATGATGGTGGTGATGGACGAGGCTGTTATTGAGGTAGAATTGGCTAATTTAAAGAAAATACAAAGGGCGGCAAGCGTTCACCTATTCTTCCTGCCCACAGTGTCAGTGGCTCTGCTCCACTAGACTTTCAGGATGGATTTCACCTTGGGAACAGAGAGGAGCCAAAAAGACAATGTAGAGAATCCCAGGGGTGAGTGTGGGGAATATGATCTTGAACTTGAAAAGTCTATGAAAGTAACTGGGTGAAGTCATAGAGAATGGCTCTTGGTGGAGACAGAGTAACATGCCTGCGCTCGGTGCCTTTGGGTGCCTTGGCATAGGGTAGAGCCAGGTAGCTGCTGCCTTTGAGGATCAGGTGCAAATGTAAATTGTTTTTGAGCTAGGGATATTTAACTACCGCTAAATCATGGCCTACTTTGACAAGAAGGTAAAACTCCTATTTTTTTTTTTTTCAAGGTAGGGTCTTGCTCGAACCCAGGGTGACCTGAAATTCACTATGTAGTCTCAGGATGGCCTTGAACTCAAGGCAATCCTCCTACCTCTGCCTCCCAAGTGCTGAAATTAAAGGCACAGGCCACTATGCCTGGCTAAAACTCTATTTTAATTTTTGTTTTCTCCTTACAAATAAATAACAGGTGAGTGTCAAGGAAATTAGGCCTTAGAAAGAAAGAGATAATTCAAAAGGAGATAGAATATTCCTAAAGCCTGGGGCAAATAAAAACTGAATCAGTGGTAGGAAGATCACTGTGAGTTCAAGGCCAGCCTGGTACTACAGAGTGAGAACCAGGTCAGCCTGGGCTAGAGCGAGACCCTACCTCAAACCAACCCCCCACCATGAAAAAAACAAAAACAAAAAACTGAATCAGGGCTGACGTTGTTGCCCAGTGGTTAAGATGCTTGCTTGCAAAGCTGCTGGTCTGGGTTGGATTCCCCAGTACCCACATAAAGCCAGGTATACAAGGGGATGCATGCATCTGGAGTTCATTTCCAGTGGCAAGAGGCCCTGGCATGCCCATATTCACATACTATCTTTCCTCAGTCTCTCAAGTAAATCAATAAAAGTATTTTTAGAACCCTGAATCAGTCTTAACCATTTACTTCAGGGGCAATAATGCCCCAATTTTCCTCCACACATATCTAGCTACATCTGGGACATCAGAGGAAAATCCATGTGCTTTTACAAGATAATTAATATGTGGGAAGTCCTTAGGGTACAAAATGACTATATATAACTCATTCTGCCTACTTCTGTGAATCCTTCCTTCCATTGATCTGTCATTTATCTGTCCATCCATCCTGGTGCTGGGAATTGAATCACACTTGCTAAACACTTGTTTTTATTTATTTATTTGTTGGCTTTTTTTCAAGGTAGTGATCCTCCTACCTCTGCCTCCCAAGTGCTGGGATTAAAGGTGTGCACCACCATGCCTGGCTGATCAGTTTTTTTTTATATTTATTTATTGAACAGAGAAAGAGGGAGGGAGGGAGAGAGAGAGAGAGAGAAAGAGAGAGAGAGAGAGAATGGGTGCAGTAGGGCCTCCAGCCACTGCAAACTAACTCCAGACACGTGCGTCCCCTTGTGCTAACATGGGTCCTGGGGAATCAAACCTGGGTCCTTTGGCTTTGCAGGGAAATGCCTTAACTGCTAAGCCATCCCTCCAGCCCTGATCATTTCTGTTTTATCCATATAATAACATGTCACACCTTCATCTTATTTTTTAAATATTTTTATTTATTTATTTGCACACAGACAGAGACAGAGAGAAGAGAGGGAGAATGGGCACACCAGGGCCTCTAGTCACTGCAAAGGAACTCCAGATGCATGTGTCACCTCATACTTCTGGCTTAACATGGGTATTGGGGAATTGAACCCAGGTTATTAGGCTTTGCAGGCAAGTGCCTTAACTGCTGAGCAATCTCCCCAACCCTCATCTTACTGATAAGGAAACTAAGCCCCTGAAATTCCACTATGAGCCATATTTCTAATTCTTTTCAGTTGATCTGAGCTCAAATAGGACTTGGAAATTTGGTTTCTAAGCAACCTGAAATCTACTTCTCTTTACCTTAATGTCAATAACTTCCTGAGAGAGATGTCAGGATTGAGGTACCAAAATAGCCACCATCCTCCAACACAAGCATCCATCCCACTAGCTCCTCCATGCTAAAAATACATGTGTCTTATTTAATTTTTATTTATTTATTTGAGAGAAAGAGAGAAGCAAAGAGAGAGAGAAAGAGAAAGAAAGAAAGAAAGAAAGAAAGAAAGAAAGAAAGAAAGAAAGAAAGAAAGAAAGGGTATGCCAAGGCCTCTAAGCCACTGCAAACAAATTCCAGATGCGTGTACCACCTTGTGGATCTGGATTTATTATGGGTACTGGGGAAATTAAACCTGGGTCCCTTGGCTTTGCTGGCAAGCACATTCCCCACTAAGCCATCTCTCCAGCCCTCTTATTTAATTTGATAAATACTTTTCCAAGACCAGAAAGTGAGTAAAAGCATATTCTTTTAACATGTCTTGTTAAAAATAAATAGTGTGTTTGCTAAGCAACAAGACAAATGTTTCACCTTATCATCCTCCCTTCCCCACAGACTGCTTGGGCTACCCATCCCCCACTCCCTTTTACTTAGGTGTTTTCAACAAAGAGCACCCAATGAGATAACACACATACTAGATTCAAATACAAACCAGCTATAGATAGCTCTTTGAGCATTACTTTGTTACTTTTTGTCAACCAAGGCAGGGCTGAGTGGAAATCAAATTTCCAACCATTTAAGATAAAGGAAGCCCATGGGGACCAAGTGCTTTCCTGTCCCAGTTTGTACCCCCAATGCTCAGAACAAGGATGCCCCTCAGAAGGTGTTCAGTTATCACAGTACATGTGAAATTAATGAAGCCAAATGTTTTGTCAAATGATCTAACAGTTCCAGGAAAATGGTGGATCAAAGTGTGGCTTTTTTTTTTTTTCTTAAGTTTTAGAAAATGTGTCTGTTTGCCACAAGTTCAAACTTTTAAAATATTGATTTTGTTTACAAGATAATAAAAATGCTCTACATTTTGGCAAGATGGATCAGGTAGTGTTATCAAAGCCATTATAAAAATAAGGTTCCTTGGTTCGGCTCAAATCTCTGATGACTAGTCATATATGAGTATCAAATAAATGTTCAGAACCCTGACTAGTTAGCGTTTAGAGTTAGGCAGACTATATACAGTCACTTTTCCTCATTCTCATATTTCACAGGAAAAAAAAAAAAGGTTTAAAACATGGTATTAAATGAAACCCTCCTGAGTTATAAAATTGTCTAGGAGGACAGAGCCCTTCCTCAAGGTTCATTTTACAAATGTGATCTAGGGAGGATTGATTAGTCACTGTGCTCACTAGAGAAACTCAAGAATGAAGTTATGGGCTAGAGAGATGGCTCAGTGATTAAGGCGCTTGCCTGCAAAGCCTAATGACTTGGGTTTGGCTCCCCAGTACCCATGTAAAGCCAGATACACAAGCTGGTGCATTTGTCTGGAATCTGCAGTTGGCTAGAAGCTCTGACACGCCCATTCTCTCACTCTATCATAAATAAATAAATAAATAAATAAATAAATAATAAATATCTTTTTACAAAAAGAATGAAGTTCTGACTCTGACCTGATGTGACCTAGCTCTGGGAAGCAAAGGGAATCTTTAGAAAAATCTCTTTTTCTTTCTTTTTTTTTTTTTTTTTCTCGAGGTAGCATCTCACTTTAGTCCAGACTGACATGGAACTCACTCTATAGCTGCAGGCTGCCGTTGAACTCACAGTGATCCTTCTACCTCTGCCTCCTAGGATTAAAGGCCTGTGCCACCACACCTGGCCTCTAGAAAAATGTCTTCTCCTCTTCTCCCTGCCCTGGGCCTCTCACCACATTGTCCAGACTGGCTTCCTGGGTTCAACCAATCCTCCTGCTGTAGTCACTGCCCAGCTTGAACATTTTCTTTTTCATTTTTTAAAAATCTTATTTTTATTTTACTTATTTATTTGAGTGTAACAGATAGAGAGAGAGAGAGAGAGAGAGAGAGAGAGAGAGAGAGAGAATGGGTGCACCAGGGCCTCCAGACACTGCAAAGGAACTCCAGATGCATGTAACACCTTGTGCATCTGGCTTACTTGGGTCCTGAGGAATTGAGCCTTGAACTGGGTTCCTTAGGCTTCACAGGCAAGTGCTTAACCACTAAGCTATCTTTCCAGCCCACATTTTCTTTTTCAATCCTCAGTTTTCTCTTCTTACAACCAGTTTCTGTAGCCCTCAGACAAATGTTCAGAGGCATAAAGGAGGCATAGTTCGGGCTGGAGAGATGGCTTAGAGGTTAACAAAGGACCTAGGTTGGATTCCCCAGAACCCACGCAAGTCAGAGTCGCAAGGTTGTACATGCGTCTGGAGTTCCTTTGCAGTGGCTGAAGGCCCTTGTACACCTATTTTCTCTTTCTCTCTCTCTTTCTCACTCCAATAAATAAAAATAAAAATAATGTTTTGGGGGTTTTCAAGATAGGGTCTCACTCTAGCCCAGGTTGACCTGGAATTCACTATGTAGTCTCAGGGTGACCTCAAACTCACAGCAATCCTCCTACCTCTGTCTCCCAAGTGCACCACCATGCCTGGCTTTTAAAAATAAAATATTAAAATAAAAGAAGATTGGGCTGCAGAGATGGCTTAGTGTTTAAGGCGCTTGCCTGCCCATTCTCTCTCTCTCTCTGCCTCTTCTCTCTCTCTTAAATAAATAAAATAAAACAATTTAATAAAAGCATTTCTAAAATAAAATTAAGGCATAAGTCTCACCTCCTTCCCCCGCAAAACTAGCCACTGAGTCTGAAAGAGAAAGAGCACTTGTAGAAATAAGGTGGGACATTAAAGGGAGAATTTCATAATAAAAGAAAAGATGCTCCACTCTAAGTCTCTTTCAGGGACTAATAGGATGATGTCTTCTTGGAGAATATAACGTCACAGGTCACACGAACCTTATCTCAGCCACAGTAAACTTTGGTGAACTTTTCTTGCTCTTCTAGGTCCTAGTAAAGATATCAGGTTTCCATTTCGCGTATTACCTGTTCATAGGTTGTAAAAATCCCCCCAAAGTCTGACAGTCTCCCTCCACTTATCAGAGCACAGATTTCAAATCCCAGGGGCAGAATGAGGCGCCCTGTTACTAGCAGCCCCTTTGCTGGGCAGTTATGAAACGTGATCGTAAATTAAAACTAAACGAGTCACGTAAAATAAATGAACAAAGAGCCTTTGTGATACTGAAGGCTCGCTGGTTGATTACGTTGGCTCGTTTATTTGGGTGTTTAGAGTGTTTTCAGAAAGCACAGTACCCCTATCTCCTGTGCGTAGATCACACATATAGACCATCACTTCAAAGCTTCACCCCAGAGCCATTTCCAAATTGACAAGTAAGACGTGACACCCAGGCACCACTTTCTGGCTGGCAGAGTTTGGTCACCTGCATTATTTCGTCAGGAAATAGGCTCACACAGTGGGGCGTGGGCACAAGGTCCTCACTGGCAGCGTGGAGACTTCAGCTGCAGAGGAAGACTCGTCACTGCACACACACCTCTGATCCCAGCATTGGAGAGGTTGAGGCAGGACTGGTGCCAATTTGAAACTGTCTTGGTTTATATAGCAAGTTCCAGATCAGCCAGTGAAATAGCTCCCCCCCCCCAGAGAAAGGGCACATTTTTTAAAAGGAGCCTCGGGCTAAGCCACCATAGGTGAATGCGGATTGGGAGAAGCGACGATAATATTTATGCAGTCTTCTGGGGTTAGTTCTAGAAGCTGGGTGGTAGTTGGTGCCAGCTACATTTGGAACTCTTCCAGTCTAGACTTCATATCTCCTAGACAAAGCAGATGTTAGACAAAGGAGGAATATAGTCCGCCTCACTTGGAGGATTCCAGCTGTTCCTCGGTGATTTCTTTTCAGTTCCATTATACTAAGATTGAGGAGAATGGTATAGAAAAGTATTCTCTACTATATGTCTTTTTCAGAGATCCCAGCTCTTTTCCTTATGAGCACAGCTTCCTTCCCTCCCTTTCTCCTTTCCTTCCTTTCTATTGTGGTTAAATCGGGGCAACATAAAACTTACCATTTTAACCGTTTTAATGTCTAAAACTCAGTTGACATTAAGTGCATTCACATTGTAGTATAATTCACACTACTCTCCATCTCCAGATTAATTAATCAGTTAATTAACTTTTGCGGTTCTAGACAGTATACCCAGGCCCTCATGCATGCTAGGCAAGAGCTCTGTCACTGAGCTCTACCCTCATCCCCAGGTTTTGTTTTCATCGTCCAAACTGTTAAGTTAAGGAAAACCTCCTTATTATTTTCCCTGCAGGCCCTGATAATCATAATTCTGCTTTGCTTCTGTCTCAGCAAATTCGATTGTTCTGGGTACTTCATGTAAGTAGATAGAATTTTCCCTTTTGAGTCTGGCTTATTTCACTTAGCATAATGTATTCAAATCTCATTTATATGATAGCATGGATCTAAATTTCTTTCCTTTTTATGGTTGAATGATAGTGTACTGTGCATGCACACACACACACACACACACACACACACACACATTAAAGCCTATTCATTTTTTAAAATATTTTATTTATTTATCTGACAGAGAAAGAGAGAGAGAGAGAGAGAGAGAGAGAGAGAGAGAGAGAGAGAGAGAGAGAATGGGCGCAACAGGGCCTCCAGCCACTGTAGAGGAACTCCAGACGCATGCACCCCCTTGTGCATCTGGCTAGCGTGGGACCTAGGGAATCAAACCCAGGTCCTTTGGCTTTGCAGGCAAATGCCTTAACTGCTAAGCCATCCCTCCAGCCCAATTAAAGCTTATTCTATGGCCTAAGATACATTCCAGAGTTCCTAACATGAGTTTTTTTTTTTTTTTTTTTTTTGGTTTTTCAAGGTAGGGTCTCACTCTGGTCCAGGCTGACCTGGAATTAGCTCTGTCATCTCAGGGTGGCCTCGAACTCATGGCGATCCTCCTACCTCTGCCTCCCAAGTGCTGGGATTAAAGGCGTGCACCACCACGCCCGGCTCTGACACGAGTTTTTGTTTTTGCATTCTTAAAAAAATTTTTTTTTAAATTTCCAGGTGTGGTGGCGCACGCCTTTAATCCCAGTACTCAGGAGGCAGAGGTAGGAGGATTGCCGTGAGTTCGGGGCCACCCTGAGACTATGTAGTGAATTCCTGTTCAGCCTGGGCTAGAGTGAGACCCAACTTTGAAAATATTTTAAATTTATTTATTTATTTGCAAGCAGAAGACAGACAGAATGGGCATACCAGGGGATCTTGCTGCAGGCTGTGCAAGTCCTTTGGAGTCTTGTACTGAAGAACCTTACATCTTGATAGAGTTAGAGCCATGGAGCTGAGTGCAGAAATGAATATGTTGAGAGTCAGAAGAGTGGGGAAACATCCTTTGGAATGAGGCTGGCTATACTGCAAAACCATGGCTGTGATCTTTATAGCTAGCTGAGTGCTACTGAGAAATTTATGTAGGCTTTCCAAGTCTCCAGATTTGGCTGATGAAGTAAGGACGCCTAACACACAAATCGGTTCAGAATTACAAATCAGCTGGGCTCAGAGGAGATGGCTCAGTGGTCAAAGGTGCGTACTTGCAAAGCCTGAAGGCCGGAGTTCAATTCTCCAGTGCCTATGTAAAGCTAAGTACAAACTTGCAGTAGCAAGAGACCCTGTCATGCCCATTACACACACACACACACACACACACACACACACACACACACACACACACAGAGTTGCTGTCAACACACTGTTACCATCTGTTTTAAGTTGAAATCAGAAACTCAATATTTAAATCTTGAAAGTTTAGAGTTTAACTTATTTTAATGTTTTTTCTCTAAATACTATTGTTAACTGGGCATGGTGGTTCATGGCCATAATCAGAGCAATTGGAAGGTGTAGTAGTCAGCCTCAGGTTGCTGGGATGAACTTCCAAACCAGGTACAGGTTATGGAAGGAAGGGAATCTATTTGAAGCTTATGGATCCAGAGGAAGGTTTTTCTTTGTTAATATTTTATTTTTCTGACTTTTTAGTTTTTTATTAACAACTTCCATGGTTGTAAACAATATCCCATGGTAATTCCCTCCCTCCCCCCACTTTCCCCTTGGAAACTCCACTCTCCATCATATCCCCTCCCCCTCTCAATCAGTCTCTCTTTTTAAATATTTTTGTTTTTATTTATTTACTTGACAGAGAGAGAGAGGAAACAGGCACTCCAGGGCCTTCAGCTGCTGCAAACGAACTCCATATGCATGTGTCACCTTATGCATATGGCTTACGTGGGTCCTGGGGAATTGAACCTGGGTCCTTTGGCTTTGCAGGCAAGTGTCTTCAATGCTAAGCCATCCCTCTAGTTCCCAAATTATATACTTTTAACATATAAAGGCACAGAGTAAATTTTTTTTTTCTTTTTTGGTTTTTCAAGGTAGGATTTCACTCTAGCCCAGGCTGACCCGGAATTCACTATGTAATCTCAGGGTGGCCTTGAACTCATGGAGTTCCTATGCCTCCTGAGTGCTGAGATTAAAGGTGTGCGCCACCACACCTGGTCAGAGTAAATATTTTTTTAAAAAATATTTATTTATTTATTTATTTATTTATTTATTTATTTGAGAGAGAAAGAGGCAGAGGGGAGAGGCAGAGAGAATGGGCATGCCAGGGCCCCTAGCCACTGCAAACAAATCCAGATGCATGTGCCCCCTTGTGCATCTGGCTTACGTGGGTCCTGGAGAATCAAACTGGGGTCCTTTGGCTTTGCAGGCAAATGCCTTAACCACTAAGCCATCTCTCCAGCCCCAGAGTAAACATTTTTAACTGCTATAAAGCATAGTAAGGAGAGACTGGAACAATGTAAACTCAATAACCATCAAGCAAACAAAAACTTTTGTTGTTTAAGTCCAATATCATAACCAGTGACTGACAGTCTTTGGATTTTTAAAAAATTCTGACCCTCCTCCCCAGCTGGGCTGAATAGTCAGGGAAAACTTTTCTTTTTATTTATCCATTTGACAGAGAGAAAGAGGGAGAGAGAAAAAGAGACAGAGAGAGAGAGAAAGAGAGAGAGCGAGAGAGAGAGAGAGAGAGAGAGAGAGAGAGAGAGAGAGAATGGATGCTCCAGGGCCTCCAGCGGATGCAAACTCCACTCTGGATGCATGCGCCCCCTTGTGCATCTGGCTTACGTGGGTCCTGGGGAATCAAACCTGGGTCCTTTGGCTTTGCAGCAAGCTCCTTAAGTACTAAGTCATATCTCCAGCCCAGGGAAAACTTTTATTCCTAGCCAGTAGCCTTTATGGTAGGCCTTCCACAGTCCTGGTATATCTAAACATCCTTGTGTTTCTATTCTTTTTGCTTTTTTGAGGTAGGGTCTCGCTCTAGCCCAGGCTGACCTGGAATTCACTATGTATTCTCAGAATGACCTTGAACTCACTTTGATCCTCCTACCTCTGCCTCCCGAGTGCTGGAATTAAAGGCGTGTGCCACCATGCCCTGGATTCCTTGGGTTTCTACTATCAGCCACTACTCTTCTTTCAATGGCTTTGCCAGCCTACCAGGGTCATCACGTCCTGCTTCATGTTGTGTCTCAGCAGTGGTTTGGTACTTTATGACCCACTCCACACATTTTCTTTTTAATGTGTAAAGGTTTTATTTTTACTTTTTAAATTTTGTTTAACATTTATTTATTTATTTGCGTGTGAGAGAGAGAGAAGCAGAGAGAGAAAGGCAGATAGAGAGAGAATAGGGGCACCAGGGCCTCCAGCCACTGCAAGCAAACTCCAGATGCATGCACCACCTTATGACTCTGGCTTATATGGGTCCTAGGGAATCAAACCTAGATCCCCTGGCTTTGCAGGCAAGAGCCTTAACTGCTAAGCCATCTCTCTAGCCCTAAAAAGGGTTTTTTTTTTTTTTTTTGTTTGTTTGTTTGTTTGTTTGTTTTTATAGCATGCACTTCCAAAGAGATTAAAAACTAAAAACAGTAATAAAAAGTGTCCCATTCCACCCAGGCAGCCAGGGTGGGAGAGAGATAATCTTACCCACTTGAAGGCCCAGGCATGTCATTGAGTGCAGCTCAAGGGCCAGAGAGGAGAAGAATCCTCCATAGGCTCCAATAAAATGTATAAATAAAATGTCTATCCAAACACCTTAGGATTAGACCTAAAAGTCATCCACAGTGACACCAAATTACAAGCTTTAATAAAACTCCTAAATTTATTGGGGGTCATCCATTCAAACCACCACAGAAGTTGAACACAGAGAATCAGAAGTTCAAGGTCATCTTAAGCTACATAGCAAGTTTGAGGCAAGCTTAGACTACATGAGACCCAGTATCAAGTAAAAGGGATCAGTATTATTTATTTAAACATCAGTTTAAAAATTGTCTACGTAGCTGGGCGTGGTGGCACACGCCTTTAATCCCAGCACTCGGGAGGCAGAGGTAGGAAGATCACCGTGAGTTCGAGGCCACCCTGAGACTCCATAGTGAATTCCAGGTCAGCCTGGGCTAGAGTGAGACCCTACCTCGAAAAACAAAAACAAAACAAACAAACAAAAAAAAATTATCTACCGAGACATACAATGTGGGGAGAGAAAAATGGTTTCTAATTTCCTTGCTAGGTTCTTTAGCTGGGCTATAAACTAAGTTGACATGATACAAAAATAACAGGAAAAATCCAGATGTGGTAATGGTACACACCTGTTCATCCCAGCATGTAGGAGGCAAAGGTAGGAGGATCACTGTGAGTTCAAGGTTAGCCAAGGACTACAGAGTGAGTTCCAGGTAAAGCTGGCCTAGAGTGAGACCCTACCTCTAAAAAAAAAACAAAAACCAAAAACGAACAAACAAAGAACGCAAAGAAGGCCCACAAGGTAGGGGAGGCTAAATGAACTCTGGCAAAGCCTTCTGGCCCAGGCTCAATTCCTAAGCCACCCACGTGAGCTGGACACAAAACGTGGTTCAAGCATCTGGTATTCGTTTGCAGTAGCAACACACCCCCCCCCCACATGTGCAAACAAATAAATATAAAAATAAAACGAACAAGGGCTGAAGAGATGGCTCAGTGGCTAAAGTTAGCAGCTTGCAAAGCCTGCTGGCCTGCATTTTGATTTCCCCAGTACCCACTTAAAGCTGGACACCCACGCAAAACTGGACACCCATGTAAAGCTGGACTGTATGGTGGCTCATGTGTCAAGAGTTCATTGGTAGCAGCAAGAGACCCTGGTGCAGACACACACATACGCACATCAATAAACAAACAAGAAGGTCCAGTTGATCGTAGCTTGTATAGCATTCTGAGTTACAGAAAGGAATTGGAATTTGGAAGCCCTGGAGTAAGTGAGCACGAGCAAAGGTGAGAAGAGGAACTAGCTGAAGAAAGTCTGATTGTGCAAATAAAGTTTCTCGGGTCATGGAAAAACAGAGACAGCCATGGAATCGTACAGTCACCCTCCACAGGTGCCTGCTCTGGTCACGGAGGGTTGTTTGCCCAAGTTGGGAGAAAGCACACGGCTGTGGCCCTTGGGGGTGCTTAGATGCGGATCTGGGCATGTCTGGCATCCTTTTCCTGGTAGAGGGAGGTGAAGAAGGACAGACAAGTGGACAGGTTAATACAGAAGGATGAAGGCAGCCGCATGGCTAGGAGGGCTATCAGGAAATATAGACTGGGGTGCGGCTGCCCAGGGGTCAAGTGTGTCAGCTCAAGGTCAGTACTCCTTGGTTCAAATCCCTTCCCCATGGTCATTGACCGTGTGCAAAACACTTAGTTTCTCTGGAATTTGATGTCTTATTAGCCATCATGTGGATGATACCAGTATTTACTTATCTTTGATGACTGCTTTTATTTTTGGGGAGGGGGTTTTTGAGGTAGGGGTTGACCCTAACCCAGGCTGACCTGGAATTCACTAGGTAGTCTCAGGGTGGCTTCGAACTCATGGCAAGCCTCCCACTTCTGCCTCCTGAGTGCTGGGATTAAAAGCATGTGCCACCATACCCGGTTTGGCTGATTTTATATTTATATTTATATTTTCCTTTTTTTTTATTTGAGAGAGAGAGAATGGGTGTGCGAGGGCCTTCAGCTGCTGCAAACAAACTCCAGACACGTGTGCCCCCTTGTGCACATGTGTGACATTGCGTGCTTGCGTCACCTGGCTTACACGGGACCTGGAGATTTGAACATGAGTTCTTAGGCTTCACAGGCAAGTGCCTTAACCACTAAGCAATCTCTCCAGCCCTGCTTTTATTTATTTATTTATTTCTATTTACAAGGAGAAAGAGAAGAAGGGAGGGAGGGAGGATGGAGGAAGAGAGAGGGAAAGAAAGGGAATAGGCATGGCAGGACCTCTTACCACTGCAAATGAACTCCAGATAGATACAAGCACCACTTTTTATATCTAGTCTAATGTGGACACTGGGGAATCGAACCCTGGCTGTCAGGCTTTGCAAGTAAGTGCCTTTAATCACTGAGCTATCTCTCCAGCCCAGATGATTGCTTTTAGAATATAATAAGATTACATATCGCATATACTATTTAGGCTGCCTGACCTAGAGAAAGACCTCATTTCATGGTGGATTTTAAACCTCCTGTTCAGGTTTCTACCACATATCTTTGGGCATAGAATAGACTTGTGGAGTTCACAAATGAGCAGGAATAAGGCCTGATGGAGACGACAGGAGGTACAGACCAAAGGCTAAACTCTTTCCTTTCCCGGGTGCCAGTTGGGATAATATGAGAGATGAAATGTTGAATGTTGAGGCAGATGGGCATGACTGAGCAATACTTCCAAAGCTGACTCATTTAAAAATAAATATACATCTGGGTGTGGTGGCACACGCCTTTAATCCCAGTACTTGGGAAATATATAGCAAATATATATATGATTTGCATACGTGCATGCCTGTGTGTGTGTCTATGTCTGTGTGTGATGGGCATGCCAGAACCTTTTGCTGTCAAACAAATGCCAGTTGCTTGTGCTACTTTTTGTGTCTGTCTTTATGTGGGTGGTGGGGAATCAAACCCAGGCCAGCAGCAGGCTTTGCACACAAGCACCTTTAACTGCTGAGTCATTTCCCCAGCCCCAAGCTGACTCACTTTTTTTTTCTTTTTTTCCTGTTGAGCAGAGTAGTAATTTTAGAAATTTCTCTAATACTGGGTATCCTTTTTTTTTTTTTTAATCTCCTTTCTCTGCTCAGTGCCCATCACAGAACTGGGTACATATAGGTCCTATCTTGGTGCATTTGTGCTGATAAAACAAAGTATGATGATTTATTTAAAAAAAAATAAAAGTTTGTTCCTTACCATTCTGGAGGCTGAGAAGTTGAAGAAATTAACTATTAAGGCACTGGCTGTCTGGGCTATCGTAGAGGACCACTGTCTACTTCCAAGATGGCCCCTTGTTGGAGAGGGAAGCATGGTATGTGTACACGCGGGAGAAAGGAGGGCTAAAGCCTGTAGACTAATTATAATCCCCTAGATTTCCACCTTCTTGTTTTGTTTGTTTTGAATCAGGCTCTCACTCTAGTCCAGGCTGACCTGGCATTCACTCTGTAGCCCAGGCTGGCTTCCAACTCACAGAGATCCTACCTCAGCCTCCAGAGTGATATAGCATTAAAGGCATGAGCCACCCCACCTTGTAGTCTGCTTCACTAGGGATTAAATTTCAACTTGAAGTTTAGAGGAAACACAGGGATTCACACCACAGGAAACATTCAAGCTCCAAATAGACATGGCATGGGTTGGAAAAAATATTTCTACCCTCACACATTTTCCTGTCTCTCCCTCCTTCCTTCCCTTCTTTCTGTCTGTCTTGCACTCTTCTCCGGCATATGACACTTGATGACAGTCCGAAGAGGTGGAAGTGAGCGTGTGCCAGAAGGAATCATAGAAACGGAATGCTTGCACCAGGAATCTCAAAGCCCGGGGCCTTTACAACCTCTGAAAGACAACTAATGCTCCCATACTAAAGACTTCCACTCAGTGCCATGACTTCAAGGATCAGTCTCATGAAAGCCGTTTCCAACAAGCATTTAAAATCATCCATCCAAAAGATAACTAAATCATGGCCATTCATTCCCTCAAGCCATCACGCTGCAATGAAAACATGTATTTAACTGAGGAAAACACTGAGCCTTCACTCTCCCTGGTCTCTGTAGCTTTTCTTCTCCCTTCCTTTGAGGGTTCCAAACGTTATGATTCATCTCAGCCTTGCCCAGGGCAGCAGTGAATTACTGGCCCCAGAGTTCCAACCCCGAGGGGTCCTGGGTGAAATTGCCCCCCAGTCCATTCCCCGGCATTCTCTCTGCAGCCAACTCTGTTTGTTCTTTGATTCTTTTGATCGTCGCTTATAACAGTAGCCAAGCAGAGGAAATTAAGCTTTTGTATTTAAACTAATCCATGACCCTGGATAATTTGTAAGAGACATCTATGTGCGGTTAAAAATGAGCTTCCAACTGTTTGATGTGGGGACATCTAGACACACTGTGGCTTCCTTGGTGGGATCACAGAATGTCAACACTGAATGGAAGGAAGTCAAAGCATGTGGTGTCCTTTGGGAAAAATCTGCTTAGTCCAACACTCTTAGTTTTAATAGAGAAACTGAGGTCCAGATACCAACCATATAGGAATTCTGTGGGTGTATAGGGATTTAACTATGTCCTGGAAGAATGGGGCATCCAAGAGCAGTGAGACTCTGTAGTCATATTAGATGGCAGATGGACATTCTGTCTGCTGGTACCCAGTGCCCACCAGGCTCCTATCAAACTCCATGGTTACTTACTTTGTATGTTTTATTTTATTTTATTTGGTCTCACTGTAGCCCACGCTAACCTGGAATTTACTATGTAGTCTTAGGCTGGCCTCGAACTCACAGAGATCCTCCTACTTCAGCCTCCTCCTGAGTGCTGGGATTAAAGATGTATGCCACCAATGGAGGCCACAGTTATATTTTTCAATGACTTTTTCTCTTTCTTTCTTTTTTTTTTTTTTAAGAAAGGGGGGTACACATAGATAGAGAAAGAGAATGGGCACCCAGTGCCTTCAGCCTCTGCAAACAAATTCCAGGTGCATGTGCCACCTTGTGCATCTGGCTTACATCATTCTTGGGGAATTGAACCTGGGTCCTTTGTCTTTGCAGACAAACAGCTTAACTCCTAAGCCATCCATCCAGACCTCAAGGACCTTTCTTCTTTCTTTTTTTCTGTTTTCATTGGTTTTTAAATTGAGGTACAATTGCTTGAAACATACATCTTTGTGTGTGTTTCACTGAGTTTTGACAAGCATCTCATACTTTTGTCATGACAGAGAACATTTCCACCACCCTAGAACAGAAGTTCCCTCTCTTCTAGTTAGCCTGCCTCACACAGACTGTAACCCACTACGATTTCTATTCCAATATTACTGATTACTCATTTTAATCTTTAAGTTGTTCATTATAACACTACTATTCTGGTCCCAACATTGCCATGAATCTTTGGATGCTGTGGTAGTTGAATGCAAGATGTCCTTCATAGGCTTATGTAGTTGAATACTTGGTCCCCAGTTGGTGGTGCTATTTGGGAAGGTTGTAGAACTTTTAGGAGGTGAGGCTTGCTGAAGGAAGTGTGTCCCTCAGGGGTGGGCCTTAACATGTTGTTACAGCCAAGCCCAGCTTGTTCTTTCTACTTCCTCCCTGATGAAGGATATATATACATACACATTATTTATTTGAGAGAGAGAGAGAGAGAGAATGGGCACACCAAGGCCTCCAACCACTGAAAATGAACTCCAGATACATGCACCACCTTGTGCATATGGCTTACATGGGTACTGGGGAACTGAACCCTGGGTCCCTAGCTTTGAAGGCAAGTGCCTTAATCACTAAGCCATCTTCAGCCCTCCATGACTTTTATATACGTGCTAAGGAGCTAACCTAGGAATTGAGGGCATGGGCTCTGATAGCACAATGTTTGTCTTTGCTGTGCCTCAATCCGTGGTGTAGTAGAATCTTCTTCCTAGTGCTGTTGTAAGCACTGGCTGAGTTAATTATAATGAGGTGCTTAAAATGGTGTCCCGTCTACAAGTACTGTAAATTACACTTGTTTCCTTCTCTCCCATCTTCCATCTTTTCCAGTGAAGCCAGTTAAAGAACTAGGAAGTGCCATCAAGGAAATGCAAATTAAAACTACTTTGAGAGTCCATCTCACTGCTGTCAGAATGGCTATCATCAAAAAAAAAAAAAAGACAATAACTGCTGGTGAGGATGTGGAAAAAGAGGAACCCTTCTACACTGTTGGTGGGAATGTAATCTGGTACAGCCATTGTGGAAATCAGTGTGGAGGTCCCTGAGACAGCTAAAAATAGATTTACCATATGACCAAGCTCTACCACTCCTAGGCATATATCCCAAGGACTTGTCTCACTACATTAGAGACACTTGCTCAGCCATGTTTATTGCCCCTATATTCACAATAGCTAGGAAATGGAACCAGCCTGAATGTCCCTCAACTGATGAGTGGATAATGAAGATGTGGTACACTTATACAATGGAGTTCTATTCAGCAGTAAAGAAAAACTAAATTATAAAATTTGCAGAGAAATGGATGGATCTGGAAAGGACTATACTAAGTGAGGTGACCTCGAAATCCAAATGTCACATGTTCTCTCTCATATGTAAATCATAGCTACAAAAGTTTGAACTTTTATATGAGTTAGAATAAAACTAGAAAGGGGATATAAAGGGAATAGAAGGGGTTACTTAAGAGAATGGTACTGTATATATGTAAGTAGAACAGATTACTGGGGGTGGAAAGGCCTAAGTGAGGTCAGGGGAAGAGATTGAGTAAATGAAAGGTTGGGGGGAAGGCTAATCAAAATCTAAGAAGGTATGAATAAGTCATATGGAAATCTACTATTTTGGACAATGGAACAACTAGAAACCATAGATTGTTACTAGAAAATTTTTAGTGCCAGTAATGGGATACGTTCCAGTGAGTTGTTAGCCAGGGAGGTCCCTGATATTCCCCAAACATTACAGGCCATTGCTTAGGATTTTGGTTTCCCACCAGGAATAGATGGTAAGACCCTATTGCTGAAGACTCCATATACTTGGGCTACAAGATCATTGAGAAATCCTGCTGGAGCTGAGCTGAAAACCTCCTCCATATAGACCGGTTGGCAGAAAGCTGGAAAAAGCTATGCTGCATGTAGTTCAATGGGAGAGAGAGAAATCACCAGTGGAGATACTTAACAGTGGGCACTGCAAGCCTTAAATTTGGCCAGCTAGGCCAAATGAGCCAACAGGTGCAATAGTGGCATGTCTGTTATGGGGGAAACCAACAAGTCTTTAATTTGACTGGAGGTCTGCTCCATGGGAGGGAATACATCCCTGATACTGAAAACTTACAGCAGGGGTAGTCATGAGCCCTAGGGGTGTAACATCTGCTGCTGTCTGGCTAAATGTATATACTATGCTCATCAAACTGCCCAGTAAGCACTTCTCTTAATGTTCATAACTATGTATTAATGCTACCCTCACTTTTGGTTAGAGAAGCTTCTTTTTTCAGATGGTGGTGACCTTGGGATGAGTCATAAGGCACCATAGTGCTGAGAAGAAGTGACAGAGGAGTGCTCAGCACTGAAACATCTTTATCACAGCTTTCAAGGCCCAGGGTCCATTGCTGAAGAGGTGGTGGAAAGAAAGTAAGAGCCAAAGGAGCCAAAGGAAGGGTAGGACTCCTTACAACGTGCTCCTCCAGACACAAAATGGCCTGGGTATCCATGACCTCATAGTGCCTGATACCACCTACACAAGACCATCATATTAGGAGGCAAAGATCATAACATCAAACTAAAAGAGAGACTGACTGAGAGGGGAAGGGGATGTGATGGAGAGTGGAATTGCAAAGGGAAAAGTGGGGGAAGGGATTACCATGGTTTATTGTCTGTCATTATGGAAGTTGTCAATAAAAAATATTTAAAAAAAAGAACTAGAAAGTGCCAGGCCACTGACTAGCCACAGGACTCTTGCCAGCTCTCTCTGCCTGAGTGTTCTCATCTATAAAATTAGGCACATTAGTCCTGGGCTTCCAAGTGAGATGCTGTCATTGAACAGATATTACAGATCAATTACTTGATGTCATGGTCAGTGATGGCATGGAATCACCACTGGAAAGAATAAAGATGTGGCATTTGTTGAAACAGCAGAATATCAGAGTGCATAACCCATAAACTATAAGCGTTTATGTGGTTCATAGTCTGGGAAGTCCAAGATCACGGTGCAGCACCTGGAGAGTCATCCCGCTGTATCGTAACATGTTACAAGGGCAAATGAGCACATGCAGGAGACAAAGGAAATTAGGCCAATTTCACTTTTTGTTTTTTTTCCTGGTCTTTCGAGGTAGGGTCTCACTCTAGCCCAGGCTGACCTAGAATTCACTCTGTAGTCTCACGCTGGCTTTGATCTCACAGAGATCCTCCTACCTCGGTCTCCCAAGTGCTGGGAACCATGCCTGGCTCAAAAGATTGCCAACTTCTGTCATTTTTTTTTTTAACAAGAGAGAAAGAGAGTGAGAGAAGGGGCACTCAAGGGCTTGTAGCCACTGCAAATGAACTCTAGACGCATGCGCCACCATGTACATCTGCTTCTGGGGAATCAAACCTGAGTTCTTAGGCTTTGTAGGTAAGCGCCTTAAGTGCTAAGCCATCTCTCCAGCCCCCAATCTCACTCTTATATGCAACCTACTCCTGTGACCATGATATTCATAAAGGCTTTGGCCTCATGACCTGTTCACCTTTGAAAGCCTTCACCTCTTTTTTAACTGTTTATTATTATTATTAAAAACATGTTTTGTATGGATACATCATGTGTTGGTACCCTCTTTTCCCTCATCCCTGCCCCATTCCTTGGAGACACTCCTTAGTGGGGTTGCGGGTATTCCCCATGGGCTTGTGGGAGACACAGTGAGTTATTTTGTGGGGGAGGGAATGCCTCTGGGCATGATGTCTCAACCTGTGGCTCTTACTCCCCACTCTTCTGCAAAATTCCCTGAACTATTCACTTTTTTGTTGTTGTTTTGCTTTGTTTTGTTTGGTTTGGTTTTTGGTTTTTTGAGATAGGGTCTCACTCTAGCCCAGGCTGACCCGGAATTCATCAGGTAGTCTCAGGGTGGCCTTGAACTCATGGTGATCCTCCTACCTCTGCTTCCCAAATGCTGGGATTAAAGGAGTGAGCCAGCACACCCAGTTCCATTCATGTCTTAATACTGTGTCAATGGCAATTAAATTTCAACATGAATTTTAGGAGGGACATTCAAACTTCTTGTGGAAATATCTAGAAAAGGTATCAGGTAATAAGCAAACACAAATGAACATATTCTTGTTTATTTTTTTTAAACGTATTTATATAATTACTATTTATTATTATTATTATTATTATTATTATTATTTTGGTTTTTCTAGGTAGGGTTTCACTCTAGCTCAGGCTGACCTGGAATTTACTATGTAATCTCAGGGTGGCCTCGAACTCATGGTGATCCTCCTACCTCTGCCTCCCAAGTGCTGGGATTAAAGGTGTGCGCCACTATGCCGGCTTATTTTTTGGTTTAAAAAAAATGTTCACTTAGGGCAGGAGAGATGGCTTTGTGGTTAAGGTGCTTGCCTGCAAAGCCAGAGGACACAGGTTTGACTTCCCAGGACCCACACAAGCCAGGTGCACAAGGTAGCAGGTGTCCAGAGTTCATTTGCAACATTTGCAATGGCTAGAGGACCTGGAGTGCCGCTTCTCTCTCTCTGCCTCTTTTTCTGAGAGAAAGAAAGAAAGAAAGAAAGAAAGAAAGAAAGAAAGAAAGAAAGAAAGAAAGAAAGAAAGAAAGGAAGGAAGGAAGGAAGGAAAGAAAGAAAAGGAAAATTTACTTAGCTTGGTCTAGAGCGAGACTTTACTTCAAAATTTATTTATTTGCGTGTGTGTGTGTGTGTGTGTGTGTGTGTGTGTGTTTATAGACGTACTAGGATCTCTTGCCGCTCCAAACAAATACCAGACACTTGTGCCACTTTTTGTGTCTGCCTTTTTGTGGGTGGCTGGGAATGAAATCCAGGTTGACAGACTGCGAGCAAAGTCCCTTTACCCACTGAGTCTCTCCCCAGGCCCGTGTGGGAACCTTTGTAATGGTCTATGACTCCCATATGCCTCTTCTAACCAACATGAGGGGCGATATTTTTCACTCCTTTCCCTTTTTATTCTGGAAATTTCAAAACCACTAAAGGACAGAGAGTTATCTAAGGCAGTACCGGCCATCATGCCAGTCCTCTAGTTATTAACTCATGTCCAGCTTGCTCTGCCTGAAATAATGCGATAAAGTCTCCTTTGAGTACTGACTTTCAGACACAAAGTGGCCTACATATTCATGACCTCACGATACGTGAGACCTGCATAATAGGAGGGCAAAACTGATGACATCAAAATAGAAGAGAGATTAGTTGGTATGAAGAAGAGATTCAATAGAGGGGGAAATGGGAGAGGCAAAAAGCAGGGTGGTGGGAGGGGAGTATGGTATATAGTTTTTGTTTATGGAAGTTGTCAATTAAAAAGGTAAAATAATTTTTTTTCTGTGTTTTCAGGATTTTTTTGAAGCAAACCTTTCAAGTATATTCAATCCATAAACAATTCAGCATGTATCTATGAAAAATAAAAAAGCAGGCTGGAGGGATGGCTTAGTGGTTAAGGCATTTGCCTGCAAAGCCAAAGGACCCAGGTTCTATTCCCTAGAACCCACGTTAGCCAGATGCACAAGGAGGAGTACACGTCTGGAGTTTGTTTGCAGTGGCTGGAAGCCCTGGCGCACCCATTCTCTCTCTCTTTCTCTGTCAAATAAATAAAAATAAAACATTTTTTAAAAAATAAAACTAAAAAAGCTACTCTAGAAAAGACAATATATGGGCTGGAGGGATTGCTCAGTAGTTAAATGAACTTGCTTGTAAAGCCTGACAGCTCTGGTTGAATTCCCCAACCACCTATGTAAAGCCAGGTGTTTATGTGGTACACGAATCTGGTGCACCCATATCCTCTCTCTTACAAACAAATAAATACTGTTATTCATTTGAAAAATGAATAATTATTCTTTAATATTATTAAATACTAAGTCAGTACTTAAATTTCCTTGAATGTCTCGTAATTTTTGCAAATTACCATTTATTGCAATTTGTATGGCAATAAAGTCCATTCCGAGCTATTGAAATGTTTTTGAAGTATTGATTTGTTTTGTTTGTTTTAATTAGCACACAAAGTAATGGGTTGCATTATGACATCTTCATACATACTTTGTTTTTTAAATTTATTTTTCTTTTTTTTTTTTTTTTTTTTTTGGTTTTCTGAGGGAGGGTCTTGCTCTGACCCAGGCTGACACGAAATTCACTATGTAGTCTCAGGCTGGCCTCAAACTCAGAGATCTTCCTATTTCTGCCTCTGAGTGCTGGGATAAAAGGCGTGTGGCACCATGCCTGGCCATGCATTGTTTTTGTTGATGCTCCTACCCTATTCGCCATCTTTGTCCCCTGCGTCCCACAGTAGAGTGCATTCTATCTTCATGTCATGTATATTTTCTTACCCCTTTTCTCCTCCCCTATTTCTTATACCTCTTTCCTCCTCCCATAATCACCATTCTCTCTCTCTCTCTCTCTCCATATACATATATTAAAGAGCACCAGTTTAATTTTTTTGGTGTTTATTTGCAAGCAGAGAGAGACATACAGACAAAGAGAGACAGAGAGTGAGAGAATTGGCATGCCAGGGCCTCTAGTTGCTACAAATGAACTCCAGGTACGTGCACCACTTTGTGCATCTGCCTTTATGTTGGTACTGAGGAACTGAACCCGGGTTGTTAGGCTTTGCAGGAAAGCACCTTAACCATGGAACCATCTGTCCAGCCCCCTGGAAAATTTCTTCATGTAACTTACTTGTGCTTTCAGGGCCTGCTTGACCATGACCATAGGTGCACCTCTTCCATTTGATGATAGATTAATACTGTGCACATCCATGAAGGCTTGGTGGGTCAGATAACAACAGGCCCCAAATGGTTAGCACAAGTCACATGGCAACTTGCTGGACCATTGTCAAGCATTGAGTTTCCACTAGGGCTCTTGCAGGCCAAGAGCTGTCTCTCAGAGGGACAATCACCCATGGATGAAGGCAGGGCCTTGGTCCAAAATCCCAAGGGCCTCCATTATGATTCACCTATCAGGAGGACCCTGAAATACCATCGGGTCTGCTGGATCACATGGCCTGAGTGGCACAGCGGCCTATACCACTTGGAGAGTTTTCTCTTCTTCTGGACCCCACTCCAAAGTAGCAGAGTCATGAGTCACTTGGTATCTGGGCCAGAGTAACACATCCAAGTGAAGAACGTGCTATGTCCAGGATCCAAACAGGCCCACTAGGTTCTTTTTGGGTGGCAGGAGGAGCTACAATGTCTGTCCTTTACCTTAGAAAGGACATCTCTGCACCACCCACCCCACTGGAGTTTTCTAGAAATTTTCCTGAGCTCCTTGAATTTTGAATTTGAATTTTAGTTGGATTTATTTCCCATCCTGTGATATGCACATGCTGTGCCAACAATTTCAGCGTGGTTGCCACCTCCTGATAACTTGGTCTAATCTGCATACTGTCATCAATAGAAGGACCAGAAGAAGACTTTGTAGAAGGGACAGGTTATCAAGATCCCTGTCAACAAAATGATGGCACAAGGCTGGAAATTAATATGATCTTCAGGTAAAATAGCAAGGGTGTACTGCTGACCTTGCCAGACAAAAGCAAACTGTTCCCGGCGGTGCTTATGAACAGCTGTGGAGAAGGAAGTGTTTGTGAGATTGAGCTGCCTACCACATACCAGGAGCTGTCAATCTGCTCAAGTAAGGAAACCACACCTGGTACAGCAGTTGCAGTTGGAGTCTCTATTTCATCTAGTTTATGATATTCAACCGTCCTTTTCCATGGTCTGTCTTCTGCACAGGCCCAATGGGAAGGACAGTTCCAGGGAGGTGTGGTGGTAACTACCAGCCCTGCATTTTTTTTTTTTTTTTTTGAGGTAGGGTCTCACTCTAGCTCAGGCTGACCTGGAATTCACTATGTAGTCTCAGGGTGGCCTTGAAGTCATGGCGATCCTCCTACCTCTGCCTCCCGAGTGCTGGGATTAAAGGCGTGCGCCACCACACCCGGCCTAGCCCTGCATTTTTCACATCCTGAATGGTGGTACAAATCTTGTAATTCCTCTAAGGGTGTGATATTGCTTTTGTTTCAGTATATATTTTTTTGTTTTGTTTTCGTGTTTTTTTTTTTATTTGTTTTGAGGTAGGGTCTCACTCTAGCCCGGGCTGACCTAGAAATTCACCATGTTGTCTCAGGGTGACCTCGAACTCACAGCGATCCTCCTACCACTGCCTCCCAAATGCTAGGATTAAAGGCATGCGCCACCATGCCCGGCTCATTGATTCAGTATATTCTTTAGTAAAGGAGACTCTAGTGGCCTTTCCAATCATAATAACCCTCACTCCACATGGAACCAATATATTTATCTGCAAGCAGAGAGTGAGAGAGATAGCAGACAGACAGACAGACAGACAGACACACACACACACACACACACACACACACACAGAGAGAGAGAGAGAGAGAGAGAGAGAGAACTGGGTGCACC
The DNA here is from genome assembly GCA_036346955.1 of Dipus sagitta. Taxonomy (NCBI): domain Eukaryota; kingdom Metazoa; phylum Chordata; class Mammalia; order Rodentia; family Dipodidae; genus Dipus; species Dipus sagitta. The sequence continues at coordinate 43,338,758 of CM070777.1, read as the reverse complement.
AGGGTGTGTGGCCATGGCCAACAAACTCCAGATGTCTGTGCTACTTTGTGCATTTGGCTTTATGTGGGTACTAGGGAATGGAACTCGGGTTATTAGGCTTTTCAGGCAAGTGCCTTACCACTAAGCCATCTCTTGAGCCCCAATTGTGTCTATTTCTAAGTAAAATCTATCTCAATTACACATTCAGAGTCTGGGGAAACCACCATAGGATGAGTTTGGGGACCTGCTTGGGCCCACAGTGAGTCAGACTGGCTAAAATTCCTTTTACCACCTGACCACCATAAGCCCCTACTTTCGCTGGAGAGCCACGATGCTGCTTGGGGTCTCCCAGAATCAGTGTTTATTCAGAGCCAATGACGAGCAGGCCACAAAAGATTTCATTATTTCATTTCTCCAGTAGATAGTTACCCGAGTTAAAGGCTGTAGGTCCCTTTAGGGAAGGATGAGAACAGGAAAAGTAATGCTTCTCTGTATTGAAGCAAGGCTCTTCTTCAAGGGAACCTGGCGTCCCCTTCATTTGAAGCGTGCCAAGTCTACAGATTGGCTCAAGTCTGGAAATTGGTTGAGGGGCCATGATCCTCATTTTCTATGGCTCACAGTAGACTTTTGCTCATTTGCTCTAGAATCTCTCTGCGTATGTAGATTAAGCAAGAGCTTAGTAGGCTTAGTGAGTGTTTTACTTCTGAGTGAACCATGGTTAACTGGCCAGTGCCAAAGGTCTACATGAGCGAGACCATTATGAACACTGCTCTGCCTACCCTGTCCCCAACGGTCACTCATGGCACCTTTGAGCAGTCAGTGATGCAGCATGGCTCTCGTGACTTCAGGACCTATCACACTTAAGTCAACCACTTGAGCAACTGTAGTGCTATCATTATTGTTATTTACTTATAATTTTACTGTTTATTTTTTTCCAAGCAGGGCCTTACTCTAGCCCAGGGTGAGCTGGTACTCACTCTGTAGACCCAAGCTAACCTCAAGCTCATGGTGATTCTCCTACCTCAGCCTCCTGAGTGCTGGACTAAAGATGTGTGCCACCATGTCTGGCATCTGGCCTCTGGCCTCTGGCATCTGGCTTAGCTTCCTTTTTTTTAAATTAAAATTAAAATTTTTTTTGAAGTAGGGTCTCACCCTAGCCCAGGCTGACCTGGAATTCACCATGTAATCTCAGGGTGGCCTTGAACTCACAGCAATCCTCCTACCTCTGCCTCCCAAGTGGTGGGATTAAAGCTTGCTTCCATTTTATTTACTTTATTTATTTATTTAATTTTTGGTTTTTTGAGGTAATATCTCACTCTAGCCCAGGCTGACCCGGAATTCACTATGGAGTCTCAGAGTGGCCTCGAACTCACGGCAATCCTCCCACCCCTGCCTCCCGAGTGCTGGGATTAAAGGCATGCTCCCATTTTTTAAAAGTTTATTTCCAGGCAGAGAGAGGTAGAGAGAAAAGAGACAGAGAGAATGGGTGTACCAGGGTCTCCAGCAGCTGCAAACAAGCTCCTGCTGCGTGTGGCCACTTTGTACATCTGGCTTTATGTGGGTACTGGAGAATTGAACCTGGGTCTTAGGCTTTGCAGTCAAGTGTCTTAACCGCTGAGCCATCTCTCCAGCCCATAGCTCCCATTTTTAAAGTCTGCGTTACAGAGAAGAGTAATGACCGAGATCTTCAAGAATGCTGGTGCTCCCCTCACAAATCTGTTTCTTGTGATCTTAGTGAAGGTCATATCTTCTGGACTCTCCCACTGTGGAGGACTAAGACTTATATGGCAATTACACTCCAGTTTCCACAAGCCTTTGAGTATCTTCATCGATGTTAAGCCAAGGGATATCAGCAGTTCCAGCTTGTTCACAGTATGCCATCTTTTGACCCATACTTTAGCCAACCAATCAAACAAACTCTTGGCACTTATAAAAAAACAAAACAAAACACTGTGTGAGCTGCAATGTTACACCCAGAATCTCTGCTCATTGGGACAATACTGATAATCTCAGCCCTGTCGACTTTTACGTTCCTTCCACCATTATCCCACACCTTTAAAAAATCATTCCCATGTGCTTTCTCTAGACTTCTATTTGTGTGGGTTAGAAGACTCATGAATGTCTGCAACCAAGCACAACGGGTTGGCATCTTGGTGAGTGAGAAGTCAAAATAAGCACAGCCAAGAAGACATAAAAGAGTGGAGAAAGATTTATTACGTGCACCAAGCACGGGAGTCGTTTCCAAATGACTCTTGGAACAAAGGAAGCATGAGCATTATTCAAGGAGCCCACATATACTTATATATGTGTGGGCCAGTTTCTTAAGCATGCTTAGTTTAGGAGTACACTCCCGGGCATGCTCAGCTTTAGGTCATAATTTTAAAAGAAAGGATAGTAGACACATGGTTGGGCTTGCTTAGCTCAAAGTCTTGGAACACATATGTAGGAGATTAAAGTGAGGGACAAAAATGCCTCTGAGAAACCTCAACTTATGCCATAAAGTTTTAGGTGAAAATAAAGTAGACTAAGACCCAGGGAAGAACCAAGTATGGCCAAGGTAAAGACAAGAAAAAAAAGGAGTAGAAAGAAAGCAGTACAAGCCGGGCGTGGTGGTGCACGCCTTTATTCCCAGCACTCGGGAGGCAAAGGTCGGAGGATCGCTGTGAGTTCGAAGCCAGCCTGAGACTACATAGTGAATTCCAGGTCAGCCTGGACTAGAGTGAGACCCTACCCCCTAAAAACAAAAAGGTTTTAATGTATTTATTTATTATTTGAGAGAAAGAGAGGTAGGCACCCTCAGGGGCAGACTCTTGTGTTAATGTATCCTCGAAATAGTCTACTTCAGGATTGGAGAGATTGCTCAGTGGTTAGGGTGCTTGCTTGCAAAGCTGAAGGACTCAGGTTCTATTCCCCAGTATCCACATAAACCTAGATGTGCAAGGTTGTTCACTGTAGTGGCTAGAGGCCCTGGGTCTCTCTCTCTCTCTTTCTCTCTAATCTGTCTATCTGCCTGCCTCTCTTTCTCTCTAAGGACACAGGTTCAATTCCTCAGTACCCACATAAGCCAGATGCACAAGGTGGTGCATTCATCTGAAATTTGTTTGCAGTGGCTAGAGGCCCTGGTATGCCCATTCTCTCTCTCAAATAAATACAATATAAAAAAATTTAAAAAGAAAGTGTTACTGGGCATAGTGGTGCATGCCTTTAATCCCAGCACTTGGGAGGCAGAGGTAGGAGGATCTCTGTGAGTTCAAGGTCAGCCTGAGACTACATAGTGAATTCCAGGTCAGCATGGACTTGAGTGAGACCCTACCTTGAAAAACAAAACAAAACAAAAAGAAACAAAAAGAAAGAAAAAGAAAAAATGCTTTAGGGGCTGGGAAGAGAGCTCAGTGGTTAAAGGCACTTGCTTGCAAAGGCTACCAGCCCCCTATTCAATTCCCCAGTACTCATATAAAACCCGATGCACAAAGTGGCACATGTGTCTGGAGTTTGTTTGCAGTGGCAGGAGGCCTTGCTGTGCCCATCTTTATTCTCTCTCTCTTTGCTTGCAAATAAGTAAATAATATTAATATTTATTTATAATATAATAATCATAGTAAAAAAGAACTTAGTTAGTAGGCTTAGTTGAGTTGGAGGACTCAGCTCCAGATACAGCCAAGCCCACTAGAGAAATTCATCCTGACTTCTCTAGTACCCCGCTCCTGGTACCATGGCTATGCCACAATTGATACCAGAAGTATTAGTCAGGGTTCTCTAGTGGGACAGAAATGATAGAATGAACACATATTGCAAAAGAGGATTATTGGATTGGCTTAATGACATGGGCTGAGTAATCCAATAATGGATCTTTGCATGGTAGAGAGGCTGAGAACCCAGTAGCTGCTCAGTCCACAAAACCGTAAGCCTCAGAATTCCCAGTCCGGTAATGAAGTACTGGAGGATTCCTGGAGAGCCACTTGTCTTCAGTCCATACTGGAGAGACAAAGAAGCTGGGTTCTGATGTCACCCAAGGTTGGCAGTAACAGCGCAGATGCGTTCACCACAGGCAAGGAGCAAATACGTAAAGATGTAGAGCTTTTGCCTTGGACCTCGGCACAGCTGACCTTGCCACTCTGCTTCGTATCCGGCTGTCCACTCGGTGAGAATCTCAGTTAATCTTTCCTGGAAATGTCCTCACCGGTCTGTACATAGGTGAGTCTCTTACTTATTCCTGATCCGCCAAGTTGACAGTTTAGATTAACCATCATGATGATGAACTTTTCCCCCCTAGTTCTCTGAGGAATTTCACTGGATGGGGACTGTATGGAACGCTTTTGGTCATATAGCCATCCAGAAGCACATGTCTTTTCATCATGTGATTTCTTTTTTTTTTTTTAACAGTTTGAAGATATATATATATATATGTATGTGTATACATATATATATATATGTATATATATATATATATATATATACACACATATACATATAATTTATTTGAGAGGGAGAGAGAGAAAAAGGAACAGATAGATAGAGTTGGAAAGGGCACACTGTCCAGGACCTCTAGCCACTGCAAACAAACTGCAGATGCATGCGTCACCTTGCACATCTGGCCTACATGGGTTTTGGGGAATCAAACCTGGGTCCTTAGGCTTTGCAGGCAAACCTTAACTGCTAAGCCATCTCTCCAGCCCTTTCTTTTCTTTTCTTTTTTTTTTACCACTTCACCACAGATGATTTTTGACTTCTTTTTTTTAAATTGTTGATTTATTTAGTTGCAAGCATAGAGAGAGAGAGAGAGAGAGAGTGGAGAATATGGGTGTACCAGGGCCTCCAGACACTGCAAATGAACTCCAGATGTATGTGTCACTGTGCATCTGGCTTTTGTGTGGGTGCTGGGGAATTGAACCCAGGTTGTTAGGCTTTATAGGCAAGTGCCTTAACCACTGAGCTAACCTTCCAGCCCCATGTGATATCTTTTTCACTTTCTTTTTCTCAGAATCTTAAAGTTTTTATTGTAGAGTTAGTTATTTCACCTCCTTGATTAAGGTTATTCCAACTTATTTTTTGAAGCTAATGTGAATGGGTTAGTTTTTCTCATTTCTTTCTCAACAACTTGGTCGTTAATGACACGCTACTGATTTTTGTGTGTTGATTTTGCATCCTGTTGCTTTGCTCAAAGTATTTACCAAATATAAGCATTTTCCAATAAAGCCTGAAATTCTTTTTCTTTTAAATTAATTTATTTGAGCGAGAGAAAGGCAGACAGAAGGAGAGTGAGCATGGGTGTGCCAGGGCCTCCTGCCACTGCAGATGCATGAGCCACTTTGTGCATCTGGCTTTATGTGAGTACTGGGGAATCAAACCCGGGCCATCAGGCTTTCAGGCTTTGCAAGCAAATGCCTTTAACCACTGAACCATCTCTCCAGCCCCAGAAGATCTAAGCAAAGGATGTTATAATCTGCAAATAGGCATAATTTAACTCCTTTCCTATTTGTATCCTTTTAATTTCTTTTTCTTGTCTTACTGCTCTAAGGCTTCAAGCACTTTACTAAATAATAGTGGAGAGAATGGGTATCCATTTTTGGTTCTAGATTTTAGAGAAAAAGCTCTGTTTTTCCTCATTTAGTATAATGTTCATTATAGGTTTGTTCTATATAACCTTTATTATGTTGAGATCTGTTCTTTCTGTTCCTAGTTTCTGCAGGACTTTTATTATTATGAAAGCATGTTTAACTTTGTTCAAAGCCTTTTCTATGTTTATTGGGATGATCATGTGATTTCTGTCCTTAAGCCTGTTTATATAGTATATTATATTTATTCATTTGCATATGATAAGGCAACCTTGCATCCCTGGGATAAAATTTATTTTGCTAGGATCTTTTTATTTTATTTTTTAGTTTTTCTAGGTAGGGTCTCACTCTAGCCCAGGCTGACCTGGAATTCACTATGTAGTCTCAGAGTGGCCTCGAACTCATGGTGAGCCTTCTACCTCTGCCTCCCGAGTGCTGGGATTAAAGGCATGTACCACCACACCTGGATTTTATTATTATTATTATTATTATTTTTAATAGGATCTTGCTCTAACCCAGGTTGACCTGGAATTGACTATGTAATCTTAGCAGGGTGACCTCAGATTCACAGTGTTCCTCCTACTTCTACCTCCCAAGTACTGGGATTAAAAGCATGCACCACCACACTTGACAGGATTTTTTAAGTTTTTTTTATTTTTTATTTTTTATTTAGTTATTTGAGAGCAACAGACAGAAGGAGGGAGAGAGAGAGAGAGAGAGAGAGAAAGGAAGAATGGGCACGCCAGGGCTTCCAGCCACTGCAATCGAACTCCAGACACATACGCCCCCTTGTGCATCTGGCTAACGTGGGTCCTGGGGAATCGAGCCTTGAACCGGGGTCCTTAGGCTTCACAGGCAAGCACTTAACCGCTAAGCCATCTCTCCAGCCCGGATTTTTTAAGTTTTTAAAAGATATTTTTATATTTATTTATTTACTTTTGGAATGATTTATTTGTTTTAGAAAGAGTGAGGCAGAGAGAGAATGGGCATGCCAGGGCCTCTAGCCACTACAAATGAACTCCAGATGCATGTGCTACCTTGTGCGTCTGGCTTATGTGAATACAGGGTCCTAAGGCTTCACAGGCAAGCGCCTTAACTGCTAAGCCATCTCTCCAACACAGGATCTTTTTTTAAAATTTATTTTTATTTTTATTTATTTATTTGAGAGTGACAGACAAGCAGAGAGAGAAAGAGCCAGATAGAGAATGGGTGCGCCAGGGCCTCCAGCCACTGCAAATGAACTTCAGATGCATGCGCCACCTTGTACATCTGGCTTACATGGGTCCTGGGGAATCGAGCCTAGAACTGTGGTCCTTATGATTCACAGGCAAGCGCTTAACCGCTAAGCCATCTCACCAGGCCCCCCAGGGTCTTCTTTAATGTGTCCTAGGATTCAGTTGGAAAGTATTTTGAGAATATTTGCATCTACATTTGGAACTGAAATTGATCTGTAGTTTTTTGTTTTATTTATTTATTATTAACAGCATATTTCATATGGATACATCATGTATCCCTATTTGGTTTTTCTTATTGAGTTAAAGAGTTTGGTAGTGTTCCTCCCAATTTTTTGTGCACTGTTTTGAGAAGTATTGGTATTAGGTTTTTGTTAAAAGCTTGGGTTCAGGGCTGGAGAGATGGTTTAGCAGTTAAGGCACTTGCCTGGGAAGCCTAAAGAACCAGATTTTATTCCCCAGTACCCATATAAGCCAGATGCACATGGTGGCACATGTGTCTGGAGTTTGTTTGCAGTGGCTAGAGGCCCTGACGCACCTATTCTCTCTCCCTCTCTGTCTCTCTCTCTTTCTCAAATAAATAAATTCTTTTTAAAAAGCTTGATTGATTGAGCCAGGCATGGTGGCGCATGCCTTGAATCCCAGCACTTGGGAGGCAGAGGTAGGAGGATCGCCATGAGTTCGAGGCCACCCTGAGACTATATAGTGAATTCCAGGTCAGCCCGGGCTAGAGCGAGACCCTACCTCGAAGAATGAAACAAACAAACAAACAACAACAACAAAAAAACCCCTTGGTTGAATTCAGTAGTGAATCTGTCCATTTCTGGCCTTTCCCTTCCTTCCTGCATTTCCTCTGTTCATCTATTTCTCTCTTAAAAATGCATTCTTGACCTGGAAGATTTCTCAGTGGTTAAGGCACTTTCCTGCAAAGCCTAATGCCCAGGGTTTGATTTTCCAGTACCCATGTAAAGTCAGATACACAAAGTGGCGCATGTGTCTTGAGATTGTTTATAGTGGCAGGAGGCCCTGGCATGCCCATACTCACTCTTTCTTTTGTAAAAAAATATTTTATTTATTTATTTGGGAGAGAAAGAGGGAGGGAGAGAGAGAGAATGGGTGCCCAGGGCCTCCAGGCAGTACAAATAAACCCCAGATGCTTGTGCCATCATGTGCATCTGGCTTATGTGGGTATTGGGGAATTAAACTTGGGTCCTTAGGCTTTGCAGGCAAGTGCCTTAACTGCTAAGCCATCTCTCCAGCCACTCACTCTTTCTTTCTACTTCTTTCTCTCTGTATCTCTCTCCCTCTCTTAAATAAAATAAAATAAAAAACTTTAAAAAAGGTATTCTCACCTGGGTTGCCATCTCTTCACAAAACATCTTTCTTCCTTCTCTGTCTACAGTATGCCTTAAGTATTTTCTATATTGCTAGTTTGGTTGTCATGAATTTTCTTAATTTGTCTTGGAATGTTTTTATTTCTCCATTAGTTTTAAGAGATAACTTTGCTTGGCTAACACTGATTTATTTCAAGGCTTGAAGAATTTTATGTTTTCCTGAATTTTAGGGTTGTTGATGACATGATGCTATTCTGATGTTTTCCCCTTTGTATGTGAGTTGGTGTTTCCCCTTGCCACTTTGAAAACAAATTATTTTTATTTGAGACAGAGAGAGAGAGAGAGAGAGGAAGAGAGAGAAAGAGGAGAGAGAATGGGCATGCCAGGGCCTCTACCCACTGCCAACGAACTCCAGATGCATGCACCACCATGTGCATCTGGCTTATGTAGGACCTGGAGAATCTAACCTAGGTCCTTAGGCTTTGCAGGCAGGCACGTTAACCACTAAGCCAACTCTCCAGCCTCTTACCACTTTTTAATATAGTTTCTTTGCTTTGTGTTTTTGATATCTCAACTATAGTACATTATGGAGAGGTTCATCTCTGGTATATTTGAAATTCTAAATGCCTGTTTTGTTTGAAAGTCTATTATCCTCTACATTTTGGAAATTTTCAGCAATGGTTTAACTTTAAAAAATTATTATTTCAGAGAGAGAGAGAGAGAAAAAATGGGCACACCAGGGCCTCTAGACACTGCAAACAAATTCCAGACATAACTCGTTTTTTATTGACAGCTTCCATAATTATAGACAATGAATCATAATTCCTTCCTCACTTTCCCCTTCACAAATCCACACTCCATCATGTTCCCTCCTCCTCTCAATTAGTCTTTCTTTTATTTATTTATTTTTAAAAGTATTTTATTTATTTGAGAGAGAGAGAGGCAGATAGAAAGAGAGAATGGACATGCCAGGGCTCTGGCCACTGCAAGCGAATTTCAGACGCATTTGCTGCCTTGTGCATCTGGCTTACATGGGTCCTGGGAAATCAAACCAGGGTCCTTAGACTTTGTAGGCAAACCCTTTAACCACAAAACCATTTTCCCAGCCCCCCCTTTCTTTAATTTTGATGTAATCTTTTTCTCCTATTATGAGGGTCTTGTGTAGATCGTGCCAGGCACAGTGAGGTCATGGATATCCAAGCCATTCTGTGTCTGGAAGATTGCATAATTATGCTATTGTCTGGCTATTATGCTCACCAAACTACCTGGTAAGCACTTCTCTTAATGTTCATACACCTGTATTAATGCTACTCTCACTTTCGGTTAGAGAAACTTCTCTTTTCAAATGGTAGGTGACCACTGGGATGAGTCAAAAGGCACCATAGTGCTGAGAAGTGACAGAGGAGTATTCAACACTGAAGCATCTCTATCACTCCTTCCAGGGCTCAGGGTCCATTGCAGAAGAGGTGGTGGAAAGAATGTAAGAGCCAAAAGAAGGCCAGGGCTGCTTACAATGCATAATGGCTTAGCAGTTAAGGCATTTGTCTGCAAAGCTTATGAAACCCAGTACCCACATAAGCTAGATGCTCCTAGTGAAAGAAAGAGGGAGAGGGAGGAGAGAGAGAGAGAGAGAGAGAGAGAGAGAGAGAGAGAGAGAGAATGGGCCCATCAGGTCCTCCAGCCACTGCAGACAAACTCCAGATGCATGGACCACCATGTACATCTGGCCTATGTGTGTACTGGGGAACTGAACCTTGAACTGGGATCCTTAGGTTTCACAGGCAAGCACTTAACTGCTAAGCCATCTCTCCAACCCCTTGATATTATCTTACTAGAGCTCACTGCCTTCATCATTGACAAAACCTTGCTGGCCATCAGGCCAAGGAAGGCGTTGGGTAAACCGTTTGATAGGGCGCTAGTACCTACTGGCACGCCCTTGTAGGGCATACTAGTGGTAAGCATAAGGACGCCTCTCTGTTTAGATGAGAACTTGACGAGGTCCGGGCTCTTCGCTTGAGTCCTGCTCCGCTGAGTGGGGCTTCAAGGCCCCATGAATGCTGGTGTACTGCGCAGGTAGGACAGAGGGTGCTGTTGAGTCCCCAGTGCCAGTGTGGGAAGCCCATGGCTGCTTCCCCCCCCACCACAGCCTGGCACTACAGCGTTAATTGTGCTCACCTCAGTACCTGTAGCATTGTAAGATGGTTGAGCGCGCTTCGCTGCGAGTCCCTCACTGCATCAGCGGGGGGAAAAGGCAGAAGTAGGAGAGAAGGTCTGGATACTGCGCCCCAGAGCTGGTTACTCCTGCGTTTAGGGTGAGCGCAGAAGTGGGAGAGTACGTGTATGATGGATGTCGTCTGCGCTTCCCATTGGTCACCTGTGGTAGCAGGTGGTCCAAAGCCCAATAGGCGGCGTTGTGGCTGAAGATGCAGGATCACACCTGCTGAGCTGCTGGTGTTACTTGGCTCACAGGGGCTGAGGAGGTGGCTTGGTGGCATCCATGGTGAGGTGGTGCTATCCTGGACAGATGTCCAGTGTCACTGCTCATATGGGGACAGAGGTCTTCTGCTGATGTCTACCAGGGGTCCCCAAGTGCAGCATTTGTACGCACCCTGTCTTCACTAGCCATTCAGGGGTGCAAGTGGCAACGTGCCCATGCTGCCAACTGAAGATGCTTGGAACGTGACAGCATGGCACGGCGGAGTCATCATATTCCTCCTTGTGCCGTCAGCATCCACAACTGGAAGACTATCCAGGCCTTGAGATGCAGAAACTGTGCAATGGTTGCCAGGGGAAGAGGCCAGAGGAGAGGTGGGAAGGGTTAGAGGAGGAAGGGCATCTGTGTCCATTGGGGTGGGAGATTCCTGATGGTTTGAGGGGGGCTGAAGAGTAAAGGGTCAGGTTGAGGGTGTGTTGGGGGTGGGGGGAGGAAATGGGAGGCAGTACGGAACTGGCCCCATGGATAGGGGTTCCATTGCTAGTTAAAGTCCCTGCCAGATGGGGACCGTCCTTCACAGGAGAGGGACAGAGCGGAGAGTGAAGGAGAAGGAAAGGGGGATTGTGGGAGTGTTTGGGGTGAGACAAGATAGAGGGACAGACAGGATGGGGGGCCCCAGCAGAGGGGGCTGGGATGGACAATGTGAAGAACAAAAAGTGGGCAGCCGAGAGGACAGGCCGGACAGACGGAGGGGCAGTGCGGGCTGCCACCAATCATTCTTTCTTCTTCTTTCTCAGTGTGTCTAGTTTAGCCCTCCTCATCTTACTACTGTTGCCTTGGTGCTGCTTGGTAGTCCTTGAGGTCCAGGCACGGAAGCTGGGGTGGAACTGGCAGCTCCTCTCAACCCCACGACAGCTGCAGCGGCAATGGGGGTGGCAGCCGTGTTGCTGAGGGGCTGGTCTTTCCTTTTTCTTGATGGTTCTTTTTGTTGCTGTTTTTTTTTTTTTTTTTTTTTTTTCAAGGTAGGGTCTCACTCTAGCTCAGGCTAAGCTGGAATTCACTATGTAGCCTCAGGGTGGCCTTGAACTCACGGCAATCCTCCAACCTCTGCCCCCCGAGTGTTGGGATTAAAGGCGTGCACCACTACGCCAGGCTCTCTCTGTCTTTTTATTTATTTTGGTTTTTCGAGGTAGGGTCTCACTCTAGCTCAGGCTGACCTGCAATTCACTATGGAGTCTCAGGGTGGCCTCGAACTCACAGCGATCCTCCTACCTCTGCCTCCCGAGTGCTGGGATTAAAGGCGTGAGCCACCACGCCAGGCTTTTTTATTTTTATTTTTGTTTGGTTTACCAGGCTATCTCCTGATGGTTCTTTGAAGAGTGTCTCTGGGTGTAGCACGCCTCGCTCGTGCCCTACCACGATGCTTTTTACCTTTAAACATCTTCCATGGCTCATAAGCCACTGCATAGCCTGCCTGTGGAGTTGGCCGGGGCGCTGCCCTGGCCACTGCCTCGTGGACTGTAGGGCGGGGTGGCCCTGGGTCAGGACAGCTCCATGGCCCGAGCACCAGAATGCCCAGCTGTCTGGACAACCCCAACGGGGCCTGTGCCCAGTGCACCCTCTAATAGAAACGAGTTCTGTCTTGGCCATCAGTAGCCTGCATACCACTAAGGCCCCAAAGCCAGATGAGTCCCTCTTTTCCCATCTGGGACACCTGCCTCCTGTACACGGCACAACTCCTTCGCCTCCACTTTCTCCACCTCCTTTATTTCATCTTTCTCCTCGTTAGTTTCTTTTCTTCTACCCCACTACATCCTTCTCCTTTGCCCCTCTCCACCTCTCTTCTCCCCTCTTTTTTGGTATCCCCTCTGGCCCTGGCCTCTGTGTCCTTTCGACAGAGGATTGGGTGGTGTCCCGCTGTCATGGGCTCCTCAGCCTGTTGACCCAGGCGCACTGTCAGGGAAGGTGGCCAAGTGTCCTTTCGCCCAGGAGGAGGCATGCTCACGGTTCTGTGGGACGAGGAGGGGCCCAAGCTGTGAGTGGTTATCACAAGCTTTGACCATAGGTTCCCTGAGATTAGCACCTGCTTTGTGGGGGGCGCCGTCCAGGGCGGTCTGCGGGAGTGCAGGGTGGAAATCCGGCCTGGACACTGGCAGTGTGGCCTTGGCAGGAGTACCTGGGCTATGTGCACCAGGCAGGGCGGGCTGATGAGCCGGGGGTCTTGGATGGGGACGATCCAGCAATGGCTGGCAGCAGGGTGGATGGCCACCTCACCTCAGAGAACCATCCATATTGAATAGTTCTTTGCAGTAAGTAAAGATCCGCAGCAGTGAGTCTCAGAAGAGCTCACGCCAGCCTTCTCCAGCTTGTGACTCCCGAGAAGCACTGGGGTCATGAGGGCCTCTTGGAACTTATGACACACTGGCCTTTGTGACATCCTGCTAGGATTTGTGACCAATAGGGTGCTCCTGGAAGGAGGGGGGCAGAGCAGGAAGTGGGTGATGAGTACACAGGAGGTGGGGGAGGGGTAAAGAGGTGACTTCCCTTGATAAGGGAGAAAGAAGCCCATTGTAATTTAGAGCTCCTTGACTTTCTGATGGTCCCGTGGGTGTTGGAACCAGTTGGAACCACTGTGTAGAGGGTGGGGATCACAGTCATACCCAATAGAGCTCCTGATCCCTGCTAGGGCACAGCGTGCTGAATACCCAGGCAACTGGGCCCTCCAGGGGCCTCTCCTGAGTCTGTGTAGTCTTAAAGCAGACCACTTTCTCAGTGACCACTCTAGGGGCACTAGCTACCCTGTACTTTCTGGTGTCCAAGAGAAGTCATGGGTCCTTCAGGTGACCACATGCTGCCTTCCAACATCTCTTCCTGATAGGCTGTTTCTGATCATTTTTTCTTTCGTTCTTTTTTTTTTTTTTTTTTTTTGAGGTAGGGTTTCACTCTAGCTCAGGCAGACCTGGAATTTGCTATGTAGTCTCAGGGTGGCCTCAAACTCATGGCGATCCTCCTACCTCTGCCTCCCGAGTGCTGGGATTAAAGGCATGCGCCACCACACCCGGCTGATTTTTTTGTTAGATGCTTGTTAAGGCATATTGCAAGGCTGGGCTCGTAGGTCAGTTGGTAGAGTGCTGGCCCAGCATGCACAGCCAACACATAAACCAGGTGGGATGGCTCAAATTCATAATCCAGCACTCAGGAATTTGATGAAAGAGGATCTGACATTCAAGTCATCCACTGCTACGCAGCCTGTTCAAGGCAGCTTTACTTTTCAAAGAAGCATGGAAACCAGTTGAAAGCCTCTTGAGACTGGAGCTTTTCCATGGAGACCCAGCACTACCTATGCAGGCCACATAGTCAGAGCAAGGACCTCAAATTTCTCAAGAAGATTTCAGGAGCATTAATATTCTTTTGGCCCATCTTGATTATTCTGAAAACATGGCTAGGTAAGTGTTGACCTGCACATTCATGCATGATTCCAGTGGCAAATAGTCCAGATTTTCCATAGGCATCATACCTGAGCAGGCACATCAGCCTCGTGGATGTTCCTTCAGAGCAGCAGTATTTCAGCAGCTGGGATTATTTATACAAGGTAAGGTCTCACTCTAGCCCAGGCTGACCTAGAGTTCAGACTACCTATATAGTCTCAGGATGGCCTTGAACTCATGGCGGTCTTCCTAACTCTGCCTCCCAAGTGCTGGGATTAAATGCATGCACCACAAAGCCTGGCTTACTTTATTTTTTAACATTTTTATTTGTTTATGTGTGAGTAAGTGAGAGAGAAAGAGGCAGAGAGGGAAAGAGAATGGGTAAGCCAGGGTGTCCAGCCACTGCAAATGAACTCCAGATGTATGTGCCATCTTGTACATCTGGACTATGTGGGTCCTGGAGAATTGAACCTGGGTCCTTTGACTTTGCAGGCAAGTGCCTTAACCACTAAGCCATCTCTCCAGTCCCATCTTAATTTTAAATAAGTCCTCCTACCCTTTCTTTACTCAATCCTTTCCCCAATCTCACTTAGGTCATTGTGCTCTGAGCAATCTGTTCATGTACTTACATATATACAATACTTTCCCATTAATTTCTCCTCTGTCCTCCATCCCTTATAGCCCCTTTTTAGCTTATTGGCCTCTGCTACTGACTTCTATTCCAACTCACATACAAATCTAAATATTTGCAGCTAGGATTGGCATATGAGAGAGAACATGTGGCATTTGGCTTTCTGGGCCTAGGTTATCTCACTTAGTATAATTCTTTTAAGATCCATACATTTCTCTGCAAATTTCATTTTTTCTTTTTCTTTTATTTATTTATGAGAGAGAGAGAGGCAGCTGTGAGAGGAAATGAGAGTGAGCATGCCAGGGCCTCTAGCCACTGCAAATAAACTCCAGATGCATGTGCCACCTTGTGTATATGGCTTTACGTGGGCACTGGGGATTGAACCTGGGTGCTTAGGCTTCACAGGCAAGTGCCTTAACCACTAAGCCATTTCTCTAGCGTTCTATGCAAAATTCATACTTTCATTTTTCTTCACTGGTGAATAAAACCCCATTGTATAAATGTATCACATCTTCATTATCCATTCATCACTGAGGGACATCTAGGTTGGTTCCATTTCCTATCTGTTGTGAGCTAAGATTGTGCCTTTAGATGTTATCTCAGGCCCTTCTATCCTGTGTATTTTATGTATGTATATATGTGTACATATGTATTCTGTGTGTGTGTGTGTATGTGTGTGTGTGTGTGTGTGTGTGTGTGTGTGTGTGTGTGTGTAGATGCACATTCTGATGAGTGTGAATTCATATGGGTGACATACATGTGGAGGCCAGAGATTGACATTGAGTGTCTTCCTCAATTTCCTTTTTTTTTTTTTCCCATTTTTTTGAGGTAGGGTCTCACTCTGACCCAGGCTTACCTAGATTTCATTATGTGATTTCTGGGTTGCCTCGAACTCACATTGATCCTCTTATCTCTGCCTCCCAAGTGCTGGGATTAAAGGCAGTGCGCCACCACACCTGGCTCAATTTCTCTCCATATGATTTACTGAGGCAGGATGTCTGACTTGAACACAGGGCTTACTAATTTGGCTATACAGCCAGCTTACCCTGGGGACTTTCCATCTCTGCCTGGGATTATAGGCAGGCCATCATACCCACACAGAATTTCCATGGGTGCTGGGAATCAAACTCTGATCCTCTTGCTTACCTGGAAAATGCTTTAAATATTGATCCATCTTCCTAGTCCTCCCTTATCATTTTTTAAAAATTAATTATGGACATACTAAGTATGGATACATCGTGTGTTGGTACCATCCTTTCCCTCATCTCTGCCCCTATTCTGCTGGGCCCCTCCTCAGTGGGGTTTCAGGATTTCCCAGTGTGGCTGCGGGTTATGCCTTGTGGGAGCAGCAGTCAGTTTTGTGGTGAGGCTGTCCCTCTGTGCCTGATGTCCCAACTTGTGGCTCCAACCATCTTTCTGGCCTCCTTCACAAAATTCTCTGAGCCATGCTGGGTGTATCTTAAGTCTACTTCAGTAATGGGCTCTTAGGAGCCTCTGGATCTCTGCTTTAGAAAGTGCTGAGTATCCTCAGTGTCTGTCTCCTTCATCCTGGCACTGATTGTCAGGCTCACCATGGAAGCTGCATTCTTGCTCATCTCCCCCATTCCTCTATGATTTCATCTGGGGCTTGGCTGAAGTGCGAGGGGTAGTTTATCTCCTTAGGTCTTGCTACCATCTGAAAAACAGAAGCAGATTCTTCAACAGACAGTGAAAGTCAGCACAGGTTAAATGGGATAAGTGTTATTAATTTAGGGAGAATTTGATGGATGTAGTCCTTCTTTGGTCCAAGATTAGTGGGAGCTTGACACTGGAGAGCACAATCTGTCTCCATAGGATTCTGACCTGGTTCTCAATTCCAGATATGGGTTCCTTTCCACTGAGTGGATCTCTTACCTACCTTATCTTTTGAGACAGGATCTCAGACTGAATCTAGATCTCACCAATTAGGCTAGATTAGCTATTCAGATAGCCCCAAGAATTCTGTCTCTGCCTCCTTAGCAGTGAGATTACAGGTGTTCACAGCCACGCTCCAGTGTTTACATGTATGCTAGGGATTCAAACTCAGGTCCTCATGTTTGCACAGCAAGCATTTGTCTATTGACTCATCTCTCTAGCCCTTAGCCAGTGTGTTCATAACTTTTAGTTCTTATCCTCAAATTCCTGGAAATTCTGGTCATAGCTAGTTTACAATTTCACACACACACACACACACACACACACACACACACACACACAGACGGTCTGAATATATTATTGTCTCAATATTATTCTCCATTCCTGAAATTTGTTCCTCTAGTTGGTTTCCTCTGTGCCTTTTATATCATTGATTGAGTCTTTCATTTCCAGAATTTCTATTTGGTTCTATTTATTTGTTAATTTGCAAGGAGAGAGAGAGACAGAGAGAGATTGGGAGAGAAAATGAGTACACCATGGCCTTCAGCCTCTGCAAATGAACTCCAGATGATGTGCCATTTTGTGCACCTGGCTTTACATGGGTACTGGGGATCGAACTCAGGTCATTAGGTTTTGTAGGCAAACACCTTAACCACTGAGACATCTGTCCATTCCTGTTATTTCTTTTTTTTTTTTTACATGCATTTATGTCTCTCTCTCTCTCTCTCTCTGTGTGTGTGTGTGTGTGTGTATATAAGCCTGAAAACAACTTCAGGTGTCATCTTTAGGAATATCATCAACATTAAAATATTATTTATTTATTTGAGTGAGAGGAAGAGAGAGAATGGGCACTCCAGTGCCTCCAGCCACTGCAAACAAACTCCAGATGCATGTGCCACCTTGTGCATCTGGCTTATGTGGGTCCTGGGGAATTGGACCTGGGTCTTTGGGACTTCTGGTTAAGATGGCAGTGTAGAAATCACACCAAAGCAGCCTAAGGGAGAAAAAGAAAAATAAAAAACCCAGCAAAATACACTCTTCTACTAAAAAGTAAAGGTGTATAAGAAATTATCAACCACAGCCAAGTGAGGGATTTTCCAGTCACACCAGCCTCCTTGCAAATTCAATAAACATGAAGAGAGGACGGCAGGGCCTGGTGGAATGGCTCATGAGGCAGAAGATTGGGAGGACCACAAGAAGAACTTTAGCCACCATCCACAGTCTTCCCCCAACTGCTATTGCAAGCAGCAGCAAGCACCAGAGACCTGGGGAAGGGAACTCACCTACACAGCACCCGGCACAGGTGATCAGAGCAGCGACCCACCCACCCAACAAGCCTACCTGAGCCCACAGCACAGCAATGAGGGACCGAAGCAGGCATGCAGTATAACTGAGACCAAAACCATCCCAAAAGGTAACTGGGATTATACCAGGTCAGTACCCACCAAAACAGCCTGGTATATAGGTTTTCATTGGAAGTGCTAGTTGCACCTTCCATGTTAGGGCAAATTATATTTAAATATGATGGATGGTCAGATCATTCTTAAATAAGCTATATTTTGGGCTTGTCATTTGTTGCTTCCTGATTTATAGTGCCTTTGTCTCCTCTTCTGTCATTCATTGGGGCAGGGTCTCAATTGGTCACAAGCTGACCTTGGAATCCTCTACAGATCAGCAATCTCAGCCTCTCAGTTGACAGGATTAAGGGTGTGGGGATAAACACATCCTTAGGGACTTTGACTTTGTTAGAGATCTGTTTGTCATAATAACTACTCTTGCATAAATACTCTGTGCTGGTTTTCATTGAATGTGTATATTGTTTAGTTAAATTTTAGAATTTGCCTGTATTTTGTTCCACCCAGCCTACTAGAATACTCTCATAGCAGGCAAACTCAACACTGAGGGTCACTTTTGGTATTATTCTGAGAGTCTTAAGAGCCACACCTAGCACCTTAAGCTCCTGCCCTGAAGACACATAACATCAGATTGAATGATACATCTAATAATACTGCAGGTAATTAGAAAACCCAAGCATTAAGTTAATCCAAGATGCAAAAATCTCTACATTATAATAATACAAGAAACACAAAAATCAAGACAATGTGAATCCACCAAAAATTATAAATCCATTAGAAATGACCTCTAGTGAGACTGATTTAGAGGAAATGCATGAGAAAGATTTCAAAAGAATGATTATAAATATGTTCAAAGAACTCAAAGAGGAATCAAAGAAGACACAAGAAACCAATTTAATGAAATAAGGAGGTCAATACAAGACATGAATAAGGAAATAGAAATAATAAGGAAAAAAAAAAGTCAGAAATACTATCAATGAAAAACACAGTAAGTCAAACAAAAAATTTGGTAGAAAATCTCCAGTAGAATGGATGAAGGAGAGAACAGAATATCTAAACTAGAAGACTAGGTGGCAGTTCTAATATAGTCCAACAAAAAGAAAGACAACTAATAGGAAAGTATGAATGGGAATTTCAAGATATTTGTAACACTATGAAAAGATCAAACATAAGAATTCAGGGTATAGTAGAAGGAGAAGAATTTCACTCCAAAGGCATAGTAGGTGCTTTCAACAAAATCATAGAAGAAAACTTCCCCCAAATTGGGAAGGAGATGCCAATGCAGATACAGGAATCTTTTAGAACACCAAACAGACAAAACCTGGAAAGAACCTCTCCTCTCCATATTGTAATTAAGTTACCAAACATGCAAACCAATATGTATATTGAAAGCAGCTAGAAAGAAAAATAATCTTATACAAAGGCAAGCCCACCAGGATAACAGCAGATTACTCAACACAAATTTTAAAAGCCAGAAGGGCTTGGAATGATATTTTCCAAGTTCTAAAAGACAAAACTGTCAACCAAGGTTACTTTATCCTGCAAAGCTTTCCATTCAAATAGACAGAGAAATAAGGACATTCCACAACAAAAGCAGGCTAAAGGAATATTTGAAGACAAAACCAGTTCTATAGAAAATACTTGAAAGGATCCTCCATGCTGAAGAGAAAGAAAAGTACACATATAAGGAACCTGGAAAAAACAAACCATACTGAAATACTAGTTAATACAAGAGAGCAAAGGTAAAACCAAAAGAGCTACAAAACAAGAAAAATGGCAAAAATAAATACACACCTTTCAATAATAACTCTTTTTAAAAAATGTTTTATTTATTTATTTATTTTAGAGAGAGAGAGAGAGAGCACACCAGGGCCTCCAGCCACTGCAAACAAACTCCAGATGCATGTGCCACCTTGTACATCTGATTTATTGTGGGTCCTGGAGAATCAAACCAGGACCCTTTGGCTTTGCAGGCAAATGCCTTAACCATTAAGCAATCTCTCCAGCCCTCAATAATAACTCTTAATATCAATGGTCTCAATGCCCCAACCAAAAGACGCAGGTTTGCAGACTGAGTTAAAAAGCAGGATCCTTCAATTTGTTGCCTCCAAGAATCTGGGTCCTTAGGCTTTGCAGGCAAGTGCCTTAACTGCTAAGCCATCTCTTCAGCCCTTTTTAAAACAAAATTTTAAATATTAAAAAAATTTTTTTTTAGTTTTTTTTAAGGTAGGGTCTCACTATAGCCAAGGCTGACCTGGAATTCAATATGTAGTCTTAAGATGGCCTTGAATTCATGGTGATCCTCTTACCTCTGCCTTTCAGAGTGCCACCACACCCAGCCTAACTTTTTTTTTTTTAAAGACAGGATCTCTCATTGGCCTAGAGCTCACCAATTAGGCTAGACTGGCTTGCAGCCACAGGGATCTTCCTGTCTCTGCCTCCTCAGTGCTGGGATTTCAAGCACATATCATCACACTTACCATTTTGACATGCGTACTAGAGATCAAACTCAGTTCCCCATGCTTGTGAAGAACCAAGCACTTTGAGCACTCTCTCTAGTCTTATTTCTTTTTCAGTCTTATTTTCCTTGTTGAATTTTTTGTCCATGTTTTAAAATTCTCCTTCAAGTTACTGACTATGGAAGTTGTCTCCTCATTGCTGGGCCAAAACATCGAACCAGAAGCAACTGACGGGAGGAAGGGCTCATTTCGGCTTACAATCTCAAGGGGAAGCTTCAGCATGGCATGATGGAGTAAGAGACTGGGTATCACCACCTTGCCTCAGTAACTGGCAGGAAACAACAAGAGGTGAGTTGTCTGTGGCAAGAGGGAGCTGGGCTATTACACACCAAAGCCTGGGCCTCCAGTGCTCCAGTGACACGCCTCTTCCATCAAGTCTCCACTTCCCAAATTACCACCAGCTGAGGACCAAGTATTCAGAGCACATGAGATTATGAGGGACATCTCATTCAAACCACAATGCTGACTGTTCCATCTATATATCTATATTGGTAACTTTTTGTTTTTGTTTAGGTCCTGTACTGTTTTTTTGTTTTGTTTTTGTTTTGTTTTTGTTTTTGTTTTGTTTTTCGAGGTAGGGTCTTACTCTGGCCCAGGCTGACCTTGGATTCATTATGTTGTTTCAGGGTGGCCTTGAACTCATGGTGATCCTCCTACCTCTGCCTCCCGAGTACTGGGATTAAAGGCGTGTGTCACCACACCTAACTTCTTTTTTTTTATTATATTTTTTATTTATTTTAGAGAGAGAGAGAGAAAGCAAGGAAGGGAGTGTAAGAGAGAAAGAGAATGGGCATGCTGCAAATGAACTTCAGACACATGTGCCACCTTGTGCATCTGGCTTATGTGGGTCCTGGGGAATCAAACCTAGGTCCTTTAGCTTTGCAGGCAAGTGCCTTAACTATGCAATCTCTCCAGCCTCTGATTTTTTTTAATGTTGTTAATCTGCTTGTTTGAGTTCTTTATATAGCCACTGATCTTTTTTAAAAGTCAGAAAATCTACTTGTAGAATTTCAACTATCTCATTATCTTTGGTTTCTGGTATTGAGGTGTTATAAACGTGTAGAAGTGTTATAGTGATTGCTACCCTATCTTCTTTTGTATTTTTCTTTGTCAAGAAGAGGATATGGGGGACACTTGACACTCAAACCACCACAGATTGCATGGCCTCGTGTGCTCTTTGAAACCATGGAGAAAGATGCCATGACCTCAGAAGCTTATATTATTCACATCTGTAAAACCAATACCACAGGGAAGACATTGCCAAGTTCTGCTGCTAGATCAGGTTGGAGCCTGGCCTCGGCCCATGGCTGTAGCAGCCTCTATATGTCGACAATGGGGAGCAGGAAACTCCTTCAGCATCCTCCCTTCAGGCCTTCTCCTTTTGAAAGAATTTTCATTTTTACAAATTGTAGCATGGGGTCTTGGCTTCTAGACATTTTAAATAATATTTTATTTATTAGAGAGAGAATGAGTGCACCAGGACCTCTAGCCACTGCAAATGAACTCCAGATGCATCACCACCTTGTGCACCTGGCTTTAGGTGGGTACTGGGGAATCAAACCTGGATCCTTAGCCCTCACAGGCAAGTGCTTAACTGCTAAGCCATCTCTTTATCCCTGGCCATCTTTTTTATTGTCCCAGTGCATAGCAGCAGGCTTCTCTTTAATGGTGCTGATCTCTTTAAATAGTATAGCTGCTTCATTGGCTCCAGTCTCCTTATTAACAATGTGCTCACATTTCTTTCCTTGCTAAACTTCACATTTTTAAAATACTGTTTTGCTCTAGTTGTTTCTCTCTTTCACTTCAGATCCAAAATAGGACAGTACACAGACCTGGGCCATAGACTTGAAGCCACAGCACTTTGAAATATCCTTCCCCAAACACATTAGTCCATTTCTTCAGCCATGTCCAAGTTGTCTGTACGTGGTCAGAATGCAGCCTGATGCTTTGCCAGGAAATAACCTGAACTTCCTATAACCCAGTTTCTGGTGGAGTCCTTGATCCCCTCTGAAACCTCAAGAGCTGGACCACTACTGTCCATGCTTCTCTCAGCAGTCTGGTCTTTCAAACCCCCACCAGACAGGCCTATTAAACTTTGCCTACAGCATTATAAAGCTTTTCTTCCTCGAAGTTCCAAACTCTTCCACTTTCCTTCAGCAAACCAGTTCCAAAGGCTTATGAACTCTAAGGTCAGGTTTATTGTAGGAGAAGCCCCGTTTCACAGAACCAATTTTCCGTATCAGCTAATGTGTCATTGCTGTGGACAGATTCCTGACCAGATGCAAGTTAAGGAAGCAAAGGACTTAGTTGGGCTTATCATTTCAAGAGGAAGCTTCATGACAGTTTGAGAGGTGGAGCCTTGCTGGAGGAAGTGTGGTACTTGAGATAGGCCTTGGGGCATTCTTGCCAGAGCTGGCTCACTCTTGCTGCTATGGCAACATGTGATGCCCAGTCTCTGCTCTGTCATGCTTTTTTGTTTTTTTCCTTGCCATGAGTAATCTTCCTCTCAACACTGTAAACTGAATAAATCCTTTTCTCCCATCATCTGCTTCAGGTCAGGTGTTCTGTCCCAGCAACAGGAAGGTAAGTAACTGCACTAGATGATTCTTTGGAATCCTTCAATAGAGTAAGATCTCAACCGCATTCCATGTGGTTCCATTCATGAAGTGAGAACAAAGGAACAGATTTGGTGGAAGGATGTGCTGAGAGAGAAGGGGAGGAAGCTGAGAAAGAAAGATTTCAAGTTCAAGGCCTGCCTGGGCTGGAGTGGATTCCAAGGTCAGCTTTGTTAGAGGGCTTGTTATGTAACTCAGCAGCAGAACACTTGCCTAACATGTGCAAGACCCTGGACTTAATCCTTAGTGCAAACAGGGGCTGGGGAGGTATCTCAGCAGTTAGGTACTTGCTTGCAAAGCCTTCCCACCTGGGGTTCATTACCCTGGTCACCCCAAAAGCCATATGGGCATTTGTTTGCAGTGGCAAGAAACCCTGGCATGCCCATACACACACACACACACACACACACACACACACACAGAGTAAATAAATAATTTTACGACATGGACAAACAACAAAATCAAATCAAACAACAACCACCACCCCTCAAAAATAACCACACTCACGACTAACATGCATTCCATCCATGGCTATTGTAACATGGTCTGTCCTGACTTCTGCTACAAGGAGAAGCATGACACAACTTTTGGGCATTTCTGTGTTTGATCCCGGATGGAGCCCTAGGACATAAGCAACAGCCTTAATGAAGATGTTGAGCATCAGACGACAGCCATTTCAGCCTTAGAACTTTGTCACTTGTTCTTCTCCTGCTGCAAGGAAGTAAAGATTTGCTCCGCAATGGAAGGGCCTTGCTTCCAGCGTCAGGCTTTGCCTCGGTGGAGACGACTGACCTCCTGGGAAACCTGCTAATCCTACCCTGGAAAATTCACCAGCCCTGAAATAGCTGTCTTGCTCAGTGTGGCACTGAACCATGGGCACTAAATTACTCCAATAGTCACTGGTCTAATAAATTCTTTTCCTTCTTACAGAGCTCAAAACAAGGACACTGCCATTCCTTTCCTGTTAACAGGGGGAGGAAGGTTTTTAAAAATTAATTTTTAAAGTTTTCATTCAAAACCTCATGTAGTTTTGTTTCTTTCTATTTTGCATATGTACGTGTGTGTGGTGTGTGTATGCGTGTACACATATGGGTGGTGCACATGTGTGGGCGTGTGCATGTGCGTGTGGAGGCCAGACGTCTCTCAATTGCTCTCTGCCTTATCCTTTAAGCCAGTGTCTCTTGTTGAACCTAGAGTTTACCTATTCAGGCTAGAATACTAGGCAGAGCTAAAATACTTGCAGACCCCAAACATATTTCAGATCTCATCTTTTCACCACCGTCACCATCATCAGCATTGCCACCAATAATTTCATGCCTTAGTGACAATTTTTTTTCTTTTTTAAATTTTTTTGTTTATTTTTATTTATTTATTTGAGAGTGACAGAGAGAGAGAAAGAGTCAGAGAGAGAGAGACAGAGAGAGAGAGAGAGAGAATGGGCACGCCAGGGCCTCCAGCCACAGAGAATGCACCCCAGACGCGTGCGCCCCCTTGTGCATCTGGCTAACGTGGGTCCTGGGGAATCAAGCCTCCAACCAGGGTCCTTAGGCTTCACAGGCAAGCGCTTAACCGCTAAGCCATTTCTCCAGCCCAATTTTTAAAGTATTTTCTTCTTTTTTTTTTTTAATCTGGGGGGGCAGGTGGAGAAAGAGAAAGAGGCAGATATGTAGAGACAGAGTGGGCACACCAGGGCCTCTAACCACTGCAAACGAATTCCAGATACATATGTCACCGTGTGTATCTGGTTTTAGGTGGGTACTGAGGAACTGAACCCAGGTTCTCAGGCTTTGCAGTCAAGCACCTTAACAGCTGAGCCAGCATTCCAGCGAGGATTCTTCCATAGAAGCAAGGAAGGCTGAAGTGCGTTGCCCTTTCCAAAGAGCATTGGAGAAGTCCCCACCGGGTGACCTCATCCAGGCTGGACGTTCCTCCACCTGCCGACGACGTAGTGCCTCAGCTGCCAGCTAGGCTTTTATTAGGAACACTTGGCGGTGCAGACTGCACACCCTGACAGCCAGGCAGCCCTGGGGGAAATGGATGGTTGTGGGCTGCGAGGAGGAGGAGGGCACGGTCACAAATGCGCCATGGCGTTCTCAGGTGGACAAATGTGCGCCTTGTGGGGAGGAGGGCTTCGGTTCCCAGGCTGGCGGCCCCCTTCAAGTGCGGGCGGGGGCGGGAGCGGAACCCTTGTTAATTACTGTACGTTTCCACTGTAAAGAGTGTCAGCCGGGGAGCGGGGCCGCGGAGGCTGCCCAGCCCGGGCGCACAAAGGCTTCACATAATCTGAATGAAGGCGAAGCCCAGGCTCGGCCCCTTGAAAAGAACCATGAGGGAAACAATTCTTTCCCCTTTCAGCTGGGCTCAGACTGTGAAATCCGCACAATCGCGCCCTTCTCTTGGAAGGGAGGGAGAAGGGGGGACAGCGGCCGCGCGTCCCGCCATGATCTGGGCGCACAGAAGGAGAGTTCACTCCGGGGACAAGGCTGCCGGCCTGCGGGGTGCTTGGCAGCAGTATTTCTCCTCCGACGGTCTGTCCTTTTCCTCTCTCTCTCTCTCTCTCTCTCTCTCTCTCTCTCTCTCTTCTCGCCTTTTGTAGACTACTTCTGGTAGGGATGCAGTGCCCTGGGTTGGAGGGGGAACCCCAGGTTCTCTTCTGCTGGCCCTCACAAGCTGTGTCCTTTCCCTTGGAGTGGATGGAGCTGTCCTGGGTACCCAGTATCCCAGGGGCCCAGCCTCATTCACTTTGTGAGTCTCCCCGCAACAATTAAACAAAAAGAAATTACAGCATCACATAAAAAGTCCATGACGCCGCACTGAGTTTGGTGGCCCACGCTTGTAATCCCAGTTACTGTGGATTTTGAGGCAGGAGGATCTGGGATTCAAGGCCACCTTGGTCCATGCAGCCAGATCCTGTTTCAAACGCACAATTACACTATATTTAATGTACAATATATTTGCATTGTAGTTACATTGCATTGTTATTATACAGTTAATGCTGACGAGTTGAGGTGTTTTTGTTTGTTTGTTTGTTGAGGTAGGGTTTCACTCTAGCCCAGGCTGACCTGGAATTCACTACGTAGTCTTAGGGTGGTCTTGAACTCATGGTGATCCTCCTACCTCTGCCTCTCAAGTGCTGAGATTTAAGGTATGCACTGCCATACCCAGCTAACACTTCATGATTTTGAGAAATTACAAGCAAAGAACACTGATTCTCAGAGACTCCCTCTTGCTAACCATCTCTTTCTCTAGAAAAATGAGGTCAATGCTCTTCAGACTTATCATGTTAGTATCGTTTATGTGCGGGACACTTAGAATACATTGTATCATGTCATTCTCACAAACCCACAGGAGACAGATATTTTTCCTGGTGAAAGAAGTGAAGATTATTGCTAATTGTCAGTCAATAAATGATTTGAACTCCAATAGGAGTGGCTCCCAACTTCCTTTTGATTTATCCCAGAGTCTCCTCTGTATTCTCTGAGCAGAGCTACCTACAATTGTCAGGTTATAAACACTGTTCCTTTAAGAGAACAGATATTAGTCCTACTGGAGACAGAGTAGCCACACCCCTCTGTAGTTCCTTCTGACCCCAGGTAAAGGGCAGGACAGCAGGACCAGATAATGGTAGGATTTATGACTTTATAACATATCCTGTGCCTTCTCTGAACCCCTTAACTCTAGTGACTTGAGTCACATCTCCCCTTCTCTCTAGTTAGAGACTTCTCCCTTAAAAGGTTATAAAAGGAAGGAATTTCTTTTGTCTTGAGAACTTCTGCCATTGAGTATCTGAGACTCTCCCACTGCAGGTGGCTGGTGTTTATAAAGGAATTCCACCTTAAAAGCCATCTCTCCATTTGAACTGTGTCCGAACCTTCGAACCTTCGTCAACTCCACAGTCACTATTGTCTGTCCCTCACAAAATCTTCAGAGATAGAAGGTGTCCCACTTCTCTTCCCATTTAACAGATAGAAAAGTTAAGGATTCCTGACATTACACAGCAAAGGGAATCCAGGGAGTAGCCAAGTTCAAGCCAGCATTGCTGTCTGTAAGGGGAAGAGAGCCAGGTAGGAGGGGCTTATTAGAATCACCTTAGGAACTGGTTTATAGAAGCACAGCCTGACCCGAACCCTAAAACTGCTGACTGTGTAGGTCTGTTGTGGGGACTGGCGAATCTATTCAAATTCTGAAACAGCAAATTTTGCAGACTAATCTTTTTCCCAAGACGCAGAATTTAGTCTTGTTTTAGTTTCATGTTTTCCGTCATCAGATAAGTATGTATTCATTCTGTCACTTAAGCATCAACATGATTTTTATTAAAATTAGATTTTATAGCTGAGTGTGGTGGCGCACGCCTTTAATCTAAGCACTTGGGAGGAAGAGGTAGGAGGATCTATGTGAGTTTGAGGCCACCCTGAGACTACTTAGTGAATTCCAGGTCAGCCGGGGCTAGAGTGAGACTCTACTTCAAAAAAAAACCAACAAAAAAACAAACAAAAAAAAAATTATTAGGGTTGGGGAGATTGCTCAGCAGGTAAAAGAACTTGCTTGCAAAGCCTGACACTCTAGGCTGGATCCCTTATTACCCACATAAAGCCAGAGGCACAAAGTGTCACAAATAACTGGAGTTCATTTGCAGTGGCAGGAGGCCTTGGCACACCCATTCTCATTCTCTCTCCCTCCTTGAACATAAACAAAAAAAATTTTAAAAATAGATTTGATTATAAAAGCAATATGCACACATGGTATGCAAAAGGTCAAAAAGAGAACAGTAATTCCATAAGAGTATTTGATATACCCTGGCTAGCACTATATTGACTGGCAGTGGTGAGAACTGGCATCCTTGTCTTGGTCCTAACTTTACAGGAAATGGTCTGTTTTCTCCATTTCTTGTATGTTGGCCATGAGCTTGTCATATATGGCCTTTATTATTTTGAGTTTTGCTTTTTCTAGTCCTACTTTCTCTGGGACTTTCATCATGAAGGTATGTTGGACTTTGTCAAAAGTCTTTTCTGCATCAGTTGAGAGGATTATGTAATTTCTTTTTTTTTTAATATATAGTTTATTTATTTATTTGAGAGCGACAGAGAGAAAGAGGCAGATATAGATAGAGAATGGGCGCGCCAGGGCCTCCAGCCACTGCAAATAAACTCCAGACACGTGCGCCCCCTTGTGCATCTGGCTAACGTGGGTCCTGGGGAACCGAGCCTCTAACCAGGGTCCTTAGGCTTCACAAGCAAGCGCTTAACCTCTAAGCCATCTCTTCTGCCCGGATTATGTAATTTCTATCCTTAAGTTTATTGAAGCGGCGTATTACATTTATTGAGCTTCATATGTTGAACTAAACTTCCATCCCCAGTATGACAGAAGCCCACTTGGTCATGATGAGTGGTCTTTTTTTTTTTTTTTTTTTTTGAGGTAGGGTCTCACTCTAGCCCAGGCTGACCTGGAATTCACTATGGAGTCTCAAGGTGGCCTTGAACTCAGGGTGATCCTCCTTCCTCTGACTCCCGAGTGCTGGGGAGTGCTGGGATTAAAGGCGTGTGCCACCACACCTGGCATGAGTGGTCTTCTTAATGGGTTCTTGCATTCAGTTTGTAAATGTCTTGTTGAAATTTTTTTTTGTATCTGTGTTCATCAGGTCAATTGGTCTTTTTTGTTTTGTTTTGTTTTCAAGATAGGGTCTCGCTCTAGCCCAGGCTGACCTGGAACTCACTGTGCAGTCTCAGACTGGCCTTGAACTCACAGCAATCCTCCTACCTTTGCCGTCCAAGTGCTGGGATTAACACCACTTCAAATTGACACACTTTAAATTTTAAAAGTTTTACTTTTATTTATTTATTTGGTTTTTCAAGGTAGAGTCTCACTCTAGTCCAGGCTGACCTGGAATCCACTCTGTAGTCTCAGGGTGGCCTCAAATTCATGGTGATCCTCCTACCTCTGCCTCCTGAGTGCTGGGATTAAAGGTATGCGCCACCACCCCTGGCTAAGTTTTACTTTTATTTATTTGACAGAAACAGGCAGAGAGAAAGAGAGAGGGAGTGAGAGAGAGAGAATGGGCTTGCCAGGGCCCCTAGCTGCTATACAAACTCTTGCATCTGGCTTACGTGGGTGCTGGGGACTCAAACCTGGGTCCTTTGGCTTTGTAGGCAAGTACCTTAACTGCTAAGCCATCCCTCCAGTCCAGCAATTGGTCTTTTTTTTTAAATTGTCTTCCAGTTTAGAAATAAGGGTAATACTGGCTTCATAGAATAAATTCAGTAACATTCCTTCCCTTTTTATATTGTGGAACAATTTGTGAAGAGTTGGTATTAGACCTTCCTTAAAAGTTTTATAGAATTTGGACCATGGCGGAAGAGGTGGCAGAATGAATGTAAGAGCCAAAGGAAGAGGAGGAGTGCTTGTAACACTGCCTTCCAGACACAACATGGCCATGGCATTCATGACGTCACAGTGGCTGACATAACCTACACAAGACCTGCATCATAGGAGGGAAAAATGATGACATCAAAGTGGAAGAGAAATTAACTGGAAAGAAGAAGAGATTCATTGGATGGGGGGATTCAACAGGAGGGAAAGGAAGGATGGAGGGAGAGGATTATGATCATGATATGTTGTCTATATGTATGGAAGTTGTCAATAAAAAGCTTAAGAAAAAAAGGCAATAGAATTTGGCAGTGAATCCATCTGGTCCTGGGTGCGTGTTTGTGGAAGGTTTTTTTGTTTGTTTGTTTTGTTTTGTTTTTGTTTTTTGAGGTAGGGTCTTGCTCTAGCCCAGGTTGATTTGGAATTCACTATGTAGTCTCTGTGGCCTTGAATTTACGGCAATCCTCCTATCTCTGCCTCCTGAGTGCTGGGATTAAAGGCGTGCACCACCACGCCTGGTGATATCTTTCAGTTTTTAACTTTTGAAAGTTATATGTATTTAGAAAGTTATCCATTTCTTCTAGGTGTTCCAGCTTCTTAGAATATATGTTTTCAAAATGTTCTATAATGAGGTTCTGGATTTCACTGGGGTGTGATGTAAAATCTCCCATGTGGTCAATTTGCGTTTTCTCTCTCCTTTTTATTAAGTTGGGTAATGGTTTATCAATTTACTTTCTCAAAGAACCAGCTCTTGGGCTAAGGAGATGGCTCAGCAGTTAAGGCACTTGCCTGCAAAGCCTAATAACCTGGGGTTCAACTCTCCAGTACCCTGTGTGAAGCCAGATGCACAAAGGGGCACATGCATCTGGAGTTTCTTTGCAGTGGCTAGAGGCCCTGAAATGCCTGTTCTCTCAGCCTCTTTCTCTCACTGTCTTTCTCTCAAAAATGAATAAAAAAACAAACAAATAAATAAAAATAATTAAAAATTATAAAAAGAAGCAACTCTTCACTTCATTGATGTTGTACATTGCTTTTTTTTTTTCAGTGTCTATTTAGTCTGTATAATTTCTTGCTGTCCACTGGGTTTGGGACTAGCTTCTTGTTTTTGTAAGACTTTGAGATGGGTCATGAGGTGGTTTATTTGTGATCTTTCTAGTTGCTTGATATGGGTACTTACTAAGTGTTCTCCTAGGACATCCTTAGCCATATCGTAGAGCACCTGGAAGATTGTATTATCATTTTAATTTGTTTTAAAGAATTTTTTAAAATTTCCACCTTGATTTTTCTTAATAACTTATTGTTAGTTCAAATGTATGTTGCTTCATCTCTAGGAATTCACACAGTTTCTATATTTTTTTCTTGCTGTTGAGTTCTACTTTTATTCCACTGTGGTATGATAGAATGCAAGGGATTACCTCTATTTTTTCTTTTAATTTGTTAAAGTTTGTTTTGTGGTCTACTATGTGCTGGATTTTGGAGAAGGTTCAATGTGCCATTGTGAAGAATGTGAATTTCTTTTCTGTTGGGTGGAATACTCTGTATGTATTCATTAATCTGTGGTGTAGTTTAGTTCTGAAGTTTCTTTGCTGATTTTTAGTCTGGAAGACCTATTTGAGAGTGGGACATTATTGAAGTCCCCTCCATTACTGTGTCAGGAACTATGTGATCTTTGAGGTCTTTGAGTGTTTGTTTTATGAAATCAAGAGCCCCAGTATTTGGTGCATAAATATATACAACTGTTATATTTTTGTTTGTTTGCTTGTTTTGTTGTTTTGAGGTAGGGTTTCACTTAAGCCCAGACTGACCTGGAATTCACTATGTAGTCTCAGGGTGGCCTCGAACTCACAGTAACCCTCCTACCTCTGCCTCTCAGTTGCTGGGATTAAAGGCATGCCACCATGCCTGGCTATTTTTATTCTCTTATGTATAGTATTCCTTTCGGAATTGTCTTTTTCACTTTTAAACATAAAATTTTATTACATTTCTAGTTGTGTCCCTTTGTGTGATATATTTAAGATCAATTACTACCAGAAAAGTTCTAATTATGTCCTTGGGCTGATACTGTTTCCAGGAGACCCAATGAGCTGGCCCTGTCCCTTTTGTATTATACAGAAAGCGGTGGTTGGCTGGAGAGATGGGCCCATCTATACCCCTCCCCAGCAGGAATTCAGAGCAGACTGAGAAAAAAGTAACCTTTTCCTTAGGGGCCTCCCTATGTTAGAAGAAGGGAAGGCCACAGAGGTCTTCTTGGGCAGCACAGTGCCTTCAGTGTTTCTCAGTCCAGGTGGGGGACACCAAGGCATTTTTCCCTGTACCCTCCTGTCCCCTTATCAAGGTCAGAATTTTGTATAGAGTTGGCTGGGTTGACATGAATTGCCTTAGCTTATGTTTGTCATGAAATAGGCTTATTTCTCCATCAAGTTTGAAAGATGACTTTACTGGATGTAGCAGTCTAGGTTGTAGGTGTTTAGCCTTAGAGCTTGGAATAGATCATCATTCCCTTGCCTACTGGCTTTAAGGGTAGCTGATGAGAGGTCGGAGGTGATGCTGATGGTGCTGTCTTTGTATGTGAGTTGGCATTTCCCCTTCCCGCTGTTAGTCAAGCAGAGGTCCTTCCTGGTCATGTCTATTTGTAGTTCCATAGTGCTCTTGTGTTTGGGTATCTACTTCTATATATAGGCTCAGGGGAATTTCCCTTATCATTTCATTCAATGCTTGATCAGTTCTTTTTGCATTTATTTCAGCTTCTTCTACTCCTTGTATCCTAAGGTTTTATTTATTTATTTATTTATTTATTTATTTATTTATTTATTTATTTTGTGGGGTCTTACTGTAGCCCTGGCTGACCTGGAATTCACTATGCGGTCTCAGGGTAGCCTCGAACTCACAGTGATCCTTCTACCTCAGCCTCCCAAGTGCTGGGATTAAAGGCGTGTGCCACCATACTCTACTATCCTGAGGTTTTTGTCTCTTTCTCTCTTTTATGGCTTTTGTCTCTTGAATATATACCAGACTTCTTGGAAATATTGGTGATGCTCTTGAAATTCTTCTCTTTATGAGTGTATATGTCTTATGGCCTCAACTTTGTCTTCTGTCCCTGAAATTCATGAATCCGTATGATCTTGTCTGCCAGCAATGTTTTCTGATGTGGTTTTATTTGAGTGATTGTTGCTTTTATTTCAATCATTTCTCTTTGATGCTTTTTCAGCGTTCCAACTTCCTAGCTATATATTCCCTCATTTTATGAGTTTTTCCTCCAACTTACTGCTTCATTCACTTTGGATTGTCTTGTCAAGGTCTTGGAGACATATATATATATATATATATATATATATATATATATATATATATATATAATTTTCAGATCACTCATCTGCTTGTTTATGGTGTCAATAGTTATCATTTTTTGAGGTGTCAATATGATCATTAGTTTTATTTTAAATAAAAATAGGACTCCAAATTTTTCTCTCACATGTTAGTGATCTTATTGTTCTTTTGCTTCCATTATATCAGAGTTAAGAGTCCAGGAGTGTGTTGTGGTGGCGGCTTGTTGTCCCTTAGGCATTTTTTTTTTTTTTTTAGTTTTTTGGGGTAGAGTCTCACTCTAGTCCAGGCTGACCTGGAATTCACTATGTAGTCTCAGGGTGGCCTCAACCTCATGGCAATCCTCCTACCTTTGCCTCCTAAGTGCTGGGATTAGAGGCATGTGCCACTGCCTGACTCAGATGTGTTTTCCAATTTCATTTATTTCCCCATTTCCAGCTTTATGTGGTTGGTTGCTTCTTTCGACTCTAAGTCCTTTTATGGGAAAGTCTTCTTTAGTAAAACCTTCAGGGCTTTAGGGAGTAGACCTAGTGTTGAAACCATGATTTGGTTCAGTCTTGTATACCCTTTTGATTTATTGATCTATTTGACTTAGTTTACAGAGACTATATAATCATGGTATTGATTGGAGTCAGTGTGGTTTATAAATTTGTTAAAGAGCAAAAGATAGCAGTATTTGGATGGTGAAGTAAGGAATGAATGGAGGGAGGAGAGGAGAGGTGAAGTTTGGATGAGGTAACAAGCATATCGTTTGGAGGTGTGCAAGGAAGGGTGGAGACTAGTGTAGCTACAGAAATGTAGATTTTTAAAAATATTTAGTTATTTATGACAGAGACAGAACAAGGCAGAGAGAAGAGAGAGAGAGAGAGAGCATGCATGTGTCAGGCCTCTTGCTGCTGTAAATGAACTGCAGATGCGTGTGCCACTTTGTGCATCTGGTGTTACGTGGATACTGAGAGTTGAACCCAGGCCAGGCTTTGAAAGCAAGCTCCCTTAACCACTGAGCCATCTCTCCAGCCCCAAGAAGTAGATTGTTGTGAGTTGACTAGTGAGAGAAAATCATGGAAGTCTATTCTGGTGTGTGTGAGAGAGGTTTTAAATACAATATTTTAACAATTAATGTATAAAACGTCAGATATCAATACAAATAGGCAGTTATAGTGCTTAGACAGGCTAAGGTATTGACATCAAGAATCAAGAAATACAATCCAGAGCAACATGACCAGTAATGATCAATAAACATAGTAACTAAAGACAAAAGTAAGCCTAAAAACGATATGAGAAAGTAAGAAAAAATAAGGGAAGAAAGGAAAACGCTAATAGCAAACCATCACCATCATCAACAAAAAGAAACACAAAAACAGCCATTATGAAAACCAGTGTGGCGGTTTCTGAGACTGGTTAAACTAGATCTATCATATGACCTAGCTGTACCACTTCTGGGTGGGTAGCCTGTTGCTTCTTTATTCACAATAGCTCAGAAATGAAATCAGTCCAGAGGCCCATTCACTGATGGATGAATGCATAATGAAGATATGTGGCACATATACACAATGGAGTTCTATTCAGCTGTAAAGAAAACGGAAATGAAATTTTCAGGAAGATAGATGGATCTGGAAAAGTGTATACTGAGGTAACCCAGGCTCAGAGAGACAAACACCACATGTTCTCTCTCATATGCAGATCGTAGCTGTGAATTTTAGGTTTTGTATGAGAGTTGGAGTAAGAATCAGAAGCAGAGGCCAGGAAGCTAGAAAGGAGCCACTAGGGAGGGAGGAGAGGGGAGGGCTTAAGGAAAGGGGATAGTAGATATATATGTAAGTAGAGGGGCAGAATACTGAGGGTGGAAAAGTCTGAGAGATGTCAGGGGAGAGAGTGGAGGAGAAGGAGGTAGGATGCAGTTGAGGGTGCAGGAAAACTAAAGATGTTATAAATGAGCCATATGGTAACCTACTACCATGTGAATTAATTAAAATGTGTATATGTATAATTTAGTAAAAAGAGAGAATTCGGACAGAAGTACCCTGTGGGGATGGACAACGTTGCACCCAGAAGCCATCAGTTGTGAGAGAGAGAAAGAAAAAAAAAAACATCCCAGTGCCAGGGGTTGAATAGCTTGCACTGAGTCGTTAGTCACAGAGGTCCAAATAAATCCCTTCCTCCCATCAGCTGCTTCTGGTCAGATGCTTTGTCCCAACATCAAGGAGGGAACTGTAACAGTGGGGCATACTTTACATTCAAACCAGCACAGAGGCTTTGGTTGAGGTCAAGGGCTCTCGTTCACCTCTATCCACAAAGCAACAAGCCAAACTCATCCAGTAGTACACCAAGGAGAGAATTCTCAGCTCAGCTCAGCAGTTATGGAAGTCGAAGGTGCCACTGACATCAGTTGGGTACTATGACATTTGCATAGTCAGTACGTGTCCAGCAACTGTGGTTACTTCTGCCTGCTGTTAATATTCTACTCTAGAAGTAATACAGAGGCTGCACCTGCTGCCTTAAGATTGTGGACTGAGGATATAACTTCTAGGGATTTCCTTTTTTTTTTTTTTTGGTTTTTCGAGGTAGGGTCTCACTCTAGCCCAGGCTGACCTGGAATTCACTATGGAGTCTCAGGGTGGCCTCGAACTCACGGCGATCCTCCTACCTCTGCCTCCCAAGTGCTGGGATTAAAGGCGTGCGCCACCACGCCTGGTTGGGATTTCCTTTTTTGAGGTAGGGTCTCCCTCTAGCCCAGGCTGACCTGGAACTCACTATGTAGTCTCAGGGTGGCCTCTAACTCACAGAGATCCTCCTACCTCTGCCTCCTGAGTGCTGGCATTAAAAGTGTGTGTCACCAAACCTGGCTTGCCTAGTTTTTTTTTTTTTTTTTAAGGTACGGTTTTGCTCTAGCCCAAGCTGACCTGGAATTCACTATGTAGTCTCAGGGTGGCCTTGAACTCATGGCGATCCTCCTACCTCTGCCTCCTGAGTGTAGGGATTAAAGGCGTACGCCACCATGCCCAGCTTGATTTTTTTTTTTTTGATGTTGTTTGTTTGTTTGTTTTCTGAGGCAGGGTCTCACTCTATCCCAGGCTGGTCTTGAGCTTATGGTACTCCCCCTACCTCTGTTTCCTGAGTGCTTAGGCTAAAGGTGTGAGACATCATGCCCAGAAAGATATAACTTCTGAACTATGTTCCTAAGAATACAGCTGAGAAAAAAAAAATCAATCCATGAAACAACCCGAGATGTGTGAATCCCAATGCAGTATTAGAAGAAAGAAAAAGTCAAGGGAACATAACTCCTCCAAAATTACTAGGTCCACAATAAAGACCTCCAGTAAGAGTGAATTAGATTAAGTAACAGAGGAAGAACTCAGAAGAATATGTTCAAATAAATCAAAAACCAAACAGAAAAATAAAGTCTTCAGTGAAGCCTAAGAGAACACACACAGGCAGCTGAATGAAATAAAGAGGTCGATATAATAATTCATGCAAGCAAGATTTAGTGAAGGGACAGAAATACAGAAGAAAATCATACAGAAATACTGGAAGTGAAAATCACAAGTAAGCCAGACAAAGCCTCCATGGAAAGCTTCAAGGAAAGGACAGAACATCTGAACTTGAATTAGGCGGAGGGACTGGAACATTCCAAGGGCACAGAGAGTAACATGAGTGCATGAGAGGGACTTTCCAGGCATTTGGGACACTATGAAAAGATCACATCTGAGAACTATGGGCATAGAAGGAGAAGGATTTCAGTCTAAAGGCATAGCAAATATTTTCAACAAGATCACAGAAGGAAATTTCCTGAAATCAGAGCCATAGATGGCAGTACAGGAGACATTTAGAACACCAGTCAGGACTGGAAAATAATCTCTCCTTGTCATATGATAATTAAACTATTAACTCTACAGAACAACAACAACAAAAAAGTATATTGAAAGCAGCAAGAGAAGCATCAAGTCATTTCTAACAGGCAGGCCCATCAGAATAACAATAGATTTCTCAACAGAAACGTTAACATGTAGAGAGCTTGGAATGATGTATTTCAAGTTCTGAAAGACAACTGCCAACTTAGTCTACCATACTCAGCCAAGCTAACTGTCAGACAAAAAGAATGAGACTTTCAAGCAGCCGGACCACTTGGAAAGAGGAGGGTTGATCAGTGGGATTGGGGTGAGGAGGGGACAAAAGACATAGGACAGGAATATGATCAAAGGCAATTCTCATAATAAAAGGAAGAAGAGGAACTTTCCATCATAAAACATTGTAGATGATTCATGACCACTAAGCCAGCTCTATGGAAGATATTGGAAAGAGTCCTTTGGAATTTAGAGAAAGACAAACACATCCAGTTATTGCAACAATCTATCAAGAGGAAATTAAAATTCTAAACATACATGTACCCTATTTAATTAAACAAACATGAAACAGATTAATCCCAGTACCACATTAATGGGTGAATATAATACCCCTTGCTCATCAATTGACATGTCATCCCAGCCCCAAATAGTGAAACATCTGGAGTAAATGACATACTAGGTAAAATGGATTGTATTTATGCCAAAAATTGTTTTGAATTTATATCTTTATATGTACTTAATTAAATTAAACACAAGACAGACTAATCTCAGTACAGTAGTTAGTAATGAGTGAAAGCAATACCAATTGACACCAATTAATTATCACCAATTGACAGGTCATATGAGACAAAAATAAAAGTGAAACATCTGGAGTCAATGACATTATAGGCAAACTGGATTGTATTCATACTAAAGAATTGTTGTTTCTTTCTTTCTTTTCTTTTTTGCTCTTTTGGTGGGGGGTGGTAGTTTAAGGTAGGGTTCTTGCTCTATCCCAGGCTGACCTGGAATTCACTATGTAGTCTCGGGTGGCTTTGAACTCACAGTGATCCTCCTACCTCAGCCTCCCAAGTGCTGGGATTAAAGGTGTGTATCACCATGCCCAGACTAAAGAATTGTTTTTTTTTTTCTTTTCAAATTTTTTTTTATTAACAACTTCCATGATTATAAAAAATATCCCATGGTAATACCCTCTCTCCCCCCACTTTCCCCTTTGAAACTCCATTCTCCATCATATCCCCTCCCCATCTCAATCAGTCTTTTATTCTGATGTCATGATATTTTCCTCCTATTATGATGGTCTTGTGTAGGTAGTGTCAGGCATTGTGAGTTCATGGATATCCAGGTCATTTTGTGCCTGGGGGGAGCATGTTTTAAGGAGTCCTACCCTTCCTTTGGCTCTTACATCAAAGAATTGTTTTTTAAAAAATATTTTATTTATTTGATAGGGAGGGATGGATGGATGGAGGGAGAGGAGAGAGGGAAAGAGAAAAAGAGAGAGAGAAGGAGAGAATGGGCACACCAGGGCCTCTTGCCACTGCAAACAAACTCCAGACACATGTGCCACTTTGTGCATCTTGCTTTACATGGGTACTGGGGAATTGAACTCTGGGCCGTCAGGCTTTGCCAGCAAGTGCCTTTAACCGCTGAGTCATCTCTCCAGCCCAAGAACTGTTATTTGTTGTTGGTGTTGATCTTTTTTTTCTGAGGTAGGGTCTCATTCTAGCTCAGACTGACCTGGAATTCACTATGTAGTCTCAAGGTGGCCTTGAACTCAGGCGATCCTCCTACCTCTGCCTCCCGAATGCTGGGATTAAAGGCATGGGCCACCGCGCCCGGCTGCTGTTTTGAGGCAGGGTCTTGTTCTAGCCCAGGCTGACCTGAAATTCACTATGTAGTCAGTTTCAGGCTGGCCTTTACCTCACAGAAATCCTTCTACCTCTACCTCTTGAGTGTTGAGATTAAAGGCATGTGCCACCATGTCTGGCTTTGAACTGTTTTAAAATTCCTATCTTTATGATTTCTTATCAGCAAATAATTGATCTGTGTACTTTTGGTTTGTTTTGGTTTGTTTTGGTTTGAAGTAGGGTCTTACTCTAGCCCAGGCTGACCTGGAATTCACTATGTAGTCTCAGGGTGGCCTTGAACTCATGGTGATTCTCCTACCACTGCCTCCCCAGTACTGGGATTAAAGATATGCACCTCCATGCCCGGTTCAATTTGTGTCCTTATTTTATATACCTTTACACGTAGAGCCAGTAAAAATTTCCTGGGAGAAAAGGGGTCATGAAAGGAGAAAGTTGAAGATGTTCTCCTTTATTCTCACTTGCTTTGGTCCATTTTCATGATTTCACATAGTTCCCACCACCAGTATGCCAGACCTTTTCCAGTCTGCAAATTCTACTCACAGTTCTCAAAGCAGTGACATCATCATTCCTCCTTATGCCTCGACTGAATTCAGAGGGCTGCTGTCCCTCCTGTGATATTGTTCTGATCCTCTGAAGATATTTATGGTTTACCCGCACCTCCCCGCTAAAGAAGTTTAGTTTTTCCAGATCAGAAATTATAGTTTATTCATCACCTTGACAGCTACTCTCTCGAAGCCAAACAGTTGCTCTAGCCTGTGACACAGGTGTTGCTTGTCCTCAGTCGATCCATTTTACTAATGGGAAACTGAGGTTCAGAAGAGCTAAGTAAACTGCCCAAGATCTCAGGATGAGGCAGGGCTGGTGGCTGGTCTGGGGCCTTCTGTCTTGAGAAGTGAGGCATTTCACACTGACACATACTGTTTGCGGTGGGTGGGCCTCCACCAGGAACTCGAAAAGGTTTCAGTGTTCAGAGGGTTTTCTCTTCCCCTCACTGACAATCCTGAGTCCTAAGACTTCCGTAAGACTGGGAGGCATCAAGGAAGCTTTTAGAAGTTCTCAAATAGGTACCAGGCAGAATCTCCATTAGAGGATTTATTTATTTTTCCATAACTAGAAACCTTGTTGTATAGACAAAACATGTGTTGGTCCCATTCCCCTCCTCCCTGCCCCAATCCACTGAGGGCCCTCCTAAGTGGGGTTACTAGTATTTGCCATGGGGTTATCCATTATGGGTTATGGGGTATGAGTTATGAGAGCAGCAGTCAGTCACTGTGTGTGTGGGGGGGTTGGGGGGCAGGAGGTAATGCCTCTGAATACTCTTTCCCACCCTGTGGATCTTAGAATCCTTCTGCCCCTCATTCCACAATGTAGAGGATTTGATTTTTCTTTAAAAGGTCACCATCTGCCCCCCCCCAAAAAAAAAAAAAGATTGCAGGGCTGGAGAGATGGCTTAGCGGTTAAGCACTTGCCTGTGAAGCCTGAGGACCCTGGTTCGAGGCTTGATTCTCCAGGACCCACGTTAGCCAGATGCACAAGGGGGCGCACGCATCTGGAGTTTGTTTGCAGTGGCTGGAAGCCCTGGCATGCCCATTCTCTCTCTTTCCCTCTATCTGCCTCTTCTTCTCTCTGACGCTCTCAAATAAGTAAATAAAAATGAACAAAAAAATTAAAAAAAAAGATTGCTATAAGTGATTGAGAGAAAAGCATTTTCTTTTTTAATTTTTTATTTATCCACATATTTGAGAGAGTGAGAGAGGGAAAGAGGCAGAGAGGAACAGACAGAGAAAGAGAGAAAGAGAGAGAGAGAGAGAGAGAGAGAGAATGGGCACACCAGGGCCTCTAGCCATGCAAACAAACTCCAGATGCATGGGCCACCTTGTGTATCTGGCTTACGAAGGTCCTGGGGAATCGAACCTGGGTCCTTTGGCTCTGCAAGCAAGTGTCTTCACTGCTAAGCCATCCCTCCAGCCCATAGTTACATTCTTGCTGCTAGGATCAAGCATCCAGCCAGAGGCAGCTTGTGGGAGCAAAGGGTTGATTTCCTCACTGTTCTGAGGGGAAGGTGGAGAAAGCATGGCAGAGCACAGGGCCTTGCGTCTTGTTGCAGGGACGGCTCTGGTAAGAATGGACCAGCTCTGCTAAGGGGGAGCTGGGCTCTATCAACCTCAGTGCTCATCCCCAGTGGCACGCCTCCTCTAGCAAAGCTCCCAAAGCCTTTATCCAGTGAGGACTGGGTCTGAGGCTCAACCGCAAACACGTGAGCCAATGGGGGACATCCCACATCCAAACCACCACAGCCAACTTTGTCATGGTTCACCGTCCAGTTCAAAGAGCAACTCTCTCAAAAGCATTTAAAGATTGAGGTTACGAGAGGAAGGGTCAGATATGCATCATGACCACTAAAGGACAGAGGGCTGGAGAGATGACTCAGTGGTTAAGGCCATTGCCTGCAAAGCCTAATGACCTGGGTTCAATTCTCCAGTACCCATGTAAAAGACAAAGTGGTGCATGAGGCTGGAGTTCATTTGCAGCGGCTGGAGGCCCTGGCGCGCCCGTTATCTCTGTCTCCCTGTCTTCTCTCTCTGCTTGCAAAGAACTAAATAGATTTTTTTTAAAATTTTTATTTATTTATTTGACAGAGAAAGAGGGAGAGACAGAGAGAGAGAGAGAGAGAGAGAGAGAGAGAGAATGGGCACGCCAGGGCCTCCAGCCTCTGCAAACGTACTCCAGAGGGGTGTGCCCCCTTGTGCATCTGGCTAACGTGGGTCCTGGGGAATTGAACCTGGGTCCTTTGGCTTTGTAAGCAAACGCCTTAACTGCTAAGCCATCCCTCCAGCCTTTTTTTTTTTTTTTAATGACAAACAGAATTCACAAAATCACAGTGAGTTAGTTTCAAGTCAGAATCCACAGGAAGATGGAACCTGTAGCAGACAGCTTCACGTCACTAAGACCAGGCACAGTGATGGAGGAAGGGATTTCTTGAAGCTTACAGATCCAGGGGAAGTTCCACAATGGCAGAAGAAGCTGGCCTGCCTTCACAGGTCCAAGCAGACAGAGAGAAGCCAAAGGGGGGGGGGACACAAAAGCTTGCCAGGCGTGGTTGGTGCCTGCCTTTAATCCCAACACTCTGGAGGCAGAGGTAGGAGGATTGCCTGGCGTGAGTTCGAGGCCACCCTGAGACTACATAGTGAATTCCATGTCAGTGAGACCCTACCTCGAAAAACCAAACCAAACCAACCAAACAAACAACAACACCAACAAAAACCACAAAAGCCAGCCCCACACTGCACATTTAGGAATTCCAGGCAGAAATCAGGCACTTCCTGTATCTTTATACTAGAATTCCAAATCCACCACCACAGCTTAGGGATGAACCCCAGAATCCACCAGTGACACCTCCTCCAGCCAGGTAGCTGGAAATCTAAAAGGCTTTAGTAAACTCTGAATGAATCTAACTAGGGGGAGCATCTATTCAAACTACCACAGAGCCTAATCACTAAAGGGTTCTGACCACACGCTAGCTTCTGGGTTTGCTTTTTCCTGCCAGATGCCTTGCTGACGTCAGCTCTTTGGTATGATCACTTGAGGAAGTATGCTTCCTGCCCCAATTCAGACAGACAAATGCTGTCATCGGTTATGCTAGGTTTTGTTGATCCGGGACATACAACCTGCATATCTACCATCTGTGAATGGTCAACCTGAGAGACCGGTAGAGCCTGAAAAGTCCACCCGGACCTTCGGTACCTGATCAGGTCAGAGCTCTGTGTTTGCTGAAGGAACTGTTCTCAGCGCATCAGCAGCCGCAACTACTGCGTAGCTTCATGCATAAAGTAAGTTTCTTTTGAAAACGGAACAAAACAAGAGCCCTAAATCTACCTCTTTTTGTTGTTGTTTAATTGTTTCTTTTTTGTTTTTTTGAGGTATGATCTTGCTGTAGCCTAGGCTGACCTGGAATTCACTATGTCGTCTCAGGGTGGTCTTGAACTCACAGCGACCCTCCTACCTCTGCCTCCTGAGTGCTGGGATTAAAAAGGCGTGTGCCACCATGGCCGGCTCCTAAATATAACTTTACATAATAGAGTAATCCTGGGAAAAGATGGAAGAGTTCCCCACAAGGCAGGAACCTGGAAATTCCAGTGGTGAACTTTTTAGCTTTTTCCTTTTATGCCTAAGAAAATCATTTCAAAAGTTACTAGTATATATAATTAAAAAAAACATTATTTATTTCAGAGACAGGAAGAGAGTGAGGATTGGCACACCAAGGCCTCTTTGCCACTGCGAACGAACTCCAGATATGTGCGGCGCTTTGTGTATCTAGCTCTCTGTGGGTGCTGGGGAATTGATCCCAGGCCAGCGGGCTTTGCAGCCTTTAAGTGCTGAGTTACCCCTCCCCTGTGGGATGTTGTTACACTACACTTTCACTTCTCACTTCCAGGCATTGACCAAAACACAAGACCATGTTGCAAACTCCTTGACCCTCTTTTTCCTGCATTCTTATACTCCACAATATCAGGTAGGGTGCCAATTTGTTAATCCAGGGGGGTAATAAAGCAGATTTTGTAGAACAGGACACTCCTTGAGCACTCAGGCCCCTTCAAAAGAGTCTACATTCTTCCTATTGCCCCAATACAGGTCAGCTGGTCCAATCTCAAAGGTTGTAATCTCTCAATTGCAGTTGAACGGGCAACAGTTCACCCAAAGATTATTATTTTTTTCTTGTGCCATATTCCTCTGCTCACAACAGTTCATTTCTATGCAAAGCAACCCTGCACAGCTTCTCAGGTCACAGGCATTACAGCATGCCTCACACAAACTACTAGCCCAGTCCAGGCAAAGCTCTTTCTCACCCTCATAAGCCAAACCTCACAGTCCATAGTTCTTACTGCATTCAGGTCTTTCAACTCTGACTAGAATAGTCCATCAAACTGTACTTAGAGCACTGCAAGACATCTCTTAGGCCAAGGTTTCAAATCTTTCCATATTCCTCTTGAAAATCAGCTCCAAAGGCCAAAGCCACACAGTCAGGTGTCTAGCAGCAATCCCACTCCTCTCTACCACTTTCCTGTTGCAGTCAGGTTCACATTGCTGGTAGAAATCACCCAACCAAGAGCAGCTTGTGGGAAAAAAAAGAGGTCTATTTTGGTTTACAGGCTCTAGGGGAAGCTCCACGATGGCAGGGGAAACGATGGCATGAGCAGAGGGTGGACATCACCCCCTGGCCCACATCAGGTAGACAACAGGGACAGGAGAGTGTGTCAAACACTAGCAAAGGGGAGCTGGCTATAACACCCATAAGCCTGCCCCCAACAATACACCGCTTCCCGGAGGCATTAATTCCCAACTCTCCATTAGCTGGAAACCTAGTATTCAGAACACCTGAGTTTATGGGGGACACCTGAATCAAACCACCACATCCTACCTCAGCCTCCTCAGTGCTGGGGTTAAAGGCTTGTACCACCACACTTGGAAATGTTTTTTTTTTTTTTTTTCTTGAGATGACCTGTCTGTTGACAAGAGTGGAGTATTACAGTCACCTACTATTGTGTTGGGGTTAATCTGTGTCTTTATATCCAGTAGTATTTGTTTTGGTCAAATATTAGAATAGCAATCCCTTCTTGTTTCCCAGTTCCATTTGCTTGGAATACTATTTCCAGCCTTAATCCAGGGTTGTGCCTGAATCTGACAGTTCTCTGTATTTCTTGGAGGCAACAAATAGATGGATCTATTTTTTAAAAACAGTTTGATTTACTTACTTATCTATTTGAGAGTGGGGAGAGAGAGAGAGAGAGAGAGAGAGAGAGAGAGGGTGAATGGGCACATCAGGGCCTCTAGCCACTGCAAATGAACTCCAGTTGCATGTGCCACATTGTGCATCTGGCTTTATGTGTGTACTGGGGAATTGAACCTGGGTCCTTTGGCTTTGCAGGCAAGTACCTTAACCTCAAAGCCATCTCTCCAGCCTGGGTCCAGTTTTCTAATTCAATATACTTGTCTCTGTCTTTTGATTTGGGAATTGAGACCATTTTTAAAAATGTATTTAATTTTTTTTATTGATATTCACAGTTATTACTATAATGTATATATGAATGTGTCATTTTGTAGTGCTTGATGTTTTTCTGTTGCCCGCTTACTTAACTACTACTCTAG
This sequence comes from Dipus sagitta, assembly GCA_036346955.1. Taxonomy (NCBI): domain Eukaryota; kingdom Metazoa; phylum Chordata; class Mammalia; order Rodentia; family Dipodidae; genus Dipus; species Dipus sagitta. Next base: position 43,294,236 of record CM070777.1, on the reverse strand, counting down.
CATGGTTTATATTCTTTCCTGCAACTCCATGGAAGTGTTCCTCTTTCTCTTCAGTCTGAAGAATTCCTTCAAGTATTCTGTAGAGCTAGTTTAGTGGTCATGAATTCTTTGTTTTTTTTATTTTTTTTTTATTTCCAAGGTAGGGTCTCACTCTAGTCTACCTCTGCCACCCAAGTGTTGGGATTAAAGGTATGTGCCACTGTACCCAGCTTGGTGTGTTTTGGTTATGAAAATCTGTCTCTCTTCCTCCTATTATGACAGCTACTTGTTGCTGGCATAGTAGTCTGGACTGGCAGTTGCTGTCTTTCAGAGAGTGACTTGCCTCCTTCCAAGTCTGAATCAGTTACTTTTGCATTGCTGTGAACAAATCCCTGAACAGAGCAACTTAAGGAAGGAAAGGTTTTATAGCTGGCTTACAGATCCAGAAGGTAGATTCCATCACGGTTGGGAAGGCAGAAGGGGTGAGCTGGTTATCACATCAGTAGCAGGAAGTAGAGAATGAACAGGAAGTAGAGAATGAACAGGAAGCAGAGAATGAACAGGAAGTAGAGAGTGAACGGGAAGTGGGGTTGAGTTCCACAATTTAAGATCCACCCCCAGGGGCCCATTTCCTCCAGCAAAGCTCTTCCTCCTAATGCTTCTACAACCTCCCCAAACAGTGCCACCGTCAGGGGACCAAGTGTTCAAACACATGAGTTTATGGGAGATACCTTACATTTAAATCACAACTTTCTGCCCTTGGCCCCAATAGACTCCATGGCTACTCGTGGTGCAAAATTCATTCAGTGCAACTTCGAAAGTCTCCACAGTTTTTAATAGTCGCACACTGTTCAAAGGTCCTGTAAAATGGAGACACAAGTTAGATACTTTCAACACATGATGGCACAGAAGAAACATCCCTATTCCAAAAGGGAAGAATGGAGGCAGAGGCAGGCAGGATAGATGGTGTGAAAGCGAGGCTGAAATCAAGCAGGGCAAACACCAAACTCCGCAGCTCCGAGTCTTTCATTTCTAGTGTTTCAGTTTGGGCTTTTCTTCAGTGTTTCCATCTCTTTGTTAAATTCCTCTTTCATATCTTAAATTTCTCCTTACTTATTTTGATCAACCTTTTTTGTTTTTGTTTTTTTTTTTCTAGGTAGGGTCTCACTCTACCTCAGGCTGACCTGGAATTCACTGCATAGTCTCCGGGTGGCCTCAAACTCATGGCGGTCCACCTACCTCTGCCTCCCGAGAGCTGGGATGCTTTAATCCCACCATGCTGGCTTGAAAGGTTCTTTCTTTGCTAGGATCATGTTCCTTGGTTTTTCATGTTACTTGTGTCCTTGCATTGCAAAGTACACACCTGGAGATGGGTTGTTGGTTGTATTTATTTCTTTATTTTATTTTATTTTTTGTTTTTTTTTTGAGGTCATCTCACTATAGTCCAGGCTGACCTGAATTCACTATGAAGTCTCAGGGTGGCCTGGAACTCATGGCAGTCCTCCTACCTCTGCCTCGCTGGGATTAAAGTCATGCACCACCACACCCTGGCCAATTTCTTTAATTTTCTAATGCATTTATTTATTTTGACAGCAATGAAAAAGTAACTAATAATGTTGAGGAGATAGCTTAGCAGTTAAAGGCAGTTTATTTATTTATTTTTTTAATTATTTTAATTTATTTTATTTGAGAGAGAGAGAGAGAGAGAGAGAGAGAGAGAGAGAGAAAGCTAGAAAGAGGGACGGAAGGAGAGAGAGGAGGAGAGAGAGAGAGAGAGAAAGGGAGAATGGGCATGCCAGGGCCTTTAGCCACTGGAACTCCAGATGCATGTGCCACCTTGTATATCTGGCTTATGCGGGTCCTGGGGAACTGAACCTGGGTCCTTTGGCTTCACAGGCGAATGCCTTAACTGCTAAGCCATCTCTCCAGCCAAGGGCACTTTATTTTAAACCCTGACAGCCCAGGTTCAATTCCCCAGTACCTATATAATGCCAGATGCACAAATTGGTGCATGCATCTGGAGTTAATTTGCAGTGGCAAGAGGGCCTGTCATGCCCATTCTCTCTCTCTGCTCCTAAATAAATAAAAATATTTTCAAATAAAAAGTTACATACCATCTTAATAGTAAATCTTCAAATAAATTACCATCAAATAAATGCATTCATGGTTGATATTCTTTAATTTCTCTTAGCAGTCTTTTGTAGTTTTAAATATCAAGAATCTTACACATTTTTGCTTAATTTATTTATAAACATTTTATTATTTTTAAATATTTGTTTATTTACAAGCAGAGAGAGAGAGAGAGAATGGGCTCACTAGGGCCTCCAGCCACTGCAAACAAACTCCAGACACATGCACCACTTTGTGCATCCAGCTTTATGTGTATACTAGGGAATTGAACCCAGGCCAACAAGCTTTGCAAGCAGATGCCTTTAGCTACTAATGATTAATTTGCTTTGACATTTAGTTTGCTAATTTTGAGGATTTAAAAAATTATTTATTTTATTTATTTGAGAGAGAATAAGAGAGGAAGAATCATATATAATCATATATATACACACACACACACACATATGGAGAGAGAGAGAGAGAAAGAGAAAGAGAATGGACATGCCAGGGCATTTGGCTACTGCAAACGAACTCCAGACACATGCACCACCTTGCGCATCCGTCTTACATGGGTCCTGGGGAATCTAACCTGGGTCCTTTGGCTTTGCAGGCAAGTACCTTAACCACTAAGCAATCCATCCAGTCCCTGTTTTATTTATTTGCAAGCAGAGAGACATAGGGAGCAGAGACAAACAGAGAATGAGCATGCCAGGGGCTCCAGCTACTGCAAATGAAATGAGTGAGACCAGTTTGTGCATCTGGCTTTATGTGGTTACTGGGGAATCAAACCTGGGCCCTTTGGCTTTGCAGGCAAGTGCCTTAACCGCTAAGCCATCCTTCCAGCCCTACAGAGGATTTTTGCATCTATATAAGAGATACAAGTACTGCTTTAGTATCAGGGCTATCCTGGCATTATAGAATGAATTAGAAAGGATTCCTTCCACTTCCAACTTGTGGAAGAGTTTGAGAAGTGTTGGTACTAAGAATACTAAACAATGCAATAATAGCAAATGATTTTTAAGCACTTGATAAAATTCACCAGTGATTGGCTGGAGAGATGGCTTAGCGGTTAAGGTACTTGTCTGCGAAGCCTAAGGACCATGTTCAACTCCCCAGATCCCACATAAGCCAGATGCACAAGGTGATGCATGTGCAAGATTGCATATGCGCACAAGGCAGCGCATGTATCCGCAGTTCGATTACAGTGGCCGAGGCCCTGGTGTGCCAATTCTTGCCATCTCTCATTAAAAAAAAAGGCCAGTCTCAGCCAGGTGTGGTGGCACATGCCTTGAATCCCAGCACTTGGGAGGCAGAGGTAGGAGGATCACTATAAGTCCGAGGCCAGCCTGAGACTACTTAGTGAAAACTTCCAGGTCAGCCTGGGCTAGAGTGAGACCTTACCACGAAAAACAAAACAAAACAAAAAAAACCCAAAAAACAAAACAAAACAAAATTCCCACCACTGAAGCAATGTTGTATGTAAGTTCTGGTGATTTATTTAAATCTTGACTTCATTATACATCTATTCTGACCCTCTAGGGCTGGGAGGGTGTTGGCTGTGATTCAGCAGGCATCCCTTGGCTTCTCATCGGAGAGGGGAAAACAGTGCCCTTTGACCACTAACCCTTACCACACCTGACAAGCCCCATAGGCTGCCACCTGCCTCCAGCTTCTAACATTCCAGGCTTCGACCCGCTCTTCAGACCCATCCCCTTCAGCTCAGCTTTGCTCTACTTACTTCCTGCACTCAAGAAGGCACAGAAGGGGCTGGAGAGATGGCTTCACTGTTAAGCGCTTGCCTGTGAAGCCTAAGGACCCCAGTTCGAGGCTCCATTCCCCAGGACCCACATAAGCCAGGTGCACAAGGGGGCGCATGCATCTGGAGTTCGTTTGCAGTGGCTGGAGGCCCTGGTGTGCCCATTCTCTCCTCTCTCTCTCTCTCTCTGCCTCTTTCTCTCTCTGTCACTCTCAAATAAATAAAGAAAAAAAAAAAGTGGCACAGAAATCTTTTTACACATAAACCTGTCCCTTTTCTTGTGTGCTTGGGTCCTGCATATAAACTGGCTGAACTTGGAGACAGAGGGCCAGCTGCACCCACTTTTATAAAAATAGCATCCTCAAGGAGTGAGGGAAGGGTGACACGCAGGTATAAGTGAAGTGGACATGGGGGGGAGGAAGGAGAATGGGAATTGGGTAGAACAGGGGAGATAAGAATCAACTAAAACAAATTGCTTTTGAAAATGCCAGAATGAAGACACCTACATCTCCACATACCAACTGGAAAGCTTCATAAACTAAACTATAATAAATCGCATCTTCATTAGAACTTCGCAGCCTAAGTGGAATCTTTGTCAGTTAAGGATAAACTCTTCATGGCTAGCCACAGGCAAACGAACTGTTTAGAGAACTGGCCACACTGTGAACTGGTCTTGTAGAGAATAAGCAGAGGCCAGTTACCTGCAGAAATCAAGCTCTACTGGGTACCTACCTACTGGGCAGGTGTTGTCCCAGAAACGGAATGACCCAGATAGAGAAGCCCAGCTGTGTGAAGGGAGACAGAAGCAGGGGCATGACCATGCATGTAATACGTGCCCAATTGTCTGTAGTTTCCTCGTCCACACTCCAAGACGTCTTGGTTAGATCTGCTGTCACTCTAGGGATGACAATTGTCTACCAGGTAGGCATCACAGGTAGCTTGGTGACTGAAGAGACTTAGGAAAGGGTGTCTGTGACCAGCATCTTACCGATGGGCCAGTATTCATCTATGCAATGCAGACAACTTGGGGGAAGGCGTTGAGTAAGGGGCGGGCTCCCCCTCCTCTACGAATGGCAAGTGCGTGGTCTCCACACTGCCTGTCTGGGGAAATTTCCCTCCGATCCCAGCTCAGCGCTAAAGCTCTCTGCCTTCTTGCCTTAGCGCTCGGATATTGGCTCCAGCGCGCCCCCGCGTGGCACACGCCCCGAAGCTCATTCTCCGCAGGGCGAAATCTGGTTTTGATTCAATTCTATTAAGTTAGGAAGAGGCTTACAGAGTCTGGCTGGGAGGGTGAGCCTTGGTTCTGGGCCCTTCAGGGCTATAAATAAGATTTTTTAGGCACATACGGTGGAGATGGGGGCACGTGGAGGCAGATATAAAGATGAAGTTAATTAAAAGTTAAGACTGGAGCCAGATTGTCTAAGTTGCCCCCCTCTGCCTAATGACTTTGGGCAAGTCATTAAACTTTTTACAGAATGATGGTGGTGACCTCCAAATAATGGTCGTGTCAGCCTCCTTGGGATTGAATGCTTCGACGTCGTCCCTGCTTCTCACACTGTCTGAGACATATGATATATTCAAAAACTGTATCTTCCCAGGGATGGTGACACACCTGTAATCCACCAGCACTTGGGTACATAAGGAAGCTATGTCTCAAAACAAACAGGCAAACAAACAAAAAAAGTGCATGTCGTTAATTTTATTATTACAGTCATCACAGTAGTCTTTGTATTATATTTAAAAATATTCCAGTGGGGCATGGTGGCACATACTTTTAATCCCAGCACTTGGGAGGCAGAGGTAGGAGGATCCTCATGAGTTGGAGGCCACCAAAGACTACATAGTGAATTCTAGGTCAGCCTGGGCTAGAGCGAGACTCTATCTTAAATCCCCCCCCCCAAAAAAAAATTCCAGAACCCAAGTCCTCTTTCTTTTCTCTATTCATTATGATTAATATTCAATTCAATATTTTGTGAAAGTAAATAAAAAGGAAGGGAAGGAAAAAATATAATCCTACGTGCATACAAATCTGTCATTGCCAGTTACTTTGTTCCACACTTCCCACTTAAGCTAACCCAGCCTCTGCAGGAATGTAGAGTACACCATGTCACACAATCCCCATTTAAGTCTGTATTTCTATTTTAAGAAAGAAGTTAAGACAGGATATTAACCATGCCATTTCCCTCTGTGTTTTCAGAAGGGCTGATTGCGAAATAGACTGGTCTCACATCAAACCTGGTGACTTATGAAAATTGTCTGGGAAAAAGTCGATTCCTTTTGATTACAAAGGGATTTCATCAGGAGAGAACAGGGATTTCCACCTCCAAGGACGCTGTGGGCCTTCTTGATCATTCTTTGTTGTGGTGGAGACTGTTCTGGGCATTACAGGTCCTTTATTAGCTTTCATGGATCAGATGCTAGGAGCACCCCGTTTTCCAAATGTGAGCATCAGAAATGCCTCCAGACATTGATAGATTGGGAAGGGGTACAATTGCCCCCACTTGAAAATCTCTGATATAAGTTGTGCTCTGTACGTGTGCATACGTAACGTTTCAGTTAGAGCCCACAAAAGGGAGAGTCCAGCTTGCGGCAGTCTAAGTAGTTCTGGGAGGGTAAGTAGAGTCCTCTTCCTCCCACAACAACAGCAATGATTATTCTGAGGGTTCCCCACAGAGCTGGAACTGGAAACAAGGAAGCAGGAATTGAAGGCTGTTCCCAGGATTTACAATTCTGCCTGTAGAAGTCTCGTGACCATTCTTGGCATCTTATTAGAATGTGGTCAGTTTCTACATGATGATGACCATTCCCATTTGAAGGGGAACATTATATTGAAAGGAAATGCCACAGATTCTCACCATCTGATTACGCTTCCATTTCTATTTTTTTGTGGGCCTTATAGACTAGGGGTTGGGGAACTCAAATCTGTTTGGTTGCTAGTTCTTATAAATAACATTTATTTATGTTTCTTTTCTTTTGTAATGAGGAAGGAAGGAAGGGTTTATTTTGGCTTACAGTTCCAAGTTATAGCCTACGGTGGTTCTAATTAGATATCCCCTATACACTCATGTGTTCTGAATGCTTTGTTCCCAGCTGGGGGCAGTTCTGGTGATATATTTCTTTTTTTTTAATTTTTTTAATTAAGAATAGACTTTGTATGGACACATTGTGCATTGGTACCATCATTTCCCTCCTCCCTGCCCCCATTAGGGTCCTCCTCACTGGGGTTGCTGGTATTCCCCATGGGGTTGGGGGTTATGAGTTGTGAGAGCAGCACTCAGTCATGGGAGGGGGATTAAATAAAGTTTTATTAGCATCCAGTCACATACATTCATATCGACACTATTTATTATCTGTGAGTATTTTTACTTTCCACCTGCAGAGCTCAGTAAGTGGCTGGTAGAGTGGCTTTCAGAGCCTAAAATATATACCAAATACTGTAGGTACCTTCGTGTTGCTGGGACAAAACACCCAACCAAAAGTAGCTGATGGGAGGAAAGGGTTTACTTTTGCTTATAGTCTGGAGGGGAAGTTTCTTCACGGTGGAGAAAGGATGGCAGAGGAGAGACATCACATGTGGCCACTACATTTGGAAGAAAACAGCAAGCAGGAGCTGAGCTAGGACTGGCAAGCTGGGCGGATAAACTTTCAAGGTCCACCCTGTGGTGGTTTGAATAGATGGCCCCCAATATATTCAGTTCTTTATTTGTCTGTAGTTTGCATCTGCAGCCACCTGGCTGGAGGCAGTGTCACTGGGTGGATCTTAAGGTGTGGTGGTAGGTTTGAGATTTCAATCTAAAGATATGCAAAGTGTGCCTAGCTGGAGTTCCTGAAGTGTGCTGTGTGGCTTTTGGCTTTTAGACTTGTGCTTCTCTCTCTCTGTGATTGATCCTGTGAAAGCAGGCTGGCTTCTTCTGCCATTATGGAACTTCCCCTGGATCTGTAAGCTTCAATAAACATCCCTTCCTCCATAACTGTGCCTGCTCTGGAAGTTCATCTCAGCAAACCTGAAGCTGTTTGCTACACACCCCCAGTGACACACCTCCTCCAGCAAGGCTCCACCTCCCAAATTGGCAACAGCTGGAGACCAAGTATTCAAAACACACAAGTCCATGGGGAATATCTCATTCAAACCACCAACCACATTGAAAAAGTTACATCCATACATTGCCCACAAACTGCAAATGTGGTAGACTATTTTGATTTTGCTCATGAGACATAGCGGGTATTTGGGCAATAGGTTGCAGGGCTTTCCTGCTGATCAAACCTCTTCAGCAGCGTTTTCATCTGGGTTTAATGGCTGCCAGGAGGAGGACTTGTCATTCTCAAGGATGGGAAATGCCACTGAGGCAGAGAAAGAGAACAGGAATGGCATGAGGGCACAAGGAGAACGATCAAAGCTGAACCACACGGTGTGCCCTCTGCTCTCTCCACTCCCTGCGTGCCAAGTGTGCTCTGTGTATGCTACAGTGTGCGGATTCCCTTACGAGTGACTTTTGTAATCTAGCAGAGCTATTGTTTTCCCATTGCTGGGACAAAACACCAGACCAGAAAGCAGCTGAGGGGAGGAAAGGTTTTATTTCAGACTTACAGTTTTGAGGGGACGCTTCATCGTGGCAGAGAAAAAGCATGGCAGAGCAGAGGCTGGTCATCACAGCTTGTCAATATCTGCTTGGAGGAAGCAGGCAGTATGAGCTAGTTCCGGTGCCGGCAAGGAGTCTGTACTCTAAAGTCCCAACATCCATCCCCAGTGACACACTTCCTGCCACAAGGCTCCACCAGTTGGGGACTAAGTAGGAGGCTTAATCACAAACACTTGAGGCTATGGGGGACATTTTGCATTCAAACTACCACAGTTGTTTTTCAAATTGTCTGGCTCCTAATGAAGATAGAAACTGGGTATTGTTATTTATTTACTTGAGAGAGGGAAAGAGGGAGGGAGAGACACAGAGAGAGGGAGGGAAGGAGAGAATGGGTGCACCAGGGCTTCAAGCCACTGCAAATGAACTCCAGTCGTATGTGCCACCTTGTGCATCTGGCTCACATGGGTCCTGGGGAATCAAACCGAGGTCCTTTGGCTTTGCAGGCAAAGGCCTTAACTGCTAAGCCATCTCTCCAGCCCTGTCCCATGCTTTAGAAATAAAAACGATGAGTAAATCACATGAACCCTAGAGGAATAAATTAGACTTTTAGCATCTAAATGCAAGACGGAACATTAGGTACGTGAATAGCAAAGTTATTGGCAAAATTATATTTACCTGATGCAAAATTACTCAGAAATTAGAAATTTTGTTGACGTTTAAGTGTTGTATTACAATTAGGAAAATTCTGTGTTAACTACATTTGGGAAATACTGATTTAATCAAAGATAGGCGGGGAGGAAAGGTCTCTGTTGCAGGACTTCTCAGAGCCCTTACTATGTTTACGTGCTTGTCACTTTCCAAGTGCACCTAGGTGTATGGCACTTTATAACCTTGCTGGATGTTGAGGTGCTTGCATCTGGAAACATATATGCAGGTAACCCTACAGAAATCTTTGAAGATCTGTGTTCCGTTCCACTCAGAGTGCTGCTCTATCCACAGGGACCACTGTACATTCTCTCTGTGGTAACCTGCCAAGCAGCAATCATTATAATCCCATTTACAGATGGAAAGACAGGCTCAGGCTCCTCGATATCCAGGACATTGGTTGGTAGTGGGTTAAGATCTCCAGATTCATGTGAGCCCATCCCTCAATCGAGTCTCCCTTGTAACCACTCTGAGCCTCGTATAAGAGAATAAGTGGGGCTGGAGAGATGGCTTAGAGGTTAAGGCATTTGCCTGCAAAGCCAAAGGATCCCAGGTAGATTCTCCAGGACCCATGTAAGCCAGACACAAGGTGTGCATGCGTCTGGAGTTTGTTTGCAGTGCTGGAGGCCTAGGGGAAGAAGAGGAAGAGGAAGAAGAGGAGGAATGGTGGTGGACGCCTTTAATCCCAGAACTCGTGAGGCAGAGGTAGGAGGCCCTGGCGTGCCTATTCTCTCCCTCCTCTCCTCTCTCTCTCTCTCTTTTTCTCTCTCTCTCTGCCTCTTACTGTCTCTCAAATAAATAAAGAATATTTTTAAAAAAGAGAGAATAAATGGGCTGGAGAGATGGCTTAGCGGTTAAGCGCTTGCCTGTGAAGCCTAAGGACCCCGGTTCGAGGCTCGATTCCCCAGGACCCACGTTAGCCAGATGCACAAGGGGGCGCACGCATCTGGAGTTCGTTTACAGAGGCTGGAAGCTCTGGCGCGCCCATTCTCTCTCTCCCTCTCTCTCTTTCTCTCCTTCCCTCCTTCTCTCTGTCACTCTCAAAATAAATAAATAAGCAAACAAAAAAAAAATTAAAAAAAAAAGAGAGAATAAATGGTTCACTGTTGCTATGATTGGAATGTTCCCTAAAATTTTAGGGGTTGGAAGCTTAGTCCTCAAGTTCATGTATTTTAAATATTCAGAAGAGGGCCTTTGGGAGGTAATTAGGGTTCAGTGAAGTCATGAAGCTGGGGTCCCATAATGGCACCAGTGGCTTTATGAAGAGAGGAAGAGTCACCGATCATTTTCTGCATCCTCACCGTGAATGTGACCAGCTAGGCTTCAAGCAGAGCGATGAATGACTTCTCTTTTTATAGAATATATGGTTGTGTAACTCACAGAGTCCATTGCTAAGTGAGACTGCCTGATGGCTTTTCCCCCCCAGCAGCCTGCATAGAACCTTCCAGCACTGACAGCTGCTTAGCAGGGAGGAGGCTTCCAGCTCAGTTCCAGCTTCATTTCTCAGTGTCCTGCCACTGAAACACGGGGTATCTTCAGCCATAGGGTCTTACCCTCTAGGTCTGGTGGGCAGCCAAGAGCATCAGCAATAGCCTGCATTCTTTTGTGGGCTCCATGGGCCTTCCTGACCAACAGGAGGTATCCCACCTCTGACTCATTACCCATACTTTCTGGGAGCAGTATTATCCAGTCACACAAGGTACTTCTGTTCAAACTTCTAAAAATTATAAATTTTTAGTCCATTACCTTTGAGGTCAGCATCACCTAAGTTCTCAGGACACGGGCACAATGCAGCCAGATTCTTGCCCGCAAACATACCATGAACTGCTTCAAGCACAGCTCCTGATAGATTTCCTCATTCCCTTCTGAAACCTTGTGAACCAGGCCTCCACCGTCTGCATTTCTCTCAACATTCTTGTCTTCTGGGCTCCCACTAGAATGGCCCATTATGAACTATTTACAGTGCTGAAGGGCTTTTCTAGCCCAAAGTGACAAACTCTTTAGGACCAAGAGCACATGAATCACATGGTTAGGGTTATCACAGCAATGGCTCCACTTCTCAGTACTAATTTTCTTTATTAATTACCTTCTCATTGCTGGGACATAAATACCTGCCAGTTTATGGGAGGAAGGGTTTATTTCAGTATACAGTACCAGATTACAGTCTACCACGTTGGGGAAGGCATGGTAGTAGGAGCTTGAAACAGAGCCAGCAGGGAAGTCAGGGGCGCAGGCAAAACCTTGAGAAATCCAGTGAGGCAATTTGTCTTAGTCTGTTTTCTGTTGCTTTGACAAAATGCCTGAGAATGCGCAACTTATAAGGATATGAATTGATTTGCCTCAAAGTTGGGAGGCTGGAAGTCTTAGACCACAGGTGCCAGGATCTTCTCAGCATGTGGTGAGGGCTGAGGACTTCCTGTTGCATTCTCCAAGGCACAGGGCATTGTGTGGTAAGACACAGCAAGCTTGCTAGGCTGGGTCTCATTTCCTCTTTTTTTTTTTTAATTGTTTGAGGGCTGTAGGGATAGCTTAGCGGTTAAGGCATTTGCCTGCAAAGCCAAAGGACCCAGGTTCAATTCCCCAGGACCCACGTTAGCCAGAAGCACAAGGGGGTGCATGCATCTGGAGTTCGTTTGCAGTGGCTGGAGGCCCTGGTGCACCTATTCTTTCTCTGTCTATCTCCTTTCTCTGCTTGTAAATAAATAAATTATTTTATTTTATTTGAGAGATAGAAAGAGGCAGAGAGAGGAGAGGGAGAGAGAGAGAGAAAGAATGGGCATGCCAGGGCCTTCAGCCACAGTAAATGAACTCCAGATGCATGCGCCACTTTGTGCATCTGGCTTATGTGGGTCGTGGGGAATCAAACCTGGGTCCTTTGGCTTTGCAGGCAAGTGCCTTAACCACTAAGCCATCTCTCCAGCCCCCTCTTTTTTTTTTTTACGGAAGGAAATGTTTACTTCAGCTTACAGTGTCAGGTGGTAGCTGGCAGGAAACGGGTACCCATTTGTGGTACAAATTTCTGAGCATGTGCATGCATCTGAGAGACAAAAATCCAAGCCACAGCACAGTCCTATGCTGGGTCTTATTTTCTGCTTGGCCCATAAAACCTCCACCCGGAACTAACACGAAAATGAATTAATTCCCCAAGACAACCTCATTTCCTCAGAAAAAAAGTCTATTTTTTTCCTCAAAAAGTGGTTCAGGTCATCAAACCCCAGAATGATTTCAGCCGTCTTGAGGACGAGGTATTTGTGGTTCTCAGGGAAGATCTCTCTGGCGCTTCCTGGAAATGCAGACGGACAAATGCGTGAGGCATCTCAATGCTGTTCCCAGCTTTTCTGGACCAGAAGGCTCTCAGGCTGAATGTGCCCTCGAGGGACACTGAACACGTCTAAAACTGCTGGGTCGCGGGGAAGAAATGCGCAGAGGACACATATGGTTTTTATAACGGACAAGACATTCTGATTCGTTAGAAGGACCAGAACTGTGTGCAAGTGAAAACTGCCAGAGGAGCCCGGCTTAATTTATGGCTGCTTTTGCTGGGTAGCAAGCTCCTCCAGCAAATCACCCCAGCTACCAGGCTAGCTCTTCCAACTCTAAAATAGAAGTGACATGGCTCCTGAGGTGTCCCTGAGGCCATAAAATGGCCCGAGCACTCAGTGGACGCAAGATCTCCGCCCTCTCCGAGGACTGCAGAACCAGAGAATCCCTCTCTCTCTGCCCGCCCACGTCAATCAACAGCCAAGTTGTTCCTTAAGCACCGTTTTTCTTTAATCAGGTTTTTCTTCACTGGGGCTGTTTTAATTAAAGGTCCACTGTCAACACAAAACATATGTTCTGAAGTCTTGTTTGGGTTGCTAATGATGCCCGCAATTATTAAGTCTGGAAGGAATTTCCAGCTCGGTTTTGCTCGGTCTTTTCTCCTTACCCCCAGTCCCTCAAGCCCCCATTCCCCTCGCAGCTCAACTTTCACCCACGGACCCTCTTTCCTTGACATTGTTATCTTCTTTGGAACTGAGCTAAAAAAAAAAAAAAAAAAAAGGCAATCTGTTTAAATCCCCACAGATAGGGTTCTGGCCGTGTTCTTCCCTTGAGATCGGTTGCAGTCAGGTTCACATTGCTGGCAGAAATCACCTGCCCAAGAGAAGCTTTGGGGAAAAAAGGATTTATTTTGGTTTACAGACTCGAGGGGAAGCTCATGATAGCAGGGGAAAACAATGGCATGAGCAGAGGGTGGACATCATCCCCTGGCCAACATCAGGTGCAAAAAAAAAAAAAAAAAAAAAACGAAACAGGAGAGTATGCCAAACACTGGCAAGGGGACACTGGCTATAACACCCATAAGTCCGCCCCCAACAATACACTACCTCCAAGTGGTGTTAATTCCCAAATCTCCATCAGCCAGGAACCTAGCATTCAGAACATCTAAGTTTATGGGGGACACCTGAATCAAACCACCACAAGATCCAAGCTAATGTTAAGATTCCTTGAAACTGCTTTCTTTAAAAAGAAAAAAATATGTCACACACACACACAGAGCAATATATCACTTTATAATGTGGATAAATCTGAGAAGTGCATCCTTAGGGGACTTCATGTTGTGTGTACAAAGAGTGTAAACTAAGATGGTACACACATAGGCTATATGGCCTTTCACTGAAAATGTCAGCACTACACTTTATATGCTCAAAGGTCAAGATTCACAAAGCCACATGGAGGTCAAAATCAAGTTCAAGAGAAAATGATGCTAGTCAGAGGTGCAGTAAGTGTGGAGTATATGAGGCTGCTGCTTCCAGGGTCACATGCATGCCGTTTTAAGGTGTCTCTGACTTTTTAACTTTTGAAGGTAGGATTTCACTCTAGTCCAGACTGACCTGGAATTCGCTATGTAGTCTCAGGCTGGCCTCAAATTCATGGCGATTCTCCTACCTCTGCCTCCCTAGTGCTGGGATTAAAAGTGTGATCTGAGAGAGAGAGAGAGAGAGAGAGAGAGAGAAAGAGAGAGAGAGAGAGAGAGCACTCCAGGGTCTCTTGCCACTGCAAATGAACTCCAGATGTATGGCTTTACATGGGTACTGGGAAGTCAAACCCCAGGCCTTCAGGCTTTGTAAGCAAGCACCTTTGATGGCTAAACCATCTCCCCAGCCCATTATCACATTTTATATACTTGATAACTGTATAGCAAGGAGTTTTTTGCACCCAGCATCCTCCCAGACATATAATGTCTGTGCTATGATGTTACGATGGCTACAAAGGCGCCAGGCGACAGGGATTATCAGCTCCATTATAAATGTGTGAAACCACTTTTGTGTAGGTGGCTTGTTACTGTGCATGAGGGTGCATGTGTATACACATTCCCCCCCCGCCCCCGCCCCATGAATCAAAGAAGAATTAGGGAGATGTCCTGTTAGCAGAGGTCAACTTTTTCTCAGCTGTCCTAAATGTGGCAGGCAGACTTCTAAACTGGTCCCCACTGATCACTGTCTCCTGCTATTTACGCCCTGTGTTACCTCCCCTTACACAAGCACAATGCTATCTGTCTTGTTTCTAGTCAGTAGAATTCAGTAACAAGGGCTGAAGGGATGGCTTAGCCGTTAAGGTGCTTGTCTGTGAAGCCTAAGGACCCAGGTTCAATTCCCCAGAACCCACACAAGCCAGATGCACATCGTGGTCCATGCATCTGGAGTTTGTTTGCAGTGGCTAGAGACCCTGGCATACCCATTCTCTCTCATAAATAAATAAATAAAATTCAGTAATAACAAGGTATATATCTATAGTAGATATGTATGCATATGGTATTATATATAGTATATATGATATATATATATATATATATATATATATATATATATATATCATAAGTTTGAGGGTGTAAAATTGTAAATTCATTTGAAATACTTTCCCCTGAGATGAGAGAACCTCAAGAGAGTGGCTCTCACTTGGAGCAACCTAAGGGAGTGTTTTCCTGAATTTTGACCCCCATACTCAGAGCTGCTGAAGCCATGATTAAAGGGAATCTGACTAATGCTTGTGCTGGCGGTAGACCTTGGCACCACCAACCTGGTGCTAGTTTTGCAGGCCTGCAGAGTGTAAGAGTTATGGGATCATGGAGGCTTCAGTGTAGATTTTCAAGGAAGGTCTGGGAAGCTAGGCAATTGCTAGAAAGATCAGATTTCCTGTAGGAAGCCTCTGAGAAGATACTACACGAAACTGTGTGGGTGAAGCCAAAACTGCAGCAGAGATTCCAGGATATTGGCCGTGCCCAGATGTGGAACATCTGCCAAGGAAAGCAACAAGCAATGAGTGTAGTCAACCCACGTGGGCTGCAAAGGGCAAAGCCATAGGGACAGGGCTTCCCAAGTCCATGGGAGCTCACATTGTGATACCATGTGTCCCGGATGTCAGCTAAGGAACAACAGGATTTAATGTTTGCCCTGCTGGGTTACGTTCCTACTTTGGTTTGATTTTTCCTCACTGTTCTCTTATTTCTTCTTAGAGTGGAAATGTTTACTCTGTGCCATTGTATATTATAGCATATCATTTTCTTTTTGATCCAGCATTGCCTTACAGCTAAGATCTGGCCTTGAATCTCAGCGGAGACTTAACTGAGCTTTATTTATTTATTTTTTGGTTTTTCAAGGTAGGTCTCTCTCTAGCCCTAGCTGACCTGGAACTCACTATGTAGTCTCAAGCTGGCCTTGAACTCCTACCTCTGCCTCCCAAGTGCTGGGATTTAACTGAGCTTTTGAACAATGTTGAAATTGTTCAGATAATGGGGACTTATATTGTGCATTACAAGAGAGACAAAGACTTGGGGGACCAGGAATAGAATGCTATGGCTCTATGTGATGTGTATTAAGTTGACAAAAGATTGACTCTTAAAAAAGTGTTTTTAGGGCTGGAGAAATAGCTTAGTGGTTAAGGTGTTTGCCTGTGAAGACAAAGGACCCAGGTTCAATTCTCCAGGACCCATGTAAGCCAGATGCACAAGGAGCACATACATCTGGAGTTTGTTTGCAGTGGCTAGAGGCCCTGGTGTGCCCATTCTCTCTCTCTTTCTCTCTCTCTCTGATTGCAAATAAATAAATAAAATTAAAAAATATTTTTAGTTATTTGCAAGCAGAGAGAGAGAGAAGAGAGACAGAGAGAATGGGCACACCAGGGACTCTAGCTACTGTAAACAAACTCCAGATGCATGTATCACCTTGTGCATCTGGCTTATGGGGGTGCTGGGAAATTGAACCACGTTGTTAGGTTCTGGAGGCAAGCATCTTAACTGCTGAGCCGTCTCTCCAGCTTAACAAATGGACTTTTGATGGTTGCCATTTGTCATCAACCTGACTGCAAATTGGGACACACCTCTGGGAGTGTCTGTGAGGGTGTCCAGGGAGAATAAACTGAGGGGCCATTATCATTTGAATATGAAATATCCTCCTTAGACTACTGTGTGTGCATATTTGGTTGCCAGCTGATGGAGCTGTTTTGGGAGGTTGTGGGAGCCTCTGGGACATAGAGCCTAGTTGATAGAAGTGGATCTGTGTGAGGAGGGTTTTGAAGGTCATCCTCTTCTGGTTCCATCACATGCTTTCTGCTTTCTGGTCTACGGATCTTGAGGAATGGAGAACACCTTCAGCATTCTTCTTCAAGGCTTTTTTCCTTTCAAAAGAATTCAGCTTCTTTGTAGCTTGATGTATCTCTATGGTATACATCTATATATAATGTATGTGCACGTATGTATGTATATACATATATATTATATATATAGATTTCCTTCACTCTTTGCATTATTTATCTTATGCATGAGTTTCCCTCCTCCTTTTAAAAGTATTTTATTTATTTATTTGAGAGAGAAAGACAGAGAGAGGGAATGGGCATGTTAGGGCCTCTAGCCACTGCAAAAGAACTCCAGATGCATGTGCCACCCTGTGTATCTGGCTTACATGGGTCCTGGGGAATCAAACCTGGGACCTATGGCTTTGTAGGCCAGCACCTTAACCATTAAGCCATCTCTCTAGCCCCACTTGTTTTTCTAAGTTTTGATATTTATTTATTTGAGAGGGAGAGAGACAGAAAGATACACACAGAGAGTGAGTATGAGCATGCTAGGGCCGCCTGCCACTGCAAACAAACTCTAGACATATACACCACTTTGTGCATCTGGATTTACCTGGCTGCTGGAGAATCAAACCTAGTCCATCAGGCTTTGCAGGCAAGCACCTTTAACTGCTGAGCCATCTCTCCAGCTTCAACTGTCTGTATTTTTGAGATAAGATGTCTTACTGGCCTGGAATTCACTAATTAGACTAGACTGGCTGGCCAGTGTGTTATAGGGATCCTCCTCTAGCCACTGCACATGAACTCCAAATGTATGCACCACTTTATGCATCTGGCTTTATGTGGGTACCGGGGAATTGAACCTGGGTCCTTAGGCTTTGCAGGCAAGTGTATTAACCGCTGAGCCATCTCTCCAGCCTAAGATCCTATCTCCATTGCTGCAGTGCTAAGATTACATGTATGTGTCATCACACTAGACATTTTTTTTTTTTTTTTGAGGTAGGATCTCACTCTGGCCCAGGCCAACCTGGAATTCACTATGTAGTCTCAGGGTGGCCTTGAACTCATGGCGATCCTCCTACCTCTGCCTCCTGACTGCTGGGATTAAAGGCATGCACCACTATGCTCAGCTCACACTAGACATTTTTTTAAAGTTTTTAAAAAATATTTTGTTAGGTTTATTTATAAATACTTCACATATATTTTTAAAAAGTTTTTATATTTATTTATTCATTCATTTAAGAGAAAAGCAGACAGAGAGAGGGTGAGTGCAGGGCGTACCAGCGCCTCCTGCCAGTGCAAATGAACTACAGATGCATGCCCCACTTTGTGCTTTATGTGGGTGCTGGGGAATAGAACCCAGACTGTCAGGCTTTGCAAGCAAGTGCCTCTAACTGCTGAGCCACTTCTCCAGTACCCACATTCAATATTTTTACATGGGCTCTGGTGATTAAACTCAGGTCTTTGTGCTTGAGAGGCAGGAGCTCTACCAACGAAGCCACCTCCCCAGGCCTTGGTTTTCCTTGGTACCATAGGCTTTCAGAAACACCTGGAAACTCGTGGAAGATGCTTCTTATCGAGGACAGGAACCAAGGAGCTGATGAAGCTTGGTGCTTCTGAGTTGAGTGCTGGGTTTTGTTACAAGAAACGGCTCTGTACACGTGGTCTGTGAACCTCTGAGCCACCAAGGCCATTTGAAGGGGGTTCACAACTATCTTCATAACCATGCTAAGATATGATTTGCTCCCCTTGGTTGTGGTGGCATTTGTACTGATTGCTCAAGAACAACAGTGAGTATGATAGTCAATTATATGTGTCAACTTGGTGGAGCTCCAGGGTACCCAGGTGTCGTAGTCAGGTTCACATTACTGGTAGAAATCACCCAGCCAAGAGCAGCTTGTGGGAAAAAGAGAGGTTTATTTTGGCTTACAGGCTCAAGGAGGGAAGCTCCACGATGGCAGGGAAAAACGATGGCATGAGCAGGGGGTGGACATCACCCCCTGGCCCACATAAGGTGGACAACAGGAACAGGAGAGTGTGCCAAACACTGGCATGGAAAAACTGGCTATAACACCCATAAGTCTGCCCCCAACAATACACCACCTCCAGGAGGTGTTAATTTCCAATTGCCATCAGCTGGGGAAACTAGCATCCAGAACACCTAAGTTTATGGGGGACACCTAAATCAAACCAACACATTCTGCCCCTGGCCCCCATAAATTAATATCCATACATGATGTAAAATACAGTGCATTTAGTATGACTTTAAGAGTCCCCATAGTTTTTATCATTTCCAATGATGTTCAAACATCCCCATAATCCAAGGTCTTTTAACTGAGCCATACCCCCCCCAAAAATCCCCCCAAAACCCATAATGGCACAGAATAAACATTCAAACTGCAAAAGATGGCACTGGGCATAGCAAAGAAATACTCAAGCAATACATGATTTAAACAGGGCAAATACCAAACTCTGTAGCTCCAAGTCCAACAACTCTACTTAGTGACAAATCTCCCAGTCTGATAACTCTTAACCAGCAACAAGTCTCTGGACTTCCAATTCCGCCCCTCCAGCTAGGCTACTCACAGTCCTGGAAAACTTCATCCGGTATGGTAGCTTTCCTTAGCTGTCATCTCGTGGTCCTGGCATCTCCACTGGGTCTCCACTGCAATCCATGGTTCATCCTCATGGCCCCATGGGGGTCTCCATGCAGGCAACCAGCAAACCTGCTTCACACTGCCCATGGCCATTTCCAAAACACAAGACTGTGTTGCAAACTCAATGACCCTCTCTTTCCTGCATTTCTTATACTCCACAATACCAGGTAAGGTGCCAATTTGTTAATCCAGGGGGGAATAAAGCAGACTTTGAAGAACAGGACATGCCTTGAGCACTCAGGCCCCTTCAAAAGATTTTACATTCTTCCTGTTGCCCCAGTGAGGCCAGCTGGCCCAGTCTCAAAGGTTGTAATCTCTCAAGCAATTTGCAGGTGAACAGGCAGCAGTTTAGGCCCAAAGATTTCTTTCTTTCTTCTTCCTTCTTCCTTCTTCTTCCTTTCTTCCTTCCTTCCTTCCTTCCTTCCTTCCTTTCTTTCTTTCTTTCTTTCTTTCTTTCTTTCTTTCTTTCCTTTCTTCCTTTCTTCCTTCCTTCCTTCCTTCTTCCTTTCTTTCTTTCTTTCTTTCTTTCTTTCTTTCTTTCTTTCTTTCTTTCTTTCTTTCTCTTTCTTCCCTTTTTTTGTGCCATATCCCTCTGCTCACACCAGTTCATTTCTACACAAAGTAACCCTGCACAACTTCTCAGGACACAGGCATAAGAGCAAGCTTCTCACACAAACTGCTAGCCCAGTCCAAGCAAAGCTCTTTCTTACCCTCATAAGCCAAACCTCACAGTCCATAGCTCTTACTGCATTCAGGTCTTTCAACTCTGACCAGAATAGTTCATCAAGCTGTACTTATAGCACTGCAAGGCGTCTCTTAGGCCAAGGTTTCAAATCCTTCCACATTCCTCTTGAAAATCAGCTCCAAAAGGCAAAAGCCACACAGTCAGGTGTCTAGCAGCAATCCCACTCCTCAGTACCACTTTACTGTTGCAGTCAGGTTTGCATTGCTGGTAGAAATCACCCAACCAAGAGCAGCTTGTGGGAAAAAAGAGGTTTATTTTGGCTTACAGGCTCTAGGGGGAAGCTCCATGATGGCAGGGAAAACGATGGCATGAGCAGAGGGTGGACATCACCCCCTGGTCCACATAAGGTGGACAATAGGAACAGGAGAGTATGCCAAACATTGGCATGGGAAAACTGGCTATAACACTCATAAGCCTGCCCCCAACAATACACTGTCTTCAGGAGGTGTTAATTTCCAATTGCCATCAGCTGGGGAAACTAGCATCCAGAACACCTAAGTTTATGGTAGACACTTGAATCAAACCACCACACCAGGTTATTGGTGAAATCCTATTCTGCATATTTCACAAAGGGTATTTAGAATGAAATTAAGATTTAAGGGCTGGAGAGATGGCTTGGTGGCTAAGGCATTTGCCTACAAAGCCAAAGGACCCAGGCTTAATACCCCAGGACCCACGTAAGCCAGATGCACAAGGTGGCATGTGCGTCTGGAGTTCGTTTGCAGTGGCTGAAGGCTCTGGAGCACCCATTCTCTCTCTCTCTCTCTCAAACAAATAAAATAGAATTTAAAAAGTAAATCTCTAAAAAATGATTTAAATTTCTGAACTTTAAAAAATTTGTATTTATTTATTTGCAAGAAGAAGAGATAAAGAGACGAGAGACAGAGAATGGGGATGCCAGGGCCTCCAGCTGCTGCAAACAAACTCCAGATGCATGTACCTCCTTGTGCATATGGCTTTAAGTGGGAACTGGGGAATCAAACTGGGGTTGTTAGGCTTTGTAGGGAAGCACCTTAACTGCTGAGCCATCTCTCTAGCCCCAACATTTTTATTATGGTAAAAACAATGCAACACAAAATTGCCCAACATTTTTTTAATTGTTATATTCTTTTACCCCTTACCCCTATTCCCGTTACCCTAGGGGTCCCTCCTCAGTGGGGTTATGATAGTCACTGTAGGGCATGAAGGCCTCAGATAGTCCTTGGGGTGATAGGGGGACCATGCCTGAGGGTAGTCCTACCCACCCTGTGGCTCTTACAATATCCCCTTCCCCCTTTTGCAATGTTCCCTGAGTCAGGGCAGGCCTGTTGGCAGTCTCATTTAGTGTTCAGTTCTCTGTAGCCTCTGAATTTCTGATTTAATGGTTTCTTTATTTACTTTTGGTGTTTTTTAATTGACAACTTCCATAATTGTAAACAATATCCCATGGTAATTCGCTCCATCCCCCACTTTCCCCTTTGAAACTCCACTTTCTATTCTATCCCCTCCCCCTCTCAATCAGTCTCTCTTTTATTTTGATGTCATGATCTTTTCCTTCTATTATGATGGTCTTGTGTAGGTAGTGTCAGGCACTGTGAGGTCATGGATAGCCAGACCAGTTTGTGTCTGGAGGAGCACATTGTAAGGAGTCCTACCCTTCCTTTGGCTCTTACATTCTTTCTGCCACTTCTTCCACAATGGACCCTGAGCCTTGGAAGGTGTGATAGAGATATTTCAGTGCTGAGCACTCATCTGTCACTTCTTCTCAGCACCATGGTGCCTTCTGAGTCATCCCAAGGTCACTGCTATCTGAAAAGAAAAGGTTCTCTAACCAAAAGTGAGAGTAGCATTAATATATGGGTATAAACATTAAGACAAGTGCTTTCTGGGCAGTTTGGTGAGCATAGTATCTACATTTAGCCAGACACCAGCAGACATTACACCCCTAGGGCTCATGACTACCGCTGTTGTAGGTTTTCAGTATCAAGGATGTATTCCCTTCCATGGAGTAGGCCTCCAGTCAAATTAGAGGGTGGTCGGTTTCCCCCATAACAGACATGCCACAATGTTGGCTCATTTGGCCTGCCTGGCAAAATACAAGGCTTGTAGCGTTGATGGGTTTGTAAGAAAAATATTTTTATCTGTTTATTTTCACGCAGACAGAGAAAGGGAGAGACAGAGAGAATGAGCACACCAGGACCTCCAGCTGCTGCAAACAAACTCCAGAAGCATGCACCACTTTGTGCTTCTGGCTTTACGTGGATACTAGGGAACTGAACCTGGGTCATAAGACTTTGCATGCAAGTACCTTAACCACTGAGCCACCTCTCTAATCCCTTTGAGCAGTTTTTTAAAAATATTTTGTTTATTTGACATAGAGAAAGAGAGAAGGTGGAGAGAGAGAATGGGCATGCCAGGGCCTCCAGCCACTGCAAACGAACTCCAGATGCATGCGCCTCCTTGTGCATCTGGCCAATGTGGGTCCTGGGGAATTGAACCTGGGTCCTTTGGCTTTGCAGGCAAATGCCTTAACCATGAAGCCATCCCTTGAGCCCGCTTTGATGAGTTTTAATTGATCATCATGTCTGTCACCATCATCCTGGTCTCTTAACAAATTTTTAAGTGTACCTATAGAATTGGTAACTACAAGCGCATTTCTGTGTAAGTACCATGGAGATACTAACCTGTGGCAACACTGTAGCTCCTATATGGAAATTTCTGCAGAGCATTCTCCACGATATTGCCATACCTCCATGACGAAAGCTGTATCCATTAAAGAGCAAGTCCCACTTGCTGATAGCCATTCTAACAGGAGTGAGATGGAATCTCAAAGTAGTTTTGATTTGGATTTTCCTGATGGCTAAAGATGTGGAACATGTTTTTAGATGTTTATAGGCCATTTGTATTTCCTCCTTTGAGAACTCCCTATTCAGCTCTATAGCTCTTTTTTTTCGGTGTTGGTTTTTGTTTTTGCTTTTCGAGGTAGGATCTCACTCTAGCTCAGGCTGACTTGGAATTCACTATGTAGTCTCAGGGTGACCTCGAACTCATGGTGATCCTCCTACCCAGAGTGCTGGGATTAAAGGCATGTACCACCACACCCAGCTTCTATAGCCCATTTAAAAAAATATTTTTATTATTTGCGAGGAGAAAGAGAGAGAGAGGTAGGTAGGTAGAGAGAGAGAATGGGTGCCCCAGGACCTCTTGCCACTGCAAATGAACTTCAGATGCATGTGCCACTTTGTGCATCTAGTTTTATATGGGTACTGGGGAATCAAACCTGGGCTATCAGGCTTTGCAAACAAGCACTTTTAACCTCTGAGCATTTTTTTCCAGTCCGATAACCCATTTTTTTGAAATTGGGTTGTTTGATTTCCTATTATTCAGTTTTTTGAGTTCTTTGTATATCCTGGATATTAATCCTGTTGCTGGCAAAGATTTTTTTTCCCCCTTCTGTTAGCTTTTGCAGGCTTTCCAAACCTTCTAGACCTCACTCTCTACCCCCTTCCCTGCCTCCTTTAGTAGTCTGCCAGGTGCCACGCCCTCTGGGTCCAAAGCTCACCATCCACCTTCCTGCAGCAAGTTGTTCACATGTAGAATAGCTCCCTCCCTCTGAGCTTGGCTGCCTCCTCGCCTGCGTGAAAACTCCTCCGGGACTCATTGCAGAGCCCAGCTCACCCTACTTGTGTGACACCAAATGAATGGACGCATGAATCAATGCATAGTTGAAAGGGGAATATGAGACTTGAACTAGGAGGTCAAATCCGACTTTAACTAGATTTTCGAGGCAATGGGGAGATAGGGAAGGATTTAGATAAAGGGGGTGCTATGACTTGAGGGGTGTCCACAGGCAAGAGGATGCATCTAAGTTCACAGATAGCACTTCCAGGAACTTGTGAAGATTTACAGAAGCACCCCCCCCCGGGGGGGGGTCTTTGGAAACAGGTTCCTTCAGTCAGTTTAAGAGCTCTGTGGTCCAGTTCCATGACAGGAACAGAACATGTGGAAAGAATTCTGCAAAGACTTGTCAGGTGTGGAGAGAAGGGATCAACAGGGATTATTACAATAAGCGAGCTTCTCCTTGAGCCCCGCGTGAAGAGCTCAACAATGGCATGAGCGCCTTTTGAAACCCTGCGAAATAGCTTGGATAATTAGGGTTTAGCGTTCTCAACAACAATGAAAAAAATATGGCATAATTGCCCATTTTTAAAAGCCTCATCATTCTTTCATCAAAATAAGATGATCCTGGTAATTTGGAACAGGGAGCAGCAGGCCCATTATGTCTTGTTATCCCTCAGCAACTCCACTTCCCACATAAGAGATTGACAACACCTCCTCGTCTCCTGCTCAGGCCTTCGCTCCCTGTTAAACCTTGTAGCAATTAGCAGACATTTCATGGCCCGTTTCTGTCAAATAATGTGACTTGGCAGAAACCTGTGATGATTTCAAAACAGTTTCTGTGTTGCAGATGGGGAGAGATTTTGAAATTGGAGTGAGTTACTGTGAACCACATACAACTTCCTTGAATATTGGTCTCCTCTCAGTTGAAACTCAAGGTCATAAGGTAGCATGGGTATATTCTGCCCCACGTTTTCTGACCCTTCTAGGGCATTTGCTCCCCACTTCCTCCTTGTGGAAGGAGGCTCAATGCACCCAGCACCTCGGGGTCTCCTGTGGCAGTGTGCCTTGGTGCTAACCTACCCTGTTCTCTTGAGCCACCATATCCACCGTCATAGTGTGAATCCACTTTCTGAAAACAGTCCCGTTGCTTTTCTGTATCTGGACTCACACACCCAATGGCCTGCCTTATCTGTCCCCAGAATGGCTCCTTGGCCGTTCCAACTCAATGTGGACAGCTGTGGGCTTTCCTTTACTCTTTGGTTTGTGGAGACTCCTGTAGGGTTCTTTTTCCAGAAGCCTTTCCAAGCTATTTTCATTAAATCAATCTAAAAACATTCTCTTCCTCCAATTCCTCAATGACTCTGCATAGATATCCAGGAGTCCAAAAAAAAAAAAAAAATCCTGGTTCAAAATTAAATATCACCAATCTAAATTTTGGCTTTACCAAAATTAAGCCATGTATCCTCATATTTCTCCATTTTTTTAAAAAAAACTATTTTATTTATTTACTTAAGAGGAGAGAGAGAAGGAGGCAGATAGAGAGAGAATGGGTGCGCTAAGGCTTCTAGCCACTACAAATTAACTCCAGACACAGGCCCCACCTTGTGCATCTGGCTCACATGGGTACTGGAGAATTGAACCTGGGTTTTTATGTTTCACAGGCAAGAGCCTTAACCACTAAGCAACCTCCCCAGCCCTCTTTCCATTCTTGAAGCCCCTCACCTATAAACTATGAGCTCATGATAGGACTATCCACAGTCTATGATAGTACTATACACAGACTACGACAGTACTATCCAGTCTTCTAAACAGTTTCCTAAAAATATTTTTTGGCAAGCAGGATGTGCTGGCACATGCTTTTAATCCCAACACTTGGGAGGCACAGGAAGGAGGATCACCATGAGTTCAAGGCTACCCTGTGTACAGAGTGAATTCCAGATCAACTTGGGCTAGAGTGAGACCCTACCTCAAAAAACCTATATATATATATATATATATATATATATATATATATATATATATATATATAATCATTTGCATTTCTTTTTTTGAGACTCTCTGTTGAGTTCCACAGCCCATTTGTTGATTTGTTTGTTTGCTTTTATTTATCTATTTTTGTTTGCTTTTAGATTGCTTAGTTTCTTTGCATTCTTTTCTATTCCAGACATGAATCCTCTGTCTGGTGGTGTAATGATGTCAATGCAAAATCCACACCCCGCCCCAGCCTCACGTGTGTTTGTTATTAAGCCTCAGATCAAACCCCAGCTGGTGGAGCCTTTGGGGAGCAGAGTCTTGCTGGAGGAGGTGTGTCACTGGGGGTGGGCCATGGGCTTTTATAGTCCAGCCTATCTTTCTGGTATAAACCACATCATATTCTCTCTACTTCTTCTCAGCTTCTGTGGAGATGTGACACCCTGGCTATATGCTCTGTCATATTTTCCCCACCACTATCAAACTTTCCTTCGGGCTGGAGGGGTGGCTTAGCAGTTAAGGCGCTTGCCTGCAAAGCCAAAGGACCCAGGTTCGATTCCCCAGGACCCACATTAGACAGATGCACAAGGGGGCGCACATGTCTGGAGTTCGTTTGCAGTGGCTGGAGGCTCTGGAGTGCCCATTCTCTCTCTCTCTCTCCCTCTTTCTCTGTTAAATAAATATTTAAAAAATCTTTCATTCAACACTGTAAACTGAAATAAACCCTTGCCTCCCACCAGCTGTTTCAGGCTGGGTGTTTCGTCCCAGCCACGAGAAGGTAACTAACTGTAAGAGGGCAATTGTTACAGATGGATAGCTGGCGAAGATTTTCTCCTATATGGAGAGTTGCTTGTTGACTCAGTTGACAGTTTCCTTGGCTGAACAACAGCTTTTTATTTCATGAGGTTCCATTTGATGATTGTTTGTCGTATTTCCTAGGCAGACAGGATCCATTTGGAAAGTCCTTCTTCCTCTGGCTACTTCAAATTTCAGGTCTAACATGAAGGTTTTTAATCATTTGGGGGCTGATTTTTGTGCAGAGTGAGAAGTAAGGGTGTAGCTTCAGTCTTCTTCATGGAAGTATCCAGGTTCCCCAGCACCATTTGTTACAAATGCTGTCTCATCTACAACATGTGTTTTGGCTTTTTTGTCTAAAATCACGTGGGTGTAGTTACATGGACTCCTTCATACCTGGCTCTCTTATTCTAGTCCATTGATCTATGTGTCCTTTTCTAAATGCCTTTTTAATTTTTTCATTTTATTTTATTAGCAAACAAAGAGAGAGAGAGAGAGAAGAGAGAGACAGACAGAAAGACAGAGAGAGAGAGAGAGAAAAAGAGAGAGAGAGAATGGGTGTGTCAATGCCACTAGCCATTGCAAACAAACTCCAGACGCGTGTGCCACTTTGTGAGTTTGCTTTTACGTCTGTCCTGGGGAATTGAACTCAGGTCATTAAGGTTTGCAGGCAAGCAAGCAAGCACCTTAACTGCCGAACTATCTCTCCAGCTCTATTTGTCCTTTTTTTTTTTTCCAGTACCATGCTATTTTTATTACTATGGCTCTATAGTGTCATTTAAAATCAGGTAGTAAGGCCAGATGCATAAGGTGGCCAATGTGTCTGGAATTCATTTGCAATGGCTGGAGGCCCTGGCATAAAATTCTCCAGTACCCATATAAAGCCAGATGCACAAAGTGATGCACGTGACTGGGGTTCATTGGCAGCAGCAGGAGGCCCTGGCACACCCATATTCTCTCTCCCTCCCTCTCTTTCATAAATAAATATTATTTTATTTATTTTTTTTTTTTTTTTGTTTTTTTTTTTTTTTCGAGGTAGGGTCTCACTCTGGTCCAGGCTGACCTGGAATTAACTATGTAGTCTCAGGGTGGCCTCGAACTCTTGGCGATCCTCCTACCTCTGCCTCCCGAGTGCTGGGATTAAAGGCATGCGCCACCACGCCCGGCTATAAATATTATTTTAAAAAAAATAACAGCCGGGTGTGGTGGTGCACGCCTTTAATCCCAGCACTCAGGAGGCAGAGGTAGGAGGATCGCCGTGAGTTCGAGGCCACCCTGAGGCTCCATAGTGAATTCCAGGTCAGCCTGGGCTAGAGTGAGACCCTACCTCGAAAAACCAAAAAAAAAAAAAAAAAAAAAAAAAAAGGAAGAAATAACAAAAACTGGTAAGAATGTGGGCAAAGGGACACATACCCTGGTGATGGGAATGGAAGCCAGTCCAGCTACTATGGAAGTCAGTGAAGGGTTCTTAACAAAATAAATGTATCTACAATGGGAACAAGGTATTCCACTCATGGATACTTACCCAAAGGGCTCCAAGCTAACATATTACAGAGATACTTCAACAGCGATGCATTGTTCACAATAGCAAAGTTCTGGAACCAACCTAGATGTCCAAAAACAGAGAAAGGGTTAAAGAACATGTGATATTCACACACATATAGACACAGAATAGAATTTTACTGGAGCAATGCTGTCTGCAAGAAGATGAATAAAACTAGAAATAACCACATTAAGTGAATTAAACCAGTCTCCAAAAGAAGAATAAAATGGTTTTATTATTATTATTATTATTATTTGTTTTTTTGAGGCAGGGTCTCACTCTAGCGCAGGCTGACTTAGAATTCAGTATGTAGTCTCAGGGTGGCCTTGAACTCACAGTGATCCTCCTACCTCTGCCTCCCGAGTGCTGAGATTAAAGGTGTGCGCCACCATGCCCAGCTTTCAGCTTTTTTTTGTTTTGTTTTGTTTTGTTTTTGAGGTAAGGTCTCCTTCTAGCTCAGGCTGACCTGGAATTCACTATGTAATCTCAGGGTGGCCTCGAACTCACGGCAATCCTCCTATCTCTGTCTCCCGAGTGCTGGGATTAAAGGCGTGCACCATCATGCCTAGCACAATGTTTTGTTTTTTTTTCCTCACCTGTGTTTCCTAGATTTTATACAGATACATCAAATCATGTATGCATATATGACTTGAAAGTAGAAGTTAAAGTGTCTAGGGGAATAAAATAGACTAGAGAGAAAGGGAAGAAGGAGGACAGGAAGATGTGGTTGAGAATGTGTTCACATACAACCTATACTTATAAGAAATTATAAAAAATGAAAACAAAAAATGAAGAAATGATTGGTAACTGGAAGAAAACCAGCACATGTAGTGTTTGGAGGTAACATGTGGGTTCTTTGGGTACAGAGGAAAATAGCTACGAGCCTTCTCCTTGCCGAGCTAGTCACTGAGTATGCTGTGATCTCTTTCCACGGCCATCCTCTGAAGGCTTAGATTCACCCCAGGTTCTGATCCTGTGATTTTCTCAAATAACTCCAATGGTTTCCCTGTCCCCTACGAGCCAGATTCTACTGATCTCAGCACAACAGGTGCCACACACAACCTGCTGGGAAACTTTTCTTAAAGGACGAGTTCCTTTGATCACAGATGCTCACTCACACCTGACCTGGTGAGCTTTAGAAGGCACATTCTCACCTCGGAAGCCACCAGCACTTTTGTCCTGAAGGACTGCTCAGGCCCAGGGCTTCACAAAGCTTTCGAGGCGAGGCCAGCATGCGGCAGAGTTGGCAGAACTCACTACTTCTCACGCCACAGAAAACCTGAATGGGTTACTGGTGTGCCCAATATCTATCCTTTGGTTCAGCTGGGTGGGAAGTCTCTCTTCCTCTCCCTCTCCCAGTCACCTGCCACAAGAAGCCTGCACTAATGAACTTAGGATGCTGAACGAACCGCAGATTTACTTCATACGTGTTGGAGACGCTTTCTTGTTGCTGGGACAAAACACCTGAATGGAAGCAGCTGATGGAAGGAAAGGGTTGATTTCAGTTTAAAGTGTCAAGGGGAAGTTTCACCATGGTTGGGAAAAGCATGGGAGGAGGAGAAAGCCTGGGTCCCATTGCCAAATAACCAACTGAGAGGAAGCAGCAAGAGTGAGCTATCTCTGCACACCCGGTGGGCTGGATTAATAAACATCGAGGGGCTGGGGGGGATGGCTTAGCGGTTAAGGCGTTTGCCTGCAAAGCCAAAGCACCCTGGTTTGAGTCCCCAGGACCCACGTAAGCCATGAGGTACATGTATCTGGATTTCATTTGCAGTGGCTGGATGCCCTGGTGCACCCATTCTCTCTCTCTCTCTCTTTCAAATAAATAAATAAAATATATTTAAAAATAAAAAAATAAAAAAATAAACATCGAGGTCTACCAGCAGTGACCCACCTTCTCCATCGCCCAAAGGCTCCACCAGCTGGGGTACAAGTAGCAGGCTTAAACACTCGAGGCTTGGGGGGACACTTCACATTCAAACCGCCACAGTATGTTTTCACTGTAGAAGATTTAGTATGCTCTGACTTAGGTAACAGGACAAGCCCGAAGCAGCCTAGAAGTTATCAACACCATGAGGCTTCCCCAGAAACCGGCTTTCCTCTCACTGTCATCTTATTCACCCAGACTCACAGCCAACCTATGGGGTCAGACTGGTGACCCCCCACCTTCCAGCGAGGGTGCTGAGAGCAGAGAGAGGGGATCTGTGCGAGGCAAAGTCCACATATGTGTCAGAAACCCAGATCTTCTGTGATGCTGAACTTGTCTGAGCTGTGGCCCATGAAGAAAGGAACAGCAGAGAGAGTGGAAGTGACAGAAGGAAGAACAGCTCCCAGGACGCTCCAGTGGGATTCCATAGCAAGCCTGGGAACCCCTTGAGGACAAGGGTTAAAGTCATCAGCTCAAGTTATCAGTTCAAATCCCAGCACCTGTCTTGACTAGCTTTGTGACTTGGATTAAGTGACTAGACCACTTTATGGCTGTATCCCTTCACTTAAAAAGTGGGGAGACTATTAACAACCTTACAATTGAGATGTTAAGTGTCAGGCTCAGGCACGCAGGAGATAAGCCTGCAGGGGGTGAGCTCAGATGGTGGAGATGCCCAGACTTCTAACTCCACATGACCCCACCCCTGCCCAAGTCCCTATCCTTTTCCGCGGCTCTTCTACCACCTGTAGGCCCACTCAGAACTCACAACACTCCATTCATCTGTGGGTGCATATATTACCTTTCCTCAGCTTGGAATTCTGCCTCACCAAGTAAATGCATTCATGAGAAGTCAGGTCCCTGAGGGGTACACCCTCTCCAGGTACCGGAAGCCCTCTTTCTCATAGTCTGTGTTCTAGGTTGCCATTGCCTATGCATGTGATTAATTGTCGTTTAGGGTCAATCTCCTTTCATGAGAGTAAAGTATGAATTTGATTGCTCACTGTCAATGCCCAACACAGTGCCTGGTGCATGGTAGATGTCCAGAAATATTTGACAGATGAGTTGAAAACTGAATGGGAGGATGGATGGATCTATGACTGCAGAGAGGGAGGAATAAAAAGAGAGATAGCACGTATTTTACTTATGGAATGAAAATACTAGAAATTTACCGAGGGATCAATTCCTGGTTGTAGAAAAGGTGGAGAGGGGAGATAGATTTTAGAAGCAGAAGGTCTCTTTTGCTTCGAAACATTAAAGCCTTCAGAGAGCTCGCAGAGATTCTAGCTCTATTGAGCCTGTTCGAAGCTGGATCTTTGGCTTTGCAACTCCTCCACCTAGTGGCCACCGGGTGCATTTCACAAGGGAACAGAGAACCACCCAACTACAGTAGACCAAGGTCACTGTCCTTTAAGAGGGTCTGTCCAGCTTCTCCTATCTCCCTGCCAGTTGACTTTATAGGTTTTAAGCTTCAAATTTATCACCTATTGCTGGGAAGCGTTTATTAAAATGAGAATATATTGTTTTAGAAAAACAATCAGGTCTTAGGCAATATTTTCTAAATTACTAATGGGGTGCTGATGTTAAGGACTGATGAATACAGTGTCTATTTGTTCCAAATGGTAAGTCTGAGGGTAAACATGGAGTATGTAATCTTGGCACACAAATGATTGATTAAATCGACATAGTCAGCATTCAAAACCATAGACTAACCTCGCTTTGTTTTGTGTGACCCAGGTGGCCTTGGCACAGCCAGCCGTCTTCTCTCATGTGTATACTATTCCATACCATCTTGTGTGTGCCAGCCGAGTGCTAGGCTATGAGACTATAGCGAAGCATGAGGCGATAGAGTGGATGAGGGCTGGAGACCCATGGACTGTTCAATGTCAGATGGTCCAGGTCTATCTTTAGATCATCACTTCTTACCTCTGTCATCTTGGGTAGGCCACTTAACTTTCTGACACTCGTTCTCTTCAACTGTAGACTGAAGCCTAATGGCATTACATATGGTATCATCCCCATCAGATATGACATGCCATAGTCAAGACTCACCCCTGCTGCCTTACATGCACCTGTTATGTTGGAAAATCCAGTGCAGAGCTGGAGAGATGGCTTAGTGGTTATG
Source organism: Dipus sagitta (assembly GCA_036346955.1). Lineage (NCBI taxonomy): Eukaryota > Metazoa > Chordata > Mammalia > Rodentia > Dipodidae > Dipus > Dipus sagitta. Next base: position 43,262,193 of record CM070777.1, on the reverse strand, counting down.
GCACTTGCCTGCAAAGCCAAAGGACCCAGGTTTGATTCCCCAGTACCCACATAAAGCCAGATGCACAAGGTGGCGCATGCATCTGGAGTTCATTTGTATTGGTTGGAGGCCCTGGTGCACCCATTGTCTCTCTGTCTCTCTCACTCACTCACTCACTCACTCACTCTCTTTACCTGCTTATTTTTATCTCTCTCTCTCTCAAACAAATAAATAAAAATAAAATAAAACTATTTAAAATGATTTTTAATTTAATGCAGCATATGAACGAATGACGTAGGTATTGTTTTTTTTAAATACCATGCATTTCTTGCCAATTTTAGTACCAGTCTCAGCTCCATTATTGATTCCTGCTGCCGCTCATCCCTCCAGCTCCCCCAACCTGCCAAGGCTAACCTACTAGCTCAAGGGTCGTTTTCATCCCCCCTTTATTTGGCATTAAGCAAGAGGGGAGTCTTTCTTTTCCAAAAAGACAAAACAATCTGCTAAATATTTTGAAATCTTTAGATTAAAGGTCTGTTTCAAATACCATACACCCTTTGTTAAAAATTCACACATGAGCCAAGTGTGGTGGCACACACCTTTGGTCCCAGCACTCAGGAGGCAGAGGTAGGAGGATCACTGTGAGTTCAAGGCCAGCCTGGAACTACAGAGTGAATTCCAGGTCAGCCTAGGCTAGAGTGAGACCCTAGCTCATAAACAACAAAAAATTTACACATGAATGTTGGATCTTTTTGGCTTATTAATCTGCTGACTAAACACAGCTAAGGTGATCAGCTTTGTTCTCTAATTCCTCATCCAAGACTCCCAGATATTTCAGATCCTACTTACCTTGCCTCCATTTCTATGTTCCATTTTTTTTTTTTTTTTTTGCCATCTCCCTCTACTTGTTTCTTTGGAAGTACTATTTATGCCCATTTAAGTCATCTTTTTAAAAAAGATTTTATTTTTATTTATTTACTAGAGACAGAGAGGGGGGAGGGAGGGAGAGAGAGAGAGAGAGAGAGAACGGGGGCACCAGGGCCTCTAGCCACTGCAAACGAACTCCAGATGCATGCGCCATCATGTGCATCTGGCTTACATGGGGCCTGGAGCATTGAACCGGGATCCTCTGGCTTTGCAGGCAAATGCCTTAACCGCTAAGCCATCTCTCCAGCTCCCCCCTCTTTTTTTTTCCCAAGGTATCTAGCCCAGGCTGACCTGGAATTCACTCTGTAGTCTCAGGGTGGCCTACCTCTGCCTTTTTTTTTTAATTTCTTTGTTCAATATTTATTTATTTGAGAGCGACAGACAGAGTGAGAAAGGCAGATATATATATATATATATATATATATATATATATATATATATATATATAGAGAGAGAGAGAGAGAGAGAGAGAGAGAGGCAGAGAGAGAGAGACAGAGAGAGAGAGAGAGAGAATGGGCGCGCCAGGGCCTCCAGCCACTGCAAATGAACTCCAGACGCGTGCACCCCCTTGTGCATCTGGCTAACGTGGGTCCTGGAGAATCAAGCCTCCAACTGGGGTCCTTAGGCTTCACAGGCAAGCGCTTAACCGCTAAGCCATCTCTCCAGCTCCCCCTCTTTTTAAAAGTCATTTAAAGTCATCTTAATGAAACATGAAGGATGCACTCTTTCCCAGCCCAAATGCCCTTATTTTTGTCAATCCATGAGAATGAAAAACAGAAATCATGCACAAATTAGTATTACCTACTCTCCACCCACAAGTTCTAAGCAGGTTTTTCTGGTGCATATCCCACATCTGGAAAAGACGTTTGCACCACACTTGGAGGCGTGTCTGTTCGCTGTGTGTAGCTGGCTCTGTCAGATGCAAGAAGAACTGCGGGCATGGCTTCCCAGTGCTGGGCTCCATAACTTCACACCGACGGCTTGCACCAGTTGAGGCGGGGATATTTCTGCCCCATTTTGCAAAAATTTCCTTCTCTTCACCTCCACACCATTATGTTGCCTTGAGCTTCTCCACGCTAGCCCAGAGCCATCACATCCACTGGTGTGCTCATCCCACAAGACTCTGCTCAAGCTTCCCTTGGCTAGTTTCCTAGAAACAGTCCACCCCCCGAGGAGCAGGCTATGCATGATGTTACTCAGGTTCAAAGCCAGTGGTCAGCATACAGCAGAATAGTAGTATACATGTTTGGAAATCAAATGCTTCATCTACAGATAATGTTGCTTAGGCTAGAAGAGGGCGAGAGCCTATGAAGATGGTTGCCTATCAAGCTGTTTGGACTGGGAGTCCCATCTTCAGATAAAGAGGGGAGCCTTGCAGAGAGGCCAGATCAGGGATGCCAGGGACTGGTCTCCCCCTGAGAGCATGTTGCTCGTTGTTAATATTGACATTACTCTTCTCAGCTATGTGTGAGGAGGGCCATGTTTAAGTCCTCCAGACCAAAGGTAGTCTCCCTTTTGGAAGACAACAAGGAGGAAGAATGCAGAATGCATTCAAGATCTTCCGGTGGTGAAGTAGATGACTCTGTTACACTTATTATTATTACTATTATTATTATTATTATTATTATTATTGAGGTAGAGTCTCACTCTGGACCAGGCTGACCTGGAATTAACTATGTAGTCTCAGGGTTGCCTCGAACTCATGGCAATCCTCCTACTTCTGCCTCCTGAGTGCTGGGATTAAAGGCATATGCCACCATGCCCAGCTTAGTTTTAAATTTTTATTTATTTATTTCAGAGAGAGAGAAAGAGGGAGAGAAGGAGGGAGAGAATGGGCGTGCCAGGGCCTCTAGCCACTGCAAACAAACTCCAGACACGTGTGCATCTTGCTTAGGTGGGTTCTGAGGGATGGAACCTGGGCTCTTGGGCTTTGGAGGTAAGCTCCTTAACCACTAGGCCATCTCTCCAGCCCCATTATGCTCATCCTGCAGATCAGAAAATCCAGATTCAGAAAAGTTGAGCCCAGCTATCAAGTGATGGGAAAACAGTTCAATCTCTTGGGCTTCAGGTTTCCTGAGATTTCCCCCACACTCAGACTCCTGCATGGAGGTGCAACAGATCAAATCTATTTCCCACCGATGGAAAGAGGCCCTAGTGGCCATTGGTGGTATTTCAAGTGAACTAGAACTAGGCTTGGAGGTTCCCTTGGGGATGTGCACTCTGGCTTCCCATGTGATCACTAGAGGGCGCCATCTCCTCACAGAGCCACTGCCTCCGTCCAGGGAAACGTCTTTCTAGCCAGGCTTCTCTGCAGAGAGCTTGCCTTTTTCTCCCTCCCTCTGTATTCCACTCTTTTTTCTTTTTCTTCTTCTTCTTCTTTTTGCACAACCTTATTTTAGTCTTTAGTTCACACAGTCTATAAGAATAATAAATGCCCACTGTTTAGTGGAAGTTTGAAACCTCCACAGACAAGCCATGCATTAGACACACATTTCTCCAACTCTGCTCGAGACCCCCTCCATCAGTCCCACCCGATAGCTCTTCTCTTTTTTCTTTCTTTCCTCCTCCTCCTCCTTCTTCTTCTTCTTCTTCTTCTTCTTCTTCTTCTTCTTCTTCTCCTTCTCCTTCTCCTTCTCCTTCTCCTTCTCCTTCTCCTTCTCCTTCTCCTTCTCCTTCTCCTTCTCCTTCTTCTTCTTCTTCTCCTTCTTCTTCTTTGGAGGTAGAGTTTCGCTCTGGCTCAGGTTGACTTGGAATTCACTATGGAGTCTCAGGGTGGCCTTGATCTCATGGCGATCCTCCTAACTCTGCCTCCTGAGTGCTGGGATTAAAGGCGCACGCCACCCCGCCCGGCTTCTTTTCTTACATTTTTTATTGACAACTTTCATAAGTATAAACTATATAACATGGTCATAATCTCTTCCCACCACTGTCCCTTTTCGCTGTCCTGTCTCTTCCATTCTTTCCACCACTTCTTCCACAATGGCCCTTGATCTCAGTGCTGTCACTTCTCAGCATTTCTTTGTAATTTTCCTTTTTAAAAGTTATTTTATTTTTTATTTTTTGAAAGACAGAGAGAAAGAGGGAGGGAGGGAGGGAGGCAAAGAGAGAGAGAGAGAGAATGGGCATGCCAGGGCCTTTCACCCACTGTGAATGAACTCCAGACACATGCACCCCCTGGTGTGCAAGTGCCTTAACTGCTAAGCAATCTCTCTAGCCAATTTCTCAGCATTTAAAAATACTTTTATTTATTTATTTGAGAGAGTGAAACAAAGATAGAGATAAAGGGGTGGAGAGAGATAGAGAGGAAGGGAGAGAGAGAGAGAGACTGTGAGTGTATAGACATGCCACGGCCTCCTGCCACTAAACCAACTCCAGATGCATGCATTACTCTTTGCATGTGGCTTTACATGGGTACTGAGAAATTGAACCTAGGCTGTCAGACTTTGTAAACAAGCATCTTTAACCTCTTAGCCATCTCTCCAGCCCATTTCTCAGCATTTTGATGAGTTTTGAGTCTCTCCAGTAGTCACTACCATCTGAAAAGATAAGTTTCTCTAAAAAAAGGTAAGAGTAGCATTAATACATATGCATAAACATAAATTTTTGGAGGGCAGTTTGGTGGGCATAATAGATCCACTCCTCTTAACATCTTGCCAGAGTTCTGTCTCTTCATGCACGAGAGAGAAAGACCAATCGAATCATGGCTGACTCCCCAGTACCCACGTAAAGCCAGATGCACAAAGTGGCACATGTATCTGGAGTTTGTTTGCAGTGGCTAGAGGCCATGAAACAACCACTGTCTCTGTTTCTCTTCTCTCTATCTCTCTGCTTGCAAGTAATTAAATACAGAAAAAAAACTTTCCCGTGAAGAAAATTGCAGGCCAAGATCATTGAGTAAATTCTTTCAAGCATTTAAGAGATAATGTGAATTCTATATTAACTCTCCAGAATATAGAAAAGAAGCTCTTTAACTTATATAATGGCAGTGATTTCCTAATTCTAAAATCAGTTATATTCTCAGAAAAGGAAGCTACAAATCAATACCCATCATAAGACGCCATAAATTTTAAAATACTATTTATTTATTTATTTATTTATTTGACAGAGAGAAATGGGGGAGAGAGAGAGAATGGGCGCACCAGCCACTGCAAACAAACTCCAGATGCATGTGCCACCTTGTGCATCTGAAGTGGGTACTGGGGAATTGAACCTAGGTCCTTTGGCTTTGCAGGCAAATGCCTTAACCGCTAAGCCATCCTTCCAGCCCTGACATGCCCAATTCTCTCTCTCTCTCTCTGCCTCATTCTCTTTCTTTCTTTCTCTCAAAATAAATACTACTACTATTAATAATAAGAATAATGATGAGAATGGGCTAGTGAGTTAAAAAAGACATGTACTCCCAAAACTGCTCCAGTCCATGAGCTTCATGGTCATGTATGTAGCATCCACCTCTCTCGTGTTCGTGTTTGTATCATGGGCATTTTTTTTCTTTTTGCACATGCTCTATTCCTACATGTAAGCATTGGAAGGCTTCCAATCTCTTGGTTGCCATCACCTCCTTTTCTTTTCTTTTTCTTTCTTTCTTTCTTTTTTTTTTTTTTATAGAGGTAGGATCTTGCTCTAGCCAGGCTGACCTGGAATACACTATGTAGTCTCAGGCTGGCCTTGAACTCACAAGGATCCTTCTACTTCTGCCTCCTGAGTGCTGGAATTAAAGGCATAAAGGCATGTGCTACCACACCCGGCTAATCACCTCCTTTTCTGTGTTGATCTCACTGTAGTCCTCTCTAAGTCCATATTCTTTTAACAAAAAAATATGCGACAAAATTCAGTACTCATTCATGATTTTAAAAAATCCTTTCAGCAATGTAGGGAGAATGAAATTTTCCAACCCAGTAGACTTAATCTAGGACACCCAAAAATCAAAACACAAGGCTTCAACAACTATGTGTCAAGAGGAAGCCTACAGAATATTTGTGAATGGAATGCTGACATTTGCAGTGATAATGGAGAATCTACCACAGCAACTACACCAGGGTTTTGATCTTACCACCAAAGCACTCCTGGAATGCACTGACGGCAATGGTGATATTTTCTGGAGGACGTAAATTGTTTTGGGAGTCTGTTTTATGCAAGCAGCATTTACTCCAAATAGATGACTAAAAAAGGAGAAAGATACTCTTTCTCGTCTTTCCCATTCAGTGAGCTCAGAATCCATCTCACCAAATGCAATTCCACTTACGGAGGGGAAGCAAGGACTGGGGTGATGGTTTAGTGGATAAAGGTGCTGGCTTGCAAAGCCTGCTGGCCCAAGTTCACTTCCCCAGCACCCATGTAAAGCCAAATGAAAAGAGTTATGTATACATTTGGTGGTCCTTTGCAGTGGCAAGAGACCCTGGTATGCATGTACACACACACACACACACACACACACACACACACACACACACACATTTTGTGTAAAAGGGGAATCTATTGATCATAGATGCCTTCTGATCTCCAAAGCCACGTTATAGCCTATGAAAGTCTCCTGCTTCTGACAAATGTTGGGGAGGATGTATAGAAAAATGGAAATTGGCTGGCTTTTATGGAAACCATATGGAGATACCCCCAACAAAGACAAAACCTAGGGCTGGAGAGATGGCTTAGCAGTTTAGGCATTTGCCTGCAAAGCCAAAGGATCCCAGTTCGATTCTCCAGGACCCATGTAAGCCAGATGCACAGGGGGGCGTATGCATCTGGAGTTCGTTTGCAGTGGCTGGATGCCCTGATGCACTGATTCTCTCTCTCTCTCTCTCCCCCTCTTTTTCTCTTTCAAATAAATAAATAAGTAAATTATATACATATATATATACATACATATCTAGCTATCTATCTATCTGTCCATATATATATATATATATATATATGGAGAGAGACAGAGAGAGACAAAACCTAGAATAAGCTCTGCCCATACTGGTGTATATACAAGGAGAAGCTTGGTAGTTGAAAAAGTCCTTGCATTATCACAGTCCTTGCTACACTCTGTACAACAATCAAAATGTGACCCCCGCCAGGCAAGGTGGTGCATGCCTTTAATCCCAGCACTCTAGAGGCTGAGGTAGGAGGATCACTGTGAGTTCAAGGCCACTCCGAGACTACACAGTGAATTCCAGGTCAGCCTGAGCTACAGTGAGACTCTACCTCGAAAAAAAAAAGTGGCTCCTAATGAACAGATGAGTGACTAAGGAAAGACAATATATATACATATGGAACAGTATTCTTCCTTTAAAAGGAGTGAAATACTGTCATTTGTGACAACAAATGTGAGATCTACAAAAATAATCTCAGGGCTGGAGAGATGTACCAGTGGTTAAGGCACTTTGCATGCAAAGCCTAAGGACTTGGGTTCAATTCTCCAGTACCCAAGTAAAGCCACAAAGTGGCACCTGCATCTGGAGTTGGTTTGCAGTGGCTGGAGGCCATGGTGCACCCAGTCTCTCTCTATCTGCGTCTTTCATAAATAAGCAAATCTCACAAAAGCAGAGAGGGATTGCTGGAGGGTGGGTGCTGGGGAAAGGGGAACAAAGGCTATGATGTGTTTCAGTTATTCCAAATAGATGAGTTCCAAAGATCTAGTTGCATAGTTGAAATTTCCTCACCACAAAAAGAAGAAAGCTATGTGAGGTGATGGGTATGTTTCACAATACGCATTGCGTCAACGCATCAGACTGTGCTATAGTCTTAAGACTAAGACTATAGCATTTTCAAATGCCAATTACACTACAATAAAGCTGGAGGGACACTTTAACTTTCATCATTGTAACTGACCTTCACCATAAAAACAGCAGCTATCATAGCTTGGGCCAGGCACTTTATTTTACTTTTTATTTTTTATTAACAACTTCCATAATTATAGGCAATAAACCATGGTAATTCCCTCCCCCTCCCTTTTCCCTTTGCAACACCACTCTCCATCATATCCCCCCCCTCAATCAGTCTCTTTTATTTTAATGTCATCATCTTTTCTTCCTGTTACGATGGTCTTGCGTAGGTGGTGTCAGGCATTGTGGCGTCATGGATATCCAGGCTATTTTGTGTCTAGGAGGAGCACATTGTAAGGAGTCCTACCCTTCCTTTGGCTCTTACATTCTTTCTGCCACTTCTTCTGCAATGGACCCTGAGCCTTGGAAGATGTGATAGAGATGTTTCACTGCTGAGCACTCCTCTGTCTCTTCTTCTCAGAACTATGGTGCATTTTGAGTCATCCCAGAGGTCACTGCCATCTAAAAAGAGAAGCTTCTCTAACCAAAAGTGAGAGTAGCATTAATACATGGGTATGAACATTAAGAGAAGTGCTCACTGGGCAGTTTGGTGAGCATAGTATATACATTTAGCCAGAAAACAGCAGTAGATTTTCAGTATCAGGGATGCATTCCCTCCCATGGAGTGGGCCTCCAGTCTAATTAGAGGGTGGTTAGTTTCCCCCATAACAGACATGCCACTATTGTACCCATTGGCTCATTTGGCCTGGCTGGCCAAATTTAAGGCTTGCAGTGTCCACTGTTGTTTATCTCCACTGGTGATTTCTCTCTCTCCCATTGAACTGCATGCAGCATAGCTTTTTACAGCTTTTTGTCAGCTGGTCTACATGGAGGAGGTTTTCAGCTCAGCTCCAGCAGGATTTCTCAATGACCTTGCAGCCTAGGTATGTGGAGTCTTCAGCAATAGGGTCTTACCATCTATTCCTGGTGAGAAATCAAGAGCCACGACAATAGCCTATAATGTTTTTTTGGGGGGAGAGGTGGGCACCAGGGACCTCCGTGGCCAACAACCTACTGGAAGGTATCACATCCCTGTGGGCCAGACACTTTTCATAAGAGCCCCTAATCCTGGCCATATTTCTGATGGGAGAGGAGTTATTGCTATTCTTACTTTACAAATTTAGAGACTAAGGTTCAGGGATGTCATTGTTGCCTGAGATGCCCCAGGAGGTTCTGGGCGAAGCAATATAGGCATTGGTTGGCTGAGGTACCTACTACCTTCTTTCTCTACACCTGCTGTATCTTACACTAGGGCTCTGGAACCCTGATCTGAAATCTTTTGAAGAGCTCAGGATGTCAATGAGAAAGTGTCATTTTATGATTTCATTTGGTTGGTTATCTTAAAATTCATATAAACACAGGACTTTTTCAGGGCCACTGAGTGACCAGTATTGAGAAGAACAGAGCTCTGAGGCCGCAGCACCTGGGCCTGCTGGACAACGTGTGAAGTGTCAACTCCCAGGAGTTCTGGCAGAAAGGCAGAGCCCGCATGTCAGCAGGGCTGAGGTTGGGATGGAGATGGTCACAAGCCCCCAGTGAATGCTAATACTGGTGCAGATGTCTGACTCAGATCTCTTGGGCCATCTCCCACTTTTTTTGGTGGTGGTGGTGGGGTTTCTGAAGTTGGGTCTCACACTAGCTCAGGCTGACCTGTAATTCACTATGTAGTCTTAGGGTGGCCTCAAACTCACAGAGATCCTCCTATCTCTGCCTCCCGAGTGCTGGGATTAAAGGTGTGCATCACCATGCTCGGCTCCATCTTCCACTTTTGATAACCCTCTAATTTCTTGGACACATCCAGATAGTGTATAATAATTTCCTGATTTTTCAAGTCAGGTGAATAGCAAACTTAATGTCACCTACAACCTTACATCCCCTTTGCCATGTGCCAAACATGTTTACAGATTCTGAGGATTAGAATGTGGACATTGCAGGGCAGTGGGAGGAGGGGGCATGATGCCAGCCACACACAGTAAACACTCATTATTGTTGTTAAATCAAGATAATTTCATTTCTTTAGCCTACCCGGAACCTCTATTAGAGAAGCAAAGTCATTAAACTCCAGTTAGCTTAGTATATAGGCAGAACAACTCAAACCCTATTTTCTTCCTCAGTAAAACAAACAGAACTTCCAGGCATGATGAAGGGCTAGAGGCTGCCTCAGTGAGAGTGGGTGAAGGAGAGGGCCAAGATAAAATTAAAAATAGACTTTATAAGCTGGGCATGGTGGTCAACTGGATATCTACAAATACATACAGAGAAGTCCCCAACAGATAGGGAATGCATATTCTTCTCTAAAACTGATCACATTACAGGCCAAAAAGAAGGCCTTAATAAATACCCCCCACAAAAAATTCAAAATCATTCCTTGCATTCTGTCACACCCCACTGGAACAAAACTAGAGGTCAATAGCAAGACTCACCTCAGACAACACACAAATACTTGGAGATTGAACAACAATAGGTCACTGGAAAAAAATCAGGGGGAAATTAAAAAATTTTCCTAGAATCAAATGAAAATGAAAGTGTAACCTACCAGAACCTCTGGAAACAGCCAACACAGTCCTAAGAGGAAAGTTAACAGTAAAACGTGCTCACATAAAAAAGTTATAGCAATTTCAAATAAATAATTTAATGATGCACTTCAAGGTCTTAGGAAAACAAGAAAATGCCAAACCAAATGTAGCAGATGGAAAAAATTATAAAGATCATGGCAGAAATTATTGAACTATGAACTAAAAAATCCTACATAGGCTGGGCGTGGTGGTGCACGCCTTTAATCCCAGCACTCGGGAGGCAGAGGTAGGAGGATTGCCATGAGTTTGAAGCCACCCTGAGACTCCATAGTGAATTCCAAGTCAGCCTGGGCTAGAGTGAGACCTTACCTCAAAAAAAAAAAAAAATACTAGATAGTATTAAACAGACATAGAGTTGGTTCTTTGAAAATATTAACAAAATTGTTCAACTCCTATTCAAACCAAACAAAAGAGACAGAAGACCCAAACTAATAAATTTAGAGAAAGGTGAGTGGTTAAAACAGACTCCAAGGAAATCCAGAAAATCATCAGGTAATACTTTAAAACTTATATTCCAAGCTGGACCACTTAAAAGAAATGGATACATTTCTAAATGTGTATGACATTACTGAAGTTACAGCCAGATAATATAAACAATCAGACAAACCTATAACATACAAAGCTATTAAAGAGTAATTAAAAGTCTTCCCACAAAGAAAAGCCCATGGTCAGATGGATGTACTGTTGCATGTAGATCTAACTTCAACACTTCTCAAATTGTTCCACATAATGAAAAGGGAAGGAACATCATCAAACATTCTATGAAGCTAATATAATCCTGACACCAAAATTGGATAGACAGAACAAAGAAAGCAAGCTATATACCAACCTCCCCAACAAGCATAAGTGAAAAAATCTTGAACACACTGAAATCAAGATCACTTTAAGAACAAACATCCTGACCAAGTTGGTTTCATCCTAGGGATGCAAGGTTGGTTCAACATGCTCAAAGCAAGAAATGTAAAAGACTAAAGACAGAAATGACACGATCATCTCTATAGGTGCTGAAAAGCCTCAGAGATTACTAAATTACAGGAGGTAGAAGAGCCAAAGTATGGGGTCAGAAGAGGGCTTTGAAATGATGTTTTCCAGACATAAAGTAGCTGAGACATCCATGACCTCACAGTGGCTGTATTTATCTGAGTAATACTGGTTACATCAACTGTTGTCATGAATGATGGAGGAGGGAAAAAAAAAAAAAGACATCCAAATAGAAGGGGGACTAGTTGGAAAAAAAAAAGAAGGGGTTCATTGGAAGAGGTATAGGGGAAGGGGGACAAAAGAAAGCAATGGGAGGGGATTGCAATCAAAATACATTAGGTTCATGTACAAAAATTGTCAGTAAGAATGTTTAAAAAGAGAAGGCATCCTTAGGTTTCTGAAAATATCATTTTGTAGAGGCTAAAAGCAAGCCCCTTAATTGCATAGTGAATTGAGGCCAAAACAGACCTCCTACCATGATGCATGCAGGGCTGGGCGCATGAGGCAATACTGTGCTGAGTTTGCAGGGAATGTTCACCAGAAACAAAGACATCTTTAGAAATGTGAGAAGAAGCACATTACCAGCTTCTGAACATGGCTAACATGTAACATGGTGCTAACATGCATCTTTTCCAGTCTAAAAAGAATTTAGGGGCCTGTGAGATGGCTTAGCTGTCAAAGACACTTGCTTATAAAGGCTGCCAGTCTTGGTTCGATTCCTCAGCCACTCGTATAAAGCCAGATGCAAAAAGTGTTGCAAGTGTCTAGTGTTCATTCCATTTGCAGTGGCAAGAGATGCTGGTGAGCCCATAAACCACACATACACACATGCATTAACAAATAAATAAATAAATCTAAAGAACGGATTTAAGGAAGTCTCAAGGTGCAAGTATGTAGAAAAGAGATAAGATGATCCTGGGAAGGAGACTGGCACCATACAAATAAATTAAAAAAAAGGAATGTAATAAAATCTCAAGCTGTAAGTATTTAGAAAAGAGAGAGAGAGAGAATGAGAGAATGGGTGCACCAGGGCCTCCAGCCACTGCAAATGGAATTCCAGATGCATGTGCCCCCTTGTGCACCTGGCTTACGTGGGTCCTGGAGAGTCGAACCAGGATCCTTTGTCTTTGCAGGCAAATGCCTTAAGTGCTAAGCCATCTCTCCAGCCCTAAAAAAAAAAAAAAAAAAAAAAAAAAAAAATTAAAAGCCAGACATGTCTGTGCACATCTGGAGTACCAGCACTGAGGGGTGGAGACAGGAGGATCGCTATGGCTCCAACTAACTGATGAATAAGGAGTGGCAAATTCAGTGTGCTTGGCTCAGGGAAATAACGAATGATAAAGGAAGACACCTGATGTACTCTCTGCCCTCCACATAGGTGTGCACAGGAATGCACACCTGTATTCATGCACACATACCTGCACTCTTATGTGCACACACACCACAAATAGCACACACACAGAGTGATAGATTTCTAAATACCTTGTTTTCCTCAATGGCTCTTCAATGACTTTTTTTTTCCCCCACAGAGCTGAAAATGGCACAAAGGAATGTGTCTTCACAGTGAAAGTCAAGTTGACCTCATGCTAACTTCTCTCACAAAGTGCTGGAAGAAAACACAATTTTAGGCTTTGGAACCTTCTCTAGTCTAGTCCTAAAATGAGCACATTTTCACATAATGAATTCTTTTAAAGAAATGATGAGTAATGTGTACTCATAAAAGAGAAAGTGACAGGGTAATGAATCCATCACAAACCATGTTCCTATAATGAGTTTATGAGAAAACCCCTTAAAAAGCCTTCTTAGAAGCCTGTTTTTTTTTTTTTTTTTGAAAGGCCCTTCCATGATTCTTTTCATAGTGAATACAGCCTGTACAATCACTAAGGAATGAGTGCTTAGAAAACTCTGTGTCTTCATGCCGACAGTAAGATTCGCCACACAGAAATTTCTCTCACTGAGTGCTAACAGAAAAATGCAGTCTTACGGGTGGTGGTTGGAATATAAATGTCTCCTACAACCTGAGGAGTTTTTGGAAAAGCTTCCTCCTTAGTCATCAGCTGGTGAAACTTTGAGAGGTGGGGCCTTGGTGCATTTCTGGGGATGGTGCCTGTGTTCAAAGCTAGCTAGCACATGCTGCTCGCACTCTCTGCTGCTGACGTGTGATGAAGTGAGCCAGTTTCCTTCACCACGATGAAGCTTCCCCTTGAAACTCTAAGCCTGAAATACATCCTTTCCTCCCATAAGGTGCTTCTGGTCAGGTGTTTTACCCCAGCAAGAAGAAGGTAACAATATTATGCTTCTGAAAATGTTCCTTAGAAAGGCTTTCTTCTCAGAGTGAATATTGAGTTACAAAGTTCTGAGGAATGTGTGACTATAAAACTGAACAAGTTGGAGTTAGGTAGGTTTGTCTCAAGCTAAATTCTCCCTACAAGTTCAAGTAGAAAGCCCATTCAAAGACTTTTTTTTTTTAAAAAAAGTAATTAATTAACTTTTTTTGTTTTGTTTTTTGAGGTAGGGTCTTGGTGCAGCCCAGGCAGGCCTGGAATTCACTATGTAGTCTCAGGCTGGCCTCAAACTCACTGTGATCCTCCTACCTCTGCCTCCCAAGTGCTAGGACTAAAGAAATGCACCACTACACCTAGTTTCATATACACGATTAAAAAATATTTTTTATTTATTTTCAAACAGAGAGAGAGAGAAGAGAGGTAGAGAAAGAATGGGCATGCCAGGGCCTCCAGCCACTGCAAAAGAACTCCAGATGCATGCACTACTGTATCTGGCTTTACGTAGGTACTGGGGACTCAAACCTGGATCTTTAGGCTTTGTAGGCAAGCACCTTAACCACTAACCAATCTCTCTAGCCCCCATTCACAGGAAGTTGAACTCCCTGATGTTTCAAAGGCTCTAGCATGTTTCTATTCACAGGATGAATGTAAAGTATATAAGAATTTAGGTAAGTGCGCTAAAAAAAGAAAATAAATGTTGATGCTTGAAATAGAGTCACTTCATTCTGGTCTATGTAATTGGGCACAGGAAGAAAACACAATCTTATATTACAGAAAACCTGCCTTTTTCAAGGCCTAAAATAAGTATGTTTCCATGCAGGGAATTTTGAGTTATCAAGAAATAAGAAATGTTTGCTTACACATGGGAGAGTGATGAAGGCATGTGAAAGTTTCATGACAAATTAAGTTCTCTCAATGATTTCAGTACAAAAACTCATTCAGAGGGCTCTGTAAACCTTGCTACTTCAAAGGCTCTAACATGATTCTTTTCACCTAGTGAATGCAGACTTAAACACACAAAGAAGGGTTAGGGAGATAGCTCAGCTCTTAAGTGAGTTTGCTTGCAAAGCTTGTGGGCCTGGTTTTAATGCCCCAGTACCCAGGTAAAGTCAGATGTACAAAGTGGCGTATATGTCTAGAGTTTGTTTGCAGCAGCAAGAGGCCCTGGTGTGCCTATGCTCTCTTCCCCCAGCTCTCTGTCTACCTCTCCCTCTCTCTCTCTCTCAAATAAATGAATAAAAAGTTTAAAAAAACTTTAAACAAACAAACAATAAAACCCAGAAAGCAGTGAGGCTACTAGACTTCAGCAACTATGAGTGTAGAAGAAAACAGTGTATGCTTCTGAAGATAGTCTTTAACATTTCTATGGTGGTTTGAATCAGGTGTCCCACATAAACTCATGTGTTCTGAATGCTTGGTCCAAAGCTGATGGCAATTTGGGAGGTGGAGCCTTGCTGGAGTAAGTATGTCACTGGGGGTGGGCTTATGGGTGTTACAGCCAGTTCTCCCTTGCCAGCGTTTGGCTCACTTTCATGCTGCGGTGTTCCACCTGCTGTGGCAGAGGTGATGTTTAGCCTCTGCTCGTGCCTTCCTTTTCCCTGCCAAAATAAACTCTTTTCTTCCTACAAGCTGCTTTTGGTCAGGTGCTTTGTGCCACCAACGAAAAGATAACTATAACAATCCCCAAAGGTTGAAGTCTCTTCTGAGGTTCAAGGTGGTTTCTTAACTGCGAGTCCTGTAAAATCAAAGCACACGTTACACACATTCTCTATGTAATGGCACATTGCCATCCCACTAGTGAGGGATGGAGGCACAGCAAGGAAATACTAGACCAAAACAAGGCAAATGCTGAATCCTGCAGCCCCATGTCTGGTATTTGGGTAGCTCTCCCCGTCCAGCTCTTCTGTCTATAGAACACACAACCTCTCGTATGGGTTGCTTCTATTTCAAGCCTATCGCTTTTCTTGGTGTATGTTCCATGGTCCTGACATCTCCAACATCCTGGGGTCTCCACTGTAACGTGGGCTTCATCTTCACCACTCCACACAGTGATTTCTCAGGGTCTCCTTGCAGGGACGCTGCCTCTGCCTCACAGTGCAGATCTCTGAAACTGTGGTACAATACTCTTTGACCTGCTCAGTCTTGCATTTTTCATGCCTGCAAAACCAGTGCCACACTGACGATGCCACCAAGTTCTGCTTCCACCTCAAGGTGGAGCCTGGCTCCCACGGGTCTCAGATGGGGGTCTAGTTGTAGTGACCATTGCGTGCCTTGGTTTGCTGAACCTGTGAAAACTTTCGTAGGCAGATGTTTTTGAGAAAAATAGAATATCTTCAGCATCTCCCCCTGTCAGACTTCCTCCTTTCAAAAGAATTCATATTCTTGCAAGCTAGATGCCCTCATAGGCATCTTTAGTATTGCCCTAGTCTAGAACTTTAAACTTTCTTGTATTTATTTTCTCACCAAATTTCACTTTCCCCCCCCACATCTTTCTGCTCTGCATTTTGCTTTCTTTTTTTTTTTTTTGTAGATCTCATTCAGAGCAGTTATCAACAACAATAGCAAAATGCCACAGACTGAACGCTTTTCTGCCTTGAAATTCCCTCTGCCAAACACTTGACTTTTAAAACCATCCTTATTTAAGTGTTCAGGATTTGGGCAGAAGTCAGCCAGAAGTCAACCTGTCTGACAGCAACTTGAGGAAGAGAAGGGTTTATTTTCCGCTCACAGTTTAAGGGTAAGTTCTATCATGGTAGGCAAAACATGGGCTGCAGCTCATGTTGCAGCATAATCAGGAAGCTGAGAGGACCAGGAAGTGAGGCTGAGCTGTAAAACCTCAAAGCCCACTCCCAGTGACCCACTTCCTCCAGCAAGGCTCCACCCCTTAAAGGTTCCACAGGGTTCCCAAACAGCACCATCAGCTGGGTACACATGAGCCTACAGGGAACATTGTACATCCAAACCACAACATGTGCTTAGAAAATAGCTTCATGCTAAAAGTGATGGTCACCTCACACTAACTTGTATCACGGACAGCGAGAAGAAAACACAATCTTACACTTCTGAGAGGCTTCCTGAGTGAGGCCTTAAACAGGCCTTTGTACATAGTGAATACAGCCTTTATAAACAGGAAAGAGTGTGTGCTTACAAACCAGAATATGTCATGCTGAGAGAGACATTCATCCTACCTTCTCTCCAGGAGTACAATGAAAAAACACAATATTATGTGGCTATTGTCTTTAGTTAAGGCCCAAAGAGCCTCTTTTCACCCATGATGTAGTGACTCAAGAAGCTGTAAGGAATGTGTCTGGAAAAAGAGAAAGTGTTGTGGCTAGATTTAAGTATCTCAAACTAAGTCCATTAAAAATGCAAGAAGAAAACCCTTTGTCAGAATGCTAGAAACCTCATTTTTTCCAAAGGATCCAACATTATTTTCCCACATAGTGAATGCAGAGCACTGGAGAATATGTGCTGTGGTTATTTATTTTTTTGCATGTGTGTTGTGTGTGTGGGCATGCATATTCTTGCACGTGTAGGGTGCACATGCACATATATGTACATGCATATGTAGGCCAGAGTGTAAATGTTGGGTGCCTTCATCACTTGCTATAGACCTGATTTTTTTGAGACAGAGTCCTACACTGGACCTAGAGCTCACCAATTCATCTGGACTAGCTGGCCAGTGGGCCACAGGAATGCTCTCATCTCTGTCTCCCCAGAGCTGGGGTTTCAGGTATGCACCACCGTGCCTGATCTTTTACACAGGGACTGGGGATCGGAACTGAGTCTCATTCTTGCACTGCAAGCACTTTTACTCACTGGACCATCTCCCCAGCCACCATGCTTCGAAAGCAGAATGTAGTGATACTGGAAATAAGATTCACATCATACTAACTTCTCTACTTGAGTGTAAGATGCAAGCATGATCTTAGGATTCTGAGTCTTCCTCGGTCAAGACCTAGGTTTCTTTTCATATATAATTTTGAGATAAGAAGCTCTAAGCAAGATTTGCTCATAAAACTGAAGGGCGGGGGCCTGGATGTACAGATACTTCAAGCATTATCTCGGAGTGCAAAAACAAAGCGTATGCACAGTGCGTGAACACCTTGCCTTTTGAAATGCATTACGTTGAAGTCCTAGTACCTTAGAATGCAATGACATTTAGAGAAAGGCCATGAAAGAAGCAACTAAATTAAAATGAGGCTGTTAGATGGGGTCCCAATCTAACATGACTGGTATCCTCATAAGCAAAGAAGATTGGTACAGTGTTAGGAGGAAAGACAGCTATGTGAAGACACGGGGCAGAGACACCATCTGCAGGCTAAGAAGAGGGGCCTCAGATGGATTCAAACCTGTCAGCCCTGGTGACAGACTGTCAGCCTCAGCTGTGAGGACGTGCATTAGTACACCGAAGGCCTGTAGTGTTCCCTTATGGCAGGCCTACTGCGGATTTTCTCTTCTTTCTACCTTTTTTTCCTTATTTCTTCCCTTCCTTTTCTCTCTGTCTCCTCTCTTCTCTTTCCCTCTTTGCCTCTCCCTCTCATATTAGAATGGGACCTAAAATGATCACATTACAGTGGCTTCAGGCTGAATTGGAGGGAGGCCTGTCTCTAAAACGGAGACGAGGGAAAGTTCACCTTGACATAATCCCCAAGATGGAGGCCAAGGTGGAAGGCAATTCCATTTATCCAGAGCCCCCTCAGGAGGATGTGGAGGTTGTTTGGAAACAGTTGTTCGCAGGGATCAGTAAAATCCTGGGGGTAAGCTCAAGCAAATAAAATGTCTTGCTCTTTAACGTGACCTCCAAGAAGAGAAGGAGGCTGTGATGGAGGCTGAGTAGTGGGGAGGTAAGAGAATGGACCTGGAAGAGAGGCCAGCAGGTGGGTGGGGCATCCCGACCTTCAAACCGGGTCTCCATGTCTGCCTACCACGCTCGGATGCCCTTTAAGATTCTACCCAAGCTCGAAGAGGGCCATGTGCTCAGGTTTCCTAATGCTGCCTATAATGGCCAGGGTGACATGAAGACCCTTGCAGGAAGGCCTGTAAGACGGAGCAAGGGAAGAGAACGTCCCAGCAAGCTACTTGAGCACAGATTCCACCACACACGGGCTCCTCGTTCTAGTTGTTTTTTTTCTCTTGGGGCAACTGAGAGGACTGGTGAGCCGGCCAAGATCTTGTGGCCAGGGAGCGCTGGGCAAGCTGGGATAGGTCCGGGTACCCACGCCATGCTGCGCAGCACAAAGGCGCAGCGGGCCGCGCAGTGAGCCGCCTGGCCACCAGGTGGCAGCACGCACACGCCGCCGGGTCGCCTTGGGCGCGGTGGGCTCCAGCTCTGCACCCGCAGCGCCGATGGACCGGCAGAGCAGCCGTGACCGGAGAAAGCGAAGAAATTGCTTTTCACCTTTCTGGACACTTTCCACGGCGCCTTCCTTTTTTCCAAGCATCCTCCTCGGCCATCCCCAGATGCCCAGGCCTCAGCTTGGCTCCGCCCTTCCGGGGCCCGCCTCCCACTCTGCTGTCAGGGCGTTTTTTTTGGTTTTTTTTTTTTAAATGTCAAGTGCAACGTGAATGTAGATCTAGGGAGCCTGGCCGATTACCGACCACAGGAGGCCCGGGAGATGCGCTTATGACGCCCTGCTGGACCAGAACCACATCTGAATCTTTCCGTGTTTTTAATTTGGTGCTTGCTTGTTAAACCTACCTGGGTTCCAGGCCCCGGGCCAGGGCTGTACCGTGGACCTGGATGCTCCCTCTCACCCTTGCCTGTTCCTCCTGCAGCTGGCTTCCCCCCGCCCCCAGGTCTGGAAAGCCTGAGCTTTGGGCTCTGAGCTAGGGACTTGGTGACAGCACAGTCAGGAGCTCAGCCTAGGTGGACTCGCTGATATTATTGGTTGATCTAACCGGAGCTCAGCCTCCCCGCCCCCCCACACACCCCGCAGAGGGACCACCATGCTGTGCTCAGCTTAGCTCTGCACACAGCGTTCTTCCCTACTGGGAAACAGCCCTATGTGCATTTCCCCGTGTCATCCTCAAATAGCCCTGAGCTGAGCTGGAAAAGCCCTTCTATCTGTAGGGGAGCCTGAGGTCCAAGGCAGGAAGGAGGCCTCCAAGGTTCCTGCCTTCCTCCTGGAACCTGCGCCCTTTCTCCTGCCTTCACCTGCAGTGTGAAGTGTGCCCTTGCTGTGTCTTGCAGCTCTCCACCAGGGCAGGCTTTTTTTTTTTTTTTTTTTTTTTTTTTTTTTTAATTTGAAAGTGACAGAGAAAGAGGCAGACAGAGAGAGGGAGAAAGAATGGGCGCGCCAGGGCCTCCAGCCACTGTAAACGAACTCCAGACGCGTGCGCCCTCTTGTGCCTCTGGCTAATGTGGGTCCTGGGGAATCGAGCCTCGAACCGGGGTCTTTAGGCTTCACAGGCAAGCGCTTAACCGCTAAGCCATCTCTCCAGCCCACCAGGGCAGCTTTTTTGAAAAGATTTTTATTTATAGCCGGGCGTGGTGACGCATGCTTTTAATCCCAGCACTTGGTAGGCAGAGGTAGGAGGATCGCCATGAGCTCGAGGCCACCCTGAGACTACATAGTGAATTCCAGGTCAGCCTGGGCTAGAGTGAGACCCCCCTACCTCGAAATGGCATGTGTGTCTATCCGGTGTAGCAGTTTCCTTCTTGTTGCTGGGACAAAACAACCTACCCCAGAGCAGGTTATGGAAGGAAAGGGTTTGTATCAGCTTACAGTTTCAAGAAGTTTCAGCGTGGCAGGGAAGTTGTGACAAGTACAGCCAGACAGCCAGGCATCACACCTCCACAGCAGCAGGGAGGAAGTAGATTCAGCAGGAGCTTGGAGGCCGCCTATGCGACCTCAGAGTCAGCCCCCAGCAACACACCCCCTCCAGCAAGGCTCCACCTCCCAAAGGCTCCACAACTGCCTCCAACTGGGGACCGGAGTATTCAAAACACACGAGCCTATGGGGGACTTTTCATTCAAACCCCCACCCACAGCTGCAAACACGGAAAGCGCAATTGTTTAAGACCTGAAATCGCAAGCATACCTACTGCCAATATTGTGTTGATCACACAAACGGAATTCACGACAGTGGTCAGCTTGGTAAAGCATATCTCTGGGCAGGCCCCATGCTGAGAAGGTGGGTGGAAGGAGGCAGCTCTGGAAAGCAGGAGTGACCGGGCTGTCACTGTAGGTGTGGTGCCAGAAGCTCCCGGAGCCTGACAAAGCAAAGCGGAGAACCAGGCCACAGCTAAGCTATCCAGGCAGCACACAGGCTGCCCTGGCCACAGGCCCCACATCCTGCTAATGGGGTCCCGAGGACAGTAAGGAAAACTGAAGTCAAATTAATTAGCAAGACCAAGCCAGCTATGGGTGCATTCGGACTTGAATTATTCACGCAACAACTTGCTCGCCAGTGGATTTAACGCAGGTAGGGTACTCCAGCGCTGCTGAGATAATCCACCTACAGTGTTCGGCCTGTGAGCACACACTGCCTTGCCTATTGGTCTTGTGTCCTCTTAGGACTGAGGTGAAGTGTGGGAATGAAAGAAAGGGTGAATGCAGACAGATGAAGGCCCATGCCTTGGCCTCACAGCAGGTGATGGCAGGGAGAGGATAGCCACCAAGGTCTCCACAGCTGCCAGGGCCACACACTGTATTCTAAGGATGGGCAGGAGCTGAATCTCGGCCAGCTTTGTCATTGGAAGGCCCAGTCATGGGCCAGCATCGAGGAAACCGTCCAGGGCTGGCAAACAAGATCACACTGGCTTTCAATTTATGACTGTTCCCTACAGGAGGTTGCTGGAGTTGGAGCTGGGGAAGCTTACAATCCTCTCACCTCTGAACACATTTGTCAAGCCCACAGCATAGACCAGGCACTGGGTTCAGAGCCCCGTGAGTTGTCTTGGGGGAACGCAAAAGAACTGGGTTCAAACCTTCAATCTGACTGGCTGTGTGATGTTGCGGAAAGTACCCAACCCCTTCTGAGCACGTTTCCTCATTTGTTTAACAGGGGCTAACCACTCATAAGGTTCTTGTGTTGAGAAGAGAAATTGTCTGTCACATGGGAATGTGTGTGATGGAATCAAGGTGAGAAGACCACCAGGCTCCTGGCCTGTTGGCCTCATTGCTTTGCTTTCCCCATCAGTGGAAGGCAGGTGGTGTCAGTGTCCACAGCATGGCGGATCTGAGTGCGAAACACCAACTTTGGGTGTTATCCCAGGAACCACGGAGAGTTTAGAGGGAATGGCTGAGATGAGTCTGAGGATCTGAGAGGATCTGGGGAGATGTCTAGCATGGTGGAGAGGGTCACGTCTATGCTCCACCATGGGAGACCCCCTGTAATTGAGACCTTACTCAGTTTACCCCAAATCCTTACCATGACTCCTTCCCACTCCCTATGAAGATCAAAACATTTTCTTTTATAAATTTCATGGTCTGTATGTGGTGCAGAGGCCAGAGGAGAGCATCAGGTAACCTCCTCTTGCTTTTTAATCTTGATTCCTTGAGACAGGGGCTGTCACTGAACTTGGAGTTCATCATTTTTCAGTAGATTGGCTTCCCAGGAACGCTCGGCAACCCTCCTTTCTCTGCCCACCTCAGTGCTGGGGATATACATATATATATATATATATTGCTTAAAACCTTTTAAAAACTGTATACATATATGCCATGCATTTAAAATTTATTTGCAAGAGGGAGGAGAGAGAAACAGCAAGAGAGAGAGAAAGCAAGCAAGAAAGAGAAAATGGGTGTGTGGGTGTGCCAGCTGCTCTTGTTGTTTGGAACAAACTCCAGACACATGTCTAACTTTGTGTGTCTAGCTTTATGTGGGTACTGGGGAACTGAACCCAGGCCAGACGGCTTTGCAAACAAGTGCCACTGAGCCATCTCTCCAACCATGCAATGTATTTTTTTACTTTGAGAGAGAAGAGAGAGAAAGATAAACACACACACACACACACACACACACACACACAGAGAGAGAGAGAGAGAGAGAGAGAGAGAGAGAGAATAGGTGAGCCAGGGCCTTCAGCCACTGCCAATGAACTCCAGATGTGTGCGGCCCCTTGTACGCACGTGTGACGTTGCATGCTTGTGTCACTATACGTCTGGCTTACATAGGACTTGGATATTCGAACATCAGTTCTTAAGCTTCACAAGCAAGCCCCTTAACCACTAAGCCATCTCTTCACCCTACAATGCATTTTGATACCCCCTACTTACCCTCTTCCCTCCCTTAGCCCCTCCCGCTAACACCCTTCTTCCCATCGGAACCTCTCCTCTTTTCCATGCCTTGTTTGTTTTATTTTTTGACCCACTGACTTAAATTAGGATCCTGGCATAATCATGGGTGGGAGGTTATTTAGCAGAGAATGGAAAATCCTCCAGTCGTTGTCCCACTAAAGGGGAACTTCCCCTTTCCCAGCAGTCATCAGCTTCTGCTATACTTCGAGGGTGTGGAGTCTCATGGATCCCCCCACCCATCTGTCCTCTGATACTGACATGCTCCGTCATGTAGAGGAAACCCCATCTGCTGTGAGCCCGTGAGTGCAGCGGTTTCTCGGATCCAAGCAGTCAGCATCCATAGCCCCTCCAGAACTGTAGGATGACTTAAATCCCATTTCCATCCATGTATTGCCTCGGGTCAGGTATTTTGTCCCAGCAAGGAGAAAGTAATGGATACAACTCTCTTTTTGGTAAGATTTAATAACACAGCCCACTTTCCATCATGCACAGAATAAGATGACCCAGATTTGAGATGTAACTGCTTGTTGGGATTATATCTTCTGTAATTTCCATTAAGCAAGGGAAATTTAACATAGACGTCATTGACAAATATACATACTCAGCATTGCATATGTATTGCAGCCCTGTTAAAAATCATTTGTATATAAAGATGATTCCTGGGAAATCCATGGAAATTAATAAAAGAATTTTAATATGTCTAATTAGAGACATTTTGATTAACTAAGACATTTGTATGTTCTTTTATTTTTCTGGTATCTCTATTGAAAAACAACAAAAATAAAATAAAAATTTAATTTCTTTTCCAGAGTCTGTTGTGGAAGAAAATCCTTATCAAAATCTATGTAGTCAATGTTAAATTTTGTACTTACTGAAACTTTGATCTTATGACTCAATGAATGCTATTTTTAGATTTTATTTTATTTGCTTGAGAGAGAGAGAGAGAGAGAAAGAAGGAGAGAGAGAGAGAGAAGAGAGAGAGAGAGAGAGTGTGTGTGAGAGAGAGAGAGAGAGAGAGAGAGAGAGATAATTGCACACCAGTGCCTCCAGGCACTGCAAACAAACTCCAGACACATGCGGCACCTTGTGCATCTGGCTTACATGGGTCCTGGGGAATCAAACCTGAGTTCTTTGGCTTTGCAGGCAAGTGCTGTTAACCACTAAGCAATCTCTCCAGCCCTGAATGCTATTTCTAAGTTGGCAAGTAGCATTTAAAGTACTTTAAGATTTTATGAAATATATGCAATAGAACCAAGAATGCCATCTTGGGCTGAGGAGATGGCTCAGTGCTTAGAGGTGCTTGCTTATAAAGTTCAGTACTCCCTGCAAAGCCACCCACAAAAAATGATGCATGCCTCTGGAATTCATTTGCAGTGACAAAAGGCCCTGGCCTGCTCCCCATGTAATAAATACACGATTAGCAGGTTTAGTTAAAAAATAATGCCATCTTAATAAGTTTAGGAATTTAAAAGCACCTAAGTTTATAAGGCAGTGAGCCATCATCAAGCCTTTTCATGTTATCAAAACATTCTCACACATATCTTAAATTAAGTATACCAAAAGTAGTAATTTGAGTACACAATATAAAATATATATTCTCTCTCTCTGCCTCTTTTTCTCTATCTCAAATAAATAAGTCAAATCAATAAAAATAGGGCTGGAGAGATGGCTTAGTGGTTAAAGTGCTTGCCTGTGAAGCCTAAGGACCCATGTTTGACTTTCCAGATCCCATGTTAGCCAGATGCACAAAGGTGAGGCAAAATGCAAGGTCACACATATCCACTAGGTGGCACAAGCGCCTGTAGTTCTATTGTAGTGGCTGAGGCCCTGGCTAACCAATTCTCTCTCTCTCTCTCTAAAATAAAAACAAAATATTATAAATAAATAAAGTAAAATATTTTTTAAAGGCTAGAGAGATGACTTAGTGATTAAGGCACTTGCCTGTGAAACCTAAGGACCCAGGTTCAATTCCCCAGTACCCACATAAGCTAGATGCACATGGTGGTGCATGTGTCTGGAGTTTGTTTGCAGTGGCGAGAGATCCTGGTGTGCCCATTCTCTCTCTCTCTCTCTCTCATAAATAAATAAATAAGATATAAAAGAAGTGGCCATGAATGGCACATAAATAATGACATGAAAGCTATCATGAGCACACACAACACAAAACAAATTAGGGAAGTTTTCTTTATATCTTTGGAGAGAACTCTTGGGGGACCTGGAAGGCTATCTTTCTGTCTGCCAGCCTATTTCCTGAAGTATCTTCACTGCTATAAGGTGCCTGTGAGCTGGAGGTTGTCCTCTTCCTTCTCTGGAAATAGGGACAATCCACCTTTCCATCCAGGTCTCCGAGTCCTTACATATTAGACATGGAGACTGTGAGCGTATGGTGGATTTAAATGTCCAAAGCCTTTGTATTTGAAGCGGGTTTGATCTCTGCCATGTCATAGTTGACACTAATGCGAGTAGTCTCTCAGTGATAGGCGTAGCCCCTGATGCCTATGAACGTCTGGAATACTTTCTCCTGTCCATCTTGCTGTGGATCTGGGTTGCCTGACATGGAGAAGTATCCAATTGCTGAGTCTGTGGTGTCGAGTGAGATTGCACCCGCAGCTCATACATCTTTCTGCAGTTTTCAGGGGGACTGACAAGCCCAAGAGATGTTGCTCCAGAAGAGTTTATCCCTTAGGTGATGAGGGATCTACTGGTGAATTTAATTAGCCTGGAGATGACTAAGGTAGGATTTTCATTCTTCCCTTAAGTCGTTCTCCTGGTCTTATTATAGCTTAACAGGTTGAAACAATTTCATTATTTGTTATTGCTAAGCATTTAATTTTAGCTAGCATACAGAGTTTTAGATATCATAATGGCATTGCCAAACACAATTT
Organism: Dipus sagitta; assembly: GCA_036346955.1. NCBI lineage: Eukaryota > Metazoa > Chordata > Mammalia > Rodentia > Dipodidae > Dipus > Dipus sagitta. Next base: position 43,236,512 of record CM070777.1, on the reverse strand, counting down.
GTTTTATTTAACTTTTTTTTTGTTTTTTTTGATGTAGGGTCTCACACTAGCTCAGGATGACCTGGAATTCACTATGTAGTCTCAGGGTGAGCTCAAACTCACAGCAATCCTCCTACCTCTGCTTCGCCAGTGCTGGGATTAAAGGCAGTGCATCACCACGCCTGGCTGTTTTATTTATTTATTTTTAAGGTAGGGTCTCACTCTAGCCCAGGCTGACCTATGTGACATATTCACTATGTAGTCTCAGGCTAGCCTGGAACTCACAGCGATCCTCCTACCTCCGCCTCCCAGTTAAAGGCATGCACTACTATGACCACTGTGCCAGACCCTCAAGTCTCTGCAGATGAACTCCACACTTTGTGTATCTGGCTTTACGTGGGTAGTGAGGAATTGAACACAGGTTGTGAGGCTTTGCAGGCAAGTACCTTAACCGCTAAGCCATCTCTCCAGCCTACAGTTTGTTTGAGTTGATCTTCCTCTCCCCATCCTCTCATATCCTCCTCCCGTCTTTCTGTTTACACATCACATGTGTCCTTTGGTCCTTCCCCCACCATGTCCTTGTCATCTCTTATTACCCACCTTTGGTAACCTTTACAGCTTCTTAGGATTCACATATCAGAGAGAACATGTGGTTCTGGGCTTTCTGAGTTTGAGTCACCTGACTGAATATAATTCTTTCCAGATCCATCCATTTTCCTGCAAATTTCATTTTTTTCTACTGCTGGGTAGAATTCCATTGTGTATATCCACTATATTTTCATTATTATCCCCCTGCTTATGGGCAGCTAGGCTGGCTCCATTTCCTGGCTATTGTGAATACAGCACCAATAATCATGGATGTGCAAGGGTCCCTGCAGTTCTTTGGATTCATGCCCATGGTGGTTCTATTTCTAACTTTCTGAGAAACTCCATACAGACTTCTATAATGTCTGTATGTCTATATTCCCACCAGCAGTGAATAAGGGTTTCACTTTTCCAACATCCTCACAAGCATTTATTAAAAAAATTTTTTTACTGACAACTTCCATAATTATAGACAATAATGCATAGCAATTCCCTCCCTCCCCACACTTTCCCCTTTGAAACTCTGCTCTCCATCATATCCCTCCCCCCTCAATCATTCTCTCTTTTATTTTGATGTCATGATCTTTTCCTCCTATTATGAGTCTTGTGTAGGTAGTGTCAGGCACTGTGAGGTCATGGATATCCAGGCCATTTTGTGTCTGGAGGAGCATGTTGTAAATAGTCTTACCTTTCCTTTGGCTCTTACATTATTTCCGCCACCTCTTCTGCAATGTGTGATAGAGATATTTCAGTGCTGAGCACTCCTCTGTCACTTCTTCTCAGCACCATGGTGCCTTCTGAGTCATCCCAAGGTCACTGCCATCTGAAAAGAGAAGCTTCCCTAACCAAAAGTGAGAGTAGCATTAATATATGGGTATGAACATTAAGAGAAGTGCTCGCTGGGCAGTTTGGTGAGCATAGTATATACATTTAGCCAGAAAACAGCAGATGTTACACCCCTAGTGCTCATGACTACCCCTGTTTTAAGTTTTCAGTATCAGGGATGTATTCCCCCCCAGGGTCCATTGTGGAAGAGATAAGAATGTAAGAGGCAAAGGAAGGGTAGGACTCCTTACAACGTACTCTTCCAGACACAAAATGGCCTGGATACCTATGACCTCACAGTGCCTGACACTACCTACACAAGACCATCATAATAAGAGGAAAAGATCATGACATCAAAATAAGACAGATTAATGGGGGGGGGGGGGGTGAAAAGGCCCAAGTGAAGTCAGGAGAAGAGATTGTGTAAAAAAAAGGTGGAGGGAGGACTAATCAAAATCGAAGAGGATATAAATAAGCCATATAGAAACCCACTTTTTTGGACAATGGAACACTCAGAAACCAAGATTGTTACTAGAAGATTTTCAGTGCCAGGGATGTGATAACCTTCCAGTGAGCTGTTGTCCAGGGAGATCACTGATACCCCCAAGCCATTACAGGCCATTGCAAAGGCCCTTGGTTTCCCACCAGGAATAGATGGTAAGACCCTATTGTTGAAGGCTCCACATACTTGGGCTGCAAGGTCACTGAGAAATTCTGTTGGAGCTGAGCTGAAAACCTCCTCCATGTAGACCAGCTGACAGAAAGCTGGAAAAAGCTACACTGCATGCAGTTCAATGGGAGAGAGAGAAATCACCAGTGACAATACTCAACACTGCAAGACTTAAATTTGGCTAGCCAAGCCAAATGAGCCAACAGGTGCAATAGTGGCATGTCTATTATGGAGGAAACCAACCACTCTCTAACTGGACTGGAGTCCTGCTCCATGGGAGGGAATACATCCCTCCTACTGAAAACCTACAACAGAGGTAGTCATGAGCCCTAGGGGTGCAACGTCTGCTGCTGTCTGAGCCATGGAAGGTGTGATTGAGATATTTCAGTGCTGAGCACTCCTCTGTCATTTCTTCTCAGCACCATGGTGCCTTCTGAGTCATCCCAAGGTTCTCTAACCAAAAGTGAGAGTAGCATTAATATTTGGGTATGAACATTAAGAGACGTGCTTACTGGGAAGTTTGGTGCCCCCATTAATCTGTTCTTCTACTTACATATATACAATACCATCCTATTAAGTCCCCCTCCTTCCCTTTCTATTTCCTTTATATCCCCTTTCTAGCTTACTGGCCTATGGTACTGAGTTTTATTCCTACTCACATAGAAGACCAATCATTTGTAGCTAGGATACATATATGAGAGAGAACAGGTGACATTTGGCTTTCTGGGCCTGGGTTACCTCATTAAGTATAATCCTTTCCAGATCCATCCATTTTCCTGCAAATTTCTTTTTTCCTTTTTCTTTTCTTTTCTTTTTTTTTTTTTTTTACCACTGAGTAGAACTCTATTGTATAAGGTGCACATCATTATCCACTCATCAGTTGAGGGACATCTAGGCTGGTTCCATTTCCTAGTTGTTGTGAATAGAGCGACAATAAATATGGTGGAGCAATTATTTCTAAGGTAGTGAGACGAGTCCTTAGGATATATGCCTAGGAGTGGTATAGCTGGGTCATATGGTAAATCTATTTTTAGCTCTCTCAGGAACCTCCACACTGATTTCCACAATGGCTGGACCAGATTGCATTCCCATCAACAGTGTAGAAGAGTTCCTCTTTTTCTGCATCCTCGCCAGCATTTATGAACATTTGTTTTCATGATGGTAGCCATTCCGACAGGAGTGAGGTGGAATCTCAATGTAGTTTTAATCTGCATTTCCCAGATGGCTAGGGATGTAGAACATTTTTTAGATGTTTATATGCCCCCTGTATTTCTTCTTTTAAGAACTCTTTATTTAGTTCCATAGCCCATTTCTTAATTGAGCAGTTTGACTTCTTATTATTAGTTTTTTGAGTTCTTTGTATATTTTGGATATTAATCCTCTGTCAGATGTATAGCTGGAAAATATTTTTTTTCATTCTGTAGTTTGCCTCTTTTCTCTATTCATATTGTCCTTTGCTCTACAAAAGCTTTGTAATTTAATGAGGTCCCAGAGGTTGATCCATGGTTTTATTTCCTGAGCAACTGGGGTTATATATTCAGAAAGTCTTTGCTAAGACCAATATGTTGAAGGGTTTCCCCTACTTTTTCCTTGAGAAGTTTCATAGTTTCAGGTCTAATATTATGGTCTTTGATCCATTTGGATTTAATTCTTATGCACGGAGAGAAATAAGGACCTATTTTTACCCTTCTACAGATACATTTCCAGTTTTCCCTGCACCATTTGTTGAAGTGGCTGTTTTTTATCAAATGAATATTTTTGGCATTTTTGTTGAAGATCAAGTGACTGTAGCTGCCTGGACTTACATCTGACCCTCTGTTCTGTTCTATTGATCCACATGTCTTTTTTTTTTTTTTCCAGTACCATGCTATTTTGTTACTATGGCTCTGTAATATAGGTTAAAAATCAGGAATGGTGATACCACTAGCCTTGTTTTTTTTGCTCAAAATTGTTTTAGATATTCAAGGTTTTTTGTGCTTCTAAATGAATTTTGGATTTTCTTTTTCTATTTCCATGAAGAATGCCATTGGAATTAAAAATTTTTTTGTTTATTTTTTATTTATTTATTTAAGAGTGACAGACAGAGCGAGAAAGGCAGATAGATAGATAGATAGATAGATAGATAGATAGATAGATAGATAGAGCTTCTTTCCTGATTTTGTTTATTTGACACTCTATATGCTTCCTGTATCTGTATTGGCATAAGTTTCCCTACTTGGGGGAAGTTTTCTTCTGTGATTTTGTTGAAAATACCTGTTATGCCTTTGGAGTGAATTTCTTCTCCATCTACTATGCCCAGAATTCTTATGTTTGAATTCTTCATAGTGTCCCAAATGTTTTGAAATTCCCAGTCATGCCTTTCTATTAGTTTGTCTTTCTCTGTGTTGGACTGTATTATATCTGTCACCTGGTCTTCTAGTTTTGATAGTCTGTCCTCTCCTTGATCTATCCTACTGCTGAGACTTTCTACAGAGTTCTATTTGGCTTACTCTGCTTTTCATTTCTAGTATTTCTGATTGGTATTTTTTCATTGTTTCTATTTCCTTACTCATGACTTGTATTGACCTCCTTATTTCATTAAGTTGGTTTCCTTTGTTCTCCTTCAGGAGTTGGTTTTCTTCTTTGATTCCTTTAAGTTCTTCTTTGATGTCTTTGAGTATAGATATAATCATTTTTTTTGAAACCTTTTCAGACATTTCATCTAAAGCAGTCCAACTGGAGGTCACTTCTGATGGATTTATAATTGTTGGTGGGATTGTATTGTCTTGATTTTTTTGTGTTTCTTGCATTATAATGTAGAGATTTTTGGCTCTTGAGTTAATTTAATGCTTGTGTTTTCTAATTATCTGCAGTGTTCTTAGCCATATAAATCCAGCTGTATATATTGTCAGTGTAGGAGTTCAAGGTGTCAGGTGTACCTTTTATAATCCAAGAGAAACAGCAGAATTGATCCTAGGTGTTGCGTTTGTCTGCTATTCAAGTGTTGTAGTAGACTTGGTGAAGCAAATTACTGGCAAACACTAAAATTCAAGTAAGCAATATAGACATTCAATCAAAACCAGCACAGAGTATTTATACAAGCGTGGAGATTAAACTAAACAGATAATCTAGTAAAGCTAAAGTCCTTAAGGGTGTGTGTTGCTCCACACCCTTAATCCTGTCAACCAGGAGGTTGAGATTTCTACTCTTAAACTGGTTCTAAGTCAGCCTGGGGCCAGTCAGTCCCTGCCCCCAACAGTGACTTAAGAAAAAGACAAAGGACCTAAAAATCAGGCCGCAATACTCAACACCAAAATACAGCTTATTTGGACAAGGGTAAAGCCAACCAAGAATATATCATTCAAATGTATTACATAACCTTTCCTGACATGGAAAGAGAGATTAATACTTCCAGTGTTGGCTTATATATCTGGCTTTGTATAAATAGGCCCTTTTGGGATGGCTTCCAATATCACCAATGCTTAGTAGCCACCTTGATCCTTCTCAGTGCTGGGTGGCTGGGGGTGAATGAGTTCTCCAGAGGGTCAGGGCCCTGACAGTTGGGTGATGGGAGACTTTGCAAGGTGCTTGTAGTCATACTGAGCTGCTCAGTTGATCCCATTTGTATCTCCTTTAGCAGCTGCTCAGCTGGTCTCTGGTGTCTTCCCTTTCAGGTTTCTTGCCTTTTTGAGGAGGCTGATGTGAGTGGAAAATCCCCTCACCTTGCTTCTGCTCCTGTGGCCTGGCACCACCAGCCAGGCAGGCTCGTGGATCAGGGCTGCTGGTGTCTTTCCTCCTTCCTGGAAGATCTTGGTCTCTCCTGCTTCTCTGCTGTGGTTGATAATAACTTATACACCTTACTTTTCAGTAGAAGAGTGTATTTTGCTGTGTTTCTGTTTATTTCCCTCCCTGGGCTGCTTTGGTGTGGCTACTATGCCGCCATCTTACCCAGAAGTCCTCAGCATTTGTTTTCTTGATGATAGCTATTCTGATTGGGATGAGATTGGTATCTCAAAGTGGTTTTAATTGGCATTTTGGGGCTGGAGAGATGGTGTAGTGGTTGAGGGCACTTGCTTACAAAGAAACATCTGACAGCCTGGTTCAAATCTCCAGTACCCACATAAAGCGAGATGCACAAAATGGCACATGCTTCTGGAGTTCATCTGTAGTGGCAGTAGACTCTGGTGAGTCTGTTCTCTGTTCCTGTCCCTCCCTCACTGTCTACTTGGAAAAAAAAAATCCAGGCGTGATGGTGCACTTGGGAGGCTGAGGTAGGAGGATCACTGTGCATTCAAGGACACTCTGAGACTACATAGTGAATTTCCAGGTCAGCCTGTGCTAGAGTGAGATCCTACCTCAAAACAACTATATGTATGTATGTATGTATGTATATATATATATATATTTTTTTTAATTTTTTTGTTTATTTTAATTTATTTGAGAGTGGCAGACAGAGAGAGAAAGAAGCAGATAGAGAGAGAGAGAGAGAGGGAGAGAGAGAGAGAGAGAGAATAGGCGCGCCAGGGCCTCCAGCCACTGCAGACGAATTCCAGATGCGTGTGCCCCCTTGTGCATCTGGATAACATGGGTCCTGGGGAATGGAGCCTTGAACCAGGGTCCTTAGGCTTCACAGGCAAGCGCTTAACTGCTAAGCCATCTCTCCAGGCCATATATATAAAATTTAACTTACATTCTTCTCATGACTAGGGATTTTGAGCACTTTATTTATTTATTTATCTATCTGGGAGAGAGAGAAAGAAGCAGATAGAGAGAGGGAGAATGGGCACGCCAGTGCCACTAGCTACTGCAAAAGAACTCTGGATGCATGCACCACCTTGTGCAACTGGCTTTACATGGGTACTGGGGGATGAAACCTGGGTCCTTCGGCTTTGCCAGCAAGCTCCTTAACCACTAAGCAATCTCTCCAGCCCTTGAACACTTTTTAAAAATACTAATTGGGGCTGGAGATATGGCTCAGCAGTGAAGGTGCTTGTCTGAGAAGCCTCAGGACCCAGGTTGATTCCCTAGGACTCATGTAAGCCAGTTGCACAAGGTGGCACATGTGGCTGGAGTTCATTTGCAGTGGCTGGAGACCCTGGCATGCCCATTCTCTCTATATATCTGCCTCTTCTTCTACCTCCTCCTCATCATCTTTCTCAAAATAAATAAAATATTAAAAAAGTAACTTTTTGCCATTTGTGTTTTTTTTAACTTTTCATATATCTACATAGTATATTTTGATCATAATCCCCTCCTATCATTCTCTTGACTCCCTGAGCCCCTCCACTAAACCCTTTCTTCTCTCCAATCAGTCCCTCTATTATTTTGATGTCTTTCTTTTTTCTTCTTCTTCTTTGAGTTCCTTCATCATCCAAGACAACATGTCGATGGGTCCAATATTGTACAACCTCTGAAAGGTCATGAATGTAATGGCCACCTCATACACAGGAAACAACATTCTAAAGCACTCCTTCCCATAGTCTGGCTCTTACATTCTGTCTACTATGTCTTCTGAAATGTTCCCTGAGCCTTGATGGGCGCGGCAGAGACGTCTCATATTAAAAGCATTAAGCCGAGTGTTTAACTGTCATTTCTTCTCAACACTTTGATGAGTTTTGAGTAGTCACAGCCATCTGTGAAAAAAGCTTTTTGGATAAACAGTGAGAGCAGCACTACTATGTGACATAAACCTAAGTATTTGGAGGGAAACGTGATGGGCACAACATATCTACTCATTTAGCCAAACAGCAGTAGCAGCTTCCTTCCTAGGGCCTATGACCTCTCAAGTGGTAGTTTTATGACAAGGATTTCAGTACCAGGCATAAGTTTATTTATTTATTTATGTATGAGAGAGAGAGACAGAGGGAGAGAGAGAGAGAGAGAGAGAATGGGCTGCAAACAAACTCCAGACACATGTGCCACCTTGTGCATCTGGCTTATGTAGGTCCTGGGGAATTGAACCTGGCTCCTTTGGATTTGCAGGCAAGTGTCTTAACCACTTGGCAATCTCATGTGAATCCTTTTTAGGGGGATGGATTTAGTAGGAAGTGTGTCTCTTTCAGGTTTTTAGGGGGTGGATACTGTTGAGCCCACAGATTTGTTGTCCATTCCGGTTTCCCCCAGCTCGAGGCTATCCTTTTCTATTGTATTACAGTTGTGGGTTCCCTTTAGTTTATAGAGATTCCAGCATCAGGGCACTGATTGGAGCAAATGTAATGTATAATATATATATAATTGTTTTTCTGCTTTTTCGAGGGAGGGTCTTGCTCTCGCCCAGACTGACTTGGAATTCACTATGTAGTCTCAGGGTGACCTTGAACTCTCAGCAATCCTCCTACCTCTGTCTCCTGAGTGCTGGGATCAAAGGCATGCACCACCATACCTGGCTGTAGATACATTTTTAAGAGCAGAGGGTAGCAGTCAGTATATGAGTAGTGAAATGAGGAAGGGATAAGAAGAGTGAGACAGGGTAGATGAAGTTTGGATGCCATAATTCTTCCTTTTAAAAAATTTATTAGGTTATTATTTTTTAAATTAAATTAAATTAATTTTTTTTGAGGTAGGGTCTCACTCTAGCTCAGGCTGACCTGGAATTCACTAGGGAGTCTCAGGGTGGGCTTGAACTCACGGCAATCCTCCTACCTCTGTCTCCCAAGTGCTGGGATTAAAGGTGTGTGCCATCATGCCCGGCTTAAATTTATTTTTGTTTATTTATTTATTTAAGAGCAACAGACAGAGAGAGAGAAAGAGAGAGAGAGAATGGGCATGCCAGGGCTTCCAGCCACTGCAAATGAACTCCAGACACAAGCACCCCCTTGTGTATCTGGCTAATGTGGGTCCTGGGGAATCAAGCCTTGAACTGGGGTCCTTAGGCTTCACAGGCCAATGCTTAACCGCTAAGCCATCTCTCCAGCCCAATTCTTCCTTTTCGAAATGGGAGAGTGTTTACTCTGTGCCATTATGTATTGGAAATATGTAACTACTTGTGTTTTGATTTTACAGAGCTCACAGTCACGAGTCTGTCTTGAGTCTTAGATTAGACTTTGCACTTAAAAAATTTTTTTTGTTCATTTTTATTTATTTATTTGAGAGTGACAGAGAGAGAGAAAGAGAGAGAAAGAGGTAGATAGATAGATAGATAGATAGATAGATAGATAGAGAGAGAGAGAGAGAGAGAATGGGAGCTCCAGGGCCTCCAGCCACTGCAAACGAACTCCAGATGTGTGCGCCCCCTTGTGCATCTGGCTAAAGTGGGTCCTGAGGAATTGAGCCTTGAACCGGGGTCCTTAGGCTTCACAGGCAAGCGCTTAACCGCTAAGCCATCTCTCCAGCCCAGTTGCACTTTTGAGCAGTGTTGGGACTGGTAAAGACTATCGAAACTTTAAAAGGTGGAATTAGCTGGGTGTGGTGGTGCACTCCTTTAATCCCAGCACTTGGGAGGCAGAGGTAAAAGGATCTCCATGAGTTTGAGGTTACCCTGTGACTCCACAGTGAATTTCAGGTCAGCCTGGGCTAGAGTGAAACCCTACCTCGAAAACCCCCAAAAGAAAAAAAAAAAAAGAAAGAAAAACCACTGAAACAAAACAAAACAGGTGGACTTAATGCATTTTGCATCATGAAATGGTCATGAGTCTATGGAGGCCAGGGGCAGAATGTGGTGGTTTGAATGTGAAATGTCCATCAGAGCCTTATGTACTTGTGATTCTCATACTTCCTCCCCAGCTAGTGGAGCCTATGGGAGGGGAGTGAAGCCTTGATGGAGGAAGAGTGTCACTGGGGGAGGACCCTGAGGTTTATTAGTCCAACCCACCAGGTGTTCACTGGCTCACTCACTGTGGCTGCTTCCTTCCAGTTAATACGACAAGATGTGATGTCCCAGACATCTGCTTTGCAATGCTTTCCTGTCATGACAAAACTTCCCCTCGAAACTGTAAGCTGAGCAGGACGAACAGGTGGCTCAGTGGTAAAGGCACTTGACTGCAAAGCCTAATGACTTAGATTTCAGTCCTCAGTACCCACTTAAGGCCAGATGCATAAAGTGGCACATGCATTTGGAGTTTGTTTGCAGTGGCTGGAGACCCTGGAGTGCTCCTTCTCTCTGTCTGTTTCTCTTCTCTCTATCTCTCTCTGCTTACAAATAAATAAATAAAAATATTTACCAAAAAAAAAAACCCCTCTGTAAATTAAAATAAACCCTTCTGGTTGGGCGTGTTGTTGCAGTGATGAGAAGGTCACTGCTAGAAAAGTGAAGAACAAATTTGACCAATAGTGCTGAGAAGAGCAAGAACCCACTGTCCCAGCCTGACCCGTGTCCCACTGATGCAGGATTTTGGAGTTGAGGAGGGGTTCTCAGAATTTTTGAACCTAAAGCTTTTGGTTCTACCTTTAATAGGGCTGGAGAGATGGCTTAGTGGTTAAGCGCTTGCCTGTGAAGCCTAAGGACCCCGGTTCAAGGCTCGATTCCCCAGGACCCACGTTAGCCAGATGTACAAGGGGCGCACGCGTCTGGAGTTCGTTTGCAGTGGCTGGAAGCCCTGGCACGCCCATTCTCTCTCTCTCTCTGCCTCTTTCTTTCTCTGTCTGTAGCTCTCAAATAAATAAACAAAAATTTTTTTTAAAAAAAGAATTAATAAAGATGGACTTCAGAAGAATAAATTATAAATCATTAAGTTTATTTAGGAGGAAATCGCATATTGTGGGGTTTATTTAAGCAAGATTGGGATTAAAGAGAAACCGAGGCCTTGAAAGAGGGATTAGAGTAAAGCCACAAACCTGTGGAAGTTAAGAAACTGAGGCTTCTAAAGAGATCCTAGAGTAAATCTGCAAGTATGTGGAGGACAGGATTTAGTAGCTTGTGTAAGGAGATTCAGAAGGAGCACAGCTGGCATCTGCCATGTGCTTTCCTATGAAGGGAGTTAAGAGGGCAAATGGTGAGGCTCAAGGAAGAATAAGAGGGAAAATATCAAAGCAGAGACCAAGAAATTCAGAGGAGAAATAAGTAATGAAGAGGGTTCCACTCATGGTTACCCCGAGTTTAAGGAAACTACACAGGTAGCAGGCCTGGAGTTAGTGAGAGCACCCACGTGGTAGATCTGGAGCACCAGGGAAATAAATACACACGTGGCAGATTCAGAGACCAGAGGAAAGTCATGCATGCAGTCAAAGTGAGAAGTTACCCCAAACTATAAAGCAGAGGCAGGCAGAAAAGTTCTCCCAGACCAAGGAACTATGTTATGTTCTCCCCACCCCACCCAGCCTGGTTGGGTAAGGGGAAGACAGACTCACATGTGTCTGAGCAGAGACGAGAGAGATTCCAAAGAGAACTGCACAGAGAGAGGGAGAGGAGGCCAAATGCAGCCTTTATAGCATCAGGCTCAGGATGCAAAGGGAAGACCAGATTGGTTTGCAGATTTGGAGGGCATACCTCAGGGCCAGCCCACTTGGGCCTTTTTATTCAGATAGCATGCTAGACTGTGGGCAGCAGGGGGTGCTGTAGATCAGTCTCAATCAGACATGAGTTCCATTCTTACCAACAGTTCCATTCTTGTGCCAGGGCAAGGAGGCATGTGGGGTGGCATCTCCTGGTTCTCTCTGGGCCTCAATCTCTAACTGAAACTACCTAAAAGAAGCTAGCTTTCTCCTGTTCTCCTTCACCATGCTCCCACTATCTGGTCCAGGTGTTTAGCCTCTGGAGGGCACTTGGTTCTGTATCCCATCCCATCAGGGTGCACCTCTGTGCATATCACTGGACCCACTGACATGGGATCTCGGACTCTGAACTCCTATGTTTGTGAACGGACCTTCAAAGTATCTCTTCCTTTATTTCCAGCTAAAGTGTTCTGGTGCAATCTGAGCATGGCCAGAAACATTTCTAATATTTTCTATATGTGCTCCATAACTTTGAGCTTCAGCATGCTCAAAATGTGTTTACTATCATTTGTTAAAAAAAAAAAAAAAGAAGACCTGAACTGAGCACAAAAGAATGGTCTGCTCTTATGTGAATATGGATAGGTCTCTAAATAAACTCCCACGCTTCTTTTCTTTTTGTTATGCCGGGGGTGGGAATGGACTCTATAATAGACAGTTTCTTGAACTAGGCAGGCAGGAGGGCCCTTAGGATGATCCCACATCACACCCTTCCACGCCCAGCCCTGCTCACCCCGCCTGCTTCAGTCGCAGGATTTAGTGTTGGCCCATCTCATCCTGTCAAATGTCTCTCTTGAGCATGCACCCTGCCCAGGTGTGGATGGATTTCTCCCCAAATCCCAGGCCGACTGGCTGGGATACCTGGTGTAGGTGTGTCCAGGTATGGACGGACAAATTATAAAGTATATCCACCCGGACCCGTGGAGAGAGGACCCCCATTTTTTTTCTTTCTCCAGGACTTGCAGCATCGTTCCTGGGTCCTTGGATCTATCTCCCTTTTGAGCAGCCATGCCAGGGTGGGAAGAGACACTTTTTATTTTGTTTTGTTATTTATTTATTTATTTATTTGAGAGTGACAGACAGAGCGAGAAAGAGGCAGAGAGACAGACACAGAGAGAATGGGCGTGCCAGGGCCTCCAGCCACTGCAAACAAACTCCAGACGCGTGCGCCCCCTTGTGCATCTGGCTAACGTGGGTCCTGGGGAGTTGAGCCTCGAACCGGGGTCCTTAGGCTTCACAGGCAAGCGCTTAACCACTAAGCCATCTCTCCAGCCCGGAAGAGATACTTTTTAAAAAATCTTTTATTACTGCTTTCAGTTTTAATCATTTTGGAGGCACATGTTTTTGAAAATCCTTTTTTTCATGTTGTTGTTGTCTAAGATCCACGTGGCATTCCTGAGCTCCATGATCTCCCTTCTCCCCACCTTATCTTCTCTTCCTTACCCCCCAGTTTTCGCCCTTCCCCACATCTTTGTAAGATCTGAATAAAATGTGGTATTTTAAAAATCATTTTCTTGAATTTGGAATTGCCGATTCTTTGGGTAGTTTGCAGATAGGAACTCAGGGCTTGGGGCTCCAGGAAGCACCCCCAAAACCCCAAATCCCCCTTTTACACTTTGCTTCTCCAAGAGTTGGGCTTCATAGATGACTCCTACACACTCTCTTTCCCTGCTGCAAATAATACATCTTTCTCCACTCTTTTACGTCTTGGTAGTACTTAACTTGGCTCTGTGTTCACCAAGATGCGAAACCACTGCATTTGCTTACAGCTTCTTCGGAAACACTGGGCTTTTATTCTGTTTCATTATGTATATATATATATATATATTTTAAAGACAACAATATGATCCTGTTCACTGCTCCCTGCAGCACACCAATCGGCATACTAATCACCCTAAAGTGTCATTCCAATCTGCCAATTTCATACATTTGCATATTTTTCGAATGGTTCCTCCTTTTCCTGCCCCCCTTTCATTAGCTATTCTTGGAAGAGCTTCCCTTCCTCCATGTTGCTCAGACTACTTGATTTTTCTTCTCTCTTTCACTTTGTAAAGACAAATTTGCAAGCCGATGAATTAGCCCTTGCCAGATTCATGCATTCACACTCTACGTTTACACCTTACATTGATTCAGCTTCCAGTTCTCCCCTTCTGGATCCAGATGGTGTGGCAATAAAGCCTTGGATGTAGAAGGCAAAAAAGAAAGAAAGAAAGAAAGAAAAAAAAGTCCCTGGTTTTCTCCCTCCTCCTCCCGCGGTTTCAGCCCTGCGCTCCTGTGCCGGGTTTGAATGGTACATTCCCTCCTCTCTGCTGCTCGGGGACCAGGAAATGTTAGCAAGACAAAGGGAAGTGTCACAGACAGGCTCTTTCCGCTCCAGTCACTGCCCCACAAATAAAACCACAGTTGAGTCATATTTTTATACATTCACAGATGCATACCCCCCACCCCGCCTCCCCCCCCCCCCACCCGCGCCAAAGCCTTCATCCACACCGGCAGAGGGCTACAAATGCCTCCTGGAAAGAGTGACACAATAGAGTTATGAAAGTCAAATCTTTTGGGTTTCAAAAATCCAAACTCCTAGTTGCAGATTAAAAAAAAAAAAAAAAAAACAAAAAAAAAACAATGCAAGGACACGTGAACGTTATTTTCTTACCTTCTGTCTTAATATGTGAAATAGGGAATCGTGTAGGTAGAAGAGTGATCAGAGACAAAGATGCTTGTAATGTTTGAGGGGTGAATCCCGTAGCTGTCAAAAGCTGAGTAGGGACAGGGGCAGATCACAGGGCATGGAAATGCGGGGGGCACCCGAGGGAGGACAAGATCGTTTCCTGGCTTCCTGTGTGGGCCGGGGGTGGTGGCTTGTCTGTGGAGCAACCAGGCTCTGCAGAGTAGAAAATGGAACGTGCCACGTGCAGACAAGAAAATCAAAGACAAAATCAAAGACAAAGACTTGGCATCAAAATCAAAAAGCTTTCTATCCCCGCTGGGCACGGTGGCGCCCGCCTCTAATGCCAGCGCAGGGAGACGGAGGGAGGAGGATGGTCATGTGTTCAAGATCACCCTGAGACTCCATAGTGAATTCCGGGTCAGCCTGGGTTATGGTGAGACCCTACCTCGGAAAAACAACAACAAAAAAATGTTTGCTATTCCCCCCAGATGTGCTGGTTCCTATGGGAAACAGAGGCAGGAAGATCGTGAGTTTGAGACTTACACTACATGGTAAGGCTGTCTCAAAAAACAAAAACAAAGCAAAACAACAGGAAGAAATAGTCCTTTTTCTTTAAAAAAATTTTTTTATTGACAACTTCCATAATTATAGACAATAAACCATGGTAATTCCCTCCCCCCACTTTTCCCTTTGCAACTTCTCTCTCCATTATACCCCTCCCCTCTCAATCAGTCTCCTTTTTATTTTGATGTCTTCATCTTTTCCTCCTATTATGATGGTCTTGTGTAGGGAGTGTCAGGCACTGCGAGGTCATGGACATCCAGGCCATTTTGTATCTGGAAGAGTGAATTATAAGCAGTCCTACCCTTCCTTAGGCTCTTACATTCTTTCTGCCACCTCTTCCGAAATGGACCCAGACCCTTGGAAGATAGAGATATTTCACTGCTGAGCATTCCTCTATCACTTCTACATAGAACCATGATGCCTTCTGAGTCATCCCAAGGTCCCTGTCATCTGAAAAGAAAGCTTCTCTAACCAAAAGTGAGAGTAGCATTAATATATGGGTATGAACATCAAGAGAAGTGCTTACTGGGCAGTTTGGTGAGCATAGTATATACATTTAGCCAGACAGCAGCAGATGTTACACCCCTCAGGCTCATGACTTCCTTTATCATATGTTTTGAGTATCAGAGTTGTATTTCCTCCCATGGAGCAGGCTGCTCCAGTCCAATTAGAGATCAGTTGGTTTCCCCCATAGCAGACATGCCACTATTGAACCCATTGGCTCATTTGGCCTGGCTGGCCAAATATAAGGCTTGCAGTGTCCCCTGTTGTTTATAGCCACTTGTTATTTCTCTGTCTCCCATAGAACTGCATGCAGCATAGCTTTCTCCAGCTTTCTGTCAGCTGGTCTACATGGAGGAGGTTTTCAGCTCAGCTCCATCAGGATTTCTCAGTGACCTTGCAGCCCAAGCATGTGGACTCTTCAGCAATAGGGTCTTACCATCTATTCCTGGTGTGAAACCAAGGGCCTTGGCAATTCCTTTTCTTTAAGAGGGGAGCAGGACCAGGGAATGGTTTGGGACCTAGTGAGGGTGGGGTTAGGAGTAGACACTGCTAATATGTGACTGTTAGCCTTTGAGTCTGGAATACCTTTCATGTATTAAAGGCTGTTGCAAGGGCTGGAGAGATTGCTCAATGGCTAAGGTGCTTGCCTGCAAAGTCTAGCAACCTAGGTTCAATCCCCTAGTACCCACATAAGTCAAAGTCAAATGCATGAGATGGCACATGCATCTGGAGTTCGTTTGCAGTGGCTAGAGGCTGTGGCATGCCCATCCTCTCTATCTGCCTCTTCCTCTCTCTCTCTCTCCCTCCCTCCTTCGTTCTCTCTGTCAAATAAATAAGCAAAATAGTAGAAAAGAAAGAGACTGTTGCAAAATTGTGAGGTGGTGCAATCTTGAAGAGATGGGGTCTGGTGTGAGGTTTTAGGCCACCAAAGATATGCCATTGAGGGGATTGTGGAACCTGGCTTTTCCTTTTCTTTTTTCTTTGAGAGAAACACATACACATAGAGTAGATAGATAGATAGATAGATAGATAGATAGATAGATAGATAGATAGACAGATAGACAGAGAGAGATGCCATGAGTCTTAGCTCTACCACATGACCCCTCCCATTTTATAGGGCCTAATGAACCACTGCCTCAAACCTCCAAAGCTGTGGCCCACCTTCCTTTTCTAAGTTGATTATCTCAACTAACACAATAACCATGGAAGACTTTGAGTTACAGGCACTCAGTAAATATCAAGGTGGACCTTGAACAACCTAGGACCACTCTCCATGATGCTATGGAGTCACATTGGCCTTGACCTCAGGCACTGGAGGGGGTGGGGTGGAGAGCTAGGAACCCTTTGACTTGGTTGAAGAGACCTGGAATTGACTGAGAGGACCTACATTCAGGTGAGATTTCCTAGGATGGGTTACAGATTGGAGGGTGTAGACACACATTCAGGCCAAATAGAAGAGGTTTATTTCTTGCACAGGTGTGTTTTCACCTGGACTAAAAAGCCCTGAATGCCTTATGGTGCAAAACTACGTGAGCTGACTGCAAGGTTGCTCGGACTCCAAGACTCCAAGAGAGAAATACAGCAGTCATTGAAGGCAGCTATGTGATGTGTAGATCTGGCCATGTTATGCAGGATGCCTACGAATATCCCACAGCTTCAAAAGTGAGGCGAGATGTCTTGTTCTGCAGGCTTTCCAACACCTTCCACAGCTGTTGATGATAGCAGATGATTTCTCAAAGCAGGTGTCCAGGGCTGGAACGGTTAAGGTGCTTGCCTGCGAAGCCTAAGAGCTCTTGTTCGAATCCCCAGGTCCCATGTGGCCAGACACACAGTGACACAAAGTGCACAATGTTGCACATGCACACAAGGGGCGCATGCATCTGGAGTTCATTTGCAGTAGCTGAAGGCCCTGGCATGCCCATTCTCTCTCTCTCTCTCTCTCTTTCTCTCTCTCCCCCCACCCCCGCCTCTTTCTATCTCTCTCAAATAAAAAAAAAGTGCCTATACATACAAAGAATGTACAGGAAAGTTTAAAAATATCTGTGGTCTACATGTATGTTTGTGTGCACAAATGTATGCAGAGCATGGAAGGAAAAGATGGCATAGGCTTGGGTAGACCTATAGGTCATGGGTTTCTTACAGAGAACTTTTATGAAGGGACATCTGGGACAGACATGATATTATTGGCAGACATAGGACCAGTTATTTAATGTTGTCTAGAAGTCTTGAATATACTTACATCTGAAGGCTGTAAAACATTAAAATATAAAAGAAACCACTAGATTAATTAGCTTTCTTTGCTCAACAATTATTTATATTAATTTTATTTATTTATTTATTTGAGAGAGAGAGAGAGAGAGAGGCACATAGAGAGAGAATGGGTGTGGGAGGGCCTCTAGCCACTGCAAACAAACTCTAGATGCATGCTCCACCTTGTGCAGCTGGCTTATGTGGGTTCTGGGGAATTGAACGTGGGTCCTTAGGTTTCATAGACAAGTGCGTTAACTGCTAAGCCATCTCTCCCACCCCTCAACATTTTTTTTTGTTAGAAATATATTTATTATCCACCGGGTGTGGTGGCACATTCCTTTAACTTGGCAGGCAGAAGTACGAGGATTGCCATGACTTTGAGGCCACCCTGAGACTATGTAGTTAATTCCAGGTTAGCCAGAGTGAGAGTGAGACCCTACCTTGAAAAACCAATACACACACACACACACACACACACACATATATGTGTGTGTGTGTGTGTGTGTGTGTGTGTGTGTGTGTGTGTGTGTATTTGTACATGTATGTGAGAAAGTATGGGCATGCTAGAGTCTCTTTTTTAAGATAAATTTTTATTTATTTATTTATTAGAGACAGAGAGAGGGAAGAAGAGAGAGAGAGGAAGAGACAGAGAGAATGGGCGCACCAGGGCCTCTAGCCACTGA
Source organism: Dipus sagitta (assembly GCA_036346955.1). NCBI lineage: Eukaryota > Metazoa > Chordata > Mammalia > Rodentia > Dipodidae > Dipus > Dipus sagitta. The sequence continues at coordinate 43,218,379 of CM070777.1, read as the reverse complement.
AAACAAACTCCAGACGCATGCACCCACCATGTGCATCTGGCTTGCCTGGGACCTGGAGAATCAAATCTGGGTCCTTAGGCTTTGCAGACAAGTGCCTTAACTGCTAAGCCATCTCTCCAGCCTTGCATGCTAGAGCCTCTTGCTGTTGTAGACTAACTCCAGATGCAGGGGTACTGGAGAATGGAACCTGGGTCAGCAGTCATGGAAAGCAAGTGCTTTTAATTGCTGATCCATTTCTCCAGCCCAGTTTTCTCTTTCAATTGAAAATTTTTGTACATGAACATGCTGTAATTTGCTCATAATCCCCTCCCATGTTTCTGCCTCCCTCAAAGAACTAGGAAGCTGTTACTGATCACCATCTTGAGTCAGATTGGAGTCCCTGTCTAGTCTCACCAGGGCCAGCAGGCACCTTTTGGGCTTGTGTCCCAAACTGACTACCTACAAAAGGAGGCTACCTTCCTCCTCATCTCTATCACTAGATTCCAGAAGACAAGGCTGAAATACCAAAATGGAGTCACACTAAAGCTCTGAGAAGTGAAGACTAAACAGATAGCAGCCAAATTCCTCAGCAGACCCATTTCAATGGACATGGCAGTGAAATTCCCTTTCCTTTAATCCTCACACAAAGCAAACTGAACCAGCCTGCTATCAGCCAGTGCTTCTCCTGCTCCTGCCTTGTGAGGAGAGCGACATGAAAGTGACCAGTCTACTTACTCTTTGTTTTCTGCTCCTGTTTCCTTCGGCACTTTTGTCTAGCAAAGTGATGTTCTCTGGACCATGGAACACTTACTATATATCTTTTTAAAAATTAACATATATATATATATATATACATATATATATATATATATATATATATAGATATATATAGAGAGAGAGAGAGAGAGAGAGAGAGAGAGAGAGAGAATGAGGATGAGGATGAGGAATGAGGATGAGAATGAGTGCACCAGGGCACCAGGGCCTCCAGCTGCTTCAAATGAACTCCAGATGTATGAGCCACATTGTGCATCTGGCTTTACACGGGTACTGGGAAGTTGTACCAAGATTGTTACATTTTGCAGGCAAGTGCCTAAACTGCTCAGCCATCTCTCCAGCTCAATTACTATATACATATAGTAATGAAATGCCTGCCATATTTTAGAATCACAAAATTAAAAAGCCAATTAAGATGAACTTAATTGTTGCAAATTTGCTCAGTGGGCATAAACTTGGAACCAAGAACTGCAGTTAGCTTAAGCAACCAAGAAAATCAAATCTTGCCAGGTGTGGTGGCATACACCTTTAATCTCAGCACTCAGGGAGGCCGAGGTAGGAGGATCATTGTGAGTTAAAGGCCAGCCTGAGACTACATAGTGATTCCAGGTCAGCCTGGGCTATAGTAAGACCCTACCTGAGAAGTTTAGTTCCAAACAATGGCCCTCTGGAATTTTTTTATTTTTCTTTTATTATTATTTGTTTTTTCGAGGTAGGGTCTCACTCTAGCCCAGGCTGACCTGGAATTCACTATGTAGTTCTCTCAGGGTGGCCTTGAACTCACGGCGATCCTCCTACCTCTGTCTCCTGAGTGCTGGGATTAAAGGCATGCGCCACCACACCCGGCTTCCTCTAGAATTTTTATTGAATGCTTCTAAACTCCAGTGGCCTAGCGTCCCCTCTCCTGCTCTACCCACAGTTTGCAAAACAAGCAAAAACAATGATGCTTTTCCGTTGTCTTCGCAGCTCCCTTGCCAGCTCTCCTGAACTTTTGTGAAGATGTGTATGGGATACAAACAGAGGAAAGGAAAGCTGATGAGATAGGTGGGGACTGCTCTCACAGTTGGTCAGGGTCATAGGACCACACCACCATGATCAGAAGAATGACTTGCCACCAAGAGGAAGGATTATTAGAATAATTGTACTAGGCCCTCCATAAATTATCAGCCATGCCAGACTCCTACACCACATCCACAAAGCCCCATTGAAATGTAGCTCTGTTGAGACTCCACACTGGAGGGTAAGGAATGGGTGGCATTTTGTGTGTTCCATAATGCCGATGCAGACTAGGAGGACTTCCCAATGGTAGAGCACATCTCCTTGGCCTTAGCCTGGTACATCTCTACCCTTAGAGTCCCAGTGTTAAGGCTTGTTGGGAGTTGTGTGAAAACCAGCCACAAAGGGCTGGAGAGATGACTCAGAGATTAAGGTGCTTGCCTGCAAAGCCTAACAACATAGATTCAATTCCCCAGTACCCATGTAAAGCCAGATGTACAAAGTGGCACATGCATCTGGAGTTCCTTTGCAGTGGCTAGAGGCCCTAGTGTGCCCATTCTCTCTTTCTTTTCTTTTTTTAAGCCTTTTCTTTTTTAAAAAGACTTATTTTTGTTTATTTATTTGTTAGAGATAGAGGGAGGAGGAGAGAGAGAAAGAGAGAAAGTGAGAATGGGTGCACCAGGGCCTCTAGCCACTGCAAACGAACTCCAGACGCATGTGCCACCATGTGCATCTGGCTTACATGGGACCTGAAGAATCAAACCCCGGTCCTTAGGCCTCACAGGCATGTACCTTAGCCTCTAAGCCATCTCTCCAGGCCCCATTCTCTCTTTCTCTCTGTTTCTCTGTCTCTCTCTCCTTGAAAATAAATAAATAATAAAATTTTAAACAACAACAACAAAAAAACAGCCAGGAAAGGAAAAAAGGGCAGGAACTTATCAAAAAGGGAGGGAGAGTTTTCTGCTCATGCTTTTTAAGACTAGGAATTGGATATAGAAAGAAAGGACGAGGGCTGGAGAGATGGCTTAGCGGGTTAAGGCATTTGCCTGAAAAGCCAAAGGACCTCGGTTTGATTCCCGCAGGACCCACATAAGCCAGATGCACAAGGGGGCACATGTGTCTGGAGTTCATTTGCAGTGGCTAGAGGCCCTGGATGCCCATTCTCTCTCTCCCTCTCTCTGCCTCTTTCTCTCTCTCTCTCTCAAATAAATAAATAAGAATAAAGTAAAAAAAAACAAAGAAATAGAAAGAAAGAAAGAAAAGGACAAGACAGCTTCCAGCAGCTACGAGCCAGAGTCTATGGAAAGATGAGCACATTCCTGCTGGGAAACGTCCACAGACGCCGCTCACTCTCAAGCCTGCGGGTGACTAGAGGCTCTGGCTGCACCTTGCAGAATAGTTAGATAAATCCCTCCTCTATGGAATGGGCCCGTCGAGCTTGGTCCAGCTGCTGAAGATAATCTACTTTAACACACAAGAATACCTACAAAGGAGATGCAAAAATTATTTCTGGTAAGCTCTTCCAAACTACACTGTAGAACTGAGCTGCTAAGGAATCTGCTATCTGTGGGAGGGTAAGGAGACCAGATCGCCATGAAGTTCCTATCTAGGTCCAGTCCTATATCCCACAGCCACACACTTGAACCAGTGTTATAGCTGCCCAAGGAAAGCCACATGCCTTCCTGTCAGTGGGGACTAGCAGAATAGAACAAATCTGATCCCTGTGGACCATGTTTGATGTCAGACCATGTTACTTGAGTGTGTGCAGGCAGGGGTGACGCTTATACTTTTAAATGTATTTATTTTAAATATTTATTTGAAAGAGAGAGAGAGAGAGAGAGACTGACTATTCCAGGGCCTCCTACTGTTGCAAACCAACTCCAGATACATGCATCACTTTGTTCATCTGGCTTTATATGAATATGGGAATCAAACCTGGGTCATCAGGCTTTTCAAGTAAGCACCTTTAACCACTGAACAACCTCTATAGTCCTTAAATTTATTTTTAAGTTACCATATGGAATAAAGAGTTTTGTTATTTCATGATGGGATTTTCATACATCTTGGTGATTAACATTCATCCTTATGTCTCCCTCTCCACACAAATCTCTCCCCAACCTTTCACAGGTTGGGTCCTCTTCCACTTTCATGCTCCCCCTCCACACACACATACCACAGATGCACACACATGTCTAGAATCCACATATGAGAGGAAAAATGTGGAATTTTGTATTGCTGAGTCTGACTTATTTTGTTGAACATAATGAAATCCAGTTGTATCTATTTTTCTACAGACTTCATGATTTCATCTTCGTTTATGGCTGAATAAAAACCTCACTGTATTTATCCATTCACGTGTTAATGGACATATAGACTGTTTCTACATATCAGCTACTGTGAACAGTGCAGCCGTAGTCGTGGATGTTCAAGTGTATCAGTGGAGGATCAGCCACAGTTCTCCAGAGGAACAGAATGGATAAAGTGATTATGTATTAAAACTGGGATTTATTAGATTAGCTCACAAAATAGTCTGGGGAGTCCGACAACAGCTTCCCACAAGCTGGAGAATCAAAGAGCCTGGTAGCTGCTCAGTCCACGAGGCTGGATGCCTGGCTGCAGAGCTGCAGGGTTGAAACTCTTCAAGACTTTTGGAGCCCAGAGAATTTCACCATGAGTTCTGGATGCCAAACATGTAGCTGCAGGGTGTGATGCTTGCCCTGCTGTTTTATGATCTTGCATTTTAGTCTTTCCTTGCTTTGACCCCATTCCTCTTTTCTGGAGTGGGAATGTTGTAGACTGTGCTATTAGGGGTTGGAAATATGAAACTTGCATTCTGATCTTACAGTGCTCACAGTTAAGAGACTGTCCTGAGACTCAGATGAGACTTTGGACTTTTGAACAGTGTTGGGACTGGTAATGACTATGGGGGCTTTTAAAGTTGGATTGAATGCATTTTGCATCATGCGATGGCCTGTGAGTCTATGGGGGCCAGGGGTGGAATGTGGTGATTTGAATGTAAAATGTACCCCCCCCCACCCACCAGCACACTTCATTTAAATGCTTAAGCCCTAGCTGGTGGTGTGTTGGAGAGGGTTGTGGAGCCTTTGGGAAGTGGAGCCCTGCTAGAGGAAGTGTGGCACTGGGGGTAGGCCTTGGGGTTCTATCATCCAGCCCTGTTGGTTTTCTCAGGTACTTTGTCACAGGAATGGAAAGTAATGGAAAGCTGACTACCACATCCCCCAAAAGCATATGTGAGAAACTTAGTCTAGTACAACAGTGATGGGAGGAGGGGCCCAATGGGAGGTAGTCAGGTCTTGAGGACTCCACCCTTATGAATGAATTAATGTCCGTGATAACAAGGCATGAGGTTACAAGCTTAATACCTCTCTTTTCTCCTGTAATCTTGTCCCACCTCCTTCTACCATGAGATAACATCAAAAAGGCCTTTACAAATGCCAACCCTTCAACCTTCCCAGTATCCAGAACTTTATTACCCTGTTATTTATATATACTACCAAAATTACCCAGCCTCAGAGACTCTGCTATAGTCTTAGGAACTGGTGGGTCTCTAGTCTATCTGAGCTATAACTAATTTCTTCCTCCTCCCTATATCCTTCTCCTCCTCCCACCTTTGCTTCTTCTTCCTCCTCCTCTTTTTTTTGGGGGGGGGGTCTCACTCTAGCCCAGACTCACCTGGAATTCACTCTGTAGTCTCAGGGTAGCCTTGAACTCATGGCAATCCTCCTAGCTCTGCCTCCCGAGTGCTGGGATTAAAGGCATCCACCACCATTCCTCTTCTTCTTATTCTTCCTCTAGGTCTCTAGCCATTGCAAACAAACTCCAGTCACATGCACCACCTTGTGCATCTGGCTTACATGGGTCCCGGAGAATTGAGCCAGGATCCTCTGGTTTTGCAGGCAAGCATCTTAACCACTGAGCCATTTCTCCAGCCCCTTTGTTACTATTCTTTTCTTTGTTTGTTTAAAAGAATTTTTAATAGCCAGTACTTCTAAATACTTCCATCAGGTCAGATGGCATATCTTTTTAAGATAATAAAGTCTTTGGTCTGACACATTAATATATAACTGATAATTTAATATAAAAGTTCATTATTTTTATTTATTTAAAATTTTTGTTTATTTTTATTTATTTATTTGAGAGCAAAAGAGGCAGAGAGAGAGAATGGGGGCACCAGGGCCTCCAGCCACTGCAAACAAACTCCAGATGTGTGCGCCCCCTTGTGCATCTGGCTAACATGGGTCCTGGGGAATTGAGCCTCAAAGTGGGGTCCTCAGGCTTCACAGGCAAGCGCTTAACCGCTAAGCCATCTCTCCAGCCCAAGTTCATTATTTTTAAATCACATCCTGAAGAACAAGTTATAAATCTGTGAATCACAGGCCATTAAATTACAGCTTCATTTATACAAAGGAGAAATGGAACATGCCATTATATTCGAGGCAACAGTTCTTACAAAGATTTACATCTACATTTGCCACACACACTTGGCCAGGCTTGAGGGGGAAGAGGACTGGATTCTCACATCTTCTGTGAGCTACGATGAGCAGTACTCTCCAGCAGAGTGATATATTCTACAGATGACATCCTAACCAGGAGGGAACATCACAAATGTTTACAAATTACTTTTATGATGTATAAAGTACTTCTGGGTATGTATCACATGCAATAAAAATATGAACTGAAAATAGGAAATAAAGGGCTGAAGAGATAGCTTAGTGGTTAAGGCACCTGCCTTCAAGGCCAAAGGACCCCCACAAGCCAGATGCACAAGGTGGCGCACGCGTCTGGAGTTCATTTGCAGCAGCTGGAGGCCCTGGCATGACCATTCTTTCTCCCTTTCTCTCCCCACCCCCCACCTGCCTCTTTCTCTCTACTCTCTCTAATAAATAACTAAAAATATTTTCAAAAGTGGAAAAATATAAAGTACATGTTTATAGTAGTGGGCTGAAGAGATGGCTCAGTGGTATTTACCTGCAAAGCCTGATGGACTGGGTTCAATTCCATAGTACCCATGTAAAGGCAGATGCACAAGGTAGGGCAAGTATCTGGTGTTTGTTTGCAGTGGTAAGAAGCCTCGGTGCACCCATTCACTCCCTCTGCTTGCAAATAAATAAGTAAAAATTTTACAAAATAAAATTATATATTAATACCAAAACAAGAGTATTTAGTGAGAACCTATAGATGTGCATCCAATGAGAAGGGATCCCATGAATCTTGCTTGAGTACCAATCAGACTGTCTTCATTTCAGTTTCATAATGTGGTTGAAGGGAGTACTGATAGCCTACTGACAGCTGGTTCCCCTTCACCACTTTATCCCACTAGGGAATTGAACTTGGGCCAGAAGGCTTTACAAACAAGCACCTTTACCCATTGAACCGTCTCCCCTGTACTCCCCAACCCCAACAATAGTTCCTAGGCAAGAATTTCTCATTGGCGAGGGAGACAATCCCACACAGCCTCATGAGAGCAGGAAAATGAGAGTAAGAAAGGAAGAAGGCAGTGTAAAGTGTGATCACTGCTACTAGCAATTAGGCATTCCCTTACAGCAACCACTCCCTCAGTGCTGGGTACCCCCCCCCCCACAGCAGCTGCTCCAAGAATACCCCACTGTTCTGGGGTACACACATCCCAACTTCTGCCCCTCACTGGCTAACGACTGCCCAGCCTGCCCATAGGCAGGTCATGGCTGGGGCACAGACAGCAGGTTCCATCTATTACACCTGCATCAAGAACACAGTTGAGTTTCTCTTACAGGATGCTTTGTAACTCCTACAAAACTTCTGCTGGAGAAGTGGATTAATAGGTAGATAGTCTTAACTTAACAGGTAACAAGTAAATGAACGTGCCCACAAGAACACACCCTGCTTCTCCCATATGTGCTCTGTGACATTCTGATGGACAGATCCAAGGAGACCAGGGTCAGTGTGTATATCAGATATGGGTCTTGTCTTGGATGAAGTACATTACGTGAGACTCCTCCTTCCCCACTACACATCATTACTGCACGTATGCTCCAGATTCCGGCTGCGCTGAACCAAAGAACCTAAGTATCCAGGCTTCCCCCCCTGCTCTCAGCTGGATACTCCAAATTAGTAAGAAAATACTAGCAACATACACTTCTAATGTACTTTCAGGACTTGTCCATCAGTGAGGAGATGAACATTTAAGAATAAGCTTCGGGGGCTGGAGACATGGCTTAGCGGTTAAGGCGTTTGCCTGCAAAGCCAAAGGATCCCAGTTCAATTCTCCAGTCCCCACGTAAGACAGATGCACAAGGGGGTACATGCATCTGGAGTTCGTTTGCAGTGGCAGGAGGCCCTGGCGTGCCCATTCTCTCTCTCTCTCTTTGCCTTTCTCTCTCTCTTTCTCTAATAAACACATAAAACATATATTTTAAAAAAGAATAAGATTTGGGATCTCATTTCCTTATGTTTGAATAATTACACAGACCAACCTGTCTGAATTCAGTGTAACTAAGATCAAAATGCTCTGGCTGGCCAGGCACAGTGGAATGTCCTATAGTCCAAGCTATCTGGGAGACTGAGGCAGAATTGTGGATCAATGGCCAGTCTGAGCCAGAGAAAGAGAGAGAGAGAGGTCCTCAGCATCCATAGTTCCTGACTTGGGAGGCAGATAAACATGTAACTCCATGTGTTCCCCTTCTACATAGAAATAACAGAAATAACAGTTGTACAGGTGCTCTCCAAAGACACTTTCCAAGCCGGGTGTGGTGGCGCACACCTTTAATCCCAGCACTTGGGAGGTAGAGGTAGGAGGAGCATCATCAGTTCAAGGCCACCCTGAAACTACATAAGTGAAACCCTACCTTGAAAAACCAAAAAAAAAAAGATAGTCTTCAAGAGGAGGTGTATATGAGATTAGAAACTCATTTCAAGTTCCCTAGACAAATAAGGACTTAACTGAACTCCAAATACAAAAATATGTACTACAAATGTGTACCATTTCCTTAGTTTTTTTTTTTTTGTTTGTTTGTTTGTTTTTGAGGTGGGGTCTCTCTCTTGTGTATCCTGACCTGGAATTCACTATGTAGTCTCAGAGTGACCTCAAACTCACGGCGATCCTCCTACCTCTGCCTCCTAAATGCTGGGATTAAAGACGTGTGCCACCATACCTGGCCATTTTATTTAGTTTTAAAACATGTTTAGTACAAACTTTAATGTTACTCTGATCTTCAGTGGCCTAGAGGCAGAATACTTTGATGTTTTGATGTATGACTTTAAAAAATCCTTTCTGAATTGCTGGGTGTGGTAGCGCACGCCTTTAATCCCAGCACTCGGGAGGCTGAGGTAGGTGGATTGCCAAGAATTTGAGGCCACCCTGAGATTCCATAGTGAATTCCAAGTCAGTGTGAGCTAGAGTGAGACCCTGTCTTGAAAAAACAAAACAAAACAAAACAAAAATCCTTTCTGAGCAGGGCGTGGTGGTGCACACCTTTAATCCCAGCACTCAGGAGGCCAAGATACAAGGATCTCTGTGAATTTGAAGCCAGCCTGGGACTACAAAGTGAGTTCCAGGTCATCTTGGGCTAGAGTGAGACCCTACCTTGAAAAAAAAATCCATTATGTATAGAAATACTGTTAATTTCCCCAGTTTTTGAAATGTTAGAATCAAATCACTTTAGATTATAAAAGATTAAGATTTGCACAAACCTGTCCTATTTTTGAAACACATATATAAATATAATTTTTAATATTTTATATATATTATATATTTATAGTTTATATATTTGTCAAAATTCAGCCCCACTTTCTCTGATAATAAAAATGTGTGCTTTTAAATATCTGTTATTTAGTTTTATTTATTTAAGAGAGAGGGAGAGAGAGAGAGAGAGAGAGACAGATAGAAAGAATGGGCGTTCCAGGGCTTCAAGCCACTGCAAACAAACTCCAGACGCATGTGCCACCTAGTGCACCTGGCTTATGGGGCTATTGGGGAATGAAACCTGTATCCTTAGGCTTCCTAGGCAAGCATCTTAACTGCTAAGCCATCTCTCCAGCCCCCAGTGTTTTGTTTTTTTATTGCTACTTTTTACATAACATGAAACTAATGAGAATCGACTGCTGCTTTTAGAAACATCTTATTTTTAAAAAATATTTATTTATTTATTTATTTTGAGAGTGACAGAGAGAGAAAGAGGAAGATGGGGTGGGGGGGGAGAATGGGCGTGCCAGGGCCTCCAGCCACTGCAAACGAACTCCAGACGCGTGGGCCCTCTTGTGCATCTGGCTAACGTGGGTCCTGGGGAATCGAGCCTCGAACGGGGGTCCTTAGGCTTCATAGGCAAGCACTTAACCGCTAACCCATCTCTCCAGCCCTAGAAACATCTTATTTAGAGGAAAATATTCTAAGTTTTACCACTTGTTGCCATGCCTTACAAAGATAGGGTCTGTGGTCTACATCAGGATGGCACAAGGTGCTTGAAGGCAGCAGGCCCTTCTGGAGGGTTTGAGCCTTTCTGCATTAGACTTGGCCTTGTTGCAAAGAAGCTGGCGGTACTCGTGGAAAGTTTCTCGAGGAGCCGGGAACATTTCTTCTGAGCAGTACGGCGGAAGTGACTACACATCGCCCCACTGGGCCCGAGCCAGACTCCACTTTTTCCCCGCCAGCCACGCCAATCACCACGGGTCACAGGAGCCGCCAGTCAGCCGCGCACGCATGGCACCCCCTTTGTTAACTGTTTGGTTTTTTTTTTAATATAAACTTTTTTTTTTCTTTATTAGTTAGTTTTGTATTCAGCAAATACAGTCAGTTTGGTACCATTATTAGGCTCATCCGTGACCTACCCCTCCCCTTGGCCCCTCCTTGTTGAGGTATACGGGTCATGCATTGTGGAGTTAGCCCACAGTTATGGGTAAGCTAAATGTCTCTGCATATCATGACCCAACATGTAGCTCTGACATTCTTTCCGCCCCCTCTTCCGCAAAATTTCCCTGAGCCATGTTGGGTTCATTTTTGGTCTGCTTCAGTGATGAGGTGTTGGGGGCCTCTGAGGCTCTGGCTCTCTGATTTGGTAGGAGTTGATTTGTTAACTGTTTTTAATGCTGTCTCTGTAGCATACATCGCATGAGGCTTTGTAGCCCAACCCCTCCTAGGATTTCGACCCCTCTTCTACTCTACCAGTAAACTCTGCTTGAGTACTGTCATTTTCTATTATTCTGCCCTGCTCCGTGGCCATACTCACTGGCCACCGCCAACAGTCCCTTTGAGAAAAGCAGGGTTGCTAAAACCCACGTCTTTCCCATACAAGTTTACTTTCCCTCTACTTTGCTTGCTGTTCTTTCTTTTATGCATACACACGGCGTTGTCACTCCTGGAGGTTTTAGCATCTGGGTTTGAATATAGAGCCTTTTGTAAGGCAGTGACTTCTTGGCAGAATTTCCCAACATGGACATTTAGGCCTGCCATTTGCATAAGCAGGCAGTCCTTAGAACAGATGAAATGAACAGTTACTGTACGTACAGATAGATCCTAACGGGTGCCCGATGTCCCCGTCCCTTGGACCAATTGGCTGTTAATGCAACACGTGGGGTAATTCAGCACTCTGGCATACTCCCTAAACACCACCCTCCCTTCTCCTTCCAGACCCACACACTTCTCCTGGCATCTTCTGCTTCTTTGTCATTGCAGGCAATGCCACTGAGCAGTACCCAGTGCATGTCTCTAGTTCCATTGACAATTAAATTGCATTTCCTTAATGAGTGTGCCACTTGGGAAATCCAACAGGCCTTCATTATCAAGGAGACTCTCAAGTGACACAACTAGGCTTGTAAATTACATCCTCTGCAAAAGACAGCCTGCTTTGAGTGTCGTCAGCTGGACATCTTTGAGGGGTGTGAAGTTGAGGGAGAACTGATGTTTGCTAAGCTGTCCTGGAGCTCAGATGAGACCAGAGTTTCTCGTGAGTAATCATGAAAGGGTGCAGGGGCATGCTAGTGAGCCCCACACCATCCCATCAGACACCCAGACATGCTCGGAGAAGGAAACAACCTGGAATCCTGCCAGCACACTGGCAAACTTTCAGTGGTTGCCCTTGGAATCTGGGGGTGCTTGGTGGTTCTCATGGATGAGAGAAGTCTGTCTGAGTGGCCTAGATTCTACCTGGAATAACTCTGCTTGACCCAGACCTGCTTGTTTTTTTTTCTTTTTAAAATATTTTATTTTTACTTATTTATGAGAGACAGAGAGAGAGAGAGAGAGGGAGAGAGAGAGGGAGAGAATAGGCATGCTAGGGCCTTTAGTCACTACAAACGAACTCCAGATGCATGCACCATCATGTGCATTTAGCTTAAGTGGGTACTGGGGAGCAGAACCTGTGTCCTTAGGCTTTGCAGGCAAGCACCTTAGCTGCTAAGTCATCTCTCCAGTCTTTTTTCCCCCCTTTATAAAATTTATTTATGTAGCTTCTTCCTAGGAATAAAAGATGGCAATACCAAAAGAACTTGAAAACCCCAAACACCCAAACAGGTTATGGACTTATGACATGGTCCTTCAAAATCTTTTAAGTTCCTTTTTAAAAAAAAATATTTTATTTATGAGAGAGGGTGGGAAGAAAGAGAGAATGGGTGTGCCAGGACTTCTAGATCCTACAAGGGAACTCCAGATGCATGCACTACTTTATCTGGCTATATGTGGGTACTGGGGAATTGAATCTGGGTCCTTAGGCTTTGCAGGCAAGCACCTTAACCACTAAGCATCTCTCCAGCCCTAAGTTATTTTTAAAAATACTTATTTTGGGGGCTGAAGAGATGGCTTAGCGGTTAAGTGCTTGCCTGTGAAGCCTAAGGACCCCGGTTCGAGGCTCGATTCCGCAGGACCCACGTTAGCCAGATGCACAAGGGGGCGCACGTGTCTGGAGTTCGTTTGCAGCAGCTGGAGGCCCTGGTGCACCCATTCTCTCTCTCTCTCTCTGCCTCTTTCTCTCTCTGTCTGTCACTCTCAAATAAATAAATAAATAAACAATCCTCGGAGGAGGTCTGAAGATTGGATGGCCAGACACATCCTTACCAGGGCAGGTGTACGGAATCCAGCCCAAGGCCGTAGTTCAGGTCTGCAAGTTGGTCTGCTGACTCAGGTGCCCTGAAGGAAGCCAAACTATCACGCAGTCAGCAGGCCACTCATTCCCCTTTGCAAACAGCCAGGCAGTTCTGGGAGCAGGCAAGGTGTGCCATCAATGACCAGGAAGCAGAGAGGGCAAGTTCCAAAGACGTCCTTTGCCCCAAGCAGGTCCCTACTCTGGCTTTAGGACAATGGGGCCGAGAGGAGGTGACGTGCACCATCAGAGTGCATCATGGGAAGGGGAGGAGAGTTCTAGAATCAGCACCCCCACTTTCTTCTTCCTAATCTGAGCACTCTTAGCTCTGTCATGGCGACAGTAGATGTTTCTTTAACTTTGTTTTTTTTTTTTTTTTTTTTTTTTTTTCTCTCTCTCTATCATTACAACGAGAGTATAAGGAGCCCAAAGTCCTAGTGTTTTCTGCAACATCAATGTAGTGCCTGGACCAAATACCTCAGTGGTTGGGGGTAACTACCTGGTGGGAACATGTGGTTATCAGCATTAACTTCTACAGGTGTCGTGTTGTAAACAGGGCAGATAGAACAACGGATGATTAGTAACTTGAGCCTCAGGCTGGATCTTTCCCAATGATTTTTCTGATTCAATCACAGTGAGGTTCTCCCCTCCCCCATTTTAACTTAACAGGAGAATAACCATTTTATTATTTTAGCTAATGGTCTTCAATTATAGCTTTTTTTTTTTGTTCGGTTTTTCAAGGTAGGGTCTCAGTCTAGTCCAGGCTGACCCAGAATTCACTATGTAGTCTCAGGGTGGCCTTGAACTCACAGTGATCCTCCTACCTCTGCCTCCCCTAGTGCTGGGATTAAAGGCTAAGGCGTACGCCACCACGCCTGGCTCAATTATAGCTTTTTAAAATTGTTCTTTTCAAGGTAGGGTCTTGCTCTAGCTCAGGCTAACCTGGAATTCACTACGTAGTCTCAGGCTAGCCTTGAACTCATGGCAATCTTCCTTCCAAGTGCTGGGATTAAAGGCATGTGCCACCATGCCTGGCCAGTTATAGCTTTTAAAAAATATAATTGATGTAAAACTTTTTTCTCAATACTTGTAAGTTAATTATGGGAATATATCAATTCAGAAAACTGAATAATTGGGCAGCTTCCGGTAAGGCTTGCTTGACCCAGGACTAAACTGTCATTAGGATGGCATTCTCTCTCCATTTCTTTGCCTGGCTGTCTTCAGGATCTCTCCAAGGGCTTGGGGGTGGGTAGAGCTGGCATGAGGAGGTCAACTTCACTAAGTCAGCATTTTCAACACAACCCTGGAATCTGTTCTGACTGGAAATTTTTGGACACATGACCATCCCTGAATCACTGGAATCATGGGATAGGGCACTATGGCTTCTCAGGCTTAGGTGAGTCCGCTTTGTAGATTCAGGCTGTATGGAGGAGAGGGAGGCTTAAAAGAGCTAAATGAAGGCTGTATGAATATTAGAGGCAGGAAATATGCCTGTTCAGCCTGCTAGGGTCATGCCCAGCTGCTTATAACAAAAGAACATAAAGGGGATTTTAAAAGATGGGTCCTGGGCTGGAGAGATGGTTTAGCAGTTAAGGCACTTGCCTGCGAAGTCTAAGGACCAAGTTTCCCCAGTACCCATGTAAAGCAGATGCACATGGTGACGCATGCATCTGAAGTTTGTTTGCAGTGGCTGGAGGCCCTTTCATGCCCATTCTCTCTCTCTCTGTCTCTCTCCCCTCTCTGTCTAATAAATAAAAATGAACAAAAAGATGGTTCCTTTAGGATTTTCCCGTAGCGCTTCTGAAAGCCGTATCCCTCACTATCTCAAGTGGATGCTAGATGTGCAGCACATGGTTACAGGTCAGAGGCAGGAGTAGCTACGTGGAGGGAAAGAGGAGTCCTTCTTGGCTAAGTTCACAGACACACACCTCAGAGCCATGACCAGCTCCAAGGTAGGGAAGACAAGAAAAATGTTCTCTCCGGGCAGCTGAAAAAGTCAGGATTCGGTTACTGAAATCCTTTCAAATGTGTCTCCACTGGCTCCAATAGCATTGAAAACACAACACAGTTCTCTGTTTTATTTGCAGTTTATCCAAAGCTATAGCTGTGGCTCTCTGGATGCTGCCTGTTACCTGGTGTTTGCGTTCTGCAAAGCCTTGGGGTGGTGGTGCATAGACTGACCCCACTGTTCATGTGCATAAACCAGATGCAATGGACTGGAGAGATGGCTTAGTGGTTAAGGGGCTTGCCTGAGAAGCCTAAGGACCCGTGTTCCATTCTCCAGATCCACGTTAGCCTGAGGCACAAAGGTGAGGCAAGCGCAAGGTCGCACATGCCCACTGGGTGGCGCAAGTGTCTGGAGTTCCATTGCAGTGGCCAAGGCTCTGGTGCGCCAATTCTCTCTCTCTCTCTCTCTCTCTCTCTCTAAAATTGAAAAAAAAAAAAAAAAAGAAAGAAAGAAAAGGCAAAGCAACTTGTGCCCATCACACTGAGGGGTGATTGGGGAATTGGACCCAGGCCCAACAGGCTTTGAAGCAGGCACCTTTAACTGTTGAACAATCTCCTTACGTAAGCTGCAACTTGGATCTCCCATTTTACTAATCCTGGTTCCTGGTCGCTACAGCTATCCTTGCTGAGAAATACGAGGGGTTAGACTTCTCCTTAAGTATTGAGGCCAGAGTGGGAGCCCAATACCCATGGGTTGATGACTGCCTTGGCAAGGATAGGTTTGTGATGGAGATGCAGAAAATTAGGTGATGGTGGTGACGGTTAGGTGAATATGACTGAGGTCACTCACGAATAGATTCTCCTGAGCTATGAATTCTTAAATTAGAAACTGCACATCAAGAGGTCCGTGGGCTCCTGTAGCAGAATCTTATTGCAGCTGACACCCCTGGGACTCAGTAGTTTGAGAAGCGATGTTTTCCAGTGAGTCAGCTCTGCATGGCTTCCCCCTTAGCCAGAGCTGTGTACCCTTAAGCTGCGGCGTGCAAGGCCCGTTCCCTCAAAGTTGCCCTCTCTGTGTTTATTTGCATGCAGCAATGTTATTAAATATTTACATTGCTTTAAATGTCTGTGGACAGTGTCTGTGTCACAAACTGTTCCTCCTGCCCTTTCCAGGGCCTGCTGGGTCCCACGTGGCTGGCCTGTCAAGGCTCCTGCTTGCAGCAGATTTCAATTTTGATACGGCTTTTCAACCTTCGCTGTGGCTTTTATTCCTTTCCATTTTCCCAGGACCGTCCACATCTGAGTCAACATGGGGCTGTACGTAATCTGTCCTTGAAGCAGATTTTTGCAGAACCCGTGCCTTCCCACATCCCACCTTTTGTCTTTCTTTTCTCCTACCATGTCCACATAATGGAGTCCTTCCGTGTCCCACAACTCAACCTTAAACAAAGGGCCCCTCCCATCTGTAATCTTGTGTTCTCATCCACTGATTTCTTCCCTGCAGCAGACCCCTACTAACTGCTGTCTTGACTCTTTGGGAGTCTGCCTTCATTCTTTTTCTTTTCTTTAAGACTTACTTTTATCTATTTATTTGAGACAGAGAGAGAGAGAGAGAGAGAGAGGGAAAGAGAGAGAATGGGCATGCTAGGGCCTCTAGCACTACAAATGAACTCCAGACACATGCCACACCATGTGCATCTGACTTACGTGGGACCTGGAGAACTGAACCTGGGCCCTTAGGCTTCCCAGGCATGTGCCTTAACTACTAAGCCATCTCCTCAGCCCCTACCTTCATTCTTTTTTAGAATATATATTTTTTTAATTCTTTTGTTTATTTTATTTATTTATTTGACAGCAACAGACAGAGAGAGAAAGAGGGAGAAGAAGAGAGAGAGAGAGAGAGAGAGAGAGAGAGAGAGAGAGAGAGAGAGAGAGAATGGGCGTGCCAGAGCCTCCAGCCCCTGCAAATGAACTCCAGACACTGTGCACCCCCTTGTGCATCTGGCTAACGTGGGTCCTGGGGAATCAAGCCTCTAACTGGGGCCCTTAGGCTTCACAGGCAAGCGCTAAACTACTAAGCCATCTCTCCAGTCCTGGCCTCTACCTTCATTCTTTAAAAAAAATATTTTATTTATTTATTTGCAGGGAGGGAGAGAGAGAGAGAGAGAGAGGAAGAGGGAGAGGATGGGAATGGGTGTGCTAGGGCCTCGTGTCACTCTAAACAAACTTCAGATGCATGTGCTACCCTGTGCATTTGGTCCTACATGGGTACTGGGGAATCGAACCCTGGCTGTCAAGCTTTGCAAGCAAGTACCTTAACCAGTAAGCCTATCTCTCCAGCCCCTCTCTTCATTTTTTTTTTTTCCGTTTTGTAGTCAGTGAATACAGTCAAGTTTCCAGTTAGTACCATTGTTAGCCTCCTCGCTGTCCTCCGCCCTCCACAGGGACCCTCCTTGTTGTGGAATATGGGTCTTGCATTGTGGGGTTAGCCATCAGTTATGGGTAGGAGGCAATGTCTCTGTGTATCATGACCCAATGTGTGGCTCTGACATTCTTTCTGCCCTCTCTTCCACAAATTTCCCTGAGCCATGTTGGGTTCATTATAGGTCTGCTTCAGTGATGAGGTCTTGGGAGCCTCTGTCTCTCTGGATCTCTGGTTTGGTAGGAGGTGATTGTTCACTGTGTCTATCTCCTTTACCATTGTGCTGGTACCAGGTTCACCAAAAAAAAAAAAAACAAAAACAAAAACAAAAACAAAAACAAAAACAAAAACAAACAAACAACAACAACAACAAAAACAGAACTCTTGATTATTTCCCCAATTATTCTTAGTTTCAGCTGGGGCCTTTTTGAGGTATGATGGGGTGGTTCTCTCTTTAGGATCTGTGTCTATCTGAAAAAAGAGAGGCAAATTCTCTGACAGAGAGTGAAGTTAGCACCAGATATAACCATTATTATTATTTTTTTTTTGGAGAGAATGTAATATGTGTAGGCCCTCTTGTAGCCCACGATTGGTGGGAGCTTGATATGGGTTCCATTCCACTGAGCAGACCAGTTGGCCAAATCAAGAGCAGTTGGTTTCCCACCAGTGGCTGTGTGCCACTATTGCACTTGTGTGAGCAACACGTCAGGTTGTTTGCTGCAGAGTAGCTTAGACCATGAGTTGCCTGGACAGATATTGGTCCTGTTCCCTCAGTCACTCATGTAGCACCTTCTGGCACTAGACACGCTAACTGTCTGGGTACTGACTCTCTTCCAGCTTCCAGCCATGTCACTCCATGTTATGTTCAAATGAAAATAAATGCTGGCGAGGATGTGGAGAAATAGGAACCCTCATCCACTGTTGGTGGGAATGTAAGATGGTACGACCACTGTGGAAAGCAATATGGAGACTCCTAAAAAAGTTGACTATAGAATTACCAACAGACCCAGTTATTCCCTTACTGGGCATTTATCCTAAAAGCTCCACGCCTTAGTTCAGAGAGATTTGCTCAACTATGTTTATAGCTGCTCAATTCGTAATAGCTAAGAACTGGAATCAACCCAGATGTCCATCAATAGACGAATGGATAACTAAGATGTGGTATATCTACATGATGGAATTCTACACAGCAGTAAGGAAAACGATACAATGAAATTTGAAGAAAAATGGTTGAAACTGGAACAGATCATTCTCAGTGAAGCTCTCCCGATCACAGAAAGATAATCGCCACATAGTCTCACTCATCTACAGCTCATAACCTGAATCTACCCAAGAGGCCAGACATATCTAGCAAGCATCTCGAGGACTGGGCAATAGGGTGGGTGGGGAGGGGGTTAGGGTAAGGGAGGGGGGAGGGGACACAAAACTGGACCCAAACGGCAATGGCACCATAAAATTCTATATCCTAAATGACAGACCAAATGGTTGAACCTTCACCAGGCCCTTAGAGGGAACACCTGAATCACAAGGACCTGGAGAGAGTACTATGAAGACTGACCTTAATCTCCTTCTGTTTCAGTTTCTCTCTCTCTCCTCTCTCTCTCTCTCTCTCTCTCTCTCTCCTTTATATTACTTGTCTTTTTCTTCTTTCACTCCTTGGGCACTGACCTGTAACTCCAAGTACTAGCATGTGGCTATCATCCACAATGAGCTCTTGATCAGAGAGACCTACAAGGTTTCCCAAAAGAAGACAGAATTCTGTCAGAGTACTTGATGACCCACCAAAGGGTAGTGGTAAGACCCTCTCTTCATTCTTGACCTTACTCTTCTCCCACCTGGGTTTTACTCAGATACTCACCTGTGCCTGAGGCCTGCCTCCCTTAGCAGAGAGGACTGACCCAGGTCCAGACTCGTTGCTTCTGGCTGCAGGACCCCACATCCTTGCAGTCCCGAGTCTCTGAGATGGGAGCGGTGGAGATCAGCATACTCGGAGTACCTTCCCTGACAGGTGGAGGAGGCAAGTCTGCCTCAGAATCTGACCTGTTTCAAACACAGTCATCTCACTGTATCGTGAACTGGTTCCAGGACCCTTGGAGATAGCAAAGTCTTCAACCCTCAAGGCCCTTATTAAAGTGCTGAAGTATCTGTATAGAATCTGCGTATGTCTTTCTGTACATTTAAAATCATTTCTAAGCTACTCAATACGAATGCTTTGTAAATAGTTTTACAATATAGTTTGGGAATAATGATGACAGAAAAGCGTATATATAAGTTACAGATATTATTTCTTTCATTTTTTAAAATTTATTTTTATTAGAACCACATTCTAACCAACTGAGCTAACCAACCAGATAAAAATATATTTTGAGGCTGGAGAGATGGCTTAGTGTTTAAGGCACTTGCCTGCAGAGCCTAAGAACCCAGGTTTGACTCCCCAGGACTCATGTAAGCCAGAGGCACAAGGTGACACATTCGCACAAGGTCACACAGGTGCACACGGTGGTGCATGAGTTTGATTGCCGTGGCTAGAGGCCTTGGCATGCTGATTCTCTCTTTCTCTCGCTCTCTCTCATTAAAAAGTATATATTTTGGGGCTGGAGAGAGGCATTTGACTGCAAAACCTAAGGACCCATGTTTGGCTTTCCAGATTCCATGTAAGCCAGGTGCACAAGGTGACACACGTGCAAGAGCACACATGTGCACAAGGTGGCACATGCATCTGGAGTTCGAATGTAGTGGCTAGAGGTCCTGGTGTGCCCATTCTCTCTCACACATAAGAAAATACTTTTTTTTTTCCTATTTATTTGCAAGGAGAGAGAGAGAGAAAGACAGAGAGAGAGAGAGAGAGAGAGAGAGAGAGAGAGAGAGAACATGAATGGACACTCCAGGGCCCTTTGCTGCTGCAAATAAATTTTAGACGCATGCACCACTGTGTATCTGGCTTCATGTGAGCATTAGGGAATTAAACCCAGTTCAACCCAGACTGGCAGGATTTGCAAGCAAGCACCTTTAATTGCTGAGCCATCTCCCCTGCCTCACATTCTTTTTAAAAATTTTCTTCTTTTTATTATTTTAATCAGCATACAAAATAACAGGTTCCCTTATGGCATTTTTTTTGGAGAGGGGTTTTCAAGGTAGGTCTCACTCTAGCCCAGGCTGACCTGGAATTCACTATGTAGTCTCAGGGTGGCCTCGAACTGGTGGCGATCCTCCTACCTCTGCCTCTTGAGTGCTGTGATTAAAGGCATGCGCCACCACGCCTGGCCCTTATAGCGTTTTTGATAAGTAACTCAGTTCTGGCTTTGGTTGACCCTTCCACACCTACTCCACTCTAGCATCTCTCTGCAAAAATTAAATACTAAAAAATTAAAACTACCAATCGCTGAAGGGGCTAACAAAACAGTAGAAAATTCACAAAAGAAGAAACACAAATGGCCAATAAGTATTTTTAAAAAGTGTTCAGGGCTGGAGAGATGGCTCAGCAGTTAAGGTGCTTACCCACAAGGCCTAAGGACCCGGATTCAATTCCTCAGTATCCACATAAAGCCAGATGCACAAAGTGGTGCATTCATTCCAGTGGCTAGATACCTTGGCATGCACATTCTCTCTCTTACTGTCTTTTTTCTCTCTCTGCTTGCAAATGAATAAACAAATAATTAATTAATTAAAATAAAATAATAAAAAAGTGTTCAACACCCCTAGACAACAGGGAGATGCAAGTAAAATAACTGACAGATGGATTTTTCATATTTAAGAATTTGTGTGTGCGTGTGTGTGTGTGTATACATACATACACACATACATATTTATTTATTTATCTTGGGGATAGGATCTAAACATGAAATTCATTTGTTTCATATGTAACTTATACACATAGCCTGAAAACATTATTAACAGTTTTATAAAATTTATTTATTTATTTATTTATTTATTTATTTATTATTATTATTATTATTTGAGGTAGGGTTTTATTCTAGTCCAGGCTGACCTGGAATTCCCTGTGTAGTCTCAGAGTGGCCTCGAACTCACGGTAACCCTTCTACCTCTGCCTCCCAAGTGCTGGGATTAAAGGTGTATGCCAACATGCTCGGCTTATAAAATTTATTTTTTAATTTATTTATTTCTTTGCACATGTTTGTGCGTATGGGGGGATGGTGGAGTATGTTTGGGTGCATAAGGGCCTCTTGTTCCTTCAAATGAACACCAGATGCTTGGGCCAATTTTTATTGGCCTTTTGTGTTTCTTATTTTGTGAATTGTCTGTTCATTTCGCCAGTCTATTTGGTGATTGGCAGTTTTCCTTTTATAGTGTTTAACTTTTGCAGTTCTTTGTAGTTCTGGTTATTAGCCCCCCTGTCTGAAGTAAAGCTGGCAAATATTTCTCCTGTTCTTGGTGCATAAAAATTTTAATCACATGCAATCCCATTTGTTAATTTTGGGGGCTTTTTTCCTGTGCTCTTGGAGTCCTATTCAGAAAATTCTTGCCTATGCCTATATCTTTTTAGAAAACTGATTGGTACCTTTTTTCTTCCTTCCCTTCTTCCCCTTCTTTCTCTTTTATTCTTTTTTTTCTAGGTAGGGTCTCACTGTGGCCCAGGCTGACCTGGAATTTGCTATGTAGTCTCAGGATGGCCTTGAACTCACAGCAATCCTCCTACCTCCACCTCCCAAGTGCTAGGATTAAAGGCATGTGCCACCATGCCCGGCTCTTTTATTCTTTTTCTGAGACAGGGTGTTGCCATTTAGCCCAGGATGGCCTCAAATTTGCAATCCTCCTGCATCAACCTCCCAGGTACTGAGATTACAGTTATATGATACTAGATACCCAGCTAGATAACTGATTTTAAGCTTCTCATGGACACGATCAAGCCTGAGTATGTTAGCACAGGACTACATTGGAGATCATCCCAGCTCCAGGAAGGGAAACCCCAAGATAGGAAAAGTGACTAACTTGCCCCAGGGGCTAGAGGTTCTTTCTGCTTTGTGTCCTCCGCAGTATGACAAGGTGCTCAGGAAGCTCACACGTTGTCTCCATCTTAGGGTGCTCTTCCTCCTCTGTCAGGCCCTGCTCAGGCCCCTTTCTGCTGTGTAATTGAAAATGACTCACAGACTAGGCCAGAAATGGAATCAGCAAGCCACATCACTAACTCAGCCTTCCCATGCCTGATGGGATGTGCCTGCCCAGAGTTGGTTAGTTTCATGGGGACCAGAGACAAGGGGCTGTGTCAATAACACGGTGCTGTGGTTTGGATGCGGTTTGCCTCCATGGGTTCTTGCTCTCAAAATTTGTTTCCAGTGTGGTGGTATCATGTCTCCAGAACCTAGAGCTAAATAAACTATGTGGTTTATGGGCCACACAGTCTGTGGTCCTCAGTTTTAGCAGCAGTAAAGGGACAAATGTACAAGGATCTGTGCTGAAGAAGGAAGGAAGGAAGTAAAAAGGAGGGAAGGAGGGAGAGTGGGAATGAAGGAGATGGGAAAAAGATTCCAAACAGCTTAAGTACTCATTACTAGAACAGTGCTTAAATAAATTACAGTAGGAGCTGTACATACAACTAAACACAGTTTTTTAAAAACAATAAGAAAATTATTTATGAGCTCATATAAAAGAAAAAGACAAGTAAAACAGAATACAAAATGTGCTATCATTTATGTTAGAAATCTAGTATATATTTATATTCTTGTAAACAAACAGAAGATTACTGTGGACAGTAAGGGCTAGAGGGCTCTGTACAGGGAAAAACTCAGCCACAGCTGGAAGTTCCCAAGTGGTCAGAGAGCTACATTCTTTTTTATTTTTATTATTTATGTTATTTAAATCTCTCCAAAAGGGAGGGAGATCCTGAAAAATAGGTGGAATTTTTACTTTTTTTTTTTTTTAAATAACAACACTAGTCACTATTTAGGAAGCATTGATGGTGAAGCTTAAAACATAGCCTCTGCTGTAACCAACTCTGTGAGAACAAGCATGTAATTTCCCCAGGAACATGAAGCGTGCACTAAAAGCATGAAGATATTTTACCAGAGTCTCATGGTGGCAAGTACCTGGGCTTCACGTGCAGGTCTGCCTGCATCTGAGCCTAGTAATGAGTATGCAATTGCAACCTTCACGTTAAGTACTATGGAAGCAAATAGCACAGAGGAGACTAGAACTGGAGGAGGGGAAGGGAACCAGGAGGGGGGGGGGAATCTTTCTAAGACTGAGAACTCTAGGGTACCATGACCCCATCTGCCCCAAGACTGATTTCCTGACTTCTGAGGTAGAAGTTGGTCTCATGGCCTTTACCCACAGCCAAACTGAATACTGTCAGAATGGCTATCATAAACAAACAAACAAACAACAACAACAAAAAATAATACCCCCCCGCCAGCAACCAGGCAATAAATGTTGGCAGGGATGTGGGGAAAAAGAAACTTTTATCCATCGTTGGTGAGAGGACAAACTAATACAGCCATTACAGAAATCAGAATGGAGAATTCTCCAAAAGTTAGCAATGGAACTCCCATATGACCCAGCCGTACCCCTCCTGGGCATGTACCCTAAAGACTCCACACTTTACTACAGAGATACTTGCTCGTCCATGTTTATTGCAGCTCTATTTACAATAGCTGAGACTTGGAAATGCCCTAGATGCCCAGAGACAGATGAATGGATCATGAAAATGTGGCACAGGGACACGATGGAATTCAACTCAGTAGAATGGAAAAATGGAATTATGAATTTTCTAAGGGAAATAGATGGATCTGGAAAGAATCACTGAAGTGATTCCTATGCTCAGCCTGCTATCAAATCAAGTCTGTGGGCTGGAACTACTTAGGGGAGGTCTAATGGCCGCGGAAAGCACGTGTCACCATGGGCAGCATTTGTGGGTTAGCAGGAGGTTGTGCCAAGTCCCAAGTGTTGTATCCCTGGGCCTCCTACCAGGAATCTCTCAGTGAGAGACAGGTTGGCTATCTCAGTGAGAGTGAGAGAACCGCTTAAGGGTGTGTGTGTGTGTGTGTGTGTGTGTATACAGATGGAGGAGAAGGAGCCAGCAGGAGCCTGTGGACAATGTCAACCTTCACTCTAAGCTACTGTGGCTTTCATAGAAGTCACACAATCTGGTGTGTGTTTTGAAAAGCAGCCCAGAGGCTCTGGGAGGAAACTATGAGAGGGCGCGAGAGGAGACAGGCAGACTTTGGATGCAGAGACAGGGCTGCTAAGGTTTGTAGCTATGTCTCCTCCAAAGTTCCTGTTGAAACTGAATTGCCAGGGTTACTGTGTTAAGAGGTGGGACCTTGAAGAGATGATGAGGCTATGAGTCTGTCCTCAGGAATATGTTAAAGCTATAATCGTGGGAGTGGGCTACTCGGAAATTCACCCTGATAAGGGGACAAATTTAGCCTATGTTCCTCTCCCTTCTCCCTTTGGTGCCATTCCACCTTCTGCTCTGTGATGGCATAGTAAGAAAGCTGTCACCAGGTGCCAGTCTCTTACTCTTTGACTTTGCAGCTTCTAGACCTCCTGTGGCCTTGTCTGGTTTTGCTCACTATGAATAACCAATTCTGAAGTATTCTGTGAAAGCAGCAGCCTCGGGGTGGGGCGTGTGTGACAGAAAAAGCCAGCGAAGCAAACCCGTGTCTCTCAGGTCTCAGGTCTTCTCCCTCTCAACGAAGAGCCGAGGTCTCACACGCCATCCACATCTCCAGGCAGGTTGTTTCAATTAGCAACAGCAGCCCTGAGAGCTTTGTCAGAATGCTAGGAACTGATAGGAGGTAATGACCACAAGTGGGTTATGAAAGTCAAGTGTCCGTTAAGATGAAAGGTACGCAGGGTGCAGGGGGAGGGCATCGCTCTGCTAGGGTTACCAAGAAGGGGCAAAAGGTGTGAGTACTGTACTGTGTGCTGGTGGATCTCAATAAGAGATGGTAAGGGTTGGAGAGATAGCTTAGCACTTAAAGGTGCTTGCTTGCAAAGCCTGGCAGCCCAGGGTTCAATTCCCCAGCCACTTACATAAAGCTCAATGTGCATTCATTTGCAGTGGCAAAAGATCTTGGCACATGCACACATGTGTACTTGCAAATAAGCAAATATTTTTAAGCAAAATAATTGACATATCATAGTAGCACGACTCCTTTTCTGTAACAAGTATCCTTTTTATATTATGAGGGGACCAGGCCACATTCTCACAGTTTGTTATGAAATATTTCTTTCTTTCTTTCTTTCTTTCTTTCTTTCTTTTTTTTTTTTTTTTTGGTTTTTCGAGGTAGGGTCTCACTCTAGCCCAGGCTGACCTGGAATTCACTATGGAGTCTCAAGGTGGCCTCGAACTCACAGCGATCCTCTTACCTTTGCCTCCCGAGTGCTGGGATTAAAGGTGTGCGCCACCACGCCCGGCATGAGGTATTTCTTAACTACTGTCAGATTATCACATTGGAACAAGGAACAAATGGGTTCCAATCTTGACTTTCAAATCTAAGAGTGCAAAAAAAATAAATAAATAAACGTAAAGATGCATGATTACAATCAGTGTCCCTACTCCCAAATTGCTGGATCTCTGGGAAAGAAAAGGAAGAACGAGAAAGGTGACGAGTAAGGATAATAAAGGTGACAGGCTGAGAGAACCCGACAAGACACAGAACCCGGGGCTCACTGGCCTGGAAGACCAGAATGCTGTCCTCACCTGTAGGTTGTGGGCCCCAAGACTGTGAGGGTTCCATGGAGGTATACCCACTCATTTGTAGCACCAGGAGATGAGGTGAGTGTCCTTGTAGACAGCACCGAGAAGTGCCTACCACCGGCTGCCTCTCTAACATCCATGGACATCTGTGCTGCCAAGACATTGCTCAGCCTTCATCAGACTTAGCCAGGCAGAGCTCTGCCCTCTCGGCCCCCATGAACGGTCAGAAGATTGTGGAAGACACAAGGCCCCTCCTTCTATGCATTGGTGGGATTAAACAGGAGTGGTTGAACTCTCTCATTCATGTACATATGATTCTCTGAGTTGTTGTGTTTGAGGGCTTTGATTTTGTACTCATAATGAAGTTTTTTTTTTTTTTTGAAAAAAACAACACCACCCAGACCTGATTTTCCTAAATCCATAATATATTTCAGAGATCTTTCCTTATCAGAACACATAGGACTACCTTGTTCTTTAAAACAGCCACAAAATAATCTGAAACATGGTGACAGTTTTATTTAATGAACCTCTACTGATGTGTATTCTATCATTACCAGGTTCACATTTATAAGCGTCTGTTATGGCGATTAGCCTGTTTTCATTGTGTGTCTTTGAACTTTTGCAGTATTGAGTACTTGTATCAGGTTTTGATAATTTTTGCTATGTTGCCATATTTTTAAAACTAGTGCCTGCGGCTCCCAAAAAAGGGGGAACCCCGTTAGGGGCTCCTAGCTCCAACTGGCCAGCAGTCGAAGCTGTCCCAGAGGTTGCCGCACAACGTGGTGGGTGTAGTTCTCCTGAGTACCTGTGGAAGCAAAAAGTTAGTAGGGAAGGGATGACTCCAGACAAGGGATGAGGTCTGAGGCGCTTTATTTCTGGGGGCGAAACCTTTTATGCAGTTGGAGGCAGGAAGAAAGGGTGAGGGGGAAGAGAAGGAGGAGTGAGAGAGGGGCGTCCAATCAGTAGTTGCCAAGACAGTCTTTTGTGGTATCACATTGCACAAGGGAAGCGGTCAGGGACCACTGACATGTTCTGCACGTACACATTTCGATGGTATGCAAGATAAGTTGTTTTCACAGATCAGTTCCCAAGAGTATGCACACACAAAATTCTTCCTGAGTAACTGTTAAACCCATAGGAATTTCCTGTATCCAATGTTTTCTTAAGTCTGTTCTATATCATGGCCATGACTACTTGTTTGATCAGAGTGAAGGTGGGGGCAAGACGGCAGCGCTTGATTTACTCAAGCCTGTCTTGTGACAGTTAAATTTGGTTTGCACACATCCTGTTTGGCAAGCCTTCAGGCAGCTGCTTGTTTCAATCTTGCAGGAAAGGCAGGCAGGAAGTCAGCCAAAGGTTAGTGGCGGAGAGCTGAGGAGGGGGAGGTCTTCATGGTTCCCGACATCTCCCCCGTTCCTGTTTTAAAAATGGATGGAGGTGGCTAGGAAGGCTGCCCCGGGCAAGGTTACCGGCTGGGTGCTGCCTCGACCGGGTTCCTAGCGGCGACAGAGTCGTCTCCACGTGCCCGCGATTCGAGACTTGAGCGAGCGAGGCTGATTGCTGATTTTTTGAAACATCTCGAATTTTAAGGCGGGAGGAGGAGCGGCAGGTTCTTCATCAGTATTGAGCTGTTGGTACATCACTGCGGGGTGGCTTTTAGTAGCGTCATCTATTTGTTTCTTTACAAATCCAGTGAGTCTTCGGAAGGCCCATGGGCCAAAGGATATGAGCAAAAGGAAGCCAATAAAGGGTCCCAGAAAGGCTGGGAGTAAAGTCGACAACCACGGGGTCGTCGAGAACCAATTCTTGTACCAACTTTCACTCTGATCAATCTCCCTACGTCTCTCCTCCAGGCTATCCTCAATGCGTTTAATGCTATCTCTGACTAGTCCTGTTTCATCCTTAAACACGCAGCATTCCTCTTTTAAGGCGGCGCAAACTCCCCCTTCCTTTAAAAAGGCAAGATTAAGACCACGGCGGTTTTGAAGAACCATTTCTGCAAGAGAATTAACAGTATTAGTAAGGTATTTAAGTCCTTGTTTAAGTTCGGCAATATCAGAGTCAACCTTGCGTTGAAGAACCGCTAGGTGGCGGTATTGGTCGTGGGTTTGAACGAGGGAAGCGATGCCCGTGCCGGCACCTGAGGTGCCCAGGGCTAGGAGGACACCAACAGTGATGGCAGTGATGGGCTCGCGTTTGGAGCGGCGGTAGCCAGGGCCGGACAGGCGAGACGGTAACAGGTCCTCGGTGTGATGGACGGAGAGGCGGGGAAGGAGAAGAATAAGAACACAATAATCATGAGTGGCAACAAAGGCATCAATAATGATGTGAGGAGAGAGGCCCGAGGCACAGGCAAAATAAGTGCCGTTGGGGGCGAGGAGGAAAGGGTTACGAAATTGTCCCGGAAGAACCAGTGTCGAGTTGCAAGTAGAGTCAAGTTGTGGGGGCAAACGAGTATGATTGGGGCGGAGGCAGAGGCCAGAGCCCACAACTTGACTGACCGTGATGGCGTGGTCGTTGTCCATACCCCAGGGGAGAGCGTGTGGGTCAGAGGTGGGTAGGGGGGTGTCCAGGACCGCGACTCCTTCATAAAACGGAGGGGCAGGAGAGAAGCAGATCCAGCATTCTTTGTAGGCAGGATCGGTGATGGCCATGGCAGAGGCATTCATGAGGTCCAGGAGGCGAGAAGCATCAGAGGGGGCACCGGGAGGAATGGTGAGTTGTAAAGGGGAGTCACTAGCGGGTGTGAGAAGGCGGGTGGGGACATGTGAAGGGATCGGGGGAAGGGATGGCCGGGGGGTGGGGGGGGCGAGGAGGGGTGGTGTTTGGTTGGGGTGCTTGCAGGATATTGGGGCCTAAGGAGAAAGGGCGGCGGGGGCGTGGTAGGGAGGTAAGAAGTTGGACTGTGAAAAGGAGGCCAGGGTCCGTTCCGGAGGTGTAGAGGCGAAGGCCCCAGTGATGTGGGCGCGTCCATTTGGACTTATCCCTGCCGGCTTTGGTAAAGGAAATAGTGAGAGGGTTGCACCAGTGGCTCGGCGAAGAGCGGCAAGTGAGGGGGCTGTGATGTCGGCGGACGGAAATAAGATCCCAAGAAGAAGAGGGGTGCCAGGAGGTGTCGCCAGAGGTCTCACAACCCCAAGAGGCACAAAAATAAGCGTCGTGGTGACCACAGTTAGACTGTAAGGAACGAGGACGGTGATCACCGGGACAGACATAAATTGGAACGGAGCGCAAGGCATCGCGACGCCGGGGATGGTTGCATTTCGGTGCGTCATCATCAACCGCGAGGCCCCCGGAGAGGGGCCCCGGGCGGGGGAGGAAAGAATTGGGTGTACCCCAGACTTTGTCAGCGCCAAGGGCTAGGGCACAGAGGTCTACCTGGAGCGGGGACCACGGGGGTTCGGAGGAAATGGAGGTGGTGACGTTAGCAACATCGCCTGCTTCATTGATGATAAGCCAGGTATAATTATATAAGGTGTATGGTGAGGGCTTACGGGGGTTGCGGGCACAAAGTATCGGAGGAAGGGACAAA
Source organism: Dipus sagitta (assembly GCA_036346955.1). Lineage (NCBI taxonomy): Eukaryota > Metazoa > Chordata > Mammalia > Rodentia > Dipodidae > Dipus > Dipus sagitta. Next base: position 43,189,001 of record CM070777.1, on the reverse strand, counting down.
TGTAGGAGCAGCGGGATCCAGACAAGAAGACGCAGGAGCAGTACTGGCTGGGCCCGTGTCGTCATGGCGAGGTGATGTTGGGTTTTCTGAAAAAGAAACAGAGGGGAGAACCTCAGGGGCCGGGTCCCTGGGCGGAGTGAACGGCTTAATGAAGCGCTCAGGGAGCCATCTAGTTTCGTCTGTGTCTGGGTTATGGACACAGGCATGACCTTTGCCCCAAATGAGAACAGGATGTGGGCCAAGCCAAGCGCCTGTGCGAACATCTTTCCACAGAACAGTGGAAAAGGAAGTGGCTGAGGCGGGGTGCCAGAGGCGCTCAGCTGCAGATTTTCCATGTGTGTCAAGGGTGAGGAAGTTAAGAACGAAAAGTGCATGATGGAGCAAATTTCGGGGGGTGAGCTTGTGCCCATGAAAAACAAGATCTTTGGAGGAAAGTTTGTGTAGCATGTTTTTGAGGGTAGAGTGAGCCCTCTCAACAATGCCTTGACCTTGGGGATTGTGGGGAATGCCGAATTTGTGACAAATCCCGAATTTTGATAGGAAGTCTTTCACCTTTGCTGATGTATAAGCAGGACCATTGTCGGACTTCACAGTTTTTGGGGTACCCAAGATGGAGAAGCAGTGGATAAAATGTGCCACTACATCTTTGGCAGCTTCCCCCGTGTGGAGGGATGCACAGAGAAAACCACTGAAGGTATCAATGGACACATGAACATACTTAAGAGAGCCAAAAGGCTGAAAGTGAGTGACGTCTGTTTGCCAGAGGGCCCCGGGTATAAGGCCTCGGGGGTTAACCCCAGTGAGGGGTTCGGGGAGAAGAGAGAGACAGGAATGACAGGCTTTTACAATGTCTCGAGCCTGATCCCTGGTAATGGAAAACATGTAGCGCAGGGTTTGCGCGTTAAGATGATGAAGGGCATGAGCCCTCTGGGCCTTCTCAAAAGGAGAAGGGGAGAGAGAAGAGAAAATGGCTGCCATGGCTAAGATGGAGGACGGTCTGGTGGCAGCGTCCACCTGAGCGTTGCCTTCCGCGAGGGCACCAGGCAATGAGGAATGGGCGCGAATGTGTGCGATAAAGAAGGGGTTGGAGCGTGCCAGGATAAGTTGCTGAATCTGGGAAAAGAGCTGAAAGGCCGTGGTAGAGGGTTTAATAAAGGGAACTGTTTCCAAGAGTGGAATAGAATGAGCAATATATGCACTATCAGTGTAGAGGTTAAAAAGGGGAAGAGACAAGAGTGAAGGCTTGCAGAATGGCAAAGAGCTCGACGTGTTGAGCAGATTTGTAGTCAGTGGGAAAGGAGGAAACCTTGCCATTAATGGAGACAGCAGCGGTGCCTGAGGAGCTGCCATCCGTAAAAATAGAAACAGCAGCTGGGATAGGCGAGGGCCGAGAGAGGGTAGGGAAGATGACTGGATGATGGTTAAGAAACTGTATAAGTTTGTCAGAAGGGTAATGGGAAAGAATGTGACCAGGGTAGGAGGTAAGAAATAGTGCCCAGTCAACAGAGTGAAGCTGCAGGTGTAGGAGGTTTTGGGGGGTATAAGGAACAATAATAGAGTGGGGGTAAATACCAAAAATTTTAACAGAGAGGGTAAGGCCCTGGCGGAGCAAAGAAACAACAAGGTCAGGGTATGTAGCAAGAACTTTGGAAGGGGTGGAGGGGAGATGGACCCAGTAGAGAGGAGCATTCTGATAAAACACTGCCGTGGGGGCAAAGGTGGTCGCAAGAACGATGAATTGCAAAGGAAGCTTGGGGTCAAAGTAGGAGAGGGATTGTCCCTGGATGGCTTGTTCAACAAGGTTGAGGGCTGAGCGGGCTTCGGGGGTGAGAGATCGGGGGGAAGTGGGGTTAGAGTCACCTTGAAGAATGTCAGTTAAGGGCTTGAGGTCTCCAGTAGAGAGTTTCAGGTAGGGACGAAGCCAGGTGATGTCCCCTAAAAGCTTTTGGAAGTCATGGTAAGTTTTTAAGTGTGAGGTGCGGAGCTGGAGTTTTTGCGTGCGGACAGTAGAAGGGAGGAGTTCAAAACCAAGAAAAAGGTGAGGAGGATGCAGTTGAACCTTGTCCTGGGAAATGGAAAAGCCGTGAGCCTGTAAAGAGGAAACGAGGTGGGATGCAGCGCGCAGGAGAGCATCAGGATCGGGACCGAGGAGTAAAATGTCATAACCCTTCAAAATGTTTTCCATTTAATTTTAAAGTTAATTTTGGACGTTCCTTACTGATAGGTTGAACCCAGTAAGCATCTGATGAACCAAATCCTTGAGTCCCTCGACCCTGAACATTAGCAACCCTTCCAGTTCTTATCATAGGAAGGAGCAACAATTGAGCTATTCTCTGACCAGGCAATATTGTAAAGATTGTTTTTGGAGAAGACACCATAATTTTAAGTTCTCCTGTGAAATCTGCATCAATAACTCCAGGTGCTATTTGTAATCCCTGCATAGTACTGCTACTTCTTCCCAAAATTAAGCCTACACTGTCCTTTGGCAGTGGGCCACATACTCCGGTAGGCAATGCTTGAAGTCCCATTTCTGGAGTCAATACTGTGTAGGTGGAGGAACTGAGGTCGAGTCCGGCACTCCCTGGGGTGGCTCGGAGAAGTTGGGAGACTGGCTGTAACTGGCTGTTTGAGGAACGAACTGAATTTCCCCATAAACTTGTCTTTGCGGGGCCTGGGGCTGGCCCCTCCTCCCGTTTCCCTGCTGCTGGACAATAGGGTTGCCATCTCTATCTGTTTGAGATCTACATTCCTTTGCCCAGTGTTTTTCTCTTCTGTACCTTGGGCAAAGACCAAAAGCTGGATTATTGGGAGTTCCATTTTTTCTTTTAATTGGACAATCTTTTTTTATATGTCCTAATTTTCCACAAGAAAAGCACTTGCCAGATCTTGCTGCAGTGGCGGCCATTTGAAAAGGAATTCCTTGTAATGCTGCAGCCATGGCTATCCCCTGCGTATAGCTAGGGCCAATATCAGCACATAATCTAATATATCCTTGTAGATCAACTTTCTTTCTATAAGGCCGTACAGCTGCTTTGCAAGCACTATTTGCATTTTCATAAGTAAGCTGTTTTACAAAGTCCATACCAGCGCCAGCATCTCCAAATACTCTCCCTGCTGTTTTTATCAATCTATCAACAAAATCAGCATAATTCTCATCAGGACCCTGTATAATCTTAGTTAAATTCTCCCCCACAGCCTCTCCTTTTGAAGGAAGAGTAAACCACGCTTTACGAGCTGCTGTGGCTATTTGTTGATAAACAGCACGGGGATATACAATTTGATTGTCATTTCCAGCATAGTTTCCTTCCCCAGTAAGCATATCAACATTCCAATTACCATTTCCTGCCTGTTGATTCAACATTGCAGTCTTTTTGCATAACATATAGAATTCTACTTTCCAAATTAAATATTCTCCTCCTGATAAACAAGCTTTGCCTATAGATTTTCAAGTAACAGGACATTAAGATGCCAAAATTGAGACAGTTACTTTACATACAATAGAGGAGAATCTGGTCTTTTCTGAGCTAAAACAGCTAGCTAAATATTAATATAACCCTTGATAAATCTTTTTGAAAGAAAAAACATTATTTGACAATCAATGATTTTGGCTTAAACTTGATAGCTATTGATTTCATGTATCACAGAAATTTTTATTAACATAAAACAATTTTATGTTTTACTCATGAATTAAATTTGATAAAGCTTAAGCAAGCTATCCCAACATATTTAGTTTAAAAACCTCTAACTTTAGGCATGGTGTTTAGGTTTAGCCTGAATATTTCTTTCTTTTTTTTCCTTTCTTTCTTTCTTTCTCTTTTTTTTTTTTTTTAAACATCCGCACACCTTTATTTACATATTTTAACATTCTGATCTAAGTACCACTCAAAAGCATTTTTTAATGAGCATTCTATGTCCCAACATTGAAAAATTCCTTTCCAGTTCCTTAAATCAATTCATCTCACCACATTGTTAACCATCTTTCTTATAAGGCTATTAAAAAATTACAGCAAATTGATTCTAGAAGAGAAAGGGGTGTCACCTGTGTTCATCTCATCTCTTTAGTCACAAACAGTCACAAACACGACACGACTAGCAAGCACAATGAGCACACATAAAGACATACACACACACACAAAGGTTAGTTCAGACATTTAATGTCTTCCTGAAGGACGGCACCAGGGCCGCGCCCAGCTGGAGGGGGGGTGCGTGGGGGCGCAGCGGTGGGAGCGGCGACAGAGGAAGCAGGAGAAGGGGGGGGGGCGAGAGGGAGATGGGAGGGAGCCGAGAGCGCGTTCGAGGCGGTCGGCGATGTTTTGGAGACCAGCCTGCGAGCGAGTAATCATGGGATGAGTAGAGGAGGAGGAAGCGGCGGCGGGGGATGAAGATGGGACGGCTGCACCAGAGTCTGGGGCATGAGGGGGCTGGGGGGGGTCGAAGAATCGCGGGATAGGCTTGTAAAGCAGAGGGAGCGGGTGGGGGAGGAGCGTCGGGGGCAGAGACGCAGGACAGAAGGCGGTCCAAAGAGGAGGAGATTTCCTGAATTGCGAGGTGAAATTGAGTGGGGGATAGAGGGGGAGAGGGCAATGGCTGAGAGCGGGGATCGTAGGCGGCTGCAGCCGTATCTAAAGCGGCTGCATCCTCAGGAGAGAGCGGCTCCGGAGAGGGGGCGCGAGCGAGCGCCACAAAGGAGGACGCAGGATCGGAAGGAGCAGAGGGCTTAGAGGGAGCGGGAGCGTAAGGTGGCGGATAGGAAACGGTAGACTGAGAGTCCTCGGAGGGGGATACGGGTGTGTGGGAGCGAGACGCGGAGGTTAAGGCAGCCTGTCCTGCCTTGAGAATGTCGGCGCAAGAGGATGAAATGGGGGCGGCAGTAATAATGCCGTCCAGGAGTTGCCAGTATTTAAGGATGCAATCTTTAAAAGCAGGATCATTCTGTTTGTCGCAGAAGGCGGTGAGATCTTTACCTATGGTGAGCCAGGTAGAGCGGGCGATCTTAGGGGCAGTGAAGACAAACCAGGGAGAGGCCCGGTGAACGACATTAAGAAATTGACAGAGATCAGCCTTGGAAACATGGACCTTGCGAGAAACGAGCTCGTCCTGGAGGGATTGGAGGAAACGAGCCTCGGAACTAAGGGAAGAGCCCATGGCGAAGGGCGGGGGCCAGAGGCCGAGAAGAAGGGGACTCGCGAGGGAGTCGAAGGGGTCCCAAGTGGGACGAACAGGGGCTCAGAAAAGAGCCGGAGGGGTCCCGAAGGGGACGGGGGTCGACTAAGGGGTGACAAAGTCACGAATGTGCGCACAAAGGGGAGAAACCACGCGAAAAAAAAGGGGGGTCTTACCCGAGAAGAAATTGGGGGCGTGGAATCCCGAACTAACCGTCGACCGGTAAGGAGAAGAAGACACGCACGTTGGGCGCCAGATGCGGCTCCCAAAAAAGGGGGAACCCCGTTAGGGGCTCCTAGCTCCAACTGGCCAGCAGTCGAAGCTGTCCCAGAGGTTGCCGCACAACGTGGTGGGTGTAGTTCTCCTGAGTACCTGTGGAAGCAAAAAGTTAGTAGGGAAGGGATGACTCCAGACAAGGGATGAGGTCTGAGGCGCTTTATTTCTGGGGGCGAAACCTTTTATGCAGTTGGAGGCAGGAAGAAAGGGTGAGGGGGAAGAGAAGGAGGAGTGAGAGAGGGGCGTCCAATCAGTAGTTGCCAAGACAGTCTTTTGTGGTATCACATTGCACAAGGGAAGCGGTCAGGGACCACTGACATGTTCTGCACGTACACATTTCGATGGTATGCAAGATAAGTTGTTTTCACAGATCAGTTCCCAAGAGTATGCGCACACAAAATTCTTCCTGAGTAACTGTTAAACCCATAGGAATTTCCTGTATCCAATGTTTTCTTAAGTCTGTTCTATATCATGGCCATGACTACTTGTTTGATCAGAGTGAAGGTGGGGGCAAGACGGCAGCGCTTGATTTACTCAAGCCTGTCTTGTGACAGTTAAATTTGGTTTGCACACATCCTGTTTGGCAAGCCTTCAGGCAGCTGCTTGTTTCAATCTTGCAGGAAAGGCAGGCAGGAAGTCAGCCAAAGGTTAGTGGCGGAGAGCTGAGGAGGGGGAGGTCTTCATGGTTCCCGACATCTCCCCGTTCCTGTTTTAAAAATGGATGGAGGTGGCTAGGAAGGCTGCCCCGGGCAAGGTTACCGGCTGGGTGCTGCCTCGACCGGGTTCCTAGCGGCGACAGAGTCGTCTCCACGTGCCCGCGATTCGAGACTTGAGCGAGCGAGGCTGATTGCTGATTTTTTGAAACATCTCGAATTTTAAGGCGGGAGGAGGAGCGGCAGGTTCTTCATCAGTATTGAGCTGTTGGTACATCACTGCGGGGTGGCTTTTAGTAGCGTCATCTATTTGTTTCTTTACAAATCCAGTGAGTCTTCGGAAGGCCCATGGGCCAAAGGATATGAGCAAAAGGAAGCCAATAAAGGGTCCCAGAAAGGCTGGGAGTAAAGTCGACAACCACGGGGTCGTCGAGAACCAATTCTTGTACCAACTTTCACTCTGATCAATCTCCCTACGTCTCTCCTCCAGGCTATCCTCAATGCGTTTAATGCTATCTCTGACTAGTCCTGTTTCATCCTTAAACACGCAGCATTCCTCTTTTAAGGCGGCGCAAACTCCCCCTTCCTTTAAAAAGGCAAGATTAAGACCACGGCGGTTTTGAAGAACCATTTCTGCAAGAGAATTAACAGTATTAGTAAGGTATTTAAGTCCTTGTTTAAGTTCGGCAATATCAGAGTCAACCTTGCGTTGAAGAACCGCTAGGTGGCGGTATTGGTCGTGGGTTTGAACGAGGGAAGCGATGCCCGTGCCGGCACCTGAGGTGCCCAGGGCTAGGAGGACACCAACAGTGATGGCAGTGATGGGCTCGCGTTTGGAGCGGCGGTAGCCAGGGCGGACAGGCGAGACGGTAACAGGTCCTCGGTGTGATGGACGGAGAGGCGGGGAAGGAGAAGAATAAGAACACAATAATCATGAGTGGCAACAAAGGCATCAATAATGATGTGAGGAGAGAGGCCCGAGGCACAGGCAAAATAAGTGCCGTTGGGGGCGAGGAGGAAAGGGTTACGAAATTGTCCCGGAAGAACCAGTGTCGAGTTGCAAGTAGAGTCAAGTTGTGGGGGCAAACGAGTATGATTGGGGCGGAGGCAGAGGCCAGAGCCCACAACTTGACTGACCGTGATGGCGTGGTCGTTGTCCATACCCCAGGGGGAGAGCGTGTGGGTCAGAGGTGGGTAGGGGGGTGTCCAGGACCGCGACTCCTTCATAAAACGGAGGGGCAGGAGAGAAGCAGATCCAGCATTCTTTGTAGGCAGGATCGGTGATGGCCATGGCAGAGGCATTCATGAGGTCCAGGAGGCGAGAAGCATCAGAGGGGGCACCGGGAGGAATGGTGAGTTGTAAAGGGGAGTCACTAGCGGGTGTGAGAAGGCGGGTGGGGACATGTGAAGGGATCGGGGGAAGGGATGGCCGGGGGGTGGGGGGGCGAGGAGGGGTGGTGTTTGGTTGGGGTGCTTGCAGGATATTGGGGCCTAAGGAGAAAGGGCGGCGGGGGCGTGGTAGGGAGGTAAGAAGTTGGACTGTGAAAAGGAGGCCAGGGTCCGTTCCGGAGGTGTAGAGGCGAAGGCCCCAGTGATGTGGGCGCGTCCATTTGGACTTATCCCTGCCGGCTTTGGTAAAGGAAATAGTGAGAGGGTTGCACCAGTGGCTCGGCGAAGAGCGGCAAGTGAGGGGGCTGTGATGTCGGCGGACGGAAATAAGATCCCAAGAAGAAGAGGGGTGCCAGGAGGTGTCGCCAGAGGTCTCACAACCCCAAGAGGCACAAAAATAAGCGTCGTGGTGACCACAGTTAGACTGTAAGGAACGAGGACGGTGATCACCGGGACAGACATAAATTGGAACGGAGCGCAAGGCATCGCGACGCCGGGGATGGTTGCATTTCGGTGCGTCATCATCAACCGCGAGGCCCCCGGAGAGGGGGCCCCGGGCGGGGGAGGAAAGAATTGGGTGTACCCCAGACTTTGTCAGCGCCAAGGGCTAGGGCACAGAGGTCTACCTGGAGCGGGGACCACGGGGGTTCGGAGGAAATGGAGGTGGTGACGTTAGCAACATCGCCTGCTTCATTGATGATAAGCCAGGTATAATTATATAAGGTGTATGGTGAGGGCTTACGGGGGTTGCGGGCACAAAGTATCGGAGGAAGGGACAAATGTAGGAGCAGCGGGATCCAGACAAGAAGACGCAGGAGCAGTACTGGCTGGGCCCGTGTCGTCATGGCGAGGTGATGTTGGGTTTTCTGAAAAAGAAACAGAGGGGAGAACCTCAGGGGCCGGGTCCCTGGGCGGAGTGAACGGCTTAATGAAGCGCTCAGGGAGCCATCTAGTTTCGTCTGTGTCTGGGTTATGGACACAGGCATGACCTTTGCCCCAAATGAGAACAGGATGTGGGCCAAGCCAAGCGCCTGTGCGAACATCTTTCCACAGAACAGTGGAAAAGGAAGTGGCTGAGGCGGGGTGCCAGAGGCGCTCAGCTGCAGATTTTCCATGTGTGTCAAGGGTGAGGAAGTTAAGAACGAAAAGTGCATGATGGAGCAAATTTCGGGGGGTGAGCTTGTGCCCATGAAAAACAAGATCTTTGGAGGAAAGTTTGTGTAGCATGTTTTTGAGGGTAGAGTGAGCCCTCTCAACAATGCCTTGACCTTGGGGATTGTGGGGAATGCCGAATTTGTGACAAATCCCGAATTTTGATAGGAAGTCTTTCACCTTTGCTGATGTATAAGCAGGACCATTGTCGGACTTCACAGTTTTTGGGGTACCCAAGATGGAGAAGCAGTGGATAAAATGTGCCACTACATCTTTGGCAGCTTCCCCCGTGTGGAGGGATGCACAGAGAAAACCACTGAAGGTATCAATGGACACATGAACATACTTAAGAGAGCCAAAAGGCTGAAAGTGAGTGACGTCTGTTTGCCAGAGGGCCCCGGGTATAAGGCCTCGGGGGTTAACCCCAGTGAGGGGTTCGGGGAGAAGAGAGAGACAGGAATGACAGGCTTTTACAATGTCTCGAGCCTGATCCCTGGTAATGGAAAACATGTAGCGCAGGGTTTGCGCGTTAAGATGATGAAGGGCATGAGCCCTCTGGGCCTTCTCAAAAGGAGAAGGGGAGAGAGAAGAGAAAATGGCTGCCATGGCTAAGATGGAGGACGGTCTGGTGGCAGCGTCCACCTGAGCGTTGCCTTCCGCGAGGGCACCAGGCAATGAGGAATGGGCGCGAATGTGTGCGATAAAGAAGGGGTTGGAGCGTGCCAGGATAAGTTGCTGAATCTGGGAAAAGAGCTGAAAGGCCGTGGTAGAGGGTTTAATAAAGGGAACTGTTTCCAAGAGTGGAATAGAATGAGCAATATATGCACTATCAGTGTAGAGGTTAAAAAGGGGAAGAGACAAGAGTGAAGGCTTGCAGAATGGCAAAGAGCTCGACGTGTTGAGCAGATTTGTAGTCAGTGGGAAAGGAGGAAACCTTGCCATTAATGGAGACAGCAGCGGTGCCTGAGGAGCTGCCATCCGTAAAAATAGAAACAGCAGCTGGGATAGGCGAGGGCCGAGAGAGGGTAGGGAAGATGACTGGATGATGGTTAAGAAACTGTATAAGTTTGTCAGAAGGGTAATGGGAAAGAATGTGACCAGGGTAGGAGGTAAGAAATAGTGCCCAGTCAACAGAGTGAAGCTGCAGGTGTAGGAGGTTTTGGGGGGTATAAGGAACAATAATAGAGTGGGGGTAAATACCAAAAATTTTAACAGAGAGGGTAAGGCCCTGGCGGAGCAAAGAAACAACAAGGTCAGGGTATGTAGCAAGAACTTTGGAAGGGGTGGAGGGGAGATGGACCCAGTAGAGAGGAGCATTCTGATAAAACACTGCCGTGGGGGCAAAGGTGGTCGCAAGAACGATGAATTGCAAAGGAAGCTTGGGGTCAAAGTAGGAGAGGGATTGTCCCTGGATGGCTTGTTCAACAAGGTTGAGGGCCTGAGCGGGCTTCGGGGGTGAGAGATCGGGGGGAAGTGGGGTTAGAGTCACCTTGAAGAATGTCAGTTAAGGGCTTGAGGTCTCCAGTAGAGAGTTTCAGGTAGGGACGAAGCCAGGTGATGTCCCCTAAAAGCTTTTGGAAGTCATGGTAAGTTTTTAAGTGTGAGGTGCGGAGCTGGAGTTTTTGCGTGCGGACAGTAGAAGGGAGGAGTTCAAAACCAAGAAAAAGGTGAGGAGGATGCAGTTGAACCTTGTCCTGGGAAATGGAAAAGCCGTGAGCCTGTAAAGAGGAAACGAGGTGGGATGCAGCGCGCAGGAGAGCATCAGGATCGGGACCGAGGAGTAAAATGTCATAACCCTTCAAAATGTTTTCCATTTAATTTTAAAGTTAATTTTGGACGTTCCTTACTGATAGGTTGAACCCAGTAAGCATCTGATGAACCAAATCCTTGAGTCCCTCGACCCTGAACATTAGCAACCCTTCCAGTTCTTATCATAGGAAGGAGCAACAATTGAGCTATTCTCTGACCAGGCAATATTGTAAAGATTGTTTTTGGAGAAGACACCATAATTTTAAGTTCTCCTGTGAAATCTGCATCAATAACTCCAGGTGCTATTTGTAATCCCTGCATAGTACTGCTACTTCTTCCCAAAATTAAGCCTACACTGTCCTTTGGCAGTGGGCCACATACTCCGGTAGGCAATGCTTGAAGTCCCATTTCTGGAGTCAATACTGTGTAGGTGGAGGAACTGAGGTCGAGTCCGGCACTCCCTGGGGTGGCTCGGAGAAGTTGGGAGACTGGCTGTAACTGGCTGTTTGAGGAACGAACTGAATTTCCCCATAAACTTGTCTTTGCGGGGCCTGGGGCTGGCCCCTCCTCCCGTTTCCCTGCTGCTGGACAATAGGGTTGCCATCTCTATCTGTTTGAGATCTACATTCCTTTGCCCAGTGTTTTTCTCTTCTGTACCTTGGGCAAAGACCAAAAGCTGGATTATTGGGAGTTCCATTTTTTCTTTTAATTGGACAATCTTTTTTTCTATATGTCCTAATTTTCCACAAGAAAAGCACTTGCCAGATCTTGCTGCAGTGGCGGCCATTTGAAAAGGAATTCCTTGTAATGCTGCAGCCATGGCTATCCCCTGCGTATAGCTAGGGCCAATATCAGCACATAATCTAATATATCCTTGTAGATCAACTTTCTTTCTATAAGGCCGTACAGCTGCTTTGCAAGCACTATTTGCATTTTCATAAGTAAGCTGTTTTACAAAGTCCATACCAGCGCCAGCATCTCCAAATACTCTCCCTGCTGTTTTTATCAATCTATCAACAAAATCAGCATAATTCTCATCAGGACCCTGTATAATCTTAGTTAAATTCTCCCCCACAGCCTCTCCTTTTGAAGGAAGAGTAAACCACGCTTTACGAGCTGCTGTGGCTATTTGTTGATAAACAGCACGGGGATATACAATTTGATTGTCATTTCCAGCATAGTTTCCTTCCCCAGTAAGCATATCAACATTCCAATTACCATTTCCTGCCTGTTGATTCAACATTGCAGTCTTTTTGCATAACATATAGAATTCTACTTTCCAAATTAAATATTCTCCTCCTGATAAACAAGCTTTGCCTATAGATTTTCAAGTAACAGGACATTAAGATGCCAAAATTGAGACAGTTACTTTACATACAATAGAGGAGAATCTGGTCTTTTCTGAGCTAAAACAGCTAGCTAAATATTAATATAACCCTTGATAAATCTTTTTGAAAGAAAAAACATTATTTGACAATCAATGATTTTGGCTTAAACTTGATAGCTATTGATTTCATGTATCACAGAAATTTTTATTAACATAAAACAATTTTATGTTTTACTCATGAATTAAATTTGATAAAGCTTAAGCAAGCTATCCCAACATATTTAGTTTAAAAACCTCTAACTTTAGGCATGGTGTTTAGGTTTAGCCTGAATATTTCTTTCTTTTTTCCTTTCTTTCTTTCTTTCTCTTTTTTTTTTTTTTTTAAACATCCGCACACCTTTATTTACATATTTTAACATTCTGATCTAAGTACCACTCAAAAGCATTTTTTAATGAGCATTCTATGTCCCAACATTGAAAAATTCCTTTCCAGTTCCTTAAATCAATTCATCTCACCACATTGTTAACCATCTTTCTTATAAGGCTATTAAAAAATTACAGCAAATTGATTCTAGAAGAGAAAGGGGTGTCACCTGTGTTCATCTCATCTCTTTAGTCACAAACAGTCACAAACACGACACGACTAGCAAGCACAATGAGCACACATAAAGACATACACACACACACAAAGGTTAGTTCAGACATTTAATGTCTTCCTGAAGGACGGCACCAGGGCCGCGCCCAGCTGGAGGGGGGGTGCGTGGGGGCGCAGCGGTGGGAGCGGCGACAGAGGAAGCAGGAGAAGGGGGGGGGCGAGAGGGAGATGGGAGGGAGCCGAGAGCGCGTTCGAGGCGGTCGGCGATGTTTTGGAGACCAGCCTGCGAGCGAGTAATCATGGGATGAGTAGAGGAGGAGGAAGCGGCGGCGGGGGATGAAGATGGGACGGCTGCACCAGAGTCTGGGGCATGAGGGGGCTGGGGGGGTCGAAGAATCGCGGGATAGGCTTGTAAAGCAGAGGGAGCGGGTGGGGGAGGAGCGTCGGGGGCAGAGACGCAGGACAGAAGGCGGTCCAAAGAGGAGGAGATTTCCTGAATTGCGAGGTGAAATTGAGTGGGGGATAGAGGGGGAGAGGGCAATGGCTGAGAGCGGGGATCGTAGGCGGCTGCAGCCGTATCTAAAGCGGCTGCATCCTCAGGAGAGAGCGGCTCCGGAGAGGGGGGCGCGAGCGAGCGCCACAAAGGAGGACGCAGGATCGGAAGGAGCAGAGGGCTTAGAGGGAGCGGGAGCGTAAGGTGGCGGATAGGAAACGGTAGACTGAGAGTCCTCGGAGGGGGATACGGGTGTGTGGGAGCGAGACGCGGAGGTTAAGGCAGCCTGTCCTGCCTTGAGAATGTCGGCGCAAGAGGATGAAATGGGGGCGGCAGTAATAATGCCGTCCAGGAGTTGCCAGTATTTAAGGATGCAATCTTTAAAAGCAGGATCATTCTGTTTGTCGCAGAAGGCGGTGAGATCTTTACCTATGGTGAGCCAGGTAGAGCGGGCGATCTTAGGGGCAGTGAAGACAAACCAGGGAGAGGCCCGGTGAACGACATTAAGAAATTGACAGAGATCAGCCTTGGAAACATGGACCTTGCGAGAAACGAGCTCGTCCTGGAGGGATTGGAGGAAACGAGCCTCGGAACTAAGGGAAGAGCCCATGGCGAAGGGCGGGGGCCAGAGGCCGAGAAGAAGGGGACTCGCGAGGGAGTCGAAGGGGTCCCAAGTGGGACGAACAGGGGCTCAGAAAAGAGCCGGAGGGGTCCCGAAGGGGACGGGGGTCGACTAAGGGGTGACAAAGTCACGAATGTGCGCACAAAGGGGAGAAACCACGCGAAAAAAAGGGGGGTCTTACCCGAGAAGAAATTGGGGCGTGGAATCCCGAACTAACCGTCGACCGGTAAGGAGAAGAAGACACGCACGTTGGGCGCCAGATGCGGCTCCCAAAAAAGGGGGAACCCCGTTAGGGGCTCCTAGCTCCAACTGGCCAGCAGTCGAAGCTGTCCCAGAGGTTGCCGCACAACGTGGTGGGTGTAGTTCTCCTGAGTACCTGTGGAAGCAAAAAGTTAGTAGGGAAGGGATGACTCCAGACAAGGGATGAGGTCTGAGGCGCTTTATTTCTGGGGGCGAAACCTTTTATGCAGTTGGAGGCAGGAAGAAAGGGTGAGGGGGAAGAGAAGGAGGAGTGAGAGAGGGGCGTCCAATCAGTAGTTGCCAAGACAGTCTTTTGTGGTATCACATTGCACAAGGGAAGCGGTCAGGGACCACTGACATGTTCTGCACGTACACATTTCGATGGTATGCAAGATAAGTTGTTTTCACAGATCAGTTCCCAAGAGTATGCGCACACAAAATTCTTCCTGAGTAACTGTTAAACCCATAGGAATTTCCTGTATCCAATGTTTTCTTAAGTCTGTTCTATATCATGGCCATGACTACTTGTTTGATCAGAGTGAAGGTGGGGGCAAGACGGCAGCGCTTGATTTACTCAAGCCTGTCTTGTGACAGTTAAATTTGGTTTGCACACATCCTGTTTGGCAAGCCTTCAGGCAGCTGCTTGTTTCAATCTTGCAGGAAAGGCAGGCAGGAAGTCAGCCAAAGGTTAGTGGCGGAGAGCTGAGGAGGGGGAGGTCTTCATGGTTCCCGACAAGTGCCATTAAGCCAGGCGTGGTGGCACACACCTTTAATCCTAGCATTAGGGAGGCAGCGGTAGGAGGATTGCTATGAGTTTGAGGCCACACTGAGACTACATAGTGAATTCAGGTCAGCCTGAGCTAGAGTGAGACCCTCCCTCGGAAAAAGAAAAGTGCCATTAGCTGACCATGGTGACATATGATGCCCTATAATCCCAACACTCAGGAGGCTAGGGCAGGATAGAGAGTTCCAGGTTAGCCTGGGCTAGGTATCAAGATGTCATCTCAGAAAAGTGTCATTACGATCATGCCCAGGCTGTATATGATTTCACTGATACCCACCGGGAAAGGGATTTGATCAAGACTGCCTGCCTACTTGTGTACAGTGGCAAAGACAAAATTTGAACCCAAGCCTGCTGTTTCTCAAGGCTGCTAAGTGGCTGCACAGCAGTCTGGATTCTGTTTCTATAGCAACAGGGGAGGCTCCAATGAGTTTGGCTTCAGCTAGATATCCTGCACTGGGGATGAGTGTATTTCCCTTCCTTAGAGACTCAGCCCTAGCTCAGTCCCACAGCCTAATACCCACTACTGGCTTCCTGATCACAGCCCCTGCACTTGTGAATCAGCCTGGAGTTCAGGTTACCAAATAAAACCAATATGCCACTGACAAGCGGATGACTGCGGCTGTGTTTCTCCTTCAAGCCCCATTACGGATCTATCAGAATGCAGCTGTGCAGAGGCAAAGTGACTTCCCAGCAACTCAGTACACTACCAACCCCAAAACACAGTTCTGAGCGCTAATTAATGTTTTAGGCTTACTTGATGACCCCCAGTCAGCAAGGAGAAAACCAAGACAGATCTTGGGGCTCTGTTCCATTTTTCTCTCTGAAGATGGGGATATGATTCTTTTTCTTCGGGTTTAAGGGCAGTGTTTAAAATGAGAGCATTAGAGAGATCAAGCCGAGTTCAGCACTAATTGGCTGTCTGATGATGAATAGTTAATTTATCTCCCTTCCACTCAGCAGGCCAGGCAGGCAGCCCTTTTTCAAACCATTCATTAATTCATTGAAGCCCACACTGATTTCTATCAGGCCTCTTGTTTTATTACACTGAGTGACAAGTGTCTCCTTGCCTTTCTTTCTTAGAACATGAGCTCCGAAGCGTTCCTTGGGGGTAAAGGGCTTCTATATTCATACCTGGATCTTGCGCAAGGTCATACACAGAGTAGGTGTTCCTTAAATGGTTCAGGAATAGAGGCTGAAGGTACTCGTTGCTGTTTTGTTTTGGTTCTTAAATTTTATTTTTGTATTTATTTGTTTAGGAGAAAGACAGCGACTGAGAGAAAATAAGTATGGGCACACCAGCGCCTCTTGCTGCTGTAAATGAACTCCAGATGCATGCACCACTTTGTGCATCTGGCTTTATCTGAGTACTGGGGCACTGAACCTGAGTGGGCAGGCTTTGCAAGCCAGCATCTTTAACGGCTGAGCCAGCTCTTCAACCTTTTTGGGGAATTTGATATAGGTCTCATATAGCCTAGGCTGGCCTCAAACTCCCAATATAGTTCTCTTGCCTATACTTCCAAGGGGCTTGGATTCTTGAAAAATATTCCATAGCCAGTTAGGAGGACTAAAGGACCCAAGGTAAAGCCTGTGTCATAGTGCAATGCTCAGGACCTGCCTTCAGGAGTCTAGTGGCCTTGAGTTCAAGTTTGTGCCTTAATATTCCTGGCCTTCAATCAATCATCCATTTTCATTTAGAACACAAAGTAATTTTAAAAATATCATCCAATCTCAATAAATGATACCATGTAGTTGAGCAGGCACACAGTGCTAAACTATATCCTTTGGGGAATCCAGTTACATAATGAACCTTGGTCTTCCCAGTACCATATTGGAATAACCTGAAGCATACTGGGACTGCCCTGCCACAAGGTATCTTAGGGGTGAAGGAGGATCAGTCTGACTCCTAAGAGCTGAGGGGACCTTGGGCCTGTAATGTGTCAAGATCACTCCACTTCACAGTGCAGATTGTAAGGAGAAGCTTTCTGGTGAAAGCTATTCAAGCGTGGATGGCCTACGTTAGAGAACTGGCAGGCTTGGCTTGGGACACATGACTATCAGTGGTCAATTTGACTACACTGGAAGGTGCCTAGAAAACTGGTTAAGCACACTTCTTGGAGGGACTTTGAGGGTGCTTCCAAAGACGACAGGCCTGTGGGTCAAGTGGGTCAGTGAAGTAAGAAGAAAGACTCATCTTGGCTGTAGGCAGCATTATCCAACAGGCCTGGTGCTTATCTGGCCAGGGGCTAGATAAATGGGTGTACAAGTCCTTGCCTAGGTGGCTGAGAGCCCGGATTAAGAATTGGTTGTGGGTGGCGGGGGGCTGGAGGGATGACTTAGTGGTTAAGGCACTTGCCTGCAAAGCCAAAAGACCCAGGTTCGATTCCCCAGGACCCACATAAGCCAGATGCACAAGGTGGTGCATGTATCTGGAGTTCATTTGCAATGGCTGGAAGCCCTGGTGTGCCCATTCTCTACCCCCCCCCCCCGCCCCCGCCGCCACTCTGCCTGTTTCTCTTTGTCAAATAAAACAAAAAAAAGCATTGGTTCCAGGGCTGGAGAGATGGCTCAGTGGTTAAAGGCACTTGTTTGCAAAGCCTGATGACCCAGGTTCAATTCCCTAGTACCTACATAAAGCCATATTTACCAAGTGGCACATGCATCTGGAGTTTGTTTGCAGTGGCTAGAGATCTTGGTGTACTTGTTCCTTCTCTCTGTCTCTCTCTCTCTCTCTCTCTCCTTGCAAGTAAATAAATAAATAAATAGAGGCTTTTAAAAAATAATATCTATTGGGACTGGAGTGATAACTCATCTGTTAAGGCACTTGCCTGTCAAGCCTAAGGATATCCCAGTTTGATATCCCAGTACCCACATAAAGCCAGATTCACAAGGTGGAACATGCATCTGGAGTTAGTTTGCAGTGGCTAGAGGTCCTGGTGTGCCTAGTCTCTCTCTCAAAAATAAATACATAATAAATATTTTATTTATTTATTTGTCTGTTTGTTTGAAACAGAGAGAGATAGAAAGAAGAGAGGCAGAGAGAATAGGCACATCAGGGCCTCTGGCCACTGCAAACTAACTCCCAGATGCATGTTCCACCTTGTGAATCTGGCTTTACGTGGGTACTGGGCAATTGAAACCTGGCTGTTAGACTTTGCAGGCAAGTGCCTTAACCTATGAGCTATCTCTCCAGCCCTAAAACATATTTTTATTTGTTTACTTGAGAGATAGAGTATGGACACATTAGGGCCACTTGCCACTGCAAGGATACCAGATACGGACAGAAGTATGTGCCACTTTGTACATTTGGCTTTACATCGGTACTGGGGAATTGAACCCATCAGGATTTGCAAGCAAGTGAGGTGATTGTATTCTCTGAATGACCTTTCAGTGAAAACCCCCATTTACCATCTTTTGCCTATGCATGATTGGGTATATAGATGATTAAAATCAGATGCATCATGGGTACAGAAGTGCATAATAGAGAAGAGCTTACATAACCCAAGCCTGTCAATCAAGTTGCCTCTGATTACCATAAGACATGAGCACTAGGGGCCAAAGAAAGTATCTGATTTGTCAGAAGGACGGGCAAAGGCCATTTCATAGTGTGTCCTAGGAAGGCTTCTCTGAAGAGGTAACTGTTCAGTTGAAAATTGGAACTAAATGTATGAATGGCCTAGTAAAACGCAAACTATATTTTGTCACTTACTGTATGCTGTGTATCATGCTAAGCTAAATCAATGCCTATAATAACACCTCAAGATCATTGCAGGTGATTCTCACTATCTGCAGTTTCTGCATCCACAGATTCATAAAACAGTACAGAAAGCAATTTTTTGAGACAGTCTTATGTAACCCAGGCTGGCCTCAAACTTCCTATGTAACCGAGGATGACCTTGATCTTCCTGATCCTCCTGGCTCTACCTCCTGACTGCTGGAATTACAGGTATATATCACCAGGCCCAGTCTTATGTGGTGCTAGGACTTGAACCCAGGTCTTCCTGCATGGAAGGCAAGTTCTATACCAACTAAGCAATATTCCCAGCCTTTCAGATATTTTTGTTTTTGAGACAAGACCAACAGACTGGCCTTTTTCTGAGAGAGAGAGAGAGAGAGAGAATTTGTGTGCCAGGGCTTCCAGCTACTGCAATCACACTCCAGATGTGTGTGTCACCTTGTGCACATGTGCAACCTTGTGCACTTGAGTCACCTTGTGCATCTGGGACCTGGAGAGTCAAACATGAGTCCTTAGGCTTCTCAGGCAAATGCCTTAACTGCTAAGCCATCTCTCCATCTCTCTCCAAATATTTTTCTGTGCTAAACACCTGTGTCTATGCTAAACACATGCATTTCTTATCACTACTCCTAAACAATAGAGTGTAACACCTGTCTACACAGCACTTACCTTGTACAGGGTAGTTCAAATACATAGGAGGGTATAGGTTATTTGAAAATACTCTGCCATTTTGTATAAAGGACTTGAGCATTCATGGATCTTGATATATATACAGGTTCTGGAACAATCCCACACAGATGCTGTGGTAGTTTGAATGGATGTCCCTCAAAAGATACAGGAGTTTTATTTAAGCTTGGAACTTAGATCTCTAGCTGCTTGGCTGGAGGAGATATTGTCCTGGGTGGATCCTGGGGTGCAGCGCCAAGGTGTATTTCCAGACAAAAGACATGCAGAGTGCTGGAGTTCTGCCGTCACCGGGTTCCTGGAGTGTCCTTGCTTATGATACTGCTGGTGGTGCTGTTTTTCTCTCTGCATGGACTTGTGAACGTGGGCCAGCTTCTTCTGCCATCGTGGAACTTACCCTCTGTGGTAGTTTGAATAGATGCCTCCAATATATTCAGTGTTTTGTTAGTTTGTAGTTTGCATCTGCAGCCACCTGCCTGGGGGCAGTGTCACTGGGCGGATCTTAAGGTGTGGTGGTAGGTTTGGGATTTCAATCTAAAGATATGCAAAGTGTGCCTGGCTGGAGTCCCTGAAGTGTGCTGTGCTGTGTGGCTTTTGTCTTTTATGCTTGTGCTTCTCTCTCTCTGCTTGGTCCTGTGAAAGCAGGCCAGCTTCTTCTGCCATTGTGGAACTTCCCTTGGATCTGTAAGCTTCAATAAGTTCCTTCCTCCATAACTGTACCTGGTTTAGCCGCTCATCCCAGCAACCTGAAGCTGATGACCACAGATACCAAGGTACAATTCTACACTTAATAGGTTCTTTTCCTAGATAACTGCACTAAAGGTTTGCTAAAGCAAATGTTTATTTCCTTTCTGTTGCAGTTACCTTCTTGTTGTTGGGACACAGTCACCTGACCAAAAGGTACTGATGGAAGGAACGTTTTTTATTTTGGCTTATAGTCTCAAGGGGAAGCACTATGATGGCAGGGGAAAGCGTGACATGAGCAGAGGCTGGACATCACCCCTGCCACAGCAGGTCGAACTGTTTCTCCAACCATTTTCCAAAAATGTTGAAATACTAACCCCTGCAGCCTCTAAATGTGACCTTGTTTAGAAATGGCGTTATCCCAGAGGTCATTAGTTAACATGGGGTCAGGCTGGAGTAGAGCGGGCTCTAAATCAACCTGATTGGTGAACAGCTTAGAAGGGGAAATTTAGATCCAGACACAAACAGAAGGTGACTTTTTTCACAGCAGCCCCTCCAACCTCCCCATCATCATCTGTACAGTGGGTAAGAGATGCCTTCTTCTCTTTGTAGGATACTGTGAAGAACCGATGGCTTAACACATTCAGAAGGGCTTCATCATTTATAAGCGAGACTGGGCGGTGGTAAGACAGTGTAGGATCATGCAAATGTTGGCAAAGATCTGGGAGCCTAACACAGCTCAGGGCTGCTCAGGACACTAGATATAGACACAAGGCTGCAGAGAGGCTCCCTCGTCCTTTCATTCTTTCCTCCATCTCTCCTGTTATATTACTCAGTCAAATTTAGGTTTGGTTTCAGGTCAGCCTCTGCTAGAGAGAGACCCTACCTTGAAAAAACAAAAAATAAAAATTAAAAAAAATAAAACCTTAGGTTTGGATGTGACTAAAACACACACACACACACACACACACACACAAGAAGAAAGAAAGGAAGAAAGAAAAGAAAAGAAAGAGGAACAGAAATTGTCCCAAAGAAACCCTTGGTATGCTTAGACAATAGCTCTGTAACCCATGCACCTTGTAGCTTCCTGAGAAAAGACCCCCTTTGCCTCACACCTAAGCCCCTCTGCCAGCCCCTACCCTCTAATCTTTGTAGCTGAATGCTCCCTGAGCAAGAGGGGAATAAATCCACAGCCTAAAAGGCTAGAATTCTCTTGCTTCTTGCTGATGCCTGGTTTCCATGGCAACCCAAAGCTCTCCTTGCCACCTTCGGAATGTCATTAGGCTGTGAGGGGGAGGTGACAAACAGCCACAGTGTGTCAGGCTGCTGCAGACATCTCAGAGGGCAGCACCAGGGCGCAGAAGATCCCTTTTGTGGCAGATTCTTTTTTTTCTCCCTTAAATAAAACGCACAAACCATTTCTGTACACCCAACCGATGGAGGCTTTTCTTTGTCTTAAAGGTTTTATTAGCACCTATATTAATTAGACGTAGTAGTTAGTGGGCTGCATTGTGACATTTTCATACATGTATGTAATGTACTATGGCCATACCTGCCTCCCCCATTATCCTCTCTTGTCCCTCTCCCAGTCTGCTGAGTCA
The DNA here is from genome assembly GCA_036346955.1 of Dipus sagitta. Lineage (NCBI taxonomy): Eukaryota > Metazoa > Chordata > Mammalia > Rodentia > Dipodidae > Dipus > Dipus sagitta. The sequence continues at coordinate 43,167,856 of CM070777.1, read as the reverse complement.
TCTTTTCCAAAATAATCTCCACCGACTTCATATCTTCACTTTTTGGTGAGTTTAATTACAGTTACTTACAGGAGTGTGGGCAATTTACCAATGGGTACACCACTGAGGAAAATGTCTCCTCCCTAGCAACCATCACCTACCTGTCTATAACTCCTCAGGAAGGGGTGGAAAACAAAATGAACATAGCGTCCAGTCAAGGAAATGAAAACTAGATGCTTTGGGGCTGAAGAGATGGCTTAGTAGCTAAGGTGCTTGCTTGCAAAGTCTAAAGAGCTCGGTTTGATTTTCCAGTACCCACATAAGCCAGATGCATAAGGTGGCACATGCAGCTGGAGTTTGTCTGCAGTGGCTAGAGGACATGGTGCACCCATTCTCTCTCTCTCTCTCTCTCTCTCTCTATATATATATATATATATATATATACATATGTATGTATCTGCCTCTTGTTTACTCTCTCTCTCTCAAATAAATAAAATAAAATTTAAAAGTCCTTAAATAAATAAATAAAATAAAGTAAAAAAAAATTAAACCTTTAAAAAACTAGATGCTTTTGTTTCAGCAGAAACACCACTGTGAAGACAAAGGGACTTTCCTATTTCACCAGGTATGGTGGTTTGAATATAAATTGTTCCTCCATAGTCTCATGTGTCTGTGATTAAACCTCACACACAACACACACACACACACAAAGGGAAAATAATTCATGGCATAATCCTAGATAGGAAGATAAATTATAAAAATGTCAAACTTTGGCCTGAGCAGGTGGCTTCAGTCAGTAACGTGCTTGCCTCTCCAGCATGAGGACCTGAGTTAAGATTTTCAGCACCAACACTAAGAAGCCACATTTGTAACCCACCCCTGAAGAAGCAGAGACCGGGCATCTCTGGGCATGTCGACTAGCTAGTCTAACCAAACCATGGCCTACAGGTTCAGTGAGAGACCCTGTCTCAAAAAATAAGGTGGAGAGATGGCTCAGTGGTGAAGGCACTTCCCTGCAAAGCCTAATGACCCAGGTTTGATTCCCCAGGACCCACGTAAAGTCAGATGTGCAAGGTGGTACATGCATCTGGAGTTTGTTTGCAGTGGTGGGAGACCCTGACACACCCTTCTCTGTGTCTGTCTCTCTTCGATCTATCTTCCTCTGCTTGCAATTAAATAAATAAAATAAAAAAAATAAGGTGGAGGCACTGGGAAGATGGCTCAGAGGTTAAAGGCACTTGCTTTCAAAGCCTGTCGCCTGGGGTTCATTTTCCCAAGCTACCCATGTAAGCTAGATACAAACATCTGCCCTTCATTTGAATAGGTGAGAGACCCTGGCACTTGTGCCTGTGTGTGTGCGCATGCACCCAGGTAGATAGATGACAGCTAGATAGCTAGCTAGTTAGATGGTAGATGGATGAATAGATAGATAACAAATAAATAAAATTTAAAAACAATGTGGAGAACAATTGAAGCAGACACCTGGCATCAACCTCTGTATCTCCTACATGTACATACATATGTATGCACACCTGCACACACACGTCACCCACATACATGAACAGAGAGCAGAGGCAGAGCAGTCACCTCTACTCACTTCTACCACCCATCACCACCAGCGAAAAATCTATTACATTATGTCTTCTCTAGTGTTGAGCTGACTGGAGCATTCATAAACTGCCGCCCCCCACCCCCCAGTGATTACTGATAACCCCACTGAGGCGGGTCCTCATTGGAATAGGGGTGGGGAAGAGGGAACATAAGAGCATAGCTCAATGGGAATATGACCAATTTGCCATATGTTCGTATAATAAAGTTCTTGGCAAAAAAATCATCTTGTACATTATTAATCAGGGGAAAAGCTCAAATTCCATATTTGAATAAATTAAGATCTTAATCTATTTCATTTATTTGAGAGAGAGAGAAAGAGAGAGAGAGAGAGAGAGAGAGAGTGCTCCAGGACCTTGCAAACAAGCTTTAACTGCTACACCATCTCTCCAGCTCAGGACTTCTATTGTGTATCACTTTCCCACCATTAGAAAACCCCCAAATTTTAAATTGACCCATTACAAGCTGGGGCTGTCTGTACACTTGTTTTTGGCATATTTTCAAAGAGAAGAATGGAAAAGATGCATGCCGTATTGTTCCCAAGGGGTTCCTGGTGGAAGAACTTAGTGTAGAGAGATGGTGTCAGGAAATGTCTTGCTTGGCTCTATGTCCTTCTAGATGTCTTGTTTACCCTGAAAATGGTTCGAACCCTTCTTGGTTGTTTGACTTCAATAAGTTCTCAGGAAAAGAGAATCCGAGAATTCTTTTACATACTGTAGGAAAATCTTGGGTGCCTGTCTCATTGTCCTTAGACGTAGGCCAACCTCACTGTATGGCCCCTCACTCAGATGCCTGTCTTTGGTGTTCTGTATGACACTTGTATCTAGATGGGTTTCTATTTCCCTAGGGTTGGGAAGGTTTTTCTCTCCCATAATTTCATTGAAAATATCTCCTATTCCTTTGGTCTATTGCCCTTCTTCTATGCCTAGTATTGGTAGATTTTGCCTTTTTATAGTGTCCCAAATGTCTCCTATGTTCTGCTCATACTATTTTTATTTGAGAACTTTAATATGTAAGCAAATTGCAAACTAGTCTTATTCCCATCTGGTTATACTCATTTGTTTCCTCCCCCTTGCATTCATCCCACCAAAGGCCCCCTCAGTGCGTTATCGGTATTCACTGTGGAATCATGAATATTCACTGTGGAATCATGAATATTCACTGTGGAATCATGAATGCACTGGTCAGTCTCTGTTGCGGGGGACAATGGCTCAGAACACACTTTCCCACCCTATGGCTCTTACAGTCATTCTGCCTTCTGTCACACAGTGTTCCCTGAGCCTTGGAGGGTGTGTTATAAGTCTCCTTTAGTGTTGAGCTCTCAGCAGCTTCTGATTTTCTGCTTTAATTGGTTTTGAGTTTCCTCAGTGTCTACTACCATCCCTCTGGAGGAGGTTCTTGGGCTAGCAGTGCGAGCAGAACTATGTGTCATCTGCCACTTCCTCTGTAATGCCTCCTGGGCCCTGGCAGATGGGATGGAGACGACTCATCACGTGCTAGGCAGTCTGCTTCCTTTTCTTGTACTGATGGGTCTTGGGTTTTCTTGGTATTTGCCAAGAATTAGAGCCTGTTCATACTTTTTTTTTTTTTTAAACATGTTATGGATTTTGGCTACCTGTTCTTTCTTCTACCTTGTCCTCGAGCCTTGATATTCTGTTCTTCATGTTGCCTATTCTATTGTAAGGTTTTCCATGGTGGTTTTCATTTCATGTATTGCATTTTTTCATTTTAGTGTTGTTTTTCTTCAGCATTTCTTTATCCCGAGTTCCAGTTTTAGATAAGATCAGGTATATTCAAGGTAGTATGGCTGTAGACTTGAGTTCCATTTTCATATCTTGGTTTGGCTGGTGTGTCCTCTTTGAATTCATTCAGGTATCTACTGAGTTCTTTCAGTTGTTTTTGCTCTCTTGGATTTCATTCAGGTATCTATCTATTCCTGTCCCCCTTTAAGTTCGTTGTATAGATTTATCATAAAGTGCTTTTGAATTCTTTGTCTGAAATTCTGTCTAAGTAGCTCTCATGAGATGCCTCTACTATGGAACTAGGCATTCTTGGTGAGGATATATTATCATCTCTCTCTCTCTCTCTCTCTCTCTCTCTCTCTCTGTGTGTGTGTGTGTGTGTGTGTTACTTGCTTTTCATTGGGACTTAGCCATCTAGAGATATTCACGCTGTCGAGAATGTTGGTGCTCACACAAGGTGTCAGTAGGGCTGGAGGAAGGTTCCGCTGGCTGGGGTGGGTGTGTAGGCTCGCATAAGAGTGAGGTAGGGAGAGATGCACATAGGTGGTGTGTGGAGTTGCACAAGCCTCTGAAGCATAGCAGGTGTAGAAGGGGTATGCATAGTGGGGTGATGTGGGTGCATCCATGGTATTCAGGGGAAGGGCACACAGAGCAGACAGGTGTCCCTAGTCTAGCAGTAGGGTGGGGTGCCTGAGCAGGGCACAGGTGGGGGAGGGTACTAGTGAACAGATCTTACTAGCAACTGGAAAGGGGTGAGCAGAAAGGTGGAAAGGATTCCTTAATACAGGCACAGGTTGGGGACAGTGCAGGGGAGTTGGACACTCACAGGGAGAAGTGTGGTGCAACTAATGTGGATTCGGAAATAGATGGGCAGGGCACCGGGGAGCGGGGGCTCACCTGTACTGTATGGTACAATGAGGCAGGTGGGAAAGAAGCAAGCACTGGCACAAATTGGGAACAAGGCCCCAGGGTGGGGTGCTTACCAGGAGTGGTATGGCGTCGCCATAGGATGGTGGGAAAGATTTCTGGGTATGGGTGCAGGGCGGGAATGGGACATGGGAGAGGAAAACTTCCAGGTAGCAGCATGGCCAGATAAGCGGGCAGGAGAGTGGGTTTTTATCTTTTGTAACTTTATAGCATCTTATTGCTGAGGTATGCCCTCCTTGTTGGAAAAAACAGGGACCAGAGGTTCCGGCCACCAGGAGAAACAGCAGAGGTCAACAGACAGAAAGGTTATGTCCAAGTTGTCCAAGCCTTGTGCATGGAAGAGGGTCACGCCCCACAGCATGACCTGGTCTATCGGCCAAGAATGGGAATACATCCCAGGGAGATCAATGCCCTGGTACATAGCCCACAGCACCTCAGAACACATCCCCATCACTCACTCACCTTCAGCACAAGATTCACTCAGTAAAACCTAGTGTAAAATTAAGCCTTGCCCAAGCCTTTTTGCATTTCAGTCATAGAGTCATTGTGATTCCAGATGCAAAGTCATTGACCATATGCTCCTTGTACCCACCCCCCTCCCAAAGGCTTGTTTTCACACTTTGCATTTTACTTGGTTCAATTTAAAATGTTGTTTCTCATTACAGAAGAAGAGGTGGATTAAATGTGATTTCTGCTCTCACAGGTAACCTGCAAACCTCCTCCAGGGAGATGGTGGTAGGCACTGAGGCACTCTAAACTCATTAAGGCAGAAAATCAGAGGCTGCTGAGAGCTCAACATGAAAGGAGGCTCATAGTATGCCCTCCAGGGCTCAGGGAACATTTCAAACAAGGGGGTGGGAAGATTGTAAGAGCCACAGGGTGGGAAGGTGTACTGTAAAACATTGTTACCCCAACAGAGACTGACTGGTGCATTTGTGACCCCACATTGGACATTGATAACCTCACTAAGGAGGGATAGGGGGAGGAAACATAAGTTTAAACCAGATAGGAGTATAACCAATTTGTAACATGTTAAAAATAAGTAAGTACAAAAGTTATTTCTGACAATTGGTGAAGAATTCTTCCTCAACCTATAAAGCCTGTCTTTTTCTTCTCTATTGCTAAGAAAACAGGGTGATAATTAATAATAAGAATCTACCTATCAAATCTTTCCAGGAAGTTGAGCTTCTTGGCCTGGTGTGTGGTATTGACTCCAAGGCACTGAAAACGCTGCTTACACAGTATTGTAATTATGATATTCAATCATGCTGCCCAAGCAGCACTAAACTGGGACCTTTTTTTGCTAGAAGGAAAACAAAACAACCCCCTTTTATTTGGCTTAGAGGACTAAGTCACACAGACTTCTAGTTCCCCAGCCTACCTTATGTGACTGTGGACAAGTCACTTCACCTTTCAGAGTCTCTGGAGAATAGGGTTAAAATTGTTTTTCTCTCATGGCTGTGTGAAGTTAGCAAAATAATGCATGCCAAGGAAAATGCCAGAGCCAGGTATGGTGGTACACATCTGTAACCTCAGTTTCAGGAGTCTGAGGCAGGAAGATTTTGAGTTTGAGGCCAGGCTACATAGCAAGATCCTGTCTGAGATAAAGCAAGCTAATGATAAGAAAAACAGAAAAAGAAAAAAGAACAAGATAATGACAAGAAGTCTGGGAGTTTGTGGTCCAGAACATGTACTCTCAATATAATAGCATTCTTTTTATTTAACATCTTTATATTATTTCATTGAATGGGGATGATAGGTTAAGAAAGCTCTTAGCCAACTGTCAATTCCTCTTTTATGGCCTTTTCTCATTGTTCAGTGTCTTAGACCTAAGAAAATACTTTCTTTCTTGGGAGAAGCTCAGATCATAAGGTTCAAAGAGATCATCAGGTAACTTTCTGGCCTTCAATTTCTTGTATTAATTGTTTTAAAAATGTTTTTACTTGCAAGAGAAAGAGAGATAGAGAAAATACACACAGAAAGAATGGGCATACCAAGGTCTTCTTACTGCTGCAAACAAACTCTAGGCCCGTGTTCTATTTTGTGCATTTGGCTTTACATGGGGAATTGAATACAGTTTGCCAGGTTTTTCAGGAAAGTACCGTTAGTCACTGATCCATCTCTTCAGCCCGGTTTACTATCTTTAGAATGGCCTGATGACCTTGCCCTCTCTGACGAGTTGTGGATATTAATCAATGTGTACAAATGTCTTCCTCAGCATCTGTCTTGTAGCTGTTGCCCCATAAGTGAGCTTTATTCCTGTGGCAATTTGAACGTGAAATGTTCCCCATATCCGAATATGGGTTTGATTAAGCCTCACACTCAATCGCAGCTGTTGGAAATTTGGGAAGTGGAATATTGCTAGAGGAGGTGTGTCAGCTGGGGCAGACCTCTCTTGCTGCTACCACCCAGCTGGTGTGCCAAGATGGGAGGCCCAGCCTCTGCTGTACCATGCTCCTCCCTGCCATGATGAAGCTTCCCCTTGAGACTGTGAGCTGCACAAACCCTTTCCTCTCATAATCTGCTTGCTGGCTGGGTGTTTTGTCCCAGCAACAGCAAGGTGACTGCAACACTGCCTTTTGGTACCTCCAGGGCCCTTCATGGCTCCCCACCTTCTATGGTAATGGAATGTGATCTGTTTGTGTCTTGGTGAATGTGAAGACAGAATAAGCAGGGCCAAGGAGCAACAGGTGAAAGATTCATTACTTCTAGCAGCTAAAGAGGGCACAGCGTTCTTTCTGATGTCCCCTAAACAAAGGAAATGAGGTGACTTCACTTGCTAAGCCTTTGCACATTCATGCAGGGAAGCACTGTCTGAGTGGGCATATTCTCCCTGAGCATGGTCAGTTAATGAGCACACTTCTGAGAATGCTCAGTTGAAGACCCCGATTCAAGAAGGAAAGATGGTAGATACACGTTTGTACAAGCTTAGCTAAAAGTCACAGAAAAGTTCAAAGCACAGATAGGAACCCCTCTGGGCATGCTCAGTTTTCGCTAAAAGTTTTTAGTTCAAACAAAAGTTAAGGCTCCTATGAAGGCATGATAATAGGAGTTAGTCCCTCACCATGGCAGCCAACGCTCTGAGGGAAGCAAGGTGGAGACTTCGGCCTCATTGGAACAGAGGAGTTAACTGATCTCTCTTGGGGTCACTAAATGGCTTCATATTTGTGCCCTTTCTAACATGCCATAGCTATACAATTCATTCATGCAACAAAAATCAAAGTGCATGTCCCATATGCCAGGCCACGGGCTGGGCTACTGACAGAGTTCAGGCTTGATTTGATGAGGGCTTGGGGGGAAGGCCAGTGGCAAGCAGGGAAGGATGGGTGATGGGGTAGCTTCTGTCTTTCTTTCTAAGCTCCCTCTTTTCCCCCAACTCTTCTCCCTTTTGTTTTCTTTCCTGCAGGGCTTCACCATGTGCTGACATAGCCAGCCACAGTGTGAGGAGGTTAGTAATAAAGGTGTCAGCTTTAAATACCAGTTAGTTCAAGGGGGGAGTCATTGTGACAAGAAAAAAGCAAAAGAAAAAAAGCAAGAGTGAATTCCCGCTTGAGCTACACCTTTGTCCACAGTTAGTAACGCGGTTTCAGTACCTATGCGTCCGCTCACCCTCAGAAAGCATTTGTCAGACGTCGTCCAAGGACAGCCACCGACAACCGTTTCTGTAAACAGCACTAGTGAAAATGTGAGACTTTGTCAGCTAGATGGTTTCTATATCACAAGCCAGTGCTGCTCTTGGAACACTAATGGTATGTGAAGAAATGGGGATGGCGACATTCCAACAGCATTTTGTAAAACATGTTTCTTATTTATTTATTTGAGAGAGAGAGAGAAAGTGAAAGAGAGAGGGTGCGGGAGAGAGATATCAGACATGTTATTCAGAGAGATATCAGTGATGGCAATACCGGTCCCCTAGCTGCTGCAAACAACTCCAGATGCATGTGCCACTTTGGGCTTCTAGCTTTGTGTGGTTACTGGGAAATTGCATCTGAGCCAGCAGGCTTTGCAGACAAGTGCCTTTAACCACTGAGAAATCTCCCTAGCCCTCCAGTAAGATTTAATCATTACGCACGGGAGATCAGCTGGATTCTGTCCACTTCTGCCCCAGGCAGCCATAACAGGGACTTGTCTTGGTACTTGTAGAAGTCAGTGTGTAGAAATGAGGACTGACTATGAAGATATACTGTGAAGAGGGAAAAGGGTACCGATAATCACAAGTAGCTTCTTATATGTGGAGCACCTGCTCTCCACCAGTCACTTTCCCACTTAGCTAGTTTCTCTCTCTCTCTCTTTCTTCTTCTTCTTCTCCCCCCACTCCCGCCCCGAGGTAGAGTCTTACTCTAGCCCAGGCTGACCTGGAATTCACTCTGTAACTTCAGGGTGGCCTAGAACTCACAACAATCCTTCTACTTCTGCCTCCCGAGTGCTGGGATTAAAGGTGTGCACCAACATGCTCAGCTTCCTTCCTTCCTTCCTTCCTTCCTTCCTTCCTTCCTTCCTTTCTTTCTTTCTTCTTTCTTTCTTTCTTTCTTCCTTCTTTCCTTTCTTTCTTTCTTCCTTCCTTTCTTTCTTTCTTTCTTTCTCTTTCTTTCTTCCTTTCCTTTCTTTCTCTCTTTCTTTCTTTCTTTCTTTCTTTCTTTCTTTCTTTCTTTCTTTCTTTCTTTCTTCCTTATTTTTAAAACTTTTTATTGACAGCTTCCATAAGTATAGGGAACAAACCATGATAATTTCCATCCATCACCCCCTTAACCCCCTCCCAAGCCCACCCTCCACTTACTTATTTTGCCAATAGTTACAGACAAAATGAAGTTCAGCTGGGTGACAAGAATGACCCTTAACACATGACAATGGCAGCTAGAGCCACAACTTGAACGGGTGCATGACCCCAGAGCTCAGGCTCTTAAAACCTACGTGATGGAACTCTTTTCAGTCATGAGGAAAAATGGACTGAGAAGAGGTGATAGTTGAGTGTTCATCCCCTGATGGGACATCTCAGTCATGCCCTCCAGTGGCTGAGGAACTATAGCAGAAGAGGTGGCAGAAAGGATGTAAGAGCCAAAGGGTGGGGAGGAGTGCTTGGGAACGCTGTCTATCGTTTGTCCTGTTCACGCTCTCACAGTGGTTTTCATGACCTGCACAAGATCTGCATAGTATCGAGTCCACCAACAGTTTGCTATGGATGATGGGGTGGGGGAGCAGGCCACAAAAACCAAAGACATCAATGTAGAAGAGCAATTAGTAGGAAAAAAAATGGGGAAATAAAAATTTTAAAAGAATCATAGTAAGTTCATGGAAAATGATATGATTAGTGTTTTGTTTTTAGATAGGGTCACTCTAGCCCTGGCTGACCTGGGGCCCACTCTATAGTTTCAGGCTGACCTCAAGATCACAGTAATCCTCCAACCTCTGCCTCCTGAGTACTGGGATTAAAGGGGTGAATTACCATGCCCAGCATGATTAGTCTTAATATAAATTCTAGTGAGAAATAGAGAAAAAGAAAAACAAAGAAACAAAACTATGTCATTACAGGAAATAGGTATAATTGGAGATGATCCTATTAAGTGAATTAAATCAGTCCTAGAAAGATAAATATCTTATTCTTTTCTAATTTGTAGTGCCTAGATTTTATATAGATATGTAAAATCATGTAGATGTATTTGCCATGAACTAGAAGAGAAGAGAACAAAAGTACCAAATAGGAGGGGAGAAAGAGAAGGGGAGGGAGGTAGCTGGAACAATGTGTATTATATATGTGTATGTCTCTCTCTGCAAGGTCAGCTCCGTGCAGGCAGAAGCTTTGTGTTGAACAGTTCTTGGCACATGGTAGGTCAGAAAATGTATGTTGACTGAATGAAGGATGGATGAATGGATGGGTGGAGTATGGCAAGGGCTGCTTTAGACCTCGATTCTATAATGTGTTTCCTACATGACAGCAGATAAGGGAGTTTACCTCCAAGTCTCCTCAGTTATGAAACGTCTAGCATCATAGAAGTAGAGAGATAAATAATGCAAGACTCATTTTCAATATGACATTCAATAATCAGGAGAGATCCAAACAGATCCTAGGCAGACCATCTGGAGGCCAGTACTGCTCACAGCTGAGACGCTCCACAGAAAGTGCGAACATGCTTTTTCCACACAGCAAGAACGCAGTAAACACATAGCTCCTAGTATATCACAATGTCTGCCACAAATACTCACTCAGAAAGTGGGAGCCAATTTTACCATTGTTCTTTTGCTTATGGAAGTCTCCCCACCACTCATAGTAACACCATAACTCATATCCTCACAAGTATGAAGTAGGTGTCATCATCCCCATCTTAAAGACTAAGGATGAGAGCAATCAAAGCACTGGCACAGCTCTCACTTCATTCATTCATTCAACTTTAGTTTAGTTTTGTTTTTTTGAGGAAAGTTATCACGCTTGCACAGGCTGACCTGGAATTTACTATATAGTCTCAGGGTGGCCTAGAACTCACAGCAATCCTTCTACCTCTGATTTCCAAGTGCTGGGATTAAAGGCCTGTGCCACCATGCCCAACCACCATTCAATAACTTTTTTTGTTTTTTCGAGGTAGGGTCTTACTCTGGCCCAGGCTGACCGGGGATTCACTATGTAGTCTCAGGGTGGCCTCGAACTCATGGCAATCCTCTACCACTGCCTCCCGAGTGCTGGGATTAAAGGTGTGTGCCACCACGCCCGGCTTCATTCAATACTTTTTAAGACCTGCCATGAACTTCACACCATGAGAAGGTCCAGGGATACAGCCATGCACTCAACAAAGACCATGTTCTCATGAAGATGGCGTCCTTACAGAGGGAGGCTATGCGGCAGTTGATTCACAGATGCAACCTTCTGTCAAAACTCGTTACATTGTGTGTGTGTGTGTCTGAGTGTGTGTACATGTGTGGAAGCCAAAGGTTGACATCAGGTATCTTCCTCAGTCACTCTCTACCTTATTTGCTGAGTAGAGTCTATGCTTTGAATTTACAGCTCACCAATTCAGCTAGTCTTGCTAAGCTTGCCTGGGAGGATCCCCTGTCTCTGCTGTCAAGTACTGAGACACCAGGTGGCGCCACTACAGCCACCCAGCATTTATATGGATACTGAGGACCAACGTCATGTTTATGTACTGGGCCATCTCCTCAGCCCTACATTTTGTATTTTAAATGGACGCGATTTATTTTACATCATTTTTAACCTCAATAAAATCGAATTTAAAAATTCTGCTTAAGGCTAGAGAGATGGCTTAGCAGTTAAGGCACTTGCCTGTGAAGCCTAAGGACCCAGGGTTCGATTCCCAGCACCCACGTAAGCTAGATATACATGGTGGCACATGTGTCTGGAGTTTGTTTGCAGTGGCTAGAGGCCCTGGCATGCCCATTCCCTTTCTCTCCCTCTCTCATAAATAAAAAATTAACAATTCTGCTTAAATTTTTATTTCTTCTATGAAGTCCTCGGCACTCTCTCAGGTATCATAAATTCTTCCTCCTCTGAATTCCACTGGCTCATGTATGTACTTGATACACTGGGCATGTGGTTCTAAAATCATTTGTCCCTCCTATCAGGCTTACTGTGCTTCATTCTTCTCCAAAACCCAACACAGAGTCTGAAATTCATTCCTGCAACGAGTATGAACTGTGCACCTACCACAGACTCGTTGATGACTATGCTTTCATGACAATCACAGTACAGCTGGGAGGAGAGATGCAATCTAGTGATGGGATAAACAGAAACTCATTCCCAGTTTCTTCATCTGTAAAACAGAGGCAACAACGTCAATCATGATGCTGTAAGGATTAGATGAAGTAATAATAAAACAGTCTGACAGGTAGCCTGCACTAAGTTTTTGTTGGTTATTATCATTACTGAATATTAAATTATTAAATTCAATTACTACTGTGGCAATGGCCAGGAAATCTGATTCCGTGTTAGGAGTCATCGGAAAGAGCCTAGTTTAGAAAGGATAATCAGGAGTGACCTTTGTGAGGGAGGGCATTTCAGCTGGAACCTGACGCCTGAATGGCACCCACCAGATGATGTGTGTCCTCAGCAGATGGAAGAGCCTGTGTGGAGCCCTTGCCTTAAGAAATTTATGCATCTCTTGGAGAAATGGGAAAAAAAACCCTAGGTTTCTTTAGTCCAGGCCTGGGAAGGGAAGAGAAGAGAACAAAGAGAAGAAAAGAAGAGGAAATCCTTTCACTAAGGCCATATGTGCATTGACAGGGTTTTGGCTAATGTTGAATGGGAGAAGGCTAGATGGATGGATGGATGGGATTGGTGGACAGATGAGTGGACAGATAGATGGGTAAGTGGGTGAAAGGGTGGATAAGGCAGTGAATGAGAGTGGAGAGATGGGTAATGAGGTAAATGTGAGAAGGGACAGGAGGGATAGATAGGGACATTTTTATATTCTATATTACAGGAGCACATTTGTATTTTTAAAAATATATTTGTATTCATTTATTTGACAGAGAAAGATGGAGAGACAGAGAGAAAGAGAGAGAGAGAGAATGGACACACCAGAGCCTCTAGCTACTGCAAACGAACTCCAGATGCATGTGTCCCCTTGTGCATCTGGCTTACATGGGTCCTGGAGAATCGAACCAGGATCCTTTGGCTTTGCAGGCAAGCACGTTAACCACTAAGTCATCTGTCCAGCCACCACATTTGTATTTTATCTGATAAAAAGGAATCTGCTCATGTGCATTGTAAACCGCCCAGCCATACTTGATGCTAATGGTTTCTCCTAAATTACTCTTTAACCCAGATGGCACCTTAGGGGGACTGTGAGGTCCAGTGGCATCGGAGGATGTGAACCTTGCTGAACAAGGAGAGATGATGAGACTGGCCACCTGACCAGAAGGACAAGATGAAGCTTTGGAATGATTTGCTATTTCCCATAAGTGATTTCCATTTCCTATAAAGTGTGCTAGTTAGAGATGAAGGGGGAAGGCAGATTTTCCTCAGATATTAATCCTCTGTTTTCCCAGGTTGTTGATTCTCTGAATAAAACACAGGTGAAGGATTCAGTTCCTATCTTTGTTCACTGACATTTGTGGTAAAACAGACAGAAGGGCAGAATGAACTCCAGAGTTCTGGTTACAGAGAGATGGGGTCATAATGGATACATTGACAGATGATGGGTAAATGTATGGGTCGATAGATGAATGAATGGTGAGTGGATAGGTGGGGGTGATGGGTGGGGTGGATGGCTGGTATGTTAGTCAATTTCTTATTGCTGAGAAAAATAACTGAAAGAAATCAGTTTAAGGGAGGAAAGGTTTATTTCAGCTTACCATGTCAGGTTATAGTCCATCGTGGCAGGGAAGACATGCAGGTAAGAGCTGGTCACATTCAGTTCAACATGGAGGAAGCAGAGCAGAGCAATGAATGCTTAATGCTCAGCAGATTTCTTCTTTTCATATAGTCCATGGGATAATGTTGCCCACAGTCCACCCCTTGTCAACTTGACATTCTAACATAATATTACTTATTTTTTAAAAAAGACAACCTTATTTATTTATTTATTTGTCTAAGAGAGAGAGAGAATGGCATGCCAGGGCATCCAGCCACTGCAAACTCCAGACGCATGCGCCACCATGTGCATGTGGCTTCTGTGGGACCTGGGGACGTGAACCCGGGTCCTTTGTCTTTGTAGGCAAACACTTTAACTGCTAAGCCATATCTCCAGCCCTGAAATAATACTTTTAAGCCATTACTTTTCACTCTTTCTCTCTACAGATTCATGGTCATCTCATAATGGCAATGCATTCAGTCCAACTTCCAAAGTCCTCATAGGATGCTGGGGAGATTGCTTAACAGTTAAGTGTGCTTGCTTACAAAGCCTGCTGGCCTGGATTTGATTCCCTGGAACCCACATAAAGCCAGATGCATAAAGTAGTGCATTCATCTGGAGTTCATTTGCGGGAGCAGGAGGCCATAGTGTACCCATCTCTCTCTCTCTTTCTCTTCCTCTGTCCCCCTCTCTCTTCCTCTCTCTAATAAATAAGTAAAAAATATTTAAGACAAAACTCCTCATAAACTTGTGTTCCAACACTATTCTAAAATCTAAAATTCAATCCAAGACTCCAGGCAGGTTCTTAACTGTGAGCCTTGTGAAATGAAAAATAAAAAACCCTGATTTACACACTTCTAATATGTATCAGCACAAAGTAAACATTCTCAATCCAAGATGAAGTAATTGAAGCATGGAAAGAAATGATTAAACAAAAGCAACAACAAAACCCATCAGGGCAAATTCCAAATGTTGTAACTCCACAAATGGCACCTGGAACTCATGATGGGATCAGCTGGCTCCAGAAGTCTAGGGTAGCTCTTCTCCTTCAGCTGTGCTGCCTATAACCCCCTGCCTTACATGGGCAGAGTTCACCCTATGACCACAGCTTTCCTTGGTGGCTGCTCCATGGTCCTGGCATCTCCAACACCCCGAGGTCTCCATTTACAGGGCCTCCTGCCCTGTCTCACATTTTTGGGCTCAGCAGCTCTCTGAAGAGAGATGAGATACCCCATGACCTCCTCAATCTTGCATCTTTCATTTTTCCAAAACCAGTTCTAGGTCCTCAAGACAGCAGACCTTTGTGGAGATAGAGACCCTCAACACTATGTGTCTCTGAGGATGTGAGTTTTAATATATGTCTACCACTATTCCTTACCTAGATACATGACCCTAAAGCATCATTTTATTTCTTCTTTGATATTATTTATTTGTAAGCAAAGGGAGACAGAGAAGAGATAGAGATAGAGATAGATAGAGAGAGAGAGAGAGAGAGAGAGAGAGAATGATCACACCAGGGCCTTTAGCTGCTGCAAATGAACTCCACATGGCTGCACCACACTATGCATCTGGCTTTACATGGGTGCTGGGGAAGCAAACCAGGATCATTTGGCTTTGCACTCAAGTACCTTAACCACTAAGCCATCTCTCTGGCCCCGATTTATTTCTTTTCTTTTTTTCAAGGTAGGGTCTCATATTAGCCCAGGATGACCTATAATTCACTATATAGTCTCAGGCTGGCCTTGAACTCACAGCGATCCTCCTACCTTGGCCTCCCAAGTGCTGGAATTAAAGGCATGCACCACCAAGCCTGGCCCATTTTATTGCTTTAAGCTTTAACTTCATAATCAGTGAAATGATGGCTCTTGTTAGAAAAAAGTGTGGAAAATAAAGGTGAAATATTGGGCAGCGCCTGGCATTTACTGTCACAAAATTCACCAATTTTTAAATTAAATCCTTAAATTCTGGGACCCATGAGCTCAGAAGCTATTTCTACCTCACTCGCTGCTATATGCCTGCAGCTGACAGGCCCAGCTGGGTGAGTTATGCGCCACACTACTCCACAGCATCCTCAGTACAGATTCCACATCACCACCACCTCTAGGGTGCCTGGGATTGCTAAAGGGCTATTAACACATCCAGTTCTTGCTCTCACAGAGCTATGATACAGCAGAGATGAGAAACAATAAATAAGAAAATACACGTTACTAATAAATAAAATAGTGTGATATCAGAGAGCAGCTAGGAGAGGGAACACATCACAGCAATTTATGGAAGGCAAAGGATTTAATTCAGCTGAAAGCTTCAAGGCAAAGTTTCATGGTGGGGAAGACATGGTGGCAGGTGCAGAACTGATACCATCATCACATCAGCAGGGGGGAGACAGAGAGACGAGCAGCAGGTGGGGCCAGACCACACTAACTTAAGGCCGGCCTCTATTAACCCACATCTTCCAGCAACGATCCACCTTCCAAAGGCTCCACAGCCTTCCCAAACAGCGTGATTTACTGGGGACCAAGTGCTCAGACACATGAGCCCATGGGGAGTGTTTTTCTTTCAAATCACCACAGTTTGTTTGTGTTTCTGTGTGTGCTTGCAAATGTCTGTATGTTCACATCCATCCACACAGATTCTGTAACGGGTTATATACCTATGCTGGATTGCATAAGTACACTACAATGCTTGCATGATGATGAAATTGCCTAATGAGGCATTTCTCCAGAAGGTGTCCCATTGTTCAACGATGCATGCCTGCAAATGAATGAGCCAGACTCCAAGCCTCTGTAATGTGGACTCACTCTTGTGAGTAGTTCTTGAGAATCTGGAAATCATAGGCGGAGGGAGTTGCCTTGGATGCTGCCATGCTGAGAGGGAGGCATTCTTCATGGCTTGCGCCTATGCTGGCTACTCAGCTGCCCTTCCATGAGCCCCTCCTCACCACGTGCCCTCCACCCTTGCTGCCCTAGAGCCCTGGGATATGGCTGCTTTTCCAGGAGCTTTATGCCCCACTGTCTTTTTTTTTTTTTTTTAAGACAGACAGACAGACAGACAGACAGACACACACACACACACACACACACACACACACACACACACAGAATGGGCATGCCAGGGCCTCCAGCTGCTGCAAAGGAACTCCAGATATATGCACTACCTTGTGCATCTGGCTTGCTGTGGCTTCATGGGGAATCGAACCTGGGTCCTTTGGCCTTGCAGCCAAGTGCCTTAACCACTAAGCCATCTCTCCAGCCCTCATGCTCCACTTTCTGAGAAGAGATGCTCCATCTGGAGATGTTCTACCACAGGGACCCACCCAGTTCCAGGAGAGCACCATATTAAATGAGGAACACAGCAAAGGCAGCAGTGCCAGGTGCCCAATTTATAACTGAGTAATGTGTGCTGTCCAGGGACTGGGCTTGGGTCAGTGGTCGGCAGAGTGTAGTGTATGAGATGTACGTGTTTATGGCACCTGGATGCTGAACAGGGACCCAGCTTCCCACTGCTCCCTCACCCAGCTCTTCTCTCCAACTCTCTGTTCCCAGCCTCTTGTTGGCCTTTTCATTCCCTGACAGGTGCTGTCTCTGAACTGAAGGTGTCTGGAAACAGCGTGGGCATGTGAAAATGCCAGAGATCTTATTTCTGTACAATTTCAATTTACGCTGTCTTCAGAGAGACTCAGGACTTCACAGCAGAACAGTGGAAGCAGAAAGATGGGCTTGTATCTCAGCACCATGAATTACAAGCTAGGCTGCCTTAGGCAAGTTGATTTTTATCTCTGGGCTTCAAGCTCCTCACTTATAAAATGGTCAGACTGAAACATTCCATTTTTAGACATTTGTCCAAGAAGTATCTATAGGCTTCTTCTGTGTGCTAACACAAGGGTATGGAATGCCAGCAGTTACTAGAGGGGAGTCATATGAGTGGGCAGGAGGGTGTCCAGGGTAGCCTGGGGACACATACGACCTCCAGAGGGCTATAGTATTGGAGAGGGGGTCAGGGTGAAACCTTAAGGAGAGTGAGGAATTTTTGAAAAGATATTTTTATTTATTTATTTGCAAGCAGAGACAGAATGAGACAGGGCAGTTGGAATGAGTGTGCCAGGCCCTCCAGCCACTGCAAATGAACTCCAGATGTATGCATCACTTTGTGCATCTGGCTTTATGTAAATATTGGGGAATCGAAACTGGGTCTTCAGGCTTTGGCTTTTCAAGCAAGAGCCTTTAACCACTGAGCCATCTCTCCAACCCAGAGGGAAGAATTGCTGAAGTGAAGGCAGGAGGGCATCACCTCCCCTGAGACCAGTCAGAGTAAAACTAAAGGGAAGAAGTGGAGAATGAGGAAGGAGCGCCAGCCCTCCGAGGCCCTGCAGCACTGGGTGACACATGGTGCTGTCTGGTTTAAGGAGTGAAGTGTGCAGGCTTTGTCCCAAGGGTACTGATTAGTTCTGGGGAGGTTTCATCAGGAGTACATTGTCTGGTTTATGTCTCATGAATTGTGGTGGAACAATGGGTGAAGGAGGGAGGAAAAAAATGAAAGCTCAACTCTTCTTCCTCTCTGAGCCTTGAAATCAGATGGACCTAGCTTTAACTCTCAGCACCGCCACTTGTCATTTAGGTATGCTGGCATATGGCCACTTCCTCTTTACATCCCAGGCTTGTTGTCACTGGTAAATGGGAGTCATCCAGAGCCGTTATAACAAGGGAGCTGTTATAAAATTGGAATGCAGGGCATTCAGGAAGCAGAGGTAGGAGGATAGCTGTGAGTTCAAGGCCAGCCTGGGATTACAGAGAGAGTTCCAGGTAAGGCTGGACTAGAGTGAGACCCTATCTTGAGAAAACAACAACAACAACAAAAACAAAGGAACATATTAGTGCAAGCTAATATAAGTTAAAAACATGCAGCATTGGGACTGCCTCCTCTGCCCACTACCCATATAGATCTCTTGCCCAGTACACATCAAACTAGCATAACACCCCTCCTCATTTTTTATGACCATTTCCAAGCCAGCACTGTTAGCAGCTCCAGGATGAGAGGCAAATGAAACCAGTGCCTCCTAGGATTAATGCTGTAGCCCAGTTGCCTAGCAACAGCATCCACATCTGTATCACTGCAGAGCCTGGCTGAATCAGGCACTAGTCAAAACAAAGGCAGCAACAATGAGTCATGGACAATCTCTGAAAGTGGGGCCTTGTTTTTTTTTTGGGGGGGGGCAGGGATCATGTATACTCGGCATCTAACCTAGAGAGGCCCTAGCCCCCCCACCCCACCCACCAGCTCCTCAGTGGGGCCCCCATTCCTTATAATTTCTTCTGGTGCAAGGAGGATTGGCTGGATGTCAATGGTCTGAATGCATTGTGCATTCAGCCTCCAAGATAATGTCGATCATCAATTTATAGCTCAGGATGATGGGGCCCATAAGTCCGAGAGTTAAAGCCCTCAAAGTTCCCAAAGGTGGTGCTCATTTCAAGATGCCACACAGGACACCAGTGCCTCCCAGACAGTATCCCCCATCCCTCACCCCTTTAGGGAACTGTAGATGCTTCTAGGTCTGACCCAGGCAGCTCCCATGAGGTCATCAAAGCTGGACTCTGCATCCTCCTTCATCCAGCCCCTTCTCCCAGGTCTTCTTCTTAAGGCTGCACCCACATCAACTGCTCAGGTATAAGGACGTGTCATCATGGTACTTCTCTTCCTCACGATTCCTTAAGGATCTCTAGTCACCAAACTTCAGCTATGGTGCTCCTCACAAACCTTGTTCTTCCATTCTTAAAATGGACCTGGTCTTCGCTTCCTAGACTGCATGCACTAACCTCCTGGCCCCAACTTCAACTTCCTTACACATTCTCAACCCTACAGCATTTTTAAAGGCTAAATATGATCCCATCCTTTCTTTTCTTAAATGACTGTGACCCCATCCACCGTTGGAAGCCCAGACTTCTTACCAGTAGCCTTCAGAACATAGTTAAGCCCCATGCTATTGCCTGCTGTGTGTGTGCGCATGCTCGTGGGTACGCCACCAAGGTCCCTCCCCAGTCGCCTTTCTTTCACCTGTGACCCTGGTTCACATGTCATGTTTCTTCTGCAGCATGAAAGCAGAAGGCGCAACAAACAAGGATACTTGGTAGTTCTGTGACTGGTGTTTTTAAAATACACTCACAGATTCTTTGAGACTCCCTTCATAGGCTGGAACTTAATGCCTCTCCTCCTTAAGTGTCTGCTAGACTTAGTGATTTTTCAGAACAAAGTGGCAGTGAGGGTGTATAAATTCTAGGACTAGGTCATGAGGGGCCCAGCAGCTTGGTCCTCCCTTCTGTCTTGGATCACACACTCTGGAGGAGGGACTGTCCCATCATAAAGATACTCAGTGACCCTGAGGGTTGCTAAATTGTAATTTGTTGTGTGGCAAGACACTAAATTAACCTAGAGTTCATCTCATACTCCTCCCATTCACCTACTTCCTTATCTATAAAATGTGCTTCATAGGAGTATGGGCTAGAGAGATAGCTTAGTGGTTAAGGTGCTTGCCTATGAAGCCTAAAGACCCAGGTTCAATTCCCCAGTACCCTTGTAAGCCAGATGCACAAGGTGGCACATGCATCTGGAGTTCATTTGCAGTGTTTAGAACCCCTGGTACACCTATTCTCTCTCTCTCCCTTCCCCCTTCCCCATCACTCTCTCTCTCAAAATAATAAAATATTTGAAAAAGAAAAAATCTTTAAAAAAAGAGTATGCATACTTAATGTTGAAAAAACTAAAGGAGATAATAATTAAGAAACAATGCAGGAGGGTACTACCATGGGATATTTTTTATAATCATGGAAAATATTAATAAAAAGTGAGAAAAAAAGAAACAATGCAGTAACTAACATACATTAAGCATGCAACATTTAATAAATGTGATTGTTGCTATTATTTGTTATAAAACTTGCCTTTTTCATTGCTAAAGACCCCAAGTAAGATTAAAATCAAATAACTGGCTCTCGACCCTCAGATTATAATATATACCATGTTGAATTTGTTGCTTTACTTGTTGCTGTGAGAATTACCTGACAAAAACAAATTAAAGCAGAAAAGGTTCATTTCAGCTTACAGTTCCAGGAGGGATACAGTCCATTATGGGGTGGAAGTCATGGGGACAGAGGCATGAAGCAGCTGGTCACATAGTATCACAGTCAAGGCAGAGTTGGGTGAATGCTGGTACTCAGCTCATATTCTCCTTTTTATACAGTCCAGGACCCCCTATGGGCTTGTGCACCCCATAGTTACGGTGAGTTTTTCCACCTCAAATTAACCTACTATAGAAATTTCTTCACAGGACAAGCCTAGAGGTGTGTTTCCGTTGTGATTCTAAATCACGTCAACCTGCCAAGATTCACCAGCACAGAGAGTAGAGTGCATCATGATGGGGAGGCATGGCAAGAGCTTGTGTCTGCCATCAGGAAGCAGAGGAGACAAATGCCGGTTGGGGCTCTCCTAGCTTTCTCCTTTTGATTCAGTCTGAGACCTGAGCCCATGGAATGCAACCCACATTTTGGGAGCCCATGAAACCCACCTTTAGGGAGGATCTTCCTGCCTCAAATTAACCCTCAGAGGTTTGTAACCTACGTGATTCTAAGTCTTGTCAATTTCACAATCAATATTAACAGTCATGCATGCGAAGCTTTTGCCCTGTGATGGCTGAAGGTCATTGTCATTACATTTCAGCCTTATGATTCATAGCCTTTACCGAATTAATCTTTTCCTAATGTCAATATCAATGACAAAACCAGGTAGCCAGTATCATACACAGAAAGCTCTTCTCTAAGTGTGTTACAGGTACAAGTTCAGAGGGCAGGGGCCACATTCAGGGTCTGCTGTGATAAATGCAATAGGGATAGGAATTATACCAGCTCTGACCTAAGAGCCACTGCTAAGGTAGACTTCAAGTGAAGATACCCTGCTCTTCCCTCCGGCCTCAGGAACTTCTGGAAAGCAAGCGTTGGTTGTGTCAAGAACTGAGATGCTGTGCTGAAGCCACAGGTACTGGTTTTGGAGAAGACACATTTCAAATATGCCTTGCAGCTCAGATACTTGGAGCTTCTGGGAGCTTTATAAAAAGACTCAGAGGCTCTGGGGTGCTGGTATACACAGGGTGCTGGAACTCCTCGAACCAGCACTACCCACTGCCTCATACTCCTGCTAAGGCTGGAGAGGTAAGCAAGATAAAGACCCTGAGGTGAGTGAAAACCACAGAGTCCCCCCAAGGCCCAAGGCATACCCTCCTTAAATACATCTCTTTGGCTATGTGCAGCTCTACCCTTCACCTAGGAGATAAACCAAGAAGAAGTTGTCTGTATCTGGAAACCAATGGCTTTTCAAATCCCTCTGTGGTGGTTTGGTTGTGCAGTGTCCCCCAAAGCCTTATGTGTTTGTGATTAAGCCTCATCCTTGAGACTCAGCTGGGGGCAATTTGGGAGAGTTGAGGAGCCTTTGGCCGGCGAAGCCTTGTTGGAGGAAGTGTGTTACTGGGGGATTATTAGCCCAGCTCTACAGGGTGTTGCTAGCTAGCTCACTGTGACTGCTTCCTTCCTGCTGATATGTGACATATTGTGACCGGCAGTTGGCTGCTCTGCCACGCTTTCCTTGCCATGATGAATCTTCCCTTTGAAACTGGGAGCTGAAATAAAGCCTTTCCTCCCATCAGCTGTTTTGGGGTTGGGTGTTTCATCCCAGCAACGAGAAGGTGACTGCTATACCTGAAAGGATCATCGAAAGCCATCATCTATAGCTCTTCATTCTGGGTCCTAACTGTGAAGGGTGACAGAATGTTCAGGAGGAAGATCTGGCACTTGTGAGAGGCTATGTGTGTCAGATTTTAAAATACCACAAGTATAGGTCAGCTCTCATAAACTTCCTTCCTAACCCGGCAGGAAAGTTGAAGCTTTTTTGTTTGTTTGTTTGTTTTAACACTAAGGCAATCAGGAAATGGAGGGCCACCCATGAGCTGAAAGGGTCACACTCCCATTATCTTATGAGAAGGAATCTAGAGCTTCAGAGAGGACCACATGGGTTGCACATGCTGCCTCTCATCCCATCCTGTTCACTGTCTTCTTCCAAAGGGAGATCTACAGCCTTGCTTTGCCATGTACTGATGGAGAGCTTGCCACTGCTCAAAACAGCCCTTCTGTGAACCCAGGTTTTAGAATCAGAGCCATGGACCAGCTATGTAGTCAACTGCATGACCCTGACCAGTCCTTTTACTCTCACAGGTCCCAGCTGCCCCTTTCACAGACAGCCCACAGCCATAGAACTGCATAGATTGCTGTCTGTGGGTGTGCTTTTGAAACTGCACGCAGCATAAGGAAGGTGAGGTTATTTTTATCATAATTGCCATTATTATGAGGGTATCACACAGCACTAATTGTTCTGGAGTTTTCCCAGATATTGAACCCACACTCGTTCCCTTCTAGTGCCTACACACCAGGTCTTTCCACCCATAAAGCAATTGTGCTGGTTGTGGTGAAAAAGATAGGTAAGTGCTTATCAACTTTGTTAAGACTTGAACCTGAGCTGAGAATGTCGTTCTGGGATGATGTTGATGAGGCACTCACTAAGGTTTCTGCTCATCACTCCTTGCCTGAGAAGCTCATATGTGATCCCAGATATGTAGAAATATAAAATAGACATAAATCATTTGCTGATAATTAATCATACAGAAATACATTTTAAATATATTTTATTTATTTATTTACGAGAGAGAGAGAGAGAGAGAGAGAGAGAGAGAGAGCACGCCAGGGCCTCCAGCCACTGCAAATGAACTCCAGATGCATGTGCTTCCTTGTGCATCTGTCTTACGTGGATCCTGGGGAACTGAACCTGGCTCCTCTGGCTTTGCAGGCAAATACCTTAACCACTAATACATATTCTCCAACCCCAGAAATACATTTAAAATTTTTTTGTTTATTTTTATTTATTTATTTGAAAGCAACAGAGAGAAAGAAGCAGAGAGAGAGAGAGAGAGAGAGAGAGAGAGAGAGAGAATGGGCACGCCAGGGCCACCAGCCACTACAAATGAACTCCAGATGCATGTGCCCCCTTGTGCATCTGGCTAACATGGGTCCTGGGGAATCAAGCCTTAAACCGGGGTCCTTAGGCTTCACAGGCAAGTGCTTAACCACTAAGCCACCTCTCCAGCCCCAGAAATACATTTTAAAACACTGATTTGGTACATATGTATATGATTTTACCATTTACTAGAGATGAAAGTAAATATGCATACTAGAGATATGGATGTGTTAGTTTATTTTTACAGAAAGAATTGAAATCTTGGCTGAACATTAGATATTGCATGTACAGTGAAAACAGTGTAGTTCCAACCCTACCAATTCTGTGAGATCAGGGCCATGAATATGAATGCTACAGACAAAACAAGAAAGGCCAGTGCTTCAACATGCCCAGTCAAAATTCCTTTGGAAGGGTCTTGAGTTGGCCTTGGAGGGAAAAGTAGGAGTCAGCCATCCAGATGAAGCTTTGTGCAAAGATGCAGGGTGTCACGTGACAAGATGTGTTTGTGGCTTTCTCACTGTGGCTGGAGCATGACGTTCAATGCGCATCTCCTGCTTGAGAGCAGGGTAAGGATGAGCGCAATGAGAAGCTCTAAGTGCGTGGGGAGCTTTGCAGGAACAAGACACATAGGTAAATGGAACAGAATTGAAAAATCAAGGTGGGAGGGCTGGAGAAGATGGCTTAGTGGTTAAGGTAGTTGCTTGCAAAGCCAAAGGACCCCAGTTTGATTCCCAGAACCCACATAAGCCAGTTGCACAAGGTGGCACATGCATCTGGAGTTTGTTTACAGTGACTAGAGGCCCTGGCACACCCATTCTCTACCTCTTTCTCTCTCTCTCAAATAAAAAAAAATAAATAATATAAAAATTTTAATTAAGAAAATCAAGGGGATTTTGATGACCATGAGCATATAAGGACAAGAGATAGAAGGTTATGGCTTAAAAGTGGTATATTTGAAGGATGGAGAGATGGCTCAGCAGTTAAGGGGCTTGCCTGCAAAGCCTAACCACCCCAGTTTAATTCCCCAGTACCCATGTAAGCCCAGAAGCACAACGTGGCTTGAGGCCTTGGCACATCCATTTCACTTCTCTCTATCTCTCTCTGCTTACAAATAAAGAAATAACTTTTTAAAGTGACATATTTGAGTATCAAGTTGACAAAGGACTTTCGATGCTTAGTCTCTATTGTGAGAACTTGATAGGATGTAGTATCACCATGGAAACAAATCTCTGAACATGCCTCTGAGGAAATTTCCAGATTAGGCTAACTGAGCTGGGAAGACCACCCTAAATGTGTGCGGCACTATTCTATGGACTGAGGTCCTAGACTGCACGAGAAGGAGGAAGCTGGCTGAACACCAGGAGTCATCCATCTCTCTGCTTCCTGACTGTGGATGCCATGTGACCAACTTCTATGATACACCCGTTCCATACCTTCCACATCCCTTTAGACTCTAAACTAAACTAAACCTATCTTTCACCAGGTTGCTCTTGTCAAATATTTTGTTGTAGCAACAAGAGAGGTAGCTGATGACAAAGACAGGTTGGCAATCTTTGGAAATCCATGGCTTGCAAGTGCATCACCTGGAGCTCCACCTTCACGTTCACGTTCACGTTCATGTGGTATTGGTTCTATGTGTGCGTGTCTGTCTCTGTGTCAAATTTATCCTTTTAATAAGTACACTAACCATTTTTAAATTTTATTTGTTTATTTGCAAGGAGAGAGAGAAAAATGTGCCAAGGTCTCTAGCCGCTGTAAATGAACCCCAGATGCAGATGCATGCCTCACTTGGTACATTTGGCTTTACGTGAATACTGGGGAATCCATCCTGGGCCGTTAGGCTTTGCAGGCAAGCACCTTAACTATGGAGCCGTCACCAGCCCTACTAACTACTTTGAATTAGGGCCTACCCTAATGACCTCATCTTGACCTTCATCATCTGTAAAGACCTGATTTCCCAGCTGGGCACACATGCTGAGAGCTTCAACTACTTGATGATTAGGATTTCACAATTCAACCCATCATACTATTTCCTTAAGGACAAAATAATGCAAGGAGAAACAGTAGGAACCATGTATGTGAGAAAAATCCGGACACACTTTCTTATTTTTCCAACCTTATTTCCCAAGATTTAAAGTGGCTAGAGACCTCCACACGGGTGGGCATTGAATTTGGTGAAAGAGTCAGTGTGTAGGCCAGAGATGGGCAGCCTGGATTCAAACCTGGGTTTACATTTCAGCAGCTATGGGAATTTGTGTATGTTATTTTAGCTTCTCTGAAACACTGTTTTTATTCTCACTTGTAACCAAGGTGATTCATAACTCATTAAATTATGATGACTCAGTGAGAAAATGCTTGGTAAGTAGGTCAAGCACTGAAGATAGCTTTTAAGGGAAACCTACCTTTTAAGGTAGCATTAAGTATCTTTAAGGATCGAATTGCTTTAAATATTACTCCATAACATTCTACAGTATAGCACTGCGCTCAGTGCTACAGAGTGGTATTTAGGAGAGGTCTGCCTTAAATGTCAGATGCCTGTCATCCAGATGTGTTAACATTTCTCTATGACCTCATGACATAACTATCTTCATTCTCCTTGCTTATCCATTACTCTAACTTGATTTTTATACATTTCTAAATAAGTTGCCAATATCTTTATACTTTTTCTAAACATTTCAGCATTCACGTAACCAGTATTCAATATTTATTTATAATTCTTTTATTTTGAGATATTTAACACAGTTAAATGTACAAATATTTAAGAATTCATTGATAAGTTTTCACAAATGGTCTTCGTGTGAAACACAAACACCTATCAAGTTGAAGGGCATTTCCATCACTCTAGAACCTTCCCCGTCCTCTCTTCCCAGTTACTCCTCACACCCACCCAGCCACCCACCCTCAGAGACAGCCATTGCCCTGATTTCTACCATTTAGACACAATGTTAGTTTGCCTGCTGTGAAACTTTATCTACAGACAGTATGACCTCTGGAGTAAGGTTTCTTTTAAGTAAGAGACGTGCCTCTTGGTCATGTCTGTGACTGTTTTCGGGAAAGATTAACCAAGGAAGGAGTCCTTCCCTCAGAGGGGGTGACCCTTCTGGTAATGGACTTTATAAAGAAGTTCCAAGAGAGAGAACACAGGACCCTTTGTCTGGATTTCATGCTTTTCGCTTGTGTCTCTATCTACCCTGTTGCTGCTAACCTCAGATACTGGAACTCCACTTCATTGACCTACCAATGTGGACTGAAGACCAGCGGCTCTCCAGGGATCTTCCAGACCTTTAGTCCCAGACTGAGACTGCTCTAGCATCCAACCTCATGGACTGAGCAGCTACCAGGTTTTCTGACTCTCCAGCCTGCAGACAGCTATTGTTGTACTGCCCAGCCTGTATCCTGTAAGCTAACCCAATAAATCCCCTTTGTGATACAAATTCATTGTATCCGCTCTGTTCCTCTCCAAAACCCTGACTGTCATGGCACTCTTTCTGTAGTTTTACTACCCTGCAGCTGTTACTGCTCCTTATCAGAATCCCTCTGCAACATGTTGTCCCAGAAAGCTAAGCCTTGTTCTGGGCAACCCTGGCCCTCTCAATGAAGCTGTGAATACCTTAGTATATGACAATCAGTCCCCTTTTCTGCTTATGCTATCTGGAAGCCTTTAAAGGGGGGGGGCATAGAATTTTGGAGGATCGACAAAAATCTTGATTTATTTTTTAAAAGAAAATGAGTTGCCATATCTTCAATTTCTAGAACCCTGTGCTTCCAAAATGACTCTTTTAGTAACTTCCAAGGGCTGTCTGTTCTCTAACCCCTCATTTCTTTAGGGAACATTCTCATTTTCTAAAGGAATGAGCTCTCCAGTAACTTCCAAGGCCTACCTATCCTATTCCACCTGTTCTTTTTTTTTTTTT
The DNA here is from genome assembly GCA_036346955.1 of Dipus sagitta. Lineage (NCBI taxonomy): Eukaryota > Metazoa > Chordata > Mammalia > Rodentia > Dipodidae > Dipus > Dipus sagitta. The sequence goes on along the minus strand of CM070777.1, from coordinate 43,140,343 downwards.
TTTTTTTTTTTGGTTTTTCGAGGTAGGGTCTCACTCTGGCTCAGGCTGACCTGGAATTCACTATGGTGTCTCAGGGTGGCCTTGAACTCACTGCAATCCTCCTACCTCTGCCTCCCGAGTGCTGGGATTAAAGGCGTGCGCCACCACGCCCGGCTCCACCTGTTCTTGTACAATCACCACAGGAAGACTGGCCTCTCATCCAGCTCACTGTTACTTCAGTGCTGTGCCCAGAGGACAGAATCCTACGGGTCTGATCAAAGAGCAACAGTTGGTAGTAGACAGTTCCAGAAGAGCTAACAGTATGGTCACAAAGAGTCCCTGTGTGTGGAAGACTGAAGCCTTTCCCACACAGGACTTGTTATAGACTGTACTCAACCATATATCTCTGCCTGGCTGTCTCACTTTGAATAATTTACATGGAAGCTATTTGTCTCAAGTTCAAGCAGAGTTGAATTATGCCATGAAGTCAGATGTCTTCTTACATACAGTTTGATCTGGCTGATGGTTTGAATAAGTGGCCTTGCCATTTATAACACATGAGAAAACATGTTTCAAAATTAAGAGTTTCTTAGGATTCCAGAGCCCAGCAGATGTAGCAGTTACCTTCTCTTTGCTGGGACAAAACACTTGAACACAAGCAGCTGATGGATGGGAAAGGCTTGTTTCAGTTTACAGTTTCAATGGGAAGTTTCATCTTGGCAGGAAAAGCAGAGCAGAGAGAAGCTGGCTCATATCTTTCCATGGCAACAAGGGAGACCTACTCATGAACACCCACTAGGGCTAGACTCATAAACGTCAAGGCCCCCTGCCTAGTAAGCACACCTCCTCCAGCAAGGCTCCACCTCCCAAAGACTCCGCCAGCTAGCGATTGAGTGCTTGTTTGGAGGTTCTAGCAGGGGAACAGAGCTACTTGTATACCCTTGACCGAAGACTGGTCCTCCCCTTTTTGGGGAGGGTTGTCCTTTTCGATCAAGTGTGCAGCTTTGGGTGGGGCTCACATGGAGCAGTGAGGGAGGACGGGGACACCTGCCTAAACAGCCAGGTCAGCTGAATCAACCCTGGTGATCAATGGGGTGACAGATGTCGCAGCCAGATCACCCTCACATCCATCCAGGTAGGAAATGAGTACAGGGCTTCAATACAAATGCATGAGGACATAGAGGTCATTTCACATTCATACCACCATAGCAGGGTAACCATAGTCTGTAGCAACCTATGATAGATTTCAAAATCAGTGGAATAATATGAAATTCCCAATGCATAGGAATGATCAGCATGGGAGAAGGCAGAAAGTCCGGTTATCCTGACTTGATCATCACACACTGCATACGGATATCAAATTATCATCCTTATGCCACAAATATGTATAAATATGTATACATAAATATACATATATATGTCTCATGAAAATTGAAATAGCTAAATGTGCAGCTTCAAGGTTTCAGAAGCACACACTTTCTTGCAACAAAGAGTGTTAAATCTTTTATAACTGCTAAAATTTGTGATTTAAAAAAGTGCATGTATCATCCTAAACTATGTAAGGATAACCTCTTTTTAAAATCATTGTTATTCTACAGGGGACTTTGAGCGAAAAGGTTTGACGTCTGCTGCTGAAGGTGCCATCACCTGGCCTCCGCTGGTGACATCCTCAGGTATATCTCCACATGAACAGCTTGCTCTGTCCAACAGGAAGTCTGGTGAGTTTTCCTCATCTCATCTCACCACGGGGAGAAGAAATAACGCCGCTCCTTTACTTATGGAGAAGAAATTTCAGTTGCAAAGAATTCAGTGAGCCACAATAAAGCTGTCTGATGGTCCGGATGAAAGGCTGACATTTTGGAGAGCCACAAAATCCCATGGTGTGCTTTCAGCTGCCCAGATTTTCCAGGCCTTAGTTGAAAGTGGTTTTCTGCTCAGAGCTGCTGGATGGCATTTCAGGCCAGAAACTATGCAAGAGATGATCTCCCCTGCTTTTATGATATTTTAACTGATTTATTTAACAGAGAGAGAGAGAGGGAGGGGGGAAAGAGAAGAGAGAAGAGAGGAGAGAGAGAGAGAATGGGCACATGAGAGCCTCTAGCTGCTTCAAACGAACTCCAGATGCAGGTGCCACGTTGTGCATCTGGCTTATTTTTTTTTAATGGTTTTTTTTTGAAGTAGGGTCTCACTCTAGCTGAGGCTGACCTGAAGCTCACTCTGTAGTCTCAGAGTGGCCTCGAGCTCACAATGATTCTCCTACCTCTGCCTCCCAAGTGCTGGGACTAAAGGCATGCCCCACCACCGCCAGCAGCATCTGGCTTATGTGGGTCCTGGGGAATCAAACCTGGGTCCTTTGGCTTTCCAGACAAGCACCTTAGCCACTAAGTCATCCCTCTGGCCCTCTCCCCCACTTTTAAACAATGCATGGTATAAAGGCTCTGCATGGCAATGGTCCTACCAACTAGGAGGCATCCAGCAGCCGCCTCTGCCACCCACTCTGGCAGTGTGACAGAGATCTCTAAGTGGAGTTGGGGTTGGTTGGCTTGAGCCCAGCACAACCAGCTTTCATTTGTGTTGCTGAGGAAAGGGTCTGAGAACAGCTAATCAAAATCAGCACTTACTATGCTAGGATTCAGTTCCAGGTTGGTCTGCCTCTAAGCCCCATATTTTCTGGATGCTTCTGATTTGCTGACAGTCTCTTCATCTACTCTGTTAGGGCATCACTGGTCTGAATTATGTTTTTTTTTTTTTCTTCCTTTTTTGTGTGTTTTGTTTTTTGAGGTAAAGTCTCACTCTAGCCCAAGGTGACCTGAAATTCACCCTGTAGTCTCAGGATGGCCTCAAGCTCATGGCCACTCTCCTACTCTGCCTCCCGAGGGCTGGGATTAAAGGCATGCACCATCACACCCGCTTGTTTTTCCTTTTTTAATGAATGTACAATTTGCACAGAAAAGAATAAATTATTGACAAGGAAAGGCATGTTCTCCTAATCAACTGTGTTTATTTAAAGCTGTGGGGACAGTCAGGGGGGAATGTCAGTAATGGCTGTCAGTCCCACAGGGAAGCAAGATTAGGGGGCAAGCTGGGCGTGGTGGCAAACGCCTTTAATCCCAGCACTTGGGAGGCAGAGGTAGGAGGAGCGCAGTGAGTTCGAAGCCACCCTGAGACTCCATAGTGAATTACAGGTCAGCCTGGGCTAGAGTGAGACCCTACCTTGAAAAACCAAAAAAAGAAAAAAAAAAAAAAAAGAAAGAAAAAGAAAAGATTAGGGGCAAGAGCTCAGAAAAAAGGATGGAGGCCAGGGGCTCCACATTCACGCCAGCATTCCATTCCCTCTGTGGTAGACTTCACTTCACCTTCAAACTCTGAGCTGGCATAAGCCCTTCCTTACTTTAGTTGCTTTGTTAGGTGTTTTGTGGCAACAGAGTAACTACGACACAAATGTAACTAATGAATTAATACATGTGGACCAGGGACAACACTTTCTTAACCAATGAATGTAGATGAAATAGGAAAATAGAAATTTACTGTTAACATCATCGTGGTGATTCCTTTAAGCAGGATCCAGTGATGAATGCTAAAAATGAAAGTGCCTGAAAGTTTAAGGAGAAATAGGACATGTTCTGTACCTTCAGTAACTTGCCCTCAATTTTTATTTATTATAAAGGAGACAAATGTTAACATCATAATGTGGGAACAGCAGCAAAGACCACCGAAATAAAGACACCATGTTCAAGATCACCATGAGCCATCAATAGCACACACGCCCCGTCCCAGTGCTCTCGGAAGGACACGCCGCCTCTCTGGGCAGTTCTTCCTCCAAACGCGCATCTGCAGTGCAACCAGGAGGAAACATCAGCTAAACTCACGTTGAGGAACGGTGAGTGGCGTAGCGGACCAGCCCTCTCCCACAGTGTCAAAGCCTGAAAAGCAAGGCAAGACCAAGGAATGGACACAAATCAAGACCCACTAAGACGACCTCTAAATGCCACCTGAGAGCTGCCCAGTAACAGGGCACTAACCTAGCCTGCCCAGGGCCCTGGTTTGACCCTTGGCAATGCAAAACATGCATGTGTACGTGGACGTACAGTCAATGTGGAATCTCAGATTATATCTTGCTCCACAACAAGAATTTCAGTGGAAAATCCAGTACTATCTGAATAGGAGGGGGAGGAATGATTTGTTGAGTGCCTGCTATAAGGTAAACCTTGAAATATCATTTTGTGGAATTCTCACAAAATGAGATAGATAACGGCAATTTTTGCGCCCATTTTAAAGATTAGGAGGCTACAATTTAGAAAGAAAGGAGTTGGCCTAGGCCAGGTCAGGCTTGACTCCCCTCCTAGGAACTCTATCTTCCTTTTCCCCCACATGCCCCACTCCTCACACAACCTGAACCCAGTGTAGCTCTCACCAGGAACCTGAAAATAAATTCAAATAATTTCGCAGACTCTTGAAACCATTCCCTTGGAGGAAGGCAGAGAAAGACAACAAGACAACGAGAGATAGAGAGAGAATGAAGGGAGAGGTGGTGGCTAACCAGACAGAAGTATGGCCATTTTGAGGGAAACTTTGACTTAATTGAGCTCTGGGTCCACGTTCTTAGACCACTTTTGATGCAAGGGCAGAGTGGGGACAAATGCCCTGGGGTGCTGGACTGCATCTGACAATGGCATTAATGTTGCCATGGAAATAGGCACGTCCCCTCAACTATTCAGGAGTGTTCTTTTTTAAGTTGGCAATTTGGGCTTCTTGGAAAATTGATCAGGGATCTATGTCCTCTCCCACAAGGCGCCTCAGTCAGATGAGAGCATAGGGTGGGGTAGTGGGGGGAGCTATATTGATCTATCACAGGCTTAACAACTGGCCTTTCCATTTGACCCCAAAATGTTTGTCTTCCTAAATATCTGACCTGACCACCTGGAATTATCACCAGCACTGTCACTGCTTCTCTGGACAGGCAGCGATGGTGCCCTCATTCTCCTCCTCCAGCCTGGCCTGTGAGCCCTCAGGGAGCAAAGCAGCTTCCGTGAAGCCACGGCTAGCACAAGTCCAGGGGAGAGAGCGCAGGAGCACTTGTGAGGATGGGCCCTGGGGTTTTCTGTCTCCCTCCGTGCCGTCACGACTATCCTCTTGCCTGGAACAATGGCTCGATCGTGTCATCCTTGCACCTTCCTGAATTCTTCCTTCTAAACACAACCTGTCCTTCCTGGTCTGTTCTAAGGGCAGCTCCTCCAGAAAACCCTAGCAGACACCCACACCGAGATGTCCATGCCATTCCTAGAACTTTGGACACGCGCAGTTCTTTGCCTGTCACTGTTCCTGGACGGCTGTGGTCCCCCCTCAGAGGAGTTCCCATCGACACTAAACAGATGAAACATGTATAAAAGCCCAGAAAAGCTTGTTCTACTAACCACGGCCCTGTGATTATTGCCTGGCTCTTGTTGATTCCACATAAAACTTTCTTTGGTTAAACTCTTCTAACTTACCTGACACTCTTTGTATAGTCATAGGAGGAGTTACTTATTATTTAGTCTGACAAGAAAAATCATAAGGAAACACATGACCCCAGGGTCACTCCCAATAACAGAACTAGTTGTCATTCCATCGCCTTACCCTCCTACCCAGCCTTATTTCCCGTTGTACACACTATACAGATCTTGCTCATGTGAGGGAAAGATAACTCTGGCTTGTTTGTTGAGATAGGAGTGTGGTAAATACATTTATAGCACAGTGTTTGAGCATGTGTTCATTCCAGCTTTAGTTGACTCTGTGTAATTGAAAAGTGCATTTGGTGCTTACACATTGTCCATATAGATCGGGGGTCTTTGTGAGTGTATGGGATGTCAGTCCTGTATCCCTGCCCAGGCCTCTCGAGCTCACTGTCGCTAGCAATAGGCCAGCTATCCAGAGTGAGCAGGGCTGTCTATACCCTGTGGTTATCAGCCTGCATAGCACCCAAAGTCTGGGAGCTGTGTTAGCGCTCTTCTCCCCATCAGCCACGCGTGTTTGGTCATAAGCCTCAGTTGGTAATCAGCTAAGAATCTCTGCTTCCGTCTCTAACCACAGTCAATTCTGGTCTCTTCACCAAATGGCCTTCCAGGACACAAGCCATTCGTGGTAGAGTGCCATGCCGTGGCCTGGCTGCTGATGGTTAAGGCATGGGCAACCACAGTGGGAGGGTTAGAATTACAGCTCTACCACTTACCACTCCGATCAAGCTGCTTCACCACTCTCTGCCTTCATCAGTGGCAATGGCATTGAAGGTAGGGATTCCTCCCTTCTGGAATGGGTGAGCGCTGGGCGCTTGGCACAGCAAGAATGTCCGGTGTTCGCTCTTCCACTAATGGTTAAGATGGACTTCTGGCTAAGAATAAGTCCGCTTTTATGAAAGCTTCAACTTGACTTTCTGAGTAATGAACCTGAATAGTTTCGCTCAGGGTCCTACACAAAAGGAATGCAAGGGTCAAAGAATAGCACCAACCTGGATTTAAGCCCAAGCTTTTCTGTCGGGCCCTGCAGGAAGTTTCTTAATGCCACTGAGCCTCACTCTTTTCATCTGTCTAATGAGGTCAATAGTTACTACCTGCCAAGGTCATACGAAGCCTTAAACAAGATAATGAAGAAAAGTGTGGAGGTTCCCTGTCTCCCTTCTCAAGCTGCCCCTGGCCAGCAAGCACACTGTGTTGAGGTCATCAGCGCAACTCCTCTTTGCCACTGTCTTAGTTCTGTCTCCAGTCTGGTCTCCAAACTTCAGGACAGTGATTACATGGTGTGGGTTGAATCTGTCACCCCCACAAAAAAAAAAATGGGTTGAAACGTAATCCCCAGAGCAACATTGTTGGGAGGTGGGGGCCTAATGACAGGTGTTTAGGCCACAAGGACTCCAGCCTCATGAAACGGAGTAATGCTGAACATCAGAAGGCTTGAGTTTTGAGGTACATCTTGTGTTCTCCCCACTCCCTCTTTCTCACCCACTCTGCAGAAAATGCCACCACCTTGATATTGGAATTTCAGCAACCAGACCTGTGAGAAATAAATTTCATTTCCATACAAGTTACTTAAGTCTACATTCTATCATAACATTACAAAATAAATGCCCCCTGATCAGCTGAGCCTGACACTAAGAAGTTGAATAACAAAGATTAAGAAACTGACTTCTGGGCTGGAGAGATGGCTTAGCTTAGTTAAGGCGCTTGCCTATGAAGCCTAAGGATCCATGTTCGACTCTCCAGGTCCCACGTACACCACAAGGTGACACAAGTGTGCAAGGTCATACATGTGCACAAGATGGCTCACATGCCTGGAGTTCAATTGCAGTGGCTGGAGACCATGGCATGCCAATTCTCTCTCTCTCAAAAAAAAAAAAAAATAAATAAAGAAGACTACTTCAAGGGGCTAGAGAGATGGCTCAGTGGTTAAGGCACTTACCTGCAAAGCCCAAGGACCCAGGTTTTATTCCCTAGTACCCATGTAAAGCCAGGTGCACAAAGTGGTGCATGCATCTGGAGTTTATTTGCAGAGGCTAGAGGCCCTGGTGTGCCCATTCTCTCTGTGTGTCTCTCCTCCATCTTTCTCTGCTTGCAAATACATAAATAAGAAATATTTTTTTAAAAAAAGACTACTTCAAGAGAAATAGCCTAGTGCATCTCTTAGTTCTGTGTAAGCCCTCAGTATTATGTCATGTTCTCAGCCTCTTACCAGGGCCTCAGGATAATGGAAGGAACCTGGGGCGATGTGAGCATCTCAGTATTGTAATCATGATCATACCCGTATATCAGTATCATGTCAAGACCTCAGCCTTTCAGGACATCAGTATGATGTCAGGGATTCAGCCTCACTTCAGGTCCTCATCAGACCCTCAGCGATATGTCAGAACAACAGTGTCAGGCCAAGCCCTTTGTATCATGTTAGGCCTTCAATATCATGTCAGGGCCTCCTTGTCATGTGAGACATCAATGTCATGTCAGAACCCTCAGCATCGTGTCAGTACCTCATTATCATTTCAGCCTTTCTCTATCATGTCTGGACCTCAGCATCGTTTCAGACTCTCAGCATTATGTCAAGATCTCATAATTACTTAAAGCCTTTAATATCATATCAGATGTTATCATTCCTATCAGGGCTTCAGTAACCCTTCAGAACTTCAGCATCATGCCAGGACCTCTCAATAGCGTGTCAAACCCTCAGTACCATCTCAGCTTATCAGCATCATGTCAAGAACTCATTAGCATTTCCAGAACATGGCATCATATAAGACCTCTGGTATCATTTAATGACACCAGCTTTCTTTCTTTCTTTTTGTTTTGAGGTAGGGTCTTACTCTAGCCCAGGATGACTTGGAATTCACTATGTAGTCACTGGGTGGCCTCAAACTCAGGGTGAGCCTCCTACCTCTGCCTCTCAAGTTCTGGGATTAAAGGCGTGCTAATGACATCATGTTCATGTCATGATCTCAGCATCATGTGAGGAAGTCAGCATCTTATCTGGTCCCAAGCAGCATTATCAAGACCTTAGCATGAAGTGAAAACCTCAGTCATGGTTAATCTTGATTGCTAATTTCACAGGAATTAGAATCACCATGGAAACGAATCTCTGGGCATGTCTGTGAGGGATTTTCTATATTAGGTGGAAAGATTCAGGTACCATTCCATGAACTAGGATCCTGGACAGTATAAAAAAGAGAATTCTAGCCAGACATGGTGGCACACGCCTTCAATCCCAGCACTCAGGAGGCAGAGGTAGGAGGAATCACCGTGAGTTCAAGGCCAGCTTGAGACTACAGAGGAGTTCTAGGTCATCCTGGGCTAGAGCGAGACCTTACATCAGGAAAACAATAAATAAATAAAAATAAAAAGGAGAACACTAGCTGAACACCAGGCTTCACTGCTCTGCTTCCTATAGATGCAGCATGACCAGCTGCTTCCACTCTTGCTGTCATGTCTTCCCCACCATGATGGACTGTAACGTTGAATTTTAATCCAAAATAAACCCTTCCTTCCTTAAGTCGCTTCTGTCAGGCCTTTTGTCACAGCAGTGAGAAAGGTAACTAACATATTCACTATCAGGTCAGGCCTTTGAATCAAGTTTGGCACTGCCAGCATGTCAGGGACTTGCTATTAATGTCAAGGCCAAAACATCATGTCAGGCTCTTAACATGATGCCAGACACAAAGTGTTAAGGGAGGACATTGGCTTCACGTCAGGAACTCAACACCACATCAGGATCTTGGAATCATATAGGCAGGTCCTCAGCATTATGTCGGACCCCTAAGCATCATAGCAAGTCCCAAACATCAAATCATGACTTCAGACCCTCATCATTATGTCAGGACCTGAACATTCTTTCAGCTCATCAATAGCATGTTAGGCCCTCATCATCAAGCCAGTGCCTTACTTACTATAAGAACAATACCATCATGTCAGGTCTCAACATCATGTCTGGCACCATTATTCTATCAGGTTTTTAGCATTCGTCACATCCTCGGCATCATGTCATGCTTTCAGCATCATGTCAGGACCTAAAGTGTAATGTCAGACCCTTGACATCATATGAGGATTTCAGGATCATATCAAGACCTCATTAAGGGGCTGGATAGATGGCTTGGTGGTTAAGGTGCTTGCCTGCGAAGGCTAAGGACCTATGTTTGACTCTCCAGATCCTACATAAGCCAGATGCACAAAGTGAGGCAAGCACAAGGCTGCACATTCCCACTAGGTGGTGTGAGCATCAGGAGTTCAACTGCAGTGGCTGAGGCCCTGGTGCACCAATTCTCTCCCTCTCTTTCTCTGTCTCTCTCTTTCTCTCTCTAAAGTTAAAAATTAAAAAGAAAAAAAAAATTGAAAAAAAAGACCTCTCTAAAATATCAGGCCCTCAGTATCATGTCAAGCCCTCAATATTATGTGAGTCCCTCACCATTAGCCCAGGCCCTCAGCATCATGCTAGGAACTCAGTATCAGATCCAAGACCCCAGCATTGTTTCAGGACCTCACCATGTGATCAAGCAGTCAGAATCATGTCAAGCCCTCACTAGCACACCAATACCTTTCTAGTGAGGACGACATCCACATTTCATAACCTAAGCGTGATGTCAAGCCCTAAGCATTATGTGAACTTTTAGCACTATGTCAGGCCCTCCATAGCATGTCAAAACTTCAGCATCTTGTGTGATCTCAGCATCATTTTAGGCCCATAATATGTGTCAGGCACTCATCATGTCATGACATTACCATCATGTCAGACCTTCAGTGTCATTTCAGGTCTTTCAGCTCTTCAACCTCACATCATGATAAGACCTCAGCATCCTCTTAGGTCTTCACTTTCATTTCTGGACCTCCTATCACATCAAGTCTTCTGTCTCTTGCTAGGACTTTAATATCTTGTCATGTCTGGCCTTCATTTGATCTCAGTAGCATATCTGGATCTCAGCATTTTGTCAGTCCCTTGGCATTATTTCAGGACTCAGGTTTCATCATATCAAGCCCTAGTTGGCTTAACATGGAGATCCCGCTCATGTCCCAATTCCTTCTCCCACCTCATAGGACATTCGGTTCCTAATCTCACCCCATTATCTTCCCACAAACATATTTATTAAACAGAACATTGTAAAGGACGGTCAAGACTCTCAGACACATCTATGTTTATTTGTTTCCTGTCAGAAAATTTCAAGAATTACACCAAAAAAAATACTTCAGCCTCTGCTACCTACTGACAAAAATACACCACAAAATTAGAAAGCGCTCTGTGGTTTTGCTAGGGACAATTTGTTAATCTGCTTCAGATGACAAATGAATTTACAGGTGACTCAAGGTGATGGGAGGATGGAGGAGAGAGAAGAGATATCAGATGAGAACACTGGCAGGGTGGTTTGAGCTAGACTAGTCTTATACCCAGTTGTTGTGTACAGTGATTTCAGCAACATAGCAAGCCTGTTTAAATGGCCTGTTGAAGACACGTTGGAAAATAGTAACACAACTTAAATAAATAATCCTCTGAGCCAATTCTGGCCCTGTTAGGCCTAGAGCCAGCATCTCTGCAGAACAGGCCTCCCTGAAATGTTAGTGACAAGTGATGGGACCCCTAACAGGGTTCCATGGAGTGGGAGGCACGACCAATGCTGAACACTGCCTCCTGGTCAGGAGCTTCTAGAACTTGGAAAATTTGGACACATGTCCCCTTTCAATGAAGTGGGCAAAAGAGAGTCACCATTTTCAACTTCTTTGAGAAATGACCTGTCGTGTTGTAGGCTCAATCTTTGTTTCCTCTTGGCTGTTACACTTGAGTTTCCTGGTTATAGTCCAACTGTTACTACTGTGGTTGGTAGCACATTGGTAAACAACAAACAGAAACATTTCAAAAGCAGGTGCCTATGCCTCTAGTGTGGCCCTGGGTTACCTGCCTGACCTGCATCTTCTCTCTTGCAGCCTCTCCTCTTTTCTCTCCCTCCTCATTCCTACCATCTCATAAACATGGACAGCATCCAGGTGTAGATCTGAGAAAATAAGTGTAAGACAACATCTACCTAGATCTGTGTTCGCTGACCACATGCCACACCCAGTATCAGTGTGGCCTCGTGGGCTGTTCGCGTCCCCCTACCACCGCCCAATACTTGTGCTCAAGTTGAAAACTCTCCAGAGAGTGGTACTCAGTGCATCCCTGGCTAAGAAATGTCAACATTCGCTTTCTCTCCAACTCAGCCTTCCTGTCTTCCTGTGCTTTCTATCAGCACATCAGAGGCAAGCCCCGTCACCCCAGCCTGTGCCACACACACATTCCGATGCCCACGCTGAAGCTACGGTGTTTTATCTCAGCACTCAGTGAGGCCGTGTTCTTCACTGCCCTTCAGTGTCTTCCACATGGAGCCTGTGACATTTTTTTTTTTAAACTCATTTTTCTCTGGCTCTCCTTTTCTGTTTCTAAGTTTGCCTAACAAAGAATAAGCAGTGGCTTTGGAAATATATTACATGGGAACAACCAACACGAAACATGCCTTTGTACATGAGCCTGACTTGGGGACGAATCAACAATACCAAAGGACAAAAGGAAATATCGATTCAGACAACTCCAGTGCACGATATTTTTGGAGAGTTCTCCCCAGACCCCATCCAGCCCCGCCCCCACCCCGCTCCACAGCAGTACAGCGTTGTCTTGTAGTTTCAGCTTGGCTTAGCCAGTGGGGAGTTTCCCTCTCCACCAATCGCCCCCCCCCCATCCTGGCCAGGGTAGGCCTCTAATGGCCCTGGGTCTTGGGTGGCTTGGGCTCATGGATAACAGCAGCCGCTGATAGCCATGGACCAATGGCCCGGGCAGTGCTCTGCTTGGCCACACTGTAGTGGCTGATGACTGTGTAGAAGCGGTTTCTGGAGTTGGGGTCCTGCGATGAGTAGTAAGCATCCAGAGAGGCTGGGATACAGCGCTTGTGCTGGGGGAGAAAGAGACACAGTCAGGAGTAGTGCGGTGGGCTGCTTCCAATACCCCAAGACACAACCGCCCCCAGCAGGAGCACCAGCTCCGTCAGGTTCTGAACCGCACCATACGAGACAGCACCTACCTGGGGCCAGCATACAGCTGGCCTTTCCCAACACCCTCACCATCACCAACTTCAACTCTTCCATGCAGAGGAAGGCAACCTAATGTTGATACCATCGCAGCATCGAGCAAAGGTGACTATATGAGCGGTGGCATACTTGCCAGATCCCCATATCTGGCCCCAAGTTGCTGTCTAAGCTATGATGACAGACAATGGCCATCCATGCTCCACATCTTATGCATGCATCTCTTTTATCTTAATATCAGCATCCTCTGTTCCTGACATTAATATGCATTTGCATTATCCTGCAATGCCTGTAGAATATTATAGAGTTGGAGTTAGACTGTAGAATGAACGCTGCTGTTTCTCTGCGGGTCTCAATGTCCTTAAAATGCAGAGAGTCCTCTACTTATGAGGTCCCACTTAGGAGTTTTCAACCTTTTTTAAAAAATTTTATTTTTATTTATTTATTACAGAGAGAGATAGAGAGGGCAAATGGGCACACCAAGGCCTCTAGCTACTGCAAACGAACTCCAGAAGCATGTGCCACCATATGCATCTGGCTTAACGTGGGATCTGGGGAATTGAACCTGGGTCCTTAGGCTTTGAAGGCAAGTGCCTTAACCGCTAAGCCATCTCTCCAGCCCAGGAGTTTTCAACTTTACCATGCATTCCTATACAACCCTCTGTTTTCCACTCAGTGTGGCATTCAATAAATTCTTGAGATACTCAATATTTATTACAAAGGAAGCTTTATTTTAATGGTTGCCCAATTCTTGGTCAATATAAGGCTCTGAGTCAAGCTATGCTAAGTTAAGCTCTTAGGTTTGGTGGGTTAGATGTATTGAAGGTGTCTTCAGCTTACAGTGGGTTTATCATATCATAGACCCACTGTAAATCGAGGAGCATTCATATTGTCCACTGAGGCTCTATAGTCCGTATGCTGCATCTTGTAGTTATTTGAAATTTTTATTTTCATTATAAATTAATATCCTGTATTTGATACAGAGCTAGGATTTTTGTCTAGTTTGCCTTTAATTTCCAGGGATTGTTTTTCTTATTTATTTATTTATTTATTTATTTATTTATTTATAACCCTCCCCCCCCCTTGAGACAGAGTTGGTCTCACTCTAGCCCAGGCTGACCTTGAATTCACAGTGATCCTTCTCCCTCAGCTTCATGAATGTTGGGATTTTAAAGGAATAAACTATTATCCCCTATTTATTTATTCTTCAAATAAGTCAACAATTTACATAGTTCAAGACAAATACATACAAGATATATTCAGATGCCTGCCTCTCACTTCCATTCCTGTTCCCTTCATTTACTCCAAGTATTTATATTTATTATTTTAACTACATACTTGTAACTTATATTTCTTTTTTATATATTTTTGTTCATTTTTATTTATTTATTTGAGAGCAACAGGCAGAGAGAGAGAGAGAGAGAAAGAATGGGCGTGCCAGGGCCTCCAGCCACTGCAAACGAACTTCAGATGCATGCGCCCCCCTGTGCATCTGGCTAACGTGGGTCCTGGGGAATGGAGCCTCGAACCAGGGTCCTTAGGCTTCACAGGCAAGTGCTTAACCGCTAAGCTATCTCTCCATCCCTTAACTTCTATTTCTTCTTATGAAAAATGGGGACAACAAACCCATTCTTCAGAATTTCAGTGTGGCTTAGCTGAGATAACATTTATGAAAATGTCTAGTTTGATATATAATAAATGCTCAGCAGGTGGTGATTACAAATATTAACATTGTCACTTGTTTCAGCTCTAAAACAGATTACATCTTTATTGCAACCTACATTCATCAAGAGCCCACAATCTGCTGGGTGTGGTGGCATACACCTTTAATGCCAGCACTTGGGAGGCAGGAGGAAGATCATTGTGAGTTTGAGGTCATTCTGAGACTATATAGAGAATTTCATGTCAGCCTGGGGCTAGAGCTACCCCTCAAAAACAACAACAACAACAAAAACCCCAACAAAACAAAACAACAAAAAAAGTCCGTTATCCAAGAGGCTTTTTTGATACCTGTTTACCTGTTTGACTGAAATGATCTTAGGTCCTCATAAGCATCGTTGGGCATGCGCCATCAATGCTCAGTTTACAGGCAAGAACACTGATGCCCAGAGGATGGACAACACCCTTGAGGCAGTGCAGGTGGTTCAATGACGAAAGAAAAATTAAAGCCAACACCTAGAGGAAAAGGGTCTAAGGGGTCAGGGGCCCAGTCACAGACAAGGGAGAAAAGCTCAGAAGCACCCTATATCCTTACACCTCTTCAGGGACACTGGTGGTAAGGAGCTGACCACTGAGCCATGCAGACTCATGCCAAGCAGAGGCTTCTGAAGATGGTCACTGTCAGGCACCAGTGAGCTTCCCTCCTTGCTGCTGTGCAGCCTGGGGCTGACTCACCTCCTGACCTAGATAGTGCCTCCCAGGAATCCTGCAAACGGAGTCCTTCAGGAAAACTTGAAAGCTCCTCTCTAGACACATGCTACCTATAAGACAGTCTGGAGGGAGATTTCCACACCCCACTCATGGCCACTCAGGAAGAGAAGACACTGATAATCCCTCCCATCGTTGAGAATAATCTGGGGCTATTCACCTGCCAGAGCCCCTTACCTTATAGACAAATCCCTCTGGGCAGCTGTGGTCATAGGTGAAGGCTTTGTACACCACCAGGAACACGATGCAAGCAAGGAAAGCGAGGGCCAGGCTGACAAGAATGGTAACCTGCAAGAAGACAAAGTGGACAGTCATTCAGCTCTAGCCCATCTGCCTTCAGTGCACATGATCAGCCTTCAGGACCTCGAGCCAGTAGGCAGTTTGGTGTGTTGGAAAAAGTAAGGGCCAAGGGCTCAGTGAACTGGCTCAGTCTTAGTTTTGTCACTACATTCTGGTGCCATCTTGAGAAAACCACCTGTGCTGTTTGGGCCTCAGTTTCTCCTTCTGCAGGAAAAAAAATCTATGAAGCTCTTTTTTTGACCTGAATGTGTTTTTCCCCCTTACTTTTCCTATTAAGAGTGTTGGAGCCCAGTGTGTTGGCACATGCCTTAAATCTCAGCACTGGGGAGGAGGTAGGAGGATCGCCGAGAATTTGAGGTCAGCCTGAGCTATAGCACTGAAAGTAGCCATGCAGGGGTGATCACCACACAGTCACTTCCGGGGCTTCCTGCCTTTCTTCACTACCGCGCCCCCAACACCACCACTGACGCCCACTTTCAGACATCAGTAGCTCGCTTTGCTCCTCCTTGGCTGCCTGGGATCTTCATCTTTAGCAGATAAACCAGCCCCTGCCTCACCACTCCAACTTTGCTCTAGTTGCATTCTTCCTGCCATAGGAAAGCCAGCTGTACCGTGGCAGTCATCACACTAAAGCCTTGATGTCACCCTCGGCTCTCTTTTTACCCCACAGTGTCCGTCCAGCCCTCTGGAAGACCTGCTATCCTGTGTGTGCAGAACCTGACCACTTTCACTCTGCAATCATCCCCAGCCTATGGCAGGCCACATCGACATTCGCCAGCTATACTGGTACAGCCTTTACAGTGAGTAGCTTCCTTATCCTTGAGGGTATATTTGACACATAATCAGAACGATATGCAGAAGCTTTAAGTTAAGGCACATCCCTTTTCTGCTCAAATGCATGCAGTCATCACCAATCCATTCAGAGTAAAAGCTCAGCTCCTGCTACAAGCAAGCCTAAAAACAACTGCAATGCCAGAAAAGCGTAAGCACCATGACAATTTACCCAGTAGGATTACATGGCTAATCTCAGAAGTCACCTCCAGGTTTACACTCTATCCATTCTACAACTTGTGTCCAAGGGGGAAAGGTAATACCCATGATACTGGGGTATCTAGTATCATTAACAGAATTCGTGTGCATGTATGTGAGTATGTGGTGGTGTTTGTGATTAAGCCTCCTAACTAGTCCCCAGGTGGTTGAGGCTTTGGGATGTGGAGCCTTGCTGGAGGAGGTGTGTCACCAGGGCAGACCTTGGGATTTTATAGTCCAACCCTACTCACCAGTGCTAGCTCTCTCAGACTGATTCCTCACTGCTGCTAATATGCTGATGTGAGCCAGATTCCTGCTCATGCCATGCTTTCTCTGCCGTGATGAAGCATCCCCTCAGAACTGTAAGCCAAAGTAAACCCTTGTCTTCTATCAGCTGTGTCTGGTTGGGTGTTCTGTCCCAGCAATGAGAAGATAATGATTGCTGACAAACTACTTAAGTGTGTGTGTGTGTGTGTGTGTGTGTGTGTGTGTGTTATTTTTAAAATATACTAGTCTTTTGAGTCACCTAGCCTTCAAATATGGTGGAATTCCTCTCATGGAGATAAGGTTCCTTTTGGACTAGAAGAAAAATAAAATCAACATCTAGGGGAGGAGTCCCTATTCCACCTTCTTACCCTAAGGCACGTTTATTGGGACAGGGGAAGACAGACATCTATGATGCTCCAAACAAGTGGAGTTGCCTGTCAACAGTGCTAAATACTGGAAGGAAGGGGGATTTGAAAAGGAAAAGAGAAAAAGTGGCTATAGGAGGGTGTCAGACTAAATCTTTTAGGCAAACATAGTTCATGAGAGATACCCATGGCCATATATGTAAGAAGTTCCATTTTAGTCCTCTAGGCAAGCACAGTTCCTGAGAGATTCCCATGGGCATATATGTGATAAATTCCATTTTAAACTGTTGCTAATGAAATAAGCTATCCACCTGTCCATTGAAGAAGCCTTTGTTGAAGCCTGTTACACATGTATCAACCACCCAGACAGATTTGGTGTGACCACAGTGTAGGGCAAAATGATACAGAAGTCAGACCCGGATCACCCAGCTAAGATATGGAGCTGAAGTGGTGAAGCCCATGGAGGCTGAACTTGGAATGAGATGTGTTGTCCTCTTAGGACCCCAAAGGTTAGCACTTGGATGCCACAGGGAAAGGAGGGTTATCTAGAACCACTCCCCACGAATGGAGCAGGTGATTGAGGTCTGGGTGTGAAGAAACTAAAAGTGTCCTGATTATCCAATACCCAGAAGGCAGAAAGAGCCAAGACTCTTGCACAACAACTTATGAATGTATAACCACATATGTCACAGTTGGGCCTTCATGTTTGAAGATTCCATATCCAAGGTTTCAATCAACTATGAACCAAAAATATTGGAAAAATCAGTTTTATCTATACAGAGAATATATGGACTTGTGCTTGTCAGTACTCCCTAAACAGGTAACAATTGATTATATAGCATTTATATTTTATTAAGTACTATAAGAAATCTAGAAATGGGCTGAAGAGATGGCTCAGTGGTTAAAGTGCTTGACTAAAAAGCCTAAGAACCCTGGGTTTGATTCCCCAGTACCTACATAAAGACAGATGCACAAGGTGGTGTATGCATCTGGAGTACATTTGCAGTGGCTAGAGGCCCTAACATGCCCATTGTCTCTCTCTCTCTCATACAAATCAATATTTTTAAAAATCTTTTTAAAAAAAGTAATCTACAAATAATTTAACAAACACAGGAGGATATGAATAGGTCATATACAAATAATGTTGGTAGTCACATGAGGTCCTGTATCCAGTCACTTACAGATTTTGATAAATGGCTATATATGTAATACAATGGAATATTTATTCAGTCATAGAAGGATGGATATGTATTAACAAGGATGGACTTCAAAACCATTGTACTGAATATAAGAAGCCAGATATAAAAGTTCAAATGTTATGAAATTTCCAGAATTGGTTAATTTATAGAGAATGGCTTCTATGAGTGTGATTTGAGATAAGATCATTCTGGATACACAGGTAGCCTTCAAATCCCAGGAGACATACCCTACTGGAGACATACAGGACGGCAGACATACAGAGGGGAAGGAGAGGCAGTGTGGAGATAGAGGCAGAGTTTGACGTGACGTAGCCACTGTCCTAGAGCACTTGAAGTCACAGGAAGAGGCAAAAAAGGACCCTGCTCTGAAGATGTCAGAGGGAACATCAAGACCCACTCAGCACTATGGCTTTGGACTGAAGGGCCCTGGAACAACGAAAGAATAGAATTTGGTTGCATGAAGCCACAGTGTTTATGCTAACCTGTCACAGAAGCCCCAGGAAACCAACATGGTGCCCTCTCACAGTGCCTGGGGTATGTGCTACAGAGGTGAGCTTTCTCTGTGTGTACATCACCTACCATGCTCCTCATTGTATCCTAGAAAAGCTCCGGATATTCAGGAGATCATGTTTACTGTCCCCACCCACAACCCCTTGTGGAATCATGCTCAAAAACTCAACATATCACCCCGTTTGGAAGCCTTCCTTTGCTTGCCTGTGCTGTCATTGCATTTTAACCATCCTTCCTTTACTTGAAGCACAGCTCCCTATCTCACAGTTATGCTTCCTAGTATATATATACATACATACATACATATATATATATATATATATATATATATATATATATATATATATGTATATACGTGTATGCACAGAGACAGTGTCTTATTGTTCTGTACAGTCCCCACTTCCAGGTTATGACCTGACAGTAGAAAGGAGATGCTAATTTAGTATCCCACATTCTCCACCTACACTTCTTTCCTTGTTTTGGTGCACAGCACTATCCTCACGATGTCTTCTGTCCCCACCCCCCCGCCCCCACTTTTTATGAGACAGGATCTCACTATGTAGGTGGACTGAAAATTGCAATGGAGCCCAGAGTGGCCTTGAACTCATCCTCCTGCTGTAATTTCTCGAGTGCTATGATTCAGGCATGTACCACTAGACCAGCTTCAGGCCCCTTGTCACTGCTCCCCAGCCTATGGGGGACCAGAAGGGAAGGAAGGGACCACTGAGTATCACTGCACGGGATCATTTGAAGCCTTCCTTGTCTCATACCATGAGAGTTATTAGCTGTCCCTGGAGTGGTCTTCTCTGTCTTCCATGTCCCTAACTGATAGAACAGTTTTCTCTGCCAGCTGACAGAGCTGGGGCTCGACTTTCAGCGAAGTTATACAGTTCTGTGCAGTAGCTATGGAGAACATTCAAACAAGGTCCTCATTCTGCTTCAGCCTCTCATGACCTACGTGGCCTTGGGGAAGGTCCTTCACTTATCTGAGCCAGTGTTTCTTCATCTATTAAATGAGGACCATAAGTCCCTGCCACCCCATAGGAAAAATGTAAAGGCTCAATGGGATGATCCTTCTCAACTCTTAATGTCCTCACCCATGGGTGTCACAGGGAGTAGCACTCACTTGCTGACTGTTCAGCAGCACATAGGGTATGATGCAATGTGGTGTATTCTGTCACCGACTTCATTCTAGCCCTCTAAGCTCAGTCACCACTCCCACTTTCCAGAGTCAGAAACTGAGGCACCATGGAATTCAGTTTGACCAGTCTGAGTCTCATCAGCACTGTGGGACATCTGTTCCTGCCTCTTACCCTGACAGACCCCTACTAATTCTTCCCTGTTTATAGCTGAATTTGTCTATAGGAGGGCCATGAAAGGTCCTGTTACCCAAGAAGCAAATTGCAAGTTTATTCTAGGAACATACATCCCTGCAGATGTAGAAACTGTAGAAGTAAGAGGATAGAGAAGAAGAAAAACACAGGTGCTAATCTAGAAGCTTCATCGTGGGGGAACAGGGGCCTCGTTAACATTCAGATCCTACAGCTTCTCTGCACCGTGGTGGCTAACTAAGGCCCTTTCTTATGAGGAGAGCAAGCCTTGGAAACCTCAGTGCAATAGAACTACTCACATTTGGGAAATTAAATTTGGTGGAGAGATAAAAACAGAGCTGCCCAACAGAAATTCATCTTCTGTACATGACAGCTGGAACCTTCAGAGATGAAATCAGGCCACCTGGTGCCTCATTCCTGGCTCCATCTCCAATATTTTAACAATAGACTTGTGTGAGGTGGGCGGGTGGGGGAGGGTCAGAGCCTCTGTAAATTACATTCAAATGGCCCTGGAGCAGAGCCTTTGAAGCTAGCCCATCCAGAGCTGTGTGCACCTAGGCAGGTCACCTGTCTTTGGGGGCCTCTGCTTACTTTTCTTTTAAGTAAAGGTGGCTTCATAAAAGTGGCTGAATGCGAAAGACCACAAAAGCCCCCAGGTGGGTCTGGTCCAGGGTAGATATTCAGTGTCCCACAGAAATACCCTCAGTATAGACAGCATGCATACACTGTGACATCACTCTGTATCCCCACAGCTCTGTGGGGCAGACACAGTTGATGGGATGGTTGTTTTACAGATTTGTGTCAGAGATCCACAGAACAACTCTGCATATGTAAGGGGCATTTGAAGTAAAGATTTGAACTTCTGTCTGTCTAGTTCAGAAACTCTGACGCCCAATTATAATATGTCAGGCTGCCTACAAACATAAAATTTTGTTAGGACATTTTTGGCTGGGATCACATGGTCTCAGTCCTTGACCTACCCCTAGGAACTCCTTCCTCTTCTACCATGGGTGCTGATGGGCAGCCATTTGGGTTGGACCTGTGTGTGAGACACAGCACTCAGCCTCCCCCTAGGACCCACCTTCCTATACTGTGGGTGCTGACAGTTGGCCATTTGGGTTGGGATCTACATGTGTGTTCCAGCATTTGGCTTCTCCTTGTACCCCCTTTTCCCTCCATTATGGACACCTCCAATCCATCAATTGAGGAGCCCGAACATGAAATCAGGCATAGGTACAACCCAACTGAGATCACCTCACCTACCCTATCAATGAAGCACTGTAAGCACCTCCAAGACTGAGCTTCAAGCACCACGAAAGCAGAGCAAACACAAGTAAACACATACATGCATGTGTGCGCACACACCACTACCACCACCACCACTACCAAGCAACATGCCAGGTACTCACTCAACACAGGAAGACCTGACCAATGCACTATCTTCAGATGGATAAGTCTTAATGCAAAGCAGCTAACACACACACACACACACACACACACACACACACACACACACAACAAGTTAATATGTCTCCCCCAGGAACTACCAGTCCCATAGTGGAGGATCCCCATAAGAACTGCATAGAGTAGTCAAAGAACAGAAAAGAATGATCGCAAACATGTACAAAGAAGTCAAATAAAGTCCAGAGAGATGGCTTAGTAGTTAAGGAGCTTGCCTTCAAAGCCTTAAGGACCCTTGTTCGACTCTCCAGGTCTCACATAAGCCAGATGCACAAGATGACACAAGTGCACGATGTCACACATGCACACAAGGGGGCACATGTGTCTGGAGTTTGATTTCAGTGGCTGGAGCCCCTTGCATGCCAATTTTCTCTCTCTCTCTCTAAATTTTTTTTTTAAAGGCCAGTCTGTTGGGCTTGCCTCAAAAAAGAAAAAAAAGTCAAAGAAGACACATATAAACACATGAATTAAATCCTGAGTAAAGTCCAAGAGAATATGAACAGACACCAAAATGAATTCCAAAAGGACACAAGTAGCTCCATGAAGTGAGGCAGTTTAAGTAGGATATGAAAATGGAACTCAATAAAGAGATGATACCCCTGAGGAAAATCCGACCTGAAAGAAAGCTATAAATGAAAAATATATGTCAAACAAAAAGTTCCATGGAAAGCTTTACCAACAGAATGGATGAAGTGAAAGGCAGAACACCAGGCTTTTAAGATGCAATACAGGAATTGGATCAACTAGTTAAAACCATTGAGAAGTTAAAAAGCATGGATAGAATATAAGAGATATTTGGGAAGTATGAAAAGATTAAATGTTCAAATAAATGCTTTTTTTTTTTTAAAAAAAGGAACTTTCCAAGATATAAAAGAGGCTAAGGGAACTGATGACCACAATGCTAGTTCTAAGAGGATACTGGATGAGTACTTAACATTGGAGAAAATAACAGACCGATCACAGGAGGAGAAAAAATAACCAATGCCAGAATAGTTCAGCAAATGAAGACTAAGTAACACCAAATACCGCAAAAGCATCAGCATTAATGGTCTCAACTCCCCAGTCAAAAGGTGCCGACTAACAAGCTGGATCAGAAAGCATAATCCATTCTTTTGCTGTCCAGGAAAGTCCACTCATTGTCAAAGAGAGACACTGCCTTAAGTGAAAGGATAGAAAACTATACTCCAAGCAAATGAAACCAGGAAACCAATAGGTGTTGCTTTGGTAATGTCTGGCAAAATGGGTTGCAAACCAAAATTAATCATAAGAGGTTAAGAAGGTCACTTATCAAAGGAACAATCTGCCAAGAGGACATTACCATCCTAAAGACATCTGCACCAAACACAAGTGTACTGCATTATATAAAGTAAACTCTGCTAGGTATAAAATCAGAGGAGAATCCCAATGCTGTTATAGTGGGCAACTTCAACACCTAACTATCATCAACAGACAGGTTATCAGGACAGAAAATAACAGAGAAACATCAGAGTTAAATGACATGGCACATCAAATGGACCTAACAGACATTTATAGAGCATTACATTACATCCAAACACTACGGAAGACACATTCTTCTCAGCAGCTATTGGAACTTCCTCTAAATTAGATTAATTTTAGTACACAAAGTAACAAATTTACACAAAATAACAACTTTTGTTTTATCAAACTACAGTGTGATAAAGCAATAAATTAACAAGAAAAAATACAGAAAATATACAAGCTCCTGGAGAATAGCCAACACATTATTGAATGATAAATGGGTCATTGAAGAAATAAAGGAGGATACTAAAAAGTTACTGTAACTGAATAAAAATAAAAATACAACATACCTATGGAACACATGGCAGCCCTAAGAGAAGAAGTATAGTACAGAAGTACAGAGAGAGAGAAATGCATAAACTAGTGATATACTGAAAGGCTTTGGAGAAACAAGAACAAACAAAATCCAGAAGTAACAGATGAAAACAAGCAATAAAGATCAGGGAAGAAATAAAAGAAATCATAATGAGAAAACATTAAAAGAATCAATGAAACAAAAGCTGGTTCTTTGAAAAGCTAAACAAGATTGGCAAACAGAGAGAGTAAAGACCCTAATCAATGAAATTAGAGATGAAAAGGAAACATTACAACAATGCCAAGGAAATTAGGAGGATAATTAGGACATTCTTCAAAACTTATATTCCAGGGCTGGAGAGACGGCTTAGCAGTTAAAGTGCTTGCTTGCAAAACCCAAGGACTCAGGTTCAATTCCCCAGGACCCACGTAAGCCAGGTGAATAAGGTGGCACATGCAGCTGGAGTTTGTTTGCAGTGGCTGGAGGCCCTGCCATGCCTGTTCTCTGTGTCTCTCTCTCATTTGCCTCTATCTCTCTCAAATAAATAAGTAAAATATCTTCTTAAAAATTATTATAGGACTGGAGAGATGCCTTAGTGGTTAAGGTGCTTGCCTGCAAAGCCAAAGGACCCAGGTCCAATTCCCCAGTACCCACATAAACCTAGATGTACAAGGTGGTACATACATTCAGAGTCCTTTTGCAGTGGCTAGAGATTATGGTGCACTCATTCTCTCTCCCTCTATCTGTCCCTTTCCCCCTTCTCCCCAGCTGACTAGCAGCCTCAATGAGTAGAGGGGAGGGGGGGGGCTAGCCCCTCCCTTTTTACACGTCCCCAGGGCACAGGAATCCTTTAACATGTTTGCACCAATGAGATAGAAAAACACCTCTGGTGTGAAACAACTCCTCTCCACCCTGTCTTTCCTCTTCTGCCTAATCCATTCTCCCACTGGTCCGGAGGGTGCTTCCCAAATTACCCTCTGAGCACTGTAGGGATGCTCATTTCCTATCTCAAGATCCCGCAATGTTCCCCATGTGAGGAAGTGGGTCAGATGCAGAGTCCGGAGTCCACAGCTTTGAATTCTGATATCTTTGGTCCTAACCCACACCCAGAAGTCAGAGTAGTACATGCACATCCTTCAAGACTTGGTTACAAATTACCCAGCGATGTTAGCTCAAGAAAAAGTCTAAAATCTTTTTTTTCTTCCTGGCATCTAAAGAGAAGAAGACGAGCAATGAGCTGTCCTTGAGTGTACCTCAGGAACCGGTTCCAGAACCCCTTAGGATACTTCAATTACCTGGTGCTCAAGCAATATTACTGTGCAGTCCCAAGTGCTGCAGCTCCGACAGTCCTCACCAAGGCACATACATATACTTGTGCACACATAGAGTGAGGCCTTAAAAATTCTAGACTTTCTGCTACTCTCATGCCTTCCCTGTCATGGCATCCCGATTTGCACTGCCTGCCTCCCATACTGTAACCCAGCCTCCCAAGATCAGGAACCCATGAGTAGTGACTCCCTCCCAGCTCTTGGTCTGAGCCTGCCACAAAATACATAAGTGAGCTTTGAAGGACCAGAGTCCATTTGCTTTAACCAGTTCTAACAAAGAGGCCCCAGAGCAGGATCTGGCCATATCCTCTGCTCCAAAGGCCACTGATGCAGGCACTGCCTATGGTCAGAGGTACCAGCTTACCCACTAATCTAGTACAGCTTGTCCTCTCATCTCCATGGAGACACAAATTCTACAGCCCAAATACCTAGTTTCACTTAGATACTTTCATTCCTCAATCTCCTTTCTTGGCAGGAAAATTAATGAAAAAAAAAAAATCAGGTAAGCAAACTTGATTTGGAAAATCAGAAATAATATTCTCCAAATCCCAAGGAACAAATCTGCAGAGCTTTTAGGCATGCTGGTGGAGTTTCTCAAGCAGATAAGCTAATAATCCACATGTTCTATAATTCCTGTGAGCATGAGAAACAATGTCTGCCACCTGCAGTCCAGCGCCTACAGCAAAGCCTCCGTTGGACACAAGTCAGCTATTTGGAGGGGGTGGTGCATTTCTGTCCTCTACTGAATTTGCTACCTTCATGCATGAGGAGGAGAGGTTCCTACTGAATCTTCTACCTTCTCACATCTCCTTCCCTATAGGCAGGCCCACAGACACAGCGTGAGGGACAGAAAAGAGTTCATGTAGTAGGCCCGAGATCATTCTCCTTAGAAAGGCCTGCTGGAAAAGCTGACCCTTGTTGGCTGGTCTCTGGAAACTTCTATCTTAGGAGTGCTCCCACCATTCCCAGAACTGATAAGAGGAACTCCTTGGGTCCAACTGTATTCACAACATGGCTTGTGCTACATACCTGCTTAAACTTCTAGGAGTCTGGAATGTGAGTAGGTGTTCAGCAGAGGGTGAATCTACTAGCAGCCCCAGCACAGATCCTGCTAATAAGCATCATGCTACATCTTGTTAAAATGAGGGACATTGAGCCGGGTGTGGTGGCGCACGCCTTTAATCCCAGCACTCGGGAGGCAGAGGTAGGAGGATCGCCATGAGTTCGAGGCCACCCTGAGACTCCATAGTGAATTCCAGGTCAGCCTGGGCTAGAGTGAGACCCTACCTCAAAAAACCAAAAAAAAAAAAAAAAAAAAAAATGAGGGACACGAAGTACCTATAAAACCCCAGCAAGAGAGGACTCTTGGGAGCTCATGCTTGTTGAGTTTGACCACATGCTCCCTTCCCCTGCGACAATATACAGAGGGGTCTTTGATTACAATAAACCGTAACAAGGAACATGGTTCATACTTCATCCTCCTGGTGAGTCACTGAGCCTAGCCATGGTCTTGGGGACCGCCACCACAGCCCCTCTGTCTCTTTTTCTAGTTTCCCCTATAGGAGAAATCACTGTGTGTCTTTCTATAGCACTGCAGGCAATGGGTAGACTGAACTAGGGCCCCTGTGTCTTACAGACAGACAGTCACCAGGTTCCAGCCCTTTATCTCCCTTTCTGCTGCCTTGAATGTGGACCCCACTGACCTCTCTTCCTGCCTTATTGCCTCCTGGGTTAGGGTGAGGGTTAAGGCTCTGGTTATTTCTCATAAAGGAGCCTAGCCATCTAGTGTGGGATCACTCCCTCCCCTTTCCTGTGGCATCCTGCCTTAGCCTATCACTTGGTGACTCTGACACATTCTCTCCTATATTCTACCTCAAGGTTTTCACCAAACCTCTCAGTTGATGGTAAGTAATTGTGCTACTGTTATCATCCGGAGATGTTTTGAGTTATCTCCTGGCAGCTTGGCCCCCAGCATGGTGACGTTGGGAGGTGGTGGAACTCTTAAAAAATGAAGCCAAGGGAGGTGGTTAACTCATCTGAAGGCACTGTCTTTGGAAGAAATGCAGATAGTTCTCATGAGACCCTGGGTAGTCTTGGTGGAAAGTTATAAAAGAGCAAGACCAGCTGTCTGGTTTCCTACCTTTGCTATGTAACCTCACAGCTTCCGCCATGATACCATGCACTGTGGTATGACATGTTGAAGGAACCCTTGCTATGTAGATTAGGTGTTCAGCCTCTCACTGTGCACTAAACAAACCCCTTTTCTTTATAAAATATCCAACTTCTGTCATCATCCTCTTAGCACAGCAGGCAGCACGTCAGTCTCATAAAACATCCAGCTTCAGGCATGTTGCTAAGGTAATCAAAAGCGAACCAATGCAGTCTCCTCCTTGCATTGCAATACAAGGGACCGCCCTGGAGTGAAGTGGGAAGGGGGATGTACTCAGGGTTCCTTCCTGAGTCTTACACCATAGCTTTGCTCATAGGAGAAACTGTCCCCTAGGGTTATTGGTTGTTTGCCTAGTGACTGGAGCAACTCTTCATCTGTTGTATGGGTCTCTCCTTACCTTATATATCAACCTTCTTGGCAGAGAGCCTCAGGAGAGTTGCAGGATCTGGCACCAAGTTCTCTTTTAATCCCCATCCATCGACTGATGCTTATGGGGATCAGCTGCCTCCACATCCCGTGTTCTAGACAATTTTATTTTTAAATAATCTCTGGAGGGCTGAGGAGATGGCTCAGCAGTTAAAGATGCTTGCTTGCAAAGCTTGCTGGTCCAGGTTTGATTCCCCAGTACCCACATAAAAAGCCAAGTGCACAAAGTGATGAATGTGTCTGGAGTGCATTTGCAGTGGCAAGAGGCCTTGGGATGCCTATGCTCTTTCTTCCTCTGTCTCTCTCTGGTAAATAAATAGATTTTAAAAATAATATCTAGACTCCATTTCACTGTGACTTCAGGCAGAACAGTTTTCTGTTTGTCCTGACAGGGTGGGGTAGAGATCAGAATCTTGGCTGTGAAGCCAGAATGCCCCATGCCTGCATGCCAACCTTTTCCCTTCCTGGTCCTCATATTCCATTTCCATGGCTTCATCTCTTCATCTGTGAACTGAGAAATGCCAGCATAGGAAGGAAAGGCAGTTACCACATGGAACACTGAGTATAGCACCTGGCATAGAGCAGAATCCAGAGAACAAGGACAGGAGAAAACAGATGCCTTAGGACCCCAAACCTGACTCCTATCCCATGGTTCCAAGCTTGAAATGATTATTTTTCATGCCTGGCAGACTACTCTCATTCAATACTGATTGTCTTATTTGATTATGGACTCATCAGACTTGTGCACATACCGAGATAAGCAGAGCTATGGCAATGTTTCTTCATGGCCTACTGAGAAGAAGTGATTTCCTTCAGGTTTTATATAATACTAGAAAGAAAAATGATTCAAGACAGCCATTGTTACTAGCCTGAGCTGGTCTGAAGCCTGTGTGGCCTCTAAGAGCAAACATATTGTCTGCTTATAGCTTCCCCCTATCACTGGCAAAGCTTTAATAGCTGCCTTTCACATTGTGAAGTCTGTTCTCCAGCCATTAGAATTATAGCAATCATTGAGAGGAGAGATGAGGGGCTGGGGAGAAGGCTCAGTAGTTAAACGCAGTTGCTTGCAAAGCCTGCTGGTCTGGGTTAAATTCCCTAGCATCTATGAAAAGCTGGCAGCAAAATGGCACATGCATCTAGTATTAGATTTCAGTGGTAAGAGGCTCTGGCACGTGTGCACATAAATAAAAAAATACAAAAATAAAGAGAGATGAGGTATAGAGGGTACATATCTGGCTTTGGTGTGAAATGGTACAAGTTCAATAACTGCAAGTGAATATATCAGATCAGAATTTTTATAAAATATCATCTCGGCTAGAATGTCAACCTTATAATGACAAGGCAGCCTGGGGTGAGATCTAATGGAAAGTTCTGATTACCACCCATCATTCTCAGTTCCTAGATAGGAAGCTGGCTTTGCCTATGCACTACTCTTCCCATAGCCAGGATATCATAAAAAAATAAGAAAACATTATAACTTAGTAAACATGGTATAGCTGCTTTAACTTAATTTCTTACAACTGCTCAGTCTACCCTATCAGTAAGGCCGTATCACTTCTGTTCATAAATGCAGAAAATGGAACGTAGATCATTTAGTTCATTTGCCTAAGGATACTCAGATAATGAATAAGTTTTCAAAGATGATGAGATTTGAATTTAGGTATGACTCGAGGGTCTTGTGTTCCCACTGGCTTCTGTGCCTATGGGTTGGCTGCTACTAATGACTGTCTAGAGCACACAGATTCTCTCCATTCCAAGCCAAAAGACTATATTATCATAATGTTTGGCCAGCTCCTGATGGAAGACCACTCCCCAGGGCTCCGGTGACTCCCGCTAAGTAAATTGCCTTTTGAAAGTAAAAGGAAAATGAAACATCTGTGGCCTCAAGCTTTATATGAGCAATAATTCAAGATACTCGGTTTTGGAAACCAGAGGGGGAATGTCTCACAATGGAGTGGTGGCGAAGTGTGGTCCTGAGGTGTAGGGCTAGGAATTAATTAATTTTTGTGAAATCCTTGAAAGAGGAAAAGCTCTTAAAATTTAAAATCACCTTAAAATACTTTTAAATTGGGACATTGCAAAACAATTACTCATTTTCCAGTTTAATGTACTGTGGGCATAATCATGACAAAGCAGGAATGAGGGGCCAGGGATCTACCAACATCATAGAAGGCCCTGGCCTTCTGTGGTATTCATTTTAAAAGTTCAAGCCATCATTCAGCTTGGGTCAGAGGATATTCAAACCTTTGACAGAACCTCTTACAGGAAAGAGAAGCCAAGGCTTTAATTTGCAAGGCTGTGTCTTTATAAGAAAAGATACATACAAAATAGAGCCAAACATGTTTCTTACATCAACGAGCCCGTCCAGAGGGAAGAAGTCAGTAGTGCACTGTGTAAGCACAGGGCAGACAGCAACGGGAACAAGTGACAAGAGCCAGGTGGGAGGCAAGGGGCGCTGTGAAGACGCAAAAGCACATACTCCATGTATGGGGGCACCAGCTGCCCTCTGCAGATCAGTTATCATCACAGACTAATGACATCCTACAATAGCAGACCTGATTTGTCAGCAATGAAGACATATATCGCAAGCTTTATCTGAAGTCTCCAGAGTTTTAGATTGGGGGTACCAGACCCAAAATAAAGCCTTCAGTGCTTTTTAAAATCATTATTTACTTGAAATCTTTCAAAAATCCTGTGAAGCAGAGTTTTAAAATTTCCATTTCATGAAAAATAAGATTCTAAAAGTGGTTAGCCAATAGTCAGCTAGTCATTAATCATCTCCATACTGTCTTAGACAGGCCCAGTGTGAGGCAGGCAGTGTGGCTGATGTGGAGCTAAGTGTAGAATCAGCTCCCAGGTGGCCCTGTGGGGCATCTGTGACCGGTCATGGTATGTGACAGGGTAAAGGTTAAAGAGAGTCTGTAGCATGTGCCCACAGATCACCTCTCAACAGATACAGAACAACCACGCACCACAGGGGAAGGATCTGGAGGAGGAGAGAAGGGCCTGACACTCTTTGAACATCTACTCACACATTGGGCTTAACACACATTGAATTAAGTCCACAACAACAGCAGTCAGATGAAGGTGGCATCATCCTCATCTGTAGCAGTTACCTTCTCGTTGCTGGGACGAAACACCTGGCTAAACGCAGATGATAGAAGTCTATTTTGGCTTACAGTCTTGAAGGGAAGCTTCATCAAGGCAGGGCAAAGATGGTAGAGCACAGCTGGTCATTTTACAACCAAACTACCATGCCATCTTACTAAATGAGTTCAGGGACTCCCCAGAGCCCAGAAACCAAGCTAGGTAGAGCCTCTTATTTCTGACTTCTACCCCACACACCAGGCACTAGAAGAACTAGACATCTAGTTTCATTCATTAAGAAGGCCTGGTGAATCATGGCCACAATTAACATTTTCATGGGGCAGGAATAAAACCTTTGACTCCACCCAATCTACCCAGCTGCAAAAACTGGAAGCACAACTCCCTTATAAGTCAGTTTGACCTGCAAAGATGAGAATATCATCAGAGATGACCAAGACTGCATGTGTGACCAGCCTGTGAGGCCATAAAGGCATTGAGGCAAGGGCCTGGAACTCAAGGAAATATACTCCCAAAACCTAGTTCCATACAGAGGCTGCTGTTTGGGGTCTTTATTTGTTTACCAATTCAACAGTGAACTCTGGCAGGGTGAAGTGGGCATCATGTCATGGAGCCAGATGTCCATGTCCTTGGCCTACGGCTCAGATCAGGGACTCTTCATGGACACAGAAAATAAGACCAGAGTAGAAATGCAGACATGGATTGTTCTTTGCTGAGAAAAATGTTCAGGATGAGCAAGCTGGCATGGCATTTGCCTGTGCAAAACCAGTTGTTTAAAAAAAATTATTTTCTATTATTGAATTTTTTTGTTAATTTTTTAATGAGCGAGAGGTGTGAGAGAGAGAAAGAGAACTGGTGAGTCAGGGCCTCCAGCCACTATAATTGAACTCCAAATGCATGTGCTATCTTGTGTGCACGTGTGACCTTGCAAGCTTGCATCACCTTGAGCATCTGGCTCATGTGGGATACGGAGAGTTGAGCATGGGTCCTTACGCTTCATAGGCAAGTGCCTTAATCGCTAAGCCATCTCTCCAGCCCTTGCTAATTTTTTTAATTAAGTTCTTGATGTTACTGCTTCTGGAGGCTGACCTTAATTATTTTTAAAGTTTATTTATTGACAATTTTTGTACATGTATATAATGTATTTTGATTATATTCACCTCCCATTGCCTATTTTCATCCCCTGCTCACTCCTGCTGAATCCCTTTTTCTTTCAAATTTGTCTGTCTTTGATGTCTGCTTTTGTAACCTATTGAGCCTAATTAGGGTTTCCTGCATAAGCATGAATATGTGCATGATGGGGTATTTACCAGAGCACAGGACAGCTTAGCAGTTGCTATAAGACTGAAGAAAATGTCTCCTTAGTAACTATTAACTGTCAACAGCTACTCAGGAAGGTGTGGGGGTCTTATAAGCTCCACCATCCAAGACAGACTGATGATGGCTCATTTTTGTACCCTTCTTGTGTAGGTGGTGAGAGCTGTTGGGAGTTCATGAGTTCAGTGGCCATGCCATATCCAAAGACAGCATTCCACAGCACTCCACCCCATCCTCTGGCTTTGATATTATCTCTGCTCTTGCAAGAGGTGATATGGATGTCCCATTTATCACTGACTGCTTCACAGTCATTTACTCTCAGCACTTTGATGAGTCCAAACCAAGTTTTGACTGAACTGTTTATTCCTGAGGGTCAGGGCCTTAAGGATTCATCTTAATAGCCTCTGCATCTGGTCAGGATTGTGCTGCAGTGATAGCTCAATGAGTCTGGTATAGGTAAATACATTCCAACTATCTATCTCTCATCTTATTATTAACTGTCTCTCATCTTATTACTACACTCCATCTTTTTACAGAAATAAGGTAAGGCAGCTTATAGTAGCCTATAACATCAATTGATTATATGTCTTGTGCCAGGTTCTGCCCCAAGCACTTTACATGGCCTTTGCATTTTATCTTCACAGTCATTGAGTACCAATAATCTGAAAACCTAAAATCCGCCATGCTACCAAACCCAAAACTTTTTGAGCACTGAGATAATAACACAAGTGGAAAATATCACAGCTGACCTCATGTGACAGATTACAGTCAAAATGCAGGTGCAGTCAAAATATTTAATAAACTTACTTTTAGGCTTTAAGTCTGAAGTCTGGAACACAGCCATTCTGGACAAAGGATACTGAACTTGTATTTATGATGGGTATTATTATTGTAATAAAGTAAATGGAAGGAAAAACATGGGCATAAATTGGAGGCCTGGAGGGCAACTATGCTCATACTTAGAATAAAAAGCAATGCATTGGCTCAAGTTTTTCCAAAATACTGATCAAAGATAGAACTATCTTAATTATCATGTGACAATGCTCATGGAGTGCAGAAAAATAAAACCAAGCTGATTGCTTAGCATATGTACAAATGGCTCCTATTAAACAAGTCACTTCTCTTTTGTTCTCAGTCCAAAGAGAATATTTCCAGTGATGCCCCCCCCCCACCACAAGAGAGTTATGAAGGTCAACAGAGATGAGAATGGCCATAAGCACAGTGCCTAGGACCCAGGAGATGTTCCACTAACATTCACTCTACTCCTGGCCTTAAAAAAAAATCTCTCATGTATTGAATAGCCATCTTGGAGGGTGAATGTTTAACTATGAAACTGTTGGCATTTCCAGTAGAAGAAAAGGAGGAGGAGGAGGAGGAAAAGAAGGAGGAAGAGAATGTGGATAGGGAAGAAGAGGATGAGGAAGAGGAGAAGGAGAAGAGGAGGAAGAACAAGAAGGAAAGAAGAATAAGGGAAAGGGAGGAGGGGAAGAATAAGAAAAGAAAAGATGGAAGTAAAACAAGAAGTGGTAGAGAAGGAAGAAGGGGGGAAGGAAAAGAAGAAAAGAAGGAAGGAGCTATAAAGACAGGCTCAGGACTTTTTCAAGTGCACCTGCTCCTGGATTTCCTGAGCAGTGAAGAACTGAATGGTTTGATGAGCTCTGGCCCAAGCTCTGCTGGAAATATGCATTTAAGTGAAAGAGGCAAATGGCCATCAGAGGTATTAAAAATACTCACTGTCACTAACCATCAGAGAACTGTAAATCAAAACCACAATTAGATACCACCTCAACATACTTAAAATGGCTATTCTCAAAAAGAGAAAATGTTTAAATGATGAAGCTACTGTACAAAAAAGAAGCTGGGAATGTATATTAGTATAACCACTATGGGTAACAGTATGGATGTACTGGAAATGAAATTAGCATGTAGAAGAGTCACTGGCACTTCCATGTTTATTGCAAAACTTATTCATATTATCCAGGTTATGGAATCAACCTAGGCATCTATCAACAGATGACTAGAGAAATAAAGTATGGTATATATGCACAATGGAATGATTGAACCATAAACAGGCATGAAATCCTGTCATTTGCAAGAACAGGAAAGGACATGGAGGACAGCCAGGCAAGTGAACTGTCAGGCATAGAAAGACAAACATGATATTCTATGACTCCTAGATGGCATCTAAAAGAAGTTCATCACATGAAAGTTGAGAGTACAGTTGTGGTTACCAGAGGCCAGCGAGAGGGGGAAGAGAAGAGGTTGGTCAACAGGTGTGCTGCTACAGATGGGTAGGGGAATAAGCTTCGTGTTCTGCTACACAGTAGGAATAATGTAATTCACAACAATGCATTATATATCTCTAAATAGTTAGAAGAGAGGATTTTGGATGGACGAACCATAAAGAAATAATGAAAAGTTGAAGATGATACTAATTATCTTAAAGTCATCATAAATCAAAGCATCAGATTGAATTTCACAAAGATACATATAATGTTTCAATCAAAAATTAATTCTAAGAAACCTAACAAGAAAAGCAAAGAAACTTAGAGTAGAAAAGAACATGTGAATGAATTATACTTAAAAGATTCAAACCATTTGGTGGTATAATAACAAGAAAGGAACCTCCAAAAGTTTCCAATCATTGTGCTGTGCCCTGGAGGGCTATGTGGGAAATTCACATTTTGCCATCAGCTCCTGCAGCTGAGAAATACAATAGATTTTTCTAGGCTCCTTTTCATTTTGTTTTAAAGGACAATTTTCCTGGGCTCCTCAGAGAACTGATCTGGCAAAAATTGTATTTATCCTTCACTGTATAACTCAGAGCCAGTCCACCAGAACATAGAAACAGGTTGCGGACATAATTCATAACCAGCCCAGTGCCAGGCACAGGGATAGCATCAACACGACCTTGACTGTTGGGAGTGACCATTAGAAGGCAAGATAAGAAGCAACATGATGGAATGGCACTCCTGGGTTGGCCTGGAAGGAGACACTGAGAAGGGTGACTCAGGAAGCTTGTTCAAAGACACGAAAGTCGAGAAGGGTTACATGATGTTGTCATTTACTCTTGGTATATCATCTATGGCTACATATGAAGTTACATGGCAAACAAAGACAGGCAGAAGAAACAGCTTGTCAGATTAAAGAGCTTATTGGGAATGGGAGAGTTAAATGGGTGTTTAGCATCTAATGTTCATTAACACTTCCACTTGAGTTTTAAAAATGACTTTGGCAGTTTGGATGGAAAGTGAGGTGGAGGGGTTAAATCTGGTGGTTAGGAACACCCACTGAGAGCTTTAAAAATTATACAAATTTAATTGAATATTTCTTAGTAAATAGTGCTTCATAGCCCAGGACTGAGATCCATGTTTTGAGAGATTTCAAAGCATGAAGGCAAACTTTTATTCTCATGCTAACTGCTTTGATGCACTATGTGTTTATCCCATAATATAAGCTTAGTGTCTCCACCTTACCAATAAAAAACCCAAAGCTCACATACATAAAGAGAGGAGCATCATGTCTGAAGCCCTCTTCAACACACACACCCATATGGCTTCACTCTGCAGACCTGTACTGGAAACAGGAACTCGACATAAACAAAAATAAAACACAATTTGTCATATCTGTATGTACAGCTTGGTGTGAGATATTGTTCTCTAGAGCCAAGGATGGCTAATGGATGCCTCAAGGGTAATCTGTAAATACAGAGCCCAGAGATCTATTAATAGTCAATGGTGAATAGCATAGAAGGAGGTTTCCGCTGCATGACGGCACCCTGGGAGCATTCGCCTGTGAACCATGCCTTGTACTTCTTTGAATCACCCACCTCATATCCCCAAGGTATAGCATAGCCTCTCTGTAATACATTCTGACTGAATGGGGCCACGTGGAGGGAGTTAAAAATAAGGACATGCCAATGGACATATTTCAAAATAGAACTCTTCAAAATTTTATAGAAGTGTAGAATATAAATGGAAGTTGAATATTACTTCCTCACATAGTTATTGAAAACTACCATTCCCTCCCAACAATACTAAGCCAGATGAATTTATGGGCTAATTCTGTTACAAAAAATTAAAGAACTAGATTGTTTTTTTATACTCTTGTTTTGTGGAGGACATGGAGACATAGAAAAGGCATGAACATTGTTTTTCAGAGGCAGCAATGCACTAAATCATGTTTATACAGATGACACACAAAAGTAAAATATAATCTCGCAATACTTTTTAAGTAAAAGTTCTAATTAATATACTAGCAAACAGAATTCAGTAGTATACCAATTAGAATGGCTTCATATTTGAGAACCTACTGGCAAAAAATGTTTTATATTTATCACAGATTATCAAAGAGGAGCCAACCATATGATCATCTCCATAATGAAAAAGGGCATTTGGGGTGATAATCATTAAAATTTAATACATTAAATGCTAGAAGCAGAAGATCTGAAGTTACTTATAAGAGAATGACACTAGGAGCCTGAAGATTAGAAAGATAAAATTACATAAGAAAAGTAAATATCAGAAATAAATAAACAATGTTGACATTTTGAGCAAATGAAGCAATCACCCAGGCAGAAAATCCAAGGGATCCATTTTTCTTAATAAATCACTAGAATTAATAAGAAGATCGTAACTGCCAGATAGCAAATAACTATAAATACAGAGTCCACAGTAAGGACTTGGGGATGTAGTTCAGATGGATGTTAACATGTGGAAGGCCCGTGGGTTCAATCATTAGCACACAAACACAAAATCAAAACCAATTTTGATTCAGTAAAAATAATAACTAAATAGAAAAGATGACAAAAGAAAGTCTCTTTTACAATATCAACAAGTAGATAAAATACTTTGGAATAAATTCAAGAGTTAGATAAATGATTTTACAGCCCAGCTGACAACTTGGAAGAATTTTATCTATGTAAAGTTAAATCTTGTTTCTAGCTAAAAAGTTGCAACATCTTAAAGATGTAGCTTCCTTTCAAATTCATCTATATGCTTATAGAATTCAAGTAGAAGAGTAAAAATGTTTTCAAACCTAAGGATAATTTCTGTGTACATGTAAAAGCAAGCATGTGAGAATGGGTAAGGAGTTCCTGCGAAGTAAAAGAAACAGGAAATGCAAGTTTATGTGGATATTAAGATGCACTCTAGAACTATCAATTGAAGCTGGGCATGGTGGCGCACACCTTTAATCCCAGCACTCGGGAGGCAGAGGTAGGAGGATCACAATGAGTTCGAGGCCACCCTGAGACTACATAGTAAAATCCAGGTCAGCCTGAGCTAGAGTGAAACCTCAATCCCCCCCAAAAAAGAGCTATTATTTGAGCAAATATGTATAAAATACCAAATAATTATCAGAACAATGGAAGAAAAGAGAACAGAAGTGGGACTGGAGAGATGGCTCGGTGGTTAAGGTGCTTGCCTGCAATGCCTAATGACCTGAGTTTGATTCCCCAGGACCCATGTAAAGCCAGATGCACAAAGTGGCACATGGGTCTGGAGTATGTTTGCAGAGGCTGGAGGCCCTGGCACGCCCATTCTCTCTGTCTGTTTATCTTCTCTCTAGCTCTTTCTGCTTGCAAATAAATAAATAAAATATATTTTTAAAAAGAACAGAAGTAAATTCAGATACATAGAGAAATTCAGTATCAGAAACAAATCACATGTCAAGTTGGAGCATGATCTACAAGCAATAGAAAAATCATCCTCAGAAAGAAATGGCATGGGAGTTCCAAATCACTCGAGACAGGGATACAAATGCACCCTGAGTATTCATCCCCCGACTCTGCTTTCTAAGCACTGGGATCATTCAGCGTATATGTGGATGTTTGCAGATCCTACCTCAGGCCATTACATTTGCATGGCAAGCATCTTATCCACTAAGCCATCTCCCCACACCCTTAGTTTTTTCGAAGTAGGGTCTCGCTCTAGTGCAGGCTGACCTGGAATTCACTGTGTAGTCTCAGGGTGGCCTCAAACTCACTGCGATCCTCTTACCTCTGCCTTCAGTGTGCTGGGATTAAAGGCATGCACCGTCACGCCCAGCCATACCCTTATTAATAAAAATTGTGTGTGTGTGTGTGTGTGTGTGTGTGTGTACACAAGCGTACACACTACAACACGTGTATGCAGGCCAGATCAGATAACAATTCAATGGTTTGTTCTCACATGAAACCTTGTTTTAAAGGTGCGGTTTCCTTGGTTTTTCAATGCTGTGAACACCAGCTGGCTAATGTATGAGCTTCTGGAATGCTCCTGGCTCTACCTCCCACTTTGCAATAGGAAAGCTGGGATTACAGACACTCTGAACTCCAAACTCAGGAGCTTAAATGCACATGCAGCAAGTGCTTTTACCCCCAAGCCACCTCTGCAACCCCAGAAAAATATACAGATGTTTTCTGTTATGCCTTCTGTGGTTTACTGTTGAGGGAAAGCAAACATAAAGATCCTGTAGTGTTAAAAATTAGCTGACTGGTGCATTCATGACCCCACGATGGTTACTGATACTCCCACAAGACCAGCATCCTTCTGATCCCATCCACATTGTGATATAGAGGACAGAGGAGAACTAAAAGAATGAGACAATAGGACAGAGGAGGAAATACCTTGAAAGAGGAAGAAAAGGGTCCTTAGGGGATGGAGGCAAAGGAGAGGGGACCAAAAAAGATAAAGGAACGGGAATACCATCAAATTATTGCATGTTCATATATTAAAGTTCTCAACACATAAAAAAATTAGGCCACAAACAAAACCAAAAGGCAAAAGACAACTGATAAAAATATGTGAGAAAAATTCACCGGGCATGGTGGCGCATGCCTATAATCCCAGCATTCGGGAGGCAGAGGTAAGAGGGTAGCCATGAGTTCGAGGACAGCCTGAGATTACATGGTAAATTCCAGGTCATCCCGGGCTAGAGCAAGACCCAACCTCAAAAAACCAAAAAAAAAAAAAAAAAAAGTGAGAAAAATTAAATCTGTAGCTTTGGGAAGCAGCCAGGAAAATCAGTGGGCAGGAAGGACAGGTAATCCGACCACACAGAAAGTTCTCAGTCAAGACTCAAAGTTCAAATAGTCAGCAAAGGGGCTGGGGAGATTTCTGAGTGGTTAAGGCATTTGCCTGCAAAGCCTAAGGACCCAGGTTCAATTCCCCAGTACCATGAAATGCCAGGTGCACAAAGTGGAGCATGTATCTGGAGTTCATTTGCTAGAGTCTGTGGTGCACCCATTCTTTCTGTCTGCCTCTCTCCTATCTCTTCTCTCTCTGCTTACAATAAATAAATAACTATTCTTTAAAAAGTCAATAAAAACACAAAATAACAAGTACCAGCAAGAATGGGAAGAAAATGCAACTGCTGGTAGGAATCAAAACTAATGTAACAGTTATGAATAATAATATGTATATGCTTCAAAATAGATCTAAAAATCGATATTTAATTTGACCCAGCTATCCCATTTCTGGGTATATAGACACAAGAAATAAAACCAGTTTACCAAAGCATATGCATATCCATGTTTATTGCAATGCTATCCACAGTACTTAACATATGAAATCAACCAAAGTGTCCATTAGTTGAAGAATGGATACAGAAAATGTGGTGTAGATACACAAAGGAGTTTATCTAGCCACAAAGAAGAATGAAATCCTATCATTTGTAGCAAAATCAATGGACCTGGAGGACATTTTGTTAATTAAAATTAGCTAGATGCTGGAAGTAAAATGCCATGTGTTATCTCTCATACATGCAAACATAAAAGAAGATAGAGGAGAAGAAGGGCTGGAGAGATGACTCAGCAGTTAAGGCACTTGCCTGTAATGCCTAAGGACCCAGGTTTGATTCCCCGGTGTCTGGAGTTCATTTGCAGTGGCTGGAAGCCCTGGCATGCCTATATTCTCAATCTCTTTCTCTCTCCCCCACCCTTTTCTTGTAAATAAATAAATAAATTTTTTTTTTAAAAGAAAGAGAAGGAAAAAGGGGGAAAGGAAGAAGGGGAAGAAGAATGAAAGAAAGATGGAACTAAAGAAAGGAAAGAAGAAGAAAAAGAAATGACCTGGATGTGGAATAATGATTACAGATTCAGAGGAGTTTGGGTAGGGAGAGGGGGTGTGGACAGAGAGACTGAATTTGATCAGTGCATGCCATATGCATATGTGTATATATCACACTGAGCCTCATCAATATGCATAATCAACACATAGTGAGCAAAAATATGGAAAGTAGACCAATCTACCTGACAATGAAAGATATACAAACAAAAATGAAATATTTTCTATTTATATTACTGGTAAAAGTTTTAAACTTTGTCAAAACCTGATGCTAGCAATGTGGGGATAATCATGTCTTTAAGAACCATAGAGGAAGTATAGATTGGATTAGAGGTCAGAACTATAGATTTGATAATTTGGCAAATATCAAAACCTTGCATACCCTCTGTTAGTTGTTTTATGACTGAAAATCCTCATACCCTACAAATACACCTGAGTGATATATGAAGGGTATATATGTTTGTGTCTTGGTTCCTTTGGTATGCTATTACAAAATGCCATAGACCAAGTGGCTTTTAAAGCACAGAATTCTATTTCATACTGTTCTGAGAACTGAGACATCCACTTAAAAAATGTATATGTATTATTTATTTATTTATTGGAGAGAAAGAGGCAGATAGAGAGAATGGGAGCATCAAGGCCTCTAGCCACTGCAAATGAACTCCAGACACATGTGCCACCTTGTGCATCTGACTTATGTGGGTTCTGGGAAATTGGACTTGGGTCCTTAGACTTCGCAGGCAAAAACCTTAACCACTAAACCATCTCTCTAGCTCAAGAAGTCCACTTTTAAAGCACATATACTATTTTTAGATGGCACCTTCTAATTTGTCTACATATGATGGAAGGGTGGACATGCTCCCTTAGAACTATTTTATAAAAGCATTAATTGTGTATGTAAGTGCTCCACTCTCCTCACTTAATCACCTCTCCAAAGGCCCTGCCTCCTAATATCATCTTGGGGTTGAGATTTCAACATAAGAATTTGTGCATCTGGCTTTACATGGGTACTGGGGAATTGAACCTGGGCCATCTTTAACTGCTGAACCATTTCTCTATCCCTCAACATAAGAATTTGAAGAGGATATGAACATTCATACTGTGGGAGAGAGAGAGAAAGAGAGAGAGAGAGAGAGAGCATAGACACAGGGAAATTAACTACAGAACTTTGTAGCTAAAGACTGAAAGCTGAGACCATAGGGGAATAACTCAGAAAGATTATGAAACATTCTCAATCTATTGTAATTAAGAACAAATAAAAGATCTTAGTGTGCAGATGTAGAAAGATCCACTGAGTTCTATTACCAAAATGAGAAAGTTACAGAAGAATGTGTATAAAATGGCCCCTTTGAGAAAATGAAAGGATTTCTCATGTACATATGTAAGTACGAATACTGTCATTCAGAGAGTGGCTCTGAATGGGAACCTAGTAGATCATTCCGGGGCTGCACTGTATAACTCTCTGCACTGATGGAAATGCTCTACAAACCTGAGCTGTGCAATATGATATCCATACCACTGAGCCCTCCCAGTGTGGCTCATGACTATGCAATTAAAGGTGTAGCGGAACATGCCTCACATACCAGCAGCATTCAGGAGGCAGAGGTAGAAGGATTGCAGTGAGTTCGATGCCAGCCTGAGACTACATAGTGAATTCCAGGCCAGCCTAGGAAGACTCTACCTTGGAAAATAAAATGGTCTTTAATTTTATGCATGTTGATTAATCTAAGTGTACATGCTTCCAATTTGGGAATCAAAGAGCTGGACAATGGATACTTTGGGTGAGAAGGATAGCAAAATGGAGAAAATGAGAGACTTTACCATTTCAGCTTATGGTTTCTGACTGGGACCTAATTGGTATTGGTACATATAAGCTGTAGCCCATGAATTCCTTTTAGGAATCCTTCTCCACACCCAACATTAGTGTACATGACCTGCCAGGGTGATTGGGACCTGACGGGGATGAGTGCTGAAGTTCTAGTTACTGGAATCACTTTAGGAGTCCTCTTCCCTTCACCCTGCATGGCTAAAGATGACTCTCCATGGTGACAGGGGCAGGCACTCAAGGAATAACCAGGGGAACACTTCAAGATATAACTACAGGGAAGGACTTTCTGACTGGGATCCCAGTAGCCATGGAAATAAGACAATCAACAAAGAGGAGCTCATAAAATTAAAAAGCTATTGTACAACTAAGGAAACCATTAAGAGACAGCCTACAGAATGGGAGAAATATTTGCCAGCTATGTTCAACATAGGAGTCATACCTAGAATATACAAAGAACCCAAAAACCTAAGCAATAAGCAAGCAAACAGCCCAATCAATGTAATGAGCCATGGATTGAACAGTGTTCTCAAAAGAAATAATACAAATGGCCAATAAGTATTTTGTGTGAATGTTCCACATCTTTGGCCATCATGGAAATGTAAATTAAACTTACTTTAAGATTCCATCTCACTCCTATCAGACTAGCTATCAACAAAAATTCAGATGGCAACAAATGCTGGTAAGGGTGTGGGGAAAGAGGACCCCTTATTTGTTGTTGGTGGGAGTGTAAATTGGTGAAGCCACTGTGGAAATCAGTGTGGTTGTTTCTCAAAGAAGTAAATATAGATCTAGCATATGACCCAGTTATAACACTCCTGGGAATATACCCTAAGGAGTCTACTCTTTACTAAAGAGATACTTGCTCAGCCATGTTTATTGTTGCTCTGTTCACAAGAGCTAGGAAATGGCATCAGCCTAGATGCTCATGGTACATATACACAATGGAGTTTTATTCAGCTGTGAAGAAAATGAAATCACAAAATGCACAGGAAAATGGATGGATCCGGAAAATATTGCACTAAATAAGGTCACGCTGGTTCAGAAAGACGAAGACCCCAAGTTATCTTTCTTTTGCACGTGGATTCTAGCTTTAAACTTTTAGAATTGTAAGTAGGTTAGAGTCATAGTAGTACAGGTCAGGAATTTTGAGAAGAGGCCACTAGGGAGCTAACAGGGAAGGGCTTAAAGGGAGGTGATTGTAGATATATAAGTGGAGGGGAAGAATACTGGGGGTGAAAGGTCCAACTGAGGTCAGGGAAGTGGAATGGAGGAAAGAAGG
This sequence comes from Dipus sagitta, assembly GCA_036346955.1. Classification (NCBI taxonomy): domain Eukaryota; kingdom Metazoa; phylum Chordata; class Mammalia; order Rodentia; family Dipodidae; genus Dipus; species Dipus sagitta. Next base: position 43,097,589 of record CM070777.1, on the reverse strand, counting down.
GCTTTAGAGGAGGGCTAACAAATACTAAAAATGTTATGAATAAGCCTTCAAGACTACATCCAGCAATCTGGCCAGGTAGCAGAACTCCAGAAAAGCCCAGGAAGGGGGCTAGGGAGCAGATGTGAGTACTGCCACTGTCTGACCCAAACCCCTGCCAGGTGAGAAGGAGACTTAGAGAATCAAGGACAAGTTCTAGGAGGAGGTAAGATCTGAGCTGGATCGCCAGGGAGAAAACAAGGTGGTGGAGGAGGTAAAAGAGACCACGCAAAAGGAGATCTGGAGGCATGGAGGGACAGCTTTGCAGAATGAGGAGCGCCCCACACACTGAGAGTGCAGGAAGTCCGTGGAGCAAGGACTGGCAGTCAGACCACCTTTGGAAGAGCCTGCTTGGCTAAGGATTTTGCAGTTGCCAGTAGGAAGCGGGGAGCCATCAAAGATTTCTCAAGGAAAAAGGCCCTCTGATGATCTATTGTGATTTTGCTTGTCATAGGTCTAGGGACAGGACAGCGTTGGAGAGTATAATGGTAGCCCCAGAAAGGGGTCAGCAAGGAGGAACAACAGAGCCAAGGAAGACTCCCTTGAGATGGCAAACTCAGGCTTCCCTAGACACCCAGCACAAGATCTAAACTCCCATGCAAATTTCACTCCTCATAATCCCATTTTATGACTGAGAAACACAGGCTTAGGTGAAATGCCTTAGTTCACACAAGTATGGAGAGAGCCAATCCCCAACCAATGGGCCTACTGCTTTTAACACAATGGTGTCATGCTAAACCAGCTCCTTGCATAGGCCACCATCTGTAGTGGCTACTGACTTCTCTGGTGTAAATACCCCCACTGTCGTTGGCATTAAGCTTCCAACAGTTTCAAAACTGATACGCAGGTTCAGAACAGGCAGCTCTCAGTGGGTAGATGCCAGCTCCAGCTGCCCCTACTTGGGTGCCACAAGAAACAAGAATAGGCACAAGACTTAAGTTACCCTGTACTAGCTTTATTAACAAGTAACTTGACTTAATATAATATTTATTTACCAGGATTTGTTGGAATAAGTAAAGATGAGATGTCAGCAATAGAAAGCAGCCCAGGCATTTGGGGCTATTGTCTCTCCCATCCCTTCTTCCAAACTTGAGGCCATTCCTCCAAAGACAGTACCCTATAAATCTTCTGTCCCTGGGAAATGTGCACTTTTTAGTTATCAATTAATAGTAATACATATGTATGAAATGACTCCCATAGGACACTCATCAGGCAAAAAGAAAACACCTGTGGTGGTTTGAATGCACTGTTGCTCATAAGATCATGTGTTTTGAATACTTGGTTCCCCCCCCCCCCCCCACAAATTGCTGGTGGCAATTTTGGAAAGTTGTGGAGCTTTTAAAAGGTGGAATCTTGTTGAAGGAGGTATGTCACCAGGACCAGGCTTTGCAGTGATGTAGCCCAGCTCTAAGCCCAATAGATAGAAACTTCCTTCTCACTAATATAGAGATGTGATCCCGGCTTCCTGTTCCTATTATGCTTCCCCTACCATAATTAAACTTCTCCTAATAAACTCTTTCCTCCCTGTAGGCTTCTTTGGGTTGGATGTTTTGTCCCAGCAATGAGACGGTAACAGAACTGTTCCAATAATAATAATAATAATAATAATAATAATAATAATAATAATAATAGAGGCCAGTATCTTTATCCTTATTTACTTATTTATTTTGATTTTTTGAGGTAGGGTTTCACTCTAATCCAAGCTGACCTGGAATTCACTATGGAGTCTCAGGGTGGCCTCAAATTCATGGTGATCCTCCTACCTCTACCTCCCAAGTGCTGGGATTAAAGGCGTGTACCACCATGCCTGGCTATCCTTATTTTTAATAAAGATCTAGCTAGAAGTTAAATAATAAACGTTAATACTATTTTAGCCTTCCTCCATCAAGTGTACATATTCTTTCTATGCCAGATTGTGACTCCAATCCCAAGCAGGCAGTGTTTTTAATAACTTGCCTAAAAGTGTTCCTCAAAATAAAAAAAAATGGACAGCAATAAAAACCAAGACAACAGATAATAAAGTGAAATCTCTTATCTTTAGTCACTGCAGTCACTAAATATTAGAATCCCACCAATGGAAGGCAGTCTCTGGGGTTCTGAAAAATCAGTAGAATTGAATGACAAAACTCTAAATGATCTCTCACCTCCCTAGGAATGGGGGAGGGGAGTGGTCAGAAATAAGATGATGATATGACCATGTCATCAATGAGAAGGTCACAAGGAAAGCTAAAAGCCCAATTTAACGGTAGGAAGATTCACCTCACACCAACTTCCTCATGGAGTGCAAGGCTTCTGAGAGTGACAATTTACAGATATTGAAAATAAGGCAGTCAAAGCCGGGCTTTATTAATGTGGAGTTCCTTGGTCGGCCATGGGGATTTCATTTGTTTGCTCTCGCACATCTTCATTTATTAAGGACGTCTTTAAGTGTTTAGCCTGCTGGCAAGGCACTGGCTACACTCTTGGGGTATGAGGCTGAAGGGGATACTGTGGGACAGAGCTAACACTGTGGGACAGAGAGAACACCCCGGGGAGGCTGAGAATGGAGGTAAAAGGGCCTAGGAGGAGATAGGAGGAGACAACACTGCTGAATGGGAACAGAGAGAGGACAAGCAGTGTAGACTTTCCCAAGGGATGCTGCAACTGGCACTGGAAGGCTGGTTTGGACGTTTCTCCACATCTCTTGTCCTAATGCTGTTAAAGGCAAGGTGAGCAGGGCTGAGGTCCGAGACAGAGATCCCGTCACTTGACTTCATCGCGTGGAAAATAAACAGGCAGCTGGAAGGTATGGCAGCTTGTCCTAAGCAGTAAGTCCCATGTAACTGGAGACTTCTTCCACTCAGCAGCAGCCTCCCATGGGTAGCCTTTCCCGCACTGCACACCCTGGGCTAGGGGCGCTATGCTTGGGACCTGGGGAGACAGCCCATATCCAGAGCCTGCTTAGTACGGACCAAGGGTAAGCCATCCTGTATGGCTGAGCCTGTTCTCCTCCCCTGCAGATGGAGAGGTAAGCCCTCTAGCTGGGTCTTCTGAAGCTGTCCAGTGGACACCATACAGAGAGTGGCAGTCACAGCAGGGAAGAGAGCAAGAACCCAGAGAGGTAAATGGGAGAAACAGTAGGAAATCAACACCAAATAATGTTAGGTCTGACATAAATGGAGGGGGTGTATCTCTTATTTTTTTTTATTTTTGGTGGTTGTTTGATTTTAATAATAGCCTATCTACACTTAGTTCTTTAGTAAAGACCAGTTCCATAGCACCACCACCTCCATAGCACCCACACTCTCCACAGCACCAACATCCTCCATAGCAACAGCACCCTCCAGACCATCATCCACAGCACCAGTATCTTCCACACGAACAGTACTGTGCATAGCGTCAATACCTCCTAGAACAACAGTACCTTCCAAAGCATCACTGTCTTCCACAACACCAGTGTCTTCCACAGCAAGGCCACTTTCAAGAGCATTAGTACCAGCGTTGTTGATGGCACCAGAACCCTCAGTGGCATCCAAATTGCCACATCTCCATAGCAGCAGTGCTCATCACCTCTACACCCCCAGTACCTTCTCCAATACCAGCAACTTACATTTCTCCAGCACCTTCCAAAGTACCACCTCTTTCTGTACCTCCAGCACCCTCCATAGCACCAACATTCTGCCTAGAACCAGTGTCCTGTGTGATTTCAGCTTCTTCCATATCACCAGCACTTCCCAGCACCAGTATGATCGAGAGCACCCGTTCTTCCCAGTGCATCACAACCTGTAGAGTACCAGCACTTCCCAGCGACTTCCAGAACACCAGTGTTTCCATAGACCCAGAACTTTTCACAGTACCCAGAACTTTCCAGAGCACCAACACTGTGGTGATTTGAAGGAAATGTCCCTCATAGACTCATGTGATCTGAATGCTTGGTCCCCAGCCGACAGCAGTTCAGGAAGCAGAGCCTTGCTGGAGGAGGTGTATCCCAGTGGGGTGGATCTTGAGGCTTATTAGTCCAGCCGTACTGGGTGTTAGCTAGCTATTCATTAGGACTACTTCCTTCCCGTTTATGTGGGCATGTGACCCAGGACCCCAGCTCAAGCCTATCATGCTTTCTACACCGCAGGGTAGCTTCCCCTCAAAACTAAGACAAAATAAACCCTTTCCTCCCACATGCTGCTTCTGGTCAAGTGTTTTGTCCCAGCATCAAGCAGGTGACTGCTACAGACACCTTCCATACTCCCAATACCCAGGAAGGAAAGCTCCTCTCTGCATGTTCCCATTTGCTCAAATTAGCCTGCTGGAAATGAGCTTTGGGTCTATGGCCTTTTACAATGACAGCAAGAGCTCTGATGGTTTTAGAAGCCAGTCTTTCTCTGCTCATCTTTCTCCCTGCTTTCTTCTCCCTTTCTCCTTCTTCCTATGAACTGCTCTCTCCAGACCAGTCTTGAAATTTGAAGTCACAAGCCATTTCACCTCCATAAAGTAACTGAGATGGCTGGGGGTTTGCCCTTGTCATTCCTAAAGTTACCTCAGCCCTGGGCAGTATGGCTCATAGGGAGAGACCCAGCAACCCTTTACCAGCACCAGGCTCTCTAAGGCTAACTGTAAACTCAGTCTTCCAGCCTCGCTTCTCCAGCTGAAATCCCCATCCTTAGCTCCAGACACGCTAGCTAGCCTTAAGGGTAGCGCGATGCTTTGAATGTAAAACATCCCCCATGGGCTCATGTGCTTAAATACTTGGACCTTAGCTAGTAGAGCTGTTTGGGAAAGTTGCAGAGTGATGACGAAGTGGAGCCTTGCTGGAGGAAGTGAGTTACTGGGAGCAGGCCTTGAGTTTTTATAACCTGACTTGGCTTTCTGTTTACACTCCACATCCTCACTAAATGTAATGTGACCAAATAGCCTCCTGCTCCTGATACTCTGCTGTCTTCTCTGCCATGGTGAAATGTGTCCCCTTGAAACTAAAGGAAGAATAAACCTTTTTCTTCCTTAAGCTATTTCCTGTCAGGTATTTGTTATAGTAATTAGTAAATATCTAGTACTGGTGGCAAGGTTGCCTTCTCCACCCACCATGACGGCTGGCTATTTTTTTCTTTTTTTTTTTTGGCTCATCCTACTGCATTGGTGGAAGGTATGCCCCAGGCCCACTCCAAGGAACCTGCACCAAGGAGTCTCCCAACTGCATCTCGAAGGAGAGACGAGTTCTATGATTTTACTCTCATAACAGCCACCCCTGGATCCTGAGCCCCAGTGCTAACTCAGCAAGACCCTCAGACTTCCTCATTACCACCACAGCCTCCTCCCTCCTTCTCACCCTGCGCTCCAGACAGCAGATGCTTTCTCTGCACAGCCCGGAGGGAGCTCTCCGAAGACAGCAGAAAACCAGGCTAATTAACGCTTCAAGCTTTACATAAGCAAATGAGAATATGCTTCATTCCTCTATTTTTTTTTATTGTTTTGTTCCAAAAAGATAGGGCCCTTTCCCACCTACACCTGACACTTGGTGCTAACAATAGGCTGCCAAGAAACCTCAAGCTTTCTTTCTTCCCAACCTCCAGGCCAACTGGGCCAAACTGTGCTGGGGGACTTCCAGAGACCTGGAGCCTGGCAGAGTTGATCTGTTCGCTTAGCTGACTCATCTACTCTAAGTGGCAATTACCTACTGCAGGCAACATGGCTGGAAAGAAAGGCCAGGCAAGCTCAGCTTTGATGTCAGCTCTGCCACTGGGAAGTAGCAGTGGGTGGGGGGGAGTAGCATGCATTTTCCCACTGAGCCATAGTTCCCTTTTGAGATGTGGGGGAGTATATAAGGGGATCGACCTCCCAGTGGATGCCTGGAACTTCAGCTTATACATATAATCTGGCTGTGTGTGTTTCCTGCACATGTATACCTAAAAGAAAGTTCAGTTTGTAAATTAAGCACAATAAAAGATTAACAACGAAACACCATATATCTTAGTAACATCAGCATACATTTTTTCCTTCCTTATTAAGCAAGTCAAGAATTTTTGCCTTATTTTCATCTATGGAAACGTTTCACAGCTGCACATTTTCACTGTAATATTCTGGTTTTTATGCTTTGGGGCTATTGTACATAAAATAAGCACAATTTAAACATAGGTACTGTGATAACATGACAGCCAGTCTGATAATTAAAACAGATACTAGCTGAATGAGAAGCAAGTGGTGCACACAGCACATAGCTGAGGGCTGGACATAGTAGGGCAGCATGAGATTTCATTGTGTTAGTCAGAATGGTACATATATTAACTGATGGATTTATTTATGGAACTTTTCAATTCATTTTTTTGGCTCTCTGTTGACTATGGTAAGTAACTATGACTGGAGAAAACGTGATTGAGGGTGAATAGACTGCAGTTTGTGAGAGTCACAGTAAACATGGTGAGCCAGACTTAGCAGAGACAAACATGGCCTTATCCCACCCCTGGTAATACAGCCAGAGAATATTTCAATACACATCTTTCTATACTGCTTTTCCTGTTTTTTTTTTTTTTTAATTTGGGGGGAGGGGTTACAATTTCAGTTCTAGAACATGTACTATTTTAATCTCTGCTTTTTTAAAATTCAACATTCCTTGCCCAAATTATTACATGTCTTTATAGCCATCGTTTTATATGACTGATGGGTAAAGAATGGTTTCATTAAAAAGCCTTAATACTCCATTTGGTAAAGGATCAAAATATATTTAAATAATTCTCATTTTTGTCTGCTTATTGCAACAACACAAGCCCATAAGTTGTATAAAATTGGGAAAGCAAAAAAAAAAAAAATGTAAAGAGATGTAACTGTATCATGAGCCTATATTCAGAATAAACCACTCTTTGAAAACAGGTGACTCTTAAGAAATCATAAAACATTCTATCACAGAGTAGGTTTTTACTAATGGAATCAAGAGAGAGACTTAGAGAGTCTAACATTGTCCAAGTAAATATTCTTGCATGTCACCCTAGGCATATGTATTGTGACCTCTGGCATCAGGCCTGGTGCCCATGCTGTCACTAAGACCCTCAGCTTTCCCTCAGACCTCTGCTCATTCCTGCAGGCACAAGTTCATTACTGTGCGTAGCTGGAGCTAGGCCCTCAAGCTCTGTGGGACAGAAGCTGAACTGACAGTAATGAGTAGTCCCCACTTTAGGAAAGAGCTGACATCCACTCTCCAGGAGTGCGCATTCCCCTCCACCAGGACATGAAAAACTACCCGTCAGGTTTGTACCACTGAGACATCAGCTTGCCTTTGCCTCGGTCTTTTTTGCATTTGTGTCAACCCCAGCCATCGGCTCAAAACTGTGTTTCCTCATAAATTCTCAGGCTCACCCTACCAGCTGCTCTACTATAGATTTAGGGCAGAGAAAGCTTTCAAGAGCAGAAAGACACCACTGTGTTTATCCATGCACCCAACTCAGTCCTCAAATGACCAACCCAGGGTTGTTTCAAAGCTGCCCCTCCCCCCAGTGGTCACCAGTGGACACCAAATAGCTTGATTCATTTTGAAATCCATTCTGTTTGAGCCTCGGCGATTTTCATATATTCCATTCTCACAGTGACCACAATACCACCTCCAGTAGAGAAATAAAGTTCAGTGACCTGCTTGTGGCATCTAGCTAATTCAACAGGGAAACAAGACAAATTCAACCAGCCTGTTCCCAATCTCCAGCCACAAAGCCACTCGTCCGTCTCCATGGCTGCATTTGACTCCTAATTGCCTTTTGGTCTGCCTGTCACTAAACCTTGTCTGAACTGTTGATTTTTACTTAGCTTAATAATTCTCCATCTCCCTCTTGACCACTATTCTCCATTGGTCATGTGATTTTTCTAACCCACCAAATTCAGACCCACCTCGGGATTCATCTCAACAGCCCACAAAGCTCAGCACTGTCTGCACCCTCGCCACTTTCCTTGACTTACCTGCTTTCTTCCCAGCCAGAGCACCCAGTCTTGTTCCTGCTGAAGCTACCTTCCAGCCTCAGTGCCCTTACACAAGCTGTGCTCTCCTAAGTTAATAGCTCCTGGGTGTCAACCTCCCCCCCCCCACTTCTCTGCAGCTTTTCCCTTTTATCCTTATAGCATGTATTATAGCTGCCATAAGCCATAAACTTCACAGCCAGTCTTTCTGGTGACCCTCCACCAAGAAACACAAAAGCAATCGTTAGGCTTGTACCACCAAGCAGTCAGCTCTTCTTTCCTTTGTCTTTGTTTCAACCTTAACCATTGACTAACTTGTGTTTCTCTGCACATTTCTGTCATATTTTCTGAAGATTGTAGTGAAAAGTAAGGAAGGAATGGACAGTAAAAATGATACTAATAAAAGATATTTGTCACTTAGAAAATTCTTCAGAACATTCTAGAGTATAAGATAGCATGAGTAGGGCACTTGTCCTTTGAGTAACCTCAATGATAAAGAGTGTATGGCTTCAGAAGTCCTCCAGAAATAGCCTGTTCACTTTCTCACTCTGCAGTGGTCCCTGGGCCACCAGCAACAGTGCTAGCTTGGGCTGGAGAGATGGCTTAGCGGTTAAGCGCTTGCCTGTGAAGCCTAAGGACCCCGGTTCGAGGCTCAATTCCCCAGGACCCACATTAGCCAGATGCACAAGGGGGTGCCTGCATCTGGAGTTTGTTTACAGAGGCTGGAAGCTCTGGCGCGCCCATTCTCTCTCTCTCTCTCTCTCTGCCTCCTTCTCTCTGTCACTCTCAAATAAACAAATAAACAAAAGAATTAAAAAAAAAAAAGAGTGCTAGCTTTCCTCCTTCTGTTACCTTATCAAGAAACTGATCATAAGCAAAGAGGCAACCTACAGAACGGGAGAAAATCTTTGCCAGCTATATATCCGACAGAGGATTAATATACAGGATATACAAAGAACCCAGAAAACTAAATAATAACACATCAAACAACCCAATTAAAAATGGGCTATGGAACTAAATAGAGAATTCTCAAAAGAAGAAACACAGATGGCATATAAACATCTAAGAAATGTTCTACATGCTTAGCCATCAGGGAAATGCAGATTACAACTACCTTGAGATTTCATTTCACTCCTGTCAGAATGGCTATTATCAAGAAATCAAATGTCAATAAATGCTGTCAAGGATGCAGAAAAAGAGGAACCCTTCTACACTGTTGAAGGGACTGTAATCTGGTGCAGCCATTGTGGAAATCAGTGTGGAAGTTCCTGAGGCAGCTGAAAACAGGTTTACCATATCACTCAGTTATAGCACTCCTAGTTATATATGCTAAGGACTCATTGAACTACCTTAGAGACACTTGCACATCCATGTTTATTGCTGCTCTATTCACAATAGCTAGGAAATGAAACCATCCTAGATGTCGCTCAACTGATGAGTGGATAATGAAGATGTGATACATTTATACAATAGAGTTCTATTCAGCAGTAAAGAAAAATGAAATTATGAAATTTGCAGGGAAGTGGATGGACCTGGAAAGAGTTATACTTGGTGAGGTAACCTAGGTCCAGAAAGCCAAGCACTGCATGTTCTCTCTCATATGTGGATCTTAGCTACAAATGTTAGGACTTTTATGTGAGTTGGAATAAAACTAGGTAGCAGAGGCCAGTAAGGTAGAAAGGAGATACAAGGGAGGGAGGAGAGAGGAGGACTTAAGGGGGAGGTATTGTATATATATAAGTAGATGAACAGATAACTGGGGGCGGAAAGGCCTAAGTGATGTCAGGAGAAGAGATTGAGTAAATGAAGGGCAGAGGAAGGGTTAATCAAAATCTAAGAGGGTATGAATAAGTCATATGGAAACCTACTTTTTTTGGAAAATGGTGTATCCAGAAGCCATAGATTGTTACTAGAAAATTTTCAGTGCCAGGGATGGGATACCTTCCAGTGAGTTATTGACCAGGGAGGTCCCTGATGTCCCCAAAACATTACAAGCCATTGCCAAGGCTCTTAGTTTCCCACTAGGAATAAATGGCAAGACCGTATTGTTGAAGACTCCACATACTTGGGCTGCAAGGTCATTGAGAAATCTTGCTGGAGCTGAGCTGTAAACCTCTTCCCTATTGACTAGCTTACAGGAGGCTGGAAAAATCTATACTGGGGCTAGAGAGATTTCTTAGCACTTAAGGCATTTGCCTGCAAAGCCAAAGGATCTTGGTTCAATTCTCCAAGACCCACATAAGCCAGATGCACAAGGGGGTGCATGCATCTGGAGTTCATTTGCAGTGGCTAGAGACCCTGGCATGCCCATTCTCTTTCTCTCTCTCTCTCTCCCTCTTTCTCTCAAACAAATAAATAAATAAAATATATATTTTTAAGAAACTATATTGCATGCAGCTCCATGGGAGAGAGAGAAGTCATCACTGGAGATCAACAACAGTGGATGCTGCAAGCTTTAAGTTTGGCCAGCCAGGCCAAGTGAGCCAACAGGTGCAATAGTGGCACGTCTGTTTTGGGGAAAACGAGCTGCCCTCTAATTGGACTGGAGGCCCACTCCATGGGAGGGAATACATGCCTGATACTGAAAGCCTAAGATGGGGGAATTCATGAGCTCTAGGGGTGTAACACATACTGATGTCTGGTTAAATGCATATATTGTGCACATCAAACTGCCCAGTAAGCACTTCTCTTAATGTTCATACCCATATAATAATGCCACTCTCACTTTTGTTTAGAGAAGCTTCTCTTTTCAGATGGCAGTGACCTCTGGGATGACTCAAAGGGAACCATAGTACTGAGAAGAAGTGACAGAGGAGTGCTCAGCACTGAGACAACTCTATCACACCTTCCAGGGCTCAGGGTCCATTGCAGAAGATGTGGCAGGAAGAATTTAAGAGCCAAAGGAAGGCTAGGACTGCTTACAATGCACTCTTCCAGACACAAAATGGCCTGGATATTCATGACCTCGCAGTGCCTGACACTACCTACACAAGACCAGTATAATAGGAGGAAAAAACGATGACATCAAAATAAATGAGAGACTGATTGAGAGGGGGAGGGGATATGATGGAGAGTGGAGTTGTGAAGGGGAAAGTGATGGGGGAGGGAATTACCATGGTTTACTGTATAATGATGGAAGTTGTCCATAATAAAAAAAATAAGAAAAACGAAACTGACCGTAAATTCTGCTATCTTTGGCACCCGGAACTTTCCTTTGTTCTTCTGTTCTGGTTGGTACTCTGTTCTTGTCTTCACAATCACCTGAAATGTTCAAACAGTGTCGCAATGAGTGGAGACTTAAAGCATTTCTCTCCCCTCTTTCTTTTCTCTCATAACCAGAATTTGATATCTAGCTCATAGAAATCAAGAAATAAACACCCTCCTTCCAAACATACACCAGAAAAATTTCAAATGACATATAATACTTTCACATTTCAACTGACATTGGTCACAGTTTTGATTTTACCTTACCATATGCTTGTGCATATTACATATATACATATATGTACAAAATATATACCCTGTTTTGATTAAATTGATTCATACATTAGGATCTAATCTATACTCCACCTTGGCTATAGAGTGCTATGTTCTTTTCAAGTCTTCTAGTTTTCAATGTACACAAATATATGGCTTGGTTGGTTTGTTAGGTGGTTCTGGGTAGGAAAGCCAGGGCCAAGTATCAGCTAGGCACATGAAATTCTCTTCTACTGATACCCCAGCTCTTCATTTTGATTTTTTTTAAAATTTTTTTGTTATTTTTATTTATTTATTTGAGAGTGACATACAGACAGAGAAAGAGGCAGATAGAGAGAGAGAGAGAGAGAGAGAGAGAGAGAGAGAATGGGCACGCCAGGGCTTCTAGCCACTGCAAATGAACTCCAGATGCATGCGCCCCCTTGTGCATCTGGCTAACGTGGGTCCTGGGGAATCGAGCCTCGAACCGGGGTCCTTAGGCTTCACAGGCAAGCGCTTAACCGCTAAGCCACCTCTCCAGCTCTTCATTTTGATTTTTAATATAGTATGTTTCACTCTGCATGTACACTACAATTTACCTTTGTTAAATGTTTAGACCATTTCCTGTTTGGATTATAGAGATGAGTTATGTCATGTTAGCATGATTAGAGCACTTGTCCTTTGTTAGCCTTAATTAACCCGTCTCCATATAATTTGGGAACTTGTGGAAGAAAAATATAGAAGTCTGTTCAGTCTATGGTATCATCTTATCTTACTAAAGTCTCTTAAGACGATTCGCTGTCAACGTGCCGAGGCATTTATGGAACTCAGTCGAACTGTGGGAGCACAAGGAAGCTGACAGGTCGTCAGTAGCTGTTGCCATGTGCTGCAGCACAGAGAGGAGCACAGAGACCGCCTGAGCCTCCAGGCCCCATCTGAGGACACGGACAATAATTGTAATCATAACCCCTACTTAACCCTTTACGAGGTGAGATGAAAGGGATGAGTGTTTTAAACCAAGTCTCTGTGCAATGGAAAAGGCCCGTGAGCCCCGATGTCAACACCATGTAGCCCAGACGAAAGGAGAGATCACTACGATGAACTGAGCATCTGACATGCGGCACTTAACTAGCTGGTCGGGAGACTCTGGGCCCTGCTTCGTATGGAGTGGCCCCTGGCCTGACCTTGCTGCTGTGTCCCACTCTCTTTGCAGTCCCCTCCTCTCAACAACAGAAACATAGCCTCTGGCTTCTTTCACTAGGGAAACACTGCAATCAAACTCAGGCAAGGGCTTGTGGGAGAAGGGAAGGGAGGGAGGCGCCACTATTTGTGTGTTCTTCTTACATTCTGGGGCGGAGTCCCTCTCATGATTAGAAGATCTCATAAACCGCTGGAGGGCTGCACAGAGACCCTCCACTGGCTTGATGCACTAACCTGCCATGCTATGACAGAGCTATGAAGTTGAGACCTGAGTCCCAGTGACACTCAACAAGACACCGAACACTTTAGCTCTACAACCACAAGGAACTGAATTCTTGCAAGAACTAGAAAGAGCTTGAAGAAGATCCAAGTGCCAGATGAGAATGGAGCCCAGCCATCATCTGACTTCAGATTTTGAGATCCTGAGCAGAGGACCTAAGTGACCCATTCTCAGGCTATCTTACAGAATCTGTGATGTAATCAATCCGTGTTGCCTTAAGACAGCAATAGGAAAGGAGTCCTCCTTCCCATTTTGCTAAGCCTGTCTCCCCTGCCTCTTGGGTCCCTTCCTGCCTATATCCATCACCCACAGCCTGGTCTCCAGCACCTTACATCACATACCAGTTGTGAAGATGCATTTGCTTCTGTGTCCTTCCTAGATTGTGTGAATGGAAAGGATGCTATATTCTGGCTACATGCTGAACCAATTGATAGAATTAAAAATATTAATGTTTAGATGAGACAATGAATAATAATTAATTGACATCACTTTAATAGTACCAACAGTAAACATTTTTGAATTTTTATTTTTTTCCATTTATACAATTTTATCATATATATATGGAGAGAGAGAGAGAATGGACACACCAGGGCCTCTTTCCACTGCTACAAACAAACTCCAGACACATGTGCCACATTGTGCATCTGGGTTTAAGAGGGTACTGGGGACTTGAACTCAGGCTTGCAGGCTTGCAGGCTTTGCAAGAAAGTACCGTTAATCACTGAGATATCTTTAAAGCTGCTATTTTTCCCATTTTTGACATTTTCATACATGTACATAATGTATTTTAATCTTATTCTACCAATTCTTTCTTTTCCCCCCTCTCATTAACACCCTTTGCCTTTCCCATTAATCCCCATCTTACTTTCATGCCTTTTAAAAAACCCATTGAATTTCTTTAGGGTTGCTTGCATGATCATGGGTGGAAGGTTATTTACCCCAAAGTGAGCATCTCTTTCCCTTCCTCTGTCAAAAGCTCCATGATGTTTCTTCTAGAGCCAAGCACCTTATCCACTGAGCCATCTCCCCAGGCAATGCTCCTTTTAGAAACTCACCCTGCCTCACTGTGTGACAGCCTTGTAGTTTGGTGGGATCTACTCCTCCCTTAATGATGAGCCATGTCACTCAGTTTGAGCCAATGAGATGTGAGAAAGCATTGACTAGGGACTTGTGGGAAAGGCCTCCTTGTTTCTGTGGGTGTTCCTAAGAAGATGCTCTTCCATTGGATGCTGTGGGACAGACTTAACTGCTGTAGGGAACCAGGAGGAAACAGTGGCAACACAAAATGATGTTTGGCCTGATGATATAATTTTCCTCTAGACCATGCAGTGGCAGTTTCAATGAAATGTACCCACATAGGCTCATGTCCCCACCTAGAGGCAATTAGGGATAGTGGTGGAGCCTTTGAAAGGTGGACCCTTGCTAGTGGACATGTATTCCTTAGGGACAGACCTTGAGGTTTGTTATTGCACCCCACTGGATATTCATAGCTAGTTCATTCTTGCTGCTTCCTTCTAGCTGATGTGACAAGATGTGATGTTCAGTTTTCGGCTCTGCCATGCTTTCCCTGCCACGATGAAGCATCCTTCTGAAACTGTGAGCTGAAATAAACACTTTCCTTCCTTCTGCTGCTTCTGGTAAATAACTGCCACACACACATTGCTTGAAGCCAGTTATATTGTAAACCCTGATGCATTTTTTATATTTATTTATTGGAAGAAAAAGAAAGGGGCAGAGAGAGAGAGAGAGAAATGGGTGCACTAGGGCCTCTAGCCACTGCAAATGAACTTCAGACATATGTGCCACCTCGTATATCTGGCTTACATGGGTACTGGGGAATTGAACCTGGGTTCTTAGGCTTTGCAGACAAGAGTCTTAACTGCTAAGCAATCTCTCCAGCCCATAAGCCCTGATCCAATTTGATGTATCTATTCTGCTGCTTGAGATGATAAGCTTTGTATCTGATACAAATGTCTTCCAAGAAAACCAATGAAAATGAACCAAAATCTATTAGAATTCTGTAATCTAGACAGATACTACATAAGCATACCAAAATTGAGCAGACACATTCATAATGGCTTCAAACTGGGGCAAGCCAAATGTCCACCAATAGGAGGATGGACACATGGCTTGTCCATAAAGCACAAATTTAACATGAAAATCCTGCATGTTCACAAGTGAATCCCATTGTCATCATGTTAAACAAAATAAATCAGACCCTTAAAGACTTTTTTTGGTGTTTCCAGTTCGGGTCTCACTCTAGCCCAGGCAGGCCTGGAATTCACTATGTAGTCTCAGGGTGGCCTCGAACTCACAGTGATCCTCTTACCTCAGTCTCCCAAGTGCTGGGATTAAAGGGGTTCACCACCATGCCTGGCCCCAAAGACTTTTTATATACTGTGGGATTTCACAGACCTGAGCTTCAAATACACGTATACATAATATGTAACAAACTTACGTAATATAGATGATTTTAGTTTTTGGCCACAGGACTTCATTTCTGTAATTTGGTTGCTACACAGATGGTCTTTATTTCTAATATGTACAGTCCCCATTTGCAGTGACGGTGTTAGAAGGTGCTGAATTCAGGCTGAGTTGGAGCCAGAGTCCTCTCTTCAAATCCATACCCTGTTTTCCTCTGAACTCTGATGAAATATTGTTGTGTCTTGGATAATTTTCTAATAAAAACATGTTTTTTTAGCTTAGGGACAAGCCCAAGAACAATTTAGTCCAATGCCTGGCATATGAGTCCTCCTTGTCTGTTCCAATTTTTAGCAAAGCCACTTTTTTTTCCTCAAGAGCATCCCCATGTGGGAGTGCTAGCTGTCTAGAGCCCCATCTCCATTGCAAAAGATCTTATCCCCTCTGTCTGGAACTAAAGGTACTGACCTTATTTCTTTGGGCTCTCTGAGAGACGATCCCCATCTCACCTGGACCCCATCAGCTTTACCCACTCAGCAGAAACTCAATTTGGAATGTCTCATTTTGATCCTTCCCAGAAACCTGAAGTAGAGGTTCTCTCCGCTGGACAGTGGCAGCCCATGCCACCCTGGTAGCCCTGTGACCAGAGGGGAAGTGACACTCCACAGAGCCCAGTGTTGCCAAGCTATGTTGTCTAGGAAGCTGCATGGATCATATACATTTATGACTTAGGATATTTCGAAATCAGATGATTTTATTTTTCTGGATACAATCCTACTGTAAGTGAACAGGCTCACTCTTCCCATTCTTGTGGAGGCATTCTGCTTCTTTGGCCCATGGTTCTCTTCTCTCCCACTGACCAGCCCTCCTCAACTCTCCTCCTCAAGCTCTTTCTCACCCAGATGGCCTCTTTAAGCTGGGTGACAGCAGGATTTTCAAAGCTAGTTTGTGGTCACTCTTCTGTCCCTCCACAAAGCCAGCTCAGGGTGTCCTCACTCACTCTCTTCACTGAAGCATAAGCCCATCTTTCATTCCTATGTCTTTTCATTGTATATCTCCATCCAGACTCCTCACTGCACTCACTTTCATCTACTGGATATTTGTCCTTAGATTGCCTAAACCCAAATTTACCATGGCCACAATCAAGTTCCAAAGCCCCTGACCTACCTTTTCTAATTATAATATTTTTTATGCCTATGGAATCTGAGCTCAGAACATAGCACTTAGACACACCATTGTTTATACCAAATAAAATATCTGCAGCCAGGTTTGGTGGCGCACACCTTTAATCCCAGCACTTGGGAGGCAGAGGTAGGAGGATTGGTGTGTGTTCAAGCCCAGCCTGGAACTGCAAATTAAGTTCCAGGTCAGCTTGGGCTAGAAGTGAGATCTGACCTTGAAAATCAAAAAAAAAAATAAAAATAAAAACTAAAAGTAAATCTCTTGTGATTCCTTCCTTCCCTTCAGTTTCCACGTCCATTCCCTCAGTCCATCCATCCCAACTGCATTTTCCTCAAAATCTTTTCAAATTGATCTATTTGTTTATTATACTTGACCTCCGTCCAAGCTTCCCTCACTTTCCCATTAACTTGGCTCTGGCTGGCTTCCTTACTCTATTCCTTCTTCCTCAGACCCACAGAGTAGATCTTTCTGGACTGAGAGAGTAACATAGACTGACAAGCATTCAGAAGACGGCCAGGAGGCTGCCATCTGACAGAATCTCAGTGAGGCAACTTTGAGCAGCCAGAGAATACGGCAGTGAGGGGAGGGGAATGGCGGGGGTGATGCTGGAGAGCAGTGGAAGCTGTAAAGTCCACTCTAAGCACCCTAGAGACAGCTCCGAGGACAGTGATGAACAAGAGAAGATGTCTCCAGATGTGAGTGCACAGGAGCAGCCCTGGCCACAAAGACGATGCCTTGGGGATGAGGAGAGAAGACAGGAGCCCAGTGAAATGACTGGAACTGAATTTGTCATCCAGAGCTGCATGAAGCTTGGTTCTTAAGGATTTGAATCAGAAACACTTCCTTTCTTTATGTAAAGGATACCATAACAGTTCCTTGTTCTGGTATGAAGCAACAGCAGTATTAGTCAATCACTATTAATTTGCACCTTGGAGGGATCAGCCTGCCAAAAGAGAGGGGGGAAAGGTGGTGGTTTGATGTGAAATGTCTCCCATGGCCTCGCATGTTTGTGATTAAGCCTCCTACTCAATCTCCAGCTGGCTGAGCCCTTGGAAGGTGTGTCACTGGGAAAGGACCTGGGGGTTGATTAGTTTAGTGTCACTGAGTGTTCAGAGTCAGATCAGATCATTCTTGTTACTACCTCCCAGCTGGTGTGACAAGATATGATGTGCATCTTGTGATCTGCTATGCTGAAACTTCCCCTGTAAGCCTGAGATAAACCCTTTCCTTCCATATGCCACTTAGAGCTGGGTGTTTTGTCCCAGCAACAAGGAGGTAACCGTGTGTGTGTGTGTGTGTGTGTGTGTGTGTGTGTGTCTGTCTGTGTGTGTGTGAGAGAGAGAGAGAGAGAGAGAGGGAGAGGAAGAGAGAGGAGGGGGAGAGGGAGGGAATGAGAAACAGAGAAATTTGCAAAAGAAAATCTCTATTCTGTACATTCTTCTTTTACCTGCAGTTATAAAGCGGATCATAAGAGAACCTTAAGTGCCTTCATTTATAACATAAATGAGAAGTGGAGAATAACAAGAAAAATATCATTCCTAGGATTTTTTTATTATTAAAAGTCACAGAGGAGTGCTCAGCACTGCAATATCTCTATCACACCTTCCATGGTTCAGGGTCCATTGTGGAAGAGGTGGCAGAAAGAATGTAAGAGCCAAAGGAAGGGTAGGACTCCTTACAACGTGCTGCCCCCAGACACAAAATGGCCTGGATATCCATGACCTCACAGTGCCTGACACTACCTACACAAGACCATCATAATAGGAGGAAAAGATCATGACAAAATAAAAGAGAGACTAACTGAGACAGGGAGGGGATATGATGGAGAGTGATGTTTCAAAGGGGAAAGTGAGGAAAAGGAGGGAATTACCATGGGATATTGTTTACAATCATGGAAGTTGTTAATTATAAAAAAATTTTTAAATAAGACTCAAAAAAATCACATTTTAATAGACATTTGAAAAATGAGACTCCAGGTTTCCAAAAATCACTGTGGATGTGGGCACAGCAACTTTGTTTTCTTTTCATATTTACACATTGGTCCCTTATTATCCCATCACTTGCTAATATAAGGAACATAATTTAACAGAACTGGCACTGTGAAAATGGGATAAATTATTCATCCCAAAAGGATCCTTCATCTTCTTATAACTCCTCCTTCACTGGCCAGGCCAGATAATAATACATGATGGTTCAGATGGCTCAAAGTACAGATCATAAAACTTTAAAATACTACTTCCAGGGATTATCAATAATGAAGAGGTTCCCACATGCGAAGCTCCGGGATTAGAGGAACCATAAGTAAAAGTGAAAGAGCGAGATTGTATTTGTATAAGCACAGGCCCAAGGTAAAAGAAGGAGACCTCCTCTGTATCTCATCTCCTCCCTGTGGAGGGCCTGGGCTGGCCTGGCTGCAGAACAGAGCAGTCCCTCTGGCTGGACCAGCCTGGCTCCATGCTGGGCACCCTGCCTGCCTCTCCCTTAAAGTCATTGCTGCTAGCCTCACTTTTCATCACCCACCCATGCCCCAGTGACTGGAAGTGGTTACCCCAGTCTGCCAAGTCAACAAATCCTGCTCTTTCCCAGTGATTGTGGTTTAGGGTACCGTGCATTTGGTCCTATAGTCTTGTATCTCAGCAAGCTTTCTCATCCACTCTGTGAGATGCCGGTAATTATCCTAGACAGCAGAAATGATGCCACATCATTACATGGCCACTAGGAAGCAGAGCCAAGACTTGAACTTGAGCTCAGATTCTTTTTTTTTTTTTTTTTTTCAAATTTATTTACTTGGTGGAAGGAGTTGGAGAGGAGGAAGAGGAGAAGGGGGAAGGGACATACCAGGGCCTTTGGGAGCTGCAAATGAGCAAAAGAATTCAAGACACACTTTGTGTATCTGATTCCATATGGGTACTGGGGGATCAAACCCGGTTTGTCAGGCTTTGCAAGCAAGCACCTTTAGCTGCTGAGCCATCTCTCCAACCTGTGAAGTCAGATTCAAATACCTTCTGACAGGGTTCAGTCCTATGGATACTGAGGTGCAATGGAGGTGCAGGAATGAATCCTCAGTTGTAAACTTTCTGTATGCCTCCCCCGCTCCTCATCCAATACTCTCTCCTGGGTTTGACTATTTCCTGGGATCCTAAAACCTGGCCTTGGGTACAGAACACAAGTAATTTATCAGTGCTTACACAGCTAGAGCCAGTGATATATAACACCATCAACTCCACAAGTGGGGAGACCGGAGCTCAGACAGAGAGAAGAGGGATTTGGTTCAGGTCACACAGTAAGGCTGAGTCCAAAGCAGAATTCTAATATGGTGCTGCCTGCTCCCAGTCTGCTCTCTTTCTAGGCTCTTTGCTAAGACTTTGTTTTCTCAGAGGTAACATGTAAGTTTGGTTAGCATGGCCTCAAATGAACCACCAAGATCCCAAAGTCTGTTAATCTAATCTCATAGAAATGCAGAGTAAGAGCAAAATGAGGGGCCGCAGTGCTTTCCAGGAACCAGGCGCCTGATGCAGGGACTGAACTGACAATGATATTAACAAAAGCAAGAAGAACAATGATAGCTTTGCACTGAGCATGCACTAGGTACTGGAGACTGTGGTAAACATTTGGCTAGCTTATCTCCTCAAGTAATCCTTCAAGGAAGGTATCACTCCCATGAGGAAATGGAGGTTCGCAGTGGTTAACTGATTTGTCCAAAGTCACATCTCAAGTAGGTTGCAGAGTAAGTGATTGAACTTGGGTTATGCAGTTGAATGCCTCCCTGCACATGCCATCTACAGTGTGTTATTTAGGTGTCAAAACAAGGGAATTACAGCAGCTTTCCAAGACTTTTTTACCTTTATGAAATGGAGGCCACATTTTGAAATTTAAAAAAAGTGAGATATGGGTTCATGGTCAAAAGACAGAAAGAATGAGGTAAAAGTTTTCAAATGGATCCCACCAACCCTATCCCTACTTTCCAACCATATAGCAGTTTAAAGCATGCATATAAGTCCACCCATGTTGTAAAAAAAATGACAAGATTTTAATCTTTTTTAGGGATAAATAATATTCCATAGTGTATAGTCCATTACCCAGTGCATGCATGTATTAAAACATCATACTGTACTTCAGAAATTCCTACAGTTTTCATGTATCAATAAGAAATAAAACTTTTTAAATATTTTACTTATTTATTTATTTGAGAGAGAGAAAGAATGGGCACACCAGGACTCCAACCATTGCAAACAAACGCCAGATGCATGTGCCACCTTGTGCATCTGGCTTACATGGGTACTAGAAATTGAACCTTGGTCCTTAGGCCTTGCAAGCAAGCACCTTAACCACTAAGCCATCTCTCCAGACCAGAAATAAAATGTTTAAATGAATATCATGTAACAGAAAAAGAACAGAAGTCACACTCATTGCTGTTTCTGCAAGTGAGATCACTACCTACCATTGTCTGAGAAGTTCTCACTGAGCAGTGTGCCTGTGGCCTCTTTCCACATGAGCCCACGCAGCTCTGCCTCATCCTCACAGCAATGGCTTAGTGTTTCCCCTTCTTGGCACCAGACTGCATTTAATAGTCTCTTCTCTTAGAACAGGCCAAGTCATTCCCAATCAGTATGG
Organism: Dipus sagitta; assembly: GCA_036346955.1. Lineage (NCBI taxonomy): Eukaryota > Metazoa > Chordata > Mammalia > Rodentia > Dipodidae > Dipus > Dipus sagitta. The sequence continues at coordinate 43,076,492 of CM070777.1, read as the reverse complement.
TAATATCTACAGAGCCTTGCATACTTGAGAAAATATGCTCATGGGATAAATTCTACCAGTAGGAAGCACCTCAGTTAGATGATATGTAGTTTTTTTTTTTAAAGTCAAATACCCCATGAAATATGCTGTATCATGTCATTCAACTACCAAGAATGTGTTGAGATGAGGAGGAAGGGGCTTAAAGGGTGGGAGGAATGGAAACAGAAGAGGGCAATGGAATATATGTGACATTAAACCAGAAGGGAGGAAAGGTGCCCAGAGGAGAGAGGGGAAAATAAGAGCACAGTATAAAGAAATGTATGAAAATGTCACCGTGAGGACCAGGGAGATGGCTCAGTGGGTAAAGTGCTTGGCACACGAGCATGAGGACCTGAGCTCAGAGCCTCCGAATGCATATAAAGTGTCAGGTATGGTGGCATGTACTTTTACTCCCAGCACTGGGGAGGCAAAGACAAGCTGATCCCTAGGACTTGCTGGTTAGCTATGTAGCTGGATCTGTGAGCTCTGAAGTCAGTGAGAGACTCCATCTCAAGTGGTTATGACCCACAGTGGTTACTGGTACCCCCACAAGACCTGAAATGAGCCCATCAACATACTGACAGGAGGACAAAAGGAATGAGATAACAAAACAGAGGAAGGACTGCCCAGAAAGAGGAGGGTCCTCAGTGAAATGGAAGCAGGGGAGAGGAGACAAAGGAGGGTAATGGAATATGATCAAATAACAGGATGTTCATGTATTAAAGTTCTCAATAAAAAATAAGATGGAGGGCTACAGAGATGGTTCAGCAGTTAAAGGTACTTTCTTGCAAAGCCTGCCAGTCTGGGTTCAATTCCACAGTATCCATGTAAAGCAAGATTCATAAAGTGGTGCATGTATCTGGAGTTCATTTGCAGTGGCTAGAGGACCTGGAGTGCCAATTCTTCCCCCTCTCTCTCATCTCTCAAATAAATTAAAATATTTTAAAAAATAATGTGCGGGGCTGGAGAGATGGCTTAGCTGTTAAGCACTTGCCTGTGAAGCCTGAGGACCCTGGTTCGAGGCTTGATTCCCCAGGACCCACGTAAGCCAGATGCACAAGGTGGCGCATGTATCTGGAGCTCGTTTGCAGTGGTTGGAGGCCCTGATGCCCCATTCTCTCTCTCTCTCTGTCTCTCTCTCTCTCTCTGCCTCTTTTCCTCTCTGTTTGTCACTCTCAAATAAATAAATAAAAATAAACAAAAAATTGTAAAAAAATAATAATGTGGAGAGCAACTGAGGAGGACACACAATGCCAGCCTCTAGCCTCCACACACATGTGCATGAGCACCTGTGCACACACATTTATACAAATCAGCATGCTGCATGCACACATGCAACATACAGACACCAAAATGTCATACTAAAACTCATTACTATGTGTGCTAGCTAAAAAAAAAAAAATTAATTTAAGGTGACTAAAGTAAAATAAAATGCTTGCCTTAACATAAAAGCAGAATGTTAACAGAATGCCAAGAGGTCAATTCGTTCTCAGCATCTTCAACATTAAGCATTACCAAAAATTTTTTGTCAGGACTAGAGAGATGACTCAGCAGTTGAGGTGTTTTCCTTCAAAGCCTAATAACCCAGGTTAAATTCCCTAGTACCCCACGCAAAGCTAGATGGACCAAATGGCACATGCATCTGGAGTCTGTTCACTGCAGCGGGAGTCCCTAGCATGCCCATTCTCTCTGTCTCTCTATTTGCCTTCTTTCTATCTATCTCTGCTTGCAAATTAATTAATTCATTCATTCATTAAAATATTTTTTAAAACTTTGTCAATATTCTATGTAAAATTTACATTTTGTGTAATGTTCTGATTTTAAATTATATATTTTTTCTTTACTATGCTTATTGGTCATTTTATACCTAGTGGCAGAAACTGCCTAGTCAGAGCCATTGTCCCAGTATAAGTTGCTGCTCTAAGGAGCAGGGAGCTCGGGGAGCCTGCTGTGGAGATGGGCAGAGATGCTCCCTGGGGACAGGCTGACATTTCTCACATCCAGTGTTTCAAGGAGAGAAGGAAGCCAAATGAGGGGATGGGGAAGGCACCCAGCCTCAGTGACAGGAGTGTCACCTCTCTTCCCAGGCCCCGTCTAGGTCTGCCTTGTGTAAAGCCAGATCCTGTTGCTCTGGAGCCTCACCTAGAAACCTCATGCCCCCCCAGTGAGTTCTGCTTTTATGGGTACAGTCTTTCTCTGCATGCTTTATACTAGGTAACATATTCTGGGTGTCCATGGAAAGAAAGGAAATGAATGTTCGCTTCTCGCTCACTCACTTCTCAATAGCTCATTCCCATGACATGACCTAGAGAATGTCATTCATCTGCTTGGTTCTTTAATCTGTTTTCCCACCTGACCAGTGGAAACATGGAACCCAGTTTTAAACAAAATGTGGGGAAAGGGTCTTATTCGACCAAAATTTCCCACTGCCTACTGCTTGCCAGAACCAAGGCTACTGAGATGACCGTGTTGAGGAGGCCTAGGGAGCAAATGGGACAGAGAGAACAAGTTCTTCTCAAGCCACCTTGACACCAGGTCTCAGCGAATTCTCCCACACGTCTGTGCCCACTGTGCCAGTCCCAATCACTACCCTTGATACAGCCATGGCTTCCAGCTGAGCTCTGGCCTTCCACTCTAGTCTTTCTCCCATGGCTCCTTGGTGGGACTGCTGTAGAAAACTGAGCCACCTCTGTTTGGGGGCAGCTAGCTGTTTCAGTTCTCCCTAGAAGAATGACTCGAAGGAAAGAAGTTTCCTGAAAACCATTAATGAGCCTGAGTGTGTCCATTGTGCCTAAGGTAGCCCACAGTAGCTAGCATCACCTTCATAGAGTAGGACTCTGGAACCTTTTGCCCTCCTTTAAACCCCCTTCCAAAAAGAAAAAAAATACACAGGCGTTTCTGTAACCCAGTGCCTGCCTACCATCACCTCCTAAGTCTCTCCCTGTCTCTCTTGCATCTGCTGCCAACCCTGCTCCCCAGGGGTTCCTTCTCCCTTCTTGATGCCTACCTGTGTGTTGGTCTCTGCCCCTCTTCCCCTCAGCAAGGCTCAGCCAAGGTTGCTCTCATGGAAAGACCTTCCTGACCATCTTCCAGTCATAATTAGACCTGCCTAAGCTTTCCTTTCTTACATTAGGCACTTTATTCTTTCCTTGGAATAGATCTTTCCACACTTGGCATCTATGTGCTTCTATCTGTGTAGTAGCTGGTTTTGCAGTCTCTTTTCCCATAGGAATGGGAGCTCCATGAAGTCACTTGTCATGCTGTCTATTCATAGCTGGGTATACTTAGCCTACAGCATAGAAAGTCCCCACCAACAAGATTTTCTGGCTAGGTGGGTGGCTAAGTGGATGGATGAGTGGGTGAGTTGATGGATGGATGAATGAATGTACTGGTGGATGGATGGGTGCGCACCTTCCAGGATGGTAACATACAGCTATACTTTAGAGTGGCCAGAGAAAGCATCCAAGGACCCCTGTCTCTGAGTTTGATTGAGGAAGTGCATATAATTGTATCATGCCAGAAAGGCTGAGCATGGCATGTTCAGGGAGGAGTATGGGTACACCATTGTGCAGAGCACAGAAAGCTCTAGGCTGAGATTTCTCAGTCTCTGCTCTGTTGTCATTTCAGGGGTGGGGCCAGCAGGAGCCACAGCGTGCACTGAAGGATATCTAGTTGCATTCCTGGCATCTATGTACTAGATTCCAGTAGGATCACCCTGTCCAGCTGTGACAATTAAAACAGTCTCTAGACATCGGTAAGTGTCTCCATGGGATGCAAAAAAGCCCCCTTGGAGAATTGCCGCTCCAGGAAGGTGTGGAGTATGGTGTTGGTGGGGGATCACAAAACAGGAATACAGAAAGTGAAAGGACAAAGGACCTAGAATATCAAGGAAATGTCACATGGGGAGGAGGGACAGGTCACTGTTCCAGGGAAGTTACTTTAGCAGCAATGCAGAGGAGTGAGTAACAGAGAGATGGGCAAGGCTACTCACGAGGCCAGGCCACTTCCTCCTCTGAGGCAGCACTGGCCAGGGAAGGGACACTAGAGGCAGTAATATTATCTCAGGGAACCATCAGGGAGGTGTGATGGCCACCAAAGTGTATTCAACCATCAGTGTGAGGGAGCAGTCTCCCAGGGTGGGTGGTTTCTCAGCTTTGAAGGTGGCACTGATATAGAGGGGAAAGGATAAGGTGTCAGGGACACTGGGCTTTCAACCCTGCTTCTTCTACTCTTTTTCTGTGGTTCTTGGGCATGTTACTCCTTTGACTTGAGCCTTGGTTTCCTCATTAGTGAAATGGGTACACTAAAGTTCACTCTACAGGTGAGTGAGAGTGAGCTCTAAAGAACAGGTGGGTATGCCCTGCAGAGCCCCACCCCTAACCTGGGTCAAGTACTTCAGACAGGCTCACTACTGTGGATTGGATATAGTCTGAATGGCACCCCCCACCCCATGATCATGTGTAGGAAGCTGGGACCTCAGTGTATTGAGAGAGGATGGCACCTTTAAGAGATGGGGCCAAGTGAAAGATAAAGAGACCACTGAGGGCATTGCCCTCAGAAGGGATGAATGTCCTTCTGAGAACCCAGCGAATCCCTTCACAACTAACTAAGAGTGGTTCTGGAATCTCTCTTGCTTTCTGTCTTGCAATATGATCTCTCCCTCGCCCACATGCTACCACCATGAAGCCACCTGCCGTGTTGTGGATGCACAATAGCTGGCACATGTTGTCTAGACTTGCAGTCTTCAAAACTGTGAGCTGGACAAGACTCTTTTCTTTATAAAATACTCAAGTGTTTTGTTATGACAACAGAAAACAAACTGAGATGTTCATCTTCTCCATTTGATCTCCAGAAGGAATTCTCCTAATGCTTGTGCTGCATGCTCCTAAGAAGTGCTTGAGGGCTGGAGAGATTGCTCAGTGGTTAAGGTTCTTGCTTGCAAAGCCTAACGACCCTGGTTCAACTTCCCATGTAAACCCAGATGCACAAGGTGGTGCATGCATCTGGAGGTTGTTTGCAGTGGCTAGAGGCCCTGGCGTGCCCATTCTCCCTCCCCCCTCTCTCTCTTCCATTCTGCCTTACCCACCTCATACAAATAAATACATATATAGATAAAATTTTTAAAAAGCATTTGAATAAATCCAAAGATGACTTTTAAGTATTATTTGACAAGTCATATTTTATACTTTACAAAGGGAAACAATGATTTAATCTATGGGTCAAATCATTTCTCTTGGCAACTATCTTAGCTTCAAACACCACCTCACTGGAACCTAATCCAAGGACTAATGACTCTTTTGGATCTGATAACCCTGTGAGGTGAGTGCCAATGCTATCTCTCCTACTTTACACATAAGGAGGCTGAGTTTGAGGGAGTTTAAGAAACTTGCCTGAAGTCATTAGCTAAGGTTACACAAGTAAAAGGTTGAGAAGGAAATTGAACACACCTAAAGAATTTTCTTCAGGCTCCATGCTGGTAACTACCACACTGCCCTCAGCATTTACAGAAACAGGCTCCTTGACTTGAATTAAATGTCAGTGAATCTGTTCTATTGTCAGGAGAAAAAAATTGTGTTTGCTCTTATAAAGATCATGAATTCTAAGGTAGGGACATAACTCAGTGTTAGAATACTTGAGTGGCATGCATTAGGTGCTAGGTTCAATACCTAACAGTGAAAAAATATCATAAAAGCTAAATATTAGCACAGAAAACTAGTAAGGCAATTCCCCATTCTGAGAAGATAGAGAGAAAGGAGATTTGAGTCATATTGTGGGTTAATGTACAGAGACCAAATCTGTAGGTTCACAGGCCATCACAACCCCTTATTCCTGCTGAACTAGAAAGCTCTGGAGCAGCACTGTCTAGTTTCAACATTCAGGATATATCACCATTGCTTTGCTTTGGGATGTGACAGTACTGGTCTATGAGTTTCTTTAAAATTTGGGTCAAAGTAGCAACTCTTTCATTGGGTTCTATTAAGTACTAAAGGAATGAGGTAGAGTGTGTGTGTGTGTGTGTGTGTGTGTGTGTGTGTGTGTACATATGGCATGGGACATCACCTAGAACTTAGAAAGCACTTGAAGTATTAATTACTCTGCTTGTATAGCTATCTTTGTGCCACTTAATATCTGAGGCCACATCTAACTTTACAATCGGAGGTAGGTTCCTTCTCTCTTCACAAAAGAGAAAACTGATGTCCATTGGTAGAGGACTTTGTTGTGACCATCAAAGAAGTGTGTGATGTCCCTTTGTGGGGATCTGCAGTCATGTTTCAGGAGACCCTGTTTCTTTTACCACACATGAAGGACCACTATGAGAGAGCTTATATGTACTCTTCAAGCTGTGGGATGACTTTCAGATATAATTGGACTATTTCTTGGTCATTACGGCATTTTCCTCCTCTTTCAGTGAGGGAGAAAAGCCCTGGGTGTGGATTAGGTGAATAAAAGGGAGACGTTCTCACAGTAATCTCTGGATAATCTGTAGCTTTGTGGAAAGTTGTGGGGAAAGTGACCTCTGCACAGTCTCTCTCATTACACACCTCTCAGAGATATGCAGATCTGCACGGCTGTTGCCATTGGCCTTTCAGAACCTCAAGACAATACACTTTCTTCTTCCCAATTTCCACTTATGTCTGGGTCCAAGTCCCAGCATTTCCATGTACTCTTTCCATGAGTTTGGAGGCTCCAGATTTTCATGTATACCCATGAATGCATACTCCATGGCTCCCAGGGGAATAATGGGTCTAGAACAGAGCCACTCGACCTTGAACACACTTGAAAGTCATTGGGGGATTTTTAATTCATGCTGGCACTTGGACTTGCCCCAGAGATTCTGATAGAACTGTTCTGGAGTGTGACCTCAATATGTGATGTGGTATGTGAAGTTTTCCTGGTGACTCTAAGATGCAGTAAAAAACGAAAGTGTGTGCTCTGTATGAAGCAGGTACTCAGAATGATTTCCTCACATTTCTTTGGCATCCATCACTGGTTCAAAGTTATTTTAAAGGTATGTTTAGTTTCTCAGGATAGCTCAAGAATTCTACATTTCTGTCACCCACCCCAGTACATTCTCATATTAAAAAAAATCTCTGCACTTTCAAAACAAATAACTCAGTTTCCAATCAGTCAAGCTCTTTATGTAGGTTGGGTTCGGCTTCTGCTGATTGGATGGACCCAACTTGTTAAGACACAGTATCTTCCTAGAGATGCCAGTCAGAAAATCAAACAGATGGAAAGATCTCTTGTTTGTTCTACAGCTAGAGAACTTGGTTGTTTACCTGCACGTCTCTCCCTTATGATATGCAAAGGCTCACATTCTGAAGCCTCAAGTTTTCAACTAGGTGGATCTTAAATGACAATATCAGTCCATCTTATGCATATAGGATGACACCTATATGCCATCTCCATTCTTCATGAACTATTCTCATGTCAGGAGATGTGCCACCAGCCATTCATTCATTCTAAGCCATGCCTCTACTCCAGTCATGCTATTCCTCCAAAGCTTTCCATGTTTTGTACATGTGCTTCCATTGCCTTAAACACCTTCCTGCTCCCACAGTCTACCCATAGGCATTTACCCACCTTCAAAAACCCAATTCGAATATTCTCCTCAGGAGTTACCTAACCCGACCTCCCAGTCTATATCTCAGCCCTCCCCATCACAAGAAAATCTATCATTATTTCACTCATGTACTCTCAGAATCTTTGGAATGCCAGCGTATAGCATTTACAATGATGTATTATATTCATTCGTCGTACTGAAGGATCTTGTAATTAGAGAACCTCTATAAATGCAGGGCCTTAGTGCGTGCAAACTGAATGCCTGTTGGACTGAATCCAATTCTCAGCCTTCAAATTCTATACCAACCAATTTTTAGAATGAACAGCTCCCTCTTCAAGAAAATGAAGATAGGATTTCCTGTCACCATCTAGAGGCTTACATGTATTCATCAAGGAAATCTTAATTTGCTTGCCTATGTATTGATGAGCAAAATGAATGAACACCATAAACCCCAAATCACACAAGACACGTCTTATTCACTGAAAGAACTACACATTATGAGGAAGGGCTGAGGGAATGAAAGGTTTGGAATGGCGAATTCTTTGATGTTTTACTTCCTAGGGTGGGTTATCCCGGGTACCAGTGAGAAAAATACTCATTACCTTCTCCGGAGCAGACAGCTGTAAATGGTTAACCTCCAAGGGGGTGATGAGAGGGACCGTCTGGAAGCCATCCTCCACCGACGGTGGCTTGGCTCCCTTCTCACTGGGGTTACTGTTCAGCTTCACCATCCTTGTGCTTTTCTTCCCAGACCTAAGGCAAGCAGTGAGATTCTCTTACAGCTGGAGGCCAGGCAGGGAGTGAGGGCTGACAACAGAAAGAGGGAAGGAAAAAAAAAAAAAGCGCAGTCCTGGACAGCTCCACTCAGTGGCTTTCACTCTGAGTGATAGCCATCCATCTCCCACTACATTTCCTGACATGATTCCCATTGTCCAGTGAGACTTCTTTAATCATCAGAACATGCCACCCACCCACCCACAGGGTTCAGTAGCCCTCAAATTAAGGGAGCCAAGAAAAATCCTTCCCAACATCAAAAACACAGCCTTCCAAAAATAAGATACTAGATAAAGTATTCAAATAATCTCAGTGACAAGCCTTATTTTTTTTTTTTTTTAATGTGCAAAAGGAATTCTGTTATTCCGGATTCCCCTGCAATATGAAACACTCCACCTCACCACCATGGCTGTTATTTTGTCTTTTCTTAAGCAATCCCCTAAGATACAACAAATCCTTTCAATCTCTCTAGCCCCATACCTTCATATATTATATGTAGGTTATACACGAGATTCTGTTTCCTAAAACAGAAAGAGGCTGGCTTGAACCCGTTCCTGTAATTCAGCCACCGATGCCTCCATTTCCTCAATAGCCAAGGGCTTTGTTGTGATGCCGTGGAAAGTTAGCAACCCCCCCCCCATACTACAAGACTGCCAACTGAATAAACAAATCATATTAATTTCCCTCCAGCTCCCTTTGAAACCAAACAGTGCTTCCACTCTACCCCCCAAGAGCCCAGCACAACTTGAATTTCCCCTGTCAATCCTGCGGAGGGAAGGCTGCGAGACAAAACGGGGATGCTGAGGGGGACGACACGGTGGTGGTGAGGACCCGGAGGCTGTCGGAGGATGGTTCGAACAAAGGCATGCTTACTTACTGCGCTCCTCTCGTGGGGGGGTCAGAGCCAATTCAAGCCAATATGTAGAGGAGGAGAACAGAAAGGAGTCCTCCCTCGTCAGCTCGAGCTTGTGGTGCTGAAAAGACAGCCCTCGCGAGTGTCTAAATCCGGAGCTTCTGAGAGCCAGGCCAGCGCGGAGACCTCCCCGGCAGCTGCCTGCCTGCTAGCTTGCTCGCGCCTCCCACTGGGGACTGGCTCCCACACCACCTGTCATCTGGCACCGCCTGCTGTTTTTCATGCATGGCCACAACCCCAACATGGGACAAAAGGGTTTCAAAAAAGTGTGAACGATTCTGGCTACACCAAATAATAATAATAATAATAATAATAATAATAATAATGATGATGATGATCGTTTAAAAAAAATTAATGCAATGATGTAAAAAAAAGTAGTTCTTGAGCCTGTATAAGAAGTGGAAAATCATTTGCCCGGGAGAAGGGAGGGAGAAGGGCTCACCTCCTAAAGCCTTTCTAACAATATCACGAGACAGAATGGTTCACGACCTATGCTGTAGTCTTGAGAGAAAGTAAACTAACATTTATTATGTTTTTCCCCTGCAGTGGACACAGAGCCAGCCTCTTTCAAGCTCTCTCCCTCACTTACAAAATGGCTACATGATGGGTTTACTGCAAAGTATGAAGGAGTTAGCACAGGGGAGGAGTAGCAGGGCTGTTAGGAGTCCAGGGCCTTGAACCTCAAACCCTAGGTTCATTTCTAATTTTAATCAAAGAATTGAATTAAAAAAGATTGAGAAGGATAATTATTAAATTATTATAATTATGGAGGGAAGAGCCAAGGCAAGGCACCCACATGGCTAGAGACCTCATGTGGAGGGCCTGGCAAAACCTCCCAAAGAAAATAGAGAAAAGAAAGGTCAAGGAGCTCCTGCCATGTAGGGTGTTGGAGGGGCCCATGTGGAGAGTAAGAGATAGGGGGATCTCCCCTCTGCTCAACCTGGCTGGGCCTGGGCCCACCCAGGACCAGCTGAGGGAAAAATATACCTGCAGCTGGAAGTTCTCAAGTGGTCAGAGAGCCTGCCCTCCCCCTTGCAAAGGTACTTGTAACCTTATAGTGGTGAGCTATCTTCTGGCTCAGGTGAACCAGAGGGACAGCTGGTTGGTTAGAGCTAGGGGTTGTCTCAGGAAGAGGCTAGCCCTGACACCAAGTTCGAGGGCTGATCTTGACCCACCACAATGTTTAAATCTTATGAATGACTTCCCTCCCAGGAGGGGTTCTGGTTATTTGTGAAAAAAAAAAAAAAAAGGTTTGGGGAATTAGGCAAGAGATAAGAAGCCAGATCACCTTTGATTTCTAGCAAGTGCAGACTCTCCTGCCTTTTTTTACCTTCAGGTGTCCAGTCACCCTAACTGTACCCCCCTCACAGAGGCCTTTAGCACCAAGCAAGACAAACAGCACACTGTATAAACAGAAGCTGCTTGTGTCACCACTGTCCTGTGATCGTACATGGCAGCTAAGACCATAGAGCTGGGAAGGCACCAGTACTGAGATTTGAACCCTGACTACTGCCATAGAAGTTTATATCTAGAAAAAGATGTGGATGGCACCCAGTCTGGTGCAGGGAATGAGAAAGGGCAACACTCAAGTATTAGTCCTGCCATATTCTGGCTCTATGGAGTTTGGACATTTTGTATTCTCTCTGTCTCTGTTGCTGCGGTGGCTTGAATGTGAAATGTCTCCCATAGCCTCACGTGTTTGTCATTAAGCTTCGTACTCAGTCCCCGCTGGTGGAAATTCAGGAGGTGGAGCCTTGCTGGAGAAGGTGTGTCACTTGGGGCAGGCCTTGGAGTATTATAGCCCCAGCCTCCCTTTCCCAGAGCTCGCTCACTCGTGGGCTACCTCCCAGCTCATGTGATGTCCAGCCTCTGCTCTGCCATGATGAAATTTCTTCTCAAGGCTATATGCCAAAATAAACCCCTTTCTCCCCATTGGTTGCTTTTAGTCAGGTGTTTTGTCCCAGCAATGAGAAGGTAACTGCAACAGTTACTTATCTCGGAGAGCAGTAACACTTTCCTTGTAGAGTAGTAGTAGTAAAGGTGGAAAGATGCCCAAGACAACTTCCTTTAACTTGTGAACAAGGAACATAGCTGGATTATTTCAACCACAGGGATTTCTCTAACAACCCTCTTCAATCCTTTGAGGTCAAGGCCATTGTCAGTGGTTTCTTCCAGCTACAGTAAAATCACTGTTGGCTGTCCACTAAGCTGCAGGACCATAGATGATGCATTTCATGAAGTCATTTGTCTTGATATTTAACATATCCACCCTTGCTCTTCTTGATAAAATGTCTGGTCACCCTAGTTAGTGCTCATATGGTAAAAGACCAGAAGAAAAATGTGATTGTTTCTGTACTGTTTAGCAATGAAATGTGTGGGCATAACGAGAAATTTATAAGACAATAAAGGCTATCACAGATCAGAGTTGTACAAAGCTATAAGGAAAATTTCAAGACCTTAAAAAAAAAGTCAAAGAGAAAACTAGATAATGGAAAGAACTTACATGTTCCTGGATTGGCAGAATTCATATTGTGAAAATGGGTATATTACCAAAAGTAATCTCTGTATTCAGTGCAGTCCCCCATCAAAATTTAAATGACATTCCTCACTGAACTGGGAAAAAAAAGTCAAGAGCTCATGTGGAAACAAAAAAGACCATGAACAGTCTAAAGCAACCCTAAGGAGTAAGCTGGAGGTATTACAATATCTGACCTCAAATTATACCATAGAGCATGGCACTGGTATCAAAATAGACACATGGGGCTGGAGGGGTGTCTCAGTGGTTAAAGCACTTGCCTCAGAGCCTAACAACCCATATTTGATTCCCCAGTACCCACGTAAAGCCAGATGCACAAAATGAAGCATGCATCTGGAGTCCATTTGCAGTGGATGGAGGCCCTGGCATGCCCATTCTCTCTGTCTGTCTTCTATCTCTGCTTGCAAATAAATAAAGAAATAATATATTTTTTAAAAAACAGACATAGAGCAATGGAACAGAATAGAGGACCCAGAAATAATTCCACACTGCTTTGGGCACCTAATCCTTGGCAGATGAGCCAAAAACATTAGTGTTGGCAAAACTAGATATTCACCTGAAGAAGAATGAAACTTGATCCATGTCTTTCATCCCATACAAATATCAATTCCAAGTGGATCAAAGACCTTAATCTAAAACCTGAAACTGCTAGAGGCAAAAATAGGGAGCATGTTTTGAGATACATGCAGCAGAAAGAACTTTCTGAACAGGACTCCAGCAGCACAGGTAAGAGCCTCAAGAAATAGCAAATGCAACAACATGAAATTAAAAAGTTTCTGCACAGTAAAAGAGACCATTGTTACAAATATTTTCAAATTAATGAAACTAGGCCATACGAAGCAAAAGTCAGGTTGGAGTAACAGATACTCTAAGAATAAGCATGAATTCAGTTTGTTTATTTCAGCAGTTAATTTAATTTGTTGCTCTGGTAAGGAATAGACCTAAATACAGGACAAAAAAAAAAAAAAAAACACCACTGCTTTCTTTTTCTTGGTTTCCTGAAGTATCTTACTGTTCTCTTTTTAACGACTTAGGACAGATAGCCTCAATACATTATTTATCTCTTTCATATTTGGCAATAAAGGAAATTAGTGCTATTATTTTTGCCTCTGATTATTGCTACTTTCTCATGATCATTTTTATAGTGTTTTATAATCAAATATTTTGTTTCTTCTCTTTCTTTTTTTTATAATTTTTTGTTTATTTTTATTTATTTATTTGAGAGCGACAGACAGAGAGAGAAAGAGGGAGAGAGAGAGAGAGAAAGAATTGGCAGGCCAGGGCCTCCAGCCACTGCAAATGAACTCCAGATGCGTGTGCCCCTTGTGCATCTGGCTAATGTGGGTCCTGGAGAATCAAGCCTCAAACCGGGGTCCTTAGGCTTCACAGGCAAGCACTTAACTGCTAAGCCATCTCTCCAGCCCTGTTTTTTCTCTTTCATACAAAAGTTATTCAGTAAAATGGTCTGGCTTTATTTATGAAAGAATTGGTTTTCATTGTTGCTATAATGTGTATCATTTGAAAGCACTTGCTCATTTTATTGCAGTTTTCCTAGGAGTGTGGTCTTTTGAGGAATTTATTAAATTTTCCTTGTCACTTAACATATGAACTATTTTTATTGATATTCTTAGGATACCAGGCAGTAAGTCCCATATGCTAGAGATTTTTATATGTACTATGCCTATAACTTAAATCATTTAACACTTCTGTGGCCTCATTCATATTTCCTTTTCTTGACATGTCAAGAAATAAGAGAAGAAAATTTCAGTTTTCTATTACTGTTGTGAAATACCTTCTTCCATTAAAGCTATGATATTTGACATAACTTCATGGCACTTGATGTTAAAATTTAATCTTACAAATTATATCTTGGGCTGGAGAGATAGCTTAGTGGTTAAGGTGCTTGCCTGAAAAGCCAAAGAGCACAGGTTCAAATCTCCAGGTCCTACATAGCCAGATGAACAGTGACACAAGCCCACAATGTTGCACACGTACCACAAGGGGGTACAGTATCTGGAGTTTCTTTGCAGTGGCTGAAGGCCCTAGCATACCCATTCTCTCTCTCTCTCTCTCCCTCTCTTTTATTCTCTCTCTCTCTCTCCTTCTTTCTCACTGTCTTGCAAAATGAAAAAAAAATAATTATATCATAAGAATTTAGGTTTTATGAATGTAAAATGCCTGATTAGTCTTTAGTATTTTTGATTCTAAGATAATTTTAATGTTAAACACAATTTCAACCCTCACTTCTATAGTTTGGATTTGACCTTCTCAGCCTCTTAAGCTTGGAATTTGGGCTGGAGAGATGGCTCAGTGGTTAAAGCCACTTGCTTGCAAAGCCTAATGGCCTGAGTTCAGTTCTCTAGTACCCACATAAAGCCAGATGCATAAGAGGCCACATGTATCTGGAGTTCCTTTGCACTGGCAAGAAGTTCTGGGGTGTATATACTCTCTCTCTCTCCGTGTTTGTCTTTCCGCCTGTCTCTCTCTCAAATAAAAATTGAAAAATAGGGACTGAAAAGATAGCTCATCAGCTTGTCTATAAAGCCTAAGAACCTGAGTTTGATTTCCCAGTACCTACATAAACCAGATGTACAGGATGTCACATGTGTCTGGAATTCGTTTGCCATGGCTAGAGGCCTCATGAGCCCATTCTCTCTCTATCTACCTCTCTCTCTCTCTCAAGTAAACCATTTTTAAAATTATAAAATAAACTTGGACTTTGTTTCTTTAGCTTTTAAAATATGACTTTCTTAAACTCTTATGAACATATACTGTATTATACTTGTCATAACGTTTTTAGTTTCTTGCCATACACTTCATTTTCTTCATGTGTGTGTGTGTGTGTGTGTGTGTGTGTATGTTTGAGGTAGGGTCTCGCTCTAGACGAAGCTGACCTAGAATTCACTGTGTCGTCTCAGGCCTCAAACTCATGGTGATCTTCCTACCTCTCTGCCTCCTGAGTGCTGGGATTAAAGGCATGTACCACCACACCCAGCTTTATGGGCAACTTTGTTTTTTCCTTGTTTTTCTTTTTTCCTTTCTTTCTTTCTTTATTATTATTATTTGGTTTTTCGAGGGTCTCACTCTGGTCCAGCCTGACCTGGAATTCACTATGTAGTCTCAGGGTGGCCTCAAACTCATAGTGATCCTCCTACCTCTGCCTTCCGAGTACTGGGATTAAAGGCATGCACCACCATGCCCAGCTTAATTTTCTATAAATGTTTTTGGAAATGTTTGGAAGGAACACATAATTTTTTTTAAAAAAAATAATGTCTTGATTTGTTTTAATACATCAGAAATATTTGAATTAATATTCATATTTCAGATTCAAGAACAGCACATCTCTTGGTCTTCAAGATACTTGGCTTACATTTATTTCTCCTCTTTTCTCTCATATTTATCAATTTAACTTTAGAAGTTAAACCCTACTTTATTTTAACTGATGAATATTTTCCATGATTTTATGTCCAATTCCTGATATCTGCTTGTCATAATTGAAAGTGGGAAGAAAAGTGAATACAATGTCAGTTTTTTCCAGAAGGCTTTTACTGAAAATAATTATTCTATATATGTACATTTCTTTTTTTGTTTATTTTATTTATTTATATATTTGAGAGCGGCAGACAGAGTGAGAAAGAGGCAGACAGAGAGAGACAGAGAGAATGGGCACGCCAGGGCCTCCAGCCCCTGCAAATGAACTCCAGACGCATGCGCCCCCTTGTGCATCTGGCTAATGTGGGTCCTGGGGAGTTGAGCCTCGAACCGGGGTCCTTAGGCTTCACAGGCAAGCGCTTAACCGCTACGCCATCTCTCCAGCCCATATATGTACATTTCAAAGGCTAGGTAATAATTCTGAGATAAGTTTGCACTACGTCTTAACATTTAGTGTTCTGTTTTGTTTCTCTATATAAATACACCTGCAATGAAAAATAGATAAAAGCACTTTAAATGTCTCATTATAAATCTTGTTGTCTGTTTAAGACTGTTATTCAAAATTTAAAGAGCTGATAAGCTTTTTACAAGTCTGCTCTGAGAACCTCCCAGAGGCATATATAAAAGGACCGACCCTATGCTCACACTATTACTAGGAGCTCTATATTTAAACTCCAGATAAGAGAAGTCAGAAAGCTATGTAGAACATGAGATTCCCTTTCTTCTTGAGAAGGGAAGTGGGCATTGCCCATTTCTGATTTAAAGGGAAAAAAAGACATGAGGCAGGCAGAAAGTCCAGTCAAAATCTCTCCTCCAGCTGGCTAGAAAAAGATAAAGGAAATTCTCTAAATAAAAGAGTGAAGCCCTCAAGGTGAAAACTGACATTAACTTAATCTAAGCAAGATGACTTACAAAGAACCCTTCCCATTAAGGTCTCAAAATGCATTTAGAAAGACCTAAGTAGATCAGAATAAAGACTTTATAAGAAAGTTATTGAATTTGGCCCAGAAATATGCACTTTTCAAAAAAGGATTCCAAGAGCCTATTTTCCTAATAAACAATGGACTTATCTTTCTTCCAGTAAAAAGACTTCCTAATGAGTCTTCTAAAATAAGGCCTAGTTAGCCGGGCATGGTGGCACATGCCTTTAATCCCAGCACTTGGGAGGTAGAGGTAGGAGGAGCAATAAATGTGGGAAGTTTGTAACAGCTGTTCTCAGGAAGAAGGGAAGAGACAGAAGCGTGATTGCTCAGAGAGAGAACAGACTATGATACAAGACCAAGAAAGTTTTTAGTCCTACAGGTAATTGTGAAGTTCTTAGTCATTTCAAGTTGAGATGAAGGTGGAGCCCTTCTCTGAGAGTTCAAAGCCTTAGACAAGGGGCCTCTCTCAAAGGGTTAAATGGGACCTCCCAGTCAAGCTGAGGGCCAAGAGACTTCAGTCGTGAAACAAGTCTATCTGGGCAACACGTGTTTTACTACAGGTTCTGCTCAAGTCATCCTCACACCATGCCCCCTGCTGTAGAGTGCTTTCATCCTGGCATGACATGGTCGTTGCCCTCTTGCACTCTCAGCAGTTGTGATCACCCATGTGAGACCCATACGTCATGGAGAGGGGGAGGGGCTCATAAGTCCCTGACCTTCCCCCAGGATATATAAGCAGTTAAATTTCTGTTGGGAGGGCTTTACAAGGTTCCACCCCTTCCTGGGGATATAGAATTGGTTAAAAATTTCTAGAAGAGACATTTTCTTCAGTAGTGTAGCTATCTGTAAGTTGTTCATGCTTTTGTAAATAACCCCCATTTGTGCTTTTGAAAGTAACTTTTTTTCTATGGTACTATAAGCAACCCTAATTAAACTCATTGGTTAGCAGGCTAGACGAGTGTAATCAAATCTTTAATCTGTGGTTGGTGCCTTCTCTGGGATGAATAGATATTTATTTATTCATCTCCCCAGAAAAAGTTCACACAACACCCCCTAGCTTCAAAAATATCAATCAGGATAGTAATTGCTCCTAAGTTTATATGTTCAGGAAAGATTTCCTCTGAAAATCCAGACCCATATATACAACTATCTCCTTGTTCCCTTCATTTGGATGTCTTAAAGATGTATCAGTCACAGCATGTCCAAACTGAGGTCACTGTCTCGGTTATGGACTCCATGTTTATGTACTGCCTCAAGTTTATATATTGAAATCAATTTCCCATTGTGATGATATTTGGATGTGGGTCCTTTGGGAAATGCTTAGGTCAGGAAAGTGGATTACATGAATAAGGTTAATGCTCTTATAGAAGGGACTTTAGAGATGGCCCTCTTTTTTCTTTTTTAGAGAGAGAGGCAAATAAGAGAGAGAAAGAGAAAGAGAAAGAGAGAGAGAGAGAGAGAAAATATGGGTGTGCCAGGGCCTCCAGCCACTGCAAACAAACTTCAGATGCATGCACCATCTGGTTTATGTGGGTACTGAGGAATGGGATCTGGGTCCATTGGCTTTGCAGGCAAGTGCCTTAACTGTTAAGCTGTCTCTCCAGACCCCCCTTCTCGTGGTATGACAAGAAGTCAATTGCTTGTAACCTTATATGGTGAACTCATTAGTACCCAACCATGCTGTCTCCTGGATTTTGCACTGCTAACCTCCAAAGCTGTGAGAAATATATTCCTTCAGTTTATTAGGCACCCAGTCTATGGTATTTTGTAATAGCAGCCTGAGTAGTCTGAGAGAATATCTACCACAAACATGCCTTCCTGACATGCCTCATCCTCCACCCATTTTTGTTCTAGGAAGATCCTGAGAGAATTCTTGATAACTCCTTCCTTACTCCTAAAGATTCCAAGATGATCCAAGACATCTTTTCTTCAGGATATTTGTATTGAAGTGTTTCTTCTCTATTCTCCAATCACTAGAATACTTCATTCAAACCACTATATGTCTTCCCCACCATTTCTGTATGTATTGGTGGTATCCCCAATCTTGCATAGAGTGGAGACAGAATTGCTAGGGCTCACTGGTCAGCCAGTCTGATGGAAGACGGCAGTTCTAGGTTCAGTGAGAAACTCCATCTCAAGGAAACAATGTGGAATCGAGGAGGACATGTGGTATTTTCCATTGGCCTCTGGATGTGTATATGTGCATGTATACATCTGCACACACATTTATACACTATACATAGACAAACCACAGCACACCTACTACATACACACATGCCAACAAGCCCCAGTAGTTATGTTACATGTTACACATATAGATTTTGTGTTTATGACATCTTCTGACAGCATTAAGAGGCCATGTCCAGTGACTGAACCAAACCACTTAGATTTGTATAAATGCACTCTGATATTCGTGAGGTGACATAATCATCTCATGGTGCATTTTGTGGAGTATAGTGCTGCAAGATCAGAACACTGAGCCAAAATAAAACTTCTTGTTTCCAACCAATAAGGAAAGGAAGAGTCAGATACAGAATTAATGAGGAAATGTTCCTTACTCATGGAAACCATAAAAATACAGATGAAAAAGAAATGAAAGGAAGCAGAAGTATAACATAATTATGGGTTTTGATGAAAAGGACTATAACATAATCTTGGGTTCCAATGAAGTAGCCTTTAACCCCTGCTAGAATTACATCACAGTAGCATAACTGGTAATCAATGATATGTCAGAAGTCATATTTATTATATTTTATTCAACAAAATAGAAGTTTCATATACTTCACCAGAAATTATTAAACAAAACTTAGAACATTTAGAGCATTCATTTCCATGGGAATTTGTAGCACTCATGGTTCTTGAACAGTGAGACAACTAGATTTTTTTATGGTGATAATGGCTGAACCCAAAGTAAGACAGACTGCATCTAGCATTAAACTTACATGCTAAATCTCATAAGTATTAACACGTGATAAAGCAGACTAGATTACCATGTCAAGTTGTATAAGTCACATACATTGGAACACTCCTAAGATCCTAATTCACATTCACCACAAAACTCAATATAATGTGTTATAAATGTCTCATTTTGCAATGGATCTAAATTGCATAAACTAAAATTCGAAGCTTCAGTTGTGGATTTAGCAGACTGAAAATTTACTCAGCATTCTCCAAAGAAGTTGGATGATCTTGTGTGCAGGGAAACCTTAGACACCCATATGGTAGGCAAGGCCTCAATCATTTGCTCAATGTGTCTTTCATCTGGAAATTGGTGGACTTGATGGTCATTAGGAGAGTATGTTGTCACAAAATCTGAGGCTGCTGGAATTTTACAAAGTAATTAATCTGTAACTGTGAAAGAAACAAAACCATCAATTACTTTACCAACCTTACATCATGTACTATTTCATGAGAATTTTGCATATTGTCGCTTCAGAATCATGAGAGAATCAAAGAAATCCACCCTCTCAAAGACCCCTGCTCCAATATTACTGACTGTTGTTAGTCCTGGATATGTAAGGAAAATAACCTACTTCTTCAAGAGCAAGAAGCATGGAAAGTACACAGAATTTGATAACTGAGAAATCTTGTTTAGTCTTCCTTGCTAAGTTTTAATTCAATTTAGGAAAAAAAAGACACTGAACTGTACCAACAATAACAGCAACAACAACAAAAAACCTTAGACAAACAAAAACAGAAAAACTGGTGTAATACTCATAACTACTTAATATTAAGTAGAAAATAAAATGACTTTACTATTGAGAAAAACAGTTACATGATTTTTGAAGCTCCACACCTCTCATTAATTAACTTAAAATGAATGATCTATGATAGTTAATCTTATCTACTTTACTAGATTAAGAAATGCCTACAAGATTAGTAAATGAAGTCTGTATGTAGATCATGAGGGCTCTGGTATAATGAATGGATTAACTCTGTGATGGATTCATAATATGATAATATTATTGGTGTTGCAGTCAGATTCACATTGCTGGCAGAAATCATCCTACCAAGAGCAGCTTTTGGGAAAAAAAGGGTTTGTTTTGGCTTACAGATTCTAGGGGAAGCTCCAGATGGCAGGGGAAAACAATGGCATGAGCAGAGGGTGGACATCTCTCCCTGGCCAACATCAGGTGGACAATAGCAACAGGCCAGTGTGCCCAACCCTGGCATGGAGAAACTGGCTATAACACCCAGAAGCCCATCCCCAACAATACACAGCCTCCAGGAGGCTTTAATTTCCAATTGCCATCATGTGGGGAGACTAGCATTCAGAATACCTAAGTTTATGGGGGACACCTGAATCAAACCACAATTGCCCACTGGCTCCCATAAACTGATATCCATACATGATATAAAATACAATGTATTCAGTCCAACTTTAAAATTCTCCATAGCTTTTATCAATCCTAATGATGTTCAAATGTCCCCATAATCCAAGGTCTTTTAACTGAGCCATAATACCAAACATTCGCACCCCCCCAACAAAACCCATAATGGCACAGAATAAACATTCACGCTGCAAAAGATGGCACTGGGTACAGCAAAGAAATATTCAACCAATACAAGATTTAAAACAACCAGGGCAAATATTAAACTCTATAGCTTCAAGTCAAACGACTCTAGCCAGTAACAAATCTCCAAGTCCAATTAACCAGCAACAAGTCTCTGGAGTTCCAATTCCACCCCTCCAGCTAGGCTACTCACAGTCCTGGAAAACTTCACCTGGGGCCGGCAGCTTTCCTTAGCAGCTATCTCATGGTTTTGGCATCTCCACTGGGTCTCCATTGCAACCCATGGTTCATCCTCACAGCTCCATCAGGTCTCCATGCAGGCAATCTTGCTTCACACTGTCCATGGCCATTTCCAAAACACAAGACTGTGTTGCAAATTCAATGACCCTCTCTTTCCTGCATTTCTTATACTCCATAATACCAGGTAGGGTACCAATTTGTTAACTCAGACTTTGAAAAACAGGACCCTCCTTCCAGCATTCAGACCCCTTCAAAAGACTGCATTCTTTCTGTTGTCCCACTGCAAGTCAGCTGGCCCAATCTAAATGGTTGTAATCTTTCAAACAATTGCAGGTGAATGGGCAGCAGTTTAGGCCCAAATATTTCAATTTTTTCTGTGCCATATCTCTCTACTCACACCAGTTCATTTCTACGCAATGCAACCCTGCACAACTTCTCAGGACACAGCCATAACAGCAAGCCTCTCACACAAACTGCCTTTAGCCCAGTCCAGGCAAAGGTCTTTCTCACCCTCACAAGCCAGACCTCACAGTCCATAGTCCTGACTACATTCAGATCTTTCAACTCTGACCAGAATAGCCCATCAAGCTATACTCATAGCACTGCAAGGTGTCTCTCAGGCCAAGGTTTCAAATCCTTCCACATTCCTCTTGAAAACCAGCTCCAAAAGGCCAAAGTCACACAGTCAAGTATCTAAAAGCAAATGACACCATTCCTTGGTACTAACATTACTGTTGCAGTCAGGTTTGCATTGCTGGCAGATATCACCCAACCAAAAGCAGATTTTGGGAAAAATGGGTTTACTTTGGCTTCCAGACTGGAGGGGACGCTCCATGATGGCAGGGGAAAATGACGGCATGAGCAAAGGGTCGACATTACTCCCTAGCCCATATAAGGTGGACAATAGCAACAGGAGAGTGTGCCTAACACTGGCAAGGGAACACTGGCTATAATATCCATAAGCCCACCCCCAACAATACACTGCTTCTAGGAAGCATTAATTCCCAAATCTCCATCAGCTGGGAACCTAGCATTCAGAACACCAAAGTTTATGGGGGACACCTGAATCAAACCACCATGATTGAGTAGTGGTAAACAGTAAGAGGTAGGGCTTAGTTGGAGGAAGATTACTGGAGCTGTGTCCTTTGGTGCTATGTCTGGCTCTAGCCTTTCCCTATTCTCTCCTCCTCTGACTCTGTCTGCCATAAGGTGACCAGCTCTCCCCCACATCATGCTCCCACCATGATGTTCTGCACAAGTGCATGGGGACCAGCAAGTACAGACTGAATCTCTGAAACAATGAACCAAATAAATCATTTTCCTTCGAAGTTGTTTATATCAAGTATTCTGCAATGTTAACCTCATCAATAAGGAATCAATGAGATTCATATAACTTCAGATATGATATTTTGAGAAAGAACTATTTCTTTTTTTTTTTTTTTAGGCAAGCCCAACAGACTGGCCTTTATGTGAGAGAGTGAGAATGAGAGAGAGAGAGAGGAAGAGAAAGGATCAGCACACCAGGACTTCCAGCAACTGTAATCGAACACCAGACATGTGCAACACCTTGTGCACATATGCAACCTTGTATCACCTTGTGTGTTTGGTTTATGTGGGATTTGAAGAGTCAAACATGGGTCCTTAGACTTTTTAGGCAAGCACCTTAACTGCTAAGCCATCTGTCCAGCCCAAGAACTATTTCTTACCTAATGTAAACTTTTTGTTATATCCTTATATATTTATAACACATGCATTATGTTTATATTTGATTTATTTAAATAATGAGAAAGTACCAAGTTCAGATGACATATCAGAGCTGGGCATGGTGGCACACACCTTTCATCCCAGCACTCGGGAAGCAGAGGTAGGAGGACTGCTTTGAGTTTGAGGCTACCCTGAGACTACATAGTGAATTCCAAGTCAGCCTGGGCTAGAAGTGAGACCCTACCTCAAAAAACAAACAACCCCTCAAAAAAATCACCAGGGAGGTCCTTGATACCCCCAAAATATTGCAGGCTATTGCCAAGGCTCTTGGTTTTCCACTAGAAATAGATGATAAGATCCTATTGCTAAAGACTCCACATGCCTAGACTACAAGGTCACCGAGAAATCAAACTGTGGCTGAGCTGAAAACCTTCTCCCGGTAGACCAGCTGACAGAAAGCTGGAAAAAGCTGCAGTGCATGCAGCCTATGTAAGACAGAAGCCATCAGTGGTAAAAGCAGTGGACATTGCAAGCCTCAAGTTTGGCCAGCCAGGCCAAATGAGCCAATAGGTGCAATAGTGGCATGTCTGTTATGGGGGAAAATAACTGCTCCATAGAGTAGAGACCCACTCTATGGGAGGGAATACATGTCTGGTACTGAAAACCCAATAAAAGCCTATGGTGGGGCAGGTCATGAGCACTAGGAGTGTAATGCCTGCTCTTGTCTGGCTAAATGCATTTATTTTGCTCACCAAACTACCCTGTAACCACTTTACTTAATATTCATACCCATATAATAATGCTATTCTCACTTCTGGTTAGAGAAGCTTCTCTTTTCAGATGGCAGTGACCACTGGGATGACCCAAAAGGCACCACAGTGTTGAGAAGACATGACGGAGGAATGTTCAGCACTAAAACATCTCCATCACACCTTCCAAGGTTCAGAGTCCATTGCAGAAGAGGTGGTGGAAAGAATGTAAGAGCCAAAGGAAGGGTAGGACTGCTTACAATGCAACTGATCAGACAGAAATTGGCCTTGATATCCATGACCTCACAGTGTCTATCACTATCTTCATAAGACCCTCATAATAGGAGGAAAAAATGATGACATCAGAGAGGGAGGGGATATGATGGAGTGTAAATCTGTGAGGGGGAAAGTTGGAGAGGGGAGGGAATTATCATGGTTTATTTTCTGTAAGTACGGAAGCTGTCAATAAAAAGGAAAAATAATAAAATAAAATCCAGAAAGAAAAAAATCAGTATCAAGAGATACAAAGAAAGGCTAAAGAACTATTATAGGTTAAGTACAGAAAGACTAAATACATGCTCTTGGACTGGACTTGGCACTTAAAAAACCATTAAGATATTATTTAGACAATATAAAACATGGAATATAGTGTGTAGATTACATAAATGTTTTATATTAATATTACATGTCCTGAACTTAATAATTATATGCAACTCTAAAATATGTTCCTGTTCTTAGGACATATACTTTATTTATATGGAGAAACAGAACGAGAATGAGAACAAGAGGGTAAATAGCAGAACATTAATAAATGGTGAATTTAGGAACAGGGAATATTGGAGTTGTTATGTAACTTTTCTGTACATCTTAAATCATTTGAAATCTAGCCGGGCGTGGTGGCGCACGCCTTTAATCCCAGCACCCGGGAGGCAGAGGTACGAGGATCCCGGTGAGTTCGAGGCCACCCTGAGACTCCATAGTGAATTCCAGGTCAGCCTGGGCTAGAGTGAAACCCTACCTCGAAAAACCAAAAAAAAAAAAAAAAAATCATTTGAAATCATTTAAAATAAAGAGTCAAGAAAATGTCCCATGATTCTTCACTGCCTGCTGAACAAAATACAAGTTTTTGTCCAGCATTCAAATAAGACTCTTTGAAACAGTCTCAATGTTTTTATATCTTTTTTTTTTTAGGTAGGGTCTCACTCTGACCCAGGCTGACCTGGAATTAACTATGGAGTCTCAGGGTGGCCTCAAACTCATGGTGATCCTCCCACCTCTGCATCCTAAGTGCTGGGATTAAAGGCGTGTGCCACCACACCTGGCTGTTTTTAATGTCTTCAACAATCTTTAATCAAATTGTACATTCCCTATGGTTGCACTCCATCAATTTGTTCATATTCATATCTAAAATATGTTCTCTTCTTTACACATCCTTCCTGCCCTCCAAATTACTTTTAAAACATTTTTTAATGTTTTTATTTATTTATTTGACAGAGAAAGAGGGAGAGAGAGAGATTGAGAATGGGCGCTCCAGGGCCTCTAGCCACTGCAAACAAACTCCAGACGCATGAGCCCCCTTGTGCAACTGGCTAACATGGGTCCTGGGGAATCGAACCTGGGTCCTTTGGCCTTGCAGGCAAATGCCTTAACCACTAAGCCATTCCTCCAGCCCTCCAATTTATTTTTAAAAAGCTGTTTTTAAGCCAGGTGTGGTGGCACACACCTTTAATCCCAGAATTTGGGAGGCAAAGGTAGGAGGATTGTCAAGAGTTTGAGGCCACCCTGAGACTACATAGTAAATTCTAGGTCAGCTTGAGCTAGAGTGAGATCCTACCTCAAAAAAACAAATTTAAAAAAAAAAAAAGCTATTTTTTCACAAGACATATCCTTCCTCTTCTATTACTTTCTAACACAACCTCTCTACAGGATGAATGAGGCCAGGTGATTGGGAAACCAAGAGCAACTGAAAAAAGAGGAACAATAATGTACTCAATGTACAACATGGGGGGGGGGGCATTAAAGTATTTATAGAATAGCTTCAAGATAATGAGACGAAAGTAGCCAGAAGTCACAGTGGAAAAGATATTTGAGTCATATACCCAGTAAAAGTAATTGAGGCTATAAAAATCAGTGAGTTATTTGGGAGTGAATACATTCAGACAAAATAGGTCTACTAATTACTTCTAAGACAGTAAATAGAACATGTTAAACAAAGACAGAAAATATAGTCAGAGAAGCAGGACAAGAGCCATGACATAGCCTGCAGGATACTAAAGAAGGAAAATTAGAAGCATAGTCATGAGATAGTATTAAATGTGACAGCACATTCAAAGAAAAGGAACTAAGTAGAGATTTAAGTAAAAAAGAAAATATATGTATAAGGATTATGGGGAAAGTAGTTCCAATAGCATAATGGAGATAGGATCTAAATAAAGGTTTTAAAATTCTTTTTGTTTTTTTGAGGCAGGCACTCTAGCCCAGGCTTACCTCAAACTCGTAATGATCCTCCTACCTCAGCCTCCCAAGTGCTGGGAGCAAAGGTGTGCATAACCATGTCCCCTAAATGTAGTTTTAAGTGTCCAAAAAACAAAAACAAACAAACAAAAAAAACTAATGAGTGCCTGATACATGCCAAACACTGGCTTAAGGAATGAAGTAGGTTTGAACTGGCAATAGGTATATATGAAAGAAGAGAAGGTAGGGGAAGGGGAAAAAATTGTATTCAATTATTACCTCAACAGATCCTGACCAGAAGAGAAAATTAACCTTGCATCACTTTGAATCTAGAAACAACATAAGGAAAGTTCAAGTTGGCCTGTTGCACTGGTTTCTGTTAAATACATATTAAAGAATAAAAGGTCTATGACACTTTTTCAACATATTAGCTTTACTAAAAGGTCTGTAATTTAGTTTAAACTGAAGTTGAAAATAATGAATTACAGATACGTTTTGATTGTAAGAAGTTGTTTCTGAAAACACAGCATGTTATTCTACGTTGTTAAATAACTCATGAGGTTACTTTCTATTTAGTAGAAGGCCTCTTGCTGAGGCTCAAAAGAACCTGTCAAATTCAAGATTATGTAGTGATTGGATTAGCGTTCTGAACAGTGTTCAGGTATTTTGCATATTGCTCTGCTATTCAATCATTCTTGAAGAAACTTCTGTTTTCTTATTTCCTAATGCCTATCCCCTATGATAGGTAATCTCTATTGTCAACTTGACTGGATTAGGAATGAAGTAGCAGACTGCTCTCTTGGGCAGGTCTGTGAAGGTGTTTCCAAGAAGGATTAACTGAAGGGAGGAGTCCCGCGTAAGCAGCCCTTCCAGTGGCAGCCTATACATGCCTTTTGCCAGGCTGCCCTTGCTCCTTGTGGTGAATGCAGCTACCCTGCTGCTGCTGTCCTTCCTTTGATGACACTGGAACACAGTGTGTTCAGTCTTCCAGTGTGTCTAATGACCAGTGGCTCTCTAGAACTCCTCCAGGCCTTCAGCACCAGATTGGGACTGCTGAGGCCTCCAGCCCTGCAAACTAAGCAGCTTCAGATTCTTCACTGTGCAGTTATTGTTGGACTACCCAGCCTATGTTGCGCAAGCCAATCTAAAAAACCTACTTTGTAACATATATTCATTCTATTGTTTTTGTACCTCTAGAGAACCCTGACAAGTACCCCACACCTCATTCTCATTGGACAAGAAAAGTGAAATAGAACATCCTGAATCTGACCATTTCTCTATATGCATCACTGCAATCAATGTGTGCCACTATTTGCACAATATTAGATGAACATAAGGTTCAATTCTGCATTGCTCATAAAACATTCCACTTTATTATGTTATTAAAACATTCTTCACAAATGTAAAAACTGCAAGTTCAATGACTATCAAAAATTGTCACTGAAATTGAGACCTGGGAATTCACAGAAACACTCAGCATGACAGGACATATCCTATATTAGAACATGGATGCCCTTCAATATGCATGTGAAGGAAAGAAAATAACTAGTTTGGTTTATCAGTTCATATGTCATTTCAGTCATATTAATTTTACTCCACTTAATATTTTGAAACCCCAGAATTTCTGATTATTTTAATAAACATATTACATCTGGTTGTTTGCTGATCATAATGCCACACTATCTGATATTCAGAATTAGTGCAGCTCAGTTATGAGTTGTTTTCTAGGAATGAAATGATGATGTTATAGGCAGACTTTAATTAGACTGTGGCATCCATGAAAAGGAAATGACCACATTTAAGAAGTTAAGAAGTGACACAGAGCATATAATTTTATATTAGCTAAAATGATTTTCTTCATACGTATGGGTAAGTTTTGTTATTTGTACAAGTTGGCATTCAAATCTACATTTAAAAGCCAAGTGTGTTTCCTGTCCTCACTAATTCTATTTGACATGCACTTTCACATCTTACATTCACATGCTCACCTGTGGTCTACTCAACAGTTCCTGCCTCAACATGTTTTATAATTTTTAATTATAATGAACAGTGATACTAGCATAGTCATATTCCTGTGGTTTTGTACATGGAATGTGATACTTAGGAAAATAATGGTATGATGTGATTCAAGGTTAAATAAACTGCTTATAGAGACCAATCTTTAATCAAAATTTTGAAATGTGTTAACTTACTTTCACTAGATAAATTCTGGCATCTCAGTCTGTGTCTATAGTTTTCATTTTCTTCAATCATCTTAGAAATTACTTTGTATACTTTATTCCATACAGAAACCTTAAAAAGATAGGCACAATTAAGGAATGCTGAGCAGAAAAAAATGGAATGCACTTGAATGGAGGCAACTGAGAGTGACTCAACTACATTACATGTTAACAGTATCATCAATATAAAGCAACATTAGCATGTAGAGAACTAAAAATGTAAATGTGATTTAAATATAACTGTTTCTCCTATGGTCATTGAATTCATTCATTCATTTTCATATATTTATTTTCTCTTTGTTTCTGTAAGTTCCTCAACTTTCCTCCCTACAGCACTTACATTAGCTGTCCTGAATGAAGTTTCCTTTCAAACAGTGTCTATAAAGTTCTACTTAAGTGATTCCACGACATTCAAGTTTTAATGACAACAAAAATATAAATTCATTTGTTCCTTTGTTTACATTTAGGCAGTGAACTGATTTTTTTTTTCAAGGTAGGCTCTCACTGTAGCTCAGGCTGACCTGGAATTCACTATGTATTCTCAGGGTGGCCTCGAACTCATGGCAATTCTCCTACCTCTGCCTCCCAAGTGCTGGGATTAAAGACATGTGCCACCATGCCCAGCTCTGAACTGATTTTTTAATGTATTTAATTAAATACATTTATTTACATTAATTAAATGCTTCTAGGCTGGAGGGATGGTTCAGTGGTTAAAGGTACCTGTTTACTTGTGTGAAAAGCCTGATGGTTCGGGTTCAATTCCCCAGTACCTACATAAGCCAAATGCACCAAGTGGTGCACACATCTGGAGCTTGTTTGCAGTGGCAAGTAGCCCTGGCATGGCCATTCTCTCTCCCTCCCCCACCTCTGTTTCTCTGTGTCCCCACTTATAAATAAATAAAGAAAAATATTTTTAAAAGAAATGTTTCTTGAGCCGGGCATGGTGGCACACACCTTTAATCCCAGCACTCAGGAGGCAGAGGTAGGAGGATCGCCATGAGTTCGAGGCCACCCTGAGACTACATAGTGAATTCCAGGTCAGCCTGAGCAAGAGTGAAACCGTACCTCGAAAAACCAAAAAAAAAAAAAAAAAAGTTTCTCTTAGGAGACAGCTAGGTAAAATTACTAGAAATTGTGAATATACTGGAATAGGTCTAAGAAATCAAACAACCATATCTATGCCAAGGCTCCAATTCTGTTTTTGCCACTTAGCAGTTTGATACTGGATAAGTGTTTAAATCCCACCTAGAAATATTTTCACATATTAAACTATTAAAAAATATATATCCCAGTGCATGTCACATGATAGTTAAAAGTAAATAACAGCAATGGTTCTTTTCTCCTTCTCCAAAAAGAAATGGTTCTTGGAAAAATTATGACTTAGTACAGGGGAAAGTCTAGCTGTTCACTCAAAATATATTTGATTGATCATCTTGAATGTTATTTTATACTATACATGGATTATATATTAAAGCATAACTTTATGTGTCATAATCAACTAATAAGTTCTTTGAAGTAAAATGGTAGTCAAAGATTAGTAGAGCATCTGATCTTAAAAATGTTTAAACCACCTAAATTAACATGACATTGGGCAACCAATGGTGAGAAGGGTTCAACAATAAACGTTCATTTTTGTCATCTTTCCTACTAAAAATTTCATGTAAATTTGCCTTTGCAAAGAACAGTATGATATGAAAATGGATACATTAGTATTTTTATGAACTACATGAATTTTTCCTATGTTACATTATAACAGCTTGTCATATTCTATGGAACATAGATTGTTTTGATGGTTAATGACATGATTTAGAATCACTAGGAAACAAATTTCTGGTCATACCTGTAAGGAATTTTCCAGGAAAACCCACCCTAACCATGGACTGAGTTCCTGAACTACATAACAAAGAAGCAATGTAGCTGAACAGTCATCACTCATCACTATGCTCTGCTTCCTCACCTTGGACTGAATGTGAAACCAGCTTCTTGCTTTTCCCATGCCTTCCTTGCTAGGATGGATTCTACTCTCTGGAACTCTAAACTGAAATAAACCCTTCCTTCAACTGATTTTTTTGTTCATTATTTCATGGTGGGGTCTCACTCTAGCCCAGGCTGACCTGGAATTAGTCTCAGGGTGGTCTCAAACTCATGGTGATCCTCCTACCTCTGCCTCCTGAGTGCTGAGATTAAAGGCATGTGCCACCACACCCAGCACTTCAACTGATTTTTGTCAGGCATTTTATCCAAGCAGTGAGAAGTCTGTTGATACAATTAGCTTTGAAAATTTTCCCAATGTGTTATATTTGATTAAAGTGTATTTTATATCACCAAATATTGGGACTATTCTTCATGGTTAATAAATATTTCCAAGCCCAGGTCCATTTCTGTCAAACTATAGTATGTCCTTATTTTAGGAAGTTAATGTATTCAAAGGATTGATTTTTTTCACTGTCTTGAATATCTTTACATATTCTAATGGAGATTTAACAAGAAAAATTTGCTCATCCCCCTATATAATAATATACCTTTTTCTTTTTCTTCAATATTTTGGAAACTTCATGCAATGGTATGGGGAAGTCAAATGTTTTAGCTGCATCTTTCTGGGATAAACCTGATTTCAAAAAGAATGAAAAGGTAAATCAGTACACCAATGTCTCTTAAGATTTCCTTGGGGATTTTTATATGTGTTCAGATATGTCTGATCACCAGCTAATACGACACTGCCAGTTTAGTGGACAGTATAATGAAAATGACAAGCAAAACTAGAAATAAGCTATCTTGTGAGTACCCAAGAAGCATCACCTAGTTCAGTGTCCTTCCTTTTCTAATTTGTAAGGTGAATTCCCACAGATTCAACAGAACAAATACCAAAACCTACATATTGCCCCATGTGTCCCCACTGTCTCCATTCTTGTCAATTTAGGTTTATATTCACATTATGTTTCCAAGTATACTATATATTATGGTTCAGTAATGTTTTTCATTCTTTCCCCTCCTGCCACTTGTACATGGTTCTCTGTTAGGCTAAAACACAGTTCCCATACACATACACAGTATACCTGGCGGGCAAATTTCTACATGTTCTTCAATACTCCACTCATGTGCTACCCCCTGTCTACAGCCTTCCCTGCAAGACACAGAGCTCCACATATGGGACTGTCTCCTAGATCTTCCTCACAGCACTTAGCACACTTTATAATATGCTTCCTCTGCCAAGCTCTGATCTCCTAAAGGGCATAATACAGATGGCTCCTTCACTTATCCTAGGATTATGTTCTGATAAGTCTATCATAAGTTGAAACATACAAGCAAGTAGTAATCTATTTTATCATCATAAATGTACCTATGTTGGACATATCATCTAAGTGAAATCATATAGTATCTGATTTTTGTGACCTCTTTCCTAGTAACTCCCTGGATTCTCTTATTATTATAATTTAATCATTGTTTCTAATGATTTTCAGGTATATTATTTGTAAATAAAGATATTTTATTTCTCTTTTATTCATTACAATGCCTACCATAGATTTACTTTGTCTAATTAAACTGGTTAATATCTCTAGCACAAGATAGAAATATTAGTAGATTAGTACTTGCAAAATTTATTTCATATGTATCACCTACAAAACATAACAGCTTAGCCTAGCCTATCTTAAACTTTCTCAGAATACTTCAGTTAGACTATAGTTGGGCAAAGTCATCTAATGCCAAACACACTTTACAATAAAGTGTTAAACAGCTCATGTGCATAGACAGGTAGACATTCTATAAACTTTTGTATCTATAGGATACAAAAACACAAAATATACACAATGGACAAAGCATTCAATTTGATGAGATATACTCAGCTGAAAGAGGAAATGAGGGTTTGAAGGGACAATCTTCCAACTGCATGGTTTCTGGAAAAGTGGGGCAAAGGAAGTATCATAAATTAGGTCACAAAAACACACAAGTAAAATGTAAGACAGAAGGGATATTAGGAATAATATCCTCTGATCACAATGCAATAAAACTAGAAAACACTGCAAAATCAAAAGAATGGAGAGGTCTTGGAAATTAAAAACATTTCTTTAAAATACATTAAGCAGCTTCACTGTGAAAGGAGTAAGCATGGTGAAATTATAGAACTTTTAAAAATGTGACAACAGAAATATTACATATTAGAATTATGAAATGTACTAAAAATGGTTAATTAATTACACTGAATATTTATTGATAAAAATTAAAAGTAAACAAAATGCCCTTTTAAAGAAGTATAAAATGAACTCAATACAATAAAAGAAAATACAGGAAAGGAAATAAGGCTAAGAAGCATGTACTAATGAAAAAAGTCTAGAAAAACAAACTAATAAAGTATCTTTAATAAAAATCTTGTTAAAAACACTGATTCCACTAAGAAAAAAGAGAAATTACATACATACAAAAAAAGAAGAGAAAGAAAGAAGCAACCCTTAAAACACAAGAAAACTTTTAAAATTATTAAATTATTATATTTATTTAGGGAAATACAAAATCAAGAGAAGGAAAATAGATACACCCACATGGTCTAACAGCCCATGTGGTGGGCCTGGAAGAAACATAAAAAAGAGAGCTAGAGAGGAAGGAAAAAAAGTACAAAGAGCTCCTACTTTGTGGAAGCCAGGAGGGGCTAGAGAGTGCATGTGGGAATAAGGGTGGGGGTCTCCCCTCTTCTCGGCCTAGCCAGGCAGAAATGAGGGAAGTTTACCAGAATCTTGAAGTTCAGGAGCCAGCCAAGACAGCTTGCCCTCCCCTGGTAAATGTATTTATAATCTCATGGTGATTGGGCCCTACCTTCCTGCTCAGGTGAGCCAGAGAGACAGCTGATTGGTTTTGGGTAGAAGCTGCCTCAGGAAGAAGCTAGTCATGATGCCAAGTTTTAGGGGCTGAAATTGACCAACCAGAAACACACAAGAAAACTTTTAGAAGACACTACTTTGCAGACTTCAGTGGAAAAACATTTGGAAAATTATATGAAATGGACAATTGCCTAAGGAAATACAGATTAGCAAAATTAACTCCTTAGAGCTAGAAAGCATAAACCAATTTCCATAGAACACATGCAGAAAATGAAGGAATTATCCCACAAAATGTCTGAGGCCTAAATGTTTTCACAGAAGAATTTTGTCAAACCTTCTAAAATTACATATTCTCAATGTTCTATTAATTACTCTGTATCATAGATAAAGGAAGAAAAATTTCCAACTTTTTAATGAAATAAGTATAGCTCTGATACCTAAGCCAGGTAAAGAAGTACAAGGACAGAACTATAGTTCATATAGATCATTGTCTCCTGAATAGAAATGCAAAAATTCTAAGCAAATTATTACCAGAGTTCAATACTGTATTAAGAAAACAATATAATATAAGCAAGTGGAGCTTACTTCCACACTGTAAGGTTGATTCATGATCTGGAAACTTATTTATATCATAGCCCATATTACTAAAGCTAAGGAAAACATTACTACCATAGAGCATAGTAACCCTTTGACAAAATTTAAAACCCATTCGTGATAAATACAAAACGCTGAAGATAATAAAAATTGAGAGATACTTTTTAGTAGTTTAAATATCTAAGTTCTTAACTGAAAAACCAGTACCTTATTTAATGGAGAAATACCAGAGGCATTTCCCTTGAGAAGGAACAAGATGAGAATGCCATTACCTCCACAACTATTCAATCTTGTACTAGAGATATAAACCAGTATAATTAGACAAAATAAATTTATGGTAGGCATTATAATGAAGAAAAGAGAAATAAAAATATTTCTATTTACAAATAACATACTTGGAAAATATATGTACCTGAAAATCATGAGAATCAATGATTAAACTATAATAATAAAGGAATCCAGGGAATTACTAGGAAATCACAAAAGTCAGTTATTATATGATTCCACTTAGATGATATGCCCAACATAAGTACACTTATGGAGATAAAGTAGATTAGTACTTGGTTAGGGCTAGGATTAGGAGGCAACTATAGTGGGGAGGAGAACAAAGGGAGATGGTAACTACTGAGTACAGTTTCTTTGTGGGGTTAAAAGTATTCTAAAACTGATTGTAATGATGGCTGCACAACTCTATAGGTACTTTAAAAATTATTGTATACTGTAAATTTTATACATTGTGAATACTATCTCAATAAAATTGCTTTAAAAAGTGCAGGTGGGCTGGGAGTGGTGGCGCACGCCTTTAATCCCAGCACTCGGGAGGCAGAGGTAGGAGGACCTCAGTGAGTTCAAGGCCACCCTGAGACTACATAATTAATTCCAGGTCATCCTGAGCCAGAGTGAGACCCTACCTTAAAAACACAAACAAACAAACAAACAAAAAAAGTGTAGGTGAAGCCTGGCATGGTGGCACACGCCTTCAATCCCAGCACTTGGGAGACAGAGGTAGGAGGATCGCTGTGAGCTCAAGGCCACCCTAAGACTACATAGTGAATTCCAGGTCAGCCTGAACTAGAGTGCGACCCTACCTCAAAAAACAAAAAAAAAAAAAAAAAAAAAAAAAAAAAGAGAGAGAGAGAGAGAGAATCTGAGCTTCTTGAGAAGATGGAAATGTTCTACCATACCTTGCTTATTTATGAAGTGTGTAACTGACAAACCTTCTCAAAACACTTCAAGTTGGGCTGGAGAGATGGCTTAGCGGTTAAGCGCTTGCCTGTGAAACCTAAGAACCCTGGTTCAAGGCTTGATTGCCCAGGACCCACGTTAGCAGATGCACATGGCGGTGCACGTGTCTGGAGTTCTTTTGCAGTGGCTGGAAGCCCTGGCGCACCCACTCTCTCTCTCTCTGCCTCCTTCTCTATCTGCCGTTCTCAAATAAATAAATAAAAATAAACAAAAATATATATTTTTAAAAGTTAACTAATCCTTGATAAAGAAGATCTTACAAAATTAATATGCTTCATATCCATAGAAGCATAGTGGGCACCCCATTTACAACAGAAACAAGATTAAGTACCTAGGAATAAATTCACAAAGATAGGGCTGGAGAGATTGCTCAGTGGTTTAAGGCCCTTGCATGCAACCTCAGTACCCACATAAAGCCAGATGAACAAAGTGGCACATGTGTCCGCAGCAGTAAGAGGCCCTGTGAGCCCATTCATATTATTTCTCCTCTCCCCTTGCAAATAAATAATAAAAATATTTTTAAAGAATTCATCAGGATATAGCCAAAACCTAGAGTGAGGAATGTTTTTTTTTAATTTAAAACATTCTGGGCTGGAGAGATGGCTTAGTGGTTAAGGCGCTAGCCTGCAAAAGAGCTCAGTTCAATTCCCCAGGACCCACGTAAGCCAGATGCACAAGGTGGCGCATGCATCTGGAGTTCATTTGCAGAGGCTAGAAGCCCTTGCATGCCCATTCTCTCTCTCTCAAATAAATAAACAAAAATAAATATATTTTTAAAGTATTTTAAATTTAAAGCATTCCTTCCTTAAAAAGTACATTGAACACATGGGAAAAATCCTGTTTCAAAAATATGATATGAGCCGGCACGGTGGCATACCCATCATAGCTCCATCCAATCTCGTGTTTCTGGGTTACCTTAAATGACCTGCATTTCTACTTCAGATGCCCTTTAGCTGGTCACCCCTAAAGGGCTTCTCCTTTGGTCCCCTAATCTATGGTTGCACCAGGGATTGACGGGGTACGGGACCAGCCTGGTAGCTGACTGACTGTGGGGCTGACAAGAAGGCTGAGTGACTGACAGCAGGGCTGACAGAAAGCCTGCATGACTGTAGGGCTGACAGGAAGGGTGAGTGACTGACTGTGGGGCTGGCAGGGTGAGTGACAACAGGGCTGACAGAAAGCCTGCATGACAGGAAGGCTGAGTGAATGACTGTAAGGCTGACAAGAAGTCTGAGTGTCAGTGGGGCTGACAGAAAGACTGTGCGACCTGACTGTGGGACTGGCAGTGTGCGTGACTGTAAGGTGGACAGAAAGCCTGTGTGACTAAGACTGACAGTAAGGCTGAGTGACACTGTAGGGCTGACAGAAAGCCTGCATGGCTATTGGGCTGACATGAAGACTGAGTGACTGTGGGTGGGGATGACATGAAGGCTGGGTGACTGACAGCAGGGCTGACAGAAAGGCTGAGTGACTGTGGGTAGGGCTCACAGGAAGGCTGACTGAGTGACAATAGGGCTGACAGGAAGGCTGACTGAGTGACAGCAGGGCTGACAGGAAAGCTGACTGACAGTGGGGCTGACAGGAAGGCTGACTGACTGACAGTGGGGCTGACAGGAAAGCTGACTGACAGTGGGGCTGACAGGAAGGCTGACTGACTGACAGTGGGGCTGACAGGAAAGCTGACTGACAGTGGGGCTGACAGGAAGGCTGACTGACTGACAGTGGGGCTGACAGGAAGGCTGACTGAGTGACAGCGGGGCTGACAGGAAGGCTGACTGACAGCGGGGCTGACAGGAAGGCTGACTGACAGTGGGGCTGACAGGAAGGCTGACTGACAGTGGGGCTGACAGGAAGGCTGACTGAGTGACAACGGGGCTGACAGGAAGGCTGACTGACAGCGGGGCTGACAGGAAGGCTGACTGAGTGACAGCGGGGCTGACAGGAAGGCTGACTGAGTGACAACGGGGCTGACAGGAAGGCTGACTGACAGCGGGGCTGACAGGAAGGCTGACTGACAGTGGGGCTGACAGGAAGGCTGACTGACTGACAGCGGGGCTGACAGGAAAGCTGACTGACAGTGGGGCTGACAGGAAGGCTGACTGACTGACAGCGGGGCTGACAGGAAGGCTGACTGACAGTGGGGCTGACAGGAAGGCTGACTGACTGACAGCGGGGCTGACAGGAAGGCTGACTGAGTGACAGCGGGGCTGACAGGAAGGCTGACTGACAGCGGGGCTGACAGGAAGGCTGACTGAGTGACAGCGGGGCTGACAGGAAGGCTGACTGAGTGACAACGGGGCTGACAGGAAGGCTGACTGACTGACAGCGGGGCTGACAGGAAGGCTGACTGAGTGACAGCGGGGCTGACAGGAAGGCTGACTGACAGCGGGGCTGACAGGAAGGCTGACTGAGTGACAGCGGGGCTGACAGGAAGGCTGACTGAGTGACAACGGGGCTGACAGGAAGGCTGACTGACAGCGGGGCTGACAGGAAGGCTGACTGACAGTGGGGCTGACAGGAAAGCTGACTGACAGTGGGGCTGACAGGAAGGCTGACTGAGTGACAGTGGGGCTGATAGGAAGGCTGATTGAGTGACAGCGGGGCTGACAGGAAGGCTGACTGACAGTGGGGCTGACAGGAAGGCTGACTGACAGTGGGGCTGACAGGAAAGCTGACTGACAGTGGGGCTGACAGGAAGGCTGACTGACAGTGGGGCTGACAGGAAGGCTGACTGAGTGACAACGGGGCTGACAGGAAGGCTGACTGACAGCGGGGCTGACAGGAAGGCTGACTGAGTGACAGCGGGGCTGACAGGAAGGCTGACTGAGTGACAGCGGGGCTGACAGGAAGGCTGACTGACAGCGGGGCTGACAGGAAGGCTGACTGACAGCGGGGCTGACAGGAAGGCTGACTGAGTGACAACGGGGCTGACAGGAAGGCTGACTGACAGCGGGGCTGACAGGAAGGCTGACTGACAGTGGGGCTGACAGGAAGGCTGACTGACTGACAGCGGGGCTGACAGGAAAGCTGACTGACAGTGGGGCTGACAGGAAGGCTGACTGACTGACAGCGGGGCTGACAGGAAGGCTGACTGACAGTGGGGCTGACAGGAAGGCTGACTGACTGACAGCGGGGCTGACAGGAAGGCTGACTGAGTGACAGCGGGGCTGACAGGAAGGCTGACTGACAGCGGGGCTGACAGGAAGGCTGACTGAGTGACAGCGGGGCTGACAGGAAGGCTGACTGAGTGACAACGGGGCTGACAGGAAGGCTGACTGACAGCGGGGCTGACAGGAAGGCTGACTGACAGCGGGGCTGACAGGAAGGCTGACTGACAGTGGGGCTGACAGGAAGGCTGACTGAGTGACAGCGGGGCTGACAGGAAGGCTGACTGAGTGACAGCGGGGCTGACAGGAAGGCTGACTGACAGTGGGGCTGACAGGAAGGCTGACTGACAGCGGGGCTGACAGGAAGGCTGACTGAGTGACAGCGGGGCTGACAGGAAGGCTGACTGAGTGACAGCGGGGCTGACAGGAAGGTGACTGAGTGACAACGGGGCTGACAGGAAGGCTGACTGACAGCGGGGCTGACAGGAAGGCTGACTGACAGTGGGGCTGACAGGAAGGCTGACTGACTGACAGCGGGGCTGACAGGAAAGCTGACTGACAGTGGGGCTGACAGGAAGGCTGACTGACTGACAGCGGGGCTGACAGGAAGGCTGACTGAGTGACAGCGGGGCTGACAGGAAGGCTGACTGAGTGACAGCGGGGCTGACAGGAAGGCTGACTGACAGCGGGGCTGACAGGAAGGCTGACTGAGTGACAGCGGGGCTGACAGGAAGGAAGGCTGGCCGGCCGACAGCAGCGCTGACAGGACGCCAACGACACCAGGCGCCCGCGAGCCCGCAAGATGGCGGCTGACCAGACCCCGCCCCGCCGCACCACCTGCACGCGCCGGCGGCTCCGGGCCGCTGCCCTCCCTCGGCTTCCGTAGCTTTAAGAAGGCCGAGGCGGAGGCCGAGGACTCGGGGACACTGGAACTGCGGCGGGTGTCCAGGACTCCCGTCTTCGCCGTGGCTTCCCGCCGCTCCGGGTCACAGCGGTCCCCGAACCCTGGGCCGTGAGCACCCAGAGTGTGGCGGCCACACCGGTGCGAGCCGAACTGGGCCACGTAGACGAGGCGCTTCCGGTCCTGATTCCGCTTCTGCTCCGGGCCCAACCGCCCCATGGCGCCTTCCTGTCAGGAGCAGGCGGCTTGAGCTTGGGCCCCGCGCGCCAGGCCGAGTAACGGCCGTCTGGGCCGGACCACTTGTGCTGGTGTGGAGGGGGGAAGGATGCGCTGAGGGCCACACCATGCGGCTGTGGGGGGGGGGGTGAGAGAATGATATAAGGGTCAGACCACTGCATTGCGGGGGTGTGTAGACTGAAATAAGGACCAGACCACTATGTAGTGTGGGGGGAGGAGAATGAGCTGAGGGCCAGGCCACTGTGCAGGTGTGGGGGCTGGGCTAGCATGCAGACTTCTGTGTGGACATTGGGGGTGGACATCACTGGAGGTGGACGTTTGAAAGGAGTCAGGTTAGCTGGTATCTACACCACTGTGGGAACTTAGGTGTTGGGTAGGAGGTTGAGGAGCTAGTGGAAGTGAGAAGGAATTAAGGGGTGGAAAGAGGGTAGGGAGCTGATAGAAAACAGGATTGTGGGGAAGACCTCTCTGCCAGGAAGTGGAAGGCAAAGGGGAGCTGTAGAGAAGAGGAAACAGGGTGTGAGTTGACAGAGCAGTCATCTAGGGAGTTTGGGGACCACATCATTTAGGGTGAGAAGTGCCAAGGTTCGGACCTGGTTCCAATTGGGGAGGTGCTGAAATGACTTTTCGATGGAATTCCTTTAATAACACTGGTGTGGGATTGGAGCTGTGGGAAGGATTAAATCTGCATGATGATGCAAAGATCTCCAGGCTTATGAACCCCAACTTTGGGTCTTTGTCCAACTTATCAAAGAACTGAAACATGTGGGCACAAAGAAGGGTACATTTTGAGAATTTAGGGCTGGAGAGGTGGATTGGCATGTAAGGTGCTTGCCTGCAAAGCCAAAGGACCCATGTAAGCCAGATGCACAAGGTGGCACATGCATCTGGAGTTTGTTTGCAGCTGCTGGAGGCCCTGGTGCCCCCATTCTCTCTTTGAACCCAATCTCTCAAATAAGTAATTTTTAAAAATTGAGAATTTATTAAGGATAATGTGAAAACAGCAGAGCAGGAAAAAAAAAAAAAAAACAGCAGGAATTCTGGAAGGGCAGAAAAAAAGACGAGGGAAGAATTTCCCTTACAAGTAGAACTTTCAGAAGTATCCGGTGGAAGGAGGAAGGACTCCAACCCTTGTCTCGGGTCCCTTTATATCGATCAGATTAGGCATCTAACTAGAATGTCTCACCATCAGGCTCCGATGTGTGGGAAGGAAGCTGATAGGTTGGTGGGCCCAAAAGGAAGGCTGACTCAGAAAGGGCCTGCCCGGGTGCTAAGCACTGAAATTGGGGAAGAAAGCTGCTGCTGCAGCTGAGAAGAGATTAGGAGGTTTAATCAGATGTCAGTTCTAGGCCTGCCAGGACAGGCAACATGGCATTCATGTTGCTCTGGGCCAGTCCCTAGTCAATAAGGAAAAAAACAAAAACCAAAAAACGACCTTGGTCCTCATCCTTGTCAACACAGCTACTCTGTGGAGGGCGAGAGTCTCAAAGGGTCAATGGCAGAAGCCAAAACAAAGGAAATATATGTCTTTTATAACCTCTTAAGGGGAGGGGTCTCTAGAGATCAGGCCTTGCTACAGGGTGAATGTGACTTGGGTTGCTAGTGTTAGGGGCTGAGAGAAGGCACTAGATGAATTACATAGTCATAAATCTGAGTAGTGTCTAGTCCTGCTGTCCTGCCCAGGCTTGTAGCTTTTCTTTGGCTGTGAGTGGGGTCAGAAGGAACTTCAGGGAAGCTTAGCTACCTTGTCTCCACAAGAGCAACAGTTGTTTTCTTAAAGAAACAGTGTCTGTGACACTAACAGGAAGCAGACCATGAAGAGTTAAGAGCTCTCTGGATGAGGCAGGTAAAAAAAAAAAACAGGAAAAGTTATGGGGACATGGGAAAGGAAAGGAGTCCCCTCACACAGGACTGTAGTTAAAGTCTTTCTCCAGCTTAAAAAAAAAACAAAAAACAAAACCAAAAATTCCTGTACAATTAACATTTGCTATAACAACTGCTACATAGAATTAGTATTCCTTTCATATACAGAACAGATAACGTTATGTGAAAGTAACACTGAAGCAAACTTAAGGCCTGAATATATATGACCTTGGGTAGGACCTCATTGCTGTCCACAGTCATTATTTTGGGGAATCTCAAACAAGAGTATCAGCATTGTGTGCAGTCAGTATATCCTGTCTTGATGCATCCTGTAAATCTCATCAATTGTAATCCCATTAGGAGCCCCTTAGGACCCAGCCTGTGATCTCATTTTTAGGTTCCTTAGCCTAAAAGGAAAAAGAAAATTTAATAGCTTCAAACTCCACTGAAATCCCATTATAAAGACAATGGAGTGGGACTCTCACCCATGCCTTCTGGTATGTCTTTCTTTCTGGGTATCTCTCTTTCCTCTTTTAGTCCTCATGCTTAAGTCTGTCTTCAAATGTTTATATTAAACTCCAGGTGTAGAACTGGCTAGTCCTGAAGTTCATTTCAGCATGAGAGCCACATCCTTGTGTGGCCTGAGTAGAGATCCCTAAAAATCTAGGGGAACTCCTTGGATCTGTTGTAGGTGGCGGGTGGAGAGTGCCACTTGCCTCACCCCACAAAACACTAATGAAAGGGATGAGCTAAACCAAGAAGCAGATAAGAGAAGGGGACCAGATCCTTCTCATAGTTGATTTTATGTAGAATTCCAGTCTGGAATTTCAGCCAGATGAAGTTGGGAGCTTGGGGTGGGGGGAGAAAACAGAACCCTTGGCTGAACTGCAAAAACAAAGGCCTCTTGTTTATCCTCTATTCTCTCATCACAATTGACACACGAAAACTATGACCTGACAGGTGTGGGGATTTCTCCCTATGAGTAAGTGAACCTTATGGCAGTGGACATGAGTGGAGTGTCTTCGAATCCAGCTGAGTATGGACACTGTCTACTGGAATCAGACCTCACAGGGTGAAGACTTGTCAGAAGTGCTTAGAGTCTGCCTTTGCTACAAAGCATTGACCCTTCACTTAGGCTCCAATTTCTGATGTCAAACTAAAAATGGCACACAAGCTTAGTATTTTCCCCCTCATTCTGTATGTGTCTCCTCTGTCACATGAGATTTTCAATGAGATTCCTGTGTGCCTCTGCATGTAGACATGTTCACCATTCAAGCAGAGATTCCCATGTGCCTCTGCCTGGAGACGTGTTCGTCACTTCAGCAGTAACTGTAAATATTTGTACTATAAGAATGCTTAGCCCTATAGTTACCTAATTGTTCTTATCCTTCTTCAAAACTGAAGACACCAAGGAAAGAGTCCTAGTATTTTCAAGATTCCAGAAATAACAAAGTTTGCAGGCAGATCACTCCATGACGAGACTTTTCCCCCTGAGTACAATCACCCCGATTGCTCCAAGACTGCCAACCTAACAGGAACAATAATATTATGTCAAGGATTAGATTTCTCCCTCTCAAGTGATGGTGACCTCCCCAGAGCAAACAGGTCCTAACAAAACACTGACCTGTGTCAATGAGCTACCAGACCAAACAAGTTTGATCAAAATTGTTTAACTATTCATATGTCTTCCTTTCCACACCATTTCCAAAACATTTTTATTAAAAATAATTTATACATATACACAATGTATTTACATGATCATAATTTCCTTTTAATAAGATCTTTTGTCCTCCTTCCCCTAGCCCCTTCCCCTGAACCCTGTCTTCTTTCCAACTTGTCCAGCTTCTGTTTTGATATCTTTTTCCCCTCCTCCATCATCCATGATGGAATGTTGATGGGCCCAATATTGTGCAAGCCTTGTTCAGGTAACAAGAATTGTTGTGAGGTCATGAATACAATGGACGCTTCATGTCTGGAAGACAGGTACCAGATGTCTCCTTCCCAAGACTTCACTTTTATTTTCTTTCCATTCCATCTTCTGAAATATTACTTGAGCCTTGGAGGTTCAATATCTCATTTAGCACTGTGCACTTAACCTTCACTTGCTCTTATCAATTTGACAAGACTTAAAAATTTTTTAAAATATTTAAGAGAAAGAGAGGGCAGAAGGGAGAGAGAGGCAGATAGAGAGGGAGAATGGGCATGCCAGGGCCTCTAGCCACTGCAAATGACCTCCAGACCATGCACCTCTTGTGCAACTGGCTTACGTGGGTCTCTGAGAATTGAACCTGGGTCCTTTGGCTTTGTAGGTAAGTGCCTTAACTGCTAAACCCCAATTTGACAAGTTTTGAGTCTTTGTCATAGTCACCGTCATCTGCAAAAAGAAGCTCTGACCAAAGGTGAGAGCAAGACTATAGGCATAAACACAACATTAAAATTAGTGTGTGATTTGATGGTACAATATATATCCTTTTAGTCAACTAACAGTAGTGGCTTCCTCCCTGGAGTTCATGACTTTTCAT
The DNA here is from genome assembly GCA_036346955.1 of Dipus sagitta. Lineage (NCBI taxonomy): Eukaryota > Metazoa > Chordata > Mammalia > Rodentia > Dipodidae > Dipus > Dipus sagitta. The sequence goes on along the minus strand of CM070777.1, from coordinate 43,033,169 downwards.
CCATAGATGTTGGCTTTTCAGTGACAGGGATAAAGTCCCTCCCAAGGAATGGATCTCAGATCCAAAAAGTATTCAGTCTGATGTCTTATTTTTTTTTTTTTTTTGAGCCATTGCTGGAACCTTCCTCCTTGCTTTGGCTGAATTTCTCCTTCTCATCCTTCAGAACTCAGCTTTCAGACACTTTTGTCCCAAAGTGTCCTCTCCCCGAATACCATACCATAATAAGCTTATTATAAATGATCATCACGTGTTGACAGGTCTGTCTCCCCAGACAGGCTATGACAGGACAATCAATGTCCCTTTTGCTTTTCATCTGTGTGACTTGATCATGCCTGTAACGCTCACCAAATAATAGCCTATTGATTGCCAGGTATGGCGGTGCACACCTTTAGTCCTAGCACTCAGGAGGATAAGGTAGCAGGGCCAATGTGAGTTTGAGGTCAACCTGGGCCACAGAGTGAGTTCCAGATCCGCCTGAGTTAGAGTGAGACCCTGCTTCAGAAAACAAACAAAGGTCAAGCCGGGAGTGGTGGCTCATGTCTTTAATCCCAGCACTTGGGAGGCAGAGGTAGGTGGATCACCATGAGTTCGAAGCTGCCCTGAGAGTACATAGTGAATTCCAGGTCAGCCTGGGCTACAGTGAGATCCTACCTCAAAAATCAAAATAAATAAATAAAACAAAAAGGTCAGAAACAATGTTTTCCTTCACTAGTCTATCTTCAAGGTATAGCAGAACACCTAACATAGGCTTTCATAGCCCCATGTTTTCCTCCTACTAAGCAGCCAGTAGCAGGCTTGAAGGTCATTGAGGATAGATTCCTCCCTCATACTCAGTAGCTTGTAAAACTCAACACCTTGTTTAATGAAACAAATGGGGAGACAGAAATTGGAGAAGAGGAGCTGGAGATATTGCTTAGTGGTTAAGGCACTTGCCTGAAAAGCCAAAGAACCTAGGTTCAATTCCCTAGGACCCATGTAAGCCAGATGCACAAGGTGACACATGTGTCTGGAATTTGTTTGTAGTGGCTGGAGGCTCTGGTGTGCCCATTCTCTATCTGCCTCTGTCCCTCTCTCTCTCTCTCTCTTTCTGCTTCTTTCTATCCCTCTCAACTTAATAAAAGAAAAACTTGAAAAAAAGAAAAAGAAATTGGAGAAGACAGTTTTATTCAATTGGGGCTTGGGAAAATGGGATAAAGATGATCCTGCTTCAAAGAAAGTTATTCCCTCATGTTGCTGGGACAAATCTCCAAACCAGACACAATTTATAGGAGAAAGGGGTTTATTTGAGGCTTACAGATTCAGGGGAAATTCAAAAATGGCAGAAAAAGCTGGCCCCTTTTGAAGTTTTATGCAGAGATGAAACCACCACCACACCACCAAAACATGAGCACACACCAGGAACCCCAGGCAGAGCTCAAAAACTGCATACCTTTAGTCTGGAAGTCAGATCCATTCCCAGTAACACTTTAGGACTGGACCCCAGGATCCGCCCACAGTGGCACCTCTTGACCAGCCAAGAAGCCGAAAATTCAAGTTACAGCTTTAAGAAAACATTTGAGTCTACTGGGGCATGTAAATTCAAACTACAACACCCTACTTTCCAAAAGACAAAAGTCTGGGGAAGTACAGGGGATGGTGGGAAGATTCCCATGCTTAGCAGAGGTGTTTTTGACCCCAAATGTGTTCTTTGACCTCATTGACTGGCAGATCTATAGGGAAGAGTTTTGTTCTATCTTTTCTTTGAAAATCAGCTTTGGGTCCCACCTCCAGTGTTCTGGTTAACACGCTAATTTTGCAAACGAAAATCAGTGGTATATCAAGAAAAGGGGAAGCAAAGCCCCTCACAAGTGCCCCTCCTTAAAATTGGAACATCACATGTGATTAATTTTGTCAATTTGATTGTCATCTTGACAAGATTTCGACTCATGCTCAGTCCTCAGAGGTTTATCTGAGATAAGAAGACCCATCCCTGAATGTGGGCAGTGCCATTCCATGGGATGGGGTCTGAGATTGAATGAAAAGAAGAAAGAAAGTGAAGTGCCACCAGTCATCTCTCTCTGCTTCCTGACTCTGGATGCAGGGTGACCACCTCATGCTCCTACCATGATGCACCTCTCTCTGCTTCCTGACTCTGGATGCAGGGTGACTACCTCAAGCTACTATCATGATGTACCTCTCTCTGCTTCTTGACTCTGGAAGCAGAGTGACCACCTCAAGCTCCTACTATGATGTACCTCTCTCTGCTTCCTGACTCTGGATGCAGTGTAACCACTTCACGATCCTACAATGATGGATTCCTTCCATGGTGGATTGGATCCCCCTTAAGCAATGAGCCCAAGTAAGCCCTTATTTCCTTATATTGTCTTTGTCAGGCATTTCATCATAGTGATGCAAGAATGACCACCCTACACTATGGAAGAATAGTTATGGATGAGACAAGAGGGAGGAAGGTGGTAGTAGCTGGGTTTTGTTGAGGATCCTCAAGAGAAAGCTATTTCTCTTGGCATGCATGGTTACTTTTATAGAGCCATTTTATCCTCTCTTTAATTCTTTTAAATGTGCTCTGTTATATAATTACTTGTCAAAAGAATGGGCCTGCCAATCACCAGGAGAGGAAAATGCCTTCCAGGAAAGCTGTCTGTCCTAGGGACTTTAATCAGATGGTATAAAGCCTTCCTAAAAATGTAGATTGACATAATGATCTCTCTGGCCATTGCCCACTCTCAGCCCTTGAGAATGATCCACTTTACCTTATAATAAATTCCACCTATCTTCCATATTACACTTTGTATGTCTTTCCTGAATCTTTTCAGCAGAAATTGCAAGGACCAGTAAACCAAGGGGAGATCAGTGTGAGATCTTCACAATATTCAGAATTTAAAAAAAATTTGCAAATGTGTGTGTATGGCTGTAGTAGGGGCTCTTGATCCTGCAAGTGAACACCAGATGCTTGCACCACTTTTTAAATATCTACTTATTTACTTGAGAGAAAGAGAGGCAGAGAGAGAGAGAATGGGCATGCCAGGGCCTTTATCCACTGCAAATGACCTCTAGGAGCACACACCACCTTGTGCATCTGGCTTTATGTGGGTACTGAGAGATAGAACCCAGGACCTTTGGCTTTACAGTCAAATGTCTTAACTGCTAAGCAATCTCTGCAGCCCATTGCACCACTTTTTGTGTCTGGCTTATGTGGGTCGCATGGGAATTGAATGCCAGGCTGACAGGTTTTGCAAATAAGCATCTTTAACCATCTTCCTAGCCCCAACACTCATAACTTTCACTGAACATCTTTTTGTGAGCCACACCTTTACTAAGAACTTGCATGAAATATATCATTTAATTCTCACAATTACCCTGTATCCCATTTTCCTTATCCACAGTCTATATATTCTAAGATAGCAAATGGATACTTGAAACCACGGATAGTATTTTGTTATGCCCAGTTCTCAGCGCCCTCAGTGACCACCAACGAGAACCAAACATGTATGCAAAGGCAAGGAGCTTTATTTCAGGCTTAAGCTCAGACTGTTGACTTCACTAATGCAGTGGATCCGTACAAGAGCCCCAAGTAGCAGGAGGGAAGGGTTTTTATAGGGATTTGAACAAAGAAGTAGGGGGCAATTACATGATTGGTTGGTTTAAACAGTAACTGTACTTGTATTCTTTTTGATTGGCTGAGGCAGAGAGACAGAAGGGACAAGTCTTGGGCATGCGTGGACATGTCTAGGGGCTGACTTAGGTCCTCTGCCTAAGCGGGAATTTGAAACTTAGGCCTAGTCGGGGCAGAGCCTTACTGAAGCCTGTCATGGCGCCAGTCTGGTTTCCGGGTCTTTCACATTTAATCCTATGTATAATCTGATTTCTCCTATAGATACATACCTATATGATAAACTCTCACTTTTCTCATGAAGAAACGTCTTTACAGTGTCACTGGCACACCTCTGCCACCAGCATCACCCTTTTAAGGCCATTGTTTAGAATAAGGGTTACTTGAACACAAGCACTGCTATGGCACAACAGCTGCTCTCATGGACAGTACTAAGTAAAATAAACCTTTTCCTTCCATAAGCTACTTCCTGTCAGGAGTTTGGTTGCAGTGCCAAGTAAAGGAACTAATACAGAGAGGACTACTGAACTCTTATTCTGTAAGGACTAGGTACTGTTACCCACCCCTGATAAATACAGGGAGAACTACTGAACTCATTGTGTGAGGTATGCACTGTTGTCAGCCCCTAGTACAGGGAGGACTACTGAACTCCTTCTGTGAGGTAGGTAATGTTTGCAACCCCTATTTACAGATAAGGAAGAGATGGTACAGAAAAAGTTCAGCAACTCAGCCAGAGTCACAGGAGGGGTGGGGGTGAGGTTCTAGAATCACAGGATTCAAAAACCCAGGCAACTTGACTCTAGCATCCACTTTCTTCACCTCTAATCCAGCGTGGGTCACAGTATGCACACACGGTGTTGTAGCTGCCTCTGCCTTCCCCTTAATCCGCCTGCTCCCGGAGGTAAACAATGGAAGGCAAGCCTGAAGAAACATAAAATGGCTAACTCTGAAAGCAAGACCCGATTTGGAGTTGCTCAACTGACATCATCCACCAGGTGGCAGTCACAGCTCCCAGATAAAAATCGTCTCTCCCCTTCTTTTCAATAACGATTTGATTTTTATTATTATCAAGGAATGAACGGCCTGAATTCAAAAACACAGCTCTGAGACTGAGCTTTCTGAAACAGCACTTGGGGAAAGCATGTTTCCCATCCACATATGCGTGGTCCACACTGCCCGTGCTGATGCCGGTGGAGAAGGCCCGTGCTGAGGTAGTGCCTAGTGTAGAGCTCAGGATCAATGAGGTGAGATGGAACCCTTGGCTACCGAAGATATGATTCACTCCCCCTTCCTCACCAAATTGCTGCAAGAGCTGTGAGGAAAGCCAAAAGACACTTGTTCCTGGTCATGCATTCCTTTGGCCAGCAGCAGAGAAGGAAGCATATGTCCCACCAGGAGACCTCCTGAAGACTGTCATTAAAGCATCTGTGCCTGAAATACTGTCCCCTTCACCCTCCACTATAGTGACAGAGCCTAGGGCAATACAGTGTTAGATGAGTGACAACCAAGCAAGCGCCCTGGTATAATTCTCTGTTACCCACCAACAACTTCAGCTAACAGCTACCAAGTACAACATTCAGACAAGTGGTCTGTGTACAGACGATGACTCTCCACATCTGCAGTTAGCCAACTCCAGTGTACCTCTGTACATCTGGCTTTATGTTTGTACTGGGGGAATTAAACTGGGGTTGTTGGGCTTTGCAGGCTAGCACCTTAACTGCTAAGCCATCTCCTAGCCCCTCAAATGTTCTTTGGTCATGAGTATTTCATGTTTAAACTCTTTACTTCAGTTTGATGATGAAGATATATGCCCCTCCTGATCTCTGGGAAAGTGGATAGGATAGGCTTCCTAGGGTGGCCAGTGTCACTTGATGAGTCACAACATGGGAACAGAGACCCAGGCTCACCCAGAGTCCTGTCCTCAATGATCTTTGACTCAACTTGGTTCTTCCAACCTACAGTGTCTATGACCACTGTCTCCTACATCTAGTGGCTCATGGGGCAAAGGAGAAATAACAGGAATTCCTGCTTCATTAAGGCGCATTACTGAGCCAGCCTCTCCTACCCCTCTCTTGCTTCTTGCACCCAAAGAGACTTTGGGCTCATCCAAAGCTTTAAGAACATGGAAGTATTGGAACACAGACTCTCTGGGGCTCTTACCCGGTTTCCCAGCACAGACTCACATCCTGTACTGTGTAGTGTGATTCCCCTACCATGGGATAAACACTCCTATTCCTGCCATGGAGAAAAAGAGATGGCAAGAGTTGGGCACTGCATTGTGGCACTCAGCAGCCTGGAGTTTCAGTGCCTTCTCTGTTGTCATGGCAACTGTTGCAGACTGGAGGAAAGTAACATGGAAGAGGTGAATATGAGGGTCCTGCCAGCTTCCCTGCACCAGTGACCCTGCCAACCATCCCTGTCCTCACTCAGCACATGAATGGCTTCTCTGAAGAGAGATGCCGGGCTCCGCCGGCGGGGGCAGGTAGTGCCGAGGGAAGGACCAGGCCCGCTGGTTCCTCCCGAGGGGCTGAGGAGGAGATGAGCGTCCGACGACTCAGACCTCTCCTGGCCACCGGAGAAAAACCACACTGAGTCGGGAGTCTTGTCGAAGCAGGAACTCGATTTATTGCTATGAACAGTTGCCTATATAATGTTGGGGGTGAAGGCGGGGATTGTAGGATGGTGGGGAAAGGTAAGGGCCAATAGTAAACTGTGACTATTGAAATGATAATTCTAACTCCCATGTGGAGGTAGCAGGTAAGAAGCCATTAGGCGTCTTGCTGAGTCACGTCTGGCCAGAGGCAGATCACCAAACTTTAGCTAGGCTCAGGAAGTTCCACTAGGCCTCACACCTGGGCCTTTAGAGGCCAGCATCTCCCCCTTTTGTTTTTGTAAGAGCATTAGTCACCATGGCCCCTGTCTTAGGTTGTCCCCCTCTGGGGGTCTTAACCGTCATTGGGTACCAGGTGTTTAGCTCAGAGCATTCATCATGGCCCCTGTCTTAGGTTGTCCCCCTCTGGGGATCTTACCCGTCACTGGGTACCATGTGTTTAGCTCGGTGAGAACCCACCCCATGGCCTGTCTTAGGTTGTCCCCCTATGGGGATCTTACCCGTCATTGGTCACATGGAGGGCAGAGGAGGTGGCAGTGGGTCACCTGAGGAACTTAATTCCTGAGTTTCCAGCCTGTATTTTGACCTGATGAGGTTTTATTGCCTCTAGCCATTGGTGAATAAATTGTGTAATCTTATTAATTACACAAGGCCTGACAGTGAGGAGAAGGAGAAGGAGAAGGAGGGGGAGGGGCCCAAGTAGAGGCAGAAGGTAGGGTAAGAAGTCATGTAAGCCCGTCCACAGCAGGTTGTCCTGGAGATCCCGCTGCCACCTCTCCAAGTCTTCCTGGAGCCTCTTAATCTTGTCCTGGACGATTCCTGATTTATTGGCATAAAAGCAGCATTTTTCCTGTAAAAACAAACATACGCCTCCTTTTTCGGCCGTTAGTAGGTTTAGTCCTCTCCTGTTTTGTGGGACTACCTCAGCCAGGGAATCTAGCTGTTGTTGAAGATAGGTCTCCCTCTGATACAGGGAGGGCCTCATTTCCAGGGATGATATCTACATCTGGGATTAAGGTGGCTGGGGCACAAAGGCCCGTCCAATTGGTGGGCAGAAAGTCATAGGCCATCCCGCCTCCACAAACATAAACCATTCCAGAAGGTGGGCAGCATTGAGCATTGGGATCAGCTGTGTTAAAAGTACAGAAGGAAGGATGAATGTATCCCACATCTATACTGGAATTATTAGGGGAAGGCGGGGCCCAAATGCAAGTTCCAGGGGAAACATTGGGAAAAGCTGGACGGGGATGGGGAAGGTGGCTGAGTAATGTTTTAAGGTCGTACAGGCAACTGTACTGCAAGCAGCCAGAGAGGCCCAGATTGGAGGCAAAGCCAGCAATCCTCCACAAGGGAGGGAATTGTTTAGTTTAGTAGGGTGAAGGACCATTTTAGGAACAGTCCTCAGGGGTGGGACACTCCCTAGAGAAGTGACTGTCAGTGTCCTCTTGTTGGGACAAATATTTTAGGTCTCTCGCTGGTACCCAAATGGGTCTTTTTTCATCTTGAGGGAAGACACATCCAAACCCTCTCCCTGCTGTGAGGAGCGGATCAGGCCCTCTCCAGGCCCCAGTCAATGGGTCCCTCCATCTTACCCAGATAGAACTGTAGGTAATGGATGAAGACCAATGTTTTTGAAAAGGGGAGAGTTGTTTATCTTCTTTAGAAAAGTTTAAAATATTTAGGGTAAATAATGCCTTTTTTAGTTGGTCGTGTGGGGGTAAGGATTCCCCCTTTTGTTTTTGTAATTGAGACTTGAGAGTCTGATTATATCTTTCAACGATAGCTTGGCCCCGGGGGTTGTATGGGATGCCTGTAGAATGTGAGATTTTCCAGTTCTGGAGAAAATCTACAAAGGCCTTGCTTACGAAGCAGGGGCCATTATCTGTTTTAATTTGATCAGGCAGCCCAAGAGTGGCAAAACATTGAAGCATATGACTAATGGCATGTTTAGATTTTTCCCCAGCATGTGCTGATGCCCAGCAGGCACGGGAAAAGGTATCAACTGAAAGAAAAATATATTTAAGTTTCCCAAATGGAGAATAGTGTGTGACATCAATTTGCCACAGATGATTAGGGCGTAGCCCTCTAGGATTGCTTCCTGTAGTTTGAAGGGGGGGTACTTGGAGGAAGGGCTGACAGGACTTACAAGTCCGGACAATTTTTTTAAGGTCCTTGACTGGTACCTGTGGAAACCTGTGCTTGAGACCTCTCCAGTTGACATGGGTCAATAAGTGGAAGCGTGTAGCTTCTGTAATAGTATTACACTGAGGCATAGAAGCCATTTTATCAGCCAAATTGTTTCCTCGAGAAAGAAATCCCGGTAAGTTTTGATGACCCCTGAGATGTTGAAGAAAAATGGGGTTAATTCTTTGTTTGAGTAGGGAACGAGCTTGAATCATCAGAGGAGATATAGGGTTGGAGTCCAGTCTAATATGGGCCTCAACCAGGTTGGGTAATAAATTAACAACATAAAGGCTGTCAGAAAATAAGTTAAATGGCTCTTGAATAGTGTCCAAAGCTAGAACGACAGCAAATAGTTCTTTGAATTGTGCTGACCCCTCAACCTCATGAGAGACTGACTTTATGGGCATAGGCTCTTTTTCCTGTTTTAAGGGAGGGTAAACGACTAGGGAAGCCCCCAGGTGCCCTCCATCAGTAAACACGGTAAGAAAGTCAGGGTTAGGTTGAGACAGAAAAAGCCTGGGGGGCTTCCATTCTAATCTGGAGAAAGAACTCATCCATTTGTGGGGGCCATAATGGCAATCAATTTTACCTAGAAACCCCTCGAGAGCCATAGCAACTCTATTATTATTTCTCTGAAGCCAGGTGAAATCTGTTATCTTAAAGGGGGTGACAATAAGGTGAGGTTCTGTGCCAAACAACCGGACAGAGGTGTCTCTGCCCTTGATAATGCAATCAGCAACCTGGTTGGTTATAGAATAAACTCTGGGGACCCCACCGATTGAGAGGTGGACCCATTGGATGGGTTCACCTTCCTGGGCCAACAGTGCAGTGCATAATGTTTCCCCAGAGAAAATGTAGAGGGAGATGGGCAAATCAGGATTGAACCTCTTTAGGGTCACAGTATTTATAGCCTGTTGTACCTTATGAAAAATTTGTTGATGACAAGGGGACAAAATTACCTGAGAGGAGAAGTTAAGGTCCTTTAGGAGGTCAAATAAAGGGGACAGCTCTTCAGTAGTTATGGGTATCCAAGGCCTCATCCAATTAATTTCTCCCAAAAGCTTCTGGAGTTGAGGCAAGGTGTAAGAATCCTGAATATAAAGTTGTGGTTTAACAGGTGAAACTGTATCTAGGGTAAGGATCGAGCCCAAGATCTTAAAGGGAGGCACAGTTTGAACTTTTTCTGGAGCTACTTTAAAGCCGTGAGTATGCAGGATAGTTAGACATTGGTGGGTAAGGTCCTGGAGTGTGGAGGAATCTAGGCACCCAAGAATAATATCATCCATGTAAATATAAAACAGGGTATCAGGGAGATTGATAAGAGAAGAGAAAATGGATGACAGGTAATATTGACAAATGGGTGGGCTATTTGCCATGCCCTGAGGTAAGACAGTCCATTCAAATCTCCTATCTGGGCCACAAAAATTAACAGCAGGTACAGAGAATGCAAATTTTTCCATGTCTCCTGGATGGAGAGGGATAGAGAAGAAGCAATCTTTAATGTCAATGATAGTAATATGGTATATATTGGGAATAGCTGGGATCCATGGGAGTCCCCTCTGGGGAGTTCCGAAGGGGATCATGCGTTCATTGATCTTTCTTAAATCATGTAAAAATCTCCAGGACCCATTAGGCTTTTTTATGACAAAGACAGGAGAGTTCCAGGGACTAGTGGAGGGACGAATATGTCCGGCCTCCAACTGTTGATCAATAAGTATGTGGAGTTGGTGTAACTTAGAAGAAGGGAGAGGCCACTGCTCAACCCATACAGGATCCCCCGGTCTCCACTGGATTTTAAATGGGGGGGGGCTGGGCAGTGGCCCTTAGAATTGGGGGTGTTTATTGGAGTACTTTTGTCTGAGTTGCTCAAAGTAAGGGTCATCTCTATAATTGGGATGATATTCCCTCCCTTCCTCAGACTGTTGTTGATATTCTTTTTTATCTAACAAATCATTATAAAAGGCCTTATGGTCAGTAGTGATGAAAGCCTCAGCATCTCCAAGGATGTCTTGCCCCAGTAAGTTAGCAGTGAGCCCAGTCACCACGAGAGGGCGGACTTTTCCCCTGTCCCCACCTGGGTCAGTCCAAGGGAGCCACGTGGCAGTCTCCCAGGAGGTGGATTGCCCGCCAATTCCCAGTAGGGGAGGGCCGGGCACAAGCTGCCAGGAGGGGGGCACTTCCTCCTTTCTCAGGACCGTTCGGTCCGCTCCAGTGTCAATGAGAAGTTTGAATTTTTTATTGCCAATATTCAAAATAATTTTGGGTCTAAGGCCGGGGACCAGGGGGACGGTCCAATAGGCTTTGATGGTCTCTTTCCCCTTATTTAACGGGGCTGGGGGAAGCCCCTGGAGGAGTTTAAAGGCTTTCCCTGTATGTTAAACTTCCATTTACATTCCTTAGCCCAATGAAACCCTTTATTGCATTTAGGGCAAAGGGTGTGAGGGGCGTTGGTCGTCCCCCCAGAGCGCGGAGGAGGCTTTGTCCTGTTGGGGCACTCCTTTTTAAAGTGGCCCTCGTCCCCGCATCCAAAACATGTCAAGTTTTTAGAATTTAACTGTAATGCACAGATCGTATTGGCCAAATCTCTCTGTTTATTTTCCTGAAGGGCGGCAGCCATGGCCCTAGCCTGATGGGAGATAGTGCCAACGTCCTTGGTGGCTACAATCCATCTACTCATGGAGTTGTCCTTGAGACCCGCACAGGCGAGGCGGTGATCGGCCGTCATCCCATCCCAGACCAACATTTTAGTAAACTGATCCCGTAATGCCCCTGGGGGAAATTTTCTTTGGAGACTTTTTTCCACCCTATCTATAAATGTAGCCAAATCCTCAGATGGTTTTTGAGTAATACTCATAAGGGGAGTTTCAGAGGGTCCCTCATCAAGCTTTTTCCATGCCGCCAAGCCCAGTGCCCTGACCTGGTCCCTATACGGGTCAGGTATAGCCGCCTGTTGAGTGCCTGTAGCATATTGATCAGAGGTACCAGAGAGCATCCCAAAAGTTATCGGCACAGGGGGCTGTTGATTTTGGTTTCGTTCTGCCTGTGCATGGCATTCATCTCTAAAAAAGGCACACCACTTAATGTATAGGGGACCTGACAAGACAGCCCTGACTAGATTTTTCCAATCTTGGGTTGTACAAGGTTGATGGGCAAGGCCCTGTAATAGGGTCTCAGCCCAAGGAGAGTTGGGTCCATCCTCCGAGACCGCTTTTTTAAGCTCCTTAAGGTCCTGAGCTTCCCACGGATACCAGGCAGCAGGGCGATTGCCCCCAGGATTTAGATTGACGGGAAATAAAAAAGTAGCTTTATTTTCTGACGGCTTGGCTGCCGAATATGGAGGGGCTGAGGGGGTCTCGGCGGCCGAATATGAAGGAGGGGCCGAGGGGGTCCAGAAAGGGTTAGTTGATGGAGGAGGTGGAGGAGGTCCCCCGGAAGGCCAGGGAGCACTCTCAAAGGGATCGAGTGAGGAGCATAAAGATGCATCCTTTTGGGGTTTTTTTAAAGCTGTATCTCCAGGAGGAGTAGCTGGATTAGGCTGTATATTATCTTTTTCTTCTGTCTTTTGTTTATGTTTGGTTGGCCTTGGAGGGAAGCAGGCCTTGAGGGCTGAGATCATAGGGAGGACCCCTGAGGGGGGTATTTGACCCTTCTCCACATGTGCCCGACAAACAAGGGCCTCTACCCTATCCCACGTGTCCCAATCAAAGAGATTTCCTTCCGGCAGCCATGGCGCCAGTTTGAGAAGGCAATCCCAGGTCTGTTGAGCCTGATTATCAGTCAAATTAAGCCCTCTACTCTTTAGGAGTGCCCTGAGAGATTCTAAGGCAGGATTGGATTTACAGTTAGACTGTCCCACATTATAAAGTTGAGAGAAAAATGTCCATAAAATTAGGGCAATAGCAACCCACATACACATGAGTACAATACAACCACAAGGATCCAAAAGATATGTAAACATGCTGTACAAAAGCCGCAGATGTAGCTTGTCTGCAAACTAAAAGTGAAAGGAAAGAGAAAGAGAACAAAGAGACGTTGATCAACAAGTACAGGTTATAGAAGCAAAGTTTAGCACATTAAATATAAAGACTACTTATAGGGGTACGCTCACCCGCATATGTACACCGATTGACCTCCTCAACGAATGTCTCTCAGGGGGCACTAGTCTGCCGGATTCCAAGAGCCGCACGTTAGGCGCCAGATGCCGGGCTCCGCCGGCGGGGGCAGGTAGTGCCGAGGGAAGGACCAGGCCCGCTGGTTCCTCCCGAGGGGCTGAGGAGGAGATGAGCGTCCGACGACTCAGACCTCTCCTGGCCACCGGAGAAAAACCACACTGAGTCGGGAGTCTTGTAGAAGCAGGAACTCGATTTATTGCTATGAACAGTTGCCTATATAATGTTGGGGGTGAAGGCGGGGATTGTAGGATGGTGGGGAAAGGTAAGGGCCAATAGTAAACTGTGACTATTGAAATGATAATTCTAACTCCCATGTGGAGGTAGCAGGTAAGAAGCCATTAGGCGTCTTGCTGAGTCACGTCTGGCCAGAGGCAGATCACCAAACTTTAGCTAGGCTCAGGAAGTTCCACTAGGCCTCACACCTGGGCCTTTAGAGGCCAGCAGAGAGATACTAAGAGAAGGAACAATGATACTGACGATAATATTAAAGACTTACTGAAGACTTAATCACTGGCAAGATAGGACTCTCACTGCTGTCATGACCAAAGAGTAGACCCAAGCTTTCCAAGAGTTTCGAGCTCCACTCTCCAGTACCAATTCAAAAGAAAAGTATTAGTAAAGCCAAAACAGATTTTCATTTTCCCTTTATGGGTAATGACTGCATCACTGTAAAACTGCCTCACACGGGGAGAGAGAAGTTTGTGATGAGTAGTGAGGAACCGGTATAGCCCTAGTTATAGAGTATGGCGGGCGTGCAAGTGTGTGTGTGTGTGTGTGTGTGTGTGTGTTGGGATGTTCATCAGCTTCCTGACATAAAATTACATTTGAAATTTAATTCCACTTCCCTTCTTCTCCCATCTCTCCCCACTCTGCAATCCAACCCTCCCTTCTTCCCTCCCTCCTGCTCTTTATTACCCTTAGAGAGGGGGTGCCGATTCTGATATAAATAGGACACACATAAGACTGAATCAAATCTCATTTGCATCCTTTCCAATTTTAGAATGCACTGTTTGGTCTCTGTTGGATTTGAATTTTTGGGGTGGTGAAGAAAAAGAAAAAAAAATAGCTGTGGCCTGCATATCTATTTCCCTCAGAAAGATGTTCTGCTGCACATCTAGGATGAGACCGTCTAAGCAGGCTCGTCGAGGCTCTACAGTCCTTCATTTGTACAGGAACAGACGCTTGAGCTGCAGCACACATCAAAGCTGTGGCTCCGAGTCCCAGGGCCCTAAAAATGGCAAACGCTGCCCACCCTTCACAAATAGATAGAAAATCAAGAATCTAAATTCACTCAAAGAGGCCTCTTTTAATGCTTCTGACGTCTCAATGTAGAAGCAACATTTTCAACTCTGATTTTCAAATTCACAAGGATGGATCAGTGTGAAAGTCCCTCCCTCTACCCTTTGGATTGCAGATCTTTTTGTGAGATCAGAGACTACACAGAGAAAGATGGGATGGGGCTGGGGAGATGGCTCAGCGGTTGCTTGCAAAGTCTGCCAGCCCTGGTTTGACTCTTAAGGACCCATGTAAAGCCAGATGCACAAAATGGCGCATATATCTGGAGTTTGTTTGCAGCAACAAGAGGCCCCGTAATGCTCATTTTCTCCTTCCTCCATCCTCCCTTCCTCCTCCTCTCTCTTTCTTGCAAATCAATAAATAAAAAAAAATTCTTTGAAGCCAGGCGTGGTGGCACACACCATTAATCCCAGCACTCAGGAGGCAGAGGTAAGAGGATCGCCAAGAGTTCAAGGCCACCCTGAGACTACATAGTGACTTTCAGGTCAGCCTGAGTTAGAGTGAGACCCTACCTTGAAGAACCAAAAATATATATACGTATATATTTTTTGAAAGATGAGATATATATCTAAGACACTTAATTTTCTATGTAATGTGTTCAGTTATGTAGTTCTACAGAAAAAATGTAAGATGACCCTTTCTCTTCAGTGGGAATTTCCCTGATCTACAAAATATATCTGATGCATCTCTCCCCTCCCATCCCACCTAAGTACTTGTATCCAATTTCCACTTAGCTAGTTTGTTATCCTTTCTTGAAACCTGTGTGATTTTTGGTAAATTAAGCCACATAACAATTTGAGGGAACACTCTAATTCTGACAGAATAAGTATTATACTACTGTTAAAGGTACCCTAGGTCAACCTAAGTAAAGGACAAAGTGACATTTATGTGGCTTTGTGAAATGATATGCATCCTTTCAGTATAAGTTCTTGTTGACTTCTTAAACCCTGAGGGGCAAGCGACTGATGTTTTAATAAAATTTCTCCTTCTTAGGTTACACACTTAGTTAAAAAAATAAGGTGAAATAGACATGCAGCCCAAGTAGCTGGGTGTGAATCCTGCTTTGCAGATTGGTGGACCTTGGACACCTTAAGTCAAGCCTAATGAAAGTCCCCAGCTCCCCGGGTTGTAGGACGGTTAGAAAGAGTGTCTGGCACTTAGGGAGACTGCCTCGGCACTGCCAGGTATGATCGCTTTCACTCCCAGAACCGTTGTCTCAGGCAATCCTGGGTTTCCACTGCTAGAGGAGAAGGTTCTCCTTTTTCTTGTTTCCTACCCCAAACTGATGTGATTCCCTGGGGGCTTCACTGCAGAGAAACCATGTGTGCTAAGAAGGGAACAGAAAGGATATTTGATCTACTTTGTCCCAACTCTTGCCACATCTGGGCTACTAACATGGGCTTAAGAGAGGCTGTTGCAGTTACCTTCTCATTGCTGCCACCAAGCACCAGACCAAAAGCAGCTGATGGGAGGAAAGTTGTTTATCTTGGCTTACAGTCTCGAGGGGAAGCTCTATGATGGCAGGGGAAAGGATGGTATGAGCGGAGACTGGATATCACCTCTGCCACAGCTGGTGGGAGACAGTGGTAGGAGACTGAGCTGAACTAACACTGGCAAGCTGGGGATTAATAAACCTCCAGGTCCACCTCCAGAGACACACGGTGTTCTTTAGCAGTGCTCCACCTCCCAAACTGCCATCAGCTGGGAACTAAGCATTCAAAACACGTGACACCTAACTGAAACCACCAGAGAGGCCAAGAAGGCAGACATGACCTTCACAGGCAGATCTGAGCCACTGGCCTGGATAGAACCCAAGGACATGGATCTAGCCTTCTTACTGCTTTACTGGGTCCCCACATGCACCAATTCCCTGGCCTTGAGAGAATCTCAGAAAGACAAAAAAAAAAAAAAAAAAAAAAAAAAAAAAGTTCTTAGGAAATTATCTCATGTTAGCACTCCCAAAACTCATCTTTTCTCTTATATAATATTACCTATATACTTTCAAATGATACTTGCAATCAGATTGTTTAGAATTGGTTTTAAAAATGAAATCCATCTTTTAAAATTTTTTTATTTTTATTTATTTATTTGAGAGTGTGTGTGAGAGAGAGAGAGAGAAAGAGGCAGAGAGAAAGAGAGAGAGAGAGAGAGAGAGAGAGAGAGAGAGAGAGAGAATGGATGCGCCAGAGCCTTTAGCCACTGCAAATGAATTCCAGACTCATGTGCCCTCTTGTGCATCAGGCTAACGTGGGTCCTGGGGACTTGAGCCTTGAACCGGGGTCCTTAGGCTTCACAGGCAAGTGCTTAACTGCTAAGCCATTTCTCCAGCCTGAAATCTCCTTTTGTAGACAAACAAACCAACATTGACCCTGTGGTTGGTGACCCAGTGACAGCATGTCACTGGAGATCTGGAGGATAAGCAGGAGAATCTAAGCTGATACAGCCTTGTATCTATCACCTATCTTTGCATGAGGGCAGTTCTGTATGCTATCCAGTAGCTCACAGGGATGTGAGCCTTGTTGATGTGCTTGGTATACAACAGGCAATGACTAGTTTATTCTCTACAACCGAATCTTTTGGTCATTGTAGAGTCAGGACTAATGAGAGACATCTAGTGGTTGAGGCCATGCCACTTTCCCACGTCTATCCTGCCCTAGCAGGTCATTAGTCACACTTTCGACCCACAGTCAAAACCCAAAGGCTGCATGAAATGTCCCTGAAATGTAAGTGGTGGATCATGCCTCCATTGTTCCAAATATGGAGGCTCGCCATCTTCCCTGGATCCTACCTAACATCATTTATGCTGCCTCATATATTTAGATGACCACATTTCTCTCTGTTTTAGTTGATAAAGTTACATGGATACATCATGTCAGTACCATCACTTGCCCCTCCCTGGCTCCATTCTGCTGAGGGCCCTCCTCAGGGGATTGCTGGGGTTTTCCCTAGGTTTGCGGGTTATGAGATTTCTTGTTCCCTTAGAGGTTCAAAACCCCTGGTGCCTTTAGTGGGTTCTGGGGATCATTCTTAGGGGTCTATCTGATTCTTTTCTTTTCTCTTTGGTGTCACAGTGGGGTAAAATTAGCATTGAAAATAATCTCTTTAAAACGGTGATACTTGCTTGATCACATAGACAGTTTTATGGTATCCAAGCATTGCTTCCTGAAATAGAACTCTGAGAAAAAAGAAAATAAGATAACTCGCAGGCTTAGATCCTGCATTTGTGTTCCTGATTCACCACTCTCCACCCCCATCTACCCACAGGAGGTTTTCACTGACAATCAGATTGCACGCGATACAAAACATGGGTGCTTTGTTTGCATTCTTAACTTCGGGGCTGCTGTTCAGTTTTAATTCCTTGAGACAAGCTGTACTTTTCCAACTCTGTCATCACGTGCTGTCACAATGAGATACTTTCCCAGATGGCTAACAGTGACACCCAATTGGACTAGAGGAAGATTAGAACTGAAAATATCTTGAGAAGACTCAGGACATGCCAAAACAAAATGTTCTCTAATAAGAGAAGCCAAATTGGAAAGACTAGATAGAACCCTATATTATTTTAAAATGCTTTATTTTCTTGAGAGAAAGAGAGAGAGGGAGAACAGGCTCCTGCTGCTGCAAACAAACTCCAGATGCATATGACACCTTTGTGCATCTGGCTTTACGTGGATGCTGGGGAATCAAACCTGGGCCATCAAGCTTTGCAAGCAAGTGCCTTTACCACTGGCTGGGCCACCATTCCAGTCCCAGGAATCCTGGATTCCTTCTTTATTTGAATTCAGGGATTCCTATCTTTAGAGCATGGGGGAAAGGGAATGCTAAGAAAAATTTTCAAAGGAAAATTTGAAGGAGGGAATTATATGAGCTATCAGAAAGGATGGGAAGGGGGGCTGGAGAGATGGCTTAGTGGCTAAGGTACTTGCCTGTGAAGCCTAAGGACCCAGGCTCAATTCCCCAACACCCACGCAAGCCAGATGCACAAGGTGGCGCATGCATCTGGAGTTCATTTGCAGTGGCTGGAGGCCCTGGCATGCCCATTCTCTCCATGTGCCTCTTCCACTCTCTTAAATAAATATTTTTTTAAAGGATGGAAAGGGATGGCATAATCAAAGCATGGGTTGCTTGTGTAAAGGGGTATTTGTGGCAGCTGTAAGAAGCAAGGGTTGGTTAGAGCTAATGAGAACATACTCAGAATAGCTCTGTAAGATGATGTTTTATTCGTTCTTCTAGACTAGAAATGGAGGGTGGAAATTAAGGAGATGAATTGGACATAGGATGGGGGTTAGAAGTAACACAAGTACCTCGTAGCTCAGTCACATAAGAATGAACAACAGAAATAGCTCTGAATATGACCAACAAGGGGTGTGGACTAAGTACTCTCACAGAACTTAACAGAACACACCGATGGTTAACACAACACAAAATGAGATTTCTAGAACTTCCTAAAACAACATACGAAAGTGTTACAGCAGTGTATCCCAAATTATGTGTGATGAGATCCTGAATTACCTATAAAGTCTATACTCTAAGAACTTTGTGGAGGGACCACTGCTCACAAAATGGGTCTCTCCACTGTAGAACTTCCCAAAGCCTTAGTAAGCTAATGTGCATTCTTTTAACTTTGTTAAGAACAGAACAGAAGACCCTCACTTTCTAAGTCTATTTAATGTTTGATCTTGTGGTTTATCATGAAAATGCTTAATTTTTATGTGATCCAGAATAAACAAGAGAAGAAAAACAAAATAATGAAAAACCCCAAACCAAAAGGCAGCTTGTCTTAAAAAGGTTAGAATCTGGCATGTGTGTGTGTGTGTGTGCGCGCGCACATGCGCGTGGGTATGTGAAGGACTATCCTAGTCTCCAAAAGTCACAACTTAGAAATGAATAGTAGAATTTCTTATAAATTATCGTCATTGTAACTTCAGAAAAAAATGATCTCTAGAACGTTTTTAACTTATTTGCACCTTATGTCACTCCTTAATGGTTTAACATAGGAATTTTCATTCTCAATGACTTATCAGATTTTGAAAACGTTCACAAAACCCTTCTAAAATAGCATTTTCTTTGTGAACTGGGTATGGATGTAAGCCCATTACTAAAAGAGATGAAATAACTTGTTAACAAGCTGACAGAGAATGTTCCTTTTTGGATAGGCTTAGGGGACTAGCCAGTAGGCAGTACAACTCAGAAATCCTTTCCACACCTCCCCAGGCTCACCATTCTGTAATTTAAATTGCAGAAGTATTTCAACGTCCATATAACATGATCACTGATCAGTGCTGTTACACTTGCCTAAAATAACCGCATCCTAAAATACACTAATTATATGCATATCTTTTTCTTCTTCCTCTTAAAAAGCTGATGCCAACCTAGAATGCTTAGTGATAGTGTGCTTACAGCAGCCACCTGCCACCCTCACTACCAGCGTCACTGAGCCTTCCTTACTTGAGTGCCACTAACCTGTGAACCAAAGTTTTGGACATTGCCAGTTAAGAGAAAGGAGGAGCTGTCCAGTCCAAGCTCCTGTGACCCGGAATTCCCGAGAGATCCTTTCTAGCCCTTCTCTCAGGAATCCCAATGGCTGAGAAAGCTGCACAGTGGGAAAGACAATTTAGAAGCAAAAGATCTCACAGTTAATTTGTCTCAGAGTACTAATTCTCGTCTTCAGAATACTGTATCATGGTTAGAAAGAGCAGATACTAAACTTCACAAACAGGGTATCCTTAGATGTTATATGTTATCATAATCAAGTCTTAGAAGTTTAAAAAATGGCAGCTGGGGAGATGGGTCAGCGGTTAAAGGTACTTGCTTGCAAAGTCTGCTAGCCTGGGTTCAATTCTGCAGCCACCCACATAAAGCCAGATGGGCATTTGTTTGCAGCAGCAAGAGACCTTGACATGCACATGTGCACACACACATAATTTTTAAGTTGAAAAATATAGTTTTAAACATAAAGGCTACAGTAGTCTACATGAACCATGGACCAAATAACAGATGATTCATTCAATCCTACAGGGATTCAAACTCCAGAGGCCGTATCTTATGACGTCAGAGTATCTGGAGGAACTGAGAGTTGCAGTCTAAAGGGACCACTTGTCAGACTGGGGATGCAGCTCAATAGCAGAGCACGTGCTTAGCATCCATGAGGCCCTGGGCTCATCCCCAAGCACCAAAACAAAGTACAGCAAAGCAAAATACAACTCCTCGCTCAAAACCAGAAAAATTACTAAGTCCTCCTACAGAGTGGCCAGAAATGAGCTTTCCTTACCAATTTAACACGTGTTGTTAGACATATGCCTTAAGTGGGTGACTGTCTTCTCTGAAAGAATTCTGCAGGGCAGCATGGGAACTAATAGCACAGGCCAGAAACACTGCAGCCCGTCAACATTCACAGGCTTATGTAAGCCATGGACATATGCCAGGAGCAATCAGATCACTGAGTATTTTTCGTGAGGTTTGTTAGGCCTTGGCATAACAGGACATTCTTCATAGTTTTCAAATGATATGTTCCCAACCACAGAATCCACGCATGTCAAAAAGAAATAAGTACATTAGAAGCAATCTGAGTTAAAAGTTTTATTCATTCAACATCTCACATTACAAATATTTAAAAATTATATGCATACTGGTATAAATAGTCATTTGCAAACTATTTAATAACATTAATTTTCCACTAGCACTTCAACAAATGAACTCTTTTTAAAAAAGGAACTGTGTTATATAACTTAAGAGTAGAACATACAAAAATAGGAACTTAACGTGAAAATGACTTTAATAAAAAATGAATTACCCTTATTTAAAATGCTATAATAAATACTACAACCTCCCCATACACAGTAAAAACTATATGGAAATTCAGCCAAGTAGTATAATTAACTGACATACTTAAATAACTTTTCCTTCTGATAATATGAGCAATACACTGGAAAAAAAATAGAGATTAGTAAAAACTAGACACCCACTTGCTAAAAGTTTCACTTCCAAAAAATATAACAAAAATCTGATGAAAATTATAAAAACTAATTATACTTTAAGTTTTAAAAATATAAAAAATAAAACAGTTGAATACAATATTGTCCCAATTCTTACAATGCTATCAATCACAGTAGCTTTAAAATAAGATAATAAAATAAAGCAAATGACCAAAACCTTTTATTCCATTTTTAAAAATAATCTCAAATTTACATTAGTAGAAAGATTGATTTCTGATTCTTTTCTTTAGAAACACCAGCAAGAAAGAGGATTACTCCTAACAGTAGAAAATGACATTTTTAAATGTCTGCAATTAAAAACAAAGAATCACACTGCAAAGATCTCTCAAAGGTCAGAAATAAGTATTGCACATAACTTGAAGTTAACTTGCCACAATTCATCACATTCAAGTTTTAAATCACCTTTCAACAGAAGATTCAACTCTTCAAAACAAAAGGGGTGAATTATCAAGTCTTTCCAACAGCACTCTCAGAAAATGCTAAATTCATTCACTGCAAAGTTTTATTTTGCATTCTGGAGAGGTCTGTGTATGGAGAAGTATATATATTATACCAAAGCAAGGGGACTGGAAGGGGGGAAAGGGTTTCTTTACATAGAAAATAATCAGAAACACTTATTTTACATTGCAAAAATAACCATGTAATTACTCTGTAACTACATTGTAAATACATGGCTGGTGCCATGCTAGTGCGCTCGAACTACATGCTTGGTAAATTGAAGTTAGACCCTAAGACCTGTAAACTATTACATGTTAATTATGTTTGAGTTACATGGTAACTCCCAACTACAATCCCATGTAATCTGAAGGACATATAATCAATAAAGTTCAGAGTAATAGATAATCATTGTTTATGCCCTGTACGTTGAAGTGTAACCAAATAATCTGTAAACACGCTTGTCACACAATCACAAGTAAATATTAGTAGAATAACAATTTCTTACATTAGTCATGCATACTAACATTACAAACCTGTCTCATGGCAGGCTATATTTTTTCTTATGTGGAATTTAAAAGAGCAGACACCTCTGAATCAAACATTTAACATCAATTTATTAAGATTAAAAATGGTTAAACATTCACCAAAAATGTCTGCATTTTATGAATAATTTAAAAAACTCAGTAAGAAGCTGTAGACAATTTTGTTATTTTAAATTTCTACCCTATGCTTATGCATTTAATTTTTTAGGAACTACAGTGTTATCTTGTCATTTTCATGCGAATTTTTTCATGAATTCGTGACTTTACATAGACTATTCTTAAATTATAGGTACACCAGTGGCTGGTGCTGGGGAAGGATGTTGAAGCAACATGCTTTCTCTTCTCTGCAGACTCTAAAATAGCATTGCCAGTGCACGACATTCATAATTTAAAATGTATGCAGAGCACTGAAATGTATAAAAAGCAGAATATAAGAAAATAAAATTTATTAAAATTATTTATATTAAAAAATGAAGTATATGAAGATCTCTCAGTAATAAAAGTACAAAAAGCTACTCTTTGCAATATGAAAAATTGAGGTATTGCATAAAGAGATATCCCGTCAGTGAAAAGTGTGCCTAAAAATGTTCACTGTTGGAAAAACAAGATATACAAAAGTAGTGCATAACAAATATACATTATGTGCATGACAAAATAAGTTAGCTACAAAAACACTGTACCGAAATTCAGCAGGTCATGTACAAAGGGAAAAATTATTATTCAAAGCTATTTCTCAAACAGTGTTATTTCTTGTTAACTCATCACACCTATTTACTGAGTAGGAACAGCACACTAGCACACCCCAAGCCACCTACAAGCATCTCAAAGAATAAAAAGAGGCAAATGAACATTCCAATTAGAATCATGTAGTTCAGGAGAAAAGAAAAAGAAGTCCCTGACCAGCTACAGGAGAGCACCCTCCATTCGCATGACTGCTTTAGTTTGCAGGGAATCCTTTCAAAGCAGCTCCCTTTCTATGCTGGACTCTTACAGCGAACGCCTCCATTTTGACCTTTGGAACTTAACAGGTATAGTTCATTAAAGCCTGTGTTAAAAAGAAAGGACTGTTTTGTTTTGTTTTGTTTTGTTTTCCTACAGATCATCAGTAGGGGTCGTCAGTCAGGTGTTGACACAGCACTGCAAGGCAAGTCTTTGGTTCTGAAGGATCCAAGATGGTACTGTTAGGTAGCACAACTAGCAAGGTCGCCGTTAGGCTGTTGTTGTTTCAATGCTTTGCACACTGATAGTAATCCTTTGAGTGATGGATAGGGTATTTATTAAGAGAGGGTCAATTAAAATAATAGTTACTTCCATGACTAAGGCTTCAAGAGACTATGTCAAGCTTACCCCCGAAGCATACTGTTGAACACGTAAGAACACCTTCTGAAGCTAGAATGTTTATAAGAAAGCATGCATTACTTGATGAAGCCGGCACTTCAAACACTATGTCCATGCTAAGCTGAGACTGTAATGTTATTTTCTTTTATAGTTAGAGTAAGTAAGATCAACATACGGACTTCTGCACAGATTTACACACTTACGTAGGTTGACGGTGCAAAACACTTTGCAACTACTTCACTTTTTTTAAGGTTTTTTTTTTTCATTTTCTATGTTACAACTAAATTACAGGATATCCAAAGTAACTTTAAATCTAAAAATAAGCCAATCAGCAGCCAATTTGTGTATTGTTTTTGTTTCCAGTTTTGGCTACAAGTGTAGTGTAACACAAAATCAAAAATGGTATCCTTGAGGTATGTTTAAATCTGTTGTTCTTAACATCAAAATGGAGAGCAAAGGCTGACACCTGATGAGTGTTAGTAAATGAGGATATAGAGTTTATATATAACATCAAAAATAAAATTTATATATTTGTTCTCAGGAAAGGAAATGCTAGTTTTCCCATCAGATGTCATTAATTCTAGCTTTGGTAGGTTTCCTGGGGCTGTGACTAGACAAGTCACTCAGGTAAATGAATGCATTCCCCTCGATAGTAAATTTACCCCAATTCTTACATTCTGAATTTAAAAGAAAATAAACCTAGCTCTGCCTACTTTACTGTTTTCCTGTTGTTTACTGACTCTGAGGTACAGTGAAGCCACAATTGGCCTCAGAGCCTCAGATCGGCTACACTGCTGCTTAGTCTGGCACATGCATCTGCCTGCTTTGACTCTTTCCTGTGAATCGTGGTTAGCATCCTCCATTGCTGTGAAAGGAAGAAAAAGAAACAGAAAGAGAGAGAGATGATGATGATGAAGGGGAAAGAAAGAAAAAAGCAAAAGCACTTCCTTGGGGGAAACTGTGTCAGAATAGACTGATAGTGTTATTGTTGCATGGTTATTTTAATAAAAGCATTCTTATATATTAATAACAACAATTTAATTTAAAACCCAAAATACTCTATTGTTTAATTTCTCTGTTAATATTCTCTCTCCTCTAAGAAAATGCTATAGGAAGTTTGGATCCTCTTGGCCTCCAGCAAACAAGAGAATTAACCCTCCATGCAACATGATGGCGATAAGAAACGAGAGTTCATACACATTGTTTGTAGTGACACACGAATTTACAAAACACCTATATTATAGGTCATTCTTTTCATTATACTATTGTTAAATTACACGCTGCTACCATGGACATGCCAGCGTGGAGAGGCCGAGGAAGGGGTCAGTCCGAATTAACAGAAGAGTGCACTTAATCTGGGGCCTGTATAAGCATGTAGG
This sequence comes from Dipus sagitta, assembly GCA_036346955.1. NCBI lineage: Eukaryota > Metazoa > Chordata > Mammalia > Rodentia > Dipodidae > Dipus > Dipus sagitta. The sequence continues at coordinate 43,008,604 of CM070777.1, read as the reverse complement.
TTATTTCTTTTAGTTCCAGCGGAATGAAATATGCCGAGGGCGGTCACCACCTTCCTTCACCAGGGGCTTGTGGAATTCCCTGCCAGCGCGAGAATGAATAGCAGCCCAACAATATTCACAGTAATACTGTAGACAGGTAACATTAGCACAGAAAAATGGAGCAAACTTCCCCCCACAACGGGCCCCTTGACATTCATCACACAGCTGATCATCCAGGACATATGGCTTAACTTCCACCTACAATGAAAAAGAAAAAGGGAGTTGAGACTTTTCAGTAACCATATGTAGAGTACGGACTATTTAATCTTTCATCTGAATGAATCTGTGCCAAGGTACTCAGAAGGAAGGGACATTGATTCATCTACTAAAATTAACAGTCTATTGTTAAGAACATTTCATAGGGTTTTTGTATCTACTGTTTCACATGTTGCCATATTAACACCCTTACAACAAACAAAAAGGACCTCCCCAGAAATCATGAAGAAAAGCCAACTGTATAGGCTACATTATTATGAAGTTAAACATGCAGGAGAGGTTTCTTAGAAACCATCATTTTAATTAGTGGGTCTGGATTTTGTCACTGGCAGAATTATAACTTAAGCCAACTCAGGGCTTCCAAGTTCCACAAGATAGTACAAGATTCCAATCAGTGGGAAGACGCCTGACTTCTGGTCACGAGCTTCTGACTTGAGGTTTCTATTTATAGTGTCCACATCGGGCTCTAATCATGAAGCTGAGCTCTGGTAAACAAGATGTGGCATGGTACTCACAACCTAAAACCTTGCTTTGTTCTTTGTCACTAAGAATGGCTCACTTGACTCTAAATGTCACTGGTGAATTTATAAAATGGGCCTGTTCCAGCATTCAATAGGCCAACCTGCCATTTGAGCAGCTCGAGCACGAACAATGGCCTGGCTATTAACTCACCAGCTGGAAAGGGATTGGTTACTTTTAGTCTTGGAGACATTCCTAGACGAAACTCCCTATCAGCTATCACTAGCACGGGTGCCATCCAGTTCTGACCAGGAACCAGGAACACAAGGACAAAGGTGGCACAGACAACTAAAAGGACAGGTATCACTAGACGTAGGCTCCAGACTCCCAGTTGGTCCATAGCATTGCGAAGTCGGCACACTGACAGAAGGACTTCGCTGGAGAGGAAAGACCTAATCTAATGAATTGCTAATACAAACCCTACAACTCCAACTCTGTAGATAGCATTTGTCAGCTGAACTTAAGCACTGTACTTAGTGATGGTGGCTGGTATACATTTTGGCATAAATTCCCATCCCACCATATGCCAGTAACAATTTGTGGACTGGCATTTCATTCATAGGGCACACTGGACAGTACATAACATGGTACATAGTTATCTCCATTGCAGCCTAAGCTTATCCTCAGTACTAGAACATTTGTTCAATGTATGAGACAAAAAGAAATAATGCTGAATGAACTACAACACAATGCACATAATGGAACACAGGAGTTTCAGATACAGTGTGATAGAAAAGGGAAAGAGCTCGTTAGGGTTTTTTTTTTTTTTTAATCTATATGATTTAGAGGATAAACCCAGCAGAGAATTGTTTTCAAAGTGCTAAATGCTTAAAAAAAACATCACAACACATTTCAGGTAGAAAAACAGACTATCGGTGAAAAGACATTTTTTTCTACTTAAGCTGTTGCAACAGAGTCAGTCCTAAAGGTAAATGAATTCAACTATGATGCGTTGAGAAAGAGGGCTTACTGAGGCATTTATGATATCCCAGAACGAGAAAAAGAGAGGTCAGATGTTAAGTACATTCAAATTTGTATACTGATATAACACAGTATAAAGGATTCAATAAATCTTTACTGAATGTATTGATGGCTGGTAGTTAAGGAAAGATTAACTTGAGTAAATTGGCTATCATTTTCTGTTAAGCTAGTCAAAAACTAAGAAAGAAGAAATTCACAGCAAATTCTTAGAACACACATGCAGTTGATGCCACCAGGCATAACTGCCAGCTGTCCCTTTACTGTCATATAAAGTTCCTCCGTTCTAATATTACTAGCGCTATATTTAGAGAACCATCTCTAAAGCTTTCTGGTGCAGCCCAGGACTCACCCGTTTATCGATCTCCCCGTGCTGCAGCTGAACAAAGCGGGCACTGATGGCAGCTATGTAGCTCTGCTGGTTAGAGAAGGCCACTCGCCCAGCTCCTTTTGGGTATTTTAGCTCAGGGTCAGTGTCAATCCCAGCATAGCAGACACCTCCATACAGCCGGTCCATGATCATGGCAAGCTCCACTGAACACAAAGAGAAGCAAGGAAGTATTTGACATCAGGAGAATCCATCTGGCTCAAGCACAGTTTCATCAAAAGCAGCTCATTTGACCTCTGAGTTCACAGTATCACAGTAATTATTAAAATAAAACATTACTACAAGTTCTTAAACATTTAATTTTGATTTATGTGCTAGCTGTCTTATGCTCTCTTTTAATCGTCACAACAACCTATAAACTAGGTAGTAATTTGCTGAGAAAACTGAGGCACAGAGAAGACAATGTATCCAAGGCAACAGATCATTTGTTGAGAAGACTAGGCCAGGTTACAAGATATTAATTACGATAAACTGAACATTAGAAAATGAACTGAAAGACTTCTATAGGAAGCTTTTCTACCCTCTCACCATCAAAATCTTTACCTACATTCTAGCTATTTGCCATTTTTTTCACATAAAAACTTCAATATCAATGCATCTCTTCCATGAAATATTACAATTTTGAAACTACATCTGTATTCTTCATTTTAAACTTTAAGCTTCTTGAAGTAAGTTCGGGACATAAATTCTTTGTAACTGTACTCTAGAAACACACCAAACTGCTGAGAACCTAGTGGACTGCAGAGTTAATAGTTGCTGAGCCACTGAGGACATGGGAAATAAACACTGAACATCTCAATATATAACTTGTTCTTACAGAGCTTTTGTTTTCAGATTATGATGATTAACATGCTTAAGGTACTATACCAATCTTCAGATACATAAGGTATATACAACTTTTATCCCATTTGACAGATGAGGGAATTGAGAATTAGAAAAATTATATAATTTGTCCCAGGTTGCTCAATTATTAATAAGGAACACAGCATATGAATTCAAACCCTAACACTGGGATTCTAGAACTCTTACTCTTACAATTTAACTCAAATGCTCATGGAAAGTTTAACCTGAAGATCTTTATATTTATTATGCTAATGGATACAGGAATTTTGATTGTTTAATTATACCAGCTCGTAATGGTCGAGGAACACCACCAACAAATATAGTTTTCCGTGGGTCAAGAGGTTGAGAGCCGTCCATCACAAAGTCACTGTCACTGAGGTTCCAAGGCCGGATCTGCACCTAGACAAGGTGAAAGCCAAAATGTCTCATATCAAAATAAGCTCAAAATTATTTCAGAATATTTTTCCTTTGAAAACAACAATTTAGGTCATCACAAATCAATAAAGTGGTAAAACTAAAAGAGTTAAAAAATAGTCTAGCCCACCTTCATTTCAGAGTACACTGAACCCCGGTAAAAAGTTCAATTCAATTGCCTACTATAAGTCAAATAACTTAATCCTCAATTATACACGAATTAATTAGCTTTTTTTTTTCAGATTACTAAGCCCTTTAGTCTACCCAGCTCCACAAATGTAATAATTTAAATCCAGAGACTGAAGAAATGACTCATTGGATAAAGCCCTTGGCACTCCAGCTGGAGTACCTCAGTTCCATCCCAGACTCCCAAGTTAAGCCAGAAGCCTTGGTGAACTTCTAGTATCCCAAGACACTGACCATACACACATAAATAAATAATAATTTTCTCTGCTGATAAGTTTCTAGTACATGCATGTCCAGTTGGCATGTTTCTAAGAGATACAAACTACTGAGAACAAGACCGCTACATTATATCAGAAGTACTTCGAAGTTAAAGCATTGCCATGATTTGTAATAATTTTTTTTAAAAAAATTTGTTCTTTTTTTTGAGAGAGAAAGAAGCAGAGAATGAGAGAGAAGATGAGAGAGAATGGGTACACCAGGGCTTCTAGCTACTGCAATGGAACTCCAGACATGTGCACAACCTTGTGCATCTAGCTTATGTGGGTATTGAGGAATTGAACCTGGGTCCTTAGGCTTTGCAGGCAAGTACCTTAACTGCTAAGCTATCTCTCTAGCCCTTACAATAAGTTTTAAATAATGCTTCTTTGTAACCTTAACTCAATCTAAAAGCTAAGCCTGGTGGTACAGGATTATACATCCCAGCTACTTGAGAGACTGAGGCAGGAGGATCAAAAATTCAAGGCTATCCTGGGAAAACAGTAAAAACTGTACTGTCCTCAAAAAGAAAAAAGAGGGCTTGGGATGGATATCTCAATGGTAGAGTACTTGCCTAGTATATAAAAGGCCCCTGGTTCAATCCTACAAATAGTAAATAAAATCATGTATTTAATTTAATAATCATTTATATTCATAAACTGTTATAAATGCCACACCAAAGGCAAGGATTAATATCAAGGATTCTCAAACATGTGCACTAATGATGTCCTTGGGGAATTGGCAAGGAGTATTTCACAAGTCAAGTAGCACAAGTCCAGGCTATGTGAACTCTTAGAACTTCCTGACTCAGACAACACCTGACACCAACAGACGCTTCATGAACCATTCTGTCCTGTGCCCTTCAGTAGATGCTGAGTCATTCTGTCCTGGGCCCTTGATTAGATGCTGAGTCATAGTCATTCTATCCTGGGCCCTTCATTAGATGCCACGTGTTCTTTCCTGTGGCTTTCACTAGATGCTGAGTCATACTCATTCTCCCCTGTGCCCTTCACTCGATGCTGAGTCATTCTCCCTGTGCCCTTCACTCGATGCTGAGTCATTCTCCCTCTGCCCTTCATTAGATGCTGAGTCATTCTCCCTGTGTCCTTCATTAGATGCTGAGTCATTCTCCCTGTGTCCTTCATTAGATGCTGAGTCATTCTCCCCGTGCCCTTCACTTGATGCTCAGTCATTCTCCTCATGCCTTTCATTAGATGCTGAGTCATTTTTTCCTGTGCCCTTCATTAGATGCTGAGTCATTCTCCCTGTGCCCTTCATTAGATGCTGAGTCATTCTCCCCGTGCCCTTCACTTGATGCTGAGCCATTCTCCTCATGCCCTTCATTAGATGCTGAATCGTTCTCCCCGTGCCCTTCACTTGATGCTGAGTCATTCTCCCTGTGCCCTTCATTAGATGCTGAGTCATTCTCCCCATGCCCTTCACTTGATGCTGAGTCATTCTCCCCTGTGCCCTTCACTTGATGCTGAGTCATTCTTCTCATGCCCTTCATTAGATGCTGAGTCATTCTGTCATGTGCCCTTCACTAAATGCTGGTTAACTGATAAGAAATTATGGATTTTCTAGATTCAGCAAGCCACTCTTCTCAATTGCTATTTTTTACAATGATCAAATTTTATGAAAAAGGAAAATGTCCAAACAGAAAAAGCCACCATGTGTCTGCATGTATACAAATATAATCTGTTTTTTTCTTTGAGGAGTATCAAATATATGCAAAAGGATAAATATGGACTTGAAAGACACAGAATATACTTGTAATTCACATTCTGCTATTGTGGGGAAATACAGCTACTTTATCTTTATAAAATGTATTATCAAATGATGTCTTTAAAGAGTAATAACTACGACTTGGGCTGTAGGCTCAGTTGTTGAAGGGCTTGCCTAGCATGTGTGAGGTCCCAGGTTCCATTCCCAGGACCTCATAAACTGGGCATGGTGGTACTTCTGTAATCTCAGCATTTAGGAGGTAGAGGCAGAAGACTCATCAGTTCACAGTCATCCTCAGCTAAACAGTGAGTTCAAGGACAGTTTGGAATAGAGGAGACCCTGTCTGATTTATTAATTTTTTTTGAAAAGCGAAGACTAAAAGTGCTTCAGTCTGAATTGATGTGCACATGACACAGAGTAAAAATGCTAAGGCACAAGTCACAAACTACTCAAGTTCTGCTTTCCAGCACATTCACTAAGTACAGATGCTTCTTACACAGAGCAGATGAATGGAGGCAAAACCCAAAAGCCATTGTATGCTATCCTGCACTTACGGGCTTATCCTTGATGGTGGGACTCGATACACACAGGTAGAGTTTTCCATCTTCTTCAATGCATGCGTCAATGAGAGCCTGAACAGAGCTTTCATCTTGAAATAGCAGGAATGCATAGCCTGAGAAAACAGGAAACAAGGTTTGTATGTTTTCCTTTGTTGCATCTTCAGGAGATAGAGAACATAAAACTAAGGAAGGAAAAAAAAAAAAAAACAGTAGCCGGGTGTGGTGGTGCACGCCTTTAATCCCAGCCTGGGTGGCGGGGGGGCGATGTGCAGAGGTAGGAGGATTGCCATGAGTTCGAGACTATCCTGAGAGTACATAGTAAATTCCAGGTCAGCCTGGGCTACAGTGAGACCCTACCTCAAAAAAAAAAAAAAAAGAAAAAAAGTAAATATGGAAAAAATGAAAATAATACTCATATTGAGAGTCTGATCATATCAGAAGAGTTCATTTTGGTAGTTATCTTGAAACTTGTTTCAGAGTACAACTGAATTTGAATTGAAAGCAAATTAGGCAGAAATTTAAAGTATACATTTAGAAAAGTATAAATTTAATGATGAAAACTTTTGTAGTGTAGGTAAACATTCATGAAAAGAACAGAAATTAAACAATCTGAGGATAAAAAGAATCACCTTTAGGAGGAAAATAGGATTTGCTCTCTGCCTTATGAGGCCAATCCACAATCAGAGGACCGAAGCGGCGAAAACTTGCGGTGATCTCATCTGATGAAAACACAAAAGTATATCTAAATGAAATTATGCTCACTGTTAGAAGTAGGTTTCAGATCTACTGTCTCCAAGGACAGCACAAAGAATTCCTGCACCACTGTATCTACATGCATTAGCTTTTACATTTGGCATATCTGCCCTCGTTTTCCTTCCTCCCCCCCCCCTTCCTGCTTCTAGTTATATACATGAATCCATTCATCCATCCATTCATCCATCTATCCATCCACCCATTCATCTTTTACTGACAGTATGCTCTGTGACCACATAACATCACTGTTGGTATAGCTCAAAGCAAGACCACTCCCTTATGTATACCTACATATAGTGAGTTCTCGCAATCAGGAAATCAGTATCAGGACACTATTTCCCTACTGACAGACTCTATTTAAATTACAAACTATCCCAGAAATATCTCTTCCTTTATCTCTGACCCAGCCACCTACCCATAATACATGCTACATTTTGTTACCACATCCCTGAAGCACTGGAGTTTTTCAGTTTGGAACAGCTCCTCATTCTTCCCGCTTTCCACATTCATTCTACAGTATGCTGTTGGAGTGTCTGTGTGCTCCATCATGCATACTTCTATGTTGAAACCCAAAACCCCAATGTGAGGGTGTCTGAAGGCCTTAGGTAGATAATTGGGTTGGAGGTGAAGCCTTCATCAATGAGATTAGTGTATGCACACAAGAGGCCCCAGAGAGATCCTTCACCTGTTTTATCATGTAAGAATACAGGGAATAGATAACCATTATTGAGAAGCTTACCAGGAAGCAAGGCCTTACCACACATGAAACCTATTAATGCCTTGATCCTGCCTGAACTTCCATTCCTCCAGAACTATGAACAATTTCTGTTGTTCAGAAACTATGGTATTTTGTTGTAGCAGCCTGAACTGACTTGACAATGCTCTTCAACTTGGATTTGTACTCTTTCTCATGACCAGGTTCATGCTATGTTTTCCAAACACAAATATCACCAAAATGATACTGCCATCCTGTCATATCACTGAACATATTAATCTTGATGACTGGTGAAGCTGGCATCTGTAAAGTTTTTTTTTTCTACAAAGAAGAAATTATTTTCCTCTTTGTATCTGATTAGTACTTTGCAAGGAAATACTCTGTTACCCACAATATTGTATTGTATTATCAGTCCTACTATCGAGTAGAACACTCCTACATGCACATACACATGCACATGCACAAACATATGATGCACACACAATGATTGTTGCCAAGTAGTGATTTTTTCCACTGTTTCTTCTACATTTCCCAGTGTTATATAGTAAGAAAGAGGTTTATTTATATCAGTATAGACTCATTTTACTAAATATAGGTCTCATTGCTATTTATTTTCATACTCATTATTATTATCATTATTATTATTTTGGTTTTTCAAGGTAGGGTCTCACTCTAGCCCAGGCTGACCTGGGATTCACTATGTAGTCTCAGGGTGGCTTCAAACTAACAGTAATCCTCCTACCTCTACCTCCTGAGTGCTGGGATTAAAGGTGTGTGCCACATGCCCTGCTCCCTATTTATTTATTTTATTTTAACGAGAGAGAGAGACAGAATTGGCATGCTAGGGCCTCCAGCCACTGCAATTGAACTCGAGATGCATGTGCCACCTAGTGTGTATATGTGACTTTGCACTTGCATCACCTTGTGTGTCTGGCTTATGTGGGATCTGCAGAGTTGAATGTGAGTGCTTAGGCTTTGCTGGCAAGCGCCTCAACTACTAAGCCATCTCTCCATCCCTCTTTATTTATTTTAATGCTCAGTTTACCAAAATAATGTATCCCTGAATTGGCCATTGGGAGCTCCCAGGTCCTTATTATCTGACCTGTCCCCATTTCATACTTTTGGGTCAAGAAGATATTCTATATTTTACTCTTCATCTGCCCTGCCTATAGAATCATCTCTTTTTCCTTTTATTTTTTCAAACAGTCTTCATTCCTTTCAGCTGCAAAACAAAATTAAATACTAAGGCCAGGCATGGTGGCACATACCTTTAATCCCAGCACTCGGGAGGCAGAGGCAGGAGGATTACCATGAGCTCGAGGCCACCCTGAGACTACATAGTTAATTCCAGATCAGCCTGGACCAAAGTGAGACCCTACCTAGAAAAACCAAAAATAAATAAATAAAAAGTAAAAATGAATTAAATAGTAAGATCTAGGTCCTTTATCTGCTCATTGCTAGTGTATTCATGATTTATATCTTATTCGGTGGACAAAGTTAGAAAATAAATGGACACACACAGAAATGTACTTACAACTATTTTTGGATCTACATAGTACAAAAACCCAACACACTCACTTTGATATTTCCAACCCTACTCCAATATCTCATAGGATTTTCTAGCGAAGCTTTCTGTGTTTATAAGTTTTTTTCTCTAAGTTCTCTTATCCTCTTGGAGGAACCTAGCTCCTATTATCTGTTTATTTACTTGATTATTGCCTAATCTTTAAGATACCCTGCTAACCTTCTCTCTACCTTCTACTCTGAGTTCTGACTTGGACTGTCCTAATTCCTTACATGTCATATATATAGATGCTGAGGCTTCTGAGCAGTCCCCCTTTACTCCCCTACTCTCCTCACTAAGTACTCTCTTTCCCTCATCATTCCACCTTCTGGAATAGCAAGATACCTGAGTCTGAGAGGAAGGAAAAAGCCATAAGGAAAAAATAAATAAGGAAAAAGATAAAAATGGAAGGCTTGATTACATTTTACCATTCATTTAAATGATATCAATGCAATTTACATATATGGAAAGCTAATGATCAGATTACAAGAAAATAAATTTTATGAGACTTTTAGAGACCGTTGAATATATAAATAAGGCCTGGAAAAGGGGAAGAGAGAGACAAAACAGAGACGAGGATTAGTTTTAAAATCCAGTCAGGGGCTAGAGAGGTGGCTTAGCAGTTAAGGCACTTGCTTGGAAAAGCAAAGACCCAGATTCGATTCCCTAGGACCCATGTAAGGCAGACACACAAGGTGGGGCATGTGTCTGGAGTTGTTTGCAGCAGCTGAAGGCCCTAGTGAGCCCATTCTCTACCTCTTCCTTGTTCTCTATCTGCCTCTTTCTCACAAATAAATAAAATATTTTTTTAAAAATCTAGTCTGCCAGAGTTGTTTCCACCTCTCATAGATTGTGAAACTGTATGTCCTTTCTGCTATACCATTTTCTACTGAATAGGCTGGCTCACCTGAGACTGATAGGCACAAGGCCAGGACAGCTTGGAGGTTGTACTGACTTATAATGACGCTTCCTAAGCAAGCTGAGCTAGCACAGTAAGAACAGAAGTAACTATAATCTTCATAAGGAAAGGAAAAGGGTCTTTGCTTGTAAGCTATGCCAGAAGGGCCTCTCCTAGCTCTACCTCAAGAAAGTTTAAAGTGAGTGCAACAACCAAGGTTCTCTTGCCAGAAAGGTATACCCCAACCTCACAGGGCTCTAACATGTCCTCAGGTGTTCAGTGCCCATTTCTACCTGCACTGTCTTCATGGCTGCTACCAGCATTATGCTCTAGTGGTTTGGCATTTTCAGTACTCCTGAGAAGAGCCCAGAAAGCACCCTGAGCTCCTTGCTTTGCTGAATTGTTCATTATCTCCAAGGCCCTAACCCTCTTCCTGTCCATGTTTCAGGTACAAAGCTTATTCAGTTTCATGTTATCTGCTGCCAATCTTCTTTTCCCTGTAGATCCTGTAATTTTTAGTGAGAGTGAGTAAAAGAGAAAGAGAAAGAGGCAAAGAGAATAGGCACACCAGGGCCTTCAGCTGCTGCAAATGAACTCCAAAAGCATGTGCCACCTTGTGCATCTGGATTACATGAATCCTGGGGAATCGAACCTGGGTCCTTTGGCTTAGTAGGCAAGTACCTTAACCACTAAACAATCCCTCCACACCTCCAAAGTACATTTTTGGAACAGAATGAAGATTGGGTCTAAGAGAATGGAAATTTCAGCACAGTTTTTACTAAGACATTTAAAAGTGTTTACTTCAATCTTTGGATTTGTAGTCTTTTTTGTTTCTTACTTTCAAAACAATGATTATCTTAAGGAAAGGAGGAGGCTTGATAAGTTTGATACCAGCCTGCATGATAAGTTATTAAGTCTTACTATTAAATCTTACAGATTTTTAGGAACATCTATTTTCCATAAAATGACTTAGTTTATTTCTATTTCCATCCAGGAAACCAAGACAAATGATAGACAAAAAAACAAGGATATATGATTACTAGATGGTCTGCTATTATAATTTTTGTTAGGGCCATTGAGACCTAGATATGAACTGCATATTCATGGATAACTAGTCCTGCTAAATTTTTGCAGGGCTGGTTAGTTACTCAAATACCACTTCTTCACAGAGGCTTTCCTTAGCCACCCAACCCTGTGTGTTAGGTCACATGACCTTGTTTGCTTTTCAACACTACACTTTGATTTTTTCTTGATGTTCCCCCACTAGAACATAAGCACTCTAGTGGAACTTTCCATCCTGTTAAGTACTATAAATATGTCTAAGAACAGTACAGATGTTAAGAATGTAAATACTTGCTAAATAAAAACTATTCACAAAATTTTATCATTTTTAAGATTTTCTTTTTTGTAGTATAACTATAGGATGTAATTTTCAAATGCTCATGTTTAATCTAATATTTGAATCTTTGAAACAATAAATCATATGCTTATAAAGCACTCATAAAAGGTAGAAAGGAAGGCTGGAGAGATGGCTTAGCAGTTAAGGCGCTTGCCTGAGAAGTCTAAGTACCCATGTTCTACTCCCCAGATCCCACATTAGCAAGACACACAAAGGTGAGGCAAGTTCAAGGTTGCACATGACCAATAGGTGGCACAAGCATCTGGAGTTTGATGGCAGTGGTTGAGGCCCTGGAGCGCCAATTCTTTATCTCTCCTCTGTCTGTCTGTCTGTCTGTCTGTCTCTCTCTCTCTCTGTGTCTTAAAAAAAACTTAAAAAAAATAAAAGGTAGAAAAGAAACAGGAAAGACAGTTAAATTTGTCAAAAGCAGCACACATAGGAAAAGGTAGTTATTCCCATGTTTGTCCACAAGAATAGGACCTTGAGGACATTTTCTCTAGGATGATTCTGCTTCTTCATTAAGCTGGTCCCTTGCTCCAGCTCATTCTCACAGCCCTGCTTATTGTTCTTTTGCAAACTAATTGTATAATGTGATAGGAAGACATGGAAAGAGAACAAGCAATCACTACTGACGAGTTAGAGCCAGATAAGTCTGGAATTAAAAGCCATTTCTATTTATGAGCTCCCTATGCACCACCATATGGTAGCTTGCTCTAAACAGTTCTTTCTAAATATACCTTCATCAATGTCAGGAGGCAAGCCACCCACAAACACCTTGCGGGAATATCGTTCGACTCTTTCCCCATTCTGGTGAGTGAAGCAGTGAGGTGATCCCAGGCCACTATGAAGAGGTTGATCCCCACGGCCATCATCCAAGAATCCATCTTCCATTGGAAACAGTGAAGACTGACCTGAAATAGAAAGTAGGACAGAACACTAACAGGAACTGTTCTGTGCCACTGACTGTCACACACGAGAAACACAGAAAACCAGTGTCCGCAAGACGGCTGCCTGTATTTTCTCACTGAATAATAGGATCACTCTCCTCTTGAGTTTCTATCACCTTGAAGTCTCTGACGAGTCACAGAGACAGTGTGTACTTAAGCAGATGGCTACTCAAGAATCCTACTGGGATCCAGAAACTTCCATGTGAAATGGAAGCATGCCAGGAAAGCACACTCTTCTGAAAGCAGCTGGTAACAGACTGCCCTGCAGGACCCCATGGCTACCAGAAACCTAAAAAAGGACACAAATTCTTAAATTTGGCTGTAAGATGCTGGGCATATCAATCGCTAAAATAGATACATAGTGTAGCCAGCACAATTCCTAAGAATGTTCTTAAAATTTGTGTGTCAATTTTTAAGTGAGAACTCATGTTGGCTTAACTAATAGTATATAATCAAAGCCCACTTAATGCTGTTATCCAATTTCATTGTTGAGTCTTACAGAATTTGATTCTGTTAGGCACATGCTAAAGATATATTAGCTTAGTAATTACCAGCTCACCAAGGATATTATCTACTCGAAAAACTGAAAATCCTATTATCCAGAATATATAAGAGAAAAGACTGGCAATATCAACGCATGTCAACAGTCTCTCCATATTTACTAACAGCAAAGCAGAACTTTCACATCCTATGTAAAACAACAGAGCTACAAATAAATGCAGGCCTCTGTTCTGTCATTGCTCAGGCTGCCATGTCACCTCTGGGGACTATGAGGAATCTGCTCATGGCTGCTCTAGAAACCTCTGAAGTGTTCATCCTCAGAATGCATCTTTTGTTGCCACACTTCCTTTTAATGTCCATTAATAAACACAAATAATGACAGTGTTTCCATGACAAACTTACCTTATAATACATGTATCAAATAAAGACAACAATGGGTACAAAACTGGAGTTTATTTTCTGAATGACCATTAAAACTCACATTTAGATCTAAGCCATTAAACTATCATATTTTCTTATAAAATGACAAAACTATTACAGACAACACACATGAAGTTTAATATGACATTTCTACAAATTGAGTCGCTAACACTTTCTATCATTACTAGAGCTTTCCCCCTAAGTTCTGACATGTATAGCATTGATCAGTTATTTAGCTCATCTTATTTTAAGCTAAATTTATTATGCTTACTTGGTAGAACAAGTGGACATATGTCATTATATATAAAATGAAGCTTCAACATGGTGAGGTATTTTGAGACTAGTTGCTTTTAGAAATTAAAATCTTTTAAAGATTTTTTTTCCCCAAGAAATTCTTTTAAGGAGAACAAAAGGAAAATCTTTACCACTAAGTTGAGTATCTAATAGAGAGAAAACATTTGAACTCAAATCCAAATCCCATTTTAGTAATTTGTCTTGAGCTCATTAACTCTTCCAAATTAGGATATCTACAATGTTAACTACCACACAGAATTTATGTAAGGATCTAAGCTGATCCATTTCCCCTCTCCCCTTCCCCACAGAACTTAGAAACTGAGCAAGCCTGAGTCCTCTCCAAATACAACTGATACATTCAAAAATTAGAAACAATAATGTTACCTCTCCTTCGCCCATATGTCCTTGCTGCATGTCAAATGAGAAGAAACAAAAAACAAACAAAAAAAACAAACAAAATAACCTTTCAAACATTGTCAAAGAATTCACTGAGATTTCATCTACCAGCTTTTGAAATGGGAAAAAAATGATTATATTCTTCATTTCCTGGTCAATAATCTCAAAAATAAGGAATTTGATGGTGAGAGGTCAATTTCATGCATTTTTTTAAGTACTTCAAAGATACCACAAATCTTTACTAAATTTCTTGTTATAATGGAAACTTTTGTCTATAATCATCACCCAAGGTCCACACCATTATGAAAACTAAGGTAATACTATGAGACATGATCTGAACCAATTACTGCCATAGTAATTATATTTTCTCTTAAATTTCCCTGGTTACAATTTAGTAGAGATATCAATATTGAATTTATAGCCTTTCACCACTGTAAAATGTTTTCACAGAATTTTACATTATTTTTTAGTTTATTCCTAAGAAAGGAAAAATCATAACAAGTAAAATATTTTGGTAACTTATATACTTGTTTTAACCAACAGTTTTGTGTCCCTAATAAAATCTTTAACCTAATGTTAAAAAGTGCAAGGCTTGGCATCATATCAACAACTTTGTTGCAGTCCAGGGGAAAAGACAAGGTAATTAACTGCATCCTCAGGAAACAACAGCACAAACTATAAACCAAGCCATTTTTGTAGAAACAGACTGGCACTTAAAGCCTATCCTGTCCAAGTGCCTCAACTCTATTCCAAAAGCATTACATGAACACCTCACCTTGCTCAGCATCATGGGTAAAACAGCACATGGCCCTGACTTCAAGAAGCCAACAATTTTATATGCCACAGGGTCACATAAGCATTTGCAATGCCTATTGCTATAGGTAAAACCCTATAGCTTCATTTTTCATGGTTTCAGTCACCAGTGGTACATCTAAGTTTGAAAATATCAAGTGGAAAATTCCATAAAAAATAATTTATTAGTTCTGAGTAGCATGATAAAAATCGCATACCTTCCTCCTTTATTTGTTTAGGATGTGGGTCATCACCTCCGTTCAGGAATCCATGCTGTCTGTATATGTTATCTACCCACTTGTCATTTTGAGATATTTTTGAGAAAGGCTACATTCACATATAGTATGTTACTGCTGTTCTTTTTTATTGTTGTTGCTTATCTCTCTATGCCTAGTCTATAAACTAACTTTATTATAGATGTTTATGTATAGGAAAAACATATAGTATATAATACTATCTTTGGTCTTAGGAATTAAGTGGGGGTCCTGGAACATAGCCTATGTGGAGAAGGAGGAGTCACAAATGTACTAGTCATGGATGACATGCAACAAGATCAGTAGAGGAAGAACAACTGGATATAATGCAGGTGGGGCATCTGAGGGAGACCTGGTTCTTAAGTTAGATCAGACAGTAATAGAACCTTTAAGAAGTCACTATAGAAAACTTCCAAGTATTTGACTCTCATCCCAAGAGAGAAAATACAAATAAGAATAACTTGGAAGTTCCATGTATTTTGCAAAATGAAATTATATCACATGCCAAAATACATCTCAGTCATTACTACATCTTTTGATTTCATCAAACTATTTGAGTAAATGGATAAAACAACCTAAGATCTTCCTTGAGGAGAACCTGTTAGGTTTTCTTTTCTTTTCTTTTCTTTTCTTTTTTTTTTTTATTTATGAGGGGGTGGGGAATGGGCACATCAGGGTTTCTGGCCACTGCAAACAAACTCCACATGCATGTGCCACCATGTGCATCTGGATTACATGGATACTGGGGAATTGAATTGGGGTCTTTAATCTTTTGCAGTCAAGCATCTTAAGTGCTAAGCCATCTCTCCAGCCCTAGATTATCATTTTAATGGGTTAGGAGGAAGTGGTGGTACTCTCTGACTTCCTACACAGAGGTTAGAAAGACAAGTGATATCTCAAAAGCAGATTTCTGCTTAAGAACATTCTGATGAAACTGCTTCAAAGACAAAGCAGTCTGGGAAAAAAAGATGTGAAAATCTGGGTTGCATCTTAAACAGTAGATGGATGCTGCTTGGTTTGATTTCTGAGGAAACAAGTATTTGAAAAAAGCTCGTGTAGCTTTTAAAAGCTATAGAACTAACATGAAAACTCTCATGGCTTCTATTTCCTTAAGGAAATAGTTTGGGGAACAGTAAAAGCTTTAGATAAATGTCTAAGATAAAATATTCTCTGACATCTTCAGATGTTTATTCTCAAATTTTGATTATGCATCACAAAATTAATGTGGTTAATTCAGACAGAGTTACGGCTAAATTCTGGGATTAAAATTTGAAAACTAGCCAGATATATTTTCCCATATTAAAGGAAAATAGGCTGTAGGTGCACAATGTTTAAAGCTATAATATAAATTAATACTGAAAAAATTAAAATACATTTCAGAATATGAAAAATTAGAATATATAATTTTTTACTTCCACTTACTACATGATTTGTATATTTGTGTATGTGAATTTTGACATATGACATATATGGAAAAGTAAATAAACTGTAACTTTGATGAATTTTCCACACAAAGTGGAAGTGTCTAAAACTCAGGATAGAATGCTATGCACTATTCTTTATCATATGTGCAGATAAAAGAATAGAGGCACCAAGTGCTCTTTCTTCACCTACTTCAAGTGACATCTGGGACAAATATCATGAAATGTTTAACACAGATCCTCATCACTGCCCTGAGGAAAATGTCAGATTCCAAATTTTAGAAAGTGAAGCTTATTGGTTGATGTTTTGCAGTGGCAAGGGGAAAACGACTTTACTTTATTTTTAAAGAAATCTATGTTTCGGAAAAGCTCTAGCTAAGTCAGCAGAAATAAACTGTGCTCAGAATTCTCCTTTAATTACTGAAGAGCAGACTGCTAAGATTTTAAAGCTACATGCCATTATAGCTGAATAAAAATCTCTCTAATCCCCAGTGGAGTTAAAAGGAAGACTACTTATGTGAGTCCCTATTTTTATTTATGTTGATTCATTTTATAAGGTCATCAATAATTTAATGTTCAAAACTAATAAGACTCAAGAATATAAAATGGGCTCGACACATTATGGTCATAAATGTTTATAAGTTTCAGACATTTTACTGATGAGTAAGTTATTTATTTCCAAAGCATCTTTATAAGACTTCTCTACATTCATCAGCAGTTTTGTTCTGTAAAACACTACATTAATCTGTGGTGCTAGAATGCAAAGAAGGAACAGAGACCAGTCTCCCCCATCTTTAGAACACACTGCATTCTAAATATGAACTAGCATTTAGCTCTGCACGAGCATGTTCTTCTCATTTGTTAGAATAGAAGGTATCTATAACATGACACATTCTTAAGAAGAAAGTACCCAGTATGCAGACACTTAACAGTGTGGCAAATAAAAACGCTTAGGGCTAGGGAGGAACCTACTACTGTGGTCGAACTACCGCCTATATATCTGCACTTGTTCCCATCGACCAGTACTGCTTAAAGCCTCAATCACAGACGTCCCATACTATAGTGGCCAGAGATTATTGCAGATATGCATAGCTGGCAAAATTGTTGAGAATAAATGCTTAGTGTGTGTTCAGTCTCACACAAGACATCTGAACCACCTCCTCCAAGGCTCAGGAAACCTCAGTGGAAGAGGGGACAGAAAGAATTTAAGAGCAGGAGGTTGGAGAGGAGGGCTGTGAAACACTGTCTTCTGGATATGACATGGCTGCTACACTCATGACCTCACAGAAGCTGTGGTTTCCTGCACCAGATTGAGCCTGTCAACATTTCACCATCTATGAAGGAAAGACCCAGAGCTGGGTGACAGCGAATCAGGTTCATCAGTGGTGTAGCCAGTGGTAAGTTGCCCATTCCATAGTAAATAGCCTTCCACCCAGGACCAAACCAGTAATCTTTATCTAACTCAATGGCTTAGAAAAGTCATTAAACTTATATGGGGATTGATGGGGGGTGGGAAAGAAGGGTGTTGATGGGAGGGGGACGTGGATAAAACATGCTTAATAATTAGAATTTTCTGTCACAGGGGATTAAGCTCAATTTATCAGCAACATTCCTAGATAAGAGCCTTCACAGATATGACAAGTGTTACCTTAGGGAAGGGCAGAGTTTACAAGTCTTTTCCTGTACTTCCCCCATCCCTCAGTTTCCTCATTTATAAAAACAAGGAGAAGTGGAAAAGTAAAGGAATATAGCATATGTATATATAATGACCACACAGTCACATGCTCAACAAGTAATTTCCATCCTTTCTCAAGAGTATGCTTCTATGGAGTCTTAGCTTGATGTTCAACAACTTTTTGGGATTTTCATTACTATTCACTGGTGTGGAGCATATTAGAGCTTATAACATATTTTAACATTATTTTTTTCATGAATACCTTTTCATTCAACACACTATTGTAGCAACTACAGCCATGTTACATACATTTTTAGTAAGTGGCTATAATCTATATTTTTCTCTGGGTAAATTATACCCTTCGTTTTGATACATTTCTGCTCCCTGCTTCAAGCAGACAATATTCCTCTTTTCATTCTCAAAAAAGCTATAATTAAGAGATTTTTTGCTAGGCTTTGGAAGATAGGTCTTAACTAAACTCCTCTGGAGCAGCTTGTGCTTAGCTGATGCTTCAGTGGGAACAGGTGTGGTCACAGAGGAAGAATGCACAAGGCACTTGCAATATAACATTTTGTTGATGCTCTTCTTGCGCCATGAGGTCGTTTTTGAATCAGAAGTGGCTGAATGGGAAGTTGAGCCAAGTCTAAGTACTTTTCTGTAGAGGTGGGAATGACTGAGTTTCCTTACGTGCAGTAAAGCTTCATAAGAGGTCAAAGGGAAAGCCATCCTTCAGTGTGATGTCTAGCTCAGAGCTGAACTAAATTATACCAGAAAAGCTGGAGGTAAGTCTGGACTGTGTAACACTTTCACTTAGCAGCAGAGAAACTAAGTTTCAAGCTTGCTTTTCATAACCATAAAAGATATATTCTCACTATACTCCCATTACAGGAAATTACTAGTAGAAAGCAAAAGTTATGATCAGAATTGTGCCTCTCCCCACAAAAAATTAGATGTTTAAGTCCTAACCTCTAGGACTGCAGAATATGATTTTGGAGACAGTTTTTAAAGAGGTAATTCAAGATAAATGAGGACACTTAAGTGGCTCCTAATCCAATAAGACCTGCGTCCTTTCAAAAGCAATCAAGACACATGTACACATAAAGGCCATAAGAGGACAGCCATATACAAGCGAAGAAGAGAAGTGTCAGAAGAAACCAAATCCAGGCACACCTTGAGATCTCAGACTTTCAGCCTCCAGAACTGTGGCAGAATAAACTTGTGCTTAAGGTACAGGATGTGGTACTTACTATAGCATCCCCAGCAAGCTACAGCATCCCAAAGTATTATAATGTTTTCTCACTTTACATCTAAGCTGAAGAGTTCTCCCTTCCAGGGAGGGGGATAAAAACCTCTACAACTAATAACACGGTAAGTTGAATAATTTCCAATTTCCTAGAATAAATATTACAGGATTTCTGGCAGAGCTTTTATTTACATAACATCTTATAAAAGTCACTAGTTTATGAAGACACTGGATGGCTGGGCAAGGCAAATAGTAAGTAACTGGACCTGTGGGTGAGTAGCAAGACCTGTATCTTTATACAGGCAAATCCCAATGTTATTCCAATACACTCTGCCACAAATTGGTATTTTTCACTTAGTCAGGATTTAAATACTATTGTTTTACCTAAAGTTCTGGGACTGCTTGAAATTTCCAAAACAAGTGATACAATAAAAAAATTCATCAAAATTCAAATGTTCATGTTGAAATGTTCAGGTGAGAAATAGGGCAAGCATCTTTTCCTTATTTCTACCCAAACACAACAAGAAATAGCTTCCCACCAGCAGCCACTTGGGCCAGAAGTCCCTGTAAGGTGTTGAAACACAGTACTGTGACAATAATCACTTTCCCACAAGCTTTTAGACATTCTGGAAGGCCAGGAAAATTAGCCTCTTTAGATTCTTTTCAGTCTTAAAATCTGACATGGCTAAGAAGTGACATCAAATATTGGGCTTTTATTAGTTTTATTAGACTGTATGGTTAAGAGATGTAGAATGAACTGCCCTTTAAAGTGATATAGCTTTAGGTTATCTAGAGCATAGTAGAAAACTTTTACAAACTCATCATAATCCTTCATTGTGTAATTTTTCCTCTTATATATGTTAAGTATTAACATTCCCAATCAAAAATTATGTTAGTTAGACTTATTATGCTAGGTGTGATAATAAAAGACTAAGATACATTTAATCTCCAACCCTATGAGATAGGAGGTATTTTTAATTCTTGAGTCTGTCTTCATTAAGCATATTTAATTCTTCACATTAGATTTGAATACAAGTACCTCCAAAATCTGAGCTAAAGTAAGACCAGGGCCACTACAAATCAATGCCTAAGTATGAAAAACTTATCTACAGAAGTGTCCATTCTGGAGTATGTTTTATAAATGAGGCAAGGGAATAGATAACCTCATGCCTCAGTCAAGTTGCCTAAGAAGCAGTCTTACTACTATTCTCTAACAACCTTTGATTCCATGACTCTGAAGCCATCTTCTTCTATATGTGGACTTTGCTGTTGGACAGTTAATAGGTCCATCACCCAGGTCAACATCTGGTCTACTTTCAACAGGTACATCACCCAGGTCAACCATCTGGTCTACTCACAACAAGTCCATCACTCAGGTCAATATCTGGTCTACTCACAACAGTTTCATCACCCAGTTCAACAACTGATCTATTTATAATAAATCCATCACTCAGGTCAACACCTGGTTTACTTACAACAGGTCTATCACCCAGATCAACATCTGATCTACTTATAACAGTTCCACCACTCAGGTCAACATCTGATCTACTTACAGGTTTCATTTCTCATTACAAATTAGCAAACTTTGTTTATTACAAATTGCTAAACATGTCTTTACTAGACTTGAGGCCATAGCAGTCATAACCTCACATTCCTGATTTGGCCTCAGGAGACAGCACACGTCTCCTCTTTGATATCCCTTCAGTTCTTTCTTTTATCTTCATATCTTTCAGTTTGAGAAAGCATGAATCTGTCAGTGTACTTTTGAACAAATGAACCTTCTATGTAAGCAATTATAAAATGAAGCATCTGTCCTCCTCTATAGTTCATGGACAAGTCAAATTTCAAACCATATATATTTGGAGGGAAAGGTAATCATTTTTATCCTTTGCCAAGCAAAAGACAAACTATTGGTAGCAAGGAAGAATATTAATGCAAAAAAAGGAAAGACAATCTCATAATAAAACATTTTTAAAACTGAGTTTGCCTTTAAGAAAAACCTACTATAAAGTTTTTCTTACCTCAATAAAGATGGGCTCCAAAGGCAACTGACCCAACTGGAAAACTTCATGAGGAAATGAACAGAAATACAAGTCCACCTAGACTGGGATAACATGGCTGGCTCCCAAATCTCACTCACTTCTCAGTACCTAAGTCTGGATCTGGTTCCCAAGAAGACACACTGCTATATGGCAGGTATGTCCTCCTCCACCTGAGTCCACCATCACCACTGGTGGTAGGTTTTGCCTTATAGAATTTTATGCTGGAACTATTGTTTTATGGATTATTATGATGATAATTTCTGCTGAAATAGTAAACATGGTTACACATACATTCTCTATTTCCTTCTCTTTCTTTCCCTCTCCTACTATTACTGTATTACTGGCACTAGAGCATAGAAAGACCCACATCTGATATAGGAATGAGCTTTGAACACACTGCACAGCCTCCAGAAGTGTCTGTGAGCTCAGAAACTCTAATCAGACTACTTTCTGTCCAACTTTTTCTGGTTTAACAACATTCAGCAGCACACAGTTTTAAAACACTAACAAAAACTAGATTTGGTAATAGAAATACTTTTCAATTCCTGATTTATCACATGCCATAGATAAGGAAGAGAATTTTTTGTTTGTTTCTGTTTGAGGAATGATGAGAACATGAATAATTCTTGGAGGATGTAGGACTTAAAAAGGGCTTTGGCAAGTGGAAGGATATATATATACATACATACATATATGTATACATATATATCATAATATTAAAAAGAAGTAAAAAAAAATCCCTCTGTATCCCACCCAGTTATTTTAAACTGTGATACTAAAAAGGAGATGCTTCAAAATTCTGTGATTCTGTGAGCATATGTCCTGCTTTCCCTATGACACTCAGCTTCCTTCTGGCATACAAACAGAAATGAGGATTTGTTAGCACAGGAGGACCTTTGGAACAAGTGTGGAGAACACTTGGAAGGGACTGTTCTTCATTGTTCTTGCTCTCCTTTAACAGAACACTGTGAATGACCTTGAGCTCTACCATGTCAAGAACTAAGCTTGCCTCTTTCTCTTTTATATCCCTGTTATCCCTTTCTCCTGGCATGGTTCCCCTGACGTGGAAACCTTTATGTGAGCATTTCAACACTTATAGGGACTAAGGTTCTCTGAAGCTGGTTTGTATCATTGTGGGACTCATATTCATGCTCCTCACTCATTTCAGAATGGGGACTCAACTGACTGATTCTCTGAGGGATGAGAATTATTGTTAAAATGGGTGATTAAGAGCAACCTATAACTGTCATTGCAGAACCAACTAGTGTCACACAACTACTATATTTTCTCACTTAGTTTTAACTGTTTTGTGAGCTTCACTAGGGTAAATGGGTTATCACTTACCATTAATAAGCAGGGAACTATCGGATCCTGGATATGAATAGTTTAGACGACCTGAAGGTAAGAGAAGGCCGTTACTAATTATTCCATAGATGGCTTAAGCTTATTCAATAACAGAGCTGAATTTCATAGATGGTTTAAGCTTATTTAATAACAGAGCTGAATTGACTATTTTCAATATTCAAAGTATCTTAAAAGCTACATTATGGGACAAAACTTCGTTGTGCTAAGGAACATAGGGAATCAAAGGATATATCAACCAGCATATTTACCAAAACTCAAGAAGGGCAAATTTGAAGGTGATTAAAATAGTCCTCACAATTAACTACTATGTCACTCTAATTTCTAAATGCCCAGCCAAAGCAATTATCTTTATACCATATGTTCTGACACCAGCTCACAATAATAATCTTGACATTTTTGTCCCATAAATATGAAATATTTTTCATTTGTGTTGGTTGTTACATTTTCAAAGGATGAAATTAGCAATAAGTTTCTTGTGTGGCTTATAAGAACCAGACTTATACCTATGTGTACAGACATGCCAGTGGGTTGAAATTCACATTTGGGGTAATATGTCCTGAAGGGACCTATACATTATGGAGCTATCAAAGCCCTTAACCCAGGCCCAAAAGCAGAGTAGCTCAATAAATGCTGTATTAACTCTGCTTCAAATTTTGAACTGGTTCAAAATGTTTGACCTTAAATGCCACTCACAAAAGAATTTGCAAAAATACTGGGGGGGGGGTGGGAGGCAGTGTTTTGTGTGTGTGTGTGTGTGTGTGTGTGTTGAAGGAACCACATTTCTGTTTGGAAGAATTTCTACATGTAAGTTGAAGCACACATGCTTCCTGGGTTCATTAAATGAATACCATTATGGAAAAATTTTAAGCATTCATACCCAGTATGCCCATCTGTACCCACTTTCAAAACACTGATGATGATGAGGAACCCTCAGTAAGTCTGGCTGTTTATCTAAGGGAAGGGCAGAAAAGCTTGACTGCCAATGCTCTACTATAGTCCAGCACTCTATGTTAGAAGCAGTGTGAGAATTTCACATTGACTTAGAAGTACAAATACTCCTTTAGGAAATAGCACTCATCTCTGGCCTTACAGAACTGTGATTCTCAAGAGCTATGGAAAAGCAGAAATTCTGCCAAGCCTTGAGGCTAGAACAGGCCTTCCAAAATGCCAGCAAGACCTAATCTAATTCACTGAACACTCTGGGATCCTGACCTAATATAGCTCCCATCAATCCAACAGCCACATATTTACAACTCATCAAAAGGAAGCAGTAGGCCTTCCACGTTTTACGATCCTTTATCTTCATAGAAATGAACGCATGTCACGCAAAGACAAAACTGTTCTCTCCTGTCTTTAATTAATCCATATCCCAAACCTGGAATCCAATATGTAATAAAATCAGAACCAAATAACTTTTCTAAGTTTTATAGCCAAATAAAAAGGGCTTTTCAAAATTGTTAACTATTCTCAAAATTTCACTTTAATCTTATTTAGGGAGTAAAGGGAGGAATGGAGACAGGGAGAATGTGAAAGTTAATTCTGGTGCCTAAATTTCTGCCTAAATATTGGTTCTGCTCTATAATACAGGGTAAACATTAAAATCTAATAGATTTCATTTGAACTGTTTTAACTACAGCCTGCATTTTACTTGTTACAAACATGCTGTGTTTTTCTTTTTTAACTTTAATTTTTCCATTTGACATTCTTGTACATCTATATAATGTACTTTGATCTTATTCCCCTCAATTGCTAGCTCTTATCTCCTCACCCTTCCTATTACCACCCTTCTTTTCCGACTGATCCCCATCTTATTTTCATGCCTTTTTTAACCCATTGTGTTAAGTTAGGGTTGGCCACCTTATTTTTAAATAAGGATAAGCTTCAAGTACAAGGAACAAGAAAACGACCCAAGTGTTAACATCCTAGAGGAAAAGTCCATTTTCTGAAATACCATAAACAGCTGATTTTCTGTAATAGATTATTCTAAGGATTTTATAATATAAAACTCTTTAGAAAATGAGCTAACAAGAGCCATAAAATATCACTTTCTTCTGTCATAAGCAGTTTTAAAAGAGGACCTAAGTCAAAACAGAAACAGAAATACATATATTGTGCTGGAGAGATAACTTAGCAGTTAAGTCACTTGCATGCAAAGCTAAAGGACTCAGATTCGATTCCCCAGGACCTACATAAGCCATATGCACAAGGGAGTACATGCATCTGGAGAATATCTGCAGTGGCTGGATGCCCTGCCATGCCCATTCTCTCTTTCTATTTCTCTCTCTTTCAAATAAGTAAATATTTAAAATAATGCATATATTGACTAAAGTTAAGGAGCAATGCTTTATTATTTTTAAAGGAAAACCCTATTCTTTTTTTTTTTCTTTTGACTTTTCGAAGTAGGGTCTCCCTCTAGCCTAGGCTGACCTGGAATTCACTATGTAGTCTAAGGGTGGCCTCGAACTCTCAGTGATCCTCCTATCTCTGCCTCCCAAGTGTTAGGACTAAAGGCGTGAGCCACCATCCCTGATGGAAAGCCCTATTTTTTTTAAAGCTAATAGTTCAGGCAAAGCCAGGGCTGTTCTATATATAACTGTAATGGCTCTTATTTTTTAGTTAAGGAAGGATAAAAATAATTAACTATGAGAACCCCCCAAAAAAACAAATTATCATAGAAACTGGTCTAGTTTCATAAAATTAAAAAAAATTTGAACTTGTCAGACTCATCTTTCGGGCACCTCTAAAAGAGAGTGAAATAGATGATTGAACTTGACAGGCACAAAAGACTGCTTAGCTCAGTTGGTGAATATGGCTCACTGCACACCTCCTAAACAGCATGCTGACTCCAAGGTGAGTGATCTTGCCCGCATGCTGGCTTGCTTGGCTTTCTGGAGACAGGAAGTAATTCTACTCTTCACCTAAGACACAACGTGACACTGAAGAGTCACTGGAGAAGTTCACAGCTGGGGCTCCAAAAGTGACGCTTGTTTTTATTTTTATTTTTTTTCAACCTAACCTTGTAATATGATTACTGTTGGGCTGGGTTTAGTTCCAGTCACTGAGAGGAAAATACAGTACGCTTGGGATGTTTGTTGAAAATAGGAATTCTTTCTGCTTCAGGTTTAAAATATAAGCAGTGACTTTAGTAAATTTTTGTACTCATTTTAAACTTACATAATGCTTCCCCAATTGTTTGCCTAATTCTGCTGTAAGTTTTTTCTACAATTAACATATCCAAAGAACTGTTTGCAATTATGGATAAAACCTATCACTTCTTTTTAGGAACTCTACCCCAAACTCCCATTATAAAGTACTATATGGAATTCATTTTTCTAGAAGCCATATATACTGTCCTATTATGCCTTCCTTTACTCTTTTCTAATATCCTCTTTGCCCTGTTGATAGTAATTTATACGAATGCCTTTGCATTTTCATTCTGTGGCTAACTTGCTGATGAGCCTCTCTCACAAGTGACAGAGTGGGTCCACATTCCTCGTGAAGGATTGGTATGCTGTCCATCTGTCTAAAGACTTTTTTTTTTTTTTTACAGCAGCTTTAGATTCACCACACAACTGAGAGGAAGGTGCAGATATCTCCCACTGGAGTGGACATCTGTTATGATTATGAACCTGCACAGGCAGTTCATTGACACCAACTCCATAGCTTACTAGCATTCATTCTTGGTGCCTGAACAAGTGTATTATGACATGCATACACCACTACAATATTACACCAAGTAGTTTCATTGCCCTTAAATTTCTCTGTATTCCACTTTCTTGTTCCTTCCTAGTACCCTCACATTTGATCTTTTTTCTGACTCCATAGTTTTTCTTTTTCTAGAATACCAATGACTGTAATCAGGAAATCAAGCCTGTAAAGACTGGCTTCCTTTACTTACTGTGCATTTAAGTTCTCTCTGAATACTCTGGAGCTTGATACATCATTTCTTTTTAGCATCAAGCAATATTCCATTGTCTTTATTGACCATAATTTATTTAGCCAATTGTTTAATGAAGGATCTCTTGGTTGCTTCCAAGTTTGGTGCTAATGAGTTAAGCTGTCATAAATATCTGGGTACAGGGTTTTATTATAGATAGTTTTCTGCAGAGGTTTTTTTCCAGGTTCACTATTTTTTAAAGATACTTTTCCCAAACAAAAACCCTTTTAAGCCGGGTATGGTGGTGCACGCCTTTAATCCCAGCACTTGGGAGGCAGAGGTAGGAGGATCGCCATGTGTTCGAGGCCACCCTGAGACTACATAGTGAGTTCCAGGTCAGCCTGGGCTAGAGTGAGACCCTACCTCAAAAAAAAAAAAAAAAAAAAAAAACCTTTTAAATTAGCAGACTAAATTTTATTTGTAGCTACATAGCAATAACAAGTCCTCTTATGTAATTGTATCAAGTACTGATGAACTCCCTTATCTCATTTACATAATAAACCTCCTTAGGGATGAGAGGTTTTTTTAACCTAGCCATATTGAGTTTCCTGTTTGGACAACAGACAAACATTCAATGAGCTCAGTTCACTGAACTTAAAACACTGGCATTTCATAAGTAGATGAAGTATAAAAAAATAATTGAGATATATGAAGATGAAAATAACTCAAGGAATATAACCAGTTGTTGGGTTGTTATTCTGATAATTCACCTAACTACAGATATAATTCATGTTTCAATACATTTAGAATTAAATTCCTGGAGGTAGGAGAGTATTAGGGTTTCAATCAAAAGAACCTATTTGGTGGGCACAATTCAATCCTTGAAGGCTCTTGGTATTGACTGTGTTATAAATATAAAAGGTAGTGCCTGATTGGCAGACTTACTCTTAAGAAGTGCCATAGTCTCTGGAGACAGTTATGACATCTTCAGTCATAGCCTTGCACACATAACGAGGAGGGCACAAGCTATATTTGGAGACATGATTCAACCTAGCCAAATATAGGCAGCTGATGCAGTGTGACTCTGGGGGAGCTACACTACCAAACTTTTCAGCCTGGAAAAAGTCCATACACCACCTAGACAATTCCATGCTAGGCATTTGTGACTTTGAGAGAATCAGTATTTACTAAACAGATAGATTTAAAATAAGGAGGAGGAGAAGGCACTCTAAAGACCAGTGTATGTTCTGTTGTATTCAAGACTCTGACTAAGCAGCCCAGTTAAGAGGTCAAAGGAGAAGACTAGAAGGAAATGTTCCGTTATATACGTACATACATACAACACATACATACATACATCTGTACATAGTCCACGTATAATGCATGCACAAATTGTCTTCATAGTCAGATAAATGTCATTTTCTGAGGAGGAACTCAGATATTATTGCTCCTAATGATTCAGCAGGCAATTATATAATAAAAGCTGGCATTTCAAACACAGTGAAAAATATCAAATGTCACATTTGCTACTGGATAACATGTTATGACCTTCTCTTTTTCACAGTCATGCTGGCATTGCTAGTGACAAGGTACAGGTCAAGAAACAATAAGAATAAACAAGGCTGTCTGGAGCATAGCCATGCTGTCCTACATAATAGCAAGTAGCAGGAAATTCCAAGTTCACTGTTTTAACTGGCCCAAGCTATGTTTACTTAGATAGCCCAAAAGAAAAGGAGAAGTTTTTAGTAAACAATATGAAAATTTTCTAATCTTCATATACATATGTGTATATATATGTGTGTGTGTTTGCATATATATATAATATACACACATACATATATATATGTACATATATATATATTTAGAGAGAGAGAGAGAGAGGGTAACAGACATATATTGTTGTTTAATTAAAATCTTCCTCCTATCTCTGCTCAGAAGTTTATTTACTTCATATTTAAGTAAAAGCAATACTGCCATAACTACTTTTTATCTTATTTTATTTTTAGTTTTTTGAAGTAAGGTCTCATTCTAGCCCAGCGTGACCTGGAATTCACTATGTAGTCTCAAGGTGACCTCGAACACACAGTGATCCTCCTACCTCTGCCTCCCAAGTGCTGGGATTAAAGGTATGTGCCACCATGCCTGGAAAAACTTTTTATTTTTATAAGCAAACACCTTTAACCACTAATCCATCTCCCTAGACCTCTCTTTGTTATATTTTATGTTTTTGTATGTGTTATATATGTGTGGGGGTACACATATTTTGAAGTAGTTCTTACTTGATAGTTCTCCATCTTATTCTTGGAGACAGTGTCTCTTGCTAAACCTGGAGCTCACAGATTCAGACTAGGTAAGTCGCAGTGAGCCCCAGGGATCCTGTCTCCACCTCCCCAGCACTAGAATTACTGGCATGTACTACTGTGTAGTCTCAAGGTGGCCTCAAACACACAGTGATCCTCCTACCTTTGTCTCCCAAATACTGGGATTAACGACGTGTGCAAGCATGCCTGGCTTAATTTTAATTTTTTTATTAGCATAAAAAGAATGGGGAGATGGAGAGATAGCTTAGCATTAAGGCACTTGCCTACGAAGCCTAAGGACCCATGCACAACTCTGCAGGTCCCATGTAAGCCAGACGCACAGGTGACACAAGCACACAAAGGCACACATGCACACAAGATGATGCACGCAACTGGAGTTCTTAGATTGCAGTGGCTGGAGGCCCTAGCATACCAATTCTCTCTCTCTCATAAAAATTACAAAAAAAGAATGGAATTTTATTATGATGTTTTTCAAGCAAATTTTGTTTTTGCTTTCCTTACCCCTTCTTTTCCCTCATACCTTCTTGAACCCTCCTAAGGAAACATAACCTCCCTTCAATGTTCATGTTACATTTCCTTTTGTCCTTCCCCTCTTCTCATAGCCTCGTGTTCCCCTCATGGTCTCCTATCTAAGTATCATATCCTATACCTGCTCTCATATCCACTTATTTACATAAACACAAACATTAAACATTAGGATCCACATATGACAGAGAACATGCGATTTTTGTCTTTCTGGGCCTAGGTTACTTCACTCAGCATGATTTTTTTAGTTCTATAAAATTTCCTGCAAATTTCATGACTTCATTCTTCATAGATGAATAAGATACTTTTAGAATGATACACTCCTGCCTTTACACACCTTCTGTTTTAATCAACACTGCCAGAGACTCTCAGCAAGATGGCGCTGTGGGGATCTGGACAACATACAGCAAGGCTTTAGGCCCATAATAAATACACTGGTAATGAATCCAACTTTGTACTTACACAAATGCAGAACCAATGTCAATATGACCTTATTCAATAATCCCTGTAACTTATAATGTTTAATAATTTATACCACTGACTAAAAATAACAGTCAAATCAAAATCTACGACCTTGTTTGCCCCCGACTTCTCTGTCCTATAACCAACTTCCCATAACATTTCTACGTAAAATCACGAAGGAAGAACTGGCTGAACTAATATCAGCTGAGAATCTTGTTCCTTGCCAGCCACTTACAATTCATTAAGCACACACCAATTATTCATAATAAAAGAAAGGCTTTCTATGGAATGAATCTGGCTGTCAGAATCAAAGCCAGGAAAACCCTTGAATCCACGTCTATCCTCTGTCCACTCCGCATTTCCCTTCTCATACTGGGCACTCCTGCAATTCAGATTCACTGACTCATAACATCTACTTCTGGGTCACTTCCCCTGTGGAACGCCCTCCTCCTCTGTCTCCCAGTGTCTTACCACACAAGCCCTGCCCCCACAGGAGTACCCTCTTCAGCCTCACACCATGCACCCTCTGATTCAAATACTGCTGCCTGCTCTATGAGCACCCTTAGCACTGTGGCTCATCTCAAGTCACCTGCTCAGCTGAAAAATCTTTGAGGAAAGACCTTCGGTCTTGCATTCTAGACCCTGGAATAGAGAAGATTACTCAGTAACTAGCTACTGAGTGAATAAAACAAAGGCAGCAACTGGTGGTGTGTCTGCCTTGGAAGATCCAGTAAGAAGGAGAGTCATAATGTGCCATAGAACTGACCTCATGTTCCTTATCCTTTCTGAGTATGAAATTCTTGTTTCTCACAGCCATTGTGAGGTTTTCCTGAGATAACTTTGCAGAAAAGACCCTCTCCCCCCACCATATACCACAGGTACCTAATTAATACTAATTTCTCTCCCTCCCAACTACAGACCTAAGGTAAGCATCACTTTTCTACCTGTGAGAGAAAGAAAGACGGACAATTTATTTTGGCTAATACGTACTCAACTGGAGCCTTGGAAAAGGGAGGGGTAATCTAGAAGAGTTTTCAGTTTCAGAGAAATGAAAGTTTGCTAGTATCCTTGGTTACAAACACGGACATAATTCTCTGAGAAAGAAAAGAGGAAAAATGAACTCTTTACTTTTATTATAGGCAAGCTGGCAAGGTAAGGGAAAGATCTTAGAAAACAAAAACTCTGAAAACCAGGAAGTGTCTTCTTTCTACACCAAACTTCAAATTCAATCTTAAATTGTGATGGAATAGTTACAAAGAGACTGACTTGACAGTGGCAGAAGAAAGCTTACCTACAAAAGTAAACGTTCTGTAGACTGAGGGAGATTTCACTAAAGGAAGGGGTTAGCTCCAGGGTGGTACAGAGGTGCAAGGTCTAAAGACCTGATGAGTTTTAGAGAGGAAAATATCTGAAGAGAAGCTCTGTAGAGCTGACCCAATTAAGGAATTCAAAAGATTTCCGACTGCCAGGAAAAGTGACAACACACCCAGCAGCAGGAAGGCTATTTTTATCCTCGCCAGAAACCTCTGACTTGGAGGCTGCATTGAGGGGACACAGCAACAAGATAATTTACCTTAAGAGGATGATATGATACCAGTGATTAATGACAAATTTTCAAACTTAAAAAAGCTAGGCACCTAGGCTGGAGAGATGGCTTACCAGTTAAGGAGCTTGCCTGCAAAGCCAAAGAACCCATGCTCAACTCTCCAGATCCCATGTAAGCCAGACACACAAGGTGACACAAGCACACAAGGTTGCACATGTGCACAAGATGGCACACGAGTCTGAAGTTCTATTATACTGGCTGGAGGACCTGGCATGCCAATTCTCTCTCCTATAAAAAAAAATACAAAAAAAAAAAAAAACCTCTAGGCATCATTTTTTTGCCTCAAATTAAACCAGCCAAAGCCAGCAGTAGCATAATGGAAAGAAAAGAGCAATAGGTAGTAGAATTTTTTTTAAGTAATCCAGAAAAAAAAAATCAAGGCAATCAATTAAAATTCTCCTCTCTTACAAAAAGGCTGACTGAAAGCAGCATGGGCTGTGAGAGGCCCATCTTTAAATAATCAATGAATAAACACATAATTTAAAAACTTCCCACAATGTAAAATGACTTTGAGAAATGGCTCTGTCTTGACCTGAACATAAACTGATGAAATCCCTGAGACTCCCAGACTAAGTCACTACTCATCATCAAAACTAATAATGACAGAGATAAGACTTAAAAGAAATCTAATCAGGTATTTCTCTGACCATAGAAACTAAAAAGAAAATAATGAGTGATTTCATTATTGATAGCCATTATTTTAATGCCATTCCTATGCTGCTGAACACTTGCCCTGAGAACTAGTCACTACAGGCCCTCCCCCAAACAAATGCATTAAGACACTAGGTGACTCTCTGCATGTGAACTGATCATTAATTCTAATCACATATTTAATGCACATGAATTACATACTTAATGTAAGAATTCTACTGTGTTATTTCTCAGAAGGTCCAGCCCCTATTTTCTTTTATAGATATTTAAGGCTCTGGGTCTTGCTCATTAGCCTTCAAAATTAAATAACAAATAGGCTGTCTCAACATCTCTGCTAATGACTTGGAAAATAAGCTTCATGAGGCTGAGTCTTTCTTTGCAGTGCCTGCTGTATTCCAGAACCCTGTGACAGTGCCTTGTGCACAGCACAGACTTGGTGTATACTTGTCCTAAGAAGGGCTTCTTCATAGACACAAGCAGAGTGCAGGTGGCTAGGGAGAGCAGTGTCTCTGAATCACCTGGGGGACATGCTAAAACCCTGAGGCAGCCTTGATAAATCAGGAGCCAACGTGGTAAGTTGCTTTGATGATTCTATCTTGACCTCTATTCTTTAATAGGAAACCAGAGAATATGAGAACCACCTGTCTTATAGAATATTGTTATGATAAAACACAGGTTTTTAACTGAACTTCTAAATTAAATAAATATTAAATCCTACTCTGTGGAGGCATATTAAACCAAAATTGCTTGAGTTTTTCCTTTCTTCAGGGCTCCACAATAAATGCCCAAACCTAAATAAATAAATAAATAAATGACCAAACCACTGAGCCACAAGCAAGAGGCTATGTGTTCCTATGTTAACCCTCAAGGTACCAAGCAGCTGAGTGATGATATAGAATCTATTACCCTTTCTGAGTTTCAACTGTTTGAACTATAAAACGGAGACCATAAAATTCAAATCAGTGTTTTCATAAGAATTTAGGTAAAAGACTATTTTCCACAGGGTCAGTGAGTGAGGAAAACAAGTGTCTGAAGTTCCCTTCCATGTGGAACTGTGTGTCTAGGGCTGTCCATACAGATGCTCAGGTGCTCCTCAAAGAGGGAAAATACATAAGAAGTGTACCTCATAGAGAATGGACACATTCAGAATTTGGGGAGCTGGAACATGGGCAGAGCTTTTAGATGTAAGATGAGGGTGCTTGGCTAGCTCAGTGGAAGAGCATGAGGCTCTTATGAGTAAAATGATACAAACCACGTGGCTTAAAGAAAGTGTTAGTGGCACCTCCCCCTCCCTCTCCTCACAAGAATTATTCCACACTGCCAGGGCAAATTCATTCTCCTAGTTATGTCTCAATGGGTAAACAACTGGCTTCAGGTACAGATATGAAATTTCCAAGTGCTATTTGGTGGAATAATAACATAGTGTAAGAAGAGTGATGGTGATGGGTTACATTCTAATGGCAGAAGAATAAAGAAGAACAATTAGGGAAGGTCTCCAGAGGGATCTGATAGCTTTTAAAGAACTTTATTTCTATGTGGGCAAGTGTAAGTATGCATGAGTGACCACATGCCTGGGTATCTTACTGCTGCAAATGAATTCCTGTCAGCTTTATGTAGGTGGCAGGGGAATTGAACCCAGGTTGGCAGACTTTGAAAAATGAGTGCCTTTGACCACCAAGCCATCTCCCCAGCACCATATATCATAACCTTTTATAACTCTTAAGACCTATGTGAGCAAAATGTTTCATAGGAGCTTGCTCCATGGTAAGTGAAGACCCCCTACCACATCCCAACCTAAAAAATGCAAGTCAAACAATTAAAATCTCCACAAACTAACAATACAAACTCAGAGACAAATGTATGTAACTGCCTTACTGCAGCATTCAGATGCTTTTGCAGGATAAGCATACGAATGTACATGGCATAGCTACCATTTAACCAGAATGCCTGCTTAGTAATGGGATCACAAGGTCCATCAAGTAACTCTAAACTGAAGAAGCCCATGGCTCACAAATGCATAAGAGAAACATTTCATAAGGCCAAGTGTAAACAACTGTTCAGCTTTAGAAATAAATATTCCCACAACTGACTAAATCTGACTGACTTCTGATTGTTTCCCTTCTACAAGCTACTCAATACTAAGTGCTGCTGCATCTGTGCTCACATGATACACATGTGCTTTTAGTCACTTTCCATTTTATAGTGTATGACTGTTCATAAACGCTAACGGGAACTTAATGGAAATGTTCAACCCCCTCCATTTACAGGTGAGGAAATCAAGGTCTAGAAAAAAAAATGACCAACCCAAGGGCACATCACTGGTAGTAGAAGTCAGGTTTGAACACAATCCCAAAGGTTTCCCTTTTTATTTCTTAATATTTCAGGAAATCTATTATATGCTAACAACTTCTGATCATTAGAACAAAAAGATTAAATAGTCAACTTAAAAATCTCTATTTAATCAATCATACCAGACATTTATTACTTAGAGTTTTATAGCCATTAGAAATTAGATATATTTCAACTTCCTTGTAAACATCTATTAGTCATAGATGCTCTTCAGAACAAAGATTTGCACTATATCACGGTTTTCTCGAGTACTAAACATGGTCTTCTAATTGGCTGATTCGGTATTGTCTTAATGTGTAACATCTGGCATCTGCCCAACTGTGTTCCAAAGAGATTGTAGAACTGCTTTCTCCTCAGAGTTCCACTAATGTTCCTAATAGACTGATTACTAGGTAAAACCCAGAGTAAAACAAAGCTTGGCTTTTAAAAGTGAATGGACTGGTGTGGGACTGAATTCAGAGCCAGTCAATTAGACAAAATAATGAAGCCCACAGGCAGCATGGTCATCTCAGCATGTTTATCAGAGCAGTAACAACCAGTTTACATTGTCTGAAAACTTACACAAACTGTACTGCTTCACAGCAACAAATTCACTGCAGTTTTTGTTTGTCTTACTTTTGTTACTTTTTTTGTAAGCTTTGGTAGGGAGGACAAAGAGGCAGTATGAAAAAAAAAGAAATTCATAAATCAGGCATATACAGCTAATAAATTAATAAACTACATACAATATTTAGGTAAAAATGCACATCAAAAAGTAATTTTGTAGCAGCCTGTAAACTGTTTCTCCTTCCGGTTGATAAATTAGATGCAAAGAGCATCATGGATGTTTTCATGACAGCTATGACTCCAACAGCATTGTTTTCCCCAGAGGAAGGCCTGAGGATCTTTGTAGACAAGAAAGGCTTATTAAACACATATTTATATACAAGGCTATCTTGGTAGCTGTCATAAAATGAGATAGCAAGAATTATCTCTACCTAACTTTATAGAAATTTAATTTAGAAGGAAAAATTGAAATAAGTCATGCCATCCAAAGATATGCAATGTACATATTAGTTTGGACAGGGGATAACAGCAACACAGTGCCCTTCTTCTTTTATACAGTAAGGGTCTCTAATATTTACCACTGACACACTGCTGAGAAAGCCTGGAAAAAATATCATTCAGTCTTCACCCTTGCATGTAGAATATTACTATGTTTGTCTGTCACCTTGCAAAACCCATGTTTACCTAAGTTGTACCCAATACTTAATGTGACAGTGTAATCCATCAAGAAGAAAAGCAATTGCTAAATTGTTATCTGATTTTTGCTTGTTTTCTGGTTTGTTATCTGTAAATGTTTCATTATACCATGTTTTGTTTATTCCTTCACCCTCCTCTAAATGTGTGTCAAACAAAATTAGGTCACAATAGCCATAGAATGAGAACCTTAATTGAAAAGAAAAAAATGTTTATAAAGTAAATTGAGTCTTTTAAAGAAGTGATTACAATTCTAATTTTTATCACTACGTTCCCCTTGCCTCCTTTTGTCTCCCATGTAGAGTCATAGTTGTGACAATGTTTTAGGGGGACCATGACTGCCCCATTTCACAGACCCAAAATAGAATTCCTATGCTTGTTCAGTGTTCAAAATGAAAATAAGGGAGCTAAATAATCATGGTAACCCCAAATCTGAAATAGTGTAGCTGCACTGTTCCAAGTCTACACCTTTGTAAGCTGCTTACACGGGGCCTGCAGAATACAATAGATCTCAATGGACAGTAAACCTGAAAACAGATGGCTGTCAGAAGTCAGAGGAGGCTTTGCACCAGCAGTAATACTGAGAACCATGTAGTCACATCAGGGATGATAAGACAAATTCTCCCTTTGTGACAATTGCTTATATGACTTTCATTCAGAACCCATAAAAACAAGGGTCAAATATTCTACCACAGGGGATCATTACTTCCAATGTATGTACATAAACAGGGACATGAGGATCTGGCCAGCATACAAGATGGGCTCTGTTACAAATTGAGTTTGTTTTAGTGCAGAGGCAGAGTGACAATTACCTCAGTCCAATTCTGTGAGTTAGTCAGTGTTCACATGTTATATTTGTGCTCCAGGCATTTCCCTTTTCCATCCTCCCTAAATACAACAGATAAAACCTCAGCAACCTCCAAATCTGAAAAAGTGTAGTCAGACCAAGTCCACACCTCTGTAAGCTCTGCTTACACAGGGCCTGCAGAGTACAATAAATCTTGATGGTCAGTAACCCTGAAAATATAAGGCTGTTCAAAATTCAGTGGAGGTCTTGTGTCCGCAGTAATACAAAGAAAAACCTGCCATGCAATTGTGCCCTCCTCTACCTCACACCACGGAAGTTACTTCAACACCAAAGCTCATGAGGGTCTCATCCCACTACATAACTGAGCAAAAGAGAAAAAAATGTTAAGGAAGGCCCATGTCCCTAATCATGAAAGAAAGCATGAATAAAGAGAGGAAAAACTACATCAAAACAGCCATACACAAGGTTAACTGCAGTCCAGTTTAAGCTGTACTCTGCTGTATCCCTTACTCCGTGACTCGAGCTGTGAAAGGTGAGGCAGTGTTCTACTTGGGAGACCTCAATCACCGTGCTGCTTGGAGTTACTTGGTACCATTCAAACAGAACAAAAAAAAAAAAAAAAAAAAAAAAAAAAACCAGTATAATCAGGAAGGCTCCAGCCAAGTAGCAGGGAAACTGTCTGGGTGAGTCTGAATCTAAACACATGAGATATTTAAAGAAACTCCAATTTGTCAGAAAATACTAGATACCATGAAATAATTTATTGTGGAAAAAAAAGTGCTGTCTTGCCTTTTCCTTTTTCTTCCTTCTTAGTGGTATTTTGTATCCTACCCAGTGACATGTGCCTTACAGGAAAATGTGTACTTACTCCTTTAGAAGTGTCAGCAGGGTGAGAGTACACGTTATCTAAGTGGCCATGGGCCAACTGATTTAAATAGAAAAAGGTCAAATACTGTAACATGCACACCAACACATACATTCCTACTTTAAATAAATCATTCTGATACTAAAATAACCTATTTTCTTCAGGGCCCCTTTTATTTGTGAAATTTTTATATATGCCCAAATCATTTCAAGTTTATAACACATGATATAACTTCAATAAATGACCAAATGCAGTCCTATATTTAGCAACTTGCAGCACGTTTTTAGACTTAGTCTACATAAAGTCAGCACCTAGATCAAATCCATTCTAAGACATATGAATATCAGTTCACTGAAGTGAAAAACTAAGTGACTGCAATTTGGAGTCTAAGAAGACTAAGAGAGAACTGCATATTTTAAAAAAGTGTTCCCAGCTATGCTTTCAACTTTTTAAAAAGTAGTACTAAATGCATTCTCTCCCACCTACAAAGATATAGAATTTACATAATTATCCCAACCTTCACTCTTTTATAACAACATAAATCTTACAAGAACAAGAATGCCTTAATGAATGAGTATTGTGTTCTAAACTTCAATTGAGTGTCACGATCTTCTTCTAAAGAGAGTATTATAAACTCTGGCAACAAGAGAGGCACAGATGGAATATCACTTGCCCACTTGTTGAAACATTTGTTTCAAGCAAATTTAAGAAGATGAAAATCATAGGGGAAGGGCTCTAAGTGTAATGTATAAAGAAAGTGTGTTTGAAAATGTGAAGTGCCATGGCACCCCTGGCAACTAGGAACTAATGCACAACATTTTGGTGCAGATCCACAGCTCTTAAACTTGTACTAAATGAATGTGGGAAGGAAGCAAGGCACAAATGCGGCTCCTCTATGAGTCCCTACATAGTCTACATATGGACTAGGTTTCCTGGGCACTAGGGCCAGGCCCTCTCAATGATCAGTATTGTTTACATGCAGACTGAGCATTTTAAATGCCTCAAACTCACAGGGAAGTGTGGCTGATAATATGTTGAGTCCCATTCCTTCCAAAAACTGAAAGCAAGATATATTCTTTAAAAAATGTTAAAAGACTCCATTTTCACCATATTCAAAAGAAATATGTTATCAACTCATAATTTAGTTAATAATCTGAAGAATTAGAATGTTTCAATAATTTGTAAAAAGACTTCACTTATTCTTGCAATAATGTTGTTGTCTTATTTTAGCTTTCTAGTGAACCAACTGGGTATTAAACTGTTTTCCTATGTCTGATTTAAAATACTCAACCACTCTCATGAAACTGAGTTATCTGATGGCTAATGAATGTCAGCACTACTTTTATATCTTTATCCAGTGCTGTAACTCTGTAAACTACTTGTTTCACTTCTATGACCAGTAACTCTCTTCACACACATGTCAAAAAAAGATCCATAATTTCCAGAAGTCTCTGCTACTATATATTATATATACTCAGTAAAACACTGTCTAACCTATGCATAAGGAGGCTGAGAGTGGCTGTACTCACATGAGGCTTTAATCTACTTCATGTTGCTCCAATTTTAAACAATAGGTACAAATTTCATAAACAAGAAAAAAAACCTAAAAACTACAGTAAGAAATAATTCTCCCAAAATAATCACCTGGGAGCCTATAACAGGTGACTATTTCTCCATCCTGGAAAAGAAAGTTCTTCATAACCCTAATAATATTATACTAATGTACTAGTTGCCACGTGAGATCAAAATTCATAGTCAGTCAGGCTCTTGGCTTATGTCAGGCCATAGGGAACAAGCTTCTGTGGACTGTCACTGGCACTAGTGATAGAGAAGGTAGTGAGTGCACAGTTTCCAGGATAAAAATAACACAAGGACCTGTCATCTGGTCACAGAAAGTACACAAAGATAAGGCACAGGGAGGACCCTTTCCTCCCCAAACAGCTAACCCCAGGACAGGGAGCAAATGATAGCAGCTCAATTCTTAGAAAAAAATAAATTGTAAAACAAAAACCTGAAGTATGTTATGAAATTAAGTTGAAGTCCTTCTTTTGAACAGTTGCTTTAAAAAAAAGTAAAAAGGATGAAAGGCTCCCAAGAAACAAGCTAAAATCAACAATAAACTCATCAAAACTGGATTTGAAGGGCCCTAGGCATATGAAGCATCACTTGCTTGTTGATAACAAAAATAAAAACTTGAACCCCTATTAGATCAAGGCAAAACTGTTTCTGAAAATAGAAAACACAAATTCTGTTTTATAGATATGCTATGTCAACAGATTCAACTTGTAGTTTTCTATCAATGTTAGGCTTTATTATTTGAACATACACTTATCTATGAAGAACTACAAATAAGAGATAAAAAAATAAGGTCATTAATAATGTTTTATGAAGTTATCATTAATATAAAATAAACCCAACTACAAAATATGATGAAATATTTTAAGCACAATTTTCAAATTATTCCTCTTAATTTCTTTTTTCTGAGAGGAGTATTTTCCAGAAAAATTAATGCTAATTTTCTACTTTCTGCTTTCAAGAAAGCAGAACACTAGCAGGACAATTATTCAATTTATTATAAAATTGGATTTAGATGCCTATTTTAGAAGGTAATACATCATTTCAAGATATTTAAATTTTATTATCCTCTTGAAGCAAGATCTCAAAACCAAATCACTATTACAAACAAATATAGTCATTCTAAAGGAAGAAAGCTTGATAAAGGTACAAGTAGTTCTCTGAGCAAAACTGAATTTTGCTAGAGATAGACCACAATGGCTTAAGATTAAGGATTTTTTTTTAAAGACAAGCAGAATTATAGACTAGCACTGTAGGACTCTTATAGATGCATGCTATCCTTTAAACCTCGCAATTGCCACATACCCTACAAGCAGTTTCAATGAAGATCTGATGCCAAACCCTGGATCTTTCCACTCTGCCACACTGCCTCACAATTCACAACCTTATGTGCTCCTTACACTCACAGACTGTGTCAACTACATAGAACCTTTTCTGCCACTCAGCTTTGATTATCACTACAGAATCAACTACAGAGACTTAATTTAAGCAAAAAATGGCGAGAATAAACTTGAAATAGGGAATAAAAGTGGAATTTATAAAATAATTCAGCTAACTGGAAGAAATATCCTGGCTAAAGCTGACAAGCCAAGGAGATCTTCCTGTTAATCATCTAGGAATCTGGGTAAAACTTGCCAAGTACTAATCACAGGCCATGTCTTAAAAATGCAACATAACAAATTGTAGCTACTGGTTCTTGCTACTGTTTCTGATAGAGACTTATCATGAAAAATTAGTTCTACCCATTTACTATGCCTGAATCTAGTGCAGAGGGGCTCTCAAAACCTTGCTGAGGGAATAAGTACATAAGAGTAAATTAATGTCTTTACAAACTTTTTCTGTAATTAATCCTTAATTTTGAAATAATTATATATCCATAGCAAATTATAAAAAGTAGTACAGAGAGGGCCTCATGAACCCTTTATTCAGTGTCTCCAAATGGTAGATGGAAACAGACATTTAGACTTCTCCTTGATCTTTGTATAGTTTGTATAGTTTTCCTGGTGCTAAAATGGTCTCAGACACTTTTCACCTTTATGATGAAAAAAAGAAAGTGGAAGATACAGAACGACTCCATGGTCATGGTGTTGAAAAGTGGCAAGGATCCTTTTCTTTTTTCCGATATAGAATGTGCATCTGCATTACAGTCACTCAACAGACCCTATAAGGCAGCCAGTAAGGACTTTCAACACATTCCTAAAGAACTTCCAAGTGTTACTTCCAAGTTATCCATTATATGGATTTCTTCACACCTTATTTCTTATATCTCCAAAACTCACCAAGATTTCCTCACTGCAAAGTTGATCCTTAAGAGTCTGTTGAAAATGACTAGTTTTACTGTATCAGCAATATGATGACCCAAACTCACAGAAAAAAATAAACTAGGGAGCCATCCTTAACAGCAAGCTACCTCGCCATTTCTTCCCATAATGCAAAGTTCT
The DNA here is from genome assembly GCA_036346955.1 of Dipus sagitta. NCBI lineage: Eukaryota > Metazoa > Chordata > Mammalia > Rodentia > Dipodidae > Dipus > Dipus sagitta. Next base: position 42,967,083 of record CM070777.1, on the reverse strand, counting down.
ATGGCTGGCATAAAGCAGGCAAATAAACACTGAATGAATTCATAGAAATAGATAGATGAACAAACAGATTAACAACGTAGCTGGACTGATCTAATATATCAATCATTCCAAACTTCATTCTGATGAAGAAACCTGCTTTCTAGTAAATGGAGACTTTTGGAAGGAGAAAGTTTTGTTTTGTGTAGTTTTCAGCAAAACAGAGGAAAGGTCCTTAGAAAGCAAACCTGTAGCTGACAGTTCTCAGGCTGGCTACATGTCAGCATGACCTGAGACATTAAAAAAGAACATGCCACAACTGCACCCACATGTGGCCTAGAGCCCATGCATCTGCATTCAATTTCCAAGGCTTCCAGGAAAGTATACATCCCTTATCACAAAGGGAAAACAAGAGGCCTAGCCAAAACCTGAGTGTCTTGCTAAAGATAACAGAGCTAGTCACTAACAGACCTGAAGCCAAAATCCAAGTGGGAAAAGTACTGCTTTTTACCATAATGTATACAAAAAATTCAAAAACTATGAAATGTAATTTAATCAAGAATGCTGACCATTTTTTAAAATGTGAAACTAAGTAAGAAGTTGTCAGCATTTGAACACTTCTGGTATGGAGTCATTGTCACAGGGCAGAAGCATTCCTCTGGGGCATTAAGTTTCATAGCTGAGACGTAAAAGATGGTGTATGTCTTTGAATTAACTGCCTGCTTCTAGCAATGAGGCCTATTTCAGTACTCTTAATTGGTCCTGATGGTTCCTACTGTAGATATCCATCAAATAAATTTGACTTTTTAGCGAAAAGAAGTTCATGTATAAAACTGATGCAATTTTGATCCAAAATGACTCAAGAATCGTCACCATATTGCTCATCAGATTAAATAAATGCTTGAACTATTTACTAAAATAGAAGTTACATTTATCAACTTACCTTTAATGGAATCATTTTCAGCTCTCATTATATCAATAAGTGAACTCTCCAGCGAGTGCATATCAAATGTCCTGGGGCGGTCCTGTAAACACAAAGAGCCACAAACCATTTAAAATAGCATTTCCAGGCTATAGCTCAGTGGTAGAGTGTTGCCCTAGCATGGGCAAAGCCCTAATTCAAGTCCCAGTACCACAAAGCACACATAAATGTCATTTACCTGTTAAAGAGAAAATGGGGCTGGTGAGATAGCTTAGCAGTTAAAGTGCTTGCCTGTGAAGCCTAAGGATTCAGGTTCGACTCCCCAGGTCCCACATAAGCCAGATGCACATGGTGTATGTATCTGAAGTACATTTGTAGTGACTAGAGGCCCTGCCATGTCCATTCTCTCTCTCTCTCAAATAAATAAATAAATAAATTAGGAAAATAATCTATACTTGATAACACATAGATGAATACTTTAAAACCACCAAAACCCATAAAAGGACACTGAGCTAATTAAAGAGTGATTTAAGTTTTTTTTTTTTTTTTTTTTTGGCATGTGTGTGTGGCATATGCACGTGTATGTGCCCATGCAACACTCTGCACTAGGGTGTGATCACCTGCAGTGGCCAGAGGGGAACCTCAGGCGTCCTACTCCATCACTCTTCTACCCATTCTCATGTGAGACAGAGCCCCTTACTGATCCCAGAGCTTGCCTTGTGGTTTCTTTCTTTTTTTTTTTTGAAAGCTCCAGTGACTCACTGGTTTCTGCTTCCCATGGTTTATAGATGAGTTTATAAATGAGTGTGGCCACACCCAGATGTTTATGTGTGTCTTGGGGCAGTTAAGCATTCTCTCAGCCCTCCTCAGGCCCTCATGCTTGTACAGTAAAGTACTTGTAACCACTGAGGCCCTGGCAATAATTCAGCAAAGCATCACTTTTATTCATAAAGCATAAACCATTAAAACAAACCTGCATAGTTAAGGACATTAATATATGTAAAAGAAATGTTCACTCTTCTCCACCAATTAAGATGGGGATGATGTGCAAAGCTTCCTAAGCTGTAACTATATCAAATTGGCACCTCTATATTCTACTTAGAATATCTATATTTTTCATAGGCCAAATTGTTAGATCACATCACTGGAAAATCATGAAAAGACATATTATATTCTTAATGAAAGAAAATTGTTTACCTATACATTACCAAGGTTGCCCTCAAATTCTAAAGATTTACTGTCTCTCTATTACTATTTAGGGCTGTATTAGCTTTTTAAAAATTTTATTTATTTATTTATGAAAGAGAGCAAAAGGCAAATAGAGAGAATGGGTGTGACAGGGCTTCTAGCCACTGCAAATGAACTCCAGACACATGTGCCACCTTGTGCATCTGGCTTTATGTGGGCACTGAGGAATTAAACCCAGGTTCTTAGGCTTTGCAGGCAAGCACCTTAACCACTGAGCAATCTCTTCAGCCCCTATATTACTTTTTAACTCAATCTTCTCAGAAGACTTTTTAAGACTATCCAGGTATGGTGATTTATACCTATAATAACAGCACTTGGAAGGCTGATATAGGAAGACTGCTGAGTTCAAGGCCATCATCCTAGGCTATAGGGTGAGTTTCAGTTCAGCCTGAGCCAGAGTGAGATTCTACCTCAAAAATTTTTTTAATTATTATTTTTTAAAATATTTTTGAGGCAAGCCCAACAGTCTGGCCTTTTTTATGAGAGAGAAAGAGAGAGAATTGGCACTCCAGGGCCTCCAGGCACTGTAAGCAAACTCCAGGACGCATGTGCCACCTTGTGCACATGTGCAACCTTATGCATATGTTACCTTGTGTGGCTAGCTTATGTGGGATCTGGGGAGTCAAACATGGGTCCTTAGGCTTCTTAGGCAAGCACCTTAAATGCTAAGCCATCTTCCTAGCCCATAATTGTTTTCTTTTAAATTAGTAATCCATATGGAACAGATACAGACATCAAAACAATTATTTTGACAGAATCTCCTCTCTCCAAGATAAACCTAGCTTGAATAATGTTGCTTCCTTATTGTGACAAAGCTTCCCTGAGAGTGAGATTAACAATAGAGACCATTAAAGCATGTCCCTCCTCTCCAAGGTAACAAAGCACAAGATTTCTAAACAATGCTGTCACTGCTTTTTAATGCAGGACAGAAGGATGCAAATCATACCTGAATGAGACAACCAAAATACACCTCAGTTTTTAGTCAATTGTAAAGTTAGGCTTGATTTTGTTGCCATTAAAGTTAAATGGAAGAAAGAGTATAGGAATAGTTGCTGGTTTAACCAAGTGAGTTTCCAGAAGGGATGAGGAATCCTAAAATATACAACATCCCAAATGCTGTAGCATTCCTCGGATGAAGGAACTTACCTTGCACTAACTAAAACTTAAGTTCAGTTTGGTAAATTAAAAGTCGATGAAAACATTTTGAAATCAAGCATGCTTCTGACTCTCCAACCAAAGAGCACTGCAGGAGTATTACAGTACAGAACAAAGCCATTCTAAAGGAATCTGACTGGCAGGGTCCTTTACTATAATTATTTTTTATTTACATGCCATTCACCCACAAGCAGGATTCTTTAGCCTTCTCTTGAGTTACATTTTCTCTTACACTATTTTTCATTTAGCTGTTGTTTTGTTTGGGCCTCATGCATGCTGAGACTATCCCCAGCTCCTAGACCCTGTATTACTTTAAAAAGTATTTTTATTGGTCTTTAACAATTTCATATATATGGTAATTTGATTGCACAGACCCCTTCATTACCCTCTCTTGTGCCCTTCTGACTCCTAATGAACTCCTTCTTCTCCCCCCCACAATATACTAGTGGGAATATCATTGAAGAGAATGACTCCACCTCCCCCAGCAACCACTCACTATTAGTAGCTCCTCGGGGGAGGAGGGGAGAAACTTAAAAACCATGATAGAATGGTGACTGTGGCCCTACCTGCAGGCCTCATGCAGGTAACCACAGCTGCTGTGAGTCCCTGGCTGCAACAGCCATGTCATATCGAAGTAAGAGTCCTGCACCATTCCTCCCCACCCTCCAGATCTCACATTCTTTGTTCACTGAGCTTTGGAGGAAGATTATATAGCTGTCCCACAAGGGGCTGAGCACTCAGCAGCCAGTTATTTTCAGCACTCTGAGCAGTTAGGAGACTGCATTAACAGCAGCCACTGCAAACAGCAAAGCTTTTCTGTCCAAGGCTAAAAGCAACACTACACTGTGAGTATAAACAAAATATTTAGAAGGCAAATTTCCCTCTGGGGTCTATGGCCTCCTCAGCCATGGGCTTTTTAGATTTTAGATTAGATATGAATTCCCTATTGTACAGCAGGTCTCAAGTCCAATGAGAAAGCTGTTGGTTAACCCCCTAGAATTCATGTCACTATAGCACCAGCAGGTAACTCTTGCCTGGCAGCTCAAGGGTTCGCAGCTGGGTGAGGCCACCAGTGACTTTTCTCCCCTGGCAGCTTGCACAGCGCCTTTCATTACCATGAGAACTAGCCAGTAGAAAGGAGACTGCTAGTTCAGTTTCAGTGTGACTTTCCACACTCTACAACCAGCAATAAAGTCATACTGTTCAGAGCTGGTGGGCAACCAAGAGTTCCAGAAATAGCCTGTACTGTGGGGAGCTTCTGGGGCTTCCTTGACCAACAGTTCATAGGGAGGTACCCCATGCCCTGCCCCTTGATTTTGTTTAATAAATAAATCCTGGCTTTTGAGAACAGCATTACCCATCCATTCAGGGTACCACTATTCATTCTGTTACTTAAATTACTGAATAAAGTAGTAGATTTCCAAATGGCTTCTTAATATCTCCTAAGTTTTTGTTAACCCTCCTCACATTCCCTTATACCAATTTTCCTCACCCTCTTTCCTGCTTAACTTTTTCCATCCCCAGTATCCTTCCTACATTACCTCGATGTCACTACTATTCCACTATCCTTCCCTTAAAGGTTCTTTCCCACCACCCCGATCCTTTTCTACTTTCCTGATCTGTACCAGTACTTCCAACTGAACATACCTGTCTAGAGGTTTGAAGCTGGGATCTCCATATGTGGCATTTTCTTTCTGAACCTTGGTTATTCCAGTATAATATCTTCCTGAGAATTTTTAAGTTTCATTTTTGTTTATAGCTAAATAAAATTCCATTATATATGGGGTCTGGGGAGATGGCTCAGTGGCTAAAGCTACTTTCCTGCAGAACCTAATGGCCCAAGTTCAATTCCCCAGTACCCACATAAAGCTAGATGCACAAAGTGGTGCATGTGTCTAGAATTCATTTATAGCAGCAAGAGGCCCTGGTATGCACATTCTCCCTCTCTTCTCTTCTCTTCTCTTCTCTCTCTCTCTCTCTCTCTCTCTCATGCAGTAAAGGTTTATTTTTTTTTAAGTGAAGTAGATTGGAGGTATAACTTGAGGTTCAGAAGTTAATACAGGTCACACTATGTCATTCTATTGTAGCTAGATTTGTACTCCTTCAGCAGTCTATAAACCATGCTAGTAGCTGTGTGAACCATCTCTACAACCAATAAAACCAGTCCTGGAAGCTAGAATGTCTCTAACTGTGTGCTTACAGTGTCCTCTGACAGCTTCCCAAGGCCTCACATCAGATTTCCCCAGTGTGACATTTATCTCAAATGGAAGATGGTGTGCCAAGAGATTCACCACCTTAAGCCACAGGACTGCTCTGAAGGGCTCAAAATGGCAGAAGCTCATGGTGATGACTTCTGCTTGCATATCACTGTGCTGTGTGTCAGGATATGAAACATGTCCCACACTTCCACATCACTGTATTTCACGCAACCCTCCCAGACACAAAGCAATTACATATTTGCTGAAACAACAAATGGATGAATTACTTCAAGCAATGTTTAAACATTTGAAATATTTCCTTTCTACTTCCTTGTTTTAAGGTTTGTTTATATATTTCCCATTTCCCATTATAGAGTTGTACGTTTTCTTTTGCCAAAATAAATAGTCGGGGTAGGGAGAAGAATGTGGTCTATCATTCTTTGTCATGGAACTCAAGCAGCAAGCAACCTTGTGAATTTCCAGAACTTGCATTTTGCCAATCACTGAATGAAGAGGATGGAAGAGAAGCAGTAGATAAGGAAATATAATAATGCCAAGGGTGAGTTTTCTTAGTATCTTAGTGGGATAGTAGATTAACTACTCCACAGCAACTTGCACCCTAAGTATAGGTGTATGTATATATATGTATGTATGTATATTGCTAAATTTAATAAACATTGACTTCTAACTGATCAAGTACATTAAACTAAAATGCTAAATGACAAGAATAAATTTCAGTTTTTTCACTTCTATCCTATTAACACTCCTAATGTTTTCCTTTAAATTGTCATGGTTTAATTACAAGGTAACAAATAAGTAACAATATACAAACTCTAATCAATCTATTTTGCAGTTATGTTGAGGATTACCAGGCTCTCTATGAATCCAGACATGAAAAGAGATTCGAGTGATTGTTAGCGATCATATTAAATAAAATGTGTAAGTCCTAGTAACACAAGAACCATGTTCTTGCCAAGGCTACTACAATAAGCATTCTTCCCACAATCCAAGAATACTATCAATCACACTTACTAGAGACTACGTTTGCATTAAGCACTTTCTTTCTTATGATGCACTGGTAATTCAGAGTTCAGAATCTGTATACGTTGTCAAGTAAAAATTTTTCTCAAAGTGGATTCAAAGTATACCATTCCTTTCTCCTTCACTGATTTCTTCTTCTTTTTTTTTTGACATCTAATTTAAAAGAAATCCTGAACTGTGCTTTAAGCCAATAGAAAGTAGGTAAAAGAGTAGAAATACAAATTTTAAAAAAAGCATAGGAAAATAGAACAAAAATGACAGTTTTCCTAACTAAACACCAAGGGGTTAAATCAAGGAAAAGGGGATTTTGATTTTCAAATTTCATTATTCAAGTTTTCCCCTTTTTACTTTTATTTATTTAAGAGAGAGAGAGAGAGAGAGAGAGAGGAAGGGAGGGATGAAAGAAGGAAGAGAGGGAGGGGGAGGGAGGGAGAGAATGGACACACCAGGGCCTCTAGCCATTGCAAATGAACTCCAGACATATGTGCCCCTTTGTGCATGTAGCTTACAGGGGTACTGGGAAAACAAACTTGGGTCCTTAGGCTTTGCAGGCAAACACCTTAACTTGCTAAGCCATCTCTCCAGCCCTGCCTCTTTTAAAATATATTTTTATTTATGTATTTGCGAGCAGAGAGAGATAGAGAGGAAAGAGAAAGAGAATACGTGCACCAGGGCCTCCAGCCCCTGCAAATAAACTCCAGATGCATGTGCCACTTTGTGCACCTTGGCTTTATTGGGCACTGGGGAGTTGAACCCAGGTTGTTAGGGTTTGCAGGCAAAGGCCTTAATGGCTGAGCAATCTCTCCAGTCCCCAAATGGACCATGAATAACTAATAATGTATTTCTAGGATCCATTTTCCAGAAAGTAATTATAAAATAGAAAAACTGTTAAGTGACAGCTCTTCTTGACAAACCTTGAGCTAATGACCAAAGCATGGGCTTCAGCATAAGTCAGTGTGAAAAGTATTAGACATTAGGAGGCCTTAGCACTGACCTGCAAAAGAAAGGAATCTGATGAGATCCTTAGGTCCCTTTCTTCCAAAACACTTTCTCTTTGCTTACTGATTTGTTTGCTGCAGTTCTGGCACTAGAAACCAGGGCCTTCCACATGCTGGGCAAGGGCTCAGCTAATATGCTACATCCCTCATGCATTTTCATACTTTAGCTTTCTAATGTCCTAACATGTCTATGCTCTTTTAAGTTGTACAGTTTATAAATTATGACAGCTAAGGCAAGAACCAAAAATGTGGATTAAATGACTATGCAAAGTTTACTTTTTTTTTTTTCCAAGGTAGGGTCTCATTCTAGCCCAGGCAAACCTGGAAGTCACTATGTAGTCCCAGACTGGCCTCAAACTCACAGCAATGTTCATACCTCTGCTTCCCAAGTGCTGAGATTAAAGGCATGTGCCACCATGCCTGGCTAGATTTTACTTTTGGTCCACAAAAAAGCACAGATTTGGTAGATTTTGTTGTTTTGTTTTGTTTTGTTTTGTTTTGTTTTGTTTTGTTTTGAGGTAGGATCCCACTCTAACTCAGGCTGACCTGGAATTCACTATGTAGTCTCAAGGTGGCCTCAAACTCACGGCAATCCTCCTACCTCTGCCTCCCAAGTGCTGGGATGCAAGGCGTATTTGGTAGATATTTAAGAGAAACTCTATTCTTTCTTAGTGCTAGGGACTGAAATCAGGGCCTTCCATGTGATAAGCAGTATTGCACAATTGAGCTATGCATCCAGCTCTCTGCAGGTCTTAATAGGGCAGTCCATTCATTTTCATTATGCTACAATCAAGCAAAATGGCAAGTTTTTAAACTACTTAAACAATTTATTGAAAAACAAAGTATCCTGATTTCAAATTAAAAAAAAATAAATAATATATTACCAAACCAAAAACACCTACACAACAATTCTATTTGGCTTCTCTTCGGAGAAAGGTAGAAAAGTAGAACTTCCCTTTATTGAACATCAGTTAAGTAATTGACAGTTCACACACTTTATTAGTAATGTCTTCATTCTATGCCCCAAGCCTCCTAAATTAAAATGCTATTCTCATTTAAACAATAAAAATAAGACTAAGGAAAATTTACAAATATACTGTACAGGCAAGTACTGAAGAGTTCATCACGGCTATGACTCAGACTCTCTTCAAAGCAAGTAAAGTCAATCTACATGCACTCAAAAGAACATACAAAACATACATCTGGCTAAAGGAGGTCTCTGCTTAAACAGCATTGAGGGCATGACCATACCAGCCCATGTCTGGCAAGTAGCAGGCAAAGGAAAGGATAAACAAAATGTAGAAAGGGGATGGAGGGATGGCTTAGCGGTTAAGGCGTTTGCCTACAAAGCCACAGGACCCAGGTTCGATTCCCCAAGACCCACACTAGCAGATGCACAAAGGGGCACATGCGTCTGGAGTTTGTTCGCAGTGGCTGGAGGCCCTGGTGTGCCCATTCTTTCTCTGTCAAATAGATAAATAAATAAAAACAAATTTTAAAAAATGCAGAAGGGTGAGAAAGGACAGTAATAGACATCTGAAAACCACCCGAGAAAGTGAAGGCTATCCTCTGCTTCTCTGTGTGGATGACAGACAAATACGGCACACAAATTAGAGACCTGGGACAATCCTGTTTCCAGGTTATCTGCTAAGAACCAGAGGAGTAGAAGTGGCTGTAACAGTAATGGCATTGACCTCATGCATTACACACATAACCTCTTCTGTTCCTCACTAAAATCCTACAAAATCAGGTCATATAATCCAATATTATCTCCTTTGATAGACGAAAAAAACTTGAGCTTCCAGTAACTATGTCAGGCATGCAGAAAAGACAGAATTTGAACCCAGGCTCTGACTTTAGAACATGTAACTGAGTAATAATGCCTGAGGACTCAGCAAGCATACTCTACTACAATTTAGACTTCACTTTATTTTGTAGTACTGTGTGTTTTGTTTTTTGTTGTTTTGGTTTTTGGAGACAGGGTGTCCCTATGTGGTTCAACATGGCCTCAACTCTTAATCCTCCTGCCTCAGCTTCCCAAGTGCTGAGATTTCAGGTGTGTATTACTATAGCCTATTTGATTGTTATATTTAATATAAAGAGTTGCATGTCACTAACTGGTTGGTTTCAGTTTCTGGCATTTCTATGTCACAGAAAATATGCAATAAAACTATACAATATCACTATGAAAACCAAAGGGTAAAACTAGCCTCCAGACTAACAAATAGATTATTTCAAAAGACATTTAATAACAGGTTTTCAATATAACATACAGACTGTATAATACAAGTTGTTTGGAAAAAATACTTAAAATTGGCATATCCCCCACAGCCTCAGGCATTTTTTATTAAACTTCCTACTTAGTCTTCAGCAGGCGCAGCCCTGCAGGAGGAGGTGTGTCACTGGGGACGGATCTTGAGTCCAGCCCTACTAACGAGGTGTGTAGAGAGCCAGCTTAAGCACTAGCTGTTCCAGATGCTGGCTTTTGTCTCTGCTAAGGGTATTTGAAGTGAGACAGCTTCTTCCACCATGAAGAGGTTTCCTTTGGAATTTATAAGCCTGAAATAAACCCTTTCCTCGCATGAGCTGCTCTGGTCGGGTGTTTGTCCCAGCAATGAGAAGCAAATTGCAATAAGGAGTAAATCGCCCAGATTAAAAAAAAATCTGTAGTGACTCTAAAACTTTAGCCATGAAAATTCTGCCTGCCATGGTGAAACAGGAAGTCCTACATCAGCACACAGCAGACAACCAAGCAAAACATTCCAAAAGTATGCACAAGAAGCATGTGAGGGGCTGGGAAGGTGGCTTGGAGGTTAAAGGTTGGCAAAGCCAGCTGGCCAGGACTCACTTAAGTTAGTTGCAAAATGTGGTCCACGAACAGGTTGCAAACAGGGTCACAAGTATCTAGTGTTTGTCTGCAGGGCAAACAAAAAGAGGTCCCAGGTTGCCCCTTCATCCCCACACATGTGCAAGTAAATAAATAAATAAATAAATAAATTTAAAATAAATGAAAAAAGCATGTGAACCTGTCCATCACTATCAAGAAAACAATCAATTCATAATTATGCCATAAGACAAAATAATCATTCAAGGCAATTTATTTTATTTTAGACACAGTCTTAAATTCACCATCCCCCTACTGAGTAGCTCAAAAACCAGGCACAAGCTTTGTGTAGAGCCAGTGAGGTTTATCTGAGGTACAATTATTGCTAATTGAAAAAACAGGCACACATGCATTGTGCCCAGTCATGGCAAAATGTTTTTCATCAAACAGATGACTGAGGAAGACATTTATTTATACTTGAGGATAACTTGGAATCACCTGTTCCAGAAACAGAATACTGAGTCAACCCCACAGTGTCTCATTCACCAGGTCTAGGGAGAGCCCAAGTATTCACACTTCGGACAAGTCTCCACATGATGCAGAAGCTACACTTAAGAACCACTGAGTTAAGCAGTGCCACTAATGAACAGGCTAAGTTCATTAGCTACTCAAGGTTGTGGTTTATAGCTTATATCCTGACTGACTAGTTGCACGTAGTCCAGCTTACATAGTCCACACAAACTATTTTAAGGTTTCCTTACGACGGGGATGGCTTTGCTCACAAAACCTAAAATGAGCTCCTGTTCCCAAGCTCTAAGGCAAAGACCTTGGGAAAAATGACAGTCAAGTTCATTTTTAACAAATAGGGAGGTGTTCCTCCAATAAACTGAATGATTCACCATTAAAAGCATACAAAATATAACGTACAAATCTTTGGTGTCTATATACCTATGAGCTCATCTATATACCTGTGACCTTAGGTATACTGTTTGTTCTTTCATTCAACAGCACAGATTATCAGGTATTTACTAATTATGTTATCTCCTCTAAAAACTGTTCATCAAATGCTCTGTAAGCCATATATACTTTTTTAAAAATTTATTTATTAGAGGGCTGGAGAGATGGCTTAGCGGTTGAGCGCTTGCCTGTGAAGCCTAAGGACCCCAGTTCGAGGCTTGACTCCCCAGGACCTACGTTAGCAAGATGCACAAGAGGGCGCACGCATCTGGAGTTCATTTGCAGTGGCTGGAGGCCCTGGCGTGCCCATTCTCTCAGTCTCTCTCTCTACCTTTCTCTCTGTGTCTGTTGCTCTCAAATAAAAAAATGAACAACAAAAAAATGTATTTATTAGAGACATAGGGAGACAGAGAGAGAGCGAACGGGTGCACCAGGGCCTCTAGCCACTGCAAACGAACTCCAGATGCATGCGCCATGATGTGCATCTAGCTAATGTGCATCTAGCTAATGTGGGACCTAGAGAATCAAACCTGGGTCCTTAGGCTTTGCAGGCAAGTGCCTTACCATTAAGCCATCTCTCCAGCCCCTATCTACATTTAAAAGTCTAAATAAAGGGCATCATACCATAAGGTAATTTCTAGTCCCCATTAGCTTGCCTTTATATAATTAGATAGTTTATAATTATATGAATTATCAGATTTATATCTATGAGTATCTCAAATATAAAATATCAATATCTGCCATATGTTAAACATCTATGGATTTTCTTGAAAAATCTTGTTGGAAAGGGAAACATTTTATTATGTTGGTCAATACTTCATGATTAGAGAACCACTAGGCAGATTTCTCTTAAAGTGTTTCACTCTAATTTAAAGGACTATCCATAGTCATTAGAGAATGAAAACTACAAAACCTATCATTTATATTTTTTGTACTGCATGTCGAGACACTGACTGTCAAGTTTTGTGATCAGAAGTAGCAACCGTCCTCAGCCTAAACTTTCTCCTTCAAACATACCCCACGCTACCAATCACAACCACCTCATATCTATTATTTCTTCTTTTAATAAACTTGAGTCAGAGTATTCGGGTGATACTAGACTAAGTCTCAACACAAAATGTAATTAATCTAATGTAACCAAATTATTAAGAGCCCAAGCCAAAATTCTGTTACCCACTTCACTCATTCTCTTCTGTGATTACATGTCAACCTGCTATCAATCTGCATCTGACTAAGGAAGTTTCTCTTCATGGCCTAAACTTTCCATGGTGAAGAAGGGGAAAGAAAACATTTTTATTTAAAAGAAAGTCCATGTCAGTATAATAAGGAAGTTTGAGCCGGGCATGGTGGTGCACGCCTTTAATCCCAGCACTCGGGAGGTAGAGGTAGGAGGATCACTATGAATTTGAGGCCACCCTGAGACTACATAGTTAATTCCAGATCAGCCTGGGCCAGAGTGAAACTCTACCTCGAAAAACCAAAAAAAAAAAAAAAAAAAAAGGAAGTTTGGGGTGTTGGTAGTGCCCATAAGTAATCAAAGGTAACTATGAGAGTTTTAATTAAGATTTTCCAAGATATAAATATTCTTCTTGGATTAAATGATATTTAAGCCCACAAATCATGTGACTTCACAGAAAAAGGCCATCACATCCCTGCAAAGCCAGCAAGTTCTTTTCGCTTGTACCCCTTGGCACTCTGACACTTGGTTAGGACTATTTCCCCTTGAAGTGCAAACTGCTCTCACTGTCCTAGCCCAATGGTAGTATAGGCATAGCATGCTGTAAATCTATCATCACTAGGACATGGTTACCACGTTCCTCCTGCCACTGACCTGCACATATTGCATGATCGTGCATTAGTTCCTCATGACTATCATGTGAGGTCACTCTTGCTGATATCCCTAGTTTAGAAAAACGAAGCTCTAAGAAGTTAAGTGCCCTTAAAGTGACACTATAAGTGGCAGAATCTGATTCCAGGGTAGAAACTCAGAGAAAAAAAATCCCTTTAAATAAAACTTCTCATGATCTAGAATGTTCATCACTGACACCTGCAGGGTATAATATCCTTTACAGTATATCCAGGGTCTGACTGCAGATGTAAGAGGTTGAAATTGATGGAGGAGGAACCACGTTTAACAGAACTCATGGTTCTTATATGTTCCCTTTGCTTTTGCATCACAACCTCTTCAATGAAGATGAGGAATCTCACAGACCTGGGGCTCAAACATTTAGCGTCAGTGATAGGAACTGTAACTACATGAATAAATGCCTTCAGTGGATTGTATCAATGGTTCCATTTGGTTCCCACATAAAAAAATGAATCAGAAGAGTCCCTCCAGAAAACCCTTGAGAAAATTTCCTTTTATTTCTTCCTAAATAAGACATGAGGGCTGGAGAGATGGCTTTAGTGTTTCAGGCACTTGACTGCAAAGCCGAAGGACTCAGGTTTGATTCCCCAGTCCCCATGTAAAACTAGATGCACAAGGTGGCACATGTGTCTGGAATTTGGTTTGAAATGCTGGAGGTCCTGGCACACCCATATCCATCCACTCACCCTCCCTCCCTTCCTCTCTCTCTCTAATAAACAAAAATAAATAAAAAGACATGAGCATTTTGAGTATCAGAGATTCTTTTTTTTTCAGGATGAAAGGTTTTTTTTTTTCCCAGTGGTCCTTTTTTTGTTGTTTTATTTATTTGAGAGAGACAGACAGAGAGAGAAAGAGGCAGAAATAGAGAGAGAGAATGGGTGCGCCAGAGCTTCCAGCCACTGCAAACGAACTCCAGACGCGTGCGCCCCATTGTGCATCTGGCTAACGTGGGACCTGGGGAAGCGAGCCTTGAACCGAGGTCCTTAGGCTTTACAGGCAAGCGCTTAACCAGTAAGCCATCTCTCTAAAGTAACGATAAAAACAACCTCTTGTTGCCACTTCTTTGCATTGGAGAATTTAGACTCAGCTAGTTCTTAGATCAACAGAGTACCTGCTTCTTCCTGACTAGTCATGTTAACTTTGCTTGGTAGAAAGAAAGAATTAGAATCTGTTCTACATTCTAAAGCCTGACTCAATGGGTATATAAACCTTGATACTACAATACCACAGTGAATTTTGATCTCACCAGAAAAAATGAAAACACTACACCTCGACAAAGCTGCAGGGAGGAGAAAATAAGTCACGTGACAATACATGCACACTGCCTGGAAGTTGGTTGGCACATTCATTAAATATCCCCTAGGCCTCTTCTCTCTGTGGTACAAAGAAAGAGTCTACTACTAACATATTTTTTTAAAAAAACTATGTTTTGGTTATAACTGAATAACTCAGCTATTTTATGTTATTTCCTATAGCCTATTCCACAGAGATAATCATAAGCCCAAACCTCTGAATCAAAATATAACATAGAATACTTTTTCAACCTAATAAGCAGCTATTCAGGACAAGAGCCCATTGGTTAAGGAAAGCAAACAATACTAAAACTCTGCCCCGAGGGATGAAGTAATAAATATCACATGAAAATCCTGACTGGTGGTCAAAGTTTCTCTTTTTCATGTCTGCCAGACCTGAGTAGGACCCAAAATTAGCAGAGGACCTACAAACCAAAAAAACAAAAACAAAAACAAAAAACCACACCAATTTTTATGCCTAAATTGAGCCCTGTGATCTGCAACCCTTGACAAATCTCTTCTACTTTATGACCCTTGACAATGATCTCAAAAGGCAGCCATGTCTAGCTTCTGCCTTTCTGGGTCCTCACAAGTCTTGCCCCACATGCTTAGCTCTCCACCATCTTCTAGGAAGAAGATACTCATCAACCTTCAAAGAATTAGGAGGACACCAGACTGTACCTTCCATGAGAAGGACCATGCTTGGCAGGGTTAAGTATTCTCAAACTTAAAAGATATGTCTTACATTTTATTTTATATAATGACATCTAGGAATTGCTTCAAGAGAAATGATGGGAGGAATCTTAGGGTATCAACAGAAGAGAATGGTCCAGGATCCAATCACTGGTTGAAGCCAGGTACATGTTACATGGGAGTTCACTATGCTTTATTTTTTCTAACTGTTGAAAATGTTTAAATTTTTCCATGATAAAAAATTAAGGCTGAGCATAGCGCACACACCTTTAATCCTGTCTTTAAACCCAGCACTCAGAAGGCAGAGGAGGAGGATCACTGTGAGTATGAGGCCAGTCTGAGACTACATAGTGAATTCCAGGTCAGCCTGGGCTAGACCCTACCTCATAAAACCAAACTAAATAAATAGACAGACAGACATAGTAAACTTTACCAAAATGGGGGGAGAGATCATCAGCTGGCCACTCACTATTTTTTTTTAGTAGTATTAAAAAAAGAATATTACTTAGTCAGAGTCCCACTATTACTTAAGAAGAAATAATTATAAAAGTTGTAATACATTTATTAAAAAATCTTTAAGCTCAAATTATCACCCACAAGTCATGCAATGGTTTTCACATTTAAAGAAACTATGTTATAGAGAGTGAGTCTATCACCATTCCAGCATAAAAGTGGAGGGGCTCATGAGATCCCAGTCCTCAAAGAGGAGCTATTGGCTTAATGCTTAAGGGGACAGGGAAGAGTCAAGTTCTTCAGTGGTGTAGGCACTGGTAAACTGTCCATATGCTAGTAAATAAGCCCCAGCCATGCTCATGCAAGCAATGCTAATTTAACTTAGTGGATCATAAAAAAGACATGAAAGTACAAGGGGATTTGTTGGGAAGAAGGGATTTAGTAAGAGTGGGAGAAGAATAAGAGGGTAATGGAGATGAATTTGATCAAAATGCATTATATACATGAATTGTCAAAAATAAAATTTCAAAAATATAAGGTTTTAAATTAATCCTATTTCTATTGTATGACTTGTTTCCTTCTAACAACAGAATATTCTGGAGGTCAAATACCAGACATGTCTCACTTTCTCCTCATATATGAGAAAAGGAAGGTGGAGTACCTTACTCTAGCTAGCCAAAGTAGCAAAGTAGCAAAGCAATATTTGGAACCAAGATCTGATTTTGTTAGCATAATTAAGATATTTTCTGAGTAGAAATGCCCTTATATTATGTACAGTAAAACATGTCAGTTATTTTGCTGGCTAGATCCACAAACCTATGAGTAAGTAGATAAGATGCATCCCTCAGGAATACCTGGAAGAACTATTACTTAAAATGTTATATGAGATGGAAGTGTGAATATGGCATTTAAATGTGTAACAATGCTGGATTCACCATAAATTAACTGAAGTATATAAACATGGACAAATTCAAATAGTCCAACCTAAACATATTACAATATGGAAAGAATTTGTGCAGCTTAAGGCTTTAGAGTTGAGTAATCCAATGTTCAAACAAGAAACAAGGACATGCATATTTGATGGAGTTTTTCTATAACATGAAATAATGGTACCTGAGTTCTGCTAGCCAGCAGTTAAACATTGCTATTCTGTCAAATAGTATAAATAAGTAATGTGTACATGCATACAAGATAGCTTATATGAGAATATATTTACAAATTTTCAAATACTTTTGGAAAATTACATGTGTTTTATTAATGGTCACAGATACTTAACACTTTTGTTATAACTAAAGTTGAATCTGTCAATTTGCCTTAAAGTTTAATCAATCAGCTCATGTATTGAAATGAAATGAAGATGCCCAGGGTGGTGGTACATGCTTTTAATCCCAGCACTCTGGAGTCACAGGGAGAAGGACTGCCACAAGTTTGAGGCCAGTCTGAGACTACATAGTGAATTCCAGGTCAACCTGGGCTACAGTGAGACCCTATCTCGAAAGAGCAAAAGAAAAAAGAAAAAAAAATCAAGTCAATGAAGACTTGAAAAGAAAATGAAACTATTAGACTACTTTATAATTGACTTACAGGGCTTATGAGGAAAATGCATATTGACTATTACTGAAACTTTAGCACAAGTTAGAAAAATACTATAAGATACATTATCAAATTATTTGTGTGAGTCCTGTGCCTATTCTATAACATGGCAGATGTCCAATAAATGTGTACAATAAACTAAGATTTAAAAATTCCCTTGATTCTAGGATAAAACTATATCCAATTTAGAGCTATGGTAGTATGTATTTCCAACCTCTTATCAAAAAGTCACATATTTTTTCATTAAAATGTTGTCTTTTACTATATAAACTTTAATATGTTCTTCCTTTTAAAAATATTTTTATTTATTTATTTATTTATTTGACAGAGAAAGAGGGAGATAGAGAATGGGTGTGCCAAGACCTCCAGCCACTGCAAACGTAAGTTCAGATGCATGCACCCTCTTGTGCATCTGGCTAATGTGGGTCCTGGGGAATCAAACCTGGATCCTTTGGCTTTTCAGGCAAATGCCTTAACTGCTAAGCTATCCCTCTGTCCATATATATATAATGTTGTTACAGTATATAAAACAATACAGGTACTAAGTTCTTATCTTTTAGGATTTTTTTGAAGCATGGTCTCACTACATGTCCAGATTAGTCTGGAACTTGCTTCATTGCCTGGCTGTTCTTGAACCTGTAATCCTCCTGCTTCCAACTCTCACATGCTAGGATTACAAGCATGCACCACCGTGCCTGGAAACTCAATAAAAGAACTAAAGCCACAATCTTTCAAAATACTGAAACACACAGGTTGCCCAATGCTAATGAAAGTTTAAATATATAAACAATTATAAAACTTCCTTTCAAAAAGGTGGTAATTTTGCAAAATGATTTCTCTCTCCTGGGATACATCCATAGCTGATTCTAGAGAAGTATTCTGAGAAATGAAACATAAATACTCAAAAATGTTCATAATTTTTCACAGGAACTCTATATGTACTTTAATTACCTTTATTCTATTGTTTTAATCAATATTTGAGAGCCATATTTGAAATATAAGCTACACAGTATGGCCACTACTCATGGTACCTCACAGTAACCTTTCACCATTATACATTAATTAATTGCTTGAAGAGATTTCTCTTCTAAATTTAAGGGACATACTCTGGGCCATACTGCTGAAGTTCAGAGTCAAATTTAAACATGTGTAGACCTACAGCCCATGCTTCCCTCTACTACATTTTCAGCTTCACAAAACAGTCTTTCTCAATAATTATTTTATAATCAATTTTATATTCAGAAACTGATATTAAGAAATAAGATCTATGGCTGGGGAAATGGCTTAGCAGTTAAGGCACTTGCCTGCGAAGACTAAGGCCCCAGTTCAATTTCCCAGGACCCACGTAAGCCAGATGCACAAAGTGGTGCATGTGTCTGGAGTTTGTTTGCAGTGGCTAAAGGCCCTGGTGCACCCATTCTCCCTTTCTATCTGCCTCTCTCTTTCTCTCAAATAAATAAGTAAAAGAAATCAGATCTAAGGAGCTGGAGAGATGGCTCAGCAGTTAAAGGTGCTCGCTTGCAAAGCCTGATGGCCTGAGTTTGACTGCCCAGTACCCAAATACAGCCAGATGCTAGTGGTGCATGCACCTGGGGTTCATTTGTAGTGGCAGGAGGGCCTGTCATGCCACACTCGCTCTGTGTGTCTGCTTCTGTTTCTCCCCTTCTGAAATAAATAAAAGTTTAAAAAGAGAAAAACAAGATCTACACATTTATCTTTAAATCCACTAGGCATTTTCTGAAATCTTGAAAATGTAACTCATTCTGCTTTAATAATATAAAATGTATTGAGAAGCTACAGTGAATTTGTATTAAAAATATATGTTGCCTTAAAGTTAATCAAGCCAAGACACGCTCTTAATTTATGCAAGGCACCTTTGAACAACTAAATACAAAATAAAATATTTGTCACAAAAATGTACTTTCTGCCTTAAAAGGAAAACACATTACTTATATTATCTGTGATGAGACTAAATGGTTTTTTTTTTTCTTAAAAAATGGGATAGTGTTGAGGGAGGGAGGTCTTTCAAGATAATTTTCCTTCTACAAAAGACACTGAAGTCATGAAAATGAATTTAGATTCTAAGCATACATTAATATCAAGACAACTCTGCCTGTTCTTTCTCAGGAACACTCACAGGGATTATTCTCAAAAGCTCATCTTCATGAACATCTCTTCTGTAGCAACTAGCAGTCACCATACCCACTAGGCTTGCACTTAACAGATTGTTACTGAAAGACATAGGAGCAATGTGTTCATTATATTCCATAGCTCCTCTGAAAATAATAAAACAGGATTTAAAAAATTATACCTTGAAGTGAGTTTCATCTCCACCAGAAAACCTAGTTAGAAGCTCTTCTACAACGAGGGAAGTAGTTATATCTAACAGGCTTTTCTCAACGTGTTTTCAGTATCATAATTACACAGGAGACAAAAATGTTTCCTATGCAAAAACATCCCTGGGCTCACATTAAGAAAAAAGATAGTGGAATGAAGTGGTCAGTTACGATCACTTTTAGTAACTCAGCATGACTTAGACCTGAAGCACTCTGCAGTAACTGTTCACTTTATAAAATGTGATGTTTAATGCTAAGGACCTGTAGGTTGACAGCACTAGATGACTTAGTAAAATGGAGTGATTTGCCTGGTTGAGACAATAAATTTCTGTGATGCTGTGTATAAAGTAAGAGCAAACAGAGCCCTAAGCAAAGTCCCAAAGTATTTACCTACCAATGAAGAACTTTCCTAGTTAAGGAGGAGGTGAGAGCATAAATGACCTTTAGATAACAGCATATACATTCAGGAATTTTCCTCTACGTTTCCTGTAAGGACAGAGGATCTAGGCATCCCTCCAAAGAAGTGCTATATTCAAATATAATTATTGGCATGTGTCCCAATATATTATTTGGTTTGGACATCAGAGCTCCAGGATGTGTTTGGCAGAACAGACAGGACTTTCTCCTTAGTATCAGGGTCAAATCATGCCTTCGGTCACATGAATATGGGCCTTGTTTCTTTATTTTGAAATTAATACAACCAAAAGTCACAGGGTTGAGAGATCCTATATATGAAATAAAATAACCTATGTGAAACACCTAACCCAGTACCTAGTATATAGTAATTGCTCAAAATTAAAAAGGAAAATATTGACCTAACATTATCTAAGTTTAATATTTAACTCTGATAAACAAATAGTTTATTATTTTCTACCTTTAAACTCTATGACCAACTTTTTGTTGTTTTGCTTTGCTTTTTGTAAGAAGCAGCCTCTCTATGTTGCTCAAGATGTCCTACCTCAGTCTTCAGGTTAGCTGGGACTATGCGTGGCTTATAGTCAGCTTTTGATCATTATGTATCATTCAAATTATTTACTTTCACTTTGCGTATTTCTTGGAGGGGTTCCTCTCACTTCCCATACCCACTTATACTATGATTAAGTGAAGTGGCACCTAGCATAATGATTAAGAGCAAAAATCTTGTGTGTGAATAATAATAATAATTTGATTTGGGGCTGGAGAGATGGTTCGATGGTCAAAGGTGTTTGCTTACAAAGCCTACCAAGCTCAGGTTCAATTCCCCAGTACCCACATAAAGCCAGTTGCACTAGGTGGACATCACACACACACACACACACACACACACACACCTCTCTTTCTCAAATAAATAAATATAAATATAATAATTTCTACTTCATAGGATTCTTGTATGAATTAACTGAGTTAATACATATAGAACTCTCAGGACAGAGTAGGCATCCCCTTAGCTACTATTAAATGCATATTAGTTTAGTGTGTCTAAAAGCAGGATTTAAGCCATACCTTATGAATTCATACAATGAAGCTTTAGGCTAAAAACAAAACCTAGAAACCATTTTTAATTAAAAGAAATCCCAAATACAATTTCTTTGTAGCAGTTATTTGGAGGATTATTCATGTATTTGGAATTTCTGCTTATGCTTTATAAGCATGAATGAAAGGGACTGTTGGGAATGGACAAAACGGAATTTAAAATGCTTATTAATTTTAATTCCCTGGTATGTCCAGAACAAAAATAAGCCAGCAGTAAACATAAAAATCATTCTGGTGCATTTAAAATTAAATAAATATCACCCAATAGCAGTTGAATTTCAGTAAGTTATTTCATTTTATTATAACAGTACCATGCTGGCCTTTGATTTAAAACCAGTATCAAGGGCTGGAGAGATGGCTCAGCAATTAAAGGTGCTTCCTTGCAAAGCCTGATGGCCTGGTTTAATTCCCCAGTACCCACATAAAGCCAGATGCACAAAGTGGCACATAAATCTGGAGTTCATGTGCAGTGGCAAGAGGCCCTAGCATTCTTGCATTCTCTCATTCTCATATTCTCCTCCTCTTCCTCCTCCTCCTTCTCTCTCTCTCTTTCTCTTGCATGCGTACACGCAAATAAATAAAATATTTTAGAAAGAATACCAATATCATGATATAACTATGTAAATTCTATCCTTTAATTTTGTAGTATATTCCAAGGTCTCCTCATAACACATTGAAATTCTTTAACAGCAACTGAAATTGGATTGCTACTATCTATGAATTGTCCTAAAATTAACAGTACTAAGTTATAAATTAAAGAAAGAGCAGTGTGAATTGTAGTTGAAGCAGTTTAAATTTCACAGAGAGGTGCTTTAGAATCTTAAGGAACTTTGGGGAACACTCATCACACTCTCAACATACACACTTCATAGAGAAACCAGAGCCCCCAAATGTTGGTGCTGGCAGAGCCAAGATCACAGCCTATGTCCACTGAATCCCAGTCAATCATTCCAGATATTCATACCAAATTTAACCAAGCAATTCCTGTCAACTCAAAAGTGTACTTTTTACCAAAGAGTTATTAAAAAGAATTGCTTTTTTCCCCCATTTGGTTTTTCGAGGTAATGTCTTGCTCTAGCCCAGGCTGACCTGGAATTCACTATGCAGTCTCAGGCTGCCCTTGAATTCACAGTGATCCTCCTACCTCTGCCTTCTGACGACTAGTATTAATGGTGTGCGCCACCATGCCCAGCTCAGAATTGCTTTTTAAAAAGCACTCAAGAGGATTGGAGAGATGCCTCAGTGGTTAAGGCACTTGCCTACAAATCCTAAGGAGCCGGTTTAAAACCAGATGCACAGTTGCACATGTGTCTGGAGTGCATTTGCTGCCACTAGAGACCCTGGTGCACCCATTCTCTCTGTCTCTCTTCTCTTTATCTCTCTCTGCTTACAAAAAAAAAAAAAAAAAAAAAAAAAAAAGCTGGGTGTGGTGGTCCATGCCTTTAATCCCAGCACTTGGGAGGAAGGGGTAGGAGAATTGCCGTGAGTTCAAGGCTATCCTGAGATTACAAAGTGAATTCCAGGTCAGCCTCGGCTACAGGAAGACTCTACCTTGAAAAACAACAACAACAATAATAATAATAAACAAATAAAAGTATTTAAAAACTAAAAATAAAAGGCACACAAGAACTGCATTTATTTAAGTAACCATTATAGTAGTTGTAATATCTCATGACATTTTTCAAATCCCAAACAGGAATTACTTATCAGAGATTTTTGTCCTACTTGTGTTCACGCACATATTCATTCATATTCTCTCTCTCTCTCTCTCTCTCTCGACTAAAAATAGTAGGGATAGAGCAGACATCAAGAAATCAATTTCCTTTGTAATCCATCATATTCCAGGCAGGTTTGTATTTTCATTGGCTTCTTCAGTGAAACAGACAAGAAAAGAGCTGTTAGTCACTGTTTCTCCAATGCTGTGGTCAAACCCCAGGGCCTGGTACATGTTAGGCAAGTACTCTACCATGAGTTGCCTCACCAGTCTTTTGGGCAGAGTGAGTTTCTGGCAACTGTTAGTAGCCCTCTTGCTCTATCATTTCATGAGTCAGTCTCACCTCCATAGAACCTGATCAAAACATCCCTCTAACCTTGTAAGGGAAAATACCTATGTACATATAGTGGGTATTTAATTTATTTTCTGAATTTTTATTTTTCCCAAAGCAAATCTTGATCATGAGTTAGTAAGCTGAGAATGGGAGACAGATCATGAGCCACATTAATTCACTGTCAGCCTAGGAAAAAGTAGCAAACAAAAATGATTGTATTCAATTCTGAGCCAAATCTTAATCTAGTTGAAATGAGTATTTTAAAATAGCTGAGCTTGGTGGCGCACGCCTTTAATCCCAGTACTTGGGAGGCAGAGGTAGGTGGATCACCATGAGTTCGAGGCCACGCTGAGAATACACAGTGAACTCCAGGTCAACCTGGGCTATAGCAAAACACTACCTCAAAAAATCAAAAGAAAAGAGAAGTAAAATTAGCAATAAATATATAATAAATCATAACGGTAACCCTTGTATTCAATTTCCTTTAAATTTATGTTCAAAGTAATATCAAAAGAATTTTTAAGGGATGGCCAATATCTTAAACAACTATTAAATTGATCACTAACATGATAAACGCACTTTGTCTTGAGGAAAAAAAAATACTTTCTAAAAGCAAAATGCCAACAGCTTTTATATAGCACTAAAAACCTTTTCTTTTTAGCCTAAAACTAAATGGAACCAAGTATTTTGTGGTGCATTGCACCTGTGTCCTTACGAATGAACAGTTATGGAATTCTTTAGAATGACATAGGGTTCCCTTAGCAAACTTCCACTCCCCCTAAACAAACTATTAGCTAAAATAGAACACTCCATATATTTCATAATCTGTTTAGCCCTTGCAGAAAGGTCTCTAAAATAACCCTCTCTGTGTAACACATAACACATATGGACATTCATGCATACACATTTTAATCCTGATTTTTTAAAATCTAGAATGTGTGCTCTTACCAGCTATGTTTAACTTTCTCATCTGAAAATGAGATGTAAAAGAACTTACCTTGTGGGGCTGTGGTGGGGACTGGTTCAGTGTTACCCTACTACTTTCTTTCTGTGCATTTTCCAAGGACATCTAAATGATCATGCTCTCAAAGTACACAAATTTCATGTGGCAAGTGATATTCAACTAATGATCCTGTTTTCTTCAGGTAAATTGGCTGCTCATTGCCTCAAAAATACCAAACAATGTCTGTGCCAGAAAAAAAGCTATACTGGCAGCAAGAAAGACAAGTGAGCCTCGCCTGGATCTATTTTTAGGAATGGTTTAATTATCTACACTCCTAGTGTTAACACTGGAAAATAACAAAGGGGTAAAGGGCATCACCAAAAGTCACTCTGAAATCAACATCTTCATAGGATTCAAAAACAGTTATCTTGCATAAGGCCCTGAATTACATACCTAGCACAGCAGGAAACAAATTTTAAAAAGTGACCAAAAAGAAAAAAAAAAACCCACATCATTTCTCTTTACCTAGTAGTTCTTACTTACACCAGGCTGGTCAGAACTTAAAGAGGTATGAGAGGAACGGCTGAACTGACAAAAGGTGTTATTTAGAAAGTGGAAATGTCTACCTACTTCAAATAGGCAGAAAACATTCATTAGTTTCCACAATAAAATATATTCCTATCTACGTATTACTGTTCTCACCTAAACAAGTAAAAAAAAAATGGACCCAATTCTCTTTTCAAGCAAGAAAGCTATCTTAATTAATTATGACATCACTAGCTCTACCTGGTATGCATAATTATCCATAGAAAGATTAAAAAGTTGCAATTGAAAAAACTGCCAAGGAAACTCTTCTGCTAAAAGTAAGACTGGCCATTGATTCGTTTTCTAAAAAGAGCTCTGATGTGAACACAAACAATTCAAATTCTTTCATTCCACACATATTACACCATGCTACTTCTTTACTCATCTTAATATATTAATGGAGTAGTCTTACCGGAAAAGGAAAAATGTTGTCAGCCCTATCTTCCATCCAGGATTTTGGAGCAAAGGCGGAGCTGGGGCGAGCATACTTCTGGAGCTGAATATGACTGCTTGCAAAATTTTTCTTCAAAGGTGAGATGGAGTTCAGGGGTGTTATTCCACCATTTAGCCCTCTGCGGTGATCTCGGCCTTGGGAGCCTCCCCAGCCACCATAGCCACCACCTCCTGGGCTCCAGGAAGAAGATGGGGTTGGAGAGGGACTCTGGTAGCTGCTCCATGGAGAGGGAGGTTTGTTAAGATTATTGGCCAAATGAGGCAGCTGGTTAAAAGCAGCATTTCGATGAGTGAAGGGTGGGGGGTGGGGACTGGCAGGAGACCTCCTTTGCTGCTGATGCTGGCTGTGGTGATGTTGGAAGTGTGGGTGGTGAGGATGGTGCTGTGAGAGAGGCCCGATCTGAGGAGAGAAGCTCCCTCCAAAGCCAGGGCTGACATGATGGGGGAAATTCTGAAACAACAGAGCACCATTATTAGCTGAAGCGCCAGGGACCCCTCCCTGGTGAAAGAAGCTTGCGTCTTCATTGATTATCGTGGAGGAGGAAGGTGCGATGGCCGCTGACCAGTTACTGAAACCACTAAGAGATGATGCATTGGATGTCAAGGGCTGGGCAGAAGTACCGAGGCCTGGGGCTTCTTGATAATCAAACCCTGTCAGCACTGGTGATTCGATTCTTAGTTTCTCCTTCCCATTGCTGTTTTCTGAAGAACTGTCCCCAGGATTTTCTTCAGATTTTGCCTTTTCCGTTTCAGGTAGTATGCCACCTTCCTGACCTGGACTTGAAGCCAGCTGCTGCTTTTCTAAAGGGTCCGGTTGTTCCTGTTGTTGATTCTTGGCCTTTTCTGACCCCAAGATTTCATCCTGAATGTTATGAGTAGCTGGGGCAGGAAAGAGCCACGCCGACCCAGCGCTGCTGCCATTGGGGGCTGGGTTATTATTTATAAAAGCAGCAGGACTGGGGGTGGCATTTTGGTGATGGTGTGGAGGCTGCAGATGTGGATGGAATCGGACTGGAAAAGCAGATTTGTTCCCAGTATTGCTTTGCACTAGCACTCCAAACCCGTAATCCCCCATTTATTATTTTTAGAATCACAATCTCACAGTTAAAAAAAATGACAACCTGACGTCTCACGTCTTCCCCCCCTATTTCCCCAATTTTTTTTTTTTTTTGCTTGAAATATCTTATATATAGCTAACTCAAAGATCACAGCTTATCACCCTAAGTATATGATTTGGAATTCTGGTTTCTCCGGAAAATAAAACACGAAAAAAATCTTTTAAAACATTGACATGAATCCAATTGAACTTATTTCTAAGAGGGAATTTAAAAAAAAAAAGGAGGGATAAAAATCAAGTCTTTGGTTAGTAAAATAGGCGCTTTCTTTTTTCCAAAGGAAAATGTCACATGAATGACAAAAACACAACTTCTCAAGCATCTATGGATATAGAAGAATAAGCATTGTGCGGAGTAAAAATATATATATGTATAGATTATATATATATATAATTTAATAATCACATATGGTCTTCCTCAGCAGTTTAGATTCACATAAAAATTAGAACAGGGCTAAGGGGAGAATACGATCTTTTCTTGGCAGCTTGGTTAAAAAAATCAGGAATAATTTAAGAACATTATATATTATATATTTATATATAGATAGATTCTATTAGGCTATCTGGGGCGGGAGGCGAATTCCTGTTGCCTTCGAGGAGGAGGAGGAGGAGGAGATCAGCATTGACTAATGAAAAGGATGAGTGCAGAGAAGCTTCTGCTGTGCCTGGTCCTGTTTCTGCTCGTCGGTGGGGCGCAGTTTTGGCCTGTGAGGCCAATCTTGGGGCTCTGGGTGCAGATCTTGCTGAAGACGCTGTTCCCCGCGGCCTCCTCTCCCCCATGAAAGGGGTTTGGAAACACCCGTTTCTCCCTCGGGGGGGGGGGGGCGGGGGCGTCGTGATCAATCGATCGATCGATCGGAGAGGGAGGGAGGGATTTAGCGAGACTGGAGAAGGAGAGCGAGCTGGCTGCCCCGGGGTGCGGGGACCAAGGGGGTGACCTGGAAGGTCCTGCTGTTTCTGCCTCTGCCCCTCTCGTCGGCTCCGGGTTTTTTTTCCCTCATGGGACCCAGGGCGGTTTGTTCGGTTCTCTCAGTTCGATTCTCCGCCGGGTGGTGGGGGTGGGTGGTGGGGGTGGGGGTGGGGGGCGGGATGGCGGGGAGGGGGAAGGAGGTGGGGAAAACAGGAAAACCTCACTCCTGTGGTCACTCGGAAGGAGAAAGGCCTACCTCCTGGGCTCGCGCTCTTTCTCTGCCCCCCAGATTTGGAGAGGAGGACGGGGTGGGAAGAAAAAATAAACAAACAACTATATTTTTAGAAGGCTTTTGTTTCTCCTCACGGTTGCTGGGCCCTCGCCGCCTCCAAACGTCGCGTTCCCCGGGTGTCCCCAGCTGTCGTCGCGGACCTCCGCCTGGCTCTTCTCTTGCTTTCGTTCCTTGTTCTTCTTCTTCTTCCTCCTCCTCCTCGTCTTCTTCCTCGTCTGCCGCCGCCGCCGCCTCCGCCTCCGCCGCCGCCACTGCCTCCCGGTGCCCCGGTCCCGCAGCCGCGGCTCAGTCCTCAGAATCGAGCCGAGTGAAATGACAACCAGCTGGAAAGACCCAGAGACACTTCCGGTTAGGAGGAGGCGGGGTGAGGAGCCGCGCATGCCCCACCCACTTCCGGGAAAACCAATCGGCGGCTACGATTCAGACGAGAACGCGCCCTCCCCCCCACACCCCAACCCCGGCCTTCTAGCCCCGCCCAGGAAGGTCTGAAAGAGTGAACGCGAGACACGCCCCTTCCGCTTGCGCCTGGCCCAGTGAGGTCGGCCTTCTGGAATCCTGTTCCGCGCACTCAGAAATGGCAGCGCGTCGCCATCTTTTTTATGGGCGAAAGGACTCCACTGAGGTTGATCCTGCCCAACTGGGGTCCTCAAGAAGCTCATAGAGGAACGTTCGCAAGAGAACGAGCCCCCCCCCCGTTGAATGCTGAAGCGTTGAGTCAGCTTGTTGAATATGTAAGTGGCAACCCGTGACACTGAACATGAACGAGAGGATTGCCCTCAGTAAAGATGGTGCCCCAGGCATCACGTGCTCTGGGCCGAGCTCCGCCCCCAGAGGGATATGGAAAGGAGGCGGGTTTTCCCAGATCCTGTGGGGTGCCTAGAACTGCGTATGTCCGTATGCAGAATGTATATCTCAGAAGATATTCCTTTCAACCCCTGCTCCTCCACTTGCAGCGCCCACTCTTCTCTCATCCTGACTGGAAATGGAGCTGCTAAAGGTGTCCACGGCTGAGCCACCATCTCGCTCCGTCTACCCTACCTTAGGAGCAGAACAGGGCATTTCTAAAATGAAAATTCAATCGCGGTCCTCCTGATCCTTATTTTCCTGACTTCCTCCCTCTACACATTCGTCTATCCCCCCTCCCCTTTTTCTTTATTTAGTAGCGGTCAGTAGGTTAAGTTCTTGAGGGCAGAGTCCATGTGTGATTTTTCTATGTTTCCAGTGACCAGCGGAGGAGCTGGCACAGAGCCGACTAAGGTCATGCTTACTGACTAGATGGGTGGATGTTCTGTGCCCAATAGATAGTTAAGGGCCTCTTGGAACTGTCAGTTCTCCTTAAGCTGCTAAAATGGCTAATGTGGAAACAAACAGCACTGAATTTGAATCCCAGTTCAGCTACTTCCTCGTTGGGCATCCCTAGGTGTCACCACCACAAATCTTGCCTTCCTCAGAGATAAAATGTGGACAGTATCTGCACCACTTGCTGGGTTAGTGAATTACATGAGATACATGTAAGCTCATAGAAGGTGTTCAAAAATGTTAGTTAATAACATCACATGCAGTGAGAGACTTTATCAGAACCTTTTGCCTAGAAGTTGTGTACATCAAGGGTCCAGGAGCCTAACTTGGTTGGCAGGAGAGGGCACACTCAGCCATAGTCAGTGCTTCCAGATGAGTCTCAACTTTTAATGTTTTTATTTATTTATTTATTTATTTATTTATTAGAGGGAGAGAGAGAATGAGCACACGAGGGCCTCCTGCCACTGGAAATGAACTCCAGATGTGTGTGCCACTTTGTACATCTGGCTTTATGTGGGTACTGTGGAATCAAACCCAGGTCATTAGGCTTTGCAGGCAAGTACTTTAATCACTGAGCCATATCTCCAGCCCTGAATCTGATCTTCTAAGGCTACATCAAGTGCAGGTTTGGTCTGGGCTGAAACTAGGATGATCACTAGACATAGAGTCATCAAAAATCAGGCTCTTTAGTTTTCCTAGTGCCAGAAGGTGCTGTGGAGGCCATGGGGGAGAAAAGTCATCAACAGTCTTAATGAGCTGTGGACCTGTGTTCGACACAACTGACCTACTAAGCAAGATGTACCTACCCACTGGTGCAATAGTGACATGACTGTTAGGGTGGTAACCACTGCTTTCTGATTGAATTTGAGATTCACCTAACAGGAGGAAATTCATGCCTGGTGGTATAAACCTGGTCCCTAGAGGGGAGTCTACTACAGTTGTTAGGCTAACTGGACAGGTTGTCAAACTACCCTCTAAATATTTATGTTGATACCCATAGATTTGTGCTGCTGTCAGACTAAATTACAGGTTTCTTTTTGCAATGGACAAAGGTTAATGCAGATAGCTGGTGAAAGTGATGAGCATCCCCCCAAAAAAAAAAAAAAGCCGGGCGTGGTGGCGCACGCCTTTAATCCCAGCACTCGGGAGGCAGAGGTAGGAGGATCACCATGAGTTCAAGGCCACCCTGAGACTCCATAGTGAATTCCAGGTCAGCCTGGGCTAGAGTGAAACCCTACCTCGAAAAACCAAAAAAAAAAATAAATAAATAAATAAAATAAAAAAGAAAGTGATGAGCATAAGTAAATGTTGGGTACTTAGCCCTAAACAAGACATTTATATCACCCCTTCCAAGGCTCAGGGAATATTGTGGAAAATGGGGAGGCAGCATGTAAGAGCTTGAGGACAAGGAGGAGTGCTGTGGAATACTGTCTGCTGGATATGACATGGCTGTCACACCCATGAACTCACAGCAGCTGTGGTTTCCTACACAAAATTGGCTTGTCAGCATTCCATCATGGATGGGGGAGAGGCTCAAAAGACACCAGTCCTCACAGTTAACGGACAGTGGAGGAGGGAGGAGTCGTGTTCATGTTCTTCAGTGGTTCAGCCACTGGTTAAGTTGCCCATACTCCATTAAATAACCCCCACCCACCTAGGCTCAAGCATGCAACCCTAATTTAACTCAGCGGATCACAAAACAAAAGACATGAAAGTGAGAAGGGAGCCAGGCATGGTGGTGCACACCTTTAATCCCAGCACTCTGGAGGGAGAGGTAGGAGGACTGCTGAGAGCTCAAGGCCACCCTAAGACTATATAGCAAGTTCCAGGTCAGCCTGGACTAGCATGAGACCCTACCTTGAAAAACCAAAAACTAAAAATAAAGATAAAAATAAAAATAAAAGTGAGAAGGGGATTAGTAAGGAAAAGAAAGGGAGTAGGAGTAGAAGGAGGCAAAGGGAATGAATGTGATAAAAATGCATCACATATGTATTAAATTGTCAAAGAAATAGGAAACTGCTCAAACTACAGCCCTTAGCAACTGACCTCTCCTTTTCATGGACTCATTAAGAAGAAGCCATGGGGGCTGGAGAGATTGCTTAGTGGTTAAGGCTCTTGCTTACAAAGCCAAAGGACCCAGACTCGATTCCCCAGAACCCACATAAGCCAGATGCACAAAGTAGTACATGCATTTGGAGTTCATTTGCAATGGCTGAAGGCCCCTAGTACACCCATTCTCTCTCTCTCCTATGCCTCTCTTTCAAATAAATAAAAATAAAAAAGCAGCCG
Organism: Dipus sagitta; assembly: GCA_036346955.1. NCBI lineage: Eukaryota > Metazoa > Chordata > Mammalia > Rodentia > Dipodidae > Dipus > Dipus sagitta. Next base: position 42,936,085 of record CM070777.1, on the reverse strand, counting down.
GCTGTGGCGGTGCATGCCTTTAAGCCCAGCACTTGGGAGGCAGAGGCAGGAATCCATGAGTTCGAGGCCACCCTGAAACTACATAGTGAATTCCAGGTCAGCCTGAGCTAGAGTGAGACCCTACCTCGAAAGAAAACAGCAACAATAATAAATAAATAAGCAAAGAAGCCCTGGACACCAACCCAGGCCTTGAATACTTTCCCACTTGGGTAGCCCACTGTCCCCCTTGGCAGTGTACTATTGCTTTACTCTTAATAAAGTTTCTTGATACTAAGAAAACAAAATTTGCCTCTAGACTTAGCACCGGTGTCTGATTATTTTTATTCATTTATTTGCAACCAGAGAGAGGGAGAGAATGGGCTGTCCAGTGCCTTTAGCCAGTGCAAACAAATATCAGAAGTAGGCACCACTTTGTGCATCCAGCTTTACCTGTGTACTGGGAAACTGACCTGGGTCATTAGGCTTTGCAGGCAAGTGCCTTAACTGCTGAGTCATCTCTCCAGCCCCCATGTCTAATTCTTGCCTGAATTAATCTTTGCTTTGATGGCTGCCCAGTGCTGGTTTCCAAGTCTGGCATTCTCTCCATATTGCCATGACACAGTGAACAAAAATCTTTCCTTCTTCCACATTTATTTATTTATTTATAATCAATAGGTACTTGTGGGTTCTTGTTTTTCCACTGATTCATAATTCATGACTAAGGCTATTTTGATCAGTGGAAATGCTTCAAGCTGACACCCTATCCCTGTGTCCTTGTGAAATGCCCTTATCACTTTTATTTATTTATTTTTCTTTTGGTTTTTTGAGGTAGGGTCTCACTCTAGCCCAGGCTGACCTGGAATTCACTATGTAATCTCAGGGTGACCTCGAACTCATGGTGATCCTCCTACCTCTGCCTCCTGAGTACTGGGATTAAAGGCATGAGCCACCACGCCCGGCCCTTATCACTTTTTTAAAAAATATTTTTCTTAATTTTTTAAATATTTTTATTAGTAAGCAGAGAGAGATGGGAAAGAGAGAGAGAGAATGGCAAACCAGGGCCTCTAGTCACTGCATACAAACTCCAGATGTATGTGCCAATTTGTGCATCTGCCTTTACGTAGATACTGGGGAATCAAACCAGGAACCTTTGGCTTTGCAGGCAAGCACCTTAACCACTGAGCAATCTCTCCAGCCCCCTTATCACTTTTTAAGCAGTTATTTTCTGACATAGTGATAGTTAATCTTGGGTGTTAACTTTGCTAGGCAAGGGGATTCTCAGACAGCTGGTAATTTCTTTTTTCTTTCTAGATATGTCTGTGAGGGTGTTGCCAAGAGAGATGAGAATTTGAATTAGTGAGCTGAATTAGCAGAGGGCCCTCCCCCCATGCCATCATCTGACCCAGTGAGCCCCTGACTAGAACAAAAAGGTAGAGGAAAGGGAGCTGCTGAGCTTAAGCTAAGACGCCCATCTTTCTCCTGCCCTGAGATGTTGGTGCTACTGGTTCTGGAGCTCTCAGACTGACAAGAACTTACATCAGCATACCCCCCATGCCCAGGCTTTTGAACTCAGACTGAATTATCCTACTGTCTTTACCAGTTCTGCAGAGGAAAAAGAAAACAGAACATGGGGCTTGCTGGCCTCCATAGCCATGTGAGCCAATTTGGGCTAGAAAGATTTGTTCAGTGGTTAAAGGCCTGCAAAGCCTGATGACCCTAGTTTCATTCCCCTTGGGAGACAATTCTATAATAAACACCCTCTTATATTTAAAAAAAAAATGGGGGCTGGGGCTAGGGAGATGACTTAGCAGTTAAGAATACTTGCTATATACGCATGAGAGTCTGTGAGGGCTTGAACCACCTGAGTTCAATTCCCCAGCACCCACATAAAAAGCTGGGAGTGGCTATGTATACCTGTATCCCCAGTCCTGAGGGAAGCAGAGACTGGAGAAACAATGGAGCTCACAAAATGGCCACCCTGGATTCAGAGAAAGAGACTGTCTCAAGGAAATATTCACATGAGCAGTAGAGGATGACTCCTGGTAGTCGCCTCAGGCCTCCACAATCCTGCATGGGGCACGCACATCTGCAACCACATGCATACACCACACACACACACACACACACACACACACACACACACAGAACCCTCATGCAAAAAATGGAAATGCCAGGCTCTTGTTGAGGCACTGTGAACAGAGGAGATGAAAGGCACAATCAATTCTGTTAGGTCTGTTGCCTACTCAAAAACCCAGGATATTCCTTAAAAACATTCTGGCCCCAGAAACTGTCCCGTGGTAACCATGACAACAGTTCAACAGCTCCATTTAGGATTTCTGAAGGGATCTATGTGCAGTTGCAGATAAGTGCTGGCTGGAACACTCCACTGGAGAAGAACAGCCATGACATGAGGTCACAGGAGCTTGTAGGTTTCAGGGAAAACCAACTGTCTAAACATCAAGGTACTACCAGATTCACAATAAGTGTTAGAAGCCGGGCGTGGTGGCGCACGCCTTTAATCCCAGCACTCAGGAGGCAGAGGTAGAAGGATCACCGTGGGTTCAAGGCCACCCTGAGACTACATAGTGAATTCCAGGTCAGCCTGGACCGGAGTGAGACCCTACCTCGAAAATAAATAAATAAATAAATAAATGTTAGAAAGCTTCTTTTCTGTCCAGAGCACACAAATACCTTCACAGAAGCTATAGACTGGGCTGGAGAGATGGCTCAGTGAGTAAAGGTATTTGCTTGCAAAGCCTGGGTTCAATTCCCCTGTACCCACATAAAGCCAGATGTACAAAATGGCACATGCATCTGGAGTTCACCTGCAGCAGCAGGAGGCCCTGGCATGCCCATTCTCATTCTCACATTCCCTCATTTATTCATTCTTTCTCTCTCTCCTAAAAAATAACTATTTTAAAAAGGAAAGCTATAGACTAAATAATGCTATACCCTGCTAGCTGCTCTCCAACCCTGCTGAGTCTTGACGTTAACCATACCCCAAACCTGAATCCTTCCAACCTTTTCTAAACATTAGCAGATGACATGAATTTTACTCCGTAGTCACACAGAGTGATCACCGTCCCACTGAAGCTCTCATGTCCCCCAGCACTGCCCATTAAGCACGCACTGTCAGTCAGTTTCCAACAGCCCACATCAAAACTACCCAAGGGTCTATATAATGACTTCATAAGTCATAGCCTCCACTCAAAGCTGTCCATGTTGTACACTGTGCAATTCCATAAGGTCCCACTGGCTAGTATATGACAGTGACCCACAGTAGTTGTGCAACACATGGGGTCTGCTATAGTTCATTTCTATAAGAAAGACATAGGGACACATTATAAGATATGGCAGCCCCATAGAAAAAGCCACCGGATACTACCATAAATGACATGTGCACATGCTCACCATATCAAAAATATTTAAAGCAATGGATCATTTGAGAGTCAATGGCCCAGAAGCTTTCTGTCATTGAATTAAAGGACATGGAGTCCTTATCACTGATTTTAATTAGTGAACTGTAGTAAGAAGACAAGTCTGGACAGATACATGGTCTGATTCCACAAGAGATTATAATAACCTCACAGTTATTTTGCCAGAAACATTAATAAGCATTCTAATTTAGTGGTGGGATAGATAGATAATCTATGAGAGAGAGAAGAGGTCAGAGGACAACCTAGATATGTTTCTCCTTTCCTTCTGCTGCCTTCTTAGAATTTTTTTTATTTATTTGAGAGAAAGAGGATGAATACTCCAGGACCTCTTTTTTAAAATAATTTTTTAAATTTATTTATTAGACACGGGAGGTGGGTGGAGAGAGAATGGGCACTCTAGGGCCTCTAGCCACTGCAAATGAACTCCAGGTGAATGCACCACCATGTGCATCTGGCTTATGTGGGACCTGGAGAATCAAACCTGGGTCCTTAGGCTTCGCAGGCAAACACCTTAACCACTAAGCAATCTCTCCAGCCCCTCTAGGACCTCTTAAATAAACTCCAGATGCATGGATTACTTTATTTTTCTGGCTTTATGTGGGTACTGGGGAATCAAAAAGTCAGCCTTTACAAGCAAGTGCCTTTAACCACTGAGAAATCTCCCCAGCCACAGAATATATTTTTAATGAATATAAAGATAATGAGACTCAAAAGCAAAGGTTCTATGAAGGCTAGAGAAAAGAGGAGGATGGAATTACTTCTATAATATCCTCATTTCCAAGAGTACCTGTACACTCACTACCATAAGGGGAGGTTGATGGATGGCAGATAAGTCCCCAGAGCAGACCTTTATTAAACTCCACCTCTGTTTTAGAAAGCACCTGTTAAAATGAGTAATTGCTGGGTTGTGCCTTCTCTTCTTGCATACTGTTTTGCAATATAGGCAAGCTTCTCCGTTTTCCTTTCTTCTCCTGCCTTCCCATTTGAGATGCTATCGGTAGCATACAGCCCTAATTAATAAGCCATTCTCGTGGGGAGTGGTGCATTCATATCCTCCGGTGCTTCACTTGATGGTCTCATGCTGGTGAAGACTCAGGTGAACTAGAGCAGAGGCCTGACCTTGCACACTGACATGCATGACTTGGATTATTTCAGGGCCCCTATGTGCATAGGCAGCTGACCTGGATTATCCCTTGTTGTTTTGACTGGACACAGCTCGCTTCCTGTATTGAAACCATGCCATGCTGCCAAGTAGCTGCCACCTCATGCCCTGAAGCTCAGCTGCAGGATTTTCGCCTATAATGCCAGGGAAAAGAGTAGTTTTGCAAAGCATGTAGGGAAACTTGGGGGTCCAGAGGAAAGAGAGTGGGAGTCAGCAATGAAAATTAAAGCCCCAACATATCCATAAGCTCACAGATAGTGGTCTGATGGTTTCCTCATGACCACATTGTTTAAGCTAGGGTCTCTCTCTAGCCTAGGTTGATCTAGAATTTACTGTGTAGTGTCAGGATGATCTCGAACTCATGCGATCCTCCTACCTTTGCTTCCTGAGTACTGGGACTAAAGGTATGTGCCACCACAACCAGTCCACAACTTTTTTACTTAAAAAAAAAAAAAGCTTTATTAAAAATTTAGAGCTGAGCCAGGTGTGGTGCACACACCTTTAATCCCAGCACTCAGGAGGCAGAGGTAGGAGGATCTCTGTGAGTTAGAGGACACCCTGAGACTACATAGTGAATTCCAGGTCAGCCTAGGCTAGAGCGAGATCCTACCTCTAAAAACAAACAAAAATTAGGGCAGAAGAGATGGCTTAGCGGTTAAGGTGTTTGCATGCAAAGCCAAAGGATCCTGGTTTGACTCTCCAGAACCCATGTAAGCCAGGTGCACAAGGGGGGGGGTATGCATCTGGAGTTCATTTGCAGTGGCTGGAGGCCCTGGTGCGCCCATTGTCTCTCTCTCAAATAAATAAATAAATAAAATATATATTATAAAATTTAGGGCTGGAGAAATGGCTTAGCGGTTAAGGCACTTGCCTATAAAGCCTAAGAACCCAGGTTTGATTCCCCAGAACCCATGTAAGCCAGATTCACATGTTGGCACATGCTTATGAAGGTCATTTGCAGTATCTAGAGGACCTATTGTGTCATTCTCTCTCTCTCTCTCTCTCTCTCTCTCTCTGTCATAAATAAATAAATAAATGTAAATTTTAGAGCCGGGTATGGTGGCATGTGGCTTTAATTCCAGCAGTTGGGAGGTAGAGATAGGAGGATCACCATGAATTTGAGGCCAGCTTGAGAATAGTGAATTCCAAGTCAACGTGGGCTAGAGTGAAACTCTACCGATTCCAATATTAGGCTGGAGGGATGGCTTAATGGTTAAGGTGCCTGTTTGCAAAGCCAAAGGACCCAGGTTTGATTCCCCAGTACCCATGTAAACCAGATGCACAAGGTGGTGCATGTGTCTAGAGTTTGTTTGCAGCAGCTGGATGCTGTGGTATGCCCACCCCCCTCCACTAAATCCCTTTTTCTTTCCAACTATTCCCTTGTCTATTTTGATGGCTTTTTTTTTTTTTTTTTTTTTTTTTTTTTTTTGGTCCCTGCTATCATCCATGACATGATGGGCCCAGTATTGGGCAGATCTTGTGGAGGTATCGACAGTTTCTATGAGACCAGGAAAGCAGTAACCACTCTATGTCTGGAAGACAGCATTCCAAAGCACTCCTCCCCATCCTTGGGCTCTTACCTTCTTTCCTCTCAGGGACGTGAGCCTTGGAGGGTGTCATACAGATGTCTCATTTAGTTGTAAACATTCATCTGTCATGTGTTTTAGGTACTTCAATGGGAATTTTATGTATTTATTTATTTATTTATTTATTTATTTATGAGAGAGAAATAGGCAGATGGAGAGACAGAATGGGCATGAAGAGTGTGGGTGAAGCATTTCAGTGCTGGCAGAGAATGGGCATACCAGGGTCTCCAGCCTGATGACTTTTGAGTCATAACCAGAATTTATACTGCAAGAGTGTTTTAATTCCAAACCATATTTTGAGTTGTTGTTGTTTGATAAAAGCCATCAGTTACAAAAGATAAAAAATAAAAAGATCCTTTTCTTCTATATCCATTTTTTTCTATTCTGTTCTTTAGGCATATATTATTATTATTAACAATCTGTTATTAAAAAATTGATAAAAATCAATTCCTAAGCTTTTTTTATTTATTTGCAAGCACAGAGAGATAGAGAGAAGGAGAAACAGAGAGAAGGAGAATGGACATGCCAGCGCCTCCAGCCACTGTAAACAAACTCCAGATGCATGTGCCACTGTGCATCTGGCTTTACATGGACACTGGGGAATCAAACCCGGTTTGATAGGCTATGCAGGCAAGTGCCTTAACCACTGAGGAATCTCCCCAGCCTAATTCCTTACTTTTGAGTGCACAAGTCCCCATAGAACTCATCAAACACAGACTCCTGGGCCATGCACCAAGATAGAAGAAATACCACATTGTTTTCATAGCATCTTTTCATAACACTATAAAGTATAAAGGACTTCTTTATAATAGTGTAAGATCATAGAGAAACCAAAATAAGAATGGTTAAAACAAAAATGTTCCTTTCTTATACAACTGACTTTGGGAGAGCTAAAGCAGAGCTGGTGAGGTAGTTTTCAGGACTTATCAAAAACCCAAGGTCCATCTATCTCACTGCTCTTGACCCCTGAAAATGTACCTTCCCAGTTATGATCTAAGCTGGTTGATCTGTATTCCACATACTGTGTGTCTTGTCTTGTTACTTGTAGTCATCTCATCTACACTGCTAGGAAGACTCCCATTGTTTGAAAGCCAGAACCAAACTCCTGTAACATAGCAACAGTGCCCTAGTCAACTTGGCACCATCAGCACCATCCTCTCACTCCTGTCACTCTCTCAGAGTACTGTGCAAGCACCCTGCAAAATTTCCACAAACCAAATGACCAGTCACAAATGCTATCTGATGCAAGTAACAACGTGTGGTAAACAGTGCTCAACACAATGAGAGGTTATTTTCCCTCACACATCAGGAAGGTTAGGGCAGGTGAGATCAGGGAATGTGTTGGACTCTATGGATATTCTTGGACTTTTCCCTGGGGTCTTAAGATGTCTGCCCCAGCCCCATTTGTCATACAGTGCCTTTCACTAACAAGAAACTGCAAGCTGCAAAGAGCTTCAAGTTTCTCCTCATGAGCTTTTCTTCTGATTAGAGAGGGAAGGTGTTTTCCAAAGGCTCACCAACACACTGTTACAACTTTTTGGTGAGAGTTGAGTCATATGCCCATATCTGGACCTAACCTTAAGCCAAAGGACTCCAACTTCATACAGAAACATCAGGCTCCTGCTGACAAAGGAGAAGGGAGCGTCCTTGGAAAGTCAGCAAGTATCTCCCATGCTCCACACAATCACATTATGCCTCAGTTTATAAGGACACCTACTTTGTTTGTCCATGGCCTCATTCTCAAGGGACTTCAGTCTATGACCTTCCCTGGCCACCAAGCAGAGGTGGTATCCTCTCTGATTGCTCACAGACATTCAGACATACTACTACATAATCAACTGATCAAATCCCACCCACTATAGTCACCCCGCCAGCTCAGTGATTCTTCTGTTCTTTTTCTGTGAGTCTTGTGCCTGGCATTATGCCCACTAAATTCTTAACAAGTGTTTGTCAAATTAAAGTTGAATTAAGATGGAGCAAAAAAAAAAAAAAAAAAAAAAAAAGGTGGGGAGAGGAGCACTTTGCAATACTGTCTTTCAGACACAAAGTGGCTATGATACTCATAACCTCCCAGTGGCTGATGCTACCTACACAAGACCTGTATAACAGCGGTGGGGGGGGGGATGATTACATCAAAATAGGAGAATGAGTAATTAGAAAGAAGAATGGATTCAGTGGAGGGGGAATTCAGGAGAGGAGAAAAGGGAGGGTGGTGTCAGGAAGGGATTATGATCATGTTATATTGTCTATATGAATAGAAGTTTTCAATAAAAAGTTAAAAACCCAGGTGTAGTTACATACATCTTTAATCTCAGCACCCTGGAAGCCAAGGTAGAAGGATCGCTGTGAGTTCAAAGCCAGCCTGAGAATTCTAGGTCAGCCTGGGCTAGAGCAAGACCCTACCTCAAAAAAAAAGTTTAAAAAGTTGAAATAAGGAGTTGGAGAGGTGGTTCAGTGGTTAAGGCGCTTGCTTGCAAAGCCTAAGAACCCAGGTTTGATTCTGCAGTACCCATGTAAACCATACGCACATGGTAGAGCATGTGTCTGGAATTTGTTTGCTGTGTGGCTAGAGGCCCTGGTGCTCCCAGTCTCTCTCTATATATATCTGCCTCTTTCTCTCTAATAAATAAATAGATAAAATATTTAAAATCTTTAAAAAATTTAAAAAGTTGAATTAAGATATTTTTCTTTCTTGTATACAAGTCACAAGTAAATCCAATGTAACATATATATATGTGTGTGTGTGTGTGTACACACACACACACATAGGGTTAACTTTAGCAGCAAACAGTTTGAAGCATTTTACAAATAGTACTCTCAATTTTATCATTGTTTCTTAGTGTTTTTTTGATGGAGAGGATACAGCAATTTCCTAATATAGCAGATATGAAGTGACTATTGGCATAAAACTTCTAGTACACTGCAGATCTCATAGTGTACTATAAATCTTGGTGAGTGATTTTACAAACAGTCAGTCCTTTCAATCTTGTGTAAAACACGGAATAAAGGGCTCATTGGCTGAATTGTCTCAAGTACAGTTCTACAATTGCATTAAGCCAGTCTTTATTGATACACCCTCCATATTAAACTGCTTCTTAATGAAGTGGAGTGCCTTGAAGACATTGGCTAGGGTGTGCCTCCACACACACATAGAAACACATAAAGTTATCACCACCTCTAAACAAGTATGAGAGGCAGTGATTATCTAATATTAATAAATAAAATCATATATTAAGTGGATACTCAAGTTTGTAATACTGGTGAGTTTCACTAATGGGTTTCTTGAAATGCTCTTGCCCCCTCCCAGGAGTACCTCCACATTCAACAGCCCACATGAAGGATAATACATGCATAAATAATTTAGTGAAGGAAATAGGTAACATTATGGCCATACTCCATGCTGCCAGCCATTTGGTAGTTAGAAACCACCAGGTTCAGGGGTGTTCTAATGAGTTGAAGTGAGGCAGAGGAGAGAGCTCCAGGTCCCTAACTCATTTTTTATTTAGAGGCAATTTTTAATTCACTTAGGTATTGAAGTTCCAAAATAGAAAAAGGAAAAAGAAAGCAGCATGTTGCAAATTGAGATGTTTAGAGACTGTAAGAGGTCTTCATCAGGCAACATCTGGGATATAATGTTTTAAACAACAATGCAAAAATTCATAAGCACATGGTGAGATTTTTAAAGTTAGATTCATGGTGTGAATGTGTGTGCATGTGTCTGTGTGTTTCTTTTAAATCCATATACAGTGGTTTCTGAGATAGTTTTTCAAAATTCAGTCATTTTACATATGCAGATACACCATTTGTGTTGTATTGTCATATCTATTATTCACCCAATATATTTTTCCAAATGGATACAACTTTTAGGAGTTAAGAATATAAGCTAAAAGGAAATTTTGTATGACTGATGTAAATAGAAAATTCAATGTGATATGGCATATATATGTGCTGTCATTTTTCCCTAATACATGTTGCAATAATTGAATACTGAGTCCAACAAATGTCATAATCAAAACAAGATATTTTTCCTTGTGTGCAATCTGACACAGGACATTTTTAAAAGCACCAGCTTACTGGTTAAAAACATAGACCTTTCAAATCAAGCAAGGTTAATTCAAGTCCCACCTCTGCCACTTACTAACTAAGAACCTTATGTAAAGGTCTTTGTGTCTCTCTGACCCTCAATTTCTGTGAGAGGAAAATGAGGATAATTATCAGGCAATTTTCTAAGAGGGCTAACTGAAGTAATGAATGTAAAACTTCTAGGCTGCAACAAATAAGAAGTACCAGTTATGATTATTATTAATGTTTTGATTGAGGACATCTAGGTTGTAAGAGAGTTATTAAACACCAATGAATTGAGTTCAGGGCAAGCAAATGTACCAGGTATCTACATGTGACAGGCTCTCTGGGAGGTCCTGTGGACGTGTAGATAATTCTTAAGTAACAGCCATGCATAGAGATAAGGATGGCCATAGTACATGTGCAGTGCAGAGAGAGTCTTGTGCCTAGGTTAAGATTGCAGGTCAGAGAAGGAGGACGTGACCAAAGCTAGCAGCAGAGAAGAAAAGCAAGCAGACCTATACACCAGGCCTTTCCTCATGAGTCCTGGCCACATACATGAGATGCCAGATAAATTGGATTCATACTCAGGAGCAGATGACCCTAACATTTTCTTTTTTTGTTCTTTTTTACTTTTACAATCCCCTTCCAGCTCTCTCTTTTGTCCCCACCCATTGCGCCCCCCTCCTCTTTTCAACTCTTCCCTCTTCTATTTTTTTTCTTCTCCTCCATCATCCATAACATGTTGGTGGGTCCAATATTATGGAGGTCTTATGCCATTGTAAGGCCATCAATGCTCTGATCACTTTGAGGACACATGGAATTTTAAATGTATATAGAGAGTCAGATGCTGTGTTATTATTTACTTACAGACTCAAATGACATTAACAAATTGAAGAATATATTTCTCAAAACCAAACATCAATAACATGTAGCTGGAATTCTTATTTTCCTTCCACAGAGATCACACAGATGGTGCATGGGAATTGACTGCCTTCCTTATCCATGAATACCAGTGTGATCAAACATATCTGGAGGAGAGAGGAATTCTTAAGTTCTGCACATTTTTATAGTAGCTATACCCATGAAGGACTTAATATGTGCCTCTGTCCCAGATGACATCATTGGTCTACATCATTCTCTTTAGAAAATGAATGGACACATTGATAATATGTATTCATTGCTATGAAAACATGCAGGACTCCATTTTCTTCCTTGGGTGGGTTTTTTTCTTTTTTATGTGCAACAGTAGTTATTCCTAGCCTAATAATTTTGAATAATTTTCATTAACATCAACTCTGAAGGTATTTCTATTCATCTGAGTTTGTGTTTGTTCATAATAAAATGAAATGAATCTGAAAAAAAAATATCTGGAGGAAGCTGGGTGTGGTGGTACACGCCTATGGAGGCAGAAGTAGGAGGATTGCTGTGAGTTGGAGGCCACCCTGAGAATACAGAGTGAATTCCAGCCTGGGCTAGAGTGAGACCCTACCTCTAAAAACCAATATAGATATATATATACACACACACATACACACACACACATATCTATATCTATCTATCCATATATATATATATATATATAGAGAGAGAGAGAGAGAGAGAGAGAGAGAGAGAGAGAGGCTAGAGAGATGGCTCATCAGTTAAGGCACTTGCCTGCAAAGCCTAAGGACCCAGGATTGATTCCCCAGTACCCACATAAAGCCAGATGCACAAGGTGACACATGCATCTAGAGCTCGTTTGCAGTGGCTAGAGGCCCTGGTGTACTCATTCTCTTCTCTCCTCTCTCTCTGTCTGTAATAAATAAAATATTAGATGTGACTGGATATGAACATATGAGAGATGGGCTGCCATACAATTCTTTCCCCATTGTTGCAGTCAGGTTCACATTGCTGGTAGAAATCACCCAACCAGAGCAGCTTGTGGGAAAAAAGAGGTTTATTTTGGCTTACAGGCTTGAGGGGAAGTTCCACAATGGCAGGGTAAACGATGGCATGAACAGAGGGTGGACATCACCTCCTGGCCCACATAATGTGGCAACAGGAACAGGAAGTGTGTGCCAAACACTGGCAAGGGGAAACTGGCTATAACACCCATAAGCCCGCCCCCAACAATACACTCCCTCCAGGAGTGGCCCCATGGGATCTCCATGTAGGCAACCAAATCTCCATCAGCTGGGAATCTAGCATTCAGAACACCTGAGTTAATGGCGGACACCTGAATCAAACCACCACATCCCATGTCTTCCAATGTTAGCAACTCTTATGAGTGGCCTGCTGGTGGGTCATCTTCCTTTCCTCTTGATGCTTGGCCTCCCAGATATTTGAGCTTATGGCTCTTACCAGACTGGAAGCTTTGTGAAAGAAGGAATTGTACTTGACTTGTTTAACACCATATCCTCTGCCTAGAACTATCCCCAGCTCATCACAGGATACCCAGTGAATATCCTTACTTAGCCTGGTCTCCAAGAAGGCTTCCAGCAGGGGACATTTAAGTGCTATCCAGAAAGATGATCAGGGGCTTGGCAGGTACTGAAGGCTCAGTGCTCAGTGGTCCCAAGAGGATGAGACTGGTGAGGGAGACAACTAGCCCACATTCATTGCGCACCACAGGTCAGGGATCTGTGTTCTGAGCAGATAGGACTGGATGCACTAGAGAACAGAATGAGAACAGACCTCCAGATGACAGCCTACATGACAGACTATTTCAGAATTACAGCTGATGATTATGTCTAAATCCAAGGCATTCTAGAACATCCTTTCAAAAGTAATTTAAAATTCCCTGCACAATTTGACAGTATATACTCAGATAAAATGTGTACATATCCCATGAGTGACCCAGAAATTCTACTTAGTTTCAATAACAGAGAGGAAAAAAAAAACTCGTTCACAGAACAGAGCAAAACATTTTGTAAAAATGAAGAGATTGGAATGTCCCAAATTTATGTGTATAGATAAATAGCTGAGGAATTCCAGGGAAATATATAGAAAGTTAGGAATGAAGTGAACCTGTATATATACAGCAAAAGCTCCAAGATAGATAGCTGAAGGATTAAACACATCACATAGTGCACATGCAATTGTGAACTATAAATACACGCTTATATTAATTCATATATATATATATTTATATTTATAAAGAACATAGATAATTGAGCTTCTGCATTGCTAGGGGGCTTGTATAATAGAAAACTGTGGCTACCCATGAGGGTTCAGAGATTGGAAGAGGTGGTAAAAGAGACTTAGGACTTTTAAAATATATTTGAAAGGAGATTGTCTTTCATGATTTACTTACGTAATTAAAAATTAATTAAACTGATGACAATGTCCTAACTTCCAGGGTAAATCAGTACCATGTCTTTTAAGCAAATGGACCAACATGAAGACCTTCAGTAATTTTCCCTACAAAATAATCCTATTTAGTCACAATGACTTCCATAGAAATATGTCCAATACACTATTATTTATAATAGGGAAAGGGAGCAGTATTGTTCAATAATGGGTGAAAGCTTGTAATTTAAAACTTAAATATTAAGTTTCTATAGTGGAATGCTGGATAGTCATTTAATCCTTGCTATATGAAGAATTTTTATCAACTTACAAAATGGCTAACAAAATAATACTAAAAAGGAATATAGGAGCTGGGGAGATGGCTCAGCAGTTAAAGTTATTCATATGCAAAGCCTGTTGGACTGGGTTCAATTCCCCAGAACCCACATAAAGCCCACCACAAAATGGTACCTGCATCTATAATTCCAACATGCCCATAGCAATGGGAGGCAGGGCCAGAAAAATCTGGAAGTTTATAGATAAGCTAGACTGGTGCATGCGCAGTGGCAGAACAAGAGAGACCTTGTCTCAAAAATAAGGTGGAGGGATAATGCACCCTGAGGTTGTCCTCTGACCACAACACACATGCTGTGGTAGACATGCACATGCCCATACACATATACACACTATGCACATGCATAGATGTACACACATTAAGTAAGTAAATAAAAAGGAATATAAAAGTGTAAAGGAAGTATGATCTCAGATGTGATAGAGACACTATGATACATATACAGGGTAGAAGATCCAGGGCAATACATAGAGAGCTTCCCAATGGAGAAGTAGGCCAGGCTGCTCCTCTTCTGAGCTGACCTGCTCTCCCACAAGAACACTGGGCCAGAAGGAGCTACGCTGAAGGTCGTGAGCATGCTGAATGGCTCCTGGTACAATGTGACAGACTTACTTTTAATGGATAGGTTTCTGCTTTCTTTAAAATCAACTCTGATGAATACATGTGGTTCTTCCATAATTGAAACATAGCTCCTTCAGTGAAAATAATTTTTGTTTTTAAATCTCAGAAACTAGAAGAGGAAATGTCCTCTTGTAAAACACAAGCAACACCTTTGCTATAGAATGTGCCACATCAGGATGTCCCAGAGCAAGGACCTAAGTAGGCTGGCCCCTGGGTTAGACAGAAAGACCCCAGTCCAGAGCATTATGAAAGAGCTATTAGTAACCGCTGTCCCCCACCCCTCCCATGTTCTATTTCAAGGTGAAACCAAAGCAGTTTTCTTGACAATGGGCCACAAAGATGCCACTTTGCTGCCCTCAGGTCAGACTGTGAAAGTGGCTCAGAAGCACAGAGGGGACTCGCAAATGCAGGGGCAAATGGGAGACTTGGGTCAGGTTGATAAATCCTTTCAGAGGGACTTCAGAACACAAAAGTTATTTGCATAGCAAATAAGTTCATGTAGGCACCAGGTACCATATGGTGAGAGAAAAGAAGAATCTAGGTTCATAAGGAGAAATTTCTCATTAATGTACCTAGGTTTTACTTTTAAATTTTTCCCCTTTTTAAACATTTTTTTTTTCAAGATAGGGTCTCACACTCTAGCCCAGGCTGGCCTGGAATTCACTCTGTATTTTCAGGGTGGCCTCAAACTCATGGTAATCCTCCTACCTCTGCCTCCCAAGTGATGGGATTAAAGGCGTGTGCCACCACACCCGGCTCCCTTTTAAACTTTTTATTGATAATTTTCATGCATGTATATAACGTATTTTGATCATATTCCCCTCCCATTAACTTTTCTCTTCCCACTGTACGCCCTTCACTAAACTCCTTCTTTCCAGCTAGTCCCTCTTTATTTTTCTCTTTTACTGAGCATTTTCATACATGAACAGAATGTGTTCATAATCACTGCCTTCTTTTCTCTCCCCTCGCCTAATCCCAGTCCCACTGGGCCTCCTCTTTCCAACTAGTCCTTCGTCTATTTTTGGCATCACTTTCTTTTTTTCTTTCTCCGTCATCCATGTCAAAATGTTGATGGACTCAATATTGTGCAGACTGACAGCTGCTATGAGATCATGAATTCACCAGTCACGTCATGTCCTGTGCACAAGACAGTGCCCCGGAGACCTCCTTATCACCCTCTGGCTCTCACATGCTTTCTGCTCCCTTTTCCATGAGCCTAGGAGGGTGTGATAGAGATACCTCACTTAGTGCTGAGCTCTTGACAACCTCTAATTCTCAGCACTTTGATGAGTTTTAAGGCTCTCCAGCCATCTATACAAAGAACCTTCTTTGGTCAGCAGGAAGAGTAGCACTAATATTTTTTTTTTTCATTTTGAGAAATTTTGCAATTTCATTTTTTATTTCATCCACTACCCATTTATTGTTCAAAAGTGTGTTGCTCAGTAGCACTAATATTTTATTGGCCACATCCTCTGCAATGTTCCCTGAGCCCTAATGGGTGTGATAGAGGTGTCTTCTCCAGTGCAGAGCACTCAAATATCGCTCCTTCTCAGCACCTTGGCGAGTCTTGGCTCTTGCCACTATTCACCACCATCTGCAAAAAGTAGCTGCTCTGACCGAAGTTGAGGGCAGCACTCATCTGCAATCACAGACATAAATATTTAGAGGGCAAGTTGAATGGCACAACATATCCATTTAGCCAAAGAACAAGTAGTAGTTTCCCCTTAGTGCCTATCATCTTTAAAGCCATTGGCTTTTGACTAGGTTTTCAGAACCAGGCATGAGTTTCCTCCTGTGGAGTTGGTATCACATGCAATCAGAGAGAACTTGGTTCATCCCATAACTGATATGCCACTACTGCACCATTAAGCACATGTTGCCGGGCTGGGCAGCTTACAGGGTCCACTGCTGGCCCAGACTGCTGATGACTTTCCTTTCCCAGCAGCCTGCATAACACTTTCCAGCACTATCAGGGCTAGGCAGCAGGGAGGAGGCTTCCAGCTCAGATCCAGCTTGATTTCTCAGTGTCTAGCAACCAAAGCATGTGGTGTCTCAGCAATAGGGACTTACCGCCTAGTTCTAGGCAACCAAAAGCCTTGGCAATGGTCTGTATTGTTTCAGGGGCCTCAGGGGCCTCCTGACCAACAACTCTCTGGGAGATATCTAATCCTTTGGACTGGGGTTTTCCTATAACAACCTATGGCTTCTGAGAGCAACATTATCCACCCCCACAGGGTACTTCAGACCAAATCGGTCTCTTTAAAAGTTATATTTTTAAATTAGCTAACAAAGGCTTCCCTGTGACTTCTTCATAACATCTTTAGTTTTGGTTAACATCTCCCCTCCCCTGACCCCACTGAAACCAGTTTACCCCCAGAATTCCACCCCTCTACTTTTACCCTCTCATTGCTGGAACAAAGTGTCTGACCAAAAGCATCTGATGGGAGAAAAGTTTCTTTTTTTTTTTTTTTCTTTTGAATTATAGTCTTAAAAGGAAGCTTTCTGATGGCAGGAGAAAGCCTGGCACGAGCAAGAGGGTGGACATTGCCTCCTCCACAGCAGGGGGACAACAACAGTAAAAGAATGAGCCAATCTCTGGCAAGGGGGAGCTAGCTAGAACCTCCCAAAGCCTGCCCCTTGCAACACACCTCCTCCTGCAGCATGGACCCACCTTCCAAATTGCCATCAGCTGGGGACCAAAGACTCAAGACACATGACTTTATGGGGGACATCTGATTTGAACCACCACACATGTCTAGTATCCACTCGTTCCTTTCTTGCTCAGGATAAAACCCAGGGTCTCATGCATAAGCATATGTTTGTCACTGAGCTATTTGTTAACTGTGGACCTTGACAGCTGGGGGGGGGGATACTCTTTCTACCACCTTCCATCCCAGCCCCCATACCTTCTTTCTTCCCTCTACCAAAGCAGGTATAACTGGTTGTATGTGTAGAACAACAGGAAGCCTTTAGCTTCTCATGCAGGAGCACCCCGAAAGGTCAGGGAGCAGACCAAGCATCTAATGCTCAGCAGCTGGGGCTAGGAGCCAGCACCCTCATTAGCAGGAGTGGCTACTGTTTCCAGCCTGCTTCCATTTAGTGAAAGCAAGTCATTACAAACCCAGCACATTTTTGCATAGTAACCAAATTAAAATAATAATATGTTCTCTCCTTTCATGTGCCATACTGAAAAATTCCAATTTATAAATGAAGCATGCTGATTAGTTAGTTAACAAATAATTAGTTCCAGAACGTGCTTCAAAGCTAGAGGCTTAATGAATGTATACAAGTCTGGTTTTCTCCAAGTCCTCAGCAGATTAGTTTCTTCAAGGAAAATATTTATAAAACATGTTCATGAGAGACAAATGATGAAGTCGCCTGATTTTGTTTGCTTTTTTTGCTTGTTGTGCAAGATAATATTCGGGTGTTATTTTAGCGCCTTGTTGGGCTGGAGCACTTCGGTGAGATGAATCCAGCAGGGCCTGTTGTGCTCAGCTGAGCTGCAACGAGCAGATTGTCAAAGTCAGTGCCCCAGCCTCTGAGGTCTTTGCCTGGAGAGAACTTCCCAGCTGGTATGGAGCCTTCATTTCTGGGGGTCTGAAGGCTAATTACAGAAATGTCTAGGTAGGGCTTGGGAGACTACTCAGTGGTTAGAGACGCTTGCTTGGAGAGCCCAGGTTCCATTCCCCAGTATCCATGTAAAACCAGATGCACAGAGTAGTGCATGCATTTGGAGTTTATTTGCAGTGGCAAGAGGCCCTGGCACACCCATACACATACTGTCTTTCTCTGTTTCTTTACTCTCTTTCAACTAGATACGTTTTTTTTTAAAGAAAGAAAGATCAGGGTGTGGGAGAACCCTGTGGGTGGCATCTACAGAACCAGGAAGTAGTTTATTAAATTTTCATTGTGTTCTCCTGCTTGGGAAAACAGTATTGGATTTTGAATAAAATCTTGATGCTTTGGCCACTAAGAACAGAAAGCCCCCAGGCCACCAAAACACAAAAAATATCACCAAACAGCCTTTAACCCACAGACCAATTGGCCATTCCTAAACTGGGAGGTTGTACTCCACAAAAATGCACTTTACTGGGGCCACGACATTCCAAAGATAGCTTGGACTTCATTGTAGCTTGTCAAAGTCACCTTTCAAAAGTTCTTAACTTACCCATTGGCTGCACATGGAATAGTAGAACTGCCTAACTCCCACAGCTGGACCAGATTCATTAATGTTTCTTTAAATACCAAGTGACTTAGTAGGTTTGCAGTTAGGATATTGCATGGAAATCATGCATACACATAAACATGGAGATGCTGTAGTCATGGAAACCACAGGAGCAGATAAGAGTGAGAAGAATGGCTGCAGATTCAGGCTTAGACCCACGTTTCCCCATGATGGGTGAGAAGAATGGACCATGTTCCTAAGAATTCCTTTTTTGTCCTCAATGTGAATAATGGAGTTCACTTAAGTTAAAACACCCCACTTCCTTCTGGGGGTATGGGCTAAGATAATGAAATCTGTAGACAGATAGGCCTGGCTGTGCAAACTGATATTTTATTTCTCTGGGTTTCAATGTGTGTATCTGTAACTTTGGAATAATAACACTAATACTTACGTAACACTTCCCATGTGCCAGGGACTATTCTAGGTATTGTCTATAGCTCCACATCTCTACTCTTGGCCATCTGTCTACCCATGAGAGGGAGGATAGAATAATACAATCTGTGGAAGGACTTGACATGTCACAGACTGTCATCATCAAAGCTATATTATGTTTTCTTGATGCTTCTCAGCTTTGGCTACCTACCCTACTTCCGCCAGTTCACCTGCAGTTCTTCACTAATCCACAAAGCTACCTCTGTTTCCACTGATCTAACAGTCCCTCAATACCATGTAAAGGCTGGAATCTATTCTGATGGTCAGACAATCATTCTGCCCAAACAGTGCCAGCTGCAAAACATCTGGGAAAACTACCTCAGCTTCCACCTACCTGGCTGGCTCTTCTCCACTCTGTGGCCCCCAATAGGATACAGGATATGTTCTGAGACATGCATTCTTAGGTCTAGATCAAGCCCCTCTTGTGGCCTCTTGATATCATCAAGAGGCATGGTAAATATGGGGACTATGGGATTGCTACTGATGTAACATAACATGTTGTTTTATAGTAAAATCTTGTTGAGGAACTCACTCTAAAATAATGAATAAAAAGTAGAGTACAGTAAATGTATAAACCAGTCACATTATCAAGAATTATGGCTACTACATAACCTTTTATGCACCTAGAAGTACAGTGGGTACTTACATCAGCATCAACACAAATACGAAATATCTGCACTGCAGCATTACAACCATAATACCACTGGGCAATAAGACTTCCTTCAATTCCATTATCACGTTACAGGACCGTTGTTACCTGTGCAGTGTGGTGGACTGCAGTGTTGCCATGTTTCTCGTGAGCATATCCGTCTTTGCTCTGTCACCTTGTATGTGCATGTTGGGTTTTGTTGCTGCCTTCCCCATCTGACTCTAAGCGCCTGGGCAGTGGAAGTGGGAGGGGCTTGATTATTACTAGGCTAGCTCGCCCAGGGATGGTCCCTGGACAGTATTAATCACATAATTTAGAGGGCACAAAAGGAGCTGATGTATTTTCACCCCATGAGGACATAGCTATATCTTCTCCCACCACCTACCCCCTCCCAAAAACATTTTGGGGGCTGGAGATATTGCTAAGTGGTTAAAGGCACTTGCTTGCAAAGCATGACAACCCAGGTTTAATTCCCAGTACCCACGTAAAGCAAGATGCACAAAGTGGTGCAGGAGTCTGGAGTTTCTTTGCAGTGGCAAGCGGCCCTGGTGTGTCCATATACTCTTGTCTCTCTCTCTCTCTCAAATAATAAATAAATAAATATTTTTAAATTTAGTACAGGAAATCTTATCCTCCCCTATGAAAATACTAACTCATATGAAAATTGCATGTAAGTATGGTGGGTTAGTTTGAGTTTAGTGTTCAGAAAGGGAAAAAAAGAAAAAACCTTCTTGTTCTTCTCCATGTCTGATTGTTTAGCTTCTGTGACCTGGTCTGTGAGGGTCTGTGTCAGTGTGGATGGCTGAGAACGGCTGCTGTATGTACAAAGGAAGCGAGGCTTTTCTTTGGCTGATTCTCGACCCAGTTGCCTCCAGACACTTCAGGAAAGTCCCCCCAACACACACTCTCCACCTGCATCTCACTCTATATTGAGGAGGCAGACTCTTGGACATCCCCTGGAGTAAGACCCCCCTCCCTCCCCGAACCCATGGGAAGCCTTTATCCACATATCAGGTCTCACACAGCACGGTCACAGGTCACCCTCATGTCCTCCCTCCAAAGCTGTGTGCAGCAGTGCAAAGTAGTCAGGCAGACAGGGCGCCAGTCTGACCCTGAGTTGCCAGCTGTGAGATCCCGAATGAATTTATTGACCTTCCTGTGTCTCCATTTCCTCTTTTGACAGAGGAAAAGAACAGAATTGCTGCCTCAATAGGATTTCTGTGAGAAGTAACACACATGATCTTATTTTGTGAACTGAAAGGTGGAGTGCATGTGTTGATTTTTTTCTTTCTTTTTTCTGCATGTGTGTGTACTATGTGTAGTGGTGATAGTAGTGTGCCTTTATGTACGTGTGCATGCAGATGCGTGTGCCCCATGTGCATGTGTGCAGAGGCCAGAGGAAAACATTGGGGTACTGTATTGCTCTTTCGGGTTGTTTTCCTTAAGTCTCTCACTGAACCATTTTCATTCAGACTAACTGACCAGAGAGCCCCAGTGATTCTCTAATCTCTGTCCTCACAGGACTGGGGTTACAGGCGTGTATGGCCACGCTTGATTTTTTTTTTTTATGTGGATGCTAGAGAATGAATTCAAGTCATCTCAGATCTTTATTTATTTATTTATTTGAAAGTGACAGACAGAGAGGGAAAAAGGCAGAGAGAGAGAGAGAGAGAATAGGTGCGCCAGGGCCTCCAGCCACTGCAAACGAACTCCAGACGCGTGCGCCCCCTTGTGCATCTGGCTAACGTGGGTCCTGGGGAATCGAGCCTCGAACTGGGGTCCTTAGGCTTCACAGGCAAGCGCTTAACCGCTAAGCCATCTCTCCATCCCGGATTCAAGTCATCTCAGATCTTTATGACTGCATGTGAGTGATTTTATCCACTGAACCATCTCCCCTCCCTATCCCTCTTGGAAACATCTCACTATATTGCCAAAGCTGGCCTTCAATGCTCTTCCAAAGTGATCCTGGGTGTCTCAGTCTGGGTGCACATGTGATTTATTTTATTTATTTTATTTTATTTTATTTTATTTTATTTTGTAGTTCTGGGAAATGAACCCAGGGTCTCACACATGCCATGGAGTGATGTTTTTGTAAACATAACAAGAGGTTAAAATTGGAGTTTTCATAGAGTCACCAGGATACAGCAGCAATGGCACCCCACCAGCTAGGTAACAAAGACCAGCAAGTGCCGAGCTTGCAAACGACGCAGTGCAAAACCCAGCCACACACTGCTCCAAGCTGTCTCCTTGTCTAGAGGGCAGGAGGGAATTGGATTGGAGCTGTTGACAGTTAAGGAAGCGTTGTGAAGACTGCCTGGGAAAGGCGTGTGTGCTGGGCCAGTGCTGACTCTCCAAGAGCTGTCTTGTGTGCCCTGCAGCTAGAGCATGGAGTGTCTGACTCATGCTCATGGAAGCTGCAATGGCTGGTAGCAGCACAGGGGAAGTGGGGACGTGGCCTGCAATGGTAGGTTACAAGCATGTGAAGCAAAGGGCAGGGAAGGGAACATCACATTCGGACCGCCAACACGGCCACGGCCATAGGAATGCAGTCTTTCCCATTCTCTACAAGGGCGTTTCCTCCTGAACAACTACATTCTTCTGGTGGTTCTTGAGATAATCCACCTGGGATGCCGGCTTCCTTAACTTCGGCAGGGCTATCTCCAGAAACCCTGTGGAGCACCCAGGAAGGAGAATGCCACTTGAAAACACCAATCAGTCTCTGAAAAGGCGACGCCAGCCTTTAACCAATGAAGACTCTCCCACCACTTTTAACTTCCTTCTTTATCCCCATGTGATTCTTTTGGGACCAGAAACTAGGCCCCTAAGCCAGCAGAAGAGCAAAACTGCCAGATGCACAGGTTCCTGCTGATCGCAAGCCAGAGAGGAAGAGGAGTAAACAGTGTGCAATGGGCTGGGCAGAGTCTCTGAGTTAGTGATCACAGGGCCTTTTATTACCTCACAGAGTCAAGGCAGCTCGTGGAACTGTCTAGATTCTCATCCAGAAGCCACGGGCATATAGCACACTGTGAATAATAGTCTTACAGGAAAGTGGGAGGCTTTCATAAGTCCTGCTTATTCGTTGCCTAGGTAGGGTATTTTATTATTATTTATCCATCACTGAGCATGTTCCAAATGCTTTACATTTTCAAAATATGATGTGGGCGCCATTCTAAACTCTATTTGTTAAAGAAGCCCAGCAAGGTTGTGTTGCCTGACTGGCCAGGATTGGGAATAGACTGTCAGGTCCTGGGGCGGGCAGCCTGCCATCCCCTCCTTCCCTGTCTTGGAAGGGATATTTGGGGGCATTTGACCAGGTAAGCACTAAAGTTGTCACTCATGCCCCCAGGTACACCCAATTAAAAATTAAAAATTAAAAATGCTTCAAAAGTTCACAGGATTTTCTTTCTTTTTTTCTTTCTTTCTTTTTTTCGGTTTTTTTTTTTTTTTTTTTTTGAGGTAGGGTCTCAGTGTAGCTCAGGCTGACCTGGAATTCACCCTGTAGTCTCAGGGTGGCTTCCCACTCACCGTGATCCTCCTACCTCTGCCTCCCAAGTAATGGGATCAAAGGCGTGCACCACCACGCCCCGCTAGGATTTTCTGGGGTTTTTGTGTTGTTGTTTGTGTTTGTGTTTTGTTTTGTTTTTTGAGGTAGGGTTTCACTCTGGCCCAGGCTGAACTGGAATTCACTATGTAGTCTCAGGGTGACCTTGAACTCAAGGCGAGGCGATCCTCCTACCTCTGCCTCCTGAGTGCTGGGATTAAAGGCGTGCACCACCACGCCCAGCTTGGATTTTTTGGTTTTTAGTATTGTTCTTTATTTGCAAGCAGAGAGAGAATGAGAATGGGCATACCAGGGCCTTTTACTGCTTTAAATGAACTCCAGATGCATGCACCAATTTGTGCATCTGGCTTTACTGGGTACTGAGGAATCCAACCCAGGCCAGAGGCTTTGCAAGCAAGTGCCTTTAACTGCTGAGCCATCTCTCCAGTTCCCATAGGATTTTCATCTATTCCTTTGGAGAAGGATTTTAGGAAGACATACTGTATTGACTAGAATGACTTGGTTTTAAATACTGAGACCAATGCAAGCTGGCTTGAGAAAAAAAGAAAAGCATTATCATAAGGATTCCAGGACGTAGTTTGGAAGCCAGTCCCAATTCTCTTTGCCTACATCCCTCTCCTTACTCATCCTCCCTCTTTTCTTTCCACACATCCCTCAATCCGTCCTGCCCAACATGACTGTCCCAGCTCCACAGTTCAAAGAGCTTCAGTTCACTCTCTAGGGGGACAAATTGGCAAATTCTGATTCCAAATATACAGGAAGGTACAGTAGAATAAATACTGAGCCTCTCATGGTGTCAGGCTTTATTTAGCCATTTGGGATATAACAATGTGTAAAAGAGGTATCAAATTTTTAAATTACAAAAAGAAAGGGAAAATTCCCTGCCTTTTTGGGGGGGGTTGGGGTGTCACTTCTCCCTGAGCTTCTGATTGGTCTGTTTTGGGTCAGCTGACTGATCTCGTCCCCTGGTTCAAGCCTCTTCGCTTGGGGTTAGAGTTATATAGTAGGCCTGGGGTGGCTACATGGAATCCGGGGCTGCATGTTCCGGAAGTCCTCCAGACCAGATGATTCTGACATACAGTTGAGCAAAGTTTCCACCCTCCAGAGTGGTAGCTGCAAACAAGCAGCTTTCTTTAGGGTACGATGAGGGAGGATTTCTTCATTTGCCTCATGGCTGTTATCTTTTACACCCATTTGTCCTCGAACTGAGCTTGGCACCCAATTGTTCTCTCTCCAGCCCCTGTAGTACTGAATGAAGCCACCTCACATTTTCCCTACTGCTTTGCTTCCTTCTCTCCATCCTGAGCAAACCTCTTGAATAGGGAAATGTCCCACCCACCATGCTGCTGCACGTCACAAGCTCATTCAGAGCCCAGGATGACAGAGCACATAGAAAGGGTGACTAGACGAGAGCTCTTGTCACCCAGATGCGCTTCTCTGAGGCAATGACACAACTTTGAACAGTTGAGCTGGGCTGTGGGAGACTGGCTGAATGGAGATGGTTCAAGTGTGCTCCTTCTTCCTTGCCCTACAGGCTGGCATAGGCAATGACCTTGACAGTTGGGTCCTCTCCTTCTTCCTGTTTGATTGTTGCTGTGCTCAGCTGGCTGGGTTCTAGGCCTCTCTGCCCTCCTATTATTTCTATGTCCTTTTTTTTGCGTGTGTGTGTGTGTGTGTGTGTGTGTGTGTAACAGTGCACGTGGTTGAATGCATGTGTATGTGCCCATGTGGCACCCTGCAGTGAGATGTGCTCACCTGTGGTGGCCCGAGGGGATCATCAGGTGCCATGCTCCATTGCTCTTCTGCCTGTTCTTACTTGAGCCAGAGTCTCTCACTGACCCTGGAGATTTCTATTATTTTGTGAACCTGGGAGGTTCTCCAGTCACTGCTCCCCTTAGGACTGGGGCTACAGATGTTCATGACCTTGCACAGCTGTTCTTGTGGGTTTTGGGAATTGAACTTGAGCAGCCTCTCGGGCCTTCATGCTTGTACAGGAACGGTTCTTTATCACTGAGCCATCTCTCCAGTCCTGTGTCTTTTTTTTCTTTTCTTTTTAAACATGAACTACTGACTGCACACCCAGTAATGAAGTAGATGACATCAGATACTGCAGTCACCAGCCTCAGTCTGAGCTATGCCTCTCACTGCTGCAGCAGAGAGCCAATCTGGTTTACGTTATGATACAGTTCACACTGCAGGCAGGCTTTGGGGGGAATCCCTGAGTTTTGTCCATTGAGAAACCTGGCATTCTGTCTTTTCCTGTTAGGTAAGGGACTGACAGAGACTACAATTCAATCCCACTGGGGCTACTTTCTATGCATGATTGTATGCATGTAACATAACCCATGGGGCCCCAGTTTCTCGGGGAAATTAGGTTGATAATAGTTTTCCTACTGGATCATCATGAGGTACAATCAGGGTACTGCATGTAAGGTACTTTTCATGGTTTCTGATGCAGAGTAATGACCCAGCACACAGCAGGCAGACAGACCTGCGAACTCGTGACAATCACATCTGCTTCTGGGGCTCTTGTGAGGATCAAATAGGATAATGGATGCAATCATCACATCTGTATGTATGCTTCAAATGGCTCGCTCCTTTAATCCACTTGGTACCTCTAAGGGGAAGATAATACTGGTGTATGCATTTTGCACATACAGAAACTAAAGCGTTAGCAAGGATGTTAAGAAACTGGTTCAAGCTACGAGCTAGTTAGTAGATAAGGCAGATAGTGGGTAACCAGCCTATTTGCTGTGCCATCTTCTACTGTACAGTCTATGGTCTGAAGTGTCTAACACTAATAGGAGTTTAAGAGATGCGAATTAGGGGCCAAGGAGAAGGCTCAGCTCTTAAAGGTGCTTGCTTGCAGAGCCTGTTGGCCTGGGTTTGATTCCCCAGTATTCACATAAAGTCAGATGCACAAAGTGGTGCAGGAGTCTGGAGTTTCTTTGCAGTGGCAAGCGGCCCTGGTGTGTCCATATACTCTTGTCTCTCTCTCTCTCTCAAATAATAAATAAATAAATATTTTTAAATTTAGTACAGGAAATCTTATCCTCCCCTATGAAAATACTAACTCATATGAAAATTGCATGTAAGTATGGTGGGTTAGTTTGAGTTTAGTGTTCAGAAAGGGAAAAAAAGAAAAAACCTTCTTGTTCTTCTCCATGTCTGATTGTTAAGCTTCTGTGACCTGGTCTGTGAGGGTCTCTGTCAGTGTGGATGGCTGGGAACGGCTGCTGTATGTACAAAGGAAGCGAGACTTTTCTTTGGCTGATTCTTGACCCAGTTGCCTCCAGACACTTCAAGAAAGTCCCCCCAACACACACTCTCCACCTGCATCTCACTCTATATTGAGGAGGCAGCCTCTTGGACATCCCCTGAAGTAAGACCCCCCCTTCCTCCCCGAACCCATGGGAAGCCTGTATCCACATATCAGGTCTCACACAGCAAGGTCACAGGTCACCCTCATGTCCTCCCTCCAAAGCTGTGTGCAGCAGTGCAAAGTAGTCAGGCAGACAGGGCGCCAGTCTGACCCTGAGTTGCCAGCTGTGAGATCCCGAATGAATTTATTGACCTTCCTGTGTCTCCATTTCCTCTTTTGACAGAGGAAAAGAACAGAATTGCTGCCTCAATAGGATTTCTGTGAGAAGTAACACACATGATCTTATTTTGTGAACTGAAAGGTGGAGTGCATGTGTTGATTTTTTCTTTCTTTTCTCTGCATGTGTGTGTACTATGTGTAGTGGTGATAGTAGTGTGCCTTTATGTACGTGTGCATGCAGATGCGTGTGCCCCATGTGCATGTGTGCAGAGGCCAGAGGAAAACATTGGGGTACTGTATTGCTCTTTCGGGTTGTTTTCCTTAAGTCTCTCACTGAACCATTTTCATTCAGACTAACTGACCAGAGAGCCCCAGTGATTCTCTAATCTCTGTCCTCACAGGACTGGGGTTACAGGCGTGTATGGCCACGCTTGATTTTTTTTTTTTATGTGGATGCTAGAGAATGAATTCAAGTCATCTCAGATCTTTATTTATTTATTTATTTGAAAGTGACAGACAGAGAGGGAAAAAGGCAGAGAGAGAGAGAGAGAGAGAATAGGTGCGCCAGGGCCTCCAGCCACTGCAAACGAACTCCAGACGCGTGCGCCCCCTTGTGCATCTGGCTAACGTGGGTCCTGGGGAATCGAGCCTCGAACTGGGGTCCTTAGGCTTCACAGGCAAGCGCTTAACCGCTAAGCCATCTCTCCATCCCGGATTCAAGTCATCTCAGATCTTTATGACTGCATGTGAGTGATTTTATCCACTGAACCATCTCCCCTCCCTATCCCTCTTGGAAACATCTCACTATATTGCCAAAGCTGGCCTTCAATGCTCTTCCAAAGTGATCCTGGGTGTCTCAGTCTGGGTGCACATGTGATTTTATTTTATTTTATTTTATTTTATTTTATTTTATAGTTCTGGGAAATGAACCCAGGGTCTCACACATGCCATAGAGTGATGTTTTTGTAAACATAACAAGAGGTTAAAATTGGAGTTTTCATAGAGTCACCAGGATACAGCAGCAATGGCACCCCACCAGCTAGGTAACAAAGACCAGCAAGTGCCGAGCTTGCAAATGGCACAGTGCAAAACCCAGCCACACACTGCTCCAAGCTGTCTCCTTGTCTAGAGGGTAGGAGGGAATTGGACTGGAGCCGTTGACAGTTAAGGAAGCGTTGTGAAGACTG
This sequence comes from Dipus sagitta, assembly GCA_036346955.1. Classification (NCBI taxonomy): domain Eukaryota; kingdom Metazoa; phylum Chordata; class Mammalia; order Rodentia; family Dipodidae; genus Dipus; species Dipus sagitta. The sequence continues at coordinate 42,908,020 of CM070777.1, read as the reverse complement.
CCTGGGAAAGGCGTGTGTGCTGGTCCAGTGCTGACTCTCCAAGAGCTGTTTTGTGTGCCCTGCAGCTAGAGCATGGAGTGTCTGACTCATGCTCATGGAAGCTGCAATGGCTGGTAGCAGCAGAGGGGAAGTGGGGACGTGACCTGCAATGGTAGGTTACAAGCACGTGAAGCAAAGGGCAGGGAAAGGAATGTCACATTCGGACCGCCAACACGGCCACGGCCATAGGAATGCAGTCTTTCCCATTCTCTACAAGGGAGTTTCCTCCTGAACAACTACATTCTTCTGGTGGTTCTGGAGATAATCCTGCTGGACCACCTGGGATGCTGGCTTCCTTAACTTCGGCAGGGCTATCTCCAGAAACCCTATGGAGCACCCAGGAAGGAGAATGTCACTTGAAAACACCAATCAGTCTCTGAAAAGGCAATGCCAGCCTTTAACCAATGAAGACTCTCCCACCACTTTTAACTTCCTTCTTTATCCCCATGTGATTCTTTTGGGACCAGAAACTAGGCCCCTAAGCCAGCAGAAGAGCCAAACTGCCAGATGCACAGGTTCCTGCTGATAGCAAGCCAGAGAGGAAGAGGAATGAACAGTGTGCAATGGGCTGGGCAGAGTCTCTGAGTTAAAGTGATCACAGGGCCTTTTATTACCTCACAGAGTCAAGGCAGCTGGTGGAACTGTCTAGATTCTCATCCAGAAGCCATGGACATACAGCACACTGTGAATAATAGTCTTACAGGAAAGTGGGAGGCTTTCATAAGTCCTGCTTATTCATTGCCTAGGTAGGGTATTTTATTATTATTTATCCATCACTGAGCATGTTCCAAATGCTTTGCATTTTCAAAATATGAAGTGGGCGCCATTCTAAACTCTACTTGTTAAAGAAGCCCAGCAAGGTTGTATTGCCTGACTGGCTATAGAGCAAGTGGGATGAGCCAGGATTGGGAATAGACTGTCAGGTCCTGGGGCGGGCAGCCTGCCATCCCCTCCTTCCCTGTCTTGGAAGGGATATTTGGGGGCATTTGACCAGGTAAGCACTAAAGTTGTCACTCATGCCCCCAGGTACACCCAATTAAAAATTAAAAATTAAAAATGCTTCAAAAGTTCACAGGATTTTCTTTCTTTTTTTCTTTCTTTCTTTTTTTCGGTTTTTTTTTTTTTTTTTTTTTTTGAGGTAGGGTCTCAGTGTAGCTCAGGCTGACCTGGAATTCACCCTGTAGTCTCAGGGTGGCTTCCCACTCACCGTGATCCTCCTACCTCTTCCTCCCAAGTACTGAGATTAAAGGCGTGCACCCCCACACCCCGCTAGGATTTTCTGGGATTTTGTTGTTGTTGTTTTTGTTTGTGTTTTGTTTTGTTTTTTTTGAGGTAGGGTCTCACTCTGGCCCAGGCTGAACTGGAATTCACTATGTAGTCTCAGGGTGGCCTTGAACTCATGGCGATCCTCCTACCTCTGCCTCCTGAGTGCTGGGATTAAAGGCGTGCACCACCATGCCCAGCTTGGATTTTTTGTTTTTTAATATTGTTCTTTCTTTGCAAGCAGAGAGAGAATGAGAATGGGCATACCAGGGCCTTTTACTGCTTTAAATGAACTCCAAATGCATGTACCAATTTGTGCATCTGGCTTTACTGGGTACTGAGGAATCCAACCCACACCAGCAGACTTTGCAAGCAAGTGCATTTAACTGCTGAGCCATCTCTCCAGTTCCCATAGGATTTTCATCTATTCCTTTGGAGAAGGATTTTAGGAAGACATACTGTATTGACTAGAATGACTTGGTTTTAAATACTGAGACCAATGCAAGCTGGCATGAGAAAAAAAGAAAAACATTATCATAAGGATTCCAGGACGTAGTTTGGAAGCCAGTCCCAATTCTCTTTGCCTGCATCCCTCTTCTTACTTATCCTCCCTCTTTTCTCTCCACACATCCCTCAATCCATCCTGCCCAACATGACTGTCCCAGCTCCACAGTTCAAAGAGCTTCAGTTCACTCTCTAGGGGGACAAATTGGCAAATTCTGATTCCAAATATACAGGAAAGTACAGTAGAATAAATACTGAGCCTCTCCTGGTGTCAGGCTTTACTTAGCCATTTGGGATATAGCAATGTGTAAAAGAGGTATCAAATTTTTAAATTACAAAAAGAAAGGGAAAATTCCCTGCCTTTTTGGGGGGAGGGTTGGGGGTGTCACTTCTCCCTGAGCTTCTGATTGGTCTGTTTTGGGTCAGCTGGCTGATCTCGTTCCCTGGTTCAAGCCTCTTCGCTTGGGGTTAGAGTCACATAGTAGGCCTGGGGTGGCTACGTGGAATCCGGGGCTGCGTGTTCCGGAAGTCCTCCAGACCAGATGATTCTGACATACAGTTGAGCAAAGTTTCCACCCTCCAGAGTGGTAGCTGCAAACAAGCAGCTTTCTCTAGGGTACGATGAGGGAGGATTTCTTCATTTGCCTCATGGCTGTTATCTTTTACACCCATTTGTCCTCGAACTGAGCTTGGCACCCAATTGTTCTCTCTCCAGCCCCTGTAGTACTGAATGAAGCCGTCTCACATTTTCCCTACTGCTTTGCTTCCTTCTCTCCATCCTGAGCAAACCTCTTGAATAGGGAAATGTCCCACCCACCATGCTGCTGCACGTCACAAGCTCATTCAGAGCCCAGGATGACAGAGCACATAGAAAGGGTGACTAGACGAGAGCTCTTGTCACCCAGATGCGCTTCTCTGAGGCAATGACACAACTTTGAACAGTTGAGCTGGGCTGTGGGAGACTGGCTGAATGGAGGTGGTTCAAGTGTGCTCCTTCTTCCTTGCCCTACAGGCTGGCATAGGCAATGACCTTGACAGTTGGGTCCTCTCCTTCTTCCTGTTTGATTGCTGCTGTGCTCAGCTGGCTGGGTTCTAGGCCTCTCTGCCCTCCTATTATTTCTATGTCCTTTTTTTGCGTGTGTGTGTGTGTGTGTGTGTGTGTGTGTGTGTGTGTAACAGTGCACGTGGTTGAATGCATGTGTATGTGCCCATGTGGCACCCTGCAGTGAGATGTGCTCACCTGTGGTGGCCCGAGGGGATCATCAGGTGCCATGCTCCATTGCTCTTCTGCCTGTTCTTACTTGAGCCAGAGTCTCTCACTGACCCTGGAGATTTCTATTATTTTGTGAACCTGGGAGGTTCTCCAGTCACTGCTCCCCTTAGGACTGGGGCTACAGATGTTCATGACCTTGCACAGCTGTTCTTGTGGGTTTTGGGAATTGAACTTGAGCAGCCTCTCGGGCCTTCATGCTTGTACAGGAACGGTTCTTTATCACTGAGCCATCTCTCCAGTCCTGTGTCTTTTTTTTCTTTTCTTTTTAAACATGAACTACTGACTGCACACCCAGTAATGAAGTAGATGACATCAGATACTGCAGTCACCAGCCTCAGTCTGAGCTATGCCTCTCACTGCTGCAGCAGAGAGCCAATCTGGTTTACGTTATGATACACTGCAGGCAGGCTTTGGGGGGAATCCCTGAGTTTTGTCCATTGAGAAACCTGGCATTCTGTCTTTTCCTGTTAGGTAAGGGACTGACAGAAACTACAATTCAATCCCACTGGGGCTACTTTCTATGCATGATTGTATGCATGTAACATAACCCATGGGGCCCCAGTTTCTCGGGGAAATTAGGTTGATAATAGTTTTCCTACTGGATCATCATGAGGTACAATCAGGGTACTGCATGTAAGGTACTTTTCATGGTTTCTGATGCAGAGTAATGACCCAGCACACAGCAGGCAGACAGACCTGCGAACTCGTGACAATCACATCTGCTTCTGGGGCTCTTGTGAGGATCAAATAGGATAATGGATGCAATCATCACATCTGTATGTATGCTTCAAATGGCTCGCTCCTTTAATCCACTTGGTACCTCTAAGGGGAAGATAATACTGGTGTATGCATTTTGCACATACAGAAACTAAAGCGTTAGCAAGGATGTTAAGAAACTGGTTCAAGCTACGAGCTAGTTAGTAGATAAGGCAGATAGTGGGTAACCAGCCTATTTGCTGTGCCATCTTCTACTGTACAGTCTATGGTCTGAAGTGTCTAACACTAATAGGAGTTTAAGAGATGCGAATTAGGGGCCAAGGAGAAGGCTCAGCTCTTAAAGGTGCTTGCTTGCAGAGCCTGTTGGCCTGGGTTTGATTCCCCAGTATTCACATAAAGTCAGATGCACAAAGTGGCACATGCATCTGGAGTTTGTTTACAGTAGAAAGAGGCCCTGGACTGCCCATATTCATTCTCTTTCTCTCTCTCTCTGCTCACACAAATAAATTTTTTAAATTTGATCCAGGTGTGGTGGTTCTATACAGTGCAGATGTATAAACAAAGCTATAGAATAGAGTAAATGTTTGGGACAACATTCACGGAGTCACTGGAGAATAAAGTCAAGCCAACAATGTTACCAAATAGGGTCATGACTACTTACTGTGTGCCAGGTATTTCACTGGGCTTGGCATACATAATCCTATTAGGTCCTGAGAACCACACGTGGTAGATACACGGGTCCTCCTGGCCCATGTGAATTCTTTCCTCATAAAACTCCCAGGTCCTCGATCTTTGAGAGAGCTTTCTACAAAGGCTAAGAGGAAAAGTAACTCCTATTGTAGGCCCCAGCAGCATAGCAAACAGAATAGGTGAAGATTTGAAAAGACAACTGTCACAGCCAAATATCCAGCCTTATTTTCCACTGGTCCAGAAAAATGTAAGTACAAAGCACAGCAGACTCCAGGCTGGGGACCTGGAGGTGTCAGCCAGTAGCCTGGAGGAAACAGATGGCATACTCAAATTAGGCAAGATGCTAGGAGAGTTTAATAAAGGAGCTATTTAACAAAGGTGAGGGGGGTTCCACAGGATGGAGCGCAGCTCCTTTGGGGTGGTAATGGCCTTGTGCTGTCAATCTCCCCTGGGCCTGAGAGTATGAGGGACAGAGAGGATGTGGAGGGGGCCAGCTGGCAAGAGATACAGCCTCTGATGGGGGACTCAGGCAACCCACTGTGGTCCGGCAGCAAAGATGCAGCAGGGCGTACTCGCCCCCAGCAGCCCCTCATCCACCCACCACGTGCTACAGGAGAAGGAGCAACCTCCCGGGTGGGCAGAAGGCAGAGGGTGTGTGTGTCTGGCCCGGCGAAGGAAAGGTTTGGGGAACACTGGAACCACACGGAGACAATTTTCACTCTGAGACTGAAGATTCATAAGCAAAGGCAAGTTTGGGCCCCCAGTGATAATGACCCCATTCTCAGATTGTGGAGAGAAGTGGCTGAGGCAGAATTTGATTTGTCCAGTGAAGCTGAAAGCCTGGCAGTGCCTTCTGTCCCTCTGCAGATGGGATGTAGTCTCTTAACCCAGAGAATCACGTCTGGAATCTAAGCTTTCTCTATGGCCATACTCTTCAATGCAAAAATAGCCTAAGAGGACCCATAAGCTCCAGAATTATTTTAAGTGCAAATTCCATGTCCTTTCGATTCTGGCTTAATTTTTTTTTATTTTTATTAACTTTTCTGTGATACCTTCACTAATCTTGTGTCTGTCCATTTCATATACACAAAACATGTTACATTCTTTACTGTCTGCTGAGGTTTTTGGTGACTGTGGTGGTTTAAATGTGAAATGTCCCCCTCATGTTTTTTTGTTTGTTTGTTTGTTTTGTTGTTTTGGTTTTGGTGTTTTTGAGGCAGGGTCTCACTCTAGTCCAGGCTGACCTGGAATTTACTATGTAGTCTCAGGGTGGCCTTGAACTCACGGTGATCCTCCTACCTCTGCCTCCCGAGTGTTGGGATTAAAGGTGTGTGCCACCACACCTGGAGCCTCATGTGTTTTTGATTAAGCCTCAGTCTGGTGGCTATTTGGGAGGTAGAGCCTTGCTGGAAGAAGAGTGTTGTTTGGGGCAGGTCTCGGGGTGTTATAGCCCAATGTCCCCTTGCCAGAGCTAGCTCACTCTTGCTGTTACCCCTCAGCTGATGTGGCAAGATGTGATACCCAGCTTCTGCTCTGCCATGCTATGATGAAACTTCCCCTAGAGACTGTAATCCAAAATCAACCCTTTCTTCCCATCAGCTGGTTCTGGTAGTGTTTTGTCCCAGCAACAAGCAGGAAAGTGCTACACTGACAGACACCAGCCCCTATACTAAGATCCATATATGCTCAGGTCCCTTACATAAAATGCAGGACTTGCTTACAGCCTACACACATCTTCCTGTGACCATTAAATCATCTCTGGATTAGTTACAATGCCTAATGTAATGTAAATGGTATGTAAATAGTTGTTGCGCAGTGTTGCTTAGGAATAATGACAGGGAAAAGGTGTGTGCATATTCAATACTGAGGCAATTGTTTTTCAATTATTTTCACCACCTAGTTGAATCCATGGATGCAGGGCTCAAGGAGAGAGAAGGTCCAGTCTATACATTTGTACTATAAACCCCTACAATGGCATGTTTCATTCATCTCTGTATGCCCAGAACCTGACACAAGGCTGGCATAGCATGGAATACCAGTAAATATTTGTTAAGCCTTTATATCTCCATAGTCCTCAGGTGCCAATCTAAGTGGTATTTATTAAGCCCCTACTACTTTTTAAGCATGGTGTCAGACTATTTTCATATCAATTTTCTTATTTAGTAGTATGGTCCCTTTGGTTATATTAACCCCATTTTATAAATGAGAAAACTGAGGTTCAGAGAGATGAAAGAGGCAGAATGTGGATTTGAATAGAATTCTGCTTCCCTGATCTAAAATCCTATCCTTTTCTCCTCAGAAACTGTCTCTGGATTGATTAGTGAATGGCTCCTTCATACATATTCATGGACTGGAAGACAGCATGAAGGAGCTTAGCAGAGCCTCTCTCTCTCTCTCTCTTTCTCTCTCTCTCTCTCTCTCTGTGTGTACTTTGTGAGGGTTCAAGTCCATCATAGACGATGCTGTCTGCTCATTGTGGTAGTTCCACTTTTCTTTTAACGCTTAAAACAATTTTGATGATGATTGTGAAATTGTTCATAGTTGTGTGATGCTACAATGTGTACTGATCAAATGAGGGAATTACCATTTTCCTCTCTTTCCAGCTCCCCTCTGTTGGTTATTCATTAAATAGATACTGGGTTCTTGCAGTCATCCACTGTGCTGGAGGCTTATGGTGGCTTGAATGTGAAATGTCCCACAGTCTCATGTGTTTGTGATGAATCCTCATATTCAATCCCTACCTGGTAGAGATTTTGGGAGATGGGGCTTTTCTGGGGGTGGTGTGTCACTGGGGGTGGACCTTAAGGTTTATTATCCCAGCTCTAGGTTCAGTACATAGACTGTTTCCACCCAGATAAGTGACAAGATATGATGCTCAGCCTCTGCTCTGCTCAAGGTTTCTTCTTGAGACTCTGGCTGGACGAGTGTTTTGTCCCAGCAATGAGAAGGTGACTGCTACAAGGACACAGTGCTTATTCCTTCTATCTACATGTGTTTGATGCCCAAACAGCTCTGATGGGTGATGCTAATAAAAGCATCCATACTGTCCTCCCCAAAGAAATTACTGTGAATCCATCATGCAATATGAGCTTGAGATGAGGTCAGGTGGATACTGTCCTTGAGCTTGGCTGTCAGTTAGATGCAAGGTGCCTGGCTCTGTCATATGTGGCTGTCTCCCATGGATTCCAAACACATATTTCTGGCAGTTTCCTTTGTTGAACAGTTGAAACATAAAATTGTCAAGTGCCTACCACTTTATTGCTTTGCAATGGAACTGCCAAAATTCTAATTGGCCAATAAAATCCAATTGTCTTAGAAGAATCTCGGGAGTATACAGAGAGAAAGAGAGAGAGACATGGTAGGGGGGGGGGAGATAAAAAAGAGAATAAATGTTAAAAGTTAATCCTTGGTTCTCTACCAGGTCCACATGCCCTGAACTTACATGCAGTTTTCTTGATTAGTTTTCCTAAAATCCCTGAAGATAGGAACTATTGTTAGTTGGATCTTATAGCCAAAGGACCTGAGGCTTTGGAGTGTGGAGCATTTGTCCAAATGTCACATGGCTATGAAATGACAGATCCAGGACCTGGAGTGCTTCTATATATCTGGCTCTTGTCCATAAGCACGACCAGCCCCAGGGTTCTCCCTACTACCCTAAGCCACTGGCCTCAATCACCAGCAGGTTCACCTCAATTCCTTCTCTTTACTTTCTCACCTATTTTACTAAGGGTTTAGGACAAATTTGGAACTGGCCTAGAATGATGTCTTTTTGACCTGTCTGAGAGAGAGAGAAGGAGAAAATGGGAAAGAATCTGTTTCTAGGCTATTCTGTAAAGCCTAAGGCACTTCTACGACAAATGTTTCCTCCTATTAGTCCTCAGACACTTTTCTTACCCCTTCGTATGACTATTCTTGTCTGTCTTATCTCTCCAATCTTCCTTTCTAGGCAGGAAGCTATTCAAGGGCAGGTCTGTGTCTGATCCCTCTTATCTCCCTTCATGCCCAACTCAAAGTCCTGTCACACATTTACCTTGCACCAGCTAGGTAGGAAAGCATCATATCAGATGCTTCCACAGCTATGACCATTTACTGGAGCGGTTCATAGGGAAAAGATTATAGTCACAGCCCATTTCACAGGTGAACCTGTTGAAGCTGGAAGGAGTGACAGTACTTGCCTGAGCCCGCAGAGCCAGTAAAGGGCAGGTGCTCAATAAAAGCTGGTTGAATGAAAATGGAAGAGGGTGAGGAGGAGAAGAAAATGAGGGCAATTGAAAATAAAAAGGTCAAAAACAGTAAAATGAAAAGAAGCGATCAAATATTTCCAAATAGCACACTGGCAGAAGGTTAGAGATATGGATCTAGGATCTCATGTGCTTTCTTCCAGGTGACAACAAATGAAAGCCTTACACGTGAGATTAGAGAACAGGAAACAGGAACAGCTGGAACCCCAGCTGCAGAGTGGCTCTTTCTTGCAGATAGGAACTCCCATTGCTTGTGTGTTGGGTGTGCTGAGGCAGTAATGTTCTTGACAGAGAACTTGGACACTTTATCTATACAGTGTGCATATACACACAGGTGCTGAAGACTTAGAGGAGTGACTGCCCTCAGAATGATGTGAGCAAGTTCTTCTTATTCCAGATTTATTGTTTCCTAGCTGCCCGGGCTGAGGTAAACCTTTCATCTCTCCAGACTGTCATTTTCTCATGTGTGACATAGGTATGACAAGATGCCTGATCCACAGGGATTTAGCCAAGCAAGTAAATGATGATATCAACACACCTGATGGGCCTTAGCTAGATTTTTCCTGTCATTCTAACTAATTTGTGTTTTTGTAGTGCAAGGATAGAACCCTGGGCCTGTATGTGCCAGGCAAGAACTCTAAATAAATTATTTAAATGTTTTTTTTTAATTTTTAAAATGCAGAGTAATTTCTTCTACTATTAGTCCTACCTCCACACTTGGGTTACAGCACCTAGAACCATTTACAGGAGCTGAGTACAGAAAACTGGACCCAAACAGATGGAGTTTGAACCTGCCACTGCCCTTTCCAAGCTGAGCGACCTGGAACAATTTACGTAACTTCTCTTTGTGTTTGTTCTGTCACCTCTGAGGTGGGAATGACAACGGGGCCTTGGTCTTGGAGTTCTTGAGTGTGTATGATCTCTTGGAAGGATATGCTTGACACGGGACTAGTGTTCAGCACATGTGAGTTATCACCATCCTGTTATTTTCAGCCCTGAGTGTTTGCATAGGGCTGTGTCATTGTCTCTCCCCTCCCCCTTCCCCTGGGTTCCAGCTGCTGAGCCAGAGAACCCAGAGCTGCAGGGCAGTGAGGGGAATGCCTCTTCATCTCGCGGTGATGTCAGAGGGCTCCTTATCAATAATGGAACAGTTTTTCCAGGAACCCAATCTACACATCACAGTGCCCTGGCTGCAGCAGGGCCTGGCTGGCTGGCATTCCCAGAAGGCACTAAGCAGAAGGGTGTTTTATCTACATTGCTGGCCGTGCCTGTCTGTGGGCAGAGGAGGAGTCCGGCTGTCTCACAGCAGAGCTCTTGAGTGTTGTGCCAACTTCCTGCTGCAACAGCCCCAGATGGAAAGCTCTGCTCATCTGACCACCAACTCCCTCACTGCTCACTTTCCAGCCTTCCTTAAGGGCAGAGGGTTATTTTTTCCTTTGTACTTTTTATTGACAACCTCAGTACATGTCGACAAAATGCCATAATCCTAATTTCCCCACACTCTCCCCCACCAGTCTTCCCTCCACTGAATCCCTTTTTCCAACTAGTCTCTCTCCTCTTTTCATATTGTTTTTAAATGGATCTTACATGTTCTCTCCATTCTAAGTTCCACGGGCCTTATCCAGGCCACGCCAGCATTGCCTCCTTCCCCTGACCCCCCTCACACCCCGCTTTCCAACACACGCACCACCACCATAGGTGATTAATACTCTTTCTAAAATGGAACTCCTGTGTGTCACCTTCATGCCAGAACCTTTCAATGTCCCTAGGTTGCTGTTCGGAAAACTACCAACCCCATCACTCCATCTTCAAGGCCTGTGGCCAACCTCTGTCCACCTTGAACCCTTCCTGTATTTGTCCATGACCTTCTGGCCACGCTTTCCTTGTCTGTACGGTTGTCCCAGGGTGAGCTGCTTCTAACGTTTGAGTCCTTGTCCTTGTTCCCTTTGCCATGGCTGGTTGTCATTTATCACACAAGTTTTCACATAGTGTTACTTCTCTTGAGAAGCCTTTCTCAACTCCTAGATACAACAGGATTTCATGCAAAGAAGCTTGTCTATGGCCTCTGAACTCCCCCCACAAGACTTGTCCCAAGCAGACCTTGCCTGTTTAATTGTACATTGTCTGTCCCCTACAGCATAGATTGTGTTTCTCTTGCTCACATCCATATCCCCGAGACTTCTCATAATACCTGGCACCTGGAGGGTGCACAGTAAGTATTTTTTAAATAGATGAATGGAGGCCAGGAGGTTGTGGAGTGTGTGTGGAGTTGATCTCCATTTCCTGTTCTCTGTGTGTGACTGGACACAGTGTAAATCTCTCAGTTCTAGACCCTGCTGCTTCCTGGCTATGGGACCTTAGGCAGCTCACCTGATCCCTTTGGACTTCCCTTTCCTCATCTGTCATGTAGGGACTGGATGAACTACCTCAAGGGAGAATCATCACAAAGTCCACACCCTTTGGTGGAATCTGGCACACTTAGCAAGGGAGGGGCGATCCCAAACACACTGGCTTTTTGCACTAAGTAAGGCAGGCAGATCCCATATTTACCCCACAGAAGGTACAGCCACAGGGACTAAAAGTTATCAGCAAGTCAGAAGTCTGATCAGACAGCACCCCTCTTTATAGGAACCAAGCCAGGACACCAGTACCCAGAAGGCTTGCTTGCTTCTTTCAGTGAAAGTGGACTGGCTCTAATTTCACTGAGTTTCCCTTGAGGCAGAGACCACCCAATTGCTCAGAGAGACCTTGGCCACTTAACCATAAGCTTTTCTTCTGCAGTCTGAGCATCCATCATGCAAATTGGCTACAACTCAATGGATTATTTATGACACACAATTGCCCTTACGGGGTCCCCCCTCCCACCTGCCAAACCACAAGGATAATAGGTCAAAAGGCTTTGCAGCTGTGCCATTTGTTTTATTGGAGAGACTTTCTCATAACAAGCCAGAAAAGATGACAAAAATGGAAGGAAAACACATAGAATGTTTTGTCCCAATGTCACAGCTGGTGGTGATAAGGAGGGCACCACACTGTAGGAGCTGGTTGACATTGAGGTTTTATGGACCTGAACTCCTAGCTACATAAACATCTTTACTATTGGCATTCCTACAGGAAAAGTCATTTTTACATTGTGACTCGAAAGCTCTCTTATATGGTTCCCCAACACCACCCTTATTTGTCCTAATCCCATTGAAGCAATTTATTTTATATACATGACCTAGGAGTCAGGGTTGTTCTCGCTATAAAGGCAGAAAGGGCCATCAATGTCTAGCAGACATGTTTCTGCTTGATTCAGGGCATTTTATCCTTGAAGAAAAGCAATGTGAGCAAAGCGCTTAGTACAGTACCTGGTGCACAGTAAGCACCCTGAAAGCCTCAGCTCTTGCGTTAGTATTTCTACTCGCTTTTCATACATAGGCCCTTTGTAGCCTTGGCTCCTCTGAGGGAAGCAGCACAGAAACTCTAGGCATCTGGAATGTGTTCTGATGGCCTGGAGAGCATGAATTTGGTTCCAAGGCAGGTGGCCCTGAACACAGTCATGCTGCATCTGCCAGGCCACACCTGGCTGTCTCTCATTCCTAATGCTGACCTAGATAAGAAGCCCCGGGTTAGATGGAAGGAGCGAATACACAGAACAAACATTAGCACCTACAAGGCTCCTTTAAACACTGTATGGCAATTAAATCTCATGTCACTCTTGGGTCATGTGGCAGGCGGGTCCTCTCCAACTTACAGACTGACAAACCGTTCACTCCACTAACTCACATTAGGAGCTAGAAATTGGCCATATTTCACTTGGGCCCGATCTTTGTGATTCTCAAGACAAGAGTCTTTGCCACCATCTAGAATGGATTCTCAAATCTTGGCTCCTTCTTGAGGGGCCTGCAGGAAGCTTGACCTTGCCACGTCTGCATTTAGTCAAAAAGGCGCCTTAAACTGTGGTTTGCTTCTCTGTGGCCCTTCCTTGTGTGGGGGCATCCCTGTGCTGTGCCTCTGCTCCTCCACCTTAGCTGGCCAAGCCTCTCATCTGTAACCCAATCCACAATCCTGACAGAGCCCAAAGTAAGTGATATGCTGTCAAGGTTGCTTAAATATTTCATGGTGGCATGGATTGCTCTCCTCTGGGAGCAGGTGAGGTGGTTAATGGATCAGTCCCAGGCACCAAATGTCCTGGAGCTGAGGACAGAGATGGCCTAGGGGAGAGGTGAGCAGACAGCGTGTGCTTCATGCCAAGCATCCCGCTAAGGACATGTCAGCACATTTACAGGGATCAAATTGTCAAATTTCCAGTGTAGGGGAATCTTCAAACCTGGTGCTACTTAATTTTTTTCTTACCCTTACATCAATCCCCATGCAGTCTTCTAAAGAGCACACACTCACCATGGGAAATTGGCTGAGCACCCCAATCTGCTGACAGGAAACTCACAGATTAAAACTGATGGGTTCCTAATCACCCCAGATGTAATAAAAATTTAAAGATTTCACCCAGTCCCCTGTGTCCCCATCTCACGGGTTGTTAGAAAGAGCGTGAGGGACCTACAGGAAGCTTGAGGTTGTTGGAATACAGAGACAGAGGGAGTCCAGGTTCTCTACCACTTACTGTTTATAGCCAGGTCACTTCCTCAGCTGAGCCTCAGTTTCCATTTTCCAGGGAATTCTTGGGACCCATGATGTTATTGACACCATAACTCTCTCCCCTAGCAGCAGATAGGCAGAGGTACTGGCACGGAGGGAAGGGAGGTGTCCCAAAGGGATGAAAAAGCCCTTCAAGATCTGTGTCCAGGACCTTGGCCAGGAAAACAGAGAAACAGTCCTGAGCTGAGGTGCAGACAGGGCAGCTGCTTAGCTGCAGGTTGTTTGTTTTCAGAGTTCTTCTGTAAAGAGGACATGCTAACAGTTGGGGAGACATGCCAGGGAAGTGGCATCCAAGAGCTATGAAGCCAAATGCTGCTGGGGACACAAAAAGTCTGAACCTCAGCAGGGAAGACAAAGAGTTCTAAATCATGTTGTCAGGCTGGAGGGATGGCTTAGGGGTAAAGTGCTTTTCTGTGCAAGCATGAGGGCCTGAGGGGGGCTGAGATCATTGGAGTCAGAATCTACAGATCCTACATACACAGCTGGGGGTGGCCATGAGTGCCCACGAAAGGGAGCAGAGACCAGGGAACTTCCCAGACTCGAGAGAAACAGCAAGCTCTGGTATCAGTAAGACTCTGGCTCAAACAAGAACAGGCAGAAGAGCAATGAAGCCGGATAGCCAATGTTAGGCTATAGTCACCACAAGCGACTACATGGGGCACCTCAAGGGCATATAAATGTGCATACACCACATACACCACATTACACGCACACACACAAGCAAGCAAGCAAAATAAACAAACATATAAATAAATAAATGAGTGTCTAGCAAGATGGGCTTAAGCTAGAATATTAGCTGTCCACTTATTTAGAAATGACTTACTGAATACCTTCTTTATGCCAGACATTGTGGTAAGTTCTGGGGATATAGAGTGAAGAAGACAGACACATCCCTGACCCCTCTGGGCCATGTTCTAATATCAGGAGGAGGCTGCTTTTTCTAAATGAAAGACATTTAATGAGTCCCATGGGCTCTGCAGGAAACGGAATAGGATGGGATGGAATGATGGACTGTCAAGAAGCATAGTCAACAGAGAGGTGACAGGGGGTGACTTTTGAGCTAGACTTGAGAGATGAAGTAAGGTCACAGGGGTAGAGGGTCATGCAGAAAAATGGCAAGAGGAAAGCTCTAGAAGCTGAGGACATCTTCCACAGAGAAGCCAAACTCAAGGCGGCTTCTATGATAAGGTTGCTCTCATCTCACTGAGCAGGGAGAGCTCTGGTAGAAGGGTGTGTAGTGGGAGGGCCTGACTTGCTTAAGCCTGTTATCAAGTCCCTGGGCTCCCTCTGGGACACCGCTCTTCTGACCCCCCACAGCAACCTAAAATCTGGTCCTCTCATGTTACCTGTAGTGCCAGGCCAGGGGAGGCCCACATCTATGAGAAAGATGAAAATCCCTGGCATCCTTTCTAAAGTAGTGGCTTTCCCCAGCATCCTAGCCCGTAAACTACACACAGCAGATTTTCCTTTATTTATTTATTTATTTATTTGCATATGTCTATGTATGCATGCATGTGAGTGGGTGCCTGTATGCCAGGGCCTCTTGCTGCTGCAAAGGAACACTGAACACCTGGACTATTTTTTGCCTCCAGCTTATGTGGGTGGCTTGGGAATTGAACCCTGGCCGGCAGGTTTTGCAAGCAAACACCTTTAACCACTTAGCAACCTTCCCAGCCCAGATTTTCATCCTTTTTTTTTTTTTTTTTTTCTGGTACAGTAATGACATTTCTTTAGGGTTTATTCAGACTATACCCTGAGAGCATGGCTAATGTGTTTGGCTCATATAGTAGGATGGGGAAAAGAAAATCACAAGGCCTGGAATGCAAACATGTACGTTTGGGTCCTTCTCAGGGAAAGGGGGCAATTAAGAGAGGATGCTGACGAAGCCCCTGCCCTGCCTCATCCTGCTTCCTCTTCTGCAGTAGCTGTGAGGATTCTCTGAGTGGGGCCCAGGGGCCCGGCTAGATGATCACCCCTATACGGCGCATGCTCCATTGGCTTCCTTCCTTCCTTCCTCCTTGGCAGCTGAAGGGGAGACTGACACACAACCTCCCAGACAAACTAAAAGTCACCTTTGTCTCAAGTCCCAGCCAACACCTCACTGCCCAAAGAAGCTCGAGATTACTGTCTCCGAGTCAGCAGTCCCTAGAAACGGGCACGGCTTTGGACTGCTCTACGTGGAGGCTGAGCTAGCTCCCACCCGTCCGTCACATGCTGCTAGACGTACTTGCTATTTCAGTCACAGTTACTAAGGGCCCCGTCTAAACCTCCTGAGGCTGCAAGGTACAGAATGTTTTGAATTAATTGCCTTCTATTTTCCTTCCTGTTCTCGTGCCTTGGTGCCTTTTTAGGGTAAGATTGATTTGGGTCCTTCCTGAATTCTAGCAGCCCTGATTCAACTTGGAGTTAATTATCTCTAATACACTATATAATTCCCTCTGTGCCTTCCATGACATGGAGTTGAGGTATAATTTATCCAAGTCTATCACTGGAGGATTTTTTTTTTAACTGAAAGCAAAATAATGTGTATGTCTTATTTAAAAAAAATTCAGTCAGTCTATTGTTTATTTGCTCTGGGCCTTATAACATTACCAAGTTAGTGTCTCCATGACCTCTCAGGTCAGCATTTTTATTTCCCACTGGCGAAAGGAATGCCAAGTTCAGAATGGAGAATCCCTGGCTGTATTGGTAATTCTCCATGAGTCTCTGGATCTTTCCTTCCTCTGCCCTTTGTCCCTTCTTTGGTTTAGGCTCCTAAGTCCTCTGGACTTGCTGCTGGTTCAGCCAGGCGAGGCCCTGGCAGGAGAAGATAGAAGTTGAAGACTTTCCTCTCCCCAGCCTGGTCAGTGCCACATGTCTGCCTGTCTCTGCATCCCTCAATGGATAACAATGCCATCTTTACCCTTCAACCCTAAAATCTTCCCACTGTTGAAGCTTCACTGTCCTTGGTGTGTGTCCCTAGGCCTCTCTGTCCTCTTCCTTCCTCCTAACCATATGCAACAGGACATCTTCCTGAGGAGGGTTATGCAAGATCATGGGCTCATTACGTGATGGGCCTGGGATGACTCAAGTTGCATCTGCCTATGTTCCACATCCTGCTGCCCTCCACCCCCCTGGCATCCTAGTAACCTTATTATTGTTATTATTATTATTCATTGTTTTTTGATTTATTTTTGGATACGAAAGGGTGAGCCTTGTTTTAACTTCAAGGGTCTTGATTTTTATAGGTCATTTAGGAGAAATTAAGGCCTTTGTAAAACCCACTGGGAGCACATGTTTGCTTCTAAACCTCTTTTCAAACTTACCTGGTTGAAATCATTCCTTTGGTTCCTTTTTATATATATTATATTATTTTTTATCTATTTGAGAGAGGGAGAGAGAGAGACAGAATGGGTGTGCCAGGGCTTCTAGCCACTGCAAACAAACTCCAGATGCATACGCCACCTTGTGCATCAGGCTTATATGGGTCCTGGGGAATCGAACTGAGGTCTTTTGGCTTTACAGGCAAGTGCCTTAACCGCTAAGCAATCTCTCCAGTCCCATTTGGTTCCTTTTTTAAAAAAAAATATTTTCATTTATTTATTTATTTGACAGAGAAAGAGAGAGAGAGAGAGAGAGAGTGAGAGAATGGGCATGCCAAGGCCTCCAGCCTCTGCAAACGAACTCCAGATGCGTCCGCCCCCTTGTGCATCTGGCTAACATGGGTCCTGGGGAATTGAACCAAGGTCCTTTGGCTTTGCAAGCAAAGGCCTTAACTGCTAAGCCATCCCTCCAGCTCCCATTTGGTTACTTTTTGAAGACTAGCCCAGCCAGATTCAAAGATGATGTTGTGTAGGTCTCTCTAGGCTGCTAGGACAAAGAACCACAACCTGTGTGGCTGAAAACAACAGACACATCGTCTCTCCTAGTTCTGAAGGCCAGAAGTCTAGAATCAAGGTGTCAGCTGGGGTGTGTTCCTTCTGAAACTCAGTAATGTGCTTCCTGACTGGTTTCTGGGAATAGCATCAATCATTGGCATCCCTTAGCCTGAAACTGCATCTGTCGCTGTCTTTGTTGTTACAGGGCATTCTCCCTTCAAGTGTTCCTGTATCTATCCCTTCTCATCTTACAACACACCAGGCATATTGGATTAAGGGCCCACCCTATTACAGTCTGACCTCCTCTTAATTAATTACATCTTTAATGACCCTGTTTCCAGGTTGTTATACTTGAAGGTACTGGAGGTCAGGATTTCAACAACTATTTTTGTTTTTATTTTTATTTATTTATTTATTTTGAGAGTGACAGAGAAAGAGGCAGAGAGAGAGAGAGAGAGAGAGAGTGTGGGCGCGCCAGGGCCTCCAGCCACTGAAAACGAACTCCAGACGCGTGCGCCCCGTTGTGCATCTGGCTCACGTGGGTCCTGGGGAATCGAGCCTCGAACCGGGGTCCTTAGGCTTCACAGGCAAGCGCTTAACCGCTAAGCCATCTCTCCAGCCCTCAACAACTATATTTGGGCAACATAATTTAATCCATAAAAGAACTATCATTAGAGACTGGGAATCATTTTCATGGGGGTCAGACTTCCCTTAAAACTCTTTAAGAAAAGAAAGATCAGGAATTGTGATAAACATTAAGGCAGACCCATCTACTTTTTTTTTTTTTCTTCCGTTTGTTTGTTTTTGAGGTAGGGTCTCACTCTAGCTCAGGCTGACCTGGAATTCACTATGTAGTCTCAGGGTGGCCTCAGACTCACAATGATCCTCCTACCTCAGCCTCCCGAGTGCTAGGATTAAAGGTGTATGTTACCACGCCCAGCTCTACTTTTATTTTTTGAAGACCACAGGCAACATTACTTTTAGAGCAAATCAATGTTTACATAGATTGGACACATCCATTAATGTCACCATCTGCACTGATGGGGGTGAAGGTGATGGAGTCTTAGAGAAATAGACAGCTGGATACATCATTCTCAGAACATGGCAAAGGAACCCACCCAATGTGTATGTGTGTGATATGTTGGTGAATGGGATGGTAAGCTTTCAAGAAACCCCTCTTGTATTTTTAAGCAGTGTTCATTGATCTGGACCAGCTTATACAATATGTAAGAGTAGGAGACTTTAAATGTAGAGAGGACAGGAGGACCATGTGGTAAAGTGAAAGGAGATCTTGGGGCTTCACAAAAGACTAAGCAACTTACCTGAGGCCATGAGACATCTAAGGTCTGACCACAAGTCTACCTAACTCGTCTATTTTGAATCTGGACTATTCATGACTTGCTTTCCCCAACAGAATGTGACTGCTAAGGCTGGGCCTTAGTTAGCCCTTCATATCATTCTAGCTGAAATCCATATATCATGCAGAGACCATAGGAACAACTGAGAAGTTCTGCTTGGCTGATCCAGCTGAAGTCTCAGCTGACAGCCAGGACCAGCCACTGGTTATGGCGGAGAGGCCTTTCAGTGAGCTGAGCCTCTAGGAGATTGTGGCTCCCAAGGGTACCATGTGGATCAGATGTATGGTCATTATTTTGGTTTTTAGAGGAAACATTTTTCTTTTACTAATTATGAACTTTTCTATATGAATAAATCATATTGGCTCCATCCCGCATCCCATTCCACCTAAGGCCCTTCTCAGTGGGTTATTGGTATTCGCTGTGGGTCATGAATGAATCAGTCATTTTCTATGAGGGGTGGACTTTTAAACTATGAAGTTAGGAGTGGTTTTGTACAGCATACAAGACGGAATCGTGGGGTAGATATTTTCCTTTGCAATGGCTTACAAACCAAATTTATGTTGATTTAGGGGTGGGGAGATGGCTCAGGGGTTAAAGGAACTTGCAATGTTGATCAATAGGAAGAGTCTGACCCTACTGCCCTTAAGACACCCCCTTCTCTGCTTCCAGTCCCACTGTGGTCATCTCTGGGTGGAGCCAGAAGGATAAGTCTAGGTACATTGTATAGTATGTGTGTGTGTGTGTGTGTGTGTGTGTGTGTGTGTGTGTGTATTAGATATATATGCTATAGAAGAGAAAGATAGATAATGGGAATTCCAAGGCTTCTTGACAGTAAAAACTAACTCCAGCTGTGTGTATCACTTTATGCATCTGACTTTACATGGGTACTGGGGAATCAAATCTGGGCCTTCAGGCTTTGTAAGCAAATGCCCGTAACCACTGAGAAATCTCTCTATGCCCTATAGCATTAGTTTCTTAACTAATTTTAAAGACAATATAAAAAGCATGTAAATTTTCTCACCAATATTTTTAACACTGATTACATAATATTTTTTAATAAAAGCTATCACTACAAGTAATTTGTTTTTACTTCTTTTTTTTTTTTTTTTTTTTTTTTAGGTTTTTGAGGTAGGGTGTCACTCTAGCCCAGGCTGACCTGGAATTCACTATGTCATTTCAGAGTGGCCTTGAACTCACGGCAATCCTCCTGCCTCTGCCTCCTAAATGCTGGGATTAAAGGCATGCGCCACCATGCCTGGCTGTTTTTACTTTTTAAAAATAGTTTTATTTATTTCTGTGTGTGTACACACACGCATGTGTGTGTGTGTTTGCCAGGGTCTCTTATCACTGAAAATAAATTCCAGATACCGGCACCAATTTTGTGCCTGGCTTCATTTGGGTACTAGGGACTAGAACCTAGGCCAGCCGACTTTGCAAGAAAGTAACTTTAACTGCTGAGCCATTACCCAGCTCCATTATTTTTACTCTTAAAAAAAAAAAGGTGAATTACCAGTGTATTTCCAATTCCCACAAATGGCTTGCATTTGTGGTTTCACATGAGATTTGTGCTAGACAGCATCTTGCTCTGTTCTCATTCTCAATACCATGCTTACCCTGCCCAGTAGCTCATTTCCCGGAACTGCATGGACGCCCTCCTGCAGGTCTGTCTGCATACTGTGTGAGCAAGTTGTCTATGTGCAAACATTTAACACTGTTGATGACCAACAGGTGGCTACCAGCGGGAAAAGAAGGTGGATAGTGAAGCTTGGATGTGGGCTGGGGCACCCTCATGTGTTTATGACTATACAAAGCCCATCTCAGAATAGTCAGTGAAAAACCAAGTTGGGAAGAGAGTGTGGGCAGGGGTCATGCCTAGGGCTGGTGACCAGATCTTTTATGGCACCACCATGAGACAGAAATGTCAGAGGCATCTGAGATAATTTGGTCTTGTTTTTTTCCATCATTAGGCAGATGTATTTGTCAAGATAAGTTGCTAGAACATACTTTATGAGTCAGTGGGCTTGCATGATTTGCAGCTTCTGACATTTAGGTGGGTCATATGTGTGTCTCTGTCTGTACTCTGGCCATGATAAGGTCATGACACATGATTTGTAAGGGCCATAACACAGGACGTACATAGTCCATAGTCAGAGCCCAGAGAAGGCGCGAGGACAGTGAGGTCTTTGGATAACATGAATCTGGAGGAGAGAATCATGGAGGGGACACCGATACTACAATAGGGAGCAGTTAAACCCATTTTCCCTCACAGCAGAAAGGCATGAGGAACAACTGGGCACTTGGCTGCTGGTGAGGAGCCTGGGGAATGGCATGCACAAAGAGCCTCACCTCTCTCCTCTTCTCCCATCCATAAGGATGCTGTCCAGCCGTTCCTAGTGTCAGCACATTGACTCAGTGCTCCAGAGCCCCATGCTTAGATCTGGACCTTTCACTGATCCTAACTCTTTGAAAACTAGCAGCAGTACCACATGGACACTGGAGTATGCAGTCTAATGATAAAGGACTCTGGTTCAGACTTTGGTTAGAAATCCAGGTTTTCCTGTCTGACTCTCACCTTTCCAGTCTGTAAAATGGGTTTGATCACAACAATACCATGAAAAGGGTGTTAGGAAGGGAATAGAGAGGCCATTTATAAAGGACCAGAACTACCATACCAACCCTAGCTCTCCCTAGCTTTGCAGACACAAGGGACGCTCAGGGAGGAGTGAAGTCTTCTCAAAGAAAGGGTCTAGTTTCAGAGCCAGGGAGGGGAGGTTCCAACCCAGTTCCTCTTCATTCTGACGTCCCTACTCCTTCCTGCTGCCATGGGGCATCTCCCCTCAAGCATATCCCAGCACAAAGATCAGTGTGGCTCTTCCTTCATGTGGGGCACATTCATCCAGCTGGAAGCTAAGTCTAAGCCTAAGTAGATCTGTGAGCCTGCTCAGAGGGCTAAGCCATCTCTGCAGCTTCACACTGCCCTTTTTACCCTGTGTAACACTTGGCACAGTCCGAAATCACCTTGTCCGTTGCTGTGTTCATCTGTTTCTTGCGCCTCAACCCTGAAGATGTGAATGGGAAGACACTGGGCTCTGTGGCAGTCTTGTCACTACTGTCTTGGAGCCTCCAGTAGGTCTGATGTTTGTTAGTCCTCAGGACCAGTTGTTGCGTAAACCTACGTCATGACCAATATACAAAGGAGGAGACCGCAGCTCGCGCTCATGATGCCTTGCTTCCCAAACTCTGTAGACTTCTGTCTTCTCCGCTGCACTACGAGGGTGGTGCAAGCTTAGGAAATGGCCCAAGGGCGTGTACTCTGGGTAACACTACGTAAAGACAGTGAGTCAGTTGTTTATGTTTGCACGGAAAACAAAAAGTAAAACACATAAAAGGCGCCCACCCTGGAGTCCAAAGGTGGTCGGGAGACCAGGATGAATGCTCAGGCTGGAAGGAAATGAGTCATCCAGGTTTAGCAGAAGGCAGCAGATAAGCTCACCAACACTTTCAAGTGCACTGGGCTACCAGGGACTGACTACAGTCACTTAGTTAGCATTGAACGGCCCTCCGTCACTTTTGATCTCTCACATACGCTTACACTGATCCCCATTTACCCCATTATCGTCTGGATCCGCCAGATCAAGCAGTTGTGGTCATTTTTTAAAAATGTATATGGCTCAGTGGTTAAAGACACTTGCATGAAAAGCCTCCTACTGGCCTGAGTTCAATTCCCAAGCTAACCATGTAAGTTGGATGCAAAAACAAAAAAATGGCACAAGCATCTGGTTTTAATTTGCAACAGTAAGGTCCTGGCATCCTCCCACCCCAACACACATAAGTAAATATGTTTAGAACATTTTTAAATGTACTATTGTGATCAATCACCCTTGCAATGACTTTTCATATATGATTAAGTCATTTTCTTGCTCAGCTTACAATAATACGCATAGAATCATATGTTTACAATGATATAATATACTGTAATACTGCAGTGAACTAGAAAGTACAGAGAACAAACCAGAATTAGAGAGAGATTTAATAGATCAAAGCCAGGAAGGCAGTCAGACCCTAAACAAGCTAGCCGACGATTCTAGACCTTTGTCAGCTTGAGCCACACAGATGGTTTCTGAGCTTCCTAGCAGCCTGAACTCGGTGATGCTTGAAATGGGAAGAATACAGAAGTGAACTAAATCTTTTATCAGAGTTCTGTATATAGCAAGATGAAAACATTGTGACTTTAGTTCTTTTAACAGTCTTCTGACTTTCCTGGAATGTATGGATATAAAATTTATTTCTAACTTTTTATCAACAACCTCCATACATGTGGACAATGTATCCTGATTATAATCCCCTCCCACTCCTCTCCTTTGTCACCCTCCCTTCCCCCTCCACTGAAAATTCTTCTTCTTTCCAACTACTCTCTCTTCTATTTTTATGTCATCAGTGTTTTGTGCTAATATGACACGGGTCTTATGCAGGTAGTGTCAGCCACTACGAGATCAGGAGTGCAGCGACCACTTTGTGACTAGAAGACAGTATTCCAAAGCACTCCTCCCATCCCGAGGCTCTCACATTCTTTCCTCCACCTCTTCTGCAATCGTCCCCGAGCCTTAGAAGGTGTGGTAGAGATGTCTCATTTAGTGCTGAACACTCCACTGTCACTTCTTGGCACTTTGAGGAGTTTCGAGTCTCCTCAGTAGTCACCACCATCTAAAAAGAGAAGTTACTCTAAGCAGAAGTGAGAATAGTACTAATATATGGGCATAAACATAAGTGTTTAGTGGGCAGTTTGGTGGTCATATTATGTTCACTTAGAAAACAGTGGTAGTTTACCCCTTAGGGTTTATGACCTCCTCAGCCATAGGCTTTTGACTAGTTTTTTTGTATCAGGCATGAATTCAGTCCCATGGAGTGGGCTCAAATATAATTAGAGAGTAGTTGTTTTCCCCCGTAACAGACATGCCATCATTGCACCAATTGGTATGGTTTGTCTGGCTGTCCAGCTGTAAAGCCTGATGCATCTACTCCTGGTTAAAACCACTGAACACTTTTCTCCTCCCAAAAGCTGCTCTTTCCAGGATCCTGACAGCTAGGTAATAGGGAGGAGGCTTCCAGCTCAGCTCCAGCTTAATTTCTTAGTGACCGGTAGCCCAAGCACGTGAAATCAATAATAGGAACTTACCATCTAGTCCTGATGGGCAACCAAGAGCCTTGGCAATATGCCATCATGGTTTTAGGGCATCTGGGGCCTCCCTGGCCAACAATTTTTTGGAAGATATCCCACCCATGGCAGTGAAACTTTTCTAGTAACAATCTATGGCTTCTGAGCATACCATTAACCACCTTCACAGGGTACTTCTGCCCAAACCAATGAGTTTTGTCTTTTAAAATATTTTTGTTATAGTAAAATACATCTTATAAAACTTACCATCTTAATTATTCTTAAAATAAAGTTCAGCGACATTAAGTACATCCATAATGTTGTTGAACTATCACCACCATCCATCTCCGTAAGAAACCCTGTACCCATTAAACTGTAATTACCTATCTCCTTCTCCACAGCCTAGCAACCACCGTTCGATTTTCTGTCTCTGTGATTTTGACCTCATCATGAGTTTTTACAAACCTACATAAAACGGTATGCCATGTGGATATTTTGGTCGAGAAACTCCAAACTAGTTATGTTAGCAAGCATTTGACGAGAATAATAACACCGTGCCATTGAAAAGGGAGTTAGTACAGATGCTGGCATCTTGACTAGACAGGTGGGCACCAGTGCTGCTTTCGCTTTGGCCAGAGAAGCTTTTCATCATAGATAGCAGTAACTACTAGGGAGGCCTGAGCCTCATCATAGTGCTGAGAAGAAATGACAGTTAAGTGCTCAATGTCAAATGAGACATGTTTTTCACATCAGCCAAGGTTCAGGGGATACTGTGAAAGAGGTGGCAGAAAGGATGTAAGAAGCAGAGGATGGGAGGGGTGCTTTGGGAAGCTGGCTTCTGGACATGTGGTGGCCATTGCATTCATGACCTCACAGTGACTGTCATTACTTGCCCAATATTGGGTCCATCAACATGTCATCATGGGTGATGGAGGGAGGCAAAAACGACACCAAACTAGAAGAACTAGTTGGAAAAGCAGAAGTGATTATGTGGAAGTGGTATGAGGGAGAGAGGAACAAAAGAAAAAAAATGGAAGGGAATTATGACCCAATTACATTATGTGCATGTATGGCTGGAGTTCATTTGCAGTGGCTAGAGGCCCTGGTGGGCCCGTTCCTTCTCTGTCTCTCTACTATCTCTAGTTCTCTCTGCTTGCAAATAAATAAATATTTCTAAAATAAAGAGAGAAAGGCTAATGCATTGATTTGACCCGACTTTTCCAAGCACAGGAGGCTTCAGAATAAAGCTACAGAGTGAGCATTCCATTTTTATGCTTAGGCTCAAGAAAGAAAGAGCAGCTGGCTGGAATTGTGACTGGACAAATGGGGCTGAGCTATTGCTAGCAGACCAAACGGGAAACCCAGCTAAGCCTGTCTGTTTAGAGTCTCCGGGGCCCCTCAGTTATGGCATTTCTTCCTGTCTGATATAGAGGAAGACCACTTTGGAATGAAGGTCTTCCATTTTTTGTTATGGCCAGCTGTTATGTAAAAAGGCAGGGGAAGGCTAGAATATTTTTAAGCTTCATGAGCGACTTTGGGGAAAATGGGTTCTGGTGTTTCTGGCCTACCTTTTGGGAGAAGTTCTGGTTTCCATGGGTTCCCTCCATAGACAGTGAGGCGCGAAGACCGGGCTGAAGGTTAGAGAACAGTTTCACTTTGGAGGCTACATTTGGGGTCTGGTTTTCTGAGTGTCAACAGTGCCATCATGGTGGGTGTAGTCAGTGCTGTGCCCTGTGGAGACCATGCGGCTGTTATTGCTGATTTTTCTGACTCGACTCCAAGGCACAGCAAACACAAACTTCTGTCAGCCTGTTCCATGCAGTAAGGACACGGGTCATTGTTACAAAGCCCATTGTGATTCACCCTAAACCAAAAAAGAACACTTCTGCAGATTTTATGCTGTGATGCATGCATACAGAAAGGTCCGCATCAATTTCAGAGGAAGAAATTCATTAATGCACCAAGATAGAGTCGGTCAGTTTTACGAGAGGGAGAGAGACAGGGAGGGAGAGGGAGAGGAGAGAGTATTGTAAGGTAAGGCAGTAAGCGTGTTTCCCTGGTGTTCTGTCAGGATAATCTCACAGAGCAGGAGGCAGCCAGACTGTCTAGCAGGTTCCGGTTTTCCCTGGGTTTTTCCTGTTGCACCAGAATGCCAACTTCACTAGACAACACATACTTAAACTAAAAATCTTGTTTTGGGGAGGACACATTCACAGAGCATTTTATTGTCTGCTCTCACACTTAAATCTAAGCTTGGTGTTCCAGTGTCAGAAAGACCTGAATTCAAGTTCTAACAGTGACCTCATCATGTCCCTTCAGCAAGGGATTTATCCCATTTCGTAATACGAGTGCTGACCCCATAGGATTATTGGGAGAGCCAAGTGCAATGCTGGCTACTAAAGCTATTGAACCGTGCCTGGCACACAGTAAGTGCTTAATAAATGGGTTTATAATTTCCCTTTACTTAGATGACAGTCCATCCCTAAGCCAGTCATGCTAGCCGGGTGATGTCATGCTATGGCCAACCAGGCCTAGGTCACAGAGTTACATGCTGAACGAATAATCCTGACTGCAACAAGGACTAAGCCTTGCAGAACAGCCAGGATGTGAGTGAGGAAGGCAGAGAGAGTGGGCATTGTGGTGGTGGAGCTGACGACCAGCTATTGTACTTCTGCCAAGCTGCAGGTGGTAAGTGATACCAGTGGCTAGCAGGACAGCTATTCTTCCCTGGCAGCTAAGGAATTATGGGGCAGAAAGACAGGTGTGGCAAGGTGGAAGTTAACATTTATTTACAGAGAAATAGAAAAGCTCCTTTAGACACAGGAAGAGGCCTCAATCAGGATTCCACAGACTACAAAAGGGTCAGGGTTTTTTTGTTATTTTTCATATTTTTTAATATTTTATTTCTTATTTATTTATCTGACAGAGAGAAGGGGGAGAGAGAGAGGGAGAGTGAAGTGAGAGAGAGAGAGAGAGAGAGAATGGGTGTCCCAAGGCCTCTAGCCACTGCAAACGAATTCCAGACTTATGCACCACCTTGTGCATCTGGCTGACATGGGTCCTGGGGAATCGAACCTGGGTCCTTTGACTTTGCAGGCAAATGCCTTAACTACTAAGCCATCCCTCCAGCCCAGTTTTTGTTAAATTTTTTTTTATGAGAGAGAAAGAATCGGCATACCAGGGCCTCCAGTCTCTGCACTTGAACTCCAGAAGCATGTGCCATCTTGGGTGCATGTGTGACCTCGTGCTCTTGCATCACAGTATGCGTCTGGCTTACGTGGGATCTGGAGAGTCAAGCATGGATCCTTAGGCTTCTCTGGCAGGTGCCTTAACCACTAAGCCATCTCTTCTGCCCCAGGTTTTGTTACTTTTGTTGCCCCTCCCAGAGTCCCTTCCTCATCCTCAGTTGGCCTACAGGAGTGAAGGCTGTGCTCCTCCCTGTTTGTGGGTTCGCACTTGAGCCTCCCACCTTGGTCCATGTCCAGCCCTGGTCCATGCAGGGGAG
Organism: Dipus sagitta; assembly: GCA_036346955.1. Lineage (NCBI taxonomy): Eukaryota > Metazoa > Chordata > Mammalia > Rodentia > Dipodidae > Dipus > Dipus sagitta. The sequence goes on along the minus strand of CM070777.1, from coordinate 42,880,780 downwards.
ATCCAGGCCTTGTGTTTTCTTGAGGGAGATCTGTGTCTGGGAGCCAGGGCCCTAATATCATCCTGCCCTCCCAGTGACTGTGTGGGGTAGATCTGAGCTTGGGAGCTTGGGAGCTTGGGATCTGGGGCTCAGTGACCTCAGGGCAACATAGGGAAGATAGGAGCCTTGGAGCTGCCATCTTGGAGCCCCCAAGACTCTGGGACCATTGGTCTCATAAGGCATTCTTCTTAGAAGAATCACTCTACTTCTGCTCCATGAGACAGGGAAAAGAGAGTACAGGTTGAATCACACATCAGAAAGCTCCCTTGCCTACACTAGATCAAGTCACCACACATTGCCTCCTGGCATCTTGCATTTCTAAAAAACTCTCAGCCCCATAGAGAGAGAACATATTGTCATAGGACAAGCAGGCTTAAGGGTCCACCGCCAATCATGCTTATTACAATGCCACAGAAAGACTTTTAGACATAGGACATTGGGAACTATCTTGGCAGCCCTATCCTTGGTTGCAATCAAATCCCTGGGTTTCAAAACAAGAAGTAGCCCAGTTGGGTCACTACTCTATCTGGTAGCTTCCCTTCCCTGCTGCCCTCCTCCGGCTAAAGATGTTCTTCGAAGAACAAGGGAGCTCTGGGCTGAAAGCCAGGATGTACCAGAGTACTGGACAGTTGAGGATAGGGGAGAGGATGGCAGAGCCGCACAAGGCACACAAGGGTGAGAAAACACGCATCTGATAAGCAGGAAGGGGACATGACAGGTATTGCCAGTCATGCCATAGGTCCTGGGGTAAGATATTTGGTTTGAAGAAACCTCTCAGTAATTGATCATGAGAAATGGGCATTTTTGTCTCCCATTTGACATGTTCTCCAGTTAGCACAGGCTGGATTTATACCTCTATCTAATTTCAAAAGCTCATGCTGCACTACAGGGGTGGCTTAGTGGATTAAGCACAGGCCACTCAAACTGGAGTACACCTGCTCTATCCCCAGATCCCACATAAAAAGCCAGGAGATGTGATGGGCTTCTGGAAACCCAGTGTGTTTATGCTGACAGTGAGATAGAAGGTGGAGACAGGAGAATTTCCTGGGAAGCTTTTGCTAGGGCGAGCACAGCATCGAACAGCCCAGTAAGAATCCTGAGTGAGAAACTGCTTCAAATGAAGTGCACAGCAAGGACCTACCAGAAAGTTGTTCTCTGGCCTCCACATGTGTACTGTGGCATGTACACACCTGTTCCCCCTCTCTCTCTCTCTCTCTTTCTCACACACACACACACACACACACACACACAAAATAATTTTATTTTTTAAGGAAAAAGCTCACACTTTTTTAATCCATCCCCTGGCCGCCTACCCTTTCACAATATCTTGTGACTCCAGCTGATTGTTTTTCTCCCCACTGAGTTGGATGAACCAAGTGAAAAGCATTTGAGACCTCCAGTGTCTATTGGCAGGAGATAAGAATAGTCTTGTAACTGTGTCGCACAGACACATATATGCACGCACTTTGCATACTGTAGCTGGTAATGAAAACGTTAGGGCTTATCACTATGAGCAGGCTACCATTCATCACACTAATGCCTCTCTTAAATTAGGGCAGTCCAGTTTCCTTAAAGGCAAGAGGCTCCTCTTTCAGTTTTATCTTGCTCGGGGAAAGCATGGGGTGCCATTGCTATCTCACACGTGGCAGGTGTTCACTGGATTACACTTTAAATGGAAATGAACTTGATTGTATGTTTTTATCTGTGCCCCATAGTTCTGTGAAATTGAAAGGATTGCCTCATCAATGTTAAAGAGCTTTACAGAAGGAAATATTCCCTTGGAACTCTGAAAGGGTTGGGAAACATTAGTTTGAAAGCTCATGGTATTCATGAGCATGTACAAGGGGTACATTTCTCAGCAGGGGGTTTACACACACACACACACACACACACACACACACACACGGCTATGCTGAGCCCAAGATACTGTTTTCTCCTTTGAAGAGAACCTGACCAGCACCCAAAAGTCTCTCCAGCTTAAAAAGAAACTTGTCTTGCCAGAAACCAAAGTTCCCATCCATTAATCAATGTCTAGTCCCTACCAGGCCAAGAATAGACCACTTGCCTGTAAAGATGTTTTAGGAAACTGCCAGTAGCTTCCAGTAATAGCTAGTGTAAGTGGAAAAGACATCAATTCTTGTGAGATGGAGGGAGCATAGAAAATGAGAGACTATTGTCAATGGCTTATCCAAAGCAAGGTGTGATTTCTATGAAAACACAAATGTTTTGAAAGTCATAGTATGATCAGTCTCACTTCCTAGTTTACCTTGAGTTGGACCTCACATAGTGAGTCCCTGTTTTCTGTCTTCTGCGAGGCAAAATGTGATCGTACATGAAAGATGTTGACTATCCCAAAGTCACTTTCTCTCAATTTGCTGGACGCTCAGGAATTCTCTGGGGACTCTGCTTTTGTTTTGAGTTAGCCGTTTGGGAGCTTGGCGCCAGTCCCTGTGCAAGTATTCAAACGGAATGAACCAGAAAAATGTCAGGAACTACACAGGGACACTTTAATTAGTTAAGAAAGAGGGTGCTCCCTCGCTCCTCCCTAAACATCACTCAAACAAATTATTTTTTAATGGTCTTATTAAAATAATTTTATGGTTGCTGTTTTGTTCTTATGCTCACAGCATTGGACTTGTGTGGGTTCTTTAAAAGGGCAGTCAGCCTGGGGAAGGTGAGTGCTTTCTTTTTGCTTTTTAAAAACATAGGGGTTTAATCACCTGCTTATGCAATGACTTTTAAAGAACCCAATTTTGAATGTCAGCGCATGACTGAGGCTCCTATTAATAATAGTCACTAGCTAGGAAATTCTTCTGCTGACTTTAATCAGGAATTTTCCATAGTAACCCAGCCTGCCCACGGGGAGCAGGCAGTGGGGATTTTCATTCATTCCATCATGCACATTTTTGTGTTCAGCATGGTATGGAGCGCATTACTTACTGGAACATGTGAGCTGTTGTTCATTCCTCTTCTGTGGGACAATTTCTCAAAAAGACCAAAGGATGTCCTCTTTTAAGGAAGATTAGTCACTAGTTTCAAAATACAGGTCTGTTGTGTTTATTTTTCAGTCCCCCCAAGCCCTTCTGACATCTCTCTATCTTGCGATATAAAACTTGTGGTCACAACAAGAACAGTACCAGCAACCTATTGATGAAAGTTGGGTGGGATCCAGGTTGTGCTACACCGAGATGTTGTTCTCTTGCTGAAGACACTTTCTATGTTCCCCATGGTCCATGTGAGAAAGCTAGGATGTTTTAGTCTGATGGTTTTTTTTTAAATTTTTGTTTATTTTTATTTACTTGAGAGTGACAGACAAAGAGAGAGAGAAAGAGACAGAGAGAGAGAGAGAGAGAGAGAGAGAGATAATGGGCACATCAGGGCCTCCAGCCACTGTAAACAAACTCCAGATGCATACGCCAACTTGTACATCTGGCTTACATGGGTCCTGGGGAATCGAGCCTTGAACCGGGGTCCTTAGGCTTCACAAGCAAGTGCTTAACCACTAAGCCATCTCTCCAGCCACTAGTCTGATGTTTAAGGTTGTTCATGATCTGTCCACAAGCCATTCCTGGCTCTGTTTCTCTTCCCACCCTGACATTACAGTGAGTGGCTTTGGGGAAGAGGGTCTTAACAAAGGTCTTACTTGTTGCTTTAGAATGTGGTTCTCCATGTCTATTGGACAAAATTCTTTCCATCCTTTGAAGCAAAGCTCAAATGACAACTTCTGTAGAAACTATTCTTTGAAGACTAAGCAGACTTAGGGACACTAAGGCTACCTCAGTAGCACTTTATATGTAGCTATCTTGGTTAAAGCATTTATAATATGTGTATGTATAGTTTAAAACTGATTTTTGGGCTGGGGAGGTAATTTAATAGTAGTAGGTGCTTGTTTGTGAAGCCTGCCAGCCCTAATTTAATTCCCTAGCACCCACATAAAGCCAGATGCAAAAAATGGCACATGTGGGCTGGAGAGATAGCCTAGCAGTTAAGGCGCTTGTCTGCAAAGCCTAAGGACCCAGGTTCAATTCCCTAGTACCTACATAAGCCAGATGTACATTGTGGTGCATGTGTCTGGTGCTCATTTGCAGTAGCTAATGGTCCTGGTATGCACATTCTCTCTCTCTCTCTCTCCTTCTCTCCCTCCCTCTCTCTCCCTGCTTCTCTCTTTCTCTCTCTCTCTCTCTCCAATAAATAAGATAAATATTTTTAAAAATAGCACATGCATCTGGCATTCATTTGTAGTAGCAAGATATCCTGGTGCATGTGCACACGGGCATGCGTGTGCGTCCACACACACAAATATATATAAATAAATAAAGTTTTAGAAATTGATTTTTAAAACATCATAGAAAGAATTGTAACTCCCTAGAAGTTTGTGATTCCAGTTAAGGTTTGCAATATGAGCTTGACCTAGGAACAAGTGTGTCATAAGTGGTGGTGGTTTGATTCAGGCATCCCCATAAGCTTAGGTGTTCTGAATGCTAGGTTCCCAGCTGATGGAGATTTGGGAATTAACACCTCCTGGGGAAGTGTATTGTTGGGGGCAGGTTTATGGAAGTTATAGCTAGTTTCACCATTCCAGTGTTTGGCACATTCTCCTGTTCCTATTGTCTACCTTATGTTGGCCAGGGGGTGATGTCCACCCTCTGCTCATGCGATTGTTTTCCCCTGCCATCATGGAGTTTCCCCCTCGAGCCTGTAAGCCAAAATCAACCTCTTTTTCCCACAAGCTGCTCTTGGTTGGGTGATTTCTACCAGCAATGCGAACCTGACTGCAACATAAGCCTTCTGTATTCATAGGATTGCTGATTCAACCAACTGCAGATTGAAAATATTCAGAAAAAAGCTGTGCTTGTACTGAACATGTGCACACTGTCTTTTTGTAATTATTCCCTCAACAATGTAGTATAGCAACCATTTATGTACTATTTGTGTTACATTCCATATCAGAAATTATCTAGACATGAGTTCAAATGGATAGATTATATGTACACATGTCACCATTTTATTTAGGGGACATGTAGATTTTGATATCTAAGGTGGGTCTTGGAGCTAGTCACCATGGATACCAAGGGATGGCTTTATTAAAAATGTATCATGTATTCTGTCCCTGCGCTTGTCCACTGACCTCTCTTCTGATCCCTACCTGCTTCTCCTCTCTCCAAGCCTCCTTCTAGCTTCCTGACCAATACTACTGAGGCTTGCTGCAACTTAGAAACAAATCAAACTATTCCATGGTAGGACCCTCATATGAGAGAGAACAGGCAGTATTTGTCTTTCTAAGCTAGCAAGATGGCCAGCATATCATGATGAGCTCAGAGGAAGCCCCTTTTCCTTCTAGCTGGGAATGAGAAGGAAGGAGAGACCAGGGCTCTACAACACCACTCAAGGGCACATTCCCCCATGACCTAAATATCTCCCAGTAGACCCTACCACTTAAAGTTTCCATCACCTCCCAGTAGGGCCAAGACAGTGGCCAATCTATGACACACGGGCCTTTGGGGATGCCTGAGATCCAAACTATAGCACGAGACAGGAAGTACCTAGATCAGTTCTGTCTAGAAGTGACACGTATCACTCCTGGCACAGTTCCCAGTACCAGGAAAGTCAGAGTCATGTCCACCCAAGTTCAAAGGAGCATGTGTGACAAGAAGTTGTTGGTGACTTCCAGCGCATCTGTCACTTGTGTTCTCATAATATCTTGAAATGACAAACTAAGGAACTTGCAGAGGAATGAGAATTAGTTAACCTTGGCCTTCTTGAATTAGGGTCTAACCCATCTACATTGATCTTAAAGGGCCCAAGAGTGACTGTTTAACGTTTACAAGCTTCTTCTCAAGCTATGCCACCCTTTTGTTCCATGGCAAATGTAGCCACAGACACCTTGGAAATGCAAAGACCTAGCTACCCTGCAAGAAAACTTTATTTAAAATCTATAGGTGGCCAGGAATGGTGGCACATACCTTTAATCTCAGTACTCAGGGGACAGAGGTAGGAGGTTCACTGTGAGAGGCCAGCCTGAGGCTACTGAGTGAGTTCCATGTTGGGGCTAGAATGAAACCCTACCTCAAAAAAAAAAAAAAAAAGGTAGTTGGAGCCGGGTAGACTGGCACATATCTATAATCCCAGCACTCGGGAGTCTGAGGTAGCAGGATCACAATGAGTATGAGGTCAGCCTAGACTACAGAGTGAGAGGAGACCCTGCTTCAAAACACAAAGCCGGGCATGGTGGCACACACCTTTAATCCCAGCACTTGGGAGGCAGAGGTAGGAGGACTGCTATGAGTTCAAGGCCACCCCAAGACTACATAGTGAATTCCAGGTCAGCCTTAGCTACAGCAAGACCCTACCTCGGAAAAAAAAACAAAACAAAACAAAAAAACATGCGTTTGCAGTGGATAGAGGCCCCCGTGCACCCACACATTCTCTCTCTCTCTAAATAAATTTAAAAAAATTTTAAATTATAGTCAGATTTGGATGGTGGGACATGATTATTCCTTAACTGAAGATCTTTGCTTGGAAAATTGTGACATGGTAAACAAGTTTGGGTTACCATTTACTATGAAATACTTTCTATAATATTATTGCCAGCTGATCAAAATTAAATGATTTCACCAACCCTAATGGGTCACTGAGCTGTCAGATAGCCAAGGTCAAGAGTAAACAGCTTCTTCTCACTGGGACCTAGCTAATTATTACTGTACGAGTTTAAAGGGCACAAAAAATAAACCAGAAATTCTCTCTCTCAAAATGACAACAGAGGACTAAGGACAACCAAGAACGAAGTAAGAGCTGTTGGCTCTATGGGGTCATTCGTACTGACAGTCCACAAAGGGACAATGATGTTGGCCAGGGCTACCCAGTGAGGTGAATCATGAGAAGCTCCGGGCCACCTAGCCCAGGTCTTGTTTTGCCAGCTGACGTTCTCCCTGCCTGTGTCAGCAAATTCCTGCTTTGGAAATTCCAGGGCTTTCAGCCCACACGATTCTCTCACCATGTTATTAAAACTCAAACGGCTCTGTGCCTGGCTTAGAAACTGCTCAAATGTCATAGACTCTGGATTTCTCACTGCGAAGGCAAGTCCTGGGCCCCACTGTTTCTAAGCAATACCAGTTCTGCAGGGGCAAGGCATGATTAGCTAGAAAGACAGTGGAGGGCTGTAGAGATGGCTTAGCAGTTACAGCATTTGGTTGCAAAGCCTAAGGACCCAGGTTCAATTCCCTAGTACCCATGTAAGCCAGATGCACAGGGTGACATATTCATCTGGAATTCATTTGCAGTGGCTGGAGGCCCTGGTGTGCCCATTCTGTCTGTCTGTCTCTCTCTCTCTTTCTCTCTATCTATCTATCTGCCTCTCTCCAACAAACAAATAATTTAAAACAAAAACAAAAAAGAAAGACAATGGAGCCTACAGTCTTACTGGCTTGTCACAAGTGTGGAACCTTGCAAGCTGGGTATGTGTAGCAGTTACGATTTTTGTTGCTGGAACGAGGCACTTGACCAGAAGCAGCTTACGGGAGGAAAGGGTTTATTTTAGGCTTCCGGTTTTGAGAAGAAGCTGCATCATGGTACAGGAAGCTGGCTCACTTCACACGTCCACAGAAGCTATAGAAGACTTAGAGCAACGTAGCTCTCAGTATCCAGTGTGCTGGACCAGTCATCCCCCAAATCTGCCCTCAGCAACGCACCTCCAGCTCCACCTCCTAAAGGTTTCACCAGCTGGAGACCAAGTATGAAGCTTAATCACAAACACCTGAGGGTCTCGGGAACATTTCACATTCCCGTTCCAACAGTATGACTATATCAAGCCTCAGTTTCCACATGCGGACAATGGCAATGACGAGACGAATGTCACAGCGTTACCATGAGGACGGCAACATGGAGGTGCCCTGGAGATCCTCCCCGAGTGCCAGAATTAGCCAAGCCAGAAGTAGCTGGGAACCAATTCTGGAAAGCTCAGAGTCCAATCCTATTCCTTCCAGCCCCAGACTATATTCAAGTCAAGTCTCCCCACCTGGAGGGAAGAATTTGCTCTTGATTCAGAAAACCACACACAATCACTATTTTTGTGCCTGACTTGTTTTCTGGAAAAATTTCAACTTTTGGTCCAGACCTTTTTCTGACTGTGTCATTGGGCAAATCACTACCCTCTCTGAGATCTGCTGGCATCCTCTGCCCCACTGAGGCAGTGGTGGAATTGGGAAGTTCTTGTAAGTTGGGTAAATGTAAGGTTTTGACTTGAAGAATTTTATTTATTTGTACACCAACTCAAAGCAGAGAATTCCCAGCTGGTAGCAGGTGTGTCTCCATTCCTTTGAAAGGAGAGTAGAGAGAAAAATATATATATATCAGCAGCCGCTGTACAGAGCCTAAAACATCCCTGCTGGTTTAACAACCTCCCTGTCAACAGTCAGGGCCCCGGTAGGGGAGGAAGAACAAAGTCACCTCCAAAAAAATCTGCACTTAGGTGCATTCCAGGCCAACTCACCAATCATTAGACATGCAATTCTGTTTATCCTGCCCCAGCCTGGAATTTGGCCTCTTACAACATAACAACTACAAGAGAACAGGTTGGACCAAAACTGCTCAGTGGGTAACAGTGGCCTCCCAGAAAGAGGGCTGGGAATATTTACTCAGTAGACACTGGGCAGGGTCCCGGCCACCAGGGGACCGCTGACCCCTCTGTTGATATTGAGTGAGAGCTGGGGTGGGTAGGACTGAACGTCACAGAGGACAGCTCTTTCCAAATCTGGAATCCAGCTGCAGGCAAAAACCAGGTTTGTCCATGATGAGGGCAGCAGGGCGCCTTTGGTGATCTGCCCTGTGGAGGGACGAACATTCGCTGGGCATGTTCCATGGGCCAGGGATTGTGTAATTTGAAGATTTCTCAGTCTAGAAGCACAAATTGGGTTTCTGATCCTTTGAGTCGCTTGCCTCGGGTCACAGAGCCTGGTAGGTGGAGTAGGTTGGTGGCGGCTGTTTGTATCTTCTTGCCACCTCCCTGCTTCACCCTCTCCTTAGGGCAACAAAGGCGTGGCCTGTCTGTAGGGGTTTGGGCACAGAGCCAGGCCAATCCCTCCGTAAGGCACAAGCCCTAGCAAAATCAGAGAGGAACATGGGACCATACAGCCAATCAGCCACTCATCTAGTCATCTGCCATCTATGAACACATGTATACCACTGGTGTCCCCCAAATTTGTTGAGTGTAGAGGTCTAAGCCTTCAACCCCAGCACTCAGGAAGCTGAGGCAGGAGAATCAAGACTTTAAGGCCAGCCTGGAATAGTAGCAAGATCTTGTGAAAGAGAATGGGGGAGAAGCAGAAAGGAGGGGAGGAAATGCAGTGACCAGAAGAAAGAGAGGAGAAGAGGTGATGGGAGGGGAGGGAAGGCGAGAGGGGAGGAGAGGAAGGGTGTGCTTTGGAACACTGTCCTCCAGATGCAGTGTCGGTTGAATTTATGACCTCAAAGCGGTTATACACGACCTGCATAATATGAGGGGGGAAATGACATCAAAATAGAAGCGGGACTAGCTGGAAAGAAGAAGGGATTCAGTGGAGGGGGTTGGGGCACAAAGGCAGATGCTGGAAGGGATTATGATCAGGGTACATTATGCGTGTGTACGGAGGTTGTCAATATAAAAAGTTAAAAAGCGGCCTGGAGAGATGGCTTAGCAGTTAAGCCCTTGCCTGTGAAGCCTAAGGACCCTGGCTCGAGGCTCAATTCCCCAGGACCCACGTTAGCCAGATGCACAAGGGGACGCATGCATCTGGAGTTCTTTTGCAGTTGCTGGACGCCCTGGCGCGCCCATTCTCTCCCTCTCTCTCTGCTTCTTTCTCTCTCTGTCTGTCGCTCTCAAATAAAAATAAGCAAAAAAAAAATTTTTAAGTTAAAAAGATACGTTCATGTGTTAGAAAATGAATGGCCCAAACTCAGGTCAGTTGTATCTAGAGGTGGGGTCTTTGGAAGACCACTAGGGTTAGGGGAGGTCATGAGAGTGGGGCCCATGATGGCAGAGCAGAGGTAGAACAAAGCTAGCATACCCCATGATGCCATCTGCCTCGTTTGAAGCATGCAGCAGGAAGCCTCACTGGGTGTTGAGCGGGTACTGGTGCCAGGCTCTTGGGCCTCCCAGCCTGCAGAAGCATGACCCAAACAAACTTGGACTCTTCATAGACTCTCCCGTGTCAGGTATTTTCTCATAGCAACAAAAGGACTAATAAATGCTGCCAAGTAGCAACGACAGAAAACCCGACAAGCGGATCAGAAATGAAAGATCCACAAATGGCATTCCAGCTCTGCCTAGCTCTTCAAAGTACCAGGCCGACTAAAGCACTTCCATTTAACAGTTGTCACCCTCCAGAGAAAGCAGTCAGTGTTGAAAATAACGTTTTCTTCCTGCTACGCACATTCAGTGGTGATTATTTCTATGTTAATTATTCACTTAATCAGCCATGGAAGAGAGGTAAAATATAAACAGTGCAATTAGGAAATGTAATTTGTGTCCATGTTCAGGACTGTAGGTCCTCCTGCTTCAGAGATGAGCCCTTCTCACACCCCATGTCTGTTGTCAAGACAAGATGTCCTGACTTCTCCTATCCTCTTACTCATGAACTTTCCCTATTAAACAACTCATCAAATAAATATAAATTAAAACAATAGTGAAGTTCTGACTTTACCTAGTCAGAATAAAATATAATTATAAAATATATTTTATTTCTGAACCCTTTGACAACCAGTGCAAGCGCTACTGAAAATGGTCATAGCATGCTGAGGAGATGGTTCAGTGGTTAAGGGTGCTTGCTTGCAAAGCCTACTGGCCCAGTTTCAATTCCCAAGCCACCCACATTAGCCATACAGGCATTTATTTGCAATAGCAAGAGACCCTGGCATGCACACGCATACACACACAAATGAATACATTCTTTAAAAAAATGCTCATGGCTTTGGGCATGAATTTACCCTACAGAAATAATTCCCAAGAAGAAAAATGGTCACATGCATGTTCATTGGAGTGCCATCTACAACAGCTCCAACTTGGTAACCTACACCCCAACTGATCAGGACAGGTCAAGGAAAAGTCAGTGCCTTGGGGCTGTGGAATAGTATGTAGTCATTCAAAGTGATGGGAAGATTATGAAGCTACCTCTGAAGTCCTTGTAATTTGATGTTCAGTTCAAAAGACAGAATATCAAATTGTCCCTCTGCATGTTCTCTCAAACCCTCATGACTTCTACTAACCAAAGCCCATCCGTTCTGCTCCTTCCTTTCCTGGTCCAGGCCAGTTCAGGCTTCACTGCCAGCCCATGTGAGATGGAAGTCCTTGGCACATAGCACCTCACTGTCTGTGCGCATGCCTACGTTTGGATGTACATGTGGGAAGACGGGAACACTCTTTCCTATTGCCCTGACCTTAATGAATATATAATAAAGAAATACATAATATATAATAATATATTTATTATCCAGTGTAATAAGTATGTAATAAATAAAGCACTCAATAAGTGCTTGCTGAATGAAAGAATCAATGACCATAATTTTGGCTACTGTTCACTGGGGACCTACTATGTAGCAGTCATGTGATTGGCATCTCTTTTTAAATTTTTTTTGTTATTTTTATTTATTTACTTCTTTGAGAATGACAGACAGAGAGAGAAAGAGGCAGAGAAAGAGAGAGAATGGGCACACCAGAGCCTCCAGTCACTGGATAAGATTGTGGTGGGCAATGTGTCTGGAACCATCAGTGTGAGGAAGAAAGAGCTGGAAAGGCGGTTGCCGTCCTCCAGCTGGGTCACAACTATTTCACATGCTTAGGTCATCCAGTGAGCTGGAGGCAAGTCTGTTTTCTCTCTACCCTTGTGCTTAGCCAAAGGAATGGGAGGTCTGTTGAGCAGGGAAGGGCACCCACCCTTGGCACAGTGACTCTCCTGCCTCCCCACGTTCCAGGCTTTTCCTCGGGCTTATGACACAGCCTTGTCCTGGCAACACCCTGGAATCCCAGACTGCAAGAGGTACTTTTCCTCCTAGTCTTTACCCACCGGACCCAGCCACCTGTGCACGCAGGTTGTGCCCACTCCTTCCAGCTCAGCAAGTCCACTGCCCACAGGAATTCTTCCTCCATGCCTTCCATACCTCCGCTGTGCAACTCCTCTGACCAGAGAGGCCCCATTCCTTCTCTTAGCTTCTCCCTCTGCGTCCTCAGATTCGGCTTCAAGCTACCTCGTCTGAGAGATCCCCCCTCATGAATGCTGCTCCCACACCCCATCTCCCAATTCCTTGTCTTTTCCTCCTAAACTTGGGTGAGTGTGCCATCATTTTCCATACAGCACATATTTTATATAACCAGTATATTTTAATTCTCTTAGGAGTTTGTTCTTGAGACTACAAACTCTCTTAAATATTTTTATTTTTATTTATTTTTTAGAGAGAGAGTTGGTGTGACAGGGCCTCTAGCCATTGCAAATAAACTCCAGGTGCATGCACCACCATGTGCATCTGGCTTACGTGGGTTCTGGGGACTCGAACCTGGGTCCTTAGGCTTTGCAGGCAAGCACCTTAACCGTTAAGCCATCTCTCCAGTGCTCTCTTAAATATTTTGCACCACTCTGCTCTGCTGGGTCCTGAGTGAGAAGTGAGTGATGGAGTAATTGGCTCTCAGGTGGGTCATGCCCTGCAGGAGCAGCAGCTTTGCTGTCTGCAGGGCCTCCTGAGAAGGGCCCTGGTTAGATGGCCATAGGGCCTGGAAGCAAGCTGTCCATCAACTCTTGCTCATTACATTTCACTAATGAGGAAATTAAGGATCAGAGACAGAATTGACTTGCTGGGGGTCTCAGGTAGCCATAGAAGCCAGAGAGAGAAGTCCCCCTGGGACTGGGTTGACTTTGGAGCACATACCCTGACCACAGACCACCTGCAGACTAGGACCCAGATATGCAAATGGAAAGACACAGCCTGGACCTCCAGGAACACTTCCTGACTCAGATGAGGTGAGAACTTGAAATCCCGTATTCTGTACACCACTGGAACTGAGTGGGACCATTGGAACATGCACAAGAGGCCTAGACTGCAGGGAACAAACACCTCTCATCTACAGAACAAAAGATCGGTGCTCTTTTGACCTCCAGAATTCCCTGTAGGACAGGCTAAAAGAGGATATTAGACTTGGGTACAGGATGGTAAACGGAAGGTCACCCAAAGAGCATATGGAGAACTTCCGCTCTCAGTAGCCATGGCTTTCCACTGTCTTACAGAGACCATCATTCCAGAAAGTGATCTCTGGACTCTCAAAACACACCACACACACACACACACACACACATACACACACACACATACACAGAAGCTGCCCAGCATTTGACCCAAGCTGTCCCCAGCTTGAATGCCCTTCATGGTCTCGAAGTCTGTAAGGCCTCATCCAGCTCTTATCTCTTGAAACTTTCACAGCTGTCCTTTAATCTGAACACATCTACCCAGAGACTCTCTTCCTATATCACACTATGATTTAAAGTGCTTTAAAGTAAAAATACAGCCCATCCAGAGATCATCCCTTTAATCCCAGAACTCAGAGGCTGAAGTCAGAGGGTTGCTATGAGTTCAAGGCCACCCTAGGCTACAAAGTGAATGTAAATTGTCCCCCATGACTTCGTGTGTTTTGAATACTTGTTGCCCAGCTGGTGGCAATTAGGGAAGGTTGTTGAGCCTTTGAGAAGTGGACTTCTGCTGGAGGAGGTATATCATTGGGAGCAGATCTTGAAATTTATTAATCTAGTCCACTAGATGTTCAGAGATAGCTCTCTTGCTATTATCGACCAGCTGATGTTACAAGATAGGAGGCAGTTTCTTGCTCTGCCTTGCCTTGCCTGCCATGATGAAACTTCCCCTTGAAACTGTATGCTTTTTCCAATTGGGTGATTTTCCCCATCAATAAGAAAATAACTGCTATGGAGGCCAGTAAGTTAGAGAAAGGCTATAACGGAGGGAGGAGAGGGAAGGACTTAAGGGGATGGTATTGTATATATGTAAGTAGAACAGATTGCAGGGAGGGAAAAGCCCTAAGCTAGGTCAGGGGAAGAGATTGTGTAAAAGAAGGGGGGAGGGTCAATCAAAATTCAAAATATTCTGAATAAAACATATGAAAATCTACTTTTTTGAATAATGGCACATCCAGAAGCCATAGATTGTTACTAGAAAATTTTCAGGGCCAGAGATGGGATACCTTCCAGTGAGTTGTTGGCCAGGGGGCTCCCTGTTGCCTCCAAAACATTACAGGCTATTGCCAAGGCCTTTGGTTTCCCTTGAGAAAGAGATGGTAAGACCCTATTGCTGAAGACTTCATATGCCTGAGCAGCAAGGTCACTGAGAAATCAAGCTGGTGCTGAACAGAAAACCTTCCCTGTAGACCAGTCAACTGAAAGCTGGAAAAAACTGTACTGTATGCAGTCTTATGGGAGACAGAAGTCATCAGCGGTGAAAACAGTGGACTCTGGAAGCCTCAAGTTTGGCCAGACAGGCCAAATGACTGAATGAGCGCAATAGTGGCATGTCTGCTCTGGGGGAAACCAACTGCTCTCTAATTGGACTGAAGGCCCGCTCTATGGGAGGGAATACATGTCTGGTACTGAAAACCTAATCAAAAGCCTATGGCAGGGGAGGTCATGAGTCTTAGCGGTATAAAGCCTGCTCTTGTCTGGATAAATGCATATATTACTCTCACCAAATTGCCCTGAAAGCACTACACTTAATGTTCATATTCATATATAAATGCTACTCTCACTTCTGGTTAGAGAAGCTTCTCTTTTCAGATGGCAGTGACCTCTGGGATGACCCAGAAAGCAACATAGTGCTGAGAAGGGACAGAGGAATGTTCAGCACTGAAACATCTCACACCCTCCAAGGCTCAGGGTCCGTTGTGGAAGAGGTGGCAGAAAGAATATAAGAGCCAAAGGAAGGGTACCATTCCTTACATACAACTATCTGGACAGAAATTGGCCTCAATATCCAAGATCTTGCAGTGCCTAGCAATACCCACACAAGACCCTCATAATATAAGAAATAGATGATGACATTAAAATAAAAGAGAGACTAATAGAGACAGGGAGGGGATATGATGGAGAGCAGAGTTGTGAAGGGGAAAGTGGGGAAGGAGAGGGAAATATGGTTTATCTATAAGTACACAAGTTGTCAATAAAGAAAGGAAAAGAACTGCTATGAGTATCATTATGACCTGCAGATATAGACACCAGGCAAAGCTATGACTGACTGATAGCCAGAGACCTTAGGAAGGGCAGGACCAGACTTAGCACTGTGGGCTAGAACCACAAGGAAGGACAGAGACAAAATAGATTTTGTTTGGGAAAATGTAGGCCAGAGAGGCTCCCAGACATACTGAAGATGTATTTGAAATAGTAAAATCAAAAATCCACTTTTTTTTTTCTTTTTTGCCTGACACTCTCCCTATCTGGTACCTTCTGACAGGGGCAAGAGAGGTTCTGCCACAGCCTTGTGTTTTATAGGGCACTATTCTTACCTGCTCATCTGCAGGAGTGAGGGGGCCAGTGGCCCTCCAGGAGACTCCAGGGTCCTGGGGTTCCCTTTCTGATACTTAATCTTCTCCCCAGGGCTCTGTCCATTAATCTCCCCAGTATGGGCCATTATGACTAGAGGGAAACCATAGGCCTGAAGGGCTAAGATAGAGCAGCTGTTCTGTGGGCTGTGGACAGAGCTTGGATCCTGAGCCCCAGCAAAGTATGTGGAGAATGGAGCCACAGATGCCAAGTTCTGGGGGGGGGACAAACTCACCCAGCCCACCTCCCTGGGTCCTTGAGAGGCTCTGTGGTGACATTCAGAGGAAAGACAACTTCCACTTCACACGTTGTTAGCTCTGCTTAAAGCATTTGGAGAACTCGGACTGTGGCTTGGCACTGCTGTCCCCAAGTATATGCTACCATACACAGCCCCAGCATAGGTCAGCTAGAGAAGATGGGTCACTGCGGGGTGGACCTTGACTTGCCAGTTGCCAGCCAGCTCACTTTTTCAAGTGCCTGCCAGCTGCTGTGTGGCAAGATATGATGCCCAGCCTCTGTTCTGCCATGCTTTCCTGCATAATGAAACTTCCCCTACAAAGTGCAAGCTGAAAAAAAGAAAGAAAGAAAAGAAAAGAAAACAAAACAAAACGCTTTCCTCTCATAGCTACTTCTGGTCAGGTGTTATATCCCAGCAATGAGAAGGTAACTGCAACAACAAGGTTTGGCATCACGTCACTGTTCTGGAGGAAATGAGCTAACTCAGAAGGTTTGTGAACACTGATCCTGCCTGTCACTCCAGTCTCGCCTCTTTCTGTTTCCTCTCGCCACACCCTAAGCAATCTCACCCTTGTGCAAACGCAGCTTCTGCCCACAATGCCCTTTTCCTCTCTTTTCATCCGTCCAGCTCTTCCCTTAGAGGGCAGCTCAGTTCTGGCTTATCTGGTCTCTCCACTCACCCCCTGGCTGTTTCTAGGTTTCCTCCTACAAGAGTTTCTGTCTACTGTGGGCCTCCTCTTGCGCCCAGTCCGTCCATGCCTGACAGCTCCTCCCTACCAACGCCATGCCCTGGTTGAGTTGGGCTGGGTTCTCTTCCCTTCCCAGAGCTAGTGTGTGTTGCGACTGAGAATGAGCCCAAGACATGCACAGGAAGAGTCTGTGAAGGTTAGGGTCTCCTCTCCCAGAATGTTCTCCAGTCATCGCCTACTTATGGTTCTCGTACCCAGCAGGGCTATAGTCTCTGTGGATATTGGGGAGTGCCAGACGATGGTCTTGGGAGATTCAGCCAGCACTTGAGGCTCAGCCTTTCAGCTTTCTGACCCCTGGGGCATTCCCTGCTTGGATGGGAACAGGGGAGGTACCAACAGCACCCCTTTCTTTTTAAAAATATATTTTTTTATTTATTTGAGTGACAGAGAGAAATAGCTGGGAGAGAGAAGGGAGGGGGAAATCAGCACTCCAGGGCCTCCAGCCACTGCAAACAAACTCCAGATGCATGCACCCCCTTGTGCATCTGGCTTACCTGGGTCCTGGGGCATTGAGCCTGGGTCCTTTAGCTTTGCAAGCAAGCGTCTTAACCGCTAAGCCATCTCTCCAGCCCCAGCACCCCTTTCTTAGTGATTCACCCAAAGGGCAAGGTGGTGATTGAGTTTTTCTCAGCATTCACTAACAGGAAGGAAGGGGGGCAGAGAGGAGACCAGAGGTCCTCTCCCAGGGCCTGGCAGGCGCTCACACTGGCCGTGTTTCAATGTAGGAGCTGGGCCAACCGCAGGAGCACACGAGAGCGGTGCTGAGGCAGAGAGAAGCTGCTTGCAAAACTGCAAGGGCGCTGCTGAGTCACATTCATGAGGCATTCGCAGAGCAGAGCGCAGCTGCAAGCTCAGATTGCCTGCTTAGTGCTGACTGCATTCATTTCCTGGCCCTGGGCTGTGGAGTCTGTTGAGACAGCCCGGCTCCTTCTGCCAGCCATACTGGTGTTTTGATTTGCCCAGTGTACTCCTTTCTTTGAGTGACAGCCTCTCAGTCTTCCCTAAAAATTCCCTCCCCAACTCTCAGCCCCTGTGCTTCAGGAGAGGTGGAGGAGGATTCTTTCCTTGCCCAGTCCTGGCAGGCACCAGGATGGTCACATGACCCAGGCTTAGCCAATCAGAACATCCCCTCAGGCCTGTGGTAGGCTCCAGGATAGGCACATAAGGAAATAAGGCCAAAGCCATTCCGCTCTTCAACTGTCAGGAATGCTGGGAAAGACAACTTCTGCCTTCCTCCGGGGAACAAACACACCAGGCTGGTAGAAGGGTCTCTATGTGCATGAGGAGGCAGTCCCCTAAAATGGAGACAGCCCCTAGCCATGCTTGGCTAATACTAAAAGATTGTACCAATGCTACGTGGACAATGTTCTTTCTCTCTGTTTTGCCTTCTTTTGTCCCTAGCTTGAGCCTCCTCATCTGCCTTGACAGCTCCTACCTTGCTTCATTGGAGCAGAGCTCAGCTTACAGCAATGGGAACCACACTAGTAGTATTGCAGATTTTCACTGTCGAGTTCTCTGTCAAAAAAAAAAAAAAAAATTAGGGCTGGAGAGATGGCTGAGTGGTTAAGGGCTTGCCTGTGAAGCCTAACGATCTGGGTTCGAGGCTCAATTCCCCAGGACCCACGTTAGCCAGATGCACAAGGGGGCGCACACGTCTGGAGTTCGTTTGCAGTGGCTGGAGGCCCTGGTGCGCCCATTCTCTCTCTCTCTCTCTCTATCTGCCTTTCTCTCTGTGTCTGTCGCTCTCAAATAAATAAATAAATAAAAACAAAAATTTAAAAAAAATTAGGTACATGGACGATATGTATGAGGAAGGCAAAAGAGATTTATTGAAAAAAATAAAAGGTGGGCTGGAGAGATGGCTTAGCAGTTAAGCGCTTGCCTGTGAAGCCTAAGGACCCCGGTTCGAGGCTCAATTCCCCAGGACCTACATTAGCCAGATGCACAAGGGGGCGCACGCATCTGGAGTTCGTTTACAGAGGCTGGAAGCTCTGGTGCGCCCATTCTCTCTCTCTCTCTCTGCCTCCTTCTCTCTGTCGCTCTCAAATAAATAAACAAAAAAATTTTTTTTAATTATAAAAAAAAATAAAAGGTGAAAGCATGGGTGTCAGGGATTTGGGGCCTGCACCCAAAGAAGAGAAAGAAAGGGCAAATTTAGCTGAGTTGGAACTCAGAAAGGCAGGCAGGCTCTCAGTGAGAGTCTGAGCAACTGCCCTGAGGGGAGGGGCTTGGGCCGGTGGAAGTACACTATCTTAGTAAGGGGATAACCATTCCGCCCACTCCCTCCTTAGCATGTCTGTAGGTGAGGAGTGGGCTCTTTGACCAAGTGATTGACAGGCTCAGTTGGATTAACTCGTAAGGATGGGGTCCAGAACCTTATGTTTTGGGTCCCATACAATGTCACATCTCCATCCAGGACCAGAGGTCGAACTCAAATTAGCATTCCCTCAACCAAAGGTGGATACTTCCACCCTCCTTTTGTTGTTGTTTTCTTCAAGGCAGGGTCTCGCTCTAGGCTAGGCCAACCTTGTGCTCACTCTGGAGCCCCAAGCGGGCTTCAAACTCACAGCAGTCCTATCTCTGCATCCAGAGTGCTAGCATTAAAGGTGTGTGCCACCATGCCTGGCTCCATCCTTTGCCTTTTTCAGGGGATATTCTATTTTAAAATTTAATTTCTTTGTGTGTGTTTGTGTGTGTGTATGTGTGTGTGTGCATGCACATGTGCATGTGGGTCCCAAAGTGTCCGCTACAAATCAATGCCTGTCTAGCTTTACGTTGAATTGAACCTAGGCTGGCAGGCTTTGCAAGCAGACACCTTTAACCACTGAGCCGTCTATCCAGGAACCTCATGAGATACTTACTTTAAATCCTATGGAGGAGCAACTGTGATGTTTCCTTTTCTAGTGTTACCAGGGAAACAGGAGGCTGTGTCTGTTCTTCAGTGACCTCCAAATGCAATGTCTGCCTAGACAGTAGGCTAGCTAAGTGCTGGTGCCCTGTCCTCACCACAGTGACCTCGCAAGTGCTCTTTGCATGTTACTGAAGAGGAGCCAGAAGGCCAAGGAGACAGTCTTCTACCCAGTAACCAGCAGAGCTCAGCCCAGAATGTGCACAAAAACCAACCAGTCTCAGTAAAGATCCCCTCGGTCTATCCAGTTCTCTTTACAATGATAGGAATGAGGAGGAAGGCAGCGCCCATGGTGTAGGAAGTTGTCAGGATCACAGGCCCAGATGAGCAAAAATATCTACATGTCCTGGCAAGACCAATAGTCAACTGAGAGAACACAGAAATTCTCTAATGAGCTCTGCACAATCACCCCGAGAACAAAGTGTTCACGAGCTGAGATCCAGAAAGGACCTCCTGACTCATCACCATGCTGGCTGACCACCAGCCTCTGCTCGCTCTTACTTCCTGATTTTCTGTCCTCCTTCGCATGCTGGGGTAGGTTTTTGCCTAGTAGACTTTTTCTGACTCTGCTCTGTTCCACCGGAATCACGTATGTTCAAAGTAGCCAAGTAGGCTCATCCCAACCTGATGCCTAATTTACGTTCAGACACAGATTCATCAGGTCCATTCTTTCGGATACAAAAATTCTGGACCAGGCTGGAGAGATGGCTTAGTGGTTAAGGCACTTACCTGCAAAGGGAAAGGACCCAAGTTTGATTCCCCAGTACCCACATAAAGCCAGATGCACAATGTGGCGCATGTGTCTGCAGTGTCTAGAGGACCTGGTACAGCCATTCCTTCTCTCTTTCTCCGCCTCTATATCTCTCTCAAATAAATATTTAAAATATTTTTTAAAAACTCCAGACCAAGGTATTACTTTTTAACCCATTTCCTGGTCCACTGCCTGTTGCAGGGAGCTGTTAATTCTCAATAAAATTCTGCTTGCTTAACCTTCTTCTGCCATCCTCATTCATCTTTCTAAAATATTTACTTATTTGAGGGAGGGAGAAAGAATAGGCCTGCCAAGGCCTCCTGCACCTGCAAACGAACTCCAAATGCATCTGGCTTTATGTGAGTACTGAAGAATTGAACCTGGGCCATCAGGCTTTGCTTAGCAAGCACCTTTAACTACTGAGCTATCTCTCTAGCCCCCTTGTTTGCCATTTAAAAAAAGTATATATTCTATTTTATTTATTAGAGAGAGAGAGAGACAGATACAGAGAGAGAATGGGTGTGCCAGAGCCTCTAGCCATTGCAAACAAAGTCCAAATGCATGCACCACCCGGTACATCTGGCTTTACGTGGGTACTGAGACTCGAACCTGGGTCCTTAGGCCTTAGGTCCTTCAGCCCTGATCATCAGTCTTCATGATTGTTAGAGAGCAAATTCAACTCTGGCCCAAGAAATTCTTTACCTTAGGTCCCATGAAAGATCAATAAATCAGGCAGCTCACTGGCAATCACATGCCTGTCCCCTCTCGTTGCTCCTCCCGCTTGGAAGTCCTTCATCTCTTTAGCAAATCTCCTTTTGCTTGCTCATGCCTTGTCTGCATGCCCTAGTTCCTCCTTAGTGTGGTTCGAACTCTAGAGCCACGACCTGGGGTGTGGCTCTGGTGGCTGTTGATGTTCCCAGCGTCTCAGGCGCCTGAGAGGAGTCCGCTGAGAGCTGGGAGAGTCCGTCCATCACTCTCAAGCACTACATCACTACTGGAATGCATGGGGCACAGTCACAGCCAACAAAGCAGGGAGCACCGCGGGCACAATTCACCTTCCACAGGGGTGCCTAAGGGGCCTGGGAGGTCAGGGTATGCTGGCCTCTAAAGGCCCAGGTGTGAGGCCTAGTGGAACTTCCTGAGCCTAGCTAAAGTTTGGTGATCTGCCTCTGGCCAGACGTGACTCAGCAAGACGCCTAATGGCTTCTTACCTGCTACCTCCACATGGGAGTTAGAATTATCATTTCAATAGTCACAGTTTACTATTGGCCCTTACCTTTCCCCACCATCCTACAATCCCCGCCTTCACCCCCAACATTATATAGGCAACTGTTCATAGCAATAAATCGAGTTCCTGCTTCGACAAGACTCCCGACTCAGTGTGGTTTTTCTCCGGTGGCCAGGAGAGGTCTGAGTCGTCGGACGCTCATCTCCTCCTCAGCCCCTCGGGAGGAACCAGCGGGCCTGGTCCTTCCCTCGGCACTACCTGCCCCGCCGGCGGAGCCCGGCAAGGGTAGAGCTGCTTTGATCAGGATGAGAGGGTGGGAGAACAGCATTTTTGGCAGAGGCTGACAGCACATGCAGTGATGCAGAGACATGAGAAACCTGCATATTTGGAGTAACATTGCAAAATGAGAGAGGAGGAGAGGTTAAAGAAGAAAATAATAATAATAATAATAAAACACAGAAAAGCAATCAATCAGTGCAGATCGCTTTTCTGGCCATTTAAGCACTGCTAGTCAGCCTCGGAGGAAGTTGCTACTTCCCTCCCCACTTGGAGGCTTCCCTTAGGAGCCAGAAGGTTAATTCAGAACAAGATATAAAAATACATGAAGAGGTGAATACTCAAGGATGACAGGTAGTCTGACACTTCAGAGGGAAAGACGGTTGGGGAGAGAGTAGCTAAGGAAAGGATAGGCCAGGTGGTGCACTAATAACACGCCCATGTCTGGCCTTATGCTGGACCTCAGCAACGCAAAGATCAGCAGGAAAGTGCCCCTAGCCCCACAGGCCTACATGCTGGCCAGGGTGCCACACAGGAGCAGGAAGAGACAGTAGAGCGGGAAAATTTCCGTGACTGGTGAAGGGTAAAAGGTTATGAAAGTGTCAGGAACTTGTCCCAACCCAGGGGCTTGGAAAACATTGCCTAGAGAAGGTTACATTGAAATTGGGCCATAATGGATGGATAGGAGTTTGGTAACTGCAGACTGAGGAACTCTCATACTTCCCTAGGGGTATCTTCTTATCCATTCCCTTTTGTTTCTGGAGCTTGAAATAGGCCTCCCTAACGCAAGGCAAGCACTCTATTACCAAGGAGCCACCCTTCCACACGAATAACAATGGAGTGCCCAGATGGTCTTGTCTGGTTTATTAAGTTATCTTCTATCCATAAGGACTTGTTGGTTCCCACCTCATGCTCTGTGGTTTCATTCACTCATGGTCAGAAAGTCTTCAATGGAAAATTCCAGAAGGAAAAAATAATCATAAGTTTTAAATAACTGTATTTACAGCACACTGGTATAGCAATTCTATTTTATTATTAGTTGTTAAACTTTCATTGTACTTAATTTATAAATTACATTGCATCATAGGTTTTTGTATCAGTTACTTTCTCGTGGCTGGGACAAAATACTCATGCAGGAGAGGGTTGTTTTTGGCTTACGGCTTCAACTGCAAGTCTGTTACAGACAGGAAAGCAGACGGATGGCATCAAATCTTCACATCAGTGTGGAGGAAGTAGAAAAGCCCAAAAGCACCAAGTGGGGCGGGGGGCTATAACATCCCAAAGCTGGACTCCCAAAGGCTCCACAGACTTCCCAAACAGCGCCACCAACTGGGTCTTAAGTATTCAAACCCATGAGTGTATGGGGGACATTTTTACATTCAAACCCCCACAGGTTTGTCTACGCATAGCCTTTGATACTGTACATAGTTTCAGGCAGGGGTCTTAGAACTATCCTCAGGGCTGAGGAGGGACTGCTGTGCCTCAAGAGCGTCAGGCATGGAGTAGGGAATCAGTATCGCCTGGGCAAGCAGCCTGCACCCATTCTCAGCGGAGGGCACACACAGGCAAACAAACAGGGTGGCTGGGTGGTAGGTGGGCAGGGCAGGAATGCCCTTGATTGCCTTTCTGAGGTAGCCTGGATTTTCTCCAAAGCAGCAGCAACGTGATCTAAGTTACATCCACTCATTTATTTGCCACTTATCTATTAAGCTCTTCCTATGTGCCAAGTATCATGCTGAGTCCTGGGAACACCATGAGGAACAGGACCAGCAACTGCCTTCCTCCACTGGTGCCTACATTCCCATGGGAAAGCAGGAACACGTGTAAGCAATTAAGAATGACATCTTTTTTAGCTAGTGAGGAAGTAATAGGTACATAAAGATTTTTTTTAAAAAAAAAGCAAAGGCAAGTCAAAACCTAGGGAGTGGTATTGGGTGGAGGGGAGGCTCGGTGCTGGCCGACAGGCTGACTCAGGAAGCAGAGCACCTGACTCACAGCAGCTGACTCGCTGGAGTTTGTGTGTGTCTCGCCCCAGGAAGTCCAAGAGGCTAGCGTAAGCAGTATCCAGGACTGAATGGCAGTATGCAGCAATGTCAAGAAGCTAGGATCATCAGGCTGAAGAGATGATGGCTCAGTGGTTATAGGTGCTTGCTTGCAAAACATGGTGGCCCTGGGTCTATATTCCCCCAGAAAGCCAGATGCACAAAGTGGCACATGCATCTGAAGTTCGTTTGTAGTAGCAGGAGGCCCTGGCACATCCATACTCACTCTGTTTCTATCTGTCTCTTTCTCTCTGTCTGTCTCAAATAGATTAATAAAAATATTAGCAAAAAAGAAAGAAAGAAAGAAAGAAACTAAAGGGACTGGAAAGATTTCACAGTGGTTAAAGGCCCTTACTTGCAAAGCCTGATGGCCCAGGTTCTGTTTCCCAGCACCCACTTAAAGCCAGCTGCACAAGGTGTCACATGTGTCTGGAGTTTGTTTGCAGTAGCAGAAGGCGTGACATGCCCATTCTCTTTCTTTCTCTCTCTGTTTCTCTCTTAAATAAATAAATTAATTAAAAAGGAACTATCAGGCTGGAGAGATGGCTAAGCAGTTAAGGTGCATGCCTGCAAAGCCTAAGGACCTGTGCTCCATTTCCTAGTGCCCACATAAAGCCAGATGCACAAAGTGGCACATGGGTCTGGGGTTTGTTTGCAGCAGCTGTAGGTGCCACTGGTGTGCCCATCCTCTCTGTCTCTCTCACTCTCTCTCTCTCCACTTGCAAATAAATAAATAAGTTTTTAGAAGAAACGATCCCCCATCTTGCTGTTTCTCCCCCTCAGCACCACCTCTGATATTTCCCTTTTATTTTAATAAGGAGAAAGAATCGTGTGCTTCATGCTCATTTAAAAGTGCATGGCTATAGTTAACAGTGACACATTACATTCCAAAATAGCTACTAGATGGGCTAGGGAGTGGCTTAGCTGTTAAAAGCACCTGTTTCAAGATAGCTGCTAGAAGATTCTGAATGCTGACATCCCAATGAAATAGCACATGTCCGAGGTGATGAGTATACTAATTGTTCAGGTCAGATCATTATGCACTGTTCCCGGCAGGTAATGGAACAACACACAGTACTCCACAAAGATGTACAATTGCTACGTCAATAAGAAAATATTTAAGGGGATGCCGAGTTGACCTGTAGATTTCTCCCTCCGGGAATATTCACTTCATGAAAATGATGTGGGTGCATGTGAATTTTCTGGGGTCGGAAATAAGGGAAAGAGACTGCTTTGGTTTCAATATGTCCTCCAAAGGCTCATATTTGGGAATCATAATTCCTATCATAGCATTGTTGGAGGCTGAGCCTACCGGGAAGGCTTCCCCACCACAACAGATGGACTGATGCTATTCTTATAGGATGGAGTGTTCAGTTTCCTCTTCTTTCCTTCTTTCCTTCCTTCTTCCTCCCTCCCTCCTCTCTTCCTTCCTTCTTCCCTCCCTCCGCTCCTTCCTTCCTTTCTTTCTCCCTTCCTTCATTCCTCCCTCCCTCCTTCTTTTCTTCTTCCCTTTCTCCCTTTATCATATCTTCTTTCTTCCTCCTCCTCCTACTCATTCTTCTTCAATTTTTGTTGAGATAGGGTCTTGCTCTGCAGCCTGTATGTAGACCAGGCTGGCCTTGAACTTGTGGTGATCCTCTTGCCTCTACCTCCCAAGTTCTGAAATTATAGGTGTGTGTTACCATGCCTACCTAGAGACTGGATTTTTCCTCACAAGGGCACGTTGCTAGGAAGCCGATCTTCCGTTGTGTATTCATCTCTCTTTTGCATGTGCTGGCTTGCCCTCCCTCTTGTCATCTACCAAGCAGCATGGGGCCCTTACGAGAAGCTGGGCAGATGCCAATGTCATGCTGTCTGGAACTGTGGGACAAATAGCTTCTATTCTTTATAAACGAGCCCGTTTGCGCTATTCTGTTAGGGAGGTAGGAAAAAGGCTAACATAGGAGCCATTGCCTCATCTCAATTGGTGTGATATTCACGTGGACAACACATGCATGCACAGAAGGAAAATTCTTTCACTGATGCAGCATCAATAGGTATTCAAGGGTAGAAGTGGTCAAAATTTAGAACCATTTTAGGGAGATCATTGGCCTTCCTAAATTTCGTACACTCAGTGAGCCTTGGCCTTGAGCCTTCACCCTGGGGTAGTGAAGAAAGTGGGTTTGTGGAGGGAAGAAGCTCAGATGCAGGGAAGTCAAGTGGAGTTCAGAGACATCTGTCTAGAGCAGGGAATGGATGTTCGGAAGAGGGGGCCAACTTGGAGAATTATCATGAAAGCATGCTGAAATGTTCAATTAAGTTGGGTGTGGTGGTGCACACCTTTAATCCTAGAACTCAGAAGGCAGAGGTAGGAGGATCACACCTTGAATTTGAGGCCAGCCTGGGACTACGGAGTGAGTTTCAGGTCAGCCTGGATTAGAGTGAGGCCCTACCTTGAAAAATAAAGAAGGAAAGAAAAAGGAAGGAAGGAAAGAAAAGAAAGTTCAGGGCTGGAGAGATGACTTAGCGGTTAAGGCACTTGCCTGCGAAGCTTAAGGACCCAGGTTCAATTCTCCAGGTCCCATGTTAACCAGATGCACATCGTGGTGCACATGTCTGGAGTTCATTTACAGTGGCTAGAGGCCCTGGCATGCCCTTCCCCCCCCTCTCTGTCCCTCTGTATCTAATAAATAAATAAATAAAATGATTTAAAATTTTTTAAAAAAAGAAAGTTCAATGTAGAACCAAATGAAGATACTGAGACTGAAATTCAGCTGCAAGAGTTGTTGGGCAGGGCCTGGAAAGATGGTTCAGCTGTTGAAGACACTTGCTTGCAAAGCCTGCTGGCCTGGGTTCAACTCCCTAACCACCCATGAAAAGCTAGATGGGCATTTGCTTGCAGCAGCAAGAGACCTTGACACATACCTAAACATACTTACATAAAAATAAATAAATAAATAAAATTTTTTCAAAGAGGGAAAACAAAGTTGGTGAGCAGCTCCTAGCTAACAACGATAGCAACATTAGTCCCCCTTTCAGAGTTGCTTTCAAAGACAAGCCCAAGGTAGTTCCCAGGACTTTTTCTGGCTGCTGTGTAGGTCCTGGAGTCTGTCTTCAATTCTTCTGTTGGTGATGCCACCAACCCCAAACCCGCACTGAGTACTAGGCAATCATTAGTGCTTGCAGAATTCCTGGAATTTTAATGTGATTTTTGTCCCCCAAGGAAGGCATGCTTCATATGTTGAGGTGGTGGGACCTTGTAGGAGGTTATTAGGGGTACTTCACTCTGAAGGGGCTGACCAAGGTAGTTCTTGTGCGAATTATTACACAAGAGCCCCTCCCTGGCTTCCTGTCTTGTGGGTGATTTCTCCTTCTTACACACATCCCTGCCACAATAACACTGTCCACCATAAGGTAAGGTAGCCAGGGATCCTCACCAGAGCTGGCACCACGCCATTTGGACTTTCAGCCTCCCCAACCACTAGCTAAACAAACATCTTTATTTTTCTTTATTAGTGATCCAACTTTAGATCTTTTATCATAGCAAAAATCAGACTTCAAGAGCCAATAACAGCAACAAAAATCTTTGAAAGATTAAAAATAAAAAGTCATGGCTTCAGATATTTGCGGAGTTTGAGGGAAAGAAGACAAAGTAATATAAGCCTTGGACCCTGCTCACTACGTACTTATGTAGGTCACTGGTTGAGAAGATCCTGCTAGGAGATGGTATAATTTACTCTTAAAAAGGAAAAAAAAATTTAAAAAAAGGCAGTGGCCCAGGTGTGGTAGTGCATACCTTTAATTCTAGCACGTGGGAGGCAGAGGGAGGAGGATTGTTATGAGTTCAAGGCCACCCTGAGACTACATAGTGGCTTCCAGGTCAGCCAGGCTAGAGCAAGAGACCCTGCCTTGAAAAACCAAAAAAAAAAAAAAACAAGTAGTGGACTGGAAAGATGGCTTAGTAGTTTAAAGTGCTTGCTTACAAAGCCTAAAAGCGCAGGTACAGTTCCCCAATACCCACATAGGATCAGATGCACAAAGTGGTGCATGTATCCAGAGTTCCTTTGCAGTGGCAAGAGGCCCTGGAGTGCCCATACCCTCTCTCTCACACGGGAGCTCTCTGCTTCAGTCTCTCACTCTCTGCCTCTTTTTCTCTGTGTCTTACATAAATAAACACTAAATAAATGAATGTGTTTTTCAAAAGTAGAGCGGGCTGGAGAGACAGCTTACTGGGTAAAACTATGATCATGACTCAGCAAAGATGTGAGAGTGACTCACCCCAGAAAAGATCCTTTCTAATAGATTATGAATACATTGATTTATTTAGTTGATTATTTACTGTTTTTTTTTTTTTTTTTTTTTTTGAGACAGGATCTCATGTAGCCCAGGTTGACCTTAAACTTGCAACATGTTTGAGTCTGGCCTTGACCTCAGACTTGCAATGTGTCCGAGTCTGGCCTTGAAGTTCTGATCCTTCTGCCTCTGCCTCTGCCTCCCAGGTGCTGGGATTATAAGCCTGAGCCACTGTACCGAGTGAGTATTTAGTTTTGATTATCATACCTAGAGATAAATTAGCTTCAATCCATCAAATGTTCATCTTTCCAGAGCCAAGCAGTGTAAGGAGCGTGGGAAAAAAAGCAGACCCAAATTCACTTACAGATTTCAGATTTTGGTAAGTGAAGACGTTTCACATCCAAAGTAAACAAATGGTCAGCATGTATACCAGGTTAGCTGTTTTCTTTGGTTTTCCTATGTTGAGTAAGGGTCTAGGAGAGCCATACAGTGGTAAAAGGTGCTTGCTTACAAAGCCTCAACATCTATGCCAAGCTAGGTGCAAAGTGGCGCATGCATCTGTGATCCTAGCGCACTTTCGCCAATGGGATATGGAGACAGGAGAATCCCAAGCTCACTGACCAGCTAGTCTGACATTTGTTTTCAGTCTGGCAGTTTGTTTACAGCAAGAGACCCTGTCTCAAAGAAGATGGAGCCCAGATAGTTTGAGACTTGGGTTAGACACATGCTATGGAACCAGTAACAAACGTTGGGACATCTCAAAGAGAAATCAGTAGGGAAACAAGACCTAGATATTCCACTCTTCAGATGAGGTGGTCCATATCCGGTGTCCCCTGACTGTAAGATTATTCTGTGTGGTTGCATGAATAGCTATGAGCACCTCATGGCTGCTATTAAGTGTAGAGCTCTTTTCAAAAAATAATTATTAAACTTGGGGGCTAGGGAAATGGCTTAGTGGTTAAGGTGTTTGTCTCTGAAGCCTAAGGACCCCTGTTAGATTCCCCAAGACCCACTTAAGCCAGATGCACAAGGGGGGGCGCATGCATCTGGAGTTTGTTTGCAGTGGTTGGAGGCCCTGGTACACCCATTTTCTCTCTCTGCCTCTTCTTCTCTCTTTCTCTCTCAAATAAATAAATAAATGAATAAAAATTTATTAAATTTGTCTATTTCATAAATCATAATTAGTCTTAAAACTTTTAATTATTATTTTCCATTATAAAAGGTTGTAGTTTTAGACCCCTTCACCCAGCCCCAGTTCTGCTGAGGGTCTTCTTCTGTGGGGTTGTTGGTATTCATTCTGGGGACCAAGAGACCTTAGGCAGTCTCTGTGTGGAGGGGACACCTTGTTCCTTGAGCTATTCCCACCAATTCTGAGGCTCTTTTAATCTTCTTCCCCCTCTTCTTCAATGTTCCCTGAGCCTTGGCTGGCAAGATCAAGGTCTGATTTAATGTTGCTTTCTCTGTAGCCTCTGAATCTCTGTTTTGATGTGGTTTGAGTGACCATAGTGACTGTCACCATCTCCCTGGAACCGGTTTTCAGGCTAGCCCTGAGAGCAGTATTTGTATCAGTGCTTCCCCTGTAAAGACTTATGGTCCTGGGCAGATAAGGTGGAGGTGGCCCATCTCATGATAGACGGTTGGCTGCTCTGTTCTTGATGTATTGATGGCACTTTTTGTTTGACTTGTGTTTTTCATTTCCTGCTTTATTTCACTTTGGTTTCATTTCAGGTCTTCTATCTCTTTATTGAGTTCCATTTCACATCCTAGTTAGACTGCTTCATTCCACCTAGCTGTTTATCTGTGCCTTAAAAAAAAGTGTAGAACTCTTGATGGGTTAAAAAAAAGACAAAAAACACTTGTTTTCTCACTCCACACTCTGGCCAGGGCAGAGTGGTTACTTGATAGATTTATCGAGGATATGCAGTTAAATTTGGGCATAGTATTTGCAACATATTTATACTAAAAACAATGTTTACTTGAAACTCAGATACACACACACACACACACACACACACACACACATTATTTTGAGAATGAAAGAGAGAATGGGCACACCAGGGCTTTCAGCTGCTGCAAATGAACTCCAGATGTGCGCCCCCTTGTGTGCATGTGCAACATTGCATGCTTGCATCATCATGCATCTGACTATGTAGGACCTGGAGATTTGAACATGAGTTCTTAGGTTTCACAGACAAGCACCTTAACCATTAAGCCATCTCTCCAGCCCCTTTTTGTATTTTGTTTTTGTTTTTTTGATGTGGGGTCTCACTGTAGCTCAGGCTGATCTGGAATTCACTATGTAGTCTTAGGGTGGCCTCGAACTCACAGTGATCCTCCTACCTCTGCCTCTTGAGTGCCAGGATTAATGCCTGGCTTATTCAGATTTTTCAAATTAAGATTTTAATTTGATTTATTTATTTGAGAGCACAGAGAGGGAGGGGGAAAGAGAGAATGGGCATTCCAGGGCCTGTTGCTATTGCAAACAAACTCTAGATCTCCAGATGCACGAGCCACTTTGCGCATCAGGGTTTATGTGGGTGCTGGGGAATCAAACCTGGGCTTTTCAGGCAACCAGCAGGCTTTTTAAGAAAGCACCTTTAACTGCTCTCCAGCCCCTGAAATTTAGATGTAACAGGGTGTTCTGTGTTTTACCTAGGAGGACTAACTCTGCAACCCACAGGGGTTGGCAGTAGTAAGTGTCCCCACTAAATCATTGAGGCTCAGGAAGTAAACTGACTGAGGTCACTAGATCTAGGAGAATTGGGCTCTGGCTAGGAAGATCATAGGCCCAAGGAGGGAAGCTACTACTGTTGTTTAATTAAATGAAAATGTGTCCATAAAACTGCCCTTTAAATATTTATGTTTATGTCCATAGATTAGTGCTGCTGTCAGCTTTGGTCAGAGGAGTTTCTTTTTGCTGTTGGCAGTGACTGCTGGAGAGACCCCAAACTCATTAAAGTACTAAGAATGGGTGACTATTGAGCATTCAGCACTAGATAAGACATCTGTATCACCCCCTCCAATTCAGGGAACATTGCAGAAAAAGAGGTGGACAGAATGTAAGAGCCAGGTGACGGGGAGGAGTGCTGTGGAGTGCTGTGTTTTGGATATGATATGGCCATTGCATTCATGAGCTCATAGTAGCTGTAGTCACCTTACAAGACCTGTACAACACTGGGCACATCAGTATTCCTTCATATATGATGCAGGAACTCACCAGGGCCCCCCACTTCCCTGTGAGGAGCTATTAGCAGCTAATGGTTTCTAGGGGGAGCAGCAGACATTTTCTTCAGTAGAGTAGCCACTAGTAAGTTGCACATTCTCCAGTAGACCACCCTTCATCTATGCCTACACAAGTAGCCCTAATTAAACCCGGAGGGTCACAGAAAGAAGGGCTGAAGAGATGGCTTAGAAGTTAAGGTGCTTGCCTACAAAACCTAGGGACCCAGGTTCAATTACCTAGTTTTATGTAAGCCAGATGCACAAGATGGCGCATGTGTCTGGAGTTCATTTGCACTGGCTGGAGGCGCTGGCATGCCCCCCCCCATCTTTCTCTCTCTCTCTAATAAATAAATAAAATTTATTTAAAAAAAAAATCAAAGAAGAATTGGGACAAGCTGGGCAGAAGAAGGGGAGGTGAATAGGACCAACATACATTTATATACTTGTACAAAATTTGTCAATAAAAAAGAACCAGGCCTTTCCACTTCTCACTGGTCCACAGAATATTCTTGGATGTCACCTTCAAAGTATCAAGGATGTGCTAGGGCCATGTGCGAGGTTCTCAGTGACCAGGGAAGGAGAAGAAGGGCCCACAGGACCAGCACATAACAAGGTCTTCACAGTGTGGGGCTGAGCCAAGAGCATTATGACTCTTCCTCGTGACTTGTTTTTCACTTAGTTTACTGTGCCAGGGTGACAGCAGGGAGCCAATGAAGCTGGAAATGCAGGAAGCCAGTTGGAGACAGGTGCTGAGTCACAGTGCCTAGAGAAAAACAAGAACATGGTGACTCGCCAGAGCACAGGGTGAAAAGGATTTTCCCTTGAGGTCACAATGGGCACTGGAAATTGGAATGGTTCCTCAGATAGCTAGCCCCTGAGAGATCCAAGTTTCTAATAGTTCTTAATCTAGTAACCAGGCAACTTCAGTTCAACTTCCTTTATTTTTATTTATTTATTTACTTATTTATTTTTGGGTTTTGGAGGTAGGGTTTCATTCTAGACCAGGCTGACCTAGAATTTACTATGCAATCTGAGTCACTAGATCTAGGAGGATGGCCTTGAACTCATGGTAATCCTCCTACCTCTGCCTCCTGAGTGCTAGGATTAAAGGTGTGCACCACCACACCTGGCCCTTTAATTTTTTAAAAACATATTTTATCTATTTACTTGCATGCAGAGAGAGGGAGACAGACAGAGAGAGAGAGAGAGAGAGAGAGAGAGAGAAAGTGAGAGAGAATGAGCATAGCAGGGCCACCAGCAACTGCAAACAAACTCCACAGGCATGCATCACTGTGTGTATCTGCCTTCACGTGGATACTGGGGAATTGAACCCAGATTGTTAGGCTTTGCAGGCAAGTGCCTTAACTGCTGAGCCATCTCTACAGTCCCTCAACTTCTTTCAAGCTTTGACTGAATGCACAGGAAAATGTCCACAAATCAGTTGGAGAATGTGATGGTTAATCTTGTCAACTTGATGGAACTTAGAGTCACAATGCAAGCAAAGCTCTGGGCTTGTCTGTGAATGAGTTTCTCAATCAGGTTAGCTGAGGTGGAAAGACCCACCCTAACCGTGAGCAGCACCATCTCATGAGCTACAGTTTGGGAGTGTATAAAAAGGGGCAAAGGGGCTGGGGAAAGGAACCAGTGGATAAAGCAAAGCCTTGAGTTCAGGTCCCCAACACCACATAAATGCTGGGAGAGTGTGGTGGCAGTTTGTAATCCCAGCACTTGGGAGGGAGGGACAGAGAATCCCCAGGACAAACTGGTTAACTAAACTAGCCTAATTGGCTAGCTGTGGGTTCAAGTGAGAGGCCATGCCTACGTAAATAAAGTGAAGGGTGAACAGGGAGGATACGATGTCCATCTCTCACCTTGGGCTGGGGAGATAGCTCAGCAGTCAAAGATTCATGCTTGCTGGTCCAGGCTTGATTCCCCAATACCCATATATAGCCACATGCATGCAAGTATTCACACCAAACACACACACATACACACCTACAAAGAACAAGTAAATGAATGAATGAATAAATAAATAAAGACACAAGCAGAGCACCAGAATTCATGCATTTTCTGCTTCTAGACTCTGGCACTATGTGACCAGCTGCTTCACGTTCCTGCTACCAAGCCTTCCCTGACATTATGGACAGTAGTACTCTGAACTCTAAACCAAAATATACCCTTCCTTAAGTTGTCTTTGTCAAGGATTTGTCACAGCAATGAGAAAAGAAACTAACAAAGAAAATTGGTACCAAGAAGCGGAGCTGTTGCTGTAACAACATGACCATTGTTAGAATCTCGGAGACATATCTACACCCAATCCCCTCTCACTTCCCCCAAAAGAGGTCAATGAGGGCTTCAGTCAACATGGCTTTTCCCTTGGCTCCTAGCCCATACCTCCCAAGGCCTTTCCCTTACAGGCCCAGTTTCCCCTCCCCCAAGAAGCATATCAACTTTGTCCTTCAGACTACAGCTCTCTCTTGTGCCTCAACTTCTTCCTGATCTAAGGTGCATGACCTTCCTCTCCCTGTCTCTCCTTGTCTCTCTTTCTGTCTCTGTGTCTGTCTATTAGTCTGTCACTCTGTCTCTCCGTGCTGCATTTTCTTCTTTGTTTCTCTTTCTTGTGTCTTTCCCACTCTCACTCACTCTCTCTCCATTTCTCAGTTCAGAGTCTGGTTCATCTTTTTCTGGCCCCCTTCTGCCCCTTTCCCCTTCTTCCTCTGGTTTTCGAAGTTTCCTAACAGCTGCTCTGAGGCTGCACCAGTGACAAATGAGGATGGACGCCACAGCAGCTGCTGCCAACACAGGGCCCATCTTCCAAAGCCTACTTCCTCCTCTTCCAAACCATCCCACTTCTGAACCACTGAGACAGTAAACTTCTGGGCTGGAGAGATGACTCAGCAGTTCAAGACACTTGCTTGCAAAGCCTGCTGGCTTGGGTTCAATTCTCCAGTTCTCTCTCTCTCTCTCTCTCTCTCCTTGCAAACAAATAAATAAAAATTTAAAAAAAAACCTTCCCTACCCCAAGGAAGCTGAGACTCAGACCCTATATCCAAACTTAACAAACATGTGGTTCATAAGCCTTTAGAACTGATTCATGGGCAGAATGTGGAAGAGTTTAAAACTTTGAGCTAGAAAAACCATAAAATGCTTGAACAGCTTAATGGTTCATTCTGGTGGGGATACCAGAATGCTGAGAAAAATACAGACAGTGGAGGTTTCAGAGGGGAATAAGGACTCTATCAGGAATTAGAATAGAGATGGTTCATATTACATGCTGGAAAAGAAACTGGCTGTATTCTATCAGCATCCTGACAACTTGAGTGAGGCTGAATTAAAAAGTAATAGGCTCTCCTGAGCTGGGAAGATGGCTCAGTGATTGAAGGCACTTGCTTGAAAAGCCTGTTGGCCAGGTTTGATTCCCCAGTATCCCCATGGAGCCATATGCACAGTGTGATATATATATATCTGGAGTTTGTTTGTAGTGGCAAGAGGTCCTGACATGCCCCTGTGTGGTGCTTTGATTCAGGTGTCCCCCAAAATCTTATGTGTTTTGAATGCTAGGTCTTCAGCTGGTGGCAATTTGGGAATTTGAGCCTCCTTGGAGGTGATGTGTTGTTGGGGGCAGGCTTATGGGTGTTATAGCCAGATTCCCCTTGCCAGTGTTTGGCACATTCTCCTGTTGCTATTGTCCGTCTCATGTTGGCCAGGAGGTGATGTCAAGTCACTACTCATGCCATCGTTCCCCCTGCCATCATGGAGCTTCTCCTTGAGTCTGTGATCCAGAATAAACCTTTTCTTCCATAAACTATTTTTGGTTAGGTTCTTTGTGCAGCAACTTGAAAGTAACTGCAATACCATGCTTGTATATGCTCTTTCTCAAATAAATAAACTATTTTAACAAGTTATAGACTAATTTGTTTGCCAGAGGAAATCTCAGGACAAGATAGCAATCAGATTGGTGCTAAGGAATAAGGAAACAGCTTTGAAGAGAAACCTTCTGTACTAAGATGGGACAACAGGAAATGTGCCTTGAGAGCACGACCCTACCTGTTGGAGTCTGTCTCATGTGAAAACCCCAATTAATTTAATAGAAGAAAGCCTAAAATGAATGAGCTCCCTGCTCAAACACAGCTTCGTAAGGAAGCGTTTCACAAGACCAGTCTGGAAGGCATTCACAAGCCTCAATAGCTGTGGTCCAAGGGGACCAGGTTGCATCCCAAGCCGGCGTCAGAACGTGGTAGTGTCATCCGTATGTTACTGGTTTTGGAGGCATGAATGATGCAAAATTGAAGGGGTCATGGAATCTTGCTCCAGAGCTGCAGAGAGCTGCCAAGGTCAGGCAATATGTGGCATAATTAGATTCCCTGCAGTAAAGCCCTGAGAAGCCATTGCATGAATCTATGAAAGTGAGTCAGAATGGAGACCCCAAGATGCTGGAAACAGCAGAACCATGAGACATCATCTAAAGACAGCTGCAGGCTCAGAGTGGAGCCAGTCCCAGAGAGAGGCTGGGTGTACTGCCCATGGAGAGCTAGAGGGTGGGAGTACCCAAACCCTTTGATAGTTAATTTTCTCACCCAGTTTTAAATTCAGCAATAAGAATCTTTATCTTATCAAGACAGTGTGAATGATTAAAATAATGTAATTTATTTATTTGTGAGCATAGAGAGAGATAGAAACAGGTAGTGAGCATGGGTGCACCAGAACTCCAAATACATGTGCCACTTTGTGCATCTGGTTTTATGTGAGTACTGGGGAATTGAACTCAGGGCAGCAGGCTTTTCAAGAAAGCACCTTTAACTGCTGAGTCATCTTTCCAGCTCAGCATGAGTGTTTATATAAAATCCTACATCTCCAAACCTTCTTGTACTTGTAGACCTGATACACAGGCGGTAGCCAACAAAAGGTGTATCTTCGGATCTAGAAATATCTTCTGTTGGGTTGGTGTGGGGGATTATATTGGACCGCTCATATTTTTTCTTTCTGGTGAGCATTGGATCAAGCACTTAGTGAGCACTTAGTGAGATTTTAGAGACAGTCTCTGATTCTCCTCCCCTTCTCCCACCCCCACCCCCCCCACCAGGTTCTAGTTAGTAAAGCTACAAATATAGCCAGTGGTTGCTTGCACAGCATACGTGCCTTCCATTCCACAAGTGTTTCATTGAGTTTAATTGTACATGTTAGAGGTTCTTACAAGTTACAACATCATTATTGTTTTTAATGATTGTCCTGTACTAACTGCTATGCTAAATATTTTTACGTGCCTTGAATCTCAGAGTAATCCGCTCAGGCTCCATTTTATAGATGGGGAAACTAAGGCACAAGTGGGTTGACTATATTGTCCCAAATGACAGAGCTGCACCTTAGTTCTCCCAGAGTCATGACTGTGCTGCTATCAAGTTCCAAAGGGAGAAGCACACCCAGCTGGAGATTTACACCATGGCATAGAAACCCTATGGCTGGCAATCAGAGCTAAGACTGTTCTGGGCTAGAGGCAATCCTGTGGGTGGGATTGTAGGAGGGAGTTCCAAGAAGGTGACATGAGGTGGGGCAGGGGCAGGAGATAGTGTGAAGGCAGGCTATAAGCAGGTGCAGAGCACGCAGCCAGATAAAGGTGGGGTTCAGGGCTGGAGAGATGGCTTAGCGGTTAAGCGCTTGCCTGTGAAGCCTAAGGACCCTGGTTCGAGGCTCAATTCCCCAGGACCCACGTTAGCCAGATGCACAAGGGGGCGCCCGTGTTTGGAGTTCGTTTGCAGTGGCTGGAGGCCCTGGCGCGCCCATTCTCTCTATCTGCCTTTCTCTCTGTGTCTGTTGCTCTCATATAAATAAATAAAACAAAAAAAAATTTTTAAAGGTGGGGTTCAATAGGAGGCCAGCTGGTTGAGCCTAGGACAAGTGCTGCATGGCAAATGGAGGGAACGAGGTGGCAGCTAGCTGTGGCGGGCTGTTCTGACCTCCATATGGAAAGCCTTTTATCCAGGCTGGAGTGACTTTTCCCCTTCATTCCTCACAACCCAGTGAATCCCACATAACATACTTTGCACCTGATCAGGAGTACAAAAGAAGGAAAGGGTTTCACAGAGAAAGTTAGGCTAGTCTCTCTTGCTTCATGGTCTCAACCTTAGCACTCTATTTAAGAAATGACAATGACATTCCTTGGTCTTCAGGGATTCCGCTAAGAAAACTACAAGCTAAGGGTCATTAAAACACTCCCAGAGCTGAATACAACCTTCGCAAAGATTACTTTGGCAAGATGTACCTAGTAGATGAAAACTATGGACCCCTCTGATCTCACAGCTTCACTGCTATCAGCGGCGTGTAGGAAAGCAGTGAAGGAGAGGTATAAAATTGTTCATAGACAAGGGGGATCTCTGATGTATGTAGCATACTAGCCAATTACCAGTTGGCTAAAAAGTAGGGCACATCCATGCCATGGAATACTACTGTGCCACTGAAAACCAGTATGAAGTAAAAGAAAACTGAGGGGATAGGAAGATGGATAGGAAGATGGATCAGTGGTTAAAGACTTGCTTGCAAAGCCTGCCGGCCTCGGTTCAATTCCCCAGCCACCCACATAAACAGGCCACAAGAAGTGGCAAAAGTATCTGGCATTGGTTTGCAGTGGCAAGAGACCCTAGCATGCCCCTCCCCCGCCCCCAAACACACACTGTGTGAAGTTCTGTTGTCAACTCCATCCAATTAGGAAACCACAGATATTCCTCTTGGGTGAGTCTCTGAGGTTGCTTCCAGGAAGGAGGAAGTTCTTTCCCCAGAGTGAGTGGCCCTCCTGGAGGGCGGAGCCTCTATGTAAGGAAGCTCTGGGAGAAAAGAGCCTTCATTTACTCGTGCATCTTTCTTGTTCTGCTATCCTTCCTCAGCATTGGAATCCAGTTTCTTCAGCCTTCTGACATGGACTGAAGACCAGCGACTCTCCAGGAAACCTCCAGGCCTTCAGTGCTGGATGGGCACTGCTGAGGCATCCAGCCACGAGGACTGAGCAGCTCACCCGGTTCCTTGACTCTCAAACTTGCAGACTGCTATTGTTGGGCTGCCGTAAGCTAATCCAATAAGTTTCCTTTTTAATATAATTCATTCTATCAGTTCTGTTCCTCAAGAGAACCCTGACCAATGCACAAATAAATGAATATTAAAAAAATAAAATGAGTTACAAAACATTAACTATAACAAGATCCTAGCGTGCAAACATAGTACTCTGATTCACTCCTTTACTAAATATTTAATGAATATGTCTATGTGCCAGCCACTATTCTGGGTCCCAGGGATAGAGGGAGACGTGAGTTCTGAGCATAATTTTAGGGGAAGTCAGACAATGAACAATAAACAGGGAGAAAGAAAACAATTTCCAAGTGGAATTATCCACAGAGATAGATGATCTCCTGACTGTGACCTGCCTACTAAAAAGGACCCAGCTGCAAAGGTCTAGAAAAGAAATTCCAGGCAAAAAGACAAACAACTCTAGGAGCGCTGCCATTGGAGCAAAGAAGAAAAAAGGAAGATAAATAGTGTGTGAGTAGGCCGAGAAGCAGTGGGAGAGGCAGGCAGGATCCAGGTCACACAGAGGTTGATAGTCAAGGTTAAAGGCTTGTAAGAATGTTGTATTATATCCAAGGGCTACAAAGCCCCTGGGTTTTAAGTAAGGCATCTATTGTATTTCTGTAGCCAGAAGGAAATACACCAACAGGCCTGTTGAGATGACTTGTACGTCGCGTGGCAGCGAACCATGTATCTCTCTAGCTTTAGTCATTATAAACAATCGTTTTTATTTTCAGAAATAAACTTGCCAGAGCTATTTCCATCTCCTCAGACATTTCTCTCTGCTGTGTGTTGGGAGCCTTTGGGTGCTTTTGTCCTAGTTATTCTGCAGCACGTAAGTAGTGGTTGTAAACCATAGTTACCTGCTGTGCTACAGAATATGAGAACTTATTCCTCCTATCTAAGGGTATTTTGGTACCCTTTATCAAACCGCTCTCCAGTCCTTCTCCTTCTGCCCTTTTCAAAGTCTGATGACCACATCTATCACTTTGATATAAAGCATTCCCCCCTCAAAAAAAAAAAAAAAAAAAAAAGCTCACAGACAAGAGGAGAGGTGGGGGAAGGTTAACCAAAGCCAAAGATAGTGTGAAAAAGCCACAGATAAACCTTATTTGTTAGCTAATTAAACAATATAATTAAATTTAGGCATGGTAGCTATGCCTACAATCTTAGCACTTGAGAGACTGGGGCAGATGGATTGCCATGAGTTCAAGGCCAGACTGGACTGCATAGTGAGTTTAGGACAGCCTGGGCTACAGTGACCCTGCCACAAAAAATATTTTTTAAAGAGATTCGGCTGAGCGTGGTGGCGCACGCCTTTAATCCCTGCGCTCGGGAGGCAGAGGTGGGAGGATCACCGTGAGTTCAAGGCCACCCTGAGACTACAGAGTGAATTCCAGGTCTGCCTGAGCTATAGTGAGACCCTACCTCGAAAAACCAAAAACAAAAAAAGAAAGAAAAGAGATTGGGTAGAAGCCCCCTTCAGGGGTGGTTATTACTATATGCAAATGTCATAGGTGTTACCTCCTAATCAATTGTTGGTTAGTAAGGCCCATGAGGTCCCCCAAACACTACAGGCTATTGCCAATGCTCCTGGTTGCCCACCAAAACTAGATGGTAAAACCGTCTTGCTGAAGACACTGTAAGATTTGTCTGCAGGATATTGAGAAATCAAAGTGGGAATGACATGGAAGCCTCCTCTCTGCTGGCTAGCTGTTACAGAGCTGTAAAGTTATAGGCAAGTTGCTGGGGAAGGAAAGTCATCAATAGTCTTAACTATCCATGGACATTCTAAGCTATACAACCCATCAGCAAGTACAGTAGTGGCAATATGGCAACATATGGAGGTAGATGATGGAGGAGAGGAAAAAAAAACATCAAATGAGAAGAGGTACTAACTGGAAAGAACAGCAGAACAGGGATGAGGGAAGGGAACAAAAGAAGATAATGAGAGGGTATTATTAATCAAAATGCATCAAATGCCAATAAAAAATTAAAAATATGGGCTGGAGGAATGGCTTAGCGGTTAAGGCACTTACCTGCAAAGCCAAAGGACCTAGGTTTGATTCCCCAGGACCCACATGAGCCAGAAGCACAAGGTGGCGCATGGGTCTGGAGTTTGTTTGTAGTGTCCGGAGGCCCTGGCGCGCCCATTCTCTCTCTCTCTCTCTTTTCCTCTGTCTCTCTCACAAATAAACAAATAAAAAATAAAAAATATTTTAAAAACTTTTTTAAAAATTAAAGATGTATCTCTAACACACTCTCCAAGGCTCAGGAACCACTGAGGAAGAGGTGATGGAAAAAATGTACACACCAAAGGAAAGGAGGAATGCTTACAATGCTGCTCTCCAAACACAAACTGGCCACGGTATTCATGGCCTTAAAGTGGCTTAAGCTACCTTTAAAAGACCTGCATAATAGGAGGAAAAAATGATTACATCAAAATAGAAGAGACAATAGCTGGAAAGAAGGAAGGATCCAGCAGGGGGTGGGGAGATTCAAGAAGGGAGGAAAAGGGAGGATGGTGGGAGGGGTCTCTGATGATGATACATTATCAGTATGCATGGGAGTTGTCAATAAAAAGTTAGAATAAACTAAAAATTTAAAAAGCTCATGTCCGCAGCTGTTGAAGGTGAGGTCTGGTTGAAGATACAGGACACTGGGGTCAGGGTATACCTTTGAAGATTATACCTGGTCTCTCAGGCCCTTCCTTTCACTCTCTGCTTCCTGAACATCATCTGCCACATCCTCTGTACCATGACGGACTGAAACCATGAACAAAACAAATCCTCCCCTAAGTTGTTTATTTCAGGTATTTGGTCACAGCAGCCTAATAGCTCACTGCCACACCCGCTGTTCTACTGGAGGCTTCTATGAGGTCCACTTTCTTAGCTTGACCACACATTGTATAATATACTGACTTATCATGTTGTGCTGCCAAAATATATAGAAATACTATGCGTGAATTTTAAAAAATTTAAATTTAAATATCAATTTTGTCTGAGGTACTTGAGTTTTCTACCCCAGAAGGCTGCACTTTTCAACACTGTGACAGCTGGCCAACAGGGAAGGGGCTTCCAGCTCTGCTCCAGCTTGATTTCTCAGTGTCCTGCAGCCCAGGCTTGTGGTGTCTTCAGCAATGGGGTTTTACCATGTAGTTCTGGTGGGCAACCAAGAGCCTTAGCAATAGCCCAAGTTGATGGAGGGGACCACACAGGGGCTTCCCTGATCAACAGCACACTGAGAGGGGCCTCACTCCTAGCGTTTTGTGTAGAAGGGGAATACCTATAACCGCCAATAGGCTTCTTTGCCAAGTTCAACGCTAGATCAAATTCTCTTTCATATAAGGTTTCTGTCTGCCTCAAGGTCATGCGAAGAATTTTCTAGCCTTTTCCAATGTCTCTGTCTCTGACTCACATAAGAAGCAGCCACCTTTTCCACTTCAGCTTTGGCTTCTGCTCTGGGATCACCAGCTCTCCAACCTCAACCCCTATTCTCAAACTTCCGTCATTTAAGATCATCAAAACTTTTTCCACAGGGCTTAGTTGTTAAGACACATGCCTGCAAAGCCTTAGGACCCCGG
The DNA here is from genome assembly GCA_036346955.1 of Dipus sagitta. NCBI lineage: Eukaryota > Metazoa > Chordata > Mammalia > Rodentia > Dipodidae > Dipus > Dipus sagitta. The sequence goes on along the minus strand of CM070777.1, from coordinate 42,838,860 downwards.
TTCAATTCTCCAGGTCCCACGTAAGCCAAATGCACATGGTGGCGCATGCATCTGGAGTTTGTTTGTAGTGGCTAGAGGCCCTGGCACGCCCATTCTCACACTCTCTCTCTCTCTCCCTCTCTGTCTCTAATAAATAAATTAAAAAAAATTAAAATTAAAAAAATGCCATAGCTACAGACCATATGGTCTAGTGTTTGTTATTTTTTTTATTTGCTTCACATTGAAAACTTAAAATACATTTCTTCAAAAGGGAAACAACCATAAATGGAAAGGCCAACACCACCTACCACAAATAGAAGCTGCATGTGGAAAGAAATACCGTGAAATTAAAGCAATATTACTAAGTTCTAGAGGACTGAAGCTGTTCATAAATGACTGTGAGCTTGTTTGATTTCCACTGAAGAGGCGGTCTGTCGAAAAGGTGTCAACATTTTATAGAAGTGTGAAATACCTATCCTATCAGTGCCAAAGTGAGATTTTCTTCTTGGTATAATGAGAAGAATTAAAAGCGATTTTATGCACGCAAGAGCTCTCTTGCCACAAGATTCAGAATTTCTATTTCCTCCTCATTTTTTAGAACTTTCTTATTTTATATAATCCAGCTCTTTTTTTGGGGAAGAACTAAGGGAAGGAATGTCCAGCCTTTGCTTCTTACTTATTTGGTGATATCAGGAAGACCCTGCTATGAAACATTGAAACTGGATTTCGAGAAACATTTGTCCCTGGAGCATTCCATGCCTTAGCAGTTCATCCCAAAGTGTTTTTGCCTGCTGTCTCAGTCCCTTTGGGCTAATACTGTCAGCAATGGCAGGACAGGGGCACGATTCTATCCTATCACCCACAGCGGCCTGAGGAGTTCCCTTCATCTTTTGACTCAGGTAAAACTAGATCCTCAGTCTCACCATAGAAAAGAAGGTGAGGAAGAGCCAGTATAAAGCAGTCACTTTATGAAAAGACTTTTTTAAAAAAATAAATATGTTTGGCCTGGAGAGATGGCTTAACAGTTAAGGTGCTTAAGGAAGCACTAAGGTCCTATGTTCAACTCTCCAAGTCCCACGTAAGCCAGACACTCAAGGTGATGAAAGCATGCAAGATTGCACATGTGCCCCAGAAGCCACACACACCTGGAGTTGGATTGCAGTGGCTGGAGGCCCTGGCACACCGATTCTCTCCCTCTGTCTCTACTCTTTTTGTCTCTCATAAAAAAAAATACAAAAACTTAAAAAATATGTATTTATTTGAGAGAAAGACAGGGAGAAAGAGGCAGACAGACAGACAGACACACACAGAGAATATGGGTGAACAAGAGCCTCCTGCCACTGCAAATTAACTCCAGACGCATGCACCACTTTGTGCATCTGGGTTTACATGGGTGCTGGAGAATCGAACCCTGTGTCATCAGGCTATGCAAGCCTTTAACCACTGAGCTATCTCCCCAGCCTGGAGACTTTTGAAGTGTAGATTTTTAGCATGAGAATTAAGTGACAGGTGCCAGGGAGTCACACTTTACTGTCTTTATAATAGTCATTGAGGGCCTTTGAATGTAAAACACAGCCCCTCCCCCCACATAGGCTCAAGTGTTTGGAATACTTGATCTCTAGCTGGTAGCACTGATCGGGAGGGTTGTGGGACCCTTTGGAGGTAAAGCCTTGCTGGAAGGAAGTGGATGACTGATGGTGGGCCTTGAGGAATGATGGATAGCCTGGCTCCACGTCCTGTTCTCTGTCCGTGTTTCCTGCCTGCAGAGGCGACCAGCTGGCCTTCACTCCAGCTTTGCCTATCCCACCACAAAACTTCATCTGGAAACTGAAAGCCAAAATTAAACCCCTTTCTCTACCCTTAGGTAGGTCAGGTCTTTGTTCACAGCAATGAGAACGTAACTGGTACAGTCATGTCTAGATCACAGGGGTGCCAGATGTTGGGATTCTTCACTGTAAACAAAGTTTTCAGTTTTGTTTGCAGGGTTTCCAGAAAATAGTTGGAAAAAGGAATGAGGCCCTACTAGAAAGTGATATAGACTCCTTTAATCCCAGCACTTGGGAGGCAGAGGTAGGAGGATCTGCCGTGAGTTCGAGGCCACCCTGAGACTACATAGTGAATTCCAGGTCAGCCTGGACCAGAGTGAGACCCTACCTTGAAAAACAAAACAAACAAAAAAAAAAAAAGAAAGAAAGAAAGAAAGAAAGTGATATAGGTCTAGGCCTTAAGCATAGTCCATTGCTGTTTTAACATAAAATATCTACACATGGATGAAACATTGCCTTTATGTTGGCAACCTTCACAGCAAATGCTAGCAGTTAACTGTGCTGGAATTCTTGGTTCTCTGGTGAGTGGCTTCAACCAGACTCTGGAGTAAGGGGCTCCCTTTTGCTTCCCATGCCCCCATAATTTGGTCTTTCTATCCTGCCTGATTATCACAGAATACCACAGCCTGCATGTTTGTAGCTGTTATCTTCTTCTTGCTGGAACTAAACACCCACCAAAAGCAGGTGACAGAAGGAAAGGGTTTGTTTCAGAGAACAGTTTCAAGGGGGAAGTTTTATGATGATGGGGAAACATGGCAGGTCTGAACAGGAAGCCTGGGTCACATCTCCACATCTACTGGGCTTGGAACAGGGCTATATTAACCCAAATCCTGCAACACACTTCCTCCAGCAAGGCTCCACCTCCCAAAGGCCCCACAACATTTCCAAATTGCCACCAGCTGGGAATCAGTTATTCAAAACACATGAGGCTATAGGGGACACTCTACATTCAAACTATCATGTCACTCACAGTCATCAATGACAGAAGCTTATTTCTTACAGTTAATTCTAGGGACCCAAGGTCAAGATATGAGCAGATTTTGTGTCTGGGGATTCACATTTGGGGATTCATAGATAGCTTTTATTGCAGGGTCCTCTCACATAAAAGAAGGGGTAGGGTAACCCTCTGGGCCTCTTTTAATTTTTTAAAATATTTTTATTTACTAATTTGTAAGCAGAGAGAGCTAGCTTGAGTTCAGTTCCTCAGCACTCACCTAAAGCCAGATGCAAAAATGGGTGTAAGCATCTGGTGGCTGTTGCAATAGCAAGAAACCCAGATACACACACACACACACACACACACACACACGCAAATAATATTTTTAATCCCATCAGAGCTTGGCCCTGTGGGATGGTTTGAGTCACTAAACCTCCATGCAGAGTGGAGACGTGGGATTTATTCTGCTGCAGTTAGCTTTGCATTGTGGGCAGAAACACCCAACCAAGAGCAGCATGTAGGAGGAAAAGCTTTATTTTGGCTTACAGACTTGAGGGGAAACGCCATGACGGCAGGGAAAACTGATAGCATGAGCAGAGGCTGGACATTACCTCCTGACCAGCATCAGGTGGACAACAGCAGAACAGTGTGCCAAACACTGGCAAGGGGAAGCTGTTTATAACACCCAGAAGCCCACCCCCAACAATATATCACCTCCAGAAAGCTCAATTCCCAAATTGCCACCATCTGGGGACCTGAAACAAACCACCACACATCCTGTACCCACAAAGAAATTCAAATTTTCTGGGGGCAGATTTTCTGCTTGTTAAACAGAACCTGAGCTGGAACACGGAGTGGCTAACCCCCTCCCACTCCCAGCATAGCATTCAGGAAGAAATGTTCAGTGGTCTCTGCAGATTCCTCTTGCAGAGGTTTCTTTTACCAGAGAGCTTGGAGAGAACCACCATCACATTTATTCCTAAATGATTCCTATTGTCATGCCCCTTTCCTCCTCCCAAACTGGCGGGGGTCTTCCTTACTTGTGCACTGTACCCAGATTTCCTAACCTGCCCCTCTAGACCTCTTGTAATCTTACACAACCTACAATGGTAAGGCAGCCCTATCTGCCAGGATTTCTTTTGTTGGACCCTCTGCTTATACCCAAGAGCCTTCCCAGTACACAGGAGGCATGAAGGAAGACTTTAGTGTACAAGAGTATATAGGGCTTCCTCTACAGTTTGAAGGGAATGAAATATGTTGAATGGCTGAGATAAATGGTACTTGAAGCCTTTCTGTGTCTCAGACACTAATAGGGTTAGCTACTGTCCTGATTTGCTTGTGACTTGCCCTGTTCCAGCAAGGGAAGCCCATCCCCCAGGAGCTCCTCAGCCCAAGACAAAGCAAATTGACATGGTTGGCCAGCCCACTGGGTGAGGGTAGTGTGATGGTTAGTCTGGCCTGCCAACTTGACAGGATTTAGAATCACCATGGAAATAAATCTCTTAGCAATCTGTGATAAGGGATTTTCTAGATTTGGTTATTTGAGGTGAGAAGACCCATGTTAAATGTGGGCAGTGCCATTCCACAGGTGGGAGCCTTGGACTACATAAAAAGGAAGAGCTAGCCAAGCATGGGTGTTCATCACTCTGCTTCCTGACTGTGGGTGCAACATGACCAGGTGTCTGAAGGTCCTGCCTCCATGGCAGGCTGTAACCTCGAACTGCAAGCTGAAATAAACCCTTCCTTCCTTAAGCTGCTTCTGGTCAAATATTTAGTCACCACAGTGAGAAAGTAACTAATACGGGTAGGCTCCATATGTTCTGACCTTATGGACCTGGTAGCAGTTACCTGCTCATTGTTTCAACAAAATGTCCAACCAGAAGCAGTTTATGGGAAGAAAGGGTTTATTTCAGGCTTCCAGTTTTGGGAAGTTCCAACATGGTGGAGAAAAACAGAACTCACACCTTCATGCAACAGCAACAGAGTGAAAAAATCAGCAAGAGCGAGCTGGCTGTAAACACGTTGTGGGCTGGACTCACCAACCATAAGACCACCCTGAGCAACACGCCTGCTCTAGCAAGTCTCCATCTCCTAAGAGCTCCACCAGCTGTGAACTACATGGGGAAAAGATTGATCACAAACACTTGGGTCTATGGGGGGCATTTTACATCCAAACACCACAGACCTCCATGTTACAGATGAGGAGGACATCAGACAAATGATTCCACAGTGAAATGTGCACTGCTGCTCTACCTGTGGACTCTACATCTATTGATTCAACCAACATTAAAATGATTAAAAATATTAAAAACATGGCTGGAGAGATGGCTTAGCAGGTTAAGCACTTGCCTGTCAAGCCTAAGGACCCCAGTTCGAGGATCGATTCCCCAGGACCCGCGTTAGCCACGTGTCTGGGGGTTCGTTTGCAGTGGCTGGAGGCCCTGGCATGCCCATTCTCTCTATCTATCTGCCTCTTTCTCTCTCTGTCTGTCACTCTCAAATAAATAAATAAAAATAATAAAAAATTAAATATTTATTTATTTATTAAAAACAAACTCTAGTCCCAATACCCCAGGAGGCTGAGGTAAAAGAGTCACTGTGAGCTCAAGACCAGCCTGGGACTACAGAGTGAGTTCCTTGTGAGTTTGGGCTAGAGTAAGACTCTACCTAAAAAAAATAAAAGAGAAATTCCTTCTACACTAAAAATATAGATCATATTTTCCTGTCATTATTCCCTAAACAATACAGTATAGTAATTATTTACATAGCACTTGTTTTCTTAATATTTTATTTTTATTTATTTATTAGAGAGAAAGAGGGAGAGAATGGGTATGCCAGGGCCTCTAGCCACTCCAAACAAACCCCAGATGCATGTGCCACCAAGTGCATCTGGCTTATGTGGGTTCTGGAGAGTTGAACCTGGGTCCTTAGGCTTAACAGGCAAGCACCTTAACTGCTAAGCCACCATTCCAGTCCCTACATACCATTTAAATTGTATTAGAATAATAAGCAATCCAGGGATTACTTAGAGTATGTGGAAGGGTGTACATAGGTTATATGCAAATGCTATGCCATTTTACATAAGAGATGAGCATTTAGGGACTTGATAAACACCAGGTTCCTGGAGCCATCTCCCTTGGATACCAGGGAATGGCTACATACTGTAATAGTTCATTTAAGTTCCTGGCTTGATTAATTGAGAGATGGTTAGGGCATTACCAAGTCGTACCTTTGGGTGTGTCTAGAGAGGTTTAACAGAGTAGAGAAGACCCACCTTGAATATGGGTGGCACCATCCTATAGGCTGGGGTCCTAGACTGAATAAAACAAGGGAAAGGGGCTGGAGAGATTGCTTAGCAGTTAGGGTGCTTGCTTGTGAAGCCTAAGGACCCAGGTTTGATTCCCCAGAACCCATGTAAGCCAGATGCACGATGTGGCATTCATTTTGCAGTGGCTGGAGGCCCTGGTGCATCTGCTCTGTCTGTCTGCCTCTCTCCCTCCCTCCCTCTCTCTCTCTCTCTTCCTCTCTTCCAAATAACTAACACATTTTTTAAAAGGTGGAGGAAGAAGAGAGTCTGAGGAGCACCAGCATTCATCTCTCTCTCTGCTTTCTGATTGCCCAGAGGTGAGCAAGCTCCTGTCACCATGCCTTTCCCACCACGACACACTATAAATCCTTTAAACCATGATCCAGAATAAATCCTTCCTTCTTTAAGCTGCTTTCTGTCGGGGATTTTGTCGCAACAATGAGAAAAGTAACTAGTATAATTACTAACTATGGTGAGCTCAAAAGAGAAACCAATCTGAGGTGGGCACATGGATGTAAAAGGAAGAAGAAAAGCAGTATTTATTGCAACTAGGAGAGATAAGGAAACAGCTCATTTAATACAAAGTGGTGAGTGCAATGAAGCAGAAACCTACACTCTCTTATCCCCGTTCACATTGCATTGTTTCTATTTTAATTGGCATTTCAAGCATCAGAAACCCACTCTAGTGAATTAAACAGATGTGTATTGAAAGAGAACCAGAAAGAAAACAAGCAAATAAACAAAAAAAAAAAACAACGAGGTCATGTAAGAGAGCAAAAACAAGTATCGTTCAGAGAGTTGAGATAGTCAAAATTAATGCCAGAACAAAAGATTACACTTTGCTCTATGTCTATTAGAAAAGTTGATGCTAGCTATTCAATGTCCTTGGGTTTATCTGCCCAATATTTGTCTGTTTGCTTTTTTGAAATAGGGTCTGATAGCTTTCAGGCTGGCTTCAAACTCAAACGGTAGCCAAGGTTGAACTTAAACTTCTGGTTCTCCACCTCCCAAGTGCTAGGATTACAGGTGTGTACTATCATAACCAACCTCTGCCCAACATTCTCATTCTGGAAAAAATTAAAAGTGCCTGATGGGGCTGGGGAGATTGCCCAGTGGTTAAAGGCCGGGTTTATAAACCTGCCAGCCTGGGTTGGATTCCCCAACAACCACATAAGCTGGACCCAAAGTGGCACATGCTTCTGCTAGTTGGAGACCCCAGCATGTCTAAATACATAACAAAAATAAATATTATTTTTTTAAGTGTCAGATGGGCAAGTATGGCTTTTTAGATAGGCTATGTGCACCGTATGGCCATCAAGACTGGCAGCACGGCATGGGGTAGACAGTTGCCCATAGAAATGGAAGGGCAGCGTGCTAGGAAGTGAAGACGTCAGCCACCTCCTACCTCCTCCTCCTCCTCCTCACAAAGCAGCTGAGGGCTTTCTCCATGCCCCCACAGACCCTGTCCTTGGAATGCCTCTAATTGCTTTCTGTCTAGAATATTCTATTTCCACAGATAGCTCTGTACTGACATCTGCCCATCCAGACACATGTCTTACCCAGTCAGGCCAAACTCCCTCCTGCTTCTTGGCACTCAAAGCAACTTCTCAGGCTGCCTGGCTGTCTCTTCCACATGCACAGCCCGTCTTGGCCCACGGGTTCTCCACGGGGCCTTATTTTGCCCTCCAGAAGAACATTTGGCCGTGCGCAGAGACAAGTTTTGTTTTGTTTTGGTTTTTTCTCTCAGTTGCCACAGTGGAAAGGGAAGTGTTGCTAGCTTCTAGGGGACAGAGAAAAAAGGAGAAACCCCAGCCTCAGCTCCGAGACCCCACTCCCCACTAGGAGGCTTTTTCCTGATCAGCAACCCGTGTCTTTCTCGAACATTCCTGATTGCCTTTTCCTCGGGACACACCATCACCACCTAAAGCAATGGTGTTTGTTGTTTGGCACCTGTGCTTGGACTAGATAATTGGACCTATGACAGCAGATCCCATGGGCTGCAGTCACCCCTTGCTTGCACAGTCACACCCTGGTACACAATGTGTACCACAGTAAAAAAAAAAAAAAAAAAAAAAAGAAAGAAAGAAAGAAAGAAAGAAAAGCCACATGAGTGCTCAATAAAGGAGCATGACCCATGACCCAGCTCCTCAGAGGCCAGAGGTCAGAACCTTGGCCTCACGCCCGTCTCTTGTAGGACTGGATGGCCATGTCCGTGTAGCCCTTTGCCCCTCGCTGCTGAGCCGGCGCTGTGGTTCGCTAACTGGGGCACCTCTGGCTCATGTCTTCAGCCTCCTGGGCCTGTGTCTGCATCTCTACATAAAAGTGAGTCTATTAATACCGGCTCTCTTATACCTGAGCTGCCACAGAGTGAATAATCTGCGGAACACTGGAGAAAATGTCACCTCGAGCCAGCTCAGCAAGCAGCCTGCGGCCTCCTCTTCAGCGCAATGTGGGGATGACCAGGTGGGCTCTGGGCCCTACGCGATGACGGGATGAACGCAGCTTGCGAGGCCAAATCTGTCTTCTTCTTTTTTAAAAAAAAAAATTTTTTTTTTTCAGCTCTTGTTCTGCCCATGCCATAAATCAGTGAAGCCTTTATCATCCCTCGTTTTGAGAAGGAGGCCAGCAGAGAGCGTGGATTTAAGGTGGCAGATGGTGCTGACCTTCAATGATGAAATGAGGGGAGGAAATTGAAGTGCTTCCTTGCAACAGATGAGGACCGAGGGGGGGCAGAGGGGGTGTTGGGGGGCAGAGCGGAAGGCGGAGCTTCTTCAACTGGCTGCTCCTGAGGGTAGCTGGAGATCTAGTAATGTTCTTATAGGCATGAATAATTTTGAGGCTTTTATCTTAAGACAAAAACAAGGCTCAGAGAGAGAGAGAGAGAATGAGAGAGAGAAACCCCCAAGTTCAAGTTCACACAGTCATTTATCGATAAAGCAACTTTAGATCATTTTTTTTTTTTTTTGTCCGAGGTGGGATCTCACTCTAGCCCAGGCTGTCTTAGAATTCATTATGTAGCCTCAGGATGACTTTGAACTCCTGGTGATCCACTTACCTCTGCCTCTCAAGTGCTAGGATTAAAGGCATGCACCACCACACCTGGCTAGATCTTTTAAAAAATATTTTTATTTATTTATTGCAAGCAGTGAGGGGAACCAAGAATGACCGAGAGAAGGAATGGGCACAATCGGGCCTCTTGCCACTGCAAACGAACTCTGCATTTGGAGCATGTGTCACTTTGTACATCTGGCTTAGCTGGATACTGGGGAATTGAACCCGGGCCGTCAGGCTTTGCAAGCAAAGTGCCTTTACACTCCAGTCCCCAACTTCAGATTTTTTTGAAAAAACATACTCTTTGTTTATTATTTATTTGCAAGCACAATGAGCGAGAGAGAAAGTAGGAGAGAGAGAGAGAGACATAAATGGATACACTAGGGCCTCCAACCACTGCAACCAAACTCCAGGTGCATGTGCCACTCTATGCATCTGACTTTACATGGATACTAGGGAATCAAACCCAAGCCATTTGGCTTTGCAAGTGAAGCCCTTAACTGCTGGGCTCTCTTTCCAGGTCCTCAAATTTAGATCTTAATTTCTTGAATAGTATTTCTCCCTACTCCAGGTCAAGGCCAGTGTCAGACCCCATCTCATGACATCCTGACTGTGGGCACCTCCTCTCTGCAAAAGACACTTGTCAACAGACAACAGTGGCCAAAGAGAACTTGGGGTTGGTGAGAGAAATCCCAGGAACTTCTTGGCAACAGTTCTCTTCCCAGCACATAGCTCGGGTATGCACCACGGCCCCAGATCTATGCTGCCCGGACTGGAATCCTGGCAACCAGGAGTAAGTCTCTCCCCAAGCCTTGCTTTCCTTATTTGTAAATTGGGGGAATTACAGATTCTGTCTCACAAAGGTTTCAGTGGAAGTGTGTGTGTTTTAATGCCTGGCTTGTTACATAATTTTACTTCGTGTTCTGGCCAGAATCAACTTCAGAGTCTACCTGCCTAGGCTACAAGTCCCCCCTAGGACAGCTTCTGTACCTGACACATCGTCTGTCACTGCACCTGGCACGACAACTGAAATCTTCTGGGGCATTGGGAAATGGTATTAGCTAAAGATGAGCCTCCACCCCCCACCCCTCTAGGACACACACTTCTCAGTCAGCACCACAAGGCCCCACAGAATGCTGCCAGCCACGTGCGTGACTCTCACCAGCTATGACTTTAATCCTATGTGGACAAAGCCACCCTCATGTCTGATGGTGAAGTGGCCCTAGGAAGAGGTGTGTGATTTCTCTTCACAGCCTTTTTCCCAACCACACCACAGGTAATTTGCATTTAAATTGGTTTTCTCTCATTACAGATATCTCTTAGGTCAGCGAGAGTTTCCATTTTCCACAGTCATTTCCCTCATATTGCGTCCCTGTCACTGACAGTGTGATGGGAACATGTGTCCTCACTGGAGACACTACAATGTCTCCTGAATATATTCTACACTTAGAGAAGTAAGTAGGGAGGAGGGGCTGGAGGGTCTTCACCTCTACGAGTTCAGAAGAAAGACCCTGAGCTGAGGCTTCAGGATTTGGAAATCATTTTCTTTTTTTAAATATATATATATATTTTTTTAATTGATAACTTCTATACTTATAGACAACAAACCATGGTATTTCCCTCCCCTCTCCCACTTTCCCCTTCATAACTCTGCTCTCCATCATATCCCCTCCCTCTCTCTATTAGTCTCTCTTTGAATTTGATGTCATCATCTTTTTCTGCTATTATGAGGGTCTTGTGTAGGTATTGCTAGTTACTGCGAGGTCTTGGATATCGAAGCCAAGTTCTGTCCGGACAGTTGTATGTAAGGAGTGGTACCCTTCCTTTGGCTCTTACATTCTTTCTGCCACCTCTTCCACAATGGACCCTGAGGCTTGGAGGGTGTGAGATGTTTCAGTGCTGGACACTCCTCCGTCCCTTCTTCTCAGCACTATGTTGCCTTCTGGGTCATCCCAGTGGTCATTGCCATCTGAAAAGAGAAGCTTCTCTAACCAGAAGTGAGAGTAGCATTAATATATGAGTATGAACATTAAGTGTAGTGCTTTCAGGGCAATTTAGTGAGAGTAATATATGCATTTATCCAGACAAGAGCAGGCTTTATACCCCTAAGGCTCATGACCACCCCTGCCATAGGCTTTTGATTAGGTTTCCAGTACCAGGCATGTATTCCCTCCCATAGAGCGGGCCTTCAGTCCAATTAGAGAGCAGTTGGTTTCCCCCAGAGCAGACATGCCACTATTGCACTCGTTCAGTCATTTGGCCTGTCTGGCCAAACTTGAGGCTTCCAGTGTCCACTGTTTTTATCGCTGATGACTTCTGCCTCCCATAGGGCTACATGCAGTGCAGCTTTTTCCAGCTTTCAGTTGGCTGGGCTACAGGGAGAAGGTTTTCTGCTCAGCATCAGCTTGATTTCTCAATGACTTTGCCAATCAGGCTTGTGAAGTCTTCAGCAATAGGGTCTAACCATCTCTTTCTCACAGGAAACCAGGGGCCTTGGCAATAGCCTGTAATATTTTGGAGACAACAGGAACCTCCCTGGCTGTTGCAGTCAGGTTCGCATTGCTGGTAGAAATCACCCAACCAAGAGCAGCTTGTGGGAAAAAAAAGGTTTATTTTCGCTTACAGCCTCGAGGGGAAGCTCCACAATGGCAGAGAAAAACGATGGCATGATCAGAGGCTGGTCATCACCCCCCAGCCAACATAAGGTAGACAATAGGAACAGAAGAGTGTGCCAAACACTGGCAAGGGGACACTGGCTATAACACCCATAAGCCTGCCTGCAACAATAAACTCCCCCCAGGATACATTAATTCCCAAATATCCATCAGCTGGGAACCTAGCATTCAGAACACCTAAGTTTATGGGGGACACCTGAATCAGACCACCACACTGGCCAAGAACTCACTAGAAGGTATCCCATCCCTGGCACTGAAAATTTTCTAGTAACAATTTATGGCTTCTGGATGTGCCATTATTCAAGAAAGTAGATTTTCATATGTCTTATTCAGAATATCTTGAATTTTGATTGACCCTGCCCCACCCTTCTTTTATACAATCTCTTCCCCTAACCTAGCTTGGGCCTTTCCCCTACTCCAATACCACCTATATAGCATGCTGGTTGGCTCTTAGAATGCTGATATAGCCGGGCGTGGTGGTGCACACCTTTAATCCCAGCACTCGGGAGGCAGAGTTAGGAGGATTGCCATGAGTTCAAGGCCACCCTGAGACTCCATAGTGAATTCCAGGTCAGCCTGAGCTAGGGTGAGACCCTACCTCAAAAAACAAAAAAACAAACAAAAAAAAAGAATGCTGATACATACATACACACACATATATATATATATATATATATATATATATATATATATATGTATGTATATATATATATACATATGCAGCCCCTTGGAAGTTCCATAGCTAGTGATGAAGAGAAAAAATAAAAATTTAAAATACAAAATCATAACATAGGCAAGCAACCACTTGAATAAATGTCACAATGAATTCCAGTCAGACTAGAGGCTTTCAGAAAGTGTCTGTAATAAACCACCATGGCACGTGTACTAGTAGCAATAGAGATAGAGATACATGCATGCACACTAGGTAACATGTCTCCTCTTATGAGGTAGCTTAGGGGTCTTCTAAGACAGGGCTTCTTAAACTGTCTCCACTCTCAACATATTTATGCCTGAGAAATTTTTACACAACTGTGGGCATACAGGTAAACAACTTATTTATACAAATCCGAGATACCTACTCATAAGGCATTGTAACTCAGGAGGCATTTCTGGCTCCAGAACATCTGGCATAGGTGTTCCCATCTTCCGGGAGCCAGGAAAGCTTTGGTCTATTCAGGTGTCTGTGTTGGTGTCAATGACCCTTGAAAGCATCAAGACTCGTAAGCTACAGAGCAAAGGTCTGGGGAAATTTAATTTTCTCCACTTGATTCTAGCAAAGCAATAGCTGAAATTCTGTTCTGTATGAATTATAATTGTGAGGATCAATATCCTACATTTCATATGGATGTGAAACATTTAGAAACTGGTTCTAATCAATATGGTATAGACAATTAAAATCACTGCCTAGATAAATAGGGACTATTTATGTTTATTAGAGGTTGAATGTTGATTACATAATATATTGTTTCTGAGGAACTCAGATCTTTGAGCTTAAGGTGCCTGGAAGAAAACAAAGAAGATTAATAATCAAGATTCTTGGCTGTACTTTAAAAAATTATAAAATGCAAAAAGTAGAAATCTTGGAGTTTTTTTTGTGCATTTATTTGCAAGCAGAGAGAGTGAGAATGAGAAAGAATGGGTGCGCCAGGACCTCTTGCCACTGCAAACAAACTCCAGATGTATGCACCACTTTGTGCATCTGGCTTTATGTGAATACCTGGGACTCGAACTCTGATCAGGCTTTGAAAACAAGTGCCTTTCACCACTGAGCATCTCTCCAGCCAGAAATTTGAGGTTTAAATGCAATAACTGAAATGGAAAGAAATTTTAAGAGGAAAATCAATGTAAAAACAACAACAACGACAAAAAGGCAATCAATGCCTCACAGGCATGTGCAGATGCTAGTCTACTCTATGTAATCCCTCCGAGCAGATTCTAGGTCCTGTCAAGGTGACGGTCAATATAAACCCTCACATGGCCATCCTCCCAGCATCATTGTCCATCAAAGATAGATGGCAGTTTCTGGAACAAAGGAGAGCAATATACATGGAGATTGAATTGTTACCTGGCCAGGAAGAAGGGAGGCCCAAGACAAGAGTCAACGAAGCTAATAGTGTCAGAGAAACCTATATTCATCTCCGGAAATCATGCCCTCCACCAACAAATAAACTCACATAGAAAGGCACCTTGGGGTCTGGGAAGATGGCTCAGTGATTAAAGGCACTTGCTTGCAAAGCCTGCCAGCCAGGTTTGATAGGCCAGTACCCACGTAAAGCCAGATGCACAAAGTCACATGCATTTGCAATTCATTTGCAGGACCAAAAGGCCTTGGAGCACCCATTCTCCCCCTCTCTCTGTCAAATCAATACAAAAGAAAAGGCAACTTGGCCCTTAAGACTCTACATGTTGCCAGAACTGGGACCTTGTTTGAAATAGGGATGTGTTTCTTGCTTCCATTCTGACTCCTGGGGCAGCCCACCACAACACACTCAGAATCCATGAACTAAATCCAATGTATTTAGTTATCATTTTAAATATTTTATTTATCTATTTGCAAGGAGAGAGAGAGAGAGAGAGAGAGAAAGGGTGCACCAGGGCCTCCTGCTACTGCAAACGATCTCCAGATGAATGTGCCATTCTGTACATCTGGCTTTAGGTGGATACTAAGGAACCAAACCTGGCTGGGCCTTTAGGTTTTGCAAGCAAGCGCCTTAATCACTGGGCCATCTCTGCAGCCCCCAGAGTATTTCTGAGAATTAAAGAACTGATAAAGGCCTCTGCACAGTGATCCAGCCAATGAATGACAGTAGGATGGTTAAAACCAAGACTTCTGCTTGAAGGCACTATACCAGGGGCTCTTTCCAGTCACTGGACAGAGGGCTAGCTAGGAAACGCTTCTCTTCCAAAATAGAGGCTGGAGAGGAAATCTTAAAGTTAGTACAGCTAGGGGAGAGGAAGTGGAGAAGGGAACAAAGAGTTGGCAGGCAGACAGGATGGCATATACAAGGACCCTGGAGTAGGAAGGATCAAGGCTTGTTCATGGAGGAAAAGAAGTCTCTCTGCCTGGAGACCCAGCATGCAGGTAGATGGAGAATTCACGACATCAATTTGTGCCTTCATTCCCCCCTGCCAAGATCCCATCTCCTGGTATTCAAGCCGGTGTGCTATTTCTTACCCCGAATTTGGACCGTGACCTAGTAACTCACTTCTAATGAATAGCATAAAGTAGTAATCAATGCTATTTCCAAGACTGGGCCATGAAAAAAAAAAATTCCTTTGTACTTGCATCCCATCTTTGTTTCTCATTTGCAACATTGTTCCAGAGAAGCAAGCTGCATTGTGTTAGCTAACCTATGGACACGCTTATGTGGCTGACCGGGCATGTA
Organism: Dipus sagitta; assembly: GCA_036346955.1. Lineage (NCBI taxonomy): Eukaryota > Metazoa > Chordata > Mammalia > Rodentia > Dipodidae > Dipus > Dipus sagitta. The sequence continues at coordinate 42,823,699 of CM070777.1, read as the reverse complement.
GACCACAGCCAGGGAGGATTTAGAGCCTGTCACAGCTGCACGGATGAGCATGCAAGTGAGCCCATCCTAGTGGAACCCTGAGTTGAGTCAGCTGCAGCCCCAGCTGATACCCTGATGGCAGCCTAGTGAAGTCTGAGCCAGGGATTCCATCTATGCCAAACCTGATTCCTGACCCAAAAGAATGGCCAGGTGGGGTGTGTGTGTGTGTGTGTGTGTGTGTGTGTGTGTGTGTTAATTTGAATGTCTAGACCCATAGACTCATGTGTTTCGTTAAAATTGAACTAACAACGTGAGCTCCTAGCAGGCAGAACCCTACTACTGGGGGTGGGGGTCACCGTGGGCATATCCTGGAGTCCAGCCCTAAGGTGTATTTGGGGGTTACAGATCTGAATTCTGCCCCAAAGGCATGTGGAGAGCAGTTTGCATTTTGGCTGTTCACAGTTGTGGTGCTGGCTGTTAGTGGTGTCTCTCTGCTTGGATCTGTGGAAGTGAGCCAGCTTTTTTCATAATTGATGGGGTTCCCCTGGACTCTCTTAGCCTGAAATAAACTCCTTCCTCCCGTAAGCTGTGTCTGGTTGCATGTTCATTCCATCAATGTTGGTGTGTGTGTGTGTGTGTGTGTGTTAAATCACTACATTTTGGATTATTTGTTACAAGGCAATAGGTGACTGGTACAGCTAAGAAGGTAGACAGGTGTGAGGCTCTGCAAGGTATTTTAGATCTTGGACATTTTCCTTAAGGTATTAGATAACTCCCATGTAGGTTCTCAACCTGGTACCACCCACAGTCCATTCAAGCTTTGGGTCCTGAACCTTTCTGACTCATCAAAACGACATATCACTTGAGGTTGTATGTGAACTGATGTGTGATTAACAAACCTTGAACAAGGGCTAACCTGTGTTGACAATACATTTAGTTTGCCGAATGTTTCATAGCTTACTGAACACTAATGAGATTAATGCACCCTGAGGAATACAATTAAGTGATGTTCCCAGGGACACTCAGTTAGTTGAAGGCATGGCCATGGTTTCACTGCAGCCCTGTCCTAGAGATGAGCTGCAGATAGCAGCCTTCTACCATCACTTTCACCAATCACTCTTACAGAAACTGTGGAACCACTCCCTGGGTGACCATTGTGGTTTGAATGAAAAATAACCCCCATAGACCCATGTGTTTGGTTCCCAGGTGGCGGCACTGTTTGGGAAGCTGGTGGAACGGTTAGGAGGTGGAGCCTTGCTGGAGGAAGTGGGTCAATGGAGGTGGATCTTAACGTTTTATATCCCGGCTTCACTTCCTGTTCCCTCTGTGCTCCCTAGCTGTGGATGCAATGTGACGAGTTGGCTTCCTGTCCCCACTGCCGTGCCTTCCTTGCCACAAGGGGCAGAATTACCTGGAACTGTAAGCTAAAGTAAACCCGTCCTTCTTTAAGTTGCTTTTGATTTGGTCAGAGCAACAAAGAAAGTAACTAATACAATGACGACCAAAAGTAGAGAAGGCAGGGGCTGGGGAGATGGCTCAGACACACAAACTGGTACCTGTGTCTAAAGCTTATTGGAAGTGGCGGGAGGAGGCCCTGGTGTACCCATACTCTCTCTCTCTTCTCTTTCTCTCTCTTTTCTCTTTTTTTGTCTCTTCCTCTAAGATAAATAAATATATTTTTTTAAGTAGAGAAGACAAAGGGAAGCACGGCTATAGTCCTAATATTGGCCCAGCTAGATCTTTAAAGGGAAATTGGCTACTCCAGAAGTGATAATGATATTTTTTTTCTTACTAACAGAACTTCCATATCATTAGGGATGTCCACCTGCGCTAGACATTTTGCAGTCCTCTTTGTTCAATAAGGTGCTCAATAAGATATAAATGGAAATCACTGGGACAAGCTTCTAGTAAGCATTTTCCCCAAGTGCTGGTTCATATGAGAGGAGCACTCACTTGTTCGTTCTTCTTACTTTTTCCTGGGATTTGGCATATGGACACCGTGGCCAAAGCTGAAGCAATAGTTTTTGACCATGCAATGACCTTGTTGATGGAAAATTTTCTCTTAAGGATAACAGCAAACCATGATATGAGGAGCCTTGGCTCCTTGGAGGAGGTGACCAGGGAACCATCACTCTGGTCCTTCGCTGTTTACATCAGGATTTCTTTTACATGGAAGGTGAGTAAACCTTTGTCCTGCTTAAGTCACTGATGTCTAGATCTGCTGTTAGGTGTAGGTGATAGTAGTTCAGGATGCAATAAAACAACTCCCTAGAATCTGGGTAGGTATTTAAATATAATTTGGGGACCTCATCTTTAAATTTCTGGTATCTTAGGGTTCTGAAAAAAAAGTATTTTTTTTCTTGCACCTCTTTCAGTTAAAAAAAATCTTTATGCTTCCCAGAGGAAAAGGGATCAAGATTTCCAGAGCCCTACCCCTTCTCATTGTTGTGCCCTGCCTCTGCTATTACCTTACATGGAAGTGAGACAGTGAGATATAATTATCATCAGTTTGCCCATGTGGGAAGGGGAGGCCAGATATAATCTACAACTGTCCAGGATCTTAACGAACACCATCTCACTCCACAGACCCTGCTTTTCCTGTCTCCTTGATCTAGAGCTCTGAGTTCCAGGTCAGACAGAAGTTGGGTAGTTTATTACTGAAAGGGTCCTGGAAGTGCATTTAATCACTGAGTCATCTCAGGACCCTCCCCACAGATGACCTGTCTGCAGCAACTGGCCCAAATCCTCTTACTGACAGGTAAGAATGACAGGCTTACTGACTGCCCTCTGCCTCACTTATGGCCATCCTATTCAGTGCCATCTGGCCCTCATCTCTTTGATCCTCTGACTGAACCTCCTCAAGGACCCTCTTAAAGGGACAGAGCCCCTGGTTGGCATCATTAAAGGACCTCTACTCTGAATCTAATGCAGGGCAAGGCTCATAAATAAAAGGCTGATGCAATGCAGTACAGATTTCTGGGAGCTACACATGCCTATTTCTAACCTCAGATTGGAATATCTGAAAGGATTACCTGCTGCCAGCAAACACACCCCCACCCCTTGATAGAGGCCTATGGAACAGACTGACTCCTCAGCAGTCCCTGCACATCTCCAGTGAAGCTTGCTTTATCTGGTTTGAAACTCTCGTCTTCCCCAGGAGACACTGGTAAAACACTCTTTCTGGAAGCTGATGGAAAATTAACCCACATTCGGATAACACTAAGTGATGCTGAATTGGGGACAGGAAGGTCCATTTCAAAGGAAAAACAACTGTTCTTTGTAACCAGGACAAGGCTAAACACGCTTACTCTCTATTGGTTCAAATCTATGCCAGCCTCCTCCTGTATCTGTGGGTGGGCTGAGAGCCAGCTATAGATTTCTATAGAGACAGTCACCATGGCACTCAGTGCCATATTCTGCTATTTTGAGAGGAAAAAGAAACCAAAAGGTCAAAGGAAGACAATCTAGTAAGTGTCATTCAATCTACAAGGATTAATCAAGGCTTCCGAGCCTGAACACCGTGACGCTCAGTGACAACAATAGTAAAATGGGCCCTGACAGCCACCCTGTTTGCAACCTACCACGATCGGCCAGCTTCTGTCCCTCCACTATCTGATTTCTCTCACGACAGCCTTGTAACAGTTTAGCTCCCATCTTGTCAGTCAAGGGGTTGGAGGTTTCAGTGCGAAATGTCCCCTACAGCCTAATGTGTTTTATTTTATTTTTTATTTATTTATTTGGGAGAGGGAGAGAGAGAGAGAGAGAGAGAGAGAGAATGGGGACACCAGGGCTTCCAGCCACTGCAAACGAACTCTAGACGCATACGCCCCCTTGTGCATCTGGCTCAAGTGGGTCCTGGGGAATTGAACCTGGATCCTTTGGCTTTGCAGGCAATCGCCTTAACCACTAAGCCATCCCTCCAGGCCAGCCTAATGTGTTTTGAATACGTTGTCCCGAGCTCCTGGCAGTTTGGAAGGCAACACCTCACTGGTGGAGGCATGTTGCTGGGGCCAGCATGTTAACTTGCCAGAGCTGGCTCACTCTTGCTACCACCTCCCCAGATAATGTGACAAGACGCAAGGCCCAGCCTCTGCTCTGCCATGCTTTCTCCACCACGATGAGACTTTCCCTCGAAACTGCAAGCTGAAATAAGCCCTCTTTCCCCCTAAGCCGTGGGTCTTTCATCCCAGCAATGAGAAGGTAACCGCAACAGGGGTGAAGCTGAGATACCTGTGTGTATCCAGACTTTGGAATGAATGAAAGGTGTGGTCTGGACCAGGCAGAATCCCCTTGCAAAACAAAATGTACATACACTGGGGACTCTGGAGATATTAGAGTGACAGGTGTATTTCATGGAGACTGGAATGATCGGAGGGAGCCAACAAGGGTGGCGAGGAATCCAGGACTAGACACAGGGAGACTGCTGTTGGCTTGAGGGGGCAAGGAAAGGAAGTAGCAGAGCCCGGCAGAGGGCCTTGGGTGCGGTTGGAGCAAGCCAGGCTGAACAGAGTAGGTGTGGGGGACATGACAAATGGACAGTTTCCAATATAGATGCACTTCCTCTTAGGGTGATAGAGGCAGGAAAGTGGGAGCTGAAGATTGGTGGGATACAAGACTCTCCTGATTCTGGAGCTTGCAGGGCTCCCTCAATTCTGGATCTCTGCTCCCCTGCTGGACTGGGGTTACAGGCATGTGTGGCCACACACAGCTGTTTACATGGAATCTGGAGATGTGAATTCTAGTGGTCTCAAGCCCCCTCACCCAGGCTCTCATACTGGAGCAGGAAGCACATTTAACCACTAAGTCATCTCTCCAGCCAGGCACTTCTTTGTCTTCTGCAGACATCTGTGGATAAGCTGCCCAGGCTGAATGGACTGGGCTGTGCTCCAGGTTGAAGGTCAAATTCAGGTCTGTCCCACGTGCTCTTCATCTTGTATGGGCCAAGAGACAAGTTTCCTCATTATGTTATGATGGCTTTCCGTTACTGGAACGGGATACCTGGGGTAAACACCTTCGCAACACTTATTTGGGCTCACAGTCTCTATCCATGCTTGCTTGGCCTTGTTGGGTGTGTGGCAGCATAGGACATCGTGGTGACAAGAGCACGTGGAAGAGGAGACATTTTAGGGCACGTGGGAAGAAAATATAGACACAGGAGGGGTTGGCATCCCAATATCCCCTGCAAGGGCACATCCCAATGTCTTAACTTCCTTTAGGTCTCACCCCTTGAAGCTTCCATTACTTCTTGATAGTCCTATCAGTAGGGGGCCAAGTCTTGAAGACACAAGCCTTTGGAGACTTTTAGAATCCATATCATAGGGTTAAGGATTTAGCTCAGTGTTAGAATAGTTGCATAGCCTGTGCAAGGCCCTGAGTTCATTTCCAAGACCAATTAAGACCAATAAAAAGAAAAAAGAAATTGAAACCATAGCACTCATCATGAATAAAAGGAGCCCAGAGGACCAAGCACACATGACAAGCTAAAATCAATGTCATGGGGGGGGGATAAATATGTATCAATCAAGAGATAACCAAATGGGCTGGAGAGATGGCTTAGCGGTTAAGTGTTTGCCTGTGAAGCCTAAGGACTCCGGTTCGAGCCTTGATTCCCCAGGACCCACGTTAGCTAGTTGCACAAGGGGGTGCATGAATCTGGAGTTCGTTTGCAGTGGCTGGAGGCATTGGCGTGCCATTCTCTCTCTCTCTATCTCTCTCTCTCTCTCTCTGCCTTTCTCTCTGTGTCTGTCACTCATAAATAAATAAATAAATAATGAACGAAAAAAGAGATAACCAAAGGCCCATATTCAGTGGTATGAATATATGATCCTGTTACAGAAGAATGGAGACTTGGAAGGAATATTCCACTCTACTATATTCCCCAAAGGAAAATAAAACAATACGAAAAGAGGAAGAAATGTACATCCTCCTTGTGTGGCTCTTCTACCTCCTTGGGTCAGAATTTTGGTCACTTAAAAAGCTAAGCAAGAGGTGACAGATGACTAAGTTCAGCGTGCCTTGGAGACAGGAAAGTCATGTGAGGGCAGACCTGACTCTTGGTGCCAGGAGGAAGTAGACCATTGGAGAGGTCATTGTTTATCATCTGCCCCCCCCCACCCCGCCTGCAGGATGAAAGACAGCGGGGGGGGGGGGCACAGGAAGGGTGACTTAGTTCAAGGCCATTGCCCCAGTGCCTAGCAGGAGGCCTGACTCACTGGCAGCCTTTGATGGATATTGGAAAGAAAAGATGAGGCAGGAGGAAGGAAAGAGTGGGAAAAAAGAGAGAGGGAAAGGAGGTGGGAGGGAGGGAGAACATTCAAGTCCTAAATCCTGTTCCCCTGCAGAATCTGATCTTTCCAAGTGCTTAGTGAGTTGGGAATTATTCCTCATTTTCTGTGCAAGTGGAAACTGACTTAGAAAATTATCTCTTGCAATTTATGAGACCTTCAGTATGTGAGTTACCCTCTTGTGCCTCTGTTTCCTCATGTGAAAAATGGAAGTGAACTAGGCATGGTGGGGCATGCCTTTAATCCAAGCACTCAGGAGGCAGAGGTAGGAGGATCACCATGAGTTCGAGGCCACGCTAAGACTATGTAGCGAATTCCAGATCAGCTTGGGCTACAGAGAAACCCTACCTCAAAAAAAAAAAAAAAAAAACAAGTGGAAGTGATAGTAGGTATCTTAGCTGGCGCGTGACTAACTGTGCTGTTATCACAGCTTTGCAGAAGGGCAGCTTTAGGGTAAAAAAGCCTGTCTGTTTGATTAGAAATATTTTTCCCATACCACGTACCTCTAAAAGCAAATAAGGTTCTTTGGGAGGCTGAGGGAGGAGGATTGCCGTGAGTTTGAGGCTAGCCTGGGTTACGGTATGGAGTGACGGGCCAGCCTGGACAACAGAGCAACATGTGGTCTCAGAAAAGGTGGGGGTGGGGAGAGGAGAAAGCTTCAACTCTGATCTGAGACAGTATTGTGAACAAGGGCCAAATGCTACCGAGCCTGTGAGGGTAAAAGCTGACGCTGCCTCCCAGAACCCTCTCAGGAGCTGCTCAGGATTCCAGTCTAATGATTGACAGGCAGGGCCCTCTCCAGACAGATCAGGTTGCGCTCCTGCATTGCTGTCTAACAGGGGCTCAGTTAAGGTCAGAGTTTGGCTCTTCACTGACTGCAGCTGGTCTATTCCTGCATCGAAGTTCATCAGAAGTAGAAGGACCCAGGGTAAACTCTAGAGTTCATTTAGCTTCTTCTATTCTTCTGTGATTTGAGCAAATCATTTAGCCTCTCTGATCCTCAATGGCCCCATCTTTAGTGTGGCGATTGTAAAGGTTTGGGGGACCACAGAGGGTTATGGTACACACAGTTTGCTCTGCGTGTGGCTCGTGCACCATAAATACCAGCTTCTGTGGGTATCCGTTACCGTGCCTACTGGTTAAGGTGTGCTCTCAGAATTGGTCACGGCTGTCTTTGTCACACCTAAAGATAATAATATCCATCTCATTCTTAGAGATTGAGGTTTTGGGGGCGGAGTGAGGAGCACAGAGAAGCGAATTCCTCCGGCTCACAGAGCTGCTGGCAAAACTGAATATTGAATCCAGGTTTGAGACATCCTTCTTCTTGTCTCAATGGTCAGTGTACAAAATGTCTTTACCTGTACCTGTCCCCATGATGCCAGGCTGGGACACCCACCAGCAAAACAGAGAACCTTTTCATACACACGCTCTCCTTTTCCATAGGCCTCCTCTCCTGCAGTACATCCTGGGAAACTCCTCTGAGCCACAGCAAGCCTTAATGATTAGCATCCTTCTAGCCTCTTAGTGTTGAAAACAAGTCAGTCAGCACAGTATCTTCCCTGAGCCTTGAACTTTAGCCCTAAGCCTCAGCCACCCCCATTCTTGTTTCCACCAATCCAAAGGAGAACAAGAAAAATGTATCTCTCTGTGTGTGTGTGTGTGTGTGTGTGTGTGTGCGTGCGTGAGCACGTGACTGTGTGAAGAAGGCAAGCTTTCCCCTTTTGAGGAAGATAAATGGAAGAGCTGGGCTTGTGGAAAACATGGTACCAAGTTTGGCACTAAGTCATGAAGCCATTGTTATAGTTTTTTCATGAGCCTGAATTGAATTTAGATTTGGACAAAACTTGTTTTGCTTAAAAATAAACATTGTCAAATCAGAGAGCCTTTGGAGCCTGGTGGACTTGAGTTCAAGGACCAGCTCTACCATGCACTGGCCAGAGACCTTAAACCTCAGTCTTCTCATCTGTAAAGTAGCAACAAGAATACTTACTCCCTAGGCCCTTTGTCAGTTAACAGCTGAGGTGACTTATGCAAAAGTCTCTACCTGACATACATATGCAGTTGATAAGTACTATCTTTCAGTCTCTGTCACTATGGGGTGACTTCCCTCAGTGGCATTTAAGGCAGATTCAATCCCACTGTGTCAGTTAGCCTTGTGTTACTCTAACAAAATACCTGAGCTAATCAACTTGTTTAAAAAGGAAAGGTTTGCTTTGGCTCATTCTTTGGAAGGTTATAATAATCCATGGTTGGGGTTGTACTACCGCAGAAGGGAAGAAAGGCTTCTGTGGGGCCCACTGCCGCACCCAATGGGGCATGCTCCAACCCCTTGGGCAAGGAGATTGTGGCTGGAAGACTGTAAGATACTTTCTCATCTCTGAACTGTCTGCTAGGGTGGGTGCTTAAACAGCAATCTTCCCTCACAGTTCTGGAAGCTGGAAGTACAGATGTCAAGACACCTACAGGACATTTCCTGAGGTCCACCTCCGTCTTGTGGATGTCCTTCCTCCGCTTGTGCCCAATGCCTAGTTCGCCACTTAAACAGACACCAGTCGTATGGGGAATTAAGCCCCATTAATGTGACCCCATTGTACTTATTTAGCCCTTTAAATACACTACCTCAGGGGCTGGATAAATGGCTCAGCAGTTAAGGTACTTGCCTGCAAAGCCTAACAACCCAGGTTCTATTCCCCAGTACCCATGTAAAACCAGATGCACAAGGTAATGCACTTATCTGGAGTTTGTTTGCAGTGGCTAAAGACCCCAGTGTGCCTGTCTCTTTCTTTCCCCCCTCCCTATTTATAAATAAATAAAATATAGTTTTAAAAGTCACTGTCTCCAAATACAGCCATATTCTGAGGTACGAGAGCTTACTGCAACATAAAAATCTGCATGGAATGAACTGCCATCCATAACATCTCTCCTGACTGTGAGGGCACAGGGTGCCTTTCTGGTTACACATACTCTGTCCTGGGAGATCAAGAGTGGCCAAGACTTCTGAATCCTGGGCTCTTGGAACCTGTGAGGCCCATTGATTGATTTTACAGGATCAGTCTCTCAAAGACAACTTCCCTGATGTAATGCCTGGAGAGGTCCCCTCCCTACCTTTCATGCTTTTTTTAAAAAAATTATTTTACTTTATTTATTTATTTATTTATTTATTTGAGAGAGAGAGAGAGAGGCAGATACAAAGAGAAAATGGGTGCTCCAGGGCCTCCGGTCATTGCAAACAAGCTCCAGATGCAAGTGCTACCTTGCGCAGCTGGCTTACGTGGGTCTTGGAGAATCAAACCTGGGTCCATAGGCTTGTAGGCAAGTGCCTTAACCATTAAGCCATCTCTCCAGCCCTTGTACTTTCTTCATCATGTCTACCTTCACTTCAGCTTGGTGCACTAATTTTCTTGCTTACTTAATGTCCTTTGTAAGATGCCAGCTCCATCGAAACAGAACATTTATTTATTTTTTTCCTAACTACCCCAGCAGTGAAAGGAGCACCTGGACCACGGGTTGTGAGGAAGGAGAGGTCGGTGGAATCATTTCTTCTGTCATCTGTACCCTATCTGGGGGAAACAATCCTTTGTTAATGTCTCCTCAGGAAAAGTCACCCAGCAATGTTTTTGTACAGCTAAGTAGAATTTTCATTACTCAAGTGAATACATAGAAGTGGCTCACTACTTAAGCGCTTCCTGCACAAGCACGAGGGCTTGAGGGGGCCTCAGGGAGCCTGACACCACCTGAGTTTGAATCCCCAGAGCCCATACAAACAGCTAGGTGTGGTCACATGTGCTGTAACCTCGGGCCTGCAAAGGGGAACAGAGACCAGGGAATCATCAGGGCTCATGGAAACCACAAGCTTCAGAGTCTGTTGGAGACTCCGGCTCAAATTAGAACAAGCGGCTGGACCATGAAGTGCGTCTCCTGACATTCTGCTGCAGCCTCGGCTCCCACCGCCGCAGTGACCGCGCCCCACGGCAGGCAAGCCCAGAGGGCACCACAAGGGCACACACACATGCACGCAGCATCACCCAGCACGCACCAACCCACACCACACACATCACACCCACACATGCACCACACACTACATGACACACACCACACACATGCACCATACACCACATCACACACACACACCATACACCCACAACCAGACACAATACACACACGCCACACACCCCACCACATACACCACACACCACACACACACACCACACTCACACACACACACAAATGCACCATATACCACATCACACACACACAAACCACATCACACACCACCTCACACACACACCACATATCACATTGCACACACCACCACACACACACACCACACACATCACACCCACACACGCACCACACACCAAATCACACACACCACACACACACCACACATACCACATTACACCCACACACCATACAACCACAACCAGACACAATACACACACACCACACACCCCACCACACACACCACACACACACCACACACTCAGACACACACACACACCACAGACACACACACACCACACACACCACACACCCACAACACACATACCACAACAAACATACATACACCACACACATACACACACCTGCCAAACAGTGAATCTAAATGTAAACTATAGACTTCATTAATAATAATTTACCGATATTGGGGCTGGGGAGATGGCTCAGGGGTTAGATGCACTTCCTGTTCAAGCATGTGGGCCTGAGGGGGCCTGAGACTGCCCAAGTTCAAATCTCCAGATCACTTGTAAAAGAGCTTAGCATGCCTACTCACACCTGTAACCCAGTCCCATAAGGGAGCAGAGACTTGAGAATCCACGGAGTCCCACAAACTTCAGAAACAAAATCACAATAATGATAATTTATTAATTTGGTTCTTTCATTGTTACAAATGTCCCACAGTAATGCCAGGTGTGACCGAGGGTGGAGTGGGGGTATAGAGGGATAGAATACACTATACTTTCTACTATCACTTGTAAACCTTAAACTACTCAAATAATTAAACTCTAATAATAATTATTTTATCAAAGCACTTCCATCATAGGAAGTGCCCAGTGAACTTTCACTGGGTAGTGTAAGAGTCCACTGATCAGCCTCAGATTGTGGAGGGCTAGTCCGCATCCTGCACAGCAATGTGAAAACAGAAATCTGCGGCGAGCCCCCTGACCCGCAGGGAAGAACGACCACAAGACGAGGATCCTTCTTGATCACACTTTTATTGGAGAGCTCTTGGTTAACAGGAGGGTTGATGGCGAGGGGCGCGAGGCGGAATGTGCAGCTACTTTTATAGAGGGAAGTGCAATGAGGCGCCCACTGATTGGTTGCTACCAGCTTGCCACCACCAGGCGCCACGGGATAGGCTCGGGACAGGTTGCGTCAAGCGCATGCGCATACCTTGAACACGGTTGGTGCCAAGGCACTGCCTAATATGGAGTTGTTTACCTCAACACAGACAGGAAGCCAGCGCCATCTTGTAATGGCGACTGCTTGCAGCTCCCTGCAGAAATCAAATGTAATCGTCGCATCTCAGAGCTAGTACAGAGCTAGTGGCACACAGAAGGTCAATGGTAATTAAAACCCAGGTCAATGGAGAACCCAGTGGGAGTGGTACTTAGCTCATTTTGAAGCTCTCACAAGCTGCCTGTGGGGAGACCATGCTAGTGCTCACCACCACAGGTAGCTAGCTCCCCCGCTCAGCTAAGGCTGAAGCAAGACATTGTAGTCTACAAAACATCAGCCACCCCCAAACATGGGGAGCAGCCTGATGGATTCCCTTAGGATGATGGGACGCAGCGGTACCCAGCAACAACAGAGCCCAGCGGGCCATACTAGTGATCTGTCCACTCTCTACCAACTCGATAGTGCTGGTCCCTTTCTTGGCTTTCATCTCTACTCCCTTGAGACCAATGGTTCCAAAGTCTTGGGGGCTCCAGGATGGTGGGTGCCCTGGAAGGGCAAGAAGACACTATGGTCCCATTGCCCAGGTTTCAGTATCCCCTGTTCAGTGCCTTGGAGCGAAGGATTACAATTAGGACCCTGGCTCCTAGATCTGGATATCCCCCACATGGCTTCTGGTTCCCCTCCCCTCAAGAAAACATCCATTCTCTCTCTCCCTCTCTCTGCCTCTTTCTCTCTCTCTCAAATAAATACATAAAAAATAAAGTTTAAAAAAAGGGGGGGCTGGAAAAATGGCTTAGCAGTTAAGGCATTTTCCTGCAAAGCCAAAGGACATAGGTTCAATTCCCCAGGACCCATGTATGCCAGATGCACAAGGGGGCACATGCATCTGGAGTTCATTTGCAGTAGCTGGAGGCCCTGGCGTGCCCATTCTCTCTGTCCCTCTCTCTGCCTCTTTCTGGGTCTTTCCCACCAAGAAAAACATCAGGTCTGGATTTTCCCTCTCCTGGGACCAAAGTAGAACATTGACCAAGGAGGAGGATCCAATCACAAGCCTAGAAACAGTGCAGAAATTGAGCCTGGACTCCTGAGGACCAGTCCAAAACCTGATCTCCTACTGAAGCCTGTGACAAGCCGGTCAGGACCTCTCCCTACGTCCAAGAGGGTATCTGGTTTTCTGTAAACAAACTTGTACTTCCTTCTTGCCTTCTTGTCTTCCCCTCTTTGTCCATTGGAGAAGAGGAGCCCTCCTGCTAGCCACCAGCATCACCCTCACCAAGCTCCTCAATAAACGACTTGCCCCATGTCCTTATCTTAGTGTTTTTTTCCCCCTCTGTGAGGACCCAAAATAAGACACATCCACCTGCAAAATGTGGTACAGAGCTGTCCCTCCCTCAGCGGTCACTGCTGTTGTCATGGCGACTATTGCAGAAGCTCCTCCTCCCCACTTCCTATCAGGCAACACATCCCAGCACAGTTCTCTAGAACGGCATGGGACAAGGTTTCATCCAATACGTGGGAGGACATCCAATTTTAAACTCATGGTTTGTTTACTTCTGGATATTTTCACTTAATGTTTTGGACCACAGTTGGAACACAGGGAACTGAAACCTTAGAGAAATAAAACAGAGGATGAGGGGGAGCTATTAGAGCAAGAATTATCATGGTGATAGCCTAGGTCCATCTGATCACAACACCATAACATCCTTCACGCTCTGAGTTCAAGCAACTGCTAAAGACAGAGCCTCAGGACTCCCAGGGAGCTTTAGAGGTCAGAAGAAGCTAAGAATTGCTGTGGTAATCCCAGGCAGCTTCCTGGAGGACGCGGCACTGAAGCCTCCACAGAAGAGTCCTGATTTTAGCAGTTAGGCTCAGATTCTTAGCTGTGTTTGGCTTGCGCTGGCCAAGAGGCCATAACTGCTGTCAGCATCCATAATCCCGCCAGAACCTGGAAATAACGGGGCACATCTCACAGAATTGTTATGAATACTGGTAAGAGAAATGAGTTTCAGTTCGAGACAGCTCTGAGTTGGAACCCCAGTCCCTGCCATTGACAAGCTTTGAAAAGATTCTTTCTAAGCCTAAGTTCTTCCCCTTGCTAAAAGTCCAAATGAAACTGGGGCTTTAACATTTTCGTTTGCTGAATCCAACGACGCTGGTGTCCGGGCAGGAGGCATTTTCGCACTTACTCTGTCCAGTGACATCATGAGGAAAAGATTGTGCTGTCTTGCTCACGACAGTGCTGGCTACTAACAGTTCTGGGGAATCTCAGGCTCTTGGGGTTTATCCTGTGTGCTTGGAAGGGGTCTTTCTGGAATCTACCATCTAAGCACAGGGCAGAAGCTATGAGGATTAGACTTCTGAGCACCTCCCTGCCATGGCCCCATATGTGTAAATTGGAGTGATCACTCTTAAAAGGGGGGGACTGCAAATTATATGGGTCCTAAGGTCCTCAAACCTAGGCTGAGTCTTGGCTGAGGAGGAAGCAACTCTTAATTTGGGAGAGTAGTCATCAACGCTGTTTATTGGGTATCTGTTGTGGACATTACCACGACGAGTGCACTTAACTCTCTCACCAACCTGTTGGGACAGGACTCACTGCGGACATTCTACACACGTGATAACCCCCTTGGCACCCCTCCTAACTTGGTACCTTTCTTCTTTACTTCCTTTCCTAAAGCAAGTCTCACGTAACTTGCAAAAATATATTTTTAAAAAGAGGTAACTGAGGCTCAGAGAAGTGGAGTAACTCCTTCATAATTACACTCAGCTGGAAAAGAAAATGAAACAAGGGGACTGGGGAGATGGAGATGACTGAATGGTTACAGGTGCTTAATTGAAAAGCCCACCTGCCCAGGTTCAATTCCCAAGCCATCCATGTAAGCCAAATGCAAAAGGTTGTGCAAGTATCTGGTGTTCATTTGCAGCAGCAGGAGACCCTGCTGTAAGCCCCCGTCCACACACACAATTTTAAAAGACACAATTTAAACAAAACATCAACAAAAGGATTTGAGCCCAAATTGAGTTTCTCTTTGCCATGAGGACCTTGGGTGGGGTTGTACCCTGTGGCTGGTGGGAAAGAGAAAGTTGGCTCACGGCTGGCCCAAGGACACAGGAAGAGACTGTCCCTTCAGGGAAAGCTGGGACCCTAGCCAGGACCAGAGCCAAAAGGGCTCTTGAGCCACAAATAAAAATTTCAAAATTGTACAACTGAAAATAGCATCAAGCGCTAATTTTGTTCCGAGCACAGTCACTGAGATGTCACAAGCAACATCTCGTTTACAGTCATAGCTGTCTCTGATGTCTGATGCTTTACAGGCTTTGGTAGATTAGATGGCTCTGTCAAAGATATGGAATGAGGGTCCCAAGATCACCCAGAGTGCACTGGGATTGGGACTTCCAGCCAGGCTGTGGCAGAGCACAGAGAAGGCTGGCGAGTCAGGAAGAAGGCGGGAGTAGGGTGTGAGGATAGAGCAAAAGATGTCGCATTCATTTCCCATTGCTGACCCAAAGCACCGCAAGCCCAGTAGCTGAACAACACACATTTCTTATATTCTAGTTCCTAAGAAATCCACCATAAGTCTCCCTGGGCAAAAGTCAAGCCAGCAAGGCTGTCCTGTTTCCTTGTCCCCAGGAGACACTGATTCTAGAAGCCATAGTGGTGGTTTGAGTCAGGTGTTCTCCATAAACTTATTGTTCTGAATCCTTGCTCCCCAGATGGTGGTGGTGGTAACTTGGGAGGTGGAACCTTGCTGGAGGAAGTGTGTTGGAGCTGGGTTTTGCTTTCCCCTAGCTTGCCATGTTGGTTGGCTCACTCTCTTGTTGCTGTTCCCACCTGCTGTGGTAGAGGTGATGACCAGCCTCTGCTCATGTCAAGCGTTCCCCTGCCGTCAGGAAGCTTCCCCTGGGAGTCCGTAAGGCAGAATAAACAACTTTCCTGGGCTGCAGAGATGGCTTAGAAGTTAAGGTGCTTGCCTGTAAAGCCTAAGGACCTATGTTAAACTCTCCAGATCTCATGTAAATCAGACCACAAGGTGACACAAGTGCACAAGGTTGCACATGCACACAAGATGGCACATGCATCTGAAGTTCGATTGCAGTGGCTGGAGGCCCTGTCAGGCCAATTCTCCTCTCTGTCTCTCTCTCTAAAAAAAATAAGATAAATAAAAATAAAAACTTTCCTACCATCAGCTACTTTTGGTCAGATGATTTATTCCAGCAAAGAGAAGGGGACTGCAACACCCATCCTTGTGGTCCAGCTACCCTGAGTCCTGAGGACAGCCTCTCTGCCACAGCACTACTGTGTGACAGGTGGGCAAGAGTCCTGCCGGGCGTGGTGGCGCACGCCTTTAATCCCAGCACTCAGGAGGCAGAGGTAGGAGGATCGCCATGAGTTCGAGGCCACCCTGAGACTCCATAGTGAATTCCAGATCAGCCTGGGCTAGAGTGAGACCCTACCTCAGAAAACCAAAAAAAAAAAAAGAGTCCTTCCAACCCCTACAGCAAGGATCGATCGGCTCCATCTTCTTTCCTCTCTTCCTGGCTCCTCCTCCTTCCCAGCTCTGCACATTGGGGCACCTGGGACTCAGTCTTCAGACCTCATCCTTTTTCCACCTGCATTGATTCCCCACCGCAACATATTCATCTGCCCAGATCGTGGATATAAATCCTTCTGACATCCATGGTTCTCAACCTAGGCAAACAATGTTACTCATGACGAGCATACGCTCTGTGACAGCCCTGTGAAGAATCAGACCTTCCAGAGCTCTGAGTTCTCAACACATGGTCTTTCTGTTCAGGCACATCATATACTCACAGCCTGTTGGAACAATCAGCAAAGAGTCCCATTCCTGCTCACGCTTCATGTTGACCCACTCACCTGCCCATCCAGTCATCCCCTTGTTCACTCATTTAGCAAACCTTCTCTCAATTCCCATGACCCACTCTATACCACCTTCTCTGCCAAGGACCTGCGGCATAACTTGGCCAGAGGAAATAAAGTCTCAGAGGGGAAAAGGTGGAGGCGGAGACGCAGATGCGCTGGCGTAAGGAGACGTGTGCCGCAAAGATGCGGCAGATCCGGCGCAGTGCCTGTGGTTATAGAGAGCAGAGATGGGTGGCTCAGAGAAGGTTCTGAGGAGACGGGGAGAAGCTGGCCCAGGGGTCCAGAAAGTGCAGGGCCCCCAGAGCTCAGGAGAATGGAAACACTACAGGCAGTGAAAGGGCCCTGAGCACCAGGAGCCAAGCTGCTCTGGGAGCCTGATCTTAGCCAACTCTTCCCCTGCATGCTATACACATGGTGGCAGGTTCGAAGCAGCTGTCCGCTTGCCCAGGGACTTCTCCTGGTCAGGCTCCAGCTGTAACTTTGGCCACAGCCAAGGCCCTTCCCTCTCTAGCAGGGGTGTGCATGGGTCACAGTCTCTGCTATTCCAGGTCAGAGTAGGGTCTTCTGCCTGCTGCGCGGTCATGGTGCCTCTCTGCAGGCCTCCATGTGTCCCACCGTGAGTTTCTTTTCCTAGCCCGAGGCCTGGGGAAGCCTTCTCTGCTGCAAAAGTGAGAGGCTGGAAAATAAAAACCCACTTGATGAGGCTGAGGAGATGACTTAGAAGTTAAAAGAGCTTGATTCCCCGATACCCACTGTAAAGCCAGATGCACAAACTGCTGTGCATCTGGAGATTGTTTGCAGTGGCAAGAGGACCCGGCCCTCTCATACCCTCACTTTCTTTTAAATAAATAAGTTGAATTTTTTTTAAAAAAAAGAACTTGGGCTGAAGAAATGGTTCAGTGGTTAAAGGTACTTGTTTGCAAAGCCTGACAGCCTGGGTTCAATTCTCCAGTAAAGTCAGATGCACAAAGTGGTACATGCATCTAGAGTTCATTTGCAGTGGCAAGAGGCTCTGATGCATCCATACTCACTCTCTGTCTGCCTCTCTCTCAAAAAAAAAAAAAAAAAGTTAAAAATAAAGACCTTTGAGCTGGAGAAGATGGATTAGAGGTTAAGGCATTTGCCTGCAAAGCCATAGGACCCTGGTTCGATTCCCCAGGACCTGTGTAAGTGAGATGCACAAGGAGGTGCATGCATCTGGAGTCTGTGTGCACTAGCTGGAGGCCCTGGCATGCCCATTCTCTCTCTCTCTCTTGCAAATAAATAAATTAATTAAATATATTTTTAAAAAGAGAAAGAAAACGCACTTGAGTTAATCAGCAGCCCCCCACTGGGGAGGTGGCCTCTCTTCCTTAGGCGGTCCCTTCCTCCCTTTCTACTTCTGAGTTTTCAACCCATCCTATCCTGAAGAAAGCAGTATGTGGTGAAGAGAGCAAAGTTTCCTTGGATTTTTTTTTCTGTTTTTCCTTTAATATTTAATCTTCCTTGTGATCATCCATCCATCCACTTATTTGCCCCTTACAGTCATTCTTTCATTCATTCAACTCTAAATTACAAAGCACCTGTGTGGTGAGTTACCAGGAAGCACAAGTGCTCACCCTGTCTTCCTTGACACCCCAGCCTAGACAAGGAGCCAGGGCAACGCAATGGGGAGCAGAAAGGATTAGAGGGGAGCTGTTGCAATGCTTAATGTACAATGTGATTGAACTGTCAGATATTTAAACTGCAGGCTGGAGGGATGGCTCAGCAGTTAAAGGCTGCTACTTGTGAAATCTGATGGCCTTGGGTTCTATTCCCCAGTGCTTCCATAAAGCCAGACGCACAAAGTGGTGCATGTGTCTGGTGTTTGTTTGCAGCGGGAGCTGGCCCTGGCACTCCCATACCCTGTCTGTCTCTCCCAAATAAATAAATTAATTATTTAAAAAGCAACCTAAAAATATATGCACTGCTATAGGAATACAGATTGCAATGTATCTAATTTCTTGGGGAACCAGTAGAGACTTCACAGAAGAACTGACATTTGCATTGGTTTTAGAGACTCATTTAGACATTGCTGAGCAAATTGCGCAGGGCGCTGGCATCCCAGGCACAGCGACCTGACCTGCGTGTTCAAAGCCTACTGGGGAGGAAGCGAGGATGAAACCAAGCGAAAGAAAAGAGCAACAAGCTGTTTTCATCTCATCACTCTGGAAGCCGAAGGAGAAGGATCACCATGAGTTCAAGGCCAGCCTGGGATACAGAGTGAGGTCCAGGCTAGCCTAAGCTAGAGTGAGACTCTGCTTCAAAAACAAAAGAAAGAAAGGAAGGAAGGAAGAAAACAGTTCTCACACAACAAGCTTCTGAAGTAAGGGTCATTTCCCCATTTTACAGGCAGAGACTTGGAGGCTCAGAACACAGAAATCACTCACTAAAGGTCACACAGATAGTAAGAGACAAAACCAGGGTTCATAGCAGGTCTGGCTGACACCTGCCACCCTTCCCTCATGAGCTGAGATGGTAGGAGGATGGTTAAGAAACCCCAAAGGGCCCTCACTGATTGCAGAATCCACAATGAGCTGGCTGGCATCATGGGAGAAGACTAACATGTCGTAGTTTTCTTCCAGATTCCCTTCTTTGCCTTCCCTGTCAAGACTGAAAACGTGGACATGGATACCAGAGTGGTGGGAACCACCTCTGTGAGCCCTCATCCCCTTCATCTGTGCCACACACCCTGCCTCAGCTGAAGAGAGCTGAGCTATAGAGGTCAAGGGGAAGGTCCACCATGGCCTTGTGTCCAAGGTGCCCCTGTGTGACATGAGGCCAATAAGCAAAGGGCCTCACAGAGACGAGGAGCGAGGGTGCTGATGGGCATATTCTCCAAGAGCAGGCAGCTGGCTAATTACAGACCGAGTCCGTAATGAGAAGTGCAGGCAGGCTGGGACCACACAGCATGGTTCTGGGTGGGAAGGGGTAGGTAAGCATGAATGCTGCTGGGAAGGGCAGGAGGGCTCTGCAGGGCTTACCAGCTCAGCGTCTCCCCTGTCTAGAGACCACACACACGTCAGACCTGGAGACAGTCAGGCAAGGTGGGAAAGAGAGTGACTCAGTACTGGCTGCACAAGCCAGGGGCTAAGCCAGGTCTTTCATCGCCACTCTCTAGAGAAACAAGTGTTATCAGCTCAATTTGTAGGGAATAGAAGTTCTGGGAGGAAAGCAGAGTGCTTCCGGTTCCCATACTTGAAACTCAAACTCAGGTCTATGGGAATCTGAAAGTCTGCTGAGAGAAAATGAAGTAGGTCAGTTCCCGAGCTGAGAGAGCCCATGGAGATGCTTGATTGTAAGCCCACTTCCCCATACCCACTATATGGAAACAGGTAGATAGGGAATCATTTTGGGATGTTAATGAACAGGATGACCTCAGAAAGCTAGTGGGTTAAGGACCTCAGCAGTACACATCTGGGCTCTTGTTTCATCTTTTTGCCCACATCTATTTGAAGTGAGCTAGCCTTGATCCCGGCGCCAGGCTGTGTCTCAGATAACCTCCCTCTGACCATCCTCAGAGCCTCCCTTACCCATTCACCATGTGTCACGCCTCCAGTGAACATCTCTTTGAGGACCAGAGCTCTGCCTTTCGCCTGGGCCTAGGGTCTCATCCAAAGATGTCCATCAGCAATGGCTTGGACACACCTGTGTGTGCCAAGGATCTATGACTAACCTCCTTGAGCCATAGTGGGAGCTTTTTCTGCACAGATAAAGCCACCAACATAGGAAAAGAGACCCTCTCAGCCCCTCTTGGCAACTGCTTACAACTCACTTCGTGCCTGCAAGAGGGTTACAGGTGCCATGATCCATCCTGCGCTCCCACCACAAGTTGGCCAGAGCTCTGTGGAAGTTTGGGTTTGCTGGCATTGAAGGATGCCTCACATCTTGATTTGAGAGGGCACAGGAGATCCCTGCTTGTGCAATATCCACTTACTACCAGATAATACTAAACTGCATTTGCATTTTTAAATTTTTTATTTTATTTTGTTTTATTTTATTTTAAGCAAGTGTGAGAGAGAGAGAGAATTGGCATGACAAGGCCTCAGCCACTCTAATCAAACTCTAGACACTTACACCACCTAGTAGGCATGTGTGACTTTGTACTTGCCTCACCTTGTGTGTCTGACTTACATGGGATCTGGAGAGTCGAACATGGGTCCTTAGGCTTTGCAGGCAAGTGCCTTAACCACAAGCCATCTCTCCAGCCCCTTAAATTTTTATTCATATATCTATGTGTGTGTGGCGGGGGGGGGGGGGGAGAGAGAGGATGTACAGGGACTCTTGCCACTGTAAATGAAACATCTGACACTTGCATTATCTCCTGGATCTGGCTTGATGTGGATGGCTGGGGAACCAAACCCAGGCGTAGGCTTTGAAAGCAAATACCTCTGACCACTGAGCAATCTCTCCCAGCCCCAGCACTGGACTGAGTCTGAAACAAGTGTGTAAAGCTTGGAATGCCAGACTAAGCTTCAAATTCTGACTTTCCCACTTGGATGAACTTGGGTATCTGACCTTACACTGGGCACCCCAGTGTCCTGAGAATAGTCATCACCCCTCACAGTTGTTCATGGTGGCACTTCAAACCTGTGTGAGAACTTTGGCTCCTGGATAAGACCTCGGCTGTAATATGTACGTCCAATACCTCTCAAAGGTCCATGCATTAAAGACTTGGTGCCCAGCCTATGCCACTATTGAGAGCTGGTGGAGGTTTAAAGGTGGGGCATAGTGGGAAGATATTAGAACACTGGGGATATTAGGACCCAGGCCTTTCTTGTTCTTTTTGCTTCAGACACCAGTTGCTGGTCTCATGTACTTTGTTAGAGTAAAACAAATCTAACTAAGACCACCTTCATATTCAGGTCATGACTCTGCCAGTCCCCAGCAATCCTACCTGGGGTGCCTTCTTTGACCTTGAGGTGGTTACCTTCTTCTTACGACCGGAACAAAACATCTGACCAGAAGCAGCTTAAGGGAGGAAAGAGTTTATTTCCAGCTTACAGTTTTGAGGGGAAGTTTCATCATGCCAAAGAAAAACATGGCACAACAGGCAGCTGGCATGTCACATCTCCACATGAAGCAGGAGGAAGTAGTCTGAGTGAGCAAGCTTTGAACACCCAGTGGGCTGGAATAATAAACTTCAAGATCCACTCCAGTGACACACCTCCTCCAGCAAGGCTCCACCTCCCAAAGGCTCCACCAGCTGGGGACTAAGCATGAGGCTTAGTCACAAACTCTTGAAGCTATGGAAGACATTGTACATTCGAACCACCTCAGACCTTGATAAACCTGTTTTTATTTCTCATGTATGACATGGGGGTAGTGAGAGTACCCCACCAGCAGGTTGAGGTGAAGACCAAATGAAATTACCTGGGTAACCCCACATCATCAGACCTTTGACAGCTCTTCACTGAGCACCCATCCATGGTCTCTTGAAGATGCAAAGGCCTTGAAGGTGTCCAGGCTACTTACCTTGTGCTCTATTTTAGGAATACTCTCCATTCAGGAACACATGATTTTTCTTCATAATCCCTGAACGAGAAAAAGCATTACCATGGCTTCACTACAACCCCATGTCTGATGTGTTGGAGACCTAACCTTCAGATCCATATGTTGATTGAATTTGTAGTCAAGGTCTTTGGGAGGTAATTAGGATAAGATGAGGTCGTCATTGTGAGAGGCCTATGATGGCCTTAGCAGCTTTGTAAGAAAAAAAGCAGAGCCCAAGAATGATATGTTTTCTTTTGCTCTCTAGGTTATGATGCTGTAGGAAGCTTGGCCAAGTGTCAGGGTTTATGACTTCTTAGCTTCCAGAACTATGAAAAGAATCAACTTGTATTCTGTATGAATTACTTGGTCTCATGTATTTTGTTATGGTGACAGAAGACAGACCAACACAGACACTGCCACATTAGCTTGAAAATAGCTCTTTTCAAAATGGACAAGGCATCTGGCCCACAGGACAGGGCTCTCTGCCAGCATCCTGAAGGTTCATACAGGAGCTGACTCATTAATCTCACCTAGTAGGGTTTCACCAACTATTGCAATTACCTTCTTGTTGCTGGGACAAAGCACTCAACCAAAAGCAGCTAATGATGGGAACAAAGGATTTACTTTGCTTTACAGTCTTGAGGGGAAACTCCATGATGGCAAGGGGAAAACATGGCATGAGCAGAGGCTGGACATCACCTCTGCCACAGCAGGTAGAAAACAGAGGCAGGAGAATGAGCCAAGCCCCTAAGCCCACCTCGAACCACACATCTTTTCCAGAAAGGCTCCACCTCCCAAATTACCATCAGCTGGGGACCAAGCGTTCAAGACACATGAGTTCACAGAGGACATCAGATTTCAAAACACCACACCACCTCACACAAAGACAATTGCAGGCCTCTACTTTTGCAGAGAGGGCTCCGTGTACTGCGACACAGGCCAGCTATAGATGGGCACCCCTGGGAACCAGGTAGGGGGAAGGCTGGTGTTAAAAATAAACTAGGAGGGATGGAGAGATGGCTTAGCAGTTAAGCACTTGCCTGTGAAGCCTAAGGACCCCAGTTCGAGGCTCGATTGCCCAGGACCCGCGTTAGCCAGATGCACAAGGTGGTGCACACATCTGGAGCCGTGGTGTGCCCATTCTCTCTCTCTCTCATCTATCTATCTATCTGCCTTTGTCTGTCACTCTCAAATAAATAAATAAAAACTAAAATAAACTGTGAGAGTCCTGCTTGCATTGTTCTCAGAAGCTCCAGCTACCCCTTGTCAGCTCTGCGGCCAGTCTGCCTCCTGTGATAGCAGAAGCAGCTGGCATTGCCATGGTAACCAGGCAGCACCAACTTCAGCTCCCTCAGAATCTTCTATCACAATGACAAGAAGCCCTGAAAATGTGTCTGAAAAGCAAGAGCCATATGTAGGAAACCATACCCAGAAGTGGCAGCAAGCTGAAAGGGAGGGGCCCTCGTCTTTCCTGCATCCTTAGGTAACGAAACACAGGCCTATGGGAAAGAAATGTTAGCAAGACTCACCTGTGCTGAGACGCGGAGGGAAAGGATAGTGTTTCTATTACGTGCAAAGGCACCAGCTCACAGCTATCCACTAGGCTCTGGTTAGGCGCTGGAACTAGGAGCTAAGAAGATGAGAATGATGGCGCAGGTGGAGGCTTTGATATGTGATCCTGTTGCCTAAGGTCAACATGAGGACTCAGCCTAGACCTGCGGCTATAGGGAGTGCCCTGAGCAGTGGGTGTGGGCGGGCAGGAGAACTGCTGTGGCAGGACTTCACCGTTGCTACTGACGTGGGCCCCAGAAGGCCTGCTCTGCTGTTGGCAGCTGTCCCATCTACTACACACTATTAGTATGCCCTGAATTGTGCTGACCATAAATGTATCCCCTGGAGGGGAATTTGAGAAGCGTTGGACTAGAGTAAAAAAAAAAAAATGAGTTAGCTAGGGGTGGGACAGTGTGGAGGTTTGAATGTTATATCTCCCATAGACTCAGGTGTTAAACTTGTAACTTGGATCTCCAGGGGCCTGGATGGAGGAGGTATCACTGGGGGCGGACCCTGAAGTCTAGCCCAAAGGTGTGTCTGGGGGAAGATCTGAACCCCAGCCCAAAGGTATGCAGAACAGTCTTCACTCTGGGGTCTTGCTTGCTGCAGGTTTGTGCTTGCTGCTTTTGGTTTTCACGGGCTGTTCGGTTGTTTCTCCCTGCTTGGATGAATGGAAGCAGTTTCTTCCACCACTGATGGAATTCCCTGTGGATCTGTAAGTTGAAATAAATCCCTTCCTCCCATAAACTGTGTCTGGTTTGGATGTTAATCCCAGCAACATAAAGCTGTCTACAACAGAAGGGCAGGGGAAGCATGGTGTTGGATCACTGGCTGGGAAAAGCAGGAATGGGGTTAGGCTTCAGTGACAGAATTAGCTGCAGGAATATTGCCAGAACATTCTGTCTCCATCACTTCTTGTTGTTGTTCCTCTAGTCCCATCAACCTCCTCCTGCTACTCTATGAGCATGGAAGGGGTTGCTCTGTTTCCTTATCAGTATTCATTTTAAAACTCCCAGAACACCTGCTTCCTTAGAGGAAAACAGCTTCCTTACCTGGTTAGAGAGCTCAGGGATCAGTTGCTTGTTTGTTACTATGGAAAATACCTCACCAGAAGCAACTGAAGGAAGGGAGTAGTTTGTTTTTGGATTACATTTTCATGGGCCTACTTCATGGCCGAGACAGCATGGTGGCAGGAGCATGAAACAGAGCTGCTCACATCATAGTACAGGAAGCAGAGAGAGTGAGAGAGAGAAACAAAGTGAGGTCAAGCTATAAAACCTCAGAGCTCACCCCCTAGCACTTCCTCCAGCAAGGCTCCATCTTCTAAAGGTTTCACAACCTTCCCAAAAATAGCACCACCAGAGCCGGGCGTGGTGGCGCATGCCTTTAATCCCAGCACTCGGGAGGCAGGTAGGAGAATCGCCGTGAGTTCGAGGCCACCCTGAGACTCCATAGTGAATTCCAGGTCAGCCTGGGCTAGAGTGAAACCCTACCTTGAAAAACCAAAAAAAAAAAGCACCACCAACTGGAGACCCAAGTATTTAAATGGCAGAGGGGGCATTTCATATTCCACCCAGCTCACGAGATTCTTGATCTGGCTTCCAGGAGATTAGAACCAGCCAAGCTGATTTACAGAAAATGCCTAGCTGCATTGTTTAATCAGCACCTCAGAGCTGTGAGTGAATAACCAGTACCTTCCATTCTTGAAGTTTCCCCACGACTCAGAGAAAGAAGTTAAGCGATTTCCTCAGGGCCAACACAGCTGATTCCTAAAAGAGCAGAGTGGAGATTTGGCTCCAGCTCTGCTTGACTCCAAAGGCTGTTTTCCCAGAGTTGTTTATTTCTTCTTATGTTTCATGAATGTGTTGGCAGGTAGTGGGCCATACCCCAAAGTTATCTGATAGGCATCTAATCTTTGGATGGTACTTAAAATCTCAGTGTGCAGCTGTCTCAGTGTGCTCTGATTTAACAACAGCATGGGAGTCCGAAACACCTTGGGGTTCATTCAGATAAATTTTTTCTTGAGAAAAATTCCAGCATTTGGATCCAAAGATTTATGTGCAGTTGAAAACCATGATCCTGTCTTCCCAGCACCACTTCCATTTCCTAGGAATTATCCTTGCTCCCCTTCCAACTTCTATCTCTAGCTGAAGGTTCCATGTTTTCTATGAACAACAGATCCCCAGTCACTGTTGATTGGTCTGAACCGAGTGAATCATGGCATTTTTTTTTTTTTTTTTACCTCAAGCACTAACCAGGCCAATCCAAGGAATGTTTCTGTGATGATATGATATGATAAGAAAAATACATTTGTTCTCCTTCCCTAGTTTCTGGCATCAAGCTTCCAAACTCTTGTAATTTCCTGAGTGACAAGGATGATGGGTTTCGCTTCCTCTTTTGTGACTGTTTACTCTTCCTCTCTGGCATCTGACACAAATGCTTCTAAGACAATGTCATCTGTAGAGCGATGAGGGATTTTTGTTTTTTTTGTTTTTTTTTTTTAATAGTGATGATTGGGATCTGGAGTCTCTAAAGAGATTTAGGGTGAGGCTTTTCACCAGAAAAGCCAAGGCATGATTGGAGAGTTGAAATGTCTAGCCCCACCTTGAACCCTCTGGAGAAAATTGGAGATTGAGCTAATCACCAGTCACCAAAGATGTAATCAACTATGCCCATGGAATGAAGCCCATCAAAACACTGAGCATCACAACTGGAGCCTCTGCATATTAGATGAGCAACACACACAAGTGTTCAGAGGTTGTGGCCTGAAACAACGTGGAGGTCCTGTGCCCCTCCTCCATAACCTGTCTTATGCATCTCTTCCAGAGAAATACCCTTTACGGTAAACCGGAAGTCATTAATAAAGTGCCTTCCTGAGCCCTGTTTTTTTTTTTTTTTAACCAAATGATGAAAACTAAGGAAGAGAGAGTAAATGACTGGGTGCTGCTGACACCCAGCTATCAAGTCATCACAGGGTTCTGTCTGGCCAGGCTGTTTGGTTCCAGAATGTAGGCTTCCAGTCCCATGAGGGGTGTTTAAGACAGGAGAAGTTCACTCCCTTGTCCTGGGTATCACTGGTTCATCTGAAAAGTTCAATTCACTGCCATATCCACTTCTTTGGCTTCATTTTGCACCTCACACTTGGCAGGTGAGAAGTACTTGATGCTTATCAAAGCATTTCCATATACCTTATCATCTGATTCAATTCCTACAACCCAGACAACCTTCCTTTTAACCAGAAGACTTGAGGTCCCATCAACAGTAAGTGATGGTGCTGGCTTTGATTGTCCCCAGGGGCCTGGGTTGCCAAAGTAACATACACTAGCCTCCTCCATGCAGGGGTGGGTTTGGTTTGCTCATCTGAGAATGAGTGACTCTTGTTACCTCTGCTTTCCTTCTTTCATCCAACCAGTAGAACTTAGCAACTAACTCGTCAGGCACTAACTGTGGAGTGGAGCTTTGCATAGACTATCCCAACAGCCTCATATGTTTTGAATACTTGGTTCCCAGCTGGTGCTAATTTGGGAAGGTTGTCTGGCCTTTGGGAGGTGGAGCCTTGCAGGAGGAGGTGTGTTGCTGAGGGTGGCCTCTGGGGTGTTCTAGTCCAGCTTCCCCTTACCAGAGCTAGCGCACTCTTGTTGCTCCCACCCTGCTGCTGATGTATGGAAGATGTGAGTCAGTTGCCTACTCTGCCATGCTTTCCCTGTCACGATGAGACTTCCCCTTGAAACTGTGGGCTGAAATAAACCCTTGCCTCCCATCAGCTACTTCTGGTCAGGTGTTTTTTTCTCAGCAATGAGAAGGTAACAACTGCTACACACCTGGCTATGGGGGCTGTATCTTATCCCTCTCCTGTAAGTTTGCATCACAGCCTATGCGTGGATGTTGACAGAGAGCAGAAATTCAAAGACCCCCAAGGAGCACATGGTGGGGCAGTGCTCAGGCAGTGTCCCAAAGGAGGGATTAATTCCTGTCCTGAGACTAGCAGATAAGAATCAATTAAGTGACAGTGGGGGCAGATATCCATGGGGTGAGGCCCAGAGGTCACCAAACCAGACTATCAGGAAACCTCACCACCTATAATTGCCCCAGGAACCCAAGCCTGCAGAGCCAGTGCCTCCTGTCCTCACCAACTCCATCCAGTATCTTCTGAAGACTGGCAGCTGTCCACCTCCCATGGGGCATTTCCTGCTTACAGGCTCCCTGGCTGGCCAGCCTCCTCTGTCTCTGGGGAAGGAGGAGTCACTCTAGGTCTGACTTATTATTAGTCTTGTCCTGGAGGGATCCCAGTTGCTGAGACTGACCTGCCTGAAGGATCGGGGAAGGAAATTCATTAGGCCTGCAGAGCACACAGCCAAGACCATCTGTCTGGGCATCTGCCTCCCGTCCCTTCCGCTTCCTTTCCTTTCCCTCCTTCCCCCATCCCTCTAGTCCACTGCAAAAGGAGCTCTGTGTTTGAGCTGGGAAAAAGGGTTACTAAGACAGTGATAGCACTGAACTGCCAGGTCCCTGGGGAAGATGCTGCCCAAGGAGGAAGGAGAGCCTGGTTTGCATGGAAGATGCTCTGAAGCCCTCAGTATTGTCCCCTGAATCTCACTGGCCTTCCCTGATGCCAGAAACATACATTCTCCATCAGGGGATTCAATTTGAAAACCGGTAACTGATAGCAAGTATATAAGACCTGCCTGTTTGTATGCCCAAAGATGTCTTCCTGTGCACAATGCATGGGAGAGAGATCTGAAACAGGCATCTAAAGCTAGACAGAATGGGGGTTCTGATCCAACGGGGCAAGCAAGGTAATACCAAGGAGAATAGGAATGGATGTCTTATATGTCAATGTGTATTAAGGATATAAAAGGATGTGATTGTAGATGTATATATATTTATTCATATATAAATTTAGTTGAGGTTGAGGAATAAATACGAGGTTATAAATGGTTGGAATAAGTTCTAGTATTCTACTGCAAAGCAGGTACAACACTTTTTTTCTTTTTAAAAATATTTTTTATTGACAACTTCTATAATTATAAACAATATCCCATGGTAATAGCATATTGTGCGTTTCAAACTACCTAGAAGAGATAAAGTTTTTACCACAAAGAAATAAGTGATTGAGCTGATGGATATGTTAATTACTCAGATCTGATTATTACCTTGTAAATATGTATGGAAATATTACTCTGTGTCCCAGACATGGATATAACTTTTTAATATTTTATTTATTTATGAGAGAAAGAATGGGCCTCTAGCCACTGCAAACAAACTCCAGAAGCATGCACCACCATGTTCATCTGGCTTATGTTGGTTCAGGGGAGTTGAACTTGGGTCCTGAGGCTTCACAGGCAAGCACTTTAACTGCGAAACCATCTCTCCAGTTCTGATATAACTGTTACATCCTCAATTAAAAATTTCAAAACAAGGATGAGGAAATGACTCAGTGTATAACAAGCGCTTGCATCCAAAGCATGAAGAAGGATTAGAGTTTGAATTTTCAGAATCCGCATAAAGCTGAGTGCAACAGTAACCATCTGTGACCCCAGTGCTCCTGTGGCGATATGGGTTGTGACAGAAGTATCCTTAGATACACACACACACACGCAGAGAGAGAGAGAGAGAACAATCATTTCTCAACCACTGCTACATACAGCAATACAGTCATGGGTATGCATGGACACACATACACACTGACTATCCACTCAAACACAGACGTATACAGACCCACACAATCTCCCCACATGGATATAGCCATCCTTCTTGATCTGTAGATTCTGTTCAGCCAAGCAAAGCTTGACAATATTTGAAAAGGATGTTGCACGTATACTGAACATGTGTAGAGTTTGTAACTCCTGTCTGTATCCCCAAACAAGACCGCATGACAATTATACGCGTAACATTTGCATTGTACTCATGCAAATTACCAAGAGAAGGTTTAAAGGACATGGGAGGATTACGTAGGGTCTATGCAGATGGGATGTCATTTTATAAAAGGGATTGAGCATCCATGGAACTGGATTCTGCAGGGTTGGGTGGGTCCTAGAGCTAATGCCCACAAATGCTAAGGGATGGGTATATACAGAAAAGCACGCCAATATACATTTATGTGCGCATGCACATAGACACCCATGATCTGTACTTAGAATACCATAAAAGGTATCAGTCCTGCCACCTGGGCACACATGGGAGTACGGACATGAACATCCAGAGAGTCAGCGGGCACGTGTTATATCAGACACACCGGCAAATCTAGAAAGGTCGTACCTGTAAAAAGGCACACTCAGATGTGTCACAAACTTTCACCCTTACACACACATCCATAGACTCACCATGACACGGACAAGTAAGTCCACCTAGGTGAACTCACTCATGCACAGACACATGCACGCGCATGTAGAAGATACAAGCACACACTCCCAGGTATAATGAAGAAGAGACACGTTGGCCTGGAGCGTGGCCTCAGGCCAAGCAGCTTTGGCCTCCTCGTGTGTCCCAGTCACCTCTACAGTGCTAGGATGAGCATCCAACCAACCAGTTTAGAGGAAGGGTTTCTTTCAATTCCATCAATGGTGGAAGAAACTGGCTCCCAGTCACAGACCCAAGCACAGAGACAAACAACCAGCCAGGACACACCAAAAGGCAGCCAGCGCTCCCCTCCCTGGCCGCCAGAGCTCAGACAGCTCTCTCCACACCTTTGGGCTGGGATCAGATTCAACCCCAGTGACATGCCTCCTCCAGCAGGCTGATGAAAGCAGGAAGTTTAACCTTAATAAAATAAAAAATACCTGAGGCTATGGGGAGGGCAGAGATTCACATTCAAACCACCACCTTATGCAAGCCGTCTGCAGGAGCTGGGCTGAAGTTAGCACCCTAGAGCAGGGAAGAAGTTCCCTGCTTGGCTTGTCAGCTCTCCCCACCCCAGCCCCACAAAAAGCTCAGAAGGAGAGCTCCTCACTGTTCCTGCGGTATGTAAGAGCCACCAGACCACATGGGTCATCCCCACCCACACGAATTTCCACACACAGTTGTATAAAATGCCTCACCAACCTGTTACACCATGAGGCTGGCCGCGCTCAGAAACCATGTAAGATTGTGGAATCAAGCAGATGCAAGTTCAAAGGATCATCCACATTCATACCTGTGGATCCAGAACTGATATAATTTCACCTCTCCGAGTCACAGGGTTTTATTTTTTAATTATTGCATGTGTAGTGTGTGCTGTGTGTGTGTGTGTGTCTGTGTGTGTGGGTGTGAAGATGCTCTCTGATATCTACAAAACGGGGCTTACCGGTGTGCATGGCCATGCCTAGCTGTTTATATATATTGTGAGAAATCAAACTCAAGCTGTTTCAGGCCCTCTGCCGAAGCAAGCACTCTTACCTGCTGAGCCATCTCCCCAGTCCTGAGCCTTGGTTTTCTTTTCTATAAAGTAGGTGTGATGGTAATACTGTGGAGGTTTGAATGTAAAACATCCCCCATAGCCTCATATGTTCATGATTAAGCTTCATATTTGATCCCCAGCTGGTGGAACCTTTGGGAGATGGAACTGGGGACAAGCCTTGAGATTTTGTAGTCTAGCTAGCTCACTCTCCTTGTAAGAATTTATTTTTTTAATTTATTTATGTGAGAGAGAGAGAGAGAGAGAGAGAGAGAGTTGGCACACCAGGGCCTCCAACCACTGTCATCGAACTCCAGACACCTTGTGTGTATGTGCGACCTTGTGCACATGTGTTACCTTGTGCATTTGGCTTATGTGGGTTCTGGGGAATCAAACCTGGGTCCTTAGGCTTTGTAGGCCAGCACCTTAACTTCTAAGCCATCTCTCCAGCCCTAAAAATTTATTTAAATTTTCTATTGACAACCTCCACACATGTAGACAATATGATCATAATCCCCTCCCACCATCCTCCTTTTTCCCAATCTACTAACTCCCTTTTTCCTTCCAACTAGTCTCTCTTCTATTTGGATGTTGTCATCTTCCCCTCCTATGAAGGCCTTGTGTGTGTAGCTCAGCCACTGTGAAGTCACGAGTGCATGGTCATTTTGTGGCTGGCTCACTCTTGCTGCTGATGTATGATGAGGTGAGCCAGCTTCCTGTTCCTGCCATGATTTCCCTGCCGTGATGCAACTACTCAAAACTCTAAGTGGAAGTAAACCCTTTCCTTTCATCAGCTGCTTCTGGTTTAGTGTTTGGCCCCAGCAACAAAAAAGATAACTGCTACATCCCCTAAGGGTTGGAAACTTGGTCCTCGGTGTGGCAATGTGAGATGTTCTGTCTCAGCAACAAAAAGGTAACTGCAGTAAATACATAGCTTGAAAACTAACAGGAAAATTCAACTAGGAATATATCTAGGGCACAGAGCATAGCTGCCTTCATGCATCGAGCACACGTTAAGCCAGGCACGTGAACATTGAAACTGCAGCACAGCAAACACTTTGAACTGCATGATTCTGTGTCACAGGAGTGTCCCATGCAATGAAGAATGTTTCCCAGCATCCCCAGCCTCTACCCATTGTCTGCATCCTTCCTCCAAGCTGTGACAACCAGAAGTGTCCCCAGCAGACATTGCCATATGTCTCCATATCCCACCTTGAGACCCATTCTCTGAATGGTGGCCTCTGTTTCAACTGTTGTCATCACCAGTGGAACATTGGTTCTAAGACCCCCAGAACAGAAAGGGTACCCAGAATGGAATGGGGTATGCTCCTACTTTTATGTTCCTTTCCTTCCCCTGCCTCTGCTGCAAAGGCCCCCTCACCAAGCACTATGCCTGGCCAGGTTAAGCAGCAGGAGGGGACATAGTCATCCGGGCTGCAAGCTATGCTTAAGGATGTGCAGTCTGGCCAGAGCAAGTCAGCAGCTACAAACCGGCCTCCTGAGGAGCAGCTTGGAGGCACTCAACTTCTGTTTAGCCTTGGGTGTTGGTGGGGACTGCAGAAACCAAAGCAAAGAAAACACACAGGAGAGCAAAGGGGCAGGACAAAGGTCTTACAGGCACAACCTGATACATCTATTAAAATCTAAAGAACATGGACTGGGGAGATGGCTCAGTGGATCAAGCACTCCCCACACGACTCTGAGTGCCCAAGTTCATATCCCCAGACTTCGTGTAATTTCCCGGAAGCTCGTGAATGGAGTGGCCCTGCGTCACACAGGGCAGAAGGTGGAAACTAACCCAAATGTTGTCCTCCAACTTCCACACATGCTCGTGACACACTCACACTTGCACGGTCATGAACACATGAGGACACACACCAAATAAGTAAGTTTTTAAAATGCAAAGCACACTTTTTTTTTTTTTACGTAAAGTAATCCTTTACTGGGCTATCAATCTTAAATAAATTGCTTGTCATGACATTTGCAAGATGTTTATTGCAGCAATTTTCACTATGGTTAGTATCTGGAAAACAACCCTCACGTGTCCACCACCTGGGAAACAATGAAGTAAACAGTGAATCACCCACACAATGGAATAGTATGCAGCTGATAAAGAGTTCACTGCATAGCCAGTGATCTGAATTAACGTCTAAGAAGTTATGATATGGAAAAAAACAAGATACAGAAAACATCAATAGTAGAACCACTTTTTTGTCTAAGCAACCCCAAAGTGCTACCTTAGGAATGCGTCTGAGTATTCAGACCCCCAATACTAGTTGCTTAGAAAGAATGAAACAAAAGAAGAATGAAATGGATAGGGAGGGATTGCTTTCACATGCAGACAGTTCCAGGTGGTTCAGTATAACATTTAAAATTTCTTTCATTTGCCAGCAGAGAGAAAGAGAGAGAAATAAAAAGAGAGACAGAGACTAGGCACACCAGGGCCTTGTATCACTGCAAATGAATTCCATATGCCTGCGCCACCTTGTGCATCTGGCTTCATGTGGGTACTGGGGAATCGAACCTGGGCCAGCAGGCTTTGCAAACAAGCATCTTTAACTCCTGAGCCATTTCCCTGACACATAACACTTTGACTTCACCTCCCTGTGTAAATGATGCACATTTATCAGAACACATACTTTGAATGTTGAGTTTACATCTTTTCCTGGGCGATATGCATGCCAGGCAGCTGCACAAGCGACAGCCGCCCCCACCCCCACCCCCCGTCAGCCACCTGCTCATTCCCTACAGACCCAATGACATTAAGCTGTGTTACTTACTTAGTAGGTCAGGTAGATCGACACACTTTTTGTTGGCCTCTGAAAGGCCCAGGTGTGAGGCCTAGTGGAACTTCCTGAGCCTAGCTAAAGTTTGGTGATCTGCCTCTGGCCAGACATGACTCAGCAAGACGCCTAATGGCTTCTTGCCTGCTACTTCCGCATGGGATTTAGGATTATCATCTCAATAGTCAGTTTACTATTGGCCCTTACCTTTCCCCACCGTCCTAAAATCCCCGCCTTCTTCCCAACATTATATAGGCAACTGTTCATAGCAATAAATCGAGTTCCTGCTTCGACAAGACTCCCGACTCAGTGTGGTTTTTCTCCGGTGGCCAGGAGAGGTCTGAGTCGTCGGACGCTCATCTCCTCCTCAGCCCCTCGGGAGGAACCAGCGGGCCTGGTCCTTCCCTCGGCACTACCTGCCCCCGCCGGCGGAGCCCGGCATCTGGCGCCCAACGTGGGGCTCTCGAAGCCCGGCATCTGGTGCCCAACGTGCGGCTCTCGAAGCCCGGCATCTGGCGCCTAACGTGCGGCTCTCGGAATCCGGCAGACTAGTGCCCCCTGAGAGACATTCGTTGAGGAGGTCAATCGGTGTACATATGCGGGTGAGCGTACCCCCATAAGTAGTCTTTATATTTAATGTGCTAAACTTTGCTTCTATAACCTGTACTTGTTGATCAACATCTCTTTGTTCTCTTTCTCTTTCCTTTCACTTTTAGTTTGCAGACAAGCTACATCTGCGGCTTTTGTACAGCATGTTTACCTATCTTTTGGATCCTTGTGGTTGTATTGTACTCATGTGTATGTGGGTTGCTATTGCCCTAATTTTATGGACATTTTTCCTCAACTTTATAATGAGGGACAGTCTAACTGTAAATCCAATCCTGCCTTAGAATCTCTCAGGGCACTCCTAAAGAGTAGAGGGCTTAATTTGACTGATAATCAGGCTCAACAGACCTGGGATTGCCTTCTCAAACTGGCGCCATGGCTGCCAGAAGGAAATCTCTTTGGTTGGGACACGTGGGATAGGGTAGAGGCCCTTGTTTGTCGGGCACATGTGGAGAAGGATCAAATACCCCCCTCAGGGGTCCTCCCTATGATCTCAGCCCTCAAGGCCTGCTTCCCTCCAAGGCCAACCAAACATAAACAAAAGACAGAAGAAAAAGATAATATACAGCCTAATCCAGCTACTCCTCCTGGAGATACAGCTTTAAAAAAACCCCAAAAGGATGCATCTTTATGCTCCTCACTCGATCCCTTTGAGAGTGCTCCCTGGCCTTCCAGGGGACCTCCTCCACCTCCTCCATCAACTAACCCTTTCTGGACCCCCTCGGCCCCTCCTTCATATTCGGCCGCCGAGACCCCTTCAGCCCCTCCTTCATATTCGGCAGCCAAGCCGTCAGAAAATAAAGCTACTTTTTTATTTCCCGTCAATCTAAATCCTGGGGGCAATCGCCCTGCTGCCTGGTATCCGTGGGAAGCTCAGGACCTTAAGGAGCTTAAAAAGGCGGTCTCAGAGGATGGACCCAACTCTCCTTGGGCTGAGACCCTATTACAGGGACTTGCCCATCAACCTTGTACAACCCAAGATTGGAAAAATCTAGTCAGGGCTGTCTTGTCAGGTCCCCTATACATTAAGTGGTGTGCCTTTTTTAGAGATGAATGCCATGCACAGGCAGAACGAAACCAAAATCAACAGCCCCCTGTGCCGATAACTTTTGGGATGCTCTCTGGTATCTCTGATCAATATGCTACAGGCACTCAACAGGCGGCTATACCTGACCCGTATAGGGACCAGGTCAGGGCACTGGGCTTGGCGGCATGGAAAAAGCTTGATGAGGGACCCTCTGAAACTCCCCTTATGAGTATTACTCAAAAACCATCCGAGGATTTGGCTACATTTATAGATAGGGTGGAAAAAAGTCTCCAAAGAAAATTTCCCCCAGGGGCATTACGGGATCAGTTTACTAAAATGTTGGTCTGGGATGGGATGACGGCTGATCACCGCCTCGCCTGTGCGGGTCTCAAGGACAACTCCATGAGTAGATGGATTGTAGCCACCAAGGACGTTGGCACTATCTCCCATCAGGCTAGGGCCATGGCTGCCGCCCTTCAGGAAAATAAACAGAGAGATTTGGCCAATACGATCTGTGCATTACAGTTAAATTCTAAAAACTTGACATGTTTTGGATGCGGGGACGAGGGCCACTTTAAAAAAGAGTGCCCCAACAGGACAAAGCCTCCTCCGCGCTCTGGGGGGACGACCAACGCCCCTCACACCCTTTGCCCTAAATGCAATAAAGGGTTTCATTGGGCTAAGGAATGTAAATGGAAGTTTAACATACAGGGAAAGCCTTTAAACTCCTCCAGGGGCTTCCCCCAGCCCCGTTAAATAAGGGGAAAGAGACCATCAAAGCCTATTGGACCGTCCCCCTGGTCTCCGGCCTTAGACCCAAAATTATTTTGAATATTGGCAATAAAAAATTCAAACTTCTCATCGACACTGGAGCGGACCGAACGGTCCTGAGAAAGGAGGAAGTGCCCCCCTCCTGGCAGCTTGTGCCCGGCCCTCCCCTACTGGGAATTGGCGGGCAATCCACCTCCTGGGAGACTGCCACGTGGCTCCCTTGGACTGACCCAGGTGGGGACAAGGGAAAAGTCCGCCCTCTCGTGGTGACTGGGCTCACTGCTAACTTACTGGGGCAAGACATCCTTGGAGATGCTGAGGCTTTCATCACTACTGACCATAAGGCCTTTTATAATGATTTGTTAGATAAAAAAGAATATCAACAACAGTCTGAGGAATGGAGGGAATATCATCCCAATTATAGAGATGACCCTTACTTTGAGCAACTCAGACAAAAGTACTCCAATAAACACCCCCAATTCTAAGGGCCACTGCCCAGCCCCCCCCCCATTTAAAATCCAGTGGAGACCGGGGGATCCTGTATGGGTTGAGCAGTGGCCTCTCCCTTCTTCTAAGTTACACCAACTCCACATACTTATTGATCAACAGTTGGAGGCCGGACATATTCGTCCCTCCACTAGTCCCTGGAACTCTCCTGTCTTTGTCATAAAAAAGCCTAATGGGTCCTGGAGATTTTTACATGATTTAAGAAAGATCAATGAACGCATGATCCCCTTCGGAACTCCCCAGAGGGGACTCCCATGGATCCCAGCTATTCCCAATATATACCATATTACTATCATTGACATTAAAGATTGCTTCTTCTCTATCCCTCTCCATCCAGGAGACATGGAAAAATTTGCATTCTCTGTACCTGCTGTTAATTTTTGTGGCCCAGATAGGAGATTTGAATGGACTGTCTTACCTCAGGGCATGGCAAATAGCCCACCCATTTGTCAATATTACCTGTCATCCATTTTCTCTTCTCTTATCAATCTCCCTGATACCCTGTTTTATATTTACATGGATGATATTATTCTTGGGTGCCTAGATTCCTCCACACTCCAGGACCTTACCCACCAATGTCTAACTATCCTGCATACTCACGGCTTTAAAGTAGCTCCAGAAAAAGTTCAAACTGTGCCTCCCTTTAAGATCTTGGGCTCGATCCTTACCCTAGATACAGTTTCACCTGTTAAACCACAACTTTATATTCAGGATTCTTACACCTTGCCTCAACTCCAGAAGCTTTTGGGAGAAATTAATTGGATGAGGCCTTGGATACCCATAACTAATGAAGAGCTGTCCCCTTTATTTGACCTCCTAAAGGACCTTAACTTCTCCTCTCAGGTAATTTTGTCCCCTTGTCATCAACAAATTTTTCATAAGGTACAACAGGCTATAAATACTGTGACCCTAAAGAGGTTCAATCCTGATTTGCCCATTTCCCTCTACATTTTCTCTGGGGAAACATTATGCACCACACTGTTGGCCCAGGAAGGTGAACCCATCCAATGGGTCCACCTCTCAATTGGTGGGGTCCCCAGAGTTTATTCTATAACCAACCAGGTTGCTGATTGCATTATCAAGGGCAGAGACACCTCCTGTCCGGTTGTTTGGCACAGAACCTCACCTTATTGTCACCCCCTTTAAGATAACAGATTTCACCTGGCTTCAGAGAAATAATAATAGAGTTGCTACGGCTCTCGAGGGGTTTCTAGGTAAAATTGATTGCCATTATGGCCCCCACAAATGGATGAGTTCTTTCTCCAGATTAGAATGGAAGCCCCCCAGGCTTTTTCTGTCTCAACCTAACCCTGACTTTCTTACCGTGTTTACTGATGGAGGGCACCTGGGGGCTTCCCTAGTCGTTTACCCTCCCTTAAAACAGGAAAAAGAGCCTATGCCCATAAAGTCAGTCTCTCATGAGGTTGAGGGGTCAGCACAATTCAAAGAACTATTTGCTGTCGTTCTAGCTTTGGACACTATTCAAGAGCCATTTAACTTATTTTCTGACAGCCTTTATGTTGTTAATTTATTACCCAACCTGGTTGAGGCCCATATTAGACTGGACTCCAACCCTATATCTCCTCTGATGATTCAAGCTCGTTCCCTACTCAAACAAAGAATTAACCCCATTTTTCTTCAACATCTCAGGGGTCATCAAAACTTACCGGGATTTCTTTCTCGAGGAAACAATTTGGCTGATAAAATGGCTTCTATGCCTCAGTGTAATACTATTACAGAAGCTACACGCTTCCACTTATTGACCCATGTCAACTGGAGAGGTCTCAAGCACAGGTTTCCACAGGTACCAGTCAAGGACCTTAAAAAAATTGTCCGGACTTGTAAGTCCTGTCAGCCCTTCCTCCAAGTACCCCCCCCTTCAAACTACAGGAAGCAATCCTAGAGGGCTACGCCCTAATCATCTGTGGCAAATTGATGTCACACACTATTCTCCATTTGGAAAACTTAAGTATATTTTTCTTTCAGTTGATACCTTTTCCCGCGCCTGCTGGGCATCGGCACATGCCGGGGAAAAATCTAAACATGCCATTAGTCATATGCTTCAATGTTTTGCCACTCTTGGGCTGCCTGATCAAATTAAAACAGATAATGGCCCCTGCTTCGTAAGCAAGGCCTTTGTAGATTTTCTCCAGAACTGGAAAATCTCACATTCTACAGGCATCCCATACAACCCCCGGGGCCAAGCTATCGTTGAAAGATATAATCAGACTCTCAAGTCTCAATTACAAAAACAAAAGGGGGAATCCTTACCCCCACACGACCAACTAAAAAAGGCATTATTTACCCTAAATATTTTAAACTTTTCTAAAGAAGATAAACAACTCTCCCCTTTTCAAAAACATTGGTCCTCATCCATTACCTACAGTTCTATCTGGGTAAGATGGAGGGACCCATTGACTGGGGCCTGGAGAGGGCCTGATCCACTCCTCACAGCAGGGAGAGGGTTTGGATGTGTCTTCCCTCAAGATGAAAAAAGACCCATTTGGGTACCAGCGAGAGACCTAAAATATTTGTCCCAACAAGAGGACACTGACAATCACTTCTCTAGGGAGTGTCCCACCCCTGAGGACTGTTCCTAAAATGGTCCTTCACCCTACTAAACTAAACAATTCCCTCCCTTGTGGAGGATTGCTGGCTTTGCCTCCAATCTGGGCCTCTCTGGCTGCTTGTAGTACAGTTGCCTGTACGACCTTAAAACATTACTCAGCCACCTTCCCCATCCCCGTCCAGCTTTTCCCAATGTTTCCCCTGGAACTTGCATTTGGGCCCCGCCTTCCCCTAATAATTCCAGTATAGATGTGGGATACATTCATCCTTCCTTCTGTACTTTTAACACAGCTGATCCCAATGCTCAATGCTGCCCACCTTCTGGAATGGTTTATGTTTGTGGAGGCGGGATGGCCTATGACTTTCTGCCCACCAATTGGACGGGCCTTTGTGCCCCAGCCACCTTAATCCCAGATGTAAATATCATCCCTGGAAATGAGGCCCTCCCTGTATCAGAGGGAGACCTATCTTCAACAACAGCTAGATTCCCTGGCTGAGGTAGTCCCACAAAACAGGAGAGGACTAAACCTACTAACGGCCGAAAAAGGAGGCGTATGTTTGTTTTTACAGGAAAAATGCTGCTTTTACGCCAATAAATCAGGAATCGTCCAGGACAAGATTAAGAGGCTCCAGGAAGACTTGGAGAGGAGGCAACGGGACCTCCAGGACAACCCACTGTGGACAGGATTATATGACTTCTTACCCTACCTTCTCCCTCTACTTGGGCCCCTCCCCCTCCT
The DNA here is from genome assembly GCA_036346955.1 of Dipus sagitta. NCBI lineage: Eukaryota > Metazoa > Chordata > Mammalia > Rodentia > Dipodidae > Dipus > Dipus sagitta. The sequence goes on along the minus strand of CM070777.1, from coordinate 42,783,718 downwards.
TCTCCTTCTCCTTATCCTCACTGTCGGGCCTTGTGTAATTAATAAGATTACACAATTTATTCATCAATGGCTAGAGGCAATAAAACCTCATCAGGTCAAAATATCACAGGCTGGCAACTCAGGAATTAAGTTTCGCAGATGACCCACTGCCACCTCCTCTGCCCTCCATGTGACCAATGACGGGTAAGATCCCCATAGGGGGACAACCTAAGACAGGCCATGGAGTGGGTTCTCAGTGAGCAAAACACATGGTACCCAGTGACGGGTAAGATCCCCAGAGGGGGACAACCTAAGACAGGGGCCATGATGAATGCTCTGAGCTAAACACCTGGTACTCAATGACGGTTAAGACCCCCAGAGGGGGACAACCTAAGACAGGGGCCATGGTGACTAATGCTCTTACAAAAACAAAAGGGGGAGATGTTGGCCTCTGAAAGGCCCAGGTGTGAGGCCTAGTGGAACTTCCTGAGCCTAGCTAAAGTTTGGTGATCTGCCTCTGGCCAGACATGACTCAGCAAGACGCCTAATGGCTTCTTGCCTGCTACTTCCGCATGGGATTTAGGATTATCATCTCAATAGTCAGTTTACTATTGGCCCTTACCTTTCCCCACCGTCCTAAAATCCCCGCCTTCTTCCCAACATTATATAGGCAACTGTTCATAGCAATAAATCGAGTTCCTGCTTCGACAAGACTCCCGACTCAGTGTGGTTTTTCTCCGGTGGCCAGGAGAGGTCTGAGTCGTCGGACGCTCATCTCCTCCTCAGCCCCTCGGGAGGAACCAGCGGGCCTGGTCCTTCCCTCGACACTACCTGCCCCCGCCGGCGGAGCCCGGCAACTTTTGACTTATGTTGTGGTTAGAATCAGATGTTCTCCCCAAACTGATGTGATTTGAATGCTTAGTTCTCAGCTGATAGCCATTTGAGAGGTGGAGCCTAGCTAGAGGAGGTGTGTTGTTGGGGACTGGCTTAGGGGTGTTATAGCCAGATTTCCTTTGCTAGAGTTTGGCTCACTCTCCTGCTGCTGTTTTCCCCCTGCTGTGGCAAAGCTGATGTTCAGCCTCTGCTCCGCTATCTTTTCCTCTACCATCATGGAGCTTCCGCTCAAGACTGTAAGCCAAAATAAATCCTTTCCTCCCATCAGTTGCTTTTGGTTAGGTGCTTTGCCCCAGCAACGTGAAAGTAACTACAACAACTTGTGATATTTTCAACTTACGATGAGCCTGTCAAGTCATAAAGAATGCCATATGTATGTATATGCATAGATTGAGTTCGTTTCTATTTGTTGTCATGAATGTACACAATGTTGTTAATTTATGCATGGGAATTTAATAAAGGATGTTGCCGAAAGAAAGGCTAAACGTCATTCCTAAGCCATCTCCAAAGCTGAATTTTTGCAATGTAGTGGGTGGCTCATTGTTCATGTATTTGTTTAACAAGCCTCTCCTGAACCTACCCCCTGCAAGGTAGACGCATTTGTGAGAGGCGACAGCACAACAGGACATGAGAGGAGTCACTCCTGAGGAGCTGCTCCCAGGGTGGAGTCCCATAGGGCAGACTGATGAGTATGCCCGTGGATAAGGCATGGCGAGCTGACGCTTGAAAGACCTGCCAGGCGTCCCCGGGGGAAAGTAGAACTCAGTTGAAGCAGTCCCAAAGCACCTAGGCCAGAAGTGGGCGCAGCATCCTGTTCATTTCCGGGACTTGAAAAGGATGCTTTACTATCCCAGCTCTTGTTAATGACTATGGTGAGCCTAACCTGGAGGGTCTGAGCAGAGCACTCATTGTCAGGGCTCCTCGTGCACTCCTGGCAGGAACTGAGCATTGGCCCGCTCATTCTCAGAGCTGACAGTTATGAGAAGATAACTGTTGTGGCACAGTAATGCTTTCACCCTGTGCTTATGGGAAAACCCTGGATCAAATGACCACTGGCATCCTCTAGGTTAGCTGAATATAGATAGCAGTTACCTTTGCGTTGCTGGGACCAAACACCCCACCCAAAGCAGCCATGGGAGAAAAGAGGTTATTTCAAGCTTACAGTCTGGAGGGGAACTTCCATCATGGTGGAGACAACATGGCCGGGCAGAGGCTGGCCATCACATCTGGCCACAGCAGCTGGAAGCAAGGAGCAAGAGTGAGCTATCGCTGGCAAGCTGGGCTAATAAACCTCAAGGTCCACCCCCCAGCGACACACCTCCTCCAGTAATGCTCCACCTCCCAAATCGCCACCAGCTGGAGACCAAGCATCCAGAATACATGAAGCTATGGGGGACCGAACATGCCCACACTCTGGGGTTCACAGCTGCAGTCCTTCGTGTTAACCCCTTCAGACTCTTCTCTCTTCTAGTGGCAAGAGACATGGGCAAGCATGTACAGAACATTCTATTAACAAGAATAGAAACATGTGAAGTGCATATGTCTACAGACAGTAGAATACGTGAGAAAAATGGGCTATATTCCTCCCATAGAATACAACTCAGCAGGGAAAAGAGGATGTGGGGTGGCTACATGAATTAGTTTAACATAAGGGGTGAAGGCAGAGTTGTCAGCAGCCTACATGTGTACCTACCCTCTATATTCTTTTTATGAGATCTTATTTAAAGCAGAGAAGTCCCTCATGTACCTTGTCATATTTGTTACCTCTTGAAATAAATGGCATTACTCATTTCAGAGATAAACAGAGTGGGGTTCAAAGAGGGCATATTAGTTGTCCAAGGGGCACCTGGGATTCAAATCTAGGTCCATATCACTCTAAAACCAGAAGGAATCTGACACAGTTGAAGAACTTAAAATAGGCCAGGGTGGCTGGAGCACAGAGTGTGAGGGCCAGAAAATGAAAGAATTGTAGGTCATGGAGCAAAGCTTGGATTTTATTAATGGGGCCCCAGGGAGCCATCAAAGGGTTGTAAGCACAGGAGCCACAGGCCCAGATCTGTATCTCACAGGAAGTTTCTAGCTGTAGCATCAAGAATAGATCAGAAAGCAGGAGTCCGCAGAGAGGCTGGGGTGGAAAGTGAAGACAGGGCCACTGACATGGTCACGAGACATTTAGGGACAAGCAACGGGATCTGAATAGAACTGGAAATGTTAGCTAAAAGAACTCAGTAGAGCTGGGGAGATGGATCTGAAGTTAAAGGGGTTTTCGTGTAAAGCCTGCCTGCCTGGGTTCACTTACACAAGCCCGATGGGTTCATTTCTCCACATAAAGGCAGATGGGCATTCATTTGTCACAGGAAGAGACCCAGGAATTCCCCAACACATGCACGAAAACACACATGCAATGCACACACACATACATGCACACATGCACACACACACAAGCAAATGGCTCAAGTCTTGTACTTGCTTCTTGTTCACAAGGTCATATCCTGTACTTCCTTCCTATCCACAAGGTCATATGCTGTAGTCCTTTCCACAGAGACAAGTCCTATAGTCCTTTCCTGTCTACAAGATCAACTCCTGTAATTTCTTCCTGTTCTCAAGGTCAAGCCCTATAGTTTCTTCCTGTCTACAAGGTTAAGTCCTGCCTTCCTGTTCCCAAGGCCAAGTCCTGTAGTTCCTTTCTAACTACAAGGTCAGCTCCTGTAATTTCTTTCTGTTCTCAAGGTCAACTCCTGTAGTTTCTTCTTGCCCACAAGGTCAAGTCCTATTGTTCCTTCCTGTTCTCAAAGTCAAGTCCTGTAATTCCTTCCTGTTCTCAAGATCAAATCCTGCAGTTGTTCCTTCCTGTTCTCAAGGTCAAGTCCTGCAGTTCCTTCCTATTGACAAGATCAAGTCCTACAGTTCCTGCCTGTTCTCAAGGTCAAGTCCTATAGTTTCTTCCTGTTCTCAAGGTCAAGTCCTGTAGTTCCTTCCTGTTGATAAGGTTAAATCCTGTAGTTCCTTCTGTTGACAAGATCAAGCCCTGCAGCTCCTTCCTGTTCTCAAGGCCCTATATTGGAGGTGAATTTGGATATGTATGCCATATCTTGTCCCCTCCCAGTTGTCTCCAGAGCTCTCTTGGGAAAGTCACAGTTCCTACACAGGTAATCAGGTCTATACAATGTTGGTTTTTAGAAGGGAAGTTTCACCACAGCATGACAGAGCAGAGGCTGGGTGTCACATCTTGCCACAGCAGCTGGGAGGTAGCAGCAAGAGTGAGTGAGCTCTTGGCAAGGGGTGCTTGGGCTGTCACTCCCCAAGACCTGCCCTCCCAAATTGCCACCAGTTGGAGATTGAGCATGAGGCTTAATCACAAGCACATGAGGGCAAGGAGAACATTTTACATTCAAACACCCACACATGTTATAGATATCCATATACATATGATACCTGTGCACAAGTATCCATATGCAGAGGAATCACACAGACCTGAGCCCCAGGATGCTCCACTGTTGGATCCATGGAAGGGCAGCAAGCCCATCCCCAGTCCTCATAGTTGTATACCCTACATCTTATATTCTTCTATGATTTTGTTTTTGTTTGGCTGTACTAGGAATCAAACCCAGGGCCTTGCACATGGTAGACAAACGCTCCCAACTGAGCCCTACCCCAGTCCTTTTCAGTACCATTTCATTTGAAGTTGCATGTAGCTTGAGTGTGTGCTGTTACTAGAACAGTGGCATGCCTCCATTCCTCAGAACACCCTCCACAGGTAGGTTTGGTTTCCCCATCTCACAGGTAGAGAAACTGAAGCCTAGAGATGAGACGTCACTTGCCCAGAGTCACGTAGCCAGAGTGGGGAAGGATCACTGGAGCCCATCTCTGAGCTTGAATACTCTTGCAGTTACCGTCTCATTGCTGGGACAGACACCCAGCCAGAAGCAGCTACTGGGAGGAAAGGGTTTATTTCAGGTTTCCTGATTCCAGGAGAAGCTTCATCGCGGCAGAGAAACTGGCTCACCTCCATGCATCCGTAGCAGAGAGGCACCACCAACAGCCAGCAAGCATGGACAGTCAGAGCTCAGACTGGTTCTCTCCACACCTTAGGGCTGGATTCAAGATCCACTCCCAGCGACATACCTCCTCTGGTAGGGATTCACCCACTGATGACCAAGTAGATAACTTAATCTTAATCAAAACACCTGCTGGGAATGGGGCTGCCTACCTTTAATCCCAACACTCAGAAGGCTGAGGTAGAAGGAACGCTATGAGGTTGAGGCCACCCTGAGACTACATAGTGAATTTCAGGTCAGCCTGGGCTAGAGCAAGACCCTACCTGGATAAAACCAAAAACAACCAACCAAACAAAAAATTACCTAAGGTTATGAGGGGTATGCATTTGCATTCAAACCACCACAGATCCCTCTGTAGCATCTTAGGAGAGAGAGACTGCGAGTCCTCAGACAGCTGGCTGGGTCAGGAGCTAACAATGGTTGCCGATGAAAAGGAACCATTCAGGCAGTGGGGACCATGACCTTGGCTGTGCTGACCAGCAGGATCTGAGGACTTGCTGGAGCCGCGCAGCCAACAACATCCCCTACACAATGAGCCTGCTGACCCAGAAGTCAGAGATTGACCCCCCCAGGGGTCACTAGGCCCTAGCCAAGGAGAAGGAGCACAGACTTGTGACCTCCTTTTCCCTTGGGCCATAACAGGAGGGTAAATGGGGTCTCTGATCTCAGATGGACAACCTCAAGGCTCCCTGGGAATTGGTCCGAGGCCTTTGGGGTCACACTTAGATTCGTGTGCCAGCAGCTAGGGCCATGTGGCTGGCATTTTCTAGGCACTGTCTCACGCATCATTTCACCAGCCTTCAGAGCAACCCTTTGAGAATAGTTCTATTAATATCCCTAGGAAGAAAGGAACAATCAGAGAGATGAAATGTCTTACCCAAATTCACATAGCTTCTAAGTAGCAGAATTTCCCACTGTATAGTTTATCACCCGTTTCATCCATATATTCTTCCATTCACTAACGACAGGTGGCATGTCTCCCGTATGTCATTATTGTACTTGAAATACATCAGCAAACAAAACTGCTGCCTTCACAGAGCTGGCATTTGAGTGTCACAATGCTAAGGGCCTGTGCAGCCACCACTGAACACAAAAGAAAGAACGAGAGACCCCGTTCCTGCCTTTGGAAAGCCGTAGTTGAGTGGAAGCAGGGTATTTTGAGAGCATTGCCCAGCCCTGTACAGAGTTTAGGTTACTCTGATGGGAATTCACAGGGGATCTGTGAGAACAAAAGCTGGCCCTCAAGGGAGGCTTCACAGAAAAGGTGTCACCTGAAATGACCCCGAAGAATCACCCGAGGACAGGAAAGGTGTCCAGGGAGTGGTCACGCAGGGTGGGGTCCATGCCTTACCGTTGCTCTCCATGGGCCTCTGAGACCCCACAGGCTGCCCAGACCTGCTGGTTCCCCCACAGCACAGTCTGTGCAGAGTGGGAGAAGAGCCGGGTTGTAGGTTCTAGAAACTGTCTCTTGTGAGAAAGGACAGGGAGACGAGAACAGCGCACAGCTGGCCTCAGGCTTTAAGAGGTTAGAGGAGAGGTGCTTAAAAAGAAATGTAAGTAACCTAATGGCAAGCGGGAAAGTGACCCAGTGCACTTACTGGTGGTAAAGAGCTCTGGGGTGAAGCGGAGACAGAGGGGTGTGTGCAGGCAGGAAATGCTGCTGTAGGTGTACAGGTGGAGGCTGCGGGGTGGGAAGGGCCACCCTGTGCTTTGGATGCCAGATCTAGAGCTCTTACATGTTTAAATGTTTTCCTTCAGCGGCAAAATTTTCTTAAAACTTTTGTTATGAAACATTTCCTACTAAGGACCATGAGTAATTCATACCATGATATAAAGCACCCCAACAAATCAAACAGGGATCATGGTGACTTGAATCGGCTGTCTCCCATAAACTCGTGTATTCTGAATGCTTGATCCCCAGCCGGTGGCACTTGGGGAGGTGGAGCCTTACTGGGGGTATGTTGTTGGGGTTGGGCTCAGGGTATTAGCCAGCTTCCCCTTGCCAATGTTTGGCTCACTCTCCGGCCACCATTTGTCACCTGCTGTAGTAGAGGTGAGGTCCACCCTCTGCTCACGCCATCCCTCCTCTGCCGTCACGGAGCTCCCCCTTGAGACAGTGAGCCGAGGCAACTCCTTTCCTCCCACCAGCTGCTTTTTGGTGGTGTGCTTTGCCCTAGCCACGAGAAAGTAACTGCAACAGCTACGAATCCGATGTGCAATGATACGAAATAAAACTTGGGGCTGAGGAGATGGCTCAGTGGTTAAAGGTGCTTCCTTACAAATCCTCGTGGCCCAGGTTCGATTCCCCAGTACCCAAATGCACAATGTGGTGGACACATGTGTTTGGAGTTGGTTTGCACTGGCAAGAGGCCCTGGTGTGCCTATGCTCATATTCTCTCTCTCTCATAAATAAATTAAAATATTTTAAAAACTAAAAAATAAACTTGTCACAGCAAAGGAGGCTAAGGGATATCCACTCTGCTGTCCATTCTTCCCTTCACCTCCCCCCACCAAGCTCCCATCCACTCCAAAATTCAATGTCACTTTTCCTTCCTTTCATTTCTTGGCCTTACGCGTTCACCAGATGTGACCGCATCCCTAACTATGATAGTGCTGGATTTCACTGTTTTCACGGTTAACAGTACAGCTTTGACCTCTTCGGTCTTTCGTGTCTCATCTTTACCCTGCGGGGATGCATGTGATTTTAACTCCTTCATAATCACCAGTTAACAGCGTGGTCCACTGGGTGAATGGACCAGTCAGTGTGTCCATTCTCCTGTTGGTGGCACCTCTATGACCATCTGAGACACGACTGCTCCAGATGTCCTTGTGTGTATTTCCTGGGTCCCCAAACCGGACTTCCTCTAGCGACACAGTGCTCTTTCCATACCTCTGTCCCAAGCAGGTTCAGATGACCCTTGGTGCTGCCATACTGGGCACTCAAGGAGGGACAGCATAGGCCCAGGCCACCCTGCAGTCACTTCCTGGACTCAGCAGCCCCTGCGCCCCACACTGGGAGTCAACAGTACTGCACCCTCCAGAGGCTACTAATTAGGTCACACTAGGGGAAGCTCTCTCAGTGAAGGGTGTGCTCTATTTGCTTCAATGCTTATGATAGACAACTTGGGGTGACAGAACCCCAAAGTGAATAGCTTTCTCTTGACTAAACATGAGAATTGTCCTTAGGCCTGTAGGAGAAAATCTATGTCATTTCTCTTTACTACAGCTCAGAAACATTAAAAGGCTCTGGCCTTTCTTTATTGCTGCCCTCTTTGGGAGGGCACCCCCTTCTGAAAATTCCAAGAGAATTAAGGTGTCTGGGAAGATTACCCTTTTCTGGAAATCCTGACCACAGATACCTGATGTCAGGACTGAACTAGGTAGACTAGCCACCTATCCAGGAGTCTCATAAAATACCCCAACCAGAGTCTTGAGGCTGACTTCTCAAACCTCTCTGGGCAAGAGTTATGTCTTTCTTGCTTCTCTTAAGCTTCTGTTCTTTAAATCTTACCCTCCTAAAGCTCCAAACTATCATAAAATTTTTGTGAACATTTCTCTCTGGTCTGTGAATTTCATTAATCAAATTCATAAGATGTAAACCCAAAAGCCTCTGACTCAGTGAAAGTTTTGTGACTGTTGAGTTTTCCAGCTCCATAACTCCTGAGTTACTGTCCACCCAAGAGCTAAGAAAGGCCCCATTGCTCTCAAGACACCCCAAAATTTCCATGTCACTTAGACCAAGGAAGCTGTGTCCAAGCTATTAGACCCACTATCTGAGCTGTCTGACCACTTGGACACTTTTAGCTGTTGGTGAGTTTTCCCTTGGCTGGGCAGAGGGGAGGGCCCCCAGGCCTCACTCTCCGCATGGGCTCTGTGTCCCCTCCAGTTCCCCACAGGGCAGGAGCTCTTTCAACTTTCTTTGCTCTCTTTTCTTTCCATGGTTTTCTCAGGCCCTCCACATGGGATCTCTAGCCACATGGGTGCCTTTCCTTGGTTCTGTACTTTCCTAAATAAATATAGTAATTTAATAATTAAAATTTTTAGGGCTGGAGAGATGGCTTAGCAGTTAAGGCGCTTGCCTGCAAAGCCTAACGACCTAGCTTCAATTCCCCAGTACCCACATAAGCCAGATGCACAGGGTGGTGTGTGCATCTGGAGTTTGTTTGCGGTGGCTAGAGGTCCTGGCATGCCCATTCTCTTTCTCTCTCTCTCCCTCTCTCACTCTCAAATAAATAAATAAATAAAATATTTTTAATTATAAAAGAATACAAAAAAAAAATAATTTTTCCTTTTCACCCTTTCTATCTCTGCTTTGGATCCTGACCCAAATCCTAAGTATGCTTGCTCAAACACCCTGGGCTCTTTCGCTGTTCTTCTGAAGAGGCCTCCACCCCATGCCATGTTGCTCCTGGGGGACCCCCATTACAGAACATGCCTGATTTCTGGATCCTAACTCAAAAGGCAGGACGTTCTCTCTTCCTCTTATCCATTTCCTCCCCCCAGCAGATGCCGAGATTTATAGCTTGCCTATAATTAGTGTATGCCGCAAACACTAATAAAATTCTCCTCAAGCTTTCTTCTGTGTCCGCTTCTAAATTATTTTGTTAATGAGACCAAGAACCCATGAAGGGGAAGCTGGCTGAAACCTGCACTTTCAAGAACCCCTTTTATTTGTAATTCCCAGCGTCCTCACAACAGCCCAGTTGAGACAGGTGCTGTTATGAGCCCGTTCTACAGATAAGAGACGGGAGCTCCAGAAGCCAAGCATCTTGCCCAGAATAAGTGGAACGACTGCCTCAAATGGCCTGGCTCGGTGCCCAATCACCCCCACTAGCCCTGACTTAGTTAACATTCCTTCACTTGCAAGAAAAATAGCAGAACCCTGGAGGGGGGGCAGGAGTGGCCACTGGGGTCCTGCTGAGCACAAACTCTGCAGCTTATAGCCATCCATTCTGTCCACGTCAGGAATCCTAAGAAGGCACATCTCCCCACCCTGTCAGAATGAGGCTCAGGGACCAGGGAAGGGCTCTAAAACTAGGAAACACAATGTGACTTAACATGAGACAATCCTGTACTGCTTGGCCTAGCCTTTGGCTGCATGGCCTCTCTTTTAGACCCCCCAATCTCCACCTACACCTGAACTCCACCACCCCCAAGGGCTCCAGCCAAGGCCTGAGCTTCTCCTCAGTGAATCCGGGTCAGACAGCGGTCAAGCAGCTACTTTGAGAGCCAAGCAGATGAAAATCTGAAAGAAAAAAAAAAAAAAGAAAGAAAGAAAGAAAGAAAAAGAAAAGAACCAAGTCAACCTGTTGGCCAAAGAAACTCAATCCCATTCAGTCCCACCCCCAGCACTGGCGGGGTGACAGAGAAGAAAGGGAACTTTCATAGATCTGCCCTGCTGCTGGGCAAATGTAGCCTGCCAGCACCCTACTCCTCCCCCAAGAGGCCTCACAGAACCTACAGCTCTTTCAGAGAGAGCCTGACAGCCGGCAAGGTTGGAGGGGGGTGAGTAAGTCTTGGGGGAGATGGGATGTAAGAGGAACGTCAGTATGAGCCTCGATCAATGAATGGCTTTAAGGTCAAGGCTCTGGAAATTTAAATTAGAAAAAAAAATATACCAGTGCAAGTTTGATCTGGAAATTGGCTCATGGACAGATTAAATTTAGGAGTAACTGGGGCAGATATACACGGAAGAATGTTCCTTTAATAAGCCTGTCTTTATTTAATTGCTGCATAATTTACTGGGCCGGAAAAAAAAAAGTCCTGGAGGTGACTTTATATATCATGATTCAGTGATGGAATGAGCCTTGACAAGCCATTTCGGACCAGCTGGTGCAATCGGTTCTCTGCTCTGGTCCTTGTCATCTTCATGGGACAAGGAGCAGATAGATCAACGGCCAGGATAGCCCTCGATGCAGGTTCTCAGCAATTCTGCTCGGGCACAGTTTCACTTTAACAAGTCTCCTTGTGAAAGGGAACCTCCTGGAACGGGCCACACTGACTTAGGTGCAGCTTCCTCTTGGCACCTGGGCACCACCTCCCTCCGTCCAGTTCTAGAAGCCCTCCTTCCATCCGTCCACCATCGCTCAGCCATTCAGACTTCACTCAGCAGTGCTGACACACGGTCAGTGAGTGGAGGAGACGTGATGCTGAGAGTAGCCACAAGCATCTCACTCTCTAGGGAGGGAGGCAGAGCTTCACCAAGTGATTCTCTCAGCTCTGACTTTTTCATGAGTATTTTTATTTTATTTGTTTCATGAATATCTCATGAAATAAAAAGTGATGAAGACTCAGTTCGGGGTGGGGGTTTGATGGGACACTGTGGTTGTCTGAATGGAAAGTGTCCCCCATAGCCTCATGTGTTTGTGATTAAGCCTCATGCTTAGTCCCCAGCTGGTGGAGCCTTTGGGAGGTGGAGCCTTGCTGGAGGAGGGGTGTCACTGGCGGGACCATGGGATTTTAAACTCCAGCCCTGCTTTCCAGAGCTAGTGAGATGGTTCTCTATGTCTTCCCAGCTGTTGTGGAGATGTGACGTCCAGCTGTCTGATCCTGCTCTGCTTCCTCTGCCGTGATGAAACTTCCCCTTGAACTGCAAGAGGGAAATAAGCCATTTCCTTATATAAGTTGCTTCTGGTCAGATGTTTTGTCCCAGTAACTAGAAGGTAACCACTACACTTCTTTACATTACATTTTTTTGATATTTTGTCACCACAAGGAGAATAATAACTAATAGAAATGTGTTTATTGGGGCTAGAGAGATTGCCTAGTGGTTAAGGTGCTTGCTTGCAAGGCCCAAGGACCCAGGTTCAGTTCCTCAGTACCCATGTAAGCCAGATACACAAGGTGGCACATGCATCTTGAGTTCGTTTGCAGTAGCTGGAGGCCCTGGAGCACCTATTCTCTCTATCTGCCTCTCTTGTCTCTTTCTCTCTCTTCTCTCTCTCTCTCAAACAAATAACCTTTTTTTAAATAAATGTGTATTTTTTGTTTTATATTACAATGGTACTTTAATAGTCACAAGACTCAACACTTCAAAAAAATCACCAATAAATAACAAAAGTGGAATCCTTACCAATGTTACCACAGACATAATGTTCAGCAGAGGATCACTACACCAGAGTAAGACCCTGAAGACACCAGAGAAAGCAATACTTGTGTTTGTTGGGCTGGAAGATGTCTCAGTGGCTCAAGGTGCTTACTTACAAAGTCTGTCAGACAGGTTTGATTCCCCCATACCCACATAAAGTCAGATGCCCATTCTCTCTCTCTCTCTCTCTCTCTCTCTCTTCTCTGATTGCAAATAAATAAATAACTTTTTAAAAAAGAAATGTTTATTGAGACAGCCTCATCCTAAGTTAAGTTGCATTGATATCAGAATTTTTTGCATTTGTAATTTTTCTATAAACCTAAAACTGCTCTAAAATTAGATAAGCAAACAACGATGAGATATTATATTAGGGAACCTGATCTACACCTCTGAGGGCCATCCTCAGAGATGCTACCTGAAACTGCTCTGGCTGGCCATCGGGCACAGTGCCCACCTGCAGCTCTCCTCCCCCGCTATCCAGCGAGTATCTGTCATGAGACCTCATCACCTGTTACATCCGTGATGGGGGGTTTCACTCCCCGAAGGGGTGTAGCAGATGGGGAAAGCAAAGAGAGAAGAATGTGTATAATTGGAAACAGTAGAGTTGGCATAATACTGAGTTATATTTTTGCAAAACAAAAATATCCCTCGTTTCACAATGAGAATTGTGTGAAAACTACACACCGTGTTCTTGGCTGATGAATGCTCAGGCAACGCTTGTCCCTTGGACATGAAGAAGGGGAGCCTTTGGCATGTTTAGTAAAAGGAGACCAAAGTAGAGAAGTTTGGAAAATAGCAGACCATCTCATGTGAACTAAACTTCACTCAGTAAACAAATAACGTGATGCTTGTTAGCTAGAAAAGTCAAGAGCAGCTCAGTAAGTTCAGGACACATGCTTAAGCCATGAGTAATAAAGTCACAAGGACAGCATGTGTACCCCAACCAGAACCACAAATGTGATGACCTTTGTTGCTCACAGGGTCATGCAGAAGGGTCCAGAGGACATTGGTAACATTCCTTGGGAAACCAGAACTCACGCGTAGGTCAGGTCATCAGTGACTGTATTGGTTAGCTTTTTGATGGCTGTAACAAAATACCTGAGGTCATCAACTTCAAAGGAGAAAAAATTTCTTTGAGCTCAGGATTTCAAAGAGTTTTTAGTCACCGACTTCAGGCCCTGTTGCTCTGGGTCTGTCAAGACAGCACATGGAGGCCAGCATCCCCTCCAAGGGCACAGCCCCAATGACATCACTTCCTCCCACTAAGGGAGGCTCTACCACCTCTCAATAGTGTCACACGCTGGGGAATCACGGTTTTACTAGGTTTCTGTTGCTGGGACAAAACACCTAACAGAAATCAGTGTGAGGAAGGAAGGGTTTACTTCAGGTCACAGTCCATCATGGTGTGGAAAGCTTGGTGGGAAGAACTGGAGGCAGCTGGTCACATCCTGTCCATGGAGAGGAAGCAGAAAGTAATGAATGCTGCTGCTCAGCCAGCTCTCTCCTTTGTATCCAGCCCAAGACCCCAGCCAACGAAATGGTGCCACCCACAGGGAAGGTGGGTCTTCCCACCTCAATTAGCCTAATCAATATAATCCCCTCACAGGTGATTCCAGGTCCTGTCCAGTTGACAATTGATATAAACCCTCACAAAGCCTTTAGAACATGGGCCTTTGGGGGGACATTTCAGGTCCACCTCACAGCAGTGAGCCACCCTCTGTCTTTGCGGCATGAGTGGGACAGTGGCCGTGGGACCTCTCAGCTTTGCTCCAGAAGTTAGCCTAGCCCGTGATCTGAATGCAGCCACAGCCACTAGCCCAGGACCCAGAGTGCGAGTTCATCATAGTGCTGCAACACGGGACCCTGACCTGATGAGCAGAGACCCAGACGCCTATAGGGGCTAAAAGAAGTTTGCAGAGCAATAAACAGAACAGCTATCAAACATCTGCAGTGAGACTGCTCTACTGAAGGAACTGTGTGTTTAACCTGAACTAATGCAATTAGGTAAAAAACAAAACAAAACTATATATATAACCTCCACGTGTGCGAGGGGCCACCCCTTTGGATGTTGCAGAGGAAGATGGTTCCCTAAAGTGCTCTGACTTCTCTCCTGATTTATCCCTTCAACAAACAAATACGTATGGGAAAGGGGGGAGGAAGGAAGAGGGAAGGGAAGGAGAAGGTCAGGAATAGGGAGGGAGAGAGGAGAGAGAGAGCAGCAGAGAAGGAATGACAGAGAACCAGGCTGGACCCTTGCTGGCCTTGAGGAATGAAAGTCACCAATCCATCTAAACTATAAGGAGCCAAGGGGGAAAGTCACAAGTCCTCAATTCCCTGGTATCTGGTTCTCATAAGGCTCTGTTTACTTTCCAAAAAAAAAAAATGAAGAAGAAGCAGAAGGAAGGGTAGAGAGATGGGAGGAAGAGAGGGAGGAAAGGAAGTAATGAGGAGGACAGAAAGAAGGAAGGCAGGCAGTACAACTGTCCTGGCAGAAATGCAAATGTTCTAAAGACACTTGCTCTCCTCCCTTTGGCACTCAGACTCTTGAAACAATTGTCCACAAGGAAGTGGAATTTCCCCAAGAACCCTGTGGTGGGAGATGAAAGAGGCTGAAACCTGTTACCAGCCAGAGGAGGAACTTGTCACCTAGAAAGAACTTTCATACAGTTCTGACAACTTGTCAGACCATGTCTGTCAGTTATTTTCTCTTTCTATTTGTGAATACCTGACCGGAAGCAAGTTAAGGAAAGAGTCTATTTTGGCTTATGTTTTATTTCATTGATTTTCATGGAGGTGTGGCATGGGGTGGGGAGTTGAAGACCAACTAGATTTCACTTAGGTGGCCTTTATACCCTCACTCTGCTCATGCCCCAGCTGGGAGGTGTTAGCAGAGCAGTTTGTGCGCCCTCGCAGTGGGAATGACTGACAAGGAGGGCATTACATCTTGTGAGACAATGAGGATCTGGGCCTAGTTTGAGCATGTTTGTAATGTTCACAGCACTGACGGACAAAGGACAGAAAGATGAGGAAGGAAGGTTGAACAATGGTGATCTGTCTGACAAGCCTGGGATGACCTTGACTGCAAGGTGAGGAAGAGGAGCCTCGAATCAGCTGTCACCTGCTTCCCTACAGAGCATGTGTCATGCTGGACAGAGGGGCTGAGCCCAGCTCCACGCTCCCCTCAAAGCTCAGGGGCTCGTCTGAGGGATGCCTGCACCAAGCACTAGACAACTGCAAAGTGAGGCCCAGGCCAGCCCTCAGCAAGGACAGGCTGGCCTGCCATGCGTATCACTCAGGTGGGGCCAAGCACAGATGAACAAGCGGACAGAGCAACTGTGTGGTGTCCTGAGATGCTGTGGAAAGAGCAAGCATCCCAGAGCCCTCCTGGATTCTGGGAGAGGCAAAATAAAAACTGTACTTCCGCCAGCCAGGTCAAATGAACCAACGGATGCAATAGTGGCACATCTGTCATGGTGGAAACCAACTGCCCTCTAATTGGACTGGAGGCCCTACATGGGAGGGAATACATCCCTGATACTGAAAACCTACAATAGGGGTAGTCATGAGCCCCAGGGGTGTAATGTTTCCTGCTGTCTGGCTAAATGTATATACTATGCTCATCAAACTGCCCAGTAAGCACTTCTCTTAATGTTCATACCCATATATTAATGCTACTCTCACTTTTGGTAGAGAACCTTCTCTTTTCAGATGGCAGTGACCTTGGGATGACTCAGAAGGCACCACGGTGCTGGGAAGAAGTGATAGGAATGCTCAGCACTGCAATATCTCTATCACACCTTCCAAGGCTCAGGGTCCATTATAGGAGAGGTGGTGGAAAGAATGTAAGAGCCAAAGGAAGACTTCTTACAAAGTGCTCCCCCAGACAGAAAATGGCCTGGATATCCATGACCTCACAGTGCCTGACACTACCTACATAAGACCATCATAATAGGAGGAAAGGATGATGACATCAAAATAAAAAAGAGACTGATTGAGAGGGGGAGGTGATATAATGGAGAATGGAGTTTCAAAGGGGAAAGTGGGGGGGGGCATTACCGTGGGATATTGTTTACAATCATGGAAGTTGTTAATAAATAATAATAATAAAAAAAAAAACTGTACTTCCCAGCCGAGTGTGGTGGCGCACACCTTTAATCCCAGCACTCGGGAGACAGAGGTAGGAGGATTGCCATAAGTTCAAGACCACTCTGAGACTACAGAGTGAATTCCAGGTTAGCCTGGGCTAGAGTAGGACCCTACCTCGGAAAAAAAAAAAAAAAAAAAAAAAAAAAAAAAAAACCTGTACTAAGCCATTCCCTATGAGGAGACCCAGGCCAAGTCCTGACTTTGTGACCTTCCTGCTGGGGACCGGTTCCCCTCCTTCCACAGCCTGTCATGTCCTAACTAGGAGACTACAGGAAAAGGAATTGGCCTGTATGAGTCTTGTCAATAAAATAGAGTTACAATGCTCACCACCTATCGTCAGCCCACGAGACAGGCAGGGAATATGTCCGGGGCCAGTGCTTCCTTTCAAAGCTGGCCAGAAGCAACAGCCTGGCCTGCGAACTGGTCAGAAATGCTAAATCCTGAGTGCGATCACTGGCCCCTTGACTCAGCTTCTCTGGAGAGAGGTCCAGCAATCTAAGGAGACCACATGGGAGTCAATGTGAGTGAATTTGCACAGCACTTCAGTAAGTGATTACTGATAGTTTTAAAAAGAATTATTGATAGTCACTGAGTACAAAAATAAAATAAAAAAGAATTCTTGGGCTGTAGAGATAGCTTAGCAGTTAAGGTGTTTGCCTGTGAAGCATAAGGACCCAGGTTCGGTTCCCCAGAACCCACATAAGTCAGATGCACATAGTGGTACATGCATCTGGAGTTTGTTTGCAGTGGCTAGAGGCTCTGGCGTGCCCATTCTCTCTCCTCCTTCCTTTCTCTCTACTAAATAAATAAATAATTTTTTTTAAAAAATCTTTTCCGCTGGGCGTGGTGGCGCACGCCTTTAATCCCAGCACTCGGGAGGCAGAGGTAGGAGGATCAGCGTGAGTTCGAGGCCACCCTGAGACTCCATAGTGAATTCCAGGTCAGCCTGGTCTAGAGTGAGACCCTACCTCGCAAAAACGAAAAAAAAAAAAAAAAATCTTTTCCAACTGAGTCACTCCTAGTGGACATACCTGGGAGTCCTGGTACCTACTTGGTTGAAGACCTCAGGCAAGCAGGTTGCCCTCTGTGGACCTCAGTTTTCACATATTGGAAATGGGATTGACAGCTGACTGGAAGTTTGCTACAAAGCATCTTACATAAAGCCCTTGTCTTGGAGATGGGGATCTTGGAATTGCTTAGTCATCGGAGCTTATGTCACTACCATTACTATCATAGTGGTGGCTGTTTTCTTCTTAAAGCGAATGCCAAAGATTTTTGTTTCTAAGAAGAATCAAAATTCTCTGGCATGAGTCCCTACCCACATGGCAATCAGTCCTCAGATAAGGTTCCCATGAGCCTTGCAAATCAGTTGCCAGAGGGCCTCTGGTGCCCTATGGCTGGGAGACCCCGTTTGCAGAAGGCGAGGATTTCAATTACCCCAGGGTCACAAAAGAGGGCCGTGAGGCACCATATGGCCCTGGCCTGGCTGCCCTGTTGTCCTACATGCTCCTGTGACATTAACATAATATCCCTTCGAAAAGTGATTCCAGCGTCACAGGCAGCAGAATGTCATTTGGTGGCCGCTGCTGCGCCAACTCCCATCGTGGTAATGACTAAACAAGCTAATCAAATCAGCACAAATTTGCACACAAGCCCAGCAGCTGGGCCCGGAACACCGTGGCTCCAGCACCATCCTGTGCGGTGGGGGCAGGAGCTGACTGATGGCATCGGGGATAGCGGGAGGGGGGTGGGAGCTACGCGGGGAGGGCCTTTGCACCCGGAGCAACACAGCCCCAGGTCCACGACCAACCAATAGAGGCACGGCAGCAAAAGGAGGTCCTGCATGTCAACCTCTCCAGTCTCACCGTGGGGCCTGGGGCATCATCATGTGTAGCCCCGTGGCTTCTGGAGAATGTGGGTTTCGATGCTACTGGGACCAAGCTGTGGCTCTGTCATTTGCTCTTTCCTGGAACAGAACACGTGGCATCACTGAGCTCTGTGTCCTCATTCTTACAAGTGGGACAGCGTCTGTCTGCTCTTCACTCTTGAGGCTGTGTGGAGGTTTTAGTGAAAGAATACACATGAAATTCGGTATGTAATATGTGACACGGTGTCAGCAAACAGTAGTTGTCATTACTATTATTATTCTTTCTAAAAAAAAAAATCATTTAAGGCTGGAGAGATGGCTTAGCAGTTAAGCACTTGCCTGTGAAGCCTAAGGACCCCGGTGCGAGGCTCAATTCCCCAGGACCCACATAAGCCAGATGCACAATGTGGTGCATGCATCTGGAGTTCGTTTGCAGTGGCTGGAGGCCCTGGCACGCCCATTCTCTCTCTCTCTCTCTCTCTCTGTCACTCTCAAATAAATAAATAAAAATCAACAAAAAAATCATCTATTTATTTGCACTTGTACACATGCATGTATGTGTGCAAGGGAGAGAGGTGTCAGAATCTTGCTGCTGCAAGTATACACCCATCCAGCTCTATGTGGGTGGATGGCTCAGTGTGGTGGTTTGATTCAGGTGTCCCCCATAAACTTAGGTATTCTGAATGCCATGTCCCCAGCTGATGGCAATTTGGGGATTAACACCTCCTGGAGGCGGCATATTGTTGGGGGTGGGCTTATAGGTGTTATAGCCAGCTACCCCTTGTCAGTGTTAGACCACACTCTCCTGTTCCTGTTGGCCACCTTATGTTGGCCAGAGAGTGATGTCCACCCTCTGCTCATGTTGTCGTTTTCCCCTGCCATGATGGAATTTCCCCTCGAGTCTATAATCCAAAATAAACCTCTTTTCCCTGCTCTTGGTCAGGTGATTTCTGCCAGCAATGCAAACCCGACTAGCAGCACTGGGGAATCGAATCTGGGTCAGCGGGCTTTGCAAGCAAGCACCTTTCACAGTTGAATCATCTCCCCAGACCCTTACTATTAATATTCTTGTTCAACAAATGTCACCCAGGACTTCCTGTGGACCGAGCCCAGGCGATATGAATAAAAAGCCAAGGATATCTCTGTTCTTACCTTCAAGGGACGCATAAAAAAAAAACTGGGGTGGCAGGTGAGTCACCTGTCTCATGGTTGGTGCTTCAAAGGAAGAGCAGAGCGAGGTTGCCCAGGTTTGGAGACCCAAGATCGGGTCCTAGAGGAGGTGACACTGCAGGTGAGTTTTGAAGCGTGGGTTGGGCTTGCGCAGTGGCCCAACCCAGAAGCAGGGGTCTCCTGAGGATGTGAGCTGGGCTAATGTCTATGGAACAGCATGTGAAGAGCAAGACCAGCCAGCTCAGGGCGTCCCAGGACAGCAGCTGTCTCCCTTGATCATAGATCCAGAAACTTACCATGCTAATGACTTACCACGCAGGAGTATAACAACAGTATCGCGTGGCAGCAAGTTTGCCACGGGGAGGGCACAAAATGTGACAGCTCTAACTTTGAGTGGCAGGGGTTACCAACCAAGAGGACATGAGATTATTATCACGAAATCCTTGCTGGGCTTCACTGAGGCAGGAACCAGGGGCAACCAGGACAGAGGGTCCCAGGGGAGGGGACACCAAAGGCTACAGGAGGTCCCCTCTGAAGCAGGAGCCAGATGCTTCCAGGGCAGTGGGTCCCATTGGCTCTCTCATTGAGACAGGGGAGAACCCAGGCACTGAGGGTGCACATGCTGAGTAGACAGTGGTGTCGACCCCGCAGAGGCAGGAGCAAGTACAGCGGCCAGAGCACCAGCAGCTCCAGGTTACGTGCCCCATAGGTATATTTGAAACCTAAATCAGTTTTATGTTTAAACAGTGGTTCTGGGCTGGCTGATAAAGTGCTTGCCTTGTGAGCATGAGGACCTGAGTTCAATCTCCAATAAATAAATAAACAGGGGCTGAAGAGGTGGCTTAGTGGTTAAGGTGCTTGCTTGCAAAGTTTAACAACCCAGGTTCAGTTCCCCAGTACCCATGTAAAGCCAGATGCACAAAGTGGCACATACATCTGGAGTTCATTTGCAGTGGCTAGAGGCCCTGACATGCCCATTCTCTCTCTCTCTCTTTTTCTCCTCCTGCAAATTTTAAAAATCAATATATAAATGAACTTTGGTTCCATCCCCAAGATGGCTCATTATGTATATGCAAATATTCCAAAAGTCAACACTCCAAATACTTTGGGTTAAGGTCGCCTAACCTCAGTGTTTATCTCCCAGGGCACTTGTAGCAGACAGCTTCAGATTCACCAAGATGAACTTCCAGACCAGGCACAGTTATGGAGGAAGGGATTTATTGAAGCTTACAGATCCAGAAGTTCCATAATGGCAGAAGACATTGGCCTGCTTTTTCACAGACCAAACACAGAGAGAGAAGCACAAGCCTAAAAGCCAAAAGCCACACAGCACAGCACACTTCAGGAACTCCAGCCAGGCTCACTTTGCATATCTTTAGACTGGAATCTCAAACCCACCACCACACCTTAAGATCCGCCCAGTGACACCGCCTCCAGCCAGGTGGCTGCAGATGCAAACTACAAACTGACAAAACACTGAATGTATTGGGGGCATCTATTCAAACTACCACAGCACTTTGGACATAAAATGAAGTAGTTCATTCAAAGTGCTCTGCACAGACGTGACTGAAGGAAACCACTTGCTAGAACATATATCATAATGATGCAATCAGCTGCAGCAGTGATTATTTGTATTGTTTTTGCAAAGATGGCAACTACAAGGCCCTGCGCCAGATGTAGCCACAGTGTGTCCTCTATTCTACCTTTTACGGGGCTGGTCTTATCTTTTCTTTTTTTAAGATAAATTGTCTTTTAAAAAAATATTTATTTATTTATTTATTTGAGAGAAAGAGAGCAGGGGGGGGTGGTCATGCCAGGGCCTCCAGCCACTGCAAATGAATTCCAGATGCATGCGTCCCCTTGTGCATCTGGCTTACGTGGGTCCTGGAGAATAGAACAAGGATCCCTTGACTTTGCAGGCAAACACCTTAACCGCTAAGCCATCTCTCCAGCCCCTGTTCTTACCTTTTGTCATTGTTCTTTTCGCTAAAGAAAAAACTATTTATGGTACCTATATGGTTTTATTTTTTAAATATTTTATTAATTAGGAACTCTATGAACAAACCGTGCATTGGTACCACTCACCCCCATTCCACTGAGGGCCCTCCTCAGTGGAGTTACCAGTACTCACCATGGACTTGTGATTGCAGCAGTGAGTCTCAAAGGCAGCAGAAAGCAGTGGCTCGGGTACACTTGTGAAGTCAGAGCCTACGTGGGTTCAAATTCCAGCTCCACCAGTTACTCTCAAGTAAGCTGGGCCAAGTGACTTCATCTCATCTGAGGGAGGGGGCAGAAATACTTGACCTAGAAAGCAGCTGTAAAGATAAAATGAGACCTGGGGAGAGTGTTTGGTGGTTAAAAGAGCTTGTTTGTAAAGCCTGCCATCCTGGGTTCAATTCCCTGGTACCCATATAAGGCCAGATGCAAAAAGTGATACATGAATCTAGAGTTCATTTGCAGTGGCAAAAGGCTCTACTGAACCCACACACATGTGCAAATAAATAAATTTAAAATGTATTTTAGGGATGGAGGAATGGCTTAGTGGCTAAGGCACTTGCCTGCAAAGCCAAAGGACCCAGGTTCGATTCCCTGGGACCCACATAAGCCAGGTGCACCAGGGGGCACACACATTTGGAGTCTGTTTGCAGTGGCTGGAGGCCTCGGCATGCCCCCCCCCCTCCCTATTGCACTGTCTCTCTCTCTCTCTCTCTCTCTCTTAAATAAATAAATTAATTAATTAAAAAATCAGTATGGTATTCAGTTGCAGCATCAGAAAATGCATTCCGATCTGGAGATGAGATCATCCTGTATTTTCTGGGTGGCACCCAACTCCAGTCACAAGTGTTCTTGTGAGAGGACACCCAGAGGAGAAGACAACAGGAGAGGGAGGAGGTCATGATGGGAGGCAGACCACATGGAATGATGCAGCCACGAGCCAAGCACTGCTTGCAACCACAGGGGCTGAGAGAGAAGGGAAGGATTCACTTCCGGAGCCATCACAGCAAGGTCAGCTTGGACTTCAGGCCTCCAGAACTGCATGATAACAAAGAGCTGTTTAATGGCACCCAGTGTTGCAGTTACCTTCTTGTTGCTGGTACAAAACACCCGACCAAAAACAGCTAATGGGAAAAAGGGTTTCATTTGGCTTACAATCTCAAGGGGAAGCTCCATGATGGCAGGGGAAAGCAGAGACTGGACACCACCTCCTGGACAAAATCAGGTGGACAATAGCAGCAGGATAGTAAGACAAACTAAAGCTGGCAAGCTAGGGCTGAGAAACCATCAAGATCTACCCCCAGAAACACACCTCCTCCAGCAAGGCTCTACTTCCCAAAGTGCCATCAGCTGGGGACCAAGCATTCAAAACACGTCAGTTTATGGGGCCACCTAATACAAACCCCTGCATCCAGTCTGTGGCCATCTGAGATGGACTGAGTGCCCACCCTCAGTTTCTCTCACTGAAACCACATCAGGTGTGGGTAACGTAGATAAGGAGCAGCGGACATTCTCATGGTACGGAGGGTTACACTGAAGCTCAGAGAGGTGGGAAGAGTGCTTGAAGCCTCACAATGAGCTTGATGGTGAGCTTGGAAGTTTTTTCTTGAGTGTTTTCTGGAACATTCCACCAATTGCCTACAGAGGCACTGAAAGGTTTGAGCTCAATTCTCTCCAAGCCAGGGCGGGTTTCCAGGGCCCAAGAGAAGCTTCTCCTCAGACCAGGCAGATGGTAGAATTGGGGGCTCTCCTGGAAAGGGGTGGCCCTCTAAGGCTATCTCCCTGCCCATCTGCACTGGTACCCAGCTCCACTGAATGTCCCAGAGGCCTCCATCCCTCCCTCTTCCAAACACACCAGTGAAGGACCAAGCCAGGGAAGCACATGGGTTTCCCAGTGAAATGTCCTGCTTTGGAAAACTTCATAATTTTTAAAATATATTATTTATTTATTTATTTGAAAGAGAGAATGGGTGCACCAGGGCCTCCAGCCACTGCAAAAGAGCTCCAGATGCAGGAGTCCTGGGGAATCGAACCAGGGTCCTTTGGCTTTGCAGGCAAGTACCTTAACTGCTATGCCATCTCTCCAGCCTCACTTCATGATTTGTATGAAATACCCCTACCTGGCAGTCTTATAATTCCCCTATACAGGGTGGTGTTTAACAAACACCAACAAGCCAACACGCCTCTACAGACACATCAGGAGCAGTTATGATTGTGCCTATGTGTGGCTGAATGAATTTGTCTTCACCAAGTGTGGTGGTTTGAATCCGGTGTCCTCAAAAAACCTCATGTATTTTGCATGCATGATCCCCAGCTGGTGGCAGTTTGGGAGGTGGAGCCTTGTTGGAGGAGATGTGTCGTTGCAGGGCAGGCTTACGGGTGTGATAGCCAGCTCCCCCTAGCCAGAGCTTCATTCACTTTCCTGCTGCTCTGTTCCACCTGCTGTGGCAGAGGTGATGCCAAGTCTCTGCTCATGCCGTGTTTTTCCTGCCATCATGAAGCTTCCCCTCAAGACTAAGCCAAAAAAAAAAAAAAGGAAAAGAAAAGAAAGAAAGAAAGAAAAAAGTTCCTCCCATCAGCTTTCTTTTTTTCTGAGCGTTTGTCCCAGAAACAGAAAAGTAACTGCAGCACCAAGTGTTATATCGTAAATATAAATTAATCAGAAGGCTCTGTGCTTTTCCCAACAGTCTTAGGGAAGCCCACTGCTCCTTACCCACCTCACTGGGAGGATTCTGGATTACTGCTCATTTTGGGAGGGAAGGGTGGGGGTTTGAGGAAGGGTCTGGCTCTGGCCCAGGCTGACTTGGAATTCACTATATAGTCTCAGGCTGCCCTTGAACTCATAATGATCCTCTTACCTCTGCCTCCCAAGTGCTGGGATTGAAAACTTGTACCACAATGCCCAGTTACTGCTAATTTTCAAATAGGATTGGCCAAGACTTGGGTGAAAGCCACCTCCTCTTGAACTAAGACACTTCCCATCTAGTCCCCACATGTCCACGTAGCACACCTCCTTCATTTCTATCACCTGCCGAGTGCTCTGCCGTATAAATTTTAGGGTGTGAAGACACACTTGATTCATCCTGGGGACCCTGTAATCTAAACAAGCTCTTATTTGGCCCCTGAGCTGGGGTGTGCCATAAACAGGAAGCAGGGAGGCCAGCACGTCAGCCGAATTAAACTTGCTTTTCTTAGCAAAGGGAAACGAGATCAATTTCAAGACCATAATGCCCAGGAGAATTCCAAGAGCACAAGCTGTCCTAAGTCGGCACAGGCGTCCTCATAATGAGGACATCTCCATTTTGACCATGTGCGGGAATCACGTGGGATCTGTTAAAATGCACATTCAGAGGCAATGGGCATGGGGTAAGGCCTGAGGCTTTTTAATTTCCAATAAACTTCAGGTCAGGGCAACGTGGGTCCTGGACACCCTTTCACAATAGCAAGGTTCTGTGGCATCATTGAACAGATGAGAGGACACTATGTCCGAATTATCTATGTACTGAGACAGCCACCTCCACCCCCCTAACCACCACCTCTCTTGCCTGGACAGAGATCTTAGGTCATTCAGTAGTTCTTAGGATTCACTTTGTCTGTTGTCACCACCAGCATTCCTCACTGCCTCATTTGGGTCCAGGAAAGGAAAATGTCATCAATGAAGGAGCCCGGGGAGGAGTGGGGTGGGATGGGGTGGGGTGAGGGCGAGGCAGCGCTTGGGTAGAGGCGGCAGGGTTTAGCCATTTAGCCTTTACAATTGCCTTCCCTGTCCCCACTCTCCATGACCCATGAATCCCCAGTGAATTGTCTCACAAAGACCAGGAAAGTGGGCTTCAAGCTCGTGTCAATCTAGGTCGCAAACCCTGACTTAGAAATGTCTTGCTTCCCACCTATCTGTCTGTTCAAGCTCACGTTCCTGGCCTGCATAGTATTTTTCCAGGCCCAGAAGGGGCTCTGCCTTCCCATGTGTCATGTGAAGCTTCTTCCCTGGGGAGATGCAAACACACGTCTCTTTGTCCCAGATGGGGCTCAGACAACGGACCAAAGCCTAACTGCGCCAAAATCCAGTGTCAGTGAGTCGGTTTGTTGACTGGGGTTATGACAGGAGCATGGTTGACTCAAAGGCAGCTGCATCACTGAGTCCCCCTTCTAAGAGTGAGTCTACCACTCCCTGGATAATCTAGCACCTTCCAAGATCACTTGCAGCTGGGGGAAGGGCAGAAAGGAACAAGCACTGGAATTACAGATGAGGGTCTTGTGACCCTCCCCGCCTCCAAGTGCTAGGGAATGTCAATAGCTCTAGACCATAGCCAGAGACCTGGCCATCACTGCCCTGTTCTCCTCTCACAGCTACCAGGATGAAGCATTGTCTGCTCCAAGACGGCACCATGTTATGCCCAGAGGAAAAGATGCCAAGCAACACCTTGGCAGGTATATCCGAGGAAGCAGAAGCAACCGGAGCACACCAGCAGCTCTCCAGGACTTCTCACCTGGGCTTGTTAACAGGAAGCACAGGACTAAACACAGGACATCCTAGGTTTGCTGGTTTTGTTTCTGCGGCCCTTCGATTCCCAGTTGCTGTCAACTGGGAGGATGAGATAGATCGTCAGCAACTCACGGCGCATCCACCCGGGAGAAGCTTGGTGGTACCAACGCTGCTGAACACAGATGGGCCTGTGGATGGCGTGGTGGTTGCTGATGTAGGCTAGGCTGCAAGGAGGGGTCCTCTGACACCCTGCTCCTGACACTTCCCAAAAGCAAAAAGTTTCTCTTGGGCCAGGAGGAATAGAGAGGCACCCACACACACACACACACACACACACACACACACACATGCACACACAAATAGCCACAGGCAAAGAAAGAAGATGGGGTGCTCAGCGCAGTCTGGCTGCCTGCTCTGCTATTCAAAGCGCCAGCTGCAGAAGGGGCTGGGGGGAGTTTGGGGAACTGCTCAGCCTAGGTAGACAGAAATAGCAGCTGACAAAATGCCCTTTATCAGCTGTTTCCCAGGAAACAAGGAGAAAAAAAATGCTTTTCATGGCCAGGCGATAATGGGAGGCTTGTTCTATTAGTCAACTTCTCATTGTTGAGACAAAATACCTGACAAAAGTCAGTTCGAGGGAGGAAGCGTTTAAGTTTCAGCTTACATTTCCAGGTTAGAGTCCATCATGGTGGGGAAGGCGTGGCGGGGCAGCCAAGAGCAACGGATGACGGGGCACAGCTGGCTGTCTTTTATCTATACAGCCCAGAACACCAGCCCTTGGAATGGTGCCATGCACCATTAAGGTGGGTCTCCCCACCTCAAATGAACTTAATCCAAATACTCCCTCACAAACAGGCCCATTGGCTAGCCTAATCTACACAGTCCCTCCCAGGTGATTCTACATGCTGGTGACTATATCAACCATCATACCTGCCCTGGGAGATAGCTCTCTTCCCCTGTCCCCTCTACACTGGGGAAAGCTATGTCACTGTTCCTGACACCTACTAGGAGGACTTCTGTAGGAGGAGGTCAGCTACTCAGAGGATCATCTTGCTAGCTTACCACCAGCCACAGCACAGAAAGTCTTTCTCATGGCGGGGGGGGGGGGGGAGAAGAATACTACTGGGATGGAGATGTGCCTCAGTTAGTAGAGTGTTTGCCTACCATGCACAAAGCCCTGGGTTCGGTTCCTAGCACTGCGTAAACCAAGCATCATAGTGCATGCCTGTAATCCCAGTACTGGAGGGAAACTTAGAGATCATCTTCAGTAGTAAATTATATAAAAGTTATTATTGGGCTGGAGAGATGGCTTAGAGGTTAAAGGCACTTGCCTACAAAGCCAAAGGACCCAGGTTTGATTCCCCAGGTCCCACATAAGCCAGATGCACAATATATATGCATCTCAAGTTCATTTGCTGTGGCTAGAGACCCTGGTGCACCCATTCTCTCTCTTTATCTCTCTCTCTCTCTCTCTCTCTCTGCTTGCAAATAAATAAATGAAATATTTTTTAAAAAATATTTTGATCTCTTAAGCACAAGTGAACTCATCAGTAAAATGAATAAATGAATCAAATGAATATTGGCTACCAATAAAATGGTAAATAGGACTAACTATGGTCAATCCCTGCTTTGAATCCAAGAAATCCCTGCTTTGAGTCCAAGGAGATCAAGAGACAGTTCCCAAAAGAAAATTTGGGGTGTCTTTGAGAGCAATAAAGCCTTTTCTCAGCCCCTTGGTGGGATTTTAACTTGGGAATGACAGTGCCAGATACTCACAAATCATCTAAAACTTCCACTGAGTCAGGGACCTCCAGGTTCTTGTCTCATGAATTTGATGAATGAAATCCACAGACCACAGAGGGTGAGGTTTAGAAATCTTATTATAGCTCTTAAGATAAGGCAAGAAGGCAGGGCTCCTATATAGCAGGAAGGGTGTCCAGAAATATGTATTTTAGGAAAGAAAGTAAAGCAGAAAGTTCCTATTTGGAAAGGGTCCCGATAGGTCTAGGAGCCCAAAGAGAGGGACAGAGAAATGCACGGAATGCTTACTAACTGGGGAGTTAGCCAGCGCTGAGGACCCCCTCCTGTGGGCTATGGATTTTCCTGGTTAGATCATTTTGACTTGGGGTTTCTGTTTCAAACTATACAAAGCATCCACATGGATATAGAGATTGTAACTGGCTTTTCCAACTCAAGTGTTGACTCGTTCAGCTATACAAGGACAGAGTGAAAATCCTTGTAATCAGAGGGCAGCTGAGAGGCGTCTCCATGACTCCAAAATGTATTCCTGGGCCTGGGGAGGTGGCTCAGCTGTTAAAGGCACTTGATTGCAAAGCCTGTTGGCCCTGGTTCAATTCTCCAGTACCCACATCAAGCCAGATGCAAAAAGTGGTGCATCTGTCTGACATTCATTTACAGAGGCAAGAAGCCTTGGCATGCCCCCCCCCCCCCGACACACACACTTGTATAAATAAATAAACAATTTCAAAACATGTATTCCTGGTTATCCCTGGTGTCTGAATCCCCATTCTAACAAAACATTGTTCTCTTTGCATAGGTAAATAGTACGGGGATGGGATGATACCCCTAAGTGTACGAGAACTAATCTATCTCTTTCCTCTGAGAACGTGGCCCCAGTGTTCTTACTGGAGAACAGATGCTAACATAAGAATAGATGTGCGGGCGGGTGGGGGGGAGGGCGAGGGGGAGTGAAATGTTACTGCGTTGGTTGCTGCCTGCCTGGCGCCTGCAGGGAGTCACAGCAGTCACAGTGCTGCTGCACGTGGCTTCCTTGAGGACAAGGTGGGATTCACCTGGGTGCACCTTGCAACTGGTACACGTTGGGTACTAAAAAGCATGTCCCGGATGGGTGTGGATCCACAGAGCGGGAACCATTGTGGCCGGGATGACAGTATGCTGAAGACACACTCAGACTCCTTTCTTTGGCGATCACACTATTGATACGATGGTCTCCCAGAAATTGGAATTCCCCCAGGAATCTCTCACCGTGGGAAAAAGGAAAAGGCCGAAGTGTGGTGACAGCCAGAGGAGCGACTTGTCATCCGGAAGGAGGTTTCACACAGTTTCAGACATTATGTCGGACCACCTTGCAGGAGAGACTTGAGCTGAGACGTCATTAGGGTTGGGGGGTCCCACTGGACCTCTTTATTTGTTTGTCTTCCCAATGTGTCTACACAGAATAAATCTCCTGTTATAAAAATTTAATTTAATTCAATTTGCGCGCGTGTGTATGCTTTCCAGGGTCTCTTGTTACTGCAAACAAATGCTCATCTGGCTTTATGTGGGTGGCTAGGGAATTGAACCCCAGCCAGCAGGCTTTGCAAGTGAAGGCCTTTGACCATTCCCCAGTCCCTAAACCTCTTTTTCTGCTTTTCACTACTGCTCTCTTAAATTGGTGTGCTAAGGACCCATGACTGAGCCCAGCCAGTCAGGGCTGCCTGGGCTCTGTTTCTAACTCTAACAGCTCTGATAACAGTAGGACTCTCAGAAAGGCATTCTAAATAAATTCCAGGCAGAATAAAAAGCCCAAAGAAGGATGGGAGCAGCTTGGTTGATCCCAGAGTGGGAGAGTTTATTTATTTCTTTCTTTCTTTCTTTCTTTTTTTTTTTTTTTTTTTTTTTTTTTTTTTGGTTTTTCAAGGTAGGGCCTCACTCTAACCCAGGCTGACCTGGATTCACTATGTAGTCTCAGGGTGGCCTGGAACTCACAGTGATCCTCCTACCTCTGCCTCCCGAGTGCTGGGATTAAAGGCGTGCGCCACCACGCCCGGCTTTGGGAGAGTTTATTTCTAAAAAAGCTAGGCTATACACGGAGCCAAAGTAGCTCTTCAGCTTCTCGCAAAAGGGCCCCAAGGGTAAGGTAGCTGAAATAGAGCGGTGGCAGAAGGGGGCTGTGGCAGATAAGGGTGTGGGAGTCCTCCCTCTTAGGAGAACTCCCAGGGCTGGAACATGACTCCCTAGAGTAGAGCTCTCTTGCCCTGCCCAAGGCTCACCCCCATTGTGGAAAAGCAATAGAAAGAATGTGAAAAGGTAATGTTTCCTGCTCTGACAGGCCTGGTTCATCTGGGGTCTTGCATGCTGAGATTCCAATTTCAGACGCTGACTCCCTGGTGAGCCCCAGCATAGACAGGCTGCCCAGTGTCCTTATCTCTCACGCAGGGATAAACAAGGCCCTAACTGTTTCCTATCTTTTTCTCCTATACAGGATCCAGTCCCTTCCATCCTCCTAAGTGACGCCTCGGGTTCAACACCCTGCCTTTCCCATCTGTGGCTGGAAGATAATGACGCTGGTTTGCATTGTGTTTTCAGACCTTGTGACACAGGAATGGTCTTTCTTTCCTATCAAAGATAGGAAAAGGGGGAGGGGGAAGGGAGGGCTTTCTAACGAGTGCCCGAACTTCTTTTCCTTGAATAGAAGTGGGAAGGAATGAGGGCAATGTAGAGAAGCAGCCTGGAAGCCCCTGAAACCAGGCCAAGGTAACATTCGGTCACAGACTACCATTTGCCTAGTGACCTCTTATGGCTGTGGCTGAGTCTGTGGGGCCTTGTGTACTGCAAAGCTGGGAAGGAGGAGTTTGTTCAACCCCGTGGCCCTGCGATGGGTTCTCTGTCCCAGTGTCCCTGATGGCTGACTCATATCTTCATTTCTCTTTGATGAACAGGCCACCACTAGGCCAAGGTGACTACAAACCCTGGCACTGCAAGCTCCCATGGACTCCTGCATGGCCCTGTCACAGGAGCGAAGCTTCTCACTTCCCATCCCCCCTACTCTGATGACTGCTGACAAAACATAAATCAATCTGGGCTGGAGCGATGGCTTAGCAGTTAAGGGGCTTGCTGGCAAAGCTGTAGGATCCAGATTTGATTCCCCAGTACCCATGCAAAAGCCAGATGCATAAGGCAGAATTTGTTTGCAGTGGCCAGAGGCCCTAGTATGCCCATTCTCTCTCTCTCTCTCTCTCTCTCTCTCTCTCTCTCTCTCTCAAATAAATATATAAATAAATAGAATATTTAAAAAAAACAAACACATAAACAAAAATATAAAATAACTACTGGACAGAATCAACAGCAGGCGAGCTGGACAGGTAAAGGGGAGTAAGACAAGCTAAGGGAGGAACAGGGGAAGGTTTGACGCAGGCGTTCTCCTCTGCCACTCAGAGTGACAGACAAGCACGGCAGCCATCCAGGAAGTCATGGGAGCCCCAGCTATTAATAGGCCGTGGACTGGGGCCCAGCTGTGTCTTTTCTGACACACGCATATAAAGAAGGTTGTCCAGTGTAAAGCAACTCGGAGGCTCTGATTTGCCAATATAAATTTGGGGCTGCTAGAGGTGTGAGTCGGAATCCAGGGCACACACACTGAGATTTCCCCATTCTTGTATCCCGGGACAATGAGTTGCACCAGGGAAACATGGTAAATAATAGAGATAGGGACGGTACATTCAAAAGGGAAAGGCACTCCTGAGAATAGAGTGGTGTGTGGGAAAAGACATACAGTCCAAAACACTGGGCCAGGAGTCCTGTGACCCTTTATAGCTCCTTTACCTAGCACTCGTCTTCTCCCATGTCTGTATATCACGGGCTTTTGTCACACAGGCTGTGTTTGTTGCATGTAACCCAGGTGTGGGAGAATTTCCAGTCTTCCTCTGTTAATTACCTTTTACCTGTTAGGTCATACACACTGTTCCTTTAAGTGGATGGATGGTCCTAAGGAGACAAAATAGCCAAGCCTCCCTGAAGTTAACTTGACCCCAGGTACAGGGTGTGACCCAGGACCAGATAATATTCAGATACATGACTTTGTAGCCTCCCCAGTAACCCTACTAACACCAGAGTCCCAAGGTCTTATCACTAAGGTATTATCTCTAGTTAGAGGCTCCTCTCCTTAAAGGGTGGTTAAAATAAAGACTTCTCTTCATCCTGATAAATTCTGCCTTTGACCATCTTCAGGCTTGCCCACCACAGAGTGTCCAGTGCCCATAAAAGAATTCCACCTAAACATCCATCTCAGCATCTCTCCATTTGAACTGGATCAGTCTGTATCATTATCTATAGATGTTACCTTCACATTGTTGGGACTCTGTGACACCCAGCCACAAGCAGCTGCTGGGAGGATAGGGTTTATTTCAGGCTTATAGTTTTGTAGGGACGTTTCATCACGACAGGGGAAGCATGGCAGAGCAGAGGCTGGGCATCACATCTTGCCACAGGAGCTGGGAGGAAGCAGCAAGAGAGTGAGCTAGCTAACACGGGCAAGCTGGGCTAATAAGCCTCGAGGTCTGCCCACAATGACACACCTCCTCCAGCAAGGCTCCACCTCCCAAACTGCCACAAACCGGGAAGCACCCATTCAAAATACATGAGGCTATGGGGCACAGCTCATTCTAACCACCACATTGCCATATGTTAATCTTGATCCTTCTCTCTCTCTCTCCATATCCCTTCACTCCTGCCACAGGGCGAGGGTTCTGAAGGATATGGGTTGTAAGTCTGTATCACAATTGCAAGTTTATCCTGGGTGGTTATATTACTAGAATTTTTAGGGTCAAAACCTGTGCCCAGGCAGCTCTAACAAGCTAGGCTCAGCCACCCATCCTCAATATGCCAATTAAAGAGGCCAGTGATGGTGCAAAGCAAAAAAGAAAGGAGTTCTATTTAACGCGGCACACTGAGAATGATAAGAGAGAGAGAAAGAGAGCACAGCAGGCTGGTTTGTTCAAAGGCAACTAAGACAATGCCCTTTAGAGTTAAAGCTTTTATTAGGAGACTTGGAAGCACCATGTCCTGACATAGTGGGGTCTGAAGCCAGAGAGGGAGAGAAAGGTTCTGACAATCCAAAAACCAAGTGATGTGTTTCTACAGGGAGGGGGTGTGTGCAGGCACGGACCCATGAGAGAACTCACAGATACTGCGGGCAGTGGGAGATAAAGGTCTCTAGTCCGTCAAGGTCTCTACAAAGGAGGGGCTCTTCTGCACTGTCCTGATCTTCGATGGGAGCCAAG
Organism: Dipus sagitta; assembly: GCA_036346955.1. NCBI lineage: Eukaryota > Metazoa > Chordata > Mammalia > Rodentia > Dipodidae > Dipus > Dipus sagitta. The sequence continues at coordinate 42,751,017 of CM070777.1, read as the reverse complement.
GCCAAAACTCAGGTAGATGTGGGTTTCCCTGGTAACAAGGGGCTGATTATCGCTTTTCTGCCTGGATCTGGTCTCCGGGCAGCAGGAGCTTCTTAAAATGACCACATATATTTTCTAACAGGGAAAAGGAAGGGGTCCAATGACCCTCCAAGTCCATCTTCAGGGTCCTGACGTAAAGTTTAGGATTAAATAGAGGGTAAGAGGTAGGTATGACTGAGCAGTCCTGGGCATGGTGTGGTTCTGCCCATCACTAACCCTTCCTTGTCTTGGCTTCCATCTCTCTTGCAAGGTTGTCCAATGAGTTGTCCAAATTGTGTGAAATCTTTTTTTTCTGACCAACTTCCATCTCTGGCTGGCATTTCTTTCTCCCAGTGTGAGATTACTGGGGAACTTCCAATTTGTTGGGAAACATTGTTTCAATAGTCTGATAGTCAAAGGGAGGGGCACAAGTGTCTTTTTAAAATGTATCCATTCCTGCCAGGACTGTTACCCTGTCCTGCTGGTTTCTTAAGCTATGCTGAGGTGTAATTTGCTAACATTTCAGAGTAAAAGAGTGGAAAACAAACAATTGTCTTGTACCTTTCCTGGATGCAACTTAAATGTTCACAAACACCCAATGGCATTCCAGGCATAGAGGACAATTTTGAAAATGTGGTTCATTTTTCCTGCCACAGGATGGGGCCGGAGAAGAAAAAGCCCCTTGTTTTTTCCAAGCTAGAGAGCAGGACTTTAGTGCCCACATATCACATCAGTGACCTTCTATTCCTACCATGTAACCAGAATTTTAGGTGTGAGGGATTGAGTGGGGATGGGGGGATGGCCAAGAAATACCAAAAACTAGAATTGGTTACCTACCCCAATAACCCCAATTCAAGAGATGAGTAATGGTCGAGAGCAGGAAAAGATGTATTCAATGAGGCCACATTGGAAACTGGGGTCAAAAGCCAGACGTGGTGGCGCACGCCTTTAATCCCAGAACTCGGGAGGCAGAGGTAGGGGGATCAGCAAGAGTTCAAGGCCACCCTGAGACTACATAGTGAATTGCAGGTCAGCCTGGGCTAGAGTGAGACCCCTACCTGGCAAAACAAAACAAAAAGAAAAAGAAAGAAAGAAAGAAAGAAAGAAAGAAAGAAGGAAGGAAGGAAAAGGTGTAGAGAGGGTTCCTGTGATCCAGCTAGATAGCTAGTCATATTAGCTGATTTGAAGACCACTGAGGATGAATCGCTCCTTCATAGTCATGAAGCACTACAAGAGCTAGACAGTCTCCTTGGCTAGGCAGACAGATGAGGAGAAAAGGCCCTTGGCTATATAAGGGGCTATATTCGAACTATTTTCTAACCCCAGGTGGTGAGGGGAGTGACTCTACTTCCTTCTTCTTCCTGGCCTAGGTGAAATTTCCCACCAGCAGGTTGGCTTGGTGGGCTTCCTGGGACCTGCATGGTGCCGGATACATCATGGACCAACCAGCACCTTCTTCATTTAAGCTGACCGGTCATGGACTCTGGATGGGCGGCCTCCCCCATTTAGTAAAAGTTCAGTTCCCATGGGACTGTGGGTTTTTCCAGCTCTAAAAATCCCCTCCTTCCCTGGAAGAGCCTGCTCCTTCTGCTTTCTCTTCTTCCTCTAAAACTGCTGAAATAAACCCTATCTTTTCACTTCCCTGCCTTTAATTTGTTATTTAGCAGAGAGAGCAAACCTATCACCTCTAGACAGCATCACTTAGAGTGTATAAAAATAGGGACTGGGTTCTAACTATAACCCACTGCCTCTACAGACACAAACCAGTGATGAGGAACAGGAGAAAGAAATTGATGGGCAGGTTAGGGTCACAGGGACCCAATAGTAAACGGTTTTTATTCTCCTCTTGGCTAAAGCAGGAAATATTGTTGAGCCTATAATGAGGGATCTACTTTTTCCTTATCTCTTTTTCCCTGAAGGAGCTCCCCTCTCCTAGAAACCAGACATATGGATCTGTGTAACTAAGAATGCAGGTGTCTGGACTCCTGGCATGGGAACTGGACTGACCAGTGTATTTCCCCATCCAGTAAAGCCTTACCAACTCTAAGGCAGTAACCATCAACCGCATTCCATGTCTGGGGACCCTTCCTGATATATAGGAGCTCTGTCTTCTTTCTTTCTCTTAAGATCTGTGATAAAAATCTTTCCAAACCTCACCCTCTTTGGTCCAGGGATTTCATTCATCAAATTATTTGCATATATATATATATATATATATATATATATATATATATATATATATATTGTGTGTGTGTGTGTGTGTGTGTGTGTGTGTGTGTGTGTATGTATGCACACACCAGGGCTTCCTTGCCACTGCAAATGAAAATGAGACAGATGTGCCACTTTTTGCATATGGCTTTTACATGGGCACTGGGAAATTGAACCTGGGCCCTTAAGCTTTGCAATCAAGCGCCTTTAGCCAATGAACCATCTCTCCAGCCCTCATCCATCATATTGGTGAGACAAGAACCTGGAGGCCACTGACTCAGTGGAAACTTTGTGTAGCCTTGAGTGTCCAGCACCCTAACTCCTGAATTAAAAACTCACCCACTCTCAAAGACATCCCTAATTCCCATGTCCGAAAGGTCTCCAGTTTTCTAGGACAATGGGCAGGAGAGTCCCACACTTGGAAATTTTTATGTCCCAGAATATGTTGTTTAACTGGCAGATCTGTAAGACAGAAGCTTTTCCTTAAACATGTTGCTTCAGGCCCCACTTCTTATATTCCTGTTAACACATATTTCATATATATTTCAAATGAAATATATATTACACACATACATACATATATGAAAGAAGGGGAGACTATCACAATTTCCCCTTCTTAGAATTTAAAATACCAAGTGAAAGGAGAAATAAATCATCTCAATTGCCTCTCCTTGACTTAAATCACCATATAAAATCGTAGCTACAGATAGGACAAAAGGGAGGAAGGAGGAAGGGAGGTAGCAGGGTTTTTTTTTTTTTTTTTTTTTTTTTTTTGAGGCCCATCAGAAGAAGGCTGTTTCCTCCTGTAAAGTGTGGCTATTTTTATACAATTTTTGTTCATTTTTTGCCAAGGTAGGATCTCACTCTAGCCCAGGCTGACCTGTAACTCACTCTGCACTGCCAGGCTGGCCTTAAATTCACGGTGATCCTCCTACCTCTGCCTCCCCAGTGCTGAGATTAAAGGCATGAGCCACCACGCATGGCTATACATTCATTCATTTTTACTGTAGCTTTCTTTAATTCTTTTTCATCTACTCTGTTACATGATTACTGGTCAAAAGAATGCAATCCGAGTTGAAACTCTGGTCCTTAGAGAAATGATATTCTGATTTGCCAGGGAGGTCATGAGATTACTGTCTAGCCTAGGCTTTCTGTTAAAGAACAAATATATACCATTTCTCCCTCTTAGAAGAGATAATCCAAATGGTTCTCCCTATCTTCTGGGTGGGAAAACACCTCTCAGGAAGGCCATCTTTTCCAGAGTCCTTAAGACATAGTATACAGCTTACCTAAAAATGAAGGTTTGCATAAGCTTCTCTCTGACCATTGTCTGCTCTCATCCCATGAAGTCTTTCCTCCTCAAAGGTCTCACTGGCCATTGCTCACTCTAACCTTTGAGAGTGCCCCATTTCACCTTGGAATAAGCTCAGACTGTCTTTGACACTGTGTATCTACCTTTAGATATGGGAGTCACAAAGACCCAGGAGCTGAAGGAAGGTCAGAGAGATATCCCAGTAGCAGTGAAAAACCCATCTTCATGATGCTAATGATGCAGGAGTTTGGGCTTCAGGGTGGGCCTGTGAACCCCAACTCCAGGGTCCTTATCCTATTTTAGCAGAGAATTGATAAAATGGACTTCGAGAAGGGAAAACTATGAATGGTTAAATGTCTTTAGGGAGAAAATATGAATTATGAGGTTTGTTGTAGTGGGAATTAAAATCCATGGAAGAGGCTAGCTGAAAGACTCAAGCCAGAAGGGAGTTCTCCTCTTTGCCCAGCTGGAAAGGGAGAGGGGAGACAGAGGGCATCTATCTCCACCACAGAGAAACCTCTAGGGGTGAGAGGGCTGTGGAGGAGGCACACTTACAGCCACACGTGGAAGGCAGAAAAACATCCCCTTCACATGAGAACCCAGAGAGGATTAAGAAATAGTGAAGGACTCAGAGATCACAGAAAAATCACACATGCAATCAAAGTGAGAAAGCACCCCAAAAGAAGACACATAGAGAAGGCTGGCGGGAAAATAACCAGGCAAAAGAAGTGCTCCTCCACTTCTCAGTCAGGCTGGGAAGGGGAGAGAGACAGACTTACACGTGTGTTCAGGGGAGATCATGGGAAGGATAAAGAGGGCTGGCCCCCATGGCTAACCTCCTTTACACTGATCAGACATCCAATTAGGGTGAGGAAGAAGCGGGAAGTTCCTTCTGGGAAGTGTGGTAGAGGGTCAGACATGAGGACTGACTAGTTTTTCCAGGGCAGGCAGAATGGCATCTCCTTGTTCCTTCTTTGGGCTTTTCTCCTCAAATAACTATTTGCCTATAAAAAGCTATCTTAGTGCTGCTTCTCCTTCACTAACATGTGATTTAGGTTTAAATAAAGGAAGAACTGGGAGAGGGGACACATATGCATAATTAAGCAGTCCTGGTCAAGATGTGTTCTGATTGAGCATTGTCTAGCTTCCGGTTCTACAAAGTGCTCAGAAGAAGTCCTATTGTCATAGCTTGACAGGATTGATCTGGTTCCAGTAAAAGGAACACCCGCCCTAGGGTGTGACCTTGTCAGCAGTAGCAAGTGGGAGTGAAATTTTGATACAAAAATTGGGGTTCTTCTGCCAATGCACCAATATACAATATGCTAATACACTCATAATTTAGGGGTGTCTCCAGATGGTTGTCTTATGAATTTGACCAGTGAAATCCACAGACCTGAAAGATAAGGTGCAGAAATATTTTATTTTAGCTTAGAGCTTTAGGAGGGAGAGCTCTAAGAGAAGGGAGATTAAGAGAAAGAAGGAGGACATAGCTCTTACCCAAGGAGACAACAGTGAGTTTGAGAAGCCACCCACTTCCAGAATCAGATTAGGTTCTTTCTTTATTCGTTTATTTTGGATGGGCAGCTGGTTTAGCCAGTAAGTCTTGATGTCAGGTATCTGGGGTCAAGATTTCTGGGAAAGAAAAATATTCCCAGAAATCTTAATTCTGTAAGAAAGGCCTTTTCAGAAGGGATGGAAGGACTCCCTAAGGAGGCTGAGATAAGGAATGCTTCTGATCTGTAGTAAAGTGACATGACCTAGATTTTTCCCATACAGGCCCAAGGACAATTCTCACATTTAGCCAAGGTGTCACCCCTAAACTACCTCAATGTCACTGAGTCACTCTCCACCTGAACCCATCCAGCCTGGCCAGTTCCTTTATAGAGAATTCCACCCAGGGGAATTCCCAGAGCTTGTGGCTTCCCAGGCTAAAATGAGCTGGCAGGTTTTTTATTATTATTATCGTTTGATTTGTCTTTTATGAGAGAGAGAGAGAGAATTGGTGCATCAGGACTTCTAAGCCACTGCAATTGCCCTCCAGACGTATGTGCCACTTTGTGTGCATGTGTGTGCTTGCGTCACCCTGTGCATCTGGCTTCTCTGGAATCTGGAGAGTCCAACATGGGTCTTTAGGCTTCACAGGCAAGCCTCTTAACTGCTAAGCCTTCTCTTCAGCCCAGCTGGTAGTTTTATTAATGACGGAAAGAATTGTGCTCCAGGAAAGAGAAAGAAAACGTACACCTGATAAACAAGTGTGAGCATCTTTGCAAAAGAATTCCAGATACTGTGCATCTGGCTGTATGTGGGTACTGGGGAGTTGAACCTTTGCAAGCAAGCTCCTCTAACCACTGAGCAATCTCTCCAGACCCAGGTGTGAGCTGCTCTAGAGAAGAGCCCCAGGGAACGGAGTATAGGCATGAACATCCGGGACTCTCTCTGTAAGGGGTATACATAGGGACTTGGTGACTTCAGTTACATCTCTAAAGGCTGCTGGGAAACAACCCCTGACTTCTCCAAAGAGTATAATTTGTAGCAAGGTTAAAAGTTAAAGAATTTTCTTTAGTAAACCAAGTTGTAAGGTGGATTTTCAAAGGGCACCACCCGGGCCTAGGAATGAGAGGGGAGTGTTCGAGGTTATAGAGCATTTTGGCCCTTAAATAATCACAGCCAAATTAGTTTCCATGACACCCTTGACTGAGGTGTCTCTGGGAATGCAGCACATGCCCCTAGTGAGCACAATTTATCACCCTTGGCAAGATGCCTTTTAGAAAACATATATTATCTCAGTGGGCCATTTGGCCTTCATCGCTCAGCTCATGTATTAGAGTGGTCAGAAGCTGGATGTCTTCTGCCCCCACCCCCATCAATGGTATTTGAAACCCAAGCCCTCTATCAGTAAAACAGACAAGGCATAGGGACAGAGCCTCCTCTCTCCCATGTCCCTCTTCCCATGTCATTGTAACTCTCCCTATCTTTCTATCCTGCCTCTAGGGGAACTGAGACATGGCTTTACAATTTTACCCTCAACAGCTGAAGAAGTTTCCTCAGACTTGTAGGAACCTCAACTCAGGCTAAACACAAGATTTAACAGTGAGAAGAATTTTAGGAGGAGCCACTATGAAGTATATAGAATTGAAGATTTTATTAAGGAGATATATTTTGTTTCATTTTTTATTTATTTGAGAGAGAGATATACAGAAATAGGCAGGGAAAGAGAGAGGGAGAATGGGCACACCAGGTCCTCTAGCCCCTGCAAACTAACTCCAGATGCCTGCGCCCCCTTGTGCCTCTGGCTTACATGGATTCTGGAGAGTCAAACCTGGGTCCTTTGGCTTCTCAGGCAAGCGCCTTAACCACCAAGCAATCCTTCCAGCCCAAGGATATACAGGCTTAAGCACAAGGGTTAGTGTTACTGGTTTTGAGAGCAACAGAGACCCTCTGGGCTCTGGATGGGCCTAACTTAAGAGTTAGAACACTATAATTCCCCAAACCAGTGGCTCTGAAGCTCTTGTCTTACAACTCAGAAAGAACTGGCAAATATAGATGCACAGAGGAGTAAGTTAAGAAAGATTTATTTTAGGAAAATGAAGCAGAAAGAAAAACAGAAAAGCTCCCTAGCTGGGAGGGGTCCTCCCTTGGAGATATAAATGTGGCATCCAGTTGGGATAGATTTTATTGGTTAAGTTTAAGTGTATATGATGGACCTTGGTGGTTCAGGGAGGAGAGCAGAGACTCAGAGAAAAGCCCACAAGGGGTTGGAGAGATGGATTAGTGATTAAAGTGCTTGCTTGTAAAGCGTAAGGACCCAGGTTCAATTCCCCAGTACCCACATAAGCCAGATACACAAGGTGGCGAATGCATCTGGAGTTCTTTGGCAGTGGTTGTAGGCCTTGGCATGCCCATTCTCTCTCTCTCTTTCACTTTCTCTCCTCCCTCTTTCTCTCTCTTAAATAAATGAAAGAAAAGAAGAGACAAAGCCCACAGGCAGGGAAAAAAATGTCCATAAAAGTTACTTTGGGCTGCAGAGATGGCTTAGCAGTTAAGTGGCTTGCCTATAAAGCCAAAGGACCCAGGTTCAATTCCCCAGGACCCACATAAGCCAGATGCACTGGGTGGTGCATGTGTCTGGAGTTCATTTGCAGCTGAAGGCCCTGGCATACCCATATTGTCTCTCTCCCCCCCTCTCAAATAAATTTAAAAAATTAATATTTAAAAAAATTCCTAGAAGAAAGGAGAACCAGGAAACTGTTCCTGATCACCATCTTGAGTCAGAGCAGGATTCCCTTCCAGTTTTGCCAGGACAGGTCAACATCTGTGTTGTTCTGGGCCTATGTCCCTAACTACCTACCTGTAAAAGATGATGACCTTGGCCCTCATCTCAATCACTGGGAGAAAGAAAGGGCACTCAGAAAGAGAACGAATACATACCCAAGAGTGTGGCATTTTCCAAGAGACAATAGAATCACAATGAAGTGTGTTAGCATTAGCCATATATGTCCTTTTGGTGATCCTCAAGTTACATCTGAAAAGGTTGCTAAGAAACTTTTTTTTTCCCATCGCTTCTCTATTTTTATAAGTGAGGCTCCTTGGATAGAGTTACAATCTAGTAGAATAAAGCCAGGAGCCACTAGGGCTGCACAAGGAGGTTAGGGCATGTCTTTCCCTGACAATGGGCTCTCTGGAGAGATTCCTGGGAAACTGCAGGTTTACAGGTGGGAAAGGAAAATGTCCTTAAGTGATTGTTGATGGTGCTGCAAGTCTTGCTTCTCTGCTGGCGAGAGGCTTTCGTCAGATTCCTGGATGGGGAAAGGTCTTTCAGATTTAAACTTTCCTTTCCTTTCCTTTATTATTATTAGTTTTTACTTGTAGGGGGTGAGGTAGGGTCTCACTCTGCCCAGGCTGACCTGAAACTCACTCTATAGTATCAGGCTGGCCGCGAATTCATGGTGATCCTCTTACCACTGCCTCCCAAGTGGCATGCTGGGATTAAAGGCATGAGCCACCACACCTGGCTTTTTGGTGTTTTGAGGCAGGGTCTCACTCTCACCCAAGCTGACCTAGAACTCACTCTGTAGTCCCAGCCTGGCCTTCAAGCCATGACAATCTCCCTACTTCAATCTCCCAGGTGCCGGGACCAAAGGCGTGCACCACCACATCCATTCGGCTGCCTCTCTCTTCTATCCTCTGCTTCACCCATATCATCATGGATAACTGCGCTCAGGGATGGGATTCTGTCCTGTCAGCTTCTGTTCTTTCTGCAAGTTTAGGACACTGACTGATCTCTGTCTCTTCCATTTCAAGGCAGAATAAGATGTGTTATATAGACATTCCTTGAGTAGTTACCATGCCTATGTGCCAAAGTAAGCAGGTCACCTCAGAGTAAAGGAGACAGACACAGAATGAAGATAGAGATGCCAGGCACTTTTACCCTGTTTAGTTACCTTGTGGGTCCAAGTGAGGCATCAATGCTGTTTAGTAAAAGCAGCTTCTAAATATGCATGTCAATGGGGTCACTCTACTCAGTGCGTATTGGGTGACTTGTTGCCAGTGTTAATAATAGTAATTAGGAGCAATGCAGAGCCCATTTTGCAGGCAGCTAGTCAGGGTCACAGGCCCAAATAAATAGAAATATCTATATGCCTTGGCAAGACCAGTAGTCAACTTCAAGAACCCAGAAGATTTTTTTGTTTGCTTGTTTTTCAAGGTAGGGTCTCGCTCTAGCCCAGGCCGACCTGGAATTCACTATGTAGTCTCAGGGTGGCCTTGAACTCACGGCGATCTTCCTACCTCTGCCTCCCGGGTGCTGGGATTAAAGGCGTGTGCCACCACACTCAACTAGGAACCCAGGAGTTTTATAATGAACTCTGCACAATAGATGATAAGCCCAAAGAACAAAGTGTTCAGGAGCCAAAATCCAAGAAGGCCCTGACTCATCGGATGTTGGGCTGACCACCAGCCTTTGTTCTTTTTCACTCCCTGTTTTTGTTCCTCCTCCTTGGAAGCTTTGGTGGGTTTTTGCTGAGTTGGCTCTCTTCTGGGACCCCTTGACTAATTAGCATCTCCAAACATGTTCATATTAACCAACCAGTTTAATCCCAATTTGATACCTAATTTACATATGGACAGGGACCAATTAGGTCATTCTTTTAAAAAATATTTATTTATTAATTTTTAAGAGACAGAGAGAATGGGTGTGCCAGGGCCTTTAGCAGTTGAAAATGAACTCCAGACACATGTGCCCCCTTGTGCACCTGGCTTACCTGGGTCCTGGGGAATCAAACCTGGGTCCTTTGGCTTTGTAGGCAAGTGTCTTAACCACTAAGCCATCCCTCCAGCCCAAGTCATTCTTAAGATATGAAAAATCTCTGGTCCAGAGTGTTACTTGGCAACCCATTTCCAGGTCCTCTCCCGGTTGCAGGGCGCTGTCACTTCACTTCTCAATAAAACTTTGCTTCGTCACTCTTCTTCTGCTGTCCCAGTTCATCGATCTTCACAATCATGGCCTCAACTCTAACCCAAGAAACCAGTAATATTAGGATGATTTAGGGTCACAGCCTGAGCCCTGGCAGCCCTACAACCAACCAGGATCAGCCACAATTCAAAAAAACAAGTAATCGTGAAAAGTAGAAAAACGAGATATTCTATGGAGCCACATTGGGAGAAGAGCAAAGAAGCCCAGTGACCATCCCTCCAGCCCATCTTCAGGGTCCTGAGATGAGGTCTAGGGTTAACAGAGGGCAAGAAGTATGCGCATAGACAAGCAGCCCTGGTCAAGATGTGGTCCTGCCCATCATTGCCCTGGACTTGTCTCAGCTCCAGTCTCTCTTGCAAGGCAGTCTGGGTGGTTACCCGTATTGTGTACAGTCTCCTGTAGCTTCAGCACGAGATTCTGAGAGGAGCTGTGATTTCTTACAGACCATTGTTTCCATAGTTTGAGAGCCAAAGGGAGGGGCCCAGGCGTCTGTTTAGAATAACTTCATCCTTTCCAGGAGATTACACTAGTAGGTACAGAATCCTGGGGACAGGGGAGAGGTCCTAGAGTTTATGCTTTACTCCCTGCCATGGTTCAGATATTTTCTGGAGATTCAGAGGGGGTTTTAAAGCTTTCCTGTCTTGAACTTAGGCTTGAGAAGAGTCACGGTCTTTGGGTCTGGTTCATAGACACTACATTCTTCCTCCCCGCCCCCTTCATGGGGAACCAGTAACACTGGGAACATGGTGCACTTGGTGGGGACTGTGGAGAAAATTACTCACAGAAACACAGTAACAAACAGGGAAGCCTACAATTGCATGTTGTTGTTGTTTCTTTTAATAGGACATTGAGGGATGTTAAAGACTGGGCCTGTGAGTTTGGACTTCCTCCACATGGGGAGTCTGTTATGACCACAGGAGTTGTGCTAGATCTTCATCTATCTGCCTCTCTCTCTCCCTCTCTCCACAGCCATAGCAGGCACTCTACGGTGATTCTGCCCATGACTGTGATCCTCACTGGTAAAGGACAGTGACTAATATCATACTGTGATTTTGTAATTCTAACTTCCGTAAAGTACTTTAGCATGCATGCTCTACAGGTAGCCTAAGTGGTCAAGGGTCACATAGGGCTGAGCCACTAATGTCCAGCCACCCTACATTACGTCTTCTGCGTTCCCCGAAGTGAAGCATTAAAAAAGTCCCTCTCAGGCCAGACGCCTTGAATCCCAGCACTTGGAAGGCAGAGGTAGGAAGATCGCCAGGAAGTTCGAGGCTACACTGAGACTACATAGTGAATTCCAGGTCAGCCTGAGCTACAGTGAAATCCTACCTCAAAAAACAAAAAACAAACAAACAAACAAGTCCCTCTCTGCCCTTGGTTTCCCACCAGGAATAGATGGTCAGACCCTATTGCTGAAGGCTCCACATACTTGGGCTGCAAGGTCACTGAGAAATCCTGCTGGAGCTGAGCTGAAAACCTCCTCCATGTAGACCAGCTGACAAAGCTGGAAAAAGCCACGCTGCATGAAGTTCAATAGGAGAGAGAGAAATCACCAGTGAAGATACCCAACAGTGGACACTGCTAGCCTTATATTTGGCCAGTCAGGCCAAATGAGCTAACAGGTACAATAGTGGCACATCTCTTATGGGGGAAACCAACAGCTTTCTAATTTGACCAGAGGCCCTGATACTGGAAACCTACAACAAGGGTAGTGATAAGCCCTAGGAATGTAATGTCTGCTGCTGCCTGGCTAAAAGTATATACTATGCTCACCAAACTGCCCAGTAAGCACTTCTCTTAACATTCATACCCGTATGTTAATGCTACTCTCACTTTGGGTAGAGAACCTTCTCTTTTCAGATGGCAGTGACCTTGGGATGACTCAGAAGGCACCATGGTGCTGAGAAAAAGTGACAGAGGAGTGCTCAGCACTGAAATATCTCTATCACACCTTCCATGGCTCGGGATCCATTGCAGAAGAGGTGGTGGAAAGAATGTAAGAGCGAAAGGAAGGGTAGGACTCCTTACAATGTGCTCCTCCAGACACAAACTGGCCTCAATATCCATGACCTCACAGTGCCTGACACTACCTACACAAGACCATCATAATAGGAAGAAAAAATCATGACATCAATTGAGAGGGGGAGGGCATATGATGGAGAGTGAAGTTTCAAAGGGGAAAGTGGGGAGGGGGGCAGGAGGGAATTACCATGGGATATTGTTTATAAGTATGGAAGTTGTCAATAAAAAAAAATTATAAAAAGTCCCTCTCTCACAGTGCAAGAATGCTCCCTTCCCAAGAAGCCTTAAAACCACCACACTTCTCTTCCTGGGTGATCTGAGATATCTTTCCCTTTGTTCTGGGTCCTGTCATTCTCTCTCCTGGTATATAAAAAAAAATCTCACACTTACACAGAACAATTGGCCTCAGTATCCTTTTGAACCCAGCCTTAGAGGTTGAGACATATATAAAATTAGTGCAAACACTGTGTTGTAGTTACCTTTTCATTGCTGGGACAAAGCACCCAACCAAAAATAGCTGGTGGGAGGAAAGTTTTTATTTTGGCTTACAGTCGCAAGGGGAAGCCCCATGATGGCAGGGAAACCATGGCATAAGCAGAGGCTGGACATCACTTCTGCCACAGGAGGTGGACAACAGCAGCAGGACAGTGAGCTGAGCTCTGGCAAGGGAGCTGGCTGTAACACCCCTAAGCCCAAGAGCAAAAACACACCTACTCCACAAGGCTCCATCTCCCAAACTGCCACCAGCTGGGGACCAAGCATTCAGAACACATGAATTTACAGAGGACATCTGATTCAAACCACCACGTGGTGAATACTCATCCGTATATGTTGATTATGTAATCAAGTGTAATGGGTTCCCTGCTTTGTCAGTACAAACAGTTGTGCTGGCAGCAAGCCCAAGATATGATATAAAAGTCTTTTCCAGAAGAGAATAGATAAAGAAATTAAAATTTAAAAAAACATATACTGTGAACAATCACACAACAGATGAAGTGAGAGAGAGAATGAATCACGTCTCCTAGTTAAGAGAAGCTACCTTGTATTTTTTTTAACTTTATTTATTTGAGAAGCAGAGAAAAGGAGAGAGAGAGAATGGGCACACCAGGGCCTCCAGCCACTGCAAACGAACTCCAGACGCGTGTGCCCCCTTGTGCATCTGGCTTATGTGGGTCCTGGGGAATCGAACCTGAGTCCTTTGGCTTTGCAGGCAAACGCCTTACCACTAAGCCATCTCTCCAGTCCCAACCTTGTCTTATCTTACATGAGATGTATGAGATTCTCTTTGAGGTAGCTTATTATCTTGTTAGGTATAGTAGTTACCTTCTTGTTGCTGGGGGCAAAATACCTAACTAGAAACCACGTGTGGGAGGAAAGGGTTTCTTTTATTTGTATAGTTGAGAGGGGAAGTTTCATGATGGTGGAGGGAGTATGGCAAAGCAGGAAACTGGCTCACATCTTCACACATCAGGAGCAGGGCAGGAGTAGCAACAGTGAGCTAGCTAGCGAACACCCCGGGGGTAGACTAATAAACTTCAAGGTCCACCCCCCATGGCACACCTCCCCCAGCAAGGCTCCACTCTCTAAAGGCTCCACCAGCTCAAAATGGAGCAGGAGGCTTCATCACAAACACATGAGGTCCTGGGGGACACTTTACATTCAAGCTACCACATTAGGTTGTGAATTTTCTAACACCATTTGTCCTCCCTGAAACTGATCATTTGGGGTAAGACACCAAAGGCCATTAGAGTTAGGCTTTCATTGTTTTGCATATGGCACCACAAGTTGGGCACCAAGCAGTCACAGTCTGATTGTTAAAGGCTGGGGGATTTTGCTGTTTATTTCTGGCATCTTATTGTTGGCCCTTTTGCGTCTACACAAACCAATGACGCAGGAGAACAGAACAAAGAAGGCTTAGCATTTGTAGCAAGTAAGGATGTAATGGGCACTTGGATGCTGAATGGCACTGACTCCTAGCTTGGGTCCACAAAGGGACTAAAGGCAGGATAGAAACCTGGCACCTCTATCTTCATTGTGTGCCTCTCTTTTATGTCACACTTCTGACTTGGCTCTGCATAGGCTTGGTAATTACTAGGGAGCATCTGTTTAATGCATATCATCCCTGTTCAAGGTTGAAGGCATGAAAAGTTGTTGTTCAAAACCTGCTGTCACCTTGGAGTCCTAGGACAGCAAGGCCTATAGATAAGAAAGACCACCTCCAGTGACAGAGAGGCTACTCTGGAACAAGTCATCTTATAGGAACCAGATTGATCCCCTTGGATCATTGGATCATTGACAATACCTAATATGAAATTGATATCCACTGGATCACTGACAATACCTAATATAATGTAAATGCTATATAAATAACTGCAAAACTGTATTCTTTATGGAATCATTTTTCCCCTGGATATTTTCAACCTGATGTTGTTTCGCTTAGTGAATATGGAACTCATGCAATTGATGGTCACTCTGAAGCGACATGAAATATGTGACATAAGTATATGATGTACCTGAAATATGTAGGCATAAGTTCATGATGCATATTTGTCCCATCTGTATTGATTTCTTTTTTAAATAATCTTTATTTGTGCATGTGTGTGTGGATTTGCCAGGTTCTTTGGCCACTGGGAACAAATACTAGATATTTGTACCACTTTTTAAAAAAATTACTTTATTTATTTGCAAGGAGAGAGAGAGAGGAGACAGACAGAGGGAGAATGGGCATTCCAGGACCTCTATCCACTAAAAATGAACTCCAAAAGCATGCACCCCCTTGTGCATCTGGCTTACATAGGTCCTGGAGAGTCGAACTAGTATCCTTTTGACTTCTCAGGCAAGTGCTTTAACTGCTAAGCCATCTCTTCAGCCCCATGCACCACTTTTTGTTTCTGGCTGTGTGTGGATGCTGGGAAGCCAAACCCAGGTGGGAAGGCTTTGCAAGCAAGTGCCTTTAACCACTGAGCCATAACCTCAGCCCATGTGCTGATGTCTGTAGATATCTAAACATCAATCCATTGGTCTGAAATCCAGTACCTCTCTGAAAATCAGATGTGAGCTCTATGGTTTTATTTTGTCAACAGTTATATTCTACAACCTGCCACAGGTCCTTCTTATCTCAGCTCTTAGGTTAATTAAGCAACTTGGATGCTGGACTTACAACACTTACCAAAGCTCTACTGAGACAGGTGTGGGTGTGTCTGTGCAAATAAATTTTAAAAAAATTAAAACACATGAATCAGGTCAGCTGTCTCTCAAACTTATCTCTAAAACTATCACGAAATATTCAGCATTTAGGACTAATTTCTTCCTAAGCTGGGCCTACTTCTCTCACATCAACTCTCACCATCACCCCTGGCTCCCCCTGTTCTACTCTGCTGGCTTCCTGGCTGATGCAAAGACACACCTTGCTCCCTTCTTGCCATTCCTTCTGTCTAGGATACTCTTCTGCAAATCTCCACAATGCTGGGGCCTTCTCATCCCGTCTCAGTTACACTGTCACCTGCTGGTGCTTTCTCGTCCTGTCTCGCTTAGACTGCCACCTTTTCAAAGAAGCCCTCCAGTCTTCCTCTCATATCCATCAGTTTCCTTTGTTAACAAAGCATCTACTTATCATTCCCCAGTACCTTCTTATCCATTGAGGCATGCGCTTTTCCTCCTCTGTGAGAAGCACCCCTGTCTTGGGACATACCCATACAATCCTCCGAGCCTAGATCCATCTCTAGACAGCTGTCCGTACAGAACTTCAGTCAAGGGACCAGTCTACTACTTTTTAAAAAATATTTATTAATTTATTTATGAGAGATAGAGGGGGAGAATGTAGGTGCCAGGGCCTCCTGCTGGAATTCCAGATGCATTTACCAATTTGTGCATCTGGTTCTATGTGGGTAGTGGGGAATTGAAGCCAGGCCAGCAGTTGTTTTTAACTGCCATCTCTTAAGCCCCAACCTGCTTCTCGAACAAGTGTTGGCATTTTGTTCCTAGCAGCTTTGGAAATCAGACGCCAGCCTCGGGCCCCATGACTCAGCCAGCAGCATGAGAGGAGGGTAGGTCAGGAACACAGGGTCCTTTATTTTGGGGAGAGATAGTAGTGCTCCAAGGAATGGGGCCACTGCTGAGGCTGGAGCGGCAGGCCTTAGAACTGACCTGCACACTGAAAGCTGACTCTCCCTTGGTCCGTGTCAACTCTTGACATCTCACAGGCCAGGCCATCACTCAGCCTTGGGAAAGGCGATATCATCTAGCACTGGAATTACCACGCAGCTAGTGCTGGGGATGAAATTAGATTTCCTTTTTTTCAGAACAAAGACAAGCATGCTCGCTTCTCTGGGAGCCCATCCGAGAGAGCTGCGTGCGTTTGAGACCCTACTTCCGTGCCAAGCATTCAAAACCCATGGTCTGGCCTGCTTGCTTCACAAAATTCCTGGCAGAGTGTGCCAGAGTTCTCCCACTTTGAAATCTAATTGCCTACCACAGCCACGACGCCCATCTCCAAGGCAGAAAAAGAAAATTAAAAGAAAGGAAGAAGTGCGGGGGGAGGGGATCGTGGGGCACTCTCACAGATGCAGCTGTGATGAGCTAAACTTCCGACACTATGTCTTCTGGGGAGGCCAATTTTTAATAAACCAGCCCAGGAAACTCCTCTTAAAAGAAAAATACCTGTAAAGTCAGCTTCTGTCGGTGACAGAAAATGGAAATCACGGGCAAACCAGAGAGCTCATTCCCCTGGAAGTCTAATTACTGCAACGTGATTGGGCCGGCGGCTGGTGGCCTCTCTGATCCAGGAGTGGACAGCAGTAGCCCCAGGTTTCATGCCAGAGGCAGGTGGGTCCACGGTGTTTACTGCTCTCATTTCTAAGCAATGAGCTTTTATAGTAATCTCTTGCCCTACCCCCAGGAAAAAAAAAAAAAAAAGCTATCTTCCATCTCCCTGAAACAAATGCAGCTTCTTAATCATAGGACAGATCCACTCTTCTCGTGAACTCACATTTCTCTTGCATGAGAGAGCAATTTCCTGGAAAAGGGGGAGAAGGGAGGGGCATCAAACTGCATGCTTCTCCTTGTTTTCCATATTAATATGTTCAGCCTCAGCTTCTGAAGATAATGGCAGAATTGAATTCAAAGAATGAAGAGCTCATCTCTCAGAGGATATAGGATGTCCAGGGTGCTCTCAGAGGCAGCCATGTCGTCCGGTTTTTGTTTCATTTTGTGGGACCCACAAGAAGAACAAAGTTATTTGATAATTTTAAGGGTTTTTTCCCCAAAAAATGATACCTTCTGGGCTGGAGAGATTACTCAATGCTTAAGCGTGCTTCCTGCACAAGCATAAGGTCCCAAGGGGGTCTGAGACAGCCAGAGTTTGAATCTCCAGATCCCATGTAAATGGCTGGGCATGGCCAAGCACCTGTAACCCCAGTCCATCAGGGGAGCAGAGACCCAAGAATCAGCAGAGCTCTGAAATCAGTAAACAGACTCCGGCTCAAAGCAAGACCAGCAGAAAAGCGATGGAGCTGGACATCTGACATTCTGCTCTGGCCACTGTAGGTGAACCCTCCCCCAACCCCCGCCTCAGGCAAGCATATGGTGCAATGCATGCTACATCATGTCACAGAGCCCCCCCCCCCGACATGCATGCAAAATACAAATGATACCTTCTGATAACATCTCATGGCTGAAACGTCTACAATGATTAGCAAATTGGAAAACCCAGTCATTGTGGCAGAGTAATTCAGCAGATGCTGGAAATGAAGAATGGGATCTTAAAAATCATAAAAAAATAAGAATGAGTTTTATGATTTGTTAAAACAAAAAAGGCAAGTCATTTCTCAAGTGTGCTCAGATGTGTGAAAAGTAATGGCTCGTGTAAGTCAGATAAGAAAGTACTGTTATTTTGCAGAGATTAAGCATACTGTACAGTCTCCAAGGGCCTCATTCCTGTCTTCGTCATTTTAGTTTTCTCTGGTTTCTAGCCACAATCTTCATCCAACCCAGGCAGGACCGTGAATTCAGACACAACCTAGCAGAAAGATCAGCCATCCTTGTAGTGTGCTGGAGGAGAGGAACAGAGAAAAGAGGGAGGGAAGGAAATATTGGGGATGAGACTAATATTCTGCACTAATTCACTGATTTAAAAAATGCTAGATTGGGGTGATAGCTCAGTGACTAAAGGCTCTTGCTTGCAAAGCCAGCTGGCCCAGGTTCAATTCCCCAGTAATCTCATAAAGCCAGATGTACAAAGTGGCACATGCATCTGGAGTTTATTTGCACTAGCAAGAGGCCCTGGCATGCTCGTATTCTCTCTCTCTCTCTCCCTCTCTCTCTCTCTCTCTCTCTCACACACACACACACACACACACAGACACACAAATAAATACATAAAAATACTTTCAAGGCTGGAGAGATGGCTCAGTGATTAAAAGCACTTGCTTGCAAAGCCTGATGGCCCAAGTTCAACTCCCCCGTACCCATGTTAAAAGCAGATGCACAAAGTGAGGAGTGCATTTGGAGTTCATTTGCAGTGGCAAGTCCTTGGAATGCCCATTCCCTTTCTCTCATTTTCTCTCTCTCTCTTTGATTTAGGTTTGCTATAGATCCACTAAGGCCAGCTTGTGATTAGTGCCCGGGAAACAATGGTGAACAAAGCTAATCCCATTCCAATCCTTTTGGATCTTATGGAGATGACTTTAGCCATAAACAAACCAGTAAATCTATCGGTTACCTTCTTATTTCTGGGATGAAACACCTAAGCAGCTTATGAAATGCACGTGTTAATTTCAGTTTGCAGTTTTGGGGGGATGTTTCATCCTGGTAGGGAGACACGGCAGAGCAGAAGCAAGCGCACATCATCACACAGCAGCAGGGAGAGAGCACCAAGAGTGAGTTAGCTCTGGCAAGTGGGGCTGCATTCCAAAATCCCAAGCCTGGCCCCAGTGACACAACTCCTCCAGCTAGACTCCACCTCCGAAAGGCCCCACAACCTTGCCAAGTTGATGCCAGCTAGGGATCAAGTATGCAAAACACATGAGCCTATGGGGGACATTTTGTTCACGCCACCACACATGAGAAGAGCACTCCTAGGGGGTGTACCCATGTGCTCACCCATGCATTGGAACTACCAGGACAAGAGCTAGATGGGGGCAAGACAGTATCGTTGGGGGCAGGTATTTGTGGCATCTGAGTGCTTCTATAGCTAAGTCCTTGGAAGGATTTGACGAGAGTCATCTAACTCTTCACACAAACCTAGCGAGACAGATGCTATTATAATCTCATCACAGACAGGAACCTTGGGCTCAGAGAGGAACATTACCTGCCTGAGGTTGCAGGGTGTGTTCAATGGAAGATCTCAGACTCCAAGCCAGGCAGCCCTATCTCCAGAGGCCATGGCCCTGCCCCCTACAGCACGTACTTCTCTCCCTCTTAAAAATATTTTGCTTCTTTATTTTTATTTATTTATTTGAGAAAGAGTGAGAAAGATGGAGAGAGAGAGAGAGAGAGAGAGAGAGAGAGAGAGAATGGGTGTGCCAGGGTCTCTAGCCACTGAAACAAATTCCAGACGCATGTGCCACATACTGCATCTGACTTACATGGGTCAAACCGAGGTCCTTAGGCCTTGCATGAAGCCATCTCTCTATTCCACTTCTCTCCCTCTTGATAGCAGGCATGAGCCAGGCCAGTAGTCTACTTCTAACTACCCTACATTTATCGTTCTCTTAAGCAAACACACCCTGCACACATGAGTGCACGATATACACAGTAACTTCCTGACCTTTCATCTTTGCTCAGGTTGGCAACCTCTCCAGCACACAGGTACACGGGGACACACAGTCACTTCCCTGCTCTGGCCTCCTCTCTCAGGCAAGCAAAACTCTACACGAACACACACAAGCATAGACAGGAATCCACATTTACTTGTGCTCACTACGCACATTCATTCACACACATTCTCACACGATACACACCCATGCTCTCATGCTGCCTTCCACACACTTTCACACATTCCCACTCAAGCTCACACATTCCTACATATACACACTTCTAACACATCACACTCCCTCACATATTCTCTCCCCCCACCACACACACACATACACTCATAGCACATATGTGCTCACACACTAACACACACTCACATTCTTTCTCTTGCACACACACACGATGAGACACAGGGACACACTGTTGTAGTTACCTTCTCATTGCTGAGACAAGCACCTGACCAAAAACAGCTCATGGAAGGAAATATTTTATTTTGGCTTACAGTCTCAAAGGGAAACCTCATGATGGCAAGAGAAAGCATGGCATGAGCAGAGGCCCAGCATCACCTCTGCCACAGCAGGCAGACATCAGCAGCAGAGAGAGCTGAACTCTAGTAAGGAGGAGCTGGCTGTAACAGCCCCTGCCCACTCCCAACACCTCCTTCAGCAAGGCTCCACCTCCCAAGTTGCCATTAGCTGGAGACCAAGCATTCAGAATACATCTGATTCAAAAACACACACACACACACACAGCACTCCCTTCCCGTCTATTCCCAGATGTCCAGTTGACCATCAGGTCCTTGCAAGTTTCACCGCCTCCTTTGTCCCTGGCTGCATTGCTCCTTTTGGTCTAGCCTGGTTCAGGCCACCAGCCCACAATGTGGCCAAGTGGCCAAGAGCAAAGAGCATTTGACTTGGTCCTTGATCTTATGAGAAGGTGTCTACCAAAAAGCAGAAGAGAGGGTCCTTCAATAGAGGAAGGTGCCTGCCTGTGGAAAACCACTTGCGGTGAATGGAATCCCTCATCCTGCCCTCTGTGGTGCCTTCTGCAGCCACCCACCTCCAGAACTTTCCTCACAGCAGAGGCATTGCCAACCCAGGCCCACAAGCCAGACACAGGCATACCCTGGACCCATCCACTGACTCCTAACTGCCTCCAGCTCTTCCTAAGTATAGCTAGAATGGGCCATGCCACTGCCTTCTTTGCTGCCAATACCGGCCACCTCCTCTTGGACTACTCTCACAGCCTTCTACTGTCCCTTGAGCCAGGGTGCACCCTGTTGTCACCTGCTCTTGCAGGACAGCCAGTGGGTACTCGGACTCTACAAACCAGATCCTGGGGGCTTCTGTTGACAGCTTCTCTTCCCTAGGGCTCTGTTCAGACACTTCTATGATGATTCCCCCACCACCCAGACTAAGACGCCTGTTCTACGCTTCAAGGCATGTGACCCTTCCTTCCTAATGTTCAACAAAGTTTGTGAGTAGACACATGGATCTGTGGTTATTTGGTGTGACCCTCGGAGCTCTCCGAGGGTGGGGATAGATGGAGTACAGTGGTCTGTTTCTTTTCTGGAACGTGGCCCAGTGGCTCCACTTGCTACAGAGCCCCCACTCTCCAGTAGATTTCAGATGTTGAGGAAATAAGCTGATCAAGGGAAGGGCAAATGCTGAAGAGAAACTGATGCCCCCTACCAGAAGCTTGCTACCCACAGCTTGGTCCTTACATGGCTTCCACCTCCTCTTGGACTACTCTCACAGCCTTCTACTGTCCCTTGAGCCCTTGGGACCAGAAGGTTGGCAAGGTGGCTAGCACCCCCCCTCTCCGGGCCCTGGGGAAGCCCAGGGAGGCTATGAGAAATACTTGAGAGGGGGAGATTTTTTCTAGGGATGGAAAAGAATAATAAATGACTACCCGACATCCACGACATTTCTGCAGCTGCTGAAGAGATATGTTAACTTCCAGCACTTAAAATCAGGCAACTCAGGCTGGAAAGATGATGACTCTGGTTGAAGGTTTGGATTCCCCAGCCCCCATGTAAAACCAGAGGCCCAAGGTGACGCATGCGTCTGGAGCTCATTTGCAGCTGCAAGAAGTCATGGTGTGCCCATACTCTCCTCTCAAGGAAATAAATTTTTAAAAATAATAAAAGAAAATCAGGCAACTTCACATCAAGTTTTTTTTCTTTTTTGGCTTCTCTGGAAAAGGCAGATAATCTCATTTCCACGAAGAATCAACTGCCCAGAGTGAATGGCTGCACGCTCTCTCTCTTTCTCTTTCTCTCCTTCTTTAAACTTATTTGTACATGGAGGGGGTGGAGGCACAGAGGTCTCCTTCTGCTGAAACCCTTATTCAGCTTTATGTGGGTAGCTGGGCAATTGAACCCTGGCCGTCAGGCGTTAGCAAGCAAGTACCTTAACAGCTGAGCTATCTCTCCAGGCCTCTTCCAGGCTTTCTTTCCAGGGTCTCTTAATTAATATTCTACACTCTACTTCAGTCCTTGAGATCAACTGATTTAGCATGCAGATATAAATGAAAACTTGTTGCATTTTTTTTCTCTTTGTGTCTGACTTATTTCACTTAACACAGTGTTCTCTAAGAGTCCTCATTTATGTGGTTATAAGTGACAAAATCTCATTCCTTTTATGGCCGGATAATATTCCACTGTGTACGTATATCATACTTGATCCATTCATCTGTTGATGGATGGTGTGTTAGTCTTCCACGAATATGACAAAATACCTGAGACAATCAATTTACAGAGAGAAAAGGTTTATTTGGGCTCATGATTTTGGAGGTTTTACTTCATGACTGGCTGGGCCCATTGCTTTGAGTCTGGGTCAAGACAGCACATCATGGTGGGTAGCACGTATTGGTGCAAAACTGTTTACCTCATGGTCAGGAAGCAAGAGAGAGAAGAGGATAGAGCTAAGTCAAGATCCTACATTTCCTTTTAGGGCACACCCAATAACTTGAAAACCCCCACTTCTTAAAGGGCCCATTACCTCCCAATAATACCAATCTGGAGACCATGCTTTTACCACATGGGCCCCTTTGGGTCACTTACAATATAAACCCAATCTATAATGGGTTCTCAATTATTATTCATCAGCCTTTAGCACTGACTTGACTACTTTTGGCTCTTCCCACTTCCAGTGACAGTGCCTTTCAGAAGATACATCCCCACTGCCCAGTTGGCAGTAGCCTCTGAAGGCAGCCATGACTGCATTTAAGTCTGGAGTCTTAAAAAAAGATGAAGTCATGGCCCCAGGGGACTGGCCTCATGTCTGCAGTGGTTTGGGTATTTGCAGAACAAAGTTCCTGGGTGGGTGGGTCCATATGGAGATCCTGCACTTATTCTACCAGGCCTGTTTCTGGGGTCACCTTGGTATGAGAATGGGACAGGTAGCATAAGGTTCTGACCTGTCAGTCACAGAGCTAGTCACTACCTGCATCCCGAGGAGCACCTGGGCCTCTTGGGGAGCAGGGATGCCATGGCTCCTTACCTACACACGACCTCCCCAGAGGATGAAACCAGATGAAAGCCTGCCAGGAAGCGTGATTCATCCTGTGGCTTCAGAAGTGTCCTCTTCAGGGACTGTGGAGGTGGCCCTTATCATCTGCTGATCACTTCCTGGAGAAGGATAGGAGGGGGCAGTGAAGAAGAAGAGAATTCCCTGTTGCCTAGGAGAGGCAGAGACAGCTGAGGTGATGCTATGGCAATGCTCGGCACTCCAAGATGGATTTGTCTAATTTGAAGGCTAATATTTGGGAAAAGAACGTACAACTCTCTCTGGCTCCCTGGAGGCAGGTTCAGATAAGAACTGGGCCAGGTAGGTTGAGGCCTGGCAGAAGGAACCCCTGTCCTCAGTGATGGCAAAATGGAAGCAAGGGGAGGAGAATATCCTGGTGTCACCCAGGTTTTCAGCAGCAGTGCCAGGGAATAGGTCACTGTTTTATTCATCCGGGCAATCACCATTTATTGTGTGTCTTGGCATGATGATATATGAGAGTGTAAAGCCAGCTATGCTGGAGAAAATTTATAACTTGTTACAGGAAAGTGGAACCTCAGTGGAGGGTTAGGTCACTGTGGGGGAAACTTTGAGGTTGACAGCCCAGCCCCACTTCTGTTCCAATCTCTGCTTCCAGTTTCATTGAGATGTGAACAAGCAGTTGTCTCATGCTCCTGTTGTGACAGAGCCACCAGCTACCATCCCTGCCCAATCACAATGGACTAGATCATTCGAAACCATGAGCTGAAATAGACTCTCCAGTTGCTTCTTGTCATGAATTTGAAGGAATAGCAATGAGAAAAGTAATAATACAGAAAAGTTCATAATGAGAAGTGGGGTCGTCACTGTGAGAAACCTGACCATGTAGTTCTTAAACCTTATAATTGGTTGTGGGAGGGATGTTAAAGAGTTTGGAACTGTGTTAAAGAAACCCAAGGAAGCAGATCTTAATGGGCCATTCTGGTGGGAGTTTGGAAAACCAGAATGCTGAAGAAAATGCATAAATTTACCCAGATTAGAGAGTAGAAAACAGAACAGAGGGGCTGGGGATATGGTTCAGTGGTCAAAGGTGCTTACTTCCAAAGCCTGCTGGCTTAAGTTCAATTCCCCAGTACCCACATAAAACCAGATTTGACTGGAAGTACTTTAGACAAGAGAATGAGTTCCTTCTGCACACGTGCGTGTGTGCATGCACGCACACACACACTGTAAAACTATGTATAGCACAACCTGTGGATGGTCAAATATCATTTTTAAAAATATTTTTAATGTTTTACTTATTTATTTGAGAGGGAAAGAGGCAAATAGAGAGAGAGAATGCGAATGAATGTCACCAGTGAAATGCACCACCTTGTGCATCTGGCTTACGTGGGTACTGGGGAATTGAGTCTGGGTCCTTAGGTTTCACAGGCAAGCACCTTAACTGCTAAGCCATCACTCCAGCCCTCAAATATCTTTTCTGAAAAACATTTTATTGGCAATTATCATATGTGTGCATAATGCATTCTGATCAGAATCTCCTCTCTAATTATCTTTCTACTTCATCCTCCTTTCACTGGACCCCTTCTTCTTTCCAAGTAGTCCCCCTTCTGTTTTGATTTTTCTTTTTCTTTTCTTTTCTTTTCTTTATTTATTTATTGCCCTCCTCCATCATCCATGGTAACAGGTGGTCAGGACCAATATTGTGAAAGTAACAGCAGCCACTGTGAGATCATGAATGTAATGGCTACTTTGTGTCCAGAAGTCAGTGTTCCAGAGCACTCCTCATCCTTTGGCTCAGATGTTTCTACCACTGCCAGACAAGCTAGACAGTGAGCTTATGGATCCTCCTCTTTCTGCCTCCCAGCATTGGGATCACAGGCATGTGCTGTTACACCTTTTACAAGGCTACTGGGATACCTGCTCAGGTCCTTACAGCCCAGGCTAAAAAGTTGCCCAGTGTGGCCTCTATCATATTCTGCTATTCCTAATAAGTGTGTGTGCCACTCCAAGGATCCAAGAGAGGAACAAATAGGCTGCACCTCCTGAAATTAAAAAAAAAAAAAAGCTGTCATAGCTTGAATGTGCTCCTCAAAGGTTCATGTGCTGAAAGCTTGGTCTCCTGTGGGATAATGTAGAGGAGGTTGGAACCTAGTATAAGGTTATTACATCATGGAGACTCCGGTCTCATGAAGAAACAAATACTGTTCTCTGGGGTGAGTGAGTTCTCATGAGAACTTGGTCCTCTGCGCGTGGCCAAGTACATGAATTTGTCCCTCCTGTTTCTCTGCCACGGTATGAAAGAGCCAGCAACCGACTGCTGCTAGGATGTTGTCCCCATGTTGTTCATATTCTCCAGCCACTAGAATGGAGCCAAATAAGACTGTTTACTTTATGAGATACCCAGCCACAGTAACCTGGTATTGGCTAGCATGCAACATTTTCTCTCATATGCAGAGATGGAGTTGTGGCTAAGCTCTGCTTTCAGACTCCTTGGTTCTGTGTGCCAAGGGATTTTTCTCTTTAGGCTAAAACAGTAAGAGTGAAGACTGGGGTTGACATTCTGTTCCCAGGGAGCTCACTTGCTTTTCATTGCTGTGAATAAACACCAGGCAAGAAGCAGCATAAGGGAGGGTTTATTTTGCCTTTCAGTTTTCCAGGATACAGTCTATCACCGTGGGGGAAACATGGCCGAAGGAGCATGAGGTGGCTAGTCACATCACATATCCAGTCATGAAGCAGAGAGAGAGATGAATTCTGGTGCCCCACTTGCTCCCCCCCCCCTTGTTTTACAGTCTCAAACCCTAGCCCATGGAAGAGTGCTGCCTAAATCTAGGGTGGGTCTTCCCACATCAGTTGATCTAATCCAGAAACTCTCACACAAACATGCCCAGAGGTTGATCTCCCAGGTGATTTTAGAACCTTTCAAGCTGACAATCAGTACTAACCATTACAGTCCACAATCTAGCTGGAAAACCATGGGCACTCCACGTACAGTGAGGAATCCTAGCTCATGAAATAAGGCAAAAGAGGAAGGGATTTATTTTAAGCTTACAGATCCAGGGGAAGTTCCATCGATGGAGGAAGTTGACTCCCATTCACAAATCCAAGCAGAGAGAAGCCACCAGCAGCCAGCAGACACCAAAAAACAGCAAGAATAAAACCTGCAGCAAGCAGCAGGGACCCCAACAGAACTCAGTCTGCTCTGCACAACTTTGGGCTGAAAATTAGATCTGCCCTCAAACACAGCTTAGGGCTGGCCCCCATGAATCACCCCCCAGTGACACCTTCTCCCACCAGGCAGATGGAGACCTGAGTTACAGGCTTTAACAAAACACCTGACTCTATCGGGAGCATACATTCAAACTACCACAGAACACACACACACACACACACACACACACACACGCCCCACATACTACACGCACCAAAAAAAAAAAAAAGTCTGTGATGTTGATAAGTATATTTCCCTAATATTCCCCATTCCTGGCTTAGGACTCCTGAGATTTTTAGAATCTTCAAAGTTACAAGTGGGCTCTATATGTTGGTGAAAATGTAGGGAGAATCCTTACATACTTTAGCTAGAAATGCAAATTAGTATAACCTGTATGGAAAATAGTAAAGCTTCTAAAAAAAACTGAATATCCATATTATTCAGGCTGCAAAAGAAATAACTGCATGCCTCTATTTATTGTGGAATTCCTCACACATATGAAGATATAGAATCAGTCTATATGCTAATCTATTGGTGAATGAATAAAGAACTACAAAATATGTATACAATAGAGCATGAGTCAGCCATAGAAAAGAATGAAGTCATGTTATTTGCAGAAAAATGGTTGGAACTGGTGGTCATTGTATTTAGTGAAATAAGCCAGACATAGAAAGATAAATATTGCATCTTATTTTTCTATGTGGACATTGACAAAAAGAAGAAGAAGATGACAACCTGAAAGTAAAAACTAATAAGGTAAGGGGACCAGAAGAGAGGGTGAAAGAGGAAGGCATAATTGGATGTTACATTATGAGATTCCTGTACTGCTCACAGCACTGAGGGGGCGATATAAGAGGATACTAGGTGGGCTGGAGAGATGGCTTAGCGGTTAAGCGCTTTCCTGTGAAGCCTAAGGACCCCAGTTCGAGGCTCGACTCCCCAGGACCCACGTTAGCCAGATGCACAAGGGGGCGCACGCGTCTGGAGTTCGTTTGCAGTGGCTGGAAGCCCTGGCGCGCCCATTCTATCTCTCTCTCTATATCTGCCTCTTTCTCTCTCTCTGTCTGTCGCTCTCAAATAAATAAATAAAAATAACAAAAAAGAAATTTTAAAAAGAGGATACTAGGGAGGGGGTAACAAAGTATAACCTATACATGTATGGAAATGCCATAGGTTAATATAAATCATGCAAATTAATAATTGTCATAAACTAAAAAGAAAGCACGATGGAATAAACAGGTATGAGGACCAGCATGATGTGATTTTTAAAATACTTTTATCGTATTTATGCATTTGAGACAGAGCTAGATAGAGAAAAAAGAGGCAGACAGAGAGTGAGTGAGTATAGGCGTGCCACAGCTTCCTGCCACTGTCAACAAGCTCCAGATGCATTGCACCAGTTTGCACATCTGGCTTTACGTGGCTCCTGGGGAATCGAACCCTGTCCACCAGGCTTTACAAGCAAGTGCCTTTAGCCACTTCGACATCTTTCCAGCCCCACAGTCTGATTTTATAATCTCAGACAGATGTCAACTAGAATGTACAGAAGGTGATACAAACGTACCAGAAAGAAGCCCATTGGTCCAGATCATGCAAGCACACCACAGATATCCAGAACACATTCGTACAAAGGAAGGGCCCGGGCGTGGTGGCGCACGCCTTTAATCCCAGCACTCGGGAGGCAGAGGTAGGAGGATCACCATGAGTTCAAGGCCACCCTGAGACTACATAGAGAATTCCACGTCAGCCTGGACTAGATTGAGGCCCTACCTTGAAAAAGAAAAAAAGAGGGGGGCGGGTGGGAATGGAAGGGAACAGTTATCCAGAAACCCTCCTTAGTACAGAAAGAAAGTTTTTACCCTATTGTTAAATGAGAAAAGCAACTCCAGGGAAAGTTATATGGTGTGAATCAATTTTAGAAAAATAAAACTGTTATCCTCCCATGTGAACATAAGCATGAAGAACAATCTGGAAGGCTGTTGCAGCTGCCTCCTCTTTGCTTGGACCAAGCACCCAGACCGGATGTACCTGACAAATGCAACTTAAGGAGAGAGGGTTTGTTTCCGCTTGTAGCACAAACGGGGGTAGTCCCATCGTTGTGGGATTGGCATTCCAGCAGGGACACAAAGCAGCTGTCATAATCAGCCCACAGTCACAAAGCAGACAGAGACGAAGGCCACTGCTCAGATACCCTTCTCCTGGTTTTCTTGTCCTTCTTTCATAACAATACAACGCGACAACTATTTACATAGCATTTTCACTGTATTATGTAATGTAAGTCATCTAGAGATTATTCAAAACATTTTGGGGGGTGTAATCTATAGATTATATGCAAATATGCCATTTTTGTTTTTATTTATTTATTTTTAAACTTTTTTTATTTAAGAGAGAATTGGCATGCCAGGGCCTCAGCCGCTGCAAACGAACTCCAGATGCTTGTGCCACCTAGTGGGCATGTGCAACCTTGCATTTGCCTCACCTTTATGCGTCTGGCTAATGTGAGATCTGCAGAGTAGAACGTAGGTTCTTAGGCTTCACAGGCAGGGGCCTTAACTGCTAAGCCATCTCTCCAGCCCCTATTTTTTATTTTTAAAATATTTTTAAAGTAAATTTTAATTCCAGTTGGTATGCAGATATTTAAGCATCATTCATTCTGGTATTTTAAAGTACAATTTATTTTTCTTGATTCTTGTCCCTCCTCTCCCAAATTCCCCTCTCCCCCACAACTGCCCTCTCCCCTCCAATAAACTCACCCCTTCTGTTTACATGTCACATGTCACCCTTTTATTACTTCTGTTCCTAATTATATCTTTATACTTGCTTTTGGTTACAATCTTACCCTTATAGCTTTTAGCGCATCTGCCTGTACATGTATATATATATTATACCCATACTTTACAAGTATTACAAGTCAGCATCCACATATCAGAGGGAACATGTGGTTTTGGTCTTTCTGAGTTTGGGTCGTGTTACTTAATATAATCCTTTCCAGATCCATCCATTTTTCTCCGATTTTCACAATTTCATTTTTCTGTACTGCTGAATAGAATTCCATTGTGTAAATGTGCCACATTTTCCTTATCCATTCATGTGTTGGTGGCATCTAGATCGATTACAGTTCTTAGCTATTATAAATAGGGCTGCAATAAACATGGTTGAGCAAGTATCTCTGCAGTAGAGCATGGAATCTTGGGTATATATGCCCAGGAATGGTACAGCTGGGTTGTATGAGTTCTAGTTCTAATTTTTGGAGATGTCTATACTGATTTCCATAATAGCTGTACTAGTTTGCACTCCCACCAGCGATGGATAAGGATCTGCCTTCCGCATGTCCTTGCCAGCATTTGTTGTTGGTTTACTTAATCATGACCATTCAGACTGGGGTGAAATGGTATCTCAGAGTTATTATAATTTGCATTGTTCCATGGACATCTAGAGATGTTGAACACATTAAAGTAATACTTATTGGCTGTTTGCATTTCTTTTGTTGTTGTTGTTGTCTTTTGTTTTTCAAGGAAGGGTCTTGCTCTAGCCCAGACTGACCTGGAATTTACCATGTAGTCTCAGGTTGGCCTGCAACTCACGGTGATCCTCCTACCTCTGCCTCCCAAGTGCTGGGATTAAAGGCGTGGGCTACCATGCCTGGCCCACTTGCATTTCTTCATTTGTGACCTGTCCATTCTGCTAGCTAGCCCATTTGGTGATTGGCAGTTTATTTATCTGTTTGTTTTTCAGTGTTTAATTTTTGTAGTTCTTTGTAGATTCTGGTTATTAGCTCCCTGTCTGAAGTAGAGATGCCAAAGATTTTCTCCTATTCTGGAGGCTGGTCACTTTGCTGACGGTTTCATTTACTGTAAATATACCAGTTTATATAAGGTACTTGACCATTCACAGGTTTTGGTATCCCCAAGGAAGTCTAAAACCAATTCCCTCCAGATTCTGAGGGATGACTGTCCACAGAAATCCATTGGAAGACAGAGAATACAGAACTGGCCACAAACAATGGGAACTGAGACCAAGAACGCTCTCTGGGCCTCACTTCACCTGTTGCCTGCAGCTAACTCCTGACTCCAGGGCCAGCTAAAGAACAAGAGGGCTGGGACCCGAAGGGACATACTGGACCTTGTGTTAATGAGACAGCTGGGGGGCTTCTTGTGAACATTCACAGCACAGCATATTCACATGACTTCTTTTGTCATCAACCTGAGGACAAGTTCTAACAGTCACCCTTCAAAACTTTAGTAAGTACATCCTCACAGGTATATTCTAAGTACTTTTAGATAGTTGAAGGGGGGGGGAATGAAAATTCAGACCAGTGGAACCTTTGACACTAAGGATTGCTCCCTGCACCCACTGGTCCAGGGTCAAGGGTCTGTCTCCACCATGAACTGGCATCTACGCAAAAGGACAAGAGCCCTTTCTGAAGGGAAGGGGAGAGTGGCTGTGGAGTTTCCAGCAGGCCTCCTGCAGTGCCCAGACTGCAGCCAGTGCGTGAAAAGCTTCCATAAAGCCTCCGGCTTAAAAAAAAAAACACCGGCTCTGGTGAATTCCAGACATTCTGACTGGCCATGTGATCTGCACGCACAGTGTTCTAACTCTAAAGCTTTCTGAAGGCGCTGCTGGAATTTAGGTTATTTGTCCGTAGGTTGTTTTGAGATCTTGAGATTGTTCAGTGGAGAACGGGGGTCTTAATTGGGAGACGCCACATGTGTACATCGACAACGCCAGTAAGTACACAAGCTCATTATGGAAAGGCAAGTCTCCCAAGCAGAAACAACTCAGTTCTAAATTTACAACCACATCCAATTGGAGGGACTTCAATTTCTCCTATAAAGCTGAGATCAGAGCCCCAGCTAGAGGAATAAGGTTGTTTCTCTGTTTTGTGATGAAATCATTCAACCATGAATTGTTCAGATGTTTGTACAACCGTGTGAATAGAGTGAAAGCTACTCGCAAGTACATTTTTAAAGGGCGAGGGTGGGGGGGTGGGGTGGTATGTGAATGGTATTTCAGCCAAATTGTGGCCCCACTGCCTGCAAAGGGCATGCAGGGCTTGAAGCTCTGTTCTTCCGTGAGCCAGCTGCAGGACTTGGAACCAGTTGATTGACAGGGCTGAAACATCTCTCCTCGGTGTAACCAGATGATAGTTAAGACATGAAACCCATATGAAGGGGAAGTGGGAACCCATCTATAAAGGTGTTGACTGCTGTACCACCCCTGGCAAATGCATATGCAGTATAAAGTCCCTATCAGGTGCCAGGCACTGAGCATGCAGACACATTAGACTTTCTTCCTACTTACATGGAGGGAACACATTGGGACTGGAGATGGGCTTCATTAGTGTTAAGCTTCTGAATAAAATGATGCCGTGGGGTTAGAATGAAGGTGAGGAGGACAGAGGGCTCAAGGAGGAAAGGTGTCACTCGCCAGACACAACTCCCCTGACCACTCAGGCCCAACAACCCCACAATGAATTGTGGCTCACCACCCTCTGTGTCTTTTTCACACCACTGCCTGGGTGCCCATGCATTCATTTGGGTTCCGCTCTCATGGACGGGGAAGGAGCTTGTGTGCTTTGGTCATTGCTGTGTTCCTGGTGACCAGTGTCCTGTCCTTGACAGGCACTCATAAAGTATTGCCTGAATGGATGATGCATTGAGATAGTGGTGGGTCCGGCTATCTAGCACTAGCCTGGTGGAGAAGCCACAGAGGACATTCAGTTAGGCCACTGATATTCCACATTCAAGACAACGTGCTATAAGGAAGAGGGATAGGAGGGAGAGTCCTCGGGTTAATGATGGTGAGATAGACAGGGGCAGCCCCAAGATGAGACTACTTGATCTTCACTCTGGAGTCTCTCCAGTACAGAGCTTCCCATTTCTGTTGGCTCCAGTGTATGACAACCTCCCACAGATCCTGGTAGGCATGCTGAGTGCAGCTGGTGAGTTTCTATAGCAACCGTCACCATAGCACCAGAGTCCTGGCTCCAAGTTCCAGCTCTATTGAGACTCTGCACTGCTATAGTCCACCCCCTCCCGAGCATTCTTGATCCCACAAAGTAGGAAAGAGATGTGGCTGGGCATCCACACAGAGTCCCTGCAAGGACAGCTGTGACCAGGGTAGTGGGAACAAGGAGACAGGATTAAATGTTACATGTGCCACAACAGAGGCACCTGCCAAAGACTGGACGTAAAGGTCTCAATTGCATTGTTTTGCTCAGATGGGGAGTGGTTTGAACAGGCGTCAAGCATGGAGCAGGCAGGCCTCTGCGGGGCCTGGCAGAGGGCAATGTGGAGCTGTGGGCAGGAGGCATGAATGCGTGTGTGTGTGTGTGTGTGTGTGTGTGTGTGTGTATTTGTGATTCCCAGACCCGTGGCTTTTCCGTGTCTTACTATCCTATTCCGTAAACTGGAAAAGATATCTAAAGATGCTATAAGGGCTGGAGAGATGGCTTAGTGGTTAAGCACTTGCCTGTGAAGCCTAAGGACCCTGGTTCAAGGCTCGATTCCCCAGGACCCATTTTAGGCAGATGCACAAGGGGGCGCATGAGTCTTGAATTCGTTTTCAGTGGCTGGAGGCCCTGGTGTTCCCATTCTCTCTCTCTCTCTGCCTCTTTCTCTCTCTGTCTGTTGCTCTCAAATAAATAAATAAAACAAAAATAAATAAAGATGCTATAAATTCATTTCAGATGTCAAAGAAAGAAGTCCAGTGCCTTGTACCTACCTGGTGCTTGACCAATATTCAGAGCATGAAATCTTGGATGCAGTCCAATGGTAGAGCACTTGTCTTGCATGCGTAGTCTCTGGGTCCCATTCCTAGCACAGAAAAAAAAAAAAAAAAAAAAAAAAAGAGAGTAAATTAACACATAATACCAAGTTTAAAAAAAAAAGTATTGTCACCTCTCAGTCAACAAAGCTATGAGTCCCAGTCTCCTTCTCTCCTTTCTGCTCCACATTCTGTACGAACTTAATTCCCTCAGCTTCCTTTCCACAGCCCAGCTCTCCTTGGAGCCAAGACAACAGAAGAACGTGGGGTCCTAAAACGTCAGAACAACACATGGCAGGTTTGCCATTTTCATAAAGTCTCATCTTTCATTTGCATCCAACATGTTCTTCCACCATGCCACCCTCCAATTATTGTAGGTAGGCAATCCTTCCCTCCTTGAAGTTATTCCCAGACCCTCACAGAACCTGCCCACTTTTCAGAGTTCTAACTCAAAAAGTTTCACTCTTCTTTTTCTTCCCCTTTCATTCTCTTCTTTGGATGACAGTCTAAATCCTCAGCATGCTTGCCCTGACATTTTGGGTCTTTTTTTTTTTACCAGCCAACTCCCAAGTATATCTATTCGAGTAATGCACTCTGGGACTGAGGAAATAACCAAAGGATGAGTTCAGGGACCCACTGGACCCACTGTGAGTCGTATGTTTGCCAAAACTCCATTGATCACCTGACCTCTGCAAGCACCTTCTCTAACTGGAGAGCCATGATGCTCTCTGTGATCTCTTGAAATTAATATCAATTCAAAGCCAGTGTCTAGCAGGCCCTGAAAGGTCTGATTATTTACCCCCCTCCCAATATACACTTACCGTAGTAAAAAAGGCTATAGGTCCCTTGGAGGAAGGATAGGAGTGAGTTTAATGTTAAAACTGTTTGGACTTATGGAAGGGTTCTTCCTTAAGAGGACCCAGCTACCCTTTCTTTTTTGAAAAAAAAATTATATTTATTTGAGAGAGAGAGGCAGATAGAGAGAAAGAATGGGCATGCTCCAGGGCCTCCATCCATTACAAAGGAACTCCAGACACATGCACCACCTTGTGCTTATGTGGGTCCTGGGGAATTGAACCAGGGTCCTTTGGCTTTGTAAGCAAGCACCGTAACTGCTAGGCCATCTCTTCAGCCTCTTAGCTATCCTTTCATTCAAGTCTGAAAATTAGTTAAGAGGTCACAATTCTCTGTTGCTGTGATGCAAAAAGTAGCCTTTTTTCCTTTGCTCTGAAACTTTTCTGCTTATAGAGATCAAGCAAGATTAGCAGGATTCCTATTCATTTCACTTCTGGGAGCATGATTTATCAGCCAGTTACCAAAGGTCTACACAAGTCAGACCGTTATGAACATTTTTGCTTATGTTGTCCATTATGGTAAACCCGTTCACCTTGCCTCTGGTGATTCAGGACTGCAATTTGGCCCCTGTTACTCTGGGATCCAATTACACCCACTGCATATAAATCATCTAATTCAGCAGCCGGAGAACCCATGGGAAGGCTTGCATTGCATGAAAGAGGAGTGACATAGCTCTTCAAGTATGCCGCTGCTGCCCTCACAAACCCATTTCTTACCGTCTTAGTGAGGGGGACATCCCCTGGACCCGCCCATTGTGGAGGATGAGATGATTTTACACAGCAAATGCACTCTAGCACTCCAACTTCCCTGAGCCTTTTAATGTCTGCATTATTATTAAGCCAAAGGAGATATGAGGTAGTCCTAGCTCGGTCACAGCAGGCTATATTTGGACCCATACTTCAGTCAACCAATCAAATCAACTTTTGGCACATTTATTGTTTTGTTCTGTTCTGTTTTTCTCAGACTGGCCTCAAACTTACAGAAATCCCCCTATTTCAGCCATCCAGCTGCTGGGATTAAAGGCATGTGCCACCATACCTAGCTTGGCACCTCTTTTTAAACTGCACAAGCTGCAGTATTTTTTTTTATTTATTTATTTGAGAGTGACAGAGAGAGGAAGAGGCAGATAGAGAGAGAGAGAGAGAATGGGCACGCCAGGGCTTCCAGCCACTGCAAACGAACTCCAGACGCGTGCGCCCCCTTGTGCATCTGGCTAACATGGGTCCTGGAGAATCAAGCCTCGAACCAGGGGTCCTTAGGCTTCACAGGCAAACGCTTAACCGCTAAGCCATCTCTCCAGCCCCAAGCTGCAGTATTAAACCTAGAATCTCTGCTCAGTGATCCCGTCTCCATAACCTCAGCCTGATTTCTACCTTTACCTCAGTAAACTTCCTTTACTATACCAATGCCTCAGCATCTGTGTGTCTAACTTTTTGTGGTTGTGAGACAAGAGAACCTGACAGTGTGAATCTCTACTTTTGGAGGTCCCACTGAGATACCACAAGGTAAAGTGGCAAGTGAAAACTCTTCGCCAAAATTCTCTTGCCCTTCTGTTCCAACGTTCTAAATGATGCTTTCAACATTTTCACTCATCTCTGTACCTCAAGCTCCATTCTTAGCTTCTAAGTCATATATTTCATGATGCTTTTGGAAGCCACTTGGAATGCCTTTGTGTCTTGGGTTGTTTTAAGTTTAACTCTCTTTCCTCCCTGGGTGCCAGGACATTTTCTTCCCCTTACCACTGTCATTCCCTCAGAGTCAGAAAGACCTCAACTAACATTTAGAAGAAATGATGTGAAGAAAAAAAAAATGGCCAAAGCCTACTCCACATTTGTGCTAGCGAGTTGCTCCGTAAACTCCTGAAAAAATGGCTGCCTTTGACCTTGTGTGCTGGCCTCCAGCACAGGGAACAATCTTGAGTGAGGTCCCCGGACACGTGCTTTTATAAGTGCAAAAGTACCACACAAGGCTATTGAGGCTTTAAATCAGCATTAACTGGTGTTTTCTTTTCTTTTAAAACAAGTATTTTTATTTATTTGTAAATGGAGAAATAGAAGGAGAGAATGGGCATGCCAGGGCCTTTTGCAATGACAAACAAACTCCAGATTCATGCACCACTTTGTGCATCTGGCTTTAGGTGGGTACTGGAGAAATGAACCTAGGCCAGCAGGCTTTGCAAGCAAGCACCTTTAACCACTCAGCAACCTCTCTGGCCTGTTTTTAGGTTTTTCTTTTTTCTCTTTTAAACAGCTTTCACACACCTGTGACTGCCAGACAGAGCTCAAATTTACCAGCCAAAATGGCAGTGGCCGTGTCTACTGATATTTATGACACCATGTGAAGCTGATAGGGGAGGGAACTGTCTCCTAGAAACTCTGTTGCTAAAAGACAAATTGTTCAGGGCTACCTGGAGTATATGAGGCAATAGGGAGGAGAAAAAAAAAAGAGCCTTCTGAGGGCAGCAGGCCCCATAGGCCAAGGCATCTCCCTCTTCCAGGACATGCTGGCCCCTCCTACATTGCAATCTCTCTCCTGGCTACTAAGCAGAAGCATTATTCCTCTCCCTCTGGGACATGAGACCCTCTGTGCACCTAAAGCTGGGGGAACAATAAAGGATGGGACATCCTTCCTCTGGCTCCACTTCTGAGAGCTCTGGGCTTTTGTGGGATTTTGCACATGGAATATGTCTTAACATGCTTGCATGGCTTTTGCTGGGGCATCCTCTTTGTATACACATTCCAGATAAATGCTATGGATATCACAGGGAGAACTATTATTCAGAAGCCAATATGTGATGAAGTCTATATGTATATAATAGGTACACATTCAGTCAAGTCTGGCTGTCTCTTCCTTGGGCTATCATTAAGCATAGATGAATAATTTTTACAGTACTTCTAACAGGGATCCTAGGGAAAAAATGAACCTCCAAGGATGATGGAAAATATATCCTTTGTTTATTCCCTTTTGTTATTCCCGCCCCCCCCCCCAGGGAATGGATAGGGTTCTCCCAAACTTACCCTTTAATTGAAACTTAAATATATATTTTCAAAAAATAAAAGAAAGAAAAGAAAGCTGGGGGCATTTCTTTAGAGGGGCCGCTTGATGGCATTAAAGTGATAGAAATTACAAGTGTTAAAAGTGCTTATTAACTCTACAATTTTGTAAAAATTATTTTGATGTAATGTTAAAGAAATTAAAAAGGAACCAGTTAGTAATAGAGAAATGGTAATAATGATGTAAGCATGAAGATGTATGTTTGGTAAGGAGGATTTTTAAATAGTATCATTTTTGTCCTAAGGCAAAATGGCTAGATTTTTCCAAAATGGAAAAAAAAAAAGATGAGGACAAAACTAGAGTGCTTCAGCATGTCATCGAAAGACATAGAAAGTTACACAAGATGAGGTGAGAGCTATATTTAGATGATTCTGGGAAAGTAAATAGAATATTTACAGTGGGTCCACTAAGAGAACAGCACCCTAAATAAAATTACTGAAGGCAGTAAATGTTAAGTGCTAAGTTGACAGAAGGTACTACAACTGAAAAGAAAAAGCCCTAAAACGGAGGGATCGATATGACATGGGTGGCAATTTGGAGAAGATAAAGATAGAATATAAGACATCAATAAATTCTCAGCAAATAAGTCCATAAGATAAATGGTATGAAAGCCAAAACAGTTTGGGTTCAGCTTCTTTCCAGGCAAGTCTAAAGAAAGATAAATAGGATTCCCAGCTGGACACAGGTAGCTCATATAAACCTTGTTACTTTGAAACCCCAGGGTCAAGAACACAGGTAAGATCAAGTATTGTCTTCCCAGCATCTTCTCTCCTTCATCTGGGATCTCATTAGAAAGGAAAATGAATTAACATAGCTAAACCTAAATATTCCCACCAATCTGACGTTTTTTCTCTCCTCCGAGTGAATGGTTTGGGGATGTCTTTTGGAACCACAGCCCTCTTTGGGGGGTGGGACGCATGTCAGTGACATCTCACTGGCGTTAAAATCAAAGGGAAGAGGCACCAGATGCCTTTCTTCTCCTTTTCAGATGTGTAACATACCTACCAGCAGTTTATGCCTCTTTAGAGTATAAAAGGTTAGTCCCCCTCCCCAAATTTCAAATTGTAAGGCTTCTCTAGAGTAGTCCAAAGTTTCAAATCCTTCCATGTTCCTCCTACAAATCTGTTTCAAACGACCAGATTTGTTGCAACAACAATTCCACTTCTGGTACCAATTTTCATTGGGTACCTTTTTGTTGCTAGGACAAAATACGTGACCAGAAGCAAGTTAGGAAAGAAAGGTTTGCATTGACTTACAGTTCCAGAAGATCAAGTCCACTGTGGCAGGGAAGGCACAGCAGGTCTGAGCAGGCAGCCTGCATTGGTCACATCTTCATATTAGCCGGGAGGAAGTAAAGCCATGGAGTGGGGCTGGGTTGTAACACCCCAAGGCCCACCCCAGTAACATACTTCATGTATCAAGGCTCCACCTACTCAAGTTTCTACAACTTTTTTTGCTCATTTTTTTCTTTCCTCATTTTTATTTATTTATTTGAGAGCGACAGACAGAGAGAAAGAGGCAGATAGAGAGCAAGAGAGAGAATGGGCACGCCAGGGCTTCCAGCCACTGCAAATGGAACTCCAGACCCATGTGCGCCCCCTTGTGCATCTGGCTAATGTGGGTCCTGGAGAATCGAGCCTCAAACCCGGGTCCTTAGGCTTCACAGGCAAGCGCTTAACCGCTAAGCCATCTCTCTAGCCCTTTCTACAACTTTTTAAATGTAAACTGGAGGTTACATATTCAAGTACATGAGTTGTTGGGGGACATTTTATATTCAAATTACCACAGACCTTAAGACCATAGCTTCCAGAACCTCATTCCTTTATATGAACCAGTTCTACTGTCAGCCATGTTCACATGCAATCCTGTGCTATTTATTTCTCATGTCTATTTAAGTCTTTAAGCAAACTTACCAATTTTTATTTTGAGAATTATATCTGAAGAATCTTTCTTCCACTTTAATAATTGGAAGATAGGTTAAACTTATAATAAATAGATAGTCATTCTAAACATAATAACAAAATAAATAATGTTACTGAAGTTCAGCCACGATCTGCTGTCCTGGGTGGTCCTGAGTCTGCAGCCCACTCTTCATTAAAAGGAATGGCCAGGGCTGAGGAGACAGCACTTACTTTCAAAGCCTACTAGCCCAGGTCAATTCATCAGTACTCATATAGAGACAGATGCACAAAGTGGCTATGCATCTGGAATGTGTGTACACTGGCAGGAGGCCTGGTCTGCCCATTCTCATTGTCTCTCTTTCTTTCTAGATAAATAAATAATTTTATTAAAAAAGAAGGAACTTCCAGTGCTGGAGAGATGGCTTAGTGGTTAAGGTGTTTGCCTGCAAAGTTAAAGGACCTAGGTTTGATTCCCCAGGACCCACGTAAGCCAGATGCATAAGGTGGCACATGCGTCTGGAGTTTATTTGCAGTGGCTGGAGGCCCTGGAGGGCTTATTCTCTCTCCCCCGCACTCAAATAAATAATTTTTTTTAAAAAAATGAAAATGCTCCATCTTGCATTTTAAAAAAAAATGAAGCTGGGTGTGGTTGGTGCACGCCTTTAATCCCAGCACTCGGGAGGCAGAGGTAGGAGGATTGCCATGACTTTAAGGCCACCCTGAAACTACATAGTGAATTCCAGGTCAGCCTGGGCCAGAGTGAGACCCTACCTTGAAAAACCAAAAAAAGAAAAAGAAAAAAAAAAAAAAAAAGAACTGCCAGTGTTGGGCACTAGAAATCCCATCAGCAGCCTGAGGTTCCCTTTTGCAAACAGAAGGTTTGAGAGGCAACTGAAATAAAAGAAATATTGTCTTTATTGCTTTCTGTGCCCCCCCCTAAAGACACACTAGACTAATGGTATCACCTCGGTTAGTAAAACTGAGTCCTAGCCAAAGCCAAACCCCAATGAAGTGTGTGCTCCCAAGGTTCCCTGCACACAGTTGGTTTATGACTGTGCTCTGTGGACACCTTAGGCTCTGCGGCTGTATGGGAGGCTTCCATGGTGGGACAGCACTTTGTGTACTAGTAATCACACCACCATGGTGGCAAATGTCGTGACAGGTCACACTTATAATGCTCTTACTACATGTCAGACACGGTTGTAAGCATTTATTTATAGTAAATTTACCGTAAGCCTCAGAAAAATGTCTCTGGCATTGGTTTTACTGTCATCCCAACTTTAGGGATGGGGAGATAGATTAGTGGTTAAAGATACTTGCTTACAAAGCCTGCTGGCCTGTGTTCAATTCCCCAGTGCCCACATAGAGCCAGATTCACAAGGTGGTGTATGAGTCTGGAGTTCAGTTGCAGCAAAGGCCCCAGGGCACCCATGTATTCTCTCTGTGTGTCTCTCCTCTCTCTCTCTCTCTGCCCTCAAAAATAAATACAAATATTGTTTCATTCCCATTTTACATATGAGAAAACTGAGGCACAGCATGGTTCAATATCTGTTCTTTGTACATCCTAGATTCCCATATAGAACCACACTTATTCACTTATCAAAACACTTATTCAACAGATATATATATTGAGTGTCTTCTATGCTTTCTTTGATTTCTTTCAAAATATTACTCTTTCTTAAAATGAAACTTGATATTTCTGCTAATTACAACTTCCTGCCTGCTTTGGTTTCCTGATGCTTTCTGTGGACTAAGCCATGGTACACCGTGCACCTCTCTCCATGGAGACCCGGGCGCTCATTGCTCTGGCTTCCGGAACTCAGTTGCCAAGGGCTGCAGTTGAGTCCTCTGGGATTTTCATGACGCTGCAAAGAACTATGTGGCCTTAGAATCTGGCCCTGCCCTAGGGGATAGCCACCAACCAGGGACAGAGTATTGTCGGGGGATGAGGGGGAACCGAGCTGAGACTTTGATTCAGGACAATGACACAAAGTCACCCAGGCTCCTGAACTCCTGAACTGGGTGCCAGCTGAGGCCTCTGTTACAGCTGCACCACACCCTAACTCTTCCCCCTGCCCAGCTCTGCCCCATTCACTCCTTTACCCACATGATTCCTGAACCTTCACCCCAAAACGCCATCTACTTCCCAGGAAATGCAAAGTCCCAGCAGTCCATTCTCAGCTGAGACAGAGTCCTTCACAACGGGCCTCAGTGACAGCCACACTCCAGGGTGACCTCCGCACACACTGAAAGCCTTGAAGGTTGTTAGATTTCTTTCTATGTTTTACTACATTAGCCAATTACCATCTTTCCCAAGGCCCCATTACTGATTCCTCAAGTGTATCCTGGCCTCGGCTCTAATGACAGGCCACCAGGCAGCGCAGACAGGGAAGAGGTTCTCTTTCAGGCCTGCAGGGAACAGTCAGGGAAGGAGACGGGAGATTGGATTACTGGGAGGCAGGAAAAGGTCACCGCTTCCCCCACCCTTTTTAGCACAGAGAGCGAAATCAGCATTCGCCCGTCTCAGGGTGTATCAGTCAGGCTCTCCAGAGGAACAGAACCAACAGAATGAATACGTATTCAAAGTGGATTTATTGGATTAGTTGACAGGAAACGGGCTGAGCAGCCCAACAATGACTATCTGCAGGCTGGAGAGTTGGAGAACTCTGTGGCTGTTCGGTCTATGAGGCTGGAGGCCTGGGCAGTCCCAACTTGGCACTGAAGGCCTGGAGGATTTCTGGAGAGCTGCTGGTCTTCAGTCCATGTCAGAAGACTGATGAAGCAGGGTCCCTAATGTCCAAGATCAGCAACCACAGGGTAAATAGATGCATGTGCCATCAAGTGGCATGGGCAGCCAGGCAAAAAGTTCGGGGCTTTGTTGGGGCTTCTGTACACATAGTTGTAGCCAACAGCTTCAGGTTCGCTGAGATGAACTTCCAGACCAGGCACAGTTATGGAGGAAGGGATATTTATTGAAACTTACAGATCCAGGGGAAGTTCCATAATGGCAGAAGAAGCTGGCCTGCCTACACAGGTCCAAGCTGAGAGAGAGAGAAGTACAAGCCTAAAAGTCAAAAGCCACAGCACACTTCAGGAACTCCAGCTAGGCACACTTTGCATATCTTTAGATTGAAATCTCGAACCCACCACCACACCTTAGGGCTGGACCCTAAGATCCACCCAGTGACACCACCTCCAGCCAGGTGGCTGCAGATCCGAACTATAAGCTAATAGAACACTGAACATATTGGGGGCCATCTATTCAAAGTACCACAAGAGCGCACCACTGAATGGTAGCCCATTCTGGAGGCAGGACACCCTCCTTCAGGTGATCATTCCCAGAAGCACCGTCACAGATCTGCCAAAGAGGCTCGTCTCTTACTTGACTCCTAATCTGATCAAGTTGAGAACGGGCACACAGGAGGTATCTTTTTAGAACTAACCAGAGGAAGGTGGGAGTGGAAAGTGGTCCACCTTTGCTCCTATGAAATAGCTCATCCTTGGGCTGCAGAGATGGCTTAGTGGTTAAGCGTTTGCCTGTGAAGCCTAAGGACCCCGGTTCGAGGCTCGATTCCCCAGGACCCACGTTAGCCAGATGCACAAGGGGGCGCACGCTTCTGGAGTTCATTTGCAGTGGCTGGAGGCCCTGGCGTGCCCATTCTCTCTCTTTCTCTCTCTCTCTGCCTCTTTCTCTGTCTGTTGCTCTCAAATAAATAAAGAAAAGTTAAAAAAAAATTTTTTTTAATATATTAAAAAAAGAAATAGCTCATCCTAAAAAAAAAAAGAAAGAAAGAAAAAAGAAAGCCCATAGCTACCCCAGACTTGATTAGGATAACATCTCAGAAATTGAATTGCAAATTACTCTCTCAGTGATTCTATAGGCTTTCCAGTCTGGCCCAAACCCAACGATTAAAGCAGAAGACATATGGGATTAGAACCTGCAGTCTGCAGAGG
Organism: Dipus sagitta; assembly: GCA_036346955.1. NCBI lineage: Eukaryota > Metazoa > Chordata > Mammalia > Rodentia > Dipodidae > Dipus > Dipus sagitta. Next base: position 42,708,002 of record CM070777.1, on the reverse strand, counting down.
CAGTTTGGGCTATGGATAGAAGGGCTGCTAAGCAATCCTGTTTGGCAAAAGTCAGGCAGCAGAACCCAGCTGGAAGGAACTGCAAGGTCACTTAGTCCAGCTGCTGTTTATGGCCATCCATCAGAGTTGCTGACCAGGCAGTCCTGAGACTGATCAGTACGAGACAGAGCACTATAGTTTGATGCTGCTTGTCCATCTACAGGCTCCTGTGCTGGAAGCCTCTGTCTATACTCTGTGAATAATCCGTCCTTGTGAAAGCTCCAAGAATCCAAGAAATGTGAAAATCCTTGAACTGAGTCCCATGGTTAAGCCCCAGCATGCAAGCCCTGACTAAAAACGCAGTGGGCCATGTCCAGTGGCTCATCTCCTCCCTTCTTCAATTTCACACAACAGCTCTCAGGGGCTTCCTGGATCAGGTAGTCCATCTAGTCCCGCTGCATGCCTGAAAACTGAAAGTCGATTAAACGTGTAGTATGTCTGTCATCTCGGCTCGTGGGAGGCTGAGCCAGGCCATGAATTTTGAGGCCATCTTCAGTGAGTTCCAGGTTAGCCTGAGCTAGAGTGAGACCATGTCTTTTTAAAAGCCCCAAAACTGGGCTGAGGAGATCGCTTAGCGGTTAAACACCTACTTTCAAAGCCTGTTGGCCTGGGTTTGATTCCCCAGTACTCCATTAAAGCCAGATGCACAAAATGGTGCATATGTCTGGAGTTTGTGAGTAGCAGCAATAGGCTATGGCACACCCATATTCTGTGTGTGTGTGTGTGTGTCTGTCTGTCTGTCTGTCTCCTCGCAAATAAATAAATAAGTTTTTAGAAAACCAAGCTGGGAATGATGGTGTATGCTTAAAATCCCAGCCATGAGAAGGTGTATGCAGAGTGATTAGAAGTTCAGGATCGGGCTGAAGGGATGGCTTCACAGTTGAGGTGCTTGTCTGCAAAGCCAAAGGACCCAGGTTCGACTCCCCAGGACCCACGTAAAGCTAGATGCTCAGAGTGGCACATGCATCTGGAGCTTGTTTGCAGTGGCTGGAAGCCCTGGCATGCCCATTCCCTCTTTCTCTCTCTCTCTCTCTCTCTTAAATAAATAAATAAGTAAAAATAATTTTAAAAATAAGTTCCATATCATCCTCAGCTGCAGACTGAGTTTGAGGCTGTACAACATCCCATTTATAAATTTAAAAAAATATTAAAAACCTAAACCAAACCAAACAAATGAATGTTTATCTCTGCTGCTGGCATCCTAACCAGCAGCTGAGGACAGCATCGCTATCCCTAGGCTCAGACCTGCCCAAAGCAGCTGATGGGCGGCTTGTCAAAGCGCCAGCTCTAAGAACAAAGTACCCCACAACTCTAGCTGCCCAGATTTGCTTACTCTATTCTTGATACAAGACAGGCTTTTGGCATTGGGTGAGCTCTGAGACAGGATGTGGGAGTTCCAAAGGGCACATTGAGAAAATTGATCACATGAGGACTCCAGAGTCCTATTTCTGAACATGCTTCCTGCGCAGAGATACCCTTATTGGTGATGCCAAACACTGTGTGATGATTTAGAAGGAATGATTCCTCATTTCCTACTAGTTTCATGATCTTTCTCAGGTTGGTCCAAAGGTCTTGCCTGACCCCCGAGGTGGTAGTTTGAATGTCAAATGCCATCCCCCGCATAGAGTCATTGCTTGAATACTTAATTGCCAGGTGTTAGGGCTTTGGGGAAGGTTATGGAAACTTTAGGAGGCTGAGCTTTGCTGGAGGAAGTGTGTCACTGGGGGTAGGCAACATCAAGTGTTACAGCCCAGCCCTCCCTGCTAATTGTGGTAGTTTGGATGTCCCCCAATAGATCCAGGAGTTTATTAAAGCTTATAACTTAGATCTCCAGCTGCCCAGCTGGAGAAGGTATCACTGTGGGTAGATCTTAGGGTCCAGGCCTAAGGTGTGTTTGGGGGCCCATTTGAATTCCAGCCTAAGGGATGCCGAGTGCTGGAGTTCTGCCTGGGTTCCCTGCTGCTTGGCTGCCTGTTTTTGCTCTTGCTCTTGCTGTTGCTCTTGGAGGTGGGTTTTCCTTTTTTCACCATGATGGAACTTTCCCTAAGATCTCTAAGTCTGAAATAAATTCTGTTCCGCCTGTAAACTGTGTCTGGTTTGGAGGTTCATCCCAGCAATGTAAAGCTGACTATGACATTATTCTTTCTCTACTTCCTCCCTGCTGATGTGATATGAAACCAGTTTCCTGGCCCTGTCATGCTCCCCGCCCCCCACCACCACCACCAAACTGTATGCCAAAAAAAAAAAAACCCTTTTCTTCCTTAGGCAGTTTCTAGTCAGGTGTTTTGTGCCAATGATGTGAGAAGATAATTGATACACCCCCACAAGGAGTGTGATATCTCTGTCTCTGCCTCAGCCACATTGTCATGGCAACTATACTAGTACCAGCTCCAGCAAGAGGTGTGTGTTGTCCAGTGTCACCCTAAGCACAGCACTCCAGGGGCGATTCTGGGTATCTGCTTTAGAGGAGGAGTCTAAAGCTCAGGCAGGATCCTGGAAGCGGGAGCCAGGACCAAGTCCAATGTGATCAGATCCTGTAACATGAATATTTCCAGCCTTCTCCCTCTTAGTGGTTTTCTTTGCCATTACACTTAACTGAAACAAACTCGGGGGAAAGTTGAAGCTTATATTCAAAGCCATCCTATTAACCCCAGACCATTTATTCATACATAATCTTATTGAATCCCATGAGATATACTGTGGTGGTATGAATGTACAATGCTCCCCTTGGCCTCAAGTGTTTGTGATTAAGCTTCCTACTTGGTCCCCAGCTGGTGGAATCTTTGGGAGGTGGAGCCTTGTCGCCGGGGGCCAACCTTGGGGTTGATTAGTCCAGCCCACTGGATGTTCAGAGCTAGCTCACTCAGACTGCTCCCTCCCTGCTCATACATGAAGATACGAGTTGTTCCCCATGCTTTCTCTCATAAGCTGATTCTGGTTAGGTGTTTTGTCCCAGCAATGATAAGATAACCGCCACAGATAGAATGGGCATTCAGTGTTTTTTTTTTTTTTTTAAATTTCATTGTGAATAACACAATACTGTTTCATAAGGACTTTTTTATACAAATATGTGAGAGGGGGAGAAAGAAGAGATGAACAGTGGAAAGAAAAAGGGTAGGAAGAGGAAGAAGAGGAGGGAAGAGATAGGCAGTGGGTAGAGAATGGGGGAGATGAAAGGGAGGAGGAAGGAGATGGAAGGAAGAGACAGGAGGAAGGAGGGAAGAGGTGGAGGAGCAAGAGGGAGAGGAAAGGGGGCAGACAGCAGGAGAGATGAGGAGATGAGGAGAGAAGGGAATTGTGCTCTGAAATGGGGAACAATTTAAAACTAAAATGGGTACAACATTGGGTTGGAGACAGAAATAGCATTCTTTTCTCAAACACAAATTCTCTGTTTCCTAATATGAAGGGAGCTCACTTGCCTGTAACCAAACACAGTGATTTTACATCTCGCTGAGTTCAAAGTCAAAAGAAGTGCAGCCAAAACATAAAAGAGAGGAGGAAGATTTATTACCTGCACAGATAAAGGGAATGTGGCATCATCCCCCCAAAGCAACACTTTTCCCCCAAAGGAAGCAGGACATTTTATTTAAGAGGCCTATTACATACAGTGCTGGACCAGTTTTTAAGCATTCTCAGTTGGGGTCATCATTTGTATAAAAAAAAAAAAAAGATAACAGATACATTTTTGTATCTGCTTAGTTCAAAATTATGGAGTCCATATGGAAAAGATGAATGTGATGGGTAGAAATGCCCCCGAACATGCTTAGTTTGAGCCATGATGCTTCAGTTGAAAATGAAGGGAAGGCTGTGTATTGAATGTATGGAAGGTCAGTAACACAGGACATGGGCTCTGCAGGGGCCTATCCTGCTACCAGCAGCCCCAGATATTTCACTCCTTATTCTTGAGAGGAATGGGGACAGAGATTATCTTCTGAACCTATTTCCAGCCAGACAGAGGTACAGTATCTTTCCAGTTAGAGCAATGAAATGCTTTCTTGATGTAAAAGCAAGACAGATCTTAGGATCATCCAGGGCTCTCCAACACTGTAGCTCAAATGATGTATACATATATAACTGTTTTGTCAAAACATTTTAAAACACAGTTTAGTATGACAGAAATCATGAGTAACATCAATAAACTTGACATTTGGAATTTATAAATACCCCCAATATAGACACAAGGTTCCAGAAAATCCAAGCTAAAACACAATTAAGCAAACGGACCAGCTAAAACAATGAGACAAAATGGATATTTATTGTCATCTCTTATTACAATTACATTAAACATGATTTTTAAGTTTTTGGTGAAAGCATAAGAGAGCCGATATAGTTAGAAGATTTAAGGGCAAAGAAAAAAAAAAAAAAACTCATTCCCTGTTTTATTTATTTATTTATTTATTTATTTCTCAGTGTTAGTCCTGGTCTCAGCTCACAAGTATAGATACTTGGAGGGTTTCTTGTGCCCTCTTTACCCTGATGTGATGAATGCAGGGAGTTATGCCTTATAATTTAAGAGTTTGTAGTTAATAAGATTAAATAAAGTTCTGTTCAAATTAAGTTAGGCCAGTCCTGAGGGAACCCTGGCTTTCAGGTTTCTTAAGTATTTTGTAAACATTTTTAAATTTATTTATTTGCAGGCAGAGAGAGACAGACAATGAGAATGAAAATGGGCAAATGGGGGCCTCTTGTTACTGCAAATGAACTCCAGATACATGCACCAGTTTGTGCATCTGGCTAGCCATGGATACGGGCGAATCAAACCCTGGCCATTGGTTTTGCAAGCAAGTGCTATTAACTGCTGAGCCATATCTCCAGCCCTCTTTTTAAATCTTTATTTCATTATTTGGGTGAGAGAGAGAGAGAGAAAGAGAGAGAGAGAGAGAATGTGCACGTGTGCTCCAGGGTCTCTTGCCACTGCAAATAATGCTACCTTTATTTTTCCCCCTTTTGTCTGGCTTTACATGGGTTGCTTGGGAGTGAGTCCCGGCCAGCAGATTTGCAAACCACTGCAACCACTGAGTCACCTGTCGAGCACCTCAGGTTTCTGACAGAACTCAGTCACCTGGCAGGCACACGTGCATGGGACATGTAAGGGCAGAACCTCTAACATGTGTATATGTGCTGGATGAGCTTAAAATCTGTTTCCACCTTACACATCGTTTTTAATTTCCCGATCTAGTTCAGCATCACTCAGCTTAGGCATGATCTAGAATGGTCCCCCATAAATAGTTTCTTGAGGACTCAAATCAAGCCCACTACAGACAGCTACCACATGGGTCCAAACTAAAACGGGTACAATGTTGGACTGGAGACAGAAATAACATTCTTCTCTCAAACACGAATTCTCTGTTTCCTAACCAAAAAGAGATTTGTCAGGCACGACAGATGCAAATTAGGTAACTTACTATTTATTCTGAATGTGAATTTGCTATTTATTCTAAATGTTGACTTCATATGTTAAGTGATAATAAACTTACAGCCAAATGGAAGTTTGAATTGTATCACCAAAAAAATAAGTAAAAAAAAAAAAAAAATGAAAAGAGATTGCTCTGCAACACGAATCTTCTTTCTGTGCCCACCTCTCCAAGACATCTGAGAGCACAGCTTGTAGAATGAGCCACATCCCGCTCTGTCAGTTTAACCTCCATAGAGGTTGGGCCACAAGGTCAAATCTTAAAGAAAAACAAAGAAAGGGGCTGGAGAGATGGCTTTAGTGGTTAAGGCACTTGCCTGAAAAGCCAAAATACACAGGTTTGATTCCCATGTGAAGCCAGATGCACAAGGTAGCACAAGCATCTGGAGTTCAATTGCAGTGGCTAGATGCCCCAGTATGCCCGTTCTCTCCCTCCTTCTCTCTCTTTCTTTCTCCCCCTCCCTCTTTCTCTCTTTCCTTACAAATAAATAAATTTTTAAAAATTTACCTTCCAGCAAGTTGTTGGCCAGGGAGGTCCCTGATGTCCCCAAAACATTACAGGCCATTGTCAAGGCCCTTGGTTTCCCACCAGGAATAGATGGTAAGATCATATTGCTGAAGACTCCACATACTTGGGCTACAAAGTCACTGAGAAATCCTGCTGGAGCTGAGCTGAAAATGTCCTCCATGTAGACCAGCTGACAGAAAGCTGAAAAAAGCCAGGCTGAATGCAGTTCCATGGGAGAGAGAAAAATCACCAATGAAAATACTCAACAGTGAACACTGCAAGCCTTATATTTGGCCAGCCAGGATAAATGAGCCAATGGGTGCAATAGTGGCATGTCTGCCATGGTGGAAACCAACTGTCCTCTAATTTGACTGGAGGCCTGATCCATGGGAGGGAATACATCCCTGATACTGAAAACCTACAACAGGGGTAGTCATGAGCCCTAGGGGTGTAACATCTGTTGGTGTCTGGCTAAATGTATATACTATACTCACCAAACTTCCCAGTAAGCACTTCTCTTAGTGCTCATACCATATATTAATGCTACTCTCACTTTTGGTTAGAGAACCTTCTCTTTTCAGATGGCAGTGACATTAGGATGACTCAGAAAGCACCATGGTGCTGAGAAGAAGTGACAGAGGAGTGCTCAGCACTGAAACATCTCTATCACACCTTCCAAGGCTCAGGGTCCATTGTGGAAGGGGTGGCAGAAAGAATGTAAGAGCCAAAGGAAGGGCAGGACTCCTTACAATGTGCTCCTCCAGATACAAAATGGCCTGGATATCCATGACCTCACAGTGCCTAACACTACCTACACAAGACCATCATAAAAGGAGGAAAAGATCATGACATCAAAATAAAAGAGAAACTGATTGAGAGGAGGAAGGGATATGATAGAGAGTGTAGTTTCAAAGGAGAGCGAAAGTGGAGGGAGGGAATTACCATGGGATATTGTTTATAATCATGGAAGTTGTCAACAAAACTAAATTTAAAAAAAATTTTAAATTAAAAGCAAAGAAAGACAGCCCAGAAATTTATATTCTGCCCATTCCTCATTTAGCACAGTGCAGAAGGTCACTGTGAGGGGCTGCAACAGGAGGGTGGGATGTGTCATTTCAGGTGACAGTATCTATGATGAGGGGCTGGAGCGATGGCTCAGTGGTTAAAGATGCTTGCTTGCAAAGCCTGCCAATCAGAGTTCAATTCCCAGCCACTCATGTAACGCTGGGACCCAAAAAGTGGCTCAAGCATCTGGCATTGATTTATACGGGCATGAGACCTTGGCACACCCCCACCCCATACACACACACATACATACACCATGTGCAAATAAATAAGTGAAAACTTAAAAAAAAGAAAGCAACAGAAAACAGTATCCAGGATGTTCATCCCAGGCTCCCCCAGAGCCCGCCTCCAACCACACCTGTCATGGGAAATGCTCATAGCCATGTTATCTGCCCTCATCTTCGTGTTTACAAACACAATCAACTCCCTAATTCCCTTCCTTAACATCAGGATTCTTCGGCACATGGCAGGACTAGTTCAGATTTCAGACCTTCTAGGCCCTAGGTTTCCTATGTGTTAAGGTGGCATGCACCATTAATATGAAACTGACATAGGTATTTATAAATATCTTACAAAATGCTATTCTGTCCTTCCTCAAGCCATTCATATCTGTCCCATTTGACCATGCCCATTCCTGTGGCATATGCTATAGGCTTTGCTCTGGTCATTTCTCTCACTTATCATGGTGCCTAGTTACCATCATACCTTAAATGTACTAATAATATCCTTGAGGACTACAATCATGTCCATCTTGATTATCCTATACTCAGCTTACAACCTAGCACTAATACACTGCATAACACAGTAGGTGCTTGACAAACATTGAATGAATTAATGAATGAAGATGCATTCAATACCTAATTTCTATCAATCTCTCTCTCCCTCTCTGTTTCTCTCTTTCTCTCTTTGGTTTTTCAAGGTAGTGTCTTGCTCTAGCCAAGGCTAACCTGGAATTCATTGTGTAGCCTCAGGGTGGCCTTGAACTCACAACTATCCCTCCCTAGTGCTTGAATTAAAGGCATATGCCACCACGCCCAGCTCTCAGCTCTCTTTCCATAGGGTCTTATACTCCATGTTAACAGGAGCACCTTGTTACTTGACCCAAAAATCAAGGGGTCAGTGCTTTGTGAATCAACTGGTATCTCCAACATGTTCTTGGGACCATAGGCTGGAGCCCTGGGGTGGCTTCAGGGTCTCTGACTGTCACTGCTTGGCCAGGGGAAGCTTGTCCATGGAGGTGAACCCCCACTTGGGACCTGGAGGATGGGCTCACTGAAGAGATCACCTGACCAGTGCTCCCATCAGGGCTAGCTAGGGAAGGTTATCTTGAACCCCCCAGAGCCTGGCAACAAGCGTGCTTCCCACCCAAGGGCAGCAGGAGAGTTGAATCTTCTGTGCAGGTATCATGCCAGCTTTGGAATCATACTCCCTAAAATCCTCTGTTACTCTTTTGTTGTTGTTGTTGTTTTACAAGTGGAGCCTCTACAAGGCAATTGGAAAAGGATTCAATCATAAAGGTGGGTCTTCCATGATGGAAGATTCAGTGGCAATCTCCCTTAGGACTTCCTCCCCACACAGGGCTTAGCGTGACCAGCACCTTCTTGTTAAAGTCTCAGCTTCAATGCCACTTCCCAAGAGGGGCCTTTACTGACCACCTCAGTCTCCGCACTTACATGATTTTGATCTGGAATATGCTCGCTTGTTGAGAGCTGGTAAGGGCCAAGAATGAAGGCCAAGTTTCTCATACTTTCAGCTCAAATTCCCCGCACAGGGAAACATGTAGAAGGTGCTTTATACGTATGTGTGAGTATGCTGGGAAGATGGGTCAGTGGATAAAGTGCTCACCACTCAAGCTGAAGGAGCTAAGTTCGATCCCCAGACCTCCAGTGAAAATCCAGAAGCAGGCTGGAGAGATAGCATAGTGGTTAAGGCACTTGCCTGCGATGCCTAAGGACCCAGGTTCAATTTCCCAGTAAGCCAGATGCACAAAGTGACACATGCCTCTGGAGTTCATTTGCAGTAGCTAAAGACCCTGGTTTACCCATTTGCTCTCTATTTATCTATCTGCAGCTTTGTCTCTCTCAGTCTCTTTCTCCAAATAAGTAAATAAAATATTAAAACAGCAACAACAACAAAAAGCCAGAAGCCTTAGTAAGCTTCTATAATACCAGCACACTGGGGGCAAAATGCAAGAGGAAGACAGCCAAGAACAGCAGAGCAAGAACAGAGAGCGAAAAGCCTCAAGTGAGATGGACAGGCCAGGACCAGCCTCAAAGTTGTCCTCTGGCTCTACACATGTGCCCACGTGCTCACAGGAGCGCACACACAAATGACATGATAATAAATGCTTAAACACAGGTATGAGTGACTAGGTGAACACCAACAATTTTATTATCAATTTGCCACTGGTACAAATGAAAACCCAAACAGATCTCTAGTAGGCAATGTTAAAAAAAAAAAAAACCACCAAAATCAAAAAATAAAAAACCAAAAACAACTTGCAAGAAATGCTATCAACACCTAGGCATGGTGCAGAACACAGCCTCAAAAAAAAAAAAAAAAGTCAAACAAAACAAAACAAACAAACAAACAAAAAGGTTTGGTCCCCCCAAACCAACAAGCTACTACAAAAAGACAAATACACATAGGAAAAACATGTTTGATGCACTTTAATTGTGAGGATAGAAAGATGAATTCAAATTTAAAAAAAAAAAAATGGAGATGGGCATGGTGGAGCATAGGAGGATCAAGGTGAGCTCGAGGCCAGCCTGGGCTAGGGTGAGACACAGCCTCAAACATAACCAAAAAAACAAATGAAATAAAGACCCAAACCAACTCATAATACTGTGATTTGAAGTCCAGCTCTGGTTATGTAAAACTATCTCAGATTAAAACAAAAAAGAAAACAAACAAACAAAGAGGGCCTAGAGAGATGGCTCAGTGGCTACAGAGATGGCTCAGTGGTTAAAGGCTTGCAAAGCCTGCCATTGAGGGATGATTCCCCAGGACCCACATAAAGCCAGGCACGCAAAGTGGAGCATGCATCTGAGTTCATGTGCAGTGATATAAGGCCCTGATCCACTCATATTCTCTCTATCTCTCCTCTTTTTCTGAGTGCATCTCTCTCAAGTAAATAAAAAATAATTTACTTTGTATGCAAGACTTTGGTTCACTCATCAGCCTCCCCCTGAGCAGTCACATGGCAACAACTATTTTACAAATAAGGAGGCAGACTTGGAGAAGCTAAACGACTCACTCAAGGTCTCTTGGCCAAGAAATCCTGGAGTCCAGCCTCAGTATGAGACTGCATGACCGGGATAGCTCCCTCCTGTTCCCTTGCACACATGGGTTTAGACTTCATGTCCCAGGCAAGACCTAGGCCAGGAAAGAGGCTTTGCAGCTGTTCACATCCAACACATCCCTGTTGATTCCTTGCTCAGTGTGGGTTCCAAGGTTAAGGTTCAAGGCACCGAGAGCCACAAAGCAAAGTTTCACTCTCCTACAGCTTAGAAGCACATCCAAGTCACCAAGAGCCCCACCATGATGAGCTGCTAAAAAGCTTCTTCTTTTTTTTTCAACTATTTTTATTTATTTATTAGAGAGAATGGGTGTGCCAGGGCCTCTAGCCACTGCAAACGAACTCCAGATGCATGTGCCACCTTGTGCAACTGGCTTACATGGTTCTAGGTATTTGAACCTGGATCCTTAGGCTTCACAGAAAAGCACCTTAACTGCTAAGCTATCTCTCCAGCCCCAAAGTTTCTTCTTTTTTTTTTTTTACAATTTTATTTTTATTTATTTATTTGAGAAAGCGATTGGGAGAGAAAGAGAGAGAGAGGGAGGGAGAATGGGTACGCCAGGGCCTCTGGCCACTGCAAAGTAACTCCAGACACATGCTCCCCCTTGTGCGTCTGGCTAATGTGGGACCTGGAGAATCGAACCAGGGTCTTAGGCTTCGCAGGCATGCACCTTAACTGCTAAGCCATCTCTTCAGCCCCCAAAGTTTCTTCTTAATGAAGGATAATGAAAATTTCTCAGTTGAGAGGATTACTTAAAATTCCTTGGGGATTGAGGTGCTGGGTGTTGAGAGGTTCCAATTAGAGAGCTGAGAACACACTTTTTGTGAGCGGGGAGTTTATTAGCTGGCCAGAGCGGGTGTTTTAGAGAGAGGGGGAGGAGCAAAGAACTGAGAAAATTGCAGCTGTACCAGCCCAGAAGTGACAACATGCTGGCAGGGGGTTAGCAGGAGAGGGGAGCAGGCTATGAGCCAAGAAGTGAGGGAAGAGAGAGAATGAGAGAAAGAAGTGTGTGTTTAAAGGAAAGCACGCAAGAGGCTGAGGCAAAAATAGAGAGATACAATATAGAGAAATACCTTAATTCAAGAAAGAGAGCAAGAGAATGCCATCTGGCCTTTTATGCCCATGCCCTTACGGCATAATGACTTGCCCAGGGACAGGACCGGGGCTTGTGGAGACGTGGGTTAGTGCTCAGGGAAGGAGCCAGGTTGGATGGATCTCCTGTCGAGTTTCGGCTGGGTGGTAAGGGGGATGACAGTGCCGACGGGTAGGGAGCTCTGAGGCCCTAACACTGTTTATCATTAACGCTGGTATCTGCGTTAGACATGAGGCTTTGGCTAGTCAGCAAGCTGGCTAGGTAAGCTGACCTCCCAGGGTGGAAGGCATTTCCTCTCTCTAAGGCTGCAGGCCAGAACGCTGGACCCAGCCAAGGGCGAGAGGGCACTGCTGTGGGCAGATGTGCCCACTCAGCATTTTGGGGCTCGGCCTGGAGAGCAAAGACGCAAAGGTTCTGCTGAGACGCTAGAAGCGTTCAGTTTGAAGCATGGAGTCGGCTCTGTCTTTCTCTGCTGCTTACGTATGCTCCTGGCAACAGCCCATCTCTCCTCTTCCCACTGGGAACCCCATTGTCATTCTGGTAGTGTTTCAGCCAGGCAGGAAGCAGAGGCTCCCTCTTCCAGATTTTTCTCTGTCCTAAGTAGCTTTTTAATTTCATAGCCAAGGGTTGTCAGGACAGTGCCGAGAAAACCGCCAACGATTCGCAAAAGTAGCCGGCGAATCTGGGGCAGAGCAGGAGAGAACAAGGGAGCGTCCAGCTAGGGGTGAGGCGTTGGCAGCCACTTGGATGAGAAAGTTCTGCTCTTCCAGGCTTCACTGCTTGGGATCCATGTCTATGTAAGAAAGATCAATTCAGCGATTTTTCACCCTTCCTCAGTAGAGTGTTTTAGATGGCAAGGAAAGCAAAAGAGAATGAGCCCTTTCTAGGGATCTGTCTTTAGGAAGGAAGGGTCATAGGTCATTATTGACTGTGGGAAGGGGGAAATCATTGATCTGAGGGACAGATGTCCTGTTTTCAGATAATTATTTTCTGTTTTGGTTTGCTGAGGTAGCTCTAGCCCAGGTTGACCTGGAATTCATTATGTAGTCTTGGGGTGGCTTTGAACTCATGGCGATCCTCCTACCTCTGCCTCCCCAGCGCTGAGATTAAAGACCTGTGCCACCATGCCCAGGAGATAAAGAGGGTGAGGAAGGGAGAGAATACACCTACTGAGCCTCCAGCCACTGCAAATGAACTCCAGACACACCCACCACTTTGTGCATCTGGCTTTATATGGGCACTGGGGAATCCAACCCTGGTCATTAGGTTTTATAGGCAAGAGCCTTAACCACTGAGACATCTCTCCAGCCCTCAGTTCATTTTTGCAAAATTGGGTTACAAAGCCAGGCATGGTGGCATACACCTTTAATCCCAGCAGCGGCAGAGGTAGGAGAATCGCCAAGAGTTCAAGGCCACCCTGAGACTACATAGTGAATTCCAGGTCAGCCTGAGCTGCAGTGAAACCCTACCTCGGAAAACCAAGGTAAATAAATAAATATAAAAATAAAGTGGATTACAGCAAAACTCCACCACCAGATTACAGCCCAATTTCCACATGTAAAGATCTATCCAACCCCACGCTTAGCCTTGGACTCACTATGTGACTGCTCTGGAAGAACTCTTCAAATTACAAAGAGATTTAGAATTTCAGAGCCAAATAGAAACAGGCTTTTCCCCATTTTGATGCTTCTCGACTTCTACCACACCGGTCCAGAAGCTCTTCATTACCTCAAGCCTTGGAGTCTTGAGAAGAACTTCAGATGGTCTGGACTGGAGGCCTTACCTGTGGCTTTTAAGGAGGTAAATGATAATGGCATTAGGTTCTATTTTATGTTGTCAGACCAATCCAGACTTTCCGGTTGGTTAGACTCCTCTCTACATAAGCAGACATTAGGCTTTGAAGTCACTGAAGGAAGGAGCCCATTTTCCCTGGTAATACAAGAAAAGGAAGAGCCACTTCCTCCTGACCAGAGCAAAGTTCTCTGGTCCTGGGTGGGGCCTGTCAATCACTCAGCTGGTTAAGAGCTGATGATTCCTCATCTACAGAGGTGCTAAGTAGGTGTGAGGAATAGTTATCCCCTTAATGAGATAATGTATTCTAATAAGATCATGTGCTACACACACAGGAAATTCCTCCCTCAGTACAGTTGCTGGCCCTTCTTCACTGTGGAATGTGACTGCCTTTCCTTTCTAAGTTCTAACTCCAAAAGCATAATTTTTCCTTTTATTTTTTCCTTTCTCTCGTTTCTCTGTATGCTGGTGGAGATCCTATGCAGGCTTGCCTTGACACTTTTGTGGCTTTTTCATCTTTATATCCCCAGCCCCAAGGTGCTGATCTGTCAACACCCTCTCGCCTTCTTTTATGGAACCCTCCTACTCTCAGGAGCCTTTTTCTGTATTTTTTTTTTGTAATAAAATCTACTTTGGGGGCTGGAGAGATGGCTTAGCAGTTAAGAGCCTTGCCTGTGAAGCCTAAGGACCCTGGTTCGAGGCTCAATTCCCCAGGACCCACGTTAGCCAGATGCACAAGGGGGAGCACGCATCTGGAGTTCGTTTACAGAGGCTGGAAGCTCTGGTGCGCCCATTCTCTCTCTTTCTCGCTCTCTCTCTCTCTCTCTCTCTGCCTCCTTCTCTCTGTTGCTCTGAAATAAATAAACAAACAAAAAACTTTTTTAAAAAATTGAGAGAAAAAAATCTACTTTTGCCCCCTGATCCCTTTGCCCACATTCCTTAATTTCTCCTTGGCTTGTGACACAAACTTGAAAGCCTTATTCACTTGAGCCCAGCCCATCTGGGCCAAGAAAATCCCCATTGCTCTCAAAATTTGCAACACTCCCACTTACACCATAGCCTTACCCTCATTTATACCCAGTTTCAGTAAACTGCAATTAATGATGGTCTCAAAATATTAAGTGGAAAGTTATAAAAATAAATGATTCATAACTTTTATTTTTTAAAAAATATTTTATTTATTATTTATTTGAAAGGAGAGAGAGAGAGAGAGAGAGAGAGCCTATGGGTGCACCAGAGCCTCTTGCCACTGCAGACAAAGTCCAGATGCATGGATCACTTTGTGCATTTGGCCTAAAGTAGGCACTGAGTAATTGAAGCAGGGCTATCAGACTTTGAAAGCAAGTGCCTTTAACCACTAAGCCGTCTTTCCAGCCCCTGATTCATAACTTTTAAGTTGTGCACTGTTCTGAAAAGTGAATCTTCCCTTTGCCCAGTGTGTCTGTGCTGTGTGCACGACCCACCCATTAGCTACCGTCTTAGTTACCAGATGCCTTGTGTGGTCTGAGGTATCAGTGTCTATGTTCTGGTGAACCCTCTTTTACTTAACAGTGGCCCCAGCCTGAGTGGCAAAGTCACTGAGAAATCAAGCTGGTGCTGAGCAGAAAACCTTCTCCCTGTGGCCCAGCCAACTGAAAGCTGGAAAAAGCTGCACTGTATGCAGCCTTATGGGAGACAGAAGTCATCAGCGGTGAAAACAGTGGACACTGGAAGCCTCAAGTTTGCCCAGACAGGCCAAATGACCGAATAAGTGCAATAGTGGCATGTCTGCTCTGGGGGAAACCAACTGCTCTCTAATTGGACTGAAGGCCCACTTGATGGGAGGGAATATGTGCCTGGTACTGAAAACCTAGTCAAAAGCCTATGGCAGGGGTGGTCATGAGCCTTAGGGGAATAAAGCCTGCTCTTGTCTGGATAAATGCATATATTACTCTCACCAAATTGCCCTGAAAGCACTACACTTAATGTTCATACTCATATATTAATGCTACTCTCACTTCTGGTTAGAGAAGCTTCTCTTTTCAGATGGCGATGACCTCTGGGATGACCTAAAAGGCAACATAGTGCTGAGAAGAAGGGACGGAGGAGTGTCCAGCACTGAAACATCTCACACCCTCCAAGGCTCAGGGTCCATTGCGGAAGAGGTGGCAGAAAGAATGTAAGAGCCAAAGGAAGGGTACCACTCCTTACATACAATTGCCCGGACAGAAGTTGGCCTTGATATCCAAGACCTTGCAGTACCTAGCAATACCTACACAAGGCCCTCATAATAGGAGAAAAAGATGATGACATCAAATTAAAAGAGACTAATGGAGAGAGGGAGGGGATATGACGGAGAGCAGAGTTATGAAGGGGAAAGTGGGGGAGGAGAGGGAAATACCTTGTTTTTTTTTTGTCTGTGAGTATAGAAGCTGTCAATGAATATATATATATAAACAGTGCCCCCAAAGCTCAAGAGTAAGGAGTTTGGAAATTCACATGTGCCAAAAAGAAATGTAGAGTGTGTCCTTTAAGTGGACAGGTAAAAGCTCTCTGCTTAATAAGGAGAGAAGTGGCAGGCTGAGGGTAGTGAGACCTCTAGTAAGAGTGAAACTCAGTATATATCAGGTTTGGTACTATCTGCAATGTTAGGTCTCCACTGGGGCCTTGGATAAGGGGAGGTTGGGGTAATAATAACATGGTAGACATTATTGTGATTGTGCCAGGGCTTTGTTTTATTGTTCCTAGAAATCTCTCACATTTTGTTTTAATTTGTTGTCTTTTTGTTTTGTTTTGTTTTGTTTTATTTTCAAGGTAGGGTCTCATTCTATGCCAGGCTGACCTGGAATTCACTATGTAGTCTCAGGCTGGCCTCAAACTGATAACAATCCTCCTACCTCTGCCTCCCGAGTGCTGGGATTAAAGGCGTGTGCCACCACACCTGGGTACATTCTGTATTAGATATATTCCTTACATCTAATTTATAAATTGCCTTTTATCAGCCGCAGTTTACAAATAAGGAAAGCGAAGTTCACATGCCCATAGGCTGAGCAAGTCTGACCAGACCACTGGTCTTACTCTGAGTTCAAATATGCAAAGACTGCTCTGGGAGAAGCAAGCCCATGGGAGGCGAGCCAAGTCAGCCACAGACCGGCTGTTCCTTCCCTCCACTCCTGCCTCCTTGTAATAGAAATAAGGAGTAAAGCTGGGCGTGTTGGCGCACGCCTTTAATCCCAGCACTCGGGAGGTAGAGGTAGGAGGATCACCTTGAATTCGAGGCCACCCTGAGACTACATAGTGAATTCCAGGTCAGCCTGAGCTAGAGTGAGACCCTACCTCGCAAAAGCAAAAAAAGAAAAAGAAAAAAATGAGGAGTAAGGTAATCCCCATTTTGTAGGTAGTTAGGTAGGGTTACAGGCCCAAGAAGAATGTCACTAATGATAACTCCAGAGATCAGAGTCCAGGGGCTGAATTCCAAAAAATGCCCAGAATTTCCATGACTCACCAAGTTGTCAGCTAACCACAAGCCCTTAAGCCTATTTTAATTTTTATCAAAAGCGCCCCCATATATACCCAAAGTAGCCAATACATTCCTCCCTGACTTGATGCCTTATTCCCATCCCCAAGGGTGGAACTCCCATACACACTCAAAGCAGCCAATCTAATCCACCCTGATTGGATGCCTAATTTCCATCCCTGGGGGTATAAGAACTCCTGGTCCAAATCAGGCACTCACCCATTTGGGGGCACTATCAACATAGGAAAATTCTGCTTAACTTTCTAAGAATAAAGCCTTGTTTAACTGGCCCTTCTGCTGTGTCTGTCCCTGTCAATTCTTTGTGGGTCACAAGACAATGGACTCAAGAGCCACTGGCTTGGGGAGCTCTAGTGACTGTTGACTGGCACTCTAACACCTTAAGCTAAACCCATCCAGAGCTGAGAAAGGCTCTAATTGCTTTCAAAACCTGCAACGCCTGCAGCCTCACATCAGTTTCTCATTCATTGGCTATTTCTATATCTAGTCAATGCTGTCAGTCACCAGCAGCGTAAATGAACTCCAGGCAATTTCAGGTGAAAGGATAGTTATTTCAAGGAGACAAGGTGGCTCACAGAATAGACTGGAAATGAGAGGAAATTAGGTAGCTTTATTTTCAGGTAGCCAGTCAGGAGAGAGCCCAAAGAGGCGACCAGAAGAGATGTCACAGCACCTGCCTCAGCAGAACCGGAATTCAGCATCTGATATCCAGTGTCATCCAATAAGCCCTCTCCTGCCTCCGACGCAGGTGTGCTGACCTCTTCCCCAGCCAGCGCCATGAGCCCAGACCAACCATCTCTCTCCCAGACTCACCTCAGCCCAGGGGTAAAGCCCACCACAGTAAAATTATAAATAGGTGGACACAGTATTGTTTGGGCTGTTCATCTTTCCTGATGCCAGGACCCCCAGTCACCTGCTCTGGTAAGCCCCCATTGTCCCAGCCTGGTTGGGCTGGGATGATGGGTAGAGAGAGGACCCCTAGTCCCTCGTGGGCTCTGTACCTCCACCTGCTTCCACATAACAGGAGCTCTCTTCCCTTTCTTCTCTTTCCTTCTCTTAATGTAATAAATGTAATGTAATGTAATCTAATAATGTCTCTCTAAACCTTGCCCTCCAGTCTGTGGATTTTAATTCTTTAAATTCATAAAAGGATCCTTGGATCCCACACATTTATGGGTATGTTGGTGTATATTGGTGTTTTGGCAAGGAACCCCGAGATTCCCAGTACGGAAAAGTGGGTAACTAGGTTTAGGAAAAGAAGGAAGGAGTCACAGAATGCTCTACAACCCCATCCGAGAGCTCTCTGCGCAGATGCTAGGACACAGCTGGTGTCATGGCATTTCAGCCACAGTACCAGTCCTTGCTGACCTTGGCCATGTACTGGAGCCACAAAGGAGGCTGGAAAAGTGGACATTGGGCATTTTCGCTATCTATAGGAAAGGCCTTCCAAGGAGCCACAAAGAGCGATGAATTCCCTACCACATGTAAGAACATTGAGATGCCAGGTGACTTAAGTTGATGGCAAATGTGTATGTGTCCATCAAGTTGAGCTGGGTCATCCTGTCCTAACAAAAACCAAAACAAAACAAAACAAAAATCCCAGTGGCTTAAAGGTACCCAGTAGTTATTCCTTGTTCACGCTCCCAGTCCATCAAAGGTCACGTGAGGACTCTTCAAGACACGGTACCACTGAACTACAGCCCCAACCTACAAAAGTTTAATACTGAAACTCACCTGTTACATACCTAAAGGATTCCGCAAAAGTAGATTGCTATCAACTCCCCATAGTTCCAAATGCTCCACACTATAAATACGACCGTGGCGCCCCCTGATGACCATTTTTATGCGTTACATGTTTTAGAGTTTTTATGGGAGGGGCGAGGGGGTGTTTCTTGTTTGTTTAAAGCGTGGGTCTCACTGTAGCCCAGGCTGACCTGGAACTCACTTTGTAATGCAAGCTGGCATCAAACTCACAGCGATCCTCCTACCTCAGCCTGGGAGGGCTGGCATTAAAGATGTGAGCTATTACGCATGGCTTACATAAGAGAAGCCGATTTTGGATGACAGAAGCCGATTTTGGATGACAGCTGTTTATGACTATCCCACCAATGCAATGCAGGTGTCGAATGTCCGTTCAGCCTTCATTACCAGGCTTGAGTTAATAATAAACCTCCCACAGTCTTCATCACCTGCATTCTCATTCCCAATACTGTCCATATATTTCAAGCCCATCTTTGGAGTCTTGACATGAGGCTCAGGTGTGAATAGAGGGCACGAGGTGTGTATAACGAAGGAACCCTGGTTAAGGTGTGGTCCCACCCATCACTGACCCATCCTTGTCTCGGCCCCAGGCTCTCCTGGAATATGGTCTGACTAGCTGTCAGAACGGTGTGAAATCTTTCTCCAGGTGACAAGTTCTTTTCCCCGGCTGGCACCAGGCTTCCGCTTTTGTCCTTGTCCCAACATGAGATCCCTGGGGAAATTGCAATTACTTGGGGTCCATGGCTTCAATAGCTAAAGGGAGGGAAACAGGTGTCAGAATATCTTCATACCTGTCGGGATTGTCACACTGTCCCACAGCCACAGGAAACAGACGGGAACTTTCGGCTAGGTTTTATGCCAAGTGTGGAGACGCAGTGCTGAACAAGGTACCATTCCTACTCCAGTGCATACTCTCTAAGAGGGGAAATGCGTGGCCAATCAGCCTGTCAATTATTCACTCTCAATTATAATAGTTACTATAACAATCACACTCAAGAATGAGATAAAACCACATTGCATCCAAAAAAAAAAAAAAATGTTTTCTCTGAAGGAAGACAGTAAGGTGTGGTTTGTCAAAAATGCAGAGGAGACAGATCAGGCGGTGAATGCAGGCCTGGTGTGGTAGTTTGAATTTATGTCTTCTAATAGACTAAAACGTTTTATTAAAGGCATAACTTGGATTTCTAGCCACGTGGCTGGAAGAAGTGTCACTGTGGGTGAACTCTAGGGTCCAGCACTAAAGTGTTAGGTGGGGACAGATCTGAGTTCCACCCTAAAGGTCTGCGGAGTGCTTGAGCTCTGCCTGGGGTCCCCAGTGTGTGCTTGCTTATGGCACTGCTGGTGGTTTTTCTCTCTGTGCGGATTTGGTAAAAGGGGATCAGCTTCTTCCACCATTACGGAACTTCCCCTGGATCTGTAAGCCTCAAAAAAAAAAAAAAACAACCCTTCCTCCATAAACTGTGTCTGGTTTAAAGGTTCACCCCAGCAGTGTGGAGCTGACTCGGACACTTGCATTATCCTGAATTGTGTTTCTCTTAGGGCTAAAGGTGAGAGATCAGGGAGGGCCTACTCATATGAACAGACATGAGTGAATCCCAAGGATGGTGAGTTGTTATGGGAGAATATCCTCAATTGAACCATTGAGCTGACTGAGCCGGTAGTCAGTGAGCATGCTCTAACACCTGCCTGTTTATTTTATGAGCCTATTTAATTTAAGCTCTCTAGCATAGTAAATGCTGGCGTGAGAGCACCCTGATCTCTTCCCGAGAGCCAAGAACATTACAGATTTTACTTACCATTCTTTCCAGTGCTCCTGTAGGATGAGTAATAACAGCAAGCATAATGGGTGGAGTTGGGGCCAAGGGTTGAGCTAATAATGGGCAAAGGAATGAAAGAAAGAGAGGGACAGTGTTGCAACTATGGCATTTCAATGGTTAACTGAAGCTATAAAAAAACAGGATAAGGCTGGGGAGTTGGCTCAGCAGTTAAAGAGCTTGCTTGCAAAGCCTGTTGGCATTTGCATAGTCAAAAGGACATGGTGTGTCCATTCTCTCCCTCTCTCTTTCTGCTGGCAAATAAATAATTTTTAAAAAAACGATTTAAAAAAAAAACTAGGATTAGGTTTACTTATTGTACAAAGCCAGTAAGTCCCCAGTGTGTAGTATATCTTAGGTTAAACATGTAAGATTAGAACAGAAAGCTTGAATTCAAATCCTATTTTTCTGCTTCGAAGTATATGATCAGGATAACACTTTCAGATGGTTGTGAAGTAGAGTGTGGAAAGCATGCAACATCACGCCTAACATATTACAGCTACTGAATATTAGTTTTTTATTAGATATATTGTTAATATCTGAGAGAAAGTCCACACATGCAAGAAAGACCTAAAGGCAACTTTTACTTTCTTTACTGTTATCTTCTAAAATACACATTGCTGGGCTTGAGGGATGGCTTAGCAGTTAAGGCGCTTGCCTGCAATGCTGAAGGACCCAGGTTCAATTCCCCAGGACCCATGTAAGCCAGATGCACAAGGTAGCACATGTGCCTGGAGTTAAATAAATAAATAAATGAAATAAGCATTGCTATTAAAATCACAGGGGCAGGTACACAATCTTTAAATAGAAATACAACTAGCCCAGTGTTTCCCAAATTCCTTGACCATATGATTCAAGGTCACTGGACAGCATATCAAAAGCACAGATTGGCAGCTGGGGACATGACTTAGTGGTTAAAGGTGCTTGCTACCAAAATCTGCCCACCTGGCTTCGATTCTCCAGTACCCACAGATGTACAACGTGATGTAGGCATCTGGGGTTCCTCTGTAGCAGCAAGAGGCCCTGGTGCTCACAACACACCCACACCCACACACACACACACACAGAGTCTCTCTCTCTCTCTCTCTCTCTCTCTCTCACTCTCTTGCTCTTTCTCAAATAAAAGTGAGCACACAATGTCTGGCATCGAACCAGAGATTATGAATCACAGTATTGAAGAGATAAATCTGGTAATCTAAATTTTTCATCAGCTCTGCAGATCTCTGTCCTCTCAAATAAAAATTAAAAAAAACACACACACACAAAATGTCTGGCATCAAACCAGATATAATGAATCACAGTCTTGAAGGGATGAACCTGGCAATCTAAAGTTTTCATCAGCTCTGCGGATGATTTTTTTTTTTTTTTTATACTAATGAGGCACTGCCGGCCTAGGTTGTGCTGATTTGACCCGGGCAGGAAGGCCAGGCTAGTTTAAACGCGATCCTGAAGGCCTCAGCCTACAATTCCCATGCTGCCCCACGCGAACTAGCGTGAGCGCGCCCCGGAGCCTGCCGGGAGTTGTAGTTTCCAGCGGTCACCTCCCCCTCTCCCTGCAACTGCCCCCTCCACTCTAGAAAAACGCCGGAGATGGCTTCAGGAAACCAATCCGTCCCACAATGCCAAAGCCCGCCGTGACGACATCAGGAGCGCGCCCGAAATCCAGCGACCGTTACCCGCCGCCCGTACCCCCGCGCCCCCTGCCTCCGCCGCTGTGTCGGTGGGGCCCCCCGCCTCGTCTCGGAGCCCCGGGCCTCGCGTCCGGGAGAAGCAGCAGCCGTGCTCGGCCGCGTCCGTCGCCGGCCCGGGGCGCAGGCATGGCGGACGGCGGCGGGGGCGCGGGGAGCGGCGGGGCGGCGGCGGCGGCGGGGGGCTCGGCGGGCGCCCCGGGCGCGGGAGGCGGCGGGGCGGGCGGCGGCGGGGCCGGGGGCGGCGGCGGGGGTCCCGTCAACCCGGCCTCGCTGCCGCCGGGCGACCCGCAGCTCATCGCCCTCATCGTGGAGCAGCTCAAGAGCCGCGGCCTGTTCGACAGCTTCCGCCGGGACTGCCTGGCCGACGTGGACACCAAGGTAGCCGAGCGGGGCCCGCGGGTTGCTTTCTTCCTTGTTTTCTTTTCTGCCTCCCCCGCCCCTCCCCCAAAGCCTAGAATAAAACTAAAGGTTGCGGGGCGTGGTGGCGCACGCCTTCAGTCCCAGCACTCGGGAGGCAGAGGCAGGAGGATCACCGTGAGTTCGAGGGCAGCCTGAGACTACATAGTGAGTTCCAGGTCAGCCTGGGCTAGTGTGAGACCCTACTTTGAAACACAAAAAAAGAAAAACAAAAACAAAAAAAGGCTCTGAGAGTCTCAATAGTGACGCATTGCGCCACTTGTGGCAGCACGAAGAACTTTCCGGGTGATGCCCATGTAGGTGGGTTCTGCTCTGGCCCTGCACATCACTTCCTACCTTGTGGTTGGAGCCCGGTTGGTCCTCTGTTGAAGATGCCGGACGGATTTCACAGCCTACACCCAACCTCCTTCCCCTGTAGCCCTCCTCCCCCCGCAACGACGCGCGCTCCTTAAGTGTTTGGGAAGAACGGTAGACTAAGGCAGGTAGGTGTGCAAACACAGTTTTAGGATTCCCACCCAGTCACTGTTCACAGCCGAGGACGCAGTTTTCAATGGAGTGCACTGAATGCAGCCGGCAACATATTCATCGTTGCTCCTTTTCTCCAGCTGTCAGACTTTCCGTGAAGTCAAACTAGGATAAGCCGTAAAAACAGAGCCCTTATTCCTTCATTGAATCAAAGGGGTTTGATGCCTGTTGCATCCCCCTCCCTTTAACTTCTTGAACTGAAAGTGTTTATATTGTGAGGGTTTGAGGCTTGGCAGTAATGTTCCTGCCCTTTTTCAGTAAACAGTTTAACTGGCTGTTTTGAGTAAAAAAGGGTATGGTATCAGGATGCATGGTTACTGGTGACAAATCTAAACCCAACTCCCTTAGGTACAGGTAGTATCATTTGTCTCATAGAACAAACTGCAGATCATAGGGATGTCCTTGGGAGCAGGATTTGCCCATGAGCAATGTGTCTTTCATCCCAGGACTGTCCTTTCAAAGCCATCCTTTGGTTACTACCATCCCTACCATCCATTGATTGCATCCTCCTTGTTCTTCTCTTAGAAGGGACTTTTGGCTCTAACTCAGAAAGTGCCAGAGAGCTGGGCTTGGTGGCACACGCCTTTAATCCCAGTACTTGGGAGGCAGAAATAGGAGGATCTCTGAGAGTTCAAGGCCACCCTGAGACTACAGAGTGAATTCCAGGTCAGCCTGGACTAGAGCCAGACCCTACCTCAAAAAAACAAAACAAGTCCCAGAGAATGTGTGTCTGCACTTTCTCATGTTGCCTGGAGAGCATGATACCTACTGCCTCTCTGTGAAGAGAAGGTGGTTCCAGGGAAAGGAGTTGCCAGAAGGAGAATACTTGGGAATCTGAATTTTTTTTTGATTTTTTTTGTTTATTATTTATTTATTTGAGAGTGACAGACAGAAAGAGAAAGACGCAGAGAGAGAGAGGGAGAGAGAATAGGCACGCCAGGGCCTCCAGCCACTGCAACAAACTCCAGACGCGTGTGCCCCCTTGTGCATCTGGCTAACGTGGGTCCTGGGGAATCGAGCCTCGAACCGGGGTCCTTAGGCTTCACAGGCAAGCACTTAACCACTAAGTGATCTCTCCAGCCCCAGAACATGCATTCTTATGTTCACCAAGTAATTTTCTGGACTGTTTTCCTCCTGCTTGTCATTGGGTGTAGAATGGTGAAAAGCTTACAGTGCCTCCAGCCCATGTATAGACAACTGATGGCTTCCCTATAGCCCTCTGGGTTCTTTGGGCTTTGGCTGTAGACTTGTCAGGCTGAGGTCTGGGCAGCTCTTGTTCATGTTAACGGTGGCCCTCCCCCTCCGTGAGGTCAGTAAGCAAGAACGTTTGCACTTTACAGATGAGAGTTACTGAGACTCGGAGGTGAATTGTCAGGCAGGAGTAAGTGAGGGAACCTGGCCTGGAATGTAGTTCCTTAGATGCAGAAGCAGTGCAGGTCTGTCCTTGGCCGTGACACAGTTCAGCCATGATGGTGAGTTCTTTCTAAACCGACAGGGGCAGGAGAATGCTAACAGGCATCCCCCAAAGACTATTACGAGTTCATAGCACATTCTAAGCTCACCAGTCAGGCAGAAGGGTATTTTGATTGGAAAATACGTGTTTCTATCCAAACATTCTTCTGCATGGCTCATTCCGACAACTTTGCTAACATAGTCTGGACTTTGTCTTCTCTTGAATATTTTAGCCAGCCTATCAAAACCTGCGGCAGAAAGTGGATAATTTTGTGTCAACACATCTGGACAAACAAGAATGGAATCCTGCAATGAACAAGAACCAGTTACGAAATGGTCTTCGGCAGAGTGTGCTTCAGTAAGTAAACAAAAGTGACAGTTTCTGGGGAGACAGCCATCAAAGCTATGAAGCCCAAAGGGCTATCTTTCCTCAGTCACTGTTGAGTCAGGTGGATGATTGGAGCAGGTGTAGCAATCAACTCCCTTATTGGTCACTGTTGAGTCAGGTGGATACTGGGAGCAGGTGTAGCAATCAACTCCCTTATTGGTCACTGTTGAGTCAGGTGGATACTGGGAGCAGGTGTAGCCGTCTGCTCCCTTATTGGTCACTGTTGAGTCAGGTGGATACTTGGAGCAGGTGTAGCCGTCTGCTCCCTTATTGGTCACTGTTGAGTCAGGTGGATACTTGGAGCAGGTGTAGCAGTCTGCTCCCTTATTGCTTACCATTCAGTCAAGTGGATTCTTGGAGCAGGTGTAGCATTCTGCTACTTATTATTTACTGTTGAGTCAGGTGGACACTGGGACCAGGTGTAGCAGTTTCCTCCCTCATTTGTCACTGTTAGGTGAGGTGGATACTTGAGGCAGGTGTAGCCGACTGCTCCCTTATTGATCACTGTTGGGTCAGGTGGATACTTGGAGCAGGTATAGCCGTCTGCTCCCTTATTGATCACTGTTGGGTCAGGTGGATACTTGGAGCAGGTGTAGCCGTCTGCTCCCTTATTGATCACTGTTGGGTCAGGTGGATACTTGGGGCAGGTGTAGCAGTCTGCTCCCTTATTGATCACTGTTGGGTCAGGTGGATACTTGGAGCAGGTATAGTAGTCTGCTCCTTTATTAGTCAAGGCAGAAGTAGGCAGAGTACTTCACTGAAATTCCTACTGGCCCTTCAGGTGGAGGCTTGCAAGTGCTCATGCTCAGTGGGGCTGTGGAACATCTTCCCCATGGTGAGGCTTACTTTCTGTCCTTTGAAATTTATGTACTGAGTGAATGTGAGCTTCATAGGAAGATGCTGGTGCTGGGTGTTGGGTAAAAGGCTCTTGAGTTTTCTCATCTCAAGTGAATGTGCATTCTGTATGTGCGTTCTTTGCCTTCTCCGAGGCTGCCTGTGAAGTGTAGTGGCAGTGTTCAGGAGGACATTCTTCTAAGATGTTCCTGGCAATAATAGACTGAGCCATTGCTAGAAAAGGTGTTGCTCTTTTTTTTTTCTTTTTTCTTTTGTTTTTTCAAGGTAGGGTCTCACTCTGGCCCAGGCTGACTTGGAATTCACTATGTAGTCTCAGGATGGCCTCAAATGATGATCCTCCTACGTCTGCCCTCCCCCCCCCGGAGTTCTGGGATTAAAGACACGCCACCACGCCTGGCTAAGGTGCTGCTCTTGTATGTCTTTCATTGTCACCAGTACTAGTGGGGATGGTCCTGGGTCTGGGGTGAGCTATTTCTCATTTTTGCTTTTAACACCAGGGCTTATGTTCGGGACTTCTTCAGGCGCTCAAATATCCTGGGTAAAAGCTTGGGAAGCTTGCCAGCAGAGTAATATCAGGGTCATACAATGAGAAAAGGACAGTATTAAGAAGATAACTGATGGGCAATTCCAGTTATAACATAAGTGAGCTCCAGTTCCCGAGATGAAGCTTAGTGATGGCTAAAGTAGGGAGGGCACTAACGTGCTGCACAGGGGACTCAGTGTCTTCTTCATGGTGCTGCTTACATGAAGCACCTCGTTTGATAAAGGTGTGCTGTGCTGTGGCGCTGATGTGTCCCCCACAAGTACATGTGCTGGAGGCTAGGGCCTCTGTGGCAGTGTGGAGGTGGTGGAACCTCTGGAGACTTCACCCCAGAGATGGGTTACTGCTGTCCTGCATGTCTGAAGGCTCTTCATTAGTCTTGAGAATCAGTTGGAGTTCAGCCAGATGTGGTGACTCCCACCAACCCCAGCCACTTAGGAAGCTTGTGACAGGAAGATGGGAGGGTTGTGGGGAGGGGAATCCAAGCCAGCCTCATTTACATAGTGAGGGCCTGTCTCAAAAAAAAAGCCAAAAGAAAAAGTGAGTTCAGCCTTTGTTGCCCTGTCATCTCTTTGCATGTGTGTGTTCTCTCCTGTGTGGGGATGAAGTTAAGAGCTCCCACCTGACTCTGGCCTTGTGCCTGCAGACTTCCTAGGCACAGAGTCAATCGTCACACTTCTTTGGCTATTACCCAGCATCTCTTACTCTGATACAGCAACCAGAACTGACTCTTAACGGGCAAACGGGAGGGTATCCACGCAGTGTAAATGCAGGCCTATCTGAAATAAGCTCTGAGTTCCAATGCCATTTCCCTAGTGTGATACTATACTGTGTTAGGCAAGGTGCTAACATCAGGGCTATCTGGGCCTCTCTGCTTATTTTCTTGCAATTTCCTATGAATATACAGTGATTTCAAGACGAAAAAGGTTTTTAAAAAGAAAGGAACTTTTGCTAAAAAGCTGGCACTTGTGGAATGGCTTATGGCTGCTGAAACCTGATTGTTTTTAAATGAAGGAAGGTGACTGATCCAGGTGCCAGCTCCTGTGTGTTAGGGAAGCGTGATGATGCTGGAGCTGTCCCTGCCTGACACTGTCCAGTTCTTGCCAGTGTCTTTCACTTTCTCTACGAGCAGACCGTGACAATGACATCTTTGAGTAAGAAGGGGACAGTACCCTCCCCTTTATTGAGCAACTATTTATTACATGCTTAATCCTGACATGTGTCACCACTGGTCCTCACACAAACATCCTGTGTTAACAGTTGAGATAAAAATTAGCTAGCCTTGTTTGCCCCATCTTCTAAAGCATGAACCAACACAGAAAGAGAATAAGTGAAAACACTGAACGCTTCGTAACCTCTGGAAGTTTCCCTCAAAGTGAGATAGCTGCTCATATCTGTTTATTACCGAAATGAACACTGATGCCCTTCTCCAGCTATGTGCATGGCACCTCGTTTACATACTAAGGTAACAAATGTAGCAAAAAAACACACAACTCAGCACCATAAACAGTAACAGCTAATATTCCTTCACCCTCCAACATGCCCAGTCTGGTGACTTTCTTCCTGCAGAGAAAGTCACCCTGCTTTTACTTTCTATGTGTGTGTGTGCATGTGTGTGTGTTTTAATTCTATTTATTTATTTGAGGCAGACAGAAAAAGAGCAAAAGAGAGTATGAACATGCTTGGGCCTCCTGCCACTGCAAACTCCATAATCAAGTGCAACATTGTATATCTGGCTTTATGTGGGAACTGGCGAATTGAACCCAAGCCATCAGACCTTGCAAGCAAGTGCTTTTAAGTGCTGAGCCATCTGTCCAGCCCCTTTTTTTGTTGTTTTGAGACAGGGTCTCAGTATAGACTGACCTAGAACTCACTCTGTAGCTCAGGTTGGCTTCCAACTCATGGCAGTCTTCTTACCTCAGCCTCCTGAGTGCTGGGATTAAATGTGTAAGCCACCACACCCAGCCCTTTACTTTTTGTTTTTTGAGGTAGAGTCTTGCTCTAGACCGGTGAGCAGAACTATGGCCAGTAGAGCCATCTAACTTCATTCTACATACCTCACCCTCTTGTTGGGTCCCAGTTGGTGCCTTGGTCCACTGGAGCTGTGCTACTGGAGTCCCATGGACTAGGTGGCTTAGCAACAGCAGAAGTCTCTCTCATGGTTCTGGAGGCCACAGTGTCGGCTTGTTTTCATTGGCTCCTTTGTCCACGGTTGAGACTCAGTTAGGAATGAGGTGGCTCTCTGCTGGGTATCCTCTCAAAAGTGAAAATAAAATAGCCTGAGCTAAATGAGTTGTCTTTTGATAGAGCATTCTAGAAGGGCACTAGATGGACATTTCCTGGCCTCTCATGTGGGACCCGGGACTTGTGGGAGCTGAGTAACAGTGGTCTGTTTGGTCTCCACAGGTCAGGCATGCTGGAAGCAGGCGTGGACAGGATTATCTCTCAGGTGGTGGATCCGAAGCTGAACCACATTTTCCGGCCTCAGATTGAGCGAGCAATTCATGAGTTCCTAGCGGCCAAGAAGAAGGAAGTGGTGCCGGCACCACCTCCAGAGCCCGAGAGCCAGGACCCTTCTGCTCCGCCCCAGGATGCCTCCTAAGGTTTGGTGCTCCGTCTTTGCTCCAGGAGCAGTCATCTGTGCCTTAGGAATTGTATAATGGGCAGAAGGAGAATCATATCTCATGTATGTTGAGGAAAGTGCTTACTGCAGGTGGCCTCACGTCCAACATGAGCATTTCTCACTGACTCCTAATTAGTAGCACAGTACTATGTTGGAGTGTGATTTTTTTTTTTCCTTCTGTGCTTCCAGAACCAAACATTCAAGTTATGAGTGGATGCTTTGTTAGAAACTAACTGCAAGAGCCGGGCGTGGTGGCGCACGCCTTTAATCCCAGCACTCGGGAGGCAGAGGTAGGAGGATCGCCGTGAGTTCGAGGCCACCCTGAGACTCCATAGTGAATTCCAGGTCAGCCTGGGCTACAGTGAGACCCTACCTCAAAAAAAAAAAAAAAAAAAACGAAACCGACTGCAGTCCTTGGTATGCAGGAGAAAGTCAAGTGGTAGTCCCCCCCCCCCCGCCCCTTTCTGAAATTGCTTAAATGAGGCACTGTCCTGGACAAGGTTAACCAAGCATTGTCCTCAGGCGGTGTCCTGAGTGGGAGTGCTTCTGCCAGGAGCTCTAGTGCATTTCTGATGTTGTAGGGCCTACAGTTTCCCATGTTTGTATTTGTATTAGATTTTGGATCTCAATTTAACCATGAAAATCACCTGTCATTGCACAAATGAATGCCTTGCAGTTTGGGGCACATATTGATATGAGCAGCAGACCTTCATACCTGCCATTGTTAGCCACCCTTGGGAGGTGTCCTGTCTCCTTGTTCTCTTGAGATTCAAGGTGTTTGTTGTTATTAGAATATCAGGTAGGGAGTAAACTGCCTTTCAGACATCAGTGATTGGTGTTGCTCTTTAGCATTGGCTGCTGTGGAACACTCACCAGAGGTCAGTTGTCCTTTTATATTTCTTAGGAGAGGGCCTTGAGTGCATGTGGAGTATAAAACATTCAACTTACATCTTTATCATTTCATTGTAAATTTCTTTAGAAGCATGTAATTAGTGAATTCATCTCTTATTGAAAATAGTATTTTGACATGACAATCTTTTTTCTTGTTGTTCCTAGAATATGCCAGACACCTTTGGAAATCTTCACTAATGAAAAACAAAAAGAAATGGATTCCTGTTTCAAGCAGTTACAACTTTGGTAGACCAGGGTCACTGCTGTCAAGATTTGGGCCTTGACTGAGGAGCAGTGTCCAGATTAATTGGGGAGCAAGTGTGACAGTAGACAGGTGTCTGTGTCTGCGCCTTCATTTGCCCAGCTTGTCCAAGGGTGTGTCACCCTGGAGACACTACAGAGTTCTCAACACTACTGCCCCTGGGCTGTCCTGAAACAAGCCTTTCTACTTGAACTTGGACCTGCTTGTGGGTGTTCACATTGGTGCTGTGCCATAGGCAAAAGCTAGACTGACATTTCGTACAGTCCCAAAGGGAACTTGTAAGAACAAGGATTGTAAAGGTCACTGGGTGGGGCTATTTGACAGTGCTTTTGATATCGTACTTACAACTGGAACGTACAGGCAGTTAGCATCAGGGAGCCTTAATGCTGCTGTGGCCTTGTACCTGGGTCTTCTAGCCAGTTTCCCGGCCCTTGCCAGAGGTGGCAGAACGTGGAGCCCTTGAGTGAGTGAGAAGCTCCAGCATGAGGTGTCGGGAAACCCTGGCGGCCTCTGTCCCCGGCTCTTCCCGGGCTCTGCAGCTAGTCTCATGTTTGTTTCTGCTAGGCCAGTGAATGGTCAGTTAATGTGTTTCATACTAAAGTTACCTGCTACCCTTTCTTAAAAGCTCCAGTGGAGCCTGAATCTCCAGTTTGGGCTCGATCTTGTTCCTCTGCCTGCATGTTAATTCTGTGCACAGCAGTGACTTCATGGAGTCCAGAAGATGCAGCTAGAGGCTGGGACTGTCTTTCTCCTTGAACTCTTAGACACTGGGGGCACTGGCTACATGAGGGTGCTACATTTTTTGGTGGTTCTCAGCCCTGAGTGTACAGAAGAGGCTCCTGCGCATCTGGGGAAATGTATGTCGTAATTCAGAAACTCTGGGTGGTAACTGGAGAATTGGCATCTCTGACAAGCTCCCAGCCGTGCCCCAGCAAGAAGGAGAATCTGTTCTGCCAAGAGCTTCCTGCTTTCTACAGCTGCATCCTGGCTCTGGGAATGAGAGAGACCCCAGGGTCATTTTCAGTTTTGAACCAGACTTTGGGAACCTGGGCTCATGGATTGTTTGTTCTGTTTGTTTTGGTCAGAATGAGTCTCAAAAGTAGATTTCCCTGGCTGATTCTACTCAGCAGCATGGGCCAGAGGCCACACACAGTTGGTTTTTGAGATTAAATTTGCAAATGAAATCAAATGTGTATTTCTTGGCTTCCTTGCTCAAACCTCACTGGGTTTAAAGCTTGCTGTCTTTTTCACTAAGTCATTTTTAGCCAAAAGGCTTTTGGGAGCCTCGTGTCTTTCTAGGTGATTATCACACGGGCCTTCGTCACTAGCATTTCCTCCTTTGCTTCGTGCTGGGCAGGTCCTAAGTCATTGAACGTAAAGCCCCTGGAAGATCTGGGCTGCCTCTTTGGCTTCTGCTTCCAAAATGAAAGGTGCCAAATCCAGTCAGTAGTAACTACAATGTAATGTTCCCCTTCCCCCTTCCTGTCTCTTATGTCCCTAAGTCCATCAGGCACATGATGTGCCCCAAGTTACTGCTGCATAGAAGGTACATCCACACCGTTGACTTATGTAGGTTCATTGGCATTGCAGCTACCGGTCACCCCATGACACCTGATTTTCCCATTAGCTGACATATCAGGTCTTTTCTTACTGCTTTATTTAAATTACTCTTTTTTGGTTGCTTTGTGTATTTTTTTTTTTTAATTTACTTTTTTTTTTAGAATTGTGCCAGGGCCTCAGCCCCTGAAATTGAATTTCAGGCACTTGCACCACCTGGTGGGCATGTGTGACCTTGCCCCTTGTCCTCAGCTCTGTGCCTCTGGCTTACATAGGATCTGGAGAGTCAAACATGGGTTCTTAGGCTTCACAGGCAAGTGCCTTAACCACTAAGCCATCTCTCCAGCCCCTATTTTGTGTTTTTGAGACAGTCCCATGTAGCCCAGTCTGGCTGTGAACTTGCTACATAGCCAAGGATGTACTTCAACTCCTGATCTTCCTGTCGACCTCTGTGGTACTGGGGTTACAGGTGTGGGCCACTGTGCCCAGTTAAATTTTTATTTTTGAAAACAATGTTGAGATGTGATTTTTAAAAAAATACCAAGACTATCTGAATATTGTCTTAGTTTCTTCAGTGCTAGTGTTTAGCCAAAGGATGTAGTTAGTACAGTACCACAGCCAGGACTGTTCTACTTGACCAGTACGGCTCCTGCCTTTATTTCTGGCCGTGTGCTCTTCAGATACCTTTGGTAAGTTTGTCTTTGCTATTGAACTTTTGTTTGAACTCTTGGTCATTAGGTTAGGTTTGTTTTGATTTTGCCTTTTGGTTTAATAGTCTTTACATTCTGAATGTGTAAACACAACATTTAGAAGTGTATCAGACAGTATGTTCTGCCATAAGATTCTGGTAGTGGTCAAGGTGGACATGGCCCTTCCACTTAGGGGTACATTTCACTGACTTTCCCTGATGCTGAGGAAAATGGTGTTTCAGATGTCAGAATGCCACCGAGCAGAAAGGAAGATAAAGAGAACTGACTGAATCAGTGAATGGAGAGCTAAGCATAGCAGAGCACTGAAGAGCGGAAGTGGAAGGCCTCCAATAATTTGATCAGCTTTCTGCCAGTTGATGAATCGGTCAATCACTTAGTTTATGTAGCTAATGCCTGAGGACACAGGACTATAACTCTAGCCCTGAACTTGCTCAGTGCATCAGTGGTCCTGGGACAGACCCGCGCCTGCTGCAGGAAGTCCATGGACCCATGAGATGTTTTGCAACAGCCAGCCACCTCATTGGGATTCCCACACATGTAGCTTCAACCTCTGGGTGAGAAATATTCAGAAAATGCTTCTGGTAAAAAGAATCTTTGGGGGCCGGAGAGATGGGTCAGTGGTTAAGGCACTTGTCTGTGACGCTTAATGACCTGGGTTGAATTCCCCAGTACCCACATAAAGTCAGATGTACAAGGTGGTACATGCATGTGGAGTTTGTTTGCAGTAGTTGGAGGCCCTGGTGTCCCATTCTCCCTCTCTCTCTCCCTCCATCCCTTCCCGTCTCTCAAAAATATTTTTTGAAAACTAACCGTCTTATATTGTTAGGATTCTTCTAACAGTAAAGCCTAACAACTATTTACCCAGCATTTACATTTCACAAGTCATCTAGAGATGATTTTAATATATGTGGGCGATTGCATAGACTTGGTACGTTTTCTGTAAGACTTGAACAGCCTCATATTTTTGTATCCACGGGGTGTCCTAGAACCAAGCTCCCTCAGCTATCAAGGGACAGCTGTACGCGTTCCCCTTCCTTTTCTGAACATCTCTCAGTTCATTGCCAGTTTCTGGCAGCCATGCCAACAGGTTCAACACTCAACCAGGAAGGGCCTGCTGAGCTTCTTGACAGCCAGCTGCTCTAGCCACCACAACCACAGGCCACCAGTGGACTTGGTGGCTTGGTGTGCATCATTCCGCGTGGCTCCGTTGGTTGTCAACCCTCCTCTGACCCACGCCCTATGCAGGAACGCCTGTGAGGACAGCCATCAGAAGCTTCCTCCCTGTGTCCTTAGAGCCTGGGAACAAGCCTGGCTCTAAGTTTGCTGAGGGCAGAACATAGGGCAGGGCCTGGGAGCTTGGTTCAATTCCCGACAAGATAGCATGGGCTTGGGTAGTCCCAGGACAGCACGTTTCACCCCAATTGAGACTTTCCCTTGCAGGGTGATAGCAGAGCTAGAAGTGAGAAGCAATGGAGGTTTGTTGCCAGGTGGGAAAGGTGTGTCCATGAGACAGTCAAAGAGCAAACTTCTGGGAGACACAACCTCTAACTGAAAGAGCTACTTATGGGCGAGACAAAGACATTTGTATCAATATTTTTGTAGTAGACATCAAAACAATAAGCACATCAAAAAAACTTAAGAGCTACTGTGGTTTGAATGTGCCCCATGAGTTAAGTTTTTCATACATGATGTACAGTACTGGGAGACAAGACCTTTAAGAGGTGCGAAGTCATAAGGGCTGTAACCTCAGGAATGGACTAGTGTCATTTTGTGGAGTGGGTTCATTTTCACAAGACTTGGTTATAAAAGCAAGTATGGGGGGGTAGAGATTTAGCTCAGTGGCACAGCATTTTGCTAGGACCTGGGTTTGAATCCCTTATTTATATTTAAACATTTTTATTTGCATGTGTGCATGTACACACACACACACCAGTCTTTTGCTGCTGAACACAAAGTACATGCATGTACCACTTTGCATCTGGCTTTATGTGGGTGCTGGGGAATCAAACCCAGACCAGCAAACTTTGCAAATAAGTGCCTTTAACCGCTGAGTTATTTCCCTGCCCCCATCCCCAGAACTTTAAATAAACAAGCTAATAAGAGCAAGCTTAGCCTACTCATATGCTCATTCATCCTTCTGACTTCTATGGACAATTCACAAAAGGGCCTCTGCCAGACGCCAGCCCTTAACCTTGGACTTCCTAGCCTCTGAAAGTGGAAGGAATAAATCTCTGCTCTTTACCAAGACCAGAGGATTCTGTGCTTTCCTGCGATAGCAACACAAAATGACTCCATCTAGAGATACTGCTATAAGACAACTGGTCATATTTGAATGAGGCTTGTAGATGTAATAATATTCCATCCATGTCATTTTTTCCTGATTTTGGATGAGAATATTCCTGTTCTTAAGAGATGCCCACTGAACAATTTACAGGTAAGGGGGCTTCATGTACCAAATAGCCCTGGTTACTAAAATAGAATATATTTAGAGAGAGAGCATAGGGATGGGAAAGCAAATGAGGGAAAAAACAGTGTACTTGCTTTGAATGAATGATGTCACACCATAAAAAAAAAAAAACCAAGTATATCATCATTCCTTTTAAAAGGAAGACTTGACTTTTGCATGGTGTGTAGCTGTGTAAATTACTGATGAAAGAACACAGAATTCAGCCATGCTTACAGCTGATTGTTTTAAGCAGTGTGGGGGCAGGGGCTCTTTGTCACTGCAACTTTTCCCTAAGCTTGAAATAATGTCATAATAAAGGCTTCTGAGCAGCCTTAATGTCTGTGGCATGTTCTTATGTTAACGCAGACATGTTCACTAGCGTGTTCAATGGTTTCCACAATAAAACAGGCTCAGAAAGTGAAAACCTCTTAGGAACTACAAGATGTTATAGAGAAGAGAGTAATGAGGGTCTACATGATCAAGATGGAATATATATGCTTGAAATAGTCAAAGAACAAATAAAGACTAAAACCAAAATTTATTTGCTGGTACTTCATGTGAATACTAGGGAAGTTTTATATTTAAAACTTATATATAGGGAACCTGAGTGTGAGTCCACTTTTACAACCAGAGGTTTTATTTATTTGGGAGAGACTGAGAAAGAGGCAGAGAAAGAATGAGAATGGGTGCACCAGGGCCTCTAGCCACTGCAAATGAACTCCAGAGGCATGTGCCACCTTGCTCATCTGGCTTTATGTGGGTGCTGGGGAAGCGAACATGGGTCCTTAGGCTTTGCAGGCAAATGCCTTAACCGCTGAACCATCTCTCCAGCCCCAGATTGAGAAATTTTTAATTAAAATTTAACATCTGAGTTGAGATGTGCAGAAGTATATAGTGATTTCAGCCTTAGTGTGAAAAGAAAATGTGAAATACTCTATGAAAAAAATGTTAAACATTATTTGTTGATTTACATATTAACATTGCACTTATGCCCACGGATATTGCTACTATTGCAAGTAGTCTTTGAATTGCAGAGAAGCAGGATTTTCTCAGCGGATGCTGTTTGCCCCGGGGCTGCTCTAGATGGGAGTCGTGGTCCAGGGAGCTCTGGCTTCCCCAGCCTGCGGCTTTTCGCAGTGCCCCTCGCTCCCCACCAGAGGGCGCGCTCAGCTATTCCGTGGGCACGGCGTAATTGCACCCTGCAGGAGCCGTAAGCGTCCCGAGGCTAAACCTCTCTCTCCCTAATTCAGTCGTCTGCCCCTCCACCCCAACCCCTGCCTTCTGCATAGTTGGCGCGAGGCTGACACTGAAATGCATAAAATGCAGTAGGTAACTCCTTTGACTATGGAGGAAGTCCAATGATCAGGCCCCCTCCCGCGACCCCACACGTGGGGGAAGGTTCCCCGAAGTGGCAGTGAGCAGCCTTCAGGCCAGATCTGTCCCACATGTACCCTGTGCAGCCTTCCTGGGTCTGAAAGACAACAGTTTCAAATTGATAGAGATCTTTGAGATTGGAGAGTTCAGAATGTTTTTTCTTTCTTTTTTATTTAAGAAAACGGGTACAGCTGGATAGGGGGGAGGTGGGGGCTGCCATTGGATGCAGCTGCCCTTCCCTGTGGGACATGTTCGAACCTGAGCCTAAGACGTCAGAGGCTGAATTTAAACCTGGCCTTCCCGTTAGTTAGGAAAGCACGCCTGTCCAGGAAAGCCCTTAAAGAATTCAGTTAGCAGCTTCTTAGCTTGACTGAACCCACGTGTGGAGGAGATCTATGGTTCCCCGTCGTTTTCAGATGCCATCCCCAGTTCCGCATTTGCAGGCGCAGAGCTGGAGTCTAGCACAGGGGCCAGTTGTCGGTGTGGTGCAGGAGGATCTTGGACACTGTGGAAACAGTGCACTCCGGGGGCTGGGGTGCGGATGGATGTGGAGGGCCTAGGGGAGTGTCAGCTATGGGGGTAAGTGAGAATGTTCTACAACTGTGACAATGGCTGTACAACTCCATGATTATGCTGAGAGCCAACCAATCCAATGCTTCACATGGGAGATCTTAGCAAAGCTCTTCAAAACTACAGTGAGCCTGTGGGCCCCAGAGCTACGCTACGTCACCACAGACAGCCGCCACTCAGGGGAAAGGCCTGGGCATACCTTTCCATGTCATGAGAAATTGTTGATCTGCAATGGGTTGTCTTGTCAGAAGGGGACTTGAGGCCCGCTTAGGTGGCGGACTTGGAGGCTCATCCGGCTGACAAGCGGTGGGGTCTGGATTACAGGCCTATGCCTATGACATCGTGACATCCCCCATGAACATCTGGACAACAGGCCCCCTAGTTCCAGCCATGGGTGGAAGCCAGATGTGTTGTTCTTTTTCTTAATTTTTATTTATTTGCAAGCAGACAGAGAGAGAGAGAATGAGACTGGGTGCACCGGGGCCCATTTTGAAGACAAACCTCAAGGTCCGCCCTCAGCGACACCCCTCCTCCAGCAAGGCTCCACCTCCCAAAGGCTCCACCAGCTGGGGACTAAGTATGAGGCTTCATCACAAACACAGAGGCTATGGGGGAGATTTCACATTCAAACCACCACAGTGTGCATCTTATTTCTCTTATTGTCCAAAGTCATTCACCCTAACTGATCTACACAAGTATAGTCTCTGCTGTGGCCATGCCCAGTGTCCGGGAGTTGGCACACAGTTTATTTCATAATAAATTACTCTATTCTTAGATCTCTTTTCTGCTAGTTAGGGCATCATATTGAAGGGGCAGGAGGTATGCGTGTAAATGTATTTCACTGAATTAACTACATACCAGGTGTTTTAATAAAGGAGAAGGACTTGCTGGGGCTGGCATTAGGGGAGTGAAGGACTAGGTTTGCCCACAAGCCTTGCACTTTAAGTCAAATGAGCGCACAAAGGTGGTCTCCTAACTTCAGGACAGCCCTCCTCAAAAATGGAATTCTTAGTGGTGGCACACGCCTTTAATCCCAGCACTCGGGAGGCAGAGGTAGGAGGACCGCCGTGAGTTCAAGGCCACCCTGAGACTACAGAGTGGATTCCAGGTCAGCCTGAGCTAGAGCAACACCCTGCCTCGAAAAACCAAAAAAAAAAAAAAAAAAAAAGGAATTCTTTTTTGTTTGCTTAGTTTCCATAATTTTTAAAAAGCCAAGTGTAAGGTAAAAAGTGGAAAAATAAGGCTGGGGAGATGGATCAGCAGTATAGGTACATGCTTACAAAGCCTGATGGCCTGGGTTCAATTTCCCAGTGCTCATGGAAAGCAAAATGCATAAAGTGGCACATGCACTGGAGTTCATTTAGAGTGGCAGGAGGCACTTGTGCGCCCATATTCTCTCTTTCTCAAATAAAAATAGTATTTTTTAAAGTAAAAAAAAAAAATGAGCCTGTCAGATGCCAATGATAAGCTACCCTACCCAAGCTTCTGCTTTTCGTTCCCCTCCACTCATCAAGCATAGAGGCAGATAACAAATGGCATAAAATAGGAAAAAACATACGGATATCCTTTGCTTTTTGGAATGAAGTTGGGAAACACAAGAACATTGATTTTAAAAATTCAGAAGAAAAATTTTCCATATTAACTACTTTGGCCTCTGTAGGCATGAAGACACATTTCTGTTTGGAAACTTAACACATATTACGACTCTACAAAAATCAGTTCTCCCAGGAAAAACAGTGTTTTATCTAAACTTTAAATTGCACCAATAAAATGTAGTTATACATCCCAATTTCTTTTTTAATTAAAAAATTTAAATCTATTTGTGTGTGTGTGTGTCTGTGTGGACATGAACATATGAGGTCTCTAGTTGCTTCAAACAAGTACCTGGCTGGTTTTACATATGTGGCTGGGAAACTGAACCTGGGCTGGCAGGCATTGCAAACAAATATCTTTAACCACTGAGACATCTCTCCAACCCCTAAGTCCCAATTTCTAAACTCTTAAAACATTCTGCACAATAATTATTTTGCTTGCGCCTCTGTATGGGAGGGGGGTGCAGTTTGTGGCATCTGCATGTCTTTGTGCCCTTGTGGTATCCATGCACTTGCCTATAATGGAGGGACCCTGACCTGCAATGAAAGGCGCTCTCCCAGGATGATTGGAGCCAAACATTTAGGGTTTTGCTCTATCGCTCTTCTGCCCATTCTAATTTGAGCCGGAGTCTCTTCCTGACACCAGAGCTCACTGTTTTTCTCAAGCCTGGTCAATGCTTTGGTCTCTGTACCTCTTTGCAGGACTGGCGTTACTGGTATGCATGACAGTGTCCAGCTGTTTACATGGGATCTGAAGATTCAATCTCAATGGTGTCAGGCCCCCTGGGGCCCTCATGCTTGCGCTTAACCACTGAGCCATCTCTCTAGCTCATGCACAACAGATTTTTTAAAAAATAATTTTAGCCGGGCATGGTGGTGCACACCTTTAATCCCAGCACTCATGAGGCAGAAGGTAGGAGGACTACTATGAGTTCAAGGCCACCCTGAGACTACAGAGTGAATTCCAGGTCAGCCTGAGCTCGAGCAAGACCCTACCTCAAAAAACAACAATAAATAAATAATTTTACTTCTTTTCAAGGACTGAGAGAGGTACAGAGAGAGAGAAAGAGATAGAGAGAGAGAATGAGTGTTCCAGGGCCTCCTGTTGCTGCAAACAAATTTAAGATGCATGTGTCACTTTGTGCAGCTGGCTTTACGTGGGTACTGGGGAATCAAACTCGGGACATCAGGTTTTGCAAGCAAGCCCTTTTAGCTGGTGAGCCATCTCTCCAGCCTACACAATAGATTTTATTCACTGGGATGAATAATTGCTCAGAAAGACAGTACTTCCTCAGCTGTGGTATGATTTCGTAGTCAATATTCCTCTTTTCCAGTAAAAAGAAGGTTTCATGAGCAGAAATACTGGGTTCTTTGTGATCACAGATATGAAAGGGAGGTTTCTGAGCAGGATTACTTCATTCATCTATCAGATATCTATCTGTTTATTTGTTATATTTTTCAAGGTAGGGTTTCACTCTATCTCAGGCTGACCTGGAATTCACTACGTATTCTCAGGCTGGCTTTGAACTCATGGCAATCCTCCTACCTCTGTCTCCCGAATGCTGGGATTAAAAGCATGTGCCACCACACCCAGCTGTTCATTTATTGACATAGGATCTTATTATTGTAGCCCAGGCTGTTCTTTTTTTGTTTGTTTGTTCATTTTTATTTATTTGTTTGAGAGCAACAGACAGAGAGAGATAGAGGCAGATAGAGAGAATGGGCATGCCAGGGCCTCCAGCCACTGCAAACAAACTCCAGACGTGTGCGCCCCTTGTGCATCTGGCTAACGTGGGTCCTGGGAATCAAGCCTTGAACCAGGGTCCTTAGGCTTCACAGGCAAGCGCTTAACCACTAAGCCATCTCTCCAGCCCCAGACTGTTCTTTTTGTTTTATTCTTTTTTCAAGGTAGGGTCTTACTCCATCTAGCCCAGGCTGTGTCCTGAAACTTACTCTATAGCCTCAGACTGACCTTGAACTCACAGTGACCATCCTACCTCTGCCTCCCAAGTGCTGGGATTAAAGACATGGACCATCACACCCAGCTACATTAAATTTATTTTTTAAATATTTTATTTATTTGAGAGAGGAGACAGATAGAGAGAGAGAGAGAGAGAGAGAGAGAGAGAGAGAGAATGGGCACGCCAGACCCTATAGCCACTGCAAATAAACTCCAGATGCATGCACCACCATGTGCATCTGGCTTTATGTGGGTTGTGGGAAATCAAATCTGGATTCTTAGGTTTCACGGGCAAGTGCCTTAACAACTATGTAATCTCTCCAGCCCAGCCCAGGCTGTTCTTGAACTCATGATCCTCCTGCTCAGACTCCCAAGTGCTAAGAACATAGGTATGCCCCACCACACCCAAGTCTCGGAGCAGCTTGTTAGCAAACAGTTCTTAGTAAGTTGATCACAGCTCTGCGGGAGTGGGGGTCTTCTCTTCATGTAATGACTCTGCCAGATGCAATCATGTTCATGGACAGTGTCAGGACCTGCTCCACCACCAACGTCTAGATCCAAAGTTGCTAACTGAGATCCTCAACCAGTGAACCTTAGCACTGTATCGTCTGTGAATGTCTGCCTTCCAAATCCAGGTTGTACTGTCATATGCAAGCCCACATCTATTTGATTAGCTCATGGTGCCACACATTCAGCTGTATCTCCAGGGTTGATGGCAAACCCAACCTCCATCCCATTCTCTCAGATGTCATTCATCGAAACCCCTTGGTTCTCAGTAGACTCCAGATGAAAAGGATATCGATTGTTCCTACTGCAGCCATTGGCTTTTACCCAGTGCTCTGGGATGGACACCATCATGTGCATGTCAAAGAAAGGGTCCAGGCCTACCATTTTGGGAGGTCTTCTATCATAGGCTGGCCAAAGGTGGTGGTGGGAACAAAGCGCCCTTCCATTATATCCAGGTACAGAGAATTGGTATCCCATGTTTAGCATCTGGAGGAACTTGGCCCCTATTTTGTCCAGATGGCTGTTTGAGGATGGATGGGCCAATCTTATAGCTTGATAACATGGTGCTAATTCCCTAGACCAAAGCACTTCACAAGCTAAAGTGGGATTCTTTTCAATTGTATTTATTTTTTAATTTCAATTTAATTTTATTTTATAATAGGTTAAACTCTAAATCCCCTTCCCCCGCTCTTGCACCTCGGCTCCCCTTTCTCTGAGGGCGCTCCTCCGTGGCGTTGTTGGTGTTCACTGTGGGGTACTGTGCCTCAGGATATTCATACCCAGTCTGTGGCTCTTATAATCTTTTTGCCCCCTTTTCTGCAATGTTTCAGAAGCCACAGTGGGCTTGTTATCAATTTGATTTAGTGTTAAGTTTTCTACAGCCTCTGGATTTCTGCTTTGATGCCTTTTTTTTTTTTAATATTTTAGACAGAGTGAGAGAAAGAGAGAGAGAGAGACAGAATTGGTGCACCAGAGCCTCAGCCACCACAATCGCACTTGAGATGCCTGCACCACCTAGTGAGCATATGCGACCTTGCACTTGCCTCACCTTTGTGCACCTGGCTTATGTGGAATCTAGAGAGGAGAACATGGGTCCTTAGGCTTCGCAGGCAAGTGCCTTAACCGCTAAGCCATCTCTCTGGACCTTTGATGGATTTTGATTGGCTATATTGTCTGTCACCATCTCCTTGGTGCTGGTGGTAGAGCATGTAACTTAAAGACTCCACCTTTATTATAGACGTGCTCCGCCATGTTTGTCACTGTTCTATTCATGATAGCTAGGAATTTTCATCAGCCTAGATGTCTATCAACTGGGGAATGGATAATGAAGATGTGGCACATTTACACAATGGAATTCTACTCAGCAGTAAAAAAAAAAAATGAAAATTTCAGGAAAACGGATGGAGTTAGGAAAAAAATCATCCTATCCAAGGTCACACAAGGCTCAGAGAGACCAACACCACATGTTCTCTCTCATGCAGTCCCTAAATTGGATCAACAGGAGATGAGTTTAAATGGTAGTATGCACCAAGAATCTGGGCACAGCACTTGAATGAGACCAGATGAAAGAGGAAATAGGGAGGGAGGACAGGAG
This sequence comes from Dipus sagitta, assembly GCA_036346955.1. Taxonomy (NCBI): domain Eukaryota; kingdom Metazoa; phylum Chordata; class Mammalia; order Rodentia; family Dipodidae; genus Dipus; species Dipus sagitta. Next base: position 42,665,750 of record CM070777.1, on the reverse strand, counting down.
GAGATATTTCACAAGCTAGGGTGAGTGACAGAATATAGGGAGAGGGAGGGCCTTAGAGGGGTGGGGTTAAGAAGGGCAGGGAGGGAAATCATACAAAACTTAAGACAACATGAATCAAAACCATAGAAAACTTCCTCTTGGACAACAATCAACAAGATATAATCACCAGTAAATGGAGAGCAGGGTCCGTCTGGATAGAACCTCTCTGTAGAAGATAGAATAGTCATGGGAACTGGCTGGCAAATCCCAGCCCCAGAACTGGGTTACTCCCCACAACAAGCTGTTGGTCAGAGAGACCAGTGAGGGCCCCAAAATAATTAAGGCCATTGCCAAAGCACGTGGTTACCTGCCTGAGCTACTAAAAAAAAAAAAGCACAACTCTATTGCTGAGGCCACCACAGGCTGTGACAATAGAACATCAAGTGACCATGCTGGAGCTGAGTGGATAGACAGTTACCTACTGGATTGACCCAATGACACTGGAAAGTGCTATGGGAGGTGCTGGGAGACAACTGTTACCAACAGCATAAATAATCAAGCTAGGAATGAGCCAAGCCAGGAACACACACCTGTGCAATAGTGACACACAGCCTATGCAGGTAACCAACAACTCTATGATTGGCTATGAGACCTACTCAAGGGGAGAGAACTTGCACCTGGTGTCCCATGGGCAGTAAACTCAGAGACTCCAGAGAAAAACTCCCACTGCTCTCTGGATAACAAGAGTGCATGCACACCAAAAAGTCTTTCAGATAACTACACATACCCCCTCCCCTTTAATCCAAGTTGCTCTCACTTTTGGCGGAAGAACCTGTTTTATCTTACAGATGCCAGAAAATACTGAAGAGATAGTTCCAAGATCCACCAACACAACAAGAAGATGCCAACTGCCCACCACGAGATGTCGTGAGCCAGGCCCAGAAGGATTCTTAAGCCAGGCAATTAATTTTTCTCATGGCATATTTTCCAAAGGTGAATGGTCAGTAGAGCTCCTGTCCACCACCTACCTGCCTGACCCCACCACACAGGCTCCTATTCTGCTATTCCCCTGCTGTGAGGGTTAAATTTTATTGTCAACTCAACCAGCCTCTTGGGCAGGTATGTGAGGGTGTTTCTAGGCAAGATTAACTGAGTACAAAGTAGTTCCTCGCAGATCGGTGGCCCTTCTGTTCTGGAAGACTACAGAGCCTTCCTTTGGTCCAGCTGTCCATGCTGCTTGCTGGCGTGCCCTTCTGCTTGGCCTCATTGACTGAGTGGTACCTGACCCTGTGTCTCTTTTGGGCCTGCATCTTGCCTCGCAGACTTAATGGCTGCTGGATCCTTCAATTTTGCAGTTTGTGGAACAACTATTGTTGGACTGTTCAGCCCATATCTTGTGAGCTAACCCAATAATCCTCTGTTCTCTTTCTTTGTAAAATGTTATTTGCAAGCCAAGAAACAGAGGTGTGGGGGGGATGGGCATCCCAGGGCCTCTTTCCACTGCAAACCAACTCCAGACTCATACATTTGGCTTTACATTGGGTACTGGGGAATTGAACCCAGGCTGACAGACTTTGTAAGCAAGTGCCTTTAACCACTGAGCAACTCCACCTCAAATCCCCACTCTTTAAAATTTTTTTTAATTATTTACTTATTTATTTGAGAGACAGAGAGAAAGAAGCAGAGAGACGCAGACATAGAGTGGGTGTGCCAGGGCCTCCAGCCACTGCAAACGAACTCCAGACACATGCGCCACCTTGTGCATCTGGCTTACATGGGTCCTGGGGATTCAAACCTAGGTCCTTTGGCTTTGCAGGCAACCGCCTTAACCACTAAGCCATTTCTCTAGCCCTCCAATCCCCCTTCTTATATATTCATCCTGTGGGTCCTGTTCCTCCAGAGAACCCTGATACAGCTGGGTGCGAAGCACAGACGAAAGGATTTACACTCGTGTGTGGCTTTGAGCAGGTCATGTGGTGTGCCCTCTGGGAGCACAGAGCACACATTCATTGAGTGGGTCCAAGGAGACATACTTGGCACAAAGCTCGAACGTAGAGGTGTCAATAACTACTGAGGGTTACTGTGTGCTTCCTGCGCCGCACAAGAAGGATCTTCTCTGGCCCCTGCAGCCCTACTGCGAGGGTGGAGGCTGATAATAGCCCCCCATTTATGGATGAGAACAGCAGAGGCACACAGTTGCTAAAAGGCAAGGCTGAGAGTCGAACCTGGGCAGCCTGGTGGCCCCCTGTTAAATAATACCTACTAGGAAACAAATGGGCAGACCAAGAAAGAAAACAGGCTACGGCTCTTGGCTGCCGTCACATGCGTGCTGCTTGTGCATTTCTGAGTACCTACACTTACAGCTGCTCTCCCTGACCTCCCAAGAACTGCTTTATGCCACTGTGGCCTATTTTAAATAAGCTAATTTCTAAAATCCCGTTGCCTAAATTTGGCAGGGCTTGTCAAAAGGACTAGCAAACAGAAACATCACCCTTCATTTACCTGCATACCCCATAGACAAAAATCTGTGTTTGCCCTGGAATCCAAGCTGACGTTTACCTAAGAAATAGCCGAGGCCATAAATAACAAAGCACGCTATGTCAAAAGCGTTCCCAAGCCCCAGACCGCTTGTGCTTACAACACTCAACCCAGTGGGGCTCAACTCCTCCCTTGGGTGTTGGTTTCATAGGATTTGACCTGTAGATCCTGAAGGGTGGTGTGTGATGTACCAAGGACAAGCATGGTAAATATAGATGCTTCTAGTGCAAAATAGACGCCACTTCCCAGCAGGTGTGGCAGCCAATTTTCCATTTTTGAAAATGGTGTGGGCTGGAAGGACTGCAGGGAGCTTTGTGGCAAAAGTGTCACACGGTGGTGGCCAGTTATCCTCCGATGCCCATTGGTGTTAGAAAATAGTGGGGTTCTGGGTTCAGAGCTGAGACGGAACAGTGGGGTTCTGTGGTTCAGAGCCTCTGCTGTCATCAGGGGGTAGGGTGCCCAAGGCCTTGGCTTCTGCCTCCTTTCCTGTGAAATCGGGGGAGTTTGCACTGAGAGAGCATGTCTGGAACTTTCCAACACCTGGACTTTCAGGATGTCCTGGGAAACAAGGAGTTTTAACACTTCCCATGATTTTCAATCAAGATCAAGTTGTGATGTCATGAACCAATCCAAGCTTGCTTCTTTTCTAGCTGTATGACTTGGACTCAATGACGCTGCACCTCTCTGGTCTTCGTTTCCTGTGGGACACACTTGGGAAGACCGACGTCAAGCTCACAGGGTTGCTGCATAAGATGATGTACAAGGAGCCTAAATAGAATCCATCCAACCCTCAATAAGACAGTTTCTTGCGAACCCACATTGAGCCACCTTCTCATATCATGTTCCCCTACCCCATCCCTGGCCACCCTTATCTACTGGCAGTGCCAAGTGTCTAGACATGTAATCTCCACTTCGCAAGCCAGCAGCCACTCCTAGAACAGAGTTGTGTTCCGATAAAATGCCTGCCTGATACACAGGTACATTTCTTTGTGTCACTTTCTAGGAATTCAAATTCTATTCCCAGAATGAGTAGAATGTGTGCCCAGAATAGAAAGGAATCAGTAATTTAAATATGGTAACATTTGATGAAAATTTCCATTCTCTGATGATGATCATGAAATTCTTGGAATTCTTTTCCAGGGCCCTCTCTTTCTACAGGTTCACATTTGCAGACAGAACCATGGATGGAAAAAATTCAGAAAACTGTGCCTCTGTGTGAAACAAAGGCATTTTCCTCATCATTATCAGACAATGCAGTCTAAAAACTACTGACACTGTATCTACATGGTATTAGGTAGTAGAGATGATTTCAACTATGGGGAAAACTGTGTGTAGGTTCCATGTGAATATCAGATCACTTAATATAAGGAACCAGGATTCTGGTGCTCTAGGGACCATGGCTGGGGCCCTAACCAATGCGTTGATATACCAAAGGGTGACATGACCCATTTGGTTCCAAGATCTCTTTCCTCTTGGAAAAACAGCCCACTCAGTAGTTTTGCCAGTGGGTAAACTCTTAGAACTAGAAACCGTGTCAACCACCCCAAATTCTTTTTGGAAGTAGGTGTAACATAAATGAAAAATTGGTAAACAAAATTCTTTGGTCTCCTATGGACAGGCCTTGGTCTCTTTGGGCTACTTCATGGCTCCCAAACTGTAATTATTGGTTGCTTTTTTCAGCATCCCTCTGAAGACCAGGGAAGCTTTAGTTGTGCTAAATTCATTTTGGATCCTTCTAGACCCAGGAACTAAAAGTGGCTCTTCATTCCTGTAAGTCACAGGCTGCTTGTCTAAGGAGACATTCCAGGGCTGTTTGCATGTGCGCCTCGAGGTGGATTAATTGAAGCTCCATCCTGCAGGACCCTCCACATGGAAGTCCCGTGTGGTCTGGGTGTCAGGAAGCTTCTCTGTGAGTCTACGTTCCATGCCCAGTGACCCTTCCCTCCCGTAGCCCAGATCCCTGAGGCTCTGGAGAGGGAGAAAGAGACCATCATTACAACAAGAGACCATAAAACATATCAGAGGTGGTTTCACTACCATGATGCATCCCTAACATCACAGGGTTCCCCAAAGATTCTTTAGGGTCCACACCTCGTTGAGGATTGGGGGGATGAGGAAATATGAGCAGGAGACACTGCTTCCTTTGGTCTTTTTGTTTATTTATTTGTGTACAAGAGCATGTATGTGTGTGTGTGTGTGGATGATGTGGTGTAGCACCCCACACACTTGTCTGCAGTGAGGGATGCCGGCCTATCGTAGCAGGAGAGGCACGTCGAGTGTCCCGCCTCCATCATTCTTCCACCTCATCTTTGTTTGGAGCCGGAGTTTCTTTACTAATACCAGAGCTTGTGGGGATCCGATGATTCTCAGGTTTCTGCTCCTCTGTGGGACTGGGATTTCAGGCGCAAGTGTCCATACATACCCCCAACCATTTCCACGGGATCTTGGAGAGTGGAGTTTCAAAGGGGAAAGTGGGAGGAGGGAGAGAATTACCATGGGATATTGTTTACATTCATGGAAGTTGTCAATAAAAATAATAATAAAAAAATTCAACCTTTAGCAGTCTTGGTCCCCTCTCAGGCTGTCATGCTTAACCACTGAGCCCTCTCTCTAGACCCAGCATTTTGTCTTTAACGGCCACAATTACAATAACAATAGCATATATGGGCATGCACCACTTCGTTCCATCCTCCTACAGACTCTATGAAGTTGGTTCTGTTATCATCCTCATCTCACAAAAGAGGGGCACTTTACAGAGGTGAATCAGTTCCTTATGCTTAGTGATAGTGGGTCAAATCAAGATCTAACTGGCCCCAGAAACTTCATTCTGTGTATGTGTGCATGTGTGTGTGTGTGCATGCCCACATGTGCCTGTGCGCGTGCATGTGGGTGCATTCGAGCTTCTTGTCATTACAAACACACTTCAGAAGTATGCACCACCCTTGCATCTGGCTTTACATGAGTATTATGGAATAAAACCTGGGCCTGCAGGCTTTGCAATCAGCACTTTTAATAACGGAGCCCTCTTCCCAGCCCCAAGCTTCATGTTTTTAACAACTGCGCCATCTTTCACTATGTTGTAGTTACTTACTTCTGGTTGGGTGTTGCTGGGACCAGAACCTCCCATAAACCAGAAGCAGTTAATGGGGGGAAAGGGTTTCTTTCAGGCTTACAGAATCCACAGAAGACGCCGTCATGGCAGAAGAAGCTGGCTCACTTCCATCGACCCATATCGGAGAGACACCACCAACAGCCAGGAAACACATGAACAGCCAGAGCTCAAGCCTGGCTCTTTACACCTAGTAGGGCTGTAGTACAAGGTCCACCCCCAGTGATGCCTACTTCTCAGTAGGGCTGTGAGTGACTAGAGAGGGTAACTAGGTAAAGGGCACTCACCAGCAAGTAGCACAGGCAGCCAGGTGAAAAGGGACTGCATCTTCTCTGAGCTTCCTTGTATACACAGGAGGGCTCTCCACTCCAGGGGATGGGCTCACTCTGGGGAAGGGACTTCCTCCCTCAAGTCAGTCCTTCCCAGAAGCAACCTCAGAGACCTGCCCAAGAGGAATGAATGCCTGTGGATTCATAATCTGATCAAGTTGGCAACAGAACTTGACCATAACTGTATATATTGCAGTTGCCTTTTTGTTGAAGGGACAAAACAGCCAACTAGAAGTAGCCTATGGAAGAAAAAGGTTTACTTCAATGTACAGTTTTGAGGGGAGCTTCATTATGATGGGGAAGTATGGCACGAGCAGGAAGCTGGTTCACATTTTACACATTAGCAGCAGGGAGGAAGCAGCGAGCATGAGTTAAACTGAACACCCAGTGAGGTGAGATTAATAACCCTCAAGGTCTGCTCCTAGGGACACGCCTCCTCCAGCCATCGTCTAACCTCCCAAAGGCTCCACCAGCTGGAGATCAAGTATGAGGCTTAATCATAAACACACGAGGCTATGGGGGACATTTTTTCATTCACATCACCATGTAGATGTGATTCAGAATGGTGCAGATCTTATGGGGGTAATGACAAGCACTGTGAGGTCATGAATGCACCAGTCGGCTAATGTCTGGATGGCAGTGTCCCAGAGTACTCCTTCCCACCTTAGGGCTCTTATATTCTCCCCACCCTGTCTTTCCACAATGTTACCTGAACCTTGGAAGGTCATTTAGTGTTGAGCTCTCAACACTCCTCTTATTTTGAGCTTCAATAAGTTTTGAGTCTCCTCAGTGTCAACCGCCGTCTCCATAGAGAAGCTTATCTGGCCAGCAGTGAGAGCAGCACTCATACTGTCTCCACCAATTCCTCTGCAATGCTGCCTGAGCCCTGGATGGTGTGGTAGAGATGACTCGTTCAGTGCTGAGCAATAGGCTTTCTCTTCATCTTGTCACCGTGATGACTGTTGGGTCTCACTCACCAATTCTTCACCACCATCTGTAGAAAGAAATTTCTTTAACCAAAAGTGAGAATAGTGTTAATTAATGGATATAAACATATGACACTTAGAAGGCAATTTGATGAACTCAACATATCCTTTTAGCCAAAGAACAATGGTAACTTCCCTCTAGGGTCTGTGTTCTTCCAAGCCATAGGCTTTTGACTCAGTTTTCAGTAATAGGCATGAATTCTCTCCGAGTGATTGGACCTCAAATCCAATCAGAGATTAGTTGGTTGTTCCCCTAACTTATGTGCCACTATTTCTCTTATGGGCATGTCCTGTCTGGCTGGCTGGTTGTGTAACTTGCGGGATCCATTGCTTGTTAAGACTGCTGAAAACTACATAACACTTTTCAGCACTATAACCTCCTGGCTCCTGACTTTTGGAAAGGTTGGCACAAATGACTCCATTTTTGTTGTTGACTTTGAGACAGGGTACCATGATGAAGCCCAGGCTGGCCTCACATGAATGATCCTCCTATTTCAGCTTGCCAAATGCTGAGATTACAGGCAAGTGCCACCACGCTCAGGATGACTTAATTTTGATTCTGACATCCGTGCCCCCCCCCCCCACCAACCACCACCACCCCACCATTGTTGTCTCTGAACAATATTCTCTGAAGACATCTCTGGCAGTTTGATCGTGACTGTCCCTCATTCTTTTGTTCCAGTTGGTCTGATCTGATCCCATTTTGGGGTGTGGGAGTGGGGGTGAGTAGGTAGAAGGAATGGCTTTTAGGTTAGGCCTACCAGGGGTCCATTTTTGAATTTTAATATCTCAAAAATATTGCCGTGTGTGTGTGGGTGTGTGTATGTTTGGTCAGAAGTTGTACTTCTGCAGAACGTTTAGCAGACAATAGCTATAAATCTATTCAAAAATGCCATCAAAGGCGAATATTTAAGGAAAACTGGTTTGAAAACCAAGTTCTTGTTTGCAGAGATATTCCTGAGGTGACCAAAGTCCAACACCTTCTAATTTTTAGGAGGCACTGCTAGGCTATCTTTGCTTTGCTATTCAGCTGTGATATAGTTAGGGACACGTGAACACAAGCCGGGAAAAGGCCAGCACCATAATAGTTCACGTTTGGAGTATCACCAGCTTGACAAAATGCCCCCCTAACCTCTTCTTGGAAGGCTTAGAGAATACAATGATGAATGTAGCTACTACATAAAGGAGGCAACATAACATAACAGTCAACATCACTACACAGAAGTACATAGAAGTCTCTTACACATTAATTTAGGTTTTCATAAAACCTTTAAGAGCAAAAATTAGACTCTTTGGTTCCATAGGGTGATAGATCTATAGCACTGAGAAAACAAAGTCTAAGATGTCAAATGAGCCTCTGCCTCCTCCCAAGTCCATCTTTGGGATCCAGACATGAGACATGATGTCTCTTTTTGCATGCCAGACAGTACGAGGAGTGGTATTTGTATTTTGAATATCTGGGTCACCTGTGACCCTCTTGTGCTCACAGGCAGGCAGCTCTCAATCACACTCTGTAGTGAGGCAAAAGAACACAGTTTTGTTCACAAATTTGCTTCCTGCTGATGCTTGGGAACTGCCCCCTCCAAGGGGCAGAGAGAATTAGCAGCACCCTGCCCATGGTAAACAAATCTGTCCTTTTCTCTTTCTTCCCTTCCTCCCCCCTGCCCCTGTGACCTTGGCATAGTTTGGAGAGGGGGGGACCTTCTCCTCTACCAGCCTTGACAGTGCTGTGTTCATTTCTTCCTTGAATCCCCCCAACTCTTCACACAATCTCTGATCAGTAACCCCAGTATGAACAGGAGAGCCCCCCAGGGATTCTCTGGGTATGGCGCGATCAAACCCAGGAGGCAGTGGGGAAGCTGTGTGGAATGAGGGAGAACACACACACTTGCCACGTGCCCTACATATTCTTGGACCATTCAGTCCACATGTAACAAGGGAGTGCATAACAATTAATGACCAAAATAAACAGTAATCAATTATGATGATGGTAATTATGCATTTGAAATGAGCCTGGGAAAGGGTGACCGAAGCAATTTTTTATTCCAGCTCAGGAGAAATGGGACGCCAGCTGGGGCTAATAAGAGCTTTCATTACAACCTTGAGTTTCATCCAGAGCTGCTGCAAAGAAAGCCCTCTCTGTCCCGTGGCCCTGCCTGGACCTGACATGGCATCTGCTTTTTAACAAGAATGGAAAGGTGGTGAGACAGACAGCTCTTGCCTTGGCACCAGGAGGAACTGGCCTTAGAGAAGGTAGTGATTATTTTGATAGCCCAGCTTGGGGGTTTCCTGTCCTTTGCCCTGGTCCCCATGCTGTCTCCAGGCCAGCCAGGGGTATCAGAAGCCTGGACCTACTGGAGCCAGTTGGCAGCAGAGGATGACCTGGGGCAGAGCATCTGGGCAGGAGAGGATATGCCAGGGAGGGCAGTTTCCAGGGACTGGCTGGGAAAGTAGACAGGGGAGGGAAGTAGTTTCTATACAAAGCACTATGTGTCCTCCCCATGCTTTAGTCCTCTGCCACCCCCCACCCAGCTCCTCGGAGATGGTCACTAATATTTACTTGGGTAAATAAGTCACAGAGACTCCAAACACCAGGCAGTTCTCACAGTCCTGCCCACCTCTTCCCTCCGCTCTTGCATGCCCTGTACCCTTGAAGAGTTCATGGAAGTCCTTTGCTGCTAGCTCTTGCCTCACTTTCCCTCTCTACCTCCCTTCTTTTCTGGGTGTGCCTTTATTTTTGTTTCTCCCTTGCTATGAAGAATCTAAGAATGGCCATACGTTAAGAGTTAATGTGAAGAAAAACCCCTTCTCCCTCTTTTGATCTCTGACAGACAATGAACAGAAGGGACACTACTTGGTGCAGTGATTCCCAGTTGAACTATCTGAAGATAGTTTTGGATGTCACTATTAGGGAAGGGCACACTATTAGCATCCACGGGATAGAGAAAGATGCTGTTGGATAACTTACATTGTGCTTAACAAATACGTAGCCCATCCAAAATGTCAACAATGTATAAATGGACAAACCTGGACTTCTTTTATTTGTTTATTTATTTATAACAATTGAGAACCTTACTGTATAAACATATTGCATATGGTCACATTCCCATCAGGAATATGTCTCTTATGTTCCCCTCTTCCCTGTCCTTATTCCACTGACAGCCCACCTCAGTTTGGATTATTAGTATTCACTGTGGATTCATGAATGCACCAGTCAGTCTCTGTTGGGGGGATAATACCTCAGAGTATACCTTCCCACCCTGTGGCTCTTACAATCTTTCCATCCCACTCTTTGACAATGCTTCCTGAGCTTTGAAGAGTGTGTCAGAACTCTCCTTCAGTGTTGAGCTCTCAGTAGCCTCTGATTCTCTGCTTGGACAAGTTTTGAGTCTCCTCAGTGTCTACTACCGTCTCCATGGAGGAGGTTCTCAGGCTAACAGTGAGAGCCACACTTATTTAATCTGCCACTTCCTCTGCAATGTCTCCTGGGTCCTGGAAAGTGTGATGGAGATGACTTGTCTCGTGCTAGGCAGTTGGCTGTCTTTCCTTGTCATACTGATGACTCAGGTCTCGCGGGAATTTGCCACCATCTGTACAAAGCTAAACAAGCGTGTCATCACCCTTTACACATTGGCTTCCTGGAAGACTGTGTGCAGGGACATTCACAAGACCCCTCTGCCACAGAGATCTCAAGAAGAGAAAGCCTTCCAAAGGCAAATTCTCACACCTGCACTGTCAGTCAAGTACGTGACCCTCCTGCCCTGGCACCAGCCCTGGCCAATCAGATTAGCTGTTCCCGGTGTACTTAGACTAGAAGTTGAGGAAAGTTCCTCCAGACACTAATGCAAACAAGAAGAGAGGAATGCAGAAACTCCCTTCCTAGCAACTTCCTTTTGAGTGACTAGGGAAGGAAATTGGGGAAACAGTCCCTCTGTGAGCCAGTCAGGTTATGTGACAAATTCCAAGTCTGATGGACTCATGAAGACAGGTGCTCCTAGGCTTAAAAGGTGTGCCACAATCCCATCATAAAATGAAACTCCCATACGTTTAAAATGGATCCACACTATGGAACCTAATGCATACCATGTCTGACTGACACATACTTTGTGGAGTGTGCCTGTTCCCCATCTGATCACAGGCTGACAGGCTTACAGCATTTCCAGAGAAGATTGTAGTGTACACTGTTGGCCCAGGAGAGAACCAAAATTCAAAACCTGAAGTAGGTTCTACCAAAATCATATCCGTTTTGTATCCTTGTAAAAAAAATTTTTTTTTTTTTGGTTTATCAAGGTAGGGTCTCACTCTAGCTCAGGCTGTCCTGGAATTCACTATCTCAGGGCTGCCTTGAACTCATGGCGATCCTCCTACCTCTGCCTCCCGAGTGCTGGGATTAAAGGTGTGTGCACCACCGTGCCTGGCTCTGTAAAATTGTTGTTTTTTTTTAATTTTAAGTGATGTTGTTGTCATTGGGAGACCAGCTGTACTCTCACATGACTCAGCTATGGCCTAGAATTGGAAACAGCCCCTCATGTACAGCTCTGTTCTCAGCATTTATTCTACCATTGCATAGATGCCTTTTGCCAGGTGCTTTGAATACTCTAATTCCACTCATAGCACTGGACAGCAAGACTTTCATTCCCATTTCATGGGTGAAGAAAGTGAGGCACAGGAAGACTGACTTATCTGAGGCCACAGAGTAAGTTACTAGAGGATCAGGGGTTGGGATCCAGCCTGATCTAAGATCTGGGATGTCTTTGGAGTCCTGTATCTGGGGAGGACTAGAGGACCAGATGGGTCCTAAAAAGACCAGACAACTGCAGTCAGAAAGACCTGGGCTGGAGGGAGACAGAGCCAGGGGCTGTGCACCAGGAGGAGAGCTAAGGCAGTGACATCTGCTGTGTCACCAAATCCCCTCTACCACAGCTGAGTTGCACCCTTGAATCTTTGACTGGGTCCAACAGAGTAATCCCATAGAAACTCAAACTCAAGTCATTTTACTATAAAAAATGGAGTATATTTAGACCCCATATGAATTCTAGAGACTTGAATACTGAGTTCAGGGGGCTATCATTTCTTGAGTGCCAACTATGTGACAGGCACTCTGTTAGACCCTCTCAGGATCCCATAACTCTACTTCACAATCCCATGATTAGCCCGGTTAGTGTTTTTTTTTTTTTTTCCTTTTGATATACTGGGGATGGAAGCCAGGGCCTCCTGCATGCTAGTCTACCATGGAATGTCCTCCCCAACATCCACTTAGCTCAGTTTTACAGACTACGAAACAGCCTTATAGAAGTCATACCATTTGACCAGCTAGAGGCAGTGCCAGACCCTGACACTTATCCATACACAATGCCCTGGTGCTTGGTGAGAGCCCTCATGACTTTAGCTGAGGGGCTAATGTGTATGCACAATCTCATCAGAGCTATTATTTATCAGACATGATTCATAAGGGGCACCATGACATTTCCTACAACCCAGAGTCCTGAGGTCTTCACCCAGTGAACCCCATTAGTAAAACACATGCTGGTTTCCCCAGTGTCCACATACCAAGACCACTCTGCCCTCTATCTGTATCCTTATGTGGAAGGTAGGCTATGTCCTTTTGTTTTTGCCTTATTATGTTTTTTGCTTTTTGTTTCTGTATTGACACATCCCAAGGGCAGGAAATTCCTCCATATAGACACCCTCAGGCCGCTGCTTTAGCCAAGTTCATCCTCTCTCCTCCAGAATAGAGATGAGGAACAGCTGGTGGCCACCATCTAGAAGACGCTTTTTTTTAACCTGAAGACCCATTACATAATTAGCCTTCCCCGAGTGAAATCATACTAGTTTTATTCCAACTTTTCTCAGATTATTTAGTCTCCGCATTTTCTTTGCCAATACTTGACCCTTTTGGGAGCTATTGTTGCTCCTTAAAAGATGCAGAGACCTCAGTCAGATGTGACATAGAGCCTGTTACTCCAGTGTATTTCCACAAGAGTCAGAGGATAAATTTCTAGTGACACCAAAAGCAGGAAATAGGGTGGTACCAGCCCACACACTTTAAGACTTCATGAAAATGGATTTAGAATGGTTTTTAGGTTTTGTGAAATGGATTAGTTGAATACTTTTCTGCTTTGAGAAACTTAAGAATTAGGTGAATAACATTCCAGCAGAAGAGAGTAAAGGAACTGAGTTGTCTTTTGTTCAAGGGTCTAGTCGCCAATGCATTTTGAAAGTTTATTTATTGGTTTACAATGGGGAAGGCTCAGAGAGCCCTTCACTGACAGCCCATTTAGCCTCCTGTCAGGTTGTACTTAGCATGCTCACCCAGCTTCTCTTGGGCCACAATTCAGGGAAATCTTCAAGGGCAGGAAGACCCTGGGATGTGATGATTTTCTCATTAAGAGACAGGTGTGGGGCAGGAGAGATGGCTAAGCGGTTAAGGAACTTGCCTGTGAAACCTAAGAACTCACGTTAGAATTTCCAGGTCCCACGTAAGCCAGATGCACAGTGATGCAAATGCACAATGCTGCACATGCACACGAGGGGGCGCACACATCTGGAGTTCAAGTGCAGTGGCTGGAGGCCCTGGCATACCACCTCTCTCTCTCTCTCTCTCTCTCTCTCTCTCTCTCTCGTAAAAAAGCCCAGTCTATTGGGCTTGCCTTAATTTTTTTTTTTTTAAAGACAGATGTGACCTGTTGAAAGAGGTTGGATTCCTGCCAGGGAAGGCATTGTGACCCCTTCTCAGCTGGAAGACAACTGCCCAAGCCAGATGCTGTCCATCAATGTTTTCCAGGTAGGCTAATTCCTGCCATCTTATAAATCCTCCTTCACGGTCATATTTAAAAAGAAACAACAACAACAACAACAAAAAAAAAACATAAATTGCCAAGGAGCTTGGGAATTAAAAGGAACCAGTATTAGACATTACTCAGAAAACCAGCACATGCTCTGCCCGCACCCACGATGAGGGCTTAAGAGAAAGTGGCTTTGCTCCCATTAGTTTCTCCAGCCTGTGCCATCGGGTGTGAGGTGGGGCTGCTGGCACGGAGAGCAAAGTTACCTGCTAGCCCTTGCAGTACATTTTTCCACATAGCCACTTAAAGTTGCCTTGTGGGATTTTGTTTTGGTAGAAAATGATAATGCAGCTGTGTATCTTGATGGATGGCAAAATCTACCTATATATCCTTCTTTATGCATACCTCCCCTTGCATTAGCATTTGATTGATTTCCTCTCTGTCTCCTCTCTCTCTCTCTCTCTCTCTCTCCTCTCTCTCTCTCTCTCTTGTCTCTCTCTCCCTCTCTCTTGGTTTTAAAGATAGAGTCTCACTCTAGCCCAGGCTGAGCTGAAATTCACAGTCTTAGTGTGGCCTCAAACTCACAGTGATCCTCCTACCTCTGCCTCCCAAGTGCTAGGGTTAAAGGCATGCACCACCATGCCCGACCTGATCTTCTCTTTTAAAATATACTTTTATTTTATTTATGTGCACATGTGTGTGTGTTGGGGGTGGGGGTGTACGGTCAGACCAGGCTCTCTTGCTTGCAAACAAATGCAGGTGTAAGCACCACTTTTGGTCTCTGGCTTGACATGAGTGCCAGGGAGTTGAATCCATACCAGCAGGCTTTATCAGAAAGTGCTTTTAACCTCTGAGCCACCAGCCCCTTGATCTTATTCCTCACAAGTTTTCCAGTGGGAAAAGTCTGTCACAGAGGAAATCACATCAGGCTCTCTCTTCGGAGCCTGCAGCCAGCACCAAGACTTTAGTTGTCTCTGGCCACATGGATAGATGGAAATGATAGAGGGGCCCTGAAGGGGGTCCAAGCTGGAAAACAGAGCTGGAAAGATGCATGCTCATATATTCAATGATTCCCTCACTCATTTATTCCACCACTCTAACCTTGTGCCTGTCTGGGTTCATTCCTGCCACTGCGGGCCACAGACCAAAGATAGCAACATTCATCACAGCAAGCTCCCTCAACTCACAGCAACTTCCGACAACCCTTTCACTGGGCTCCCATGTTCCTTGGACTGGGACTGGGAAGTCAGACAAGGTGCTACACGATTGGGTTCCTGATGACCAAGTCCTCACCTGGGGGGAGGCTCCAAGCCCAGAAGCCACTTAACAGCTGGAGGATAGATTTCTTTAGAGGTCTGCCCTGGGAAGGCATGAAGAGTAAGCCTGTAGACCAGACTGGCTCATGGGCACTTTCTGTGGCAGCTCTAGAGAACCTCTACCCTTCATATGTCTTGGTCTGTTTTCCATTGCTATAGTCTCTCTTTCTAGTGGTTATTTTTTTTTTTAATGTTTTATTTATATGAGAGAAAGAGGGAGGGAGAGAGAGAGAAAGAGAGAGGGGGGGAGGAGGCATATATAGAGAGAATGGCATGTCAGGGCCTACAGCCACTGCAAACAGACTCCAGACTCATGCGCCACCTTGTGCATCTGGCTTACGTGGGTACTGGGGAATCGAACCTTGGTCCTTAGGCTTTGCAGGCAAGTGCCTTAACCATTGAGCCATTTCTCCAGCCCTCACTGGTTATTTTTTAAATGCAACTTGGAGGGCTGGAGAGATGGCTTAGTGGTTAAGCACTTGCCTGTGAAGCCTAAGGGCCCTGGTTCGAGGCTCTATTCCCCAGGACCCACGTTAGCCAGATGCACGTCTGGAGTTCGTTTGAGGTAGCTGAAGACCCTGGTGCACCCATTCTCTCTCTCTCTCTCCCTCTCTCTATCTGCCTCCTTCTCTCTCTGTCTGTCATTCTCAAATAAATAAAAAACAAAAAAATACTTTAAAAATGCAACTTGCAGTGTTCTGCACTAATTATTAAGCACGTATGGTTTAAGTTCTATCACACAAGAATAGACTTTTATGACTTTCCCTCATTTTTTATACCTACAAAAATCTTATCTCATTTCTACATCTATAATAGTTTCCCTACTACCTCTTGTACCTCCAACCTGTATCCCTTTCTTCTCACTCACACTTTATTCCTGCTTCCTTCTCCCTCAATTCCATCTTCATTTCACTATTTGATCAGTTACTTTCTCACTGCTGGGACAAAATACCTGGCTGGAAGCAACTTAAGGAAGCAAAGCGTGTATCTTTAGCTCACAGTTTGAAAGGGAAGTCCATTGTGGTGAGGAGAAAGGTAAGCCTGAGCTGGGAACCCTGTGTCACATCTTCACGTCAGCAGAGAGGCAGGAGACACTGAGCACACCAAAAAGGGCTGGGCTATCACACTTCAAGTCCCATCCTTACTGACATACTTCCTCCAGCAAGGCTGCACTTTCTAAAGATTCCACAACCTTCCTGAGCAGTGCCACCAGCTGGGGACTAAGTATTCAAACACATGAGTCTATGGTGGACATTGTACATTCAAACCACTGCATAATTTAAACACTGTGACCCTTCTTCAAGCAGGGGAGCACCTTAACCACTAAGCAATCTTCAAATCTTATTTTTTTAAATCTATTAGAGATGGCGGAGACAGAGAGAGAGAATGGGTATGCCAGTGCCTCTAGCCACTGCAAATGAACTCCAGACACATGCACCACCTTGTGCATCTGGCTTACATGGGTTCTGAGGGATTGAACCTAGCTAGATCCTTAGGCTTTTCAGCCTAACCACTAACCCATATCTCTAGCCCTAATTTATTTTTATTAGCATACAAAGAATTAGGTTTCATTGTGGTATTCAAACAATTTTGTTTCCCTTCACTCATGCCCTCCTTTTTCTCTCTGCCTCCCCCCCCCCATGCCCTCCTATCCCCCAACTTAGTATCCTTTCTGCTTTCATAGTACATGTATCTTTTGTCCCTCCCCCTTCTCATCATTTCTTGTCCCCCTCTTGTGGTCTCCTAGCTCGAATCATAGCCTGTGCTCAGTCTCACACCCCCTTACATGTTCTCACTCATCTGTGGAAACCTATTATTTTGTACACTAAAATAACTCAAAGAGAACAATGCAGAAAAGGCCTTTGGCAAAATCCAACATGGCAGGATTAGAGTACTGAAGGACTACCTCAGCAAAATGAAGGCTACCTAAGACAAACATATCATCAATATCATGCTAAGTGGACAAAACCTCGAAGCATTCCCATTAAGATCAGGAAGCATCCACAAGAGTGTCCATTCCCTCCCCTGTTAATCAATACACTGCTTGATGTCTTGGCTAGAGAAATTAAGACCAGAGAAGAAAATGAAAAGAATATAAACTGGAAAGGAAGAAGTCAAAATATCTTTATTTGCAGATGATATAATTCTACACATGAGACCCTAAAGACTCTGCCAAAAAACCTTCTAGATCTGATAAACACTTTCAGAGAAATGGAAGGATACAAAGTTAACATACCCAAACCAGCAGCTTTCCTACATACTAACAACAAACCTCAGAGCCATCGTTTGAAAACACTGTTATGGTACTGGCACAAAATAGACACATAGATCAATGGAATAGAGTAATGCCCAAATATAAGCCCACACAACTACAACAACCTGGTTTTTGACAAAGATACAAAAAATATAGCATCCTCAACTCATGGGTCTAGGAGTGTTGGATTTCTACATGTAGAAACTAGATCCTTATCTCTCACCCTGTACAAAAATCAACTCCAAATGGATCAATGACCTCAGCATAGGACCTGAAGCTCTGAAACTGCTGCAGGAGAAGACAGGGAACACACTTCAAGACATAGGCAGAGGTAAAGACTTTCTGAATAGGACTCCAGTTGCTCAGGAAATGAGGCAAACTATCCACAGATGAGACCTCATGCAATTAAAAATTTTCCTGTACAGAAAAGAAAGTGTCAATTGAATGAAGAGGCCTACAGAACAGGAGAACATCTTTGCTAGGTATAAATCTGACAGAGGATAAATATCCAGAATCAACAGAGAACTCAAGAAACTAAGTATCAATAAAACAAATCATCCAATCCAAAACTGGGCTGTGGAACTGAACAGAGTTCTCAAAGGAAGAAATACAAATGGCTAACAAGTACTTCACAAGTATTCACCATCCTTAGCCATCAGGGAAATGCAAATTAAGATGGCTTTGAGATTCCACCTTACTCCAGTCAGAATTACTTTCATCAAGAAAATAAATGAGGGGCTGGAGAGATGGCTTAGTGGTCAAGCGCTTGCCTGTGAAGCCTAAGGACCCTGGTTCGAGGCTCAATTCCCCAGGCCCACGTTATCCAGATGCACAAGGGGGCGCAAGCGTCTGGAGTTCGTTTGCAGTGGCTGGAGGCCCTGGCACGCCCATTCTCTCTTCTCTCTATCTGTCTCTCTCTCTCTCTCTCTCTCTCTCTCTGTCACTCTCAAATAAATAAACAAATATGAAAAAAAAAGAAAATAAATGAGGCCGGGTGTGGTGGCACATGCCTTTAATCCCAGCACTTGGGAGGCAGAGGTAGGAGGATCGCCATGTGTTTGAGGCCATCCTGAGACTACATAGTGAGTTCCAGGTCAGCCTGGGCTAGTGTGAAACCCTCCCTTAGAAAGCAAAACAAAAAAAAGAAAAGAAATGAGGGCTGGAGAGATGGTTTAGTGGTTAAATGTACTTGCCAGCAAAGCCTAGCAATCCGGTTTTGATTCCCCAGTCCCCACGTAAAGCCAGATGCACAAAGTGGTGCATACATCTGGAGTCCACTTGCAGTGGCAAGAGACCCTGGAGCACCCATTTCCTCTCTCTCATTTTCATTCTCTCCTCCTTCTCCTTGCAAATAAATAAATAAATAAAATATATTTTTTTTTGTAAAGAAAATAGCTGGGCATGGTGGCACACGCTTTTGATCCCAGCACTCAGGAGGCAGAGGTAGGAGGATTGCCATGAGTTTGATACCACCCTGAAACTACATAGTAAATTCCAGGTCATCCTGGGCTAGAGTGAAACCCTACCTTGAAAGACAGAAAGAAAGAAAGAAAGAAAGAAAGAAAGAAAGAAAGAAAGAAAGAAAGAAAGAAAGAAAGAGAGAGAGAGAAAGAGAGAGAGAGGGAGGGAGGGAGGTACGGAAGGAGGGAGGGAGGGAGGGAGGGAGGGAGAACAAATTCTGACAAAGATGCAGGGAAAAGGGAACTCTCATTCACTGTTGGAGGTGTATAAGCTGGTGTAGCCACTATGGAAATTAGTGTGTATGGTTCTCAAAAAGCTAAAAGTATAACTACCATGTGACCCAGCTCTACCATTCCCAGGCATGTCCTCTAAAGACTCTGCAGCCTACTACAGAGCCGCTTGCTCATCCACATTCATTGCTGCTGTCTTCACAATGCTAGGAAATGGGATCAGCCTAGATGCCAATCAAATGATGAATGAATAATGAAAATGTGGCATGTATATGCATATTCATACAATTTTAGTCTTGAAATAGAAAATGGGTGAAACTGGAGAATACTGGAGTGAGTAAAATAATTCCAGCCCAGAAAGGCAAATGCCATAGAATCTTTCCCATATACAGATCTTAGCTGCAGAGTTTTATATTTGTGTGCTTAAGGTGGACAGAGTAGACACCCTTGTCTTGTTCTGGCTGAGCTGGAAGCTCTCAGTAGGAATGCTTCAAGTTTTTCTTCATTTAGTGTGATGTTGGCTGTATGCTATATACAGCCTTGATTATGTTAAGATATGTTCCCTCCATACACAGTCTCTCCAATGGTTTTTTTTTTTTTTTTAATGAAAGAATGTTGGACTTTGTCACATTTTAAAGAATCTTCATCTATTGAGATGAAGATGTGATTTCTGTCTCTGAGTCTATTTATGGGATGTATTACAAGTATTGATTTAAGTGTGTTAAACCACTCTTGCATTTCTGGAATGAAGCAGCTGATCATCCTGAATGATCTTTTTGATGTGTCCTTGATCTCAGTTTACAAGCACTTTATTTTTTAATTTTCTTTTGTTTATTTTCTTTTTTTATCAATTAGTTTTGTACTCAGTGAATACAGTCAAGTTGGTACCATTGTTAGGCTCATCCATGTCCTACCCCCTCACCCCTGGCCCCTCCTTGCTGAGGTATATAGGTCATGTATTATGGAGTTAGCCCACAGTTATGGGTAGGAGAAATGTCTCTGTGTATTTTCATTTATTTATTTGAGAGCGACAGACATAGAAAGAGGTGGAGAAGAGAGAGACAGAGAGAGAGAGAGAATAGGTGTGCCAAGGCCTCCAGCCACTGCAAACGAACTCCAGATGCATGCGCCCCCTTGTGCATCTGGATTACTTGGGTCCTGGAGAACTGAACCAGTATCCTTTGGCTTTGCAGGCAAACACCTTAACCGCTAAGCCATCTCTCCAGCCCTCTCTCTACTTCTTCACTGCTGACGTGACAATGTGAGCCTGCTTCCTGCTCCTGCCGTGATTTTTCCACCTTGATGAAACTTCACCTCAAAACTGAAATAAATCCTTTCCTCCTCTGAGCTGTTTTTAATCAGGTACTTTGTCCCAGTAATGAGAAAGTAATGGATATATCTCTCCTGATTTATTTTGCTTTGAAGTCTGTTTTGTCAGATATTATAATGCCTATACTTGCTTGTTTCATGGTTCCGTTTGCTTAGAATACCTTTTCCACCCTTCCACACTAAGGTAGCAAATGTCTTTGATGGCCAAGTCAGTTTCTTGAAGATGAAAAGAGGATGGATTCCTCTTATCTGATCTAGCTTGTTTGTGATTGGGGAGTTAACACCATTCATATTCTGAGTTATTATTAAAAAGTGAGAGATAATTCTTGTCATGTTGATGGTTTGTGGAGTTTTCTTGGGCTTCTTTTACTTAACCACTGTTGTAGCATTAGTTATTATTTTTTCTTCCTGCAGCCTCTTGAATAGTTTTATCCTTGTCTTTCATGTATTCTATCAAATATCCTCTTTATCTGTAGGACTGGTTTTGTGCCCATAAACTCCTTTAGCCTTTAGTTATAATAGGATATTTTTCTTTCTCCTATTACTAGAAATAATTTTTTTTCTGGTTATGGTAGTTTGTGTTGGCAGCTGTGATCTTTCAGTACTTGAAATACATCATTCCAAGCCCTTCTGGCTTTTAGACTTTTTATTGAAAAACTGGCTGCTATTTTGATGGGCCCACCTTTATATGTGATGAGATGTTTCTCTCTTGCACCTCTCAGTCCTTTTCCTTATTTGTGTATTTAGTATTTTGACAATAATATAACTTGGGGAGTTTCTTTTCTGGTCCTGTGTATTTGGTGTTCTCTATAGTTCTTGTAATTGGATGGGATTCTCTCTCTAGACTTGGCAATTTTTCATCTATAATTTTATTTAAAAATATTTTCTATGCCATTGACCTGAAGGTCTTCTTCTATACCCACTATTAAAAACATTTAAGGGCTGGAGAGGTGGATCAGTAGTTAAAAGAATTTTCTTGCAAAGCCTGCTGGCCTGGGTTCAATTCCCCAGTACCCACATAAAGCCAGATGCACAAAATGGCACATGTATCTGGCATTTGTTTGCAGTGGCAAGAGGCCTTGGCATGCTTATTCATGTTCCTTTCATATGTGTTTGTGAACTTCTTAGACTTCTTCACTTCATCTGTTTGTTTGTATTCCTTGGAATTCTTTTGGGCCTTTATATAGGCTTTGAATTTATTTATTCAGGGTCTCATTCCGGCACTTATCCACGTCTTCTTTGGATTCTTTGTACATATTTATAATCATTCTTTTGAGTTCTTTTGGAGTTTCCTCCAAGTAGCGCTCTCATGAGGGTTCAGAAAATTAGAAACTGGTCTATTTTTTTTTTCTTTTTAATGTATAAACCCAAGCTATGGGCCACATAGAATACCAAGTTTAGCCCTTGGTAATATATGCTGTTACAGCCACAGCTCACACCTGCCCTGGGGAGACAGTCTATCTAAAGAGTTTTGAATAATCTAGAATTCCAGATCCTTCTCTAGACCTACTGAACTTTAAAGAGCTCACAGGAAAGACTCAGGGGTTTGTTAGGGACAGATCCTTGAGAGGCCTGGAATTCCTTTCCCTTTCCTTCCTCCATGAGACTCTGAGCTCCTGGGGTGGAGGGCAGCACTGTGCTCATTCATTTCCCTGGCACCAGTGCAAAGCTGGCCAGAGAATGTGCTCTTCTGTTTTGTTTTTTGTTTTTCCAGGTAGGGTCTCACTCTAACCTGGGCTGACCTGGAATTCTCAGGATGGCCTGGAACTCGTCGCGGTGATCCTCCTACCTCTGTCTCCTGAGTGCTGGGATTAAAGGCATATGCACCACCACACCTGGTGAATGTGCTCCTTTTTTTTTTTTTTTTTTTTTTTTTTTTGGTTTTTTGAGGTAGGGTCTCACTCTAGCCCAGGCTGACCTGGAATTCACTATGGAGTCTCAGGGTGGCCTCGAACTCACGGCGATCCTCCTACCTCTGCCTCCCGAGTGCTGGGATTAAAGGCGTGCGCCACCACGCCCGGCTCGAATGTGCTCCTTTTTAACACTTCCTCCCCCTAAGCAAATCATCAGGAAGGTTGAAAGAGTAACGGTTTCCAAGCTTGAGTCATGGATTATACTTTTTAAAAAATCTCCCAGTTATTTAATTGTAATATCCTTATGAAAACTCCAAGTTTCTTTGGAGGAAAGATGATCAGGATAGGCAAAAAAGGTGATGGTGATGGCAATGGGGGGGGGACATGTCCCATGACTGCCATTGTAAATAAAATGAGGTCTAGGACAAGGTTTCACTGTCAGGAAAAGCTCAGCCCCCACAAAGTCCTCTCTGGTCAAGTCTTCTCCCTGGATCCTTAGCAGACAAACACAAGGGGCTACTTTTTCCCTCTGGGTGGCCCTGTGAAGAGTCAGTCACTCCCTCAACAGTGTTTATTAAGTACTTTACAAATTTACTCACACATCCTCTGCCATTTCCACACTGAGAACTTCCTTTGTAAGGGCAAAGGGACAAAGAAGTAGGTTATTGCAGTGTCGTCTGAAGTAGTGAAACTGTGAACAGAACTGTGTTTGAATGGACAGAGATGGAAATGACTCATAACTGGCGGGTAGGTCACCCTGTCACTGCCTCCCACTCATGCTGCCTACAGCCCTCGCCATCACAGCATTCACCAATGCATTTATGTCTTTACTATCTTTTTTTCTAATTTTTAAAAGATTTGTTTGAGAGAAAGATACAGGGGGAGAGAGAGACAGAGAGAGAGAGACGCATGTGCCCCCTTGCGCATCTGGCTTACGTGGGCCCTGGGGAATCGAACCGAGGTTCTTTGGCTTTGCAGGCAAGTACCTTAACCACTAAGCCATCTCTCCAGCCCTCTCTACTAGTTTTTAAATCACAAACTCTTGGTTATGATTTTCCCAGGGGCAGCCTTCTGTATGCTCGGGGAGCAGATCAGTATACTAACATTGTAAGATGTTTATGACATAACGTTAAGGGTGGGAGGAGTCCCTGAAGGGTTTGTGCATTTACAGGATTCTAAGAGCGAGCAGAGGGCACCCTCAAAAGCATAGAAAGGCGTGAAAATGGAGTCATAAGGGGTAATGGATAGTGCTCTGGGCAGAGGTGAAGGAACCAATAGCACTTGTGAGGCACCAGGGGCATGGGAACCAACTATCATTCTTAGGGCACAAGGGCCAGGAAAGGGACAAGGTAGTAGAGTCCAGAAAGAGTTGAGCCATAGAAGGGCCAGGCAGAGGGAAGTTAGGCCCCTTCGAGACCTGCAGGGAGGTGGGGCTGAAGCAAGGGAGGCAGAAAAAGAGTAAAACCCTGGCGACTTTCTCGCCTGCTCTTCCATCTCCTGAGGCCACGTGAGAACCACAGTGGTGCCATCGAAAAGGGTTGGCCTCCTGATCACGAAGCAGGGAAGGAAAAGGAAGATAGGTCAGGTCTAGGGGAAGGAAGGCAGGCAAAGGCTGACAGAGTGTGGATTAAGCCCATTCGTGTAAACACTACATGTGTGTAGATGGTTCCTATGCAGGGACATGTCTCCTGCATAATAAGAAGGAAAAAATGATGACATCAAAACAGAAGAGACTAGTTGGAAAGAAAGGATTCAGTGGAGAAGGCATTAGGGAGGGGCCAAAGGGAGAGTAGTGGGAGAGGATCATGTTATATTGTCTATATGTATGGAAGTTGCCAATAAAAAGTCTAAAAATTCTTGCCAGGCATGGTGGTGCATGCCTTTAATCCCAGCACTCAGGAAGCAGAGGTAGGGGGATCACCGTGAGTTCGAGGCCACCTTGAGACTACATAGTGAGTTCCAGGTCAGCCTGGGCCAGAGTGAAATCCTACTTCAAAAAAACAAAAAAAAAAAAATTATAAATGAAAATTCTAGGGCTGGAGAGAGGGCTCAGCAGTTAAGGAGCTTGCCTGCAAAGCCTAAGGACCCAGGTTTGATTCCCCAGTATCCATGTAAAGCCAGATGCACAAAGTGGTGCATGCATCTGGAGTTCATTTGCAGTGACTAGAGGACCTGGAGAACCCATTGTCTGTCTGTCTCTCTCTCTCTCTCACTCCCCCTCTTTCCCTCTCTCATAAATAAAATATCTTTAAGTTAAAAAATTCTAAAAAGTTTAAAAAAAAAAACAACCAAGGAGGTCCCCATGCTGCATGCTTTGGTACCTGGGAATCTGCAGCACTGAGCAGGTAACTAACTTCTGAGTAAGAAATGGGGTGTAGAGACTGCTAAGCACTGAAGTGTGCTTCCTGTGCAAGCATGAAGGCCTGAGGAGACCTGAGACTGCACAAGTTCAAATTTCCAGAACCCAGGCAAACATCTAGGCATGGCCACACATGGATGTAAGCCCATTGCTGTGGGGAGCAGAGACTGGACACGCACCGAGACTTGTGCACAGAGAGAAGGGGACACCGATGTTCTCTTCTGACTACAGCGGGTGAGCCCGCCACGCGTCACATAAGCACGTACACAGATATACACCACACACACACACCCCATAATACTATGCACACGCAAAAAAAAAAAAAAAGATTAAGAAATGTTGTCATAGGAGTCTTCAGTAGGAAATGAAAACCCAAAGTTAAACCTGAGTGGGTTTTTTTTTTTTTTCACCCCCTAGCAGGTTGGATGAGGAGTGGATGGTCAGAGAGAAAAAAAGATAGGGCAAGATCTAATGGCATTAAACGGGGATGAGGGAAGGGAGAATGGAAGAAAAAAAATATGTTCTTATCAAGTCTGCAGTTCAAGGTAGAGTGTCACTCTGGTCCAGACTGACCTGGAATTCACTGTGTAGTCTCAGGTGGCCTCGAACTCATGATGATCCTCCTACCTCTGCCTTCCTAGTGCTGGGATTAAAGACGTGCACCACCACGCCCAGCTCTCAAGTCTGCAGTTTTAAGCCCTGAAGAAACCAAGATTGATGTCTGCCGACTCCACAGACCAGGCGGTGACCCTGTTGCTAGGCTCCTAGAGCTGAGTGGGGACAATGCAGAAGCCAAGGCCACCGTGGCTGGGTAGGCGGGACCTGAGACCAGGTAGGCAGACCAACAGGTGACTGGGAAGTGCCTGGAACTGCAGGTTATTTCCTGCTTGCAGCATCTAGTGCTTCCAGAGGCGGAGGCTTAGTTACCAACTCTTGTCACTTGGCTGTGGCTCTTGGCCAATTTCTAACACTTCTCAGAGCCTCCACTCACCAATATGTAAGTTCAGACAACTAATCTTTCCTCCAGGGTTGCTGCAGGATGAGACTAGGTATTTGTGCAATCCCTGCCACCCCGCAGGTCCCCACTAAGTCGCGGTAACCACCATTGCCGTTCCCACAGGCCTGGCTCAGGGGTGGTGGCCACCTGAGGTCTGGCTGCTCAACTAGGATCCCAGGGCAAGTGAGGTAAAGGCCCCAGGGTCCTTCTCAGTGGACTCAGTGGCTGTTGTACATTCTATAGTCACACAGTGTCCCCCTCACCCTAGCCAGCTGTCTGACAGCCTATAAACAGATAGTGGGCGGGGTGGCCAGTGACACTATGCAGATGCCACTGAGCAGATCCAGCCGCACTTTTGGGAAAACAAGTCAGAGGCAGGCTGTGCTGATGCAGACCCCATGGACATCTCTGTCCATGACAGGCAGCACACCCAGAGAGGCCTCGGAGGGAGCTCGTGAGATGTACCAGACCATGACGGTCCTTGCCAAGAATTATCTCCACCCTTGTCCCGTGGCCCAGCGCTGCACAGACGTGGCGAGCCGAGCGAGCTCACTGTGGCAGGCTCACAGTAAGGGCTGGACAGGCCCTCTCAGGTCCAGGACCTCAAACAGCTTTGTCTTCTCCGCTCTCTTCCCCAAGTCTTTGCTTGATTCCTCAGTCCCTTCAAAGGCCTTGGGACAAGGCTAGGGAGATGGTTCAGTGGTTAATGCACTTGCCTGCAAAGCCAAAGGACCCAGGTTCGATTCGCCAGTACCCGTGTGAGCCAGATGCACAAGGAGGCACTGGCATTTGGGATTTGTTGGCAGTGGCTGGAGACCCTGACGTGCCCATTCTCTATGTCATTGCCTCTCTGTCTTAAATAAATAAATAAATAAATAAATAAATAAATGACTGTCCTTGGGACAGACATAATTCCTGGAGTTCTTGGACATTTGAACCTGGAGCTGCTTCCCAGGCAACATGGCTGGAGGGGTGGAGGTCAACCATGATGGAGTATCTTGGGGACCATGCTCCAGCTTGGGTCACCTTCCTCCAAAGCCCTGGTGTCCCACTCTGAACTAGCTTGCTGATCCCTCCAAGCTCTGCCAAAACTTCTCTCACTCCTATAACCTGGGGATGAATCCTTCCTTTCTATTAAGAGCTAATTAGATGTCACGTCATCTCCAGGGCTTTTACACAATACAGTTCATAATTCCTTGCTTTAAGCTGCACAATACGCAGCAAACACTTGCTCTATAGGACTTACCATGTTTTCCAACCATGTTTAGAACTTCTTGCAGTTGTATAACTTACGTGTGTGCATGAACACACACACACACACATACACACACAGGCGCTTCTTCACTTTTCCAATCCAAAAAAAAAAAAAAATTAAAATGAGGTCAGGAGAGATGGCTCAGTGGTTAAGCGCACTTCCTGTGCAAACACGAAGGTCGGAGGGGGCTTGAAAGCACCTGAGTTCAAATCTCTAGATTCCATGCGTGTCTGCTACCCCAGCCCCTCAAAGGGGCGCAAAGAGACGCGGGAATCAACCGTGGCTTGTGAAAGACAGCAAGCTCCAGTATCAGTGAGAGATTCCTGCTCAGTGAAGAATAGGTGGAAGAGGGACGGAGCAGGAAACTCAATTGTTGGCTCCAGCCACTGCAGGCCTGCGCCCCCCACCCCACCACCACAGGCAAGCACATGGAGTACTGTGAGGACACAATCCTCAGATGAGCATAACACACACACACACCGCATTACGTACACATATATGCATAAGCAAGCAAAAGAAAAAAAATAAGATAAACACAGTGATCGCTAGAGGCTGAGGAGGGTCCTGGCAGCCAAGAATGAGCTGGACTTCATCAGCACGTGATACATGCGTGTCTTCAAACATCACACGAACCCTAATGCTATGTACAACTAACACATTCATCACAAACAAAATTATAACAAACCAGATCCCAAAGCTTTAACTAAGAGGACAGGCACTCTGGCTCTTCGCTGTGGATTGGCAAGGCCCTCCGAGAGGAGCCTAGATGACTCTAGTCAATGGTAAGAGGAAGGTTCAGGCTCCTGCCAGACTTCTAGCAACGACAGGGAGAGCTCACCCTTCTACCTGTGCAGGAAGTACCCCCGCATGCGGTATCGCCCACCCTGGAAAGAATCCCAGTGTGTCGCCCGACTATTTCTTTATTTAGAGGTAAAAACTCTGCAAGGAGGCTGAGGTAGGAGGATCACTGTGAATTTGAAGCCAGACTGGAGCTACTGGAGTGAGTTCCAGGTCAGCCTGGGCCAGGGTGTGACCCTACCTCAAAAACAACCACAACACAAAGAAAATGTACATTTTGCTGGGCGTGGTGGCGCACACCTTTAATCCAGGCACTTGGGAGGCAGAGGTAGGAGGATCACTGTGAGTTAAAGGCCAGCCTGGGACTACAGAGTGAGTTTCAAGTCAGGCAGGGCTAGAGTGACACCCTACCCTGAAAAAAAAATTAAAAAATAAAAATAAATAATAAAAAGGGGATTCGGGCATGGTGGAGCATCCCTCTAATCCCAGCACTTAGAAGGTAGAGGTAGGAGGATCACAGTGAGTTTGAGGCCACCCTGAGACTACAGAGTGAGTTCCAGGTCAGCCTAGGCTAGCCGTGAGACCCTACCTGGAAAACAACACCTCTGCAGTTTGAGAGGAAAGGTGACTTTTTCAGTCACCCACTTCATCACGGCTGACCTGGCTCTGAGATCCAGACTTGCCAAGCACCTCACTTTCTCAGTCACGTATGCCCTCCCGGCTCCTTGCCGTGCTCACAGCCTCGCTACCGAGCTGGCCCCGAGCCGGGGCTCTCCAGCTTGCAAGGCGAGGCAGGAGCTCCCGTGGGGCGGCCCTGGGACTCCCCTCACTTTTCCTGCTCTCAAAGCCGCTACTGTTTGTTTCCTCTGGAAAGCTTCCAGCCTCAGTGCTTGGGACCATCCAGGCCCTCAGCGCATGCGCCCCCACCCCCCCCCCCAACCCCTCGCAATGGCCCTGAGTCTTTTTGGAGCTTTAACCAGCAGTCACTCAGGCCCACATTGGCTCCGAGTTCCCTCCTACTGCGCCTGTAGGTGAAAGTGCTTGAACAGCCAGTTGCATATGTGATTCTTCTTTTATTTCTTTAAATATCTTATTTATTTATTTATCAGAGAAAGGGAGAGAGAGAGAAAGATAGAGAATGGGCGTGCCAGGGCCTCCAGCCACTGCAAACGAACTCCAGATGTGTGCGCCCTCTTGTGCATCTGGCTTACATGGGTCCTGGAGAGTAGAACCGGGATCCTTTGGCTTTGCAGGCAAATGCCTTAACTGCTAAGCCATCTCTCCAGCCCATTCTGAGTTTTTTAAAAGGAGTTTTTATTTGTATTTACTAGAGAGAGACAGGGAGGGAAGGGGAGAGAAAGAGAATGGGCATACCAGGGCCTATAGCCACTGCAAATAAACCCCAAATGCATGCATCAGCATGTGCATCTGGCTTACAAGGGTTCTGAGGAACTGAACCTGGGTCCTTCGGCTTCACAGGCAAGCTTCTGAACCAACAGGCCATCTCTCCAGCCCAGAGTGCAGAAGGAGGATTCCAGTACCAAAAGTTCACCACAGGCTCAGTGAGGGAACAAGTGCCTAGGATATTCTACCTTACAACACTCAAAGTCCAGGCAGTACTCACAGTAGGTTGGCAGAGAGAGGCCCAGACCCACAAATGTATCATTTTGCTGGGACACATCAGGTCCAAGCTGGAGGGCTCTGAACGAGGTGACACTTACCCACAGTGATCCTCAGATGAGGCAACCCAGAGATGGCAGCAGTGGCCATCCAGCATGGCACAAGCCACCTCACAGTGCCCCTCTTTTGGGTTCTTCTGAAACCGCCTCTCACAGGACACATTTGTCTTTGCCAGCTTGGAAGTCTTGAGAGGACTTGACATCAAGGCATCCATGCGCCCTAACCCTTTGTTTTCTTGCTATAGTCAATCTATCACCAATGGGTACACTTTTTTTTTTAATTGATAACTTACAGACATATACACAATAAACCATGATCATAATCCTCTCCCACCACCCTCCTTTGTCTCCCAGCTCCTCGCAATCTCCACTGAACCCCAACTAGTCTCATTTCTATTTTGATGTCAGCACTTCTCTTCCCCTCATATTACACAAGTCTTGTGTAGGTAGCGCCACTGTCAGGTCATGAACGCAATGGCCACATTGTGTGGAAGACAATACTCAAGAGCACTCCTCCACTTGCTGTGGATTTTATATTCTTTCCACCGCCTCTTCCATGATGGCCCCTGAGCTTTGGAGGGTGTGATGGAGATGTCTCAGCGCTATGGTGGGCATGCTTGACTTGGCTCAAATAAAGGTCTATTTCTTCTTCTATATTTAGAAAAGGAAGAAGGAAGACAAGAGCAAAGATTTTTACCAAGCATGACCAGATATAGCAGACAGCTTCAGGTTCACTGAGATGAACTTCCAGACCACGCACAGTTATGGAGGAAGGGATTTATTGAAGCATACAGATCCAGGGGAAGTTCCATAATGGCAGAACAAGCTGGCTCGTCTTCACAGGCCCAAGCAGACAGAGAGAAGCACAAGCCTAAAGGTCAAAAGCCACAGCACACTTCAGGAACTCCTGCTAGGCACACTTTGCATATCTTTAGATTGAAACCTGAAACCCACCACCACACCTTAAGATCCACCCAGCGACATTGCCTCCAGCCAGGTGACTGCAGATGCAAACTACAAGCAAAAAACTGAATATATTGGGGGCCATCTATTCAAACCACCACACCAGATGTTAGGCCTCTTGTTCACATGCGTTTCAATCCATACAGCAACTCTTTGAGTTAACTGTGCTGTCACTACCGTTTACAGAGATCACCGAGAATCAGAGAGGAATCTCACCCAAGTTGACTTAGACCGAGATGGGACAAGATGTAGGCTATCCTTCGCTTAGAGTTCCTCCAAATGCCCAAAGCAACACATTCACACTGTGTTGAGAAGAAAAAAAAAAAAAAAAAAAACTCCAAAACATCACCTTACATGACAGAAGAAAGTGAGATTGGCCTGACCATGTTTGGACAATTACGTTCAAGTATCTCATCTCCCCTCTCATTGTTGTGGTCACCGCCCGTCAACCTGAGTACATCCATAGAGCCCTTCCATTATATTTGCTTCCGCAAGTTCCACCCAAGAAGCTAAAAGCCACCTGCTTGTCCATGTCTTCCCTCAGTTGGTCTCTGGTCTACATCCAGCGTCTGGTGATCACACCTCCTATCTTGGCGGTATCTGTGTCTTGGCCTTCACAAATCTCTTCTTACCCACCCCCTGCCAAAACCAGAGAAATGCACCAAAGGAGCAGAACTGAGCACTCAGCCCCACTAGACCCAAGTCAGTAGAACTCACAGCCCAGGACTTAATTTAGAGGCCCTCTCTGCCACCATGTACCTTGGCACTGGTGTTTGTGGCAATGGTACTGGTCTGGGGATCTCTGCCAGGGCTATTTTCATGCTGATTTGACATGTCTGTCTATTCTGGGAGAATACCTCTGGAGAGGAGCAGTTCATGCCCAGATCCCAAGGCCTCTGGAATGTGATGTTGGTGTATGGCACATTGGTTTCCTGGGTGGGGTCCTTGAAAGCGATTGTGTATTCTTGAAGAGACCCAGGACATTTCTCCTCCCCTTACAGAAGAGACTCGATGTTCCCATTTCCTACTGACACACCTCTTCTTTTAAAATCTGGTTTTGAGGTAAGGTCTTAATCTGGCTAAGGTTGACCAGCAACTCACTCTGTAGCTCCAACCTGGCCTTAAATGCACGGTGATTCTCCTACCTTAGCCTCCCAAGTGCTGGGTTTAAAGGTGAGTGACACCATGCCATGCTCTTTTTTAATATAAGATATTTTTATTTATTTATTTGCAAGGAGAGAGAGAGAGAGAGAGAAATGGAAACCACAGGCCTCATTACTGCAAACTCCAGAAGCATGCACCACATTGAACACCTGGCTTTATGTGGATACCAGGGAATCAAACCCAGACCAGCTGGCTTTGCAAACAAGCACCTTTAACTGCCAAGCCATCTTCTCAACCCTGACCAATCTCTTCAATCAACCAATTACAAAGAATGAAGGATTGATATACACTAAAACATGGGTGAACCTTGAAACTTGATGCAAAATGAAAGGAGCCAGACATAAAAGGTCATATGTTGTATGATTCCATTTAGATAATATAGCCAGAGAGACAAAGATATATAGAAAGGTTGCTGGGTATGGTGTCGCACGCCTTTAATCCCAGCACTTGGGAGGCAGAGGTAGAAGGACCGCTATGAGTTCAAGGCCACCCTGAGACTACATAGTGAAGTACAGGTCAGCCTGAGCTAGAACAAGACCCTACCTCGAAAACAAAAACAAAAAAAAATATTATGTGTGTGTGTGTGTGTGCTGGTTGCCAGGGTCTAGGGTGAAAGTAATGGGAAGTAACTGCTCATCTTTGTCTACTTTTTGTAGCTATGACAGAATACCCAAGAATGCATAACTTATAAAGAAAAAATTATTTATTCATAGGTCTCAAGAAAGTTCCAGGTCAGGTGACCACATCTGGTGAGGATCTCAAGCTGCAGTGGTGCATAACAGAAAAGTAGAAAGAGGGCTGGAGAGTTGGCACAGTGGTTAAGGTAATTGCCTACGAAGCCTAAGGACCTGAGTTAAATTCCCCAGTACCCACATAAGCCAGATCCACAAGGTGGCACATGTATCTGGAGTTCATTTTCAGTGGCTGAAAGGCCTGGAATGCCTCCATTGACCTTATTACTTCCTAGGCCCCACTTGAATATCATCATAATGATAATCACATTTCCCCATGAATTTTGGAGAAAAACAAGCTATATTCAAATTATAGGGAGCAAGGTTTTGTGACTGTTTGATTCGGGTGTCCCCCATAAACTTATCTGTCCTGAATATTAGGTCCTTAGCTGGTGGCAATCTGGGAATTGGAGCCTCCTCAAGGTATTGTTGGGGACGGGTTTATGGGTGTTATAGCCACCCTCCCCCTTGGCAGTGCTTGGCACACTCTCCTGTTGTTGCTGTCCATCTGATGTTGGCCAGGAGGTGATGTCCACCCTCTGCTCATGCCATCATTTTCCTCTGCCATCATGGAGCTTCTCCTTGAGTCCGTAAGCCAAAATAAACCCCTTTTCCCCACAAGCTGCTCTTGGTCAGGTGTTTTCTTCCAGCAATGTGAGCCTGACTGCAACAGTTTTCTTTTGCAGCAATGAGAACATTAAACATTAGAGACAGTGAACTCACAGCATTGTGAACTCACTAACCATCCCTGAATCTTACATATTAAATGGTTCCTTTAATAACTGTCATCCCAATTTAAAACAATTCCCAAAGCACTTCAGAAAAGATTTGTGTGAGATCACAATGTTTCATATTCACGCCAAAATATGAAATAAGTGCAGTAAGAAATTCAAGACCAGGGGTAAGTGGGCAGACAAGGATCTGGGCATAGTTAATACCCAAGCTTGTGGCCATAAGCTCTCAGTTGGTTATAGGAAGTTGCTACACATCCAACTTGAGACTCCTAAGAGCTCCAGAAAAACAGAATCTATGGGGGCTGGGAAGATGGCTCGGTGGTTAAAGGTGCTTGCTTGCAAAACCTGCTGGCCTAGGTTCAGTTCCCAAGCCACTCATGTTAATCAGGCACAAAAAGTGGTACAAGCATCTGGCATTCATTTGTAATGGCAAGGGGTCCTGGTGCACACACAAACACACACACACACACACACACACACACACACAAATAAATAAAAATTTACAACAAAACACTTTAAAGGACTTTTTAAAAAAGAAATAGAGAAACTGTTTTGTTTTTTCTTTTTCAAATTGTGCAGTGTGTCCAAAGAGTGTAATGTATTGAGTATTTTTGTTTTGTTTTTCGAGGTACGGTCTCACTCTAGCCCAGACTGACCTGGAATTCACTATGGAGTCTCAGGGTGGCCTCGAACTCACGGTGATCCTCCTACCTCTGCCTCCCGAGTGCTGGGATTAAAGGCGTGTGCCACCATGCCCGGCTTGTATTGAGTATTTTGAAAATGATCTATTAAGCATCTATGGCTCAATGGTTAAAGTCACTTGTTTGTAAAATCTGGTGGCCCAGGTTTGATTCCCAAGTACTCATGTAAATTCAGATACATAAAGTGGCACATGTGTCTGGAGTTCGTTTGCAGTGGCTGGAGGTCCTGGTGCAACCATATTCACTTTCTCTCTGCCTGTCTCTTTCTCTGTCTCTCTCTCCCCCAAATAAATAAATAAAAATATTTTTTAAATGGGCTGGAGAGATGGCTTAGAGTTTAAGACATTGGCCTACAAAACCTAAGGATCCATGTTTGATCTCATTCCAGATCCCATGTAAGCCAGATGCACAAAGGTGACCCAAGTGCAAGGTCATACCTGTGCACTAGGTGGTGCAAGTGTCTGGAGTTCGATTGTAGTGGCTAAGACCCTGGTGTGCCAATTCTCTTTTTCTCTCTCCCTCAGTCTTGATCTCATTTTCTCTAAAAAAATAAAAATAAAAAAAAATAAACATTTTTTAAAAAGGTTAACAGACTGGGCCCCAGCTGAAACCACAGAGGAATTGGGGAAATGAGCAAGAGTGCTACTTTCTACGTAAACCTGGTATCAGCACGAGGGTGAAGGAGATAGACACTGAGGCCACTCAATGCCTACCAAACCAGAGATCCAGAGGCTCCTAAGGCCCATTACTGAAGTAGACTTAAAATGCTCCCAA
The DNA here is from genome assembly GCA_036346955.1 of Dipus sagitta. Taxonomy (NCBI): domain Eukaryota; kingdom Metazoa; phylum Chordata; class Mammalia; order Rodentia; family Dipodidae; genus Dipus; species Dipus sagitta. The sequence goes on along the minus strand of CM070777.1, from coordinate 42,631,426 downwards.
CATGGCTCAGGGAAGAGGGGGCAGAAAGATTGTTAGAGGCACAAGTTGGGACATTATGCACAGACACATTGCATCTCCCCCCATAACTGACTGCTGTCCCCACAATGCATGACCCACAATCCCCATGGGGTTAACCTGCATCCCCAGCTAGGAGGGCAGCCTTGGAAAAGGGGCAGAAATGAGGGAAACGATGGTACCAACATGTGTTTTTTACATACTAAGCATGTCCATATCTAATAAAAATAAATTTTTAAAAAAGGTTGGAAGAATTTTTTGCTGAGAGATCCCTTGGTATCCCCCAAGGAAGATCAGAGCTGGAAGCTCTCACTGCTGCTGAGGTCTTCGGAGGGGTTTCCGCCTGACCATGCACACACCAGGCTCTCTGGAAAGCATGCTTGGCTGACCTCCTGGCCCTCTACTTCCAGGCCCACGAAGGAAACAATCCCATTCAGAAAACTGTGCGCTTCCAAAATAAGCCAGAAATGTCAAAACAAGCCATCACACAGCAGCAGTTCCTTCACCTAATATTTGATGGCCATCCACTGTCCCACTTAGGTCCCAGGGACACAGTATCATCAGAGTGAACCTCATGAAGCTAATCTTCTAGAAGAAGAGACGGGCTTTAAAAAAAAAAAAAAAAAACCACAAAGATATATAATTACTAACAGCGTTTAATATGAAGAAAAGGCAGAGGTAGTTATGTGGGTGGATAACAGTAAAGTCACTGTGGTGGTGGTAAGGGCAAGGCTTCTCTTAAGGTTGTGGCATTTGAGATGAGATCACAAGGAAGGCCCAGAAAGTACTAGCAAGAGCAAGAGGGCCAGAGATGGCTCAGGTTCCATTTCCCAGCACCCACGTGAAGCCAGATGCACAAAGTGGTGCACACATCCAGAGATGATTTGCAGTAACAAGTGGCTCTGATGTCCTCATTCACTTTCTGTCTCTGTGTTTGCAAATATATAGGATACCACACAGAGAGAGATGAGAGTGGGTGACCCAAAGTGAAGATAGCCATCCACTGAGTTTTGTATTAAACTATTTTTAGGGCTGGAGGGATTGCTAATGGTTATGGCATTTGTCTGCAAAGCCAAAGGACTCGGGTTCAATTCTCCAGGACCTACGTCAGCCAGATGCACAAGGGGGCGCATGCGTCTGGATTTTTGTTTGCAGTGACTGGAGGCCCTGGCGTGCCCATTCTCTCTCTCTCTCTCCCTCTTTTACTGTCAAATAAATAAATAAATAAAAATAAAATATTTAAATATTTTTAGGTTTTTACAAGTGTTTATTAAGTGGGTGGCATATTCATGAGGATAAGGTGACCCTTTATCCCTCCTGAGTCATGGTGGACCAGACTGTGATTTTAAAGTAATTCTTCTTAATGAGCTTGACAAGCCCCTGCAGGGCAAAAGTCAGAACCACATGTAAATGCTATTAAGATGAAGCTGAGTCTGTTGAGGACACAGACCCTGCATAGTGTGCACATGTGGCGAGTGGGAAAATGCCCTGGGGCCTGGGTTTCGGATAGAGTTGGAAGAAGCTGACTGTAGCCTCAAGGACGTTTAACCTTGGAGGGGAGCGCTGACCATTGGGAGACACAGCTCACAAGCGATAGCCACAGTTTCCTTGGTTACCTCTCATCTCATTCCTCACCTGTCTCATCTCAGGAACTTGGGGATCCTTCTCTGATTGAAGCTCTACACATCTTAGGCATGTGGTGGTGACTTTTCTTCAGTGTTTATTTCTGATACCTGCAGGGTCTCTCCTCCTAGTAGCTTCCATTACCACCATGTTTGGAGACACGTGAGAGCCTTCACCTCACATGACAAGTGCCATGGATGATAGATGGTTTTAGCTACATTTTGTTTTTCCAACACGAGGCCTGTTGCAGTTTACCTTCTTGTTCCTGGGACAAAACACATGACCAAAAGCAGCTGGTGGGAGGAAAGAGCCTATTGTGGCTTACAGCATTGAAGGGCAGCTTCATGACGGCAGGGGACAGCATGGCAGAGCAGAAGCCGGACATCACCTCTGCCACAGCAGGTGGGAAATGGCAGCAAGAGAGTGAGCTGAGCTCTGGCAAAGGGGGGCTGGCTATAACACCCCTGAACCCACCTCCAACAACACACCTCCTCCAGCATGGATCTGCTTGACAAATTGCTATGGGGTCGGGGGACCAAGTTTTCAGAATATATAAGTTTATGGGGGATATCTGATTGAAACCACCCCAAGACCTGAAGCTGAGAGGAGGTACAGTGTTTGCTTATGGTGACTTAGGTGTTTGGAAAGTGTGGGTTTGTGCTAAGATCTTGACCCATCACACTGCTACCTTTACAGCCTCACCTATACCTCCAACCAACTGGGAGATCTTAAGAAAGGTACTGGAGCCAGGTGTGGTGGCGCATGCCTTTAATCCCAGAACTCAGAAGGCAGAGGTAGAAGAATTGCCATGAGTTCGAGGCCACCCTGAGATGACATAGTGAATTCCAGGTCAGCCTGAGCTACAGTGAGACCTTACCTCAAAAAACAACTACAATAGAAAGAAAGAAAGAAAGAAAGAAAGAAAGAAAGAAAGAAAGAAAGAAAGAAAGAAAGGAAGGAAGGAAGGAAGGAAGGAAGGAAGGAAGGAAGGAAGGAAAGAAAGGCAGGCATTGGATTTCCCTTTCCTTTTAAAATAAAGGACTTTTCTTATTTAGGGTTTTAAACTGGATCCCTGGGGCTGAAGAGATGACTTAGTGGCTAAGGTGCTTACGTGCAAGGCCCAATGACCTGAGTTTAATTCCCCAGTACCCACATAAAGCCAAAAGCACAAAGTGGCACATGCATCTGCAGTTTCCTTGCAGTGCTTAGGGGCCCTGGCATACCTATTTTCTCTGCAGCATGGCATGGTGGTGCATGCCTTTAATCCCAGAACTCACAGCTAGGTACGAGGATCGCCGTGAGTTCAAGGTCACCCTGAGACTACATAGTGAATTCCAGGTCATCCTGGGCTAGAGTGAAATCCTGCCTCAATTAAACAAAAAAAAGGGGGGTGTTCCTTGGTTGAAGAGATGGTTCAGTGGTTAAAGGTGCTTGCTTGCAAAGCTTGATGGCCCAAGTTTAACTCCCCAGTACCTACATAAAGCCAGATGCACAAAGTAGTGCATGTGTCTGGAGTTCATTTGCAGTGGCAAGAGGCCCTGGTGCACACACACACACACACACAAACACACACACACACACAGAGACATTCTGTGCATGTGTGGGTCTGTCTCTTCCTCTATCAAATAAATAAAATATTTTAAAAATAAAAGGGGGACTGGGGACATGGCTCAGTGGTTAAGGTGTGTGTCTACAAAACCTGATTACCCTGGTTTGATTCCCCAATACCAATGTAAAGCCAGATGCACAAAGTGTCACATGCATCTGGAGTTCGTTTGCAGTGGCTGGAGGCCCTACCATGTCCATTCTCTCCCTCTTTCTCTCTCCCCTCTCTGTCTCCCTCTACTTGCAAGTAAATAAATAAAAATATTTTTAAAAATAAAAATAAAGAATCTCCATGAGAAATAATCTACTGAGGAAAAGTTGCACACTCCATCTCCTTCCCAGGGGTCTTCAATGAGGTTAAACTTTTGAAAGCCTGGCGGTAGAGATTTCTCTAACCTCACACAACCTGGCGTCTCCCACACCCATCTGGTCATGGGATCATTTTGGTGTGTAATTCTTTAGATTTTTCTAGAAAACTGATGCTCCAAGGCATATACTGTGAGAAGCACTGGTTTCTGTCTTCCACGAGCCACATTAGGTTCTGGAAAGAAAATGTCAATGGCTAAGATAAAGGAATCCTGCCCCCAAAGAAATCCACTCTGACAGGTGAGATATGTATAATCTGAAATGAATTGTAATGTCCTTTGCTGAATGCCTAGACTTGTGGGACAGGCACGTGTTGGATGGGGTAGGGGATGGACAGAACGTTGGAGTAGAGCTCTGGGGTGACCCACAGTGCACCTCTGTGAGTGGAAGGCATGGAAGTAAATAGGAAGGACCTTACAGAAGAGGACTCCAATTTGGGCCTGAAGAACAAGCCAGAAGGAGGAGTGGAAGATGGGATTCTATAACCTTTGGAGTCAAGAGGGTCTCCCCAAGGCACAGGATATTTAGGGAATGATGAGTTAGGGTTTGGCAAAGTGGGATGGGAATCTAGGAGTGGGGAACAGATAAGGATTTGGTGCAGTCTTAGCGTGTGCTCCCCTAAAAGGCTTTGAGTTTATGACCCAAGGACCTTCACTACTTTTTTCTTCTTGTTTATGGCAAATCTAAACCCTGTGACCTAGATTTTCTGACCACACTCTGGTACTCTGCAAGGAGTCACTGAGCCAAGCTCTTACCTGAAAAGTGTGGTAGGGCCATGATCAGAGAAGAAAATCTAGCCCTGAGTTTAGTTTCTTTCATTTTTTGTTTTAGTTTTTTAGCTCAAATTCTCAAAAGTTACCTGGTATTCTTCTTTTTTAGTTATGAATACTTTAGGCTGCAAGAAATGGAAAAATCCAACTTAAGTGACTTGAATAATTTTCTCCCTTTCGACAGGAAGGACCTAGTGTGGGGCGAGATGACCATATCTAAGGGTGTCCCCTTACACCATAGGACCCTCATTTCAGGTTTTTGTCCTAGAGCAACCTCCCTACTAGGAGGGAGCCTCTCTCCTCATACAACTGTAGGTGGAGAGCACCAGCTATGGAGTGCAGCAGCTCAACAGCTCCTTTCCATTGCTTTTCCTTCTTGTTTTCAAGATGGCAGCTACAGACCCACCCATCACGTCTGAGCTCAGTGTAGAGATAAGAATGCAGAAAGAAAGTGCATCTCTGCCAAAGAATTTCCAAGTTCTCCCATAAGCATATGGTCCAGACTACATCACATGACCACTTTACTGCAAGGGCGTCTGGGAAAGTGAACGCATGACTGTAAACTGAGCTCAATCAGATTGTTGCGTATAGAGAGATGGCTCAATGGTTAGAGGCACTTGTTTGCCAAGCCTGATGACCCACCCAGGTTTGATGCCCCAGGACCCATGTAAAGCCAGATGCACAAAATGGTGCATGCATCTGGAGTTTGTTTGCAGTGGTAAAAGGCCCTGGTGCATCTATACACACACTCTCTCTCTCATAAATAAATAAATAAATAAATAAATAAATAAATATTTTTTTAAAAGAATCAGAGTGTTGTCCTTAAGGAAGAAGGATGTGGCTCTTTTAAGAGTCAGGGCAGTGTCTGCTGTCTGTGGGTATTATATTCCTGCTACCTAGTTAGATGGAATTCTTGGTGTTATGGCCCCAAAGACAGTATTCAGTCTTCATACAATGACTGCTTCTCAGACACTTCTGCAAACCACTCTTACTGTTTATATCACGTAAATGGACCATGTGAATTTAAGGATATTTTTTAAGGCTTCAGTAAAAAGCACAGCTAATTATGTGCCTTAGACATAGCACACAGCAAACGCCACTCAGGGTACTTGGAGTACAAGACAGCCTGTACTTTCAGGGGTAGAACTCTGCCTTTCTAAGAAAAAGTTGGACATACACATCTTAAAAATCTCTCATATTTCCCTTGGGAAGAAATAGGACACTTCTTGCTTCATTGAGTCAAGGTTAAGGACATGTAAAAGGAAAGTTTAAAATAGATGCACAGAGAAGGACATTGTGTCCAGGGAAGGCCTGCTGTGTATAAAATATAGTTACGTCTTTCTTTTGTTTTTGCCTTATTGTTTCCTTATTTTTCCTTATTGTTTCACAAGGAAGCCTGGTTCTAACCCTTATTCTAAACTGCATCTGTGGCCCTTGGGTCAGGACAGTAATGGTCACCCTCTGCCAAGAGCTTGTGATGTGACAGATACCACAAGAGGGTTTTCTGCACTCCTTTGCATCCAACCTCACAACTACCCTGGAAAATGAGCAGGTAACATTACCCCCTTCTGCGGTTGAAGAAACTGAGACTCCAAGAGGCAAAGGAACTTGCTCAGGAAGATCTCATTTCAGATACCTTTCCATACTACCACCAGGCTCCTATAGGCTACTGTCGAAATCTGAGACAGCAGAGGCTGGTCATGATGGGGTTGGAACAGGTATATGGCCAGAAGCTGATCTCCTGCCAGCTTTGACCTGCTATGCCAGAACTATGATGTATATATCTGTCTCCTTTATTCAAAAAATTCTCATCTGGCAAAGGACCTAGGGTTAATGGAGCTACTGGTCAAGACAGTCATATGTATATATGGTTTTTGAGGTAGGGTCTCACTCTAGCCCAGGCTGACCTGGAATTCACTGTGTAGTCTCGGGGTGGCCTCAAACTCACAGCAGTCCTCTTACCTCTGCCTCCTGAGCATTTTTTGTTTGTTTGTTTTTTCCCTTCCCCGCTCCCCGAGCATGTATTTTAAGCTTGGATAACCAATAAGCTTAGTTGGAGTTACTCACTGGAGCACAGGCAACTTGATCGCAGCTACACCACAGAAGAAAATGTCTCCTCTCCCAGCAATGTTAACTGTCTATGCATCCATGAAGAAGGGTGTGGCTTGTGACCTCCCCCTCCTCTACCGACTGTTAACTGTCTATAAATCCTTGGGGAGTGCTGGGATCTTGTAAACCTCTCTCCCATTCCACGAGGGCAAGTTAATGGGCCTAATCTTGTGCAGGTCTCCCCTGGAGTAATCACAGCTACTGACCATTCGAGAGGATGACTATCTCCCTGATAGCCTCCTTGTGCTGGAAAGTACTGTGTGAGCTGATGGGGGATAATGACCACCAACAGTATGAAGAAGCAGGCGATCCCACAAGCTACAAAATCAGCCAGCCAGATGAGATGTACACCCCTGTGCAATAGTGGCACACAGGCTGTGGGTGTAATCAACAGCTCTCTGATTGGACATGAAGCCAGTCATTTTGTTAGGCCTCTGTAAACAGTAGCATCAGATACAACAGTTTAGCAGAAAATCTTGAAGACCGTTGAATAGTGGCTAGCGCTGCAGGCTAGTAGAGTTAAGTCTTGCTGCTTCTCTGACTTTAGCTCAGTGTCTTAGTCTCTCTGTGCCACATTTCCTAGTCTATAAAATAGTACCTGGGTTATGGGTTTCTTTGTTACTGAAAACTGAAATAATCTACAGGAACATTTCAACCCAGAGCCTGCTATCATTCAAGCTCCTGATCAATCAGTCCACTATTAGCTGATTACGAGATATTCTTAGTTCTTATTTAAGTATGATGCGAATCAAGGTGGCATGTTCAGGCCACTGAGCTCAAAAGTGGTAATGACCAAGAAGTCACTGTACCCTGAATTGGCTATGTTTGTGTTCTCATCCACAGCCCTCCGATAGCAAGAGATACGGGCTGTCTCTATTAGCAAGGGCAACGTCAGAGAGCGGCGTGTGCTGCTGGCAGAGAATTTGCTCCTTCTTCCAAAGGTCAGAAACCTCAGGCTGGGGAGCTGGCTTGGTGGGTAAATGAGTTCAGATCCCCAAAAGTCATGTAAAAGCTGAACTTCATGATGCTTGTCTATAAACCCCAGCTCTGAGGAGGCAAACACAGGAAGACACCCAGGGCCCGAAGGCTAGCTTGTCTAGCCAAAGCTGCGAGCCCCCACTTCTGCGAGAGACCCTGCCTCAAAAACAAGGTGGATAGTGATTGCTGAAGACACCTGATGTCGACCTCTGGCCTCTAAATGTACGCACACATATGCATGCACACCAGCATACACACATGCATAAGAACATGCATACATATACATACACATTCAGAAATTAAATTAAAAACAGATTTACAACAATGAGGTCCAAAACCTCGAGGAATGGAGTTTGGGTGTAGACAGAACTTGGGCAAAGGTGACCCTTCATAGAGTTGTTCTTTTTGCTCTATTCAATAAGTACACAGGGAGTGTTGTTCCACCAAGGGACAAGTCATGAGCCCTCATCCTCTGAAAGCACCCCCGGCACTCCCCATTGTATCTCCTGGAGGTGTCAGCACACCATAAAGCATTCCTTCCTGGCCTGGGCAGCTGCTCCTAATTTTGTCAAAGGCTCAAAAACAACAAGACATGAGACACATGGGCCTGCACTGACTATTCCTGGGCAAGTCAATGGAATTTTGGCCTCCAAGGCCTCCATCAGAAAATATCCCAAGCCAATGCAAACATGCTTCCAAGTGTTCCTGCCTACTTCAAACAGGCCAGGAGCCCCCACCCATCTTTGGGCATTAGAAAAGTACAGCATGTATTGCACGTAAACTCAGACAGCAGGTCAGAGTGGGTAGGATGGTTTAGTGGGAGAATGCTCACGAGAACATTCAAATCAATGAGCAGGGCACTAGTGCCTTCAGGGGTAGCAGCCAGGGTTCTTGGGTAGAAGGCTCCAGCCCAGACGTGGGGAGCACAGCTCTGTGCTGTCCGGATGCCGGCACTCCAGTGGAGAGACAGCGTGTGTTTAGCCAGGATTTGTGGTGAGTTTTATAAATCCCCATTTGTGTGCACAAAGCAGAGAATTCTCTGCCACAGGTCGTGCTGGCCTGGGACATACATCATCAGTGTGAAATCAGTGCCAAAAGAGCCAGTCAGGGCCCAAGGAGGCAGTTCTGGTCCATGCAGGATGTGGAAAAGCAACTGGCAGTGAAAGACAGATCCAATAACGAGATGGATCCAAACTCTTGTTCTCCACTCTAACTCTGAAGCCTTACCTAAGTCTCCTGTCCCCCTTGAACTGAATGTCCTCATTTGGACAGTGGGATCGGTCCAATGAGGAGATGGTCATACATACTTTAAAGGACTAGAACACCAGAAGTAGCCACTTAGTGTCTGAACAAATGAGTAAATTAATGACCTGGTGCATTATAAGGGAAACTAAGGTTCTGGCAAGAGCACTTAGGATGGTCATCATTAAAGAGTGGGCTTATTTAAAGCCCCAGGCCAACGTCTTCTATGACTTCCTGAACATGTGGAGAAAGCCGGGATGTGTCATCTGAAAGCCAATATTGGGGCCCTCTCCATTCGAAACCTTCCAAGTCCCCACTGCCCTGAGAATAAACAACTCCTCCTCGCTGTGATGTTTACACATGGTTGGGAATCTGCTTCTCCTTTGAAACTGGGTGACCAATAGAGAATGGCAGAAAGCACACCATGTGCTTCCTGCGGTTGGTCATTCTGGCTCCAGAACTCCTGTCTGGTTGAAACGCTAGCTATGTGAGAAGTCTATATATCCAGTGTCCGCCAAGCTGGAAGGATTTTGCATGGCCATTACTCCTTAACACACTTTGATGCAGCTGAGCCACACAGGCCCCAGTCATGAGAATGGAGAATGGACCTGCCAGTGCCCAGTCATGTAGGTCATCCCAGCCAAGACTCCAGATATAGGAAGGACAGAGGGTTGTGCCCTTTCCAAATTCTTGAAATATAGGATCTCGGAGCTGAATAGTTGTGCTCTAACAGTATCCCAACGTTCCTCTTGCAGATACTTTTCTGAGCTCTATATTTTTCGAAGTTAACATTAGCCCCCATATTAATACATTCTATTTCCCTCCCACTTCTAAGTAACCAAGATCTTAGCATACTCCATGACCATTCTTGCTCATTTATCCACCAACAGCTGTTGATGTCAAACATACCATTGTTGTTAATTTGCTACTATCATACTTGCATAGAGGTCATCTCCACCAGCTCTGGTTGCCTCTACTATTAATATTCCATTCTAGAAGTAATATAGAAGCCACACTAGGTACCTTGAGCTCCTAGAGGAACTCTTTAATTTCTGAACAATGTGCTTAGAAAGACAATGGAAATAACAGAAAATCCAAGCAATGAAATAACTGGAGATATGAAAATGCCTTCTTTGTCATTTTTTTAAATGTTTGGTTTGAAGTATATCTTGTCAGATAAATATAGACACACCCACTTGTTTCTTATTTCCATTTGCTTGGAAAATCAGTTTCTATGCTTTCACCCTGAGGAGGTGTTTATCTTTAATGGTGAGGTGGGTTTCTTGAAGTTAGAAGATTAAAGGGTCAATTTTCATGATCTATTCTGTATTGTATGCAGTAATAAGAAACATGAAAAATCAAAACAGTACTATTGCTCTTTAAAAGAAAAAAGATGAATCCAAAGTAATGGTCTCTAGTAAGACTGAATTAGATGAAATGCCAGACAGAGAATTCAAAATAATAACTATAATTATGTTCAAAGAAAAAATGATCAATGAAATCCAAGAACAAAACAACTTTCTGAAGGAATCCCAAGAGAACACAGAAAACCAGCTGAAAGAAATAAGGAAATGCATGTACGATATGAATAATTAGACAGAAATACTGAAGAAAGCCAAGCTTGGTGGTGCATGCCTTTAATCCCAGTACTCTGGAGGCAGAGTTAGGAGGATCACTGTGAGTTCAAGGCCAGCCTAAGAGTACATCATGAATTCCATGTCACCTTGAGCTAGTGCAAGACCCTACCTCAAGAGAGAGAGAGAAATACTGAAGAAAACCCAATCTGAAATGATAGAAATGAAAATGACAGTAAATAAAGAAACTCTGAAAAGCCTTACCACTGGAATGAATCAAAGAGATGACCAAATTTCTGGGTTTGAAAAACAAGATGGAGAAGCTGGAACATTCCAAAAAGGGAGAAGATATATTAATAAGAAGGTATGACTACATTTTCAAGACATTTGGGACAATATGAGGAGGTCAAATCTAAGAATTCTGGGCATACACAAAAGGGAAAAGGTTTAGTCTAAAGGGAAGTATTTATAAGTATTCTCAACAAAACCATAGAATAAAAATTTATATAATTAGGGAAAGAAGTGCTGATATGGGTTAACACTGGCCGAAGGAATTCATGACCACTAAGCCAGCTCAACAGAGAAAAACTTGAAGGAACCCTTTGGATTGAGGAGAAGGGTATGTCCACACATGAAGCCACAGAAATGGACCATAGCAGAATAACAGATAATAAAGAGAGGAGTAGAAAAACATCAAGAACTACAAAAATCAAGAAGAATTAATAGACACATTTCAATTGTACTTCTGAATATAAATGGCCTCAATTCCCCAATCAAAAGACACAGACTAACAGAATGGTTTAAAAAGCAGGATCTATCTGTCTGTTATATCTAAGGATCATACCTCACCATAAAAGACAGGTGAAAGGATGGAAAATGGTATTTCCAGAACTGCATCTAGGAAAAAAAAAAATCAGGTATCACTGTTCAACTATATGACAATATAGACCTCAAGCCAACATTATTCAGAAGAGATAAAGGACACCTAGTGCTGATTAACAGAACAATCCAGCAAGAGGACATTACAGTTCTGAATATATATGCACCAAACACAGGCGCATACAATTTCATTCAAAAGCACTACTAGACACAGAGTCACCGATTAACCTCAGCATAACAGTAATGGGTTACCTCAATGCCCCACTCTCACTAATTGACACGTATTTTCTGAAAAAAAAATACAGAGACACATATGGAATAAATTTCATCATAGATCAAATATACCTAACAGATTGTTGTATCCTATCTGATCACAATGGAATAAAATTACCAATCTTCTTCAATAAACTTCCATAAACTTATGGAAATTTAAAAATACAGCATTAATTAATGAAGAGGTCATTGAAGAAACCAAGAAAGAAATAAAAAATTTCTCAATTCAAATGATAATAAAAATATAACATACCAAATACTATGGCATATAATAAGGCAATCATAAGAGGAAAGTTTAGAGGTCTAAAGGCTGAGATGAGAAATGAGAGAGCTCTCAAATAAGTTAATGGATACATCTTAGGACCTTGAAAAAAGAACAAGCTAGACTAAAATCAGTAAAAGATGAAAATAATAAAGATTAGGGCAGAAATTAATGAAATAGAAATTAAAAATACAAGGAATAAATGAAACAAAGAGTTGGACCAGTGAAAAGATATGCAAAATTAATAATAGTTAGGCAAAACTACCAAAACAGAAGTCCCAGATTAATAAAATCAGAGATAAAAAGGAAACTATTTCGACTGACACTAATGAACTTCAAAAAATTCATGAGGGTATACCTTAAAAACAGATATGAGGGCTGGAGATATGGCTTAGCAGTTAGGGCACTTAGCCACTGTGAGGCCTAAAGACCCAGGGTCTATTCCCTAGAATTCATGTAAGCCAGATGCACAAGGTGGCACACACATCTGGAGTGCATTTGCAGTGGCTGGAGGTCCTGGTGTATCCATTCTCTCTATCTCTCTCTCTCTCTCTCTCTCTCTCTCTCTCTCTCAAATAAATAAATAAAATATTTTAAAAAGCAGATACTATACTAAATTGGAAAATTTAAAAGAAATTAAGGAGTCTAGATCTTTATGACCTACAAAGATTAAATCAAGATGAGATAAACCATGTAAGCAGAACTATAACAAGTAATGAGATTGAACCAGTTATTTTTAAAAATCTCCCAAATAAAAATGTCTATGCCCAGATGGAGTCACTGGTGAATTTTACCCAAACTTCAAAGAAAAGCTAGGACCAGTGGTTCTCAAACTATTCCATTAAATAGGAAAGGAAGGAACACTACTAAAATCTTTTTATGATGCCAATATTAACCCAATTCTGAAACCAGATAAAGACACAACAAAAAAAGAAAATCACAGGTTAATCCCTTGACAAACATGTAAAAATTCTTGATATAATACTGGCAAACAAAAAACAGGAGCTCACTCAAAAGGTCATTCCACCATGATCAGAAATGCAAAGATGGTTCAACATATGCAAATCAATAAATGTAATATATCATATAGATGGACTTAAGAACAAAAAAAAATCACATGATCATCTCAAAAGATTCAGAAAAGGCAGTTGACAAATCCAACATCCCCTTCATGATAAAAGCCCTTGGTAAGCTGAGATCAGAAAGAATGTATCTCAACATAATAAAAGCTATTTATGACACACTGATAAGCCAACATTACACTAAATGGAGGGAAAATGTGAAGCATTTCTAGTAAAATCAGGAAATGACAAGGGTGTCCACTTCCTCCACTCTTATTCAACATACCACTGGAAGTCTTAGCTAGAAAAATGAGTAAAGAGAAGCAAATAAAAGGGATACAAATAGGGAAGGAAGAGCTCAAGTTATACTTATTTTCAGATGATATTGCTCAATACATAAGGGACCCTAAAAACTCCACTACAGGGCTGGAGAGACGGCTCAGCAGATAAGGCACTTGCAGCAAAGCCTAAGGACTCAGGTTCAATTCACCAGTGCCCATGTAAAACCAGATGCACAGATGGCACATGCATCTTGAGTTTGTTTTCAGTGGCTAAAGGCCCTGGCATCATGCCCATTCTCTCTCTCTCTCTCTCTCTCTGTCCTAATTAGTCTCTGCCCAGTTACTCCTCATATCACTCCCACTGATAGTCCTTTTCAGAACCCCAATTTTTGTGACTTGGGATGTCTCCAACTTTATGTATCCTGTGGTTTTATTAACTCTGGCCTCAAAGTGCAGGACCTATTTTTCCCAATAAGGGAGTAATTTGAGAAATGACTAACTATGCTCTTTATGGTAAAAGGTCTTTTGAAATTCATTCATGTAGTGATAACTCTCTTAGATGTTATTTTTCTCCACTGAAGTATAAAGGGGGCTTATCTGTTGTGTCTAGTCCTTATTTCCGATGCCTATGACAGCATGTCTTACGTAGTGCTGGAAGGTTCTATGTGGGGTTCTAGAGGAGAAAAATCATCAACAGTCTTACCCAGTAGTAGCAGTGGACTCTGGAGCTACACAACTGACCAGACAGACAAGATGTGTCCACTGGGGCAATAGTGGCAGATTTATTGTGGGGTTTTCCAACCACTCTCTGGAGTTGAGGCCCACTCCTTAAGAGAGAACTCGTATCTGGTACTGTAAAGCCAGTTAAAAGCCCACAAATAGGTAGTTCATAAACCCTAGAGAGGATGATATAGCTATTGTTTTGCTAAATGTATATGTTGGGCCCATCAAATTGCCTTCTAAATATTTATGTGTATGCTCATATATTAGTACTACTTTCCACTTTGGTCAGAGAAGCTTCTATTTGCAGTGGACAGTGGGAACTCCTGAGACTCATAAGTAGTCAAAGTGATGACATTCAATGATGGTTGAATGCTTGGCCATAATTAGGACATCTAATCACCCTCTCCAAGACTCGGGGAATATGATGGGAGGCGTGGAAAGAATATAATAGACGAGTGATGTAGAACACTGATTTCTGGTCATAACATGGCTGTTGGATTTAAAAAAAATAATTACTTGCTTATTTATTTATTGTTTGCAAGGAGAGAGAGAAGGAGAAAGATAGAGAGAATGGGCAAGCTGGGAATCTCTTGCCACTGCACTCCAGACACATGTGCCATTTTGTGCATATGGCTTTATGTAGGTACTGAGAAATTGAACCTGAGCTGTTAGGCTTTGCAAGCAAGTGCCTTAACCACTCAGCAGCCTCCACAGCCCTGACAGTTTCACTTTTCAACTCACAGGTGCCATGATTACCTGTACAAGATCTGCACAAGATTGGGCCTGTCAGCACCCTGTCATGGAGAGGGAGGACTCATGAGGCCCTGCCCTTCCCTGAGGATCTACTGGCAGTTGATGGTTCATGGAAAAGGGAAAGACATTTTCTTCAGTGGTGTAGCAGCTGTTAAGGTGCCCACATCTCTGTAAGAAACCCTTCACTCACGCTCCTGTAAGCACCACTAATAAAATCCACTGGGTCAACAACAACAAAAAGACATGAAAGTAGAAGGGAGAATTGCTGGGATAAGGAGGGGATGAAAAAGAGTTGGAATAGGGTGGGATTGTGAACATGATCAAAATATGAGACATACATGCTTGGGGCTGGAGAGGTTTCTCAGTAGTTAAGGTACTTGTCTGCAAAGCCTAACAACCTGGGTTTGATTCTCCAGTACCCATGTTAAGCCAGATGCACCGTGGTGAATGTATCTAGAGTTTGTTCGCACTGGCTAAAGGTCCTGGAGTGACCATTCTCTCTCTCTATCTCCTCTCTATCTCTTCTTATAAATAAATAAATAAAAATATTTTTAAACATATACATGTCTGAAAATATGACAAAACCCATTAAATATAATTAATGAATGCTAATAAAATCATTAAAAATAGTATTGTTTCCAAAGTTTCACTGCCCTGTGTTTTGGTTGTTATGTGCATTTGGTCTTTTATCCAGTGACCCTCTAAGATTTGTTTATTATATGGTAAGTTATCCTGTAGACATTTTAGTATTTACTATGAATACGGGCTTTTTTCTTAAATAATAAATTTTTTTTCTCTGAAATTGTATACCTTTCTCCCTGGACTTTTTTTTTTTTTTTACATTGGTGTGGTGGTTTGATGTATAATGTACCCCAAAGATGCATGCATCTGAATATTCAATCCCCAGCTGGTGGCACTGTTTGGGAAGCTTGTGGAACCTTCAGGAGGCACAGCCCACCTAGAGGAAATGTGCCACTGAGGGCCAGCCTTGAGGTATTTACAGCCCAGCTCCAGTCACACTCCTTGCTCTTGTTACTTACTCCCGGCTAATGTGAAGATACTACACAGGCTTGCTGTTCAGCCCTGCCTTACCTTTCTAGCCATAATTGATACTTCCCTTTGAAACTATAAGCTGAAAGTAAACCCTTTCATTCCTTAAACTGCTTCTGATTGGACATTTTGTCCCAGAAATGAGCTGGTAACTGATCCAACTAGTTCAAGCAGTCAGTATATTATTTCATAGAAGTAATGAAAATAGACAACCTTCCTCATTTGCATTCTAATGTAGAAAATTTTCAAAATTTCAGTACTAAATATACTTAAGTTTTGCTTTTTTGTTTTTGTTTTTGGTTTTGGTTTTGGTTTTTCGAGGTAGGGTCTCACTTTAGCTCAGGCTGACCTGGAATTCTCTATGTAGTCTCAGGGTGGCCTCGAACTCATGGTGATCCTCCTACCTCTGCCTCCTGAGTGCTGGGATTAAAGGCGTGTACCACCACACCCGGCAAGTTTTGCTTTTACGAAAGAACCTATATCAGGCTGGACAGATGGCTTAGCAGTTAAGGTATTTTCCTGCAAAGCCAAACAACTCAGGTTTGATTCCTCAAGACCCACGTAAGCCAGATGCACAAGGAGGTGCATGGGTCTGGAGTTCATATGTAGTGGCTGGAGGCCCTGGCACACCCATTCTCTCCCTCTCTCTCTCTCTCTCTCTCATACACACACACACACACACACACACACACACACATACACACATACACACATAAATAAAGAATATTAAAAAAAATAGCCTGCACAAAATTAAGGAGATTCCTTTCTGTTCTTTGTCACAAAGAGCTTTTCAAAAATCTTTTTTCTTTTCTTCTTTTCCTTTATTTCCTTCTTTCTTTCTCCCTCTCTCTGTTCCATCCTTTCTTTCTCTTTCCTTCCTTCCTCCCTCTCTTCGCCCTCTCCCTCATCCTTCTTTCCTCTGTCTTCCCCCTCCCTCCCTCCCTTCTTCCTTCTTTCTTTGGAGACAGTCTCATGTAGCCCAGGCAGGCCTCAGACTGTGAGATGAGAATGACCTGGTGCTTCTGATCCTCCTGCCTCAACACCCTACTGCTAGGGTTATAAACACACAACCACCGTGTCTGGTTGCACGTCTGTGAAAGTTATGAACTTGTGTTGAATTCCATTAAAAAGCATTTCTTCATCAACTTGGGTGTCCCAATGATTTTCCCTTTCATTCAGATAATATGATGAATTACAGTAATTTTTGATTGTGAAACCAGCCTTTCACCCCTGGACCAAATCCAAATTGCTCATGATTAGTTGTCGTTTGGGTCTTTCACCAAATCTGCTTGACAGTTTGAGCTATTTCTCCCTTTCTGTTCATAAGGCTGTTTGGTCTATAATTTTCCTTCATATGCTCATCAATTCTTGGTATTAAGGTTACATTGACCTCCTTTTAAACAATTAGGAAATGCTTTCTCTTTCCTGATCTACAGAAATGTTGATATAAAATTATACAAATATTTGGGGAGTTTCACTTGTAATTCATTTGGAGGGAAGTGGTCTCTGCCTGGAGACAATTTTGTATAAATATTGCTGACTACAGATACAATATCTTTAACAGGGATAAGATCATTCCAAGATTTTCTATTTCTTCTTATATCAGCTTTGGCAAATTTTAAATTTGTTAATGTGAATATCCTTGACCAATTATAGGTCATAGTCTAATGACCTTTTTATTCAGGTTGCAAATTTCTCTCTCTCTGCATGGAAATCTCTTTCAAGTGCTGACTTCTAGGTAAACTAATTTTCTTAAAATGTGCTTTAAGCCGGGCATGGCACACGCCTTTAATCCCAGCACTCAGGAGGCAGAGGTAGGAGGAGCACTGTGAGTTCAAGATGACCCTGAGACTACATAGTTAATTCCAGGTCAGCCTGAGCCAGAGTGAGACCCTACCTCGAAAAACCATTAAAAAAAAAAAAAGTGCTTTATATTTCAGTAACTTTTCATAGTGTTTATTATTTCCTTACTTCTAGATTATTTTTATGAGATGGATTAATAGATTATTTTGTACTTTATTCTTTTAAAACATAAAAATAAAGCACTTAAGACTATCATTTTTATCGAACCAGAGGCTTAACCACAGTCTCCATATTTTTATATGTCATATTTTCACTGAAATTTAAAGTTATTTCCCAGTTTCCACTGAAAGTTTTTTTCTTTGACCTATTTAAAAATATATTGCTTAATTTTCAAGCATTTGGAGAATTTCTACTTGTTTTGTCATTGATTTCCAGCTTCATTCTTCTGTGGCTAGAGAGCACATTGTGAGTTTTATCTTTTTTTTTTTTTTGAAATTTGTTGAAACTTCTTTTTTGGCCAGCATAAATATTCCATGCATAATTGAAAAGGATGTACATTTTTCGGGAACAGTATTTGATAATGGCAATATATCAAATTTTACAATTGTATTATTTAGATCTTCTCTATCTTTATTGATTTTTCTTATTGTATATTTTATTAAGAGAAGAGGGATAGTCTGTCATTATGAGTTCAACTTTGTTTATGTTTTATATATGGTCTGTCCATTTTTCCTTTATGTATTTTGGGACTGTATTTTAATGTATATGTTTGTTGAGAACTTGTATGTCTTTTTGGAGGATTAAGCATTTATTATGATAAAATTTTATTTTACCTTTTAAAAAAATGTTTTGTGGATTTATGTATGTATGGGTGTGGCCAGGCCCTTTACTGCTATAAACAAACACCAAACACTTACGCTACTCTTTTTTTTTTTTTTTTTTTTTTTTGGCATTCAACTTGTGTAGGTGGCTTGGGAATTGAGCCCTGGCTGGCAGGCTTTGTAAGCAAGCACTTTTAACTGCTGAGCCCTCTTCCCCACCCTGAAATTTCATTTCAATGATGCTTCCTGCCTTGAGTCAACATTACTTTCAGTATCACTGTAGCAACTTTCTTTTATGGATAATGTTGACACAGTATATTTTTCTTATTTTTTTAATTTTTAATTACCTTATATTTTTATGTTTAATATATATCAATCAGCACAGTATCTAATTATACTTTGTCCTTAGAATAGTTTGATAATTATATATTTTAATTAAATTACTTTGTTTAAAAATGTCTGTTTGAGGCTGGGTAGATGGCTTAGCAGTTAAGGTGCTTGCCTGAGAAGCTTAAAGACCCACATTCTACTCTCCAGACCCCACATAAGCCAGATGCACAAAGGTGAGGTAAGCACAAGGTGGTAGGGTCCCACAAGGTGGCACAAGTGTCTGGAGTTAGATTACAGTGGCTGAGGCCCTGGCATGCCAATTCTCTCTCTCTCTCTCTTTCTTTCTCTCCCACTCTTTCTAAAATTTAAAAAAAAAAAAATCTGTTTGTTTAGTTATCTGAGAGAAAGAGAGAAAGAAAGAGAATGGGTGCACCAGGGACCCCAGCAGCTGAAAAAGATTAATGTGACACTTTGTGCATCTGGCTTTACATGGGTATTGGGGGATCAAACCCCAGGCTATCAGGCTTTGCAATCAAGTGTATTTAACCACTGAGCCATCATCCCAGCCCTAATTGAATTATTTAATCCACTTATATTCAGTGTGATTATTAGGGCTTCTAACCACCCTCATGTTATTTGGACAAGCTATTGAACTATAAAGGGAGATGAGAGTTCGTCCCTCTGTCACACAGTCTTCGTATTCCCCTATCCTGCTGCCTTTCCTTATTATCTATTCCTTACCTTAGTTTTTTAAAATTTATTTATTTGAGCGGGGGGAGAGGCAGAGAGAAAGAGAGAGTGGGCGAGCCAGTGCCTCCAGCCACTACAAACGAACCCCAGACGCATGTGCCCTCTTGTGCATCTGGCTTACGTGGAACCTGGGGAATCGAACCAGGGTCCTTAGGCTTTGAAGGCAAATGCCTAAACCGCTAAGCCATTTCCCCAGCCCAATTTTTTTTCTTAACTGTGTCTTTTTCTCTCCCAAGACTTCTAAGTATCAAGAGTTTTCTTAGTCCTCACAATCACTCTCCACATGACCTCATCTGTTCTCAAGGTTTCAATAGGCTGCCAACTCCCAATGTACAGCCCTGCCTTATACCTCTTCCCTAAACTCCAGATACAACACCAGCTGGCTGTCAACAACCTCATCAAAACCGCACTGTTCCTGAACCTGAGCTCTGGCTGGAGTTGATCTTCACTCAGTCTTCCCCGTGCTCCTCAGTCATCAGAAAAGTGAAGCAAATTGGAAAAGCACAACGCCCACCAGTTCTAGAATGGTAAGTAATGCAGGATACATGGCACAACCAGAGCTCTCACTCGCTGCAGTGAGCAGGGAGCCATTTTGGAACACTGAAAATGGCTTCTAGAACTAACGCCACACATACGTTCTTCCTTTATGAGGCAGAAATGCCAGTCATATATATGTATATATACACATACATATATACATATTTTCAAAAGCCTCCTATAAAAATGTTTCTAGGGGGATGGAGAGATGGCTTAGTGATTAAGCACTTGCCTGTGAAGCCTAAGGAGCCCGGTTCAAGGCTCGATTCCCCAGGACCCATGTTAGCCAGATGCACAAGGGGGCGCATGTGTCTGTAGTAGGTTTTCAGTGGCTGAAGGGCCTGGTGCACCCATTCTCTCTCTCTATCTATCTGCCTCTTTCTCTGTCTCTCTCAAATAAATAAATAAATAAAAATGAAACAAAAGAATTAAAAATAAAATAAAAATAAATAAAAGTGTTTCTAAGGGTCTGGAGAAATGATTCAGTGGTTTAAGCACTTGCTTGCAAAGCCTAAAGGCCTGGGTTTGATTCCTCAGTACTCGTACAAAGCCACATGCACAAAGTGGCACATGCCTCTGGAGTTTGTTTGCAGCGGCTGGAGGCCCTCGTAAGACCATTCTCTCCCCCCACCCCTTTCTCACTGTCTTTCTATCTTGCCTCTTCCTCTCTCCCCAACTAAATAAATAAAATATTAAAAGATATATTTTAAAAACATGTTCCTAAAACACTTTTCATGTTAACTAAAAATTATTGGTATACAAATTATATTAGCATAAATATATAAGATATATAGGACTATACCTAATGAATATTGTACAAGAACTATATGTTAGTGAGTGAAACTGATAAAGACTAAATCAGTTGAATGGCACATGTAGGAAAAATCTAACTGACCATGCAGATACCCACCAAGAGGAGGGTGGACAGGGTTGGAGAGGTACCTCCACAGAAAAGCAAGTGTTTAGCACATGCAAATACATGGGTTTCGCTCCTCAAACACAAAGTTGAATGGATAAATAAATATTTATTTTTTAAAATTTATTTGAGAGAGAGAGAGAGAGAAAGAGAGGGTGAGCCAGAGCCTTTAGCCATTGCAAATGAATTCCAGATGTGCACATGTGCAACACTGCACATTTACATCACTGTGTGTCTGGCTTATGTGGGGCCTGGAGATTCGAACATGAGTTCTTAGGCTTCACAGGCAAGTACCTTAACTGTTAAGCCATCTCTCCAGCCCCTAAATATTTTACTAATATACTGCAATAAGAATGTACAAACTAACATCTTCACAAAGTATCATGGATGAACTTCACAAACTTCTCTTGAGCAAAATAAACACAAAGTCACATACATTATGATTCTAGCTACATAAAGTTCAAAACTAGAAAAAAAATAATTTTGGGTGCTAAATCCCAAAAGAATGATGATAAATGTCACGACTGATAAGAGGCACATGGGGTTTCTTGGATGCCACAAAGGTCTTATCTTGTATATGGCACTGGCTACGTGGGTGTGCTTAGTTTGTGAAAGTTCAGTGAAGCATGCCCTTTTGGTTGGTATATCTTTATGTATGTGCTATACTTGCATTAAAAAATCAAAGGAAGCCAGGCATGGTGGCACACTCCTTTAATCTCAGCACTTGGGAGGCTGAGGTAGGAGGATCGCTATGAGTTCAAGGCCAGCCTGAGACTAATTTCAGGTCCGCCTGTGCTAAAGCAAGACCCTACCTCGAAAAAAGAAAATAAATAAATAAATAATAGAAGGAGGACAGATTAATTCCATACACAGGATTCCTGTCACTTTTGGCCTCAGTATCCAAAAGCTTTTGGTTTTTGAACATAAGCATATGTCTGATACATTTTTTTTTACTTTTTATTGACAAGTTCCATAAACGTAGACAACATACCATGATCATATTTCCCACACACCATCTCCTGCTACCCTCTCCCAAATCCCCCTTTCACTGAATCCATTCTTTCCAATTAGTCTCTCTTCTGTTTTGATGCCCAGACTTTCCTATTCGCATCTCCTTAGCTTCCTTCTCTAGCATTGTTGTTTTAGCTAAGACGGCTGTGAGCACTCAATTGAACAGCAATGGAGGCAGTGGACACACTTGTCTCATCCCACGTCTTAATGGACATTCTTCATTATGTTGAGATAAGTTGCCTCCACCCCTAGTCACTCCAAGGCATTTCACGAAGGGCTGTTGGATTTGTTAGAGACCTTTACTGCATCTACTGAGGTGATCATGTGATTTCTGATCTTTGGTACTTGTAAGTGATGAATTCCATTTATTGATTTACATATATTGAACCATCCCTGCATCTCTAGAAGGAAGCCAACTTGATCATGTTGAATGTTTGTTTTTTTTAATATTTACTTCCAAGAAGAGAGAGAGATAGAGATTAAGGGAGAGAGAATGAACATGCCAAGGCTTCTAGCCACTGCAAACAAACTCCAGATGCGTGTGCCACTTTGTGCACCAGACCTTATATGGGTACTGGGGAATTGAACCTGGGTTGTTAAGCTGTACAGGCAAGTGCCTCAACTGCTGAGCCATCTCTCCAGTCCCTTGAATGACTTTTTTTATGTGTTCTTGAATTAGGTTTGCAAGTATTTTATTGAGACTTTTTGTGTCTACACTTATCAGGGAAATTGGTCTGTAATTTTCTTTCTTTGTTGTGCTTCTGTCTGAATTTTGATTTCAAGGCAATACAAATAATACTTTGTAAAAGAGTTTTTAAGTATTCCTTCTTGATCTATTTTACAGAATAATCTGAGAAGTTTTGGTGCAACATTTTTCAGGCTCTAGTACAACTGCATGTCGCATAAGAAGCCACTTCACACTTAGTTCTTCTATATAAGGGCTGTGTAAGTGTCCCAAGACCTTGGTCCCAGAGTCCTCTGTGGACTTCTGGTGACATGCTCTTAGACCTGGGGTGGGGCAGGGCAGTGAGTTCAAGCCCAGCAACACAAGCAAGCTCTAATTTGCTTCCAAAATGGTTGAGGACTAGAGAAGCACTATTTCTGGATCCCTGGACCCCTTCATTATGAACCAGTGCCATTCAGATGAGTTTTGGGGGGAGGGTGTCTGTGGAGGTATGTAATTACCCTTCCCGTGGCTATGAGCTGTCAGAACACAGAGAGGCTCACACAAAAGGATCTAGTATGCTCTGTCTGATTCTTGGAAGAGTGGCATTCTCCCTTAGACTTGATCTAGACCAGGAGGGGCCCAAGGTGGGCTAAGGGTAGGGAAGATGAAACTCAGAAGCCAGGCATAGGCTGTCCTGGACTTGTCATATCACCTAAATAAACTGTCTTTTTCATCTCTCCTAAGAAAGTGATGCATCCACATGAAATATTGCTAAAGAGACTAGGGAGAAAGTCCAGCAGGTAAGAGCACTTGCTGCACAGATATGAAGGCCTGAATCACCCTGAGTTTGATTCCCTAACACCCATATGAGCAGCTAGCATGGTCACACATGCCTGCAACCCCTGGTCCTGTAAGAAGCAGAGACTGGAGGAAACACTGGGGCTCACTGATCAGCCGGTCTGATCGAAAACTGGCAGCACTGGGTTCAGTGAGAGACCCCATCTCGAGGAAACACGTGGATGAGCAAACAGAGAACTGCTGATGATCTCCTCTGGCATCACGCAGGCATGCATAGGATGTGTGCAGCTTAACAGACACAGCACATGACTCCCACACATGCACACATGCAAGAAAGGAAGAAAGACATGTTGCCGAGTAGGTGAAGGGCTCTCTGCGATTACAGCTGGGATGATCACACAGCTTAAGAGAGTCGCAATGCTCTGTAGTTTAGACTATCAATAGCTATCCTCGAGTTAACCATAATGTAAATCAGCGATGAATAACATATTACCTGAGGTGTGAAGAGACAAGCCAAATAATTCATGTAACTCTTCCACCTTAAATGAGATGGAGCACAACTCCCCATTCCTCAAATGAAGGTTTCAGGGTCAGGCAACCTGTTGCCTCGTGAGCATCACACGGTGCATGGTGTGCTCACACAAACCTAGATGGTCTAGCCTCCGCCATACCCAGGATGCATATATATATATATATGCCATTGCATGTGCAGTTTGTTGACTGGGCATTGTTATGTGGCAAATGACTTGGTATCTTTCCCCAGATGCTTCGCACAGATTCTGGGATGTCCACTTTCACAAGTAGTTTGGTAGGCTCTACATGGTGGAGCTCTATTGATCTCCCGAAGAGAGGGCTACACGGGAGAGGACCACATGGCTCTCCAGGACTGTGTAGTCCAAGGTGGTGGCCCTGGGCAGCCTCTGAGAATGCGAAAGTGCTGTGGGTCTCAAAGGAGAGCTCTGCATGTGGGAATGGTCACACAGATGTTTGCTGAGCAGTGAGGGACAGTCTTGAGAAATAAGCTTGCTCTGGATGGAAGGAGTAAAACCACATCACCTCAACGTGTGATGAAATTCTATGTAGCCAAACACTTACAGGGTCTGTGGAGGGCCCATGGGTTAACCATGCAGCTTCCCTTTGGGGGAAGAGCAATTTCAACCTTTATCTCAATGGCATGAGCACACAGTCACTCAAATCCGGGACATATTTAAATACCCAGATTCCTACTTCCTAGGGAGAGCACCATGTGTTCTTAAATACATAGAAAATTCTTTTTTCTTTCTTTTAAGTCCAAGCTTTTCCTCTCCATGTACTTTCAAAGTAAAAATTTTAAGGTATTTCAAACCTATAAGCAAGTCAAAAGCATACTTGTACATACCTGACAACCTACCAAGTTCCTTAACCTTAGACCATAGGTGCCACATATTTGTTTTATTTTTTATTATTATTTTTTTATTTTATGACACACAGAGAGAGGATCGGCACACCAGGGCATCTAGACACTGCAATGGAACTCCAGACATGTGCACCACCTTGTGTGCATGCATGCATGTATCTGGCTTACATGGGTTCTGGGGAATCGAACATGGATCCTTAAGCTTCACAGGCAAATTTGCCTTAACCACTAAGCCATCTCTCCAGCCCCACACATCTGTTTATAATGAAGAAATAAAGCACAACAGAATCCCTCGAAGCCTCTGTATAGGTAGTGGTGACTTTTCTGTCGCTGTGACAGCATTAACTGACAGAAGTGACTTAAGGAAGTCATTTGGGCACACAGTTTCAGAAGGAGGACAAAGTTTCCGAGTTTGCAGTTGGCAGGGGCACATGGCAGAGCTTTTTTATGTGGCAGCTGACCAGGAAGGTAAGAAAATAAACCAGAATGGGAAACAGGCATAATCTTTAAAGGTCAACCCCTAGTGACATAATTCTGTCACACAGGCCCCACCTCCTACAAGTCCATAGCCTCCAGATAGTGCCACCAGCTGGGGACCAAGCACTCAGATACCAGCCTGGAGCATGTCAGAGCCAATCCATCACAGCACACAGTCTCATGTCTTGTCCTGCCATCTCCTGGCTCTCCCCTAGCTGGTTCAGATAGTTTTGTAAATTCCCACTGGACTACTATTTTTCTTGGCTTTAAATTTTTTTTATTGACAACTTCCATAATTAAAAACAATATCCCATGGTAATTCTCTCCCTCCTCCCACTTTCCCCTTTGAAACTCCACTCTCCATAATATCCCCTTCACCTCTCGATCACTCTCTTTTATTTTGATGTCATGATCTTTTCCTCTTATTATGAGGGTCTTGTGTAAGTAGTGTCAGGCACTGTGAGGTCATGGATATCCAGGCCATTTTGTGTCTGGAGGAGCACGTTATAAGAGTCCTACCCTTCCTTTGGCTCTTACATTCTTTCCGCCACCTCTTCCACAATGGACCCTGAGCCTTGGAAGGTGTCATAGAGATATTGCAGTGCTGAGCACTCCTCTGTCACTTCTTCTCAGCACCATGATGCCTTCTGAGTCATCCCAAGGTCACCGTCATCTGAAAAGAGAGCTACTATTTTTTTCCCTTCATACTCCAATCTGCCATCTTAGGCTGGGCACAAGGCTGGGTCACCATGTTGGGAAGTGTGTTGAAGGAGAAATAGGTGTAAAAGTGCCAGGTGACAGAGCAGGCTGGAAGAGGCAGGGGGCCTAGAGGAGAGAAAGACAGAACGTAGAGTGAAGGGCTTGAGGTACAAGAGCACAACCTGCAGAAGATGACAGCTGTTGAGTCAGATAATATTGTATATTTTGCTTTTTTCTTCCTTTTGTTATTCCTAAGTCTCATGCTTGTGAATTATTCCACAATGAAGGGGGGGGGAGAAAAATAATCCTTTATGCCTTTTCTCCTAAGGGACTGAGGGATGGGGGAGGGTCTCAGAGCTGGGGAATGGTACTATGATTGGAAATTCCACTGAGTGAGGCCACAGGCAGTCTTGCTGCCCAGCTCTGTGAAGGGCCAATGATGTATGAAGTGTTATCAGGCTCATAAAAAAACATTTTGATGTTACTGAATGTGTTGGCAGGCAACTAGGTTTCAAACATCTACTCGCAAGAATTTCTCTGCTGTCTTAATTAATGCTATATGAATGAGTTCCTTTGGGGATACCAACGGAATGAAGCCATAAACAGAAAAAATAAGAGAGGGAAAGACCCCAAACCACACCCACTGCTAAATTTCCATCCAAGCTAAACTTAAGCTTTTCTGGAACCTTGAGTTGAACTCAGCCAAGGGTTTTCAAAATACCTTTTGTAGATTAATTCGAACATGAAACGAATGCTTTATTTTTAATGCTGTAAACCCAGACCCAAATCCACTTGTGAAATTGTTTTCTCTTGTTGAGGGACAGGGACCTTTGTAGGGCTTGCTGTGCCTGGTATTGCCATGGGTATTGTGGTTTCCGTAGCATTCATTCCAGATCCTTCTGAAGGGTGGTGTTAGCTCCATTTCAAAGAGAAAGCCATCAGGGTTCAGAGAGGTTAAGCAACCTACACAAGGGTAACAGGCAGGAAACAGTTTATGTGGGCGGGCAGTGTAGTTACCGTCTTCTTGCTGGGATAAAACAAGAAACCCGAAGCAGCTGATAGGAGGAAAGGGTTTATTCTAGATTACAGTCGTGAGGGGAAGCTTCATGATAGCAGGGGAAAGCATGGCATGAGCAGAGGCTGAGCATCACCTCTGCCACAGCAGGTGGAAAACAGCAGCAGGAGAGTGAGCTGAAGTCTGGCAAGGGGGAGCTGGCTCTAACACCCCTAAGCCCACCTATGGTGGTTTGATTCAGGTGTCCCCCTCAGGTGTTCTGAATGCTAGGTCCCCAGCTGATGGAGATTTGGAAATTAATGCCTCCTAGAGGTGCTGTATTGTTGGGGGTGGGCTTATGGGTGTTATAGCCAGTTTCCCCATGCCAGTGTTTGGCACACTCCCCTGTTGCTATTGTCCACCTTATGTTGGCCAGGGGGTGATGTCCATGCTCTGCTCATGCCATAATTGCCTGCCTGCCATCATGGAGCTTCCCCCTCAAGTCTTAAGCCAAAGTAAACTTTTTGTCCCACAAGCTGCTCTTGGTCAGGGTGATTTCTGTCGGCAATGCGAACCTGACTGCAACGGTGATGTTGGTATCGAGGAGTGGGGATTGCTGCTAGATACCTGACTGTGTGGCTTTTGCCTTTTGGAGCTGATTTTCAAGAGGAATGTGGAAGGATTTGACACCTTGGCCTAAGAGACATCTTGAAGTGCTGTAAGTACAGCTTGATGGATTATTCTGGTCAAAGTTGCAAGACCTGAATGTAGTAAGAACTATGTACTGTGAGATTTGGCTTATGAGGGTGAAAAGGAGCTTTGTCTGGACTGGGCTAGAAGCAATTTGTGTGAGAGCCTTGCTGTTATGACCATGTCCTGAGAAGTTGTGCAGGGTTGCATTGCATAGAAATGGACTGGTATGTGCCGAGGAATATGGTGCAGAAAGAAATCTTTTGGGTCCAACGTGGATATCCCGGGAGGTCACTCTCCCCGGGCTCTGTCCAAGTGGCGTAGGGGAGCACAGGGCTCTGCCCTATGATGTACAGTCCCTTTCCACAACGTTGGAGATGAAGCTGGGCCTTGAGTCTGTGCCTGCATATTCCTACGACTTCTCAGAGTCCTGTGGACCATGACTGAGGAGACAAACCATGCAGGAAACAATCATCACCCGTTCTTTGTGTCGTACACGATTGAGAAGAAATTGCCTTGGCCTCAAACTGTGTTGATTTATTTTAAAAATCGATCTTTTGCAGAAAAAAAAAAAAAGAGAAAAAAAAAAAAAGAAAGAAATCTTTTGGGCCAAAATTTCTGCCCATTCAGCTGCAATTATATGAGAGATTACAACCCTTAAGATTGGGCCAGCTGACCTGCACTGGGGCAACAGGAAGAATGTAGACTCTTCTGAAGGGGCCTGAGTGCTCAAGGAGTGTCCTGCTCTTCAAAGTTTGCTTTATTCCCCCCTGGATTAATAAATTGGCACCCTACCTGTTATTGTGGAGTATAAGAAATGCAGGAAAGAGAGGATCATTGAGTTTGCAACAGTCTTGTGTTTTGGAAATGGCCATGGGCAGTGTGAAGCAGGTTTGTTGGATGCCTGCATGGAGACCCGATGGAACCATGAGGATGAACTGTGGATTGTGGTGGAGACACAACAGAGATGCTGGGATCACGGATGCTGCCTAGGAGAGCTGCCAGTCCCAGGTGAAACTTTCCAGGACTGTGAGTGGCCTAGCTGGAGGGACAGAATTGGAACTCCAGAGACTTGTGGCTGGTTACAATTATCAGGCTTGGAGATTTATCCCTGACTAGAGTTGTTGGACTTGCAGCTACAGAGTTTGATGTTTGCCCTGTTTAAATCTTGTATTGGTTGAATATTTTTTAATTTTTATATATTTATTTTCAAGAAGAGAGACACAGAGAGAGAATGGGCGTGCCAGGTCCTCCAGCTCCTGCAAATGAACTCTAGATGTGTGCTCCACCTTGTGCATCTGGCTTATGTGGGTACTGGAGAATTGAACCCAGGTTGTTAGGCTTTACCGACAAGCACCTTAACTGCTGAACCATCTCTCCAGTTCCCTGGTTGAGTATTTCTTTACTATGCCCAGTGCTATCTTTTGCAGTGTGAATGTGTATTCTATGCCATTGTGGGATTTGGGGGAATTTTTTTTGGTATTATGGCTCAGTTAAAAGACCTTGGATGATGGGGATATTTGAACATCATTGGGATTGATGAAAATTATGGGGACTTTTAAAGTTGGATGACAGCATTGCATTTTATATCATGTTTGGTTATCAATTTATGGTGGCCAGGGACAGAATGTGCTGGTTTGATTCAAGGGTCCCCCATAAACTTAGGTGTTCTGAATGCTAGGTTCTCTCAGTGATTGCAATTGGAAATTAAAGCCTTCTGGAGGCAGTGTATTGTTGGGGGTGGGCTTATGGATATTATAGCCAGTGTCCCTTTGACAGTGTTTGGCACAGTCTCCTGTTGCTATTGTCCACCTTATGTTGGCCAGGGGATGATGTCCACCCTCTACTTATGCTATTGTTTTCCTCTGCCGTCATGGAGCTTCCCCTCAAGTCTGTAAGCCAAAATAAACCTTTTTCCCCACAAACTGCTCTTGCTCAGGTGATTTCTGCCAGCAACATGAACCTGACTGCAACACCACCCCCAACAACATGCCTCCTCAATGAAGGCTCTACCTCCCAAATTAAGATCAGCAGGGGAGCAAGCATTTAGAACGCATGAGTGTATGGGGGACATCTGAGTCACACCACCACAGCGGACTCTGGGTTAAACACAACTGTATGCGTACGAGTTACTTTCTCAATTCTGTAAGAAAATCTACCTGACCAGAAGCAACTTAAGGGAGGAAGGGTCCATTTTGGCTTACAGTTCAAGGTCACAGTCCATCATGGTGGTGAAGGCATGGCCGTAAGAGGTTGGGGCAGCTGGTCACATCCAGCCCTCAGTGAGGAAACAGAGGGTGAAGAATGGGGCTTTTCAGCTTGCTGTCCTCTCTTCACATGGTGTGAGACCCCCTCCCCCGTGGAATAGTGCTGCCCACAATTCAAGTGAGTCCTCCCACTTCAGTTAGCCTAACCTAGAAAATCCCTCACAGACATTTCCAGAAATTTGTTTTCATGGTGATTTTAAATCCTGTCAGGTTGGCATTCAGATATGAACCATCGCCGTATGCAAACACACATTTTCCTGTGACCTCAGCTGTGATTATGCACTGGATAGACTTTTCAGACTATAGGGGGCAGGGAGGTGCTCAGATTACCTGGAGGACTTGGCAATGAAAAGTAAGAATCCAGAGGAAGTGAAGGAGACCAGGAAGCCAAATATGGTCTCTATCCAAACTCAGGCTTCTGATAGAAGCGAATGTTACTTCTAGGAAAACTCCCCCTCTCAGGCCAACAGTGTTCCTTCCAGCATTCTGATGCTGATGCCTCTCACTACAGCCATGCCTCTCTCTTTCTCTCTCTGCTTCCTGGTCCACACCATGCAAACAAGTGGCCACCACATGCTCCCAGCACTAAAGATGACAGTGCTCCTACCACCTTGTCTTTCCCACAGTGCTAGAATTAACTTCCTCTGAAACCGTGGACCCAAATACACCCTTCCTTCCTGTCACTGCTTCTATTGGGTATTTTCACTGCAACACAAAAGTAACTAATACAGAGACTGGTAAAAGACACTCTAAACAGGAGTAGAATTCATGGGTAGGTGTTGTCTGACCTCCCACAGTGTCTGACCAGGGCAATAAGGTCACACTGCACAGATAAAACAGCTAGTGTCCAGAAAGAAGGGGCGTGTCACATGCCCTTTACATTCTGAGATCTCTGTGACCTTTCTGTATGGCTTCTGAGGACGTTCAAGCAACAGAATTTTTTTTTTTTTTTTTTGGTTTTTCTTTTTTGGTTTTTCGAGGTAGTGTGTCACTTTAGTACAGGCTGACCTGGAATTCACTATGTAGTCTCAGGCTGGCCTCGAACTCACAGCAATCCTCCTACCTCTGCCTCCCGAGTGCTGGGATTAAAGGCTGTGCACCACCATGCCCGGCGTTCAAGCAACAGAATTTTTACAAAAATATGTAAGTATTTATTTATTTGAGAGAGAATAGGTGCACCAGTATCTCTTGTCGCTGTAATGAACTACAGATACATGCGCCATCTTGCTTTATGTGTGTACTGGAAAACTGAACCCGGGCCAGTAGGCTTTACAAGCAAGTTCCTTTAACCCCTAAGCCATGTCCCCGGCCCAACAGATATTTCTTTGCCCACAGCACAGTGTATCAAGCAGCATATCCACGGGGCTGCATGACTTGTCACACGAGCCCTCTGGACAGAACCTTGCCACCTCAGCCTGCCTATCCAGCGGCCACCCTAGTGTTACCTCCGCAGACCTCTCTCTGCCTTCAAGCGTTTTCCTCCCTGCGCAGTAACTGAATAAATCCAAGGCCCATGCAGATGTCCCCTCCCTGTGCCCTTACAGCCACCTCAGGAGATCCAGCACAGCCTTGTTCCCCAGTGGGAAAACCAAACAAACCAACCCCAGAACTCAGGTTTGCTTCTCAGTGCTGCAAAATAATAATAATTAATAATAATAATAATTAAAAAAGGATTTGTTTTGAGGCGGTGTGGCTTGTTCCGGTTTTTTGGTTCATGGTTTAGGCCAAGTCCCCCTTCTCCAGACAGAAAGAATGTCCCTGGAATGCCTCTTCCAACTAGGACTCACAACAGCTGAAAGGGCTGGGTGTCCAGATGGAGGCCACCTGCTCTGCAGACACCAGGGACTTCCCTGCGTCTCTGACTCAGGCCTCCAAAGCTCAGTAACAGGGCTGGGCTGCCACGCGGCATAGTTTTAGCTGGGCCACCACAGAGGCAGAGCGCTGCTCCTATATTAGGCGGCAGTACACAGACAGCCCTCGGCCGAAGAACCCAAGAGAGATGGGGGCAGTGGGATGGATGTCATTGCACAAATCTATCAGGGTCTCCACATGTGAGCACAGCACTTGTGGGTAGAGGGAAGCCTGCCAGTAGAGACCCTTAGCCACTAGATAGCACTGTCTGATGAATCGGAAGGTGACAGTACATGCCCAGTGTGGTAAAAATGACCCAGTGGACTCCCATTCAAGTCAGGTTTACCCAGGCCTATGGGAAACAGCTCCAGCAGCAGCGGGCCATGGGCGGGGGGGGGGGGGGGACTGTTGCATGTACTCTCTCTGGCTTACTCTGGCCACCTCAGATCCAAATCATGGTGTCTGAGGGGCACTCAGCTCTTTGCTTCCCCAACCAAGAAGTCACAGAGCACCAAGGCTTGAACATCAGAAGAGCTGAGGTGCTGCGGTCACCTAGCTGTGAATCACCAGCAAAGAATTTCGCAAAGAAGACACAGTTCCCCTCTAGTGTCCCATGCTAATCCACACGCAAGGGGGCCTTGGATCCCAGATGTTGGAAACAAAACAGCAGGATTGCTAGGGCTTGCCTTGAGTGCTAAAGATGGTCAAAGGGCATACCCTGGCACATCTCTGGCCACCATCCACAGAACCAACACCCACTCTAGAAAGGACACGGAGCCCAGGAGGAAGCTCTCACACAAACATCGTTCTTTCTCAGGGGTTATTTTTCCTTTGCTTGCCCTTTAGCCAGCCCAAGGGCAGTTTTATCAAAGGCAATCTGGGTGTTCCTTGACATAGCCAATGTCTCTGCCTCGGAACAGGGCCATTCTTGTCCTGTTTGGGCCACATGGCTAGAACAGGCTGCCTGAGATACAATCCAGAAATATTTCCCTGTGCTAGCTTCCCCGGGGGGATTAGAACGCCAGCACATGCGATTTCGTCTGGGTGTCCTTTGTGCTCAACTATGCTTGCTACGTGCTGGATTCAATTATAGATTTTCTTACATTTATATCTTCATTAGTTCTACATTGCAGAGTGAATGGAATGTGCTGTCCGTTTAAAAAAAAAAAAAAAGGTGTTGATTTTTTTTTTCCAAGGATTCAACATTGTTCAGTCCTGCTAAAAAAAAAAAAAAAAATTAAAAGGGGGGAAAAATCTTGGCTCAACCGTACATTGCTAATGGATATGGAATTGATTCACAAGTCCCCAACTCTAGTTATATAAAAGTAATTACTGCAACCTAGAGTAATTGCTTCCATAACGAATATTCAGAGAAGGCAGAGAGAGAGAGAGAGAGAAAGGAAAGAAAGAAATTAAAAATGAAAAAAATGCAAGAACATTTAAACTATCAAAAAAGGAATCTTTAGCTGTGATAAAAATCTCAAAACAAACAAATGAAAGGAGTATGTTTGGGCTGGACAGAGTCCTCGGCTGTTTCCATAATCCACAGTGCTCGTGGGAGAGCATAGAGGAGCCCCAGTTCCTCCGGCAGGAAGGAACCCAAGGGCATGGGATATTTTTAAATAAAAGGACAAAAATTAAATGTCTGGAATAATTAATAAAAATCCAGTCAACTTCTCATTGAGATACATGTAGCTATTTAGGAAAGAGTGAAAACACCGGGCATGGTGTTGTGTCCCTGTAATCCCAGCACTGGGGAGGTGGAGGCCGGCAGATCCTTGGGGCTTGATAGGCAGCTAGTGCAGCCTATTTGGTGAGCTCCAGGCCAGTGAGACCCTGTCTCAATAAAAGGATGGAGGATGACAGACACCCAAGGTTGTCCTCTGGCCATTACATGTGCACACACACACACACACACGCTCACTCACACGCGTACATGTACACACGGGAACGTGAAGGTGTCTCCTCTGCAAGCAGAACGGACTTGAATTCAGCTATCTGGAGTTAAAGAGTTCCTCAGTGTTGGGAGACCCAGCCAGAGAGAACTGGAATGATCTCCTGGGTCCCCCAGTGGAGAGGTCAGGTTACCACGTGTTCCCTTGTCACAGACTGTAGTTACATTTGAAAGGTTTTTAGTGCCCATTTGAGAATGCTTGCTTACACCAGCAGGATGACTGAATGACTTTCAGCCCCTTGTGCAATTGGC
Organism: Dipus sagitta; assembly: GCA_036346955.1. Lineage (NCBI taxonomy): Eukaryota > Metazoa > Chordata > Mammalia > Rodentia > Dipodidae > Dipus > Dipus sagitta. Next base: position 42,597,649 of record CM070777.1, on the reverse strand, counting down.
TGGGAGGCAGCTGCTCATTCAGAATGTAAATGAAAAGGTATCCTCATGCCTTGGTCATGGGAAAGGAGAAAGATGTCTAAAGACACATGCTCTAAGCACCTTTGTTTTAAAATACTATAGCGCTCATACATTGGCTTGTCTGATGAGGATTTAGTTGATTAATGCAAGTGGGTACACCTCAGAACTGGGGGAGGGGGGCAGAAAGAGAGAGAGGAGATTAGATGATAAATTAGATAGATGATAGATAATAGAAGAAAGGGAAGGAAGGAAGGAAAGAAGAAGAGAGGGAGAGAGAGAGGAAGGGAGGGGGAGGAAGGGAGGCAGAAATGAAGGAAGGAAGGAAGGAAGGAAGGAAGGAAGGAAGGAAGGAAGGAAGGAAGGAAGAAGACAGAAATACCACTTTACCACTGCTGTGTACTGCCTGAGATCAAACCAATCCACAAAGAAAGACAGTGGAGAGAATTGTGTTGATCTTAAAAAGTATTTTTTTTTTTTTGAGGTAGGGTCTCACTCTAGCCCAGGCTGACCTGGAATTCACTTTGGAGTCTCAGGGCAGCCTCAAACTCACAGCAATCCTCCTACCACTGCCTCCCGAGTGCTGGGATTAAAGGCATGCACCACCACCCCCAGCTTAAAAAGTATTTTTCTAGGGCTGGAGAGATGGCTTAGCTGGTTAAGCGCTTGCTTGTGAAGCCTAAGGACCCTGGTTCGAGGCTCGATTCCCCAGAACCCATGTTAGCCAGATGCACAAGGGGGCTCACGCGTCTGGAGTTCGTTTGCAGTGGCTGGAGGCCCTGGTGCTCCCATTCTCTCTCTCTCTCTCTCTCTCTCTCTCTCTCTCTCTCTCTCTCTCTGTCTCTTTCTCTGTGTCTGTTGCTCTCAAATAAATAAATAAGAATAAACAAACAAAAAAAATTTTTAAGTATTTTTCTAGAAACTGCTCAAAGTGCGAGGTTACACTGGTGAACGTCCCTGCCCTCAGGAGAGAAGTGCAATGCTGCTACTTGATTGCACCATGCCTCAAGCTGTAACACCTCAAAGATAGTCCGCTTACGTGAGTCAATAAATTCCTACTCTTAATCCAGTTTATGGAGGGGGGAGTTAGTAGATTTTGTTTGCTTATTACTTGCAAAGCATCCTAGGCTCCCACCATCCTCCAGATGTGGTGGACTAGAGCAAATTCTAGGTCTGGTCAACATTTCACTCCTCAGCCAAGTAAAGAAGGAGCAAAGAAAACAAAACACGCCTGTCTTTGTCTCAGCCACCTCTGGGTGGTTACCAGGTCTTATAAATAGCCGAGAAGGAGAATTGGGCCGAAAACAAAAGGAATTTTTAAAATTTCAAAAAAGATAAAAGGAAAGGGGAAAAGAGAATTCCACAGGAAACTGAGGAGGAAGCTGAGGGACAGAATGCAGCAAGCATCCCTGGCGCCTAGCCAGAACAACAGGCCGGAACAAGCTCCCTGGTTAAGGGCATCAGGAGAGCCGCTAGTCTAGAGCCACTAGGTCTTTTCCAGTGCCTCCTAGCTGAGGCACGTTCCATGCATGGTATTTACAAATGTGGGTAACAGGTTTTGTTGTTGTTGTTGTTGTTGTTGTTCTGATGATCATTTGGGAAAGATAATGTTCACTTTCTTTTATACAAAAATTAGTGTTTTGTTCTTATTCTCCACTCCATAGGGTTTACCAGAAAACCTTCTGTTGACTTTAAGTTTAGTGGACTCTACTCTATAACCCAAGGTGTGAGCAGCATCCACGCCCCTTTCCTTGTAGCAGAAAGAGCCAAATTGTTGCCCTTTTAATAGCCCTCTACACCTCTCAGCTGCCACGGACCTTCTGAAACCTCAGCCACTCACCCACCACAGTCCCTGCCTCTCCATCTTGTCAACAGCGTCCAGTCTCGATGGGGAACCAGTCTTCCCATGTCCGCCTTTGTGCTTTAGTCAGAGAAGTCTTTTGCTTTTACTGAAGGGATGGACATAGGGACTCAGTCAAAGCACCACATTCTCTTGGACTCTTGGACAATTGGTTTAAGGATGGTCACATGACCCAGACCAAGCCAATGGGTCAACAACCCCTGCTGAAACCATTAGGGAAGACACTGTCCTTTCCACTGAACTTTCTGCGTTGACAGGATTCAAGGCCCAAATTACCTCCATACCAATGGGAAGTAACGGAAGGAAACGTGAGCGGGAGAGGAACAAGCTTGAAAACATACCTGTGCCCCAGGTTAGCTGTGCCTGAAGGGGACAGGCTTTATCTATGGACTTCTGTAAGTGGCACATATGAGCCCTTTGTTGAATTTACTATAACTTGAATGAGTCCCAGTCATGTTGAAGTATAGTCATTGTTGTGGTGATATTAGCAGTCAGAGCATTTTAGGAAATGAAGAAATGCAGGTGAATGTTCATGAGTGGATGAGTGTCATGAACAGCTGCATGGAAGTAGCTTAGGCCTTTCTTGCCCTTCCAACCTTCCACCATATGAGAACACAACGTCAGCACCATCTTGGCCACAGAGAACAGCCCTCCCAAGACACCAAAGGCAGCACCTCAACCTTGGACTTACCCAGCCTTCAGCTCTCTCAAGACAACAAAGATAGAACCTTGACCTTGGACTCCCTAGCTTTCAGCCCTCCAAAAACACTAACGACAGCACTTTGACCTTAGACTCACTAGCCTTCAGCCTGCCTAAGACACAAAAGACAGCACCTTGACCTTGGACTCCCCAGCCTTCAGCCCTTATAAGGTACCAAAGACAGTTTTTTGACCTTGGACTTCAGAACGGTAAGAACTAACTTCCTGGGCTGGAGAGATGGCTTAGCAGTTAAGGTCCTTGCCTGAAAAGCCTAAGGACTCATGTTCAACTCTCCAGGTCCCACGTAAGCCAGATGCACAGTGATGCAAGCATGCACAACTACAGTTCAATTGCAGTGGCTGGAGGCCCTGGTATGTCAATTCTCATTCTCTCTCTCTCTCTCACATAAAGAAAAAGGCCAGTCTGCTGGGTTTGCTTCAAAAGAAAAACTGACTTCCTGTTCTTTGTAAATTACCTGGTTTATATTTTTTTATAATATGAATGGATCACAACATGCTCCAAGCCGGTCTACACTTTCTGTATACTGCCCAGCACTGTTTGGATAAATCTGAAATGAACACACCACAGGCAAAATATGATTAAATGGAGGGTCAGGAAGATGAGTTTGAGTGCTTCTCACTGACTGTCCTCACAGTTTTTATTGAGATTCAGACAGTCAAAGCAATGAGGAATCGAAGCATGAGACAGATCACGAGTTCGCATCAGATCCAATCATGAGTTTGTTTGTTTATGTTTATCAGGAAATCTTTGGAGAAGTTGTGAGTTTCCTGCCCTCAAGAAGCTCCACCCCAGGCTCATAGTTTTCCATGTCCCCAGGCTTAGCCTGTGCAAAGATTAACCTTTGTCCAATTAACTTGATCTCTACAACTTCTCTCATTTTCAATCAGACTTCCTGGCAAAAATCACATGCAAGGACTATGTGGGTGCTCCTTGACGTGCCCACTCAGGCAAGAAAGCTTTCAACTGGCATGGGCATCACTGTGTGATTCCTTGGGCATCTTCCGGGCATGTCTGCTCTTCAGAGAGGTGCAGTGTTCACAGTGTCCATCTCCTTGTTCTCTCACTGTGAATTCTTTCTGGTGCTTATTTGGGTGGTGTTTGGAGATACTACCCACCTCCGCTGAACCCATAGACCTTTAATCAGTTACCACTGCTGAGACCTGAGTTCCCTTTCTTTACCAGAAGACTATCGTTCCACTTGCTGCCTGAAGTGTTCTGGAGGTGGTACTCAAAGGAGTGCTATCTAGAGCTCTGGTCAACATAAATGTGCATGACTCTGATCTTCACAGGGCTCCACATAATGAGCACCATGGGAAATTGGCAGACTTTCCATCCCATAGCTCTTAGTACCCTCCTCTGACAGGTTGCTCACACAGGGTTCCCCAAGCTGAGCCATCTCTGCAGCCTGCATCATGTATTTTTTTCTCAATTTTTATTAACATTTTCCATGATTCTAAAAAATATCCCATGGTTATTCCCTCCCTCCCTCCCCCCACTTTCCCCTTTGAAATTCCATTCTCCATCATATCCCCTCCCCTTCTCAATCAGTATCTCTTCTATTTTGATGTCATGATCTTTTCCTCCTCTTATGATGGTCTTGTGTAGGACTACCAACACAAGGGCACTATGAGGTCATGGATATCCAGGCCATTTTATGTCTGGAGGGAGCACGTTGTAAGGAGTCCTACCCTTCCTTTGGCTCTTACATTCTTTCCGCCACCTCTTCCGCATTAGACCCTGAGCCTTGGAAGGTGTGATCGAGATGTTACTCAGTACTCCAGTCACTTCTTTCCAGCACTATGATACCTTCTGAATTGTCCCAAGGTCACTGCCATCTGAAAAGAGAGATTCTCTACCCAAAGTGAGAGTAGCGTTAATATAAGGGTATAAATATTAAGGGGGGGGTTCCCCGAGCTGTCTGACAAGCACTGAGAGCTCCTCACGAAAGTCTGATCATCACATTTTTCTTACATTATCACCTTGCTGTGTGCTTTTCAGGAATAGTCAAGGAAGTCCCACTTGAGTACAAGCACATTGAGGAGTGACTGAATGGGGGAATCCCTGTGGTCCTCAAATGCAGTAATGATCACGTGTATACTGAGAAAGGCGGGCTTCAGACTCTAATTGCTACCCACAGCCTTCCAGAGACAGCTGTGTGCCATGGATCTACCAAAGTTCAAAGGGCATTGGCAACTTCCTGCTCTGAGAGAGCCTATGGTGGGCTGATGTGGTGGGTTCAAATGTAAAATGTTCCCCATGGCCTCATGTGTTTGTGATTAAGACTCATCCTTGATCTCCAACCAGTGCATCCTTTAGTATGTGGAGCCTTGCTGGAGGAGGTGTGTCACTGGGGGTGAATCCTGAGATCTTATAGTTCAGCCCCACTTGCCAGTGCCAGCCAGCTCGCTATTGCTGCTTCCTCAATGGTGCAAGCTGGCTCCCTACTCCCATTTGCTTTCTCTGCCATGGTGAAACTTCCCCTCAAAACTGTAAGCCAAAGTAAACCTTTTGCTGCCATCAGTTGCTTCTGGTTGTGTGTATTGTCCCAGCAATGAGATGGTGACTGCAACAGCTGAATAATGGCTCATAAAGATGTCACATTCTCATTCCTGAATCCAATGACCAGCCACTTATGTGGCAAGTGGAATGCAATTATGTCAAGTTTCTTATTGGGGGTTGGGAGGGTTGTTCTGGATTAACTAGGGAGCTCAGTCTTATAGAAGGGGGCAAGAGGAATCAGAGAAAAGATAAGGCCACGACAGGAGATAGATTGTGATTATGTGTCCTTAAGACCAAAGAAGAGGCCACAAGCCAACCAAGATGATAGCCACTACTAGTAGAAAGAGAAGAAAATAAATTACTCCCTAGGTCCTCCAGGAATATGGGCATAAAACTAAAATGAGACCCATATAGAGAAGAAATAGAGAAAGAAGGGAGGAGGAGTTATCTGACTAGTTAGGGGAGGATAGACTATTGAGGGGGTCATAGAGAGATAGGGGTTAGGGAAGGTAGGGAGGAAATTACACAAAAATTAAGACAACATGAATTAATTCCATAGAAATACTCATTCTGAGCCAGGTGTGGTGACACACACCTTAAATCTCAACACTCAGGGGGCAGAAGTAGGAGGGTCACCATCAGGTCAAGGGCCACCCTGAAAATACAGAGGGAATTCCAGGTTAGCCTGGGATAGAGTGGAACCCTACCTTGGGAAAAAAAAAAAAAGAAATCCTCATTCTGACTAGCATTCTACAAGCTATAACGAACAATAAATGGGGAGGTGGGATAGAATTTTGCCAGTAAATTGCTCCACCCAGCCAACTAGAATACTTGAATAGCAGGCAAACTCAACACCTAGATAGGATTACTTCTGTGGTTGGCTTGGAGTACAAGAGCTACACTTGACACCTTACACTCCTATTCTGAAGGTACATAGAGTTGGATTTCCAAGTCTAAGAGCACCACAGATAATTAGAAAACTCAAGCATCAAATCAACTCAGGATGCAAAAATTGATACATTATAATACTAGAAACACAAAGAATTAAGACACTATAACCCCACCAAAAATTATAAATCCATCAGAAATGACCCCCAACAGTTAGAGACTGTTAGATGAAATGCCTGACAAAGATTTCAAAAAAATGATTTTATCTATACTCAGACAAATCAAAGAAGGAATCAAAGAAGAAAACAAAGAAACTAAAGAAGAAAAAAACTCCTGAAGGAATTCCAAGAGAACACAGGAAACCAGCTTAATGAAATAAGGAGGACAATATAAGACATGAATAAGGAAACAGAAATACTGAAGAAAAACTGGTAGAAATTCTGGCACTGAAAATCACAGTTAGTCAAATAAAAAACTCTGTGGAAAGTCTCACTGGTAGAATGTATGAAGGAGAGAAAAGAATATCTAAACTAGAAGACCAGGTGGCAGATCTAATACAGTCCAACAAAGAGAAAGATAAGCTAATAGGAAGGTATGAGTGGGAATTTCAAGATATTCAGAACACTATGAAAAGATCAAACATAAGAATTCAGGGTAGCAGAAGAGAAGAATTTCAATCCAAAGGCATAGTAGATGTTTTCAACAAAATCATAGAAGAAAATTTTCCCCAAATTTGGAAAGAAAGGCCAATGCAAATACAAGAAGCTTTTAGAACACTAAACAGACAAAACCTGGGAAGAACCTCTCCTCACCATCTTATAATTAAACTACTAAATACACAACCAAAGAAAATTTATTGAAAGCAGTTAGAGAGAAAAAGCAAGTCACCTATAAAGGCAAGCCCATCAGGATCACAGCAGATTATTCAACACAAACTTTACAAGCCAGAAGGGTTTGGAATGATGTATTCCAAATTCTGAAAGACAACAACTGTCAATCAAGATTACTTTATCCTGCAAAGCTATCTATCCAAATTGATGGAGAAATAAGGACATTCCATAACAAAAACAGGCTAAAGGAATTTATGACAACTAAGCCAGCTCTACAAAAAATACTTGAAGGAATCCTTTTGCTGAAGAGAAAGCAAAGCACACACATGAGGAAACAGGAGAGTGATAACTAAGATCCCAGGCTCTGCTGTGTGACAGAAAGAGACACATGTTTTACTATCTAGCTAGTCTTTACCTTGATAAAATTAATTAACCTCTCTCAGCATCACTGTGCCAACAATAAAATGAAAATGATGATTGTATCTATGAGGTTGTTTTCAGATTTAAACATATAGAAATAATTTCATTCTGAATCATAGTAAAGACTCCAGTAGCTATTGTTATTACTTTTGGTCTTGAGCAGGTGTGATACATAAGAAATTCTGAAATGCTTTTGTATCTATTGTTGTAATTTATACTTAAAAGAAAAAAAAAGAGCACTCATGAATAGACTTGTTGCCAAAATTTATTTTCTGCCTGTGGTGTCTAGGTTTTCTGCTCTGTTATAATAGCTAAACAAAAGCCTGTATAAAAATTGAACATCCTGAAATTTATAGTTATTTTATATAGAGGCAAAACACATCTATTCTAAGAGAATAGCTTTTGTTATAACCCAGTTCCAGCTCAGAGTCTTGGGATTATGAAATCCAAGTCCTGACAAAACACTCATCCTGGGTTTCTAAATAAAAATCCCTGAAATAATTTTTTAAGATGAAATAATAAAAATTTTAAAAAAGACAAAGCCAGCCAGGAAAATTACAAGGAGCTGGCCAAAACAGCCCAGCCATCCTCCTCTACTTCTTTTAGGCTGTCTATAGTAGATTTGCTCATTATAGCACTCAGTTCTCCTCCTGGAGTCAGCCTAGTTCACTGCTGTTGGGAACACGAGAAGCTGGAGAAGCACAATGTCAAAACTGAGCAAGCGTGAGTCGACTCACGCCTCTACAGTGAGGAGTCCTCCTGAGTGCGTATGTCTGAGTTTTCCTGATAGAAGCCCAGAGACAGAGCTTTGGGAGTTTGCCCCCATGCTTTCTGCTCTTGCTGTAAGTTCTGAGCTTTCTTCCTCCTGTCATCTCCTGGGTGAGAGGAGCCACAGGTACTGTCAGGGCTGGTTCCTTCTGGAAACAGTGAGCAGAGAATCTATTGCCTTTTACTGTTTCCAGAGGCCACCCTCATTTCTTGTTCCCACTTCTTGCTTCTAGAATCACACCTCCTCCTCACTTCATCATTTGCCACCTTATAAAAGTTGCTGTGATCATATATGACCACCAGTCTTAGAGATTAGGACACAGGTATGTTTGGGCCATTATTCAAGCTACCATATCCCTCAGTACCTTTCACCCTTCTCGTGCCTTCAGAAGCCAGCCTCTTCGGGCTGCCTCATGTGCCCCACTTTGTGGCTTCCTGTTGGTTTTGGCCAATGAGAGTCGCATTCTCACTCCCTATACCGGCCTCACGGCAGGTCTGGTGGCTGCTCTATGCCCACAGCTCTGGAAATCACAATCCCTTTCCAAGTCCAGCTCTCTGCAGGCTCCAGCGGCATCCTTCCCTCTTCATGCCCTGTCAGGACTAGGTGCACCCATGGCGTCCTGCAGGAAGTGGAGGAGGGGGCTTTTGTCATGTCTTCCTGTCCACCCCGCCCTGCCCTGTCTCTTTTCTACTGACACCTGGATGATCCGACTGTTAACATGCATGTGCCATGTTTTTAAGTAAGTATCTATTCCAAAGAGATCTGGGGTTAGAGTGAGTGCACATGATACAGGAACATATGACAGGGAGCCAGATGATGTCTTCACCCAGTGACTACCAGCCTGGGTATTCACCAAAATAAGCATGGATTTCAAAAGAAATCACTTTTTGTTTGACAGACAAGGTGCTACTAGACAGTGTCTCAGATGTGCCCAGAGCTCTGGGCAATAAGTGGCACTGAGAAGAGGTGGGCATCTCTAGCAGAAGATGGGACCGGGACAGAGGGATCAGAGGAGAGGAGTTATTTACTATGGAGAAGTTCAGGTTCAGAATCAAATATGCCTGCCCTCAGAACTTCCTGGATCTGAGGCTGTGGGTAAACTCAGGCCCTGGGCTTCAGTTTTATCATCTGTAAGATAAGATTATAAGAGCATCCTAATTAAGATAAGGAGATAATATGTGAAATAAGTATGCACTATGCATGGACATTATTAGTAGGAATCCTCCCAATTTAACTTGGCTTCAGTTTCTTATCACTAAATTGCACACCCAACCCCAACTTTCCAAAATTCTATGTAAAGGACATGAAGAAACATTTTGCAATAGAGACACACAGATGGCAAGAAAACCCATAGGGAGGGATTCAGTATAACTAGCCCCAGGGACAGACACACTAAGACCATGATGAAATAAAACCAGACACCAGTCAGGACAGGTGAGATGTAAGAACTATAGTGACAACATCAGGTGCTGCTGAGGACATGGTGGGGTTGTAAAACAGTAGAGCTGCTGTGAAAAGTAGTTAGGCAATGTCTCAGAGTGAGACACACACTTGACAAATGACTCAGCAGTACATACTCCTAGGCATTTAACTAGAGAAATAAATATTCACATCCATGCAAACGCACTCATGTGACTGCTTATAGAAGCGCTAGAGCCTTAAACTGCAAACAATCAAATGCTCCTTAGTGAGAAAACTACATCTATTCATGGCTTAACATCTCCACACTAAAGCTCCTATGCTAAATTGTAATTCTTCCAGACATACTCCTTCTTATACTAGACCTATATGTAGAAGCTTACTTCCCCCAGGGCAAAAGCCTTCTTTTTATACCAGAATACACCTCAACTGAGCCTTTCAATGTCACGAGGAACCTAAAAATCTTCCTTTTAAAATTTGACAAATCCAATTCCAAATGGTTCCAAAACTCATCCTGGACCTCATGACTCCCACCTGTTGTTATTTCTTAATAGCTACTTTTGATTCTTATATCCATAGACTCCTACTGTAGTCTGTCCACTACTCCAGACCACATAGACTCTATCGCTTTAGGAAGTTCTGCTGCCAGGCACCACAGACAAGTGGGAAAACCAGGATGTTGCCACCTGAGCTATGGTCTTGGGTCCTATCTATGAGCAAGACATCCCCTCCACCTTAGAGACCTTGAGGAACCATTTGTCAAACTCAAAATCTTGAGGGGAATTCAAGGGCATTCATCTGAATGAAGTAAATCAATTTCAAAAGATCACAGATTGTGTGAACATTTACATGACATCCTCATTCTGACAAATTAGAGGGATGGAAATCAGATCCATAAATGCCAGGGGTTAGGGATACAGCTAAGTGCCACCATTGAAGGGGAACATCTGGAGAGTTTTGTCATGACACCCCAGCTATGTGCTTTACATTGAGGTAGTTGGTACACATGTCTCTGTGTATGATAAGATGACCTTCAACTATAGACAGTCCCCAGTGTATGATGACTCCACGTACAATGTTTCTACTTTATGGTGATTTAAAAGTCATATACATTCAGTAGAAACACTGCTCCTAATTTTGGATTTGGTCCTGGGCTAGTGCTATGAGGTACCGTCCTGGGATGTAGGGTAGGATTGGCAAACAACAGCTACCACAGCTCCACAATCTTGAGGGGAACAATAGGTACCCTTCGCAGTTGCTGTTGCTTAACCAGAATGGCTGGTAGGTTAAGTGGAGTCAAAGTAACGTTACACAATATTTAAGCTTACAGTGAATATGCTTTGGAATGTAACTCAATTGCAAGCTGAGATTCTCTGCAAACATGTTCTCTGCATCATTGTTAATCCCTTGGTTTTTATACTATAGCATTATCATGTAAGATACAAATATTGTGGTAAACTAGGTGTAGTAGTCAACTTCAACATCACTGGGATGAACTTCCAGACCAGTCACAGTTATGGGAGGAAGGGATGTATTGAAGCAGGGGAAGTCTCATAATGGCAGAAGAAACTGGCCTGCTTTCACAGGTCCAAGCAGAGAAAGAGAGAACAGCCACGAGCCTAAGTCCAAAAGCCACATCACATAGCACACTTAGGAACTCGAGTCAAAGCTCAGGCACATTCATTAGAATGGAATTCTAAATTCATGCCCACAACTTAGGGCTGGACCCTAGGATCCACCCAGTGACACATCCTCCAGCAAGGTAGCTGCATATCTACATTACAAACTTTAATAAAATCCTGAATATATTGGGGAGCCATCCATTTAAACTACCACACTCCACCCCTGGCTCCAATAGATTCATAACCATCTCACATTGTAAATTGTACACAGTCCAATTCAAAGGTCCTCACAGTCTTTACCAACTTAAGATAGTCCCAAAGTCCTAAGTCTCATCTGAGATTTAAGATTGTCTCCTAGATGTGAGTCCTGTAAAATCGAACAACTTAGACACTTCCAACATATAGAGGCACACAGTAAATGTTTTCAACTGCTATAAGGCATAGCAAGGAGAGCCTGAAACAATGCAAACTCAATAACCATCAAGCAAACATCAAACATCTGAAGTTCAAGTCCAATATCATAACCAGTGACTGACAGTCTCTGGATTTTCCAATTCCACTCCTTCAGCGGGGCTAAGTAGCCAGGGAAAACTTCCATCCCTAGCCAACAGCCTCCAGTGATAGCCCTTGCACAGTCCTGGTATATCCAAAACATCTTTGGGTCTCCACTGAAAACCATGGTTTATCTTCCAGTGGACTTGCCAACCTATTCCTGAGGGTGATCATGCCCTGTTTATATGCCATGTCTCAGTAGTGGCTCCTGAAACTGGGCATTTCATGACCACTCCATGTGTTTTTCATGCTTCTGAAACCAATACCACGTGTGTAGGACATATTCATATTCTGAATTCAGAGATGAAATAAATCATGGCCTTGAAGAGCAGTTTCCTTCTCCAGTCAACTCCCCAAAAGAATTTGCATTGCTATCACAGTCTTTACTCAGGCATACTTTCCATCGTTCTAATGTAAAGCATTTGGGTCATCTTCCTTAAGATTGCTGATGTTTTTGACAACAGCAGCTTCAGTGACCTAAATCCAGTCTCTGTGCCAGAAAATTTTAAACTTGCTTGAATTTTTCCAACTTAAATCTCTCAGCTCCATATCTTTAGCCAAGCACATCTGCACATTACAAATTTAATCTTGATCAAACTCTCTGGACTTGGGCAGCAGAATGCAGTCAGCTCTTATCCCAGTAGCCCCGTTCCAACAAAATATTCTGCAGTCTTTTCTTCCCCTTAGAAAGCTCATAAGCCATACCTTCAAATACAGTTCTCTCTGCACTTAGAATTTTCAAACTCTCATCAGAATAGTTCATAATACTTGGCTTACCACTCCAGATGGCATCTTCAGTTGCAAGCACCAAGTTTCTTATTCCTCCAGCACACCAGTTCCAAAAGAAAACCAAAATCCACATGGTCCAATTCATCTCAGCATTCTATCCCACTCCTGGTACCAATTCTGTAGCACTCAACTTCAATATCACTAGGATGAACTTCCAGACCACTCACAGTTATGGGAAGAAGGGATTTATTGAAGCAGGGTAAGTTCCATAATGGCAGAAGAAGCTGGCACACTTTCACAGGTCTAAGCAGAGAAAGAGAAGAGTCACAAGCCAAAATGCAAAAGCCATACCACAGAGCACACTTAGGAGCTCCAGGCAAAGCTCAGGAACTTTGCATATCTTTAGACTGGAATTCTAAATTCACCCCCAAACTTAGAGCTGGACCCTCAGATTTGCCCAGTGACACCTCCTCCAGCCAGGTGGCTACAGATCTAAAGTACAAACTTCAATAAAATCCTGAATATATTGGCAGGGGGATCTATTTAAACTACCATACTAGGTGAAAGGCAGGAAGAATCATTGTCATATTTTTGCAACTCTCTATGGATATATAATTACTTTAAAATAAAGATGCTTAAAGCAAACAGTAGCTGGTTGGGGGAAGCAGTATATAGGCCCAGTTGAATGTGAAGTAAGTCTACTTACTTCTTGAGTCCACTGTGCTAGAACAAAATCAGACACAAACCCAGCCTCAGAGCCCAGGTAGGGTTCACCTGCAACTAGCCTCTAGTCAAGTTTCTGTTCCCTAACAGAACAGAAAAAGCTAAGTAGCATAGTCACTCTTCCCCATGACAAACACCACAGGGGACCTCCAAAACATAAAGAGTCAGTAAATAAGAATCTCAGGTTTCCTTATACCCAAGCCACAATTTGAACCTGGTTCATTTGATTCTTTTTTTTTTTTTTTTTTCATTTGATTCTTAAGAGAGACAATGCACTGCTGTGTGAATAGTGCTATTTCAGGGGGATGGAGGGAACTGTGGGAGCATTAAGTTTAATAAGTAGATACCTGGGTCCTATTGGTTGGAATGTTCACTGTCCAGAGGATGTCCATCAACTAAGTTGTAAGGATATCTGGTCTTCATTTTGATCAGGTGTGATAAGACACACAGACCTGAAAATGAATGTTATGAAGGGAGGCATCTTTACTCACAGTTTCCTGGAAATGGGGTCAGGTAGAAGTGGGGAGCAAGAGTAAAATGGAGTGTGTGTGTGTGTGTGTGTGTGTGTGTGTGTGTGTGTGTGTTACCATGATTAGCAGAACTGCAACAAAACAAGGAAATCAGTTGAGACTCTGGCTTGTGGGACAATCTCAGCAGTTCTGGGGTGGGTTTGTCCCTAGTTACCTGGTATTTGGCTCTTGGGTAATCGGGGCAGACGAGCCAGTAGGAGGTGGTTGAGGCCATGGGCTCTGGCTAGGTTGGTTTGGAAAGCCCTTTACTATCTCTAGATATTGGCCAGCCCTGGGAGTGGCAGTTCCTCCAGGGTTGGCAAAACCCCCAGACATCAGAGTATCAAGTATAGAAGCTAGAAAATGTGGTTATTACAAAAGTCTAGGAAAGGGGAGGTGTGGTTAATGAAAACAACTGTGAGCTAACATCAGAATCCCACAATGAGAAGAATCCATTTTCAATGGGGAATTCTGTCTGGGAGAAGCCAAGCTAGGTTCTTCTGCCCCTTTCTGACATTTCTGCTAATATTTAATTGGCAAGAAATCTGACAGTCACCACTGAGGATAAGTTGCTCCTCTGCTCCCTTCCTCCACTGGCCCCTCAGCTAAATCTCTGCACATTCTCCCAGGGCATTCATGCATGGGCAGAGAGAGGGAAGACTCCTACTGCCCTTGACCTGATGGGCTGTGGCTAGCCCTCACTGGCTGATACCCAACCTAGAAAGCAGCCAAGTGCCCAGAGCTACTCTATACTCCCACAGCCTTGACTTATGACCAACAGAACAGAATGTTCCCTGTGCCCACAGACCAAATAAAGGCAGAGCAAAATGGTGGCCTTAGGGCATGACTGTTTAATAAACCAACAATCCATGTGCCCTGTCAAGATGTTCTCGTAGACAAAAGTTCCAACAAAAATCCTCACAACACAACTCCTCTTTTCCCCTAAGTCAGGATCAATCCCTAAAGAATGACCCTGCCTAGAAACCTGCCTGCCTTTCTTATTTCCTTCTTCCTTCACTCCCTCCTTGCCTCCCTCCCTTTCTTCTTCTTTTCCTTCCTTTCTGTCTCCATTCCTATCTTCCTTCCTTCTTTCTTCTCCCTTCTCTGCCTCTCGCACCAACTGGGCTATTATTTATTGAGTACTTATACATGCCATTCATCTCAGTACTATTTCTCACTTATTCCTTACATCAACCTACAAGTTAAGTTTTCTCTTGAGCCTAAGGATGTGGCAAAGTTGGCAGAGGACTTGCCTGGCACGGTTTGGTCCACAGCACTGCATAAACTGGGAGTGGCAGAGTCAGGTTCAAGGTTATCCTCAGATATATAGATACTTCAAGGTGAGCCTGGACTCCATGAGACCCTGTCTCAAAACCCTCCCCCCCACAAAATAGAAACAAAACCAAAACAACTATTTTTATTTCTATCATACAGACAAGAAAGCAAGTTTAAGAAATAGTTACTTGGGCTAGTTCATTTATCAGGTTCAACATAGGTTCTTGTGTTCTTTCTCATAGCCAAAAAGCAATGCTTTGCTTTGGCCAATGATGGACCACATATATGATGGTGGGTCCTAATGGATTATGATGGTGAAGATGCTGTCACCTGGACACTGAGGAATCAAGCTCGACTTAGCTGGATGCCTCATCCTCCCTGCTGACTATCTATCATAGTAACAGAAGGTGCTATGCAGCCTGCTGGGGGAGAAAAAGTCATCAAGAGTTTTAACCAGCAAGCTACACAACTGGCCAGCCAGGCAAGATGTGCCCACTAGTATAATAGTGACATGTCTATTATGGGGAAACCAACTGCTCTCTAATTGGATTTGGGGCCTACTCCATGATTGGAAGTTCCTACCTGGAACTGAAAACCTAACTAAAGAGTCTATGGTTTGGAAGGTCATAACGCCTAGGAGGGAAGCTACCCTTATTGTTGGGCTTAATAGATATATTGTGCCCACCAGATTGCCCTCTAAACAGGGAATGAGAAAGAGAAATTCCATCTCCTGCCCCCAAACTATGAACACCAGACAGTTGTACCACTATTTTTTGTTGTTGTTGTTTTGTTTGTTTTTTTGAGTTAGGGTCTTGGTCTAGCCCAGACTGACCTTGAATTCACTCTGTAGTCTCAGGGTGGCCTCACACTCATGGTGATCCTCCCACCTCTGTCTCCCAAGTGCTGAGATTAAAGTTGTGCACCACCACACCAGGCTAATTGTAGTTTTTTGCATCTGGCTTATGTGGGTGGCTTGAGAATTGAACCTGGGCAGGTAGGCTTTGCAAGCAAGTGCCTTTAACTGCTGGGGCATCTTCTCGACTCCATATAGTGTGTATCCCATGGCCACTTTTCACTTATGATATTTATTCATGACATCTCTTTAAATTGACTTTAATTTTTTAAAGGTCTGTAGCTTTCTATGGCTGGGATGGTTTAGTGGTTAAAGGCACTTGCTTGCAAAACCTGTCAGCCTGAGTTTGATTCCCCTGTACCCACCTTAAGCCAGACACACAAAATGCACATGCAACTGGAGCTCATTTGCAATGTTAAAAGGTCCAGGTGTGCCCATATTCTGTGTGTGTGTGTGTGTGTGTGTGTGTGTGTCTCCAATAAATAAATAAAAATATTAATTATATATATTGCTTCCTCTGAGTGATTTAAAAAGCTTAGAGCTTATATACTATTTAGATTTTCTAGTGCTTATAAAAATGAATATATAACAATGAACATTTTTAAATGCTTGCATATCACCTCCATGCCTGTTATGTTAGTGTCCATCTCCTGACTAACATGACGACACTTTTGGATGTGAACCCTGGGCAACAAGATGTGTAAGGTACATGATTGGAGGGGGAGATCTCTTGATCCTTAGGAAATTGGGTGAGCCCAGGTATGTGCCTCAAAAATGCCCAGAAGAAGGAAAAATTGGCGAGTGTAAAGCAAGGCAGTAAAAGCTTATGGCCTTGTGTACAGCCCCAGGGCTCACAGAGACATTGTGCTCTGTAACTGCTGCTTGGAGACTGCCTGAGTAAAAATGGCCTTCAGGGTTGGAGAGATGGCTTAGCGGTTAATTAAGTGCTTGCCTGTGAAGCCTAAGGACCCCGGTTCGATTCCCCAGTACCCACGTAAGCCAGATACACAAGGTGGTACATACATCTGAAGGTCATTTGCAATGGCTGAAGGCCCTGGTGCGCCCATTCTCTCTCGCTCTTTCTCTCTCTCCCTCTTTCTCTGTCTCAAATAAATAAATAAAAATAAATGAAAAAAGAAACGGCCTTCAGAGATACTGCTGCACACATACGCAAGTTCATTCCCTTCGGGACACCTTGACCTTTGAATATCGTAGATACAAAATGACCCAACTTGTGATAAGAACACACACATGCCCTGAGCTATTTGGGTTTGCTCTGTCTACAAACCAGCATGGCCTCAAGGGAAGGCAAACACAGTGGGGGCAGCGAATGTGGGTTCAGAAAGGCCACAGGGAAGTACGTGAGGAGGTGCAAGAGGAGACAGGTTGCTGGGGCTGGGGGAGACTTCAGCAAGGCAGACACAGCCGATTGCTTCCTGCACAGATAGGAGCATGCATGAGACAATGTTCATTTTTTTTTTTAAGGTTAGCTAGAAAAGATTGCTCTACACGTGCTCTTAATTTTAGAGTGTTGACAATCCAAATGAAAAGAGGTAGAGGGAGAAATCTCTAAAGCAGGCACAATGTGAACCAAATCCAGCCCATAGGATTCCAACTGAAATCTCTGTATTTGAACCTTGGGTCTTAGTTTATTTTTATGCAGAGATAAAACTTTATGCACTCTACTTAAAACCTAAGCACTTGGGCTGGAGAGATGGCTTAGCAGTTAAGTGCTTGCCTGTGAAGCCTAAGGACCCCGGTTCAAGGCTCGATTCCCCAGGACCCACATTAGCCAGATGCACAAGGGGGCGCACGCGTCTGGAGTTCGTTTGCAGTGGCTGGAAGCCCTGGCGCGCCCGTTCTTTCACTCTCTCTCTCTCTCTCTCTCTCGCCTTCTTTCCCTGTCTGTCACTCTCAAATAAATAAAAATAAACAAACAAAAAACACTTTTTAAAAAAAACCTGAACACTTGTCAGGGAGGCCTGGCTGTCCCCAAGTTACAACCAGGAGCAAGTCAGTCTTGTGGTTAAGAAAGGAAGACGCAGGATCCTTGGCTGTGTGGCCTCTTCATCTCGCTGTTCCCATGTCAGTAAAGCAAAGTTGAACATGATGGCCGCCTATGGGAAGGGGGCATCTAATAATGATAGCTTTGTCTCCTAGGTAGTCAGCCAGGGACTAGCCTATAGAAACATAGATGCCACTCTGCCCCAGAGGGGGACTAGAACTCCAGTCTGATTCAGTCTCATCCAAGACAGCTGCTAGCAACAGCTTTGCGAAGCTTTCACCGGGCTTGGCACCCATGGGTGGGACCCTTCCTGAGTCTAGCTCTTCCTAGATCCAGCAACCAATCAAGATCCTTTATATACATTTAAACTTGGCAGTGAGGCCAAGGACTTGATCCACGCCTTCACATGACATATCACTGGTTTCCTCACCAGCTGGGAAAGGCAACTTCTCTGGGCTTTTGCACATTTTTTGTTTGTTTGTTTTTGTGCCTCTTACCTCAACTCTCCCTAAAATAAACCTCATAACTTACCCTTCTCTATATTCACACTTTTCAATTCTTTGATAACTTGGACAAGTCCTGAGGCTTGAGAGACGTGAGTCCAGGGGTCTTTTATATCATCATGAAGATCTAATCCCTACCAGAACTCCAGTCGCAAAACACTAAGTGCCAAGAAAGACCCCATTGGGCACATGGTAAGCACTCAAAAGAAAAAAAAAAAAGATTGGTTCATTTCCAAATATTTTTTTTTTTTTTTAGTGTAGAGTCATTGTACAAAATGATGGATTTCATTGTTTTATTCAAGCGTATCATGATTCTGACCTAACACCTCTGGCTATTTCCCTTTCCTGTTCCCACTTCTGGATGGCCCTCTTCCTGTACTGAAATAGCCCCCATATCTTGATGTTATGTGTGTATGGGGAGGAGGGCCATTGGTTCTGTTATAGTTACGCAGCTCATAGATGACAGAGCCCAGGTCGGCTGAAAGCAAAAGTGTCACTCTTTCCCCCAGACCAACATGCATCTCTCTCCCCTGAAGAACAAGCTATGTGACCTGCAGGCTCATGACAAGTTTCACATTGTGCTTAAACTGAGTTTCCAAGGAAGTTGCTCTGATGCCTATTTAACGGGGGTCATGGTCATTGCATTGCCCACAGGCTCCAATGACAGCGCTGTGCGCGGCCACAGGAAGAGCTGAGTGGGGGGAAGATGTGTGGGCTTCGAGACGGTTCCCAACTGCATGGCCTCCCTTCTCTGGGCCTCAGTCTTCTAGTCTGAGAGATGAGTGTCACAGCAGCAATTGCAACAAATTGTAACAAAGCAAAAGCTCCAAGAAAGTACATAGAAAACACTCTCTAGAACTTGAGTCGTGCCATTGTTGCTAGTGTGGGAGCTGGTATATACTGCGGTATGGTAATGAAGCCAATGTTTCTCAGTGGCTTGATGAAGCCAGCCTAGCGCACTAAAGGGATTAGAGGAAAGGGGAGAAGGACAGGGGTCAGTTTCATTTTGAGGTGCTGATAGACTAGAGTAGGAAAGCCGCGGTATCTCCTTCACAAAGAGGAAAGGAGCCCGGGCCTCCAGCTTTCTCATGGAGCACTTGGCTATTGTTAATTAATTGTTAGGCAAGGAATTGTGGGGATACTGAACTCAAGTAGACAGACTTTTTTTTTTTTTTGAGAAATGTTGTCTAGGGGCTAGAGAGATGGCTTACTGGTTAAGCGCTTGCCTATGAAGCCTAAGGACCTCTGTTTGTGGCTCGATTGTCCAGGACCCATGTAAGCCAGATGCATAAGGTGGTGTACGCATCTGGAGTTCGTTTGCAGTGGCTGGAGGCCCTGGTGCACCCATTCTCTTTCTCTCTCTCTCTCTCTCTCTGTCTCTCTCTCTCTGTCTGTCTGTCACTCTCAAATAAATAAAAATAAACAAAAAAATTTTAATGTTGTCTATAAATAGCACACTTAGAACTTGTACATTTTATCGTATATTTAAATGAAAACAACCACAAGCAAAAGGTGAGCTGTAACTTACAACCTGCATGTGGGTGGGGTGTATTCTTCTGTGTGAAACTTATTCTGAAGTGCACCCCATGCCTTCCAGGTGGATAGATGTACAGAAAGAAAGCTACATGGAAAGACAGGTGTTAGAACATAAGTATTCAATATGTGACTGCTCCCCAGAAAATTCTTGCAAGTTTTAAAAATATTTTTATTTATTTGTTTATTTGCAAGCAGAGAGAGGGAGTGGGTGAGCACACCAGGGCCTTTAGCCACTGCAAATGAACTCCAGGTGCATGTGCCACTTTGTGCATCTGGCTTTACGTAGGTATGGAGAATTGAACCGAGACTTTGCAAGCAAGTGCCTTAACTACTGAGCCATCTCTCCAGCCCAAATTCTTGGAATGTTTTTACATCTTTTGAATACTATTTAGAAAAAATATATATTGGGAAATGCCTACAAAATAATTTTAATGACAGGGAAAAAATTACAGTGTCAGCAGGAAACACAGAGTAAATGACCTCATCTAAATAAGCTCCTCTATCGCGATGGACTGAAGACATTCAAGAAAACTCCAAAGAAGGAGAGGGAGGAGGAAAAGAGGGAGTGAGTGAGAAAGACGGGGGAGGAAGATATCTAGCCTTTCAGAATTGTCTCTTCTGTGCAGGGAATTTCCTCAGGAAAATATCCCTCTGGTTACTATTAACATGCATGGGAGAGTGGGGAGGGGAGCTGGCAGTAAGCTGCAGGCAGAATGTGTTCGGGGAGTGAGAAGAGGGGAGAGAAGGGCACTAGTGGATAGGAAGCAGGGCTGGGGAAAGATGAACCTTTTTTTTTTTCTTTCTATGATGAACCATTTATGATGCTTAAGCATAGTACTGATAGTCATTTCCACAAATAATTAGATCTTGGGGTTTGAGAGATGGCTCAGCAGTTAAAGTGCTTGCCTGCAAAGCCTAGTGACCCTGGTTTGACTCCCCAGCACCCATGTAAAGCCAAATGCACAGGGTGGTGCAGTATCTGAAACCTGTTTGCAGTGGCTAGAGGCCCTGGCATGCCCATTCTCTCCCTCTCGCTTTCTCTCCCCCCCTCTCTGTCTCTGTCTGCATCTCTTAGAAAGATAGAAAGAGGGAGAGAGAGAAATAAAAGGAAAGAAGAGAGAGATAAAAAGGAAAAAAGAAAGAAAGAAGGAAGGAAAAAAGGAAAGAAAGGAAGGAAGGAAGAAAGAAAGAAAGCAAGGAAGAAGGAAGGAAGAAAGAAAGGAAGGAAGGGGGACTAGACAGATAGCTTAGCTCTTAAGATACTTGCCTGCAAAGCCTAACGACCCAGGTTTGATTCCCCAGGACCCACATAAGCCAGATGCACAAGGTGGCGCATGTGTCTGGAATTCGTTTCCAGTGGCTAGAGGCCCTAGCACACCCATTCTGTTTCTTTCTCACACTTTCTCTCTGCCTCATTCTCTCTCATAAATAAATGAAAAAAAAAGAAAGAATTAGGTCATTTTGGTTAAGAATATACTGTAACATTGTCTCCGTGAAAAATATGGGAGAGATAGGTCTTCACCGACATCACACACATCTTTTCTGCCTGGAGTAGGCTTCACCCCACACCAGCCCTCATGCAGGGCCAAGAGAAGATATGCGTAGGAGTGGGGTGGCGCTCAACATTACCAAGCTTCCCTGTAGGCCCTTAATGGGTCCAGCTGCTGACTGAGGCCACTCACACAGCAGCAGGACATGTGTGACCAGAGCCATACGGGGTGGGATAGACCAACACTGTCCAGTGTCAGGGGCTGGAAGGACGCAGATAGGCAGCAAAAGGGAGACCGGCAACCCTGCTTGCATCTCAGGCCAGGAACTTCCTTTGCTAGGCGAGGAGATCTCAAACATAGCCGTATGACAGCTTTGAGAAGAGGAATCTCAGATGCCGATCTCACAAGAAGCCAGGGGACAAGCAGCAAATTAAGTAATGTCAGGGTCTTCTGTTTTTCTGAGCAGAGGCAACCTCTGCCCTCACGACTCCTCTCAACCACTCAAGACAAGAGATGAGCTGGGGTCTGGAGTCCGGGGAGGATGTATTTGGACTTGTTGGAACACAGTTAGGCTAACCCGGGCTTCTGGAGCCTAATGAGGAGGAAGCATTTTGCTTTATCTTGGCCCCAAGCCATGGGTGATCAAATATCTCTGGATTTGGTGCTTAAGTTGGTAGCTCCACTTGTAGGAAACATTACGCAGAGCACCTAGCTGGAGCTGACACCTCACAGGTGTGTAGCATCCCTCACCTATCACACTCATGAGCAGCAAAAAAAAAAAAAAAAAAGGCATGGAAGATGTATTGAGTTCCATCTTTAATGACTTTTTAAAGTATTTTATTTATATTTATTTATTTATTTACTTAAAAGAGAGAATGGGTACGCCAGGGCCTCCAGCCACTGCACAGGAAATCCAGACATTGTACATCTGGTGTTCTGTGGGTACTGGGGAAATCAAACTCAGGTCCTTAGGTTTTTCAGGCAAGCACCTTAACCGCTGAGCAGGAACTCCCTGCTGTGGAGCAGGCCTCAAATCCAGTCAGAGAGAAGGTGGTTTCCCCCATAACAGACGTGCCGCCATCTCACCAGTTGGTCCATTCAGCCTGGCTTCCAGCTGTGAAACTTGCTGGGTCCGCTGCTGTTAAGAGCGTTGATGCATAGATCTTTCCAGCACTGTCACAGCCAGTCAACAGGGAGGATGCTTGCAGCTCAGCTCCAGCTTGATTTCTCAGTATCCTGCAGCACAAGCCTGTGAAGCCTTGGGCAACAGAGCCTTAACGTCTAGTTCTGGTGGGGCAACCAAGAGTCTTGGCGATAGCCTGTAATGATTTTCACTCCAACTTAAATACAAACATGAAAATTTAAAGCTAGGATCCAGATATGAAAGAGAACATGCAATGTTTGCTTTTCCTAGTCAGGGTTGTCTCATATAGCGTAATTATTTTTTTTCCAGATCCATCCATTTTCTTACACATTCTATAACTTCTTTTTTTTTTTTTTTTTTTTTTTTTTCCTTTTGCGATGGAGAGAGAACGGTGCATCAGGGCCTCAGCCATTGTAATCGAACGCCATATGCTTGCGCCACCTAGTGGGCATGTGCGGCCTTGCGTTTGCCTCACCTTTGTGCATCTGGAGAGTCAAACATGGGTCCTTAGGTTTGGCAGGGAAGCACCTTAAGGGGTAAGCCATCTCTCCAGCCCTATAACTTCATTTTTATTCACAGCTGAATAAAACTCAACTGTGTGTATGTACCACATCTTCATTATCCACTCATTAGTTGATGGGTATCTAGGCTGATTCCATTTCCTGACTGTTGTGAATAAAGCAGCCAGTGAATCAACATGGATAAGCAAGTATTTGTGTAGTACTATATAAAGTCCTTTGGCTCTATGTCAAGCAATGGTAGACCTGAGTCACATGAGAGTTCTAGCTTTTGGAGAAAGGTCAACATTGATTTAAATAATGGGTACTCCATTTTACACTCTCACCAAGAATAGATGTGGTACCTGGCATGGTGGCGCACACCCTTAATCCCAGCACTCAGGGAGGCAAAGTTAGGAGGATCGCCATGAGTTCAAGGCTACCCTGAGACTATATAGTGAGTTCCAGGTCAGCCTGGGCTAGAGTGAGACCCTACCTCGAAAAACAAAACAAAACAAAACAAAACAAAACAAAACAAAAAAGATGTGGGTTCCTTTTCCCCTCACAGTCTCATCAGAATTTTTTGTTTGATTTCTTGATGATAGCCCTCTGACTAGAGTGAGATGGAATTTCAAAATAGGATTAATTTGCATTTCCCTGATGGAGAAAGTTGTTGAACAATTTTTAAATATTTATTGGCCATTTGTATTCTTTTGAGAACGCTCTATTTAGTTCCATAACCCAATTTTGATTGGTGTTGTAATCAGGTTCGTATTGCTGGCAGAAAGCCACTGACCAAGAGCAGCTTGTGGGGAAAAAAAGGTTTATTTTGGCTTACAGACTCGAGGGGAAGCTCCATGATGGCAGGGGAGAACAATGGCATGAGCAGAGGGTGGACATCATCCCCCTGGCCAACATAAGGTGGACAATAGCAACAGGAGAGTGTGCCGAACACTGGCAAGGGGACACTGGCTATAACACCCATAAGCCCACCCCCAACAATACACTGCCTCCAGGAGGCGTTAATTCCCAAATCTCCATCAGCTGGGAGCCTGACATTCAGAACACCTAAGCTTATGGGGGACACCTGAAGCAAACCACCACAATTGAATTGATTTTATTTAATTTAGTTTTTTTATATTTTGAGTTCTTTGTTCTAAATATTATCAGATGTATGGCTATGAAAGATTTTCTCCCATTCTCTAGGCTGCCTCTGTCCTCAACTTACAGGTTTCTTTTGCTGCACAAAAGCTTTTTAAATTTCATGATGCCCCATTTACTGATTGACCTTGCTTCCTGAGTGGCTGGCATCTAATTCAGAAACTCCTTACCTGTGCCTATGTGTTGAAGTGTTTCTCCTTCCTTTTCCTATAGCAGTTCAGGGTTTGAAGTCATAAGATCTTTGAGCCACTTGGAGTTGGTTCTTGTGCATGGATAGAAATGAGACTCTAGTTTCATTCTCCTATGTATAGCTGTCCAGTCTTCCCAGCACCATTTGTTAAAGTGACTAACTTTTAATATTGTTTTGCATTTTTCTCAAAAATAAGATGGCTATAGCTACATTGGTTTATATCTTGGTCTGCTAGTTTCTGCCATTGACCTACATTTCTATTTTTATGCCAGAACCATGCTGTTTTTGTTACTATAGCTCTGTAATATACCTTTAAATCAGATATGATGATACTTCCAATCATATATATATATATATATATATATATATTCAAGATTGTTTGGCCATATGAGCTATGTTTCCAAATGAATTTTAAGATTGTTTTAATATGCTTTGTTATGTGAATCCATCTGGGCCTGGACTTTTGGGGCAGAAGAGACATTTTTTATAACTATTCCTCTCTCACTGCTGCTATAGGTCTGTTTAAATGGTTTGTCTCATCTTGGGTTAAATTTGTTAAGTCATATGTATCTGGAAAGCCATCTGTCTCTTTGAGAGTTTCCAATTTAGTACAGTATATGCTTTTAAGGGGTGTCCTTTTGATTTTCTGAATTTCTTTGGTATTTGTTGTAATGGCTCCCTTTTCATCTCTGAATTTGTTAATTTGCATTTTCTCCTTCTCTCTTTTTTTAAAAAAATTTTTATTCATCATTTGAGAGAGAGAGAGAGAGAGAGAATGGGCACTCCAGGGCCTCTAGCTACTGCAAACAAACTCCAGGCTCATGCACCACCTTATGCATCTGGCTTACATGGGTCGTGGGGAATCGAACCAAGGTCCTTTGGCTTTGCAGGCAAGCACCATAACCACTAAGCAATCCCTCCAGCTCCTTCTCTCTTTCTTTTGACTATTTTCAACACTAAGATTTAAATTTCAGTCAATTGGTAAGTTTGACAATTTATCAATCTTGCTTACCCTTTAAAAGAACAAGGCCTTTGTCCTTGATAAATTGCATTGGTTTTATTTCATTAATTTTTACCTTGATCTTATTTCTTTCCATCTGCTGATTTTTGGGTTGACTTGCTCTTTTTTATCCAAAGCCCTAAGATATGTCACTATGTTCTTTATTTGAGAGTACGCTACTTTATTTATGTATTTGTTTGTTTGTTTGTTTGTTTATTTATTAGAGGGAGAGATCATGTACCAGGGCCCCCTGCCTCTGCAAACAAACTCCAGGTGCATGTACCACTTTGAGCATCTAGTTTTACATGGTTACTAGGGAACTGAACCTGGGCCGCAGACTTTGTAAGCAAGTGCCTTTAACCACTGAGCCATCTCTCCAGACCCATGATTTCTTTTTTTTCAAGGTAGGGTCTCACTCTGTCCCCAGGCTGACCTGGAATTCACTCAAGATGGCCTCGAACTCATGGTGATCCTCCTACCTCTGCCTCCTGAGTGCTGGCATTAAAGGTGTGTACCACCATGCCCAGCTCCCATAATTTCTTAATATAAGTGCTTAGAGCCATAAGCTTCCCCATTAGGACTGCCTTCATTGTATCCCATATGTTTTTGTATGTTGCTTCTTTTTTTCCCATTATCATTTTATTCTACGATTTTTTTTAATTTTCTTCCTGGTTTCTTCCATGACCCATTCATCATTCAATAGTGCACTTTTTAATATCCATGAGTTTATGTATGCTCAATAGTCTTTCTAGCTGGTGACTAGTAGCTTTGTTCTATTGTGATCAAATAGAATACCAAAAAAAAATTATTTCAATTTTTTAAAATTTGTCATTATTTGCATTACATCCTGATATATGATCTATCTAGAGAAAAGTCTGTATATCATAGTGAATTAATAGTCTCTTTGACTCAACAATGGTTGGATAAACAAATGAGGCTTGTGTGGAGTACACTTGAATTTCAATTACTTAGAAATGGGAAGAGATGTGTTGTAGGTTCAGATAGGGACTACTTTTAACTTTGTAAAAGGTAGAGGTGGGCTGGAGAGATGACTCAGCAGTTAAGGCCCTTGCCTACAAAGCCAAATGACCCAGGTTCAATTCCCCAGGACCCACGTAAGCCAGCAGTGGCTGGAGGCCTTGGCATGCCCATCCTCTCCCTCTCCCTTACTCTCTCTCTCTCTCTCTCTCTCTCTTTCTTTCTCTCTCAAATAACTAACTAATTAGAAAACAAAAAAGTAGAAGTGACAAATATGTCTGGAAGAGGACAGTTGGGATAGCATAAAGTTCCACAGTTCTCAGAGGTTGTTACAGCTATGGAAGGTGGAACTGGAGAAGATTGCTTAGTGGTTAGGGCACTTTCCCGCAAAGCCAAAGGACCCCAGTACCACTCCCCAGGACCTACGTAAGCCAGATGCACAGGGAGGCACATGCATCTGGAGTTCATTTGCAGTGGCTGGAGGCCCTGGTGTGCCCATTCTCTCCTCTCTCTCTCTCTCTCTCTGTCTCTCGCTCTCTCTCTCAAGTAAATAAATTAGTTAAATATATTTTTAAAAATAAAAAAATTAAAGCTATGGAAGGTGGCAGTTATGGAGAATAAAGAGGAAGTGAGGAGGAAAGAATATGGAGAAGCGAAACAAGGTATATGAGTTGTGTGTAGGAAGAGAGCAGAGAATTCACAATAGTAGACTGGGTGGAGAAAAATGCAGAACAAACCCCGAATCCATCTGAACAGTACACAGACAAAACTATCATAGAATTATGTAAAAATGAAGGTTTCAAAAATGACATAAGTTAACCCTAACATACAAATGATTTCAAATGGCAAAGTAGAGGGTAGGGAGATTGGTCAGTGGTTAAAGGCACTTGCTTGCAAGCCCCACATGTGTCTGGAGTTCATTTGCAGAGGCAAGAGGTCCTGGCACTCTCTCTTTTCCTCTGTCTCTTCTTCTTTGTCAAATAAATAAACAAAATATTTTTAAGGCAAAGTTTATGAAATGCACATCAAATCTAAAAAGTCGGTATTTCTTCTTTGTTGGGCTAGGTTTTGTATTACTTTTCCTCCCTGTAATTTTTCCCTTACCGATCTGCCCTTATATAGGAGGTTAACACTTATATAGGTTAACACTTCCAGTTCCCACTTACATAACCATATCTAGTATATGTATTGGCCCAGTGGAGTTCAGCCCAGCTACCTTTGGAGCTGAGTTAATTTTTCTATATTTTTATTTATCGAATTGAAAGAGAGACAGACAGAAAGCACAGCACACCAGGGCTCCTGCCACTATAAGCAAACTCCAACTGCATACACCACTTTGTGTGTCTGGCTTTACATGGGTGCTGGGGAACTGAACCCAGACCAGCAGGCTTTGCAAGCAAGTCCCTTTATCTGCTGAGCCATCTCTCCATCTTGGGGCTGAGTTTCCATCTTGCCTTTCCTGAGTTGTACAATGCCGCTTTCTCCTTTAGTGTACTCTCTCCTCTTGGCTTGTCTTGGGTGGGACTTGAGGTGAGCTGGGCTCTGAGCTGTGTAGGTGAGGGGTGCATCTGGCTTCCTGCAGTCTCTGGTGTTTCCAGCCTTGGCCTGCGGTGGAGGGGCGGGCGGAGCGAGGTTGCAGAAGGCTGCCTTGAGTTGTTCTTGCTGAGCTCAGCTGGCCCCTGCTGTCTGCACCTTCAGGCACTTCTGTGAAAGGCCGGCATGAGTGGGGAGTTGGCCTTCCCTCAGGTTCCAGGGCTCTCTGTGACTCTGGACAGCAGGATGGTTCTGCACCCGGAGAAGCGTTTCCCAGCAGCCTGGAACCAAGAGCCCATCTCATCCGCACTGATGGACAGCTGCTCCCTCCTGCTTCTCCAAGGGATCGTCTCACCTACGTTCATTTACAGATCTTGTCTCTTGCTCCAAAAGAGCACGTTGTCCCTTATCTTGCCTCTTCCCCTCCCACCACCAGATTTCTTTTCTAAGGTGCTTCCTGCCCAGTATTTGCTCACAGCAACCAGAAAAGTAACCAATGCGGGGGTAGAAACTCTCATTCCAATAGCGTGGCATGTGCATTCTCATAGCAGTGTAAAGTTGCATTTCAATAGCACTGGTCATGACTTCAAGGCAGTTCACAGATGCCCATTTCAAGGCACCAGCACAGGTATTCCTGACAGTGTAGAAATGTGAGTTCCAGTAGCACTGGGAGTATTCACCACAGTGTAGAAACTTGCATTGCAATGACACTGGGAGCCACTGTTCCCTACAGCGTAGAACCTACCTTATAGTAACCACTTTTGTCAATCATTTCATCAGATCTTGATGGAAGTGAACCTTGTAAAATTTTGATGGTGGGGGAGAACAGCACATGACCTAAATAGGAACAGTTTACATGAGTGTGTTCCAATGTAGATGATGGAGAAGGAAAGAAATGTTACCAAAATAGAACACACAAAATAAAATAGAAGAGAGATGGGCTGGAGAGATGGCTTAATGGTTAAGGCATTTGCCTGAGGAGCCAAAGGACCCAGGTTCAATTCCCCAGGACCCACGTAAGCCAGATGCACAAGGAGTTTGTTTAGAGCGGCTGAAGGTCCTGGTGCCCCCATTCTCTCTATCTTGCCCCTCTCTTTCTCAAATAATTTTAAAAAAATTTTCAAAAGATAGAAGAGGGACTAGTTGGAAAGAAGAAGGGGTTCAGTGGAAGAGGGAGGTGAAAGGGGTACAAAAGAAGATAATGGGAGAGTGTTGTGATCAAAATACACTATGTACATGTATGTATGAAAATTTTCATAAAAAGTTAAAGTATGAGGATGCTAAAAAAAAAAATAGAATGAGCTAGAGAGACGACTGCAGATAGGAGCACTTGCCATACAAACACGAGGGTCTAAGAGGGACCAGGAGGGCCTAAGCCTGCCTGAGCTCAATTCCTCAGCACCCACGTAAACCACTGGGCATGGCCATGCGTGCCTGAACCCCAGTCTTGTGGGGAGTGGAACCAGAAAATAGCTGTGGCTCACTTGTCAGCCAACCTGACTTTAAAAACAAAAGAAAAAGCAGCTCTAGGTTCAGTGAGAGACTCTGTCTCAAGGAAACATGCAGATGAGTGATAAAAGGAATGGTGCGTGCATCTGTACACATACGTGCATGCACTATACACACACCACACACACTACAGACGTGTGCCAAAGATATAGGAAGAAGGCCAAAGCACAAGTAATTAACTCTTTGGAGGAACTCAATTAGTCTTCCAAGGGAAGACATTTCAGCATAATTGTGAAGGATGAGGGGCAGTTCCACAGGGAGCCGAGGAAGGGCACTGTTGGTACAAAAAAAGAAGAAGAAGGAGGAGGAGGAGGGAAGGAAGGAAGGAAGGAAGGGAGGGAGGAAGAAAGAAAGAGGTGCAGGTGTGGGAAATTAGTGTTCATATCAGCTCCAACCCCAGCTTAACTACTCACAAGAATTCAAGAATGGTCTGGGGGAGCTGGAGAGATGGCTGGCAGTTGAAGGAGCTTGCTTGCAAAGCATGCTCACTGAGGGCCTGGGTTTGATGCCCCAGTACACACGTAAAGCCAGATGCACTAGGCGATGCATGCGTCTAGAGTTTGTTTGTGCTGGCAGAAGGCCCTGGAGTGCTCATGCTCAACTGTCTCTCTGTCTCTCTCTCTCTGTCTCAAGTAAATAAATAAAATATTAGAACAAAACATTTTAAAAAGCAGAGTTTGATAAGCACACTATCAATAAAGGTGTAGATAAGTTGTAGGAAAGCCACAAGAAATGATGCAACTAAAAGAAATGACAGAGGGGTGATGTACCACCTTTAGACTTAAAGGATGAATGAGGACATCAGTTACCTGAAGGAAGAAAGTTACAAGAATCCAGGGCACTTCCAGGGCACCGCTGAGGGAATCAGTACCTCTATCTCTCTCCATATAGCCTCAGATTTCCTGTGTGGCTCCCCATTGGCCAACCATGCCTGTTAAGTCTGAGAGGGCCACCTGGGCCATGTACCCCTAACAGTGTGCTGGGACAGGGAGCTAGGCAGACAAGTGTGCAGGGTAAGTTGGGAGGGAGAAGGCAACTGAGAAATGCTCAATGAAGCGTAAGTGGTGTGGCTAGAACATGGAGCATGAGCTGGAAGAGAACCAGATGGGCTCAGAGCAGAGGTGTGACCGGGGGGGATGCTGTCAGGCGGGGAGTAAGCGGGGAGCTAGCTGCGCACCTCCATGGTAACACTGGCTGCTCCTACCCTTTGTCGCCTCCTGGGAACGGGCACTTCCCAAAGACAACTTCCAACAGCGCACTTTGGAAGGGGAGGAACTCCAGCCCAGCTGTCCTGACTCCTGGCACTCCCAAAGGCGCGTACAAGAGCCCATGAAAGCAGAGGGCGGTGCCTGCCCAGGAACCAACAGAGGACATCTTGAACCCGTTAAAACTAGCATATTACCTTCCTCCACTCCCACGCCACCTTTGCCCTGGCGAGAGGTATGCGAAGTCTCATGGGAACAGGTTTCTCAGAAAGCCGGCAGCGCCTGGATCCTCCTCCCAGGGTCAGCTCTTGGCAGCTGCTGTTAGCCAAGGCAGTCCTGCCCTGAAAAACCAGCACCTCCTCTCTACCAGGTATTAAAAACTTGCTCTGATGTGATTCATCAAGTGTCTTCCACACCAAGGAAGAAGTCTGCGATCAGAACATACCGAGGCTCTAAACACACATTTGTCTATTTTAGGGATAAGAAGACTTTTGGCACATTCCAAGCCCTCAAAACCAAAGGGCAACACTCCCTATGAAGGCCACACAAACTTCCATGATGCCACACTCAAAAAATGTGAAAACATCCACTTGCCTCTGGGCCTGGTGATTCCGGGGGACTTTTCTTATTTGTTCATCTTCGTAGTTGGCCAGTACCCATCACCTGGGCTCCCCAGGCTTTAATGTGTAACCCAACTTCATCTCTATGCAGCAGCGGAAACTGAACCAGGTAACTAGGAAGATGGCTCAGTAGTTAGAGGTGCTTGCTTGCAAAGCCTGATGGCCCCATTTCAATTCCCCAGCTACCCATTTGTGCTGGGTGCAAAAAAGTGGTATAATCCTCTGGTGCCCACAGCATCAAGAGCTCCTGTTGTGCACCACCCCCCTCCCCAGATAAAAATAAATAAGAAGTTAAACCAAAAGCAATGGTTTTGTTCTGCTTGGGGGGAAAAAAAAAAAAAAACTGGTCCAGAAAGCAAATGGACACAGACCAATATGAAGCAAAACTGGGAGTGTCTACACCAATAAAAACACAGCTGAGCTGGATTAGATCACATGTCATGTCAAGTGTCTGGCAGAGTGAAGGGCACATGGTAGGCATCTGAGATGTTGAGGGAAAAACAGAAGAAAAGGAAATTCTCAGGTCAAAGTCTTTCCAGGAACCTGGAGTTGCTGAGGCACCGGTTGGACTTGGAGTGCTCAGGAGAGCCTCCTCTGACTCTCCTTGCCACCCCATTACCTGGACAGCTTTGGAAATTGAAGTTCCTCCAAGCCAAGTTTAAGTGCATCCTTCCAGAAAACATCAAACTGCTCCGATAAGCCTATGTTCTCTCTCTCTCTTTCTTCTCTTTCTTCCCTTTACATATATGCATATTAGAAACATGCATACAGCCATTTTGAAAAAAAAATTTACTGGGCTGGAGGGATGGCTTAGCGATTAAGGCATTTGTCTGCAAAGAGAAAGGATCCATGTTTGATTCCCCAGGATCCACGTAAGCCAAATGCACAAGGTGGTGCGTGCATCTGGAGTTCGTTTACAGAGGCTGAAGGCCCTGGTGCACCCATTCTTTCTTTCTTTCCCTCTCTCTCTCTCTCTCTCTCTCTCTCTCTCTCTCCCTCCCTCCCTCTCTGTTCTCAAATAAATAAAATTTTTAAGTTTTTACATTTAAAAAATTATTTATTTATTTATTTATGTTTGGAGAGAAAGAAAGAGAGGTATATATAGAGAGAATGGGCACGCCAGGGCCTCCAGCCACTTATCCCCTACACAAATGTTTCTTTTAAAAAACAAATATTTTTATTTACTTATTTGCAAGGAAAGAGAGAAAGAGAGAGAGAATGGGTGCACCAAAGCCTCTAGCCACTATAAATGAACTCCATATGCATGTGCTACTTTGTACATTTGGTCTTACATGGGTGCTGGGGAACTGAACCTGGGTCACTAGGTTTTTCAGGCAAGGGCTGAGCCATCTCTTCAGCCCCACAAATGTTTCTTTTAAAGGGTCTGTCTAGTGATAACACTGTGACATAATAGAACAGCTTGTTGCAGGTGCTTCAAGCAGGCTAGAAGTTTAATATCCCTCATTCTACACAGAAAACTGCCCAAGAACTCTGGCTCATTCATCTGAGCATCCAGCACACATTTACGGAGAACTTCCAGCCTGCAGGAATGTCCTGGATGCTGAGGACGCTCTGCTGTGTGTCTTGCTCTCATCAAACAACCATACAGGGCTGCAGAGATGGCTTAGTGGTTGAGGCGCTTGCCTGCGAAGCCTAAGGACCCATGTTCAACTCTCCGAATCCCGCATAAATAAGCCAGACGCACAAAGGTGAGGCAAGCGCATGGTCGCACAAGCCCACTAGGTGGCGCAAGCGTCTGGAGTCGGATTGCAGTGGTTAAGGCGCAATTTTCTCTCTGTGTCACTCTCTCTAAAAAACCAAAAAGCTAAAAAATAAAATATAAAAATAAAAAACAACCATCTAGTCAAGGGGACAGAGCAGTGATCAGAGACATTATGAGAAGTTACAGCTATTCCACACAGGATGCTAGGGATAACCACAGTGTCCTGCGCTGGGACTGGAGGCAGGTCTTCCAGGAATAAGAGACTAGGAAGAATCTGGAGAAACTGCAATTTCTTCAAGTTGTCAACAGTTTGGCCCAGGGGCTCAATTGCACCCAGGATCCAGACACAGAGATGTACGCATCTCAGAACCTGCAATCGTGCTAAGGTCTGAAGTGGCACCAGGGAGGCTGGCTCTGAGCCCACACTGCTCTGAGACACCCACAGAGCCAGTGCATCTGTGACAGGAAGGAGGAAAAGGTAATGAATGGGGCAGACTGGTCCTTTGCACTGATTTGATGCTAACCATTCCTAGGAATATCAGTAACCAAGTCTGGGTTTCTCGGGTTTTCAGTCCCTTTAAAATGTGCCTGAGTTTATTATAATAACAACTCACAGGCGAATCAGGTGCCGTGTGCCCATCTTGGATTGTCTTCTTGACCCTGCTGTGTGCGGATTGCTGGGTACATACTCTGCAGCTCTTCCCCACGCATCTAAGGAAATCTATCATGTTAACAGTCACAGAAACACTCGTGACCTCAGAGTTCTCTTGGTCATCTAAAGCAAGTTCTTCTTGCCAAAATGACCCAGGCCTCACTTTTAAGTACTACACTCAGTGTGCTCAGCTCCCCAGTGGGAGCAATCAGAGCCTTTCCCTCATCTTTCTCTGATACAGCAAGTTTCCAGCATCCATCCTCTTGACATCCGTGGTAGAGACAGCCTGTGGAAAGTTCAAGCACACATCAAGGTACTGCACGCTGCACAGAGTGTAGAGTCCTTGGGGCACATGCCTAGGAGGGGTATCCCTGGGACATCAGGTGGTTTTGCTTTTAGCTTTTTGAGAAGATTTTTCCACACTGATTTGCACTGATGTCTGCCCCAGCTTGCACCCCCACCAACAGTGAATAAAGGTCTCTTTTGGTTTTTTTTTTAATTGACAACTTCCATAATGATAGACAATAAACCATGATAATGTCCTCCCCCTCTCACTTTCCCCTTCACAACTCCACTGTCCATCATATCCCTTCCCCCTGTCAGTTAGTCTTCCTTTTATTTTGATATTATCATCTTTTCCTGCTATGATGATGGTCTTGCATAGGTAGTGTCAGGCACTGTGAGGTCGTGGATATCCAGGCTACTTTGTGTCTGGAAGACTGCATTGTAAGGAGTCCTACCCTTCCTTTGGCTCTTACATTCTTTCTGCTGCCTCTTCTGCAATAGATCCTGAGCCTTGGAAGGAATGATAGAGATGTTTCAGTGCTGAGCACTCCTGTCACTTCTTCTCAGCACTATGGTACCTTTTGAGTCATCCCAGAGATCTCACCAGAATTTGTGGACTATGTTATTGTTTGATGGACTAGTTTTTTAATTGCATGCATTCCCATCCAACAATTGTTGACCTTATTTTTCTGAACAACTAAAATGCTATTCAGAAAACCCTTGCCTATGCCAATATCTTGCAGTGTACTCCCTATGTTAAAAAAAATTATTTATTGGTTTTTATGAGGTAGGGTCTTGCTCTAACCTAGGCTGACCTGGAATTCACTATGTAGTCTCAGATTGTCTAAAGGGTCTTGGCTGTTCAGAGCTTATTGGAGAAGAAGGGTTTTGCTGGAGGCTTCCATGACTGCAGGGGATGAGTACCAGCTCAACTTCCCTTCTTAAAATGTGGGACATTCAAAGGAATCTGTTGCAGTCAGGTTCGCATTGCTGGCAGAAATCACCCAACCAAGAGCAGCTTGTGGGGGAAAAAAAAGAGTTTATTTTAGCTTACAGGCTCGAGGGGAAGCTCCATCACGGCAGGGGAAAACGATGGCATGATCAGAGGGTGGACACCATCCCCTGGCCAACAAGAGATGGACCACAGCAACAGGAGAGCATGGCAAACACTGGCATGGGGAAACTGGCTATAACACCCATAAGCCCGCCCCCAACAATACACTACCTCCAGGAGGCTTTAGTTCCCAAATCTCCATCAGCTGGGAACCTAGCATTCAGAACACCTAAGTTTATGGGGGACGCCCGAATCAAACCACCACATGGCTACTCTCACTTTCCATTTGAAAAGTTGTCCTACAGCGCCAAGGGCTTTCAGCATCAGTCCTCTGTATCAGAACGGCACTGGCCTTTTGGTGCATGTAAAAGGTCCAATAGTCTTCACCTTAATGTGGATTCTAATGGCAACCTCTCTCTTCTTAGAATCCCCCTTGAGGTCCCTTAGCCTTAGCTTGGAGGCTCTGAGCACCGTGATACTCACCCCAGGGCAGCTTCCACTGTGGGGAGATATTGAGTTTCCCTCAGCTCTAATTCTGCTTTCTTAAAGAAATAAATCTAATAGTTTTGCTGACCAAGTTATTTTAGTTACAATGCCTTTAGTGTCAAGAAAAAAAAAAATCCAATTCACAGAGGATTAAATAAGGAGATTTATGGGCTTGCCTGAGAGGAAGTCTTGAGGTGGGAGCTTAGGAGTGGGGTCTGACCTAATGCCTCGGTGACATCATTGAGGACCCAGTCCGGGTTCTCCTTCTCCCAGGGTTAGTTGTCCTAGTGGTCCCAGAATGGCTGCCAACAGTCCGCAAAGCTACCTGCTCCTTTGTTCGCAGCTGGGCAGGTAGATAGAGGACTGTGGTGGTTTGA
The DNA here is from genome assembly GCA_036346955.1 of Dipus sagitta. Classification (NCBI taxonomy): domain Eukaryota; kingdom Metazoa; phylum Chordata; class Mammalia; order Rodentia; family Dipodidae; genus Dipus; species Dipus sagitta. Next base: position 42,562,016 of record CM070777.1, on the reverse strand, counting down.
ATAAAATAGATGGCCCCCAATATATTCAGATGTTTGTAGTTTGCATCTGCAGCCACCTGGCTGGAGTCAATATCATTGTGTGGATCTTAAGGTGTGGTGGTGGGTTTCAGATTTCAATCTAAAGATATGCAAAGTGTGCCTAGCTGGAGTTCCTGAAGTGTGCTGTGGCTTTTGACTTTTAGGCTTGTGCTTCTCTCTCTCTGCTTGGGCCTGTGAAGGCAGGCCAGCTTCTTCTGCCATTATGGAAGTTCCCCTGGATCTGTAGGCTTCAATAAATAGCCCTTCCTCCATAACTGTGTCTGGTCTGGAAGTTCATCTCAGTGAACCTGAACCTGTCTGCTACAAGGACCCTTTTTGAAATCCTCTTATTAAAGCACACACTGACTTTCCCAGAAGCCTTTAGCAAACCTTACCTTGCATTCCTGGCCTGAAAGGTCTTAGATCTTCCCATCTCTGAACCAACCACAGAAGAAGAGAAAATGGACTTTCCCTGACCAGCTCTGCTGAAGGCTGACCAGGGGAGTGGATTGGGGGGACCTAGGCTGAGGGTCAATCTGACACACCACTGTCATTCCCCAGTGAGAGGAGGAAAGGTGGGTGTCAGAAAAGCAACTATTCATTCACCTCGTGAGTCTTCCATTGTCCTCGAGGGAAATACCAGTCCCTTCCCCAGCTAGGCCACAGGTACAATCCCTGGCCCAACTGTCTTCCCCATCACTCAGCACTTTGACTGCTAGTTTTCAGGACAGCCACTTCTACTGCCATCAGCTTGACCTGTGCCTTTTGTAGTCACCTCGTACAGAGGGCTGATGCCTGACTGTAATTGTCCCTGTCTTTCTATCCTGCCACACATATACTGTCATCCCCAGATGGGTGTCCCCTGGACCCGACGAAACTCCAGAGAAGGCCCTCAGGTGACTAGAGGAGTGAATAAGTCCTGGTGCTGAAACTGTCCCCCATGATTGCAGGGAAACTCATGTGGCCTAAGGGGAGACCTAGCAAGAACCAGCAACATTTGCTACAAAGCTTGAGATCACAGCACCCTCAGTGGTCAGGGAGAGGGCTTGGGAGAGCAGGTCACTGACTTGGGAAGCATCGATTCTGTGGCGGCTACACATGGGTGTTCATTCAGGCTGTGGAAGACCCTGACTCACTCATCAAATGCACCTGAATATGTTGTATGCCAGGCTTCAGAAATGTAACAGCGCCATCTCTGGCTTCATGGGGTAGATAGGCTAGCAGGAAAGACCAACTTTGACCATATAATCACACAGCAAAGAAATAGCAATGTTGCCAGTGATTCCAGAGGTACAATTCTCCCTGCGGATTCAATAAATGAAAAAAAAATGCATTTTATGCAAAGAAGGCCCATTCCTGGTAGGCTGAGAAGCCACTGCCCCAGAAAAGAGCTGCAGAAACCACCATGCAAGTTCCTGGGGATGATGAAGGTAGGGCAGATGGTGCCTGAAGCCGCTCTGATCTGAACAGGTTGGAGAGAACACCCTCGCGGAACCCCTCAGCCTTTTGAGAGACTGCAGAGAAAACATGAGCCTTCCTACTCATTAAGCCAATGAGAATTTCTGCCTTAAAGTGATCTTGTCTAAGAAAGGGTCTGTTGTTGTTCTCTTCTTCTGGCTGGACAAGACACCCAGCCCCAAGCAGCTTGTGGAAGGAGAGAATTTATTTTGGCTCAGTTTTGAGGAAACATTCCTTCATGGCAGGGAGCACAAGGCACAGCAGATAACTACAGTGTCACATCTTGCCACAGCAGCAGGAAAGAAGTATTAGTGGGGAAGCCTGGGTCGCATCTCTACATCAGTGGGAAGAAGTCTGAGTGCTGGGCTTGGAGATGGGCTATATTACTACCCCAAAGCCTGTCCCCAACAACACATCTCCCCAGCAAGGCTCCACCTCCCAAAGGCCCCACAACTTTCCCAAACTGCCACCAGCTGGGGATCAGGTAACCAAAACACATGAGCCTATGGGGGGACTTTTCATTCAAACCACCACTGGATCACTATTATTCCAGCACAGATATTCATAGTCATTGAAATAACTATACTTAAAGCAAACAGTACACCCAATGCCTTAGAGTTGACTGATGTCAAAAAGAAAAGGTCTGGCTTCCTGAGTGACACTGTTGAAGCTTGGTACTGGCCTCACACTAATTCACTTTCACATTTCTGTGATGTGAGCTAGTTGGCAATCCTGCTTGGTCCATTGTAAACCAAGTTTGCTGATACCTGACTCCCGAAGCATCCTTAACTGAAACACCATATCGTTCGGGTTTTCCACAGGCTTTTATGACAACTTCCATGATTCCCATAAGATAGTTAAGGAAACTTACACCCAAAGAAGTGAACAGATATGTCCGAGGTCAAACAGCTCACGGTATCGGAAGGGGAGATCCAGCCTTCCAGCTGCAACATCTCTGGCCCAGGACTGTACAGAACTGACATATCTAAGCCCTGGCTGCTCCCCAATAAGTTTTCACCACATGTTTGCCTGTTTGCAGTGACATTTTTAGTCCCCAGATGCCAAGTTATGCTAGGCTGCCAACTGCCACCTCCTGGCTCTGTGCCACGCACAGGATGTGTCCATGTCATGGTCTTTGCTGTCATTGCTTGAATCTAAAGATCCCACAAGTGTCCTTCATTCGCATCCTTATCCTGACATTTTATACTGATCTCTTTTTTAATATTTTATTTTTCTTTATTTATTTGAGAGAGATAAATAGGCAGGGAGCTAGAGAGAGAGAATGGGCACGTCAGGGCCTCCAGCCACTGCAAACAAACTCCAGATGCATGCGCCCCCTTGGGCATCTGGCTTGCGTGGGTCCTGGGGAATTGAACGGAGGTCCTTTGGCTTAGCAGGCAAGTGCCTTAAACACTAAGCCATTTCTCCAGCCCCCATACTGATCTCTTCTTTCCTGGGACATTCCTTGCTAAACGTTTACCCTAGAACTTGAATTACGTCACCATGTCCGCATGTTCTTGCAGTATTTAAAATAGTGGCTGTGGAAATTATGTCATCTTGTTAGGACTTTATATGCTAAGTGGAAAAGTATGGTGTGAATTGCAGGCACAGAAAAGACACATATGCCCATAAAATGAAAGCAAAACCTCGGGTGCTTACTGTGATTATGGTGCTATGGTTAAAATTGTGGGTGATTCTTGATTTTTTTTTTTTACATTTTCTGTTATGTATATACAACAAAAAAATAGGTTAAGATGTCTTTAAAAAGATGTCATTGCTTATGTGGCCTCTATCCTAAGAAGCTGCAGAGTAAAGAGTGTCATTTGAAACACACGGGCTCTGAAACTTGATTTCCTGGGTTCAAATCCCACCCCAACCACTTAGTTTATGCACAATCCTCAGCAAGTTTGGCACCTCAGTTTACACATTTGGAAATTGAGGCTGATTTAAAAAAAAGTAAATGGGACTTTCTCATCAAGGTAACATTTAAAGTGAAGGAGAGAGTCCCCTCTTCTCCCAAAGCTGACGCCTTTGAAGGCCAAGAATGTAGCACTGAAAAGGCGCCCAGTCACAAAAAGCAGGACTGCACATCACCCACCTTCCAGTGACCCACTCTGTCACCGCTCTTGAGGCCTCTCCAGGGAAAGGTGTCCCCAGGAGAAACCAGATGCACGGGCAGTGCCATTTTCAAATTACCCCTGCCCACTGAACCAGCCATGAAGAAACTAGAGCCCGTACCACACTGGGCTTCCTGTGGGCATCAGTGTTAACAGATACCAGATCAAACAGGCTAAGAAGAAGTTCTATTACACTCATGTGGCCAAAGTCACGCCCTGGTCAGGCCCGAGGGAGACAAGAAGTCCGGTGTTCTATTGGCTCCTGCTATGGACGCTTCAGATCTTGCCAAGAAAATTGGGATCATCTAAACTGGGTCTAGTTGGCTAATTTTAAATATAATTTAATGTAATTTTCACCATTTAAAAAAAGCCAAACAAACAAGCAACAAAATGCTCCATCTCATGGGGTGATTTTGAGGCTCAATCAGGTTAACATCTGGAAAAAAAAAAAATGCTTAAAGTTAAATTAAGCCTGAGCCTTGTGTTGTGACTTTCTCTACCAGAGGAAGCTTGTTCTTGGATGAGACCATGCTACAGAGATGGGGTACAAAGCTCCGTGTTTTTTCAAAAAGACACTGGTACAATGAGATGTTTTATGCTCTGAGCCTTAGTAGGAAGCAGGCTCGGGTCACTTCTTGAGCCATCCAGAACTGGAAGGCTGTGTTACAGAGGACTGATACTTTAGATCTCATGAAGCAACCACACATATGGCCATTGGCAGGGTCAAGGGAAGGGAAGAGAAGCTATCTCCCTCACCCTTCACCAGACTTCCTCTGCTCACGTGGGATATTGCCCTCTAGTGGCCAGGAGGTGACACTACAACTCCTCATTGGCATGCCCAGATGGGATGGCTTTGCTTGTTTGAATGTGAACTGCCCCCAGTAGCCTCATGTGTTTGTGATGAAGCCTCATAGTCAATCCCCAGCTGGTGGAGTCTTTGGGAGGCGGAGCCTTGCTGGAGGAGGTGTGTCACTGGGGGGCGGGCCTTGAGGTTTATGAACCCAGCCCTTCTGGTAGTTGACTAGCTGGCTCGCTTTTGCTGCTGCTTCACACCTGATGAGACAAGATGCAATGCCCAGTCTCTCTCTCCCATTCTTTCCCTCATGAGGAGACTTACCCTCAGAACTGAAGTGGAAATAAACCCTTTCCATCCCTATGTTTTTTTTTTTTTGGGGGGGGGGGGGTTTCAGGTGTTTTGTCCTAGCAATAAGAAAGTGTCTGCTACAATATCTGACTGCTGTGTGACACTGATGCCCATGAGAGAGGTAGGGCCTTTTTAGAAAGAATGCTTTGACATGTGTTTGACATGAGTGAACCCTCAACCTATTTCCTATCACTCAACCCCTTTGCTTTACAGACAGTGGAAAATCCCAGCATCCTAGTAATTCCCGGAATAGAGTCATTATGAGGATTGGTGTAACTTTTATCTATGATTTTAGCACCCCAGCCTCTCCATAGACGTGGCCTTCATTGTCCCCTTTTAGCACAATGCTCTGTACTCAACTCCTTCTCCAGGGCTGCCCCATGGCTTCTCGCCCCTCACCAAAGCCTAGGTCTCTCCCGAGGACTCCTCTGCTGTTGATCCAAGGATGGCTCTTCACCAGCTAGACTCCCTGTGTCACCAGTGATAGTGATATCTACCTACCACCTTCAAGTTGTTCTCACCTTCACTTTTAGAGTTCCGTGCCACAGACCCCGTCTATCTCCCATCACTCAACCTGGTATACTTCTGTCACCATGACAGTGATGTTGATAGAATGGTCATGATGTGCCAACATCTTTCTAAAGCCCTTTATCCTCTTGAATTCGTTGAAACCACTCAAATCCCACAACAGAGATATATTTATAATCTCCATCCCATGCATGAGGAGACTGAGGCACAGAAAAAAAAAAAAGTGGCTGGCTGAAGATTATCCAGACAAGACTGAAACTCAAGGTACATTGAAGAGACATATGCAGCACCATTCACAGGATCCAGGATGGAGTACAAGCCATGTGTCCATTGGCAAAGGAACAGGCCAAGGAAATGCAATGTGCACATAGCAGAATCTTAGGCTTAAATAGAGAAGGAGGTCTTGTCATTTGCAATGGCAGGAATAAACCCAGGGGGCATTATTTTAGGTGGTGTAAGCCAGGCACAAAAAGATAAATGCTACATCTGTCCAAGCAACTCAAAATCTAAGTGACTCAGAAGCAAACAACCTGACATGATGCTCACACAAATGCAATAGTGGCACACAGCCACAGTGGGTAACCAACTGCTCTTGGATTGGCTAACAGATCCACTCAGTGGAAAGGAAACCATTTCTGGAACTGGGAAACAAGTCAAAATCATATCCAGATAATGATTCTGCTTTCCATTGTCAAGCTCCCACTAGCCTTACACTATAAAAGTATCTAAACCCTTATAATTCTCTCTAAATTAACAATGGTCATCCCATTTAACTGGAGCTGACTTCACTCTCCATTGGAGAATCTGCTTCTCCTTTTCAGATGGGAACCGAACTTGAGGAGATAAGCAAACCAGCGTACTCCATCCCAGCCCCAGCTGAAACCATGGAGGAACTGGGGAAATGAGCAAGAATGCTACTCTCTTAGTTAAGCTGATATCAGCACAAGGGTGAGGAGAAAGATACTGAGGACACCAAACCCAACACCTATCAAACCAGACATCTAGATACTCCTAAGTTCCCATCATTGAAATAGACTTAAAATGCTCCCAGCATGGCTCAGGGAACTTTGCGGAAGAGGGGGCAGAAAGATTGTTAGAGCCATAAGTCGGGACATTTTGCACAGACACATTGCCTCTCCCCCATAACTGACTGCTGCCCCCATAATGCATGACTCACAGTCCTCATGGGATTGAGCTGCATCCCTAATGAGGAAGGACTCTTCAGAAAAGGGGCAGGGAGGAGGGAAATGATGGTACCAACATGTGATGTTTACATACAAAATATGTCCATATCTAATAATAAAAAAGATAAATGCTATATGATCTCACTTACATGTGAAATATGAAACAGATACATCACTGAAACAGAGAGTAAAATGGTGGTTACCAGAGGCTGGGGGTAGGAGAGGGTGAGATGTTGGTCAAAGGGTACAAAGTTCCAACTACAAGCAATAAGTCCAGGAGACTATTATACCACATGGTGATTAAAGTTAATCACAGATATTACATTCTGGAAAATCACTAAGAGGGTAGATTTTAAGTGTTCTCATTCCCCAAAATAAGCAGGTGAGATAATACATATGTTAATTAGCTCAAATTTGCCATTCCCACAATATTACAAAACATCATGTTATACATAATGAACATACACAATTTTGCCAATTGGAAAGATTAATTTTTAAGCGATTCAAACTTGTGGAGTTGGCACAAGAGTCCACCCACTTAACTACTCACCCTTAAGGAAGGCAGAGTCCTCCAGCTACCCTCATGCTTGAAGATCTTGGCACCTGCCTCACTGTACTGTGTCTTCTTCCCAAGCCACTCACGTCCAAATACCAGTGACTCCGTTTCCATAAAGACACTTCTCCCAATACCCACTCCCCATCTCCCTGTCTCCTTACCTTCCATCACCCTACTTTCCACCTCACTCACTCTGTTAGATGTTTCAGTATTATCATTGGTAAATGATTGCATGTGATGGACTGAGTGTTTAGGCCTCCCTCAAATTCATGGCATAAAATCCTCATGTCCAATGTGATAACATTCTGAAGTTCATTGGGCAGTCATGTGAGTGGGGCCCATTTGATGGGGTTAGTGCTGCTATTTTAAAAATATATATACCAGAGATAGCTTGTTTGCTCTTCTCTCTTTCTTTTTGTTTTAAATATTCTATCTATTTTACAGAGAAAGAGAGGCAGATAAAGAGAGCTAGAGAGAGAATGGGTGTGCCAGGGCCTCTAGCCATTGCAAATGAACTCCAGACATGCCGGGCTCCGAGAGCCCCACGTTGGGCACCAGATGCCGGGCTCCGCCGGTGGGGACAGGTAGTGCCGAGGGAAGGACCAGGCCTGCTGGTTCCTCCCAAGGGGTTGAGGAGGAGATGAGCATCCGACGACTCAGACCTCTCCTGGCCACCGGAGAAAAACCACACTGAGTCGGGAGTCTTGTCGAAGCAGGAACTCGATTTATTGCTATGAGCAGTTGCCTATATAATGTTGGGGACAAAGGCAGGGATTTTAGGATGGTGGGGAAAGGTAAGGGCCAATAGTAAACTGTGACTATTGAAATGATAATTCTAACTCCCATGTGGAAGTAGCAGGCAAGAAGCCATTAGGCATCTTGCTGAGTCACATCTGGCCAGAGGCAGATCACCAAACTTTAGCTAGGCTCAGGAAGTTCCACTGGGCCTCACACCTGGGCCTTTCAGAGCCCAACACAGACACAAGTGCCACCTTATGTATCTGGCTTATATGGGTACTAGGGAATTGAACCTGGCTCCTTAGGCTTTGCAGGCAAGTACCTTAACTGCTAAGACATCTCTCCAGCCCCTCTTTTTCTTAGATGACATAAGCACACAGCAATATGTTGCCTGCTTTACAACCCAAGAAAAGAGAGAAGGCCATAGAATAAAACGTACTGTGCTGATGCCTTGACCTTTGACTTGAATGTCTGTTGCCACTTTGAAGCATGCTCTGAACTCTCTAGAACCTTGATTTCAACCCCACCCACTTCCCAGTGTAGGCTCCTTATTAGCCTAATGCTGACAACCTTCAAAACGATCAGCAATGCTGTCTCCAGACACAAAATGGCTGTGGTATTCATGACCTCACAGGCACTGACACTACCTACACAAGACCTGCAAACTAGGAGGGGAAAAATGAGGACATCAAAATAGAAGAGAGTGGGGCTGGGTGTGGTGGCACACGCCTTTAATCCCAACACTTGGGAGGCCAAGGTAGGGAAATCGCCGTGAGTTCAAGGCCACCCTGAGACTCCATAGTGAATTCCAGGTCAGCCTGGGCTACAGTGAGACTCTACCTCGAAAAAAACACCAACAACAAAAAATATAGAAGAGAGATTAGTTGAAAAAAAAGGGGGGGGCATTTAGTAGAGGGGGGACCTAGGAGGAAGGAAAAGGTAGGGTGGTGGGAAACGATTATGATTATGTTACATTCGTCAATACAATGCTTATTTATTTATTTATTTATTTATTTATTTATTTGGGAGAGAGAGAAAAATAGGCAGATAGAAAGAGAGAATGGGTACACCAGGGCCTCTAGCCATTGCAAATGAACTCCAGACACATGCACCACCTTGTATATTTGGCATTATGTGGGTACTGGGGAATTGAACTCGGGTCCTTAGGCTGTGCAGGTAAGCGCCTTAACCACTGACCAATCTCTCCAGGCCCGATAAAATCTTTTTTAAAAAATTAAAATTAAATATCAGCACTTCTCATCACCGGAAGAGCTCCATCCTTGCTGGGTTGCTTCATGGTCCGCCACTCCCTTTCCTACATCCCCAGCCACCGTGTCTGTACTTCCTCATTTCCACCTGACGAAAACCAAGTCCTAGCTAAGCCCATCCTTCCCCCACCACATCTGTTCCTAGAAACTGAACCTATGCTAAAGACATGTGTGCCCTCCTTGGATAAGCTGTCACAGCCCGGTAGATGCGCAGTCTCTCTCCAGGAAGCCTCACCTCGTGGGAAGCTTGACTCTGCGGCTTCTCCACATCTCCCTGCCTACATCTCCTCCTCCCCCAGCTTCACTGGGAACTCAGAATAACAGGAGAAATGGGAAGAGGATACTGCGAGCCCCTTCATCAAATCGACTCACGTACCTGCATCTGCCCTCTTGCCCTTGCCTGGCTGCCATATTACTCAGGGTTCTCTGGAGCAGCAGAACTGATAGGATGAATTTGTATTAGGAAAGGATTTACTGGCTTAGCTTGCAGGATTGAGCATGGCAGCCTTGAGCGCCAAGGAACCTGGTGTCTGCTCAGCAATCCCAACCTGGCTTTGAAGGCCTGGAGGATTCCCCGAGAGCTGCTGGTCTTCAGTCCATGTTGGAAGGATGATGAAACTTGCCTTCAATATCCAAAGAGAATAATCAAAACAGGGGAAATGCATGCATTCATGAGAGAGTAGCAGAAGCTACTGGGTAAAAAGCCCACACCAGGGAGTAGCACGGGCAGCCAGGCGAAAGAAAACTGTCTTCTCTCAGAGCCTCTTTCTCTTAAATATTTTATTTTATTTATTCATTTGAGAGAGAGAAATAAAGACAGAGAATGGGCACATCAGGGTCTCTAGCCACCGCAAAGGAACTCCAGATGCATGTGCCACCTTGCGTATCTGGCTCCATGTGGGTACTGGGGAATCAAACCTGAGTCCTTAGGCTTCACAGGCAAGCGCCTTAACTGCTAAGCTATCTCTCCAGCCCTCAGAGCTTCTTAATATATAGTCTACTCTGAAGGAAGGACTTCCTCTCTCAATTAATCCTTCCTAGAAACTCCCTCGCAGAATCTCCCAAGGGGCATGTCTCTTACTTTATTCCTGATCTGATCAAGTAGACAACAGAATTTAACCATTGTCACGCCTTTCGTTGCTGGAATAGACTCTGGAAGGCCAGTCTTCTACCTTTAAGTTCTGCACGCCATTACCTGTCACCTCCTCTGGGGTATGCTGTAGCAACTAACCCTCTGACTCCTGTTTTATTTCTTTTCCCATCTGCTAGGTCTTCCCTATCATCTTACAAATATATTTTTCTGTCTTCTGTATTTGAAAAATATAATATACTTTTTAACTACTTGGACCCACATTGCTCTCTTCCCGTTGTCTCCATGATTCCTTGACCCCCTTCCGAGGACAAGTTCTAAAACACTAACTGGATTTCAGCTGTCCAGCCTTTCCTCTCACTCTCTTAAAGTCACTCTTAGCAGGCTTCCATCCTCACTGTGACCCTGAAGCTGCTCCTGCCAAGGCCATTAGCAGCCCCTGTGGTGCTCATTCTAATGGCCACCAACCATCAGCATGACCGTGACCTGCTAAGAGCCTCTCATACATATGACCACACCCTCTTGAAATACAGAGTGATTTAAAAAAAAAAAAAAAACAAGCACTTTCTATGTAAGTAGAAGAATAGATTAATGGGGATGAAAAGGCCCAAAGTGAGGTCAGGGAAAGAGATTGAGTAAAGGAAAGGCAGAGGGAGGACTAATCAAAATCTGAGAGTATATAAATAAATCATGTGGAATCCTACTTTTTTGGACAATGGAACACTCAGGAGCCATATATTGTTGCTAGAAATTTTTCAGTGCCAGGGATGGGATACCTTCCAGTGAGTTGTTGGCCAGGGAGGTCCCTGATGCCCCCAAAACATTATAGGACATTGCCAAGGCCTTTGGCTTCCCACCAGTAATAGATGGTAAGACCCTATTGCTGAAGACTCCACATACTTGGGCTGCAAGGCCACTGAGAAGTCCTGCTGGAACTGAGCTGATAACCTCCTCCATGTAGACCAGCTGACAGAAAGCTGGGAGAAGCCATTCTGCATGCAGTTCAATGGGAGAGAGAGAAATCACCAGTGAAGATACTCAACAGTGGACACTACAAGGCTTGTATTTGGCCAGCCAGGCCAAACGAGCCAACAGGTGCAATAGTGACACGTCTGTCATGGTAGAGACCAACTGCCCTCTAATTGGACTGGAGGCCCACTAGAGGGAATACATCCCTGATACTGAAAACCTAAAACAAAGGTAGTCATGAGCCCTAGGGGTGCAACGTCTGCTGCTGTCTGGCTAAATGTATATACTATGCTTATCAAACTGCCCAGTAAGCACTTCTCTTAATGTTCATACCCATATATTAATGCTACTCTCACTTTTGGCTAGAGAACCTTCTCTTTTCAGATGGCAGTGACCTTGGGATGACTCATAAGGCATCATGGTGCTGGAAAGAAATGACAGGAGTGCTCAGCACTGCAATATCTCTATCATACTTTCCAAGGCTCAGGGTCTATTGAAGAAGAGGTGATGGAAAGAATGTAAGAGCCAAAGGAAGGGTAGGACTCCTTACAATATGCTCCCCCCAGACACAAAATGACCTGGATATCCATGACCTCAAGGTGCCTGAAACTACCTACACAAGACCATCATAATAGGATGAAAAGATTATGACATCAAAATAAAAGAGAGACTAATTGAGAGGGGGAGGGGATATAATGGAGAGTGGACTTTCAAAGGGAAAAGTGGGGGGAGGGAGGGCATTACCAAGGGATATTGTTTATAATCATGGAAGTTAATTTAAAAAAATTTTTTTAATGCATCGTTGGGGGATGGAGAGATGGCTTAGCAGTTAAGGCACTGGCTTGCAAAGCCTAAGGACCCAGGTTTGATTCCCCAGGACACACATAAGCTAGATGCATAGGGTGACTCATGCGTCTGGAGTTCATTTGCAATAGCTAAAGGCCCTGATGTGCCCATTCGCTCTATATATATCTGTCTGTCTCTCTCTCTCTCTCTCAAATAAATAAGTAAATAAAATATTTTTAAATTCATAGTTGGGGCTGGAGAGATGGTTTATCCTTTAAAGGAGCTTGTTTACAAGACCTGACGGCCCGGATTCAATTACCCGGTACCAACGTAAAGCCAGATGCACAGAGGATGCCGGGAGGAATGTTTCCAAGGGTCTCCAGGGCTTTGGAGCATCGTGATTGGTCCAGAGTCCTGAGTCTATGAACGGATGTTTCCAGCGCCAGTACAGACCAGCAGAGAGTAATGGCTTGACTAGGGTAGGTTTGTGTGATTATCTTATTTCCAAGTAACAAAAATTTCAACTCAGGATGGATCTTAAGGAAAGCAAATGCTGCAGAGGTGGACAGGCTCCAGGTGAGGTCGGATCCAGCAGCCAAAGCCTTCCAGCGACCATTTGCCTCCATCTTTACAGAACTTCCGGGTGTCAGCAGCCGGCCTACGTGACTTGCAGTTTCTCTTCAAGAACTGCCTAGTTGCTTCCTGTTGAGCCCATCCGTGTCTCATTCCCCAGAGCTGGTTTGCTTTAACAAGAACTAGGGCAATTGCCTTCAGCCAATCTACTTCTGGAACTGGAGGTGGGGAAGGGGTCACCCAAACCACATGCTGGGAAATTTCTGATCGCTTTCGGAAGAAGGACAAGAATCAGAACCCAGCAGATGACCAGTTCTCAGCACATTGAGGCTTTGGGAGCCTCCAGCCCTCCCAGGCTGGGTCACTGCCCGTCTTCACACAGAATTAACTCCAGGAGCCCACAGTCAAGCTATGGCTTTTATGAGATATGAACAAAGCTAACCATGGCTGTGGAATGTCTCCTTTAGAAATTAGTGGTGAGCCAGCCAAGCATGCAATTAAGTATTGAATTTTCTGTAAACACACAAACACACATTCACACAGAACAGGCCACAGCATTAAGTCCTTCAGGCCGATCCTATTCCCTCTGGCCCTTCCTGGGCCAAAAGACACTGAGTGTGCCAAGTGATGAAGATGGAATGTTCCAGCACAATTAAAGCAGAGACTCAGCAGAGGCTTTGCCCTCTCTGTGCCTGGAATGCCTGTGTGTAAATGCATGTTTATGTGTGTTGACCCTTAGCATTAATCTCAAGACCTCTCTCTCTCTCTCTCTCTCTCTTTCTCTCTCTCTCTAACACACACACACATACACACACCAAGATTCATAAGAACTTAATGGTACAGATGTCTCAATTCTCTATTAAGTGAGCTAAAGTGATTTAAAGGCTCTGTTTCCTACATCCTTTCCCATGAGCCTCTCTGGTGCCTAAAATCTACATGTTGTTCATAGTACAGTATACAGTATATAACACAAAATATATTTATAGTATATATACTTACATATTAATATATTATGCATGCTTATGTGTATGTAATACATACTTATGGATTAAGTACCCTACATATCTGCATAGTATCTTAACGGTGAATGGGATCATATATAATAGCACTATGCTGCATGATTTGTTGGATAAGTCCATTAGCAGGCATTGACTCTCAAGTGTGTTAGAGCCCAAAGAGATGAATCTCTGGTTGTATAATATTAGAAGAAAATAGGGCTTTATCCAAAGACCAGAACAAAGTAATACCCATAGACACCCAGACAGTAGGTAGAGAATCTGAGCTGGAGTTGGAAGGGCACTGGAATCCATTTCCTAGATCCAGTGTGGAAACCATTTATTTCTTTTATCAAAATGACAGGCAGCTGCATGGGGTAAGTGGGGGAAGGCATCAGACACTGGAGTGAGTCTGACATTCTGGGGTAAACTCCAGATGGACCTCTAACTAACTGTATAACCCTGGGCAAATCTCTTCACATCCTCATTCTCAGTGTCCTTGATGAAAAATAAGAACAGCATTAATATCTTGTAGAGGGCTGGAGGGATGGCTTAGCAGTTAAGACATTTGCCTGCAAAGCCAAAGGACCCTGGTTCGATTCCCCAGGACCCACGTTAGCCAGATGCACAAGGGGGCGCACACGTCTGGAGTTCATTAGCAGTGGCTGGAGGCCCTGGTGTGCCCATTCTCTCCCTCTCTCCCTCTTTCTCTGTCAAATAAATAAATAAATAAAAATAAAATACTTAAATACAAGTGAGTCTTAAAAAAAGATCTTGTAGAATTATAGTATGATAATTTTTGTAATATATATTATTACATCATTAGGATATAGCATATTTAATATATAATGTATACTTAAAGTATAATTAAACCTGTATTTATATAGCATATGCAATATCTACTACTTACATAACATATTTTCAGTATATAACACTATAATACTTACATAATATATATTTGTACATTGATATAATAGGGACATATGTTTCTTGAGCAGCATGCAACATACTTTATAAAATGGGTGTATAATAGTAATGTAATAAGTTAGTAATAGCCCTTACAGGATTGCTGGGAGGTTGAATGGCATACCTGATAGGGTCTAAAACATCCCCCTCATTTCCCCAGTTGTCATAGTGTCGGGGAGTGTGTGTGCCCTTGACTCTGAATTTGACTGTCTCCGCGAGTGAGAAGCTGACAAACGTTTGAAATGCATTCTGTGACTCTATTGCCCTCTTGCGACCCTGCCTCAGCAAATGTCACCCGAGGCAGGCAACAGGTCCCACGCGCAGTCCAGAGCTCAACCTCGCCAAGCCCTTCTACATCAGGCAGAGCCAGCATGCGCGTGTGTGTGCTGTCCATGCCTGAGTCTGTGGCTGCTTCCTCCACAGCCAGAGCTGAGCATCCAACCAGCATATGCTACTCCAGGCCTGATGAACTGCACGTGGCCTGTACAACCAGGGTGATCATTCACATGTCCCTTGGTCATATTTGTTCTCATCGTTCCTATTTGGGGTCTGAGCCAGCAGGGATCCGATTTGTGGTTGACCAAGAGAATCATGAACCCACTTCCCCTCTGATTGGCACCAGTACTTGTCACAAATTCTCTGCCACAGCACATGTGGGTAGTATGTGTAGAGAGCCCTCCATGGTGCTTGGCCCAAGGGCACACGTTCACAGGGACCAGTTCACAGAGCCAGGCCAACAGCAGATGAACTAGTGAAACAGGGAGGCCACTCTATCTAGGGTCAAGGAAAATCTCTATGGCAACACCTGAGCTCAAGAAGGAAAAAGAGGGCAGCAAGTCAGATTGCAATGTCCCCCATTACCCTCAAGTGTTTGTGATTAAAGTTCCTACTTAGTCTCCAGCTAATGGAGCCTTTGGGAGGTGGAGCCTTGCTGGAGAAGGTGTGTCCCTGGGTGGCGTGGAACTTGAGGTTTATTGGTCCAGTCCACTGGGTGTTCAGAGATCACTCACTCTTGCTACTACCTCCCAGCTGGTGTTACAAGATGTGATGTCCAGCCTCTGTCCCACTATATTTTCCCTCCCCTCAAAAACAGAAGCTGAAATAAACCCTTTTCTCCCATATTCTGCTTTAGGTCTGGTGTTTTGTACAAACAGTGACCACAACAAGCATCCTCAAAAATATGAAAAGTAGAAATGACCACATGATCCAGCCATCCTACTACTGGGTATCTATCCAGAGGCCATGCGGTCAGTATCTTGAAGAGGCCTTTGCACACCTTGTTCGTAGCAGGATTACTAACAGCCAAGACAAGGAACCCACGGAATTGTCCATGGAGAGATG
The DNA here is from genome assembly GCA_036346955.1 of Dipus sagitta. Lineage (NCBI taxonomy): Eukaryota > Metazoa > Chordata > Mammalia > Rodentia > Dipodidae > Dipus > Dipus sagitta. The sequence continues at coordinate 42,546,285 of CM070777.1, read as the reverse complement.
TTAAAATCAGAAGAAAACCCCTCATTTGTAGCACCACGCATAACACCTGAGGGACTTACACAGGTGAAATAGGCCAGACACAGAAAGACAAATGTTGTACCACCATACTTGTATATGCAATCAAAAAGAGTTGAAATCATAGATGCATAGAGCTAGGAGCTTGGGTTGGAGAAATGAGAGAGAGGACATATTGGTGAAAGGGCACAAAGTTTCATTTACACGAGAGGAGTAAACTCACCAGGTCTAGGGCACAGCATGTGACCATAGTCAATATCAATCTACTGTGTACTTGAAAATTCCTAAAACAGATTTTAAACATTTCCATCACCAAAAAAAAAAAAAAAAAAAAAAAAAAAACCAAGACAGGCACATGAGGTGATGAACATGTTAATTTTTTTCACTCATTTTGTAATTCTCCAGCCACTGCAAACGAACTCCAGATTCAGGTGCCACCATGTGCATCTGACTTAGGTGGGTACTGGGAAATCAAACTTGGGTCCTCAGGCTTTGCAGGCAAGCGCCTTAACTGCTAAGCCATCACTCTAGCCCCCATTTTATAATTCTCACACATGTCAAAGCATCATACTGTATTCTATCAATATGTGAAATTTTTTGTCAATTAAACTTTACTAAAGCTAAAGTCTGTTTCCTTAAAAGAAAATAGAAAGAACTCAGCACAGTTCCTAAGAGTCGATTTTTGTTGAAGCCACCCAGGTGCCATTCCCAGGATTCGTGCCTGTGCGTTTCTGGGCCACAGGAGAAAAGAGCAGGCTGCTGAATGTGCACACAAATCTGGAGCCGCGTTTGTGTCTGAGAGGACGAGCATGTCAAGTGCATGGTACTTCACACGCATAGATCATCTCTCACCTTGTGGGGAGGCAGCAGCGGGGCTCAGTGTCTTCGGCTTCCACTGTCTCTTACCTCCTGCTCCATCTTCTCAGAGGCCTGGCTTGGCAAGTTGTTTTGGACAAATGGCACCAGCCTTGGCATTAACACCCATGGCCCTTGGGTGGGATGTTTAGACGTGATGAGGCTGATGCAGATCGGGTTGTGTTTCTGAACCCTAGATTATCCTCACAAATCCAAGCCCGTCTCTGTAAGTCCCAGCCCATCCTCGTGAGCCCCAGTGTTCGCCATGGGTGCCGACCCATCCGCATGGGTCCCAACTCATCCCTCACTTATCATGTACCTTCTCGCTGCTTCCCGCTGACTTGAAACCTGTTACTAGATGCAAGGCCATGGCTTCCCACCTACTTGTTACAGTCATTCCCACAACTATACAAGTCAGATACCTGTAAGAAATCGTTCATTCTCTACTGCTCAGAGACTCTGCTTCCCCAACGAAATCCCAACTAACACATGCTTCTATATCATGTGGTATGTGGGTCTAGACGGTGATGAGGGTGGGGACCGACTTGGCCCCATCTTCTTGGGATTTTGACAGCTCTAAAACTAACAGCGCTGCTCCCAAGAAAACTCTTCAATCCTGGGCCAACCAGCCTCACCGTCCACCCTAAACAAAACTGAATTATGTAGCTAAAGACAGGGAAAGACCCACATATATGGCATGGGGTTGAGAGCAGTCATGATGGAGAAAGCAGTAACATAGGGCTATCTAGTCCTGGAATTTGGAAGAGGCTGTTTCAGGGAGAAGATTTACTCAGTGGATCATATGTCATTGTCAGAATGCATCTCCGGTGGTGGAGCCTCTGTAATAAGTTTTAACAAGAATGCAATAAAAAAAAAATGCACTGCCTTTCCCTGGAGTCTTCTCCCCGGTGGATCCCTAAAGTCTGAAGCTGATTGATTGATGCCCAAAAAACATACACAAATCACCGCCTTTAATCGTCATGGCTCAGCTCTGGTTGCAGATCTGACTGTGATTTCAGGCCGAGAGAGAGAGAGAGAAAGAGAGAGAGAGGTGGAGTGAGGGAAAGAGAGAAAAAGAGAGAGATCTAAAATACTAGATGTTGACAGAGAAACCAGGGTCCAAAAGTCATGAATGGGAACCTGTATTTCATTCTCTTGCTCAAACTTGGTCCCATTAAACTTTTTATTTTTTTTTTTTTTGGTTTTTCGAGGTAGGGTTTCACTCTAGCCCAGGCTGACCTGGAATTCACTATGGAGTCTCAGGGTGGCCTCGAACTCACGGCGATCCTCCTACCTCTGCCTCCCGAGTGCTGGGATTAAAGGCATGCGCCACCACGCCCGGCTCTTAAACTTTTGATGAAGATCAACATCTTGGTGCCACCTCCTGATGCCCATCTCACAGCCTGCGATTAGCCCTGCCAATTCTGTAACCCTGGAGTACACTACTCCACCCAGCTGTCCTTCGCAGGTTGGTCACACTTCATCTCACTCTGGAAACCCTATAAACATGAATCTTGCAGATCATTTGTCTGCACCGAGTGCCATATTGGCTCAGAATGGTCTTTGTACATTATCTTCATCTCACTGTCTTTCAGTCAGGGCTGGCTTCTCATCCATGTGCCCAGCACAGTGCTTAACACAGAGGAGACACCATAGTCAATCCATGCTCACGGGAGTGAAGGAGGAAGAAAAGGCTGTATAGCAGCTGAGACCTTTGGTTATTCAAAGATCAAGACCACAGGGCTTGGGTGGGGGATTGCTCAGTGTTGAAAGGCACTTGCGTCCAAAGCCTGCAGACCCAGGTTCAATTCACCCGTGCCCATGTAAAGTCAGATGCACAAACTGGTACATGTGTCTGGAGATCATCTGCAGTGGCAGAAGGCCCTGGTGCAACCATTTTCTCTCTCTCTCTTTCTCTCTCACACACATACACACACACACAAATATATATATATATATATATAGACAGATAGATATAGATATAGATATAGATATAGATATAGATAGATATAGATATAGATATAGATATGTAAACTATCAATACTCCAGAAGTTTCTGAATCCCGTGTTCATGTACCACAGCTGACATTTTAAGGTCTCGGTTATTTTTGATTATCAAAGCCAGAGCAGTTCCGTGAGACAGTGTTGTTATTTGGAGAAACTAAATGTCAGACTTGAGTTCCCACTGCTAGGAACGATAGGGCTTTGCCCCTCTTCCAAGTCAGCCTGGCAGCCTGGAATGGCTGCCCCTTACTTAACAACAGAAATTCTCCTTCCTTTCCTCCAAAGACAGCTGAGATGTGTCTCCTCCAGGAAGCCTATTGAGACTCCCTAGATGGAAGTGAACTTGGTCCTCTTAGCGTTTGGGCCCTGGGAGAGACAGGGCAGCCTTGCTTACTGGGTAGAATTTGGAGCCAGTCTGTCTGGATCCAAGTCTCTATTCCTATTTACTGTCCTTATGCTCGTGAACAAGTCACTTAACCTCATCTCCTCATTTACCAAATGTGGACAGCGCTGGTCTGAATATGTCCCTCAAAATTTACAGGTTGGAAATTTAATCCCCAATGCTACAGTGCTGGAGAGCTGCTTGGATCATGCAGACACTGCCTCCAGCATGGATAAAGCCTGGATGCTGGGGCTTGGCCCCTTCTACCCCCTTCCACCCCTTCGCCGTGTGAGAACACAGTGTTCATTCCTGCAGAGGGTGCAGCAACATCGGCGAGCCACCATCCTGGAAGCAGAGACCAGGCCCCAGACAGGAAGGCCGCCTGCTCCTGCAGCTTGGACTTCCAGCCTTCAAAACTATGAGCTATATTTCTCTGCTTTGCACGGATGGCTCAATCTACAATATTTTTCAAAAATATACATATTTGTAAGAGCTGGAGAGATGGCTTAGCGGTTAAGTACTTGCCTGTGAAGCCTAAGGACACTGGTTCAAGGCTTGATTCCCCAGGACCCACGTTAGCCAGATGCACAAGGGGGTGCATGCATCTGGAGTTCGTTTGCAGTGGCTGGAGGCCCTGGCGTGCCCATTCTCTCTCTCTCTCTCTCTCTCTCTCTCTCTCTCTCTCTCTCTCTCCTTCTTTCTCCCTCTGTCACTCTCAAATAAATAAATAAAAATAACCAAAAATATATAAATATATACTTTTTATTATTCATTTGCAAGGGGGAGAAAGACAGTGTGAGAAAGAATGGGTACGCCAGGGCCTCTAGCCACTGCAAATGAAGTCCAGACACATGTGCCACCTGTGCATCTGGCTTGCGTGGATACTGGGGAATCGAATCTGGGACATCAGGCTTTGCAGGCAAGCACCTTCCCCTCTAAGCCATCTCTCCAACCCATTTTATGATATTTTTGTTATAGCAACACAGGCTATGCCAGACAGCAAGAAAAATCTACCATGCAGAGGTGCTGAAGAAATAACTTTAACTTTTTTTTTTTTTTTCAAAGTAGGGTTTCACTCTAGCCCAGGCTGACCTGGAATTCACTCTGAATTCTCAGGGTGGCCTCGAACTCACGGCAATCCTCCTACCTTTGCCTCCCAAGTGCTGGGATTTATTTACTTATTTGCAAGAAGAGAAACAGAGAGACAGAGAGAGAGAGAGATATTGAGAGAATGGACATGCCAGAGCATCTAACCACTGTAAATGAACTCCAGATGTATGGGCCACTGTGAGCATCTGGCTTTACATGGGTACTGGGGGAATCAATCATGGCTCATCAGGCTTTGCAGGCAAACCCCTTAGCCACTGAGCCATCTCTCCATCCCTAAGAAATTACTTGACATAAACAAAATGCAACAGACAAAACTTGGCATGCAGGACACTGTGCCAGTATGTGAAATCTCCATTGTTACTGTATTCTGTCAAGATGAAGGTGACATCCTTCCTTGTTAGACCACACCCGAGACAGGAGGCGTCTCAGATTGAGCAATCACCAGGCCCATCATTGTCCCTCGGCACCACGTAGCTCACACAGAGTAAGCATAAATCAGTGGCCATTTCCCCTGAGGAACACAAAGGTACATTGCAAAGACGACACTGCCTGGACCAGGAAGATATCTCAGAGGCTAAAACCATTTGCTCACAAAGCCAGCCCAGGTGCACTTCCCAAGCCACCCCCATAAGCTGGACTCAAAAGGTAATCTAAGTGTCTCATGTTGGTGTGCCGTGGCAAGAAGCCCTATTGTGCCTCCCTCACCCCACACATGCAAATTCATAAAAATTTTAACAAGCAGATACTTCCTGCCCCATATAAAAAAAACAACATATAACCTCAGGCTGGAGAGATGGCTTAGTGGTTAAGGCATTTGCCTGCAAAGTCTAAGGACCCAGGTTCAATCCCCTGGGACCCACATAAGATGCACAAAGTAGTGCATGCACCTGGAGGTCATTTACAGTGGCTAGAGGCCCTGGTGTGCCCATTCTCTCTCTCTCTCTCTCTTTGCCTCTTTATCTTCCCTCTCTCAAATAAATAAGAAAAATACAATCTTGACACTAATAATATTCAATAATCTCTTTTTCCTAAGGAATCTGGACTGTGACAATATATGTATTTCAGTGGCAGCAGGTCCCGCATGGTAGTCCCTGATACTAAGACAGCTGTGTCCCTCATGGTCTTTTTTCCACAAATAAAAAAGAAATAGATCATGGCAAGACAGACCAGGACGACCCAACCCTCTGTAAGAGTGTTTGGCTGGGAGTTAACACTGTTAAAAATGTGAGTAAGATGTGATAGATCATGTGGGGGGGTGTGTGTTTTTTTATATATATATAAATGATGGAGGCTGTCAGGCCCTGGCAGTTTAGCCACTGAACAGCTGCCAAGCCCTTCTCTGCACCCGGCCATAGTGGCAGCTGCTGGAGACAGAAGTGGAGCAACTGCTTCAGGCCAGACAGGGACAGAGCTCAGATCGCAACAGCTAGCGCTAGTCCCATGATTCTTGAGACTGGACAAGATTGCCACCTTTTTTCTGAAGTCCCATCGGGGACAGTGGTAGCCACAGCTCCAGCGTCCCATTTGCACAGAGACCACAGGAGCTGTCAAACAGACAGCCACTTCTTGAGTGATTTCTAGAATAGTCATCATCTCAAGCTTCTTGGGGACACCCTAATCAGTCACTGTCCCTGAAGAGACTTCATGCCAGCTGAGGAAGCTACCATGACTGTCGCGACTACTGTCCCAACCATGGCTTCTTTGCCTGGGGAGTGTCTACTTCAGCCATGATCACTTCATGGATCCTTAAATGGTTCCACCTACAGTCATTCCAGATAGGCCCTTGCCCATAGCCGTCAGGACCTCTTCACAGCTCCTCATCCAAGAGAGCAACTCCTCCCCTGCCCCTGACACCTAATGGACTTGCCTGACTTGCTACATAAGCAGCTCTTGGATCTCCTCTGGCAAGGAGATCTGCTCCCCCAATCTCATACTGTAGCCCATGCATAAATGAACCCTCATCCGAATGCTTTACTGTCTGCTTGTGGAGCATGCTGAGCTGGTAACACAAAGATTAGATGACTCCTAGATAAACGCCAGGCATGAGAAGAGTTCCAGAGATCGAATGAATATGGGGATCGGCTCATATGGTTTGAATGGTCCTCAGCTGCTGAGCAATTTGGAAAGGTTGTTGGGCCTTTTGGAAGTGGAGGCTGACTGAAGGAGGTGTGTCTCTGAGGGTAGGATTTGGAGTGTTAAAGCCTCACTTCCCCTAGTCAGAACTTACTCACTCTTGCTGCCTCCTACCAGCTGATGTGACAGGAAGTGACATCCTAGAGCTGTCTGTTCTGCCCTGGTTTCCCTGCCATGATGAAACCTCCCCTCAAGACTGTAAACTGTTCTTTCCATTACCTGCTTCTTGTTGGGTGTTTTGTCCCTAAAATTAGAAGGTAACTGCTATACCACCTAAAGTGGCTTGGAGTTTAGACCCAGACACCCAGCTCTTGGTACTGTAACACGGTCTGCTGGAAACGGAGCCTCTAGCTTTCAAGGCCAGAGCTGTAAGCCTCTGGCGTACAAAGCTCAGAGCTGATGTTACTAGAGGGATTAGTTATATCTTGCCTATCTGTGATTTCTATTGTTTTTAATTTTTAAAATATTTTTATTTACCTACGAGAGAGAGAATGTGGGCATTCCAAGGTCTCTTACTGCTGCAAACAAACTCCAAATGCACGCACCATTTTGTGCATCTGCCTTTACATAAGTACTAGGGAATCAAACCAGGACCCGCAGACTTTGCAGGCAAGTGCCTTTAGCCACTGAGCAACCTCGCCAGCTTCATGAATTCTACTTAAATAAAGTAAAAGAACCCCAGCCAACTGGTGATAGTATGGAAGAAGAAGAGCAGAAGTTGGAAAATGCTACTTGATTGAGTGAAGAGGACCCATGACAGTCTTCAACCTGCGCTCCTTTGTGCTGCTGCCTTGTCCTCACTCTGCCCTTGAGCAAGACACTTGGGGGCTTTGAGCCTTAGGTACTCCTCAACTAGCAGACAGGTCAGTTTCAAGATGAAGGTTGATCTTAGAGATTTAAAATAAAAATAAAAATAAAAGCTGGTCTGGAGAGATGGCTTAGCAGTTAAGATGCTTGCCTGCAAAGCCAAAGGACTCAAGTTCGACTCTCCAGATCCCACATAAGCAAGATACACAAGGTGACACAAACGCACAAGGTCCCACATGTGCACAAGGGAACACACCCATGTATAGTTGAACTTCAGTGGCTGGAGGCCCTGGCACGCCAATTCTCTCCTTCTCCCCAACCCTCACATGAAAAGGCAGTCTGTTGGGCTTGCCTCAAAAAAATATGCTTTTGTTATGGTTTCAGTGTCCTCCAAGGGCTCATGTGTTGAAATTCAATCCCCATTATGAGATATTGAGGCTGGAAGCTTAATCTAAATATCGTGGTCAGAGGTGAGGCCTTTGGAAGGTGATGAGAAGTACACAATGTCATCAGAGAGGAATCCTCATGATCAAATCCTGGTATCTTTTTTAAAAAAAAGAGCAAAAGGCATACACACTGTGGTGGTTTCAGTGTAAAATGTCCTGCATAGCCCCTCCACTGGGTGCTTTAACAGAGATTTATAGCTCTGGCCTTGGAAGGCAGAGGCTCAGCCTCCAGGTGTTTGTGATCAATCCCCAGCTAGTGGAGCCTTGGGAGGAGGTGTGTCACTGGAGGAGGAAAGACCTTGAAATTCATTAGTCCACTTCACTGAGCCATCAGAGCTGACTCACTCAGACTACTTCCTTCCCGCTGCTGAGACAAGATGTGATGCTCCAACTGCCTGCTCTGTCATGCTTTCTTGCCATGATGAAACATTTCCTGGAGACCGTAAGCCTGAATAAACCCTTTCCTCCTATAAGCTACATCTGGTCAGGTGTTCTACCACAGCGACAAGGAAGCAACTGCTACACACACACACTCAACAAAAAGGTAACTGTTAGACACACACTCACTCATTCTCTTTCTCTCTCTCTCTCTCTCCCCTTGCCATGTAATATCTTGTACCACTTTAGAAGCCTTCCATCAAAGAGACAACAATCACCAGATGAAGATGCATCCCCCTCAACCATGAACTTCCAGATCCATGAACCAAAAATAAACTTATTTTCTTCATAAGTTCCCCAATCTTGGATATGTCCTTATAGGAACAAAAAAGAGGGGTTTCCAAGTCACAGCCCTGGGTTCTTCGGGACTGGGTCCTGCTTTCAAGCACTCTGAAGGCATGGTGGGTCTCCCTGGGCGTTTGTCTGCCACTGCAGGACTGAGGAAGCAGCTTGTCTAGATTCACCTTGGTGGACTTTTCCCAGGAAGGCACTAGTTATGTGTGTTCATGTATGTGTTTATGTCCTTGTCTGTGTCAGTACCTAGGTATGGCTGTGTGTGTGTGCCTTTGTTTAAATCTCCATAATTATCTAACCCTTGTCATGAGGGACACTGAGATGAGAACATGGAAGAATCACAGGTACCTCAGGGGAAAGAATAAGTATTACTTCCAGAAGGACCCAAGAACCTTCTGGAAAAGGAAAAGCAATATCCTCTATCTCGGTCCCAATAGTGGTCCCACAGGTGCACACATGGACAAATTCAACCAGCTGAACACTATCTCAATGTTGGCACTTGACTCCAGAATTCCACCCCAGAGTACACAGTGAAGAGCTGAAACCAGGGACACCTAACGGCTTGTACACGGGAGCTAAACGATGGAAACAACCTGTGTCTCCCAACAGACCAATGAGCAGCAGCACAGGGTGCATACAGTTGAAGGACTATTATTTCACTCTGGAAAGAATCGTTTATCTGTGTTTATTATACAATATAGCTAGCCCTTGACAAACATCATCAGATAACCCTGACAGAAAAGGATAAGTATTACATGATTTCACCTACATGAGGTAGAGACAGAAGGGAGTAAGTATAGCAGTTCTGAGGCAGGGGATTAGGAGAAAAAGGAAGAGTAGTTGGTGTTTACTGGATATAGAGCTTTTGTGGAGCATGAAATAAAAGACTGAGGCATGAGTAGCAATGTCGGCCGCACAACACTGGGGGCATTTAACATCACTTGCTTGTGTGCTCACAAATGGTTTAAATGATCAATATTACTTGTTTTCAATATATTTTATAATATACTTATAATAAAATTATATTTTATTTGTGTATATTATGCCTCAATTTAAGAGATGGAAGAAAGTGAGCTAGAGAGATGGCTCAGCAGTCAAGGCACATGCCTACAAATTATGGGTTCAATTCCTCAACATCCATGTAAAGCCAGATGCACAAAGTGGCTCATGTGTCTGGAGTTAATTTGCAGTGGTCAATTAGGCCCTGGTGTGCCCATTCCTTCTCTCTGTCATGCTTAGTCTTTCTTGCTGCTTGCAAGTAAATAAATAAAAATATTTAAACGTTCCTGCTTTATAATAAAAGGAAAGAAATGGAAGAAAGTGAGCTGGAGAGATAGCTTAGCAGTTAAAGACACTTGCTTCTTTGCAAAGCCTGACAGCCTGGGTCCCAGTACCTACATAAAGCCAGATACACAAAGCGGCGCATGCATCTGGAGTTCATTTGCAGTGGCATGAGGCCCTGGCAAATCCCTCAAATTAATTAATTAATGTTTTTAAAGGGAAAGAAATGGAAGAAGAATTAGCCCCATTGGCACTGAGGTTTAAAACCCAGTCAGGAGGCATGTGGACACCCAGGGTTCTCTGCTGAACTGCGCAGCAGATCCTGTGAATGCAGCCAGGAATTAAGACCCGACGGGGCCATGGGCTCCACAAAGCCGCACGGTCCAAGCCTGCCCTCGCTGAGGACACTCTTCACCGTGCCAGGAAGTGCTGAGGCTCCGACCTCTTTGTCACAGCATGGGCTCCACAGCAGAACAACAACCTGGTAACTTGGAGCCAATGTCCTTGCAACACCATCAGTGGCTTCAGGGTGCTTACAAAGCCACTCTGCCTTGCAGAAAACACTCGAGGCCCCTGTCTATAAAAAGCCATTGGCTCAGAAGGTGTGGCTGCAACTGGAAACGACAAGACCTCCCAAATCAAATGAGTTTAATCCCACCTGGCATCAGGGAATAAGACGGGAACCATCCACTCCACCCTTCCTGCTCGAAGGTGGAATAAATATAGATGTCCATGACTCCATCTTTCCATCCTCAGTGTACACTGCCCGGTCCTGCTCAGCAGGTGGCTTAGAACAACTTGTTTGGGACAAAGATCTCACATTATAATCCAAGAGCATCAACACACGTCAGAGGGAGTGGTTTAGAGATTAAAGCATTCTTTGAGGTCTCCCACCAAATGTCCCCATTTTTCCCAGAAGGAGAAAAAGAAAAAAAGACAGGAAGAAAGCAGTAAGGTTCATGGACATTTAGAGTTAGAGAACCCTGAGTTTGAACTTGGCCTTGACACTATTTAGATGATCAGAAACAAGTTGAGATTGCCTTCACACCATACTTGGCTCATCTGAAAACTGAGAATATTAATACCAACCCCAGGGAATGGAGAGAATGAAGTAAATGAAGTGATAGATATTAAGGGAGCAATACGTGTCCCTCCCACCAGAGCTAGTACTCTCTGTTGCCGCCGCCATCAACGTCACCATCGTCCTCAATGTCACATGAAGCTAAGCTTGCGAAGACTTTGTCGAAAATGGCTCAGCTGTGGCTTGTGGCAAAACAGAGTCTTCCACACCAGTGGGTTTTTCCATTTCGTCACCCGGAGACAGCACTATTGCTAGGGCCTAGAAATTTACAGCAGTTCATGGAAAATATTTGAAATTATATGGCTTTTCCACATTTCCAAATTAGAAGCCCAGCTTGATGGCCAAGAGTCTTTGGCATGGAAACAGAACTTTTCAGAGTGAAGATATTGAAACCAGAGGACGTGCGCCTCTCCACTCCCTCCCCCCACATCCGGGCTCGGGATTCTCAGGAGCATCAGAGCCGGCCTGTAGCAGGTCCAGACGGCCCAGCCTCAGGGCTGAGCTCTAGCCACACGGGGACACCTAGTTCTTCTTCAAACCTCTGGCTTCCCTGGGTCTTCTTTGCATCTGAAAGACCCTTTCTTCATCTTTGCTTGGTGTCCTTCTCTTCATCCCCCCAGGCCTAGCAGGAGTGAGAGAATTGCCTCAGGCTTTCCCCAGCCATAACTACCCACCCACTTCATCTTAGACTCACTCACGCATCTGGACACGCGGCTGTATAAACGTGAGTTGTGGGTACGGGGCGTGTACACAAATGAGCCCCTCGGTTAGAACTGAGTTCTGGATGGGCCAGAATTGTGTTCCATTCAACTAGGGTTTATGGGTTGTTTAGAATAAACTAGTCCTAATGTGTAAGGACCAGCCCCAAGGTGATGTAGAATTTACTGATAGGAGCCAGTGTTCCTAGGCAGACATAAGATGATTTGAACCCCTTCAATGTCAGTTATGAAAAGGACTTAGACGAAAGTGAGTTGGGATAAAAGTGACTTTATCTTGACTAGAATATATCTGCTCTATCTTCAGACCACATCCAAGTCAGGTCAGTCATAAAGCTGTGCCTATGAGTCTAAACGGTTTAAGCCATTAATTGATGGTTTGCCGGGAAACTGTCTAGGACAAAATGACTTGGTTCCAAGTCAATATGGCTGGAGACATGCCACACTGAATCTATAGTTTGCTGAACATAAATGATGGTCAACCAAGGCTTGTTGGGATTCTGTCTACATACGGTCACAGAGCATGTACTTAGAAAAACCTAGACGCTTATCAACATGGACTTGTCCTTCAAATCCAAGCGTTCACATGGAAGACATTCTGCCCATAGTTGTAGATGGGTAACACAGGCCACAGAACGTGGTTTCAAACTAGCAGCAGACTGTTGTGAGTTCACTGAACAAGGGAAGAAGCCACAATATATACACAAGGTTAATCCGCATTTGCAACTTGATTAGATTTAGAATCGCCATAGAAGCACACACCTCTGGGTGTGTGTATGTGGATGTTTCCCAAAAAAAAAAGACTTAACTGAGGAGAGAAGACCCACCCAGAATACAAGTGGCACCATCCCATGCGCTGGGGTCCCTAAGCGACAGAAAATGAGGATGGTAGCAGAGTGCCAGAATTCACCCTCCTCTGTTTCCTGACGGAGGCACAGTGTGACCGGCCACCTCAGGCTCCCACCATGGCTGCCCTGCCATGACGGACCGTATCCTCAAACTGTGAGCCAGAATAAACCCTTCCTCTCTGAAGTTACTTCTTATCAGGAACCGGTCACAGCAATAAGAAAAGTAACTGGCCATATATAAATGGTCACGCATGGAAAACTGCATGGTACTATCTGTGTATATAATATGAAATGCTGAATTATATTAAATGTGATTCTGTGCACCTCTGAGCACAGATATAGAGCATTTCTGTGGTACATTCCAGAAGGCTTTTTAAATTATTTATTTATTTATTTATTTTTGGGTTTTTTTTTTTTTTTTTTTTTTGAGGTAGGGTCTTGCTCTAGCTCATGCTGACCTGGAATTCACTATGCAGTCTCAGGGTAGTCTTGAACTCACAGCACTCCTCCTACCTCTGCCTCCTAAGTGCTGGGATTAAAGGCGTGTGCCACCATGCCCAGCCAGAAGGCTTTTTAAGTAGCTTACATATTAATATCATTAATATTATCTCACTAGACACACTGATGTAACTATGGCCATCTTTACATATGCTTTGTGAAATAACTTGAAGTGATTTTACCAGAAACACTGAAGAAAGAAATTGAAGAAGTCATTAGAAGGTGAAAGGACCTCCTGTGCTCATGGGTCAACAGAATTAATAGCATTAAAAATAACCATATTGACAAATGCAATATATATATATTCAACATAATATTCACCAAAATATCCATAACATTCTTCAGAAGACCTGAAAAAAATTATATATAAAAGTACAAAATGGGCCACAGGAGGCTGGGTTACCGACCACTCCAGTCCCAGGGAGGGTGGGGCCCAGCCCCCTGGATGCTGCAGCAAACTGAGGAGGGTGGCCCTACATTGACCATAAAGGATATAGGGGCCACCTTCTCCCCTTATTCTGTTGGATAAGGGGGTGGTCCAGCCTACAGCCTCCTTCTATATTCCTATTTGCAGTTATTGAATAAAAAATATTCTTTTCCTGAAAATAAAAAGTAATAAAAGTGCAAAAGACTCAAAATAGCCAAAGAAAATCTACTCTGAGCAAAGCAAACCTGTGAAAAAGAGAAATTCTGGAGGTACTGACATAACTGAGTTCAAAATCTACCACAGAACCATAGTAACAAAATAGCATAGGGCTGGCGTAAAAGCATGCATGCGAGTCAATGGGTAGAATACAGGATCTGAAAATGAACCCATACATCTACAGGCATCCATTCTTGACAAGGGAGTCGATGGCATGATGAAGATGCCCTCCTTAACAGATTGTGCTGGGAAAACTGGCTCTCCACGTACAGAGTCTTAAAATTAGATCCATACCTCTTACCTGCATAAAAATCCACTCCACATGAATCAAAGTCCTTAAAAATAAGACATGAATCTTTGAAACTGCTAGGGAAAAAAAACATACAATAAACTATTCAAGATATGGGTATAGGCAACAACTTCCTAAACAGGATGCCCTATCTCAGGATATAATAACTAGAATCTGCAATTGCATAAATGATTGCATAAAATTAACATGCTTGAACAGCAACAGAAACAATTACCAGCATGAAAAGACAGTGCAGAAATCTTTGAGGACACGTATGCATCTTTGAGTATAGGTTCACTGTATTTATATAAACATAAATACAATGCACAGATATATATGTGTAGATTGTGGGGGGGGGGGAATTTGGCAAGCTATTCTTCCAACACATGATTATTATCCAGAATGGATAAAGAACTACACAAAATACCAAAATATTAAGTGATATAATCAATAAGTGTACAAGACCTTCTAAAAAGAAGAAATACAAATGACCAGTAATTATATGAAAAAGTTCACCATCATTAATCATCAGAGAAATGAAGATGAAAACCACATTGAGGGCTGGAGAGATGGCTTAACAGTTAAGGCGCTTGTCTGTGAAGCCTAAGGACCCATGCTTGACTCTCCAGATCCCATGTTAGCCAGATGCACAATTGCAAGGTTGTACATGCCCACTAGGTGGTGCAAGCATCTGAAGTTGGATTGCAGAGGCTAAGGCCCTGGTGCGCCAATTCTCTCTCTCTCTCTCTCTCTCTCTCTTTCTCTAAAAATAAAATAACTACATTGAGGGCTGGAGAGATGGCTTGGCAGTTGAGCGCTTGCCTGTGAAGCCTAAGAACCCGGGTTCGAGGCTCAATTCCCCAGGACCCACGTTAGCCAGGTGCACAAGGGGGCGCACGCATCTGGAGTTCGTTTGCAGTGGCTGGAAGCCCTGGCATGCCCATTCTCTCTCTCTCTCTCTTTCTCTTTCTCTCTCTCTCTCTGCCTCTTTCTCTCTCTGTATGTCACTCTCAAATAAATAAATAAAAATAACAAATTTTTTTTAAATATAAAAAAATAAGTACATTGAGATTCTATCTCACCTGAACCAGAAATGGCTATCATCAAGAAAAATTTAATTCTGGCAAGAATTTGGGGGAAAGGGAACCCTTACATATTGTTGGTTGGAATGTAAGTTAAGACAGCCACTATGGAACCAGAATGAACTTTCCTTAAAAATCTTAAAATAGAAATAGCATATGTATTTTCCTGAAGAAATCAAAGGCACCATGTAATAGAGACACCTGCATACTCATGTTTATCACAGCACTATTCACAATAATGATATTGTGAAATCAGTCTAGGATCCCATCCATGTGTGAGCAGATAAAAGAAAATGTAGACTATATGCACAATGGGGTCATTCGTATCTACACAATTTAGTTATTAAGAAGAAGTCAGTTGCAGGAAAATAGATGGACTTGGATATTATCATGTTATATAAAACAAGCCTGACTCAGAAAGACAAGTGTCACATGTTTTCTCTTTTTATATATGGATTCTGGGAGAGGGAACATGAAGTAACTGGTGGGTATTAGAAAAGAAGGGAAGGGACTGTAGGAGGGGAAGGGAAGGGTAAAAGAGGAGAGTGGGGGTTTGATCTGTACATGCATGTGTGAAATGCCACAATGAGACCCATTGTTTTATGCAATTAATAAATGCTAATTTTAAGACCCAGTTATATACAGTCTAACTCTAGAGTTATATGTTTAACTTGTATTCTTATTTTAATTGACAGGTTTTGAGACAACATAAAAGTTAATTCACTGTTAACCATAATATTTAACTAAGCAGAATATCCCACGTGTCTCAATCATGCAAAATGAAGAATCTTGCATGCATATCTGTGTATTATATTTGTTTGTATAAATACATGTGTGCCCATGCTCAAAGCTGCATATGTGTCCTCAAAGATATCTGCACACAAAGCCAAAGAAAGTGCATTTTCCCTTTAAAAACTCTGCTGTTTATTTTAAATTGCATCTGAAAGCTATTATCAAAACAGATATTTAGGGCTGGAGAGATGGCTTAGCGGTTAACCAGTTAACGGCTTGCCTATGAAGCCTAAGGACCCCGGTTCGAGGCTCGACTCCCCAGGACCCACGTTAGCCAGATGCACAAGGGGGCGCACGCATCTGGAGTTCGTTTGCAGTGGCTGGAGGCCCTGGCGCGTCCATTCTCTCTCCCTCTCTCTATCTGCCTCTTTCTCTCTCTGTCTGTCGCTCTCAAATAAATAAATAAAAAATAACAAAAAAAATTTTAAAAAAAAACAGATATTTAAATTTTATTTTTGTTGTATATGTTGAATGTGTACAGGATGATGTTTTGATGTACATATACATAGTGAAATGATTATGACAGTTGGACGTGTGTACATATGTGTGTGCATGCACATGTGTGTGGTAAGAGCATCTAAACTCTACTCTGAGCAAATCTCCAGTGTACAATATCATTGAGTATAGCCTTTGTGCTGCACAGTAGATTCTAGACATCAACCTCTTTAATGACACATCTATGCTCTGTAACTTGCATCCCTCTGTTTCCATCTTTCCCTGGTGACTACCAGTCTACTCTCTTCTGTTTCATTTATTTATTTATTTATTCATTCATTCATTCATTCATTCATTTATTTTAGAGAGAGACAGAGAAAGAGAATTGGCATGCCAGGGCCTCAGCCACTGCAATTGAACTCCAGATACTTGCACCACCTAGTGGGCATGTGCAAACTTTCGCTTGCCTCACCTTTGTGTGTCTAGCTAATATGGGATCTAAAGAGTCCAACGTGGGTCCTTAGGCTTCACAGGCAAGCGCCTTAACCACTAGGCCATTTCTCCATCCTATTTATTTTTATTATTTTTAATTCACATATAAATGAGATCATTCAGTATTTTTCTTTCTGTTCTGGCTTATTCACTGAGAACAACATCCTCCTGAATGCCCATCAATGTATTAATGTGTGTGTGTATGTATATATATACATATATATGTGTGTATATATGTATGTATATGTATATGTATACATATGATGAAATATTACTCAGCACTATAAAAGAATTACCTTTTTCAGCAACATGGATGAGACCTGACTGCTTCCAACAGCACTCTGTGACATTGTAAAGTATTTAGCAATAATTTATGGATGGATTTGAAGAGAGCTTATAAAAATACATAAAATATAAATAAGAAAGAGAATAAAATGGTAAATATGGAAAAAGAAGGCACAGCAGAGGCAGGACGTTCTGGCTCACAGGAAGACCTTGTGTGCAGGCATTGATTGTCCCAGCAGCCAGAGGCAAAAGAAATGAAAGCATTCTATTCACAAGTTCTTTCCAACATGTCACAAACGATCACCCATCTTTGTTCCTGGTGCTGAAACTCAGTGAAATGAAGTCTCCCTTGTAACTAATTCTAAGCAAAAGATGACAGGCCAACAAAAAAAACACTCAAAGGAAAGTAGAACACTCAGGGCCAAGAACCTTGCCATGCTGCTGTATTCAACATTTTCACACTGTTTGGTCAGAACTAAACACCCTCTCAGATGTTCACAAGACAGGCTCCTATGTGCATGTGTGTGTGTACACGCATGCGCACACACACGCACACACTCATTTACTTTCTTTTTTTAATAATTTACATTCATCAAAGCGACAATTTCAAACAAAAATAAAAAGGACAGACTTCATTTTAAATTAAGCCAGCCTTTAATATGTGTAAAGGGCAAACTACCAAAACACTCCTGCCTCCCACAGCCCTTCACCCCCATGAGCACCATAGTATGGAAGCCTGCTTATGCTATGACTGTTTGCCAGAGTCCTGGGACTGCAGTGAAAACCTTCCATTGCCACCAGCGAAGTGTCATGGTGTGCAACGTCTCTCTGGGGCTAAGGAGCAGGAAAGATGTGCTAAGCAGGAAAAAGACGAGCAATGTTGAGGATGGCAATTAAAGGCCACTGCCAGGGAGGGTTGTGGGCTCATTTGGGTCCCCTTAAAATTCATATGTCAAAGTTCTAATTCCCAATGCCTCAGAATGTGACTGTACCTGGAGACAGGATCTTTAAGGAGAGAATTCAGGTACACCAAGGGCATGAGCCTGAACCTTTCTCTAATAGGACAAAGAGATTAGGACACAGACCCACCTGGGGGACTAGGTCAAGCTACAGAGAGGGCAGCCATCTGCAGTGTAGGCAGAAAGGCCTCACCAGAAACTAACAGTGCACACCTGGGGGCTGTGTCTGCTAGCCTGCAGAACTGTGACAAAATAAACCTCTTTTGTGTAAGCATCCCAGAAAGTTCTGGCGGCCCCAGCGAGCTGAGACGGGCCTTGAGAAGAACAAGCACCTCCTCTGCCACTGCGGAGGCCATCTTGACAGGATGTCCTAATTGGTGACAGAGATCCTTTAAACTTTCTATTGACAGCCTCCGTACAAACACACAATGTACCCCGATCAGGATCCCTTTCCACCTCCTTCTTTTCTACTCCCCTATGCCCCTCCACTGAATCCCCTCTCTTTCCAACTAGGCCCTCTTCTATTTTGCTGTCATTTTCTTTTTCTTTTCTTTTCTTTTCTTTTTTTTTTCTTGCCCTCTCCTCCACCCTCCATGACTGGGCCCAACATTATGCAAGCCTTGTGCAGGTAACAGTCTCTGTGAGGACACAAATGTAACTGCCACTTTGTGTGTGGAAGACAACGTCCTCCTCACCCTTGGGCTCTTAGCATCCTTTCCTCCACCTCTTTTGCCATGGTCCCTAAGCCTTTGGGCTGTGATTGACAGAGATGACTCATTTAGTGCCGAACACTCCAGTGTCACTTCTTCTCAGCACTTTGATGAGTGCTGAGTCACCCCAGTGGTCACCCCCATCTGAAAAGAGAAGCTTCTGTAACTAAAGGTGGAGAGTAGCAGTAATATATGAGCATACACATAAATTTTTAGAGGGAAATTTGGTGGGCGTAACATAACCATTTAGCCAAACAACAGTAGTAGCGTCACCGACACTTATGTGTCACCAGGGCACCTCTTTGGATGGCCAGCCTATGTCATGCATGCAGAGCTGGGGTGGAGGGGGCAGGGCAGGATTTTTACCAGAAGAAGGGAAAGAATCATTAGCTTCATCAGTTCCAAGATGCCCATTCCAGCTGAAGCTTGACCTAGACAGGTCACGGTGTTGGCCCACAGTGAGGGAGGAAAACCAAGAGTCCAGGCTGCAGGGGGCTGTGGGCAGAGGTGCTCATGTAGGAAGCTCCTGGGGTGCAGAACACTTCATACTGGTGGTGGTGGTGGTGTGTGTGTGTGTGTACGCGCGCGCACGCATGTGCGTATGCAGACCCGCAAACAAATTAGCACAAGTGATAACTAACGAGGGATGGAGAAGCCAGAGTGGTCAAAGGCAAGGATGGCTGAACAACCTAACAGGGATGCATGTGTGTGCGCGTTGGTTTTCTTCTTAACCACGTACACCTCTAATCCCAGCACTTGGGAGGCTGAGGTAGGAGGATGGCTGTGAGTTTGAGTCCACCCTGAAGCTACAGAGTAAATCCCAGGTTAGCCTGGGCTACAGTGAAACCCTATCTCCAAAAACAATATATATATATATGTGTGTGTGTATATATATATATATATATATATATATATATATATATATGATCAACTTTAGAAATACTTATGAATTTAAAATAAACCCTAAAACTAGCCAGATGTGGTGGCGCATGCCTTTAATTCCAGCACTTGGGAGGCAAAGGTAGGAGGATCACTGTGAGCTCGAGGCCATCCTGAGACTACATAGTGAATTACAGATCAGCCTGGGCTAGAGTGAAACCCTACCTCAAAAAAATAAAATAAAATAAAATAAATCCTAAAACTTAGCCATAGAAGAAAGATTGGTAGGAAATGGGCTACAGTGATAACAGTATGTGTCTTTGGAATGTTAAGCCTAAGCATCGTGTTCTTGTTGCTTGTGTGCATGGTATGTATGGCGTATACATGTGCATGTGCACTTTCTTATGGTGAGATAGCTTAGCCTGCTTAGCCAGAGCACAGCAACGGGTGTCCCATTCTATTTCTCTTCCACACATTCTTACTTGAGCCAGAGTCTGTTATTGATCTCAGAACTTGAGAGGGTGTTTGTTTTTCCCCCCCAAAACCTCCAGCCAATCTTAGGTCTCTGTCCCTCCATGGAACTGGGGTTACATATTTGCGTGGCCTTGCCCAGACACTTATGTTCACCCTAAAGATTAGAACTCAGCACTGTCTTGGGCCTCCTCAGGTCCTCACGATTATACAGGAAGTGCTCCTAACCACCGAGCCATCTCTTCAGTCCAGCATGATTTCTTTGTTTCAACTTGTGTCTCAAATTTCCTAAAATAAACATGCAATATTTTACAATGAGAGGAAAAGCAACTAAAAACTAAAAAGTAAAATATTTCAAGATTGTCATTTATACTGAGTAGATACAACAATCTGATGATTCAGGAAATAGAAGCCATTTTAATTCTGAAAATATCCTACCATCTTTTTTCTCCTTCCCTACTGTAAATCCAGTGCCCTGTGACTCCTCACCCATCGACCACCTTAGGGCCAGCATTTGCTGAGTAGTGAATTTCTAATGAGATTCATCACAGTAGCCAGAAGAAGAAACTTTTTATTAGCATATATTAATTATACATGTTTATGCATTTCATTATGACTTTTCTGTAGATGTATATAATGTTTTTGGATCATATTCACCCCCATTACCCTCTCTTTTTTCTATTATCTTCTTTTTTAATTTTTGACATTTCATATATACATACAGTGCATTTTGATGCCACTTCCCACAACTGCCCTCTCTCTTCCCTCTGTCCTTAGCACTAAAACCCTTCTTCCTTATACTACTTTCATGCATTTTCTTTTAAATTTTTCTGTTTTATTTATTTGAGAGTGACAGACAGAGAGAGAATGAGGCCGATAGAGAGAGAGAGAGAGAATGGGCGCGCCAGGGCCTCCAGCCACTGCAAACGAACTCCAGACGCGTGCGCCCCCTTGTGCATCTGGCTAACGTGGGTCCTGGGGAATCAAGCCTCAAACCGGGGTCCTTAGGCTTCACAGGCAAGCGCTTAACCGCTAAGCCATCTCTCCAGCCCTGCATTTTTTATCTTATTAAATTATTATATTTATTGAGGGAAGTGCAAAGCCAAGGAAAGGTACCCACACAGTTTGAAAGCCCATGTGAAGGGGCAGGGAAAACTGTGGAGAGAAAAGAAAGAAAAGAAAATTCAAAGAGCCCCTGCCATGTGGGGTGCTGGGGGGGATAAAGAGCCCATGTAGAAAGTAAGGGCTCTCCCCTGGGCTCGACCCACTTGGGCTGAGCCAAGGAGGAACTCACCAACAGCTGACGTTCAGCAGAGGTAAGGCAGCAGAGAGCTCATGCATGGCTTTTTGATTGTTTGAAGGTCACCTGCATCATTATGGGTGGTTCTATCACTAATGATTCTCCCTCTCTCCCCGCAATCATCCATTCCCACTATTGATTCTAGGGAGTCGGGGAGGGTCTCCTTCATCTATGAAGAAATACTGACAGGCCCAATCTTGTGCAGTCTTGTGTAGATAATTGAATCTACTGAGAATTCAAGAGAGCAAGGTGTCGTGGTGCACACCCTTAATCTCAGCACTCATGAGGCTGAAGTAGGAAGATCATCATGAGGTCAAGGCCAGCCTGGGCTAGAGTGAGACCCTGCCTCAAAAAAAAAAAAAAAAAGTCATTTGAGAACACAGTGTGTGATGCTTGGAAGACAGTGTTCCAAGACACTCCACCCTGCCTCTGGCTCTTACATTCTTTCCACCCCCGGTTATGCAATATTGTGTGAGCTTTGGAGGAGGTGATATAGATGTCCCATTTAGGGGTGAGCACGAAAAGGTCACTTATTCTCAGCATTTTGATCTATTATGAGTCTCTATAGTACCTGCCACCCCCTGAAAAAAAAAAAAAGAAGAAGAAGAAGAAGAAGCTTCTCTGATTGAAGCAGTTAGCAGCACCCACCCTGTGGCCCTTACAGTCTTTCTGCCCCTCAGTATTGACAGGCCACACTAAACAGAATGACCAACTAGCATTCTAGGAGCCAGATGGAGCAGTGCTCCTAGCAGGTGTTTGGGAAGGAGACCCCCCAGAAGTTTCTCTGGGAGACAGGAGGGGCTGTGAGGACCAGCAGACCCCAGGAGTGGGGCCAGGCAAATTGGAGGAAACAGGGCTGTTAGGGAAACAAGTTGATGGCTGGTGCATGCTTTAGGCACTAGCTGGCCACCAACCGAACATGAAGCGCACAAGGTGCCTGCCGCACTGCAGCAAAGCACATGGACTGGTATGGGGACGTCTCCCCTGCCACCATCTTCATAAGCACCTGAGGCCCAGGTGAATGGAAGAGGAAGATGGGGATACTTTCAAAGACAAGATAGGTGCAGCAGTGACCTTATTCTCATTGCTGGGACAAAACATTAGACCAGAAGCAGATTATGGAAGGAAATGGTTTATTTTGGCTTACAGTTTTGAGGGAAGTTTCATCATGGTGGAGAAAAGATAACAGGAGCAGGAAGCAGGCTCACATCATCACATAATAGCAGGGAGGGAGCAGCAAGAGTTTGCAGATGACAGTGAATACTGGGGAGACCCAAGACTCATCAAGATGATACGAGACTGTCCAGTGCCTACCACTGGATGAGTCATCTCTACCACACGTGCCAGGGCCCAGGGGAACACTGCAGAGGAGGTAGCAGAAAGAATATACAGGCTATACATGCCTAGTACTGAAAATCCAATCAAAAGCCTATGGCAGGGGAGGTCATGTGCCTTAGGGGTGTAAAGCCTGCTCTGATCTGGCTAAATGCATATACTATGCTCACCAAACTGCCCTGAAAGCACTACACTTATTGTTCATACTCATATATTACTGCTACTCTCACTTTTGGTTAGAGAAGCTTCTGTTTTCAGATGGTGGTGATCACTGGGATGACCCAAAAGGCAACACAGTGCTGAGAAGTGATGGAGGAGTGCTCAGCACTGAAACATCTCTATCACACCCTCCAAGGCTCAAGGTCCATTTGCAGAAGAGTTGGTGGAAAGAATCTAAGAGCCAAAGGAAGGGCACCACTCCTTACAATGCAACTGTCCAGACAGAAATTGGCCTTGATATCCACAACCTCGTAGTGCCTAGCAATACCTTCACAAGACCCTCATAATAGGAGAAAAAGACAATGACATCAAAATAAAAGAGAGACTAATGGAGAGAGGGAGGAGATATGATGGAGAGGAGTTGTGAAGGGGAAAATGTGGGAAGGGAGGGAAATATCATGATTTATTGTCTGTAAGTATAGAAGTTGTCAATAAAAAATTAAATTAAGTAATAAAAAAGAATATATGAGCTGCTCTCACTGCTAGCTGGAGAAGCTTCTCTA
Source organism: Dipus sagitta (assembly GCA_036346955.1). Lineage (NCBI taxonomy): Eukaryota > Metazoa > Chordata > Mammalia > Rodentia > Dipodidae > Dipus > Dipus sagitta. The sequence goes on along the minus strand of CM070777.1, from coordinate 42,522,984 downwards.
TGGAGATGATGGTAGATACTGAAGAGCTCAAAAATTCACCAAACGTCTGCAAATCAGAGGCTTTTGAATGCTCAGTGTTAAATAAAATATCTCTGTCACATCCACCAAGGCTCAGGGAACACTGCAAAAGAGGCAGTAGAAAGACTGAAAGAGCCATGAGGTGGGAAGAAGTACTCTGGGGTACTGTCCTCCAGATATAAACTGTCCATTGCATTCATGAGCTCACAGTGAATGACAAGACCTGTACAATGTTGAGCCCATCAACATTTTGACAAAGAAAACAGAGGACAAAAAGAAGGAGACATGGCTGGAGAGATGGCTTAGTGGTTGAGGTCCTTGCCTGCAAAGCCTAAGGACCCATATTCAATCTCTCTCTAGATCCCATGTAAGCCAGACACACAAAGGTGATGCAACACAAGGTTGTATATGCACACTAGGCAGTGTATGCATCTGGAGTTCAATGCAATGGCTGAGACCCTGGCATGCCAATTCTCCCTCTCTCTCTCTCTCTCTCTCTCTCTCTCTCTCTCTCTAAAAAGGAAGACATCAAAATAGAAGAAGGACTACTTAGAAAGAAAAGGGGGCTCAGTGGAGGGTACAAAATAGGGTAATAGGAGGGGAATATGATCAATTTGCAGTATGTTCCTGTATTTAAATTCTCAGTTAATAAATAAAAAAGATTTTTAAAAAGAGTGAGCTCTCTATGAACACCCAGTGGGGCTGGACTAATAAACCTCAAGGTCCACCCCTAATAACACACCTCCTCCAGCAAGGCTCCACCTCCCAAAGGCTCCACCAGCTGGGGACCAAATATGAGCCTTAATCACAAACACATGGGGCTGTGAGGGACACTTTACACAAACTGTCACAACAAGCATCTCCCCAAGAAAGCAGGTCTTGTTCAGAAGAGCTATGAAAGAAGGTTTTCCATCTTTGTTATGGACTGTACAATTTTGTCTGTTCATTTCCAATCTAACCATAATGTGTCACTGACAGTAAGAAGGCCTCTATAAAAGAGACATTAAGCCAAACGGTCCACACGAAATCAAAGCATTCTTAAGCCTGAGACATCATGGCAGAATTCAAAACATCTTGCAAGTCACTGGTCCCAGGGGGTGATGGGAGCCCTCTCCTGACCCAAGGCATGTACTCAGAGACACACTTATGAGTTCTAGGCTGCCTCAGGACAGGGTGGGTTCTGGTCTGACAGTTGGGGGCTTCCTTAATTTTTTTTTTTATTTTTAACAGAGCAGATGTTCTCCTGGGAAACAAGATATTTAGCTACTCCTACAAATCAGAGAGTGGAGGAATGGAAATAAACCAGTATCCGCCTGCCACCGTGGCCGTGCCCAAAGAAATCACATTAGTTGGAGGCAATATCCGGCTGAGCCAGGCTGCTTGGCCTGGCCCCATTCCTGACCAGAACCAAAGATGAATACGACTGTCTTTGTTCTGGTTCACGAAGTGAGAGACAGTCTGTGGGGTTATTTATCTAGTTTGTTGACTCTCATAAAAGACATTCATAAATCTATTCTTAGTGCCAGGACTACTTACCGGTGTCAGAGTGGCATTCGAGACAGTTGTTTCATGTTAAAACAAGACACCCAGATGTAGTTACAAATAATTGTCTGGGCTTCATCAAACTAACGGGGTGTGTGTGGGGTGTGTGTGTGTGTGTGTGTGTGTGTGTGTGTATCCTCTCTTTTAAAAAAAATCAACTTTAAAATGATTTCACAAACAATGGGAGGAATATTAAAGTGTGTCTGGGTTGGTCGTTTTAATAGCACTTTCCAGACAGAACAAGTAGTCCTCCCATCTTGTTCATATGAAACCCGTCCCCTTTACAGAACAAGACATTTGGCAGCCCAGCGTCAGTAGGATCAGTCAAAGCTTCCTCTCCCCACCATCCTGTATCCATCTCTCCCATTGCCCTGGCCAAGAGGGAGGAGCTTCACCAGAACTGAGAACAGCAGCAGCCTTCGCCAGTCTGGAGAATATGTCACCCACATTGAGGCCCTCGGGTCTCCAGAATTCTTCCCTTCAGACCACCACCCCTCAAAAGAGAGAAAGGTGGAATGAGAGCTGTATGAGTTTGATTGATGGAACTCCCTCTTTCAGCCCCTTCACCAATAACAGCGGCTTAAATATCTCAGAATTCATTTCTCTTTTACATCAAAGAAGCCCAGAATTAGACAGCCTAGGGTTGCTATGGTTGTCCCCCTGCCCCGTCCCCAATGCTGTTTCCATCTTCATCTTTTGTTATTTGCCAGCCTTGGTGTGATGGCTAATCTTAATGGTCAACTTAACAGGGTTTCGAGTCACTGTGGAAACAAATTTCTCAGCAGGTCTGCGAGAGAGTTTCTAGATAAGGTAAAGGAAGGTGGAAAGACCCCTCCCCCCACCCTAAGTGTGAGAGGCACACACAGTCCCATGGGCTGGCGTCCCACACTTGATGATAAAGGAAAAAGGAGTCTAAGCAGAAGCATTCATGGATCTCTGATTCCTGACCTCATTTTCCTGTCACCGTGCCGTCCCTGCAAAGTGAACAACGATGACCTTGATCTGTGAGCCAAAATTAGTCCTTCCTTCCTTAAGTTGCTTCGGTCAAGGGTTTTGTCACAGCACCCAGAAAAGTAACGAATACACTTGGCATGTCACCTCAGGGACCAACAGGACTGCTCAAGTGCAGGCACCAGGTCTGCATTCCAAGCAGCCAGAAGAGGAGAGAGGAGATGAAGGACATTCCCTGGAACCACCCCACCATACTCCTTACACCTCATCTGGCTGAATTTACTCTCAAGGCCTCAACTGGTTGCAAAGGAGGCGGGGCCATGGAAATCTGCATGTTATCTACAAGGGAAGAGTGAACATTGGGAAGCCACCGGCTCTCTGAGCCACAAGGATGGATATGTTTTAACCTCTCTTAGACATTCACACAATCCCGACACAATGCTACATAGAAAGAGTCCCCAATTCCACCCCTCTTTGCCTTAGGACTCCATTTCTGGCTGTCCTTTTTCTTCCTTAGAGTTGGAATTCTGGAAAGGTGGTTCAACAAATTGGGCTCAAGTTGCATTCCCACCAGGGCAGGAACCCAGGCTGTCTGAAACTCCTGCCCCACGTTGATGCTCCTCAGAGACCAGGTATGTAAATCACTAGAGAGGACCCCAAGAAATAAAACCTGAAGCGGATTCAAGTCTTACTTCATTTTCACCTCTCCCAGACAAGCACAAATCTTCCAGCCCTCATGAGCCCCCACCAGGGCAGACGTAAAAGGGAAAGTCAAAGGGAAAACTTCTGGGGTCAGATCTAATGGTGAGTGTCTTACCATCCTCCTCCTTCTCTTCTTCATCATCAACACTACTCTAACTTCCTTCTTGCCACCACTCTACTGTGTGCGTCTTACCACCTGTGGTGGCTTGAGTGTAAAGTGCCCCCCATAGTCTCATGTGTTTATGACTAAGCCTCGTGCTCAATCCCTAGCTGGTAGAGCCTTTGGGATATTGCACTTGGGCCAGGATCACACAATGACTACCCACATTCTGCTGCTCCAGTCACCAGTGATCAAAATGCCTGGCTATTTACTTATTTATTTATTTATTTGAGGCAGGGTCTCATTCTAGCCCCGGGGTGACCTGGAATTCATTCTGTAACCCAGACTTGCCTCGAACTCATGGCCAGCCTCCTACTTCAGCCTCTGAGTACTGAGATTAAGATCATGGGCCACTAGACCTGGCTTGCCTGCTTCTCTTGCCATCACTAAATAAGCTTTAAAAGAACCAGGAGAGGCCGGGCATGGTGGCGTGCACCTTCAATCCCAGCACTCAGGAGGCAGAGGTAGGAGGATTTCTGTGAGTTTCAGGCCACCCTGAGACTACATAGTGAATTTCAGGTCAGCCTGGGCTTGGGGGAGACCCTACCTCGAAACAAAACAATACAAAAGCACCAGGAGGGTGGGGAGGCACATGGCTTTTGTGCGTGCTCTGTAGATGCTCTCCCCAGCTCTGCAGAGCAAGGGAACACAAGAACTGTGCAAAGTTCTAGGGGTCTCCAACCTTGTGACATTGGGATTTTTGTCATCTACAAGTACGTTAGGGCTCAGGCATAGCTATTCTGGGAGACATGGGGGCCCTTGGGCCACAAGTTGGACCTTCCTGGCTACAAACCTTCTCCCAGACTGAGCAGATATGGCTGCTTCTCTCTGCTCACGAGCTGCCTCTTCTACCTTGTAGTTTTTTTCTTGTTGTTTTGTTTTGGTTTTGTTTTTTCTTGAGAGAGTTCCCACAGTGTGTGGGTGGTCTGGGATCCACCAATCAGAGGACAACAGTATTAACACAATCACGCACTATATAATACATCTAGGTCCGTGGGGATCACGTGTGTGCCTGATGGTGGACCGGTGAAGCAGAGCTCCCCACCAGGCTCTTAGAAAAACAGGCCAGGCTTGCTCCTTCCTGCACCATCCTTTCTTTGGAGTCCTCACGCAAGGCCTGAATCCTCTCTCCAGAGGGCTGAGCTGCTCTTTCACCAGGTACCACGGGGGCCTCAGCGCTTGAGCTCGGCGCTGTCTACCCATCCGCCCCATTGCAGGTTCGTCACATGGTGCTTCCAGTCACAGCCTGCGCACGTGTGTGTGCCCCCGAGCTCATGAGAGTGGTCAGATCAGGTGCGTGACCATCATCCAGGCCCTGCTAGGCTAGTGCAGGCTCCTGTAAGGTCGGGCCTCTGTCCATTTGTAGGTATCATCTCGATATCCCCATTTTTTTCCAGCTCCATTCTTTTTATTTTATTTTATTTTATTATTTTGGTTTTCGAGGTAGGGTCTCACTCTAGCCCAGGCTTATGTGGAATTCACTATGTAGTCTCAGGCTGGCCTCTAACTCATGATGATCCCCCTACCTCTGCTTCCCAAGTGCTGGGATTAAAGGCATGCGCCACCACGCCTGGTTCGTTTTGGGTTTTTTGTTTTTAATTTTTTTATTGACAACTTCCATAATTAGGCAATAAACCATGATGATTCCTTCCCCCCTCACTTTCCCCTTTGCAACTCCCCTCTCCATCATATCACCTCCTCCTTTCAATTAGTCTCTCTTTTATTTTCTTTCTATGTATTTATTTACATTCGACAGAGAAAGAGGGAAGGAGAGAGAGAGAATAGGCACGCCAGGGCCTCCAGCCACTGCGAACAAACTCCAGACGCGTGTGCCCCCTTGTGCATCTAGCTAACGTATCCCCATTTTCATTCATTTAGTTATTTTTGTTTGTTTGTTTGGGAGTGTGAGGTGCGCAGGAAGTGTTCCTCACTGCTGAGCCATCTCTCTGGTCTTCGTCAACCTTGTTTTAAGGACGAAGAAATGGGAGCTTGCAGGAAGCAAGTCACTTGAAAAGGTTCATCCAACGAGGTGTCAAGACAGCACATCTTCAAGGTAGAGGGATTTCTGAATCTCACCACACCAAGCCTTAGATGCTTCCGGGCCCACAGCAGCATGTCATGTGGTCATCCCACCCCAACACCTGCTGATAGATTCCACAGGTTTCAGGAAGATGCAATTCAAGCAAGAAGAACCAGAGGGCAGCTGGGCCACCCTCCCGGCCAGGAGCATGAACTGGGTGTGCACGTTAGCCCCTCCCCTTGCCTCCAGGTTCCATCTGCTCTGCCCAGGCCCCACCCCTTCACACAGAGGACCATTGACCACCTGGCTGGGAGAAGAGGCATCACTCCCCGGGAATGCGAGGGGGGCAGCCCTCCGGAGCCAAGAAGACTCTTGCTAACAGACCAGCGATTCTCTCCTGGAACAGAGGAAATTCAGTACCCATCAAGGACTTGTACTGTCCCCTCTGTGACCAAAACAACCCACACCCGTTCACTGAACCCTCAGTCTGGCCCAAACATTAATTTTGTTACTGAATAGTGGAGCAAACCAAAGTGGTTTTTTTCCAGAAAGAAAAATAGCAGATCAGCCTGACCCCGAGCTGAACCTGTATGTTTTCTGAAACTTCTGAGCAGGAACAAGAATGAGACAACATATTCTGCGAATGAAACCAATGTTTCATTCAATGCAACTTCTTTATTTGAATCACAAGAAAACAGTGAGGAAGGAGTGGGAGGAAGAGGAGCATTCTCCCTCCTGTCGCTCCATGGTGTCAGTCCTGTGGGAGGCAACACTAGGGAGGCAAAGACTGGCTTATTGTCAGTGCAGTGGGGAAAAGTGATACTTCATTTTAGGCCTGTGTAAAGACACAGCAGAAACGTTCGGAGCACTGAGTTCCCTTGGGGCATTCAGAGATGGACCTGTGACAATAACACAACCTACACACATCAGGCAAGAAGAGGGCTCGGGCCCTACTGACAACGGCCCAGGCATTCTTACATCAGCCTGGGGACCGACACACCAGTAGTCAAAGATGGACGCGGCTCTCACTCAGCCTGACCCTGCTGACTCGATGTGGGCCATGGAAGGTTCACATGGCATCACTGTCACAAAGTCCAGCCCCTATAAAAACACACGAGGCCAGACTTTGTGCTCAGGGGAGAGAGAGCACTAGATCAACCAGGCTCTCTGGTTTCTTTCTCCCCCTCCAGCGGCCCTCAGGGTCCCAAAGCAGGAACGGGGAAGGCCTCTCGGGCCGACTGTGCTGACCTCACCACTCCCGAGGCCTGCGGGAGAGGACAGCGCGGGGAATGAGATGCTGGTCCAATAGCAAGTGGATCGAGAAGCCGTGACCACCAGCTCTCCACGCATCCAGAGCACACATAAGTGACCACAGTCCCTCCATAGACCAAAGACAAATTACGCCTATGCTAAAGGCTAAGAGTTACCAAGCTGTTAACAGTAGCTAGCTCCTGGGTGAGAAGGAAGAGTACGGACAGAGAGAATGTCGGCTTTCTATTTTAAATTGTGTCTGTCAGCAGGACTCTTTATACGGAGAAGATTATATTGCAGTCCCAGTACTTAAAATGCAGGCTAAAATCATTCATGTATATGCTATAAACCTGAGGCATAGGAAAAAGGCAGATGCCAAAAAAAGAAATTGTACTGGATGAAACTACATAGTTGAAAAACTGCTTATTAAAAAGGAGACTGCCTTAAGCTATATTAAGAGGGGAAAATATTTGCAATATACATGACAGCAAATATTTACCTATTTACATATAAAAATCGCTTAGGAAGGGCTGGGGAAATAGCTCAGTGGTAGAGCATTTGCAGGCATGCACAAGGCCCATTATCATTAAAAAAAATTTTCATGATGCTGGGGAGATGTCTCAGCAACTAAAGGCACTGGTTTGCAAAGCTGCCAGGCCTGGATTGAATTTCCCAGTACCCACGTAAAGCCAGACGCACAAAGTGGTGCATGCATCTGGAGTTCATTTGCAGTGGCAGGATACCCTCATGCATCTATTCTCTCTGTGTTTCTCTAGATATATATCTATCTCTTTCAAGTAAATAAATAATTTTTTAATCACTTAGGGAGAAACTGTCCTCTAATAGAAAAATGAGAAAACATATAAATAACCAATTCAAAACGTAAGACAAATGAATATAAAAATACCCTCACTAATAATTGGAGAAGTGCAACCAACAGTCAAATAACATTTCGACCAAACTGCCAAATGTTTTTCTATTTGTTTAGCAGGGTTTGCTCTAGCCCAGGCTGACCTAGAACTCACTCTGTTGCTCAGGCTGCCTTTGAACTCACAGCAATCCTCCTATCTTACCTCAGTCTCCCCAAGTGCAGGGATCATAAGCATGAGCCTCCATGCCTAGCTGTTTTAAATTTTTATAAGACTTTTTGATAAGACAAATAGGCAAGCAAGCTCATGACTCTTTTTGTAAAAGAGTACATTGGTGAGACATTTTGGGAAGATAATATTATCTTTAAAACCATAATAATTTCAGATTTGCATAAATGTTGACATAGTAATTCCACGTTTATGCTTTGGCCCTAAGGAAAATCATGCCTAAAGATACATGTATTTTGTTGTTCCTGTAAGCATTATTTATGAAAGGAAGACATTAGAAATAGCCTTGCTCTCTAAACAATGAAGGATAGATTGATATACTGTGGTGTTATGCACAAAGAAAACTATGCAACTATTTTTTAATTACTTATTTGTTTTGAAGTGTGTGTGTGTGTGTGCACGCGCGTGCACATGTGTGTTTGAATCCAGCTTCACATGGGTGCTGGGGAATCAAACCAGGACTATCAGGCTTTGCATGCAAGTGCCCTTAGCCACTGAGCCATCTCCCCAACCCCTACAGCTTTTAAAATGATGATGGAAGAACATATGAAATATGGAAATGCTCATGATACAGTGAATAAAAAATTGGTGACAAATGGTATGTACAATATGAAGTGACTTTTATAAATATAGGTATATATCTGCATTTAATTATTATACTAAATCTTAGCCAAAGGGCTGAGAAACAATCTGCTATTCATTTTCAAATATCTGATTATAGGCTATTTTTATTTTTCTCTTTTATGGGTTTCTGTCTTTTTGTAATTAAAATATTTGCCTTTTTAAAATAATAAAAAATTTCTCTTTCCTGAAACACTCAAGAATCATTTTTAAGAAATCAATCAGAACACAAACATATTAAATCAAATAGTTGATGGGGGGGCAGAGACATCAAAATAGAAGAGGGACTAGTTGGAAAGAAAAAGGGGTTCCATGGAATGGGGGGTGGTAGAGAGGGACAAAGAAGGCAATGGAGGGGATTCTGATCAAATTACAGTATGATCATCGTTATTAAAATGTTCAATTAAAATGAGAACCAAGGCTGGAGAGATTGCCCAGTGTTTGCTTGCAATGCCTGACGGCCAGGGTTTGATTCCCCAAGTATCCACATAATGCTAAATGCACCAAGTAATGATGCATCTGGAGTTTCTTTGCAGCAACAAGAGGCCCTGGCGCTCGCTCTCTCTCTCTCTCTCTCTCTCTCTCTCTCTCTCTCTCCCTCTTCCTTGCTATCTTTCTCTCTGTGTTTGCAAATTAATGAATAAATAAATAAATAAATATTTTTAAAAGAGTAAAAAAACCAGGGGCTGGGGAGATTGCTCAGTGGTTAAAGGCAGCTGTTTGCAAAGTCTGCTGGCCTAGGTTAAATTCCCAGCACCCACATGAAACCAGACAAGTGTTTGTTTGCAGAAGCAAGAGATCCTGTTATGTACACACACACACACACACACACACACACACACACACGCAAGCAACTAATTTATAGAAAGAGAGAACCAACCACACATCAAAAAAGATAAAGTAGTATCAGTTGTCCCAAATAACCCCTGCAATTAATCCTCTAGGACTGTATGTGAGACCACAGCATGGGAGCTCACACAGATGAGCTCATTGCATAGCAAAACTATTCAACTGTGGCGACATTCTGAAACTATCACTTACTCTTACCCACAGACAAGAAGAAAATAAACTGGCTCCCTTGCTTTCTCAGGAGAAAAACCATGCATTTCAAGGCTCAAGGTAGAAAGGGTGAAGCCAGATTTCACACAGCAGAGTTCTAGGATCTGGATGGTTCGGTTCCCCAGGAACATTGTTTTGTAACCCTGCAAAATCAAATTCTCAAAGAAAGATCAAGATCCTCCTGACAAGTAAGGGCTATTTTCAGCATCAACCTACTGATAGGCAACGCTTAAAATAACTAAATGAAATACTAAGAGGGAAACTATAGACCCTCTGTGACTAATATAGCTTCTCTAATGCTAGAAATACATACAAACACACACATATCCAGCACATAGTAGGTGCTTAATCAATGCTGGCTGAATACTGTTGTCAGTGAAATTCACCAGGCCTCTTTCACAACCCTTATTTGACCACACATGCTTAACCCAAAAACTTCTCCCCTGAGTGAGGCCAGCACAATACATTAGGCCAAAGGACACTATAGCTCAAGGAAAGTCAGATGAAAGTTACACGAAACAGCACACTAACAGATTCTTTCAGAGATCTTCCGCTGACAGTGCTGAGCTCATAAGATACTGGCGCCTATGGATGCGTAAATCATATGTTAATTATTACATGTGCTGAAAAAGGAAATGTCTCCTTCACTTAGCCCAGTCCTTTGGGTAAGCCAGGAGGAAGACGGCATTTGTACCTGTATGCAAATTTCTAATGTAATTTAATGAATTGCTTTCCCTGTAGTAGAACTACAAACATGTCTGCCACTGTAGTGGCCCCCTCTATCCTCAAGGGACACAGTCCAAGGCTCATAGTAAATTCCTGAAACGATGGGCAGCACTGAGCCCAATGTACACTGCTGCTTCTCTGACATATGCATACCCATGCGTAGATTAGGAATAGTAAGGATGAACGATAATTTACCATAGATCAGACTCAGCAGCCCCAGCGTGCTTTCTGTTTTCTGTATTAAGTTTAAAGCATCCACCTTGTCACTCAAAGGGAGCACTCTGGGGCTACAATGTGAACCATGGCATCACTGTCCCTGTGCCTTGGGGCCATTATTAAGTAAGATGAATATTAGTTAACACAAGCACTGCAGTACTATGACGGTGGATGCGGTCCCCGGGAGAGCTGAGTGACGCCTAGGCAGGCAGCATACACTACACGGATACTCTGGACAAAGGCATCACTTGCCTTCTGGGTAGTGAGGCAGGGTGGCTCAAAATTTTCATCCCACTACTCAGAATGGTGTGCACTTGAAAGCATATGAATTTCTGGAATTTTCTATGTAGTATTTTCAAACTGCCATTTGACCACAGATAACTGGAGCTCAGAAAGCCAAACAGCCCTAGAAGAAAGAACACTGTCTCATAGTCTTGCGTCTTCCCAGGATCCAGACAGTGGACCCCAGCAAGGGAGGCTCTGACCTCTGCTCTCACTGTCACTGCTAGCCAGAGCAGCTTCTCTACGGGGATGACAGACACTGAGGAGACTCAAAACTCATCGAGCCGGAAGTAAGAAGCTGTTCAGAGCTCAATGCTAAACAAGACACACCATCCAAGGTTCAGCGGACATTGCAGAAGAGGGAGTGGAAAGAATTCAAGAGCCACAGTGCGGCGAGGAACATGTTGGGGCATGTCCTCCAGATACAACCTGTCCAGTGCATTCATGAGCTCACACCAGAGAGCATTACCCCCACTAGACCTTCGCAATTCGGAGCCCATCACCATGTTAATGATAGAGGACAGAGGAGGTCAAAAGGAATGAGACATAAAAACAGAGGAAGGACTACTTGGAAAGAGGACAGTGCTCAATGGAATGAGGTTGGCGGAGGGGGGAGGGGACAAAAGAGGGTAATGGGACTGGAATATGATCAAATGACAGTGAGTTTGTATATTAAAGTTCTCAATAAAAATGTTTAAAGATTTCATTTTAATGTACAATTTTAAAATGTGTGTGTGCACACACACACACACACACACACACACATCAGGTCCTCTTCCTGCTGCAAATGAACACCAGATACTTATGCCACTTTCTGAGTCCAGCTTTACTTGGATGGCTTGGGAATGGAACCTTGGACCAGCAGGTTTTGCATGCAAGCACCTTTAACCATTGAGCCATCTTCCCAGTCCCCTAATGCTTAGTTTTTAACTTAATCAAGGAATTTTGAAAAAAGTTATCTGCTTATCATGCATTCATTCATCCATGCATTTCGGCTTTTAGCTCCCCTGGAGACTTTTATCCCTGGTGCCTGTGGATTCGCTAGCCGCCACCTCACAGACTGCTCAGACAACTGATGAACCCACCCCTCGTCTCTGTGGGAAATGATCTGCTGACAGCTTTCTTCATCATCCTTCTGCAGGTAGGGCATGTTAGTCTTCTTTCAGTGACTTCTTGATCAAAAGCTAAGTAGGAAAGTTCCCAAGAATAACTTGGGAACAATATGCACATAAAGTCGGTTTCAGAAAGCCTTTGGAGAGGCCCAGGTGAAAATCTGCCCAATGTGCAGATACTAAGAGATTATGGAACTACATGTTGGCTGAGTGACTGTGCCGTGTAAGGGCCTTCGTCCTGCAGGATGGTATAAGGAAAAGGGGAAGGTTTCAGGGTCAGGGAAGGGCGAAATACTGAACACAAGACAGACTCCTGACACTCATCTACTGCCCTTTGTCTCAAATCATAATGCCAGTGTTTTTAGAATTTATTTATTTATTTAACAGAAAGAAAGATAAAGAAGACAATGCCAGTATTTAATGACTATATGGGCTTAGAAACAATCACCAAGTGTGAATTGTGTAAGAATCACTTTATGGAGAAAGTAAGATTTATTGTATAAATGTTCTTTGTCAAATACATGACAGTTGCCATGTTGGGATAGAATTCTGCTTGTGCTGTTTATACAAAGATCTGTGTAACTTTTAAATGACTTATATATGTTTGTATGCATTGGCTCAGCCATTTTGCATATGGTGAGAGTGGACTCTATGTTTGCTGAAGCAAAAAGATAGATTAGTGTCTGCCTTCAAAAAGCCAACATTCCCAAATATGTGGCCATGAAGCTAGAGGAAGGGTCCGTTGTGAACCTGACGCTCTCATGCAACCTGAAGGACCCCTGTCTGCAAAGCCCATGCAAGAACATCAATGATAGACTTCAGGCAAGTGAGAAGGACACCCACCAGGGAGCCAATGACTGAGAATAATGTTCTTCCAGCTTATATCCAATAGGGCCAAATGTCCCCTGAACCTCTTCCATTCTACATTCCAGAATGAAAGACAGTATGGATGGATCCACCCCTGTGGTGGTTTGAATGTCAAATGTCCCCCACAGCCTCAGTGTTTGTGATTCAGCCTCCTACTTGGTCCCCAGCCGGAGCCTTTGGGCGGTGGAGCTTTGCTCAAGAGGAGGCAGGCTTTGAAGGTTACTAATATAGTCCTGTGGGCGGTGCAGCATTAGCTCTCTCTCTCCTACTGCTTCCTCCACGCTTGCCAATACGTGAAGATGTGAGCCAGCTTCCTGCTCCTACCGTGCTTTTCCCACCATGATAAGACTTCCCCTCGAGACTGTAAGCCAAAGATAATCCTTTCATCCCATAAACTGCTTCTGGCTGCGAGTTGTGTCCCAGCAACAAGAAGGTAACTGCTGGGCTAGAGAGATGAGTCAGCAATTAAAGCACTTCTTTGCAAAGCCTGCTGGCTTGGGCTCAATTCCCAGCACCCACGTAAAGCCAGATGCACAAAGTGGCACACGTGTCTGGAGTTCATGTGCAGTGGCAAGAGGCCATAGCATGCCCATTTTCTCTTTCTCTCTCTCTTCTCTCTCTGTTCTTTCTCCTCCCTCCACAACCTCTAACTCTCCCCTGTAATATTCTCTCTCTCTCTCGTTTTAAGTTTTTTGAGGTAGGGTCTCACTCTGGTCCAGGCTGACCTGGAATTGACTATGTAGTCTCAGGGTGGCCTCAAACTCACAGCAATCCTCCTACCTCTGCCTCCCAAGTGCTGGGATTAAAGGCGTGCGCCACCATGCCCAGCTATTTCTCATCATATCACAGAGACAATGGAAGGCCATGTCCCATCCACACCTAGATGCCCCCAGGGCGGGTGGCAAATTTACCACTGGACATAAACAAGGTCATGATGGGCAAGGCTTCCCAGAATGTTCATTTTTAGCATGTTATAAATTTAGTTATCTGATTTGTATATCCTGGGAAAACCAAAACCAATACATGAAACATTGCTTCAGACGGGTACTTTCCAAGATGCTATCCCACAAGAATCCCTTTTAACAATGACTTTCAGCCATCATAAAGGATGACATGCTATCATTTGCAAGAATACGGGTGAACCTGGAGGACATTATACTAAGTGAAAGAAGCCAGGCACAGAAAGACAGATACCACATGATTTACTCATAGATGGAATTGAAAATAGTTGATCTCATAGAAGTTAAGAATAGAACAGTGGTTACAAGAGGCTGGGGTAGAAAGATTAGTTCATGGATACTAAGTGACAGTTAGATAGGAGAAAAAAGTTGATGGTGTCCTGTTACACAGTAGGGTGACGGCAGACAAGAATAATGTTCTGTACGTTTTACAAAAGCTAGATAAAAGGATTTTGAATGTTTTCACCACAAAGAAATGATAAATTTTTGAGAAGACAGATATACTTAGCCTGATTTGATTACACAGTATATACATGTATCAAAATATCACATGGTGACCCATAAATACGTACATGTCAGATTTTCACAAGTCAAATTTTAAAATTGCCTTTTGGGATTCTGAGGTAAGGATGCAACTAGAGAATGAGATGTGCAGCTAGAATCCCTTCACCCCTTCCCTCTCTAGTGGAATCTCGAGGTGGTGAAGACATCAAACACAGATGTTCAGACAGACAGACTGGGAACAGACGTTCAGACAGACAGACTTGGAAAGACAGCAAGCGGAAGCAACGTGAATGCACCGCACTGGACGGTACTGAGGTTTGCAGATGTTTCGTCTGTGTGTGAAGCTGCTACGCCCTTTGCTGGATCCCTTTTTCACACCGTGCCTATTCTTATCCCTCAACAAGAACTTTGCACATTATGGCTACACCTTTAATCTCTGGAGAAAATCTGTTCATGAAAGAGCTGAATGCATAAAGCCCAGGGCTCTTGTACAATTGCTGTATTGGGGGTGGCTTAGGGACTGGGGAAATGTCTCAGCATTTAAAGGTACTTGCTTGCAAAGCCTACCAGTCTGGGTGCGATTCCCTGGTATTCGCATAAAACCAGATGCACAATGTGGCGCATGTGTCTGAAGTTCATTTTTAGTGGCAAAAGGTCCTGGGGTCACCCATAATCTCTCTGTTTCAGTCTCTCTTTCACAAATAAATAAAAAGAGAATTTTAAAGAAGTGGCTTGCTTACATGACATCTACTTCTGTTAAGGGATTTTTCTGGTTTTTTTTTTTTCTTTCTTGTAGCTGCATATAATTTGTCCCATGATCTGCAGGGCTATGGCAAGGAAGCCTCCATGCAGCCTTTCTCCATGAAAACCCAATGTGGAAAGCCGCCCACTTCAGTTCCGGTTAAGAGCTGCTCTCCTCCTAAGACGGCCTGTTGGAGTTCAGTGAATGACGCCTCTTCCTTGGGGCTGCAGTCAAGTCTGTAGCCCAACCTGAGAACTGGTAAGGGTGTGGAAGGCACACATTTCTTTTTTTCTTAATTTTTTTTGTTCATTTTTATTTATTTATTTAAGAGTGACAGAGAGAGAGGCAGATAGAGAGAATAGGCGCGCCAGGGCCTCCAGCCACTGCAAACGAACTCCAGACACATGCGCCCCCTTGTGCATCTGGCTAATGTGGGTCCTGGGGAATCAAGCCTCGAACTGGGGTCCTTAGACTTCACAGGCAAGTGCTTAACCACTAAGCCATCTCTCCAGCCCACACATTTCTGTATCTGTACACAAGTCTACCCCTGCTTTCTTCTTATTTTCTCTCTGTTTCTCTTCTTTATGCAGATTTCTCTCTTCTCTGCTACGGGTTCATGACACGGTGTCTGCAGTGGTGTAGGCATGGGTTCATAGGAGTTTTGTACCCTTTGTTCACTCTGAAAAGGTGGCCTAGATCAGAACAGCATCTGGCCTACTGTGTGGGAAAGGCCTTACTGCACATAGGATAGTGAACAGACTATTTGCCCCGTGGAGGAACATTTCATGTAGGGTTGTTTTTTTTTACTTTAAAAAATTTGGGGGCTGAGAAAGTAACTCAACAGTTAAAGGTGTTTGCTTGCAAAGCCTACTTACTGGCCCAGGTTCTATTCTCCGGTACCCATGTAAAGCCAGATGCACAAAGTGGCACAAGCATCTGGAGTTTGCAGCGGCAAGAGGCCTCGGCGCACCGCTTTTCTCTCCCTCTCTCTCTATCTCTCATTCTCCTCTCTCTCTCCCTCTCTCTCTCTCTCTCCCTAGAAAGAAATAAAATATTTGAAAATATTATTAAAAGTATTTTATTTATCTGTGTGTATGCATTGGCACACCAGGGTTCTTGCTACTGAAAACCAATGCCTGTCCAGCTTAATGTGGATACTGGGGAATTGGCTTTGCAAGCAAGCGCTTTTAACTATTGAGCCATCTCCCTAGCCCCACGTTGTACATTTTCATTTGGCTTCTATTTTTATTTAATTGAAAGAGAGAAAGAAAGCAGACAGAGGGAAAAAAGTGTGAGCACTAGCTCTCCAGAGCCTCCTGCCACTACAAACGAACTCCAGGCACATATGCCACCTTGTGCATCTGGCTCTATGTAGGTACCGGGGAATAGAACCCAGGCCTTCAGGCTTTGCAAGCAAGCACCTTCAACCTCCCAGCCATTTTTCCAGCCCCGTGGTTTCTATTTTATATTTTTCTTTCATTGTGGTTTTTTCTGAAATTATTTGTGTGATTACAAATTATCAAAGTGATCTTTGTATATGGTGTGCCTACTATAGTCATATTTGTAAAAACTTCATGTGTGCATATAGCTTAAGTATACTTGAACCCTCCCAGTCTCCTAATTAAAAAAAAAAAAAAGGTAGGCCCAGTCTTCTGATGAGCTTTGAGGCCAACCCAACCCCCCGTCCTACCCTCTCTCAGAGGTGTCCTGGAGCCAACGCCTCCTGGATATGTCCTCAGAAACCACACTAATCTTTCTGTGCATACACTCATTTGAGGGGTATGGAGTTCTTCCCATTATGCCCACTAGACAGTCAAGACTGGGAGTTAGCAAATTCAAGTTTGAATTTCTTCCTCCCCCTCTCCATAAGCTACAGAAAAGTTAGGGAAAGAAACTAATATTTCAGGTTTCAGAATTCAGAGAGCTTGGGGAGCAATAAGAGATTAAGTTGTTAGATTTAGGGCTGCAGAGATGGCTCAGCAGTTAAAGGCACTTGCTTGGAAAGCCTGCAGGTCCAGGTTCAATTCCCCAGTACCCATATAAATCCAGATACACAAGGTGGCATATGCATCTGGAATTCATCTACAGCAGCAAGAGGTCCTGGCATGACCATACTTTTTTTAATTTTTTTTTTATGCAAGGCCAATAGACTGGCCTTTATTTTATTTTTTTATTTATTTGAGAGCGACAAAGAAAGAGGCAGAGAGAGAGAGAGAGAGAGAATGGGCGCGCCAGGGCTTCCAGCCACTGCAAATGAACTCCAGACACGTGCGCCCCCTTGTGCATCTGGCTAACGTGGGTCCTGGGGAATCGAGCCTCGAACCGGAGTCCTTAGGCTTCATAGGCAAGCGCTTAACTGTTAAACCATCTCTCCAGCCCATGACCATACTTTTCAATCTCCTCTCTCTCTCTCTCTCTCTCTCTCTCTCTCTCTCACACACACACACACACACACACACACACACACACACACACAACATGCACAAATAAATAAAAGTATTTAAATACACTGTGGGATTTGTTTGCAAAGTCCATGCTCCCTTCGTCAACTTCTGTCTTTCATCCTAGAAATATTCCTTCTACTCCTGTGTTTTTCCTTCCCAACAACTGCCCAGAGACCACTTCTGGCCTTCCCCATTTGTCTCTAACCTCCAGGTATGCCTCTCTTGCATCTGCCAGTCTCTCTATCCTAGTCCTAGGACTTTAGCCTTCTCTGCTTAGAGGGAAAGAAAGGGTCCTCAGGGGAGAGAGGGGTATGGCCAATGAATCTTCTGGAAGGTAAGCACAAGCCATGTTTTTATTTTTATTTTTGGTGTCTTTATTTTTTTTATTTTTTATTGATAACTTCTATACTTACAGGCAATAAACCATGATAATTCCCTCTCCCACTTTCCCCTTCACAACTCCACTCTCCATCATATCCCCTCCCTCTCTCTGTTAGTCTCTCTCATATTTTTGATGTCATCGTCTTTTTCTCCTACTATGAGAGTCTTGTGAAGGTATTGCTAGGCACTGCGAGGTCATGGATATCGAGACCAATTTCCCTCTGGACAGTTGCATTCTCAGGAGTGGTACCCTTCCTTTGGCTCTTACATTCTTTCCACCACCTCTTCCATAATAGACCCTGAGCCTTGGAGGGTGTGATAGAGATGTTTCAGTGCTGAGCACTCCTCCATCACTTCTTCTCAGCACTATGTCGCCTTTTGAGCCATCCCAGAGGTCACTGACATCTGAAATAGAAGCTTCTCTAACCAAAAGTGAGAGTAGCATTAATATACAAATATGGACATTAAGTGTAGTACTTTCAGGACACGTTGGTGAGAATAATATATACATTTAGCCAGACAAGAGCAGTCTTTATACCCTTAAGGCACATGACCTCCCCTGCCATAGACTTTTGATTAGGTTTTCAGTACCAGGCATGTATTCCTTCCCATAGAGTGGGCCTCTAGTCCAATTAGAGAGCAGTTGGTTTCCCCCAGAGCAGACATGCCACTATTGCACCCTTTTGTTCATGTGGCCTGTCTGGCCAAACTTGAGGCTTCCAGTGTCCACTGTTTCCACAGAGCAGTGTTTTTAAATGAGATCCCAGGCAAGCGCTTCATGTTGGCTCAGAGACAAAACTGCCAACGTAAGAAATCCAAGCAGCAGGCAGAGATCGCGAGGCACAGTCCCAGCTGTAGTAGGCTTCCTGGCACCCTAACTCCCTGACCAGCCTTCAGCAGGAAAGCCTCAAGCCACATGGTGTAATGTTACACAGGAAGAAGTTCACCCATCCCAATATCCTCCACCCAAGACAAAGGACAGAGCTGTCACCAATAAAGAACGGAACACAAATGGGTCTGGAAACCAGGACTGCCAAGAGTCCCCATTCAGAGTAGCTGCCTTCACTGGGCCACTTTGGACCAAACTGGGACAGACTCAAATTGCCCATCCAGATCTGTCTCCAACAGTGACTCATCAGAAGGTCTTGCCCTCAGCCGGTCTGTGTAACTCCCCACCCCCTAAGGGGAACGAAAGCCACACACCTCCTGGCCCAGCTCCAGTCAGGCTCCTGCTAAGAAAAGCCCTTCTCCCACCAGCTGTGGCAAGTAGCCCAGAGTGGAAAGGAGAATAAGG
The DNA here is from genome assembly GCA_036346955.1 of Dipus sagitta. Taxonomy (NCBI): domain Eukaryota; kingdom Metazoa; phylum Chordata; class Mammalia; order Rodentia; family Dipodidae; genus Dipus; species Dipus sagitta. The sequence continues at coordinate 42,504,036 of CM070777.1, read as the reverse complement.
TCCCACCAAGCACATTTGTTCTTCCCGAACCTCTCTGAGGGTGTCTGCGGGCCTTTGCTTGAAGTTTTGCTAGCCTGGCCCATCCACGCCAAGTCTCAAGACTGTGAGGGATCAAATGCATGAATGAAAATGGAAAAAATGTGTCCGTGTGCTCACTCCCTCACTGGGAGACCAGACGCCAGTTTATGGATTTATCTTAATCATAGTCACACAGATGTTTGGTTTGGCCCAGATTGCACATGCAGTAAAATCTCATGCTTCTTTCTTTCAGAGGAAAAGCACCTGGCCCTAGAGGCCCATGTCACTCTGCCCTGTGGCTCTAATTGCTCAGAAGCCCTGGACTATACTGGCCATACAGCCAACTGGACACCCTCACAGCAGAGTTTTGCCTCTGACACACCTAAGATGTGGCAGACCTATGTGCTTGATGGGAGAGTTTTGGTTTGGTTTTTAAGTTGCCCTTTCATAAATTCACATGATTGTGAGAAAAATCTCATTTTCATGAATTCCTTAGCTGGATAAACTTTTATGCCCACTCACATTTTAAGGAGAGGTGGCTGGGAGCAAACTGTGACAAGATACAGCCTGCCTCAAGGCAAGTTGATGGAGAGCTGGAAGAGGGGCATGAAAGAATGTTCTGAGCATCCCCTGGGTCACCTGTTCCTTTCACACACATCAGTCTGGGCACCAGTCAGCTGTACTTTCCGTGACTCTTACAGAACACCTGAGATTACCAGATCATAAAGAGAAAGCAGCCAGGTGTGGTGGTGCACGCCTTTAATCCCAGCACTCAGAAGACAGAGATGGGAGAATCGCTTGTGAGTTTAAGGCCAGCCTGAGACTATATAGTGAATTCTGGGTTAGCCTGGGCTAGAGAGACACCCTACCTCAAAAAAAAGTATAGGGCTCAAGAAGATGGCTTAGCAGTTAAGGCATTTGCCTACAAAACCAAGGAACTCCGGTTCAATTCCCCAGCACCTACATAAGCCAGATGCACAAGCAGGTGCATGCATCTGGAGTTCGTTTGCAGTGGCTGGAGGCCCTGGTGTGCCCATTCTCTCTCTCTCTCCTCTCTCTCTCTCTCTCTTTCTCTCCCCTCTTTCTCTGTTAAATAAATAAATAAAATATATTTTTTAAAAGTATAAAAACAAACAAAGAATAAATACTAATAAATACTAATTTTGGCTCGTGGCTTCAGTTAATAGTTAGTCAGTGTGGTGGTTTGAGTCAGGTGTCCCCACAAGCTCATGTGTTCCGAGTGCTGGTCCCTAGCTGGTGGCAATTTAGTAATTGTAACCTTGTTGGAAGGAGTTTATTGTTGGGCATGGGCTTGTGGGTGTCATAGCCAGCTTCCCCTTGCCAGTGTTTGGCACACTCTCTGGCTGCTGTTGTCCACCTGATACTGGCCAGGAGGTGATGTCCACCCTCTGCTCATACCACAGTGTCCCCTGCCATCATGGAGCTTCCCCTCGAGTCTATAAGCCAAAATAAACCCTTTCCTCCCACAAGCTGCTTTTGATCATGTGCTTTGTGCCAACAACGAGAAGGTAACTGCCACAGTTGGCATCACTGTGTTGGGGCCCGTGGTGAGGCAAGACGTCGTGGTGTGACATACACAGCAGGGTGAGCTGCTCACTTCATAGCTGGGAAAGCAAAGGTAGAGGCAGCTCTAACACCAGGCTTGACCTTCCGTTAGCTCCCTCAAATATAGTGACATAGAAAGATAAGGAGGTTTAAGGGGGGAGGGAGAGAGGCATACTACAAACTGAGCATCCTGAATCCAAAAATCTAAAATTCCAAAACGATCACAAAGACCAAAAGTTGGGAACACCAACACAACATCACAGGCTAAACTTCAAGTCCCACATCTGACCCCATGTGACCAGTCAGAGTCAAAATGAAGACACACTAAAAGTAGTATGTAAAATCACCTTCGCAGGGGCTGGAGAGATAGCTCAGCAGTTAAAGTCACTTGCTTGCGAAGCCTGATAGCCCAGGTTTGATTCCCCAGTACCCACATAAGCACAAAGTGGCACATGCATCTGGGGTTTGTTTGCAGTGGCACAAGGCTCTAGTGAGCCCTCATTCTCATTCTCTCTCTCTCTCTCTCAATCCCCTTGTAAATAAATAATTTAAATAAATAAATAAATAAAATCACCTTCAGGCTATATGTGCAAGATGTGTTTGAAACATAAATGAAACTTGTACTTAGACTTAGAGTTCTCTAACAGTCTTTTCTCACCAGATGGGCTTTCTAGCAAAGAGGTCAGAGATGATGGTAGAGCCAGGGGAGCAGTAATGCCCACACCGCATGCCACAGGGTATGTGGGGAAACCAAAGGATATTCCTGAGATAAAACACATTGACTCAAGCTCAGAAAGACTAAAACTGCATGTTCTCTCTGAGGCACAGATCCTGGCTTGTAATATCTACAAGTATGTACATACAGGGGGCACATGGGGGTAAAGCCTCTAAAGAGAGAATGGTCAGCAAGAGCTAGTATAAATAGGTGAGCAGGAGCGGGGAGGGAAGGCTAAAGGATTCGCATGACATGTAAAGAGAAGAGGGAGAATGCTGGTGGGGAGGGAAAAGGAAAGGAGGGGAGATGGGGAGAGAAGCCAGGGAGAAAAAGCAACTAAAACAAAATTGCTTTGGAAAACGCCAGAAAGGACTGGAGAGATAGCTCAGCAGTTAAAGCACTTGCCTACAGAGCCTAATTACCCTAGTTCAATTCCCCAGGACCCACGTGGAGCCAGATGCACAAAGTGGCGCATGCATCTGGAGTCCGTTTGCAGTGGGGATGGAGGCCCTGGAGTGCCCAGTCTCTGTCTTGCTTCTCTCCCCCACCACTTCTGCTTGCAAATAAATAAATATTTTTTATAGATAGATAGATAGGTAGATAGATAGGTAGATAGATAGATAGATAGATAGATAGACAGACAGATAGATAGATAGATAAACACCAGAAAGAATGATGCCTAAGTCTGTGTGGCCAGCTAAAAAAAAATGAAATAAAGAAAACTATGTTTCAATACAGATGATAGAGGGGGACAAACATTTTTTAAAAGACATCAAAATAGAAGAGGGACTGGTTGGAAAGAAGTAGGGGGGTCAGTGGATAGGAACAGGAGAGGGGAGCAAAAGAAGCGATTATGATCAAATTGCAATATGTTCATGCATGCAAATTGTCAATTAAGAAATTACAAAATGGGGGCTAGAGAGATGGCTTAGCAGTTAAGACGCTTGCCTGCAAAGCCAAAGGACCTCGGTTTGATTCCCCGAGACCCATGTAAGCCACATGCACAAGGTGGTACATGCATCTGGAGTTCATTTCCAGTGGCTGGAAGCCCTGGCGCACCCATTCTCTCTTTCTCTCTCTCTTTCTCTGTATCTCTCATTCTCTCTCTCTGCCTCTCTCTCTCAAGTAAATAAATAAATAATAAAAATAAAAATTTTTAAAGTTACAAAATGGCTGGAGAGATTGCTGAGTAGTTAGGGCACTTGCCTGCAAAGTCAAAGGACCCAGGTTTGATTCTTTAAGACCCATGTAAGCCAGATGCACAAGGTGATGCATGCATTTGAAGTTGGTTTTCAGCAGCAGGAGGTCCTGGAATGCCCTTTTTTCCTGACCCTTCCTTCTCTCTCCCTAAATAAACAAGTATTTTTTTTTTAAGAAGAAACAACTATTCAGAATGTAGAAATCCTACACCACTGGCCTAGCCTCTTATAGTGACATTTAAAAGGGAGGTAAGAGTGGACTATTTTAGAATAGAGATGCAAATAAATAAACAAACATAGGAAACCTGACTGAATTCTCATTGTGAAAAACTAAAAATGTTAAGTCACAAAAGAAAAACACATCGGGGATAAGTAGGGAAGTTATAACATGGGACAATTAGATATTATTATGAAATCTCTATTTCCTAGTGATGTTAGTGTTGTGTGTATCTAGGAGAATATTCTGGTTAGTACGTACTTGTAATTCATGGTTTGTGGCACTCATTAAAATACTGTCTTTCTGCTCCATCTGTAAAGATGGTCCTTGACATACATGGGTTCTGCTTCTGTGGGCTCAGTTAACAATGTCTTAAGCGTCTGCGCTAAATATGTACAAACCTTTTGCTGGTTGTTATTCCTTAGAGAAAACAGCGCAACAGTTATTTACATAGCATCCACATTGTGTATCCAGAGATGATTTAACTCACAGGAGGACATTATGAGTTATCTAAACACTACGTATGCCATTTCATACTAGAGACGTGAGCACTGTTCGGTTTTGTTATCTGCTGCAAGCATGCCCCATGAATGCCAAGGGACAGACCTCTATGGATCTCAGCCCCCCAAGTTCTGAGACCAGCACCAGCTGAGCAGCCCTGGCCTCAGGGGCCACATTTCCAGCAACATGGGACCCTCCTCTCCAAACCCTAGGAATGGTAGTCATTTCCCAGAAGTTACTTTCTCCTTGATTTTTTTCAGGATTCTCATATCAGTCAGCCAGTTATCTGCCCTTATACCTAGTTAACAAGTCATTATAAGAGTCCCTCCCCACCCCACTCCCACACTATCCTCAGTCTGTAGTCTTGGTTATGTGAGGTCAATAACCATCTAGAAATATTTAAGATTTGTCTCAACTGTCTCAAGAGAGACTGGTAAGTCACATAAATGTTATAATGTACTATTAGAGCTTTATATATATAGTTATTATAATTTTATTATTAGCCATTGTTAATCTTTTACTGTACTGATTTATAAATTTAATTTTGTCATTGGCACGTATATGTAGGAAAATAAGCAGTCTATTAAAGGCTCCAGTCTATCCGTGGTTTAGACATCAACTAGGAGCCTTGGGACTTAACCCCTTACAGGTCAAGAGATAGCACTGCATAATTAACTCTCTCCCTTCAAATAACACATAGAGTTTCTGCCTCCCAAATGGGTGAGACATGTCATAATATTTGTGACTTTTGTAAAAATAAACAACAAAAAAAGATTTAGGTGGGATGATAGCAGTGGCTCAGAGGTTAAAGGTGCTTGCTTGCTTCCCTAGCACCCATACAGAGTCAGGTGCAAAAAGGAAGAAAGTGGTACAAGGGTCTGGCAGTTCAGCATACATTATCACACACATTTTATGCAAATAATTTCTTAAAGGTGTAGCCAAAAGGAAAAAAGCACAGATGCATAGATATCCGTGCATGCATATACAACATACATGTACACAAACTTATATTGAGACCAAGGAAATAGGGAAATTATTGAATCTAGGGCTGAGTAACCCAGCAATTGCTGTATTAGATTTCCAACTTTTCTGTGTGAAAAGGTTGAAAACGAAGGAAGTAAGAGAAATAACCCAGTTTACCTCTTTATCGTGGTTAGCATAGCTACCTTCCAGTTTACCTCTTGATGTGGTATTGGTATGAAAACTGAAATACAAGTTTGCCACCTTCCTACATGTATCTACTGTCCAAAAGTCCAAGTATCTCCAGGGGAAGGCTTCAGAGAATGTGCATGGTGCGGCCCATCCCCAGCGTCTCTAACTTAGCGAGAATCCAGCCCAGACGGCCTCTGCAGCCATCTTCAGATCATGCAGTAGGAAGGAGTCTTTGTCTCTGGCCAAGAGGAAGAGAGGGGCTGGAGAGATGGCTCAGCAGTTAGGGCGCTTGCTTGTAAAGCCTAACAGCCTGGTTCTATTCCCTAGTACTCACCTAAAACCAGATGCACAAAGTGGGGCATGCTTCTGGAGTTTGTTCATAGCAGTAAGAGGCCCTGGCATGCCCATTCACTCACTCTCTCTCTCTCTCTCTTTCTGTATCTGTGTGTCTTTCCTTTCTCTTTCTCATTGCAAATAAAAATATATATATTTTAAAAGGAAGAGAGCATTCTACAAACTCCCCTGACAAATTCAATTGTTTCAACTGTCCAGGCGGTTGGAACTCTCCGACCTGAATCCTTTGTGCCTGGGATTACGTGCCTTCTCCTGACTTCTTTCCCTCACAAAGGCCCATTTGCTAAAATGATTGTCTTAGCTGCATCCTTCCTATGTGAGAACACCAACACCTTCACTATTTTGTCCCAATGACTATCTTGTCTCCTTCCGTACTTCACGATAGACCATTTTCACCTTCACTCTTCTATACTACTATCTTGCTTCCCCTCCAAACTTCTGACTATGGAGTGACAAGAAGCCTCTCACTTAGACCTGATTACAATACCCTGTGTTGTGTTGGGTGACTACCAATGGCTTTGAGGGAAGAGTTTTGGTTGCCTAATACGATGACAAGATCAGCCCATATCCCACCACAGATCATTTATGCTGTGTGCATGTTTCTTTCTCTTGTAGACCGCACCTCACTAGAGTTGGTATCTGATGAGTCACGTGGCTTCACTGCCTCAACAAAAGTATTGATCGTCTACAAGGCATGTCTATGCAGCTCTATAATCCCAGTACTTGGGAGGCTGAGGCAGGAGAAACTCAGGCTGGAGGCCAACCTAAGCTACATAGTAAATCCCAGGCCAACTTGTGCTACAGAGTGAGTTCCAGGCCAGTGTGAGCTAAAAAGTGACATCCTGTCTCAAATATATATGTATTGGTTACCTCAACCCGCAAATGAATTTGACTGGGACAAGAATTTTCAATGTGAATTTTTTTTTTTTTTTTTTTTTTTTTTTTTTTGGTTTTTCAAGGTAGGGTCTCACTCTAGCTCAGGCTGACCTGGAATTCACTATGGAGTCTCAGGGTGGCCTCAAACTCACAGCGATCCTCCTACCTCTGCTTCCCGAGTGCTGGGATTAAAGGCGTGCGCCACCACGCCCGGCTCAATGTGAATTCTAACACGACCTTCAAGAGAAGGCAAGAAAGTCACCCTCTTGTCTCTGAATGCCTCTTGCATAACAGACTATCAGACAACCCAAAATAAGAGGGTGCCAATTTCATTCCTCAAATGTCAGCATCATAAAATTCAGACTGTAAAATATTCCATTAGAATATGAATAAAACACGATGATTAAATACAATATTTGATCCTAAACTAGATCCTAAATGCCATAGACAAGTACTGGGAAGGGCATTATTGATCAACTGACAAAATGGACTATAAATAGCAGGGTAATCAACTGTGGTAGTTCACACCTGTAATCCCAACATTTGGAAGGCAGAGGCAGAAAAATGGCAATAAATTGGAGGCCAAGCTGGGCTATGTGGTGAGTTTCAGGGCAGCCTAAAATACAGATTGAGACCCTGTCTCAAAAAAAAAATAAATAAATAAGCCAGGCATGTTGGCACACACCTTTAATGCCAGCACTCGGGAGGCAGAGGTAGGGGTCACTCTGAGTTCAAGACTACATAGTGAATGAATTTCAGGTCACCCTGGACTAGGGCGAGACCCTACCTTGAAAAACAAAAAATAAAAAGAATAAATAATAAGTTAAAAGAGCATATCAGAATAAAATTTATAAAAGTTTATGATTACTGTGGCTATTTGGGAGAATATCCAAGAATTTAGGGGGAAAGACATATTTCTAAATAACCCTCCAAAAAGAAAGTTTATCATATTCATATGCAATGTGTGTATATATATCTGCATATTATATACATGAAAATATAGATATACAAATAAGACAAAATGCTAATTCTGAGGGAAACGTACCTGGGCATTCTATGAACTGTTTTTATTTTGTAAACAGACACGAAACTGATCCCATGGTTAACCTTTGGTGCAGAGAACAGGAAACCAGGACAGTTGCTGAGTTCTTTACCTAGTTGGCTTTTTCTTTAACTTTTTATAACAGTGTATGTAGGAATTGCTCATGCAATTAGAAATAACCCTCAGCACTCAAGAGGCTGAGGCAGGGGAATTGCTGAGCATTTGAGGCCAGTTTGGGCTAGTGTGAGACCCAGCCTCAAATAAAATAAGAAAAGAAAAGAGGGGCTGGGAAGACAGCTCATCAGTTAAAGGTATTGGCTTGCAAAACCTTCTGGCCTGGGTTAGATTCCCCAGCACTCACGTAAACCCAGAAACAAAAAGTGGCACAAGCAGCTGACATTTGTGCAGCACTGAGAAACCCTGGTGTTTATAAAAACATACACATATACATTTAAGTTTTTTTATTAATTAATTAATTAATTTGACAGAGAAAGAGGAAGAGAAAGTGAGAGAATGGGAGAGCCAGGGCCTGCAGCCACTGCAAAAGAACTCCAGATGCGTGCGCCCCCTTGTGCATCTGGCTAACGTGGGTCCTGGGGAATCAGACCGGGTCCTTTGGCTTTGCAGGCAAATGCCTTAACCACTAAGCCATCCCTCCAGTCCGTAAGTTTTTTTTTTTTTTTAAGAAAAGAAAACAGGGCTGGAGAAATGGCTTAGCGGTTAAGCACTTGCCTGTGAAGCCTAAGGATCCCGGTTCGAGGCTCAATTCCCCAGGACCCACGTTAGCCAGATGCACAAGGGGGCACACGTGTCTGGAGTTCATTTGCAGTGGCTGGAGGCCCTGGCACGCCCATTCTCTCTCTCTCTATCTGCCTCTTTCTCTCTCTGTCTGTTGCTCTCAAATAAATAAATAAAGAAAGAAAGAAAAGAAAAGAGAACATTGCTTGAAGGCTAAACCTACCTCCTTCTCAGTTCTTCAGCAACAAGGGCCCACACAACGCATACTCGAATGGTAAATTCTAAGAACATCTGACAGTCTCAGGTACAAACTGAGCGCAGGGTTTGGGAAATGCTGTGGAAACGGCAGTAGCCTGGGATGTCTGAACAGCTTCTGACTTCAGTCACGTAGTGCTACTGAGAGCCCTGTCCCCATCACTCAGAGCAAGCAAGACGCAAAGCCCTGGGAACCTATGTCCCTATCTGGATAAAGAAAAACAATACTCACAGTGGGAGAGGGACCTCAGGTGACGATGAGGACTCGGTGTGGGTTCAGGCAGTGCCATTTAAAGTGTAGAGCCACCTGGAGCGAGAGCAGCCATAATTGTGTGTTCTGCATCTTCCTTGCCATTTTCTGGCACTTTCTCTTCCCTGACAAGCCCTTGCGCTTCTCAAAAGAGGTTCATCCTTACTCATCTCTGCCTCCAACTTCTCCTCCCAGAACGTACTACATCCCTTGCTGGCAGAGAAAATCTGGAGAAGTATGTAAGCATGCTGCGAGTCCCCAGGTTTGCTTTAGAGCCACACGACTCTGAAGTCACCTTGTAGAAGTTGACCAGTGCCAAGGAGGTGAAGAGGTGACCACGTCCCACCCCATGAAGCTGAAAGCATACTGTGAGCCAGCATTCCTGGGCCAAAAGGTGGTGTTTGTTTGGTGCCATGTAAAACTGCCCTGTGGTCCAAAAGGGTTGAGAAATAGCCAATAAGATAAAAGTAAGCAGGTGGCTTTATTATAGGACTTATACCAGACACTTTATATACTAATGAACTACATGAATTATATACTAATATATAATGAACAGCATGAATATCCAAATACTAATTTGCTTGCAATCTAATTTCACTATAATCTATCTGTGGTGGTTTGAGTGAAATGTCCCCCATAGCCTCATGTGTTTTTTTTTTTTTCTTTTTAACATTGCCTTCTTGACGGCAACAGTTCTATTTTTATTCACAAGGACAGAAAGAGAGAGAGAGAGGGAAAGAGGGGGAGAGACAGGGGAAAGAGAGAGAGAGGATAGAGGGAAAGACAGAGAGAGAGAGAGAGAGAGAGAGGGAAAGAGAGAGAGAATAGGCATGCCAGTGCCTCTTACTGCTGCAAACTCCAGAAGCATGTGCCACTTTGTGCATCTGCTTCATGTCTTTTGAATACATGGTCCATAGTTAGTGTCAATTTGGGGTAGTGGAGCCTTGCTAGAAGAGGTTTGTTGCTATGGGTAGGCTCTGGGATGTTAAAGCCCAGCTCCTCCTTGCCAAAGCTAGCTCACTCTTGCTGCTTCTGTCCTACTGCTGATATAAGAAAATGTGAGCCAGTGTCCTGTCCTGCCATGCTTTTTCTGTTGTGAAGAAATTTCCCCTCAAAATTGTAAGCCTGAGCCAGGCATGACGATACACGCCTTTAATCCCAGCACTCAGGAGACAGAGGGAAGAGGATCGCTGTGAGTTCGAGGCCAGCCTGAGACTACATTGCAAATTCCAAGTCAGCCTGGGCTAGAATGAGACCCTACCTCAGAAAAAAAAAAATCAAAAGCCATTTTCATATACATAGAAAAAAATCTTAAAATTTACTTGGAAGCACAAAAGACCTCAGATAAAGAAAATCAATGTTTATTGCAACACTACTCACAATAGCCAAGTTATGGATAACCTATGTGTCCAACAGCAGAGGAGCAGATAAGAAAATGTGGTATTTATATACACATAATGGAATTTTTCAACCATAAAGAAGAATAATTACATCATTTGCCCGAGAATGGATGTGACTGGAGACAATCATATTAAGCAAATTAAGCCAGTCTCAGAAAAGAAAATATCATATATTTTCTCTCATTTTAGATTCCTAGATTTCATATAGTCACGTAAATGAGTGTGTATGTGATCATGTATGTATGTAGAACATAAAACAGGAGTGAAATTGTCTAGGGGAACAAGAGGACAAAGAGGAAAAGAGAAGAGGGAGGAAGGAAGGGTGAATGGAATGGAGCTGGGAGAAGTGTGTTTAGCCTACAACACATACCAGCAAGATAGTTAAAAATAAATAAATGATAGGCATAGCTCAAGAGAGGAGGATGAAGTGTTAAATCATTCTAGTTGGATGAAAAAAATGAAAAAGGTGGTCCAGAATAGAATACAGTAGTCTCGCATTATCCCTTGAATATGTTTCAAAACCTCAAGGGGATGCCTGAAACTACAGATACTATCTAGACTGTTTTTATACATACATACATACATACCAAAGATACGGGGTTTGTTTTTTTTTTTTTCGAGGCAGGGTTTCACTCTAGTCCAGGCTGACCTGGAATTCACTATGTAGTCTCAGGCTGGCCTCAAACTCATGGTGATCCTCCTACCTCTGCCTCCCGAGTGCTGGGATTAAAGGCATGCACCACCACACCCGGCTCCAAAGATAAGGTTTTAATTTATAAATTGGGCAGAGTGAGAACTTCACAACAATAACAAAATAGATCTATCATAACAAGTTAAATGTTCTTTAAAACTTACAGATCATTGATTTGTGAAATTTCTTGCTTGTTTAATATTTTCAGATCTTAGTTGGTCATAAGTAACTGAAACCCCATAAGGTGAGCTGTGCTTTGGAGCTGGAATACACAGAACCAGGGAGCAGGTGGGGGACGTCGGGCTAGGAGCAGGAGCAACGAAGCAGAATATTCCAGGTTTCTAAGTTGAACACCTAAGTAATAATGGAGGCATCATGGAAGAGGGGAAGGCCAAGGAAGGCTGCACTGGATGCCAGAGCTTGCATCTGAATGGACCAACCCAGACCCCTACAACACTCAAGTGGCCATGACGAATGGGCACATGGAGACTGCACGAGGGCAGTGAGCCCATCTATCTTGCTTCCTATCTACCCTCAGATGTCAGCCCAAGGCCTCCAGGCATAGGCTAAATATCTGGAAGACATTGTGGCTAGCTGGCTAGCAAGGCTGGCCAGAAGGACCCAAAAGGGTTGCTACAACTGTCAGAGATCTCACCATTGGAGATGGAAAGGCTTGAACATGAGCTAAGACAGCCAGAGAAGGATGGTTAACTTGAGCTTTTTATAAAACAAATTATGAGAAAACTCATGCTGTGCAACCCAGGGAGATGAGGAGGTAGAGATGGAGAGACAGGGAGAGGGCAGTAGAGGTCAGAGCAGGAAAATGGCTTCGCTGCGGCTAAAGACCAGCTAAGGGGAGAAAGGGTCACCTTCCAATCGTAACATCCCAATACAACCTGACCCTTGCCACATTCTGAGAGTGTCATGAAGGACCCTCGGCCTTCTCAGTCACCTCGTTGTAAATGAGAAGGCTGTAATTCCAGCTGGGGGCGAGGGGGGAAGAGTTCTGGTGACATCATAAACCACAGAGCCACCAAGCTCTATTCACCAGAAGCCCCAAGATGGAATTACAGCCCTTTATGTCTAATCCAGGCAGCTCTGGCCACTGCCATTTTTTTTTTTTTTCGTGATATAATAGAAGTGAGCCATTTGTTTAACCATTCAGTGACCTTCTTGTCCAGCACTCTCGGGATGGCTTCTCCTACAGAGCCCCAAAAGCCCTCCCGTCCTCAGGCCCCTCTGCCTTCTTCCCTTCTGCTCTTCTGTCTCAGGAGCCCAGTGGCGCTCAAACCTCTACCTTGAAATGTTGCTTTTCCGAAGTCCGCTCTCCTCTGGGTCAAGATCCTGGGAAACTGACTCCGTAGTGCTCCTGGAACACGGTCCGCAGTGGCACGGAAATGAAGTCACGAATCAGGGAAGTCTGCAGCTTCAATTTCTTTCCAAAAGCAAATAACTACTCATGGCATCCTCATTTGGGTTTTGAATCCTGGTTGTGTTTTTTTTTTATTATTTGTTGTTTATTTTTATTTATTTGAGAGCGACAGAGAGAGAGATAGAGAAAGAAACAGATACAGAGAGAGAGAGAGAGAATGGGCGTGCCAGGGCCTCCAGCCACTGCAAGCAAACTCCAGATGCGTGCACCCCCTTGTGCATCTGGCTAACGTGGGTCCTGGGGAATTGAGCCTCGAACTGGGGTCCTTAGGCTTCACAGACAAGTGCTTAACCACTAAGCCATCTCTCCAGCCCTGACTCCTAGTTTTTTTTTTATTTTTATTTTTTAATTTATTTGTGAACAGACAGAGAGAACTGGTGCTCCAGGGCCTCCCAGCACTGCAAATGAACTCCAGATGCATGCGCCACTTTGTGCATCTGGCTCTACATGGACACTGGAGCTTTAAACCCTGGGCCAGCAGGTTGTGCAAGCTAATGCCTTTAACCACTAAGCCATGTCCTGAGCCCCTAGCTTTTTAACTTTTATTTATTTATGCTTTGTGTATGAGAGTGTGCTTATGTATTGGTTTATATGGGCACAGCAGGGTCTCTCTTGCCACTGCAAATGAACCCTAGGTACTTACACCTCTTTTTGCACCTAGCTTGACATGGGTGCTGAGAAACTGAACCCAGGTTTGCAGGCTTTGCAAGCAAGCACCTCTGACCACTGAGCCATCACCCTAGCCCCAAGTCCTAATTTTTAAAAACATCTCTGCCAAACATCAGACATACCTAGGCATCACATTATTAAGTATTTCTCCTGCTTCTCCAACCTGAACTTAATGTTTCAGTCCCTGTGGGAACTGATGTAAGAGAAAACCAGTGGGGAGCAGGAACAGTACTGAAAAGCCCTCTGTCTCCAACATACTGTTCCTCATCCCTTCACAGAGAAGATTTCCCCATCTCTTAGTGGAAAGAGACTGAGGCTCAGAGGTGTGGAGCACATTGTCCAAAGTCTTATAGGCATTGAGTCCTCTAACCATGGTCTTATTTCCACAGGTTCAGTTGCCTGTAGTCAACCATAGTCCAAATTATTTAGTAGAAAACGCCAAAAATAAAGAATTCATACAAATAAATACCGAAGAAACCTACTTCATTAGTTCATTTAAAAGACAAATTTGTATTTTAAGAGAGAGAGTGGGGCGTGGTGGCACATGCCTTTAATCCCAGCACTTGGGAAGCAGAGATAGGAGAAGTTTGAGGCCAGCCTGAGACTATACAGTGAACTCCAGGTCAACTTAGGCTAGAGTGAAATCCTACCTCAAAAAGAGAAAGAGAGAGACTTTAGGCAGACGTTCCCTACTGGGGTAGAGAAAGCTTCACTCTGAAATCATGGGTTGTTGCAGGTAATCCCAGTGCCAGAGATGGGTCACCCCCTCACAGTGAGCTGTTGTTAGTCACGGAAGCCTATGGGGGCCCCCAAAAAACAATGCAGAACCATTGACAAAGTGCTTGGTTACCCACCAGAACTAGATGGTATGACTGCTGCTGAAGACACCACAGGCTGCCGTAGCCGGACACTGAGAAATCGGGCTAGAATTGAAATGGAAGCCAGCTCCCTGCTGGCTAGCTGCTACAATGTTAGGAGATGCAATACAAGCTGCAGGGGGGGGCGGGAGTGACCCATAGTCTGAACAAGCAACAAATCCTGCAAGCTACAAAATCAACCAGCCAGGAAAGGTGTGTCCCTCAGTACAGTAGTGAAATATAAGTTATGGGGGTGATCAACTGCTCTCTGATTGTATATGAGGCCCATTCAGTGGGAAGAATTCATACTTAGTACAGAGAGCTGAGTCAAAAGCTTCGATTGGGGGCTGGAGAGATGGCTTAGCAGTTAAGCGCTTGCCTATGAAGCCTAAGGACCCCAGTTCGAGGCTCAATTTCCCAGGACCCACATTAGCCAGATGTACAAGGGGGCGCACACGTCTGGAGTTCATTTGCAGTGGCTGGAGGCCCCATTCTCTCTCTCTCTCTCTCTCTCTCCCTCTCTTTCTCTCTGTCATTATCAAATAAATAAAAATATTTTTTAATAAAAAATTTTAAAAAAGAAACCTTGGCTTAGAAGGTTATAGACCCTAGAGAAAGCCTTCCACTGTTCTTTGGCTAAACAAAGACACTATGGCCATCTAAAAGCCTACTAAGTGTGCATGTTTAAGCCTTTTATTATTATTATTCTTATTTATTTGTTTGACAGCGACAGAGAGAGAAAAATGGGGAGAGAGACAGAGAGAGAGAGAATGGGCACACCAGGGCCTCCAGCCACTGCAAACGAACTCCAGACGTGTGTGCCCCCTTGTGCATCTGGCTAATGTGGGTCCTAGGGAGTCAAGCCTTGAACTGCGGTCCTTAGGCTTCACAGGAAAGCGCTTAACCACTAAGCCATCTCTCCAGCCCATGCTTAAGCCTTTTGATTAATGCTATTCTCACTTTGGTTAGAGAACCTTCTTTTACAGATGGCAGCAACTACCAGAGAAAGCCAAGATTCATCAAAAGGACAAGAAGAAGAGAAAGCCCAGGGCTTAGTGCTGGATGAGTCATCTCCATCACACTCCCCGGGGCTCAGGGAACACTGCAGAGGTAGTCACAGGAAGAAGACGAGGGCTGCTCTCGCTGCTAGCCAGAGAACCGTCCTCTGTAGAGAAGGTGGTAGGTAGACGCTTGGGCTTCTCAGAACTGATCAAGGTAGAAAATATGAGGCTTTTGAGAGCTCAGTACCAAAGGAGACGTCTACCACGCAATCCAAGACTCAGGGAACATGGTGGAACAGGGGACAGAAAGAATGTAAGAGCCATAGTCATTCTTTGGAGCACTGTCCTCCCAAGGTGAACTGACTAGTGTGTTCGTGGCCCCGCATTACTTACTGATACACCCACAAGACCTGCATGGTTTTGAGCCCAGCAACGTTTTGTTATGGAGGATGGAGGAGGACAAAAGGAATGAGACAACGAAGCAGAGGAAGGACTACCTTAAAAAAGGAGGGTCCTCAGGGGATGGGGGCAGGGGACAGGAGGAAAAAGGATAAAAGGACAGAAACATGATCAAGTTACTATATTCATATAGAAAATTTCTCAATAAAAAAAAAAATTGAAGCTAAAAGAAGACATGAGGGAGATAGAAGAGAGGAGGCTTTAAAGGGAGGATATAGTATATATGTGAGTAGAGGGACAGAATAGTGGGGGTAAAATGGTCTAAATTGGGTCAAGGGGAGGAAATAAAGGGTGTGGGAGGAAGGTAAAGATGTTATAAATAAGTCATATGAATACCTACTTCTTTGTTAGCTAAATAACGTATATGTTTAAAAAGAGAGAGTTGGGGCTGTAGAGATGACTCAGCAGTTAAGGCACTTGCCATAAAGCTTAAGGACCCAGGTTTGATTCCCCAGTACCCATGTAAAGACAGATGTACTGGGTGGCGCATATGTCTGGAGTACGTTTGCAGTGGCTAGAGGCCCCGGCACACTCTTTCTCTCTCTCTCTCTCTCTCTCTCTCTCTCTCTCTCTCTCTCTCTCTCTCAAACAAATAAATGAAAAGAGAGAGTTTGGGCAGAAGTACCCTGTAGATATGGATAATGCTCTGCCCAGAAGCCATAGATTGTCACAAGAAAATTTTAGTGCTAGGAATGGAATACCTTCCAGTGGTTTGTTGGTTAGGGAGCCACTGATGACCCCCCACCATACACACACACACACACACACACACACACACACACCAAACATTTTTTCCTGCCTTCTCTGAAAGACTAGATTGAAGCTTACCTTTCATGGATCTCGTGAGTGCTGCTCACCAAATATTTTCAACCTCCAGTTCCTTCTTCCAACATATCCAGCACATGTAGCATCACACTTTACAGTCCCCAATGGGTGGGAAGGGCCTAGTTCTCACCCAGGAGTTATAAGTGAAAGTGGCATCTGTCAATCTGTCATTTAATTGCTCTAATCTTCCTGAAATGAGGCTGACTGATCACTCTGGGAATGATGGTTCTTTTTTAATTTTTTTTTTAAGGTAAAGTCTCGCTCTAGCCCAGGCTGACCTGGAATTCAGTATGTAGTCTCAGGGTGGCCTTGAACTCACAGCGATCCTCCTATCTCTGCCTCCTGAGTGCTGGGATTAAAGGTGTGCGCCACCAGGTGTGGCAGACGGGATGGTGGCTCTTCCATCAGCTCAGGTACCACCCCAATGCCCACCTGTGATTGTCATGAACGATGAGTGAAAAACAAAGGTCGTGGTCGTGGAGATGTGGAGAGATTGCTCTGTGTTAAAGGAGCTTTCTGGAAAAGCCAGACAGCCCCGGGGTTCTATTCCCTAGGAACCACGTAAAGCCAGATGCACAAAGTACACACGCATCTGGAATTTGCTTGCAGTGGAAAGAGGCCTGGGCGTGTCCATCCTGCCTCTCTCAGCTTGAAAAATAAATAAATAAAAATATTCTTTTAAAGTTCTCAAACAAGGTTATGACATCCTTTCATAGCAACACACTGCTATCTCTGTTTGGCTCTGTGACAAGTGGCAGAAAATATGATCAGTGGCAGCTAACCCTCCAGTAGCTCAGCGACTTCTGAGAAAATGAAACACCCTTTTCTAACAACTCCGCTGTGGCAGGAGGGTTATGGTGAAGAGGGCAGGGAAATGGAGAATCTCAAAACGAATATATAGAAGGAGCCAGTTGGCACAGGACCATTTGATCTGCTTGTAACAGAGAGACCTTACTCAACCAAAGTAAAAGAATTAGCCCCCGAAGGACTTATAGTAGGGACTTACAAACCAGTGTTGTGAGTTTCAGGCTTAGAGGAGAGGCAAAAGTGACAAGTTCAAATTCTGGCCAGAAATAAGTACACTCAGAAGGAGTATAGACTCAACACCATTTTCCTAACCGTCCTAGGGATGGACTTAGTCACCAGGATGTCTGGTAGCAAATCTTCATGGGACTCTGAGGAGAGATGAGAGGGGCCCCTCCACTCCACTCCACTCCACTCCACTCCAGAGGCTTTTCTCTCCCCTTAGTACCATTTTGGAACACTCATCTTAGTTTCCTTGGACTCCCTCCTAGGTTACACCCTCAAGAACTGGAGTCAGCTTGTGTGATAGTTTGGATAAGATGTCCCACATAAGCTCATGTGTTTTGAATTCTTTATTTATTGATTTGAGAGACAGAAAGAGGCAGAAAGAGATTGAGAGAGAGAGAAGAGAGCATGGGCATGCCAGGGCCTCTAGCCACTGCAAATGAACTCTACATGCATGCACCACCACCTTGTGCTTATGTAGATCTTAGAGAATTGAACCTGTGTCCTTTGGCTTTATTTTCCATGATTAAACTTTAGCTTACAACCTTACATGGGAAGGCCTACATCCAGTCATGACTATTTGGTAAAATCCTGGGGAAAACAGAGGATCTAGGAGGAAATTAAAAATGTACATGAGCTATTTGGTCAAAATCCTTGTGACTGTCTGCCCTGTGCTCAGACCCTCCCAGATCACAAACCTACTGTGAGAATGTTTTTCTTGTGTTTCAGATGGAGTTTTCTGTGTGTTCCTTAAAATATAATTATCTTATTAAGAAGTAAGAACTGGGCTGGAGAGATGATTTAGCGGTTACGGCCTTTGCCTGAAAAGCCAAAGGACCTCAGTTTGATTCCCCAGGACCCATGTAAGCCAGATGCACAAGGTGGTGCATGCGTCTGGAGTTCATTTGCAGTGGCTAGAAGCCCTGTCACACCCATTCTCTCTCTCTCTCTCTCTCTCTCTCTCTCTCTCTCTCTCTCTTTCTCTCTCGCTCAAATAAATAAATAAATAAAATTAAAAATGTAAACTCTTAAAAAAAAAGTAGACACTGTTTTCTAAATTTTGTAGAAATAAACAGATAAGAACCATTAAGTTTTTTAAAAGAAAAAGCATAGAAAGCTATAAATATGAAATATATTTTGGTTTGAAAAAAAGGTTAAAGAGGAAAGGAAATGTTTTTAGATTAGAAGATACTTAAGATGGTAGCTTTGTCTTAAAATAAGGACTGTGCTAAAACGGAACTAGGAAGACATGAGGATCATACCAGAAAGCTGAAGCATGTCTCAAAGTCAGAGTAAGTTACCAAAGAGGTTACAAGAGATAAAACATGAAGAAAGATGATACATCTGTAACTATATTTATTATAATTAAAGGTTTTTCCTAAGGTCAGATCTTACTGGTTTCTTACTTCACTAGTCAAATCTGTCCCAGATATTAGGAGGAAGCTGCGAGGGCAGACAGTGAGATCCCAGACACTCCATGTTAACTTTTAAATCTGGCTTTTAAGGTTCTCAACAACAGAGATTAGAGGCAGCCCAAGTGGCCCAAAGGGAAAAAAAAATGACAGACAAGAGAGCAAGCCCATGTGATAACATTGGCCCTGGGTAACAATACATTTCTATAGAAAATCAGGGCACAGGAAGAGAACTGCCTTAGTGTTGTTCTAAAAAATAAATAAGTAAAAATTTTAAAGCATGGCTTTGCCCCTTGTACAAGGAAGGAAATCATTGTGAGGGACCATGTCCCCTCCTCCAATAACTCAGGGCTCCTTTCTAAACAAATTTGTATAGTTGCCAATGGTCATGGGAGTGCTCCAAATCCAAAGAAGTTATTTGCTATCAGTTTTTGCTTTAAAATTTCCCAATTTAGAGGCTGGGGAGATGGCTCTGTGGGTAAGAGTGCTTTGTGGGCAAACATGGGAACCTGAATTCAATCACCCACTTAAGAGACCAGGAATATTGCATACACCTTTAACCTCGGTATTGAGAAAGGGAGAACTAAGAGGATCACTGAGTATGCTGGTTAAATTCTATTGTCAATTTGATCAGATTGGGAACCAAGTAAGAGACACGCCTCTTAGGCGGATTGACTCACTGTGTTTGAATACTTAACACCCTGTTGGTGACACTGTTGGAGAAGACTGTGGAACCTTTAAGAGGTAGAGCCTTGCTGGAGGAAAGGTGTCACTGCGAGTGGATCTTGAGGTGTTGCAGCTCATCCTCTCTCTCTCTCTGTCTTTCTCTCTCTCTTTCTCTCTCTTTTTCTCTCTCAAAATGTGTGTCATTGGGCTGGAGAGATGGCTTAGCGGTTAGGCACTTGCCTGTGAAGCCTAAGGACCCCAGCTCAAGGCTCAATTCCCCAGGACCCACGTTAGCCAGATGCACAAGGGGGTGCACGCGTCTGGAGTTCGTTTGCAGTGGCTGAAGGCCCTGGCACGCCCGTTCTCTCTCACTATCTGCCTCTTTCTCTCTCTGTCTGTCACTCTCAAATAAATAAATAAATAAATAAATGTGTGCCATCTAGGATATTTAACAATTTCAAACTCAACTCTTTATCATGCAAAGACTCCGGCCAACTCCTACCTATTACAGATAAACAAAGGCCTTCTCTCCAACAGATAAAGGAGCTTTTGTGGCCCCTCTTAGGCAAGGGATATACCCTGCTTCTGCATGGAAGAAGTTATGAAAGATTACCAGATTATTACCCTTCTCCCTCCCTAAAAAGATTTCTGAGGCACCATTCTCCAGGCAAGGGGAGTTGTAGAAGGAAGGTAAAGCCTGAAGATGGATGCATGAAGGAAGCCAGTTGGCAGAGGCCTGGAAACCCTTCCCCACTTGAGCTACATGTAACAAAACAAAGCGTGTTCTATGGTGAAGGAATAGGCTGGTGGTATGAGTATGGCTGGTAGGGTGTGAAGGGAAGTCTCCTGGAGGTTTCTGAGGAGGGAAACCCTATCCTTACCGGAGACTCACAGTGCTGTCTTCCCTTCTTTTGCCTGTGGACATCATCGAGAAAGGATGTGGTGTTTATCATAGTGATGGCACCTAGGGACAAACCCAGGGAAGATCAGCAGCCAAAAATCTGAGGCAGAGAGAGTGACAAGCTAGAGACTGGGTCCTAATAATGAAAGACAACCAATCCTGCTGTGTTCTATCAGAAATTTATTTTTCGGGCTGGAGAGATGGCTTAGCAGTTAAGGTGCTTGCCTGCAAAGCCTAAGGACCCAGGTTCAACTCCCCAGAACCCTCAAAAGCACAAGGTGACACATGCTCACAAGGTCATGCAGATATACAAGGTGGTGCATGCATCTGCAATTCAATTGCAATGGCTAGAGACCCTGACATGCCAACTCTCTCTCCCTCTCTCTCACAAGTAAAAATTTTTGAAAAGAAGTTTATTTTTAATGTGGTATGACGTAGTAATCTAGTCTAGTTTTTCTTTCAGGTACAGAAATAATTTTGTGTGTGTGAATGAATCCAATGCACTTAGAAAATTTTCATATAGTATATTTCCTTCTATGCTGGAAACGAATAGACATGACTTTCTTATAGGCAACTTCTTAGGAAATGACTAAACTAGGTTTGGGGGAGCATGTCTGTAATCCTAGCACTTGGGAGGCTGAGGATTGTTAGTTTGAAGCCAGCTAGGGCCACTTAGTGAGACTCTGTCCCAAAAGAAAAAGAAAGTGGCTAAGCTGGATGATGCCTTATTAGGTGCTATAGGTACAGAACTAGCATGTTTTCTCATTCCCAACAGGGAACTGAAAGCATTTTGAAGATCTTGGACGATGTTACCAATTGTGAGACAAGCAATGCAGCCTGAAGGAAACACGGGCCTTGTTAAGAACAATCACATGTCACCCAGTGAAACTTGACTCTGGAAAATATGCATAGGTGCCTTAGATGGTTTCATCATGGTAGGAATATCTGTGCGAACATCTGGCCACCAGAACTGTGGGAATAATGTTCCTGTTGCTAAAACAATGTGGTACAATGGAATTCACCTGTTTATGCTAATTTACGACAGCAAGCCAGTACACACAGCGTCCAGTTCTTTACCTCCGTGTCACTTATGACCTACTCGTGACTGTCCCCGGCTCCTTCTTGTCAGATTCACCCCTGCCCCATTCCCTGTTGCACTAGCTGATGCTGAATAAATGTCTGTCACATGAAAGAAAATCAGTAGCCTGTCTCTTCATTGAGAATTCAGCAAGCATCACCTCAAGGATGATGTGCATGCCGGAAGTAGAATGTGCACTTCCCGAGAGCTTGACCTCACCCAAAGGCCACTGCTGTAAGGTCTAACCATTCCCTCTGAAGGGAAGCCCATACTTTTAATTTTTTTGGTCGATCCATTCTTTTTCAAAACTTTTTAAATGATTTATTTATTTGGGAGAAAGAGAGAGAGAGAGAAAGGTAGAGAGAGAGAATGGGCACGCCTTCAGCCACTGCAAATGAACTCCAGACGTATGCACCACCTTGTGCATCTGGCTTAGTGGGTACTGGGGAATCAAACCTGGGTCCTTAGGCTTCACAGGAAAACGCCTTAACCACTAAGCCATCTCTCCAGCCCCGCTGCCACCACTTTCTTAATAGAAAGGGAATCATTAATTATCCCATGACCCCAGGAACCGACCTGATGCAGCATGGGCAGAAGGATGAAGGCACAGTGAGGAAGACCCAGGCATGTTAGATTGCAGCAGGACTCAATGCCAAAGAAAACACATTCTTTGAAGAGAAGGGCAGTTGCTCCAGGCTTTGTCTAATGTTAAGGCAGAAGGGATGGACCATTTGCATTGGTTTAGTGTTCATGATAATATATGGTTCGGGACTCAATAAAAGGCTATAATTCTATTGAGGGATTCCACTGAGCTCATAGACCGCGGAGTGTAGCTCGTCAGCGGAATGCAGATTGGGTTACCACACAGCTTGTCAACTGGGACCACTGTTGATCGCTCCCGAGAGAGGCTTAGTACAGGGCTCCTCTGAACTGCGTGCCCAGAAAACCGGTGTTGAAATAATTTAGTTAAAGTTAGCTGGCATATGAGTATATGTGTCTATAGTCCCAAAGTACACCCGGAAGCACAGTGAACAGTTTTACTCCATGGCATTTTACGAATGAAATGTATGTGCAAAACATCTCTGCAGCAATGCGATACAGAAGAAAGTCTCAAAGTCCAGCAAGTCTAAAACCAACTGTCAGTAGGGCCTCGGCCACTCCAAAGATGCTCCTTTTCCTGTTTCTGGGGGCTCCTGGCATTCATTGACCTGTGGCTGCACTGTTCCCATCTCCTCATGGGACCTGTACCTCTTCTCCTTATGAGGGTGCATGACACTGGGTTTAACAGCACTCAGATTGTCCGGAGAGACCTCATCTCCAGATCCTTGGCTAAGTCTACAAGAACTTTTTCTATGAACAAGATCGCCTAGATGTGGACCTATCTTCTTTGTATGTCCCATCCCATCACTCTGTAAGAGAGCACTAACAAGGTAACTTGTTTTAGATTGGGGACCTCGGAGGAGTGAGACTTAACAACATTTTGAAGGATAAGGAGGCACACACCATGAAGAGGAGAAATCCAGGCTTAGGGAGGAAGCGCGTGGCTCTCAGAAGGAAACAACATAATCAGTGCCTAGCTTTCCAGCTTCCGGCCTCCAAAGCTTCAAAATATCGAAGGCCGGTCTGTTTTATTTGGGGGGAGGGCGTTTCAAGGTAGGGTCTCACTCTAGCTCTGCTGACCTGGAATTCACCATGTAGTCTCAGGGTGGCCTCGAACTCACTCACCGCGATCCTCCTACCTCTGCCTCCCAAGTGCTAGGATTCAAGGTGTGCATCACTCACTGCGCTGGGCTTCTGTCTGGTTTTTAAATAGCTAGTCTGTGGGACTTTCTTATGGCCATCCAAGCAAAGGAGTCCCACATTTTAGGAAGTGGGGTGGCCAGACTAAAACTAATTAAAGGCAATTCTCATCTCCCACCGTTACACTCATCACTTCCAGAATACTGATAGACATCTAGTCGGCCACACACACCAACAGTTAATCAGCCATCTTCCCCAGGGCTCTCCCTTCGCCACCTCCCTTCTGACCCACAGGCCCTCCACAGCCTGCCTCTTCAGCTCCAGCCTTCACTAACTCCCCGGCAAAACTCTTCCCCAAATCCTTATCTCTTCATCTCTATATCCTCTTCCTGGATTTGCTTGGTTGGTTTTGGGTTGCTTTTTTTTTCCATTTGTTTTGTTTTATTGAAGTAGGTTTTCGCTCTAGCCCAGGCTGACCTGGAATTCACTATGCAGTCCCAGGCTAGCCTTGAAATCATGGCGATCCTCCTACCTCTGCCTCCCAAGTGCTGGGATTAAAGGCGTGCGCCACCCCACCTGGCAAGGCTGGTTTTGTTTTGCCGGGTGGTTATTCACATCCCAAGTGCTCTCCACTATCCCTTCCCAGTCATGACCCCATGTAGAGCAGGACCCAAGAGCCCCGCTGGTCCCTTTTAACAGACACACAAATGGACCCTGAGAAACCAAGGTCAGATCCTCCACCTCATTCTGTCTGTTAGGAAGGTGGGGAGAGGGACAGGAGTAGAAACACAATTTTATGTCCTATTTCTTTTCACACAGAGATTTTTGTTTTTCAACTATAACTTCCCAGGGCAGAAACTGCATCTTGTTTGCCTCTTCCTCCACTACACTGTAGAGAAGTCTGCTTTGTACCCTGGTGCTGATAACAAACTTGCTCACAACCTTCCATCCTTGTTCTACAGTTTATCATTCTTCCTTCACTATCTACTATAATTTCCTGAGGTGAAACTGTCTGGTCTTAATTATGCTTGAGCAAAATCTGTCCTGAGTAAGTCAACACGTTTCTTCCAGCCGTTTATCACTCCTAAAAAAAAAAAAAAAAAAAAAACGGACTCCCTCCTAGGGCCTCTGGAGGCAGAGGTGAGGAAAGAAATTGCAGCTTCCACAGGGGGGGACCCCATTACCAATTGTCACTAGCATGCACCACAAAATCCTCTTCTACTGCAAGCATATTCGATCTATCAGTTAAAGCCTATAAGGGACAGAGGTGGAAGTTGCTAGGGAAAAAAACCAGGAAGGGGCAAGAGGTTGATATTTCTCTGTGGGCCACAGCTCCTCTAGGGAAAAAGCTGGCTCTGATTCAACTTTGTACTATCTCCAGCCTCCACCTCCAAGCCCCTAGCCTAGGACATAGCACTCTGTGAAGACGGATGAATAGCTGGATGGCCAACCAAAATATCTATTTTTTTTTCCTTACTGTTGTTCAGACACTTGGTGAATCCTATGAGGTCACACTTTGTCTCTGTTGCCTTGAGCCAAACTCCAGCTTCCTGGGCTAATAAGGGAGGCTAATACTTTCTTAGAATCCCAGAGTCCCTGAGAGGCTGTGATCTGTCAGGAAGAACACACCTGAAGTATCCACGAGAGAACATCATTTATTAATGTTTCTACCCCTAAGCTTTCCGTGAGCACTTAAATTTGTTCTTCTAATAGTTTTTAATTATTTTTATTTATTTATTTGAGAAAGAGAAAGAGGAATAGAGAGAAAGAGAGAATGGCCTCCTGCCACTGCAAACGAACTCCAGATGCATGCGCCACTTTATGCATCTGGCTTACATGGGTCCTGGGGAATCAAAGCTGGGTCCTTTGGCTTTGTAGGCAAGCATCTTAACCACAAAACCATCTCTACAGGCCTCTTCTAATATTTTTTTAAATTTCCCTCCTCCAATGCAAAGTTTTTTGAGCACTTATGGTACATAAGATGTCTACTATGCAAATGGTGCATAGTCTTTAAAGTTTTAAGCACATAAAGAATTTTTTAAAATATTTTTATTTACTTATTTGCAAGTAGATTGAAAGAGAGAGTGAATGAGAGAGAGAGAGAGATTATGGGCATGCCAAAGTGTCTTGCCACTGCAAGTGAACCCCAGATGCATGTGCCATTTTATGCATCTGGCTTTACTTGGGTACTGGGGAATCAAACCCAGCCTGTCGGGCTTTGCAAGCAAGAAGTTTTAACCACTGAGCCATCTCTCCAGCCCAATACCAGTAGTTTGAATGTCACTGGCATTTAAGGGAAGATAGCTGAGTTTTCCTCTGTTAAAGTAAGAGGAAAAACATCTGGAAAGAGTAGCAGCAATAAGAAAACAAACATCCGTTGTGGGGGGGCACATCTCAGGCAAATGTGTGTTAGTAAAAGGCACATAGACAGAGCTGGAGTGTAGCTTAATGGGAGTGTGCTGGCCTGGGATGCAGAAGGATTGTGGTTTGAGTCCTGGCATTGTAAGGAAAGGAGGGGGAGCTGGAGAGATGGCTTAGCAGTTAAGGCGTTTGCCTGCAAAGCCTAAGGACCCATGTTCAACTCTCCAGGTCCCATGTAAGCCAAACACATGAGGCAACACAAGCACACAAGGTCGCACATGTGCACAAGGTGGTACACGCATCTGGAGTTCGAATGCAGTGGCTGGAGGCCCTGGTGCATCAATTTGCTCTCTCTCTCTCTCTCTCTTGCTCTCGCTCTTGCTCATAAAAAGGGGGGGGCCAGTCCATTGAGCTTGCCTCAAAAAAATAAAATAAAAAATACATTTTTTTAAATTATTTATTTATTTATTTATTTGAGAGTGACAGACAGACACAAAGAGAAAGAGGCAGATAGAGAGAGAGAGAGAGAGAGAGAGAGAATGGCGCTCCAGGGCTTCCAGCCACTGCAAACGAACTCCAGACGCGTGCGCCCCCTTGAGCATCTGGCTAACGTGGGTCCTGGGGAATCGAGCCTCGAACCGGAGTCCTTAGGCTTCACAGGCAAGTGCTTAACCGCTAAGCCATCTCTCCAGCCCAAAAAATACATTTTTTAAAAAGAGCCACTTACATGGATACTTCTGAAGTTGCTTTAACTACATGCACCTTAGAAAGCTCTTCCATACAACTAGATATATCAATGTAGCCCAAGCAAGACAACTGATTTCAGAAGAGAATAAGACACAGTTTTAATCTTGCTAGAGTTTACATCTGTATAGGGAGCTGGGTTCTGAGATCTTCACTGAGGTTCAGAACACTGAAATATTTAAAGGATTATTCGAGACAATAAATTGGACACTAGATGGAGAAAAATGGTACTCAAAGATGTGTATATCCTTCCATCAAACCTTGTTGAATATGTCTCATTATGTGGTAAAGAAAAGTTAAGATTGTGGATGGAGTTTAGGTTTTTAAGCAACAGGGTTTCAAACAGGGAGAGTGTGATAGATTACCCTGTTGGCTCAATGGCATTGAAAGGTTCTTAGAGAAGTACAAAAGTGAGACAGAGTGGATCTGGGTGACTTAATGTGAGGACACAGCCAGCCAAGATGCCTTTGAGATTGTTTGTTACCTTCTCATCACTGGGACAAAACACCTGACCAGAAGCAGCACATGAAAGCTGTGTTGATAAACTTAGGTGTTCTGAATGCTAGGTTCCCAGCTGATGGAGATTTGATAATTAATGCCTCCTGGAGGCAGTGTATTGTTGGGGGCTGGCCTATGCGTGTTATACCCAGTTTCCCTATGCCAGTGTTTGGCACACTCTCTTATTGTTGTCCACCTTAAGTTGGCTAGGGGGTGATGACCACCCTCTGCTCATACCATCATTTTCCCTACCATTGTGGAGCTTCCCCCTCAAGTCTGTAAGACAAAATAAATCCTTTTGTCCTACAAGCTGCTCTTAGTTGGGTGATTTCTGTCAGCAATGCGAACCTGACTGCAACAGTAAAGTTGGTATGAGAGTGGGATTGCTGCTAGACACCTGACTGTGTGGCTTTGTCCTTTTGGAGATGATTTTCAAGAGGAATGTGGAAGGATCTGAAACCTCAGCCTAAGAGACACCTTACATTCCTGTAAGTATAGCTTGATGGACTATTCTGGTCAGAGTTGAAAGACCTGAATGCAGTAAGAACTAAGGAAAATGAGGTTTGGCTGATGAGGGTGAAAAAGAACTTGCCTCGACTGAGCTAGAAGCAGTTTGTGTGAGAGGCTTGCCGTTATGCCTGTGTCTTGAGAAATTGTTCAGGATTGCTTTGCATAGAGACAGAATGGTATGAGCAGAGGGATATGGCACAGAAAAAATGAAATCTTTGGGTGAACTGCCACCTGTTCAGCTGCAATTAAGAGATTACAATCTTTGAGATTGGGCTAGCTGACCTGCACTGGGGCAACAGGAAGAATGTAGACTGTTTTGAAGTGGTCTGAGTGCTCAAGAAGTGTCCTGTTCTTCAAAGTCTGCTTTATCCCCTCCCTGCCAGATTAACAAATTGGCACCCTACCTGTTATTGTGGAGTATAAGAAATGCAGGAAAGAGAGGGTCATTGAGTTTGCAATGGAGTCTTGTGTTTTGGAAACAGACATGGGCAGTGTGAAGCAGGTTTGCTGGATGCCTGCATGGAGACCCAATGGAGCTGTGAGGATGGACCATAGGTTGCAGTGTAGACCACAGTCCCAGGAGATGCTGGGACTGTGAGATGGCTGCTAAGGAAAGCTGCCAGCCCCAGATGAAGTTTTCCAGGACTGTGAGTAGCCTAGCTGGAGGGGCAGAATTGGAACTCCAGAGACTTGTTGCTGGTTAGAATTATTAGACTTGGGGATTAATCACTGGCTAGAATTGTTGGACTTGGAGCTACAGAGTTTAATGTTTGCCCTGTTTAAGTCTTGTATTGGTTGAATATTTCTTTGCTATGCCCAATGCCATCTTTTGCATTGTGAAGGTGTATTCTATGCCATTATGGGGTTTGGGGGGATTTTTTGGGTATTATGGCTCAGTTAAAAGACTTTGGATTACAAAGACATTTGAACTATGGGGACTCTTAAAGTCATACTGAATGCACTGCATTTTACACCATGGATGATTATCAGTTTATGGGGGCCAAGGGTGGAATGTGGTGGTTTGATTCAAGTGTCCCCCATAAATTTAGGTGTTCTGAATGCTAGATTCCCAGCTGATGAAGATTTGGGAATTAACACTTCCTGGAATTGTTGGGGGCGGGCTTAAGGGTATTATAGCCAGTTTCCCCATGCCAGTGTTTGGCATACTCTCCTATCGCTATTGTCCACCTTATGTTGGCCAGGGGTGATGGCCACCCTCTGCTCATGCCATTGTTTTCCTCTGCCATCATGGAGCTTCCCCCTTGAGTCTATAAGCCAAAATAAACCCTGTTTTCCTCTACAAGCTGCTCTGGGTCAGGTGATTTCTACCAGCAATGCAAACCTGACTGCAACAGGATCTTATAGTCTTGAAGGGAAGATTCACCACGTCATGTTCGGCAAGAGGTTAACCACCCCATTGGGAATTGCTTCAAACTCACAGCATTCCGACTGCCTCAGCTTCCCAAGCTGCTGGGGTTCTAGATTTGTACCACCATGTCTAGCTCGTTATCGACATCCTGCAGTTGAGAAACTGAGGCTCCCAGAAGAGAAGGGACTTGTCATTGGCAATAAATGTTCTATTCACTATCCAGGGAGCTTTTTAAGAAAGAACTCTGATCCTATCATTTGTGGCCACATGAGAGAATTGGAGGGCATTATGCTAAGTGAAGTAAATCAGGCCCAGAAAGACAAATACTGCATGATCTCACTTATATATGGAAGCTTTAAAAAGCTGATCTCGTAATAGTAGAGAATAGAATTGTGTTTACCAGAAACTGGAAAGGGTGTGGAGAGAGGATGGTTGATGGATACAGAATGCAGTTTGATAGTAGGAATAACTTTTTCTAATGTTCTAAAGCACCATGGGGTAACCATGGTTGACAATAATTAATTGAATATTTTGAAATAGCTAGGAATTTCAATGCTCTCAACCGGAAAAAAAAAAAAAAAGATCACTGTTTGAAGGGATTAGACATGCCAACTGCCCCGATCTGATCATGACTCATCATAATACATGTATGACATGTCACACTGTGTCCCACAAATATGTGCAATTTATATGTAATTAATTTTTTTTCAAAATTTTATAAAACAGAGGCTGAGGTTGCCACTAGGTAGCAGAATACTTAAAGAGTTCACAAAAGACCCTGGGTTCGCTCCTCAGCACTGCAAAAGTAAATCAGAAAAGAAAATACAAAATCAAAATCTAGCTATTTCCCAGTACCCGGGTAAAACCAGATGCACAAAGTGGTGCATACACCTGGAGTTCATCTGCAGCTGCCGGAGGCTCTGGTACTCCCATTCTCTCTGTCTGTCTCTCTTCCCTCCCCACCCCCTCTCTCCTTGCAAATAAATAAATATTTTTTTAAAAAAATTATAGGCTTCAAATGTAAGAATCTGACATGTTTTTGGAGCTCCTAAGAGCATTCCGGCACCCAGGGAGGTTCCAGGTCAATTCACAACGCTGAGCTTCTGGATGCATTTTCATTTCTCCATGGGCAGCCGCCAGGTAACTGCCTCTCTCCTTACCAACACAGAGAAGGATCATTGCCAATCCAAGGCTGGGCTGGAGACATGGGCTCTGCCTGAATGTTGGCGATCCATCAGATTCTCTTTAAAAGCCAGTCTGCCCGGGGCCACTGAAGGCAGCTGCTGAGATGCCCATGGGCTGGGACCAGCAGCAGTGCTATCTGAAACTCCTCCCAGGGAGTTCATCACATTCTAATGTGATGCTGTAATGTAGGCAGTTCTAAGTATCTCAGGCGTGCATAAGTAATTCATGTAGCCACATTATGAGATAGACACAATTATAATCCCCTCCGCCCCCTTTCCCACTTTTTCTGTGTTTTGTCAAGGTAGAGTCTCAGTTTAGCCCAGGCTGACTTGGAACTCACTCTGTAGCCCCAGGCTGGCATCAAAATCACAGTGATCCTCCTACCTCAACTCCCCAGGTGCTGGGACTAAAGGCATGCACCACCATGCCAGGCATAATCCACATTTTGTAATAAGGAAACTAAGGCATTGCTTGGCCAAACTCCCTGCTTAGTCTGTTTGGTGTTACTACAACAGAATATCCAATATTGGGTGACTTATATAGAAAATAAATTTCCCATGCTACTGGAAGTGAGAAAGTTAGTATCAAGGTGTCAGCAGGAGATGAGCTTCTTGCCACATTCTAACATGGTGGAAGGCATCACATGGCTAGACAAACTGTACTTGCTCTCTCTTTCTTCCTCTTCTCATAAAACCACCAAAGCCAGGGCTAGGGACCTGACTCAGTGGTTAAAGGCACTTGTTTGCAAAGCCTGACAGCCAGGGTTCAGTTAATTCCCCAGTACCCATGTAAAGCTAGATGCACAATGTGGTGCATGTGTTCACAGTGACAAGAGGCCCTGATGCACCCATTATCTATATCTCTCATAAATAAACAGATACTTTTAAACCACTAAAGCCCTTATTGGCGGGGGGGAAGCTCCACTCTCATGACCTCATTTAACATAATTACCTCCCAAAGGTCTTACCTCCATATAGCGTTAACACAAATTTGGGGATTAAGTTTCCAACACCAAAATTTGAAAAATAACACAGTTTGGACCTGGTGTGTCTCTTGAAAAATCTATGCATGAAAAGCTTGGCACTACTGGATAGAAACTTGAAGGGGCGGGGCCTGATGGGAGATTTCATGATCTCTGCATACAAAACCCTGCTGGAAATCTTGGAGTTGAGACTCTTTTTTTTTAATTTTTTGTTATTTTTATTTATTTACTTGAGAGCGACAGACAGAGAGAGAAACAGGCAGATAGAGAGAGGGAGAGAGAATGGGCGCTCCAGGGCCTCCAGCCACTGCAAATGAATTCCAGATGCATGCGCCCCCTTGTGCATCTGGCTAACGTGGGTCCTGGGGAGTCGAGCCTCAATCCGGGGTCCTTAGGCTTCACAGGCAAGCGCTTAACCACTAAGCCATCTCTCCAGCCCGGAGTTGAGACTCTTTGCCTCTCTCTCTCTCTCTCACTTCCTGGCAAGCTCCACCACATGTTTCCCGCAATGATATGCTGCTCACTGCAGGCCCAAAAGCCAAAGAAAGCCTCAACTAACCACCACTGGGAGCCTTAGAAACCCAAAGGTAAAAAATAATAATAATAATAATAGTAAACCTTATCTCTTTATAAGTTGATTGCCTGAGTTACTTGGTTACAGGAACAGAAAACTGACTAACGCAAGGAGACATATGCAAACCACAATAGCAACATAGCAGTTATAGGCATGAGCAGGAAAACCTAAACCCAGAGACTTTAGCCAGTGTGTCTATTTGGTTGATGCCTGTCTGCCTTCCTGGGGGGCTGAGTCCCCCACCCCAAGCCTGGGCCTCCATAGGTTCACATTTCTCTTGGATGTCCCAGTGTCAGTAAAGGCTTGCGGTAGCCCTTCCCTTTACACCACTGAGTCCTCACTGCATCCACCCCTCCTCCTGCGCTCCAGCCCCAGTACCTAGCACATGCCCAGGGCTCATAGGAGTGCATTACCGGGCCACCCTCTGCATTGGCTCTTCACCCGCCTCACTGCCCTCACACCTCCTCTCTGTCACCACGGAGACCACACACCCCTTGAGCCAGCTAGCGTGTTTTTCCTGGAGAATATCTGATTGTAAAAAAAATCTTTTGCAGAATGCGGAGAGGGCTCACTCCGTGGTTACAGGCACTTGCTTGCAAAACCCACTGCCTTGGGCTCAATTCCCTAGCACCCATGTAAGCCAGGGGCAAGAAGTGACTCATGGATCTGGCACCCACTTACTACAGCAAGAGACCCTGATGCACCCACACACACACATGCAAATTAATTAACTAATTAATCGGGGGAGAACCATTTACAAAAAGGATGAGTAGAACAACATCCACTGTGCACTAATAGATATGTAGACACATTCGAAAACTAGAAGATACACAAAGATGCTGACAAGAGCTGGTTTTCGTTCTCTCTGATGAGTTAACTATTCTAGAAAATTTTACAAAAATTTGCGTTGCTTTTGAAATGAGAAGAAGAAATCAGGCTTCTTTTTTTTAAAAAAGCAATGGTCTATAATAAATAAATAAGATGCTTGAAATTCTAACTGAAAGTATTTTGGTACCTAATCCTATATTAAATAGCCTCGGGGGAGCAAATGTCCCCTCCTCTGCCTTCCTGTGCGCCCACAGGATCCGACAGACAGAAAAGCTCAGTCCAATTTGTTGGCCACCTGACAGTATGCAGGGCTGTGGCTCCCACGATCACCAGAGGTGCACTTCCTCAGTGGCTACTCTCTCCTGGGCAGACAACTTTCCTTTCATACATTCCTTGGAGATTTAACAGGAGAAGAAAGCTTGCTTATTCCCACTCTTCCTACAAATGCACCGTGAACACATGACAGCCTCCAGACCCGCCAGTAGCAGGCCAGCCAGCCCCTCGTGGCCTGTCTCTCTGGCACTGAGAAGGGGACCACAGCTGCACTGCCCCCTGACCAGCTGCCAACTTAACTCACACATTTCCCTTCTGAACACAAGTGACACATAGGGGCTGAGTGTAGCTGGTGAGAGAGCACTTGCGAAATACATTGTAACATTTCAATTCCTACGTACAATGTGTGGTGATCAAATAAAGACCATTGACATATCCATCCCCTCAAACATTTATCATTTCTTTCCATTCAGAACATTCAAATTTCTTCTGTGTTGAAATGGACAG
Organism: Dipus sagitta; assembly: GCA_036346955.1. Classification (NCBI taxonomy): domain Eukaryota; kingdom Metazoa; phylum Chordata; class Mammalia; order Rodentia; family Dipodidae; genus Dipus; species Dipus sagitta. The sequence goes on along the minus strand of CM070777.1, from coordinate 42,471,162 downwards.
CTAATGACTGTTAATGACAGGCACCCAACTGTGCTATGGGCCACTAGAACTTATTCCTCCTGTCTAATTATAATTTTGTCCCCATTCACTAACCTCTCCCTATCTTCCCTCCCTTCGCTTCTTTCCAGCCTCTGGCAACCCCAGTTACACTCTTCATTTTGGAAATCAACATTCTTGTTTCTACATATGAGCAAGAAGATGTCTGTGTGCCCATGTTTATTGTAGTGCTGCTTAAAATAGCCAGGAGATAGATTCAACTGATGAATAGATAAAGAAAATGTGGTGTATAGATATGACGGGATATTACTCAGCCGTAAAAAGAATGAAATCACCCTGTCGTTTGTGGCAATGCAGATGAGCCCAGAGGAGTTGATGTGAAATAAGCCAGTCACAGAAAGACAGTTGACACATTCCTGGGCTGGCCTTTCTCTGCTATGATTGTGGCCACGTGCTCAAGTCTGTCACCCAGATTACATCATTCATGACCCCTAAGAGGAAATCCTTCTTTTTGAGGTTTACTTGGAAACAAACTACCCAAAAGCACAATTTCAGAGAAACTTCACATCAAGCAGGGGTCTTTCTCATTCACTCCTAATAACCTCAGAGATATTTGAAGTATTAAAAGAATTCAAGGCAACAAGCCAAGTTTCCCCCAGCAGCTGCTTGGAAGCCTCTACCTCAATGTAGAATGGAATCACCCAGGGAACAAGTCCACTTCTCCATGAGCACACAGAAGCTGAACCCCCTCTGGGAGACCCTTGTCCCTTTTTTGTTTGTTGGTTTGTTTTCTTTTCTTGCTTTGTTTTGTCTTGTTTTGAAGGTAGGCTCTCACTCTAGCCCTGGCTGACCTGGAATTCACTATGTAGTCTCAGGGTGGCCTCGAACTCACGGCAATCCTCCTACCCCTGCCTCCTGAGTGCTGGGATTAAAGGCGTGCGCCACCACACCCATCTCTTTTTTAACCAGAGAACTCTAGGATCATTTCCAATGCAATGGGGAGGGGTTTAAGAAAGAGAGAGCCTTCTCTATGGAGATGGTGGTGGACACGGAGAAGACTCAAAACTCCCCACAGCAGAAAATCAGAGGCTGCTGAGAGCTCAACACCAAAGTACGTGTCTAACACGCCCTCCAACTCAGGGAGCATCGTGGAAGAGGGTACGGAAAGAATGCAAGAGCCACTGGGTGGGAAGGTATTGTCCTCCCCACGGTGATTAACCTACTGAAAGGGGCTCGGGAATTAGGGCAGGGGAGAAGGAACATAAGAGGAACCAATTTGCATTATGTTCATATGTTAAAGTTCCCAATAAAATTGAAACAATTTTTTTTTAAAAAAGAGAGCAAGTCACTGGAGCATTTATGCTGTTTTGTGCTCACAAGGAAAGGTGTCCATTCCCCACAAAGTCAGCTGCAGAAGGTACAAGCTATAGATAATGAATGCAAGGACAGGAAAGCTGAGACCTCTCGGTTGGTGACAAGAACCCAAGAAAGCACCATGCTGGGGTAAAGGATAGTCCCAAGTATCCCTGAATTCCAAACTCACTCCTTCCCAGACACCGCCTGGTGTCTGCTCTGGATAAGGCCCTGAGCTGAACCCTTGCTTCAAGTCAGCAGGTGACAACAACTTATCAACTCACCAGCCATAGAGGTGACTACTGACTCCCCTCCTCCCTCTGAACATCTCCCACCATCCTTCTAAGGAAGGCCAGTGTCCTGGGTCTCCTAGGCCTCGCCCCTCCCACAGAAACCAATACACCCTTCTCCTTTCAGAGATAAAGAACAGAATCCCAGGAGAATCAGTCTCAGCACAAAACTAAGGGCAGAGGAAGACCTTCAACCCAGACCTCCTTGCAGCCCTTTTCATTGGCTGTATCTTTTCTTACCAGACACCCAACTCAAGCAATTTGGAAACAAGAGGTATTTCCCAGATCCTAGCACCCTTCAAACTGTGCACAGTAAAACTGATCCCCTACCCCCACAAAAGCATCCAATCCTGGGGCTGTTGAAATGGTTCAGAGGTTAAAGATACTTGTTTGCAAAGCCTGTCAGACCCAGGTTAAATTTCCCAGCCACTCACATAAAGCCAGTCATTTGCAGCAGCAGCTCTGGCATATACACACATATGCAAATAAATAATCTTTAAGTAAAATAAATAAAACGTACCTGGTCCTAATTGGAGCAACACAGCAGATTGGAGCAGACACACTTTTCACCAATAAAATGGGAATGACTCACAGATCCCCACTTCTCGAGCAAGGCTCATTGACAGCAATATGCACTTCTTGAGGCCAAAGCTCCTAGGACTGAAGTCTTAAAAGCCATAAGTGTGAAGCTAGTAAGGCTGGGCTTCAGCTTGGAGAGGTCCTTGGTGGAGTCGGGGGGGAGGGGTCGCTGAGGGCTGAGAGCAGACTGGTATTCACAGACTGGACAGAAACCAAAAACCCAGCCAGACCTCAGAAAGATTGTTATATTAGAAATAAGTTCTCTTGAGACTGACAAGATGGCTCAGTGGATAAAGAGCTTGCCACTCAAGCTGGAGAACCTGAGTTTGATTCCCAGAGCCCACATGAATAAAATCCAGAGGCTGTGGTGGGCTTGTGTTATCCCAGCATGCTAATGCTGATGGGGAGGGGAGGGACAGAGACAGAAATCCCTGAAAGCTGGGGGCAAATGTAACAAGGGAACCCTGCCTCAAATGAGATGGACAGGCCAGGACCAACCAGACAGTTGTCCTCTGATCTCCACATGCACACCAAGACACTCACACACCCACACTCACATGTCCACACACACAAATAAACAATTAATTAATTCAACTGAGTTCTTTCATGCAGATAGGTGACACAACAATGTGATATGAACTTAATGCCATTGGATTGCACACCTCAAAAATCACTAGAAGGAACTGGAGAGCTGGCTTAGCAGTTAAAGGTGCTTGTTTGCAAAGCCTAACAACCCAAGTTCAATTCCCCAGAACCCACGAAAAACCAGACTCACAAAGTGGCATATTTATCTGGAGTTTGTTTGCCGTAGCAGGAGGTCCTGGAATTCCCATGCTTGCTTGCTTGCTTGCTTTCTCTCTCTCTCTCTCTCTCTCTTTCTCTTTCCTTCTCTCTCTTCTCTCCCTCTAAAAACCATTACATGCTGAATTTTATGGTTCATGTATTTTACCACAAGGAAGAAATAATAAAGTCTTCCCCTTACCAACAGATAGTCATTTGCCAAAAGGACGCACATGCAGACCCCACAAGCCCCCCTTGGAGAATGAAGATGTGGGATGCCTAGGGAGAGCATGCACTGTGTTCACATGTCATTTTAAGTACTCATATTAACTCCATCCTCAAAACATCCCTATATCCTGTTATGATACCCACTTTACATCCAAACAAACACACGCAGCCCCTAAGTGGTGGAGCCAAGCTTTGAACCCAGGCAGTCTACCTCCAAGACCTGCATACTCCAGCGCTGTAATACATCTAGTCAGATGCTAAATATCTAAATACTAACCCCCCCCAAAACAAAAAACAAATCATACTGACTGACTGACTTGCACTACTATTGGATTATTTTTCTCTGCAGAGACAGAAATCCAGACAGCTAACTGAATTATTCTCCCATCTTCATCCAGATGTTTGACATCACATAAACAAGGCACTGCGCCCATGAGTAGTAGACATGCAAGAATTAGAACTCTGTCGTATTAGATATACTGTCTTAACTTGAGGCTATGATTTCATGAATTAATGTCCTACCCAGCACTGTTTGCTGGACTTCTGGCATGATCTGACTTATTCAAGCTCTGAAGCCAATTGCCTTTTTTTTTTTTTTTTTTTTGATATACACTTTTATTTTTATTTACTTATTTGCAAGTAGAGAGAGTGAGAGAGAGGAGAGAGAGAATGGGCACACCAAGGCCTTTAGCAAATGAACTCCAGATGCATGTGTCACCTTGTGCATCCAGGTTTACGTGGGTACTGGGGAATCGAACCTGGGGCGTTAGGCTTTGCAGACAAGCACCTTAACTGCTGAGCCATCTCTCCAGCTTTCCAATTGCCCTTTGACTAACTGAACATTCAAATTGTGTTAACAACTATCCTGACCCTGTCTCATTTTCTACACAGTATTAGCTCAAGTCACATGGATTTTTTTTTAATTTTTTTTTTTTTGGTATCACAAAACAACAAAAAATCATGCATATTTTAACTTCTACTCTAGGATTAAAGTAAATACATAATTTTGGCAAATTACTTGGAATTATGGGCTAACAGCATCTGGTTCAGATATTCTCAAGTAAATTATTGGCACAGGCCCTGCCACATTTTTAATTTTAACCAAAATGTTCTCCGAAACATGTGTTTTCTGTCCCGTTTGCATGTAATGGGTTGGAAATAGACTCGGAGTTTAGAAGGGAAGGAGATGTGCTGGAAATTAACTGTGGTACCTGGGCAGTGCCCACAGATGCTGAGCTGCCCACCCTCCCTGGGCTGGGGCATTGAATGATGGGCCAGCAGCTCCTCAGCACCCCCAAGGCCCACAGGTACCGTGTATGCTGACCTCGCCCTCCATTCTGCTCCAAATCACATACCTTGTTGTCCAACTGAGCTTCCATACCACGTTTCCCCACCTCGTTCCACATCAAGAGTACCCAATGACTTTTATAAATACTTGTTTTAAAAATATCACAGTGGCTTCCTGCCGTTTCAAATTCTGAAGGGCTATGCAGGATTTTAGCCTCTTATAAATCTTTCAAACAGCTCATATTTTATCGGCAAAGAGTGCTCTTTTTTTATAAACCCTAAGTCTAACTCCTCATCAAGGACATACTTGCAATTATTTGACCTTTCCATAAAAATGACAAAATAGAAGGAACTTTTTTTCTTGCCATTTCAAAAGTCATTTGCCAAGCCTTCCTTGTGGTCATTAATTGCACCTTGCCCACCAGTCAGGGTGGCGGTTCTTGGTTATAACAGAAAGGAGGAAGGCTGTCGAGCCCAGAACATCGCAGCAGAAGGAAAGCAGGGTTATGAGCTGGGCCTTTAAAAAAAAATTCCAGTAAGTCCTTGGCTTGGGTTACAAATAAAAAGTTCTCTAGCTCAAGACAGACATTTCTTTCTTTTAATTGACAACTTCCATATATAAACACAATGTACCCTGGTCATAATCCCCTCCCACCACCTTTCTTTTATCTTCCTTCCCATCACACCTCTACTGAACCCCACCCCCACCTTCTTTCCAACTGGTCCCTCTTCGGTTATTTTTTTTGGCCCTTCTCCATCATCCATGACAACACGTTGACAGCCCGGTAATGTGTAATCTTGTTCAGGTAACAACAGCTGTTGTGAAGTCATGAATGCAACGGCCACTTTGTGTCTGAAAGACAATATTGCAAAACATTCCTTCACCTCCCTTTGCCTCTTACTTTTTTTTTTCTGCCACCTCTTCCACAGTGGTGTGAGCCTTGCAGGGTGTGACAGAGATGTCTCACTTGGTGCCGAACACTCCACTGTCCCTTCTTCTTAGCACCTGGACAAGTTTTGAGTCTCCCCAGTGGTCACCTCCATCTGAAAAAACAAGCTCCAAGCAGAGACTTCCTAACTGAGGTTTCACTGTGGTCAGCAGGCCACGTTGTGACACAGAGCCAAGGGTCAGCCTACACTTTGAAGGTGCCTTCCAAGTCCCTGGGTTGTCACTGCCCTGTACTATCTTTTTAAAATTAATTTAATCATTTGAGAGAAAGAGAGAGAGGGAGAAAGAATGGGCACACCAGGGCCTCTGTCCACTGCAAACAAACTCTGGACGCATGTGTCACCTTGTGCATCTGGCTTATGTGGGTCCTGGGGAATTGAACCTGGGTCCTTAGGCTTTGCAGGCAAGTACCTTAGCCACTAAGCCATCTCCCCAGTCCTGCCCTGTACTCTCTACCAAGCTATGTGGATTATTTTAGACATCTGTGGTTTTCCACTTGAAATAACTTGGAGAGCCGAGTATGCTGAGCACCTGTGAGTGAGACGCCGTCCTCAGCTGGACAGCGATCAGGTAAACTGGCCATCAAATGAACACCAAGAGGCCCCGGAGCATCGTGTCTTATTCCATGCCTGCTGCTATTATAAAATGCCTGAGACAATGGTTGATTCAAAAACAGAAATTGTTTTCTTATAATTCCAGAGGCTGGGAAGTCCAGGTTTGTACCTGAGAAGATGGCTCAATGGTTAAAGGCACTTCCTTGCAAAGTCTGCTGACCTGGGTTCGATTCACAAGCCATCCATGCAAGCCATTCTCAAAAGTGGTGCAAGCATCTGGTATCCATTGGCAGTGGTAAGAGGCCCTAGCATGCCCATACACACATGCACACACACTTGCAAATAAATCAAAAATGTTATGGAGAACTTTAACATATGAGCACACAGTAATTTAATTGTGTTTCCATCCCCTTATCCTTTTTAAAAAAAAAATTGCTTATTTATTAGAGACAGAGAGAGGGGGAGAGAGAGTGAGAATGGGTGTGCCAGGGCCTCTAGCCACTGCAAATGAACTCCAGATGCATGCACCACCATGTGCATCTGGCTTACATTGCTTACGTGGGACCTGGAGAATTGAACCTAGGTCCTTTGGCTTCACAGGCAAACGCCTTAACTGCTAAGCCATCTCTCCAGCCCTCCTTATCCTTTTTGTCCCTCCTCCCTGATACCCTTCCAGAGGCAGAGGTAGGAGGATCACCTTGAGTTCAAGGCCACCCTGAGACTACAGAGTGAATTCTAGGTCAGCCTGGACTAGAGTGAGACCCTACCTTGAAAAAAAAAGCCAAGAACAATAAAAGAAAAGCAAAAAGGAAAGAAGGAAGAAATGAAGGGAGGGAAGGAGGGAGGGAGGGCTACATAAGGCACGAAGGACTGTAGAAGGACTCTGGGCTCTTTCCTAAGAGGTTTATGGCCCAGTAGGCCCCTGGGAGTTGTTAATGGTTTTCCATCTGACAGACAGGACCACAGTCTAGAGGAGCCTCAGAAAGGACTGGAAGGAACAGCCCACAGAGGAAGCAAGGGAGGGATGAGTAGGGCAAAGTTACAGAAGACGGGCTGGGGAGGGGCAGAGCAGGAAGGACATCCCCATGGGCAGATGCAGGACACTCAGGAGTCTGACCCTCAAAATGTGGAGGATGCATTCACCAGGGACCCACAGCCAGGCTCAAAACAGAGGTGGGGGATGAGACAGACAACTTGGGAATCAGTGATAGAAAACCACTGAGGCTATGGTCACTGAGAGACTGTCCAACGGAGACACTGAAAAGGTCAAAGAGCAAAGAGGTGACCCCAAGTGACAAAAAATGACCCCAGAGAGTAAAAACTGAGCTAGCCCCTCAGGGTGTCTCCTACGTGCAAGGGAACCTGAGAGGATCCACAGTCGAGTGCCTGGGGAGATGTGACCAAGGACATGAACAGGACAGGGACAGGTGGCTGCTAGCAGAGCCACTCCCCTGTGAGAGGATGATGGATCTGAAGCCCACTAGAGTGACAGTCTTGGACGCCCAGCAGGATAGGAGGAGGGAGCATATGTGGGCATGGCTAAAAGGTGAGGAGTCGACAGCAGAGATGAAGATGCCACTAAATTGGGAGGAAGGGCCAGGTTCACGGTTACAGGAATAAAGTAGAAACTAGGCAGAATGGGGTTTGAATATAAAATAACTCCCATAGCCTCAAGTGTTTGGGACTAAGCCTCCTACCAGTGGGCGGAGCCTTGCTGGGGCATGTGTCTCTGGGGGTGGACCTTGAGGTTTATTGGTCCAGCCCAGTGCCTATTCAGAGCTAGCTCACTCTGGCTGCTTCCACCCATCTGGCTGATGCAGGAAGACGTGAGCCAGCTGCCTGCTCTGCCTTGCTTTCTCCACTATGATGCAATTTCCCCTCCAAACTATAAGCGTGAAATAAACCCTTTCCTCCATGAACTAAGGTGTTTTATCCAGCCACAAGAAGGCTGCTGCTACACGTTCAAGACAATGAAGTTCGTGTGCAGAAGAGTTAGTTGTCCTTTCACATCTGTTATAGTACAATTCACAATAGCCAAGACATGGAAGCAACGTAAAAGGCCCACGGACCGTGGATGAACGTGGTGGAATGAACGTGGACAACATAGCGCAGATGTACAATGGAATACGGTTCAGCCATGAAAATAAAAATGATGAAAGCCTGTCTTTTGTGACCACATGAGTGGAAACAGGGGCCATTGGGTTAAGCGACATAGATGGTGTGGAAAGACAGGTACCACATGTTCTCACTTATGAAATTTTATAGAAATTAAAACAGTGGACCTCCTAGAATCAGAGGATAGAAGAGTGGTTACTACAACTTGGGAAGGAAGCAGGGAAGGGTTGGAGAGAGATGGTTAAGGGGTACAGGAGAAATTGGACGGAAGGAGTGACTTCAAGTGTCCTAAAGCACAGTAGGGTGATTATGGTCGACAACGATTAATTGAATGTTTCAGACTAGCCATTAGAGAGGATTTTGAATAATCCCAACACAAAGAAAAAGCTAAATGTTTGTGGGGATGAACGTACCAAGTATCCTGGCGAAATCATTGTACATTTTACACAGGTACTGAAATGTCAACAGTGGGGCTGGTGAGATGGCTCAGCAGTTAAAGCACTTGCCTGCAAAGCCTAATGCTGTGGGTTTGATTCCCCAGTACCCACATAAAGCCAGATGGACAAAATGGTGCATGTGGAATTTGATTGCAGCAGCTAGAGGCCCTGGTGCACGCATTCATTCTCTCTGTCTCTTCTCTCTCTCTCTCTCTCTCTCTACCTATCTATCTATCTTTCTCTATCTCTGCGTGCAAATAAATAATTTTTTGTTTTTTTTTTTTTTTTTTTTTTTTTGGTTTTTCGAGATAGGGTCTCACTCTAGCCCAGGCTGACCTGGAATTCACTATGGAGTCTCAGGGTGGCCTTGAACTCACGGCGATCCTCCTACCTCTGCCTCCCGAGTGCTGGGATTAAAGGCGTGCTCAGGGTGGCCTTGAATTCATGTTGATCCTCCTACCTCTGCCTCCCGAAGGCTGAGAAATAATTTTTGTTTTGTTTTGTTTTTCAAGATAGGGTCTCTCTGTAGCCCAGGCTGATGTGGAATTCACTATGTAGTCTCAGGCTGGCCTTGAACTCACGGTGATCTTCCTACCACTACCCCTTGAGTGTTGAGATTAAAGGTGTGCCACCATGCTTGGCTATAAAAATATTTTTAAAACTGGGGCTGGAGAGATGGTGTGGTGGTTTGATTCAGGTGTTCCTCAATAAACTTAGGTGTTCGGAATGCTAGGTTCCCAGCTGATGGAGATTTGATAATTAACACCTCCTGGAGGCAGTGTATTGTTGGGGGCGGGCTTATGGGTATTATAGCCAGTTTCCCCATGCCAGTGTTTGGCACACTCTCCCGCTGCTATTGTCCACCTTATGTTGGCCACAGGGGTGATGTCCACCCTCTGTTCATGCCATCGTTTTCCCCTGCCACCGTGGAGCCTCTCCTCGAGCCTGTAAGCCAAAATAAGCCTCTTTTTCCCACAAGCTGCTCTTGGTTGGGTGATTTCTACTAGCAATGTGAACCGGACTGCAACAGTAAAGTGGTACTGAGGAGTGGGATTGCTGCTAGACACCTGACTCTGTGTCCTTGGCCTTTTGGAGCTGATTTTCAAGAGGAATGTGGAAGGATTTGAAACCTTGGCCTAAGGAGATGCCTTTCAGTGCTGTAAGTACAGCTTGATGGATTATTCTGGTCAGAGTTGAAACATCTGAATGCAGTAAGAACTATGGACTGTGAGGTTTCGCTTATGAGGGTCAGAAAGAGCTTTGCTGTTATGCCCGTGTCCTGAGAAGTTGTGCAGGGTTTCATTGCAGAGAAATGAACTGGTTTGAGCAGAGGAACATGGCACAGAAAGAAATGAAATCTTTAGGCCTAAACTGCTGCCCATTCAACTGTAAATTGTTTGAGAGATTACAACCTTTCAGAATGGGCCAGCTGACCTACACTGGGGCAACATGAAGAATGCAGACTCTTTTGAAGGGGCCTGAGTGCTCAAGGAGTGTCCTGTTCTTCAAAGTCTGTTTTATTCCCCGCTGGATTAACAAATTGGCACCCTACCTGGTGTTATGGAGTATAAGAAATGCAAGAGAGGGTCACTGAGTTTACAACATGGTCTTGTGTTTTGGAAATGGCCATGGGCAGTGTGAAGCAGGTTTGCTGGTTGCCTGCATGGAGACCCCATGGGGCCATGAAGATGAACCGTAGATTGCAGTGGAGACCCAGTGGAGATGCCAGGACCACGAGATGGGTGCTAAGGAGCTGCCAGCCCCAGTGAAATTGTTCAGGACTGTGAGTAGCCTAGCTGGAGGGGCAGAATTGGAAATCCAGAGACTTGTTGCTGGTTAGAGTTATCAGACTTGGAGATTTGTCACTGGCTAGAGTTGTTGGACTTGAAGCTACGGAGTTTGATGTTTGCGCTGGTTGTTGTTTAAAATCTTGTATTTACTGAATATTCTTTGCTATATCTGATGCCATCTTCTGCAGTGTGAATGTTTATTCTGTGTCATTATGGGTTTTTTTGAGGTTATTTTTTTGTATTATGGCTCAGTTAAAGATCTTGGAATATGGGGATGTTTGAACATCATTAGGATTGATTAAAAACTATGGGGACTTTTAAAGTCATACTGAATGCACTGTATTTTATATCATGTATGGATATCAGTTTATGCGGGCCAGGGGTGGAATGTGGTGGTTTGATTCAGGTGTCCCCCATAAACTTCAATGCTCTGAAGCTAGGTTCCCAGCTGATGGAGATTTGGGAATTAACACCTCCTGGAGGCAGTGTATTGTTGGGGGCTAGCTTATGGGTATTATAGCCAGTTTCCCCATGCCAGTGTTTGGCACACTCTCCCGTTGCTATTGTCCACCTTATGTTGGCCAGGGGGTGATGTCCACCCTCTGTTCATGCCATCATTTTCCCCTGCCATCGTAGAGCCTCTCCTCAAGCCTATAAGCCAAAATACACCTCTTTATCCCACAAGCTGCTCTTGGTTGGGTGATTTCTACCAGCAATGTGAACAGGACTGCAACAGATGGCTTAGTGGTCAAGGCACTTGTCTGCAAAACCAAAAGGCCCAGGTTCAATTCCCCAAGACCCACATAAGCCAGATGCACATGTCTGGAGTTTGTTTGAAGAAGCTGAATGCCCTAGCATGCCCATTCTTTCTCTCTTTCTCGCTCTCTCCTTCTCAGATAAATAAATTAAAATAAAACTGGGGCTGGAGAGCTGGCTTATTGGTTAATGTGCTTGCCTGCAAAGCCTAATGACCAGGTTTCAGTTCCCCAGTACCACATAGAGCGAAATGCACAAAGTGGTACATGTATCTGGAGTTCATTTGCAATGCTAGAGGCCTTGATGCACCCATATTCTCTCTCTCTCTTTCTCTCTCTCTCTCTCTCCTTATAAATGAATCAAACATTAAAAAAATTTTTAAGTGAAATGTTACAATGTACCCTGTAGATATATAAATCATTATAGCAAGTAAAAGTTTAAAAAGGAATAAAATTTAAGGAGATGGGAGGAGTCTATGAGAATTAGATGACAGACACAACCAGAATACAGGAGGCTGGGGCTCCAATTAAGGCCAGAGGGTGAGTAGCAGCAGTACCAGGAGGAGACAAGTACCCAGTTCTCAGCTTCAAGCAATGTGGGTAGAGACAACACCCCAGGTGCACGCCAGCCACGGCTGCAGGGGCTCTGCACACAACCAAAAATATATATCTGTTCAAAATATATTCAAAAATATATATCTGTCATAAATTATATAGCTATTCTAAACTCTCTCTACCTTCACCCTTCCCTCCCCCCATGATGCCTTCCATCCCCCACCTTGTAATGTAGCCAGGGGAGTCCTCACCAGAGCAGAACAGATGCCAGTACACTGCTCTTGAACCCCCAGAACTGTGAGCCAAATCACTACCCTGCCTTAGGACATGTTGTTGCTGTGAAGAAAATGGACAAAAACAATGTTTCACAGCAAAGCCCCACTGGCTGCAAGACACTGTGCATCTACCCAGCGCCATGGCAGAACAGATTTGACAATTTATTGACCCAATGTGTCATTTGATCTTTGGGGGGGGGGGGTTTGGTTTCTTTGTGTGTTTGTTTGTTTGTTTTTGAGGTCGTTTCCCACCCTAGCCCAAGCAGACTTGGAATTCACTATGTACTCTCCAGCTAACCTCAAACTCACAGCGATCCTCCTACCTCTGCCTCCTGAGTGCTGGGATTAAAGACATGCACCACCATGACCGGCTATCACTTGGTCTTTTATTTATTTACTTATTTGACAGCGAAAGGGGGAGAGAAAATGGCCACGCAAGGGCCTCCAGCCACTGCAAACAAACTCCAGATGTGTGTGACCTGTTGTGCATCTGGCTAACGGGGGTCCTGGGGAATCAAACCTGGGTCCTTTGGCTTTGCAGGCAAATGCCTTAACCACTAAGCCATCCCTCCAGCCCTGTCAGTTGGTCTTTTAACTGCTATAATCCAAACTAGTAGTTAAGCCAAGTTCAAACAGCCATGAGAGAGAGAGAGAGAGAGGGAGAGAGAGAGAGAGAGAGAGGAGTGTGCAAAGGAGGGAGGGAAGGAAAGAGACAGGGAAGGAGGGCTTTTTGCCTTACTAGTGGGTTTTACACTTGTGCCTTGCCTTTTATCTCTGCAGTCTCTCATCACGCTGAGGAGTCGTCCAGGGAAACCTATGTTGCTGCCGTATCTGTCCACACAGCCAGCACTCAAGGCTCATTAGAAAAGTGTACTGTCACAGGGCTGGAGAGATGGTTCAGCAGTTAAAGACACTTGCTTGCAAAGCCTGACAGCCAGGACCCACAATAAAGCCAGACCATGCATCCAGGGTGCTTTTGCAGCAAGAAGCCCTGGCACATGTACACACACACACACACACACACACACACACACACGTACTATCTCCTAGTTGGCCAAGCCCATGAGCTTTATTGCAGTGTAGTTTTCTCAGACCTTTGGCATCTTACAGCTCTTCCTCCAAGTTCAACTCCTCGCCCTTCTCCATCCTCCCTTAACCAGCCTCTGCCCCCAAGGCCTGGGCCCTCCCACTTCCTTCTGCCTGCCTCGCTCTGCAGACGTTCTCAAGATGAGCAGCTTGCGGGAAGGTCTGGGAGAAGGAGCAGGACAGCATAAGTAGGACTTGAGGAACGAGCCTTAGTTTCCCTTTTGCCTGGAACTGCTCGGCCACGCTTGCCCCCCAGTGCAATGCAGGGCAGCCTGCAGAATGGAACGTGGCCCAAGATGCAGTTTGCCAGAGATGGTTCTCGTCCTCCTAAGCATATCCTCACCTAAGGTACCAAAATTAGAATTCCCGAGTGTGGTGTGCATTTTACTGGAGGCCTGAGGGTGATTTGGTGTGGGGGGCGGGGAGGGAACAACGGACAAGGCTTTTATTTAAGAGTGTGGAATTTAATTTCACCATCACCTTCTATTTATGGGAAGAGACACTAGATTTCACATGCTGCCATGGTATAAAGCTTCTTGCTAGAATAAATTTTCTAAGCGGAGAAAAAAAAAGAGTCAATTTAAGGGAAAATAGAAAGCAAGTCATTGCCCTGGTACAACACAGGCCCATCCCAAACTACAAAGGAGCTCATGAGTGACTGAGGCCTGTGTGTTTCTTTCTTTTATTTTTTAAGATTTTTATTTATTTATTTACAAGCAGAGAGAGAGAGGAGAGAGAGAGAGAATGGGCATGGCAAGGCCTCTTGCTGTTGCAAACAAACTCCATATGCATGTGCCACTTTGTGCACCTGATGTTTATGTGGGTACTGGGGAATCAAACCCAGGCCATTAGGCTTTGCAAGCATGTGCCTTAATGAACCACCGAGCCATCTCTCCAGCCCGGACCTGTGTATTTCTGAGATCAATCCCGTCAGTGCAAAGCTAGCCTGTAGACTACCTCGGTCTCTTATTCATCGAGAACAGATTAACATTATAAGCCTACGTGAGCTGATAGTCACTATATGCCAAGAGCCCGCCCTGTCCAGGGCTGTGAGAGTCACACATGAGGGGAAGCTTGAAGCTGTTGTGGACTTGGGAAGCTTACAGCTCCCTCGAGGGGAAGAGCAGATCCACACTCATGGAAACTATCAGAGAAGGAGCAAAGGGGATGTAAGAGAATGAAGTAATGGAATTGGTAGGGAGGTGAGGCACAGCATGAGAAGAAAGGGTTTGGGGTGGGTGTGGAAGAGCCCAGAGATGTCAGGCCCCCTAGGGACCTTGTTGTGGCAGGGAAAGCCATCAGGAGATTGTACTTCTAAAGATGAGAGAGCCTTGTGAGGGACAGGTGCCTGCAAGCCATTTCCTGTGTTGTCCAGTCTCACAGTGACCACCTTTAAGAGAACACAGGCTTGCTGGGGGCAGATGGTGGGGGCAGGGGGGAGATGACCAAGGCCCTTGCTGTTTGACTCATCCAGACCAAGGTTCACCCTCCAGACAACTCCTCCTGTTCCCTGCTTTCCTGATTGCCCCTAAAGTCCTGACCCCTCCTACCCACAAGTTGATTTGGGCTCCCTGAGCAGAAACAGAGCCAAACACAGAGAATATCTCATTATCCTCCAAATCCTCGGGGATGACACTTTGGGGGGTGTGGTACCTTTCTTTTTTTGTTTGTTTTTTTCTTTTTGTTTTTTCGAGGTAGGGTCTCACTGTGGTCCAGGCTGACCTGGAATTCACTATGTAGTCTCAGGGTGGCCTCGAACTCATGGTGATTCTTCTACCTCTGCCTCCCGAGTGCTGGGATTGGTGGATTTCTCTTTTTTTTTTTCACTTTTTTCAATTTTTTAATGTTTTTTTTTTTTTTAGAGAGAGAGAGAATTGACACACCAGGGCCTCAGCCACTGAAATCAAACTTCAGATACCTGCACCACCTAGTGGGCATGCGCAACCTGGCATTTGCCTCACCTTTATGCATCTGGCTTACATGGGATCTGGAGAGTCGCACATGGATCCTTAGGCTTCGCAGGCAAGCGCCTTAGCCACTAAGCCATCTCTCCAGCCCTGGCTGTTCCCTTTCATAGCACAAGGCTCATCACAGTGGGGTTCCCAGATGGACAGCAGCAAGCAATTTTATAGTACCTGGCCTGCCTCCTTTGGGTACAAGGCATCAAGTGGGGGGACCTGAGCCCATCAGAACTACCTTCTGGAGCTGAACTGTGAGGAACTGTGATGAGAGTGGAGTCTCCAGCCAGTTCCAGAGCTGGGGGAGGTACTGGCTACTCCTCCTGGTGTCGGGAGCATCCTTCTAGGAAAGGTGTGCCATTAGGATCGTGAGGTTAGACTTGTTCATATGGTGGCAGATTGGAAATAGGAAGACAAAATATTGAGTGCTAATTTGAAGGCTGTGGAGCTCTAAGAATATGTGCTCCCCTCCCCCCGCCCCCATGGATGTAAGTTACTAGAGGTTGCTAATATCTGCCCCTATGTCAAAATGTTGGTGGGCTCAATAACATTGTGCATGTGTTGTGGCCGCAACAACCTCTACTGTGAGAGCATGAATGTACCAATCCGTTTCCTGTCTGGAGGACAGTTCCCCAAAGTACTCCTTCCCACCTCATCACTTCTTTACCCCTCTTCTTCCATAATGTTCCATCAAAATAGAGGAAGGGGGCTGGAGGGATGGCTTAGTGGTTAAGGCATTGGCCTGCAAAGCCAAAGGATCCTGGTTCAATTCTCCAGGACCCACATAAGCCAGATGCACAAGAGGGCACATGCATCTGGAATTCGTTTGCAGTGGCTGGAGGCCCTAATGTGCCCATTCTCTATCTACCTCTTTCTCTCTCCTTCTCTCTCTCTCAAATGAAAAAAATAAAATAAAATAATAAAATAAAAATAGAGGAAGGACCACTTGGAAAAGGGGGTGCCCAGTAGAATGGGGATAAGGAAGGCAAAGAAAAGAGGATAACAAGAGAGGAATACAATCAGATTATAGTATGTCCGTGGATTAAAATTCTCAAAAAAAAAAAAAAAAGCTGGGAACCAGGTGCTCAAATCAGACTAGAACATTTGCAGTGTGTCCCAGAAACACAAAGTAAGTGAGGCCCCAGAGGAGCAGACATGAGACAGCGGGAGCCCAGTAGCCTAGAGCTGTGTTCAACTCTCACCCAAACAAGCCAGGTCCACGCTCAGCCTCTAGCCAGGGCGCCCACTTGGCTCATTTCTCCAACAGAATTTCTACACCTCATCTACCAAGAAATCCAGGCTCCTTACTTCAGCCATGGGCCCCAAACTGCTACTTTTCCTTGCCAGGGTCACTCACTGGGTCCCAGATACACTGACCACCCTGTCGTGCTTCTGAATAAGCCATGCTTATTCTGACCTCAGGGACCTGGCACATGCACAAAAAATTTCTACCTACCTGGCCCCTACCACCAGCACAGCTCATCAGATATTTGTTGGATAAGTGACAGAGACAGAGGGTTCAGTCCCTGGGAGAACAGTTAGAGAACCAAGCTGATTCAGGGAAGGGAGCGGGTTAACACCAGGAGGAACACACCACCACCCTTAGTTGGGCCTGTGTTCTCCAGCCAATGTGCCACTACTCAAGGAAACATCGGGCAGAGATGAGCTTGGCAAATGAATTTGAGGTTGGTCAAGACAATCACACTCTAGGGTTAAAGGCTGTTGCTCACAAAGCCTGCCAAGCCCACGGTTTAATTCCCCAACATTCATGGAAAGCCAGACACAAAGTCGCAAATGCATCTGTGATTCCCAAGATTGCAAGGCACCTATGACAATGGGAGGCGATGCTAGGAGAATCCAAAGCTGTGGGCCAGCTAGTCTAACATTCATTTGTTTGCAGCAGCAAGAGACTTTATCTGAAAGAAAATGAATCACAGACACCTCCAAGTTGTGTCTTCTCTCTCTGCCCCCCCCCCACACACACACGCACACAAATAAATAAATAAATAGGAGCCGGGCGTGGTGGCGCACGCCTTTAATCCCAGCACTTGGGAGGTAGAGGTAGGAGGATCGCTGTGAGTTTGAGGCTACCCTGAGAATACAGAGTGAATTCCAGGTCAGCCTGGGCTAGAGTGAGACCCTACCTTGAAAAACCAATAAATAAATAAATAAATAAATAAATAAAATTTTAAATTTATAAAAAGAACAATCACACTTTAAAATATACACAGCCAGATTTTGTGCACCATATTTCTGAAAACATTATTCAAGAGCACTGTGAACACACAAAAATAAATCTGTTAAAAATAGCATTTGGACAACACACACATCCAAATGGAGGATTTCTCTATGACAGCTGCCTGTGAAGGTGTCTTGAACAAGTAAACGTGGTAAGTTACTGTGCAAGTTCACCTGCAAATACAAACAGACCCAGCTGTAGTGCACACGTCTCCTGCCCGAGGGAAGCCTCCCCAACATCACCATGGCGATGAGGACCAGGACAAGGAGGCTGCACATCACTAACTCTGCTCCCCATCTTCTGAGGGGCTTGGCATGGTACCCGGGTCAGTGAAAAGTCATAGCTCTTGCATAAAGTTAGTTGTCCATCAGAAAATGGTCACAACCAACGGCCCTGCTCTAATCAGAGAAGGAAATAGTGTCGTTCATGGCCTGCTAGTACCAAGCACCAAGCAGGGAATTCTGACACATTATCCTGTGGAATCCTGCAACAGTCCCAGGAAACACTGCTCTTGCACTTAGCAGACTAAGGCCACAGATGCTAAGCAGCCAGGCCACTGTCACACACCTGATCAGCGGCGGCCTCAGACTAAATCCTAAGGTATCCAGATCGGAAGCTCCCACCTCCAACCTACGCTGTGGCCATACCCCTCCTTCACACGCCAAGGATGTCTTTCCTTCCTTGCCACATTGCCCTAGGGGACTACCATCAACAAAAGGAGATTAAGGGGGCTGGAGAGATGGTATAGCAGTTAAGGTATTTATCAGCAAAGCTCAAAGACTCCAGTTCAATTCCCCAGTACCTATATAAGGCCAAATGCACAAAGTGGCACATTTATCAAGTTCATTTGCAGTGGGTAGAGGCCCTGGCATGTCCATTCTCAATCTCTCTCTAATAAATAAGTAATTTTATAAATGGTAAATGGAGATTAAGAGCTAACACCTGCTTCTTTTCATCATATATGTGTGTGTGAATATATATATTATATACCTATAGAGATCACCATACTGTTGGCAAGAGCATGTCCGTAATTACTCACTGGCCATACCTCTGGTCAGTCTCTCCTTTCTCCTGCCCTCCCCCAGGGAGTTGTTCTTGCCTGGTCGTTCTAGAACTCAAAATCTACTTCTCCATCCTTAGCACTGAACTGTTGGCTTCTAGAACCAGGATAAAATACAAAGGCCTGGCGATCTCAATGCCCAGGTTCAAAGTTGGACTTAGACTCTCGCAGTTGCATGAACCAGAACCTATTGCTAAGGCCTTCATATGCGATGTCGAACATGGCAGTGCACACAAAAGCACGTTTAACCTAGAAGCAGTGTGAGCGTTAATCAGTGCAGAGTCAGAAACACTACAGGAGTTGAGGGGGCACCAGCCAAGCAGGCATTGGCTAGCCTGGGATAGGTTCATCTTGACTGTCTCAGCTTTCAAGAATATCTCTAGTAACTCCTAGCTCGCTACTACTTCTGGTCTTGCATGTTCCACATGAAACACATTACATCTGAAGCCTCTGACAGACCATAGCATTGTGCTGGAGAATGTGGTCATCTGGTCAACCTCTTTACTCCATTGTTGCATAGCATTTTTATTTTTACCTTTATAAGTATGTATTAGAATAATTCGTCATAATGTGATGTTTCCTCTCATTTTTGAAAACTTTTTAACATTTTTATTTATTTATTTGAAAGAAGGAGAGAGATGGGGAGAGAGAGAGAGAGAACGGGCATGCTAGGGCCTCTAGCCACTGCAAATGAACTCCAGACACATACACCACCTTGTGCATCTGGCTTACATGGGTCCTAGGGAATCAAACCTGGGTCCTTTGACTTTGCAGGCAAGTGCCTTAACTGCTAAGCCATCTCTCCAGCCCTCCTTTCAGTTCTCTATGACTTACTCCATTGCAATCACTTTTGATTGGACTCCTTCAATTGTATATCAAATACAGTTTTATAAACATCATAGAAAGTACAAAGAACATTAGCCCCCATTCTTTGAGGAAGACAAGACAGTAAAGGTTCTTGTTGCAAACTATTTCATGATAAAAATCATTCCTGGTGAATGAGAAACTGGATAAGAATGTTGAGTTTGCTTGCTGCCCCCGCAATGCATGACCCACAATCCCCATGGTGTTGAACTGCATCCCCAATGAGGAGGACCTCTTCAGAAAAGGGGCAGGGATGAAGGAAAGTATGGTACCAACATGTGCTATTTACATACTAAGTATGTCCATATCTAATAAAAATAAATTTTTAAAAAAAGAATGTTGAGTTTGCTTTTCATTCTTAAATAAGCACGTTGTTTCCTCTTCAATGCTTAAATTAGAGAACATTCATCTAGGTTGCCATTATGTAAGACTCAAAGCCTGAGACCTTGCTTATACAGTTGATTTCACCTTCATTATTTTAATTACATTATTATTTTGTATTTTTACATTATTATACAATCTAATAGTGGTACAACAGTGCTATTTACATTCTTCTAGTTTGCCTGACAATTGTATATTTCCCTTTCTACATTTTCCTCTCTATCATTTTGAACATAAAATTTAAAATTCTAAATCTGTAACTGTATCCATGGGAAGCAAAAACTAATATATTCCATACACGTGTGTACTTTAGGTGTCAAGTAATATAATTAAATAAGATGCATGTATAAGAAAAGATAAATAATAATAATTAGATACTATAAAGATGGTACCCTCTGTCATCTTTATATGTTCTTGAGAGATGATGAAATACTGTGGGCGATGTCATGAAATATAGACCATAGGCTGATGCAATAGGAAAGTTTTATTTTCTCCCTCACCACATCATCCTTCCAGAAGATCCCATCATCCTTACACTTGCTTATTTCGGAAATTTTTACCATCATTGGCAATAATTGATGAATACTAATGAAATAGTTCCTGGGATGAAAAGATGGGAAAATATTGAATATATTTCATAATCTTAAGTCATAAGATTATATGATTTATTCATAGAGTCATAGCTTTGTGCATGGTCCCAAAGGTTCCACCAGGTAATTTTAACATAGAACTAATTTTATTCTGTTTTTTGTTTGAAGGGTTGTCTTTGGTCTTTGTAAGACTCCTAAAAATGAACAAAAGTCATGAAATAGTAATCCTGATCAGGGTTAACCAGAAGGACATACAGGTTAAATTGTATTGATAGATTTGGTCATTTACTGAAGACTTCCAAAATAAGAGTCACTAGGACACCCCGCCCATAAGACTTTTCCCTCAATCACTTGAAATCCAAAATTGTCAGCCATTTGAACACCAGCCAAGGGTTGCTAAACCTTATCCCAGTGAGACAGTGAGAACCTTTGGGCTCTCTGTGGAAGCAAGGTAGACCCCTGCTTGAGCTATTTTTTTTCCTTGCATTTGTCTCAGCATACATACAAGAAAGAAGTAAAAATCATAACCCAAAGAGAACAGAGAGCACTTTAAGGATACGATTCTGGCTTCCGGCTGAAGCAATAAGACAACTTAGACCACAAACAGTCACCTGATATTTACTGCCTTATATTCTTTCCAGTAACTGAATTCACTGGGAGGAATACAGTGTTCCTATTCTCTTGGACTTAAAAGAAATTTCCTTTTTATCCTTTGTATTTCTGTTCAACCCATGAATGATGTGACTATTGATTGATGACACCGAGGAAATTGCCACTTCACAAACATGTTGTGTTCCAGCCCTTTGAAAGTTGACTCTAGGGGAATTCAGAACACATTTTTCTCCTTGTGTTACCCAGACTGGCCATGAACTTTTAGGTTCACCCCACCTTCTGCCTCATTCTCCCAAGTAGTTTGGGAGGGAAAAAAAGATATGTATTACCGTGCCCAGCTTTAAAATAAAAATATTGATAACTAGGAGGTTTCTAGTCCAAACCCGAAAATCTTTCTTAACTCATAGGAATCCTGTAGCTTTGCAAGGAAAACTAGTAGAAGGAAATGGTGATGAACTTGAGGAGAAAGTGGGACACAGGACCCCAAAGCCACCTAGGCCCTTTATTAAAAAAGCCTGGTAGAAGAGATATGTTGGCTGTTTGCTGTTTGGTCAGACAGTTCCTTCTTTGACCATAAGGTGGCGCCATCAACCCAAAGAGCCAGCCCTAAGGGGGCGGGGCACGTGGTGGGTGGAGCTCCCTAGTGTAAGCCATGTTCCCCACTGGGGTCTGGAACTGGCTGAAAGACTAAGCTGGACAACATGTGTCAGCTTGTGGTCACTATCTCAGCAGGCTACAATGCGTCCCACCCTCTAAGGCCCCACCAGCTCACACCTGAGCAAGCACACTTTGTCCTGGGGACATGAGAACCCACATCAAGATTCTAAGCCAAGCCAGGCGTGGTGGTGCATGCCTTTGATCCCAGCACTCAGAGCGACTGAGGTCGGAGAATTACCATGAGTTCAAGGTCAGCCTGGACTAAAGTAAAACCCTGCCTCAAAAAATTTTATTTTTTTTTAATTTAAAAAAAGATTCCAAGCCATTCTTTTCCTCATGTTCCACAATGTTGGCCCTGGGCCTTCTCTTAAGTCCTAAAGAGAATTCAAAGAGCATCTTAGGACTGGAGAAATGGCTCAGCAGTTAAGGCACTTGCCTGTAAAGCCTAACCACGCCGGATTGGTTCCCCAGTACCCACATAAAGCCAGATAAACAAAATGGTACTTGCATCTGGAGTTCACTTGCAGCTGCTAGAGGCCCTGGTGTGCCCTTTCTCTCTCTCTCTCTTTCTCTGCTTGCAAATAAAATACTTAAAAATAAAAAACAGAGCATCTTAGAGGCACATCATGAGACACGTATCAGGATGAGATCTTCCATAACGAACACGGCTTTGCCACTGCTCACAGTAACCCCTCTCTTGGCCTCTCTCTTCCCCTTGTTTCCACTTGTCAATATCCTCCTCCATCTTCCAACATCTAAGCCAAACCCTTCCCCAAATCTGTCTTCAGCTTAACGGAAGATAACCTGAAAAGTAGACTTAGAGGGGAAAGCACGGGTCTCAGGCCTTAGCCCTGGATGGCACGGCAGGCCCCGTCTACCTCCGCACAGTTACACGCCTCATCTGAGGCGGGGGAGTAGGAGTGTCCATCAGGCCAGACACTGCTGAATCCCAAGGCAGCTGTCTTGACTCTGTTCACATGTAGAGTGGACATTGGGTCTGGATGGGACTCAAAAGTCCCAAGTTTGAATCGTAGCTTTATAACAGTAATTCTCTCCTGGCCCCACTCGGATCAGCCGGTCTGCCAAACCCAGCCTCGCTGGCAGAACTAAAGGAATCAGCAGCAGGAAGAACAGGTCACAACAAAGTCATCAGTGCCCCACGCTGTCCCCCAGCCCCACTTCCACCCCTGTGGCCTGAACTATGGACCCAGCAAACCACTCAGTGATTCTGTAGAATCCTCAGGGCCCTGGTAGGATGGACTGGGAAGCATCTTTGTCCCAACAAGGATGCTTTGTTTTTTTGGCTAGGTGGTCCAGAGGTAAACCTTTAAGGGGTGTCTGTATCTGCTTATAACACCTCAAGTTCTACCAGCACTGTGTCTTGTAGTTTGTGTTTTTCTTTTGTCATTCAAAAGAAGCAGTCAGCTTGGAACCATGAATGTCCCCCTAAAAGGCTGGAGCAAATAGCCTCAAGATGATTTTTTAAATCACATAGGCTCAGAGCTGGAGAGATGGCCCCGCTGTTAAGGCACTTGCCTGCAAAGCCTGAGGACCCAGGTTCGATTCTCCAGTATCCACATAAAGCCAGATGCACAAAGTGGTGCATGGAGTTTGTTTGAAGTGGCTAGAGGCCCTGGTGTGCCTCTCTCTCTCTCTCTCTCTCTCTCTCTCTCTCTCTCTCTCTCTCCTTGCAAATAAATAAAAATATTTGAAAAAAATCACATAGGCCCTCTGAGAGCAGGCCCAGGGACCCCTTAGTAGCAAAAGGCAGAGATGAGCTGCTATTCAAGCGCCCAGGCATCTGCAGAAAGATGAATTTCCCTTTGAACCCTGAATCTCTCGCTTCTGTTTCTAAAACTAAAAACGGGTGTCACTGATGCTCGTGTTTTCACTCACAAGCGTTCACACAGGGAAAGAAAGCCAGAGGTGAAGCAATTCTGGGGACAAAATGGCCACTTGACCCCAGGACATTCATGGCCTTGAGCCCTAGGACGGGCCAGCGTGCCCCTGTGGTGTTCATTTGTTTGTTTTGAAGGATCTGCAAGAGGTGGCGTCTGATAAACTAATAAAGGAAGCTAAAGTTGACTCTTCAAACAGTCTAGATGGCCACTGTGGACGGTTCATCTTCACCTCCCAGTGTCCACCCTCCCACAGACATGAGGACGCAGGAGAGTACTGCCGCTGGAATCGTGGCCATGATGGGTCAATTTCTCCCGACCACTGCAGACTGGAACCTTCTAAGTGACCTGTTCCTGGGGCTTCAAAGCTAGGCAGCGACTAGGGACAGCAGCTTTTGGGTACTCGGGGCCCCTAAAGAAAACCATTCAGAAGGTGCCTTCCTACCCTTCCTCCTCTTCTTTCTGACTCAGGTCAGCAGGACTCTAGGGACAGCTGCCAGCAGCGGTCACCCTGACCAGCACCACCACCACCCCCCCCCCACACACACACACACCCCAGTCTCCACCTTCTCCACACCACCAAGCAGCTGGAACACAAAGAAGGGAAGCTTCAGAAAGCCGGGCAGTGACAGGAGGAGTCTCTGTAGTATCACCTCCCACAAGACTGTCACACCCGAGGCTCCAATAGGCGGGCCGTACGCCGCCGCCGTGCTGGAGAGACCCGGGGCTGCGCCGCCTTGGGCGGTGGGTGATGAAACCTCTCGGGCGCATTGCCGCAGAGTGCGCGGGCGGGCAGCCGGTGCCAGGCTCACCTGTCCACCCAGAGGAGGGTGGGGACTGCGGGGGAGGGGCAAGGGCGTGTCCCACCCGCTCTCGGCGCTTCCAGGCGCTGGCTTGCTGCGCTCCCCTCTCCACCCTCCCCACCCCCACCCAGCCCCGCGAACCCCCCAGAACTGCGCCCTCGGCTTGGCGACACCAGGAGTAGTTCCTGTCCGGGGCCCGGGGTGAGGGAGACGTGAGCTTACACACGTACACACACGGCGGGGGGCAGGGAGAGCAGCTCCAATCGGCGCCCAACTTTCTCCCGGTTTCCTCCAGCCCAGGAGAAGCCAGCTGAGAGCGATCTAATTCCCCCCCCCCCCCACCGTGTTAAAAAAAAAAAAAAAGGAAAGGGAGAAAAGATGGAGAGAATGTCCCCGGATTTTTCTTTTCTGTTTTGATTTTTTTTTTTTTACCGACTTAATTGTAAAGGGATTCCCAGCCGCTGAGGCGAGTAGCGCTTTTGGGGGGATAGAAAATGGAAGAGTGGGTTTGGAGACACCCAAAGTTGTCTGTCTGGCACGCGATGCTCCGCGGCCTGACTCCAGGCTGCCTGGGCCTCCCTGCCACTGGCCAGGAAATGATGGGAAGTGTGGCCTGTCACCTGGATCCTCGCAGCCTGGACTGGAGTCCATCTAGGTTGGGGGTGGGGAGAGAAGACAGCTCAGGTATTGCACCACCCACCAAATCCAGGTCCCCACCACCACCACCACCCAAGTAAAAAAGCAGGCAGGTAGGTCAGTTGCTCATAACAAATTCTAAAGTGCTGCTACTCTTCTCTTCCAAGTGTGTCTTATTCTTGTTTTGCTTTTAATGCCAAGCCTCAGGACACCATGAATTCCCTTATGGGCCGGGTGCCCGCATCGTCGCTGCGCCCAGGTCTCTCTGCCCCTACCTCTCAAGGCCTCGGGGCTGGGGTTCGCATCGCCTCCCAAATGCTGATCCAAAGAAACTTTTCCCAGCCCGTTGCCAGCCAGGGACCGGGAGGAGCAGACAGTATCCTCTAGCATTTTTTTTTTAATTTTTATTTTTTTGCAAGCTAGGATCTGCTTTGACATTTTTTTTGGGAGGGGGGAGCCATTGCCCCGAAGCCCGGGCACACCGCGCACGCATCATCTCGGGGCCGCGCTCACACCCACGGACGCCCACGCGTGGCCGCCTCCGGTCGCAACTTTGTCTCCAGCTCCCGGCGGCGCTCGCCCCGGCTTCCACCCCGTAGTAGAGTTGGCCCAGGCCCCGCCTCCTTGGCTGTGTTGTCAAACGGGCCGGGGTCTCGGATTGGTCCAGACTCCGGGGACAACACCTGCTCGACTCCTTCATTCAAGTGACACCGGAGCTTCCAGGGATATTTGAGGCACCATCCCCGCTGTCGCCGGGCACTCGCGGCGCTGCTAACGGCGCGGTCACATGCTCTCCGGAGAGCTACGGGAGGGCGCTGGGTAACCTCTATCCGTGCACGGCCTCGACGAGGAGGAGGAGGAGGAGGAAGAAGGAAAAGGCGATCCCGGAGGAAGAGTGGGAGGAGGAGGGGAAACGGAGGTGGAAGAGGAGGAGGAGGAGAGCACAAAGAATCCAGGTCTCCCCCTCTCCAGCGGGGAGCTTGATACCCAGAAACCATGTGTGCTGATCGGCTGGGCCAGTTCGTGACCCTGGCTTTGGTGTTTGCCACCTTGGACCCCGCGAGTGGGGCCGACGCCACCAACCCTCCCGAAGGTCCCCAAGACAGAGGCTCCCAGCAGAAAGGCCGCCTGTCCCTGCAGAACACAGGTAAACGTGTGCGTCCCAGCAGCCTGGGAGCTGCGGGCAGAGGGCTCGGTGCCCACGCGCGCGCGCGGTGCGCCCCGAGCGTGTCCGCCCACCCGGGGCCCTGCAAACTCTCGGGGTGCTGGTGGCTCCGGACGTGCAGAGGGAAGCGCGAGCAGAGGAGAGATCTGAGCCGAGCAGCCTTGCGAGCTCCCGGAGGAATCCGCACGTGCTAGCAGGGTGATGAAACGGCTGGGTAGGACTTGTTGCTGTCCTCCCCCTGGGGCAGACGGGGAACGAGGTAGCATTTGACCCTGCCACCCCCTTGTCCGACATGCGAAGCGCACTTCTGCATCCCCACTGGCTGCGGGGGCGGGGGGGGGGGGAGGAGGGACTGAGGGTCCCAGGAACTGGGCTGTGCCGTGCACCCTGCGAACTTCTAAGCTGGCCACCGGTCCCCTTCCTCGAAAGATGCCTGACATCCCAGAACTTTGCTGGCCTGATAAAAAGCATCAAGAACTTTCTCTATCTCTCTCTCTCTCTATCTCTCTCTCTCTCTCTCTTTCTTTCTCTGTTTTTGGGGGGAGGGATTGTGCCAAGCATAACTCCGCGGTACAGCTGCTGTCCCTTTACCCTGACCAGGTCAGCTAGGGAAGCAATGTTGACATTACCCAAACCCTGTGCCCGCCCTGCTCGTGTGGCACACCGGACTAGTCCTTCTCCCAGTTCAGGGAGGGAGAAAAAGACCTGTGGGCTGTTTTTATTTTGTTGGGGGTGGGCACTGTGCGAACACGGTGGCATGCGAGCGCTCATTGCCAGAGAAGGAATGCCCCAAGACAGATAAGGATGCCCAATAGAGTGAACGTGGTTCTGCAGGCGCGCCCAGGCTGCGCACGCAGTCATCCGGAGCCTGTCACCTCCACGTGTAAGGGTCCTCGCACTGAGAGGATACTCTCCTGGCCCTGGGACCCTGGCCCACCCTCGGCCCCTCTCAGATGCTTTCTCTAAACTTAAAACAGTTTGTGGTAACCCTCATCAAATACATGTCCCTCATCTTCTCACTACATTTAATGTGAATGCAGGTTTTCAACTCTGACTCAGCTCTTCTTCCAAAATACACATTTTTTTTTCTGATGTAATTTTGTGGTAGGTTGAAATCAGAGAATTGAGTGGGGGGTTAGAGAAGGAAGAGACTGTACTCTGCAGCCTGACAGCTCCCCCAGTCTGCCCTTTCAGGGAGACGAATTAGAACCATATTCTGGAAGAGGCAGCAAGCCCTGGGCCACAGGGATTCTAGGGGATTAAGTGATATCTCACACCGGATTCCTAATTAAAAAGAACCTCTAAGAGCAGAATGGCCCGGGCTGATGGCAATCCTCATCTGACTCCATGCTAAGCCTGTTCCCAGTCACAGCCTCCCTAGCCTGGTATTTTTAATATGGATGGCTTGGAGGCGCTGCTTTAATAGGAATTTTGTTTTGATTTTTAGGTGTTGAATCATAAAGCTGGATTGAAACTGCTTTTTGGGTAGCTCTCATTTGGGGATCAAGAAGGAGATGGCTGGGACTTCATGGCTGTAGTTTCTACAGCTCCAAGTAGAGAAGGGTATTGATGAAATAAAATGGAAGGCATGAAAATAAAGGAAAAATAAAAGAATACTCCTAACTTCTGATTGTGATGTTTGGCATGTTGGCCTAATGTTTACAAATATTTATAAATATCAATACTTTTACGAGTATTAGTAAGGGATGAAATTTTCTTTTCAGTTGTTCTTTAGACCCTGAAATTGTCCATCGCTAACTTTTTATTCCTTTACATTTTCTAGTCCTTACTAACTTGTAGCATGGGACAAAGTTTCATATATATATATATATATATATATATATATATATATATATATATTTGTTCCTAATTTTCATTTTAGCTGAGATCCAGCACTGTTTGGTCACCGCTGGCGATGTGGGCTGTGGCGTGTTCGAATGTTTCGAGAACAACTCTTGCGAGATCCGGGGCTTGCATGGGATTTGCATGACTTTCCTCCACAACGCTGGCAAATTTGATGCCCAGGTAAACACACAGAGAGCATGGAGAATGTTTGGGGTTAGCACAGCATGACTGAAAGGTTGGCTGGAAACGACTGGAACAGCTTTTCTGAGCTGTCTCTTGTGGGGTTTCAGTGCTGGCAAGTATGTGACGTCTGAGGTGGACAGCAGCAGGGTACCGGGGTGTCCCCACTGACCGATGCTCTGCTCGCTGGAGATGCCATACAGGAGAAATCCCGCTGTACTCCTAAGCTGCGGCTGCACAGACAAAGACTACATCTACATCAGAGTCATTCATGCTCAGTGGCAAACACATTGTGTCTAAACACCCAGAGCCCAGTCCCCAAAAGCCACTGCATAGAGAAGGTAAAAGGTAGACTAGGAAAGCATCGTGGGATGCGTGAGTCGAGATAGTCCGGGGCCTCCTGCTCACTCAAGGGCAGGCTGCCCTCTCCCAATCTGAGCAGCCAAAGCCCTGGAGGAGGCTGGCATTGTGTAGTTGTCTTATACTCGGGGCCTCGTCTCTTCAGGTATCTCAGGGTACCAAAGGTGAAACCAAGCTGCTGTTCGCGGCGGAGCAGGAAAGCAACAAGCAAACTGAGGATGGCCCAGCTGTGTTTAGACGGGCCAGCATGGGGCATTAGGCTAACCTTCGTTCTCCCTGGCCTCAAACTGCCCTGTTGAAACACCCTGTTATTATATCTCGTAAACTTCCTCTCCTATTTCATTGGAGCATGATGAGAATGTTTAGAGGAGTCCAACAATTTACGTGTGATTTATACACGTCACCAGTCACCATCCAGTGACATCCTGTATGTAAAGAGCCTGACAAAGCCAGGTCTGGGAACCAGAAGGGGATGTGACGGGGAAGGGGGGGGCAAGGGGGGTGGCCTTCTAAACTGCAGAGGATATGAGGTGGCAGGAGGGGAAACACAAACCGGGGAGAACTTTGAACTCTTGGAGGCTCCATAATAAAGCATTCCTTCTGAAATGACTGGAGTTAGGAAATCCGGAGGAGAGAAATGTATTGAGAGCCTTCCCACAGGATGTCAGGGGAGGATACCGGGGCCACCCCAGCCCCAGCCCTCGCGTGGATGAATCTTCCATGTTTCTCATCCAACAGGAATATGGTCTCAAGTTAGAGGCGTCCCCTTCAAGTCAATTCGCAACACATATCGACTTAAATGAATTGACACGCCCTGCCCTCCATTCCATTTGGCTCCTGCTGGAGAATGAGAGAAAAGGGGGCCATGGGAGGGTGCACGGGCCACATGGCTTTTCAGCCATCAGACATTATCCGTAGACATTTCAGTTGCTTCTAAAGGAAGAACTAAAATAAATGTGCTGGCTGACTTCCCACTTCCAAACTAAACTGGTTTACTTTCTCAATTCAGTGACTTCCAGGCCTGTCTCTAAAAACAAAGACAGACCATTTCTATAGTGATAGAGGGAGCTTCCTGGATAGCTCCCCCTCCCACACAGCCTCTGTGCCAGGGAGGTTGATAAGGGAAGAAATGCAGGAGCTTGCCTCCACATGCCCAACAGCTGTCTGCTTTCTAGGGTAAGCACAGCCCGACGGGGTCAAGGGAAGGAGAGAGCAGTGGACCAGATGTATGCCTGGCTGCCTTGCCTCTCAGAGACCTGTGGGGGGGGGGGCGGGGAATGTCCGCTGGGCTGGTCAAAATTCACATGCCCCCAGGCTAGATGCCAGGCAGACCCTTTAGAGACAATAATCCCGAGAGTTTTCAATGGCAAAGACTGCTCCTCTTGGAAGGAGAGGATTTGGAACTGGAGTTCTGAGGCGGAAAGGGGACACGCAGTGAGCATTCTATCCTGAGGATGCTGCTAAGTCCAAAGACCTTTAACAGGCACCTTCCACTTGGGAAGAGCATTTGCTGGGACCCACAAAGGAGTGCCGATCTAATCCCCCCTGGGGTTCCAGAGAATTTGCCAAGGGATAGTGACCACCAGGCTGCCTTGGGACAGACAACTAAGGAAGCCCCAGCCCCAGGAAAACTCAAAGAACAGCTGGGGAGGAAGGAGGCAGCTCTGTTAGTGTACAGAGCTCACATCCTTTCTGGCCTGACGCCTGAGATGTCATGTCACTCCAGAAGCTAGATGGACCTCCCATGTCGCCTCTCACCTGGAAGGACATCAGAGCCTTGGGATTCTAGGGGAGGGAAATTTTGTGTGTGTGTGTGTGTGTGTGTAAGGCTGAGAATGGTAAATATCCAAGCATGTGACCAAAAAAAAAAAAAAAAAAATCTCTCCTCTGTCCCCTCTCCCTTTTCTGTCCTCCATTCTCAGGGCAAGTCATTCATCAAGGATTCCCTGAGATGCAAGGCCCACGCCCTGCGACACAGATTCGGCTGCATAAGCCGGAAGTGCCCAGCCATTAAGGAAATGGTGTTCCAGTTGCAGCGGGAATGCTACCTCAAGCACAATCTGTGCTCGGCCGCACAGGAGAACATCCGGGTGATCCTAGAGATGATACATTTCAAGGACCTGCTGCTGCACGAGTGAGTACTGCCTCCCAGGAGACCCGAGAAGGGCCATGGGCCCCGGGAAGTGTGTTGCATTTGTTTGAGGAGTTGATTTAGGAGGTGAACTCCCTTCAAGTAGAGACAGTAGCCCCACATAGTACAGAAAGCTACTCTGACTCCCCTACGAGTCCTGTCGGGAAAATACCAAGGCTTCCATCACTGGTTTTGAAATCACAGGCCACAGAAACGGAGTATTATTTTTACTAGGCACAGAGTATACACAGCCACAAGTTCTCCTCTTCTTTCCCTTAGCCATGTCCCAACTGGTCTCCGAATATTCCAAGTAGCTCAGAGGTCTCAATTCAGAAAGCTGATAGTATTGGCTTCAGCACCAGATACTGGCTAAGTGCATTACATGAATTTCTTTTGCATGATCCTCAGAACAAGCCTGTGAGCTACGTGCCTTCATAGTTCCAAATCACAGGTTAGAAAACTGAGCCCTATGGAAGGGCAGGACACACAGTCAGAGAGCGGCAGAGCTAGGAGCCGATCCAGGAAGTCTGGCTCTAGGGCACACACTTTCACATGGCCCGAGCTGACAGGAACCTATTCACCCCTCTCTACAGGCTCTCCTTTCCTTTCTTTACTTCATTAAGGCCCTGCCTCAGAAAATACAAAACAAATATCAGAACATGTGGACACAAGGAATTGTCAATGCATTTTAAGACTTACAGTTCAATGATAAAGCCAGTACATCTCATTTCTTTCAAATTACCTAGCTAGGGGCTGGACAGATGGCTTAGCGGTTAAGGCATTTGCCTACAAAAGCCAAAGGACCTCGGTTCGATTCCCCGGGACCCACGTAAGCCAGATGCACAAGGGGGCGCGTGCAGCTGGAGTTTGCTTGCAGTGGCTGGAAGCCCTGGCGTGCTCATTCTCTTTTTGCCATTTTCTCCCTCCCTCTCTCTCTCAAATAGATAACTAAATAAATAAGTTTTTTTAAAAAAAATAAAATTATCTAGCTAGGGGGCTGGAAAAATATCACAGTCAGTCAGGGTGCTTGCAAAGCCTGTCAGCCCAAGGTTTGACTTCCAAGCCCCCCACCTAGGCTAGAGGCAAAAAGTGGCACAAGTGTCTGGTGGCAAAAGGCCCCTGACAGGCCCATATACATGCACGTGCACACACACACACACACAGATACACACGTGCAAACAAATGGAAAGGAATCATCCCAGTTACAGGATCCTCAATTTTGCAGACTAGTAAAACACTTAGTGCACAATTGCTTCCCATAGGAAGTATGGTTGACAGTCCCCCTAAAGACTGTACCCTAGAGTTGCAGAACAAAAGGGACAGTCTAGGCCGGGCGTGGTGGCGCACGCCTTTAATCCCAGTACTCGGGAGGCAGAGGTAAGAGGATCACCGTGAGTTCGAGGCCACCCTGAGACTCCATAGTGAATTCCAGGTCAGCCTGGGCTAGAGCGAGACCCTACCTCGAAAAACCAAAAACAAAAAGGGACAGTCTAGGACCTGTCACTGCCAGCCTGATGGCACCGTTGGTCTCCATATGCCAAATAAGTAGTTCTGTGAATGTTTGCGCTTCAGTTCATTTCACAACCAGTTACATCAGTGCATAATCCACTCCCTAGCCCCATCCCAGCAACACCCAGACTATGAAGGGCGGTCGTCTTCCATCACTTCCACACTTAGTTTGTAATGTCCTAAGTATTTTGCAGCACTTCCGGTACAACATCCAATTATTCATGGGGAGATTCTGCAGGTCGCTCTTAGAAAAGCAAAAGTGTGTTGCCTTTGCTTCGAGCCATACTAATGCCTCATGAGTATTTCTATGCTTCTAGATATCTGTAAAAAAAAAAAGTAGCATCAACAGTCATGTCCTTGGGGCGGGGGCAACGGCTCAGCAGTTAAAGGCACTTTCTTACGAAGCCTGTCAGTCCCGATTCAGTTCTCCCAATCATCCACATAAAGCTACACACGAAAAAGCAACACAAGCGGTCTGGCATTCTTTGTAGGGACAAGAGGTACTGGCACATCCACATACATACTTACATGCAAATGAATAAAATTTAAGTTAAAAAAAAAGCTATCTTTATATCAGGCCTTTGGTCTTGGATTTTACATGTATTCTAGAAATGATTGTCCTTAAGCTGGAGAGATGGCTTAACAGTTAAGATGCTTGTCTGGGAAGGACCCATGTTCAACTCTCTGGGTCCTGTGTAAGCCAGATACACAGGGTGACTCAAGCGCACGAGGTTGCACATGTGTCTGGAGTTCGATTACAGTGGCTGGAGGCCCTGGTGCACCAGTTCTCGCTCTCCCTCCCTCTCATAAAAAGGGGGGTCATCTGTTGGGCATGACTAAAAAACTATCATCATTTATTTAATAGACAAGGATAGTGACATAAAGAACTTACTCTGAAGTTTGGTACTTTTGAAAATATTATATTTTATTTATTTTTATTTACTTATTGACAGAGAGAGAGAAAAAAAAATTGGCATGCCAGAGCCTCTAGCCACTGCAAACAAACTCTAGACACATGGGTCCTAGAGAATTGAACCTGGTCCCTAGGCTTCGAAGTCAGACACCTTAACCGCTAAGCCATCTCTTCAGCCCCTGAGGTTTGATTCTTGCTTGAAGCTTGGGAATTGCTAACCTGCAGTCATCTCTCACTATCCACAGGGTTCAAGGATCTCCCCACTTACCAACTCCATGAATGTTCAAGTCTCTCGTGTAACTTGGTGCAGTATTTGCATAGAACCTAAACTTATCTCTCCATCTACTCTAGATGGGTTAATATGCCTAAGACAATGTAAATGCTATGTAAGTAGCTATGAGATCATCTGGTTTAGGAAATGTCAAGAAAAGCTTTATTCAATGCAGATGCAGGTTATTTCTGAAACACTCTGTGCTTAGGTTGGTTGAATCTAAAGATGCGGAGGGTTGACCATAGATGACTGAAGTTAGATGTGAGGAACAAGGCAGTCGTCAGAACCAAATGGCCTGTCCTATCTTCTCCTTGCTCGACCTGCTAAGACCTCGTGGGTCTTCAGATATGACCAGGATGTTTTCCGTTTCCTCAACTTCCCCTGTACCATAGCTGGCATGCACTATAAGACTTCCCTGGAAGAACATGTGCCCAGGAATGTGGAACCCCAACAGGCTGTCCCAGTAGAATATCATACTGCTTGTTGGCCTCAAGAGTGGGGAGTGGGGTCAGTTTACAAGTGAATAATACACTCCTGAGGTATATTGAGGTCTTTGTATTTCCCAGAGAACTTTTCTTTGGGAAAAATTGAAATTTTTTAAGGTGTTGGGACTCCCAGAGTTTGAAAAGTAAAGTGCTGTGGTTTTCTAGTGTCTCCATGGTAACCAGGGGGTGGGGGCAGGGACACCTGTTTCCAAGGACACTCCACCATTTAAAATGAGCGATGGTAGCTCACCTCAGCTGCTCTGGAAGCAAGGGTAGCATGAGACATCGTACAAAGAACACTGCAGACTATGGCCGTAACACCCTGTACGGGCCGATCTCATATGATCTCCTAAGAACCCTGCTGTGGGGCCACATTACTGGTTCTCTTACCTCCTGCTAAACCTGGGCCTCTGAGCACTTTGGAGTTTGGTCCTGCCAAACTCTAGCTCCATGAAAACCTCCATTCCCTGGCCTTCTGAAGCTATCGTTAATTATTATATAATTAACAGAATTATCTGAGCCTTTTTAATTTTTTTAAGAGTTTAAGAATTGAACCTTTTGTCTACGGCCATACCACCCTGAACGTGCCCAATCTCGTCTGACCTTGGAAGAATTGAACCTTTATTTATTTTTAAGATATGTTTATTTATTTGCAAGCACAGAGAGAGAGGGGGGGAGAGAAAGAAAGAAAGAATGAATGAATCCAGGCCCTTTTACTTTTGCAAACAAATTCCAGATGCATGCACCACTTTGTGCATCTGGCTTTATGTGGGTACTGAGGAATTGAATCAGCTCAACAGGCTTTGCAAGCAAGCACCTTTCACCTTTGCGCCATCTCCCTAGCCTTGCCACTTGTTTGTTTATTATTTATTTATTTAAAGAAAGAATATGCGTACACCAGGGCCTTTACCGCTGCAAACGAACCCCAGGCACGTGTGCCGCTTTGTGCATCTGGCCCTATGTGGGTACTAGGTAAGTGAACCTGGGCCAGAAGGCTTTGCAAGCAAACATCTTTAACCACTGAGCCATCGCCTGGTCCCTTTTGAGTTTTTTAATTCAGTTTTCTTAACTGATGTAAAGGGCTCATCCACCCCTACATAGTGAGAAGGCCATCTCAAAATCTGTGGCAACAGTCACCAAAAAAAGAGAACGAGAGCCCAGTTTTTCTTTCCCTTGAGAGAGGAGGAAGTCAGTCACCAGAGAATCCAAACCACCTGGCCCGTCCCCTGCTCCCCATATACCCCATGCACCCCGTGAACTCTCTGGTGAGCTCCGCCTCCCCTCCCCCGCCCTGTGGCTAGCCTCTCCTTGGCCTTGGCTGCCTCAGGCACATCGCCCTCCATGCCTTTTTCTTTTTTTTTATTTTTTAATCCTTCAGCCTTGCTGACACCCAGTTGAGCAAGCTGGACTTTATCATTAGACACGGGCTCACCCTGCAGCCAGAGAAGGCACCATGCCAGCCCAAAACCCAGCTCAGATGAGTGTGCTTTACCACACATGCCCCTCCTCCCCGAGGACAGAGGAGAGCTAGGCTAATCCTGCCTCTGGACATCAAGGCCTGCATTGGAGTTCCAGAACCCACTGGCAGGCAAGGCAGAACCCTCAGGTGGCGGAGGCTCCAAAGCCAGTCGCGTATTCATTCCCAGGAGAGCCCTCCGTTCACTCTACAGAGAGAAAGCATGAGGGAGGAAATCATTTCAGAATCCCCAACAGACAGACACACAGTCCTCCTCCAGTCCCAGGGAGCTGCTGGAATCATGGTGCCACTTTGCAGACAGATGGGGTGAGCTTCAGCTCCCCCAGGCAGCGCTAGTCGTTAAGAGATGGGAGGACCGTGATGTGCATTGAGCATTCCCCTGCGTCACACTCAGCCTCCGGTTGCTGGGATGAACCTCCACACCAGACACGGTTTATGGGAGGAGGAAGGGATTTATTTGAAGCGCACAGATCTGGGGGAAGTTCCATAATGGAAGAAACTGGCCCCCTTTCACAGAGCCGGGCAGAGAGAAAAGCCAGGGCTAGCACCACAAGCAAGAGCAAAACAGCAGGGAACCCAGGCAGGGCTCAAGCACTCTGCATACCTTAGGCTAGAAATCAGATTGGCCAAAAGTGACACTCTTAGGGCTGGACCCCAGGATCTGGCCCCAGGGACACCTCCTCTGTCCAGGTGGCTGGAGACAAGGTTAAATAAAACATCTGAGTCTGTTGAGGGACAGAAATTCAAACTACCACGTCCTTGTTCATACTCTCCTCAAGGTTCCCATCCAGATTGCCATGCTGTCTTTACGACTGGCAGGAGGCCTGCTGGAGAGCGGTTAAGCATCTTGCCTGTCAGCCGTGCACGCACTCACATGCCAATGCCAAAGGCATCAAGCAGACATTAAAAGGTAGCTCCAGGGGCTGGAGAGCTGGCTCAGCAGTTAAGGCACTTGTCTGAAAAGCCTAACGACCACGGTTCGATTCCCCAGTACCCACATGGAGCCAGATGCACAAAGTGGCTCATGCATATGGACTTCATCTGCAGTGGCCAGAGGTCCTGTTGTGTTCATTCTCTCTTTTTTCCTCTCTCTCTCTCTCTATTGATCTATATCTCTATATCTATCTCTCTGTGTATCTCTCAAATAAATATATATCTTAAATTTTTTTAAAAAACTGGTAGAGAGACAGAGGAAGACACCCAACATCAACCTCAGGCCTCCACCTACAAGTGCACACACACATCAAACACACATGCACACACACCACACATACATGCGTTCAAAAAATAATTTAAAAAAAATAAAACCTCAGCCGGGCATGGTGGTGCACGCCTTTAACCCCAGCACTCCGGAGGCAGAGGTAGGAAGATCACCGTAAGTTCAAGGCCATGCCTGAGAACACATAGTGAATTCCAGGTCAGCCTGGGCTAGAGTGAGACCCTACCACGAAACTCCCCTCCCCCTAAAAAACCCTCAAACTCTATCATCCAGAACAGTCCTGGCTGCTCTCCTCGGCCCAGTCCAAGTTCTTCCTTGCCTGTAAGCTCCTAGCGGCCACCCTCTCCCTCTTCCTCTTCTTGATGTGATTCTTACATCCTTGAAGCAAGGACAGTTCATTTAGTGACAACCTGGGGACGAATGAGTGAAAACGGCAGTAAGCGCTTCACAGATCTTAGACCATCATTAGATCTTTCTGTAGAGCAGCAGCTTCAGACTTGCAAAGGAATATTACAAGGGTCCTAGTGCAGCCATTCAGGTGATCCAGGCTCACAGAGGAAAAGAACCTTTGCTCCTTGTTAGAAATGACCTCACAGCCCACAGTGATTTCCCTGCTCCAGGGAGGGGCCCAAGACTGCAATGGTCATGGGCCAAAGGCTGCTTAGGAATCCTGTCTGCCACATGAAACTACATGACACATTCCGTATTCCTCTTGGGAACTAAAAGGGCAGCGAGGTAACGAAAGCTCTGGAAGTGGGCAGCATGGACCTTGTGCATTTCACTGGGGCCCTGACTGTCGGCCCTCACTTCAACGCCAGGGAGACAGAGGCTGATGGTCATGATGGCCTCTCACTCTCTGCTACCCAAAAAGGGAAAGATCAGGGAAATGGCATCCCAGGACCTCCCCTTAGCCCCTCTCAGTCCACTCCAAAGTCCTCCACATGCAGAGGGTACGGCATCCAGGAACTTCTAAAAATACCCTTCATTGTAAGCCTAAGCTAGGTGCAGACACAGACAGGGAAAGTGGCTCCCGGAAGCCTGCTGGAAGAGTAGTACTCCTGCAAAGAAAGCCAGCCTCACGGGGCCTGGGAGGGGTAGCTTCTCAGGAGCCCCTCCCTAACCTAACCCTTTCTAGCCTCTTCCTTACAGAAAAGACTCCCCACTTTGCTATTATTGGTTTGCCACCATTTACCTAATGGTTGCACTGGCCTGGAGACCCGTCTCTACTCCAGCCTGAAGTCACCCAGCTCCTGTAGCCATGATCTGACCTCTTCTCTATATTGACAAGGCTGCCATACCTCGGACGCTCACCTGAATGTCCCAGCCCTCGGCTCTTGTCCTGGGCAACCACACACTGTCACTGGCCAAATATTATTATTTTTTTTTTTTAGTGATACATGAACAGAGAGAGAAAGAGAGAGAGAGAGAGAGAGAGAATGGGCTGCCAGGGCTTCTTGCTGTTGCTACTGCAGAAGAACTCCAGATGCACGTACCATTTTTTGCATGTAGCTTTAAGTGGGTACTGGGAATTGAACCCCCACGCTAGCAGGCTTTGCAAGTGAGAGCCTTTAACCACTGAACCATCTCTCCAGCCCACTGACCAATTTTTCTGGGACTCTATCTATAGCTACTTGGGGAGCAATGATCTACCCACTCCTATGACATTCTCTGATGCCCACCACAGAGCCTGGTTCAAAATATCTCCACCAGGAGATGATGTTGGAGGCCAGAGCTTCTCAATCTATAGGTAAAAGGCTTAAAGTATTTCCAGAAAGATCTTCTGCTAAGCCAAGCTTAGCACTGGTCCCATCTCTTTCCTAGTCTTGTCCCAGCTCTTCCAGGCCCTCTGCGGCTTGTTCTGAGTCTTGCTCTCTCTGGTCACATCTCCAGACCTTATGTGGACCTCGTGAACCTGCTGCTGACCTGTGGAGAGGAGGTGAAGGAAGCCATCACCCACAGCGTGCAAGTTCAGTGTGAACAGAACTGGGGCGGCCTCTGCTCCATCCTGAGTTTCTGTACCTCCAATATCCAAAAGCCCCCCACTCCGGCCCCCGAACACCAGCATTTGGCAGACAAAGCCAAGCTCTCCAGGACCCACCACAGGGATACAGGCCACCACCTCGCGGAGCCCAACAGCAAGGAGGCCGGTAGAGACATCAAGGGTGAGCGGAGGAACAAAAGCCATCCAAATGCCCACGGCCAGGGCAGAGCGGGTGGCCAGGGCAGTCAAGGACCATCCGGAAGCAGTAAGTGGGAAGACGAACAAACGGGGTATTCCGACATCCGGAGGTGAAATGAAAACCCAGCCATGAAATCTTTCCTCTGAGATGTCCATTTTCTCAGCTATGGACGTTCCAAAACATTTACGTTATCGAGGGGGGATGTCACACACAGGATTTTGTGGGGGACTGTGGACTTCATGCAGGTGTACGAGCAGGTGAGGTGGAGATGCCTGGAGTGCGGATGGGCTCCTACATTACATATTCTTGCTCCGGGGAGCCACTGTGACCTCCTTGTCACTTTTGTCTCTTTCATCTGTGGAGCCAGTGGGTGGTGGGCTGAGGTACACTCTGTTAAGGGGGAGGTGAGGCAGGGATGGGGCAGGGCATGCCAGCAGCCCACCCGGGCTGGACCACACATAGGTGCTAGGCCTTGCACCCCACACCCCCTCCCTGCCCGGCTTCTGTGGGGACAGGGCCACTGTGCTCCTCCAGGACAGGAGCGAACAGGAAATGTGGCTGACATGATAGAAGAAGGGTGGAAAGGAGGCAGGGGCCACAGTGGTGCTTTGTGCCAAACTGAAATTCAGCAACATGCACGGGACCTTGCCGTTCAGAGCAGCTTGAGAGGACACAGGGGTGGGGGGAGGGAGGAGTGTGTTTCCTATGGGTCACTTCGGAGCCATTGTTCTGTCTGGGGACACTGTCTGAGAGAGTAGCCCTGTATGTTTATATTTTAACCACTGCTTCAAATCTCAATTTCACTTTTTTTTATTTATCCAGTGACATCTGTCATCTAAATAAATGGCCTGTCAAACCAAACAGCCGGGTCACAAAAGCCAGCACAAAGGGGAATGAGTTTTTTATAAGTGCTATTTTGAAAGGACTGAAACAGCACTGTGCCCGTGTGCGCTCTTGCCTTCCTGAGACAGCCCTTATATCTTGCAGGAAGACCAGAGAAAGTGAGAGAGTGTTCATTTAACAAATTTTCCTTAGAATTTGACTGTCTCACCTCAACTCAGCCAAGATTCACGGTACCTGTGATTCTGTGTTGCCAAGTTGGGTGCCTGAAAAGAGCCTAGAGCCGGCTAAGGAGTGGCCTTCAAGGAATTCTGCCCTTCGACATAGATAGAGGAGATTGCTGGAAAGCTCTAAGAGACAGGGCTTTCCACGTACAAACTGGAAATTTAGCCAAGTGCATGAGAGAAAAGCAGACAGAGCAGTACGGAAGGAGGGAGAGGACAGTAATAGAAAGGAAAGGCATAGACATGGTTTCCTTCAGTTACTTAAAACATCTTCTCCCTACTCGACCAGCCGCACTCACCCTCTCTCAGCCTGGACTCTTACAGGACCCAGTGCGGTAGCAATGGGTGGTGTCCAGAGCTGGGTCTTTCTGGAGTGAGGCTCGGTAAGTTGTGTCTATGAAGGATGAGAATCGATGGAGAATTTCAAATTTAACAGGTCGTATGGTTTCTGTTGTCGTGAGTTAGCTCTACCATTAGAGCACCAAAGCCACCAGACAGAGCTCGGCTTTGCTCCAGTGAGGTTATTTCTAGCGAGCCCCAAGCTGGATTTGCCTCACAGACCATCGTCCACCGCTCCTTGCTAGAAGTTGCAGGCCACAAAACATGCACCCTGATTTATCCATCTTCTCTAGCTCTCCCTCAAGGCCAGGGACAGAGCCAAACTTCTCATCACTTAAGCAATTTGTTCTAGATAATACCTTTACCCAAAACTCAGTCTCCATCTCTCATAGTCCAGGCTGGGGGGGGGGGTCATTTTGAGGAGTGGACCCTTGACAATGCCAGGAGACACCTAAGAAAACCTGAGGTTTGCATGGAGCAGAAGAATTAGTGCGTTTAATCCAGTTCTTCCCTCGAGGGAGGATGCTCAGTGTGCCAGACTCTGCCGTGAAACCTCAATGTCAACTATGACAGTCTCGTGCCATGGGCCACTGTGCCACTTTGACTGTGTCATCTTACTCAAAAGTTAAAGCAATAGCCTTTGCCTCACATTGCTGGGCAAGCTGTTCACTGATTCACCAGCACCTGGACTGGGCATATTAATGTCTTGTGTGTTTACCTACTGATGTTCCATTTGTTGTTTCTATTGTAAATATCTGTCATGTGTATTTATTATCTCAGTGTTGCCCCCCCCCCACAAAGGCATAAAATTGATTCCTATGTTCATTTGAACTCACGGACTGATCCCTGATGTACATTTTCCATGCCACTGTCCCAACTCCCTCAAAGGTCAGAAATGTCATCTCATGATTCCTCATGTGACGAGAAGCTTACAATGTATTTATGTCTCAGGTCCTTTTGGTCAAAACTGTTCAAATCCTAGTTAGCACGATGGAAGCATCTGTACAGTCTAAAATGTCAGCCAAGGACTCAGGAGCCTTCCTTTAAGGAACAACGTGCATCTTCAAGTAAGGATGCCATGTTTATTTTGAGCTTTGCATCTTAACATGATACGAACACCTCTCCTCTGTATCAATTAATAGACCTGCTATTCTAAAATGAGAGAATATGGGGACAGAAAAACGCTGACGCCCAAAACTAACTAAATAGAAAACACCAGGACAAAGTAACAGCCGGTCATACTGAGACACACACACACACACACACACATACACACAACACACACACATACACACAACACACACACACAAGTTTAAACAACTCTGAACCTAATAGGAGGAACGTATAAAACAAAATAGAAACATGGCCCCCAGTGGCTACTTCTTAAGATGAACAGCCAGGCTGATCTCAGAGTCACAGCATGAGGGCTTGCGAAGTCATAGGGTCTGTTTCTGTTATGGAGTTAGGCAGGGGGGCCTGTACGTTGTCACAATGCATTATTTTCCTTCAAGCAATAATAAAGGTTTTAAATAAATGACCTGAGTTTGAGTGCCATCATTTCTAAGGGAACCATCCCATTGGTGGGTTTTAAAAAATGTTTTATTGGGCTGGAGAGATGGCTTAGCGGTTAAGCGCTTGCCTGTGAAGCCTAAGGACCCCGGTTCGAGGCTTGACTCCCCAGGACCCACGTTAGCCAGATGCACAAGGGGGCGCACGCGTCTGGAGTTCGTTTGCAGGTGGCTGGAGGCCCTGGCGCGCCCATTCTCTCTGTCTCTCTCTATGTGCCTCTTTCTCTCTCTGTCTGTCGCTCTCAAATAAATAAATAAAAATAACAAAAAAAAATTTTAAAATGTTTTATTTATTTGAGAGAGAAAGAGGCAAACACAGAGAGAGTGAATATGGACTCACTGGTGCCTCCTGCAAACCACTGTGCATCTGGCTTCAGGTGGGTGATGGGGACATCAGACTTTGCAAACAAGCACCTTTAATTGTGGGTTTGGACACCGCCATGGTGAGCTCATGGGGGACAAGGTAGATGAAGAAGATCCCCTCAGTGCCTCTCCATCCCAGACACTCAGGCCAAGGTCCCCCCCAAGTCACCTTAGCCAAGAAGCAAAGGGAATTCTCTGCAGCCGGCCTGAAAGTGTCCCCCGCATAATGCCTGGCTTAGTGCTAGTAGCTCCCTACTCTCACTTCAAGTGACATCCCTTCTTTTAGGCTGGGCTCATATCAGATGCCACCAGCTTAATGGCACATGCAGAGGAGCCCACCACCTCCCTTCACAACTCTGGGTCACCACTGCAAAGCGGAGCTAGTGTGGGGCACTTCAGCTTGCACAGCCTTGGTGCCCCTGCTCTGTGCCAGGTACTGTGGTGGGCATGCGCCGTGCATGCATTACCCCATCCTAAGTGCCACAAGCAGCCAGTGCTGTCCCATTTTGTAGGCAAAGAAACCCGGGTACAGATGCATCCCTGACCAGGTGTCTAGTGAGCAGGGGCCTGAGCTCAAACCCACATGGGGCCGCAAACTTCTAGGCCTTTTCCAATTTAAGGTCAAGAATCCCCACCTTTGACTGACTGATTGATTGATTCTTGGTTTTCTTTTTTTTTTAAATATATTTTATTAATTTACTTATTTGAGAGAAAGAGAGAATGGGCATGCCAGGGCCTCCAACCACTGCAAATGAACTCCAGATGCATGCGCCCCCTTTGCATCTGGTTTATGTGGGTCCTAAAGAGTTGAACTAGGATCCTTTGGCTTTGCAGGCAAGTGAGGTAAGGTCTTGCTCTGGCTCAGGCTGACCTGGAATTCACTATGTAGTCTCAGAGTGGCCTCGAACTCATGGGCGATCCTCCTACCTCTGCCTCCAGAGCTGGGATTAAAGGATTAAAGGTGTGTGCCACCAGGCCCCGCTATTTTATCTTTAATTTCAACCAATCGCTACTATTCTTATTTTACATGAAGCTTGGAGAAAGAAAGTTATATTCATATTTATAGCAGCAAGTCTCCGAGGAGCTCTGCAGAATGGGAAAAAAAAAAAAAACTGCTGTTCTCACCTTTCCTCTCTGCAGAGAGTGAAATGTTGCTTCACATAAGAAAGAAAGAGGAGCCGGGCATAGTGGCGCATGCCTTTAATCTCAGCACTCAGGAGGCAGGGGTAGAGGATTGCTTTGAGTTCAAGGCCACCCTGAGACAACAGAGTGAATTCCAGGTCAGCCTGGACTACAGCGAGACCCTACCTCAAAAAACCAAAACCAAAACCAAAAAAAAAAAAAAAAGGAAGAAAGAAAAAAAGAAAGAGGGCTGGAGAGATTGCTCAGTGGTTAAATTACTTGCTTGCAAAGTCTGAACACCCAGGCTCGATTCCCCAGTACTCATATAAAGCCAGACGCAGAAAGTGGCACATGGGTCTGAGGCTGGTTTGCCCTAGCATGCCCATTCCCCCGTCCCTTGCAAATAAATAAATAATTTCTTTTTAATTTAAGAAAGGAGGCTCATGCAGCTCCATCATTTCACATATAGTTGATTTAAAAAAAAAAAAATCCTTCTCATGGGCCACCAAGGAGATCACTTGACGAACAGCTGGCTTTTGTGAACATCCGGCAAGTACTTCCCCCATCCAACCCCATCACCAGTCTTGGCTGAGAAGCGAGGGTCCCCTGAACTGTTACCGCTGTCATCATCCTCACAACGTCTTGAGGACCTGTTATGTAGCCTCACGTTGGTGCTAAACAGATATTACTTCCAAACCCTATTTTACACATGGGGAAACTGAGGCTCGGGGAGATCCTAACATGCTTAGTACCCATCACAGGCCAGCCAGCTCTTGAGGTGACATGCAGCCAGGAATGGGGCTTCACCTGGCACCACCCAAGGTGTGAACACACGGGGTGAACACACCCAAATGAATTCAGAAAGGCAGCTGCCTCTCCAG
The DNA here is from genome assembly GCA_036346955.1 of Dipus sagitta. Classification (NCBI taxonomy): domain Eukaryota; kingdom Metazoa; phylum Chordata; class Mammalia; order Rodentia; family Dipodidae; genus Dipus; species Dipus sagitta. The sequence goes on along the minus strand of CM070777.1, from coordinate 42,427,362 downwards.
GCCCTCAGGAAGGCTCCCAACCAGCGGTTAGGAATTACTAGGCTGTGGGAAGAAGAAAGCAGAGAGCCACTAAATTAGGCTGGTTTTTAAACAAAGTTTCCCAAGAGATCTGAGGAGTTCACCCAAAAACCTGGGGACAGAAATCTGAATTTGTCCTGAAGTCAACAACAACAACAAAAAAAGTAAGTCCCCTGCTGAGGAGGGGACAAGCCTTGGCCAGAGAACAGGTTTTATGTGAATTAATTTTTGTGGCCAGAGAAGAGAAGCAGCAGCCTGGAACTAGGTGTCACGTGTTACTGTTTACATAAGCAGTTCAGCTTTATACTGTCCAAAAAGAACAACAGCAACAACAACAACAAAAAAAAAAAAAAAATTCATTCCCCAAAGGGAAGAGAAAGTCACGGAGCCAACCTGGAAGCTGCACCCTTACCATCTGAAAGGACCCAAACTTCCGTGGCACGTTTGGGTTAGTGTGCGCTGGCCACCCTGCCTGTGAGGTACAACCTGGAGGGAACAAGAAAAGAAAAGCTCCTTCAAGGAACTGCCAAGGTTTCCAAGGGGCTGCGCAGAATCTTCCAGTACACAGACAGTTCCAGAATATTTTACAGTTCTTAAACTAAGGGAGAGTGCCCATGTTAAAAAAAAAAAAAAAAAAGTTATGCTGAAGAGTACTGGGACCTTGCCCTCCCAGTTAGCAATGCAAAAAGGGCTGAGTCTCCAAAGGAGGCTTTGTTCAGGCAGGAGGATCAGTCCTTAGAATTCTGCCCTAGTTATTGATTGCTGTGTGATAAAACACTTGACGTGGCTTATCATGTGTGGATTACAGGTTTGGAAAGGACTCGGGTAGGTGGTGAGACCGTTCTCATGGGGCTGGCTGGGGTAATGGAGGACTTAGGATCCACTCCCAAGATCCCAGTGACCTCTACTACGAGATGATACCTCAGGTCCCACCCCCTTTTCTGCACAGGGCACCTCATTCTCCAGGGCCCCTCAGAGCCTGGCTGCCCCTGGCTAGTTTCCTTCCACACTGACTGGCGGCCCCCAGGACAAATTGGATTTTATAGCATCTCCTTCAAATCCAAGCTATGGTGTGATTTCACCTTTCATACTGTAACAACCTCCGGACCTAAACTCCAGCAGAGACGATGGCACATGTGTAGACAGGTAACCAATATGTCTAGCAGCCCTTGGATGGATGAATGGATGGATAGATGGATGGATGGATGATGGATGGATGGATGGACAGATGGATGGACCTCTTTGTCCAAAAATGCCAAAATGCCAGATCAGAAAAGTCTCAGTTCCTGAAACAATGCTATGGTGCCTTCTAACTGTGCTGGATTCAAACTTTTTTAAAAATGTGGGGAAAGCAGAAGCCATGACCCGACCAGCACTTGTGGTCCTAGCTACCTGGAAGGCTGAAGTGGGAAGAAGGTTTTAATCTAAGAGTTCAGAACCTTCCTGAGAAACAGTATAAAGTTCAGTATCGAAAAAGGAAATAAGAACTGGAGAGATGGCTCTGTAGTTAAAAGCACTTGCTTACAAAGCCTACCAGCCTGAGTTCAATTCCCCAGAACCCATGTAAAGTCAGATGCAATAAGTGACGCATATATTTGGTATTCATTTGCAGCATCAAGAGACCCTGGCATACCCAAACACACACAGTCTCTCTCTCTCTCTCTCTCTCTCTCTCACACACACACACACACACACACACATACACACACACACACAGAGATGCAAAATGAATAAATTTTTTGTTGGGTTTTTTTTTGAGGTAGGGTCTCTAGCCCATTCTGACCTGAAATTCACTATGTAGTCTTAGGCTGGCCTCAAACTCACAGGAATCTTCCTACCTCTGCCTTCCCAGTGCTGAGACTAAAGGTGTGCACCACCACACCCAGCAATAAATACATTTTTAAAGGAAATACACAGCTAGTACCCAATTGGACTTTTCAAACAACAACAACAAAAAAAAAAAAAATGGAGAGGCTGAAGAAATAGCTTAGCAGTTAATATGCTTGCCTGCAAGATCTAAAGACCCAGGTTCAATTCCCCATTAGCCACATAAGGCAGATGCAAAAGGTGGCACATGCATCTGGAGTTCGTTTGCAGTGGCTACAGACCCTGATGTGCCCATTCTCTCCCTCTCTCTCTCTCTCTCTCTCTCTCTCTCTCTCTCTCCCTTCTTCCTTCCCTCCTTCTTTCTCTGTTTCTCTTAAATAAATAAATATTTTTCAAAAAACAATAGAGGAAACCTGTCAACTCACTCTGACTTCTAAGCAAATATATCCTTGAATCCTCACATGAGGTCTCCTCGTGTCATAAAAACCAGTGTGAGGATTGTCAAAATCAAAAGTCACTAAGAGCTATTTCATTTTGAAGTCAAGAGATATGGTCAAAGGTACCAATCCAGCCACATCGTCTTCTTGTACCAAGTAAGTCCCTGAGGATAAGACAAAAATATATAAGCAAGGATTGAAGCAATTTAGAAGGACTGGCTCTAGGCCTTGGCAGACCCATGACCCTTTCTAAGCCTGTTTCCTCAGCTGTACCATGAAGAAATTGCCTCCCATTCCACCTCTCTCACAGTTGTGAGGACAAAACGACAGGCTATTATGAAGAGTCACAATCAATAGGAAATGTTTTGAACACTATGAAATCCCATATAAATGATGCTTATTATTTTTCCTGGCCATCTTGGAAGGCCGAGGCCTAAAGCCAAGAGAATACACAGGAGGAGCCGGCCTCTCCCTTCCATCCTGCCCTGCTGGTTCTCAGGACCCTTACGTCTTTAAGGGACAAGAAGAGAGGCAGTAGTGCACAGTGGGAATTTGCCTGAGGTAGTCAAGAATTGAGGGCTCACCAAATGCGAACCCTGGGCAGTCCCAGCCGGGCCCTAGATGTTCTCCTAGGTCACTGAGCAGTTTCGTGGGCCCTTCCCACCAGGTTCTCTTGAAAAAGCTCAAAGGCAGAGTCCTCCTAGCAAAGTCAGCTCACAAAACTGCTTTGTGAGGCAGGAAAGTCAAGACCAACAAAGACAGGGAGGAAAGGGATTGGGGCCAGGACCCATTCTGCCTCGTGCCAAGCTTGACATTTGGAAAAGATGTGGCCAGGAGGAGCTGAGGATTTAGGACAGGGTTCCTTCCGGCTCCTGGGAGTAGAAAGAGGAGGAGGAAAGTGACTCAGCTGAAATGAAAAATGGATTTAAAAAAAATAAAATAAAATGATGAAAGGCACAATGGCACTAACTGGAACCCCAGGACAAGGTCCAAATGGCTCCTCAGAGTCATGGGTGAATTTCCAAAAATACCCAGAGAATTCGCTCAGGTTCCTAAACTAAAAATAACAACAGGAAAGGAAGACAGTCTCCTGAGCTGGCCAGGCCCACAGACCCCAGAAGTCCTCTTAGCCATGATCCAGCCCCCCTGCCCAAGGGACTGGTGTCCCCACTTCCGAGGGAGATGTGCTGGCAGCCACCTGGTGGCACTGGCCCCTCTGGAGACACAGGTGAATTCCCAACAGCTGCTCCACTAAGTAGAAAGGCAGCCAGCACCCAGCAGGCCAGGGACAGGAGACCCACTGGAACCCACACAGCTGTCCGGGGTGCTGCTTCAGCAGCCAGGTTCAGGTGACCTTGACTGCAAACGTGTCAGTTTGAAATACTCAAAGCATAACTGTGAAGAGGAGGAAACAGGAACAGGTGGACATCTCCCTTCCCCAGGTCATGCAATGCTGGGTTCATATGGTGTGGTGGTTTGAATAGAATAGATGGCCCCCAATATATTCAGTTGTTTATTTGTTTGTAGTTTGCATCTCTAGCCATCTGGCTGGAGGCAATGCCATTGTGTGGATCTTAAGGTGTGGTGGTGGATTTGAGATTCCAATCTAAAGATATGCAAAGTGCACCTAGCTGGAGTTCCTGAAGTGTGCTGTGGCTTTTGGCTTTAGGCTTGTACTTCTCTCTCTCTGCTTGGGCCTGTGAAGGCAGGCCAGTTTCTGCTGCCATTATGGAACTTCCCCTGGATCTGTAAGCTTCAATAAATCCCTTCCTCCATAACTGTGCCTGGTCTGGAAGTTCATCTCAGTGAACCTGAAGCTGTCTGCTACATATGGGAATGCTGCCTCCTTCCTAGCGTGGAATCCCATGGAAAGTCACATGGCCCTCAGAGCTGGTGTGGCAGTTACCGTCTCATTGCTGGACCAACCAGAAGCAGCTTTATGGGAGGAAAAGGATTTATTTCGCTTTCCAGTTTCCAGGTGCAGCTTCATCATGGGCAGGGAAAGTACAGCAGAGCAGGCAGCCCCGTGTCACACCTCCTCATCAGCAGGCAGGAAGGAGAGAAAGTGAGCTGGCTGGTACCGGCAAGCTGGGGGAGACTGTAAAATCCCAAGGCCCTCACCCAGTGCCACACTTCCTCCAGCAAGGCTCCACCTCCAAAGGCTTCCTGGGCTGAGGTCTAGGAAGGAGGTTTCACCACAAACACTTGTGGCTACAGGGGATATTTTACATTCAAACCATATACATATGGAGTGTGTATAATATTTATTGATTTATCTATTTGAGAGAGAGAGAGAGAAAGAGGCAGATAGAGAGAGAGGGAACGTGCACACCAGGGCCTCTAGCCACTACAAACAAACTCCAGAAACATGTGCCACCTTGTGCATCTGGCTTTACAAGGGTACTGAGGAATCAAACTCAGGTCCTTAGACTTTGCAGACAAGCGCCTTAACCGCTGTGCCATCTCTCCAATCCCCCACTTCTTTTTTAAAAAATACTTTATTTTTATTTCATTTATTTGACAGAGAGAAAGAGGGAGAGAGAGAGAGAATGGGCACACCAGGGCCTCCAGCCACTACAAATGAACTCCAGATGCATGCGCCACCTTGTACATCTGGCTAATGTGGGTCCTGGGGAATCAAACCTGGGTCCTTTGGCTTTGAAAGCAAATGCCTTAACCACTAAGCCATCCCTCCAGCCCCCCCACCACCTTTCTTTTTAAAAAAAATTTTTATTTGAGAGAGAGAGATAAAGAGGCAGACAGAGAGAGAGAGGGAGAGAGAGAGGAGAGAGCATGGGCACAGCAAGAACTCCAGATACATGCACCACTTTGTGCATCTGGCCTTACTGGGGAATCGAACCGATGCCATCAGGCTTTGCAAGCAAGTGCCTTTAACTGCTGAGCCCTCTCTCCAGCCCCTTACTTCTTAAAGTTCCCACTGTCTCTTAATACTGCCACACCAGGGCTCAAACTCCCAACACATGAATCCATGGGGGACACATCAAATGCTAAACATAGAAGAAGGCTGGGGCATAGCTCAGCAGGAGAGCACTTGCCTGGGAACAGGACGCAGTGGTGGGCGAGTAAAGGGCACGGGGCTGTTCCTGATGGTTTGTGCCTGCACGTATCTCCTTAGCAAGTAGGCAGTGTGTCAGTCTCCTAATTTCTACCTGCTGGAAAAAGCCTTGGCAAAAAGAAACCAAAACCTGAAACAAAAGTCCCCTTATTAAAACAGAAATCTGGGCTAGGGAGATGGCTCACTAATTAAAGGCAATTGCTTGCAAAGCCTAGTGGCCTGGATTCAATTCTCCAGTACCCATGTCAAGCCAGATGCACAAAGTGCTGTGTACATCTGGAGTTTGCAGTGGCAAGAAGCCCTGGAACACCCATTTTCTCCCTCCCTCTCTTTCTCTCTCTCTCTCCTTGCAAATTAAAATATTTTTCAAAAAACAAATCTAAACCCAGGCGTGGTGGCACACACCCTTAATCCCAGCGCTCAGGAGGCGTAGGTAGGAGGATCGCCGTGAGTTCAAGGTCACCCTGAGACTACATAGTGAATTCCAGGTCAGCCTGAGCTAGAGGGAGATCCTACCTTGGGGTGGGGGGGGATCTATTTCTTCCTCAGGTAAAAATCTGGCAACTCCAGCTTCCCTACAAAATTCTCAAAGACAAGAAAGCTCCTCTCTCTTCTCTCTCGCTTCCACACCACTGCCTTATGCATCCATAGAGCTGCCCCAGCTCCAGCCATCAAGCCCACATCCCCGTTAGCAAGATGGAAGATGAAGGAAGGTGCAAAGATGAGAAAGGGCACACACCAGTTTCCCCCAACGCTACTCTTAACACTTTTCTTTAAGCCTCACAGGACAGAATCAAGGGCATCCACTACTAGGCTGTCTCTGTCCTAGAGAGCCATAAACCAGCCATGAAAGACATGAGGACTCTCCCACGAAGACTTGTTGTTTGTTACACACGGGGCTTGCTTTAGCAAAAAAAAAGAAAAGAAATGAAAGAAATGAAATGTGAGGCTGGAGAGATGGCTTAGCAGTTAAAGTGCTTGCCTGCAAAGCCTAAGCACCCAAGTTCAATCGCCCAGTACCCATGAAAGCCAGATAGACGCACAAGATGGCACATGTCTGGAGTTCGTTTGCAGTGGCTAGAGGCTGTGGCACACACATTCTTTCTCTCTCTCTCTCTCTCTCTCTCTCTCTCTCTCTCTCTCTCTCTCAAATTAATGAATTAACTAACTAAAATGTGAACAAAAATAAGTAGCTGGACGGGCCAACAGACAAAATGAAGCCAGTTCTGCAAGTAGCATCAGTCCTTAGACACACCTGGTAGGAGATAGGGAACCCCTGAGGGGAACAATTTTGCTCTCCCAGGCTCCTCCCCAAGCCTCGGGACATAGGACAGGTCCCTAGGGAGTGACTGCAAGAAGTGCAGTTGGGCAGCTTTCGCCACAGCGCCACCTCTCTGAGCCTTCCACACGGAGACCACTGTTTGAAAAAAAAAAAAAACCTTAAAATCTCACAACTAACTCTCCATAAAGCAGAAACTTGTTATTCTAGCTTCCCAGCACAGCGGCCACTCTCCGACTGGAAATCACTCAGGTCCACGCTCTGAATGGCCGGCCCAGGTGCCAGAGAGCCAAGCCACACCCACTACAAGCCTGGGGTCTGAGACCGCTCTTCACTGAAGACCAAGATATGGCTGCCAAAACAGAAAGGGCCGGGGCACTGGGTGACCGACATCCAGACTGCACGAGCGTGGTGGGTGCCTCATGCCTACCGTCTTGCGATTCACCTGCTATAGCCAAACCCCCCAGATGTGATGATGGCCCCCGCAGGGAGGCCTACAGCTGTCCAGAAGTGACCCCAGGGCCAAGTGACCACACAAAGCCTCTGAGGGCCATGACCTCCTGAGCCGAACCTGAAGGCTGCGGCATATTCATGGCCACTTCAACAAAGGTTCCCACAAAGCCTGTCCCCCCACGGAGCTGAGGGGGTGCAGAAGCACCTCCGGCCAGCCTTTCCTTTCAGCCTGCTTTGTCAGTCCCTCCCACAGACCCTCCCCGTAGTCAGCCAGAGGCCCGTACTTGGCACTTCCTGCAGCAGGCCGGGGTCAGGAGTTCATCCCTTTGAGCTATGCCTGGACGCTGGGTTTCTGAGAAGTATGACTTCCTCTCCTAGAGCCCTAACAGCTGAGCTCCCCACACGCTCCACGCTCCACGGGGAGGACCTTAAACAACACACAGGACTGCTGCTCGGAGCGCAAAAGTCACCTCTGCAGTTAGGAGCCAACCAGGCCTCTGGGCTCCAATGGCAAAATGAAGACTAAAAGGCGGAATGGGGCTGGAGGGATGGCTCCGCGGTTATGGGGGCTTGCCTGCAAAACCTAACAACCTGGGTTTGATTCCCTAGTACCCATGTAAAGCCAGATGCACAAAAGTGGCACAGGCGTCTGGAATTCATTTGTAGCAACTGGTGGCCCTGGCACGCCCCTCCTCTCCCTCTCTTTCTCTCTCTCTCTCTCTCTCTCTCCCTTTCTCTGTTGCACTCTGCTTAAAAATAAGTAAATTTTTTTTTCTTTTAGTTTTTCAAGGAAGGGTCTTGCTCTAGCCCAGGCTGACCTGTAATTCACTATGTGGTCTCAGGGTAGGCGATCCTTCTACCTCTGGCTCCCAAGTGCTGGGATTAAAGGCATGTGCCACCATGCCAGTCTTAACTTTTTTTTTTTAAGGTGTAACGTGTGCAGATCTGACATAGCAAACTAGAACTTCTGGCTCCAACAGCACCAACCCTTTTGTATAGAAAAAGAAGAGCCTGTATCTTCAGTTCTCTAATCTAGAGCCTGAACAGAGCAGACATCTAGAATACTAGAACCATGTCTAATGGCAAACATCTGTAATGTCAGTACTAGGGAGAGACTGAGCCAGGGCTCTCTTCAGAAGTTTAAAGCCAGCTTGGGCTATGCAGTAAGACCCTATCTCAGAAAAAAAAAAAAAAAAAGAATTGAAAAAGGATATAGAAAGGAAGGGAGGAAGGCGATGTAAGTAAGGAGAAAGGGGTGGAGGGAGGGAGAGAGAAAGGGGTTCTCAGTTATTATCTAGAACTCAAAAGTTACTTTTTTAAAGTAAAAACTGGTCAAAACTGGAGATAATTCAACTAAATTAAGGGGACAAAGTCCACCTAGGGGCTTGTATGTGTGTACAATATTTTGAAAGAAACAAGCTAATATAATCATTTCAATGGGAATTGGGCAAATCCTAGTCATTGTATTAGATGATGTCATTTATCGGTGGCACCAGTCCAGTTTAAGCTGGCTTCAGCCAAGAAGGGGAAATTATTGGCTCGCTCCATTGAGAAAGTCGGGGATGCCAGCTTCAAGTATAGCTGGAGCCAGGCTCAGTCTCCTCTTGTGGCTCAGTTTGGCTTCTCTCCCACCAGCTTCATTCTAGGATGCCCTGTGGCGTCCCTGGAGTCTGTAGGCTGACAGCCTCCTTCCTGCTGCCAATCACAGACGAGGGGACAGATGTTTCTTCCCAGAGGCTCTCATTGGCCTCACTTCTATGCCATGGTCAGTATGAGCAGTAAGGAGGAATACCCTGGTTAAGCAGACCTGAGCCACGCAGGGCATCCGATACAAGGGTCTGGAAATAAAACTGGAGCTATTAGCCGGGCGTGGTGGCGCACGCCTTTAATCCCAGCACTCGGGAGGCAGAGGTAGGAGGATGGCTGTGAGTTCAATGCCACCCTGAGACTACGTAGTGAATTCCAGGTCAGCCTGGGCTACAGTGAGACCCTACCTCAAAAAAACTAAAAAAAAAAAACAAAAAAAAAAACGTGGAGCTATGAAGACGGAGCCACCAGGGTGACTCCACTCCTCCACAGAGGTGAGGGTTAAGTCATCACCCTCTGGGAGCCTCAGTCTCCCAGCTCTAATGGGAGTAACATCACCAGCCACAGAGAATGCTGTAGTGTGATGTGTGACACAAGTCCGTGGCTCGGAGCACTTGTGTGCCCCTCTCCTGTGGCTCTTTCTCGACATAATTTGTGTGCCCGCTTGCTCTCCCCATCTCCACCTCTGAGCTGCCAGGGGCACCCGCTTCCACACCTCGGGAGGGAATTCTCCCTGACCTACGACTTCTGCTTCTCCCATGTTCAGTTCTTTGCAACCAACCATGACGAGAAAATATTAAACGGAAGGTTCCATAAGTAAACAAGCCCTGAGCTTTAGGTTGCAAGCATTCTGAGTAGCATGAAGAAAGTTCATGTCAACCCCCCGAGGCCAGAACCCTCCCCTAATCCAGCATTCCGCACTGTAGACCTGCCTGCCTGGGACTCACTTACCAGCTTTCTAGGCATCAGCTTCTCACTGTGCCAACAGTACAGTGCCTGTGTACAAGTACCCCATATTTCATTTAATAATAGCCCCAAAGTGCAAGAAAAATGACGCCGGCAATTTGGATATGCTAAAGAGAAGCCATAAAGTGCTACCTTAAGTGAAGAAAGATACAAGTGTATCATGGGTATGTTTGTATAGGAGAAACATAGTGCTTGCAGAGTGTGGAGAACGCATCCCCCAAACATAAGGAACACCACTGTGAACAAAATCTAGACAAAGAAGCCGGGCATGGTGGCGCACGCCTTTAATCCCAGCACTCGGGAGGCAGAGGTAGGAGGGTCACCGTGAGTTCGAGGCCATCCTGAGACTCCATAGTGAATTCCAGGTCAGTCTGAGCTAGAGTGAGACCCTACCTCACAAAACCAAAAAAAAAAAAAAAAAAAAAAAAAAATCTAGACAAAGGACAAGACTAAAAGAGACCAGGAGGAGGGCTGGAGCTCAGCACTTAAGGGCACTTGCTTGCAAAGCCTGATGGCCTGGGTTCAACTCCCCATTACCACTTAAAGCCAGATGCACCACTTTGTGCATGCACCTGGGGTTCATTTACAGTGGCAGGAGGCCTTGGCATTGCCCATTCTCCTTCCCTCTCTCTTTCTTTCACTCTCTCTTTGAAAGGAAGGAAAGAAAGAAAGGAAGAAAGAGGGAAAAAGAGAAAAGAAAAGAAAAATAGTGGACGGCTGGCCCTCATGGTGTTGTAAAGCCCTCTGGGAGCTGCTGGAGGACAATGGTCACCAACAGCATGAATCAGCAGGGGACCCTAAAGACTATGAAATCGCCCAGCTGGACAAGAAGTACACGTCTGTGTAATAGTGGCACACAGCCTCTGCAGGGAACCAACTGTTCCCTGATTGGACATGAATCCTGCTCAGTGGGAGAGAGCTCGTATCTGGTACTGGAAACCAAGTCAGAATCCCGTAGTCAGGAAACTCAGACTTCAGAGAGAAGCCCCCACTGCTCTCTGGAGAAGAAGAGTGGGCTTGCATACCCAAAATCCCTCAAATATCTTTGCACACCCCCTTTAGCCCAAGCTGCTCTCACTCTTGTTTGGAGAACCTGTTTTATTTTACAGATGGCAGAGAAAACAGAGGAAAGACAAGATCCACCAATAAGACAAGAAGATAACCAACTGCCCGCCATGCTTGCCACGTCTTCAACACCTGCCAGGACCCAGGAGAACTTGCAGTGGAAGCAACGCCATGAACACCGCTCTTACTGCTAACCTGACAACCAGCTCCAGGGTGCTGGTGGCAGACACTGTGATCAATCAAAAACTATTAACGCAGAAATCCAGAGGCTACAAAGAACTCAACACCAGATCAGACTGCCAACAGACCTGCCATGTCTCAGGGAACACTGCAGAAGAGAGGGTGGAAAGATTGTAAGAGCCACAGAGTGGGTGGGAATACCTGAGACATGGTCCCTTCACTAACCCTTAGGGACTGACTGGGGCCTTCATGACCCCGCAGTGAATCCCATAAACCCACTGAGGAGGGCCCCAGGGAAACAGGCCTAGGGCAAGGGGATAAAAAGAGTATATAATCTGTGTATACATAAATTTAAAAAAAAAAATAGTAGGAGGAGAAGATACACAAGACCTCCCTGTGCCTTCACATCAGTCATTCTCTCCTACTGTAGCAACTGGAAGGTAACAGGTAACATGTAAGCCCAGGGGCTGAGGCTAGAATTCAAGGATCTATTCCCATCTGGTGCTACTCCAACATCAAGTGAAGATCCTCCAAGAATGCACAGTGACCTGGGAGCATCAAGGCAAGAATGGAGCTGGGACTGCCAAGTCTAGAGAAGAACCAGGAAAGGGGTCAGAAAATGGCCTGTGAATCCAGCAGCTCCCCCAAGGCCCAGAAACAGCCTCAGTGGAGCCCCAGGGCCAGGTAAGGATGAATCCCCCTGGTTCCCAGAATGGTCACAGGATGATACCAGCAGTTCTGGGCCCGATGTGGTCTGGAAATAGGCACAAGGGCTTGGAGTTCCTCTGACTTTGGGGCATCTTGAGGTCCTCGTTCTTCTCCCTACTGTAGTGTCCACAGACCCAGCCCTTCCTCTAAAAGCCTCTCTCTGGGCCTCCTCGGAGAGCAGAAGCAGACAGAGAGCTCCAACTGGACGCCTGCAGGCAGCAGGTGAGAGCCGTGGCCTTCTGCCTGTCACTTTTGGGCTGAGGAACCCTGGGCATGGGCAAGTCTCCTTTCCTCCTTTGGGAAGCTGAGACAGTGTACTTCACTGCACGTGTCTATGCATATGGCGCACACACGTGCGTGTGTATGGGGGGGTGCCCTGTGTGTATGCAGGTACACATGAGCCCCTGTATGTCTGTGCACATAAAGGCCAGAGGTCAAAGCTGAGCATCTTCCTCAGTCACTCTCCGCCTTTTCCTTTGAACTGAGAGCTTCTGGTTCAGCTAACCCAGGTGGCCAACAAGCCCTGAGAATTAGCCTAACTCCGCCTCCCCAGCCCGGGAATTACAGGCATGCACGACCACACTTGGCTCTTCATACTTGGGTTCTAGGGATTTGAACTCAGGTCCTCGAGCTTGTGTGGCAAGCTCTTTACTCACTGAACCATCTCCCCAGTCCCAGAATCATGTGCCCTTGCAGAGTTTCCCAAAGGAGCAAAAGTAACATGTGTGGAAATACTCTGTGAAGAGGAAAAAGGAATTTAAATGCTAGCGTTTGACATTATTTATTTTGCATGTGTATGTGTGTGTGTGTGTGTGGTGTGCCTGCATGGATGTGTTCGCATGTGTGTGGGTGCACATGAGTGTGTGTGTGCATGTGTGTGCCTGCGTGTGGAAGCCGTAGGCAAAAGTCAAGTGTCTTCCTCTGTCCGCCATGGTTACAAAACAAGGTCTCTTTCTCACACTCGGAGCTCGCTGATTCGGCCAGTCTAGCTAACCAGCGTGCCCCAGGGTTTCCCTGTCTCTGCCTCCTGGGCACTGGAATTGCAGGCGGGCTACCACACCTGCCTAGCATTTACCTGGGCACTGAGGATCCGAACTCAAGTCTTCATGTTTATACAAGCGTTTTTGCCAACAGAGCCATCTCCCCAGCCCAGACATTATGGAGCACTGGGCCAGCCCCACACCCATTTACGCAGCAGTGGGTACTACACGTGTGGCAAGTACCAGGGCAGCACTTGGGCCCTGTTCCCTGGAGCCCTTCCCAGAGCCCACGCATGAGGCAGACAAGAGGTGCCAGGGGCCTCATGGCCCTGGAAGAAACTCTTCCAAGCTCCTCAGGGCTCAACTCAGAGGTATCTTCTTTGCTGTGGCCCCAAAGCCTCTCATTCTGAGTCCATTCCTCCACAACGTCCCATCCCGAGGTCTCTCCCATCTACATGCACATCTCTAGGAACAAGGGCTTGCTTGTCTATCTACCTGGGAATCCTGTTTCCTCTTGAGTCATCTCTGGCTCTTAAAAGTAGCTTTCCTGCCTTGTTCAAAACTGGCTTCATATCTTTTCTACCCCCTTTTGCTATGTCTTCCCTCTAGAAATTCAGAGAATGGGCTGGAGGGATAGCTTAGCTGTTAAGGCGCTTGCCTGCAAAGCCTAAGGACCCAGGTTCCCCAGATCCCATATAAAGCCAGATGCACAAGGTGGTGCATGCATCTGGAGTTCATTTGCAGGGGCTAGAGGCCCTGGTTAGCCCATTCTCCGTCCCTCCCTCCCTCCTTCTTTTCCTCTCCATCTCCCTCTTTCTCTCTCACATAACTAAATAAAATAGCTTAAGATAGAAATGCAGAGAACGATTCGTCTTGCTGTCATGGGAATCACCTTTGCAGGCGGTGAAGTTCCGGAGTCCTCCACCTTCCTGGGTCCTCTCCCCATGCCCGAGCCAGAGCATTCGTTGCCTGTTCCACAGCGCCACCTGGCGGTGTCTATGAGCTGTAGGTCTGACCCAGCGATAGAAGAATTGATCAGCGCTCCTCACTTAACCTGACTCCACCACGGCCCGCGCTCCTGGGAACCATCTGGAGGATGTGCCCTCCTGCAGCAGGCTGTCCAATGACCCCAGGTCCCCGGACACTGAGATTAGCCCTCCTTTTCCGTGTGAAACAGTACAGGCGGAGTATAGAATTAAGAATGGAGATCCGGGTGTGGTGGTGCACGCCTTTAATCCCAGGATTTGGGAGGCAGAGGTAGGAGGATCAATGAGAGTTCAAGGCCAGCCTGGGACTATATAGTAAATTCTAGGTCTAGGGCGAAATCTGCAAAGCCTATGGACCAGAATTCGATTCCCAGGACCCACATAAAGCCACATGCACTAGGCGGCACATGCGTCTGGAGTTTCTTTGCAGTGGCTAGAGGCCCTGGAGCACCCATTCTCTATGTGCTTCTCACTCTCTCTCAAATAAATAAAATATTTTTTAAAAAAAGAATGGTTGCTCTTTTATTCTTTTTACATGGTACAAAACTATAGTTATGGTAAAATGTCAATGAAGGGGGTGGGGACATATGGATCAATGGTTAAGAGCACTTGCCAATTAATCAAGAGGACCTGAGTTCAATCCTTAGCACCCATGTTAGAAGCCAGGCATGGCTGTATGTGCCTGTAACCCCAGTGAGATTGCTGGGGTTCCCTGGTCAGCCAACTTTGACCTCCACAGGGTGTATGCATCTGAACATACCACACACACACATGTGCGCCGCATACTACACACATGCACACTAAATGAATAAATAAAGTTTTAAATGTCAGTGAAGGTTTTCAATGTACTTTTCTATGCATTACAACTTTTCCACAGTTATCCCAGGGTCTTTTTGTATCACAGGGCAAAGGATATGTTTATGGCCTTTGGAACATTGAAGACTTTTCCCATAACATGCTAAGGAGCTGTAGAAATTAGCCTTGGACTCGAGGTGGAAAGCCAAGGCCATTCACAATCAGAGCCACCTCCCTGATCTCTATCCTGCCCTCTATAAACAACACAATTACAAGTCCCTGCCTCACAGTGCCGCTTCAAGGGTTAAAGGGCATCCGATTTGTGGAAACATTGCCATGCTGGTTGGTGGTCAGTCCATAGGCTCTCAGGGAGTCATGTTCTGTCGGCTTAGGATTCAGCAGTTCAATGTAGACAACAGAAATTCAACTCAATGCAGTTTAAGGGGAAAAAAAAAGAGAGGTAGAGGGCTGGAGAGATGGCTTAGTGGTTAAGGCATTTGCCTGAGAAGTCCTAAGGACCCAGGTTCTATTCTCCAGGTCCCACATAAGCCAGATGCACAGCGATGCAAGTGTGCAAGGTTGCACATGCCCACTAGGTGGCGCAGGTGTCTGGCATTTGATTGCAGTGGCTGGAAACCCTGGCACCCCAATTTTCTCTCTCTCTTTCTCTCGCACAAAAAGGAGGGGCCAGTCTGTTGGGCTTGCCTCAAAAAAAAAAAAAGAGAGAGAATATATAGTCATGTCCTCACGCATGCTTCACTAGACAATGGACCATAGGTATGATGATAGTCCAACAGGGTTATGATGGGGCTAAAAAGCTGCGATTACCTACTGATGTCATCACTGGCAAGACTGCACAATACATTGCCCAGTGTTTGTAGTGATGCTGGGAAAACAAACCTACTGGTCTTAAAAAGGATAGCACAAGCCCGGCATGGTGGTGCACGCCTTTAATCCCAGCACTCGGGAGGCAAAGGTAGGTGGATCGCTGTGAGTTCGAGGCCACCCTGAGACTCCATAGTGAATTCCAGGTCAGTGTGGGCTAGAGGGAGACCCTACCTTAAGGGGGGGAAAAAAAAGGATAGCACATGCAATTACGAACAGTATTACTTGATGACTGCCGCTGCTCTGTCTGTAGCGTGAGTTTAGAGTGTTACAACAGGCTATGCCATCAGTAGCCTCATCCACCTCATATTTACATGCCTTCTGATGTGATCAAGAGGTCACCTTTTAAGTTACTTATTTATTTATTTTCAAATACAGAGAGAAAGACAGAGAGGGGGAGAGACAGAGAGAGAGTATGGGCAGGCCAGGGCCTCTTGCCACTGCAAACAGACTCCATATGCACGCACCACTTTGTGCATCTGGCTTTACGTGGGTACTGGGGAATGAACCTGGGCCATCAGGCATTGCAAGCAAGCACCTTTAACTGCTGAGCCATCTCTCCAGCCCAAGAGGTCACTTGTTAAAATTTTTATTTATTTATCTATTTGCGAGAGACAGAGAGAACAAAAGAGAGAGAACGGGTGCACTAGGGCCTCTTGCCACTGCACGTGAACTCCAGATGCATGCACCACTTCGTGTCTCTGCCTTTATGTGGGTGCCAGGGAGTCATACCCTGGGCCGGTGACTTTGCAAACAAGTGCCTTTAACCACTGAGCCATCTCTCCAGCCCCAGAGGTCATGTTTGATGACTGGCCTAGATCATCGGGGTTCAGGTAAGCCATTCCAACATATTCCTACAATGATGAAATTACCTGGTTGGTAGTGCATTTCTCCAAATAGACTCCCATTGTTAAGTGATGGCTCACTGTGTTAGTTATAAAAACTAACAATTAAAATGATCTGAGGCTGGAAGTCTAACTCAGCTGTAAGCGCTTGTCTAGTATGTGTGAGGGCCAGGGTTCCCTCCACAGTACCACAACAGATGGAAAAGATCAAGGTTTTAGGTATGGCGGTGTCAATGCTCAAATGGTGTCCTTGGAAATCTTCCTTCCACCATGTTTGTCCTCTATACTAGTTCAAACCTCGGGCAGGCTTTTCTTTTTTTATGGTTTTTTGGTTTTATTTTTGGGTTTTTTTTTTTTTTTTTTTTTTTTTTTTTTTTGGTTTTTCAAGGTAGGGTCTCACTCTAGTTCAAGCTGACCTGGAATTCACTCTGTAGTCTCAGAGTGGCCTCAAACTCTCATCAATCCTACCTCTGCCTCCCCAGTGCTGGTTCAAGCAGGCGTTTTTAACCACAGTGCCTCAGCCCTGATTTAGGTACCAAGGCAACCCAACTCGGTTCTCAGCCCACAAAAGCACAGTACATCCCTGGGAGGGGGCAGGCCCCACCCACTCCAACCACATAACAATTTGGACTATTTCCCAAAGGAAACGAGAAAGGTCCCTACAACAGACATACTAATCTAATACCAGAGCACAGAGGAGCTATCCTGAGCATAGGGTCACACCTGCCTTAAGATAGGACCTCTGGTCACCACTGTCAACACTTGCAGAAAAAGCCAACAGCAATGGAATGTGGATCCTCTCGAAGCGCTGTCACTATGTGACCTTCCTTACCTGTCCAACCAGGGTTTAGGACTACAATCTAGCCTCACACCCTTACAAAGCCAGGTCAGCACAACACAAAGTGTCAGAGCCCTTGGGGACCCATGCGAACAAGTGGCTACCGTGTCCTATTGTGCAGAGGTACTGTGTGAAGTCTCCTGAGTTTGCAGTGCTAAAAACTTGGTCAATTCTATCCAGGTGGCATAAATGTGGGCCTGTGCACACCACTGAGAAGTCACAGGACTGGAACTGCACAGGCAGTCTCAACAAGGTTGCTGGGAACCAGTACAAAACCATTTTATGCTGTTTTTTTTTTCAGTCTTAAGAAAGGAGCTGGGCCGGGCGTGGTGGTGCACACCTTTAATCCCAGCACTCGGGAGGCAGAGGTAGGAGGATCACCGTGAGTTCGAGGCCACCCTGAGACTCCATAGCGAATTCCAGGTCAGTCTGAGCTAGAGTGAGACCCTACCTTGGAAAACCGAAAAAAAAAAAAAAAGAAAGAAAAGAAAAGGAGCTGGGCATGGTGGCGCATGCCTTTAATCCCAGCACTTGGGAGGCAGAAGAAGGAGGATTGCCATGAGTCCGAGGCCACCCTGAGACTACATAGTGAATTCCAGGTCAGCCTGAGCTAGAGTGAAACCCTGCCTCACAGAAGGAAAGAAAAAGAAAGAAAGAAAGAAAGAAAGAAAGAAAGGAAGAGAGAGAGAGAGAGAGAGAGAGAGGAAGGAAGGAAGGAAGGAAGGAAGGAAGGAAGGAAGGAAGGAAGGAAGAAGGAGGAAGGAAATAAAGGAGAGAGGGAGGGAGGGAGGAAGGAAAGGAGTAAGGGAGGAAGAGAGGAAGGGAGGAAGGGAAGGAAGCAAGCGGCCTGCAGAGATGGCTCAGAGGTTAAGTGCACTTCCTTTGCAAGCAGAAGGGACTGAGGAGGACTGAAACCTCCCAAGTTTGAATCTCCTGATCTCATGTAAACAGCTGGGCGTGGCTGTGTGTGCCTGTAACCCCAGTCATGCAGGGGGAGCAGAGAAGCACCTGGCCTAGCAGGAAAACAGCAAGCTCTGGTATCAGTAAGAGACTTCAGCTCAAATAAAGAATGGACAGAAGAAGGCTAGAGAGATGGCTCAGCGCTTAAGGTGCTTGCCTCAAGAGCGTAGTGATCTGAGTTTGATTCCCCAGTACTCACGGAAAGCAGATGCACAAAGTAGCACATGATCTGGAGTTTGCTTGCAGTGGTGCGCCCATTTTCTCTCCTCTCTCTCTCTCTCTCTATTATTATATATTATATTATATTATATTATATATTATATATTATTATATATTATATTATATCTATTGTTATATTATTTATGCCAATAAATTACATTAGAATGGACAGAAGAGGGATACAGCAGACATCCATCCAAGCATCACAGGTGAGGGCTTGGGATGCCACAGAGGCACATGTGCAGACAACACACACACACACACACACACGTGCACGCGTGCGAAAATAAATAAACAATGAATGAAGTACTAACACTTCTATATAACATGAATGAGCCTTGTGAGAAGTGAAGGGAGCCAGGCACAAGAAACCACAGAGCATATGGCTCCTTTGATGAGCTCCCTAAAGCAAGAAAAGTAGAAAGGCACAGGCCAGGCCCTTGTGGGGAGGGGAACAGGAAGCACTTAGCAGGTACAGAGTTTTCTTCTGGGGTGATGGAAACATTTTTGGAAGCAAATGGTGGCAGACAGACGTTGTACAACCCTGGGAATATGCTGAAACGTGACTGAACTGTGAACTTGAATAAAATTATTAATTTTGTGTAATGGGACCCTTACCTCAAAAAAAATATTTTTTTTAAGTTAAAAACATTGCTAGCCAAACAAAACATATCTGTGAGCTGAATTGGCCCCAGTTTTCAATTGCAAACAAATAGTCCCAAGGGCACTTTTAATAGTCTCCAATCCTGAGCCTCCAGAGATTAAAATGTCGCTCCTGGGAGAGCGGGAGGGCGGAGAGCAGACAACCAGAGTTTCCAGCAAAGAGGAAAAGCAGCCTCTTGTCTCCTGGAAGCAGGTAACTTGAGGCCAGAAAATAAAATAAAAGTCTGCTTGAGTTGGAACTGGGCCTAACTTTTCCTTGTGGGTTTTTTTTTTTTTTTTCTTATTGCCCTTTGCCACAATGAAGGGCAAAGATCTGTCCCTGGGTGACAGCAAATGTACTTTGTTGACATAGCCCAAGTTCAATTTTTGTGAAGTTAATAATTAAGCTGTCATCCCTCGCTCCAGAGCAATTAAGTCCTGCAAAGGGAATGAATGGGCCTGTTATCAAGGGAAATTATAAATAGAAGCCAGTGGCAGGAGCACTTCTGCACAGCATCAGGGCCAGGCAGAGACAGCAAGCCAGAGTGTGTGTGCTTCCACCCCCCCCCCTGCACCCCCCCCCCAGCTGCTTGAATCCCAGCTGCTGTCCAGAGCGCTCTAAATTCTGCCTCTGTCATCACGGCCTGGCTTTCCACCCAGCAGGGGAGCCGGACAAGCCTGGCAGAATGGAGCCTCTGTTTGTGTTCCCTCCCTGCAGGGGCTGAGGTGTCCCGCGCTGAGCATAGGACTCTGGGCTCCTCCTTGACAGGCTGAGGTGTTGGTGACCAGAGAGACAGGCTGCCCAGCGCTTCAGTTCCCCCAGTCAGGACACGTCCCAGCCAGGAGTGACAGGCAGCCCTGAAGGCACAGCAGTGGCTTCCCACACTCGCGTCCTCTCTGCAGACCTGTCTGCCAAGACCTGTCTCTGGGAGCAGAGAGCCGCGGCAAGGAAGAGTAATGTGGGGCCTTCGGATAGATTTTCCGGGAAATGTGTCCTTAGCCAATTGGCAGATATCTTTGTTCCCTGACTTTCCTTCCTCCTTCCCTCCCTCCCTTTATTCCTCCCTTCTTTCCCTCCTTCCTTCCTTCCTTCCTTCTTTCCTTTGTCAGTACTGGGGATGGAACCGCAGGCCTCACACATGCTAGGCAAGTGCTCTACCACTGAGCTATGGCCCCAGCCCTTTGTGAAACTATGTCTTTATTGTGCAAATGTCACAGGGTATGTTTACCCAAACTTCAGATAGATAGATAGATAGATAGATAGATAGATAGATAGATACGTACGTACGTACATACATACATACATACATAGATACATAGATAGATAGATAGATAGATAGATAGATAGATAGATAGATAGACACATACATACATACATACATACATACATACATGATAGATAGATAGGTAGATAGATAGATAGATAGATAGATAGATAGATAATAGATAGATAGATACCTGTACTGCATGTTACTGGGCTGAATACTGTAGGTAGTTATAACACAATAGCATTTGTGCACTAAACATATCTTAGTGCAGAAAAAGTACAGTAAAACTTATACAGGGCTGGAGAGATGGCTCAGTGGTTAGCAGCACAAGCACTTCCTGTGCAAGCCCGCAAGTCTGAGGAGGCCTGGACACTGCTGGAGCTCAGCCCCCAGGACCCACAAAACCGCTGGGCGTGACCACACAAGCCTATAAACCCAGTCCAGGAGGGGAGCAGAGACCTTAGATTCTTAGGAGCTGCAGAAAGAAAGAAAAAAAAAGAAAGGAAGGGAGGGAGAGAGAGAGGGAGGGAGGAACCAGCAAGCTCTGGGACCAGTAAAAGACTCTGGTTCAAAGAAGAACTGGCAGAAGAATAATGGAGTGGGACCCAGGACATTGTGCTCAGGTCACCGCAAACAAGTGCACCCTGCCACAGGTGAGTTCGTGGGACACTGCACTGGCACATATATGTGCATACATCACACACACACACGAAGACTATAAATGGTACAGAAGATTTTCAAGAACTGGAGAGATGACTTAGCAGTTAAGGCGTTTCCCTGCTAAGCCTAAGGATCCAGGTTTGATTCCCAGGACCCACGTAAGCCAGATGCACAGAGGCCCTGGTGCACCAATTCTCTCTCTCTTTTTACCTCTCTCTCTCTTTGTCTCAAATAAATAAATATAAATAAAATATTTTAAAATGATTTTCAAATGATGTGCTAAGGCTCTTAATATGAATGGAGTCTACAGGCCACACTAACTATATAAAAAGTATATTTCTTAATAATAAATGGACCTTAGCTCACACCAACATTTTATTTCATAAACTTTAATGTTTAACATTTTTGACTACTTATAGTAACAAAAAATACAAAAATCCTTTCCTCATTTATATCCTTATTCTATAAGCTTTGTCTTCTAATATGTTGGGCTTTCTTTTTTCTACTTGTTAAATTTTCTCTGTTGAAAGTTAAGCACCTATGCAGATGGTGGCCTTGGCCTCCCCAGGACAGATCAGTGGACAGACCACCAGTGTCACGGCCTCCCGTCTCCATGTCATGTGTCCTGTCTGGTGGCCAGGGGCAGTGACATGCAAGGAGCTGTCACCTCCTGCAACAAGCCGGGACCTGCTGAGGCTCTCCTTAGGAGCTGTCACTGCGGAAATGTGGTTTTCTTTGCCGTTGGTTTTTTTGGCTGCCTTCCTTCTCCATCCTGGTTTGCCTGTGAGCAGACCAGCGCCTGGAGCACTCTTTCCAAAGGAGCGGAGTCTGCCAAGCCCTTCACTGTGAGCACCCCCGGGGGCTCTTCCTCCTCTCCTGCCGCTTTCTGTCCTCCAGCGCTTCTGTTCCGGTTCCGTTACCATCTCCCGAGAGAGACCCATCGTTGACCCAGACATCCTTCTGCAGCGCGTGACTGACTGTGACCAGGAAACAGTCATAGTCATGGCTAACGCCCCTATGGGGCTTCCACAGCATCTGCTGTGGCTCACCTAAGACCTGTGAGCTAATCATTGTTCCCATTGTACACATTTATAAGCTAAAATAACAAAAGAGTTAACCAGTTCATCCAAGCTGACACTACCGGTAAGGTGAAAATCCAGTGCGGGAGCTGGGAAGATGGCTGAGCGGTGGAAGGTGCTTGCTTACAGGGTCTGCTGGCCTGGGTTCAATTCCCCAGTACCCAGAAAGTGGCACACGTGACTAGAGTTCATTTTCATCAGCAAGAGGCCCTAACACACTCTCTCTCCCTCCCTCCCTCCCTTTCTCTCTCTCTCTCTCTCTCTAATAAATAAAAACATTTTAAAAACAAAAAGAGCCGGGCGTGGTGGCACACGCCTTTAATCCCAGCACTTGGGAGGCAGAGGTAGGAGGATCGCCGTGAGTTCGAGGCCATCCTGAGACTCCATAGTGAATTCCAGGTCAGCCTGGGCTAGAGTGAGACCCTACCTCGAAAAACCAAAAAATAAAAATAAAAATAAACAAAAAGAAATAAAATCAGATGCATATACTCTGGCTACACCATTGTGCTCTGGTCACTATATTGCTTATAGGGTGTATACAACACTCAACAGTGAATCTGGCCAGAGGCAGAGACAGGAGGAGCAGTAGCTATGGTGCTGAGGGGTGGCTGCCTGCCAGGGTGCTGTCTTATAGAGATGAGTACTCCAATTTGTTTTTTTCAAGAGGAGCTGGAATTTAACCTGTGTTTTAGTTCATTTTCTGATGCTATAACTGAAAGGCCCAGACCTGGTAACTTATGAAGAATAGAAGCTTCTGGTTTGAAGCCCAAACCCTTCATCCTCTCTTCATCCTTGCACACAGAGAGAAACAGAAAGGGAATGACCCCCCAGTCCCAAAAC
Source organism: Dipus sagitta (assembly GCA_036346955.1). Classification (NCBI taxonomy): domain Eukaryota; kingdom Metazoa; phylum Chordata; class Mammalia; order Rodentia; family Dipodidae; genus Dipus; species Dipus sagitta. The sequence goes on along the minus strand of CM070777.1, from coordinate 42,404,769 downwards.
TTGGGCCCCAAAAAGGCTTTCAGCCATGAGCTGTATGCGTTTAGGTAAGTCACTTACCCACTCGGGGCTCTGATATTCTCAGTTGACAGACAGCGGTAATCCTTTCTATGTCTCAGGATTGTGGGGGACCCGGATGAAAAAGGACACATGAATACTGACTAGCTCACAGATACAAGGTGCACCTCACACAGGTGGCCTGAACTCATGGTCTGCTAGGAAAAGCAGAAGTCGTCCCAACCCCAAGTGGCCAAGTGCCGTGTTGCGGCCGCCTCCTCATCCCCCATTATTCTACTCACACCCTCCGTGGTGGCAAGACAAACATGTGCCCCAAGCCTGCACACCCCCAGTCCCTGGCCGCCTTTCATTGATCCTCAATGTGGAAACACCTGTATGGTCCAGCAGACGCTGAAGGCCAGCCCTCTCTGCACCTATACATAACCCCCAGGTTCAAAATCAGCACAGCATTTAAAACAGAGAAGGCAGGGCTGAAGAGATAGCTTAGCAGTGAAGGCGCTTGCCTGCAAAGCCCACCAACTCCTGTTCAAATCTCCAGGCCCCACGTAACCCAGACACAGTGACACAAGTGCACAGTGTGGCACATGCACACAAGGGGGCGCACGCATCTGGAGTTCGTTCTCAGCAGCTGAAGGCCCTGGCACGCCCAATCTCTCTCTCTCAATCTCTCTCTCTCTCTCTCTCTCTCTCTCTCTCTCTCTCTCTCTCTCTCTCTCTCTTTCTCTCTCTCTTCCTCTCAAAATAAAATAAAGAAGGCAAGCAGCCTCCACAGCCTCAGCCTCACAAATAACTGACTCCTTCTCTCTGGGCGTAAACCAGAATTCACCGCAGAGTTCATGGACTGGGAATGCAGTGCATTGTATCCGCTACCTCCCATTGCTGTGAACAATTACCTGACTAGAACAACCTAGGGAAGGAAGAGTATTTTGGCTTACAGTTCCAGAGGTAGAGTCCATCACAGCTGGGGAAAGCATGGGAGACAGGAAGTGGGCTCACTTTGCTCTCAGCTTCCTGGGCGAACTATAAGATGTCAAGGCCCACCCCCAGTGACCCACTCCCTGCTGCAAAACTCACCGGCCTCAAGGTTCCACCACCTTCCTGAACAGCGCCACCAGTTGGGGACCATGTATCCAACACATTAGCCTACAAGGGGTAGTTTACATACAAATAGCTACCTTTTGTACTTTTTTGCATCTTAAAGAACCTCCCTCACCTCCGGTGAAATCTGAGCTACTCGGGAAGCTTAGGCCAGAGAATTGAAAGTTCAAAGCCAGGAATGGAGAGATGGCTCAGTTGGTAAAGTGACTGACAGGTAAGCATGGGGGCCTGAGTTCAGTCCCAAGAACTCGTGTTCCAAAAGAGAGAGAGACAGAGAGAGGCTGGGAAGATTGCTCAGTGGTTAAGCTGGAGAGGCTGGGAACATGGCTCATTTACTTGTAAAGTCTGCTCACCCTGGTTGGATTCCTCAACCACCAATCTAAGGCAGATGCAAAGAAGTAGCATAAGCAGTTGGCATTTGTTTGCAGTGGCAAGAGGTCTGGGATATTCACATGAGTGCACACGTGTGTGCACAAGCATGCACACACACACACACACAGATAAACAGAGGGGCTGGAGAGATAGCTTAGCGGTTAAGCGCTTGCCTGTGAAGCCTAAGGACCGTGGTTCGAGGCTCGATTCCCCAGGACCCACGTTAGCCAGATGCACAAGGGGGCGCACGCATCTGGAGTTCGTTTGCAGTGGCTGGAAAGCCCTGGCGCGCCCATTCTCTCTCTCTTCCTCTCTCTCTCTCTCCCTCTCTCTCACTCTCACTCTCAAATAAATAAATAAAAACAAAAAATAAATTAAATAAACAGATATAGTGGTGCATGCTTATAAATACAGTGCTGGAGAGATGGAGAGGCAGATCCCTGTAGCTCACTGGCCAGTCTGTGATCCCAGTGTGCCCACAGCAATGAGAGGCACAGCCAGGAGAATCCAGAAGCTCACAGGCAGGCCAGGTGGGCTGGTGCATTTAGTAGCATTAATTCGAGAGACCCTGTCTCAAAAAAAAAAAAAAAAAGAAGAAGATAAAAGGACATGAAAACACCCAAGGTTGTCCTCAGACCTTCACACACATGCCATAGCACCCATACACACTCACGCAAGCACCATACACACACACACACACACACATAATTTTTTTAAGTAAAAAGAGAACCTAGGAATATAATTCAGTGGTAGGAAGCTTGCCTAGCATGTCCAAGGCCCTAGGTTCAATCCCAATATGAAACAATGATTAAAAAGGCATAGGCGTTGCTTTCTTTTTTCCGTCTCTTCCTCTTCCCCCTTTTCTGTTTGGGGCAGAACCCTCGAGAGCATCCGCGTGCCTGGCTAGAAGTTTAGGTGCTAATGCAGTGGTTTCAATGCCCGGTGTTAGGAGACGTGTGCTGAGTCTCAGGGATGAGCAGTTTTATTGGAGCTAACACTGTGCAACTTTTTCCCATTGGGCATGAGTCAGGGAGAGACTGATGAGCGGAGGTTCTGGGACCCTCCCTGCATGCACCAGACTGCGTCGCGTCATCACGCTTCTGCTCCAGGACCTTAAGAAAACCACGCATTCCCTTGTCACCCACTGGGCCATCAAACGGACACTCTGGGGGGATGGGGTCTCCAGGATGCACTGGGGCCCAGGTGCCTGCGCAGATGGCTTCGCCACAGGGCGACCGGCCTCTGCTCTGAGCCTACCTCTCCACGTGCACGTCACTCTGCCTCCTGTGAGGCTCCGCCCGGTCCTTGTTCCTTTCCTCTGCTGGCCGTCCCTCATCATGTGGCCTTACTCATGCTTCTGCTTCCCCAAGGGCACCTAGGGAGGTAGATTCTCAGGCCGTCCAGATGAGGGCGCTCCATCCCAAGCTAACTGCCACCTGCCCAGCCCTTTGGCCACAGTGACTTGTTAGGACACGGAAGAGTTGTATTGGTGGCACAATGAGTTCTTAAATTTCCTGTGATTTGGGAAAGTCGTTTCCATTTCAAGGAATTATTTATAAAGTCAGTAAGCCTGTGAGAGGCATCTGGGACTTGTGGGCACAACTTTATAACCCATCAAGTCATGAAAACCCATGGCTTATCACAGGAAGGCACTAGTTGGTTTACTTCAACAGACTCCAGGACTGGGGAGTCCGAGCTGAAGCTCAGATTACTGTCTTCGGAGAAGGAGCCCCCTGCATTACCTCCTTCCTGCCAAACACTCCTGATGCACAGGGACCACTTAAGTCCTCCCTGAAGGGATAGGGAGAATTCCCAAAAAACCTGGAAGATCCAGGTAGAGAGAAGTGGCCCTTGCCTGGAGCTAAACTCTTGAGACTCTAAGAGGAAACAGAGAGATTTAGGGAAGAAGAAATCAATGAATCCAGACTACATTGACCAGCTACATGGCCCTGGACAAGTCACTTACCCTGCCTGATTCTCGGCTTCTTCCTCAGAAATTAATAAAATGCTTCCATCTCACAGGTATGAGAAGAATCCGTCACAATGCTTAATAATCATGGGCAAGTAGCCAGCGTTTTGTTGCTTAAGTTGAAATCTTTAAGCTCTCCCCCTGTAATCAGTCTAGTGATTTCTGTTTTGGTTTACAGGGAACTCCTCAACTAGATTCATTAACTAAATTTAGAAATTACTGGCTAAAGGGCTGGAGAGATGGCTCAGTGGTTAAGGCATGTGCCTGTGGAGGCTGATGACCCAGGTTCAGTTCTCCAGTCTGGAGTTCATTTGCAGTGGCTGGACACTCTGGCATGCCCATTCTCTCTCTCTCTCTCTCTCTCTCTCTCTCTCTCTCTCTTTCTGTCTCTTACTACTTGCAAATAAATAAATAAAATATTTTTTGAAAAAGAAATTACTGGTTAAAGTGGCTCCTACTGATTTTTTTTTTTTTTTAATCGAGGTAGGGTCTCACTCTAGCTCAGGCCGACCTGGAATTCACTATGTAGTCTCAGGGTGGCCTTGAACTCGCAGTGATCCTCCTACCTCTGCCTCCAGAGTGCTGGGATTAAAGAAGTGCGCTACTAAGCCCAGCTCCTACTGATTTTTAACCTCAGAATAGATGGTGTTTCCCCACCAGGGAATGGGACTAAAGGGAACATGGAGCATGGTTGATGGGCTAGAAAGTATTTTTTGTGGGGGGTGGGAATTCCTCTCCTGACACACCGCTTTATCTTCTGTCCAGCAATCCCAATTCCTGAAAGGCTTACAACTTACTTCTCCAACCCTACCCAGCCCTCACATCCCATTGCTTTCTGCCTACAGACCCACCATTTATACACACATGCCTGTGAATACCTGTGCCTGGGCTTGTCGAAGCCCGTTCACTTAGCTCTCCAGTTGCTGTATGGATCTGGTCTCCCTGTCAAAAGGAGAAGCTGTCAGAAGATTCTGTGTCTTCAGAATTTCACATATAACAAACGCCCTTTCCAGAACGTCCAACAATTTTGCATCTGCAAAATTTAGCTGTTAGGTTCAGTTTTACATACATGGAAACTACAGTTCAGAGGTAAAGTCACTTAGCCAAGAGTCCTCTCAAGATACACAATCTGAGACTCATCAAAGAATTTTAAATGTCAGTATGGAAAGGAAGGAGGAAGGGAGGGAGAAAAAGAGAAAGGAAGAAAACACGAGAAAAATGGGTTGGGGACTGGAGGAATGGCTTAGTGGTTAAGGCATTTGTCTGCAAAGCCCAAGAACCCAAATTTGATTCCCCAGGACCCACGTTAGCCAGTTGCACAAGGGGCCACATGTGTCTGGAGTTCGTTTGCAGTAGCTGGAGGCCCTGGCACACCTATTCTCTCTCTCTCCCTCTTCAAATAAACAAATAAAAATAAAAATAAATTTAAAAACAAAGAAAAATGGGTTGGATAGGTAAATGGGTGGAGGGAAGGATGGATGGGTTGGACGAAAAGGTGGGTAGTTAGTTACTGCCGGGCGCGGTGGCGCACGCCTTTAATCCCAGCACTCAGGAGGCAGAAATAGGAGGATCGCCGTGAGTTCGAGGCCACCCTGAGACTACATAGTGAATCCCAGGTCAGCCTGAGCTAGAGTGAAACCCTACCTCAAAAAAAAAAAAAAAATAGTGAATTGCTATGGGAATAGGGTAGAGAGAATTTTACCCCTAGATTCTGAATTCATAGTGTGTTTCTTCTTTTTTAATATCAGGAGTGCTGAGAGGTGTGGTATGGTGGGAAACACCCAAGTGTTGAAATGACAGTGGCCCTGCTGTCTCTGGCCTGCTACTGTGCTTGTGGACAGAGCAGATGCTCTTGCCGGTCACAATCCAAATGCTCTTCAAAGACTCCTAAGGAAATGGTGATTGGAAGATTAAGAACATTTATTAACTTAGCTCTCTTTCCCATGGAAAAGTAGAATTCCAAGGGGAAGAGAATGTCTTATTTGAATCGGGTTTATCTGCTCCTTGTTTCATCATAGTTACCATTATAACTATTTGCCTTGTATAAATGGTCCAGGTGACAACCAGGACTTGGGGTACACTGTATGCATTACTCTCTCCCCCTACTAGATATGTCTCATGCCTCAGAAAGCAGCAGTTGTTCCCCCGCCTCCTGCCCATGAACCCCAAGGCTGCAGGAGGGCAGTTGTCTGAAGTTGCATGGCTTGTTCGTACCCAGACCAACACTGGAGCCTGAGAGTGTGACACGGACCAACTCCCTAGAAGAACTTCTAGTTTCTGCTAAAACCGCAAATGAACACCCTGGCTGCATGGGGCAGTTTATTCTTCCAACAAGACATTCATAATTACAAATGACTTCCTACTAAGTGTAGCTAAATCAAGCTCGCATGACATCCATCCTCCCCCGGGGTCCATTTCCACCCTGGAAGGCAGAAAGAATGAGGGGCCCACTCACCCTTGGCCTTGCTTCCATGCTGAGGAGTCGACTCTCCCCACTCCTTCTCCTGGATTTCGTGCCTGCCCACCTCCACTTGGCATCTCTCTACAAGTCCAGAACAGGAGACAGGCCAGTTTCCATGACCTGGGCTAACATGAATGTGCAACCAATCCCCTTTCATCTTACAGCGACAGAACAACAGGATAAGGAGAAAAGACAAACGTATGTATGGAAAGCCAGGTGTGGTGGTGTGCGTGCATATTCCCAGCATTCATGAGAGCTGGAGGCAGGAAAGTCTCAAATTCAAGGCCAGCCTGGGATATATATATAACATAGCTTGTCTCAAAACAGTATAATAGTGAAAATAAAAGGGACAGCTTGAGCTGGAGAGATGGCTTTGCGGTTAAGGTGCTTGCCTGCAAAGCCAAAGGACTCAGGTTCGATTCCCCAGGACCTACGTAAGCCAGATGCACAAGGTGAAACGTGTCTGGAGTTCATTTACAGCAGCTGAAGGCCCTGGCGCACCCATTCTCTATCTGCGTCTTTCTCTCTCATTCTCTCTCTCTCCCTCAAATAAACAAATAAATTAATTTTTTTAAAAGGGGGGGGCAGCTGTGTTTGCAGCATGTTGTGATTGATGTGCCAAATCTCAGTGCATGACATCTCTCAACATCTGTTCCCTAAAGTCATTCTTGCTTTCCTAAGGCTAGGCCCAACTGACCTCTTCTCTGTATACCGAGACACTAAGAATAACCCAGCAAACGCAGTTGAGTTCAAAAATACATTTCCAGCCACCCAGCCACTTACAGCATGGGCTTGTCCGTGGCATCCCACACAGTGTTCATCACAGAACAGTGGCCACCCTGTAGCCAAGGCCAGGCACTGGGTCAGCAGCCCAGGCTGCAGGGGGCCAGCTCCATGACAGAGCTGGATGTGGCTAGAAAGCAAACAAGACAAGGTCACTCTCTCCCTTATAGTTAATGGAATTCTTGGGGACGCATGGATGTATCTGGAGAGCTAAGATCTAGTCCAAGCCTGAGCTAAGTGCTCCCACCTAGACCACCCTGCTACCTGGGCTCGCCCTCTAAGCTCAGGTGGCCCTCCATGTCTATAGATGCAAGCAACATATGCAATTGAACCAACTGCAGGCCAAGAATATTTGGGGGAGAATGGGAATTGCATCTGTAGTGACTCCGTGCCAGCTTTTCCTTGTCATTATAGCAGGCATCTACACTACAGGATAGGCCACCTAGGGGTGATCTAAAGTGCATGGGAGGAATGTGTGGATTCCGTACACCATGCCATTTCGTATAAGGAACGTGGGTATGTAGGGTTTCTGACTCTTGTTACGGTTTAAATCCGAAATGGCCCTCACAGGCAAGAACTGACACCTAATGTCGTCTTCTGACCTCCATGCATGGCCACGTGGTACTCACATGCCTGCCCGCATGCACACACACACACACACACACACACACACCTAATGTCGTCTTCTGACCTCCATGCATGGCCACGTGGTACTCACATGCCTGCGCGCATGCACACACACACACACACACACCTAATGTCATCTTCTGACCTCCATGCATGACCACGTGGTACTCACATGCCTGCGCGCATGCACACACACACACACACAGAAAGCAAACTGCGAGGTTGAGGGGGTCATAGTGTCTTGTCCCATGGTTTTAGAGAACTGATGAGGTTAATGTGTGTCAAGGTCAGCTTTCCTGAAAGTGGGTCCTGAAAGACCCTCGCGTGAAGCTGTGTAAGTAAAAGCCCAAATTGCAATGGAGACCCCAGGAAGTTAGAGATGCCAAGACCACACGACATCTACCAAAAATAAATAAATAAATAAAGGAACAGGCTCGGAATACAGCTGACTCAAGAGAAAGAAGGAAGCAGAGCTAGAGGGCTGGAGCTCCCCAAGCCTTTTGGAGCCCAGACAATTTCACCTTGAGTCCCAGATACCAGACAGAGAGCTGCAGGGTTTGGCCTCTTCCCTGATAGGTCTTGCTTTGGTCCGATCATTCCTTGCTATGCCTCCATTCCTTCCTTTAGGAATGGCAATGTTTACTCTGTGTCATTATGTGTTGGAAGAACATAATTTGTTCTTTGATTTTACATGGGGGTTACAGTTAAAAGATTGTCTTGTGCCGGGTGCACACCTTTAATCCCAGCACTCGGGAGGCAGAAGTAGGAGGATCACCGTGAGTTCAAGGCCACCCTGAGACTACATAGTGAATTCCAGGTCACCCTGAACTAGAGTGAGACCCTACCTCAAAAAACAAAAACAAAAAGATTGTCTTGTGTCTCAGAAGAGACTTAACTTTTGATGGTGTGGGAACTACTGAAGACTATGGGGACTTTTCAGGTTAAACTGAATACATTTTGCACAAAGCAGTGCACGCCTCTGGAGTTTGTAGCAGCTAGAGGCCCTGGCACACTCATTCTCATTCTCTCTCTCTCTCTCTCTCTCTCTCTCTCTTTCTCAAATAAATAAATTTCTTTTACTCCTCAGCCTTGGAAGTAAGGAAATGACTCCATGGTTAAATGCTCTCACATGACGAACAAAGTTCAGATCCCCAGAACCCACACAAAAGCCTGATGAAGCAGAGAGCATCTGCAATCCCAGCCCTCTTACATCAAGAGAGGCAGAGGGGGGCTGGAGAGATGGCTTAGCAGTTAAGCGCTTGCCTGTGAAGCCTAAGGACCCCTGTTCGAGGCTCAATTCCCCAGGACCCACGTTAGCCAGATACACAAGGGGGCGCACGCGTCTGGAGTTCATTTGCAGTGGCTGGAGGCCCTGGCGTGCCCATCCTCTCTCTCTCTCTCTCTCTCTCTCTCTCTCTCTCTGTCTCTCTCAAATAAATAAATAAAATTTTTTTAAAAAAAGAGAGGCAGAGGGGCTGAAGAGATGGCTTAGCAGTTAAGGTGTTTGCCTGTAAAGCCAAGGGACCTTGGTTCGATTCCCCAGGACCCACTTAAGCCAGATACACAAGGTGGCGCATGCGCCTGGAGTCCGTTTGCAGTGGCTGGAGGCCGTGGTGCGCCCATCCTCTCTCCCTCTCTCTCTCTCTCTCTCTCTCTCCTTCCCTCTCTCTCTTTCTCTCTCAAATAAATAAATAAAAATAAAGTTAAAAAAATAAAAAGAGAGAGAGAGAAACAGGAGAATCCTGGAAGCTTGCTGGCCGGCCGGCCAGCCTGATGAATGCAGCTGTGAGCAATGAGAGACCCTGCCTTTAACAAGGTGCAATACTGACACCTGAAGTTGTCCTCCAACCTCCAGTGTACCGTGGCACACGCACACACATGTATGTGCACACACACACTCCCAGCCTCCTGAGTAAATGGAAATGTGAAATAGAAATGTTTGGGTCATATATATATATATATATAACAAAAAAAATTTCTTTCAGGCAAGAAATAATTCCTTAAATTATTTCGTGAATTATTTCCATGTGTATATAAATACAAATGCTTTATTTCCCTGGTATTTACACAAAATGTAGTTTTCAACATCCTGTATCTAATACTATGCTTTGGTGCTATCTCTGGGAACATATTCTTTTTTAATATTTTATTTATTTATTTATTTATTAGCAGAGACAGAAAGAATGTGAGAATGGGCACACCAGAGCCTCCTGCCACTGCAAATGAACTCCAGACACATGCCCTACTTCATGCACCTAGCTTTATGTAGGTACTAGGGAATGTAACCTAGGCCATAGGCTTTGCATGCAAGTGCTTTTAGCCACTAAGCTATCTCTCCAGGACTGGGAATCTTATTTTTAGGAAACATTTTACTGTATGAACTTAGAAATTAAGTGTAATGATATTTAAAGTCGTAAAATTGTACCAAAACAGAAAACTTACCTTCATGGTTAACTTTCTTTCGGTGTTTTTTGTTTGTTTGTTTGTTTGTTTTGTTTTTGTTTTGTTTTTGTTTTTGATGCAAGCCCAGCAGACTGGCCCATTTTTTATATGCAAGAGAGAGAGAATTGCCCTCCAGCCAATGCAATCGAACTCCAGATGTCTGTGCCACCTTATGCACATGAGTGACCTTGCATGCTTGTGTCGTGTGTCTGGTATATGTGGGACCTGGAGAATTGAACATGGGTCCTTAGGTTTCGCAGGCAAGTGCCTTAACTGCTAAGCCATCTCTCCAGCCCCCTTAACCTTCTAGAGTGTTCCATGGGGAGAGAAAGTGCTTACATATAATTTTTTTTCTTACTTATAATTTTATAGTCAGTGGAGGAGTCAGACCAGAAATATGCATAGAAAGATGAACGCATCACAACTAAATATTATCAGTACTTTTTCAGTCATTAAATTATTTTTCTTATGTTTTCCTATTTCCAAAAATGGTAAGAGTGAGCTTGTGATTTCTCTTGCATAATCGAAGCAGGACTGAGGTGACTACAGGATGGAAATACGTCCCACCTCCTTCCAGAGTGTTTCCCTGTTCCCGTAAGCTTTCCTTGGAATTGAGGCGGTTAGCTCCCACAGGGGGTCAATTGTGCTTTTCTTTCTCTGCCTAGGAAATGAGAACTGGCACCCCAGGCCTCCTCGCTGTTACCCGGTGCTCAATTCCTCCAAAGTCTAGTCTGCGGTGGGCAGGGCAGGCATCAGGCTTCCAGAGACACGAGGGGCATGGAGAGCAGAAGGCCACAAAACCACGGCTGGCTACTGACCTGGTGGCCTCTGTGCTCAACCTACCCAGGATAAAAGTGGCCAGCACATCATCTTTCCGGCTTAAGAGAACTTCATCAGGAGTATAAACCTGGTATTAATGAGTTGGGGGTGTTCAAATATGGCTCCTTCGCCTCTTCTAAAACAAAAGAGCTGACAACCAGGCGTGGTAGTGAACGCCTTTATTCCCAGCACTCCCGGGAGGCGGAAGTAGGAGGATCGCTGTGAGTTCGAGGCCACCCTGAGATGACATAGTGAATTCCAGGTCAGCCTGAGCTAGAGTGAGACCCTACCTCAAAAAAAAACAAAAACAGCTGAACAACCACTGTGAGGCATCAAGATGACAGAAAATTAATCACATTATGGCACGTAGAGGTGGCCTTTGGGAGAGAATGAGGACTTGAACCTTTTTATTTATTTATTTATTTTTGAGGTAGGGTCTAGCCAGGCTGACCTTGAATTCACTGTATAGTCTCTGGGTGTTCTCCAGCTCACAGTGACCCTCCTACCTCTGCCTACTGACTGCTGGGATTAAAGGCGTGCGCCACTACGCCCAGCTCTAGAACCTTTTATTGGAAGTTTTCTTTTCCCTTCTCATTCCTCACCAGCCCATGTCCCCTCCACCCATGTCTAGATGTCTCCTCAAACCCCCACCCCATGTCAGCCTGAATTCCCAATACTTTCCTGGGTTACTTTATTTTATTTTTTTTTTCCAGTTCTGGAAATTGAACATGATGCTAGACAAGCATTCCTACCACAAACTCCATACCCAGCCTGTCTTCCTTTTATTCAGGCCAGAATTCTCCAAAATACAGTAGTCCTGAATTTTTTTTAATTATTATTTACTTTGAAGTCTATTAAAATAAACTCACTGGGCTGGAGAAATGGCTTAGCAGTTAAGGTGCTTGCCAGCAGAGCCAAAGAACCCAGGTTCAATTCCCCAATACCCACGTAAAGCCAGATGCACAAGGGAGCACAAGCACCTGGAGTTCCTTTGCAATGGCTGAAAGCCCTGGTGCATCCATTCTCTCTCTCACTCTCCTTCTCTCTTCTTCTCTCTCAATCTATCTGCCTCTTTCCCTCTCTCTGTCTCTCAAATAAATAAATAAAATATAAAAAAATAAATAGTTGGGACTGCAAACCCATAATTTCTTAGATACTCTTAATTGGGATAAGGCTAAATTAAGTTTGAGATTTACAAATGGTGGATCTGTTTCAATAAAAAGTGATTCAGTGGGGCATAGTGGCACACAACTTTAATCCTAGCACTCAGGAGGCAGAGGTAGGAGGATTACCATGAGTTCAAGGCCACCCTGAGACTACATAGTGAATTCCAGGTCAGTCTGGGCTGGAGCAAGACCCTACCTCAAAAAAAACAAAAAAAAAATGTTTCAATAAATATACTCACTTAGTTCATTTAATGTTTGTCTTATGTCAGATATGGTGGCTCATGCCTATAATCCCAGCACTTGAGAGACTGATGTAAAAGGACTTCTGTGACTTCGAGTCCAGCCTGGGCTAATCAGTGAGTTTGAAGGAAGTTAGGCTAGAGTGAGACACTCCCTTAAAAAAGATTAAATTTAAGCCGGGCGTGGTGGCGCACGCCTTTAATCCCAGCATTTGGGAGGCAGAGGTAGGAGGATCACCGTGAGTTTGAGGCCACCCTGAGACTCCATAGTGAATTCCAGGTCAGCCTGAGCTTGAGTGAGACCCTACCTTGAAAAACCAAAAAAAAAAAAAAAAAGATTAAATTATAATGTTGATTTTTATTACATTTATTTATATGCCTTTATATGTTATAAGTTGATCACTCCTAATACAAAAAAAAAAAACTAAACTCTGAAATGCCCCCAAATCTGGAACTTAAAATTCTAAAATTTTAAAAGTTCCAGGGAAGCCGGGCGTGGTGGCGAACGCCTTTAATCCCAGCACTTGGGAGGCATAGGTAAGAGGATCGCCATGAGTTCAAGGCCACCCTGAGGCTACATAGTGAATTCCAGGTCAGCCTGGACTAGAGTGAGACCTTACCTCGAAAAACTAAAAAAAAAAAAAAAGTTCCAGGGGCTAGAGAGATGACTTAGCAGTTAAGGCACTTGCCTGCAAAGCCAAAGGACCCAGGTTCGATTCCCCAGGTCCCACATAAGCCAGATGCACAAGGTAGCACATGCATCTGGTGTTTGTTTGCAGTGGCTAGGGGCTCTGGCATGCTCATTCTCTCTCTCTCTCTCTCTCTGCCTCCTTCTCTCTCTCTCTCTCTCATAAATAAATAAAAGTAATTTTTTTTAAAGTTTCAGATTTCAGAGCATTTGGATTTGAGAGCGTTTCAGAATAAGGATGTTCAATTGGGAAAGCCTATGCAACTATTCCAAAATCCAATAACCCACCACCCCAACTCAAAATGCTTATGATCCCAAATCCCAAATGTTGAATAAGGAATACTCAATCCTTGTTTAACTTTTTTTTTTTTTTTTTGGTTTTTTGGTTTTTCGAAGTAGTGTCTCACTCCTGCCCAGGCTGACCTGGAATTCACTATGGAGTCTCAGGGTGGCCTCAAACTCACGGCAATCCTCCTACCTCTGCCTCCCAAGTGCTGGGATTAAAGGCATGTGCCACCACTCCCAGCTTGTTTATCTTTTTTAATTCATTAATTTGTTTGTTTGAGAGAGAGAGAGAGAATGCACAAGCCAGGGCCTTCAACCAATATAAATGAACTCCAGACACATGTGTCACCATGTACATCTGGCTTACATGGGTACCAGGGAATCGAATCTGGATCCTTAGCCTTTGCGGGCACCTTAATCGCTGAGCCATCTCTCCAGCTGAAGGCCCCATGTTTATCGTACCTGCCCACAGTAAACAACATGGGTTAGAAAACACTACACTAGGTTACTAACTTTTTTGACTTTTGAAATGTCCATGGGTGGGGCTACTTCATTGCCATCCTTGTGATTCCTACCCTGAACCACAGTGGGCATGGGCATGGGCAAAACAGAGGCAGAGAAGCTCTGAGTGGACTGCTTCCCCTGGGGTTGGTGGGGCTCTGTCAAAAGCTGGTTCACAATCTAGCAGCCTCAGATCTCCCAAAGCAGCTTGGCCAAGGCCTAGCATTGTCTCCTTTTGTACAGAGGAAGGATGAGTCAGCAAGCAACCTTCCCAGGCACGTGGAAAAGCCCCACTTGATGGACCAGGGGCCGGCAGCAAATTCCACTCACTGAAATAACACCCTGCCTTTCGAAGCACGGGCAGGGGTCACCTGTCACCCAGGCCTCACGCAGCAAGGCATTCCTTCAAGAAAACCTGCCCACCTCCCAAAAGATGAGCTGACAAGAAGGGTGGAGAGGAGAGGTGGAAACAAAAATGAACCAAGTTTGACCATCGGGGTCTTTGAATCCCCTGTGCTTAAGTGCGGGACTTCCTTAACGCTGATCTTTTCAAGGATCTAAAGTGAAGACCCTTTCTGGGCCCTCACATGCGACCTGGGAGATCCAAGTAGAGTATGTCTGGGTGGAGCAGGGGTGGGGACTCCTAGACTTGAAGACTTCAGGGGATTAGTGAGGTGACAGGCGTCTTCTGCAGGGACTATGGCCAGCTCTCCACCCACCTGCCCCAAGTGTAGACTCAGCCTGCCCCTGTCACTACCAAGCTGTGTATCTGCCTGGGGCTCAGGTCACCACTCTGCATTTGGGAAGAGGGCTGTGGGGTTGGCAGCTCTGCTCCCCACCAACTGCCACCTTGCCGGGTGTTAGCACAACAGCAGGTGCGTGCAGGAGGAAGGGCAGTTTGCCCACATTGGCATCTGGTAGCACGACGCTGCGGCTTCCATGATATAAATACAGGGAGCGAAAATAGCTAATCCCAGTTAACAACGGTGTAATCACCCAGCCACCCGGCTTTGAATCCCAGAGAATTCGGAGGGAGCAGCTGTGGGGCCCACTGCCCCTGGGTGGCCTGGGCTAAGCATCTAAGCCCCACTAAAGCTGGGAGAGTGAGGAGCAACTGGAAGGAAGAGACCTGATGAAAACCACCTCTAATCACAGCTCTGCTGTGAGGGAGATGATTTTTCTAGAAGCACCATGAAAATTCCGAGTTTCTAGTCCTGAGAACTCGCTCTTCCTTGCTTTTCATGGCAGCAAGGGATGAAGTCCATGGACTTTTCTGTCAGGGAGCTGGTTTGCTTTCACTCGTAACTTCTGGATTTTACTGTTGTTGGTGGTGTATTATTGACTCCAGGCTAAGAGAGGCGGGTTTCTCCCAGAAAGTCGCACATTCTGGTTCTGAGCATCCATGACTGCCAACAGCAGACCTCTGACCTCTGTTTTGACATGCAGGTCATTCAGAGTCCTGACCACTGGGGTTCTAAAAGGCGGCTGTCCGTCATGACTTCTGCAGCCCTCTGGGAGAAGCCAGTGGGCCCCGGCTGTGTCCTCAGCCATCTTGTTAAAGCAAAACATTTAATGAGAGACTGTGGAGCTGATGGAAACAGCTTTGACACTCCTTCTGCCCTTCTTAGTGCACTACTCAATTCTCTGGCTGCCAGAGCTTCATCCTGGCTGCCCAGTTGGGTGTCTTAAGTGCTCTGGCCACTCAAATCCCTTCCCTCCTAAGGCATATGTTGTCAGACACACAGGGCAGACAGCATGGCTGGAAATGGGACAGCTCGGGCAGATCCACTGTGTGAACATACACCCCTACTATGTAGCAGTGACCTTGGTGCTGGGACAAAGTACCTGACAAGAAGCGGCTTGCAGGAGCAAAAGGTTTACTTGGGCTTACAGTTTTCAGAGGAGGTTTACTTATGGGGAAAGCATGGCAGAACATACAGCTGGACATCACATCTTCTCACATCTTGCTGCCGTGGGGAAGTAACAAGAGGGAGCTAAGCTCTGAATACCCAGAGGGCTAGACAAATAAAACCCAGAGACCTGCTCCGGCAAGGCTCTGCCTCCCACAGGCCCCAACAGCTGCGGAGTGAGCATGAGGCCCCATCACAAATACTTGAGGTTATAGGGGACAATTTGCATTCAAACCACCACAGGCACACCCAGCAAGGTGTGCAGAAGCAGGGTGGTAGCTAAGCCTCAGAATTATTTCTCCTGTAAACAATCAATATACTGGACTCCTTGTGGAATCATCACCATTAGCAGCCTCTAGATATCGGGAAAAAGGGGGATAAAGAACCACCCCAGGGGCCGGAGAGATGGCTCCGTGGTTAAAGGCACTTGCTTGCAGAGCCTGATGGCCCACAGTTCAATTCCCCCAAAACCATGTGAAGCCAGATGAACAAAGTGGCGCATGCAACTGGAGTTTGTCTGCAATGGCAGGAGGCCCTGGTGTGCCCATTCTCCATTCTCTCTCTCTCTCCTTGCAAACAAATAATAAATAGCTGTGTGTGTGTGTGTGTGTGTGTGTGTGTGTGTGTGTGTGTGTGAAAAGCACAGCCCAGGAGGGGGCGGGGAACAGAAGAAATGTGAGTGGGAAACATTTGCCACCAACATGAAGTCTAGGAGTGGCACTGGTCATGGCTCTTGATTTGCTTCTGATCAACTGTTTTCTGATACTGTAGATTGTAGAACCCAGGAGATGGGGGCATTCCATACCATTTTATCACACAAGTGTTGTTTTAATAAACAACCACAGATAACAGTTACTGTGTTCTCCTCCCTCTAACCAGACAGTATTTCAGTGAAAAGCAAAACATGAGCTGTGTAAGCTCCAAGCTGCAAATAGAATTTGCGGACAGCTGGTCCACCTCGGAGTCCCATCCGCCCAGTGGAAACTCTCTGCAAAGAGCGAGCGCTCCATGAAGCTGTAATGCCAGCCTGAACCACCACAGGGAGCTCCGCCTCCAAGATGAGAGTTGAAAAGAGCATGGAATGACATAAAGGAACTGCTGGGGGTGTTTCCTTAAGATGATGAAATGTTGTTTTAAAAATAAGGACAGAAGCCTGGCGTGGTGGCACAAGCCTTTAATCCCAGCACTCAGGAGGCAGGGGTAGGTGGATCACCGTGAGTTCGAGGCCACCCTGAGACTCCATAGTGAATTCCAGGTCAGCCTGGGCAGGAGTGAGACCCTACCTCGAAAAATAAAATAAAATAAAATAAAATAAAATAAAATAAAATAAAATAAAATAAAATAAAATAAATAAGGACAGAGGGCTAGGAAGATGGTTCAGCAGTTAATGGCACTTGCTTGCAAAGCCTGCTGGCCCCAGTTCAATTTCCAAGCTAAAGGTGGCAAAAACGCCCAGTGTTTGCAGTGGCAAGAGGCACACACACACATGCACACACACATACACACACGCGTGTAAATAAATGAATTTTTTTTGTTCATTTTTATTTATTTATTTGAGAGTGACAGAGAGAGAAAGAGGCAGAGAGGGAGAGAGAATGGGCGCGCCAGGGCTTCCAGCCACTGCAAACGAATGCCAGACACGTGCGCCCCCCTGTGCATCTGGCTAACGTGGGTCCTGGGGAATTGAGCCTCGAACCAGGGTCCTTAGGCTTCACAGGCAAGCGCTTAACCGCTTAGCCATCTCTTCAGCCCAAATAAATGAATTTTTAAAATACAGACAGATACAGCATACATGATCTCAAATTATGTCATATAGACTTACTGAGTGATAACAGAATAAGAGTACCTAATACTGCCCATGCTTTTGGCTAATTACTAAGATTATAATTTGTTTCTTTTCTGGCATATACTCATCATTGTATGAGTGTCTCTTCAGATGAGCCTCATGGTCACTTCTGCCACAAACTTGGCTTTTTGTCTACTATTTTTAGGTCATCAAATTGAAATAAGATTTCAAGTTAACAAAAAAGGCGAGTCTGTTTCTGGCAGAGGCAGGAGGATCACGAGTTTGAGCCCAGCTTGAGCTACAAGTGAGAACTTGTCTAACAAAATCAAATCAAGCCGGGCATGGTGGCGCATGCCTTTAATCCCAGCATTCGGGAGGCAGAGGTAAGAGGAATGCTGTGAGTTTGAGGTCACACTGAGACTCCATAGTGAATTCCAGGTCAGTCTGGGCTAGAGTGAAACCCTACCTCTAAAAAAAAAAAAAAAAAAAAAAAAAAAAAAAAAAAAATCAAATTAACAACAAAGTAAAACTTAACTTGTACATACACAAATGATTTCTTGGGGGGAAAAATAAAGTTTTACCTTTAAGATTGCTGCTTCAAAAATGAGGCCTGAGAGCTGGAAGGATGGCTTAGCAGTTAAGGCGTTTGTCTGCAAAACCAAAGGACCCAGGTTCAATTCCCCAGGGCCCACATGAGCCAGATGCACAAGGGGACACACACGTCTGGAGTTAGTTTGCAGTGGCTGGAGGCCCTGGCATTCCCATTCTCTCTCTTCTCTCTGTCTCTCTCTCTCCCTTTTTCTCTCTGTCAAATAAATAAAAAAAATTTTTTAAAAATGAGGCCTGGGCAGAAAATGAGAAGGTGGGGCCGACTCCAACTCTGAGCAATAGAGAATACCAGGCCCTAGATAGAGAGGAGACACTGAGCTTTTAGTTGCCCTAGGTGAATCCTGGGGCTCCATCTGGACACTTCCTTATCCTATCTCCCTCCTTCTTGCTAATCCACTACAGGTCCTCAGGAATACCAATGGAAGTCTGAGATGAAAGATGACAGTTTCTTCTCATCACAGAGTTTATTCCCCACCCCCCCCCAAATTATTGAACAGAAAATAACAAAAACAATGCCAATAGAATAAAAAGAAATACCACTCAGAGGCTGCACGCCAGGTTCCAAAATATGTTAGAAACACCACGCATTTCCTCGCAAAGACTAAGATACAGCTACCCTATCATTGCACGGATTGGAAAAAGTCACTGAAGGTCACCTAGCAAAAGTGGCCAAGCAAAGCTTCAAATCAGTGTGACGCCAGAGCCTGAAGTCCTTACTGCAAATGCTACTGCCTCCAAGGGGACTGAGGTAGGCATGGAGGCAATGAGCGACAGAGGTAGGGGAAGGTACCAGGAGCCGGGTGGCCAGGTGGCTGAGGGTCTTCTCAGCAGAGATTTTGGCACTACAGACACATGCAAGTTCAGGCAGAAAACACGTCAGAGAAGCTAAAAAGGAGTGAAAAGTAGGGCTGGAGAAATGGCTTAGTGGTTAAGGCACTTGCCTGCAAATCCAAAGGATCCAGGTTCAATTCTCCAGGATCCATGTAAGCCAGATACACATGGTGGCACATGAGTCTGGAGTTTGCAGCGGCTGATGGTCCCGGCATACCCATTCTCTGTCTCTCTCTCTCTCTCATAAATAAATAAAGATTTTTTTAAAAAGGATTGGAAAGGAAGTGAGTGAGTGAATGAGTTTAAGCCACCTCAGGGCAGAGTTGTGGAATGAGCTGCCTGGCTCTGGGGCCCTTGGGCCACAGCTTACCGCTCCAGAAACGGAGCCCGCGGGCCACCATGGATCTATGAGCTCCACGGCAGATGAAACGAACAAAACCAAGGCTCCGTCGCTGCCAGACAGGCAACTCTGTTGTAATCTAATCGTACCCCTGGAAGGCCCAGGCAGCAATCTCTTTCCTTCACCCTGTCACAAATGCCATCACATTGCAGCGGCACTGGCTCCGCTCACACACCACGCGTAGCCCAGGCAGGACGCTGCGACCTGTCTTGGCCACACATCCACAGATCAGCAGGGTCAAGCCTGGTTCTGTGCAGTTCACAGAGGCCAAAATAAGCATGAGACCAGAAGTGCCACCCCCACCTCCCCCTCCCCGTGGGTGGCAGCCCAGCGGCAGAGGGACAGTAGGACTTGGAGGTTGGCTGGGAGACAAACCCACATTTCCTTACTTTACAGAAGAACAAAAGCAAAAGAGAAGGAAGTCACTCAGAGAAGCTGCCTGAAATGCAATGATGTAAACAAAAACAAAGAAGCCAGAAATGGACATGAAAACTCACTGACCCCCAAACCCCCCTCGGGGGCCTTCCCAACCCCCACCCCCACCCCTTGTGCTGCTGGGCTGGGGGTGTGGCCCAGCCGCAAGATATATAGTGTGCAGAAGGCCCTGGGCGCCATACTAGAGCCACAGAAAATAAAAAAAGGAGGGCAGGGGAGAAGAGAGGAAGGGAGGAGAGGGGAGGAAAAGGGAGGGGAGGAGAGAGAAACAGAAGGGAGGGGGGAAGGGGAGGGAGGGGAGGGCCTGGCTCAGCGGTTAAAGGCACTTGCTTACAACGTCTGCTGACCTGGGTTCAATTCCCCAGTACTCACATAAAGCTAGATGCACAAAGTGGCACATCCGTCTGGAGTTTATTTGCAGCAGCAAGAGACCCTGGTGTGCCCATAGTCTGTCTGTCTCTCTCTTTTTCTCTGTCCTCACAAATAAATAAAAATATTTTTTTAAAAAGAAAGGAAGGGAAGGGAAAAAATTGGTGGAAAAAATAAAAAGAAGGGAGGGAGGGAGGGGAGAAAATTTGTGAAAAGAAAGAAAGAAGGAAGGAAGGAAGGGAGGGAGGGAGGGAGGGAGGGAGGGAAGAAGGAAGGAAGGAAGGAAGGAAGGAAGGAAGGAAGGAAGGAAGGAAGGAAGGAAGGAAGGAGGAAGATTAAAAACTTAAGTCTGGGGAAATGTTCAGGGGCCTTGCTTTGACCCCCAGCACTACAGGGGGTGGGGCTATAAGTACTATAATGAGCAATGTTTAGAACCCACAGAAGGGAGCTGGTGCTGACTGTTTTGGGCACTGCTTTGCTGGGCTGGAAGTCAGCCTGAGCACCTCCTTCCTAAAAATTCAGATGCCTCTGAAAGTCCTGGGATGAGGTTCAAGGGAAAGTGGGCTTCCCTGCTCTGTGTTTACATTGGGGTCCATGTGACCACGTGGCTTAGCTCATCTGCCCCTATAAGAATCTCCATGTCAAGGAAGCCAGCTTTGGCATCCTTATTAGACTAATGAGCAACAGGAGCCCAAGGACCTGAGGTCTGTGTATAGCCAGCCACAAGGCAGAGAACTGAAACTAAGATCTGGAAGGGTAAACTCTCATCCCTAGTGCTAGGAAGCTGGGGAACTCATAGCAACCTCCAGCTATCAGGAACTTGTGAAATTCTTTGGAAGATGTAAAAAAAAAAAAATTGGGGCTCAGCAGATAAAAGAGTTTTGCTCATAAAGCCAGATGCACAGAGTGGGGCATGGTTCTGAAGTTCGTTTACAGCGGCAGGATGCCCTGGTATATCTATATTTTTTCTCTCTCTAGTAAATAAATAAAAATATTTTAAAAGAATAAATAAAATACAGAGACTAGGGCAAATGTGGTGAAAAATGTAGTGAAATCTAATACATGTAATTAAGGGCCAGGGAGAAAAGAACACAGAAACAATATTTGATGAAATAACAGCTTAGAATTTTCTAGAACTGAACAATAACATCATCATATCACATTCAAGAAGCCCTACAAATCCCAAGCAGGATAAAAATAAAATTAAAAAAAAAGATCTTTGCCTAGACTTGGTTTGTTTATTTGTTTGTTTTTGAAGCAGGGTCTCATTCCAGCCCAGGCTAACCTGGAACTCATTCTGTAGCCCAGGCTAGCCTGGAATTCATGGTGCTTCTCTTACCTCAGCCTTCTGAGTGCTGGGATTAAAAGTGTGTACCACCACACCACGCTCCACTCATTGTTTCAAAAGCTTGCTGACAACTAAAGAGGAAAAGAAAAATACTAAAAACAACCAGGGAAGCTAAATGACCTTTTTAAAAAGTAGGAGTTAGACCAACAGCTGACTTTCCATTAGCAACAGTGGAAGACAGTGAGACCGTGTCTTCTGCTGAAGTTCCTTCCTTTCACCCACTCTAGATCTTCTTCCCTTTCTACAGCACTATTTGCCACCCAGGGTTCCATTTCTAGGCAGCTTCTAGAGCTAAACAAGCCTCAGTTCAAATGCTAGATTTCACTGTCTGGGAGTCTCACATACTCTCTGGTTTGCAGGGCCCCCGCTCCCTTTTCCTGCTCTGTTCCTTTTCCTAGTGGACCCTTCTCTAGCAGCCGAGCACTTACATCTACAGCAAGACAGCTCAACTCTCACCTCCTGCGTGTTAAACCTGCTCACTCCCCCTCTTTTTTAGCACACGGATAGGATGGCTGGAGAGGGGGCTCAGCAGTTAGTTTAGTGCTGCTTCCTGCACAAGCATGAGGGCCTGAGGGGGCCCAAAAGAAACCACCCGAGTTTGAATCTCCAGGTCCCACGCAAACAGCTGGTCATGACATGCATGCCTGTAACTCAAGTTCCCCAAAGGGGAGCAGAAGCCATGGAATCTCCCAGGTCCAAGAAAAAAGAGCAAGCGCTGGTATCCTAAGAAACCCTGACTCAAAATCAGAATGGTTCAAAGAGCGATGGAGCGGGACAGCTGAGGTTCTGCTCCAGCCACCGCAGGTGAGTGCATGGGACACAGCAAGGCACATACATGTGCATATGCCACACACATATACACACACTCACACACACGCCACATTACACACATACACACACATACACATACACACACGCCACATTACACACACACACACTCATACACATGCCACATTACACACACATACACCACATTATATACACACACACACATACACATACTCACACACACGCCACGTTACACACACACACACATACACATACATACACACACATACACATACACACACGCCACATTACACACACACACACACTCATACACATGCCACATTACACACACATACACCACATTATATACACACACACACATACACATACTCACACACACGCCACGTTTTACACACACACACATAAGCAAAAAAAAATGGCTCAAAATAGAACATGGATAGTAGCAATAAGTCAAAGTTGATATAAAGCACCCGGCATTTATCACTGCCAAATAAAACTGAGTCCTTACTCCTTCATGTTTCTTCTTTCCTGAGACTCTGACAGCCTCTCAAATAACCATTATTAATAAGTTACAGTCATCTGTTGTTCCTCATTTCCTTGCAGAGCCAAAATTCTAATGATTTGCTGACTCATTGAATTACACATATTAAATTTTTTGGCAGAAGGCTATTATTCCGTCCCATCTTACTTTCTTTCTTTCTTTCTTTTCTTTTTTCTTTTTTTTTTTTTTGTAATTTTTTATGAGAGATAGAGAGTGAGAGAGAGTGTGTGAATTGGCATGCCAGGACCTCCAGCCACTGTAGTCAAACTCCAGAACGTGTGCACCACCTTGTGTGCATGGGCAACCTTGCACACGTGCATCACCTTGTGTGCATGTGTGACCTTCCACACGTGCATCACCTTGTGCGTCTGGCTTATGTGGGACCTGGAGAGTTGGACATGGGTCCTTAGGCTTTGCAGACAATCACCTTAACTGCTAAGCCATCTCTCCAGCCCCCATCGTACTTTCTTTTTTAAAACTATTTCTTTACTTAAGTTAGAGAGAGAATACGACAAACCAGGGGCTTTATGTGGGTACTGGGGAATCAAACCCAGAACAGCAAGCAAATGCCTCTGATTGCTGAGCCGTCCCCCCAGCCCCGCATCCTACATTCTTAAGTGGATCTTGCTTTGTGGGCAACCCCATCTGTCCTAGTCTGGACTACTCAACTACAATGCCCTGAAAGCCAAAGGGTCACATCCCTGGCAGGGTGATTCCTGCATGGGAGCAGTAGAGACCTGACCAACCGCCTGTGGGTTGGCACACAAATTTCCTCTGGAATAACAGAAGAGCAAACTTGATGATGGCAAATCTAGATTTCCACAATGACAACAGCTCTTCATTCAATCACATGGTAACAGTCAACATGCAGTGACCATCCACCATGGAGAAGTCAGCACATCGTGCTTGGCAGCCACAAACATGAGATGTGAGATCTGCATCCAAGCCGCCTCAAGTCTATGGGAAACCTATCATTTCAGGACATCTCAATACGGCTGGGTTAGTGACTCACACTTAGAATTCCAGTACTCGGGAGGCTGAGGTAAGAGGATTACTGTGAGTTTGAGACCAGCCTGGGCTGCAGAGTGAGTTCCAGACAGCCTGAGCTACAGTGAAATTCTGCCTCAAAATATATATATTATATAGGGCTTAGTGGTTAAAGCCACTTGCTTGCAAAACCTAAGGACCCAGGTTCGATTTCCCAGTACCCACATAAGCATGCACAAGGTGGTGCATGCATCTGGAGCTCATTTACAGTGCTGGAGGCCATGATGTGACCATTCTCTCTCTCTCTCTCTCTCTCTCTCTCTCTCTCTGTCTCTCTCCCTCTCTCTCTCTCTCATCTCTGAAATAAATAAATAAATAATATTTAAAATATTAATTAATTATATAGAAGTTAGGAGGGGAAAATAAACTAAGAGGATCATTCCTGAGTTGTTGTCTCCCTTTCTGCTTAAGTTCCTAAACCTTCTGCTGCTGCTGTTTATTTTCATTCACTGATACAGCTTTAAACGCCAGCTATACACTGATGGTTTTCAGCTTCTTACCTCTGTCCCACACCTATCCACTGAACTGCAAACTTGGAAGAAAACTTCCTTAATTCCCATGTCTGGCTAGAGTCTCGTTGAGCTGCAGAATGCTTGCCTGGCAGATGTTATGTGAGGTCCTATGTTCAGTCCCCAGCACTGACAAAAGGAGAGAAAAATTTGTCTATTAAGAATCTAAAATTCAACTGATCCATAAGACAGCCAATTTATTTCATGCCTCATTCACAGACAAATAATTTTGCTCAAATCTTTCCACTCCAGGAAATTATACTAGTCGCTTAAGCCAGATAATTTTTTTTCTCATTTTTTAAATTTATTTGAGAGAGTAAGAGAGAAAGAGAGAGGCAGAGAGAGAGAGAGAGATAGAATGGGCATGCCAGGGCCTCTAGCCACTGCAAACAAACTCCAGACTCATACACCACCTTGGGCATCTGTAAGCCAGATACTTAGGACATTGAGGTGTTATCCTCCATCCTTCTCTTTCCTCTGTAGCCCTCCTGGCCACAAAGAATCCATTAGCGTGGCAGAAAGCTCTAGAATTATCTGTTTGCATCTGTTAGCTTATTTTCTTCTGCCATAATACCTCTTTAAATGTAAGAACTTTGTTTTTCTTTCAATTTTTGATTGTTTTATTTTCACTGCTGCATCACCAGCCTGCAGAGCTGTGCGTGTCAATCACTAGTCCCTGGATATTTTTTTAAGTGGGTGAGAATGTCAAGGGAAGGTGGCACAGGGGAGGTGACAGTTGCGCTGGGTCCTAAAATAGAAGTGAGTTTCCCCTACCATAGAAGAGAGAAGAAAACACCAGAAAGAGTGGACACAGACAAAGCCAGGGAAAACAGGATAAGTCTCTAAAAAGCAGAATGGCTGGGCTGGAGAGATGGCTTGATGGTTAAGGCGCTTGCTTGTAAAGCCTAAGGACCTAGGATCGATCATCCAGAGCCCAAGTAAGCCAGGTGGCACATGCATCTACGGCTCATTTGTAGTGGCTAGAGGCCCTGGCATGCCCATTCTCTCTCTCTCTCTCTCTCTCTCTCTCTCTCTCACACACACACACACACACACACATAAATAAATAAAAATAAAATAAAATATTTTTAAAGCACAGTATCTGAATTTAGGCATGTTTAGTCTGACTCGTGTTCTGCCTCAGACTCTAACTCTACGATGTGTCTCTTTCTTTTCTCTTGCTACAACAAAATACCTGAGGACTGGGTAATTTATGAATAATAAAGTTTCAGCCAGGCATGGTGGCACACGCCTTTAATCCCAGCACTCAGGAGGCAGAGGTAGGTGGATCACCATGAGTTCCTGGCCACCCTGAGACTACATAGTGATTCCAGGTCAGCCTGGGCTAGAGAGTAAGATCCTACCTTGAAAAAATAAAGAATAAAGTTTCATTCATCCCATGGCTGGTAGATCCAAGGTCAAGGGGTCCACATCTGGCGAGGTCCAAAGAAGTCTGGAAAGTCCCGAAGTGACACCACACTCCACAGTAAGTAGATCCCATGCAAGGGAGAGTCAAACTGGCTTTCATAATAGACCTGCTCTCAAGATAACCCAGTAATCCAGTAACCCATAAGTAGATTAATCCACTCATGAAGGCAGAGCCCTCCTAACCTGTCATCTCTTCAAGCGCCCACCTCTTTTTTTCTATTTTATTTATTTATTTGAACATGTGTGTGTGTGTGTGTACAAATGCTAGGCTGGCTTTACATAGGTGGCTAGGGAATTGAATCCAGACCACGGGCTCTGCAAGCAAGCACCTCCAGCAGCTAAAACATCTCCCCACTCTCTAAGCTCCCACCTCTTAATCCCTCACAGTATTAAATGAGGATTGAATTTCAACTTGAGTTTTGGTGGAGGCATTCCAACTCATTCCTAATCTGAGTGTGATAGAGTTACTACTGGTACCTTCTTCATAGGATGGTCATGATAATTATGTAAGAAAGGGCTTCAGGGCTGAGAAGATGGCTCTCATCAGTCAAAAGTGCTTGCTTGAAAAGCCTGCAGGCCCAGGCTCAATTTTCAAGCCATCCACATAAGTCTGATACAAAAAGTGGCACAAGTTTCTGGTGTTGGTTTGCAGGGACAAGAGGCCATGGTGTACCTGCACACACACACACACACAAATGAAAATATTTTTAAGAATTTATTTTATTTATTTATTGGGGGGCAGATAGATAGAGAAGGAGAGAAAAAAATGGACGTGCCAGGATCTCCTAGCCACTGCAAAGGAACTACAGACGTGTGTGCTGCTTGTGCATCTGGCTTTATGTGCATACTGGGGAATTGAACCTGGGTCCTTTGGCCTTTCCAGCAAGTGCCTTAACCACTAAGCCATCTCTCCAGCCCTAAAATTATTTTTCAAGGCCTGCTAAGCCTAAGGACCCAGGTTTGATTCTCCAGGTCTCACGTTAGCCAGATGCACATTGTGGCGCATGCGTCTGGAGTTCGTTTGCAGTGGCTAGAGGCCCTGGCGCGCCCATTCTCTCTCCCTCTGTCTCTCTGTATCTAGTAAATAAGTAAAACGATTTTTAAAAAAGGAACGTTTTAAAATTATTTTTCAAAAGAGCTTCCCGACTATATCAACCATATGCAATAAATGGTATTTTACGTTATGAACGTTAGTCTGCAGTGGTAGTGATTTGGTATGGCCGAAATGTGGGCTGCATGAGGGTTTCTGACATGGCTCAATGATTAGATTCAGGTCAGAGCACTTGAAGCCAGAGAAAGCACTTCCTGTTCAAGCACAAGTCCCCAAGTTCGATTCTCAAACCCCATGTAAAAAGCCAGAAGCCTTGGTGGGCTTCAGTTAAGCTAAGACTATGATGGCAAGATGGGAGGCGGAGACAGGAGAATTTCTCTGAAAGCTACAAGCTATAGATGAGCACAGTGATCAACAACAGTAAAAGCCAGAGAGAGAGCCCCGCCTCCAAGGAGGTAGAGGATGAGAACCCACACGCACAAGCTGTCCTCTGACCTCCACGCGCACTGGGCCACATGTGTGCCATCGTGCAGATAGAGCAACACTCACACACTCAATTTTTTTTTGTAATATACTCTTTTCTTAAAAATTTTTATAGTCAGTGAATATGGTCAAGTTGGTACCATCATTAGCCTCCTCCCTGTCCTCGCCCCCTCCACAGGGACCCTCCTTGTTGGGGTATATGGGTCATGCATTGTGGGGTTAGTTTTTAGTTTCGGGTAGGAGGAAATGTCCCTGCATGTCATGACCCAACGTGTGGCTCTGACATTCTTTCCGCCCCCCACCCCTTCCGCAAATTTCCCTGAGCCATGTTGGGTTCATATTAGGTCTGCTGCCGTGTTGAGAACTTGGGCACCTCACACACTCAATTAAAAAAAATTCTTAAAAATATGAGCTGGGAAGATGCCCCAGCAGTTAAAGGTGCTTGCATACAAAGCTTGTGAGCTCAAGTTCAATTCCCAAGCTACCCAGGTAAGCCAGATGCAAAACGTGGCACAAGCATCTGGTGTTCATTAAAGTGGTAAGAGGCCCTGGAGAGCATATTCACGCACACATAAATAAATAAACTGTTTAAAAATTTTAATAGGGCTAGAGAGATGGTTCTGTGGTTAAAGCACTTGCCTGCAAAGCCTAACTACCCAAGTTCAGTTCCCCAGTGCCCATGTAAAGTCAGATGCACAGAGTGGCACATGCGTATGGAGTTCTCTTGCAGCAGCTGGAGGCCCTAGCATGCCCATTTACAACTCTCTCTCTCTCTCTCTCTCTCTCTCTCTCCGTGAAAATTAATTAATTTAAATAAATAAGTAGAGCTGGAGAGATGGCTTAGCAGTTAAGGCACTTGCCTGTGAAGCCAAAAGACCCAGGTTCAATTTCCCAATACCTGCATAAGCCAGATGCACAAGGGGGCGCATGTGTCTGGAGTTCGTTTGCAGTGGCTGGAGGCCCTAGCGTGCCCATTCTCTCTCTCTCTCTCTCTCTCTCTCTCTCTCTCTCTCTCTCTCTCTCTCTCTCTCCTATCTATTTATCTATCTCTCTATCTGCCTCCTTCTCTCTGTGTGTCATAAGTAAATAAATGGATAAGTAAATAAAAGATGGCTTAGTTTCCCATAAATCTTTAAAAATTAGTGGGAAAAAAATCAATGTTAAATAAGGTAGTTTTTTTTTTTTTTTTTAAAAGAGTGTGTGTGAACAGGCTTCCAGGGAGATTGGTTCCGAATGCAAAATCCCATGGATGTTCAAAAGTCAAAACAAAATGGTGCTGCTGTGCATAGAACCTATGCACGCCCTGCCATGTGCTTTAAATCACCTCTGGATGACTTGTTGTACTCAGTACAGTGCAAACGCTATGTAAGTAGTCGCTGTACTGTATTGTTTAGGGAATCGTGATCAGGGTTGGTACACGCCTTTACTCTCCGCACTCAGGAGACAGAGGTAGGAGGACTGCTGTGAGTTCAAGGCCATCCTGGGACTACAGAGTGAGTTCCAGGTCAGCCTGAACTACAGTGAGACCCTACCTAGAAAAATTAAAAAAAAAGAAAAAGAAAAAGAAAAAGAAAAAGAAAACTCCTGTAAAACAGTACAGATGCAATTTTTTTCTAAATATTTTCACCCTGAGGTGGGCTGAATCCGTGGGTACAGAGCTCAGGGATGAAGAGCACCTGCTATACTAGCGGAGCTCACTTAAGAATTTGCGAGGTGGGGGTAGGCTGGAAAGATGGCTTAGCAGTTAAGGCACTTGTCTATGAAGCCTAAGGACCCAGGGTTGATTCTCCAGTACCCACAAAGCCAGATACACACAGTGGCGCCTGCATCTGAAGTGCATTTGTAGTGGCTAGAGGCCCTGGCATCATGTCCTGTCTCTCTCTCTCTCTCTCTCTCCTGCTTCTTTCTCTCTCTCAAATAAATTAAAAAAAAAATTACCAGCACTCAGGAGGCAGAGGTAGAGGACCACCATGAGTTCGAGGTCACCCTGAGACTACATAGTGAATTCCAGGTCAGCCTGAGCTAGAGTGAGACCCTACCTCGAAAAACCAAAATAAATAAATAAATTTATTAATTAAAAAGAAAAACTTGGGGGAGGAATGGCTGGGAAGAGGGCTCAGAAGTTAAAGGTATATGCTTACAAAGCCTGCCAGCCCAGGTTCAATTTCCCAACCACCCACATAAAACCAGAGGGTTTCATTTGCAATAGCAAGAGACCCTGGTATGCCCATACACACATAGATAAATATATAAATATTTTTATTTATGTTTATGTACTTGAGAGAGAACATACATGGGCATACCAGGACCTCTTACCTCTGCAAATGTACTCCAGACACATGTGCCACTTGGTGCATCTGGCTTTATGTAGTTACTGGGGAATTGAACTCGAGCCAACAGGTTTTGCAAGTAAGTACCTTTAACTGATGAGCCATATCTATAGCCCATAAACATTTTTTTAAGATTTTTTTTTAGCCGTCAGAGAAATGCAAATTAAAATGACTTTGAGAATCCATTTCACTGCTGTCAGAATGGCTATCATGAAGAAAACAAATGACAATAAATGCTGGTGAGAATGTGGAAAAAGAGGAACTCTTCTACACTGTTGGTAGAAATGTAAACTGGTACAGCTATTGTGGAAATCAGTATGGAGGTTCCTGAGACAGCTAAACATAGATTCACCATATGGCCCAGCTATACCACTCCTAGGCATATATCCTAGGGACTCTTCTCACTACCTTAGAAATATTTGCTCATCCATGTTTATTGCCACTCTATTGCCACAATAGCTAGGAAATTGAACCAGTCTACATGTCCCTCAAATGATGAATGGATGAAGAAGATATGGTACATTTATACAATGGAGCTCTACTCAGAGGAAAAGAAAAATAAAATTTTCAGGGAAATTGATGGATCTGGAAAGGATTATACTAAGTGAGATAACCCAGGCCCAGAAAGCCAAACATCGCATGTTCTCTCTCATATGTGGATACTAGCTACAAATGTTTAGACTTGTGTGTGAGTTGGAGTAAAAATTGGTAGCAGAGGCCAGTAAGCTAGAAAAGGACTATAAGAGAGGGAGGAGAGGGGAGGACTTAAGGGGATGGTATTGTAAATATGTAAGTAGAAGAACAGATTACTGGGAGTGAAATGGCCTAAATGAGGTCAGGGGAAGGGTTTGAATAAAGGAAGGGTGAGAGGAGTGTTAATCAAAATTTAAGATGTTATGAATAAGCCATATGGAAACATATGTTTTTGAATAATGATGCACCCAGAAGCCATAGATTGTTACTAGAAAAATTTCAGCACCAGGGATGGGATACCTTCCTGTGAGTTGTTGGCCAGGGAGGTCCCTGATGCCCCCAAAATATGACAGGCCACTGCCAAGGCTCTTGATTTCCCACCAAGAATAGATGGTAAGACCCTATTCCTGAAGACTCCACATGCTTGGGCTACAAGGTCACTGAGAAATCAAGCTGGAGCTGAGCAGATAACCTCCTCCCTGTCGATCAGCTGACAGAAAGCTGGAAAAAGCTATTCTGCATGCAGCCCTATGGGTGACAGAAGTCATCAACGGTGGTAAAACAGTGGATATTGTAAGCCTTAAGTTTGGCAGTCAGGCCAAATGACCCAACTGGTGCAATAGTGGCATGGCTGGAGAGATTGCTTAGCGGTTAAGGCGTTTGCCTGCAAAGCCAAAGGATCCTGGTTCAATTCTCCAGGACCCACAGATCCACATAAGCCAGATGCACAAGGGGGTGCCTGTGTCTGGAGTTCATTTGCAGTGGCTAGAGGCCCTGGCATGCCCTCTCTCTCTCTCTCTCTCTCTCTCTCTCTCTCCCTCCCTCCCTCTTTCTCTCTCTGAAATAAATAAATAAAATATATTTTTTAAAAGCTGAGAAGAGTGGTATGTCTGTTATGGGCAATACCAACCCACCTCTAATTGGACTGGAGGCCCACTCCACGGGAGGGAATACATGCCTGGTATTCAAAACTTAATCAAAAGCCTATGATGGGGGAGGTCATGAGCCCTAGGGGTGTAACGCCTGCTGTTGTCTGGATAAATGCATATATTATGCTCACCAAACTGCCCTGTAAGCACTTTTCTTAATGTTCGTCCCACATATTAATGCTACTCTCACTTTCAGTTCGAGTAGCTTCTCTTTTCAGATGGTGATGACCACTGCGATGACCCAAAAGGCACCACCACAGTGTGAGAAGCAGTGACAGAGGAGTGTTCAGTACTGAAATATCTCTACCACACCTTCTAAGGCTTGGGGTCCATCGCAGAAGAGGTGGTAGAAGAATGTAAGAGCCAGCCAGGCATGGTGGCACACACCTTTAATCCCAGCACTCAGGCAGAGTAGGAGGACCACTGTGAATTCGAGGTCACCCTGAGACTACATAGTGAATTCCAGGTCAGCCTGGGTTAGAGTGAGACCCTACCTCGAAAGACCAAAAAGAAAAAAAGAATGTAAGAGCCAAAGGAAGGGGACGACTGCTTACAGTGCAATTCTTCCAGACACAAAGTTGCCTCAATACCCATGACCTCACAGTGCCTGGCACTACCTACACAAGACCCTCACAATAGGAGGAAAAGATGATGACATCAAAATAAAAGAGAATGGTTGAGAGGGGGAGGAGATATGATGGACGGTAGATTTGTGAAGGAGAGAGAATTTATCATGGTTTATTGTCTATAATTATGGAAGTTGTCAATAAAAAAATTTTTGAAGCTGGGTATGGGGATGCTAGCTGGGTGTGGTGGCACATGCCTTTAATCCCAGCACCCCGAGGCTGAGGTTGGAGGATCGCTGTGAGTTCAAGGCCAATCTGGAACAACAGTGAATTTCATCCAGGTCAGCCTGGGCTAGAGCGAGACCCTACCTCAAAATAAATAAATAAATAAATAAATAAATAAATAAATAAATAAATAAAGGAAAAGAAAGAAAAAGTTAAATAAATTTTTTTAACCTTATCCCAGATCTTCCATTTATACCAGGATCCAAAAATGAGATCCAACTGTGCCCCCCGCGGGTGACTCGCAGCTGAGGGTGTTCAGAAGGCCACATGGATCCCTTACTTCTCTCATTGCTGAGACCAAACTCCCTGACAAGAAGCAGCTCAAGGGAGAAAGGGTTTATGCTGGCGACTGGTCACAGTCAGTCTGCAGTCTGGGAGCAGAGAGAGATGAACACTTGCCATTAGCTTACTTCTCCTTTCTTTAATCTTTTTTAAATTTTATTTATTTTATTTATTTGAGAGAGAGAGAGGCAAGTAGACAGAGAGAATGGGTGCACCAGGGCCTTCAGCCACTGCGAACGAACTCCAGACGCATGCACCACCCTCTGCATCTGGCTTATGTGTGTCCTGAAGCATTAAACCTCGGTCCTTTGGCTTTTCAGGCAAGTGCCTTAATCAGTAAGCCATCTCTCCAGCCCTTCTTTTTCTTAAAAAAAAAATTTACTTATTAATTAATTTATTTACCTATTTATTTGAGAGAAAGAGGGAGAGACAGAGAGAAAAAGACAATGGGCGATCCAGGGCCTCCAGCCACTGCAAAGAACTCCAGCCACATGTGCCACCCTGTGCATCTGGCTTACGTGGGTCCTGGGGAATCAAACCTGGGTCCTTGGGCATTACAGGCAAGCCCCTTAACCGCTAAGCCATCTCTCCAGCCCAAATTAATAAATTTCTAAAATAAAGTTTGTATTAAATATATATAGAGAGAATATGGGTTCTATTGCCTCAAAACAAATGAACTGGATGACAGCTAATAGTTCTTCCAATTTTCAGATCTCAGGTCCCGTGTATTACCCAGTGTGTGGCTGCCTCAGTTCCATACACACAGGCATCCTCCATGTGCTCACCTCAGTATCCGAGTACAAACTCTTTCTGTGTAAACAACTCGGCATGCACCCTCATTCCCCTCCCACTAAAGATTTTTGTCCTCTTTAGCTTGGACAGAACTAAAAGAGCTGTTTCATTAGTGACCTTTTACTCCTCACTGCTGGGAGCAAATGATGACATCTTTTTGGCCCAATGTAACTGATGGGAGATTTATGGAGCAGCTGACAACTGTCAGAGCCAGGCCCAGATCTCCTATGACAATGACCATGGCCTTTCCCTCAGGGAGCATGCTGCTTTTTCCTCCTACCACAAGAGAGGCCTATCTGCCCAGGCATCAGTGAGGTTATTATCCCAACACCCCACCAGCTGCTGCCACCCAATCTGGAGGCCTTAGCTTCTGCTCTTGAGGGATGGCATGTGACAGCACAGGAGTGCGAGTCATCACCCACCGCCGCCCCCGCCCCTTGCTCCAGTTTGGCACCCAGGGCCCTCCCAGAGTAGGAAATCTCATCCAGTACCGTCTCAGTCACAGAGATTTCAGAAATTAGTCACAGGAGGGAGGACAGGCAGAGAGTGGAAGTTTCCTAGAGGAACTGGTAACAGGATCTGGGGTCTTTCACCCACAGGTCACAGCAGCTGAGACTGTCCCCGAGGTAGCGAGGAAATGGTCAAGGATGTTCTCAGCCTCTGTCGTCTTGTCCGTTCTCTCTGCAAAGATACAGCCTCCAACCCAGAAGCCATCTCCTTCATGGGGTCATCTGACTGGTGACTGGTGACTTGGGTCCATCTCATCCCCTCCCCCAGCCTCAGATGATTATCCTGATACCAACTGTGGTAGTTTGAATGTGAAATGTCTCCCATAGTCTCGTGTGTTTATTGGGAGGCGGAGCCTTGCTGGAGGAGGGGTGTTGCCGCAGGTGGACCTTGAGGTTTAGTAGCCCCGCTTACCAGTGCCAGCTAGCTCGGCTTGTTCAGGGATGCCTTCCATCCAGACATTCGACAGCTTCCTGCCTGGGCCATGCTTTCCCCACCACGATGAATCTTCTCCTCAAGGCTATAAGTCAAAATAAGCCCCCTTTTTCTCATCAGCTGCTTTGGGTTGGGTGTTTTGTCCCAGCAATGAGAAGGTAGCTGTGTGACACCCATCAACTACCAGACAGGTGCAAAGGGTGGACCTGGAGCCCAGCGTCCAGCATGGGTCTGAGACCAAGGGCTTCCTTCTAGCCTCACTTCATGAACCATCAAGTAAGATGCATTCTGGGACTCTCTGGCTCTGACGACTTCATCTGTCCTAATCTGCACAGCGTCCAGCGGGCTGCTCCGAACATCACTGACCATGGGGGCAATAAGCAATAGTCATCCAAAAGTGGTGAGATTGTAGCTCAAGGGTAGAGCACTTGCCTGGAAAGCTCAAGGCCATGGGTTCAATCCTCAGTACAGCAAAGTTAGATAAATGATAGGTAGATAGATAAATGATAGATAGATGATCTTGATAGATAAATAATGATAGATAGATAGATAGATAGATAGATAGATAGATAGATAGATAGATATCCTAACCTTTTCGGAAAGAATCAGAAAATCCTAGTAACCCTTCAAGCAAAATGATGTGAGAGATTTTTAAGTCAAAGCTCAGTGATACTCATTAGACTGTAGCAGAAACAAGTCAAATGTCCACCAATAGGAAAGGTTTAATAAAGGAGTCTATTGGTATGGAATACTATGCATCTATTTAAAAGAAAAACCTTGGGTGCAATCGTGTGTGCCTGTAGTCCCAACACTATGGAGACTGAAGTTGGAGGATCACTTGAGCCCAGGAGTTCCAGACTAGCCTAGGCAACATGGTGAGACTCAGCCTCAAACAAACAAATAAACAGATGAAAGAAAAAGGTAGCTCTACCACGTAGGTATTTCCTCTAAACTCTGGACCTGTGTGATTTCTCTAAACTTAGGGTAACTATGGGTGTACCTCTCTTTACTACTCATTTCTCACCTGAACTTCCTGGCTTTTGCTTTGCTACTTTCTCTCTCTTCTTAAGCCATGAGCACTTACTGTCCTAGCTTTCTTCCATGGGGAGGCTTGAGGAGGAGGATGCACCTTCCACACAAATGTGTGTTTCTTCTAAATCCCCCTATCTTCCTTTCTCTCCTGTGACCTGTTCTCAATGCCCACGTGAGTCTGTCCCTCCCTCCCAGCCTAGTCGGCACCAGCTGGGATGGAAAAGAGAGAATACTTACCTTGGGTATTTTTGGACTTGCCTTCTATCTGTGTCATGCTCTGCGGTTCCCTCTCCCTTTGATTATACGTAAGATTTATCTTTGATCTCTGACTCCTTCACTGAAGGGGCTTCTATGTCCAGTCTTCCAGTGTGTGTGGAACTGCCCCGGCCTTGTCCTAGATTTCAATTTCCCCTAACTAAACCTCACAAATTATGATTTCTCCCTAAATAAACTCAATAATTCATAATTTTAAAAAAAGAAGATCAATCTGCACTAACATGGGACACCTCTGAGACAGATTGGTGAAAAAGTCAACTGTAAATCATTACAAAGTGAATAGTCCCAGTTATCTTTCCTTTGTATTTACACATTGACATATATATGTAAATATATGTTTATTATATATGTAAATATATACTTATTATATGTAAATATACATTTATTATATGCAAATATATACAAAATATGCACACATTCCATTTAATTGCACATTGACAGGTTTTATATGTATGCACATATACATATATGTGTACACACATACACACACACACACACACAAGTGTGTATGAGAGAGAAGTGACTAGAATAGCAATGTTAAATAGAAACAAAATGTGAGACCTGGTGCATGCCTTTAATCCCAGTGGTTAAAGCTTCCAGCCTGGGTTTGATTTCCCAGCACCCTCAAAAAGCTGGGCATTCGCTTGCAGATGCAAGAGACCCTAGTGTACCCATATACATAACTCACACAAATAAATCAGTTTGCTTTTGTTTTTTGTTTGTTTGTTTGTTTTTGCTTTGTTGATTTTACAAGGTATGGTCTTGCTCTAGCCCAAGTTGACCTGGAATCTGCTATGTAGTCTCAGGGTGGCCTTGAAGTCCTGGTGATCCTCCAGTCTCTGCCTCCTGGGTGCTGGGATTAAAGACATGTGCCACCACTCCCAGCTTAAATAAGATTTTTTAATTAATTTTGTTTATTTTTATTTATTTATTTGAGAGCCACAGACAGAGAGAGAAAGACCAGAAGAGGGAGAATGTGTGTGCCAGGGCCTCCAGCCACTGCAAACGAACTCCAGATGCATGTGCCCCCTTGTGCATCTGGTTTAGGCGGGTCCTGGGGAATTGAGCCTTGAACGGGGGTCCTTAGGCTTCACAGGCAAGCGCTTAACCACTAAGCCATCTCTCCAGCCCCTTAAATAAAATTTTTAGAAGAATATATTCATTACTTGTGTGAGTTTACGAACAGAACAGCATCTTTAAATGTTTAGAACTAAGAAGCAAATCAGGTGTTGGTTAAAGAAGAACCAAAATCTGCCCAGGACAAGGAAGGTTCCAGGTGGTCCTTAAATTAGGACTCAAAAACAGCTAGTGCATATAATTTTCTCCCAGCCCATCCAATGCTGACAGTGAGCAGCTGACTGGAATCAGTTTCTCACTCCAAACCTGCTGACGCAGACTTGCAGAAGATAGGAAATCCATACACTTCAACTCCTCTCTACCCCAGACCTAGAGAAAAGCTACCTCCTCTTCTTTTAAAATTCTTCTGGAGGGCGAGGGATGTAGCTCAGTGGTTCTCCAGCATGGTGGGGGTGGGGGAATATGACATCTCATTGAATGATGCCCAAACAACCCCCACAGCTAAAAAAAAAACAGGTCACTCTCAGGAGACATGTTAACCCTCCAAATCAGAGAAAGCCCAGTCTGGTGGAGCGGAGCCCATGCGGGGCGCCTAGTACTATTGAGAATGTGAAAGGCAATTTACTTCTAATTCCAACATCTCAGAGAGGGCATTAAGACATCTGAGCTGATCGGGGCTGGGAAGATGGCTCAGAGGTAAAAAGCACTTGCTTACAAAGCCTGTGGGCTCAGGATGCAAAAACTGGTGCAAGCCTCTGGTATTCCTTTGTAGCTAGAGGCTCTGGCATGCACACATGTATGTGTGAGGAAAACATACATACACACACACACACACACACACACACACACGGGCAAATAAACAAAAATAGATTTTTAAAAATCATTTAAGGCCGGATGTGGTGAGGCACACCTTTAATGCCAGCACTCTGGAGGCAGAGGTAGGAGGATCGCCAGGAGTTCAAGGCCACCCTGAGACTACATAGAGAATTCCAGGTCAGCCTGGGCTACAGCCAGAGCTTACCTCAAAAAAAAAATCATTTGAGTTGAAGTTCTTCCTTAAAAGTAAAATTGTGGGCTGGGTGTAGTGGTGCATACCTTTAATCCCAGCACTCCTGAGGCAGAGGTAAGAGGATGGCTGTGAGTTTGAGGCCACCCTGAGACTACATAGTAGATTGATTCCAGGTCAACCTGGGCTAGAGCAAAACCCTACTTTGAAAAAAATTAAAAAGTAAAATTTTGTATGTTTGGTCTTACATTATTTTCTTCCTTCTTTTTTTTTTTTTTACTTTTTTTTGGTGGGGGAGGGTTCAAGGTAGGGTCTTGCCCTAGCCCATACTGAGGCCACCCGGAGCCTACGTTCACTATGTAGTCTCAGGGTGGCCCTGAACTCACAGGCAATCCTCCTATCTCTGCCTCATGAGTGCTGGGATTAAAGGTATGCACCATCACACCTAGCTCTTAAAATATTTTTATTTATTTATTTGCAAGGAAAGATGAGAGAGAATGGGTACAACAAGGCCTCTTGCCACTGCAAACTCAAAACTCCAGACACATGCATCACTTTGTGCATCTGGCTTTATATCGGTACTGGGGAATTGAACCCTAGTCATTAGGCATTGCAGGCAAGTGCCTTAACAGATAAGCCCGCATCCTTCTTCTTTTTTTTTTTTTTTTTTTTTTTTTTCCGAGGTAGGATCTCACTCTAGCTCAGGCTGACCTGGAATTCACTATGTAGTCTCAGGGTAGCCTCAAACTCACAGCCATCTTCCTACCTCTGCCTCCTAAATGCTGTGATTAAGGGCATGTGCCACCACGCCCAGCTTCTGCTTCTTTCTTTTCGTATAAATCAAAGGTCTAATCCATTGAAGAAAGGAGTAGGAAAGGCTGGGGGTGCAATGTTTCTCAGTGAGAGAACACTTGCCTAGCATGTGCAAGGCCCCAGGTCCATCCCAGAATAAATAAAAATAAAAAGGCGGGGGCCTTTAATCCCAGCAGAGGTAGGAGGATCACCGTGAGTTCGAGGCCACCCTGAGACTACATAGTGAATTCCAGGTTAGCCTGAGCTAGAGTGAGACCCTGCCTCGAAAAGAGAAAAAAAAAAAAAAGGCATATTCTCAGTAGTGTAGCATTTTCATTTACGTGTTGTGGTGACTTGAATGTGAATGCATCCCACCCCCCATAGACTTGGGTGTTTTACTAAGCTTGTAACTTGGGTCTCCAGCCACCTGGCTGGAGGAGGTGTCACTAGGGGAAGATCCTGGGATCCAGTGCAAAGGTGTGCTTGGGGGCAGATCTGATTCCTGCCCAGGGTGCATGGAGCAGCTTTGTGCTCTGGTGGATGTGTGTGCTAGTATTTCGCTTGCTGCCGGTTTTTTTTTTTTATATTTTATTTTTATTTATTAGCGAGAGAAAGAGAGAGGGAGGGAGGGAGAATGGGCATGCCAGGGCCTCTAGGCACTTCAAATTAACTCCAGCTGCATACGCCACCATGTGCATCTGGCTTACCTGGCTACTGGGGAACTGAACCTGGGTCCTTAGGCTTCGCAGACAAGTGCCTAAACCACTAAGCCATCTCTCCAGCCCCGCTGCAGTTTTTCTGTCTGTTTGGATCTATGGAAGTCAGCAACTTCTGCCGCTGATGGAGCTTCTCCTAGATTTGTAAACTGACTTACACCCATTTCCTCCATAAACTGTGCCTGGTTTGGGTGGTCATCCCAGCGTGTGGCACTGACTACGGCACACGTGCACAGCATATTTCACGTGCCTTGTTCTCGCTGAACATCTGAGAGGGTTTGAAGGAAAGAGTAAGGGAGAGAAATTCACATTTATCTTGAGATTAGATGGGAATCATAAACAACTCCCCAGCCACTGATAAGGTGGTAGTGGTACTCTTCTAATGTTTAATACTATCATTTTAATTGGCAAATTATAATTGCATACATGTATAAGGCTACAATGTGATATTTTGACAAGTATATACAATGTGAAATTAGATCAAGCTAACATACCTTCCACTTTGCCTATCTGTCATCTTTTATAGTTGAATATTTAAAAATTAACTCTTAAGAGACTGATTGAAAAGAGGACAGGATATGATGGAGAATGGAGTTTCAAAGGGGAAAGTGGGGGGAGGGAAGGCATTACCATGGAATACTTTTGATAATCATGGAAATTGTTAATGAAAAAAAATTGAAAAGGGGGGGGCTGGAGAGACAGCTTAGCGGTTAAGCGCTTGCCTGTGAAGCCTAAGGACCCCTGTTAGAGCTCGATTCCCCAGGACCCATGTTAGCCAGATGCACAAGGGGGCGCACGCGTCTGGAGTCCGTTTGCAGTGGCTGGAGGCCCTGGCGCGCCCATTCCCTCTCTCTCTCTGGCCCTCCCCCTCTCTCTGCCACTCTCAAATAAATAAATAAATAAATAAGTAAATAATTTGAAAAGAAAAAAATAAAATATTTTAAAAATAAAAAAATTAACTCTTAATAATTTTGAAATGTATAATGTTGCTATTGAAGTATGTCCATGATGCGTATGTAATGATGCGTGCATCATTACATGATGCGTGCATCATTACAGCACATTTGAATGATATATTACATGAGATGCTGTCATAATGCAGTATTACATAACCAATTTTAGTAATAATACACTCATGTTTGGTTAATAAATTAGACACTATACCATATCCATACTGCTGCGCAGTAGACCTCAAAACGCATCCCTCCTTCCTGTCTGAAACTCTGTATCCTTAGATGAACAGTTCCCCGTGCTCCCGAGAAGCAGGTCTTCACAGTCTCTTCCCTTTCCCTTCTCACAGTCTCTGCCTCCACCCAGCCACGTGAACTGATTAAAGGAAGGTTCCCCAGCTCGCTGGAGTTGGAAACAAGCAGATGATCTGATAATCTTTAATAATCTGAGGCCCATTCTCCTTCCGGGGCACCTGGCTGCTGTCAGTCTCTGCGTGGGAGAGAGAGGGAGGAGAACGGGGTGGAGGTCTGAGAGGGGAGGGAGGGAGAGGGGAGGCGGAGGGAGGAAGGGGGTGCATTTTCCCTTCTGCAGCTTGGAGCGGCTCTCACAGGGGAGGTGATAAAGCTGTATATACACTCTCCCAAACTTGGGAACTTTGGAAAATTTGCTTCCCTCCTCTCCTCTCCTCTCCTCTCCTCTCCTCTCCTCTCCTCTCCTCTCCTCTCCTCTCCTCTCCTCTCCTCTCCAATTCCTTTAGCTTTCTTCTCTCGCAGTCTTTCCTCTTTCCCTCCTGCCCTCCCCTTCCCTCCAACAACCAGGAGCATGAGTTGAGGGCCCTCCGTTCTCTGCCAGGCAGTCTCTTCAGGCAGAAGGTCAAGATTAGGTGCACGACAGTGAGAACCACAGGCTGGTGAGAGGCGAGCAGCCCCATTAATGATCTGTCCAGATGTTCCTGAGGTTGTGGAAAATCTGTTGGTGCCGCTCCGCCTGCGGCTCGCTGGGGCTCTTGGAGAGACAGGGAGCCTCTGGACTCTGAGGAAAGACAGGCTTGGGCGCTCACCACAGAAACCTGAGAAGATGCTTGTGGTCCCTGGCCCAGTCTGCGCTCCCTCCAACTCAAGGATGCTGCAGGCATCAGCTCCCCGGGAGAGAGCAAAGTTGACAGGCCAGCTGCTGAAGTTTTGTTTTGCTGCTTTTGTTTGTTTTTGACAAGATCTTATGGGGCTCAAACTTACTGATTTCAAACTTTTTATGTAGGGGAGGATGACCTTGAACTTCTGATCCTCTTGCCTGGACCTCCCTAATACTGAATTAATAGGCTTATGCCATTACACCCAGTTTGTGTGCTTGCCAAATCCTTCTCTCTCTCTTCAGCAGGCCTGAGCTTGCAGGTGCTATAGCCCTTACTTCTCCTGGTGTGTCTCTGAGTCCCTGAGTTCCTCAAAGGGGGAGATGAGCTAGTAGGTTATATAGAGGCCCCATCTAAGCCTGAATCAAGACCTCCCACACCCACACCCCCACCACCTATTCAAAAGACTGAGGCAAGGGGACTGTTTGGTTTGGGCCAACCTGGGTAGCACAGTGAGACTGAGACCTGGTCTCTTAATACTTTCAAGTCCTTGGTCCCCGTGTGTGGGATCAGGCACTCGCTGTCACAGGTACGCCCCTGGTCCCATGTGTCCATCAGCAACCTTTAAGTCCTATGCACTTACATTTTTATTGCGGCCCACGAGATGATCTCACGTGGAATTTTCCACTTGTGGCATCACGTTGGCACTCAGGCTGTTTCCAGCCTTGTGTAGATGCCCCAGCCTGGGAGATGAGATGCCGCAGCAGCACGGGAGAAGGAGGTGACCCACAGCAACTCCAAGCGCGGGTGGCCTCATAAACACACGCATTGTCAGACACGGGGTCTGCCTGCTGTGCAGTGAGATACACTGTGGTGCTCAAAATCCGGCAAAACTGGGCAGGTGAGATGGCTCAGTGTCTAAAGACTCTTGCTCGAAAAGCCTGGGGTTCAGTTCCCAGCAAGCATGTAAAGCCTGAGGCAGAAAGTGAAGCACGCATCTGACATTCATTTGCAGAGGCAGCAAGAGACCAGGCAGGCCCACACACAACACAACACACACAACACACACACACTTTTTTGTTTTGTTTTGTTTTGTTTTGTTTTGTGAGGTCGGGTCTTGATCT
Source organism: Dipus sagitta (assembly GCA_036346955.1). Lineage (NCBI taxonomy): Eukaryota > Metazoa > Chordata > Mammalia > Rodentia > Dipodidae > Dipus > Dipus sagitta. The sequence continues at coordinate 42,362,906 of CM070777.1, read as the reverse complement.
AGCCCAGGCTGACCTGGAATTCACTATGTAGTCTCAGGCTGCTGGCCTTGAACTCATGGCAATACTCCTACCTCTGCCTCCTGGTCTACAAATAAATACTTTTTTTTATAGAAAGCTAAACTAAACCGAGCTTGATGGCGCACGCCTTTAATCCCAACACTTGGGAGGCAGAGGTAGGAGTATCGCCATGAGTTCAAGGCCATCCTGAGACTACATAGTGAGTTCTAGGTCAGCCTGGGGAGAGCCTACCTTGAAAAACCAAAAAAAAAAAAAAAAGAAGAAGAAGAAAAGAAAAACTAAACTAATCTATGTTTAAAGTTAGAATAGCACCAGGTGTAGCATTATACAGATGTATCTGAGTCAGAAAAATTGAGAGTTCTAAGATAGTCTGAACTATGTAGCTAGACAGCATCCCAAAACAAAACAGAAACAAGAACTTAGAATAGTGATTACCCTGGGGTGGGGAAGCCAGGGGGCGGGGTTCTAAGTACTAGTACTTCTCTGTTTCTTAACTTACTGCTAGTCACCTGGGCTCAGTTTGGGGCAAGTCATGGGTCTGTACACTTTTGTTTTGGTTTGGTTTTGGTTTTTTTTTGAGGTAGGGTCTCACTCTAGCCCAGGCTGACCTGGAATTCACTATGTACTCTCAGGGTAGCCTCGAAGTCATGGTGATCCTCCTATCTCTGCCTCCCGAGTGCTGGGATTAAAGGTGTGCGCCACCGCGCCCGACTTGTACACTTTTCTTATTTTATGCACTTTTGTGTGGGAATACAAAGTTCCCCCCAAACTACAGAGGCTGCACAGTCACTGTGGTGTACAAAGAGGGGACCTGTGGCCTGCTGGCTCTCAGAGGGGGACTGGACGATCACAGCATGAATCACAAGAACTAGGAATGTTACTTTCTTATGCTAAATACCATCTCCCAGAGACACTGTGGGGAACTCCCTAGGGTCACATAGCCCCACCTCTCTACTGTTCGGTTCCACTTGCCTTCAAGAAAAGGTCTACCTACCAGCCTACCTGCCTAGAGAGGTCCATCCAGGGAAGACCTACACCAGAACATCCTTGGCTGTTTCCTTTTCTCTCCATCTCCCACCCTACATTTGTTACGAGAAATCCTGGGCTGGTGGAGGACTGGAGGGGGTGGGGGAATGGTTCAGCAGGTAAAGGTGCTTGCTTACAAAGCCTCTCCAGCCACCCACATAAAACAGGACACAGATGTTCCTTTGAGGTGTAATACAGATGCAGGAGTAGCACCATGCATGCACTACTCCTGTATCTGTATTATACCGCGCGCGCGCACACACACACACACACGCAAATAAATAATGTTTTTTAGAAAGTAAGGGCTGGAAAGATGGCTCAACAGTTAAAGGCGCCTGCTTGCAAAGCCAGCTGGGGCTTAATTCCCCAGCCAGACTGGCATTCGTTTGCAGTCACAAGAGACCTTGGTGCATCTGTACATCGGTATACACACATGCAAATAAGTAAATAAATAAAATAGATTATTTTCAAAGAATAAGAAAAGAAATCCTTGTAGTAAATGCTAATTCAAGTGCACTCAAAATGCAGCATTCTGCCTGGTGGACTGGGGAAGCCCAGGAGACAATGGCCACCACACCAGAATATCTCAAGAGGACAGAAATGACGCCATTCAATTATTTGGTCCCAGAACAGATTGGAGATGTCCAGCTCTCAGCCTGCCAGGCACGGGGACACAGAACTCACCATGTGAGAAAATACAGCTAGCCCAACTTTCGTCCTCCACCGTCCTTTGGCTATGGCTAGGAACCAAATTCCCTTGCTTTTTTCAGTTGGGGCTGAGAGAATATAGACAGAGCACAGTGAGAGGAAAGACCGAGAGAAAAAGGAAGGTTCGGAGTTGTCAGTATATATATATATGTATATATGTATATATATATGTATATATATATATATACATATATACATATATGTATATATATACATATATACATATATGTATATATATTAATAATATATTATTATATTATATATTAATGTTAATATTTTAATATATTAATGTATAATATATAATATATATTAATTAATTAATATATATTAATTTTGAAAAGGAAGATTCAGGAAAACCTCATCCTCACCAGGAGGGAGAGCATGGATGTGTCCCTACTTCGTTTCTTTTAAAAAAAAAACTGCTATTTTTGATAAACAGACCCTGATAAATGATAAGCTAGATTTTCCCATGGCCTGAATTCCCCCTCCACCCCCCCACCCCCCCCCCACCCCGTCTGTGTTTTGGTGGGTGGTCCTCTCTCAGCAGTTGCTGTAATCCAGAATTATCCTGGGCAATTTGGAAGACAGCAAGTCTGTAATGAAGCTAAGTAATAGTCCACCCTGCTCCTAGTTCCTCAGCCCTGCGGGTCGTTATGAAGCTGGAAATAAGGGAACTTGGACATCCGATGTTATCAACGTGGCTGTTGGGCTCATGCATGATTATAGGCTATTTTTCCTTTAAAATTTTTTTGTTTATTTTTACTTATTTATTTGAGAGCGACAGACAGAGAGAGACAGAGACAGAGAGACAGAGAGAGAGAGAGAAAGAGGCAAATCGATAGAAAGAGAATGGGTGCCCCAGGGCCTCCAGCCACTGCAAACAAACTCCAGACGCCTGCGCCCCCTTGTGCATCTGGCTAAAGTGGGTCCTGGGGAATTAAGCCTGGAACCCGGGTCCTTGGGCTTCACAGGCAAGCACTTAACTGCTAAGCCACCTCTCCAGCCCCTATTTTTCCTTTTAAATTTTTATTTACTTAGGTGAATTTATTTATGTATTTATATGTGTGCATGGTTGTACCCCGGAGTACCTGCATGCTCCCAAATGTCAGGGTCTCTTGTCGCTGTAAACAAATACCCATCCGGCTTTACCAGGGTAACTGGGAACTGAGCCCCAGGCCTGAAGGCTTTGCAAACAAGTGCTTTTAAACACTACACTATCTCCCAACCCCTCTTCTTTCTCTCTCTCTCTCTTTCTGAATATAGAAGAAGAAAAATGAAAGGGCTGCTTAGACACTGAAGAGGCCTACAGGAAGGTTGAGGTGTTCAGGGAACACTGGGCTCAGGGCCTGGACTGCACATCTCCTTGGAGGGTTCACCACGGGGAAAGGAAAACTGGCTACCGGGGTCCACTGGGCCTTGGCTAGGTCTGTAAGACCAGCCGGGTGGCACCACCTACCCATTGCCCTCCCTGTGGCTGTATGCACCAAGTCAGCCCTACCCTGGTTCTTTGTAAGCTGGAAGTGGAGCTGCTGGGGGGATTCCGAGGCCCACCTGACCTGGGAGCTGTCACTCCCTCCAATACAAGTTGCCTGCAGGCCGTGGAAACCTTGGGCCCAGTCTGCGTTTCTGAAAATGCAAAAGTCTCCCTTCCAAGGATGAGCGTGGTTGTCTTCCAAGAGCAAGGATATCTATCCGCAAAGCCACCCAGGCACCGCAAGCAACTAGCCCACAGCCCAGAGAACTTGTTTCCATAATTACAAAATAAATAAATAAAAGAGCAGACGCCCTCTCCTGAGACATACACCGCAGCGATTTCCCCACGGAGCCCCTAGAACCCTCGCCCCCCACAGCCACCTCTCCTCCCTACCCTCCAAGGACCCCCAAAGAGCTATCTGAGCCCCCAACGAAGGGAGCAACGGTTGACCCCGAGCGGAAGGGCCCCAGTCTGGGTCCTAATGCGGGTGGCGTCTCCCTTGACAGGCAGCGTTTGGGGACAACAGCGGGGACAGGAGATAAGATGACATACCAGAGCAGATTTGGTGCGGGCGCTGATACTCGCCGTTGGACAGGAAACGCGGAGCTATTTAAAAGACCCTATCGATTACTTTATCTTTCCCCAGAGGAAAGCTTCTTGCCGAGAGACAAGTGATGTCCCCTACCTAAAGATACAAGGCCACACAACAGGGGGGGGTCTGCAAAGGCGACGTCCAAATAGGGCTCTGGGAGATCTAGGCTGCGTTCACACGGTGGGGAGCTCCAGGAGCTAGTCTAGGGGGGGGGGATGCGGGGGACAGCAGGATCCAGGGGCAGCAGGGCCGCTTCCTTCACTCTGTGACCCGGCTCTATGCTCTTAAAATTGTTTCCTCGTAGCACCCGCAGCCCAAAGGGTGGCCGCGCACTTGAGAAACGCGGCCGCTGAATTCCGCAAGATAACGTGTCCCAAACGTAAATGGCCCCCGTTGTGTCCCTTTTTAAAGGCTCCAAGGCCTGCGTGCGCTTAAAGCGTGGCGTGTGTCAGCAAAACCCTTCAGGCTGCGCTCATTTCGCGTCTGCGTCCCCGCGTGTGGCCAATTTGTCCAGAGACAGGATGCTCTCCGCCAGGGTCGCTGAGGGTCCCCAGTTTGCTCCCTCCCGAACCCCACCCCCCAACCCCTCGCAGCTTGCTGGACTCCTGGTCCCCCAGCACCAGAGCCCCGGGGAGGTGGGGGGGGGGCTCTTAATAGACACTGATCGAACTGAACCATGTGCAATCAAGGGTTTTTTCCTTCCCCGGGCGTCCATCGGCCCTTGCTTGTACCAGTTCACAACATGCGAGTCCCAGCGCCGGGAATTTTTGCACCACGTTGGAAGACCACAAGACCTGGAAGGAACGAAGGTGAGAACGGAGGAAAGGCGGCGATTCTGGACGGGCCAATTCCAACCTGGATTCCACGCGGCCCGCAGCAACCCCAGTGAGCGCGGGGGGCTGGAGGCCGCCGTGAAGTGGACCGTCCACGTCCCCGGGAGGATGCTGGAACCGCATCCCGCCGCGCCGCTGCAGACCCGGCCGAGCCCACCGCGCTTCGGGTCCGTCCCTCAAGCCGAGCGCCAGCCACGGAGATGCTGCCCAGCGCCGGAGGCTCGTGAGGTCCAACGCCCCGCGCAGACGGAGACTAGCCCTGAAAACAACATCGTTCCCCCCTGGTCATCCTTTCCTGAAATGTACCAGCCCTAAACCTCCTGCGACGAGACCCCGAGGAGCTGAAACCGCAGCCTCCTTCTCCCCGGGAATGGGGTTGGCTGCTGGGGGTCTGCAGCCGTCGGGGCGGCTGGGTGGGGGGTTGGGGGGGAAGGTCGCGGGCGCTGGCGGAAAGAGCTGGGAAATGAAGGCGAAATTGATCAACGCGAAGCCAGAAAGCGGCCGCTCCCTCGGTCCTAACAAGCCTTCGCGTGAATTTTTAAAGCCAGGCGTACGCAGAGACCAGAGGTAAACGCGGTTTTAGAAAACACACCGGCTGCGAACGCACGAGAAAAGCGGCCGCAACCAAGACCCAGAAACAAAAACCTGGCAGCCTCCCTCAGAACTTAGGTGGCTGGTGGCGATCCATCCTACAGTAGGGCAAATTTGCAATAAACAAACACAAATAAATAAATTTGGCAGAAAATATCTTTAGGAGGTCTTTTTTTTTTTTTTTTTTAAAGCCAGTGACAGTCTTCATGCGGATTACCTGGAAAGGAACAGCGGGGGAGTCTTTTGAGATGATGTCATAGTTCTCTTATCTTGATTAGTACGGTCTATGCACAAGCTTATCCGTGGGTCCAGACTCGTGGAACTGCTGCTTTTGCTCCAGGTGCATTTATGTTTCAATAAAGTGGATTGGAAATGCATCATTTGCCAAGTACACAGGAATCCTTGAGTTTCAACCGCCAGCTCGGAAGAAACAAACAAAAACTCAAAATAAGCCTTTGAGTGAGGTAACGGGGAGCTGAGGGTGACAGACACGCTCTTTTCCTTTCTTCTCTGTTTTGTACTGCATCTGTTGTTCGGGTTTTGCCATTCAAGATTTATACGAAATTGTTACGTCATTCGGCTAATCATAATCTTTTGTAAAGAAACCTAACGAAGAAAGACTAGGGAAATAAGCTTACATTGTAGGAATTTAAGAAAATTTATATTTTAAAAAAAAATGCCAAAGCCACAAAATTCTCTGGAAAAGGACCTTAGCATTCAGCTGTTTTCTTTAGTTTTTGTTCATGTGTTTACCATGAGCAAGAAAGGGGCACCAGGAGTTTTCCAGGCGCTCGTGTGTGACCTATGCGGTTGTCATCTGCTCTAGGAGAGTACAACAATTCTGCCTGGGCAGCGCGGCGGAAGACCCAGCCACCACCGTCAGGCCTCCGCAAGCAGAGTCCCGCTTCCCCCAGGCTGAAGGCTTCTCTACTGGGGAAGGCCAGTGGGCATGCTCCGGGCACACAGGTCTCTCCTGGGGGCGAGGGTAAGAGGGCTGGCTGTTGCCCCTGTGTGGCTGGCAAAGAGTCTGTGACCACAAAGAGTCCCCACTGTGTCTGGGGAGAGCAAATATGAAGTACTTCTCTTTACTTCTCCCTGAACCCCAAATAGGAAGTGCTTCACAATCCTTTCAGTACATTCCAGCTCTGGTTGGGGGTTCAGACTGTGTCAGAGAAGCACCTAGACGCTGGCCTTATGGAGAAGCCCGGACAGTAGGAATAAGACTGGGCATCAGGAGAGCTAGGAACTTCCAGACCTCTCGCCTGCCTGGGGCCATGCCTGCATGGGGTGACCATACCTGTGGGCTAACCTCACCTTCCCACTCAAATCCCATTGGGACCAGCCTCCTTAGTGCATTGACTAATGTCGGGGGGAGTTGTATTCCAGTGATCCCCACCAAGGCCGTGGCCTGCCTCCACATGGGGTCCTGGACCAAAGCATTCATCGGAGAGAAGCTGGAAGACCGGTGAAATCCTATTTCCAGATCATGCTGTGCAAACCCACCCTCAACACCCCTCTCGGAGCCTCTCCTGACAGCTCTGCTCAGCTCTCTCCTACCACTGGTGATCCCCACACCTTTAGAGAGATTTAGTTTGGATGGTGTCTTGGGCTGTCAGCCACAAACTGTACGCATCTTTGGTTTTAAAATTCCAGGATGCCAAAAAGGCCCCCAAATTTGTTTTTTAACTGGAGTTCTGGACTAGATATTTCCACAGCTCCAAAAGTTAAAAAAAAAAAAAAAAAGAAAGAAAGAAAAAGAAAAGAACAGAACCTCCCAAAAAAGCAGTGTAAGAGCTGGGGAGATGGCTTAGCAGCTAAAGGCACTTGATTGTTAAAACTGCCAGCCCTGGTTCAGTTCCCCAATACCCACATAAAGCCAGATGCACAAAGTGGCACATGTGTCTGGAGTTTGTTTGCAGTGACAAGAGGCCCTGGCATGCCCATGTGTCCCCCCCCCCCTCTCTCTCTCTCTCTCTCAATTAAATAAATAAAAATATTATTAAAGCCCTTTTAAAAATTGTAATGTAGGGCTACAGAGATGGTTCAGCTGTTAAAGTGCTTGCATGCCATACCTAATGGCCCACGTTCAATACCTCAGTATCCATGTAAAGCCAACTGCACAAAGTGGTGCATGTATCTGGAGTTCATCTGCAGTGGCCAGAGGCCCTGGTGCACCCATTCATTCTCATTCTCATCCTCATTCTCATTCTCATTCTCATTCTCTCTCTCCCCTTGCAAATAAATAAAATATTTTTAAAGTGTAATGTGCATGTAAAGTGTAATGTTTTCTTCCTAGAAGCTTCCTTTAATATTTTCTTCGCCCTTTAAAAATAATCCATAAACTACACATGACGGCTCATGCTTATAATCTCAGCTCTTGGAAAGCTGGGACAGAAGGATTGCTGAGTTCAAGGCCAGTTTGGGCTACAAAGTAAGTTTGAAGGCTGTCTGGCCCACATGAGACCCCTTCTCAAAACAAAACAAAACATCCAAAAATTTGTAGTATAGCTCAGTGGTAAAGCACCTGCCTACCATGCACAAGGCTCTGGCTCAATCCCCAGCACTGGAAAGAAAAAAGGAAAGAGGGAAGGGAGAAATAAAGGCAGGAAGGAGGAAGAAAGGAAAGAAGGAGAGACGGAGGGAAGAAGGGTCCCAATTTAAAATTTTTACAACTTTGTTTCTAATATAGCCCAAAGTATATTCATAAGAATGCATATAAATATAACAAATTCTTCTTTATGTCAGCAGATAGTCTATGCTGGTCATGTAACATAATTTTAACCAGTTCCCTAAGATGAACAAACTGAGTTATTTTTTAAAAAATATTTTAGATCTTTAAACCGCAAGGGAGACATTTTATTGGCATACGTGTGCACATGCCTGCAGAATACAGTCCTAGAAGTGAAAATATCTGTCTAACTGGCCTGTGCATTTTACATGTGGACAGTACCAGATGGCTCCAGAGCGGCATAACCAGCCAAGTCCCATCTCTCTCAACGACACGGAAGATGACTACACAGAGTCACTGTCAAATCAGCCCCAAGGCCTGAGGGGTGCTGACAAACCCTCCGCCGCTGAGCCACGTCCCTGCTCCAAATAGATGTGTGGATTGTTTTCTCTAATTTTGCTCAACTTTATTTTGTTTATTTACTTACTGATTTATTGGGAAGATAAGTAAATCAAGCCTCTTGACTTTGTGAATGTAGTACATAAAAGCATTTGCCTCTTAGTTTTAATTTGTATTTCTTTACTTTTCTTTATTTTCCCCCTTGCTCTCCCCCCTCCCACTCCCGTTTTTGTTCCAACGAGGTTCTGCTTGTCTTGGTCAATTTTTCAATAATTTTTTAATATTTTATTTTTATTTATTTGAGAGAGAGAAAAAGGCAGGTAGAGAGAGAGAGAGAGAGAGAAAGGTACCAGGGCCTCTAGCCACTTCAGCTGCATGCACCCCTTTGTGCATCTGGCTTATGTGGGTCCTGGGGAGTCATACCTGGGTCTTTTGGCTTTGCAGGCAAGCGCCTTAATCACTAATCCACTTCTCCAGCCCCAATTTTTTAAATCATTTTGTTGAGCCATTTTTCTTATTAATTTACCACAATTCTCTCATTATTATGAAAATTCAGCTTATTGTGCATTTCCTGCATTTCCTCTCTGGGTTTTCTCTTTAATTCTATTTCTGGTATTTTTTGCTATGAAAAAAAGTTTTTATGCAATCTTATGTGGTTTCTCAATCTTTCTTCTCATCTACCCTCTAAAATATGCAAACATTCCAAAATTATATAAGCCGTAGCATTTTGACGTTTCATTTTCTAGGTTGAAATTTTAGTCTATGTGAGACTAGGACAGCTTGAAGCCTTGATCACAAAAGTTCCTTAGATGAACAGCAGGCAAAAATTGCCAAGAATAAGTGACCACTTGGTGCTCAGCCTCAACCAGGACATCTGGACCACACACTCCAAGGTTCAGGGAACCTCGTGGAAGAAGGGGCAGAAAGAATTTATAAGAGCAGGAGGATGGGGAGGAGGACTAAGAAATACTGTCCTCTGGATAGATGTGCTGTTGTACTCATGAGCTCATAGCAGCTATGGTTTCCTGCACAAGACTGAGCCTGTCAGTGCATCACCGTCGATGGGGGGAAGGGCCCATGAGACCCCTCACCTCTCAGAATAGATAATGCCAGCTAATGGTCACTGGGAGAGGGGAGTCAGATTCATTAGTGGAGTAGCTCCTGATAAGCTGCCCATTTCCACAGTACATGACCTTCCACTCATGATCATGCAAGCAACTGTAACAACTCAATGGACAAAAAGTTAAAAAGAAAGAAAAAAAGAGAAACAAAGAACAAAAGGAAAAAAGGCATGTACGTAAGATGGGGGTTAATGGGGAAGAAGGCGTTAATGGGATAAGAAAGTAATTGGACGGAAGAAGATTATATATATGTAAAAATGAAAAAATAAAGTTTAATCTATGTAGAATTGAATACATTTGGTATAAGAATAATCCATCAGGTGTCCATTTCCATGCTTACAGACAATGTTCAGGGGGCTGTTTCTTGTTTTAGCCAGTTTTACATCAGGGGCTAGAAACCATCCACACTTCACACACTCCCCATCATTGCTCAGGTGAGATCAATACCAGCCAGGGATGTTTCCCCAGCACAGCACAGCATAGCTGGAAAGAGACCTTAGATACACCAGTGCCCCAAAGGAGAATCACCCAGAGCTGGGGCCAGGAGGTACTCAAGGTCAATCCATTGGCGAGAAAAGCAAAACCAAACCAGCCAGGTTCTTTCTTTCCACCTCCTTCAGAGCCTATTAGGGGCTGTGCATGCTCAAGTGCTTGGTGGGCACCCAGTCTGTGTGAGTGAAGATTGGTGGAAATCAGGCCCAACAGGGAGGAGACTGAAAACTGAGTGGAAATCCTGATCTACCCTTATCCTACACACACACACACACACACACACACACACACACACCTGCCCTTCCCTTCTGTGGTCCTAGGACCTTGTTATGACTGAGCAACTTCACAAGACTGTACCTTGAGAGTGGGACCTTGGGTACACGGAGTTGGCATTTCTAAGGCTGTGCTCAGACAACCCAGAAAGCTGGCCTGGATACATAATTTGTGGGTGCAGCACAAAATGAAAATCTGGGGTCTTGTTATAAAAAATGACTGAGAATTTCAGTGCAGCCAGATCAGAACATAACCCGTGTGACTGCACGGGTTGCTCTCCATGACCCCAGCCTTGGGGGGAAAATAGGGTGAGTTTTGAAGTGAAGAGAAGAAAAGGTCTTCCCAGGTCCCTGCAGGTTTAGACCAGAAGGTAAAAGTAGGCTGGGGTTATTCATAATAGCCAAAAGGTGAACACAGCCCAAATATCAACCCACTGACGCATAAACAAATGTGGGATTTTCTTACAGCAGAATATGATCCAGCCATTAGAAAGAACTATGTATTGAAAAATGCTAGAGCTTGAATGGACCTTGAAACCAGTATGCTAAAATGAAAGATGACAGACAGGAAGGTTACGTATTATGTGACTCCGTTTGTGTAAAACGCACAGGAGAAGCAAATCCACAGAGGTAGGAAGTAGATTAGTGGTGGTGAGGGCTAGGAAGATGGGGGATAGTGGGGGCTAGTGAGTAAAGATTTCAATTTTCTTTTAGGAGTGACTAAATATCCTAAGATAGATTGTGGTAGTGATGGGTCCGCTCTGTGCGTATAATAAAAATCATCCAATCATATAAATGGGTAAATTGTATAGTGAGAGAATTAATTATATTTTAAAGCTGCTCTCAAAAGCAAATAAGGAGGGAGTGAGCTGCCCCCCTTTCGTGTTTTTCCCTCCCCCCCCTCTTTCTCTCTCTCTTTCTTTCTTTTTCCAATAATTCTCTTGGGCCTCACCCCCCCCCCCAGTGCTCTTTTCTTTTCTGGGCGGGGCTGTCTTGTTTTCGCACCCTCTTGACACTTCACAACAGTCCCAGCTCTGAGTCAGTCTTGGGTTGAAATCCCGACATCCCGCCGTCACATCTGTGTGACCTTGAACAAGTCACTCCACTTTTCTGAGCCAAGCTCAGCCCCCAACTCTGACGATCACGGGATCCACGAGCTGCTCAATAGATCGCTAGGGGTGCAGGGGGTGTCGGCAGACACCCAGGCCCAGTTAAGAGAGGCTGGTTTGGCACGGGCTGGAGCCCCCCCCCCCTTGTCCACCTCCGGGACCAGCGCGGAGCCCCGTCCGCACCCCAGTCCCAGGCGGGCAGGAAGGCCTCGGGCGGGCGCAGGGCCTGGGCGCAGCCGCCGCGGCTCATCCATCAGCGGGACGAAGAGCAGAGTCGCGCTCTCGGCCCACTGTTTGCTTTCTCGCCAATTATTGCCGCGCCGCAGCCCCTTTGTTGATACAGTAGTCCGAAAAAGTGCTAATGTTCATTTATCAGGGGGCCCGCCGGGGACTCCCACGAGTTGCGATTCTTCCCAAAATATAAACACGGAGCGAGCGTCCCAGACAGAAACCCCCATCCGCTTCCCCCGCGCGGGCCCGGAGCGAGGCGTTGTTGAAGATAAAGTCGCGGATAACGCCGCCTGTCTCCAAAGGACGTCTCCCCGGCGCATTAATGACAAGCCGGGCGATAGTTCCAGCTTATCTTTCAATTAATCATATATACCTTGCGCGGCCGGCGCTCCTGATTGAAAGAAAAGGGAGGGTTGGCTCAGGCTACGCCAATCGCTTTTCAATTAATAAGAATTTATTTACCGCAGAACCCGCGCAGGAGCTCCCCTGGAATTTGAAAGCACCAAGTCTTTAAAAGGCAAAGAAATAGATGTGCAGATTCTTTCGCTCTTCTCCAGGCAGGATCCTTTCTCTGGCTAAAGGCTGTTTGTTTGTCTAGTTAGGTCTATCAGAGCGTGGCCTAGAGCGGCAGCTTGGGCCCACCACCCTAAGGAGCGAAATGCATGCGCCCCTGTTTGGGGCAGGAGAATCAAGTTTCTGGACACCCCGTCCCCAATCACTACGATTTCTATTTAAAGAAAAAAAAAAACTATATTTTTTTTTGTTTTTGCTGCTCCTTGGAAACAACGAGTTGGAAAACTCTTTGGGACATTTCTCTGCAGAAACCAGTCAGGATAACCCCAACTGCTGTTTGGCGTATGTCACCCATTTTATTATGCTTCCTCGCCCCAGGAAGAAAGGCCGGAGCCTTTTCTGTTACCAAGAAAAATTATTGCCAGATTTGTGAAGGGCTGCAGGGGGTGGAAAAGTCACTGATTTTTGTCCAAATAAGAAGGGTTGGTTTCCTTCCGCTTTCATGACTCCTGACCACAGAGCCATCAGTTCTGCGAGCCCTGGTATCAGAAAATAGATAATAAATCTTTGCCATCTTAATTTGCAACGGAAATGCTGATTTTTTCCCCCTCCAGAACTATCTTTAAAAAAAAAAAAGAAAGAAACCCAGGGATCCCGGATACAGCCTCGATGTCCCCCCATTAAACGGTAATATTTCAGGCGACGGTTCACAACTAATCTTTCAAACTGTCATCGCAAGCCGGCAGGCCAGCCAATTCACTTAACAGCGCTCCCAGGACCCTCGCTCGCAGCTCTTTTCAGCAAGACGTTTAATTGAATCGGATGTGGCTCGTTTGCCATACATCACCGCCTGAGTGATAGGCATCCTCCTCAACTCCCAAAATACAATCATCTCCAAAAGTGAGGAGGGAGCGAGGCTGGGCCAGTTTAAAGCAGTAACAGTAACACGACCAAAAGTGTGGCAAGGAAGGACCCCCAAAGAGTCTGTGGCGCGCCTCTAGAGAGAATGGGGTTGTGGGCGGAGGAACGGGGAGGGTGAGAAGAATTCCTGGGGTTTGTGAGTCCTACATCTGGGAAAAAAGTCATTCCCCCCCAAATCAGGTAATGATCCCAGAACACCACTCAAAAGCCTGAGCCGAGGTCTAGCCGTAGTGGGTGGCTTGGGACTGAAAAGCTGACTCAGGCCTCGCTTCATTGACCTCACTGAGGCTTAACTCCTTTCCCCCTCACCCAAAGGCCCCAGGCCTTGGGAGTTTGGGTTTTGATGAGAGGCAGGAACTACCCAGCACTCATTTCACCCTCATCCTGACCCATGGAAACAGGTTTCTGACCCGCAGCAACAGCCACCTGTGTTGGACAGACCCAGTTCTATCCGTCTGCGCAGGCTCAGGATGAGAGTGACATTGTTAACTAAGCTTTGGCCCTGCACCCTCTTTTTTTTTACTCCAAGCACATCAACTGAAGTGTCCACCTTCCCTGCCTAAGCTTGGGTCATAGGGAATCAACGTGTTTTCAGTGGCCATCAAGCTTGAAAACTCCACCAAGATGCAGTAAAGCAACATCTTTAGACTGAGCCCCCAATGACTTGGCCCTCTCGGGAAGCCAAGCAAGATCAAGCACTTTGCAGGGGTTGGCGGAGGGCCAGTTGTTCTCAGATCCCCACGCCCCAAGTCCTTCCGAGACTTTGGGGACCAAGCACTGAATATGGCACCAGCTTGAGTTCCTAAAACCCTGGCAGATTTCTGTAACCCAAGTGCCCTACTTTAGTGATCTGGAACTAAAAATGTCTACCCCACCTGCCCTGTGTTCTTGTCTCTTCCCAAGTTGACCCTTTGGAAGCAGTCCCAGATCCCTGAGAAAATCCTGGTCTGTCTGAGCTCTGAGCAGTCAGTCTGACCAGAGAGAAAGCTGGGTGGGGATCCCAAGGGCTGGAAGCTAACAAGCCCAAGAAGGTCCTTGCTGGTGGGCCAGGAAGGATGTGGAAGAGATGCCGGCTTCTGGAGGAGAAACAAGGTGACTGGTGACCCAAAGACCCCAGAGGATAGTTCTTGTCTGGGAAGCTCTGCTGAACCTGGAGCCTGGACTTGCTTCAGGAAAGAGTCATTTCCCTGGCCTGGACTGGAGCGCACAGGAATCATGCACGTACAACTTTATCTACCAGAGGTGGCCACTCCCACATCACAATCACCCCGCGAAGCTTTTTCTTTCTTTTAGACTCAGCTAACAAAACAACAACAAAAACCCAAACTCAAGGCCTTTCAAGCCTAAGAAAGGGGGGTGGGGGATATTGAGGCAACATTGGTCTTGTAAATCAAACGAAATACCCCCCTTCCCAATTTCCCAAATCTGTCCTTCTCCCCATCAACTCCTTTTAGTGTTCCTCTGCCAATTCAGCCTCTTCTATAGACACATCATCAGCAATAGTCCTATGACCCCTGGGAACAGCTCCCCTCTGCCACCACATTCTCACTCCCGCCCCTTTCATTCCTTCAAATCCCAGACCCATTCATCCCAGCACATAGGCCGACTCAACAGAATCAAGTCGTTGCTTGTGAATTCGCCTAGCTGGAGTTTCCAAGCTAACGTATAGCAAGCTTAGGCTGCCACAGCAAAAAGAGAAACTCTCAAATGTGTCGCGGCCCCTTTAAAAAGCTGAGCAGGACTTTTTTTTTTTTCTAGCCCTATGACTATATTAGGTGACTCAAAACTGCCCGTCGCTCCTGTCATCGAGGCCCCTGGCCCAATGGCAGGCTGAATCCTCTCCTCTAGCCTGGTCCCGCCTCCGCTGCCCCTGGGCTGCTTCGAGCTACCTGCTGCCCAGCCACACTGCAGAGCTAGAAGGCGGGTGCGCGGGCCGGGCACCATGCAGGGAGGCTGCCCCTGGTCGTGGGCAGCGCCACTCTCTGCCGCCCACCTGGCTCTGTGAGACGGGGGGGGACAGCCACCATGTTCCCCAGCCCCGCGCTCACACCCACGCCGTTCTCGGTCAAAGACATCCTGAACTTGGAGCAGCAGCAGCGTAGCCTGGCTGCCGGGGAGCTCTCCGCGCGCCTTGAGGCCACTCTGGCGCCCGCCTCCTGCATGCTGGCCGCCTTCAAGCCCGAGGCCTATTCCGGGCCAGAGGCAGCAGCCCCGGGCCTCGTGGAGCTGCGCGCCGAGCTGGGCCCGGCGCCTTCACCCCCCAAGTGCGCTCCGGCTTTCCTCGCAGCCCCCACCTTCTACCCGCGTGCCTACGGCGACCCTGACCCGGCCAAGGACCCTCGAGCCGATAAGAAAGGTAAGGAAAGCCCTTTTCTCCCCTTGAGTAGTTTTCATGTCCAAACGCAGGCCCAGCGAGAAGCGTGTCTGGGTGCCAGGAGTTTGGAGTGTAAGATTCGAGGTTATCCTGTATCCCCCACGTCCCGAAGCCAATCTGAGGTTGAGAGGAAATACCGAATTTAAAGGATTAGAAACCGCCCCAAACGGTGTTTTCGGCCTACAGAACTCAAGAGGCTGGGGCCCTGTTCTTGGATCCGTTACCAAGTTCAGTCTGCGGTAGAACTGGAAAATAAAAAATGGATGGCCTTTAATCAAGGGGTTAAAAATCTCTTTTGCATTTAGGGGTATTTTGAGGCTCTGAGGAGAACTCTGTTAAGACAAAGTTTAGCATGAGGGTTCTAGGCCCTGTCTTTCTAGGCCCTTTCTTCTTTGGCGCCAGGAGAGCAGAGTCTTTGGGAACCAGGGCCTTGGTTTTACAAGATGCTGCAGACCCCCAGGAGTTTGATTTTGCTTTATTTTCCTAGCACGGTTTCCGGACAGGGCCAGACGAAAGGTTCTCTCCCGAGACATGCTAGAAAATACTGCGGGCGAGAAGGCGCTGGGATGAGAAGGCTGCTACAGCCAAACATCTCAAAATAGGAGAGGGCGCCAGGCCAGATCAAGGCTGCCCGCCGAGACCACCTTGGAGCCAGCCAGAGCAGAGCTAGGGAAGCCTGGGTCACTCCCGCTGGAGCTGGGAGAGGATTCGTAGGTTCACCTAGAGGCACAGAGCAGGCCTGGGAACACTTGCGAATGTCTAGAAAGAATTGATTTCTACCAACTTGAATCCTGCTCTAGTAAGCGAGCAGGGCGGGTTCCGAGGCCCCTGTCTATCTACCGCTACCCGGGGCACAGTTGCAGAAACACCGCAGCCCCTCCGGAGCCTGAGACCACCAAACCCACACCTCTGCGCTTTCTTTTTTTTTCCCCCTTCGGTTCCTCGAATTTAAGACTAGCTGATCAGCGACAGTGACGCTCTCCCTTGGGTTGACTTCTCCAACAAAAGTTGCCCTAATATATGTTACTCGGTCCCGGAGAGCATCTTTCCCATTTTGTTTTGCTTGCGGCCAGAACGCTTAAATCGCTCTCACTCCGCGGGATGTTTTTGCTTGTGGGCAAAGACCTCTCTCGTTTTGTTACTTAGAACTGCAACATTTGTAGCAAAAATGGAACTTTGGGGCTGGAGAAAGGGCTCGGCGGTTAAGACGCTTGCCTGCCAAACCTAACGACCCAAATAAAGCCAGATGCACAAAGTGGAGCTTGCGTCTAGAGTTCGTTTGCAGTGGCTTACAGGTCTTGGCGTGCCCATTCTCTTTCTCTCTCTCTGTCTGCTTATAAAATGAACTCGAACTTTGACCCTGAGGCGAAGCCGCGCTGGGCGCTGCAGGCCGGCCTGGGTGGGTGGCATCCCGGGGTCCCCAGCGGGCGCGCCCGCGGAGTCTCACGCCCCCCCCCCGCCCCCGTTTCCTTGCAGAGCTGTGCGCGCTGCAGAAGGCGGCGGAGCTGGAGCCGCGGGAGGCGGAGGGCGCGGAGCGGCCGCGCGCGCGGAGGCGCAGGAAGCCGCGCGTGCTCTTCTCGCAGGCGCAGGTCTACGAGCTGGAGCGGCGCTTCAAGCAGCAGCGCTACCTGTCGGCTCCGGAGCGAGACCAGCTGGCCAGCGTGCTGAAGCTCACGTCCACGCAGGTCAAGATCTGGTTCCAGAACCGACGCTACAAGTGCAAACGGCAGCGGCAGGACCAGACTCTGGAGCTGGTGGGGTTGCCGCCCCCGCCGCCCCCACCACCCCCGGCCCGCAGGATCGCCGTGCCCGTGCTGGTGCGCGACGGCAAGCCGTGCCTCGGGGACTCGGCGCCATACGCTCCGGCCTACGGCGTGGGCCTCAACGCCTTACGGCTACAACGCCTACCCCGCCTACCCCGGCTACGGGGCCGCCGCCTGCAGCCCCGGTTACTACCCCGGGGGGCCTCCGGCCGCGCAGACCCCCGCCGCCGCCGCCGCTGCCGCCGCCCCCAACAACAACTTCGTGAACTTCGGCGGCGTCGGGGACTTGAACGCGGTGCAGAGCCCCGGGATCCCCCAGGGCAATTCCGGAGTGTCCACCCTGCACGGGATCCGGGCCTGGTAGGGAAGGGACCCGCCTGGGGCGCCCCAGGCCGATCCCACCTTAGGAAGTGGACAGTGACTCTTGGGGGCAGGGGATGAAGGGAAGGAAAGGCTCCCCGCCGTGGCTCGGGGTCCCTCGGTGTCACGCGCACTCCGGAGGGGCTCTCAGAACTTTGCCCGCCCCACACGCCTTGGGTCCGAGCGAGTGGGCACGGGGTGCGGCGAGTTGACCCCCGCAACCGGTTGTCTGCGTCGTCGCCCGCCCTGCACCTCGGATGGATTCAACGCCATTTAGGACCGAGATTGAAGTGCACAGGTCTAAGATCCCCCTACCTGGGCCGGGCGCCTGGGGCCCCTGCCGCCCGGCCGCCGCCCACCCACCTGTATTTATGTTTTTACCTGTTGTAAGGAATGAGACTCCCGTCCCATTAAAGTGAGTGCGCTGACCCTACGCGTGTGCTTCTGACGGGCTACTGCGCCAGCGAGGTGGACCTCAGAGGGCCGAGGCCGCTGGGGCTCAGGCACGGGGCACATAGAGGTGGTAATGGTAAAATCTGAGATTGTCCCATGTAAAACAAGTGACAGCCTATTTTAAAGCTTGGAAGCTGAGGTGTGAAGAGATTTATTTTTATTTATTTATTTATTTATTTATTTATTTTGGTTTTTCGAGGTAGGGTCTCACTCTGGTCCAGGCTGACCTGGAATTTCACTATGTAGACTCAGGGTGGCCTCGAACTCACGCGATCCTCCTACCTCTGCCTCCCTAGTGCTGGGATTGAAGGCGTGCGCCACCACGCCCGGCTTTGATTTTTTATTTTTTTTAAGGTACGGTTTCCCTCTAGCCCAGCCTGATCTGGAATTCACTGGGTAATCTCAGGGTGGCCTTGAACTCACTGCGATCCTCCTACCTCTGCATCCTGAGTGCCGGAATTAAAAGCGTGAGATCCTGTGTGTGTGTGTGTGTGTGTGTGTGTGTGTGTGTGTGTGTGATTTTTTGAAGCAGGGTCTCTCTCTAGCCCAAGCTCACTGTGTGGATGAGGCTGGTCTGGAACTCATGGCGATCCTCCTAGCTCAGCCTCCCCAGTGCTGGGATGGTCGGAGTGAGCGGTGTGTAGGTGGACTAGAAGTTAGATCCCTCTCACATCAGAGATGGTGGGCACCTCCCCAGAGCTTCCATCCTCACCCCTTACTTACTATATGTG
Source organism: Dipus sagitta (assembly GCA_036346955.1). NCBI lineage: Eukaryota > Metazoa > Chordata > Mammalia > Rodentia > Dipodidae > Dipus > Dipus sagitta. The sequence goes on along the minus strand of CM070777.1, from coordinate 42,344,257 downwards.
ACAGACTCTGTTGCTGGACCTTAAATGACAAGTAAAGGGCCCTGGGACTGCTGTTTGAGCCAAAAACCAAAGCACCTGGCTGCTCCTAATGGAAGCCCTTTGGGGTCCCAAGACCCCCTCAACAGCTGCCCAGTAAGGCTGAGCACAGAGACTGGACGGACCCCAGCGGCTGTGTGGTGCGGGGTTGGGGTGGGGGACCTGGACAGTGCTCACCTCTCTGGGGAGGTGTTTCTTCACCTGATGGACAGGTTCCCTCCCTCCGCGGGTACTTTATTCATTTCACCGTAGTTCACGGAGCTTTGACCATTGCCACATCCGTTTGGCAAAATGGAGCTATAATCCTGGCAGCTGCAGGACTTGCCCACTGTGCTCTCCTTTTGTAGGGAAAGCGAGGATAGAAAGAGCTGGCACCTGAGACGTTCAGCTTCTCTAGAACCCAGGACGGGAGGCGGAAAGCCAAAGGGGGGGGGTTCGATATTCCCAGTAGGTGAGGGGTTTATTGTTTTATTACGATGTCACCCCAGAAGCTATGGGTTTTAGGGGCAGCAGGCTGGAGGACCGAGACTCTGCCAAGCTATGCTTCCTGGGGTTCCTGGTTCCTGCCCCGGCTTTCTACTGTGTGCCCTGGGCACCCCACAAGAGCCTGAGAAAAAAGCCATCCTTTTGTGGAAGTGGGTTGCCAGTTTCTGCACCATTTTGTTTTCTTTCCAGAAGGGCCGCCTCCTAGACTTCCCTTCCCTTGGGTCTGCAGTGTGTGGGTGAGGGAAGATGCCAGAAGGTCTCTGGGGAGAAAGGTGCGCTCCAGTGCAAACAGTTCCCTCATAGGGTGGGTTGTGGGAATGGAAAGGGGCTGGTGTAGGGAGTCCCTGGAGCCGAATTTCTTTGTTGTGGGACCCAGACCAGGGTGGGAGAGCCCCAGCTGGGTGGATGTGTTCAGCCCAGCCCCCGGTATTCCGGTATTCCGTATTCACAACCTGGATCCTGCAGTGCGAATATACCACGAGCACTTTCAGTTCTGCAGCTGGGTGCACACAGCGGTTCCATCTCACGGAGGAACACGCCCGGGCCTGGGCCTGCCAAGCCATCGCGCCGGCTCTTAAGCCGGACTGCACTGTGCTGCCGTCAGCCCAAACCTTTGGCTCTAGCCCACCACGGAACTCCCACCACCAGAGAAGTCCATGTACCAAAGTCACCCGCATTCCCGAATTCACGCTCAAGCAGATCAACCATTAATGAGCCCATGACTCTCCCGATCCACAGATCTCTCCAGATCCCTTGAGTCACTTTCGTATATTTCGTGTGATATTTGTGTGAGGTAACCTTGATAATCTTAAGAAACAAGATTTCGTTTACAACGCTATATATATCCCCCTTACCTTTCCCCCCAGTACTGGCGTGGAACCCAGAGTCTCTGGCACATGATAGGCAACTAACTGGTGTACCACTGAGCCATATCCCCAGCCTCCAAGAAGATGTTTCCATGATACCTCTCTGTCATCCTCTCTTCAGGGACCAGCTGAGTGTGACACAAGTGGTTGTTTTTATTTGTTTGTTTGTTTACTTATTTTGTATTTTCAAGGTAGGGTTTCACTCCAGCCCAAGCTGACCTAGAATTCACTATGTAGTCTCAGGGTGGCCTCGAACTCAAAGCAATCCTCCTTCCCCTGCCTCCCAAGTGCTGGGATTAAAGACATGCGCCACCACAAGTGGTTGTTTTGTTTTGTTTTGTTTTTGTTTGTTTCGAGGTAGTGTCTCACTCTAGCCCAGGCTGACCTGGAAGTCACTCTCTAGTCCCAGGCTAGCCTCGAACTCACAGTGATCTCTGCCTGCCGGGATTAAAGGTAGGATCCCAGGAATAAATGCTTCATAGACGCTCCACAACCTAACTCATCTTCAAGTGCAGACAGGAAATAAAAAAGTTTGCACCAATGATCAAAGTCATACAGTCCTTAAGGGAGGAGCTGGGAAGCGCCAAGGCCTGTGGGTGGAGGGAGGTGGCGGTTTTGACAAAGTCAGTCCCTTGGGGACAAATGTCCAGTAAAGATATATAGCAAAACTCAGCTCCCAGAGTTCTCACAAGCCCGATGTGAATCTTGAGCCTCAAACCCAGGCCGATGGAGCTGGCAGAGCAGCGCTGACGGCCTTTATCCCTCCCGCTCCTGGAAGCTCATGTTTTGTTAAAATAACACACATATTTACATGGCGGTCACCATACCCACAACCGGGTCGCTACTGTTTGTTTTTCAGTTAAATGATGATCCAGGGTGAGATAATTTAACTCTGGCAGAACAATGAGCAGGAAAACTGGAAACAGGAGGCACCTGTGAGGTGGGAAAGTGTTGGAGTATTAACAGGTTTGGGGCAGCCATGGCTTGGCATGCTGGGAGCACCAGAGGACATAAGGGACTAGTTTTGTTTACAATTGATTTACTTGTGTGTGTGTGTGTGCGCGCGCGCGCGTGCGCGCGTGCATGTGTATGTGTGATTGAGTGCATGTGTGCGTACTTGCATGCGCTTCAGGGCCTCCTGCGGCTGCAAACTCATGCTGGACTCTCTGGCTTGGGAAATGAACCCGGCACCAGATTTTACAAGCAAGTGCCATCTTCCCAGCTCTGTTTTCATTTAGTTTTGAAGAAAAAAAAAAAAGTTCATATGGAGTTTAAAACTAATGGTAGAAAAATAGTGATTTTTTTTCTTTCTTTCTTTTTTTTTTTTTTTTTACAGGAGGAGGAGGGCACTTGGGTTTGGGTTAGAGAGCCCCTGGCCCTAGCCGACCCCTCTCCTGGCTCTACTACATCAGCCCAACTTTTACTTTACCTGGGTCAGACCCAAGGTTTTGCCCAATCAGAACCGTTCTTACTTTCTGTTTGGCTCAAATTGTTCCTGAGGTCCTATTGTGTATCTATCTGAACGCCTGCATTTGAACCAGACACACTGAACTGTGGGGCTCAGGCGGACCACAGAACTTCAGAACTGCTGGAGGCAGCCCTGGGCTCTGGGAGCCCACATCAGTCAGTCCACCCTGCCTCCTTCTGTCCTGCCTCTCATGGTGCCTTGTGCCCTCACTGGCCCCCATGTCCTCCCCAAATATTCCTGGAGCAGGCCTGTGGCTCAGTAGACTGGGCTCCTGGTGAAAGGAGCCAGTGACCTGGATTTATTTCTTTGTTACTCATGGAGCTTAGCATATGCCAAGTACTATCTTGAGCCCTTGAGAAAGAACCACTGTAATCCTTTCACACCTCTGAGTTGTGGTGTGGAAACAGACTGGAAATTCATCAGGAGCCCAGACAGGAGCAGTAACCCACCCTAGGGCACACAGCTGGTGAGTGCCAGAGGTTGGTTCTAAATCCAGGCAGTGCTCTCCAGGGACTGAGACCCTGGTACCATTCCATGCCCAGCTCAGGGCTGGCAAAGAGCAGGCACCAAGAAATGTTTATTAGCCAGTTAAGGAGTCCAGTAATAAAATCAGCTGTCACTTTGTGAAAGATTTCTATGTGTGGATTCATACAGACCAATAAGAGAGTTGGGAGATGTGGTAGCTGGCTTCCCAGATTGGCATTCTTGCCTTCTTACCCCATTCTGTTGCTTTTCAGAGGAGAGCTTGTCCTTGGAACATGGTGAGGAGTGAAGAGGTCTCGAAAAGAGGTCACTGTGAGCCATCAGGGCTCCCCACCCTGCTCCAGCCCAGTGTTTTGGAAATGGCACTGAGGACGGCCCACATCTGTTGTTCATTTTGTGCCAGGCTCAGCGCTAACCACTGACCCTGCTGATCTCTGCTGTCATTTTTCAAGAAGGAAATTGAAATTTAGACAATTGAAACCTAGGACATCGCTTACCTAAGGCCCCTTCAGTCGTGTGAAGGGATCTAGGCTTGAATCCAGATGGTTTCAAGGGAGCCCTGGCTCTTTATATACTCCCAGCAGTAGATGACACAAGCTGCCCTGGGATATCCCTGCCTGCCCAGCTCACTCCAACTGAATCCCCAAGACCAGGGCCAAACTGAGACACTGCATCAATTACCAGGTGATTCCTGTCATTCAACAAGTTGGAGAGCCTCATCCGCGCAGAGTCCTGGCCCTGGGCTTTGGCTCTTGAGGGCCTGGGAGTCAGATTTCCCACCCCTGTTCTTTGGAGAGTCTGCTCGGTGTGATTCAGGGCAGAGGAAGCAGCACAGGGGAGGGGGGAGGCAGAGGGAGGAAATGGAAAGAATTGGTTTGCAGAGGGACTCTGGAACCCACTTGGCTTTACGCTGAAGACAAAACCCCTATGGTTGTCAGACCTGTTCCAGAGACAAGGCATGTATTCTGGCCAGATCCAAAACTGAGGCCTACAGTGAAGGAAGGGAAACCCAGCCTCCTTGGGGGGTCCACGCTGTTCCAGCTCTCTCTCTCTACCCCCCTCTCTGAAGTCATTGATGCCTCACATACACATGTTGCTCACTGTGGTTTTGTCCTATAGATGAAGAAAGGTAAAGCTTGAAAAGGTTTGTCACCTGCCCTGCTAGGAAGTAGCTAAGCCAGGGTCTGACACCAAGCTCTGCTGTCTGCTGCACTCCTCACCCATCCTGAACTCCAGCTCGCCAGAAAGTTCACTTGGCTCAGTTTGACATTGCTGTCCCCCACTGTTAGGGAAGTCTCATGCTAGCTGCTGAGTGGAAAGGGGCTCTCTCTCTCTCTCTCTCTCTCTCTCTCTGTCAGTTGAGGTATTTCTGCTCTTCAGGGGCCCTTCCAAATCCTCACATAATTTCAAAAGCAGGGAGCCTGTCTCCTTGATGACCTTAATATGGATTTCTTCTTACACATTAAACAGAATAGCTCCTTTTTATAATTACCTTCCTATTGCTGGACAAAAGACCACAACAGAAGCAGGTGATGAAAGAAAAGGTTTATAGGCTTACTGTTTGGAGGAGGAAGTCTTACCATGGTGGAGAAAACATGGCAGAGCAGAGGCTAGGCATCACATCTTCTCATAGCTGAAAGGCAGCAGCAAGAGTGAGCTAGCTAGTGAACACCCAGTAGAGATCCTTCTCATAAATAAATAAAAATAAAGGGCTGGAGAGATGGCTTAGTAGTTAAGGCATCTGCCTGTGAAGCCAAATGACCCAGGTTAAAAAGCCGGGCGTGGTGGCGCACACCTTTAATCCCAACACCCAGGAGGCAGAGGTAGGAGGATTGCCATGAATTCAAGGCTGCCCTGAGACTCCATAGTGAATTCCAGGTCAGCCTGGGCTAGAGTGAGACCCTACCTCGAAAAAAAAACAAAACAAAACAAAGGTTCAATCCCCCAAGACCCACATAAGCCAGATGCACATGCGTTCAGAGTTCGTTTGCAGTGGCTAGAGGCCCTAGCATGTCCATTCTCTCTCTATCGATCCTTTCATTCTGTCTCTCTCTGCTTGCAAATAAATAAATAAAATTAAAAAAATAAAAGAAAAAATAAGTGGAAAAGAGTGCCTAGAACCATACACGTATAACCTGTGACACATGTATACTTGAAGGTCAGTGGGGGAAAAGGTGGATTTTCTCTAAATGGTTCTCCCATCCAAGTACTAATCAGGCCCAGCCCTGCTTAACTTACCAGATCAGGTATTCTCAGGATTGTATGGCTATGTGGCCTATTAATAAGCTCTCCAAAAAACAAAAACCAAATGAAATTAAGTCCCCCACATCACACCACTCATAAAAATTACATCAGGTTTAATTAAAAATCCACTTGTGAAAAGCAAAACTCCTCAGCATTTAAAGAACAAAACTCCTCAACATTTAAAGAACAATGTTGAAAAATATTTTATGGCCTATGGTAGGAAAAGTTTGCTTAAATGTAAAACCCCCAAAGCACAAACCTTAAAAGATCTGGGCTGGAGAGATGGCTCAGCTGTTAAAGGTACTTACTTGCAAAGCCTGCTGGCCTGAGTTTGAATCCGCAGTACCCACATAAAGCCAGGTGTGCAAAGTGGCTCATGAATTTGGAGTTTGATTGCAGTAGCAAGAGGCCCTGGCATGACCATGCCCATCTATTCTCTCTCTCTCATTCTCTCTGTGTATGTTAAAAAAGAGAAGAGTGCTGGAAAAATGGCTTAGTGGTTAAGGCCCTTCCCTACAAAGCCAAAGGACCCAGGTTTGATTCCCCAGGACCCACATAAGCCAGATGCACAAGGTGGCACATACATCTGGAGTTCATTTGCAGTGCCAGAGGTCCTGATGCACCCATTCTCTCTCTCTCTCTCTCTCTCTTAAATAAATAAAGTATCACATTGGGGCTAGAGAGATGGCTCAATGGTTAAAGGTACTTGTTTTTTAAAAAAAGAAACAAACAGTATACAGACTACAGAAAATACAAAAGCCCGGATAGGGGACTGGGGAGATGGCTCAATGGATGAAGTGTTTGTTGGACAAGCATGAGTACCTGAATTTGGGCCCCCAGGCCTCATGTAAACATCTGAAGCTATAGCAGGCTTCTATAATCACAGTATCTCTCTGGGGAGAACTTCCCAGAAACTTGTGGACCATTGAGCCCGGTGAACAGAGCAGTGAGCAAAGACCCTGCCTCAAAGAAGGTAGAAGGTGAGCACTGACCTGAAGGCTGTTCACGTGAACACAGTGGTACACGTGAGGGAACTTCCATGTGAACATGGTGGTATATGTGCCTGCACTTGCACATACAAATGTGCACACACATCATACATGAACATACCTAGTGAATAAATGAATGATTTTTACAAAAATGCAGAATTATACTTAAATCATGGTACACCTTTGGGCCCTGGAAAAACAAGAACAATCAAACTCAATAGCAATAGATGGCAAGAAATAATTGAGAGCCAGACAGAAATTAATAAAATAGAAATGAAAAATACAAGAGATCAATGACATAAAAACTGGGCTCTTTGAAAACAGAAGTGATTCTGACAAACCCTTAGTCAAACTAACCAAAAGAGAGAAAGAGAAGTCACAAAATAATAACATTAGCACTCAAGTAGGAGACATTACAATATATACCAATGAAATCTAGAAAATCACAAGAATATACCATAAAACCCATTCCACTAAACTGTAAAAATATAGAAGAAATGGATAAATTTCTAGATGCTAAAATTTAGTACTCAAGTTAAACCAAGACGGGTGTATCAGTTACTTTCTCATTGCTGGAACAAAATACCTGACAAAAACTAGTTTAAGGGAAGAAGGGTTTATTTCAGCTTCCAACTCCAGGTTACAGTCCATCATAAGAAGACATGGTGGCAGGAGCTGGTCACATTCAGTGCACAGTGAGAAAGCAGGGAGTGATGAACTCTTGCACTGAGCCAGCTCTCTTCTATGTACACCGTCCAGGATCCCAGCCCACTGAATGGTGCCACCCACAGTTAAGGCAGATCTCCCCTTCTCAATTAACCTAATCAAGATAATCTTTCAGGGCTGGAGAGTGGCTTAGAGATTAAGCCCTTGCCTGTGAAGCCTAAGGACCCCGGTTCAAGGCTCGATTCCCCAGGACCCACGTTAGCCAGATGCACAAGGGGGCACAGGCATCTGGAGTTCATTTGCAGTGGCTGGAGGCCCTGATGTGCCCATTCTCTCTCCCTCTCTCTATCTGCCTCTTTCTCCCTGTCTGTTGCTATCAAATAAATAAATAAAACTAAAACAAAAAAAATTAAAAAAAGAGGTCTTTCTAGCTGAGTGTGGAGGTGCACTTCTACCACCCCAGTACTCAGGAGGCAGGCCCCCCTCCCATAAAAGCAGGAGGGAAGGAAGGAACTTCTGGGAACACAAGTATTTTCAGTGCTTACTCATGTACTGCTGGTAATATTTCATTCTTTGTGAGATGTTGCATTTATTGTACAGATGACGGAGTGTGACATTCAGAAAGACCAGGCAATTTTCCATATCACATAGCTACTGTCTAAGAGGCAGATCTGGTAAGCACATGTAGGTTACCTAAAGCATGACTTCAGCCTTCCTCTCTGAGCTTGCCTGTACAAGAAATGTCCCACTAGTTTTTTTTTAAGTGTTTTAATTGACTGTTTTCATAAATGTATGTAATGTGTTCATGATTGTCATAGTGCCATCACACTACTTTCCTCTGTTCCCTCCCCAATTCCTTCTCCACTAAATCCCTTCTTTCCAGCAAGTCCCTCTTCTATTCTGATGTCATACAAGAGGGAATATTGATGGCCCCGCTATGATGCAGGTAATGACAGCTGTGTGAGGTCATGACTGACAGCCAGGTCACTTCCAGAAAGACTGCATTCCACAGCACACCTCCATATCCTCTAGCTCTTACATTTTTTGTGTCCCCTCTTCTATAATGTTACCTGAGCCTTGGATAAGATGATATAAGTGTCTAATTTATAGCTGAGCATTCAACAGTCACATCTTCTCAGACTTTGAGTCTTCCCAGTAGTCACCATCATGTGCTGAAAGAAGCTTCTCTGACCAAAGGTGTGAAGAGCACTGATCTATGGACATAAACATAAACATTAAGAGGGCAATTTGATGGATACAACATGTCCATTTAGCCAAACGACAGTAGTAACTTCTCCCTTAGGGCCTATGACCTTCCCACCCATAGGCTTTTGTCTAGGTTTTCAGTACCAGGCACAGACTTCCTCCTGTGGAGTGAGACTCAAACCCAATCAGAGAGCAGTTGGTTACCCCTGTAATAGCCATGCCACTATTGCACTATTGGGCATAGCTTGCCTGGCTGGCCAGTCGTGAAGCTCACAGGATCTACTGCTGATAGCTTTTCTCCCCAGCAGCCTGCAGAGCACGTTCCAGCACTGTGACAGCTAACCAGTAAGGAGGAGGGTTCTAGCTCAGTTCCAGCTTGATTTCTCGGTGTCCTGCAACTGCTTCCACTTTCCTCTATGTTTATTGTGCATAGCTTTTTTTTTTTTTTTTTTTGAGAAAAGGGATAATTTGCTGAAGCTTACAGATCCAGGGGAAGTCCCATAATGGTAGAAGAAGTTAGATCCCTCTTAAAAGGGCCAGGGAGAGAGAGAAAAAGCCAAAAGCCAAAAGCAAAACCACATGCAAACTTTAGGAACTCACTTATGTTGAGATATGATCCTTCTAGTCCCAATTTCTTCAGGACTTTTTGTTTTTTGTTTTTTCAAGGTAGGGTCTCACTCTAGCCCAGGATGATATGGAATTCACTATATAGTCTCAGGGTGGCCTTGAACTCACAGCCATCCACATAGCTCTGCCTCGCAAGTGCTGGGATTAAAGGCACGCGCCACCATGCCCAGCTCTTCGGGACTTTTATCCTGATTACAAGACCAAATAAAGACACGACATGAAGAGTTGTTCTATTTTGTCAAATGTCTTTTTAAAAAATATGTTATTCACTTATTTATTTGAGAGAAAGAGAGTGAAAAAGGCAGATAGAGAGAGAATGGGCATGCCAGGGCCTCTACCTATTACAAATGAACTCCAGACACGGGCAACACCTTGTGCATCTGGCTTTACATGGGTACTAGGGAATTGAACCTGAGTCCTTTGGCTTTGCCAACCAGTACCTTGATCCCTAAGCCATCTCTCCAGCCCTCAAATGTCTTTCCTGCACCTATATTCATGAAGAAATATTAGTCCATGATTTTCTTTTTTGTTGTGTATTTATCTGGTTTTGGTATCAGGGTAATACTTCATAAAAGGAATTTGGTAGTATTATATTCCTTCTTTTCTACTTTATAAAATAATTTGAAGAGCATTGGTGTTATTTTTTTTTTTTTTGAAAGTTGGTAAAAATTCACCAGTGATAACCATTTGGGCCTGGGATTTTTTTTTTAAGTTTTCCTGTAGTTGTTAAGATTTGCTTTGTGTCCTAACATATGCTCTATTTTAGGGAATGCTCCATATGCTGCTGAAAATAATGTGTATTCTGCAGCATTTGGATGAAATGTCCTGTAGATATTGATTAGGTCCATTTGTTCTATGACCTCATTTAATCCAGATGCATGTCTGTTCATTTTTTGCTGGGATGACCTGTCAACTGATGAGAGTGGGGTATTGAAGTCACCCACTACAACAGTGTTTGGTGTTATCTGTGACCTTAGTTCTAATAGCATTTGTTTGATGAGGTTGGGAGCCCCCATGTTAGGTGCATACATGTTTAGGATCATAATTGCCTCCTGTTGGAGTGTTCTTTTAATCAATATAAAGTGACTTTCCTTATCTTTCCGAACCAATGTTGGTCTGATATTAGGATAGCAACCCCTGCTTGTTTTCTAGGCCCATTTGCTTGAAACACTGTTTTCTAACCTTTCACTCTAAGATAGTGTCCATCCTTTGTAGAAGGGTGAGTTTCTTGGAGGCAACAAATTGAAGGATCCTGTTTTTTAACCCAGTCTGCAAACCTGTGTCTTTTGGTTGGGACATTGAGGCCATAGACATTAAGAGTTATTATTGAAAGGTCTATATTTATTTTTGCCATTTTTCTTGTTTTGTAGTACTTCTGGTTTTACCTTTGCTCTCTTTTATTAACTAGCATGGTTTGTTTTTTCCAGGTTCCCTATATGTGTGCTTTTCTTTCTCTTCAGCATGGAGGATCCTGTCAAGCATTTTCTATAGAGCTGGTTTTGTCTTCAAATATTCCCTTAGCCTGCTTTTGTTGTGGAATGTCCTTATTTCTCCTATTTGAATGGATAGCTTTGCAGGATAAAGTAACTTTGGTTGACAGTTGTTGTCTTTCAGAACTTGGAATACATCACTCCAAGCTCTTCTGGCTTTTAAAGTTTGTGTTGAGTAATTTGCTGTGATCCTGATGGGCTTGCCTTTGTAGGTAACTTGATTTTTCTCTCTGACAGCTTTTAATATTTTTCTCTTTGGTTTGTATGTTTTGTAGTTTAATTATAATATGGCAAGGAGAGGTTCTTTCCAGGTTTTGTCTGTTTGGTGTTCTAAAGGATTCCTGTATCTGCACTGACATCTCTTTCCCAATCTGAGGGAAGTTTTCTTCTATAATTTTGTAGAAAATGCCTACTATGCCTTTGGAGTGCAATTCTTCTCCTTCTACTATACCCTGAATGCGTATGTTTGATCTTTTCATAGTGTCCCGAATATCTTGAAATTCCCATTCATACCTTCCTATTAGTTTGTCTTTCTCTTTGTTGGGCTATATTAGATCTGCCACCTGGTCTTCTAGTTTAGATATTCTGTTCTCTCCTTCATCCATTCTACTGGTGAGATTTTCTACAGAGTTTTTTTATTTGATTTACTATATTTTTCATTGCTGGTATTTCTGACTGGTTTTTCTTTATTATTTCTATTTCCTTATTCATGTCTTGTATTGACCTCCTCACTTCATTAAATTGGTTTACTGTGTCTTTGATTCCTTGATTTCCTCTTTGATTTCTTTTTTTTTTTTTTTTTTTTGGTTTTGGTTTTTCGAGGTAGGGTCTCACTCTAGCCCAGGCTGACCTGGAATTCACTATGTAGTTTCAGGGTGGCCTCGAACTCAAGATGATCCTCCTAACTTTGCCTCCCGAGTGCTGGGATTAAAGGCGTGCGCCACCACGCCCGGCTCCTCTTTGATTTAAGCATATTTATAAGCATTGTTTTGAAATCTTTCTCAGGCATTACCTCTAAATCAGTCTCGCTGGAGATAATTTCTGATGGATTTATAATTTTTGGTGGACTTATATTGTCTTTATTTTTTGTGTTTCTTGTATTATAATGTAGAGATTTTTGTATCTTAGATTAAGTTAACGCTTGGGTTTTCTAACTATCTGCAGTATCATTAGATGTATCAATCAATCTGACATTATATATCTTCAGGGTAGGAGCTTAAGGTGCTAGGTATGGCTCATAAGACTCTCAGAGTAACCACAAAAGTGGCTTTAGGTGTTGGGTTTGCCTGCTGTGAGAGTATTCTAGTAGGCTGGGTGGAACAAAATACAGGCACATTCTAAAATTTAACTGAACCTTATAAACATTCAATGAAAACTAGCACTGAGTATTTATGCAAGAGTAAGTATTATAGCAAAAAGATCTTCTAATAAAGTCAAAGTCCCTCAGGATGTCCCTAAGGATGACACCCTTAATCCTGTCAACTGGGAAGCTAAGATTTCTGGTCTGTAGAGGGTTCCAAGGTCAGCTTGTGACCAAGTGACCCATCCCAATGAATGACAGAAGAGGAGACGAGACAAAGGCAGTATAAATCAGGAAGCAACAAATGACAAGCCCAAAATATAGCTTATTTAAGAATGGCAAATCCAACCATCCATCAGATTTCACACATAAATTTACCCTGGTATGGAAGGTGCAATTAGCACTTCTGATGCAAGCCTATATACCAGGCTTTTTTGGCGGGTACTGACCTGGTGTAATCCCAGTTACCTTTAGGGATGGCTTTGGTTTCAGTTATGCTGCGCACCTGCTTGGGTCCCTCTTTGCTGCGCTGTGTGCTCAGATAGGCTGGCTGGGTCCGTGAGTCGCTGCTCTGATCGCCTGTGCCGGATGCTGTGTAGGTGAGTTCCCTTTCCCAGGTCTCTGGTGCTTGCTGGCACTTGCGCTGGTCGTGGGGGGAGAGGAGGCTGTGGCTGGTGGCTGAAGTTCTCCCTGTGGTCCTCACGATCCTCTACATAAGGGCCTGGGAAGATAACTCAGCAATTAATGGTGCTTGCTTTCAAAGCCTGATGGACCACATCCAATTCTCCAGCCACCCATATAAAGCTGAATAGGTATTCATTTGCAGGGCGAGAGACCCTGATGTGCATGTGTACACGTGCACATGCGCACACATGCACGTGCACACACACACACAAATTAATTAATTAATTAATTAAAATTTTAAAATAAACTACTGGAAAAAAATCTTAAATTCTGTAAATGGCAAACTCAGTAAACCAAACAAGAATTTCATAGAAAGTCAAGAAGACAGAATATCTGAGTGTGGTGGACAACTGAGAACATTCCAACAGGGAGAAAGAGAAATTGATAAGAAGGTATGACCCAGACTTGCAAAACATTTGGAACACTATGAAGAGGTCAAATTTAAGAATTCTAGGCATAGAAGAATGGAGAATTTCAGTACAGGTACAGTACTTTCAATAAGATCATAGAAGTCATACAAGAAAATTTCCCCCAAAATTAGGAAAAGAGATGTCAATATAAAGACAGGATTGATTTAGAACACAAAACAGGGGCTGGGAGATGGCTCAGAGGTTAAGGCACTTGCCTACAAAGCCTAAGGACCCAAGTTTGATTCCCTAGTACCCATGTAAAGCCAGATGCACAAAGTGGTGCAAGCATCTGGTGTTTGTTTGTAGTGCCAAGAGGTCTTACATACCCATTCTCTTCTCTCTTCTACTCTTCTTCTCTTCTCTTTTCCTCTCCTCTCCTCTCTTCTCCCCTCTTCTCTATTCTGCTCCCCACTTCTCTTATTGCAAATAAATAAAAATATTTTAAAGAGAACAGTGAAGTGTGCCTGGAGCTTAGAGGACATTTGGGTGGTTAGTGCCTGGGTAACATACTATGTCATGGCTCACAGGGTCAGATATGAGTCAACCTGGGGTAGGCTGGTGTATTAGTCACAGGTCTCCACTCCCACGGACAGTACTCACTCCTATGCAGAGACTCACCTACCCCTTGATGCTGGGCTTCCATGTGGCACTTGTTTTGGTGCATGGGGTGGGGGGTAAGCAAGAATAGTGATAGAAGAGGCCTGGCATGCCCTTTTATGTAGGGCTTCTGCCATCACCATGTGGAGAAGTGCTCTGCTAGCACACCCACCCAAGGAGAGTGAAGACCTTTGGAGCAGGCTGGACCAAGCCATTCCCCATCCCCAAATGCCAGCCAACCCAGTAATGTGACAGAGAAATACAGATGGCTATACATCACAGGACTGATGGGGTAGGGCTTGTTTACAGAGCAGTACTGTGAAAATACTTCACTGACCTAAAACTATGGTAAGCACTGTATGAATGCTGCCTTCAGTGGCCCCTAGTGGCACATATCTGCACTTTCTCATGGTGCAGTAGCTCCAGAGGCATGTGGTAAGACTGACACCCACCCATATATCACATGACATGATTATGGGCAGACAGAAATCTACCATTCTGGACTCAGGAAAACTGCAGGAGGTGATGGTACCTTACTGTAGACTCATCACATGACCACAGCTGAGACCCTGCTGAGTAGCCCACCCTGGGTTCACACTTTGGGGGCAATTTGACTTAATGCCTGGGTTGACTCAATGACACACTGTTGCTAACGTGGACTGAACAAAGCCACCTCACCTCCAGAGACTGTGTCTTGCCATCCAAATTATTCTTGAGAACTCTAGTTGAGAAAGGAAGAGACAGGGATGGTCCAAGGCCCCACTGAAAGTTAGCATAGCATATATAGGCGGGGGGGGGGGGGGGTGGCAGTTAGGAAAGGAATTAGCATGTCACCTCCCGCTGGAAGCTCTTCTCTGGCTGCCATGTTTGCCTCTGGCAGGACAATTCCTTGGTCCTTCTCAATCCATTCACTTTCTTTCTACTTTCATGGCTCTTCTGACCCAAGCTACTCATGACTCTTCCTCCCTGTGGAATCAAATGATATCCACACCCATGTTCTACCTCAGAATCTGGGGGTACGTTGCTATGTAGGAAAAGGTTTTTGCAGATGGTGAGATGGAGATGGGCCTCTATAAAAAGAGAAGATGATAATAATCAATAATCAATAATAATCAATATGGAGACTCCTGAAAAGGATGAATATAGAGCTACCAGCAGACCCAGTTATTATCTCACTGGGCATTTACCCTAAATACTCCATGCTTCACTACAGAGATATTTGCTCATCCATGTTTATAGCTGCTCAATTCATTATAGCTAAGAACTGGAATCAACCCAGGTGCCCATCATTGGATGAATGGATAATGAAGTTGTGGTACATTTACACGATGGAACTCAACTCAGCAGTAAGAAAAAAAAAATGACACAATGAAATTTGTAGAAAAATGGACAGACTTAGAACAGATCATACTTAGTGAATTCACACAATCACGGAAAGACAAACGCCACATGTTCTCACTCACCTACGGTTCCTAACCTGGATCAGCTGGAGTTTCTGACATACCTGATAGGCTACATGAGGCCCAGACAATAGGGAGGGTAGGGGCTGGGGGGAGGGGAAGGAGAGGGTGGGAAAAAAGACTAAACTCAAAATGAACTGGTACCATAGAAACCTTTATCCTTGAAGATAGACTAGAAGATTGAACCCCTGACAGGAGTATGGGAGGAGTACCTGAAAAGAGAGGTGGAGATGGTGGGATGAAGCCTAACCTTAAAAAATTTTCTGGCTCTGGCCTGTAACTCCCAGTACCAGAAATTGGTTGCTACCCACAATGAGCTGTTGATCAGAGAGACCTACAAAGTCCCCATAACAAGAGGCTTCTGTCAAAGCACTTGATTACCTGCCTGAGATAGAAGGTAAGACCCTGTTGCTGAAGACACCATTTGCTGCTGGCACAGAACACTGAGAGATCTGGCTGGAATCTGGAAGAGAGCCAGACTCCAGAAAGCCTGTCTAGTGCTAGGAAGTGCTACATGAGTTGGGAGAAAGCGGCCAAGAACAGTTCAAGCAACCAGGGGTCTAAGCTATTCAGAAGCAAACACTCTGACAAGAAGTACACATCAGCGCAATAGTGGCACATAGCCTTGGTGAGTAACCAATAGCTTTCTGATTGGCTAAGAGATCTGCTCAATGGAAAGGAACCCATATCTGGAATTGGGAACCAGGGTAGAATCCTATGGAGACAAAGATTATGCTCTCCAGTATCTAGCTCCTACTAGTCTTTAGCTAAAAGAGGGGCTACATCCATCAAGATCTCCCTAAATTAATAACACTTATCCCATTTAACCTATGCTAACATCAGTCTCTGTTGGAGAATCTGTTTTTCTTTTTTAGAAGGTAGTGACACCCAAGGAGATAAACTACCCCATGCACTTCAGCCAAGGCCCAGCTGAAACCGCAGAGGAACTGGGGAGACGAGCAAGAATGCAGCTTCCATGGTGAGCCTGACAATGCGCCAGGGTGAAGGAGACAGACACTGAGGATACTCAATAATCACCAAAGCACAGATCCAGAGGCTCCTAAGAGCTCGTCACTGAAATAGACTCACTGAAATTGCTCAGGCAATTTTGTGGAAGAGGGGACAGAAAGATTGTAAGAGCCACAGGTTGAGACATGATGGCCAGAAGCATTCCCTTCCCCCTAACAATTGACTGCTGCTCCCACGACACATAACCCACAGCTCCATGGGGAATACCTGCAATCCCATTGAGGAGGGTCCCCAGAGGAATGGGGGCAGGGACGAGGGAAAGGATGGTACCAACGTATGATATATCCATACTAAGTATGTCCATAATTTAAAAACAAAAGAGAAAGAGAGAAGATAATCTGAGTCAGGGACAGAGATATGACAATGACAACAGAGACTAGAGTGACCGGCAGGAAGCCATGACTACACAACCTTTAGAAGGCAGAAAGGGCAGGAAAGATTCATGGCACCCTAACTTTAGGATTTCTGACCTCCAGAACTATTAAAATGATGAATTTGGGGTTGGAGAGATGGCTTAGTGGTTAAGGTGCTTGCCTGTGAAGCCTAAAGACCCAGGTTCGATACCCCAGGACCTATGTAAGACAGATACACATGATAGTGCACATGTCTGGAGTTTGTTTGCAGTGGCTACAGGCCCTGGCATGCCCATTCATTCTCTCTCTGACTTTCACAATAAATAAATGAAAATAAAATATAAAAGATATTTTAGAAAATATAATGAATTTGTGGCTGGAGGGATGGTTTAGCGGTTAAGGCATTTTCTGCAAAGCCAAAAGACCCAGGTTTGATTCCCCAGGACCCACATTAGCCAGATGCACAAGGGAGCGCACATGTCTGGAGTTCGTCTGCAGTAGCTGGAGGCCCTGGTATGCCCATTCTCTCTCTCTCTGTCTCTCCCTCTCTCCCTCCCCCTCTTTCTCTGTCAAATAAATAAGTAAATAAAAGTAAAAATATATTTTAAAACGATAATGAATTTGTATGTATTAAGTGTTGTGTTTGTGTTTAGAGAAAATACTCCTACCTACATCTATCCTCTGAGAACAGCCAGGGTGAGCAGTCTAAAGGCAGAGAGGCTGGAGAGATGGCTCAGCAGTTAAAGGCGCTTGCTTGCAAAGCCTGCTGGCCCAGGTTCATTTTTCCAGTACCCAGTAAAGCAGATACACAAAGTGGTGCATGAGTCTGGAGTTCATTTATAGTAGCATGAGGCCCTGGCACGCCTATTCTCTCTTTCTCTGTCTCTCAAATAAATAAATTTTAAAATATTTTATTTTTACTTATTTATTAGAGAGAAAATGGACACACCAGGGCCTCTAGCCACTGTAAATGAACTCCAGATGCATGTGCCACCATCTGCATCTAGCTTACCTGGGGAATTGAACCTGAGTCCTTAGGCTTCCCAGGCAAGCGCCTTAACCACTAAGCCATTTCTCCAGCCCCAAATAAATAATTTTTTAAAGCCAGAGGTTAGGGGCTGGAGAGATGGCTCAGTGGTTGAGAGTGCTTATTGTGCAAAGCATGGGGGCCTGAGAGGGCCTGGGACCATCTGAGTTTGATTCTGCAGCACCCATGAAAACATCTGGGTATAGCTACACACACATCTGGAACCCCAGTCCTGTGGAGAGCAGAGATCACAGAATTGTTGAAGCTCATGAACACGGCAAGCTCTGCAATCAGTGAGAGAATCCTGTGGATGAGCGATGGAGGGGGGACACCCTATGTTCTCTCTTCCCCACATGAGCATGGAGCACCACCCCTAAACATACATGTGCATACATGACACACGCCACAAACACACTCCACACCACACATACTACACACATGTAAGAACCTGAGCCCCCCCCCCCCGCACCAAAAAAAAAAAAAAAAAAAACCAGAGATCAGCCAGGTGTGACGGCACACACACCGGTTTGTAATCCCAGCACCTCGGAATGTGAGACACAAAGATCATCAGCCTGAGCTGCACAGCAAGACCCTGTCTAAAAACAACAAGGCTGAGCATGGTGGCACATGCCTTTAATCCCAGCACTCAGGAGGCAGAGGTAGGAAGATCACCGTGAGTTCGAGGCCACCCTGACACTCCATAATGAATTCCAGGTCAGCCTGGGCCAGAGTAAGACCCTACCTCAAAAAAAAAAAAAAAAAAAAAAAATCACAACATGCACAAGGCCCTTCAGGGCTACTGGCTGCTTGTTTGGGATTCTGAACTCCTGGGCACAAAGCTCCGCCCACCTCCCTTGCTCTGCTACTCGCTGCTGGTCACTACATGCAGCCACATTATAGTACTCTTCTTTCTGCCCATAACACACTTTCCTTCTACTGGGCCAGTATCCCCCTCAGGACCCCACACCCCATCCACAGAAGAGATCTGCCTGAGCGAGCCCTTGTCTAAGTAGGCCCTCTAAGTTCCATGTCTGAGCATCCCTTATTGGGGTCTGTCACTGCCCATTTGCTGGCTTCTTCGTTTATTGACTTTCTTCTTCATGTCAAGAGCCATGAAGGCAGGGCCTGGGCCACCAGAGCTCACGCTTACGGAGAACAACCAAACGCGAGGCTGCACACGCCGCGTCACAGCCACAGACGGACACGGACACCGTCTCCACTTGGCAGACGAGGCTCCGGTCTGCCTGGGTCCACAGCACAGGGCACAGGGAGCAGAGCCAGCGGTCTTGCGTGGCCCGCTTCCAGAGCCCATGCCTTTGTCCACAGGACTCTGCTGCCTCTGTTCACTGCTGCTTGGCACACAGGAGTGGCACAATAAATCTGTAGCAGATGAAGCGAAGTGACCTAGAAGCGTCATGGTTTGCATGTGGTTTGTGTACCGTCAGTGTGGGGTACTTGGCCACCATTGTCACAACATGAATTGCTGATGGCTCTTTTTTTTGAAAAACAATATATATTTTTATTTATTTACAAGGAGAGAGAGAGAGAGAGAGAGGTAACACCAGGGCCTCCTGCTGCTACGAATGTACTCCAGATGCATGCGCCACTTTGTGCATGCAACTTTACATGGGATCTGAGGAATTGAACATGGGACAGCAGGCTTTGCAAGCAAGCATCTCCAATGCCTGAGCCATCTGTTGAGCCCCGGCGATGGCACTTTTAAGTAGTGGGACCTAGTAGGAGGTTTTCAGGTCATTAGGGACATGCCTTTGGAAGCTCTTATATAGTACACATGTTGCCCTTTGGCATCTTGCTTCACCGTGGGATCATGTTCTTACCATCTGCCATGATATGATAAAGCCAAGGGAGCCTCACCTGGGCCTGTGCCATGTGGTTTGGGCATGCAGTCTCTAAAACTGTGAGGTAAATAAACCTCTTTTCTCTCTAAGTTAACTGTAGCAGTTTTCTTCTTGGTGCAAGGACATAGCATCCAGCCAGAAGCAGCTTATAGGAGGAAAGGATTTATTTCAGCTTATAGTTTTTTGGGGGGGCAGTTCCATCATGGTGGGGTGGGGGAGGAGGGAAGTAGCATGACACAGCAGGCAACCAGGGTGTCACATTTTATCACAGCAGCAAGAAGAAAATCTTCTGAGGGAGTTAGCTCTCAACCCCCAGTAGGGCTGGGCTGCTAAGCCTCAAGTCCCGCCTCTAGAGACAAACTTCCTCCAGCAAGGCTCCACCTACCAAAGGCTCTACAACCTTCCCAAACTGCCACTAGCTGGGGACCAAATATTTCCAAATGCATGAGACGATGGGGGACATTTCACATTCAAATCAACAGCCTCTGCTATTTTATTATAGCAACAGAAAATGGACTAGCACAAGTTACAATGCTAAGGATGAGAATGCGATGCCTTCTCATAGGAACAGTGATGCAGAAAAGGCACAATTGCATCCCCTGGAATTTAAAAAAAAAAAAATCCAAGTGGAAACTCAGGGATAACAGCATCAAGCTATTTGCAGCCATCTTTGGCCCAACTGTTCGTCTGCTCCCTGTGCTAACCCTGGCCTCGTTAAATGTTAAGCTCAAAAAGTTTCATCTTGTCAAAGCAGAAACCAAGTCCCCATGCAGCAGCATTTACAGATGAGCAGGAGCCACCTGGGGAATGAAGGCGACAGTGATTCACCTCCAGGAAATTAGCACACCGGTCGCGGGAATCATCTTCAAAGTCAGATAATCAGGTTTAAGCATGGGTATAGAGGCGGCTAATCAGGCCCAGGCAGATGGCTGGTCCATCTTGTTCTGTGGAATAAGGGGCCTGTCCCGCACAGCTGTCCAAGCTGCGGGCTGAAATCAAGATTCTGGAATGCACCCTCCTCACTCTTTCATCCGCAGCCTCAGGAGCCTGTGGTCTGGAGTCAAGTGCAGGTTGAACCACAGAGGCTGCAGCAGGTGAGATCTTTAAGCAATTAGCTCCCCGACCCTGACGCTTCCTCCTTTTATGTCCCTAATCTTTTTACCAGCAGCATCCCCAAGTCTGTCCTGAGCTGGGCTAGCTGGGGCCTTCACCCTTTCCCAAGGTGCTGGAAGTCAGGCGTTTTCAAAAGCAAGGTTCTAACTGTGCCCTCCTGTCCTATATCACAAGTCCCAGAACTACCCCAGACTTTAAAAAGGTGTGTGTGTGGGGGTGCTGGAGAGATGGCTCAGAAGTTAAGTGTACTTCCTTTGCAACCCTGAGGGCTTGAGGGGTCCTGAAAGTGCCCCAGTTCCAATCTCCAGATTGGGTGTGCCACGTGCACCCACAAAGGGGAACAGAGAGCAGCGAATCAGACCGGGAAATTTCCCAGGCTTGCATGGGCTGGCGGAGGTGGTGGAGGACAGGAAGCTCCAGTACCACTAGTAAGGGGACTGGAAGTCAAAATGAGAATGGGAGGACGAGCTGTGGAGCGGGACACCTGATGGACTGCTTCAGCTGCAGTGAGCTCACGAGATGCTGCAACAGCACAAGCATGTGCGTCGATGACACACGCCACCCGCCCACCACATTACATACAAGTACAAAGAACAGGATACACATAATGAACAGATAAAGAATTTGTACCACCAATAAAAAGATGCACTGTACTAAAATTAAAACCTTTTGTCAACAGAAAGGAAGACAGTGCCCAGAATATCTGTAGGGCACACATCTGGTAAAGACTGATATCAGAATATTTAAGGAACTTCTATGACCCCAAAACAAACACCCTGCCTTAAAAGGGGGGGGAAGAGTTGAACATAAACTTCCCAAAAGAAGATAAACAGATGCCAATAAACCCATGGAAAGACGCTGGGCGTCACTCCTCAGAGAACCTCATGTCAGAACCACAATCAGAACACTGCGTATGCATGTGCAAACACACACACACACACAGAGAGAGAGAGAGAGAGAGAGAGAGAGAGAGAGAGAGAGAGAATGGACATGCCAAAGTCTCCTCCTACTGAAAACGAACTCCAGATACACTTTGTGCATCTGGCTTTACATTGGTACTAGGGACTTGAACCTGGGCTGGCAGACTTTGCAAGCAGGTGCCTTTTGCTGCTGGGCATTCTCTCCAGCTCCAAGGAAGTTTTACTGAGATCTCTCAAGACTGATCTCATCAAACACTTATCTTTGTGACACTTTTGCAGGTCTAGTGGCTTTGTTCTACACATATTTTATGTGTTTTTGCTGCATACTCATTTATTTGTATCCTCGCTTAGTTTGTACCAAGGAATATTGTAGTCATTTATAATCAGTTTTTAATCTCCTATGGTATACATGAGGACACCGAGACACAGAGAGGTTAAGTGACTTTCCAAGGTGCCCAGGCGACAAATGGCAATGCTAGGATTTGAACCCAGGCAGGTCTCTTCTTGTGGTGAGTGTTCTCAATCATAATAGACAGGACTCTCTCCTACCAGAATAGAGGTGTCTTGAGGTGGGTACTCTCCCATCAGTATAGATAGCCCCTGCTCCATGTACCCTTGATGGCCTTGAACCTGCTTTTCCCTGGTGTCACCCTTGCCTGCTTTCTCCTAAGGCAGAGCTGAGGTGAAAGCTCCCAGCGCCACATTACAGTGAGCTGTCGGAGCTGCAGGCAGGGCCAAGGGAGTGGGGTGGGAAGGAGGCCAGACCAAGTCAGTTACCACCTGGTGTCCATCACTACTGACCGGGGGCCTCATGGGTCCTTCTTGAGGTCCTGTGCACAGCTGCACCTCCAGACAGCACACAGGGAGGAGGCAGGCATGTCGGCCACCAGCCCCTCTCCCATCTCCTTTGGTGGAGGGCTTGCTCCATGGGAATCAGCACCCCTGCATTTACCGGTGTTGTGAGGCTGGGGACTGACACGAGAGACCCAGTGGACCCAGTAACACACGTCGCAGGACTGGCGGAAAGTGTTCTGGTGTGGTGGGCACAAGCTTTTGGTGCCAAGTGATGCCATGTGAATTTGCACGGGACTCACAGAAGGGGTAACTGATCACCAGTATATCGTCCATGTCTGTTGTGAAGGGCCTTGCACATGCTAGGCAAGCCAGTGAAGTGTTAACGAGTAACAGAGGCAGAGGCCAGAGCGGCACGGACATGGGTGGGCGGCCTCATCTCTCTAGGATTTGGGGCCATGCTTATCTTCTCTGAGTTATTCCAATTTTAGCATATGGGCTGCCAATGCAAGTACCCAGCCTTGTATTTCCTCCTTTACCATGATAAGAGCCACCTCAGGGTGGAGGGGGCTTCTGGTTCTAGGAGATTGGGAGAAATACCTAGAGCGGAGCCAGCTCACCCAGATTAGACCATCCTCAGCCAGAGCCTGGCTAGCTCCCAGGAGCCACAGAGTTCCTTTCACTGAGATTCCACAGTGTGTTTTGTTAAGCACCATTATCATGGTCTTAGCTAACCAATACAGAAAGAATTATAAATAAGAAGCTATCAGGCGCTACGGTGATGGTAATAACAGAGTTGCCGGAATATGAGTCAGGCACTCCTTAGACCTCATGCAGATAAACTCCGGGCATTCTTCTCCTCTTTCTGCCTTCCTCCTGGCCTTCATGATTGGTCACCACTTAGTAAATGAGGAGATCCCAGATAATGGTTTTCCCATTGGCACTCAAGGACCTACCCCAAGGATGTCTCATCCTTGTCAACTTAAAAAATATATTTTATTTTTATTTATTTATTTATTAGAGAGAAAGAATGAGAGCACCAGGGGCTCAAGCCACTGCAAATGAACCCCAGATGCATGTACCACTATGTGCATTTGGTTTATGTAGGTACTTGAGAATTGAACCTGGCTTCTTAGGCTTTGAAGGCAAGTGCCTTGACTGCTAAGCTGTCTCTCCAGCCCTCAACTTTTAAAAAACTGTATTAGATTTATTTTTTTATTTACTTATTAGAGACAGAGAGAGAGAATGGGCACATCAGGGTTCCACCACTGCAAACGAACTCCAGACACATGCGCCACCATGTTGTGCATCTGGCTTACATGGGACCTGGATAATTGAACCTGGATCCTTAGGCTTCACAGGCATGTGCCTTAACTGCTAAGCCATCTCTCCAGCCCAGTCCTCAACTTTTATTGCTTGTAGAGTAACCTCATTCTCAAATCCTACTTGGGAATTTTGAATTTTCCCCTTATGGCACGGAAGAAGCCTCTGTCTAAATGCCATCTAATCTCTAGGCTCTTGGACTAAAATCAGGCCCAAGTTCAAACAACGAAGAAAGAAGCTAAGTATCAAAGACAAAAGAGTATTTAAGAAGAAGCCCCTTATCTCCAGCTAAAGTTATTTACACCTCCCCCCATCACCATCACCGGAAAAACAAGAAAATTACACAAATATAGCAACTAAGTGAGAAAGAGGGACATAGAACTGGACATTTAAGAAAATTTTTTTTGAGGTAGGGTCTTACTCCAGCCCAGGCTGACCTGGAATTCACTATGTAGTCTCAGGGTGACCTCGAACTCACGGTGATCCTCCTACCTCTGCCTCCCAAGTGCTGAGATTAAAGGTGAGTGCCACCACACTGGGCAAATTAAAATTTTTATTAAGTAGAAGTTCTTTATATTTTATTTTTACTTATTTATTTGACAGAGAAAGAGAGAGAGAGAATGAGTGTGTGTGCCAGGGCCTCCAGCCACTGCAAACGAACTCCAGACGCATGCACTCCCTTGTGCATCTGGCTAACATGGGTCCTGGGGAATCGAACCTGGGTCCTTTGGCTTTGCAGGCAAATACCTTAACCAGTAAGCCATCTGTCCAGCCCCAATTTTTTCAATTTAAAAAAAAATTTTTTTTTTATTTATTTGCAAGGAGAGAGAGAGAACACACCAGGCTCTCTAGCCTCTTCAAATGAATTCCAGATGCATACACCACTTTGTGCACCTGGCTTTTTGTGGGTACTGGGGAATTTCATGGGTACAGGTCATTAGGCTTTGCAGGCAAGCACCTTAACTGCTAAACCATCTCTTCAGCCCAGAACTTAAATTTAAATCTTAGTTTTTAGTGGTTACTCTTTCAATAGATATACCCCAAAGCAGAAACTGGACAAGACCATCTTGGAACTTCAAATTTCCCAACACCAAAGATGCAATAAATCTTTGGATAAAAGTTTAAAAAAAATCCAGCCAACTCAAGAGTCACAAAGTCCCCTGAGAAGTCTCTCTGCACTGGATCCCTGACCCCATAAGGCTTGAAGGTTGATTCCATCCCTAAATGTCATCATCCAGCCTAGCCTGGAAGTCCCCATACTCATGTCCAAAGAGGGCAGCCCTGGGGTGGGAAGACCAGCCATGTCCTACAGCCACAGCTGGCCAAGCTTGGAGCAAGAATCCCTGGTGTTGGGGACCTGATGTCTAGGGGAGCCAAGAGGAGGAGTGTAGCAGTTATCTACTTGTTACTGGGACAAGGCACCCCACCTGGAACAGCTCAAGGGAGGAAAGGGTTGATTTCACCTCACAGTCTTGAAGCAAAGTTTCTTCAGAGCAAGAAAAGCAAAGCAAGCCTGAGCAGGAAGCCTGGGTCCCATCTTCACATCAGTGGGAAAGGAGGAGTCTAACTACGGGGCTCAGAGCTGGGCTGCAACACCTCCTGCAGCAAGGAGCCATCTCCCAAAGGTCTCACAACTTTGGATACCACGTATTCAAAACACACGAGCCTAGGGGATTTCAACCAAACCACCACAGGTGGGGCTGGAGAGATTGCTCAGTGGTTAAGGTGCTTACCTTCAGGCCTAATGACCTGAGTTCCATTCCCCAGTACCCACATACACCCAGATGCACGCCTGGGATCCATCTGCAGTGTCTGGAGGTCCTGGCATGCCCATTCTCTCTGTCTCTCTTCTACGTGTCTCTGCTTGCAAATAAACAAAGGCAAAAATAATTAAAAGAAAACCCGCCACATGTGTAAGGAAGGTTCCCTGCAGAAGTGCTGGGAAGGACTGACTTTGCTACCCACTGACCAGATCCCAGCCCATTGCTGTCAGAAGTTCCCTTCTGAAGCTTGTTCCACTTCTTGGGCCTTGATTTCCTTATTGTAGAACCATCCCCCCTCCCCCAATGTGGGAAGTATGGAAGCTCTCAAATGTTATTTCCCTACCCCTTCATCCCATGGGTCGCAGTCTGGAGAAGGAAACTGGGCATAAGGTCGTTTCTATAGGAGCCGCCAAAGCTAAGAGTCTTCATCAACACTCCTGGTAGGTGCAACTTCACAGTGGTCAGCACCCCGGCTATCCCTGAGCTCTGTTCCCCAGTTGTGTGACCTTCACCGGGGTCCTTTACACCACTGAGTTTCTCGGCTCTTCAGAGGGTGCTATAATGGATCGTGAGTAGAGAAGTATTTACTGGACAGTAGCTGTTAGAGGACTGGGAAACCGCGGAATGGGTCTGAATTGCGTAGTGTGAACAGGAAGATGGGATATCTATCTATTTGCTGGCGGGCAATTGCTCAGTATAACGGGGCCTTTCACAAGGGTCTGCTAAGCGCACTGTCTGCTCGTCTATCGCTGTCCATAGGCACCTTGGCCCCATCCAGGGTACCAGAAAGGAAGGGTGTAGTGGGCTCGAAAGGCCTGCCAGGAGTGGGCGGTGTGTCTGGCTCTGTCATATTTGGCCATCACACTGCTGGACGGGGGCTGGGGTGGCTCTGTGGCTTTCATGTTGTGCTATATTTACCGCCACGGCTTTGTCTGATCCCTGCCCAGCGCCTCCCCGGCTCGCAGGGCGCTCTTATCACTGGGCTGGACGCCTTATCTCACAGCAAGGTTCAGGCAGCATTTTGCTTTCAGTTCGGAAATCGGACTTCAAATGCTGTCTACGTGACAGCCTGGGCTTGCAGTCCTCTCCCTGGTCCTCTCACCTAGGTCCCTGCCTCCCCACCAAGGCTCAAAGGGAGCTTCCTGAAAAGACTTGAACCAGCCTCTGACCACCTGAACTTTTCCCCAACTGGCCAAGTACTGTCGTACAAGGGTCTCGTGATGAGCAAGAAGACCACCCTTTTCTTACCAAGGGTATCATCAAGGTTTTCCCCAACTGGCCAGATACTGTCACGCAAGGGTTATATGATGAGCCAGAGGGAACCACAGCCCTCAGAGGACCAGGTTTTTCTTATCCAGGAGACCACTGAGGTTGGCATCATCCTGGAATCATTCTTCCAGAAGCTCAGAGCTCCCCAAGGAAATGCAGAAAACCCTTTCTGGAGCTCTGCTCTCAGCGGCAGCATGGTCCCCTGGTCCTCCATGGTGACTCAGTCATTCGTCTTCCTTACCTGAACTCTGAGCCGACAGATGAGGCACAAACAGCCTTGCTGGGCATCAAGGCAAAGCAGAGGCCTGAGTGGCCCTAAGCACAAGAAGCGGAGGTGCCTGCAGTTTTCTAGAGCTCCTGCCCTCTCGTGTGACCTCCTCCCAGAGCCTGGGCGGTTACCTGGGCTCACAGCTCGCTGAAGAGGGTTGCCTTTGAAGCCAGTGGTAGGGAACTGAATGCCTTCAGAGCAGGGGAAGGGAGAGACTTGAAAGAACTGCTCTATGAAAGGATCCATTCTCACCTCCAGGGAGGAGACAGAAGCAACAAGAAAGTCACACTTCTGCTTGCAGGGTCCTTGGCTCCCCAACAATATGGATTGCCATGGTTCCTGCAGGGTGGACAGAAGGTCGAGGAAGAAAGCCCTTCTCTCCTTTCTCTCCTTTCTTTGCATGTGTGTGTGTGTATTTGTGTGGTGTGCAGCATGTATGCACGTTCATGTGTGTGCGCATGGCTAGGCATGTGCAGAGGCCAGAGGCCAACCTCACATGTCCTTTCTCAGGTACACCAGCTACCTTTTCTTGAGACAGGGTCTCTCATCAACCTGCAGCTCACCTAATGAGGCTAAACTGGCCAGCAAGCCCTAGGGAGCCTTCCATCTCTGACTCCCCAGCCTGGAATTACAGGCTCACTCCTGGTATTCACATGGAATCACCTTGGGTTGTCCGGGGGATCCTAAATCCGATGCTAAAGGTCTTTGTGAAGGGTTTGCAGAGGGACATGTGAACACACAGAGAAGAGTGTGTGAAGACAGAGGCAGAATTCAGTAACGCAACCACAGCCAAGGGATTCCGTAAGCCACCAGAAGCTCGGAGGCTAGAAGGACCCACCTGCAGAGCCGCTGGACAGAGTACAGTCCTGCCCATGCCTTCTTTCCAACTCCCGACCCCAGGGCTGTGAGTGAAGACACTGTGACCACTTTGTGGTCATTGTTAGAGCCACCTGGCAAACTAATCCTTGTACACTGAGCAAGTCGTCCCACGGAGAGAAATGGAAACAAGCCAGCCATAGGGCCACTGTGAAGATGAAGCAGAGATGAGGAGGACTGGTGACCAGCCTGGTGCGTTGTAGGGACTCTGAAAATGTTGGTCATTTGTGTGTTCTGAAGGAACTCTGGCTCTATGAGGAATTTCTAAGCGGGACCCTGGAATGTGAAGGCATAAAGGGGATGCCCACTCATCCACCACTTCAACCACCAGCAACCTGTGGCATACCGTTGGAAGGCCTTTGGGCCTCCAGACAAGAATGAATTCTATGAGGGTCAGACAATTCAAGTTCACAGCATGTAAGGTAACATTGGTTTGCATTTAGGCATCTAGTCTAAGTAACTAAGTAACCAAATGCCAGCCTCTAACAGAATTATTCTTTAAAAGCTATAGACATCTGCAGTAACTCCTAACGTAGAGGGTTTTCAAAACAAAACAAAGCTTGAGCTGGAAAGATTGCTCAGTGGTTAAGGCACTTGCCTGCAAAGCCTAATGACCTAGGTTCAATTCCTCACTACCCACATAAAGTCAGATGCACAAAGAAGTGCGTGCACCTGGAATTCTACTGCATCTGGAGTTCCACTGGCAGCAGCTGGAGGCCCTGGCACACCCAGTTAGCCTGAAAGCCAGTTCCAAGAAGATGGTGACAGACACTGTGGTCACTCAAACCTCATCAAAACAGAGATCCAAAGGCTACAGAGAAAGCAACACTGAATCAGGATCTCAGGGAACATTTCGGAAGAGGGAGCAGAAAGATTATAAGAGCCTCAGGGTGGGTAGGAATAGCCTGAGGCAACCTGCCAGCTTTCCCATGGCTGAGGCATCTTGGTCCCCTCAATAAATACAATAAACCCATCAAAGAACACCCTCAGTATTGGTGGGGGGTGAGAGGGTATAAGGGTACAATTTTTTTATTTAGAAAATTAATAAATTAGGCTGGAGAGATGGCTTAGCAGTTAAGCGCTTGCCTGTGAAGCCTGAGGACTCCGGTTCAAGGCTTGATTCTCCAGGACCCACGTTAGCCAGATGCACAAGGGGGCGCACGTGTCTGGAGTTCGTTTGCAGTGGCTGGAGGCCCTGGCGCGCCCATTCTCTGTCTGTCTATATCTGCCTCTCTCTCCTCTCTGTCCATCACTTTCAAATAAATAAATAAAAATAAACAAAAAAAATTAGAAAAAAAAAGAAAAAGAAAATTAATAAATTAATTTAAAAAACAAACAAGCAACAACAACAACAAAATCCCCAGCTGGGTACGGTGAAGCCTGCCTTTAACCCCCACACTCTGGAGCCAGAGGTAGTTTTCTGGGCCAGCCTGGCTACGAAGTGAGTTCTAGGTTCGTCTGGGCTACAGTGAGACCCTGCCTCAAAAAAATATAAATAAATAAATAGAAAACAAACAAAAAAAAATAAACGATTTTTATTTAGAAAGACTCATAGACTTCAGCGGGGGTGTTGGGGGGAGACGGCTCAGTAGATACAACCCTCGCCACTCAAGCTAGGGTACCTGAGTTTGATCCCCAAGCCCCACATAAAAACTGAAGCCCTGGTGGCTTCTGGAACCTCAGTACTCTAAAGCCAATGCAAGGTGATAAGCAGGGACAGAAACTCTTAAAGCTCATCGCAAGTACAGCTGTAAAATCAATGCAATAGCAGATCAAGAATCAAAGCAAGAAGTCCTGCCTCAAACGAGGCAGACAGGCACAGGGCCTACCTCAAAGTTGCCCTCTGACCTCCCCACACACAGACTCACGCACTTACACACACACCCAAAATAAAATGAAGACATAATCATAGACTCATAAGAAGTGGAAAAATAGTACATAGGGGTTCATGTGCTCTTTACCTGGCTTCCCTCCATGTAATATATGTAGTCGTGTCCCATAACAAAATCTGGACAGTGACAATTATTTACTTCTAAATGATAAGATTATATCACCTAATGACATCTTAACCATCTTAGTTCGTGTAAGTACATTTAAGATGTTTTCACCAAGTCAGAAAGTACCCATGTTAAGTGACAGGTCACCACAGCATCAGAAGGAAAAAGGGACCAGGGACATTGCTCATCAGGTAAGGCGCTAAGCATCAGGACCTGAGTTCAGATCCTCAGAGCCCATGTCAAATGCCAGGTGTAAGAATATACTTTCAGAGGTAATTTCTATAGTCTGTGAAAGGCCGGCTATGGGGCTAGAGAGATGGTGCAGTGGTTAAGGTGCTTGTTTGGAAGGCCTGACAGCCTGGGTTCAATTCCACAGTATGCATGTAAACCAGATATACAAAGTGGCGTATGTGTCTGGAGTTTGTTGCAAGAAGCCCTGGCGTGCCCATATTCTTGACAACAAATACTGGTTTGGGTGGTACTCACCTATAATCCCTGTGCTGGGGAGGTGGTGACAGGCAGGTCCCTAGGGCTTACTGGATAGCTAATCTAGTTTGAATTGGTGAGCTTTATGTTCAGTGACAGACCCTGTCTCAAAAACTAAGATGGAGGCTGGAGAGATGGCTTAGCGGTTGTGGTGCTTGCCTGTGAAGCCTATGGACCCAGGTTTGATTCCCCAGTACCCACATAAAACACATGCACATGGTAGTGCATGCGTCTGGAGTTTGCTTGCAGTGACTAGAGGCCCTGGTGTGCCCATCCTCTCTCTCTCCCTCCCGATCTCTCCATGTATACGTCTCTCTCTCTCTCCCCATATATACATATATCTGCCCCTTTCTCTCTCAACTAAATAAATAAATAAAAATAAAAATATTTTAAAAACTAAGATGGGCACATGGTTTGATTGCAGGACATTCAGAAATCCAACTGGAACTGAGCTAGAAGCCTCTTTCCTGCTGGCTGGCTGTCAGCGCTGGCCGGTGCTATGCAGGCTGCTGGGGTACAGAAGTTGTCAGCAGTCTTAGCCAGCAGCACTGCACAAGTGATCAGTCAAGCAAGATGTGTCCAGTGGGGTGACTGTCAGGGGGAACCAACTGCCCTCTGATTGGATGTGAGGCCTGCTCCATGGGAGGGACTCCACACCCACATTCACACCATGTATCAAAGTAGCGGATGTGTGGTATTGAGTTAGATGATTTGGTTTGAAAAACTATGTGATTTGCCGACTTGAGTTTCATAAAATATCATTCACTGGATTTGTCTCAAGGTCAGGACAGAACTTTCAGCACTTTCTGAAATGGTCCTACACACACTTCTGACATTTTGGGCTATGTATTTATGTGAAGCAACATTCTCAGCACTGACGACTATAAACTGAAAACATTGATAACTCTGAAAAACATGTAAGATGCCCTACATCCTGCAGTATCAGATGCATGGCCACGATTTAGGTCTTTATGCAAAAATAAACAGCACATTCACTTTACTTGTATTCATAATTGCTTTTGTCTTTAGTAAGTTATGAAATTGTATGTATAACAATTGTGATTCCTTTTTGGGGTGTTATTTATTTATTTATTCATTCATTCACTTACTGAGAAAGAGAAAGAGAGAGAATGGACATTCTAGGACCTCCTGCCACTGCAAGCGAACTCCTGATGCATGCACCACTTTGTGCATTAAGTGGGTCCTAGGGAATTAAACCCAGGCTATTGGGCTTTGCAAGCAAGCACTTTAACCCCTGACCCATCTCTCAGTTATGCCTTTTTCAATAAGGTGACGCCAGTGGCTGATGTGTTGTTTTTAGTTCTGCCAGCTCTGAGCCATTATGGTGGGCTTCCTGTGGGATGTCCAGAGGAACACAGAAGAAAGAGGACAAACAGTGACATGGTCTTGGGGTAGAAGGACCATGAACATGACAGTGTTCCGGGCTTCTGGGTTCCTGGTTGTCACAATTTTAATGAAGTATTTCAACTATTACAGAAGGGAGAAAAGCAGTTTTGCCACTGAAAATGGTGATGTGGGCGATGGGAACAGCTCAGGGGCAGAGCTTATGCTCAGCATGTGCCAGGCCTTGGGCGATCAAATGTTCACCAGCAGAGAGGGGAAAGAAGAAAGAAGACAGCAATGTGTCGACTACAAATTATAGTAAACAAGAGGAGTTTCATGTCTCCGTGAGGCTTAGTGAAAACATTCACCACTTCTTCATATCACATAATTCTGTTTTTACACCAAACTACAGAGTACAAAATGCATTTAATAGGAAATGTGAAGAAAGTGATTTTTAAATATCTTAATGAGAATTTACATCCATGAATGGAACTATTTGGTTTTTATTACTTATTCATTTATTCATTCTTTTCTCTTTGCAACACTGGCACCCAGGGTCTCATGCATGCTAAGTCAATGTTGTATCAACAAAGCTCTACCCTCTGTCCTCTAAATGTGACTTTCATGTCAGTATCTGTGGTCAGTGAGAATCTACAATCCCTTTCTCCTTTAATCATGACAGCTTCCAGTTCTTCTTTTAATTTTTAAAATACTTTTATTTATTATTTTTTATTTATTATTTTTAAAGAGAGAGAGAGAAAGAGAGTGTGTGTGTATCGGCATGCCAGGGTCTTTTATCACTGCAAAAGAACTCCAGATATATGGCTTTATGTGGGTACTAGAGAATTGAACCCAGTCCATCAGGCTTTGCAAGCAAGCACCCTTAACCACCGAGACATCTCTCCAGTCCTGTGGGCTTCCAATTTTTAATAAACATCATTCAAAAGGTTTTGTTTTTATAAGTGTGATTTTAGGGGGAAAATAAAACGTGTTTTGCTACTTTAATTTTTTTTTCTAGTGATCAAAATTACATGGAAAGGAGCTGGAGAAATGTCTTAGTGGTTAAGGCACTTGCCTGTGAAGCCTAAGAACCCAGGTTCAATTCTCTACAACCCACATAAGCTAGATGCATAATGTGGTGCATGCATCTGGAGTTCGTTTGCCGTGGCTAGAAGCCCTGGAGTGCCCATTCTCTTCCTCTCCCTCTCCCTCTCTCTCTCTCCAGATATATATATATATATATATATATATATATATATATATATGTAATAAAAATAAAATATTAGTTGCAATAAAAGATGCTATGTACATAATATATATAAATTTGACTATTCAGCTATGTTATATAATGGATTATACAGCATTTCTCCTTTTGTGTATATCTTTAACTTTTAAATTTTTATTTATTTATTTACACGTGTATATGGGTATGAAGGGGCTCTTGCTGCTGCAAGTGAAGCTTGTGCTACTTTTAAATTTATTTATTTGAGAGAGAGAGAGAGAAAGAAAGAAATAGGCAGATAAAGAGAGAGAATGAACATGCCAGGGCCTCTAGCCACTGTAAATGAACTCCGGATGTCTGTGCCACCTTGCACATTTGGCTTATGTGGGTACTGAGAAATCGAACCTGGGTTCTTAGGCTTCACAGGCAAGCAGCTTAACCACTAAGCCATCTCTTCAGCCCTTGGGATACTTTTTTTTTTTTTTTTTTTGAGGTAGGGTCTCACTCCAGCCCAGGCTGACCTGGAATTCCTTGTGCTACTTATAAAAAATATCTTATTTATTTGTTCAAGAGAGAGGGGAGAGGAGGAGGAAAGAGAGAGAGAGAGAGAGAGAGAGACAGAGAATGGATGTGCCAGGGTCTCTAGTCATTGCAAACGAACTCCAGATGTATGCACCCCTTTGTGCACCTGGCTTTACATGGGTACCAGGGACTTGAACCTGGGTCCTTTGGCTTTGCAGGCAAGTGCCTTAACCACTAAGCCCCTCTCCAGCCCTCTTTTGTGTATATCTATATGTCTATATTTTCTGTACCCAAATTCAGTCAAATGCGTATCAAAAATATTCAAGAAAAAAAAAGGATTTCTGGACTGAACCTGGATGGAACTTGTACACTGCATCTACACTGCACTGGGCGTTATAAGTCTCTAGAGAGGGTTTAAAGCAGATAGGAGGCTATGTATAGTATAGTCTATTAACTGCTACACCAGGTATGTAAGGGGCTCAGACATCTGTGGATTTTGGCATCTAAACAGGGACTGGAGTCCAGCATGATGGCTCACACCAGCACTCAGAAGGTGGGGACAGCAGGGCCAATGAGTTCAAGGCTGGGCTAGGTTATATAGCATGTTCCAGGTCAGCCTGGGCTACATAGCAATATCTTGTGTTTCAAAAGAAAAAAAAAAAAATCAAGAGTCGCCATTCCAGGAGCTCAGGAATTGCAGACAAGAGCCAAATATGAGGCCGGTTTGTAAATCTCGTATCTCCACTCAGCTCTTTCTCTCCACACCTACCCTGTTCCCAACCTCTGCTGGCATCTTAGCAGGCCAGCTTGGCCCCTCTACTGCCTCCTCTGCGTGTGGGTGTACGGGGAGGGGTTGTGCTGTGTTCCTGTTTTCTGCACGTTGTTCAGCTGCATTTCTCCTTTTTCTCCAGACTCTTTCCTTCTGCATCTTCCTCTTCCCGAGAACATGGTCGGTTCTGATTTGCAGGAATTCTGAGCCTCAGCCTCCAGAGAGACGGAGCTATTCCACACTAGCTCTTAGCACACCTCTACCTCTATCTCTTCAGCCTATCTTTTTTTGTTTGTTTGTTTGATTTTTTTTTTTTTTTTGAGGTAGGGTCTCACTCTAGCTCAGACTGACCTGGAATTCACTATGGAGTCTCAGGATGGCCTCGAACTCACGGCGATCCTCATACCTCTGCCTCCCGAGTGCTGGGATTAAAGGCATGTGCCACCACGCCCGGCTCTTCAGTCTATCTTTAGTCAAAAGCCCCCATCTTCCTGATTGTTTTTTCTCTTTTGCTCCCACAGTTCCAAATTCTACCCATGTTCCCTTACTCTACTTTCTCTATATCAGCTCAATACTACTTACTTGTTCTGCATGAGGTTTTTTCCTTTGTTGTCTTCTTCTCTCACAAACCTGCAATAGTTAGACGTCTGTAACGCAATATTTTAGTGTTCCCTTAGTCCCCTAAAAGATTAGCATTTAAGAGGTGTTTTTATGAGAGACTATCACTTTTCTTATAGTGGGTCTATCCCAAGGTCGTGACTGCTGTACAAATACGTGTGGTAGGACTTAGGAGTTCCTTGGGTATGTCCAACAGTAGTCTAGCTGGGTTATATGCTTGGTCTATTTTTGGTTCCTTGAGGGGTTCTTTTTTCAAGGTAGGGTTTTGCTCTAGCCCAGGATGACTTGGAATTCACTATGTAGTCTTAGGTTGGCCTTGAACTCACAGCGATCCTCCAATCTCTGCCTCCCAAGTGCTGTGATTAAAGGCATGCGCCATCACGCCCGGCAATTTGAGTTTTTGATGATGTCTATGGTGACTCTACCAATTTATACTGCCACCAGAAGTGGATAATGGCTCCTCTTTCCCCACACCCTCACCAGGATTTATATTAGGGTGTTTTGTGTGTGTGTGTGTGCTAGCAATTCTGATTAGGTGAGATATGATCTTAAAGTAATTTTAATTCACATTTCTCAGTTGGGTAAGGATGGTGAACACTTTTTTTTGTGTGTGATTTTTTTGAGGTAGGATCTCACTTTAGCCCAGGCTGACCTGGAATTCACTATATAGTCTCAGGTGGCCTCGACTTCACAGCAATCCTCCTACTTCTGCCTCCTGAGTGCTGGGATGAAAGGCATGCACCACCATGCCTGGCTAATTGGTGAACACTTTTAAAAATATTTATTGGTCATTCGTGAATCTTCTTTTGAGAATTGTTCACTCAGTTCCTTAGCCTATTGATAATTGATGGGAATGTGTGTTTTCTTATGTTTAACTTTCCTAGTTCTTTGTACAATCTAGATATTAGCCTCTGTCTAAAGTATAATTGCCAAAGATTTCCTCCAACTCTGTAGGCTGCTTTCTCACACTGGTGGTTTCCTTTGCTGTGCCAAAGATTTTAAATTTCATGGAATCTGGGCTGGAGAGATGGCTCGGTGGCTAAGGTGCTTGCCTGCAGAGCCTCACATCCCAGGTTCGAGTCCCAGTACCCATGTAAAGCCAGTTGCATAAAATGGTATATGCATGCATCTTGAGTCTATATGCAATGGCTGGAGGTCCTGGCATAGCCATTCTCTCTGTCTGTCTTCTATCTTTCTCTGCTAATAAATAAATAAATAAATAAATAAATAAATAAAATGATTTTAAAAAGAAAAAAATCATGAAATCCCCTTTGTCAACTCTTGGGTTTATTACCTGCACTATTGGAGTCCTTTCAAAAGGTTCTTGTTGATGTCTATGTCTTCAAGTGTGTTCCCTATGTTTTCCTCTAGTAGTTTCAGCATTTTGGGTCTTATATTAAAGTCTCTGGTTCATTTTGAATTTGATTTTGTACTTGGAGAGACATAAAGTTCTATCTTCATTCTTCTCCATGTAGACATCCAGCTTCCCCAGCACCATTTGTTAAAGAGTTCTTTCTCTCTCTCTCCTCTACATATGCTTTTGAAACTTTTATCAAAAATTAGGTGGCCCATCGGGCTGGAGAGATGGCTTAGCGGTTAAGCGCTTGCCTGTGAAGCCTGAGGACCCCGGTTCGAGGCTGGATTCTCCAGGACCCACGTTAGCCAGATGCACAAGGGGGCGCACGCGTCTGGAGTTCGTTTGCAGTGCTGGAGGCCCTGGCGCGCCCATTCTCTCTCTCTGTATCTGCCTCTCTCTCTCTCTCTCTGTCTGTTGCTCTCAAATAAATAAAAATAAACAAAAAATTAAAAAAAAATTAGGTGGCCACAACTGTATGGGTGTATTTCTGGGCAACCTATTCTATTCCATTTCTACTTCTATTTTATTGTTCTATGTGTCTAATTTTTGCCAGTACCATGCTGTTTTTGTCACTATGACCATGTAGTATAATGTGAGGTCAAGCTTTGTGACGCCTCCAGCATTATTCTTTCTCCCTTTTTCTTTCTCTCTCTCTTTCTTTCTTTCTTTCTTCTTTCTTCTTTTTATGAGAGAGAGAGAGAGAGAGAGAACTGGCACACCAGGGCCTCCAGCCATTGCAACCGAACTCGATGTGTGCAACCTTGTGCACTTGCACCACCTTGTGCATCTGCCTTACATGGGAACTGGAGAGTTGAACATGGGTCCTTAGGCTTCTCAGGCAAGTTCCTTAACCACTAAGCCATCTCTCCAGCCCTTTTATTTATTGAGTTATTTTATTTTATTTTTTGCATTATTCTTTCTAACTAGGATTGCTTTCACTACTTTTGTGTTGCCATATGAATTTTAGGATTTTTTTTTCTAGTTCTGTGAAGAATGTCATTAGAATTTTGATCAGGATTGAGTTGAATCTTTGCTTTCAGTAATACAGATGTTTCATAATATTAATTCTCCCAATCCATGGCTGCTCATTAATTATATTTTTAATGCCATTTATTGTTTCTAAGTAACTTAAAAGAGTTCACTTTGGGCTTACCAGGGTCCAGAGGCACCCTCTAAGCTGCTCACCACCCTCTAGTGTACCTCTCTGGCTTCACATTAGCCTTTGCCAGGCTGCGGGCTCCACAAAGCATGTGGGATCTAACTCTTCTGTGAGCAGTATCTCCTAATTACACACTTAAGGGTAGCTCGCCGCCTACAATGCAGACTCTTGGTCTGGATCAATCCCTCCACACTCAACTTGATTTGGGTGGAAGCAAAGGATGCCAGGGAAGACCCTGCTCATACACACCTATAACCTTTTGTTGATGTGCTGAAATTTCTATTGGGAGCATTATTGTTTGGTTTTTCATACCCATAAAACTACCAGATTAAAACTAACTGGCCATTTGCTCATTTTCAGTCCATATTAATTTGCTACTCTATTTATTCATGTTATCTAAGGGTTGCCTGCCAGCAAACAGGATCAGAGAAGGAAAACACAAAATTTGAGATTAATAATGCTAAGAAGACTTCACATAGAGCTAATTCAACCAGTTGACTTTTACTCCTGGACTGAGAAAGCCAGCATAGTGTTGTCCTGCCCTGCTCCACTCTAGGTCTTTGTCACTTGAAAATGTCTACTCCAACCTAGGTTTTGATTTCCTACCAATTCTAGCATCCTCTTTTTTTGCCCAAGCACATTTTCCTCAACATTAAGTCCAAAAGAAAAAGGGGAATAAAGGCTGGACATGGTGGCACACACCTTTAATCCCAGCACTTGGGAGGCAGAGGTAGGAGAATCACCATGAGTTCAAGGCCACCCTGAGACTAAATAATAAATTCCAGGTCAGCCTGGGCTAGTGTAGGACCCTACCTCAAAAAAAAAAAAAAAAAAAAAAAAAAAAAAAAAGAAAGAAAGAAAGAAAGAAAAGGGGGAATGAGGGCTGGAGTGATGGCTTAGCACTTAAGGCACTTGTCTGCAAAGCCAAAGGACCTAGGTCGGATTCCCCAGGACCCATGTAAGCCAGATGCACAAGGTGGCGCATGCGTCTGGAGTTTACAGTGGCTGGAAGCCCTGGGGCATTCATTCTCTCTCACACACGAATAAATAAATAATTTTTTTAAAGTGTGTGTGTGGGGGGGGGAATGAGACCATCCAGCTTTTGTTTGGTGGCAAAGCTCAGCTTTGGTGTGAGAAGCAGTGTGGGAGCAGCTGGTGGGACTTTCATTCTGCCATCTTTCCGGCACCTCTAAGTCACAGGTACTGTCTAGCTTTCCTTCTGTTCTTGATGAGGAAACCACTAGAGAAAGAGGGTGATCCATTGGCCTAGGACACATGACCAGGGAGTGTACAATTAGAACCCAACTCTCTCTCTTTGCCCATCCTACTATGGCTCATTAAAGATGAAAGTTGACCCATCTGAGACCCAATGCAGGGAGCCCTGGGGTCTATGTTATGTTGCCTGAGCCTACAGTTGGAGCCTGCAGGGGCAATGGGTGTGATAACACACACCCTCTCCCCTCGGGCCCAGGCTGCAGCCCTTCATTCCTGACAGCATGGCTGAGACTCCAGTCTGCTATCTCTTAGATTAGCCACAGTTATTTTTATTCTGCCCTTGCTTAGGGAAGAAACATAGCTTGGGCAAACTCATGGGCAGAGGCCCAGGGAAGACCATCACTGGCCCAGGAAGAAGAGAGAACTTATATATAGAGAGAGGTAGGCTCTTGCTCTAGCCTGGGCTGACCTGCAATTCACTATGTATTTTCAGGCTGGCCTCAAACTTACAGCGATCCTCCTACCTCTGCCTCCTGAATGCTGGGATTACAGGTGTGCACCACCATGCCCATCTTATATTGTTTTTTTTTTTTAATTGTTTTTTTTTAACTATCTCTGTTCCTTAGGAGCACCTCCAAATTGAGCCCCACTATACAACTGCTTCCATGGGACATTCGGGGCTACTCACACCTACCAACACCATATACTGATGTCTTCTTTCAGAGCAGCATTGACACGTGTCTGTTGCTTGAGTGAAGTCTTGCTTCCTGCTTTGGTGGAGGTGGTTTTGAGGAGGTGCGCTTAGGTGAAGGGAATAGGGACGGTGATGGAGCATGCTACGGTTCCCCCATGCCTGCAGGCTCTTGAACTGGGCTACAAATTCAACTGGCATAGGACAGTTTCACAGGAGAAAAACCATACCTGGTTTAGTATCCAGACATGGCAGCCCCATGATATACGTGACTGGGAAGGAGGGTCAGGTGGTTGAAGCCTCTCCAGCATCCTGAGCTACGTAAGGAGCAAGATGGGGAGGATGAGGGAGAAAATGAGTGGTGATCTCAACTTGTCTTATGAGACATAGTCATCCAGGGAGTCAGGTATTCAGAACAGCTCTTTTCTCTACCCAGATACTGACTAGTGTAGTTTTCCTTTATGGATATAGATGTCTTATACAAACACACAGCTTTCCAGAACAACTCATGAATCTGTAATTTCTCACCATAATTAATTCAAAATATGCCAGAAAAGGATATCTTGAGTGGCATACTCAGGCAGGTCGCTGTAGCAGTTGCCTTCCAGTCGCTGGGACAACATTCAATGAGAAGCAGCTCGTGGGAAAAAAGGGTTTATTTCTGATTGGTTTCAAGGTGAAGCTTCATTGTGGTGGGGGAAGCGTGACAGGGCAGACAGCTGCCTCACCTCTCCATTCATCAGAAGCAAGGAAGAAACAGTCTCTGAGTGAGTTAGCTCTGCATACCCAGAAGGGATGGGTGTAATTAATAAACCTCAAAGTCTGCTCCCAGGAACACACCACCCTGAGCGAGGCTCTACCTCCTGTAGGCTCCACCAACTGGGGATCTGGTATGACACTAAGCTCAGGAACCATTGTGGAAGAGGTGGTAGAAAGAATTTAAGAGCCAAAGAAAGGAGAGTTTAGAATACTGTCTTCCAGACACAAAATGGATTTGACATTCATGACCTCACAGTGGCTGACACTACCTACACAAGACCTGCATAAGAGGGGAAAATGATAACATCAAGACAGAAGAAACACTAATTGGAAAGAAGAAGAGATTCAATGGAAAGGGGGAAATGACTGATGGGAGGGGATTATGATTATGGTATACTGTCATTCTCTCTCTCTCTCTCTCTCTCTCTCTCTCTCTCTATATATATATATATATATATATATATATATATATATATATATATAATGTTTTTTGAGGTAGGGTCTCACTCTAGCTCAGGCTGACCTGGAATTCACTCTGTAGTCTCAGGGTGGCCTCGAACTCTTGGCAATCCTCTTACTTCTGTTTCCCAAGTGCTGGGACTAAAGGCATGTGCCACCATGCCTGGCTGTATATTATCTACATTAAGGGAAGTCATCAATAAAAAATTTTAAAAGCCAGACATGGTGGCACGTGCCTTTAATCCCAGCACTCAGGAGGCAGAGGTAGGAGGATCGCTGTGAGTTTGAGGCCACTCTGAGACTACATAGTGAATTCCAGGTCAGCCTGGGCTAGAGTGAGACCCTACCTTGAAACCCCCCCCAAAAAAACGTTAAAAAAAGAAAAGCACAAGGTTATGGGGGACATTTTACATTCAAACTGCCACATAGATGTTTTAAGAACCCTTGGGTCTGTGACTTAACACCATAATCAGCTTAAAATATGCCAGAAAAGCATATTTTGAGCAGTGTACTCTGGCTCCCAGTCACATTTTAGGACAGCATGTCCTCAGCCCCAACAGAATCCAGAAGGCAAAGGGTGTCAGGGAAGACGAAGCATGGAAGAGAGCCAGGTGTGCCGTGGAAGAAGGGAGTGACTAGCAATCTGTGTGGGTCTGAAGAGCCTCAGAGATGCAGGAATGAAGGTGACCAAGGGGTCCTGGAGAGCCCCCCCTACACCAGAGACTAGCATGGCTGCCACAACTCTGGAATGAGCAATGCACTCCCCACAGACAGTTAAAATTGAGGGAACATGGACCTTGGCTTTGAGAGAGCACAGGGAATGAGATCTAAGCTGGCATTCAAGACTGCAGGAAAAACGAACAACAAACAAGAGAGTTGCCAGAGAAGAGGAAAACGAAGGAGGTGTGGCATCAGAGGGCTGGGATGCTTCTAGAAGAAACAATGTCCCAGGGCTCAATGGCTCCAGGGTGGCTGTCCCTTCTTGATGGGGCCTCTTCCCTTAGCTGTCCACATGACTCATGTCCTCTGCCTCCTGTCCACATCTCATCCAAATGAAGCCGGATATGACCACTCTCTTAAAAAGTATTTTTACTTATTTATTTGCAGAGAGAGCAAGAGAGAAAGTGTGGGCACATCAGGGGCTTTTGCTGCTACAAACAAGGTCAAGATGCATGCATGCACCACCCTGTGCATATGGCTTTATGTGGGTACTGGGGAATTAAACCCCAACCAGCAGGCTTTGCAAGCAAGTGCCTTTAACCACGAAGCCATCTCTTCAGCCCCTGACCACTCTTAAAAAATATTTGTGTGTGTGTGTGTATACACACTTTATCTGTGGTTTTTATCCCTAAGGCACTTGCAAATGTTCCTTGGCATCCATGGGGGACTGGTTCCATAATGACATAATATATACCAAGAACAAGGCACATACATACATACATACGTACATAACACACACGCATACACACATACTCACACACACATCCCTGTCCCATACATTTTAAGTCATCTTTAGATGACATAATGTCTAAGGCAATGTAATTGCTATGAAAAATTGTCATGCTGACAGCTGGGCGTGGTGGCGCACGCCTTTAATCCCAGCACTTGGGAGGCAGAGGTAGAAGGATCGCCGTGAGTTCGAGGCCACCCTGAGACTACATAGTGAATTCCAGGTCAGCCTGGGCTAGAGTGAGACCCTACCTCAAAAAACCAAAAAAAAAAAAAAAAAAAAAAAAAAAAGTCATGCTGCATTTAGTAGCTAATGACAAGAATTCTGTATGTACAATGTCAGAATGTTTTGATGCAGAGTTGGTTAAATCTGGGTATAGAAAGCAGCTGTCTTTTCTGATACAATGACTTATTTAGCATGTAAATCATTTATCACCTACTCCTCCCAGACAGACCATTAGTTCACAGTGCAGGGGATCTTTTGTCCACTGTGTATCTATAACACACATGACAGGGACATCGTATATACTATTTTAAATTCCATAATTGTTGGCTAATCCTGTAGCATATGAACTTGCCTTACTGTGCCACTGAAAAGTAAGGACATTATGGAGTATATCCCCAAACCAAATTCTAAGCAAGCTTCATCTATTTATTTTTGAACCTATTTTAAACAACAACAACAAAAGATCCATGGCAGCATTTCAAATGATTGGTGGAGATAATCATACCTGCTACAGGACCAGAATGAGTGCGGACACTGCCCCCTCGTGGCTGAGTGTGGAAGGCTGCTTACTGCACAGCCAGCCAGGGCGGTAGGAAAATGTGTGCTGTTGGATGACATCTCAAAATGGGTCAAATCCGCCTCATATTCAGGAGGCAAGTGAAAGAGAAATAACATGTCAAAGGGAGGACTTTTAGGGAGTAGACAGCCCACACATTTCCATGTCGAGGAGGATGTTGACAATTAGCAGGAAGTGGTAGAGAGAAACATTAAGACAAGGACGTCCCAACTTGATAACCTCTGTCTGCTGTACTTACAGCTAGACTCTGAAGTCCCCACCAGTGCTTTATTCTTAGCTTACTTGACTACAAATAAGATGCATGTGTATAATTTGCACAAGTGTCTTTTGGCGTCAAGAATTGTTTAAGGGTGTGTGTGTGTGCGCACAGCTTATCTGTGGTTTTTCTTTCCATGTCCAGCCACACATTGAACATAGTAAATGGAAAATTCCAGAACAGTTCACAAGCTTTCAATTGAACATCATTCTGAGTAGAAATCTCATGCTGTTCTGCTCCATTCTACCCCTGACTTGAGTCACCTCTGTGGTTGTTTGAATGTAATATCCCCATAGCCTCAGGTATTTTTGATTAAGCTTCCTGTTTAAGTCTCCAGCAGGCAGAGCCCTGCTGGAAGAGGTGTGTCACTGGGGTGGGTCTAAGAGTCCAGGTCTATGGTGTGAGTTCAAAGTCATGCTTGCTGGTGTTGGCCTTTTTCCCTCTATGGATGTATGAAGCGAACCAGCTTCTGCCATGATGTAGCATCACTTAGAATCTGTAAGCCCAAAATAAACCCTTTCCTCCCATAAGCTGTTCCCGGTTGGGTGTTTGTCCCAGCAAAGAGAAGGCAAATGCAACAATCCCTTTGGCCAGCATCCCCTTACTGGACATGCTACCCACCCACTAGTCCCTTAGCGGCCTTCTCAGTTATCATACTGACTGCTCGAGCAGCAAACTGCTAGCCTGCAGGGTTCTGTACTCTCCAGTGTTCCAGTTATCCACTAGAGGTCTTGGAACACAACTGGGTAATGTAAGTGGGATTGCTGACTACTGACACACATTAACCTACAATGCTTCGCTTAATCAGTCTAAGGTAGCAGCCAGTCTAATGTAACTTGCTACTATGTTGCTCTGTCTTCACACTGGAGGCCTTACCTCTTGGCATCTTCTGCTCAAACAGATCTAAATACAATTGCCTCTGTCTGGTCAGCTTTCCTGAAGGCCTTTTGGATTTTGCTGTAGGACATCTCAGGGCCAGAGTTCAGTGAAGAGGGATAGCATTTGAGAAGCTCACTGAAGGCCCAGTATTAAGGGAGCTACATGTCCTATTATAGATTCTCTTTTGATTCAATCTGGCCATATTTGGACTTTCACCTCCACTTTACAGAGGGGGAAACCGAGGCTTAACAATGTAAGGAAACTAGCTCTCAGTTATGTGGTTTGCTAACAGTAAAGCCAAAACTCAAAACCAAGTGCTTGAGTCAAGTTCCTAAGTTCTTTTTACACCCTTCTGCCTCCATACTACCTCTCCCACATCCCCTGGGGCTATAAACAGAAGGGGCCAAGACTTCAAGTGCAAGGCTAGGTCCCTAGCACGAGACAGTAGCATCATCTCCAGGGCTGACCTGGCTGGGAGCCTGGACCCTTGTCCTCAACAGAAATGGGAGTCAAGAGGGCCTCAGCTTTTCACTGACTTCTCTCCTTGTTACACTTACTCAGGACCTGAGGGAAGGATGTCAGCAGCAAGCCCTTAGCACTGCCCATTGCCAGGCCCTGAGAGAGAGAGAAAGAGAGAGAGAGAGAGAGAGAGAGAGAGAGAGAGAAAGGGGGCAGGGAGGAAGCCTGTCTCCATGCTGATGTGAGCCATCTCCTGTGGGGGTTGTGTGCGCTCTCCTTCCTGACATGAGATCTTCCATCTGCTGCTGCCAGAGGAGCCCCGTCAGATTTACCGATGCATGTGTCATGACTGGCACTATCTGGGAGTCATGGCAAGTGCTGCCAGCTGCTTAATAACTCTTTGTTGAATGAATGATCTAAGCTCAAGTTCTAGAAAACAGTAGGAAAGAGGCATGCACATTCCCAGAGGAGATCTTGTAAAGCTAAATGTAGTTCATTCTATTAAGTATAATCAAGTTTATTGAAGGAATGATCACAAGTTTTCATCATCCTTCTTCCCATCCACCTGGTCGGTTTCCTCCACCAGACCTGACCTTGGGCCTCAGGAGGAGAGGTAGAAGCAAGGATCAGCAAATTCTGGTGGCTAGACTTGAAATGATTCACCTGGTAGCCACCCAGCGTGCTGGACAGCTGAGAGCATGGTGTCCCTCCCTCCGTCCTGCAGGCATCCCCTTTCCTCCGCTCTGCTTGCCCTTTCTGAGGCGGCTATGGGCAGAAAGCCACTTCCTCTCATTCCATCCAAGCCGCTGAGCAAGGCCAGCAACTGGCGGGATGCGCGAGCCCTAGAGAGGAACCTAGACAGATCCCGAATCAGGAATGTAAACACGCAAACCTTACAAAAA
The DNA here is from genome assembly GCA_036346955.1 of Dipus sagitta. Classification (NCBI taxonomy): domain Eukaryota; kingdom Metazoa; phylum Chordata; class Mammalia; order Rodentia; family Dipodidae; genus Dipus; species Dipus sagitta. The sequence goes on along the minus strand of CM070777.1, from coordinate 42,299,307 downwards.
GGGAAAGAGGCGCTTTTTTACAATATAGAGGACTGTAGCAAGGAAAAGGGCCAGGGCCAGGAAGATGAGAAGTTTGTCCGTCAGTTCTCGGCGGTTATATTTTGTGATAAGCTTCCGGCCCAGCTGGATGGTCCCTGACATGGATTTAAATTCTTCATTTGCATCCAGGATGGTCCTTGAGGAGTTGACTGAAACAGACAAGAAAGGGAGCGTGACTCAGACCACCATCACCGACACCACAGTTTCACGAGTAAGACCATGCCTGCCAAGGCTGGTGCCTCTCAGAAAGATAGGAGGGTAGAGACCACCCCAAGCAGCACAAGGAACGAGGACCTGACAAGGAGCACTCAGCCAGCATGGTGTGCTGTGTGTAGGAGCTCCTCGTACATACCAGGGAGAACAGTGAGGCAGGCTGCTTTAACCACCAACCTCAGCTCTTGGAGGTGAGGGGAGCTTACTGAGATGACCCTCCAGCCATGATCATGGATGGTCACTGGGATGGTTGTGTTGGAATAGGAACTGGGAGGCACCAGAACTTTCTATCTGTGAAGTGTGGTATGTTCTTTGTTGGACCTCAAATGGGCAAGGATGAGCTGGGCCTGACACAAGCTCATGTGTTCCAGCGCTTCAGGACTAGGGGGTACTGGTGGTAGATCGAAAGATGGGATGCCTAAGTCCCAGCCACTGTATGGTACCTAGGAGTGCTATGCCCCTCAAAGGGCTCACTGTGCTGAGTCAAATGTGCTTCTAAGTCTGACACTTAGGCAAGAAGCTCATCTAACAAAGTTCCTCTATAAAGCAGCCTCAGAATATCCTCAAATGACTACATTCAATGAAAAGACAAGGTACTCATGAGTGTATAATGTTTTCTTTAAGAGAAGAAAGGGGAATGAAAATTACTTTATTTGCTTATGTTCCAAATGCTTGAAGGATTTCAGAGGATATAAACAACAACAACAACAAAAAAACCCCAAAATATCCTGGTAACAGTGGTGACCTCTGGGAAGTGGCCCCCAAGGGCTGAGGTTAGGGTCAGAAGGGAGAGCTGTCTCTCTTTCCATACTGTTAAATATCTGTCTTGACAGCACAGCAGCGACCACCCCTGGCTCTGGAGCATGGGCAATACTCATCCACACTGAGTGTTGGAGTGGAAAGCACACACTAAATTCTAAAGGCCTGACCGGTAGGGAGCTTGCCTGGAGTGCACAAAGCTCTGGTTGGTAGAAAGCTTGTCTGGAGTACACAAGCCCTGGGTTCAATCCCCAGAACTCCCAAGACTGAGCATGGTGCTCAGTCTTTGCAAGCAAGCACCTATGGAGACTTAAATTATATATGTATATGTGTGTGTGTGTGTGTGTGTGTGTGTGTGTATATATATATATATATATATATATATATATAATTTATATAATATATATAGTGTGTGTGTATGCATGCCATTTGCTGCAGACAAAATACAGACGCATGTGACACTTTGTGTCTACTTTATGTGGTTGCTGGGGAATCAAACCTGGGCTGGCAGGCTTTGCATACAAGTACCTTTTACCCCTGAGCCGCCTCCCCAGCTCCAGCAGAGACTTCTGAATAGTATTATGAAATGTCATACACCCAGCACCCTAGAAATAGCAACCCCCTAGCAATCCAGTCCCTGCCATATCCTGACTCCATTTCTCCACTCCTATAATTTTGCAGCAAATTCACATCCCTAAAATAGTTTTTCATTGTTTTGTTTCACTTAAACAGTGGTCTTAACAGACTTTAAAAGGAAAGAGTAAGAACTACATTCTCTTTCTTTCTTCCTTCAATAGTTATCTCTTCTTACAAAATGTGTCCAAGAATCACCACTGGTACCCTCTCCGCATCCTAGAAGCCATCAGCATGTTATGGTTCTGGGGGTAAAGTACAGGGTTGCACATGCTAGACAAGAGGCGAGTTTCATCCACCACTCACCGTATGTGTCTGTGTATCTTTTATGCCCACATCAGACCATAATCGTCTAATTGTCCTGATTCAAAAGTCCCACCCTTCTGACCCCTGGGCCTGGCCTCTCATTTTCTCCAAGGTCTCATGCAAGGTGCAGCAGGGGCATACTGGTTTCTTTTGAGACTAAGTGCTCGGGCAAGTTAACACACAGGTGACTTGGGCTGCTCTCCCATTTTCCCTTTGTACATGTTTGACGGTGCAAAGGAAGTGCTTAAACACTATAGATAATATTTAGCAGAGATCATGGTACAAGGGTTCTAGGTTTATTTTTATTTTTATTTTTCTCCAAAGAGACCTTTAATTTATTTTTTACAAAGAAAAGCAACTGAGACTGGGAAGATGGCTCAGCAGTTAAACGTGCTTGATTGCAAAGCCTGCAGGTCTGGATTCAATTCTCAAGCCACCCACAAAAGTCAGACACAAAAAGTGGCACAAGCATCTGGTATTCATTTGCCTTGACAGAAGCAAGAGGTCCTGGCACCTGGCATGCCTACACACACACAAATAAATAATAAAAAGAAATGAGCTGGGCATGGTGGCATGCATCTGTATTCCCAGAACTCAGGAGCTGAGGTAGGAGGATTGCTGTGTGAGTTCAAGGTCAGCTTGAGGCGACAGAGTGAGTTCCAAGTCAGTCTCAGCTATAGTGTGACCCTGTCTCAAATAAAAAGATAAAAAATACACTGACCTGGGCATGGTGGTGCATGCCTTTAATTCCAGAACTTGAGAGGCAGAGGTAGGAGGAGGATCACCATTAGTTCAAGGCCACCCTGAGACTACTGAGTGAATTCCAGGTCAACCTGGGCTAGAGGAGACCCTACCTCGAAACCCCCCTCCAAAAAAAACAAGTGTGTGTGTATGTTGTGTGTGCATACACACACACATAACATACACATACATACATATATACATTACATACAGACTGAACGATGGACGATATATGTGATGGGGCGGGGGTAAAGGTTGAACCATGAGTTGATAACCATTCAACTTGCGAGCAAGTTGACAGGTTCAAGAATTCCCTATACCATTCTCTCTACTATGTGAAGTATTCCAAAAGTGTTTCAAAGAATAAGAAGTAAACTTCTTTTCCATTCCCCTACACTGAGGAGTCCTGGGGTGGTGGGGGAGAGGGGGTCGCAATTCTCTACAAAGCAGCTGAGGTGGAAAAGCTTCCTGAGAACCAGGTGGTCTCAATAAGGCCCCTGCAGCCTCTGACTAGTACATCTTAAAAGGAACTGAGTCAGTAATACAAAAATGAGGTTCTGGGGCTGGGAGTCTTCCCACTGGCTATAATTCCTAAACCTACCTGGCATTACCAGACCCTACAGCTCTTGCTGAAATCCCTACTCCCAGGCCTCTTGCCCAGCCTTGCACACACCCTCTCCAAGGGAGACTGCAGATGTACTTTTCACACAATCCCCTGGGAAGGCTTTCACCAGCGAACAGTGATGGTGTGTGTAACTTCCAGTGCAACTGCAACAACCCAAAAGAGAAAGAAGAGCAGCACTCGGGCATCCTGGGAAGGACAAAAGTGCCCTCTCGTTTCGTGAATGACCTGTCCCACAAGTCAGGAGGCTTTGAGTGGGCCGGGGTGGAGGCACTGAGGTGGAGATGTGGGGCTGGTGCTCTGGAAAAGTTCTCCACTCCTTACCTAGTGTGTGCATGGCCTCCTCACTCTGTTGGACCTGCTGTGACATCATCCTGCTGATCCCCATGAGGCTCTCGGTGATGGCGCTGGAGGTCTGAGCCAGGCTCTCTTTTGTGGTTTTCCTACAAGTCCAGAGGAGGGAGGAAGAAGGCCAAAAAAATCCATGCTTTCAGAAAGCACCAGATTTAACCTATCACATTAAAACTTTTTTTAAGACAGGACTTATTATGCTGCTAAAGCTGGCTTGGAATGCATGGCTCTGGCTTAGCCTCCCAAGCCCTACGACTACAGGTGCACACCACGCCTGGCTAGGACGTGATTACAGGGGCACACCACCACACCTGGCTAGTACACATTAAACTAGCAGCCATCTCTAAAGCAATTTGCAATAAGTACTGGAAATCTTATATAATAGAATACTAGGCATGGTTAAAATAATACTTAAATAAAGAGTCTTTGAAAAACTAACTAGAGCTGGGTATATATATATAGCTCAGTTGTTAAAGTGCCTGCTTAATACTCTGTTTGAATCCCAGCATGAATAAACAGGATGTGGTAATACATACCTATAATCCCAGCCCTCAGGAGATAGAAAGTAAGATCAGAAATTCAAGGTGAGCTGGGCATGGTGGTGCACACCTTTAATCCCAGCACTTGGGAGGCAGAGGTAGGAGGATCACTGTGAGTTCCAGGCTACCCTGAGACTACATAGTGAATTCCAGGTCAGCCTGAGCTAGAATGAGACCCTATCTAAAAAAAAAATTCAAGGTGATCCTCTGCTATGTTGAGGCCAGCCTGGGATGCATGACACCTTGTCTTAACAATTTTTAAAAGTTAAAAACATTACTTATATGACATTAAGGATAAATGTCATGCTGAAAACAAGAGAGTACTCCCTACAAGAGGGTTACATCATGTCATCTGTTACATATTCTCTTATCAAGGTGCCAAAACACAGAAGGACAGCTACCTTTGCCTTAAGGGATCTCCTCCTTGGAGAAGCTCTGCTTTCTCTAGGTTGTCGATGGCCATTTTACAGGTGAGATTGGCTTTCCTCCATGATGTCTGATTGCTGGAAAAAGAAGGATGCAGGTGAATTTCTGTTCAGTCCTCCAGGCTGTTAGCTCCAATCACAGTAGTTCATCCTCCTGACATAGCAGAGTCCATCCCCACCTCCCACCACTTCCTCTCTGGCTGCCCTGGCAATGACTTCAGTGAAAGTCCTACTATCTTTACGCTGAACTCTGGATGTTATCTCCAGAATGTTCCATCACTGTCCCTCTCCCTTGGGCAGCTGCGAAACCAGAGACCTAGCACTCTGCTGTTTACAGTCTCACAATGGCTACAGATATCAGTCTAGCTTTCAACCTTCCTCACTCCTCACGTTGAGCCCTGTTCTGTCAAGTGACTTTGGTGGGTTTCCTGCTTGACATGCGTCCTGGTTGTGCTGTTCCTTGAGAACTATGACCTACAGTAACTATTCCTTGTCCCTAGGTGGCTTAATGAATGCATGTTGTTAAAGGAGATAAAAAGATCACAAGAGCCAGACATGGTGGTGCATGCCTTTAAAATCCTAGCATTTGGGAGGCAAGGTAGGAGCATAGTCATGAGTTTGAGGCCTGCCTGGGACTACAGAGAGAGTTCCAGGTCAGCCTGGACTAGAGTGAGACCCTATTTCAAAACAAAGCAAAACAAGAGGCTAGAGAGATGACTTAGCTTTTAAGGTGCTTGCCTGCAAAGCCAAAGGACCCAGGTTCAATTCCTCAGGACCCATGTAAGCCAGATGCACAAGGTGGTATATGTGTCTGGAGTTAGTTTCCAGTGGCTAGAGGCCCTGGTGCACCCATTCTTTTTCTATCTCCCCTCCCCCTTTCTCTCTCTTGCTCTCAAATAAATAATAATAATAGGCAAAATGAACATAAAAACCATTCTTTCTCAATATTTCTCCAAGACTTGCTGTTCTTTACCTATTACAGACCAACCATGGGCAATATGAACGTACTGTATCAGGAGGGCCTGGGTGATAGGATTATACTCTTTACCTACTCTTTTACAAGTGGCAGCTCACATTTGCTACACAGCAAGTTGAAATCAGTAATATGGCCTTCACTGGCAGACTGAAAAGCTAACTGTATTCCTCTAAGACTCAAACCCATGCTCTAGAAGTCTTACACAACTAGTGCAAGTCAATAGTGCTGAGCCCTGGAAGTATTCAAAAATTCTAACATGGGTTGGGGAAATTGCTCAGCGGCTAAAGGCACTTGCTTGCCAAGCCTGCTGGCCCAGGTTAAATTCCCCAACACCCACGTAAGAAATGGGTGGAATCTTCTTCCATTAGGTTATGCTTTCTATTCTTTTCTTTAAAATGAAAAAGCAGAATTTCAATTTGGCAGCAACTGGTACTATGTCTTACAACTAAGTACATACACACTCAGTTCAGTCCAAAATGCAAAATGAGCTGGGTGTGGTGGTGCATGCCTTTCATCCCAGCACTTGGAAGGCAGATGTAGGAGGATCATCTGAGACTACATAGTAAATTCCAGGTAAGCCTGGGCTAGAATGAGGCCCTACCTTGAAAAGCAAAAACAAAAACAAAAACCAAGTGCAAAATGGATTACACACACATATGAACATCAGATTTGATTATAGTGGAACCTTTTTTTATTGTTGTTTTGTTTCATGAGGCAGTGTCTCACTCTAGGCCAGATCTGGAACTCCCTATGTAGTCCAGACTGGTCTTGAGCTCACAGTGACCTTCCCTCCTACCTCAGCCTCCCAAGTGCTAGGATTATAGGTGTGAGTCAAATCCCAAGCAGTGGCATATTTCTCTAAACTATTCATTCATTCATTCACCCTAGAACTGCCTACTCTGACTTGTGTTATAAAGGACATACTTACCACATTAATCTCCACACACTGTGTGTGGTAACTAATGTACTGTTTAGGGAGATTTTTGGAAACAGGGCAAAGAAAGCAGTCTGAAATTTCTCCAATTCTTTGTGATGACCTTATTCTGAAAATGTCTTTCATTTGTGTAAATAACCTGAGAAGCTGATAATGAAAGTTTTGATTCATTGGAAAAAAAACAAACAAACACTAAGTTTATGAGACCAAAACCTATCAGGGAGCAAGTGACCAGCAGAGGTGGCTGGCCACAGACCAGGGCCCACCTACCTGAGCATCTGCTTTTTGTGGTTCTCCACTTCCTGGAGCAGGAGCTGTTTCTCTGACTCTTTGTCCTGCTCCTTGGCTGACTGCTCAAGCTCCTTGGAGGGAAACAGCTCTGTTAGCCTTTGACAACAGGACACCTAGGGATGCTGGGCAAAATGTAACACAGAGCCTTTGAAATGTGCAGCTAAATCTGCAAGACAGTAAGGAAAATCCCAGGGCCCAAAGTAAGGGAGGAGCTGAGAATTGAAGAAGTGGAGAAATGGCTACATGCCCTGGATCTGAGAGGTGGAGAGGAGGAGAAATGACTGCATGCCCTGCACAGGCTTAAATACCATCATGTTTTCAAGTGTTGTCTTGGTTCTGTATCTAGTCTGTGAAAGGTTGGTTCCAAACAAAGCCAGGGGTTTGAGCTCATTCAGACAGAAAACTGAAGCATAAATCCACCTGAGCTTGCACACTAGAACTGAGAACACAAGCCCAGGACTCATCGATGTTCCCCCTGCAGTGAAAAGGGCCAGGGACATGTCCATTTACCAGCACAGTGAAACATGGGCACTTCTGGTTATTTCTGGCTATGGACTCTGGAGAACAGGTTGGTCCAGTCACCCTCACTGTGAAAACTTTTAGCTGCTCTAGTATGTGGAGCACCTGGTCAGCAGAGGCCACGCCCCTTCACTGCTCTCCATCCTCAGCCTCCCGGCTGTGTGCATACTCACCTGTATCCTGTGCCGTAGCTGCTGAAGCTTCTCCTTCACTTTACTGTTCAACTCAGAGAGTGCACTTAAGGGTCCCGAGCAATCGCGAATATCCTAGAAGGCAGTGAAGAGATGAAGGGCATTTCTCAAGCCAATGAAATGAAATCACTACAAGGAGAAAGCTGACTCCGAACACAACTAAGCTGGCCTGACTTGAATCCACCCTGCTCATTGCTGTTCTCCGATACAGAAGCAAAAACATGGTCATGTTCAGTTTTTTTCATTTCTCTTAAGATTAATCAGAAAACATCAGAGCAGGTTGGGATTACAGCTCACTAGCAGAACACTTACCTAGCATGCTTGAGACCTGGGTTCTATCTCCAGAAACCCCCTCCCCCACATGTACATGTACACACATATGTGTGTGTCTATATATGTGTATACATAGATATAGGTAATACAACTCAACCTTGATAAAGTTATTAGTCCCTAAAAAGCTTAGCAGAACGTCATGTAGCCCCTATAAAAGGCTTAAAGCAGCTTACGTGTTCACCAAGAATGGACATCCAAAAGCGACACTATAACTTTACATTCTTCCAACCTAAAAATCAGGATGCTTGAACATTCCTGGCAACATATACCAAGATTAGCTAAGTCTGATTTTTACAAGCCATCTGTTCAAAGTCACAATGTTTATAGACATGTTTAAGGATATATTGAGAACTTGTTTCTGGAAACAAATCTGGAATTACTGGGGCCAAGTTTTAAAGCAGACTCTAGATTCTGACTATGTGCATGCAAATCCTGGTTATAGTAACTTATTTAGCTGTGCAACTTTGAAAAAGTTACTGAAGTTCTCTGTTGTCACATGTCTACCCTCAAGATTATCTATAAGAAGGACTCAGAGGAGAGCAGCTGGAACATCTTAAGAAAAAATGTACTGGCTGTAATCACTCGCACTAGTGCCCCAAAACCAAAGCACTACAGAGGACAACAGGAAATCTAGGCAATTCAGATGATAGGAAAACAAACTTTTCCTTTTTGCTTTAAAATCTTGGGTGTAACCTGGAAGTGCTGGAGCACGCCTTTAATCCCAGCACTCAGGAGGCAGAGGTAGGAGGATTGCTATGAGTTTAAGGCCACCCTGAGACTACATAGGGAATTCCAGGTCAGCCTGGGCTAAAGTGAGACCCTACCTCAAAAAAATAAAAATTAAAGCCTGGTGTGGTGGCATACGCCTTTAATCCCAGCAGGAGGCAGAGATAGGAGGATCGCTGTGAGTTCAAGGCCACCCTCAGACTACATAGGGAATTCCAGGTCAGCCTGGGCTAAAGTGAGACCCTACCTCAAAAAAATAAAAATTAAAGCCTGGTGTGGTGGCATACGCCTTTAATCCCAGCACTCAGGAGGCAGAGGTAGGAGGATTGCTGTGAATTCAAGGCCACCCTCAGACTACATAGGGAATTCCAGGTCAGCCTGGGCTAGAGTGAGACCCTACCTCAAAAAAATAAAAATTAAAGCCGGGTGTCGTAGCATACACCTTTAATCCCAGCACTCAGGAGGCAGAGGTGGGAGGATCGCCATGAGTTCAAGGCCACCCTGAGAATACATAGTGAATTCCAGGTCAGCCTGGGCTACCTTGAAACACTAAATAAATAAATAAAAGTCTTGGGTGTAGTCTTTTGTTTCTTGAGAAAGGGTCACTCTGTGTAATCTAGCCTGGTCTCAAACTCATGATGATCCTGCCACTGTCTCCCACATGCAATAGCTACTATGCCAGGATTTTTTTTTTCCTTTACATATTTACTTTTATTTATTTACTCATTTATGTTGAGAATTGAACCAGGGTCTTGCACATGATAAGCATAAACTTACACTAGGCTACACTCTCCAGCCCCTGGTAATTTCATTTGCATGAAGTCAGTTTAATTTTCTAGAACTGGCTCAGAAGTTTTGTTCCTTATAGATCTGAGGAGCAAAGTTCAAGAAATTCATTTTATTTTATTATTTTAAGTTTAGTTGGCTTATAGAGATTCATTCATTCTGGTACTTTCAAATGCAGTTTGTTGATTTCCACTACCACTTCCCTCACCCAAGCATTAAGCTTCTTCACTTATCTCCAGGCTTACACATTACATCACATTCAAAGGCTGGAGAGATGGCTTAATAGTTAAGGTTCTTGCCTGTGAAGCCTAAGGACGAAGGTTAGATTACCCAGTATCCATGAAAGCTAGATGCACAAGGTGGTGCAAGCCTCTGGAGTCCCCTTTGCAGTGGCTAGAGGCCCTGGCATGCTCATTCTCTCTCTCCTTAGGCCTCTTTCAAATAAATAAACAAAATATTTTTTTAAAAAAATTCACATTCAAGCCAGGTGTGGTGGTGCACACCTTTAATCCCAGCACTCAAGAGGCAGAGGTAGGAGGATCGCCACGAGTTTGAGGCTTCCCTGAGACTACATAGTGAATTCCAGGTCAGCATGAGCTAGAGTGAGACTCTACCTCGAAAAAACAAACAAAAAAATTCAACTTGTACCATACAATAAACCAAACCAATAATTGGTATTTTGTGCATCTGAGTTACCTGGGAGCCCTACCTCCCCTATCTCATATATCCCAGGCTGAAAGTTCTAATCCTCTTCCACTTCAGGAGTGTTGGGATCACAGGCCTGTGCCATCTCGACGGGCTTATGCAGTGCTGGGAATCAAATCAAGTCAAATCAAATCCGCTTGTTAGGCGCCACACAGGCACTCTCCCAACTTAGCTACAGACCTGCCTTGGCTTTTGTCACAGCTCCCTGTAAACTCTGGGTTTACACATCTCGTCTGGTGACATTTGTTGGCAAAAGAAACAATTTGTTTAAAAACTAGCAGTGACACATCCCTGATACTGAAAACTTAAAACAGGGGTAGTCAGGAGCCCTAGGGGTGTAACCTCTGCTGATGTCTGGAAAAATGTATATACTATGCTTATCAAACTGCCAGTAAGCACTTCTTTTAATACTCAAACCCTTATATTAACGCTACTCTCACTTTGGGTAATCTCTTTTCAGATGGCAGTGACCTTGGGACAACTCAGAAGGTAGCATAGTGCTGGAAAGAAGTGACTGGAGTACTGAGTAACATCTCAATCACACCATCCAAGGCTCAGGGTCTAATGCGGAAGAGGTGGCAGAAAGAATGTAAGAGCCAAAGGAAGGGTAGGACTCCTTACAACGTGCTCCCTCCAGACATAAAATGGCCTGGATATCCATGACCTCATAGTGCCTGACACTACCTACATAAGACCATCATAAGAGGAGGAAAAGAACATGACATCAAAATAAAAGAGAGACTGATTGAGATGGGGAGGGGATATGATGGAGAATGGAATTTCAAAGGGTAAAGTGGGGGGAGGGAGGGTATTACCATGGGATATTTTTTATAATCATGGAAAATGTTAATAAAAATTGAGAAAAAAAACTAGCAGTGACTAAAACTCCCTGGTTCCTTTTGCTAAGTTCTGGGAACCATTCCTACACCCCTGCTTGCTGTCTTCTACAGCTTAAAACCAAGCCCCTCACTTCCCCCAAATGTTAAAGCAGGGTGGAGAAGTTCCAAAATGCTCATCCTAGGCCGACTTCCTCCATCCAGGTCCTAACGCTGCCAACGCCTGTCATCCGAGCCAGTTCATGGCACAGGCCGGGCTTTCGCATTCACAAAGTCCCGTTAGCTCGGGCGCCGGCCGGCGGGGTCGGGGTCGGGGGCGGGGCTCAGGGCGCGCGGGGCGTGGCCGCACGGAGATGGCTGCCGGCGGCGCGTACGGAAGCCGACTAGGAGACCGGGCGCAGCGGCAATCAGGGCTGTGACAGTCACCCGGGGTCACTACGGGACTACCCAGGGACGGGAGAGGGATATGAGGATGACCCCGAATAGGGTGAACCGATGGCACTCAGAAAAAGAATGAAGGCTAATGGTGGGGAATCGGACCAAATGGAAGACCACAGCGTAAGATTGGCCATGAGACACGACCCAAGGAAAGTTCTGGAGGCCGCCGGGGAGACCCATGAGCTTGAGTTATGGATGCTAGAGCCGGGTAGACGTCTCAGGAATCAGTACCTGGATCAGCGCCTTCACCTCCAGGTCGAATTTGACAATCTCTTGGTTGCAGATTCGGACGTGGACATCTTGGGAAGCCGCCATATTGGAGACACCGCCTACGGATAGCGGCGGTGCCCAAGTTTAATCGCGCGTTCTCGCAGCTTCGTTGTGCCCAGTGGCCGAGCCGCGAGACGTGGGGACTTTCCCTGACACGTGAGCAGAGTTCAGCCTCTCCTCTCTGCTCCTAATAAGGCACAGAAGAGAAAGGGGGATATCGAGGACACTTAGGGCTGGGGACACAGCTCACTTGGGACTGGCTTTCACAATGCCCTGGTTTCGATCCCAAATACCCAGCAAATAAAAAACAGAAGATGCTTAACAATGGCCACTTTCCATACTTTTTTTCCCCTCTTAAATCAGCTATTCTAGTGACTTTGTCTTTAAGGTGGGGGGAGGGAGAAGACCAAAAGTATCAATTAGGATGCTGCTGGGTGTTACCATTCATCTTCTAACGTTTCTTTAAACTTTTTTTGTATCATTCATATTTTCTACAATGAATATGAATTATGGAGTAATAAGGAAAATAATACAAAAATATTTTTGTGATTGCATGCCTGGGGTAACTTAATTTTTTTTTTTGTTTTTATTTATTTATTTGAGAGCGACAGACACTTTTTATTGGTTGTCAGACATACCCACTTGCACCTAACTGGATACTGGCCGTTTTTGTATTTCTAGAATTACTGCTGACATTTACTATGTTGCACTCTAGTTACCTTGAGAAAATATTTTTTTAGGGTGGGGAGATGGCTTAGCTTAGCAGTGAGAGGCACTTGCTTGCAAAACCTGGTGGCCCTGGTTCAATTCCCTAATACATATATAAAGCCAGCCGCACAAAGTGGCCTATGCATCTGGAGTTTGCAGCAGAAAGAGGCCCTGGTGTGCCCATTCTTTCTTTCTCTCAAACAGCAAGTTCTAGGTCAGCCTGGGCTAGAGAGAGAGAAAATACTTATTAAAACACATAAAATTCATAGCAAATCACTGGAGCACCTATCAATCCAACACATGAGGGATCTTCCCAAAACAGAATAGGTTACCTTCACAACCCTTCTATGGTTTAAAGAGCTCCCTTTATGTAAAATGTGTAAAACTAATTTATTAGATCCATCTCCCTGGAGTGGTTTCGATCATTTCAATGTAGTGGTGATAGAAACTATGTCAGTGTAAACCTCCAGCAAAGGATGGCTTTTTTCTTTTCTTTTCTTTTCTTTTAAATTATTTATGTGCAAGTAAAGAAAGAGAGATAGAATGAGAATGAATGAGTGACCCAGGACTTCTTTCCACTGTAAATGAACTCCAGATGCTTGCACCACTTTGTACATCTGGCTTTGCATGGATGCTGGAGACCTGAACCCGGGCTGTAAGGTTTTGCAAGCAACTGTGTTTAACCTCTGAGCCATTTCCCTAGTCCAAGGATTTCTTTTTCATGTCATCATTAAATAGTGCAAGTTTCTTAGCAGGTCAAAGCCATTGGCAACACTTTTCCCACATCTCTCTTCAGCCCTCCAGGCTCTTTTTGGTTCTGCAGGCTTGGAATGTGCTATACCCTCTTTCTAGAATGTTTTCCCCCACCTGCCCTTACCTTTATCCACAGCAACACCAAAAAAAAAACAAAACAAAACAAAAAAAAAACCATGGACACACACACACACACACACACACACCCTCTTGAGTAGTGTGGTACAAGCCTGATTGTGGACTTGATCATCTCTGTTCCCACAGCATTATGCCCACCCTCCACATCAGGTAGTCATCATCGTACTGTAACAAATAGAGAAGCACTGTATTGTAATTTTGAACATCTGTGCAGTTTCCTCACAGGCTAAGTGGTGATAATCATTGGTATTGGATAGGTGGTTAGGCAAATACTAGTGTTGGAGGTTACTGAAGGACAGATCAAACCTCTTGTTTCCCTGGTAACATTGGACAGGGGAACATCACAGTTATTCCTCCACAGGATTTAAAATACCATATAAAAAGAAGTATGAGGGCTGGAAAGATGGCTTAGCGGTCAAGGTGCTTGTCTGTGAAGCCTAAGAACCCAGGTCCAATTCCACTACCCACATAAACCAGATACACAAGGTAGAGCATGTATCTGGAGTTCATTTGCAGTGGCTGGAGGTCCTGGCGCACCTATTCTCATCCTCCCCCCTCCCCCGCCTCTTTCTCTCATAAATAAATGATATTTTAAAAAAATAGTCAAAGTTATTCAGTTAAGAAAAAGAAGTATAAAAGTTATCAGGGCTTTTGTTGAGGGAAAGTTAATTTGAGTTTAACCTCTGGCCCTGGTGTGGACATGACATTCTAAGTGACCAAAAGTATGGTCCCTTCCCTTGAGTTAATCTAAATGTCCCATCAGATGATCAAGAGACCACCTCTCACCTATGGACATGCTAAAGAGATGGGAGGATATTTACCCCTTAAAGAGATAGTGTACTTCCACCTGCAGAAGCCCCACCCCCAGGGCAGTTGCTCACAGACTCACTGCTGAGCCTGCCTGCTTTTCTGAGCTCTACCTCAAAATGCGTAACTTTTCCTCTCCCAGCCCCTCGTTTGTGGATGGCGACTGAAGTCCTAAGCACACTGGCCCTGACACTTTGGGGTTTTTCCATCTTTTTTCTCAGTAAATCTCCTTTGCCTTACTCACATGACTCGTCCTTGTCAGCATTATGCCCATCCTCCACATCAGGTAGTCATCACCATACTGTAACAAATAGAGAAGGGTGTTCTCAGGGTGGCCTTGAACTCATGGCAATCCTCCTACCTCTGCCTCCCAAGTGCTGGGATTAAAGGTGTGCACCACCACGCCTGGCAATAACATGTTAAGGTTTTATCTAAACTTTGTCCATTTTCTGTTGTTCATTCTCAGATACACACACACACACACACACATATGTAATTCGTTTTTTCAAGGTAGGATCTTGCTCTAGCACAGGCTGACCTGGGACTCATGTAGTCTCAAGGTGGCCTCAAACTTATGGAGACCCTCCTACCTCTGCCTCCAGAGTGCTGGGATTAAAGACGTGTGCCACCACACCTGGCTCAGCAATATTAACTTAAAATTGTTTTTAATTTTTATTTATTTATTTGAGAGCAACAGACACAGAGAAAGAGGCAGATACATAGAGAAAATGGGCATGCCAGAGCCTCCAGCCACTGCAAACGAACTCCAGAGGTGCGCCCCCTTGTGCATCTGGCTAACGTGGGTCCTGGGGATTCGAGCCTGGAACCGGGGTCCTTAGGCTTCACAGGTAAGCGCTTAACCACTAAGCCATCTCTTCAGCCCAAGATTAAAAACTTTTAAAGAAGCAGGTCGACATGGAAGTCACTCAAATGTTTTCGATCCTTGGACACTGGAGAAATCCCAAAGCCAACACTGAACAGATGTACCACTGCCTTTGGTCCTTTCTCATCATGCTCCTTGCTGGAAATTCCTATGCCATGGACCATCTCCAGAAGCTAAAGAAGTCATCTCCCGTTCTACTAACACACTCTTTTCCAACAGGGAGACCCAATCTTGCATCCTTAAGCTAGAAGCTTTAAGGGGTAGGACTCAAAGTGGTGACCCACACATTCAGTCACTGCTTACTCCCACCTAACACCATCTTGCTTTCCTATTTGTGCTCCTTTCATCAGATAATTGTTTCTTCAGATAATTGGCTTGGATTATTACATCTACTAGGTTTGGGCTTCAATTCACTTTCAGAGTCTAAGCCCATTATTTCCCTGTGACAGTGATACGCTTCCAAATCCTACCCATGACTTGGCCTGGTCCTCCAAGAAGTGTGTACTTTCCTTGAAAGCAATAAGCAGGCCGCAGTGTGAACTGGGCCTCTGTGTCGTATTACCCGAGTCTAGGACTAGTTCCTTGTGTAAAAGAGCCAAATCCATCTGCCTCGCTGGGCCTGTGAGAGCAGTAGCCACAAGATCTCTAATGGGAAAACAGCTAGCAAGGGGTTAAGGAGTGCCACCCCATGCCTTAGGACGTTTAATGCCTTCATATGACAGCAATTCCGAACTGATGTTTCCTTTTAGATTCTTCACTGTACTGAAGCTGAAGTATTCATCCGAGTCCAGAATCAATGTGAGTGTGGAGGGATGAGAGAATGACTCGTCTAGTTAGATGCCACGCATGGACAATTCAATTTTGTACTGACCTGGCTCTCCTGACTCCGTAAAGCTCCTGGAACCATGAGAAAGGTTCCTGTGAATGGTGGTCCTGAGGGTTAAGTCCTGAACCACAATCAGCCCACAGGAGGTTGTCTGTATTGCTTCTAGGCAGCCCCAATGACACTCAAGTGGACCAAAAGGGATTGAGGTTGTCAATAACACAAATCTGCTGGACGGGGCAGTGCCTGCTTTACTCCTGGAATTTGGTACGAGGATTGCCGTTCAACGCCATCCTGGAGTAACAGACTGAGTTCTAGGTCAGCCTGGGCTAGAGACCCTACCTTGAAAAAAAATCAACTCCTCCTCAAAGGAAAAAACAAAAAAAACCCACCACGGGTCTGTCAAATCTTCCTTTACATGACGCCTGAATGTTAGACCTTGAGCCTTTGAAAATGTGTGTTTATTTGCATGTATATGGGAGTGACAGGTGTGCCAGGGTCTCTTGCATGTGCCATTTTTGGTTTCCAGTTTTATTGCTGGAAATATTTGGTTGCTACGGAATTGAACCCCGGTCACAGTCTTTGCAAGCAAGTGCCTTTAATGGCTGAGCCATCTCCCCAGTCCTACCTTCTTGACCCTTGTGTTGTCTTGCAGCCCTGCCCATATGCCACTCTCCTTGGCTGAGTTTGTGGACATCTCTTCACTCCCTCTGTAGCCAAGTACCTACCACAAATCCTAGCAGACAAGTGCTCAAGAAAGCTTGCTAGCTGAAGAATACCAACTCCTAACCTACCTTCACTCACTCGCTTGTGGCTTAGGCCTGTATGTACACAGCTCATCTAGCTTTGAGGACTTCTTTGTTTTTCGAGGTAGGCTCTTCATTATAGCCCAGGCTGACTTGGAATTCACTATGTAGTCTCAGGCTGGATTCAAACTCATGGTGATTCTCCTACTTCTGCCTCCTGAGTGTTGGGATTAAAGGCATACACCATCATACTCATCTTTTTTTTTTTTTTTTAAAGGCAGGTTCAAGCTGGGCGTGGTGGCACATACCTTTAATCCCGGCGTTTGGGAGGCAGAGGTAGGAGGATCACCATGAGTTCAAGGCCACCCTGAGACTACATAATGAATTCCAGGTTGGCCTGGGCTAGAGCAAGACCCTACCTCAAAAAAAAAAAAAAAAAAAAAAAAAAAGGCAGGCTCTTATGTAGTACAGGCTGGTACTGAACTCCTGATACTCCTGCCTCCACCTCCCAAGTGCTGGGATTACAGGCATGCACCACATTTGGCTCTGAAGACCTAATTAAGAGCATTAAACACACAAATGCTAAAATCAAGAGAAACCCCACCCCCCAAAAAACCACATTTTTTCTTAATGAAATCACTTGTCCAAAGAGCCAAAGAGAATAAATAAGCACAAGCTACTCTCTAGGAAGCAGCACATTTCTTCCCAGTAGTAATTCTAGTGTGGCTTAACCAGCCTGAAGTGCACAAAGCCCCATCATCCTCTGTAGACAAAGGTGGCACAGGCGGCCCTTTACTGCTCCACAGCTGGGATTTCTCTGGAAGACATGGTCTTAAGTGGATGGTTGCTGCATTGCAAACCACAGGAAAGAGAGAAAGGAAGGGCAAAACATAAGACCAACAATTCAAAACCTTTTCATCTTTTTTATTTTAAATTACAAAGGATATTGCATACACTGATGATTCTGTATCTGACTAGAAGTGCTGAGAGGTTAGAAGGTGACAGAAAACAAAGGCATTGCCTTTTTTCTTCTGAAATGAAAGACTGCACAACTGTTAACCAACATTGAATAAGTTTTTGAACAGCTCATGCGTGAACAACAGACAAGACTGATTCCAATAAAAAGTATCTTGGCTCCAGCTGGAGGGAGGCTAAACAAAACTACAGAATCTTCATGGTAGCATCACAAGCAGGATCGGAGCAACTATGCAAAAGAGGTTGCCACACTGCAGAAGCAAATGCTTTGTATTCTTGCCCTTCTGTTCCTCTCGTGTGACTTCGGTGTTGGCAGCCCTAGAGTGACTGTCAACCACAAAGGCTACAGTACAGGACAAATCCTAGGGAAAGGCGGTGAAAAAGCAGGCAGTGGATACAGTGTCATTAAAAAAAAAATGTGGTGGAAAAGGCAGATACAGTACACATACACATTTCTGTTATTTGGTTCTGAAAAAAATAAAGGGCAAAGGACAAGACAGAAGCAGTCCTGCTCCCATGCCGCTAGAATCAGTCAGCTACACCACTGTGTTTACACTGTTATGAAAGAGGCAAACCTGGTTCACCCAAACTTGGCACACTGAAATACTCGACCTTGATGCTGCCTCACCAGTCACCAAGGTTCTTGTTAGCGCAGTACCATCCCCAAACCTCTCTCTTCTAAGTAAATGGCAATTTGGCATAGTGCAGCTCCTAGGTGTAACTCTACAATTTCAGTCTGTTTATAAGTGTGAGGACCATGCTTCAACGCATAGTCCCACTTGCCTGTGGAAGTGCAGAACTTTCAGTAGTACATTTTCATCGTCGCCCTTCAACATGCTCATTCCTTAAAACGAAACCACCATTCCTACAGCTGACATTCATTTTACATCCCAATGTGTTTGAAGTATTTAAAAAAAAACATGGAGTCATCTTCTACTAATGCCCTTATTAATATTACAAAGATTACAAAAGAATCCACAAGTATTACGGCACTGTGTGAGACTTATTTGTCATGATCCAAGGGAAGAACAAGACTGCAGTTCTGTGCAAAGTTGTGGAAATGGCCTCAGTTCCATGGGAAATGGTATTCCACAATAGACTTCACTAGAAGGATAGTTGAAACCTTTTACTTTAACACTGAAATTCAATGCATTCTCAAAATTCAAGTTTCAAGATTCGAAAGATGCTAACATTCTGTTACAAAATTAACTAGAAAATATCTGAACAGAATTTCAGGAAGACTATATAAAGAAAGGGAACATAAGTTTTTGTTAATTTCTGCTGAAGGCAACTTGAATTCATTTCTTAGGAAGTTAACTAAATCTTAGCAGCTAAAATATTTTTAAATGTATAGAATAAAGAAAAGCACATCCATTCTTGACATTTTGGTGAATAAACTAACAGCTTTATTAATGAAGGCAAACATCAGATAACTGTATGAATATTAATATAAAAAAGAAATCCATACTAACAGCATTGTATTTCAAAAGTACTGTACTTCTTTTCTTTTAAAGAGACTTGTCATCTGTTGTTAAAAACAACAACAACAAAAAAAATGGGTACTCTTCTCCTAAAAAGTTCTGGAAAATGAAATAGTTTCAAGCAGATGAACTGAACACGCCTCTCTCTAGCTGCAGACTATTGCTGAAAAGCATATAAAGTCAAGCATCAGAAAGAAGACGTATGACAAGTTCAGGAACACCAAAGAAAAGTGATGTAGTGAAATTACTGTTACTTCTCCCCTCTCATATATATGCAAAGACCATCCAAAATTGGTCTTTCTTACAAGTATAAAATAACTACAAAGAGAGGGAACTAGGAAACCATTCCCGTCTGAAAACCTTTGTGATGCTTTTGAAATACTTCTAATTCTCTTACCAGGAAGGTCAAAAGTAAAGGTTTAGGAAGTGGAAGGGAATGGAGATGTTTCATTTGAAATGTACAAGTAAGGCACAATATAAAGCCACATCATAATCTGTCATAAAGGTTCTAGGAAAGGACAATGATCCATACATGGTACAGTAGAACAAGCAACCAGACTGGCTGGAAGAGTGTGGCACCCAATTCAAAACTCAGACAGGATCTTAACAAGAACAACTGCACAGCATGCTTTCATGTGGAGACAAACTCTGTAAAGAATCCAGTGTATCTGAAACTAGGAAGGAAAGGTTTCTGTTGTTTTAAGTCATAGTAGTACTAGATTCAGGTTTTCATTGCTTTTGGAACAATGAGTTTATTTGAGGTGAGTTCACAATGCCTTCACTAAGGTAAGATTCTGGACTTCATTATGAGTTATATCTGTATACCATGTATGAACACAGAAAACCTTTAGAGAGGTCTTCTCTAATGATCTTCACCCAAAAATACATGCCACAATTTCAAAAAACAGAACATGTACAATTGTTGGGGTTTTTACATTACCTAGTAAGAACAGTTTGTGTGATATACTAGATGAATATTTTAATGACAATAGAGGAAGCAGATTCTTACTGGCATTAAAGTACAACCATTTCTAGACGGTTTTAAATGCCACAGAGTCCCCTGGTTAAAATGTAAAGCTGCACAGCTTGCCTATGCCATCTTTAGGAAGAAGTTACACAGCAAGAGGGTTTAACTTCCACTCTACATTTTAACTGCCAGGTTTTTATTTAGATCAAGTATCGCTGCAGCATTCTGACCAGCCCAGGTTTAGCAGCAAATGGCAGGAATCATATAAAATGCAATTTTTTTTAACAAAGTGCTTTTCTAAGATATTCATACATATATAAATAGGTAAAAAATAAAGTGTCAACATTAAAAAGCTCAACTATTTAAAGGCTTTCAACTATTTAACTTAAGTAGTACATATAAAACACTGAATGCAAGGATATGGAATCTACTAAACAGATTCAAAAGTCTTTATTGAAATGCAAGACCAAAAAATCAAATTCTGGTTTGCAGACAAGGAAAAAGTATAAAAAACCAGAATTCCTATCAGAGCAGCTAGAAAAGGGCAATGTTATAACCTCATCAGCTGAATCTCTATCATGAAGCGATTTTCACCTACAAGCCTGCCAAATCTTGTCAGTTTACCAGATACACACTGTTAAAACTTTATATACTACTAGTTGCAAAAACCTATGCTTTTTTTCTCCCACCTAAAAAGGAAAAAGTTGAAATAATGAATTTGAATTCTATTAACCATTAGATCTGAACTTATCATGTTTAGCATGAACGCACTAGCCAGTACATTTCCACCAAACAATGGAAAATTCTGCGCAGCACAGTTCAGCTATCATGTCAAGACAATCCTCAGCTTCCTGTGTTTCAAGATGTCAACAAGCAAGTAAGCCACGTTGTTGGGTTGTTACTATGTGTTCTAAAATTGAAGCTTCATGTGCTATAGGTTATAAATGGAAAGGGCAGAAAGTAAAAGAAAATATACTGTACAAAGAACATACAATTAAAGAATGAATTCTACCAGTGAGTAATGGAGAAATAGCAGCTAGGTCTAAAATCCTGGGGTTTTCTCCCCTAAGCATGTTTGATTTTTTTCTTTTAAGAATAGTTTCTAAGTCACCAATTTTCATAGTTCCAAACACAAGATATGAGATAAAACAGTGAAGAGAGACAGGACGGGAAGGTCTGGGGAGGGTTGTAATGCTGTCTTGACAGAAAGCTCTCTCAAGAGCTCAGCCTGAACACAGTTACGCGCGCAGTAAGGCAGCTGTTCAATGTGAGCAAAGACGACACCTATGCTAAACGCGCTCGTGTTTCCCAGTTCTAGAAACTACACAAGAGTAGGTCACATGTCAGTTTGAAGAAGCTAGTTTGAAAATACCTGTACAAAAATATAAAAATTTATAAATTTTTTGTTTTAAGCTTGTGTTGATCTTTGAAAATATTACATGCACAATAATACATCAATTGGAAAAGTGGCAACTAAATTAGTATTAGATATTTTAGCTTTTTCTTTACATTTATATATACATAATATAATAAAAATAATCTATATTTTGGTTGTTTGGTGGAAGTATACTACAATAAGCTAAATAAACTTTTTAATTTTCAAAGTCAAAAACTATTTTATCAATAGCTTACTAAAATGAAATATATTAAATTTTCCTACAGTTAAGTGCAGAAATAAAAGACTTACAGACACCTAAATGGCCACCAACTTATCTACTATGGAAGCAAACTAGAGGAACAGCAAAATAATATTTTTATGTATGGATGCTCCTTCTGTAGATAATTGGACCCAAACAGAAATAAAATTCACAGTTCAGTAAGATCCCTAACCCTGACCTTTTAATTTTTTTCATTTTTTTCTTTTTTTCATACATTCATACAGCTGTGCAAAACTTTACTTAGACTGGCAGTTTGCCATATCAGTTGCATTTGTCTTTGGTACAAAAAAATAAAACAATCGCAATAATGTGCAAGTATTTGTCTTCTTCCGGTCAAGTACCGAAATAGAGTTTTCTAGAGCCATCTGTTTTTGTTGTTTGTTTTTTTGTTTTTTGTTTTTTTTTTATACAATACACAGACTCTGTGGCATATATCTACATTTCAACATAGTCCTATATACATTCAAAAATTTTGAAAAAGAGTTGGAACACAAAAACATTTAAACCCCATAATTTTCTCATCTATATATCTTGTTTTTCCTCATTAGGGTTTTCATCATACAAAATATTACCAGTTTTATAGTTTCCTCAAAATACAAGGCACAAAGAATATGCTTTTTTCTTACTTGCACAGACATTTATGTATATATATATATATATATATTTATATATATTATACTGAGATCTGAAAATGAACATCTAACATGGCACACAGCCTTTAGTGCTGGGTGGGCCATGTACAGGTGACATTAATGGTTGTGAAAAAAATTAGAACAAAAATCAGTAATTCTAAAAAACAATCTAAACAGATTTTGAAAAAAATGCTTCCTCAATATTTTTTGTGGTTCAGAGCATAAACCTGCCATAATAGTTGGTATCCTACTACATATTCACTCCTTCAAAATGATTTGCTTTAACAGATGTTTGCAATCTGTACCTAAGCATTTACTTAACGTGTGAATTTCAATTCTAATGCCAGTAGCAGATTTAACCTGGTTTTTGCTCTGAAAATGCAATAATCAAGTATTTGGATCATGCTTCACTTATGCTACAAGTTCTTAAACCAATGTAACCTAATTATAAATGTTTACATAATGCTAATTGACATGCAAAACAGAATGAAAATTTACAATAGATAACGTGACAACAAAACACACATCTCTGAGAAGTGGTCCAATGCGGCTGATTACACTTTTGATGTTGGTATCCTTAGTCCCACAAGACCTCCAGTGGGATTGCCTTCTGCAGTCTTGCCTAATACTTGGTTAACAAATTCTGAGGTTTGTCCAGCAACTGGGAGACCTGAGGAAAACAAAAGGTACACATCAGACACAGAAATGGGAAGGGTTCAAAAGGAAGGAGAGGACTGAGAAACACAGCTACTGGTCCCAAGTAAGCGCTCTGCTACTTTTTACTGCAGCCCAGAAAATAATTCCACCTGTTATACTCAAGGCTTCAGTGTTAAGACTAGAAGATTCACCATGAACAGCCACAAGGAATGGAAAACCAACATTTTAGAGAAGTACGGTGAATGGTAAGTAGTAACCTGCTGTGCCCTCCCTCACCATGCTCAGAAGTGGATCCATCCACACAAATGCAACTGTGACTCTCCGGATATGTTTAACATGGTTTAAAAACTACATAAAATTGAGCCAGGCATGGTGGCGCACACCTTTAATCCCAGCACTTGGGAGGCAGAGGTAGGAGTATCAACGTGAGTTTGAGGCCACCCTAAGACTACATAGTGAATTCCAGGTCAGTCTGGACTACAGTGAAACCCTACCTTGAAAAACTAAAAAAAAAAAACAAAAAAAAAAACACATTAAAATCGGGCTAGAGAGATGGCTTAGTGGTTAAGGCGCTTGCCTGCGAAGGCTAAGGACCCATTTTTTGATTTTTCTCCAGATCCCATGTTAGCCAGATGCACAAAGGTGACGCAAGCACAAGGTTGCACATGCCCACTAGGTGGCACAAGCATCTGGAGTTCGATTGCAATGGCTGAGGGCCTGGTGCACCAATTCTCTCCCTCTCACCCTTCCTCCCTCTCTCTCTCTTCCTGTCTCTCTCTCTAAAAATAAAATAAAATAATAAATTTAAAAATTACAGAAAACCTAAGCTGCTTTTCTTCATTTTACATAAAAGAAAGAAAAGGTGGAAGAGGGAGAAACATCAGGAGCAGCATCAGTAAACTGATTTCCTCACCCTCATCTTGTATACCAAGGTAAACATACTCAACATCAATAAATTAAATAACAAAAGTATTAGTACATTTTTGAAAGTGCTAAGTAAAATAAAGCCAGGAGTAGAGACACATGCTCATAATCCCAGCACTCAGGTGGTTAAAAGCAGAAGTATCATGAGTTTGAGGAAAGTCTTGGATACAGGTAATAGACCCTGTTATGAAAAAAGAGAAGGGTTTGGGGAGATGTAAATTTAAAGCATACATTTTATCTTACATTTAAAATGCAACCCACAATACACAAAGTTTGGTCATTATCAGAGGACATACAGTAAATTAAGACTACAATAATTAGCTAGATAGTTAACAACTTAAAAGGCAAAAAGGGGCTGGAGGAATGACTTAGCGGTTAAGGTGTTTGCCTGCAAAGCCAAAGGACCTAGGTTCAATTCCCCAAAACCCATGTAAGCCAGATGCACAAGAGGGCACACACATCTGGAGTTCATTTGCAATGGCTGGAGGTCCTGGTGCGCCCATTCTCTCTCTCTCTCATAAATAAATAAAAAATTTAAAGTATTTTTAAAAAGCAAAACGGTCATACTTAAATCCTAATATCTTTTAATGACAAAAGTAAAACTAAACAAACACCATGCTAGTAAATTAAAATGACGTTAAAAAAAGAGGGGAGAATGAAGCACACCTCATGATGATGATTATAATCCACAATGAAGACCTAGTAGTAATAAATCAAATTCAAACAGTGGCCTGGTAGCCATGGCAACTAATTGAGTAGAACAAAACACTGATAACTATTCTATGGTCTATTCATGGTCATGAAGCTGTTAACACAAGTCCCTTACCTGGGATTCCAGCCAATAACCCCTCCCCTGTCCCTACCCTCAGCTCCAAGTAATCTTAGCAGATGCTAGAGTAGCTAGACTGGAAGGTTAACTGAAGGGGACTCTGTGACCCAGCACCCATGGGTCATCATCCACGATGGGGTGGTACTTAGTGATGGAGCTGTCTAAGGGCCACTCTTGCTCCTACCCTCACCCATACTCTGTAAATAAGCACAATAAGCTTACTGCTTTACCAGGCTGGATTCAGCATAATCACTACTTGGATATGTTCCTGGTGCTCTATCTGAGTAAACACATTCGTTCATACCCCCGAAAAGCCAATGCAACCCAATACACCCATACAAAGAAATGAAAGTGGAGCGCCAACTAGGAACATAGAGGAAGACAAAACGGGAGATTTTGTTCAGTATTAATTTAATAAATTTAAGGTCCTGGAGTGCGGTAGTTTATATGATTGCCAACTTTACAGGACTTAGAATTGCTTGTGAGGGATTCTGTACATTAGATTAGCCCCTGTGCAGAATGATCTTGATTAGGTTAATTAACTATGAACCACCATAACTGTAGGTGGCACCATTCCATGGGCTGGGGTTCTGGACTGTATAAAAGAGGGAAGCGGGCTGATGGCTCCACTTTGCTTCCTCAGTGTGGAATGAATGTGACCAGCTCCTACAGCCGTGACTCCCTCACAACAGACTTATAATCTGGAACTGTCAGCTGAAATAAACTTCTTCCCTAAAACCTTTTTTTTTTTTTTTGGCGGGGGGTCAAGTATTCTGTCTCAGCAGAAAATTGACTAATACATGGAAGAAGTGGATAATTTTCTAAGAAAATAAATTATCAAAACTGATTTTAGGCAAGGTTACAATGTGATAACTCATCATAAAAGACAGAAAGGTACAATATTTTTTTGTTTGTTTTTCGAGGTAGGGTCTCATTCTAGCCCAAGCTGACCTGGTACTCACTATGTAGTCTCAGGCTGGCCTCAAACTCACAGTGATCCTCCTACCTCTGCCTCCCAAGTGCTGGGATGAATGAAGGGCATGTGCCACCACGCCTTGCCCGATTGTATTTTTTGTGTGTGTGATTACCTCTTTGCAAAATTATACCTTTCTAGCTGGGCGTGGGGGCACACACCTTTAATCCCAGCACTCGGGAGGCAGAGGTAGGAGTATCGCCATGAGTTCGAGGCTACCCTGAGACTACATAGTGAATTCCAGGTGAGCCTGGGCTAGAGTGAGACCCTACCTTGAAAAAACTAAACCAAACAGAAAAAAACACATTTGGCCAAAATGTTGCTAAAAATAGTACACTTAACTATGGCAGGAGAATAGGGATGTGGAGGGAGAGGCATCAAGCAGGCAGAGACTGGAAAACCCTCCCAACAAACAGCAACAAACATGCAACAAACAGCATGTGCAAGAGAAGCCTGTGTTACAGTGTTACACAGTCACAAGCCTGGGAGAAGGCAGATGTCATGTAAAACATTGCAGTGGCAAAGCACTTCTAACTGTATGCCTTTTCCCAGCGCAGTAGCCCACTCCCATTCTCAGGAGTGCTTTTCTCTTTCTTTTCTTCCTTTTCCTTTTTTTTTTTTTTTGGTTTTTTGAGGTAGGGTCTTCTTGCTCTAGCTCAGGCTGACCTGGAACTCCCTATGTATTCTCAGGGTGGCCTTGAACTCACAGCAACCCTCCTGCCTATGCCTCCCAAGTGCTGGGATTAAAGAAAGGCATGAGCTACCACACCTGGCTTTCCTCTTTCTTTTTTTTTTATATTTTATTTACATTTGAGAGAGAAAGAGGAAGAGAGGAGGAGGGGCAGATAGAGAGAGAATGAATGGGCATGCCAGGGCCTTTAGCCACTGCAAATGAACTCTGGAAGCATGTACCACCTTGTACATCTGGCTTACATGGGTCCTGGGGAATTGAACCTAGGTCCTTTAGCTTTGCAGGCTAGCGACTTAACCACTAAGCCATCCCTCCAGCCCTCTCTTTCTTAATAAACTGTCTTTTTCTATTACTAGCCATGTCTCCCTGGTGCCATCCTTTGTCCTGTAACACAAGAACCTGGAAATCTCAGTGAGTGCCCCCTGGACTTCCATCCTGCCACATACAAAACCCTTAAGAAAAAGAAGCTCCAATATATTTAATCTGATGCAGAGAAAAATTCGGAGAAGATGGCTGTAAGGCACTATAGACAGGCAGATTTCTTTCCTTTTACTGCCCAGGCTTGTCTTGAACACATAGGTTTTTTCAGCTCTGTCTCCTGAGCAGCTGGGAATACAGGCACATAATACATCTGTGGTAGCAAAAAATTTTAAATATCCACTCTTCCCAAATAAAAACACAACTAGTTGGGCATGATAGTACATGCTTGTAATCTCAGCACACCAGGGCTGCATAGCAAGATCCTATCTCAAAAATCAATCAAACAACTAACCAAAAACTGTTAGGTCATAGACACTGCCCCTTTAAGACAAGGAAGACTGCAGCGTGTGGTGGCCCATGCCTTTAATCCCAGCAGAGGTAAGAGATTGCTGTGAGTTTGAGGCCACTCTGAGACTACATAGTGAATTCCAGGTCAGCCTGGGCTAGAGTGAGACCCTACCTCACAAAACCAAAGGGGTGGGGGGGGGAGAAGACAAGGAAGATGTTGTTGCTACAGACAGTTAACCACACACCTCTCTAGAGCTTTTCCTAGTCCCTAACAAGTAGCAAGACCTATCTACAGTTAGAGAAATAGTAACATTTCCCCCAAATAACTAACATACTGTGGCCACTCCATTTCTATATTTTTTATTGCACACTACTATTTTCTCACATGCCTAACTTAAATGTTTATGCGAATGTCAGTGTTTTGGTGTTAAGAGTCCAATAAATGCTACTTTATAAAACTGAGTACTCTCAACTTCTTGAAACCTATTAAAATTGTATGTTGAGGATCCATTAAATATGTTTCATAAGGGCTGAAGAGATGGCTTACCAGTTAAGGTGCTTGCCTGCAAAGTCTAAGGATTCATGTTCAACTCTCCAGGTCCCAAGTAAGCCAGACGCACAAGGTGAAGCAAGTGCCCAAGGTAGTACATGTACACAAGGTGGCCCATGCGTCTGGAGTTCACCTGCAGTGGCTGGAGGCCCTAGTCACCAATTCTCTCTCACACTTGCTCTTTCTCTCTCACTCATTAAAAAATGTTTCATAAAACCTTAAATGCTTTAAAAGTTACTTATTTAAAACAATTCATCAAATGATAAGACCAAAATACTGTTAAGTTACAAAATTTTACAACTGCTACACAGATTTTGATAAGAATTTTCTTCCGAAACAGAAATTGAATACTGAAATAAAAACACAACAAGCTATGTAACCCTAATCAAAAGAATTGCTAAACTGGAAGAAAAAAAAACCAACAACTGAATAAATGAAATTGAGCAGAATCCTCTTAGAGCATTCACCTTTTGTCACCAAGCTTAACTTAATTAAAGAAAACCACAGAAATCTCAAAAGAGATATAAATAAATGGAAGGTGAGTCAACAAATGGAAGATCTCAATAACCAGCTGATTAAGCTTAATGGAGACTTGATCAAATGCAAGAATGAATTCCAGGAAGCATCAAGAAAATCAGACCTCGACCTGAAATAGTACCTCAAAACAGATGGACACGATGCAAAATAAACACAACAGAAAACAAAATTCAAATAAAGCTTTTTTTTCTTTTTTGGTTTTTCGAGGTAGGGTTTCACTCTAGTCCAGGCTGACCAGGACATTCATTATGTAGTCTCAGGGTAGCCTTGAACTCATCCGACCTCTGCCTCCTGAGTGCTGGGATTAAAGGCGTGTACGTGTACCACCACGCCTGGCCAAATTGAGCTTTTAAAAACCTCTCTAGAGTTGCTTCCAGAAAGGACTAATTAAAGGAGGAAGTCCTCCCCCAGCCTGAGCCCTTCCCCCAGAGTGAGCCCTTCCCCCAGAGTGGGAGACCCCTCTCAGAGGGGAAGTTCATATAAGGAAGGTCTGAGTGAAAAAAAAAAAAAATCCTTCCTTCTACTTGGCTGCCAGAGCTGCTTGCTGCCTTCCAGCATGGACTGAAGACCAGTGGCTCCTCAGGAAGCCTACAGGCCTTCAGTGCTGGACTGGGACTGTGGAGGCATTCACCCACATGGACTGAGCAGTTACCAGGTTCACTGATTCTTGGGCCTGCAAATGCTACTGGACTGAAGCTAACCCAATTCCCTTTTCATATTAAAAATAAAAACTCTAGAACCTCTCAACTAACAGAGTCATTCATGTGGAGGACAGAACCTTTGAGCTGCAAGACAAGACAGAAGAAACTGATCAGAAGTCCAAAAAACTTTTCTAAGTTCAAAAAATCATGCAAACAGAATATGAGGGAACTGTGGGATACCCTAAAATGACCAAACATCTGGATCATGGATATACGAGAAGGAAAGAAAATCCAGGCCAGAGGCAGAGAGAACATATTCAACAAAATTATTGAAGAAAATTTTCCTAATCTCTCAAAAGACAGGCCCTTCCAGA
The DNA here is from genome assembly GCA_036346955.1 of Dipus sagitta. Taxonomy (NCBI): domain Eukaryota; kingdom Metazoa; phylum Chordata; class Mammalia; order Rodentia; family Dipodidae; genus Dipus; species Dipus sagitta. Next base: position 42,270,159 of record CM070777.1, on the reverse strand, counting down.
TACAAGCAATTCACAGAATACCAGACAGGACCAAAGAAGAAACTCCCCAAGGCACATCATAGTTAAAACTCTTAACAATGAAAACAAAGACAGAGGTGCTAAAAGCTGCAAGAGAGAAACAACTCACTACATACAAAGGCAATCACATCAGAATTACCTCACATTTCTCAATGGAAACCCTGAAAGCCAGAAAGGCCTGGAATGGAACACACTTCAAAGTCTGAAAAACTATGGCTTCTAACCCAAGCTACTGCACCCAGAGAATGTATCCCTCATAATAGATGGTGAAAGGAAAACTTTCCATGAAAAAAGTCAACTCTATGATTATATGAACACAAAGCCAAACCAACAGAGAATATTTCAGGGAATACTCTACACAGAAGAGTCAACCAACCAATCTCAAAAGCTTACAAGAACAAGATCACAATAACCAAAACTAGAGCAGGCTCAAAAAATACAAAGTCCAAGAAAGCACCCATCATGGCTGGGATTAAATTGAACCCCACAGTTATAACCTTAAATATTAATGGTCTTAACTCACCCATCAAAAGATACAAGTTAACAGGGTGAATTAGAAAAATGGACTCTTCTATCTGCTGTCTTCAAGAAATCCACCTTGGGGTTGGAGAGATGGCTTAGCAGTTAAGGCGCTTGCCTGCAAAGCCAAAGGACCTCGGTTTGATTTTCCAGGACCCACATAATCCAGATGCACAAGGGGGTGTACGCGTCTGGAGTTCGTTTGCAGTGGCTGAAGGCCCTGGCACACCCATTCTTTCTCTCTCTCTCTCTCTCAAATAAGTAAATAAATAAAAATAAACTTTTTTTTTTTTAAAAAAAAGAAACCCACCTCACCAATAAAGACAGATACCTCCTCAGGGTGAAAGGATGGAAAATAATATTTCAACCAAATGGAAATAAAAAAACAAGCAGCTGCTGCTATATATCTGATAAAATAGACTTCAAAAAGGACAGAGGGCTGGAAAGATGGCTTAGCAGTTAAGCACTTGCCTGTGAAGCCTAAGGACCCCGGTTCTAGGCTCGATTCCCTAGGACCCACATAACCAGATGCACAAGGGGGCGCATGCATCATCTGGAGTTTGCTTGCAGTGGCTGGAGGCCCTGGCGCACCTATTCTCTCTTTCTCTCTCTCTCTCTGTCTCTCTATCTCTCTATCTCTATCTGCTCTTTCTCTCTGTCACTCTCAAATAAATAAAAATAAACAAATTTTTTTTTAAAAAAGCACAAAGAATGCCACTTCTTACTCATCAAGGGAATGAACCAACATGAGGACATCACAATCATAAATCTATATGCACCTAACACAAGCACACCACAGTTTATAAAACAAAACCTACTTGACAACAAAACAGAAATACCAACACCATCATAGTTGGGAACTTCAATACTCACTATCATCAATACACAGAGCATCCAAGCAGAAATTCAACAGGTAAGTAATAGAGCTCAACGCCACCATAGATCAACTAGACCTAACGGACATCTACAGAACCTTCCACCCCAATTCAACAGAATATACATTCTTCTCAGCAGCCCATAGAACCTTCTCCAAAATAGACCATATATTAGGCCATAGAGCATGCCTCCATAAATTCAGGAAAATTGAAATAACTTCCTGTATCATATCAGATCACAATGCTCTAAATCTAGAAATCAACAAGAGACACATGAGGAACTCCACCAGCTACCAGAGATTGAACAGCACACTTTTAAACAATGAATGGGTTGTGGAAGAAATCAAAAAAGAAATTATAAAATTTAGGGCTAGAGAAATGGTCTAGTGGTTAAGGCACTTGCCTATGAAGCCTAAGGACCCAGGTTTAATTCCCTAGTACTCACATAAACCAGATGCACTAGGTGGCACATGCACTTGGAGTTCGTCTGCAGAGGCTACAGGCCCTGGCATGCCCAATCTCTCTCTCCGCTTGCTCTCAAGTAAATAAATAAAATACTTAAAAAAAAAGAAATTGTAAAATTCCTAGAACTGAATGATAATGAAAACATAACTTACCAAAACTTATGGAATACAATGAAAGCAGTCTTAAGGGGAAAATTTATAGCACGCAATGCCTTTGTAACAGACAGAGAAATCCCAAATTAAAAACCAACTGTCCACTTAACAGCACTGGAAAAACAAGAAGAATCCAACCCTAAGAGCTCCAGATGGAAAGAAATATTCAAGATCAAAGCAGAAATTAATGAACTGGACACTAAGAAAACTATTAAGAAAATCGATGAAACAAAGAGCTGGTTCTTTGAAAAAATAAGCAAGACTGATATACCCTTGGCCAATTTGATCAAGCGGGGTGGGGGGAGAAGTCTCAAATTAACAAAAGACATCAATGAAATTGGAAGAGTCATCAGGGCATAATTCCAAAACCTCTACTCCACAAAATTGAATAATCTGGAAAAAATGGATGAATTCCTAGACACATACTTCCTACCACAACTAAACTCAGAGCAGACATCTCCTAGACAAACCTAACATCCATCAAGATTGAAAATGTAATAAAAAATCTGCCCCAAAAGAAAAGTCCAGGACAATTACTGAAAACCTAGTCAAAAACCTGTGGCTGGGGAGGTCACAGTCTCTAGGGGGAGTATACTAGTTGTTTTGTGTTGTCAAACTTCTAAATATTTACGTTGGTTAAGTTTGGCTTGTTAGTATCTTGGTCCATAAAAGATATTAGTTTGTAGTTTTTTTCTTATGTTGCATTTATCTAGTTTCAGTATCAAGATAATAGTATAAAACCTCATAGAATGAGGTGAGAAGTGTCCCCTCCTTTTCCACGTTTTGGAAGTTGTAAAAAAAATGGTAATGATTATGTAAACATTTTAAAAATATTTAATTTAATTTATTTATTTGACAGAGGAAGAGGTAATGAGAGAGAAAGAATGGGCGCACCAGGGCCTCTAGCCACAGCAAACGAACTCCAGATGTGTGTGACCCTTGTGCATCTGGCTAACATGGGTACTGGGGAATTGAACCTGGGTACTTTGGCTTTGCAGGCAAATGCCTTAACCGCTAAGCCATCCCTCCAGCCCATGTAAACGTTTTTAAAATATGCTACAGATGTTTAAATTCACCATTGAATCCATCTGAGCCTGTTTTTTTTTTTAGGGTAGTTTTGGATTATTAATTCAATAACTTTATAACAGTATTCCTCGGATTTTTTGTTTCTTCTTGAGTCAACTTTGGTTTTATGTTTTTCTTTCCTAGAACTTTTCTTTTATATTTATGTTATTTAAATTATTGCCATACACTTGCTCGTAAAATTCACTTAAAATTTTATTGGTGTGAGCAGTATGTGTGATTGTGGTATATGTGTATCATGTATTCACATATGTGTACAGATGCTTGTGCCCCGTGTATATGTGTGCAGAGGGTTGAAGATGGTATTGTGTGTCCTGCACTGCTGTTCTTCTGCCTATATTCTTGAGTCAGAATCTCTCACCAAACATGGAGCTTGCTATCTTTCAGTTAGACTGGCTGACCCGTGAACCCCACTGATCCTTTTGCTTCTGACCCCCTGTAAGGATTTTTTTTTTTCTTTTTTCTTTTTTCTTTTTTCTTTTTTCTTTTTTAGGCATGTGCAGATATGTCTGTCTTTTTATGTGGGGGTTGAACTCAGGCCCTCGTACTGGCAAGGCAAGTGTTCTTACCCATGGAGCCAACATCTTCCCAGCCCCCACAATGTATAATTTTTTTTTTTTTTTGGTTTTTTCAACGTAGGGTCTCACTCTAGCCCCAGGCTGACCTGGAATTCACTATGGAGTCTCAGGCTGGCCTCGAACTCACGGCGATCCTCCTACCTCTGCCTCCCAAGTGCTGGGATTAAAGGCGTGCGCCACCACGCCCGGCTCACAATGTATAATTTTTGTAAGGTCAGTGATAATGCCCTCTCATTTCTGATCCCTATTTTCTGTCTTTTTATTTTTTTCTTGGTTTTGGCTTGATCTTTTCAAAAATTCAGCTTTTAATTTTTTTTTTTTTTTGAGATAGTTTCACACTGTAGGCCAGGCTGACCTTGAATTTGCAATAATCTCCCTTTCATTGCCTTCCAAGTGCAAGGGTTATAGGTGAAATTCACCACACCCTGCTCCAATTATTCTTTTAACTTATGCTCTACTGAAAATCTCCTCCCTGTAGACCAGCCAACTGAAAGCTGGAAAAAAGCTACATGGTATGCAGCCCTATGGGAGACAGAAGTCATCATCAGTGAAAACAGTGGACACTGAAAGCCTCAAGTTTGGCCAGACAGGCCAAATGACTGAACAGGTGCAATAGTGGCATGTCTGCTCTGGGAAAAACCAACTGCTCTCTAACTGTACTGAAGATCCGGTCTCTGGGAGGGAATACATGCCTGGTACTGAAAACCTAATCAAAAGCCTATGGCAAGGGAGGTCATGAGCCTTAGGGGTATAAAGCCTGCTCTTGTCGGGCTAAATGCATATACTATGCTCACCAAACTGCCCTGTAAGCACTACACTTAATGTTCATATTCATATACTACTACTACTCTCACTTTTGGTTAGAGAAGCTTCTCTTTTCAGATGGTGGTGACCAATGGGATGACTCTAAGGCAACACAGTGATGAGAAGAAGTGATGGAGGAGTGTCCAGCACTGAAACATCTCTATCACACCCTCCAAGGTTCAGGGTCTATTACAGAAGAGGTGGCAGAAAGAATGTAAGAGCCAAAGGAAGAGTATGACTCCCTACAATGCAACTGTCAAGACAGAAATTGGCCTCAATATCCATTACCTTGCAGTGCCTAGCAATACCTTCACAAGACCCTCATAATAGGAGAAAAAGATGATGACATCAAAATAAAAGAGAGACTAATGGAGAGAGGGAGGGGATATGATGGAGAGTGAAGTGAAAATGGGGAGGGGGAAATTATCATGGCTTATTGTCTGTAAATATAGAAGCTGTCAGTAAAAAATTATACATAAAAAAAGAAAAAAGCCAGGCATGATGGCACACACCTTTAATCCCAGCACTTGGGAGGCAGAGGTAGGAGGATCACCATGAGTTTAAGGCCACCCTGAGACTACATAGAGAATTCCATATCAGCCTGAGCTAGAGGGAGACCCTACCACGAGAAACCAAAAAAAAAAAGAAAGAAAGAAAGAAAGAAAGGAAGGAAGGAAGGAAGGAAGGTCGGTCGGTCCAGGACAAGATGGCTTCTCAGCCAAATTCTATCAAACCTTCATTGACAAACTGAAACTAATTTTTCTCAAAATGTTTCACATAATCAGAGAGCAGGGAATCCCCCCCCCCAACTCTTTTTATAAAGCTAGCATCACCCTAATACCAAAACCACACAGAGATGTAATAAGAAAACTATAGGCCTATATCCCTGATGCAAAATCCTGAATAAAATCCATGCAAACCAAATTCAACAACATATTAAAAGCATTATCCACTTTGATCAAGTAGACTTCATCCCAGGGATGCAGAAATGGCTCGACATACAGAAATTGGTCAACATAATACACTACATAAGTAAACTTAACCATAAGAACCACATGCTCATCTCAACTGATGCAGAGAAGGCCTCTGACAAAATACACCACCACTTCATGATCAAAATGCTAGAAAGAATTGGTATGGAGGGTTTACATCTCAACACAATTAAGGCTACATATAAAGCACCTAAAGCCCAAACAATACTTAATGGGGAAAGGCTCAAGGAATTCCCACTGAGATCAGGAACAAGACAAGACAGGCATGCCCACTCTCACCACTGCACTTCAACATAGTACTAGAAAGCCTAGCCCAAGCAATAAGACGGGAGAAAGAGATAAAAGGGATACAAATTGGAAAGGAAGAAGTCAAGTTAGCCCCATTTGCAGATGGTGTGATCCTATATCTAAGTGACCTGAATGTCTCCATCTTAAAACTTCTAAAGGTGATTAATTCCTTCAGCAAAGTGACAGGATACAAAATCAACACACAAAAATCAGTAGCAATTTTATATGCAAAGCACAAATATACAGAGAAAGAAATCAGTGAGGCTGTCCCATTTTCAATAGCAACAAAAAATTAAATACCTTGGAAAAACACTGACCAAAGATGTGAAAGACCTATATAATGAAAACATAAAAAGACTCAAGAAAGAAATCAAGGAGGACTTGATGGAAGATGTGGAAGATGGAAAGACCTCCCATGCTCCTGGATAGGTAGAATTAATACTGTGAAAATGACAATTCTACCAAAGCAATATACAGATTTAATGGAATACCTATAAAAATTCCAGCATCATTCTTCACAGAGAGAGAAAAAAATGATCTCAAAATTTATATAGAATGGCAGCAGGCCTCGGATGTCCAAACATCCTGAGCAGAAGAAATACCTGTGGAGGTATCGCCATTCCCAATCTAAAGCTTTATTACAAAGCCATAGTGACAAAAACAACATGGCGCACTGGTATAAAACCAGAAAAAAAAAAACTTACATACATATATATATATATATACACATATCCATCAGAAATATAGACCAATGGAACAGAATTGAAGACCCGGACCTTATGTCAAGTAACTACAGCTACTTTATCTTTGACAAAGGTGTCAATAATGCAGACTGGAGAAAAGACAGCATCTTCAACAAATAATGCTAGAAAAATTGGATAACCACATGTAGAAAAATGAAACTAGACCCACTCATCTCACCATACACAAAAATCAACTCCAAATGGATTAAGTATCTCAATATATGACCTGAAGCTCTTCTCCTACTGGAAGAAACAATAGAGCTGGAGAGATGGCTTAGTGGTTAATAAGGGTGCTTGCCTGCAAAGCCAAAGGACCTGGGTTTGATTCCCCAGGACCTACATAATCCAGATACACAAAGTGGCACATTCATCTGGAGTTTGTTTGCACAGGCTGGAAGCCCTGGCATGTCCATTCTCGAAAGGAAGGAAGGAGGAAGGGAGGGGGGGAGGGAGGAACTCTCCACAATATAGGAGTGGGGAAAGACTTCCTGAACAAAATCCCAGTAGTCCAGGAAATTAAACAATTACTCAACCAATGGGATCTCATGAAGCTAAAAAGCTTTTGCACAGATAAACATACCATAAGCAGAGCCAATAGATTACCCACTGAATGGGAGAAAACTTTCACCAGGTATACCACTGACAGAAGTCTAATATATAGAATCTACAAAGAACTCAAAAAACTAAACAATAAAAAATCAACTCACTCCAAAAATGGGGCAGGGAACTGAATAGGGACTTCTTTAACATATACTTAAGAAAATGTTCAACATCCCTAACCATCAGGAAAATGCAAATTAAAACAACCATGAGATTCCACCTTACTCCAGTAAGGATGGCAATCATTAGAAAATTAACAACAACAAATGTTGGTGAGGATGTGGGGAAAGAGGAACCCTCATCCACTGTTGGTGGGAATGTAAAGTTGTACAAACACTATGGAAATCAATATGGAGATTCCTGAAAAGGATGAACATAGAGCTACCAACAGACCTAGTTATTCCCTTACGGGGCATTTATCCTAAATGCTCCATGCACCACTGCAGAGATATTTGCTCAACCATGTTTATAGTTGCTCAGTTCGTAATAGCTAAGAACTAGAATAACCCAGGTGTCCATCACTGGATAATGAAGTTGTGGTATATTTATACAATAGAATTCTACTCAGCAGTAAGGAAAAACACTACACTGAAATTTGTAGAAAAATGGGCAGACTTGGAGCAGATCATACTCAGTGAATTCACACAATTATCACAGAAGACAAACACATGTTCTCACTCATCTGTGGTTCCTAACCTGGATGAGCTGAGTTGCTGACACACCTGATAGGCAACTCAAGGCCCAGACACTAGGGATGGTAGGGTTTAGGAGGAGGGGAAGGGGAGGGTGGGGAAAAACAAACACAAAACTCAATCCAAAATGAAGTGGTACCACAGAAAAATTTATCCTTGGAGATAGACTAAAAGATATAACCTTCAACAGGAGTAAGGAGGGAGCGCCCAAAAAGAAGGGCCCTGGAGAGGGTGGGATGAAGCCCAGCCTTAAATTTTTTTGTTTATTTGTTTCTGGCCTGTAACTTGTAGTACCAGAAATCAGTTGCTACCCACAATGAGCTGTTGATCAGAGACACCTATGAGGTCCCCAAAACAAGACAGGTTTCTGTCAAAGCACTTGATTACCCACCTGAGGCAAAAGATAAGACCCTATTGCTGAAGACACCACATACTGCTGGTACAGTGCATGGAGAGACCTGGCTGGAATCTGGAAGACAGTCAGTCCCCAAACAGCCCATCTAGTGCCAGAAAGCACTACATGAGCTACTGGGGGAAAGTGGCCAACAATGGTCTGATCAACCAGAGGTCTAAGCTACTCAGAAGCAAACACCTGACAGGATGTACATGCCAGTGCAATAGTGACACACAGCCTTGGTGAGTAACCCATAGCTTTTCTGATTGGCTAAGAAATCCGTTCAGTGTAAAGGAACCCATATATGGAATTGGGAACCAGATCAGAATCCTATGGAGACAAAGATTATGCTCTCCAGTCTCAAACCCTCACTAGTCTTTGGCTAAAAGAGGGGTTACATACATCAATTTCTCCCTAAATTAGTAATGCTTATCCCATTTAAACTACGCTGACTTCACTCTACACTGGAGAATCTATTTTTCTTTTTCAGAAGGTAGTAAGACCTGAGGAGATAAAAACTACCCTTCACACTTCAGCCAAACCACAGCTGAATTCACAGGGGAACTGGGGAAATAAGAGTGCTGCTTCCATGGTGAACCTGACAATCACCAACAGTGTGAAGGAGACAGACCCTGGATCCTCAACACTTACCAAAACAAAGATCCACAGGCTCCTAAAAGCTCATTACTGAAATAGACTTAAAACTCACCCACCATAGCTCAGGGAATTTTGCAGAAAAGGGGGCAGGAAGAGCCACAGATTGAGACATGCCCAGAGACATTCCCCACCCCCCCCCACACACAAAAAAACCTGACAGCTGCTCCCACAATGCACAACACATAATGCACAATGCACAACCCACAACCCCATAGCAAATACCTGCAACTCCACTAAGAAGGGTCCCCAGGGGAATGGGGGCAGGGTCAAGGGAAAAGAGGGTACCAATATATGATGTATCCATATAAAATATGTTAATAATAAAGACAAATAAATAAAATAAATGAAAGGATATGAAGTATGAAAAAAACCTGAAAAGGTAAAAATAAAATTCCCTTACAAGTTCTTTCCTCTATCTAACAAATGAAGACTGAAATGCTTCTAAAGCAAAAGAAATAACAGAAATTATGTGAAAAATATGCAAAACATTAAAATGAATATATTTGAAGAAAAAGTCAAGCAAACTCACCTTATTGCACTGAAGTAATCTACATGGAAGTAGGAAGTAAGTGACTAAAAAAATACTGGTGAGGGCTGGAGAGATGGCTCAATGATTGAAATGGCTTGCTGGCAAAGACTGACAACACTGGTTCAATTCCCCAGTACCCACATAAAGCAAGATGTACAAAGTGGCACATGCATCTGAAGTTCATTTGCAGTGGTAAAATCAACAATTGCCTTTCACAGTGCAATGTCAAGGCTTTGAACTGTCATGGCTGCATTATGCTCTGCAGACCTTCAGATACTAGGATCTCTCAGGTGCTTTCTTCCTTATGGAAGCTCATTTCCTGGGCCTTTAGCATCCCAGGTGTAAATATCAGCTCTTTTTGTTCTCTACCAGCATTAGCTTGACTTCTCAATGCCCACCTGCTAATCTTTCCCAACTTGGCCAGGGACGAGAAGCCACATAATCACGTTTGTTAGAAAAAAATCTGGGAACAATAATACTGAGTAAAAACAATGGAGAGATGCACTACAAAAAGAACATCTGAGTTTTTCCTTATACAACAGGAACACTTACTATCCCCTTGAATAATGTATTTTATACTACATGTTATTTTCTATGAATTTATCTAATATTCTTCTTACCAAGAGTATCTTTAATGAGAATTTCAAGCTTCTGCCCCATGCTGGGACCTCTCTCTTCTCTTGGATTCTGTACCCGGTTTACAATGTCTTGTTTGATGGAGTTGATTACAAACAATAAATTGTCTGTAAAACAAATCAAAACACGTTGAAAACATCACTACCCTGGAATAATTTGCTTTTAATTACATAATAAAACTATATTCAGTTAAAAAAATGGAAGGGTTTGGGTATAGCTCAGTGGTAAAACACTTGCCTAGCTAAGATACACAGTACTCCAGGTTGGATCTCTAGCTTTACAAGAAGAAAGAAAAATAGAAGCAAAAGCAAGGTTGAGGAGATGGCTCAGCGGTTAAAGGCACTTGGCTTGCAAAGCCTGTTGGCCCAAGTTGATTCCCCAGTACCCACATAAATCCAGATACACAAAGTGGTACATGCATATGGAGTTTGTTTGTAGCTACAGAAGTCCTGGCACACCCATTCTCATTCTCTCTCTCTCTCTCTCTCTCTCTCTTTTTTTTTGGTTTTTTGAAGTAGGGTCTCATTCTAGCCCAGGCTGACCTGGAATTCACTATGCAGTCTCAGGGTGGCCTCGAACTCATGGTGATCCTCCTACTTCTGCCTCTCGAGTGCTGTGATTAAAGGCCACTCATTCATTCTCTCTTATTCATATTCTCTCTCTGCTTTCAAATAGATAGAATTTTACATGTCCTTTCCTTAAAAAAATAAAAAAATAAAAAAACCACCAAACCTAGTATATGGGGAATGTCAAAAACATGGATTCCCAAGCTCTACTCCAAAGATGACAGCCTAGGAATCTGTATGTCAACAAATCCATAGGCATTCCAATGGACAACCAATGTGAAAACACAGATCTATGTGATCCACATATCATTATTCAAGTTAAGGAAGTATTAAAAATAATCAACAAAACTGGCTAGCCTAGCAACACAATTACAAGAAGTGACTGTGGATCAACTCATGGGAGCAGTAAAGAGATTTGTCTGGAGGAGGGGTTACAGATCCAGACACCCACACTGGGAAGAATAAATGACAGTGGGCATGTGGCTTCCTTACTGCCTAAATTAACAAAAAAGAAAAGCCACAAACTGGGCAGACTCAGGGAGAGCAATATCAAAACCAAGGGAAAAGAGTGGTGAGATGTTAACAAAAAATAAGTCCAGTTCTTCAGTGACCACAGGCTTACCATACTCAGTGTTGAGACCCCATAATTTCACTTTATTAGCTTCATACTGGGCTTTTTTCTTTAACCGACAAGCTCTGTGAAAGGAAGGAGCTATTAGTTCATTTTTCTTTTTAAGAGACTTCAGAATATACCTCCTTTTGTACTGTACATTTTCCAGTAACCCAATCACTGCTTAACTGATGTTTATCAGGCCTCAATTATAAAACATACATCACCATAACTTACCCAAATTTGTTACTTTATTTATTTGTGTGTATGTGCGTGCATATGCATGTGAGCACACACACACACCCATAACACTTATTGCTACAAATGAACAGCAGATGCTTGTACCACCTATTGCATTCAGCTCATGTGGTTGGCTTGGGAATCAAACCTGGACTAACAGGCTTTGCAAGCAATTGCCTTGAACTGCTGAGCTATCTTCCCAAGCCCCTACAAATTTATTTATTTTTCTTTCGGTTTTTTGAGGTAGAGTTTCACTCTAGCTCAGGCTGACCTGGAATTCACTATGTCGTCTCAGGCTGGCCTTGAACTCATGGCGATCCTCCTACCTCTGCCTCCCAAGTGCTGGGATTAAAGGCGTGCCCTACCACACCTGGCTTTCCAAAGTTAATTTTAAAGATTAAGCACACATTCAAAAATAAAGCTGTGACCAGAACAACCAAAAGCAACCAAACAAAAACAGACACTATCATTACTGCTGTAGAAGATATGAAGTAGGTGGAACCCTCATCTGCTTTGGTGGAAATGTAAAACAGCATATATACCTACTTTGGAAGATGAGTCAGCAGTGTCTTACAGAATCAAACATGAACACCTGAGCATTTACTCAAAAGAAATTAAAACTAATATTTACAAACATCTGGAAGTCTATGTTTATGGTGGCTTTACTCAAACTTGCCAAAACTGGAAGGAACTCAAATATCCTTCAACTGGTAAGCAAATGTACTGAGAACACTTACAAAAAAATACTACCAGTAACTTAAAACAAATCAACTTAATCCATGCAATGGGACGGATGGATTTCAAATATATCACAGTAAGTGAAAAAAGCCAGATTCTAAAGCTACAAACAGTACATTTCATCCACATGACATTCTGGAAAAGGCAAAAGAGAAAATAGATCAGCATGAAATCCTTTCTCAAAAAAAGAAAATAAAGAGAGATAAAGTAGGGAGAAGAAGGAAGGGAGGGGAGAGACAGGAAGGGATGGGATGGGATGGGATGGGAAAGGAAGGAAGAGAGAAAAAAATACATCAGTGGTTGTGAAAGGCCAAAGGCAGGAGAATGGATAGGTTTTATATAATTTTATTGTTATTTAAGGGATATGTATGTGTGGTAGTTTGATTCAGATGTCCCCCATAAACTTAGGTGTTCTGGATGCTAGGTTCCCAGCTGATGGAAATTGGAAATTAAAGCCTCTTGGAGGTGCTGTATTGTTGGAGGTGAGCTTATGGGTGATATAACCAGTTTTCCCAGGCCAGTGTTTGGCATATCCTCCTGTTGCTATTGTCTACCTTATTTTGGCCAGAGGGTGATGTTCACCCTCTGCTCATGCCTTCTTTTTCCCTGCCATGGTGGAGCTTCCCCTCAAGCCTGTAAGCCAAAATAAATCTCTTTTTCCCACAAGCTGCTCTTAGTTGGGTGATTTCTATCAGCAATGCGAACCTAACTGCAACAGTAAAGTGGTACCGAGGAGTGGGACTGCTGATAGACACCTGACTGTGTGGCTTTGGCCTTTTGGAGCTGATTCTCAAGAGGAACATGGAAGGATTTGAAACCTTGGCCTATGAGATGCCTTGCAGTGCTGTAAATACAGCTTGATGGACTATTCTGATCAGAGTTGAAAGACCTGAATGCAGTAAGAACTATGGACTGTGAGGTTGGCTTATGAGGAAGAGAAAGAGCTTTTTTTGGACTAGGCTAGCAGTTTGTGTGAGAAGCTTGCTGTTATGCCCGTGTCCTAAGAAGCTGTGCAGGGTGGCTTTGCGTAGAAATGAACTGGTGTGAGCAGAGGGATATGGCACAGAAAGAAAAATCTTTGGGTTAACTGCTGCCTGTTCAGCTGTAATTGAGAGATTACAGCCTTTGAGATTGGGTCAGTGAACCTGTACTGGGGCAACAAAAGAATGTAGACTCTTTTGAAGGGGCCTGAGTGCTCAAGGAGTGTCCTGTTCTTCAAAGTCTGCTTTATTCCCCACTGGATTAACAAATTGGCACCCTACCTGGTATTGTAGAGTATAAGAAATGCTGGAAAGAGGGTCACTGAGGTTGCAACACGGTCTTGTGTTTTGGAAATGGCCATGGGCAGTGTGAAGCAGGTTTGCTGGATGCCTGCATGGAGACTCCATGGGGCCATGGCCATGGATTGCAGTGGCGACCCAGTGGAGATGCCGGGATCACGACATGGCTGCTAAGGAAAGCTGCCGGCCCCGATGAAGTTTCCCAGGACTGTGAGTAGCCTAGCTGGAGGGGTGGAATTGAAACTCCAGAGACTTGTTCCTGGTTAGAATTATCAGACTTGGAGATTTGTCACTAGCTAGAGTTGTTGGACTTGGAGCTACAGAGTTGGATCTTTGCCCTGGTTGTTTTAAATCTTATATTGGCTGAATATTTCTTTCCCATGCCCAATGCCATCTTTTTCAGTGTGTTTAGTCTGTGCCATTATGGGTTTGGGGGGGATTTTTTGGTATTATGGCTCAGTTAAAAGACCTTGGATTATGGGGATGTATGAAAATCATTGGGATTGATAAAAACTGTGGGGACTTTTAAAGTTGGACTGAATGCATTGTATTTAATCAGTTTATGGGGGTCGGGGGGGAAGTGGTAGTTTGATTCAGAAGTCCCCCATAAACTTAGGTGTTCTGGATGCTAGGTTCCCCAGCTGATGAAAATTGGAAATTAAAGCCTCCTGGAGGCAGTGTATTTTTGGGGGCAGGCTTATGAGTGTTATAGCCAGTTTCCCCATGCCAGTGTTTGGCACATTCTCCTGTTGCTATTGTCCACCTTATGCTGGCCAGAGGGTGATGTCCACCCTCTCTGCTCATGCATCGATTTTCCCTGCCATCATAGAGCTTCCCTCTCAAGCCTGTAAACCAAAATAAATCTCTTTTTCCCACAAGCTGCTCTTAGTTGGGAGATTTCTACCAGCAATAAGAACCTGACTGCAACAGTATGTGATTGGTGTGTCTGTGCCATGTGCAGGTGTGGGGGTCAGTGTTGGTCTTCTCCTTCTACCTTGAGACAGGGACTCTGCTGTTTGCCACTGAGAAGGCCAGACTAGCATGAGCTTCTCCTGACTGCCCCATACTGCTACAGGTGTGCTTTGATTACAAATCTGTTTCACTGTGCATCCAGCTTTACATAGGTATTGGGGGATCCAAACTCTAGTCAGCAGACTTGCCAAGAAAGCACCTTTAACCACTGAACCATTTCCCCAGACCTATTTTTATAATTTTTTAAGGTTATGAAAGTATTCAATAATTTGATTGTAGAGATGGTTATCTAATTGGATATATTTTTCAAAACTCCTAATAATGAACACTACAGTAAGTGAATTTTTAAAAGTATTTCATTTATTTATGGGAGAGAGACAGACACACGGACAGACAGAGGCAGATATATATAGAGAGAGAATGGACACGCCAGGGCTTCTAGCAATCGAACTCCAGATGCATGTGGCACCTTGTGTATCTGGCTTTATGTGTGTACTGGAGAATCAAACACAGGTCCTTAGGCTTTTTAGGCAAGTGCCTTAACTGCTGAGCCATCTCTCTAGCACAAATGTAAATGAATTTTATTGTAAACTTGACTCAACCAAGAAAGCAAACAAACTATATAAAGCTGCAAAATCTTTCACTGTTCTGCCATAATATCATGTACTGAGTCTATTGGCCTCTCCTCCTTATTTTCTAGACAACATAAACGCTATCTTTTACTTTCAAAGGAAAAATAATACCCCATTGCACTTATATATGAAAAAATGATTTCTGAATAACGGGTGAAGTTTATCTTTTCTATAAAAGCTCAACATCTAGCCTTACCTCCCAGATTGTATTCACGTAAGTGAACATTGTTAGCATTTACCTGGAAGCCAGTTTATTTTTTTCCTTCCTTGACCTTGGTCGGGCTGTTAAGGGAAGCTCACTGACAGGAGTCAGGTCACTGATCACCTTATTCAGCTTCCGTAGCTCACTGCCAATCTGAAGTAGCTTTTTAGGATTTGGGGTCAGGTCTTCGACATCAGTTCTTCGTGACTTCTTCACTGCATATTTTCCTATAGACCATTTAGAAGACTTTTTAAGTCAGATCACTTTAGTGGGAAAAGACATGCCATTTCCACAGCTAGCAACCTCCCCTTCTATGTATGGCTGCAAAGAAACCAGAGTAGGCTAGGGCTGCCACTCAGTGGTACAGCACTTGCCTACTTTGTGTGAGGTCCTGGGTTTAATCACCAGCACTTGAACCCAAAAGGGGGCAGATATGGCACAGTTGCAATCCCTTCCAAGTGCTGCAATAGCTCTAGGTCTCTAGGTCTCTAGGTCCAGGACAGCAGGCTTAATTCTTATCATGGTAGTTCTAAACATCTAAGCAATCTCAGGGTTAAAATACAAGTTCAACTCCACATAAAACCACAGACAAGGCTGGAGGTTTTACCCAAACCAAGGTATCTTGATACTGGGATTAAATAACTTGTCAGACAACAAATAAGGTTCACCTTGTTTGAAAACTCTTCTTCAGTTGTCTGTTTCTCTCTCCCTCTCCCCCCTCTCACTCCTTCACTTCTCTTCTCCTCTATCTATTTTCTACTTCCATGTACCCTGGGGATTGAACCCCAAGGTCCTCATGCAGTCTAAGTAGCCATTCTGCCACTGAGTCACATCCCAACCCCAGGCCTCTCCTTTTAACTCCTGAAGTATATACCCATCCCAAATGCTACAGTATACTCAATAACAATCCTAGAACTCATCACAAGCTACATGGATTTAGTTATTGGACTTAACGTTTTAACCTCCTGTAAAGAAAAAATAAATCAGTATGAGCCAGGTATGGTGGCATATACTTTTAATTTAAGCACTTGGAGGCTGAGGTAGGAGGACTGTTATGATGAGTTCAAGACAAACCTGGGCTAGAGCAAGTTCTAGGTCAGTCTGGGCCAGAGTAAGACACTGCTTCAAAAACAAACCAAAAAAGGGTGGGGGGGGGGGGAGAAGGGGATTGGAGGAATAGCTCAGCGGTTAAGGTACCTGCCTGCAAAACCTAACAACTCAGGTTCAATTCCCCAGTACCCATGTATAGCCAGATGCATGCTTCTGGAGTTAGTTTGCAGCAGCTGGAGGCCCTGGCAGACACATTCTGTTTGTCTCTCTTTCCTCTATCTATCACTGTTTGCAAATAAATAAATAAAAATATTTTTTAGGGTTGGAGAGATGGCTTAGTGGTTAAGGCACTTGCCTGAAAATTCTAAGGACCCAAGTTCAATTCCCCAGGACCCACACAAGCCAGATGCACAAGGTGGTACATGTGTTTGGAGTTCATTTAGTGGCTAGAGGCCCTGGAGTGCCCATTCTCTCCCCCTCCCCTGATATTCACTCTCTCTAATAAAAAGAATAAAAGATAAAATACTTTAAAAACATATTAAAAACAGTATAATGTAATAACACACTGGGAGATGGCAGAGTACAGTACTGGTGCCAACGGATAAGCAAAATAAGGCACAAATAGTAACTACAGTGAGGTAAAATTCTTGTTATGATTCATACTATTTAAACTATTCTCTTTCCACTCTTTTCTACAACTATGTTTCTTTTCTTTCTCTCTCCTTTTCTTCCTATCCCCTTTTTAATAATATTTTCTTCATTTCACTTAGGTCTGGGATTGGATGAGAATGAAGAAGAGATCCTGAGGACCATCTGCATTCTCCCTGCCATCTCTAGTTTAGCAGTGGTGATGCCACAGCAACAAAGCAGCAATGCTGCTCCCCTCTCTAGCTGACTAGAAAGGGTTGCAAACCCAAGTACACTGACTAAGCATTACAGCTCAGGATCTCAATTTAAAGTGACACTAGATAGGTGTAGTGGCAACCTGCCTGTAATCCCAAAATTTGGAAGGATAAGGCCTCCAGAGAATTGAGAGTTCAAGATAAGTCTGGGCTACACAGGAGCCTGAGCTATATAGGGAAACTTTGTCTCAAAGAACCCCTCCCCAAAATAAAGGGACACTAAATATTTGACTAGAAATCCCCTTACCATGATGTAAGCCATTTTTCTGATACATATTACTTGGCAAGGTGTCTCGGCTCCATTCAGATGGCCTCAGAATCCTCTCTTGCTGTGATGGGGTAAGCTGTTCACTATACTCCCAGAAGTACCTTCTTTTGCCTCTTTTCCGAGAGGATATGGAGGTCATCTCCTTCAGGTCTTCTACAGAGTCATTTTCATAGCCTTAAAAAAAAAAAAAAGGCCCACCAATGTGTTAAGTTCTATAAATTTCAATAAATATCAGGACAAACAAAAGTATTCTTCTGTTTGTAACCTGAAGCACTTCCTTTATCTGAAAACATCACTGATATGGCCAAGATAAACCAAATGTATAAAGTAACAACATGTCTCTAACTCAGAAAATATGCAGAGATTAATAGAAAACTGCACTGATCTGACATGGGTTTTTCTTTAAGTCAGTTTATGATACTTTGTTGGTCTCTTCACATGGGGTTGAGAGAACAATTAAATACAGCTACAGATACTCCAACAGTGCCATTATATTGAGGTGTTGGTCAAAAAATGGTGCCAAGTACCATCATAGTAACAGAACTTTGTTGTTTTCTGTTTTTTTTTCTTTTAATTTTTTTAATGGGAGTATGCCAGATATCTCTACAACTGTGTTCAAAGGACTGCAAAATTTGGAACAGCTGTTGCTACTTTTCATGCCTAACAACTGCTCTTATTCATCTTTTTACATAAATATACACCAAATGTATAATTTGAATACTTGGAAACTTTACTCGTGTTGTCATCCACTAAAGGGGAAAAAAGTATCTCAGTTTACTGTGTTGAGTTGGCATTATGCAGATATTAACAGTCATAGTGGGCTAGAAACATTGAACTTATTTTTTTCATTTGTACAAGGATAATGCACTGTATTAAATATGTGAGGCCTTAACTAAATGGGCTTGACTACAGAAAATAATAAAGTATTCTCTAAACTTAAAAAACGTGCCATTAAATAATGGTACTTAAGAAAGGATAATATGATTTTAAAATGTCTTTCAATACTTATGCATCTGAAACATCTACAACACAAAGCTGTGCACACCTCTACAATAATGCCCTAATCTACAAGGCAACTTTTTAAAGGGCACAAAAGGGCTTGAGAGATGTCTCAGCAGTTAAAGCACTTGCTTACAAAGCCTGATGACCCAGGTTCGATTCCCTAGTTCCCATGTAAGGTCAGATGCACAGAGTGGTGCATGCATCTGAAGTTTGTCTGCAGTGTCAAGAGGCCCTGGTGTACCCATTCCCTCATTCTTTCTCATTCTCTCTCTCTCCCTCCCCCTCTCAATTTACAAATAAATAAACATATTTAAAAGAATAGAGGCAAAAAAAGACAAGTTATCACACAGTCTATCAAAATTAAAAAAAAAAAACATTCCAAGTTGCACTTTACTGGAGGTAGTTTGTATTCACTTCCTTTTGTATGAGAATATTTTCCTCACTAATGAAAAGTTACAGAAAGTAGTTCACTCTGAGCCACTAGAACTGATCAGACTCAATATGGCCAATAAGAGAAAATACCCTCACAGTATGGCCCATCAGGAAAGCAAAATGACCATAATTTCTTCCTTAAAAATATGACTCTGTACCTGTTACTAAGAAAGTGATGAGATCTGTTCACTTTGTAAAAAGCTTGAATTTTAGAATTTTACCAAGTTTTATTTGGAGTAAGAATCAGGAGTATGACTCCACTTTCATAACACTCTGAAAAAGGCCAAAGCAGACACACAGTGGTTGTCAGGGGCTGGGAGTAGAGAAAGGGGATGACTGTAAAAGAATATGAAGGGATTTGGGTAAAAAGAGCAAACGATTCCCTATCTTCATTGCAGATGATTGACTATCGATGCATGTGTCAAAACTCATATCTCAGTAATCCCAGTACTAAGGAGGTAGGAAGAACTATGTAAGTTTGAGGCCAACCTGGGCTTCAAAGTAAAGTCCATATCAGCTTAGGCTAGAGTGAGACCCTGCCTCAAAAAAAAAAAAAAGAAAGAAAAAGAAAAAGAAAATTATATTTCAATGAACATGACTTTAAAGGGGGGGGGGTGCAGTGGGTATAATTCAGTAGTATAACATGTGCCGAGGCTGAGGAATTTCCATCCCTAGCATCAGAAAGGGAAAGAGAAAGAAGAGAAAAAAGAAAGAGAAGGAGGGAAGGAAGGAGGGAGTAAGGAAAATGCCAGAATGATTTCTAAGCAACTGGAAAGACAAATGTTGTGCAGCATTTTTGGCATGGACAATACATCCTTGTGTCTCTTAACAGTGGGGACAATGGGGAGAAATGTCTGAGAAGTGTGTCATTGGCTGATTTTGTGGTCTAGCTCTCAGAGTGTATGTACACAGACCTAGGCAATGAGTTACATGTTATTATCTATCCTGTGTGTAGTTCATTACTGATCACATGCCATCAGGCAGTACATAACTGGCATTGGGTTAGTTTTAAATTCATATTGCATGTGCATGTGTGTGGTGTGCATATGGGCACATGCGTGTGGAGGCAAGTGCACATGTATGCATGTGTGTGGAGGTCAGGGGTCAATACAAGGGTCATCCTCAGTCACTTTCTACAGGACAGAGTCTGTAGCTGAATCTAGAGCTCACTGGCTAAACTAGCTAGCCAGAAAGCACCAGGGACCCCATCTTTACCTCCCACTACCCTGTGCTGGGACTGCAGGCAGACACTGCCACGCTGGCTTTCACATAGGTACTCAGGTCCTCATGTTTGTACAGCTGGTACTTTATCCCCTGAGCCATCTCCCCAGCCCTGTGTGTGTTACTTTAAAAGCAGTATGGCAAATACTGTGACAATGAACCTTGGGCTCTTCTTAGAAAGTAATGCACACATTGAGTGTGTTAGATACATAACGCAATGGCTTTGATCTAGTTACCTTTACTTGTGTTTCATTGCAAATTAAAGCACGTTATCTTTGTAGCTATCGACACAGCTTTGGAACAGACATAAGGTCTACAACGTGCCACTAGACATGCTTTCTTTTAAAAGACACAAGGTTTACAACATGCCACTAGACATACCCTATTTTTAAAAGCCCATGCTCCATAGTAACCTAAGCAAAGATTATTGGCTCACAGAGCTTACCCTAGCTTGACTAGGAACACCTCAACAGAGGCAAAGGCACAACCAAAACTGTCCCATGTTGCCAATGTACACACTAGTGTTCCACATTTAATTCTACCCTAGCCCAGAGCATAAAGCAAGTTTTTACATAGCTTTCTTCAGCAATCATCTCTGTTCTCTTAGCCAGCATCTAACTTTGTCAGTCCTCAGGTGTGGTGGTTTTGAATCAGATGTCTCCCATAAACGCATGTGTTTTGCATGTTTGGTCTCCAGCTAGTGGAAATTTGGGAGATGGAGCCTTGCTGGAGGAGGTGTGTTCCTAGAAGTGGACTTTGGGGTGTTGGGGTGTTGTAGCCTCTCCTCCCTTGCCAGAGCTTGGCTCACTTTCTTGCTGCTGTTTTCCATGTGCTGGGGCAAGATTGCAATTGCCTCTGTTCTACCATCTTTTTCCAGTCATCATGACTGTAAGCCAAAATAAACCCTGTTCTCCCATTAGCTGCTTTTAGTTGTGTTTTGTCCCAGCAACATGAAAGTAACTGCATCAGGTAGTACAAAATTTGGAAAAAAGCATCATCTCTCTCTTCACTTAATATATGCATACAAGTCATTTGAGGTTTCTAAGAACTGGTTGGAAAGAGGTTATGAACTTCATTTGCACAAACATATCCATGGATGGGTGACATGATCTAGCAAAGCTTAGACTGAGTCAGACCACAAGACTCAGGAGTCTAGCTCCAAGGAGACTTCACACTTTCCCTCTGTCTAACTTGTTAAATGGTTTAAATGAATTTTGCTCATGTTTTATATTAAGTTCAAAGAGTCACAAAACTGTTTATTTCTTCTGTCCCACCCAAATCCGTTACTAACTTTATTTACTTATGTATGTTCTATGTTCATTGTTTTTGTAAAAAAAGCATTTAGGAGCCATTAGTTTTCTAACCTAATATATTTTTAAAAACCTGACTCTGCATCCTTCTCTTGCCAAGTCACTGCACACATAAGCCTATTAAAAGACTCAAGAGGGCATGGAAATACAGCCTCAGTGGGAGAGCTACTGCCTAGCAAGTGTTAAGACCTGTGTTCCATCGCAGCACTGCAGAAGGTGGAAGGACAGGGAAAATCCTAACAGCAAACAAACCCATCTAATTGTAAGTTATATCTGTTTTGTTAATCTTTGCCTAATTAATACAGTGCCTGACACAAAAGTAGGCATTAAAAAATGTTTTAGAGCTGGGTGTGGCGGTGCATGCCATTAATCCCAGCACTTGGGAGGCACAGATAGGAGGATAGCCATGAGCTCAAGGCCACCTTGACACTACAGAGTGAATTCCATGCCAGCCTGAGCTAGAGTGAAAACCTATCTCCAAAAAAAAAAAAAAAAAAAAGTTTTAGCCGGGTGTGGTGGCGTACGCCTTTAATCCCAGCACTCGGGAGGCAGAGATAGGAGGATCGACGTGAGTTCGAGGCCACCCTGAGACTACATAGTGAATTCCAGGTCAGCCTGGGCTAGAATGAGACCCTACCTCAAAAAAACAAAAAAAAAGTTTTAATAAATGACTTGTTTAATAAAACATATCCTTCTCTTTTTGTTTGATATACCACCATAATTATCTAACTATGATTATAGAAAAAAAGTCAAACCAGATGTGGTGGCATACACCAGTAACACCAGCACTTTTGAGGTAGAAGGAGTATCAGGAGTTCAGGGTCATTCCTCTGTTACAGTAAGTCAGAGGTTAGCCTGGGCTACATGAGATCCTATCTTAAAGAAAGGAAGTCTAAATTACTGACTAAAATTCCAACCACATATATTTCTGGTTAGTGAAGACTACTGACATACTGGCATTAAACTGATACAAATGGAAAAGTCAACTGTGAGAAATGCTTAGTGGGAATTACAACATAAACTCTCATTCTAGGGGCCCAATTCTTGGTCTTGAACCATGTAATTTACCATTCCAAACAGTTGTAGCCTGTCCACAGAATAGGATCTATTAAAACTTGGCAGTCAGTCTAGAATAGAACTGAAACTCCATTTTACACCTTTCCTGGAACTTTGTAAGCTCACGAACTGCTTGTAGCCATCTGCCAAGAAGTGGCACCTAGGGAGCTAGTCATCACAAACACCACAAAAGGGCCTTTGTAAGCTGTCTGCTACAAAGTAAACCAGTCAACCCAACCTTAAATCTAGTGCTCTCAGGGACTATAACTACCCATTCTTTTCTGATTAAAAAAAAATTTCCTCCTATTTCTTCTCACCAATAATTCACTTCTGCAACCCTGAAGTTGCTGATTTAAATCTCTTAACAAAAAAAAATTATTTTCATTGGCAAATTTAAAGCTCAAATAATACAACAGAATTGTGTCAGTTTTACATTGGAAAAAAAAAGCATGTCACTCAATAATTGTAGTACAGCCCAAAGAGGTTTTATTCCAAGGCAACTGAAAGTGAATGAATGTAAATGTTATCCAAACATAGTCGTATTATTAAATAGACCCAAGAAGAGTTATATGACCCTGATAAATGGCAGCTAATGCACAAAGCTACTGCCTAAGAACTACAAGCTTACCAACAAGGGTTATTCTCTGAGGAACAAGGGACAATAATGCGGCAATACAGGACAAGACCAACTGCAAAAATGTTTTCCCCTCCTTTTTAGAGTCAAAATTTTGATAAAAACAAAATGGTGGGAGGAGGTAAGGTATTGGCTCACACATGTTACTGCAAAAAGCTTAAAAAAAAAAAAAAAAGAAAGACGACAAAAGTTGTGCTGCAGGAGCAGTGAGGAAAATCAGCTCCTCTTGGCATCTCAGTGGAGCAGCAACAAGACATCATCTTTATGAAACTCCTGCTGAAAGAAAAAAAAAAGAAAACTCCTGCTGAGTGGAAGGTTTGAACCTCCAGACCCTTAGTAAGTGCACTCTTTGGGAACACAGAGCAAGTGACATGGAAACCTGCTAGCAGAATACCTCTAGATTAGCAGAAGGAAACTTGGTATGAGGACCCCACAGAACTCAGTGAGGTGGAAACCTGGTTGGAGAAAGAATCTACAAGGGAACATAAACACAGGTAACAAGCAGTGACCAGAATCAGGAAGGGGCCAGCACTGACAACCAGACTCCTGAACAATTGCCCAGAGGTATGACCAACACCTGTGACATCAGTCATGAGGAACTGCCCAGGGTATGACAGACATCTGGGAGACTGGGAAGAATACTGAGAGAGTGTCAAGGCTACACAATCACCAATCAGGCAAGATTGCATTAGGCTCTATACTCCTGTGGTGGTTTGATTTAGGTGTCCCCCCAAAACGTAGGTGTTCTGAATGCTAGGATTCCAGCTGATGGAGATTTGGAAACTAACACCTCCTGAAGGCAATGTATTGTTGGGGCTGGGCTTATGGGTATTATAGCCAGTGTCCAGCACACTCTCCTGTTCCTGTTGTCCACCTGATGTTGGCCAGGGGGTTGATGTCCACCCTCTGCTCATGTCATTGTTTTCCCCTGCAGTCATGGAGCTTCCCCTTGAGCCTGTAAGCCAAAATAAACCTTTCTGCCCACAAGCTGCTCTTGGTCAGGTAATTTCTACCAGCAATACAAACCTGACTGCAACAACCCCCATCCAGCCCTTTTCCCTTCCAAGTTATTCCTCCTTTATTTAATAACCAGCATCAATTTAGCCACTTCTGTCCTGCCCTGTTTGCATCCTCTTCCTTCTCCCCTTTATTTATCTTTTCATTTCTGTTTTCACCTCTATTCTTAACTTTTTCACTTTTTCTTTGATAGGATTTCCCAAAGAACATAAACTAGTCAGGTGTGTGGGGTCTCCATGTCCCAGCCTCCTGAGATCTTGGATTCAGGTTATCTGGTTGCATTTCCTTACCTTTCTTTTTTCATTCATTCTACCTTTACCAAAAATGAACCAACCACCCCCTTCACCTTTCTCACCTTCTCTATTTAATCTTCCTCCTCTAGTTTTCCCTATCAAAATCAATACTAATCATTAGGCTTACTCTGCTTTTTTTCCATTTTACTCACATCCACAACAACTGATATCTTAGTGCAGCACACCACACTCAGTATTCCTGTACTGTCCTACAAGGATGGTGTTTAAGGAGTGATTGACTGTTACTATCTGTTCATAGTGGGACTATCCTTTCTTTGTAGGTCATATTTCCTGGTTGTGTTTGCTAGAGAGTACTGGGGACTAAGCCTAGGGCCCCAAACACTAGTATAACAGAGAAAAACAGCACACCAATTCTACTATAGCCTAGTAGCCTTCCACTGAAAAAATAGGGCGATTTAAAAAGTCTACTCAACTACTTAACCCCAGATGTGTAAGTCCTAATCCAAAAATACAAGAAACATGAAAAATCAAGGCAATATGACACCTCTAAAAATTACTAATCCCACAATACTATCTTCCAACAGAAGTGAAACAGATGAAATCCAAAAGAATTCAAAAGGATTGTTGTAAGTAAATTCAAGGAAACCAAAGAGGATACATACAAACTCCTGAATGAATTTCAAGTGAACACAAACAGCTGGATGAAATAAGGAAGCCAATAGAAGACATGAAGTAAATAAAGAGAAAGAAAAGCTGAGAGAAAAAAATACAGAAAACAAAATTTTCAATATGGCAGGCACATGGTGGCTTACACCTGTAATCCCAGCTCAAGGCCAGTCTGGACTAGAGTGAGACCCTGCCTCAAAAAAAAAAAAAAAAAAAAAAAGGCAAAAATATTAGGGCTTGAAGACAAGGCAAAAGAATTGAAGCATACAAACAACAACAAAGATAAGTCAAAAAGGAATTATAAATAATATTCTACATTTGTGGGACACAATAAGACCTGATCTGTAAATTATAGGCATAGGAGGAGAATTTACTTCTGAACACATAGAAAATATTTTCAAGGGCTGGAGAAATGGCTTAGCAGTTAAGGCACTTGCCTGCAAAGCCAAAAGACCCAAGTTCAATTCTCCAGGACCCATGCAAGTCAGATGCACAAGGTGGCACATCTCCCAGCAGCTGGAGGCCCTGGTGTGCTCATATTCATATTCTCTCTCTCTCTCTCAAATAACTAAATAAAAATAATTCTATGTGGTAGAACCATTATATCTCAGCAAATAGATGCTCAGTCACATCACACCCTACATACATACACACACACACATACACACACACAAATATTTTCAACAAAATTATAGCAGCAAAATTTCTTAACCCATAGAAATACTCATCCAGGTACAAGAACATCAGAGAGACAAGACCAGAGAAGAACTTTTCCATGTGATATTATAGTCAAAATACTGAAGCAACTTTCTTGGTTCTGTAAATATATTGAAAACTGCAAGAAAGAAATGCCAAGTCACATATAAAGGCATGCCCATCAGAGTAACAAATTTCTCAACAGAAATCTAAAAAACCAGAAGGCATCAATGATGTTTCAATAATTTCAAGCTGTGAAAGACCACAGCAGCCAACTATTATACCCAGAAAAGCTATCTGGTATAAGTGAAAGAGCAAGAAAAACAGGCTCAAGGAATTCATGATCACTAAACCAGCTCTACAGAATATACTTGAAGGAATCCTTTGGACTGAAAGCAAAGATAAACACACACATGAAGTTAAAAGAAAGAATGAACTATATTAAAACAGTAGTTAAGGAAAAAATAAACACTGAATAGTACACAATCAACAAAATGACAGGAATCGATATATTCCTTTTGATATTAATAATCTGAATGGTCCCAATCAAAAAATAAGACTAGTAGATTGAATTAAAAACCAGGATCCAAGCCGGGCGTGGTGGCGCACAGCCTTTAATCCCAGCACTTGGGAGGCAGAGGTAGGAGGATTGCCGTGAGTTCGAGGCCACCCTGAGACTCCATAGTGAATTCCAGGTCAGCCTGGGCTAGAGTGAGACCCTACGTCGAAAAACCCAAAAAACAAACAAACAAACAAACAAACAAAAAAAAAAAAAAAAAAAAAAAAAAAAACCAGGATCCATAGCTCAGGGAACACTGGAGGAGTGGAAAGACTGTAAGAGCCACAGAGTAGACTGGAGTAGCTTGACACACAGTACCCCACTATTCCATTGGGACTGACTGAAGCCTTTATGACCCCACAGTGAATCCCATAACCCCATTGAGGAGGGTCATAGGGAAAAGGGAACAGGGGCAAGGGAATAAAGTATAATCTGTTATATAATATATATACTAAAATTAAAAATAAATAAACCTCACTTGTTAAAAAGAATCTGTATCTCCAGGAAGAAATAAGATTGTGTTTGAATGTCATTGGCAGATACATTTGAAAATCAAGGTGAAATTTGGAAGCATGGTGTTATACCATTTATAACATTGTAATACTTGATTCCTCTAATTATGGACAAGCCACTGTTTAAAATTTGGGCAATACTTAAGTGATCTAAACTTAGGTGCTAACCACCGTTCACTGTTCTGTTGCAGCCATTAGATCCACTTCTTAGGAATTATATAAAATAAAAGCTTGTGACCCTAGAAGAACAAAGTCAAGGATCACATGGTGTTCTTTGTGGATAGAAAATTGCTCCAGTATGGTTAACGATCACAAAGTAAAGCTAATGTTGACAAGACATGGATCTTATTCTCAGAAATACAGAATCCCACAAAAAGGAAAATTTTTTCTTTTATATGAATAAGACAACAGCCATATATTCAAAAAATTGTCTATAGTGAAGCATGTATAAGATTGGATGCATGTTAAATAAAATCTGAATTTTTAACTTTTTGAATAATGCTAATTAGCTTTTATGAGTTTAAATTTCTTCTTAACTATGAATAAATACAAAGATTTTAAAAATCCAGGTTCAGTCTATTTGTTGCCTCTAAGAAATGTGTATCACAAAAACAGAGCAATATTAGGGTAAAAGGATGGAATAGGTATTCTAAGCAAATTCAGCCAGGAAACAAGTAGGTATGGCTGTTCTGATATATGACAAAAGACTAAACCAAAATCTGAAGAGCTAAAGAAAATAACTTTATACTGGTTAAGCAAACAATCCATCAAGAGAACATTACAATTCTAAACATATTTGCACTCAACACAAATGTACCCAATTCCATAAAACAAATATTACTAGATATAAAAACACAGACTGGGCTGGAAAGATGGCTTAGTGGTTAAGGCCCTTGCCTTTGAAGCCTAATGACTCGTGTTCAACTCTCCAGGTCCCATGTAAGCCAGATACACAAGGTGACACAACTGTGCAAGGTCACACATGTGCACAAAGTGGCTCATGTATCTGGACTTTGACTGCAGTGACTGGAAGCCCTGGCATACCATCTCTCTCTCCCTCATAGAAAAAAAATATACTAAGCCAGCTCAATAACAGTGGTTTCATTACCTCATTCTTTCTAGTAGATAGGGCATTTGGATATAAACTAAAAAGAAGATCTGACATTGTAGATCAAATGGAACAGACAGATATCTAAAGAACAACACATCCAAACATGGCTGAATACATGCTTTTACCAGCAACCTATTGAACTTTCTCAAAAACAGATCATAAACTAGAACATAAAACAAGTCTTAACAAATATTGCAAAATTGAAATAATTTCTTTAATTCCATCTGATCATAATAGAATAAAACTACAAATAAACAAGGGAAACTAGATAACATGTACAAATGCATGATGTCAAACACTACAGAATGATGAATGGGTCACAAAAGAAGTCAAAAAGGAAAAATTTTAAATTCTTAGAATCAGGATGGGCATGATGGTATACACATTGAATTTCAGCACTCAAGAAGCTGAGGTAGGAGGACTGCCCTGAGTTTGAGGCCAGCCTGGGCTACAGAGTGAGCTCCAGGTCAGCTTAGGCTAAAGTGAGACCCTACCTTAAAAAAACACAATAAGAATTCATAGAATCAAAGAAAAAGGAAAATACAACATATAAAACCTTAAGAGCTAATAAACATGTTTATTAGCAAAGTGGCAGGACACAAAATTAGCATACAAAAATAAGTAGCCTTCATATATGTCAATAACAAGTATGCTAAGAAATCAAGGTGATAATCCTATTTACAATACCTTGGGGCTAGGAAGTTGGCTCAGTCAGTAAAGGGCTTGCCATATAAGCATAAGGACCTGAATTCAGATCTCTAGCACCCACATAAAAAAACCAGTAACCCCAGCACTGAAGAGATGGAGACAAGAGAATTCCTGGGGCTCACTGGCTATCTATCTATTCTAGCCTAATTGATATGCCTCAAGTTCAGTGAGACCCTGTCTCAAAAAATAAGATGAACAAAAGAAACCTGACTCTGACGCTTGGCCACCATATTCAAACAGGCACATATGCATCCACATATACAAACAAATGGACATGTATACATGCACACCATACACATGTCAAAAAAATCCTTGGTGAAAAAAAAAAAAAAAAAACCTTGTTATAAGCCTAACCAAAGAAGTGAAAGAGTTTTACAATAAAACTTTAAAACCCTAAAGAAACTGAGAGAGACATGAGATCCATGCTCATGGACTGTAAGAATTCATACTATGAAAATGGCCATCCTACCAAAAGCAATTACAGATTCAATCCCAATCAAAATTGTAATAGCATTCTTCACAGAAATAGAAAAAAATATATAAAAATGATATAGAAACACAAAAGATCCCAGATAGCCAAAGTAATCCTGAGTAAAGAGAAAAATGTTGAAGGTATAACCACACCCGATTTCAAGTTACACTGCAGAGCCATAGTAATAAAAACAGCATGGTAAGCCAGGCGTGGTGGCGCATGCCTTTAATCCCAGCACTTGGGAGGCAGAAGTAGGAGGATCACCATGAGTTCAAGGCCACCCTGAGATTACATAATGAATTCCAGGTCAGCCTGGGCCAGAGTGAAACCCTACCTTGAAAAACCAAAAAAACAACAACAACAAAAAAAAACCAGCATGGTGCTGGCACAAGAACAGACACATGGATCAACGGAATTGAATAGAAGACTCAGCCATCAACTCATGCAGCTACAGCCACAAGACTTTTTTTAAATTTATTTTTATTAGATATGGACATACTACTTAGTATGTAAACAACACATGTTGGTACCATCCTTTCCCTCAACCCTGCCCCTTTTCCGAAGAGGCCCTTTCTTCTCTTCTGCATTCTGTGAATGCAGCTGAAATTCTAAGCATGCTTGCCCTGACACTGTGGGGCTTTCCCTCCTTTTTCTTAATAAAATCTCCTTTAAGGAAAAAAAAAGAAAATAAAGGAGAAAAAAAGAAACAAACAAATAAATGCTGCCAAGAATGGACAAAAGGGAACCTTTACACTCTGCTGGTGGGGATGTAAACTAGCCCAGCCACTATAGAAATTAGTATGGAAGCTCCACAAAAAACTAAAAGCAGGGTTGGAGTGACTGCTCAGCAGTTAAAGATGCTTGCTTGCAAAGCCTGACAGCCTGGGTTTGAGTCCATAGTACCCATGTACACAGCCAAATGCACAAAGTGGTGCTTGTATCTGGAGTTTGTTTGCAGTGGCAAGAGGCCCTGATGTACCCATTTCTTTCCTCCCTCCCCTCCCCTTGCAAATAAATAAATAAAATATTTTTAAAAAACTAAAAATGTAACTACCATATATGACATAGCCAGACCACTCCTGGGTACTTACCTAAGAACTCCAAGTCAAGCCTATCAGTATTTAGCAGAATACAGATTCTTTTCAAGGATAAACTTATTATTCTCCAGGACAGATACTATGGTGATCTCTGGGATGACTCAGAAGGCACCGTAGTGCTGAGAAGAAGTGACAAAGGAGTGCTCAGCACTGAAACATCTCTATCACACTCTCCAAAGCTCAGGGCCCTTTGTGGAAGAGGTGACGGCAAGAATGTAAGAGCCAAAGGAAGCTAGGTAGGATTGCTTACAATGCAATTGTTCCAACACAAATAGTCTGAATACCCATAACCTTGCAGTGCCTGGCACTACCTACACAAGACCCTCATAATAGGAGGAAAAGATGATGATATCAAAATAAAAGAGAGACTGATTGATAGGGGAGGGGATATGAAGGAGAGTGAATTTGTGAAGAGGAAAGGGGGAGGGGAGGGAATTATTATGGTTTACTGTCTGTAATTATGGAAGTTGTCAATAAAAAAAAAATTTTTTTTAAGGCCAGAGGAAGAGGGGTAGAGACAGGAGGGAAGATGAGGAAGAAGAGGGGGAGCTGAGAGGAAGCAGGAAAGAGGGAGAAAGAGTAGAGGGAAAAAAAAGGGAAGATCTACTCAGAATAGATTAAGACCTTAAAGTAAAGCTGCTAGAAGAAAACATGGGGGAAAGTTTCTTTATACTGGTATGGGCTAAAGCACAGGCAACAAAAGCAAAGACAGGATTACACAGATCACAACAAAGGTAACAATCAACAGTAAAGAGAGCCTACAAAATGGGAAAATACATGGTAACAAAATATCCAGTAATGAGTTCATATCCAAAGGATAAAAATCTCAAGTAACAGCAAGATAACTCAATTTACAAATAGGAAAAAAGACCTAGACATTTCTCAAAAGATAACCAGGGGGCCAAAAAGTACATGAAACATTCATGGCATTGCTAATCACCAAGGAAATACAAATAAAATCTAGGATTAGCTACCACATCACACTGTCTGATGACTATTATCAAAAAGATGAAGCCAGGCATGGTGGTGCACGCCCTTAATCCCAGCACTTGGGAGGCAGAGGTAGGAGGATCACCATGAGTTTGAGGCCACCCTGAGACTACATAGTGAATTCCAGGTCAGCCTAGGCTACAGTGAGACTCTACCTTGAAAAAAACAACAAAAAAAGGTAAAATCTTTCATCAGTAAGAGTGCTTTAGGCTGGGGATGCAGCTCAGAGGTACAGAGCTTACTCAGCATATGTGAAGCTCTGGGTTTTACCCTACACCACACACACCCACACACTTTACAACCAAGTGCTTCACTGGCTACAATATACTGTGCCTTAAGAATCTTTCAGAAAATTACATATTAATTGTAGACTGCCTGAAATTCTAGCAATCATCATTAAAACAAAACAGTTCTCACTGATAATTTACAAAGTCCTTTTTAACAGAATTATTAGTACCAATACTAATTTTGAAGCAAGTAACTTTTGCTTAAACTTGAAGGTCTTCAATGCCTTGTAAATTTTTTAAATATTCATTTATTTATTTGCAAACAAAGAGAGAAAGACATGGAGAGAGACACAGAGAGGGAATGGAAATGCCAGGGCCTCCTTACTGCAAATAAACTCCAGATGTATGCACTAGCTGGTGCATATGGCATTACATGGGTACAGGAAATTGAACCCAGGCCATCAGGCACTGCAGGCAAGCATCTTAACTACTGAGCGATCTCTCTAGCCCTTGTTGTAAAATTTTAACTGTGTGCCATTGGGCAATGTCATTTTTATCAGCCAACGGTAGCAACAGCCCAAGCAGGTAAGAGCTGAAGTTACTAGCTTCCCACAAGTTTTTCTTTTCATTTTTATTTGCATATGCTGTATACAAATAAAACATTTGCTTTTCTGTTCCTAAATCACAGATGTATGTTCTTTTTATTTTTTTAATTTATTTTATTTGTGTGTGAGAGAGAAAGAGGCAGTCAGAGGGACAAAATGGGTGTGCCAGGGCCTTCAGCAACTGCAAATGAACTCCAGAAGCATGCACCACCATGTGCATCTGGCTTACGTGGGTCCTGGGGAACTGAACCTGGGTCCTTTGCCTTTGTAGGCTAGCACCTTAACTGCTAAGCCAATCCTCCAGCCCTTAGTTTTTATTTTATTTTTTTCTTAGTTTTATTTTTTATGAGAGAGAGAGACAGAGAGAATTAGCACACCAGAGCCTCTCGACACTGCGATCAAAGTCCAGACACATGCCCCTAGCCACTGTGATCGAAGTCCAGACACATGAGCCATCTTATGCGCATGTGTCACCTTGTGCATCTGCCTTACATGGGTTCTGGGGAGTCAAACCTGGGTCCTTAGACTTCTCAGGAA
This sequence comes from Dipus sagitta, assembly GCA_036346955.1. Taxonomy (NCBI): domain Eukaryota; kingdom Metazoa; phylum Chordata; class Mammalia; order Rodentia; family Dipodidae; genus Dipus; species Dipus sagitta. Next base: position 42,237,568 of record CM070777.1, on the reverse strand, counting down.
AGAGCCTTAACTGCTAAATCATCTCTCCAAGTCCATGTAGGTTGTCTTTAAAAAGATATTTGGGAAGATAGAGAGGTGGCTCAGTGTTAGTTAAAGGTGCTTTCTTGCAAAGCTTGATGACCCAGACTCAATTCCCCAGTACCACATAAAGCCAGATATACAAAAAAATGTCTGGAGTTTGTTTGCAGGCAGTGGCAAGAGGCCCTTAAGTACCCATTTTCATTCTCTCCCCCCTCCCCTCCTCCCTTATGCTTATGAATAAATAAACAATTTTTTTAAAGAAGATTTTTGTTATTTCAAAGCAGGGTTGTGCTATGTAGTTCTGATTGACTTGGAACTAGCTACATATACCAGGCTGGTCTCAAATTTGTGTTTAACTTCCTGCCTCTGGATCTTGAGTGCTGGGATTATAAACATATACCACTATAGCTAGCACAGCATATATTTTCTTGAATAATAAATGAAGGACTGTTGGTACAGTGCTTGCCTATCATGCATGAAGCCCTGGGTTCAGTCCCTAGCACTACATGAAATCCAATGTGGTGGTACCCATCTGTAATCCCAGCACGCAGGAGGTGGAGGCAGAAGAATCAGAAATTTAAGGTCATCCTTTGCTATAGAAGAAGTTTGAGACCAGCCTAAGAAACATGAGACCCCATTTCAAGTAAAAATACTATTGAAAAAAGAGAAAAATGGAAATGCAAATGACACAAAGAAAAAACTTCTCTTTGAATTATTCATGAGGTAGGAGGTAAGCTTTGTTTGCTATAGGCATGAGCAAAATGAGCCACCACCACTGGGCCTACCATTGTACATACCCCTAACTATCATAGAGGGATGTGTGCAAAAACAGGAATATATTTTAAACCAATAGATTCTAAGCATCTTTTGCACAAGTGCTCAAATGAATGACAAACTAGGTTATTTAGCACATGATATGTAAGATTAAGGAATTTATATAATATAAAAGAACAAGTGATCATTTTAAAGCTACTTGAGTCGAAGCAATGGCAAATCCAAATCAGGACATTAAGTCATTTACACTAAAATAAAGTAACCACCCAAACAAAAGCTTTCTATTTCAAAACAATAAATAGAAAGGTCAGTTTGATGAGCCTCAAAATATAATACCTGGTTCAGAGAATGTGTCACTAATATCATCATCTTTGTCATCTTCATAATCCTCTTCCTCTTCTTCCTCCTCCTCATTTTCAGAAAGTTCATGCTCACTGCCAAACCCTTCATCGTGGTCCTCATCATCAATATCATCATCATCATCATCATCATCATCTCTGGGACTGCATTTTGTTGGCTGCTCTACCATGTTGTCGGAAACAAAAAGAGAGTAATTATGCTCTTCTTTTTTCTGGGATGAATCTGAAACTGAAGTGCTAGCAGAAAGGCTGCCACTCTCTCCTGTGGCAGCTGACCCTGGACCATCCTGGGGCAGAGGACTGAGTAATAGTTCCTGGGTTTCTTTGAAAGGCAAAGCGGGAGCAGGCGTGGCATGGCCCTGGTGCGGCTCCATGACCCTTTTCTCCTGTCTCTTGGCCACAGCTCCACAGTAGCAGATGTTCTCCTTGACAGCGACATGGGTGAGTGGCTGACTGAGCACAGGCCGGCTGGGCTGCACAGCACTGATCTTCACCTTTGCCTTCCTGACATAGTCTTTACACTCAGCATGGAAACCCACCTTCTCCTTAGGACACATGCTGCTCTTTACCACGGTCTGTGTGCTTGAAGCAGGGTTACTTGCTTTCTGGACACAGTCTGATAATGGGACCTCGGCCTGAAGAGTCTTGGAGGAGCACACGGGGGCGGCTGCTCTGCTCGTGATCTTTTTACCAGGGAATGAAGGGGGGAAAGGATTCTGTTTGACTGTGAAAAGTGAATCAGGATAATAAAGAGAATCAGAAACGGACTGAGAGTCCTCACTATTAAGCTGGGCCAAGGTTGGAGTTTTGCTTATGACCTCTTCATCTTGGTAAGGGCTAGAAAAGTCATCAAGACCCAAGTAATCCACTTCTTTTGTTCCCCAGATGTCACAGCTGGTTAGTTTGGTATACTTAGTCAAGTCTTCACAGTACGTATCCCACTGCTCCCAGTTTGAGGTTAAAGCGCCCTCATTGTCTAAGACATCTGTGAAAGACTCCAGGTTCTCAATGTCTTTGTAGTCTTCCAAAGAAAGGAAGTTGTCTCTAGGATTCTGTTGGTAGTTCATCTCTCTATCCTAAGAAAGGTTTAAAACATGAAATCACATACTATATTTTAGGAAGAAAATATTATCATTCACAAATGTCAAATCAATAATCAGTATTCTACCACTAGTCTCTTTTAAGGTAAAGGCTACTGACACCTTACCATGCTATGCATTCATATATCATCATTTCTTTGGTCAAGAAAAAGAGGGAAAACATATTTTTCTGTGAGGCTTCAGTATGGCTCCAGACATCAAAGGCTCTTGAGATTTACTATCAACACTCTTCCTGAAGTCCCCTTTTCCTGATATTAGGAAGACTTGGGCTCTCTTTAGAAATAAGCTTCAAGGTCTGGGGAGAAAGCTCAGCAGTTAAAGGCACCTGCTTGCAAAGCCTACCGGCTTGGGGTTTAATTCTCTAGAATCCATGTAAAGACAGGTGCACAAACATCTGGAGTTCATTTGCAGTGGCAAGAGACCCTCAACACCCATTTTCTCTCTCTCTCTCTCTCTCTCTCTGCATGGAGGCCCCCTAGCACATGCACACAAGTGTGCTTGATCACTTGCTTTCTCTAATAGAAAATATCTTTAAAAAAGAAATAAGCTTCAATGAAGTAGATAAAGAAGACCTTCTTAAATAGTAAATTAAATATGGAGCCAAAAAGCCCAAAAGCTGGCCATGGTCACACACCTTTAATCTCAGCACTGGGGGGAGGGGCAGCAAAGGTAAGAGGATCACCTGAGTTTGAGGCCAGCCTGGGACTACAGAATGAGTTCCAGGTCAGTCCAGGCTAGAGTGAGACCCTACCTCGGGGTGGGTGGGGGGGAGAAGCCAAGAAGCTCAGAGAGAGGTAAAACATAGCTCTATAAGACCTTTAAACAATTCTTGGGGACAAGAAGTAAAATAGTCCTTATGTGTTTCAGAGATGTGATTTAAAATGCCACTAAGATCAGCCGGGCGTGGTGGTGCACGCCTTTAATCCCAGCACTCAGGAGGCAGAAGTAGGAGGATTGCAGTGAGTTCAAGGGCACCCTGAGACTACAGAGTGAATTCCAGGTCAGCCTGAGCTAGAGTGAGACCCTTCCCTGAAAAAACAAAACAAAAATGCCACTAAGACAAGACTCCCAACTACAGGAACAAATAAAGTTTCGCCCTAATGTGGTACAATGAAAGACATCCCACCACATATTACGTTGTTAAGAAAAAAAAAAGCAAATGTTGGCACAACCAATTAAAATGTACACTCAGAAGAATTGGGGATGTAGCTCAGTTGGCAGAGTGCTTGCTAGCATGCACAAAGACCTGGGTTCGAACCCCAGCACCACATAAAACCAGTGTCATGGTACACACTTGTAATCCTGGCATTCAGGAGGTAGAGGCAGGAGGATCAGGAGTTCAAAGTCATCCTCAGCTACATAGCAAGTTTAAAGTCAGCCTGGAATACATGAGCTCCTACCTCTAAAGATTAATATACAAATAAAAATAAAGTTTTTTTTTTTTTTTTTTTTTTTTTTAGAGAGAGAGAGAATTGGTGTGCCAGGGCCTCAACCACTGAAATCGAACTCCAGATGCTAGCACCACCTAGTGGGCATGTGCAACCTTGCGCTTGCCTCACCTTTATGCATCTGGCTTACATGGGATCTTAAGAAGTGAACATGGGTCCTTAGGCTTCACAGGCAAGCGCCTTAACTGCTAAGCCATCTCTCTAACCCAAAATAAAGTTTTTCTTTAAAAAGTATAATAATATGTTTACTTACGCATTTATATCTGCTAGCAGTAATTACTTCTGGGAAAAGGTTTAAAGGGTTGAAATTTTCAGTTTTCCAATGTATTTTGTTCTAGCTTTGCATGTCTTTATATGTTTGAGCAGTTTTACTGAAGTCATCCTATATACCATAACTCACTTTTATTAAGTATACATTTCAGCCGGGCGTGGTGGTGCATACCTTTAATCCCAGCACTCGGGAGACAGAGGTAGGAGGATCGCTGTGAGTTTGAGGCCAGCCTGAGACTACATAGTGAATTCCAGGTCAGCCTGGGCTAGAGTGAGACCTTACCTCAAAACTCCAAAAAAACAGTATACAATTCAATTATTTTTGGTAAACTTATACAGTTTTCCAGTTTTTCTATACTTCTGTTTTGCTTAAATTATTATTATTATTATTTATTATTTTTTTTTTTTTTGGTTTTTCGAGGTAGGGTCTCACTCTAGCCCAGGCTGACCTGGAATTCACTGTGTATTCTCAGGGTGGCCTTGAACTCACAGTGATCCTCCTACCTCTGCCTCCAGAGTGCTGGGATTAAAGGCGTGCGCCACCACGCCCGGCTTTAAATTATTTTTTTAAATAATTTATTTGGGTGGACTGGTGAGATTGCTCAGTGGTTAAAGGTGCTTGCTTGAAAAGCCTGACAGTCTGGGTTTGATTTCCCAGTAACATTGTAAATTAACCATATGCACAAAGCGGTGCATTCATATAGAGTTCAGTATCAGGAGGCCCTGGAGTGCTCGAACTCACTCGCTCACTCACTCACTCACTTTCTGTCTATATGTTTTTCTTGGGTAAATAAATAAATCTTTAAAATAAAAAATTTTAAAATTAAATATTTAATTATAATTACTTTTTAAAAGTTTTTATTTGGAATTTCAAGTGTCTATTTACCTCAAGAACAGATTTGAAGGTATGAATGTAAAATGTCCCCCATGGACTCATATGTTTAAGTACTTAATCTGGGGCTACAGAGATGGCTTTGCAGTTAAGGAGCTTGCCTGCGAAGCCGAAGGACCCATGTTCGACTCTCAGGTCACACATAAGCCAGATGCACAAAGGTGAGGCAAGCACAAGGTCACACATGTCCACTAGGTTGTACAAGTGTCTGGTGTTCAACTGCAGTGGCTGAGGCCCTGGCATGCCAATTCTCATCCTACCCCCTTCTAAAATAAAAAAAAAAAACGCTTAACTGGGCTGGAGAGACGGTTCAATGGTTAAAGCATTTGTCTGCAAAGCCTAATGATATGGGTTTGATTCCCAGTACCCATGTAGAGCCAGATGCATAAAGTGGCACATATATCTGGAGTTTATTTGCAATGGCTAGTGGTCCTGGCACACCCAATCTCTCTCCCTGCCCCTCCCCAGCTTGCAAATAAATAAATAAAAATATGTAAGTATTTAATCCTCAGCTGGTAGGGCTGTTCTGAAAGGTTATGGAACCTTTAGGAGTTGGAGTCTTGCTGGAAGTCACTGGAGATAGGTCTTGAGGTTTTAATGGTCCAGCTCCCCCGTCCCACAACCCCCGCCCCCCCGCTGTTTGCTGGACTTCCTTCCTACAGCTGTGATGATATGATGTCAGTTTCTTGCTTGTGCCACGCACCAACCCCTATCAAAGAATCTACCCTCTGCAACTATAAGCCAAATTAAACTCTTTCCTTTAAAAGCTGTTTGTGGTAGAGTATTTTTGTTCACAGCAATGAGAAATAATTGATATAACAGGTAAGTGCATTCTGATTGTGATTTCTTTTTGCCATGCCATCTTGCTCAATGCATCATTCCTTAAGTTTTTGCTAAAACACCCCTGAAAACAGCCAAGCATATTAAAAACAAACACCTTCTTATTCTCATGAAAAATTGGACTTGACGTACTTATATTATCTTTTTTACTTAATTCTGTTAACAAGTTTAAATATCCTTCTAAAATTAGTAGACATGTAGTCATGAGAATCAAACCTGACCTAGTCATATTTTTAAAAAATATTTTGTTTATTTTACTTATTTGAGAAAGAGGGAGAGAATCTGTGTACCAGGACTTCCAACCACTGCAAACGAACTCCAGATGCATGCACCACCTTGTGCATCTGGCTTACGTAGGTCCTGGGGAATCAAACGTGGGTCCTTCAGCTTTGCAGGCAAGCACCTTAACAGCTAAGCCATCTCTCCAGTCCATATCTTCTTTTCTTTATTCTTTTATCCTTCCTTTCTTTTTTGAGATACGGTTTCCCTATGTTGCCCAGGTTGGCCTTCAACTTCAATCCTCCTGCCTGGGCCTCTCAGGCACTGGGTTTATACAGGTGTGAGCATCAACATGAAACATATTCTTTCTTCTTCACCACAACATCTTTACCCCAATCAAGTAAAACTAAAACCAAGGGTTGGGGGGAATTTCTCAGTGGGTAGAGCTCTTGCTGTGCCAACACAAAGACCTGAGTTCAGACTCCCATCACCTATGTAAGATGCTAGGCATGACAATGCATACATGACAATTCATGCCTCTAATCCCAGTGCTAGAGAGGTGGACAGAGGAAGACCTTTGAGGCTTGCTGATTTAGCCCAACAAGTTATCTCAAGACCTTATTCCAAAAAATAAAGAGCAGAGAGACTAAGTAAGATACCCTAAATCCGGGCTGGAGAGATGGCTTAGCGGTTAGGCGCTTGCCTGTGAAGCCTAAGGACCCCGGTTCGAGGCTCAATTCCCCAGGACCCACGTTAGCCAGATGCACAAGGGGGCGCACGCATCTGGAGTTCGTTTACAGAGGCTGGAAGCTCTGGCGTGCCCATTCTCTCTCTCTCTGTCTCTCTCTCTCTCTGTCAAATAAATAAATAAACCAAAAAATTAAAAAAAAAAAAAAAAAAGATACCCTAAATCCACCTCTGACCTCCACACACATGCACACATGTTCACCCCCCACACACATGCACACCACACAGAGATTCAAAACAAACCAAAAATAAATAAATAAATAAATAAATAAAAACAATGAAATCAAAAAAATGTTGCTTACCAGTTCATACATGAAATCTGGATCAGAACTGTTTGCTAATAGATCAGTGCTCATCAGAGTCTGTTCTGAAAAGGTGTGGCTTCGAAAGGCATCCCCAAAAGGCGGATCCATTCCGCTTACACTGGGCTACAATAGAATGATAAAGACTACTTCAACACTGACTTACTACACATAAGCCCAACCTTCACCCTACTAAGTAATTTGTTTGCAGAAAACACTCAAGTACACTTAAGAGCTTTCACTACAGCTAAACTGTGGGCTTCTAAGAGGAAAATACTTAAGATGCCAGCCTCACCTACGTAGCAAAACTCTGTCTCAAAAAACAAAAGTGCCTGCCACAAATAACAGAATCATTCTATGACATTTCTGCCAGAAAGATAAATGTGTGTGTTTGCATGTGCAAAATGGATGGAATTTGGGGATGAGGTGGGAGGGAGGTCCCTTGCTGTTTCTTAACTACTTCTAAACTGTCACAGTGGAAGGGAAGAATTGAGAAGCAAAAATCCAGTAAGCCAGAAAGAGAGAAATGAGATTTTAGTAGTAAGTTTTCCCCATAAAGCTAAGAGACCTAGTCACTTTCTAGCCTACTTAACAGGTTCTCTGTGTTCAGTTCACTAAACACTTCAAAGCTGTAGTGCAGGAGGAGAGAAAAGGCAATAAAGGACAAGCACTCACAAATGAGGACAGAAATAAGACATCTTAAGATAGCGTGTCCGTCATACTACCATTCAGAAGACAGGCAAAACACACAGGATGGAGTTTTTCTGCAGTGGGAAAAAACATGAAACTTCACACCTACTCTACATCATTTACCTGAGGCATTTCCAAGCCCAGATCCTGTGAGTCCAATTCCAAACTTCTTTCTTTTCTTGTTTGTAAATTCCTTTCCAGCTTTACTTTTAATTCCAAGATCAAAGATGATTTTCACAATAGATAGCAGGTTTCCCCAAGTGCCTTCAATTCAACTGCTTGGATTTTAAATGATTCTGTGATTCTGTCAAATAATACAAAGTAGCTTCACTGAGCTCACTGAAAACAAGCTGACTTTCAAAAACATTGATAAACAACACTGTATTTTAAATAAGTCTTATCATTGTATTTTTGAGAACTAAGTCATGTCATAATATCCACAATTCTAAATTACACCATTTGAAATTGTTTCTCTATAAAATAAGGTTGGTCAGTAACAAATTGGTACCTGGGCACAGTGGCACATGCCTGTAGTCCAAGTATTTGGGATGCTGAAACAGGAGAATCACAAGTTTGAGTCTAGCTGGGCTACATAGCAAGTTCTAGATCTCAGCCTGGGATACCAAAAAGATCTTTTCTCAAATTAGTCAGTAAATAAACTGATTGACACTTTTTGAAAAAAACAAACACTTAAACATTCTCTCAACTTTCATCTGACTTGAAGTATTTATTGACCTTAAAGCTAAGTTCTCATTCACTTTATGTTCTTTATGAGGAAACATGTCACAACACTGAGTCATGACCATGACACAATGTTCATTTTATGTCTCTTAGAAATCTACAACAGAGGCTGGGCGTGGTGGCACACGCCTTTAATCCCAGCACTCAGGAGGCAGAGGTAGGAGGATCACCACGAGTTCGAGGCCACCCTGAGAGACTACATAGTGAATTCCAGGTCAGCCTGAGCTAGAGTGAGACTACCTCAAAACACCAAAAAAAAAAAAAAAAAAAAAAAAAAGAAAAGAAAAATCTACAACAGTGATGAAAATGAACACATAAAAGCAACAGAATTTAGTACATCCTCTACACAGTAAATAAAAACACAATTTTAAACTTATTTATTTACTTATTTGCCTGTGTATGTATGTGTCCAAGTCTCTTGCCACTGCAAGCAAATGTCCATCTTACTGTACATGGGCAGTGGGGACCTGAACCCAGGCCAGCAGGCTATGTAAGCCAGAAGCTTTTAACCACTGCTCTGTTTTCTCAACCCCATAAACCACATTTGTAATGGTATGCACCAACATTATTCTTTCACTTGTAAGTGAAAGCTGTCCTTGCAGAATTACTCCTTTTTTGGCTATAGTCAGTCTCTAAGTATGGCCCAGCCCACTGCCCTCTTACAGTATTGACTCAACAAACTACTCTCACCCTCCAAATAGATGACTTTTTGTTGTTGTTGTTTTGTTTTTGTTTTTTGAGGCTTGGTCTCACTCTGGCCCAGGCTGACCTGGAATTCACTCTTTATTCTCAGGGTGGCCTTGAACTCACCTCTGCCTCCCGAGTGCTGGGATTAAAGGCGTATGCCACCATACCCAGCTATAAATGACTGTTTTTAATAAAGTGTATGTTGAGGACAAATGGGGATGAGAATTACTTTGTACAGTGAGTTTCATGAGTTCCAGTTTGGGCCCCATAATTAAAATCAAATACCCTTATAAATTAAAGCAGATTACTTAAGTTTATCCTTCAGCTCCCAGATCTGAGATCTAAATTAATTTCCTTTGATTATGAGCAAGAATGTCAAGAAACAATGCATTACATTAGGAAATAGTAAAACATTTGGAAAGGTGACTATCATCAATAGACATATTTTATCAATGTTTTCTTTGTGCCATTGATAGTTGAGCTCAAAGCCTCAACATTTATGACAGCTGCCAATTCAACTCCAAGAAATGGAGCCCACTTCAGTAATAAAATTTTCAGTCTATAAAACTAATGAACTAAATTCATAACCAAGTATCCTTGTCCCCACAATTTTGGGCCCATTTCTCAGAAATGCTTACTACTGTTCCACACATTTATTGTGAAGCAAGCATGTTGAACAAAGTTCACCAAACCAAAGTAGAAGATAAATGAAGGCTTCCATAATAATTATCATTACACAGCATCTTCCATAAAGAGATGCTGCTCCCCAACTGTATCCTCAGAGCTAGGTGGACAAATGCAAAGGGGACATTAATGCTTAGATGGCAGAATAACACAGGAGGAAAGCCTAAAACTTTCAATTCAGGATGCCTTTATGCTACTACTTGCATCTCACAGATACTTATATTTTATTTAACGCTTTGATATTAAACTACAACAAAACAATGACTACACTTTCCCAAAGTGTGATTGAGGAGTATTTGTTCTACATAATGTTAAATGGCTGCTCAACAGTACATTAAACAATGGTAATCCACTGTGTTACTGCTGGACTTCTAGCACACTGTGAGGTGCTGCTGCAGTGCAAATCACAGTAAGTGTACACAATAGCTATTCCCAGCGCTTTGCATGAACACACCTACCCTGCCCAGAAGACCAGTGCTGCTTCCAGATAAAAGACAAATATAGAAAGGAAAGGCTAGAATTCTCCATTGTTACTTTTCACTTACTTATTTACTCGTTCATTCATTGACTCACCAATTTTGGGTACAATTTTGTGGGCTTCTCATGTGAGACAGACCTATGGACACTAGAAATAATTTTTACCAATAGATTTTTGCTACCTGGGCTCATTCAAAAATATTCAACATCTCCTAGGTACAAGAAAGAAAACAATTCTGTACCAGAAAACTGACTCTCAGAAGCAGGGAGGAGGAAAAGGAGTAACTTTGATAGTGGTGCTCAGTTACTCAGTGGTGCTATTTGAAGAAAACCACAGTTTCAGTTTCTTTCATAGCCCATTCAGGTTCTACCCTGAATGATGGTGGTGGTGGTGGTGGTGTTTGCACTCTGAACACATGTTAAGGCTTACTATGTACATCAGACAAGGCAACAGATAAAATAAGACAGTAATACAGTCAAAGGACTTTGGCAAAAGGTTACCTAAAGGCCTGCTCAAATCACCCACTACAACTTTAAAAGCTTATCCAGGAGCTGACTGCTGTGCCCAAAGCAACCTACACATGGTCCAAGAACTCTAAAATTGAGTCCCTTCAGAACTTGAGGGTTTTTGCAGATTTCCGATTCGAATTATTTTTTCAAAAAGTCAATTTTACTATGTGAAAACTGTATCTTGAGCCAGGTATGGTGGCTCATGCCTTTAATCCCAGCACTTGAGAAGCTGAGGGAGGAGGTCACCATGAGTTCCAGGTAAGCCTGGACTGGAGTGAGACCATGCCTCAAAAAGAGTCACAGCTGGCCGGGCATGGTGGTGCACGCCTTCAATCCCAGCACTCGGGAGGCAGAGGTAGGAGGATCACCGAGAGTTCGAGGCCACCCTGAGACTACATAGTTAATTCCAGGTCAGCCTGGACCAGAGTGAGACCCTACTTGTAAAACCAAAAAAAAAAAGTCACAGCTGGCTGGAAAGATTGCTCAGTGGTTAAAGTGCTTGCTTGCAAAGCCTGCTGGCCTATGTTTGATTCCCCAATTCCCACATAAAGTCAGATGTACAAAGTCGCACATGTATCTGGAGTTCATTTGCAGTATCGAGAGGTCCTGATGCAGCTGGTAGGGGAAAGTCTGACATTTCCTCAAAATGTTAAACTTAATATTCAGCAACAATATTCCAAGCTTTTATTGTTTGTTTTGTTTTTTTTTTTTTTTTTTTTCAAGATAAGGTCTCACTCTACCTCGGGTTGATCTGGATTTCAGGGTAGCCTTAAACTCATGGTGATCCTCCTACCGCTGCCTCCCTAGTGCTGGGATTAAAGGCATGTGCCACCACACCCGGCTCCATACCAAATTTTTTTTTATTCATTTACTTATTTGATAGAGAAAGAGGGAGAGAGAATGAATGGGTGTGCCAGGGCCTCCAGCCACTGCAAATGAACTCCAGATGCATGCATCCCTTTGTGCATCTGGCTAACGTGAGTCCTGGGGAATTGAACCTGGGTCCTTTGGCTTTGCAGGCAAATGCCTTAACCACTAAGCAATCCCTCCAGCCCTCCATTCCAAATTTTTAAAAGAAAGAACACTAATGCATTTATACCATTATGAAATTCATGTCAGAGTTTATTTTGATTAGAAAATCTTTGCTAGCTCAATACTCAAGATTTTTTTTTTCACATGGTCATGAAACTATATAGATCTGCAATTCTAAGAAGTAGAAACTGATGTCAGATGCCCTGGCTCATACCTCTATTGTTAGTATTCAGGAGGCAGAAGTAGAAGGAACAATACCTGTTTGCATACAGAGACCCTGTCTCATAAAAGAAAACAAAAAGGTAGGGACTGTCTCAATCCCTAATTTAAATAATGCCTAGAAAAGGAGAGAAGAATGAAGGAGAGAGAAGAGAAAGGGAGAAGAAGATAGGAAGGGGAAAAGGAGGCAATAAGACTAAACTACTGATTTGGTCACTTAAAAGGTTATTAAATATTTTCCATGAGACTCCCTTGCAAGAAAGGCAGCATACAAGTGGTCCAAGTACCTTAGCAAACCAGGATCTATCTGTAACACATTCTGTCCATCCTCCTACATCAGCATCCCATTCAACAATTCTGGTTTTGTTTTGTTTTGTTTTATTTTGGGGGAGTAGAGTCTCTGTACGTCTTACTCTAGCCCAAGCTGACCTGGAATTCACTATGTAATCTCAGACTGGCCTCAAACTCACAGTGATCCTTCTACCTTGGCTTCCAAAGTGCTGCAATTAAAGGTGTGTGCCAATACACCCAGCTCAACAATTCTTTTAATATTTCTTATTTATTTTTTGAGAGAGAGAATGAATGGCTGTGCCAGAGCCTTCAAGCACTGCAAACGAACTCCAGATGCATGTGCTACCTTGTGCATCTGGCTTATGTGGGTCCTGGGGAATCGAATCTGGGTCCTTTGGCTTTGCAAGCAAGCACCTTAACTGTTAAACCATCTCTCCAGACCTCAACAATTCTTTACTTTGAAAACTACTCTATTCCACAAGAGGTGCACAACATAGTCCTTCCTTCAGACACTTAGTAAATGAAGCCACTACCTGTTTCATGATACAGTAGATAAGAGATCCCTAAACCTCACACCCATCAGGACATATAATGCAAGGAAAACACTGGGTAAGGCATGGTCTTCAAGAGCCCCTTTACCACATGACTTTTCTAAACAGAACTGCAAGGAAGTCACTATTCTTTAGCCGGAATAAACAGTTCTCTAAGACTCCAGTTTAGAAACAGGCACATAATTTTCAAAATAGACAATTATGGTTTGCATCAGAAATTATTAGCAAAAAGACTTAATATTTTTTAAGTCCTGTTATGGCTTAGCTTCAAGGATGGAATAAAAATGGTTAAGAGACAAAGAAGAAGATACATTCTTTCCTTTAGACTGAGTAAAAAAAGGTCATTTGCCTAGCCAAAGCAGTAAGTTGTGATCTTTCTGTATCACCATCTTGTAAACCTTTTATGCAATCAATTCAAGTCTTCTATTATCCCCACATACATGCTGTTAAAAAATACAGAGCTCTTTAATCCCAGCACTCGGGAGGCAGAGGTAGGAGGATCGCCATGAGTTCGAGGCCACCCTGAGACTCCATAGTGAATTCCAGGTCAGCCTGGGCTAGAGTAAGACCCTACCTCAGGAAAAAAAAAAAAAATACAGAGCTTGGCAGGGCACGGTGGCACGTGCCTTTAATCCCAGCACTTGGGAGACACAGATAGGAGGATCGCCATGAGTTCGAAGGCAGCCTGAGACTACATAGTGAATTCCAGGTCAGCCTGGGCCAGAGTGAAACCCTACCTTGAAAAAAAAAAAAAAAAAAAAAAAGGAAAAAAAATACAGAGCTTAAACCGGGCATGGTGGCGCACGCCTTTAATCCCAGCACTGGGGAGGCAGAGGTAGGAGGATCACCATGAGTACAAGGGCACCCTGAGAATACATAGTGAATTCCAGGTCAGCCTGGGCTACAGTGAGAGCATACCTCAAAAAAAAAAAAAAAAAGTACAGAGCTTGAATTAGATTTGCTGCAAAAAAAAAAAAAAAAAAAACTAAACAAGATAATTAAAGACACATTTTACTGAGAAATCTGAGCAACTAAGCATATCTACTAAATTTCCAAAGTGATCTTTCTTTGGGCTGAGGTCTTGAAAGACATAAAGTGTCTCAAGAATCTTGTTCAATTCCTTTCCAAAGACTTCTGCCCAACTTTAATTTTAGGAATGGATAGGAAGACCATTAAAACAGCTCTCTGGGGCTGGGGAGATGGCTCAGAGGTTAAAGGTGCTGTGTTTATAAAACCTTCTGGTCTGGGTTCTAGCACCCATGTACAAAGCCAAATGCCAATGGTGCATGTGTGGCACACATGTGTCCATACACACAAATAATTTTTATAAATATTTATTTACTTGAGAGAGAGTATGGGCACACCAGGGCCTCTTGCCACTAAATGCAAACTCCAGACACATGTGCCACTTTGTGAAACTGGCTTTACATGGATACTGGGAATGAAACTCACCAGGCAGGCTTTGCAAGCAAGTATCTTTAACTGCTGAGCCATCTGCCCAACCCAACAAATTATGTTTTAAAAAATAAATGAGGAGCTGGAGAGATGGCTCAGCAGTTAAGGTGCTTGCCTGCAAAACCTGACAATTAGGGTTTAATTTTTCAGTACCCATGTAGAGCCAGATATACAAAGTGGCACAAGTACCTGGAGTTTGCCTGCAGTGGCTAGAGACCCTGGCATGCCCATTCCCAAACCCCCACACGGCTTGCAAATTTGATTTTGCCTGTGTTAGAAATTGTTAATTGTCTAAGAGTACCGGAAGTGATAGAAATTATTTATATATTGATGAGGTGCATTATACATGTATTAAAATGTCTCCTATGTTGAGGAAAAAACAGTGTGAGACTTAAAAACAATAGCTCTCTAAACCAACCTGAGATGAATGAGAAGGGTTATTTGTTGTTTCTACAAACTATTAACTGGAAAACATTGGAAGCTTTCTGTAGCCTAGATTTATGCAGTTAAGTCACTACAGAGCACAAGAGCAAGGAACAGTTCTTAACAGGAACAGAGACACTCTCTAGCTCTTCACTCTTGGTAATCACTGGGAACAAAACATTCAGAGTATATACCTGTGTGGCTGTTTACAGACCAAAAACACACTGATAAAACTTGGTGGAGTAACAAGAGCCATTGTTTTGATAAAATATCTCCAAGGAGCTGGGAGAGTGCTGGTGCATGCCTTTAATCCCAGCACTCAGGTGGCAGAGGTAGGAAGATTGTCTTGAGTTGAGTACAGCCTGCGATTACATAGTGAATTCCAGGTAAGCCTGGGCTAGAGCAAGACCCTACCTCACCTAACCCCTGCCCTGAAAAAAAAAATCTCTATGGAGAGATGGCTTGGTGAATAAAGAACAAGCTGAGGGCCATATTCGTTTTCCCAGCACCTCTGTACATGCCAGGTGGACATGGCAGAGACACCGGTCCCTAGAGCAATCTGGTTAGCTGGACTAGCTCAATCAGCGAGCTCTGGATTCAAGTGAGAGACCTGCCTCAGTAAATATAGTGGACAGTGATCAAGAAAGACACCCAACATCAACCTCTCACTTGCATATGCATGCATGCATACATGTATGCCCACATACATATGATCACATACACACACATACCACACACAAACACACACTCAATAAAGCCAGACATGGTGGTGCATGTCTTTAATCCAAGCACTCAGGAGGCAGAGGTAGTAGGACTGCCGAAGTTTGAGGCCACCCTGAGACTACATAGTCAATTCCAGGCCAGACTGAGCTAGAGACTGAGACCCTACCTCGAAAAAAAAAAAAAAAAAAAAAAACCCTCTGTCCAACCCCTTTTACATTAAAAACAAAAATTTTATTTAGCAAGAATAAAAATGGATGCCTGCTGGGCTCTTGGAGAGACGGCTTAGTGGTTAAGGCACTTATCTACAAAGCCTAACTAACAGTTTAATTCCCCAGTACCCACATAAAGCCAGATGCATAAAGTGGTACATGCATCTGGAGTTCTGGAGTTCATTTGCAGGGGCTGGAGGCCCTGATGCGTCCATTCTCTCTCTCATAAACAAACAAACAAACAAACAAACAAACAGGAAGCCTCTGAACAATCCTACCATCACAGAAATATTCTTCATTTCTGGTCTCACAAAGATGATGTCTAGAAGATTCCCAAGTCTACATCTTCAGCCTCCATATGTGAGTGTGTGAGCCCTACTCTCTGTGGTTAGGGTATCTCCATGTTCACATCACACAATCTCACATGCAATAGGCCATCTCCCCATCCAAGCACTCCTATTCTGTCAGTAGTGCATTCTGTCTCTTATAGTCAGGAATGACAGGCTGATCCCAGCTGTGCTTCTTCCCTCATTACTTTAGTAAATCATGTCCATTCTCTTTAAGCAAGATATACATACTATTTACCTTTGGCTGAGCACAAATGTATCTTTCTAACTTCCTCATTCCCACTTTCCAAACCACTTGGCTCTCATCACCTTAAAATTTACCACTGTAGGATTTACCCTACAAATTTCCCTCTCCACTTCCTATTTACTTTGGCTTATTCAGGCAGGATTGAACTCTAGATCTTCTTGCCTCTGCCTCTTAGGTACTGAGGTTCTAGGCATGTGTTACAACTGGCTGTGGGGCCCATATTAAAATCATTACCCTTGACTTACCAGATCTTAGCACTGCATTCCAAAGTCTTCAGCAACTCCCCAAAGTCTCTTTCAATATCTAAAATACTCAAGATACAAACAAAACTGTATTTCCAACCCTATCTTTCATTACTCTTCTAGAAATAAACACTGATAATAGATTGATCTTACTAGCTCTCAAACATCCTTGAGGTGCTTAAAATCCCACATCAATCCATGAAGGCTCTCTAAGAGTGAGAATCTGATTTTTATATTTTCGCTCACATTTTTCTTCTTCCTTGCCAACTCCTTGCTTTCACTAGCAGACGGTAAAATCTTTGAGACCCACCACTGTTACTTACTTCTGTTTCACTACAATGCCAAAAGCAATGCATCTTATAGGACAGGAATTAGACAAGTTAGCTAACAACGAATGGAAAAATCCAAGACCATGGGTCCTTCAGGATAATGACTCAGAGGTAAGACACTCTCCATACGCAATGCGGACATTACAGAGATGTTAGTCACTTAGTACATTTATTAAGCATCTTGCATGTGCTCCAAAGCATCTTACAGTAGCTTCCTAATTTGAGTCTGTGGTATCATATAGTAAAAGTTGCACCGAACTTTTTAAAAAAATTTTTTTGTTTTATTTTTATTTCTTTATTTGAGAGCAACAGACAGAGAGAAAAAGAGGCAGGTAGAGAGACAGAATGGGTGTGCCAGGCTTCCAGCCACTGCAAACGAACTCCAGACGCGTGCGACCCCTTGTGCATCTGGCTAACGTGGGTCCTGGGGAATCAAGCCTCGAACCGGGGTCCTTAGGCTTCACAGGCAAGCGCTTAACCGCTAAGCCATCTCTCCAACCCTGCACCGAACTTTTTAATGCCCAGGAAGAGTCTGTATGAATTTGAGTCACTTTTGTCTGGAGAGGAGAGGGTAATGGAGAAGGACAAGAAATTATCCAAATCAACAGAATCCAGGTGCGGAACTTATGTTGTATCATTCATTTATCCATCCATTCATTCAAAGATTGGAGTTTTAAAGGAAATCACTTGGTTTTCTCAATTGTTCTGCAGAAATATACAAAATGCAAAGTAAATAAACAGTGTGATTAAAAATAGCAACTGGAAGCTGGGCGTGGTGGCGCATACCTTTAATCCCTGCACTTGGGAGGCAGAGGTAGGAGAATCCAGAGAATTCAAGGCCACCCTGAGACTACACAGTGAATTCCAGGTCAGCCTGGACTAGAGGAAGACCCTACCTTGAGAAACAAAAACAAACAAACAAACAAAAACAGCAGCTGAGGGTGGAGAGATGGCTTCACAGGCTAAGGACCCAGGTTCAATTCCCCAGTACAAAACATAACCTAGATGCACAAGGAAGCACATGAGTCTGGACTTCATCTGCAGTGGCTAGAGGCCCTGGAGTCCCCGTCCTCTCCCTCTCCTCTCTCTCTCTCTCCCTCTCTCTCTCTCTCTCAAAAAACAGCAACTGCATATGCATGGAGGTTGCAGCAGCTGGCCTGGCTCAATGGACAAAGCACTTTGTCTGTAAGCCGGAGGACCTGAGTTCACATCTCTAGAATCCATGTAAAGCCAGATACATTAGCCCAAGCATCTGTAATCCCAGAACTTCTATGGTAAAATGGGAAGTAGAGGCAGGAGAATACCCTGAATCACATGGGCCAGCTAGCCTGGCAAATGCAACCACAAAAACAATGACAACTGAGATTGCCCGCTGACCTCCACACACACACACCAAGGCATGCACACCCACATTTACATACACAATACATTCACATTTAAAAAAAAAATAAAAACAGCAATTTAAGGCTCAGTTGGCAAAATGCTTGTCACACAAGCATGAGGATCTTAGTTCTAACCCTCATGTAAAAGCCATGGTGTGCCCTGTAATCCCAATGTTGGAGACAGAAGGATCCCTAGGGCTTGTTTGCTAGCTAGTCTAGCTGAATAGTTGAGTTCCAGGTTCAGGAAGAGATTTTTGTCTCAAAAAATAAAAGGTGGGTAGGGAGAACAATTGCGAAAAGCAATTTCTGGTCTCCACATGCATGCACATACATACATGCACTTGCACACAGACACAGGCCCACACACAAGCACACACATATGTAAAGTAAAAACAGCAGCTTAAAGACAAGCAATGGTGCAAGCACCAACATGTGGGCATACAACCACCACATCACGGGCGCTACGGATGCACCCTTGCAACTTTGGTCTCCTGCCCTGAGGGATTTGGGCTGCTCTTCAAAATTGTTTCTCTCTCCTTTCTCAGGTCTGACATATTTTCACAATGATGGCATAAACAAACACTAGAGACAATTTTCAAATTACTTTTAAATTGTCTCCTACTGTATTAAACAGTCTATCACCATCAGCACAACCCTAGGCAATGGTGTCTGTAACAGTAAACTTATGCTAGACATAGTGGGCCAAGATTGCAATCCCAGCAATAGGTGTAACAGTAACTTTATGCTAGACATAGTCATCTTATCTTGTAGTCCCAGCAGTAGGGAGGCTGAAGCACTGGCATTATGAGTGAAAGCCATTCGAAGCATACAGCAAGGTCCAAGCCAGTCTGGGCTACAACAGTTAAGACCCTGTCTCAAAATCCACCAAAAGTGCTGGGATTACAGGCAAGCATCACCACACATTGCAGCCAGATACCTACTTGCCCCTTTGTATGTGTGAATGCAAGAACCACCCCACTTACTCGGCAGGGATACTGTGATTCAAGTGTACAGCCAGAGTACAGTCAATCAATAAATGATGGCTATTTTTAGTCTCTGATTCCTTTTTCAGTGCATCATCAAATTCCTGGGCTTCTGCTGTTAGGAAGGACTACAAACTCACACTTAACTCAGAATCTGACTGTCTAAATGAATTCCCCACTTGTGACAAAACCCCAGCTACAATTAAGAGTGGCTAGGGATACTCAAGAGCTGGCCCTGGTGACACAGACCTGTAATACCAGCTCAGCTACTAGGGAGAAGGAAACAGGAGGATCACAAGTTCAAAACACAGCCTAGGAATCTTAACAGGACACTGCCTCAAAAAGCTTAAGGGCTGGGAAGATGGTTCAGTGGCTAAAGGTACTTGCTTACAAATCCTTCCAGTCTCACTTGGCCCAGGTTGATTCCCCAGTATCCATATAAAGCCAGATGCACAAACTGGAGTTTGTCTGTAGTGGCAAGAGGTCCTAGCACATTTGTTCTTTCTCTCTCCTTATAAATAAATAAGTCTATTTTTTTTTCAAGGTAGGGTCTTGCTCTAGTCCAGGCTGACCCGAAATTAGTCTCAGGCTGGACTTGACCCTCCTACCTCAGCCTCCCAAGTGCCGAGACTAAAGGCAT
Source organism: Dipus sagitta (assembly GCA_036346955.1). Taxonomy (NCBI): domain Eukaryota; kingdom Metazoa; phylum Chordata; class Mammalia; order Rodentia; family Dipodidae; genus Dipus; species Dipus sagitta. The sequence goes on along the minus strand of CM070777.1, from coordinate 42,217,734 downwards.
GTGCCACCATATCTGGAAATCAATCTGTTTTGAAGAAAAGTTTTAAAAATAAGATACTTAGGCACTGCAGATCTTATCCCCAGCTCAATGAGAATGATTGTCAATTATACTGGTTTAATCAACAAAATAATCTTGGATTTCACAAAATAAATCATAAACCTGTAAACTAACTAGTCTTCTTTGAAACACTAAAAACTTAAGATAAAATTATGGGGAGGGGAGGCTGGAGAGATTGCTTAGTGGTTAAAGAGTTTGACTGCAAAGCTAAAGTATTCCACTTCGATTCCCCAGCACCCATATAAGCCAGCTGCTCGAGGGGTCGCATGTGTCTGGAGTTCGTTTGCAGTAGCTAGAGGCCCTGGCATGCCCATTCTCTCTCTCTCTCTCTCTCTCAAATAAATAAATAAATAAAATATATTTTTAAAAATAAAGTAATTTATGTGGGGAAAAACCTCCTCAGAGAGATTGCTGCTCTTAGATTTCTGACTGCATGTGATTCACAGCTTTTTGTAGTAATACTTCACCATAGATTCTGGGCAACCTAAGGGAAGGTCTCACATAAAATTCAACTGTATATCCGTAATACCTTATATAGTTTCTAATAACCTGAAAACTTATCTATACCATGCATGTGTCAAAAGGGTTCAAAATAAGCCAAACAAAGAAAACAAGACTATTCCAACTGTTAAGAAAACAGCACTGGGGCTGGAGAGATGCCTCAGTGGTTAAAGGTGCTTGCTTGTAAAGTTTGATGGCCTGGGTTCAGTTCCCCAGTACCCATTTAAAGCCAGATGTACAAAGTGGTGCATGCATCTGGAGTTTGTCTGTAGGGGCAGGAGGCCCTGGCATGCCTATTCATTCTTTCTCTCTCATAATAAGTAAATAAATAAATGGGTAAATATTTTATAAAAAACAAAAATACCATGGAATAAAATAAGTAGTCATCTAAGGTAAAAATACAAAGTAGCCTGAACCTGGTCCTGCCCCTTCTTCAAGCAGGCACTTAGCATTCTTAGTATCTCTGCAATCAGAAGAAAGAATAAAATTCACTCATTGCCATTTGTTAAGTTTTAATTTGAGGGTTTATACAACCAGTAAATTATCATGCAGAGTATAAAACAAGCAACAGGGACTTAACAAATGTAGTCTACTAGAAAAATGTACATTTAAAAGCAGAAGACATGCAATATGTGGTGGTATATGCCTTTAATTCCAGCACTCAGGAGGCAGAGGTTGAGGATCGCTGTGAGGTCAAGGCCAGCATGATACTACAGAGTGAGTTCCAGGTCAGCCTGGGTTAGAGTGAGACCCTACCTCAAAAAAATAAATAAATAAATAAATAAGTAAGTAAATGCAGAAGACAAAGTTACTGATGATTTAAAGCAGGATGTTCCAAAATGGATTATAACTGGAAACCAATGCCCACAGACTATTTTGGCTTAGCCCCCATTCATGGGTTTTTCTTTTTATTATATTAATGCTTTATTTTTTCTTCCCAAAGTAGGGTTTCTCTAGTGTCCTCTACCCAAACCATCTTACACGTGGAGAGTCTAAGCTGAGATACTCAAAACCACCAAATGAGCACAAACCCTGTTTATGAAGGTAGTTAACTTTAGGACTTTTACATCTGACACTGCCAAATAAAAGATAGTTAATATCATGAGTTATTTATGAGCAGTCACACTAGTTTTATTGCAGTAGCCTAAACCCTGAAACAACCCACCCATCCATCAACTGTGGTATATCTACATGATAAATACCCAACTGATGACAAACAAAGAGTATCACAAAAGCCTGATGCTAGGGCTGTAGAGATGGCTTAGCAGTTAAGGTATTTGCCTGCAAAGCCTAACGACCAGGGTTCAATTCCCCAGTACCCATGTAAAGCCAGATGCACAAAGTGGTGCATGCATCTGGAGTTTTGTTTGCAGTGGCTAGAGGCCCTGGTGCACTCACTCTCACATTCATATTCATTCATTCTCTCTCTCTCTCTCTCTCTCTCTCTCTCTCTCTCTGCTTGCAAATAATAATAAATAAAAAACCTTTGAAAAAGCCTGATGCTAAGGAAAAGGAGTCAGACCGAAAAGATAAGGACTATGTTTACAGGAAACCGCTGACAAGACAACCTAGAGTGGAGCAAAGCAAATACGCACTAGGGTAGCACTTAGGGGACAAGAAAGGGACTCTATGGGACTCTGTAGGACAGATATCACTGTAGTGGTGGCTAGGTGACAGTATTTGTCAAACTCAAAATTTATTGACATTTTTCTTCTGCTTTTTCGGGGGGGGCAGTATTGGGGATTGAATAAAATTTCACTTATGTAAATTATACTTTAATAAAGCTGATTTGGGGACTGGAGAGATGGCTCAGCAGTTAAAGGTACTTGCTTGCAAAGCCTGTAGGCCTGGGTTCAATTCCCCAGTACTCATGTAAAACCAGACACACAACATGGCACATTTGTCTGGAGTTGTTTGTAATAGCAACAAAAGGCCCTGGTGCACCATTCTCTCTGACCCTCTCAAATAAAAATTTCTTAAAGAATAGCCAGGCATGGTGGCAAATGCTTTTAATCCCAGCACTTAGGAGGCAGAGGTAAGAGGACCGCCAAGAGTTCAAAGCCACCCCAAGACTACACAGTGAATTCAAGGTCAGCCTGAGCTAGAATGAGACCTTACCTCAACCCCCCCCCCCCAAAAAAAAAACTCTTAATAAATAAGCTGGGCATGGTGGCACATGCCTTTAATCCCAGCACTAGGGAGAGGTACGAGGATTACTGTGAGTTCAAGGCCACAAGAGACTACACAGTGAATTCCAGGTCAGCCTGGGCTAGAGGGGTACTCTACCTCTGAAAAAAAATAGAAAACAAAGGGAAAGGTAAGGATCAAAGTGCAATCCAAACACAATAAAAGAAAGGTATGAGGCAGGAAGAAGTGCAGGCAAGGGACACATGCTGTCCTAACAGAGACCTGAGCACCTATGAAATAGGAGAGAAGAGGTGCATCAGATCCTGAGCAGGGACTAAAAGAATTAAACATATGGTAGTTGACTTTCATTATGGGAGGAAAAGATGATGAAATCAAAATAAAAGACTAAGGGCTAGAGAGATGGTTTAGCAGTTAAGGCACTTGCCCGTAAAGCCTAAGGACCCATGTTTGACTCTTTGGATCTCACACAAGCCAGACACACAAAAGTGAGGGAAGCACCAGATCACACATGTGCACAAGGTGGTGCATGAGTCTGGAGTTCAATTGCAGTGGTTGAGGCCCTGGCATGCCAATTCTCTCTCTCTCACAAAAAGAAAATTTTTTTAAAAATTGTACAAAAGAGAGAGAGAGAGAGAGAGGCTAAGAGAGGGAGGGAATATGATGGAAGGTAAATTTGTGAGGGAAAAAGTGGGAGTGGGGAGGGAATTATCATGGTCCACTGTCTATAATTATGGAAACTGTCAATAGAAAGTTTAAAAGCCATAAATGGGGCTTGAGAAATGGCTTTACAGTTAAGGCACTTGCCTGCAAAGCCTAAGGACTCAGGTTCAGTTTCCCAGTACCCACATTAGCCAGATGCACAAGGTGGCATCTGAAGTTCAACTGCAGTGTTAGAGGCCCTGGCATACCCATTTTCTACCTACCTCTTTCTCTCTCTCAAAAAAAATAAAGTATTTCTTAAATATATATATATATGCCAGGCATGGTGGCTCATGTTTATAATTCCACTACTCAGGAGGCTGAGAAGGGAGGACTGCGTTTGAGGCCAACCTGGGCTACAAAGTGAGTTCTAGGTCAGCTGGGCTAGAGTGAGATCCTGCCTCAAACAAACAGTATATATGAATATATATGGCAGTGTATGCCTGTAATCCTAGTAGTTGTTGAGGCAGGAGAAATGCTAGGAGTTCAAGGTCACCTTGGGTTTCTTAATGAATCTGAGTCCTGTCTAGGCTACTGAGTCCCAAAAATCAAACCCTTGCCCCTAAAATAAAATCCAGAGAAAGAGAACAACCAACCAAAGTGAGATTCCCAGGAAAAGAGAGCATGAATGTAGCAAAATAGAACAGGCCCTGGAGGAGGAGCGGACAGGGTGAAGCAGAAAGCAATTTTCTCCACCACCAAACTCCCCTCACCTGCACATCTTCTGTACCTCTTCAACCAGGACAGAAATGCCTTTCACTCTTGGAAGCTTCTCTCTTTCCCAAGCTGAGTTACAAGTCCTTTGTCCAAACTTACTTTTTTTTTTTTTTTTTTTTTGGTTTTTCGAGGTAGGGTCTCACTCTAGCCCAGGCTGACCTGGAATTCACTATGGAGTCTCAGGGTGGCCTCGAACTCACAGCAATACTCCTACCTCTGCCTCCTGAATGCTGGGATTAAAGGCGTGCGCCACCAGGCCTGGTTGAAAAACTATCTTAATACTGTATTGCAATGGCTAACCTAGTCTGTATACAACTCCACAGAGAAACAACAGTGAGGACAACTTTATTGTATGGTCTGCAGAAATGGCTCAGCAGGTAAAAGTACTTGCCATGTAAGCATGAAGACCTGAGCCTGATCCTCAGCAACTCATTAAAAAAAAAAAAAAAAGCCAGGCATGGCTAAACGTATTTCATACATTCAACAATGAAGAGGGTAGAGACAAAATAGCTGTGGCTTACTGGACAGCCAGTCTAACTGAAAAATGGCAAGCTCGAGGTTCAGTGAGAAACCATCTAAAAGGAAGTAAGGTGGTAGAGTGACAGAGGACATCTGACATCTTCCTCTAGTCTCTGCTTGCATGTGCACAGTGTACACACACCTGTGCATGCACATACCATGCACTACACACATACTAAAAAAAACCCACAAAACTATTGAACAGCAATTCAAAAACTGTAAAAGTTCATCTGACATTATACAACACAGCAGACAATATTCTAGAAGCTTTGCTTTTAAGGAAGTCTATAGTGAATTTTTTTTACAAAGTTTTTATTTATTTGAAAAACAGAGAAATGGGCAGAGAGAGAGAGAGATAAACAGGGAATGGGTATGACAGGGCCTCTAGCCACTGCAAACAAACTCCAGATGCATACATCACTTTGTGCATTTGGGTTACATGGGTTCTGGGGAATCAAACCTGGGTGCTTGGGCTTCACAGGCTAGTGCCTTAACCATTAAGCCATCTCTCTAGCCCTATAGTGAATATTTTAAATAGACCTACATTGATCAAGAATTCATTGATCCTCATTGATCAAGAACTCACTGATCCTCATTGATCCTCATTGATCAAGAACTGGTTTTTTTGAAAATTTTTTTGTATTTAATTTATTTATTGGGGGGGGCAGGTAGAGAACAGGCACACCAACTCCAGACACATGCACCACCTTTGTGCATATGGCTTACATCTCTCAATAGTAGACTTACTACCTTCCACATAAGCAGTTCTTAGTAATGGTTTCTTTACACAGTTCATTTCTTTACACAGTTCCGAAGTACTAAAAAGTAGGGAAGCAGTGAGAATACACAAATAGCAGACTGATGACCAGCTCAGTTGCATCAGAAGATAAATACTGTGTGAAACAAACAGATACTAACAGTGATGTCAAGAGAAGCTTCCATCCAGATGTGGAAGGTGATTCTGAGCACTCTGAAATATTAGCAAGTTCAAGTGCAAAATCTTGAAAACACATCAACTAAAAATTTCCCCAAATCTCTACAAAATAGAAAAGATTACTAGGTCCCTGACATTACAAATGAATTACCTAAGATGACCTGGTCACCAGCTACAACAAGCCAGTCAGAGTCTTAGTATCTACAAAGGTTACTACAGTCTCCATCCTAAACTTTTATGCTGCCACTTGAAATTCAGCGTAAGTCAGCCAAAATTAAGGAATATTATGTAAAAACAAAGCAAAAACCAGGTATGGTGGTGCAGCCCTGGTATCCAGGCAATTAGGGGGCAGAGGCAGGAGGACTGCTGCAAATTCAAGGCCAGCCTGATCTACATAGAGTTCCAAGACAGCCAAAGCTACAAAGGGAGACTCTCTCTAAAGCAACAGCAACAGCAAGTCAAAAAGCAAAGCTTAGCGGTTAAGGTACTTGCCTGCAAAGCTTAAGAACCCAGGTTCAATTCCCCAGAACCCATGTAAGCCAGACAAGGTAACACATGCATCTAGAGTTTGCCTGCAGTGCCTGGAGGCCCTGGAGCACCCTTTCTCTCTATCTGCCTGCCTCCCCCTGCCTCCCTCCCCCCTCAAATAAATAAAATTTTAAAAAGAGCAAAGCTATGGGTAAAAAGTTAAGGATTTGACTGTATATGACTTTGAAAGTATAAAATGTTTCATTTGATACTTAGCACTACCTGACACTTTCCACCTGTACTTTTAGAGGCCTTAAAGAACATTGTAGGGTGGACACAGTGGTGTACGCCTATAATCCCAGCACTTGGGGAGCTAAGGTAGGAAGACTGCTGCAAGTTCAAGGCCAGTCTAGGCTACATGAGTCCAAGGCCAGCACAGGATATGTACCCAGACATTGTTGTAAAAAAGAAAATCTTGCCCTAACATTTAAAAGGTAATTCTACAAACACTTCAGACAATGGCATAACCAGTGTAAATTCTAAACTAATATACATTACATTTGACTCTAAGAACTATAGGCTTTTCCTAGTCACTTGACTAATGTTAATTTTTTGTTTGTTTTTCGAGGTAGGGTCTCTAGCCTAGGCTGACCTGGAATTCACTTCTGTATTCTCAGGATGGCCTTGAACTCACAGTGATCCTCCTACCTCCGCCTCCCGAGTGCTGGGATTAAAGGCGTGCGCCACCACGCTTGGCTTGACTAATATTTTATCCACTGAGCAATTTCCTCAGCCCAGACTAATACTTTTTTATTAAATATTAAAATAAAATATTTTTTATTATTTTATTTTTAATTATTTATTTGAGAGAGAGGCAGATAGAGAGTGAATGGGAACACCAGGGCCACCAGCCACCATAAACAAACTCCAGACACATGTGCCACCTTGTCAGGCTTACATGGGTCCTGGGGAATTGAACCTGGGTCCTTTGCAGGCAATCACCTTAAACGCTAAGCCATCTCTACAGCCCCAGACTGACATTTGCATGTGCACTTATATACAGTTTTGTTAGGAATGACATGCTAAATGTACCTTTAAAGCCTGAGTAAGATTAAGTCCTGAATACACTAAAGTTATTAGCCATCATATTTTAAGAATAAAACTTTCTTTTCAATCAGAATCTACCTCTAGTGTAAATGTACTCCCAGTGCTCAAAAGGGGAAGGCAGAGAAAAAGCAAGTTTGAAGCCAAGCCAGGTTTGGTGACACATGCTTGCAATCCAGTGTGGGAGGTGGAGGCAGGAGGATCAGGCATTCTAGCGCAGCCTGGGCTACACAGTACCTTGTCTCAAAAAACAAGTACCTCTAAAAAAGTGCAACTAAGAGCTGGGTGTGGTGGTGCACACCTTTAATCCCAACACTCGGGAGGCAGAGGCAGGAGGATCACCGTGAGTTCAAGGCCACCCTGAAAATACATAGTGAATTTCAGGTCACCCTGGGCTACAGTGAGACCCTACCTCAGAAAAAAAAAAAGTACTACTCCAACACTTGCTTTAAACAGCTTTTCAAGAAAACATTTATAGGGAGATCAAGTAAAAATCTGAACTATAATGCCACCATACGCTCCTGTAGTAAAACTTGTTCAAGGCAAGTAGTATATACAGGACACAACTGATCAAGTACTACCTTAGGTATATATTGTCATACTCTGCAATACCATAACATCCAAGTACTTAAAACTCAGTGAAGCCAGGCATGGTGGCACACACCTTTAATCTCAGCACTTGGGAGGCAGAGATAGGAGGATTGCTGCTGAGTTCTTTTTTTTTTTTTTTTTTTTTTTTTTGGTTTTTCGAGGTAGGGTCTCACTCTAGCCCAGGCTGACCTGGAATTCACTATGGAGTCTCAGGGTGGCCTCGAACTCACGGCGATCCTCCTACCTCTGCCTCCCGAGTGCTGGGATTAAAGGCATGCGCCACCACGCCCGGCTGCTGCTGAGTTCTTGGTCAGCCTGGGCTAGAAAGAAACCCTTCCTTGAAAAAACCAGAAACAAAACAAAAACAACCCAGTGAATGTCTTCCAGTAGGGGTTGACAAACAATGGCCACACACCAAATGGAGGCACAGCCTATTCTTGTAAATAAAGTTTTACTGAAATGGAGCCCAAATAGATTTTCTTTTTTTTTTTTTTTTTGAGGTAGGGTCCACTCTAGCCCAGGCGAACTTGTAACTCACTCTGTATCCCAGGCTGGCCTCGAATTCACAGTGGTCCTCCTACCTCACCCTTCTAAGCGCTGGAATTAAAAGTGGGACCTACCATATCTGGTTTCCGCACCAATTCTGTGTGACTGTCTTCTAATCCATCACCATGCTACAAATGCCAGAGTTAAGTAGTCATATCAGAGATTATAAGGCCTAGAAAACCTAAATATTTACTATTTGATCCTATCAGAAGAAAAGTTCAACATGTATCAAAATAATCAGACTTAATGGGCAGCATAGCAAGACCCCTCTCAAAAGAAAACAAAATAAGCTGCAGAAATGGCTCAAGCAGTTAAGGCACTTGCCTCCAAAGCCAAAGGATCCAGGTTCGATTCTTCAGATCCCACATAAACCAGATGTACAAGGTGGCACATGCATCTGGAGTTTGTTTGCAGTGGCTGGAGGACCTGGTACACCAATTCATTCATTTATTCATTCATACCCCCCCCCAACTCACTCATAAAAAAAGGCCAGTCTGTTGGGCATGCCTCAAAAAAAAAAAAAAAAAATCCAAATTAAGCAGAGCTGGTAGCACATGCCTGTAATCCTAGCACTTGACAGTAGAGGGATCAGGAGTTCAAGGCTGAGCTTTTGAGACCCTTTCCTCAATGAAAAAGTAAAAGTATTTTTTAATTCTTGTATTTTTTATTTATTTGAGAGCGACAGAGAGACAGAGAGAGAGAATGAATGAATGGGTGTGCCAGGGCCTCCAGCCACTGCAAATGAACTCCAGATGCATGTGCCACCTTGTGCATCTGGCTTATTGTGGGTCCTGGGGAATCCAGTCTTGAACCGGGGTCCTTAGACTTCACAAGCAAGTGCTTAACCACTAAGCCATCTCTCCAGACCTAAAAGTATTTTAAAATATTTTTTTAAATATTTTTGGTTCACTTTTTGTTTATTTATTTGAGAGTGACAGAGAGAGGGAGAGAGAAAGAGGCAGATAGATAGAGAATGGGCACGCCAGGGCTTCCAGCCACTGCAAACGAACTCCAGACGCGTACGCCCCCTTGTGCATCTGGCTAAAGTGGGTCCTAGGAAATCGAGCCTCGAACCGGAGTCCTTAGCCTTCACAGGCAAGCGCTTAACCGCTAAGCCATCTCTCCAGCCCCTAAAAGTATTTTAAATTTGTTTTAAACCCCAAAGTTACTTTACCATTCACTGGAAAGAATTTCACCCAAATAAGTTCTGTTGGATATAACTGCCATTTTTAAACTAAGAACATATTAAATAATTAAGTAATTGATTTCATCAGCCAAAGCAATAAAGAAAACTGCCTTAAATAAATATTCTAGGTATCAATGAAACAGTTGTTTGGTTTTAACTTAATCTACAATTGATTATGGCATTGTATAAAGGGTTAGGACTCAAAGCACCACAATACTAAACGGTAAGAAACAAAACCAACTAATCTTTTATTTACTGTATAAGTTATCATTAAAAACTAAGATATATATATATACACACACATATATACACACATATATATACATACACACACACGTATCAAATAATCCGGGGTTATATTTTTACATTGAAGTCCTAACGGAGCTGTGACTTAAGCATACAAAACGAATACAAAAATTGAAAAATCACTTATTTCCTAATTGTTAACTCTTCGCCAAGGAGATGTGAATTCTTAAACACACTCAACTCTTTAAGGCCCCTCTCTACCCTACATGATATAACTGAAGCATGTTTCTATTTCTAAGTGTCTGGTACCCTTGATAATATAATGTGGCTACAGGTTTTAAACTCATGTTAAGGTAAGCTCACATTATGCATTTTCACTGGCTCCATGATGCCCAAAATAATCATGATACATTCAATAAGTGATTTTGTATGTATATACTCATACCCCTGTGGTACATCTCTTAGCTATTTTGGAGTTTAAAGAAAAGTAGAAAAAGATATTTTAATGTACAATGAAGTGACAGCCAGTTTACTACAGATTTACAAATCACAAGATTTACAAATTAGTCTTATTCTCTGTTTTTCAAAAACGAATTAAGTCAGACCTCGATCCTATTTCTCACCTTCAGGGTATTCGCAAGGCTAAACCTCCAAACCTAAGTTCTCAAGATTCAGTTTTCTCATGAAGTTGATGTATGTGAGCTTCCAATTTATGTGAGGAAGAGGGGTAAATTACTAAGATTAGGACAAGCATGGGGCCTGATCTTTTAGAAGGCTTCCGGATTGGTGGTGGTGGTGGTGGTGGTGCTGGTGGTGGTTGGGGGGGGGGGGGAGGATGTGGAAACCCCGCCCAGCCCTCAACTTTCTCGGATTTTCCAGTCCCGGTTTTCTCTTTGGAAAAAAAGAAAAGAAAAGCAGAACTTCTCACTGCTTGCCGCTCTACCTGAGGCCTGGCACACAAATTCAAACCGCTAAGTTATCCAAATACCTCCTTAAGGTAGTCTTAAGGTTCAAGCCCGCTTACAAACAGCAGAAACGGTTTGCTTGGTGGGAATAAAGGAGGGGCAAGTGCAGGGTTGGGCGGCCGGATCTGTCAAGATGCACCGGGCCCAGCAAGGAGGAGAATGCAGAGCCTGAGCTCCATCTAAGTCCCAGGAACCACCCCCCACCCCCACCCCCCCACCCCAGGGGAGGCTGGACTGCCCTCGGTACTTCCCTGCCTCCTCCGCCCGTGGGAGGAGCGGTAGGTCGGGGTCAGGCTTCCCTGAGCTACTTCCTGGTCGGATCTGGACACCCGAAACGCCCCCGGCCCGACTCCCCTTGCCCTTTGCCCTGTCTCCTCCCCTCTCAGTGACCCATCACCGCTGGTCCCCTCCCATCAAACATGGCCGCCCCACCCGGCACAGCCTAACAAACCCGGGGGCCGAGGCACCGCCTCCTGGGTGCTCATTGGCCCGACCTCCTCCGTCCGCCTTCTCCATTGGACGGCGAACACTGCCACTCAGGACGCAGAGGCTCCGCCCCCCCGGGGCGAATCAAGCTGCTCTGAGAAGACATATAAACAAATCCCGAGAGGGAGGACCCCCCCCACCTCTACTCGGCCCCCCCCCGTCGACAGTAGGGGGGCGGGAACGGAAAGGGGGAGCGGCTCATCCCGACACCCCGAGCTCGGAGCCACCCCCTGTCTACCCTAGCACGCGCCTCCGGGAGGAGGGGGCTCCCTCCAGCCAGGCCCCGGGCCCTTCCTCACACGCCCCCCCTCCCTCCCTCCCTCTCTCCCGGTCCCTCCCACCCGCTCGCGTCTCTTGACAGGCCGGTGCCGGCAGTCGCGGCGCCCGGCGGAGACGCGGAGCCCGGGGATGGGGGGGGGGTGTAGAAGCTGGGGAGAGGTCGGACACCCGGCACTGCCCGCCCCGTGCTTTTATGTAACCGTCCCGGGCCGCCCGTGGGGGAGGGAGGGAGGCAGGCGGGGAGGGAAGGGGCCGCACCCCCCCCCGTGGCCCCGAGACCCGGAGGTCCACGCTCCGCGCGCCCAGGGGACTCCAGCCCGGCTCCCCGCCCCGCGGCAGCCCCGGGAGCCGGGCGCTTCTCAAAACTCTTGCTTAGGCCAACCCGCCCTCCTCCGCCCACCGCCCCAGCGGGTTTCTTTTTTTTGGGGGGGTGGTGGTGGTAGGGTGCTGAAGACCCCCCTCTCCCTCCACCCCATCGCCGTGGCCCTGTGTAAGCTGCGGGCTGGCGGGCGGGCGGCGGGGAGCGGTCGTTTACCTGTGCGTGTCTGGCTGCGCGGGTGGACGGCTCAGGGGCTGGGCCGGGTTCCGCTGCAGGGGCCGCGGCCCCTCTCCATGCTGCCTGTGGTTTGTTTTGTTTATGTCCTTCCTGACGGGTTCCCGGAAATCGCGTGACTCGCCCCCCTCACGTGGGCCGCGGCGAGGAGGGAGGGAGGGAGGCTCCCCCCCAAACACACACACACACACACACCCAATCCCGCCGAGGTGGAGCCAATCGCCGAGGCGTTAGGCCCTTCGGCCAATCAGAAGCTCCCGCCCAGCCGGGGCAGCCCTGTCACGTGACGGCAGAGGGGCGGGTTGCCGGGGAAAAACCAGGAAGAAGAGGGCGGAGAGGGGCGGTGGAGAGGGTGCGTGGGGGGGGGGGGGTCAGGGAGGTGGGGAGGGAATCGGTGCCTCCCTCCGGGCGTGGGCGTGGGCTGGAGCGAGCACGCAAGCGCGCGTCTGTTAGACCCGGCTTTTATTGACTCTCTACCGGTGATAAGGTCTGAAGTTTCCCCCCCCACCCCCCATTTTACAGTTTAATCGAAACGTGAGCGGCTGAGAGAGTATTAACTAGTCCCGGGGAACTGCATGGACGTTCTGTAGCTGACGTCCCCATTCATACACTTATTTCATTCACTGGTTCGACTCCTATTTATTGCGGGATCAGACTGGGTGCACCTTTGAGAGAAGACGCCTAACAACAGGCGTAGACTTTGCTACTAGAAGCGCCCTAGCTTTCATGACACCGCGATCGTAAATCTGTCATTGTGCTTCCCAGTGAGACGGTGGATCGTTATGGCATGTGGTGGAGTCATTCTTCAATAGTTCTCCCTGCAGGCACATGCCATGGGGCCATTTTTCAAAAGGGAAAAGTAAGACTCAGAGGAGACTATTGGCCTAAGAACAGCTGATCAGTGACCTAGAACTGGAACCCAAGTCTGTTATCACAGCCTGTGCTTTCAGAATGCTCCTCTGGTCCCGGCCTTTCAGAGTTCTGGAATTACGGGTGGGCATCGTCCCAGCCGACCCGATAAGGAAATTTCATTTTAGTAAAAGGTCAGGAAAGGAAGATTAGACAACAAAAGAGACTTCACCTGATTCCCGCGGAATGCCAGTTTTTCCTTAGGAGTGACTGCTTTTGCAAATGTGGCTCGCAAACCGATGTGGTGGCCCTACAGAGCTCTAATCCCAACACTTGGGAGGTGGTGGCAAGAGGATCAGGCATCCAAATTCATCCTTGGCTACAGGTGAATTGTGGCCCGCCTGGGCTAGGAGAGACCCTATCTCAAAACCCCTTTCCCTACAACCGCCACCCAAAAAGGAGGCGGGGGGGGGGGGAGGAAGGAAGGAACACAGGGAGGGAGGAGGAGAAGGAAGAGGTAGCTAGGCTTGGTGGTGCACGCCTTTAGTCCCAGCACTCAGGAGGCAGAGGTAGGAGGATCACCATGAGTTCAAGGCCACCCTGAGACTACATAGTGAATTCCAGGTCACCATGAACTCTAGAGCGAGACCCTTCCTTGAAAAACCTAAATAAATAAATAAATAAAATAAAATAAAATAGAAAAAAGAAGAAGAAAGTGTAGCTCCCCTTCCCTTAGATCTAGACAAATGGTATAGGGTTAATGTCAAAATCACAGACTCGAGGGGGATGTTGTGGCACATTCCTGTGATCCCAGCACTGGAAAGGTTGGGGCAGTCAATGTGTGTCAACTACATAGTGAGACTTCCAGTCTTAAAAACAAATTTTAAAAAATCATGGATTGTGAATTACAAAAAGTCCTCCCTAGCGCATACTCCTGAAGAAGGCGGGACTAGCAGTGTCATTCATCCTCTGCCCTCTGTAGCTGGCATGAAGCCAGTCACTCCCACGCTGTGTTGGCTGAGTATCAACCTGGATTGGAATCCGTGTTCCACCACTTGTGAGCCAGCACTAATTATTTAAGCTCCATGAGGCTCAATTTCCACTTTTGTAAATATGGGGTTGGTGTGGAAATTGAGTAAAATAATTCATAGAATTCAGCACTGATCAGTTTGTGGCATCTAGTGGGCACATAGTGAACCCAAAGGCATCATTTAGAAGAACCAATTGTAGGCTAAACAGCAAGTAAGGATAAGTGGACTTTGACAATTTAACAGCCACAAAAAAAGTCCTTTTAAAAAATTATTTATTTATTTATTTGAGAGGGGTCAGAGAGAGAATGGGCACACCAGGGCCTTTAGCCACCACAAACTAACTCCAGACACATGTGCCACCTTGTGCATCTGGCTTACATGAGTCCTGGGGAATCTAACCTGGATCCTTAGGCTTCACATACATGCACCTTAACGGCTAAGCCATCTCTTCAGTCCCAAAAGTTCTTTTTTTTTGTTGTTTTATGAGTTTTTTTTTTTTTTAAAGATATCTATTTAAGCCAGGCATGGTGGCACATGCCTTTAATCCCACCACTCGGGAGGCAGAGGTAGGAGGACTGCCGTGAGTTTGAGGCCACCCTGAGACTACATAGTGAATTCCAGGTCAGGCTGAGCTAGAGTGAGACCCTACCTTGAAAAACAAACAAAAGTGTGTGTGTATATGTATGTATGTATATTTGAGAGAAAGAAAGAGTATGGGGGCTGGAAGGATGGCTTATCAGTTAAGGCGTGAGCCTGTAAAGCTAAAGGACCCAGGTTAGATTCCCCAGAATCCACATAAGCCAGACGCACAAGGTAGCACATGCTTTTGGAGTTTGTTTGCAGCGCCTGAAGGCCCTGGCTCACCCATTCTCTATGTGCCTCTCTCTCTGCCTTTCTCAATTATAAATAAAAATAAAAATGTATAAAAAAGAAAGAGTATGGGCACACCATGGCCTCTAGCCCCTACAAAGGAACTCCAGACACATGAGTCATTTTATGCATCCATCTGGCTTTCTGTGGAATTGAACTTTGAGCTGGCAGGTTTTGCAGGCAAGCACCTTTAACCGCTGAGCCATCTCCCCGCCCCTTGTTTATGTTTTGAAAAAGGATCTTGCTATGTAGCCCTGGCTGGCATGGGACTCACTATGTAGAGCAAGCTGTCCTTGAACTTGCAGGGACCCTCCTGCCTTTGCCTCTCAAGTGCAAGGATTTGCAGGTATGCATCATCATGCCTGGCTAAACCAATTCTTTTGTGTACAGAATCAATGGGTAGGTGTATACAGATACACTAAGAAGAAAGTAAAACAGTTAAGCCCTCCCCAGTTTCCCTCAGAATGACAGGTGCACAGTAGGGCCTCAATACCCAGTGAGGCAACGAGTTATTTACTGGGTGGGAATTGGGTTATAATTAGTTCATTTAAAAATCTGACACATACCATATTCTAACTTTTCCTACCAACTGCAGTTTAAAATCAAAATCCCAGAGGCTGGAGAGATGGTTCAGTGGTTAAAGGCATTTGCATGCAAAGTCTGACGGCCTAGGTTTGATTCCCCAGTACCCATGTATAAAGCCAGGTGCACAAAGTAGCACACATGTTTGGAATTCATTTGCCACAGCAGGAGGCCCTGGTGCACCCATTCTCCTTCCTCTCTCAAATAAATAAATAAATTTTTTGTTGTTTTGTTTTTCAAGGTAGGGTCTTGCTCTAGCCCAGGTTGACCTGGAATTCACTATGCAGTCTCAGGATGGTCTCAAACTCAAGGCAATCCTCCTACCTCTGCCCCTCAAGTGCTGGGATTATGGGCATGCACCACCATGCTCAACTCATAAATATTTTTTTTAATTGAACCCTCCCCCCACCCCCGCCGCCGGGCATGGTGGCGCACGCCTTTAATCTCAGCACTCGGGAGGCAGAGATAGGAGGATTGCCATGAGTTCGAGGCGACCCTGAGACTACATAGTTAATTCCAGGTCAGCCTGGACCAGAGTGGGACCCTACCTTGAAAAACAAAACAAAAAAAATTGAAACCCCCAATAGAAAAATCTGAGAAGTTTGGACCAGGTCCCTGGACTTGTTTACATGAAATTCACGTTTTACATCTCTCGTAGCTACAGCGCTGCATATCCTCTCATAATGCCCTATTTGGAAACACTCCAGCAGATGGGGAGCACTTCCATTGATCTCTGATCCACTGATCCCTGGGCACTGGCATATTCACCTCTAATGGACAACACCCAGGTTGACATCCTAGCACAAAGTTCAGCCACTGATGACATCTGCTAGTCAAAACCACTGGGATTCCTGCGTTTGCATCTTCCATTGTCTTGGAAGGGACAGAGAGGTTGGCTAGCCTAAACCTTCCATCAGTGTTTATCAATGACTCTGTCCTGCTCTGAAGTGAATGACATCACAGGCTTTCATGTGGTTTGTGTTTCTCGGCTGGGTTTTATGCAGCTGGGTTCAGCCAAAAACTTGGCAAGAGGATGGGACTCGGGAGCAGACTGCCCGGAGGTTATTCTTACAGCTACAAAAGCATAACGAACTTCCATTGCCACTTCCCAAAGTGTTTAAGATTGCTCCTGTGGAAGAATTTACTTAGTGAGTAAGCCTGACTCAGAGAAACACAATTTCACACAAACATGAGACTATGGGAGAAATAAAGCAAAATATGTAGGACACCACTGAATTCTTCAAAATATTTATTTTTGAGTATCTTTTTTTTTTTTTTTTACAAAATTCAAAAAGTACAAAAAGAACTGGACATAGCATCTCACACCTATAACCCCAGGTCAGTTTGAGGTACACATAAGGACTCAGGTTCGATTCCCCAGTACCCACATAAGCCAGACACACAAGGTGGTTCATGTGTCTGGAGTTACTTATTTTCTTGCTAGAGGCCCTGCTGCGTCTATTCTACCTGCCTCTTCTTTATCTCCCTCTCCCTCAAATAAGTAAAATACAAAAATGAGATTAGAGCTAGGAATGATGGTGTACACTTTTAATACCAGCACTAAGGGGACAGAGGCAGGAAGACTGCTGTGGGTTCGATGCCAGTCTGAGATTACATGGTAAATTCCAGGTCAACCTGGGCTGTAGCAGGACCCTACCTCAAACATCCCCCCCACAAAAAAAAAAATGAGGTTAGGGCTGGACAGATGGCTTAGCAGTTAAAGGCACTTACTGGCAAAGCCTAACAGTCTGGGTTCAATTCCCCAGTGCCCACGTAAATCCAGTTGCATAAAGTGGGCACATACATCTGGAATTCATTTACAGTAGCAGGATGCCCTAGTGTACCCATTGTCTCCATGTCTGCCTCTTTCTCTCTGTCTCTCAAATAAATTTTTTTTGAGCTAGTTTCTCACTAGGCTGACCTAGAATTCACTGTGTAGTCCCAGCCTGGCCTCAAACTCATAATGATCCTCCTACCTCTGCCTCCCGAGTGCTCAGACAAAAGGTGTGTGCCATCACTCCTGGCAATAACTTTTTTAAAAAATATTTTATTTATTTATTTGACAGAGAATGAGGGAGGGAGTGGGGAGAGGGAGAGAGAGAGAGAGAATGGGCGTGCCAGGGCCTCCAGCCACTGCAAACGAACTCCAGACGTGTGCAGCCCCTTGTGCATCTGGCTTACGTGGGTCCTGGGGAACCGAACCCAGGTCCTTTGATTTTGCAGGCAAACGTCTTAACTGCAAAGCCATCCCTCCAGCCCTAATTTTTCTTTTCCTTTTTGGTTTTTCAAGCTAGGGCCTCTCTCTAGCTCAGGCTGACCTGGAATTCACTATGGAGTCTCAGGGTGGCCTCGCACTCATGGCGATCCTCCTACCTTTGCCTCCTGAGTGCTGGGATTAAAGGTGTGTGCCACCACTCCTGACAATAACTTTTTTTTTTTTTTAAGTGAGATTAACCAAGTCAAAGCTAGAAGATCTTCAGGGAAAGCCATGTCCTCCTGGCCTGCCACACAGACTTCTTTCCTGAGAAAATTACAATATTGTTGGATGATTTAAAGACCTTCATTAGCTGGGCGTGGTGGCACACGCCTTTAATCCCAGCACTCGGGAGGCAGAGGTAGGAGGATCGCCATGAGTTTGAGGCCACCCTGAGACTCCATAGTGAATTCCAGGTCGGCCTGGGCTAGAGTGAGACCCTACCTCGAAAAACCAAAAAAAAAAAAAAAAAATTTAATTAATTAAAAAAAAAGACTTTCATTGATGTTGGCAATTGGCACCCATCCCTCGTTAACTGAGAAAATATTCTTTGGGGGAGGAAGTTATTCCCACTGTGACACAGTGTTCTTTATGTGACAGCTCTGAGCCTGGGTTTATTTCTCTCAGAAAGCATCAAGTTCAGCCCCAAATACCCTTACTTAGTCTGTTATTTATCCTGACTTCTGAACTAACCCTGTGCCTAGTCCCAGACCTGCTGTGACACCTGCTGAAATAACAGACTAAGGTCCACGTTTTATCCCATCCTCTAAAGCATAAGAACCTTTCTCCCCCCTTTTTTTTTAACATTTTATTTGCAAGAGGTGGGGATGGGGCGCCAGAGACTCTAGCCTCTGCAAATGAACTCCAGACACATGTGCCACCTTGTGTATCTGGCTTTATGTGGGTACTGGGGAATTGAACCCAGGTCCTTTGGCTTTGCAGGCAAGTGCCTTAAACCACTAAGCCATCTCTCCAGCCCAAGATCTTCCTCTGCTATGAAGTCTGTTTTGTTGTTTGTTTTTTAATATTTGAGACAGAGACAGAAAAAAGGCAGAGAAAGTGAGTATGGGTGTGCCAGAATCTCCTGACGCTGTAAATGAACTCCAGATGCACGGTCCCTTTATGCATCTGACTTTACGTGGGTACTGGGGAATAGAACCTAAGCCATCAGGGTTTGTAGACAAGAGCCTTTAACCACAGAGCCATCTCTCCAGCCCTGGAGTCTGTTTCTACCAGGTCTATTTTTATCTTCGTATTGTTCCCTCTACTGCCCATTTAAACTACTACTTTGTATTATTTTTTAAATTATTTATTTGCATGTGTATGTGGTGGCTGGTGAGAGCCCACAGGCCTCTTGCTGCTGCAAAGGAACACCAGACATATGCACCTTTTTTTTTTTTTTTTTTCCATGCAGCTTATATGGGAGGCTTGCAAACTGAACCTGGCTGGCAGGCTTGGCAAGCAAGCACATTTAACCACCATGTCATTTTTTCCCAGCCCCTTGATTCGTATTAATATTATATGTGTCAATATGATTTCATCATTGAAATCAAGTGGGCATCAACACTAACATGCCATTGAGTTATGGAGAAGACATATATTCAAGCCTGTCTCTGTTGACATGGAAAAGGGGGAGAAAGAACTTGACCTTTTTCAAGTGCTGAATGAGTATACTTGAGACAGTCTTTGCCCTGGAGGACCTCAGACCCTCACCTTGTGAGGAAGAATGACGTGGGAAGCTATCTGTAACAGAACTCACGAGAAACGACCCTCATGCTGACGCAGAGTGGGGCATGGAAGACTGCAGCGCCCTTTCTTGCAGGTTACCTGTGTCAATTAACAACCCACTTAATAACTTGCCCCACAGGTTGATTTTGAGGATTAGATGAAGGGCTTGGTGCATAAGAGGAGCCCCTTCCATGTCCTTTCAAGAAAGAATGTGACTAGAACCTTCTTAGAGGCCCCAAAGAAGAAAAATTGGTTTGTCCATTTCACTGACTAAGCCCTTTTAGGACAATGAATTGTCCTTATGATCTGAGGTTTTCAGCTTTGTTTTTTATTTATTTATTCATTTTTCTTTTAGTTTTAATAGTGCCAAACTGAATATATACTGTGAGTATCTAGGGCTGTGTGTGGTACCAAAGCAGGAGGTCAGGGAGTGAGAACAATCTAACATTTGTTGTAGGAAAGACTCCCAACAGAAAGGTACAATGAGACATTCTCTTGGTGAGGTCAGAGTGGGAGGATGAAAGTTGAAAGTGGAGATAAGCAGCAGGAACGCAGACCCACAGCCATGATAATGGTTTGTTGGACTAGGAGTGGAGGCCCGTTCCAAGAAACCCCAGTGGTAGGACGTGGCAAGGCTACATTCCCCAAGGCAGGAATAAATAGTTCAGAGAGGTTTCCAAAGAAGTGAGGGTAAAGTTGGGGAGGGTTCTGTGTAAACCAAAGGCTGTTATTTTTGAAATGAATTGTGTGTGTGTGTGTGTGTGTGTGTGTGTGTGTACACACATCCACTCCCACATGAGTGCACCAGGATCTCTTGCTGCTGCAAACACACATGGGACATAGAAACCCCTTCTTGAAGTCTGCTTTATGTGGGTGGCTAGGGAATTGAACCCAGGCTGGCAGGCTGTGTAAGAAAGTGTCATTAACTGCTGAGCTACCTTGCCAGCTCCCACCAAAGGTTATATTTAACGTGAAAATTTACAAAGTCATAAATTTCCCTCAATCATGACAAGAGCAGGAAAACTAAGAACTATGTCCGTCATTTTATTTTGTAGGTTTTAATTTTCATCTTGTTTTCACAACAAGTAAGCTTCAAGATGAGACATGTGATGAACAGGCACGACATGCCACAACTACAACAGTGGGACATAAGGTACATTTTGTCCTTCCTTAAGAGAGGCAGTGCCAGGAGGAAGGGCCAAGTCTCATTGCTTAGCCCCCTCTGAATATCTCCCTAGGCTCCTGCAGGACAGCCTGCTAGCAGTGCACTGGAAAAGGTCATTCAGGAAAGCCCGAGGAGTCCACCTGCAGAACTGGCTACCACTCATCAGTTACAACCAGAACCATTCTGCCCTGCCTGAGACGGTCCCCTCTTCCCCGCCTGGGAAAGGAAGAACCCACTTGTAGGGAAACAGAGGGATGGGGAGAACTGGAGTGAGTGGGGACCAGGGCACAGTGTGGGGCATTCTGTTTTCCTCCGAACAGAGGAAGTGAGGACAGGGGTTGGGCTTCTGTAACCACCACTGAAGGGGGAAATCAGTGGTTGAGTTTCTTCTCTGTGGAGAACAGGGAGTTGGGAATATTAGAAAGACAGTAATACACAAGCTGCTCTTTGCTCTGCCCTAGTCTAGAAAAGCCCAAGGCAGCGTATGCAATGGATCTAGCCCATGACAAGCACTAGGTCAATGTTAGCTGTTACTACTGTTGTTATTTTGAGGAACTAATGATTGAACCTTAATGGTCTTCCATGCACTAGGCAAATGCTGTACCACTGAGTCACAGGCCAGCTCATTTGATGTTGAGATAGGGGTCTCACTAAGTTACCCAGGCTGGTTTCAAACTTGGCAGTCTGCCTGCCTCAGCCTCCTCACTAGCTGGGATGACAGGCATGGGCCACCACAACCAGCTGTTATTACCAATGACAATGGTTCTGGAATCTTCTGGGAATCTGAGAGAAAGCCATAGACTCACTCCCAGAAGTATGCAAGTATGCATGTATAATTCTTCAGGAGGACCTCAGTTAGGAACCATGGAGGTCAGAGAAAGACACACTCCAGTGTGCAGGACCAGCTGTGTAACTTTCAGGGCCAAGTGCAAAATGAAAATGCAATTACCTGTGTTCAAAAATTATTAAGAGTGGGGGCAGGGTGGTGCACACCTTTAAATCCTAGCACTGGAGAGGCTGAGATAAGAGGGGTTGTTGCAAGTTCAAGGCCAACATGGGCTACAGAGTGAGTTCCAGAATGGCCTGGGCTAGAGTTAAGACACAGCCTCAAAACAAAAACAAAAACAAAAACAAAACATTAAGAGCACAAGGGCTGCATGGGTGCTAGCTGGGCTGTGGCTGTACCAGGAGATCCCGCAGCAGGGTTGAGCAGGGCTGGCTGGGAAACTGAGGGAAGGCAGGGCACACCTCCTCTATTTGCCTGACGATCTTCTGGCAGTGTTACAAAAGGAGAAATAAACTATCTTTGCGTCCTACAGTTAGTCCAAAGGCAAGTGGTTAGCAGTTACAAACTTGGTCTAAGAGGAAACCAGGAAGGAGAGGCTGGGCTATGAGGGTTGACAGGAAACTCATTCTGAAGCCAGCTAGAACAAGACCCTGCCCATCCCTAGCTAAGAGGTTTCCAAATGGCTTTGAGCCTCGTTTTCAGGGATCCATTGATTTCTCTCTCTCCCTAGTCCAACCTTTACCTAACTTCAGTCACCTGGGTTAGCTCCTCTCACATTCTCATCTCCTACCTAGTTCTTACTTGTCACTTTAGACCTATCGAAGGAGTCCCCACTGGGTATCTCCTTGCAGATCCCTCAGGGACCTGTAAACTTGAATTGCCCACGACTGAACTACACCATGTCCCCCAAGTCTGTTGGTCCCTTGTACCCTGAATTAGTTACAAAGCTCCATCATCTACCCCACAGGGAAGCTGGGTGTAATCCCTAACTCATCACTGTCCTGTCCTTCCCTGCATTATCAATGGCTGAAGTTTATCTGTAGGAGCTGCCAAACGCAGCCCCAATGTACGACCTCTTCAGTGTCTATTTTTATTTCCGTAGTCCAGGACACTTACTTTTTCTGGGCTCTACAGTAACCCCTTCCCCGATCAGCCTGCAATCCCTCAACTACTCCACTGGACCAAGCTTTCTTTTCTCATTAAAGGTTGTTTCCTTGGGATGAGGAGATGGCTCAGTGGTTGGAGGCACTTGTTTCCAAAGCATAATGGCCTGGGTTCAATTCCCCAGTAACCACATAAAGCTCCATATACAAAGTGGTGCATGCATCTGGAGTTTGCAGTGGCAGGCAAGAGGCCCTGGCACACCCATTCATTCTCTCCCCTCTTCTCTCAAGTTAATAAGCTAAAAAAAGAAAAGAAAGCAAGCCGGACGTGGTAGCACACGCCTTTAATCCTAGCACTCAGCAGGCAGAGATTGGAGGATCACTGTGAGTTAGAGGCCACCCTGAGACTACAGAGTGAATTCCAGGTCAGCCAGGGCTAGAGTAAAAATTTACCTCAAAAAAAAAAAAAAAAAAAAAAGTAGTTTCTTTCAAAATCCTTCTTCCTATCGTTTGCTTAGTACTTTTGGTGCCCTCACCCATGGACACGTATTTTCCTAAGAAGTACTATAACCAGTAAAAACCACTTTGAACACTGATGGGGTTCAAACCCAGCGCCTTAAGCTTGATAGGTAAACTTTCTATGACGGAGCTACATAACCATTTCTCTCTATCACTTGTTTTCTCTGCTTCCCAGGACCAGCAGCCAGCTCATGCTTACCACTGTTTCAATGCGTAACTTCCGCACACACAGGAAATGAACATACCTATGGGAAAGCATTGATTGGTGCCTTAGAGAAAAGATCACTCACTTTGCATTTTTTCAGTCATGCTTCCCCAAATACTGGCTTACTTTTATAAAATATCAGGTCTGCCTCTTCCTGTTGAGGGGACAGACCCCAGCAGTAATGTATCTTGGCCAAAGTCATTTTGGGAAACTATGCCAAAATCCTGCCAGAGGTGTAAACAGAATCATGTTTGAGCTCACAGAAGCAGCAGTATTCGCTGCTAGAGTACCCCCCTGTTTTGGAGCCAGCCTGGGTGGGGGGAGGCAATGTGGGATGGGCTTCCAACTGAAGAGGGTGCCACAGAGTGAATAAAGGGTCTGCCTGGAGCAGCGGGCGGTAGAACAGTGGAGCTTTTCTAATCTGAGTGGGACCCCAGCACATTCATTCACACCCCACATTTCTCCTTGCCTATGTGGGCAGAATCAAAATCACGGCTTCCTTTTCATTGCCCTACGCTGTCACTGAGAACAACCAAGCAAAGGCAGCTAGACGGTTTATACCCTGAATGATCTGTCCTGCCACCGGGAACAGTTTATTGCAGTTTCTCTGTGAACTTGCTGACTGCCATTGGTTCAGAAGAACCTCGCTGTTTTAATAAGTCTGACTTCATTTCCCCTGACCATGAATACTTGGCGTGTGTGGGGGTTATATGATGTTTGAATGAAGTATTCACATTATTCTGACAATGGTACACAAGAAACACAATTCTGCCCCTCCTTTACTATAAAAGTAATTCACCCTTTTGGACAATTTAGAAAATATACAACATAAGCCGGGCGTGGTGGCTCACGCCTTTAATCCCAGCACTCGGGAGGCAGAGGTAGGAGGATCGCGGTGAGTTCGAGGCCATCCTGAGACTACATAGTGAATTCCAGGTCAGCCTGGGCTACAGTGAGACCCTACCTTGAAAAACCAAAAACAAACAAACAAAAAAAAAAAAAAAAAGAAAGAAAGAAAATACACAACATTGTGAAAGAAGCAATCACTTTCAACATCTTGGACTATTTCCTGCAAAGCCTTTTCCTATGCACAGACATTTTAAAAATCCCTTTTTTTCTCTTAATATTCTATTGTCATTATTTAATAGTTAACTTTCATTATTTTTTGTTTGTTTATTTCTCAAGGTAAGGTCTCACTCTAGCCCAGGCTGAATTGGACTTCACTATGTACTTTCAGGCTGGCCTCGAACTCACAGCAATCATCCTACCTCTGCCTCCCACATGTACCACTGCACCTGCCTTTTTAAAAAAATATTTTTTTACTAAATCACCTTTTTTGATTGTTGAGACAGATTCCAGACTAGCCTTGTTCTCATTGCGCAGCCCAGACTGGCAGAAAACTCAAGATCCCCCTGCCTCAGCTACCATAGTGCTGAGATTACAGGCGTGCACCGACCACACCTCCCCTTTATTATTACATTTTCATTGGAGAATACACCACAAAAGTAAACAGACGACTGGAGAGATGACTCAGCGGTTAAGGGCACTTCCTGCATGAGCATGAGGGCCTGAGGGGGCCTGAAGCCGTTCAAGTTTGAATCTCCAGATCCGGTGCAAACATGCCTGTAACCCAGTCCAGCAAGGGGAACAGCGACCAGGAGGTCACCCAGGTTTGCAAAAAGCTGTAAGTTCCAATATCACAAAGAGATTCTGGCTCTAACAAGAACGGGCGGAAGAGTGATGGAGTAAGACACCCAGCCCGCCGTAGGGTAAGCACCCACGATGCAGGTGAGAGCAGGGGTGCCACATGGGCACATACACATGCATACACCACACCAGCACGCACCATGGCACACATCCACAAGCAAAAAAACAAGCAAACGAGCAGAAAGGGATAGAGTTCACTGGTAAACATGCAGCTAGCATGCCCAAGGGCCTAGGTTCCAACCCCAGAAATTTATTCTATGACAGGATCTTCCAAAGCATGCCAGAAATACTTTAGTCCTTGGGTAAGAGTTGATAGAACCTAGAAGACAGGAAGGGCGGGGTCCAAACATTTATGATTGTTTCCCAGCTCAGAGCTCAGGACTCGTACAAGTGCCTTTTATTTCTTTTTCTATAACCCCCTTAGTGAAAAATGACTAATCAAAAGGAAAGCTTATGTAGAGGGAAAAGTCAGTTGGCTGTCTCTCTGGGTCCTATTTTAGTAGAAAAGTACAGTTGGCATGCCCTGAAGACTTGGTCATTTCCTTGGAAAAGTACACTTTCTATATTATAATTTACAATCATTCTCACACCAGCATCTCCATTTGGCAACAACTTTATATAGTAAAAAGGGCAGGTATCAACCACGCATGTTGGCACACAATTAATTATACTCTGTACTCTGGAGGTCAAGGTAGGAGGATATTGAGTTAAGGCCAGCTTGAGCCACACAGTGAAACCCTGTCTCAAAATAACAAAGGGGGGCTGGAGAGATGGCTTAGCAGTTAAGCGCTTGCCTGTGAAGCCTAAGGCACCCTGGTTCGAGGCTCGATTCCCCAGGACCCACGTTAGCCAGATGCACAAGGGGGCGCACGCATCTGGAGTTAGTTTGCAGTGGCTGGAGGCCCTGGCGTGCCCATTCTCTCTCTATCTGCCTCTTTCTCTGTGCCTGCCTCTTTCTCTGTCTGTCGCTCTCAAATAAATACATAAAAATGAACAAAATCTTTAAAAAAAAAAATAACAAAGGGACTGGGGAGATGGTTCAGTGCTTGCTGTTTAAGCATGAGGGTATAAGAGAGCCTGAGACTGCCTGAGTTTGATTCCCTAAGATCCTTAAAAAGCTGAGTGTGTTGGTGTTGGGCTGGAGAGATGGCTTAGCGGTTAAGGCCTGCGAAGCCTAAGAACCCAGGTTCAATTCCCCAGTACTCACATAAGTACATGTGCACATGATGCACAAGGTGGCACATGCG
The DNA here is from genome assembly GCA_036346955.1 of Dipus sagitta. Lineage (NCBI taxonomy): Eukaryota > Metazoa > Chordata > Mammalia > Rodentia > Dipodidae > Dipus > Dipus sagitta. Next base: position 42,191,688 of record CM070777.1, on the reverse strand, counting down.
TCTGCAGTTAGTTTGCAGTGGCTAGAGGCCATTGTGCAACCATTTTCTCTCCCCACCACAAAAAAATAAACATTAAAAAAACTGGGTGTGGCCATGCACTCCTCTCTAACCCCAGTCATGTTGAGAGTGGGACAGGGATGGGGGCACTGATCAAAACTGGCAGCACCCGGCTGAGGGAGATTCCATGTTAAGGAAATACCAGGAACAGTGACAGAGGAAGGCACCCAGTGTTCTCCTCTGGCCACGCACACACACGGTGCATGCATCTGCACACACATGTGCATATGCCACATAGCACACTACATACATGCTACACACACCCTCCCAAGCCTCCCCAAAAGGGGGTGAGGTGAGTGGAGATCATCTTCAGCATCCATGCATCTATCAAAAACTTTCATAAATGAAACTGGCACTTGCACTAAAAACACTTCCTGGACAAAGAAAATTTAGTGAGTCTTTCCTCAAAATCTGAGTTGATTTTATTATTTATTTTAATGTAGGGTCTCACTGTAGCCCAGGCTAACCTGGAATTCACTATGTAGTCTCAGGGTGACCTCGAACTCACAGCGATCCTCCTACCCCTGCCTCCGGAGTGCTGGGATTAAAGGCGTGTGCCACCACACCGGACTCTGAGTGGACTTTCAAAAAATATTTTTATTTGAGAGAAAGAGGCGCCAGGACCTCCAGCTACTGCAAACGACTCTAGATACATGTGCTACCATGTGCATCTGGCTTATGTGGGTATTGGGTAATCAAACCTGGGTCATTAGGCTTCGCTGGCAAGCACCTTAACTGCTAAGCCATCTCTCGAGCCCCTGACTTGATTTTATCAGCTCATTCCATCAACAGCATAGCTAGGTGATGGCACAGGGGCCATTAGCGCATCTGGCCTTTAGGGTCTTGAAACAAATCTTTCAAAGAAGTCTCCAGTCTTGTTTGGTTAGGAAACAAACTTTCTTCACAGGCATCCTGATCTGCTCCATGCTGACGCCATCAGGCCTCAGGAAGAAGTCTAAGTAGGGTGAAAAAAATCTGTAGGTTCAAATGGGCGGCTCCCCTATTCAGGCCTTTTACTTCCCTAGAAGGTTCCCTGAGCACAAACGGGTCGTTATCATAGAACCATCAGAAGAACAGAGCTGGCACAGCCCACACACCAACCTTCCTTACTGGTCACTGAAGGAAGTAACCCCGCCAAAGGCCAACACGATCCAGAGCAAATAACAGATACCATCTAGCTCACTTCCTGGTGCACTAGGGCAGGAGAGGGATAGAAGTATTGCAGAGCAAAGTGACAGAAGAAGGACATCCATCAGCCAGAGTCGGAAACTATGCCTTCACACTGACGTGGTAGTGTGCGAAATGAAATGCCCCCCATGGGCTCATGTGGTTTGAATACTTAGTGCCTGGCTGGTGGCAATGTGGGAAAGATGTGGGGCCTTGGGGAAGTGGACTCTTGCTGGAGGTGGTGGTCACTGGAAGGTGAGCCTTAGGCCTGTACAGTCCACCCTCTTTGCCAATGCTAGCTCACTCTTGCAGCTTTCTCCCAGCGGAGGTGACATGATGTGACGCCCCAGCTGTCTGCTCTGCCATGCTTTCCCTGCCATGATGAAACTTCCCCTTGACACTGTGAGCTGCTGTTTTCTTGCTTTAAGACCTTCACTGCTTGAGGCAACCTGAGAAACAGGGACATAGGCAGAGGCAGGACACTTGGCGCCGTAAGCTGCTTCTCGTCAGATAGTTTGCCCTAGCAACGAGAAGGCAACTGCAAAACTGTGCTGCCACTCAGCCCTGGTCATCCGTGAGATGAGCCCTCAAGCTGTCCTCTGTTACTGCTACAAGGCATGCCAGGACTCAGCTGCTTCTATGCTCAAATGAACGTAGCCACCGTGAGGTCAAGCAGGATGCTCAGCTTAAAATACACTGCTCAAAAACACTAAAACCTGGCTTGGGAGATGGCTCAGTGGTTAAAGGTGCTTGCTTGCAAAATCTGCTGGCCTGGGTTCGATTCCCCAGCACCTTCCATCTGGTAAAGCCAGATGTACAACATAGCACAGGCACCTGGAGTTTGTTGCACCAAGAAGCCCTGGGGCGTCCATACTGTCTCTCACAAATAAAAAAAAAAATAGGGCTGGAGAGATGGCTTAGCAGTTACAGACATTTGTCCACAAAGCCTGAGGACCCAGGTTCCATTCCCCAGTACCCACATAAGCCAGATGCACAAGGTGGCACATGTATTTGGAGTTCGTTTGCAGTGGCTGGAGGCTCTGGTGTAAGCTTTCTCTCTCTCTCTCTGCTTGCAAATACGTAAAAATATTTGGAAAAAAATAAAATATTAAAGTTGAGCACAGCAGAGGCTAGCCTTGGTCATCAGAGGACTAGCCTTAGTAACCTGATGATCTTGTCTTCTCAAGCAAGCAAAACAAAGAGTGGAGCCTGCTGGAGAGGGCAGTCTATGGTGGGATCCAGGAAGGTTTCAGACAACCCCAGTGATAATGGGCTACGGGGCTTCACTCAGCAAGTCCCAGGGGCAGCCGTAGTAGAGTCCCATGTCAAGTGGTGAGAGCACAGACTGGGGCGTCAGTGCTTCTCAGCACCAGCATCTCTCTCCTAGATGATGAACCCAGATTACGAGTCACATGTGGTGCTCTGGAAGGATCTGGTTTGGTCATCTGAAATGGCAGAATTTCTGCTCCTCACCAGAGATCCAGAGCTGGCTCCTGGCCAGTCCGAGCCAGGCAAGGTGGCCAGCAGAAAGTGTTCTCAGGTGCCAATGACACAGCACAGATTCTGCTCTCTAGCCTGTTCTGACCAGCTGTATTAAACCAAGCAAGCACACCTGCCTGTCTGAACTCAAATTCTTTCTCTGTAGAACAATGCATTATACTTACACTACCAAGATCCCTCAAGGTCAAATCCACAACTGTGTGTTTGTTTTTGTAGCCATGAAACTAATTAGAGGTTCTTTGGTTGAAAATGTAAAGTATGGAGTTGTCTAATTTTCTAAAACATTTATCAATCAAATGTTTGGAGAGCAGAAGGATGGGGAATGAGCCTAGGGCCCTGCACGTTAGTCAAGAACTCGACCCCAGAGCTACTACATACACATCCAGCTCAATTTTCAGAAAAGAATGAAAGTAAAGGGTCAGAGACACAGCTTTAGGGGGACAGCACTAGCCTACTATGTACGTACTAGGCGTGAGGTACAATGCCCATCATTGGAGGAAATAAAAAAGAATGAAGGGCTGGAGGGATGGCTTAGCAGTTGAGGTATTTGCCTGCAAAGCCAAAGGACCCAGGTTCGATTCCCCAGGACCCACGTTAGCCAGAAGCACAAGGGGGTGCATGTGTCTGGAGTTCATTTGCAGCAGGCTGGGGGCCCTGGCGTGCCCATTCTCTCTCTCTCCCCCTCTTTCTCTGTCAAATAAATAAATAAATAAAAATAAAATATTTAAAAAAGAGAATGAAGCCAGGCATGGTAGGTGCACACCTTTAATCCCAGCATCTGGAAGGCAGAGGCAGGATGATTGCTGTGAGTTCAAGGCCAGCCTGAGACTACACAGTGAATTCCAGGTCAGCCTGGGCTGGAGTGAAAAACCAAAAGAATCAAAATTAAAAAAAAAAAAAAAAGAATTAAAAACATAGAAAAAGGAGAAACCAAATCATAGTGGCATAGTTCTATAATCCCAACACTCTGGAGAGGCAAGAGGATCATGAGTTCAGGGCCAGACTGGGCAAGTAAGAGCCTGTATCAAACTAAAAATGACAGGGGGAGACACATTTCAACTTGAAACTCTCTTCATTCTTAAGATTAGCTAAGTAATGAATTCAGAGGGTTTGGGAGGAATAGAAAAGTACAAACTGCAAAACAGGAAATCCATTCTTGGCTGGCTGTCAAAAAAACCATGGGCTGGTGAAAATTCAATCCATTTTAATTCTTGCTCTCTTAAAAGTAATACTGTGAGAGACCTTGGGTTTAAACCAGTACCACAAAACAAAACTAACAGAGCCCTCAAATTAGTGAATAATTGAGATGTCTGTTACTAAAACAGAAAAGTTACTGTCCCCACCCCCAGCTTTAATCTCTCTTGTCCTGTCTCTGAAAGTGTGATGATTCTGCTCAGCCACATTTGCTGCTCTGTCCGTGTAGGTGGCTGGCATTGCCCTCACCTGCTCACCATCGTATCAAGAGAGACGGTGCTCAGCACTAAGTGAGACATCTCTACCACACCTTCCAAGGCTCAGGGACCACCACAGAAGAGGTGGCAAAAGAATGTAAGATCTGGGCCTGGAGTAATGGCTTAGCAGTTAAGGTGCCTGCCTGCAAAGGACCCAGGTTCGATTCCCCAGGACCCATGTGAAGCCAGATGCACAAGGTAGTGTAGGTGTCTTTAGTTTGCAGCAGCCAGAGACCCTGGCACACCTTCTTTCTATGTATGTATGTAATCTGTCTCTTTCTTTCTCTCAAATAATAAATAAAATTTTTTAAAAAAAGAATGTAAGATCCAAAGAAAGGGGAGAAGTGCATTGCAATACTGTCTTCCAAACACAAAGTGACCATGGTATTCATGACCTCACAGTGGCTGATGCTACCTACACAAGAGATGCATAACAAAAAATAATGACATCAAAGGAAAAGAGAGACTGGTTGGAAAGAAGGGACTGAAGGTGGTGGGCAAAGATCATGCTCAAGGTATACGTCTATATGTATGGAGGTTGTCAATAAAAACTTAACAATGGGCTGGAGAGATGGCTCAGCAGTTAAAGCATTTGCATGCAAACCCTAAGGACCCAGGTTCTATTCCCAGTACCCATGTAATCCAGATACACAAGGTGCCACATGCGTCTGGAGTTAATTTGCAGTGGCTAGAGGCCCTAGGGTGCCCATTCTCTTTCTCTATCAGCCTCTTTCTTTCTCTCTCAAATACATAAATAAAATATTAAAACATTTTTTTAAAAGTTAGAAATAAGCCGGGCATGATGGTGCACGCCTCTAATCCCAGCACTCAGGAGGCAGAGGTAGGAGGATCACCATGAGTTCAAGGACACCCTGAGACTATACAGTGAATTCCAGGTCAGCCTGAGCTACAGTGAGACCCTACCTCAAAAAACCAAAACCAAAACCAAAACAAAAGTTAAAAACAATTTAAAGAGAGAGAAACATGGTATGTGTGGTTCACATCTTTAATCTTAGCACTTAAGAGACTGAGGTAGGAGGATCACCTTATTTCAGACCAGCCTGGGCTGCAGAGTGAGTTCTGATCAGCCTGGGCTAAAGTGGGATCCTACCTCAAAAACCCACAATCTCACTTTATTTTTCAGGATGGCCCCAAAGTCCTAACATCAAGTGATCCCCTCCACCTGGAACCTCAATCCCCCCAAGGAGCAGGGACCACATGTGCACACTATGTCTGGCAATTTTTAAAAAAAGGTCAAACATAGCCTTACATTACAACCCTATGCGTAACAACCGCTTCTCTCCACACAGTCTCTTGAACTTACAGATACCCATTTTAACACTGTGACTCCTCCAGTGTCTCGCCTGCACCAGGTACTCAAATAGTTAAGGAAAAAGCAAGAAAGGCACTTACCAGTCTCTTCAGGCATCAAACTACAGGGCACCGTTTATACATCTTAGGACAACAACCACATTTTTAAGTAGGCATTATCTAGAGCTAGGAGAGCTTAGGAAATGGAGCTTTTTAAACACTGGAGCCAAATTTCCATAGAAAGCAGAAAAATAATTTATTCCAAAAGATGGCAGGAGAGATTCATCCTGAAAATATAGTTTGGTGTGAATCTGCTGGGGTAGAAGGCTCTGAGCATGCTGGCCTGCCTGCTCCACGGAGTCTCATTTGTCTTGCAGCCATTCTGAAACACACTGCTGACCCTCGTGTTATGAGCTGGCAGGAGCGATCTTCAAAGCCACGGGTTCCAAGGCAGGAGGACCAGGTTTCTCCGAACAGCACCGCTGTGTGAGAAGAATGCAGCACATCTGGTAGAGTCGGCTAAGGAGGCACATCATTCGTCAAAGTGTTAAAAAAGTGAAGGGAAAATACTGCACTGCAGAGTTCAATCTTCAAGTGTCACGTGAACGTTTTAAGGCAGCTAAAGCCCAAAGCGGGCCACCACAGAAGGTGGTTTGGAATCGGAGGTGATTTTGCATCTAGAAGGCATTCTCTTTGTGACCTGCAAAACAAAAGAGTTCAAGTAACTCAAGGTTCTCAAGCACCTACACCCTCAATGCTGCCTTGCTTTTTGTTTTGTTTATTGGTTTTTTGTTTTTTTTTTTGAGGTAGGGTCCCACTCTAGCCCAGGCCAACCTGGGACTTACTCTGTAGTCCCAGGCTAGCCTTGAACTCACAGCGAACCTCTTACCTCTGCCTCCCAAGTGCTGGGATCAAAGGCATGCACCACCACATCCAGCTTGCTTCTTTGTGTTTTTTAAAAAATATTTTAATTTATTTGTAAGCAGAGGGAAATAGAGAATAGGCACACCAAGGCCTCTTGACACCAACCTCAGACTTGCAAACGAACTCCATACACATGTACCACTTTGTACATCTGGCTTTATATGGGTACTAGGGAGTCGAACCCTGGCTGTTAGGCTTTGCGAGCAAGAGCCTCTAATCACTGAGGCATCTCACCAACCCCCTCATTCCTTCTTTCACAGAGCAAAAAGTAGCAAGCCTGGTAATGCAAGCCTTACACCCCAACTACTACTCAGGAGGCTGAGACAGAGGGATCACATGATCAAGGCCTGCCTGGGCTACAGAGTAAATTTACAGCCAGCCTAGACAACTAGTGAGATGCTGTCTCAAAGTGAAAGTAAATGTAAAAGAGGAATTGGGGGTGGGGTGCTAAGGAAATGGCTCAGCAGTTAAAGGTATTTGCTTACAAAGACTGCCAGCCGGGATTCAATTTCCCAGCTACCATGAAAAGTCAAACAGGCATTTCTTTGCAACAATGAGAAACCCTGGTTCATCCATACACACATACAAGTACATATGTATACACACACACACAAATAATGAATGAATGAATGAATAGTACCCAACATTATTTTTAGAGCATAATGAAGGAAGGAAGGAGGGAGGGAGTGGAGAGAGAGCAAAAAGAGGCAAGGGAGGGAGGGAATATATTTAACATCAAGAAAGTTAATCAAGGCCAGGTATGAAGGCACACACCTTTAATCCCAGCACTGGGGAGGCAGAGGTAGGAGGATCGCCATGAGTTCAAGGTCACCCTGAGACTAGTGAATTCCAGGTCAGCCTGGGTTAAAGCAAGACCCTACCTCGAAAAACCAAAAAAAAAAAAAAAAAAAAAAAAAAAAAAGAGGAGGAAGGAAGGAAGGAAGGAAATAAGGGAGGGGAAGGGAAGGGCTCACCTCAGGAGGATGGAGAGTGTGAGGACGGCGTGAGCTATGTTACATAGTAAGACCCTGCCTCACCTTCTCCAGCTCAAGAAAAAGAAAGGAAACCACCAGGCCTGTACTCTAGAACAAGCTCCTCAATCCTTGCCTGAAGAAGGGCTCACCTGGTAGGTGTGGGTAGGTGACCAGTAAGTCCAATTACCAAGGACACTACCGAGCTATCACAATGCAGGATGACAATGTGGTACATTGGTACCCCCAATATGGTACAAAAAACTGGAAGTATGGGGCTGGAGATGGCTTAGTGGTTAAGGCACTTGCCTGCGAAGCCTATGGACCCATGTTCGACTCCCTAGAACCCATGTAAGCCAGATGCACAAGGTGGCACTTGCACCTGGAGTTTGTTTGCTGTGGCTAGAGGCCCTGGTGCAACCATTCTCTTCCCCCCTCTCTCAATAAGTAAGTAAAAATTAAAAAAAAAAAAAAAAAAACAGGAAGTATGAAGCTAAAATGATGGAGTTGGATTGGAATGAGTTTCTGTGGGTTTCTTCCCTTCCTGTCTCACAGCCAGACAGTCGGTTACCAATAAGGACAACCTCAGCTCTCTTCTACTGGACTCCTAAGGAGTCCGCTCCTTGTCTTGTTTTCAGTACTTCAAGCTGCATTCTAGGTCGCTCCTCATTCTGGTTACCACACATACAGATGGCAAATGACAATTTTTTTTTTAGTAGCTTAAACCTACTACATCCCCCATGTAAAGCTGGCAGATATTAAAAGTAAAAGTTTCCACACACTGAACTGCTCACAGTGGTTGCATCAAGTCCTTTATATAAATGGAATACTGGTGGGGCTGGGGAAATGGCTCAGTGGTTAAAGGTGCTTTCATGCAAACCCTGCCAGTCTGGGTTTGATTCCCCAGTATCCTAGTAAATCCAGATGCACAAAGTGGCACATGTATCTGGAGTTCGTCTGCAGTGGGAAGAGGCCCTGGCGTGCCAATTATCTTTCTGTCTCTCAAAGACATAAATAAAAATATATTTTGGGCCTCAGTGAAAGCAACCATTAAGGTTGGATCCCATGAAGGCAGGGTATTGGCAAGTAAAATGCATTCGGCTCAAGATGTAATGAGAGGCAGACCTGGGAGAGGAATTCTGTGAAATGATACATTCTTAATAGCCTGGGGTCCTGTGTTCAAGTCCCAGCACAGCAAAAAAACAAAGAAAAGCAAATTATTCAATAACTGTTTTAACAATGTATTAGGAAAGTAACATAGGGCCAAGGGGTGGCAATTAGCAGAGACACATACTTCTTATCTCCAAGACTCATTATGTCTTGTACTCTGGGACTGGGGAGATGGTTCAGTGGGTAAACTGCTTGCTGTGCAGGCATATGGACCTGAGTTTCCACAGACCCACACACTCATATAGAAGCTGGGTATAGCGGCGAGTACCTGCAAGCCCAGCACTGGGGGACAGACACAGCAAGAGCCCTGGGCTTACTGGCTGGCTAGTCTAGCAGAATCAGTGAGCTGTGTGTTCAGTGAGACCCTGTTTCAAAAAAATAAGGTAGATGAGCCGGGCGTGGTGGCGCACACCTTTAATCCCAGCACTCGGGAGGCAGAGGTAGGAGGATCACTGTGGGTTTGAGGCCACCCTGAGACTACATAGTAAATTCCAGGTCAGCCTGAGCCAGAGTGAGACCCTATCTCGGAAAAAAAAAAAAAAAAAGGTGAAGAACGATTGAGGACAGACTCTGGCTTCTACATACAAATACACATACATGTACTCGTACGTCCTCACATATAAGCCTTCACTTTTGAAAAGTCACAAACAAGGGGCAATTTTCACTCGACCTCAATGTCAGTTTAACAGCAAGTTAGTCTTGTGTTAGATGGCATGGCCTATACCATCTTTCATTCCCACCAGGACCATATGGAAATGCCCACTTCCCACAGCTGGATTTTGCCTTCAGGATTTTATCTTTGCCCAAAGAAGTTCTGATTTTCTGTTTTATATATATGTAGGTATGTATACACACACAGTTTTTTGGTTTTGTTTTCATTTTTTTGAACAGGATTACACTCTAGCCCAGGCTCATCTGGAGCTCACTCTGTAGGCCAGGCTAAACTTGAGCTCATGTTGACCCTCTTGCCTCAGCCTCAAGCCTCAGCCTCACAAGTGCTAGGATTCAAGGTGTGTGTCCTCATGCATGGCTCATATATAGTTTTCTTTCTTTCTTTCTTTCTTTCTTTTTTTTTTTTTGCTCATATATTTTTTACCTGCTTCTTTTCTTTTCCTTTCTTTCTGCCTTTCCTTCTTTCTTTCTAAGTTTAGAGATTTTATTAGATCAAGAGAAGGAGAGAGGAGAGACTAGAAAGAGTTCCTACCCATGAAAGGGCAGGAGGGGCTGAAGCCCCTGTTTTTCCTTAAATATTTTTATTTGAGAGAGAAGGAGAGTATGGGCGTGCCAGGGCCTCTTGCTGCTATAAATGAACTCCAGGTGCCTGCACTACTTTTTGTACCTGGCTTTACATGGATACTGGAGCATCAAACCTGGGCCAGGAGGCTTTGTAAGCAAGTGCCTTTAACCACTGAGCTATCTCCCCAGGCCCATTCTCATTAAGTTCTCTTGTCTTTGACTCACTCCTTGTTTTTTTTTTTTTTTTTTTTTTTTTTTGGTTTGTCAAGGTACAGTCTCACTCCTCTAGCCCAGGCTGACCTGGAATTCACTATGTAGTCTCAGCGGGTGGCCTCAAACTGACAGTGATACTCCTACCTCTGCCTCCTGAGTGCTGGAACTAAAGGTGTGTGCTACCACGCCTGGCCTCACTCACTCAAGTTACAGTACTGCCAGAGGAGATTGTGGCTTAAAGCGGAGATCTTCATTTCCTTCCCTGCCAGTAAGAGAACTGGGTTCTCTGATACCAAGTAATGCTAAGCAGGTGGAGGTGCAGAGGTTTAATCTGTCCATTCTTTTCAGTCTCATGCTGTCCTGACTCACTCCTAGTATTTGCCTTCCTTTCTTCCTTCCCTCTCTTCTTCCCTCCCTCCCTCCCTGTGCTGTGGCCATCATCCATGTGTTTACATACTGCTAAACACCTGGACGTTTCGCTACTTCATAATCACTTGGACTGTCAAGGATCTCTTTCGTGTATGGAGGAGCTAAACAGCACTTGCAGATGAAAGGTTGAGCTAGGCCCATTCTGTTTATTGTCCCCAAATCAGTGATCAGCCCATCTCTGTGAGCTCAGAAGATGTCCACAGGACAGTCACATCAGGACTGCTGTCCTCGCTGATGGGCACTATCTATGGCCTAGAGGGAGGGTGCTGCTGGTGGTGAAACCTCCTTGGAGTAGACTTGGCTTCTAACCCTGTGTCTGGAAGTTAGCTGGGTTACCACACCATAGTTAAATGGGTTATAACCATAATTCTATAGGGAATAGAGTCTATTTTATTATAAAGCCTGGGGCGAGAGGCATAGAGGATACTATAATTAGCCCTTGGTCCCATGGGAAATGTTTTCTGTGCATTCTAAAAATATCTGAGGGCTGGAGAGATAGCTTAGTGGTTAAGGCACTTGCCTGCAAAGCCTAAGAATTCAGGTTCGATTCCCCAGTACCCAGGTAAGCCAGATGCACAAGGTAGCACACGTGTCTGGAGTTTGTAGTGGCTAGAGGCCCTGGTGTGCCCGTTCTCTTTCTTTCTATCTCCCTTCCACCTTGTCTCTCAAATAAATAAATAAATAAATAAAATACTTAAAAATATTTATGGGGCTAGAAAGATGACTCAGCAGTTAAAGACTCCTGCTTGTAAAGCCTAGTAGTCCGGGTTTGATTTCCCAGTACCCGCACAAAATGGTGTATGTGTCTGGAATTCATTTTCAGTGGCAGGACACACCCATATTCATTCTCTCTCTCTCTCTCTCTCTCTCTCTCTCTCACACACACACACACACACACACACAAATAACTCAAATAAACAAGCATTAAAAAAAAATTAAGGCCAGGCGTGGTGGCACACACCTTTAATCCCAGCACTTGGGAGGCATAGGTAGGAGGATCACTTTGAGTTCAAGGCCAGCCTGGGATTGCAGAGTGAGATCCAAGTCAGCCTGGGCTAGAATGAGACCTGAGCTCCCCCCCAACAACAACAACAACAAAAAAAAAAAAAGAAAGAAACACTTAAAGCCGGTTATGTCCAGCTCTCCACCTTGGCCTTCAAGGCCTTCCTAGTTTCCCCCTAAAGCACGTTTCTTTCTTCCGCCACTCTGCTCAGTGATGTGGTGATTTTAGCCCGGCTATTTTCATGTTCTTGACCCAATTAGTTTACTTGGTCTTTCCTGCCTCTCATGGCTCTACTGTACTTAGTAATTTAGAAAGCAGATCAGCAAACACACTGCATGAGTGTTCCTGTGCCACCCTACCTCAGCTCACCCCTTCTCTTAGTCTTCCTGTGGCGTCTCTGCCAGGGCCCAGATGGCCATGAACTATAGTGCTCCCGTTCTTGGCTACTTTAGTCCAAAATGTTAGGGATTTCTTCCATCCCTAACTCTCAAGTTTTTGCCACTTGTTTGGTCCAGTGTCTTGAGCTGTTAGATATTTTCACCCTTGAGTTGGCTTACTTCTTAAAGTCAACTTCCCATCAGACATACCTTTCTACATTAAAGTGAAGACACAATTAGTTTACAAATCATCTAAAACAGAAAAAAATAAAAAAGGATTAAAAACTAAACCTAACATGCATATCTTTCAAGGGATACATTCATGCTAGAGCCCTTGCTTGCCTGCTCGGGTCCCTAGGTCTGATCTCATGAGAAGAAAAATATATTCATATACCCCTTCCTAGTATTTTTTAAGCAACAACAACAAAATGATTTGAGAGAGAAAGAGAATGTGGGCGCACCAGGGCTTCCTCCACTTTGCAAATAAAGTGCCTTTACCTGCTGAGCCATCTCCCTAGATCCCTTCCTAGTATCTTTATGTTCTCTTCATTCTTAGTTTTGTTTGATGGTAACTTTAGGAACTCTCTTGTTTTATAAATGAAAACATAAATCTTTTGAATGGCTTCATATCAGAGAGGCAGGTAAAAAAAAAAAAATGAGTCTGCTGGCATGGTGGCGCATGCCTTTAATGCCAGCACTCGGGAGGCAGAGGTAGGAGGACTGCTGTGAGTTCGAGGCCACCCTGAGACTACATAGTGAATTCCAGGTCAGCCTGAGCTAGAGTGAGACCCTACCTAGAAAAACAAAACACAACAACAACAAAAAATTTAAAAGGCTAGAGAGATGGCTTAGTGGTTAAGGAAGTTGCCTGAGAAGCCTAAGTTCCACATATCCAGAAACACAGCAATGCAAGTGCGCAAAGTCACACATGTGCACAGGGGGCGCATGTGCATGTGTCTGGAGTTTGGAGTGGCTGAAGGCCCTGGCGTGCCAATTCTCTCTCATTTAAAAAATAAATAAATAAAAAGCTGGGCGTGGTGGCACACGCCTTTAATCCCAGCCCTCGGGAGGCAGAGGTAGGAAGATCACCATGAGGTCGAAGCCACCCTGAGACTACATAGTGAAGTCCAGGTCAGCCTGAGCTAGAGTAAGACCCTACCTCGAAACACCCCCAAAAAAAAAAAAAAAATAATAATAATAATAATAAAATAAATGAATTAAAAGGCTAGAGAGATGGCTCAACAGTTAAGTCACTTGCCTACAAAGCCTAACAACTAGGATTCAATTCCCCAGTACCTACATAAAGTCAGTCACAAAGTGGTACATGCATCTGGAGTTCTTTTGCAGGGGCTAGAGGCCCTGGTGCACCCCTTCTCTCTATCTTCCCACCCCTGCTTATAAAAAAACAAATAAATAAAAAATTGTATGTATGTATGTGGAAAATCAAAACTTCTTTAGAGAAAGACAAAACCTTGAGGGAAAATCCAACAGGCTAACTAAGACCTGTCAGGCTGGCTTTGCCGTACACTGCTGGTAGGAATGCAAAATGAAATAGTCCCTCCTGCAAAGAATGCAGCAGCCTCAAGAAAAGTGGAGTAGGGTTTAATCCTGAGTAATCTATCCTAAAGGTCACCAGCAAGACCACACAATTGCCATCACGCATAAGATGGTACTGCAGCCCAGCATGGTGATGCACATAATAGCAGTTGTGAGACGGAAGCAGGAGAATCACCCCAAGTTCAAGACTATTGTGAACCTCATAATGAGTTCACAGCCACCCTGAGCTATACTGAGACCTCACACACACACACACACACACACACACACACAAAAAAAAAAAAAAAAAAAAAAGGTAAAAGGGAGCCCAGCACTTGGGAGGCAGAAGCAGAAGGATCACAGTGAGTTCAAGGCCTCCCTGAAATGACATAGTGAATTCCCAGTCAGCCTGGGCTAGAACAAGATCCTACCTTAAAAAAACGACAACAAAAAAGGTAAAAGGGATATAGGTAGCACTTGCCTGGTGTATTTAAGGCCTTGGGTTCAATCCCCAGTGCCATGCAAATTTCTATTTAACTAATTCATGTATACATATATATGTATATACATAATGGTATGGTATCAACAGATGAGGAGGACTGGGGAGATGGCTCAGAAGATAAAACACTTGCCACACAAGTGTGAATACCTGAGTTTGGATCCACAGAAAAACTGTACACTATAGGGAGTGTTTGTAATCCCAGTCACCTATTGCAAGATGGGAGGCAGGGATAGGAGAATCTCCCCCAAGCTGGAGGGCCAGCTAGTCTGAAAACACAGTGGTGAACAATGAGGGACCTTGCCTCTAACAAGGTCAAAGAGGATGCACATCATTACATGTGACCATACCACATGCACCAGGAAATAAAAAAAGATGGGGAACAACCTGGGGGGGGGGAGTATGTATGTATGCATCTATGTATGTATGTATGTTTTCCTCTATGGTTAGTGACTCAAAACTTCCTCCAAAAGGCAGGTCACAGAAACTAGAAATTCTCTTCTCCAAGGTAGGTCACAGAAAACTCTATAGTCTTCCCATCTTTCAGTCTTGTATTAGAAATGCAACAACAGGGCTAGAGAGGTGGCTTAACAGTTAAGGAGTTTGCCCGCGAAGCCTAAGGACTCATGGTCAACTCTCCAGGTCCCACATAAGCCAGACGTACAATGTGACACAAGCACAGAAGGTCACACATGTGCACAAGAGGGCACATGCATCTGGAGTTTGATTACAGTGGCTGGAGGCCCAGGCATGGCGATTCTCTCCTCTCCCCTTCTCTCTGATAAAAAACAATAACAATAAAAAAAAGAAATACAACAACACCTTCATAAAAAGGTCACAGGACAGGTTTTGGGGAGCTCCCAAATAAGCCCAATACATGGAGATTCCTGGAGGGTAGACAGTGGGTCCTTCCCACAGCTTGCCTTGTCCTGTGCATATCTTCATCTGTGCCCTTTCTAAAAATCCATTGAAATAAGCCGGCTAACAGGTTTCACGAGGTTCTGGAAACTATTCAAATCCAACCTGAGGAGGTAGCTGGCTGGTAGATCAAAAGCACAAGTAAAACCACCTGGGGCTGGCAACCAGCATGTAAAAGTGGGCACTTCCTGTGCGATCTGATACTCTCTCCAGGAAGATGTTATCTGAAGTATATCAGAGGACACTCTGATGTGATCCACACAATGTTTGCTTACTTGGTGTGTAAAGACCTTACTTCCTGACCTATCTAAGGTGAGAAATTATCTGTGTTGTGAGACAGCAGCAGAAGAAACTGCATTGGAATTGGTCTTTCGATACCCCAAAATGACGTCAGTGTCTGTAGAAAGAAATAATGAAAGCGTCTACTCAGCCACGGTGACACATGCCTTTAATTCCAGCACTTGTGAGGTTGAGGCCAGCCTGAGCTACAGAGTGAGTTCTAGATCAGCAGGGCTAGAGGAAGAACATGCCTTCAAAGGAAGGCAGGAATGGAGGGAGGGAAGAAGGAAGAAAGAAGAGGTATCTAGATGCTGATAATCATTGCTAGCACTCTGGTGACTATAGGCAGAGATGGGTGGGGGACCCTACTCCCACGTGGGCTCCCTACCCCCTCCTGCCTTCCACATGGCAGGAGCTCTCTGTACTTTCCTTTTCTTCTCTTAATCTAATAAAGTCTCTCTCAACCTTAAAAAAATGTGGGGCTAGAGAGAGATGGCTTAGTGGTTAAGGCACTTGCTTACAAAGCCTAAGGACCCAGGTTTGATTCCCCAGTACCCTGGCACATGCATCTGGAATTCGTTTGCAGTGGCTGGGGGCCTGGCATGCCCATTCTCCCTTTCTATCTTCCTCTCTCTTCCTTCCTCCCTCCCTCTCTCAAATAAATTTTGTTTTGTTTTGTTTTTTAAGGTAGAGAGTTTCACTCTAGTCCAGGCTAACCTTTATGTAGTATGACTACTATGTAGTCTCAGGGTGGCCTCGAACTGACAGTGATGATCCTACCTCTGCCTCCTGAGTGCTGGGATTAAAGGCGTGAGCCACCACGCCCAGCAAAATAAAATATTTTTTAAATGTAACAAATAAAGAGAAATTGCTGACTTATACACAAAAGAAACTAATTTAATCTAACTGTATACCAAATTGGCCACATAACCATGAGAAAAAGTGTTATTTTAAACAACTTCAAAATAGTACTTTGGGGGCTGAGGAGATGACTCAGCAGTTAAAGAGGCTGGACTGCAAAAGCCAGCTGGCTAAGGTTCAATTCCCCAGCACTCACGTGAAGATAGACATTCATCCGCAATGACAAGAGATTCAGGCGCACATGCATGCGCACACGCATTTTTAAAAACTTTAAACTCTGAGAGAAAACCAAGGCAAACACCTGAGCTGATGGATGGCAGCATTCACGTGAAAGGTCAAAGGTCTAGTTACCTCAATGCCTGGGCACTGTGAAGCACGTCTTCCTCGTCAAGGCCAGTGGTACTGCAGGTACCAGATGGTTTCATTTTTCAATTGTGGTCCAAAGAGAGGGTTGAGCTGGGCCAGGATTGCAATCAGCCAACTAAAGCATTGACAGGGAGAAGAACAGCAAATAGGGCTGAAATCAACTAGAACACGATCATTTTCATATAGGATGGGAAAAGGTGTTAATAAAACTTAAATCTATTCCACTTGGACCAATCCTTTAATAAACATCCTGCCTGGGAATAAGAAACTACTTCCCAGAACATATTTTGCTTCATTTTGAGACACAGCCACAGGCCCTGAGGTGTTGTTATCACAGGGTGTCTTTGTCTTGTGCCCATGACTTGATTACTTTGCCAAGTATCTGAGATTTCCCAAGTACATAGTATCTATACCATTAAGGCTTTTTTTAAAAAAAAGAATTATTATGATTTGCAAGGCCAGGGAAGATAGGTTTTATCTTATTTAGTCTCAGCCCATCTGTCTTCAGGGGTCCAACTGAGGTCTGACTTCAGCTCCTAGGCTCTCTGTGCACTGACACACGGGCTCCTCTTCTGTCATCTCATTACTCCAAACTAAGTAAAATATTCTGTGGGTCCTCACACTATGTAAAACATTTTGTGGGTGCTAGCAGAGCAGACTCAAATAGGTTTGTGGTTCACTTCAGAATCTAAGTAACAAGGAATACCGTATGTATGTATACATGCATGTATTTATTTGCAAAGAAAGAGAGAAAATGGCCACTTCAGAGTCTTTTGGCTCTGCAAATGAATTGCATCTGGCTTTATGTGGGTAATGGGGAGTTGGACCTGGGCTGGCAGGCTTTGTAAGCAAGTACCTATTTTATTTATTTTATTTTACTTATTATTTATTTATTGGAGACAGAGAATGATTGGGCATACCAGGGCCTCCAGCCACTGAAAACGAACTCCAGACACATGCACCACCATGTGCATCTGGCTTATGTGGGTACTGGGGAATTGAACCTGAGGTCCTTAGTCTTCACATGCACCTTAACCACTAAGCCATCTCTCCAGCTCCCCATTACTGAATTTTAATTCTTAAACAGAGGTCATTATTGTTCAGCCTGTGGTGGGAACTGTTAATTGGAAGCCTCCCCTGAGATCTCTCTGCCCAGGGACACTCAAACCGTAACTGTCCCTTAGGGGCTTCTCCAGTCTTTTCTGCCTGGCTTGATGTTCTATGGATCGTCTGCTGCTTATCATTTCTTCTCTTACTTTCGCTCATTATATCCCTAATAAATAAACTGTCACTTACTCAATACCAACAGCACAGCTCACAGACTGAGACGGCTCAGAGGTTAAAAGGCACTTGTGGGGTCAGATGCACAAGATGACGCACGTGCATGAGGCGGCACACATCTGGAGTTCGGTTGCAGTGGCTGGAGGCCCTGGCACGCCAGTATTCTCTCCCTCTCTCTCTCTTTCCTTCTCTCATAAAAAAGGCCAGTCTGTTGGGCTTGTCTCAAAAACCTAATTTAGGAGTGGGGGCAGACAGTGTGGAGAATGATGTTTACCTTTTAAGCTGTTCTCAAGGACACAATGTCTTCAAGCCCTGGGCTGTAAACATGCTTGGGTCTGAGATTGGAGGGTGGCTTACCCAGGCCGCTCTCAACAAGCTGTCACAGTGCATGACAATTCACCAATATAACTTATATTACAGCCTCTGCATAACAGACTAGAGAGGAAGTACAATAGTGACTCATTGTAGTGCTTAGAAGCAGAAACAACACAAAGCTATCTCACATTTTCTTTTACACTGTTCAGAAAGTTTTGAATAAATATTTTTCTACCTGATACAGTGAACCTTATGTCCAATGACATCTGACAACCATAGAACTAAGCAAGACGGAAGCACAGAAGGAAGGGAAAGGCCGTATGCAAATGTCTGCTGTGCAACCTGTCTGTTTTACCTACTGAACAAATGTTTCATGAGTAAGTTCCAGGCCCCAGGAGCACAATGGAGAAGATGAAATGCTCCCATCCTCACAGAGATTATATAATATGAGACACTAAGTACTAAGCAGGAAGTAAAGCAGAGGAAGAGAACAGAAATAGCCAGGGGGGATTCTTGGTGAGATGGCAGGGGAAGCAGCTGACTGAAGAAACCAAATGTAGCAGAAACCAGTCTTTAGTTCCCATTCAAAATACAGATGACAGAGTGAGTTCCAGGTCAGCCTGAGCTAGAGTGACAACCGACCTCGAAAACCCAAAGAAAGAAAGAAAGAGATAGAAAGGGCTGGAGGGATGGCTTCCTGGTTAAGGCGTTTACCTGCAAAGCCAAAGGACCCAGGTTCGATTCCCCAGGACCCACATTAGCCAGATGCACAAGGGGGCACATGCATCTAGAATTCGTTTGCAGTGGCTCAAGGCCGTGGCATGCCCTGCTCTCTCTCTCTCTCTCTCCCCCTCTTTCTCTGTCAAATTAATTAATTAAATTAAATATATATATAAAACGAAAAAAGCAGAGATGGAGGTATAAGGGTAAAAAAAAGTAGCCTCACCTCCACCTGCTACTCTGGGAAGATGAAGTTTAGCGACATTATTTCAAGCTGCATGGAGTTTAGGGGGGGTGTCTTCTAAGGCAAAGGAGACAGATGGCTCTTTTTAAGCCCCCTGTAGGAGGCTGGCGAGACAGCTCAGAGGTTAAAGCTTGCAAAGCCTGACAGCCTGGGTTTGTCTCCCCAGTACTCACAGCAAGCCAGATGCACAAAGTGCTGCATGCGTCTGGAGTTCATGTGCAGTGGCAAGAAGCCCTGGCATGCCCATCCTCTCTGCCTCTCTGCTTGCAAATAAAGCAGAATTCAGTAAATAAATCCCCTTGTAGGAAGGAAAACTAGTCAAACCCAAGCAGGCCATTATCAACTTGTGTCTCTTCTTCCACTTGTCACCATTTTTGGACTCTTTCCAATCCAAGGGTCACAAGGCCAATGCTGACCACCAGCGAAGAGACTGCTGGGAACGAGGCAGCACCGACTCAGAAGCTGGAGCTGGTGCCTGCACAGGGGAGACACTTGCCTTCCCCAACCCACAAAGGTGGTTATGTGACAGGAAACATTATACCTGAGGAAATCAGGCCAAAACAGACATTCGAGCTGACTCACTTTATAAACAAAAAGCTAATTCAGATGAGAGCCTCTGATCTACCCTTAGCACTAAGCTATTAAACACAAATACAATACCAAGACTTGCAGTCTGAGTTAATACAAAAAGAAGAGGAGGAAGGCACAGACAGGCACAATGAAAAGCTCTGTGGCCAAAGGATCATGGAAAATTCCACCCAAACCCAGGATTTCCCCACCCCAGCAGGCAACGCCGGCTTCATAAGAGGTAGAGCGAACAGGCTTACCAAATACAAAACACACCCAGAACCTACACTGTTCCGGACAGCGTTTAGACAGTACAGAGTAAAAACACCACCTCCTAGCACTGAGGGGATGGAGGGGGCGTAGGAACCATTCTCAGCCTCAGCTACACCCCAGTATCCAGGAGTTCTGAACGTCCTTGAGAGAGGTGGAAAGCCAGAGAAAATTAGGGGCTGTGGGAAGGGAAAGGAGTCCTTCACCCTGGAGTCTAAATTCTCTCACCAGCTGAGGGTCAAGGACTTCAGCACAATTAACAAAATTTGCTGTGAAGACTGCCGACATAGAGACAATATTCCTTTCAGGTAAGAATATTAAAACAGCGGCAATGAGCTATGAACTATAAAGTTTCCAAAAAGTTGCTGCTCCTACTTCAAGCATCCTACACATCTGACTGACTGATTAGAACTTCTGGGATTGTGGAGAGATGGAATGTTACAAGTTTAGGGCCAAATTACTTCAGGGTGTCTTTAGTCCCCTTACCAGTCATTCACTGCCCACCCCTGTGCTTACCCTAACCCTCCTTGTGACTATCAAGTAAAACCTTTTGGAATGGACTAACAGACGACTACCTTCCACCAACCCACAGACTAAGAATGTCATCAGAAGCTGGGCATGGTGGTGCACACCTTTAATCCAGCACTCTCAGGAGGCAAAGGTAGGAAGATCACCGTGAGTTCGAGGCCATCCTGAGACTACATAGTGAATTCCAGGTCAGCCTAGGTTAGAGTGAGACCCTACCTTGAAGAAAAACAAAACACAAGAATGTCATCAGAAAGCAGCTGAGGCCTACAACAGATTGTCCCGCTTGCTGTAACCTGCCTACCTGATCTTTCCTTCAATGGATTTGAAAAGTATCTTGAGCTATGACTCTCTTTGTTGTTACAGTGTTGGAACATGAAATGTGGGTTAACTTGTGTCCCTGGGCCATGGTCCCTCATATGTGGTTCTAGAATAAAGTCTTAAATCATTTTGAGGTGAGAACTGTGGGGACTTTTTTTTCCCAAGCTACTAACAGTTGCTGTAACCAACGTAGCCTCCCCTCCCCCCAAACAATCCACCGTCACTGGCGGTGTCACCTGCACTGCCATCAGCTACCAGGGCAGGGCCCATGTCCCCCACTGTCCAGCCTCTCCTCCTCAAGTGGATGCTGGTGGGTATTTTCTAGGTATTTAGACCTTTTTTGTTTCAGCTGATGGTCCATTGGTTTTATTCTGAGCTGGATCTGAGATTATTTGATTTTTAGGGTTCTATTTGTTGGACACCTTGCTCTGGCTTGCTTTCAAAGTATTCAGTTTAAGGTGTCCATTTTGTTTGCTTGGAAAGCATTTTGCTTTCAGTCCGAGTCACTCCAGCTGGTTTACGTTTGATAACTGTGTTGATTTGACTGGCAAGTAAGGACAGAAATGATAAAACTAATAGTTTAAATATTAATGGGCTGGAGAGACAGCTTAGCGGTTATGGTGCTTGCCTGCAAAGCCTGATGACCTGGGTTCAATTCACCAATACCCACGTAACGCTGGATGCACAAAGTGGGACATGCATCTGGAGCTCATTTGCAGAGGCTAGAGGCCCTGGCACACCCATACTATCTCTCTCTCTCTCTCTCTCTGCTTGTAAATATTTTTAAGAATAAAAATAAGATGGGATCCTTTAGAATAGTTCTCCTCTCTGAAAGAGACTCTCTAACTACCATATTCCTACACCCCCATTCAGCCAGAAGTAGTTTAAGATCTGATGTCATCATCCCCTTTTCCTTTTTAGTATTTTATTTTTATTTATTTATTTGAGAGAGAGAGAGAGATAATGGGCCTCCAGCCACTGCAAACAAATTCCAGACGCATGTGCCACCTTGTGCTTATGTGGATCCTGGGGAATCGAACCTCAGTCCTTTGGCTTTGCAGGCAAGTGCCTTAACTGCTAAGGCATCTCTCCAGCCCATCATTCCCTTTTCTAACAGCAGTTAGAGTGTCTTTTCGTGAGAGGGGGGAATAAAAGGGAGTACAGTTAGGGTGACTGGACCCCTGAAAGTGAAAAAGGCAAGGAAGTCTGTACTTTCTAGAAATCAAAGATGATTTCTAACTTCTTATCTCCTGTCTACTCCCTAGATCTATCTTTCCACAAACAACCAGGACCCCACACAGGAGAAGGGTGTCTTTCATAGGATTTAAACATTGTGGTTGGTCAAGATCATCCCCCAGAACTTGGTGTCAGGACTAGCCTCTTCCAGAGACAGCCCCTAGTCCTAACCAACCAGCTGTCCCTCTGGTTCACCTGAGCCCAGAAGACAACCCACCACTTATAAGGTTATGAATACCTTTGCAAGAGGTGAACAGGCTTTCTGACCACTTGGGAACTTCCAGCTGTGGGTGAATTTTCCCCCAGGTTCTTACTTCCCCCATGGACTTCAATACCCGGTCCAGCTCCCACATGGCAGAAGCTCCTTGAACTTTCTTTTCTCTCTTTCCATGGTTTTTCAAGGCCCTCCACATGGGATCTCTAGCCACACAAGTACCTTTCCTTGGCTCTGTACTTCCCTCAATTATATAATAATTTAATAGTTAAAAAGTAAAATAAGCCAGGAGTGGTGATGCACGCCTTTAATCCCAGCACTCGGGAGGCAGAGGCAGGAGGGTTATGGTGAGTTCAAGGCCACCCTGAGAATACATAGTGAATTCCAGGTCAGCCTGGGCTAGAGTGAGACCTTATCTTGAAAAAACAACAAAAAATAAATAAAAATAAGAGCTTTAAAACTGTAAGTTTAAAAAAGTTTAAAAATAAATAGGAGGGGGACTGAAGAGATGGCTTAGTGGTTAAGGCACTTGCCTGCAAAGCCTAAAGACCCATGTTCAATCTCTCTCCAGATCCCATGTAAGCCAGATGCACAAAAGTGAGACAGGCTCAAGGTCGCACATGCCAACTAGGTGGTGCAAGAGTCTGAAGATCAATTGCAATGGCTAAGGGCCTGGCATGCCAATTCTCTCTCTCTGGCTCTCTCTAAAATAAATAAATAAGAGGGCTAGAGAGATGGCTTAGTGGTTAAGGCACTAACCTGCAAAGCTAAGGACCCATGTTTAATTCTTCAGATCCCATGTAAGCCAGATGCACAAGGTGATACGTGTGCAATGTCGCATGTGAACACAAGGTGGCACACGTATCTGGAGTTCAATTACAATAGCTGGAGGCCCTGGTGTGCCAACTGTCTCTCTCTTACTCTCTCTTATTTAAAAAAAAAAAAAAGGCCCAGTCTATTGAGCTTGCCTCACAAAATAAACAGTAAAGTAGTAAAATTTTAAAGAGATGTCAGAATTAATGACAAACTCTGGGGAAGGGAAGATGGTTCAGTGATTAAAGGTACTTCTTTGCAAAGTCTCCCAGCTCAGGTTCAATTCCCCCAGTATCCATGAAAAGCCAGATGTACAAAATGACACGTGTGTCCTGAGTTAATTTGCAAGGGCAGGAGGTGACTCTGGAATGTCCACTCTCTCTCTTAAGTAAAAATAAAAAGCTATGGAGTATAATGCCTAATTTTAAGAGATACATGTATGCATAAATATGTATATATACTTATATGTGTACAATAAGCACTTTTTTAGGGTAATTTTTGACTGCTACTGCCTCCTTTGAAAATAGGCTTTTCAGCCTCCTTATCTTTTCTTTTCTTTTCTTTTTTTTTTTTTTGGTGTTTTGAGGTAGGGTCTCACTCTAGCTCAGGCTGACCTGGAATTCACTATGTAGTCTCAGGGTGGCCTGGAATTCACATGATCCTCCTTCCTCTGTCCGCCTCCCAAGTGCTGGGATAAAAGGCCCGGCTTTCAGGCTCCACAATTCTAAGATTTAAAATAAATAAATATGCGGCTCCCTAAAAAAGGGGAACCCCGTTAGGGGCTCCTAGCTCCAACTGGCCAGCAGTCGAAGCTGTCCCTGAGGTTGCCGCACAACGTGGTGGGTGTAGTTTTCCTGAGTACCTGTGGAAGCAAAAGGTTAGTAGGGAAGGGATGACTCCAGACAAGGGATGAGGTCTGAGGCAAGAACACAAGGAATGGAGCCAAGACAGGTTCTGATCAAGGCTCAGGTTTATTCAGTCAAACACAAGCTTATATACAGAAAACAAAACTTTTCAGACAGTGCCTATGTGCCTAAGGTCTCCTCCACAGATGCCTCTGTGTCTGAAGACTGTTTGCCAAGGCCATACGACAAGGTCTCTGTGCCCAGAGATCCCAAAACAACTGCAGTTCTCATGGTCAAAGAGCAGCCACGGCTCCCAACATAAATAAATAAAAATTTAAAAAAACCCACTGGACATTTTAAAAGCAAGGCCTGCTTGGGGGAGGGGGAGCACCTATGCTCTTGAGATCTAAGGCCTTGAAGGGTTGCAAGGTGCTAGTGTTCTGCAGTTCTGCACTGTGAGATGGAAGATCTTCTATTTTGCATTAAAAGATCTTAAGAGCCAGGAATGGTGGTGCACGCCTTTAATCCCAGCACTCTGGAGGCTGAGGTAGGTGGACTGCTGTGAGTTCGAGGCCACCCTGAGAATACATAGTGAATTCCAGGCCAGCTGAGGCTCAAGAGCAAGACCCTACCTCAAAAAACCACACAGAAAAATAAAATAAAATAAAATGAAAGTGGGCTGGAGGGATGGTTTAGCGGTTAAGGCGTTTGCCTGCAAAGCCAAAGGACCCACGTTAACCAGACGCACAAGGGGGCACAAGCGTCTGGAACTCATTTGCAGTGGCTAAAGTTCCTGATGTGCCCATTCTCTCTCCCCCCCTTTCTTTGTCAAATAAATAAATGAATAATAATAATAATAAAATAATGAAAGTGCTTGTTTGCAAAGCCAGCTGGCCTGGGTTTCATTCTCCAATACTCACATAAGGCCAGATGCACATAGTGGCATAAGCATTTGGAATTTGTTTGCAGTGGCAAGAGGCCCCGGCTTACCCATATTCTCTCTCCCCATGCAAATAAATTAATAATTAAAAAACACACAGGATTATTAATGCTTTCCCTGTAGTTATGGCTGTGGGATGTTTAAAACACAGAATGCCCACAGCTTCCAGTTCCAGCATTACTACCCTGAATGTGGTTATCTCATCAGATACAGCATCCTGCTTTCACTTTAAAAATTACACCCTAGGGCTGGAGGAATGGCTCAGCGGTTCAGGCACTTGCTTACAAAGCTTAGCAACCCAGGTTCAATTCCCCAGTACTGACGTAAAGCCAGGTGCATAAAGTGATGCATGCATCTGGAATTCATTTGCAGCAACTAGAGACCTTGGTGTACCCATCCTCTCTCCCTCTCCCCCCCCCACCCCACTGACAAGTAAAATAAAGATTTTTTAAATGTTTGATTTATTTATTTGAGAGAGAAAGAGGCAGAGAGAGAGAGAGACAGAGAGAGAATGTTTGCAGTGGCTAGAGGCCCTGGCATGCCCAAATTCCAGATGTATGCACCACCCTGTACATCTGGCTTATGTGGGTACTAGGGACCAGCCTTTGGCTTCACAGGCAAGTGCCTTAACAGCTAAGTCATCTCTCCAGCCCAAATAAAATATTTTTTTTAAATGTGTTCTAGGGCTGGAGAGATGAGGCTCTGAGGTTAAGGCACTAGCCTGCAAAGCCCAAGGACCAGGGTTTGATTCCCCTGTACCCACACAAAGCCAGATGCACAAAACAGGGCATGTATCTGGAGTTCGTTTGCAGCGGCCCTAGCAGGCCCAATCATTCTCTCTCTTCCTCTCTCCCCTCCCCCGCTTGCAAATAAATAAATAAAAATAAAATACTTTCAGGATTGCACTTTAAAAAAATTTTTTTTTCCAGGCAAGGTGGTGCATGCCTTTAATCCCAGCACTTGGGAGGCAGAGGTAGAAGGATTACTGTGAGTTCAAGGCCACCCTGAGACTACATAGTGAATTCCAGGTCAGCATGGGCCTACCTTGAAAAAACAAACAAACAAAAAAAATGGAATAGAGGACTGAAGAGATGGCTTAGTGGTTAAGGTACTTGCCTGCAAGCCTAACAACCCTGGTGGTTTGATTCCCCAGTACTCATGTAAAGCCAGATGCACAAACTGGCATATGCATCTGGAGTTCATTTGCAGAGGCTGGAGGCCCTGGTGTGCTCATTCTCTCTGTCACTGTTCTTTCTCCTTGCAAGTGTGTGTGTGTATGGAAAAGTAATACAGGGAAGGACCATCAAGCCAAAAAGAGATATGAGTATTTATCAGGTATAGTTTTGGTAAAGACAGTTTTTTTGTTTTTTGTTTTTTTAAAAGGACAGGACAGGACAGGCATGGTGGTTCACGTCTTTAATCCCAGCACTCGAGAGGCAGAGGTAGGAGGATCACCATGAGTTCAAAGCCACCCTGAGACTACATAGTGAATTCCAGGTCAGCCTGTACTAGAGTAAGACCCTACCTTGATAAACTGAAGAAGAAGAAGAAAAAAAAACAGACAGGATTTTGTATGATAAATAAGACATTTTTCCCTAAGGTAAAGAAGGGCCATTATCAATGGAGATAGAGATGAAGAGAAGCTATACAGTGAAGGTGTGTTGAGAAATGTGAGAGTTAAACTGAAAGAAAGGTGACATGTTCACTAAGGTGATTACAATTAAAGCCTAAGATTTTTAAGGTTGGCCTAATAACCAACAATTCAAAGTGCCACGCAGCATGGTGCCGCAGCACAGGTCAGGGAACTGCAGGGCTGGAGTGGACCAAAAGACAAGGTTGAGTTCCTTATTTTAGTATTTTGTTGTGTGGGTGGGTGGGTGTATGGTGCTGAGGAGCGAACCAGGTCCTCATTTATGCTAGACAAGCTCTCTACCATCCCCAGCCTTTTTTTTTTTTTTCAGTTTTTTAAAGTTTATTGTAAAGTTTCTTGAGGTAGGGTTTCACTCTGGCCCAGGCTGACCTGGGTTCACTCTGTAGTCTCAGGGTGGCCTGAACTCTACCTCTGCCTCCCCAGTGCTGGGACTGAAGGCATGCGCCACCACTCTTGGCTCTTTTTTAAACTTTCTATTTGGAGATAAAGTCTTGCTCTCAGTCATGTTGTCCTTGAATTTACTCTAACCCAGGCAGGCCTTGAACTTGTGATCCTCCCCCCTTCGCATCAATGTTCCACATTTTATGTCTAAGTGAGTATAACACCGCATAGCAAATCAGGAGCAGAGCTGGAGAGTGGAGTCCAGGACTCCTGAGGCCTGGTATACCTGGCTGCTTCTATGGAGTATTAAGGGTGAGTCTGAAGCAGGATAGAGAAATGAGACATTACAGAGATAAGAGAAGAAAAAGGTAATTACATAGTCTGGCTGAAACCTCTTGCCTGCTGTAAAGCAAGAATTCCACCACAATTAATAGTAATTGCTATTAATTTTAATCTCAGGTTGCCAACTGAGATATAATATTCCTTTTATATATAGATATTTTCCACTAAAAGGCCTGGATGTATATTACCTCATTTCTTTCCTTGGAATCTCATACGACTTCATTTACAATGAAGATACTCGAATTTCTGCAGCCCTGTGTTCTTTTATTTTATCAACTGTCATCCTGCCATGTATGTCTCAGGAGCCGTTCTATGATTTCATCTAGGATCCTTAGCAATGCTTTGAAGTTAATAGCTTCAAAAAATACCAAAATGAAGCAGGGGCGTGGTGGTGCACGCCTTTAATCCCAGCACTAGGGAGGCAGAGGTAAGAGGATCGCCACGAGTTCGAAGCCACCCTGAGACCACATAGTGAATTCCAGGTCAGCCTGAGCTAGAGTGAGACCCTACCTCAGAAAAAAATAAAATAAAATAAATTACCAAAATGACACATGTGGCTATTGCGAGGACAATGACCCAGGACTCTACTTTTGAGAAGCCGATACCCATGTGTTCCAGGTGTGTCTTTCTCTTAAAATTCTCTACCATCACTTCATATTAGCTTGTCCTGAAATTCTTTTCTGTATCAAGGCCAATGATCTGGTTTTACTAGTCACAGTGCTTAAAAAAAAAAAAAAAAAAAAAAAAAAAAAAAGAAAGAAAAAAGCACATAGGAACTAGGGATGAGAACTATGAGATGGCTCGGTAGTTAAAGGTTCCTGGGAGATGGTTCAGTGGTTAAAGATTCTTCTTGCTTGCCAAGCCTGCTGGCCAGAGTTCAATTCCCCTCCACCCCCCTCATGAAGCCCTATGGGCATTTGCAGCAGCAAGAAGCAAAGAGAGCCTACCTTGCATGCACATGCATGGTAGCACACGTGTTCAAATAAATTAGTAAAAATTACACACACACACACGATTAAGGGAACCTCAGACTGCTGAAGACCACATAGAGCTGTATGCCTATTCTTTTTTTTTTTTTTTGGTTTTTCGAGGTAGGGTCTCACTCTAGCCCAGGCTGACCTGAAATTCACTCTGTAATCTCAGGGTGGCCTCGAACTCACAGCGATCCTCCTACCTCTGCCTTCCGAGTGCTGGGATTAAAGGCGTGCGCCACCACGCCCGGCCTGTATGCCTATTCTTGTTGCCACTGACAAAGCCACCAAGCAAACTAGGGGTGCATGTCTATTCCACAATCACTCACCAGGGCTGTGTCCACATCAGCCGTCAGTGTCGGGGCATGAGCCCAAGACAAACCAGAATGGAAAGATATGCTTTGGTACCAAGATGCCACTATTCTCATCCTAACACCCCAGCCCCTGAGCACAAGTCCGCTCTTGGGCATTAAGAGTTCTCCACACAAAATTATGCTCTTGCCACAGACTGGCTCTACCCAGCCCTCTCAAATCCTGCCTGGTTCTTTTGTTCCACACTCAGATGGTACAATACAGGCACGGCTTACTTCCTTGTTGAAATGGGGAAGTCCAGCTAGGACAGCTCCTCTGAGCCAGTCCTCCCAGCTAGGACAGGAGTGATCTCTACTGGTGGATTTCCTATAACACAGCAAGAATTCGGGTTCTCGACCTGCTCTATTAAATGACCTAGTCAACTCCTCTAATGCAATCTAACGGCATAAATACTGTAAAGAATAGCCATGCTGGGGAGATGGCTCAGCAGTTAAAGGCACTTGCTTGCAAAGTCTGTTGGCTTGGGTTCAATTCCCCAGTCACCCATGTAAAGCCAGACATAAAAAGTGGCACATGTGGCTGGTGTTTATTTGCAGCAGCAGGAGATACTGCCTTGGCCCTGCCCCCACCACATGCAAATAAATTTTTAAAAAATATTTTTCAAAAAAGAAAACAGGAGCCAGGCATGGCAGCATACAACTTGAATCCTAGCACTTGGGAGACAGAGGTGAGAGAATCACTGAAAGTTCGAGGCTACCCTAAGACTACATAGTGAATTCCAGGTCAGCCTGGGCTAAATGAAACCCTACCTTGAAAAACCAAATAAATAAATAAAAACCAAAAAAAGAAAACAGGGCTGGAGAGATGACTTAGTGGTTAAGCTGCTTGTCCCTAAAGCCTAACCACCTGCATGCAATTCCCTAGTACCTACATAAAGCCAGATGCACAAAGCGGTACATGCGTCTGGAGTTCAACTGCAATAGCTTGAGGTCCTGGTACGCCATTGTCTTTCTCTCTCCCTTCCTCCCTCTTTCTCTCTCTGTCCAGTGTGTTATCTCATGCCTTTAATCCCAGCATCCCAGAGGTTGAGGTAGGAGGGTCACCTTGAGTTCAAGGCCAACCTGTGACTACATAGTGAATTCTAGGTCAGCATGGGCTAGAGTGAGACCTTACCTCAACAAAACCCAAAATAATAAATAAATTACAGAGGATCTGGTATTCAACAGCTGAATTTGTTTTTGATTTTTCAAGGTAGGGCCTTGTTCTAGCTCAGGCTGACCTGGAATTCACTATGTAGTCTCAGAGTGGCCTTGAACACATGGCGATCCCAAAGATCCTAAAGGCGTGTGCCACCACGCCAGGCCAGAGTTGGATTTTAATTCTAGTAATGTCAAATACTAGTGGATGGCTCTAGGCAAGTGACCTTACAACCCCAAGTCTGTTTCCCCATTTGTAAAATGGAGGTGATAATCCTTGCCTCAAGGTGTTAGGGATCAAAGAGATAATACTAGTTGGATTCTGTGCCAAGGCAAAAAGAGGTTCAACAAACATCCAATACTCCTTTTCTCTATCTCTGGGACAGATAAAAAATGTCACAGAATGAGCTACAAGCTATTACATTAAAGAGGAGTTCTTCACAGAGCCTCTGGCACTGGGTTCCTATCGGCTCCATGTCTGCTCCCCACCTGTTCCAAGGCTGGCAGATGCCAGAGATTTCTGACAGGTACACACCCCATAAAATCCCCGAGACCCCGAGTGTGAATAGTCACTCCTGTAACTACTACCTGTAACCTGCCACACAGCAGGCTGAAAGAAAGGGAGCAGTACCGAGTAGACCTGAGGAGCCAGGTAAACTCTGGACCAGAGCTCAGCTGTGAGAGGACTGGTACACGAGTTATGAACTTGCTTCATATGTGCAGGGACACACCACCAAATTCCCCTTATTTCCTTTTATTTTTGATTTATTTATTTGTAAGCAAAGAAAGATGGAGAGAAAAGAGCCAGCCGCTGCAAACAAACTCCAGATACAGGCCACTTCGTGCATCTGGCTTTGCGTGGTTATTGGGGAATTGAACCTGGGTCCTATGGCCTTGCAGGCAAACTCCTTTAACTGCTAAGCCATCTTTCCAGTTGCCCCCGATACTTCCTTTTAAAGCAAACATGACATTTTTTTTTTTTTTTTTTTGAGGTAGGGTCTCGCTCTGGCCCTGGCTGTTCTGGAATTCACTATGTAGTCTCAGGGGGGGGCCTTGAACTCACAGGGATCCTACTACTACCCCTGCCTCCCTAAGTGCTGGGATTAAAGATGTACGCCACCCACGCCAGGCTCAAACATGACATTTTGCTTTCTCAGTAAAGAAAGCTGGAGGGACACTGTAGGTGTGGGCTTGAGGCCATTGGTGGCTGTAAGAACACTGTTTTCTCTCTGATCTGGTGCCTTGGCCTGGCTATAACCTGTTTTGCAGCCCCTGATGCCCTGCAAAGGCCTTTAACTTACACTGGCACAGGAATTCACTCGACATTCCCTGCCCTCCCGCCTGCATTCCAGTGTGGCTTGTCCGGCAACTTCCGAACAACTCAGGTCTGTCCAGAACTAGGAACCTCCGCCACCAGGTGGGATGACTCATACCCACCCAGTAAGGCTTGAAACCCTTGAATATTCCTCTTCCCTCTAACCTTGGTTGTTCTATGCTGAGGATCAAGCCCAGGGCTTCCCCATGCTACACACGTACTCTCTCTACCACTGAGCCACATCCCTAAAGGATAAGAAGATGCCATTGCTGGCTCTGAAGACAGAGGGGCCACATGGCCAGGAATGTGGGCCGCCTCCAGGACCTGACAATGGCCACTACCAGGCAACAGGAAACAGGGACACAAGTACTGCATTCTGGCCCAGCCACGAGGGCTTGGAAGAGGAGCCCAAGCTCTACAAGAGAAAGCAGGAGAATAGTTTTGATTAACCAGATGTCAACCCTCCACTATGACCCTTCCTCTATTGCAGGGAGAATGCCTCATTTTTGCCATTTTTAAACTTGAAATATCTTTCTTTCCTCCCCATTTGATAAACTAGGCTCCCCAAATCAAAGTCCCTAGCAGGCCTGGGGAGATGGCTCAGTGGTTAAAGTTAAAGGTATTTGCTTTTTGGAAAGCCCGTCTGCCCAAGTTCAATTCCCCAACGTCCATGTAAAAAAGTCAGATGCAAAAAGTGACACATGCATCTGGCATTTGTTTATATGAGCAAGAGGTGCTGGCATGCCCGTATGTGCACATACACATGCACAGATGGAAATCAATATTTCAAAGTCCCTAACAATCCCTTTTGCATATATGTGCTGGAGAATGAACACAGAGCCTTGCTTCACCACTGGGTCACAAGCCCAGTCTTAATCCTTTTACCTGCCAAGTTACAAAGAAAAGGCTTCCGGTCAACTTTCCATACAGCAGGTGGGAACCAGCTGCTTTGATTTCCCTTCCCCATAAACAAACATCTGAAATGGACCCACAAGAGAAATTTACAGTTCTCCCACTGAAAAGCTAGGGGACAGATGGCAAGTGCCCGAAGAGGAAGGCTAAGTGACCAGTTTGCTCAGTGATCTGCCACTCAGGGCACACTTCCTCCTCTGGTACTTTCTATGCCTCCAAATGAAGCTGGCTCCTCTTCACCCTCCCAAGTTCTCCCAAGCACAGAAATGTGCCTGCTCCTGGCCAATGGTGTTGGAGGCATCTTTGCTTCCCCTGTGCTGCTTTCAGAAGACCATTCCTGCCAACACTGCTGCAAGATACACTTCTTGTTTAGGGAGCACACAGCTGGTTTACCACCTTCTCATCTCATCTCATCCCCTCATGTTTTCCTACCCCACCCCCTAGCTTCTCAGAGATTCTAGATGGCCTTTCTCTGGCACTTCCTCATCCACACAGTACTCCTACCTTATCTGTGAGCACCCAAGACCACAAGAAGATGCCTGAACCATGGATAGTACTAAACCCTACACATATACATTGTATTCTTTGGTTTAATTTTTTTTTTTTTTTGTTATTTGAGGAGGGAGAAAGACACACACACAGAGTACGAGCCTACCAGGGCATCTTGAGGCTGCAAATAAACTCCAGATGTATGTATCACTTTGCACACCTGGCTTTACATGCATATTGGGGAAGTGAACCAAAGCCATCAGGCTTGACAAGCAGGCACTTTATGCCTGAGCCATCTCCCCAGCCTCACATACGTGGCATTTTTCTATACCTACATACCCATGGTAACATTTAAAAAGTCAGGCACAGTGAGAGATCAAAAGATAAAACAGCATATTGTAATGAAGCTATGTGTTAGAGTTACCTTCTCTTTGCCGGGACAAAACACCCGACCAAAAGCAGCTGACGGGAGGAAAGGTTTTAGCTTGGCTTAGGCTCAAGGGGAAGCTCCATGATGGCAGGGAAACCATGGTACAAGCAGAGGCTGGGTATCACAATCTTGCCACAGCAAATGGAAAACAGCAGCAAGAGTGAGCTTGATTCTAGCAAGGGGGAGCTGGCTCTAACACCCCAAATCTCACTCCCACTAATACAACTCCTCAGCAAGGCTCCACCTCCAAAATTGCTACCAGCATAAACACAGGAGTTTATGGAGGACACCCGATTAAACCACACTATATCAATGTGGTTTCTCTTAAATCAAGACAAATGTTAATATTTTTGGACTATGCTTGTTCTCTAATGACTGAATTTGTGACAAGCAAAAGCCCAGGTAAGGAGGGACTGTTGTACAAGCATCTCAGCAGTGCTCAGGTCCTCTCTTCTCTTCTCTTTTCTCTAGCCCTTACTTCATGCCAGGATTTCTTAACCTCAGCACTGTTGACATTTGGAGCCAGGTCCTTCTCCAGACAGCCGTGCTGGGCAGAGCACGATGTTTGGCAGCCTTCCTGGCCTCTGCCCATTGAGTGCCAGCGGCAGCCCTGTACACACTGCATTGCATAAGCACACAGGTTCCCACACCCTCAAACACATCTCAGACCCAACTTCTATCTGGTGGCTCGTGGAACTCAAAAGCATCTGTCTTGAAACTGACCCTGACTCACAGCTTTACCATCATGGTGAGTGGCCCATCCTGGCAGCCACATCCAACCCATCAAAAAGACCAGTGAACTTCACTCCCAAATTTGTGCTCCCCTCTTCTTCCTCACCACCATTACTCAGGCCAAACCACAACAGTAACCCAGACAGGTACCTCACTTCTACTCTCACCCCCAACAGTCTGTTCTCCACAGAGCAGGAAGCAAGTATCTCACCAAATACTCCATTACTGAGTATCTTAAAGATCTCCTCTTCCCTTAAGAGAAAACCCACCAGGTCAGAAAATCTACCTGACTTGGGTCTGACCTAAATCCTGAACCTATCACTCCTCATCTTACAATGAACCCAGTGACACCACCCTGCTTGCTAAAACATTCCAAGCTCTTTCCTCACCAGTGTCTTTGTCTTTGCAGAAGGTCCATCTCCAGATACCTCCCTGCTCAATTCTGCATTGAGAGGCTATCTATGAACACACTGCAATCCTTCTCTTCTGCCCATCAGTACCACTACGTTCAATCCCAGTATAGCCCCTCCCCTTTTTTTTCCTGAGGTAGGGTCTCGCTCTAGCTCAGGCTGACTGGAATTCACTATGTAGTCTCAGGGTGGCCTCGAGCCATACTGATCCTCCTACCTCTGTCTCCCGAGTGCTGGGATTAAAGGCATGCAACACCATGCCCAGCTCACCCTATGTACTCTTTAAAATGCCTTCTCAAACTGTTTGTTATAGACAGAGAACAATCTTACTGCTGTACTGTTAATCTGCTGGGTTGACTTCCCTCATAACGAAGGGTATCTGACTCCCAGTTCTCCACTGTCTATCAAGGAACTGCCACATAGTAAGAGATCTATAGGATGCTTACTTACTGAATCCCAGGTAACCAGCTACAAAGAATACGAGACCACAGCAAAGGGATCTAAACAAAAGGACATCTGAAGGGAACAAACAAGCAAACAGCTAAGGCCCCTACCTGGCTGCTTCTGGCTATGTATGCGGGAGTTCGGAGTTAGAAGAACCAAGGTTTGAGTGTAAACAGAAGGCAACAGGTACCCAGCTAGGCAGTACAGGTCAAGGTGTGGGCCTGCCCGCCCCATGTCTCAACTCCACTCTCTATTGTAAGGTCTGCTGACAAGCTGTAAGTCCTTCCCACAAGCAAGTTCCTCTTCTGGACGGGCAAAGGGCTTCAGCCTTTTTCTGGCATGATTCCTAGGGAATTCCAGTTTCTTGGGGTGTCCATTGTTTAAATGGTCTGACAGTCAAAGGGAAGGACACAGAGACTCTAGAATATCTTCCTTCCTGCCAGGACAGTCACAGTTCCATCATCTTGAGTGTTGGCACTGAAGCAATCCGATAGCATCACTGTCACTTAGCACAACTCTTCAAATCAATTACATTTTGGCTTGCAAACCTAAAGCTGCATTTTAGAAATGATTGAAGATAGGTGTGGTGGTATGCATCTATGGAAGTTGGGGTAGGAGGGCAGCTTTGAGTTCAAGGCCAGCCTGGGCTACAGAGTGAGTTCCAGGTCAGCATGGCAGACTAAAGTGAGACTTCTCCAAAAATAAATAAATAAATGTGACTGAAAGTGGCCATCATGGTAGTAAAGCTCTTGATGGGTGGATTTTGTTCTGTGCTAAGAACTGGAATTTGGCTCAGTTTCTCAGACTTCCTTAGTGCAGAAGCCCCAGTAGACATTCACCGATTCAGGGTCAGACAGCACCCTGGCCTTTCAGCTCAGGGTGGCTTGGAAGTGCTGTTTCCTCCTGTCTGTGCTAAATGACACTGTGGCCAACATCAATTCTGTCCATATCACTGAGGTCTCAGGAAGCTGGGAAACTGTAAGAACCAAGAACCTCTGACCATACTCTCACCAGGCTGGTGGCTCATGACGGCCACCACAGCGTCTGGGAGGGTGAGACAGAAAGACGACTGTGAGTCTGAGGCCAGCCTGGGCTACAGTGCGAGGCCTGGTCTCAAGAATAAAAAGTTATTAAAAGGGTGACATTCCAGCACTCAGGAGGAAGAGGTAGGAGGCTCGCCATGAGTTCAAGGCCACCCTGAGACTACAGAGTGGATTCCAGGTCAGCCTGAGCTACAATGAGATCCTACCTTGAAAAAGCAAAAAAAAAAAAAAAGGTGACATTAAACCAGGCATGGTAGTGCACACCCTTAATCCTAGCTCTCAGGAGGCAGAGGTAGAAAGATCGCTGTGAGTTCGAGGCCACCCTGAGACTACATAGTGAATTCCAGGTCAGCCTGGGCTAGTGAGACTCTACCATGACACCCACCCCCCTCAAATAAAAAAAGGTAACTTTTATGGTATGTGTTATACCTCAACTAAGAAAGAAAAAAAGAAGAAATCTGATGTCTTAACACTCTGCAGTAATGGTTTGCTCCCAAGAACTGAATAAAACCCAGTTTTGTCTTTTCCCCCCATATTCTTCAGGAACAGAGCAAGTGTGAACAAGAATGGAAACTATCTTAAAAATACCTCAATGCAGCCCAGTATGGTGGCGCATGCCTTTAGTCCCAGCACTCAGGAGGCAGAGGTAGGAGGATCACTAGGAGTTCAAGGCCACCCTGAGACTAAATAGTGAATTCCAGGTCAGGCTGAGCTAGAATGAGACTCTACCTCAAAACACCAAAACAACAACAACAATATGTGTGTGTGTGTGTAATAAATTAAATAAAATTAAAAATGCCTCAATGCAGTTCTTCCATTTCTAGTATTCATGGGGATAAGAACAATATTCCAAATATATATGCTGAGGAAAAAAATTATCCTGTATATCACAAAACAGTTTTCATTCAATAGCTTATGTAATCCACTCAAATAGATGTGAGTTATTATGGTTCTATAGTGTATATAGTAAATTTCTTGAAAAACTATCCTATTCTACCTGAAGAAAATCCTATCTCCACTTCTGTTCATTGCACAAACCAAAGTCTGGAGGAAAAATGGCTTTACTGGTGATGTGGGAGAGATGTCTCTGGGGTAGCCCATGTACTCAATATGTGCCAGGCTCTGGGTTCAGTCCTCAGCGGTCCTCAAAAAAATTAAAAGGAAAAAAAAAAGATATTTCCTTTATGGTGAGATATGCAAGTGAAATAAGTAGACCTAAATTACAACAGTAAAATATAAAATAATGTAATTGTGATTTCCAGCTAAGTATTACTCTTGTATTCCCAGAAGAACAGGACTTTTGCACAACTCTTACATAATATTCTGAGTACTGGACAACTTGAAATACTGAACATTTTCAATCTGAAGACATTATTTTCTAGCTATCAGATAAGCAAAAACTCCAATAAACAAATGTGTAAATCACATGTATTATGAACACCAAGGACAGCCCGTGGGTTTTATTTTAAGAAAGTACTTGTAAGGGACAATATACTTACAAGAGAT
Source organism: Dipus sagitta (assembly GCA_036346955.1). Lineage (NCBI taxonomy): Eukaryota > Metazoa > Chordata > Mammalia > Rodentia > Dipodidae > Dipus > Dipus sagitta. The sequence continues at coordinate 42,154,995 of CM070777.1, read as the reverse complement.
AACAGCAAACAGAACAGGTCACCAACATGGTGATGATAACTCTAAAAAAGAAGAAGTACAAACATCATTAGCCAAGTACTGAACTCTGCAGAGTTATTTACAGTCCCTTCCCGGGTTATCAAACTGCCATGACTCATGTACCAACCAAATCACTGGACCTGAATCTGTCCCAGCTGGAGGGATGGCTTAGCAGTAAAACCGCTTGCCTGCAAAGGCCTAAAGGACCCTGCTTTTAATTCCCCAGGACCCATGTAAGCCACATGCACAGTGTGGCACATGTGTCTGGAGTTTGTCTGCAGTGGCTGGAGGCCCTGGCATGCCCATTCTCTCTGTCTCTCTCAAATAAATGAAACTTAAGAAATAAAAATTTAAAAATAAATAACAATCTTGCTGGATCTGAGCTGATAACCTTCTCCATGTAGACCAATTGACAGAAAGCTGGAAGAAGCCATTCTGCATGCAGTTCAGTGGGAGAAAGAGAAATCAACAGTGAAGATACTCATCAGTGGACACTGCAAGCCTTATAATGAGCCAGCCAGGCCAAATGAGCCAACGGGCGCAATAGTGGCACGTCTGTCATGGTAGAAACCAATTGTGGTCTAATTGTACTGGAGGCCCGCTCCATGGGAAAGGAATACATCCCTGATACTGAAAACTTAAAAACAGGGGTAGTCATGAGCCCTAGGGGTGTAACGTCTGCTGTTGTCTGGCCAAATGTATATACTATGCTTATCAAACTGCCCAGTAAGCACTTCTGCTAATGTTCACACCCTTATATTAATGCTACTCTCACTTCTGGTTGAGAACCTTCTCTTTTCAGATGGCAGTGACCTTGGGACGACTCAGAAGGTATCATCGTGATGGAAAGAAATGACCGCAGTGCTCAGTACTGCAATATCTGTATCACACCTTCCAAGGCTCAGGGACTAATGCAGAAGAGGTGGCGGAAAGAATGTAAGAGCCAAAGGAAGGACAGGATTCCATACAACATGCTCCCTACAGACACAAAATGGCCTGGATATCCATGGCCTCACAGTGCCTGATACTACCTGCATAAGACCATCATAAGAGGAGGAAAAGATCAAGACATCAAAAGTAAAAGAGAGACTGATTGAGATGGGGAGGGGATATGATGGAGAGAGGAGTTTCAAAGGGGCAAGTGGGGGGAGGGAGGGTATTACCATGGGGTATTTTTTATAATCATGGAAGTTGTTAATAAAAAATTAAAAAATAAATAAATAACAAAATAAAAGGGACATGTTGAAGCCAGTCTAGATCTGAAACTGACCAAGAAAGTCTATTGAGAGCTTTGACAGCAACTGTGTTATTTCTCAGCATTTTCTGCAATAAGTTAACACTGTACTAAAACTAAACTCTTGGGTGCTGGAAGAGATGGCTCAGTGGTTAAAGGTGTTTGCATGCAAAACCTGATGGCCTGAGTTCAATTCCCCAGTACCCACATAAAGCCAGATGTGCAAAGTGACACGTGCATCTGGAGTTTGCTTGCAGTGACAGGGGGCCCTGGCACATCCCTTTCTCGTCCCCCGATTCCTCTTTCTCTCTGTATCTCTATCTCAAATAAATAAATGTTTTAAAAAAAAACAGTACTCTTAAAACCAGGCATGGTGGCGCACACCTTTAGTTCCAGCACTTAGGAGGCAAAGGTATGAGGACTGCCGTGAGTTCAAGGCCACCTGAGACTACACAGTGCATTCCGGGTCAGCCTGAGCTACAGTGAGACCCTACCTCGAAAAAGGAAAAAAAAAAAAAAAAAAAAAAAAAACAAGCAAACAAAAAACCCCCAAGCTTGACAGTTTCACAGTAAAAAAAAATGAAGCCCGGCTGTCTCTCACCCTTGAGATCAAAGGCCTCCACTCACGCAGACTATGGTGGTGCACACCTATAGTCTCTGCCCCCCAAGTTTGAGGTCCACCTGGGCTACAGAGACAGACAGAGGCATGGCAGAGAGGAATGAGCTGGGGAGGCCCTCTGCTCTTCCTCCTTTCAACCCTTCATTCCTGAAGGCACATGCATTCAGTGTCCTCCAAATACTCATCTCCACTGTTCCCGGGCACAGCTTGGAGTCTCTTTTCTGCCTTCTCCCTTTCCCCAAAGATATCTCTGAGAACTCAAACAGCTCAGGGGCCCATGTATTACCTATATATTAGCAGTACTATATGAAAGCTCCCTCCTGGGGCTGGAGAGATGGCTCAGATAAAGCACTTGCCCCTCAACTCTTGCATACCTGAGTCCAGATCCCCATAACCTGCTGCAAAAGTTGGAAGTTATGGCTGACTTCTGCGATCCCAGAATGCCAAAGGTGAGAAAGGAGGTAGAGACAGAATCTCCCAGAAGCTCTTGGCCCAACTACCCTGCCAAACACAGTGGTGAATGAGAGACCCTGACTCACATGAGGTGGAAGGCCAGAGCTGAGGACTGATCGGAAAGTTGTCCTCTGACGCCACATGTATGTGCACCCACACATACACCCCAAATAAAGTTCAAGCTCCTCTTTAAAACAACTGTTTCCACCAGGCGTGGTGGTACATGCTTTTAATCCCAGCACTCAGGCAGAAAGGTAGGAGGATCACCATGAGTTCAAGGCCACCCTGAGACTACATAGTGAATTCTAGATCAACCAGGACTACAGCAAGACCCTACCTTGAAAAACCAAAAATAAATGAATAAATAAATAAAATAAACTACTTCCTATTTTCAGATTTTATACATATATACACACACTCTCGTGTATTCATAAAGCAAACAAGTGCAGGAATCTAGTATGGCATGTGGTCTATGTGTGTTTTTCTACTTTCTGCATGTTTGAAAATGTTGAAGAGCTGGGGAGATGGCTCAGCCATTAAAGGTGCTTGCTTGCAAAGCCTGCCAGTCTGGGTTCAATTCCCCAGTACCCATGTAAAGCCAGATGCACAAAGTAGCACATGCATCTAGAGTTTGTTTGCGGCTGAAAGAGTCCCTGGCACACTACAGACTTATAGTCTGTCTCTCTCTCACACACACATTCTCATTCTCTCTCTCCCTTTTCCCACTCAAAGAAATAAAAAATAAATAAATGGGCTGGAGAAATGGCTTAGTGGATAAGACGCTTGCCTACAAAGCCAAAGGACCCAGGTTCGATTCCCCAGGACCCATGTAAGCCAGATGCACAAGGGGGGGTCACACATCTGGAGTTTGTTTGCAGTAGCTAGAGGCCCTGACTCGCCCATTCCCCCCCCCCACCTATTTCTCTCAAATAAAGAAAAATTTTTACAGAATTTTTTTAAAAAAGAAAAAAATGATGAAAAAATTGTAGCCAACTAAACTGATTTCTTTAATGAAAACATTCTTATAGCATATGTTGGCTCACCCAGAAGGCTGAGCTAGGAGAATCACTGTGAGTTCAAGGCAGCCTGTGCTACAAAGTGAGTTCAGGGTCAACCTTGGCTAGAGTAAGACCCTAACTAAAAAAAAAAAGGAAGGATGCATGGGAAGAAAGGAACCCTCATATGCCACTGGTAGGAATGTCCGACCACCAGGAAAATCATTCCTGAGAACATGGAGGCCAGCCTGGGGCTACAGAGTGAGTTCCAGACCAGGCTGGGCTAGTGAGAGCCTGCCACAAAAAAAGTTCCTTTTTAAAAAATATTTTATTTATTTATTTGTTTGGGGGGGGAGAGAGAGAGAGAAAATGGGACTGCCAGAGCCTCCAAAAAGTACTTAAATCCTTCAAATCAGAAATTCTTTCCTGTATTAAAATTTAAGCACTTAGCCAGGCGTGGTGGTGCACGTCTTTAATCCCAGCCCTCGGGAGGCAGAGGTAGGAGGATTGCCGTGAGTTTGAGGGCACCCTGAGAATACAGAGTGAATTCCAGGTCAGCCTAGACTAGAGTGAAGCCCTATTTTGAAAAACCAAAATAAATAAATAAATTAATTAATTAATTAAAGCAGTGGCTGGGGCTATAGTTAGTTCAGTGGTAAGTGTAAGGCCCTGGATTCAATCCCCAGTATTCCCCCCACCCCCAACCAGGCAACACACACAAAGAAAACATTCACCACAGTTCATGAAGCAATTCAGTCCTTGCATGTTATTTCCAAAACATCTATTTGCAATCTTCTCTGGAGGTCAAGAGAGCTAGTATTAATTTAATACTAACTCTTACATTGTATAACAAGGAAATGGAGACATGGAAAAGTTAGCTGAATTTTCCAAGGTCACAGAGATCATCCACGTTTGGAGCAATGTTTCTCAAAGTGTAATTCTGTAACTCCTAGGAGACACCATTTCAAGACCTGTTCCATCCTGCCAAGAGCAGGAAATACAAGGACGGCAGTAGAGGCTGTAAGCTGGACCCATATCACTTGCAGGTCAAATACCAGAGTCATTACACTAGGACTAGAACCTGAGTGCAAATCGGAGGGTTTCATTACCCTGTGTAATAGGAGAGCCCAAGGAGGGGGGAGGGCGATAATCTTTTAGAAAGCAGTGGTCAGTGTGGCCAGCACATTAATAAAGACCTTTCTAGAGATGAAGGCCATAAAGGCAGACAGTGGTGGAACCAAACAGGTGCAGGTATAAGCAACAGGTCCCTCACTGGTCTTTAAAAAAAGAAAAGGTCTAAATTTAGTAAATACAAATTAACAGCCTCAGAATTCTGACAATGCATCAACTACATAAGCTGGAGACATGATCTATGATAATAGCTATGAAGGTACTCACAAATGATAGAAATTCACCCACCATTTTTCCTTTACAAAAAAGTATATGGTTGGCAGGGTGTGGTGGTACATATGCCTTTAATCCCAGCACTTGAGAGGCAGAGGTAGGAGGATCACCATGAGTTCAAGTCCACCTTGAGACTACATAGTGAATTCCAGGTCAGCCTAGGCTACAGTGAGACCCTACCTGAGGGGGAGAGGGGAGTATGGTTTATTTTTAAACCATAGAAGAAACAAGTATATATTTTAAAAGTCTATTCAAAAAGTCTATTTCAGTAAGTAAAAGGGTTCAGTGTGGCAAAATGGGGTAAAACTTCCCTTCCTTTAATGAAAACTGCCCACTCAACAGACCCTGTCTACTCGGTAGGCAAGCGTTGTGGCACTATGCGGCCACCAATCCGTTTCAAGAAATAAAGCAAGAGCCTTTATGACAAATTGTGACTTCCGTCCAAGTTTCACTCCCACATGATCTTGAGTAGAGGGGGGTAAAATGACTGTAAGGGAGGAACTAGAAAAAGGGTGCCCCAAGGCTCCTCTGAGGGTAAGGCTCTGTTTTACACTGCAGAAAGAAAAAAAAAAGGTTTAATTCCAAAATAAGAGGACAAAGCTGTATCTCACAAAGAAATCTTGGGTGAAGGGAAGAGAAAATCTATCTTAGCCAATCACTGCAAACACTTGCTACTCGCAAGGTATGACGCCAGGGGTTTCACCTTCTGCTCTGGGTGAGTTTATCTCGCTTTAGATCAGTCCCCAACTCCCTGCCACCCCCCCGCCCGTCCCCCGCGGGTTAGGCCCACTAGATGCCAGGGCTGCGCTCCAGGCTGCTGAACGAGCATGTTCAGTATGCAAATGACACTGGCACGGGAGGCGGAGAGGGCGATTTCTGTTTTATCTGACCCTTTTTTCTTTCAAGTTTTGGGCAAACGAGGCCCAGCTGAAAGTCATCTAGGGATGAGCTCTAACTTCTCCTGGGAGTCCGTATAGACTTGCAACCTTCAACCCCCAGGTGCAAGAGGAGAAAAAAAAAAAAAAGGCTTCTTGCCCTGAAACTCGTTTCCAAGGAAGGGGGTCCCCCGGGGACCCCGGGCTCGGGGTGGGGGAGCGGGGATGCTCCGCGGAGCGCCGGGAGTCCGATGACCGCACGCGGGTCGCCCCTTCCCCGGCCCCGCCGCGGCCTGCGCGTCCCTCCCCAGGCGGGCCTCGCGCACTTACCCTCGGTTAGGACCCTTGGGGATGAACCAGGGCACCAGGAGGCCGACGAAGCCCCAGAACACGCTCATGACGGTCAGAGGCACGGTGAGGCCGTGGTACGCCATGGATGCCGTCAGAGCTCTGGACCCTGGCCGCGGCCTCACTTTGGTCCCACCCGGAAGTGTCAACACTCGGTCACGTGATCGGAAGCGGCCAAGCCCCGCCTCTCACGCCCCGCGTGACTTGTGCGTCGGCCTCCGCCTCTGCGCCCCCCCCCCCACCCCAGCCCACTCCAGCTTCCTCCCGGGCTCCGAGTCCCGCCGTCACCTGCCTTGTCTGCGGATCTCCAGACTAGGTGTTGCTCACCTTCCCTCCAGGAGCCAGGAGCCAGGGGCTCAGCAATTTAAATTTCAATTTAAGCCCTCAGTTCGAGGCCAACCTGGGACTACATAGTGAATTCCAGGTCAGCCTGGGCTACAGCCCATCAGTCACCCCTCAGCGAGGTCACGTTCTGCAAACTGCCCACAGTGCAGCGTGAATGCCCAGGACGGCTGATTAGGCATTGCCTGGCAGTCTTGCCGATTTCCAGCGGAGCTTCAAGAGAAGTAGGAAATAGCCCGAATAAGGAGAAGATCGCCAGAGCATTTTAAAACTTTATCGATTTGCGTTAGTTTTGGGAGGGCCAGGGTCATTTGTGACTATACAGGAAATGCTTGTGCCAGTTGTGTCTGGCTTGACATGGGTGGTGGGGAGTCGAACCAGGAACCAACAAGCTTTGCAATCAAGCACTTTTACCCACTGAACCATCGCCAACCCACCATAGGTTTTTGTTTTGTTTTGAGAGAGAGAGAGAGAGAGAATGGGTGCACCAGGGCCTCCAGCCACTGCAAACGAACTCCAGATGTATGCGCCCCGTTGTGCATCTGGCTGACGTGGATCCTTTCACTTTGCAGGCAAATGCCTTAACCGCTAAGCCAACTCTCCAGCCCCAAGGTTTGTTTTCTTTTTTTTTTGGCGGGGGGAGGGAGGGGGGTTGCCACGGGATTTTGTCCCTGCAAATGAATGAATGTGTGCCTGGCTTTATGTGGGAGGCGGGAGAATTGAACGCTGGCCAGCAAGCTTTGCAAACAAGAGCTAACTGAACATCTTCACAAGCCCTCACCACAGAGTTTTGAAGACTTTCCATGATTAGCTACTGCCTTATGGGAACAGAGAAGGAAAATAATTCTTAGAAAGGCTGATTTTTTTTCTTCCTTGAGATAGTGTGTTGCTGTGTTAAACAGGTGGGCCTCCAGTTCCTAATCCTCCAGCCTCTGCCTGTCAAGTGTGGGGATGTGCACCACCACATGCAAGTGAGGTTGATCTTAATAAGGCTCCCAGACAGAGCAAGATGGAAAGCAAGTCTATCAACTGCATCCAGTTGAGGGATAGTTAGAAGAAATATGCAGTTAGGTGCAATTAAAGGGCACAGTTAGTTATGGGCTGGAGAGATGGTTCAGTGGTTAAAGTACTCAGTTGAAAAGCCCTACAGCCTGAGTTCAATTCCCCAGTACCCTCACGAAGCCAGATGCACCAAGTGGCACATGTATATGGAATTCTTTCTCATTGCCATGAGGCCCAGGTGTGACCATACTCACTCTTTGTCTCTCAAATAAATGTTTTAAATAAATAAATAAAAGGACCGAGTGGGCTGGGGAGATGGCTTAGTGGTTAAGGTACTTACCTGTGAAGCCTAAGGACCCAGGTTCGATTCTCCAGATCCCACGTAAACCAGATGCACATGGTGGCACATGCGCCTAGAGTTGGTTTGCAGCAGCTAGAGGCCCTGCAGCACCCATTCTTTCTCTTTCTCTCCCTCTGTCTCTAATAAATAAATAAAAACAAAAAAAAATTATTTAAAAGGACTGAGTTAGGCCATGGGATCAAACAACACAAAGAAACCTCAGGCTTCTCACATCTCCAGACCTTGCTTCCTGACAGCCTCTCATCCTGGTGGGAGCTTTCTGCTTTCTTGCACTTTTTTAAATATTCCAGAGAGAAGAGGAGAGAGAAAGAGGCAGATTGAGAGAAAGAGAGAGAGAGAGAGAATGGGTACACCAGAGCCTTCAGCCACAGACGCAGGCCTCACCTTGTGCATCTGACTAACGTGGGACCCAGGGAATCGAAACTGGGTTCTTTGGCTTTGCAGGCAAGTGCCTTAACCACTAAGCAATTTCTCCGGCCCTTTGTTTCTTTGCTTTTTTTGTGATTCAAACTTTTTTTTTTTGGCATCGTTTAATTGACAACTTCCACACTTACAATAAATCATGATACTTCCCTCCCCTCCCCCATTTTCCCCTTCACAAATCCACTCTCCATCATATCCTTTTCCTCTCTCCATTAGTCTGTTTTATTATGATGTCATCATCTTTTCGTCCTATTTTGAGGGTCTTGTGAAGGTAGTACTAGGCATTGAGAGGTCATAGATATCGAGGGGCAAGTTTCTGTCTGGACAATTGCATTGTAAGCAGTCCTACCCTTCCTTTGGTTCTTATATTATTTCCACCACCTCTTCCGCAATGGACCCTGAACCTTGGAGGGTGTGATAGAGATGTTTCAGTGCTAAATACTCCTCTGTCACTTCTCAGCACTATGGTGCCTTTTGGGTCATCCAGTGGTCACCACCATCTGAAAAGAGAAGCTTCTCTAACCAAAAGTGAGGGTAGTGTTAATATATGGGTATGAACATTAGGCAAAGTGCTTCCAGAGTAGTTTGATGCACATAACATATGCATTCAGACAGACAAGAGCAGGTGTTGCACTCCTAATGCTCATGACCTCCCCCACCATATGCTTTTGATTAGGTTTTCAGTATCAGGCATATATTCCCTTCCATAGAGTGAGACGCCAGTCCAATTAGAGAGCAGTTGGTTTCTCCCATAACAGACATGCCACTACAGCACCCATTCTGTCTTTTGACCTAGCCAGGCCAAACTTGAGGCTTGCAGTATCCACTGTTTTCACCTCTGATGACTTCTGTCTCCCATAGGGCTGCATGCAGTGCAGCTTTTTCCAGCTTTCTGACAGCTGGTCTATAGGGAGGAGATTTTCAGCTCAGCCAGCCCAGCTTGATTCTTCAGTGACCTTGAAGCCCAGGCATGTGGAATCTTCAGCAATAGTGTCTTACTATCTATTTCTGGTGGGAAAAACCTTTCTTTTTAATTAAAAAAAATTTAGGGGCTGGAGAGATGGCTTAGCAGTTAAGCGTTTGCCTGTGAAGCCTAAGAACCCCAGTTTGAGGCTCAATTCCCCAGGTCCCACGTAAGCCAGATGCACAAGGGAGTGCCTGCATTTGGCGTTCGATTGCAGTGGCTGGAGGTGCGCCCACTCAATTTCTACCTATCTGCCTCTTTTTCTCTCTTGTCTGTTGCTCTCTAATAAATAAATAAAATAAACAAATTTTTTTAAAAAAAATTTAAACTTTATTTTTATTTATTTGAGAAAGAGAGAGAAAAAGAAAGAAGCAGAGAGAGGGAGACAGAGAATGGGCACACCAGGGCCTCCAGCCACTGCAAACAAACTCCAGACGCATGCACCTCCTTGTGCATCTGGCTTACATGGGTCCTGAGGAATCGAACCAAGGTCCTTTGGCTTTGCAGGCAAACACCTTAACTGCAAAGCCATCTCTCCAGCCCCAACTTTTTTTTTGGGGGGAGGGGTTGAGGTAGGGTCTCACTCTAGCCCAAGCTGACCTGGAATTTACTATGTAGTCCCAGGTTGGCCTTGAACTCACAATGATCCTCCAACCTCTGCCTCTCAAGTGCTGGGATTAAAGGTGTATGCCACCACGCCCAGCTCAGTGTTCTTAACTTTTAAAGGTGAAAAACATTTCATGGTATTTAACTTGTGTGTGCATAGATCACATTGTGTTGATCCATTCATCCACTGGTAGACATTTTTTGCATTGCTTCCTTGTTTTAGCTATTGTAAATTCTTCTCATTTTTTTCTAAATATGTTATTTGTGAGCAGAAAGAAACGGGCACAGTATGGATGGCCAAGACCTTTTGCCTCTGCAAACGAACTCCAGATGCATGCAACACTTTGTGCATCTGGCTTTACATGGGGACTGGAGAATTGAACCCACGCCAGCAGGCTTTGCATGCAAGTGCCTTTAATTGCTGAGCCAACTTCCCAGTCCAACCATTTCTTTCTTTCTTTTTTTTTTTTTAAGGTAGGGTGTCACTCTAGGCTGACCTGGAATTCACTATGTAGTCTCAGAGTGTCCTTGAACTCTTGGCGATCCTACTACCCCTACCTCTACCTCCTGAGTGTTGGGATTAAAGACATACCCCCAACCATTTCTTTAAAAAAAAAAGTATTTATTTGAGAGACAGAGTGAGTATGGGTGCACCAAGGCCTCTTGCTGCTGCAAACAAACTCCAGGCACATGTCCCACATTGTACATTTGTCTTTACATGGGTAGTGGGGAATTGAACCCAGGGCATTCAGGCTTTGCAAGCAAGTGCCCTTTACCCTCCTAGCTATCTCCCCAGCTGTTTGTTTGTTTGTTTGTTTCTTTCTTTCTTTCTATCTATCTATCTATCTTTTTTTTTTTTTTTTTTTTTTTTGGTTTTTCGAGGTAGGGTCTCACTTTAGCGCAGGCTGACCTAGAATTCATTATGTAATCTCAGGGTGGCCTCGAACTCATGGTGATCCACCTACCTCTGCCTCCCAAGTGCTGGGATTAAAGGCGTGCACCACCACGCCCGTCTTTTTTTTTTTTTTTTTTTTTTCGTTTTTTTTTTGAGGTAGGGTCTTGCTTTAGTCCAGGCTGACCTAGAATTCACTATGTAGTCTCAGGGTGACCTCAAACTCACTGTGATCCTCCTACCTCTGCCTCCTGAGTACTGGGATTAAAGGTGTGTGCCACTATGCCTGGCCTTCACCAGCCGTTTCTTAAGTGAATGCAATTATGTTATCTGAAATTGATCTCTGTAAGGAAAGTGGCTCACCTTCTGGGCAGGCTCTTTAAGAAGTAGATGTCCTTGGGTGACCAGGAATGCAGAGATGTACTTCACCAAGCACTGGCTTGGCCCCAGTCTTTTGCTTTCATCCTTAATGTAAAAAAAAAAAAGTCCTTAAGCTCAGTGCATTTGTGGGCTAGTGTCAGCTAATAGAGCCATTAGTTAGTTAATGGCTCCCTCTATCAGTTCATCTTAAACTAAGTGCATTTGTGGGCTAGAGTAGGCTAATAGCTCCCTCTATCAGATAATCTTCCCTAACTATGGTGTTCCAAATGACAGCACTGACTAAAAAAGGCCGGACACTTTGATTCAGCAGTGAATGAAGAATGGACAAATCTTCTCTGCTCTCAAAGTGCTTCAGGTCTTCAGGAAATAAATCAGACTGTGGATTTGAGTCCTAGAGACTCTCTCAACATGTTACGGGGATCCCTTTCCTAATGACAAACCTGGGTGATGATGAATTTGCTCCCATATTTCTTTCTTTTCTTTTTTTTTAATTTAGGCTGGGCATGGTGGCACATGCCTTTAATCCCAGCACTTGGGAGGCAGAGGTAGGGTGGATCGCCATGAGTTTGAGGCCACTCTAAGACTGCATAATGAATTCCAGCTCATCCTAGGCTAGAGTGAGACCCTGCCTCAAAAAACAGCAACAACAAATTATATATTTATTTGAACATGTGTGTGGTATGTGTATGGGCACGCTAGAGCCTCTTGTTCTGGCTATCCTTCATGGACCTTGGAATCAAATTTTAACATGGACTGAAGACCGCGGCTCTTCCGGAATCTTCCAGGCCTTTGGTGTCAGAATGGGGCTGCTGGGCATCCATTCTGTGGATTCAGCAGGTACCAGGTTCAACACTCAAGCCTGCAGACAGCTAGTATTGGAAGCCCAACTCATATCTTGTAAGCTGATTCAATAAATCCCCTTTATAACACATTTATTTGATCAGTTCTATTCCTCCCGAGAACCCTGATACAGTTCTTAACTGGGGACAGGACATCTGGAAGTAGCTGACAATAGTGTTGCTTGTTACAGTGGCAAAAGGAAGTCCATGCTACTGTCATCTAGTGGGCAGAGGCCAGGGATAGCGCTAAACGTTCTACAATGCACAAGACAACTCCCCACAGTTACCTGGGGCAAGACGTCAGCAGTGCTGAGGCTAAAAAACCCTCCACAGAATATGAGCCCTGTCATAGCAGGGGCTTCATTACTTTGAGATGCAGGATTGTGGGTCCAGGGTGGGATAAAATTCCATAAAGATTCAGGAGACCCCAGACCTGGGGACTCCAACTTTTGGGTCCTTATCCAAGGTATCAAAAGAATGAAAACATGGACTCAGAGAAGGGTAAGTTATGAATTATAATGTTTATTTTAAGGAGATTTAGGATCCAGAGGGAAAGCAGAAAGACCCAAGCAAAGAATAAAATATTTTATATATATGTATATTATACATTATAAATATTATAATTAACTAAAATATTATATATATATATGTATATATATATATATATATAGAGAGAGAGAGAGAGAGAGAAGAGGGCTCAGAGGTGACTGGGGGAGAAGGACAGGGGATGTGAGTGGTCTGCATGTTACACTGCACACCTGACCCAAGAGGTGGCACAGGGAAGAAGTGTGGCATTGGGATCTGGAGGGTGACAGGGAGGCATGCTCTGGCTGGAGAGAATGCATGACTGGGCATCACATACCCACGTTGTTACCCAGTGCAGACTCCAGAGGTGCGTGTGCAGGGCTGGAAGTGAGGTGGGTCTTTCTTGGTGGGGGCACAAGTGCAGAAAGATACCAGTTGCTAGTGTCAGGACCTTGTGGGAAAGAAGCAGAGTGTCCCTCCGGCTTGGATTGGGTCACTGGCTGTATACTGTTCAAGTGTCTTAGATACTATAGCACTCCTTCCAAATGACATCTGCTGACTGGCTTCTTTCAGAATTACAAGAAGTTTAAAATACAAACATCTTAGCCCCAATTCCTTAAAATCACACAGTGGAAGGTTGCTATTAAATCTAAATGATTGAACTTAATTTACTGGTGCTGGGATTGAATCCAGGCTTCACATATATTAAGCACATATTCTACCACTGAATTACAACCCTAGCCCTTCAAATCTGATTTTTGTTTTTGTTTTTGTTTGTTTTTAAGGCAGGGTCGCACTGTAGCCCAGGCTGACCTGGAATTCACTATGTAATATCAAGGCCTTAAACACATGACAGTCCTCCTACCTCTGTCTCCTGAGTGCTGAGATTAAAGGTGTGTGCCACCATGCATGCCTGGTTCTTCAAATCTGAATTTTTATTTATTTATTTATTTTTGTTTTTTCAAGGAAGGGTCTCGCTCTAGCCCAGGCTGACCTGGAATTCACTATGTAATCTCAGGCTGGCCTTGAACTCACAGTGATCCTCCTACCTCTGCCTACAGAGTGCTGGGATTAAAGGTGTATGCCACCATGCCTGCTCTTCAAATCTGAAAAAAATATATATTTAAATATTTTATTTTTATTTATTTATTTGACAGAGAAAGAGGGAGAGGGAGAGGATGGGCGCTCCAAGGCCTCTAGCCACTGCAAACAAACTCTAGACGTGGGCACCTCCTTGTGCATCTGGCTAATGTGGGTCCTGGGGAATAGAATCTGGGTCCTCTGGCCTTCCAGGCAAATGACTTAACCGCTAAGCCATTCCCCCAGCCCCAAATCTGAATTTTTAAAAAGCACTCTCTCTCCTCACAAAGATATTGAAGGGTGCCAGTGTTCAGTATTTGCTTTGAATCAAACACCTGGCTTTGCACCCTTCACCAACTCTCCCTCTCCAACCTTCTTTAGCTCTGGGTGTGCAAAGTCACTTGTTGGCAAGCGCTTGGACCTTGGGAAACTGCCTGCATGATTTGGAGTGTTTGCTCATCTGTAAAATGGGTATGATCTTCACAGGTGCTTCAGGGTTGTGAGATTGAAATGGAGTGTTTAGAACAGGGCCTGGCACATAGCATGCACTTATAGTCAGACATTCCTGATAAAGCTGAGGCCTGGGATGGAGAGATGGCTCAGAGGTTAAAGCACTTGACTGCAAAGCCTAAAGGACCTAGGTTTGATTCTCCAGGACACATGTAAGCCAGATGCACAAGGTGGCACATGTGTCTGGAGTTCATTTGCAGTGGCTGAAGGCTGTAGCGACCATTCTCTCTCTCTCTCTCTCTCTCTGTGTGTTTTTTTTCCTTTCTCTCTCAAATAAATAAAAATTTTATAAAAGAGCTGAAGTTGGGCATGGTGGTACATGTCTTTAATCCCAGCACTCAGGAGGCAGAGGTAGGAGGATCACCATGAATTAGAGGCCACCCTGAGACTACATAGTGACTTCCAGGTCAGCCTGGGCTAGAGCACAAGACCCTACCTGGAAAAACAAAACAAAACAAAAATAATAATAATAAATAAAAATTTTAAAAAGTGCTGAGGCTTTGTGTGCAGTTTGCTCTAGGGCAGTCTGAAGGACAGCCTCGTTTTGATTAGTCCTCACAATCAGACTTAATTTTAAAAATTATTTATTTAATTTATTTATTTATTTCAGAGATTCTTTCTTTCTCTCCCCCTCTTTCTCTGTCAAATAAATGAGTAATTATCAAAAAAAATTTTAAGGGTCTGGAGGGATGGCTTAGCGGTTAAGGCGTTTGCCTGCAAAGCCAAAGAACCTCGGTTCCATTCCCCAGGACCCACATTAGCCAGATGCACAAGGGGCACTCACGTCTGGAGTTCCGTTTGCAGAGGCTGGAGGCCCTGGTACGCCCATTCTCTCTCTCTCTTCCTCTTTCTCTGTTAAATAAATAAATGAATAAAAATAAAATATTAAGAAAGAGATATAAGTTTGGGCCCACCGGGACTTCCTGCCACTCCTGATGCATGCGCCACTTTGTGCATCTGGCTTTACGTGGGTACTGGTGAGCCGAACTCGAGTCGTTAGGTTTTGCCGGCAAGCGTCTTAACCGCTGAGCCATCTCTCCAGCCCGCAATCAGACTTTTGTTATATTAGGGATTGACGCTAGGGCTGCATGCATGTAACCATCGCTCTACCGCCGAGCCATGTCCCCGGAGATCTCAGACGTCCATCATTTATCCCGATGACGCAAAGCTGTTCGCTTTCTGTATTCGATGGAAACACAAGTCCTGCACCGCCCTGGCGAGAGTGGGAGGCGCGTTACTTGGACCTCTGTTAATTGCCACAGCTCTGGAAAAGTACCACCTCGGGTCTGTGACAGCGGCAGCTGCCGCCCGGTGCCAGTCTCCCTAGGCCCCGCCCTCTCCAGCATGCCCGCCCACCTCGGCGTCCTCCTTCCTCCCCCGCTCACCCCGCCTGCAGGAAGGTTGCTGGAAGCGCGGGCGCCACCTGCAGGCTCATCAGATTGTAACACCCTGCGCTTGCCCTGGGCATCAAGTCTCCTTCGGGCTGCGCCTGCGCGATGCAGGAGACACCCACCATATGGGAGGAGGGCCCCCTCTGGGCACCCTAGCAGCCTGGAGGGATGAAAAGGGTTTCAACCTTGGGACTCAAAGGGCTCATTCTGTGCAAGGTATTATTCGTTCACGACCTTACCCTTAAATCCATGCATTCACTCTGCCTTTACCTAACGCCTTCTTTGTGCCACACGTGAGACTGGAGTGCTCACTTGGGGGACCCTAGGACGCAGAAAGAATGTCGTGCACGTCTTCAGGCTGGCCCTGTGCACTCTCCCATGTAGTGGAGAAATTGTTAAACACCAGTATTAACTTAAAAAAAGTTCATTCAAGCCTTTATTTATGGTGGTGGTGGGGGGCGAGAGAATGGGCAAGCCAGGGCCTCCAGCCACTGCAAATGAACCCGAGATGCATGTGCCACCATGTGCATCTGGCTTACGTGGGTTCTGGGGAATCAAACCTGGGTCCTTAGGCTTCGTAGGCAAGCACCATCTTTCCAGCTCTGTTTTTTTTTTTTTTTTTTTTTTTTTTTGAGGCAAGGTCTCACTCTGTAGCCTAGGCAGACCTGGAACTCAGCCATCCTCCTACCTCAGCCTCCCAGAGTGGTGTGGCTAAAGGCATGCCTGGCTTAAGGTCAGTGCTGACCAGAACTCTGTGAAAAGGTTCTGTTCTGGTCTCTATTCTAGAGGCCTCTGCAGTCAGTGTTGGACACTTCTGGAGGAAGGCGTCAGCTGGTCGTCTGTAATTCCGGCTGTTCAGGCAACAGTGATTGAAGTGCCACGCATTGTCTGTGTGCCCAGACTGCAAGGGTTAGGTGGTGGAGGCTGGAAGGGGGGTGGCATGAATGTGTGCCTAGAAGGTCCTTCTCCTCAGAGCATCCCATACAGACCTATGCCCGGCTCCGGAGCTTCATCTGTTCATACATTCATTGACTTCTCCATTCATTTCCTTGCACAATCACTATTAGCTCACTCATCTGTTCATTCCCGCACATTCATTCATTTGCTCTTTATTTTGTATCTGCATGAAGCCATGTACAAAGCTTGCTAAGAGATTTGGGAAGGACTCCAGCACTGAGCGGTACTCCCAGTCGCTCATAGTTTTTTTTTTTTTTTTTTTTTTTGAGACAAGGTCTCACTCAGCCCAGCTGACCTGCAGCTCACTCTATAAGGCTAGCCTGGAACTCCTAGTGATCCTCCTGCATCAGCCATTTCAGTGCAAGCTTTATCCTGGAGCCATGTCTGGTTCTCACAGGTTAAGGGGAGAAAAAGAAAGCCCCTTTTGCTCTGATCCCCTCCCCCATTTGCAGTTTCCTTTTTTTTTTTAAACTTACATTTATTTGCAGAGGGGGGGAGAGAAAGAAAATAGACGTGCAGCCCCTGCAAATGAACTCCAGATGCATGTGCCACCAAGTGCATCTGGCTTTATGTGGGTACTGGGGAATTGAACCCAGTTCATCAGGCTTTGCCAGCAAGCTCCTTAATGGCCAAGACATTTCTTCAACCCCAGTTTTTGTTTTTGTTTCTTTTTCCCTCTCTGTTTTTTTCGAAGTAGGGTCTTGCTCTAGACCAGGCTGACCTGGAATTCACTGTTTAGTCTCAAGGTGGCCTTAAACTCACCGCGATCCTCCTACCTCTGCCTCCCAAGTGCTGGGATTAAAGGTGCATGCTACCATGCAGGGCTCAGTTTTCTTTTTTTCTTTTCTCTTCTCCTTTCCTTTCCTTTCTTTTCTCCCTTCCCTTTCTTTCTTTCTTTCTCTTTCTTTCTTTTTCTTTCTTTTTTTTTTTTTTTTTTTTTTTTGAGGTAGGGTTTCACTCTAGCTCAGGCTGACCTGGAATTCACTATTTAGTCTCAGGGTGGCCTCGAATTTATGGCGATCCTCCTACCTCTGCCTCCCAAGTGCTGGGATTAAAGGCGTGTGCCACCACGCCCGGCTCAGTTTTGTCTTTTGACAGAACCTTTGGACTGAGGCAGAACCACACAATTCTTCACAACGCTGGAGCCCAGCAAACCTGGGTTGGAATTCCAGCTGTACCACCTGCTGGCTGAGTGAGGGGGATGTTATCACCTCTGTTTACTTCCTGGCATGCAGGGAATGCCCAGTCCTTCCAAGGATGAGTCAGAATAACATGCATGAGCTCATCACTACAGAAATGACAGAAGACAACTGCTGAGAGGGAATGTTCTTTACATAAATCTCCCCTCATATTCCTGCACTGCTGTGTCTATCTGCCATGGCAACTGATGAAGTTTGGGGAATTAATGACCAGAACTTTGTTTTGATGCTGGGGATTAAACCTGGGGTGTCACGTATAAAGGACATGTTCTCACTCTGAGCCACACTTTCAACCCCCAAACTAGTTTCTTAAGACAGGAGCAGACCTCTAATGGCCTGCCATATTGTTTCTGGCAATAATAATCATAAACTTACTGTGACATACAGGAAGAAAAACTAACCACATCTCCTTGTTTTGAGCCCTTAATGTTATATCCTATTTCTTCTTCGGCATCACCTTGTGATACCTACCTGTAGAGATCTGAATGTAAAATGTCCCCATAGCCTCATGTGCTTGTGATTAAGCCTCATACTCAATCCCCAGCCAGTAGAGCCTTTGGGAGGTGGAGCCTTGCTGGAGAAGGGGTGTCACTGAGGTTAAGTCTTGGGATTTATTTCTTTATCTACTATTTTTTATTAGTTTTTGTTTCTTCTTCTTCTTTTTTTTTCAAGGTAGGGTCAGGCTGACCTGGAATTCACTATGTAGTCTCAGGGTAGCCTTGAACTCACAATCCTCCTACCTCTGCCTCCTAAGTGCTGGGATCAAAGGTGTGTGCCACCATGCCTGGCTCTATTTATCTATTTATTTATTTGCAATCAGAGAAAGATAGAAGACAGACAGAATGGGTGTGCTAGGGCGTTTAGCCACTGCAAACAAACTCCAGATGCATGCACCTTTTTGTGCATCTGGCTTTACATGAATACAGGGGAATCAAACCCAGGTTGTTAGGCTTTGCAGGCAAGTGCCTTAACCACTGAGCAATCTCTTGGGATTTTCTAATCCAGACCCCTTGACAGTGCCAGGGAGGTCACTCTTGCTGCTGATGTGACAAGGTGTAATGCCTGCCATGATGAAACTTCTGCTTAAAACTGTCAACCTGAAATAAACCTTTTCCTCCCGTAAGCTGCTTCTGTTTGGGTTTTTTGTCCTGGCCCCGAGATGGTAACCGCAGCAAAGTAAAGGTCGGTGCCTAAGGACAAATGGGAGAGACGATAAAGATTCTTTTGTTCTTGATAAAAATCTTCAACACACCTAGGTTCTTACAAGTGTCAGGACTGTCAGTCTACATGGTGGAGTTGCCTCAACCATGGATCTTCAATGACAAAACAGGATTCTCTCATCCTAGTAATCAATACGTGGAATTAAGGTGCCAATGATTAAACGTGATAACAAAAAAGCCCCTTTTTCTAAAGCTTGTGTCGGCCCTGTACAGATGTGATCTTGCCAAGACAAAGCAAACTGAAATTTCTTGACGGTCAGAGCTAACAACTAAGTAGCCTACATGGTTCTTAGTTCTCAATGGATTTTTTTTTTTTTTTCAACACTTCCAACTTCTGTCCTCGAAAATTAGATTTCATTCTCACTGTGGTTCTAGCCTCCAGGCTATCCAGCCACAAACGGCAGAAAGGAGCACAGAAAAAACTTCCAAAAATCAGCCTTTTAATAATCTAGTTGAACCCAATGCGTGGGGAAAGAACTCGAACATATTTTTCCCTCAATATTTTGTTTATAAGAATATCAGGTCAGAGGTGTCTTTTCCATGGGAAACTGACATCTCCAATGTCCTCAGAGTATTTTTTTTTTAAATGCATCAAAGTGGAATTACAACTCATGTGCACGCCACATATGCCCCGCCCCTCCCTGCCCCACCCTCCACAAGTGCCTATATTCACCCGCCAAACTGTAACTGGGGAACAGAATGTTTAAAAAAAAAAAAATCCACCCAAGTGGCTACAGATTATCAGAAATAACCAAAGGCAGTTTACGTACACAACATCAGTCAACGCATAGGCAAAAGGGGAAGCTTTGCTAACTGGAATTCAGAGCCCCAAAATGACAGGGACTTGAGCTATCTATCCATTGAGATCATTAAGAAAAACAATCCCTCTCCTGAAAGTCCCCCTCAATACAAAAGTATGCAAACAGTCTTGATATAAATTAGACACAGGCAGGCGGCTCTCTCCCTGGGACACAAGGGCATAGCTAAAATTCCCTGGGTGGAATTCATGCCTGGATCATGGCTCTCTCTCTCTCTCTCAGGATGAAAAGGGAATGGAGTAAGTGGGGAGCAGTGGGAAAGGACCCCCCTTAGGAGCAAGTGGGAGACACTGGAATGACTTGGTATGCGCTCAGTCAATAGAGGAACTCAATGGCAGGTAGAGCCCCCAGCTGGGCTGCAGAGGCTAGAAATTCTTGGCACACAAGTCCGCCTGCAAGAGCCTGCACCCAAAGAGGAGAAGTGTCGGCCCCCTTTGCTCCCCCCCCCCCCCAGCTAAGGCCCTGGGACCAATGGTGGCTGTCTGGGAGAGGCCAAGGCATGGTTGTGTTGTAAGGAAGGCTGCCTGCCACCTGAACGTAAGTGCACGGATTGTGTTGATGTGGTCCTACAAGGTTGACTTCTCAGTCACACAGTCCCACCCCTGGCCACTGCAGAGTGTAACCATGGTGGGGGAGGGGGACTTGGCAGTGGGGACCAACCCCTTCACCAAGAGATGCTGTTGCCACACAGCCCAGCGGCCGAGGCAC
This sequence comes from Dipus sagitta, assembly GCA_036346955.1. Taxonomy (NCBI): domain Eukaryota; kingdom Metazoa; phylum Chordata; class Mammalia; order Rodentia; family Dipodidae; genus Dipus; species Dipus sagitta. Next base: position 42,134,831 of record CM070777.1, on the reverse strand, counting down.
ATTGGTGGGGGATTCGGAGGAACAAGGACAACAGAGGAAGGGGCACTTGGGACCTGCGTCATGACTGGTGGGCGGACCCGAGTCTCTACCACCCCTACCAAGCAACGTCACGTCTGTTTCTTGTTAGACCAAGGCAGGAACAGGGACAAAAGATAAGAAGTTTGGGCTCTAGGCTCAGGAAGGATGGCGTAGAATTGAGTTTCAGCTATAGTGCCCAAACCAAGGGCTCGACTGGAAATTACCATCCTGGGCTAAAAGCACCAGGCGGCAATTGTCTTTGGGGAGTCTGATCCCAAGGCTGAAAGGCCAGGCTAGTTGCCTGGGAGGAAAACAGGCAGTTAGTGTGTCCAAACAGTCGGGGTGGGAGATTGTCACAGCCTGGCTGGGAGCTGGTCCCTGGGCTTTTTTTTTTTTTTTTTTCCCTAAGAGAAAAGGGACAGCAGCCTCCCAGGAGGGGTCCCCAACATCCTTGGACTACCTCCCTTTGCCTGACCCTGGTCTTGACTCTGCAGGAAGAGGAACAGCATGACTCCAGGTGGTGTAATTTATCAAAAATCAAACGCGGGGAAAGAGGTAGCTGTGAAATCTTGAGCCACCCCTCACACACCCTTGCACACCGGACCAGAAAGAGGGCAGAAGGAGACAGGGTGCTGGAGGCAGGGCTAGCAGTGTCCCCGGGCACTGGACCGCTGGGTCGCGTGGGATGTCAGTGCATCTTGCCCAGCTGGATCTTCTTCCAGGCCTCGGAGGCTGTGAAGATGCAGGAGTCCAGGATGCCGGCGACGGTGAAGGTCCCACCAATGATGGCACAGATCTAAAGGAGGCAGGGGGAGGGGTGTGCGTCAGACGTGAGGGACCCACTCAGGGTTCTCATCATTAGTCTTCATTAGACTCCTGGTTTTTTTTTTTTTTTTTTCAAGGCAGGGTCTCACTCTAGTTCAGGCTGACCTAGAACTCACTCTTAGTTCCAGGCACGCCTCGAACTCACAGAGATCCTCCTACCTCCGCCTTCCTAGTGCTGGGATTAAAGGCACGTGCCACCACACCAGGCTAGACATCCCTGTACATTTTTTTTTTTGGTTTTTTGAGGTAGGGTCTCACTCTAGCCCAGGCTGACCTGGAATTCACTATGTAGTCTCAGGGTGACCTTGAACTCATGGTGATCCTCCTACCTCTGCCTCCCAAGTGTTGGGATTAATGGCATGCGGCACCACGCCCGGTTTACCTGCACTTTTTTTTTGTTATTTTTATTTATTTATTTGAGAGCGACAGACAGAGAGAGAAAGAGGCAGGGAGAGGGAGAGAGAGAGAGAGAGAGAGAGAGAGAGGCTGAGAATGGGCGCGCCAGGGCCTCCAGCCACTGCAAACGAACTCCAGACGCATGCGCCCCCTTGTGCATCTGGCTAACGTGGGTCCTGGGGAGTCAAGCCTCGAACCGGGGTCCTTAGGTTTCACAGGCAAGCGCTTAACCGCTAAGCCATCTCTCCAGTCCTTACCTGCACTTTTTAAAGTTGAGAACTTTATTGTATGAGCATGTTGCAAATTGGTCCTATTCCCATCAGGTTATACTCTTGTGTTTTCTCTCCCCTGACTCCATTCTACTCAAGCCCTTCTCGGGGGGGGGGGTATCAGTAATCACTGGGGGGTCATGAATACACCAGTCAGTCCCTGTGGTGGGGGGGATGGCTTAGAGTATACATTCCCACCCTGTGGCTCTTACATTTTTTTCTGCCCCCTCTTCTGCAATATTCTCTTAGTCTTGGAGGGTGTGTTATAAGTCTCCTTCACTGCTGAGCTCTCATCAGCCACTGATTCTCTGCTTTGAGTCTGCTCAGTGTCTACTGCCATAGGACCCTTCTGCTGTAATGTCTCCTGGGCCCTGGCAGCTGTGATAGAGATGACTCGGATTAGACCCGGTTCACGTTCAATCAGTAACAGGGTTCCAACGTGAACTTGGGTATGTTTTTCCTTGGAGCCTGAGGCATCAGCTTCTGCTCTCAGTTTTTCCACTATTTATGATTCCATTTTCAGAGGAATGGATGGAAGGAAGGCTGCAAAGTGATGTCCCCGACCCATGGCCATATGTAACCAGGCCACCCGGGATTTGAACCTGAGTCAAAAAGATCTACGGCATCTGCCTGCAACTGAGCTCTGCCATGGACTGACCCAGCAGCAATGGCCTGGATGGCAGGGACCTGGAAACGGAGTGTCCTCTCTCAGCAGCTGCGCTGTATCTGTCACCCACAACCACAAGACGACAACCAGGGAGAACAGTAAGGGGGGCAGAGAGGCCTGTGGAGCTCTGACAAAGCCTCCATCAGGACAAGGTTTCTAGCACTCTTCATCTAAGAGGCTGTCCTGTGCATTAGAGGGTGCCAAGAGATGCCAGAATTATACTCTCCCTCTTGTTGTGACAACCAGCTTGTCACTACACATTAACAAATGTCCCCTGTAAATCAAAATCACCCTTGCTGAGAATAGCTGTAAGAGGAAAAGGAGGAGGATGAGGGGAAGGAGGAAGAAGAAGAGGAGAGGGAGAAAGTGGCCTTTCTATTCTTTATAACTTTATGCAACCCCAACAGAGCAGACAATCTCACCCAGTACCTACATGGGCTATTACCTCAAAGAATCCTCAGATCAACATTAGCATGTTGATACTATTCATATATTTATTTATTTTTAACTTTTTATCGACAACCTCCACACATATACAAAATAAAGTACGAACACACACCCCCTTTTGTCTGCCCTCCCTTCTCCCCCCTCTACTGAATCCTTTCTTTCCATTAGCCTGTTCTATTTATTCTTTTTTTTTTTTTAAAGATTTTTTGTTTATTTTTACTTATTTGAGAGCGACAGACTGAGAAAGAAGGAGAGAGAGAGAGAGAGAGAGAGAGAGAGAGAGAATGGGCATGCCAGGGCCTCCAGCCACTGCAAACGAACTTCAGATGCCTGAGCCCCCTTGTGCATCTCGCTAACTTGGGTCCTGGAGAATCGAGCCTCAAACCAGGGTCCTTAGGCTTTACAGGCAAGCGCTTAACCAGCTAAGCCATCTCTCCAGTCCTCTAATTATTCTTGTATTTATCATAGAGCTAAGGAAACTTAAGCTCACAGATTCTGTAGTCTGTACACTCAGGCTGGCCTCGAATTCATGGTGATCCTCCTACTCTGTGCCTCCCAAGTGCTGGGATTAAAGGCGTGCACCACCACCCCCGGCTTAAGCTCAGAGATTCTGAATCAACTGTCCAATGCCAACAAATGGCCAAATTGGGATTCAATATAAATGTTAGAGGCTGCATATGGTGGCTCATGCCTGTAATTCCAGCACTTGGGAAGCTAAGATAGGAGTAATGTCATGAGTTTGTGGCCAGCCTGGGCTACAGAGTGAATTTTTAGTCAGCCTGGTCTAAAGTGAGATAAATAAATATATGTTGGAGAAGGCTGGGGAGATAGCTCAGTGGGTAAAATGTTTACAATGCAAACACGAGGACATGGGGCTAGAGAGATGGCTCGGCAGTTAAGGTGCTCACCTGTGAAGCCTAAGGACCTAGGTTCAATTCCCCAGGACCCATGTAAGCCAGATGCACATGGTGGTACATGCGTCTGGACCTGAGTTTAATCCTCAGAGCCCACATAAAAAAGCTGGGCACGGTGGCATGTGCATCTGTAGTTCCAGAACTGGGGAGGTGGAGGCAGGTAGATTACAGGGGCATGCTGGCCAGCCAGGTAGCCTACTTGGCCAGCTGGAAGAGAGACTGTCTAAAAAGAAATGGATTCTGTTCCTGGGAAGTGACACACACAACTGTACACCCACCAAAAGTAAATATATAAATAGAAAATTTAAAAAAGTATTTGAGTCTGCCTTTTCTTCTTATGTTTTTTTTTTCAGACAGACTCTTATGTAGTCCAGGCTGGTGTCAAACTTGATATGAAGTGGAGGATGACCTTAAGCTCCTGATCTCTCTGCCTCCATCTCCCAAATGTTAGGATTACAGGCGTGTGCCACTATACCCAGCTATGTCTGTGCTCTTAGCATGACACCTTCTAGTTTCTTAGACATACCCCACCTAATTGAATTACATACAGTCCTTTTTTTTTTTTTTTTTTTTTTTTAAGGTAGGGTCTCACTCTGGTCCAGGCTGACCTGGAATTCACTATGTAGTCTCAGGGTGGCCTCAAACTCACAGGGATCCTCCTACCTCTGCCTCCCAAATGTTGGGATTAAAGCATGCTCCACCACACTGGCTCAGTCCTTTTTTAAAAGAAAGTTTGATTCACTTATTTGAGAAAGAGAGAGAGTGAGAGCACGCGCAAGTAGGACTTCCTAGTTCTGCAAACTCAACTCTAGACACATGGCCACTTTGTGCATATAGCTTTTTGTGGGTATTAGGGAACTGAACTTAGGCTAGCAGGTTTTGTAAGCAAAAGCCTTGAACGGCTGTGCCTCTCTCCCCAGCTCACACACAGTCCTTGACTTATGATGATTTGACTTAGGAAGGTTTAACTTTATTATGATGCAAAAGTGTGTTCGTACCACCATTCCATTTTCCACATTTGGTACAGTACTCAATAAATGGCATGAGATATTCTCACACTTCACTGCCAAACAGACCTGTGTTAGGTGATTTTGCTCAGCTGTAAGTGTTTTAGGCATATTTAAAGTAGGCCAGGTGATGATGGGCAGATTAGTTGTATCATTCATATATATATATATATATATATATATATATATATATATATATAATCACATATATACGTATATATAATATTTTATTTATTTATATGCAATGAGAGAGAGGGAGGGAGGAGAGAGAAAGTAAGAGAGAGACAGAGAAACTGCCAGGGCTTCTTGCCACTGCAAATGAACTCCAGACACATGTGCCACTTTGTGCATCTGGCTTTATATGTGTACTGGGGAATCAAACCAGGATCATCAAGCTTTGCAATCACTTACTTTTAACCACTGAACCATCTCATCAGCCCTTCTTTGTGATATGTTTAACTTATGAATGAAACATGGAATTAACTCTGATGTAACTTGAGCAGCACCTAAACTATCAAACTGTTATGTTTTACACATTTATGAATGAGAGAGTGAGAGAAAGAGGCAGAGCGAGGTACAGGGAGAGAAAGAGAGAGAGAGAGAGAGAGGGGGGGAGAGGGAGAATGGGCAGCCAGGGCCTCTAGCCACTGTAAATGAACTCCAGACACATGTGCCACCTTGTGCATCTGGCTTTACATGTGTACTGGGGAATCGAACTCTGGTCCTTAGGTCTTGCAGGCAAGCACCTTAACCGCTGAGCCATCTTTCCAGCCCCCTACACTTTTTTTTTTTTAATACTGGCTACTACTCTTATGCTTATTGTCCAGCCCTGGAGTCACCATCTGTGGATGTCCAGCTACTGACATACAGCCTTTGTAAGATTCTGGTGCGATGGTGGAACCTTAACAGATCAATCAGTGCCAAGTGGTGGAAGGCTAGGCGACGCAGTGAAGGCAAGAGGGAAGGGCACACAGCAAACTGACATTTTTTTTTTTAATGGTATTTTCATAAGATGAGCTAAGCGGAGGCTTGTAAGGTCCAAGCCAGACAGAGCAGGTCTGTGTGGATGGCTTGCACGATGAGCAGCTGGCATTCCAGTAATAACAACCCAAGAAACTGGAGCAGTCCCCTAGGGACCAAAGAGGATTGGGGACGCTGGGGGGATTATGATGAAGGGTTTTTACACGGGCCAGGCCTCTCCCTGCCTGCCTCCGCATGACGCAGGGCCACTTTTCAGGGAAGATGACGGCAGGGGAGGTGGTTTATTTCTGTAGAGTGGATCAGATGATGAGAGATTTTATACCACAAAATGCTTTTAGAGGTTGGATAGGAGGATAGGAAAATGTGACTTAAGTGCAATGGAGCAAAAAATAAAATATAAGCCCCCCCCCACATACACATCTGTATTCATCCACACATAACTTAGAGCCTGAATGCCCATGACTCACATACACCTGGCACCAGCCTGAAGCCTTCTTCCCCTGGGCTGGGTAGGGGCAGAGGGAAACAACAAACGCTTGGGGGCACACAAGATACCACCTGTGAGGAAACCGAGGCCTCGGAGCATGGAAGCTAAGCAAGTGGCCCAGTCACAGAATGAGTTTCTGTTGGCTTTAACGCTAAGGGGGACCCTCGACTCCTTTTTATCGATGGCACTCCGTTACAGGCAACCCAAAAGTGCTCAAGACCAGATCATTTCAAACCTTATGCATGCTGTTTCTTTTTCTTATACATAATACCTATAATGTTCAACTTATAAACTAGGTCCAGTAAGAGACTAATAATAATAAAATAGGAACCTGGGCGTGGTGGGGCACGCCTTTAATCCCAGCACTCGGGAGGCAGAGGTAGGAGGATCGCTGTGAGTTTGAGGCCAGCCTGAGACTACAGAGTGAATTCCAGGTCAGCCTGGGCTAGAATGAGACCCTACCAAGAAAAACCAAAAATAAATAAATAAATAAATAAAATGAAATAGGAAACTAACAAACTGTGGTAAGTTACTTAAAAATGAATTCTTTTTTTCTTTGTATGTGTTGTGGTACGAGTATGAATGTTCATATGTGTGTCCGTATGTGTGTGTGTGTGTGTGTGTGTGTGTTCATGTGTGTGTGTACATAAGCCAGACGCTGATGTCCGGTGTCTTCCTTGATGGCTCTGCTCCTTGCTGAGGCAGAGTCTGTCACTTGAGCCCAGAGCTCATTGATATGGCTCACCTAGGTGGCCAGCTGGCCCAGGGGTTCCCCGCATTCTGTCCCCCCACCGCCATGGTGGGATTACAGGTGGGCTGGGGATCAGAACTCAGGTCCTCATACTCGAACATCAAGTGCTACCAGATGAGCCCTCTCTCTAACTCCTGAATCATTTGTTTCTGAAGATGTCCTTGCAGTATTTTTGGATGGTGGCTGACTGTGGGTAACTGAAACCATTAAACGCAGACTCAGGAATAAGAAGGGACTGCAGGAGGGCTGGAGAGATGGCTCCGTGGTTAAGTGGCTTGCCTTCGAAACCTAGTGACTCGAAGTCTGATTCCCCTAGTATCTGCATAAAGCCAGATGCACAAGGTGGCACATGCATCTGGAGTTCATTAGCAGCAGCTAGAGGGCCCGGTGCACCCATTCTCTCTCTGTCTCCCACTGCTTGCGAATAAGGAAATAAAATATTAAATAAAAGAAGAAACTGCAGGATTTCGTTCATATCCTACACAGCAACTGGACTGAGGTGAAGAGTGAGAGGTCGTGGAGTCTCCTGCAGTTGGTGTATGGAAGGGCATAACACCCACCAGCACCAGGCACCACACCTCCCTGGGACTCAGAGGGGCAACTCGATCATGACCATCCCTTGTCCTGAAGTCAGGGCCCTATGTCTGGAATGGGGAGAAGTGAAGCCACAGTGGCACATGGTGCAACGGCCCTTGGAGTCCAGCTGCACACAGGATGCCAGGAATACAGGCTTCATCAATGATGTCTTAGGCAGCGTGGGCTGGTGGGGTGGGGGCTGGTGACGATCGGACCAGGTAGGATGAGGTTAGAGCAATGATGGTGGGGAACAGTCTGTGGACAGGGCATTGGCAAAAGGGAACATGGTCGCTGAGCATCACCTTGAGCTGCAGAGAGGGGCTCAAGATCAACATAAACCAGTGAGAATGGAGATAAAGCAGATGGCAGCCACGATACTGATCATCAAAGGAGAAGAAACTTGTTACGTAGTTAGGGAAGGGACGTGGGAAAGTGGCAGTTTTGTCTTTTGTCTTTGCCTTGGGAACGTAATGGTTAAAGTGGATGTTAAGGTTAATATTATGTATTTGTGTGTGTGTGTGTGTGTGTGAGAGAGAGAGAGAGAGAGAGAGAAAGAGAAAGAAAGAAAGAGAGAAAGAAGGAAGGAAGAAAGAAAGTATGGGCACATCAGAGCCTCTTGCTGCCGCAAACTTAACTCTTGGGCCTCCCACATGGCGGGCAAGTGTTCTGAGAGCTACACCCCAGCCTAAATTTAAAAGGTAAATTTTTAAAAAATTTTTTTGTTTATTTTTATTTATTTGAGAGCGACAGACAGAGAAAGGGAGAGAGAGAGAGAGAATGGGCGCGCCAGGGCTTCCAGCCACTGCAAATGAACTCCAGACGCGTGCACCCCCCTTGTGCATCTGGCTAACGTGGGTCCTGGGGAATCGAGCCTCGAACCGGGGTCCTTAGGCTTCACAGGCAAGCGCTTAACCTCTAAGCCATCTCTCCAGCCCCTTTTTTTTTTTTTTTGGTTTTTCGAGGTAGGGTCTCATTCTGGTCCAGGCTGACCTGGAATTAACTATGTAGCCTCAGGGTGGCCTCGAACTCATGGCGATCCTCCTACCTCTGCCTCCCAAATGCTGGGATTAAAGGCGTGTGCCACCACGCCCGGCTTAAAAGGTAAATTTTATTTGCAGCTTTTAGTTCCTTATGTTATGGAAGGACATGGCTAGAGAGATGAATTTATTTTTAATTTATTTGCACATATTCTTGGGTTCTTACCACTGCAAATGAATGCCCGTCCAGCTTTATGTGGGTGGCTGGGGAATTGAAGCCAGGCTGGGAGGCTTTGCAAGCATGCTTAGCCCCAAGAGATCAGAGAATTCCTGTTTGCCAACCAATGTTAACTCCTTCACAAAGCCCTATCTGCTCCCGGGACCGTATTTACTGCCCTGCAGCCCGCCGTGAAGAGGCAAGCCCACACCACCACGGCAGGCTCTGAGGGTGGAAGATCAGCTCTGTGCCTTGGCACAGAAGACTGATGTGGCCACTGCCCGTGGGACCATAAATACCAGGAACTGCTCATCCTCTTTCCTCACCCAGTCAGCAGCGGAAAAGGCCGTGGCCCAGGCACAGTCAGAGGAAATAAATAATGGATGCGGCTCGCATCAGATGCTGCTGGTGGCAGACAGGCTGGAGCCGCGGATGAGAACACCCAAGTCGCAGAGGCACAGCGGGCCCTTTGTGGAAGGGAAGCTGACGATGGGACCTGGAGAATCTGGAGATGGAGGAGGGGCGGGGGTGATGGTCTCCACTCTGCATGTCATGTCTACCGGATACCTTGTGCCTAGACCAGGGGCCTGGGAGAGACTGAGGTCCCCTCTATGCCATTAAAAAAGTTTTTTTTTTTTTTTCTTTTCAAGGTAGGGTCTCGCTTTAGCCCAGGCTGACCTGGAACTCACTCTGCTATCACAGGCTGGCTTCAAACTCACAGTGACACTCCTACCTCTGCTTCCCAAGTGCTGGGATTAAAGGTGTGAGCCATTTTTTTTTTTTTACAGTGGCTTCAACAGAAAAATACCCACCCTTAACCCACCAAAATTAGCTCTCTTGGTTAATCACCTAGTATGTCCTGGCCCTGGGACAGCATTTTCTTTTGCCTTCTCATTCAATCCTGTACATGTGAGGTGAGCCCCAGCCCACAGGAGCAGGTAGCTCAGAGAGCGGATGTTTCTGCCAGGCCATACAGCCAAGAGAGAGGGCCTTTCTAAATGCTAGCTTGGAAGGCTCCAGAGAGGGCCTGCCTTCGCTGTCAGACCTGCATGCCTCACCTCTAACCTAAGCCTCCCTGGCACCTCTGCTCATGTATGGAGAACTTCTGAGGTACGACCGTTGTTTTCACAACTTTTCTTCAGAGGTTGATCAAATCTCCTGAAATCAGGAATCCTCACATACATGGTTTATGATGCTAGAAGTTGCGTAGCTTTTAAAAAAAATTTTTATTTTAATTTTTATTTACTTTTTTGGTGTTTCGAGGTAGGATCTCACCCTAGCCCAGGCTGACCTGAAATTCACTATGGAGTCTCAGGGTGGCCTTGAACTCATGGCAATCCTCCTACCTCTGCCTCCCAAGTGCTACCACACCCGGCTTTAATTTTTATTTTAAAATTTTTTTGTTTATTTTTATTTATTTATTTGAGAGCGACAGAGAGAGAAAGAGGCAGATAGAGAGAGAAAGAGAGAGATAAAATGGGCACGCCAGGGCCTCCAGCCACTGCAAATGAACTCCAGACGCATGTACCCTCTTGTGCTTCTGGCTAACATGGGTCCTGGGGAATCGAGCCTTGAACCAGGGTCTTTAGGCTTCACAGGCGAGTGCTTAACCGCTAAGCCATCTCTCCAGCCCAATTTTTATTTTTTTGAAGTAGGGTCTCACTCTAGCCCAGGCTGACCTGGAATTTACTGTAGTCTCAGGATGGCCTCGAACTCATAGTGATCCTCATACCTCTGTTCTCAAGTGCTGGGATTAAAGGTTTGCGCCACCATGTCTGGCCAGAAGTTGCAGAGCTTTTTCTAAAAACCACATTTGTATCATGGAGTCTACTGTCTCAATATCCCTTTTACCCAACAAAACCTGCTTTAGAAAACCCACTTGAAGGGCTAGAGAGATGGCTTAGCAGTTAAGGCACTTGCCTGCAAAGCCAAAGGACCCAGGTTCGATTACACAGGTCCTATGCAAGCCAGATGCACAAGGTGGCATATGTGTCTGGGGTTCGTTTGCAGGGGCTAGAGGTCCTGGTGCACTCATTCTCTCTCTCTCTCTCTCAAATAAATAAATGAAAATATAAAAGAAAACTCAGTTGCAGCCGGATGTGGCTGGGACATTAAACCCATCCCGGCAGACTGTGTAAGCCATTTACAAGTCCTACTTGGTTGTTTTTGAGAAAAGGCCTTATGTAGCCCAGGCTATCCTCTAACTCACTATTGTAGCCAAGGATGACCTTGATCTTCTGATGCTCTTGGCTCTACTTTGAAAGTACTGAGATTACAGGCCTGCACCACCGTGCCTGGTTTACGTCACGCTGGGGCTCAAATCCGGGGTTTCCTATGTGCTAGACAGGCACTCCACCTCCCCAGCCTCTTACCATTACTTCTTTTGTTCTTATTTATTATTAATTAATTTTTTTTAGCCGGGCGTGGTGGCACACGCCTTTAATCCCAGCACTCAGAAGCTGAGGTAGGAGGATTGCTATGAGTTCGAGGCCAGTCTGAGACTACATAGTGAATTCTAGGTCAGCCTGGGCTAGAGTGAGACCCTACCTAAAAAAAAAATTATTTATTTGTGAGGGAGACAGAGAAAAAGGTAGACAAAAAGAAAGTGAGTATGGCACACCAGAGGCTCCTGCCACTGCAAATGAATTCCAGATGCATGTGCCACTTTGTGCATCTGCCTTAACGTGGGCACTGGAGAATCAAACCCAGGCCATCAGTCTTTGCAAGCAAACACCTTTAACTGTTGAGCCAGCTCTCCAGCAACTGAGTTTTACACATTTGTGAACACATATGTCTAGGCCAGGAGGGCTATTTCCTTGGTAAGTGTAGTGGTTTGATTCAGGTGCCCCCATAAACTTGGGCGTTCTAAATGCTAGGTTCCCAGCTGATGGAGATTTGAGAATTGACGCCTCCTGGAGGCAGTGTATTATTGGGGGCGTGCTTCTGGGTATTATAGCTAGTTTCCTCATGCCAGTGTTTGACACACTCTCCTATTGTCCACCTGATGTTGGCCAGGAGGTGATGTCCAACTTCTGCTCACGTCATCGTTTTCCCCTGCCATCATGGAGTGTCCCCTCGAGTTTGGGAGTCAAAATACCACCCCCCCTTTTTTCCCCACAAGCTGCTCTTGGTTGGGTGATTTCTGCCAGCCATGCGAGCCTGACTGCAACAGTAAGGAAAGCATGGAGGAAGATGAGGGAGAGGAACACTGTTGGGCAGGGCTCCCTCCAGCCACGGTTCCTCATCCCAAGACTGTGTAACTCTTTAAGAATGCTACGTGATTCTGCACCTGGTACTTTTGGATGGGTGACAATCATTACAGCCATACCAGCCCAATTTGACACCTTATGACTTCTGGGTATTCCCTCAAAATAAAAATCAACCAGATAAAGAGATCTGATACCTCACTGAAGTCATCCAACCTGTCACCACAACCCACTTGAAGGTAATCTCAAAAGAGCTTCGGCAAGTGGCAGGGGACGGATATGTGCATGCGTGGGTCACGGGAGCCTGCATGTGTGCAGTAAAATATAATGTTTATTTGGTGGAGGAATTTTCTGCTAGTGCAGGAAGTGTGGGTCTAAGCAAGGCGCTCTGATGACCCCGGGAGAGGAGCCTTAGGCAGCCTGGTCGAAGGCTTCCAGGGAGGAACTGATCAGGCTGTGGACCAACAAGTCCTCTGCAGACAACTGGACCCCGAGGGACAGTCCAGAATCAGCCAGGTACTGGGCATGTGGAGAAGCTTCTCGGAGGCCCTGGCCCTCACTCCAGCCCACCCACAGCTGCTCCCCCCCTGCAGCCTCCATATGATGACATCCTGGCCTAAGCCCCTCTTCAGCCACAGCCCACGTGAGGGGCTATTTGTAGAGAACACCCACTTGGAGCTCAGAGCTCTGCACACACGTGTCTGATTTTAAAAGGAGAAAGGGAAGCCATGGCAGGTGTCTCCACTTTGCCCCAGCCCCACCCACACTCCTCGGGCTCTGTGAGCACGTGTAGGGGGGAGTGGTGTGCGTGTGTGAGGGTGTGTGCGTGTGAGCACGTGCGTGTCTGAGTGCCAGCATCATCCTCACATCTGCTGTCCCACAACAAGTGGATTGGAAGCTCCACAATGACGCCACCTGCCAGGGACAGCTGGCCAGCTCATGGGCTGACTCTGTGGTTGCCATAGCAACCAAAATGGCAGCCTTGGACAATTAGAGGACTACATTCTCCAAGACGTAAGGACAGCATGAGACCTCTCAACTGGGCCAATGAAAGCTCTAGCAAAACGATAGTAGAGGGTTATAGAGATGGCTCAGTGGTTAAAAGCACTTTGCTTGCAAAGCCTGATAGCCTGGGTTCAATTCCCCAGTACCCATGTAAAGCCAGAGGCACAAAGTGGTGCACATGATCTATAATACAGACCTGATTAGCGGGTGGGGAGATGACTCAGCAGCTAAAGGACTTGCTTTACAAAGCTTGCAGACCTGGGTTCAATTCCCCAGACACCTACTGGACAGGTACTTGTCTGCAGTGGCAAGACACTGTGGCATATACCACACACACAAATACATGAAGAAATTTTTTTAAAAAGCGCTGAAGAGGGCTGGAGAGATGGCTTAGCGGTTAAGGTGTTTGCCTGCAAAGCCAAAGGATCCCGGTTCAATTCTCCAGGACCCACATAAGCCAGATGCACAAGATGGCCCATGCATCTGGTGTTCATTTGCAGTGACTGGATGCCCTGGCACACCCATCTCTCTCTTTCTCTCTACCTGCCTCTTTCCCTCTCTCTCTCTAATAAATAAATCAAAATAAAATATTTAAAAAAAATAGAGCAAGGCGTGGTGGCACATGCCTTTAATCCCAGCACTTGGGAGGCAGAGGTAGGAGGATCACCATGAGTTCAAGGCCACCCTGAGATTACATAGTGAATTCCAGGTCAGCCCAAGCTAGAGTGAAACCCTACCTCGAAAAACAAAAAACAAAAAGCAAAACAAAACAAAACAAAACAAAAAATAGAAGAGAGACTAGTTGTAAAGAGGGTTTCAGTGGAGGGGAGATCTGGGAGAGGAAAAAAGGGAGGTAGTGGGAGGGGATTATGATCATGGTATATTGTTCATATGTATGGAAGTTGTCAATACAAAGTTGAAAGAAAAAAAGAGGGCTGGAGAGCTGGCTTTGCAGTTAAGGCGTTTGCCTGCAAAGCCAAAGGACCTCGGTTCAATTCTCCAGGACTCACGTAAGCCAGATGCACAAGGGGGCGCATGTGTCTGGAGTTCCTTTGCAGTGGCTGGAGGCCCTGGTGCACCCATTCTCTCTCTCTCTCTGCCTCTCTCTCTCTTTCAAATAAATAAACAATAAATAAATAAAATATTTTAAAAAGAAAGGTAGCCAGGTATGGTGGCACACACCTTTGATCCTAGCACTTGGAGGCACAGGTAGGAGGAGCACTGTGAGTTCCAGGTCAGCCTGGGCTAGAGTGAGACCCTACCTCAAAAAAAAGAAAAAAGAAAAAAAAAACCGAAAAGAAAGAAAACTGACAGGACTTAACGCTACTCCAGAGTAGAGAGACAAGAACAATAAAGAAAGAAGGAGAGCCAGGTGTGGTGGTGCACGCCTTTAATCCCAGCACTTGAGAGGCAGAGGTAGAAGGATCACCATGAGTTCGAGGCCTGTAAACTGTAGTCAAAAAGCATGAGCCATGATGGAGAGATGGATGCATGGCTAAAGACACTTGCTTACAAAGCATGAAGGCTCAAGTTCAAATCCCCAGTATCTATGTAAAGCCAGAAGCAGAAAGTGGTACACACGACTGGAATTCATTTGCAGTGGCAGGAGGCCATGCATCTCATTCTCTCTCTCTGCTGGCTCACTCGCTCTTTCTCTGTTTTTCATGAATAAATAAATATTTTAAAAAATTATAGTGCTGGGCGTGGTGGCGCACGCCTTTAATCCCAGCACTTGGGAGGCAGAGGTAGGAGGATCACCATGAGTTCAAGGCCACCCTGAGACTACATAGTGAATTCCAGGTCAGCCTGGACTAGAGTGAGACCCTACCTGGAAAAACCAAAGAAAGAAGGAAAGACAAGCAGGAAGGAAAGAAAGAGACGGACGCTAGCAGCAGCTATATCTCGAAATAAGATGAGGAAAAATTTTTTGAGTTAAATCCTCACCATAAATAAAGCAGGATACGTCCCACTAAGAATAATTTGCACACAAGTTAAGACGCTGGAGACAGTCATCAACATCTCGTGGGGCCACAAGGAGATGTGCTTAAGAATGAAATGGACTTGGGGGCATATTTCTCCTGGGGAAAAAAAAACACTACTTAGGTGAAACACCGAGGTGTTTCCGGCAACACCTCTCCGCATCCTTGGAGCAGAAGCCTCCAGTGTTCAGCTGGAGCCGAGCAGGTCCCATCCGGTTTCAGCGGGAACCGGTAAAGGCTGCAGGGGGAAGGGAGCAGGTGCCAGGCTGGCCCTGTGCCCTGGGCAACTCACCGTGGTGATGAACCTGTACAGCGGCTGCCGTCTCTCTGTGTACTTGACCGTGATCGGGCTGAGGTCATAGCGGAACCAGATGGCGGGGATGATGCGGCCCGTGTGGCTGTAGGCGACGTATTCCTGGAGGAGAGGAAGAGCGCGGGCTGTGAGACTTAAGACACAAACCAGGCCTCAGGGTGGGGGGCGGCTGGGTGGCAGAGGTTCTCTGGGTAACCCCGAAGAAAGGGATATCCCCTCCCCTGGCTGCTCCTCTCTCTGACACCCATTTCTTTCTTTCTTTTTCGTTTTTTTTTTTTTTTTTTTTTTTTTTTGGTTTTTCGAGGTAGGGTCTCACTCTAGCCCAGGCTGACCTGGAATTCACTATGGAGTCTCAGGGTGGCCTCGAACTTACGGCGATCCTCCTACCTCTGCCTCCCGAGTGCTGGGATTAAAGGCGTGCGCCACCACGCCCGTCTGACACCCCTTTCTCCCGAGGCCCCACATTGCCATCAGTGCCATCAGAGCTGGGCCCTTTACTGACCCCTTCAGCTGCGAGAAATGCACCATGTAACCTGGAAATGGCACCAGATTGGAAGCCTATGAATTGGCAAATAAGCAACTTCAGCTGCCGAGCCATCTCCCCAGCCGGGAGAAGGAAGGGGTGGTTGGGGCTCAGTCTGAGCCTAGTTTCCCACTCGATTCCGGGTCACTCAAAATCCATTCAGTTATTCTGTTGTGCACCTCCACCATGGTGGCTTTTGGGCTCCCTGGGGTGAGGAAGCTCTTCCTTACACGGGTGGTAGCCTGCCTAGAGAAGGAGGCAGGAGGCTCACTACTCCTGTTTCTGATGCTGCGACATTATGTGTGCATAGGGCTTAATAAGGGTGAGGGGACACTGAATGAACAGCCAGTTCTCCCCAGGGGGAATCTGGAAGGTTCACTGAGGAGGGGACACTCCGAGCACCTCACGGTGGATAAGCAGGGGTTGTGCTTGCTGTAAGGTGTGTGTGAGTGTGATGAAGTCAGAGCGCAGATGGGTGTGAGCTAATGTTTACAAAGGAGAACCAACAGAGAACTGGAAGGAGGCCCAAGTGCCTGGCCTGGCCCCAGTCTCTGAGAAGAATCACATAAGGGCTAACAGGCCAATGAAGGGCTGAAATGGCAGTGTGTCCTTGAGAACAGTTCCTTCCCATCCCCAAGGGCCTTGGTGTCCCCTTAGAGAGCTTGGGGATGACCCACAGAATCTCCCCAGTTTGGACACTTCAGGGTACCGAAAAGCTCTGAGCTACTCTCACTTATTTACAAGAGGGGCCTGACGACGCTGAGGTAGCACGGTGTTGGGACCCACCAGAGACCTAACCTCCTTATTACTGGGCAACTGCTTCTCGCTCTGGGGACAGGCTGGGGACAAAGTCACCCACAGTGCCGAGCAAGCTGGCTGCTGGGCCCTCTCCAAAGCTTTGTGGAAGGAGCCTAGAGCTTTCCCTATGAAGAGCTGAGGGGGCAGAGTGACTGTCTGGGTCACAGCCCAGAACTGAGGGGTAAGAAAGAGTGAAAAATAGCAGTCACAGGCATCAATTATGCAAGCATGGTTTATAGGCTGGGCGGGTTTTGAAAACATTGCTTCATTAGACAGCCGTCTTACGAAGTGAGTGCTGTTGCCATCTTAGATGTGAGGCCAGCAAGGCAGAGAGTGCCTGAGCCAGGGGGGACGGCGCTACAATGGGCACTAGGAGTACAATCCAGTGCCCACACACTTCCTGCTTCTCACCTAGCTCCCTTCTCCCATTGCTGAGCTGGGGTCAGCACTTGAGGGCTACGAGGGAATACTGCTATGGTGTGAGTGTGCCTGCCAAAGTCATGTTGATTTGTTGCAGTGCTAGGGAATAACTCCAGGGTCTTGGTCATACTAGGCAAACGCTAGACCACTTAGCTGCATTCCCAAGCTCTAAATCATTATTATTATCATCATTATTATTATTTTGAGGCAGGGTCTGACTCTATCTAGTCCATACTGACCTGCAGTTTGCTCTGTAATCCAGGCTGGCCTTGGGCTCATAATGATCCTCCTACATCAACCTCCCAAGGGCTGGAATTTAAAGGCATGTGCCACCACACTCAACTCAGTTCTAAATTTCTTCTCTCTCTCCTCTCTTTTTTTTTTTTTTTTTTTTTGAGGTAGGGGCTCACTCTAGCCCAGGCTGACCTGGAATTCACTGTGTAATCCCAGGGTGGCCTTGAACTCACAGCAATCCTCCTACCTCTGCCTCCCAAGTGCTGATGAAAGGTGCGTGCCACCACGCTCGGCTTTCAGTTCTACATTTCTCTGCTTTATTTTGTAGTTCTGGGGCCGAATCCCTAAGTTTATATTTGGAGATGGGCCCTTGGAAGGTAATTAGGTTCAATCAGGTTGAGATAGTAAGGTGCCAATGGTGGTACTAGTGACTTTATAAGAAAAGGAAGAGAGACCTAAGATAGCATGCTGGTCTGTCCCTCCCTCACTGTGATGATGCAGTGAGAAGGCACACCACAGGCTGAGAAGATGCGGGCCCAGGATCTTGGACTTCCTACTCTCCACCTGTTAGGTAAGTCAACTTCTATTCTTTATGTAATTCCTGGTCTTAGGATTTGATACAACAATAGAAAATAGACTAAGACAGACACTTCTGTAAGACTGCATAAAAGAAACAGGACACCCCTTAAAGGGCTATGTGGAAATGTCAATCGAGGGCGGATCAGAGCTGAGGGACCTGATGTCATGAAGAGGGCATCTCCCAAGTGGGCAGACTGGAGAGCACCTTGTTCAGATGGAATAGATGAGGTCATTAGGAGGCCAGGCTCTTGAGCCCAAGGGGAACCTGGTTCTAATCTCTACTCAGCCACTGTAATAGCCATGTGAGAGCCTCTCAATGCCTCGATGACCAAATCTGTAGAATGGGAATCATAACAGCTCTAGTATCAGGGCTGTCACGGTGACAGAGAATGATGATGGAGGCAGGGAGCTGGGTGTGTGTGGTCTGGGGTAAGTGCTCCATGCATGAAGGGGTCTCCTCCTGCATCTATGAGTATGGTTCATTCATTTAGCTAAATGGTAGCCCACTTACAAAGGACTTGGGAAACACTGGAAAAGCAGAAAAAGGCAAGCACTGGTAATAAACATAAAAAAAAAAACCCTTTCATCAGGGGTCAGGAGAGGCATTTCCACCTACAGGCTCCAAGCCTTTATGTGCCATTAACCTCTCCGGAGCCCTGACGTCACTAACTGCTCATCACCCCAGTTCTTTCACTCTTGACTGCCCGCCTCTGCTTCCCATGAGACTTGCTCACTTCTCAATGGCTTTCACTGGCCAGGTCCTGGAACAATACCTGTCATCCAAAGGCCAGTAATAATAGTCCACAGTCATCCCACTGTGATTTGTCAGCCTGGTGATTTTGGATGAAGGGACTATGTCCCAAGATTTGGAACATCTGTCCTGTGCTGAGCAGCAGGGGGCTGGAAGGACCAGGACCAGAAGATGACAGACCTGGGCCTCCGGGGGTGGTCTTCTGCGAGCAGATCACACCCTGACACCTTGATTTTTTTTTTTCAAGGTAGGGTCTCACTTTAGCTCAGGCTGACCTGGAATTCACTACGTAGTCTCAGGGTGGCCTCAAACTCACGATGATCCTCCTACCTCTGCCTCCTGAGTGCTGGGATTAAAGGCATGTGCCACCACGCCCGGCTCTAGATTTTTTAAAATTAATTTATTTGCAAGCAGGGGTTGAAGGGGGAAATGGGCACTCCAGGCCTCTAGCTGCTGCAAACAAACTCCAGAGGCATGCACCACTTTGTGCATCTGGCTTTACGTGGGTACTGGGGAATCAAACCCAGGTCGTTAGGCTTTGCAGGCAAGAGCCTTAACCACCAAGCCATGTCTCCAGCCCACCCTGTTAAGATTTTCTCCCCTGGATGGCAAAGCTGCTACAATGGCGAGGACTGGATATACATTTTTTTTCATCTTTACCTGGAGAATAAGTCTGGTAGGATTATGTTATGCCCTCCCCACTTTCCAGTTCCCAGGCCTGAAATTTCCTTTCAACAGAAACTGAATGGGGACGTAGTCACTGACCACTTCCGCTCCCCACCAGCAGAGGGCACAGTTACACATGTTCACACCAGCCACCACCCACGCACCTTGTTGGCCACCGTGTACTGGTAGGAGTACTGCTGCTTGCCACTCTTGTCCTCGTACACTGTGGGCACGATCTTCAAGATGTAGTCGTGGGAGGCCAGGGCTGCAGGAAGTATACAGCAACATGAGGCAGGAAGGTGGGCAGTGCCCGGCTGGCAGCTCTTTCTGTTACCTTTCCCCCTAGAATTGTAGGGGGTTCTTTCCTCATTGTCACACCCAAGGAGCCCTCTTCGTCTCCTGTCCTTGAATGCCAAGACCTCAGCAATTCTACTTACTGGGATCCTTACTGCTGCAGGTACATCGTACTAACATGTCTGAAGCAATTCAAACGTTCACCAGTAGGCAACCACTGAAGAGGGGTTCTGGGAACGGATACTGTTCAAAGCTATCATCAGTAAGTGAAAGAGACCAGGGAGTTCAGCATACTCCTGTGAATTAGGGGCTAGGGAACACATTCTCTTCAGTGTGTGTGAATACACACACACACATATGACTTGTCTAGAAAGATCCTCAAGAAACTGGTCAACTTCAGTCTCTAGGGAGAAAGGCAGAATTTGAGAAAGATTCCATCTCAGTGTGGGTGTTGTTTGAATAGTTTTCCTTTGAAAACGAACTAGGTTTCAGTTAAAAAAATGCCAGGTGTGGTGGCATATACCTTTACTCCCAGCACTTGGGAGGCTGACGCAAGTGGATGGCAGTGCGTTCAAGGTCAGCCTGTACTACAGGGTGGGTTCTAGGTCATCCTGGGCTACCATGAGACCCTGCCTCAAAAACCACCACCACCACCACAACAACAAAAATCCAGAACAAACCAACTCAAGAACTACATCTATTGTAAGAACCGATTGACTCCTAAATAGCTCAGTGATCGAATACTTGCCTAGCACATGCTTCAGTACTGCAAAAATAAACACAACCCCTTACCCACTTCTTTCCTCCCGTACCAGCCCAGAGGCTGCTGAGGGCAAGGACTGTGCCTTACTTTACTGCCCCCAGAGCCCTGGGCCAGGCCTGGGATAGAGAGGACGGTGGCAAATGCTTACTAAATGAATGAATGGATGGAAGAATGACTTAAGAAAAGACATGAATGAAGGACAGATGAATCAGCTACTGATAGGCATGAGGTAACCCGAACCACACGCAGAGCTGCCAGAACTTACCCGGGAAAGGACTAAATCCTGCAGGCCTTCGAGATGCTGAGAGAGGTCACAGGCACATCTAATAGGCCTGGTATTCCTGCTAGAATCTTGGGCCAAGAACCACAGAGCTAAAATAACATGGAACCTTAGTCCCATGCGTTTTAATCCTGGCCTTAGACTCCTGTATAAGAGTGGTGAGTTTGGGGAGACAACAATCTAGCCCCCAGAAGCTCACGCCCTGCTTCTTCCTGCTTCTGTTCTGTCTTCTCAGGAAAGGATGGCACTTCTGGAATCCAAGTGATTCCTCAGTAAATCTGGGAAAAATCCTACATACAGCCTTTGGTCTAAGCCCGGAGGACCCTGACACCTCTTGTCTCCCCCTTACCTCAATGATTCCCAGAGTTCTGAGCTCTAAGGTCTCTTGGGATTAAAGGCAGACTCAGGTTCTCACCCTCAAAGAGTCCCATGTTATGGATCAAGACAGAACTCAGTGTAATATTTAAATTAAAAACTCCTAGCCAGGCATGGAGCACACACCTTTAATGCCAGCACGTGGGAGGCAGAGGTAGGAGGATCACCTTGAATTCAAGGCCACCCTGAGACTACACAGTGAATTCCAGGTCAGCCTGGGCTACAGTGAGACCCTACCTCAAACAAACGAACAAACAAACAAACAAACAAAAAACCCAAACAAACCCAAAAAGCTCCTTAAAAACATGTATTCAAATGCCTACTTCCCCGCATTAAAACTTGAAGGAATGACTCGAAGAATGAATGCCTCACCACAATTATACCTGTAATGTTTTTGCTCGGATTTGTACAAAACACAAATAGTCACAAAAGGACAAAATGAAAGTCACTCTTATATGTACCACACACATAAAACTGGTTAAGGTTTACCGTTTAGGTGAAACTCAGGTAAAAAAAAAAAATGCCAGACATATGCACATATCTTCTCATGGGATCGTATCGGTCCCTCGGGACTGAATGCCATGAACACCGTTTTACACCACAGGATGGAGCTCTGTACACAGCTTCATTCATTCACCCCACATCCCCGGAATCTTGCGCAATGCCGATCAATACACATTTGGTGTCTGACTTCCAACAGGCCGTCACACACCACAGTCAGAAGCTGCCCATGACGCAAGACATGAGTGACCTTCACGTGCTCAGCCAGCCCTCTAGGGCCAGTGTTCATGTGGGACTTCATTTTCACTCTTACGAACATTGACCCAGTGAAAATTAGTTTCCTCGAACTTTTTGGATTATTTCCTTAAGTTGCTCTCCCGTGAGTAGCATTGATGACTCAAAGGCAAATGGCCTTTGCCCCTGAAGACACAATGCCTTGAGGGTGGTGGTGATAATATGGCCACGTGGGT
This sequence comes from Dipus sagitta, assembly GCA_036346955.1. Classification (NCBI taxonomy): domain Eukaryota; kingdom Metazoa; phylum Chordata; class Mammalia; order Rodentia; family Dipodidae; genus Dipus; species Dipus sagitta. Next base: position 42,113,142 of record CM070777.1, on the reverse strand, counting down.
CACATTCCCTTCACACTCCTCTCCGTCTCCCGCTGCACATCTGCGCACTGAGTTGACGGGGGTCCTTAGGAGAGATCAGTGGGCAGAGGCCTGAGAAGGCTGAAGGGATGGAGTTGGGCGCTGAGGGAAGGGGAGGCATACTATACTGAGGGCTCCTAGGTGTTGACCTCCAGTCAACAATGGCAAGGCAGACATTAACCAGGCTGAGAGCAGCTCACAGCACTGAGCCCAGCAGTGTGTCTTCCCCAGGGACAGACCGCTTTCCGTCTCCAGAGAATGGGGGTGAATCTGCCTGCCTGACAGATCATCCGTGGGAAGGGAATGGAGTGAGGATGGCATCCTTGGCTTGTAGCTAGTGCATGATAAGTGCCCCCGCTCCTCTAGCTGCCCCTGTTCCCGTCCCCTCCTGAGAGGGACTCCAGGGATACTCACGGTTGGAGGAGAGTCTGTCTGCTCCCCCGAGGGCGTTGAAAGCTCCGTGCACATTCTGGACCTGTGGAGAAGCAGTGGCAGATGGGTCCCACCTCCAAGCCTGCCCTTGGCTGTGGGGGATCTGGTCACCACAGGGTCATACAGCAGGGCGTGTGTCACACAGAAGTTGTGGGGAGCCAGAGACGGCACAGGCTGGATACCCAGGAGACGGTAGCAGGCGTCCCATCTGAATCACCTACCATGTGCTGCTGTCCCAACCACTCTGTGTCATTTCATTTAATGTTCTTAAAGATACGCCATTGAGCCAGGCGTGGTGGCACACGCCTTTAATCCCAGCACTCGAGAGGCAGAGGTATAGGAGAATTGCTGCAAGTTCGAGGCCACCCTGAGACTACATAGTAAGTTCCAGGTCAGCCTGGGCTAGAGCAAGAGCCTACCTCAAAAACAACAGAAATCAAAAAGAAGATATGCCATTAAGCCTATTGTACAGAAAGGTGAAGCAAGGCTGGGAGAGGCGCTCAAACTTAATCAAGCCTGAGGCAGTTGGTCAGGGATACAGCCAGAGTGGGAGTTTAGGTCTGTGATCCCCAGCTGAGCTCTGAGAAGCCACAGAGAAAACCCAGCTAAAGATGGGTTCCGAGTCCCAGTATGCCGCTCCCATGACAATTCCTGGACTCTGAAGGGCCCCCCAAGATGACATAATGTGTGTGTGTGTGGGGGGGGTGTCCAGAGCTGGGAGGGCCTCCGGAGCTGTGGCCTTCCATACGTTAGTTTACAGACAATGTATAGCACTTGCAGAGAGAGACTGCATGGCAGTGCTAGGCTGATTTCCAGGCAGCGACTACCAGAGAGTGGGGTGGAAATCACATCCCATTCCCCAGAGGCTGACGGGAAATCATGCCCGCTGCAATGTGGTCGTGAGCTTGCCACACAGGTCCAGTAAGAAAGGGCTTCTAAGCTTGATGTCTGGAGGGCTTCTTGGAGGAAGTGACATTGATCAGGCAAGGAGGTCCTACACAGGCCTGAGCCTAGAGATGGAGGGACCCCAGGGAGAAGGGGGACGGTGGAGGCGGCCTCAGCGCAATAGGTGTGGATAGGGTCGGTCATGCACAGAGGGGTGCTTCAGGAACACAGGGCAAAAGGTGACCCCTCATGCTGGTTCTAGGATATTTAACACAACTGTACTCTCAACAGATGGACAGCAGGGTGGGACAAAGGGAGTTACGGCAGTTTGAATCAGATGTTTCACGTGTTCTGAACGCTAGCTCCCCAGCTGATGGTATTTTGGGAACTGGAGCCTCCTGGAGGCAGAGTGTTGTTGGGGACAGGCTTATAGGTGTCATAGCCAGCTTCCCTTTGTCAGTGTTTGGAACACTCTCCTGCTGCTGTTGTCCACCTGATACTGGCCAGGTGATGTCCACCCTCTTCCCGGGCCACATTTTCCCCTGCCATCAGCAGTTTCCCCTCAAGTCCGTAAGCTAAAAGAAACCTTTCCCTCCACAAACTGCTTTTGGTCAGGTTCGATGTGACGCTAACTGAGATAGGAGTCTGAACCATTTGCTGTGTTTCGATAAGAAGCCTGAAGAGTTAGTTTCTGATCCAAGAAGAAGAAGTGTGATCTCCATAGTTGTGTGCTATGGTTTCACTGAACATTCACTTGAGTAACTACTTAACGCTTGTTTTCTGTTTCAGGACGGAAGCACCAGCACAGAGAGCCATTGGCCTCCCCAATGCACACAAGGCCCAGCACACAGACGGGCACTCGATAAATGTTTCTTGAGTAGACAGGTGGACATGGATGGAAGGATTGACTCTAAGTTTTGTAATTAAAAAAAAAAAAAAATCAGAGTCTGATCTCCGTGGCCCAGGCTGTAGCCTGTCTCTCACCTTCCTGTCTCTAGTCTTGCCTCTTGAATCCTTCTTCCTCACAACACACGGTTGCTCTAGGTAATAATGATCCGACCCCGCTCAGTGGCCCCTCATCAACCTGGCAAGGGCTCCCCACCGCAAACCCAGCTTCCGACTCCCTTGTTCAGGCAGATGCCTCGAGATCCTCAGCCAGCCACAAGGAGCCTCCCACGCACAGACGCTGGCATCTCATCCACAGACGTCATTCTAGCATCACAGGTACCTGCTGATTGATTTTTCTTAAAGTCACCTTGACAGTCAGTATGAAAATGACAGTTGGGTACGTCATAGAATGGAAACCCTAGGAGAAAGGTAATGCATTGGATGCCCCCTTGCCTGGGCCCCATGTCCCTGTCCCGGACCTGGACAAATGAGTTTTAGGCTTGGCTGAATGTCCCCTGAGAGGTCATCTCCTCTGGGAAGTACCCTCCGATTTCCCAGGCCAAGCCCACCCTTATTATCATTACCTACAATCCTGTCTCAAATACTGCTTGCTCTAAGTTAGCATGTTTATTTATGCTGCATATCTTCTTCATGGGAGGGTGAGAGAGCCCTGTTGTGATGGTTCAAATGTAAAGTGACCCCCACAGCCTCAAGTGTTTGGGATTAGGCCTCCTACTTAGTCCCCAGCTGGTGGAGGCTTTGGGAGGTGGAGCCTTACTGGAGGACATGTGTCACTGGGGGCCCGACCTTGGGGTTGATTAGTCCAGGCCTACTGTGGTCTTACAGCTCTTTCTCTCTGTCCCTCCCTCCCTCTCTCTCTCTACTGTGCATATATGAAGTTGTAAGCCAACCACCAAGTTTTTCTCCACCGTGAAGCTTCCCCTTGAAGCTGTAACTCTTAAATTTCTGAGTTATTTACTCACTGCACTAACTGCTGGGCCCGGGAACAGAGCAGAACATTTCCCTAGGTCTTGATGAATACATGATTATGAGGCACAGTAAAGGGAGACCAGGAATGAGACATACCTCATCTCTTACAAGCTAGGTGACCTTGAATAAGTTATGGAATCTCTCTGGTCTAGTTTTTCCATCAGCAAAAACAAATCACATCTAGCAAACATCCTTCCAGTTTTATTAACTAAAATATCAGCTACAGTTGGCAGGCACGCTTCTAATTTCAGCACTTAGGGAGGGGTGGAGGCAGAGGGCTCAGGAGTTCAAGGCCAGCCTATGCTACATGAGACCCTGTCTCAAAAAAAAAAAAAAAGTGCTATTCATAAGCACCCTGCAGGTCTTCAAAGTTCCCTCATGTCAATCTGGGTGTGATGGTACAATTTGGGAGGATGAGGCAGGAGGATTTGTGAACTCAAGACAAAACTGCGCTACATAGCATGAAGCACAAAGTTTCCTTTGTGGAAAGAGTGCAGTATCATGCAAGAAACAAACAAACAAACAAAAAAAACTGGAGTCAAGTTCTGGCTGTGCCACCAGTGAGCTGCATGACCACGGGCATGTGACAACATGCCTCAGCTTCTCCCATGTGGACACTGGGGTTCACAGGGTGTACCTTCTAGAACTGTTGTGAAGTTGTAAGAGGGTGAGTGCAGAGCAGCTAGGGTGCTTAGTACACAGAAGGCACCCGCCAAACTCCCTCCCAAAGGACATCAGGGATCTCATCAAGCAGGACCCCAGGGTCCCCTTCCGGCAACGTGGCCTTCTAAGGTTCCATTCCCTTTGTGTAGAAGGGAGTGTGACAGAGTCTGCCTCCAGGACCACTGGGCAGGTGGAAAAGATGGATCATGGAAGCCCTGCTGCCAGCTGTGGGCACTGAGCGGGCAGCAGCCTTCGTCCCTGTGCTGGGCTTAAAGCTCGCAGCTGCTGGACCGACAAAGATGCCCCCCCCGGCCCCCCCCAAATGATCCCGACTCGGATCCCTTCATTCCCAGCATCGTGCCTGCTCTGACAGGGTGGGCGTTTCGTAGCCACGCAGAGATATATATCATTGCCATGGTGCAAATTCTTACCAGTTTCATGTGCTGAACTGTAATTCCTGATGTCCTAAGCCAGTGATATTTGAGAAGTGGGACTTCAGGAAATTGATTGGGCCAGGAGGGCCCAGCCTTGACAAATGGACTAATATACTAGCGGATGAATGGACGAGTGTGTTCTCACAGAGGTAGGTCTGTTATAAGAAGAGCTCTCTCTGACTAGCTTGTCTTGTCTGGCCAGGTGATGCCCTTCGCTCCAATGCAGCAGGAGGGAGGCCCTCCTTGGATGCTTGACACCTTTTGACTCGATGGCCACCACAGTCATGAGCCAAATGAGCATCTGCTCATTAAATGCTCTCCAGTCTGTCGTGCTTAGTTACAGCAATAGAACATGGCTGACGAGCTATGAGGGAACAAGCCAGATCAACTCTGGAGTCAGACAGATCAGCTGGACAAGTGACATTTCTGGGTTCAGTAAACAAGGGTACTCTCCTCCACCTCATCAGGCTGCATTAGCACGGAGAAAGCACTGGCTTTTAGTGCCTTCTCATTAAAAGAAAGTCCCTTCCCTAAAGACCCAAGTCTCAGCCTGGGCGTTTAAGTCCCACTGATGGTGAAACCGCAGCCACAACCTCAGAAGAAATGATGAAGAGGGCTGGGGAAGATGGCTCAGAGGTTAAAGGTACCAGCTTGCAAAGTCTACTGGCCCAGGTTCAATTCCCCAGCCCCCCCCCCACCCCAAGTAAAGCCAGATAAAGAAAGTAGCTCATACATCTGGTTGTAGTGGCAGGAGACCCTGGTGTGCATGCATACACACCTACTTACAAATAATTAAAAATTAGAAAAAAAATGATAAAGAGGAGTGGGTGATAAAGCAGACCTTTAAGTGGTTTACCCTCAGGAAGGAGCCCCAGGGAACCCACTGGTGGCCATGCCACCCTGTTCCCTGCTCACCTGGAGTGTATCCCCAAAGGACAGCTTGTGGATGATATGCGTCATGTCTGGGTTCTGTGGCTGGGCCGTGGCACTGTGTGTGGACACGTGGAAGTTGCCAGGGACCTGTGGGAGAAAGGCAGATGTCAGCAGTCTTGGTGACTGTCCCAGGGGCTGGACTGCAGGGACTGTGTGATCCAGGCACAGGGCAGACACCGGAGTCAGAAAGATGTGAGCTAGGACACTGGCTTATGTCATCTCCAACTGTGTGACTTTGAAGGAGCCTTAGTGTCTCATCTGTAAAGCAGGGGTGCTCACAGAAACTACTTCAGGAGGGGACTGGGACAACCTGGTGTGACAGGGTGTATGACGTGTCCACCTGGGCAAGTGACAAGGGGTTAGCGTGCAAAATGGCAGATGCTCCCATCTTCGTCCCTGGGATTCTGGGCTGTTGGCCTCAGGGTGGGCAGGGTGCCCTCTGAACCTAGAAATCAACCGGGCTGTCTGGGACTCCAAACCAAGGTCACACCTACCTGAGTCTACCCCATCACCCTAGATGACGGATCTGGAGGACAGACTGTGGTGGTCTTAAGCCCCCCCCCCCAACAGTCTAGCCCATGAGAGGCAGGGGACAAACACTGATGGCAAGAAGAGGGCTGATGACAGCAGAGTGTGGTGGCGCACGCCTTTGATCCCAGCACCTGGGAGGCAGAGGTTAAGAGGATCGCCTTGAATTCGAGGCCAGCCTGAAAGTACATAGTGAATTCCAGGTCAGCCCGAGCTAGAGTGGGACCCTACCTTGAAAAACAAAAATCATCAAGAATAAGGCTGATGGTAATGTATCCTTCCATGCAGTGATGAGATGAGGGGTCCTCCTGTAGGTCCCTGTTCAGCAAAAGCCCCTTTCCTTCCCAGCTTCTCAGACCCCAAGCTCTGGGGGCTTCCCCTTTCTTTCACTCGGATGTCTAGCCTGTGAGGATGCCTACCAGTCACACCGCCACATCACACCCTTCTCTGAGTATCACTGCTCCTGTGTCCAAGTTCCCTGAGAAGAGGACCTCAGTGGCAGTATCTGCCCTGGTGCTGAGCTTCCGCCCGTACATCTCCATGCAGACCCTTGCCCAGGCTAGGTGGGAGAAATCATGCTCAACTCTACATTCGATCTTGTCACATCGCTATTTCAAACCAGCCATGGCACCCGGGCCCTCAGTCTGCGTATTTGAATGTGGTTTGTCCTGTAAGGGCTCGTATGTCAGAGGTGTGGTCCTCTTTGTGACGATGAACAAAGTGGTGGGTCCTCTGTGGGGTGAGGTCTAATGGGGGGGGTGGTCCTTAGGGTGCAGAGGGAGACTGATCTCATAAGGAATGAATGTGGTTCTCATGGGGCTTGGGCTGGCTTTTGAAAGAGGGTATATAAAAAGAGGAGGGCTGGCCCCTCTACTCACTCGCTCCTTGTCCCACCAGGTGACCCTTCCCACATGTGTGCCTGCCACCGTGATACCATTTACCAAGAGGTCCTCACCGGAGGCCAAAGGATGGGGGGCCCCGACCTTGGACTTTCAGCCTCCAAAGGTTGCTAATTAAAGTTCTTTCTTTTCCATTACTCAGCCTCAGGTGTTTCATGACAGCAGTGGAAAAACTTACGAGTGCAGTCGGGTCCACGTCCTCCTGTGGTGCGCTCTGTGGCCACGCACTGTTCCACCCTCTGTGTCTCATCTCTGCCCTTCTCACCTTGCCTCACCCTTGGTCAGCCACACCGGGCTTCCTGCTGCCCTGACAACTGTCCGCCATGGCCCCTCCTGCAGGCCTTAATGTCTGTCGCTTCTTCCTGGAACCCTTGTCCATTTGGCTTTCCCTCACCCCTTAAGGCATAGGCTCAGCTGTCCCTCTCAGAGAGGCCCGCCCTGCCCAGCTCCCTGACCTTTGCCCCCTTACCTACTAAAGCACTCACCTGTCAGCTTAGCTTATCTAATGGAAACTGTATGCCTGAGGGAGTTTTTTTTTTTTTTAAGCAAAATCTCTGTGTGTGTTTTCATGTGTGTGCAGGTCAGAGGACAACTTTAAGGGGCCCGTTCTCTGCCTTCCCTTGTTTGAGGCAGGCTCTCTTGCTCACCACTGTGTACGCCAGGCTGGCTGGCCCAGGAGCTTTTGGGGGAATTCTCCTGTCTCTGCCTCTCTCTCGTCTTGTCACAGGTGTGGTGGGATGACAGATGTGCGTTACTGTGTCTGGCTTTACGTGGGTTCTGGGACGCCTAACTCAGGTCCTCACGTTTGCACAATAAATGTTTTTACCCACTGAGTCACTTCCCTAGCCCACTAGTGGGGAGAAAAAAAATATTTTTTACTTGCAAGGAGAGAGAGAAAGAAAAAAAGAAAAGAGGAAACGGGCATGCAAGGGCCTCTAGCTGCTGTAAATGGACTGCATCTGGCTTTACATGGGTGCTGGGGAATTGAACCTAGGGCGTTAGGCTTTGCAGGCAAGTGCCTTAACTGCTGAACCATCTCTCCAGCCCTAATTTTTTTTACATGCTTATATGTGTACGTTGTGTGTGGTATATGCGTGTGTCTGTGCTCTTGTGGTGCCCCATGTGCTTGGAGCAGAAAGCAGATGACCTGCTCCATCGCCCTTCCATCTGTTCTTATTTTGAGCCAGAGTCTCTTACTGGACACTGAAGCTTAATTTTTTTTTTTTTTTCACGAGCCTGGGCGATTTCCTGGTCTCTGCTCCCTTTTGTGGGGTTACAAATGCATGTGGTCACACCCAGCTGTTTATGTGGGATCTGGAGATTCGAACTCAGGGCATTTCAGGCCCCCTAAGGGCTTCATGCTTGCGCAGGAAGTGCATTTAACCACCGAGCCACCTCCCCAACCCACCAGTGACCGTTATCAGCTCACTTCCCTGCTGTTTCTCCACCTTGACTCATAGCAGGTGCTCAATAAACAGGGAAGGCCTTCGTCTTGCAAACTGGACTCTTCCTACAGTAGAGCAAAACGGGAGGCAGGATGGCACAGGAACTTGTTAAGGTCACGTGGCAAGAACCTCAATCTGAGCTCCAGTCTGCTTCTCCCTATCACAGGTGCCCAGATGCTTAGCTCAGCAGCCCTGGGCTGATGGCCTCGTAAAGCCAGTCCTCCTGGGGTGCCAGGTTTGGGAGCGTGGCTTTCTTCCAGTCCTCCCGTGACTCAGAACAATGGAGCTGGGGAGAGATTCACCTGGCCCGGAGGGAGGCACAGATCACAGCTGCCCAGGCAGGGTCTTCGGTTCCACCGGGGGGTGGGGGGTGCAGGGTGTCTCAGGGAGGACTTCTCGGGGGCGGCGGGGGGGGGGAGACACCCTTGCGATGAGTCCTGGCATTTCTCAGGAAGACAGGGCAGGGCATCTGAGCAGAGGCAGCAGGGTGAACAAGCATGGAGGTGTGGCTAGGGAACGGGAGGGAGGGTCGGGCTTGACTGAATCTTGACTAGAGACGGACTGGAGGGAAAAACAAAAGTCACATAAGGGAGGTGGGGTGACTTATCCAAAACCCCGAGTGCCACACTGAATCCAGGGTCTATGTATGACAGCTCAACAAAGATCATGCAAGCAAGCTACATGGGAGAAAGCGGCTCCAGCAGCATAGAGTGCCCTCCCCATCCATCAGGGTGACTGACTGTGCCCTGCCTGAGGGCCTCGCATAGCAACAGCCCCATTTTGAGCACAGCCTGGGCTTCGGCCCTACAGCAGGGCGCTTTCTTCCCCTTGGCAAGCTGACAGTTGTAGCCTGAGAAGCAGGGCACAGCCCGCAGGGTTTGAGGTAGACTAGGACTGACGGCTCAACAAGGTCTCTCTGGAAGAATTGCACGAACCACCTCAGGGACTCGGTAACAGTGGTTCTGAGTTCCACACTCTGGCTTAAGTCCAGCTGCTATTTGGTGCCTTAATTTTTCCCATCAGAAAATGATCGTAGCCCTCAAAAAAACAAATTCTCATAGCCCTTTATGGTTATGATCTCCATTTTCTTTTCTCTCTCTCTCTTTTTTTTTTTTAAGTTTCTCTAGGTAAGGTCTCAGCCTTGAACTCACAGCGACCTCCGTATGCTACTTCTGCCTCCTGAGTGCTGGGATTAAACGTAAGCGTCACCATGCCAGGCTTATAAGAATTTAAAAAAATAACATATTTATTTGAGAGAGAGAAAGAGACATAGTGTGTATAGGCATACCAGAGCCTCCTGCTACTGCAAACAAACTCCAGACAAATACACCATGTTGTATGTCTGGGATTACGTGGACACTGGGGAACTGAACTTGTGCTAATAGGCTTTGCAAGCAAGTGCCTTTAATCGCTGAGCCATCGTCCCAGCCCCAGCTATGAGAACGAATGAAGAAACTCTACACGAAGCAGGTGGCAGTTGTTCTTGGCCCAGGGTTGTGAGATCAAGACGCTGGTCTTCATAGCCAACAGAGAAGAGGCTGCAGGACAAACAGCAAACAGCACCCGACACACAGGCAGGGCACGAGAAAAGGCTCGTGCATTTAACACTAAATTTGCACTTCCTTTTCAAGGGTGTATAGAAGACCTGGATGTGTTTTCATTGCTGTAACCTGCACAGGCTCGTGGTGTGACTCAGTGAGGTTGCTTCCTGTGCACGAGGTTTCGGGTTTCATCGCGGCACACCAAAAAGTAAAAATAAAAACTAGGGACTGCAGAAATGGCTCGGTGGTTAAGGCACCTGCCTGCAAAGCCTAAGAACCCGGGGTTTGATTCCCCAGTGGCTACGTAAAGCCTGATGCACAAGGTAGTGCGTGCATCTGGAGTTCATTTGCAATGGCTAGAGGGCCTGGCAAACTCATTCTCCATCTGTCTCTTTCTCTCTCAAATAAGTAAATGTATATATATATATATACATATTTCAAATCCAGGCGTGGGAACACATGCTTTTAATCTCAGCCCTCAGGAGACACAGAGATAGGAGGATGGCTGTGAGCTCAAGGCCAGCCTTGGACTACAGAATAACTTCTAGGTCAGCCTGGGCTACAATGAGACCCTACCTTCAAGACAAGACAAAAGAGTGGTGAGATGGCTCAGTGGTTAAATGTACTTCCTGCATAAGTATGAGGGCTCCAGGGGGCCTGAGACCTCCCAAGTTTCAATCTCCAGATCCCATGTAAATAGCTGGGCATGGCCACGTGCACCTGTCACCCCAGTCCTGCAAAGGGGAGCACAGACCAGGGAATCGCCCTGCCTTATGAAAAACAGCAAGCTCTGGTATCAGTAAGAGACTGGCTCAAAATGCAAACAAGGTGCTCCAGCCCCTGCAGGCAAAGGCAGGCTACTGACAGGGCACATACACGTGCACGCACGGCACATACACAAACCAAAGAATATTTTTAAATCACTGTACAATACAATCGGAACTAAAAGCCCTGTGGCCAACAACTCCCGGAGCAAATGTCCTGCCAGTTTTTCTGTGCAATGGATCCAGCCATGAGCAGAGCGCAGCTCTGGTTTGGGGTCTTCACTCGGAGGGGCTAAGTGAGTCACACAGGCTGGCTCCTGGGCACTCGCTACCCGCTGCCAGCCCTGTGGGGCTGTGATTCAGTAACCATCAATCCCAGGCGGCTGAGTCACGCTGGCACACGCTGAGCCGAAGAAAGAAAGGATGACGCGTTCTGGAGTCTGTGATTTAGGCACCTACGTCAGCATCTCGGATATATTTAAAAACTATATGGCTGGTTCAGGCATTTCTTCCCTCCTGCCCTCTTCCTGGGAGCCCGGGTGATTAGCAAGGACACCAGGCAGTCTGATGTCCAGGCTGTTAGGGTCTGCCAGGGGACCTGGAGACAGGTGAAATCTGACCTCTGACTTTCGATGACTTCCCGGTGGTCAAATGTGGGGTCATGGGACAAGTCTATGCCTGACGATGGGTACCAGGGGAAGGAGCAGCCACTGTCCTTGTCATCACAGCAGGCTGGCACTGCTCCTTAGCTGAGCCCTCTTTTTTTTTTTTTTCAAATTGGGGGCAGGGCAGAATGGGTGCCCCTGGGCCTCCAGATACTGCAAACGAACTCCAGAAGCATGCGCCACCGTGTGCATCTGGCTTATGTGGGTTCTCAGGAGTTGAACCTAGGTCCTGAGGTTTCGCTAAGCCATCTCTCCAGCCCCCTGAATACTCTTCGGTGGGCAGCCCCTCAAAGATACAAGATCCTAACAAGGGAGAGGGTTCATCTTGGGAGGTGTCTCCATACTCCTCAAGGGTTCGGGCAGAAGGTGGCCCAGGCTGCGACTTGCAGCATGTGGGCCACAATGGTCACTGTACGGGTGAGGTAGGGCTCAGGGTCCTGGTGCGTAACCTGGATTCAGTCCTGCCTGGGTGGCCTGCTTAGGGCTCTTAGTGTGTGTGTGTGTGGGGGGGGGGCAAATACATGGAGAGGACCAGGTAAGAATGCAGTGGAGTGGTGGACACAGCATGAGGGCTAGCTGACCCTTCTACAGAACCCCTGGCCCTCCCTCCTCAGCCACAGAAGCCCCATTTATTGCATGCCTGCCAACCACGTACACTGTACCCAGGTGACAGTAAGCACAGGTGAGGCAGGCAGGGCAACATCCTACTGATGGGTGACGGGAGAGGGGGCCCTGCTTTTTGAAGTGCTTTATGCGTTTGATTTGGTCACATGAGGTCAGTATTAATATCTGCACATTGCAGATGAGGCAACGGTGGCTCGGAGACACGGGTATGCTCAGAATCCTTACACAGTGGGCATCAAAGCCATGACTGTTGAATATGTGTTTGTCTGACTCCAAAGGGCAGGTTCTGGTTCAACCAGAGCCAGCTGGGTGCTGCCCAAGGGGAGAAGAGGGCAGGCTTGGATACTCCCGCAAAGCGGTGGAAGGTATGGCAGCTGGGATGCTCTCCTGAACAAATCTGGAGCCTTCTTACTGTCTAGGGCGTATGTGTCTTAGCGCAGGTGATCATACCTCACACTTGGGAAGCGAGTGTGTGTGCATGTGCCTGGTTATCTTCAAATGCCACTGCCTAGAAATCTTTTTCCATTGCAGGGACAGCATTCTTTTTGTCTTTTCAAAATATTTTATTTACTTACTTTCAAGTAGTGAGTGATACAGAGAAGAGAGATGAGAGAGGGAGAGAAAGAATGGGTGTGCCGGGGCCACCAGCCACTGCAAATGAATTCCAGATGCATGCATCACTTTGTGCAGCTGGCTTTACATGGGTACTGGGGAATCAAACTAGGGTTGGTAGGCTTTGCAGGCAAATGCCTTAAGTGTTGAGCCATCTCTCCAGCCCAGGGACAGCATTCTTATCATTCTTTTCCCTACCACACCACCTACGTGTTGGTTTTTCACCCCACAAGAGACCATGACTGCCACCATGGGAAGGGGCCCAGGCTGTTTCTCTGCACCGCAAGGAGGTGGTGAACATAGTAGGTCCCCAACAGCATGGATGCTAAGTCCATTATGTGGCTGTGGGACTACCAATGGTCAAAAGAAGTCTAGACATTGAGGAGACTCAAAACTCATCAAAGCAGAAAATCAGAGGCTGCCGAGAGCTCAACACTCAAGGAGACTTATAACACACCCTCCAAGGCTCAGGGAACATTGTGGAAGAATGGGCTAGAAAGAATGTAAGAAGGCGGGCGTGGTGGCGCACGCCTTTAATCCCAGCACTTCGGAGGCAAAGGTAGGAGGATTGCCGTGAGTTTGAGGCCACCCTGAGACTCCATAGTGAATCCCAGGTCAGCCTGGGCTAGAGTAAGACCCTGCCTCGAAAAACCAAAAAAAAAAAAAAAGAAAGAAAGAAAGAATGTAAGAGCTACAGCGTGGGAAGGTGTATTCTGAGGCACTGTCCCCCCTCACAGAGATTAACTGGTGCATTCATGACCCCACAGTGAATACCAAAAACCCTACTGAGAGAGACCTCAGTGAACGGGGGAAGGGACAGGGGTCATAAGAGTATAACTCAATGGGAATATGACTAATTTGCAAGATGTTCATACAATAAAGTTCTCAATAAAAACGTAAGTCCCCAAGCCTAGAGGAGTAAAACACCAACCACAGTACCTGATGGTTATGACAAAAAGTGGGGTATGGGCAGGGGAGAGAGGGCTTCCCTGAGGGCCCAAGTCAAGAGATGGATACCCAGAGGGATAACATGTATGTAGGAAGGGTAGGAGATGAAGAGCCTGGACCACCACAGAGCCACTCACCCACCTGTGCCCGTCAAGCCTTGCCTTCCCCTCCTGCCTGTCCACTCCAAGGCCAGCCTACTCTTGTGGCCTGGGGTACCAGCCCTCTCTGCATCCCTTCCCCTCACCAGCTTGCCCTAATCCACCTCTCAGACTATGAGTGCTTCTCCCGGCCTCACCTTCCTCAGCCTTCCAGTGCCGGCCCTACTCATTAGGAGGTGTGTGCCCCACTCAAGCGTGTCCCCCAAGGCTTCATGTGCTGAAGGAGAAGTCTCCAGGGTGTTCATGTTAAGAGGTGGTGGAATCTTAAGAGATGGGTCTCAGTGGGAAGCTGTTGGGTCTCTCAAACGGGGTCACTGAGGTTCTCATGGGGGGGTCCCTTGCTGTTTGACTTCTTCACACCTCCGGATGTGACCTTTCCCTCTCACTCGTGCTCCTACCACTGTGTTGGCATCTGCCAATGAAACCTTCATCAGAGCTGACTAATGCTAGTGCCATGACCTTGAACACACAGAGCTGTGAGCTGTGTAGCACTGTTCTCCATAAAGTACCCAGTCCCAGGCATTTTGTTATAGTAACAAAACTAACGCAATGTGGGTCTCTAGATTCCTGGGTCTGCCCAGCCCTTGCTTCCTTCAGCCTGACCTTGTCATCTCCCTCATCCCCCCCACCCTCCCCATCCCCCAATTCTTAAGAGCAGATGCAGCAGAAATAGGTCATTACATATTTCTTTCAAGACCTTTTTTGTTTTTGAGAGGGCATCACTTTGGAGCCCAGGCTGCCCTGAACTCACTATGTGGACCTTGTTGGCCTTGAACTCATGGTAATCTTTCTGCTTCAGCCTCTTAAGTGCTGGGATTATAGGTATCAGCCCCCATGCCTGGCTTCAAGGCCTTAAGTTCTTAATGGTTTTGGTTCCACATCTATGATGTAAATGCTATTTTAAAATTTAGTTATTTATTTGAGAGACAGAGAACGAGAAATAGGGGCACATCAGGGCCTCCTGCCACTGCAAACAAACTCCACACACATGTGCCACTTTGTGCATCTGGTTTTACATGGGTACTGGGGAATCGAACCCAGGCCATCAGGCTTTCTAAGCAAGTGCTTTTAGCCACTGAGCCATCTCTCCAGCTCCTCTTTTAATGTTTTTAATGTACAAAGTACACAGGGCTTAGCAAGGAAAATTCTTTAGTTAAAGTGGTAAGAAACACTTGCACATATATACTTCTTCAGCTCTGCGTTAAACAAGGCCAAATAGTGTCTATAATTTCAAAGCAGTGATGAGTGGATTATTTCTGATTATAATGTGGTGTCAATACTGGCAATTTCTTCAGGTGACAAAATTCCTTAGGGATTCTGTTTTGTTTTTTTTTGTTTTGTTTTGTTTTTTGTTTTTTTTTGTTTTTCGAGGCAAGGTCTCACTCTAGCCCAGGCTGACCTGGAATTCACTATGGAGTCTCAGGGTGGCCTCGAACTCACGGCAATCTTCCTACCTCTGCCTCCCGAGTGCTGGGATTAAAGGCGTGCGCCACCATGCCCAGCTTCCTTAGGGATTCTTTAAGCTGTGCTGACCAACAGGATGTGTGGCCATGATAGAAATGTTCTATATCCAAGCTGTCCAATAGAGTGGACGTTAGCCCTGTATGGTGACTGAGCATGTGAAATGTGCATAGTGAGGCTGAGAGAATGAAGCTCACATTTTACTCAAGTTTCTCTTCCTTCCCTTCCTTCCTTCCCTCCCTCCCTCCCTTCCTTTCTTTCTTAATTCAGTTTTTCAAGGTAGGGCCTCACTCTAGCCCAAGCTCATCTGGAATAAACCATGTAGTCTCAGGCTGGCCTTGAACTCACAGTGGTCCTCCTACCTGAGCCTCCCAAGTGCTGGGATTAAAGTCCTGTGCCCAACATGCCCAGCTAAGTTTTATATTTTTTAATTAAAAAATTATTAGCGCATGTGTGCGTGTGTATGTACATGCATGTGCATGCAAAACAGGGTCTCTTGCTGTTGCAAACGAATGCCTATCCAGTTTTACATAGATGGCTAGAGAAGTAAACCTGGGCTGGCAGGCTTTGCAAGCAAGCCTTTGACCACTGAGCCATCTCCCCAGCTCCACATTTTACTTAAGCTTCCGTAGCATCGTGTCAGTAGTAGCTACTTAGCAGAGTGTGTAGTTCTGAAGCATCAATCTGATTACATTGTTCCCTGCTTAAGCCCTCAGATGACTTCCCGTCCTGATCACCATAAGAGCCCACCAAAGACGCTGGGTGGCGGTTCACCTGCGGAGATCCCAGAACCTGCCCTTCACCTTGGGCCGGGGCTGGTGAGCAGCTCACTCTGATCCCCGCCCCCCCAGCACAGCAAAGTGACATCCTCACAGCTCCAGGCGAGGTTTAAGAAGGGCCCCGTGGCTTCTGTGTTAGCGCTTAGGAAGCCCTGAGCCGCTGGGAAAGGTCTGCCCAGCTTGAATGACTGCATGGCCCAGCCTTCTGGCAACGGATTAGGCCTGTGGGAAAGAACAGCACAGGCTTTTCCTTCCCTGTCTCCAGTAGGAACGTGAGCCCAACGTGGCTGGAGCTGCAGAGTGAATGGGCAGAAACGTGGACTTACGATCGTTTTCATGTTAACTCCTGTGTGTCCAAGCGGTGACTGGGACACACACTTGCCTCTGGCCTAGATATGATGAGGGACTTGGCGCTGTTCGACAGGGGAAGAGCATTCCAAATGGAGGCTGCAAGATGGCAACAGACGCCAGACCTGATCAGTGGCTGCACCTTTCTGGGAGAGGAAGTGGAGTTACGGAATATGGGGAAAGCAGTGTGACCTCAAGCAAGATTCGAGACCCCTGCCTGGGTCTGCTCTCGGCATCCCGGTGAACGGTGCCATCACATACACGTGATGCAGGGCTCTACTTTGACAGTGCTGAGTGGTGCCAGGCGCAGGCACGTGGCTGTCAGGCCCAGCCTGCCCTTGCCAGGCCTGGCACCCTCCAGTCCATTGCACTCGCAGCCTTCACTTAGGAGGACCTGAAGCTCTTGGTCCTGGGGACTTAACAATGTGGTACTTGAACAGTGTGCGGACAAGGCATCTTCAAGCCCCCCTGCCCGCTCGTCCCCAGCACACTATACTCATCTTAGTACTTAGCATCTCCACTGGAAGAGAAGCCCCGCCTGCCTCAGGACTTCACCCGTCCATTCACTGCTTTGCCTGAGCCTGTACTGTAACCATGAACTTTCATTTATTTATTTATCTATTTTTGGTTTGTCGAGG
Source organism: Dipus sagitta (assembly GCA_036346955.1). Lineage (NCBI taxonomy): Eukaryota > Metazoa > Chordata > Mammalia > Rodentia > Dipodidae > Dipus > Dipus sagitta. The sequence continues at coordinate 42,096,489 of CM070777.1, read as the reverse complement.
TAGGGTCACCCTCTAGCCCAGGCTGACCTGGAACTCACTATGTAGTCTCAGGCTGGTCTCGAACTCACAGCGATCCTCCTACCTCTGCCTCCCACATACTGGGATTAAAGGCGTGTGCCACCACGCCCGGCTCCTGAACATTTTCCTGTGCACTAAAAGCCTTGAACAAATAGTGTGTCCTCACTCATTTACCTGTGTGTAGGTTCTGTGGGGTGGGTAATGTAAAAGCTTAGGCCCTTGTTTGTTAAGCAGGAAGAGCTGAGACTTGAAACCAGGGCCAGGGCTGGAAATTCCAAGGTCTTTTCTTCACTACGCACAGTGTTCTCCACTGGGAGAGGAGTAGTTCTTACCATATTTACCATCAGGGGTTTAAAACTCCAGCAAGCCCAGAACCACACCCACTTTCAGCTTCATCAGGATCCACTCAGCAGCTGGGTTCTGACTGCTAGCTTGCTGGGGGTTCCGCTGGGGTCACGTGGGGAGGGCAGGGCTGGAACGATGGGGAGCAGGTCAGGGGTGCCGGCAGGCCTCCGTACCTTGTTGATGCTGAACTGGCCCTCGAAGCGGCAGCCTGCCCCATTGTTCAGAGGAATCTTCATGGAGTTGTCGATGTGGCCCACTTCGTGCCTGCCCATCTCATCTTGGATGTCGAGCCCGACCACTGTGAGGGCCAAGGAGAGCAGTCATTCACACCTAAAGACAGAAGGTGGGGACCAAGCCACCCGCAGACATCCCATTCACCCCTTCCACGAACATACTACTCCGAACATACTACTCCGGGAGCTCAAGGCCACACACAGAAAATCAGCCAAAAGAGGAGAAAGTGGGCAGCGCCTGGTTAAGAAGGAGCGGTCCCCCAGAAAAGCCACCGACCCAGGAAGCAAAAGGAGGAGTGACCCAGCTACGTGTGAGGTCAAAGGGAGGCTGCGGACAGAGGGATGAGAGGACCACGGTCAGGGGCTCTGGTCGTCTACATCCTGGCTCTGCATTTCACCAGTGTGGCCATGCGGCTCAGTTGCTGATTAACCTCATCGCCTCAGTTCTCTCTCTCCTCTCTCAAATGGGTGAAAAAAAAAAATCAAGCCTACCATGCTCAGAACAGCCCCTCATTAATGTCACCTGGACCTCACATTCTCGATGCGCCAGATGAGCAGATTCAAGCACTTGTTCATTTCATCTCTCATTCACCCACACCTTTTGCCCAGTGTCTACAGCCACCAGGTCCCATGACCACTGAGGAACACGGCTGTTCCCATTTTCTCTTCAGGGCCATCTGCCGCCAAAATCATTTGCAGAAGCTGGGCGTGGTGGCGCACGCCTTTAATCCTAGCACTTGGGAGGTGGAGGTAGAATTGCCATGAGTTCGAGGCCACCCTGAGACTGCATAGTGACTTCCAGGTCAGCCTGGGCTACAGTGAGACCCTACCTTGACAAACACAATAACAAAACCAAAATCACTTGCAGAGGGCTGGAGGGCAGGCTTAGGAATTAACAGCACTTGCACTCAAAACCTGCCAGACAAGGTCTGACTCCCCAGCACCCATATAAAGCCGGACACACAAATCGTCTGCAGCAGCAGGAGGCTCTAGCATGTCCATGTTCTCTCTCTGTGTTTTTCTCTCTCTCAAATAAATAAATTTTTTTTTCCGGTTTTTCAAGGTAGGGTGTCACTCTGGCTCAGGCTGACCTGGAATTCACTACGTAGTCTCAGGGTATCCTTGAACGCATAGCAATCCTCCTACTTCTGCCTCCCGAGTGCTGGGATTAAAGGCGTGCACCACCACACCCAGCTCAAGAAATAAAAATATTTTTAATTAAAATATTATATTTGTTTAGGGAAGTACAAAATCAAGATACCACATGGTCTGAGAGCCCACGTGGTGGGCCTGGAAGACATGTAAAAAGAGAGCCAGAGAGGAAGGGAAAAAAAGTACAAAGAGCTCCTACCATATAGAGGGCAGGAGGGGGCAGAGAGCCCATGTGGGAGTAAGTGTGTGTGTGGGGGGTCTCCCCTTATTTCAGCCTTAAAAATATATTTTTAAAACTATTTTCAGAGACTGAGGAGATGGCTCAGTGGTCAAAGGCACTTGCTTGCAAATCCTGCTGGCGAGGGTTCAATTCCCAAGCCACCCAGATGCAAAAAGTGGTGTAAGCGGCGTGTGCTGGTTTGCAGCGGCAGGAGGCCCTGGTGCGCGCATCGCCTGCACCTGCTCCTTCTCTGTGTGCCCCCAGGGTTTGCTGTCCTCCTGCTCATGATTGGACTTCCTCAGAGAACGCAGAAGACGGTGGCCTGCCCACTGTACAGAGAAGTCGGGCCCCGGTGAGGTAACAGAGACCAGCTGGGAATCAGGACCAGCTCTCCAGGCACCCAATGCTCCCATGTGTGTGCTGTAGAAACCGGGCAAGAGCACCAAGCTCCTGCAGGCCAGGTGACCAGCCTGTGATGCTACAGGGAGCAGCTGAGTTTTTAAGAGTAGGGTACTAGGGGTGAGAGAGATATTTTCTTCAATGGGGTTAGCAGGCTTTGCAAGAAAGTGCCTTTAAACTACTGAGCCAATCCCCAAGCCTAGAATATTCTTTTTGAAAACAGAATATGCAATGGGGCTGGAGAGATGGCTTAGTGGTTAAGTTGTTTGCCTGTGATGCCTAAGCACCCTGGTTCCATTCTTTCCAGGACCCACATAAGCCAGATGCACAAGGGGGCGCATGCGTCTGGAGTGCCTTTGCTGGAGGCCTTGGTGTGCCCATTCTCTCTTTATATCTGCCCCTCCCTCTCTTTCGCTCTCAAAATAAATAAAAACTTTAAAAAAAGAAAATAGAATATGCGATACTTGTAGTATAACCTCATCAACCAGATAGAATGATGTCAGAATGTCCACAGACAGACATGGTCGCCAGCTGGTGGAATCATGGCTGACATCCTTGGCTTCTCTGGGTTTTCCAGAGACACAATGCTGAGCATGTATTTTTGTGTGTGGTGGCTCAGGCCCTTAATCCCAGCACTTGGGAGGCTGCAGTAGGAGGAGGATCACTGTGAGTTTGAGGCTAGCCTGGGGCTACAGAGTGCATTCCAGGTCAGCCTGGGTTACAATGAGACCTTGCCTCAAAAAAAAAAAAAAAAAAACAAGCTGGGTGTGGTGGTGCACACCTTTAATCCCAGTACTGGGGAGGCAGAGGTAGGAGGATTGCTGAGAGTTCGAGGCCACCCTGAGACTCCACAGTGAATTCCAAGTCAGCCTGGGCTAGAGTGAGACCCTACCTCAAAAAAACAAAAAACAAACAAAAAAAAAAACAACCAAATTTTTTTTTGAGGTTCTGGAACCAAGGGCCTGGAGAATGGTATATAAGTAGTCTACTACTGAGCTACACTCCCAGCCCAGAGGGTCTTTTAAAGAAAAGTCACTTTGGGGCTGGAGAAATGGCTTAGTGGTTAAGGCACTTGCCTGTGAAGCCCAAGGACCCAGGTTTGATTCCCCAGTACCCATGTAAGCCAGATGCACAAGGTGGTGCATGTGTCTGGAGTTAGTTTGTAGTGACTGAAGGCCCTGGCGTGCCCATTCTCTCTCTGCCTCTTTCTCTCTCAAATAAAGAAATATTTAATATGATGGAGAATGGAATTTCAAAGGGGAAAGGGGGGAGGGTAATACCATGGGATTTTTTTTTTGTTGTTGTTAACATGGAAAATATTAATAAAAATGGAGAAAAAAAATAAAAAAAAAACACACACACACAAAAAAAAAGAAAGGTGGATAGTACCAAGGGAAAAAAAAAAAAAAAAAAAGAAATATTTAGAGAAAAAGAAAGAAAGAAAGAAAGAAAGAAAGAAAGAAGGAAAGTAAGTTAAAGAAAAGCCACTTTGCTGGGCTGCACTGGGTTCCGGTGACAGCCCTGAAGGTCTGTGGAGGAAGAGTCCAGTGCAGAAGGGTGGACACAGCCAGCAGCCGAGGATGCCCGGCTCATTCTAAGGACACTGTCTCAATTTCAGACAGAGCGTGGAGGCCACATCCTTTCTAGCCCCTGCTCTGCTGGTCCCCGTTCCTTACTCCAGACATACAACCGCTCTTCAAGGAGAAGTTGTCAGATGAGTTATTTTTCTAAGAAGAAAAGGAAAGAAAAATAAAAATGAACTGACCTATTTCAACAGGTTCCCTTGGGCCCGGGCACGTTGCGGATCCAACACTGATGTCACCCTCACCCAAAGCAGGAACAGAGCTGAAAGCCAGCCCCCTCCCTCGCCTCTTGGTCTGGAAGCTCGGTGTCCTGCTCTCAGCCAGGTGGCCATGCTATTGTCATGACTTTTGACAGGAAGGGACGGTGGGAGGGAGAGAGGAGGCTGCCTTTGGGATGGGCCTGGGAGGGCAAGGGTGTGCCTAGAACTGCTGTCCCCGAGAGGGTCCGCTGACAGCGAGGCTAGAGATCTTCAGCAATCCTGGCAATAGGTCCTGCTAAGGCGCACTGTGAAGAGGAGGAGACCGAGGCTACCTCAGCCAGTAGAGCTCACCTGGGCAAAGGAGTGAGCTTGAGTGAAGGAGCTGGGACCCGACTGGAAATCAGACTTCCACTAACTTCTGTTTTACAGAAATAATTTACTGTCTTGGTTAAAATAAATGAGCAAAATCAGTCTGAAGTCAAAAGGAAGATATCCTGGAGCCCTTTCTTCCTTTATCTTAAAAAAAAATTTTATTCATTTTTATTTATTTATTTGAGAGCGACAGAGAGAGAAAGGGACAGGCAGAGAGAGAGAGAGAGAGAGAGAGAGAGAGAGAGGGAGAGAATGGGCACGCCAGGGCCTCCAGCCACTGCAAACAAACTCCAGACGCGTGCGTCCCCTTGTGCATCTGGCTAACGTGGGTCCTGGGGAAATCGAGCCTCGAACCAGGTCCCTAGGCTTCACAGGCAAGCACTTAACCGCTAACCCATCTCTCCAGCCCTCTTTCTTTTTGTTTTTTTAATTATATTTGTTTATTGGGAGAGAACTGGTGTGCTAGGGCCTCTAGCCACTGCAAACAAACTCCCCATGCATGCACTACCATGTGCATCTGGCTTACTTGGGTACTGGGGAGTCACACCTAGGTCCTCATGTTTTGCAGGGAAGCATCTTAACTGCTAAGCCATCACTCCAGTCCACGGAGCTCTTCATTGACAGTGTCCCTACCCAGCTTCTGCAGATGTGATCTGCTCACAGATGCTTCCTTCTCTGGGCCAGAAGTCTTATTGAACTGGGATCTCATCTTAAATGCTTGAGTGGTGATCATGTGACTCCCATGTGCACCTCCATGGCCATTAGCCACCAGTATGAATGATAAGAGCCCACTGCAACCAGGTAGGGCGGCTCTATGGTGCCACCACACTCCAAAGCTCCCTGTGAGGTCAGGCTCAGACTGGACTTTAGCTGCGCATATGTGAGGCACATCCTCTTGCCCTGCCTGGTCTCCCAGGCCTCACTCCTTCCCTCCTTTATTGTTTCTTCCTCTTCATAAGCCACACTTGCTAAAGAATCTCAGTATCTGCCTTAAGACATATAACCCAAGGACTGGGGAGGTGGTTCAGTGGTTAAAAGCACCTGCTTGCAAAGCCTAACAGCATGCGTTCAATCCCCCAGTACCCACATAAAGCCAGATGTACAAAGTAACACATGCATATACAGTTCATTTGTAGTGGTAAGAGGCCCTGGCATACCTATACTCTCTCCCTCAAATCCACAAATATATTAAAAAATATTAAAAAAATAAATATGACCCGAGATTTCACTACCCTGTGTCACCTGTACCAACACGACTGTAGAAATAGCCCCTATGAGAAGCTCCTTCTGGCTTTTAGTCTAAGAAACCTCTAAGGACTTGCTCAAGAACACTGTTCTCCAAAAAATAAACAGGGAGCAGGGAGGGGTGTGACAGGCTTCATGTTGTTTGTAGCTGGCCAGGTACACTTAGCTCCCTTTGGACATCGCACCATGTCTGTGCACAGAGCTGCCCACTTTCTGGAATACTCACATTCACAGTGCAAATTGGGTAAACTGATGTTCAGATTGACGTCAATTTTGCCTCCGCTGTCCTTGTCTGGGTCATCAACGTAGAGCTCATTCACACTGAGAGAGAGAGAGGGAGAGAGGGAGAGAGGAAGGGAGGGAATCAGAAGCTTTTATTCAGAAGGAAGCCCTGATCCTGGCCACAGGGAGTAGCCAGGGGCCACCTCATGTGCTCAGATGACCCAGATCCCTATGTGGGGACAGCCTGTGTGTATTCAGGTCAGGGGAAGCAGAGCTTCAGGCTCAAATCCAGCCCTCCAGTGCTCTGACCACAAAGGAGGGCAGCTAGCTACTCAGGTGGGAGGAGGGTGGGGAAGGGTCTGCCTAGTGAGACAGATTCAAGGTCAAATTCTGGCTCCAGCACCTTCTATGCTCACCTCTGTGAACCCTGGGAATAACATCGCTCATTTCTCACGGGGTAGTCTGAACGGTAATACAGGGTTTTCCGAGGGTTCGAGGCCAGGCACTGACAGACATATCGATAGTGCCCACTTCCTTCTTTCCTGAGGCTCCTCCCCCATCTGGGAAGTCACTGATTGACTGGGAGCTCATCCTTACAAAGTACTAGGGGTGAATTCCAGCACAGGGCAGGATGCCTGCCTATATGCCCTGTGGCTGCTCTAAGGAATTATCACCAAGTCAATGGCAACTGAAGTTCATCTTAGACTTGCACAGCAGTGACCTCCTGTGCCCTCACCCGGGAATGCCTATTTTATCCGGCCCACCTGCCCAACACAAGACGGCTCCCATCTCAAGATCCCTCATGAAATCTCGTCTGTAATGTGCCACGTAAGGTAGCAGCCGCAGGCTGTAGGAACAAGGAAGCAGTAAGTGGAATCATTATCCTTTCACTATAGTTAGGGGACAGGTGATCCCCAGGCAGCCACACCACCCCACTGCCAGGGACAGTGGCAACATGAGTTTATTCAACAAACAGTTTTGGCATCTACTATCTGTCAGGTGCCACACATGACATCCAACCAGATGTGGTTCCCGCTTTCATCAAGCTTCCAGACAGAGGAACTCAGTCACCTCCACACGTACCCCGCCACCGGCTATGGTTAGGGCTTTCACGGAAGGCTCTACGGTACTAAGAGAGGGCCTGCAAGGCAACCGCCCCGGCCTGCGGGGAGCAGCTGCCTGGGAAGGATCCTCTGAGAGGCACGTTATGGTCTGTAGGTGTGATCTAGGCAAGGAAAAGGAGGGAGAATCCTGACAGCATGCGTCAATGCCTGCACGTCTGAAGTCCTGGGTTGACTGGGGAACTGAATGAGGATGACTATGGGTGCCCCGTAAGAGCAAAAGGAAGTGTGGTGTGTGTCACACCTATGGTGTAGGCAGGGCTAGTCCGGGCAGCTTGGAAATCAAGCTCTTGCGACTTCATGCTGTACACAGCCACATGGTCAGGCTTGCCGTTTCAGTGGGTCCCCTCTGGCTGCTTCAAGGACTAAAAAGGGCCACTGTGTGTACACGAGAGAGGCCCGATGGGTGATGGTCACAGTGGACCGAGCTGGGGAATGGATACAGGACACACAATACAGAGGCAGGCCAGACTTGCTGATGGATGGATGGTGTGTGGGGCTGGGCGGAGAGAGGCATGCAGGTCGATAACTCCAGTTTTGTTTTGTTTTTTTCTGGACCCATTCCCTGGGCCAGGAGCACGTGGGAGTACAGCAGAAGTGATGGGAGGGTGAGATACTGTGTCTTACGGGTTGTGCTGAGCTTGAGGTGTCATGGAGACACTCCCGAAGAGCTGACAGGAGCGCATCGGGCAGCCCTGGCTGAACCCACTGGTGATGCCCAGATAAAATGCCCATGAGGAGAAGGAACCGTATCTCCAGGCCTGGTCTTGTGAACTCTTGGAAGGCACAGTGCTCTGGAGACGGGGGCCTGTGGCTGTGTTAAACGCTCATTAAGTCAGAGACCAGGGAAACGCTGGCCAACGGGTACAATGTTACAGGCAGAGAGAAGTTCTGATGTTCTGCACAGGTGAGGTGACAATAGTCATCATAATATGTTGTATATTTCCAGAGGACTTTTAAATGTTCTGACCACAAGAAAATGCTAAACACTGAAGGTGAAGGATATACTTACTAGATGGACTGATCATTCCACAATGTATCAAAACATCACCTTGTCCTCCAAGCTATTACATTTTGTCAACCGAAAATAAAACTCTGGGGCTGCAAGGATTTCTCAGAGGTTAAGGCACTTGCTTGCAAAGCCTGATGGCCCAGGTTCGATTCCCAAGCACTCACATAAAGCCAGATGCAAAGTGGTGCATGTATCTAGAGTTCGTTTGCAGGAGGCCCTGGTGTGCACATTCATGCTTTCTCTCTCTCTCTCTCTCTCTCTCTCTGCCTCTCTTCCTCTCAAATAAATAAAAGGCTTTTTAAAACAAATTTTATTTTTATAAAAAAAATTTTTTAGGGCAGGAGAGATGGCTTAGTGGTTAAGGCACTTGCCTGCAAAGCCTAAGAACTCAAGCCCTACTCTCCAGGTCCCATGTAAGCCAGACACATAGTGACACAAGCACACACATGTGCACAAGGGGACACACATGTCTAGAGTTCGACTGCAGTAGCTGGAAGCCCTGAGGCTCCAATTCTCTCTCTCTCTTGCATAAAATAAAGACCAGTCTGTTGGGCTTGCCTCAAAAAAAAAAAAAAAAAGTGAAAAAAAATTTTCAAAAAAGAAAATAAAACTTTCCACATCTACAAGCATTAGGAACCTTCAATGCTGTCCAAAGGCTGTAACAGAGGAAGACTGTCCACTCTAGACAAGCGCACTCCAAACAAGCTGCTTGAGTGGCCCGTATTGTTGGTAAGGAATACAAAAGGCTGGGGCAAGGGAATTTCATTTTTGCTAAAACCCAACCTAGTATGATAAAACTGGTGCTCAAGTGACAAGGAACTGTGAGTCTGCTTGTTTGTGGCAGCTGCAAGGATATTCCTGGGGGTCACGACAGCCACAGATATGGCTTAGTTTTTAAGGTCACTGAACCCCCCACCCCAGGAAGCTGGATATGGGTGGGGGCTCATTAGGGAGGCCAAATATATATTCACGTTATCCTGTCTGCTCCTGTGTGAGGTGCTGATTCTCATTTTGTATTTGTCTTTTTGTTTTGTTTTGATTTCTTTCAAGGTAGCTCTTAATCTAGCCTAGGGTGACCTGGAATTCACTATGTAGTAGTCTCAAGGCTGGCCTTGAACTCACAAAGATCCTTCTACCTCTGCCTCTGGAATGCTAGGATTAAAGGTGTGTTGCCATCACCCGTGAATAGTAAACCGCCCCACGTGGGGCTTGAACCCACAATCCTGAGATTAAGAGTCTCATGTTCTACCGACTGATCTAGCCGGGTGCCCGGTGATGCTCATTTTAAAATCAGGATACAAAGGTTCAGAAAGAGGGTGTTCCACCTTCAAGATCACCCAGCAGGAAATGGTTGAGCTAGAATCTTCACCAAGGTTTGCCTAATGCCTGAGCCCCAGGTTCCCCATGGCGCACACTGCTTCCTCTCCTCCTCTGTAGGATCAAGGGAGAAGGCCACAGAATATGAGGAGGGAGGCCAGGGGTTTAGCCTGGGCTGCCTTCATTGTACTGGCAGGTACTGGACAGAGCCAACGGGCAAACAAAGGACAGGTTCAGCCAGATAAGTGCTCTCCCCCCGCCCCACCCCTCAGCCTTTGTTCTAATTTGCAACATCAGAGGGCTGTTGAGTAAGAGAACTGCTGTGTGATTAACTGATGGATCACACAGGGAGAGCGAGCGCTTCCCTCTCCCAGCTTAGTTCAACTCTCTTCCTTGATGCGTTCACCTTCCCCACCTTGCCAAGGCCGGGCCATCATGCACTGCTGAGGGCTTATGGGATGAGGTCATCGCCTGGCAATCCTGGCAGTTAACACTGGCACCGAGAGAAGCAAATCCTAGGTGTGGCCCAGGTGAGCTCACTGTGGTCCCAGGAAGATTCTCCTAGGCACAGTCCCTGCCCTCTCACCAGAAGAACCGGAATGACTGGCTGCCCACACTAAAGAGCCACCCAGCGCAAAGAAATTGAGGTGCCAGCCGGGAGGGCAAAACGCATGGCTGGCCGGTGACGCTCTGAGCTGGCCTGTTATGTAAGCCTAGAACTGGATGCTCTGGGCGCCTTCCTGGAGGCTGTGGGGTGGACAGGGTTCAATCACCTATGCCGCTTGCCCGATGAGGTCAGCGTGGCTGCCTTCCACGTCCGAGGAAAATGTTCCAGGTCTTAGTTTCCTGCCACCCCCCAGGCACAAACCTGCCCACAGTCACCCACAGGTTGTGGGGTGGGAGAGGGAGGGAAAGGGGACTGCCAAGATTAGCAAGCTCCATTGGCTGGGGCTGAGATGATTTTAAAAGGCCAGCAGGCAGTCATAAATCAGCCCACCTAGAAGAAAACAAACACTTTCTGTGGATTCACTGGCGTTTTGAGGACTTGCTGGCCGGATACCGTTACCAGTGCGGGCAGCGAAAAGACCCGTCGGGAGGGGCGGTAGACAGATGTGGCCTCATCTCCTGCTTCACTCCTGTAGAAATCTGGGGTGCCTGGGGCAGGCTGCCTCGCCTTTCTGAACCCCAGTTTCCTCACGGGAACAGTTGGAGATGCTCTGGGTGACCTTTGAAAGAGGCAAAAATTAATCTCCGAGAACAGAAGTCAAACAAATGGTGCTGGCAGGGGGGCTACTGATTGGGAGGGGATGCAAAGGAACCTTCGAGGCAGCAGAAAGGTATTGACGCCTCCACTGAGACGATGGCTACGTGGGTGAAAATTTACTGAGGCCATCTTTCAGATGGTGCAGTTGCTGTGTGTGACACACATCTCACTGAAAAGAGACCAAGGAGGGAAAGAGGGAGACGGGAAGAGGAAACAGGGTTAGAACTCGGCTTCTCAGGGACACTGGAGGATTGGCTAAAGCCCCAGGCTGCCCCAGGCTAGGAGAGAATGTGTGTGTGTGTGTGTGTGTATGTGTGTGTGCGTGTTTCTCTCTACAGGCACAGCCACAGGCTCTGCTTGGTACAGAGCACAGTGGCATGGGGAGCTCAAGCTGCCAGCTTCAGGGTTTACTTCCTGCCTCTGTAATCTCCTGGCTGACTGACCTTGGGCAAGGGGCTTTGTCTCCCTCTGCCTCAGTTTTCCCAGAAATGGAACAGGGGCTGTAACAGGATGGCTGATCGTCTATATCTGCACGGTATACTATACCCTTGGGCTCAGCCAACTGCAGGTCACATTTATTTTTTTTTTAAAAAAAGGAAATTTGTACTGGATGTATACTGACTGTTCTTTGTCACTGTCCTTCAAACAACAAAGTATAATAATTATTGGCATAACATTTACATTGTGTGCCATGACTTAAAGCAGATATGCTTTATGTAAGGGACTTCAGCATCCAGGGACTTGGGTATCTTGAGGCAGGTATCCCAACAATTCCCCAAGACACCAAGGGACAACTACTGGTAATAGGCTGCTAAGGGGGTTAAAAGGCTGCTAAGAGTAATGAGAACAAGAGACGTGTTAAGCATGGTCTTAAAAAACAGTCAGTATTCTATAGCTATATATTTTTTTTTTTTGGTTTTTCAAGGTAGGGTCTCACTCTAGCCCAGGCTGACCTGGAATTCACTATGGAGTCTCACGGTGGCCTTGAACTCATGGCAATCCTCCTACCTCTGCCTCCCGAGTGCTGGGATTAAAGGCGTGTGCCACCATGCCTGGCTACTATTATTATTATTTTTATAATGTTTTTACTTGTTTATTTGCAAGTACAGAAGGGGGAAGAGAGGAGGAGGGAATGGAATGCCAGGGCCTCCTACCACCACCAACTCAAACTCAGACTCAGACTCAAACTCAGGTCAGAACGCTTTGCAAGCAAGCACTTTCAACAGCTGAGCCATCGCTCCAGCGCCTACAGCTACTACTTTTATCACTAATATTTACATCGTTTAATGACTTGAAAATAATGGACACTTAGTCGTGTCCACAGCAGAACCTTGTGGTGAGGATCCAATGTGTTTATGCACCGCCCAGCGTCTTCTGGTCATTCCCCAACCAAACTGGAGGACGCTCCACCTTTAAGCCTCAAGCTGACTGCGCCAGGGACGATGCTGGGGCTTATGTGTACGATGCCTTTTCCACAGCAAGCCACTGCTAGACAGGGCTACTGTGCTCTGTGTGGAGGAAACAGGGCTCAGAGGATAAAAAACAGAGGTCTCAGCCAAAAAGAGGACGAGCAGGGTCCTACCAGGGACATTGGGCCAGTGCCCACATTGTCTGTAAGGGACAGAGATCTCATGGCCCCAGACAGACAGGTGATTTTCTATCTGGTAACTTTTATTTTGTGCACGTGTGTGTAAGAGACAGTATGCATGGTACGGTGTGTGGGGATATGCTTGTGTGTGCGTGCAGGTGGGCGTGCCCATGTGTACACACATGGAGGCCAGAGGAGAATGCTGGACGTCATTCTATTTTTGTTCATCTACCTGTTTGCTCGAGTCTCTCCACTGGGAGCTGCTGCTTCTTTTAAAGGCCAGGAAACCCTAGAGACCCTCCAGTCTCCGTTCCGCTCCCCGCGAGGATACAGACGTGCAGGACCACACTGAGCTTTTTACCCGGGCACTGGGGGAATTGAACTCCTCTGGTCTCAGGCCCTCTTGGGTCTTCGCGCTTAGACAGCAAAGAGTTCATACCCACTGAGCCAGCTTCCCAGTCTTTTTCTGGTACTCTTGATGTGCCACCCCAGAAACCTAGGGCCTATGGAGTTGCTCAGAGATCTTACTCAGACCTTCCTCCATCACCTCCATCTGCCACACGTGGGTAAGGCAGCAGTATCTAACACCAACCTTACACACACACACACCCACTCACCCAACCCAGGTCAAGGGACCCCTGGACCTCAGCACAGAGTATGTGTTCACAGGCGTCTGTGGAATGAACGCGAATGCAGACACAGTGCTCACAAGGGGGCTCCCAGCAGCAGGAGGGTGTGTGCTGTTGGAGGAGTGGGAGGTGGGGGGCCACATTCCGGGTGGGGGGAGACACGAGTCTGGACCGCACCAGTATAGTCTGCTTGGAGAAGAGGTAGGTAAAACTTGGCCTTGTAGGGAGAGAGGAAGAAAGGGACTGAGAGGTACTGGGGGGATGTAGGCGGAATGTAGCTCAGGGCCTTGAAATTCTAGGCTGAGGCGGGAGTCTGATGACATCTACGGAAAACAATTTTATTTGCTTTTAGAAAAGCACTTGAATAGTTTGGATTCCCGCCCAAAGTTGCTGACATGCTCCGTGCTTTACAAGTTGATCAAATGGAAAGTTCCACGCAGTAGCAAGCGAGGCTGCAAGAAGTGGTGGGGTGAGGGTGGGAGGAGAGGCGGGGAGGTCTGCCGGGAAGCCTGCGGACCTTGGCTTTTAAAAATTCTTCAGTGAAAGCACATCTAGTGGCTCCCAGGTGGATGTCCAGAAAGACACTCCATGACTGACAGCTGTCCAGGCAAGCCCCTTCCCCTGTCACTGTGCTCCTCACCAGGACCTGGCTCTCACAGTCACCCGACCCTAAACCCACCTTCCCGAGCAAATGGACTTGTCACTCAGTGCCCAGAAGCCTTTAGGTCTCCCGTTGCTATGGGCAGGGTCCTTATCACTATGCAATGTGACATCCTGGCTCTCCACCAGCCCTGCCCACAATCCAGGCTCAGAGCAGAGGGACTGGGCAGGAGGGCTTCCCACGCCCTCCTTGGTTAAGCTCCTGATTGCCCCAATCTGAGCTCACTGAGGGGATATGTGAAGATCCGACTCCTAGGGTTCTCTCTTCTTACTTGCTATCTCACCCTGGAAGTGCACCTAAGTACTCTAGTCATCAAAGTTGACTAAAAGCAGTAGCTTCCATGCTCTGGGGGCTCTAAAACACGCCCTGCAGGGAATGACAGGGTGGCACGCTCAGGCTCGGCTTGAGTGTCTGACAATCCTGGGTTTAGACCTCATGGGGTTTTAAGCCTCCTGGCACCTCATTTTCTCTAGCTTTAAAAAGAGGAGCTAATGGGCTGGAGATGGAGAAAGATGTTTGCCTGCGAAGCCAAAGGACCCAGGTTCGATTCCCCAGGACCCACGTAAGCCAGATGCACAAGGGGGCGCACGTGTCTGGAGTTTGTTTGCAGTGGCTGGAGGCCCTGGTGTGCCCATTCTATCTCTGTCTGCCTCTCTCTCTATCTCTCTCTGCTTGCAAATAATAAATAAATAAATATAAAAAAGGAGCTAATAATAGTTGCAGCAACCTCAAGGGCTTCTGCGACAAATTTGGAGACAACCATCACAAAATGCTAACCCGGGCATGTGGTCGCCTACAGTAGTTGTAGCTGGGAAGCACTAAAAGGCACATTATGCTGTACATGACCAGTGTAGGGTGTGAGTTGCTATATTCCATTATTATCCATCCTCATCAGGTTAATAACTATTAAGAGGCAACAGAGCCTGGGTAGTCAAAGTCAAGCACATTCTGCTTGCTGCAGCTCTATTCCCGGAGGAGTGGACGGCTCCTCTGGAATCATAGAGCCTCTGAACATCCTGTGGGGCCACTTTCCTGAGCATAATCACCGGCCAGCCTAACCCCAGCTTGGAATTCAACCACCCAAACAAATCCGCCTCCCTCCCTCCCGTGGGGCCAGGCCAGAATAAGTGTCCTACGTCACTGATAACCACAGGCCAGGGCTGCATCGTGTTGATCCAGCCGGCGATGACTCACCCTCATGGTGAGAGGGGGCCACTGACCCACTATGGTCACACAGTCCCCCAGAAGAGGACAAACTCACCTTCAGTTCTTCCCCAACCTGCTGGCCACAAAGGGTTATAAAGCAAAGAGCCCAGAGGGGCAGCCCTGCTTCCTGCCTGCTCTGTGTTAAGTGCTGGCCCCCCTGACAAGCCCTGTACCATGGTGAAGAGGCAGAGGCATAGGAAAGACAGGGCACTAAGCATCCAGCCCTCAGTGAGGGCACTGGCAGGACGCAGGCAAAGGGGCCACTTTCGTGCCTCCTAGTCTCTCCTTCCTCCTCACCAGGGATCAGAGCATCCAGCAGGCGGGAAGGGGAAGTGCTAGAACAGAGGAGGGGACAGCAGTGGGAACACACTGTGCTCCCTAGAGATGGGGCCCCACCCTGGGTAAACAGTATGCAGAGTCCTGCTGGACCCACCGTAGGTGGGGCCACCTGCTCAACTCTCAAGTCAACACTCACTTGCCTGTGGCCCAATGCCATAGGGTGCTCGCATATAGTTACCAGGCTGAATTCCCTAAGTTCCCTAGGGCTCCCTCCAGGAGGCTAGGAAGGCTCCTTTTTAACTAAGGAGTAAGATGAGGAAATCAGCGTTCACTATGTAAGGATCATACATCAGACACAGAGAGGCCTGCGGGCCAGCTGAGAGTTAGATGGGAACACGCAGGTCCCCTGGCTGAGAGTGAAACCCACAGACGCTGGATTACCTGTTAGCCAGGTAATGTGTTAGACAAACAAAAATAAAGATGACTTAAACAGAAGGACTGGGCATGGTGCCACAAGACTGTTATCTCAGCCCCGGCGAGGCAGAGGTAGGAAGATTGTGAGTTCAAGGTCAGAATAGGCTATACAGTGAAATCATATCTCAGACAACAACAACAACAACAAAAACCAAACAACAACAACAACAACAACAAAAAAAAAAAACCAAAAGGAAAAAAACAAAGTTCACAAGAGAATACAAGATTTTATACAAATATTATGCTATTTCACAGAAGGGACTGGAACACCTGAGGATTTTGCGTTCGGAGGGTCCCAGAGCCAATCCCCACAAGGATACCAAGGGAACAATTGTAGTCTAGCTTGGTCTGCTCGTGAGCTGTGTCAGAGGCACACGGAGTGAGTAAGCGGGCCTGGCCCGTGACCAGAAGCTCACGTTCAAGGCGTGAGCCCTGTCAACTTGGAGATTACAGGGCCGAGGCTCTGCCCACTGCTGTCTCCTCTCTCCTACTCACAACCTTTGCTCTACTGCTCTTCACACACACCTGACAATTCCTGCCTCAGGGCCTTTGCACTTACTGGTGCTCCAGCCCACACCCCGTGAAGCCATGTGCCCAAATACCTGGTCCCTTCTGCCATCCTACGTGTACCACTCTCACCCTATTCAGAACACACCAGGTCTGTAGTGAAGTCCCCCCACCCCGCACCCGCCCAGAGAGGATGGCACAGCCTGGAGAAGCCAGCAGGTGCCTGGCTGGCTTATGATGTCAGTGGGTTGCAGGGTACTGCTTCTCTCTCTGGCTCACGATAGAGTAACCCCTGACACAAATGTGCATGGAGAAGATGATGACCTTGGTGAAGGTCACTGCCCATTGTAGGCCATGGGAACAAAACCCTTTACCTGACCTCTGCTTGGCCAAGGGGTCTTATCTTACTGTTTCTCTGGAGCTGGAAGTGAAGTTTAATTCTAAACCACTCTCCCTTAGCAATACTAAGACTTAGAGACGTTCAGAGGCTTGTCCATGGTCACATGTCATTCAAGTTCTGGGTCTCTCAATGCCTCCTCTTCCTACCAGTCTAAGGTGCCCTGGGCTTTGGTGCCATCAGGGTTAAAAACAGGATCAGAATGACAGGTTGGCAAACTCCCCCACATCAGGGGTGGGCAGGAGCTATATCTACAAACCAGCCAAGTTGGGGAAAGATCTGCCTCTCCTATGGGATTGGGAAGCACCTCTCAAAGCCGCAGTAAAGTAAAGAGGGGGGCCATTACTGCCGTCCCATCAATAGCTATGGCCAAGGAGCCTGGTTTTAGCTTCCTATTGCCTTGTGGCTGAGAAAAAGCGAAGGAAATGGAAACATCCCATGAGGAGAAAAAGAAAATTCTAGGAGTATTTCCACGGGAACCCAGCCACAACAGGTTTTGAGCTTGAAATCATGGCCCAAGACCACAGGCTCCAATACCCCAGAGCACACTCTGAGCATGTTCTAGGCTGTCCAAGGACAGATCATGCTAGGAACTGGGGATGGATGACTGCTGTGTAACCTCACTGCCAGGAAACCCACAGTGACTCCTCTGAGTGTGGGCCTCAGAAATGAGGGGGGCTTCGAGGAGGGGCAGGCCTGATGTCAGCCACCTCAGCCCTCCACGAAGAAACGGCCTGGATTTTCTGAGATGGTCTAGCTACAACATCCAATGACCCTGACATGACTCGGGGGCGGGGGAGGGATAACAAAAACACTGGTCAAACACAGGCCCCGTGGTGATGAGTGAGTGAATTCAGTTCATTCGTAGATCCTGAACCCCCACACATTCTCTTTGCTTTGACAAAGAAAAAGCTAAGTTTCAAATCCTTCTGTGAAACAGGAAAGCAACTGATGCCTCAGGGCTTGGAGAAGAAGCAGTGAGATAGATAGCTCAGAGGCGTCAGTGCTTTTAAAACAAACCCTCCCTCTTCTGGATCCCAGAGAGTGGTGGAAGGTCCCGCCAGGCAGAATGAATGACTTACACTTCTGTCGTGACGAATCCAGTGAGTTCCGACAGGAAGAGGAAGAGGATGAAGAGACAACAGCAGATGGAGACTGCGAGAGAGAACACCAAGAGTGAGCAGCTCAGGACGCAGAACGCCCTGTCCCTCCTTGCCACCTTGAAACAAAGCTGCCTATGGGCCACAGGACACAGACAGGGTGGGGTCCCCTTTCCACAGACCCTCAGAGTCCCTTCTGACTCATGGCCTCAGTAGGAAGCCCCGGAAAGTAGGTGCTGGACTGACTCTGGAGTGAAGGTGGACCTCCCGACATAGACAATCCTCCGGTGGCCAGCTGGGCTCTTGATTCTTCAAGGGCTCTTTAATGCACAGGGCAGCCTCAAAGAGAAGCTGCATATTGGTGACCCCACAAGGTGTCGTTCTATGTGGCTTGAGTGATATGTATTTTAAAATGTGCGCTGGAGAGATGGCTCAGTGGTTAAAGGCCCTCGCCTACAAAGCCTGATGGCCTGGGTTTGATTCCCCCAGTGCCCATATAAAGCCAGATGCACAAAGTGGCACATGTACCTAGAGCTCATTTGCAGGTGGCAAGAGACCCTGGTCACCCATTCTCATCCTGTCTCTCTGCTTGCGAATACATAAATAATTAATAAAAAACTAAAGCAAAATTTGGAGTCCATATTGAACATTTAGGAGGTGTCTGACTTCACACACAGGGTCTGAGATCATATATCTGCCACAGTCTTCCACCATTCCCCACTTCTCTCTTAGCCTATGGCTGCAGTAGGGGATGCCACTGGTTGGTAAGTCTGTTCATCTATCTATCTGTCTGTCTGTCTGGCAGTCCGTCCGTCTGTCCGTCCATCCTCCATCCATTCATCAATAGACAGCTTCCAACTTAGGAAGATCTAACTTGAAATTTTTAGCCTCACAATGGGGTGGAAGTGAGAAGCCCTCAGTAGAAGCTGTGATGAAGCTAGTGACAGATAGGTCAGTGTCACGATGCTGGGCGGCAGCAGCAGCAAGTCACAGCTCCCAGGCAGTCTACATCACCAGAAGAGCAGCCCACAGTCTAGAATGAGCCAACCGACTAAGAATCGGTATGTTTTCAACTTGTACTTTGAAGTTACAATGGGATTACTGGGACATAATCCCATCGTGACAGAGGAGCATCTCCATCCATATCCCTCTGCCTGCCTGCCACCTACCCAGCTTCCTATCGACTTAATAATGGACAGCCAAAGATACGTCCTGAGTGGACATGGAAAGGGACAAGTGTTTGCCAAGTACCTGCACCATGCCCTGTGATGGTGTGTTAACCCACACCCCGCTACGTCATGCTCACGCCAACCTCATGGGAGCCCTGATTCAGCTCAGGGAACAGAAATGGAGGCTCAGAGTGAGGAAGGGACTGCCTGTTTGGGGTCCTAAGAAGCAGGATTGGAGCCCATGTACTCTTTTTAAGGAAATTTATTTATTTATTTGGAAGGGGGGGGAATGAGAATAGTTGCGCTAGGACCTCTTGCTGCTACAAATGAACTCCAGGTGCACGTGCCACTTTGTGCGCCTGACTTTATGTGGGTACTGGGGAATCAAACTCAGGTTGTTAAGCTTTGCAGGAAACAGCCTTAACCACTGAACTATCTCTCCAGCCCCCTCTTTTATTTTATACTTATTTATTTATTTG
Source organism: Dipus sagitta (assembly GCA_036346955.1). Lineage (NCBI taxonomy): Eukaryota > Metazoa > Chordata > Mammalia > Rodentia > Dipodidae > Dipus > Dipus sagitta. Next base: position 42,077,297 of record CM070777.1, on the reverse strand, counting down.
AGAAAGATAGAGAGAATGGGTATGCCAGGGCCTCCAACCAATGCAAACGAATTCCAGACACAAGTGCCATCTTGTGCATCTGGTTTACATGGGTGCTGGGGCATCGAAGCTGGGTACTTTGGCTTTGTAGGCAAGTGCCTTAACTGCTAAGCCATCTCTCCAGCCCCTCTTCTTTTCTTATATATAAAAGAAAATTGTTATGTATTTGCAAGCTGAGAGAGAGAAGAGAGACAGAGAGAATGGGTGTACCAGGGCCTCTAGCTGCTTTGAAAAGACTCCAGATGCATGTGACACTTTGTATATCTGGTTTTACGTGGGTACTGGGGAATCAAACTCAGGAACAAGGGTTGTTAGGCTTTGTAGGCAAGTGCCTTAACTGCTGAGCCACCTCTCTAGCCCAGAACCTTTGTCATCTACAGCCAAGGTACTCAGAAAGATTCCTGAGCACTCAGGCTGCAGGCCCAAGGAGGGCATTCCCACACTGACCTCCATGTCTATACACAGAGACAGAGATGAGGACACTCCCAGCCTCTGCCACACTTTGAAGAAGCCGCACGGTCACCGAATGTTAGCACTTCACTGTTGTAAGGTACAGGAGCATGTGCATATCATAATGAAAGAAAGTTCTAGCTGGGCACAGAAATATATAAATGATGTCATACATTACATGCTATATTATATGATACATAGAAACAGATATATATTGGCCAGGTCTGTGACCCCAGCACTCAGGAAGCAGAGGTGGGAGGGTTGCTAAAAAGTCAAAGGTCAGCCTTTAGTACACAGTGAGTTCCAGGCCAGCCAGGGTGATATACTGAGACTCTTTATTCCTAAACAAAACATAAAGAAAAAAAGTATACACAGAGACATACACACATTCATAGTCCCTCTCTCTCCCCATTTTCCTCTAAACAAACAGCAGCACTATAGGCATGCCCTTTCAGCCAATCACACTCAGCAACCTGTGTCTAAATGGGTCCTACATGAGTTCAGATGGTGGCCTTGGTTCGTCTTCCTGTTCATGGCATGGAACTTAAGTTCAAACGTCTCCTCCAGCTGGAGTAAACTCACTGGAGCAGCTCAGATACCAACTTAGCTCCTGGCATTCCCTTTACCTGCCAACTGTGGTGATTGCCCACCCCATGGAGAAGAATCTGCCAGTAGGCTGAGAATCCCATAGCTCGCACCCTGTGCTTTTTTTTTTTTTTTTTTTTTTTGGTTTTTACTGGCTAGTGTCATACCGGAGCCACATTTTAGCACCATTTTTGCCTGTCTATCCCCGGCCCTGCGGAATGCTGTAATGTAGGAGACAGGGAGATTTTCTGAAGGCCAATGCCGACTTGGACGGATAGAGACCTTCCAGTTGGCCCTCCCTTACTCCATGCCTGCACATATGCTCCAAAGTCCTAACTCTACCCACACTGCAGGTGGAAGTGGGAATAGGGAAAGGCACGGAGATGCCTCTTTCTGAAATCTTTGTGCTTTTTCAAGGTTGGTACCAAAGCCTGGGCAACCCAGCAGGTAGACAGAATGACTCAGCTGGGTGCTGAGAAGTTCAAGGGCCTGATCACATTGCTGTACTTAACACTGTGGTCTCCGGGCCTAGCACAATATCTGGTCAGAGAAGGTGCAGGATAAATATTTGTTGAACAAAACGAATGGGTTAAAAGGCCAGGAAGGCATGTAGGAGAACTTCAACCCAGGCCCTGGGATACTGACAGCTGGATGAAGGCTTTGGTTCCCTGTCTGGGCAAAGATCAGAGACTCTCTGACTCCAGACTTCTGAAACTGGATCAGGTCCTGAGAGGTCAGAATGTGACCCCAGGAGGAGGCTTGCGAGTGAGAACCTGCGTGCAGCTAGTGAAGGGACCATGGATCTGAGTTCTAAATCCTGCCTAAAGGTCAAGGAGTCTGTCCAAGGTCACACAGCTATGTGAGCAGAGAAGATCAAAGTCCAGTCCCTGACCTGGGACTCTCCGGAACCGTGCAGTGTCCTTCCGCTATTAATAGCCCTTTTCCCAGTGCAATGCAATGGCACGTGTCTGAGTTGACTTGCCTGGCTTGGCTGTGGGAACCTCAAGGACAAAGACCAGAGTCCATTCATCAGCACAGTCCCAACACTTGGCGTGGAGCCTGGCTGCAAGTTCAGCTAAGTATTTGTGCACTATATAGTAGTGAAAGGCTGGCTTCCTATGCCTTATACCTTCCCCTCATGTAAAGAAATGCACCTCAGTACTGTTGGTGGAAATGCTCGTCAGACCACGGCCCCATGGCCCTGGCAGGATCTGCTAGCCAGCAAAATGTGCTGGGACAAAACACACAGCTACATGTTGCATACAGAAGGAAAGGGTTTAATTTCAGCTTACAGTCTTAAGGAGAGTTACATCATGGCAGAGAAAGAATGGCAGAGCAGAGGCTGGGCATCACGTCTTGTCACATCAGCTGGGAGGTACCAGTGAGAGTGAGGTAGCTAGTGAACACCCAGTGGGCTGGGCTAATAACACTCAAGGTCCGCTCCCAGTCACACACCTCCTCTAGCAAGGCTCCACCTCCCAAAGGCTCCACCAGCTGGGGACTAAGAGTAAGGCTTAATCACAAACACGTGAGGCCATAGGGGACACTCCACATTCAAGCTACCACCAGTACCTTACAGAAATAACTATAGAAGGACACAGAAAGACATGGGCAAGGATATTTCTAACGGCAACAGGTTAGGATCAGAATGGCCACCTGCTAGGGGCTGCTTATATGAACCGTGGATCAGCCAGATAGTGGAACAGGAGATGGCTGGATAGAAGACAGCACTGTGGATGGCAGGTAGGGAAGGTGCCCAGGATGCAGCAACAGAAAGGAAGAGGACGAATGTACACATAGCTGGACCCTTTGTGTGAGAGACAGTGATGCAAGCGTATTACAGCTGGATGTGGTAGTTTGAATGTAAAGTGTCCCCCGTGGCCTCACGTGTTTGTATTGAAGCCTCATACTTAATCCCAAGCTCGTGGAGCCTTTGGGAGGTGCAGCCTTGCTGGAGGAGGTGTATCAGTGGGGGCAGACCTTAGGGAGGGGGTTTGTGAATCCAGCCCTACTGAGTGTTCATAGCTGACTCTTGCTGGAACCTCCAAGCCACTGTGACAAGATGTGATGTCCAGCCTCTGCTCTGCCATGCTGTCCCCACCATAATGGAACTAACTTCCTCTCACAACTGTAAGCAAAACTAAACCCATTCTTTCCATAAGCTGCTTCTGGTTGGGTGTTTTGTCCCAGCAACAAGAAGGTAACTGCTATCTCCTAGAGTTCCAGAAGGACACACCTGGTGGTTCAGCATGTCAGACAAGGGGAGACAGCAGGACTATGGAAAGGAGAATGGTTTCAGCTGCTGGGTGGCAACTAGGAAGGCGCAAGAGCCTGTTTCTCATAGATTAGCAAGTGCCTTTCTCCAGTGTTTCCCTAAACAGAGGCTCCTTGGGAAGGGCAAGGGCCAGAGCTGCTCAAGACTCTACCTTGAAAACCCAAATTATACACACACACACACATACACACAATTTAGAGAGAAAGAAAATGGGCACACCAGGACCTCTTGCTACTACAGACAAACTCCAGATGTATGTGCCACTTTCTGTATCTGGCTCTACATGGGTGCTAGGGAACCAAACCCAGGCTACCAGGCATTGTAAGCAAGTACCTTTAATCACTGAGCCATTTTTCCAGACTTCTTTTGAATTTTGGTTTTTTTCAAGGTAGGGTCTCACTCTAGCCCAGGATAACCTGGAATTCACTGTGTAGTCTCAGGCTGGCCTCGAACTCACAGTGATCCTCCTACCTCTGCCTCTTGAGTGATGGGATTAAAGGCATGTGCCACCACACTTGGGTCCTTTTTTTTTTTTTTTTTTGAGGTACAGTCTCACTCTAGCCCATGCTGACCTGGAATTCACTATGTAGTCTAAGGCTCGCCTTGAATTCACAGTGATCCTCCTATCTCTGCCTCCCGAGTGCTGGGATTAAAGGCGTGTGTCACCACACCCGGCTCTTATTATTTATTTATTTATTTTGAGAGAGAGAGAAAAAAAGGAATGTTCCTTGCGACTGAGCCCCCACTTTGTGCATCTGGCTTTACATGGGTACTGGGGAACTGAACCCTGAGCTTGTAGGCTTTGCAAGCATTTTATCCACTGAGCCATTTCCCCAGCCCCCCAAACACATTTTCAATTTTAATTTAAAGGCATTGGCATTTAGGTATCATAGTGCAAAAAAAAAAAAAAAAAAAAAGTGATACCTATAGACTGGAGAGCTGGCTCAGTGTTTAAGGTGCTTGCCTGCAAAGGCTAATGACCTGGGTTCATTTCCCCAGTACCCACGTAAAGCCTGATGCACAAAATGGTTCATGCATCTGGAGTTTGTTTGCAGTGGCTAGAGATCCTAGTGCACCCATTCTCTCTCTTTGCAAATAAATAAATAAATAAACAAAACTATTTTTAAAAAATGATGCCTAGGGCTGGAGAGATGGCTTAGCGGTTAAGGTGCTTTCTTGCAAAGCCCAAGGACCCAGGTTCAATTCTCCAGGTCCCACGTAAGCCAAACAACCACCCATATACTAAAGGCTTATGTATTCTTCCCTAAACGCGCTTGATTTCCCTTAATTGGGAAACCAAGGCTCAGAGACGGGAAGTGACTTGCCCAAAGATACATGCTACGTGGGAGGATGAACTTAGATCTTCGTGACAGGAGAGCCTGTGTGACGCACAAGACGCCACTTGGCTGTTCTGTCCCCTTCTCCTCAACACAGGAAGACACGTGCAGACACCCAGCTGGAGGAAGGACCGAAAGAGCCAGCCAGAGTGGTGGGGATCCCCAAGGCTACTAACTCAACTAAGAATAGACTTGTGAAGGAGGCAGTGGTCCAGGCTGACTGCCTGGTCCCTAAGACAGTCAGCAGTGAGGGTCTCTCTCATACCAAGCTGAGGAGAGGCTGCGGGGGTGGGCACCGAGCAAGTCTCACCCAAGACAGACCTGGCTCCCCACTTTTGCAAGCTGTCAACTTCAGATGAGTCATTTCTCTCTGAGCTCACGCTCACATCTGAGCAGTGAAACCAAAGCTCCCCCTCACTGCAGGTGGCTTTGCTTTGTTCTACGTATTCTTGCAGATGCCTTTTCTGCTGTGGACCAGCAGTGATACCTAAGATAGCACAGCTGCTCCCGCACCACTTCCTCTGGCTTCCCCCATGGCCACACCTTACGTAACCGTAACTCAGCTGAGCCTTCATTCAGATCTCACCAGCTCATTCTCTCACGAATGCTGGTTCTGGAGTTGCACGACTCCACGCTGCATTTCCTCACCTGGGTCCTTCTCTGATCCGTGGCAACTCCCTCAGTGTCCCCTAGGCTTTTCAAAGCCTTGTCCCCTTGGGGACAAACTGATCAGGCATCAGTAGACGTCCTTCAATGTGGGATCCTGATACTTTCCCTCAATCAGCGTGGGTTGTAGCTTCCTGGGGAAGAGTCCCCAAAGGCATGGTGCCTCCGTAGGGTTTGACGTTTGCATGACGGGTCACCATGATGCCAAGGTTCCTCGGTTGGGTGGTGTCTCCAGGTTTCCCATAGGAAAACTACTATTTTAAATTTCTATTCTTTTGCATTTATTTATTTATTTGGTTTTTAAAGGTAGGGTCTCACTCTGGCCCAGGCTGACCTGGAATTCACTATGTAATCTCAGGGTGACCTCGAACTCACGGTGATCCTCCTACCTCTGCCTCCTGAGTGCTGGGATTAAGGGCGTGTGCCACCACGCCCGGCTTCATTTATTTGTTTTTAAACTTACTTATTTAGCTTACTACATATCATATTTCTTTAAAGCTTTTTCATATAGCATCAGTTTTGGTTGACCTCAATCACCACCACCACCTCCTCCTCTTCCTCCTACTTCTTCCCTCTCTCTCTCTTTCTTTCTCTCTCGCTCTGTCACACTGCCTACCCTCCCATTTTATTCTGGGCATCTTATGCACTTTACTATTCTATCCTCACCCTTAAAGCCTCTTTTTTTCTCCTCTAATAGGCCCCTTTCTTGGTTTCCTAGGCTCTGCATACACGGATTTTTTTTTTAACATAAATGCACTTACATAGAAATTAGAAGCTAGGATCTGCATATGAGAGAGACTTGCAGTAGTTATCTTTCTGGGCGTGGGTTGCCTCAGTATGCTATTTTCCAGTTCTATCCACTTTCCTGCAAATTTCCTCATTTCATTCTTCCTTACAGCTGAGTAAAACTCCACTGTGTATAAGTACCCTATTTCCATTAGCCCTTCATCTGCTGATTCCATTTCCTAGCTATTGTGAACAGAGCAGCAATGAACACAGATGCGCAAATATCCCTGCAGTGGGTTATAGAGTGCTCTGGGCATATGCGCCAGGAGTAGTACGGCTGGGTCACATGGAAGTTCTACTTCTAGTTTTGTGAAGAAACTTCCACATTGATTTCCATAGTGCCTGTACCAGTATACATTCCCACCAACAATGAATAAGGGTTCTTGTTTCTCCACATTCTTCCTTGTTTGCTGTTACTGGTTTCCTTGAAGCATCAAGCCATTCTAACTGGGCTGCAGTGCACTCTCAAAGGTGTTTTAATTTGCAATTTCCTGATGTCTAGGGATGGTGAGCACTTTTAATATGTTTATTAGCCATTTGTATTTCTTCTTTTGAGAATCACTGTTCCTTAGCCAAAGCAATCCTGAGCAAAAGAATAGTGTTGTAGGGCTGGAGAGATGGCTCAATGTGGTTAAAAAGTTTACCTACAAAGCCTAACAACCCAGGTTCAATTCCCTAGTACTCATATAAAGCCAGACGTACAAAGTGGTGCATGCATCTGGAGTTCCTTTGCAGCGGCTGAAGGCCCTGGCATGCCCATTCTCTCTGCCTGTCTATCTGTTCCCCATCTCTCTATCTGATTGCAAATAAATAAATAAAAATATTTTTAAAAAAGAATAGTGTTGGAGGAATCTGTCCTCTATCTTTGACAATAGGCCACTACACCCACTGTCACTCAAGGAGAGGAAGTTACCCTCCCTCCTAGGTAGATGAGTATCTGAGTATCAGGAATTCTTTAGGAAGTCTTGTGTTCTCACCCCATTCATTTACATCAGTAGGGACTCATTTCTCCTCATTCTTTGATTTATTTATTTGTAAGCAGAGAGAGAAAGAAAAGAATGTAAGGGAGTACCAGGGCCTCTTGCTGCTGCAAACAAACTCCAGACACATGCCTCACTTTGTGCATCCGGCTTTACGTGGATACTGGGGGATCGAACCTGAGCCCGCAGGCTTCGCAAACCAGCACCTTAACCACTCAGCTCCCCAGCTCCTTTCCCCCTCATTCGTTGGGTTCCAAACTTAAAGCCATTATTTTATTACTTTCCAGTTCTGGCCCTTGGGTCCTCATCATACCCTGCTGACACAGGTGCCTGAGCTCAGATAATACCTTCTATGTCTGGCACTGGACAGGGCCACTTCTCTAAGGAGCCCTGGTGCCCATCATCAGTAGAAACTCCGGTCTATAGAAACCAAAGTCAGGGTGAGTTTGTGACTTTTTTTCTTAAATGGATAAAATATATATATATATTATAAAAAACGTATTTATTTGTTTAAGAGAGAGAGAGAAAGAAGCAGAGAGACAGAGAGAGAGAGAGAGAGAGAGAGAGAGAAAATGGGCATGCCAGGGCTTCTAGCCACTGCAAACAAACTCCAGATGCATGTGCCGCCATGTGCATCTGGCTTACATGGGTCCTGGGGGAGTGAACCTGGGTCCTTAGGCTTCGCAGGCAAGCACTTGAACTGCTGAGCCAGCTCCCCAGCCCCAAAATATTCTTATGTTAAAATCGCAAATCAATAGATGGACGTGGTGGCGCATGCCTTTAATCCCAGCACTCAGGAGGCAGAGGAAGGGAGAACACTGTGAGTTCAAGGCCACCCTGAGACTACATAGCAAATTCCAGGTCAGCCTGGGCTACAGCGAGACCCTACCTCAAAACAAACTCAAATCATTTCAACATTGTGAAGGTAAAAGTAACCCTCCCTCCCACCTCCAAATCCCATTTCCTGTCCCAAAACTGCTGCTTTAAATCCAATGTGGAGTGCTTAGGGGACCAGAGGGATTTTGGACCACAGATTTGGAATAGTTATGTTCACATCATGAGACAGCTTAGGCATGGGTCCCAAGTTTAAACTGGAAATACATGTTCACACACACATATTCCACATAGCCTGAGGTAATACAGTATCTTCAGTGACCTTGAGTACGGCCTGTCACATAAGGCCAGGTGTGGATTTTCCATCTGCAGTGCTTGTCAGCGCTCAGAAGGCGTTGGGATTTGGAGGCCGAGAAAATTACAGAGTTCCAGGACTCTCGCTCTCTTACCCAGCTCCCTTTCTCTCTCCCTTACCACCTGGCCATGTGCGGTCTGGGAATGAGGATATCTCTAGATTAAGAGGGAAGGCTAGGCTGGAGGGATGGCTCAGCAGTGAGGGCGCATGCCCGTGAAGCCTGAGGACCCAGGTTCCATTCCCCATGTAAGCCAGGTGCAAAAGGTGCCACATGGGTCTAGAGTTTGTTTGTAGTGGCTGGAGGCCCTGGCATGCTTATTCTCTCTCTCTCTCACACACACACAAATAAGTAAATAAAAATATTTTTAAAAATTATAAAAATAGAGGAAAGGCTACCTCTCTCCCCACCCAGTTCCTACCTCTATACAGCACCCAAGGCCTCTCCCCCACAGGTGAGTTTCTTTCCCCTCTCTATAAAACCCTCTCCCTGGTACTCACTCCTGGTCTACATGCATACATCCCCCACCCCTTCTCTCCTCTCTTTTCCCTCTCTATCCCTCCTTCTCCCCTCTCTCATTTTGGTTCACATACTTCCCTCGCTCTGTCCTTTCCTTCCTTCTTCCTCTCCACCATTATAATACAGTCTTGGATCTAAGAAATTGTCTGTCTGTCTGTGAGTCTCTGGATCTGGGGCTTCCCTCCCATTTTTTCAGATCACGCCAGTCTATCCTGACATTAAATAAAACCCTGGGGGCTGGGGAGATGGCTCGGTGGTTAAGGCGCTTGCCTGCAAAGCCTAACGACCTGGGATTGCTTCTCCAGTACCCATGTAAAGCCAGATGCATAATGTGGTGCATGCATTTGGAGTTTGTCTGCTTAGGGAAAAAAAAAGACTCTGGACCCCCCAAAATTTTGTCTTGGTCCTCTATTGCAAACCTTGGGCCTAACAGGGATGTAGCTTAGCGGTAGAGTGTTTGCCTAGTCTGCATGAGGCCCTGGGCTTGCTTCCCAGCACTGTAAGAAAAAACAAGTTTTGGATTTTAGATTTGCAGGTTAGGCATCCTTAACGTATATTGATAATGTCTTGTCTATCCTTCCAGAAATTGAGGATCCTCTTACCTTGTAGTAGCAAGGATGGAGAGTTCATGTGTTAATGGGTGAAGGGCGTGGCAGGATGCTTAGCATGTCTTCCCCCCCAGATTTTCTTTCTTTCTTTCCCTCCCTGGTCTAGAGCTCTGCACAGACCTGAGGGACTGCTAATGGTGGGGAGGGCAAGGGGGTGACAGGGGAGTAGTGGTGAGAAAGACAGCTACTCACTGATGGCCCCAGTGTAGGTTGGCTGCGTCAGATCCTTGGGTACCTTCCTGTAGATGTCAAACCTGCGGGGAAGAAACAACGGCAGTGAGGCATGTGGTCCTCCCGACACTTCCTAGCCAAGGTCCTCACACGACTTCGCCCACTTTTCTGTTTACGTTTTTGTACACTTCTTGGTGGGCCGTCCCTCTGTCAGAACTGTAACCCCCCTGAGGACAGGGGCCTTGTTAGCTTTTGTTCCCTGGTAGCAGGTACAAGCCCAGTAAACTGGAATGAGTCTTGGGGATCAGGAACAGGCTCTTTGTCCCTCGAGTTATATGATGGTATTGTGTTCTTTTTTGTTGTCTGTTTTTGAGGTAGAGTCTCACTGCTAGCCGAGGCTGACCTGGAACTCACTATGTAGTCTCAGGGTGGCCTCGAACTCATGGCCATCCTCCTACCTCTGCCTCACGAATGCTGGGATTGAAGGCGTGCGCCACCACGCCCAACTTGGTATTGTGTTCTTGCTCATGCCACCTCTCCACCCCTCTTCCCTTTCCTGGCCTCCACCTCCATCCTCCTGGTTCCACTGTCCCCATGCTCTCTCTCAGCTCCTGCCTACAGTGAGGTTAGCGCAAAATCCAGCCTGGAGACCAGTCTTGGCATCAGATGGGCAGGCTCCTGGCTCTGGTTTTCCTCCCTGGAAGCTGAGTTGCTTTTCTTTTCTACGAATCCCACCAGAATCCAGGGAAACCCTGGCATATGGCAGAAAAAAAAATGGGAGCTGGGGCTGGAGAGATGGCTTAGTGGTTAAGCGCTTGCCTATGAAGCCTAAGGATCCCGGTTCGAGGCTTGATTTCCCAGGACCTACGTTAGCCAGATGCACAAGGGGGCACAAGCATCTGGAGTTTGTTTGCAGTGGCTGGAGGCCCTGGCACACCCATTCTCTCTCTCTTTCTCTGTTGCTCTCAAATAGAAAAATAAACAAAAAAAATTTTAAAATGGGGGCTTTGGAATCAGTTAACTGCAGGATCCCTTCTGGCTCTGTTCTGCCTGCCACTGGCTGGTTAAGAGTTAGGACCCTGCAATTAGATGGCCCTGGTTCAAATCATGGAGGGTCCTCTTCCTCAGGAAGAGCTAATTGAACATTAAAAAAACAAAAACAAAAACAAAAAAAAGCAATTAAGTGGCTGAAGAGATAGCTTAGTGGTTAAGGCACTTGCCTGTGAAGCCTAAAGACCAGGTTCAACAACCCACGAAAGCCAGAGGCACAAGGTGACACATGCATCTGGAGTTCAATTGCAGTGGCTAGAGGCCCAGTGTGCCAATTCTCTCTCCTCTCATAAAAATAAAATTAAAAAAAACCAATAAAATAAACAATGGAGGGATCATGCTAAAAAAAAAAAAAATAAGGCAATTTAAATGGGCTCCTACCGGCCAGAGAAGAGACAGCGTGAGCATCAAAATAATAATAGTCATAGATGACAAACTACCCTTGGGAAGATATGAAGCCAAACATCTATGTAGTTGCAAAGCCTAATGACCCAGGTTCAGTTCCCCAGTACCAATGTAAAGCCAGTTGCACAGAGGCATATGCACCTAGAGCTTGTTTACAGTGGCTAGAGGCCCTGGCATGCCCATTCTCTCTCTCTCTCTCTCTCTCTCTCTCTGCATGCAGATAAATAACTTAAAAAATTCTTTAAGAAAGGGAAGAAATGCTTGGACAAAAGTATGAGAGGAATAGGCTATCGACACAGCTTCAAAGCACCTCCCCCTAAAGTTCTTATTAGTTACAAAGGGAAGAAGCAACTTTATCAGACAGAAACTTGGCAGACATCATCCGAGCTAGGTAGAGACCGCAAACATCAGCAGGTGGGAGACAAGGCCTCAATCCATATTCCTGAAATGCCCCGCAGAGCAGAGCACCACCTCAGCTCAGTGTGGATCTTGTCTCTCGTGGATCATGAGGGAGCCACCACCTAAACCCAACTTGATAGCTTGCCAGCATTTGTCACAAGTGTCAAGGTGACAAAGGACAAGCAAAGAATGAAGGAACTATTAGCTTAGAGGACACTGGGCAGACACAACAACTGAACCCAACATGAGATCACATCATATCTCTTTTTCTGGCTCAGATAAAAAGAATGTTTGAGTAAGACTTGTAGCTTTGTCAAAAGCACTGGATAATGCTATTGCCCTTATCTTGATAACAGTCTGGTCTGCTAGCTTTTCATTGTTGTGACAAAATACCCAAGCAAATCAAGTCCAAGGAGGAAAGGTTTATTTTCAAGGATTCAATCCATGTTTGTCTGCCTCCGGCTTTGGTCCTGAGTTGAAGTAGAATGTCATTGTAGTGGGAACACGTGGCTGAGGAAGCAGCTCATCTCATGGCTATGGATGGAGAGAGAGAGAGAGAGAGAGAGAGAGAGAGAGGGAAACCTGTGGACACAAAATACCTTTCAAGGATACCCGAGTGACCTACTTCCTCCAATTGAGCCCAGCCCTTAGAGTTCCCATCACATCCCCATAGTCCACTGTCCTCAGGATCCAAACCACGCTGAACAGTGTTGCACGGGGGACTAAACCTTTAGCATGTGGCCTTTGGGGAAGCTTGGGTAAAGATGATAACCACTCTGTGCTCTTTTTGCAAGTTGGGGGGCATGTGTGAAGTGACTTCAAAATGACAAGTTAAAATCAAATAAGGGCTGGAGAGATGGCTCAGAGGTTAAGGAGCTTGTCTGTGAAGCCTAAGGACTCAGGTTCAATTGCCCAGTATCCACGTAAGCCAGATGTACAAAGTGACAAATGCATCTGGAGTTCTTTGCAGTGGCTGGAGACTCTGGTGCGCTCATTCTCTCTTTCTCTCTCAAATAAATAAATAAAATTTTACAAAGGAAATAACATTAAAAAATTCTCTCTTTCTCTGTCAAGTAAATAAAAACAAATTTTTTTTTTTTAAAAAAAGGGCTGGAGGGATGGCTTAGCAATTAAAGCATTTGTCTGCTAAGCCAAAGGACCCAGGTTCGATTCCCCAGGATCCACATTAGCCAGATGCACAAAGGGGTGCACACATCTGGAGTTCGGTTGCAGTGGCTGGAGCCCCTGGTGTGCTCATTCTCTCTCTTTCTCTATCAAATAAATAAAATATTTTTTAAAATCAAATGGAAGATTACTCTCCATGGGGGGGGGGAATACATCCCTGATACTGAAAACTTAAAACAGGGGTAGTCATGAGCCCTAGGGGTGTAACATCTGCTGATGTCTGGAAAAATGTATATACTATGTTTATCAAACTGTCCAGTAAGCACTTCTCTTAATATTTATACCCTTATATTAATGCTACTCTCACTTTGGGTAGAGAATCTTCTCTTTTAAGATGGCAGTGACCTTGGGATAACTCAGAAGGTATCATAGTGCTGGAAAGAAGTGACTGGAGTACTGAGTAACATTTCGATCACACCTTCCAAGGCTCAGGGTCTTATGCGGAAGAGGTGGCGGAAAGAATGTAAGAGCAAAAGGAAGGGTAGGACTCCTTACAGCGTGCTCCCTCCAGACATAAAATGGCCTGGATATCCATGACCTCATAGTGCCTGACGCTACCTACACAAGACCGTCATAAGAGGAGGAAAAGATCATGACATCAAAATAAAAGAGAGACTGATTGAGATGGGGAGGGGATATGATGGAGAATGGAATTTCAAAGGTGAAAGTGGGGGAAGGGAGGGTATTACCATGGGATATTTTTTATAATCATGGAAAATGTTAATAAAAATTGAGAGAAAAAAACCTTTGAGATCACACATACACACAAAAACAAAATCAAATGGAAGATTAAAAAAAAAATGAGAGGAGGGATGCTACTTAAAATCCTGCTTAATCTGCTTTTTGCAGACACCTTTTTCCTGTGAGGCACAATAGAGAGATAGGGAAAATTATCCAGGCAAGGTGGCTTATGCCTTTAATCCCAGCATTGGCCAGGAAGACAGGGAAAATTATGAGGACATGAGAAGGGAAAAGAGCTCCTCTGCTTGAAGTCTCTTGCCAGCTGAAAAGCAAGAATTCCAGCACAATTAACAACTGCTTAAGACGCCTGTCCCTTCATAAGCTGTCAACCTGCAATTCACTTTAGGAACCTCACCAGAAACCCCATTTACAGTGAAAGCCACGTCCTATGCCACTTTGTGCTCCTTTGCTTCCACAAGGATGCTGCCGGGCACAAGTGGTGGCGCTGGAAATCTCCTGGGAATTCATCACTCATTCATTAAGCATGTAGCACATCCAGCAGTGTTCTGGAAGGTGGGGAAATGGAACTGATCAAGGGAGACACAGCCCCTGCCCCTGGCAAGGCTGTCAATCCAGCAAAACTTCTGATTTCTCTTTTTAAAATTTTTCAAGGTAGGGTCTCACTCTAGCCCCAGCCTGATCTAGGATTCACTAGGTAGTCGCAGTCTCAGGCTGGCCTTGAACTCACAGTGATCCTCCCACCTCTGCCTCCCAAGCACTGGGATTAAAGGCATGTGCCACCACGCCCAGCTTAGCAAAACTTTTGACTCCTTATAAAAGGCCACTAGAGTGGGTGGGAATACCCTGAGGCATGGTACCCCCACTACTGCACTGGGGTTGACTGTAGTCTTCATGACCCCGTAGTGAATCCCATATGCCCAGTGAGGAGGGCCCCAGGGAAATGGGAAGAGGGGAGACTGAATAAAAGAGTATAATCTGTTATTATGTATGTATGTATAAATTTAGTGCACACACATACACACAGTCTATCTCAAAAGGCCACCCTGAACATAATGTATGCCTGGGGGCTGGAGAGACTGCCTAGTGGTTAAGGTGCTTACGTACATAACGTATGCCAATGACTCCACACCCACAGTACAGACTCAGGCTGGAGAGTGGGAGTAGGGTAAAGGGAGAAAGGACCTTGGTTTCAGAGATGACCACAAGACAAGTGAGTCAGTAGTGAATGCCACTGGGAAACGGGGCCACCAGGAGTCTGGTAAGATGGCCAGGCACGTGCATGTGATCAGGAAATGAGCCACACATCCTCTAGTTAAGCCCCTTCCAGTGGTGATGGGCTCAGGCTTGGCCATTCCCTGCTCAGAAGAGGAAAGGGTAAAGAGAATGAAGAAAGGAAAAGGGATGTTTGGTGCCAACCCGCCCTGTGCTACGACAATGCTGGGTCCTGGAATAGCATAGTCTCATTGGACTCTCTTGGCCAACGTGAGTTAGGTAGTGTTTCACTTTACAGATGGGGATCAGAGAGTCCCATGGCTTAAATCCTCACACTGGGTGAAGCGTCCTGGCACGGGTCTGTAGCCAGGCATCTTTCTAATTCCCGATGAGTCTCCCACAATGTGGGGACAACCCAGGTCATTTAGGTAGAAAGATTAAAGACCTGGCGTTGCTTAGTCTCACAACAGAGAAAGCTACAGGCAGGCTTGTCATGGCCGTCAGCTGACATAACGTGACTCTCCTGGTCTCCCCACCAACCTGGGAGTTTCTCGGGCGGGCTTCAGCCCTGCCATCTGCCCAGCTCTGCTCAGTCCAGGCTCTGTGGGAATGAAGAGACCAACACAGAAATGAGGTCCAGGGATGGCCTTAAAGACCTAAAGAGGGGGCTGGAGAGATGGCTTAGCGGTTAAGCGCTTGCCTGTGAAGCCTAAGGACCCCGGTTCGAGGCTCGATTCCCCAGGACCCACATTAGCCAGATGCACAAGGGGCACACGCATCTGGAGTTTGTTTGCAGTGGCTGGAGGCCCTGGAGTGCCCATTCTCTCTCTCTCTCTCTCTGCCTCATTCTCTCTCTGTCTGTTGCTCTCAAATAAATAAATAAAACACAAATTAAAAAAAAAAAAAGACCTAAAGAGGGGCTGGAGAGATGGCTCAGCAGTTAAAGTGCTTGCCTGCAAAGCCTAAGGACCCAGGTTCAATTCTCTAGGACCCATGTAAGCCATGTGTACAAGGTGGCACATGCATCTGGGGTTCATTTGCAGTGGCTGGAAATCCTGATGTGCCCACTCTCTCTCTCTCATATAAATAAATAAAAATATTTTTTAAAAAAGACCCCAAGAGGCCAGGTGAGGTGCTGTGTGACTAAATGCCCAGCACTCATGAGGCTACAGTAGAAGGTTCCAAGCGCAGGCTAGCCTGTGAAACATTTTCAAAAAAAGGGGTGGGGGATGGCTAGGGCGATTGCTCAGTGATCAAAGGTGCTTGCTTGCAAAGCCTGCCAGTCTGCGTTTAATTCCCCAGTATCACATAAAGGCAGGTGACAAAGCAGTGTAGGCATCTAAGTTCTTTTGCAGTGGTAAGTGGCCCTGGCATGCCCATACTCTCCTCCCTCTTTCTCCCTCCCCCCCTTCCCCTCTCAAATAAACAAATATTTTAAAATATTTAATTAATTTATTTATTGGAGGGGGGGGAAGGATGGGTACACCAGGGCCTCCAGCCTCTGCAAATGAACTCCAGACACATGTGGCATCTTGTGAATCTGGCTTTACGTGGGTACTGGGAAACTGAACCCAGGTCCTTAGGCTTTGCAGGCAAGCACCTTAAATGAGGAGCCACCTCTCTAGCCTAAATGATGATGATTATTATTATTTAAAAGATTAACCATCACACCTTGGTAGCTTTCATGTCCTTGAAAAGATGTATGCCAGGGGGTCTCAATCGGGAGCAGTTATGTCTCTCAGAGAACACACGGGACACAGAGACACTTTGGTCACTACAACCAGGGCTTGGGGTGCTACTGGCCAGCGGGTAGAGGTCACATCCACCGCTGAAACCCAACAGTACAGGACAGCTTCCAGGAGGAAGAAGGAGCAGCCTGCGTGTCCACAGGGCTGCAGGTGAGACAGCCTGTTCTCCATGGAACGGGGGTGGGGGGAGGGCACTCCTCCATCCATTCTGTATCCTCTTCAAGCGGCCTCAGGTGCTGTGCTGCTGAAGTCACGGCCACAGCCCTGACGGCCCCATGGACACTAAGAACCTGGAGTTAAGCAGCGTTTCTGGGTCCTTTTTGCTCTATGCCTGAGAAGGCAGAAAAACAAAACAAAACCAAACAAAACAAACAAAAAAGCTGGGTGTAGAAACCCCCAATACAAAGGTCGAGTCCACATGGATTTATTTTGTGGCCTGTTATGATGGCGTAGAAAGTACAAATGGTCACCACTTGATACAAAATGGTAGTAAGCCCATGCCTCCAGCTTCATCGTATCTTAAAATAAAACGGTGCCGTAGGAACCCACGTCAAGGTCGCCACTGGGAGTCGGTGAGAAAACAGGATTTACTTAGCAGAAACGCACTTCACAGGCCACCTCTAGCCTGGAGAGGGAGGAGGGCCACTAGCTTGACCCAAAATAAACACGCGAGTCCTTCCCTGCTCCCAAGGAGGGAAACTGCTGCTGGAAACGTCTAACGTATTTCATCTGTAATTTCTTTTCATAGCAGAATGCCTCAGCTTTGCCATTTTAGCTTTTCATGGCTGTGCCTCACTTGTGCCCTGTTCCTGCAGATCAATCTTGGTCACTCTGTGGTCTGCCGTATGTGGGTGGGTGGCTCTAGGGCAGGAGCCTGTGATGTCACGGTTTCCGAGGCTTAATGAAATTAGACACCATTTAGGAGCAAGTCATTGGAATCGGTGGGTCATTTGTCCCCAAAATAGTCAGCCAGGTTCTCAGTTGGACCTTTGGCCTGGTCAGCCCTGACCACCAGCCTGGCAGAGCCCTCAGTGCCCAAGTGCCAGGAAGAGAGATGAACTATATACTCATCTGTTCTTATTCATTCTCCCCACCTCACTGAAGACCAGAAGGACAGGGATCTGATGACGTACACGTGTGTGCGCGTGTGCGTGTATGTGCGCACAAGTATGCGTATGGGAGCTTGGGGGGGGGCACAGAGGAAAAGAAGCACCCCTAATTTAGTGAGGACAGGATGCAAAAGAGTCGTACAATCACTTTCACTTCCCTCCCATGGGAGCCCTGACCTGGGCATTCACACTGCAAACACGCGCTCACACCACCCTCTCCCACTAACTGGAATTCAAGTGTGTCTGTCTCCAGCCAAGGCAGAGGGCTCTGAGTGGGAGATAATGCTAACAGAGTCACAGCTGTGACCACGGCGACTCCCATCCTGAGGGCTCACCGTGCACCAGGCCTCGGCCTCAGACTATGTTCATGATCTCATCACTTTCATAACCTTGTGTGGCAGATGATATCTTCCCTCCCGTCTTACTCGCCCACGATGTTGGGTCAGGACTCACGCTCCGAGTCTGCCACGGGACACCTGCCTCGACCCAGGCTGCCTTGGAGGACGAGATGGGCTGGGGAAATGGAGGAGGAAGGCTTGGATATGAGGGCGATTGGAACGATGACCCCTGGCACACACAGCTCTGGGATGCTGATGTCACTAATATATATATAGCTTTCTCCCTCGAGCCTCCCTTTGAGGCGCTCTCCCCAGACCTTGTGCCTACATGGTGGTCTCTGACCTCTGCATGGCCTCCCAGCTGGGTAGCTTCCCCTTCTGCCTCATCCCACACAGTGACCTTTCCCATCCCAGAGTATCCTTTGTGACCACAGAGTCCTGGCCTCTCCCCTCCTCCTTTACACAAAGCCTAACTCTGGCCAAAGAAGAAAAGGAGGAACTGCGCTGCTTCCAGAAGGCTGGACAAGCTCCCCTGTGCATCCCAGAGCAGACTCCTTTCCGCTGTGCTCTGAGCACAGACTCATGGTCTAACCTAGAGACAGCTACAGGGGCCTTCCACCCCGGCTGTGTGGCTGGATCAGACTGTCCCTGGATCTTCCGTAGGCCAGGTCAGGCCTGGCCCATTAATGACACCCAGCAAATTTCAGGTGAAGATAGGAAATGATGTCTTCACAGGGCTTCTGATTATGGTGTCGACTGCAATAGAAAATGGCTGGAGCTGGTCCAAACCCCCAGGCAGAGGAGATGGATGCGTACAAATGCGTACATATGGTACGGATCTGACATAGAAGATGGCACAGATGCCAAGTGGAATAAGGAAGCTTGGGGACACAGGGAACCTCCAGACATACAAGAAAAAAAAAAAAAAAGGCCAAAGTCAAGAGCTGTGTTCTCTATGGAATGAGATGTGTGTGCGGAGCTGTGGGGAAGAGTAACACATTGACACCGTTGCTCGTATATGTAAAAAGAAAAATAATGGAAGGTGAAACAAAGTGCATAGAGTGGCTAGCTTGTGATTCTGAGATGTATAAAATCTTAAACAATCAGGGATAAAGTGGAGAAAAGTGTAAGATGCACACACTGAAAACCAGAAACTACTGCTGAGAGGAATAAATAATGGGAAAGTACACCGGCTGATGCAGTCAGTGTTAGTAAGAGAGCATTTTCTCCCAAACTGATGTGTGAGCTCCCACGCATCTGACCACACTCGCCATAGGCACACTTGTAGAAACAGTTCTAAGATTCTCATTGACATGCAAATGGCCTATAACAGTGAAAACAATTCTGAAAAAGAACAAAAGTGGATGGGAGAGCATGACTTACCATAAACCTTGAGAAAAAGAGGAAAAAAATCTTCATGATTTGAAGTTAGGCAAGATTTTTTTTTTTTTAAAGAAGAGATACCACAAAGTATTAACTCATAAAATAAAAAGTTGATCAATTAGTCCTTCCCAGGAAACCAGCCCAAGCCTGGAGTCTCAAAAGAACGAATCCACTAGGCAGAAAAAAACAAAAAAAACAGTAAATTCACTGAATATAAGACCAGAATTCCATGACCCAACCCCTTGCCAAAGACCCTGCGGCCCAACACCTTCTCATTGAGAAATTAAGCCTCATTGTGAGTTTTAATGAAGATAAGCGATCGCATTGATCCTCCGTATGAACCTGCCATTCCATTCTAGGTGTCTGCCCTAAGAGCCGTGAGAAACTGCATCCAGACCACGATGTACCTAAATACTCATGGAGCTCTATTTATGTCCCAAACATGCCAACAACCTAAACAGTCACTGACAGGTAAGTGTGGCCTAGGTATCCACCAGGCTGCTACTCAAAATAAAAAGCAAATGTACTTTTGACACACGCAGCCACACGGATGACTCTCAAAGTAAGGACTTGGGGCTGGAGAGATGGCTTAGCAATTAAGGTGCTTGCCTGTGAAGCCTAAGGACCCTGGTTCAATTGCCCAGGACCCACATAAGCCAGATGCACATGGTGGCACATGTGCCTGGAGTTTGTCTGCAGTGGTTAGAGGCCCCTGGTGTGCCTGTTCTCTCTCTTTGTAATAAATAAATTAAAAAAAATTTTAAAGGATACTGAATAAAAGGCAAGCGATGGTACATATAACATCATTGCATCCACAGAGAATTCTAGAAAATACAAAGTAACCAGGTGAGTGGCAGCATATCGTCAGTTGAGGACAGGCACAGGGAAGCTCTGGGGAGGAGAGATATGTTTGCTGTCCTCACTGTGACTGTCACGGGTATGTATATATGCCAACCTTATCCAGTAGTACAATTCAAACAGATGATATCTACTGTGCATCACTTACAGAGGAATTTTAAATTTTCATTTATTTATTTATTATTTGAGACAGAGAGAAAGGGAGAGAACGAGAGAGAGAGAGAGAGAGAGAGAGAGAGAGAGAGAATGGGCATGCCAGGCCCTCTAGCCACTGCAAATTAACTCCAAACAGAAGCATCACCTTGTGCATCTGGCTTACATTGGGACCTGGAGAATCGAACTTGGGTTCTTAGGCTTAGCAGACAAGCACGTTAACTGTTAAGCCATCTCTCCAGCCCCCAGATGAACATTTTAATAACCATCCTGACCACAACGTATTAAACACATGACATAATCCAGGAGGCCTTAATGATACCTCAGAGCAACACCAACAAGAGCCTTGTTGGCAGCTTCCAAGATGCCAGGCTGCCAGTTCACGATTCTAAAAACTGAAGATTGGTATATAAAGGGAAAACATTTACTCTGTGGTCAGTCTGTCTGTCTGTCTGTCTCTCTCTTCATCTATTCTATCCAGCCAAATCGTTGATGACAGCAGAGTGTTATCTTACAGAAGAATTTCAAAGAATGCAGAAAGGTGAGAAAGATCAGAAAATTCAACGTTGTGAGGCCAAGAGGGGTCCGGACCCCCGCCCCCCAAAAGCCATTAAGCTTGCAGACTCCTGGCCTGATGGAACAGTGAACTGCCCCAGAGCAGGACTTGGGGAGGTAGGGCTGCATTGCTGAGAAGTGTAATTAAGGAGAAGACCACACCTGCTAGAACTTAAAGGTACAGTGTGTGCTTATTTCTGTCTTCAGATATCTTCCCTAAGGCATTTAGCCTGTACTCACTTCAACAGAGGTATGAGAAAGAGACTGGTGTATCTCGGGTTCTGCCACATGCGTCAGGCACTACCTAGACACCTGGTCTCTTTTATCCCACTGAGCCCTATTCCACACTCAGGGAACAATGTCGGCAAAAGCAGAAACTGGGGCTCAGAGAACCCAAGCCACTCGCCTAGGTTCACGCAGCCAGAAAGAGGCTGAGGCAAGACTGGAACCCCGGTTGGGAGTCAAAAAAGACAGCGTACTGATTTTCTTGGACTAGCTCAAAACTCTGTGTTCGCCCTTGGGGACCTATGCCCATGAAGCAGGCCATGGGCATGTGGTAAGTAAATGGGGGGTACCATGGAGCTGCAAGAGTTATACCACCTTGAGGGCCCCACACTCCCACCTGGCTCCCTGCAAAGACCACAGTGCACTCCGGCACAGGAAGAAAGGCAGCCAGGCTTCCTGCTTGTCAAAGCCATGGGCAGTGCCAGGTGGGGCTAAATAGGGACCCCCAATACGCTTCCAATTCACTGGAAACAGGCTGCCCCAGATGCTATTAATGGAAATATATTCTTACAGGGGCAGATCATGAGTGAGTGGGGTGGGGACAGGGGTTCAAAAGTGCCCCATCATGGGGTAAAAATACAGAGGACATTTAAATGCTTTATGGTGGAGGCTATTCTGGGACTGTATTTCCATGCTTGTGGCTCCCTGCCAGGCATGGCCTTTGCAGAAGTTTAGAGCAATAAACTGTGGGTGTCAGTTTTTCCACTCATGGGGAAGTATGCCCATGCCAAGGTACCTGCCGAAGGCGCTCTGGAGCTCCAATGTGCCTTGGCCCTGCCCATTTGATTCGGTGTTGCTGGGAGCAGAGAACACCTTTGAGCACCATTCTCACTGACCTTGAGAAGTCAGTCAAGGCCCAGCTCTGGCTGGGTCTGGGTTTTTGTAAAAGCACCTGGCAGGATAAAAATTTTAACCCTCTTTTTTTTTTTGGTTTTTCGAGGTAGGGTCTCACTTTAGCTCAGGCTGACCTGGAATTCTCTATGGAGTCTCAGGGTGGCCTTGAACTCACAGAGATCCTCTTACCTCTGCCTGGGATTAAAGGTGTGTGCCACCACACCCGGCTTTTTTGTATTTTTTTATGAAAGAGAGAGAATTGGTGTGCCAGGACCTCCAGCCACTGCAATCGAACTCCAGACCCAACAATGAATGAATGAACGAACGCAGCACCAGCACTAATGAGAAGAGCATGGAGAAAAAGACGAGAGTGACATATGGCATCTGTTTTAGGTAGTATGTGGAGATGTGCCAGGTAAGACTCATCTGCCGAGGAGACAAACCAATGGAGTCTAAGAAGAGCATTCCAGGCCGCAGGGACAGCAGCCGCAAAGGCCCTAGGGCAGGGTGCACACGTGGCAAGTTTCTGGAATGGCAAGGAGGCTGATATAGATGGGGGAGGGGCGTAAGGCTGAGGTCCCAGGTAATTTTTTTTCTTTAGTTTTATTTTTTTATTCTTTTTTTTGTTTATTTATTTCAGAGCGACAGACAAAGAGAGAAAGAGGCAGATAGAGGGGGAGAGAGAGAGAGAATGAGCGTGCCAGGGCTTCCAGCCACTGTAAACAAACTCCAGACACGTGCGCCTCCTTGTGCATCTGGCTAACGTGGGTCCTGGGGAGTCGAGCCTCGAACTGGGGTCCTTAGGCTTCACAGAAAAGCGCTTAACCACTAAGCCATCTCTCCAGCCCCTTTATTTGTATTTTTGCTTGTGTATACGTATGTAGGTGTGTGTGGTGCATGCACATGTAGGAATCCTTGCGGAGGCCCGTGTGTTCCCCTGCAGCAGGGGACATGTGCCTGTGGTGGCCAGAGCAGAACTTTTTAGATCCTTCTCCACCGCTCTTGCTGTTGGTACTTACATGAGTCAGAGTCTTCCCAATAGTGGAACTTGTTTTTCGTGAGCCTGGGCAATTCCCTGGTCTCTGCTCACCAGAGGGACTGGAGTTAAAGGTAACAGTGGCCATGCCCAGCTATTTAGGTGAGACCCAGAGATTAGGACTCAGGTTTCAGGCCCCCTCAGGCCCTAGGGAAGTGCTCTTAACAGCTAAGCCAGCTCTCCAGCCCCCTCCAGGTAATTCTTTCAACTCAGCTCATCCATCCCTTTCTCTGAGAAGCCAGCTGAGGTTCCTAGGCCTTGCTATGTTTCTGCAGCCCCAAGCTATGTTGTCATTAAACACATAGTCATTGTCATGCTGGCTGTGTTGTCATTAAGCACTTGTATGTTGCACTCAGGAAGCGGCCTACCCTGTCTTATTTACACTGTAAATAACTCCATCCTCTAACTCAGCAGTCTTTTTTTTAAATATTAATTTTTATTTTATATTAATTATAACAGGCTATTATTCTCTTTCAACCCCTTGCCCTCAGCGGTTTTGATGAGACATCATCATGAAGCGCTCAGGGGACCCACTGAGCCACTGTGAGACTTGGCCAGAGCTGTGCAGACAAGTCCCCCCCCCCTCAGGGAGCCACAGGGCTCCTGGACTACACACTACATGAGATCTCACAGGCAACATGCATGGCAGGCAGGCAGTTTGTCAGAAGACTTGGGACATGGCTGGGAAAGTGGCTCAGCAGTTAAGGCGCTTGCCTGCAAAGCCTAAGGACCCCGGTTCAATTCCCCCAGGACCCACGTAAGCCAGATGCACAAGGGGGAGCATGTGTCTGGAGTTTGTTTGCAGTGGCTGGAGGCCCTGGTGTGCCCATTCTCTCCCTCTCAAATAAATAAACAAAATATTAAAAGAAAAAAGAAGATTGGAGACAGGAACAGGACCCCCATTTCCCATAGCCAACACCAAGCACAGCCTGTATTGGCTTTCCTAGCTCCTGGCATACCTGGGTGCGCCTGGCTCTAAGAAAAGTCCACATGGGAAAATGCAAGTATAAAGCCAGTTCTCTAGGGAAGTATTTATAGATGAGAGCAGCCTTCCTTCGGGAAACATGAAACATCCCCAAATCCATGACCAGAGGCACACTCTGGTCACCTCGTGGCACATCAGCAGTCAGGAGCCAGGCAGACCTCACACATCTCCAGAGTAGAACACACCGAATGAGGCACAGCGGTTCTGGAAATGAGAGAAGTGGGCCAGGCAGGCTCCGCAGTGAACCGGAGAGGCTCCAGGAAGAACCCAGCTTGGCCTTTGACTGGGAAAAAGGGGCCCCAGGGTGGCCAGATTATGGAAACCCAGACAGCTAGGCGTCGCGTATGAAATCACCCATTTTAAAAAGGTTGCCAACTTTAAAAAAATAAAATAAAAATGGAGCAAATATTCTATGGGTCAGATTTGACCTGAGGACAATCAGCTTTTGAACTTGGCCTTAATTTTTTTTTTTTTTTTTTTTTGGTAACAGGGTCTCACTGGAGCCCAGGCTGACCTGATACTCACTCTGTAGCCCAGGCTGGCCTTGAACTCATAGCCATCCTCCTACCTCAGCCTCCTGAATGCTCAGATTAAAGGCCTGCACCAGCAAGCCCAGGTTTTTTTTAAAAAACTTTTGGACAACTTCTCTTCATGTACACAATGTGCCCTGATCACTCTCTTTTATCTCACCTCTCCCACCCACCCTCCCGGGCCCCTTCTTTCAAGCTAATCCTTGTTCTATTTTGATTTTTTTTTTCTCTCATATTATGCAGGTCCTGTGTAGGTAGCATTAGCCATTGTGAGGTCATGAATACCACAGTCACTTTGCATCTGGAAGACAGTACTCCTCTCTTTCCTTTGGTTCTTACAGTCTTTCCTCTTAGCCGTAAATCTTGACAATGAACTAGATTCGTACCAGAATGGACAGTAGGAATGCTAAGATGGCAGGAGGGCACAGAGCCTAAAAAGAACTGTGAGATCACCCTGTGGCCCAAAGGAGTTTTCATCTTGGGAATGAAGTCTACAGGCCCTTCTGCTAAGACTGAGCCTGGACGCACTGCGCGTTTGTGTGCGTGCGCATGACTGTTAAGGTGGATTAGCAATGTCTGCCAAGAACATGACAACTGAAGGCGATACGCACCTTTTGAGTATCCACTGGGGCTGGTTTAGACCAGGCATTTATTTATTTAATTTTTTGAGACAAGGCTTACTATGTAGCCCATACTGCCCTCAAAGTAACTATACCACCCAGGCTGGCCTTGAACTCACAATCCTGCTACACCAGCATCCCTAAATGCAGGGATTACACAGGTGTGCACTGCCACCCTATATTCAGACCTTTTGGAAAGGGAAGAAACTGATGCCCAGAAAGTGGCCCCCTAGTGTCACAAGCAAGAACTAGATAGAGGGCCATCTGAGGCTCTTCCCCGGATATCCAGAGGCCCCTAAATTTCCAGGCTTTTGGAGCTCATCTTGGAGAGAAGTCATCTCTGCGCCAATAAGAAAATTTAATTTTTGCGGTGATTCATTTCATCCATGACTTATAGAAAACATCTTTTCTGAATGAAGGGGGAGGGAGCAGAGGGAGTGCCTGAACCCTGACGAAGCCATCAAGACACTGCCACCTACGACATACCAGCTGTTCCCACTGAGGGTCTCGAGCTAGAGGAGGGGCCTGGCACAGAAGGCTCATGGGGTGAGCACGGGCCCACCTCCAGTTTAGCCCACCCCTCCCATAGGTGAGTCATGCTTGCGACTTCAGAAAGCTGGCTGCCAGGGCCCCAGTTTAACTTGGCTCCAGAGCAAAATGTACTTTTCCAAAGGACATTGATTCAGCCAAGCCTGAATTTTGAAACATCCTGGCAGGAGTGAGGCCAGCCTTCCCTGGGCACAGACTGTCCTGGGCAGTGGGGACCACAGAGTGAAGTTATTACTTCCTTTGCTTCCTCCTTTCTCTACTCCCTTCTGGGGGGATCAGTCAGTCCATCCCCTGGCAGAGCCCCCAGTCCCTCATGCCAATCATCACCTGACGTAACCAGCTCCTGGACCCCCACTAGTCTCCCAAAGCTCATATTGCTGGACCAGAAAGCAGACCTGGAGGGAGAGCTGGCCAAGAGGAGCCACAGCTAATCCTGCCACAGAAGCCCCATCCCCTGTGGCGCTATGCCATCTTGCACGGCATTGTGTGTGGGAAAAACACGGGCTTCTGGCAGCTCATGTAGCCACACGTGCATCACAGAACTGTTCTTTTAAAAAATAGATATGTGCATCTTGCATGCGTGTGCGTGCGTGTGTGTGTTGCTGAAAAACCAAACTCGGGACCTTTGAATGTGCTAGAAAAAATGCTCTACCCAGACTACATCACCAACCCCTAAAATAGTCCATTCTTCAGAGCAGTCCGCATGTTCCCTGCTCCCGTATCCACACAGCTTCCCCATGTCAGCATCCCCTGCAAGAGGTGCTGTTAGAATTGATGAATGAGGGGCAGAAGAGATAGCTCAGCAGTTAAAGTGCTTGCCTGCAAAACCCAGTGACTCAAGTTTGATTCTCTAGTACCAACATGGGGAGGGATTCACGGGGTGGCACATGCGTCTAGAGTTCATTTGCAGGAGCTAGAGGCCCTGGTGTACCCATTATCTCTCTCTCTCTCTCTGCTTGCAAATAAATAAATTTTAAACAGAAGAATTGATGAATGAGTCTGACATACAGTATCACTCAAAGGCCACAGTTTAT
The DNA here is from genome assembly GCA_036346955.1 of Dipus sagitta. Classification (NCBI taxonomy): domain Eukaryota; kingdom Metazoa; phylum Chordata; class Mammalia; order Rodentia; family Dipodidae; genus Dipus; species Dipus sagitta. The sequence continues at coordinate 42,050,724 of CM070777.1, read as the reverse complement.
ATCAGGGGCACTCCCTCTGTCTGGACAAACGGACAGTGACATGTGTCTACCACCATCACAGAGCAGTTTCACTGCCCTAAAAATCCTCAGTGCTCCTGGTATTCACCCCTCCTCTTCCCTACGTCAGGCAGCCAGTGCCATTCAGTTGCAGTCAATGGTTATGCAGCTTGTTGCAATGAGTTTTTCTTTCCTGGGACAAAACAACTGACCAGAAGCAGCTTATGGGGGGAAAAGGCTTTTTTTTCAGCTTATAGTCTCAAGGGGAAGCTTCATCAAGACAGGGAAAGCGTGGCAGAGCAGAGGCTGGACATCACATCTTGTCACATCAGCTGGGAGGAAGCAGCAAGGACGAGTTCAGTACACCCAGTGGGTAGGACTAATAAACCTCAAGAGCCCCAGTGACACACCTCCTCCAGAAAGGCTCCACCTCCCAAAGGCTCCACCTTTAATCCCAGCAGAAGTAGGTGGATTGCCATGAGTTTAAGGCCACCCTGAGACTACATAGTGCATTCCAGGTGAGCCTGAGCCTGAGCCTGAGCCTGAGCCTGGGCTAGAGTGAGACCAAACAAACAAACAAAAAGACACCTCATGAGAAGGTCGGGTGTGGTGGCACACACTTTTAATCAAAGCACTAGGGAGGCAGAGGTAGAAGGATCATCGTGAGTTCAAGGCCACCCTGAGACTACATAGTGAATTCCAGGTCAGCCTCACATTCAAACAATCACACCAGCCTTTTCAGACTGGCCTCTTTCACTCACTAACTTGCAATTAAGGCTCCTCCATGTCTCCTCTCAGCTTTCTAGTGCTAAATAATATTCTGTGGACTGGATGCAACCATACACCTGGTCTTTGAGACCTGCGGACCTTCCGAGACATTACCCTCCTGCCTCATGCCTACGCTATGCAACTTGGGTAGATTTTTCTGTGACAACTCCAGGGTTTTTCATCTATAAAAATGAGTAAAGGGCTGGAGAGATAGCTCAGCGGTTAAGGAGCTTGCCTATAAAGCCTAACAACCCAGGTTCAATTCCCCAGGACCCACATAAACCAGATGCTCATGGTGACGCATGCATCTAGGAGTTTGTTTATAGCAGCTAGAGGCTGTAATGTGCCCGTTCTCTCTCTGTATCTGCCTTTCTTTCTCTCTCTCAAATAAATAAAAAATATAAAAAATATATATTTAAAAATATGAGTGAAGGGCTGGAGAGATGGCTGAGCGGTTAAGGCATTTGCCTGCAAAGCCAAAGGATCCCGGTTCAACTCTCCAGGACCCACGTAAGCCAGATGCACAAGGGGGTGCATGTGTCTAGAGTTCATTTTCAGTAGCTGGAGGCCCTGGCGTGCCCATTCTCTCTCTCTCAAACAAACAAATAAACAAATAAATAAATAAATATTTTTAAATGTGAGTGAAAACAGTCCCTGCCTCATGGGAGTGAAGAGGAAATCTAGAACGTCATGCAAGGCATGGACCAGCATTCACAGCCCAGAGCAAGCACATCACCGAGGTCAGCCCCCACAGTGGCTAGCAGAGCGCTGTGGCTGCAGCTATGGCGACCACCTGTGGGTGTGCTTATGTCCTCTCCATGGAGAGCATGGGGTGGAGAGGGGGGTGTGGGTGGGAAGTACAGGCAAACCAGACTTCTAAAGTTCAAGTCCTGACTCAGCTTGGGCTGTTTACAACATTCTTGAGCATCCATGTATTCCCATACAAGATGCGGGGGATGAGCGAGAACATGAGTGTGCCAGGGCCTCTTGCTGCTGCAAATGAACTCAGCACATGCAATACTTTGTGCATCTGGCTTTACACAGGGTATTGGGGAATCAAAGTCAGGCCAGCTCACTTTGCAGACAAGCGCCTTTAACCGCCGAGGCAACTCCCCAGCCCCAAATCTCTCTTTTTTTTATTTTTTGGTTTTTCGAGGTAGGGTTTCACTCTAGTCCAGGCTGCCCTGGAATTCACTATGGAGTCTCAGGGTGGCCTCGAACTCATGGCGATCCTCCTACCTCTGCCTCCCGAGTGCTGGGATTAAAGGCGTGCGTCACCACGCCCGGCTTCAAATCTGTTTTCTAATAGGAGGAAACAAGTGTGATCACTCACTGGAGTGCACACAGCCTGTGGCACCCCAGAGGCGCGCACAGAAGCCTGGGTCCTCAGCAGGAGTCAAAGCACCTTGGAATTTCCCGCAAACCACTCTGTAGAGTACAGACACGGGGAAGAGACACAGAGCTTGTCTGTGAGGACGGCTTTGTTGTGGGTGGCTGAGGAATTAAACCCCAGCTGGTAGGCTTTGCAAGCCAGCACCATTAACTGCTGAAGTGGAGTTTTATTTTAATTTTTATTTATTTGCGTGTGTGTATATGTATATGTATGGGTGCACCAGGGTCTCTTGCTGCTGCAAACCAACTCTAGATGCATGGGCCACTTTTGTTTCCAGTATTATGTGAGTACTGGGAAATGGAACCCATGTCAACAGGCTTTGAAAAAAAGCACTTTAACACTTTAAGCACTTTAACCTTACCTAGATACGGAGTTTTTATGGGCACAAACCATATTCAAACCACAGCACCAAATTCAGTGAGTCAGTCTGATGTTTCACATTTTAACATTTTTAAATTTTATTTGTAAGACAGAGAGAGAGCAAGCGCCAGGGCCTCTAGCCATTGCAACCGAATGCACAGTGGCGTGTGCATCTGGCTTTATGTGAGTACTGGGGAATTGAACCGGGGCAGTTAGGCTTTGGAGGCAAATAAATGCCTTTACCACTAAGCCATCTCTCCAGCCGGCTTCCCATTTTACAAATGAGGAAACCGAGGTTCTTTCATGTGACCAACAGATACACTGTCCCTAAGTATCAGGGTCCACTAGATGGTGCTGGGGCAACAGGAGTGAACAAGCAATGGCCAAGCCTTTGAGGAAGGGGCCTGGCCTGGAAGTACACATAACAGACAAAAGGGGATCATCTTGAAACGTGAGAAGAACCATGACAAGCATGGGGCTGATGGAGTGTGGAGGAGAGCAGAGGCCAGGGTAGGCACCTCCCCACCTCTGCAGAAGGAAAGCATTCTCCACAGAGGGATTGGTGTTTGGGAATCATGGCGCTGACCTGTGTTAACAAGACGAGGTCAGCGAGCTACACGGAAGGCTGTTGTCGCAACAGATCTGCAGCGCGGTGGTGAGTGCCACCCAGAGTGACCCTCTAGTGGCCATGACAGCTGGCTGCAGCAGAGGCTTGTCTCCTGTGTGTCTATCTCAGCCTTGCCCTTCCCTCCCTCGCAACACTGCCAGGGACACTCCAGACACAACAGCGCTGGGTCAGAGAGAGACACGGACGTTGCATGTGCTGTGGACTACCTGCCCTCACCCTCTCTGTGGATCTCTCTGGCTCCAGAAGGTCCAGTCCTGCTCTTGGCTTGACACCAGTCCAGGTGCCTGCTGCCCTGGGTTCTCCTACCGCAGCATAGCCCGTTTTCCGCGCCTGTTGAAGCTGGCAAACTTTCCCTTCCTTCCGTGGGTGCACTCACTCACACAATACAGGGCAGTAGCTAGGAGCCGGGATCCCTGAGGTCAGCACTGCCAATGATGTGGGTTCCACCTGGGCATGTCAGTTACCCTCGGTATCCCCAGGTGTCTGCACCTGCTTTACAGGTGGTGAGGACTACATGAATTGACAGAGATGAGGGGGCAGAGATGTGTGGGAAGACTGAGGGTGATATTCTGTGCTGGACGTCCTGTCTGGGGGTGAGGGACGCTAAAATGAGAACCTAGGGGCCTCTCACATGCTAAGCCTGACCTCTATCATTGAGCCACATCCCCAACCTCCGTTGTTGGTGTTATCATGATCATTGGGCCTTCCAGGATCACCAACCTGGCTGGGGGCCTGGCCTTGAATAAATGCCACTGGTCTAAAGCACAATTGTATAATGAACAGGCATACGGGGCCATTGGCTGGCTGACTCTAGACAAACACTTCTGACAGAACTTTCCCAAGCACAGCTGAGTGATTAAGAAAAGGCCCATGAGCCCTATGCAGCCGAGAACAAAGTATGTACCATCAGGGCTGGAGAGATGGCTTAGTGGTTAAGGCACCTGCCTGCAAAGCCTAAAGACTCATGTTCGACTCTCCAGGTCCCATGTAGCCAGATGCACAGTAATGCAAGCATGCAATGTCACACAAGTGCCACAGGGGGTACACACGTCTAGAGTGCACTCACAGCAGGATGAAGGTCCTGGTGTGTCCATTCTCTCTCTCCCTCACTCTCAAAAACAAAAACAAAAACAAAAAATAATAGAAAAAACAAAGAATGTACCAACAGACAGCCCAACACTCCAAAGCACCCAAGACTCCAATGCACCCAACGCCCCATCACACAGGCTCTGGTATCTTACATTAGGTAGCTCATTTCTGAATCTCAAAGTCAGCACCTATTGGTTACATCGTCATAGTTTTTAATATATATATTGGGCTGGAGAGATGGTTTAGCACTTAAGGAATTTGCTTGCAAAACCAAAGGACCCAGGTTCAATTCCCCAGGACCCACATAAGCCAGCTGCACAAGGTGGCACATGCATCTGGACTTTGTTTGCAGTGGCCGGATGCCCTGGCATGCTCATTCTCTCTCCCCCTCTGTCTCTTTCTCTCTCTCAAAAAAAACAAATAAAAATGAAAACAAATATTATACACACACACACACACACACACACACATAATTTATTTGCAAGGAGAGGAAGAGAGAAGGGAGAGAATGGGTGCGTCAGGACCTCCGGCACCTGCAGATGAACTCCAGGCACATGCACCACTTTGTGCATCTGGCTTTTCAAACCCAGGTTTTGCTAGCAAGGCCCTGAGCCATCTCTCGAGCCCTTCATTGTCATCTTAACCCAGCCATCCTCCCAGCTGACCAGGCTGTCCCCACCCAAGAGCACTTGATCACCAAGGGCTGAAGTCCAGCCCTGCTCAGCTACAAGGGGTATGAGGGCTACTGAGGTCCCTTAGAGGCCCAGAGGGGTTCTTAAAGTGATCCCCCAAGGCTAGAGATGTGGCTCAGTGTTAGAGAACTTGCCTAGTGTGCTTGAGGCCCTGGGTTCTATCCCTCAAAAAAAAAAAAAAAAGACCCTAAAAAGATCATACAGTGAGCGGTGCTCCCTCTGAGGTAACAGGTAACCCGCAGCACCAACAACCTCTACACCTCAGTTTCCCCAATGACAAGGAGCCAACAAGATCAGCCACCCCTCCCTGAAGAGTGGACACTGTTCCCCCAGATGCATCTTGTAGAACCCCCCCCCCCCCGGCTGCATGCCCAGTTTCTGGGGCTGTGCCTGCCTGGCACTCTGTAGGAACTCAAAGAATTCCTCAAAGGACCAGATGAGCGGGACACCAGGCTGAGCCAGACATCATCCTATCCTCGCCTATCCCCAGACAAGTCAGGTTCCCCATGCACAGGGCTCAGGCATCAGACTTTGAACTCACCTCAAGTTTGGAGGAAAACAGAAAAAGAGGTCGTGCCTGGGCCTAATTTCACCCTGGAATGCAGCCTTTTTTTTTTTTTTTTTTTTTTTTTTAAGTCAGCTGTAGAGGGCGATAAGAACAAGGCCATGGGAACAGGGGAGGGTGGCTCCATTCAAACGGAGCAGGAGGGGCTGGCTCCCGCAGAATGCACTGGGTGTGGGGCTCCAGAAAGCAGAATTCCTGAATGACTGGCTGGGGCCAAGCGCCAGGGCTATAGTCCCCCAGGGAACCTGTGCGGCCAAGGGCAGTGTCTCATCAAAACAGGAAAATCATAGAGGAAAAATGCACATGTAAGTGGGCTGGTATTTATAGGGACTGGCCCCGCCATGACCTGAGGACAACACACACACACACACACACACGCACACACACACACACACACACACACACTCTTTCTTCCCTCTCCCTCCCTTCCTCTCTCCCCCTTCCCCTGTCTCTCTCTTGGTCTGCCTAGGTACCCATCATGCTTCTCTGGTGAGGAGGGTGACTAGGAAAGTTCTCCTTGTAGGCCACCCACTGCCCCTTGGCATTGAGAGTCCCAGGAAGCTATGCCTGTGCGGAGTCTGGACGGAGTGGCCTAAGGCAGTTACACGAACCAAGTACAGCCTTGTGGCTTCACTCAACATTTCTACCCTGGACTGTGACCACCTAGAGTGCTTCAGGGGCTAAGGGCATACCCATGGTCCCAGAGCCCAGGAGGGGTGGAGCCCAGGATGTGACCGTTCCCTGTGGCAAGTAAGACTGGACGTGAGTTCCAGACTCAAGGGAGGAAGAAGTCTCAGGCCCACGTGCCGGCAGGTGACAGGAATAGAGAGAGCGGCATCTCTTTAGCGGTCCTGAAGCAGAAATGCTCACACTTCCAACTGAGGAACTCAGTGGAGACGGTCTTCAACCAAGTCCGTAGCCAAGCACCTCACCGACGCCAAGCCATTTAATTCACAAGAGCTCTGTGAAGTAGGCACAGTCCTCGGACCCATTTCACATGAAGAGCCATCGCATGTGGCATTCTCCTCATTGCATTGTTTGAATGAGCTTCAACAATCGTCAACATGTTCCCTAAAGTCTACTAGCCATTTTATTTTTATGGAGAGAGAGAGAGATGGGGGGGGGTGAATACGAGTGTATGGGCATTGCTAGGGCCTCATGCCACTACAAATGGACTCCAGAGACATGTGCCACTTGGCTTGCCTGGCTTTACCTAGATACTGGGGAACTGAAGCTGAGCCAGCAGGCTTTGCAAGCAAGCACATTTAACCACTGGACCATCTTTCCAGCCCAGCTTTTGGCCTTTTATATGTAAAGTTTCACTATGCTCCACAGGACCCCAAAGCAGATGGTTTTCCCCACTGTATGAATGGGGACAATGAGGTGGGGGGGGGGACAAACTAGAGTTTAAACTCAGTTAGATCTCCACAATCTGTCATGTGTCCATGAACACGGATACATGACATGAAGCAGTGGTCCCCGAAGGGAGAACAGGTCCTCTGCCTTCACTGGGAAAGTCACGCACCCAGTGGGGGCTCCTCTCCCAGCCTCCTCCCTCCACATACACAGGGAGTTTCCACATTCACTCGCTCCTCATTTTTGTTGGGTCAGGGGTCGCGCAAAGAATGAGGTCAAGAGCATGAGCTCAACCAAAGGTTGTTTATTACTACTATTAATGAGGATCTGCAGGACCGATCGATCAGGGACGCAGCCAGACTCGGGAGCTGGGACTGGGACCCCGAAGTGTTGGCTCACAGGCCTTTTAAAGCAAAAAAAAAAAAAAAAAAAACCACCACACACACACACACAAACAAAAAATCACAAACAGGTGTAAGGCCAACAGGGTAACAGTTTGAGGGAGGAATTCAAGTAAACTTTAACAGGACTGGTGGGTCCCAGGTGGGCAGATATTACTGGGTTTAGTTTCGGGAACTTGTGGTCCCAGGTGTTGGCAAATTTTAGGGTTATTTCTGGCCGTGATGCTGAGGTGCTGGCAGCTGATTGGTTGTTCGGGCTACAGAAATTTCTTATGTGTTTTTTCTCAGAATGGGAGGGCAGCTAAAGGTAATGGGCAAAATGGTGTATAACTAACAAAATGGAGTCCTATGGTCTGTTCAGTCTCTTCATTCCCCCCCCCTTTGACTTGTGACTGAATCAAACCTTTGAGTCAGGGTCGTGGCTTTTGGTCAGTTCCATCGCCAGGGGTTTATATTGGGTTCTGATAACCATAAGTTTCATAGATGAAACCCTTTATTTAATAAATTGTATTAACCAATTAAGAATGCAAGGCCCTACGATTCACCCCAATGGGAGGAGGATTAATGGGCCTGCAAGGGCAGTAAGTGGGGTGGTTAGCCATGGGGAGCAGTTAAACATTTTATGAAACCAGGGTTAATCCTCTAAGGCTCTGGCCTCTAAATCTTTTTTTAAGGTTTGTAAGGTGTTTCTGACTATCCCAGAACGGTTGACATAGAAACCCCGGAACATATGCGCTGAACCCCCATGAATGCCCCGACCCAGTAATTGGATAGATTCTAGTTCTTGACAGCAATGGTAATAGGACTGCATTTTCCTTGTCTATCCTGGTAGGGGTTAAGGTACTGTAAAACTATCTGTAAATGTGAATCTGGAGTTACTGACCATCCACCTGATGTCCATGTCTCACAGCCCCAGTTGGCACAAAAGTACTGTCCAGGCTGGTGACAGCATGGGTCAGGGCAGGCGTAATACTTATGGGTACCTATGGCATGGTTGCCAGGTAGGAGAGGAGCCACCCCCTGCCAGAAATCAGTAAGCTCAAGGTGAAAGGTAGGGTCATCTATTGGATCATTTAGGGTTTGTAAGACTCGCCCAGTTTCAGTGTCTGACAGGACACAGCTGCATCTTGTTGAAATATAGGGTGAGCTCCTAACAGTTTCAGGAAAAATGAGGAGGAAGAGGCAGTTCAGCAACATTACAATTGTTGTCTGTCTAGAGAGGGGTCGATGGGGTGTCTTTGGGTCTCCGGTCTGGTAGAGGTCTGATGTGGGAATGGTCTCCAAGTCCGGATGCCGTCTACCTTGACCGTGGTTAGGGTGGTCAGAATTATGGTGTGTGGTCCTTTTCACCGTGGGCCAAGGCTTTCTTTATGGTGTCTTTTGACCCAAACCAAATCTTCAGGTTTATGGCTGTGGGATTTGGCAGGCAGTGGCTCATAGACCTGTCTCAGGATTGGGAAGATATTATCCTGGGCTGTCTGTAGCGCCTGAGTGGATTTGAGAAAATTAAACTCAGATATCTCAGTTAACAATTCTGTTTGAAGTTTTGGGAGGAGAGGAGAGGGCACCCCCAAACATAATTTCATAAGGGGTTAATCCATAGGTATAGGGAGTATTTTGGGCGCGGAGGAGAGTGAAGGGTAGGAGGGCTGTCCAGTCCTTGCCAGTTTCAAGGGTTAATTTAGTTAAGGTCTCCTTTAGGGTCCGATTCATTCTCTCTACCTGTCCGGAACTTTGGGGGTGATAAGCACAATGAAATTTCCAATTAGTCTCCGGGATTTTTACTAACTCTTGTGTAACCTGAGAGTCAAAGGCAGGTCCATTGTCAGGGCCAATAGGAGTAGGAAGGCCATACGTGGGGATGAGCTTTTCCAGGATCTTCTTTGCCACGATACTAGCCACTTCTCTCTTAGTAGGTAAGGCCTCAACCCATCCTGAAAAGGTGTCTATAAAAACTGGAAGATACTTATTGCTATATTTACCTGGCCTTACCTCAGTAAAATCAACTTCATAGTATACCCCCCGCACCATTCCCCTCTCTTTTGTTGAGGGACTGGTTGCCTGAAATTGGGGTTGGTGATTTGGCAAGGTAGGCACTTGGAGATGCAATCTGTTATAATTTGGTTGAGCCAGAAAAATCTTCAAACGAGAGGAACCAAGAGTTCTCTAATTTTACGTCTCCCCTTTTGTGATCTGATGGATTTGGGCCTTAGCTGTTTCTTCAGGAAGGATGAGGTGCCCCTTCTTAGTATGCCTCCATCCTTCCCTAGTGTAGGTGTGTTGAAGGGTACCACAATCGTGGGCAGTGTATTCAGTGTGTCCGGTAGGGCACACGCTGGCAATGTGACCAGCAGGTGCAGGTCCTCCGTGGCTGCCCTCTTGACAGCCTGGTCGGCCAGTCTGTTGCCCTGCACCTCTGTGGTGTCCCCCTTCTGGTGACCAGGGCAGTGAATTATGGCTAGTTTGCGGGGCGACCAGAGGGCCGACAGTAGGTTGAGAATTTCATCTTTGTTTTTTAATAGTTTTTCCTTCTGCTGTTTGCAGGCCTCGCTCGCGGTAATAGCCCCATGAACACGTGCTGTTGTGTAAGCATACCTACTACCAGTATATATACTCGCCACTCACCCCTTTGCTCACTTTAAGAGCCTCGGTTAGCGGCAGGAGTTCTGCCTTTTGGGCTGAGGTTCCAGTCAAACAGTCTCTGTTAAAAGTCAGCACAGCCACCCTGGAGTGCCTGACTCCATCCTGAACGAAGCTGCTCCCATCGGTGAAGTAGACCACATCCGGGTTTTTCCAAGGGACGTCTGTTAGGTCTGGTCTAGTCCCCTGAACATGTTGAAGGACCTCAGTGCAGTCACGGAGTGTCTCCAAGTCAGGATTGGGCAGCAGAGTAGCCAGGGTTGAGAGCACACGAAGGCTGAAAGGTTATTCTGGGAGGGTTTGGTAGTAAAGCCTGATGGTCAGTCTGCCGTTTGCCATCCACCTATCTGGAAGGTTTCTGAGGACCCCCTCTACCGAGGGGGGTGTGGTAATAGTCAGAGACTGTCCCAAGGTCAACTTGTCTGCAACCTTCACCAGAAGGACAGTGGCAGCAATAATACGTAGACAACCTGGCCAGGCGGCCACTACTGTGTCCAGTCTCATGGACAGGTAAGCTACAGGACGTTTCCAGGGACCAAGTTGTTGGGCTGCCACCCACTTTGCCACCCCAGCTCGCTCTTCCACACAGAGTTGGAATGGTCTGTGGACATCTGGGAGGGTGAGGGCAGGTGCCTCAAAGAGGGCCTTTTTTTTATGGCCTGGAAGGCTTGGTTTTGGGTTTCACCCCAAACAAAGGAGTTTTCATTACCTCGAATGGCCCCGTAGAGGGATCGAGCCATTTCTGCAAACCCGGGTATCCAGAGTCTACAGAACCCAGCTGAGCCCAGAAAGTCATGCAATTGTCTTCGCGTCCTTGGGGTCCTGGATCCCAAGGATGGCTTGCTTTCGAGCTGGGGAACAGCCATCTCTTGCCTTCTTTAAAATGCAGCCAAGGTAAGTAACCTCCACAGCGCAGATTTGGGCCTTTTTGGCGGACACCTTGTAGCCCAGGATGGCCTGAGTCTGTAGTAAGTCTTTGGAGGCCTGAAAACATGTTTCCCAATCTTTACTAGCCAGCAAGAGGTCATCAACATATTGGAGGAGATTCACCTCGGTGTGGGAGGCTAGGTATTGGCTCAGGTCCTGGCGTAGGGCCTCATCAAATATGGTGGGCGAGTTCTTAAATCCTTGAGGGAGGCGAGTCCAAGTCAACTGGCCACTAAAACCTTGTTCAGGGTCTTGCCATTCAAAGGCGAAGAGTGGTTGACTTTCTTTAGCCAGCAGCAAGCTAAAGAAGGCATCCTTTAGGTCCAGGACACTACAGACCTGTCATTCTGGGGGGAGTAAGCTCAAGAGAGTGTATGGATTAGGCACTGTAGGGTGGATATCACCTGGTGTCTGCCATGCCTGGTCTGCTTACTGGGAGAAGCGGCGTATTCCAAGGGGATTTGCAAGGGATTAGAACACCATGTTGTCTCCGTCTGTTTATGTGTTTGCGGATCCCTTGATGGAGAGGCTTTTACCTTCGAACCCATCCATGCGTTGGAGTTTTCTTTTAATATCTGAGGTGGCCTGATTGACAAAGGCCATGTTAACAGCCATCCGGTTTTCTGGCACTTCCGGGTCTGGTGGGGGGTGGGGGTGGCAGTGTAGGTTTTATAGGCCTCTAACAATCTTTCCATGAAGGTGCGGGGGACTCATCTTTTCCCTGGATTACCTGACTAACTTTTGTTAAATTTGTGGGCTGCTTAGAAGCAGCTCAGAGACCACCCATCGGAACCTGGCAATAGACCTTTAGCCGCTCCCTACCTTCAGGTGTGTTAGGGTTCCAGTCCCCTGGGTCAGGGAGGGTAGCCGGGAAAGCATCATTGATGCGGGCTTCATCAGTGGTTGGGTGTCCATCTTGGCCTGGAACCAACTTTCAGCACTGCCTCCGGATCTGGTCCTTCTCTGTAGTGAAAAGAATCTGGAGGAGCTGTTGGCAGTCCTCCCAGGTAGGTTGATGGGTAAAGAAGACAGTGTCAAGAAGGTCTATGAGGGTCTGAGTTTTCTCTGTAAAGGAAGAATTTTGGAGCTTCCAATTATACAGGTCACTAGTAGAAAAGGGAAAATAAGTAAGATATTGATTCCCGTCCTTGTCCGACGGCCCAGTAGCTCGCAGTGGGAGGGCCACCACTGTTGGGGGATGGGACTTCCCTGACCAGGTATGGAGGGGACTGGGAGAGGGGTCTGTGGCCGGGGCCATGGGAATGCAGGGTGAGGGCTGGGGAAGAGGGTCTGGGTCCACCTCTGATGGGCCTTGTCGTGGATTGTACGGGGGGAGGTCTTCATCAGGAGAGACTGAAGGAGCAATACCTCTGGAGCTCGGGCCTTTCTCTTATCTCCCTTAGGCATGAGAGAGAGGACTGCTGACCTGTCAGAAGGTGGGACCAAAGGCCATAATACATGGTACTTGGTCTGAGTGGCCGGGGTGGCCAAAAATCACTGTCTGGGTTTTGAGAACCAGGGTTTAAGTGAAAACTTCCCTCCGGCAGCCACCCAATCTGGAAGGCAGTCTATTCAAGAGAACAGAAGGTCCGGAGTTTACCAGGCTTCACCTTGGCTGCTTAGACCGCTGCAGCCTGATGAAAATCCTTGAAGTGGGAGAGAACGAGGTCAAGGGGAGTTGAAGACTGAGAAGAAGACTGTCCCACGGTTAGGATGAAGGGAGATGGGAAAAACAGAGAACGGTCACAAAGATAGCAGCGACGACACGAAAGTAACAAGACAACAAACCAGACAAAACAGAGGGGAGAGCGCTACGCAGGGGCCTGCCTGTGACCAGCGACCCCAAATCAGACCCACAGGGTAGTAAATGAACAACCCAATGGCCAGAGGGGTCAAGGCATCCCCTGGTCCCCTCAGGCTCTGCGACCAATAGCACGTCCGCCTGTTCTCCTTCGAGCCCCACCAGGTGTCCCTTTCCTCAAATTGCGCGATCCTGGATGAGCCCCCAAATGTTGGGTCAGGGGTCGCGCAAGGAATGAGGTCAAGACAATATGAGCTCAACAAAAGGTTATTACTACTATTACCTGTTTATTACTACTATTACGGCGGATCTGCAGGACTGATCGATCAGGGATGCAGCCCGACTCGGGAGCTGGGACTGCGACCCCCAAGGTCAACAGGATAACAGTTTCAGGGAGGGGTTGAAGTAACCTTTAACAGGACTGGTGGGTCCCAGGTGGGGAGATATTACTGGGTTTAGTTTCGGGAACTTGTGGTCTCAGGATCCGGGTGTTGGCAAGTTCTAGGGTTATTTCTGGCCGCTATGCTGAGGTGCTGGCAGCTGATTGGTTGTTTGGGCTACAGGAATCTTTTATGGGTTTTTTCTCGGAATAGGAGGGCAGCTAAAGGTTACAGGCAAAATGGTGGATAACTAACAAAGGGGAGTTCCTATGGTCTGTTCAGTCTCTTCAATTTTCCTCCCAATGACTACTGTTTAAGAGCCTGCCATGGCTCCCACTACCTGATGTGGCACCTGCTGATCCACATCACCGGCTCCTGTCATCCCTACCTGCTGATTTTTCATTGCTACAGAACCCTTCACTACAATACTAACATTTCCTCTCTGATAATCCCACTCCAGCTGCCTCTCCTCCAGGAAGCCCCCCCCGACTCACTATTTGCCTTACATTCTGCCACAGACTTTTATTCCAGTTTAACTTGAGTGCACACATAATCTTGACTCCTCCGGGGTCCTGTGAACAAACCTCACCTTTCCAGCTGGGCTTTCTTGTGAACTGGGTTCCAGTCCACCTACCTGGGCTTAGTGTTTTGCTTGTCCCAACTTCTCTGAGCCTAGCTACAATCCTGGCCACCAAGCCCAGCCCCTCACGGCAATGACACACTGCCTTGGCCTCCAGGCATGCAGATCACTAGGCCATGTCTTCTCTGGCTCGAGCGCTTTGGGTCCAGCTCCTGCCAAGATGCCAGGCTCTGAGTCACCAGCCCATTGTCTTTCTGTTGACTAGATGTGACGTACAATTTAATAAGGGATATTTGATGAATTGAAGTTTTCAAAACATCCCTCGATGTGGAAAATGTGAATCAAAGCGAGGTCTTGGCAGACAGACAAGCCTGGTCGAAGCCAGAGCCCGCTGCAGCCAAGCCACCCCAGCCACCTCAGCATTTCAGCTTGAGCAGGTGCCTGCCTCGAGAAACTAGATGCCTGGCGGAACCAGTCCTGCCCGGGTGGAGGACCAAGGGCACACTCCTGCCCAATCAGGGTTCTGCCTCCCTGGCACATTCTCTAGTCAGGTCACCGTGCCTCTGGAATGGCCTTGACTCTTCGCCCCAGTTCTCAACCAATTCTGTGAGAGAACCTTCTGGAATTTTGCACAAACTTGAATCTGAACATCTCCAGAGTTCTCTGGGCATTCTTGCTCAGAGATCTTTTAGTCATGTATTCATTCCTCCACAGGAATGAGTACGACGTGCATGGAGGTAAGCCTGACACCCAGGTCTCTCTGCACAGTTGGTGGTGCCTTGTAAGTGCTAGATCGGTGATGATCTCCTGCATGAAGGAGAATAAACGAGGGAAGAGGAGATGGCCAGGATCGAGGCCGTCTCAGTCGAACTGCTTTGCATTCTCCAGCACAGTCAAGCTGCCACAGAGAAGTGCAGGGCATCGGGACAGGGCAGCCCAGTCAGAGCCTCTGAAACCAGGCCACGCAAGGGACGCAGATGAACATGGCCCTGTCCCACATCTGTCTGCTTTTCTAGATATTTCTCTTCACCCTCTCTGGATCTGCCTAGGTGCCAATCATGCTTCTCTGGCGAAGGGGGGGAGGGGTGACTAGAAAAGCCCTCCCTGTAGGCCACCCACTGCCCCCTTGGCCCAGGAAGTCCCAGGAAGCTGTGAGTCTAGACAGAGTGGCCTAAATCAGCTGTGAGAACAAGTACAGCCTGCGGCTTCACTCAACATTTCTGCCCTGAACTATGACCACCCAGAGGGCTTCGGGGGCTGGGGGTGGGGTGTAGGACATACCCGTCCATGGTCCCAGAGCCTAGAAGGAGTGGAGCCCAGGATGTGATTGTCCCCTGTGGCACACAAGACTTGAGAGGGAGTCAGGTAGCTTTGTTAGGCAGTTAGGGTGACTGGGCCCCTCAAAGTAAAGGCAGGAAACGTCTGCCTTCACAAAATCCGCACTTGCTAGAGATCAAAGGATCTGACTTCTTATCTCATGCCTAAAGGAGTTCCCTAGATTTGTTTTTCCACAAACAACCTGAGGGAGGTCCCCTTTCCTACAATTCTAGTGCCCACCGCATGGTGCATCCTAGTACTCTGGGAAACGACACTTGGGAGAGGTGTTTTAAGTGGTACCTGAGCCATGCCTACCCCCAGTGAAGATGCCCCATGTCCACTCTGTCCATCATGAGAGCACCCCAGGTCATTTGCAAAAAGAGTGTATTTCAGGAACCCTACTGGATGAGTGTCCTGCATGAGTTCCAAGGGCCAACGGACCCCTCAGAAGTTTCCCATATAGAGCGAGGGCAGAGCAAGTTAATCCCTGGACCTTGTGGCACTCGCGTCAAAGGAAATGAGAAGATACTACTCTAAGTTATGTTCATGGACTTTGGCGACTGTGGTGGTGTGAATGAAATGCTTCCCCATAGGCTCATGTGCTTTGAAAACTTGGTCCTCAGCTGGTGGCAATTTGGGAAAGGTGTGAGGTCTTTGGGAGGTAAGCCTCGCTGGAGGAGATGTGTCACTGGGGGCGGACGCTGGGATAATACTTCCTCCCTGCAGCTCAGGAGATGTGATGGCTGCTGGCTGTCTACTCATGCCCTGCTTTCCCCACTGTGATGAAACCTCCCGGAGAAACTGGAAGCTGAAATAAATCCTTCCCTCCCATGAGCTGCTTCCAGTTGGGTGTTTTTTCTTTTCCTTTTTTTCTTGGAGTGAGGGAGTTGTTCTTTTGGGGGCGGATTGTTCTTTTTTTTTTTTTCTTTTGGTTTCTAAAATTGCTCTTTAGGCAAATCACATGCGGACTGACAATAATGAATCCATTACTGAATGCTTTCAACTTGCCAGGTGATCGTGGCCACAGGAGGAAACTTTCAGTGACCCTGAGAGGTGACTATCAGGACTTCCTCCCATCTCCAAGTGAGGAAGTTGAAGGAAGGCAGGGGTTGGGGGGGGGGGTGTCCAACCTAACTGAGCAAACACAGGGTTGGACAGCACCCTTGGTCCGGGAGACCCAAAGTTTCTGCTCTAACTCTCAGAGCAGAAAACTTTGCAGCAAGGGTGATTAAAACCCAGAAGCTTGGGCCTCAGATCTCCACATCACATCTCCAGGTGGTGTCCGGAGCCTGTATTTCCTCCAGCCCATGGCGACTCTATAATGTTGGATTGGTTTTAGTTATTTTATCTTGTTGTTGTTTTATTTTTATTTATTTGAGAGTAACAGACAGAGAGAGAAAGAGGCAGATAGACAGAGAATGGGTGTGCCAAGGCCTCCAGCCACTGCAAACGAACTCCACAGATGCATGTGCCCCCTTGTGCATCTGGCTGATGTGGGTCCTGAGGAATTGAGCCTCGAACTGGGGTCCTTAGGCTTCACAGGCAAGCACTTAACCGCTAAGCCATCTCTCCAGCCCAATGCTTGGTTTTAACGTATTTATTTTCAGATGGAGTAGTATGTGGCCTGGATGGCCTATAACTTTTGGCAATCCTCCTGCTTCAGCTCCCAAGTGCTGGGATTATAGATGTGAGCCACCAAGCTCCATGACACTGTGACTCTGTCATCCTACCTGTGAAAGGGGCCGCTCCTCCACGGGGCTGGTGTTGGGAGATCCAGGGAGGGAAAGATGGTTGACAAGCCTGCGTTCACTGAGGAGGACACCTCCGGGCAGGTGTCACTGGCTCCTCCCCCTCCCCCCACTGGAGCACTGGCAATGGGGGTAAAAAGCCAAAAGCCAAAATACAGAGCAAAAACAGCTGCGGCTAGGCACGTCCCAAGGTGTTTCTCCCCGAGGTGGGAGGAGACCCTGGGGACACCCTCAAGTCACTAAGACAGCATTGTAGCACCTGTGCAATTTCTACCTGAGCAGCATCAACCAGCATGTCTAGTGAGAGGGGCACAAAGTCCTGGTCTCATGTCGCCGTGATGGAGAACTTCAAAGGTAACAACACACAGTGACCACCTACAGGCCTGTAGTAAGGCACAAACAACCTCACACATGGAACACTCCTATGCACACATACATACGTGTAGATACACACAGACATAACAGGATTCTAGAACAGATGGCAATTCCCCACCCTCAGAGAGACACATGTGCCCTCTCTTCTCTGGGCCACCAGGAAAGGGTACTTGGGAAAATTCTCAAAGGACAGTTTAGCTTCCAATGCCCAGGGCCAGAGCCCGTGTGGGAGCCTGCGTCAAGACAGAGAAATACCTGGGCACAGCACTGAGGATGGACAGACATCATGCTGAATGACATCCATGGGTCATCCCACTGAAACTCCACTGTCCCCAGGAGGAAGGTGGCATCCTAAGTGCCAGGCCTCTGCAGATCAGAGGCTGATAGCTACAAAGCAGAGGGTCAAAGCCAAGAGGCTCATTGGCTACAATAACCTTCCTTTCTCAGAGCCATCAGTGTCCCTGGTACTGTCTTAGGTCCAAGGACCCAGTGCGCAATGAATGCAGAGGCCATTTCTGTTCATGCAGGATGCCGGGGACTGGATGACTAGTGTGTACTAGCTCCCCAAGGCCACCGACTCTACTCACAGACAGACATCCTAGCCATGACCCTGCTGTCCCTTCTGAGGAAGTTGTCTGGGCTGCAGCCATGGGGCCTCTTGGATTTAACATCAGCCATGACACCAGGTCCTTCAGGCTAATCGGAGGACAAAGAACACCAGGGCAGACACCTCTAGGTGATGGCAAACGAGAAGCCATCTCTGGCCTTCATGCGTCTCAATCCACCCCTTTCCCACTAGATGGACTTGGTGGAGTCTGAAGGGGCTCGGAGTGCGGACACATAAAAGCAGCCCCAGCCAAGGCGGGGTGACAACGAGCAGAAGCCGCAGCAGACGGCGGGAGGTGCGGGCCTGCTTGGAATGCCCAGATGGGCTCTTGCCCAGAGAGATCATCTGTTACAGATGATCGCCTGCTAGGGGTGTGGCTCAGTGGTAGAGTGTTTGCCTGGCATGCCCCAGGATTTTGATTCATACCCTAGCATGGGGGAGGCGGTGCCAGGGTGTGTGTGTGTGTGTGGATGATGGGGGTGGGGGATAAAATCAGATTAGCTGCTGACCCTTATGTGTCAGATCCCACAACTGAGTGCTCACTTTGGCAACTAATGAAAATGAGGCCCAGGGAAGCTTAGTAACTTGCCTGGGGGGAGGGATCAGGAACAGGGGAGCGGCACTTTCACCCAGGACTCCTAATAACCCTGGAGTTAAGTTGGATCAATTGTTTCACTGCAACACAGCCCTGATATTCCAGAGAGATCCTTGTAGCAACCGCAGCCCCTGAACGGACCACAACCGCCTTGCCGTCCAGGTGCTGGGCTCCCATCCCGGCCACTACAGCTCCCCAATGTCCAAGTCCCACAGGTCTGTTCAGCTCCACCTTTGCCCACAATTGATGGGTGTGCCTCCGCTTCATAAACTAGCCCATTAGGAACAGGGGTGTAGGTCTCACAGGCAGGGGGAGCAGGTGAGGGTGGGGGCCTGGGGCACATCAGGGGACTGAGTAGTTCATTCTCAGCCCTCCTTGGCCAAGGGCTGTCATGCGGCCAGCAAGGCCCACTTTCCCAGAACCATCACAAATCCAAGTTTTTACATGGAAGTCGTGTCATTGTGAAATGGTGCGAAATTTCCTTTACTAACCAACTCTACAGTCGCTCCCCCTCCTTGCCCCCGCGTTTGCAACCCCTCTGTGAGAAATCAAGTCTGTCAGGAGGCCTCATAATGGGGAGGGAAGATGACATCCTGACAATGAATTAAGAGCCACAGGAGCACAGGGCTGTGACATCTCCTTCCTCACTCTGCACATAGCCCTGTCTGCAGACCAGAAAACAGGCTCAGAGAGGTAAAGTGACCAGCACAAGGTCACACAGTGAGTGGGGAGTACCACTGTAGGACCCAGAGCCGGGAGACTCAGAAACCTATGTTTTCTCCATCCTCCACTCTACCCCGCCCTTGCCTCCCCCCAAACCTTCTGCCCAGCTGTCGCAGGTCTGCCCGGAGGAGGGTGTGGCACCATGCTGAGGGGCCTGGCCCAGGGAAGGGAAGAGGACAGAGAGGTGGTGAGCCTTCTCTGGTCACACCCTTTGAGTCAGGATTAACTCAGCTCTGACAAACCACCTGACTTCCATCACAGCCCAGTTTAGCAGCTGAAGCTGGGAGGTAGAGAGAAGGTCAGAGCCAGCTGCCTCTACCTCTTGCTGGTAACTCTTGGGCAGGAATCTTTCAGCACTCTGAAACTTGGTTCCCCCTACAGATCTCTAAATGAAAAGCTGGCTGGCTGGCTTACCCCGTGTTAGGGGTCTCTGGCTTCCACCTTTACTGATTCTCAGCCCAAGACTTTGGCTCAACGCAACACCAGGACGGTTCACTCACCTATCATTCTCACCTGGGCAACAGGCAGCAAGGCCCTCACCCACCCAGGCCCAGCAACAGACCAGCAGAATGTGGTGCCCTTCTTCATCAGATGCCCAGCACACACTGAATGATCCCACTGTCACCTGCAATGTCCAGTCCCACCACTACTTCCCTCCCGCCTTGCAGACACACGCGGCGGGGACAGAGGAGTCAAAACCCACATTGAGGGACCTGAGGTCCTGACACAGCAAGGTCTCTGCAAGGGCCTCCCAAGGGACACTGCAGGCACCCCTTAACTTTACGATGGGCTTATGTCAGGCAGCATGTGTGACAATCTCAGATCTGCCACATGCTGGCTCAGTGACCTTGGACAAGTTACTTAGGCCTCAGTTTCCCCAACTGTAAAATGGGCCATTAATAGCACTTAGGAGCAAGCCGGGATCATTTTCCAACACAAAACAACAGGTCCGCCAAGTACCCAATACTCAAGGAGGGGACTGTCACATGGCAGGGAATCTCTTGGAGTTGAGAGCCGTGTTACAGGAAACTCACAGGTCAGCCCCTCTCTCCCACACTGACAAAGCTATGTGAAAAGCTCGGGCCCAGCCCTGAGCTGTGGACACGGTAGTCTAACAGCTCTCCGTTAGTGCATGGGCCAGCTCTGCGTCCAGTAACCACTCAAGAGGCCCATGGAGACCCGTGAGGTAAGGGACAGCAAGCTGTAGGCGGGGAAGGCGTGGTAGATGTCCCAAACGAGATGGCAGAGGCCACCGGGGAAGAGCTCTTCTGAAGAAGAGGACTCGCTGGCCACATCACCCAGTCAGCTCCCTCCCTATACACACTCCGGTCACCATCTGCTCCTCCTTTCTTAGGACTCTGCATGAAAGACACCCGCTCACACTGGCTGTGTACCAGCTTCCAGAAGCCATGAACAGCTGGCAGCCAAGGGTCAAGCAGGAGCCCTGGCTCCTCCGAAACCCCCAGTGAAGCACTGAACGATGGAGGAAGGAAAGAAGGGGAGGATGAGGGAATGAGAGAGGTAACTTCACCTCCCTGGGTCCCTCTTCTCCAGCACACAATGGAAATCCCAACACCTTCCAGCTGGACAGCAGCACTGCTGGGAGAGCCAGGCACCTGGGATTTTGATGGACAGGGCTGGAATGTTTATAACTTAGGCTGGGCAGACCCCAGAGGAGAAGAGTTAGGAGCAAGCAAGGGGGGCCGGACTCCTCCCTGTGAGCAAAGCACGAGTTGGGTCTCAGTTATCAATTGACTGGAACAAAGATCCGTAAGAGTCGGTTTTGGTTCATTCAATTCTGGCGCCACTGCTCAAACTTGTGGTACAGTATACCAGTATCATTATTCTATCATCACTCACTGAGCTAACCTTTTCATGTGATACCTTAGAGATTAATCTTTAAGGGCTGGAGGGATGGCTTAGCGGTTAAGGCGTTTACCTGCACAGCCAAAGGATCCAGGTTCGATTCCCCAGGACCCACATTAGCCAGATGCACAAGGGGGTGCACATGTCTGGAGCTCGTTTGCAGTGGCTGGAGGCCCTGGCATGCCCATTTCTCTCTCTCTCTCCCCTTCCCTCTTTCTCTGTCAAATAAATAAATAAAAATAAAAATTAAACTTTAATCATAGATGAATATGTATAGGAGAGCATGATGCATATGGGGTTCAGCACCAAATGGGGGTCTTGGAGTTGATCCAGTGGCTCAGGAGGACCACTGTCTCCTTTGAAACAGACCCAGTACAGCCGCAGGACCCGAACAATGCTACAGTTAGGCTTGAAGCAGCAGCATTCTGCTTCTCCTGTTAAGTTCAACACTGACTGTGTTGCATTAGTGGATGCAAGAAAAACTGTGATAAATAACACATTCTGTTCAGGAATATGACAGAAATGATGATAAACATGGTTGAACAGGGGAAGAGGTCAACAATGACTGTAGCGGTTTGAATGTAAAATGGCCCCCATGGCCTTGGGTGTTAAAGCCTCCTACTCAGTCCCCAGCTGGTGAAGCCTTTGGGAGGTGGAGCCTCACTGGAGGAGGGGTGTCATTGGGGGCCGGGTCTTAGGATATTTTAGTCCTGTCCCCTGAGTGTTCAGAACTAGCTCAGCTCAGTCAGTCTTGCTGCTTCCTCCCTGCTGGTGATGTATGAAGATGTGAGCCAGCTGCCTGCTCTGCCATGCTGTCTCCACCATGATGTAGCTTCCCCTCAAAACTGTGAGCTGAAATAAGCCCTTTCCTCCCATCCGCTGCTGCTGGCTGAGGTTGTGTCCCAGCCATGAGAAGGTAGCTTCTACACTGATGGACGTTATTAGCGCAGAGAGCACCTCTTCCCAGGCACACTGCTAGACCCCAGTTCCCCACCTCTCTAGCAGGGAGGGAGATACAGCTGGGTCCCGTGCTCTGCACAATCATATGAGCAGAAGGTCAGTACACACACCCTGACTTGCCCACCTCACACCCACTAGCAGCTTCTCGTGTATCCTGAGGAGGCAGGACCCTGGTTTCTGAATACCCAGGAGAACAGAGCATCCCACCCACTTAGACTTGGCATGAGTGGAAAATGAACACGTGTGGCATGGCGCACGAAGCTTGTTGGGTTCTTCATAGGATCAGAAGGTGCAGGATGAGGAGTCTTTGATAGGTTGCCACTTGTCCCCCATCGTCTTTAAGCCTGTGTCTTCTGTAATGAACAGGTTCTAAGCACTTGGCAGATGCCATGCACAGAGCTGAGGGCTTTACGAAGACAAGCTCACTCAGTCCTCATGACAGTCCTGGCAGTAGGCACAAAGTACCCAGGCCTATTTTTCTTTTTCTTAAAAAAAAAAAAAAAAGTTTGTAAGTTTAGAGAAACAGGAGACAGAGAGAAAGGACATACCAGGGCCTTCAGCCACTGCAAATGGGCTCCAGATGCATGTGCCACTTTGTGCATCTGGCTTTATTTTACATGGGTACTGGGGAACTGAACTCAGGTCATTACAGCTTTGTAGGCAAGTGCCTTAACTGCTGAGCCATCCCTCCATCCCCTTTCTTTTAATTTTTTAAAAATAATCCTTAAATTGATTCCATTTTCACTGAATCCTTTCTTTGCAATCAATCCCCCCTCTTCCACTTTGATGACTTAAAAAAAAAACATTTATTTATTTATTTTTATTTATTATTTGACAGAGAAAGAGGAAGAGAGAGAGAGAGAATGGGTGCACCAGGGCCTCCAGCCACTGCAAACAAACTCCAGATACATGCGCCTCCTTGTGCATCTGGCTAACGTGGGTCCTGGGGAATTGAACCTGGGTCCTTTGGCTTTGCAGGCAAACACTTTAACCACTAAACCATCCCTCCAGGGCCCCCTCTTTTTTTAACCCTCCACCATCATCTATAATATGTCAATTGGCTCAATACTACATAGGTCTTGTGCAGGTAACAAAAGCCATTGTGAAATCACGAGCACAGTTGCCATCTGTGTCTGGGAAATAGTGTTACAAAGCACTCCTCCCCTTCCTCTGGCTCTTACACTCCTTCTCCCACCACCTCCTCTGCAATGGCCCCCCGAGCCTTGAAGCATGTGACAGAGATGTCTCACTTAGTGCTGAACACTCCACTCTCACTTCTTCTCAGCACACTGATGAGTTTTGTGTCTCCCCAATGGTCACAGATAGGCTTATTTTTCAATGAGGCCACTGAGGCCCAGAGACATGTGGCATGCTTCCCAGGCCACGGGCTAAGGAAGCAATGAAACTCGAGACCTGAACCCAATGGCAGCTGTGCCAAGCTCTCCAATGCCATGCTCGGCCCATCACCAGACCCTGGGCAAGGTCCTGTGGCAGACAGCCTGCTGCTGCCACAGCCCTAAGTGCCTCCAAGTGAGGGAGTGACAAGGCCAGTGAGGAACACACATGTCACAGAGCTGAACATACAGGCAGAGTCGCTGTGGTAAGGGCCAGAGAAGGTGCGGGAAAGCACAGTGTAGGAGAGTGATGTCAGCTGGCCTGGAGGAACAGGGAGGGCTTCCTGCAAGGGGTGGTGCTTGAGGCTAGCAGCCAAGGGTGGGGGAGACTTCAGCAGTACAAACAGTGGGGAGATACTGTCTCACCTGGAGCCAACAACCACCTCCTGTTCTGCAGGAAGGAGTTAGGACAAGCCTACCACCCTGTCCAAGGGTAAGGGGCCTGGAAGGGTCTGGGACAAAACAAAAGATTAAAGTAGGAATGGAAAAAAATCTCTCAATAAACAGAAGCCCAGGACCAGATGGCTTCACAGCTGAACTCTACCAAACTCTGACAAAAGAATTCATGCCAATACTTCTCCAATTATTCCAAAAATAAATAAATAAATAAATAACAAAGTTGGAGGGAGCCTCCCTAACACATTTTATGAGACTAACATCACCTTAATACCCAAGCCAAAAACACCACACAAAAAAAGAAAAGAAACAACAGGCCAGTCTGTTCTATGAACAAAACGATGTAGATACCCTCAATAAAATGCTGGTAAACAGAATCCAGCAGCACAGCAGAAAGACTGCACAGCACACAAGGCAGGATCTGCCCTCCCCAAACAACCAGCAACAGGCTAACAAGCTGCGAGGCAAGACTATGCAATCCTGTCAGTGGATGCAAATACATCAACATCCGCCCTTAGGAAAACTCTTACCAGGGCTGGAGAAATGGCTCAGTGGTTAAGGCACCTGCCTGCCTTTCGTTTGCAGTGGCTAGAGGCCCAGGCATGCCCATTCTCCATCTGCACCCCCCTCTAATAAATAAAGTAAATTTGAAAAAACTCCTAACGGTTTAGGTGTAGAGAGAAAGTTCTTCAACATAATAAAAGTCATTAACAGAAAGCTCACAGCTAATATAATTCGTGGATTATAATTCATACAGAAGGCTTTTCCGTAAGATCTGTCACAATGCAAAGGTGCCACTTTCACTACCTCCATCCCACTTAGGACTAGCAAAAACAATCAGGCAAGAAAAAGAAACAAAGAAATTCAAGTCAGAAAGAAAAGTGAGGCTGTCTATATTTGCAGATGACATGATTCTGTATATACAAATCCTCAGAGATTCCACCAAAACAAAACAAAACAAAAAAAAAACCCTAGTAAATCTAATTAATCGATGCATTCAGCATAGCTGCAGGATATGAATACACAAACTTCATGATGCTTCTATGTACAAATGATGACCTACCTGAAAAAGAAACCAAGGAAACAGTCCCACTTCATGATAGTAGGAACAACTTAGGGATAACTGGCCTGAGGTGAAAGTATACACTAAGAACTATAAAAATACAGGGAAAGGAAACTGTAAGGACTCAGGGCTGGGAAGATGGCTCAGCAGTTAAAAGCACTTGCTTGCAAAAGCCTGATGGCCCGAGTCTGATTCCCCAGAACCCAGGTAGAGTCACACGCACAAATGGCACATGCATCTGGAGTTCATTTGCAATGGCAAGAAGACCTGGCACACCCATGCTCTCTCTCTCTGCTTGCAAATAATTAAAATTAAAAAAATGTAAGCACACAAATACATGATATCCCATGCTCCTGGAATACAATAAAATGTTCTTCCTACCTAAATATATGTAGGGCCAGGCAGCCTCTAACAAAATCCCAGTGGCATTTTTCACAGAAATAGGGAGAAATGTAAAATTTGCACAGAACCACACAAAATCCCAAATAGCCAGTCAGTGTAACTCTGAGGTGGAAAGGGAGGTAGAGATGTTATATACATCATGATTTAAAATCATATTACAAGCTGGGCAGGAGATGGCTCAGTAGTTATTAAGAGCTCTTTCTGTGCAAGCAATGAGGGCCTGGAGAGGCCTGAGCCGGCTTCAAGTTAAATCCCCAGGACCCACAGAAACATCGGCCATGGCCACATGTGTCCATAACCCCAAGTCTGTAGGGGAGCAGAGACCTGGGAATTACCAGAGCTTGCAGAAGTCATCAAGAGACTCCTGCTTACCTAAGACCAGGTGGCAGAATGATGAAGCGAGACAGCCAATGTTCTGCTCAGTCCACAGCAGGCGAGTGAAGGTCCCACATGGGCACAAACACATGCATATACCCCCCACACACACACTCACACACTATACCACATCCATCACCTCAAACACACACAAACACTCACTATACCACATCTACCACATTGCATATACACAAGCAAAAAAAAAATAAAAATATATACTACAAAGTGATAGTAATGAAATCAGTAAGATACTGATAAAAGTAGACACATAGGGGGCTGGAGAGATGACTTTAGCGGTTAAGGCGCTTGCCTGCAAAACCGAAGGACCCAGGTTCGACTCCCCAAGACCCATGTAAGCCAGATGCACAAGGGGACACACACACCTGGAGTTTATTAGCAGCAGCTGGAGGCCCTGGCGTGCCCATTCTCTCTCTCTCGCTCACTCGCTCTCTCTCTCCCTCCCTCCCTGCTTATTTCTGTATATCTCCCTCTCTCAAATAAATAAACAAAAATAAAAAATAACACACAGACCTTAGGAATAGAAATCCAATCACATGTGGTCAGCTCATTTTTCATTTTTTTTTTTTTTGGAGGGGTGGCTTCTCAAAGCCATTCCTTATTTATTTATTTGCAAGAGTGCGGCGGGGGGAGGGGGGATAGAGCAGGCATACCACAGCTTCCAGCTGCTGCAACCAAACTCCTGACACATGTGCCACTTTGTGCATTTGGCTTTACGTTGGTACTGGGGACTCAAACCTGGTTGTTAGGCTTTGTAGGCAAATGCCTTAACCGCTGAGCCATTTCTCCAGCCTGAGTCAACTCATTTTTAACAAAGGCATTGAGAGCACACAATGGAGAAACAATTTATTCAAGAAATAGTGCTGGAACTATGCCTTTCTATGTACAAAAGAAGAAAATCAGACCCTTATGTCATATATAAAAATCACCTTTAAGTGGATAGTTAAGAAAAAAAAACCTAAATGTAAGACCATAAACTATAAAACTCCTGGAGGAAATCACTAGCCTTGGAAATGATTTCTTAGATATCACATCAAAAACTCAAACTACAAAAGCAATGTGAATACACAAACAAGACCATCTATCAAACAACAAAAGCTTCTGCACAGCAAAGGAAAGAACCCACAAAATGGGAAAAGTATTTGTCAACCATGTATCTGATAAGGGTATGTACCTGATAATCCAAGAATTTTTTTTCCAAGTTATACAAACCAATATCAAGCAAACATGTAATCTATATATAACATGTTCAAACTGTGAAGTTCATAATTTACAAAAAAAAAAAGACAGCATGTAATCTAATCAAAGAGTAGACCAAGGCTTGAATAGATATTCTGTCAAACATGATTGTGAAAATGGCCAAGTATATGAAAGGTATTCCATATCACTAAGTGGTAAGGAAATGCCAACCTAAACCACTCTGGGATTACCACCTCACAACTGCATGGCTGCTATCAAAAATCAAAAGATGATGAGTGTTGGGGGACAGCATGTAGAGAAGGAAGCCTTTGGTGCTTTGAATTTAAAGTATCCCCATAGCCTCATGTGTGTGTGAGGAAGCCTGGCGGAGTCTTTGGGAGGTGAAGCTTTGCTGGAGGTGTGTCTCTGGGGAGCAGACCTCAGGGCGTTAACAGCCCTGTATTGCTGGCTGCGCTCAGTTCATTATTGCGGCTTCCTCTCTGCCGATGTGGAGATGTGATGCCTGGCTGTCTGCTCCTGCCATGCTCTCCCGCCACGATAAAACTTCTCTTTGAAACTATAAGCTGGACATAAGCCCTTTCCTTCCACATGCTGCTTGGGGATGGGTATTTTGTCCTAGCAACAAGAGGACAATGGCTGCAGAACCTTTGCATTCCCATGGTGAGAGTTCAGCCATTATGGAAAAGGAAAAAAAAAGAAAGAAAAATATTTTACTCATGTGTGGAATCTTTAAAAAAAAATGAATAGGTAGGTAATTCAAGTGGAGACTAGGGGCTGGCTTGGTGTCGGACTTATTAAAAAGAGCAAATATGTGAGGAAAGATTAAATGGCTGCTCTTGCCATGGTAGAAGGACCGGGTAACTGCTATGACTTGGGAAGTTTGTCTCCCACATGGCATTACTTCCTTCCCTCCTCTAGAGAGATCAATACTGACTCCACTGTAAGACGAAGGCTGAAAGGACTACTGCAACTCCAGCCACCACACACCTTGAAGCCACACATCCTTACATGTGAGAAGCCAGCTCATGGCGGGTTTAACTTGCATTTCCCCACTGACTGGTGTTGGCCATCTTCTCATAGCTCTATTGGCCACTTGTGTTCTTTTGAGAGCTATGTATTTAGGTCTTGTACATATTTTTTTAATTGTATATTTTTAAAGTTATCTGGAGTCACACACACACACACAACACACACACACACACACACACGGCCTGTGAGTTCACTCAGTTATACTTAAGCTTAATTGCACACAGCCAGGCCTCTGCTCTTGGACAAGGTTTCCCCCACTTGGATAAACAGAACAGCCCGTTTCAAATGACTCGTGCTTCCAGTCTAGTCATGCTTGTGCCAGGTCCCCAGGGTATCCTTGAAGCAGCAGCTGTGAGGCCCAGAATTTCAGGTGGCCAATTTCCACGGATGTCAAACAGGACTAGTACTGCCTGCACTGAGGGTCCGTGAGGTGGTCTTTGAAGTGTCTCCTCTGTAACCCCTGCTCTCAGTAGCACAGGGAAGCCTGAGTCCTCCCGCCTCTCCCATGGGCCATGAGTTTGTAAGAGCAAATATATAGCCATGTTGGAGGTTTTTTCCTAGACTGTACTTTTCTCACATTATAAAAACCAATGCAATTTGGTTAATAGACCTACAAGTTCAAGTTGACAATTAAGCTAATTACCACTTCCTTAGAGGATCAATTAGGGCCAGGCTTCCTAAATTGTGTTGAGAACTGGTACTAGGCACTCCATAAATGCCAGGGCATCTGAGAGTATACATCTGGCACAAACTAGGCTGAACCAAGAGACTGTGTAGGACTTCTCAGAGCAGTGTTGGATGGAGGAAACCAGGTTTCGCACAGGGCTTTGCCAAAATCAACCTGTGTACAGATCACCTGAGGATCCCTGGGAGTAGAGGCACTGAGTGAGATCCAGCAAGTTCCAAATGATGTTGAAACTGTTACCCTGAGGACTCCACTCTGAAGAGCATGGATGTTAGTAGTAGTGATAGACCCTACTTAGGTGTGGTGGGGCCAGCTACACTGGCAGCCAAGGCAGGAGGATCTCATGTTCCAGATCAGTCTGGGCAACTTGGTGAGACCCTCAAAAAGGACTGGCAGTGTATCTCAGCGTGCAGAGGACTGATTCCCAGGCCTGAGGAAGGCAGGACAAGAGGGAATTGGCTACTGTAGGAGTGGGAAACAGACTTGCAGGACATACAGGCATACCAGAAGGGCCCCAAACTCCACTCCCCAGTCGTGACCATTATGGCTCCACCTACACCCTACTTCCCTGGAGATCCAGCCTGCTCAGTGTTGTCTCTTCCAATATGGAGAAACCCTGCCCCGCCTTGGTTGAGCCTCAGAGTCACTTACGGACACCTGGCCCCACGCTCTGATCTCCTCAAATGATTGCAAGGAGCAGCCAGGGTCCAGGGCCTCTGCTTTAGAACTCCCCCTAGGCAGCTCTCAACAGGAATGGCCCTCCTCATCTGTCAAGAGTCCATCCAAACTGCCTGGGAGGAGGGGAGGGCTTGAATTTTTTTCATCCCATGGGAATCCAGATGTGCAGGTAATATAGCTCTCAGCTTCAAAGTCCCTAGGGGTACGGAGTTTTTATCAAAAGATAACTCCAGGGGCTGGAGAGATGGCTTAGCGGTTAAGGCATTTGCCTGCAAAGCCAAAGGACTCAGGTTTGATTCCCCAGGTCCCACATAAGCCAGATGCACAAGGAGGCACATACATCTGGAGTCCGTTTACAGTGGCTGGAGGTCCTGGCGTGTTCATTTTCTCTCTCTCTCTGCCTCTTTCTCTCTCATAAATAAATAAACAAAGATAATTCCAGAATGAGGATAGAAGGAGGGTAGGAAGGAGGATAGAAGGAAACAGGAAATGGGGGTGGAGGAAGAAGATAGGAGGGAGAAAGAAGAGGGAAGGCAGAGGAATAATTTTAAGGGAGAATGGAAACTCAGGGAAAATTAAGCAGACATGAGAAGATTCATTCATCCTAGAGCTGGTTGAAGCCTCTCACCAGCTGAGAAGAAAGACTTCTAACACAACTAGCTTCATGTGCATAACTTATCTTTTGTTTGTTTTCCCTTCCCAGCTGTAAACCAACAATTTTCTAGGAATCTCACCAGAGAGCCCATTTACAGTGAAAGATATGCCCCAACCTCCTTGTACAAACCCTACTGGCCTCTGGCCTCATTTAATCAGATTGTATTACATCCAAGGCACCTATCATTTCACTTATCAGAAGAAAGAAAATGGGGGGGGGTGGTTCTCAGCAACATTTTAAATTGTAACTTGAGAGCTGTCAAAATGATATACGTGGCTAATGGCGAGACGCTTAATTACAACCTCTCTCAGAGAAGCCCACACCTGCTCTGGGGTGTGTCTCACTTTCTTTCTGAGTGTCTCACTTTTTTCTTAACCCTCATGCTTAAAATCTACATTCAAATGTCTATTTTAATTTTTTCCTCATGTGTATGCATGTGTATAACGTGGGGCATGTGTGTGGTGTACGCACGTCTATGTGCCCTTGCAGTGCCCCGTGAGCTTGCCTGCGCGGGCTGGGGAGGCTCTCGCCTGTGCCTAAGGACATCAGGTGTCCCTCTCCATGGCTCTTCTACCTGTTCTTATTATTTGAGCCAGAGTCTCTCAAGCGTTTTTCCATGAGCCCAGGACAATTTCCAGGCCTCTGATCCAATCTGCAGGACTGAAGTTACAGGCGTGAGTAGCCACCCCCGACTGTTTACATGGGTTCTGGAGACTGGAACTCAGTCCGTTTCAGGCCCCTCAGGCCTTCATGCTTCCGCAGGAGGTGCACTTAACCACTGAGCCATCTCTCCAACCCTGAAATAGATTAAATAAACTGCAACTCTGCAGTCCTCAAAGTCTTTTCTGTGTTGAAGTCACAAACCTTGGGTTTGCCCAAATCAAGGTCCCTAATTTTTTTTTCCATTTTATTTATTCGACAGAGAGATAGAAAGAGGCAGATACAGAAAGAGAAAGAGCGAGAGCGAGGGAGAGAGAGAGAGAGAGAATGGGCGCATCAGGGCCTTCAGCCACTGTAAACAAAGCCCAGATGCATGCATGCGTCACCTTGTACATCTGGTTTACATGGGTCCTGGGGAATCAAACTTGTGTCCTTTGGCTTCACAAGCAAGTGCCTTAACCGCTAAGCCATCTCTCCAGCCCGAGGTCCCTAAATTTTAAAGGAATTACTCAGGCTGTTGAGGGTGACAGAGCGGAGCTATGTCTGTCCCTTCACCACCGACAGTTCAAGTGTTCACAAGCACAACGGGGTGAGGACTAGTGAGGAAGCTGGCAAGGGGTCCAGTTCAGCTTTTCTCAGAATTTAATGAGTGGAAAAGAACAGGCTTCTGCGGACCACAGGACGGCAGAGTGGCAGCTGGGCTTCTCCTACAGAGAGGTGGGCCTTGTCACTCAGGTGTCCTGAGCACCTCAGCGAGCTCACTGTGAGCAGACTGACCAGAAGCCTTGTAGGGCAGCGGGAAGTCAATAAGTGGACATCTGTGAGACCACTTCAATAGTGTCTGGCACTAGTTAATGCTCAATAAACGCGAAACCCTGTACATCATGCTAAGGCAGGGGGATAAGGTGGAGACACATGGAGATTAACACGAAAGAAACCAGATGGCAGAAAGACTGAAAAGCCCTCCCCACCAGGGCTACAGGTAAAGAACAGAGAACTCGAAGGGGAAAGTGCACAATATACAGACATGGAAGGAGGCGGGCACTATGCAAATGACCCACTAAGGGTCATAGTTCTGTTGAGGGCCTTTTTTTTTTTTTTTTTTTTTTTTTTTTTTTTGGCTTTTCGAGGGAGGGTCTCACTCTAGCCCAGGCTGACCTGGAATTCACTATGGAGTCTCAGGGTGGCCTCAAACTCACAGCGATCCTCCTACCTCTGCCTCCCGAGTGCTGGGATGAAAGGCATGTGCCACCATGCCTGGCTGTTGAGGACCATTTTGAGCTTTTAACCTTTCTTTGGCACTTTTCCAACCTCAGAAGTGCTCTCTTAATAAACAATTGTACTTCTACTACTATCCATGTGTCCCTGGTCCAATTATTTGTTCCCCAGACACAAGAATCTGGGTATCCCGGTGGGTACCTCGACCCAGGCCTATAGCAATTTTCCACCAGGTCTGAATTTTATTTTCATTGTATAAATTTGTTGTAACGTATGTGTTACTGTTTGCCACTAGGAATTCTTTCTGGAATAGGGCAGGTAGAAATACATGTGTTTTAGGTGCTCAGTGCCTCCAGGAGTGACTAGGGGTTCTCCTGCTGTAGTGAGAAAGGGGCTCGTGCAGTCTTCAGGCCCGGTCAGACAACGTTATAGGGAGCAATGAATAAGCCAGGTTTGGGCTGGAGAGAAGGCTTAGTGGTTAAGGAGCTTGCATGCAAAGCCAAAGGACCCAGGTTCAATTCCCCAGTACTCACATAAGGTCAGCTGCACAAGGTGGTGGTACATGCATCTGGAGTTTGTTTGCAGCAGCTAGAAGACCCAGCCCACCCATTCTCTCTCTCTCTATATATATATATATATATCTGCATCTCCCCCACCCCACTCTCTCTCAAATAAATATATTCTCAGAGCAACAGCATTCATTCAGAGGCCAAACCTGGGATGTTGACTAGAAATCAGTTCAACTTTGCTGGGCATGTAGCTCAGTGGTAAAACATTTGACTAGCATGTGCAAGGCAGGATAGAAAGACAGGGGAAATCATATGGACATGGGAAAGGAAAGGAGCCCTTCACCCTGGACTTAAGGCCTGTATGTACTGACCTTGGGAAGGGCCTCACTCTTTCTAAATCAAACATTGAGACGCTCAAACAAGACTGTTGACTTTGTTTTCAGAAAAGATATCCTACACCTGCCTACATCCTGGACATTTTATCTACTATAATCCAGCCACGTGTCTCTCTAGAACCACCGTGTGCTTTCATTTAGATTCTTTTTTTTAAATTTTTAAAAAATTTATTTATTTATTTGAGAGTGACAGACAGACACGGAGAGAAAGAGGCAATAGAGATAGATAGATAGAGAATAGGCACTCCAGGGCCTCCAGCCACTGCAAACAAACTCCAGACACGTGCACCCCCTTGTGCACCTGGTTGAGCCTTGAACTGGGGTCCTTAGGCTTCACAGGCAAGTGCCTAACCACTAAGCCATCTCTCCAGCCCTCATTTAGATTCTTTAGTAATCGTTTGAAGATAATAACCTCAAAGCCCACCAAACTCCTATAGATGACTCTCGTAAAGACCATGGAGTGGGGTTCTTCCCTGGATAAGTGAACTTAGATGTTTCTGCGACTCTCCCATGAGAAGCCCACACTCACTCTGAAACAGGTCTTACTTTTCCTTCTGATAGCTTTCTCTTAACCCTCATGCTTCAGCCGATACTAAAATATCCTTATGCAACTCCCAGCTCGGCTTCTTCAACTGGCTAGTCCTGAAATTCGTTTCTACATCAAAGCCATGAATCCTGGGTTGGCTTTAGTTGAGGTCCCCAGAAGTCCAGGGGAACTCACAGGCTGCTGAGGGTCACAGTGGGGATCTGTGCCTCCTGTCTCTGTCCCCTTCCAAATGCTGACTGTTCCATCCCCAACACTGCAAACAAAACAAGCCCCACCCCCCAAAAAAAACCCTTAGGAAAGTTCACTTAAGGGTCCTGAGGAGTCTCCCAGAGGGCAACGGATTCTTGGAAGGCCAAACGAGCAGGGCCAGCATCACATACAAGTGACTTTTTATTTATTTATTTGACAGGGAAAGAGGGAGGCAGAGAGAAAGAGAGAGAATGGGTGCACCAGGGCCTCCAGCCACTGCAAATGAACTCCAGAAGTGTGTGCCCCCTTGTGCATCTGGCTAACGTGGGTTCTGGGAAATCGAACCGGGATCCTTTGGCTTTGCAGGCTAATGCCTTAGCCACTAAGCCATCCCTCCAGCCCGCAAGTGACTTCTGATAGCACACATTTCAGAAGGGTCTGCATCTGGCTCCGTGCTCTGCTGTGCCCATCCTGAAATTCCCAATACTTTGTCAACAGAGCTAAGGCCTCCTTTCACACCGGGCTCTATGAGCCTGAATTCAGTACTCCACTGTAGACATCTCACTTGCTCCTACAACTGCTCATCAGGTGAGGTAGGGGCGGGTTCCATCCCTCCTTGAAATGAACTCGAGATTCCAAGAGGGTAAGTCCACTGTGGCAGAGCACAGCAGTAACCTGCCCAGGTCATGGGTTTCAACTTGAGGGCTACCACTGTGGGGGAGCCCACACTGTCCCTCTTTATTGCAAAAAGGGCCCGGGCTCGAGGGGACCTGGGACCAAAAACTGCAACATGCTGTTTTTCCTTCTGATAGGGGGAAGAGGGTTGTCATAGCCTCAGGAGCAGGAAGTGCTAGGTGCTACTGGTCCCTGGCCAGCAGGAACTAGGGACAACACCCACGGATCTAGGTCACAAGGCCAGTTCCACAAGTACAGTGTTCAGTTATCAAACCATTTAACAGGAGCAAACACATTTAAGGGCCAGGGTCCTCTACCTGCGGAATTCTTCCTTTCTCAACTTTTACCGAAACTTAGCAAGGGCAGGTTTGGAGAGATGGCTTAGTGATTAAGGCACTTGCCTGCAAAGCCAAAGGACCCTGGTTCCATTCCCCAGTACCCACGTGAGCCAGATGCACAAGGTGGTGCGTGTGACTGGAGTTCGTCTGCAGCGGTGGAAGGTCCTGGCGTGCTCAATTTATATTTGCCTCTTTCTCTCTCTCTCAAATAAATAACAATAATAATTTATATATGTGTATATATATGTATGTGTGTGTATATACATATATAGAGAGAGAGAGAAGGGGGGGAGACAAATTCAAAGACCAAGGGGGAGGGCCTTGGGCTGTCGTTCAGCGGTAGAAAGTTTGCTTAGCATGCATGAGGCTCTGGGTTCCATTCTTAGCACCAACACAAGAAATGAGGATGCAGAAGTCCCCACCGAGAGCAGAAAATGTGCTCACAAATGAAACACTGGCACATGCCGCCACACCACACCTTGGCTCCCTTGAATGGACTGGAAAGGTATTTCCAAGAATAACTCTGGCCCAAGCACCATTTCAGGTGCTAGAGATATGACTGTGAATACACCAGACACAAACCCTTGTCCCTGGAACCTCAAGTATTAACAGGCGAGAAGAGAATAAGCCTAACAAAGAGTGAATTCCTGTTAGATGACAGGTGCTTAAATGAAAGGGCACAAATAAGAGAGAGTAGAGGCTAGAAACCAAACCCCCCCCCCCGCCCTGTCCTTACCATGGTGTATTTTTTTCTTTGCAATTTTTAAACATGTATTTGTACATGCATGCATGCATGTGTGTGCACGTGCACGTGCCTCTATGCCCAGGGTCTCATGTCATTGCAAATAAACACTAGGTGCATGCACCACTCTGTACTTTTCTAGCTTTACATGGGTGCTAGGGAACAGAACGCAGGCCCATAGGCTTTGCAAGCATGCACCCTGAACCCCTGAGCTATCTCCCCAC
The DNA here is from genome assembly GCA_036346955.1 of Dipus sagitta. Lineage (NCBI taxonomy): Eukaryota > Metazoa > Chordata > Mammalia > Rodentia > Dipodidae > Dipus > Dipus sagitta. The sequence goes on along the minus strand of CM070777.1, from coordinate 42,015,564 downwards.
CCCACCCCCCTTACTCTGGTAATCGCATCATCTAACAATCCTACTTGTGTGCAGACACTGACAATGCCCGTTTCATAGGGTTGGGGAAACAGCAAAGTTAAGTAAGTCACAAGGTTTTATGGAAGAGCCACAGGATGCCTGATTTGTCCCTGCCCTGAACTGATGGGGGCAAGGGATGCCCTAATCAGCGTTATGCCCTGGGCAGTGCCCACCATTCTCGAAAGATCTGACAGGGTGGGGGCCCTCTAAGATTTCCCTCCCCTCCCCAAAGCTAAGGTTTGGAGCTAGCAGCCCAAAGTCTAATGCAAGCTTCCCTTGTGTGTCCTTCCAGTAGTGGGATCTCCCTTTCCTATGACTTAAAGGGAAAGATTCAAATTCCATCTCTAGTGACAAGCCATGAGATGTCAAGTGGCAGATATTCCTTGCACATCCCCACTAATGAGACGCAGCCACGCTGCGGGAATGCTTTCAGTGTTGGACCACATGCCACTTACGGAGCAATTAACAGAGGGCTGAGCGTGGTGTGACAGTGCGTGTGGTGGGACTGGTAGATCCTGAAGACGGGAAGGTGAGGAAGTTGGACCTTCCTTCACATCGAGTCCTGAGGCATTCTGGTGATGAGAACAGAGGAGAGATTTGCTGGGCACACAGTTTACCTTCCAAGGGGCAATTAGGAAGCGGTGAACTATTCTCGTTGCTTTTCAGTGAGCCCAAGCAAGTGCCTGGGGGACTTATTCCTCATTTAGCTAAGAACACATGGCACCTGGGCACTCAGGATCATCAGCATGCCCAGGTAGCCCCGGGGGCAGTGGCCCTTCAGAGCTGGGCTTTAAATATCTATGCCTAGAACAGGTTGGTGAGAGGCCAAGATGAGAGCTGGCTGACCCACCTCATTTTCCTTATTTCAACTGACCTGGTCCCCTTACCCCAACTTCCAAATGGAACCCAGCCATCCAGGAGAATGAAAGGATTATAAGTGACTCAAAAGCAGTGATTTCTTCAAAGTTCAAAAATCCCTGGAATCACGTGTGGATCAGGAAGGGGGTAGGAACCTTTACTGTCAGTCGGAGAAGGGGAGGCTTGGGGCATCCGGGAATGGATGTGTCAATAGCAGCTCTTCCAGTGTGGACACACTGCAGTATCAGGACGGCCCCTGAACTCCAGAGCTGGGGCTTTCCTGGGTCAAAGGTACCCTGCACCTGCACCTGCATGCATTGGTCTCAGGGTCCAGCTGCCTCAAAGAGCAGGAAACTGGCAAATGTTTGCCAAATGGCATCAGTGCCGAGGACAGGCTAGAAAACCACGGTCAGCTGGTCAAGAGGTCAAAGGCTGACGTACTTCTCTAGGCCTAAACCCCAGCACAACCCCCGTGTGCTGTGGGGTGACAGCAGGCTAGGGCCCTTTCTCTCTAGGCAGACTGTCACTGGGTTACTTCATCCACACTAGTAAGCGAGAGGGAGGAGGCCTGTAACACAGGCAGCCAGAATTCCTGCTGTTTGGAAGTTGGGAACACTCACAGAGAACCCCTCGGGGCACAGATGCCCTGCCTCTGAACTCCCCATTCTGTGCATAGGTATCTCATACTCTCCATTGTCCCCAATTTACAAGTGGTGAAATTGAGACTCTGGGAGGGCCCAGACACTTGCTGGGCAGCAAGGGGAGGTTTGCAACTGAAGTCTTTGCTCGTAATTTCTAGAATACATCAAGTTACTCAGGGGTGCAAGAGCCAGGATTCTAACACAGTTCCTCCAAAGCGCCGACTACCTTCTCAGCCTGGGGCCCAGCGGGGCCATTCAGAGAGTTTATCTCAAGGGAATGTCTGGTGTAGACCCCCACCAGCCCCCTTCCCTCCCCAGGCTGGCTTCCAGAATGCCTGGCCCTGGCTGCACCACAGTGTATTACGAGGTAGCAGGACCCTACCTACCAAGGCACCCAGCGGGGGTAACTGCGAAAAGCCTGGCCCCACTGCAGAGCCCTGCCCCGTCGAGGCTCCCGACCTCCTTCCCTCCCGGCACACAAGAACCAGGCTGCAGGGGAAAGGCCTCCTTGGCTGGTGGGCTGGGGTGGGGGCGGGGAGCCTGGGGCTCTGAAGACCTAAGCCTCTCCAGCTGTGGCCGGAGACGCGCTGGGACCGCCAGGCCGGCGGATCTCAGGGGTGCAGGTGGGGAGGCGCCCCCGCCACACCTGTCTGCCCGGGTGAGGTCCGCCAAAGAAGGAAGGCTCCGGGGGGAGGGGGGGAGTGGGGGGCGAGCAGGGGTGGGCTAGGAGAAAATACTGACTGGTTCCCAACAGGAGATGGGCGAGGAAATCTGGCTTGCAGGCTGGGGGAGGGGAGTGCAAGGTGTCGAGGCAGCCTGGAGAGCCGGCGCTGCGCAGAGAGGGTGCACGCGGGGTGGCGGGAGGGTGCGGGAGGGATCGGCGGCTCTGGATGGCTCAGGGCTCAGGCCGCGGGTCCCCGAGGCCCGGAGAGGCATGCACAGAAGAGAGGGAAGCTGGGGCGGGGTGGGGGGGCTCCTTGGCCTGCAGCAGGAAGGGTCCGCTCCTGCCAGACGGGGACCCGAGGCCACACTCACCTCCTGAAGTCAAAGGGCATCGTGCCGCTGCGCCTGGGGGGTGGGAGCGTGGCAGGCCAGGCGGGCCGCAGCGCCGCGTGGGTTCGAGCCCGCTGCCAACGCCTCCTCGGCCGCCCCGCCCCCGCCGGACGCCCCCAGACACTCGCCACTCGCCTCCCGCCGCCGGGAAGTGACGCTCGGCGCAGCCCATTGGACGCCGCCCGCCGCCCCCGGCCGCCCCTTCCGCCGTCCGGTTAAAGGGGCCCGAGGGCTGGGTCCCTTTAAGGATAGGGGGGGTCCTGCAGCGCAGGCTGTGAGCCCAGCTTCCCCAAGGACTCCAGTATTCCTTCTCCACTCAGTTTTCTATCCTCACTGAGGCCTGGAGCAAATCTCTCTGTCCCTCCTCCATAGTACATAGTACCTTGTTTCTTTCCTTTCCTTTCTTTCTTTCTTTTTTGCATGTGTTAAGAAAAATGCCTTTGACTTGGGAAGACCAGAGGGGGTGAGCCAGGTTCAAGGCCTTGCCTGGTATTCTTGGTTCTCAGTATAACCAAGAAGTGTACTGGTATAACTTGGTACTCAATATAACCAAGAACTGGGGGAGAAGAGTGGAGGAGACACATAGGCTTGGGTTGGCTTTAGGAATGGTTAGTTGTCCTCCCGTGTCTTCCACTCCTGCTTGTGCCTCTCTAGAAAAGTCACTGGGAGCTGTCTCCCCCCCCCCCCCGAGTGCTTTCACCATCTGCGTACCTACTCACTCACCTGGGCTTTTCCTAGCTATCAAAGTTGAAAGTTGAGCCCTGTGTGGTGGTGCACGCCTTTAATCCCAGCACTTGGGAGTAAGAGGATCACTATGAGTTCGAGGCCAGCCTGGGCTAGAGTGGAGACCTGACCTCAAATAAATAAATAAATAAAATAAACAAATTTGCAAATTGAGTACCTGGCACCCCTGGTGGGCGTTGGAGTCAACTGTCAGCTTCTAGTTTCAGTTGGAGCCCTTACCTAGGTCCAAGCAGGACATGTAGGGTAACCACAGACACACTGGTTCTACACGGTGACTCAGCCCCAGCTGACAGGGCTCATGAACCCTTGAAACCATAGGCAGGTCCCTCATCTATAAAGAGAGGGAAGCATGGGCTGGAGAGATGGCTTAGCGGTTAAGGCGCATGCCTGTGAAGCCTAAGGACCCAGGTTCGATTCCCCAGACCCCAAGTAAGCCAGATGCACGTGGTGGCACATGCATCTGGAGTTCGTTTGCAGTGGCTAGAGGCCGTGGCATGCCCATTCTCACTCTTCTCCCTCCCCCTTTCTGTCTCTAATAAGTAAATAAATAAAAATAAAACCTTTAAAAAAATATAAAGAGAGCCAGGCGTGGTGGCGCACACCTTTAATCCCAGCACACAGGAGGCAGAGGTAGGAAGATCGCTGTGAGTTCGAGGCCATCCTGAGACTACACAGTGAGTTCCAGGTCAGCCTGAGCTAGAGTGAGACCCTACCTCGAAAAACCAACAACAAAATAATAATAATAAATAAAATAATAAAAAAATCAGCAGAGGAAGGCAGGTTTGGCTAGGGCCAGTAAAACATGCTGGAGCACCACGCACCATGATCCCTTCACTTTCTTCTCCTTTTTGAACCCCCCACATTCCCCTTCTGGTCACAGCTTTGGGCTCTTGGGGAGAGGAGGAAATTTCAGTCTGTCCTGGCAGCCGGAGAGTAGCCCCTGGGCAAGGATGTGTATCAGCCCTGCGCAGGACGGAAGTTATGCGATGTGCTCATTTGAACTCATGTTCTCCCTTTTCAGAATGTGGTCCAGAGGCTATCCATGTGGGCACCACACGGAACATTCTCGTCCTCAGTCCACTAAACCAGATGTGCATTTATCATGACCTCCAAGGACAGTGAGTGCCTTGCACAGAGTCAATGCAAAGTGGGATTGACTAGCGTTGCTATTTTTGCCCAGTGTTTGGCTGGGCGCATGAAACTTGTATTTCCCAGATTCCCTTGCAGCTAAGCATGACTGTGTGCTTGAGTCTGGCCTTCGAACTGGAAGCGAGAACGTCTTCCGGTGGCTTCAGGGATGATTCGTGTATGCTCTTGGCCCTCTGTGTTCTGTTCTCATTTCACCTGCCTGCCTGGAATGTGGCGACCACCACCCTGGGCCACAGGATGGAAGCCTCACAGAGCAGGGTGACAAGATTGAAGGAGCATGGGTGGCCTCACTAAGTGGCCCCATACTTATACACAAGAGAGAAATAGATATTTATTGTATTGAAGCTACTGTTACTTGAAGTTTTGAACGCTTAAATCTGATTCTAATGCTAACCTATCTGCTCATTCTAATTACTTGACTGCTCAAACACCGTGGTTGGGGTCAGCTGTCTGCCCCCATTTGAGCGCTTACCTGGAGTCCCCTATTATCTGATCCCATGATCCCTACAGGCTTCTTTGGGGAACTGGCACACTTTGTGATTGAATTATCGGACTAGTACCGACAGCCTCAACTGGCAGGTACCTGAACGAGAGTACCTGTTTGTTCCCCACCCTGTCCCACATCCAGCCGGAACCTGCATGTGGGAGCAGGCACGGTAACACACGCGGAAGGCAGAAAGGCCATGAGGACCAGCCTTGCCGTAGGACAGAGAGAACGGGGTGGAGTGGGCACGTTAACAAGAGGCTCTGTGGGGACGGTTGATGTTGCGAAGCGAACCAGGTTGTCAGTCTCTGGTGGTCCACCCGCCCAGGAGACAGTAGGAGATGGAGCGAAGGAAATCAGATTGGATGCTGCAGTGTGAACACTCTGTGATGCCAGCTTCCAGGAGTTCTCATCTCTGGCATCCCCATCCCATTTGTGTAACAATCATCACCCGCAATGACGAGGGCTGATCTGTGTAACCAACAGGAAATTACAGAATGTATGACTCCTAAGGCTAGGTTTCAAAAGACTTTGCACCTTCTGTTTAGGCCCGCTTGAATCACTTGTTCTGGGGGAAGTCCAACTGCCGTGTCCTTTTAAAACAGTTTTTAAGTTGATTTGCACATGGGATGGGGCCGGGAGGGGGGGCGGGTGGCACCAGCAGGGGTCTCTTGCCACTGCAAATGAATGCCAAATGCTTGCATCACCTTTTGTATCTGGCTTTATGTGGATTCTAGTGAATTGAACCTAGGCTGGCACGATCTGCAAGCGATCACCTTTAACCACTGACCCATCTCCCCAGCCCCCAACTGGCATATCCTGAAGATGCTCCTAAAGGGGTCCATGTGGCCAGGACCCCAGGCCTCCTGCCAGCAGCCAGGTGAGGAAGCCACCTACCTCAGCCTAGGTCAAACCTTCAAATCTGCAACATGGACCCCGACTTTAACTCTAGCCTCAGGAGGGGGCCCTGAGCCCCAACCACTCAGTAAACTGCTCCTGAATTCCTGACCCCTAGAAACTGCATGCTAATAGGTGTGTAATCCACTGAGGTGTGGATAATGGCTTATATCAAATAGTCAATAAGGGACACACACTCTATTCTCACTCATCTGCTACCCTGCCTTCCTCTGTCTCACCTCCCCCCACCCCTCAGCTGGCAGGAGGATATAGAAAAGCACTTTGGGAATCAGATGTCTCTAGCTGGGTGGCCCAGAGGCATTGCTCAACTGGCTGGGTGTCTGGATCTGAAACAAAGGGTAATAGCTCCTTACTTGTGATAGATAGCCTCTGGGGTTGACCCAGTGACTACACCACCTGCTATTCATACCCCTGTGCCATCCCTTCCCTACCAGCATGGGCTGGACTGACTCATATCTAATGGGTGGAACACGGCAGAGAGATGGGCACAATGCTTCTGAGATTGGGTGAAAAACAATAGCAGTTTGTCTTGGACATTGAACTGAGGTCTGATGTGTCAGCTTCCTAGAGGAGGCCTGTTCTGCCCCATGGAGAAGCCTATATGAGAGCTTGCAAGCAAAGTTTCCTGGACCAGACAACATCCATGTGCGTGAGCTTGGATAGGCATCACACTCAATTCTAACTAAGCCTTAGGACATTTCAGCCCTGGTGGTGACTGGGCCTCATGAAATGCCCTGACCAGAGGTACCCAGCTCAGCTAGAGTCCCCACAAAATGGAAAATGCTTATTGTTTTAAGTCCCCAGGTTTGCACTGAACGGTGCCGCAGCCACAAGTATCCAACACATCGCCCTGCTTGTTGTGAAGAGACCGGTAGCATGTGTCCTGGCTGGCACACAGTAGGCACCCATTAAATGCTTGCTGAATCAATCAACCCATAAAGAAAAAAAAAAAAACGTCCTATCAGGAAGCAACTTCCCTGAACCCACATGCTCACTCTTTTCCACCCGCTCCTGCCAGAAACGTCATTGAAAGTTGTTTTAGGCAGGGAATGGCTGGGTCAGCTTTGTTTTTCTGTAATGGGAGACTGGTTTGTGTTCCATAGGAGTGGCTAGCTAGCTCCAGCCAGGCCCTGGCTGAAAGGAGATTAAAATACAACAACCTTTTGTCAATTCACTGGAGGACTTGAGCAACTTAGATTTCACAGCAAGGCTCTGAACACGTGACTCTTCTTCCTAACCAGAAGGTGCTTATCATTTTTTAAACAATTATTTACTAGGCACCTTTTTAAAAAAAAAACAACTTTAAATAAAGATTTTATTTTTATTTTTGAGGCAGGGTCTCAGTCTAGCCCAGACTGACCTAGAACTAATTCTATAGCCCAAGTTGGGCCTTAAACTCATAGTTATTCTTTGATTTCAGCAGCCCCCCACCCCCAGTGCTGGGATTAAAGACTCGAGCCACCACTTCCAGCCACATTTTAATTTAATTTAATTTATTTATGTACAAGCAGAGACAGATAGAGAGAATGGGCACACCAGGGGTTCCAAACACTGCAAACGAACTCCAGATGTATGCGCCACTTTGTGCATCTAACTTTACATGGGTACTGGGGAATCAAATCCGGGTTGGTAGGCTTTGCAGGCAAGTGCCTTAAACACTAAGCCATCTCTCCAGTCCCTTATTTTTATTATATGTTTATTTACTTATTTGAGAAAGATAGAATGAATGGGAATTCCAAGGCCTCTTGCCACTGCAAACGAATTCCCCTGATGTATGTACCACTTTGTGCATCTGACTTTACATAAGTGCTGGGGATTCAATCCCAAACTGGCAGGCTTTGCAGGCAAGTGACTTTAACCACTGAGCAAACTCTCTAGCCCTTATTCTTATTTTTATTGAAAAAAATTTTATACATGTACATAATGTATTTTGATCATAATCACCTCACATTCCTTTCTTTTGTTCCCCTCCCTGTGCCCTTCCACTGAACCACGTCTTCCCAACTAGTCCCTTTTCTACTTGGATGTCTTTTTTTCTCTTTGTGTATTTGTGTCACCCACCAAATTTAATTAGGATTGCCTGCATGAGCATGGGCAGGGGGTTATTTAACAGAGCACATTCAACTTGCCAGTGACTATACCCCTGTGGAAGACGTCTGCTGCTCCCCCAGCAACCATGAATGCTCACTGGACACGACCTAGTGGAAGGTTTTCTGTATGTGGAGATGACCATGATATGGCTTCTACTTCAAGAAGTAGAGAAAGAATGTGTATCAAAAGTGTGGGGCAAAAATTAAGGGCAGGAAAACATTACAGGCCATTGCCAAAGCTCTTGGTTCCCCACCAGGAATAGATGGTAAGACCCTATTGCTGAAGACTCCGCATGCTTGGGCTGCAAGGTCACTGAGAAATCCTGCTGGAGCTGAGCTAAAAACCTCCTCCATGTAGACCAGCTGACAGAAAGCTGGAAAAAGCTATGCTGCATGTAGCCCTATGGGAGACAGAGAAGTCATCAGTGATGATAAACAACAGTGGACACTGCAAGTCTTAAGTCTGGCCAGCCAGGCCAAATGAGCCAAAGGGTGCAATAGTGGCATGCCTGTTGTAGGAGAAAAACAACCACTCACTCAATTGGACTGGAGGCTCGCACCATGGGAGGGAATATATGCCTGGTACTGAAAACCTACGACCAAGGAGATCATGAGCCCCAAGGGTGTAACGCCTGCTGGTGTCTGGCAAAATGCATATATTATGCTCACCAGACTTCCCAGTAAGCACTTCTCTTACTGTCCATACTCATATATTAATGCTACTCTCACTTTTGGATTAGAGAAGTTTCTATTTTCAGATGGCAGTGACCTCTGGGATGACTCAAAAGGCACCATGGTGCTGAGAAGAAGTGACAAAGGAGTGCTCAGCACTGAAACATCTCTATCACACCCTCCAAGGCTCAGGGTCCACTGTGGAAGAGGTGGAGGAAAGAATGTAAGAGTCAAAGGAAGGGTAGGACTGCTTACAATTGCCCTCTTCCTGACACAAAATGACCTGAATATCCAAGACCTCGCAATGTCTGGTATTCCCTACACAGGACCCTCATAATAGGAGGAAAAGATGATGACATCAAAATAAAAGACTAATGGAGAGGGGGAGGGGCTATGATGAAGAGTGGATTTGTGAAGGGGAAGCGGGGGGGATTATAATGGTTTATTGTTTATAATTATGGAAGTTGTCAATAGAAAAAAGTTTTAAAAAGACACAAGTACAATAATAATAATAAAAGAAAAATATTAAGGGCAGGGTACCAATGTCAAGTCCAGCTGTGAGTGGTAAAGGAAGTTCAATGGACTGGGTGTCCCAGGAGTGGTAATTACCTTCTCATTGCTAGGACAAAACACCCAACCAGACAGAGCTTATGTGAAGAAAGGGTTTATTTCAGGTTATAGTCTTATTATTATTATTATTATTTGAGAGAGGGAAAGAGGCTGTGTGTGTGTGTGTGTGAGAGAGAGAGAGAGAGAGAGAGAGAGAGAATGGGTATGCCAGAGCTTCCAGCCACTGCAAATGAACCCCAGATGCATGTGCCACCTTGTGCATCTGGCTTTCATGGGTCCTGCGGCCTCAAACTGAGGTCTTCTGGCTTTGCAGCCAAACGCCTTAACTGCTAAGCCATCTCTCCAGCCCCGTCAGGTTGTAATCTTCAGAGGAGGTTTCATCATGGTGGAGAAGGCAGGGCAGAGCAGAGCAGAGGCTGGGCAACACATTTCTGCAGCAGCTGGAAGAAAACAGCAAGAGAATGAACTAGCGAGCTCTGATAAGCTGGGCTAATAGACCTCGAGGTCTGCCCACAGTGACACACCTCCTCCAGCAAGGCTCCACCTCCCAAATGTCTACCAGCTTGGACCAAGCATTCAAAATACCTGAGACTGGGCTGGAGAGATGGCTTAGCCATTAAGGCACTTGCCTGCAAAGCCTAAGGACCCAGATTCGACTCCTCAAAACCCACATAAGCCAGACGCACTAGGTCACGCATGCACACAAGGTGGCGCACATGTCTAGAGTTCAATTGCAGTGGCTGGAGGCCCTGGCATGCCAATTCTCCCCCCCCCCTCATAAAAAATACTTGAGGCTATGGGGGACATTTTACATTCAAACCACCATAGGTTGGGAGTCCCTAATTCTAGCCATGGGGATGAGGTGGTCTGAACCATAGATACCATGTCAACTCAGTTCACGCTGTCCATTGGCAGGAGAGAGAGAAGGGGATGGAGCTGAGGGTGAGGGAAAGAGAGGTAGCTATGGATTTCCAGCACAGCTAAATCCAGGTGCTTCAACAGTTATATCAGGAATGTCTCTCCCTATCCCCAGGTTCATTGCTTTTCTTCTGGCTACATCTTGAGATGGGCTGTCCTGTGTGCTGGCAGAATATAGCTCCAAGCTGACATTTTCCCAGCCAGCAGCTCCCACAAATCAAGACTGCCTCTTTCCTAAAAGGTGTTTTTTTTTTTTTTTTTTGCTGACCCTTAAAGGCTTGGCTTAGGTCACATCCCTTGAACAGTGGCTTCTAGGGACTGGACATCCTGACTGAACAGACCTAGGCTAACCAGGGCTGGGGATAGAGTCAATCTCACCCTGCGTGCAGACACGGAATTAGGTGGGAGTACAGGAGTTCCCTAAGGCAAAGTCCAAGCAGTGTTTCCAGACACGGTAGAGATCATATCAGAAGGTTAAAACATCAAGTTATCAGGGATAGGAAGTTAGGGAAGGCTTCCAGGAAGAGTATGATCCAAGACAGGAAGTACAAGTCAGAACTGGTCACTAGGAGAGAGGCAAGTTGAATGTATTAGTTACCTAGTGCTGCATAACAAATTACTCCGAACTGAAAGCTTTAAAACAGCATGCGCAGTGCCTAGGGATCAGGAATCTGGGGGCAGCTTAGCTGGGGTGGTGCCGATTCAGTCAGGACTGCAATCCTAGGGCTGGAGAGACGGCTCAGCAGTTAAAGGTGATTGCTTGCAAAGTCTCATGGCTGGGTTCAATTTCCTGGAACCCATGTAAAGCTGGATGCACAAAGTGGTGAATGGTGAGTGTGTCTGAGTTTGTTTGCAGTGGCAATGAGCCCTTGTGTGCCCATACATACTCTCTCCCTCTTTCTCTCTCTCATTTTTTTTTCCAATATAGTATCCCTCTAGCTCAGGCTGACCTGGAATTCACTATGTAGTCTCAGGGTGGCCTCGAACTCAGGGCGATCCTCCTACCTCTGCCTCCCAAGTGCTGGGATTAAATGCATGTGCTACCATGCCTGGCTTTTAATCTCATTTTATTTATTTGAGAGAGAGAAGACTAGAGAGGGAGAGAAAGAGAAAAATGGGTGCACCAAGGCATCCAGCCTCTGCAAACAGACTCTAGACTCATGTTCCACCTTGTGCATCAGGCATACATGGGTCCTGGGGAATCAAATCTGAGTCCTTTGGCTTTGCAGGCAAGCACCTTAACCGCTAAGCCATCTCTGCAGCCTATCTCATTTTTTTCAAAGACTTCAGTCCTAAGGCAACTGGAACCCAAGGAGCTCAGCCACCTCCTTTTCCTCCCCTGCATAGGCCTCTGCAGGATTCTGTTAACATTGCTACCCCTAGTGTAATTGAAGAGAGAGAGAGCCCACAGGTTCATGTTTTGAACCCTTGGATCCCACCCTGTAGTGCTATTTTAAAGGCTGTAGAGCCTTTATGAGGGAGGTGGGTCCTGGCTGGTGGAAGTAGGTTACTAGGGTCAGGCCTTTGATGTTGAAACCCACTCGTGGTTCTGATCCCAAGCTCCTTGTTTGCCAGCACTGTGCCTTCTCCACCATGATGGACTGTAACCCTCTGACACCGTGAGCCAAAGTAAATCCTTCCTCCGTTAAGTTGCTTCTGTCAGCTGTTTGGTCTCAGAAACGACTTGCAGATTCTCCCAGGTCTGGCTGCATTGCATGCTGTGTAAGGAAGGTGAAGCATGGCTGGTAGGAGAGAGAAGAGCACAGCAGTAGTCTGAGCTAACTTCAACTTGGGTTCACTTCCTCAGCACCCATGTATAGCTGGACACAAGAAGTGGTGCATGTGTCTGCAGGGCAAGAGACACACATGGCAAATAAAGATATTATTTCTCAAAAAAGAACTCAAGATTTCCTGAGTAATCAGATGATGAGAAGATGTGCTTGTTCTCCTGAGTAGTGAGTAAATAGAATTCTGCTGTGAAGTGGCTTCCTTTAGGGGACATAGCCCAAGGCAGGGCAGATTCATCAGCCCTGTCAGACATTTGACTCATATTTGCTTCTTAGGTTGTCCACATAAAGCCAGAGTCTTTCTAACCACCTCATGCAGCCACTACCACCACCATATCTGCCTCATATAGCCCCCTCCATAATCTACCTACGCCAGCTGTCACCTAACAGGCATCGCTCTTCTGCTCTGGCCGGGGAGGACTGTCACCATGCCTCAGGCTCAATAGGACCACTCCTGCCTCGGGGACTTTGCACAGCTACCTTGATTGAGTGCCATCTTCCAGGCTGTTTATTTTTATTTACTTATTTGAGAAAGAGGCAGAGAGAGAGTGAGAGAGGGAAAGAGAGAGACAGAATGGGCATGCCAGGGTATCCAGTCTCTGCAAACGAACTCCAAATGTATGTACCACCTTGTGCAGATATCTGGCTTATATGGGTCCTAAGGAATCGAACCTGGGTCCTTTGGCTTTGCAGACAAGTTCCTTAACTGCTAAGCCATCACTCCAGCCCCTCCAGGCTATTTGAAGTCTGAAACCATGACAAAAATATAGCATGGGGCCAGAGACATAGCTTAGGTGTTAAGGTGCTTGCCTGAGAAGCCTAAAGACCCATGTTTGACTCTCTAGATCCCACGTAAGCCAGACGCACAAAGGTGAGGCAAGCAGAAGGTTGCACATGCCCACTAGGTGGCATAAGTATCTGGAGTTCAATTTCAGTGGCTGTGGCCCTGGTGTGGCAATTCTCTCTCCCTCAGTCTGTCTGTCTCTCTCTCAAAAATATATATAGCACGGGACTAAACAGTAATGTCAAATGTATTGAGTGTTTATACAGCTTGGCAGTGCACTGGGTTTGTCATTATTGTCACCACAAACTCATGAGGAATGTGTGATGTACACTACCACATGGATTATGATGTCACTGGAGAAATTTTTCAGCTCCATCATCAACTGAGGACATCATGTTCTCATATGCAGTTCATTTTCACTCAAAATGTTATGAACACAGATATGTTGGGAGTCAAGTCCTGATGCTGGAGATAGGAGTTACAAACAGGGCATAGGGGACGCCCTAGGAGAGACCAGGCACCTTTGAGTTGGGATTGGAGCTTTCTGTTAGTCAGCTTTCCTTCACGATAACAAATGCCTGAGATGATCAACTTACGAAGAGAAAACAGGGGTTGGGAAGTTGGCTCAGCAGTTAAAGGTAATTGCTTGCAAAGCCTGGCGGCCCCGGTTTGATTCCCCAGTACCCATGTGAAGGCAGATGCACAACTTGGCATCTTTCTCTTCTCTCTCTCTCTTACAAGTAAATGAATAAATAAAATATTTGAAAGAAAAAACATTTATTTTGGGTTAAGTTTTAGAAGTTCCTTATGTCTACAGTCAGTTGGCCTTATTGATTTTGTGCTTGTGGCAAAGTAGTGTGGTATGACATGAGAGCCTAGGGCAGAGCAAACCTGCTCATATTGTCATGGCAAGAAAAAACCAGGAATGATGGGCTGGAGAGGCGGCTCAGCAGTTAAAGGCACTCGCTTGCAAAGCCTGAGGGCCTAGGTTTAATTTCCCCAGTACCTGCATAAAGCCAGATGCACAAAGGGGCACACGTGTCTGGAGTTCATTAGCAGTGCAAGAGGCTCTTTCTCTTACTCTCTCGCTCTGTGTCTTCTTGCAAACAAATAAATAAAAATATTTAAAAGAAGAAGAAAAAAAAAGCAGGAAGGAAGCCAGGCGTGGTGGCACACGCCTTTAATCTCAGCACTCAGAAGGCAGAGGTAGGAGGATCACCGTGACTTTGAGGCCAACCTGTAACTACATAATGAATTCCAGGTCAGCCTGAGCTAGAGCAAGACCCTACCTCAGGAAAAAACAAACAAGCAAACAAACAAAAAACACGAAGGAGACAGGGCACTTGAGGACTGTTAGTCTAGCCCACTGTGTGTTCAGAGCCAGCTCCCCTTCTGCTGTGGATATGTGAAGTTGTAGGCCAGCTGCTATGCCTTTTCTACCATGATGAGATCCCCCTTGAAACTGTAAGCCTGAAATAAACCCTTTTCTCTAATGAGCTATTTCTGGTCTGTTATTTTGTCCCAGCATAATTGCTGGAACCTCCCATTGGGCTCCACTTGCAGAATGCAAGACTTCAACACATGAGCTGTTGGAGGACATTCCAACTAACTGCTGAGGTTTTGATGTGAATGTATGGATTTTAATATGTGCACAGATAGAGCAATGGATGGGTGGATAGATAATCTCTTTTCAGCCTTTTGGCTAAGATCAGTTGTGGATAGATGGATAGACAGGTGTGTGTGTGTGTGTGTGTGTGTGTGTGTGTGCGCGCGCGCATGCTCCATAGTTCTGTTGTCTGGCTGGGAAGGGCTCAAAGCAATGACATACTTAGCTGTCCAGATCTTGGTTCCTAAATACCAGTCTCCACTAACTATGAGCAGAGGCCTTTGGACAAGAAGTCAACACTCACACTAGGACAGGAAAAGTACCAGTTGAGTCTGGAGCTCCAGGCATGATGGCAACATGTCAAAAGGACCCAGGAGTCAGATGGAAGGAGAACCCAGTGGCCAAGTCTGGGATAATTTCAACACGAAAACTGATCACGTGGGCTGGAGAGATGGCTCAGCAGTTAAGGCATTTGCCTGCCAAGCCTATTGACCTGGGTTCAAAACCCCACTACCCACTAAGCCAGATGCACAGAGTGGCACATGCATCTGGAGTTCGTTTGCAGTGACTGGAGGCCCCGGTATGTCCATTCTCTCTCTCTTTCTCTCTCTCTCCCTCCCTCCCTCTCTCTGTGTCTCTCTGGCTGCAAATAAATAAAAATGAATAAAAATACTGATCATGATTATCATGGGTGACACATGTAAGAAATAAAGCTGTGTCAATTTGGAGTGCGAAAGATAAAGAACTATATAAACATGAGGGCGAAGCCCTTCCTCAGGGTGCCAGTGAGCAAGCATGGAAACAAGGGTGCAGTTACAAGCCCCCCCCCCCAATTTGCCACCGCTGCATAACAGATGCAGGTGAGACTCATTGACAGCGGCACTGCGGAGGTCCGTCTGCACAGGGGCCCTGGCAGGCACTCTTCTGGTCTCTTCCTCTTACTAGGAGAGAAAACTACTCCAGCTTAACCCAAGGCCTTGAAAAGGTGATTTAGCCATTGTGGTGGTTTGAATGGATGCCCCCCCAATAGATTCAGTTTTATTAAAGCTTCTTAGATGTCCAGCTGTCTGGATGGAAGAGGTGTCACTGTGGGTGGCTCCTAGGATCCAGCCCTGAGGTGTTTTTTTTTTGGGGGGGGGGTTGGATCTAAAATTCTAGCCTAAAGGTATGCAGAGTGCTTGAGCTCTGCCTGGGTTTCTGGCATGTTCTCGCTAATGGTGGTATTTCTCTCTGTGTGGATCTCTGCAAGGGGACCAGCTTCTTCCACCATTATGGAACTTCCCCTCAATCTGTAAGCTTCAAATAAACTCCCTTCCTCCCATAACTGTGTCTGATTTGGACGCCCATCCCAGCAATTTGAAGCTGACTGTGATGACAGCCATCTACGTAGTGAATCCTTCATGCCTGGAAGTCTTGTCCACCTGGGAGCCTGCAGTGAGGGTGACTCTCCTCTGCTTATGTTCTGCACAGTGCCAGCCACACAGTATTCCTTGAGTGATATCAGCTGGTCCCCATAGCATGTTCATGGAGAGGGGGTGTGCAGCCCTTCCTACAACAGTGGAGCACACATGTACATGTGTATGTGTGCACATGCGTGTGTATGTGCACACAGTGTTTCCATTTATGTTAATTGGTCCCGTGTTCTCCACAGCCCCTGAGAGAAGTTCTAACCCGTTCAATGCAATTGCATTCGACTGTTTTCCAACCCCCACCTTCTGCCTCCTCATCGTCCTCACTGGGTCTTCAAATCCTAGGATGTTTCCCTCGCAAGGTACAATTCAGTTTTGACTCTTGCTTGAGACCCAGTTGTTGGGACTGTAACTTTTCTTGGTTTTTCAAGGTAGGGTTTCACTCTAGCCCAGGCTGACCTGGAATTCTTTATGGCCTCAAACTCACAGCGATCCTCCTACCTCTGCCTCCCGAGTACTGGGATTAAAGGTGTGTGCCACCACGCCTGGCTTTCTTCCCTGATACTTTAAGGGCTCACTGGACTCCTGCTGTGTTATCTCATGACGCAATGTGCTTTGGGCTTTTGATATAGGAATTTGGGGAGTTCTTCACCAATGTACCAATACAGTGTGCCAATGCACCAATCATTTTGGGGTGTCTTCAGATTTTTGTCTTATGATTTTAAGAATGACATCCACTGACAAGAGAATAAGGTTGAGAAAGATTTTTAAAGGTGTTTTAATTTTTTTTTAATTTATTTGGCAGAGAAAGAGGGAGAGAGAGAAAGAGAGAGGGGAAGAATGAATGGGCATGCCAGGGCCTTAAGCCACTGCAAATGTACTCCAGATGTATGTGCCCTCTTGTGCATCTGGTTAAAATGGGTCCTGGGAAATCGAACCTGGGACCTTTGGCTTTGCAGGCAAACACCTTAGCTGCTAAGCCATCCCTCCAGCCCCAGAAAGACTTTATTATAGCTTAGAGTTCTAACATGGAGAGCTTTAAGAGAATGGGGGGTTGAAGGGAAGGAAGGAAGATACAATTCTTGCTCAAGGAAGCAAGAGGGGGTTTCAAAAGCCCACCTCAAGAGTCAGGTTGGGTTTTTTTTTAATGAGCTCCATGGATGAGTGGCTGGTTTAGCTAGTCTAGTCCTGACACCAGGAGTCTCGGGTCAGGATTTCTGGAAAAGGGTACTCTTCCCAGAAATCTTTAAAAATATATTTATTTATTTGTTTGTAAGGAGAGAGAGAGAGAGAGAGATTGGGCATGCCAGAGACTCCAGCCATTGCAAATGAACTCCATACTCATGCACCATTTTGTGCATCTGGTTTTACATGGGTACTGGGGAATTGAACTCCAGTTGTTAGGTTTTGCAGGCAAGCACCTTAACCACTGAACCATCTCTCCAGCCCTTCCAAGAAATCTTAATTCTCTAGGAAGCGCCTTCTCAGAAGGAAGTGGAAGGACTTCCTAAGTGGGCAGAGATCAGGAAAGGCCAGAACTTTCTGCCATTTCTGACCTGTAGTAAAGTGTAACAACCTACATGTTCCCTTAAAGACCCAAGGACAATTCTCACATTTAGTGGAAGAAGAAGGCTATTCATTTTGGGGTCCTGTCACCCCTAAACTGCCTCTCTGTGTAGGCCTTGCATTCAACCCCATTCCAGTCTGTTTGCTCCTGTGGCAAGGAGTATGGCCGTGGGAAGGTCCTGAGCCATTGTGGACCCCCGTTTGCTCATTGTTAGCCTGGGGTCAGCGATGGCTCCAGTGGAGGTCTGGGGCCTAGTCTGGAATACGGCTCACAGTCTCCACTCAAGGAAATGGCCCCATTACTTGCAGAGCTCCGGGGGAAGTTAATATACAAAGGTGGTGGCATCTGGACCACATGGAGGGAACATGTGTTTCACATCGACACTAATCCTCTGGCCCGTGGGGTGTGGACATTCCTTCTCCACTTCTCAAGGGTTCAGAGGCTCACACTCATGCATGGTCCCACCCAGGGAGCGATAACCATGGCCTGCAGCATCGGCTCAGCTCCAGGCTCACGTAGGCTGTGGTGACTAAGTTGCCATCTGCTTACCTTCATATCTTTTCTGACCTGACCTGGAGCTCACCTGGCCCTTCTTATTCTGTTGTCTAGCAGCCTGGTTGGGTAGGGGTGGGGCCGGTTTTTACATTTTCCGGCAGGCTCTGTGCCCACCCCAACCCCCATGTCCCTCCTTCCTTTCCAGTTCCTTGGCTGGGCAGGGAGGAGCTGTCTGGGTTCATGTGGCCCAAGCATGTGTGTGTGTGTGTGTGTGTGTGTGTGTCACTGTGTCACTGTGTCACAGTGCATGGCACAGTGTTCTGGCAGCGCTGACGTCCAGGGACAAGTGGCTGTGCCCTCCCTAGCTGATGGCTTCTGGGCTTCCTCAGGGTGCGACATGAGTCTGAGTTCCACTGAGGAGGAAACAGAAAGGCTTTTCTCTCAGAGGAAAGGGGATTTGGTGACTCTGAAGCAAGTCACCACCCTCCCCATGAGTCTCTTCACCTGTTAAGCTGAGGCTCGGGAGGGGTGGAGGTCCTTCTTCCTTCTCTCCCTCCCTTCTCTCCTTCCTTCCTTCGCAGGTCAGTGAGAAGCAGCCAGTGACCAGGTAGGAGGGGCTCTTTCACTCCAGGTCGCCCACCGATGATTGACACAAACAAGTGCAGTAGCAAGTCCGTTCCTGGCACCTCCAGCCGGCTCCCAACTGTCAGGGTGTCTCTCATGGAGAGAGGCCACATGATGACGTGGCTCACTGTAACCCCCAAAGCTGCTGGATGCAAAGTGAGGTCAAAGGCACGAGAGAAAAACTTCAAGGTCAGAGTCTAGAAACCTAAGCTAAGCCCAGTCTATTCCTGCCTGGGTCAGGGTTACCTCAGGACGGTTCCATTCCCCCTCTAGTTTCAGTCTTTCCTTTGTTCGTTCGTTCCTTCCTTCCTTCCTTCCTTCCTTCCTTCCTTCCTTCCTTCCTTCCTTCCTTCCCTCCTTCCCTCTATTTCTAACTTCCTCCCTCCCTCCCAACCTCTCTCCTTCTCTCCCTCCCAAACTCTCTCCCTCTCTCCCTCCCTCCTCCCCTCTTCATTTTTCAAGATTGACCTAGAACTCACGCTGTAGCTTTAGGCTGGCGATCCTCCTACCTCAGCCTCTCAAGTGCCGAGACAAGGTGGTCATAAGCCCCGGCTGGCTCTCAGTTTCTTCCTCTGCAAAATGGAGTGAGTGTTCATTTCAGCTGGTGGTCCCTCGGGGAGAGTCGGGGAAGACTCTATGAATGATGCTTTGAATCTGGGTCTGGCTGGCTCTCAAGTCATATCCTGTCTTCTGGGTTTCATGGGCCTCGCTGAAGGGAGAGGGATTAGGAATAGTGATCAAAGCCTCTCCTTGCTTTGTAAATGCATTCCCTGCTCTCTGCGCATTTGTCTTCCTTAATAAACAAATACATTTTTAGCAGCTTCCGATGTGAGTTAAGCTCAAGAAATCCTCTCCTCCAACCCCCGCCCCACACACAGCTCCAGGAAGTGTTTTAGGGGTTATGTAGACAGGATATAGACATCAACCATATCCTGCCTGCAGAAGACTACCGCCCCTCATTGTTCAAGGCTGGACTCATTGGGGGCCCATTGTTACCCCTGCCCCACCCCTCAGAGTCACCCATAACAAGAACTCAGCCCTTCCATCAGAGCTCTGAAAAGAGAATCTGCTTTTGTGAAATACATTTTTCGTTTCACTAATAATTTAACTAAAGGAATGCTAATTATTTAATTTTTAACATGACATATTTGGAAAGACATTCAAACAGGAGAAAGAGTCCACCAAGTCCACCACAGAATGTGTAACCTCCTGTGCCCATCCCTGCCTCTGGCCCAGGTCATCACTTGGTGATGGCTTCATTCATTTCATTGGGATTTTTGGTATGCCAAGCGGGAGGGGGGGCCATACACAGCCCTTCGCCGCCCATATGTGTGGGTGAGGCCGGGGGGGGGGGCGTGACAGTGGTAGGCAGGGCACTCTGCGCTTCCCCTGACCATATGTTCTGGATAGAGACCTGAGTGAGAATTTTCCAAGGTGTTGAAGGTCTACCAGAGGGTCAGAGGGAGGCTGGAGCCCCTAGTTCAGTCTCCCTGGAGGTTTCCAGGGGCACTGAAGCCTTCAGAATAGAAATCACCATGAGAGCCCTTTAACCTACTTCCACAAATTGCAGCGGACCTGTCAGAAAAGGGCTTCTAAAATATTTATCCAATGACACAATGGGCCAAAAATAGCTCTTGCTTGGGTTGGAATTAGGGTCAACTAGGAAATGGACCTGTAGGAATACCAGGTTTTACTGCGTAAGCAAGCGTGCACAGAGAAGAGAACATTGACCCAACACCTACTCACTATCAAGAACTTTTTGTAGCTTGTTTTCCAAGTTAATTTGTTAAGTGCATAAGTCATGGAGGAATCTATTTATTTGCTTGTAAAAATGAAGCCTTTACATATAACCGCTAAATCCTATGGTCTACCACTCCAACCTTAGTTTTTATATTCCCTATGAGAACCCTAATTTGAATTTGGTGTGAATCCTTACATACTTTTTCTCTGTATTTTATATACATGCATGTTTTGGTTAATTTTTTAAAAAAATATTATTTATTTATTTATGAGAGAGAAAGAACGGGTGTGCCAGGGCCTCTAGCCACTGCAAGCGAACTCCAGGTGCATGCACCACCTTGTGCATCTGGCTTTATGTAGGTACTGGGGAATTGAACCTGGGTCCTTTGGTTTTGTCAGCTGCTAAGTCATCTCTCTAGCCCCCTTTCCTGTCTTTTTATTTTTCAAGGTAAGGTTTCACTCTAGCTCAGGCTGACCTGGAATTCACTCTGTAGTCTCAGGGTGGCCTCAAACTCATGGCGATCTTTCTACCTCTGCCTCCCAAGGGCTGGGATTAAAGGCGTGTGCCACCATGTCTGGTTTTTCCTGTCTTTCTTGTTGCTTCCTGGACACCATGGTGTCAATTCATTCCTGCCATGATATGCCACTACAGGTCCAAAGCAACAAGGCCAAGTAACCATGTACTGAACCCTCTGAAACCATGAGCCAAAATAAACCTTTCCAACTCCTAAGTTGTTTAAGTCAGTAGGCTGACATAGCCTTTTAACTAGCCTGCCTGTGGCTGGCCTGTGCTGTCATCAGAGCGCAGATTGGTCATGATGGAAAGGACCCATTTACACCTCCCTTCCTAGTTAAAAATGCCTCTATGGCTTCCCAGTGCCTAAGCAATATAGGCTAAGTCCCTGCATGTCATAAAAAAGAATCTTATTTTTAAAAATATTTTTATTATTTATTTGCAAGTAGAGAGAGATGAAAGAAGAGAGGCGGAGAGAATGAGCATGGCAGGGCCTCCAGCTGCTGCAAACGAACTCCAGATGCGTGTGCCGCTTGTGCATCTGGCTTCACATAGGCACTGGGGAATCGAACCTGGGTCGTTAGGCTTTGCAAGCAAGTACCTTAACTGCCAAGCCATTTTTTTTCCCAGCCCTAAGAAAGAATCCTCTAGATATGGCTCCTGTTAATTTCTCCAGCCTCATCTGGCCATGGCCAAGCTCGACTTGGTAGCCATAGTTCCAAAAAGACAAGAAAGACAAAATAAAATAAAACAAAACAGTCTCTGCCTCTGACACACACACACACACACACACACACACACACACACACACACACACATCCACATGCAATACAAACAAGCCCCAGCCTAGGGTTCCCTTCATGCCAAGCTTTAGGAAGCCCACTTTGCCTGGACCGAACATCTCCTTGTTCAAAACCCTCTTAAACGAGGCAAGCGCTACCTCCTTCTGGTCGTCCTTCCTCTTGCCCCAGCGGGGTGGCATGCCTCTCCTCTGCGGCTTACAGTGTCTTACACATTGCCATTCCACCTGCCTCCGCCTTTGAGGAAGGTCGCTGCCCCTCCACCTGTGTCTCAAAGGCCTGTACAGACCTTGGGTGGCCCCAGAATGAGGGAGTTCGTGATCTTGTGGGGAGTTCGGGGCTGCTGGGAGGACAAGATGACGGTGCCGGCAAGAGAAACCTTGAGCAAAAGGCGGCCACACTTCCCAGACTCTTTCGGACCATACTTTCTTAAAAGTTTTGTTGTTGTTCATTTTTATTTATTTATTTGAGAGAGAGAGAGAGAGAGAGAGAATGGGCGCACCAGGGCCTCCAGCCACTGCAAACGAACTCCAGATGCGTGCGCCCCCTTGTGCATCTGGCTAACGTGGGTCCTGGGGAATCGAGCCTCGAACCGGGGTCCTTAGGCTTCACAGGCAAGCGCTTAACCGCTTAGCCATCTCTCCAGCCCAGGACCATACTTTCTTAAGCCGTTTTCCAGCTCCACCATTGCTCTAATCTCCATTATGCTCCCCTTTCTCTTCTCCTTCATCTGTCCTTGGAGGCTGTTCAGAGAGATTCATACCAAGGTTGTCTTCTGATGTCAGTCCTGCCAAGTGCTGCCTACACATCTCCTTGGTCGTAGCCGCAATTTCTAAAGGGCACCTGAAACCTCTGCCCACTCCTGAAACTGGCAGGGATTTCCTGAGAAGAAGGACTGGGGAATTGGATTTGTGGAGGAATAGTCATCTCTTAAGAAAATAAACTGCAGTACCTCCAAGTAGTACTTTGCCTTGAACTCCAGGGTCAACTCTTGTTACTGGCAGAACTGGGGGAAGCCCAGAGCATCTACCCATCTCCTCCCACTTCCCTTTTCTCTGAATAAATCTGAGGGAAACACTCTTTTCATTTCTTTTTTCCCCTTTAATATAATTTGATACTTCTTTCCTATAAATTTTCTGAAGGGTGTTTTAAAAGGACAGAAAGAGAATTAAAGTCTACTGTGACATCATTATATTCAAAGTCCTTCCTACATATGGTATTTTTTGTTGTTTTTTTTTTGAGGTAGGAGCTCGCTCTAGCTCAGGCTGACCTGGAATTCACTACGTTGTCTTAGGGTGGCCTTGAACTCACAGTGATCCTCCCTAATGCTGGGATTAAAGGCGTGTACCACCACACATGGCTCAGGATTTTTTTTTTGTTTTTAATTTTGAGGCTAGGTCTCACTCTAGCCAAGGTTGACCTGGAACTTACTCTATAGCCTAGGCTGGCCACGGAACTCACAACTATCCTCCTACTTCAGCCTCCTGAGTGCTAGGATTAAAGGTGTGAGTCACAACTGGCTATATATGGGATTTTAAAAGAAGTAATGCATTATGCATGTATCAAAAGTGTATGTGACACATGTATACGAGATGAATATCTATCTACACAGTGATCACCAACACTTCAGAAGCCCCCATACTCATCACTGATCATGTGTCTGCCTCCAAACCCACACAGAGGGAGCCTCCAGCTTGAATTTTAGTCGAACAATTCCTTTGCTCTTGTTTAGAATTTTACTGTATGTACATATGTATGTGTGTGTGTGTGCATATGTATATATACACACACAGTATAATGCTATAATGTTTTGACCTTTATATGATTGGAAAGTGTGTAACTTGCCATTATTGACATGTAGGTATAGATATGCCTTCACTTCTTAAAATTATTTTATTTGTTTGAGAGAAGGAGACAAAGACAGAAGAAAGGGAACAGGCATGCAAAGGCCTCTTGCTACTGCAAACAAACTCCAATAGCATGTATCGTTTTGTGCATCTGGCTTTACATGGGTACTGGGGACTTGAACCCCAGGCCAACAGGTTTTGCAAGCGAACACCTTTAACTCCTGAGCCGTCTCTCCTGCCCAAGCTGCCTCCTTCTTCTTCTTTTTCTCTACTACACAGTGGCTAAACTGTATCCTGATTTTTATCTCCTCTTGCTGATGTACATGTGGGTGGTTTCTAGGGATTTTTTGGTGTGTACGTAGTATATGCGTGTGTGGGTGTGTACGTGCAGTGCAGATGTGTGTGTTCCATACACATGCATGCAGAGGCCAGAGGAGGATATCTGGTGTCCTCCTCTATCACCCACCCACCTGATTTTCTTCAGTGTCCCTCAATGAACCCGGAGCTGCTGTTTGTTGGTTAGACTGGCTGACCAGTGAGCCCCAGCCTTTCTCCTGCCCCCACTGCCTCTGTGCTGGGGTTACATGCATGTGCAGCCACATCCAGTTTTTATTTTGTTTGTTTGTTTGTTTTTGTTTTTTTCTTTTTCTGGTTTTCAAGGTAGGGTCTCACTCTAGCCCAGGCTGACCTGGAATTCACTACCTCTGCCTCCTGAGTGCTGGCATTAAAGGCGGGTGCCACCACACCCGGATCACATTGAGTTTTTCATGTGAGTGCTGGGGATCAAACTCAGGTCCTCGTGCTTGTACAGCAAGCGTTCTTGCCTACTGAGCCATCTCCCCAATTCATGTAGGGTTTTCTTTTCATCTTTAAAACAATTGATTAAACGCGATGATTAATGGCACATTTTATTTGAGGCAAATATATGTAGCATGCATTTTGCTTTTCAAATTTTTTTCTTTTTGGTTTTTTAAGGTAGTCTCTCACTCTAGCCCAGGCTGACCAGGAGTTCACTCTGTAGTCTTAGGGTGGCCTCTATCAAACTCATAGCAATTCTCCTACCTCTGCCTCCCTAGTGCTGGGATTAAAGTCATGCACCATCATGCCTGGCTTCAAAGCCTTTTTGTTTTAAATTTTTTGTTAGTTATTGTGTGTATGTGTGTGTGTGTATGTGTGCACGTGTGCGTGTGCACATGATGCTGTGAATCCCACTGATTTTTTTTTTAATTTTAGAGAGAGAGAGAGAATTGGCGCCCCACTGAAATCGAACTCCAGACGCTTGCACCACCTAGTGGGCATGTGCGACCTTGCGCTTGCCTCACCTTTGTGTGTCTGGCTAATGTGGGATCTGGAGAGGCAAATATGGGTCCTTAGGCTTTGCAGGCAAACGCCTTAACCTCTAAGCCATCTCTCCAGCCCCCCACTGATTCTTTTGTCTCTGCTTCCCACAAAGCAGGCGTTACAGGTGCTTGTGGCCATGTCCAGCTTCTTTCATGGGTATCGGGGAATCGAACTCAGGTGCTCTCAGGCCCCATGCATGTGTGCTTACCTTCTGAGCCAGCTCTCCAATCCTCTCCTTTCAATTCTTTTAAGTATATACTAAAAGTGGAATTTCTAGATACACAATAATTTTAATTTTTTTGAGACTCACCATACAATTTTCTAGAGAAACTGAATTATGTTATCATCTTGGCATACTGCTCAAAGGATCCAATTTTTCAATACCTTATCATTTTCTGTTTTTTTTTTTTTTGCCATTCTAGTATGTGTGAGGTGATTTCAGGACTTTCTTTTATGCAAGAGAGAGAGAGAGAGAGAGAAAATTGGAGTGGTGCCAGGGCCTTCAGCCACTGCAATTGAACTCCAGATGTGTATCCCCCCGGGCGTATGTGCGAGCTTTGTACACTTGTGTCATTGTGTGTCTGGCTTACCTGGGACCTGGAGAGTCAAACATGAGTCCTTAGGCTTCACAGGCAAGTGCCTTAAATGCTAAGCCATCTCTCCAGCCCAATTTCAGGATTTTTAATACACTAGCTATAGTCATTCTTATAATGTAGCCTGATGTCCATGTATAGGAGGTTTTAAGAGATATGTCCTATTTTCTTTCTTTCTTTCTTTCTTTCTTTTTTTTTTTTTGGAGTTTGATTTTTTTGAGGCAGGGTCTCACTTTATCCTAGGCGTCACTATGGAATTCACTATGTAGTCATAGACTGGCCTTGAACTCACCGTGATCCTCCTACCTCTGCCTACTGAGTGCTGGGATTAAAGGCACATGCCACCACACCCAGCTATTTTCTTTTTTTAAAAAAATATCTACTTATTTATTTGAGAGAGAGTGTGTGTGTGTGCGTGTATGGACATGTCAGGGTCTCCTTCCACTGTAAATGTGAATTCCAGATGCATGAGCCACTTTGTGCATTTGGCTTTATATGGTTACTGGGGAACTGAACCCAGGGCTGTTAGGCTTTGCAAGCAAGCACCTCTAACCACTGAGCAATCGCTCCAGCCCCTCTTGTTTTCTAAGGCTGCAATACCACCACACACTGACACCAGGAGCAAATGATAGTTTAGTCACTCTGCATCCTAACACTATTGCTACATTGTTTTTTCTTTTGTATGTGAAGGCCTAGGGATTGAATCTAGATCTTCACTGTGCTGGGCAAACACTATTCCACTAAGCTACATCACCAACCTACACTTTCAGTTTTCATTAGTTCATTATTTCATTAGTAAGTATGAAATGATGTTTTATTGTGTTTTAATTTTGCATTGGCATAAGTGGTGACATTGAACATTTTGTCACATGTCTCTCTGTCATATTTGGTTCCTCTTATGGAAAATATCGTTTTGCCTTCATGTGATAAAAATTTAAGACATTTTCACCTGCTATAGATTCTAAGTATTTACTGATTATACATTACAAATACCTTCTCCAAAGTTTTGCTTCTCGTTTCAGCTCTTTTGTCTTTGGAAAAGTAGAAATGATTCGATGTCGTCAAATATGTTGGGCTTTTCCTGAGTGGTATTCTTTCTGTATTTTAAGATATCTGTGCTATATCTGAGATCAGAAAGCCATTTTTGTTTTGTTTCACATTTTAGGGACTGGAGTACCTGGAATTATTTTTTGTGTGGGAAGAGTTTTTTTCCTTCTGATAGGATAGCTCATTGTCCCAGCCTCTGTTATGGAATCACTAGTTCTTTCCCTATTGGTTTTCATGGCATATGTGTTTCCTGAGAAATAAAATTTTCTAATATATTTGGGTCCATTTAAGGACTTTTATCCTATCATATTAACCTATTTTTCAATACCTATGTCAAATTTTTATATATTTGCAAGTGAGAGAGAATGAGAATGAGCATGCCAGGGCCTCCTGCCACTGCATACAAACTCCAGACACATGCATCACTTTTTGTATCCCTGGGAACCAGGGAATTGAATGGGCCTCAGGATTTGCAAGCAAGCACTTTTACCCAATGATGAGTCATCCCTCCAGCTCCCCCCAGGCTGTCTTAATTATGGTTTCTTACAATGTACTTTGATATGTGATAAGTCAGTTCTATAGCCAGCATTATGATTGAGGGGGTGTCCTAACCTTCCTTGGCTCCTTACTCTTCTATCTAAATTAAGCATTCAGCTTATTGAATTATATAAAAAAGCTCTGTTGGACATTTGATTAGAAGAATGTAAGGGTAAGTTACAGAAAATTGATCTTTTGTCTATGAACATGGTATGCATCTCTATGTACTTGGGTTTTCTTTAATGTCATCTAATATGGTTTTATACTTTTCCTTGTTTGTCTGTTTTTTGAAGAATGGTCTCACTCTAGCCCAGGTTGACCTGAAATTCACTATGTAATCTCAGGGTGGCCTGGAACTCATGGTGATCCTCCTCCCTATACTTTTCTTTAAAAAAGACTATTATAGGAGAGCCTGGCGTGGTGGCGCACACCTTTAATCCCAGCACTCGGGAGGCAGAGGTAGGAGGATTGCAGAGAGTTCGAGGCCACCCTGAGACTACATAGTGAATTCCAAGTCAACCTGAGCTAGAGTGAGACCCTACCTTGAAAAACAAAACAACAACAAAAAAAAATAAATTAAATTAAAAATAAATAAATAAATACATGAAAAGGCTATTGTAGCTTACTTTGGATACCTTATCTATCTGTGGTCACTTTTAAAAAAATGTTTTTGTTTATTTTATCTATTTGCTTGAGAGCGACAGAGAAAGAGGCAGATAGATAGAGAATGGGTGTGCCAGGGCCTCCAGCCACTGCGAACAAACTCTAGATGCATGCACCCCCTTGTGCATCTGGCTTATGTGGGTACTGGGGAATCAAGCCTCGAACCGGGGTCCTAAGGCTTCACAGGCAAGTGCTTAACCACTAAGCCAGCTCTCCAGCCCCTATGGTCACTTTTATAAATAGTATCTGTGTGCCTCTGTATAGATTTGCTAAAAATGTACTGGTAGTTATACTATATATCTAATGTACTTTTCTCCTTATATCCTATGGTGGCCAGAGTGGGGCATCTGGTGTCCTGCTCCATTGCTTCTCTGCCTGGTCTTGTTTTGAGCCAGAGTCTCTTTCTAATGATTCTGGGGCTTGAGGGACTCTGAGGATTCTTGGGTCTGCTCCCCTGAGGGACTGGCGCCACAGGTATGCATGGCCATGCCCAGCGGTTTACTTGGGGTCTGGATATTTGAACTCGGGGAGTCTCAGGTCTTCATACTTGCACAGGAAGCACACTTAACCGCTGACCCATCTCTCCAGCCATCACCTGATACTTTTTGAAAAATGTTTTTATTTATTTGAGAGAGAGAGAGAGAGAGAGAGAGAGAGAGCGAGTGAGTGAAAGAAGCAAACAGAAAAAGAGTGAGGGAGTATGGATGGGCATGCCAGGTCCTCCTGCCATTGCAAACAAACTCTAGACGCTTGAGTTACTTTATGCATCTGGCTTTATGTGGGTACTAGGGAATCAAGCCCAGGCCATCAGGCTTTGCAAGCAAGCACCTTTAACTGCTGAGCCATCTTTCCAGCAATCACCTGATACTTTTACTGAGAGTTACTTAATATCGGAAGGGAGCTGCAACTGTCCTGCTACCACCAAACGTTTCAGGTGTCTGGTTTCAATTTGCTCTCGTCTCAATTTCCCCTGCGCCCTTAAGGTACAGGTTGTGATCGCCTGAATTGTAATCCTTGCCCTTTAATCCCCTTCTGTCTCCACTCACCTCTCAGTGTCTCCAGGGCTCTGTGAAGCATCGACAAAGCTCTCTGCTTCCCTGGGGGACTGTGATGATCCCGAGTTAACGGTGGCTAGCATGGAGCCTGGCACTAACTGGAACACAAAGTTAGCTGTTTTTATTTCTCAACACAGCCTTTCCCCATTTTGCTATGGACTGATTGTTCTAGCTGAAGTCAGTGTTGGAAAAACTGGGTGTTTTCTGTTTCACTTTCTCTCCCTCTCACACTATTCCTCCTCCTGTCCCTTTGCCAGGGTGAAATTCAGGTGGCCAGCCAGACATGATGGACATGTCTTTAATCCCACCACTCAGGAGGTTGAGGTAGGAGGACAGCTGTGAGTTCAAGGCCAGCCTGGGCAACAGAGTGAGTTCCAGGTCCAGTATGGGCTAGCGTGAGATTCTGTCACAAAAATAAAAATAAAAATAAATCCAGGTGGTTAGTGTTGGGTGGAGGGCTTACAGACCTTCCAATGGGGAGTGAGAACCCTGCCTCCAGGAGCCTGTGCAATCTATTACCTCCTCCCCACCCCCCAGCCACCGCCTGAGGTCAGGTCTCATGACTGATTTCCCTGCGTGCTTGTCTGGGTATTGCCTTTGGAACAAGACTTCCTCCACATTAATTCCGCTAGCCCCTTGCCTAAAGCCTTCTTTGGGTCCCTTGTGTGTAAGTTTATTGCTCTGCCTATTTTGCACCCTGCATGAACTGGCTTGCCAAATTGTGATTAGTGCCCAGGCTCCTATTCTATGTCCTATACACGTCAGTAATTTGCAATACAAAATAACCGGGTGAGAATCATGCTTCCATCTCACAAATTAGGACTCCCCCCTCCCCCCACAACAAGGCTCAGAGAAATGAATGACTCATCGCCCCAACCAGGAAGTACTGATGCGGATTTGAGTTCAGGTCTCCAGCTCCTAGACTGGCTTTATTCCTTGGTTCCTTGCCTCTTTCACCAAGGGGCAAAACCTGTTTGATCCAGTTTAACACACAGAGGGGTCAGGGCAAAGGTGGCTTGCTGCTTCCAGCTCATTCCCAGGGCTTCAACAGAAGGAAACGAGAGGGTCTGAAATGAAGTAGGGAAAAAGCAGAGCTCCAAAGCGCAGCCTGAGATGGGGGAGAGAAAGTGTGTCCAGCTGGCTCTTTTACCTAGGGCGGAACTCCCAGGGCCTCAGGTTGGAGATGGTGACGTGGCTCATGGGAAGGGCAGGGTGGAGACAGCGGTGCAGTAAGCAAAGAGAATGACGTAGCCTCCTAGCCTTGTAGGGAGGAAGTGATTACCACCAGGAAATAAGCAGGCTGGAACCACCTGGGTGGACTGCCCCTAAACTCCTCGAGTGGCATCTTAAAATTCTTTGTTCACTCATGTGCAACCACACCAATAACCCTGACAAGTGATGACTACTGTTCTTGTTTCACAGAGGAGACTGAGGCCCAGAGAGCTAGTGGGATTTGCTCAAGAACTGCCCCCCCCCCCGGGCAAGAAATGAAAAAAATCCAAGATGCACCCCCAATCTTCTCCCCTCACTGCCCTCCCCCAACACCATTTTTCTGTCCTCTCTGCTCCTCCACACGTGACCATATCATCTGTGATGGGTTGGGGAGGCCTATAAGGATCATGGATATTCTGTTTGATAGGAAATATTCCAATAATACAGGAGAAATGAAAGGAGAGAGCTACTTAGCATTGAGTAGGGGTAGAGGAGAGGAGGGGATAGGAGGAGGGTTAACAAAACAAATATTTTATGGATAAGCGATATGGACATCTACTTCTTTGCTAGCTAATAACATATATGTTCAAAAAGAGCAATGGAGGGCTGGAGAAGATGGCTTAGCGGTTAAGGTGTTTGCCTGCGAAGCCAAAGGACCCCGGTTCCATTCCCCAGGACCCACGAAAGCCAGATGCACAAGGAGGCGCATGCATCTGGAATTTGTTTGCAGTGGCTGGAGGCCCTGGCACACCCATTCTCTCTGTCTCTCACTTTCTCTCTACATCTTTCTCTCTCTCTCTCTTAAATAAATAAATAAATAAATAAGAGCGATGGACTGGGCAAATTTTAGATCTGGACAGCCAGGCCAAATACATCACCTGGTAGAATGGTGTCATGTCTGTTATGGAGGAGAACAACTACTCCCTTGAATGGACTTGAGGCCTGTTTCACTGGAGGGAACTCTTGCCTGGTACTGAAAACCTAATAAAAAGCCTCTGGCTGGGGAGGTCATAAGCCCTACGGGGGAAAGTCCTACTATTGCCAGGCTAAATGGATATATTATGCCCACCAAACTGCCCTCTAAATACTTGTGTTTATGCTCATGTATTAATGATACCCTTGCTTTTGGTTAGAGAAGCTTCTCTTTTCATATGACAGTGACTACTAGAGAAACTGAATGCTCTCCAAAGTACCAAGAAGAAATGACAGTGGTAGTTTTGGCACTAAGTGAGACACCTCTATCCCATCCTCCAAGGCTCAGGGTCCGTTGCAAAAGAAATGGCAAAGATAATGTAAGAGGCAAAGGAAGGGGAGGAGTGCTTTGCAATACTGTCTTCCAGACACAAGTGGCCATGGTATTCATGACCTCACAGTGGCTGACACTACCTGTACAAGGCCTACATGATATGAGGGAAATAAGTGATGGCATCAAAATAGAAGAGAGACTAGTTGGAAAGAAGAAGGGATTCAGTGGAGGGGGAGACTCTGAAGTAGGAAAATGGAGGGTCGTAGGAAGGGATTATGATCATGGTATATTGTTTATATGTATGGAAGTTGTCAATAAACAGTTAAAAAAATACTGGGGCTGGAAACATGGCTTAGTGGTTAAGCCTGTGGAAGCCTAAAGACCCAGGTTCAATTTCCCAGTAACCACGTAAGCCAGATGCACAAGGTGGCACATGTGTCTGGAGTTCATTTTCAGTAGCTAGAGGCCCTGGCACGTCCATTCTCTCTCTCTCTCTCTCCCTCTTCCTCTTTCTTCTCTCTCTCTCTATCTGCCTTTTTTCCCCTCTCTTACTCTATCTCAAATAAATAAATAAATAAGCAAAAATGTAAAAAAAAAAAAGAAAATACTGCAATAATATAAGAGATACTTAATCTGTAATAACCACCCTAACGGCTGCCTGTGCTCCACTGTCCCAGGACCTGCGTGTTTCCTGCTTGAATATTCCCACTACTATCTCTAGAGCATCATTAGGCCTCTTCCTGAGTTTGACCTAACGAGGGTGAACCTGGGGCTACGGAATGTGTAAAGACTACTTTTGGATGAGAGGCAGGCTAAGAAAATTCCCACTGAGAAGTTCACTCACTGGTTCTGGTGGTTTGAATAGGAAATGACCCCCAGAGCCTCAAGTGTTTGAATAGTTGAACCCTGCAAAAAAAACAAAAAAAATATTTTTAAAAATTTATTTGATTTTATTTGAGAGAGAAAGAGAGAGTGGGCACGCCAGGGTCTTCAGCCACTGCAAACGAACTCCAGACACCTTGTGCATCTGGTAAACATGGGTTCTGGGGAATCAAACCTGGGTCCTTTGGCTTCGTAGGCAATGGCCTTAAGCAGTAAGTCATCTCTCCAGCCCCAAATGGCATTTTTTGGAGAGGCTGTGGAACCTTTGGGGAGTGGGCCTTGAGGCATTACAGCCTGGCACGCTTGCTGTTCTTTCTTCCTCTAGTTCTTCCGTGCTGGTATGACCAGATGGTCACTGCTCCTGCCATGTCTTTTGCAGCCAAGACAGACTCTGCTCTCTCTGGAGTCATAAGCCAAAATAAACCCCTTTCCTGCCATAAGCTGCTTCTGGTTGAGTATTTTGTGGAAAGTAACTGATGTGGTGACCCAGAAACTGAGTCAAGGGCAGGGAGTTATATCACTTACTTTCTCATTGCTAGGACAAAACACCCGAGCAGAACCAGCTTAAGGAAAGACAGGGTTTGTTTTTGGCTTACAGCTTTAAAAAAAAATTTATTATTTATTTATTTATTGCTATTCTTTTGTAATTTTTTTTAACAACTTCCATGATTATAAACAATATCCCATGGTAATGGCCTCCCTCCCCCCATCTTTCCCCTTTGAAACTCCATTCTCCATCATATCCCCTGCTCCTCTCGATCAGTCTTTCTTTTATTTTGATGTCATCATCTTTTCCTCCTATTATGATGGTCTTGTGTAGGTAGTGTCAGGCACTGGTGAGGTCATGGATATCCAAGCCATTTTGTGTTTAGAGGAGCACATTGTAAGGAGTTCTACCCTTCCTTTGGCTCCTACATTCTTTCCGCCACCTCTTCCACAATGGACCCTGAGCCTTGGAAGGTGTGATAGAGATGTTTCAGTGCTGAGCACTCCTGTCACTTCTTCCCAGCACCGTGATGCCTTCTGAGTCATCCCAAGGTCACTGGCATCTGAAAAGAGAAGGTTCTCTACCAAAAGTGAGAGTAGCATTAGTATATAGGTATGAACATTAAGAGAAGTGCTTCCTGGGCAGTTTGGTGAGCATAGTATATACATTTAGCCATTGGCTTACAGTTTTGAAAGAAAGTCTATCCTGGCAGGAAAAGCAGGACAGGAGCAGAAAGCCAGTAGCACATTATCGTATCAGCATGGGGGAAGCAGAAAGAGACCTGGGCAAGCAGGGATGGACTATGAACACTTCAAGGCCCATCCTCAGTGACACACTTCCTCCAGCAAGGGTCTACCTCCTAGAATAATACCAGAACCCTTCCAGAACAATACCACCAGCAGGGGACTGATTACTCACCCATATGAGTCTATGGGGGCCACCACAGACAGGAAATGGCACAAGTAGTGGTCCTGTAATGTCAGGGATAAGCCTAGGCAGTGGTAGAATTCATATATATATCATACATACATATTTAATATAAGTAGATCCACAGTAGTTATTCAAAAGGGTAGAAAATAAGAAAGTGGCATGGTGGCCATGCCTGTAATCCTAGCACTCACAAGGCTGAGTTAAGACAATTCCAAGGTCAGCCATGTATTGTGGCATGTGCCTTTAATCCCAGCACTTGGAGGCAGAGGTAAGAGGATAACCATGAGTTAAAGGCCACTCTGAAACTACATAGTGAGTTCCAAGTCAGCCTGGGTTAAAGTAAGACCCTACCTCAAAAACAAACAAACAAAAAATAATTTAAAAAACAACAAAGAGAATCCCAAAGTCAAGCCAAGCCTTGGCTATGTAGTGAGTTCCAGGCTAGGCTAGTCTGAGCTATGAAGCAAAAAATAAAATAATAAAAATAACAGGCAGGAAATGATACAGTAAAGACACTCCCTAGGCTTTCCTTGGATACAACTACTCAAGTTAGGCAGTTTTCTGTTCTTATAACAAAATCCTGAGGCAATCTGTTTTTAAAAATTTATTATTATTATTTTTGTTTTGTTTTGTTTTGTTTTTTGAGGTAGGATCTTGCTGTAGCTCAGCCTGACCTAGAATTTAGTCTCAGGGTGGCCTTGAACTCACAGCAATCCTCCTACCTCTGCCTCCCGAGTGCTGGGATTAAAGGCATGTGCCACCACACCCGGCTTGCCAATCCATTTTTAAAGAGGAACTATTTATTTTGGCCATAGTTGCAGAGGGTCCAATCCATGGTTGGTTGGCCCTGTTGTGCTTGGGTCTGTGGGCAGGCAGCACATACTAGCATAAGTGTGTGATAAATAAAACCAAGCTGTTCACGTCATGACAGGGAGAAAGCAGAAGCAGCCAAGGTCCAAATATCCTCCATTCAAGGACGCACTCCCAAGGAGCAGAAGACCTCACCCCGGGGCCCCACGTCTTAAGGGTTCCACCATCTCCCAACAGTACCATGCTGGTAACCAAGCCTTGAACACATGGCCCTTTTGAGAGATCCTTATTCGAGCCATAGTAAACTATGTAGACTTTTTTGTTGCTTTTCCCTGGGAGCATGAGCAAGACTCCAGGAAAGGCCTAGGGGACAGCAGCATCCCAGCCCCGTTTTGGGGTCAAATGCTCAGACTCTTAGCTGTGGTCATATCAACTGGGAAATTCTGAGAGAAGCAAGGGGAAGAAAGGGAACAAGAGCCTAGAAAGATGGCTCAGCAGTTAAAGGAGCTTGCTTGCAAAGCCTGACAGCCTGAGTTCAGTTTCCCTAGTACCCATGTAAAGCCAGATGCACAAAGTGGCGCACGTGTCTGGAATCTGTTTGCAGTGGCAAGAGGCCCTTGGTGTGACTATTTTCTCTCCAAAAATTATGGGAAACTGAGTCACACAGAGATGGCACCAGAGATAGAGTGGAGAACCAACAAATTTATTCATGTTGACACGGACTTGGGAATAACTTCCAAAGCCTGAGTACTGAGCTCTGATAGCTCAGAGCTTTATAGACAGTATGGCAGGCAGTCTGACATCATCTTGATTTTCTTTACACTATTGGTGGGTTACAAGTTTTTAAGGTTATAAACAGAAAATTTCTTAGCAATATATCAGTGATAAGAAAGTACAAATGTAGGCTGGAGAGATGGCTTAGTGGTTAAGGTACTTGCCTGCAAAGCCTAAGGACTCAGGTTGGATTCCCTAGAACCCATGGAAGCCAGATGCACAAGGTGGCACATGCATCTGGAGTTTATTTGCAGTGGCTAGAGGCCCTGGAGTGCCCATTCTCCCTGCCCCCTTACACACACACACACACACACACACACACACACACACACACACACACACATAAATAAAAATTAAAAGAACTTAAAAAAAGGAAAGTACAAATGTAGAACAGAAAGCTATTTGTTCAGAGGTGTTTGTTTCTATGGCTGCACTAACCAGATAACATACAAGCAGGGTGCAGCTACATAGATAGGGAGGAGACTCAGGGTCATGCTGTCTCCATGGTAAAGGCTTATATGATAGAAACCATGTTTTTAGAGTATCATCTGGATCTGGTTTCTTTATTAAATTTCTTCATATTGCAAAACAAGCAAACAAATAAATAGAAGCGAGCAAGAATGCCTGAAAGTTGCAAGGAAAGTGTCATGAGTTAATTGAACATGGGCAGAAAAGAAACATGAAAAAAAATATCAGGAGCATGAGCTAGAGCTTTCAGAACACTGTATAATCCACCTCACTGACTCCCATGTTAAGCAGAATGGTTGACCAGATGGCTGTTTTTGTATGTATACTTTATACATAAAGAAACTTACCAAAAAAAGTCATATTTGGCTAGATTTTCAAGTTGGGCTTATGGTTTGGGACTCTTCCAAACCAAGGCCAAGGCAAGACTGGAGTTCTTTCAGGAAGAAGATAGAGAAGGGGGTAAGGTACCTTCTCCTTTCTTCCCTCTCTTCTACCTTCTACCTCCCACCTCCTCTCTCTCTTCTCCCCTGTTATCAGCATGGATGGCTTGGTTCCGCAATCCCATTTTCAAGTGTACTCCTGTCGGGATGATCTACAGTGACCCAAGGGAGATTTGTCTGCTGTGTTACAATCTCTCCTAGCGCTAGAACTTAAAAGGAAGCCCGGCCCACCAGGGCTGATTCCCTACCTAATTGTTAAAGTAAATCCAATCTGGAAACTGACGTCTGAGGATGGGTTACTTCTTTGTTACAGATGGAAAAGCAGCTCTCACCACGAAGCCAGCTACTCTTAGCGTCTCTTGATCTTAGTTGAATGACTCTTCCCCTATTTCCACTTGCCCTTGATTCCCACTGTGTTTTGTAACGTTAGAGTGGGTTAAGCTGGAATGTGACTCCCAAATAACAGGGTAAGAGAAGACATTACTGTTGCCCACTCCTTGCTTAAAACACTGGGGGTTTTTCCACATCACTTAGAGTAAACTCCAGGTGCCTTATCTGGTCAGCCACATCCGGGTAATCAGGGCCTGCCTACCTCCTGCGAAGCTCCCCAGCAGAGCTCCATCCGCGCTGGCCACCTTCGGTGTCCTTAGGGCTTTGGAACTTTCTGTTTCTTCACCTTGGAGACTATTTATGTGATTCTGCCATGGCCGAGCACAGAGCCTGGGTGCTTAAAGCCACAAAGATCCACTTTTCATAATCCACAGGCTGGTGCCCCAACCACGGGCCACCCTTTGGTTTTCTCCTGAGGCTTCTCCCCTGGGTCTGCTGTTACTAACCGTTCTCCACTGTACTGCTACATAGCCCTCCCTCTCTGCATGTACCCCATTGCCTCTTCTGTGAAAAAATTATGATTACCGTTGCTCCCAGATG
The DNA here is from genome assembly GCA_036346955.1 of Dipus sagitta. NCBI lineage: Eukaryota > Metazoa > Chordata > Mammalia > Rodentia > Dipodidae > Dipus > Dipus sagitta. The sequence goes on along the minus strand of CM070777.1, from coordinate 41,978,840 downwards.
TTCACAATTCACAAATAGAATAATAGAACTAGTATGTAGTAGATATATTATTCAGCCATACATATGACTGAAATTATGTAATTTTTTAGGAAGTATATGAACCCAGAGATCATCATGTTGAGTGAAATAAACTAGGCTCAGAAAGACAAATATCACATAGTTTCTTTCATATGTGAAATATAGATTTATGTGTATATATATATGTTATGTATATACACACAAATATATGCTTTTATATATATATATATATATATATATATATATATATATATATATATTTGAGGGGGTTGAGGTAGGGTCTCACTGTAGCTCAGGATGACCTGGAATTCACTATATAGTCTCAGGGTGGCCTTGAACTCATGGTGATCCTCCTACCTCTGCCTCCTGAGTGCTCTGAGTACTAGGAATAAGGCATGTGCCGCCATGCACAGCAATGTATGTATGTGTATATATATATATATATATATATATATATATATATGACATAAAAGTATATCTCAGAGGGAGAGAAGGGATTTGGCAGGAAGGAGAAGGCGAATAAGGGGAATGAGGGGAAGACAGATAAAATATTGCATATTTTCTCTCAAATGAATCTAGAGTTATATATATTTATATATACACACACAGGACAATTATTTGGGGGAGGGAGGGGACCAATGAGGAGAGGAAGGGCAGTGTTGGGAGGGTGAATATATATGTATGAACATGTCATCATAAAACTCGTTATTTTGTATGCTATCTAAAAATATTAAAATTATTAGTATTACTAATAAATATAAGGCCACCAGTCACACTGAATCAGCACTCACACTATGGTCCATTCCAGTATAATTCATTTTTTTAATATTTTATTTTACTTATTTTTATTTATTTGAGAGAGGGACAGAGAGAAAGAGGCAGATAGAGAGAGACAGAGAGAATGGGTGTGCCAGGGCCTCTAGCTACTGCAAATGAACTCCAGGTGCATGTGCCACCATGTGCATCCAGCTTATGTGGGTACTGGCAAATCAAATCTGGGTCCTTAAGTTTCGAAGGCAAGCACTTTAACCACTAAGCCATCTCTCTAGCCCCTGAAATGAATTCTTTACACCAGCTCAGGAGGCCTTTCATGAGTTGATCTTTTTAACAGCCCTTGCGACTCTGCTGGCCCTTTGCTGCCTGGTCCCCTTTATCCCTCAGACTTGGAATGTATCCCTAGTGACATCCAGGTCCCCCAACAGCCATATGTCCTGTCACATCTCTGCTCAGATAGCCCCACTGGGAGACTTCCGTTGCCATGCGGAAGTGGGGATCCTGCACTATTGTCACCCTTGTAAGGTAAGGGTCCTTCTGGGCTGCCCTCTGCCCCGCTGCTGCCTTCTCTCTAGTTCCTGCCCTCAGATGACCACTTCTTCCCCCTGCCTCCCTGAACCTCACATCTGGCAGGGACTCCCATGAGGTATAGCCAGCCGAAGGCAGGGGAGGGATGGATGTTGAGGTAGAGAGGAACATTCACCTGCACTGGAATGCGTCTGAAGGCTCCTCTTGCACATGAAGAATGAAATTCTCCTCTGGTGAGAGAGGGGGGAAATGGATGAGCAAGGGCATGCCTGAGAACTAAGTAATGATGAGGAAGGAATGCTGGGAAAAGATGCTGCCAGAGGCTCCAGGCATGTGAGAGCTCTCAGAACTTGGGGAGAGTGCTACGGCGGGTGGGGTCTGGATGTTATCAGAAGATGACAACTCTTCATTCCTGACTTAGTAGGTCACCCAGCTCTGGGAGCTGAGCGAGGTGTGAGGTGTCACTGTTTGAGCCCCACTTTGACTCACTGCTTTTGGAAAGGCCATGACCTGAAGGAAGTGAGGGAATAGGTTTCCTGACAGGGTAAGAGAATTCCTGATAGTATAACAGTGGGTGGTGGGGGGGTCTGTAAAATGGGATAACAGTTAAGATTTGTTCTATGAGGTGCTAGGGATGTTAGGTTAGACCATGCAGGCCCACAGCATGGTATGAAACCTAGCATACAGTAATCACTGCAGGAGCACCCTGCACGTGGGTAGTGATTCATCTGAAGCAGGCATGCTGTCTGTCCTGTTGTACCCTCAGACCCGGGAAACAGTGCCTGGCACACAGTGGCACTCGCTGTCATGAACAAGCCAATCATGTGCCCGGCACACAGTGGCACTCGCTGTCATGAGCAAGCCAATCGCGTACGAATATTCTGGTAACAGCCCCAGGATGTTAGCTCCGAGGCTCGGGCGCCTGGTTGCTTCTGCTAAGGTGCTGCAATCCACCACTTTCCCCACCCGCCCACCCTGTACAGTCCTGACGGGCAGTGACCACACAGAGCCTGTGACTCATGACTCAGTCCCTACTTCTCTAAACACTGGGTGACAGAATCCTCAGGACCGTTTGTCAGGGTGAGCCCCATCCACTTTCCTGTTAGCTGAGAGCTGGTCACCAGACCGGCTAGACCTCAATGTTCTGTGTGGGAAAGGGAACAGAACGTACGGTCCCCAGGCAAAGGACGCTGCTCTGGCCTCCATGAAACAGGAAGTGACCCTTTGCTGGTCCATATACCACTGCCTTTCTGTTTGAAGCTCACATCTTTCATTTCTCAACCCAGGAGGTCACAGGGGCCCCCTGCAGTTGACAGCTGGGGGCGGGGCAAGTTCATAGACACAGGCCTAATGTGCCCAAGAAGACCTAATGGCTGTGACTGAACTCTTGATCCTAAGCAGGGTGGAGTGATTTCCTTTCACTCATTACAGATTCTCTCCAACTCCTGTTCTTACATGGCGCTGGGTCTTTGTGTAGGCCGGTCCTCAGCGTAAAATAACCCTTTTTTCCAGCACTCTTTTCTACTGTCCCCTCTTCCCGCCGTGCCAGAGCTCATGAACAACAGCTGAGATTTGGGCTCAGGTTGCTGTGTGAGTCCCTGAGCCCTGGTCCTCCCAAGCCCTGAGGCGCTACTCTGTTCACCTGCTGTATCCACATGTGGTACACAGGACAGGCATCATAGGGGTGGGCTTCTCCCTTCCCACTTTCTTGTCCTTCATCTCCATCATTCATTTGAGGGAATTTCATAGTTTTCTGTCTTCCCCAAGAACAATGCTCGTCATGTTACGAGTATTTGCAAGTGGCACTGTAATGACACAAATGAACCAGTGACCTTCGGGGAGGACAACAAACAGGAGGCATTCAATTATTTGTAGAAACCATTGTCAGCCTCAGGGAGAAGTCATCAGAGGAGAGGATGAGACCAGAATGGAAGAGAATGAGAGAAGGTTCTAGATAGTATTTTGGCTGAGCACTAATCCTATGAAGTGGGTACCGTGGTCCTCATCTTATAGGTAGGAAACAAAGGCACAAAGACATGAGGTGATTGGCCCAAAGTCACACAGCCAGCATGCAGTAGAGCTGGGGTTCAAACCCCATCTACCTAGTCCTAGCATTTCGATTGGCAGAGTATCCTTGCGGTGTGAGCATGGGGAGACATGAGGAAAGGCCGCAGGATATGGGACAGAAGGAGTAGATCAAACTCAGATCCTGGGAGTATATTGTCTTTGCCTCTCAGAGGTGCTATGTCCTGGCTTCCTGGGAGAGGAGTGGGCCCCGATAGAGTCACCTCAGGTGCGTCCTAGACAGTTAGCCACTTTCTCTTAAGGCCATCTGCTGTCCAAGGAGTATTTTTCTTGTTCTTTTCCTGTAATATATTTTTAAAAAATATTCTATTTATTTACTTGTAAGCAGAGAGACAGGGAGAGAGAGAGAAACAGAATGAGAGAGAATGGGCGCACCAGGGCCTCTAGCCACTGCAAAGGAATTCCAGATACATGTGCCATTCTGCATCTGGCTTTACATGGGTACTGGGGAATTGAACCCAAGTCATTAAGCTTTGTAGGCAAGTGCCTTACTGCTGAGCCATCTCTCCAGTCCCTCCTCTAATACTGATCTAGCTCTAAACACTTTCTCTTTTAACTCCTGGCCCAGGGTTTGAATAGCTTTAACCCTGCAGGGTTGCGCAACCCCCAGGAAGGCTCCAGGAACCCACAACTTCCCAATAATGCTGAACCCAGTGAAATTTCCCAGTAAGCACCACCCCCAACTGACTAATGCTGTCTTCGCCTGGCAATGCAAAGGCCCATTTTAAGAAACCCAGTCATTTGGTTTAGATTCTGTGTTTGCCGTATCTTAATAGCTTTCTGAATCATTCATTTTTCTACTTTTGAACTGATTCACTCTTGATACTTCCTTGTATAGAAACCTGGCCTTTCCTTCAAGGCTTAGTCCCACCTGCTATCTTCCCCTAGGGCTTAGCCACATCCCCACCGCCCTGGCTCCTTTGCTGAACCATTCTTCTCGTGTTTGTCATGTTGCCATCACTATTGTCAAAATGATTTGAGTTCGATGCCAGCTATTTGAGTCATGCCTTATAATCCTCACCAGGACTAAGACACCGAGCTTAGGGAATTTTCAGCTTCTTCTTCTTCTTCTTTTTTTTTTTTTTTCTGAGGTAGGGTCTCACTCTAGCCCAGGCTGACCCTGGAAGTCACTATGTAATCTCAGGGTGGCCTCGAACTCACGGCGATCCACCTACCTCTGCCTCCCAAGTGCTGGGATTAAAGGCGCGCACCACCACGCCGCCCGGTTATTTTCAGCTTCTTGCTCAAGATCATACACAGAAAAACGGTGAGGCTCAGAAGCCGAGCTTGTCCCTAGGATACAAAGCAAATGTTGAGAAAGGCCACTGCTTTTGAGGGGAGCTTTGATGGTTTTATTTGGGGGGTGGGGGTGGGGGTTTCAAGGTAGGGTCTCTCTCTAGCCCAGGCTGACCTGGAATTCACAATGTACTCTCAAGGTAGCCTTGAGCTCATGGTCATCCTCTTACCTCTACCTCCCAAGTGCTGGGATTAAAGACATGCACCACCATGCCTGAATATGATGATTTTTTAAAATATATTTTTATTTATTTGTTTGTAAGCAGAGAGACAGAGAGAGAATGGGCATGCCAGGGCTTTCAGCTACTGCAAACAAATTCCAGATACATATGCCACTTTGTGCCTCTGGTTTTACGTGGTGTTGCTGTCCTGTTTGCATTGCTGGTAGAAATCACCCAACTAAGAGCAGCTTGTGGGAAAAAGAGGTTTATTTTGGCTTACAGGCTCGAGGGGAAGCTCCATGATGGCAGGGAAAATGATGGCATGACCAGAGGGTGGACATCACCCCCTGGCCCACATAAGGTGGACAATTGCAACAGAAGAGTGTGCCAAATACTGGCAAGGGGACACTGACTATAACACCCGTAAGCCCACAATACACTCCCTCCAGAAGGTGTAAATTCCCAAATCTCTACCAGCTGGGAATATGGCATTCAGAACACCTAAGTTTATAGGGGGACACATGAATCAAACCACCTCACATGGGTATTTGGGAATTGAACCCTAGTTGTTAGGTTTTGCAGGCAAGCACCTTAACGGCTGAGCCATCTCTCCAGCCCCTGATGATGGTTTTGATATTTGTCGCCTTCTGTAGACTGCAAGCTCGGTGTAGGTTTGGCTCCTGGTGCATCTTGTGCTGATGTGCCCATCAGCCGCTGCTCCTCACAATGACACACCACTAGGGGACTTTTTGTCCCTTCCTTAACATCGGCTGCTTGAAGTATCCCCACAGCTTTGTGTTTCTTATGCTCTCAAGTGCCGGTGCTAGTCATATCCAACATGGCCTGGAGGACCCCAGTGGACAGGCTTCCCAGCCAAAGGCCTACTAGAAGTTAGAAGTGTTCCCCAGAGCTCTGGGTGAAGGCTGCCAGACAAGACCTCCTTAGGGCTTATCGCCAGGTTGACAGCTTGACAAGGTTTTAGGTATCTACCCTCTGTCTTGCCTCTTCTGGGAGACATGCCCCTTAGCACCTTGAGGGCACCTTGGGGAAGCAGAGGAAGGGAAGGCAGGTGTTAGAGGGGAGGCCTGGTAATAAGGCTGGCTTGTCCCTAAGTGAACAAGATGAGGACAGGCCTTTGGATCAGGAAAGAATGGCAGAAGTACTAGATGAGGGGAAAAGGCCTGGGAAGGGTGATCAAGGAAAAACCAATTGCAGGTGACACTTGGGGACAGAGAACATTAAGCATGGCCCTTGTTCACTTTAATTCACTTCAATGCTTTATCTCTGACTTTTCCTTTCCTTTCCTTTCTTTCCTTTCCTCTCTTCTCTTCTTCTCTCTCCTCCCTTTTTCTCCCCTCCCTTTCCCTTCTCTTTTTCTTTTTTAAAATTTTTGTTTTGTTTTGTTTTTCAAGGTAGAGTCTCACTCCAGCCCAGGCTGACCTGGATTTCACAAAGTACTCTCAGGGTGGCCTCGAACCTGCAGAGATCCTCCTACCTCTGCCTCCCAAGTGCTGAGATCAAAGGCATTTGCCACCACGCCCAGCTATTTTAAATGTTTTAAATTTTATTTTATTTACTTATTTATTTGAGAGAAATAGGAAGAGAGAGAAAAAGAGAGATTGGGCATGACAAGGCCTCTAGTCACTGCAAACAAACTCCAGAGGCATGTGCCATGTTGCGCATCTGGTTTATGTGGGTACTGGGGAATTGAACCTGTGTCCTTAGGCTTCGCAGGCCAGTGCCTTAACTGCTAAGCCATTTCTCCAGCCCCTCTTTTTCTTTTCTTCTTCTTAAAAAAAAATGAGGCCGGGCGTGGTGGTGCATGCCTTTAATTCCAGCACTCAGGAGGCAGAGGTAGGAGGATCACTGTGAGTTCAAGGCCACCCTGAGAATACATAGTTAATTCCAGGTCAGCCTGGGCCACAGTGAGACCCTACCTCAAAAAAAAAAAAAAAAAAAAAAAAAAAGAGAGAGACAGGGGCCAGGCATGGTGGCACACACCTTTAATCCCAGCACTCGGCAGGCAGAGGAAGGAGGATTACGTTGAGTTCGAGGCCAACCTGAGATTACATAGTGAATTCCAGGTCAGTCTGGGCTAGAGTGAGACCCTACCTCCAAAAAAAAAAAAAAAGGCCGGGCGTGGTGGCGCACGCCTTTAATCCCAGCACTCGGAAGGCAGAGGTAGGAGGATCACCGTGAGTTCGAGGCCACCCTGAGACTCCATAGTGAATTCCAGGTCAGCCTGGGCTAGAGTGAGACCCTACCTCGAAAAACCAAAAAAAAAAAAAAAAAAAAAAAAAAAAAAAAGAGAGAGAGAGACAGGGTCTTCCTTTGTAGCCTAGGTTGGCCTCAAACTTGTGGCAGCCTTCCTGCCTTGGTCTTCCAAGTGCTGGGCTCACTGGCATGAGCCAGCATACCCTACTTCCACTTGCTCTATCATTGATAAGCCTCCTTTTGTCTTTTCCTGATGACCCTGTATCCAGCCTTCCACCTGTGCCCTCTTGGGGAGGCTTGGTCTCATCCAGACCTCTTTTCTTTTCCAGCTTGTACTGAGTGGCTTATACGGTTGAGGCACAAAATGCAAACTTTATCTTCTTTTTTTTTTTAAATTTTTTGTTCATTTTATTTATTTATTTGAGAGTGACAGAGAGAGAGAGAGAGAGAGAGAGAGAGAGAGAGAATGGGCGCACCAAGGCTTCCAGCCACTGCAAACGAACTCCAGATGCGTGCGGCCCCTTGTGCATCTGGCTAACGTGGGTCCTGGGGAATCGAGCCTCGAACCAGGGTCTTTAGGCTTCACAGGCAAGTGCTTAACCGCTAAGCCATCTCTGCCTCCCAAGCGCTGGAATTAAAGGTGTGCGCCACCACGTCCGGCTGATTTCTTTGTTTCTTTATTATTATTTAGAAACGTTGTATGGGCACATCATGTGTTGGCATCATCATTTTCCTCTTCCTTGCCCCCATTCCAGTGAGGGACCTCCTCAATAGGAATGCTGGTATTCACCACTGGGTTGTGGGTTAAAAGAGAGACTACACCCGTCAAAATCTCTCTAAATTACATAAAAATTTAAATAAAAGGGGCTGGAGAGATGGCTTAGCAGTTAAGCGCTTGCCTGTGAAGCCTAAGGACCCTGGTTCAAGGCTCGATTCCCCAGGACCCACGTTAGCCAGATGCACAAGGGGGCGCACGTGTCTGGAGTTTGTTTGCAGTGGCTGGAGGCCCTGGCGTGCCTGTTCTCTCTCTCTATCTGCCTCTTTCTCTCTCTGTCTGTCACTCTTAAATAATAGTAATAATCAATCTCTCTAAATTAACTATGCCCATATCCCCTTTAACCCATGCTGAGCTCACTCTTCCCTGGAAAATCTGTTTTTCTTCTACAGAAGGCCAGCGAAAACCGAGGACAACCAAAATCAATCAAGATGACAACAAAAGATAGCTGACTCTCTATCAGGAGAAACTCTTTGTTTCTTTAATGTGGTGTCCGGGATTGAGCTCATGGCCTCACTGCTAAGCAAGAGCTCTACCACTGAGCTACGGACCCAGCCCCACACTTTCCATCAGGAAGTAACCAGCGAAGCCCAGTGGGCAGGCCTAGCCTCCAGCACCAAGGCACTTGCAACACAGTCAGCCAATGGTCTGTCTTGCTAAAGTTTCCCAGACTTGGACTCCACCTAGTACTTCCCCACACGTTCCCATCTACCTTAGAGATGGTGATGAGCGTCCCCATTTAGCAAAGGATTGGGGTTCAGAGATGGGAAGTCAGCTGCCCAAGGCACATGAAGGACCCAGACAGTTGGGGGTGGACTAACTAGTTCTGTCTAACTCAGGGACTTTTTTTTTTTTGGCAGTAGGTTCTCGCACTAGCCCAGGCTGGAATTCACTATGCAGTCTCGGGATAGCCTCAAACTCAGCTATCCTTCTACCTCAGCCTCCCTGAGGTGCTATGATTAAAGGATTGTGCCACCACGCCTGGTGACTTCTTTTTTTTTAAATTTTTTTTGTTTATTTATTTATTTATTTATTTGAGAGCGACAGACTGAGAGAAAGAGGCAGATAGAGAGAGAGAAAGAATGGGCGCGCCAGGGCCTCCAGCCACTGCAAACAAACTCCAGACGCGTGCGCCCCCTTGTGCATCTGGCTAACGTGGGTCCTGGGGAATCGAGCCTTGAACCAGGGTCCTTAGGCTTCACAGGCAAGTGCTTAACCGCTAAACTATCTCTCCAGCCCAAGCCTGGTGACTTCTTATCTCCTGCTTTTCCTCATGGACAAGGGGATGGGAAGCCATGGTGGTGGCAGAGACAATATGAGCAACAAATTCCCTATTAGCATTGGCTCTGGGCTCAGCACCAGACCTGCACTTTGCCTTTATTATCTTGCTTACTTTCCTCAGCATTGAGATAAAGAGCTCAGCTGTGAAGCCAGACAGCCTGGGTGTGAATCTCAGCTCTACCACTTACTGGCTTTGTGACCTTGGGCAAATTCCTTTACCTCTGTGGGCTTCAGTTTTCTTATCTTCAACATAAGACTATAATCAGGCCTAAAAATAGGTCTCCAGTAAATGTATACAGATGCCTCTCAACTCGTGATGGAGTTATGTCCCAATACACTCACCATACGCTGAAAATATCATCAAGTCAAAAATGCAGTTAATAATACACTCCAGCTGAAGAGCTCAGCCGGCCACCTTAGACCTGCTCAGAGGCAACACTAGCCTGCAACTGGGCGGAGCCATCCAGTGCAAAGGATTGGCTTTAAGCAAATGGAAGGGGCTGATTCAACATAGAATCACTGTTGAGTGTGGCATAGTGGTGCATGCTTGTAATCTCAGCACTTAGGAAGCTGAGGCAGGGGGATCAAGAGTTCAAAACCAGCCCGGGCTACATAGAGAGATCATATCCAAAACAAAAGACGACAGAAAGGTATCATAGTGGAGAGCTCAGTCTCCTTACAAATGGAGGCGGAGAAGGTAGACTAGTGGTTGAAATCACACAGACAACAAGCGGCAAAGGGAGGATTTGAACTCAGACTCGTCTGATATCGCAGCTTGCGCCCGCCCAATGCCACACAACCAGTCCTGGTGGTCATGGAAAAATCTGGTGCCTGGTCCTGCTTTGAAAATGGAAACTTGAGTCACCAGCCATCCCTGGGGAAGGAGAGGAGCCCAGCTTTGGGGCAGAATGTTCTGCCAGATGCTGAGGAGCAGCTGCCAGCACCCTTGAGTCTCTTTCATGCCGAGGAAGAGGGAGGAGAGAGAAAGGGGCAACTGAGTCCAAGCCGGTGGCATGGCGGCCTGACAGACTCCCCTTGCTGGTGATGTGAGGCCCATACACCTGGCCTCGAGAATGTTGGGCCCCAGGACGGGCCTGGGCTTCTGCATCTCCTTGAGGCGGGGCCTCTGCCCTGCGATGACTCAGCTGCCCTGTCAAGAAAATTCTCTTCAGCTTCCTCTACCTCTGGGACCGACTCTCAGTGGTGGTGACACGGGAGATGGGCCTCCATCCCCACTGATGAGGGCCAGGTCTCTGTGTACAATGTGGTAAGAGAACCAAGGCCTTGGGCTAGACATTTTAGGGTGGGCCTGTTTTGGGCGGGGTGGAGGAGGGGAGGGCAGGAGGCATGCCTCAAGCGAGCTTCAGAATCAGGTGAAGGGACAGTTTGCCAAGTGGCACCTCCTGGAGAATGTCAGTCAGTGGTGACTGGCTGCCTGAATCACGGGAGTGCTGAGTAGGCATGGTTCATGAGTTCCCAAGGGCATAGTGGTGCACGACTGTTACCTTGGGGCTTAGGAAGCTGAGGCAGGAGGATCAACAGTTTGAGGCCAGCCTGGGCTACATAGAGAGACCCTGTCTAAAACAAAACAACAAAGCAGTAAGGTTCAAAGACAGAAAATCAGCTGACCAAGGACAAAAACATTCACCTGACACGTGACGGACCTACACAGTGGAATGGATCAATGAACTCGGTCTAACTCAGGGGCTCCTTGACGGTGGGCTTTGCCCAGAAGGGTGGGTATCCTCTCCTGCTTCTTCTCATGGCCAAGGTGCACATGAGGGAGGGGCTAGCCCCTTGATGATCAGTTAGGTGGGGGAGTTGTGCCTGGCAGGAGTGGGTGCTTAGCCCCTTGATGACCATGTAGGTGGGGGTGTTTTTCCTGGCAGGAGTGGGGACTAAGTACCATGACCATGTATGTGGGGCGCTGTGCTCTAGGAGAAAGGAGGTCCTGTCAGGCCTCACTGCAGCACAAGCAAGGAGAGAGGCCCTATTGCCCTCCCTCCCGCCCAGTGACAACCCGCCTCATTTCCATAGCTCTGTTAGGTTCTACCCGGGAAAGTTAGGGACTGGCCGGCGTGACTTAGTAGCATGGGTGATTCATTTTGGTCCCCAAAGGAACAAAACCCCAGGCCTTTCTTCCAGAGATGGCCTCTGTGCAAGCTGGCCTCATCTCTGGGTCAGGAATGAGTCACCCTGGCCCTCTCTTTGAGGCTTTGACTTTGAGTTGTGTGGGTCTCCTCTGAGGCAAACAGCAGTGTTCTTGGCTCTGCTCCTGGGGGTGCAAGGTGAGTTTATGGGGGCACGGGGGGGCTGAGAACAAGCCAGCCAGCGGTGGGGGCAGCTGTCAGGAGGAAGCAGGCTGCTCAGGAAGGAGTCTTGAAGCCCTTGTCCTGTCTCCTCCTACTCCTGGCCTCCTCCTCAGCCTGGCGAAGGCGGGGCCTGCAGCCTGCTGGCCAAATTCCTTACCCAAAAGTGGAAAAACAGCCACAATTCCACAATGTGCTGGAATTTACAAAAGCATCCTTGATAATATGATTTGCCTGGGGGGACAAGTCACCACTTCCCTGCGTGCAGAAACCAAACGACCTCAATTTCCTCAGCCGCAAAATGAGAGTCATCCTGGGGGCTGGGCAAGTCATCGTGGGGCAGCAATGATAGTGATGAGGTGGGGGCACCCAGAGCTGGCTGTCCTGGAGGGATCAGTTTCCATGAGGAGGGACAGCCTCTAAGGCAGGCATCTTTGTTCTGACAGGATGCTTCTCCCTCTCTGGAAGGCAGGCCTCAGTGTGGTTGGATTCGGATGCTGAGCAGGGAACAAGAGTCTTGAGGCCCAAGTAGATTTTGGTGAAGTCTCACCAGAGATCGAAGGTGGCTATTCCTGGGAGCCATTGTCACATAGTGCCCAAGCCTTCACTACTTACCTTCCCCTCTCTGGGCCACAGATTTTTTTTTAAGTATTTATTTTATTTCATTTTTATTTATTTGAGAGAGAGAGAGAGATACAGAAATAGGTAGGCAGGTAGAGAGAAAGAGAGAGAGAGAGAGAGAGAATGGGAGCATCAGGGACCTCCAGCCACTGCCAATGAACTCCAGATGTGTGCGCCCCCTTGTGCATCTGACTTACGTGGGTCCTAGGGAGTCAAACCTGGGTCCTTTGGCTTTGTAGGCAAGAGCCTTAACTGCTAAGCCATCTCTCCAGCCTGATTTTTTTTTTAAATCAGTAAAATGGAGATAGTAATTCTAATAGTTTAGCAACTTGGGCCCAGCTAAGTGTCAGAACTTTGTCCTGGGTCCTGTTGGCCACTGACCAGGAAAATGAGGTCATCTTATCAGGTGGCCATGAAGAGTCAATGGGATGATTGCATACGGTGCTCTTGGCTGTGGGATGGTGGTATTCAATGACACTAAGGTCCATCTCATGAGGACGATGCTACTGCTGGAAACATAGAAGCACTGTCTTGGCCATCAAAGGTACAGTGGGGGATCATGTCCTTATTTTAGGTCCTTACCAAGGAGGACAAGGAAATCCAGAGGAGAAGGACAGAGCTTGCTAGAAGCCAAGATGGAGGCTCCCAGTTCTTGGCGCAGGCTCTTGGTAGATTGGGACCATTGACATTGAGGACACTCCCCTAGGAACCGCTATGTGACCATGACTGCTCTGGACAAGAATGAAGGGGCTGTCATCCAGAAAGATCTAGAGGAAATTAACAGCAGTAGCAGCAGCAGCAGCAGCGGTGAAATGTAAATGACTTTCAGAAGGCTGTGTCCATGAGTCAAGGTGACAGCTCTGCTGTGGGGACATCCAGCCATCTGGAGCCCGCATACTTACGTGTCCAAGTTCGTGGCTCAGAGGCAACTCTTCTAGACAATAGCAACGGCCCCTGTTTGATGAGTGATGACTGTATGCTAGGCGCTCTGCCAAGCTCACGGGCCTCCCTAGTCCTCATGGAAGCCCTGAGGGGTAGGTGCTCCGAGACCCGAGCCAATGGCAGAGGCAGGGAGGCTGATGAACTTTCCCAAGGCCCCACAGCTAGTTCTCAGTGGTGCTGGAACTTGAACCTGGATAGTGTGGCCCACAGCCCGTCTCCATCCACACCAGCCTGCTGCCCACATTCTTCCTAGCTGTGTCATCCTCTTTGCTGATTCACACCATGCTCCTCCGTGACTTCACAGTCTCCCAGCGCACAGCCCTGTGAGGCCCAGTGCATTCTTTTCTTGGAATTAGCACTTAGTATGGATTCATTTTTGCAACATGCCAGGGTCTGAACCAACTGGAAGACCACAATGTGGGGGGCTGGAAGTGAGATGAAGGCCCTTCAGACTCTTGCCTATTCCATGTGACAGCTCAGAAAACTGAGGCTCTAAGGGACCGAGGGCCTTATTTAAGGGTCACAGAGCAAGGGATGGAATTGACACAGAACCCCTAAGGGTCACAGGTAGATGATGTCTTCCCCTTGAACCTGGGGCCTTCATTTCTGTGATGACCCTTTCTCTGGAATTTATGTCAGCTGGTGAGGATCTGAAGAGAAAGGGTAAGGAGGTTGCTGACCCTGTGGCAGTGACCTCAGGAAGTACTGGGCTGAGAAGATGTTTATGAAAGAGAGGGTCTGGCTGGGTGTGGTGGTGCACACCTTTAATTCCAGCACTCGAGAGGCAGACGTGGGAGGATTGCCATGAGTTGGAGGCCAGTCTAGAACTATACGGTGAATTCCAGGTCAACCTGGGCTAGAGTGAGACCCTACCTCAGAAAGAAAGACAGAAAGACAGAAAGACAGAAAGACAGAAAGACAGAAAGAAAGAAAGAAAGAAAGAAAGAAAGGAGGGAGAGAAGGAGGGAGGGAGGGAGGGAGGGAAGGAAGGAAGGGAAAGAAAAAAGAGAGAAAGAAAGAAAGAGAGGTCTGGGAAGATGGCTCAGGGGTTCGAGGTGATTGCTTGAAAAGCCTGCTCAAGCCACTCATGTAAGCTGAACACAAAAAGCGGTACAAGTGTCTGGTGTTTGTTTGTAGTGGCAAGAGGCTCTACACATACACACACACACACACACACACACACACACACACACACACAGAAATAGAGAGACAATAAGAGAGAGGTAAGTAAATTCAAATTTTTTTTAAATAGGGAAGCACGACGGGACATATTTTGTCCTGAGTTCAAGAGGACCCGAGGTCAGCTTGGCTCCTGGTACAGAGAGGCTGACCCTGCAGGGATGCTGGCCTCCAGCCCAGCATGGCTTAGCCCAGATGTCAAGTTGTTGAGATCCTCCTTCTAGATTCTTCTCTGGCTTACATATCTTTTTAAAATTTTTTTTTGTTCATTTATTTATTTGAGAGTGACAGACACAGAGAGAAAGGCAGAGAGAGCGAGAGCAAGCAAGCGAGTGAGCGAGAGAGAGAGAGAGAGAGAGAGAGAGAGAATGGTGCGCCAGGGCCTCCAGCCACTGCAAACGAACTCCAGATGCATGTGCCCCCTTGTGCATCTGGCTAACGTGGGTCCTGGGGAATCGAGCCTCGAACTGGGGTCCTTAGGCTTCACAGGCAAATGCTCAAGCGCTAAGCCATCTCTCTAGCCCTGGCTTAAATATATTGGTTTAGGTAGTTAGGGCTGAGAGAAAGCCCTAGGCCCTCAGGTTCCCTGAAAGCATGGTGTGGCCTGCATTTTGGGTCAGGAGACGTAGCACTATCTTTTTTTGTGGGAACCGTAGTCATTCAACCAAATGGATATGATCCCTAGTGTTCAACAGGGAAATGATCCCACTACCGCCTGAGGGTAGTTGAGGTCCTAACTTCTCTGAATGCCGAGCTCTGAGCAGACATCCCTGATGGGGTTGCCATGTTTCCAGGCAAAGAGTCCAGGACACTGGACACTGCTTTGGGACTTGGGCCTCTCCCAAGCTTCACCTCTCCCAGAGTCTCCTCAACACCACAGGTGTTACCTGTGCTCCTGCTCTGTGTGTAGAAGGGAGACCCTAGGGATGGAGGCAAAGCGACGGTGTGGGTTGGGATCTGAGCCCCTGGGTCCATGAGGTCTGTAAATTCAGGGACCTGAGCTATGTGGCTTAGGACCAGCACCTAGGCACCCTGAGCCTGGCCTCTGCGTTGTCTGTCCCTAGAGGTGGGCGAGTCTTGACAGGATCTTTAAAACATTATTGGCCTCTGAACTAGACAATGCCAGCCTGGTTCACCTCTTTGCACCTTGCTTGGAACTCCCCAAAACACCCAGAGGTGGGGTCTAATGGTTATATCAGGATGAGGTAACCAGGAAGACTTGTGCCAATGACGGTGAACCAAGTGGAGGACCATCACCACCACGGACCTCCCCACGCTGTCACTCCCAAGGCTTGCTCCAGGAACTAACTTCCTATTTCTCAGTCACCCCAATCCACTTGGGGGCTGCGATGGTATACGGATTGTCAGAACCTAGAATCACCTGTGAGGGGTTATCTAGATGAGGTTAGTCTCTTGCCTGCCCATGAGGGATCATCTTGGCCAGGTTGATTGAGGTGGGAAGACCCACTTTAACTGTGGGTGGCACCATTCTTGTGGGCTAGGGTCCTGAACTATGTACAGAAGAGACAACAGCACCATTCATCACGCTGCTTCCTCACTGTGGGCCGTGACCAGCTATCTCCAGCTCCCACCAAGATGGACTGTAACCTGGAACTATAAGCAGAAACACATGCTTCTTCCCTTAAACTGTTCCAACCCCCCAGCTATTTTCTTTCCAAGAGGTTGATTAAAATAGGGGCACAGGTAGCCAGGCCTAGAAGGGACCCAGGAACTTTTGAAGGAGCTCTGAAGGGCTTAACCTGGTACTCAGCCCATATGGGCTCCAACTTCATGCTAGGTTCCACTTCGGCCTTTCCTTCCTGAGGCTATTCATGAGCATTTCCTATCCCATAAATAAGTTAAAAAGGCGGGGGGGACAGGGAGTGAAGGATGCTTGCCAAGTGGATTCTTGAACAGCTGGCAAATCATTTTAATTACTATTAATTTTAAAACAATACATATTAGGGAAGTGTGCATGTGGGAACATATAAGCTCAGCCCCTCTGGCTTCTGGAGTGGGGCTTTTTAAAATTTCTCCACCTATGTATGACTCATTTTGCCTGAAAATTTTGACATGGCCCTGATTATATAAGTATTTAACATGGGTATATAAATCAAATATTCACTGATAATAAGCCATAAAGAAATTTATTTTAGGAGCTCTGCATTCCTCAGCTTCTGATTTTTTAACTTATTTTTTTTGAATCTGATCAAGCCTTTATTTACAACCACTTATTCAGAAGGTTTTCTTTGAATTTATTTTTATTTTATTTTATTAAAATATTTTAGCTTTTATTTATTTGAGAGAGAGAGACAGAGGGAGAAATAGGCAGGGAGAGAGACAGAGAGAGAGAGGAAGAGAGAGAGAAAGAATGGGTATGCTAGGGCCTCTATAAGCAAACTCCAGATGCGTGTGCCACCTTGTGCATCTGGCTTACATGGGTCCTGGGGAATTGAACCTGGGTCCTCTGGCTTTGCAAACAAATGCCTTAACCGCTAAGCCATCTCTTCAGCCCCTATTTTTTAAAATATTTATTTATTTATTTGCAAGGGGGGGGAGAAGAGAAGAGAAGAGAAGAGAAGAGAAGAGAAGAGAAGAGAAGAGAAGAGGAGAATGGGCATACCAGGGCCTCTAGCTACAGCAAATGAACTCCAGACGAATGCTCCACCTTGTGCATCTGGCTTTACGTGGGTACTGGGGAATTGAACCTAGGTCCTTTGGCTTTGCTGGTAAGCGCTTTAACTGCTAAGCCATCTCTCCAGCCTTTGCTTCTTGATCCACTGAGATGTGAGAAGTCCCAGCCACACACTCTAGCCACCATGACCTTCACCACGCCTTCCCTGTCATGATGCACTGTACCCTCTCAAACCATGAGCCAAAATAAATCCTTCCTAAAAAGAAATAAAGTAAAACAGAAGTTTATTTTAAAGCAGTTCTTGCCCTGGCCAATTAGCTCAGTTGTTTAGAGCATGATGCCTTATAATTCTTTGTTACACATATTATAATTTTGCTGTTTATTAAAGACAAAGCAAATTTGTGAAATGATGAGATGGATGTGCTTGTCTATTTCCATTGACTTACTTATTTTTTTGTGCATGTCTGCATGGATGTGTAGCAGTTACCTTTTTTTTTATTTTTAAATTTTTTTGTTTATTTATTTGACAGCGACAGAGAGAAGGAGGCAGAGAGAGAGAGAGAGAGAATGGACACGCCAGAGCTTCCAGCCTCTGTAAACGAACTCCAGATGCATGCGCCCCCTTTTGCATCTGGCTAACGTGGGTCCTGGGGAATTGAGCCTCGAACCGGGGTCCTTAGGCTTCACAGGCAAGCGCTTAACCACTAAGCCATCTCTCCAGCCCGCAGTTACCTTCTTATCGCTGGGACAGAACATCCAGAAGCAGCTGGTGAAAGGAAAGAGTTTTTGTTGGTTTCCAGTCTCTAAGGGAAGCTTCCTCATGGCAGTGAAAGCATGGCAGAGCAGGCAGCCAGGGAGTCGCGTCTTGTCACAGCAAAAATAAGCTCCTGGGGCTGGAGAGATGGCTTAGCAGTTAAGGCGCTTGCCTGTGAAACCGAAAACCCAGGTTCGATTCCCTAGAACCCACGTAAGCCAGATGCTCATGGTGGAGCATGTGTCTGGAGTTCGTTTGCAGTGGCTAGAGGCCCTGGAGTACCCATTCTCTCTCTCTCTGTCTCTCTCTAAAAAGTAAAAACAAAGTATTTTTAAAAAGAGTAATCCCCTAGCTGGCACTGGCAAGTGGGCTGGTCTATACAGTCCCAAGCCTGTCCCCAGTGGCACACCTCCTCCAACATGCCACCTCCCAAAGGCTGTGCCAGGTGCGAATTAAGTAAAAGGCTTAATCATAAACACATGAGGTCATGGAGGACCTCTCACAATCAAACCACCACAGTAAGTGAGGATGCAGGTATGTGTATGTGCATGTATTTATGGAGGCTGGAAGACAAGTTCAGGTGTCCTTACACATCTACACCATCCTCCTTTCCTTTCCTTTCCTTTCCTTTCCTTTCCTTTCCTTTCCTTTCCTTTCCTTTCCTTTCCTTTCCTTTCCTTTCCTTTCCTTTCCTTCCCTTCCCTTCCCTTCCCTTCCCTTCCCTTCCCTTCCCTTCCCTTCCCTTCCCTTCCCTTCCCTTCCCTTCCCTTCCCTTCCCTTCCCTTCCCTTTCCTTCCCCTCCCCCTCCCCCTCCCCCTTCCCTTCCCTTCCCTTCCCCTCCCCCCCCTTCCCTTCCCTTCCCTTCCCTTCCCTTTCCTTCCCCTCCCCTCCCCTCCCCCTCCCTTCCTCTCCCTTCCCCTCCCTTATTATTATTTATAATCATAAATGGTGGGAACACCACTTCACATAAACATATAGTAAAAAGTGCCAGAAGATTGTGGTAGAAATAGTTGGAAATTCTGTCCTGATCCCAAGCTAAAATTCATTTAATATTATTTAAAATATTTTATTGATTTTCAATCAGAGAGAGAGAGAGAATGGGCATGCCAGGGCCTCCTGCCACTGCAAACAAACTCCAGATGTATGTGCATCTGGCTTTACAGGGGTGCTGGGGAATCGAACCCAGGCCATCAGGCTTTGTAAGCAAGTGCCTTTAACCACCGAGCCCTCTCTCCATCCCTAATACTAATTTTTTTTGTTTGTTTTTTGAGGTAGGGTCTCACTATAGCCCAGGCTCACTTGGAATTCACTATGGAGTCTCAGGGTGGTCTTGAACTCACGGCAATCCTCCTACCTCTGCCTCCTGAGTGCTGGGATTAAAGGTGTGCGCCACCACGCCCAGCCCTAGTACTAAATTTTAAAACGAAGTTCAAACCAGCAACTCAAACAACAATTTCTACAACCAAGCATTCTAAAATAATCTAATCCAAAGACACACAGTTGCAGTTACCTCCTTGTTTCTGGGGCAAAATAGCCAACCGAAAGCAGCTTATGGAAGGAGAGGGTGTTTTTTCAGCTTTAGTTTCAAGGTGAAGCTCTTCATGGTGGGGAAAGTATAACATGAACAGGAAGCTGGGTCACATCATGTGTCAACAAAGAGGTAGCAGAGAGAGAGCCAGCTCTGAACACCTAGTGGGCTGGACTAATACACCTCAAGGTCCACCCCCAGTGACACACCTCCTCCAGCAAGGCTCCGCCTCCCAAAGGCTCCACCAGCTGGGGTTCAAGTATGAAGCTTAATCACAAACACATGAGACTGTGGAGGACATTTTACATTCAAACCATCACATATACTAATTTGATACTTGCATGCTAAGGAATTATGATAGGAAAATGTTGAAAGTAAATGTTTTCCATAATTTAACCACAGCATGCTTCTATAAGAGCAGAAAACATCATTGTTGCTATATGTTTCGTGAACCCCATAGTCAGTCTCAGTTTAAGGCGTGATTCTCTAGAGAACCTGTGCATCTTTGGCTACAGACTTTGCCAGCTCCGTTCTCTGTGATTACATGTCAATAAACATACATACTCACTTTTTAAATAAAGGAGGGCAGAAGTCACATCACTATGTCAACCTTTCAGTGAATGGATACTGAACACCTCCTATATGCCAATTCCTATACAAATCCCTCAACCTGACTTTTTTTTCCTTGCACCAACATATATGGGGCATTGAAGAGGATCCTGGCAGCTAGGAGTTTCCAGCCTGCATGCACTTCGGCATGTTTGGGGAGATTTCAACAGCTCTCAACAAGTCCAGGCTCCCACCAGGTGAGTTCCGGAGTTCCTAAAGATCCTAGGTGTAGAATATAGTTCCAGCCTATCATGCTGGGAGTAGAGGTGGGTTCCTCCACAGAAGGGGTAGGGGTGGGTTCCTCCGTGGAAGGGGTATGGTGGGTTCCTCCATGGAAGGGGTTGGGGTGGGTTCCTCTATGGAAGGGGAGTGGTGGGTTTCTCCATGGAAGGGGTAGGAGTGGGTTCCTCCATGGAATGCAAGGTAGTGTAGCCACCAGTCCTTGTTTCAGTCTTATAGTGCTGCTTCCCATCTGAAGAAACAGGGAAAGTCAGGGACACATTATGTTGGTATAATAATGTCACGGTCTCTTTTTCTCCTGGAGAAAGTTGCTATGGTGCACCAGGACCTGCATGTGCATGAGGGCCCACAGCTGCTAGTCACAGAGCTGTCAATAGACACAGGAAGTTACCATGAGAGGGACCCAGCGATGGCCTGCTATGTGAGGAGCCTGCCCAGTGTCTCTTAGAGCAAGTCAGCCCAGGTCACACCTCTACCCATTTCTACAGAAAGAATTCTGTAAACCCTCACCCCAGTCAGGAACATAGTGCTTATAAACTATTACGTGCATGCCTGTGTTTGTGTATTTTGTGTGTGCCTATACCTGTAGGGGAATGCATGTGTCTTTGTGTGTGTGTGTGTATGTATGTTTTGCATATGCATATGTTTGCATGTACTTATGTTTGGGGGTATGCTTGTTTAGGTATGTCAAGGGTGTGTGTGCATGTATTTATGTGCATGTCTATATGTGTATATATGTCTATATATAATATGTATATTATATATCTGTGTATATGTATATATGTATATATATATATATATATATATATATATATATATATATATATTTCTGAGTATGTTTTTCTGTTTATGTATTCCTATCCGTATATTGTCGTTGTTGTTGGTGATGGTGATGATTGTGTGTGTGTGTGTATACTACTGTGTCTCTGTGTGAGTGTGCCCCAGGGCAGTATTTCTTGCTTACCTCATACCTCAATTGTCCAGGCTGTCATGACCTGTGACAAGTGTCAGTAAACACCTGTCCAGTGTAGGTCCTGAAGCCCAGGGGCTTATAATATACCCACTCCAGGTACTTAGTTGAGGTTTCGCAGGCTCAGCCTTCAGGTACCTAAGTGACTCAGTAAAGAGGTGTCACAGTTACCACCCCAAACCTAGATGAGGAGAAGTTTCATAGACCAAGGAAACTGGAGTGTTGTCTGACTGCTACCCTGTCTTTGGCTGACCTTTCTTGCCCTGCACTCTGCCTGCTAGGAGCTAGCACCAGGGCATGGCTTCCCCTGGCTCTCTGTAGACCACTAAGCAAGCAGCTAGGACCCTCAGCAAGGCTTTGTTTGGCCTCTCTGGGCCCACAGTTATTCAGAGGATTAAACAATGATGTTGACACTAATCAATTGGCTCAGTACTTACTATGTGTTATCATGCTGAGAGCGCTGCTTTGTGAATTGGTCTCCTCCTATCACCTTAAATGAGTGAGTCTCATTGTCCCAGGTTGGGAACACAGCACTGTACTGCCCACAATCTTCTGGGCCATGGCCTCACTCCCAGGAGAAGCCCCAGGGCTGTTGATGGCTCTTGAGGGCAGCCTCCAGCCCTTATGAAGTTCCTTATAATTAGATTTTGTTTAGGACTCTGAGAATAAAGATTACTTGGAAGTGAAGAGCCCTATACTGTAACGAATCCCTTCATGGTCAGATTTGCTATGGTGTCATGACACTACGTGAACCCTCTACAGGGAGAAGGGTGATAACTCTCCCCAGCCTATCACAGTGAGGAAGGCCTTAGGGGAGGCTCAGGTGCAAACTGATCCCCAGACTAAACCTTGCACTCTCACTCAAAGGCTCCAGCTTCCTGGTTGGAACTTGTGCACTGAGCTTATCTTAAAAAAAAAAAAAAAAAAATCACAGAGAAAGTCAAAGAAAAAAATGCGCAGTGGCCATGATCAGAACAGCCATTTTCAGCTTGGTTCTTTTGTTAAGCTCCCAATTTTCCTTCATACTGAATCTCCTATGGGCGTTCATTTCTCAGTACTGGCTAAATTCCTTAGGCACAACTGGTTGTCCTCAAAAATCTTGGGGGAGGGGTCCTCGTGATCTGTCTGCCTCCTTCATAATCAGTTATGGAATCACTTGGAATTAAGCACTTGTCCACTCGGTTCTACTTATACAATCATAAGAAACGATGTACAAAACTAACAGCCAGAGAAAGACCAAGAAGGGCCTCCCAGCAATCAGAGGTCCTCTGAATCCTAAACTAAGCCATATGTATTTATTTATTCATTATTTATTATTTGTGCGTGCATGTGTGTATATGTGTGTGTGGTGTGCACAGCCATGCCAGGACCTCTTGTAACTGCAAACTAACACCAGATGCTTGTGTCACTGTGCATCCAGCTTATACAGGTGCTGGGGAATGAACCCTGGCCGTCAGGCTTTGTGAGCATGTGCCTTAAACTGCTGAGCCATCTCCGTAGCCCCAAAAATGCTTGTTCCTTTTTATTTTTTATTTTTTTAAATTTTTATTTATTTATTTATTTATTTTTTATTTGAGAGCGACAGACAGAGCGAGAAAGAGGCAGAGAGAGAGACACAGAGAGAATGGGCGCGCCAGAGCCTCCAGCCACTGCAAACAAACTCCAGATGCGTGCGCCCCCTTGTGCATCTGGCTAATGTGGGCCCTGGGGAGTTGAGCCTCGAACTGGAGTCCTTAGGCTTCACAGGCAAGCACTTAACCGCTAAGCCATCTCTCCAGCCCTGCTTGTTCCTTTTTAGAAAAATATGTTGGGGCTGGAGAGATGGCTTAGCAGTTAAGGCACTTGCCTGCGAAGCCTAAGGACTCAGATTTGATTCCCCAGTACCCACGTAAGCCAGATGCACGAGGCGGCACATGCGTCTGGAGTTTGTTTGTAGTGGCTAGAGGCCCTGGTGCACCCATTCTCTCTATATCTGCCTCTTTCCCTCTAATAAGCAAATAAATAAATAAAATATTTTAAAACAATTTTTGGAGCTGAAGAGATGGCTTAACAGTTAAGGCACTTGACAGTAAAACCGAAGGACCCAGGTTTGGTTCCTCAGTACCCACATAAAGCAAGATTCACAGGGTGCGCATGTGTCTGCAGTTTGTTTGCAGTGGCTAGAGGTCCTGGTGTACCCATTCTATCAGTCTACAAGGGAGAGAGAGAGAGAATGGGTGTGCCAGGGCCTCTTGCCACTACAAACAAATTCCAGATGGATGCACCGCTTTGTGCATCCAGTTTATGTGGATGCTGGAGAATCGAACCTAAGTTGTTAGGCATTCTAGGCAAGTGCTTTAACTGCTGAGCCATCTATCCAGCCCCAAGTGCTCTTTTTCTGAAAATAAAATCTTTACTCTTTTGTTTGTTTGTTTGTTTTTTTGAGGTAGGGTCTCACTTTAGCCCAGGCTGCCCTGGAATTCACTATGTAATCTCAGAGTGGCCTCAAACTCTCTGCAATCTGCCTACCTTTTCCTCCCAAGTGCTGGGATTAAAGGCACGTACCACCACACCCAGCTCCAAAATCTTTACTCTTAATCGTGGCTATCTAAACCAAACATATATTTATAAGATTTTTTCACAATAATTTGACCACAATGTTTTTGACTAAATTTTTATTAATAACCAATGTTCAGATGCAAAAACTCAAGTTGAATTTCTCTTACATTTCTACTAATCCAATGTAAATAGGGGCTGGAGAGCTGGCTCATGGTTAAGATGTTTACCTGCCAAGCCTAAAGACCTGGGCTTGATTCCCCAGAACCTATGTACAGCCAGATACACAAAGTGGTACATGCAGCTGGAGTTCATTTGCAGTGGCTGGAGGCCCTGGGGAGCTTGCTATCACTCTCTTCTTTGTCCTTTTTGCTTGTAAACTAATAAATAACATTGTTTTGAAAATACAAAAGTAGGGCTAGAGAGATGACTTAGCCGTTAAGGCACTTGCCTGAAAAACCAAAGGACCCTGGTTCGATTCCCCAGGACTCAAGTAAGCCAGATGCACAAAGGGGTGCATGGGTCTGGAGTTCGTTTGCAGTGGCTGAAGGCCCTGGTGCACATATTCATCCTCTCTTTCTCTCAAATAAATAGATAAAATTTAAATAAATAAAAAAATAAATCAGTAAATGTTCCCAGCTATTAGTTATTAATGCAAAGACTAAATAACACGGCATTACCGTGAAACACAACCTTGAACTAAATGTTTTTGAAAAAAAATAGATGTATGGCTAGGGATATATCAGCTCAATAGTAGAGAGCTTGTTTAGCATGCACAAAGCCCTGGGTTTGATCCCAGCCTAACAGAAAATCAGGAATAATATTAGTAATAAGGATTTATTGTGGTGCATGTTAAATGTTGTAAATTTCTCTTTATTCAAGTATATAACTCAGAGTTTGCACTCAAACCCTACGTAACAACTGACCTATTTCCTATTTCTCTAAAGGTGCCTTTTGTT
The DNA here is from genome assembly GCA_036346955.1 of Dipus sagitta. Lineage (NCBI taxonomy): Eukaryota > Metazoa > Chordata > Mammalia > Rodentia > Dipodidae > Dipus > Dipus sagitta. The sequence goes on along the minus strand of CM070777.1, from coordinate 41,954,427 downwards.
AATGTGTTGTATAAATGGAGATACATAAAATATAGAGGCTTGGGTCTGGCTTCTTCCACTTATGATAAAGTCCCTGATGTTCACCAATATGGTAGTGTGCTGTGCTGGTTTGAATGTAAAGTGTTTGCCGTAGCTTCATGTATTTGGGATAAAGTCTCACGTTCAACTTGGGAGGTGGGACCGTGCTGGAGGAAGGGTTTCACTTGGGATGGGCCATGGGGTATTACGGCCCAAGTCCCTCTCGCCAGAGCCAGCTCACTCTTGCTGCTACCTCCAGGCTATTATGACAAGATGTGATGCCCAGCCTCTGCTCTGCCATCCCATGATGAAACTTGCCCTCAAGACTGTAAGCCAACATAAATCCTTTCCTTCCATACTCTGCTTTTGGTCGGGTGTTTTGCCCTGGTAACAAGGAGGTAACTGCTACACATGCGTTATTGACTTTCCCTTTCAATTCCCTTCCTTCCCCACCTTGTCCTTTCCTGTCCTTTCTTTTTGCATCCGAAGTGATGGGTTTCATTATGTTGCTCTCATGCTTTGTTTAAATTGAATCCCCTTCCTCCCTCAGGCTGCTCTTCTCCCCCTAAATAGTGCCCCCCTCTCCTGCTTCCATATCATGTGTATTCCGGTACTCTCGGTTTCCCCCTCTCCTTTAATATTTATTTATTTCTATTTATTTATTTGACAGAGAAAGAGAAAGAGAGAGAGAGAGAATGGGTGTGCCAGGGCCTCCAGCCACTGCAAATGAACTCCAGATGTGTGTGCCCCCTTGTGCATCTGGCTAGTGTGGGTCCTGGGGAATCGAACCTGGGTCCTTTGGCTTTGCAGGCAAACGCCTTAACCTCTAAGCCATTCCTCCAGCCCTCTCCCTCTCCTTTAAGATCTCTTCCTCCTCTCTCATGGTTTCCTTTCTACTTTCATGACCCACACATACACACACAAACAGAGATGGCAATCTGGAGTCCACCATAGTTCTCTTTCTGAGACTGGTTTATTTCGCGGATGGATGGCTTGCTTCCCTCGATTGCTTGCTGAAGTAGTGGTTAGACCTCGAGCATGGATAGACCACACTTTGCCTACGCCTTCATCAGCTGGTAGGACTTTAGGGTGTTTCCAATTCGGGATATATGAATAATGCTTCTGTGCACATTGACTCACAAGTCTTGATGGGGATCCATTTCTCACTCCTTTTAGGTGGATAGTTGGGAGAATTGCTGGGTCATGTGGTAATGTTATATTTAACCTTTTGAGGAAGCTCCACGCTGCACCATTTTATATTTCTACCTGTACTGTCTGAAGTTCTCCATACTCAGCCACCATTTGCTATGTGAGCTGTCGTCTAAACTGCAGTCGCTCTAGCATGTGCAGGGTGGGAGGGGGGCGTTGTGCCTTCTGTCAACATTTTCTTATGGCTGGTGATACTGAGTGTTTACTTGGAGGTGCTCAATAATTATTCGCAAATCCTCTCTGAGAAACACACAAGTGTGTTGCTTGCTTATATTTATTTTTTTGCCTGTGTGTATATAATGTGGTAGTGTGTGTGTGTGTGTGTGTGCGCGCGCGCACACACGCGCGTGCGCCCTGTACACTCACCTGTGGCGGCTGAAGCGGAACAGTGGGTGTCCTGTTCCACTGTTCTTCCACTCGTTCTTCTTTGAGCTGCATTTTCTCACAAGCCCAGGTGATGCTCTGATCTCTGCTGTCCTCTGTGGGACAGACCTGCACGGCCACACCCAGCTGTTTGGGTGGTTCTGGCGATTCAAGCTGAGGTGGTTCCAGGCCCCCTTCATACTTGTGCAGGAAGCTCACTCAACCGCTGAGCCATGTCTCCAGGCCATTTGCTCATTTTTAAAAGGATTCTTAAGCTTTAGAAATTCTTTGCAAATATTGGGTGAAGGTATCTTCTCGAATTTGGTTAGCCTAATGAGTCCTCATCTCTCCCTCTCTCTCTCTCTCTCTCTCTCTTTTTTCTTTTCTTTTTTAAAAAATTTTTTTTGTTCATTTTTATTTATTTATTTGAGAGTGACACAGAGAGAGAGAGAGGCAGATAGAGAGAGTGAGAGAATGGGCACGCCAGGGCTTCCAGCCACTGCAAACGAACTCCAGATGTGTGCGCCCCCTTGTGCATCTGGCTAACGTGGGTCCTGGGGAATCGAGCCTTGAACTGGGGTCCTTAGGCTTCACAGGCAAGCGCTTAACCGCTAAGCCATCTCTCTAGCCCTCTCCTTTTTTCTTGAGACAGCATCTTGGCATGGACTTAAACTTGTGGTGATCCTCCTACCTCAGCCTCCTGAGTGCTAGGATTATGTGTACCAGCAGACTCAGCTGTTTTGATTTTCTTAATAGTGTCTGTACTCCCTTACCCAGCTTTATGAGGCATAACTGACAAATCAAATTATATAAGTAATGTGTGCAGTGTGATCATTTTTCATATGTTAAAATTATGAACTAATGAATGACAATCAAGGTAGATATACTTATCTAATGGCATTTTTTTAAGAACAGAAAATTTAAATCTTTTTTTTTTGCCTGTGTTAATCCTATTTTAGTATTATATTTAAGATATCTTTAGTTGGAAAGAAGGAGGGATCAATGGAGGGGGGATTTGGGAGGGGTGAAAGGGAATGGTGGGAGGGGATAATGATCATAGTATATTGTCTGTACTTATAAAAGTTGTCAATAAAAAGTTAAAAAAGAGAAGCCTGCCGTGGTGGTGCACGCCTTTAATCCCAGCACTCGGGAGGCAGAGGTAGGAGGATCACTGTGAGTTCGAGGCCACCCTGAGACTACATAGTGAATTCCAGATCAGCCTGAGCTAGATTGAGACCATACCTCAAAAAAAAAAAAAAAGTTAAAAAAAGAAATTTTTTGCCAAATTCAAAGTTTTGAAGTTTTTTCTTTCCCTTTTTTTTTTTTTTGAGATAGGGTCTTGTTCTAGTCAAGGTTAACCTGGAATTCACTCTGTAGTCTCAGGGTGGTCTTGAACTCATGGTAATTCTCCTACCTTGGCCTCCCAAGTGCTGGGATTAAAGGCGTGTGCCCCCACACCCAGTTCAAAGTTTTGAATTCTGTAGAGCTGCTCCATGTATTCTTCTAAAGTTGTTGTTGCCTTAGCCATTACACTTACTTCAAGGATCCATTCTGAGTTAACCTTTGTTATGGTGTGAGGTAGGGGGCTCCTTTTGCATGAGGATGGACAGCCAATTATTCTGACACTGTTTGTTAACAGACTGTCCTTTCCCTCAGAGAACTGTCTGGAGCCCTTCATCGACCATCAGTTGACCGCAAGGGTGTGAGTTCATTTCTGGATTGTCAGTTCTGTCCCATGGGTCCAGCTAACACTTCTTAGGCTGTACTACATTGCCTGGACAATTGTAACTGTAGAGCAAGTTCTGAAATCAGGAAGTGAAGGTCCCATAACTTTGTTTCTTTTCATTTATTTTGGTTCTTTTATTGTAGCGTTCTAGTAATTTTGATTTTCTTATCAGTTTTAGGATCAGCTTCTCAAGAAGCCCATGGAACACGGAACTTTTTTTTTTTTTTTTTTTTTTTTTTTTTTTTTGAATCAGAGTCTCACTATAGCCCAGGTTGACCTGGAAACTCACTCTGTACCTCAAGCTGGCCTCTAACTCACAACAATTCTTCTACCTCAGCTTTCTGTATGCTTGGACTAAAGGCATATACCACCATGCCTGGCTCATGGGACTTAAAAAAAAATTATTTATTGCTTTTCCATGGGACTTTAAAAAAATTAATTTTCATTTTTTAAATTGAGAGAGAAAGAGAGAGAGGGAGAGAGGGAGAGAGAGAGAGAAAGCAGTGAAGGGTGGGATAATGGGTGTGCCAGGACCTCCAGCCACTGCCAACGAACTTCAGATGCATGCGCAACTTTGTGCATCTGGCTTACGTGGGTACTGGGGAATCAAACCTGGGTCCTTTGGTTTTACAGGCAAGCGCCTTAACTGCTAAACCATCTCTCCAGCCCCTATGGGACTTTTGATAGAGATTGTATTTGCTAGGAAGGCAAGATGTGCCTGAAATATGTTGGACAACATGCTACAAATGTAAACAAGGTATACTGGCCAAGATGGCGTCTGCGGGACATCCGGCTAGGAATGAATCAGCAGAGTACGGACAATGTAAACACATGACATAAGGTTTTTGGCATCTGGCCACTTCTGTTATGGTTGATATAAAATATCCATTGAACTCTGGACAAGGAGCAAAGAGCAGAGCAGAAAGAGAAGCGTGGGTTTTCCCCTGAATGGAGTCTGGTGTGACAGACTTCTAGCTGTAAAGCATGCTACATTTCCCATGGTCTCCGGGGGATATTCTTCTAGCTTTCCTACACCACGTGATGCTCCCTCTTTTCAATAAATGAGGGAAAAAATGTGTTTTCCTCAGCTCTGTGAGCCGCTCAAGCAAATTAATTGAATGTAAGGAAGGCTGAGGCAACTCCAGTTTATAATGGTAGGTCACAAGTTCAAGTCAGACAAGCTTGGGGTCTCAACCAGCATCTAAAATAGGAGATGGGGGCTGGGGAAATGGCTTAGCAGTTAAGGCGTTTGCCTGGGAAGCCTAGGGACCCTGGTTCAATTCTCCAGGACCCATGTAAGCCAGATGCACAAGGGGGTGCATTTGTCTGGAGTTTGTTTGCAGTGGCTAGAGGCCCTGGTGTGCCCATTCTCTCTTTCTCTCTATCTGCCTCTTTCTGTCTCCCTCTGTCTCTCTGTCTCTCTCTTTCTTAAATAAATAAATAAAATATTTTAAAATAAAATAGGGGAGGGGTATCCTTGGATACTGCATTCTTGACTGTGGGATCCACAGTATCATAACTGACTGGGATTGGAGGATATTGACTGGGTGGCCATTGTAGAACTCAATGCTTGCTTTGTGTGGAGTGGACTAGCTCACACATCTGGTACCACACATAATTTATATTGTAAGAGTAGAGCAGGAGAAACTGAGTCTGCTTTGGAGTTGGGTTTTAGGTCCTTTCTTTTTATGTTTTTCTGAAGCAGGGTCTCACTCCAGCCCAGGCTGGCCTTGAACTACCAGCAGGCCTCATACCTCAGCCCAGGATTAAAGGCGTGTACCACCATGGCCAGCTGGTTTTACCTTCTACAGATTCATCTCATGCCTTTCCACTGATTGCATAGAAGGTGAATCATGGGATTAAGTCCATAATTGCTTTATTATAATCTCTGTCATTCTCCATCCTTGAGTAGTATCTGAATGCATTGAGTTTAAGAGAACAGAAAAGTAGCCTTGTGAATGGCTAATGCTAGTGAGTTGCACAAGAAAAGTCTGTTAGCTCTTTGGATAGTCTATGAAGAAAATTAACTCACTTAATTTATTACCTTCTTCTTGGTGTGTTAGGGATCAAACACGAGGCCTTCCACGTGCTAAAATGGATACTCTACCACTGGGTTACGGCTCATTCTACCACTTTCTCCCTCCCTTCCTCCTTCCCCTTGTCTTCCTCCCCCCTTCTTTCCTCCCTCCCTCCCTTCCTTCTTTCTTTTATAGGGTCTCATGTGTCCCAGGCTGACCTTGAACTCACTATATAGCTGAAGATGACCTTGAAGTCTCATTCCCCCCACTCCCTGCCTTTGCCTTCTGTGTGCTAGGATTATAGGTATGCACCACCATATTCAGTTTATGTCATGCTGGGGGTCAAACTCAGGACTTTCCATGGTAGACAGGCATTCCATCCATTGAGTTACATCGCCAGCCTGGTCTTGTTTCTTGAGATGGGATCTCATATAACCTAGGCTATCTTCCAACTTGTTATGTAACTGAGGAAGGCTTCTAATCTTTCTGTGTCCACATCCCTGTTTTAAAAAATTATTTATTTGTATTGTTTGTCTATAGGTATGCCGGGGGCTCTTGTCACCGCAAATGAACTCCAGACACTCACACTGCTTTCTGCAGCTGGCTTAAATGAGTGGTTTGGAAATTGAATCTGGATTTGGCAGGCTTTGCAAGCAAATACCTCTAACTGCTGAGCCGTCTTCCCAGCTCCCAATGAAGTTCTTTCTTTCTTTTTCTTTTTTTTTTTTTGGTTTTTCAAGGTAGGGTCTCACTGTAGCTCAGGCTGGCCTAGAATTCACTCTGTAGTCTCAGGGTGGCCTCAAACTCACAGTGATCTTCCTACCTCTGCCTCCCGAGTGCTGGGATTAGAGGCGTGTGCCACCACATCCCACTGCTAGGGATGTTCTTAAGACTGAGAGAATACTGTCTATGAACCCTCATGCTTCCCCTTCAGCTTTATTGAGATATGATTGACAAAATTTACTAGATATCTGAGCTGTACAATGTCAGGGTTTGGCACACATATATGTGGATATATTTGATATTTCACATATACATTGTGAAAGCATTGACACAGTCAAGCTAGTTAACATGCCCATCACTGCACATGGGTACCTTTTATATGGGGGGGGGTGGGAACATTGAAGAGCCACTTAGCAAGTTTCAAATCTACAGTATTCTAAACCATAGGGGGTCGGGAAGATGGTTCAGTAGTGAGAGGTGCTTGCCTGCAAAGTGTGCTGTCCAGGGTTCAATGGCCAAACCACCCACATGAAGCCGGATGCGAAAAGTGGCACAAATATCCGGCTATATTCAACAGCAGCAAGAGGACCTAGCACTCCCCAATCGCAGGCTCACGCACAAAAATAAACCTTAAAAATAAAATAAAATAAGCTGCAGGCACTGCACTGCATATTGGACCTTCAGAACTTATTCATCCCACTAAAGCAAAGATTTGGCCAGCATCTTTCCATTGCCAGCCATCTGCTCACTACCGTTCTATTTTCTGGATCTATGAATCTGCCTTTTTAAGATTCTACCTGCATGTGGATTTGTGCTACATTTGCCTTTCTGTTTGTTTTTTTAAATATTTATTTATTTTAGAGAGAGAGGAAGAGAGGAGGGAGTAAGAAGCAGAGAGAGAGAATGGGCATGCCAGGGCCTGTAACCACTGCAAATGAACTCTAGACACATGCATCACCGTGGGCACCTGGTTTACGTGGGTACTGGGGAATAGAAGCTGGGTCCTTAGGCTTCGCAGACAAGTGCCTTAACCACTAAGCCATCAGTTCAGACCTGCATTTGTCTTTCTATAACTTATTGTGTTCTCCTCCAGGTCATCCATGCCTATACATACTATAGCTACTTCATAATGGTTAGTCTTGACATGCTTTGTTTGTGGGAGCGTTTTTTTCTGAATTGTTGGAGAGAATGTTGTTGACGTCATGAGCCTTCATTGGTAAGTACTCCAGCATGCATCTCTTAAGAACAAGACATTGGTTAAGCAAGCATCAAAGCTAATGATTCAATCATACCAAGAATATCAATATTCACACTTATTTTGTCCCAAAGAGTACTGTCAAGGTTTGGGAATTTTGCTGAGGAGGAACAATGTCTCTGGCATAGTTATTCTTTCTATATCTCTTGGATTTTCTTGTTTTGTTTTTCTTGAGGTAGGGTTTCGCTTTAGCCCAGGCTGACCTGGAATTCACTATGTAGTCTCAGGGTGGCCTTGAATTCATGGCGATCCTCCTACCTCTGCCTCCTAAGTGCTGGGATTAAAGGCATGTGCCACCATGCCCGGCTTTTGGTTTTTAACTTTTTGAGATGGGAGTCTCATGTAGCCCAGGCTGACCTCAGATTTACTATGTAACTGAGGCTAGCTCTCCAAGTACAGGAGTCATAGGCATATGCTATCATGCTCATCTCTGGTGAAATATATATATATTTTTTTTGAGGAAGGGTCTCACTCTAGCTCAGGCTGACCTGGAATTTACTATGTAGTCTCAGGGTGGTCTTGAACTCATGGCGATCCTCTTACCTCTGCCTCCTGAGTGCTGGGATTAAAGGCGTGCACCACCATTCCGGGGTCTTTTGGATTTTTATTCAGGGTCTCACTCTAGCCCAGACTAGTCTGGAACTGTCTTACCTCAGCCTCCCAATCGGTGAGACGAAAGGTAAACCACCATGCCTGTTTTTTTTTTTTTTTTTTTTTTTTTTGGTCCCTTATTGTGATTGAATACCTTTGACATACAGGGATTGCAGTTTTCTTTCATAAATTATCTTCTCAAAGCTTTTGTCCATTTTTTTTGAGGCAAAGTCTCACTCTAGCTCACGCTAACCCAAAACTCACTCTGTGGCCCAGAATGGTCTCAAACTCACTGTGATCTTCCTACTCTACCTCAGTCTCCCAAGTGCAAGACTTCAGGTGTGTGTCAATGTGCCCAGTGTTTTGTCCACTTTTAAGTTATATATATATATATATATGTTTTACTTTTTCATCTCTATTTTTAAGATTGGTGAAGTCAGTGTTTATCTGTAAGTTATAAATATTTTTTCCCATTTGCTTCTTCGTTTATAGAGTTTTATGACATGAAAGTTTTGCTAACATTGGCTTTAACTTTTTTAAAGTATTTATTCGTGTGTGTGTGTGCGTGCGCGCGCGCACATGCGTGCATATATTTTCTAGAATTTCTTGCCACTGCAAATGGAACACCAGGTGCCCACAACACATTTTTGTGTCTGGCTTTATGTGGATGATGAAAAATTGAATTCAGGGCTGTTCAGGCTTTGCAAGCCAGTGCCTTTAACTGCTGAGCCATCTCCCCAGCCCCTAGTTTTAACTTTTATGTAGCTATTCTTTTATTGTTTCTGGATTTTGAGCCATAGATTGACTCAAAATTTCTTGTTACGGCTGGAGGGATGGCTTAGCATTTAAGGCACTTGCCTGCAAAGCCAAAGGACCCAGGTTCAATTCCCCAGGACTCACGTAAGCCAGCTGCACAAGGTGATGCATGCATCTGGAGTTCCTTTGCAGCAGCTGGAGGCCCTAGCACACCCATTCTCCACCCCCCCACCGCCTCTTTGTCCCTGTCAAATAAATAAATAAATAAAAATATTTTTAAAAATTTCTTGTTGAATTCTAAAAGGGTCTTTTCATGTGTTCTTGTAGAAGTTGTAAGGTTTTGTTTGAAAATCTGGATCTTTGGTCCATTTTCTGTTTATCCAGGGGTTTGGTATAAGATATGGATTCACTTTCCTGTTTTTGTTTTTTCTTTTCCTTCAGTGCTGGGGGCTTGAACCCGGGGCCTCAGTTATGCTAGGCAAGTGTTCTACCACTGAACTATAGCCTCAGCTCATAGATTCACTTGTACCTTTTTTTTTTTAACCTCCAAATCTAATGATCCCAGCACTGTTTCATCAGTCTGTCATGCCCCAGAGATCTGAGATGCACCGAGAGTATATCTGGACTCTCCAGTGTCCGTGGCTCTCCTGGTCCTCATGTTTCCCAGCATAGCATCTTAGTTACGGAAGCTCTGTGGCATGTTTTCATATCTAGTAGGACCTACTCCCACTCCACTGACCCCCCCCCCCACAACCTTTACTCATTTCTCCAGGCTAATTTTGATTGTTATTTCATGTCAACTTATTTAATTTCAGAGAAAAACGCAACAAAATATAACGACACACCCTTGGTATTTTCATGAGGATCAAGTTAAGTGGACATCCTTGTGTGGGCCAGATGACATGTTTATGGTATTGAGTCATCCTATCCAAGAACAAGTCCCCCTCATATCCGGAGCAAACATCTCCAAGGCATTTAGAGGGGTGCAGGTCCTATTATGGGTTGAACTGTAGCCCCCACACACAAAAAAGTAAAGTACTAACTCTCAGCACTACAGAATATGGCCTTCTTTGGAAAAAGGATCTCTTTGTAGAAGCCCTCCAGCTAAAAAGAGGTGCTTAGAATGGTCCTGATGCAGTGTGAGTAGTGTCCTTATGGGAAGGAGACACTAAGACAGAGCCAAGGGCGCAGGGTGCGGATGGAGGCAAAGATGAGCGACCGCTCGCCAAAGAATGCAAGGGTGGCCAGCAAACACCAGAGGCAGCCCGTGGCGAGGCAGGGAATAGATTCTTGCTCGCAGCCCTCACAAGGACCCACCCTGCTGGCACTCGGACCAGTTCTTTCAATAGAAAGCACTCGGCCTGTGGCGCTTTTACTCCTACAGCCCCCTTGGGGGACAGCTCAGGCTAGAGTGAGCAGCCCAGTCATAACCCAAGGACATCCAGAGGCATGTGCTGGCCTTCTTAACCTTGCCCTTAAGTAGACCCACCCAGGCCTGTTCCTTGCCTGAATGAAGAAAGGCATGAATGCATCAGGGCACTTGGAGGTGTGACTTCACTCTAAATGGGTGGCCAAGCCCTCTGAGGTCAAGGCCAGTGAATGAATCATCCGTCCAGTGTGGCTGGGTGAGTCAGGGAGGCCAGGCAGAAAGTCCGAGGTGCAGTCATGTTCGCGCTTCACTTTCTTCTGGAACCTAGAAGGAGCCCCTGCAAATTATCATCCCAAGAAAGGAAGCGTGAAATGGCACCATCCTCCTCCCTCACGCCACGCCTGTGGTGTGCCGAGGAGAGATAAGGACAAAAGACGTCGAAAGCAGGGACAGAGCATTTGTTGTGGATCTGCGGACAAGTGGATTGATGTGTCTGGGCCTTGGTTCCATCTCCTCACACAGAGGTGGTAAAGGTCCCTAAGGGCCAGTGCCATGGTCCTATCAGGGCATGAATATGAAGCCCTTAGCAGAGAGCCAGGTTCATGGCAGGCATTCAGGAGAGATGAGCAGTTATGAACAAGAACTGCCCTCAAACACCTAATCTACAAAGGTAGAATGAGATGCACAATCCCAAGTCTTCACCTACGATCCTTCGCATCCTCTGTGGATAAGGCTTTCTTTCCACTGGGGAGAGTTTAGAATACATAAAGCATGACCCCATTTGTTCCCACCATTATTTATTGTTTTCTAATTATAAAAATGAAATGATACCTTGATTCATACACTATTAAAAAAAAAAAAAGAAAGGAGGGCTGGAGAGATGGCTTAGCAACTAAGGCATTTGCCTGCGAAGCCTAAGGACCCAGGTTCGACTCTCCGGGTCCCACAGAAGCAAGACGCACAAGGTGACACAAGCACACAAGGTTGCACATGCATGCGCACAAGATGGCATATGCGTCTGGAGTTTGATTGCAGTGGCTGGGGGCCCTGGCATGCCATTTTTTTTCTCTCTCTCATAAAAAAAATACAAGAAAAAGGAAAAGGAACCAGCAATGAGCCATCTCTTCTCCCCTGGGTGTTAACGGCCCCCTCCAAGGAGTTTGCAAGAGCTTGTGGATTGAATCAGGAAGAGGCCTGTATAAGTTAGTGAGGACCTGCTGCCCCAGCCCCTTGGCTGGCTCCTGGGCTTGTCTTCATGGGTTTACCCAATGGACTGTGTTTTGAGGTTTGTGCTGGAGTCCAAGAGAGGCAAGAAACCATGTCCTAGTTCCCAAGTTAGGAGGAAAGCACATGGTCCTGGACAGGGACTGTTCCCTCAGTAAACCTTTGGGAATTATTATTCCCAAGACAAATGCATCCTTACACAGTAATCTTCTGGGCTATCACTGTTCCTAGCAGACAGGGCAGGAAACTCACATTCCTAGAGGAAAGTCGTAGCTAGTGAGGGCCACCTGCCGCGGTAGTTTGAATGCAGGTCCTCCATAGACTAAAGGGTTCTATTAAAATTGAGTTTGCAGCTTCAGCCCCTAGCAGAGTCCTGTCTCTGGGGAGGATCTGGATTCCAGCCTAAAGATGTGCAGAGGGGTTTTGAGCTCTGGCTGTGCTTGCTCGTGGTGCTGGCTGCTTGGTGGTGGTTTCTCTCTCTCCTTGGACTTATGAATGGGAGCCAGCCTCTTCCACCATTGGATGATGGAATGTCCCCTGGTCTGCAAGCTTGAAATAAACCCCTTCCTCTCGTAGACTGTGTCTGCTTTGGATGTTCATCCCAGCAATGTGGAGCTGACCTGCCCAAAATAACTTCCAGGCTTCCAGGCAGACCCCTTTCCCTCCATCAGGTATCCTTCTTCTGTATTCTTTCTGGCTGTGTGAGGCCTCTTCCTGGGCTCCTCTGTCTCTACCCTGACAATGAGCCTCTGGGATCCATGTGCTTGTTAATAAATCCGTTTCCTTGTCCAGATGTCTGTTGGTTGAGCGATCACATATTCTAATTCTTTTCCATCGTAAACGTTTCTACTTTAGTAGTACTGAGTGTCTTCAAGTCTAGTGGCTGCCTCACAAAGTCAGCAAGGAAGACTGTCAATGACTACGTCCACTAGCTGTCGTGGTGTGTGTGTGTGTGTGTCAGTGCATGTTTGTGTGTGGGGGGGTGCACATGTGAGAGGTTGATTTTGAGTGTCTTCCTCCATCGCTCTCTACCTTATTTATTGAGACAAGGGTTTTCACCTGAACCTTCAGCTCACCAATGTAGCTAGTCTATGTAGTTAGCATGGCCCAAGGATTCTAGGTCTGCCTCCAAGTGCTGGGATCGCAGGCTGACAATCTGAACTCAGTTTCTCACGCTCTTACGGCAAAGAGCTTTACTGCCAGAGCTCTCTCTCTAGCTACGCACATGATAATCTTAAGAAATGGTCAAATATAGCGGGTTACAGAGATGGCTCAGAGGATAAAGCATTTGCTGCTTGAGGCAAAGGACCTGAGTTTGATCCCCAGACCTCGCATGAAACGCTAGAAGCCATTTGGGTTGACGGTGACACTGGTGGAGAGATGGGAGGTAGAGACAGGAGAATTTTTTGGAAGCTCAAGGCAAACCCAGCGAAGAACATCAGAATGAGGATCCAGAGCAAGAAACCCTGCTGCAAATGAGGGGAACAGGCACTAACCAACCTGAAAGCTGATCTCTGACCTCCACGTGAGCACGCGGGAGTGAGCACACGTGCTCGTGCACACACAACACACACCCACGCCCATACACACTAAAACACTAAAATGAAAGCAATGGTCCAATATGATGAATGTGCATCCACGCATTGAAATAGTTGATGAAAACAGGTACTTTAAAATTCATCCCAGGGAGAGATTGTTTAAATACCCATGTAACGGTGATAACATTAAGTGTACTGAACCCTTCCCCTGGACCAGCTGTTCGAAGGAGCCTTTCATCCAAGAGCTCGTGTCAAGGGCTGGAGGAGTTTTTACCTGGTAACCTGGGATTCTAGCCCAGGTAGTACAACTTGAACTTGGGTTCAACAACACTGCTGCCCATTGCCCAGGATATGATTGCTGTTAATTTTCAAAAATGTTTTATTTACTTATGAGAGAGAGAGAGAGAGGAAACGGGCATAACAGGGCCTCTAGCCACTGTAAACAAACTCCAGACACATGCATCACCTTGTGCATCTGGGTTATGTGGGTCCTAGGGAATTGAACCTGGGTCCTTAGGCTTCACAGGTAAGTGCCTTAACCACTTAGCTGTCTCTCCAGCTCTATTTTAAAAAGTTATTATTATTATTTTGTTTGCAAGGAGAGAGAGAGAATGGGTGTGCCAGGGCCTCTTGTCACTGTAAACGTACTCCAGACACATGTGCCATTTTGTGCATCTGGCTTTACTTGGGTACTGGGAAATCAAACCCAAGCTGTCAGGCCTTTGCAAGCAAGAGCCTTTAACTGCTGAGCCATCTCTCCAGCCTTTTTTTTTTTTTTTAAATAGGGTCTCACTCTAGCTCAGGGCTGACCTAGAACTCACTCTGTAGCCCAGGCTGGCCTCAGACTCGTGGTGGTCCTTCTACCTCAACCACTGGAGTGCTGGGATTAAAGAAGTGTGCCACCACTCTCATGGCTGTCTCTTAATGTTTTTGTTTATTTCTTTTTGGTTAAAAAAATGACACATTTGTGTTAAAAACAACCAAGTTATGTATATTCCTAAGGAAGAAAGCGGAAGGAGCTCCAGCCTTCAGAGATAAAGAGGTATGGACACACATCTCACATCATTGTTTGGATGTTCTGAACCCTGCATGGCTTTGGACAAATTGCCTAACTTCTCTGAGCCCTTGCCTCTCAAATGAAGGGGGCTGAATGAGATAAGATGGCTCTGCAGGCCTCTGAGGCCTGACTGGAGATCTGTTTTCAAGGATTGTGCAATGACAGCTAGTTCTGTCCTCACGCCTGGGTGTGGAGGATGAGGTCACCTGTCGCCAGCCCCTCAGGGTAGGCCAAGTGCAGAAAGGTAGCAGGACCACGACGGTCTGAGTTGAAAATGCTAGAAGATTCCACAGTGCCACATGGGGCTGCTGTCAGGGTCCTCGGCCCTTCATGGACAGCACAGACCTTCTGGGAGCCAGAGGCCTTGGCTGGCGCTGCCAGTACGGAGCTTGCGGAAAATGAGGCATCAGTAAGACTGGGGTGAACATGGCCACATGCCACATGCCGGCCAGGCCCTGAGCTTGGATTTGAATTGCTGTGTGACCCTGGGCATGTCCCCTCTCTGAGCCTACTTCCTTGCCTCCCACTCCCAGGGACACTGTGATGAGGTCAGGAGATGACATCTATCCTGCACCTGGCAACAAGGAGAGGCTTAGTCAGTTTCCGCTGCTGTATCTTCCTTTCTGGAATAGTTCAACAATATGCTCAAAAACACTGCTGGGCGGGAGCGATGGCTCCGTGGTTAAAGGGGCTTGCTTACTAAGCCTGTTGGCCTGGGTTTGATTCCCCAGGATCTACATAAAGGCAGATGTACAAAGTGACACGTGCGTCTGGAGTTTGTTTGCAGAGGCAGGAGGCCCTGGCTCACTCATTTTCTCTCACAAATAAATTAAAAGAAAAAACCTTTTTTTAAAAAACAACATGGGGCTAGAGGGATGGCTCAGCAATTAAACTGCTTGCATGCAAAGCCCAAGGAGTCAGGTTCAATTCCTAGTACCCATGTAAAGCCAGATGTAGAAAGTGTCAAATGTGGGGCTGGAGAGATGGCTTAGCGGTTGAGCACTTGCCTGTGAAGCCTAAGGATCCTGGTTCAAGGCTCAATTCCCCAGTACCCACAGTAAGCCAGATGTACAAGGTGGTGCATGCCTCTGGAGTTTGTTTTCAGTGGCTGGAGGCCCTGATGCGCCCATTCTCTCTCTCTCTGTCTGTCACTCTCAAATAAATTAAAAAATAGTGAAAGTGTCAAATGCAATCTGGAGTTTGTTTGCAGTAGCTAGAGGCCCTAGCATACCCATATTTATGCTCTTTCTCTCTCTCCTTGAAAATAAGTACAAAATATTTTTTTTTAATGCTGCTGGCTCACAAACCACGGGCCTACTATGTGGTGGGTGTTCATTCCATTAAAGACCACAGCACAGGGCCTCCAAACAGGAGAAAAACAGTCACTGTCCTTCAGCAAGTCTGCAGCCCAGGGCGTAAGACAAGGATCTAAGTGTCTTTCACACCATCAGTGCTGCAGAACCCAGCGGGGGAGATGCCAGAGAAACAAGACAGTTTTCGCTCATGGAAACAGCCCTCTGCTGGGTCTGGAGGGTTGAGGGAGAATGCTGCCGAGCTCAGCAGTCAGGGAGAGGAAGAGCGCTGTGAGCAGAGCTGTGGGGTGGGGGAAGGAGAAGAACATGGGCTTCCCCAGCTCTCCTGGCATACCAAAGTCAAAGTGAGAGGGAGTGGATCCACACAGATGCCCACGGAGACCTGCCTGGTAGGCTTTGGATTTGTTGGGAAATGGTATTCACAGAGCAAGAAGTGTTACAGTGTGGATTTGGAAAGTTCCTCGCCCCACAGGGCTTTTGAAGCCTGGCTCCCCAGGGCAGCAATGCCCAGAGAAGGGGCCTCAGGGAAGTTACAGGATCAAGATGGCTCTGATCTCATCAGTGGACATGGTGATGATGTCACGGTTTAGTCGGCTATTGAGAGGTAGAAACTGTAAGAGGTAAGGCCTTCTTAAAGGGAAGTAGGTCCCTGGGGGGCGATTGGTCTCTCCCTCCCTCTCCATTTCTCAATCTCTCTCCTCCCCAGCTTCCAAAAGATGAGCAACTATGCTGTGCCATGAACTCCTGCCGCGATGTTCCACCTTGCCAAAAGCCCACTGCAATGGTGCCCAGAGACCAAGAACGGAAACCTCTACAACCATGAGCCAAAATAAACCTTTCTTCCCTATAAGTTGTTTATTTCAGGTATTTTATTTTATTATTTTTTATTTTTTAAATTTTTTTGTTCATTTTTATTTATTTATTTGAGAGTGACAGAGAAAGAGAGACAGAGAGTGAGAGAGAAGAGAGGGAGAGAATGGGTGCACCAGGGCTTCCAGCCACTGCAAACGAACTCCAGATGCGTGCGCTCCCTTGTGCATCTGGCTAACGTGGGTCCTGGAGAATCAAGCCTGGAACCAGGGTCCTTAGGCTTCACAGGCAAGCGCTTAACCGCTAAGCCATCTCTCCAGCCCCTATTTCAGGTATTTTATCACCATGACAGCTGATTGACATGAGAAGCCACCGCAGAACCCAGAGGTGCCGCGAAAGCATCAAAGTTTGAAAGAAGGAAGATTACTGGGAGACACTGCCACTCTCCTGGGAGGCATCTCCACCAGGCCTTTTCCCACTGTTTTAGTTAGTCCCAGATGGGCATTATTCCCAGTTTTATAAATGGGGAAACTGAGGCCCAGAAATAATAAGCCCCTTGCCCAAGGCCACACAGCAGACAGTGAGCAGGGGCCACTTTCCGATTGTCACTGGTGGAGCTCCACCCTTCCTCCTCACGGCAAGACAGATCTAAACTCTGACAGAGTAACCCACAGGGTCTGTGGGCCGGCTGCATCAGGTCTTCCCACAGCACCTTGAGACACTCACGTTTATGGCCATTGTTATGGAGCGAGACACACTGACTTATTCCACGATACACAATCAAGCCTTTTGGCAAGTCCTTCTCACCACCCCACACTGCCTCCAGGTTTGTCCTTAAGTGCAAACGGAATGGGGGAAAACCCAGGAAGGTAAGGCCTATCTATCCTCAACCTGAGTAGACATCCACTGACTCATCCTGCTTTGATCCCCTCTTGTCAGCTAGGTCCTTGACATTCCCACTGCCCAGATTGGGAGCTACGGGTGGCAACACCTTTACCAGCCATCTCTGAGCAGGTGGCCCGCAGCCACAGCTACTGTGTGACAGGTGGTGCAAGAAGGAGCATGCTTTCCCTCAGCTGGGCCTCTGGCTCCGCCATGCCAAAGGGCGTTGCACAAGACCCTGCCTCTCCAGGTTCTGATGCAGACCCGGAAACCCAGCACAGCAGGCCACCCGGTGCTCTAAGAAGTGCTCTGCTGAAAAGGGGCAAAACGGAGCCAGTGACTTATAAGGAGAAGGGGTTAAGGGCATGGGTTCCCCGTGCCTCCAGCCTCATTTCGGAGCACCTCAAAGCTGTACAGGGACCGCCTTGAAGTCTCGTCCACCAGCAGTAAACCACTTGCCTGGAGTTTGAGCCTGTTTGCAGGGCATGAGAGGAAAAATCCCAGAGACCAGCAGACACCCGACTGCAGTGCCAGACTGCTCTACCACTGTGATATTTGTCTTAAAAAGTTTTCTTTTTGAAGAAAAAAAAAATTGGCTAGGATAAGGTCTAATGAATGCTTTTGGTTAAAAAAAAAATAAGACAAATCAGGTTGGTATGCATTGAAAAGACAGCAGCTGTAACATTCTATGATTCAACCCAAAAAATATGTTGAGGTCCTTGGCTGAAAAAGTAGAGTAAACAAATAATTTCTTCTTGTTAGCTTTTTTTTTTTTTTTGAGATACTGGGAGGTGGTGTTATTTGAAGACATCTTTGCTGTCCTCCAACCAATGTTCAAAGGTAGGAAATACCTTTCTTTTTTTTTTTTTTAAGTTCAATACCTTGAACTTGTAGAAGAATCCAGGCGGATCCCACAAGCTAAGACAGGCAAATGTAGAGAGGTTGGCTCTGGTGAGATAATTCACATGGCAACAACACCGGGTAGCCAGTAAAGCCCCCTCCCCCAGCAGAGGCGAAAAACCACAGAATGTTCCTGAATCGGCCCCCGGGCTCAGAGTTGTGCAGTGTTTATGTTGGAGTGCAGCTAGTCCACGTCGCCCTCTGGGAGCTAAGGTCTGTCATGGGATGCTCGCGAATGACACCCTTCCCGGGGTCTTGCAGGGGGCTGTGTGCCGGTCCTGGAAATGCACCAAGGTACCTTGCAGGTGAAGAATGGGGAGAGGCCCAGGGCGAGGGCGCAGTGGGTGCTTTTAAACTTCTGCAGAATAAAGAGACACAGCCAGACCTCTTGGAGGCGCTGTCGAGCCCCACTGCCGGCTACGCCAGCTTCCCTCCGCCAAACGTTAAACTTGACTCCACACCTGACCTTGCGATCTTTAGCATTCCCACCCTCCTACCTTGGGTCCAAGTCTTCAAGGGACCACTGTGGCAGGGAAAACTGTGTTTTTGTTTTGTTTTGTTTTGGTTTGGTTTTTGGCCAGTGGGGGTGTTGGATTGGAGGCACTTTCCTTGTTCCGCCTTTTAAAGTGACATTGGAGAAGCATGGGGCACAGAAGACATTTCTCAGAATGTGTCTTCTGTACTCACCCCGGCTGTTCTTGGTAACCGCGACACAGACAGGGACAAAAAGTTGTTCATCTTTCTTCGCGCCCCCTCCCCCTCCAGCGTCAGGCTCCGCTTTGTCGCCTCTACACCCCCCCCCCCCAACCCTAGCAGTATGGTGGACTGGACGAGTTGTGACATTGTTCTCCTGGGGAACCTCAGTTTCCCTCCTTCCTGGTAGTGAGGAGGAATTAAGCCCCTCTGCGCTGGGAGTGGAGGGGGTGCGAAGGGGTCGGGCCAGGGAGCTCGCGGCCCTGGACTCAACGGAGACCGGGGAGGGAGGGGAGAGGGCCAGGCAGGTGGCACAGGGTGCGCCCGTGGGGAGAGGGCCAGGCAGGTGGCACAGGGTGCGTCGCGGAGGTCAGCCTCCTCCTCCTCCTCCTCCCGGCAGGCCAGGGGAGAAAGGCACGAGCCCGTCCTCTGGGACGCGCCAGGACAGCAGGGCGGGTGCTGGGACCCGAGCCAGCGCGCCAGGGAGCTGGCCCCGCTCGGAGGCCGATGACGTCTTTGCCTTTGGCTTTGGCGGCGCCAGGCCGGGCAGGGCGGGTGACGTCACCGCCCCGCCACGTGACCACCATTCAAACAAACAAACCATCTCCCTCCCTCTCTCCATCCCCCCCACTATCTCTCTCTCTTTGCGCGCGCGCGCCAGCGCTGGGTCCGCCCCGGCCCGCCTCCCCGAGAGGCCGCATATAAGCCGCGGTCCCCGGGCGGGCTGAACGCGCGGCGGACGACTTAGCTGGCGGGAGGTGAGACTCGATCCCGTAAGGACAGGCCGGGGGAACCGTGAGGAGCCAAAAGTCCGCAGGACACTCCCCGCGCCCAGGTCAAGGGTAGATTTTTTTTTTTTTTTTTTAAATTTTGAGTCCCAGCGCCTAGAGAGAATTGCTTTCTTTGGAAAAGCCTTCGCCTCGCCGTTGGCTTCCGAGCACAGACAAAGCGGGGCGAGCAGCACGCTGGGGGCGCTGAAGCCGGCCATGGTGATGGAGGTGCGCATCCTGGATGCCGGAGGCCTGCGCACGCTGCTGCGCGAGCGCGCCGGCCAGTGCCTGCTGCTGGACTGCCGCTCCTTCTTCGCCTTCAACGCCGGCCACATCGCCGGCTCGGTGAACGTGCGCTTCAGCACCATCGTGCGACGCCGGGCCAAGGGATCCATGGGCCTGGAGCACATCGTGCCCAACGCCGAGCTGCGCGGTCGCCTGCTGGCCGGCGCCTACCACGCCGTGGTGCTGCTGGACGAACGCAGCGCCTCCCTGGATGGCACCAAACGCGATGGCACCCTGGCCCTGGCCGCCGGCGCGCTCTGCCGGGAGGCGCGCACCACACAAGTCTTCTTCCTCAAAGGTACATACCTGCTCCGGGTCGGTCGCACACCCCCTGTGGCCTTGTGCGGGACTTCTGGCACCCAGCTAGGGGAGGGGGGGAGGCGGGTTGGCTGCCCCAACCTAGGGCGCATGGGTGCCAGCGCCCCGTCTCTAGGGGACTTGTCATTGGCTTTGGCTCCAGGAACAAAGGCTTCCCTGTAAACTCACGATCCTTAGTGAGAGGGCGACTAGTGTGTCAAGGTGCTCTGTCCTGTGGTACTAATGGGGGAAAAAAAAAAACAATGTGTGTGTTTGTATTCTCAGGAGGATACGAAGCGTTTTCAGTTTCCTGCCCGGAGCTGTGTAGCAAACAATTGACCCCTATGGAACTCAGCCTTCCCCTGAGTACTAGAGTCCCTGACAACGCAGAATCTGGATGCAGCTCCTGCAGCACCCCGCTTTATGATCAGGTTAGTCTGGGGTCTGGGTCGGTGCCAGGGCGAGGAGGGAAGAGCTGGCAGAGCCCTGCCAGGGATGTTACAGAAAGTAGCGGCAGCTTTATTTATACCCGAGGGGGACATAGGGATCTTATTTATCCCACGATGAAGTGATTGGATGGAGGGAGCCAAGTCTCCAATTGCTGGCAGACGTGAGCTCTGCTCTGCCAATGGGCTTTGTCCCCTCTTTATTTATACGCCTCAGCAGTGCTGAGAAAAGGTCACGTAAGATCCAAAGCTCACTTTTCCAGCAGGGAGGTTTTTTTTTTTTTTTTTTTTTTAATTTTACGGTTGTGGAAACTGGTGCTCACTTTGAGCCAGGTTGACGAGTGTTGGGTTTGTCTTTTGAATTTCAGGGTGGACCCGTGGAGATTCTGCCCTTTCTGTACCTGGGCAGTGCCTATCATGCTTCCCGCAAGGACATGCTGGATGCTCTGGGTATCACTGCCTTGATCAACGTCTCAGCCAATTGTCCTAACCACTTCGAGGGTCACTACCAGTACAAGAGCATCCCCGTGGAGGACAACCACAAGGCTGACATCAGCTCCTGGTTCAACGAGGCAATTGATTTCATAGGTAAATGTCATGGATGTCTGAGACTTCTCTGTACTCTGTCCCCATGTTAGCCACTGGAGCCCAGCCTCTATGGTCAAGGCTTCAATGATCTTCACCTGAGCCTTCCCCTAGACATCCAGTAGTAGCAAAACACGTGAAGTGTGGATTCAATGTCCCACATGACAGAGTAGCAAACTGAGGCTCAGACAGTTGAATTGACTGGCTTGTCCAGGATCACTCTAAGGAGAAATACCCAGTGTGGGTTTTAAATCCCTTGCTGTGCTTTTGCACATTGTTCACACTGTGACCCTGAATGGCGTTCATATGATAGCCTGAGGGTGATGTTGGGCATCTCTGAATAGGACCCTCGTGATATCTCTCAGCCATCGTAGACTTGGGTTTGGCTGGTTCTCCTGAGCTCTCGAGTAACCAACCGGCCACTTTGTTTTCTAGACTCCATCAAGAATGCTGGAGGAAGGGTATTTGTGCATTGTCAGGCGGGCATCTCCCGGTCAGCTACCATCTGCCTTGCTTATCTCATGAGGACTAACCGAGTGAAACTGGACGAGGCCTTTGAGTTTGTGAAGCAGAGACGGAGCATCATCTCCCCTAACTTCAGTTTCATGGGCCAGCTGCTGCAGTTCGAAGTCCCAGGTGCTGGCCCCACACTGCTCCGCCGAGGCGGGGAGCCCGGCTATGGCAGTGCTCGACCGAGGGGCATCCACCACCACTGTCTTCAACTTTCCCGTCTCCATCCCCGTCCACCCCACGAACAATGCCCTGAGCTACCTTCAGAGCCCCATCACGACCTCGCCCAGCTGCTGAAAGGGCTGGTTGAAGGTGGTGGCCCGGGTCTTCACAAGCCACCCTGACGCCACTCCTCTTTGGGAGGAGCCATGCAATAACTCTGGGAGGGGCTCATGAGAGCTGGTCCTTATTTATTGAATTTCCTCCGCTTTCCACTTGGTTCCTAAGCAGTTATGAAGATGACGTAGCATCAAGACTTTGCTGAACTCAGCACATTCGGGACCAATATATCATGGGTACATCAAGTCCCTCTGACAAAACAGGGCAGAAGAGAAAGGTCTCTGAGCTAGTTTCTTCACTTGCCCCTGTTTCTTTTTGTTTTTGTTTTTACTTTTTAGAAACTTAATGCTTGACGTACCTATCAGTATTACCATTCCCAACAACACACACATAAGAGAATTACCTTATTTATTTTTGTGTAGGTGGTCTGCCTTCACAAATGTCAGTGTCTACTTGTAGAAGAACCAAATACCTCAATTTTTGTGTTTGAGTACTGTACTATCTTGTAAATAGATCCTAAGAAGGTTTGTTTTCAGCACTGACAGAAAACACCAGTGTTTTGATTTTTTTTTTTTAGTTGCCAACAGTTGTATGTTTGCTGATTATTTATGACCTGAAATAATATATTTCTTCTTCTAAGAAGACATTTTGTTACTAGGATGACTTTTTTTATACAACAGAATAAATTATGGTATTTCTATTGAAATCACAATGCTTTGTTTCTTTGGCAACCCCTCCTGGTTCTTCTCGTGAAATAGGGAGGCATTGGATAAGGGCTACAAGGAGCTGTGCGGGGCGCTGACCTCAGTGGTCCCTTGATCCCGTGAGGTGACTTCGAGGCAGACAAGTGGGGTGTGTAAAACACTGAGTGCTATAGATGAGGTCTTAGTATAGGCTCAAAGTGCCTACCGGTGTCTTTTAATAGCCATGTAACATACCACGTCAGCCAGGGCACTTACATATCCCCAGCACTGTTTGCCAAAATTGTCCTTTTTCATGTAAATACCTTCCTTGGAATTATGTAAAAAAGTCTCCCCTTTCTGAACTGTTTCCTTTGGGAGTGGCCTGCCCTCAAGGAAAACTCAGCCAAGCCTTTTGCTGGTAAAGAGGCTGAGAGAGCCACCAAAGCTGAGTGGTTGGCGGAGGGAATTGGGAGTTAAAATTGTTTCCTAATTCTGTGACCTTTGCGCTTTGCCACTCGCCTGTCTGACACAATCATTTTGCTTTGGGCAGGACCTTGATAAGTTTTTTTTTTTTTTTTGAAAATAATACACTAAATGGCAAAGAAAAAAAAAAAACTCAAGCACAACAAACAAATACAGTGTAGAGAAATCACTTATGATGTCCCCTTGCCCTGTGCCACCTGACTGTCGTTCGTTTTGGAGAGCATTCATGCCAACCCCTGCATAGACACAGCACTTTTTTTTTTTTTTTTTTTGGCAGCTGCCTCTTTCAGGTCACTTGCCACTCTGACTACGTAATTGTGTTGAGACAGGCAATTAAATCAAACTTGCTGTAGGGTCGGATTCTGAATTTTCACTCTTGCCAAGCAGACAAAGGGTATAATTGACTACCAACCCATAATCTAATCTATAATGAATGAAACAGCAGCAAAGCCTTTGGGGTTCTTGGTCCCTCGGGGGGCCTGCTCCCTTACTGTTGGCTTGTGGACAAAAGTGCTGTGGGGAAATGGCAAAGGAAATACCCCACTGGTGCAAGGACTGACCTCCGTGGTCCTCACCCAGCCCCATTGTTCGAGACCTTGACAGAACCTGTCCTTGGTCTTCCGGGTTCCAAGGGCTGCTTGGCCCAGGTCTGAAAGATCCCCTTTCTAAGACATATCCTGGCTGGGCTTCTGATCAATGACAAGTATGTTCTTGTCATTCAAAACAAACTGGGCATTTGTTGGTGTAGATTGTGGAAATGTACACAGGCAACTGCAAGACTCGGGCTGCCTTCTGCCTGGGCCTGGGTTTTTGCTTTCAACTTGGCAGGCTCTGGCTGAGCCCAAATTAATCTCCAGTGTAATCCACTCAATGGAAAAACACAGAGGCTGCCTCAGGGAAACACCATTGAAAACAGTTCCCTCACTTGCTTCTCCCAGCTCCATCCATTCACCCTGCACAGCCAGGACCAGAAGCCATCCTCTCCCCCAGAAGTTACACTTGCTATGCTGGGACCCTCCAGGAAGCTTCACATTTGGTCTGGCAATGCACTTCTTGAGCTAAAAATCAGTTTCTCGGGCATGGTGGTACACGCCTTTAACCACAGCACTTGGAGGAAGAGGTAGGAGGATTGCTATGAGTTCGAGGCACCCTGAGACTACGTGATAAATTCCAGGTCAGCCTGGGCTAGAGTGAGATGCTACCTTGAAGAACAAAACACGTTAAAAAAAAAAATCAGTTTCTTGTGATGAGAACAGATTCTACTAAAATGTTTGTTTCCCAGGAAGAACTGAAAGAAAGACAATTATTTAAGACTGATAATGTGATGATGACATGTAGGTTTTGCTAGGTGTCTTGCCCATGTTCACGATCAATCTTTTTTAAAAGATTTCTTTGTTTCTTTATTTATTAGGGAGAGAGAGAGAGACAGAGAGAGAGAGAGAGAGAGAGAGAGAGAATATGAATGGGGCATGGCAGGGCCTTTAGCCATTGCAAATGAACTCCAGACGCATGCGTTACCATGTGCATCTGGCTTATATGGGACCTGGGGGTTGAACCTGGGTCCTTAGGCTTCGCAGGCAAGTGCCTTAACCACTAAACCCTATCTCCAGCCCCACGATCAATCTTTAACATCACATCCATTGCTGAGGGGGGACGCTGAGGCTCAGAGAGGTGAGGCAGCATGTCCAAGGTCTGATAGCAAATAAATGACCTTGCAGAGAGGTTAGAGGTCAATTCGAAATGAAGCCTGGCCAGAGACAGCTTGAGAAAATTGGAAAAGGTGATTTTACTAGGCGACTGGGTTTACCATAATTTCATGTCCTAATGTTTGGGTAAAGACACTATTTATTTATTCCCCCCCCCCCACACACACACTGCCAGGCCCCAATTTCCTCATTTGTGCAATGAAGACAATAAAAGGTGCTTTCCTCTTGAGGAAGAAAGTGAACTCATGAAGGGCTGGTATGTCAGAAGTGAGCCCTGGAGAGACATTTAAATGCTCTGTGGCCAATGGTAGTGTTGGTCTTTCTGTTTTCCGCCTCATAAAATGACCAGTTTGCATTGGGTTTGAAAGGGTCCAGTTCCTTCCTGATCTCTAGTTCTAATTCTAGGGTGTGGAAAATGCGTGGATATATGTTGGTTCGGTGCTTTCCTGTGGTTTCCAGGCACCTATCATACGGGGATGCTTCAGCCCCCAGGGCTCCAGGGGGATCTCCTGCCCTGGGAAGTTTGCAGATCACAGCTCATTTGTTTTGCATTGGCAGCCTTCAGCATCCATTCTCCATCCTGGCCCATCCAGGATGACATCATGGTGCCTACACCTTTAAGATTATATAAATCTGTGATCCCACAGTGGCCTCTGTCTCCTTGGTTACGCGGAGGAGTTTCCCTTTTGTGAGGAAAGCTGTCATGTCACTTCCTGCTGCTGACAAGTCAGTTTGGGAGATTAAAAGAAAGGGGGGCGGGGTGCCTCTGAGAAGTGCTGGCTGCGCGGTTTCTGTTGCCGTACACAGAAGCAAACAATGCCTGTCTTGCGGTGGCCCCGCCCCGGCCGGGCAGGGGCTCAGCTTCCCCACACCTCACCCCAGACGGTGGATGCAGCTCACCCCGGGATGTTTGTATGTTTTTTTTTTTTTTTTCCTCAGAAGTTACCTTCTGGGGTTCTGAGGAGCAGGTAGGAGGGCTTCCCACCCTTGGGGCTGTTCAAGGCAAGTTGATTCAAGAACAGCTTTTGGATCCAGACCAGTCTACAGGCCTTCAGTCAGCTCAGGATTTCTTGTCTATTTTCCAGGGAACAAAGGACCACCATGTTGTTGGCCTCACCGTGTTGACAGGCAGAGCTGTGCTTTTTAGCCAAGAGCTGTCCCTCTGGTTCGTTGCTTAGTTATTAACCCAGCTGACGAATAGTTTTGACTCCATCAGCCCAGGGACACTTTGGTTCAAGGCAAGGTGACAAAGGGAACATATACACAAGCAGACAGTGGCATATGGATGATGCTAGGAAAGGGGGATGGCGAAAGGGTGCACCTTGCTCATGGCAGGCCTCTCAGAGGAGTGACTTGCCACCCTCCTGAATGACCAACCCAGTTGCCCCTTGGAGAAGTGAGCGAGCAAAAAAGGTTCCAGGCCCAGAGGTCAGTAGGACTTGAGGTTTGAAAGGAACCTTTGTAGGCAGCGGTTAGAGCACCTGAGAGACATGTTCTATTCTTCTCCTTAGTAGCTTTGTGTAAGTTGTCAAAGTCTCAGAACCTCAGTCTCCCAATCTGTGAAATGGTCCACTCACCCCTGATCTCCGAAGGCACTTGGAGGATTAAATGAAAGGCACGTTGCAGAGTCTTGGGAAAGGCTTGCGGTGATTCAGCTGGTCCTCATTCTGTCACTGATCCTCAACACCCCTCCCTATCCAGAGCATCCTGGGAGACTGAAACAGAGAAGTGAGCTGTCTTCCCAACGTCATGGCACCCCACTCCTACATTCACGTAATGCATCTCTCTGAGCCTTTTCTACAGATCACCCTGCCCTGCCCTAGTGACCTGGGGCAAGGTGCTTCCGCTCCTGAGACTCAGTTTCTCCATCTGTCAAAGGCACCTAAGTGGAGCTGGAGAGATGGCTTAGCGGTTAAGGCGCTTGCCTGGGAAGCCTAAGGACCCAGGTTCAACTCCCCAGAACCTTCCATAAGCCAGATGTATGTAGTGGCTCATGCGTTTGGAGTTTGTTTATAGTAGCTAAAGGCCCTGGTGTGCCCATTCTCTCTCTCCTTCTCTCTCTAATTAATAAATTTAAAAGATACATGGAGTGAATTTCATACAAATGCCTTTCCTGTCCAACTTCTGGTGCTGAGCCCCGTCGAGGCTGAAAAGGCTCTGGAGTCTCCAGCATCATCTGGATTGGCTGAGGAAGATGCACGGGTAGGAGATAGATACCCCCCTGAGAAGAGGCAGCAAGGGGACCTTTGGAAAGTGGGTTGACACAATGGAAATGTGACTGGTCCTTGCAAGAATGGGGTTCTCCTGAAAGGGCCTGTGGGGTCGGGGGGCATCACATACTCCTGAGCCCTGGGCCTGCCCTCTGCTATGGACCACACTACATAGCTAGGAATACAATTTCCACCACAATAGACACCAATCATTCACTCATTCATTCCTTCAGTAAGCATGTATCAAGTACCCATGGTTTGCTAAGTGCTCAGTACAGGCTAGAATAATATAAGCAAAAGACATTTTGAGGGCTGAGGAGGTGGCTCAGCAGTTAAAGGCACTTGCTTGCAGAGCCTGTCAACCTGGGTTTAGTTCCCTGACACCCACATGAAGCATGATGCAAACGTGGCATAAGCATATTTTACAGTGGCAAGAGACCCAAGTGCTCCACCCAACATGGGGAAATAAACAAATATACTAAAAAATGGAAAAATCTGAGGTTCTGTTTTTCAATACCTGGGTAGCAATGATGGGTCAATGATAGGATATGTTTGGCCATCCATCATTTCTTATCTTGAAGTCTGAGTTTCACATCTCTTTAAAGGAAGTCATGAAGGATTTGCTTCCTTCAATGACACGATGGGTGTCAAAATTAAATGAAACTGCTTAATGTGCATCCTGGAACTACACGTAACTACATACGGTTATATCACCATTGTCATCGACCTGATTATGAGAGAAAAGGTAGACCAAGGAAACAAACACTGATCACCTTGGGTTTCAATCTTTATCCTTTGTTTTCTGTTTACTTTTATTTATTTATTTGAGAGAGACAGACAGAGAAAGAGAAAGAGGGAGAGAGAGAGAGAGAGAGAGAGAGAGAGAGAGAGAGAGAGAGAGAGAATGGGCGCATCAGGGCCTCCAGCCACTGCAAACAAACTCCAGATGCATGCGCCACCTTGTACATCTGGCTTACATCAGTCCTGGGGAATTGAGCCTCGAACCAGGGTCCTTAGGCTTCACAGGCAAGCACTTAACCACTAAGCCATCTCTCCAACCATATCTCTATTATTGTTCCATTTTTTTGTGTTTTTTTTGGGGGGGGGCTTTTTCTCCCTTAAGCTGCTTTGGCGTGGTGCCTACGCCACCATCTTAACTGGAAGTCCCCTTTTTTCCAATTTTATTTTTAAAATATTTTTATTTATTTGTAAGCAGAGAGAGAAATAGAAGAGAGACAGAGAGAAAGAGATAGATACTGAGCACATCAGGGCCTCTTAACCACTGCAAACAAATCCCAGATGCATGCACCACTTTGTGCATCTAGGTTTACGTGGATACTGGGGAATTGAACCTGAGTCATTAGGCTTTGTAGGCAAGCATCTTAACTGCTGAGCCATCTCTCCAGACCTAAAATTTATCTGTCTGCCTGCCTTCCTGTCTGTCTGTCTATCTATCTAACTATCTATCTATCTATCTATCTATCTATCTATCTATCTATCTATCAGCTATTGATTTGTTTTGTTTTTCAAGGCAGGGTCTCACTGTAGTTCAGTCTGACCTGGAATTCACTATGTAGTCTCAGGCGGGCCTTGAACTCATGGCGAGCCTCCTACCTCTCCCTCCTGAGTGCTGGGATTAAAGGCGTGCGCCACCACTACTGGCTTAAAATTTATTTTTGTTGACAATTTTTATACATGTATACAATGTATTTTGATCATAATCTACTCTCAGTACCTTCTCTTGACTCCCCACTTCCTTCCACAGAACCCCTTTTTCTTCCCAATTAGTTTCTCTTTTGTGTCAGTGTAATTTTTTTTCTTGAGTGTTGGTGTAACCCACTGAGTTTAATTAGGTTTGCCTGCATGAGTATATGTGTGTGTGTGTGTAGGGGGGGCATTAATTACCAGGGCATGTGGGTTCTACTTGTGGCTACAGCATTGTAGAAACTGCCTCTCATTCTCCTGGCCACCAATGACTGTTCATAGTTCCCACGGAGAGACAGGGCCTCATGTGCCCCTTTTACATCATCTATGATGAAATGTTGATGGGCCCAGTATTGTTCAGGTCTTGTGTGCAGATTATGACAGTCACTTCAGAGGTCATCAACGCAATGGTCCCTTCATCTCCATGCTAGGTCTTTTTCTAGATGCAGACTTGAGTATCCAATAGCTTTTTAGACATATCCATTTATTGGTCAAATGGATATCCAAATTTGGCAATTCCAAAAGGACACTTTTGATTTACCCCAAACCCAACAAAGGTCTTTCTGCAGAACTTCCCACCACTGGGCTAAGGAGATGGCTCAGTGGTTAAAGGTGCTTGCTTACAAGGTCTGCTAGCCAGGAGTTCAATTCCCCAGCATCCATGTGAGGCCAGATGCAAAGCGGAGCATGCATCTGTGATCCCAACTTGCCAAAGCAATTGCAGGTGGAGCCAGGACTATCAGAAACGGTGGGCCAGCTATCTGAAGTTAGTTTGCAGTCTGACAGTTAGTTCATTTGCAGCAGCAAGAGACCCTGACTGAAAGAAAGTGGAGCACAGACTTTAAAAAAAGAACTTCTTACCCTTTTTAAAAATACTTTTATTTATTTGTTTATTTGAGAGGGAGAAAGAAGCAGAGAGCGAGCGAGAGAATGAGAGTGAGAAAGGGCCTCCAGCCACTGTAAACCAATTCCAGATGCATACATCCTCTTTTGCATCTGGCTTACGTGGGTCCTGGAGAGTCGAACTGGGATCCTCTGGCTTTGCAGGCAAGCACCTTAAGTTCTCCAGCTCAGAACTTCTTACCTTTGTTAACAGAATTAACAGCAACTTCGTTCTTCCATTAGCTCAGGAGGAAAGTTTTAGGGAAATCCTGAACTATCTATTTTTTTCTCTTATATTTAATTCATCCTCAAATTGAGACAGGCCTGTTTTCAAAACATGTCCATTTCCAAACTATATAAAGTTCTCATCAATGTCTAAAATGGCCTCTACAGTTATTTTAGTCATCTCTGACCTGTCTCTTTGCCTTTGTGATATGTGATGTCCCCCTCTGCTTACTCTCAGCCAAAAGCAAAAGATAGCAATAGGACTGGAAAGATGGTTCAGCAGTTAAGGCACTTGCCGGTAAAGCCAACAGACCCGTGTTCAGTTCCTCAGTACTCATGTAAAGCCAGATGCACAAGGTGGCACATGCGTCTAGAGTTTGTCTGCAGTGGCAGGAGGCCCAGGCATGCCCATTCTCTCTCTCAAATAAATAAATAAATCAGTGAAATAAAAGATAGCAATAACATTTAGTGCTCTGATTACAATTTCTCCCAGTTTTTGTTTTCCTATAAATATTTTCCTCATCTTTATTTCTAAAGAATACTTCACTGGGTACAGAATTCTAGTTTTTTAAAAAGCTTCTGTGGGCAATTTAACTATATATACGTAATGTGTTTTGATCAGAATCTTCTCCTGTTATTTGTTTTTGTTCCCTAGTCCCTTTCTACCCAACCCCTTCTTCTTTTCAACTAGTTCCTCTTGGATGTCTTTGTTTTGGGCCTCCTCGGTTACCCATGGCAACACGTTGATGGGCCCAATATTATGCATGCGTTGTACAGGTAATGACAGCCACCGTGAGGTCATGAGTGCAACCGTCACTTTGTGTCTGGAAGGCAGTTTTCCAAGGCACTCCTCCCCATCCTCCGATGCTTACAACATTCTTTCCACCACAGCTTCTGCAATGGTCTCTGAGCCTTGGAAGGTGTGATAGATGTCTCATTTAGTGCTGAACACTCAGCTGTCTCTTCTCAGCACATTGGTGAGTTTTGAGTCTCCCCAGCAGTCACTGTCAATGTGAAAAGAGAAGCTTCTCTAAGCAGAGGAGCAACACCTAATATGTGGGCATAAACATAACTATTTAGAGGGCAATTGGATGGATACAAAATATTAGCCAAACAATAATAGCTCTTCCATAGAGCTCTCCAGCCATTGGCTTTTGACTAAATTGTCAGTATGAGGTATGGATTTCCTCCTGAGGGTGGGTCTCAAGTTCATAGAGCAATTGGTTACCTCCACAACAGACCTGGCACTATTACACAGTGGGCACATTTTGGCTAGTTGGTTGTATAGCTTGTGGGGTCCACTGCTGGTTATGACTGTTGATGACTTTTCTTCCTTAGCAACCTGCATAGTACTTTCCAGCACTATGACAGCTAGTCAACAGGGAGGAGGCTTCTAGTTCTAGCTTGATTCCTCAGTGTCCTCTAGCTGAATCATGTGGTGTCTTCAGCAATCGGGTCTTTGCCATCTAATTCTGGTGGGCAAATGAAAGTCTTAGCAAGAGAGAGCCTTGACAACAGCCTACATTGCTTTGTTAGTCTCATGGGACTCTTTGACCAACAACTCACTGGGAGATGTCCCATCCCTGATACTAGAATTTTCCTGTGATAATTTATGGCTTCTGGGTACACTTATCCATTCCCATGGGGTAGACTTCTGTCCAAACACTCTTCGTTTAAAAATTATGTATTTATAAATAGCTGGTGTTTTTATCTTTATTTATTAGAGAGAGATTGAGAGAGTGTGTGTGCCAGGGCCCCCAGCCACTGCAAATGAACTCCAGATGTATGTGCCACCTTCTGCATCTGGTTTACCTGGGTACTGGGGAATCAAACCTTGACCCGAGGTCCTTAGGCTTTGCAGGCAAGCACTTAACTGCTAAGCCATCTCTGTATTTGGTCTGTCTGTCTGACTATCTTTCTTTTCTTTCCTTTCTATTTTTTTTTTTCGAGGTAGGGTCTTACTCTAGCCCAGGCTAGCCTGGAATTCACTATGCAATCTCAGGGTGGCCGCAAACTCATGGCGATCCTCCTACCTCAGCCTCTCAAGTGCTGGGATTAAATGCGTGCACCACCACGCCCAGCTTGAATTGGGAGATTTGCTATTCTTTCTGGTGTTCTTTGAATCTAATCCTTGTCCTACTAGGTATGTGAGTCTGAAAAGTTCTGCTCAACTTCTTAGCTTTTAATTTTCTTAAGTTTCAGAACTGACAGAAAATCTTTAGGGAGGGAAGAGGCACCAAGTACTGGGGTCTTCCTACTTGGTTTTTATTTGTTCCAGATCTTGATTCTATGAGTCCCCATGGTCCTTTGAGTGTTCTAAGGCCTTCAAACTGAGGTATTTTAAAATATTTTATCCAGATTTCCTTGTTGTCATTAGTAGATTTGTTCTGAATCTGCCGTGGCTGGAGGAGAATAAGACTCAAGAATCAGTAGGGACAGAATAGGAGAAAATCTTTGCCAGCTAATCATCTGACAGAGGATTACTATCTAAGATATACTAAAAGCTCAGGAAACAAAATAATAAGAAATCAAACAACCCAATTAAAAAGACTATAGAACTAAATAGAAAGTTCTCAAAAGAAGAAGCACAGATGGCATATAAACATTTAAAAAATGTTCTACATCCTCAGCCATCAGGGAAATGCAAATTAAAACTACTTTGAGATTCCATCTCACTCCTATCAGAATGAAAACAAATGACCATAAATGCTGGCAAGGATGTGGAGAAAGAGGAACCCTTCTACAGTGTTGGTGTGATTGCAATCTGGTCCAGCCATTGTGGAAATCAGTGTGGAGGTTCCTGAGACAGCTAAAAACAGATCTACCATATGACCCAGCTATAGCACTCCTAGGCATATATCCTAAGGACTCATCTCACTACCTTAGAGATACTTACACATACATGTTTATTGCCTCTCTATTTACAATAGCTAGGAAATGGAACCAGCCTAGATGTCCCTCAACTAATGAGTGGATAATGAAGATGTGGTACATTTATACAATGGAGTTCTATACAGCAGTAAAGAAAAATGAAATTATGAAATTTGCAGGGAAATGGATGGATCTGGAAAGGATTATACTAAGTGAGGTAACCCAGTCCCAGAAAGACAAAGGTCACATGTTCTCTCTCATATGTGGATACTAGCTACAAATGTTTAGACTTGTATGTGAGTTGGGGTAAAAATCGGTAGCAGAGGCCAGTAAGCTAGAAAAGGCCTATAAGGGAGGGAGGAGAGGGGAGGACTTAAGGGGATGTTACTGTCTATATGTAAGTAGAAGACCAGGTTACTGGGAGTGGAATGGCCTAAGGGAGGGCATGGAAAGAGATCGAGTAAAAGAAAGGTGGGGGAGGGTTAATCAAAATTCAAGATGTTATGAATAAGCCATATGGAAACCTACTTTATTGGATAATGGCACACCAGGAAGTCATAGACTGTTACTAGAAAAATTTCAGTACCAGGGATGGAATACCTTCCAATGAGTGGTTGGCCAGGGAGGTCATTGATACCCCCAAAACATTACATGCCATTGCTGAGGCTCTTGGTTTCCCACCAAGAACAGATGGTAAGACCCTATTGCTGAAGACTCCAAGTACTTGGGTGGCAAGGTCACTGAGAAATCCTGCTGGAGCTGAGCTGAAAACCTCCTCCGTGTAGACCAGCTGACAGAAAGCTGGAAAAAGCTGCACTGCACACAGCCCTACGGGAGACAGAAATCATCAGGGGTGAAAACAGTGGACACTGCAAGCCTTAAATTTGGCTAGCCAGGCCAAATGAGTGATCAGGTGCAATAGTAGCACGTCTGCTCTGGGGGAAACCAACTGCTCTCTAATTGAAGTGGAGGTCTGCTCCACGGGAGGGAATACATGTCGGATGCTGAAAACCTAATCAAAAGCCTGTGGTGGGGGAGGTCATGAGCTCTAGGAGTGTGCTTTGGTGTGCCCATATTCTTTCTCTCTCTTTCCTCACTCTCAAAGAAATAAAAAGATTTAAAAAAATACAAGCGTGCAGTGAAGCTTTTAGCATATCAGGTCATTGTGCTCCTCTACTGAAAACACTCCCAGCCTTCCATCGCCCTCAGAGTCAAAGCCCAAGTGGTCCAAAGGCTACTGTTTCTACCACCTTCCATGGAGTCCCACCCGGACTTCCCCTCCTGCCTTGTTTCCTTCCCCTCACTCATCTCTTTTTTTTTTTTAATTTTATTTATTTATTTATTTGAGAGAGAAAGAGGGAGAGATTGAGAGAGAGAGAGAGAGAGAGAGAGAGAGAGAGAGAGAGAGAATGGGCCCTCCAGGGCCTCCAGCCACTGCAAACGAATTCCAGATGCGTGAGCCCACTTGTGCAGCTTACGTGGGCCCTGGAGAGTCCAACCGAGGTCCTTTGGCTTTGCAGACAAAGGCCTCAGCCGCTAAGCCATCTCTCCAGCCCCCTCACTCATCTCTTGTAGCAGGCTGCTCATCACTCTTTCTAGCACAGGCAAGGTTCCCTCCCGCCTCAGGGCCCCTGCTCCCCTACACTCATCTCCCTTCCCTCCCCACCAGCCACTCTCTCTGTTCCTTCTGCTGTGTGCTCAACAGCCAAGGAACCCTTGAGCCAGTCTCTGACCGCCACCATTTAAGCCAGGCCCCTCTTCTGGTGGCCCTAGTAGACCTTATTCTCGTCCTCTGTTCTACCCTCTTCCGTGGTGCCCATCACCATGACATTTGCTCACTGGCTTCAGGACTGTCCCTCTACCAGGATGGAAGAAAGGTCTGGAGGTAATGGCCTGTCATATTCAAAACCAAACACCCACTCTTAGAATGCTGACGGGCATGCTGAGGGTACTCGCTACATGCGCTGGCATGTGAAGGAACTTCAAGTCGGTGACCACTCCTTCTCCTCTCTCGGGGAGTCCTGGGCCCCAGTGAAGGGGAAGTGACTGTTTCCTTCTCAGCCACCTCCTTCCCTTCCCCATGAGGCAATTTCCCTTGGAGACCTTCCTATAATGCCAGTGTGTGTGTGTGTGCTCGTGCGTGCAACACAACCAAAATGAAACATCTGAAAACACTTGGTGAGTAAGAAGTAACAGAGATCCCCGGCCACCCAGGGCCTGGCCAATCCTGAGGTTTTGACACTGGGATCAGGGATGGGGCTTGGGAAGGGCCACTGTGGGACGTCGGCCTTAGTGACTCCACTCGGAACCCTAGCTGCACATCACTTCCCCGTATTTCCTCTCTTGTCCTGGAGAGAATCCCCCCCCTGCTGTGGGACCTGCCATGAGGCTCAGGGCAGCTGCTGATTCACGGGGAAGTCTGTGGGGCTGCTGGGCGCTCTGACTCACACCTCATCTGGTAGAAGATGCCATCCACGCTGCTTCTCCCTGGAAATGCCCTTTGTCTACAGGCCAGTGGGGATTCTCCGGCTGCACTCCCACAGCCATCTTCCTGGCACCCATGGCTCCACATTAGTCTATAGCAGTTGCTCAGTAAAGAAAAAAAAAGGAATGAAGGAGGCAGGGTGTGGTGGTGCACGCCTTTAATCTCAGCACTCTGGAGGCAGAGGTAGGAGGATCACTGTGAGTTCAAGACCAGCCTGAGACTACATAGTGAATTCCAGGTCAGCCTGGGCTAGAACGAGACCCTAGCTGGAAAGATAAAAGAATTAAAAAGGGGGGGGGGGCTGGAGAGATGGCTTAGTGGTTAAGTGCTTGCCTGTGAAGCCTAAGGACCCTGGTTCGAGGCTTGATTCCCCAGGACCCACGTTAGTCAAATGCACAAGGGGGCGCACGTGTCTGGAGTTAGTTTGCAGTGGCTGGAGGCCCTGTTGCATCCATTCTCTCTCTGCCTCTTTCTCTCTCTCTATGACACTCTCAAATAAATAAAAATGAACAAAAAAATTTTTTTAAAAAAGATGAGCCGGGCATGGTGGCAAATGCCTTTAATCCCAGTACTTGGGAGGCAGAGGTAGGAGGATCGCCGTGAGTTCGAGGCCACCCTGAGACTACATAGTGAATTCCAGGTCAGCCTGAGCTAGAGTGAGACCCTACCTCAAAAAACCAAAAAAGGAGATGAAGGAAAGGAGATGGAAAGGAGGAAGGCAGAGAGAAGGAGGCAAGAGCGGCTCCTTTAGGCACGCTCACACCTTTTGCATCTCCAGGTATCTGTTCCCACCAAAAGGAAGTTGGAGAAGTGAATAGCCAAATAAACATTTAGTGTGGGGGCTGGAGAGATGGCTTAGCAGTTAAGGCATTTGCCTGAAAAGCCAAAGGATCCCGGTTTGATTCTCCAGGACCCACATAAGCCAGACGCACAAGGGGGCTCATGCATCTGGAGTTCATTTGCAGTGGCTGGAGGCCCTGGTGTGTCCATTCTCTCTCTCTCCCTCTGCCTCTTTCTCTCTGTCAAATAAATAAATAAATAAAATATTTTTAAAAATACTTAGTGTGGGGGTGGTTTGTAAGGGACATCACTCTAAAGTGGGAGAGGTTCATAGGAGTGGAATTGGGTGGGTTGCGGCATCCTGCTATGAATGATGCTAGAGACTCTTAGGCAGGGGTCAGTCAAGACAGGCGCTCCAGTCATGCCCACAGTTCAGCCTTAAGACCAGCCCCTACTGAATGAGAGCGGCAGGCCCTGAGCTAGATAGATGCTGGCCACTCCGAGATGGAGAACACATGGCCCAACGACCTCTGGCTCTCTTGGCCAATGGTAGAGGTTAGCAATTGACCATAACCTTACACAGTGTTCTGGGAGTGTGAGTGAGTTGTAGACAGCTGCATATGGATAACAGGCGGGAAGGCTTCCCGGAAGATGTGACGCTAAACACTAGAAGCCTGAATACATGGCATAGGAAGGGGCTCCCTTGTCCCAGGAAGTGCGGATGGTCTGAAGCCAAGGTCCTTGGCTGGTCAATTTCTTTTTCTTTTTTTTTTTCATTTCAGGCAGGGTCTAACTCTAACCCATGTTAACCTGGAACTCATTCTGTAGCCCAGGCCTGCCTTAAAGTCATGGAGATCCTCCAACCTCAGCCTTCCGAGTGCTGGAATGAAAGGTATGAACCATGCTGCCAAGTATCAAGTTCTTTGATTTTATGAGAGGAGTAAAGACCCCAGGGCTTGTTCTCAGACCCTCCTGTCCTAGATCTCCATTCCCAAGAGGTACCTCCCCCCTGCACTTCGGACCCTGTGCTTCCCTCGCTGGGCATCTCATAGTGTGGCCATGGCAGTGTCCTGAGAAGAGAGAAGACAGCAGTTGATCACTGACCGGGAGGTTGGTCTCTGCTTCCTTCCAATCCTGCTGTTAAATAAGTTGTTGACACTGTTGGTGAATAAACTGTTTACACACTTCTTTCTTCACTGTAAGGAGAGGAAGAGTCGGAAGCAGGTTTTCCTATATGGTTGGGAGATTTGTCCTGGGGAGGGGCAGTGAGGGCCCTGACGAAAGGAACCATTCCACTCAAGTCTGAGTGAAGCAGTGAGTTTCTAGGGGTTACTGCTAGGAGCGCAGATGAGTTAAAGATAGCCACATCCTCAGAAAGCCCACACTGTTGTCCATGATGACTCAACAAACTACATCCTTTCTAAAATTTTTTACTATTCTTAGATATGGACATATTTTGTATGTAAACATCTCATGTTGGTACCATCCTTTCCCTCCTCCCTGCCCCTTTTCTGAAGAGGCATCCTTAATGCTTATTGCCCAACCTGAAGGCAGTTCTGCTAGCTAGAGAATATCTTCTCTCCAGCCATTGGTCTTGCTTATATAGCCTTGGGGAGGAGCCTTGTGAATTATGTAAGTTTCAGGAGCCCCCTAGGCCTTATAAGATTTGTTTATTTTCTGAGTCTCAGAACCCTCCTACCTCCCATCAAAAGTAACTTTTTGGTTTTCTGAGGTAGGGTCTCGCTCTAGCTCAGGCTGACCTGAAATTCACTGTGTAGTCTCAGGTTGGCTTCAAAACTCACAGCAGGGCTGGAGAGATGGCTTAGCGGTTAAGCGCTTGCCTGTGAAGCCTAAGGACCCCAGTTTGAGGCTCGATTCCCCAGGACCCACGTTAGCCAGATGCACAAGGGGCCGCATGCGTCTGGAGTTCGTTTGCAGTGGCTGGAGGCCCTGGCACACCCGTTCTCTCTCTGTCTCTCTCTCTCTGCCTCTCTCTCTCTCTCTGTCACTCTCAAATAAATAAATAAATAAAAATAAAAAATAACAAAAATTAAAAAAAAAAAACAAACTCACAGCAATACCTCTGCCTCCCAAGTGCTGGGATTAAAGGCATGTGCCACCACGCCTGGCTTTGAGATATATATATATATATATATATATATATATATATATATATATATATTTCCAAGCAGAGACAGAGAGAATGGATGTGCCAGGGCCCCCAGCTGCTGCAAATGAACTCCAGATGCATGCACCACTTTGTGCATCTGGCTTTATGTGGGTACTGAGGAGTTGAACCCAGACCATCAGGCTTTACAAGCAAGTACCTTTAACTGCTGAACCATCTTTCTCCACCCTCTGTTTTTCTTAATAATAGATTCTTAGACAAGATTTGAATAGGTCAAGCTTAAGATATGCCTAACCTCTCAGGAGCCTCCATAAATGGGGCTTTGCTCTCCCCGGCTGGAATACGGAATGATGTCTGGAGCCAAGGCAGCTATTTTGAATCATGAAGTCATATTGGGAGTGACGACAGAGCTGTAAGACAAAAGGAATCTGGGTTCCTGAGGACTGTCCGTGGACTAATTCTCCATGGTGCTTTTGCATCTCCTGACATTTTTGTTTAGAACCATCTTTTCAAGGATGTTTGCATGGTGACTAGTCTGGGACAGAAACAGATTTGCTTCTTGACCGGGGTAGTAAAAGCTATACTTTTCTGTATAATCTCAGAACTTGGAAGGCCGAGGCAGGCGGACCAGGACTTCAAGGGCAGCCTGGGCTACATAGCAAATTTGAGGTCAGCCTGACCTACATAGCAAGATTCCTTCTTTCTTTGTTTCTTCCTTCCTTCCTTCCTTCCTTCCTTCCTTCCTTCTTTCCTTCCTTCCTTCCTTCCTTTCTTTCCTTCCTCCCTCCTTTCTCTCTCACTCTCTCTCCTTCTTTTTCTTCTCTATCTCTCTCTCTCTCTCTTTTTCTTTTTTTTTGAGGTAGGGTCTCATCTCTAGCTGGGGCTGCTCTCAAACTCATGGCAATCCTTCCATGTCAGCCTCCAAGGGCTGGGATTATAAGCATGATCCACCCAATCTGCTGCAAGACCCCATTTGAGCAGCAGCAACAACCAAAGATACTGGCTTTCTCCAGGGTAAACTTAGATAGGTTTGCTAGCAGCCTTTTATAAACTAGGAGTTTTCTAGGCTTCGTATAGCAGCCCCCCTTATATGGAGGGGTTGCATTCTAAGATGCCCTTCCAGTGGATATCTGAAGATGCCAAGGGGATGGAGCCCTTTATGAACGATATCTTCCATGTGCATACATATATATGCGTGCCCGCCTTCTCACTTATAATAAGCAGGTCACAGCCTCTTTGGCATGCCCAAATCACCAGCATCATTCTCTCACATTTTGGGGCTGTTACTCACAGAAGCACTGTGTCAATCTGATAACCCATGCTGTGAGAGACAGCGTATGGAGGAGGGTTAATGATGTGGGTGCTTAAAAAGACTTTACCAGGCATACTCATGGAGAAAAGTTATTGAAATACACTATAAGGTAGTTGTGGATGAATTTCCAGAGAGGGGACTGTGCTGCTGGGAGAAAGGGAAAGCCTTTTTAGAAATGTGTTTTTATAATTATTTGTTTATGTGTGTGTGTGTGCAGATGTTTACACCAGGATTCTTACTACTGTACATGAATACTGGACACACTATGTGGGGGCTGGGAATTGAACATGGGCCAGCAGGCTTTGCAAGCAAGTACCTTTAACCACTGAGCCATTTTCCCAGGCCCTTGAAAGCCCTTTTGATAGTAGTTCAAAGGAAAGTTGCTAGATCTTGTTGCATGGGACTCATATCTGGATGGCTAGGTGATACCTCATTACTTGGGTGAGGAATATATTTTAGTTTGCTTTTTAAAATTTATTTATTTATTTGAGGGGGGAGGGAAAGGGTGTGCCAAGGCCTCCAGCCCCTGCAAACAAACTGCAGATACATGCACCACCTTGTGCATCTGACTTAAGTGGGTACTGGAGAATTGAACCTGGGCCCTTAGGCTTCACAGGCACATTTTATAGACTGAGGTTTTTCTTCTTCTTGGAATTGGCTGTGTGGTCAAGATGGTATGGGTCACTTGGGGTCAGACTCCTGCTGGCCTGGGTCTTGTCATTAAGATGTGACATTCTCTGCAGTACTGTCGTGGCGCTCAATCTAATACAGATTGTAGTTAAGGCTTATAAAGTTTAACAAAAATCTTGGGAAGCTGGACTGGTGGCACAAATTTATAATCCCAGGTACTTGGGATGCTGAAACAGGAGGATCATGAGTTCAAGGACAGGCTAGGCAACTTAGTGAGACTTTGTCTCAAAATAAAAAGTGGGCCAGGGATATCCTCGAGTGGTTCAGTGGTCGCTTAGCATGTGTGAGACGCAAGTTTCAGTCCCCTCTGTACAAGCGCGTGCACACACGCGCACACACACACACACACCACAAAAACCCCACAAAATTAAAATCTCAGAAGCCAGATGGAAGTAGAGAAGGAATGGAGTTAGTGGTGAGGACAACTTGAAGACATGGTCTTGGAAATGCGAGGACGCATGAGAGTGGAGCCCTGAGCTACTTGATATGACTGCGCATGCGTGGCTGCTGTGTGTGGAAATGTCAACACGACGCTGCGCAGCGAGGCAGGGAGGGGGAGGCCACATGTTCCTGCCTGTGTGAGGCACCCCGTGATTGCCCAGATATGAACGTATGTCACTGCCATGCTTGCATGGGTGGAGGGGAAGGGAGTGCCATGGAGTGGGAGAAGGGACATGTCTGGGGCTGTGGAAACCGGCTTGAGGAAGCTGAGTGGAATTCACCTCCTCTGTGTCCTGTCAGGCAGCCCAGCAGAGCTCATGGTCATTTAAGGTGCTGGCAAGAGAGTCCATTAGGTGCTGGCCATCTGGGGCCCACATGGAGCAGGCTTTCCAGGGGGGGTCCATGGAAGTTATTTTTAGTGGCCTGGGCTAACTCCCAAAGCCTGTTGACTATTTCTGGCACCAAAAGATTGCCCTGAAGGATGCGGAAAATTTTCATGTTAAGGCTGTCTGGTTTCCCTGTGCCTAAGCAAGGGCAGCGTGAGGAGACTGGGACAAAAGGCCCCTGGAGGGTTCTGGGAGAAATCACAGCTCCGAGCGTACAAACCTAGGCCTCTTTCTGCCCTGCTGAGAACTATCCAGGCTTTACCACAAACATCAGCTTCGTTATGGCAACCACTGGGACTGTGGTGTGTGAGGTGAGGGGGGGGGGCGGTGGTTAGACCCAAAGTTTCCCATCCAGGCAGAAGGCATATATTATGAATAACGAAAGATTTGAACTATATGGACATCTTCACTAAGGTTCACAGTGTTGTAGCAGGCGCTGTCATCATCTCCATCTTACACAACCGAGGAAACTGAGGCAGACAGCGGGCACTTCTCCTGGTCATGGCGGCCCAAGTAGTGCACTGACCCAGAGACCATTTGTTTATATGGTGCTATTCATGTGCCTGAGTCCCCATGATGCTCTTGGACCTGGGATCACTTGGATCCATTCACTTCCTAGCATAGCGCGGAACTCAAGACGAATCCTACCCATTTGGCCACTTAGGAGGATTACACGAGAAGGTGGCATGCCTGCCCTGGTGCGTGCCCACGAGGCCCTGGCTTTGTTCTCAGCTACTGGCTCTTTGGTGGTGGTGGTGGGGGCGTGTCCAGCAGCTGGTTGAGTTGTCCTGAGGTCGCCCCTTGAAGGTGACACCGTGCACCGTGGGGCTGGCAAGTCACCCACGCCAGTGTCCCCAGATGGCCTTGGGCGTCCTGGTTCGCTCCTGGGCTCCACTCGCAGCGCAGGGGACGGCCTGGGGGAGAGAGGGGACCTGCTCCCGCCCCGGGGCAGCGGGGACCGGGCGGACGTGCGTGCAGGCGGGCGCGGCAGGAACGGAGCGCGTCCCGCGGTTCCTTCCGCAGGCCTCGCGTCAGCGCACGGCAGGAAAAGCCAGGCGCCTCCAGTTCCCAGCCGGCCCCACCGGGCCGGGGAAGTGGCTGAACAATAGGGTCACCAGGCCGCCTGGCTGCAGGGACCGAGACGAGGGAAAGGTGGGCTTGGGTGAGGACAGGCGAGGAGTCAGGCGAACGCTATGCGCTCTGGTTCTGCGTGCGCACCGGGCCAGGCCCAGAGCGCAGCCATCACCAAGTACAGGTGCCCTTGTCTTCAGAGCAAACAGGCAGAAGCTTCCGGAAATCACGCCCAAACGCTGTTCGTTGTGCCAAAATGGATGTAAGCTCTCAAGTAGAGGGAGCATTACAGCTCATTCTCTTCCTCTTCCTGTGTAAATGGTACCTCCAAGTAACCAAACGACGGGCGCGGGAGAGCATCTGTTAGAGATTGTCCTACTTAAAAGGTTGTAAAGGGACGATGAAATTAGATGCTCACAGTTCTCCTTGTAACCAGTGGATTGGAGGGTTGGCCAGCCGTGGCTGCTCACCCCATAGAAAGACACAAGAGCCGACACAGCCTGCTCTTCTGATGGGAAAACGTGGCACCTCCTGTGAGGCCTGAACCTGTCCATGGAGTCCATTCAAGCAGCGCTTGACAGGTGACACAGGACAGAAGAACTCTTATTTTTTTCTTTTCTTTTGGTAGGGTTTCACTCTAGCGCAGGCTGACCTGCAATTCACTATGTAGTCTTAGGATAGCCTCGGACTTACAGTGGTCCTCCTACCTCTGCCTCCCAAGTGCTGTGTTTAAAGTCCTGCGTCACCACGCTGGGCAGAGAACTAGTTAAACGGCACCATGGGGTCATGTGCCACCAGACATCAGATGTGGACCCTTTAGGAAAGAGTTGGTGTCTGCTGCAAATTAATTGCAAGGAGGGAGAGAAGGGGGCCAGGGCGAGGAGGGGAAGAAAGAGGAGAGGAGGGGGAGAGAAAGAGAATGAACAAACAAACAAACAAACGAACGAAAAGGGAAGTTGAGGCACAAAGGAGACATGAAGCGGGTCAGGTGTGGAGATTACTAGAACTTGATGTGAGCAAGCCCAAGAAATGAAAACCATCGGAAACTTTGACGCCCTCAGGTAGGATTCTTGCGGGTGGCTTAGGGACCCCTACTTTAGGGTTGGGTCAAGGGAAGGAAGAAGGGAGGAAGCGTCTTCTTGCTGCTACACTCGGCACTCAGGGTCTTTTTTTAGTGCATGAGTCCTGTGGGCAGCTCTGCAGGACCTGACCTTTTACTTCTGCCTGCCCAGAACCCGGTGTTTAAAATTAGACCCTTGATCCAGGGCAGCTGGCTCCTGCTGCCTAGGAAACACTGTAAACACAAGTGCATGCTGCCTGAACACCCAGCGTGTGCCTAATCTAGGGTGGCCTGGCAATCTAGAGTGTTCTCTGGAGGACAAGCCTCTTTGCTGTGACTGGGCAGTGTCCTGCCATGGCCAGTCCTCAGCCACCCACGGAGCTGCTGCCAGGAGCCCAGAACAAGCCCAGAACAACAGTGACGTGGGGGTCCTGCTTCTCTTTTCCAGATGTTCCCAACCATTTCAAAGAGGGGCAAGCAGAGTCCTCATGTATCTTGCCGAGGCAAGTTCATATTACATTGTGTTTCACCATGGGCTGCTTTAATCTCATGAGTTAAATCGGGACTGTGGCATAAGATTCCAGAGGACTCCGGTCTAATCTGTGATGGGTAGCTTCTCTCCACACCTCCCTCCACTTTCCTCCTTTATCGGAGAGCTGGTAGTCTCAGTTTCTCTTGCATCTTTCCAGACATGGTCGCCCCAGTCTTCCTCAGAGGGGTTGCATGAGAGAACTAGGTTTCAGCACTCTATGGCCCGTCTCTCCTCTGCGTCTGAGCTAAACCAGTTACGAGCATCCTTGGGCAAACGAAAAGTCCTGGAAAATTCCATTTTCTGTGCCATAAACTACTGCATACCTTCCTTCTTACTCCTACTGCTCCCTGGGGATGACTTCCTGTGCAGATGCTGCCGGCTGTCTCTGAGCGATGGCTGTGTGGTGCTCACGACACACAGGCACCCTTCACTTGCCTGCTGCTTCTGGCCAGTGAAGAAGTTGCTTCTGGTTCCGGGGCTCCATTCACCATGCTTCAGTGTGGATTCTCGTGTGTGCA
The DNA here is from genome assembly GCA_036346955.1 of Dipus sagitta. NCBI lineage: Eukaryota > Metazoa > Chordata > Mammalia > Rodentia > Dipodidae > Dipus > Dipus sagitta. The sequence goes on along the minus strand of CM070777.1, from coordinate 41,910,643 downwards.
TGCAAGATGCCTGCGAGGTAGTTCCCACAGTAACATGACCTTACTAATTCGGGTCGGAGCTGGCCCTAGGAGCAAGAATGAAAAAACAACAAAAAAATTGCAGCCACTCAGGGAAGAACCTGGTTTGGGCTTTCAGTAGCGGTGTGGACATGCAAGCAATTGGAAGTTAGGCGAGAACAACAAGAAATCATGATGCTGGGCTACAGAGAAGGTGCTTGCCTGCAAAACTTAATGACCTGGGTTCAATCCCCCACTACCCATGTAAACCCAGATATACAGAGAGGCACATGCATCTAGAGTTCCTTTGCAGTACCTGGAGGTCCTGGCATGTCCATTCTGTTTGTCTCTCTTCTCTCTTTGCTTGCAAATAATTTAAAAAAATATTTTAAAAAAGAATTTCGTGGGGCTGGAGAGATGGCTTAGCAGTTAAGGGGCCTGCCTGCAAAGCCTAAGGACCCAGGTTCAATTTCCCAGTATCCACATAAACCAAATGCACAAGGTAGTGAATGCTTCTGGAGTCTGTTTGCAATGGCTGGAGGCCCTGGTGCTTCCATCTCTTGTTCTATCTCTCTCTCTATCTCCCTCCCTCTCTTTCTCAAATAAATTAATTAAATATTAAATAAAAAAAGAATTCCCAGTGTCCAGGGGAAGGAGTGAAGAGTTATTGTGGGCCTGTGTGATACATCTGGCATTTCCTAATGCCTTAGCTCTCTGAGGTGGGGAACTGTTACTATTTTCCTACAGAGGCTCAGAGAGGTTAAGTCACCTACCTGGGGATACACAGATGATTTCTGCAAAAGTAGGGTTTGAAACTGAGTGAGTCTGAACTGAAAGCCTATATACCTTTTGTTTTTACCACCTAACGGTCAGCAAGTATTTCCAAAATGCTGAGGATCAGGCTGGCACATTGCCCACCTCCAGAGGGTGTCATTTGTGTCACAGTGTGTGTGCTCACAGCCCCCAAGGTTGTGCAGGGCACAGTATGTGAGGCCACATAGTCGTGCTCTGTTAAGAAGCCCACTCTACACACTGCAAGCCTTAAGTTTGGCCAGCTGGGCCAAATGAGCCGACGGGTGCAATAGTGGCATGTCTGTTATGGGGAAAACCAACCACTCACTGATTGGACTGGAGGCCCGCTCCATGGGAGGGAATACTTGTCTGATACTGAAATGTTTTGATGGGGGAAGTCATGAGACCTAGGGGTGTAACATCTGCTGGTGTCTGACAAAATTCATATATTATGCTCACCAAACTGTCCGGTAAGCACTTCCCTTAATGTTCATACCCATATATTAATGCTACTCTCACTTTTGGTTAGAGAAGCTTCTCTTTTCAGATGGTGGTGACCTCTGGGATGACTCAAAATGCACCGTAGTGCTGAGAAGAAGAGACATAGGAGTGCTCAGCACTGAAACATCTCTATCACACCTTCCAAGGCTCAGGGTCCATTGCAGTGAAGGCATTACAGGCATGTGAGATCATGCCTGAGGCAGACACCGTTTAAGCACACACACACACACACACACACACACACACACACACACACAACTTAGTTGGTATACAGAGATTTAGGTATCATTCATTCTGGCATTTTTATATTTTAAAAATATTTTTTAATTTATTTGCAAGGAGAGATAGAAAGATAGATGATAGAGGAAGAATATGAGTAAGAATGAGTGCACCAGGGCCTCTATCCACTGCAAACAAACTCTATCCACTGCATGCACCACGTTATGCATCTGGCTTTACGTAGGTACTGGGAAATTGAAGCCAGGTCATCAGGCTTTGTAAGCAAGTGCCTTTAACCATTGACTCATCTCTCCAGCCCCATTCTGGCATTTTAAAATAGAATTTGTTTTTGTGGATTCCCTTTCCCCTCTTATCTCTAATCCCTCTTCTCTAACTCCCCTCCCCCACTACCTTTCTTCCTTCTGTTTGCAGGTCACCTGTGTCCTTGTGCCCATCCCTCATGCCTCTTGCAGCTCACCTCTTTCTATTCACTTTTGGTGACAGTTCTACATTTATAGGTGTTACCCATATCCATATTATAAGTTAAGACTCACATATCAGGGAGAACATGTGGTTTTGGTCTTTCTGAGTTTGAGTCACTGCACTTAATATAATTCTTTCCAGGTCTATCCATTTTCCTGCAAATTTCGTAATTTCATTTTTTCCGAACTGCTGAACAAATAGAATTCCACTGTGTATATGGACCACATTTTCATTATTCATTTGCATGTTAATGGTCATCTAGCTGAGTCCAATTCTTAGCTGTTGTAAACACAGCCACAACAAACATGGGTATGTAAGTAGCCCCGTAGCAGAGTGTGAAGTCCTTAGACTATATGCTCAGGAATGGTATAGCTGGGTCATATGGGAGATCTATTTCTGATTTTTTGAGATACCTCCACATTGATTTCCATAATGGCTGTAGTAGTTTACACTCCCACCAACAATAGATGAGGATCTTCTAAAACTACATACATATTTAAATCCTTTTTTTATTTGTGTGTGTGTGTGTGTGTGTGTGTGTGAGAGAGAGAGAGAGAGAGAGAGAGACAGAGAGAGAGAGAGAGAGAGAGAGACTTTATTGGTGCACTAAGGGTCTCTTGCCACAGCAAATGAATGAACTTCAGATGCATGTGCCACTTTATGCATATGGCTTTATGTGGATACTGAGGAATCAAACCTGGGCCAACAGGTTTTGCAAGTGAATGCCTTTAACCACTGAAGCATCTCCTCAGCCCCCTAAAAGACATTACTTTTGATCCATGGTTGGTTGGATCAGGGGATGTGGAACCCAAGGTTATAGAGAGTAGAGAGCTGGCTCCTCTGTCAGTCACTTTACTGTTTATCTGACAGCATCTCTCTCACCATTTCTTTCTTCTTCCTTTTTTCCTACTTGAGTATTTTAAAATTTTATTTATTTTTATTTATTTGAAAGTGAGAGAGAAAAAGAGAGAGAGAGAGAGAAGGAGAAAGAGAGAGAATGGTCATGCCAGGACCTTCAGCATCTGCAAACAAACTCCAGATGCATGTGCCACCTTGTGCATCTGACTTATGTGGGTCCTGGAGAATTGAACCTAGGTCCTTTGGCTTTGCATCTCTCCAGTCTGGAGGGTTTTTTTTTTGTTTGTTTGTTTCTGAGGCAGCGTCTCACACTAGGCCAGGCTGACCTGGAATTCACTCTGTATTCTCAGGGTGACCTTGAATTTACCGTGTTCCTTCTGCCTCTGCCTCTTGAGTGCTAGGATTAAAGGCGTGTGCCACCACGCCCGGCTATTTGTTATTTTTTTTATTCGAGATAGGGTCCTACTCTAGCTAAGGCTGACCTGAAATTCACTATGTGGTCTCAGGGTGGCCTCAAACTACACCCTGCTCCAAGTATTTTTTTTGTTATCTTATCAAAGCAACAATGCCTGTCTCTCTCTCTCTCTCTCTCTGTCCACGTTGCTGTTTCCTTGGAAGGGTGTTCTGTCCACAGCAGGGGCTCTATAGATGCTTGTTGGACATGGGCTGTGTGAGCGTAAAAGGGCCTGTGGGGCGCAGGCATCCACAGCTGGGAGGAGGTGAACTTGTCCTCAAATAGCTGAGAGGCCCCGGCAGCTGAAACTCGAGCACAGCTGGGCTTAGTCATCCTCCGCGCCTGGCAACGCTGGCGGTGAGTGCATTCTTCGCCCAAACACACCACAACACTGGGGCCTGCGTCGCCAGGGTTCCTGATGGCAGCCTTGGCATTTGGAGCTGGCAGCACTGAGCAGAGAGGCGCTGGGGGAGGGGCAGCAGCAGGCACGGGGTGAAATGGGCCAAGGACCACAGGTCTGGACTCAGGAGCAGCATGGAACTATGGGAAACATATCAAAAAAAGAAGAAAAGGAAGGCCCTGGACTGGGGCCAGACAGTGGATAGTGGCACAGGGGGCCTCTGAGGACGAAGTGAATCTTGAGAAAAACTTCTGTGGAATGGGCTTAAAGCTGTTGGAAATAAAAATGCCACTCATAAACGGAAGCAGGCCACTGGATTGCAAAACCCACTTCCCTGAGCGGTGCGTGCCTGAAGAGGGCAGCGCTTTACTTTCTTTTGGGTTTTATAGCAGATTTATTGAAATGTACCTCACATACCATAGAATCTGCCGGTGTAAAATGCTCCATTCCGTGGTTTTCTGTATGTTCACAACTGTGCACACTTGCCTGTTAGTGATCACTAACTCCTCCACTCCCCCTTTAACCCCCAGCCCCAGGCAATGAGAATTTACCTTCCATCTCTGTGGACTTGCCTACAGAAATGGAAACTTGGAACACGTGGGCTGTGGGGACCAGCTTCTCGGTTCAAAGCTCATCCACGCCACGGCAAGTGCCAGCATTTCTTTTCTTTTCACAGGCAAATCATATCGCATATGGCTATGCCACGTTCTATTTATTCCTTCTTTATCTGATGACGGGCCTTCGGGCTGTGCCCATGCGGGACGGTGACAAATCAGTCTGATGTACTCATGCGGCACAAGTTTTCATGTGGCCGCATGTTCTCTTGGCTGTCCGCCTAGGAGTAGAATTAACTTTCTTTTAAAAGGAAAAAAAAAAAAAACACATCTGCCCCACCTCCCAGTCAAAGTATGAATAGTATGGAGTGATTGAAAATGTCAGCATAGCTATGTTAGGACACGTGAACCATTTGAGAGCTACAGCTGTGTCTGGAACGTACTAGAAATTCAATGAATAAGGGCCTAAAATCTAATGCATTCTGGTTGTCCCCAGTGAAAAAATCCAGGGGTGGAAATAAGATGACAATGAGTCTCTTGGTTCATTCGTTTACTCCTTCATTCATTTGTTCAATACGTGAGCACGTAGTAGGTTCTTAGATACTGTTTGAATTCCGTCAAGTGTTTGAGTTTCCTGGACACAGATGGGGACACCCTGCTCATGCCGTGTGTAAAGAGCTCAGTCTAGGGCTGGAGAGATGCCTTTGTGGTTCAAGCGCTTGTCTGTGAAGCCTAAGGAGGCAGGTTTGATCCCCAGAACTCATGTAAGCCAGATGCACATGGTGGCGCATGAGTCTGGTGTTTGTTTGGAGTGGCTAGAGTCCCTGGCGCGCCCATTCTCTCTCTCTCAAATAAATAAATAAACAAAATATAATTTTTTTAAAAAAGGGACTGAGTCTAGAGGGGAAAACAGGCAAGAGGCCCCATACCATGGCACAGGAAGGGAAGCTATGACGTTTCTGTCCCCTTTCACTTGGCATTTTCTTCCTGAGACAGTGATGCTTCCCTATGAGACAGGTGCCTCTGTCCCCAGGACAGAAGTGACAGCAGAAAGAGAAGGCCGTGCCATCATGAGGACCTTGATCTGTCCCTCAAGGCCAAGACTACTTGGGGCGCCATGCTCTCCTCTTTGTGTAATATCAAAGACTCCTCCTGTTCTCTTCCAGAATGAAAAGAGCCTTGCCCACTTCTCTTTCTTCTTTCTGACAATACTTCCCATAGTTAAATGCTACTCCGGAGTCTAGTTCAAGTGGTGCTAGGAGCCATGAGTTCAGAGATAGACAAAAGTGATTCTTAATATTTTATTTTTACTTATTTATTAACAAGACAGACAGAGAGAGAGAGAGAGAGAGAGAGAGAGAGAGAGAGAGAGAGGGAATGGGCATGCCAGGGACTCCAGCCACTGCAAATGAACTCCAGATGTATGCGCCACCCTGTGTATCTGGCTAACGTGGGTCCTGGGAAATCGAACCTTGGTCCTTTGGCTTTGTAGGAAAGCGCCTTAACTGCTAAGCCATTTCTCCAGCCCGACAAAAGCTATTCTTATCCAGCTTAACTTGGTGGGTAAGACACCTGGTGGGCCCTGCTGTAACCTAGGGGGTGAAAAGATTCAGGGGCGACTATAGTGCTGGGACGACCCTTGGGGCTTCTAAGAATGTCACCCTCTTGTGTTTGATCAACTTTTTCAGCAACTTCTCTGCTGGTCTGCTTTTGGCTTGCAGTTGTAATGTGCATCTTTATGTTTTTTTTTTAAATAGACAGTTACTCTTTAAAAAAAATAATTAATTTGAGAGACCCTCTCACTAAACTTGACTCATTGCTTTGGCTAGACTGACAAGCCCCAGGGATTCTCCTGTCTCTGCCTCCCCAGTTAAGGCTCCCCAATTAAGGTATTATATATAGCTGCATACCACAAGGCCCGGATTAAAAAATATTTTATTTATTTATTTGAGATTGAGACAGACAGAGAAAGAGGAAGAGAGAGAGAGGGAGAGAGAATGGGCATACCAGAGCCTCTAGCCACTGCAAACGAACTCCAGACACATGCGCCACCTTGTGCATCTGGCTTATGTGGGTACTAGGACCTGAACCTTACTTAGGCTTTGCAGGCAAGCACCTTAACTGCTAACCGATCTCCCCAGCCTAGGGCCTAGAATTTTGGTGGGTGCTGGAAATCTGAACTCAGGTTTTCATGCTGGCTCAGCCAGCACTCTATTTGATCGAGCAACCTCCTCAGTCTTTTTAAGATACTCTGTTCTCACCTAGGCTATATGTGATCTTGTATATTCATTGTACTTTTCCATGTTACACTTTTCAAAAGTGAGGTATTTTGCTTCTTTGGGCTACATCTTCACCAAATACCTTACCCTCTTAAAACCAGGAGCTTTCTTCCTTGTGATTTTTTAATAGTAGCATCTACTCAATGAAGAACATTTTGAAAATATAGAAAACATAAGTCTCCACTTAATCCACTCAGCCAGAGATGGGAGCCACCATCTGCTGCAGCCTTCCTGCTAGACATCTCCAGGCTGTCTGTGAAGTGACACATTCCTCGTGGAGACACACAGCGTCTTACGTGGTATTTAATGCTATTGGAAGGAGTTCGAGGGTCTTGCCAAGAGGAAGTTTTGCGACACACCTCCCTTCCGGGAGGAAGCCTTGCTTTCCTGGCTGTTGGCTCCTCTGCTCTCCAGAAGTGGCCACTGCACACAAAGCCAGCAGTGACAGGGGAGGCTGAGTCCAGTGTGTGGTCACTGTTGGCCAAGGGATGTGGATGGGGGAGTCAGGTACATGGCCATTGGGAGGGAAGAAGGTGAGGCCACCTAACATAGCAGAGGTTCTAAACTGGCCTAGATCTGCTGTGTCAAGTGGCAGCTGAGCATGTGTGTGGCCTGGTGTCTGTCCTCTGACCGGGGTGTGGAAGTGGGTGCAAAACAGCCAAGACTCACATCGTACCAGCCGTCCCCTCCCAGCCTCTCTTGACGTTCACAGAAACTTCTCAGAGGTCAGCCAGCCAGTCATCAAATAGGCACACAAGACAATAAAACCAGCCTGGGAAGAAGTTCTGTTTAAGTCATTGGGCAATGTTTTGACCGGGTGGAAAATAGAACAATCAGACGAGGCTGGGTGCTGTGAATATTTTCATAGAGCCTCCATGACAGTTCTGGGAGGTGGGCGTCACTGTTCCCATTACAGCAAGGTATAAGTGGATGCTGGGAGAGGTGGGTGACTTGTTGGCGGTCACACAGGGTTGGGTTAGCTCTGAGACATGTTCTGTTATGTCAAGGCTCTCCTGCCTCTGCCTTGGGGCCATCCTGAGTGCTGTGCGAAGTTCCTGCTCTCCAGGGATTTGAGCCTTCTAATTTTTCAGCTTCTCTTCCTACTTTGACTGCCCTCAGCCTGGCCCTCACCTGTAAATACTTACCTAGAGAACAAATAAACAGAGGGGAGCCCCTCAGACAGAGCCAGGTGGGTCAGGACCCTTCATCATGCTGTGTGTATGGTCAGACAGTGATGTGCGGTGGTTAGATCCACAGACCTGGGGTCAGACTGCCTACATGGGTCCAAACCATTCAAGTTTTTCTTTTCTTTCTTTCTTTCTTTCTTTCTTTCTTTCTTTCTTTCTTTCTTTCTTTCTTTCTTTTTTTTTTTTTGGTTTTTCAGGGTATGGTCTCACTCTGGCCCAGGCTGACCTGGAATTCACTATGTAGTCTCAGGGTGGCCTCGAACTCACAGCGATCCTCCTACCTCTGCCTCCCGAGTGCTGGGATTAAAGGCGTGCACCACCACGCCCAGCTCTCAACTTTTTCTTTTTAAAAATATTTATTTATTTGAAAGAGGATGAGAATGAACATGCCAGGGCCTCCTGCCACTGAAAACAAAGACCAAACACATGCACCACTTTGTGCATCTGTCTTTATGTGGGTACTGGGGAATTGAACCCAGGCTAGAAGGCATTGCAAGCAGACACCTTAAGCACTCAACCATCTCCCCAGCTCCTCCTGCCACAAACATTCAACTTTGTAACTGTACAGTCTTGGACAATTCATTGCGTCTTCTATCTCCTCTTTGAAATGGAGTGGGAGCCAATCATTCCTCCTTAGCAATGTATGGGAGTTAATTCAGTGCCTAGCACACAGCGAAACCTTTTGGAGTGCGTCAAGATACTGGGAGGACTGAGTCACAATTGGAATCATGGTAGAGATGAGTAAAGGTAGCCTTCTTTTACAGTCGTCAGATAGGGACACAGGTCCAAAGGAACATAGAGGCCCTCCTGCCTGGTCAGACTAGAACACAAGTTCAGTCTCGGCCTGACTCAAGGTGGTGATCAGGGACAGCATCTTAGTTCTTCCTCCTGGGATTTTTTTTTTTTTTTTTGCATTTTCTTTCTCCCTGGCAGGCTCTTTCTGAGTGTGTGCTCTCCCCACTGACCCTCCAGCCAATCAAGGTCCCCCATTTGTGTCTAAATTTAGCCAATAAATCCAGATGTGCTGATGCACACCTTTAATTCCAACACTCGGGAGGCAGAGGTAGGAGGATCGCTGTGAGTTCAAGGCCACCCTGAGACTACATAGTGAATTCCAGGTCAGCCTGGGCTAGAGTGAAACCCTATCTTGAAAAGCAGAGAGAGAGAGAGAGAGAAAGCGAAAGTTGGAGAGATGGCTTAGCAGTTAAGGCTCTTGCCTGCAAAGTCTAAGGACCCATGTTGTACTCTCTAGATCCCATGTAAGCCAGAAGCACAAAGATGAGGCAAGTGCAATGCCTCACATGCCCACTAAGTGGCGCAAGCGTCTGGAGTTCAATCGCAGCGGCTGTGACCCTGGTGTGCACTAATTCTCTCTCATTCTCTCTCTATATAAAATAAAATAAAAATTAATCAATAAAGCTCATTCCAACTTGATGCCCAATTTACAACTCCTATGTTATAAGAAAATCTCCTCCAAGTCACCCTATGGGTTACCCAGTCAGGGACCCCTCATACATTGGGAGCTATCTGTTGTATTTCCTTCACATACATCTTGCCTTTTAAATTAAATTAAATTTTATTTATTTGAGAGAGAGAAAGAGAGAGAGGGAGGCAGGTAGAGGATCAGTACACCAGGGAACTCTAGCCACTGTAAACGAACTCTAGACACATGTGCCACCTTGCACATCTGGCTTATGTGGGTTCTTGGTAATCGAACCTTGGTCCTTAAATTTTGCAGGCGAGCGCCTTAACCACTAAGCCATCTCTCCAGCCCAAATAAATCTTAACTTGCTATACACTGTGCATCTGCATTTGCCAATTCTTTGGCGTAGGTAAGACAATGAGCTCAAAAGCCACTGGCTTAGGGAATTAGAGTGACTATTAAGTGTCCAGTGTTCTAACCCCTAAGCTACACCTGTCCAGAGCCCAGGGGGGCTCCACTGCTCTCGAAACCAGCACCAGTGTGAAGTGACTATGATGAAGGAGCGGCCACCTGCCTTGGGAGGCTCCTCAGAAGGGACAACGTGTCTGTCACTTTTCCCTGCCTGAGACCTGTAGGACTGCTTGGATGGCCCTGAGGGGGATGCAACTTGTTTGCAGTGTTCCTGGGTCCCCACTGGCTGGAGCTCACATTCACCTCTCTGTCCTGACCCTCAGATCTGCTTGCTGCCCTTTTCCTGCCAGTGCCGTGCCACCCCTTCCTCCAGCCGGCAGCCCCAAACCCAGGTGTCAGCCTTGACTTCTCTGTTCTCCTCACTCCCACGTGGAGGCGAAGGTCTCCCTCCCCAGTGCTCCTCCCACTAGCTCCGCCAGCGGGGACTCGGGGCTCTCTAGCCTCTCCTCATGAACCTTGCTGCTCCTCCTGGGCCTCCCTGCTCACCACCTGGAGCCTTTACCTGTGGATCTACCTTACTGACTTTCCCACGTGCTGCCTGGCTTCACACCTTCCCTTCCAGGTTTCTTGTCTTAAAGATGCTTACGCTCCCCTGCCCAGATTCTTCACACACACACACACACACACACACACACTCTCTCTCTCTCTCTCTCTCTCCAAATCTCTTCTTTCCTCTTTTTCTCCAACATACTTGTTTCTATTAGAAATATTATCACATGCTTATGAACTGTATAAACCCATTATTTATGAAATGCACAATATTGTCATTGTAAGTATAAGATTTGAAAGAAGGAAGGGAGAGAAGAGTGTGAGAAGAGGAAGGGAAAAAAGAAAGGGAGGGAAGGAAGGAAAGAGGAAGAAAGGAAGGGAGAAAAGGAGATAAGAAGGGAATGGGGGTAAGATAAGGCTAGGTGAAGACAAAAGAGAAGAGAGGCAAATTTCTAGCATTAGGCCAGTTTGGGGACTTCTGTGTGCCATTGTGGAAGATGATCTTGACTTCTGTGCGCCATTGTGGGAGATGATCTTGACTTCTGTGCGCCATTGTGGGAGATGATCTTGACTTCTGTGCGCCATTGTGGGAGACGGTCTTTGGAACGAAATGTATGATGCTTTACACGTCACGCAAGACTTAGAGGTGGAATTCAGTCTACTCTAAAGTCCCTACCGCTTCTTGGAAGACAACTGAGGGCCTAGAAAGTTGCTGACCAGCTGAGTATACCAGCTCCCCAGACAGGCTCCCCGAGGATGCGGCCTGGGGCAGCCCAGGAGGGGCAAAGCATGGCACCCTCCAGAGTGCTGTGGGGCTGAGTCATGGGTTTGGTTACCACATGAAAGGCAGGGGAACATCATGCAGGCAGGGAAGCAGGGCTTAGCAGGGGCACACTAGACTCTAGGCATGGGGCTGCAGGATCTGGAGGGGGACATGGGCCTAGCCAGCCCTAGGTACCAGAAGGGGACAGGGCTTTGGGATTCCAGAAGCACACCCCTTTCAGAGGCTCAGCCCCAGTATATTCTCTACCAGCATGTCCTGAGCGGTCTTCAAGCCAGCTTCATGCACACCAGCCAGCTCCGTGTTGGCATCAAGTGTTCCAAGCAAACGGAAGGCCCCCAGAAATGCCATCTCCTAGAAGCTTCCATAGCTTTGGTCACCCCTTTGTGCTTGGAGCAGGGCACCTTTGGGTGACAAAGGCCTGAACACCTGGGGTGCTGAACAGGGGTGGTAGGGAAATGCTCTTGGGCAGTAGTGTCTCTTCTGATATGTGACACCCCATCTCTAAGCCCCGTGGACGAGGTGGTCTGCGGACAAGGAATGAGAAACCCAAATAGGGCTCAAAGTCCTGTTGTCACCTTGAATCAGGTGAGTGCAGCATGTCATCTGTGGGGACACTTCCAGGAAGGACTAACTGAGAAAGGAAGTTTGTCCTCCAGAATGGGAAGCTCTTCCTGTGTGTGAGAAAGCTCCCAGGAGAACCAGGTGCCTTTTTCTTCTGTCTGGCTGCTCTTGGCACTTGCTGGGGTGTGACCTTTGCCTGCCACCATCCAGCTACCCTCTGAGGACATTGGAAGCCAGCCTGAGTCCAGCCCTGTGGCCTAAGCAGCTGCCAGTCTCTCCAGTCCTCCAGCCTGTACACACGTATTGCTGGACTGCCCAGCCCATAGCTTGCAAGTGAATCCAATGAATCCCCTTTCAATACAAGTTCATCCTGTTGGTTTTGTTCCTATAGAAAATGCTGGCTGACACAGATTGTGGTACCAGGAGTGGTTGTGGAGAAACAGAATTGTAAAGTGAGCTAGGTGGTATCTAGAGCTGGCTCTCCAGCTCTAGTGCTACTAAAGATGCTCCTGGCAGCAAGGAGGGCACTGATAATCCATGATGTGAATTACTTAAAGCACTATGCAAGGGCTGGAGAGATGGCTTAGTGGTTAAGGCACTTGCTTGCAAAGCCAAAGGACCCCAGTTCAACTCCCCAGGACCCACGTAAGCCAGATGCACAAGGTGGTTCATGTGTCTGGAGTTCGTTTGCAGTGGCTAGAGACTCTGGTGTGCCCATTCTCTTCTCTCTCTCTATCTTCCTCTTTCTCTCTCTCTCAAATAAATAAAATAACTTTTTTTAGTAAAAAGAACTATGCAAGACAGATATATTTGATGATCCCAATTCACCGCTTGTGAGGAGCAAGGAATTTAGTGTCCGTGTAGACAAAACTCCTGAATCTTGGTGGAAAAGTAAGACATACAATGATGCTGGCCTATTGCTTTAAGCATCTCTGGATAAAGTAACAAGGGAAAAGAATGAGTTCAGAGACGAAAGCTGCCAGCTCAAGATGTTCATCAAAGGTGTCCACGTATGCCTTGGGAGAGACTTCTCTCTAGAAGCCGCAGAAAACCGAACTCAAGGCCTCATCCTTGGCTGGCTTCCAACACAGGTTCAAGTTCCAGCTTCAAACAGGTGTTGGCAGTTACAGTGAGGGCCCTGACTAGCAGGGAGTGGGATCCTGTAACCTGGGATGGGGTGTGTGGGAAGACCCTGGTAACGCTGAGGGTGTTGGACTCTCAGATTCCTATGGGTCTATTTTGCCTAAGGAAGTAGTTTACACACCATTATTGGCAGATGTATGCCCGCCTTCACCCCCTGAAGTATTGCCCACTCCACCCTTGCCTGAGGGAACTAATCCTGCATTGTCTGTGGACCAGACAATGACCTTCCCTAAAGGAGATGCCAGGCACGACAATGCTGCAGAGCCTCAGTGCCCACCCATCCTTGCCCCTAGACCTACAGCCAGATGTAAGGCTAAACAGTCCCCATAAGTGAGGCAAAAAGTGTGACCTATGAGGAGGTACTGTACAACCCAAGAACTTCAAGACTTTTCTACCTCATTCAAACCGAGGCCTGGGGAACGTGTAGAAATGGATGTTAAGGGTGGCGAATGATGGAGGAAGGAATGTAAAACTCGACCAGGTGGAGTTTATCGAATGGGCCCCACTGATGAGAGATTCTCAGGTCTAATAATGCAGCTTACACAGTTTTCAAAGGTTCCAAGAGTTTATTTGATTGACTGGCTGAAGTGTGGGTCAAAAGATGGCTCACTGTGAATGAGCTGGAGCTGCTGATATGTCGTGGCTTAACGCTGATGAAGGGATTCAAAGGCTCAGGGAAACTGGAGTGGACTTGCCATGTGAGACCTTATCTTCCACAGTGGCAGGGACCAGATGACGTTCCTTCACTGACACCATAAGACAGAGGCTTGTGAGGAGAGCGGCGGCGTACTTGAGGAGCTCGGTCATTGCTCTTCTTTGTCATGCAGACCTTACAGTGGGGTTGTGGGGGCTGAATTTGATGATTTGTATGCAGTGGGTATTAACTGGATGACAGAGTAACACTGTGGCAACACTGAATTGCCAAAGGCATTTTACCATAATAGATAGCATAGGCAAAGAAATGCTCCTAACGGTGAATCTGCTTCTCTTTTTCAGATAGATGTAGATCCTAAGGAGAGAGCCACCCCATCATACCTCAAAAGGGCCCCGGCTGAAACTAAGAAAAATTGGAGAAACAAGCAAGGGGGCTATTTTCCTGATGAACCGGATACCAGCACAAGGGGAAAGGAGATCAACACAGAGAAAAATCAACTCCTACCAAATCAGAGAGCCAGAGCCTCAGAGGCCCCCAACACCTCATCACTGAAGCAGACCAAAAATGAACCCAACATGGCTCAGGGAAATTTTGCGGAAGAGGGGGCGGAAAGAATGTCAGAGCCACATGTTGGGTCATGATATGCAGAGACATTTAGCTTACCCATAACTGTGGGCTAACTCCACAATGCATGACCCGTATACCTCAACAAGGAGGGGCCGAGGGGAGGGGGTAGGTCACGGATGAGCCTAATAATGGTACCAAACTGACTGTATCTGCTGAATACAAAACTAATAAAGAAAAAAAAAGAAAAAAAAAAAAAAGAAATGCTCCTAACAGAATGACTCGTGTAGATCTTTTGTACTGGTTGACCAATCATGGTGTTCCTAGGTGCCCAACTCCACAGCCCCTTGGAGCCCATGGGAGCTGGTAGGAAAGATATGGCCTCAACCCTACTTTATAAATTACACAGCTGAGGCTCAGAGAGACAGAATGACTTACCCAGGACCTCAACAGCTAGTTAGTGGTGGGGCCAGGACTTGCCAAATGAGTATTGAGGCGAAGTTTATAAGAAACCCTTTAGGTTTGCAGGGTTGAAGACTGTGAGTCCTTTACTGGGCATAGCAGGGGGTCTGTGGCAGAGGCTGAGAACACAGGCCTCAGGTTCCCCATCTGTAAATTGGAATTAGTGGCCACTGTTCGTTATGGATGAGGGAGGAGCCTTATCACTAAAGGGTATAGGGAGCCTGGCTGGCTCTGCTTAAGTCTGAGGATGTCACACTGTGTCCCAGAATTCCATTGCCCCACCCTCAGCCTGTACCCCAGCGTGCCTGGGCCTGAGTTCTGGCCTGAGGATCAACCTTCCAGCTTGTGTTGCCCAAACATTGCGCAGGCCTGTTGATGCCTCTCCATAGCGACGGGCCAGGGGGCAGCTTTATAACAGACACCTGAAAGTCGTCCCTGGGAGGCTGCCCAGAGCATCTGGCCCAAGCAGGGTGGCTAGGCCTCAGCATCCAGGCACAGTGACACCACCACAAGGGACGAGGGGTGAAGAGTGTGAAAAGGAGAGGAAGCACTTCCTAGGCTAGAAGCCTACTGTGTGCTGTTATCTGACCTCTCTCTGTAGGGTCTGGCTGGTGCCAAATGACTGTAAAGTAGCCAGGCCCCAGGGTCCATGGTTTGTGTTTTAAATATTTTATTTATTTATTTGATAGAGAGAGAGAGTGGAAGAGAGAATGGGTGTGCCAGGGCCTCTATCCACTATAAAAGCACTCCAGACACATGCGCCATCTTGTGCATCTGGCTTTCTGTGAGTACTGGGGAATCGAACCTGGGTCCTTTGGCTTTGCCGGCAAGCCCCTTAACCACTAAGCCATCTCCCCAGCCCCCTCTGGGGGTTTTGATGCAGATCCTAGCATAGCTGGTTCTTAGCTGTGGGCTGGTCTGGCCATCAGGCTTCTTATCTGTGCAACAGGCCTTGCAGGGTGGCTGGGAGGACCCAGTGACACCTGTGCTGTAGAGAGAGCTCAGGTCAGCTTTGTCCATGTGGTCAGAGCTGCCATTTTCTTTGACTCACATGTGAGCGAGGCCAGGGACCTCCCAGAGCTGGTGGTCTGGTGGGCGCTTTGCAAGCCCCAGTCCATGTGGGCCGCAGCCATTCTTTCCGCCTTGCCCAGAAGTGCGCCTGCTCCAAGCCAGGCCCTAACTGCCTCTTCTGTCCCTTTCTCTCAAAATCATTCCTTTCAAAGTTCAGTTAAGCCAGACATGGTGGGGCAACTTTTCCCCCAGCACTCAGGTGGTAGAGGCAGAAGGATCTCTTGAGTCCTAGGCCAGCCTGCACTCTTGATGAGTTCCAGGCCAGGCTAGGCTACTAGTTAGATCCTGTCTCAGAAAACAAATAGTCGGGGCGTGGTGGCACATGCCTTTAATCCCAGCATTTAGGAGGCAGAGGTAGGAGGGTCACTGTGAGTTTGAGGCCAGCGTAAGACTATAGAGTGAATTCCAGGTCAGCTTGGGCTAGAGAGAGACCCTTCCTCAACAAATAAACAAAAGCAAACAAATAGAAGCAAACCAGACCACGGTAACTGAGCAGCACTTCTGGCTGGGGAGAAAATGAAGGAGTTTTGAGGCTCCAAAGTTAGAGCTCTGAGTTTGGATCTCAGTTCGGTCAAACAGGCTGTGTGACCTTGGGCAAGTTACTTGGCTCTGAATGTTGGTTTCCTTCTCTGTAAAAAAAAAGTTGACAGGGCTGGAGAGATGGCTTAGCAGTTAAGCGCTTGCCTGTGAAGCCTAAGGACCCGGGTTCGAGGCTCGATCCCCCATGACTCACATTAGCCAGATGCACAAAGGGGTGCACGTGTCTGGAGTTCATTTGCAGTGGCTGGAAGCCCTGGCACACCCATTCTCTGTCTCTCTCTCTGTCTCTGTCTCTCTCTCTACCTCCTTCTCTCTGTCGCTCTCAAATAAAAAAAAAAAAAGTTGACAGCCAGATGTGGTGGCACACACCTTTAATCCCAGCACTTTGGAGGCAGAGGTAGGAGGATTGCTGTGAGTTCAAGGCTACTCTGAGACTACATAGTGAATTCCAGGTCAGCCTGGGCTAGAGTGAAATCATACCTAGAAAACAACAACAAAAAAAGTTGACAGGGGGCTGGAGAGATGGCTCAGCATTTAAAGCATTTGCTTGCAAACACTGATGGCCCAGGTTTGATTTCCCAGTTCGCATGTAAAGCCAGATGCACAAAGTGGTGCATGCATCTTGAGTTCATCTGCAATGACAAGAGGCCCTGGTGTCCCCATATTCTTCCTCTTTTTCCCTCTTTCTCTCTTTCTCTCTCTGCTTGCAAATAAATGAATAAAATTAATTTTTTTTTAAGTTGACAGCTTTATTGTTCTAGGCTCACATGGGGACCTCAGAGGCATCCTTGCCTCTTCTCCTTCTCTCATACCCAGATCTGAGCTTTGCAGGGAGTCCGGTTGGCTTGGCCTTTGAATATTTCCAAAATCCAGTAATATCTTTCTACCCCGGGTTTAGAGCTGCCATCATCCCCAGACCCATTGTAGGAGCCTTCGGCTTGTCTCCATTGCCAATGGCTTTCTCTCTGGTGCCATGGTAGCTCTCTGTCATCTATTCGGGTCACACTGGCCTTCCACAAAGTCCCACGGTGGCCATTCACACTGGCTGCTTCATCTGCTGGGCCTGGCTCCTTCCACACCGTTGCTGAAATGTTGTCTAGTTGGAGCCAATACTTAAAAAGCACCCACTTCTCCTAGGCCTGCTCTGTCCATCATCCAGGCCACACTACGGTCCCACATCAGCTTGGCTCTGAGCCAACTTGCTGAGGCCTGACCCTGTGCCTTTCAGGTCTGGTCTTCTGTGTCCTTCCTCACCTTGGCTGACACTTGATAATGGCATTCTAGTGGGTGACAGGCCCAATTTTATAATCTCTGGGATTCCATGAGGGGATCAAGGCACAGAGCGGTCAATTAGCTGATCCAGAATTACCCGGTTGGGTCGCCAAGTTTGAACATCTGGCTCCAGAGTTTGTGTTTTTGGCTGTTACAGCCAGGGCAGGCCCTTGTGCGGAGGGGAAACTGAGCCAAGGAAGAAGCTTGGCAGCGACTCCTGTGAGTCTGGACTGGGTTGGGAGCCCAGCATGGGGACGTGGGTGCTACCAAGGAACATGACAAGTCCAGGTGAAGTACCAGCCCTCCTGCTTCACAATGGGTTGGCTGGCCTTGCTGTGAAAAGCTCTTGCTTTTCCCGCAGCCCAAAACGTCCCTCTTGTGGTGACATTTCTCACAGGGTGGACCACTGCTCCCTGGTGAGAGAAGTGTGGGTTAGCCTTGGACCCACAGGAACCTAGAGGGCAGGACTAGTTGATAACACCAGGACCCTCCCATGGGCTGGGCTGTTAATACTCTTCCCAACCACTCTGATGTGAATGTGATGCCCTTGTTTCTCAGGTAAGGACACCTAGGTCCAGTCGGGTGACATGTCTTGCCCCAGAGAGAAAGGAACAGAGTTTGTGCACAGGTTCTGGGGACACTTAGCTATCTAACAGTCTCCAGGCACCTTCCAATTATCTCCCTCCTTCCTCCCAAACTGTAAGCCCATGGGCATTACACCCCATGTACCCACCCCCAAATCCAAGCAAAACAAAACTCCAAGGTGGGGCTCAGATGGCGGGAACCAGTTAAGAACGTTTCTAACCTATGCGCACAAGCATTGGTTTGGTGTGGTCATGTGACCAGAACAGTCCAATCAATGCTTATAGGCATTGATTTAAGATACTTAGGCGACTCAAGACTATGTCAACAGCACTGCTAGTAGTAGTTTAGGGGTGGTCATGTGATCTAAGGCTGTCCATTCAGAAAAAAATATCCAGTGGGTGGTCAAATGGCTGTTGGGAATCTGTCTTCTGATGGGCAGACATGAGGAGCCAAGTGCCATACGGTGTACTCACTCTGGGGTAGCTGAGTCGGGGGTGTGTGGAGAGCTTGGGGGTCCTTTTGAGGCCACTCCATCCCATGTTTGCACATGGCAGGCAGTGAGCCCCTCGGGGTGCGTGAGCTGGGGGGAGCATGGAAGGACTTTCTCTCTCTTGCAGGTGTAAACATTTTGACCTCCAGACTTCCGGATTCCAGACCTCCGGTCTTCTCCTGAGAATAAATCACTTCTCCCTACATCCACATTCTGAATGGCTGGTACAATGGAGCCACAGTTCTGTTTAGAGCTGTGGATGTCTGGTTTCAGAAGCCGTGTTTGATGAGTTGGTCTCTTCTTTACAACTTTCCTTGCTGCCCGGCGTGTCAATAAAATACCCACAAAAGAATATTTGGAAGCGTATGAAGTGTTCTCTCCTTCCCTTCTTTCCTTCTATAAGCAAAAGCGGAGATGGGGCTGGAGAGATGGCGTAGTGGTTAAGGTGCTTGCCTGCGAAGCCTAAGGACGCATGTTTGACTCTCCAGATCCCACGTTAGCCAAATGCACAAGGTGACGCAAGTGCACAAGGTGACGCATGCATCTGGAGTTTGATTACAGTGGCTGGAGACTCTGGCACACCAATTGTCATTCTTCTCTCTCTCTCATAAAAAGGCCCCAGTCTGTTGGGCTTGCCTCAAAAAAAAAGCAGAGATGGCAGCTGGGTGCCACCAGCACTGTAGATACCCAGGTACAGCAGTTAGTTTCTCATTGCTGGGACGAAACACCCAACCAAAAGCAGCTAATGGGAAGAAAGAGTTTGTTTAGCCTTATAGTTTCAAAGGGAAGTTCAATTATGGCAAGGCAAGTGTGGCAGAGCAGAGGCTGGGCATCACATTTTGCCACAGCAGCTGGGAAATAGCAGCATGAGTGAGCTAGCTCTGGCAAGAGGGGGCATGTACCATACCACCCCATGGCCTGCCTTAAGCAACGCACCTCTTCCAGCAAGGTGTCCACCTCCCAAATGGTCACCAGCTGGGGTTTGAGTATGAGGCTAAGTCACAAGCACATGAGGCTATGGGGGACATTTCACAACCAAACTACCACAACAGGTGAAGGAGTGATGTGAAGGCAGTCCCCTGGCGTTCTGTCTAGTTGAAGCCAGTTAGTGAGCAGCTGATGGCCTACACTGCTTATCTCTCAGCAGAGCACCTCTCAGCCCTTAAGTGCAGCAGAGATTCTGGCCCCCCTGGCTGCCTGGTGGAGGGTGTTGTCAAAAGCCACAAAGCCAGAGCTAGATCTTTTTTTTAATATTTAGGTAAGCCCAACAAACTGGCCTTTTTTTTTTTATGAGAGACAGAAAGAGAAAGAGAGATAGAGAGAGAGAGAATTGGCATGTTAGGGCCTCCAGCCACTGTAATTAAACTCCAGATATGTGCACCACCTTGTGCACATGTGTGACCTTACACATGCGTCACCTTGTGTGTCTGGCTGACGTGGGATCTGGAGAGTCAACCATGGGTCCTTAGGCTTTGCAGGCAAGTGCCTTAACCACTAACCCATCTCTCCAGCCCCAGAACTAGATTCTTGACGCAGTGGAGCTAGTGTGGTGTGTGGACCTGGGAAGGTCTTCCAACAAAGGAACTGAGGGTGCAGCGTGGGTGAAGGTGTACAGACCTTTTGGGGAGACACAGTGTGTTTGTTCAGAGAAATGAAAGCTTATAAAGGTCAAGGAGGGGTAGGCAAGGTTTGGGAGGTTGAGGCACAAGGCTTGGAGAGATCTGCCAAGGTCAGGTCATGAAGGAGCTTGAGTGACAAACCGAGGTCTGGGAAGGGAGTTACTGAAGGATTTCAGTGAACAATATGACATGTCAGATTGCATTTGGGGAAGGTCCTTCCAGGCAGGCCCTGGCACGGCAACTTGGAGTGTGGCCCTGAGAATTCCCATGAATTGGACTTTGTAGATCCAGTGTCCTAAGCCTTTATTCTCAGAGACATTGGGCATTACAAACTCCCTCCTGAGCCATCCGGGACCACCTGTCACTAAGCACACGCTGAGTCCTTGGGTCACCTTGACCCAGTCCTCTAACCCAGCTCTTCCATTTTCTGTGTGGGGAGTCTGGACAAGTCACTTCCATTCTGGGAGACTAGCTTCTTCAAATACACCACGACTAGAGTATCAGCTTCTTCAAGGACCACGGTGAGGTTCGGGCGTGGCACGGCAAGGGAGAGTCCTTCAGGCCATGAACAAGCCTTGTCTGTGCATGGATGGGTGTCTGCACCCAGTTTCCCAAACTCCCATAACTCCTGGCTGAGTCAGAACCTCGCATGCTTCATGGTCCTGTTCCCAGCTCTTCCCGGGAGATGCTCCTGGTCATGTCTTGGGCTTCACTCATCACTCTGCACACCAGATGTCACTGTCACCAGGACTGCAGATGGTCTGCCCCCTGCACTGACATACTGACCTGGGTTACTACTGCAATTTGTTTCTGACCTTCTTCCTATGAGTTAAGGACTCAGCACAGACTCATGTCAAACAGTCATCCATCCACCCATCCGTCTGTCCGCCCCTCCGTCCATCCATGTTCACTAAACTCTTTCTCTGTGTGATTTGGTGTTCAGCTTTGGGAAGAACAAGTGAGTAAACACATCGTGTGAGTTATGGGGTCAGAGATTGCGTGTTGAGCCCTGAGGCTGGAGAGCGGTCCACAGGAGTAAGGGTGCAGTTTGGTGAGAGATAAATATGACCGAGTCGACATCGTGATTTTAGGCATCTGTTACAGAGGAAGGAAACCAGGCAGAGTGATCCAGGGAGAAGTGATGGAACTCAGGCATAAGGAAGGGCTAGCAGTGCAGTGAGGCCCCAAGAGGATGCAGAGTGGACTTTCTGGGTTGGCTCAAGGGTCCCTAAGGAGTTACTGCGAGAGGGATTGTAAAGCCTGAGGAAGGACAAGCCTTCCCAAGGGTTCTGAGGTTTCAGGGGCATAGGGATCCAGCTACTTCCATGGGGAAGACGAAGGTTTAGGTC
Organism: Dipus sagitta; assembly: GCA_036346955.1. Lineage (NCBI taxonomy): Eukaryota > Metazoa > Chordata > Mammalia > Rodentia > Dipodidae > Dipus > Dipus sagitta. The sequence continues at coordinate 41,889,441 of CM070777.1, read as the reverse complement.
TCGGGTCTGACACTCCCTGCTGATGACCTTGGGCAGGTCACCTCCCTCTTTGACTCTCAGTTCATTAGTTCTAGAATCCTCCTGCATGTTGGTAAAATACATAAAATGTCTGACACCTAGTACAGGCTATAATGTCACTGTTTACTGTCCATCCTCCCTTCTATCTTCTCACGAGTGGCCCCAGGGACTCCCTGGACCCCACATCTCCTGCTTTGCATCCTTGTTTTCTCTAAGTACTCGTAGATGTTCGCGGCTGTCCTAGTTACAGCAAGTTGAGTGATGGTTCAACCCACACTGTGCAAAAGCACGGGCGCTACCGGCCTTTCATGTCTGGGTCTGTGTGCTCTGTGCTACCAGCTCTTGCCTCCTCCCCGTGTCATCAGTGCTGCCTTTGCAAATTGTGCTTTTGCCTGACTCTGCTTGTCCTCTGGTCACCTTCCTGCCTCCTCCTCTCTCTCCTTGGTCACTGTCATGCCACCCTGCTTGATTTTCTTCCAGACACGTGCCAGGGTCTGAAGGGTGTTTCTTCTTTCCTTCATCTATGTGTTCCTTGTGTCCTGTGTGTGCTTGGAGTCTCCACAGGGCACAGGGCTGGTGGACGGGAGCTGTGAAGCACATGTGAGCTGAAGGAGAGCAGGAAGAAAGGGAGAGGGGGCCGGCGAAGAGGAGAGCTGCAGAGGGCTTGGTGGGGCATGAAGGAGAAGGGGCGCCCAGCCTGCTGTCTCCTCGGTTTCTTCCCGCACAAGTGGATCTAGCAGCCATATTGGGGTGTGCAGGAAGTATCTGTTGATAAGATTAGTAGAGCCAGAAATCTAGAGCGCATCAACTCCTAAACCTTGTTTCTGACCAGTGACATGAAAATGTCTAAGGCCTAGGAACATAGCTTATAGATACAACACCATCCCTAGCAAAACAAAACAACCCCCCACCAAATGAAAAACCCCACCATAACCACCACCACCAACAAAGAATCCCAAATAACAACAACAACAACAAAAAAAATTGAGCACTTTTTCCTATGTGTCATCAAGGGGCCTCTGCTGCCACTTGCTGGGCACCTGAGAAAAGGGTACTTCTGGTCAGGAATGTCTCCCAGGATCTGGATCTGTCCTTAAAGGTAGAGGCCCAGTGGCTGCACTAGGGCTGATTAAACAGATGTAGTGTGCCAGGTGCTTTAAAGATGAACTTCTTCCTCTGAAGCCATCCTAAAAGTTGTCGGGATGACTCAGAGAAGGCACCATGGTGCTAGGAAGAAGTGACAGAGGAGTGCTTAGCACTGAAACACCTCTATCACACCTTCCAAGGCTAAGGTTCCATTATAGAAGAGGTGGCGGAAAGAATGCAAGAGGCAAGGGAAGGGTAGGGCTCCTTACAACGTGCTCCCCCAGACACAAAATGGCCTGGATATCCATGACCTCATAGTGCCTGATACAACCTACACAAGACCATCATAATAGGAAGAAAAGATGATAACATCAAAATAAAAGAGAGACCGATTGAGAGGGGGAGGGGATGTGACGGAGAGTGGAGTTTCAAAGGGGAAAGTGTGTGTGGAGGGATCATGGAAGTTGTCAATAAAAAAATAAAAATAAAAGTTGTTGGCACTACCACCATGCGTTTGTGCAGCCTGGTGAGTGGAAAGGTGGGCCTGGCCCTGTGATGCCGACGGAAGGAAAGGATTCATTTCAGCTTGCAGTCTCAAGGGGAAGTTTCATCATAGCAGGAAAAGTATGGCCGAGCAGGCCCCCGGGTGTCATATCTCGTCCCCTCATCTGGGTGGGAGCATATGAGTGAGCTAGTTCTGAACCCCAAACGGGCTGGACCAATCAACCTCAAGGTCAGCCTCCAGCAACACACCTCCTCCAGCAAGGCTCCGCCTCCCAAAGACTCCACGACTTTCCCAAATTGCCACCACTGGGACCAAGTATTCAGAACACAATGAGCCTACGGGGGACATTTCATTCACATCCTTATACCAGGACACCTGACTACGGAGCAGCCAGATTCAACTCCAATCCAGACTTCTCTGTCCCCAAAGTGGAGCTTAGCAGTGTCCTGGAGAAAGGCATAAGGGCTGAGAAGAAAGGGTAGGCAGCCCTGTGAGGAGCCAGCACACCCCTAAGGTGGCCCACTTCCAATTATGACCTCCAGTGTGCCAGGTCTAGGCCACACACATACACTTACCCAGTAACACAGCTGGGGAAACCAAGGCACATGAGGTAGAGAACTTAGACCATGGCCTTCCAGGTGTGTGGTACAAAGGACAATGGGACTCCAGACCCAGCACAGTGTCAGGGCTGCAGGTGGTCCTGCCAGAGAAGGAAGAGCCCACTTATACCTGGTTACTACAATCTACACCCCCAAGTTTGGTGATCTGAGGGTCAGGTTGGCAGAATTTTCCAGAAGACCCTTCTGTGGTGGTTTGAATGACAGGTTCCCCCATAGCCTCATGTGTTCTGAATGCTTGGTCCCCAGCTGGTGGCCCTTCGGGAAGTACAGCCTTGCTGGAGAAGTGTGTCACTGGGGGACCTTGAGGTTCATGAGGCCCCAGTTTGCCAGTGCTAGTCAGCTCACTCTCCTGCTGCTGTTTTCTACTGGCAGAGGTGATGTCCAGCCTCTGCTCATGCCATGCTTTCCCCTAACACCATGGAGCTTCCCCTTGACACTGTAAGCCAAGATAAAACCCCTCCTCCCATCAGCTGCTTTAGGTTGGGTACTTTGTCCAAGCAACGAGAAGGTACTGTAACAACACCCCAGAGGATAGATGGGAGAGGGTGTGCTCTGAAGTAACAGCCTTACCAGGATCAAGGACACTGTCTGACACTGTCAGGAGGACCTTTTAGTGGGAGACATGTTGCTGCTGTCAGAAAGGTCTACATGCTTTTCCTGGCTGTGTCACTTCCTAGCTCCATAATCTTGGGCAACCTCCTTCCCTCTCTGAGCCTCAGTTTACTACTCTGTACACCAACACCAAATCGTAGTCCTGACCTCTTCAGGCTCAACTGAGAATCAAGTGTCAACACATATGTAGAGCTACGAACACAGTAAGCCTTCCATAAATGGTGTTTAAAGGACCTTGCAGACACACCACAGCCATGCCTCAATGCCTGTTCAAGGCTCCTTGTGTTGTGATGCCTCTGTAGACATGGGGATACTGAGTCACTGGGCCAGGAAGTGCCTGTGTTCAGGATTCAGCCTGAGTCACAGCCCAAGTGCTGGAAGAGCTCCTCCTAACCTCCTCCAGAAATGCTTCATGCCTCTGTCGCTGGCTTCTTCTCCCTGTCTGCCTCACCAGCCAGGGTCCAGGATGCTGGCAGGAGCCCAAGGGCCACATCGTAGTGGCCTAGCGCCCCTCTTGAAGCTAAGCGTTTCCTACAGCTTCTTCGGTATGGCACACAGAGTGAGAGCTTACTACGGATCTGATGAGTGAGCGACCCCTCCTCCTGTGCGCATGGGCATCCCCATTCTCAGGAGGAGGGAACTGAGGCTTGCAAGCATGGGGTAATTTGCACAGGGTCCCAGAGTTGTGCTAGGGCAGATCCTGAGCTGATCCCTGAAGCATCCCTTAGAGAAAGTACTAGGTCTCTGGGCTCCCTGGTAACCTCCACAGCAGGTTCCTCAGAGGCTCAGCAGGAAGCCCTCCCCACCCACCTCCCCATAACTGGGACAAGCTTTGACGTCATTCAATCAGTGTGTCGGCATTCCTGCCCTCCAGCCCTGGGCAGGGCTGGAGACTTCCTCCCTCTGGTGCTGGCATCACAAACAGGAAGCTAGGTCATGGGGGCAAGCTGGCCTAAGGGCCAGTGTCCCTTCTAGACATCAGACATCCATGCTCAGAAGGGGACTACTTGGCCCTGGGAAAATGGGAGGCTGAGGGGTCTGTTACAGTGTGACAGAGGCCTGTACCATCCCCAGAAGACCTTCACTGACAACACTACCTGTCTCGGTCCCTAGAACGCTGGCACTGCTCTGGTGGGCTTGGCTCCTTCCTTTCGCTCAGTCGGTGATGAAGAAACTGGGTACCGTGGAGGGAGCTCATAGTCTGGCCGTGGACTTCATGAGGGTCCTTGCATTCCGGTCTCATGTGTAATCCTTTCATCTTCTTTTCGACACATGAGACCACCAAGGCAGGAGCGGATGAAGCCTTTTGTCCCAGGTCCTGAAGCTGCCGGGGTTGGGCGGGGCAGGGATTTGAACCCTGGGCATTATGGCCCAGAGCTGGTGCACAGAGCTAGCCAGGCACAGCCTCCTCATTAGCTCAGCCCCTCAGGCCACAATGCTGGAAAATATAAAGATGATAAGACCTTTTGGGCTAACAGCCTTCATATCTCCTCTTGGCCCTAGGGACAAAAATCCACGCTCTGAAAATTTTATGACTTGACTTCTTATTGCCTACACCCCCAGAATGACGTCTCCATTTAGATATACCACGCCACTTCTTTTTTTCAATCAAATTATTTTTTTAAGGTTAGACTCTTATATCCTCTTTCCCTCACTCCCATTTCTCTGAGGACCCTTCTCAGTGGGGTTATTAGCATTCACTGTGGGGTCACGTGGGGTCATGAAGGACTCCGTCAGTCTGTGTGTGGCAGAGATTGATATCCCTATCCACCCTATGGCTCATACATTCTTTCTACCCCCTCTTCCGCAATGTTCTCTGAGCCTGGAGTCTGATTTAATGTTTTCTGTAGCGTCTGGATTTCTGTTTTTTTTTTTTTTAAATTAATTTCAAATTATTTATTTGCAAGCAGAGAGAGAGAGGGGAGAGAGAAGAGGCAGACATAGAGAGAATGCCAGGGCCTCCAGCCACTGCAAAGGAACTCCAGATGCATGTGCCCCTTGTGCATCTGGCTTACATGGATCCTAGAAAATCGAACCTGGGTCTTTTGGCTTCGCAGGCAAACGCCTTAACTGCTAAGCCATTTCCGCAGCCCTGGATTTCTGCTTTGGTGGGTTTTAATTAACCACAATGTCCATCATCATCTCCCGGGAGCTGGTTGTCAGGCTAGCAGTGGGAGCAGAGCACTCATGTTGCTGTTCTCTCTGCAATTTCTCCTGGGCCCTGGCAGATGTGGTAGAGGTGGCATACCTCATGGTAAACAGTCAGCTATCTTTTCTTGTCATATTGATGGATCTTAGTTCTCCATGATTTTTGATGCTGTCTGTGAAAACAAACAAATAAGCAACAACAATAAAAAAAAAACCCCAACCTTCAACCAAGAGGCAGAGCAGCTTGGGTTGAAAGGGATATGTAAAGATATTTCAGAGACTTTTTGAAAAAAACATATTTTATTTAGTTATTTATTTATTTGAGAAGGACAGAGAAAGAGGCAGATAGAGAGAAAGAGAGAATGGGCATGCCAAGGCCTCCAGCCACTGCAAACGAACTTCAGATGCATGGGTCCCCTCGTGCATCTGGATAACGTGGGTCCTGGGGAATTGAACTGGGATTCTTAGGCTTCGCAGGCAAATGCCTTAGCCACTAAACCATTTCCCCAGCTCAATTTCAGAGACTTTTTGATGTGTATGCCTACTCTTCTCTTCAAAGAGCAGTGGAGGCTTCTCTCTGGGGTCTATGAGTTTCCTGCCCATGGGATTCTGACTTGGTTCCCAGTATCAGGTATGAGTTCTCTGCCACTTAGCAGGGCTTATGTCCAATTCGAGAGCAGTTGCTTACCCGCAAAGGCTGTGTGCCACTGTTGCACAGGTATGTACTTCCTGTCTGGCTGGTTGATTGCATGGCTTACAGGGTCCCCTGCTTATTCAAGCGGTTGGTGACCATCTACCAGAAGCTCCCATAGCACTTTTCAGTGCCATGAGGGCTAGACAGGAGGGAACTGGCTTCCCTGTCAGTTCCAGTGTTGTCTCTTGATGTCCTGTGACTGCGGCCTGAGGTGTCTACACCAATAGGGTCTTTCCTTTTAGCTCTGGTGGTAACCAAGCACTTTGGTAATGCCAAACCACTTCCGATTCCTGAAGACACACTCCTCTTTCAACCAGGACCACTTTCTTTGTTTTAAACATGTCTTTATTTATTTACGAGGAGATTGAGAGAGAGAGAGAGAGAGAGAGAGAATGAGTGAGCATGAGTAAATGGGATATCAGGGCTTCTTGCTCCTGCAAACGAACTCCAAACGCATGTACCACTTTGTGCATCTGGCTTTATGTGGGTATTAGGGAATAGAACCTGGGCCAGCAGGCTTTGCAAGCGAGTGCATTTAACTGCCAAGCCATCCTCGTAGCCCCAGGGCTACCTTATGTAAGAAGAAATGCCAGGATGCGAGAGGGGACGGAGTTTGTACAAGGTCATAAAACCAGTTCACACTAGATCTGGCCAGTCCAAAGCCTTCCATGCTGAGGTTCCCACATGTCAGTCTGCAGAGGGATGACAGGGCCTGTTCAGATGACAGCTTCCTGACTCCCACTCTGGAAGTGAGGGGCGGGGCCTGGCACCCGTACAGTGGGTGATCTCCCTCGCCCCAGTGAGTCTGAGTGACTTCTCCAGACCTTGGGCTGCCCAGTGGAGTCTCAGTACAGAGACTGCAAGCCTTGCCTAACTTTTGTGCTCTGTCCACCAAGGGCCATCAGCCTCATCCTCCCCCCACAGCAGCCTGGCTTCTCCTGCCACTGGCTTGGGGTCTACAGTGGCAATCCACTCTCCTTGTTGCCCTTGAAGGGAGAGGGTAGTAGCACCCACACCTGGCCATGCACCAGAACTTTCAGGAATGCTGTAGGTAGGTGTGGATTGGCCATGTCAGTCTCCAGCAAGTCTTGGGCAAGTGTCAGGTATGCGCTGCTGCTATGACTGCCCTGGGGACCCCACTCTTGAGAACCACAGAAATGGAGGAAGTCACTTGCAGGGTGGGCAAAGGGCGGGAAGTGTAGGGGGAAGGGGCACCAAGCCCCATCAGGTACTGCCGTGCCTCAGTTTCTTTATCTGCAAACACAGAGCAGCAGTGCCTACTTACCTGGTGGGCTTGTGAGATCTGCAGGGTGCATGAGAGAAGGACACCCAGGAGTCTCAGGCAGGCTCCTCACGCAAATGTTTGCTAAACAAACCGACTCTTCCTCCCCCACCCCCCCAGCCAGACCACTGGGCTTCCGTTCTCATGGGCTGCATGATCCTTGCTGCCTCCCCACCCAGGGGCAGGCTGTCCACTGGACATGGGTGAGAGGTGGCAGAGTCGGGGGAGGAGTCAAGTCAGGGCTTGGTCTCTAGCTTCCTGTAGCACTCAGCCCTTCAAGGAGCCTCCAGGCTCCTATAGGTCCTCCAGTTTGGGAACCCTTTCAACTCCACTAGATGCAAATTACCTAGTTTTGTTTTCCATTTCCATTATCTGTGGCCAACCATGATCAGAAAATGTTAAATAGACTATTCCAGAAATCAGTCTGTCAGTTTCACATTGCACACCCTTCTGAGCAGCATAAGGAAATCATGCTCCAGCCCACTTTTGTCCTACTTGGGACAGGAACCATCCCTTGGCCCAGAATTCCAGTGCGTGCCACATGCTGTCAGGCCCTGAATAGCTGTCTTGGTTTTCAGATCCCAGTTTTTCTTTTATTATTTTATTATTTATTTATTTGAGAGAGAGGGAAGGAAGGGGAGGGAGACACATAGACACACACACATACACACACACACACACACACACAGAGAGAGAGAGAGAGAGAGAGAGAGAGAGAGAGAATGGATGTGCCAGGGCCTCCAGCCATTGCAAATGAGCTCCAGATGCATGTGCCTCCTTGTGCATCGGGCCTTACCTGGGTCCTGGGGAATCTAGTCTGGGTCCTTTGGCTTTGCAGGCAAGTACCTCTCCAGTCCCAGATCCCAGTTTTGTGTCAAGTAACCCTTCTGACTTCCTAATGACCCCACAACATAAAAGTGGTGATGCTGGCAATGTGGACAAGCCACAAAGAAACGGTGAAGTGCTTCCTTTAAGGGACAAAGGTGAAATTCTCCAAACTAGGGAAAGGAAAAAAGTTGAGGTTACTGAGATATATGATAAGAACTAAATCATCCATGAAGTTTCGAAGAAAAGAAATTTCTGCTAGTCTTTTGCATCACAAACTGCCAAAGTTACGGCCTCAGCACATGGTACGATGGGAAAGGCTTGGATTTGTGAATCTGCCTAGGAGGATATATAGCTGACTGGATTCTTAATAATACTCAGTTGCTTTCTTTCCATCATCCTGAGGGGCGTGGACCATATTGCCTGTGGTTATGGTGCCCTCTAGTGGCAGGAAGGCGAGAAGCCAGGCAGCAAACCAGGCCTTGCAGCTGGAGAGACCAGGAGAGGAGGAGGACTATTATGGGAGTCATTTGACCCACTGGTGACGATTGTGCCACCTGTGAGCGAGGGGTGCACAGGAAAGGTGGCAAGGGCTGATTTGGAGTGCCAGGAGAGTCCACCTGCTTGGGTGGCTGGGAAGTGCTACAGTCTGAGGGTGTCCCACGCCGTAGTCACATGTTGGAACTTAGGCCCCAAGGCAGCGTCCTTGAAGCTGTTTAGATCATGGAGGCCATGTCCTCATGAGTGAGTGAAGCCATTATCAAGGGACTTGCAGGATGGGCTCTTTTCTTTCATTTTATTTTTTTCCCTCTTTCTTTCTTTCCTTCCCCTCCCTCCCTCCCTCCCCCCTCCCCCTCCCTCCCTCCCTCCCTCCCTCCCTCCCTCCCTCCCTCCCTTCTTTCTTTCTTTCTTTCTTTCTCTCTCTCTCTCTCTCTCTCTCTCTCTTTTCAGCTGTTCTGTCCTATGAGGACCGAGCTCCCAAGCTCTCATCCTGCTCAGCCTGCCGCCTTCTTCCACGTGAGGACCCAGCAAGAAGTTTCTCACCCAACGCCAGAGCTTTGACCTTGAATTTTCCAATCTCCAGACTGTGAGGAATAAATCTATGTTCTTTATAAATGCATCAGTCTCAGGTATTTTGATATGGCATCACAAAACAGACTTAGGAAGGCTGGGCTGGCAAACAGGCTCAGGACTAAAGGCTCTGGACAAACATTCTGTCTGGGAGCACTGGTCCCCAGAGGTCTTTGATCCATTTAGTTTTTTTTTTTTTTTTGGTGCAGGGTTAGAGATAAGGGTCTAGTTTCATTCTTCTGCATAAAGATAACTAGTTTTCTCAACACCCTTTGTTGAAATTGTTGTTTTTTCTCCAATGTATGCCTTGGGCATCTTTGTAAAAAATTATGGATTTGGGCTGGAGAGATGGCTTAGCGGTTAAGCGCTTGCCTGTGAAGCCTAAGGACCCTGGTTCGAGGGTCTATTCCCCAGGACCCACGTTAGCCAGATGCACAAGGAGGGCGCACGCGTCTGGAGTTCGTTTGCAGTGGCTGGAAGCCCTGGGGCGCTCATTCTCTCTCTTTCTCTCTATCTACCTCTTCCTCTCTCTGTCACTCTCAAATAAATAAATAAAAATGAGCAAAAAAAATTATGGACTTATTCCTGGGCCCTCTATTGATCTACATGTCTATTCTTGTGCCAAAACCATGCTGTTTTTTTTTAAAATTATAATAGCTCTGTAGTATAACTTGAAATCAGGTATGGTGATATCTCCAGTAGTCTTCCCCTCACTGAAAATAGTTTTGGCTATCTGGGATCTTTTGTGCCTCCATATGAATTTTAATATTTTTTTCTATTTCTATAAAGAATGATAACTGGAATTTTGATTGCAATTGCATTAAAGCTGTAGACTGCTTTTGGCAAGATGGCCATTTTCATGATGTTAATTCTGCCAATCATGGAGCGTGGGAGATTTTTCCATCTCCTGGTGTTTCCCTCAATTTCTTTCTCTAGTGTTTTAAAGATTTCATTGTAAAGTTCTTTCCCTTTCTTCGTTATGATTATTCCAAGATATTTAAATTTTGTGGGTATTGTGAATGGGACTATTTTGCTGATTTCTTTCTCAGTATGTTTGTCATTTACTTGGCATTTACAAAGGCTACTGATTTTGTGTATTAATTTTGTACCCTGTCATCTTGCTGAAAGCATGCTCATCAGCTCTAGGAATTTTCTAGTAGAGACTTCAGGGTCTCTTATGTACAGAATCCTATCATCTGAAAAGAAGGATGCTTTGACCCGTTCTTTTCTAGTTTGTGTCTCTCTTGTTTATTTCTCTTGTCTTATGATTCTAGCTAAGACTTTAAGCCCTATGTTGAGTAGCAGTAGAATTAGTGATCACTCTTGTCTTGTCCCAGATCTTAGTGGTAATGCTTCAAGTTTTTCTCCACTTAGCATGATTTCACTGTATGTTTGTTATCTGTAGCCTTTATTATGCTGAAATATGTTCCCTTCATTCCTAGTTGCTCCATTATTGTTTTTTAATCATGAAGGAGTGTTGGATTTTGTCAGACTTTTTTTTCTGCATCTATTGAGATGCTCATGTAAGTTCTGTCCTTGAGTCTATTTATGTGCTATGTTACATTTTGATTTACATCCATTAAAATCATCCTGCATCTCTGGATAAAGCTAAATCGATTGAGTTGTTCTTGAATTCAGTTTTTAAATATTTATTGAGAATCTTTGCATCTGTGCTTATCATTGATATTGGCTTATAATTTTCTTTCTTTTTTGTTTGTTTCTGTCTGTTTTTGACACTAATGTACTGCTGGCTTCACAGAAGGACTTGAGGGGCATTTCCTCCTTTTCTATTTTAGGGGATAACATGAGAAGCAGTGGTTCTGGTTCTTCATTAAAGGTCTGATAGAATTCTGCAGTGACCCCCATCTGGACCTGGACATTTTTGACTGGGAGATTTTCTATTAGTGCTCTGATCTCATTGCCTGCTACAGATCTGTTTAAATTATTTATCTCATCTCAGTTTAACTTTGGTAGATAACTTGCATCCATAAATCCATCTATTTCTTTTATATTTTTCAATTTGGTGATACATACGTTTTTGAAATATGTCTTTATGATTCTCTCAGTTTCATTTGTATATGTTACAATTTCTCCTTCTTCATCTTTAATCTTATTGCTTGGGTCTTTTCTCAATTTATTTTAGTTAATTTGGCTAAAGTTTTGTCAATTATGTTTGTCTTTTGAAGAATCAAATCTTTCTTTGGTTCTTGTATATTTTTTTTGTTTCTAATTCATTGGTTTCTGCCGCAATCTTATTTATTTCTTTTCATCGAGTTCTTTTAGATTTTTTTTTTTTGTTCTTGTTTTTTCAAGACCTTCAGTTATCGTTGTTTTTGTAAATTGGGCATTTAGAACTATAAACTTCCCTCCTAAGACTGCTTTCATTGTGTCCCGTGGGTTCTGGTATGCTCTGTTTTCATTTTCATTCACTTCTAGAAACTTGACTTCCTTTTTGATTTCTTCAATGACCCATTCACTATTCAATAGCTTGTTGGTCAATCTCCAGGAGTTGGTGTGTGTTTCCATTGTTTCTCTTGTTAATTTCTAGCTTTATTGCATTATGGTTTGATATAATACAAGGAGTTATTGCAATTTTCCTAAATTTGTTGAGACTTGCTTTGTGCCCCAATATGTGGTCTAATTTAGAGAAAATTCTGCGAGAAGATTGTGCATTCTGTAGTGTTTGTATGAAATGTTTTGTAAATGTCTATTAGGCCTATTTGATCTATGATGTCACTTAATTTGAATATTTTTCTGCTTATTTTTTTGTCCAGATGACTTGTCTGTTGGTGATAATGGGGGTACTAAACTCACCCACTGTTATTGTGTTGGGATTATCTCTGACTTTATATTTAGTAGATTTTATTTTTAATTTTTAAACATTTTATTTATTTATTTGAGAGAGAGAGAGAGAGAGAGAGAATGAATATAGGCACACCAGGGCCTCTGCCACTACAAACAAACTCTGGACACATGCACTATTTTGTGCCTGTGGCTTTACATGGGTACTAGAGAATTGAACCCAGGATATTAGGCTTGTAAGCATGATGTGCCTTTAACTGCTGAGCTCTGTTTTTCTGCCCAGATTTTATTTTTTAAATTAGCTACAACTGTATTGTGCATATATGTTTAAAACTGTAATGTCCTCTTGCTGGAATGCTCCCTTAATCTGTATGAAGTGACCTGCTTTATCTCTTCTGATTGATTTTGGTTTGAAGTCCATTTTGTCAGATATTGAAATAGCAACACTTCATTGTTTCCTGGATCCCTTTGCTTGGAATATCTCTTTCTATCCTTTTACGCAAAGGTAGAGTCTTTCTTTGGTAGTGGAGTGAGTTTCTTGAAGACAGCAAAAGGATGGATCCTATTTTTTGATCCAGCCTGTCAGTCTATGTCTTTTGATTGAGGAGTTGAGACCATTAATATTTCGAGCAGTTACTGAAAAGTGTGTGTTCATCCCTGTCATGTTGATGATTTGGGGGAGTTATTATATATTTTTTGCTCCTATAGTCTCTTTTGTTTAAATTTATTTTATTTTTATTTTTAAAGATTTTATTTTTATTTATTTATTAGAGACAGAGACAGGGAGAGAGAATGAGAATGTGCACTCTAGGCCCTCTAGTCCTTGCAAACGAACTCCACACGCATGTGCCACCATGTGCATCTGGCTTACGTGGGACCTGGAGAACCTGGGTCCTTAGGCTTCGCAGGCATGTGCCTTAACCATCAAGCCATCTCTCCAACTCCTATTTTTATTTTTAAATATTTTTTGTGTATTTATTTGGCAGGAGAAGAGGGAGAGAATGGGCAAACCAGGGCCTCCAGCCACTGCAAATTAACTCCAGACGCATATGCCCCCTTGTGCATCTGGCTAACGTGGGTCCTGGGGAATTGAACCTGGGTCCTTTGGCTTTGCAGGCAAACGTCTTAACCTCTGAGCCATCTCTCCAGCCCCTCCTATAGCCTCTTGAATGTGTTTATCATTCTCTTTGACATGAAGTGTTCCATCCAGTATCCTTTGTAGAGATGGCTTAGTGGCCATACATTCCTTTAGTCTGTTTTTATTGTATTTTTTAATCTTTCTATTATGAGAGATAATTTTTCTGGGCATAGTCATTTGGGTTGGCAGCTATGGTTTTCCAGTACTTGAAATACATCACTCTAAACCCTTATGGCTTTGAGCTTCCATTGAATACTTGGTTGCTATTCTGATAGATTAGATGTTTCTCTCTTGAAGCTTTCAGTGCCTGTTCTTTGTTCTGTGTATTTACTGTTTGATTATAATATGACGTGGAGAGTTTCTTTTCCAGTTCTGTCTATTTGGTGTTCTGTGTGCCTTGTGTACCTGGATGGGCATCTCTTTCCCTATATTGGGAAATCTACTTTTGTAATTTTAAAAAAAATAGTTTTTAGTTTTATTTATTTATTTGAGAGCTACAGGGAGAGAGAGAGAGAGGGAGAGAGAGAGAGAGAGAGAATATGAGAATGGGCATGCCAGGGCCTCCAGCCACTGCAGATAACTCCAGATGCATGTGCCACCTTGTGCATCTGGCTTATGTGGCTCCTGGAGAATCAAACCTGGGTCCTTTTCAGGCAAGCACCTCAACTGCTAAGCCATCTCTAGCCCCTTTTGTATTTTATTAAAGCATTTTCTATGCCATTAACATGAAGTTGTTCTTTTTCTGTACCTATTAGTCAAACATAGTGTCTTTTGTAATGTCCCACGTATTTCTCATATTCTGTGCACATCCTTTTCTTAAAAAAAAAAAAAAACTTTTCAGTGGTTTAGATTAATTTATCCAATTCCTGTTTCTTGTCTTGAAAGTCTGATATTCTGTCTTCCATTTGTCCATTTTATTGGTGAAGCTCTCCATAGAGGTTTTTGTTCGACTTAGCACAATTTTCATTTCCAGTTTTCTTTCAGGTTTTTTTTTCTTTAGGACTTCTATTTCCTTATTGAGTTTCATTTTCATATCCTAGTCTGACTTTTGCATTTTCTAGCTGTTTGTTTGTGTTACCTTGGAATCCACATAGACATTTATTTGTACCCTCTTTGAATTTATTCAGGATGCTCATTCCTGCATTTATCCATATCTTCTTTGAGTCGTTTTTACATATTTATAGTCACTCTTTTGAACTCTTTGTCTGAAGTTTCCTCTAAGTATTTCTCATGGAGATATTCTGAGACTGGTAATTCTTGGGAGAAACATATTGGCTTGGGTTTTTTGCTTGTTTCTTGAGGTAGGGTTTCACTCTAGCCCAGCTGACCTGCAATTCACTATGTACACTCAGGATGGCCTTGAGCTCACGGTGATCCTCCTACCTCTGCCTCCCAAGTGCTGGCATTAAAGGCATGCACCACCACGCCAGGATGGCTTGGGTTTTTAATTTTTTATTTATTTGCAAGGAGAAAGAGATAGAAGAGAGGCTACAGACAGAGAGAATGGGTACACCAGGACCTCTAGCCACAGCAAACACATTCCAGACACATGCACCACTTTGTGCATCTGGCTTACATGGGTACTGAGGAATCAAATTTGGTTTGTGGGCAAGCACCTTAACCACTGAGCAATCTCTCCAGCCCTGGCTTAGTTTTTCATGTTATGGGCTTTACGTTGAGACTTACATACCCATCTGGAGTTAGTAAATTGGTCAGGTCTTTCTAACACAGTTTCGTGAGTATTTGGAGCAGTGCTTGATGTTTCTTTGTATTCATTTTTCTTTGCTCTGCTTTTTTCCCCTGGCCTTTCTACTTATCGATTTTTAAAAATTTATGTACTGTGATAGTTTGAAGAGATGATACCCAATATATTCAGTGTTTTGTCAGTTTGTAGTTTGCATCTGCAGCCACCTGGCTGGAGGCGGTGTCACTGGGCGGATCTTAAGGTGTGATGGTGGGTTTGAGATTTCAGTCTGAAGATATGTGAAGTGTGCCTAGCTGGAGTTCCTGAAGTGTGCTGTTTTGCTCTGCTTTTTGCTACCTGGAGTTCAGTCTTGGAGATCCTTGGTGTGGTTTCATGGGATGAGGTCGGTGTGACGACCTTAGCTCAGATGCAGTAATGCCCCAAATCACACATGAGCTCCAAGTCCAAATGGTGAAAATGTCAGTTGTCAGGAGGTGCTAGAGAGCATCTGAGGATCCAGACTCATGCTCTGCCTCAGCCCAGATGGCTAAACTTGGGCGTCCAAGTGGAGTAGGGAGAGAGGTGCTAAGGAGATGCCAAGCCTGGGTCCTTTGGTGGCCAAGGTAGAGGAGGGAGGGAGCGCTAGCGGAAGCCATGTGTCCTCACTCACTTGCAAATCCTATCCCAAACGGTAGTGCCCATAGAGGAATGGGGAGGGTGTGTTTGGGGGACCCTAAGTGCCTGAACTCATTTGTGTGGGTACCAAACCAAATGGTGAATGGTTAGTGCCTGTGGGTGGAGGAGGGAGGAGGTGGTCTGGAGGACGCTGAATGTCTGAACTCCTGTGTGGGTCCCCGTCCAAAGGGTGGATCATTGGCACCCATAATGAAGGGGATGTTATGTAACTTAAATTTAAATAACAGGATTTTGTGAGTAGGAAAATGTGGCAATTTCCCCATTGAAATTGAAAGTCACATCATAAACTGGGAGGAACATTTTCACCATATAAGGCCAACAAAAGACGATTGTTTTCACTAGCATTCTTACCAACTAATGGCACTTTGCCAAAAAAAAAAAAAAAAAAAAAAAATCAGCCAAGGACCAAGAAAAGCAATTCATAAGAACATAGCCTACGCTTGTCCAACTTTTTCCCTGGGGAGACGTGAACGCACGTCTAGGGGTCAGGCGATAGACCAAAGAAGGATGGCGCCCAAACCAGTTTTGGTGAACCAATGAGTTTATTGGGGGGTTACTTACAGATCACGGGTGAGGGGTTGTGCATAGGCGCAGAAGTGACTCAAGGGCCGTTCCATCACTGAAAAGCCCACCGCAGCATAGGCCACGACTCAGGGAAGCTGCATGTCTCCAGGCCACTCTGGGACTTGCAGGTAGCTCTGCTAATCAGTCTTCCCACAAGCAGTTGTTTTCTGTTTATATAATCTTAGGGAGGGGTCTTGCAACCTTTTCCTCAGACTTGTTGACCTCCTGAGTCTCCTAAGCCTTTTCCTCCCCCAAGGGGGGAATGTTTCAATTCCCGAAAAAAAAAAAAATTGTTACATAACTCTGGTCAGAGTCTGGCCTTCAATAGTTGTTTACTGATTGTGTAACCTTGAGGAAGTAGTGCTGTGACCTTTTAAGTTTCAGCTCTCTCAGATTTGTTGACCTCCTGATTCCCTCCTCCCTTCCGGAAGGAATATTTCAATTCAGAAGAATTGTCTATACAACATGTATATACGCAATAAAATATACATTTGATAGTCACCAAATAGTGTATTACAGCAGTAATGGGATAGTGTATTACAGCAGTAATGGGACGCCATATGTTGAAGGCATGTCTAACTTATTAAGGTGCTCCAAGATGAAAACTACTTAATGCACAGAGTTCATGAGGATATAGGGGAAGCCATTCTGACTTTGCTGGGGATGCTGTAATTTGTTTCAACTCGTTTTGAGGTCACTTTGGCAGCACAGATCTAATGTCCTGGACCTTTGTATCTTGAGGACTGGCTTTGTTCTGTAGCCCAGGCTGGCCTAGAAATCCTGATTTTCCTACTTAAGCTTTCTGAGTGCTGGGATCACAGGCTTGCACCACTGGGTCTGACCATCTTTGTATATTCTTTGTATATTTTTTTGACCTAACAATTCTTTGAAGGTTATTTCATTTTATAGACACATCTGGGAGATGAGCAGGAAAAGATCTTCACCCAAAGATCTGTATTGTGGTGCTGTTAACAGTTGAGAATTTCTTCTTTTATTTTCCTTCCTTTCTTCCTTCCTTCCTTTTTTTTTTTTTTTTGGCAAGCCCAACAGACTGGCCTGCCCTTTTTTATGAGAGAGAGGGAGAGAGAGGAGAGAGAGAGAGAGAATTGGTGCATCAAGGCCTCCAGCCACTGCAATTGAACTCCAGATGTGTGCACCCCCTTGTGCATACGTGCAACATTGCATTCTTGCATCAGTGTGTGTCTGGCTTGTGTGGGACCTGGAGAGTCTAACATGGGTCTTTAGGCTTTACAGGCAAGCACCTTAACTGTTAAACCAGCCCTACATAAATTTTTACATACAGCTAAAATGTTTATTAACAGAGGAACGATGAATGAGTTGTGGAATAGTGTGCACTTCCTAAAATAAATAGTCAAAAAATACAAGTGATCCAGAAAATGCCAGTAGGTGGCATGAAACCCTGCAGAGCAGCTGTTCCCGGAAGCCGAGGGCCATGCAGCAGAGCTGGGTGGCTCTCCCTCCCCTGAACGCTAAGGGTAATCCCATCCCCTTCATTACCCTTAGCAGCTTTCTGGAATCTTCCCACCATATCACTCTGTACTACTTCTCAGTTGACCTGCTCATACCTTCTGCCCTGTCATCTTCTTTCTCTCTCTCCCTTCCTTTCTCAATCCTTGTTCTTGTCACATACAGAAATCCAACCCACTGTCATGCTTGCACACACACTCACATTCTCACACTCAACCATTCATTCACACTAAGCCTCAGCCTTGGCTTACACACTCACTCACCCACATACTCTCAACATGATAACATTCTTCACATACTTACATATGCTTACCATACACCTCAACTCAGTCACACACACATATACCCTATACTCACTTATACACTCTCAAACACACGTACATATGTACTCCATACTCACTTCTATACCCTGAGTCGCACATGCACTTGATATTCATTATACATTCAGCACACAAACCCACAAGTTTATACTCATTTATACATTCTCAGAAATATACATACTCCATATTCATTTACATACTTGCAGTCACACAAACGTACACTCCACACTTATAAACTGTCAATCACACAGATACATACTCCATGGTCACATCCACAGTCACACAAAAACATACCGAATACTCATTCACAAACTCCCAAACACTCCATACGCATCAAGACATTCTTAATCACGCACACATACAAATATTCTATCAGTTACTTTCTCATTGCTGTGAACAAATACCTCAGACTCAATTTAGGAAAGAATTTATTTTGCTTTTAAAAAAAATTATTTATTTATTTACTTGAGAGTGACAGGCAGAGAGAGAGAGAGAGAAAGAGGCAGATAGAGAGAAAATGGGCGCGCCAGGGCCTCCAGCCACTGCAAATGAACTCCAGACGTGTGCTCCCCCTTGTGCATCTGGCTAACGTGGGTCCTGGGGAATCAAGCCTCGAACCAGGGTCCTTAGGCTTCACAGGCAAGCGCTTAACCGCTAAGCCATCTCTCCAGCCCAGGAAAGAATTTATTTTGGCTTACAGTTCCAGAGGACAGAGCCCATGCTGGCAGAGAACAGGAGGCTGGCATCACATTGGCAGGCAAAAGCAGGAGAGAACCGGATGTGGAACCAGTTATAACACCTCAAGGCCCACCCCCAGTGTCATACTTCCTCCAGCAAGGCTCCACCCCCAGTGTCATGCTTCGTCCAGCAAGGCTCCACCCCCAAACAATTCCACAACCTTTCGGAACAGTGCCATCATCTGATGCTTAAGTATTCGAACACATGAGTTCACAGGGGTTATTTTATAGCCAAACCACCACAACCATATTCGACTTCTACCCTGTCAGTCACTCAGACATATAATCAGTCTACATTCACACACTTTCAGTCACACGTACCTTATATTCACTAATACAGTCAACTTGTTCAAACTCCTACACATTCCATACTCCCTTATATGTTCTTGGTCATTCACACACCTACATACACTCTTTAAAAAAATATTATTTATTTATTTATTTATTTCAGACACACACAGGGAGAGATACAGAGAGAATGGGTGTGCTAGGGCCCCCAGCCACTGCAAATGAACTTCAGATGCATGAGCCACCTTGTGCATTTGGCTTACGTGGGTCCTAGGGAATCGAATCTGGGTCCTTTGGCTTTGCAGGCAAGCACCTTAACCACTAAGCCATCCCTCCAGCCTCACACTCCACACTCTTAATCACACACACACATACTCCATAACCACTTCTGCATAGTCACACACAAATACATATTGCATACACATTCACACACTCCCAAACACTCT
The DNA here is from genome assembly GCA_036346955.1 of Dipus sagitta. Lineage (NCBI taxonomy): Eukaryota > Metazoa > Chordata > Mammalia > Rodentia > Dipodidae > Dipus > Dipus sagitta. The sequence goes on along the minus strand of CM070777.1, from coordinate 41,870,417 downwards.
ATAATCATTAAGACATTTTAAAAATGTATTTATTTATTTGCAAGCAGAGAGACAACTTGACATTTGCCTGATATATCATCTGTATCCTGATCTCTCTCTCCACTGGAGAATCTGTTTTTCTTTTTCAGAAAGTAGCAAGAACTAAGGACAACCGAAATCTATCAACAAGACAAGGATAGATAGCTGACTCCCTGTTAGCTGTTGCACTACCCCTTGGGCATCAGCTAGGACCCAAGTGAAACCACAGAGGAACTGGTGAGATGAACAAGAGCGCTACTTCCATGTTGAGCCTGACAGCCAGCACCAGGGTGATGGAGACAGACACTGAAGTTACTCAAAATGCACTGAAGCAGAAACCTAGAAGCTGCTGAGAGCTCAACACTAAAGTAGACGTAAAGGACACCCACCAAGGCTCAGGGAAGTTTGTGGAAGAGGAGTCAGAAAGAATGTAAGAACCACGGGGTTGAAGGAATATCCAGAGACATCGTCCCCCCCCCCACAATGACTGACTGCTTCTCTCATAACTCATTATCCACAAGGCCATGGTGAATACCAGCAATCCCACTAAAGAGTGCCCTCAGTGGAGTGGGGATAGGGAGGAGGGAAATGATGGTACCAATACATGATATATCCATGCAAAATTTCAACTTAATAAAAAACAAAAGGAGTCCTTGAGACAGGCAAGGAAAGTGAGAGGAAGGAATGAGCGGATACATGACATCTGTCACAGAGATTAAATTAGACCCTAATCCTTGACAGAAGCCAACCTTCTGTCCTTCAAGACTCTTGGCAGGGCTGTGTCATGTCTCATCCTTCAGAGGAAAACCCTAGGTCTCTGGAGCCAGCCCAATGCCTTCCAGACATTATTGGTTGTGTTTGTTTATGCCTGTTGAATAATGCTGTTCTAAATTTTGCTTAGAAAATATTATTTTCACAGACAGCCATGACTATTGGGAAGACCCAAGACTCAATAGATGATGAGAAAAGAAAGCTCATCACTTAGCACTAGACCAGTCGTCTCTATCACATCCATCAGGGCTAAAGGAACATTGAAGAGGGATCGGTGGCAAGAAGATGAGTGCTGCCCACTCTGCCAGCCAGAGAAGCTTCTCTATAGAGACGGTAGTAGACACTGAGGAGACTCAAAACTTATCTAAACTGAAAATAAGAGGCTGTTGAGAGCTCGACACTACATGAGACGTCTCTGTCACCCCCTTCAAGGTTCAGGGACCACTGAAGAAGAGGTGACAGAGAGTATGTAAGAGCCAAAGGATGATGATGTGTGCTTTGGAGACCTGCCTTCCTGAGACAAAGTGGCTGTTGCCTTCATGAACTCAGAGTGGCTGTCGTATATCTGCACAAGACCTACATAATATTGCCCATTAACATGTTGTCATGGGTGATGGAGGAGGGAGAAAATGATGACACTGAAATAGAAGTGGGACTGGTTGGAAAGAAGAGGGGGTTCAGTGGAGAAGGGAGAGGGGGTAGGTTGGGACAAAGGAGGGTGGTGGGAGGGGATTATGATGTGGGTACATTGTGTATATGTCTGGAGGTTATCAACAAATTTATTTAATAAACTTATTGGCTTAAAACCACAATCAGTTTAAATTGTACATTTTACCTAGAGGACGGGTCCGTCCTGTGTTACCATAATTGTACCTAGAGGTCGGGTCCGTCCTGTGTTACCATCATTGTACCTAGAGGTCGGGTCCATCCTGTGTTACCATCCTTTTACCTAGAGGACGGGTCCATCCTGTGTTACCATCCTTTTACCTAGAGGACGGGTCCATCCTGTGTTACCATCATTTTACCTAGAGGTCGGGTCCGTCCTGTGTTACCATCATTGTACCTAGAGGTCGGGTCCGTCCTGTGTTACCATCATTGTACCTAGAGGTCGGGTCCATCCTGTGTTACCATCATTGTACCTAGAGGACGGGTCTGTCCTGTGTTACCATCCTTTTACCTAGAGGACGGATCCGTCCTGTGTTACCATCATTGTACCTAGAGGTCGGGTCCGTCCTGTGTTACCATCGTTGTATCTAGAGGACGGGTCCGTCCTGTGTTACCATCATTGTACCTGGAGGACGGGTCTGTCCTGTGATACCATCATTGTACCTAGAGGACAGGTCCGTCCTGTGTTACCATCATTGTATCTAGAGGACGGGTCTGTCCTGTGTTACCATCATTGTACCTAGAGGACGGGTCCGTCCTGTGTTACCATCATTGTACCTAGAGGACAGGTCCGTCCTGTGTTACCATCATTGTACCTGGAGGACGGGTCTGTCCTGTGTCACCATCCTTTTACCTAGAGGATGGGTCCGTCCTGTGTTACCATCATTGTACCTAGAGGACGGGTCAGTCCTGTGTTACCATCATTGTATCTAGAGGACGGGTCAGTCCTGTGTTATACCTTATTCACCAGCTGGAATGTTGCGCTTCCTCTTTCTCTCCCTCCCTTTCTGTTCCTCCTTCTTTTCTCTGCCTCTCCCTCTTTCCCTCCTCCTCTATCTTCTTCTGCTTCTCCTTTTTCTCTTCCTCCTCTTCCTTCTCCTCCTCTTCTCTCTCTGTATCTCTCTCCCCCCAGCGCCTCTCTTCTTCCCCCCTGACTCTCCTCTTGCTCCTGCATACGCGTCTCCAACAGCATCTCCAGTGCCATCTATAGATGAAGGAAGTCACAGGACCAGACCGCTTTGAGGGATGAGGGTGATATGAATGTGTGAACTTTGTGATGCTGTGGTTTAATGGGGGGGGAGGGCACTGATGTAACCCACTGTTGCAGCCACCAAGGAGCTTACTTATTGCAGCAACTGCCTACACTAATGATTTTCCTTCTCTCTGTATTTGCCTTTAGGGCTGTTTCCAACCTAGGAGCAAGCCAGCAGGTGGTAGATGTTATCTTTTCTTAATGGTGATGGACTGTGTTCCTCTGAAGATCAGACCAAGTGCTGGGATTAAAGGTGTGCACCAGCACGCCTGGCTTTAAATTTTTTTTATTGAGCATTTTAATATATATGAACATACCATGATTTGATTGTACTCCTGTCTTTTGTCTCCCTTCCCATACCTATTCCACTGACAATTTCTTTATGAAACTCAATTCAGCAACTCAAACAGCAGTTTTTATTTTACTTTCTATTTTATTTACTGAGACAGGGTCTTGAGTTGGCCTTTAGCTCACTATGTAGTTAAGATGACCTTGAACTGCTGATATTCCTGCTTCTATTTTCTAGTGCTGGGGATTGGACTCAGGGCTTTGTGGATGCTACACTCACCTCCAGTAACACACCTCCTCCAGAAAGGCTCTGTCTCCAAAATTGTCATGAGCTGGGGATTAAGTACAAGTTTAATCATAGACATGAGGCTATGGGGCATTTCACAGACAAACCCCCACAGCAGGTGCTTGTCTAAGATGGCTTTCCATTGCTATAACATGATGCTTGAAATTTGGTATTTTATAAAGAATATATATGACGCTTCAGAGGTTAGGGCACTTGCCTGCAAAGCCTAATGTCCCTCATTTGATTCCCCAGTACTCATGTGAAGCCAGATGCACAAAGGGGTGCATATGTCTGGAGTTTGTTTGCAGTGTCTAGAGGTCCTAGCATGCCCATTCTCTCTGTCTGTTTCTCTTCTCTCTATCTCTCCTGCTTGAAAAACATAAAAATAAAGATACTAGAAAAAGATGGGCTGGAGAGATGGCTTAGCGGTTAAGGTGCTTGCCTGCAGAGCCTAAGGACTCATGTTTGACTCTCTAGGTCCTACATAAGCCAGATTCACAGTGACACAAGCATGCAAGGTCACACATGTGCACAAGGGGGCACATGCATCTGGAGTTTGATTGCAGTGGCTGGAGGCCCTGGACTGACAATTCTTGCCCTGCCCTCATAAGAAGGCAGTCTTTGGGGCTTGCCTCAAAAACAAAATTAGAAAAAGAACATAGTGGATTAAAAAAAAAAAAAGAATAGAAGTTTATCCCTATGCACATTGATAATGCTGCCCTCAGTATCCCTAAATTACTAAGCAAACATATCAGTGTCTGAAGTATGATACCTCTCTATGAGTATTTGGTTAGGGGAGTCCCAAAGCCTCCCTCCCACCAACAGTTCAGGCATTGTTTTTTCTTTTAAAAAATTTTTTATAATTATTATTATTAACCACATATTTCGTATGGATACATCATGTGTTGAAACCCTCTTTTCCCTCATCCCTGCCCCCATTCCGTTGGGGACCCTCCTCAGCGGGGTGGCAAGTATTCCCTACGGTGTTGTGGGTTATGTGGGTCATGCGTTGGGGGAGCAGCAGTCAGTTATTTTGGGGGGAAGGGAATTCAAGCGTTGTTTTTGGTTGTCCACCAGGGCTGTATGGGAAGACCCTATTGCTGAAGACACCGCATCCTTTGTTTACAGGGTACAGAGAAATGAAACTGAAACTTACTTGCAACTTGGCTAGATTTTACAGTGCTGGAACGTGCTATTTAAGCTGCTGGGGGAGAGAGAGTAATCAAGGGTCTCACCCAGGGGTGGATCCTGCATCCTGTTAATACTGGGTAAGATGTGTTCATTCACGCAGTAGCATCGTGACTGCTTTCTGATTATATTTGAGGCTCCACAGAAGGGAGTTCGTGCCAGGCACTGAAAACTTAGTCAAAAGCCTATGCCTGGGAAGATTGTAAGCCCTAGAGGAAACTACTGCTGTTTGGCTATATGGATGTTCAAAAGCCCTCAGGCCTGAGGGGTGGGATTCCAGAGCAGATTTGGAGAAATGCGTGTTTAAAATTTCCACCAAGCCATAGGCGTTGGTTGCTCCTAGGTTATGTGGTAGAAAGACAGGAATAGGCAAATGCAGGGAAGTGAGGGGAAGAGAAAGCACGCTCTCCATTTGCAGAGGCTTTCCCTGGTCATGAGGATTGTCACCTGGATGGGTGCAGTGGTTCTGTGAGGAGCTGGCGCCCTCTAGTGGTCAATGGGAAGCCTCTGGCAAATCCCTCTGGCAAATCTCTTATTCACTTGAAATACCACCAATGGCCACTAGGGCCTCTTACCATTGGTGGGACATGAATTTGGTTCATGCCTCCTTGATGCAGGATGCAGGAGGCCCAATGAGGTGTAAATCTCAGAAGACCTGAAGCTAAAGAGACCTGAGATATATTGCTATCACTTGCTGTCTAGCCTTTCATATGCCATTAGACTCTTCTGAGTCTCGATTTTTCTGGTTTGCAAGATGGGCGTGGGGAGGGGGACTATTCCACTACTGGGAGATTACAATACATTCTGCATTTTTTGGTCTGTGTTCTCCTCCCCCTCCCGTCCCTTGTTTGAACCTTAAAGAATGACCCTCCGCAGACATGGCCGAGAAGACTAGTCCTTGGTAAAAACAATGGACAACATTCCCTCAAATGGAGACTGGTCTGTGGCATCCCTGACCTGGGCTGCAAGGCCCCCACCTTTGTTTGGAGATGGGGTCCAAGTCCAAATGGCTTGATCAGCTACATCTTCATAAGTGTCTTCTTTCCCCTAGCGTATGAAATATCTTTGCACTCTGGGTGGCTGGGTTGGGGGGGGGGGGGAAATTTCCAAGTGTATGTGATAGTTATTCCACTTTACACTGACCACTGGCTTTGAACTTGAGACACATGCACAAAGCACTTTGACTTTCTAACTCCACAGATGCTCCACAACTCAAGGCAATGGCTGACTCATTGAGAGAAGCTAGCCTGGAGGCTGGCAGAGCAGCCTTGAGTGTATAGGGAAACCTTTCATTGAGTGCCGAGGTACATGAAAGCGCACCAGTGTATTCTTTGAAACATCCCCACCCACGTTCTGGCACAAACCCTATCTTTCAGAGGCATTCTGAGGGGAACTGAGACTTTTGGAGGAAACACAAAATGGGTATCCCATTCCTTTTTCTTAAAGACAAAATAGCTCACTGGGCACATGTTTTATATCTTACTTCCCATGGAAGTTTCTTTGTTTTCTCTTTCAACAAGCATGCAGAGACATGAAATTTCAATGGAGGTCACTGGAAAACTGTAGGCAATGTATATACTGTATATACTGGGTCAGGCATTCTTGGAAAAACAGTGGGTAAATGAGGTCCCTTACTGTTGAAGTCAGGTTCACATTGCTGGTAGAAATCACCCAACCAAGAGCAGCTTGTGGGAATAAAGGTTTATTTTGGCTTACAGGCTCGAGGGAGAAGCTCCATGATGGCAGGGAAAATGATGGTATGAGCAGAGGGTGACATCACCCCCTGGCCAACATAAGGTGGACAATAGCAACAGGAGAGTGTGCCAAAGACTGGCAAGGGGAAGCTAGCTATAACACCCATAAGCCCGCCCCCAACAATACTCTGCCTCCAGGAGGCGTTAATTCCCAAATCTCCATCAGCTGGGAACCTAGCATTCAGAGCATCTAAGTTTATGGGGGACACCTGAATCAAACCACTGCACTTAGTCATGATGCTGTTGTTGTACTTGAAAGAGAGTAGCATGCATATTCTGCAGTAGATGAAGCATCAACAATGTTGTAAAGAGGGCTGAGAAGATGGCTCGGTGGTTAAAAGTGCGTCCTTTTAAAGCCTGCCAGCCCAGTTTCAATTCCCCAGCCACTCACATAAGCCAAATGCAAAAAGTGTCATAAGTGTCTGGTGTTCATTTGCAGTGGCACGAGGCCCTGGAGCACCCTCCCCTGCCACAAATCAATCAATAAATAAATAACTTTGTTTTGAGAGAGAGAGAGAGAGAGAGAAAGAAAGAGAGAGAGAGAGAGAAAGAGAGAATGGGCATGGGCATGCCAGGGCCTTTCAGCTGTTGTGAACAAACCCCAGATGCGTGTGCCCCCTTGTGCACATATGTGACATTGCATGCTTGTGCTAATTTTGCATCTGGCTACCTGGGACCTGGAGATTTGAACATGCATTCTTAGGCTTCGCAGGCATGTGCCTTAACTGCTAAGCCATTTCTCTAGCCCTAAATAACGTTTTATTTATTGACGTTTTTGTAGAAAGATTGCACACATAGACCCCTTCCCTCGCCCCAGTTCTACTGAGGATCTTCTTTGGTGGGGTTATTGGTCTCATTGGTCTCTGCAGGGGTGGGGGAGACATGGCATCTTAGGCTGCTTCCAGCCACCCTGAGGCTCTTACAATCTTTCTTCTCCCTCTTTTGCCATGCTCCCTGAGCCTTGGTGGGCAAGATAGGGATCTGACTTAGTGTAGCTTTCTCTGCAGACTCTGGGTCTATGTTTTGATGAGATATGAGTGGCCGCAGTGTCTGTCACCATTTCCCTGGAACTGGTGTTCAGGGTAGTCATGGGAACGGCATTTGTGTCACTGCCTCCTCTATAATGACTTCTGGGCTCTGACAGATGAGGTGGAGGTGACCCATCTCCTGGCAGACAGTTGGCTCTCTCTTCTTGATGTATTGATGTATCCTTGATAAATAAACAAAAACTTTAAAATGCTGTGAAGTCCCAGAAGTATCTCTGAACAGGCAACGTATCAACTAAGGGAAGTCAAGGGTTAAGCACGTAGGGTCTTTCTAGAGCTGCCAGGTCTGTTTCTGTCCTGTCTTTATCATCTCAGAGACAAACACGTTGATTTGACCACTAGTGACTGAGGCTTGGTAGACTCACTTTGGCATGGTGGTCATCTTCAAACATCGTGCCTGCCTGGCTTAATGTGGGCGACCAGGGGAGTTGAACTCAGATTAGCAGGCTTTGCAAGCAAGCTCCTTTAACCACTCGGCCATCTCCCCAGCCCTTCATGTGTGTATTAAGCACGTAATACTAGCAAACACATAGAAGTTTCATTGTACCTGGCCAAAAAGGGTTTATGAATTCCTGCTCATTTCCTGTTCAGTGAGCCCTGGCGATGGACGACAGCTCCCCAAGGTTGCTTCTTTTGGGAGTCCTCCATGCTGTTTCATGCTTCAGGACTTTTTCAGGTGGTCCTGACCCAATTTCAAGTTCTCCCACATCTTTCCACAGCTCAAGGCAACAACCTTTGGTTTTTCCATTGCCAAAGAAAAGGTTAAGATAGTCAGTACAGTTTTAAAGTTACTGGAGCTTAGTGTCTCCATCCTTTGAACTCTTTTAGAGTGAATTATGTTAGGAGACTTTGGATGGGCTTTTGGGTGTCAAGCCTTCCTGTCTGATAATCTCTTCTCTTGAGAATCGCAAAGCTTCCAATCTCACTTTGCCTCCGTCTGCCACTAGCAAGAAGGGAGGCATCTGGGGTGCTCAAAGGGAACTTGGCGGGTGCAGAAAGGATGTTGGGTGGGAGAATACAAGTAAATGGGGAATGGTTTAGGATGGGCTAATCAGGACAGAGCAGCTGGGCCTGCAGGGGGAAACAAGGGAGTGTGGTAGACCCAGTCCTTCAATTACTCATGGACATGTAATGGGGTGAGAGAATATACATTCAAGGATTATATACAGCCGGGCGTGGTGGCGCACGCCTTTAATCCCAGCACTCGGGAGGCAGAGGTAGGAGGATCACCATGAGTTCGAGGCCACCCTGAGACTACAGAGTGAATTCCAGGTCAGCCTGGGCTAGAGTGAGACCATACCTCGAAAAACCAAAAAAAAAAAAAAATAAAAATAAATAAAATAATAAAATAAAAATAAATAAATAAAATAATTACAGAGCTCCAGGACCAGTCACTGCTTTTGTTGTGTGTGTGACTTTGAGAAAATGCTTCAGTTTCCTGGGGCACATTTTGCTATTTGTAAAACTGAATGCACATTGTCACTATCCACCTAAAGACATTTTAGTTGGTGGTGAACTGTATATATGATGGTAGTTCCCTGGAGTCGTAATGAAGTTGAAACAGTGCCATCACCGGGTGATACTGAAGCGATGGTCGTTTACAGTGCAACACACTTCTCTGTGTGTGTGGTGATGCTGCTGTTGATAAACAGGTGTTGCCAGTTGTCTAGAAGTGTTGCTTATACAATAGATACGGTGCACACCCTAGAAAATAATGGCCAGTGACTATGTTATTGGTTTATGTGTTTATCAGTTTATCATTCTTTCTATTATTATTATATATATTTTTTGAGGTAGGGTCTCACTGCAGCCCAGGCTGACCTGGAACTCACTGTAGTATCAAGCTGGCCTCGCACATGCATTGATAGTCCTACTTCTGTCTCCCGAGCTCTGGGATTAAAGGCGTGCGCCACCAGGCCTGGCCATTACTATAGCCTTTGAGAGCATCATTTCCTCATATGGTTTTGTTCCTTATGGCCCTAAGACCATAAGGCTATCCTGTCTCCTGTATACACGTACCATAGAGCATAAGAGTGTAGAATAGGCTGACCGGGAGCAGGATATGGAAAGGAAGGGCTTACAGTGGCTTAGAGTCTCGAGGGGAAGTTTCATCGTGGCATGTCAGAGCAGAGCTGGGCATCACCTCTTGTCATAGCCGCTGGAAGGAAGCAATAAGAGGGTGAGCCAGCTCTGGCGAAGCGAGAGGGGCCTGGGCTGTAACACCCCAAAGCTCACGCCTAGCAGCACACCTCCTCCTGCAAGGCTCCACCTCTCAAGCTGCAACCAACTGGGCACTGAGTCTGAGGCTTAATCGCAAGCACAGGAGGCCATGGGGGACATTTCCATTCAAACCACCACAACAGGCTAGGCCTAACCACAGCCTGTGAGGTCTGCACTGCAAAATCCCTGAAAACAGGCTCATGAGAATGCATCCCCATCGGTAAGTCAGCAGCGCCGCTGTTCCGCATTCCGTGTGTTTGGAGGAAGAGGAAGAAAGGCCCGTCTAGATTTACACTGCTGTCTGGCCCATGGTTTTCTCTTGCCAGGCCAAACTGAATGCTGTAACAGGAGTCGGACAGCAGATGGCGGCAGAGGCCTCTGTCAGGTTACTGACACAGAGGGGGGGGGGGGGTGTCTAGGGAGACAAGGTGAACCCGAGTTCTAAGCTTCTAGGGGGCCCTCTGGGTCCAGAAGTACCCCAGTTATCATGCTGTGCATATGGAGAGGGGGGTGTAGCCCAGCCCCAAGAGGGCGCCATTGTTTAATAGTGTCTGCTCAGGGAAACAGTGATGGCCGCCCGGGTGAGTGGGAACTGTTACCATTGTCAAAGCGCTTGTTGCTTTGCTTGCATTATCACAAACCTAAAGTATAGTCAGACATCAGAATCTTGCAAATGGCCAAAAGAATTAAGGCTGAAGGGGCTGGAGAGATGGCTCAGCGGTTGAGGCACTTGCCTACAAAGCTTGGTGACCCGGGTTTGATTTCCCAGTACCCACGTAAAGCCAGATGTACAAAGTGGGTGCATGCTCCTGGAGTTTGTTTGCAGTGGCTAGAGGCCCTGGTACACCCATCCCCTCTCTCTCCTCTTTCTCTCTCTTTATTTGCTTGCAAAAAATAAATAAATATGATCTTTCAAAAAAGGAATAAAGCAACTTTAATCCCAAAGACAAAGGAAAAATATTACTGTGGTGGTTTGAATAGAATAGATGGCCCCCAATATATTCAGTTGTTTATTTGTTTGTAGTTTGCATTTCTAGCCACCTGGCTGGAGGCAAGGTCACTGGGTGGATCTTAAGGTGTGGTGGTGGATTTCAGATTACAACCTAAAGATATGCAAAGTGTGCCTAGCTGGAGTTCCTGAACTGTGCTGTGGCTTTTGACCTTTAGGCGTGTACTTCTCTCTCTCTCTGCTTGGGCCTGTGAAGGCAAGCCAGTTTCTTCTGCCATTATGGAACTTCCCCTGGATCTGTAAGCTTCAATAAATCCCTTCCTCCATAACTGTGCCTGGTCTGGAATTTCATCTCAGTGAACCTGAAGCTGTCTGCTACAATTACTATTTAGGCTTTTTGCTTAATGTACATGTACTTTTAAAAATTATATATTTGAAAAGATATATGGAAATCTGCTTGTTAGCTTATTAAAATATAATCTAAAAAGAATGGCAGGCGTGGTGGCGCATGCCTTTAATCCCAGCATTTGGGAGGCAGAGGTAGGAGTATCGCCGTGAATTCGAGGCCACCCTGAGACTACATAGTGAATTCCAGGTCAGCCTGAGCTACAGCGAGACCCTACCTCGAAAAACCGATATATAATTTAAAAAGAGAGTTTGGGCAGAAGTACCCTGTGGGGTGGACAATGCTGCACCCAGAAGGCATAGGTTGTTGCAAGAAAATCCTAGGGTCCGAGGTGGGATACCTCCCAGGAAGTTATTTGGTCAGGGAGGTCCGTGAGGTTCCCACAATGATATAGGCCAATGCTCTTAGTTTCCCATCACAGCTAGATGGTAAAACCCTGCTCCTGACGATGCCACAGGTCTTAGTTGCCAGACACTGAGAAATGAAGCTGGAACCGAACTGGATGCCTCCTCTGCGCTGAGTAACTGTCACGGTGCTGGAAAGTGCTCTGCCCACTGCTGGGGGCGAAAAGTCATTAGTAGTCTTAACCAGCAGGGTCCCTGCAAGCTACACAGCAGACCAATCAGGGAAGATGTGCCCATTTTTGTGCAATAGTGGCAAGGTCATGCCAGGTACTGAAAACTTAGTCAAAAGCCGATGGTTGGGAAGGTCGTAGACCCTGGAGTAGAACCTACTACTGTTTTTATGTTTTGGCTCAATGAGCATGTTGTGCTCATCAAGTTGCCCTCTAAACATTTATATTTATGGCCCTAGATTATTGCTGCCCTCACGTTAGGCCAGGGAAGCTTCTATCTGCAGATGGTGGTGACGACTAGGGAGACGGAAAACTCACTGAAGTACTGAGAGAAGGTGACTGTTGAGTGCTCAGCGCTAATTGAGACGACCTTCCACAGACTCAGTAAACATTGAGGAAGAGGGGGCAGAAAGACCGTAAGGGCCGAAGGACAGGGAGGCGTGCTTTGGCATGCCGTGCTCTGGATGAGAAGAGGCTGTTCCTTCCATGACTTCGTAGCAACCGCTGTTCCCTGCACCACATTGGCCCCATCAAATTATCACCATGGATAATGGAGGAAGGCAAAAAAAAAAAAAAAGGCATCAAAATAGAAGAGGAATGAGTTGGAAGGAAGATGGGGTTCATTGGAAGGGGGATGGAGGAGGGGGAGCAAAAGAAGGTGATGGGAGGGGATAATGGTCAAAGTACACTATATACACGTATGGAAATTGTCAATGAAAGTTATAAAAATTATACATTTAGTTACATATGTCAGACAGAGTTATAGTTTCTGGCATTTTTAACTTAACATCACACAATAAAAAACTCATGTCAAGAATTATTTTAAAAAATATTTTTCTAAAAAATCATGGTTGAGCAACATTTTATCTTATCTGCTATGGTTTTATGCCTATATTTGGTTGTCTTCCTCCTTCCATGTAAAAATAATGCTTTAAAGAGCATCCAACACACTGTACCTAGCAGCAATTATTTCCTTAAGTTGTATGGTTGGTCCTCTGTTTTAAAAAAATATTTTATTTATTTGAGACAGAGAGCGAAAGAGGTAGATAGAAAGAGGAGAAGGAGAGAGAGACAGAGAGAGGATGGCTGCTCTAGGGTCTCTAGCCATTGTAAATGAACTCCAGATGCATGCGTCACCTTGCACATCTGGCTTATGTGAGTACTGGGGAATAGAACTTGGGTCCCTAGGCTTCACAGGCAAGCACCTTAACCACTAAGCCATCTCTTCAGTCCTGGTCCTCTGTTTGTGCAGGTTCTGCATCCTTGTATTCAATCGACATCAGATTAAAAATTCTTGGGAAAAGTTGTGTTTATATCAACACTGCCTTCTTGTTAAAATTATTTTATTTTTATTTATTTATTTGAGAGAGAGAGAGAGAAAGAGAGAAATAGGGAGGGAGGGAGGAAAGGAGAGAGGGAGACACAGAGAGAGAGAGAAATAGGGAGGGAGGGAGGAAAGAAGAGAGGGAGACAGAGAGAGAGAGAGAGAGACAGACAGACAGACAGAGAGAATGGGTGAGTCACGACCTTCAGCCACTGCAAGTGAATTCCAGATGCATGCGCCCCCTTGTGCATCTGGCTTACATGGGTCCTGGGGAATCAAACCTGGGTTCTTTGGCTTCACAGACAAGCGCCTTAACTGCTAAACCATCTCTCCAGCCCTGCTTTCTTGTCAGTATTCTCTGACCAACACAGCGTAAAACCTTCTGACCTAGCATTTGCATTTGTTGCCGTTTGAAAGTACAGTGTCCTCCTGTAGGCTCGCGTGTTTAGACACTCGGTGCCACTTGGTGGAGCTCTCTGGGAGGTTGTTGAACATTTAGCAGGTGGGGCCTAGCTGGAGGCAGTGTGGCCATGGGGTAGGGGGCATGGCATGAATATTAGAGCCTGGGCTCACTCCTGAAGTTTCACTTTGCTTCCAGGTCCAACGAGATGTGAGGAAGCCATGGCATGGGCAAGAGCTGGTACCAGGGCCATGCCGTCCGTTTCGTGAAACCATAATCCCAAACCAATCCTTTCCCTCTTGTTTCTTATCAGGCACTTGGTCACAGCCATGAGGAAAGTAAGTCGACATTGTAGTAGGTATTATGAGGAATCCAGAAATGGGGCCGGGGAGATAGCTCAGTTGGTAAAGTCTTTCCTGTGTAAGCAGGAGGGCTTGAGTTGGATCCTCAGAATCTATGTAGAAAAGCCCAGTGCGATGGTACATGCTTGTAATCATAGCTCCGGGGCAGCAGAAACAGGCGAATCCTTGGGGTTCCCTGGCTCGCCAGTCTAAAGCCTACTTGGTATATTTCAGGCCAGTGAAAGACCCTGTCTCAGAAAAGGCAAGCTGCATCTGGAGTAAGACGCCCCAAATGTCCTCTGGCCTCCCTATGCACAAACACTAGTGCATATTCACCTGCACCTCACACCCACACGTGCACACACAAAACAAGTAATCTGGAAATGACTTAAAGCATATGGGAGATTGTACAGAAGTTATATGAAAAAATACTATGCCATTTCATCTAAGTAACCACAGATTTTGGTATCAGCTGGGGGTCCTGAAGCCAGTTCTCCAGTGATACGGAGGGACGACGGTGTGTGCGTATGAGCGCATGTCTGGGACTCCTCGCTAGACTTGAGGTCTTCGGAGACAGATGCTATGTTGAAGTTACACAGCTCAACTTTTATTATATAAAGTCATATAACTTTTTTTTTTTTTTTTTTTTTTTTGGTTTTTCAAGGTAGGGCTTCACTCTAGCCCAGGCTGGCCTGGAATTCACTATGTAGTCTCAGAATGGCCTTGAACTCATGGCGATCCTCCTACCTCTGCCTCCCGAGTGCTGGGATTAAAGGCGTGCGCCACCACACCCAGCCAAAATCATATAACTTTTACTGCCCACTGTTCATATAGCACCAGGTACAGACTAATGTTATATGCATCAGTAATCAATTTCTGACCACAAGGATGAGTAAATCAAGCCTCAGGGATAACAGACAACCTACTAAGGTCTTCTATTTCGGGGATGGTAAAGTCCCGATGGAAACTCAATGTCTATCTCTTGATAAACTTTGTCTATTCTGTGACCCCATTGGGAACTTATTCATCTGGGAATTCCCAGGGTCTTTCCCATAAGTAAGCGCATCACAGACTGTTTTACTTATCTGATGAGTGAATGAAAGAATGATAAATGCAAGAGTGAGCGAGCATGCTCAGAAAACACTAGACGCAGAAAACATCCTACACGGGCCGCGTTGCCAGCAAAACATGTTCGGAACCTGTGAGCGGAGAGCAGGTTCTGTTAGGCTGGATATGGTTTCCACTTCACATTCTCATGGCTTTAAAGCACTTCATGGTTGGCTTAAACGACTTCACATGTACCACAGGTGACCTCAGAGCAGCATGCAGAGGGAGTGCAAGAAACAGCAGAAAATGGAACGTAGAAATGGAGGCAAGTTAAATAGGATCTGAAATATCTGGGTCTCTTGGATGACCAATCAGAGAACAAGGCTGCTCGCCTTAGCTAGGTTTAGTCAGCAGATTAACAAGGCAAAAAAAAAAAAAAAAAAAATCCAATATTCTCGTGTAAATTTTTAACAAAGGGTGGGTGGTATTTTAAGCAGACCTTTAATCTGAAGATTTCAAAGCATTTTGCAGAATTTAAAAAAATTTTTATTTATTTATTTGCAAGCAGAGAGTGAGAGACATAGAGAGAAGAGAGAGAGAATGGGTGTGCCAGGGCTTCCAGCCACTGCAAAGGAACTCCAGACGCATGTGTCCCTTGTGCATCTGGCTTATGTGGGTCCTGGGAAATCGAACCTGGGTCCTTTGGCTTTGCAGGCAAATGCCTTAACCACTAAGCCATCTCTCCAGCCCCGAATTTTCTTTCTTTTTTTTTTTTTTTGTCTAATTGGAAAAGAGATTCTCTCATCTGATGCGAAACAGATGCTAGATACAGGGAAAAAAACAACAACCTCGAAACGACCTTGAACCTGTAGGTTAGCCTTGGCAGGGGACCAGGTGCAGACAACGGATGGGGGCCGAGTGGCAGCAGGGACCAGTGATGGGGGCTCAGGTGGGCATCTCCGTGCCCATTTAAGTAAGTGCCCACCTGAGCCCCCATCACTTCCAAGTACTGTGTGAGAATGTGAGGCTTAACGTCTATGGTGTCCACTAGTGGAGGGAGCAGGGAACAGTGAGGGGCATCCTCAAAGCGCAGTACCCCTGTTCCACTCTAGTGAGGTGGTTTCTTCTCTTGTGTAATGCACATTGTGACCACTAGGTGGAGAAGCTGTAAAGCCAAAGCCCCATTTGCAACCCTCTCCATGTAAGGAGCCAGAACTCCCTTGGTTAGATGGAGAAGAATGACAGCCAAGCTTGTCTTCTTCAGGCCTTAATGTTTCGAAGCAAAAGAGACCTTTTATGTTTCTAAAACCGCCCCATTATTACAACCAGGGGCTCATCCTTCAATAAAATTCTGGCATTTTCATTCTAGGAGTGAATATCTTTGGCTTTCCTCCTCCTTTCATTCTCCCTTCCTCCCTGGTCCTCCCTCCTTCTCTCCTTCTATGCATCTATGCATCCATCTATCTACACATCCAGCCACTTTTCTTTTTTTTAAAATTTTTTTGTTTTATTTATTTATTTGAGAGCGACAGACAGAGAGAGAAAGAGGGAGAGAGAGAGAGAGAGAGAGAGAGAGAGAGAGAGAGAGAGAGAGGGAGAGAATGGGTGCATCAGGGCCTCCAGCCACAGCAAATGAGCTCTAGATGCGTGCGCCCCCTTGTGCATCTGGCTAACGTGGGTCCTGGGGAATCGAGCCTCGAACCGGGGTCCTTAGGCTTCACAGGCAAGCGCTTAACCGCTAAGCCATCTCTCCAGCCCATCCAGCCACTTTTCCTTCCACCCATCCACAAACTATTTATGGGCATTTACCACATACCAGGTACTGTGCTAGGCATTGGCAGTGAACCATCAAACCCATAATGTACTCTCATGGAAATGCTTATATCCTAATGGAAGAGATTAACTTTAAATAACACTTAACTATATACATAGAACACAGACTGTGAGAAAGAGAGCTTCCAGTACCTGGGGAGGATGCACCGCTGCAGGACCTGACTTCTAATAAATATGTTCACTCGTGAGGTGAATTTTTTTTTTATGAGAGGGAGAGAGAGAGAGAGAGAGAGAGAGAGAGAGAGAGGGAGAGAACTTCCCTCAGATGTGTAAGCTTCAAATAAATTTCCTTCCTCCCATAACTGTGCCTGGTTTGGAAGTTCATCTCAGCAACCTGAAGCTGTCTTCTGCAAAGCTGCAGTGTTCTGTAACAAAATAGAGTAACTATAGTTAACAATAATTTGTTGCATGTTTAAAAATACCTCGACAGGAGTTTTCAAGTGACTCTCTTTTGTGGTGTTATGACCTATTACCCCAGTATTCTACATTCTACTTCATGGTTCATCCATGAGGTTCTGGGAACTTTTCAGTTTCTTCTCTGATTTTTTTAATGACTCACTGGTTATTCAAGAGTGACCAGTCTCCATGCATTTGTGCAATTTCCGTAATTTTTCTTGCTACTGATTTATAGGCTTGTTGCACTCTGATAGGATACAAGAGATTTTCCCCAATTTCTTTCTGTTTGTTGTGACTTCATTTGTGGCCTATTACATGGTATATTTTAGAGGATGTTCCATTGGCTTCTGAGAAAAATGTGTGTTCTGTATTGGATGGAACATTATGTAGAAATTTATTTAATCTCTTTGCTGTATGGTATAATTTAACTCTGGTATTTTCTTATTGATTTTTTATTTTGGATGGGCTATCCAAAGATTATAATGGGGTCTTAAACTGATTTACTATTCTTTTTTTTATTAGTTGTGGACATACTCAGTATGTAAATAGCACTTGTTGGTACCATCCTTACCCTTCTCCCTGTTCCCCCTCCAAAGGGAGCCTCCTCATTAGTTATGGGGAAGAGGCAATGTCTCTGTGCGTAATGTCCCAACTTTTGGCTCTAACAATCTTTCCGCTCTCTCTTCTGTGAAATTCCCTGAGCCATGTTGGGTTCATTTTAGGTCTACTTCAGTGATGGGCTCTTGGGAGGGAGCCTCTGTGTCTCTGGATCTCTGGTTTGGTAGGAGTTGAGTGTTCTCTGTGTCTATTTCCTTTACCCTTGTGCTGATACCAGATTCACCAAGAAAGCAGCACTCTTGCTCATTTCCCCAATTATTCTTGGTTTCAGCTGGGGCTCTGGTGAAGTACGATGAGCTGTTTCTCTCCTCAGGTCCGACTCACTATTATTGTTAGAACCTTCTTGTCCTTTTCAGTCCATTCATGTTTTTCTCATGAAATAAAGGGAAAGTTATAACTGGAAGACACAACCATTTCAATAGATGTGCAGAACACAGAAAAGAAACACATAGAATATGAGAAAACAACCCATTACAACCCATCCCAGCATCTCAGCTCCCCTGTGATGGAAGCCAGAACCACTGAGATAGGGAAGTGTCAGAGAAAGAATTATTCAGAATCCCACTTTTAAAAATGATCAGTGACCACTTAGAAGTGTCATAGAGGCAGATAAATGCACTAAGGAAGTCCATTCAGGACCTTGACAAGTCAGCCTTCAAAGTGAAGGAAACTGTGAAAAAAAATTGGGGGAAAAGTCCAAAACATGGAGGATAAATTCAGCAAGGAAAATGGAAGACTGAACAAGAGCTAAACATGAATTCTGGATATGAAAGGAATGATCAAACAAACAATACTTTAGAGAGCTTTGCCAACAGATATGAGCATGCGGAAGAATGGATTTCATGGACGGAAGAAGGACACGGCTGCTATGCACACAGACATACGTTAAGAAAAAGCCAATCAAGGAACATGATCAATATTTCAAGGAAGATGACCATGCATGTCATGCATTGAAAAAAGGCTTTCTGAATATTCTGTCCAAATCAGAAGCCATGAGGAAAATGCTTAATTTAGTTATACTAAAGTTAAAAATTACACTTCATTAAATAATGCCATGGGTCAAATGAAACTGAAAAACATACATGGGGGTGCATTTTGATTTTGAATTTAAAGCGGGGCACTGAAGGTATAGCTTGGTGGTAAAGCCCTTGCCTAGCTTTCATCCCCAGTACTGAAAAAGTATATTTAAAAAATCCCACTAAAAACATGCCAGCTATGGTAATCCTAGCATGTAATAGAACAACAGAAGAGTTGGGCATAGTGGCACATACCTATAATCCCAGGGTTTGCTGAGGTAGAAGGATTGTGAGGCCTGCATGGGCTACATTGTAAGTTCCATATCAGCCTGGACCACATAGTTACACTCTGTCTCAAAAAGCCCAAAAAGAAAGTAGAAAATAAAACAAGGGAAGGAGGTTATAAGATACATGATAGGCAAGTCATGAATGCCTTTACTATATCAAGTCTTGCTCCCAATCAATGTCAGAAAGCAGTCTAATTAACTTTGATGAGAAAAGAAAATCAGGCATATTTCAAAAATGCAAAGCAGTGAATAAGTATGAAATATGTTTAACTTCACAGTCCAAGTAGGTTGCTTCACAGTTAAGTACTTTTTGCATCTATCAAGTAACTAGCCAGCTGTCTCAGCACTATGCACAGACTGATTTATTTATTGCCTCGGTTAGGAAAATGGTCACAGCATATCTCACTTTGCCTCTTGTCACCAAAGGTTGCCCTTTTCCAGGTGCAAGAAGGGGAGAGATGGGTTCTAGATTGGGGTGTCAGTGTTTGAAGATGCACAGCCTGGCACTTGGGTAAAGGAGCTACAACTTTCATGAGGCTGTGTATGTGCTTTTTTGTTTCCTTTTTCTTTTCATTTTTAAATTTTTTAAAAATTTTATTTATTTATTTGAGAGCGACAGACAGAGAGAGAGAGAAGGAGGCAGATAGAGAGAGAGAGAAAGAATGGGCATGCCAGGGTTTCCAGCCACTGCAAAAGAACTCCAGATGCATGCGCCCCCTCGTGCATCTGGCTAATGTGGGTCCTGGGGAATCGAGCCTCAAACCAGGGTCCTCAGGCTTCACAGGCAAACGCTTAACCGCTAAGCCATCTCTTCAGTCCTTCTTTTTCATTTTATTTGCAAGCAGAAAGGGACAGAGAGAAGAGAGACAGATAGACAGAGAGAATGGGCATGCCAGGGCCTCTAGCCACTGCAAACAAATTCCAGACGCATGCACCACTTTGTTTGTCTGACTTTCCGTGGGCGCTGGGAAAGTGAACTCAGGTCATTAGGGTTTGCAGGCAAGCGCCTTAACTGCTGAGCCATCTCTCCAGCCCCTATATTTTCTTTTTGTTGTTGGTACCAAGATGTCTGACATAGGCAGCTTAGGTGGAATAGGAGATTTGTTTGACAATAGTATCAGAGGTTTTGTCCATGGTCACTAGGCCCCACGTGCTTAGGCAGAAGCGGGGAGCCTGTGGCACAGCTGACCAAGAAGCCATGAGTGAGACAGGAAGCAGCCAGGGACATTACACTCCAGGGACCCACCCCCAATGATCTACTTCTTCAAGTGAAGAGCCTACCTCCAAAAGTTTCCAAAACCTCCCCAAACAATTGGAGACCAATCATTCAAAACACTAGTCTGTGGAGGGACATTTGGATTCATAGTGGTGTGCTAGTCAGCTTTCTGTTGCTGCGATAAAGTACCTAAGGTAATCACCATATAAAGAAGAAAGGTTTTGGCTGGAGAGTGGCTTAGCAGTTAAGTGCTTGCTTGTGAAGCCTAAGGACCCCGGTTCGAGGCTCGATTCCCCAGGACCCACGTTAGCCAGATGCACAAGGGGGCACATGCATCTGGAGTTCGTTTGCAGTGGCTGAAGGCCCTGGCGCTCCCATTCTTTCTCTCTCTCTCTCTCTCCCTCTTTCTCTCTCTCGGTCGCTCTCAAATAAATAAATAAAAATAAACAAAAACAAAATTAAAAAAAAGAAGAAAGGTTTATTTTGGCCCTGGGCTTCTGGGATTTCAGGCCATGGTCATTTGGGCCACTTGGGCCTGTGGCTTTACAATACCTCATGGTAGGACTATGTAAGAAGGAGGTAGCCTATCTTATGGCAGTCAGGAAGCAAAAAGTGAGTCAGGAAAAAAAAATGGCTTCTCAATATTGTCTTAAATGGCACGCCCCCAATGACCTGATTTCCTTTCTGCAGGTCCCGACTTTAAAGGCCCCACCACTTACTAAAGCACCACGGATTGGTTTCCAAACCTTTAGTCCATAGGCCTCGGGGGATATTTAAGGTCTTAACCTCAGTAGGCTGTAATGGAGATGCCATGGTGAGCAGGATTGGCAGGACAGACAGAGGGTAAGTCTAGAAGTGTGGTCCATGGCTGTATTAGCAAGGAACCCTAGAGGACAGAATGAAAGTATATCACAAAGGGGACTTGTTAGATTGGCTTACATGAGACAGGATGGGTAATCTAACAGAGGCTGTTTGGTCTGCATTTTGGAGAGGCTGAACAGCCAGCAGTTTCTCAGTCCACAGGGCTGAGTGCCTTAGCAGTCCCAATCTGGTGCTGAAGACCTGGAGGATTCCTGGAAAACTGTGGTCTTCAGTCCATCTTGGAAGCCTGAAGGAGGTGGATTCTGCTATCAACAAATGATGCCAGGGCAGGGTAGATACACTCATGCACTCATCAGCAAGGAGCAAGGAAAGCCCAGCAAAATGGCTATATTTTCCTGGAACCCTTTATCTGTCAGTCTGTCTGTCTATCTATCTATCTATCTATCTATCTATCTATCTATCTATCTATCTAACTATCTATCATCTGTCTGTATGAATAGGCTGCTCCTGGAAGGACCACCCATTCTGGAAGATCTTACTCCCCTTAGCTAACTTTCCTGGAGATGTCCTCACAGACCTCCCCAAGAGCCACTTATCTTACTTGATTCCCGATCTGATCCAATCAAGGTGACAATAGAGATCTACCTGTCAGAAATCCACCCCTTGTCAACTTGATACCAAAGCTTATCTCCTTATGTCATGCTTAATTTCCAAAGAAAGACAATAGCAAGGTCATAATCCTGCCTTAGATGGTATAACTATCCCATATATAACTGGAAACATACTATTGTTTGTTTTTTAAATACTTTATTTTTATTTATTTATTTATTTGAGAGAGAGAATGAGACAGAGGAAGAAAGAAATAGATAAATAGATAGATAGATAGAGAGAGAGAAAAAGAGAGAATGGGTGCACCAGGGCCTCCAGCCACTGCAAATGAACTCCAGATGCATGCGCCCCCTTGTGCACCTGGCTTCTGTGGGTCCTGAGGAATTGAACCGAGGTCCTTTGGCTTTGCAAGCAAGCTTCTTAACCACTAAGCAATCTCTTCAGCCCATGCTATTGTTTTAAGTTTATTTTTATTGATTTATTTGGCAGAGAAAGAGGGAGGGAGGGAGAGAGAGAGAGAGAGGGAGAATGGGTGTGCCAAGGCCTCTAGCCACTGCAAACGAACTTCAGACGTGTGTGCCCCCTTGTGCATCTGGCTAACGCAGGTCCTGGGGAATCGAACCTGGGTCCTTTGGCTTTGCAGGCAAGCGCCTTGACTGCTAAGCCATCCCTCCAACCCTATACTATTGTTTTAAAATTTTTTTTTATCTATTTGCAAGGAGAGAGAGAGAAAGAGAGGGAGGGAGGGACAGAGAGAGAGAGAAGGGGGGGTGATAGGCACACTAGGGTCTCTTGTTGCTGCAAATGAACTCCAGATATACGTGCCACTTTGTGCATCTGGCTTCACATGGGTACTGGGGAATTGAACCTGAGCAGGTAGACTTTGCACACAAGTGCCCTTGACCACTGAGCCATCTCTCCAGCCTGAAACACACTATTTGTTACCCCCAAATACATGGTAAAGTCTCTTGAAGAATGATTAGCCGTTAATATTCTATAACTTAAATACAATCATATAGATTTAACATTAAACTACTGATAGCAGCTCAATCAATCAATATTATATTACATGGTAGAGAAATAGAGGAAATACAAGTATCTTGTTAATATATGTGTATATATGTACAACAGTTTTTGACAAAATAGGACAGAAACAATATATACCACTCATGGTATATATCTGGCCATACTTCCTTTCAACCTAAATGCATAAGTATGTGCAATGACTGACGTTCTGTCCGTTTTGAAGATTTCCCTTCACCGCTGTTCTCCAGGGCTGTCCCAGGAAGGAAGTGGAATGACGCAGCTGTCCACTTCTGGGTGGTGCCTGCACAGAGTTCAGACCCATCTGTAGGCCAGACCCCAGTCCTTCCCTCAATCACAGGGCACACCCTGCCGTAGCCATAGGTGCGTGCTTGGAGACAGAGGGCAGTGTCACAGGAGTAGGAGCCATAGACATTTGAGCAACTTTTTCATGCAACTTACGTGTGCCTTCTGGTCTGCTTGGGCCAGGTCTTGTCGCTCCTACTTGATGCAGGACTGCTTCTGTGCACGTCCACATTTATGGCCTGGTGGGTCACATAACACCCAGCTCATGATGGGAAGCTCAGGTTGTATAGTAACTCGGTGGCTCATTGTCACGCATCCCACTTTCTCTAAGGCCCAATGGCAGGCCAAGTGCTGCCTCTCAGAAGACAATGGTTGTTGCAGTTGCACAAGCTGTACCAGCAAGTCCAAAGAGGTGGCTCTCTCCTGCTCACTTGGTCCAGTCAGGGTAATATCATCAGTATAATGGGCCAGCGTGACATCTCATGGGACACACAGGCCAACAATATCCACATTAAATAAGTCATTACCCAGGGCTGGAGAATAAGTATAACCTTGAGGTAAAATAGGAAAGATGGAGGTCGTTATGAATAGATACGGGGAAGACACAATTGGCAAGATCAATAGTTGCATATGAGGAACCAGGAAATGTGTTAATCAGCTCACGTAAGGACACCGTATCTGGTACAACAGCAGCAATTGGAGTCACCACTTGATTAACTTTCCAGTGTTCAACTGTTGTTCTCCGTGACCTACCCATCTTCTGCACAGGCCAAATAGGAGAGTTAAAGGGAGATGTAGTGGGAGCCACCACCCCTACGTCTTTTAAGTCCTACCTAGTGACACTAATCTGTGGTTGTGGTATCCCCCAGGGATGTGATATTGTTTTTGGTTCACTGTTTTCCATGGTAACAGCAGCTGTAATCGCTTCCATTTGACCTTTCTAATCATAACAGCCCTCACTCCACAGGGCAAGGAACCAATGCGGGGATTCTGGCAAATTCTATCTATCCAAATTATGCATTTTGAGACTGGGGAAATAACCACAGAATGAGCCTGGAGACCTACTCAACACACAATAAGTTCAGGACTTTGGTTAAAACACCTGACCTCCACAAACTACCACTTTAACTGGAGAGTCACAGTGCTGTTTGCGGGTCCCCTGGAATCCATGCCCATTCCCATTCAGAATCAGTGTCTTGAATCAGTCAGTGTCTTGAAGCCCCCTAAATTTCCTTTCCTCCAATGAATAATTGCCAAATGAAAGTCTGTAGGTCCATTTGGGGAAGGACTGGAGAAAGATTAATATTACACCTTTTTGGAATTGTAGGAGTGTCCTTCCTCAAGGGCATCTGGCTTCCCCTTCATTCAAGGGATCTGGGTCTGTAAACTGGTTCATCTGGAAATGGGTTAAGGACCATGATTCTCTGTGGCTAGAATTCAAAGTAGCTCTTTGTTCATTTGTTCTGAAAATTATCTGATTATACAGCTCAAGCAAGAATTTAGTAGGTGTGGTAGTTTGAATGTATGTGCCCCCATAGACTCAGGTGCTTTATTAACGCTGGGAATTTGAGTTTCCAGCCATCTGACTGGAGGAGGTGTCACTGGGGGATAGATCCTGGGGCCCAGCCCTAAGGTGTGTTTTGGGAGTGGATCTGATTTCCAGCCCAAAGGTATGCAGAGAGATCCGAGCTCTGGTGGGGTTCCTGTTGCTTGTTGCCCATCGGTGCTTACTGCTTTTGGTTTGTACTGGCTGTTTGGTTGTTTCTCTCTGCTTGCATGTACAGAATCAGCTGCTTCTGTCACTAATGGAGCTTTCCCCCCACCGGATATGTAAGCTTGAAATAAACCACTTTCTCCTATAAACCATTCCTGGTTTGGATGTTCATCCCAGTAATGTGAAAGTGGACTTCCTATCTACTTCACTTCTGGAAAAAAACCATGATGAATTAGCCAGTGCCAAAATTGAGGCTGACCACTCATGAACATTGCTTTGCCTATTCTATTCATTACAACAAGTGAGTATTAGGCCACAGACACTGTTCCTTTAAGAGGACAGATGTTGATGCTACAGCCACCCCCATCCCTGCCTTCCTGCATGATTCCTTTTCATCCCAGGTACAGTGAGAAAGTGAGCAGCTTGGGCCAGACAGCAGAGGACCAGACAACTCCATGATTTATCACCTTACAACCTCTCCCATGCCTTCTCTCAGCCCCTAGCTATAGCAACCTGAGTCATGTCCATCCCATACCAAGGCCTTATTTCTAGTTAGAGAGCCCTTCCTTAAAAGTTTATAAAAGTAAGGAATTTCCTTGGTTAGGTGAGCTTTGCTGATGACTGTCTGATCGCTCAACCTCTTCTGCTGTGGGTGGCCAGGGTTAATACAAGATATTTCATGTGAAATTCATATCATTGTCTCTTTACTGAACCCAGGTCCAAGATCTTTCTCACCTTGCCTTTTGTGATTCACTGTTGCTGCTTGACCCTTGTTACTCCAGGATCCAGTTATACTCATCGCATATAAGTCATCTCGTGGCTCCCACTGTAAGGTCTTCATTCCAGAAAAGAGCAATGACCTGGCTTTGGAAGGGCTGCCAGCTTTGAGTGAAGGGCAACCCTACCCCAGTTAATCCCTACTGGAAGTGCCCTCGCAGAGACCAAGGAGGCACGTCTCTTACTTGATTCCTGATCCCATCAAGTTGACAATAGCGACTGTTACAGGGGCCATTTATTGGATACGCAGGATAGAGGGACACTGGATATGGGGCAGAGACACATTCCAGCAACTGGGGGTGGAAGAGGCTTTGAAAAAATACCCAATAAAAGACTCAGAAACACCAGTCAACTCAGCTTTTGTGAGTCCAGTGACATCTTGTTTCTTCCTTTTCTCCTCTTCTATAGCTCCAGCCTTGGAGGAGTAGAGACCTAACCAGCAAGAGTGAGGAGGCAGGACAGAGGCACATGGTAAGTGCAAGAAAAGAAACTCTTGTCGCCTTGGAGCTTGGAGAAGCCATGAGTGCACTTGGGTCTCTGCTTTGCCACTACAGTGATTCGATGGTTTGGGGAATCACAAATGATTGAAGGAAATGTAGCCTCTACAAGTGACAAGAGGGCTGGACAGATGGCCTAGCCATTAAGATGCTTGTCCTCATTCTCTCTCTCCTTACAAATAAATAAATAAAAATTTTAAAAAATCATTCTGGACCCTGTCCTAAATTTCCAGAGGCCATCAAAAGATGAATTTGAAAGGAAACCACAGATGAAAAATAAATTTGCTACCCTCTTGTCCTTGTTCCATAAATCAATAGCTATTTTTAAAATATTTTTATTTATTTATTTGCAAGGGGCAAGAAAGAGAGAGAATGTGCCAGAGCTGTCTTGCCACTGCAAATGAACTGTAGATGCATTTGCCACTTTGTGCGTCTGGCTTATGTGGGTACAGGGGAATCAAGCCTGGGCTGTCAGGCTTTGCAAGCAAGTGTCTTAAGCGATTGAGCCATTTCTCCAGCTGAGTAGCTAATTTTCTTTTGAGGCAAGCTCAACGGACTGCTTTTTTTATGCAAGAGAGAGGGAGAGAGAGAATATTGGCACACCAGGGCCTACAGCCACTGCAATTGAACTGCAGATGCATGCACCACCTTGTGTGCATGTTCCACCTTGTTCACTTTTGTCACTGTGTGTCTGGCTTATGTGGGACCTGGAGAGTCAAACATGAGTCCTTAGGCTTTGCAGGCAAGCACCTGAACCACTAAGCCATCCCTCCAGCCCTGAGTAGCTATTTTCAATCTTGACCGCATGTCTACCATGGAGAGATACTGCCAAGTGATTACAGTTGTTCCCATGTTTCATCCTTAGCCCACCCACGAAATGTAGATTTGAATTCTCAGTTTGCAGATAAGCACCTCTAGCTTCAGGATCATGTCAAATTACTATTGAAATTCAGGTGATACTGTGACTTTGAGGTTGTTCTTGGTGTGTGTGTGTGTGCATGCACACGTTTGCACACACATGTATATGTGTGAGTGTGGGCACCAGCATGCCAAGGTGTGCATGTGGTGATTAGAGAACAGTTTTCTGGTATTGATCTTTGCCTTATAGCTTGCTTTTGAGTCCCTCCCTCCCTCCCTCTCTCTCTCTCTCTCTCTCTCTCATGTTGAGTTTTCAGCTGCATTCACCATGAGCATCTGAGCTTCCAGGAATCTTTCCCATCTCTGCCTCTCTTCTCACCATGAGTGTGCTGAGATTACAGAAGCCCACTCAGGCTTCTGACTTTTTATGTGGGATCCTGGGATGAAACTTAGGGCTTGAGTGGAAAGCATCTGCTTAGCCACCTCCCCAACTCTGAGTGAGATTGCTCTCTTGTTGAAGCATCCTTGACCCACTGCCTGGCTTGAGTAATGGGACTCTTCCTATCTGGGACAGCACTTTAGGAACAATGGTGAAGAGAAATGGGCAGACTTTTGGGCAGTACACATCATTGAGCATTTCACTTGGAAGGAAAAATGGCCAGATGTGCAGTTATATACTGATCCATGGGCTGTAGCCAGTGGTTAAGCTGGAAAGTCAGGAACTTGGAAAGAATGTGATTGGAAAATTAATAAGGAAGACATTTGGGGAGGGTTATGTGGATAGATATTTCCAAATGGGCAAAGGAAGCAAAGATACTTGTGTCCCATGTAAATGCTCATCAAAAGGTGATGTCAGCAGAGGAAGACTTAATGATCAAATATACTCTCTCATTCTGTGGATAGTCGTGGGGGGGTTGACTCAGGTGTCCCCATAAACTTAGGTGTTCTGAATGCTAGGTTCCCAGCTGATGGAGATTTGGGAATTAATGCCTCCTGTAGTCAGTGTATTGTTGGGGGCAGGTTTGTATGTATTATAGCCAGTTTCCCCTTGCCAGTGTTTGGCATACTCTCCTGTTACTATTGTCCACCTTGTGTTGGCCAGGGGGTGATGTCCACTGTCTGTTCATGCCATCATTTCCCTCTGCCATCATGGAGCGTCCCCTCAAGTCTGTAAGCCAAAATAAATCATTTTCCCCCCAAATCTGCTCTTGGTTGGGTGAGTTCTACCAGCAATGTGAACCTGACTGCAATAGTAATATTGGTACCAGAGAGCGGGATTGCTGCTAGACACCTGACTATGTGGCTTTGGCCTTTTGGAGCTGATTTTCAAGAGGAATGTGGAAGGATTTGATACCTTGGCCTAAGAGATACCTTGCAGTGCTTGATGGACTATTCTGGTCAGAGTTGAAAGACCTGAAAGCAGTAAGAACTATGGATTGTCAGGTTTAGTTTATGAAGGTGAGAAAGAGCTTTGCCTGGACTGGACTAGCAGTTTGTGTGAGAAGCTTGTTGTTATGGCCGTGTCCTGAGAAGTTGTACAGGGTTGCATTGCATAGAAATGGACTGGTGTGAGAAGAGGGAAATGGCACAGAAAAAATGAAATCTACCTGTTCACCTGCAAATTGTTTGAGAGATTACAGCCTTGGAGATTGGGCCAGCTGACCTGCACTGGGGTAACAGGAAGAATGTAGACTCTTTTGAAGGGGCCTGAGTGCTCAAGGAGTGTCCTCTTCTTCAAAGTCTGCTTTACTCCCCCCTGGATTAACAAATTGGCACTGTACCTGGTATTGTGGAGTAGAAGAAATGCAAGAAAGAGAGGGTCATTGAGTTTGCAGTGCGGTCTTGTGTTTTGGAAATGGCCATGGGCAGTGTGAAGCAGGTTTGTTGGATGCCTGCATGGAGACCTGATGGAGCCATGAGGATGAATGGTGGATTGCAGTGGAGACCCAGTGGAGATGCTGGAACCACGAGATGGCTGCTAAGGAAAGCTGGTGGCCCCAGGTGAAATTTTCTGGGACTGTGAGTGGCCTAGCTGGAGGGACGGAATTGGAACTCCAGTGAATTGTTGGTGGTTAGAATTATTGGACTTGGAGATTTGTCGCTGGCTAGAGTTGTTGGACTTGAAGCTACAGAGTTGGATGTTTGCCCTGTTTTAAATCTTGTATTGGCTGAATATTTCTTTGCTGTGCCCAATGCCATCTTTTGCACTGTGCATGTGTATTCTGTGCCATTATGCTTTTTCTGGAGGGAGGACTTTTTTTTTTTTTTTTTTTTTTTTTTTTTGGTATTACAGCTCAGTTAAAAGATCTTGGGTTATGGGGATGCATGAACATCATTAGGATTGTTAAAAAAAATATGGGGACTTTTAAAGTTGGATTTAGTGCATTGTATTGTGTATCATGTATAGATATCAGCTTATGGGGGTCAGGGGTGGAATGTGGTGGTTTGATTCAGGTGTCCCCCATAAACTTAGGTGTTCTGAATGCCAGGTTCCCAGCTGATGGAGATTTGGGAATTAACACCTCCTGGAGGCAGTGTGTTGTTGGGGGCGGGCTTATGGGTATTATAGCCAGTTTCCCCATGCCCGTGTTTGGCACACTTTCCTGTTGCTATGGTTCATCTTATGTTTGCCAGGGGGTGATGTCCACCCTCTGCTCATGTCATCATTTTCCCCTGCCATCATGGAGCTTCTGCTCTAGTCTGTAAGCCAAAATACCCCCCCCCCCCAAGCTGCTCTTGGTCGTGTGATTTCTGCCAGCAATGCGAGCCTGACTGCAATAGTCATCAACCTCTTTCCTGGCCACCCCTGTCACGGGCCCATGAGCAGAGCGGCCATGGTGGCAGGGATGGGGGTTATGCAGGGGTCCAACAACATGGAAGTCCACTCACCAAGGCTGACCTAGCTACCGCTGCTGCTGAGTGCCAAATCTGTCAGCATCCGAGACCAATACAGAGTCCCTGATATTCTATTTGAGTTCTTTAAGAGATCATTTATAATAAACCGGCAGTTTTAAAAGTATTTTATTTATTTATTTGAGGAAGGGAGAGACAGAGAGAGGCATACAGAGTAGAGAGAGAGAATGGGCGCACCAGGGCCTCCAACCGCTGCAAATGAACTCCAGAAGCAAGTGTCACCTTGTGTATCTTACCTGGGTACTGCAGAATCAAACCTGAGTCCTTAGGCTTTGGAGGCAAGTGACTTAATTGCTAAGCCATCTCTCCAGCCCCAGACCAGTAATTTTTAAAATACATTAAAAGAATTTACTTAGTTATTTGTAAGGAGAGAGAGAAAGAGAGGGAGTATGGGCACCCCAGGGCCTCTAACAACTACAAATGAATTTCAGATGCATGCGCCATTTTGTGCATTTGGCTTTACGTGGGTACTGGGGAATCAAACCTGGGTCATTAGGTTTTGCAGGCAAGTGCCTTAACCACTGAGTAATTTCTTCAGCCCTAAACCAGTAATGTAGGAATAGCGTTTCCTGAGTTTTATGAGCCTCTCTAGTAAATTAACCAAACCCAAGATGTAGTTATGGGAACCCTAACTTGTAGTTGGTTGGTCAGAAGTTCTAAAGTCTGGACTTACAATGGGATCTGAAGTGGGAGGGGTGGGAGTTGGCATAGGGAGGTAATTGAACTTGACAATTAAGACATTAGATTTAAAAATTACGTGGCTAGGGATATAGCCCATTGGTAGAGAACTGCCTAGCATGTGTGAGGCCCTGGGTTCAATCCTCATTACTGAAAAAAAAAAAAAAAGAAGTAAAAGGCATACTATGGGCTGGGAGATGGCTCATTGATTAAAGGTTATTGCTTGCAAAACTTGATGGCCCTGGTTCAATTTCCCAGTATCCACATAAAGCCAGATGCACATGGTGCGTGCATCTGGAGGTTGTTTGCAGTGGCAGGAGGTCCTGGCATGCCCATTCTCATTCAGTCTCTCTGTCTTTCTCTCTTTTCTTGCAAATAAATAAATAAAGGTATTAAAAAATTTAAACAAAAAAACTGCAAGCCAGAAATAACCCCTTTCCTCCCACAAGCTGCATCTGGATAGGTG
This sequence comes from Dipus sagitta, assembly GCA_036346955.1. NCBI lineage: Eukaryota > Metazoa > Chordata > Mammalia > Rodentia > Dipodidae > Dipus > Dipus sagitta. The sequence goes on along the minus strand of CM070777.1, from coordinate 41,839,858 downwards.
TTTTGATACAGCAACAAGACAGTAACAACTTACAGGAAGTTTTCTCTGATCCTTATATCAAAGTTAGCCTCTTCCATATTTTTCCTCAGCATTATATATATATATATACATATATATATACACATATATATAATATGTTATTTATTTATTTATTTGAGAGAGAGAGAAAGAGAGAGAGAGAGAGGAAAAGAGAGAGAGAGGAAGAGAGAGAGAGAGAGAGAGAGAAGAAGAGAGAGAGAGAAGAAGAAGAAGAAGACAGAGAGAGAGAGGAAGAGAGAAAAAGAGAATGGGTGTGTCAGGGCCTCCAGTCATTGCAAATGAACTCCAGATGCATGCGCCCCCTTGTGCATCTGGCTGACGTGGGTCCTGGGGAATCGAACCAGGGTCCTTTAGGCTTCACAGGCAAGCACCTTAACCGCTAATCCATCTTTCCAGCCTGAACATTTTATACTTTTCTTCCCAGCTTTCATTGTAATCATAAATTAATGATTGCCTGTGTAGTTAGTTTTATACTTTGTAAGGCCTCTGCCCATTTCCTCTTCCTAACACAGTACTTGGTACTCAAAAAAAAAAAAAAAAAGAAAAGAGAAGAAAAGAAAAGAAAAGACAGAAAAAGAACAATAGAGACCAAGCCAAACAAAAAGGGACAAGTGAACAAGCAAATGAACGAATGACTGAGTGGTACAATGACTGAAGTTCTAGTTTCTGCTCTATGAACAACAATGCCTATCTGCAAAAATCCCTGAAATGATAAATTTAGCAGTATGTTCAGCTACGTTTTCTAGCATTTTTGTCAAGGAAAGAAGACAGAAAATTGCCAAGTGGATACCAGCATCCCCCCCACACCCACATCCCCAACCCTCCTATACCCTCACCCACATCCACACACACACACACACACACACACACACACACACACACACCTCCCCACGCCTTTCACAGTTGTCGTCATCTTTCTGCCATCAAGTCAGGGGCTGAAGGATTCCACAAGGAAAGGGAACCCGTGCCAGCCTCTGGGAGGAACATTCAAGATCAAATTTGATGAAAGATTCTTTTTTTGTTGTTGTTTTTTTGAGGTAGGGTCTTCCTCTAGCCCAGGCTGACCTGGAATTCACTATGTAGTCTCAGGGTGGCCTCGAACTCATGATGATCCTCCTACCTCTGCCTTCCGAGTGCTGGGATTAAAGGCGTGCGCCACCACGCCCAGCACTGATGAAAGATTTTTACAGGGCTCTCTGTCTCTACCTTCAGCTGCTTGTAGGCACACGATGTTTTGTTCAAATAATTCCACCTACAATGAACCAAATGAAAATTTAGGAGTGCTGTGCTGTATTTAACTCAAAGTCTATCAAATCCTAAGTTTTCTGTGACTTCTGAGTCTCTGAGAATTATCACTGTCAGGATCTCAATTTGAAGAAAGAAACTTTGCTATGTTAGTGAAAAAGTGTTTTGGATAGTTGAGCAACTATCAGCTTCCTCAGGGCCAGCAGAGAGGAGAGAGAGAGAGCTCTGGGCTTGTTTCAGTTTGTTCTTTCATTCATTTATTCTATCATTCTTTCCTGTAGTAGTTACTTATCATTGCTGGGACAAAAGACTGGGCCAGAAGCAGCTTATGGGAGGAAAGGGTTTATTTCAGGCTTACAGTTTTGAGGGGAAGTTTCATCATGGTGGAGAAAGTGTGGCAGGGCAGGTACCTGGCTTTTGTTTTCATTACATCAGCAGTGGGGAGGAAGCAGTAAGAGTGAGCTAGCTGTGAACACCCAGTGAGCTGGAAGAATAAACATCAAGGTCCACGCTCAGCAACACACCTCCTTCAGCAAGGCTCCGCCTCCCAAACGGCCACCAGCTGGGGATTGAGTATCAGGCATAATGACAAACACATGAGGCTATGGGGGACATTTTACATTCAAACCACATTTCCCTTGACAAATATTGACCTGAGAGCCTTAACTGGACCAGACATTACATCAAATGGTACCATAAGAATATAGCTCTCAGGATTGTGAATACAACTTGATTTAGACTTTGTTTTGAGGCAAGCCCAACAGACTTGGCCTTTTTTTTTTTTAATGTGAGAGAGTGATAGAGAGAGATAATTGGCATGCCAGAGCCTCAGCCACTGCAATCAGATGCCAGACATGTGTGCTCCTTGTGCATGTGGGCTGCCTTGCATGATTGCGTCACTGTGCGTCTGGCTTACGTGGCACCTGGAGAGTCGAACATGGGTCCTTAGGCTTTTCAGGCAAGCACCTTAACTGCTAAGCCATCTGTCCATCCCTTGATTTAGACTTTTGAAGGTTCCTGGTTCATATAAGCTATTAAAAATGCCTCTCTGTGATTCTCAGTCCTAAGATTTCTGGGTCCTTCCTGTTTTTCTCATCTGATTTATATCATTCTCTCTTCCACATCCTTTCCATGTGTAAGACACCTTGCACTCTTCTGATTCTCAAATGTACCAAGTTTGTACAACTTCCATTTCTCACAGAACACACCCTCCCAAGATCTAACAGTCCCTGACATTTGCAGCTCAACTCAAATATGTTCTTCCAGAAAGGTCTTACCTGTGCACCCACACTCCTCATATCCATTCTCTGTGATACCACATGGTTTGCTCCTTCATTCTATTTGCCACTGCTGAAACCACCTGAGTGTATTGAATTGTTGACTTTTTTCTTAAAATATTTTATTTATTTGAGAAAGAAAGGCAGATAGATAGATAGATAGATAGATAGATAGATAGATAGAGAGAGAGAATAGGCATGCCAGGGCCTCTAGCCACTGCAAACAAATGCCAGACACATGTGCCACCTGTGTGTCTAGTTTATGTGGGCACTAGGGAATCAAACCTGGGTCTTTAGGCTTCACAAGCAAGTGCCTTAACTGCTAATCCATCTCTACAGCCCATTTTTAATTGTTGATTTTTTTCTGGCTCACGTGGGACCTGGAGATTCAAACATGAGTTCTTAGGCTTCGCAGGCAAGCGCCTTCGCTGCTAAGCCATGTCTCCAGCCCAGTTGTTGAGTTTTTAATTGTCAGCTCCTCCCACTGGAGCTCAAGCGTCCAGGAGAATCACGATCATGGCTGTATGTTCACTGTGGTGGCCCTTATTGCTTCCCACATGGGCAGGGACACCACAGACATCTGCTGAATCCATCTACTTCCTGAAAGGCCAGGAATTGGGCCACCCTGCTGCCCCTTGCTGTTGTTTAAAGAGATGCATTTAAAGCCTACACGGGAAGCCTGATGTGGGTGGAAGTTAGGTTGGGTGTTACTAACTCAGTCTGCTTCTAAGTGTGAAAACTAAGATCAAGTGATGACAAATAGTTAAATGTCTGGCTGTGTGCCATAAGATGCATTTTAGTAAGTTCAGTCCCTCAACTAAAAGATATAGATTTTGGGGCTGGAGAAATGGCTTAGTGGTTAAGCGCTTGCCTGTGAAGCCTAAGGACCCTGGTTCGAGGCTCCATTCCCCAGTACCCACGTAAGCCAGATGCACAAAGTGGCACTTGCTTCTGGAGTTCATTTGCAGTGGCTGGAGGCCCTGGTGCACCCATTTTCTCTCTCTTTCTCTCTCTGTCTGTTGCTCTCAAATAAATTTTAAAAAAACAAAAAATTTTAATAAGATATAGATTTTAATGATCAATGCAGTGTGACACGTCTTAATGCTACAAACCCATTTTTACATCCCAGTAAGAGTGAATTGTTTCAGAATTTCTGGACATATATCAAGAGTCTTGATAAAGTCCACTTACAAAGTTGAAGTTATAAGGAGTTTGTCAAGCAAAACAAACAGACAAAGCAGAAATAGCTCAAAGGTTCAATTCCCTCCAGTGGAATTTAATATAGTGAGCCGAGCATGGTGGCACACATGTTTAGTCCTAGCACTAGGAAGGCTGAGGTAGGAAGGTCACCATGATTCCAAAGCCAGCCTGGGGGTAAAATGAGTTCCAGGTCAGCCTGGGCTAGAGTGAGACCCCACCTCAAAAAATCAATCAAAAAAAGTTATTGCAGTTGAAAATTTGATGAAATAAATGGTGACCAAACCATGTGATAAAATGCAAGGCTTTCTCTAAATTCACTTCCAAAGGAAACAATGAATATTAACACTGAAAAATTCATTCTTATACTTCTAAGTTTTTTTTCCCCATAAAAAGCAATATGGGGCTGGAGAGATGGCTTAGTGGTTAAGACATTTGCCTGCAAAGCCAAAGGACCCAAGTTTGATTGCCCAGAATCCACATAATTCAGATGCACAAAGTGGTACATGCACCTGGAGTTCATTTGCAGTGGCTGGCATACCCATTCTCTCCCTCTCTCTACCTGTCTCTCGCTCAGATAAATAAATAAAAGCCTATAAAAAAGCAATATGCAAAACAGTGTGTACCGGAGAACCAATTTTTGTAAGAGGAAAATCAGGAATAGCTGTGAATAGAAAATATATCCTGGGAGAGTTAATATTAAAATTTGATAACAGGTACTATAATCTGGTAGCAATATGAATGTTTTCATTTTGCTGCTGTCTTCCTGTGTTTGATAAATTTTAACTTTATGCTTAAATTGCATTTGAAATGAGGAAAAGTATATGAAATGTTATAAAATATGTAAGACCTAGAAATTGACTTCATTGGGCTGGAGAGATGGCTTAGCAGTTAAGGCACTTGCCCGCTGAAGCCAAAAGATCCAGGTTCAATTCCCCAGGACCCATGTAAGCCAGATGCACAAGGGGGCTCATGTGTCTGGAGTTCATTTGCAGTGGCTAAAGGTCCTGGCGCAACCGTTCTTACTCTCTCTCAAATAAATAAATAAATTAATTAAATAAAAGAATAAAAATTAAAAAAAAAGAAATTGACTCCATGGATGTCTTTAATTTTGGACATCTAATTAAAAATTTGTCACACTGTCCACAAATTTTGGTGGTTAGAAGGTAGAAGATGGCTTGATTCAGCTCCAGCCCGTGGTGGTTGTAGTGAGCGGAGCTGAAGGAAAACACTAGAACAGGCTCAGGATACACAAGCTTCCCGTCATCATGATCATCCTGTCAGTGGATGTGTATGCTAAGTCTTTCATGGCCCTGTTTGTGCTAGGCTGTGTGCTGTGCACTGGGCATGCTCAGGGAAGACGTGAGTGTTCGCATCATGATTCTGCTGGGAGATGCGGGAGTGACTCTGATCTGTAAGGAGGCTGCCACAGACGTTTCTGTTTCTGCCATTGGAGACTCCGTGACTCATGCCTGAGTTTGGGCACAGCTGCAGCTGAACTGGGACCACCTCGCCTATCCCCTCCATGAGACAGCACCCAGTATCTCCCAAGACTGAACTCCAAGCAGCACAGAACAGAGCCAAGACAAGTAAAGACAAACACTAAAGCACCATTCAGAATACTCACTTCACACAGACTCAGAAAGAGCTGACCAAGGCAATGTCTCCGGATGGGTAAGTTTCAATATCAAACAGGTATCATGGGGGGTTGGGGAGATGCCTCAGGTGCTTGCTTACAAAGCCTGATGACCTGGGTTTAATTCTTTGGTACCAAAATAAAGCCACATAGGCAAAGTGGTGCATGGATCTGGAGTTTGTAGTTGGCAGGAGGTTCTGGCATGCCCATTCTCCCTCTGTGTGTCTCTCTTAAATAAATATAAATATTTTTAAAAGGTGACATGAAAAACCAAGGCAACATGTCTCCCTCCAGAAATACCAACACCTAGAGGAAACTTTAGACAAGGAACTCAAAGGAATGGTTATGAACAGCTGCAAAGGATTCAAAGAAGATGAGGACAGATTAAATCTTGAAGAAGTTCAGAGAGGACACAAATAAACCCTCAATGAAGCCCAAGAGAACACCACAAATAGCTAAATGAAATGAGGAATTCAAACAAGGAGACGAAAATGGAATTCAATAAACAGATAAAGTCCTAAAGAAAAGCCAAACTGAATGAAGCTGAAAATTAAAAATGATCAAAATAAGTACATATGTGGAAATTGTCAATAAAATATTTTTAAAGCTGAAAAATGGAATGACCATATGACTTTGTTATGCCATTCTTGGGCATATACCCTAAGGAGCCTACATTCTACTCCACAGATGCCAGCTCAGTCATGGTGATTGCTGCTCTATTCACAGTAGCTAGGAAATGGAACCAGCCTAGATGCCCATCAAGCGATGAATGGATAATGAGGATTTGGTTCATTTTGGTGGTTGGAAGATGGAAGATGGCTCAACTCATCAGTTTACACAATAAAGTTTTATTCGGCTATTAAAAATGAAATGGGGCTGGAGGGATGGCTTGGCGATTAAGGTGTTTGCCTGCAAAGCCAAAGGACCCAGGTTTGCTTCCCCAGGACCCATGTTAGGCAGATGCACAAGGGGGCACACACGTCTGGAGTTTGTTTGCAGTGGCTGGAGGCCCTAGCATGCCCATTCTTTCTCTCTCTCCCTCTTTCTCTGTCAAATAAATAAAATAAAATATTAAAACACCTTTTTTTTAAAAAAATGAAATGATGGAATACAGATGAAAGTGGAAGATATTATACTGAGGTAATATTTTCATCAGACACCATGTGTCTCTCATACGTGGACCCTAGCTTCAAAATCTTAGACTTGGGCAGGGCGTGGTGGCGCATGCCTTTAATCTCAGCACTCGGGAGGCAGAGGTAGGAGGATTGCCATGAGTTTGAGGCCACCCTGAGAATACAGAGTGAATTCCAGGTCAGCCTGGGCCAGAGTGAGACCCTACCTCAAAAAAACAAAAACAAACAAACAAACAAAATCTTAGACTTGTGAATTGGAGTGAGAGTCAGTGTAGAGGCTAATCATCTAGACATGGGCCTTGAGAGGAGGAAAAACAGGGGAGGACTTAAGGGAGTGCATATTAGAACACACGTGATTTGAACTTAGAGGGGCAGAATACTGGAGGTGGAAAGGTCTTAAGTGAGGATGGGGTAGTGGGATGGTAGAAAGGAGGATGTGGTGGGAAGGGTTAACTAAACATAAAAAATGTATGAAAAAGTTATATGGAAACCAATTTGTTTGATAGTTAATTAAAAATATAATTAAAGAGCTTGAACTGAAGTACACTGCGTAGGTAGATAACGCTGGTCCCGGAAGCCACAGGTTACTATTGGAAAATCTCAGTGGTGGGATCCTTCTAGTGAGTTGTTGGTAGATTCCACCCAAGCAAGACAAATTCAGAGACAGTAACACTAGGTACTGGTTGGGGAAAATGTAATTTTTTTAAAAAAAGAATCGGGATAAGGATATCAGTATTTAAGTAACGAGGTAAGGCGGGAATGGGAAACGGGTGAAGGGGGAAAGAATGAGTGAGCATATTGGATGTTAGGTTCACAGAGAGACAGAAAAGGCTTTTCCAGCAAGATACAAGTTACAACAGCTGCACAAAAGTATATACAAAAGCATAAATACAAACAAAATGAATGAAAGCTAACAAAATTGGAGATGAGGATAATAAAAATAGAGCTGGAGAGATGGCTTAGCAGTTAAGGCACTTGCCTGCAAAGCCAAAGGATCCAGATTTGATTCCCCAGGACCTATGTGAAGCCAGATGCACAAGGTGGTACATGCTTCTGGAGTTTGTAGTGGCTAGGCCCTGGTGCACCCATTCTCTATCTGGGCCTCTCTCTCTCTCAAATAAATAAATAATTTAAAAAGATAATAGGGCTGGAGAGATGGCTTTATGGTTAAGGTGCTTGCCTGTGAAGCCTAAGGACCCATGTTCTACTCTCCAGGTCCCATGTAAGCCAGACGCACAAAGTGACGCAAGTATGCAAGGTCGCACATGTGTACAAGGTGGTGCACATGTTTGAAATTCAACTGCAGTGGCTGGAGGCTCTGGCATGCTAATTTTCTCCCCCTACCCCCACACTCTTGCTCTCACTCTCTTACAAACAAAACAAAACTGGGTGTGGTAAATCCCAGCACTTAGGAGGCAGAGGTAGGAGGATTGCTGTGAGTTCGAGGCCACCCTGAAATGACATAGTGAATTTCAGGCCAGCCTGGGCTAGTGTGAGACCCTACCTTGAAAAACCAAAACCAAACAAACAAACCAACAACAACCCCAAACCCTGCATAATGAAATAGAAGCTATTATGCCCTCAGCAGTGTTTCTTCCTGGTTGAAGATGTATGGTTTCTCCTCCTCCTTGTATTAGCTTTTTTGTTTGTTTTTGAAGTAGGGTCTCATACTACACAGGCCAGCCTGGGCTACCTCCTCCTACCTCAGCCTCCCAAGTGCTGGGATTAAAGGCTCATTCGCTACCATCCATGGCTTAAAAAATAATCCCGTTCCGTATGTATGAGGGAGGGCTGTCTGTCAGCAATTCGCACATTAAGCGTGTCCTTCCAGAGAGAAGGATCTCTGTGGTTGAAGACTTTCTGCTGGGTATCCTCTGCCTGACTTGCCTCAGCTGCAGGGGCCTTCAGAGAGAGTCTGCAGAGCTGTCTGTGGGAGGCTCTGCAGAAGTCCATGGAGCCCGCGTGTCTGCGCTGACCTTTTTTTGTCTTTTTTCTTTTCTTTTTTTCTTTACTAGTTAGTTTTGTATTCAGCAAATACAGTCAGTTTGGTACCATTATTAGGCTCATCCGTGACCTACCCCCTCCCCTTGGCCCCTCCTTGTTGAGGTATATGGGTCATGCATTGTGGAGTTAGCCCACAGTTATGGGTAAGCTAAATGTCTCTGCATATCATGACCCAACATGTGGCTCTGACATTCTTTCCGCCCCCTCTTCCGCAAAATTTCCCTGAGCCATGTTGGGTTCATTTTTGGTCTGCTTCAGTGATGAGGTGTTGGGGGCCTCTGAGGCTCTGGCTCTCTGATTTGGTAGGAGTTGATTTTTCTCTGTGCTGATCTCCTTCCCCCTTGTGCTGGTATCCGGTTCATCCGGAAAACAGCCCCCCTTGCTTGTTTCTCCAATTTTTCTTAGTTTCAGCCGGGGCCCTTTTGAGGTATGATGGGGTGGCTCTCTCCTTAGGATCTACATCTATCTGAAAAAGAGAAGCAGATTCTCCAACGGAGAGGAAGTTATGCGCTGACCTTTTTAAATTTGTTTTTGCTTCCCTCAGGACACTGCAGGTTAGTGCCACCACAACCTCACAAGCTGAGGTCCTCACCCCTGCCTGATCCCCTGTCGCTGGTCTCAGCGGCTGGGGGAGGGGTCTGAGAGTCTCTCAGTTTCAGGTTCCCTCAGGACGCTTCTGTTGTCTCTTACCTGTGCTTCTTGGGGTCTGTGGCTCATCTTCCAGAGAATGGTGAGGCTGCGGGGCGGTGGGCATGCACGTCTTTCAGTTTGAGAATAACACACCCTTTTCTTGGTGCTGTGTCTATAGCTCACCGTGTTCCGCTGGTCTGTCCAGGCTGGCTGCCTTCCATCTCCAATGTCACTCCGCCTCTCTCCCGGGCTGGCCTTGAGGCAGGCCATCCTCCTACCTCTGCCTTCCAAGTGCTGGGATTAAAGGCCTGCGCCCCCATGCCTGGCTCTTTCTTTCTTTTTAAAATGCCTTTATTTGTTAGAGTGAGAGAGAATATGGGTGCACCAAGACCTCGGGTTGCTGTGAACAAACTCCAGAAGCATGTTCCACTTTGCGCATCTGGCTTTATGTGGCTACTGGGGAATTGAACTTGTGCTGGCAGGCTTTGTAAGCAAGTGCCTTTAACTACTGAGCTATCTCTCTAGGCCCTCTTTATTTTTTAATTTTTATTTATTTATTTGCAATGAGAGAGAGAGAGAGAGAGAGAGAGAGAGAGAGAGAGAGAGAGAGAAGACTGGGCAAGTCAGGGCCTCTAGCCACTACAAATAAACGCCAGATGCATGTGCCACTTTGTGTATCTGGCTTCACATGGGTACTGGGGAACTGAACCTGGGCTGGCAGACTTTGCAAGCAAGTGCCTTTAACTACTGAGCCATCTCTCCATGTCTATTCTTTAAATTTTTTTAAAAACATTTTATTTATGTATATGTGTGTGTGTGTGTGTGTGTGTGTGAGAGAGAGAGAGAGAGAGAGAGAGAGAGAGAGAGAATGGGAGCACCAGGGCCTCTAGCCACTGCAAATGAACTCCAGACACATGCACCACTGTGTGCATCTGGCTTACCTAGGTCCTTTGGCTTTGTAGGCAAGTGCCTTGATTGTTTAGCTATCTCTTCATCCCTATTCTTTTTAAATCATGACTTTCTTCCACCTAGCTTATGATCTTTTTTAAAAACACTTTTTTTGTTTATTTTTATTTGAGAGCGACAGACAGAGAAAGAAGCAGAGAGACAGACAGAATGGGTGCACCAGGGCCTCCAGCCACTGCAAACGAACTCCAGATGCATGCGCCACCTTGTGCATATGGCTTACATGGGTACTGGGGAATCAAGCCCCGAACCGGGGTCCTTAGGCTTTACAAGCAAGACTTAACCGCTAAGCCATCTCTCCGGCCCCTAGCTTATGATCTTACAGGTGCATCTGCTAATCCTTCATCTTGTGTCCAGCCACAAGCACTGTTCAGTAGGGCTGGGGAGATGGCTCATTGGCTAAAGAAGTGTTTAGCAGTCAGTTCTTATAGGTTGGAATCATTTAATTAAAAAAAAAGTAAGTTTATAAATTGTGGGTGAGGCTTTTTGGGAAAAAAGCAGCTTTAAATGTTTCATTGGAAAATAAAAGTGCTTCTCTTTTGGAGTTCTTTTAGATGAAACTGAATAAATATATCTTATGCCAATGTGTGTGTGGGGGGACAGTACATGATGCATATGGCTGTGACTAAGAGGAGTCAACTAATACTTGAAAGTGAATACGATGGAAAAGCATGAGGCATTTCTCCTAGCTTGTTCTATTCCCCTTCAAAACCTTCTCAATACAGTATCTACGTGAATGTCACTGTCTAGGGAGTCATCTTATTATTTTAAAAATATTTTTACTTATTTATTTGTAAGTACAGAGAGACAAACAGAGAAACACACACACACACACACACACACAGAGAGAGAGAGAGAGAGAGAGAGAGAGGAGAGAGGGAGAGGGAATGAGCATGGGGCCTCTAGCCACTGTAAATGAGCTCTAGATGCATGTGCCACTTTGTGTATCTGGCTTTATGTGGGTCCTGGGGAACCGAACCCAGATCGTTAGACCTTGCAGGCAAGCTCCTCAACCACTGAGCCATCTCTCCAGCCCAGCATCTTATTGCCAGTACAATATTAATATATTCCATTTTATACATTCCTTTATGATTGGGCCTGGGATCTCCATGCCAAGGTGCTGGAAGCTCCTCCCAGAACCCTTGAAGGCGAGGCATCTCTCAGTGCACATCAGTGCTGATGAAGTCACCCAAGGCTGTGGCCAGGAGTCCGGGCCACCCAGAGGCCATCACCACTGTGGGGCTGAGCTGTAGTCAGCAGCAAGCATTTCTCCTCCCCCCTACTATTCCCCACACAACAGGCTCGACATCCATGAGAACTTTTTCACAACCGGGACTTTCCAAATGTGGGTTTGATGCACGGAACAGAACTCATTATCCTAGAACCTTCTGGTCAGCTACTCCAGTAGAAAAGGGCTTTGATCTTTGGAGAAATTTCCACTTGTTGGGAACCATCTGAATCCTTTCTGGTGTCCTATCTGTATTCCTTCCCCGCGGCAGGCTGAAATAAAGACAAATTCACTCACATCGCTGCCTCACCGAGCAAGCTATGCACAAAAGAAGTTGACAATGACACTTTTCCCTCTTCTGTTTGGATAATTTGAATCGTCAAGAATTACTTATCGTACATTTAATACTTAATACCTATTTATTATGAGTTCATGTAACTGCTATTTAAAGAATATTCTGCCCTCACTCGTTTCTACTCTGCTTGATGCCATCCTGATTCTGTAATTGCTGGTTTCTGCGATATTATGCCACAAAATCTGAAGGCATAATTGGTTGTTTCACTCCAGACAATACATTTTTAAGAGACTTACAGTGTAAGTGGCAGGTCTGAATCCTAGGTAGAGTCAGTTAGGCAAGCTCTTCGACAGCAGGACAGCCTTGCAGAATAATTTATGCAGGATTATGCAGGAGACACAGGGGACTGTAGAGGGGGAAAAAAATCTCTCCAGAAATAAGAGAAGGATGGTCTCTCTCTCTCTCTCTCTCTCTCTTTTTTTTTTTTTCTGAGATAGGGTCTCACTCTAGCTCAGGCTGACCTGGAATTCACCATGTCGTCTCAGGCTGGCCTTGAACTCACAGTGATCAATTGTCCTACCTCTGCCTCCTCAGTGCTGGGATACCTTGGTGGAGGCTGTGGCTGAAGGGGCGGCCTTGAATGGGTCATGGACTTTGGGAGGCGATCCTAGCCTGCGTGCTTCTTGCATGATATCGGGTGCCTCCCACATCGCTCTTTCCACTTCTGCCCTTTTTTACGTCAGAATTGCGTGAAGAATACTGTCTTAGTTTTCCCTAGGACATTATTTGAGGAGATGGGAGAAAAGACAGATGAGGTTGTCATGGTAGAGTGTAGCTAGCCCGTCATGAACAAACCTCGATGGTTTGCTCCCTTGTATATCTGGTTGTGTGTGTACTGGGATAACCTGGATCACTCGTCACTGGCCTGAATTCTACTTTCTTTGTCCCTTTCTTCAAGCTTGTATATGAGCCTCGTTCGTTTATGTTTCTTTTCAATGTTGCTCTATATTTCAGCTGGATTTCACTACTAGAATCAGGCCATGTCCTGGCAATTCACATTGTCTCAAGGTGACCAGAGACTCTGGCGAGGCTCTCCTACTCTGCTTGGGTCTGCTAGCTGGTCTTTGCGGGTCTGACTCCCTCAGCCTAGCTGTCAGCTTTCTTAGTTATCTGTCCTTATGGTCCTCATGTTCATTTGCCTCACAATTCCATTTCTGCTTTTTCGTCAGGGAATTATGCTGTTTGAAAAATATTTTTACTTATTTATTCATTTATTTGAGAGAGATGGAGAAAGAGAGAGAGAGAGAGTGAGAGAGAGAATGAGTGTGCTAGGGCCTCCAGCCACTGAAAACAAACTCCAGATGCGTGCATGCACCACCTTGTATATCTGGTTTGTGTGTGTACTGGGGAATCAAACCTGGGTGCCATCTCTCTGGCCTAAGAAATTATACTTTTTTTTTCCCTTTCTTTCTTTCTTTTTTCTTTTTCTTTTTCTTTTTCTTTTTTTTTTGATTTTCGAGGTAGGGTTTCACTCTAGCTCAGGCTGACCTGGAATTCACTATGTGGTCTCAAGGTGGCCTCGAACTCATGGCGATCCTCCTACCTCTGCCTCCCGAGTGCTGGGATTAAAGGTGTGCGCCACCATGCTCAGCGCCAAGAAATTATACTTTTAAAAGGTGTTTTCTTTTAAAGCTAAGGTGTTGGAGCCTGATATATACCTATACATGTACATATACAATTTATGTTACCTCAAACTCCCTCCTTCCCTCCCTCCCTCCCTCCCTCCCTCCCTCCCTCCCTCCCTCCTTCCCTCTCTCCCTCCCTCCCTCCCTTCCACTCACAGTTACCTGCTTATTGCTGGGACAATACCCTCAACCAGAAGCAGCTAACGGGAGGCAAGGGTTTCTTTTGGATTATAGTCTTGAGCAGAAGCTTTGTCATGGTAGGGAAAGGCTCTGCCTCCCAAAGGCCCTGCAATTCTCCCAAATTACTATCAGCTGGGTACCAAGTATTCAAAACTCATATGGTAGGCTGGAGAGATGGCTCAGCAGTTAAAGCTCTGCTTGGAAAGCCTAAGGCCCTGAGTTCGATTCCCTAGTTCCCACATAAAGCCATATGCACAAGGTGGCTCATGCATCTGGAATTTGTTTGCAGTGGCTGGAGGCCCTGGCATGCCTATTCTTTCTCTCTCTCTTTTTATATGCCTCTTTCTCTCAAATAACTAAATAGAAAACATAAAAATTAAAAAAAAAAAACAACAGCACATAAGGCAGTGGGAGAAATTCAAACTCCCACAGATAGTAAGTGGAAAAGCTGTAAATATGATCTGTCTACCCAGGCTGCAGACCCTGAACTGCCTGTCTGGACGCTGTGGACATTATCACAGAGGACATTCATAGGCATAGACAAATGCACACAGTCGGGGAAGCTTGGCTAGCGTCCTGGAGTCTACTAGCATTCTTTCAGTACCAGTAGAATATTTTAATTACATGACACTAACATACATATTTTTTTTGTTCTTTAAAATACCATATTTTATTCAGATTTTACAAAGGAGTGTAGGAAAGGGGAAGGCTGAGAGGTAAGGGGAAAGAAAGTGGGGGAGAAGAGAAGCACACCACGTGGAGCCTAAAAGCCATGTGGGCCACGTGTAACTCAGGAGTCCATGTGACCAGATTGGAATCTGGGGAAAAAAGCATGGAAAGAAAAGAGAAAAGAAAGTTCAAGGAGCTCCTGCCATGTGGGGAACTGGAGGGGATAAAGAACCCATGTGGAGAGTAATGACTAAGGAGTCCCTCCCAGCTGGGCCTGCTAAGGTCTAGGCTGAGCCCCGCTGGCCCTGGGCCTGGGCTGACTCAGGCCCAGCAGAGGGACAAACTCACCCACAGTTGGAAGTTCCAAAGTGATCAGAGAGCCAGAGAACCTGCCCTCCCCTTGCAAAGGTATTTATAACCTTAGGGAGGTGGGCTGACATGACACTAATATTTAAACACACGAATAAACAAATATTTCCTAAAGACATGCCATAAATGGTATGCTATTTTTACTTAACTGTCATTAGCTTGCACCACTGGACTAACACACACACACACACACACACACACACACACCCTCACACACACTAGAAATGAAACAAGAGGAGGGAAAATTTAATTAGAAGTACAGTTTATGTACATAGTATATGGAAAACAGCATGGAGGTTCCTCAATCCTCTTATTAGTATTAGTAAAAAAAGGATCTAATATCTAAATACTGAATATACAGATGGTCACAAATTTAGTCATGCTAGGTAATTCTACTTAATCACTTTTATTTTTACTCTATGATGGTGTGGAAGCACACAGACAGATACACAAACACACACACCTCATTCCCTCTTTCACTTTCACATAGCATTCAATAAATTACACAAGATAGTTAATACATTATTATACAATGGGTTTTGTGTTAGATAATTTTGCCCAATGGTGACCAGTGTAAGTGCTCTGGACACATTTATGGTAGGCTAGACTATGTTATGATGTCCAATAGAGAAGGCGGTTTTCTACTTAGAATACTTTAAATCTACAGTGGGTTTATCCAACCCAACCTCATTAAAATTCAGGACCATCTCATACCCAAATCAGTATATCAACAATGTATTTGCACTCCAATGTTCACTGCAGCATTATTAATCATAGCTAAATTATAAAACCAACCTAAGTACCTGTGCTAATTACCTTCTTGTTGCTAGGACAAAACACCTGACTAGGAACAGCTGATGCGTTTATTTCTGCTTATAGTTTCAAGGAGCGCTTTCATCATGGAGGGGAAAGCATGGCAGACCAGGCAGCTGGGGCATCACACGTCACAGTAGCAGGAAGGAAGTCATAACCCTGAACACCCAGAGGGCTGGACTAATAAACCTCAAAGCCCAACCCCAGTGACACACCTCCTCCAGCAAGACTCCACCAGCTGGTTGAGTACGAGGCTTCATCATAAACACATATGAGGCCATGGGGGACACTACATTCAAACCACCACAGTACTGGTCCAAAAATGAGTGGATATAAAAATATGTGATACATATGTACAAAGGAGTACTACTCAACTTTTACCTCAAAAGAAAGCCCATTATTTGCAGCAATTTGATGAACCTGGATGACACATTGACTAAAATGTGCAAAACGCAGAAAGACCAATGCTGTATGATTTCACTTTCCTGTGGAATCTCAAGACAGTCAAACTAATAGAATCAGAGAATGAAATGATGGTCAGTCAAGGGACTAAGAAATTCCATTAAATAAGAGGAATCATTTCAAGAGATTCTATGCCATGAAATTTTTATTGAGAATAAATTTAATTGATGAGTGTGTTTTAAAGGGTTTCACTGCAAAAAAGTGGCATGTAAATGAATACATGATAGTGATGAGTATATTTAGCAATTCCAATATTACATGTGTATCAACACATCATATTGTATACCATAAATAAAGCACATCCTTCATCCTCATATCCAGATGTTGAAAAACATGTCAGTGCGTTCAAAACATGAACTGAATAGGGTTTTGTCTTGTCATTACTCCTTAAGCAATACACATAATAACTACACATATAGCGTTTACATTGTTTTAGATATTATATGTAATCTGGAGATGATTTAAGGTATGTAGGAGGATGTATATAGCTCATATGTAAATGCTATACCATTTCATGTAAAGGACTTGCGCATTCATGGATTTTGGTGGCCATGGGTCTCTCAGTTTTCTTCTTGTTGCTGGGACAAAACACCCTACCAGAAGCTGATGGAAGGAAAAGGTTTATTTCAGCTTATGTTCTTGAGAGGGAACTTCCCTGATGGCAGGAAAGCAATGGCAGAACAGAGGCTGGGAACAACATTTTACCATAGTATCTGAGAAGTAGCAACAGGAGTGAACTAGCTCATTCAAGGAGGAGATGGGCTATGACACCCCAAAGCTCATCCCAAGCAACACACCTCTTCCAGCAAGGCTCAACATCCCAGATTACTCCCACATGTTCTCTGCTTCTAGTTCTTTCTATCAATTATAAACCCATGGTAGTTTGAAGGTGAAATGTACCCCATAGGCTCATGCGTTTTGAATACTCAATGCCCAGCTCATGGTAACTTGGGAGGTGAATCTTGCTAGAGGAGGTGTGCTACTGGTGGCAGGCTTAGGGATATTACAGCCCAGTAGATCCCCTTACTCTCTTGTTGCTTCCTGCCATCTTTTCCCCACCAAGATACCAAGATGAAGCTTCTCCTTGAGACTGTAAGCCAGCATAGAACCTTTCCTCCCATCAGCTGCTTTTGGTCAGGTGAAGGTAACTATGAATCAGTCACATGTCTCACATATTGACCAATCACAAGCCTTGCTTTTACAGTTATCCTGGGCTTCCCGTAGGCACGATCTCCTTTCTGTCAGTCCCAACTTTTTACAGTCACTAGGGGAGGTGTTCCTCCTCCCTGACCTTCTTGAAGACTATTATTACAAAATCCAGAGGACTGTGGAGGGGGCCTTCTGGAGCGAGGTCACCGAGGCTTTCTGGGGTCAAAGTGAAATTTTCCATTGCTAGTGAAAACTGGAGCAGCTGAGACGGGAACAAGGCTCCCTGAAGCAGGAATCGCAGTAGCCATGGTTATAGTGTGTAGTGTTTTGAATGTAAAAATGTCCCCTCATAGCCTCATGTGCTTTGAATTCTTGGTCCCCAGCTGAGAGCAACTTGGGAAAGCTGTGGGACCTTTGGGAGGTGGAGCCTTGTTGGAGGATGTCTGTCACTGAGGGAGGGCTTTGGGGTGATATATCCGGGCTCCATGGACCACTTCCTTCCTGTTGCTATGGAGATGTGATGCCCCCCTGGCTGTTTGCTCTTGTCATGCTTTCATTGCTATGAAGAAACTTCCCCTCAAAACTATAAGCCTGAAATAAAATCTTTCCTTTCAAGGTGATGGTGTACAGTGCTATGATGATAGCCCAGCTACTTCCCAAGGAGGACTTTCTCAGCAGCTTCCACTCAAGGCCACTGTGCAAGGAAAGGGTTGGATAAATGTCAATCAGAGTCAAATCATCCTGGACCCCCTAACAGCTTAGCTTACTTGTAGGAAAAGTAAACATCAGAGTGATTACAATAAACATTTATCATCAACATGAATATTCTTTTTGTATTTTAGAGAAAGAGTGAGTAAATAAGAGAGAGACAGAGAGAGTACAGGTAGAGAATTGGCATGCCAGGGCCTCAGCCACTGTAATTGAACTCCAGACGGTTGCACCATCTAGTGGGTATATGCGACCTTGCACTTGCCTCACCTTTGTGTGTCTGGCTAATGTGGGATCTGGAGAGTAGAACATGGGTCCTTAGGCTTCACAAGCAAATGCCTTAACCACTAATCCATTGCTCCAGCCCTGAATATTCCTTTTTTAAAAAATATTTTATTTCTACTTGCATTTGAGAGAGAAAGAGGGAGAGGGAGAAAGAAAGTGAGGGAGAGAGAGAAAGAGGCAGATACAGAGAGAGAGACAGGGTGTTCCAGGGCCTTCAGCAGCTGCAAACAAACTCCAGAAGCATATGCCACCTTGTGCATCTGGCTTATGTGGGTCCTGGGGAATTGAACCTGGGTCCTTTAGCTTTGTAGGCTAGCACCTTTGCTGCTAAGCCATCCCTCAAGCCCTGAGTATTCTTAACAATATTTAACAGAGCTTAACATTTAGCCAAATACCCTTATGGAGAGTTGAACCTTCTTACCTGTCTCAAGTTAACAGTGGAGCCCTACATAATGAAATACTGTGGCCCAAGTTCTTTATTTTTTAATTTTATTTATTTATGATTGAGAGAGAGAGAGAGAGAGAGAGAGAGAGAGAGAGAGAGAGAGAGAGATAATGGCTCACCAGGGCCTCTTGCAAACAAATTCCAGATGCTTGTGTCATGTCTCATTTTGTGCATCTGGCTTGATGTGGGTACGGGGAAATTGAACCTGGGCTGGCAGACTTTGCAAGCAAGCTCCTTTAACCACTGAACTGTCTCCCCACCTCTGCCCAAGTTCTTTAACAACACAGGGATTGATGTTGTGCGGGAAAATGTAGACATCTATGACTCTCCATCAGTGAAAAGGAGTGTAGACAACGTAGATTCTGAACATGAAGAAGATTTAGAAGTATTGCAACTCATTTACTTCATTTTTGACACTCTGCTTCTGTGTGCACAAGAGTAATACATGATTTACTTATCCTAAAATAAAAATTCTCAGGGTTGAGCAACTACTGTGACGGTTTTAATGGACTATGATACTTCCAGTGTGTATGAAATAAAGCTACTTGGATGTCTTGTACTACACTGCATTGGGATTTTTATTTCCCTTATGTTCTCTTTTTATTTTTATTTTGGGCTTGTTTTGGATCCCTGTATAAATTTAGAGACATAATACTATTTAAAAATTTTTTGTTTATTTTTATTTATTCATTTAAGAGTGACAGACACAGAGAGAAAGAGGCAGAGAGAGAGAGAGAGAGAAAGGGAGAGGGAGAGGGAGAGGGAGGGGGAGGAGGAGAGGGAGAGAGAGAGAGAGAGAGAGAACATGGGCGCACCAGGGCTTCCAGCCACTGCAAAAGAACTCCAGACATGTGCGCCCCCTTGTGTATCTGGCTAACGTGGGTCCTGGGGAATTGAGCCTCGAACCAGGGTCCTTAGGTTTCACAGGCAAGCACTTAACCACTAAGCCATCTCTCCAGCCCCATTGTACTATTTTTTTTCTTTTTATTTATTTGAGAGCAACAGACAGAGAGAAAGAGGCAGATAGAAGAGAGAATGGGCACGCCAAGGCCTCCAGCCACTGCAAATGAACTCCAAACATGTGCACCCCCTTGTGCATCTGGCTAATGTGGGCCCTGGGGAATGGAGCCTTGAACCAGGGTCCTTAGGCTTCATAGGCAAGCGCTTAACCACTAAGCCATCCCTCCAGCCCCCATTCTACTATTTTTAATCTTTAGTGATTACTTGAAAAATTACCTGGTGTATAACTAACTTGTTAGGTTGAAGTTAACCATAACTTATATTCTTCCTTTAATAAATATTAAACCTGTGTATTAAGTTCATGAGTTTTAGTGTCCAGAAACCCATGTTAAAAAAAAAATCTGGGTGTGACTGTGCATTTCTGAGATTCCATTGTTGAGGGAGACAGAGACATGAGGACCACTGTGGCTCACTGGTCAGCCAGTCTAGCTGATGAAGGGTGAGCTCCAGGTTTGGTGAGAGACCTCATCTCATGAAAATAAGGTGGAAGAGTGATATAAGAATGTCTGATGTCCTCCGTTAGCCTCTGCACACATGTGCACATGGGGAGTGTGGATCTCACACACATATGCATATGCATATATCACATGCATATGTGTGCACATGCACATACACACAAGTTAATGGGAGGCATGAGTGACCTGGTGCTTTTAGATTTTCTATCTTTTTGGTTGCAGTTAAATTTTGAAAAATGACAGCCTGATAAGATTTTAGCCCATCATTGCTTCAATAGAAGTGAAATTTTCAGACATTATGCAATATTTCTCATTGTTTTTCTTTGTGGGAAGATTGATCTGAAATAATCTAGCTTGCTACCATTGGAAATCAGAGGGTAGACTTTGGATTTCTTTGTTGTTTTATTTTTATTGTTTTATTTGACAGAGAAAGAGGGAGGGAGGGAGGGAAAGAGAGAGAGAGAGAGAGAGAGAGAGAGAGAGAGAGAGAGAACGGGCATGTCAGGTCCTCCAGCCACTGCAAAGGAACTCCAGACACATGCGCCCCCTTGTGCATCTGGCTAACGTGGGTCCTGGAGAATCGAACCAGGGTCCTTTGACTTTGCGGGCAAATGCCTTAACTGCTAAGCCATGCCTCCAGCCCCAGACTTTGGATTTCTAAGATAAACATTTCAAAATCATAAACAATAGCAGACTGTCACACAAAAACTTTTGGCCCAGCACACCACATCTTGCAGATACTCTATTTCTCCTCCAAGAATAATAATAATAAGAAACCCTGACATGCCTTTCCTGGAGGGTTACTTTGAAGATTATATTAGACAATAAAATTGCTAAGTGCCACAGGTGCTCAGTGAAGGTTTTATTAAGTCTGAAATAAAAGCAAGACCTAAAAACTTAATTTTTCCATTCAGGGTTCATGCTAAAGGTAATCACTATAGAGTGAAAAAAAAAAATGACTTGCCACATGGCTGAAGGAATCATTAGGAACACCTCCACCCCTTGGCCTTTGGGATGCTTCAATCAGGAAGGATCAGGATGAGCCTTCTGAGCGCTTGTAGAATGTCAGGCCCTGAGGAAAAGTTGGGCTGAAGTGCTTAGGGGATTAAAATAAATAAAATGCTTCACAAGAGATTACGATGCAAGCATCCATTTGATTTAATGGTTACAGAAGGTTAATACACATCCTAGGCAGGCCGCCAGATGCACTCAGCTGGTTTGCAGCTGGCAGGATTATGTTGAGGGGTGATGGTGTCATTTGGGCAATTCTGGCCTAGTTCAGATGGTGAAATAAGTGGATGGGGGAGCAGTGAGTGAGGAAGGGGTGAGGCTGGAACACGTGGGCAGAATTCCGATCACAGAGGGGATATTGGGAGGCAAAGAAGGAAATTTGAGTTTCATTGTAGGTATGATGAGGAGCTATTGCAATCTTGGGAGCAATCAATGAATGTTTGGTGGAGGTTATGATGTTAGATGAAGGGAGCCAGGAGCAGAGAGACAAACACCACATGAGAACCTTAGATGAGTTGATCTTGTGGAGTAGCGAGTAGGTGGAATGATGGTTATCAGAGGACAGGGATGGGAGTGGGATTAGTAAATGGGTATAAAGTTGCACTTATGTAGGAAATATAAGTTCTGTATAATATTCAGTATGGAGACTATAGTTAGCAATGTTGTGTGCTTCAAAATAACTAGAAGAAAGGACTTTGAATATTATCATGACAAGAGAAATGACAAATGAAAAGCTCAGTATGGTGGCTCACAAATACTTGGAAGGCGAGATAGGAGGATGGCTGTGAGTTTGAGACCCGCCTGGGCTAAGGAGTGAGTTCCAAGTCAGCTTGGGCTAGAGTGAGAACTTGTCTCTAAAATAAAATAAAATAAAAAAGATAACTATTGGAGGGGACAGTTATGCTAAATTCCTTAATTTGATCATTACATAGTAAACATGTATTGAAACAATTTGCACAAATATTTAGTATCAATTAAAATATGATTTAAAGCCAGGCGTGGTGGCGCACACCTTTAATTCCAGCACTGGGGAGGCAGAGGTAGGAGGATTGCTGTGAGTTTGAGGTTACCCTGAGACTACAGAGTGAATTCCAGGTCAGCCTGGACCAGAGTGAGGCCCTACCTCAAAAAACCAAAATAATAATAATAATAATAAATAAATAAAAATAATAAAATATGATTTAAGAGCCAATGAAAATTTCATATAGAATGAGTAAAATTATTCATGAAATGTACACAGTTATTCAGGAAATGCACAGTTCTTGGCACAAATTAGGTGTTCCAAAATTATGATCATTATTGTTCTTTTTTTTTTTTCATTGTTCTTAGTATGGAAGAAGCCACACATCTAGAGAGATGGCTCAGTGATTAAAGGCACTTGCTTGCAAAGTTTGCTGGCCTGGAGTCCGTTCCTCAGTATCTATGTAAAGTCAGATGCACAAAATGGTGCATGCATCTGGAATTCATTTGCAGTAGCAAGAGACCCTGGCATGTACACACACACACACACACACACACACACACACACACACACACATATGCACATGCACACATGCAAATAAAATGAATAAATAGACAAGCAAATAAACAAAAGAAGTCATACATACACACACACACACACACAGATAAGTGGATAAATAAGCAAACTGTGGTATGATGAGTACTTTACAGCAGCAAAAAAGAATGAACTACTATTATTATATTATATAATTTATATATTATCCTGAGTGAAAGACTCCAGCCAGCCAGGAGCAAGGCCATACTGTGTGGCTTCATAGAGTGAAGGCAAATCATCCACACAGACATAAAACAGCTCAGTGCCTAGGACAGGGATGGTGCCTGCAAAGGGACAAAAAGGTACTTTCTGATGGGAATGCATGATGGCTTGCTGCTGCTGTGAAATCCATGAAATCTATCAATCTGTACATTTAAATATATTGATTTTATTTTGTGTACAAGTCATAACTGAGTTAAGTTTTTTTAAAACTCATCAGCAGGTATATGAGAACTATATTCTGAGCAAACATGAGTTCAAGGTTAAGGAGACAATGTATGTCTAGATATTCATGTCATGAGTTATTGAAGTCAAATTGGCCTTTGAGCCCTTAGGTCTGTAAAAACGGGAAAGAAATGTGGCCACATGCATGCATTCTTTAGATGAATAATGTGGAGGAGTGCTCTGTGGAGTAGGTGGCCCTGCTTTTGCTTAAATATAGGATGCTCTTCATTAGTGAGGTGATAAACATCCTGTCTAGGGTGCCCTTGTGACCAGACAGGGCTAGTCTTTCAACATGAGTCCATAATATGCACACATCCTCTTTGTGCTGTCCCATGAGCTGGAAAACCAGCCAGCAAGACTTCTGTTCTACCTAGGAGCCATTAAGCACAAGGTTTAATTTGGAGGTACCCAAAACAACATCAGTTGAGATTTTTGTTGAAGTCTTCTATAACCTGGATTTTCTAAACCCATCACTATTGACATTTTGGCCCAGCAATTCTTTTTAAAAATATATTATTTTTTAGTATTTTAACTTATTTGAAAGAGACAGTAAGGCAGAGAGAGAGAGAGAGAGAGAGAGAGAGAGAGAGAGAGAGAGAATGGGTGTACCAGGGCCTCTAGCTGCTGCAAACGAGCTCCAGATGCATGCGCCATCTTGTGCATCTGGCTTATGTGGGTCCTGGGGAACCGAACTTGGGTCCTTTGGATTTTCAGGCAAGCACCTTAACCACTAAGCAATCTTTCCAGCCCCTAAACAATTCCTTATTGCTGGGAAAGTTGTCCTCTGTGTTATAGAAAGTTTAGGAAGATGCCTGGCCTCTACCCAGTAGGTGCCAGCCACCTGTAACCCCATTGGGACAATTCAATATTTTTGTAGGCACAAATATGTGTTCTTTACTGAAGATATCTTCTCTTCTTGCCTCTCCCTTTTGCCATCTAACTTCTATGAAATATTCAAAGCCTAATCTGGAAATTGCTTCTTTTGAAGGTTGCTTTGTATTATAAACCCTTTGACACTGTTTAATTTTATAATCATGAGCAAGCATGATTTTGGTTTGCACAACTATAACCAAAAGTTGCTCTTTTAAAAAGCAAGTAATTCAACCAGTCATTGGGCAAATGAAATGAGCAGACATTTCTTTAAAAGATGAGTGCAAATTACCAACAAATCTGTGAAGCAGTGGTCCACAGCCTTAGCCATTAGGGAATTGTAAATCCACAGGACATTGAGATTCTATGTCATTCTGGTTGGAATGGACATCACTAGAAACGACAGACAAACAATGCTGGCGAGGGTAGGGAGCCAGAGGAATCCTCCCCCTCTGCTGGTGGGAAAATAAACCAGTGCAGCCACTAAAGAAATCAGTATGGAGGTTCCACAAAACAGCTAAAAATAAAACTACCATATGATTCAACTATTCCAGTCCTGGGACTATTTCCAAAGGTCTAAGTTGTTTCAATACATGTTGAATGTGTAATGGCCAAATTAGGAAAGAGAACACGTTTGCCACCTCCAACCTTTGTCATTTCTTTGTGGTGAGAATGTTCCAAGCTCTCTTTTCTAGTTTTGTCATGTACTGTTGAGACACCTGCATATTCACGTGTATTGTGACGCTGTTCACCGCAGCCAAATTATGGAAGTAATGTAGGTGTCCATAAACAGATAAATAAACAACAACAATGTGGCACACACATACCCTGGAGTCTGATTCAGGCACAATGAAGAACAAAATTATGCCATTTGCAGGACAATGAGTATATCTGGAAATCATCATATTTGATGAACTTATCATTAAATGAAATCAACTAGGTTCAGAAAGATAAATGCTGCATGTGTGGAACCTACATTTCTCGTGTGTGTCTGTGTGTGTGTGTGTGTGTGTGTGTGTGTACATACTGTGATGGTTTATGTCGACAGTCCACTTGGCAAAACCTAAACAGCCTTTAGGGATTATGCAGAGTTGGTTAGCTTCTGTGCACATCTGTGAGGATTATCTTGATCAGGCTCATTAAGGTGGGAAGACCTACCTTAACTATGGGTGGCATCCTTCCACGGGCTGGTGTCCTGGACTGTATAAAAGGGAGAGAGGTGGCCGAGCAGCGGCGCTCATCACTCTGCTTCCTGCCTGATGAGCTGGATTCCTCCTGTTCCTGCCGTGCTTTCCCTGCCATTATGAACGCTACCCTCTGGAACTGTAAGCCAAATTATTTAATCCCCTTCCCTTCCATTAATTGCTTCTGGTTGAGTATTCTGTCCCAGCAACCAGAAAGCAATTGAAGCATGCGCATACATACTCCCCACATATTGACATGAAGGCAGAAAGGAGACGTTTGGGAAGAGTAAGGAACTAGCAGGAGGGGGATAAAAGAGGCGAATAGCTGCACACATGGACCAAGGACCAGCTCAGACCGTGGCTCTGAGGAGGCCTTTGGAAGGACATGGGACATTCTCTGTTTACCTGTGGGCACATCACATATGACACAAAGTTGGCAGCTGTGTGCAGTCAGTTGGGGGCGGGTGCTCTACGGTGTCAGTTATTTACTCTGTCCAAATGCAGACCGGAGTGAGTTCTTTGGGCTTCTTTTGGCCTCTGTTCCCTAGAGGCATTGGTTATGATGACTGCTTGGGACGACAGGAGAATTTCAATAATAAATCATACTTTTGTCTGATGAGTCATCGCTGAAACATGAGTTAGAATGAAGAGAACATTTGTTTTCTCTCTGCAGCATCCAGAGCTAATGTATGTCGACTAAAGTTCCAGCCTACTCATGGGAAAAAAAATGACCTCAGCTTGGACGAGAGCAAGTGGACCCAGAAAAGTGGACAGCCGGGGGCTGTACTTGTCAGAGATTAAATTTGATGGTGAAGGGGCATTCCATCCATCATCCTGAGAAAATACGTTGGAATTACCAAGAGTAAACACTCCTGCTGGTGACCTGGGGCAAGGCATTCTTGAGGTCTGAAGAGGATAAAGGTCAGTTGGCCTTTGCAGATCTGTCTAGAGTGTGGGCATGGTCTACACATCCTGGGTCGATCCTGCTCTGGGACCATATCTTGGTGAACTGTCGGTAAGTATGTCCCTTAACTTCCTCCACCCAAACAGGCAGCAGCTAGGCTAGTGTGCCCAAATTGGATCCTATTTGCTTTGCAGGGGGCACAATTTCTTGCCATGAGAAACTGCCCAAATATTGCACATTTTTCAGCCCCTGTTAAAAGCTAGCAACACTTCCCCCAGAATAATTATGACCACCTAATATATTCCCTCCCTCTAAGTTTTCAAATACCTCCTGGGCAGCAGAATACTTCTCTGACCTGGGCTGGTTCACCCCTCCTTAGGAAACCTGCTAGCTCTTGCTCCTGAGTGGTCACTATTTTGATTCCAAACTTAGTACAGACACGGGATCTTCATAGTGCACTATAGTCCAGAACTCCTGGATACAAATGATTCTCCTGCCTCATCCTCTCAAGTAACTTGGACTATAGGATGTTCCACCATGCCCAGCAGTGGCACTTCTCAGGTAGGGTCTGCATAAGGAAAGGACCATATAGATTTGAATGGAAGAATATAAAAGTGCTGAATTTTTCTTTTGGTGTGTGTGTCTGTCCCCATATGTGTGCATGCGAGAATCTTCCCTTTAAATTTTCAAAGCCTCAGTACTCACTCAGTTGGATTACATTTATATATAGATCTGAGGTCAGTCAGTTTGACCCAAATCCACACATCAAATCTGTATAGCCACCTGGTTTGTAAATACATTTCCAGACATTCTCAGCCATGTTTATTTTCTGTGTCTGCCTTCATGGTACACTGGCAGAGCTGAGTAGCCATGGTAGAGAGCATGAGACCCACAGAGCAGAGAGCATCTTCTAGCTGGTTCTTCTGAGCAAAAGTTTAATAGGGACTAGAGTTTTAAAAAAATCATGAGGCTGACCCAAATGGATAAAGATTCTCTCACTCTGGAATGGAGAGAAGGATGGGAAGAAAGAAGGACCAAGATGTCAGCCTGTCTCCAAGACTGGGGTCAGCCCTGAATATCATGCCTCACAGGGGTGTATGATCTGGGGGAGATGTGGAGATGAAAGAGCCCAGAAGTAGAGCAGTCAGCAGCAGAGGGAGATTGGAGCCTGAGATACTGATGTCCCACAGAATCCTCAACTGGCTAAGAGAACTTGTTGTAACCTATAGAATAGCTTCAGAATGGATTTACGGAAAGGGGTCTACAGCAGATTCATCGAGCGCCCATGTCCCCATTGTTGTGTGGGGACTATAGGATGATCCCTTGCGTATCATGAAGGTAGAAGAAGAAACTTCTCCAAGATCCATGCAGCTGTGGAGGAGCCATGTGGAGAGGGATGATCAGACCTGCTATTCGCAGACAAGCAGATACAAGATCGATTAGGGATGTCTCCCTGGCATCTTGACCCATTGCTGGAGTCAGATTCACACTCACTCACTCCTTCCAACCTCTGAGTCTCTGGAACCAGCCATGGGGTAATAATTTCCTCCTGGCAGTGCCTGTCTGTTCCGTCCCTTCACAGAAGGCCTGTCTTTGAGATTTTGAGCTCTAGAATACCTTCTGGCATTTTCTGCTCAGTGAGTCCATCCATTCCTATTTATTTCAGAGGAGTAAAAAAAAAAAAATACATAAATTGCAAAAGACCTTGTGCAATTTTTTTTATTTTTATTTTTGGTGGGAAGGCACATGCTTGGCCAGGGATTCCTTTGGTTGCCTGTGCAGAAGACAGGAGGGGGAGCTCCAAGGTATTGCTTTTGCTGCATAGCTCACATCACTCTGGCAGGCTTGGGAATGGCAGAACAGGGGGCCTGGGCTGGAGGTAGTTGGTAGGCTGGGCTCTGGTGACCATAGGTGTGGATGGATAGAAAAAGTCTGGGCTTTAGGACACAGTACACAGAGATGAAGTTTATCTAGCTTCCAGCATAGCATTAAAGAGCCAGCAGGTTTTGCCACGAACTGCAGTCAGTGTAGATCCAGTGGAAGGTCCGTTCCCTGGAGATGCACGCTGTATCAGTCCTGTATCCTGCGTCAGTGGTTGTCCTGGAGCATTGGTCCACTTCAGGAGACTGGTGAGTGTTAAGTGGGGTCCAAGGCCCCAACAATCTGGGGATAAAAAGGAAGGACTCACATATCAGAAAAGTTTTAAGTTTTTGAATCAGAAATGCCTACCAGAATCTTTTTTTTTTTAAAAAACAATGCTTTTTGGAGGCTGGGAAGATGGCCCAGTTGGTTAAAGGCGTTTGCTTGCAAATCTTGCCAGCCCCGGTTCAATATTATAGTACCCACATAAAATAGGTGCACAGAGTGGCACACGTACCTGGAGTTTGTTTGCAGTGGCAAGAGGCCCTGGTAAGACCATACACACACACACGCACACACACACACACACACACACACACACACACACACTTTCTCTTTCTCACAAGTAAATAATTAAAAAATAATTTTTTGCTTGTGTGCATGTAATGTGGTGTGTATGGTGTAATGTGTGTAATGTATGCACGTGTATGTGCCCTTGTGGCACCTAATGCGCATGCCTGTGGCTGGGGGGTGATCATCCCTTAGTGGCAGGAGCAGAATCTTGGGTGCCTCACTGTATTTCTCTTTTGCCCATTCTTATTTGAGCCGAAGTCTCTTCTGTTTTTCATGAGCCTGGGTGATTCCCTGGTCTCTGCTCCACTTTGCAGGCCCAAGGTGACAGGCGCATGTAGCCACGCCCAGCTGTTTACATGGAATCTGAAGATTTGACCTCAGGTGGTTTCAGCCCCGCCCGCCTTTCAGGCTCTCATGCTTGTGCAGGAAGCACACTTAGCAACTGCTGAGCCATCTCTCCAGCCCTCCTGTTAGAATCTTAATCCCTCCTGTTCCAAGATGTATGCGATTTGACAAGTTGTGTCATTTCTATGCACCTTGGATTTCTCAAGTCTATGATGGGAAGAAGTGCCTTGACCACAGAGGGCGCACTAATCATGACTGGCCGTGATGCGTGGAAAGCAAGGGCGCATTGTGGAGGCCGGCACTTAGCTCTCTATCCTTGCAGCTGCTTGTAGGAGAGCGTTGTAGAATGAGCCTCAGAATGAATGGGTGATAATGATCACAGCAAGTCTCTTGGAAATCATAGTGTGATGGGGACTGAGGGCGTTTGCATGGGATCCCCTGAGATGTACCGTGCCCACTCTTACAGTAGCACTGTGGCTAGGCGAGAGGGATCCTGTGCTTGGGATATCCTGGAGGACCAGCTGAGTCTCTGGAACGCTTCCCTGTGGACTCCACTAGACAATGCGATGGCCAGGAAAGATGCCCATGTGAGCTTAAGTCTGCAGAGAAGGCCAGTATGAGCATTGGGAAGTAAATATTAGGAGTTCATGTTTAGAAAATCCTATCTGTTTGCATTTCGTTTATTCTTTCAAGAAATCATCAGAGAGAATCACTTGAGTACATTAAGCCCTTCACATGGAGATGCTTTTGAGTGTTTCACATTCATTTATCTTTTCATTTATGCTTCTGTTTAGAGAAATTTGCAATGTAGATACTCTGTGTCACACTTGTAAAGAGGCGGGAAACACGGAAGTGGATGGACAGAGCACTGGCTCCTGGGAGGGTGGGTCAGGATCTGGTAAAGGAATGGATAGCTATAGCACACTCCTCGGGGACACTCTCCTGGACTTGCGTAGCCACCTCTGTCACAGAGCCATGTGACATGGACTGCCACCTCATCTGGCTAGCCTCAGCTCTCTCCTGAGATTGTTGTGAGCATTGAGCGTAAGTGCTTAAGCGATGTCTGAGCAACGTTAAGCTCTCAGTAAACGTAAGAAATAGGATGATGTTGGTGAAGATGGTGCAAGATGACAGTGACAGAGATGATGACGGTGGTCAGTGATGGTAGTGATGGTGATGATGAGGGTGATCACGGGGGTGCAGTACTAAGTTACAGCATGCTGTCTTTCTTAGAGGATGCATAAGTGACTGCCAAACGGACAGGGCAGAAGGGGCCGTCTTGGCAATGGGAACAGGGGATACAAAACTGCGCAGGCATTATGTGACTGTAATAATTAATTTAGAACAGCTTTCCTAACTCAGCCACGGCTTCCCTCGACTGCAAAAACCTTTAAATTGGGACCTTTCAGGCTGAGCATCGCTTACACAATCCCCCACAAAGAGAAAGATTTCTGACAGCTCCGTTCCCACATAGTTTAAAGCTCGCCTGCTGTTCTTCTCTTGGACTGGGAAGGGGAACCAGCCTTTAGTACATCCTTACACTGGAATAGTTAGAGGCTGTACAAGATTTGCAGATATTTTCATCCTATCTTTCATGATACACCCAGTGTGCCACCTGCCTCTGTTTGTTGAAAGGAAAGACAGATTTGAAAGAAAGCGGGTTGAAATGAGAGAAGGAAAGTCGTCGAGTGTATTTATCACCCAAGGGCACATTGCTGAGATACTGGCGTCAGTCCTAGGGGTGTGTCAGGAGCTCTCGGCCTCACGGACACTTCTACATTTGTTGAGCTCTCTGGAAGCTGTGGTAAGAGGGCGACTCTACTTCATACTGAAAATGGGGAAACAGAAGCACGCGACCTAAGTACACGCAGCCACTGCATAGAAAAAAGAAATAAACACAGACTCACCTCTGTCGTAGCTACCCTCTTGTTGCTGGAACAAAACACCCAGCCAAAAAGCAGCTTATGTGAGGAGAGGGTTTCTTTCAGCTTACAGTCTTGAGGGGAAGTCTCATCATGGTGGGGGAAGCACGGTGTGAGCAGACAACTGAACATCACCTCTCTGAGTGGAAGTAGTCTCCTGCACCGGGCTCGAGGCTGACCCGATAAACCTCAGGGTTCGTCCCCAGTGACATGCCTCCTCCCCCTCCCAGGTTGCTACCAGCTGGTGGGAATCAAGTATTCACAACACATGAGGCTATGAGGGACATTGCTAGTCTGGATGTAAATCAAATTATTCTGTACAGTTATCGTATTACTTCATTAATAGTTTCTGTAAGCTCCAGTCTTGTGCATACAAGGAAGACTATAACCAGCCTGTTCTCGTGTGTCAACCAAGGCAGGTGCACAACAGCGTGGCTCCATACTTCAGCCTTCTGTGGGTGCCTCACATACAGATTTTCTTGTTCACTAAATCTGCTTGTCTAATTCCACCTGCTAACTGGGTGCTGTCAGGGAAGGCTTAAAGCCACAAGATGGCAGAGGAAGGCAATGCGTGTAGCTCGTCTTCTGGGTCACCGCATGAAAATGGTTAAATTTGAGTTTTTGTGTGCCAACAAACTATAAATCTTCCCAAGTGGGAAGCGAAGGTGGGTCTTGAACTTGAGTCAGATTGGCCTGTGGTCTAAGTCACTCTGTTGAACTGTTTGCTTTTGCATCATGATTTCTGAGTTTCTGAAGCCATCACATGAAAATTCAAGCAATGAAAGGGTGAAAAATTATCAGATATCTTCTGTGTTGGCAATATTTCAAGACCATTCTTGTCTAATCTTTTTTTTTTCCCCTCCCTCTCAAGGTAGAGTCTCACTCTAGCCCAAGCTGACCTGGCACTCACTCTGTAGTCTGAGGCTGGCCTCCTCAAACTCACAGTGATCCTCCTATGTCTACCTCCTAGGTGCTGGAATTAGAGGTGTGTCCCATCATGCCCGCCTTAAAGTTTTTGTTTATTTATTTATTTGAGAGAGAGGAAGAGAGAGAGAGAGAGAGAGAGAGAGAATGGGCATGTCAGGGCCTCTAGTCACTGCAAGTGAACTTCAGACATATGTGCCACCTTCTGCATCTGGCTTATGTGGGGAATGGGGAATCGAATCTGAGTCGTTAGGCTTCACAGGCAAGTTTCTTAACTGTTAAGCCATCTCTTCAGCCCGTGTTTGTTTAATCTTTAGTGAGATAAAGTACTACGGAAGATTGGGAGATGGTTCAGTGCAAAAAAGGTATTTACACAAATTGACGACTGGGGTTTGGGTCCTCATAAAATCCAGGTGTACTGTTGCACACCCATAATCCCAGCACTGGGGAGATGGAGACAGGAGGATCCCTGGGGCTTGTTGGCTAGCTAGTCTAGCTGGATCAGTGAGCTCCAGGTTAAGTTTATCCGTGCTGGATGCAGGTGCTTCAGATAATGCTCCCTAGATACTTTTGAGACCTAAGGATTGATCTCTGAGGGGCCAAAAAGTACGGGGATGGGTGAACATCCAGAGTATAGGGTGCATGTGGTGTTTTGAATTTAAAATGACCCCATAGCTTCGTGTGCTTGTGATTCAGCCTTAAACTTGATCCCTAGCTGGTGGAGCCTTGCAAGAGGAGGTGTGCCACTGGGGTGGGCTTTGGGATTTTATAAGTCAGCCCCCTTGCCAGTGTGATGTAGCTCATCCTGATTTTTTTTTTCCTCCTAGCTGATGTGACGAGATACAACACCCTGATGTCTGCTCTGCCACACTTTCCCTGCCATGATGAAGCTTCCCCTTGAAACTATAAGCCAAAACAAACCCTTTCCTTCCCTAAGCCACTTCAGGCTGGGTGTTTTGTCCTAGCTGATTGTGACAGTGCATGAGATACAGAGGTCATAGTAAAGGAAGGAAATTTGTGGGAAGTTGCATGGAACCTAGAATGCCTTGCTAGCAGATTGTATTTTAATCCAAAGGGGAGAGAGAGAGAGAGAGAGAGAGAGAGAGAGAGAGAGAGACTGAAGGCAATTTAAATAGGACAGACCTGGACAAATAATTTGTTGGGAACTTGAAAGAAAAGAGCAGTTCATTTGGAGCAAGGAAGAAATAGCTAATAGGCAAAGTGGGCCTGGAGAGGTTAAGGGTTGGAAACATCTTGTTAATTTTGAGAGTAAGGGCCAAAGCAGTTTAGTAGAGATGGGTGTGCATTCCGCAGTGGGCATGGGGCGGGCAGCATTTTGCCCTTTCCTTGAACATGGCACCCTCGCTGCTCCATGTACTTGTTTAATGAGAAACTGCAAAGAGGTTGCCAGAAATCCTCTGAAAAAGCCAATAATGTAATTTCTATCTTTTTTTTTTTGTTGTTGTTTTGTTTTTTTGAGGTAGGGTTTCACTGTAGCTCAGGCTGACCTGGAATTCATTCTGTAGTCTCAGGGTGGCCTCGAACTCACGGCAATCCTCCTACCTCTGCCTCCTGAGTGCTGGGATTAAAGGTGTGCACCACCATGCCCAGCTTCTATAATTTTTTTTAAATGTTCTGAAGTCTTTTAGAGGAAGGAAGAAGTAAAAGTCAGGTTTTTGGTTCTCTTTATCTCTGTAAACCCTTTGAAAACCCTCACATTTGATTTATCTAGTCCCCAAAGACAGAGGGTTATTTGTTTTATTTTAATTTTGTAACAGGGTTCCACTGTGTTACTCAGGCTGGTCTCCAATATGCAATCTCGAGCTTTCCTTCTATGCCAGCATCCAAGAAGCTGGGGATACAGGCGTAACCCACTGCCCTTGGCCCAGAGAGAGCTTTTCATGGACACCAGGAGTAGAGCAGTTGTGTTAGCCGCATGCTGAAAGCTGGGGGTTTCCTTGCGCTTGTTAGGTGCCAATTACTGACCTCAGTCTCGGTCTCACTTGGGCAGGAGCAAGCAGGGCAGTGAGCTGGCAGTCCTGTCCCCAGAGAGCTCAAACCCAGGACTCTGGTTGGACTGGGCAGGCCTTCTCTGCAGTTGGCAAAACCATAGCACCAAAAAGGAGTTGGCATGTGGTTTAAGGGGACAACTTCAGGGTAGGACAAGAGATGTGGAAATAAGTCACGGACACAAGCTGGGAGACATTACCAAGAGGCATAGAACACTGGAGCAGAGCCACAGAAGTTGAGGAGAGATTACAAGGCTCAGAGTGCAGCGGGCTCAGTCAGAGGTTCACACTGGGTATCTTGGACTGCGTGAGAGCCATGCAGGCTCATCTTCAAGGGGCCTAGGCTTGGTGGCTGCATTGCCCAATTTCTGCTGTGTAGAAACCACCACAAATGCAATGCTGAATATAATTACACTCATGTATCACTTAACAATGGGGTTAAACATTCTGAGAAATGCGCCATTGGGCAATTTTGTCATTGTGTGAACATCATAGAATGTACTCACACAAACCTGGATGAACTTTGGGGAACATATTAAAATTATATCCTATGGTGGGCTGGAGAGATATCTCAGTGGTTAAGGCACTTGCCTGTAAAGCCAAATGACCTAGGTTCAGTTCCCTGGTACCCACATAAAACCAGATGCACAAAGTGGTGCAACCATCTGGAGTTTGTTTACAATGGCTGGAGGCCCTAGTGTGTCCATTCTCTCTGTGTTTCTCTGCTTACAAATAAATAAATAAAGTTTAAAAAATATATCCCATGGATGGAAATCTGGATGCCATCCTCAGGACAATGGAGTCGAGACATGGTCTGATATATATTTGGTTTTTCAAGGTAGAGTCTCACTCTAGCCCAGGCTGACCTGGAACTCTGTAGTCTCAGACTATCCTTGAACTAATGGCAAGTATTCTATCTCTACCTCCCTAGTGCTAGGATTATAGGTGTGAGCCACTACTCCTGGCCCGATTTGTAATTTTAAAGACAAGAACTCAGTTTCAAATAATTATTTTTTTGAGGTAGGATTCACTCTAGCCCAGGCTGACCTGGAATTCACTATGCAGTCTCAGAGTAGCCTTGAACTCACAGTAATTCTCCTACCTCTGCCTTCCAGTGCTGGGATTAAAGGCATGTGTCACCAAGCCTGGCTTGAATTGATTTTTTTTTTTTTTCCGAGGTAGGGTTTCACTCTAGCCCAGGCTGACCTGAAATTCACTATTTAATCTCAGGGTGGCCTCGAACTCATGGCGATCCTCCACCTCTGCCTCCCAAGTGCTGGGATGAAAGGTGTGTGCCACCATGCCCAGCTTGAATTGATTTTTGTACAGGCTGAGTGAGAGGGAAGCTTCATTCTACTTGTGACTATCTGATTTTTCCAGGACCATGTTTTGAAGAGGTTATCTTTTCTGTTATGTATATTTTTGGAGCCTTTCTAAAATCAGGTGGTTGTAAGCAGTGTGGGCTTATTTCTGGATTCTCTATTCTATTCCAATTGCCCACATGTCTATTTTTCGTGCTGTACCATGCTCTTCTTGCCCCGTGGCTCTGTAGTGTAATGTGAGGTTAGGTGTTGTGGTGCCTCCAGCATTCCTTAGCGTGATTAGGATTGCACTGGCTACTTGGGGTCTTTAGTTCTCTCTATGAAGACCCCAAGCTTTGAAACTGCTAGAGGAAAGCACAGGGGAAGCATTTCAAGTTACATGCATTGGCAAAGACTTCTGAAGGACTTCCATAGCTCAGAAAATAATAGTAAAAATTGGCAATCAGGACTGCATGAAGTAAAAAAAAAGTGTCTTTATAACAAAAGGAACAGTGAACTAAACAAAGAAATAGCCTACAGAATGGGAGGGAATCTTTGCCCATTATACATCTGGTGGGGGATTACTATCAACAATATATAAAGAACTCAAAAAATCAAAATCAGTACTGGAGAGATGGCTTAGCAATTAAGGCTCTTGCCTATAAAGCCAAAGGACCCAGGTTCAATTCCCTAAGTCCCACATGAGCCAGATGCACAAGGTGGCCCATGTATCTAGAGTTCATTTGCAGTGGCTGGATGCCCTGGCATGCTCATTCTCTCTCTTTCTCTCTACCTGCCTCTTTCCCTCTTTCTCTCTCTAATAAATAAATAAATAAAAATAAAATATTTAAAAAAAGAAAAAAATTAAAATCAAAACTCCCACACAAAATTAATAAGTTGGCAAATGCAATGAATAAATATTTCTCCAAAGATGAATTACTAATAACTAAAATTATATGAAAAAAAATCAACAATCTTAGCCATCTGGTAAATACATATCAAAACTGCATTTAGATTTATCTCACCCTAGTCAGAATGGCATCATTAAGAAATCAACACATGCTGGTGAGGAGATGGGGGTGGGGGGAAGATCCCTTATACACAGCTAGTGGGAATATAAATTAGTCCAGTCAGCTTTGGAAGTCAGTGTGGGAATAAGCTATGAGAATGAACTGTGGGACTGAAATTTGGGAATGAACTGAGAATAAACTATGGGAAAGAACTGTGGGAATACTTTTTATGGATCTTCCAAATAAGTTTTTTCAGAGAATATTTCTGTGAGATGCTTTTTCTGCTATATTCCTGTTCTGTACTTGTGCCCTGAACCAAGTGCCTACAACCAAGTACATACCTTGATTAAAATAATGTAATAAGAGCCGGGCATGGTGGCACATGCCTTTAATTCCAGCACTTGGGAGGCAGAGGTAGGAGGATCACCATGAGTATGAGGCCACCCTGGGACTACATAGTGAATTCCAGGTCAGCCTGAGCTAGAGTGAGACCCTACCTTGAAAAAAAAAAAAAAGTAATACGATATCCTCTGTCTTTGCCCTGAAGAGCACTGATGACCAATATTGACAACAAATGTTAAGAGATGCCCGCTGAACTTAAGACATGCTCTTTGCCCTACTTTCCCAGTGACCTGGTTGTACTTTTGCTTCAGAAAAATGAGTGCATACATGAGCTTTATTAGCTACTATTGAAAGCAATGGATGTTGATAGTAACACGCAGACATTGTCCACAGACACTGAAAGCCTCAAGTTTGGCCAGACAGGCCAAATGACTGAACGAGTGCAATAGAGGCATGTCTGCTGCTGGGCGAAACCAGCTCCTTAATTGGACTGAAGGCCCACTCTATGGGAGGGAATACATGCCTGGTACTGAAAACCTAATGAAAAGCCTATGGCAGGGGAGGTCATTAGCCTTAGGGGTAAAAAGCCTGCTCTTGCCTGGAAATATGCATATATTATTCTCACCAAATTGCCCTGAAAGCACTACACTTAATGTTCATACTCATGTATTAATGCTACTCTCACTTCTGGTTAGAGAAGCTTCTCTTTACAGATGGCGATGACCACTGGGATGACCCATAAAGCAACATAGTGCTGAGAAGAAGGGACAGAGGAGTGTCCAGCCCTGAAACATCTCACACCCTCCAAGGCTCAGGGTCCATTGCGGAAGAGGTGGCAGAAAGAATGTAAGAGCCAAAAGAAGGGTACCACGCCTTACATACAACTGTCTGGACAGAAATTGGCTTCGATATCCATGACCTCACAGTGCCTAGCAATACCTACACAAGACCCTCATAATAAGAGAAAAAGATGATGACATCAAATTAAAAGAGAGACTAATGGAGAGAGGGAGGGGGTATGACGGAGAGCAGAGTTATGAAGGGGAAAGTGGGGGAGGGGAAGAAATACCATGGTTTGTTGTCTGTAAGTATAGAAGTTGTTAATAAATAAATATATATATAAACAAGTGAGAAACAAACAAACAAAAAAGAAATTGTCCACAGAAATGTTGAAAGCAACAGGTAGGCTTAGAGTGGTCACATCTGTAAATGGTGATCTGTGTGTGTGTGTGTGTGTGTGTGCGTGTGTGTGTGTGTGTGTGCGTGTGTGTGTGTGTGTGTGTGTGTGTGTGTGTGTGTGTGTGTGCTGAGTCAGCGAAGTTCACTGGTCCTGCCCCCAAATCCTTTCTTTTGAGCAAGTGTTTGAAGAATTTTTTAGAGTCAAGTCCTTTGTTCCTCACATAATGCTGATTTCTCAATAAAAACCAGAGTGCTTGTCCGCAGAAGCAGCACTCCAGGGACATCAGAAACGGTGGTAACAGCAGAAGCAGTGGGTCCCCTCAGTTTAAATGAATCCACGAGTTAGCTTTCCTTCTCTCAGGC
Source organism: Dipus sagitta (assembly GCA_036346955.1). Taxonomy (NCBI): domain Eukaryota; kingdom Metazoa; phylum Chordata; class Mammalia; order Rodentia; family Dipodidae; genus Dipus; species Dipus sagitta. The sequence goes on along the minus strand of CM070777.1, from coordinate 41,802,172 downwards.
TCTGCTCTAAAAGGTGGCTGGCCCACTCCTGAGTAACTGTATTCAAAGTCAGTTTATATAATTCCAGGACATGGCCTCAATTGTGCAAGTCTGTATGGAGGTTCCTTAAAAGCCTGAAAATAGAGTCATTCTATGTTCTACTTTTACCACTCCTGGGCATATACCCAAAGAGATCCTAGTCAGTATCCTATATAGGTACCTGTCTGGGCTGGAGGGATGGCTTAGTGGTTAAGGCGTTTGCCTGCAAAGCCAAAGGACTCAGGTTAAATTCCCCAGGACCCACATTAGCCAGATGCACAAGGTGGCGCATGAGTCTGGAGTTCGTTTGCAGTGGCTGAAGCCCTGGAGTGCCCATTCTCTCCCTCCCCCCTCTTTCTCCCCCTTTTTCTCTGTCAAATAAATAAAAAAAAAATAGGTACCTGTCCACCCCTGTTTTATATTGTAGCAGCATTCATAATAGTCAAGTTATGGAATTAGCCCAAGTATCTATCAATAGAGGAATAAATGAGGAAACATGTGATAGACACACTTCGAGTTCTCACTCACCTTTTCACTGTCATGAGAAAAGCATACCTTCATGAGTAGCCCATGCTAGGGTGGGCTTTTTGGTGATGCCTTTGAGCCATCCAATGCTCCTGAAAGTAACCCCTATAAAATCAGTGAGATCACCTAGCTAGATTTGGGTAGAATCATTCCCTTACCCTATTGTTGGTGCTGCATCTGGGATGAATAGACATTTCTTCACATTTCCAGGCAAATTTAACATGACACAAAGCCCCCCACATTTTTTTTGAATGGCAGGTTTGGGAGATGCAAGCACATAGATTCTGATGTCTGAAAGAACATTGTAGACTAAACAATTTCAGTAGAGAGCAGGGCTGGGGAAATGGCTCAGGGGATAAAAGTGCTTGCAACACAAGCATGAGAGCCTGAGAGCACTGCCCGAGTTCGAATCCTAGCATAGAAAGCTGAGTGTGAACACACATGCCTGTGACTCCAGTCTTGAGGGAGACAGAGACGGAGACGGGAGAATCACTGGGGCTCACTGGTCAGCCAGTCTGACCACCACCGCCAACAACAGTAACAAAAACAAACTTAGCAGCACCAGGTTCAGTGAGAGACTGTTTCAAGGAAACAACACAGATGAGCAACAAAAGACATGTGGTATTCTCTGGCCTCTGCATATGTGTACATGCGTGGCCACATCTGCATATACAGATGTGCATACTTTATACACACACACACACACACACACTATGCTACACCACACATACTATACATATACATGCCCAAATAGAGAGAGATGGAAGAAGAGAGAGAGAGAGAGAGAGAGAGAGAGAGAGAGAGAGAGAGAGAGGAGTCAACACAATGAACGACCAATAAATTTTCTGTAGGGAAAAGCAACACTGGTGAGGTCAGGGCGATGTTCAGCCCGATGGGCAGAACTAACCTTGGGATGAAGCAACGAGACTCATGTCAGCAGTCTGTTTGGTGGATGTGTCCCCCAGAGGGTTTGGTTGGGTGTCACAGTGTTTTTTTTCTTTTTTAATAGTGAGCCACCACTTGCTCCTCTGGAGATTGCACAGAAAAGTCAGGATTCCTTAGGGCTGGGAAGATGTTTCAGTGGAGAAATCACTTGGTGCATGAGTGTGAGGACCTGAGTTCAGCTGTCTAGCACACAGGTGTAGCCAGGTGGGTGTGGTGGCACCCCTGTAACCCTCGCACCTGGGAGGTGGAGACAGGGGATCCTCGGGGTCAAGCTGGCTAGCTAGATTAGTTAAATTGGCGAGCTCTGGGCTCAGATGAGCGCTCCGGTCTCTGTTAAGTAAGGTGGAGAGCGACAGAGGAAGCTCAGTCCTCTGGCCTCCACACACACGTGTACACATGCACCCACATACCCACACACTGTGCGTGCCCACACATATGCAAATACACATATATAAATACACATATATACACACTGCACACACTCAAATCCCCAGTTTCTCTTGAAAAATCAAAATACCTAGTCATCACTAAGCAACCTCTCCCTGCCCTGGGAGGCATTTCTTTTTTTAAGCTGACACTGAGCATCTATATACATCTATTGACAGGAAATTTCTCCCAGTCCTCACTATACATATATATAGAAACCAAGGGACAGTGACTGCCTATCACTCACTTCCAGGGCTTACGGCTGCTTTGCTGACAGAAGGGGCGAATGCTTCTGTCCCGGTCGACAAGCTCATCTAAAAAGGCAAATAAACTGGAGGGAAAGTGCCGTGTGTTTTAGGAAAGGGGGAGAGAATATTTCTTTCTTAGAGGAAGCTAAAAATATTCATATGGGCTTAATATGCAAATAAAGTAAGTATATTGAAATAATATACAAAAATGGTTAAGCTATAAATAGGATATGAGAAAGACAAGTGATAGCTTAATGAGGTGAAAAGGAAGTAGATTCGCTGCAAGGTTTGCTTCTGAGTTCCAGTCAGGTAATGAAAAAGAAGGAAATAAATAGATTTGATCTGTAAGCCTGCCCGGTCACTCTCTTGAAGTCTGGGTTCGTCTTTCTTGGCCATTGACGAGTCCAGCAGACGTTAGACAGCTCTGGGGAAATGGAACACAAACAGAGAATGGGGACAAAGGACTCAAGAATGCAATGCCATTGCCCCAAAAGCGTTTTTCCTGTTTTCTTCCAACATCGACTTCTCCCCTTCCACTCCTCCTCTCGCTGCTAGTTTCCTCAACTCCAGGAGTCTGAAATTCCCCAGTCATTCCCACTCCAACTTTTTGCTGCTCCTGATGCTTGTCATCTCTTCTGTTAGACTGGTGTTCAGCCCTCCCCTAGCAGCCACTATCTTGTGACAGACCCACTACAAGAATCATAATAGTCTATGGCAAAAAAAATCACCTCTTAAATCCTAATTATTTAAGGGAACGTTGGCAATACTACATAGAGTAACATGTTCGATTTGTGAGGAGATAAAGAAGGAAAGAAAGGGGCTGGGGAGATTGCTCAGTGGTTAATGTGCTTGCCTGCAAATCCTAGGGACCTTTACACACACAAAGCCAGATGTGCGCTTGTCTGGAGCTTGTTTGCAGTGGTTAGAGACCCTGATGTGTCCATGTTCTTTCTCTCTCTCCCCCCCTTTCTCTTTGCTTCTCTCTCAACAAACAAATAAATAACAAAATATGTTTTTTTTTTAATTTTTTTGTTCATTCTTATTTATTTATTTGAGAGTGACAGAGAGAGAGAAAGAGGCAGAGAGAGAGAGAGAGAGAGAGAGAGAGAGAGAGAGAGAGAGAATGGGCGCGCCAGGGCTTCCAGCCACTGCAAATGAACTCCAGACGCGTGCGCCCCCTTGTGCATCTGGCTAACGTGGGTCCTGGGGAACCGAGCCTCGAACCGGGGTCCTTAGGCTTCACAGGCAAGCGCTTAACCGCTAAGCCATCTCTCCAGCCCCACAAAATATGTTTTAAAAGAAGGAAAAAATTCAGCAGAACAAGTAGTGAATATTGAGTTGATACAGAAAAAGTAGAGGAGGGAACATGAGCAGAAGGCAGAGCTGAAGGAGCAAAGGGGAAATAAAATCTGAGGGAAGATGGGAGCCTAAAGGTAGGAGAGATAGAGATATCTGAAGAGATAGAGATGGAGGTATATTAACCGATCATTCCGTCTCTTGGGAGGATGAGGCTCAGAGTTCCTGCAAAGTAGAATTATGTTCTTTGGGAGAGGAAGATGCAGAGGGAATGAGTAAAGACAAAAAAAGAAAAAGAAGAAGAAAAAAAGCTGAGCAACACAGAAAACAAAAACAAAGACTGAACACAGATAAAAGCAGAAACACGGCTCAAACTACAAAACTTCACATATCCCCTTTTTTCTATGAGCATGGGTGGCTGTCATGTCTTGACCACTGATGCCTAGGCTCTGTCACCCTATTCTTCTTTCCCCCAGAGATGACATTATCTGAGATGCCCAAATGCACAGTTACCCCACAGCCTGGCGGTCTTGGTCGGAACAGAGCCAAATCGCCCAAGACAAGCTCCACTCTTTCCTGTCTTACTGAGACACCCATCCTTTGTTTTCTCCAAGGCACACACTTTTTTTCTTGTCTTTGCTAAATGAATAGTAGACAAGTGTTTAACTACAGTATATTACTGGGTATTTCTGGCTCTAAGGCTTTGAAGGAGTGTGCGAGAGGGAGTGGAGACGTAAGCAGATGCTTCCATATTTCTCTCTTTCTCCTTTGTGGATACCTGAGAGGAAGTGAGCAAATGTCACCTCCAATAGTTAGTTATCTGGCTAACTCAGCTGATGTTGAAGGTTTTCTATTCTTATTTTCGGGTGATGAGTAATTCTCAAGATTCCTCCTCCAGTTCCTGTATGGATCATTCTTACATCACTATCACAAAATACTGGATGCAGGCTAACTTTATAAAGATAAGAGATTTTTTTTTTCGAGGTGGGGTTTCACTCTAGCCCAGGCTAGGGTGGCTTCGAACTCATGGTCATCCTCCTACCTCTGCCTCCCAAGTGCTGGGATTAAAGGTGTGCGCCACCACGCCCGGCTAAGAGATTTTTTTTTAAGCTTACAATTTTGGGGGCTGAAGGTCATGGCACTGCATTTGATCTATTTCTGGTGACAGAATTCAAGCTGCAGAGTCCAAAGGTGATATATGACATATGTGGCTGCGTGCCTGGTATCTGTTTCCTCTTGTTCTAAAGCTATCAGGAGTCTATCATCCCTAATGACCTCATTTAAACCTAATGAGCCTTACCTCTAAATACCACAGTCATAGTTAAGTCATCTTAGACTTAACACTGTGGGTTACATCTCCTGCGTGAGCATGGGGGACAACGACACAGAAGCCGTAACAGCTCCTCACTTCTCAGGCCGTTTATCTGTTTGATGTCCCTACATGGTTCTGTTGTTGGCAACCAGTCTCCTGGGGCGATCAATGACATGTCACAACAGAAAGTCTCCTGATGGATGGAAGATCAAACGCAGCGATGACAGAAACACCTTCCACCAGCCAGGAAGACTTGGTTGCCCTTTGCAGTGGTCGGAATGTGCTACGCCTTCCACAGCCTCATGTGTCTGTGATTAAGCCTCCTGCTCAATCCTCACTCGGTAGCGGTTCGGGGGATGGAGCCTTGCTAGAGGAGGTGTGTCACTTGGGATGGGCCTTGGGGTGTTGTATCCCAAGTCCTCCTTGCCAGAGCTCAGCTTCCACTCACTGCTGCCACCTCCAGCTGCCATGGCAAGATGTGACACCCAGCCTCTGCCCTGCCGTGATGAAACGACTCCTTGAATAAGTGACAGATTCATATGATCTGAAGAGAAAACAAGGCACAAGCCTCCCTTTGAAGCCGTAAACTGAAATGAAGCCTTTCCTGCCATGAGCGGCTTCTGGCAGGGTGTTCTGTCCCAGCAACAGGAAGGTGACAGCAACACACTTATTTAGAGGAAACAGTACAAGGGCACCAGGAGATTTTACCCGCCAGGACTTATTTAACTCCCAGAACACGGTGTTGGTACCATTTGCTCCCTAGGGAGCAAGACTCGGGGATGCTGAAGGCTCGCTGGGCCCACACAGCAGACATCTGCTGCCAGTTCCATGCCTCAAATCTGCCATGTGATTGTCCACTATCCCTTGAAATCCACACTGCTTCTGACGCCCTGGCTAAATGCCTAATCACTGTTGATTTTGTTTTTTTGAAAAAATCATCATATTATGTTAACCAAACCTCTACTCTGCAATTAACTCTAATTATACAAGCAATTAAGTTGAGAGTGAAGATAGTTTGAACCTGTTTATCCTGATACTAGATTTTCCTTTATCTGATTATTTCCTGGTTATAATTGCCTTTTAACTGACTGGCTTTGGGGTCCTACCCGAGTGTTATTCAGGTGCTGCTTTTTGGGTCTCCGTTCACACACCCAAGTGGAATATGACTGTTATGGTGGAATAAATATTCCAAAGGAGAGACAACAAGAATTAATGAATTCTGTGGAGCGACGTGAAGGCAAGCAAGGCCGTCGTTAATTAATTTGTTCCTGGAAGGCAGAGAGGATAATTACAACATATGGAATTTGTTAATGTACTCTATAGTTTATTAAGTGTGCTATGTGATTAATGGTCCCCATTATTAGTATGAGAGCTGGGGTCCTCAATAGAGTCACTCAAAGTCCTAGAACTACCTTCATTATAAAGAAAACTTATAGTTGATGGAAAACATGGGTAGGCCCACATGCTGCATCAGTTTGTTTCTGGCAGGACTGGTGCCAATTTGCTATGAATCTGCTCATGATGGCTTTATCTCCTTTGCAAGAGTTTTTTTTTTTTTAAATTTTTGTTCATTTTTATTTATTTATTTGAGAGTGACAGAGAGAGAGAGAGTTTGAGAGTGACAGAGATTCTCTCCTTTACAAGAGTTTTTTTGAATGGAATACTTTCCTAATTTTTCAGAGTTTGTTATCAGTCTGTATAAAAGTTGCTGATTAAATTTTTTTAAATAGTGGTTTTTAAAATTTATTTATTTATTTATTTACAAGCAGAGAGAGAGAATGAGAATGGGCATTCCAGAGCTTAGTGCCACTGCAAGCAAACTCCAGACACATGTGCCACTTTGTGCATCTTTACATGGGTACTGGAGAGCTGAACACAGGCCTTCAGACTTTGCAAATGAGCACCTTTACTGCTGAGCCATCTCTCCAGCCCAAAGCTGCTGATTTGTGTATGTCGATTTTTTTGTGTGTCCTGCAATTTTACTGAAAGTTTCTGTTTTATCAGATTTAAAAGTCTTCTGATGGGGTCCATGGGGTCTTCAGTTCCCATTAGAAGGCTGAAGAAGCTGGGTTGTAACGGCAGTGAGGGATGGCAGCACCAGGGTAGATGCAGCCACCAGCAAGGAGCCAAGGCAGGGAAGAGGCAGCAGTGGGTTGTTCTCAGGCCTCTTTAGGACAGGGCTGTGCAGGAAGGTGCTGCCCACTTTGGGGGAGAGCTTCTCCCCTCAGTGAAAGCTTCCTGCAAATGCCCTCACAGGCCAGTCCAGATGTATGCATCTTAGTTGCTTTCTGATGCAACCCAAGTGACATTCAAGGCTAGTCATCACTGGAGAGGTGGTTTAGCTGTTAAGGGCTTGCCTGCAGACCCATGTTCCGCTCTCCCAACCCCACCCAAGCCAGATGCACAAAGGTGAGGCAAGTGCAAAGCAGTACATGCACACTAGGTGGCGCAAGCATCCGGAGTTTGATTGCAGTGGTTAAGGCCCTGGTGCACCAATTCTCTCTTTCCTCTTTCTCTGTCTCTCTGTCTTTAGATAAATAAATTAAAGTAAAGTAAAAAAGACTAGCCATCACAGACTCTGATTAGTGCTGCTTTACTGCACAGGGGCAGTTAGAGTCAAAGTTCATTTGCTCTGTATTTAAAAATTCAGATAGAACTATGTCCTGTAATTTTACTTACTAATTCTCCCAACCCTAGCCTGAGCCCCTTGGCCTGTAGAAGCAAAAGGTCATCCCCTTCCAAAGCACCTTGGCAGGTGGCCCTGTCATATTTCAAAGGACCCTAGTTAAATAATAATAATGTTCCAAGCACTTTAAAACAGAACCGTTAAACCTTTCCAAATATGAAGACTCCTACGTAAACATCATAAGCTTTTACGTGATAGATGTTTGGGTTGGTAATAAATTTAATGAAAAAAATATATTTAGGGAAATTTTCCATAGTAGGTTTGTCTTAAAATGATAATTTTGCTTGACTCATGGGGATACTGAAGTATTCATTTCCTGGCAGAGAAAAAGGCAGTGAGTAATTTCTTGACAACTGAGGGAAAAGACTTTGGAATTCCCAAAATGTGAGACTTGCACTTTTATAGCTATTTCCTAACAAAACCCAGTGTCAAGAGACCACATGATTTATACCAGGGATTTCTAATTCTCAAGGGAAATAAAGACTCCCTAAGGAGAAAAAGAAAATTGATGGAGAGTCTCTAATTTTAACTTTGAAAACTAAGAAAATAAGAAAATGTAAACAAACTAAAAAAAATTAATGCCCTTTTGAGAACCCATCAGGGAAACTTCGGGACAAATGATCATTGCTGAATCTACTGCGAGACAGTAAAATCAGAGTCATGAGCAAAAACATTCCCTTGGGAACAGAAGCTCTTAGAGGCTGAGTGTGGACTGATTTAAGAGTGAGGAACTCCTGAGGGATTTCTGAATCTTACCTCCAGAAATCAAACTGAATGTTCACAGTAAAGGACCAAGAGAGATCCCTTAGACACGGTGGAGTGAGGGCAGCCGTGGCAAGAACTGAGAGGGAGACCAGGATTTTGTAGCACAAGTTTATTCTGCAAGAAATTAGTTGATCAGAGTCTTTTAAAAAAGTGTTTAATTTTCTTTTATTGACAACTTCCATAATTGTAAACAGTGTCCCATGGTAATTCCCTCCCTCCCCCCACTTTCCCCTTTAAAACTCCACTCTCCATCATATCCCCTCCCCCTCTCAATCAGTCTCTCTTTTATTTTGATGTCATGAGCTTTTCCTCCTATTATGATGGTCTTAGGTAGGTAGTGTCAGGCATTATGAGGTCATGGATATGTAGGCCATTTTGTGTCTGGAGGAGCACATTGTAAGGAGTCCTACACTTCTTTTGGCTCTTACATTTTCCCCGTCACCTCTTCCACAATGAACCCTGAGCCTTGGAAGGTGTGATATAGATATTTCAGTGCTGAGCACTCCTCTGTCACTTCTTCTCAGCACCATTGTGCCTTCTGAGTCATCCCAAGGTCACTGCCATCTGAAAAGAGATGGTTCTCTAGCCAAAAGTGAGAGTAGCATTAATATATGGGTATGAACATTAAGAGAAGTGCTTACTGGACTGCTTGGTGAGCATAGTATATACATTTAGCCAGACAGCAGCAGACGTTATACCCCTAGGGCTCATGACTACCCCTGTGGTAGGTTTTCAGTATCAGGGATGTATTCTCTCCATGCAGTGGGCCTCCAGTCTAATTAGTGAGCAGTTGGTTTCCCCCATAATAGACATGCCACTATTGCACCTGTTGGCTCATTTGGCCTGGCTGGCCAGATTTAAGGCTTGCAGTGGCCACCATTGATCAGAGTCTTTATCTTGCCTGGGGAATGGTACTTTCCCAACCCCAAGCCCATTCTCTTCTTCCTGTTGATGGGAGCAGGAGAAGGAAATTTTTCTAGGCAGCTGGGACAGGGACCTCAGAAACCAATTCTGCTTGTAAAACTGCAATTACAGGGTTAACACCCAAGAAGACATGTGACTCACTATATGCCTTCTCTACAGCCTTTCCTTGCCCCTGGGATAGTCCATTATCCAAGGTCATCCAAGGTCAGCTATCCAGGGTCGTTGAGTCTTGCCAACTTTTGCTGGCAGATAACATTTTGTAGTTCATAGACATTTGGTAAGGGGGGAAAAATTATAGGAGCTGGGGAGATGGCTCAAAGGTTAAAGGGTGCTTACTTGCAAAGCCTGCTGGCCTGGGTTCAATTCCTCAACATATGCATCAAGCCAGATACAAAAGCAACACATGAATCTAGAGTTTGTTTGCTGTGGCAAGAGACCCTTGCACATCCATACATACTACACACATAAATACACATGTGCAAATTACCAACAAACAAAAATTTGTCTTTAAAAAAAGTGTATAAAAAGAGCCTCTCAAAAATCTGCCTTGGGGGCTGGAGAGATGGCTTAGCAGTTAGGCATTTGCCTGCAAAGCCAAAGGAACCAGGTTTGATTCCCCAGGACACACATAAGTCAGATGCACAAGGTGGTGCAAGCATCCGGTGTTTGTTTATAATGGCTGAAGGTCCTGGTGCACCCATTCTCTTCCTCTCTCTCTCTCTCAATCTCTCTCCCCATCTTTCTCTCTGTCAAATAAATAAAATAAAAATTAAAAATACAGGCTGGAGAGATGGCTTAGTGGTTAAGCTTTCAAAGCCAAAGGACCCAGGTTTGATTCCCCAGGACCCATATAAGCCAGAAGCATAAGGTGGAGCATGCATCTGGAGTTCATTTACAGTGGCCAAAAGCCCTGTATGCCGATTTTCTTTATCTTCTTCTTTCTCTCTCTTTCTGAAATAAATAAAATAAATAATAATAACAACAACAACAACAATAATAATAATAATAATAAATCTACCTGGAGCTGAAGAGATGCTCAGTGGTAAGGTGCTTTCCTGCAAAGCCTAACGACCCAGTTCAATTCCCCAGTACTCATGTAAAGCCAGATGCACAAAGAGGTGCATGCATCTAGTATTCATTTGTTTGCAGTGGCTGGAGGCCCTGACATGCCCATTCTCTGTCTCTCTTCTCTCTCTGCTTGCAAATAAATAACTAAAATATTTATTAAAAAATCTGACTGCTGCTCCCCCAACGTATAAACCACAACCCCATAGGGAATACTTGCAACCCCACTGAGGAGGATCCCCAATGGAATGGGGACAGGGATGATAGAAAAGAGGGTGCCAACACATGATGTATCCATATGAAATATGTTGTTAATAATAATAAAAGATTAAAATATCTGTATGGGACTTACAACAGACAAAACAGGAACTTTATAGTTCAAACAACATGTAGAAAAGGAACAGTTCTGCCTTTGGTCCTTTTGCCTAGAAACCAGTAGTTCCGCCTTTTTCTCCTGGATTTTGTTTTCACCTGCACAGTAACTTAGTGACCAAACAGCTCATGCTTAGCTGCCTTATTGGTATTGGTGCTTATAGGTGTGCATCAGAACCCTCGACCCAGTCACCCAGACACAGAGTATATGATTAGTTTCCTGTTTGGAAAGGAGCCACATGGACAGCTTAGGGGCATTGATGACACCTTATGGGCATGAGGCCAGAGCTATACTTCTCCAGACCACAGTCATCGTAGAGCCTGACTTATTTGCCTAGCTAGAAGGTCTTCTAAGCTCTAGACAATAGATCAATCAGGTGGAACTCCTCCTCTGAGGGGCCTTTCCAATTCCCCACTCCCCCAAGGGCACTTGTCTTTTCTGCTTTTCTCTTTAATAAACTCGCATCCTTTTCTCTACAGACTTCTCTTTTCTAAAAGCTCACCCTTTGTTGCCTGTGGACTTCATTCTGCAAGTTTGAGAGACAAAGTTACAGGCTGACTGAATGAGTGTCTGAATGGATGGAGTAGTGTACAGTGGGAAGAATTCTAGAGATGGATTCTTCTTAAGTCAGAGCTTCTCCTTCTCCACACGTTTGAAGCATGTTCTTCAATTTCATCACACACCTGACTTATTCCCATAAGCCTCGGCTCCTCTGTAGGCCGATGTCTTTCAAAAGGAGGAATCATCATTTACATGACATATACACAGCACTCAGTGCTCTTTAATTTATTAATTGGCAGGTCAGTTGTTAATTTAACAATGTCAGGCCTTTGATAAGCAAAGGGGAGGTTCTAGAGTTGAATAAGATATAGTTCCTGGGCTGAGGAGATGGCTCGGCAATTAAAGGTGATTCCTTGCAAAGCCTGACAGCCCAGTACCCAGGTAATTTCAGATACACAAAGTGGTGCGTGTATCTGGAGTTCATTTGCATCAGCAAGAAGCTCTGGATCACCCATACACACACACACACACACACACACACACTCCTTCTCTCTTTCTCTTTCTCTCATGTGCTTGCATGCAAATAAATAAAAAGATATAAAAATGGTACAGTTCCTATCACGGAAAAGCCCACTAGCTTGGAAGACAGACATATCAACAAGCAAAGGCCGGTGTGCCAAGTTGTATGACAGGAAGGGTACACAATGGGGTGGCCAATTAACCTACTTTTCTTCAGACAGTTCAAGTTTTAGTGTTAAAAAAAAAAATATTCCCCTGTTCTGGGTAAATCAGGATGGTTAGCCTCTAGCATACGGACTTGCCTGCTAGAGCAGAGAATTTGTTCATGAAAAGATCCGGCACACAATGAAAACACAACCGATAGATGTATTACTTTGTGGTTTGCCAGGCATTTTCATTTCTGTCACAGCAGTCCTGCCTGTTAGGCTTTTGTGGTTTCCAAGGGTAACCGAGATGGAAGGTATTCATTCAAGGACAAGCAGTAGATAAATGCCGGGCATGTGCTATTCGAAAGAAAGAGGAAGATCGCTAAGAGACAAGACGGAGAAAGTAGGTGGGTTGGGAGCACTTCGAACTGCAGGAGTGAGAGAGGAGTCAGGGGAGCGGCGGTGTGCAACGCCCCCTCACACCACAGACAAACAGGTTCACTGGTAAGGTGAAAAGACACAGGCTCTGCATTCACATGCTTGCAGATCCAGTCAAGGCCCTTCCTGGCTGGGCTGGACTTTGAACAAGTCAGTGATGTCTGACTTTGGATTTTTCTATTATTCATGGTGAAAAATGATCCCTGCTGGATTTTACCAAGAACCAGTTGACACCAATCACATACAGTACAGGGACTTGCCTTTGCATGGTACATGGAAGTTATTATTATGTTAGCTCCCTTTTGAATGTCTGGGGTTCTATTCTCTGTTACAACCAGCAGAAACCCAATTTAAGCCACTTAAATGTGACAATGAATGCATTAGCTCATGAAACTGGGTGCTTCTAGCATGACTGTGTGGGAAAAAGTGAGCACTTCCACAATAGCTTGCTTGATCTTTATTATTATTATTATTATTATTTGGTTTTCTCTATTCCTGTGTTTGCATCTGTCTACCGCTCAGTCCTCCTGTGTGTTTATCTGTCATTCAGTCTCTCTAGTTCACTCCCAATTTTTATTTCTCTCATTGTTACTCTATGTCTGCTTCTTCTTTCTCTTAGTCTTTCTCTGTCTCTATCTCAGTATGTTTCTTTAAGTATACCAAATACAGCATCACCAGCTCCCACAGAGTAAGACTAAGTTCCAAGTACACCACCACCAGCTTCCAAGGAAATGTACTAATTCTAGTACTGCCTCTTAACATTATTTTATGGGCAGTCACTATGCTTTTAAAAAAATCTCTCTTCTCTCCCTACTCAATTTTTTTTTGGGGGGGTTCTTCAAGGTAGGGTCTTGCTCTAGCCCAGGCAGACCTGGAATTCACTATGTTGTCACAGGCTGGCTTCAAACCCACAGTGATCCTCCTACCTCAACCTCCCGAGTGCTGGGATTAAAGGCATGCAGTACCATGTCCGGTTCAATGTTTTTTAATATCATGGAATGTGGTGTTTCATTTTATACTTTCTCATATCACTACTTCCCTAGAACATACCTTCAATGTTATAAGGAAAGCTGGTGGCATACTTAAATTATAATTATTGAATTCAGTTTGGTAAAGACTTGAGAAATAAACATGTTTCCTAAAGCAGTGCTATGGGAAAGCAGTCACATTTGAACCCACATGACCACAGTACCGTCATTTGGTAGAACATAATGTCAAAGAAAGACAGGAATGCAGGAAGTCTCTCAGTGCAGATGTATGGGAATGGCACCAAAGTGTGTGAATGCAACTTACCATGTGAACATAGGACTCTGCCCTTGGTCTGTGATGTGAACTGATCACTTCAAGCTACAAGTCTGTGTGCAGACATCGTGTGCGAATAACCTCAGCAAGCCCAGGTGCATGAGGCATGGCATGTTGCCTTTACAAATGGGTTCAAGTGCTGACTCAGTTGACCTTCAGAAAAGGATTTCTGAGGGCTGGAGGGATGGCTTAGAGGTTAAGGCGTTTGTCTGCAAAGCCAGAGGACCCTGGTTCAATTCCCCAGGACCCATGTTAGCCAGATGCACAAAGAGGCTCATGCATCTGGAGTTTGTTTGCAGTGGCTGGAGGACCTGGTGTGCCCATTCTCTCTCTCTCCCTCCCTCCCTTTTTCTCTGTCAAATAAATAAATAGAAAAGGACTTCTGGAAGGTTCTCTCCCCACCTCTCCTCTGGATCCTCAGTTTCTCTCCAGCTATCCCTTCTAGCTCTCACAGCTATTTAAAGTGATGGCCAATATAACAGGAATGAAAACTCAGGTATGGTGTCTAGCATGTGACAGGTTCACTAGAAAGGTTATGCAAATTGAGATTTGTGTTACACATTCCAGAAAGAAAGGGATTTTTCTGAAAAGAAACCTGATATTCATGTTTTGCCTGCACAGTAATAGTGTTTGTGGTGTGAAAAAAAAAAAATCAAAGATATGCATAAGAAACCAAACACTTTTCATCTCCAGCTTTTGAATCCTCCAACTGAACTCTGTAATTTGGCTTCTTTCAGCCCCTCTGAAGACACAGCATCCGTGTATAGACAGAGCGGAGGAGGCCCAGACTCTCCCATTATGGGATCTGATTTATCATTCACGGCGGCTGGAGACATCTGCTCAGCGAGTTCTTTGAGGGCACCACAGAAAGGTAGGCCTTTGAATGCAGCAGGTTTTGAAATCTCTCAGCTCTCTGAAAGAAAAGACTTCAAGGTGGTTAATTGGGATTGTAGGGATATCTGTCTGTCTGCTGTTAGCCTGGGACCCTAGAAAGTATAGTGGTACCAGAACCTGTCCAAACTCTATTGCTCACCACCACTCCCACCATCCTACTGATACTGGAGCCCCTCACACAGCCACTTGCTAATTAAATTAGTGTTAGGTGCTAAATTATGTCTTCCTAAATGCCTATGTTAAGGTCTCAACTTGTAGTAGCCTCAGAAGGAGGCTGCATTTGGATATAGGGTTTTTAAAGACTTATTTATTTATTAGAGAGATTAGAGAGAGAGAGAGAGAGAGAGAGAGAGAATGGGTGTACCAGTGCCTCTAGCCACTGCAAATGAACTCCAGACGCATGGGCCACCATGTGGATCTGGCTTATGTGGGACCTGGAGAATCAAACCTGGGTCCTTAAGCTTTGCAGGCAAGTGCCTTAACTGCTAAGCCATCTCTCCAGCCTGGAGATAGGGCTTTTAAAGTTTAATTAAATCTGACACATGGGTAGATTATAGCCCAGTGTAGCTGGTAGTCTTATAAGAAGAGGAAATCAGGACACAGACATAAACAGGAAGAAATTACATGAATATGCAGTGGGAAAGCATCATCTACACACCTTCACCATAACTGCTGATCGTCTATGCCACTGCCTGACTTTATCAGGCCCAGGAGAAGCTTGTCTCATCCCTTCAGCCCCCAGAAGAGGAGATCAGCCAATGCATAGCCCAGAAATCCTTCCTCACGCCAGTAATCCCAGCAGTCCAGGGATGGAGACAGGAAGAATGTGAGTTCAAGGCGGGGCTGGACTATGTAATACTACATAATACGTCTACAGGTGTATATTGAGAGAACTGGGGAGCCTGGTTACCACACTGCAGACCCTGCACTGGAAAAGAAACTGCTAGAACCAACATGAACCTTCTCAGAAAGGATGCCTTGGAGAAATATCTCAACCATCAGTGCCCAAGTCCTCCAGGCTTGACCTATGACGCTGAAAGTGCTTGACACACTTCTGGCATCAGCTCCATTCTGAATAGCCACCGTCAATCAACCTGTTCCCAGCCTCCAGCTCTACTGGGTGTAGCTGCAACGATTTGAGCTTCTTGACTGCTTTATTTCCCCCTCACAAGATGTTAAGGTAGGTCGCATCTCAGCTTCATCTCAGCTTTAACTCGGGTGAAATTTTAATTATTCTAATGTGCCCTTTGATATGCGTAGACAAGGTACAGTGTAGGTACAAGTAGCTATTTATATAGACCTGCCAAGCATCAAACTCCGTGTTCCCTTGAGTGCCTTTAGACTCCTCCAAACTTCAAGTTATGCACTCCCCCCCCCAACAGTTTCCAAAGTTTGATAAAAGAACAAGTGCATAAGATTCAAGACAATTTAGAAGAGGGAATAATTTGGGGGACGGTGACACAAGACAATTACAGACAAACAAGAGTTTGCAACTGAGTTCCCTCTCAGGGCAGCTGACTGGAGATGCTCACAGCTTAAAGGGGAACACGCCTTTTCAATACAGAAGGCACATCTGGTTTACTGTCAAGGCTCTGAGTAACAAGTTCAAGTGGTTCAAGTAACTAATTAAGGAACTTACAGGAGAACACATCTGGGGATTGTTTATAAATGCTAATTGGGCGGGGGAATGGCTCAGCAGTTAAAGGTGCTTGCTTGCAAAACCTGGTGGCCCGTGTTCAAATCCCCAATACTTCAGTAAGCTCGTGCACAAAGTGGTGCATGCATCTGGAGTTCACGTGTAGTGGCAAGAGGCCCTGGTGTGCCTTTTTTGCTTCCTGTCCTCAAATAAATGAATAAAATAGCCGGGCGTGGTGGCGCACGCCTTTAATCCCAGCACTCAAGAGGCAGAGGGAGGAGGATCGCCGTGAGTTCGAGGCCACCCTGAGACTACATAGTGAATTCCAGGTCAGCCTGAGCCAGAGTAAGACCCTACCTCGAAAAGAAAAAAAAAAAAAAAAAAAAAAAACAGAAAAAAGAAAAAAATATATCCCCAAAGCTAATCATCAAAGGTGATTACACTTGAGAATATGGACTTATCCTATCTAGGGACAGAGCCTCTTAGAGCTGGATGCAGAATGAATAAATGTGCAGTGTGCTTGCCATGGAGGCTGACCCTCGGGCCCTCATCACCGTTACCATCACCATCTTCCTGGCTGTTCCACTTTTTACTGCAATGCCCCTGGGCAAGTCACATTTCGCTTTTTGAATCTCTCTTTTTTAAAATAAAACTGGATGTTTATCTCAATCTCCCAGTTCCACAGGGAGAGGGAACTGAAGCAGAGTAAGCCATCAGTTACATTTCAGCACTCAAAGTCGTTGCTCTGTTTACACTTCCTGCTCCTGATTGGTTGCTCTGTTTACATTTCCTGCATTTGATTGGTTGCTATGTTTCTACTTCCTGCTCCTGATTGGTTGTTCTGTTTACACTTCCTGCACCTGGTTGGTTGCTCTGTTTACACTTCCTGCTCCCGATTGGTTTCCTTTATTGTCTTTGCTTATTTCTAATTCTTGTTATTCTTCCAAGTTAATTCTTCAAGTCAATGCTTCCAAGTCCCAGACCATGGGACTGTCTGTTCTTCCTGGGACTGTGCTCTGTGCTGGCCTGGTAATAATCCTGGTTGGCATCCAAGAAACTTGCCAACTGGGCATCTCATTCATAGCACAGGTCACTCTGTAGCCTTGGGCAATGTTCCTTATCAACGGCATAAAGCAGAAGACAGACAAGTAGTTCTCGCAGAGACTGTTAATCTCAGAATACTTTATATGCTCATTAGGAATAGATACAAAGTGTGTGCTTCCACCGTGAAGCCACCTGCCATGGAGAACACTCACAGGGGCCCTCACCACAGGCTGAGACGATGGGACCTCTTGATTTTGTAATTTTGAACTTTCAACTTTCAAAACTATGTGCCAAATAAACCCGTTTCTTTTAAAATTATATAGCCTCCGGTGTTTTGTTACAGCAATGAAAAAAATTAACCCAATATGTAATACATATATATCTTTTGTATATATTCAGAAAAAAACAATGGAATGGGCAGCCATCATTTAAAAACATTTCCCCGAGTCAAGTAAAGTAAATCAGGGGGAAGGACAGGAATTCAAACTAGTCTTCTCTGACTGGACCTTTTGGGTAAGGTTGACTTAGGAAACACATGCATATTTTACATACTAACATGGAAAAACTAAACTTAAAATCAGAACTCCAAACAGAGTTAAATCTAGTTAGAGACAAAATTACAGGGAGAGGGGCTGGGGAGATGGCTCAGCAGTTAGAGGCATTTGCTTGAAAACCCTTGCTGTCTGGTTTCCCCAGTACCCACAGGAAGCCAGATGCACAAAGTAGGGCATGCAGTGGCAGGAGGTCCTAGTGTGCCCCTCACTCCCTTCTCCTCTTCTCTCTGTATCTCTAGTAAAGAAATAATTTTTAAAAAGTGTAGAAAGAAAAACTATCCCAAATTACTTAAAAAGAAAGTAATAACACTTAAGTCTTTTTTTCTTTCTAATGACTGGAACATCACAAGAAAATATCAAATGAGGCAGTTGGTGACACCTTACCAGGTCTCCTTTTAAAACATCTATCAGGGCTCCAGCTGCTAATTCTGGGACAAGAGCTCTAAACATCACTGTGGCTCTGTAGATGATTATTATTTTTCTGTTAGATAAAAGTAAGAAAATTGATGAACAAATAGAAAAGTTGAAGCTTTTGAAATCCAGGTATTTTCAGAATGAATTTGTATTGAAACTCCAAAAATCTTTTTTTTTTTTTTTTTTTTTTGGTTTTTCGAGGTAGGGTCTCATTCCAGCCCAGGCTGACCTGGAATTCACTATGGAGTCTCAGGATGGCCTCGAACTCATGGCAATCCTCCTACCTCTGCCTCCTGAGTGCTGCGATTAAAGGCATGCACCACCACGCCCAGCCCCAAATTTTTTTTTAAGAATTATTTATTTATTTGAGAGAGAGAGAGAGAGAGAAAATATGGGCATGCCAGGGCCTCCAGCCACTGCAAACAAACTCCAGATGCTTGTGCCACCTTGTGCATCTGGCTTACATGGGTACTGGGGAATTGAACCTGGGTCCTTAGGCTTCACAGGCAAGTGCCTTAAACTGCTAAGCCATCTCTCCAGCCCAATTCCATAAATCTTATTAAGTAATTTAAACAATTTAGGCAAATGCTTCCAAAGTCTGGGGAAAGTTTGGTCTTGGGAGACAAAAAGGACCAAAGTTACAAACAACTCCCTGTTTTGCAGACTCCCTCCCTGACATCTCAACAGATCCCATTGATCCAGGACCATTCAGAAGCCCTCCTGTGGGGCAGTTAATGAGAGAGAGGGCGATGCGCTGGCCAGGCGCTGGTCTTGGCATCCTTTGTATTGACCAGCTTTCTTCCAGAATCTGAGACAACAACTAATTCTGATTCATGTGAACAAAAAGGACTTCTGGCAGAGGAGAGCTGAGCTGCGACTGGAGGAAGAGTTGGAGGTTGGCTGGTGATGGGGTGTGTGGTACCCAGATTGAGCTTATGTAAAGACACTGAGAGTTGATGGGAGCTGAGCTGCACTGGAACGTTGTGCCTAAGACAGAGATGGGAGATGAGACTAGGAATTAGAATCCAGTTGCATACTGTGAAATTTAATGGTCCCCTTTCCCTGGGAGGAGAGTGCCTGCTTTTCTTCCAAGGGAAGGAAGGAGACATTTGAAGAAAATTGCTATTTGCAAATCATCTGCAACTAGCCATGCACTATGCATGGAGCTTTGATTTCTCATTTAGTCTTTAGAACCCTTGAGAAATATATTAATATTCCCCTCTTTTGTTTGTTTTTCGAGATAGGGTCTTGCTCTAGCCCGGGCTGGCCTAGAATTCACTATGGAATCTCAGGCTGACCTTGAACTCACAGTGATCATCCTACCTCAGCCTTCCAAGTGGTGGAATTAAACGTGTGTGCCATCAGGCCTGGATTCCTCTCTGGTTTTTTTTTTTTTTTTTTTTTTTTTTGTTATTTTTGTATTTACTTATTTGAGAGAGTGAGAGAGAGAAAGAGAGAGACAGACAGTGAGAAAGAGACTGGGTGTGCCAGGGCCTCCAGCCACTGCAAACAAACTCCAGACATATGCACCACTTTGTGCATCTGGCTTATGTGGGTCCTGGGGAATTGAACTAGGGTCCTTTGACTTTGTAGGCAAGTGCCTTAACCATTAAACCATCTGTCCAGCCTCCCCCCCCCACCGCCGCCCTGTCTTTTTGAGGCAGGGTTTCACTGTAGCCCAGGCTGACCTGGAATTCACTCTGTAGCCCAGGTTGGCCTCAAACTCAAAGCAATCCTCCTACCTCAGCCTCCAAAGTGTGCTGGGATTAAAGGTGTAAGCCATCGCCTGGTTTATTCCTTTTCTTTACTAATAAAACTGAGGCTTGGAGGTCATATGAAAAGTGACATCTGGTTTATAATTTGGGCTTGACTGATAACTCAAGCTTCCCCTCCACCTGGCCTACCCAGCAGCCTGCCGGAGAGCAGAGCAGGGAGGCAGAGGGGCGGTGGCCTCCTCGTCGCTCAGAGTTGTTGCATACAACATCCAGGGTCTCCCATCCTTGCTTCTTGGTCAGCCGTCATCAGAGATATGACGTGTGCAAGCTACTTTTAAGCCTTGGATTCCTCATTTTTGCGCAGTGGAGAGCACTGTGCTAACAGGGGAGCGATGTCAAGCTTAGCTATTGAGAAAAGGGACCCGACTGTTACCTTGTGCTGAGTCACCGTCACACCGCGTTGAGGATGAGAAGCCCTTGCCACCAGGACCAGGCACCAGTGTCTTGCAAACCTTCACCCTCTGAGCCCTGAGTTCTATTCCAGGCTCTGATGTGGGTAGGTGAGTGGTTAAAAGGAAAGAAGCAACAGCCGGTAGCTCTCTCTCCCACGGGCTGGTGGTTAATAGCAGAAGAGCACATTTATCAGGGAACATTAGAGAAAGATGACTAACGAATTAAACAGGCACACAGGTTTTCATAAGGCAGCGTTCACTTTCCGACCTTTGGATTTGGATTTGAAAGTCATCTCCCAAGGCGTCTGAACAATCGTGGATGGGGTCTCTCAGACCATCTTCTTGTTCTCTTCCCTCCGGGGAAACTAGCATGATCAGAATGCCATTTGTTTCCCTCCTCAGGGAAAACACAATTCAACAACAGGCTCTACTATAACACGGCACACCCTTGTCATTTCGCTAAAAGATACGAGAAATCCAACAGCTGCGCCAGCATTCCTGACAGACTTGTGGTGCAAGACTGACAGGTGGACTGGGTGGGAAACCTGCAGGACTTGGGATCCGGGAGGTTTGTTTTCATAAAAGAGATATGGGCTTGGGAGGAGTTGGAGGCTAAAGACAGAATGACATCAGAAATGGGGAGGACAGGCATCTGGGCTCAAGATGATACCTAGAAGTTCCATGTGGCAGAGAGGGACGTAGTTTAAGTCAAATACATACCTACATGTTGGTTTGACTTCCACATTGTGGGCCCAGGGAAGACCATTCACCTTTCTTGGTCTCAGCAACCTCTTTTGTAAGAGGAGACAGGAACATCCTCCTCCCAGGGTGGCTTGGGTTAAATGAGGCAATGTGAAGTCCCTATTATATCTTCTGTCTCTCTCTCTCTTTTTGTTAATCTTTATACATTTATTTGAGAGTGACAGAGAGAGAGAGAGAGAGAGAGAGAGAGAGAGAGACAGAGACAGAGAGACGGAGAGACAGAGAGAAATAGAGAGAGAGAATGGGCACGCCAGGGCCTCCAGCCACTGCAAATGAACTCCAGACACTTGCACCCTCTTGTGCATCTGGCGTACATGGGTCCTGGGGAATCGAGCCTTGAATTCGGGTCCTTAGGCTTCACAGGCAAGCACTAAACAGCTAAGCCATCTCTCCAGCCCCCTGTCTCTCTTTAAAGAAATATATTTTACTTATCTGTAAGCAGAGAGAGATATCATATCTTCTTTTTTATTTTATTAATAACTTTATTGCATGAACATATTGCATAATTGTAATACTCCCATCAGGTTATCCTTCTTCTTTTTTTTTGCTTTTTTTTTGAGTTAGGGTTTTGCTCTAGCCCAAGCTGATCTGGAATTCACTATGTAGTCTCAGACTGGCCTTGAACTCACAGTGATCTTCATCCCCAGGGCTTGGGTTAAAGGTATGCATCATAACACTCAGCCATACCTGGCTTTTTACATGGGTTCTGGGGAGTCAAACTCGAATGATCTCATGCCCTCCCAGGACCTCATGCTTAAGTGGCAACCACTTTTGACTGCTGAGTCAGCTCTCCAGCCCTCTTACTACAATTAAAAAAATATTTCATTTATTTATTCACTCATTTGAGAGAGAGAAAGATGAAGAGGCAGATAGAGTGAGAGAATGGGTGTGCCAAGGCCTCCAGTCACTGTAAACGAACTCCAGATGCATGTGCCACCTTGTGCATCTGGCTTACATGGGTACTGGGGAATTGAACCTGGGTCTTTAGGCTTCTCAGGCAAGCACCTTAATGGCTAAGCCATCCCTCCAGCCCACTACAATTTTTATTAGGATAATTTATTAGGATAATGTAATGTCTTCAATAGAGAGAATATAAGATAATTCAGTAAGTCCTCTCTTATCATTGATCAAGGCTTCTATCTTTAACAGTTCAGAAGAGCTTTTCTCAGTGTTATAACCTCGTGGCAATACACAAATGTTAAAGGTTGCTGTCAAAATAAGGCAAGCATGCGCTGGAGAGATTGCTAAGTGGTTATCACTTCCTGTTCGAGCATGAAGGCCTAAGAAGGCCTGAGAGATTGCTTAATTTCTATCCTCAGAAACCAAACAAACATCTGGTTGTAGCCATGCACATCTGTAACCACAGTCCTACAGGGGCATAGAGACCTGAGGATCACCAGAGCTTGCAAACAAGCCCCAGCTTGGGCTGGAGAGATGGCTCAGCAATTAAGGCACTTGCCTGCAAAGGCTAACAACCCTGGTTCTACTCCTCAGGACCCATGTAAAGCCAGATGCACAAAGTGGTGCATACATCTGGAGTTCGTTTGCAGCAGCTGGAGGCCCTGGTATGCCCATTCTCCCTGCTTGTCTCTCTTCTCTCTATCTCTCTTTGCTTGCAAATAAATAAATAAATAAATAAATAAATAAATAAATAAATAAATAGTTAAAATAAACCCTCCAGTATCAGTAACAGACTCCAAGGCAAGTAAACATTAGTGGAAGAGTTAGAACAGTGATGGGGTAGGAAACCCAGAAACCCAGTGTCCTGCTCCAGTAGAGCACATGGGCACAACATGGGCACATCTATGTGCACACAACACCCACCCCCCCGACATACACAAGCAAAAAACCTTAGGGAAATCACTTTCAGTTTTATCATTTTTAAAAATTAGTTTTGTACTCAGTGAATACAGGCAAGTTGGTACCATCGTTAGCCTCCTCCCTGTCCTCCCCCCTTCTCAGGGACCTTCCTCATTGGGGAATATGGGTCGTGCATTGTGGGATTAGCCATCACTTATGGGTAGGAAGCAATGTCTCTGTGTAACATGACCCAATGTATGGCTCTGACATTCTTTCCGCCCCCTCTTCCGCAAATTTCCCTGAGACATGTTGGGTTCATTTTAAGTCTGCTTCAGTGATGAAGTCTTGGGAGCCTCTGTGTTTCTGGATATCTGGTTTGATAGGAGCTGAGTATTCTCTGTGTCTATCTCCTTCACCCTTGTGCTGGTACCAGGTTCACCAAGGAAGCAGCACTCTTGCTTGTTTCCTCAATTATTCTTAATTTCAGCTGGGGCTGAATTTAGCTGGGAATCGAGGTGTGTTGGGCTGGTTCTATCCTTAGAATCTGCATCCATCTGAAAAAGAGAAGCAAATTCTCCAATGGAGGGTGAAGTTAGTGCCAAATAAATGGGGTAACCTTTGTTTTTTAGAGAGAATTTAATAGGTGTAGGCTCTCTTGTAGCCTGTGATTGATGGGAGCTTGACAATGGAGAGCGGGCTCGTTTTGGATATGGTTCTGACTTGATTCCCAGCTCCAGCTTTAGGATCCGTTCCACTGAGCAGATCAGTTAGCCAAATCAAGAGCAGTAGGTTTCCTACCATGGCTGTGCGCCACTATGGCACTTGTGTGAGCGTCATGTCAGGTTATTTGCTGCTGAGTAGTTTAGACCACCATTTGCTTAGACACATATTGGTCGTTTTCCCCCAGTCGCTTATGTAGCACCTTCTGGCACTAGATGAGTTAACTGTCTGGGGACTGACTCTCTTCCTGCTTCCAGCCATGTCACTCCATGTTCCATACCAACAGCATATGGTACCTTCAGCAGTAGGGTCTTACCACTAACCTTTGGTCAAGTAGTTTTATCATTTTTTCAAATGAGTGAATTCAAATTTTTAGAATTTGCCGGGCATGGTGGCGCACGCCTTTAATCCCAGCACTTGGGAGGCAGAGGTAGGAGGATCGCCGTGAGTTCGAGGCCACCCTGAGACTACATAGTGAATTCCAGGTCAGCCTGTGCTAGAGTGAAACCCTACCTCAAAAAAAAATTTTTTTTTTAGAATTTGATATGGACTAACTTCTGGCTCTGTACATGTCAAACCTTATTTACCTTTTCATACTTGGTGTCATGAGGCATTTGTATTTCTACAAACCTACCTACGTTCCTATTCTTGTTTTCTCACTTATTTGCTTTTGACATTTTCATACATATGCATTGCATTTTAATAATATGTGCTCCATATTACTCTACCTTTCACCCCAGTCCCACTGTCCCCCTCTTCTTCCCACCATTTACCAGTGTCCATGGAAGAAAATGAGTCCCTTCCATCAGCAATTATTAACTGTCATGATGTCCTTAGGGAGAAGAATGGCCTCATAACTCCCACCCCCCTATCCATAACAGAACGTTGACTGATGCCATCCCGTGCAGGTCTCGCGCAGGTAAACATGGCGGCTGTCAGTTCATGAATGAAATGGTTTTGTCATGTCTGGAGGTTGCACTTCGTTCCTCTCAGTTCTCCGTCAAACATATATATCTTAATATTTTTATTTATTTATTTCAGAGAAAGAGAGAGTGTATGGGTCGGCCAGGGCCTTTTGCTGCTGCAAATGAACTCCAGAGACATGCACCATTTTGTGCATCTGATTTTCTATGGGTACTGGGGAATTGAACCTAGACTGGAAGGCTTTGTCAGCAAGTACCTTTAACCACTGAGCAATCTCCCTAGTCTTCTTATATTCTTTCTGTCACCTCTTTTGTGATGTTCCCTGAGCTCTGGAAAGGATGATATATATTTATATGTTCCTTGTAGGGCCAAGTGCTCATCAGTCATTTATTTTGAGCACTTTAACCAGCTATGCATCTCTGTATTGCCTCTCACTACCAAAACCAAAAGCAAACAAACAAAACCCCAGCTTTTTAAACTAGAGCAGAAAGCAGAACTGATCTGCTATTTATAAAGATCAACATTTAGGAGGCAGTTTTAAGGACACATCCATTTCGCAAAACAATGATAGTAAGTTCTCTCCTAAGGCCTGTGGTCTCCCATCCATATTTCTTGTTCCTCACAAAGCAGGAATTGAAGGGCAGGTTTCCAATGATTTCCTCACTGAATTATTCCCTCTACTCACTGACTGCAGGTTTTTACAAATCCTCTGGCCTGTGGGTGTTGCTGTGACAATAGCTGGTACAGCCTACAAATTACAGCCACTAAAAATAGGCCAAAGTCACCTGATCTCACTTCTTTAAATGCATCAGGCTTCTGTGCTTGAACAAAACCTCAGATAATTAGCTTTAAAAGCTGCATGTTCAAGGAGGAGGGCAGGTGGGAGGGCTGCCCCTAGGAAGGAAGGCAAAAGAGAAGAGCTCATTAAAATGATAATTTGGTAAAAAAAAAAAAAAAAATGGAGCAGTGAGAGGAAGGTAGAGGGAAAGGAAACAGGAAAGTTCTAGAGTAGTGGAATGAAGGGATCAAACTGATCAATATTTTATGAGGAAATGAGAGAGAGAGATTAGGAGTACAGCAATTCATGCTCTGGGTGAACTGTTTGGAATATGTATGTGATGGGAAAACATGGCACGCTGGAGATGTGTCCACAGAAGGCTATGGGGCTAATGACATTCTGTCCCAGCAGGCTTTGGGGCTAACAATACCCTCTCCTCAGGCACATGGTGACACCTTTCACTTTAGTCTCATGCATGGGCTACAAGGTAATTTTGGGGAACTCTTTTTTTCTAGCAGGGGGTGGGCTAGAAGGCCTTGCTAGCCACAGGTAGGGCACCTCTGACATACTAAAGGCGATCCTACGAAAGTTCACTCTGGTGAGCCAGTGAGTTTATTGGGCTTTCTTATACAGCATGGGTGGTGAGCAGGGGGGAAGGGTACTTACAGGAGCATTGAGACCCCAAAGCAGTAGTAGCATCAAAATGTCTCATGTCAGCATAGAGGACAGCCCCTCACAGCTGCACAGAAGGAGCTCCCCGGCTCTTGATCTTCCTGCCTGTGTGGACTCTTGTCTCCCTCTGAGGCCATGAGTCCTCCTGTATCATTGCATACGGCTAGCAATGGAGGCACCTGAATTCTCAGGTGAGGGTCTGATGACCCTTCTCCTTTTATGGAGAACATCCACAGGCCCAATTTTTTTAAAAAAATATTAAAAAAAATATTTTATTTGCTTACTTAGAGAGAGAGAGAGAGGACAGAGAGAGAGAGAATGGGCGCACTAGGGCTTCCAGCCACTGAAAACAAACTCCAGATGTATATGCCACCTTGTGCATCTGGCTTATATGGTTCCTAGGGAATCGAACCTGGATCCTTAGGCTTCCTCCTATCCATGTCCTTGACTGTACCTAGTGCTGGTTCCCCAGACACCTTGTCATCTCCTACTTGTGTGCTTCAGCACTTTCCTGCCCTCCCATGTTGGTCTTTCTCCATATACTTCCTGGGAACGTACCATCAACAGACCAGCTTCAGCCACTCATCTACTGAAAAACTCCATTGAGATGCTTCCAGCTTCCCAAACATCCAAAACTCCACAGGGAGCCATCTGTGCCCTTTCAAATATGGTGCCCAGTTACCATTCCAGTTGTACGGAATTCTAACAGTACCATCTGCTCCCAGGTACTAAACTGGTGGGCCATGAACTAACTCTTGGGTAGGTTCTATTTGGTTCTCAGACATTCAAATATTTAAAATTTTCCATTTTTTTCTTCTTACAAACTTGGGAGATCCAGTAACAATGAATCCATATTCCAAAATGGAAGAATGCTTTGGTTGGCTCCAGTCCCCATCATTCTGTTTTACAGTAGTCAATGTTACTCATTTTAATTACCTTTTGGAGACTGTAGGTAACGGATTTTGAGATCTTCAACTCGACACTAACTGTAGTGAAGCCCAGGGGAGTGGCGTTCTGGTGCCTGGCTCTGATGTGGTTGTGCAGTACGTGGATCATGTATGTGGTCTCTGCCATCACGAGCATCATGGATGCAAACTCTGGTGTGAGGTTCTGGGCACAGACAGGAGAACACAGTGCCTTCTCTATGGGCTCTAACCCAACTCTTTGAGGTTCTTATGTTATTGTTCTTGGATGCCTTTTTTATGCCTTTTCTACAAGGTGAAGCAGTCTTCCTGGACGAGGTTTGCCTGACAGCTGCTGTGAGGATTAACCCCAGGAACCTAAACCTTATCTAAGCTCAAT
Source organism: Dipus sagitta (assembly GCA_036346955.1). Taxonomy (NCBI): domain Eukaryota; kingdom Metazoa; phylum Chordata; class Mammalia; order Rodentia; family Dipodidae; genus Dipus; species Dipus sagitta. The sequence goes on along the minus strand of CM070777.1, from coordinate 41,775,016 downwards.
GGTGCCATACTCAGTCCTACATCTGCCTTGTGTTTTATTCTAAATTTGTCAAGATTCGTGTCTATGATATATCTATTGGCTCCTCTTACTCAACTTTCATATGCCTCTAAGCTTCTTTGCTCGTCATAAATACTCATTACAGTTTTAAAATGAAACTGATTTTGAACTTCCTAGAATCCCTAGGATAATTTTTATTAAAGTCAGAAAAAAGATTATACAGCCTTTCAGATAACATACTTTTGAGAAATCATCATAGAAACCTGAGAAAGAATGACAAGTATAATAAATCCTTTTTGATTTAAAATAGTTTAAAAGGTGTGGAGGAGTGAGTATAGATGAATATATAACATATATATATATATATCCAAGTTTGAGACCATTTTAAGAGAAACTATCTTTTAGTTTTAGATGTTAAAGTATTTCTGCTTACTTGAATTAATTTTGGTGTTCAGAGCTTTAGGGTAAAATTGTCAAGGGGGCTTCACTTTTTAAGCTGCTCCCCAACTCTTTCATTTGTCCTTCATTGCTAGAAGTAAGCTCATCTGAGGGTTTATATAGATTCTGTTATTATTATCACAACACTTCTTTTAGCTTCCTTAAGAGCTATTACTCCATAACCCTTCTAGACCATAGGACTCTACAAAGCAAAGCTATTTAACGCAGATTTGGTGTTCCTCAACCCCTATCTGGTAGCACTTTGTTAACTGAATGAATCCTTAAGAGAATAAGTCTTTTAAAGGCATGGTACCCTAGCTGCTATGGTGAGAATAGGGTTTGCGTTTTCAACAACTCATACTGGAGTTAAATTTGCTTTGTGAGATACTACCAGGGTGAAAATGTAGCTCAACTATGGGTTTACAGGTGGCCTTTGGGAGATGATTAGGACATCAGAAGGGTCGTCTATGATTAACTCCTGATGACTTTATAAGAAGAGAAAGACACACACATATGCACACACACACACACTCTCTCTCTTTTCCTGTCTTTCACCAGGTGATACCTTCCATCTTCTTGGAAGTCTACCTAGAAGTTCTCTCACTGCACATAGTACCTTGATCTTGAGGCAAAACCATGAACCAAAATAAACCTTTTTTTTTTTTTTTTTGCAATTTACATAGTCTTTGGCACTGTGGTATCGGCAACAGAATGTCTACTAAGACAACACCATGATTGAACAAACCTCAGAGATGGGATGCTATCATCTGGCAGAATAGCTGTGTAATGTTGGCCATCTCAACAGCACACATAGACAAGGAGGGAGGTGTCATTGGGGCCTGAAAGGTGAACTCGGTGAGAGTGGGTGAATCCCAGGAGCCCTGCCACATCTCAGGTAGAAAGAACAGTAGAATACATTTCTTGTTTGTGCTGTTTTGGATAAGACTCTAAGGGATTTCATCTTTGAGTAAAATTTGATGTTACAAATAATTTTTTTTGTTCACTTATAAATTAATTATATAGAGCTCTTTGCAGGATTTGGGGCATATTTTGCTCAGTCACCTTGCTTCCCAATTGTTCATCACTTCTTAGAAAACATTCATAGAATTTTAATTAAAATTATGATGAAAACATTTTATGGCATTCATGAAAAATATTTTTTATATTTTATTTATTTATTTATTCATTTGCAATTACAGAGAAGAGAGGGAGAGAATATGAACACATCAGTGCCTCCAGCCACTGCAAACAAACTTGAGATGCATGTGTCACTTTGCACATCTGGCTTTATATGGGCACTGGGGAATTGAACCTTAACCACTGAACCACCTCTCCAGCCTCCTAAAATATTTGAGATGATACCAATTCTACTGTTCTATCATTAAACATGTTATCCTTTTTCTGTATTTTCTTCTATGCTTTGTATATATGCAGACAAAATTATCTATATCTCAAGTAGAGATTTGTGTATTTACTGGTCATTTAACACTCTACGTATCTTCTTTTACACGTTGTTTAATTAGTTTTAATAATTACCCCTATGCAAGCTATAGAATACATTTCAATGCTAATATAGCATTAACTATTTAATCTTGTAATTAGATATAAAAAACAATTTTCTTTAACTTCCTACTCTTAAATAATATGTTTTTACATTTAGTTTATCACATGTAGCTATTTATGTTACTCCCAATTAATATTTTCCAAACTAAATAGTATACTTAATACACCTTCACACTTAGTAAACTATTTTAGTCTTGGGGGCTACCATAAGAAAATACCCCATGGTGAGTGATGAAACAATTGAAATGCATTCTCTCACAGTTCTGGAGGCTGAACATTTTAGCTAAAGTTGCTGACATGACACCAAAGACTATAGGAAAGAGCCCTTCCTTCCTTATTTATAGCTCCCAGTAGTTTCCAGAAATCTTTGGTGTCCCATTGCTGGTGGCTACATCACTTCAGTCTCTGCATTTGTGGTCACACGGCCTCCTTGGTTGTTTACCTATGTTGTATCTTCTGTTCTTGTCAGGACATCAGTCATTGGGTTTAGCATCCACCTAACCCTCAAGGATGATTTCACCTCACGATCCTCAATGACTTATACTTGCAAAGTCCCTGTTTCCAAATAAGGCCACACTCGCAGGTACTGGGGGCTAAGTCTTGCACATATCTTTTGGGAGGAGTCCATTCAGCTCACTACACTACCTTACACCAAAACCTGATATTCTGATCAGGAACCAAGGGGAGCCCATGTTCCTCCTTTCATCCATGTCAGTTCCTGATGGAATCCCTGAGAAAATGGGTCTACAAGGTGTGGGCTCCCCTTGCTCAGCATCCTCTGAAAATCCCAGTTAAAGCCAGACCTCTGGCACTTGGCTCTTCTCCCCTGAGCCCACAGGAAGGTTATGATGAGGATAGTGCTGCAGACAGGGCAGAGGATAACTACTCTGTCCCAAGGGGACAGGTGGAGCTCCACCAGTGCCTGTAGCCTCATGGAAGAGATAAGTAGAAAGGCAAGACACCAGAGACTAAGCAACCAGTGACTTGCCTCACCACCCCCGTGCTGCATGAGGCAGAACAGAGGGCACCGAGAGGGCATAAGGCTGAGGAACACCCTTCATTCATAGGGACCCTGCCACTATGAAAGGTGACCTAGTAAATGTCTTACTATATAATTAAGAGGACAATTCATTTCTTCCTTTTTGGAAGAGGAGAATACAGAGAAAGTCTGGATGGAATGTGGATACTTGGAAAGGTGATTTCCTCTCCCAGAATAAGGGAGTACATTCTTCATGGCCCCATGTCATATAGATGGCATTCGAATATATATGTATTAGTCAGCTTTCCATAACTGTTCCAAGAGCACCTGACATAAATAGTTTAAAAGGAGGCAGGATTTACTTTGCTCATGATTCCAAGGTCCATCCTGGTCGGGAGGTACCCAGTAGAGCGGCTCCCATCATGGAGGACAGGAAGTGGAGAGCAATAATGGGATAGAAGCAGGACAAGCTACAGCCTCCCAGAGACATGGCCTCAGCCACCTACTTCTTCTAGCCAGGGCACAACTTCTACCTCCGTAGTCTATTCAAACTTTGAATTTATCAAGAGGTTGATCCATTAATTTGGCCAGCGCTCTTGTGATCTAAATCTAGTTGTGTCTGGAAACACCATCACGTATTCACCCAGGATGTGCTTTATGTTGGGAAGATGGCTCAGCAGTTAAAGGAGCTAGCTTGCCGGCCCAGATTGGATTCCCTGGTGCTCATGTAAAAGCCAGATATGTAAAATAGAAATGTGCTTGATTAATTTTCTAGGCATTTCTCAATTCAATCAAGTTTACAATGAGGATTCACCACCGCAGAGCACTTAAAACATTATTTCATTTGCACATTTCAATGTTTCTGTTCTATTTACTTGTTGCCTTTAATAGCTAATGAGATGACATAAAAAAATTAAAAAGAAAATGTCATGAATGCCTACATAGTTCCCAGAAACATAAGTAATGAACTCTAACAATTCATTCCTGGCTAAAAAGTTGTATAAAATACAAACCCCCCAAAACTTAAAATTTCATTAAATTTTCTCAGTCAATAAAAGGCAGTTTCCAGAACTTTGCACTTAATATTGAAACATTATTATGAAACTAAAAATTCATTTCAAGACTATATACATTCAAACATACATACATAGACACACACACATACGCAGGTCTTTACCTTTCTAAAATTCACAGAAAGTCTTAACTCTCCACCTCATGGTATTAGGAGGTGGGGCCTTTGAGTGGTGATTAAATCATGAATAAGAGTAATGCTCCTATAAAATAGGCTTCCAGGGGCTGGAGAGATGGCTTAGCGGTTAAGCACTTGCCTGTGAAGCCTAAGGACCCTGGTTCCAGGCTCGATTCCCCAGGACCCACGTTAGCCAGATGCACAAGGGGGCGCACGCGTCTGGAGTTCGTTTGCAGTGGCTGGAAGCCCTGGCACGCCCATTCTCTCTCTCTGTTTCTATCTGCCTCTTCCTCTCTCTGTCTGTCACTCTAAAATAAATAAAATAAAATAAAATAAAATAAAATAAAATAAAATAAAATAAAATAAAATAGGCTTCCAGAGAGCCAGCTAGCCCCTTCCGTCACAGCAATATGACACCACCTATGAACCAGGAAGCTGGCGGGTCACCAGACACTGAGCCTGCACATGCCTTGACCTTGGGCTTCTCAGACTCTGAAACAATGATAGACACATTTTTAGTATTTGTAAGCTTCCAAGTTTATGGTATTTTGTCACAGCAATTCAACTGGAACTAAGACTGTAGGTTTGCTAGATTCTCATGGCTGAGAATGTGGACACTGTATTGTGTCACCTGTTCCATACCTTTCAGCCTCTCCTTAGCCTCAGTCTTCTTCCCTGGAAAGTGATAAGACTCACATTGCTTGCACAAATTGTTATTAATGAAACATCACATTTAAAGTATTTAACTCGAGGAAAAAATGTAGATGCTTGATAAATGGTAGTTTCTCTGTTCTTACCGAGAGTGGAGCTACTCTCTCTGAGACTTTAATCAACATATTCTATAACATAATAATAGGGTAAGAGAAGTATTTCCATCATGATCCACCATCACAAGGAAAAACAACTTCAGGAGGCACGTAGGAGACAGGTGGGTTTTAAAACGGGTAGAATGTCTATTATACTGACTTGTTAATGATTCACTGAGCAGTTTGATTTGAGAGACAGCAAATCTGAGGGATGTAAAATGCCGATCTTTTGAAGGAGCAATTACCTGTGATTAAATCACAGTGCCTTTTAAAGGAAGGAAGAAGAGCCACTTTGCCTTCAGAGTGAGCTGGGTGAGTCATGGCAAAGATAACTTCCCAGAGAGCAGGAGAAAGGTTGCAAGCGGAGTTTAAGAGGTACAGATGCCCCAAAAGGGAAGGTTCCCCCAAATCCCAACATACTCCTGGGAGCTGTCTGGGGTCTCACTTTGCAATTAACATGTATAAAATAGGATTTTAAAAAATGTAGCAATGAAGGGAAATTATCCCCAACTTCCAACACGGCAGTGCAGCCCATGTTAATATTTGAATACAGTCATCTCTCAGTATCCACAGGGAGCTACACCCAAGGTCTCCCTCAGCTACTCTGAGCTACGGATGCTGCTGTCCTTTATGTAAAATAACCAATCCACGTCTTCTCATATACTTTAAATCATCTCTACATGACTCTAAACAATGAATATGACATAAATGGTAGATAAATAGTTATTATGTTTTGGGGGGACTAATAAGAAAATCTCTGCATATACTTAAACAAAAGCATTTTTTCCAATTTTTTGTTTGTTTTTGTCGAAGTAAGGTCTCACTCTAACCCAGGCTGATCTGGAATTCACTATGGAGTCTCAGGGTGGACTTGAACTCACGGTGATCCTCCTACCTCTCTGCCCCCCGAGTGCTGGGATTAAAGGCGTGCGCCACCATGCCAGGCTATTTTTCCAAATATTTTTGATCTACAGCTGTCTGAATTTGTGCATGTGGATTCCAAAGATCCAGCGGGTTGACGATATTCATAGGCTTTTCTTCCCCTGCTCTTGAGCTGTTTCCAAGTCTGTACTCTCCTCCTCCATCCACAAACCAGTCAAAATCTTTCATAAACATTTATACTTAACCAATAAATTTCATTCCAACTGTATGCCTAATTTACATCTCTGAGGTTATAAAAAAGAAAAACAACCAACTGTATCTAAATTGAGACCTCCCCTGCCCAGTTTGTGAGTTTTTTGTTTTACTTTCTGTCTTATTTCCTAAAACAAATCTTAACTTCCCTTCTATGTGTCTACACTTGCCAATTCTCTGTGAGTCTTTAAGATAAGAGCTTAAGAGCCCCTAAACTAAGCCCAACCAGAGCAGAGAAAGGCTCTGTTACTCTATAATAGGGTAATAATAGTCACTCAACAAGTGGCCCATTCCATGACCCTATGAATCAGGAAGTTCTTTTGGGTTGGGAAGGGATGCTGGTCATCCAGCCCCCAGAAAAGGTCAGACTTGTAGCTCTAGTGGTCCTCAGAACTTCTCAGAGACAGGAGAATCCTATGAGTAGTTTAAACCAGGTTTAGTCTCGGCTGCCTTACCTCTCCAAAGATCTCATTCTACTGTTCAAGTTCTAAAATGAGACAATCAGCTCAACATGTAATTTTTCTCTGGAGTCAACCATGGCCAAAGACAGATGTTTGCAAAGTCATAGTATATTGGAATTGATATCCAGTTACCCAAGTTTTGTTATTTCCACTGATCTTTTAAATTTATGATGTAAGCATTTTCCAAGTCATCATCATTTGCTTATTACCATAGTTTTTTTTTTTTTGTTTGTTTGTTTTTTGAGGTAGGGTCTCACTCTAGCTCAGGCTGACCTGGAATTCACTCTGTAGTCTCAGGATAGCCTTGAACTCTTGCGATCCTCCTACCTCTGTCTCCCAAGTTCTGGGATTAAAGGCGTGCACCACCATGCCTGGCTGTTACCATAGTTTTAATAATCTAGAAATGGTGGCTATGGTGGTTTGGGTGAAATGGTCCCCATAGGTTCATGTGCTTTGAATACTTGGTACCCAGGTGGTGGCAATTTGGGAGAGTTGTGGCATTTTTGGGAGGTGGAGCCTTGCTGGAGGAGGTGTGTCACTGGGTGTGGACCTTGAGGCTTATTAGTCCAGTCCACTAAGTGCTCAGAGCTAGCTCACTCTTACTGCTTCCTCCAAGCTGGTGTGACAAGATGCGATGTCCATTGTCTGCTTGTGCCATACTTTCCCTGCCATGATGAAGTTTTCCCTCTACTGTCAGCCAAAATAAACTCCTTTCATAAGCTGCTTTTGATTGCATGTTTTGTCTCAATAATGAGGAGGTGACAGCTACAATGGTCAATACCATGGATTACTGTTAAATGCTACATATATTACTGTTAAAGCAAATTATTTCTTGAATGATGTTCTTAAGATGAAGATAGTACTAGATGCTTAAAAAATTCTTAGACAATTCCTAGAAATTGCTTTCAAAGGGCTTTCAAAGCTCCCAGCTTGAATGAATTGGCCCACCTCTCACTGATTCCTTTCCCGTGTTCTCAATAGACTCTATAGTCCTTAGTTTCTGAGTCAACTAGATCCCCAGCCCCCTGGAGAAGACTGGTCCATTGCTCACAGTATTTGAGTCTCTATCCACTAAATGGACTGGTCCATCTCTCCCTTCTTCCTGAGTATATGCCAGTGCTTTCAGGATGTGGTCTCATTTCCTGCCAGACTGTCAACAACACAGTACACAATGTGTGGTTTATAGAAAGTGACTTGGGCCTTGCCTAGAGGTGACATGAAACTATTTTCTTTTTAGTCAGCCTTCAACTCGGGATCAGATTAAAAGAAAAAATACTTGATAAATGAAACTCTGAGATTCCATTATTGAAAGCATATTTGATTTTGAGAGTATGAAAAGAATCTTTAAGCTCCTTATTTCTAAAGGAAACCAAGTAGAAGTAGTACAAGCTCTGAAATTAGGTTTCATTAGCCAATGAAAAGCCTGGAATAGTGCCTGAGGCTAAGATTAGATCTGCACCAAGTACCTCCACCTCTTCAGAATCTCCATGGGCAAAATGTCACATTGCTTTAAAATTGGAACTTGATGTTTTTCTTTCTATTCTCTTTCTAACTTTTAAGCACAGACTGGATGACAGTTGCACTGTTCTAAAAGGTTCAGATAGGGAGTCAGCCGTGGGACCATTTTAATAGAAATTGTGTTTTTTAAAATTTTATTTTAAAAAATTATTTATTTATTTGAGAGAGAGAGAGAGAGAGAGAGAGAGAGAGAGAGAGAGAGAGAGAGAATGGGCACACCAGGGCCTCCAACCACTGCAAATGGACCCCAGACACATGCACCACCTTGTGCATCTGGCTTATGTGGGTCCTGGGGAATCAAACCTGGGTCCTTTGGCTTTTCAGGCAAATGCCTTAACTGCTAAGCCATCCCTCCAGCCCCTTAAATTTTATTTTTGTTTATTCATCTGAAAGAGAGAAAGAGGCAGAAAGAGAGACAGAGAGAAGGAGAGAGAGAGAGGGAGGGAGGGAGAGAAAGGGATAGAATGGGCACATTAAGGCCTCTAGCCACTGCAAATGAACTCTAGACATATGTGCTCCCTTGTGCGTCTGGCTTTATATGGGTCCCGGGGAATTGAACTTGGGTCCTATGGCTTTGTAGGCAAGCTCCTTAACTGCTAAGCCATCTCTCCAGCCCCATGGAAACTTTTTAAAGAATATATATTTTTATTTCTTCATGAGAATGGAAAGAGAGAAAGAAAGAGGGGGAGCATGGGCACACCAGGGCCTCTTGCCACTGCAAATGAACTTCTGATACATGTGCCACTTTGTGTACCTGTTTTTATGTGGGTACTGGGGTATTGAACCCAGGCTGGCGGGCTTTGTAACTGCTGAGCCATTTCCACAGCCCTCATGGGATCTTTTTGATGATAGAAAGTTTGGACTTAACTTGCTCTACATCCATGACTCAGGAAATACTTGGTGAGCACTGAATACATGACTTCCTCTTTTGAAGTTTTAGCTACTTCTCATCCCAGGACACTCCTTAACTTCTGATTATCACTAATTTGTTCTCCATCTGGATCATTTCCATGTATTCAAGAGTGATGTATAAATTAAGAAGTATGGTATTTATTCGCTCAGCAGCACATCTTCGAGATTTGCTGAACTTGTTGAATGTATCCACACATTATGCTTTATTATTCCTAAGTATCATTGCATGTGATACTACTGTTTGTTTAATCAATGATCTACCAAAGAACACCTGGGCTATTGATAAAATTGCTAAGATACACTTGAAAAGACATTGTGTGAACATAAACTTTTATTTATATGATATAAATGACTGCCAACAGTAAGGGTTCACCTTTTAAAGATATTTCATATCCACCCCTCCTTCCCTTCTCCTTTGTTCCTGACTTCTTTCTTTTTCTTCTCTGTGATTTCTTTCAGTATTGATTTATTATCAGCTTTCTTTTAAACTTGCATTCTCTTTGAGGTGAGAGCTGTATTTATTTATTTGCAAGCAAAGAGTGATAGAAGAGAGAAAGAGAGAATGGGCACTCCAGCCACTGCAGATGGATTACAGATGCATGTGCCACTTTGTGCATCTGGCTTTATGTGGGCATTGGGGAGTCAAACTCTGGTTATTATACTCTGAAAGGCAAATGCCTTAACTATTGAACAATCTCCCCAGTCTTTGTTATCAGGTTTTTAATTTTTTTAAAAAAATTTTATTTATTAAAGAGATAGAGAGAGAGAGAGAGAGAAAATGGACACACTAGCACCTTCAGCTGCTGCAAACGAACTCCAGACACTTGCACCACCTTGCACATCTGGTTTACATGCACCCTGAGGAATACAACCTGGGATCTTTGGCTTTGCAGACAAGCATCTTAATCACTAAGCCATCTCTCCAGTCCTGTTATCAGCTTTTAATTAGTATAAAAGTAATGGCTTTTATATAGTCCTTGTAGAACCTTTTTTCCCATTCCCCTCACCCATCCCCCTATCCTTTTCTACTGATCTCAAAACTCCTGCTACTGCTTTCATAGTACATGTATATTCTATTACCCTCTTCCCCTCTGTTTATATTTCCTTTCAACCTCTCATAATCACTTTCTACTTCATAACCTATGAACACACACACACACACACACGTGTGTGTGTGTGTGTGTGTGTGTGTATCCTGAATCTGCACGTAAAAGAAAACATATGGTATTTGTCTTTCTGGGTCTGGTTTATTTTTCTTAACATAATAATTTCCAGTTCCATTCCTATTCCTACAAATGTCATTATATGATGTTTCTTTAGAGCTGAATAAAAGTCCATTATATGTGCGTACCACATTTCCTTATCCATTCATATGTGGATGGTTATCTCAGCTGGCTTCATGTATTGATTATTGTAAAGAAGGCAGCAGTAAACATAAGCATTCAAGTATTTCTATAGAATGCTGACTAAGAGTCCTTTGTGTATATATACCCTGGAGTGATACACCTGTGTCAAATGATAGTTTTAATTTTTGACTTTTGAAAGATCTGCATATTGACTTCCACAGTGGCTATACACTCCCACCAGCAGTGAATAAGAGTTCCTCTTTCTCAACACGCTCCCCAGAATTTGTTGTTAGAGTATCAGGTATTATATTAAAGTCTTTGATCTATTTGGGGTTGGCTTTTTGAGCAGGGGGAGGAAAGGAGAAAGTGAGAGAGCAAGCGAGCAAAAAAAAGAGAGAGATTAATTGATTTAGTTTTATTCTACATGTGGGGATTCAGTTTTCCCAACACCATTCGTTTAAGAAGCAATCTTTTCTCCAATGAGTATTTCTGGCAATGTAAAAAAGAAACCATGTGACTGTAACTGTGTGAGTTTATATATGGACCTTCTATTCTGTTCCATTGAGCTACATGGCCGTTTTTGTGCCAGTACCGTATTATTTTTGTTACAATAGCTCTTGAGTCTATCTTGAAATAAGGTATGGTGACACCACCAACATTATTCTTTTAGCTCAGGATTTAAGCTATCTAAGGTCTTTTGTGCTTCCAAATAAATTTTAAGATTTTTTTTTACTTCTGAAAAGAATGGTGCTGTAATTTTGATGGGGATCATATTGATTCTGTAGATTGCCTTTGGTAAGATGACCATTTTCACAATATTAGTTCTTCCAATTAATCCATGAGTATGTGTCTTCTTCCCATCTGCTAGTATCTTCAATTTCTTCCTTGAGCATTTTCAAGTTTTCATGGTAGCAGTCATTACTTACTAGGTTAGATTTATTCCAAAGTATTTTTTTGAGTGGTGTGGTGGTTTGATTCAGGTGTCCCCCATAAACTTAGGTATTCAGAATGCTAGGTTCTCAGCTGATGGCAATTTGGGAATTAAGCCCTCTTGGGGGCTGAAGGGATGGCTTAGTGGTTAAGGCATTTTCCTGCAAAGCCAAAGGACCCAGGTTCTATTCCCCAGGACCCATGTTAGCCAGATGTACAAGGGTGCGCATGCATCTGGAGTTTGTTTGCAGTGGCTGGAAGACCTGGCACACCCATTCTCTCTCTCTCTTTCTCTCTTCTCTCTTTTTCTCTCTCTCCTTCTTTCTCTGTCAAATAAAAAAAAAAACAAAATATTGAAAAAACCCTCCTGGAGGCAGTGTATTGTTGGGGGTGGGCTTATGAGTGTTATAACCAGCTTCCTCTTGCTAGTGTTTGGCACACTCTCCGGTTGCTGTTGTCCATCTGAAGTTGGCCAGGAGGTAATGTTCATGTCATTGTTTTCCCCTGCCATCATGGAGCTTCCCCTCTAGTCTGTAAGCCAAAATAAGCCCCTCTTCCCCCCACAAGTTGCTGTTGGTCAGGTGTTTTCTGCCAGCAATGTGAACCTTACTGCAACAAGTGGAATTGTTTTCCTAACTTCTTCCTTAGCATGTTTGTTGTTGATATTTAGGAAGATTACTGATTTTTGTATATTAATTGGATTGTTCTGTACCTAGCTGTTAACTCCATTTGATCTACAGTATCATTTATTTGAGATGTTTCTGTGCTTACTTATTTATTTATTTTGCTAATATGGCCTGCCAATTAGTGAGACTGGGGTATTGAAGTCTTTGACTATTCTTATTCTGGGGTTAGTCTGTGACACCATGTTTGCTGTGTATAGTTTTAGAACTGTACATATTTCTTGGTGGATTGTTCTCTAGCCAGTATAAAGTTACTTTCTTTATGTCTTCTGACTAGTTTTGTTGAAGTCTATTTTGGCATATATTAGAACAGAACAGTGATACCTACAAAACCTCAAGGCCATCCTCCATTTCCCCCAAGCAAGGCTCCACCCCTTAAAGATTCTACAACCTACCACCCTCTGGGGACCAAGCACTGAAATACATGAGCCTATGTGGCAGGGTGGGGTGGGGAATTGCATTCAAACTCAGCATCTGTTCAGCCTCTCGTGAGAGATCTTCTGGCTGTGTTACAGCATGGCAGGGAAGCCAGAAGGGGAAACATCCATGTTCAGTAAGAGACAAACATACAGGGTCACCTCTTTATGACAATCTACTTTCATGAGCATTAACTCACTCAATATAGCTAGAATTAATCCCTCTGAAGTGTATACCCACAGTAACCTAACTCCTTAACACTAGGTCCCACCTCTTAAACATCCACCACCTGTTAGTGTGTTATACTAAAGACTAACAAATAGCACATGAATCCTTTGGGGGATGTTTCTAAACCATATCCAAACTACACAAAAGACCAATGCTAAGTTCTCTGTATGCCAGTTATATTGAAGGCTTTAGAATCAGAAATCAGATTACGTTAGAGAAGATAAAGTACTATTTCTTCTCACCCATCTGAATTTTTGGACTGAGATTTCTATCTACTGATTCTTTTTTTGAGGCATTAAAAGCAACAGAGAAGATGCTAGGTATTTTGCCGAAGGCCAAGGATCAAACCAATGAGGGATGACCACGGTTCGAATGGGACTGAAAAGGAATTTGGCTGACACAATCATTCTTTCACAACGCCAGGCTGGCACATTCTCCACGAGACTGGAAACGCCACCTCAAATTAGTTGTGTGGTTGCTTGAAATGGCACTTCAACTTCTACCGAGGAAACTAAATTTAGTTCTTCTCATAAAAGCGGTTGTCTGGTGGATGGAAGCAAAAACAAGCATAGGAACATGTGCAGAAGCATTTGAATAATCTATGTCAAGCCAGCAGAGCAGAAGCTTTTAAAGAAACTTCTCTCAGGGAACAGGGTTCACTCTCAGATTTCAGAAAAATCACTTCAAGGAGACAGAGGCTCAAGGACCATGAACTTGAGGCCAACCTGAGGTACATAGTACGTTCTGGGCTAGACAAGAAGACGCTGTCTGAAAAAAATAAGTGTCAGGGCATGGTGATACATACCTCAACTCAGAGTACCATAAGGGCTGAAGCAGGAGGAGGGTGGTAAACTGGAAGCTAGCCTATGACATATAGAGTATTTCAAGACAACCTAATCCCCATGTTGGATTTCAAGGTATACTACAGAGCCATAATAACAAAAACAAATTGGTACTGGCATAAAACAGACATATAGATCAATAGAATACAATATAGGACTTAAAAATAAATCTGTGCAACTACAGACATCTGAGATTTGACAGAGTTGTCAAAACTATATGTGGAATGGTGGTATGTCTGTTATGGGGGAAACTAACTGCTCTCTGATTGGACTAGAGGCTTGCTCCATGGGAGGGAATTCATGCCTGGTACTGAAAACCTAATCAAAAGCCTACAACTGGGGAGGTCATAAGCCCTAGGAGGGAAGCTACTACTGTTGTCTGGCTAAATGGATATATGATGCCCATCAAACTGCCCTCTAAATATTTATTATTATTCCCATATATTAATTACTTTTAGTTAGAGGAGATTCTCTTTTCAGGTGGTGGTGACCACTGGGGAGACTCAAAACCCATCAATGTGCTGAGAAATGACAGTGGCGTGTTCAGCACTGAGATATCTCTATCCTACCCTCCAAGGCTCAGGGGCCATTGTGGAAGAAGTGGCAGAAAGAATGTAAGAGCCAAAGGAAGAGGGGTGCTTTTCAATGCTGTCTTCCAGATACAAAGTGGCCACTGCTGCCTACACAAGACCTGCATAATAGGAGGGGGAAAATGATGACGTCAAAATAGAAGAGAGACTAGTTGGAAAGAAGAAGGAATTCAATGGAAAGGGAGTGAGGTAGGAGGAAAGGGAGGATGGCTGGAGGTGATTATGATCATGGTATATTTTCTATATGTATGGAGGTTTGTTAATAAAATGTTTAGAAAACTACATTGGAGAAAAGACAGCCACTTCAGCAAATGGTGTTAGCAAAAGTTAGCAAAAAAATATCTATCTGTATATTAATGAAACTAGATCCATATCTCTCACTGCTGTACAAAACTCAACTCAAAATGAGTCAAAGACCTTAAGGTAAGACTTAAAACTTGGGGACACTTCATGATGCATCCATTGACTAAGACTTTCTGAAATGGACTCCAATAGCTCAGGAAATAAAACCAAAAATTGACAAATAGTATTGCCTTGAACTTAGAAAGGCTTATGCCACAGCAAAACAATTAAATGAAGAGAGAGCCTAAAAATACTATGCTATCTATACATCTAACAGAAGGCTAATATCTAGAGTATATAAACAACTAAAAGGAGACAACTATCAGGGTGGAGAAATGGCTCAGTGTTTAAGGCACTTGCCTGTGAAGCCTAAGGACCCACATTTGACTCTTCAGGTCCACATCAGTTGGACACACAGGGTTATACAAGTGTGCAATGTTGCATATGTGTACAAGGTGGTGAGCATGTCTAGAGTTCAATTGCAGTGGCTGGAGGCCCTGTCGTGTCAATTCTCTCTGTTTCTCTCTCATGCTCTCTCTCTCTCTCATAAAAAAAAAAAAAATTACCAGCCAGGCATGGTGGCATACACCTTTACTTCTAGCACTTGAGAGAGGCAGAAGTAGGAGGATCACTGTGAATTTGACACCACCCTGAGACTACATAGTGAATTCCAGGTCAGCCTGGGTTAGAGTGAGACTGTACTTAAAAAAAAAAAAAAACTCAAAAAATTACCAAAAACTTTAAATACCAAAAGCTCTGGAATGGAGAGATGATGCAGCAGTTAAGGCACTTGCCTGCAGAGCCTAATGTCCCAGGTTTGACTCCCCAGTACCTACATAAAGCCAGATGCATAAAGTGGCACATGCATCTAGAGTTTATTTGTAGCAGCTGGCAGCTGGAGGCCCCGGCATGCCCATTGTCTCTGACTCTCATCTCTCTATCTCTCTCTGTTTACAAATAAAGTAAAAAAAAATTAAGCCTAACAATCCAATGAATAAATGGGGTTCTCTCAATAACAAAGCACAAATGGCTAATAACATAAATATTCAATAGTCTTAGTTATCAGGGAAATGAAAATTAAAAAAATCACTGAGATTCCATTTAACTCAAGTCCAAATGGCTATTATTAAGAAAACAAGTAACAATAGATGTTGTCCATGATGTGGGGGAAAAAAGAAACCTTGCACAATTCTGGTGGCAATGTTAGTCCAGCTACTATGGAAATCATTATGGATATGCCTCAAAAACTAAAAATAGAATTACCATATAACTCAGATATAACACTCTGGGTATATATCTAAAAGACTGTAGGCCATCATACCACAGAGGTCTTCATGTCTTTGTGTATTGCAACACTCACTATTCACAGTAGCCACATTATAAAATCAGCCTGTCAACAGATGAATGAAGTGATATATATATATATATATGTATATATATATATATTATATATATGTTTTATTCATCCATAAGGCAAACAAAAATTGTATCATTTGTGAAAAATGTATGCAACTAGAAATCATAATATTAAGAAAAATGAACTGGACTCAATAAGACAAATGCTACATGTTTTCTCTAATTTGTGGATCATAGATCTTACTTAGACACATAAAACCATTTTTCTATTCATGACATAAAAGTAGAAGTGAGAATGGGACAATGAAAGAATAGCTGAAGGGTGTATGGGAGAAAAGGTGGAGGACAGACCAGTTCAGCAGTCAAATTACATGGCACACTTGATGGCTTTATGAAACTCATCAGTATGTACAATGAATATATGCCAATAAAAAATTCCGTAAAACAGGCTGGAGAGATGGCTTAGCAATTAAGGCACTTGCCTGCAAATGTTCAAATCTCCAGGTCCCAAGTAGCCAGACACACAGTGACACAAGTGTGCAATGTTGCACATGCTCACAAAGGGGTGCACCTGTCTGGAGTTCATTCACAGTGGCTAAGGCCCTGGCACACCCATTCTCTCTCTCCCTCCTCTCTCTCTCTATCTCAAAAACCAATAATAAAAAGTTCCATAGAACACAAAAATTCATACAACAAACAAAAGAGTTATCCAGTCCCTGCTCTCATCTACCTAATGGTTCTCATAGAGAGAGGTCATTCCAGGTTTGTGCTGTGGTGGGTGTGCAGCGGCTGTAGGGACACAGAGAAGGGATGAGTAGCTAAGATTTCCCAATGGCTCAGGAAGCTTTGCTTACAAAGTGCTATGGAAATTGGCTTTGGAAGACTGAGTAGTGGTTTGATTTGCTGGATCAAGATGGGGTTTCTACTTGAAAGAAAGTGGATTTGAAGGTATGAGAATATGGTGAGTTCAAGGAAGGAAAAGGTATCTGGTGTGATGGGTACACAGAATATGAAGGAAATGGCATAAGGGAAAAAAAAATAGGGATCTCTCTTAAGCTTTGGAAGCATAACTGCATTGTTCTCAGCACCACAACTGAGGCCTCATTCAGCACTGTTTTCCTCAAAGATCCAAGAATAGCACTTTAATGACAATGCAAAGATGTAGAATAAAAATGTATACGAATGTTGTATCAGTTACTTTTTCATTGCTGGGAAAAAACATCTGGCTAGAAGCAGCTTAAACACGGAAAGGTTTATTTCAGCTTACAGTTCCAAAGGTTAGTATCCATGATGGTGGGGAAAGCACAGCAGGAGCAGGAAGCCAGGCTCACATCCTCAGATCAGCAGGGAGAAACTAGTGAGCAATGAATGCTGACTGTTCAGCTGACTTGTACCTTTAAATATATAGATATAGATAGATAGATAGATAGATAGATAGATAGATAGATAGATAGATATAGTGTGTGTATGTGAGTATGTGTGTGTGTATATATATAATTTACTTGAAAGGGGAGAGAAAGAGGCAGATATATATAGAGAGAATAGGCACACCAGGGCCTCTAGCTACTGCAAACAAACTCCAGACACATGTGCCCCCTTGTGCATCTGGCTTTCCTGGGTCCCGGGGAACTGAACCTAGGTCCTCAGGCTTCTCAGGCTAGCACATTAACCACTAAGCCATCTCTCCAGCCCAACTTGCACCTTTCTTTTAAAAGATTTTATTTTTATTTATTTATTAGAGACAGAGAGGGAGGGAGAGAGAGGGAGGAGAGAGAGAATGGGTGCACCAGGGCCTCTAGCCACTACAAACAAACTCCAGAGGCATGCACCACCATGTGCATCTGGCTTATGTGGGACCTGGAGAATCAAACTGGGGTCCTTAGGCTTCACAGGCATGTGTCTTAACCACTAAGCCATCTCTCCAGCCCGTCTTACACCTTTTTATATAGCTCAGTGACCCAGCGCAAGGATGGGTGAGTTTTCCCATCTCAATTAACCTAATGTAGAAAATCCCTCACAGAGATGACCAGAGATTTGTTTCCATGGTGATTCTAAATCTGTCTAGTTTGACCACCATAGATAAACCATCAAAATGGTATTGAAAATACAATTTTCTTTTTAGAGAAAAACTAATATTATTTTCTAATTATTTATTTTGAGTTAATTATTTAATTAATCCTCTTCCTAAATATTTTTTTTTTGTCCACTATGCACCCTGCAGTACTTCTTCAGCAGTGGTTCAAAGAGATGTGGTATCAGATCTTATGGTGCCTCTAGTCTAGTGAAGGGAACCATGAGTCCCCAAAAGAACAAATTGTGAAATAATGAGGTCAGGGTGAAATAAGTGCTGGGGGAAAATAGGATGCCATGGTAGGGATGCAAATGAAAGTCTTAAGTAAGTGCGCCAGCATTTTGGTTTCACCTTTGGCATAGGAAAAGCTTACAAGTCACCACTCATATCTTTACAGGGAACGATAAACAACTGGTGTTTGAAAATTTTGTGAAGTTACAAAAAACATGGCAGGCTGACATGTGGAGAGACAGGCAAATCCAGAGCCATTTGTGTCATGGAAGAGCTTCACTAGATCAGAGGCAACATGGAGCACAAATTCACAGGGACACATTGATGGCCATACTGAAATTAATTAATTAATTAATTAATGAGAGAGAG
The DNA here is from genome assembly GCA_036346955.1 of Dipus sagitta. Taxonomy (NCBI): domain Eukaryota; kingdom Metazoa; phylum Chordata; class Mammalia; order Rodentia; family Dipodidae; genus Dipus; species Dipus sagitta. Next base: position 41,756,614 of record CM070777.1, on the reverse strand, counting down.
AGAGGGAGGCAGGGAGAAAGAGAGAGAGAGAATGGGCATGCCCGGGGCTCCAGCTGTTGCAAACGAACTCCAGATGCATGCCCCATGTTGTGTATCTGGCTTATGTGGGTCCTGGTGAATTGAACCTGGGTCCTTTGGCTTTGCCTTAGCTGCTAAGCCTTGATGGCCATCTTGATGAAGTATTAGAAACTCAGTATTATGGGCTGAATTTTACTCATTTGTTCATGTTTTGAAGTCCTGTTTCCCAGTATCAGCTGTTCATGTTTTGAATTCCCATTTTTTAGTACATTAGAATATGATCTTTAATGAGGTAAGGTAAAATTAGGCCATTAATATGGTTCCTAATCTGACATGACATGTCCTCTTAAGAAGAGGAAATTAGGACACAGATTAAGGTAAAAAGGAGATTATATGAAGACACAACAAGGAGGCAAAAATTTATAAGTCAAAGACTGAGACCTCAGGTATGCACATCCTTCTACTCTTTCACTATAGACATCTATCCTATGAAAATATAGTAATAAAGTGTGTTTCTTGGCAAAAGAACAGACATATAAAGGATAAATGGAACACAATAGAGAATTTAAAAATATACTCTTATGAACAATTTCAATTGCTCTTTGACAAGCAAAGAAACAAAAGCATCATTTTAATGAAAAAAGAGAAAAGCTTACAAAGAATATGGGAACAATTAGGTAGTCACATACAGAAAGAAAATTTCACAGATACCACACCTTTCAAAATAATTCAAGATGCATCATAGAACTATATGAAAAATGTAATGTCAACAGGAGAAGAGCATTTTAAAATAATAAGAAGCAATTACACACCTATTAGTATGTCCAAAACAAAAGAATTAACAACAGCATCAACTGTTGGCAAAGATGTGGGACAATGGGACTCTCATTCACTGCTGGTGGGGATGAAAACGAAATAATCATTTTAGAAGACAGATTGACAGTCTCTTATGGAGCTTAACATTGCCTTACTAAATGACCCAAAAATTCCATGATTTGGTGTTTATCCAATCAATTAAAAAAATATACCCATGCCGGGCGTGGTGGCACACACCTTTAATCCCAGCACTTGGGAGGCAGAGGTAGGAGGATCACCATGAGTTCGAGTCCACCCTGAGACTAATTCCAGGTCAGCCTGAGCTAGAGTGAGACCCTACCTTGGAAAACCAAATAGATATATATGTTATGGAGATATATATATACATATATATGTCTCCATAAAATACCTACATACAGACGTGTTTACAGCAGCTTGATCCGTAATAGCCAAATGTGAGAGGCAATCATGATATCCTTCAATAGGTATGTTACTGGAAACTGAGTCACACAGAGATGGCACCAGAGACACAGTGGAGAATCAGAAAATTTCTTCATGTTGACATGGACTCTGGGGAATAGCTTTCAAAGCCTGAGTCCTGAGCTTTGATGGCTCAGAGGTTTCATAGACAGTATGGCAGGGAGTCTGACCTCATCTAGAATTCATTACACTATTGGTGAGTTACAAGTTTCTAATGTTACATGATTTTGGGGCACAAACAGAAAATTCCTTAGCAATAAATCAGTGATAATAAAGTACAAATGTACAGAGAAAGCTATTTGTTCAGAGCTATTTGTTTCTATGGCTGCACTGGCCAGATAACATACAAGCAGGGTACAACTACATGGATAGGGAGGAGACTCAGGGTCATGCTGTCTCCCTGGTAAAGGCTTGTACAACGGAAACTTGTGTTTTAGAGTGTCACCTGGGTCCGATTTCTTTGTTAAATTTCTTGTACCACACGAACAAGATATATAAGCAATGGGACATCGTACAATGCAATATTGCTGATCTATAAAAAGAAATCAGCTAATGTCCCTAGTAGTCAAGGTTCTCTAGAGGAATGGAAGTGATAGAATGAATACGTGTTATAAAAATGATTGGATTAGCTTATATAATGTAATTCAGGCAACTGAACAATAGCCTTCTGCAGACTTGAGCACTCATGAGCCTGGTAGCTGCTCAGTCTGTGGCCCATTCTGGCACTAAAGGCCTGGAGGATTCCTAGGGAGCTGCCAGTCTTCAGCCCACATTGAAAGGCTGATGAAACTTGGTTCCAATGTCCCTGAAAGATAACCCAAAATAGGGTCGATGCATGCAGGAGTGTCACTAAGGCAGCCAGGTAAGAAGTATATACCCACGCGCAGCACGGGCAGCCAGGTGAGAGGCACGGTGTTCTCTCAGAGCTCCTTTCTGTATGGTCTACCACTGAAAAGGTGGCTCACTACTGTGGAGGAAGGACTTCCTGCCTCACTCAGTCTTTCCTGGAAACACCCTTCCACACCACCTAAGAAACATGTCTCTTACTTGATTCCTAATCTGATTAAGTTGACAATGGAACTTAATGATCACACCATGCCACAGAAAACTTGGAAGAATCACAAAATCATATCACTGAATGAATAATTCCAGTTACAATAGCCACCTCGTGTTTATAATTTTGATTTCTAGAGTTTCAGTTTTCCACATTCAACCATATTTTGAAAATATTAAGTGGAGAATTCCGGAAGTAACAATTTAGTAAGCTTGAACATGCCAGTCTGCTCTACCCTGTCCCATGAGGCATCACTCTGTTCAGGGTGTCCATCCTGTGTGCTTTGCTACCTGCCCACTAGTTACTTGGTAGTTGTCTCCATTACCAGATTAACTGTCATTATAATTGCAATGCTGTGTTCAAGTCATACAGCTTTACTTAATAATTGCCAAAGAATGCAATAATTGCCCAAGCATACAGGAATGCTATTATGTTTTGAATCTGTCATGGCCCTAAAGGCTCATATGTTGAAGGGTTGGCTCTCTTCTGGTGCCACCATTTTGGTGGTAGAAACTTTAGAAGATCTCTATGGAGGAAGAAGGTCACCGTGGGGCTTACTTTTGAGGGCTCTATCTGGTCCCTGGTACTTATCTGTTTCTGAAACCCGTCTACCATGAAGTGAGACATTTTTGCTACGCCAAACACCCTTCCCATGATCTCCACCACACTACACATGGGACTGGAAACAATGGAGCTACATGGGCACGGAATGAAACTTACTTATGAAACACGAGCCAAAGACATCCTTTTATTCCCTCAAATTATTTCTCTTAGGTGTTTGTCACAGTGACAAATGCCCGATTAACACAGATAATTAGCAATGGCTGCAACAATACAAAACTAGTGATATTCTTAAACAGAAGTCATAAGTTGATTTCTATAAGTGGAAAGATGAAAGTTATTTACTTAATAAGGAAAAAAATGTATGCTAAGTGTGACAGTTAATCTCTACTGTCAACTTGATTGGATCAGAAATCAAGTAAGAGACATGCCTCTTGGGAAGACCTGTGAGGACATTTCCTGGAAGAATTAACTGAGGTGGGGAGAACCGTCCTCCCTCAGAGTGGGCAGCCCTCCCACATGCCAGTGCATGTACAAAGAGGCTCTAGGAAACAGTAGTGTGTTGGCCTCTGAAAGGCCCAGGTGTGAGGCCTAGTGGAACTTCCTGAGCCTAGCTAAAGTTTAGTGATCTGCCTCTGGCCAGACGTGACTCAGCAAGACGCCTAATGGCTTCTTGCCTGCTACTTCCGCATGGGATTTAGGATTATCATCTCAATAGTCAGTTTACTATTGGCCCTTACCTTTCCCCACCGTCCTAAAATCCCCGCCTTCTTCCCAACATTATATAGGCAACTGTTCATAGCAATAAATCGAGTTCCTGCTTCGACAAGACTCCCGACTCAGTGTGGTTTTTCTCCGGTGGCCAGGAGAGGTCTGAGTCGTCGGACGCTCATCTCCTCCTCAGCCCCTCGGGAGGAACCAGCGGGCCTGGTCCTTCCCTCGGCACTACCTGCCCCCGCCGGCGGAGCCCGGCATCTGGCGCCTAACGTGCGGCTCTCGGAATCCGGCAGACTAGTGCCCCCTGAGAGACATTCGTTGAGGAGCTCAATCGGTGTACATATGCGGTGAGCGTACCCCCATAAGTAGTCTTTATATTTAATGTGCTAAACTTTGCTTCTATAACCTGTACTTGTTGATCAACATCTCTTTGTTCTCTTTCTCTTTCCTTTCACTTTTAGTTTGCAGACAAGCTACATCTGCGGCTTTTGTACAGCATGTTTACCTATCTTTTGGATCCTTGTGGTTGTATTGTACTCATGTGTATGTGGGTTGCTATTGCCCTAATTTTATGGACATTTTTCTCTCAACTTTATAATGAGGGACAGTCTAACTGTAAATCCAATCCTGCCTTAGAATCTCTCAGGGCACTCCTAAAGAGTAGAGGGCTTAATTTGACTGATAATCAGGCTCAACAGACCTGGGATTGCCTTCTCAAACTGGCGCCATGGCTGCCAGAAGGAAATCTCTTTGGTTGGGACACGTGGGATAGGGTAGAGGCCCTTGTTTGTCGGGCACATGTGGAGAAGGATCAAATACCCCCCTCAGGGGTCCTCCCTATGATCTCAGCCCTCAAGGCCTGCTTCCCTCCAAGGCCAACCAAACATAAACAAAAGACAGAAGAAAAAGATAATATACAGCCTAATCCAGCTACTCCTCCTGGAGATACAGCTTTAAAAAAACCCCAAAAGGATGCATCTTTATGCTCCTCACTCGATCCCTTTGAGAGTGCTCCCTGGCCTTCCAGGGGACCTCCTCCACCTCCTCCATCAACTAACCCTTTCTGGACCCCCTCGGCCCCTCCTTCATATTCGGCCGCCGAGACCCCTTCAGCCCCTCCTTCATATTCGGCAGCCAAGCCGTCAGAAAATAAAGCTACTTTTTTATTTCCCGTCAATCTAAATCCTGGGGGCAATCGCCCTGCTGCCTGGTATCCGTGGGAAGCTCAGGACCTTAAGGAGCTTAAAAAGGCGGTCTCAGAGGATGGACCCAACTCTCCTTGGGCTGAGACCCTATTACAGGGACTTGCCCATCAACCTTGTACAACCCAAGATTGGAAAAATCTAGTCAGGGCTGTCTTGTCAGGTCCCCTATACATTAAGTGGTGTGCCTTTTTTAGAGATGAATGCCATGCACAGGCAGAACGAAACCAAAATCAACAGCCCCCTGTGCCGATAACTTTTGGGATGCTCTCTGGTATCTCTGATCAATATGCTACAGGCACTCAACAGGCGGCTATACCTGACCCGTATAGGGACCAGGTCAGGGCACTGGGCTTGGCGGCATGGAAAAAGCTTGATGAGGGACCCTCTGAAACTCCCCTTATGAGTATTACTCAAAAACCATCTGAGGATTTGGCTACATTTATAGATAGGGTGGAAAAAAGTCTCCAAAGAAAATTTCCCCCAGGGGCATTACGGGATCAGTTTACTAAAATGTTAGTCTGGGAAGGGATGACGGCCGATCACCGCCTCGCCTGTGCGGGTCTCAAGGACAACTCCATGAGTAGATGGAAAAACTTGACATGTTTTGGATGCGGGGACGAGGGCCACTTTAAAAAGGAGTGCCCCAACAGGACAAAGCCTCCTCCGCGCTCTGGGGGGACGACCAACGCCCCTCACACCCTTTGCCCTAAATGCAATAAAGGGTTTCATTGGGCTAAGGAATGTAAATGGAAGTTTAACATACAGGGAAAGCCTTTAAACTCCTCCAGGGGCTTCCCCCAGCCCCGTTAAATAAGGGGAAAGAGACCATCAAAGCCTATTGGACCGTCCCCCTGGTCCCCGGCCTTAGACCCAAAATTATTTTGAATATTGGCAATAAAAAATTCAAACTTCTCATTGACACTGGAGCGGACCGAACGGTCCTGAGAAAGGAGGAAGTGCCCCCCTCCTGGCAGCTTGTGCCCGGCCCTCCCCTACTGGGAATTGGCGGGCAATCCACCTCCTGGGAGACTGCCACGTGGCTCCCTTGGACTGACCCAGGTGGGGACAGGGGAAAAGTCCGCCCTCTCGTGGTGACTGGGCTCACTGCTAACTTACTGGGGCAAGACATCCTTGGAGATGCTGAGGCTTTCATCACTACTGACCATAAGGCCTTTTATAATGATTTGTTAGATAAAAAAGAATATCAACAACAGTCTGAGGAAGGGAGGGAATATCATCCCAATTATAGAGATGACCCTTACTTTGAGCAACTCAGACAAAAGTACTCCAATAAACACCCCCAATTCTAAGGGCCACTGCCCAGCCCCCCCCATTTAAAATCCAGTGGAGACCGGGGGATCCTGTATGGGTTGAGCAGTGGCCTCTCCCTTCTTCTAAGTTACACCAAAATAATAGAGTTGCTACGGCTCTCGAGGGGTTTCTAGGTAAAATTGATTGCCATTATGGCCCCCACAAATGGATGAGTTCTTTCTCCAGATTAGAATGGAAGCCCCCCAGGCTTTTTCTGTCTCAACCTAACCCTGACTTTCTTACCGTGTTTACTGATGGAGGGCACCTGGGGGCTTCCCTAGTCGTTTACCCTCCCTTAAAACAGGAAAAAGAGCCTATGCCCATAAAGTCAGTCTCTCATGAGGTTGAGGGGTCAGCACAATTCAAAGAACTATTTGCTGTCGTTCTAGCTTTGGACACTATTCAAGAGCCATTTAACTTATTTTCTGACAGCCTTTATGTTGTTAATTTATTACCCAACCTGGTTGAGGCCCATATTAGACTGGACTCCAACCCTATATCTCCTCTGATGATTCAAGCTCGTTCCCTACTCAAACAAAGAATTAACCCCATTTTTCTTCAACATCTCAGGGGTCATCAAAACTTACCAGGATTTCTTTCTCGAGGAAACAATTTGGCTGATAAAATGGCTTCTATGCCTCAGTGTAATACTATTACAGAAGCTACACGCTTCCACTTATTGACCCATGTCAACTGGAGAGGTCTCAAGCACAGGTTTCCACAGGTACCAGTCAAGGACCTTAAAAAAATTGTCCGGACTTGTAAGTCCTGTCAGCCCTTCCTCCAAGTACCCCCCCTTCAAACTACAGGAAGCAATCCTAGAGGGCTACGCCCTAATCATCTGTGGCAAATTGATGTCACACACTATTCTCCATTTGGAAAACTTAAGTATATTTTTCTTTCAGTTGATACCTTTTCCCGCGCCTGCTGGGCATCGGCACATGCCAGGGAAAAATCTAAACATGCCATTAGTCATATGCTTCAATGTTTTGCCACTCTTGGGCTGCCTGATCAAATTAAAACAGATAATGGCCCCTGCTTCGTAAGCAAGGCCTTTGTAGATTTTCTCCAGAACTGGAAAATCTCACATTCTACAGGCATCCCATACAACCCCCGGGGCCAAGCTATCGTTGAAAGATATAATCAGACTCTCAAGTCTCAATTACAAAAACAAAAGGGGGAATCCTTACCCCCACACGACCAACTAAAAAAGGCATTATTTACCCTAAATATTTTAAACTTTTCTAAAGAAGATAAACAACTCTCCCCTTTTCAAAAACATTGGTCCTCATCCATTACCTACAGTTCTATCTGGGTAAGATGGAGGGACCCATTGACTGGGGCCTGGAGAGGGCCTGATCCGCTCCTCACAGCAGGGAGAGGGTTTGGATGTGTCTTCCCTCAAGATGAAAAAAGACCCATTTGGGTACCAGCGAGAGACCTAAAATATTTGTCCCAACAAGAGGACACTGACAATCACTTCTCTAGGGAGTGTCCCACCCCTGAGGACTGTTCCTAAAATGGTCCTTCACCCTACTAAACTAAACAATTCCCTCCCTTGTGGAGGATTGCTGGCTTTGCCTCCAATCTGGGCCTCTCTGGCTGCTTGCAGTACAGTTGTCCATACGACCTTAAAAAATTGCTCAGCCACCTTCCCCATCCCCGTCCAGCTTTTCCCAATGTTTCCTCTGGAACTTGCATTTGGGCCCCACCTTCCCCTAATAATTCCAGTATAGATGTGGGATACATTCATCCTTCCTTCTGTACTTTTAACACAGCTGATCCCAATGCTCAATGCTGCCCGCCTTCTGGAATGGTTTATGTTTGTGGAGGCGGGATGGCCTATGACTTTCTGCCCACCAATTGGACGGGCCTTTGTGCCCCAGCCACCTTAATCCCAGATGTAAATATCATCCCTGGAAATGAGGCCCTCCCTGTATCAGAGGGAGACCTATCTTCAACAACAGCTAGATTCCCTGGCTGAGGTAGTCCCACAAAACAGGAGAGGACTAAACCTACTAACGGCCGAAAAAGGAGGCGTATGTTTGTTTTTACAGGAAAAATGCTGCTTTTACGCCAATAAATCAGGAATCGTCCAGGACAAGATTAAGAGGCTCCAGGAAGACTTGGAGAGGAGGCAACGGGACCTCCAGGATAACCCACTGTGGACAGGATTATATGACTTCTTACCCTACCTTCTCCCTCTACTTGGGCCCCTCCCCCTCCTTCTCCTTCTCCTTATCCTCACTGTCGGGCCTTGTGTAATTAATAAGATTACACAATTTATTCATCAATGGCTAGAGGCAATAAAACCTCATCAGGTCAAAATATCACAGGCTGGCAACTCAGGAATTAAGTTCCTCAGGTGACCCACTGCCACCTCCTCTGCCCTCCATGTGACCAATGACGGGTAAGATCCCCATAGGGGGACAACCTAAGACAGGCCATGGAGTGGGTTCTCAGTGAGCAAAACACATGGTACCCAGTGACGGGTAAGATCCCCAGAGGGGGACAACCTAAGACAGGGGCCATGATGAATGCTCTGAGCTAAACACCTGGTACCCAATGACGGTTAAGACCCCCAGAGGGGGACAACCTAAGACAGGGGCCATGGTGACTAATGCTCTTACAAAAACAAAAGGGGGAGATGTTGGCCTCTGAAAGGCCCAGGTGTGAGGCCTAGTGGAACTTCCTGAGCCTAGCTAAAGTTTAGTGATCTGCCTCTGGCCAGACGTGACTCAGCAAGACGCCTAATGGCTTCTTGCCTGCTACTTCCGCATGGGATTTAGGATTATCATCTCAATAGTCAGTTTACTATTGGCCCTTACCTTTCCCCACCGTCCTAAAATCCCCGCCTTCTTCCCAACATTATATAGGCAACTGTTCATAGCAATAAATCGAGTTCCTGCTTCGACAAGACTCCCGACTCAGTGTGGTTTTTCTCCGGTGGCCAGGAGAGGTCTGAGTCGTCGGACGCTCATCTCCTCCTCAGCCCCTCGGGAGGAACCAGCGGGCCTGGTCCTTCCCTCGGCACTACCTGCCCCCGCCGGCGGAGCCCGGCAGTAGTGCTTTCCTCTGGCAACACGGACACCTTGCTGGTGGGGGGATCACCCTGTGATTGCTGTCCTTTCAGACCCCAGAACCCAGCTTCTCAGCTTTCCAATGTGGACTGAAGACAAATGGCTGTCATGGAATCTTCCAGGCCTTCAACGTCAGACTGTTGGAGCATCTAGCCTCATGCTCTAAGCAGTTACCAGGTTCTCAGCCTCCCCAGTGAACAGCTGCCATTGTTGGACCCAACCTGTACCAAGTAAGCCAATCAAATACATTTCTTCCATAATATATTCATTCTTTGAGCCTGCTCCTCCAGAGAATCTTGGGGGCTAGGGATGTAGCTCAGTTAGAAGAGTGCTTACCTAGAGCATCCTAATACACTAAGGCTCCTCAAATTTATAGTAAGAAAAATGAACTCTCCACATAATTAGGAAGAAGTACAACAGAAATTCATGCTAGCTTTCCTCTTAGAACTCAAAGTGGAAAATTTGTGAACACAATGTGTTGTAAGTTCTTGGTTACCATAGGAAGGGGATTACATTTGTGGGTTGAAAACATCAGCAGAAAACATGTTCTGGTTAGTGAAGACTTATCAAGTAATCCCCTGAGAGGAGTACCACTTAGCCATTTATTGAAAGTAAGGGAAGGGGACATAGGTTCAGGAATAGATTTGCAATGAAACATGTGAAAATTACTAGAGAGTTTGGGTGTGCAAATAAAGATGCTATTGACACATTTCTGGTAGTGTTGAAGTCATGGAGCATACACCCAAGCCTATATGTAAATGGATACACCCAAGCCTTTATGTAAATGTATCCATTGCTGTTTGTCTGGAATTCACTGAGGATCTTGAATTAGATCCACCACAGATAAACTGGGATACTCTAGTTTGATGGTTTATATTATTTGACAGGACCTAGAATCACTACAAAATGAGCTTCTGGGATGCCTTGAGCAATTGTATAGATCTAGGGTAGCCTTTGGTCATGTCTGTGAGGCATTCTCTTGGTAAGATTATTGAGTTGGGAAAATGTGCCTTAACTGTGGGCAGCACAGCTGAGTGCCAGCATTCACCCTTGTCTGTTTCCTCACTGGGAACCGAATGCAAAGCTGCCTCAAGCTCCTGCCACCGTGCCTTCCCACCATGATGGACTGTGATCTGGAACTTAAGTTGCTTTTTGTCAGTTATTTGGTCATAGCAATGAAAAAGTAACTAATTCCTACTCTCTTTATACAACTTATTTTTTCCCATTCCTATGCTTAGTACACAATGTACCTCCGATTTCTTTATTCTTCAGTAATACTAAACTTGGAGGGGGGCAATTTTTGACTATTGATGTATTTATATGGCAGGTCAGTTGAGGTTGTTTCTCTAGTTAATATTCCAGTCTCAGAATTATACTGTAGATCCCAGCCAGTACCCTGAGCATACAGGCTGATGGTTTAGGTTTAGGACATTGCAAAGCTTCTACTAAAAGACTAAAGGTGTTTTAAAAAAATCCAGCCAACAACCTAATCCCAATATGCAAATAAAAATGTAGAAACTCCCCACAGAAAAACTATGACAAATCAAGATCATATGACACCTAAAAAGCACCAGTCTCTTAGTAATAAATTCCAAAGAGAATGAATTGGATGAACTATGAGTCAGAGATTTCAAAAGACAGTCCAATCAAATCAGAGGACACAAGTAAAATCCAGAATAAATTCACAGCATACAAGTAAATGACTGAATGATATGTCAACACAGGATGTGAAATAGCAATTCAATAAGGAGAGATTTTTTGAAATGTAAAGATTAATCAGTCAAATAATCTGAGTGGAAGGCCTCATAAATAGAATGGGGTAGGTAGAAAATAGAATATTATGGTTTAAAAATCAAGGTAGGTGAATTAGCATATTTACACAATAATATAGATCAAATATGAAAGTTTGAACAAACCAACACAAACAGGGAGAAAGGATGGAAAAAACCATTCAAAGAAAGTAGAATTAGAAAAAAGAGCAAATGTTGCTATACTAATATCTGACATTTTAGACTTTAAACCAAAATTAGAAGAGTTGAAGAACGTCACTTCAAATTGACTAAGGGAACAATCTGTGAAGAGGATGTAATAATTCTATCTATTTATTTATTTGTTTTTGGGTTTTTGAGGTAGGGTCTTATTCTAGCCCAGGCTGACCTGGAATTCACTATGTAGTCTCAGGATGGCCTCAAATTCACAGCAACCCTCCTACCTCTCTGCCTCCCAAGGGCTAGGATTAAAGGTGTGTGCTACCTTGCCAGGCGAGGATGTAATAATTCTAAACATGCACACTGAGGATCAGTGTACCTACCTTTCATAAAACACACATAGATGGATGTTAAGGCACAGATTAGACTCAACAAAATAATAAGGGGTGATTTCATCACCCCACCCACATCGACAGATAGGTCATACAAACAATAAAATGAACAAAGAATTATCAGTCAAGGCCGAGTGTGGTGACACATGCCTTTAATCCCAGCACACAGGAGGCAGAGATAAAGAGGATTGCTATGAGTTTGAGGCCAGCCTGAGACTACATAGTGAATTCCAGGTCAGCCTGGGCTAGAGTGAGACCTTGCCTTGAAAAACAAAAACAAAAAAAGGAAATATCAGTTAAGTGAGCTTATGGATCAAATGGGCTTAACAGACAATTGTAGAATATTCCACTGTAATGCTGCAGCATACATACTCTTCTCATAATCCCAGGGAGCATGCTCTAAAATAGATTATCTTTAGTACACAAAGCAAGTCTTAACACACACACACACACAAAGAAAACCCTGAAATAATTTCCTGTGTTTTATATGATCAGAATGGACTCAAACTAGAAATCAACATTAGGAGAATTTATAGAAAATATAATAAAAACCTAATATGCCAGAAACATCTCACCAGAACCTATGTGTTGTACTGAAACCAGTTCTAGGAGAGATGCTTATATAAGTGCCTACCTTAATAACTTGGAGAGGGTTGGAGAGATGGATCAGCAGTTAAGGCACTTGCCTGTGAAGCCTAAGAATGCATGTTCAAATCTCCAGGTCCCACATAGCCAGACACACAGTGATGCAACCATGCAATGTTGCACATGTGCCACAAGGGGGCACACACATCTGGAGCTCATTCACAGTGGCTGAAAGGCCCTGGCATGCCCATTCTCTCCCCTTCTCTTTTTCTTTCTGTGCCTCTTTATCTCTGTGTGTCTCTTACTCAAAAATAAAATAATAGTAAAATATTTTTAAAAGTAATTTGGAGATATCTAAAAAAAAATAACTTAAAGATACATCCAAGGGTCCTAGAAGCCAATAACAAGCCAAACTCCAAATCAGTAGACAGAAAGAAGTAATAAAGATCAAGAAGAAATTAGTGAGATGGAAATAAAAAGAAAAATATAAAGAATCAATGGAATCAAGAGTCAGTTCTTTGAACACATAAAACCAAGAATGACTTATCTAATCCAATCTAACAAAATGAAGGAGAAGACTCAATAAAATTAATTAAAGATAAAAAGGGAAACATTAGCCAGGCGTGGTGGTCACGCCTTTAATCCCAGTGCTCGGGAGGCAGAGGTAGGAGCATCGCCATGAGTTCAAGGCCACCCTGAGACTACAGAGTGATTTCTAGGTCAGCCTGAGCTACAGTGAGACCATACCTTGAAAAAGAAAAAAAAAAAAAAAAAAAAAAAGGGAAACATTAGAAAAGATACTAATGATACTAATGAAATCCAGACGATAATTAGGACATGCTCTCTCTTTTTTGTGTCGTCCTGAACACCTTGCCATGCAATAGCACAATCCAAGTTTAGGTAGGTCCTTCCACCACAATTAAACTAATCTAGAAAAGCCTTCACAGACATGCCTAGAGATTTGTTTCCATGATGATTCTAAGCTTAAACCATTTATAACTTTTTGGCCTAATTTTAATGTGTTTAGAAATTTATCTATTTCACCTAGATTTTTAATGTGTTGGAATATAAATATTCAGACAAACCAGAACAGTATGATTATGGTAGCACTATTTACAATGCCCAAGTTATAGAATTAGCCCAGATGTCTGTCAGTAGATGAATGGGTAAGGAAAACACAGTAAGTATGCATGCACAAAGGAATTGTGTTCAGCCATAAAGAACTGAATTAGATCTTTTGCAGGAAAATGAATGCAATTAGAGGTTTTCATGTTATCAAGGAAATATGACTCCTGAAAACCAATCTCTCAGGAATAAATTCTGAAGAGAATTTATTGAACAAATACGAGACAGAGGTTTCAGAATCATTACAAGAGGCATCTCTATCACACCCGTCAGGGCTCAGGGAACGTTACGGAGGAGGTGACAGCAAGAATATTAATGCCACTCTCTTGACCAGAGAAACTTCTGTTTGCAGATGGTTGGTGTGGTGTGTGTGGGGGGGCAGTGGCACTCAAAAACTGTCAAAATGCTGAGCATAAGAGGCTGCTGAAAGCTCTGTACCAAAGGAGACATTTCTATCTTGCTTTCCAAGGCTCAGGGAATATTACGGAAAGAGGCAGATATTCAGACCCAGAAAGATAAATATTGCATTTTTCTCTAGTTTGTGGATTATAAATTTTATGTAGACACACAAAATCAGATGGGTTTATATGACATGAAAATAGAAGTGAGACCATCTAGGGGTAATGAATGGGAAAAATGGGAAGAGAAGTAGGCAAAAAGAGGACGGTGTAGGAGTGAATGTGGTCAAAGTAGACGGTATGCTTGCATGACAATATGAAACCTATCACTGTGTACAATGCGTATGCACCAGCAAAATCATTTACGTTAAAAAGATTTAGCTAAATCCAAATCAACAAAAGTTGAGATGGTGAGAGAGTAACTCATATAGTTAGTAAATTTTCATATCATAAAATCAAAATAAAAATGATAAACATATTTTTTCTTAACGGATCCCATACAATGATGCCAGTAGGTAACAAGGGACACAAGTGGCAACTGAAAAACTTCCTATGGTCAGTGCATGAACAATCGAGCACTCAATTAAGCAAAGTAGCACATCCACAAGTTTGTGCTGACCCGTCTACACACTAAGGAAGGATAAAGATTACCAGTGAATCATTAGAACACAGAGCAGAGACACGGAAAGAGCACATTCTCCCAAAATTTTCAGAAGGAACTTGAAATTGCAGCCTCCAGGAATTTATGACAATACCCTTCCATTGCATGGACCATTTATTTTGCAGTACTTTGTTATGGGGTATGTTCTTTTTTTGTTTATTTTTATTTATTGATTTGAAAGTGACACAGAGAGAAAGAGGCAGATAGATAGATAGATAGATAGATAGATAGATAGATAGATAGATAGATAGAGAGAGAGAGAGAATGGGTGTGCCAGGGCCTCCAGCCACTGCAAACAAACTCCAGATGTGTGCATCCCCTTGTGCATCTGGCTAATGTGAGTCCTGGGGAATCAAGCCTCGAACCAGGGTCCTTAGGCTTCACAGGCAAGCGTCTAACTGCTAAGCCATCTCTCCAGCCCTTATGGGGTATATTCTTTTTCACCTTCAGAGACTTGGAAAATTATGCCGTTTCCTCCTCCCCAGCCCCAAGTTTTTCTAGTTTCCCTTAAGTTCTGAGTTTTAACTTTAATTATTCTAAAAAAAAAAAATCCTTCATCAACTTTCCTGGTTGGTCAAGTACCTCCAATTCCCTTCATGAGCTTCTTGTGTTCCTAACGGCAGGTTCCTGCCTGTCTCTATGTTTCTCACCACCACTGCATCTTGCATAGCATGTCAGTCTTCTCTCTGTAGCACCACCGAGATGTCAGTCACTCCCCCCATAGGTATAAATACCAGGTCAGTGTCCCTCCGTAGCTTTGCGATAGACTTTGCACCCCTGATCCTTTTTACCCTTCTAATTTCTCCTTTGTGGAATGCAGCTGTCTAGTCTCTGCCGTTCCCTCCTTGTACTTTGGAAGACAGTAACTCGCCACCTTTTTTCATAAGTGCACAAAGTGGGAAGGTTCCAGACACATAGAATGCATCTCCAAACTCTTTAAAAGTTTTGTTGACAATTTTTAAACATGCACACAATGCATTTAAACATATTTTACCTATTTATTTGTTTGAGAGAGAGAGAGGCAGATATATAGAGAGAATGGGCACACCAGGGTCTCCAGCCACTGCAAACAAACTCCAGACTATCTTGTGCATCTGGCTTATGTGGGTACTGGGAAACTGAACCTGGGTCCTTAGGCTTCTTTTCCATGATTATAAAAAATATCCCATGGTAATGCCCTCCCTCCCCCCACTTTCCCCTTTGAAATTCCATTCTCCATCATATCCCCTCCCCATCTCAATCAGTCTCTCTTTTATTTTGATGTCATGATCTTTTCCTCCTCTTATGATGGTCTTGTGTGGGTCCACTAAGTGATTTCTTATGCCCCTCATAATGCATTTTGATCATAGTCTTCTCCTACCCCCCCTTTTTTTTTTATTTTTGGTTTTTCAAGGTAGGATCTCACTCTAGCCCAGACTAACCTGGAATTCACTATGTAGTCTTGGGGTAGCTTTGAACTCATGGCCATCCTCCTACCCCTGCCTCCCAAATGCTGGGATTAAAGGCGTGCACCAGCACACCCAGCTCCTATCACTTTTTCTTGACCCTGATCCAACATGTCCCTTCCACTGAGCCCACTCTTCATTCTAACTAGTCCCTCTACTACTTTGATGTCTTTATTTATATTTGACTTCCTTCTCATCTATGATGACATGTTGGTGGGCCCAATATTGGACAGGTAATGGCAGCCGCTGTGAGGCCGTGAATGCAATGGCCACCACATGTCCAGAATACAATGTTCTAAAGCATTCCTTCTCATCCTCTAGCTATCATGTTATTTTCACCACCTCTTCCACAATGTTTCTTGAACCTTGGCAGGTATGATAGAGACATCTCATTTGATGCTGTGTTTAACTGTTGCTTCTCAGCACTTTGGTGAGTTTTTGAATGAACGAATGGAAATGAACTCTAAACCTCAGAGGGGGAATAAAAAAAAAAAAGAAAGAAACAAAGCCGGGCATAGTTGCCCATGCCTTTAATCCCAGCACTCCGGAGGCAGAGGTAGGAGGATCACTGTGAGTTCGAGGCCACCCTGAGCCTACATAGTGAATTCCAGGTCAGCCTGAGCTAGAGTGAGACCCTACCTCGAAAAACAAACAAACAAACAAACAAACAACATTCTAATTAATCAGGCTGTTGAATGACGGGACATTTCTCAAAGGGTTAGAAAATTAGTGGTATTGTGAATTTCTATTAGCATGAGAACAATTTTCAAAGTAGCAGAAAATCATATTTCCCATTACTGAACCTTCCTTGACTGAGTCATCCTCACGGCTTACTTACATTGCTCATACATGGCCTCTTAAATGCTCATGTCTCAAAGAGGGCTTACATTTCATGTCTGAAGTCATATCAGAATGGCTACCTAAGAAGGGAAATGAGTCAGTAACTTGTTGACTTGCCACATAACTTTGTCACAACACTCCAAAAGAAGCAGACAGCACACAGGAGTTGGGATCACAGGGATCTTGTCATTTGTCCAGCCTTGGGACCCTCCTGCTACCACAAAGCAAAAAGGGCCACGTGAAAAGCGCTTCATTTTTATTCATAAAATTGATTAGCCCCGTTCTCAATTAGCTGTGGGCAGGTTAAGCTCATTGACGTCTGTTTTCGGGTCTCTAAAGGGGGCTGAGAGGTCTTAGATATCACTATCTCCTTCGAGAGTTCACTGTCAGATACAGGAGTGATGCATGCAAAAGTGCTTTGTGAGCTGCAAGGCACTGTATGGAGTAGTGCTGCTCACACACGTCCCCAGCAGGGGTTTCACGAGGAGTACACCCTAATCAAATAAGCGTGGAAATATTTATTTATTTATTTATTTTTGGTTTTTCGAGGTAGGGTTTCACTCTAGCCCAGGCTGACCTGGAATTCACTATGGAGTCTCAGGGTGGCCTCGAACTCACGGCGATCCTCCTACCTCTGCCTCCCGAGTGCTGGGATTAAAGGTGTGTGCCACCACGCCCGGCTCAAGCGTGGAAATACTGCCAGTGCTGTCTCTCTCCCATAGTACCAAAAGGATTTCCTCATTAAAGGCTGACATATGCAAGTAGAATACTGAAGCACATTATACTATATAAGCATACTAGCTACAAGGTTTTTCAAACTTGCTCATGCAGAAACACGTGTGTAAATTTTCATGAGTACATGTGTGTCTGAGCACTGGTGCTGATTTTGGGTCATGAACAACACCTTTTGGGGGAACAGTAGTTGTCCATTAAGCATTTCTGGAGGATTATCTGCCATCTTGGATGCTGTGGCGGTTTGATTCAGGTGTCCCCCATAAACTTAGGTGTTCTGGATGCTAGGTTCCCCAGCTGATGGCAACTGGAAATTAAAGCCTCCTGGAGGCAGTGTATTGTTGGGGGAGGGCTTATGGGTGTTATAGCCAGTTTCCCCTTACCAGTGTTTGGCACACTCTCCTGTTGCTATTGTCCACCTGATGTTGGCCAGGGGGTGATGCCCACCCTCTGCTCATGCCATCGTTTTCCCTGCCATCATGGAGCTTCCCCCTCAAGCCTGTAAGCCAAAATAAACCTCTTTTTCCCATAAGCTGCTCTTGGTTGGGTGATTTCTACCAGCAATTGTGAACCTGACTGCAACAAATGCTATTTAATTATTTAGTTAGGTAAAAGATAGGGGGCTGGAGAGATGGCTTTGCTGTTAAGGCGCTTGTGTGAAAAGCCTAATGACCTGGGGTTCAATTCAGATGCACAAAGTGGTGCATGCATCTGGAGTCTGTTTGCTACAGCTACAGGCCCTGGCGCACTCATTCTCTGTCTCTCATCTCTCACCTTTCTCTCTTTCTTTCTGCTTGCAAATAAATAAATAAAAAATTTTAAAGATAGGAAAATATTACTACTTTATCATAGTCTCAGGTACAAAACTCATGAACATAACTATTTTATTTATTTATTTACTTACTTGAGAGAGAGAGAATAGGCACTCCAGGACCCCTAGCCACTGCAAATGAACTCCAGACACATGCACCCACCTTGTGCATCTGGCTTTACATGGGAATGGGGGAATTGAACCTAGGTCCTTTGGCTTTGCAGGCAAGTGCCTTAACAGCAAAGCCATCTCTCCAGCCCTGAACATAATTTTTTTTTAAAAAAAATTTTCGAGGTAGGGTCCCACTCTAGCTCAGGCTGACCTGGAATTCACTGTGTAGGTGACCTCGAACTCATGGCGATCCTTCTACCTCTGCCTCCCGAGTGCTGGGATTAAAGGCGTGCGCCACCACACCCGGCCTCGAACATAACTTTTTATATATGGTTTTAAATAGTTGTAGGAAACTGGTTTCATTTCTCTTGTATTTTCTTAAAACACAGAACTTGAATGTCAGAAACACAAGATCAAATTTAAAAGACACATATCTTTCTTGCATATTTTCATTTTACCAAATGCTATTTTATCAGTGTATTTCGTAGAGTCTTTCTATAAATTATCAAAGATCAGTTTATCAAGATAATGTCTGGTGAGTATCTCCTTTGTGTATAAAAAGTTACTAGAGGGCTGGAACAATGGTTCGGTGGTTCAGGTGTTTGCCTGCAAAGTCTAATGACCTAGGTTCAATTCCCCAGTGCCCACGTAAAGCCAGATGTACAAAGTGGCACATGCATTTGGAGTTTGTTTGTAGTGGCTAGAAGCTCTGGTGTGCTCATTCCCTTCCTCCCTCCCTCCCTCCCTTCCTCCCTATCTCTCTCTCATCTCTGTCTCTCTCTGCTTACAAATAAATAAATAGATGATAATAATAATAAATTTACTAGAAAGATCCTGGAGGGCTTTGAAGGTCAAACTAAATCACGGAGCTATTTTTTTTTTTTAACCATTGGCCATGGAGAACTAGAAATCGTCTTTAAAACAGGAATGAGACACGGTTAGTGCTAGTGTTTCCAAAGGCTGCGTTCATCTACCCAGACTTTACACAATTCCTGCCTCGCTCTCCGGAGAGACATCAAAGAATGTCTTCATCACATAGGTAGTGCCTGATATTGACATTTGAAGCTACAAGGACTTGAATTTTAAGCCTGACAGGAAGAGCAGTAGGTGATGGGGAAGGAGCCTTCAATTCCCATTCCTATAAACCTGTAGCAGCCTCGCAACTGTCTGGAGGCTGTGGGTGAAATGAGTTCTGAATCTTTCCGTCCCTGGGGCAGCAATAGAGAAAGCCAGGGAAAGGTCTGAAACTCACACTGAAGTTCTGGGGCTCATTTCAGGCGCATGAAACCTGGGGCAAGTCCTTTGATCGACCTCCCTGTGTGCTTCCCCCGATGAGACTGCTTCAAGCCTGAAAAAGAGAGAGAGAGAGAGAGAGAGAATTCTTTTGGGGAAAAGGAATTTTCTTTTTACATTTCTCATAAACAGCTCACTCTTAAAAGGAGACACGAGGAGCTAAAATTAAACAGCCTCAATTACTTGGCTTCCAAACTTACTTCTGAAACTCACAGAAGATGGCTGAAATTAATAACAGCCATGAGGATGAGTCTTTGCAGATCTATGCAGGAATCAAGAGGCGCAATCTTGGACAGTTTCCACAGGCCTCCAGCTCCAAGGTCGCGCAACTTTACCCAAGTGGGTAGGCCTGGGGACATGGTGTCTAAAGGGAGTAAACTGGAATCTGATTGCTGCGGAGGAAGCCATCTGCCGTGCTTACCTATTTTTTTTTTCCTTTTTTGTTGTTGCTGCTGATGGGAGGAAAGGGTTTACTTTAGGCTTATGGTTCTGAGAAGAAGATTCATCACAGTACAGGAAGCATGGCAGAGCAGAGCCTGCGCATCACATCTGGCCACAGCCGCTGGGAACCCACGCATCTCCTTTATCCCAGAGGCCATGTCCACTCTAGTCGTGGGCCCACTGGGCAATGGCTAGGGAAAGAGGTTGACTGCTCCTCACAGAATGGGTCATGTGATGCATTTGACTATGGAAGTCATCCCCATTTAAAGATGGCATGACCTTATACTTCATAGACCATAAAGACTATACCTGAAAACTCAGAAATCAGTAGTTTTTTTTTTTTGTTATACCAACAATGAAATTGGTGAGAAAGAAAATTAGTGAAAAATACCACTCACAATAGCTTTATAAGGAACAAAATACCTAGGATAAACTTGACGAAAGAGGTGAAAGATCTTTGCGATGAAAATGTTATGACACTGAAATTGAAGAAACATTGATGATGGAAGCACATCTGTGCTTATAGATTAGCAGAATTAACATTGTGAACATAGTTACACTGACAAAAGAAATCTAAAATCTTTAGAGGGTTTGAAAAATAACCCTAAAATTCAGATGAAAGCACGAAAGACTTTGAATAAACCAAAATATTCCTAAGCAGAAAGAACAATATTGCAGGTATCCTAACAGCTATTGTCAAATTATACTGCAGAGCTTTAGTAACAGATATACCATGGAATTGGCACAAGCTGCAGTCATGTAGACCATGGGAGTAAAATAGACGACCTAGAAATAAAAGCACACAGCTATGACCTAATCGTTGGCAATACTGTTAAAAACATACAATGGAATAAAACCTCTTCAACAAATGGTGCTGAGAAACTGGATATCCACGTGGAGAAGAGTAAGACTGGTTCGATGTCCCTCACCAAGAACAAAAGTCAATTCCAAATGGATTAGAGGACCGGAAGACACCTGATGTTGGTCAGGTGTTACAAGTGGATTAAAGAGTTGAATATAAAGACTTAAAACTCTGAAACGTCTAGGGACTTCAAGACACAAGTATAGTCAATAATTTTATGGAAAGAATTAATTTTTTTTGAGGTAGGGTCTCGCTTGAGCCCAGGCTGATTTGAGATTCACCCTGTAATCTCAGGGTGGCCTCGAATTTACAGAGATCTTCATACCTCTGCCTCCTGAGTGCTGGGATTAAAGGCATACACTACCACACCTGGCAGAAAGAATTAATTCCAATGGCACAAGAAATAATCCCAAGAATCGACAAACAGGATTACCTAAATTAAAAAGCTTCCACAAAGCAAAGGAAGCAATCATGAGGGAAGAGACAGCCTGCAGGAAGAACAACAAAAAAAAAAGTTTCCACCTATACATCACACAGACAGTTAATGTATAGTCCGTATAAAAAACAGAGGGGACTAGAGAGATTGCCCAGTGGTCAAAGGTGCTTGCTTGCAAAACCTGACTTCAGACCCAGGTTCAATTCCCTAGTACCTATGTAAAGCCAGATGTACAAACTGGCACATGCATCTGGAGTTCATTTGTAGTGGCAAGAGGCTCTGGCATGCCCATTGCCTCTCTCTTTCACTCATTATCTCCCTCTCTCTGCTTACAAATAAATAAATAAATAAATATTTTTTTTAAAAACAGAGGGATGGGGGTATGGAATGAGGGAGGGGAATGGATAAGAACAAAGTATGTATAAAAATTACATAGTGAAGCACATTACTTTGTATCCTAATCCTACCCTTTTTCCCCCTGTTTTTGTGTGTGCTTTTTTATTGACAGCTCCCATACTTGTAGACAATAAACTGTGATAGTTCCCTCCCCTCCCCCACTTTCCCCTTCACAAATCCACACTCCATCATATCCCCTCCCTCTCTCCATTAGCCCCTCTTTGATTTTTTAATTTATTTTATTAGAGAAGGACATATTTAGTATGTAGACAACACATGTTGGTACCATCCTTTCCCTCCTCTCTGCCCCTTTTCTGAAGAGGCCTTCCTCGTTGGGGATGAAGTTCAACCCCACGGGGATCGTGGGTTATGCATTATGGGGGCAGCAGTCAGTTATGGGGGAGAGGCAAAGTCTCTGTGCAGAATGTCCCAACTTGTGGCTCTAACAATCTTTCTGCCCCCTCTTCCACAAAATTTTCTGAGCCATGCTGGGAGCATTTTAAGTCCATTTCAGTGATGGGCACTTAGGAGCCTCTGGATGTCTGGTTTGGTAGGTGTTGAGGGTCCTCAGTGTCTGTCTCCTTCACCCTTGTGCTGATATCAGATTCACTAAGAAAGTAGCACTCTTGCTCATTTCCCCAATTCCTCTGTGGTTTCAGCTGGGGCCAGGGTGGAGTGTACTGGGTCGTTTATCTCCTCTGGTCCAGTTTCCATCTGAAAAAGAGTAGCAGATTCTTCAATGGAGAGTGAAGTCAGCAACAGTTATATGGGATAACCATTATTAAGTTAGAGAGAATTTAAAGAGTATAGACCTTCTTATAGCCCAAGATTAGTGGGACCTTGACAATGGAAAGCAGAATCATTATCTGGATATGATTCTGACTTGTTTCCCAGTTCCAGATATGGTTTCCTGTCCACTAAGCTGATCTGTTAGCCAACCCAAGAGCAAGAGTACTTGGGATATATGCCCAGGTGTGATATAGCTGGGTTATATGGCAAATCTATTTTTAGCTATCTCAGGAACCTCCACACTGATTTCCACAGTGGTTGTACCAGATTACATTCCCACCAACAGTGTAGAAGGGTTCCTCTTTTTCCACACCCTCACCAACATTTATTGTCATTTGTTTTCTTAATGATAGCCATTCTGACAGGAGTGAGATGGAATCTCAAAGTAGTTTTAATTTGCGTTTCCCTTGTGGCTAAGGTTGTAGAACATTTTTTTAGATGTTTAATTCAATCTGTATTTCTTCTTTTGAGAACTCTCTATTTAGTTTCTTAGCCCATTTTTAATTGGTTATTTGATTTCTTATTATTTAGTTTTCTGAGTTCTTTGCATATCCTAGATATTAATCCTCTGTCAGATGTATAGCTGGCAAAGATTTTCCCCCATGGGTTGCCTAATCTTATCTTTTTAAAAAGTTTATTTTGTATCGTTTAAAATATATTCTTTTTATTTATTAGGAGGTAGAAGAGACAGATATATAGAGAGAATGGGCACACCAACGCCTCTAGCCACTGAAAATGAACTCCAGATGCATGTGCTATCATGTGCATGTAGCTTATGTGGGTACTGGGGAATCAAACCTGGGTCCTTTGGCTTTACAGGGAAGTGCCTGAACTGCTGAGCCATCTCTTCAGCCCTTGGATCCTATCTTTGTGTTGTTGGTGGTGGTTTTTTGAGGCAGGGTCTCACTCTAGCTCAAGCTGACCTGGAATTCACTATGTAGTCTCAGGGTGGCCTCGAACTCACAGTGATCCTCCTACCTCTGCCTCCCCAGTGCTGGGATTAAAGGCGTGCGCTACCATGCTGGGCATTGGATCCTATCTTTAAACAAGGAATGGAACCATGAATTCTATGAACATCTGTACTTAGTAAGCACACTGTAGCAAATCGAGGTTTTCTCCCCTTGTGATGACAGAGTTGACAGAGATTTTTGCCTCACTGTCACTGCTCAGAATTGAGAGAGAATGTTTGCGTTGCCTAGGAAAATGTTTAAATTCAAAAACTTAAGGGACAGTTTCTGCTGAAAATTTAAGATATAGTCTCCATAAATTTGCCT
Source organism: Dipus sagitta (assembly GCA_036346955.1). Lineage (NCBI taxonomy): Eukaryota > Metazoa > Chordata > Mammalia > Rodentia > Dipodidae > Dipus > Dipus sagitta. The sequence continues at coordinate 41,732,853 of CM070777.1, read as the reverse complement.
TGATATCGTACCAGTCAAAAATGTGTATCAGGAGCTAGGGAGTTAGCATAGTTGGTAAATTGTTTGTCTTATAAGCATGAAGGCCTGCGTTAAATCACCAGTATCCATTAAAATGCCATCAGTTGTTGTACATGCCTATAATCCCAGGGCTAAGGAGGTAGAGACAGGAGGTTCCACTGGCCACCTAGTCCTGCCCAATGTTTTAGGTTTTTCTATGCTCTCCATATGTACTTCACACTTGCACACAATACCTGCACACACCTGTGCATTTATGCATATGTGAACACACACATATGCATGCTTACCGCACACATGTAGACACACACAAAGTGCGCATCAAGCCATAATAAGTTGGAAACTCCTGTAAATTTCTCACATAGTGTTTGGCCTGAGCATTGATACTGTCACGCATCTTTCCACATTTGTCATGAATTTTGGAAACCCATCAGTCCTATGAGACTCTAGAGGTCACATGAAACTTCTCTCTGGGGAGATGTGAACACACATCTATTCAGGGCACAAATGGCAGACCAAAGCACGATTTCATCAAAGCTGGTTTGGGTGAACCAATACGTTTGTTGGGGTTTCTTACAGAGCAGGGTGAGGGGCTGCTTACAGGAGCATGGGTGACACAAAGGTGGCTGCATCCCTGTGAGGCCCACCCCAGCACAGGTGACCACCCTGGGAGCTGCATCTCAGGAGCTCACGGCAGGACTTGCAGGCAGCTGGGCAGGGCAAGGCGAGAGAGTTTCTCCCCAAGTAGTTGTTTACTGCTCCCATAACCTTGGGGAGAGTTTGTATGACCTTTTAAGTTTTAGCTTTCCCAGATTTATTGACCTCTTGCTTCCCTTCTCCCTCCAGGAGGGAATATTTCAATTCCATGGAATGTTCTTGTTTTAATTGTATTTTTTTTTAATGAGAGAGTGAGCAAGAGAGGGAGAGAGAGAGAGAGGGAGGGAGAGAGAGAGAGAGAGAGAGAGAGAGAGAGGGAATTGGTAGGGCTTTCAGCCACCGCAATTGAACTCCCGATGCATGTACCACCTTGTGTGCATGTGTGACTTTGCATGCATGTGTCACCTTGTGCGTCTGGCTTATGTGGGATCTTGAGAGTTGAACATTTGTCCTTAGGCTTTCGCAGGCAAGCACTTTAACTGCTAAGCCATCTCTCCAGCCCCTCTATGGAATTTTCTATATAGCAGGTACCATTACCTTTGTTTTGCAGATGGAGAAACTAGTATATTTGCTCCAGCTCTCATAGCTAGCAGGCATAGGAGCCAGAATTAGTAACTCAGGCCTTCACTCTCCCTTTACAAGACACTACCTTCTTACTTATTGTGCCACTGTGTGTGTGCAAGGGAACCTGGGCAAAAGGCCAAGGCATCTTTGCACGAGACACACATTTATTGTGGGTAGAGTTACTACAATCAGGGAAGATACTTGACAAATAGTTCCCCTGCTCCAACACCTACAGGAAGAAAGTAAATTTGGAAAAGTTCTGCAAATCCAGTCAAACACTCTTACATAGTGTTTGACTGGAGCACTGATACTGTGTCACACATCTTTCAACACCTGCCATGAAGAAATCCAAATGGAATCCCATCAGTCATGTAAGACCCCGTAGAAGTGTGAAATGTTAGTGGAAACCTGGCGACCACAGAGATACCAACAAACATCTTCAGATTGTTTGATCGACACTTTGGAACTCTGTAAAACCCAACTGTTAAAAACTGCAAAAGTACCACAAAGTAAAAGAGATAAGTGACATAAATATGTCTTTTTTTTGGGGGGTAGCATAGTCTGTGGCATATGTGTGCACATGTGGTGTGTACATGTGTGTTCAGATACATATATTTCATGCACATGTGTGCAGAGACCAGAGAAGGATGTCTGCTATCATCTTCTGCTAATCTTCCACTTCATTTCCTTAAGACATGATCTCTCACTGAACCTGGGACTGTTTTTAGCCAGACTGGCTGACCAGCAAGTCTCTGATCTTCCCCTTCCCTCCCCACACCAGCACTAAGGTTACAGTTTAAAAGAGGGTGTAGCCCTCGCACAGGCTAAGAGCGAACAAGGAAAGAGTGAGGCCATAAAGGTGAGTTTGTAAAAGTGATTTGGAACAAAAGACACATTAAACTGTTTAATATTGGAGTAAAGCACCTCTGACAGATGACAAAGGTCTAAAAGAGTTGAAGACCAGGTGCAAATGGCCTCTCAAGAGATTGAGTTGGGGGAGGGGGCTGGAGAGATGGCTCAGCAGTTAAAGCGCTTGCCTGCAAAGCCTAACAACCTGGGTTTGATTCCCCAGTACCCACATAAAGCCAGATGTATAAAGTGGCACATGCATTTGGACTTTGTTGGCAGCTGCTATAGGCTCTGGCACACCCATTCTCTCTGTCTGTGTCTCTTCTGTCTATCCCTCTCTTCTTGCAAATAAATAAAAATTTTAAAAAAGAGATTGAGTCAAAAATGAAAATTGATTCACAATGCAGAATGAGTTGGAAAATGTTTGACACGATCTAAACTTTGAATTGCATGAATAAACCAGGCAGGTGGGTTCCCTAAATAGCAAATTCACAAATCCCTATCATGTTTGTCCTGCTGGGTTTTGGTCTTGCTTCGGTCCAATCTCCTTGCTAGGTGTCTGTTCCCCTATTTTGGAATGGGAATGTTTACTCTGTGACATTATATGTTGGAAGCATTAACTCGCGTTTTGATTTTACAAGGCTTATAATTAAGAGACTGCCTTGGGTCTCAGATGAGACTTTGGACTTTTGAATGGAATTGGGACTGATAATGACTATAGAGACTTTTAAGTTGGACTGAATGCATTGTGTATCACAAGATGGCCTTGAGTCTACAGGGGCCAGGGGTAGAATATGATGGTTTGAATGTAAAATGTCCCCCAGAGACTCTTGTATTTGAATACTTAATTCTCAGCTGGTTGGTGCTGTTGGGAAGGTGGTGAAACCTTTCTGAGATGGAGCCTGGCTGGAGGAAGTGTGTCACTGGGGGCAGGCCTTGAGGTTTATAGTCCAGCGCCACTTAGTGATGTCTCTTGACTGCCTCTTTTTTTTTTTTTTTTTTTTTTTTTTTTTTGGTTTTTCGAGGTAGGGTCTCACTCTGGTCCAAGGCTGACCTGGAATTCACTATGTAGTCTCAGGGTGGCCTTGAACTCATGGCAATCCTCCTACCTCTGCCTCCCTAGTGCTGGGATTAAAGGCATGTGCCACCATGCCCGGCTCTTGACTGCCTTTTGATGTGATGATATGACACCAGCTTTCTGCTCCTGGCAGACTTTCCCTGCCAGGATAGACTCTACTCTCTTGAGACTGGACTTTCGAATAAATTCTTTCCTTTCTTAAGCTGATTCTGGTCAGATATTTGGTCCCAGCAATGCAAAAATAACTGATACAGCAATTAATACATCAGCATAGAAATCATGTTATCCCTGGGCTGGAGAGATGGCTTGGCGGTTAAGCACTTGCCTGTGAAGCCTAAGGACCCCAGTTCGAGGCTCTATTCCCCAGGACCCACGTTAGCCAGATGCACAAGGGGGCACACGTGTCTGGAGTTCGTTTGCAGTGGCTGGAGGCCCTGTCATGCCCATTCTCTCTCTCTCTCTCCCTTTTTCTCTCTGTCTGTCGCTCTCAAATAAATAAATAAAAATAAGCAAAAAAAAAGAATGAAAAAAAAAATCATGTTATCCCTTATATAAAATTATTGGGACCAGCAATGTTTAAATTTTGGGGTCTTTTCAGATGTTAGAATATTTCATAGATTTTACCAGTTAAAAATACTTCATGTGGCTAGGCGTGGTGGTGCACACCTTTAATCCCAGCACTTGGGAGGCAGAGGTAGGAGGATCACCATGAGTTCAAAGCCACCTTGAGACTACAGAGTGAATTCCAGGTCAGCCTGAGCTAGAGTGAGACTCTACCTTGAAACCTCCCCCAAGTACTCCCCCCCAAACTTCATGTTTGAAATCTGAAATGCTACAAAATCTGAAACATTTGAGTGTCATGTGTGGGCCATCTTGGATAGCAGATCTTGAGTTAGGGCAGCTCACCCTGTATTTACAGGAGAGTTGGAAAGTTTTTGCTTTAGCGGTTTATCCTAAACATCTATTTGGAGTTTTCCATTGTCCATGGCAGTCATGAAGGTGTCATAGGTAGGACTAGTGACTGCTCACATCTCTCTTAGACAATACCCCCATCGCAGATGCTAGAAATGTTGGTTGTGACAGCTCATAGATGCATCGTTACCTGAGAACCATCCTCAATGCAGGAGCTGCTTCACGGGGTGCCTACACTTGCACTGATTATGGTCTACAGCTCATGCTCTATAAGGTGCCACCTTGTGTCAAGGACAGATAGCGCTGTACTGCCATCATGAGATATAGCATATGTCAGGCTATATGGATATAGCCCATTTTCCAGCAGCCAGGCTACTTAAACTCACCCAAAGTTGTGTTTCTATGTGCTGAGCTGGAAGCCAATCAAACACTGTCATTCCCTCCTTTTAGTCTCAGTTATTTCTGCCAGCAATTTGTTAACTAGAGACACAAATTGAACTTTTAAAAAACTCTGCAGGGAGCTTGAAAGAGACAATCTTCCAAGTTGCTAGTCTGTGGGAAGGAAATAATAATGAACACTGGATGATGAGAAGGAATATTCACATTTATCCTGCCTCTTCTTACATAATATTTTCTACACTCTTCCTCTGGCCAAGGTAAATCATGCCCAAGTTCAGAGCCATTGTGGACAGAAATAAAAAAAAAAAAACAGCAATGAATATAGGTGATATGATTTATTAGGAGCAATGACATAATGATGTATTAGTCTACCGTCTGGTCCTAAGTCTATGTTCCTCTTGCATACAAAAGGCAGTTGTCCACTTCAAGTACCCCGCAAGTCTTATCTAACCATGGCGTCAGGTTTGAAGCCCATGAAAAAGAATGTGTCAACAAGTCTAAATGTGGACAAGGTTGCTTGGAACCAGTTTCCTGGATTCACGTCTTCTGGACCAAAAGTGCAATGGGGGTGAAAAAAGATAGTGATTTGGAGAAATTCTGAGAGCTGGCTTGGCATCTCTTTTTGCCTCCACCACCCTGGAGAAGAGAATATTCCATATTTATGATCTTGCTCTGCCACTGGGAGTGTTTTCTTACTCCACCTTTCTCTTGTCTCTACCCTCTGGGCTTTGAAGTATTTTCTTCTAATTACAGAAATAGACTACGTTTGCAGTTGGCTGGCTTTCTCTCCCTGCTTCCTGTCCACAGAGATCGGGGCACCCTGAACCCTCTTTTCACTTTTCATCTGTTGCAGGCTTCTAAACCTTACTTAGACTCTCTGTGTAGGTTTGCTATGGTAGCTGATTGCATGCCCTAAAAGTTCCAGCGATCCATTCTCTCTGTGGCAGCCTTCTCTCTACTTTGGCCCCAGGTTCTCTAGAAGAACAGAGTGGGTAGGATGAATTCGTGCACGGGGACGATATTCAATTATCTCACAAGATACAGGCTGGGCAGTCCAAACAACAGCTGTCCGCAAACAGGAAAGTTAAAGGATTCAGTAGCTGCTCAGTCCATGAGCGTGGACGCAAGTCAAAGAACCAGGTAGCCGCTCAGTCCATGAGGCCCCATGAGAGGCAGAAGTGCACACCAGTGAGCAGCAAGGGGAGACTGGCACAAAGCGGGCACCTGCAAGTACCACAGGCAGCTGGACCAAAGAAGAGAAACCTCGGATGCTCTCTAGAAGCTTCCTTATATACAGTCCAGAGCAGAAGTGTCCCCCATTAGGGAGGACAAACTGTGACAATCAGTTAATCCTGCCTGGAAAACAACCCCATAGACCCACCCAAGAGTCATGTCTTTCACCCCATTCCTAATGTGATCAAGGTACCAACAAACTTAACCATCACAGAGTGTTAGGATGCTAACATCCAAGGTTTTTTTTTTTTTTTTTTAACTTTTTTGAGGTAGGGTCTCATTCTAGCTCAGGCTGATCTGGAATTCACTATGTAGTTTCAGGGTGGCTTGAATTCACAGTGATCCTCCTACCTCTGCCTTCCGAGTGCTGGGATTAAAGGTGTGGGCCACCATGCCTGGCCCCATTCAAGGTTCTTAAAAGTCGTTTTGTCTAACTGAGGACATCCAGGAGACATCACGTTACACTTGTCTAAGGTTTTGCATGATCCTCAGAGAAGTATCTAATGTCAGCTTGGGAAATAACCTCTTGCTGTCAGCACATGTCCAGTTCTACTGAACACTCTCCCAGCACCTCCAGTGTAGGCAGGGGATTTTATTCTCTCATTGATCAGATGAGAAAACTAAGCCTTCAGAGGAGAGATGTGAAATGCCTGAGGGCACTGAACAGGGTGTTCAGGCCACATGAGTCCATTTATCCCCTGGTCTTCCAGGACCAGGGACATGCAGTAGATAGCAGGCTCATCTAGGATCGCCAGATCCCCTGCTAAACTTGATACACCTGGGTAAGTCGTGGCCTCAGACTACGCTCTCCTCAGGGGAAGACAGTGCAGCAGGGAAGCTGTTGTGGTTCAAACACAGTCTAACATTCCCCAAGACTTACCTGGCTCTCTGACACATCTTCTGTACCCTACCACTTCAGAACTTGCAGCTGCTGTCTGGGAGTTTTTAATCTAACACTGACACTCTTAGCATATTCTCTGCCATTTAAAAATAGTTTTACTGTATTTATTTGCAACCAGAGAGAGACAGACAGAGAGAATGGGCATGCCAGGGCCTCCAGCTGCTGCAAAAGAACTCCAAACACATGTGCCACTTTGTGCATCTGGCTTTATGTACTGGGGAATCGAACCTGGGCCACTGGTCTTTGCAGGAAAGTATCTTATACGCCGAACCATCTCTCCAGACCTTTTCTGCCATTTTAAAGCACTTTCATCTCCATTATTTCATTTGATCTTCACAGTAGGCATGAAAAATAAGCAGAAAAGGTATAATTGTGATTAGCATGGAGGATGGAGAAAATCAGATACAAGGAGCTACTCTAGGGCAACTCAGCCTTGAACAGAACCAGTTTTTTGGGCTCATGCTCCTGAAAAGGTGGCTGCAAATGTATGGGTCCTCTATTCAGTTCCATTGGGGTACATACATGTATGCTTGGTTCCAGTACCACCTGACTATGTATAAGATGAGTTCAGGTATGTGATTCCTCCAGCAGTATTCTTTCTTCTTAGCATTGCTTAGCTATCCTTCATCTTCTGTGTCTCCGTATGAATTTTAGGATTGTTTATTTTTAGCTGTATGAAGAATGTCATTGAAATGCTAATGGGTATTGCATTAAGCCTGTAGATTCCTTTCAGTAATGAAGCCATTTTCACAGTATTAATTCTGTCTATCCTGGAGCATGGAAAGTCTTTCCATCATCTAGTATCATCTTCAATTTTTTCAGTACCTTGATTTTTTTTTTTTCTAGAGATCTTTTTGCCAACTTGGCTAGGTTTGTTTCTAAGTACTTTTTTTTTTGAAGCTACTGTGAATAGGATATTTTCCCCTAGTATCTTTCTCAGAAAATGCAGCTTTCTGGCGGAGCTTTTAGGGTCCTTTTTGGGGGGGGTCTCACTCTAGCCCAGGCTGACCTAGAATTCGCTATGTAGTCTCAGGGTGGCCTTGAACCCATGGCGATCCTCTTACCTCTGCCTCTCGAGTGCTGGGATTAAAGGTGTGCGCTACCACTCCCGGCAAGGGTCTTTTAAGTATAGAATCATGCCATCTGAAAATATGGATAATTTGACATATTCCTTTCTGGTTTGTATCCTTTTTGTTTCTTTCTCTTGTGTCATTGCCCTAGCAAAGACTTCAAGCATTAAATTGAATAAGAGAGGAGAGGGTGGGGACCTTTGTCCCATTCTAAAGGAAATGATTAGTTTTCCCCATTTGGTGTGTTGTTGGATGTAGGCTTCTATAGCCCAGAATGTTGAAGTATTTCCATTTACTTCTTCAGGACTTTTATCATGAAGCATGCTGAGCATTGTCAAGTACCCTTTTTGAATCTAATGAGATTATCAAGAGATTTCTGTTCTTAATTGTATTTATATGATACATTACATATATTGACTTACATATATTGAACCGAATTTGCATCCCTAGGATGAAATCAACTTGGTCATGAGGTATGATTTTCTTAACGTGTTGTTGAACTTAGTTTGTAAGTATTTTGTTGAGAAGTTTTGCATCTATGAGGAAAATTGATTTTTAGTTTTAGGTTTTTTAAATATCTTTATCCAGTTTTTTTTTTTTTTTTTTTGTATCAGAATACTACTGGCTTCATAGAATGAGCTTAAGCACGTCTTTCTTTTCTATTTTTTGGACTGCTGTTAGATCCTCCTTAAAAGTTTGGTAGGATTCTACAATTAATTCATTTTGTCTTGGGCTTTTATTTGTGGAGAGCCAATTATTCCTAATCACAGGAACATAAGAAAGAGGAGAAAGAGGATTGGAGAGATGGCTCAGTGCTTTAAAAATTTTTCTGGCAAACCCTAATGGCCTGAGTTGTACTCCCCAGTACCCATGTAAGGCAGACACAGAGAGTGCTGCATGCATCTGGAGTTTGTTTGCAGTGGCAAGAGGCCCTGCCAATTCTCTCTCTCTCTCCTTACAAATAAATAAAAATATTTTAAAGGGAAAGAGGAGATAAAGCTTATTATTAAAACAGAAAATGACCCAGCTCTCTGTTGGCCCTATTTATCTATGCTGTTCATCACCCAGTCATCCATCCATCAATCCATCCACTCATTCATTCACACAACTACCCATCTAACCATCCCTTTGTATATTCTCCTCAGTTATTTTCTCTCTCCTTTCTTCAATTTGTGTTTTTAATCTATTCATTTATTCATAAAGTATGATTAATTCACTCTCAATTATTCTTTTTTTGGTTTCCCCTCCCTCAACTTACTTACTTGTTTAGATGAGAAAAACCAGTGGCCCACCCAGAAACATTTCTAGTTTATTAACTATTCACTGAATTACATACAATTAAAGTTCTCTGTCCTTGGAGTTTTGTCCAGCAGAGGGAGAGTGTGAGGTCTCAGCTGACTACAATGACCATCATGCTAAAACTTTTCTCCTAGCTTATTTCTTAAACATGCAGCAAACATTTGGTTGAACCCTACTATGTGTCAAATAGTTAACTAACACCAAGGCCACACACAATCAGGCAAACATGGCAGCTCAACAGTGTGCCAGTATACAGAACTGTAAATGTGGTTTTAAAAAACATAATAATATGGATCAGCAAAGAAGTGAATGTATTAATTGGGAAGAAAACTGCTGAGCCAGGTCCTGTAGAAAAAGTGAGAATGTACAAAATGGGGAAACCTGATAGATCTAAAAACTAATTTTTAATTGCAAAAGTACTATATGCTTATGATGAATTTTGCAGAGGGCAAACTTTTACGGATGGGCAAAAAATATGAAACAAACCATCCCATTCTCTCACCACTCCTGCACATGCCTGAAAGCCCATCCCCAGAGTACTACTTTCGGTAATTGCATCTAAAGCATTCTCTAACCACATGTATGCAAATTATCTCATTATGGGCTGTAAATTTAGAATCTCCTGATTATATTATTTATCCCACAGTTATTACCTGTCATTGTTTCATACAGAAAGGCTATATTTATCAACCAGACGAACTGCCAATTATTCCAAAAATACAAAATAAATAATTATTCTACTTACTATTTTCAAGTTAATAAGTATCTATCAATCCATCTATCTCTTTTTCTATCATATCCTTTCATTACTTTCAGACTCATTGTGGACTGATAATTTTTCATCCTATATTTTAAAATCAATATTATCTTTTTTTTTTTTTTACTTGATGCTGAAAATGCTCTGAGTTGGGTTAGTGGGAGTTTCTATAAGTTGGTATGAGGGGCTTGAGAGCAGCAAATCCCCTCCATGCTCCAGATGACTCTCTCTCTGCTTGCAAATAAATAAATTAAAAACTTGAAACTCCCCAAGCCAGTGGCTCTTAAGTTCCTATCTTATAATTAACAAATAATTTGTAAGCACAGACCATGGAAGTTATGAAAGATTTATTTTAAAAGAGAGTAGATATTGCTGAAGACTCCACATGCTTTGGCTGCAAGGTCACTGAGAAATCAAGCTGGAGCTGAGCTGAAAATCTCCTCCCTGTAGACCAGCTGACAGAAAGCTGGAAAAAGCTATGCTGCCTGCAGCCCTATGGGAGACAGAAATCATCAGCAGTGAAAACAGCGACACTACAAGCTTTATGGTTGGCCAGCCAGGTCAAATGACTGGATGAGTGCAATAGTGGCATTTACTTATGGGGGAAACCAACTGCTCTCTAATTGGAATGGAGGCCCACTCCATGGGAGGGAATGCATGCATGGTTCTGAAAACCTAACCAAAAACCTGTGGCTGGGAAGGTCATGAGCTCTAGGAGTGTAACATCTGCTCTTGTCTGGCTAAATGCATGTATTATGCTCACCAAACTGCCCTGTAAGCACTTTTCTTAATGTTCATACCCATATATTAATGCTACTCTCACTTATGGTTAGAGAACCTTCTCTTTCAGATGGCAGTGACATCTGGGATGACTCAGAAGACACCATAGTGCTGAAAAGAAGTGAAAGAGGAGTGCTCAGCACTGAAACATCTCTATCACACCTTCCAAGGCTCAGGGTCCATTGCGGAAGAGGTGGCGGAAAGAATGTAAGAGCCAAAGGAAGGGTAGGACTCCATATGATGCAATCTTCCAGACACAAAGTGGCCTGGCTATCCATGACCTCACAGTGCTTGACACTACCTACACAAGACACAAGACCAGTACAATAGGAAGAAAAGATGATGACATCAAAATAGCAAAAGGGAGACTGACTGAGAGAGGGAGAGGATATGACGGAGAATGGATTTGTGAAGGGGAAAGTGGGGGAGGGGAGGGAATCATGGTTTATTGTCTATAATTATGGAAGTTGTCAATAAAAAAGTTTAAAAAAGAGAAGAAATAAGGGAACATAGAATAAATGCAGAAAAGCTCCCAAGCTGAGAAGGGGTCCCCAATCTCCCCCCCTTCCCCAGCTGGAAGAAGTCCTGAGGGGGAAAAAATCTGGGGCAATCCACATGGCTACTTGGATCAGGCAATTTTCACATATACATACCTTGGCCATCCAATTGGGATGAGCCTCATTGCCAAGTTCAAATATGTATGAAGGACTTTGATTGGCTAGTGGGCCAGGGAGAGGAGTACACACTTGGAAAGTGTTTGCTAACGGAAGTGGGGGTGGTGGTGGTGGGGGGGAGAAGCCCTTGAAACATTGAGGAGGAAGAGTCAGGAACCTTCTTCTAATCACCATCTGGAATCACACTAACCCTGAAACTATGTTGGAACATGATATTTGAGGGAATTTGGAGGAGGTTTTGGAGGAAGAAAGTAGCAATAGTAAATTATCTACTGTTGTGTAATGAGTCACCTCAAAGCTTAATGGCTTGAGTCACAACGCTTTACTGTAATTCTGTATTCCAAGGCTGTGGTCACTCACACATGGCTTCAGAATAAACTATCTTTTCATTCCCCTTGAGCTGAGAGCTGTGTTTTTTTGTCAACACCTTTGACAGAAACTGGTTTTCTTTCCCCTTTTGTTTTATGAATATATATTTGAGGCAAGCCCAACAGACTGGCTTTTTTTGTGTGTGCAAGAGAGCGAGAGTGCATGTGCATGAGAGAATTGGCACACCAAGGCCTCCAGCCACTGTAAATCAAACTCCAGATGAATGCGCCCCCTTGTGCACACACGAGACTTTGCGTGCTTGTGTCATTTTGTGCGTCTGGCTTATGTGGGACCTGGAGAGTTGAACATGGGTCCTTAGGCTTCGCAGGCAAGAGCCTTAACCACTAAGCAATCTCTCCAGCCCCCTTTTTGTTTTCTTTTTTTTTTTTTTTTGGTTTTTCGAGGTAGGGTCTCACTCTAGCCCAGGCTGACCTGGAATTCACTATGGAGTCTCAGGGTGGCCTCGAACTCACGGCGATCCTCCTACCTCTGCCTCCCGAGTGCTGGGATTAAAGGCGTGCGCCACCACGCCCGGCTTTTTAATATCATTACATTTCCCAGTTTAAAATGGTGCCTAGGTAATTAAAATTTTTGCTGTACCTCCAAATGCCCCTCTTGACTCTTTTCTTACTGAAACAATGGGACCATGTCCTCAAGAAATGGTTCAGTGGGAACAGGTCTTAATTTCCTTCAACGTGTTTGTGATGCTTTTGGTAGACAAAAGGTGCTGGTGGGCTGCATGGGTAGTTAGCCTGCGTTCTCCTCACAACCACTTCCTTTTCCATTTGAACTTCCTGATGACATTTCCTAAGACCTGTGTGGGGCTCAGGGATATGGATGGTTGCATGGAGACTGGTTAAGTGATTTCCTCTTCAGTGGGTCCTTTCTCTTCTGTCTTGCAGACTGTTGGGTCTTTAGGCTTCTTCCACCAGCCACTTACCTTCAGTTCCTGTAGACGTCTCATGTTTTCGAAACTCCTCAGTCTTGTGGAGACGTACCATTGGATAAAATGGAGCTCGAGAAGCTTACTGATTATAGGTGCCACCGTGGTGACATGGGAACTGGTGTGTAGGATGAACAGTTGGAGTGAATTTGGAGAAGGAAAATAGCAGCTATAAATTATCTACTGCTGTGGAATCCACCACCCCAAAGCCTAGTGGCTGGAATCATGACGGGTTACCATAATGCCTTGCAGATCTATTGATTGGCAGGGTGATCTGTCTGCTGGATCAGTCTGTGTTCTCTCCTCGGGCCACGTTCATTTGTGTGGTTGGACACGTTCCTCTCATTTCTGGCAGGTGGCATTCTCCTGGTTGGGGAGCCTCAGATCCCCTTGACATGACCTCTCATCCTTCAGTAACTAGGAGTTCTCCTCCACATCATACTTCATTCCAACAGAGTGAAGGAGGGACCTGCAAGATTTAGGAATCTTTGGAATTTGCACAGTTCACTTCTAGAACATTCTACCATCAAAGCAAATTACAAGACTCCTCAGATTAAGGGAATGGGGAAGTTGACTCTACCTCTGGATGGGAAGAACAACAAAGTCGTGCTGCACGTGGACATGGGTGGAACTGGTGACCACTGACAGACACTAAACACCGCACTAGACACTAGAGAGCCCGCTAGGTAATAGACAGAGAGGCAACCAGACACTAGACAGACAACAGGACACTAGACAGGCCACTAGACACTAGGCATCCACATTAGACACTAGACAGCTCACTAGACAGAGTGCCCAGTTTTTCCTGACCATTAGCTCAATAAGGCAAGTGGGACAGCTCTGGACAGACAGATAGAAAAAAAACCACACACAAACATACAGAACATCCAAGATTATGAGTAATGGTTTCTTCCAAAAATATCCAGATTTCAGAGTTGCTACTTCATGAGGTCTTATTTGAAAACTACAGGGGATTACCAGTGGGCAATGCCCTCGAGCTAGGGAACTGTCCATCACTGAAGGAGCTTGCACTCGGGACTTTGGAGCTGACTTTCTAGCTGGGAAGGCAAGCGCAGAACAAGTCTGGGCTCTGGAGTTAACAAGGTAAGTTCAGAGAGCCCAGAGGAAGAGGAGGACTACACGAAGCTCCCGACCCTAAAGTCTGTGTTAAAGCCCCAGTTCTGAAAATCTGCCAGCAGTGTTACCTAAGGCAAGTTTGCTTATCTTGGGCCCCAGTGTCATCATTAATAAAACAGCAATGTGATAACATTCATGTCTTAGAATTCCTCTGAAGTATAAAGTAAAAAACTCATATATAGTATCTGCTTCAATATGCGGCCATTCCCGTTATGCCATTGTTATTACTGTTATGATTGCAGTGATTACAGCAAATGCGTTTGTTTCTCCAATACCCATTCTTTTTTTTTTTTTAAGTGTTTTAGTTATTTACTTGTGAACAGAGAGAAATAGAAAGAAGAGCCACAGACAGAGAGATAGGTGTGCCAGGTTCTCCAGGCACTGCAAACGAACTCCAAGAAGCATGCGCCACCTTGTACATCTGGTTCATATGGGTCCTGGGGAACTGAACCTGGGTCCTTAGGCTTCACAGACAAATGCCTTAATCACTAAGCAATCTCTCCAGCCCTGGATTAAGTAATTTTTAAAAGCCCCTAAAAAAAGCCAAAGTGCAAAGTCTCTTGACAGGCTTTCCTGGCATAGATCAGCTCACAGTCTTTGCTGAGGAAATTAAGCACCAGGCTGTTTGCTTCCATGGGAGACACTTTAGAAATGCCATGTTGGGGGCTGGAGAGATGGCTTAGTGGTTAAGCACTTGCCTGTGAAGCCTAAGGACCCCGGTTCAAGGCTCGATTCCCCAGGACCATGTAAGCCAGATGCACAAGGGGGCACACGCATCTGGAGCTCATTTGCAGTGGCTGGAGGCCCTGGCGCGGCCATTCTCTCTCTCTCTGTATCTGCCTCTCTCTCTCTCTGTCACTCTCAAATAAATAAATAAAAATTAACAAAAAAAATTAAAAAAAAAAAGAAATGCCATGTTGGTTTCACTCTGGATTTCATTCTATACACCTTTTCCCTCTGCTGAGGGTGTGCTAGCCTTTCTTACTTTCTTTCCTCCCTCCTTCTCTCTCTCTCTCTTTCTTTCTAAGACAAGCCCAACAGACTGCCTTTGTGTGTGTGTGTGTGTGTGTGTGTGTGTGAGAGAGAGAGAGAGAGAGAGAGAGAAGAGAGAGAGAGAGAAATGAAGTGTCAGGGCTTCCAACTACTGCAATGAAACTCCAGACACATGTACCCCCTTGTGCACATGTGCAACCTCGTGTACTTGCATCACTGTGTGCCTGGCTTACATGGGACCTGGAGAGTCGAACATGAGTCCCTAGGCTTCACAAGCAAGTGCCTTAACTGCCAAGCCATCTCTCCAGTGAAGCTCTTCTTTTTTAAGAACTCAGAGCCATGAGTATAATACCCTTGTTGCAATAAGTCCTCCTAGTGAATTGCCAACCCCGGGCTGACAGGGGGCCTTGAGGAACATGCAGTGTCACCAGGGCTGCTTGACCGACAGGACGCATGGCAGAACCACCATGACCAGGAAAAAGCTGGTGTAGCAGTTAGAGACTGTAGACAGGGATGGTACTGTTGGGAGTGCTGGGAAGAGACAGGACTCTCCATTTATAAGTGTTGGGACTTTCTGTGGGTATCATCGACAAGGTTAGGCACAGGTCACAATCTTAGTGAGGCTGGGATCTGTGTCGGATGTTCATAGCACTTGGGATCTCTGGCCTGTCTTGCAAATGAAGTCTTCAAGGATCTCATCTTATCTGGAACCTGTTTGCAGATTTCACTTTAGAAGAGAATCTCCACTTAATCTTAGCCAAAGGGCAGAAAAATGATTGTGGGAAGGAGAATAAAAAGTATACCTGAAAAGACCACAGTGCCTTTGACTCCTAGATGGCAGGATTGTGCTAAGGAAAAGTTACACAGCCAGCCCAACCTTGCTTTTGACCTCAGCTTTTTTTTTTTTTTTTCCCAGGCTAAAAGAGGACAGACAGAATAACTTACAAAAAAAGTTTGCAAGGTCAAAAAAATTTTCCTTTATGGTTGAGAATACAGGTAACTGTGGGCTGCTTTTACAGTGGAGGCAAAGAGAAAAAAAAAAAAAGACATCGCTTTTTATGATTTAGATTACACAAACTTTCTTGAACTCTAAATTTGAAATAGCATATTTCAAGGCAGGTGGGCGGATGGGTGTGGAGGCGGGAGAAGCGAGAAGACAAAAGGAAGTGAGTTGGGTGCGCTCTTGGGAACCTGTTGGCAGGGCGCTCTTGACTTTGAAGTTGAGCAGTGATATTATGTTAATCCGTGCTCTAATCACTTAGTGATAAACAATGCCCACGTGCAGCCCAAACGTCAAGCTACGAGATTTCTAAATCCGCAATGTCTGCCGTCACTGAGCACACAAACAGACCGAACACAACATACGTGTTTACAGAAGCATACATAGCTGAGGGGTGTTCTCTGCCGGCCTCGGCTAGGATAAAGATCTTTGGGGGGGGTGCGGGGATGTGCTTAGGAGGGACTGCTTGCAGGCTGCCTGCTCGGGAGGGGACAACAGCTGACTGATGTGTCCCTGGTACTGAGGAGCTACAGACAGCTTTGGATAGAAGTGGGAGTCGGGGGACTGGAGGGATGGCTTAGCAGTTAAAGGTGCTTGTTTGCAAAGTCTGATGGCCTGGGTTCATAAAAGCCAGAGGCACACGGTGGCACATGAGTCTGGAGTTTGTCTGCATTGGCAGAACCCACCCATACTCTTGTTCTCTCTCTTCTGTCTGTCTCTCTCTAATAAATAAATACTTTTTTTTTTTTAAAAAAAAGAAGGGACTACCATCTTTCAAACACAAATTATGGCTGGCTGAATAACGTTGAACGCTCTAGCCTACCCTATCTATAAGGAAGTTGAGGAAGGTTTGTTTTTAAATCAAATAAAAATAACTTTGGTCATTTACTTATTTATTTGCAAGGAGAGAGGAGAGAGAGAGGGAGTAGGTGTACTAGGCACTGTTCCTGCCACTGGAAACAGACTCCAGATGCATGTAACCACCCTGTGCACCTGACTGTATGTGAGCATTGGGGAGTCAAACCCAGGTCGTCTGGTTTTGCAAGCGAGCATCTTTAACCTCTGAGCCATCTCTCCAGCCCGTAACTTCGGTCTTAATCACATACAGAGAAAGATTCAAAGCCTGTTCACCGGGCAGATGAGCTGGGTTTCGGTTGGGAGCTGGGTGGTCTGAAGTCTTTTCCTCTTGTGTGTGTCATCAAGCAGGTACTCAACCTCTCTGCGCCTTGGGTTCTTTGTATTGAATACATGAAGATCATTGCGCATGCCTCTTGGAGCGAACACAAGAGGCGATGTGTTCGTGAAGGCACATGAGCATCTCACTTCTCTCAGTCCCTTTGGGGTGGCTATAGCAAAACACCCGAGGCTGAGTGACTTTCACATGGTTGTGAAGTCCTGGAGTATGGCACCTCTCCTTGATTCCAGTGAGGACCTCATGTGGCATCACAGCATGGTGGCAGCATATGGGAGCAAGCGGGCATATGCCAAGGGGCCAAAATAGGAAGAATTATCTTGCTTTACTACAACCAAGTAGGTAATCAGGTCATACTCAAGCCCCTTTCTGGAGGGGGGTTTTAATCCTTCTGAGCATGGTACCTCCATGACTAGCTCTCCAACTTATAATGGTCTTGCAACTTCTCAACACTGGGAATCAAACTTCTCCCACATAAACCTTTGGCCACATCCACACCATAGCCCTACCTGTTAAGTACTGCCATAAGCAACCTGAGCCAGGTAGACATTGCAGAAGCTCCTACAGTCTCCTAGCATGCGTTAAGACATTCTAGTTCCCTTGGAAGAGCCCTATGTGTGTCCACTAATCCTCCAGGGCCCTGCTCTGGTCTACCCTTGCAGACAGGATGGGGAACCCAGGGAATCTCTGGAAATCAATCTGAATCACACATTCTTGCCACACGTCCCAACCGGGGCAGTGATTCTTTGGAGCCATGGCTGTGTTGAGTTCCAACCTCTCCTTATTTCAAACAGGGGCCAAGAGACAAACAAGCTTAGGGGACGGCAGCACGCGCTCTGGCGTCAGTTTAGGCTTTGCCATTTCAATCTGCACGACGGTTCTGGTTTGAATCCAAAATACTTCTCACGGGTTCATGCTGTGAACGCTTGTTCCCCCAGCTGGTAGCAGGTGGTGGATGCGTTAGAAAGCAGAGCCTGGCTGGAAGAAGCAGGTCACTAGGGGAAAGGCAGTTGTTGAAGGTTTTACTTTGCACCTGGTTCCGGTCGGGCTCCCTGTTCCCGTGTCCACCGTGACGCGAACAGCTTCCACCATTTGCTCCTACTGGTGTGCGTCGAGCTGCTCTACCATGCGTTCTGCACCATGACAGACTTCTGAAACCGTGCGCCCTAAACGCATCTGTCCTCCCTTGTTGCTGTGAGGGATTTTGGTGACAGCGAGGCAACAGTTACCAATTCAGTCACCTTGGGTAAGTTACATGACCCCCTGAGCCTTGGCCATCTGGGTGAAAATGGCAGAGGAGACAAACCTATGTGATCATTTGTGAAGTGTGAAATCCACCATCACTCCCATTTTCGCATGGGAAGCCCTGTATGTTTTCTTAGTAAGCCAAAAGTTGTTTTGTTTTGTTTTTACATTTTTTTTCCCCCCAAAGTAATGTCGTTAGAACCTGGCCTCAAACATAAGACCAAACTTAGATCATGAAATCTGTTCCCTTCTCAAAGTTTTACAAGATTATTTTCTGTTGTTGCTGTTGCTTACGGCCAAATATTTTATTCTATTACACATATCAGTGAAAATATTATGCTTTTCTACAGCTGAAACCCTGAGGAGCTTTTGGAGATGGAAAATGAGCAAGATGCATCTTTTTTAACGAGCAGAATTTTCTCTAAAGTCCCTCATCCTTGTAACACCTAGAATCACATGTGTGTGTGTGTGTGTGTGTGTGTGTGTGTGTGTGATGGCATTGAACACATCAGGGAACATCAAGGTTCTTTCTGTGGAGAGGATCTTTTGGGCTTCAGTGCTAAAGGTGGAATCAAGGGTCTCATGCACTCTGGGCAAGTGCTCTGCCACCAGTCCACTAGAAGGTGCTTTTTCTATGAGATCCATAGTGTTGCTTGGAAGCAGTTGTCTCTGGTAGAGAAACTACTGCCTGGGTAGGTAAGAAAGGGCATTTCATTAGCATAGTACATGTAGCTGCGTAAGGGTTGAGGAAAGGTGTCAGTGACATGTGGACAATAAGATGGGACACTGAGTGGTGTGGGAGCCTTAGTCAGCTCACCACACCACACCCGGGGGACGTGAGGGTTTGTACCAAGAGAGATGCTCCAGAGTGATTCCTATAGCAACCTGATTCAGGGCTTAACGTGAGGCATCCTGGAAGACAATGGTCAAGGCCAGGATGAGAATGAAATCAAGTACTGTTGCCAAGGAAACCCAGACAAACCCTCTGGCATCAGTTGTTCTTAGTTAACTTAATTGGGGCTGAAGTTATGGCTAGTTAAGGCACTCAACTGCAAATCCTGGTGGCCTAGGTTCAATTCCCCAGAACGCACACAACTCAACAAGAGACCCTGGTATGCACATATGTATGTGCATAGACACACATGCATGTTTGCTCATGCACACATGCACACACACACACACACACACACACACAAATAAGTAAAATTACAAATTTTCTAAAGTCAGTAATTTAGAAGGTAGCACAGTTGGACCATGAAGGGAAGTTTTCAACAGCTTTGCTATAGATAACACCTCTGCTATGTGGGTTATAACCACTGTCTAAGTCACTTCACAGGACCTGACATCTACTTTTGCTTAAAAATACTGACTTGGAGAGATGGCTTAGCAGTTAAGGTGCTTTCCTGCGAAGCCTAAGGACCCATGTTTAATCTCTGTCCAGATCCCACATAAGCCAGGTACATAAGGGTAAGGCAAGTGCAAGGTCACACATGCCCACTAGGTGGCACAAGCCTCTGGAGTTTGTTTGCAGTGGCTGAGGCCCTGATGCAGCAATTCTCTCTCTCTCTCTTGCTATCAGTCTTGCTCTCACTATTGCTCTGTCTAACAAAATACTGACTCTTCACTAGAGCCTGTAAAAGTCTGGTGGTGATGGGAATGGGCTGAGGAGGTTTGGCATCTCTGTTTTCATGGTGTGTCTGTCCTCTTTGTTGTCTTAATCTTTGGGTCAGCTTCAACTCAGCTTTGCATGTAGACTTGTTTGTGATAGTTAATCTTGATCATCAGCTTGAATGGATTAAAAACTGCCCAGGGTAGTAGCTGATGGTTTTTCCAGGTATGATCAGATCACAAGTGCACTGACCATTGGTGGAGAACAAGATGGAATCATTGGGAGCTGGTACAAGGCAGGAAGTAAGGGTCTAGTTCCAGAAAGTGGGGGTATTTTCTTGAGAGCTAGAGCTCATCTTGGTCTCTTCTTGCATCCCCTTTCTCTGTTTCCTGGTCACCAGAACGCAAGCCACTCTGCTCCGCCATGCCCTCCTCACCATGACTGACTGACACCTTTGGAACCACAAGTCAAAACAGACGCTTTGCTCCTTAGGTTATCACAGAGGTGCAGGGTAGCTACTATAGATGTTGATTATTTGAGAAACATTTTGTCTAAGGCTGTAATGCAGGTGTGACCTCCTGCCCACTGATATTATTGTGTGTTTCTTCCACACCACCAGAGGCAAGTAAACACAAGGGTAGCTTGCCAGCTTGAGACATTGCATGGCTTCAGCAGTATACATATCTGTTTTTCTAACAATGCACCTAGCAACTTGCTGGCAATCTGACAGCCCCCCCCCACCATCAGCGTAAAGCTATAGGTATACATTCTCGGTATTTTTAATTTTTTAATGGTGTGTGTGTGTATGATACCATGTATGTATGGCGGTCTGAAGACAGCCTCATGATGCTTATTTATCCGGTCTTTCTATCCTGCTTGAGATAGGGTGTCCCTTGTCCCCTGCCCCCCCCCCAACACACACACTGCATGTGCACCAGTCTAGATGGCTGCTGGATTCCAGATTCTCCTGTGTCTGTCTCTTACTGACAGTCATGTTGGGATTACAGATGCACATGCCACTTTGTGTCTGGCATTACATGAGTGCTGTTTAGCCAAACTCAGGCCAACAAGTTTGCAAACAAGTGCCTTTAATCACTGAGCCACCTCCTCAGCCCCTGTATACCTGCTTTACAAAAAGTTATATTTATTTATTTATTTAGAGAGGGAGAGAGAGAGAGAGAATGAATGGGTGTGGTGGGGCCTCCAGCCACTGCAAATGAACTCCAGATTCATGCGCCACCTTGTGCATCTGGCTTACGTGGGTTCTGGGGAATTGAACCTGGGTCCTTTGGCTTTACAGGCAAGTGCCTTAACCATTAAGCCATCTCTCCAGCCCTGCATACAAAGGAAACAAGTTACTCTCCTTAGCAACCCCTTGGTGAAACCATTTCTACTCAGACATGTTCCAGGAGGTCAGTGTGGCCTGCACTGGTTTTGGGTACAAGGGCCATAGAGCAACTTGTGTCCTCTAAGTGAACTTGTAGGGAGAAATCTATATTTACCACCTTATGCCTGTGCACGATTGGGTGCACATAGGATTGAAATCAGATGCATCACGGGAAAGAACATGTACCGTAGAGAAAAGCTTACATAACAAACGCTTGTCGATCGCCGCCCCTCCCCAGCACCCTCCCACATCTGAGCCCATGCCTATAAATCCTTCCTACATGCCTAGTCATACCATGCTGCTGGGGGTAAATTCCCTGCTCCCTAGCACCCTACCACACCTGGGTCCACACCCATGAATCCTCCCTGGCCATCCCTCACCACTGCGGTGAGCCCCCAGCTCCCTACTTCCTCCTCCAGCAGGACCCCATCCACTAGACCAGTTGTTGGACCCCACTGTTGCTGGGTGGACGCTCTCCTGCCTTGCATGCCCCTTCTGTACTTGCAGTGGGTGAACGAACGTCATTCCATGCCCCCTTCTATACCCACCATGCTGTAGAGCCTCGTGCCCTCTGCATCCCCTGTGCAAACTCTTCCCTCACTGCCTATATTAGTTTGCATTTCTTGTGTGAGCTCATCCCCCCCCCCAATCCCAGCTCTACACACATCTCTCTACTGCCTTATGTGAGCCTTGGCTTTCTTGAGAAATGATTGTCTCTGATAGGCAAATCCCAACACACAACAAGTAAGGCAGAAAGCTCAGGCAATAGGTCCGCACGAAGAATGTCTAGTCGGGCGACGCTCATTGAAACCAATGGGCCCAAACAAAACCATAAAGTGTGGAAGTATGATGTGAATTTGATTGAAAGAAAGGTTTTTGTGGGAGGGGCAGGAGGAAGAAAAGAAGGTACTTGGGGGAAGTGGGATCTAAATGCATTGTAGGGGCCTGCCAGGCCCTCCTGCCCCTGCAAACCGACTCCAGATGTATGCACCACTTTGTGCACCCGGCTTTACAAAATAAAGTCCTGCCAGCATGAAGCTTGCCATCAGTGGAAGATAAGCTCAAGACAGACATTTCTCTTGATAGGGGCTGGGGCTTGGGGAAGATGGGTGAGTTGGGGGCAGAATGGTTCCTCATGCCTTGCGGATACCACCATCCGCAAATGCGCAAACCCCTACCTAAAACACAGCGCTAGAGTAGAGGTAGGAGGTTCATGGTGCATTCCAGAACAGCCTGAGTTACTACAGTGAGCCCCAGGTCAGCCTAAGCTAGAGTAAGAGATTGCCTCAAGGGCGGGGGGGATTGGGGAGATGGCTCAGCATGGTTAAGTGGTTAAAGGTATTTGCTGGAAAATCTGCCGGCCCAGGTTTGATTCCCCAGTACAGAGTGGCACATGCATCTGGAGTGGCTGGAGCTCCAGAGCTCTCTCTCTCTCTCTCTGTCTCACACACATATAAATAATTAAATAAAAACATTTCTCTAGGGCTGAAAATGAAACAAAATGTATGCATATATGAAGGTGTCAAAATAAGTAATTTCTTAAAAAAAACTTGTCAATTAAAATAGAGAACCATTCAAACTATGCCCCTAGTAGCCAGCATCTCCTCCAAGACCCCATGTAAAGGAGCCCCAAAGAGTATCCCACTGCTCTTGGGTAACCGGGCTCAAGGAACCACCTGCTGTCTTACAGCATATTCCCTACCCTTTGTATTTTTGCTTTACCCTTTAATAAAACAATTTATTTCTGCCTTTCTATCTTGTGTGTGCTTTTTCAGTTCTTTGAGTAAGTTGCCAAGAGCTTCTAAACACCCAGAGACCACTGGTGACACTCCTGGTCTTTCCTCAAAGTGGCCCATGTTCTTTAGCCAATGATCACAAGGCCAGGATGTTTACATAGGATGAGGGACCAAGCCAAGAGTAGTTCAAGAGTCCTTGCTGGCCCATCTGTTGTGCAAGAAAGAAAACATTTTTTCTTCCTTAAACTTTCCATGATCAGTGGAAAATTTACATAGGTGGTTGGAGAATTGAAACCAGACTGGCAGGCTTTGCAAGCAAGCACTTTTAACTACTGAACTGTCTCCTCAGCCCTGCCTGACAAATCTTATCTTAATTTTGAATATTTGATCATCTAAGCAAGAGGCCTTTGTTGGTACAACGTTAGTTGCTCTGGGCAAGAATGCGTATATCTGACCGTTCTTTATTATTCACTGCCCTGCGACCAGTCCTGTGTAGGCTCTAGGGGGACAGACATGAGGAAACCTGTTCCTTGACATGAAATGTTCACTGCCCAGCGAAGGATGGACATGACTTTCCCGTGAACGGGCTTAGGCTGCTAAGAGAAATGTGTACTGAGAGAGGCCACTCTGGGGGGGACGTGGCTGAGGGAGAGAGGCCGCTCTGGGGAGGACATGGCCAAGGGAGAGAGGCTGCCCTGGGGACGAAGTGACCAAGTGCCCTGGTCAAAGCTGGGGCTTGCTGAGACTGTAGCCCTTGTTATTTTTTGTTTTTAACATAGAAAGGACTCAAAGCTTTTCTGAGGCCAGTGGGAACCCAAGGACATTTTTCTTTTCACACCTTCTCCTTGCTTTGGTCCTCCCTCCATCTCTTCCTTCTCTTCTTTTCCTATTTACTTCCCCATCTCTCTCACTTGTGTTTTAAGTGTGAGGAAACTACTGTGGCTACACCATAAGAGTATTTTTCTTATAAAACTTTCTAGTTAGCTTCACTGTGACGTTATATTGATCCAAACATATCGTTATACTTTCTTTTTATTTCCTTCTCGTTTTTGATATGATGGGTCACCTCCAAGCTGTACGGATGGAGGTGGGGAAGGAAGCTGAGAAAGAACCCAGATTTGGGTCTGTCACTAACAAAGTGGGTGACAAGTGTAAGTCACTGCACCACATGTGGTGATCTAGATATACTTTGTCTCCCAAAGAGATTGGAGATTTGGTCCCCACTAGAATGGAATTGAAGTTCTGAGGTCTTTCTGAGAGGTGACTAGTTTTGTTAAAAGGCACTAAAGACTTTGTAGAGGAGTGAGTTCTTCCTTTTGTGGGATTTGATTGATTAACGTCAGAGGAGCAGGTTGTTATCTAAGTGTAACCAATTTCCTCTGCTGATGCCCTAACAACAGACTGAACAGATAGGAGCCATCCCAGAATTCCAACCTCCAAAACTGTAAACAACATAAAACTCTTTACTTCTTAAAATACCCAGCCTCAAGTCTCTTGTTGTAACAATATAAAAATGAATTAAGATACCATGTCACCCTTGATTTCCTCACCTATGAAATGGAACATGGGAGTCAGGTGATGTTTGTGGTGGTTTGATTCAGGGGTCCCCCATAAACTTATGTGTTCTGAACGCTAGGTCTCCAGTTGGTGGCAAATTGGGAATTGAAGCCTCCTGGATGTCGTGTATTGTTGGGGGCGGGCTTGTGGGTATTATAGCCAGCTTCCCCTTGCCAGTGTTTGGCACACTCTTCTGCTGCTGTTGTCCATCTGATGTTGGCCAAGCAGTGATGTCCAGCCTCTGTTCATGCCGTCATTTTCTCCTGCCATCATGGAGTCCCCCCTTGAGTCTGTAAGGCCAAATAAAGCCTTCCCTCACACAAGCTGCTCTTGGTTGGGTGTTCTCTATCAGCAATGCAAAGCTGGCCACAACAATGATTAAAGTTCTTCAGAATGCAAAAATATCAAGCTCTAAACTCCATGACTCCAACGTGGGAAACTTTTCCACTGGAGAACATTGTCTACTTGTTTGACTCCTTAGTGGCCAGCATCTGTTCTTTTTTTTTTCTTAAAAAATATTTTTTACTCATTTTGTATTGATTATGAACATACTTAGTATGAAAACATCATGTGTTGGTGCCATCCTTTCCCTCATCCCTGTTCCCTTTCCTAAGGGGGCCTTTCTCATTGGGGTCACAGGTTACCCCCATGGGGATTGTGGGTAATGTGTTGTGGGAGCAGCAGTCAGTTAACGGGGAGAGGCCAGGGCACGATGCCCCAAACCCATGGCCTTTACTATCTTTCCACTCCCCTAAGCTGTGGTGGGAGTGTTTTAAGTCTACTTCAGTGATGAGCTCTTAGGAGCCTCTGGATCTCTGCTTTGGTAGGTGTTGATTGTCCTCAGGGTCTGTCTCCTTCACCCTGGAGCTGCTTGTCAGGCTCACCACAGAAGCAGCGCTCTAGCCCTTGACTAGACGTACACAACTTGGCCACATATGGGTTTCCTGAAGCCAGAGCCAATCCCACAACACACTGATGACTGGAGTACACTTCCCAGTTTCCAAGGAGAAGAGTAAGCAAGGGACTTTCTATGCACACTGGGCACTCACACAGGAGAAGGTGGAGAGAAAATTCAGAAGTATGTGGATAATTTAGAAGAAAGCAACTTCATCTGATTTAAAGAAAATTTGTGGGTATTTTTAGCTGTTGGGAAAAAAAGTCTTCAAATCCTAAATGACAAGGCAGTGATTAAAAAAATTCAGACTTTTCACGAGTCGTTTACACATGAACACTGTAGGGCACTCTCAAGAAAGTGCTAATGATGGCCAGTGAGGAGTCCCAGGTTCATTAAGTGCTTTCATTACTTAAAGCTCATGCCATCGAGTCTTACTTTATATATTAAAGAACACAGAGGAAATATATTGGTTAATATTCTTCTTCTACAAATACGGTGGGAAATTGTAGTTTTATATTTCTGGGGATTTGAATACGTGCCTCCACTGTGCATTCAAAACTAAACACTGGCAAGACCTGGTAAAGGGATGTTTTGTCAGGCACCCACTCTAGATGGGAGACCTCAGGCAGGGAAGCAACTGTGTTTTCTCTCTTCCCAGCTATTACTAGGGAGATGGGTGGGCCAGAGACATGGATAGGAGAAGAGCCAGGAAAATTCCCATCACCAGTGTCACTTGGGCAAGGGCTCTGAAGCTCCACACACCTTCCTGAAATAGTCAAGATTCTAGAAAACAAGTAAGAATCTACTTTAGTAAGTAGGTTGGTTCTTTGATTTCTTTTTGTTCACCAAGTTGGTACTCATCAGTAAAAAAAAAGAAAAAAGAAAGAAAAAGAAAAGAAAGAAAGAAAGAAAAAGAAAAACACAACTGAAGTGTTTCTTGGCATCAGGATCTGATGCATAACTGGATTTGATGTCAGAACCTTGGTTGCATGTGGATAGAGAGAGGTTACACAGAACAAAGGGGACACCAGCTCTGAAGACAAGGAGAATCTAGAATGTGGTTTTGGTATTTGCTAGCTTCCAGCCTTTGGTGAGAGTTTACTAGACATTAAGTTCCATGGCAAACTTTATAAGTTAAAGCTCTTTTAAGCCTCTCAGTAGCACTAAGAGCTCGGGCCTGCTATATTTGTGTCTTGGAAGAGGAAATAACACCACAGAGGGCTAAGTAACTTGCCTAAAGCCTCACATCTAAGAAGTGACAGAGATGGGATTTGAACCCAGCCATTTGTCTCGCTGTGGAGTGGCTATTCTCCATTCCACAGCTGGGTGGCTGTGTGATGGTTAATCTTCATTGTCAACATGACATATTTAGAATCACCATAGAAACACACCTCTGGGTATATCTATGACTGTGTTTTCAGAAATGTTAAACTACAAAGGGTCGACCTGCCCTGCATATGGGCAGGACTGTTGCATGGGCTCAGTCCCAGGACTGAATAGGAAGGAGAAAGTGAGTAGGACACCGGCATTCATCTCTCTCTCTGCTTCCTGTCTGCAGAGACAATGTGGCCACCTACCTGATGCTCCTTTACCTACATCTTTGATTACATGATGGACCATGCCATCAAACAGTGAGCCAAACTATACCCTTCTTTCCTTAAGTTTCTTTTTACTGGGTATTTTCTCCACATCAATGAGAAAAATAACTAATACAGAAAACTGATGCAGAGGAACAGTGCCATTGCTGTGATAAACCTGAGCATGCCATGCTTAGTCTCTGGGACTGGTTTATGGGGGAGGGGAGATGTGGGAAAGTTTGAAGCTTCAGGTTAGAGAAGCCCCAGAGTATTATAAAAAGAGATTCATGGGCTATTCTGGTGAGAGCGCAAAAGACCAGAGTGCCAATATAAATTCAGACAGTGGAGACCCTGCTCATGAGGGCTCAGAGGGAAACAAAGATCCAGGCTTGGGTCCAGCTTGCAATGCTACAAATTCATTTGACAAGTGAGAACCTCAAGTAAGGATGCCCTGCTCCAAAATGGCCTCCTAGAGAAGTGTTTTCCCAGGGTCCGCTTTGAAAGCACACAGCGTCCCAGGTGTCCAGGCTTCATTTTAAACTAGTAGCAGAATTTGATAAGGTGATCCACAGCAGATTGAGTTTACAGGTGTGAAAGGTGCAAGAGTGACGTAGTCATGGAGGCTCTGCCAAAGTTCCACAGCGCTGCTGAGGCCAGACCGTGTGTGGCAGGATCAGAGGTCCTGCAAGGAGACCCTGAGATGCCATTGCACGAAACAATAGAGGTGAAGCCCAAGTTACAATGGACACCCCAGGATGTTAGAGATGCCAGGATGGAGGTCATCTACAGAAGACCACTACAGACATGGAGAAGAATTGATCTGAGAGAGAGAGAGAGAGAGAGAGAGAGAGAGCAGTCACATGTGCTGTAGATGGCAGAGCTGGAGGACAGGGTTGCACAAGGCCATTGGAGCCCCGGTCATTCTATCATGTCCATCATAACTCTAGGGGTTGTTCACCTGCTGTGTTTTAGTCTTCTTTTGGTCCAATCTTATCTTGCGCTCCTTCTATTCTTCACTTTTGCAATGGAGTCATTTACCTGTGCCATGATATATTGGAAGTTGATACCCTGTTTTGCTGTTTTTAAATTTGTCTTGATTTTACAGGGTCTCACTTGTTAAGGGTTTGCTTTGCATCTCAGAAGAGACATGAACTTTGGACTTTGAACAGTTGGGGGACTGTTGAAGATGCTGGAGATTTTTAGAGATAAGAGTAAGTCTATTGTGAGGTGACAATGAGACACTAGAGGCCAGGGATGGAATGTTATAATTTTTAAAAATATTTTATTTATTTGAGAGAGAGAGAGAGAGAGAAAGAGAGAGAGAATGGACACACCAGGGCCTCTAGTCACTATAGATGAACTCTGGATGCATACATGCATGTAGCTTTATGTGGATACTGGGAAATTGAACTTGGGTCCTTAGGCTTCACAGGCAAGCACCTTAACAGCTGAGCCATCTCTCCAGCCTTGGAGTGTCATGGTTTAAAGTGATGTGTTTGGATGCTGAGTGGGCAAGAGGTAGAGGTGTGGTGGTTAATATTCACTGACAACTTGACTGTTTTTGGATTCACCATGAGAACACACCATGGGTACGTCTATGAGGATATTTGCAGAAAGGCTTAACTGAGAAGGACAGACTCATGCTGAAGGCTGGTGGCATCATCCCATGGGCTGGGGCCCTGGGCTGAGTGAAGAGAAAGCACGGGAGTAGAGCGCCAGCATTCACCTCGCTCTGCTTCCTGACTGAAGATGCACAACGACCAACCGCCTCACACTCCTGCCGCCATGATGCACTGTACTCTCAAAATACAAGCCAAGGGCTGGAGAGATGGCTTAGTGGTTAAGCGCTTGCCTGTGAAGTCTAAGGACCCCGGTTCGAGGCTCGATTCCCCAGGACCCATGTTAGCCAGATGTGCAAGGGGGCGCACACGTCTGGAGTTCGTTTGCAGTGGCTGGAGGCCCTGGCGTGCCCATTCTCTCTCTCTCTCTCTCTCTCTCTACAGGCCTCATTCTCTCTCTGTCTGTCGCTCTCAAATAAATAAATAAAACAGAAAAAATTTAAAAAAGAAATACAAGCCAAGACTAACCCTTCTTTCTTTAAGTTGATTTTATTTATTTATGTATTTGAGAGAAAGGGGCAGAGAGAGAGAGAGAAAGAGAGAGAGAGAATGGGCACACCTGGGCCTCAAGCTTCAGCAAATGAACTGTGGACGCATGTGCCGCCTTGTGCATCTGGCTAACGTGGGTCCTGGAGAATCGAACCTGGGTCCTTTGGCTTTGCCGGCAAGTGCCTTAACCACTAAGCCATCTCTCCAGCTCTTTAAGTTGACTTTTGTCAGGTACCTTGTCAAAGTCATGAAGAGAATAACTTATACAGGGAGGCTTTACAACTTGGAGAGATGATGGACAGACACATGGACACTGGAACGAGTGAGGAGGCCATTATCTATTGAGGGTGCCTCACTCACCAAGTCCTGGCCTAGGATCTTTATCCATTGTATCCACAGACACCTGCCTCAGCCCAGGTCTATGGGGTCAGTGACATGACGACACTGAGGGTCAGGAAGTCAAGATGCCACAGGAGAGTCACACACAGCTGCTGAGCTAAAATTTAAAGCAAATTTTCTTTTTACAAAGGCCCAAGGTCTGACTAGCCCTGTGAGGCACTTGGGGGCGGTGGAGCATTGGCTCACCCCTGAGCGTGAGCTTTGGGTTGAAGCATGGGTCATTTTGCTGGTCAGGAATTTCAGTCTCAGCACAACTCTTGCCCCAATCCTCCCCACATTGCCCTGGAGATTGGCAGCTTTCTTCCGTGCAAACTCTACTCGTTGCAGGTTTTCATGTTCAGCAAGGCTCCTGACAGCGTCTGTGGGATGATTGCAGGGTAGAAGACTGTCACCTTGAAAGGTTTGATGAAAACTCTGCAGGTGGGAGGTCTGTCGTGTTCTCTGGGGCGTTTTGGCAGCTGCTTCCAAGAGCTTCCTTACAGACTCCATGCCTGAGCCCTCTGGGTGATGTGAGCCAACTATGCGGCTGGATGCGAGGGATGGTGGGGACTGGGTATCAGGAGGATCATGGCGTAGATTCTGGGATGTCATGGTTAGCCGCTGGAGGAGTCAGAGGTGTGACCCAGGCTTGGGTGCAAGTGTTGGGGGACCTGGAAAGAAGGAGGAGAAACTTAGGGGTAGCGGAACCAGAGACACTTCTCCCTTTGCCCTACAACTCTTTCTTGTGACTTCAAAGTGAATTTCTAGCCAGCCACCTCATAGTGCCTGTATCTTTTCCTGCTATTGTCAGGAAACTCAAAAGTTCCTTTTAAGCTGATGCTCACTGTCCTTGGTTCCTTCCTCAGTTATTTTTCCTCCAGTCTTACTTCTGAGCCTTCAGGCAGGCAAAGGCCTAGCAGGTACTGTCTGTTTTAAATCACCATGGCCCCAGAAGAAAGCCAACAGAGACAGGTGACCCCAGGCACAGGAGACAGGTGAAGGCTCAGGGATCCAAGAAAAGCTGAGAAATGTCTTGTCTATGATTAGCAAGAAAGAAAAGAAAACTGGAAAATGCATGCACGAAGAAGGATAAATTATGAAAGTTGTATTATTCTTTTTTTAAAAAAAACTTTTTATTGATGACTTCCATAAGTGTAGGTAACAAACCATGACAGTTTCCTTCCACCACCCCCATTTTGCTCTCCCAAATCCACCCTCCATTGAATCCCTCCTTCTCTCCAGTTAGTCTCCCTTACTGTTTTGATGTGATCATTTTTTTCCCCTCCTATTATGAAGGTCTTGTGCAGGTAGTGCCAGAAACTGTGAAACTGTGAAGTCACAAGTGTCCAGGGCATTTTGTGTCCAGAAGACGGCGTTCTAAGCTGTCCTACCTTCCTTTGGCTCTTAAATTCTTTCCACCACCTCTTCCACAACAGATCTTGAGTCTTAGAGGATGTGACAGAGATGTTTCACTTGGTGCTGAGCACTCCTCTGTCACTTCTTCTCAACACTATGGTGAGTTTTGACTCACCCCAGTGGCCACCACCAAAAAGAAGCTTCTCTAAACAAAAGTGAGAGTAGCATTAATACATGGGCATAAGCATAAGCATTTAGAGGGCAGTTTGGTGGGCATAATATATATTTAGGCAGACAACAATAGCTGATACTCTACTAAGGCTTATGACCTCCCCAGCTGTAGAGTTTTGGCTAGCTTTCCAGTCCCAGGCATGTATTCCCTCCTATGGAGAAGGCCTCCAGTCCAATGAGAGAGCAGTTGTTTTACCCCATGACAAATATGGCACTACTTGAACCAGTTGCTTCTGAGTGACCCTCAGCACTGGAAATGCTTGAGTGTAAATGTTTCGGGGCAGGCGTCCCATTAGCGTGCCTAGTATTCCGGGGCACTTCATGTTGTAAGTGATGTGGGCAACACGCAACATACATGGGCTCGAAAACCAGACCTTCCAGTGTTATCACCACTGATCCAGATGCAGGAGCCCATGCAGTGCCTGATAGTCTGCTACTTCCAAACATGTATATTAGATTCAATTTTGTCATACGAGTGGAAATGAACGACAAGCTCAGCTGCAGCGGGGAGGGTTGAAGTACATAGGAAAAATGAACACATAACTTATTGAGAGAAAACAACTTGATAGAAGATAAATGATTGGATCACGTTCAAAACAAACATGTCTGGAGAGACGGCCCATTATGTAAGAGCTCTTGTTGTGTAAGTCTAAGTGTAGGTTGACTTCTATCCCCAGCACCCATGTAAAAAGCGTGGCGTGACCATGTGTGCCTGTGACTCCAGCACGGATGGGGTATGGAGGTAGGGGAATCTGTGGGGCTTGCTGGTCAACCCACTCTGATCAAAAATAAATAAATAAATAAGGAGAGCCGGGCGTGGTGGCGTACACCTTTAATCCCAGCACTTGGGAGGCAGAGGTAGGAGGATGGCTGTGAGTTCGAGGCCAACCTGAGACTACATAGTGAATTCCAGGTCATCCTGGGCCAGAGTGAGACCCTACCTCAAAAAACCAAAATAAATAAATAAAAAATAAAATAAAATAAATAAATAAAGAGCTCCAAGTTCCACGAAAGACTGACTCAGTGAAGTAAGGCAGAAAAGCTATTAAGAGACATACCTGACATCCTCTTCTAGACTCCTATTCATATATATACACACACACACACAGAGAGAGAGAGAGAGAGAGAGAGAGAGAGAGAGGAGAAGAGGGAGAAAGAGAGAGCGAGAGAGAGAGAGAGAGAGAGAGAGAGAGAAATCCTCTCAGAAGACAACTGGTCAAGGGGCCCAGGCTAAAACAAAAACCTGACATGTGTGAAAGACACTCATCCTTCCCAAAATTGGGATGAACGCTTGTATATTGTTTTCATAAATGAAGCTGTGTTCAGAAGGTCACCAAATTCAGCAAAGAACTGCAAGACTCACCATTAAATTAGCTTGGTACCATGAATTCTGGGGCATCTTGAAGAAGATGGTGCATTGATGAGCTTGCACAGTGTAGAAGTACATTACAGAATTTGCATGAAACCAGATGTCAATAGTTAATGAAGCTTTAGGCATCTTATCACTGTACTGGTCAATCTTTAAAACAGATTTTATTTATTATTTATTTACAAGGAGAAAGGAGAGAGAGGGAAAGAATAGGTTCACCAAGCCCTCTTGCCATGCAAATGAACTCCAGATACACGTGCCATTTCGTGCATCTGGCTTTCTGTGGGTACTAGGCACTGGAACCTGGGCCATGAATCTTTGCAAGTTAAGTGCCTTTAACCCCTGAGCAACGTTTCCATCCCTTTTGCTACTACGTTTTAGTAGATTTGGACCTTAAATTATTTGTTATCTTAACAAATTTGTGCCAACAACAGCCTGAAGTGTTATACTACATTTTATATTTTGCTTCAAACCTCACGGTTACATTAAAGTTAATTGAAACAGTGTTCAGTAGAAGTTCCCGGCCCACATCTTTCTCCCATCTAACCTCCCTTCCCCGTTGACGTAGTTGGAAGGGATTGTTGAATCATGACCTCATATATCACATAAGCCCTCTGCAGACGTTCAGCTGCAGGACTCTGCGCAGTCTGGTTCCTGCGGCACCTAATGATGGAGCAGCTTGGAGAGGAATGGGAAGAGACGCTTGGGACAAAGACTTTGTAACGCCCCCTGAGGGGTGTTGCCTTGGCCTTTTAGAGTCCTGCTGGCAGTCAGCCACAAGTCCAGAGTAAACAAGATCGATCCTAGAATAGCCACTGGAGCATGATTCAGACCTATGTAGGACACCGATTATGCAGCATCCCCATCCGGGACACAGATGCTTTGTGAGGGCAGACCCCGGTGAGTCAATGGATCAGGCTGCTCACAATGTGAGCAGCCGTTTGTCTGGCGCAGCCTCATTGTGAAATGACCAGAGAGCGTGGGTTTTTGCCTCACCGTCATAAGGATGGTCTTTACAGAACTTGGATTCGTGTCTGAGGCCTCCTACTAGGGCTTAGTGAACGTACGGTAACGTATGTAAAACAGGCCAAACTGATTGTCCAGGCTTCCTAAAGCCTGCTATGCCATGATTTCTTGGTTTTCAGACACTTTTCTAGTGGGCCTCTTGTCTTCCTGCAGAACTTGCCCATAAAGAAATTACTCCATAGGGTGGCTCTGTTGGCTTTTCAGGAAGCAATTTCACATTCCTGACCTCAACGTCAGTCTATATCTCACGAGGATTTTAATTCATTCATTGCTGATTTGTAGCTTTCTCATACCAATGCTATTTTATGAGAGAAATTTGCAAAACTCCCAAGGCTCTCTTTAGAGATTTTTTTTTTTCTTCAAAGCGCCTTGTTGCAGAAGGAGCCCAGGGGCTGCTCTGTGCATATGTTTTTAACTTTCCTCTTGGTGACATATAAAAATGAAATTCAAATCTGAAATATCATGAATTTTCCACCGAGCTTAAAGTGAACAAGATATGCACATGACCCTTGCTAATGACAAGGTTTAATGGCATGTTTAGGTGGGGTGGCACAGTGGGACTGAGCAGTGCCCTTTTCACCCCCGTTTGTCACTGTTCTGTACCCCGGGTGGCTGCCGAGTCCCTCAGCCTCCTAGGCTGGCTTACCTCCACCAACTGCAGCGCAGACTCTGCTGTATCAGTAGCTACTCCCAAACCCTGTCACACCAAACATTGACTTTTACCTTTTCTTTTTTTTTTGAAAAATTTTAGTTATTTTTTTTTTTTTACTAGAGAGAGAGAGAAAGAGAGAGAGGAAGGGAGGGAGAGAATGAGAGGCAGACACAGAGACAGTGAGTATGGGTGTGCCAGGGCTTCCTGCCACTATAAATAAACTCCAGATGCATGGGCCACTTAGTGCACCTGGCTTTTCATGGGCAGTGGGGAATCAAACTCAGGTCCCTAGGCTTTGCAGGCAAGTGCCTTAACTGCTGAGCCATCTCTCCAGCCTGATTTGTATTTTTTTTAATTGACACATAATCATCATACATAATTCTGGGTACAGTATGGTATTTCAGTACATGTGCACAATGCATAATGATCAGAGCTGGCAACTGGGGATTTTTATCACCTCAGACATGTATGACTTTTTTGTATTTGGACCATTAAGCATCCTCTCTACCAACTACTTCAAAATATTCAATTAACTTTTTTCTCCACCATAGTACCCTACTATGCTATAGACTATTGAAAGTAATTCCTCCTATCCAACTGCTCTCTTTGCCCATTAATAACCCTCTGTCCTCCTCCTCATTCCATTCCCAGCCTCTGGCCAATGGATGCTGCTATTATAGTTTTCTAAAAAAATATTTTTATTTATT
This sequence comes from Dipus sagitta, assembly GCA_036346955.1. NCBI lineage: Eukaryota > Metazoa > Chordata > Mammalia > Rodentia > Dipodidae > Dipus > Dipus sagitta. Next base: position 41,698,198 of record CM070777.1, on the reverse strand, counting down.
TACTTACTTACTTGAGAGACAGGCAGATAGAGAATGGGTGCACCAGGGCTCCAGTCACTGCAAACGAACTGCAGATGCATGTGCCACCTTGTGCATCTGGCTTGTATGGGCACTGGGGAATTGAACCTGGGTCCTTAGACTTTGCAGGCAAGTGCCTTACAGGTTAAGCTATTTCTCCAGCCCCATTATTACAGTTTTTAATTTTTTTTTTATTTGAGAGAGAGAGAGAGAGAGGATGGGTATGCCAGAGCCTCTAGCTACTGCAAATGAACTCCAGATGCATGTGCCACCTTGTGCATCTGGCTTATGTGTGACCTGGAGAGTTAAACCTGGATCCTTAGGCTTCACAGGCAAGCTCCTTAACTGCTGAGCCATCTCTCTAACCCTATTATAGTTTTTAACTCAAGTTTTCTGTTGTTGCAGGACAGAATTATATTCCACTTTATATAACATGTGCACCTTACCAGCTCCCATTGGACACAACCTTCCCAAATCTCCCCTTGACACACAATTGCCAGGCTCACCTTCAGGTAGGGCTGTAGGAGAGCCGGTCCCGCCGGTCTCTTCCTGGGGCTGAGCGGGATGGTGAGTGTGGACGACTCAGAACCTCTCCTAGTCACCGGAGAAAAACCACACTGAGTCGGGAGACTTGTCGAAGCGGGATCTCGCTTTATTGTTACAGGCGGTTGCCTACATAGTGTTGAGAATGAGGGTGGGGATTCTAGGATGGGGGGAGAGGTAAGGGCCAATAGTATACCGCGACTTTTGAAATGATTGGTTCTAACCCTAGCCTTTAACTTTTTTGCAGAAGTAGCAGGCCAGAGGCAATTTGGCGCCCTGCTGAGTCCTAGCTGGCCAGAGACAGGTCACCAAACTTTAGCTAGGCTCAGGAAGTTCCACTAGGCCTCGCGTCCGGGCCTCTCAAGGCCCAACACACAATGACCAAGATACCCCTTCTTGTACCATTTTTACCATCTTACTGCAAAGCAGTCCTGAAGAGTGGCTGAACCTTACCCAGGAGTCATTAGTTCAAAATCCAGTTTTGTAAGTCTCTGACTACATTACGTTAAAGCAGAGAATTCATGTGTCTGTGGCCAGTTCCTCACCTGTAAAATGGACATCATACTGATTTAGCTCAAAGATGAAATGCGGCCATGCATGGAAGATTTTTGTAGCAGTGCTACCCTTCCATGGAGACTGCAATTGGTAAATGACTGAACCTCCAACTCAGGCTTTGCAGATGACTACAATCTATATAGCTAGAGAATGTTCTGGAAAACAGTTGTCTCCATAAAAGAGCTCTCATGCATACAATCTTCTCCATGTCATACCATATAGAAAAAACAAGGTTGTCTCTAATGCATATATGTATATTGGGCATCTATGACTGATCTTAGGCTGTGATACTATGGTCCATGGAGCAGCACTGCCTACGTGGCTTTCCGTGGGACCCCATGCATAATAGGGTGTTTAGCTGGGCTAACAGATGTTGGTCCAGTCTGCAAAGCAGTTCCTGTGGAGACGAACCTGGTAAGTGATTTTGGGAGGCAAAGTGCTATTCAAGTGTCACTTTGGATGTGAAGTCCACTCTCCAGGGCCAAGCTAAAGACTTGGGAAAATGCATCACTTAGCAGTAGCTTGGTCCTGTTCAGAAATGGGCTTGAGACTGCTTTTGTGACCTTGAGGACACAGAGTTGGAAGACTGCCCACAGTTACTGATTGCAAAGAACCCTAAAGGCAGAGATATCTGTAAATAACAATCAGTTGTCTGTGGTGAGAGGATACAGCTCGGAGGCAAGAATCAGGCTTGGAAATTAGATTCAAGATATATGTCAACTTGGCCACAGACAGTGTGACCTGCAATGAGGACTTTAACTTCTGTAAATGTCATTTACCTTGCCTGCACAGAAATATTCCAAATCTTGTCAACATTATTACAAGGATTATGTAATTGGCATAGATAAAACACTTAACATAATGCTAGCCCATATTAAACAGTAGCTACTGTTCATATTGATTAATGACATGATCAAGAAATTAATTTTGAAAACCTGAAATGTGATATAACATTTACTGAAATTCTCTTACATAACTGTGAACTTGTAGAGAAACCTGCTAAGGAAAAAATGACATATGCCTTTGCCAGTCTTAGTTAATTGATTTACCTCTCCACATATGATACACTTTTGTATATACATTTGTGAATGAAGTGTATATATGTAGACATTCCTGTATTTAAGGACTCCAGGGTTTACACATATGCACATAGATGCCACTAATGTTAATACAAATAGTAATGACAATAATGATCATTGATTACATGTTTAAGTGCCAAACACTGCATTATGTAATATACCCATACTTTTCTATTCTATCAAAAATGTAATGTGCTGTGTTATTACTCAGTGATTCAGTATTGCAATTTTCATTTTAGAAATGAAATATTTGAAACCAAGATAGGTACATGGAAAATTAGACAAGTTATATTACTGACAGAATACTGTTCAAAATCAAGCCTGAATTTATCCATAATACTATTGGTATTCACCCAAATGTTTGACTTGAAAAACTGAAGGAAGGAAGAAAGGATGGGAAGGAGGGAGGGAGGGAAAAAGGGAGGTATCACCAACTGAGATAGGAAACACATTTGAGTTCTAATGGATGGTGGTCATGTCTAAGGGTCTGGAGAACATATGAGACTGGACTGGCAGTTAATAATATCAGGATTTAGTTCAACTATCCATGCCTATGTTGTCATTTCTTATATAAAAAAGTGAGAGCAGGGGTTCAAGGCATATTAAAGGGGTTGAGTGCTTGCCCAACATGCATGAAAGCTCATGCTCAGTTAACAATATGGAGAAAAAGAGAGAGAAAATATGAAGAGACATGACTAGGAACACCACCGTCTTTGAAGAATTTGTTTTTAGTAAGAATTCATTTATTGACTAACTTCCATCTCTTCTCTACGGTCATACCACCCTGAATGTGTCTGATCTCATCTAATAAACTTCCATTTCATATTAGCAGGTTTTTTCAAAGATATTTTTATTTTATTTCTTTATTTGACGGAGGAAGAAGAGAGAGAGAGAGAGAATGGGCATGCCAGGGCCTTCAGCCACTGCAAACAAACTCCAGATGTGTGCGTCCGCTTGTGCATCTGGCTAACGTGGGTCCTGGGGAATCGGACCTGGGTCCTTTGGCTTTGAAGGCAAATGCCTTAATCATTAAGCCATCCCTCCAGCCCATATTGGCAGTTTTATGTGCACAGAAAGAACTCACAGCTGTCTATTTTGAGAATGTCACATTCCAGTTCAGATTGGGTTTACTGGCTGTCTTTGACCTGCCAGGATTCAGATGATGAACATGTTATAAAAACCACTATGCTGATATGTTTTAGTGAATGATGTACCCTGTACCTGTAGAGTGAGCAACGTCACGTCACATAGCAGGTAAGTCCATGGAAAAGTTATCTTGTCCCATCTCCCAGCCCTAATATACCACAGTTCTAATCAGGGCTTTTGTACTTGTTGAACCCAAGGGCCGACATACTAGTCCACTGTCTCTTAGACCTTTGCTATCCTCCCACACACAAAAGGACTTTCTTTCTTTCTTTCTTTCTTTCTTTCTTTCTTTCTTTCTTTCTTTCTTTTTATCCCAACTTGCTGCTAGGCTACAGCATAATGACAAACAAAGATAGAAAAGTGAGGTTTTCCAGACATAAAATGGCCTGGATATCCATGACCTCATAATGCCTGACGCTACCTACACAAGACCATCATAAGAGGAGGAAAAGATCATGACATCAAAATGAAAGAGAGACTGATTGAGATGAGGAGGGGATATGATGGAGAATGGAATTTCAAAGGGGAAAGTGGGGGGAGGGAGGGTATCACCATGGGATATTTTTTATAATCATGGAAAATGTTAATAAAAATTAAGAAAAAAAAAAAGAAAAGTGAGGTTTTCTCATCCTAACACAATAATCTTCTCTCCTCAGGAGTGAAAGTCTATAAGTAGTAATGTCATTAGAAGTTTAATAAATACTCATCCTTAGTAGGCACCTTCCATGGCCTGAGATACTAGGAAATGGTCGTGATGACACACAGTTCCCATATATTCCACAGAGAAGCTAGCGTCCATTAATAAGCCTCCCTCCAGGTTCTGGGTTACCCACAGCAGACTCAGAGATAAGTTAGTCTCTGTCTTCAGGGATCTCACCATCTTAGAGAAGAGATCTGCCAAGCAAAAAGTCATTTGGAGATTCTGTAAAGAAGTGTCACAGGCCCCTATGTACAAGCCACAATGGTCACAGTGCAAAGGGCGGTTGGCTTGAGTCTGCATCCAGGACTCAAAGAAGACAGCACTTGGATGGGATATTTGGATAGGCAAGAACACACAGACCATTTCCCAAAGAACAGAGGATAGGGCTGGAGAGATGGCTCCATGGTTAAGGCACTTGCTTGTGAAGCCTAAGGACTCATGTTTGATTCTCTAGGTCCCACGTAAGCCAGATGTACAGTGACACAAGTGCGCAATGTTGCTCATGTGCACAAGGGAAGACACGTGTCTGGATTTCGATTGCAGTGGCTAGAGGCCTTGGTGCACCAATTTTCTCTGTCTCTCTCTCTTGCATAGAAAGGCCAGTTTGTTTGTTGGGCTTGCCTCAAAAAAAAAAAAAAAATACAAGAATAGAAGATAAAGAAAATTCCAGATGGACGAAGCAGTATGGTTTGGCACTGCAAATGGGTGTTCTGGTCAATGGCAGGCTATATAGACGATGGCGGTGTCGTATATGATGATGAAGGTGAAGTTTCCTTCACCCCACAGCACTGTAGTGGTGTCATGCAGTGCAGTGCTCGTGGATGTGGCGATGGTGATGGCGGAAACCTACTGTGCTGGTGGTTACATGAACATACAGCGCGTGCGACTGTGCAGAGTGCATACACCTGATGTTAATAATAATAATGACTACAAGCCGGGCATGGTGGTGCACGCCTTTAATCCCAGCACTTGGGAGGCAGAGGTAGGAGGATCGCCGTGAGTTTGAGGCCACCCTGAGACTCCATAGTAAATTCCAGGTCAGCTGGGCTGGGGTGAGACCCTACCTCGATAAACCAAAATAGTAATAATAATAATAATGACTACAGCACTCTTAAATCATTATTTTAGCATGCGCTTCTGCAATGAATGATGAGGGTACTTTTATAACCTTTATTTTAGTGTGTTCTTCTACTATGAAAACAAGTTACTGTAAGATGTCATGCTGGGTTATCTTGGGTACAGTCTCACCCATCCTGTGTTCCCTATGTCTCTTCATTATATCATTTTTTTTTCTTGTGTTTTATTTGATTGCATGTTATTCTGTTCAACATTGCCCTAGCACCAATACCTATCTATATGTATATCACCGATATCTATATCTATCTATATATCTACACCTATATGTGTGTGCATATGAATTTATGGGCTTTATATATGTGAATATACAGAGAATATACACGATGTTGCAGTCAGGTTCACATTGCTTGCAGAAATCACCCGATCAAGAGCAGCTTTGGGGGAAAAGGGAGTTATTTTGGCTTACAGGCTCAAGGGGAATTTCCATGATGGCAGGGAAAATGATGGCATGAGCAGAGGGTAGACATCACCTCCTCTCCAACATCAGGTAGACAACAGGAACAGGAGAGTGTGCCAAACACTGCCAAGGGGAAGCTGGCTATAATACCTGTAAGCCTGCACCCAACAATACACTGCCTCCAAGAGGCATTAATGCTGGGAACCTAGCATTCAGAACACCTACATTTTGAGGGGACACATGAATCAAACCACCACATATGGTATTTACATATATAGTATATTAGTTATAGTTTGCATGTCAAATATGGACCTGGCTTGAATAGATAATGTCCCCACAAACTTGCATTTGAATGCTTTGCTCCCAGATGGTGGCACTGTCTTGGGAAGTTGGAGAAACTTTGGGGGGTGAGATCAGGCAGGCTGATGAAGGTAAGTCACTAGGGTCAGGTTTTGGGGAGTTTATTGTCCTGTCACACTCTATGCTTCCATCTGTCAAAAAGAGGAGATAGTAACTGCACCAAGCAGGACCATCACTGAGTGGGGACAGGGAAGGGGGAACATGAGTATAGCCTGGTAGGAATATGACCCATATGCAATGTGCTCAGACAATAAAGTTCTCAACTTAGTGGGAGATAGGTCTTTGCCACCTGTTCCCATTGCCATGGTGTTCTGCCCGAGTAACCAGTGTCTAAGCCCTCTGAACTCATGAGCCACCAAAACAAATCTCTTCTCCTTTTCATTTAAATTTTTTATTATTTATTTGCAAGCAGAGAGAGAGAATGGGCCTGCCAGGGCCTCTAGCCACTGCAAACGAACTCCAAATGCATGTGCCCCATGTGCATCTGGCTTATGTGGGTCCTGGGGAATCGAACCTGGGTCCTTTGGTTTCTCAGGCAAATGCCTTAACTGCTAAGCCATTTCTCCAGCCCTTATTTTTTGTGTGTGTGTCAGACACTCTGTTACAGAGAGAAGAAAATATCCAAATAACTAATTACATATATATTATAGTATATTGCTATATATAATGATATGATATAAATTAATATAATATAGTTTAGGTCTATAATATGTTATACTATCTACGTTGTGGACATATGCTCTGTGGTGTTCACACAAAGGCAAAATTGCTAAAGAACACATTTATGAGAATGTATTCTTACTCTTAAGTCACACTTGCCCAAACAAAAGAAAGGAGGTGCTGTATTTTAAATATTTTTATGTATTTATTTGAGAGAGAGAGAGAGAGAGGGGCAGAGAGAGGATAAGGGAAGAAGAAGAGAGAGAGAGAGAGAGAGGAGAGAGAATGGGTGTGTCAGGGCATCCAGCCACTGCAAACGAACCCCAGATGTGTGTGCCTTGTGCATCTGGCTTATTTGGGTTCTGGGAAATTGAACCTGAGTCCTTTGACTTTGCAGGAAAATGTCTTAACTGCTAAGCCATCTCTCCAACCAGAGGCTCTGTATTTTAATAAGATCTACTTGATATGTTGCCAGTAGATTCACCTAATCTACTGAGTGGAGAGGGGAAGGAGAGTAGAGAGATGGTCAGAGATCAAGTTACAATGTCCTGGAATGCCAAGTGTGTGAGTTAGCTACTGTTATGCTACAAAGCATCCCAGAATTTAATGGATCAAAACAATGTACCAGCAATTATCATCCATAGTTTCTGTGCATCTGAAATTTGGGAGGGTCTTGGGTGGTTGTTCCTGACTCAGGGTTTCTCTTGTGATTGCACCAGCTGTCGACCAGGGCTACAGTCATCCAAATGCTTCACTGGAGGGGGAAGCCACGTCCACGGGGGCTCGCTCAGGGGAATGCCAAGTTGGTGTTGGCTCTTGTCCACATGTGCCATTCCCACAGAGCTGCTCGAGGGTCTGTGGGCACCGGGGCTTGTTTCCTGGGTGAGTGACAGAAGAGACTGGGATAGAATGTGTGATGGTTCTTATGATACAGCTTCATCTGTCGTACACCATCACTTCTGTTTCAGTCTGTTGCTCATAATTCGATCTCTGATTCAGTGTGAGAGGAGATGACATTATGGTACGCCCACGATGAGATGAGGATTATACGTTTGCTCCTTTGCCTTTTCAAATTAGCATGCAATGCAGTGGTTTACTTATGGAATTTTCAAACATAGTTTGTTTGTTTTTCCATATTCCTTCCACACTCCCTTCCCCTGTCCCCATGCCCTTCCTCTCTCAGTAGCCACAATTCCATTTTAATGGTATATTTATCTTATTACCACACCCCCAGCTCTCTTCCTTCCCTCTGGTCCTTTTTCTGATTTTATAACTTGCCCCCCCCCATACATATATGTTAAAATTAAAAATCTAGGAATTGGGGCTGGAGAGATATCTTAGTGGTTAAGGTGCTTGCCTGTAAAGCCAAAGGACCCAGGCTCGATTCCCCAGGACCTATGTAAGCCAGGTACACAAGGTGACACATGTATCTGGAGTTTGTTGGCAGCAGCTGGAGGCCCTGGTGCACCCATTCTGTGTCTCTCTATCTGCCTTTCTCTCTCTCCCTCTCAAATAAATAAATAAATAAGTACTTAAAAAGTCTAGGATTTGCATATGAGAGAAAACATTCAGTATTTGTCTTTCTGAGTCTGGTTTGTTTTGTTTAATGTAATGAACTCTAGTTGCATCCAGTTTCCTACAAATGTCATGACTTAGTCAGCAAAAATATTCAAAAACTGATTATCACAGGATGGAAATTGAACTTCCAAGCAAAGGAAGCTGTGAACAAGCAGGAGTGGCCAATCTTTCATCAGGCAAAGTAGACTTCAAACCAAAACCAGTCCAAAAAAAAAAAAAAAAAAAAAAGACAAAAAAGGAACTACATATAAATAAAGAAAATGACCTACCAAGAAGACATTGCAGTTATAAACGTTTATGCGCCAAATATTAGCGCTTCTAATCTCATAAAACAAACACCAAAAGACATAAAAGATGGCATAGATTCAAACACAGTAGTAGTAGACTTCAATACCCTACTTACCTATCAATACACCTATCATACTCTGGTCATCCAGACTAAAAATCAGCAAAGAAACTTCAGAGCTAAAGTACAATACAGATCAACTGGATATAACAGATATGCACAGAGTATTCCACCCAACTGATAGGGAAGACACATTCCTCTCAGCAGCACATGGAAACTTCTCCAACATTCATCACACAATAGGCCACAAAACCAACCTTTAAAAAAATATGAAGTCATCTCTCCAGCTCACACTCTATTTCTTTAAAAATATTTTATTTATGTGATTGTTTTTGTTTGTTTGTTTGTTTGTTTTTGACTTTTTCGAGGTAGGGTCTCACTCTAGCTCAGGCTGACCTAGAATTCACTAGGTAGTCTCAGGGTGGCCTCGAACTCACGGTGATTCTCCTACCTCTGCCTCCTGAGTGCTGGGATTAAAGGCATGTGCCACCACGCCCAGCTATTTATCTGAGAGAGGCAGACAGAGACAGAGAGAGAGAAAGAGAGAATGGGCATACCAGGGTCTCCAGCCACTGCAAACAAGCTCCAGATGCATGCGCATCTGGCTTCATGAGAGTACTGGGGAATTGAACCTAGGTCCTTTGGCTTTGCAGGCAAGCACCTGAACTGCTAAGCCATCTCTCCAGCCCTCACTTTATTTCTTAAGTCTTCCACGCGTCGCTCTCCCTTGTCTCGTTGGTGGGGTCCTCTTCTTCTCTAATGGTCATAACTGTTGGCATTTTAAAGTTTGTTAGGCTTAGTGAAAATTTTAAACACGTGTTTTTCTTCATGACTTTTCCTACTTTTTTGTGTGTTTGCTACTACGGCAATGGTAATGCAAACATCTTGTTGCTGGGACAAAATATCTGACAAAGGTCAGTTCAAGGGAGGCAGGGCTTAGTTTAGCTTCTAGTTCCAGATTCCAGCCCACAGTGGCAGTGGAAGCACGGCGGCAGGAGCTTGGGGCAGCTGGTCATATCTGAGGAAGCAGAGTGATGAGCGCTGCTGGTCAGCCAGCTCTCTTTTTCCTACACTCCAGGACTCCAGCCCATGGAGTGGTTCACCCACAGTAAAGGTGGGTCTTCCCCAGCTTTGACTAATTAACTAATTAACCAATCCCTGACAGGTATGCCCAGAGGCTAATGGAATCTAGGTAATCCCTCACTGGTGATCTTGAATACTGTCAAGCTGGCCTGTCAGTGTAAACCATCATACCAAGAACGTCCTTCCTCTGTTATTTGAGAAAACCAATGAGCTGAGTTGAAAGTCTACAACAAATGCCCCAAACAAGAGAGATTTAGCACAAGTTTCTTTTCTACAGTCCTTTCAGAGGCAGGTGAGGAGATAGCTTCTAGGTGTGCAGCTGTAGGTGGTTTGGAAAACGTAGCCTTTTTGCATCTTCTCATTTGCTTTTTTCTAAGGAGCGAGAAATAAGACTGACCCAGCCTGTCCACCCACTTCTCATGAGCCAGAACTCAGCCTGCTGCCCTGTCAAACTGTGGCTTCCCCAGATGGTGCCCAGCTGTGTGCCAAGGATGAGACGAGGAGACAATGTGATAGAGACTAGTGAGCAGAACCCATCTCTGCCACTGAAAATCCTGCTCCTTCTTCATAATCTGGCATTGCCACCAGCTACAGGAGCCCTCCCTCTAGCTTCTACCAAGAAGGAATATTCCTCCCAGCACTCGGGAGGCAGAGGTAGGAGGATCACCGTGAGTTCGAGGCCACCCTGAGACTCCATAGAGAATTCCAGGTCAGCCTGAGCTAAAGTGAGACCCTACCTCGAAAAACCAAAAAAAAAAAAAAAAAAAAAAAAAAAAAAAAAAAAGAGAAGAAGAGAAGGAATATCTCTGTGTTCTCACCATGCCAGTCCTAGACACTGTGCTATTCTTATTTACCCACATTGTCTTGTGAGTCTGTCTGTCTGTCTGTCTAACCATCCATTCACCCATACCAGGCTGTTAATGGAGTTATGAGTGCTAGACATGTAGGGGATGTTAAATGCACTTTTGGTAAATGCCCAGCCAAGAGTTAAGACAGAGACTCTAAAGAGTTTAAAGAATGAAGAAGTGTCAGATCTTAGAAAATGAAAGCTTAATTACTGCTCTCTCTCACCTCGTTCCACATGAACTTGACCCCAAAGACAGCTTACCAGGGCATGCCAGTTTGAGTTAGGTGAAGCCAGCCAAATGCAGATAAGCAGAGAGAAGCAGCAGTAAGGAAATGGGACCTGCTTCTCTCATCTGACCTATGCATTTCTTCTACCCTCTTGGTCGATGTTTAATTAATTGCATATGACAACCATAAAATGGCCTTTACTCCCATACAATTTGTTCTGGTAACTGCTAATAAGCAAGTTACATTTTTAGTTCATTTGGGTTATTATAATTGCATGCAAAAGACAATCTTCAAATAGAAGTTTATGTATGAGTCAGACTCAAAGATTCTCAAAGTTGAGCAAGCAGCCAAAATCATCAAGAGAGCTTGTAGAAATACAAACTGCTAGGTTCCGTCCCAGCTTCTGGTTCAATACATCTGTAGTAAACCCCCATAATTTTTATTTCTAAGATGCCTGAAGGATGTGTTGCAGCTGCTTTGGGTACTACATTGAGAACTGATGCTCTTATTAACTTAAGAAAGTGTAGTAGAGGGGCTGGAGAGATGGCTTAGCAGTTAAGCGCTTGCCTATGAAGCCTAAGGACCCCAGTTTGAGGCTCAATTCCCCAGGACCCACGTAAGCCAGATACACAAGGTGGTGCATGCATCTGGAGTTCATTTGCAGTGGCTGGAGCCTGGCGCACCCATTCTCTCTCTCTCCCTTTCTTCCTCTTTTTCTCTGTCGCTCTCAAATAAATAAATAAAAACAAACAAAAATTTTTTTAAAAAGAAAGTGTAGTAGAGTGTTAGACTGAATCTCAAGCTTCAGCTATACCAAATCACTTGACCTTAGGAAGTCACTTCACTCTCTGTACTCCAGTTTTCTGATCTGTCAAACAGAGATAGGCATTCACCCAGTAGGTCAAAACTCTACCATGAATGCTTGTTCCCATCACTGTCTTGTAAGCCACTCACTTGGAGATTAAACAAGCCGTCATTTGGTGTCGAAAGGCCTAGGAGCAAAGTCCAGTTTTGTGATTGACTTACTGTGAGGACTCAAGCAAGTTAATCAACCCCTTTGAGCCTTATCATCCTACTTTTTTAAAATGGAGGCAAAAGTAACATCAGCATGTGCCTTATAGTGTTGGGGAAAATATAATTATGTACCGAGCTCATAATTACTGCTGGGTGTTGGAGAACTTTGACAACTGGTGATTTCTTTTGGTCAATAGCATCTATGTTCTGCCAAAAAAGATATGTCCAAGAGGTGGAAATTATGCACCAAGAACCAAACATCGAGGAAAATAAATATTTAAAAGCTTAACATTTGAATTTATAAGCCAAGATTTCAGGAAGATAGTTTAATTTTGGAATGCATTTTGTTTTGAAAATAATTAATGCCTAGTGGATAGAGATAGAACAAAACGTGTGCTGAAGACCTGTACACCTCAATATCTAAAAAGACATGAACAAAATTGGCCCAAGAGCAGGAGTCAATTTCTGACCATTGTGTTCATTACCATGACTACTAGTTAAGTCCATAAGCCTATGGCTTAAAAGAGAGCAGAAGGGAAGAAGGAATCATGGGAAAGTGTTGGCCTCCAGGTGCACGCCTGTCTGTCTCAGTTAATGTCGATTTGCAATGAGAGACTGCTTGTCAATCATTCCACAATTTCTCCTGTTAGATAAAGTGTTGGCTTTATATTAAGAGACAAGGGAATGAGGACCCAGAAGGATCCTCGTTGACCTGATAGAGGGATTGGGGAACCAACCTAACAGGTCAGATATGCCTGAGGCTCTGGCCAGCTTGGAGAGAAAATATACAGGTTTCTTGGCATGCTTTGCCCTGGTCCACTTAATCAGATCCATAGTGATGGGAAATTAAAACATTTTGTGACACTCATCTGAGCCCTGTATGAGTGGGAGATGAAAAAGGGCAAAGACAAGAGGTGAGTTACAGTGGTATGGCCTTCTGTAGTGCTGTTTTTGAACATCCTCAGCAAATGATATTTGAATGGTCTTTGAATCTCTCCAAAAGAAAACATTTTATTTTGGTGGCTTTATAAGCAAGAGTCTGCCAAAACAATAGAATAAAATTATGCAAATGGATTTAAACAGACGTTTAAAATAGTTTTATTTATTTATTTGAGAGACAGAGAGATAGGCAAAGAGAGGGAGAGAGAGAGGGAAGGAGGGAGAAAGCATGGGCACGTTAGAACCTCTCTTCTCTGCAAATGAATTCCAGACTCACTCCTATACTACTTTGTGCATCTGGCTTTTCATGGGCACTAGGGAATTGAATCCAGGCTGTCAGGCTTTCCAAGAAAGTCCCTTTAATCACTGAGCCATCTCTCCAGCCCCTAGGAGAGACTTTTAGTAAACTCAGCCTTATTCCTGAGTCTGCAGAGAGGTTAATGCTTGTGTATATCTTGATTATTTAGCACATTGTGGCCTACTTTATACTGTGTATGGATTCGCTGTTTGAGGCTTGAGTGTCCAGTAAAAATCTCTTAAACAAGGGCTGTCTCAAGGGCTATGTGGTTCCATCTCCACTGGTTCCTTCTAGCAAAGATAAAGAGAATATGGAGGAAGGAAGGGTAAGTCCCAGATTCATAGTACTAGTCAATTCACTTTCTTTTTCTAGTAGTCAGCTGCCTCATCTGTAAAATGGGCAGGCTTCCTACCTCTTAAGACACCTGCCAAATGATTAAACAAAATGTTATATATACAGTGATTAGATTATTATTACAATAATACATTTGAAATAGCTATGTTACTATAATTTTGAAGGTATACACACACACATAGTCACTCACTCACTCATTAGCAAAAGGTTTGGAGTGACAACTTTTCTTTATTTTACTTATTTACTTATTTGAGAAAGAGTGAGAAAGAGGCAGATAAAGAGAGAGAATGGGCATAACAGGGCCCCTAGCCATTCCAGACACATGTACCATCCTTTGCATCTGGCTTTATGTGGGTGCTGGGGAATCGAACTCTGGTCCTTCGTTTTGCAGGCAAGTATCTTAACCACTGAGCCATCTCTCCAGCCCAAGAGTGACAATTTTGCTAAGTTTAGAATGAACCAAGTACAGCAATGGCATCTATTACATTTTTGTCTTGGTTTTGAAAGTAAACAAATATTCAGTCCATAAGCCCAGTTTGCAGAGTGATTTGTCTCAGCATATGCAAAAATAGACACATGTTATTTAAGAAAATGTAGGAAAGGGAAAAAGGGAGACAGAAAACATTTAGAGTTTACATTGATTAACAAGGATATTGAAGCCCAACACATAGATAGCTTGACCAGGGTCATACAATTAGTGAGTGGAAATTTTAGGATCTGAACTCAAGAGAGTTTGAGTCCCAAACCTTTGCTCTTCTCCACTTTCTGAGGCCAACACCACGGCCCTTTGTCATGACTACTCCCAGACTGTCTGTAAACTTATTGTAGCGCTCACATAATTAACAAAAATCAAGTCTCATTAGCAATAAAGAACCCAATTTTCCCAAATAAGAAACAAGTCCCAAACAAAATCTTGAGCATATAGTAAATATGAGCAGGGGATGACAGGAACATCACTTAGATCAGGAAACATGCCTGATTGTTTCTGAAAATGAGAAGATCAAGTTGTGGCCCTCCCTGTTCCTCACAGCTGAGTGGCATGAAGGAGCCCAATCCAGAGATGCCATTGCCATTCTAGAACAGGACTTAAGATTGCATACGCTTTTGAGGAAAACGTAGTAGTGTTACCTTCATGAACGATAATGTAAGATGCGATTATATTTGAATCACAATCTAAATTCCCAAGCCTGGCCTCAGGAGTGACTCTGGGGACTTTAGTCATTGACCCACATCAACTTCACACCCTCCTCCATCCAATCACAGCTGTGTTTCACTTTTTTGAATTATTTTTGGTAATTTTCATACTTGGGCATAGTGTATTTTTATCATAAACTCCTCTTGCTACTTTCTCTTGTTCCCCTTGCCATCTCCTTGCCACTGAAGTCCTTCTTTTACTTTGATGCTTTTTTTTTGTTTGTTTGTTTTGCCCTCTTCCACTGTGTTGATGGGAGATAGATGGGCTCAATATCACACAGGTACCAGCGGTTACTGTGAGGTCGTGAATGCAAGGGCATATCCTGATCAGATCACATGGCTCCGTGGCACTCCTTCCCATTTTCTGGCTCTTACATTTTGTCCACCCCCTCCTTTTCCACAATGTTCCCTGAGCCTTATAGAACACGAATTAGATGTCTCATTTAATGATGAACACTCCACAGTCATTTATTTTTGATACCTTGACAAGTTTTGAGTCTCTCCAATAGTCACTGCCTACTGCAAAAAGAAAGAAAGAAAGAAAGAAGAGAAAGAAAGAAAGAAAAAGAAAAAGGCTTTCTGACCAAAGGTGAGAGCAGCACTCATCTATGGATGTAAACATAAATATGTAGAGAGCAATTTGATGAGCATAACATATCCATTGAGCCAAACAACCATAGTAGCTTCCCTTCTAAAACCTTTGCTCCCCAGCCATAGGTTTTGAGCTGGGTTTTCAGTATCAGGCATGAATTCCCTCCCATGGAGTGTCCTCAAATCCAACCAGAGAGCAGTCAATTATTCTCATAGCAGTCATACCACTACTGCACCAGTGGCCTGGCTGATCGGTTGTGTAACTTGCAGGGTCCTCTCCTGGCTAAGATTACTGGTGACCTTTGCTCCCCCAGCAGTCTGCGTAGCACATTCCAGCAGTAGGACAGCTAACCAGTAGGGAGGAGGCTTCCAGCTCAGTTCCAGCTTGATTTCTCAGTGTCCTGTAACCTAAATCATAATGATGTCTTCAGCAACAGGGTCTAGGGAGGAGCCAGGAGCACTGGCAATAGCATGCTAGTAGAGTCAGGGGCACTACTGGGATGATGCATCCCACTTCCAGCACTGGGATTTTCCTGTAATAACCTAATGGCTTTTGGGAGTAACATTATCCATCCACACAAGGTACTTTTTGCTCAAAGTAGCTTTCCATTGGGAATTTTTTTTTTTCCATACATCTTTAGTTCTGGCACCCCTCTCCCCCAGCACTTCCTGTCCTGCATCCCTTGTCATACACCCACTTCAGTCTCTCCATCCCCAGTACTCCACCCCTCTCCTTAAGCATTCTCCCTTCCTCCCCATGGCCCCTACTAGCTTCCTGGCCTCCAGCTTACAAATCTAAAAATTCACAGTTCGGATCTGCATATAAGAGACAACATGAGGCATTTGTCTCTCTGAGTCTGGGTTACCTTGCCTAGCATAATGTTTTCTAGGTCTTTCTTCTTTCAAATTGCAAAAATTCTTGTAAATTGTATGATTTTATTTTTCTTTACAGCTGAATAAAACTCCATTGTCTATATAGATACCGTATCTTCATCATCCACACATCAGTTGATGGGCATCTAGGTTGGTCTAAGCTATTGTGAATAGAATAGCAATTGACATGGATAAGCAAGTATCTTTGTAGTAAAGTGTAGAGTCCTTAGGGCATACACCCAGGAGTGGTATAGCAGGATCATATGGTAGTTTTGTCTTTATTTTTCTATAATGGCTATACCAGTTTATAATCCCACAGTGAATAAGAGCTCTCTTTCCTACACCCTAACTAGCATCTGTTGTCATATGTTGTCCTTTTGCTTTTTATTCACAGTTTGTTGTCTTTATACCAACACATTATAATTCCTTTTTCTTTTTTCTTTCTTTCTTTCTTTTTTTTACTGATTGGTTATTGGATTTGTTAATGGTCTCCTCCCCCCTCAGTACAAAATCTGTGTGGAATGTTGAGATCTTAGCCGTCTGTTTGCTGCCTTGACTGGAGTCTTGCATTTCATAAACATTTAATAAGTAACAAATATTAACAATTTTTGAATAAAAGATTGTACCTACCAGTAAATAAAAGGGGTAAACAAGTGAAAAGATCTATGTGATGTTATATCTCTGTTTTGTTTGCTCTGAACGACCTCTGATCAAATCCTGAAGACATGATGCATTCCTAGTCATCTCTAAAAAAAAACAAGCCAAGGGGATGGAGAGATTGCTCAGTGGTTAAGGTGCTTACCTGCAAAGCCTAACAATCCAGGTTCAGTGCCCGAGTACCCATGTAAATTCATATGCACAAAGTGACATATGCTTCTGGAGTTCATTTGCAGTGGCTGGATGCCCTGGTATGCCTATTCTCCCTCCCCCCTCTCTTTTTCTCTCTCTGCTTGCAAAGAAATAAAAATATTAAAAAAAATAATAAAAGAACAAGTCATAAACTTAATGTCATCATAGCACTCTCCCAGAAAGGGGCAACTACTGACTTTCCATGCAAACTTTCTATCTCATCTCTGCTTCGATTTCCACCCATGTCATACTAATTATACTTACTTATACATCTTTCTTCCACACATGCATGATCAATTTCCCAAGGGTAGGTTGAGGGGTGTGTCTCATGGTTCACATTTGGGACAGCATCTGGCCATATCAAATGCACTTGGTAGTGGAACTGCTGAAGATCAGTTGCAATGCGGGATTGAGGGGGTAGAAGTGTCAGCAGATGCATGTGGGGCCCCTCCTTGTAAGAAGATGCATGCTTCATCCTAGTGATTGATTCCCGGCGTGGGTGTTATTTTCATGGCACACACCCAGTTTTGTGGGATCAGAGGTGAGACAAAAATGTCATAATCACCTTGACAGTGTGAGGTCTGGAAAGGTCTCATGGAGAAAAGGGTTAGTCTTTACATGCATGTGGGCCAGAGGGACGGCAGATGCATCCTGAGTATTCCCACTGCTGAGAGGTGCAAAGTGGAGGGCGTGCATGCAGGGCACCTGGAGGGAGGGTTGTGGGAGAGGAGAGGCACGGCTATAATATGCTGAGACCTACTCAGACAGAGTAAAGCCTGCTTCTTGCCACCACTTCCGGCTGTATGTGGCCTGAGTGACGTAGCCCAGTTGGGGCCATTCAAAATGGAGTTGGCTCACAGTTGTGCGGCCCAAGCAGGTGGATTACTTGGTGACAGGAGGAGTTCCACAGTACTGGTCTGTGACATGCTCACCCCACCCTCTCTTGCGCGAATGCGCACATCCTACGAAACCCCAGACTCTTCCGTACTCCACGTCAGTCACTAGGTCATCGCATAAAGATCCTGACAACTGTTTTGTTATGTCTCCGGTTTCTATGATCTGGAATCTCACATGTCTCATATGCAGACTTTGTGACCCCCCTCTCCAGTTAGGATCCAGTGGAGCCATTTCCAGTATTTCTGTTTCATGGTTTCAGTTTTTGAAAATTTCATAAATGGGTATAATATCTTTGATCATGTGTCTCCCCACTCCCCTCTCCTCTTCCTTTCCCACCCCAGCAAACCCCAACTTTTCCAAACTAGTCCCTGTGCCACTTCCATGTGTTTGTTGTTGTATGTTAGCCATGTCTCTGCGTATCCCATGGCGCGTCACTTTTACTTTGGGTGCTGATATAAATTTTCCATTTCAAAATCAATGCATTGTTTGTGTGTTTGCTTTTTCCCCAACGAGCCAATGAAGTGATACGCGATAAAGGTATGGCTCAGTGTCCACAGCCACAGCCACGCGTAGGGTAGCGAGTATATGGAGGTTGGGACACAAATGACAACTTGGTAAGACAGGATGAATAAGGGATGTGATAGCCATTTGTACTGGGCAAAGTAAACACAAGCCACAGACATTCAAGTGGTCGAGTCTGTGTAAATGCTCTGATATAAATTCATTACTTCACCCGCAATGGGAATACGCCCAATTTCATAATTCAACCAACAAGGTGCAGCGTAGTGGTTCGTGGACATCCAGGGCGGCCAGCTTGCTAGCTCTGTGTACTTGTGTTGCTGAAGATTCTAGCCCAGTTTGAGTGGAGAGATGCTGAAACAGATTTTTTAGGTGGAATTCCTCTACTAACACCAGCCACTCTGTGGTGGGAGATTCTCGAGATGGTCAAAGGCTCTCAGGACAAAAGAAATTCCTACTTTTAGAACATTTTAATGGCATGGGGGTCTCTAACTAGATCTAAGGTTTGCTAAGGTCTCTAACTACAGATCAGACCTTGCATGTGACTGGGGATAGTAATGCCAAGGTTGAGAGAAGGCACCGGACAGGTTACAGAGTCATAAATAAGAATATTACCTGGGCCTGCTGTTCCCACCGGGGAGGCAGCTTTCTTGCTGTATACACCTGGGGTCAAAGGAAAAGCAGAAGAACATGCCCATTTGTCTCCATGGGACTAACCTCTGCCCTCTTAAAGGAACAGTGTCTATGACTAAGTGTGAGAGAAGAAGCGAAAGTGGCAGCATTTCTGCTTAACGACTGGCATCCCCACCCTTTTTTCCCTCTCTTTTCTTCAATTTGCCACTCAGACAGCATTCTCTCCCTCTAACTCTCCCATGGGGTGAGAAGAACGGTCATCAATGGTGATGGGCACTGGCACAAAACAACACCCAGGGCCAGCTTCACGCTCGGGAGAGAACACTGCTCCTCCTCCTTGTGGTTTCCGGGACTCTACACAGTCAGAGAAACTTCTCTAGTAAGGAACTGTAGAAATGATCCCTGAAAGTATAGTCTTAACGACCGGTGTCTTAAACCTGGCAAGCAGTGAGTTGAGGCAATTCTCCTGAAACCACTGGTAATTGGGTGCACTTTGAGGTGACTTTGTCTAGGTAGATGTCACAGAAGCTCAAGCGTGCAGGGCATAATGAGAAGCAGACCGTTACGTTATGGTGTGTCCTTGGATGGAAGGAAGCCCCGGGGGCTGTCTTGTTAGCCAGTATGTGATCATTAGTCTGTTGGCCTTGATGTGAAATGAAAGCCCAGTGATGTCCCCCGGGGTGATGAGTTCAGAAGAACTTCGCAAAGGAACACAGGGCAGGAGTCACTTTGATAAACTTACTGGTGTGCAGCAATTTCCTCTGAATTGAAACATTCCCTCCTGGAGGAAGGAAGGAGGCTCAAGAGGTAAACAAGCCTGAAAAAATTGACACTTACAAGGTCATAGGAACCCCCCCACACCCCGAGTTTATACAAGCAGTCAAAACCTGTTGGGTGTGTGTGGGGGGGGGGGGCGGTGGCGGACTCTCTGACAAGTTCCGCAGTGTGCTCCAGTGAGTCATCTCGCCTCGTCACCTGTGCTGGGGTGGCATTTTTGATGAGTCACCCATGCTCCCATAAGCAGCCCCTCACCCTGCTCTGTAGGCAACTCAAATAAACCCACTGGTTCACCCCAAACTGGATTTTGGTACAGTCTTGCTTTGGTCTGGCCTTGCGTCTCCCCAGGGAAATAGATTCGCGGGACTACAAAAGCACTGAGCTCTTTCATGGTGGTCTGCGTTTAACGCAGCAAGAGGAAGCTCTTGCTTGCGTGGGAGAGAGTCAGACATATGTGAGATGACACCCAGCAAGCTGAAGCGATGGCCCTGGGGATGACAGCCTAATTGCTGAGGTCGGTGGGTGTATCCACAATATTAACTCAAACTGAATCCACAATCTGGCTGGGCCTGCACATAGACAGCTCTGGCACTCAAAAAGGGTGGGCTAACAACTTCAGAAGAACTTTGAAGCGTCCTGGACAGAGCCTTTGTTATCAGTGATAAATGATCTTGGGACTGGGGACATGACTCAGCAGTTACAGGCACTTGCTTGCAAAGCTTGCCAGCCCAGCTTTGATTTCCCCATGTTAAGCCAGATGCATAATGAGGCACATGCATATGTAGTTTGTTTGTAGCAGCAGAAGGCCCTGCCATGCCCACCGTGTGTTCTCTCTCTCTTGCCTCCTTCCTCCCCCTCTCTCCTTCCTCTCACTCAAATAAATAAATTAATTTTTTTTTGTTTTCTTTTTTTGAGGTAGGGTCTCACTCTAGCCCAAGCAGCCCTGGAATTCACTATGTAGTCTCAGATGGGCCTCCAACTCACAGTGCTCCTCCTACCTCTGCCTCCCGAATGCTAGGATTAAAGGCATGTGCCACCATGTCTGGCTAATAAATCATTTTTTTAAAAAAAGAAATGAACTGAAGGACATTGAAGTGTCTTAGTGAATGAGTTCTCAATGCACCTATGTCAAACGTACATATAGTGAGTGATGAAATCCATTTCCAAGCCTGGCAACAGGGCCTCTATTATGTGACACTCTCCACTAATTCCTCCCTAGGAAAGAGTATTTAGAGTTTACTAATTTGTCTCCTATCATGAAAAAGAACGGCATCTCTCTGCTGTCCCTAGTCGTCCAACCTGTGTCCCCTTAGAAGATGAGCCATTTCCAGTGTTATGGTTTAAATATGAAGTGTCTCTGGGGCTCATGTGTGGAATGCTTGGATCCAGATGATACCATGGTTAGTTATAGGAGGCAGAAACCTTAGGAGGTGAGACCTTGCTGTTTTAAGTCACTGGGACAGGTCTTTGAAGGATATACCTGGACCATTCTTCTCTTTTTTTAAAAAAATTTAAATTTATTTTTATTTGAGAGAGAGAGAATGGGCATGCCAGGGCCACTACTAGTCACTACAAAGGAACTCCAGACACATGTGCCACCTTGTGCATAAGGCTTACATGGGACCTGGAGAATTGAACCTGGGTCCTCAGGCTTTATAGGAAAGTGCCCTAACCGTTAAGCCATCTCTCCCGCCCACCATTCTTCTCTTTTAAGCCTTGAGATGGGCACAGCCTTTGCCAAGGGCTCCTGCTGCTATGGTGCTCTACCCCACTATACCTAAGGGATACAAGAATTCTGACTAAAACCTCTGAAACTGTGACCCAAATTAAATAATTCCTCTATAATCATGTTTGTGCCAGGCATTTTGTCACAGCAAGAAAAAAAATTGTGGGCTGAAGAAATGGCTCAGTGGTTAAGACATTTACCTGTGAAGCTTAAGGACCCAGGTTTGATTCCCCAGTACCTATGAAAGCCAGATGCACTAGGTGGCCCATACATCTGGAGTTTGTTTGCAGTAGCTAGAGACTCTGGTTCCCCCATTCTCTCTCTCTGCCTGCCCATTTTTCTCTCTCTTTCATAAATAAATAAATAAATAAATATTTTTTAAATGACTGTTTTGATGGTAGAACTAGAAGAACAGAGAAAGGAGGAATAGCCATCAGGACTTGGATGAACTGAATGTGGGGATCCAGGGGACAGGATGAATGTACAGTGACTCTTGGTTTTGACTAGGTAGCTAGTGGAGGTGACAGATTTAGGAGGAAGGAAAGAATAAGGGGAGCCGGGGGAAGGAACCAGAGACCTATGGCAATGTTACATCTAAAGTGCTCATTAGGGCTGGAGAGATGGCTCAGCAGTTAAGGCACTTGCCTGTGAAGCCTAAGGACCCAGGTTCGAGTCTCCAGGTCCCACATAAGCCCGGTGCACATGGTAGTGCATGTATCTGGAGTTTGTTTGCAGTGGCTGGAGTCCCTGGTGCTCCCATTTCTCTCCCTCTCTCCCTCTCTCTGTGTGTCAAATAAATAAGTAAAATAGATAAATAAGGGCTGGAGAAATGGCTAAGGTGTTTGCCTGCGAAGCCAAAGGACCCAGGTTCAATTCCCCAGGACCCACGTAAGCCAGATGCACAAGGGACACTTGCATATGGAGCTCGTTTGCAGTGGCTAGAGGCCCTGGCATGCCCATTCTCTCTCTCTCTCATTTGCTCTCTCTCTCTCTCTCTCTCTCTGATTGCAAATAAATAAATAAAATTTAAAAAATAGATAAACAAAATGTTTAAAACTAAAGTGCTCATTAGACACTCCAAGTGGAGATTCTAAAGATTCCACTAAATATCGGAGCACTGAACTCATGGATTAAATGTAGACGAGAGCTATGAAACTATGGGCTTGGTGGAGATCACCAAGGAAGAGAGAACACATGTAGAAAAAAGGTCCCACAAGAGAGCTGAAAAGAAGCCACTTTTATGAAGTAAAGGAATCCTGGAAGAGGATGGTGTCCCAGAAGCCAGGAGGAGAAAATGTGAATAAGAGCGGATGAGCTCAGTGCTTCAGGGAATCTGAGTGACATGTACACAGGGAACTGACCACTGTGTAAGGCAACATGAAGGTCACGAATGGCCTGGGCGAGTGGCAGTCCTGACTGTGTCGTGTTGCCCTTGGATGAAATGAGGATTTGAAGTCACAGGATAGTCATGACTATAGGCCATCATTGTGGTCCCAGGGCTTCCTGCCCTTTTCCCAGTGAACCATGGGAGAGAGTAGTCTCAGGAGAATCCGCTGTGTCATTCAAGCTGACATTTATCATATGAACCTTCTCTCTTCCTTCCCTCCATGCAAACCCTGTGGGACTTGTAGATTTTTCCAGCCTGTGGGGTCCCAGAAGGAGTGACTCAGATTTAAAAGATTATGTATTTCTAAATGAAGGATTTTAAAATTCTCTCATAACTGTTGTTTACTTATTTTAAAAAGAAAGGCACTATGGGTATTTCCCCCAAAATAAACAATCTGGGTATGACATGTTTATATTTGTGATCTGCCATGCACGTCAAACGATTTTTCAAGTGTATGAATAATACATGGTGGTTAATTCTAAGAAGTTATTAAATTTGGGAAATATGAGGGTTGAACTTCTTAGAAACACGGAACATCATTGAAATGATCTCAAAATTAGATCTTTGTGATGATAAAAGAGTTCACTTACACTTTTTATGTGACTTGGAGAGCCCATGAAAGCTATTAAAATTATTAGTATCACATATTGGATCATAAATACTTTCTGAGAAGGGCCCTCAATGGAATGAGGCACAGGGAGAGAGGGGGCATAAGAGTATAACCCAATGGGAACATGACCAATTTGCAATATATTCATACAGTAAAGTTCTCAATAAAAAAGACAACTTCTTACAAATTTAGGGAAAGTACTCTGTAGTCAGGTGACTCACACATTTGGTCAAAAACAGCTTGCTTTGGTGAAGCTGTCTTTATTTTAATTATTGTGAACTTTATAGTATGAGCATCTTGCACATGGGTCATATTCCCATCAGGTTCCATCTCTCTTGCCCCCATTCTACTGAAGGCCCTTCTCAGTGGGGTTGTTGGTAGTCACTGTGAGGTCATGAATGCAGAAGTTAGTCTCAGTGGATTGTGGGAGGGGGGAATGACAAAGTCTCAGGATATACCTTTCTACCCTGTGGCTCTTACAATCCTTCTGATCTCTCTTCCACAATGTTCCCTGAGCCTCGTGGGCCTGTTAGCAGTCTCCTTCAGTGTTGAACTCTCTGTATCCCCAGAATTTCTGTTTTGATGGGCTTTGAATCTCCCCAGTGTTTACCACCATCTTCTTGGAGGAGGTTGTCAGGCTGCCAGTGAGAGCAGCACTTGTGTTTACGTTGCCACGTCTTCTGCAGTGTCTCCTGGGCCCTGGCAGATATGATAGAGATGACTCATCTCATGCTAGGCATAGCTTTCTGGCTTACATGGGTCCTGGAGAGTCAAACCAGGATCCTTTGGCTTTGTAGGCAAATGCCTTAGCTGCTAAGCCAGCTCTCAAAACAAAACATAATTCTTATTTAGATTTAGGACCCATCCCCAAAAATACCTCATTATGTATACGCAAATATTCCAAAATCTGACCAAACTAGAAGTCTAAAACACTTCAGGTCCAAGATTTCAGACACGGGATACTCAGCCTGTAGTGATGATAGAAGCCAGGCATTCTGAGCCCTTATAAACTACTGGGCACTTCTATATCTGTTAACATGTATTGGATCATTAATCACAGCAACCCCAGATGTCGGACATTTACTGTCTCTATTGAAGGGACTGATCCTTTACAAAGAAAATGGAGTAACCTCAAGAAGCACAATTTCTATTTATATAAAAACAACCAAAGAGTTTATAGCAAGAGCCAGGCAAACACCAATGCACAAACCTGAAACAGGACAGTTTGTATTTTGGTAGTTCTGAGCCAGGGCAGTACTCATATGCTCATTTATTTCTTGAACAAGTTAGTGTTGCATCTAGCCAGTGACCCAATTACCCAACTGAGTCCAAAGTGGCGTACCACTTCATTTCTGATCTGTTTCAGCTGAATCATTCATTGAACCTGGCTCTGGTCCAGGGCCACAGTTATCTGAACACTATAGAGTCTACATGCTGGGACAAGATTTTAAATTTACTAGCTAAGGCTCAGGAGAAGGAAGAAAGGAAGAAAGGAAAGAAAGGTAACAAGTGAATATTCTAGAGCTGGGGAGGTGGCTCTGTGATTAATAAAGGCACTTGTTTGCAAAGTCTGCAGGTCTGGATTTGATTGGCCCATACCCATGTAAAGCCAGATGCACAAAGTGGATTATGCATCTGGAATTCATTTGCAGTAGCAAGAGGTCCTGGTGCACCCATCTTCTCTCTCTCCCTCCCTCTGCCCCTCTCTCTATCTCTCAAATAAATTAATTAATTTTAAAAATAAAGTGTTCTATGCACTTTTATATATATCATCTTCCTTGAGCTCATAGCATCTTTATGTGGCGTGAATGGGCAGCTCCTCACTACTCGTGAGTTTTGGGAGAACTTCATAGAGGCCATGACTCACCAGCTTCCCTTGACGATGTGGTGCTTCTTTATAAAAGCTGATCCTTAGAACCCTGAGATCAATCAAAACCCTGTCCTGACTCACCACTGCCTGCTCGAAACAGCATCGTGAAGGGAAGAGTGATGCAGGAAGTTAAACCAGCAGAGCCTGGCGGAGAAAGGCCACTACGCTGAGCCGGACAGGGTGTGGTGTTCTGTGTTCTCTTCGCCATCTGCCCCTTACGGGACATACAACCTGGGCCTTATGTTCTCACTCATGTGAGCTTCAGTTTGCCAATCTGTAAAGCTGGAAAGGGAGGTTGTCATCACGTCTATCAAGGTTGGGTGAGAAGATGTGGAATTAAACCTGATAAGGCCTAAGCTGTTTGCCAGCTGCCTGGCCTTAGAAGGGACATCTAAATCTTTGATGCCTATAGCAGTGACCTTCTCATTGCTGGGACAAAAGAGCCAACTAGAAGCAGTTTATGGTAGGAAAGAGTTAATTTCAAGCTTACAGTTTCAGGGGGAAGTTTCATCATAATGGAAAAAGCATGGCAGAGCAGGCAACTGGTTCAGGTCTTCATACATAAGAAGCAGGACAGGAGGTAGCAGCAAGAGTGAGCCAGCTAACTGGATGCGCAGTGGGCTGGACCACCTCAAGGTCTGCCCAAGTGACGCAACTCCTAACAAGGCCCCACCTCTCACACTGCCACCAGCTGGGGACCAAGTATTCAAAATACATGAGCCTGTGAAACCATCGCAGGGCCTGATTGTCCAACTCTGATAATATTCTTATTTCACAGAACAGTTTAAAGATTAAAGGAAAGAATGCATGCTGAGGGTTTGTAACAGAGTCACCATGATTATTGATGACTAGGGTCACTGTCTTTGTGTGTGCTCTGGGATCTCTGGTTTGGTTGCACTGAAAACCTTCCAATGAACACAATATAAATTTACTAAATGTAGGGCTGGAGAGATGGGTTAGCAGTTAAGGTTCTTGCCTGAAAAGCCTATGGACCCAGGTTGGATTCCCTAGTACCCATGTAAGCCAGATGTACAAGGTGGAGCATGCATCTGGAGTTCATTTGCAGTGGCTAGAGGCCCTGGTGCACCCATTCTTTCTCTATCTGCCTCTTTTTCTCTCTCTAATAAATAAACAAAATAAAATATTAAAAGAATTTATCAAATGTATAACAGACCAGTGGCTTAGACTGAGCCCTTTGATTATATTCAGCAGGCTAAAGTTGAGTTATTCCCTCTGAAGTCATGTACCTCTAAGCCTAAATGGAGCTGTTTACCTCACACTCCAAGAAATCAGAAGACATAATAGTCAAACACACACACACACACACACACACAGCTTTAGCCAGCTTAAGAAAGTCTGCTCTGTATTGACCTTTACAAGGAAAGTACTGTGAAGATGATATATGTGCTTTCTCTGGCTCTGCTTTCTTCAGACCTCCTGTCTAGAATGTCAGCCACTGCTGTTTGGCTCATCAAAACACTCCATCTATTTTATAAATTCTACAATGGAAAATAAAACCCAGTTAAGATCTTCAAGCTACATTTACTGTATTTTTGTCTTTTGATAGCACCACTTCTTATTTTTTAGGTAAATTTTTTTTTTAATTTTTAGAGAGAGATGAGAGAGAGAGAGAGGGAGAGAGAGAGAGAGAGAGAATTGACACTCCAGGGCCTCAGCCACTGTAATTGAACTATAGATGCTTGCGCCACCTAGTGGGCATGTGCAACCTTCCACTTGCCTCACCTTTGTGGGTCTGGCTTACATGGGATCTGGAAAGTCGAATATGGGTCCTTATGCTTTGCAGGCAAGTGCCTTAAGCGCTAAGTCATCTCTTCATCCCTAATAATAATTTTTAAAGAGTACACTTTGATTTGCATTATATATATAATATATGTATGTTACACATACAAGACTGAAGTTTTATACAGTTTTCATGAAACAAGGTCTTATTTTAACTAGTAGATCAATGTTAGATGTTCTAAGAAGACATAGGCAGTTTGGAAGTACCATTTCTTGGTACAGTTATCGGTCTGTTGTTTTAGCCTCATGACACATGATTTCACTCCTCTGTGCCTCAGTTTCCTCATTTGTGAACAGATGACAACCTTACAAATAGCTCAGTGTGGCACCCTAGAGCCTGTCAGGTCTCAGTAACAGCTCGCTCCTCTGCAGTCCTTCCCCAGTTATCTCACAAACACTGAATCGCAACAAGGCTAGAATCTGAGGAGAGGAGAGAAAAGAAAGAATTCCTTCTTTTACTTGTCTGGTCCTAATTAGGCCTTGAATTCCACTGTGTTCATCCCCACGGCTGCTTTTACAGGCTCTGTGTAAGACCCCGTGATTCCCCTGATTCAGAAAATGCATTTTTCCTGCTGCTCGTTATGTCTCCTACACACTCCCTATCAGTGGCTCACCCCCAATCACCTCCGGCTGATCTAGGGCAGAGTCCAGGGCACCCTCATACCTGCTTACTTACGCACACCTGGTGAGCCATCTTTGGCCTGCCCAGTAGGAACACAGACCCCGCCCCCACCCCCACTACGCCGAAGCATGTCAGCCTGCCTCTCGGGCTGGATGGTCATCCTGGAGAGCACTAGGCTTGGAAGCCTGTTCTCTAGCAAGGAGCGTCACTGCAGTCACCACGAGAAGAAGCCCATTCCTTTCCTGTCGCTCCTCCAGGGACCCTGGGGCCTCTACCTGCCCCAAGTGAGCACCCCAGCAGGAAATGATGTCAAACCTGGTGCCTCTCTTGTGAAGCATTGGGATTCTTCCTTCCAAGAAACCTAATGCCCTAGCTTGCTGCCTTGCTAAGCTAAGCTAAGCTAAGCTAAGCCCCAAAGGACCTTGCTCTCTCCATTTTATATTACATCCTATTTCTTTTCTCTCGAGTCCTTCAGAATTTGTAGTGGCAGTAGTACAGCAGTGGAAATAAATGCTCTTTTTTGGCATGTCTGTGTGTGGTGTGCATGTGAGTGCACATGTGAGTACAGGTGCATGTTTGCGTGTGTGTGGAGGGGGTGTGGAGTGCATAGGAGGGTAGGTGGAGGTAAATATTAGGTGTCTTGTTCAATCACTCTCCACCTTATGTTTAAGACAGGGTCTCTCACTGAACCTTGACCTCACCAGTTGGCTACACTAGCTAGCCAGCAAGCCCAAGGGTCCTTCCATCTGCATTTTCCCAGCACTGGGATTATACCAGCACAGAAAGACAAACACTGCATGTTCTCTGTCATATATAGATCCTAGCTTAGAATTTTTGTATATGTGTACATATATGTGGGAGATTGTGTAAATGCCCCACCTCCCAAAAAACTAGAAAGAGGCTCATGAAAGAGGGAGAACATAGACTTCAAGGGAGAGGGGATGGGAGGTAATAGAAAGTGATAGGAATGTCAAAAAAGGAATACTGGGGGTGGAGTGGTATAAGTGGGGAAAGTGGGGATGGAAGGTGAGGGAAGGGTTAACCAAAACAAGTATGTAATTTAATAAAAACACAAACACAAAAAATAAGAAAAGCAAAAGAGCGATTTTTCCCTTATAATGGTGTGTGGCTATAAGAGTTGATTTCTATCTCAAAAGAGTCCATGAGAAGCAAACTTCCTTGTGAAACATGCGTTGGGAATGGCCCAGGGCTGGAATCAGCATGTGTGGGGTGAGAACAGTTCTGCAGCCAGGCATCAAGTAATTGAAGTCCCAGCCTCCTCTCTAATGCAATTAAACCTGAGGGGAGATCAATGCATGAGTCAATATTCATTATAGTCTGGGTCCTAGGAAGCAAGAGACCCTTCAAAAATATCACTGCTGCAGTTAGCATCAAAAATATATAAAAACACAAGGACCATAGGGCCATTCCTCCAAATGTCAGGTAAGACCCAAAAGGTCACGAGACTGGCTTCCGGTCCCAGCTGTCAGGAGTGAGGCTGCCTGTATGATCTTTCTCCCCAGCTGGGCCCCAGGCTCCCAGTCAAGTGGAGACTCCCTTACTGAACAATTGCAAACTGTGTGTGTACAAAGAGCTGTCTCCATGGTCTCAGCACCAAGGACACTTCTGCTTTGTCATTACTACTGTAGAAGATAAGAAAAGCTTGACAGGCTGTATCATACTCCCCTGAAAACCATACCAAAGAGACTTACAGGTTAGACAGTTGCCTAGAAGCTGCTTCTGCGAGAACCACTGAAAGAGTCAGACCAAGAAAAAAAATAAAATCTATTCCAAAGAGAGAAGAAGAAGAGTTTTAGAAATTCACAAAGATGATGATATGATTGATACTTGAAACATGAAGAGAAAAGGATAAGTGATGCATTAGAAAGTAAGCTGAGCAGAAGTATGTCCCAGCTTCACAACTCCAGTGTGTGTGTGTGTATGTGTGTGCATGTGTGCGTATGTACACATGTGTGAGTGTGTGTGCATGTGTGGGTGTGTATGTGTTGAGATGGGAGGTTACAGAAGATACATCCATCAACAGGTTGTTTTTTTCCCTTTCTGAATGTAGGAATGAGCCCTCAAGAGAAGTCTGTTCAATAAGAAGATCTTCAAATAAGGGGGAAATAGCCTGGCCTCACTTCCTGTTCATCATCTCCTTCCTGATTATGTCTACAATGTAATGAGCTGGACTCCTGCTCCAGCCACCATGTCCTTCCACCATGATGGAATGTGTCACATTGAAACTTAGGCCCTCAATCATCACTGCTGTCTAAACACATATCACACATACACACACATAAATAGATAAATAAATAAATAAATAAATAAATAAATAAATAAAACACTGAAATAGTAACAGTCTCCCAACAAAGAAAAGCTCAAGACCAGACTGGTCCACTGTCAAACCTTTAAAGAGAAGCTCACACAAAGGATCACCAAACTGTTCCATACAATAGAAACAAATTCTAAAAACCCATCATATCATGACTATCACACTAAAACCAGATAAGGATGCAACAAAACCCAGAAAACTATAGTCTAATTTCCCTAATGAACACAGAGGCAAACATCTATATAATTTTTATAAATCAAATTGAAGAGCACATTAAAAACAGCATTGAGGGCTAGAGAGATGGCTCAACGGTTTAGGGCACTTGTCTGCAAAGCCAAGGACCCAGGTTTGATTCCCCAGGACCCACATAAGCCAGATGCACAAGGTGGCACATTCGTCTGGAGTTCATTTGCAGTGGCTAGGGGCCCTCGTGTGCCTATTCTCTCTCTATCTGCCTCTTTCCCTCTCTTTCTCACAAATAGATAAACAGGTGAGCATTGAGGTGGGGTGTTGTTTCCTGGGGTCCAAGAAAGGGCATCAGAAGGCACCAAGGGAGGCTGCGGTTCCTGCTCTTGGAAGAGCATGGGGAGGTGTATAGGCTAAGGAGGGGTTGTTGATCTTCATGAGAGACCAAAAGTCCTTGAAGTAGAGTCATCCAAGATGTCCAGCCCTCCCTCATTTGTCTCTCTTTCCCCTGCAGAGAGAAGGGTCTTGATAAAAAGCTATGAAGGCCTGGACATAAGGGATTCCACAACATTTCCCCTTCTTTCTACAGAAAGATATAATTGAAGGATGGCATTGTAGTTGAGGCAGCCATTTCTCCCCATGCCCCAGCTGATACTGGGGCCACGCAGCATCCCATTAAAATATAATATACCTTTTCCTGAGTTTGCCTTGGTCAAATTTTTGCCAATGGCCAAGGATATGCCCAAGAGGAAGGTCTGGTGGAACAGAAGGGTTGTTTCCCATGAGTTTGGTTTACTGTGCATGCACCCAAAACTTCTCCAAGCCAGATGGCTCCCTGTCTTTTTTTTTTTAAAGCAAACACTCTTTATTTTTATTTATTTGACAGAGAGAGAGAGAGAGAGAGAGAGAGAGAGAGAATGAGAAAGAATGAGCACGCCAGGGCCTCCAGCCACTGCAA
Source organism: Dipus sagitta (assembly GCA_036346955.1). NCBI lineage: Eukaryota > Metazoa > Chordata > Mammalia > Rodentia > Dipodidae > Dipus > Dipus sagitta. The sequence goes on along the minus strand of CM070777.1, from coordinate 41,667,090 downwards.
ATGAACTCCAGACCTGTTGCTCCCACTTGTGCATCTGGCTAACGTGGGTCCTGGAGAATCGAACCTGGGTCCTTCGGTTTTGCAGGCAAACGCCTTAGTCGCTAAGCCATCCCTCCAGCCCCCTGTTTTATTTTTTAATTAATTTATTTGAAATATTTTATTTATTTGTTTGAGAGGGAGAAATAAGGCAGAGAGAGAGAACAAGAGTGAGAGCGAGAGAGAGAGAGAGAATGGGCATGCCAGGGCCTCTAGCCACTGCAAACGAATTCCAGACTCCTGTGCCACTTTGTGCATATGGCCTTATGCAGGTTCTGGGGAATCTAATCTGGGTCCTTTGGCTTTGCAGATAAGCTCCTTAACCACCAAGTCATCTCTCCAGCCCACCTCTCTGTCTTTTGATCCTAGAAATATCTTTTTTTTTTTTTAAAGAACATGTTTGAATAGAAGCTGGCCACAAAAGGCAAATTACTGATGGTCACTATGGAAGGAGAAACTCATTCTACTGTTTGGAGCATGATGTACATAAAGGTCGATGCAGGTGAGGATCCTAGGTTGCCTGCAGGTTGCTGGGTCCATGTTAGGAAAGGGGTGTGCTTACTGCCCAAGCCAAACAGGGTCCGGGGTCGCTTTTACATTTTTATAATATTTAGAAGCTTTTGAGAGACATAGCCCTCTCACTCAGAGAGATGCACTGTCTTCAGCCACACAATCTAATAGAGGTAAAATAGTGGTCCAAACATGGGTTTTATGATTCCAGACCTCCTAACAAAACCATTAAAAACAGTCTTATTTTCTGGCATAGATATTGTCACAAATTTTCTGATTTTGGATTGTCAGGAGACTTATTTAAATAACATTTTGCCTTTTAAAAGGCCGTGGGAGAAATAATTAGTACTTATCCATTGTCTGGAAATGGCAGGTTATAAAATCTAGCAATCTAACTCAGTTGTAATTTTAGATATTTTATGGAACATGACATTCTACTTTGCAATCATAGTAAAATGGCTTTTCTCTGGATATTCAAATTTTCACTTGAGCTTGAGTTTTGAAACTTAAAGTCTCATATTTTTGCATCTTGTACTCATATATTTTTTATTTTTGAAACCCAGGGACAATTTTGTTGGAGTTTGAGAAGAGAAAGACAAGAGAATAGGCAAGCTAGAGTTCTCAGAAGCTGCTGGGCAGAGAGAAATGAAAGAGGGAGAGAGAGAGAGAGAGGAAAAAAATGTTTTGCTTTCTGCGCTAGTTGAGAAAGCAGTGAATATAGTTTCTTTTTTTTAATTTTTTTGTTTATTTATTTATTTATTTGAGAGCAACAGAGAGAAGGAGGCAGAGAGAGAGAGAGAGAGAGAGAGAATGGGTGCGCCTGAGCTTCCAGCCTCTGTAAACGAACTCTAGATGCGTGCGCCCCCTTGTGCATCTGGCTAACGTGGGTCCTGGGAAATTGAGTCTCGAACCAGGGTCCTTAGGCTTCTCAGGCAAGCACTTAACCACTAAGTCATCTCTCCAGCCCGAGCAGTGAATATAGTTTCTTGACAGAAAATATTTCCATGAAAAACCAGTTCAGACCTCCTCTCATTCAATATGGGTTGATGCAGGGGGGAAAGCTGGGGAAATTCCTGACTCTGTGGTAACTGTTTGATTCAACCATGACCAAAGTGAATCTGGGTCCCCTGGCTAGGATGACAGGTTTAGGATAATGTGCATAGCTAAGGCAAAACAATAGGCATTAAACTCGCGATTTTGTTAGAACCTTCTGGAAAGAATTGTTTTGGTTATTGGGCCTAGAGTCACCAGGGTCCAGTTTATCACCATCTAGAAATGAGCCAAGGACTTCATAGAAAGTAGATTGAAGATTAGAAGACTTAGGGCTGGAGAGATGACTTAGTGGTTAAGATGCTTGCCTGCGAAGCCTAAGGACCCATGTTTGACTCTCCAGATCCCATGTAAGCCAGATGCACAAAGGTGAGGCAAAGACAGGGTCGCACATGCCCACTAGGTGGCGCAAGTATCTGGAACTCAATTGCCTTGACTGAGGCTCTGCTGCGCCAATTCTCTCTCTCTCTCTCTCTCTCTCTCTCTCTCTCTCTCAAAAAAAAGAAAAAAAAAAAGTTACAAAGCCAGGTGTGATGGCAAATGCCTTTAATCCCAGCACTTGGGAGGCAGAGGTAGAAGATTGCTATGAGTTCAAGGCCAGTCTGGGCTAGAGTGAGGCTCTACCTTGAAAATACAAAAAAGGAAAAAGAAAAAGAAAAAGATTAGAAAACTTAACAGCAAATGATGAAAATGAAGATTTCAAGACTAAAACCAGCACCACCTGGTCATATCAATTATTAATTATCAGAAATAACACTTTTTGCTGATACATTGTTTTTATCATGTGCCACAAAAGAAAATCACATACATGCTAACAATAATGACAACAATTAAAAATAATTAATATATTAAATCAAACATGCCTTTCCTCCTTTAAAAAGCCTCATAAACCCCTTTTTGGGTCACCTCTTCCATGAAGCTGTCTTTGATTGTACCAAAGCAAGACAACATTGCTCCTCCCTTTATTACCAAGGGTTGTGAACATCCTTGTCTACACTTACTATATAATGCAGATGCCTCTAGTGTTTACCTCCATTTCCCCTCCAGACTGTGAGCTCCGTGGGGCCAGGGGCGAGATTCAGCCTTCCCTCCCTAAATGTCAGGTGCTTGGATGAAGCGGCTACCAGTAAATATCAGCGAAATTACATTAGGAAACAAAAGCAGACAAATGCTCCCATCCGGCTACCTTATTTTTAGCTCATTTCTATGAAATTGTATTTGTCTTAATCATCACAATTCTTTCTTAAGGAGCAAGGTTGGAGACCTTTTCTTCTGGATGTGTACAGTGGATGGTTTTCAGTGCCACTGAATTCTGAGATAAACATTTTTGCATTCCAAAAGTGTATTTCAAAACTCCCAACTCAAATAATTAAATGTAAATTGCAGATCATAGTCCCTCTATTATATTTTGTTAAATGTTTTAAAAAAATGGACAATAGAAATATAATGAGATTCATATTTTATCTCTTATCTCACCATTGCCTACACTGTTATCCCATTTGTCCTTTTATCTACTATGCAACGGGCTTTTGTTAAGTGATGCCCCAATATTCTAATGTCTCGAAACTTCTCTAGGGATCACTTTTTCAATCAGCATTACCAGAGAAGAGTTGGTCGTTTTGATAATGTGATATTTATTTATGGATTATGTTGTGGCTTGACTGTCTTGCCTCTAGTTCCTAAGTGCTAGAATTATAGATGTGTACCACCCCACCTGGCAAAGTATCTTTTGTTATGCTAGTACCATATTGCCTTTCTCTCTCTTTTCTTTCTTTCCTTCCTTCCTTTCTTCCTTCCTCTTTCTTTCTTTCTTTCTTTCTTTCTTTCTTTCTTTCTTTCTTTCTTTCTTTCTTTCTTCCTATGTTGCAGTGCTGGAAATAGAACTCAGGGCCTTGTGTAAGGTAGTGAGGAAACATTCTCCCACTTAGCTGCATCCCCAGTCCATGAATTTGGCCTGAATGGAGGTCCCTAAAGGAAGGGGGACCCTAGGCTGCCTCTGTCCTTATCACAGGTGTCAAAATTATGAGTCATACTGAACCCTATATAGTAAAGCCTTTCTTTGTCTTAACTAAGCACCTGTGCATGGTGTCCACACCTTTTGCAGTTCAGGATGCAGAGCAAAACCAGCAAAATGTGGCCATCTTTCCTCACAAACTCATGAATAAAAGGTGTGTGCATACAGTAGCTCTCAGGAACCTCAGGACACAATTTATTTTCTTCCAGGTACTTTTACTTTGTCGCTTAGAGAGAGCGCTTTGTGGCTTTTCCTTTTCGTACCCAAATCGCCAGCATCACTCCTCTCCCACGTGGGAGTCTTAAAAGAAAAGCTTGAACACAGCTTGGCGACACTGGGACGGCTGATCTGATAACTCAGCTCCTGGGTGGCCATGTGTACGGCAAGGATACAGTGGACTAAGAAATGATTCAAGTCCCAGACACAATGAGGCGGAGGGCATAAGACGTCAGCATACTGCTCAGAACAGGATATAACTTAAGAGCAACTAGTTATTTGCAGAATTATTCATTTAATGTTTTTGGACCACGGCTGTCACAAAGCTGTGGGACGCTAAACCATGGATAAGGGGGACTGTTTAACCAATCCCCTGGAATATCACACCAGGGACTCTTTTAGAGAGCAGTCAGGTAAACTCAAACACCAACATCACCTTATCTTGCTGTGCAGCCTGGGGAAAAGACTGTCAATCATGTCACTGTTCAGTTTGTTCATGTGTTAAACAGACAGTGAGAACCAGTACCTTGGAATGTAGTTCAAGGGGAAAGGAGCCCTGCTGAGCTCTGAGCCAAGCACAGAGCGGCCGCGGAATGATTAATCCCTAGCCAGGAGCATGCTGGTGGCCAGTGTGAATACCATATGGGAAAGTCAAAGCAAGTTAATTAATGTAAATATAAACTTAATACCTCCCAGTTTTCCTCTATTAGCTAGTAATAAAAAAAAATAAAAAACTGGCCTGGAGAGATGGTTTAGTAGTTAAGGCATTTGCCTGCAAAGCCAAAGGATACCAGTTTGATTCTCCAGAACCCACGTAAGCCAGATGCACAAGGGGGCACATGCATCTAGAGTTCTTTTGCAGTGGCTGGAGGCCCTGGTGTGCCCTTTTTTTTTCTCTCTCAAATAAATAAATAAATATGTTTTTAAAAAACTATACTGTTATAGAATCTTGATGCTTTGAAAATGTCTTTGTTACTTATCTGAATAATATTCTTTTGAAGTTGAGGCTCTCGGAGCTAATTTTAAAAATATTTATTTATTTAAGAGAGATAGAGAGAGAATGGATGGGCATGCCGGGGCTGCCTACTGCTACAAACAACTTCAGGTGCATGTGCCACCTTATGCATCAGGCTTTACTTGGGTCATGGAGAATCAAGCCCCACCTGTCAGGCTTTTCAAGCAAGTGTCTCTAATCACTTAGCCATTTCTCCAGCCCTCAGAGCTGATTTTTAAAGAGCTTAGAAACTTTCAGAGATCAGGAGTGGTTACAGACAGGTTTATTATGACAGTTCTAGTCAATAAAAATCCCCATAAGTCATTGAGGCTGTAATGACAATAAAATCACCTGCTTCCTCACTTACGGCTCTCAACTATGAAAGGAGAACTAGGAAACCAGATCTGTTGTTCTCTCCCAGGTGGAAGCTGATGGTTACCACTGAGTTCTAAGATTTACTTACAAAGCCTGCCAGCATGGGGTTCAATTCCCCAGTACCCATGTAAAACCAGAAGCAAAGAGTAGTGGTGTTCATTTGCAGCAGCAAGAGAACCTGGCACACACACACACGTATGTGTAAATAAATAAATGAAAATATTAAAAATATGAAAGTCTTCTTTTCGGTTTTTTATCGTATGAAGTCCATTACCAAATTCTCCTCCTATACTGTTCCTGCCAAGCATGGACAATTCAGTACCATCAAGACGTTCAGATCGGCATTACATTGACCCCATTCCATCCCATGCCAGCAAAATATGAAGCATGACACACTCAATAAAGAGCATCCATTCCCACTTCAGTTTTTTAAAAATATTTATTATTTATTTATTTATGAGAGAGAGAGAGAGAGAATGGGCACACCAGGGCCTCTAGCCACTGCAAATGAACTCCAAACACATGTGCCACCTTATGCATCTGGCTTACATGGGTACTGGGGAATTGAACCTGGGTCGTTAGGCTTCGCAGGCAAGAACCTTAACCACTAAGCCATCTCTCCAGCCCAAACAGATCATGTATTTTTTTTAAAAAAATATTTTTATTTATTTGAGAAAGAGAGAGAGGCAGAGAGAGAACAAGCACACCAGGGTCTCTAGCCACTGCAGACGAACTCCAGATGCACATACCACCTTGTATGTCTACCTGACATAGGTCCTGGGGAATCAAACCTGGGTCCTTTGGCTTTGTAGGAAAATGTCTTAACTGCTAAGCCATCTCTCCATTCCTCATTTCAGTTTTCTACATACACCCGCCCAACTGTCCAACAACTGCAGTGCTTTCGACCTTGTATTTGATGAATTTCACCTGGCTTTCCTAGAAATAATTTCTATGAATTTCTTCGTCATGCAAGCAGGTAGCTACTTGTACCAAAGAAAAACAAACGTAAGATATAAAGTGAGTACAGGATCATTCAGGGAATACTATTTGGAAAAGATGGATTGCTAAGAACAGCTAGAAGGTCTGCATTTTCCCAATTCCTTCAGAAATTGTGCATTTCTCCTTCCTACTTGGATATCTGTAAGTGAATGGGGCTTGAAATCTCAAATGTGTGTTGCCTCAAAGTCACCACTTAATACTGCTATTCAGGATGGAAAATAAAGATGAGGTTGCCATGGAAACCTCTGTAACACCTAGCATAGCACCTTTGACTCACACAACTGTATCTTAAAGAAACAGACATAAGCTTACACTTTCATTCAATTTCCTCATGCAACAGTGTCTTGCTGATATGCAGCAAGGGAGCATTAACTGATGTGTACCAGTCTTCCAGGATTGGACAAGTTATGAGAGAAATGTAGTCTCTCATAGATCAAATGCACTTTTATTCTCCCCTTAAAGGCTCTCGTGTGGGCAATATATTTTCTGTTGCATAGTTACTTCTGTTACTGGTGAAAATAAGTAAATTCAGTATTTGCAGCTTGCATAGATAATTTATATGAGAAATGGCTGTTAAGTGCTGGTGAGATATCTTAGTGGTTAAGGCACTTGCCTGCAAAGCCAATAGAGCCAGGTTCTACTCCCCAGGACCCATGTACGCCAGACACACAAGGTGGCACATGCATATGGAGTTTGTTTACAGTCACTGGATGCCCTGGCACATCCTCCCCCCACTCTCTCCCTCTCTTAAATAAATAAATAAAAATAAAATACAAAAAATAAATGGATGTTAAATAAATGGAAGGTCAAGTTTATAAGAGCAAACTAAACAGAGATGATGCATCAGAAATCATCCTGAATTAAAATTAGAAATCTGGGTGTTACTCTTGGCTTCATTATTAGCTAGCTATTTGTCCTCTGACTCATCAGCTTCCTCATTGCTGGGACAAAACACCCAACCAAAGCAGCTTATAGGAGGAAAGGGTTTATTTCAGGCTTACAGTTTCACGGTGAAACTTCATTGTGGCAGTAAACACATGACAGAACAAGGGCTGTGCATTGCATCAGTTGGGAGGAAGCAGCAAGAGTGAGCTAGCTCTGGCAAGGGGGTGCTTGGGCTATAACACCCCAAGGCCCACCCCAAGTGACACACCTCCTCCAGTAAAGCTCCACCTCTCCAAATGCCTCCAGCTGGGGTTTGAGTATAAGGCTTCATCAACCAGATGAGGCTCTGGTGGAAATTTCACAGTTAAACTATCTCAGCAGCTGATTGTAAGAATTTTACTCAATTGTAGGAGAAAAATCTTTTTGTAAACCACTGAAGAGAGAGAGCTGCCATTTATCAAAGGTCTATTATGTGCTAGGAACCCATAAGAAACTCTGAAGTGCAAACACAAGTCATCAATGAGGCTGAACAGGATCAGCAGGAACATGTGACAAAGGACTTCAAATATCACAACACAGAGTGTGAATTTCATTTTGTAGGAATCGGGAAGCTATTGGTGGATTTTGAGCAGCAGAGTCACGTGATCAAATTGAGTACTAAGAATGTCCATTGGGGGGGCTGGAGAGATGGCTTAGTGGTTAAGTGCTTGCCTGTGAAGCCTAAGGACCCTGGTTCAAGGCTCTATTCCCCAGGACCCGCGTTAGCCAGATGCACAAGGGGGCGCATGCGTCTGGAGTTCGTTTGCAGTGGCTGGAAGCCCTGGCGCGCCCATTCTCTCTCTTTCTCTCTATCTGCCTCTTCCTCTCTCTGTCACTATCAAAATAAATAAATAAAAAACGAACAAAAAAAAAATTAAAAAAAAAAAGAATGTCCATTGGGGGCTGGAGAGATGACTCAGCAGTTAAGGTGCTTGCTGGAAAAGCCAAAGGACCCAGGTTCAATTCCTCAGTCCCCACGTAAAGCCAGATGCACAAGGTGGCACACGTGACTGGAGTCTGTTTGTAGTGGCTGGGAGGCCCTAGTGTGCCCATTCTCTCTCTCTTTCCCTCCCTCTCTCAAATAAATAAGTAATTTTTTCAAAAAAAAAAAAAAGGACTAAGGTCCATTGGCATAAAGAAGCAAAGATGACAATGATTAGCTGGTAGGCTGCCCCAATAAATAATCCAGGGAGAACAGTGGGTTTTATTGATACACCTGTGAGGTGGATGGGAGATGTGATCTGGATGGTGTTCCGGTAGGACAATAACTGTGTTTTCAGAGACGGTGGCTGTTATAAGTTGAATTGGATCTTCCAATTCAATATTGAACTCTCAACTTCCAGAACCTATGAGTGTGACTTTATTTGGGAATAGAGTCTGTGTATATCAATTTAATCTAGATGTGATCATATGGGATTAGGGTGCACCTGGATCCAATAACATGAATGGTTATTAGAAAGGAAAGCTTGGGCACTGGGGCACAAAAATTGACACTTGATTATGGGCAGTGATTGGTGTGATGCATCAATAAGCAAAAAAAAAAAATTGTTTTTAAATGCCATGATTGCTGGAAACCTCCAGAAACTGGCAGAAGAAAGGAAGGGCACTCCCCTGAACCCTTCAGAAAGAACATGGTCATGCTAAAACCTTAATTTTGGACTTTATAGTCTCTAAAACTGTGAAAAAAATCTATTTCTGCTGTGTTAAGCCACCAAGTTTCTGGTATGTGATAATTAAACTTCATTGTTCACTTGATGGAATTTAGAATGAACGTCTATGAGGATGTCCTCAGGAAGATGTAATTAAAGAGGGAAGAGCCACACTGGGTGTGAACAGCACTATGCCATGGGCTGGGGTCCTGGATGGAGTAACACGAGATGAGCTGTGCTCTGGTATTCACCTCTCTCTACTTCCGGACTGTGGGTTCAACGCACCCACCACCTGCCTCACATTCCTGCCACAGTGGCTTCTACAATGAACTGGACCCTCAAACTGTGAGCCAAAATAAACCCCTCCTTCCTTAAGTTATTTTAAACAGGTATTTTGTCACAGCAACAAGAAAAGTAACTGACCCACGATTCTTTCTTAGAGCAGCCCAAGGAAATGAATATGATCACATTTCTGTGATTTTTTTTAAAAGAGAATTCAGCCAGCATTTCCCAGTAGTTCTAATGATTTAATATGTAAGAAATTCCACATAGGAAGTACTCCCTAGGTAATTCCTTCAAGACAAAGTCGTTCATGACTCCTCTTCTTATCTTGGGAGTGTTGGCTGCTGGGGACACAAAGATGGGCCTCTGTTCAGGAATCACCAGAGGCAGAACAAGTTGCTTCAGCCAATATCTTATCCTCTTTCCTGAAGCAGACCTTGTCTAGGTGCTGGTTAATCCACACATCAACAGAGATTCGCAAGAGTCCTTGTCTCAATTCAAGACATGTCTGCAGGGCTCTCCCAGGTCCTGAGCTCCTTATAAGACAACTTGAAGTCTTTGTTAACAGTGATATGACATTCCAACTTCCCACTCAGTCCTAAGAACACTCTACTTCCTTCACATAAACTTCCAGAGTCCCCCTTCAGGGAACTAAGTCTAAGACACCCCACAAAACTATTTCTAGCCTCATAAATGCAATTTTGTTTCTTAGCCATAGTTTCAGATTTCCATCTATACGTATTTGGAAGACACTTTGAATAATATTCTATACCAAGTTATAAAAATGAAAGAAAAAGTTCTCCACAAAGATAAATATCAATTTACACATTATTTTAAATTTTTTCCTTTGTTTTTTCAAGGTAGGGTCTTGCTTTAGCCCAGGCTGACCTGGAATTCACTATGTAGTCTCATGGTGGCCTTGAATTCATGGTGATCCTCCTACCTCTGCCTCCCAAGTGCTGGGATTAAAGGCATGCACCACCATACCCAATTAAAAATTTATTTTTAAAGGTATGCATTCATTGCATATTATGATGCATTTCATGATGCTAATTTCTTTCAATCATATCATTTAATTTGCCCATATTCATCCACTGTCCTTCCTCCCTGACCCCTGCCACTAGTCTCGTGTGTGTGTGTGTGTGTGTGTGTGTGTGTTTAAAATTTAGTTTCCACAAATGAAAATGTCTTTCTGAGTCTGGATTATTTCACTTAATATGATGATTGAAAGTTTCATCTATTTTCCAGCAAATGGTATCGTTTCTTCTTTAAAATTGAGTAAAACTCCATTGGGCATATAGCCCACCTTTTCTTTCTCCATTAACCTGTTGATGGACATTAGACTGCTTCCATAACTTGCCTGCAGTGAATAGTGCCACAACAAACATGGATGCACAGGCACCTCTTGGGTGTGTTGACTTAGAGTCCTTTAAGTATATACCCAGAAGTTCTATAGCTGGACTATATTATTATTTGATATCTACACATCTTACAGAAAATTATTACCTAGAATATATAAAGAGCTAAAAAGTTTACTATTTTAAAGACTCTAATGTGAAAAATTTCTGTTCCTCCTACATTAAAGAATATTGGAAAATTCATGCATACCTCAGGTCTAAGCCTGGAGTGATGCTGGCAACAGGATGCTATATAGGTCCCTCTGATCCACCACCATTGCAAATGTCACTATAATTGAGTGCATAATATGGCCCAAGGCACCGTGAGTAGATTGAGAAGTTGGAATGTATAATGACAATAAAACTCATCTCAGGGAAAATGAATACAGTGAAAAAGTTTATTAAATTCTCCAAACAAATAGAAATTGAGTCTCACAAGTGGTTAGAGGCAGAAAGATATGAAGGATGATATTAGCTCTAGGCACCTAGGTAGAGTCACTAAATCTATATTACCAAAAATTTTATTTTGGGAGCAAGAAAAAAAGAAAAGGACTCAAGATGAAATCTGAGCCTAACCTTTGAATACCTTCTTACTCAAATTGGTGGTTAATTTCTACATTCAAGACTACAAATGTGAAAACTTTTGCTTGGGGGCTAGAGAGATGGCTTAATGGTTAAGGCACTTGCTGGGAAGTCTAAGGACCCAGATTCAATTCTGCAGTAACTATCTAAGCCAGATGCACAAGGTGGTACATGCATCTGGAGTTCATTTGCAGTGCCTAAAGGCCCTGGTGTGCCCATTCTTTCTCTCTCTCTCTCTCTCTCTCTCATAAATAAATAAATAAATAAATAAAATTTTTTAAAAGTTTGTTTGGGTCTTCTTTGAAAGGAACAAACATTAAATACTTTCCATGGATAACTCATTTATTTGTCAAAAGTATCCTGTGATTTTTGGTTTGATTATTTCCATTTTATAGAGACATACAAGAATCAGATCAAGGTGAATTGTCTAAGATTTAGCATCAGCCCCTGCTTCACTGGTGATGAGAAACTCAGAGTTGGATCCTAGGGTAGGATGCATGTAGGTATCTTCCTCTTCATCCTTACATTCTACTTTCTCAGAAATATATGTATTTCGAGAAGATCCATCTGAATAACTCCAGGGTATGCTTGAGGCCACAGGCAGTACCAACCCTTACATATATATGCTATGCTATGCATACCTGTGCATAAAGTTTGATTGACAAGATATACACTGTAAGAGATTACCAACAATAATGGAGAGTTAAAACACCAGTTATGACAAAATACTATAATAAAAATTAGATGAATACTGTTTCTCTCTCAATATGTCTTTTTGCATGGTACTCGCCCTTTTGGTGATAATGTACGGTGATACAGGATGAGATGAAGTATAGAGTGAATTTCACAGACACTGTGACATAGTGCTAAGCTGCTACTAATCGACTTCTGGTGCTATGCAAGAAGCCATGAAAATGTCAGATGACTGCACAAAACTGATACTACAGAAAGTAAAACTATAGGTCTTACTGTATCTATCTCTTATTCTTCATTTATTTCCTCTACACTATTTTGTGTCCTTTTTCCTGTCCAGCCTTCATGCATATCTCCTGATTGCTCTACCATCTTCTCTTTCTCCCTCCTTCCCCCAATTCATATGGGGTTTGAAAATGGCCTTTACAGAAATCTCTTTCTTTCACCCATTAAGTTGAGGACCAACTGAGAATTGGGTTCACAATGCACATGAAAATGAACACGTCAGTTTTGTTCCTGACAAATTGTGGGGTGGAGAACAGAGCTTAGGCCTGGGATACGTAGGTTGGCAATAATCCTCTGATTGTATTTACATGTAAAATGGAAGGGAAAATGGTAGTTGGGGGATACAAGCTTCTTTGTTAAATATCCTCCCACACAGAGAGAAGGTGAATATCAAGTCCTCTGTGGAATTCATCTTCTCATTTCTAGGACAAAACACCCAACCAGAAGCATTGTATGGGAGGAAAGGGTTTATTTCATACTTAGTTTCAAAGGAATGTTTATCATGTGAAGAAAGCATGGCAGAGCAGGCAACTGGCTCATACCTTCATACATTAGCGGTAGGGTGGGAGCATCCAAGGTAAGCTAGCTAGTGACTGCCCAGGTGGGCTGGGCTAATAAATCTGAAAGGTTTACTCCCACTGACACACCTCCTCCAGCAAGGTCCCACTTTCCCCAAAGCTCCACAAGGTGGGGATTGAGTATGAGGATTAATCACAAGCACATGAGGCTGTGGGGGATATTTCACATTCAAACCACCACACTTACTTACAGACAAACATCTTAAAGACAGAAAGATGGACAAGTACTCTACCAGGCCAGCAAATGAGACTTCTTCACTTCCTCAGTTCTAGCCATGTCTCTTCCACTGAAAGCTTGGCTGGTCTTCCTACCCCTTCAAGGTCAAATTCAAGCTACCCAGTAAGATCTTTAAGGCCACTCTTCCATGATGTTTCCATGTTCTGTACTTGTGCATATGGGACGATTGTCTTTCATCTGAGGCATTGCCATGTAGTTGGCCTTTGCATATTGAATATGAACAATAGTGATGTGTCACTTCCAGGCTCATGTCAAAGGCAGACAATTCGTTTCTTGCTTTCCTGTTCCCTTGTCACAATGAAATGGCTTGGGACAATGAATGAGTTGGGACAATAAAGAACAGAGTTCCTATGCTGATCTATGATAGAAATGTAATACAGGTAAGAAACAGAGTCTGTGTTTTAAGCTGCTGAGTATTGGAGACTGTTTTGTTATGGAAGCACAACCTAACTCATCGTGATCCATCCAATAATAACCTCTGTCCCTTTTCCTCATGACAACGTTTCCAAACATACAGTGTGACTTCCTACCTCTGTGCTTTTCCTCATGTGGGTCACTCCATTTGCCTTTAACTACATGTCCTCCAACATCCAACTAACTTGAAACCATAACAAATGTCACCTTTCCCATGAAGTTTCCTCTGTCTTCTTTAGGCAGAAGTTTTCTCTTCTAACTCAGTTAAGAATACATTGGCTGAATGGCTGAGGTGACTAAGTGCAGGAAAGGGGCCTATTGACAGACAGGACTTGTCTCACCTGTTACTATTTACCAGCTGTGTAAAGTTAATAGCTGTTGCAGTCAGGTTCACCTTGCTGGAAGAAAATACCTAAGAGCAGCTTGTGGGAATAAAATGTTTATTTTGGCTTACAGACTTGAGGAGAAGCTCCATGATGGCAAGGGAAAATGATGGCATGAGCAGAAGGTGGACATCACCTCCTGGCCAACATCAGACAGACAATATCAGCAGGAGAGTGTGCCAAACACTGGCAAAGGGAAACTGGCTATAACACCCATAAGCCCACCCTCAACAATTCACTGCCTCCAGGAGGCGTTAATTCCCAAATCTCTATCAACTGGGAACTTAGCATTCAGAACACCTAAGTTTATGGGGGACACCTGAATCAAACCACCACATTCCACCCCTGGCCCCCATAAACTGATAACCATCCATGATGAAAAGTGCAATGCATTCAGTCCATTGTTAAAAGTCCCCATAGTTTTTAATCAATCGTATTGATGGTAAAATATTCCCATCGTCTGAGATCTTTTAACTGAGCTATAATAAAAAAAAAAACCACATAATGGCACAGAATAAACATTCATACTGCAAAAGATGGCATTGGGAGCCAGGGATGGTGGCACATGCCTTTAATCTCAGCACCCGGGAGGCAGAGGTAAGAGGATTGCCGAGAGTTCAGGGCCACCCTGAGACTACATAGTGAGTTCCAGGTCAGCCTGGGCTAAAGCAAGACCTTACCTCTAAAAACAAAAACAAAAGATGGTACTGGGCTGGGCATAACTAAGAAATATTCAGCCAATACAAAGTTTTAAACAAACAAGGCAAACAAACTCTGTCGCTTCAAGTCCAACAACTCTAACCAGTGACAAGTCTCTAGTCTGATTATTCTAACCAGCAACAAATCTCTGGAGTTCCAATTCTGCCTCAGTAGCCCTCCTTAGCAGCCATCTAGTGGTCCCGGCATCTCCACTGGGTCTCCACCGCAACCCACAGTCCATCCTCATGGCTCCATCAGGTCTCCATGCAGACCATCCTGCTTCACACTGCCCATGGCCATTTCCAAAACACAAGGCCATGTTGCAAATTCAATGACCCTCTCTTTCCTGCATTTCTTATATTCCATAATACCAGGCAGGGTGCCAATTTGTTAATGGTGGTGAGGGGGAATAAAGCAGACTTTTATTTTCAAATGTACACTCCTTCAGCATTCAGGCCCCTTCAAAAGGCTCTGCATTATTTCTGTTGTCCCAATGCAGGTCATCTGGCCCAATGTCGATGGTTTTAATCTCTCATACAATTGCAGCTGAACAGGCAGCAGTTTCAGCTCAAAGATTTCGTTTTTTTCTGTGCCATATCCCTCTTCTCACACCAACCCATTTCTACACAAAGCAACCCTGCACAAATTCTCAGGACCCAGGCATAATTTCACACAAACTGCTTCTAGCTCAGTTTAGTTAAAGTTCTTTCTCACCTTCATAAGCCAAAGCTCACAATCCATAGTTCTTAGTGCATTCAGGTCTTTCAACTCTGACCAGAATAGTCCTTCAAGCTGTACTTACAGCACTGCAAGGCATCTCTGAGACCAAAGTTTCAAATCCTTCCACACTCCTCTTGAAAATCAGCTCCAAAAGGCCAAAGCCACACAGTCAGGTTTCAAGCATCAATGACACCACTTCTCAGCACCAACTTTACTGTTGCAGTCAGGTTCACATTGTTGGCAGAAAACACCCGACAAAGAGCAGCTTGTGGTGAAAAAAAAAAAAAAGGGTTTATTTTGGCTTACAGACTCAAGGGGAAGCTCAATGATGGCAGGAGAAAACAATGGCATGAACAGAGGGTGGACATCACCCCCCCTGGCCAACATCAGACAGACAACATCAGCAGGAGAGTGTGCCAAACACTGGCAAGGACAAACTGGCTTATCCCATCCCCCAACAAAACACTGCCTTTAGGAGGCGTTAATTCTCAAATCTCCATCAGCTGAGAACCTAGCATTCAGAACACCTTAGTTTATGGATGAGAACTGAATCAAACCACCACAATAGCATATATATACAAATAATAGTAAGCAGATGCATGCCAACCATGGTCTCTATCAGTGTAGGATGTTAGGCTTGGCTATAACCCAAGTAGCACGGTATTTTCCTCAAGGAATTCAAGGCACAAGCCAAGCATCCTGCTTTAGAAGTGGAGGGAAAAGCTAGAGAGACAGTAACAGGGGGATGGGGGACGATCCTCAGCCACATGCCATGGCATATGGTGGCGGCGGCTTCTTGCCAGCTACAGCAGCACTTACATTGGCCATGGGAGTAACTTGGAGAACAAATTACAACCTCCCTACAGGGGAGGAGACAAAACGAAACTGAGGTGTTGTGCCAAGAGCATGGTGGACTGTTAAGGATGGGTGGCCCTTTCTGTGGAGAGCAGTGATCCTCAAACCCTCACTGCACATTGAAATCACCTGGACGGCTTAAAACTTTCTGATGCTTAGGCGATACCTCAGCACAGTTAGGTCAGATTCCCTAGGCATGGGGCATAGGCTTTAGCGTTTCTTCAAGATTCTCCGCATGATTCCCATACAGCCAGAGTAGGCATCTACCCTTCCCAAGCACAATTTCTCTCTGTGATCCCAGGAAGCTGATAGTATTTAACACGACATATAATGCTTTGTGTCTTAACATTCTTATCAATGCATAACTCAATAAAATTGGGACTTAAAAAGTTAGGAAGGTGGCCGGAGAGATGGCTCAGCAGTTAAAGATACTTTCTTTCAAAGCATGATGGCCTGGGTTTGATTCCCTAAGAGCCATGTAAAGCCAGATGCACAAAGTGGTGCGTGGATCTGGAGTTCACGTACAGTGTGGCAGGAAGCTTGGGCATGCCCATAATCAGTCTCTCTCTCGTTCTCTTTCTCTACTTTCTCTTTCACACACATAAATAGATGAATGAATAAATATTTTTAAATGTTTTAAAAGTTGGGAAGAGACAAGTCAGTGTTCATTGGATGGGAGACTTTTTTGGCACATACCTGACACATTGTTTCATCGCATTGTTACCCTATGGTGGCCAATGTCTTTGAGAAATAATAAATGTGAGATTTCAAATTATAAATTATAACAGTGGGGTGTGGTGGCCCACACCTTTAATCCCAGCCTTTGGGAGGCCAAGGTAGGAGGATCACTGCAAGTTCTAGGCTACTCTGAGACTACATAGTGAATTCCGGGTCAGCTCGGACTAGAGCAAGACCTTACCTTGAAAAAACAAAAAATAAAATGTAAATTATAGCTATATATTAATAAGTGGCAGCTAAGATTCTGTTCAAGTCCTTTTCCTCTGCAGAAGTGGTTTTCTACCTTCAGTGCTATCTAGGTACTGCAAACATCTGGCTCACATATTATTTTTAAATATATATAGAGATAGATAGATAGATAGATAGATAGACAATTTTCAAATCCAAGAAACAGAATAGCATACTCCCAATGGTCTCACAGCAAACCATACTGCACTGGATTCTCCCAAGACATTGCTGTGTACTTTTATGTCATGCTTCAGGCCGACACAGACCTCCAACATAGCGCACTTCCACCAGCTCTGTTGAATATCTGGAAAATAAGCTCATGGATAGATTGATCAGAAAAACTAAAAATGTTCTTGTTAAATTGGGCATAGTCATATGCACACTATATAAAATTACTCAAGTGAGTAGCTTAGGACAAAATGCGTACCTGGCAGTCTTGGGTAAGCAGCAACGAGGCTTATTCAGTGTAACTGTTTAAGATGTCAAATAGTGTAACTATATCCTACAGCAGCAAGTTCAGTGGCTTTTCTGACATGACCAATCTCTGATGGATGTATCACCATGTAATGGCTTCTTAGTCCATATAAAGTGTCCACAATCAGCATGAAACTTAAAGGTCTGGTCCAATACACAACACACAAGAATTGTGGCAGCTTAGAAGCTCACCACGATAGTCATCCCTTTAATAATTAAATCATGTTATAAAATACAAATGATAGTGATTCTAAACTGATCAAATGCATCTCACTCCTTAAATGTTTTTATTTATTAACTTGCAAGGAGCAATGGGCACACCAGGGCCTAGTGCTACTGCAGACAAACTCCAGACACATGCACCTCTTTGTGTATCTGGCTCTACATGGGTACTGGGAAATCAAACCCAGGTGGTTGGCTTTGCAAGTAAGTGCCTTGAACTACCAACTCATCTCTCCAGCCTGTTTCTCATTTCTAACAGATCAAAGTACAGTCTTCCATGAGGGACCCCTTCAAAAATACCAAAACCCATAGATGCTCCAGTCTCTTACATAAAATGGTGTCATGCTAACATAAAACGTAAGCACATCTTCCCAAAGACAGTAAATCACTTCTAGATGGCTAATACTATTGAACCCAATGCCCACACCTCACTTCAATTGTGTGGACTCAGCAAATTCAAATTCTGTCTTTTGGAACATTCAGGAATTTGTTATTGTTTTGTTTGTCTATCTGGTTTCTTTGACTAGTTCAACCTTCACTGGGATGAATACTTGTGTAGCATTGACAGACACAGAGGGCCTAATATACTATGTATGGGGTGCATACTAGTTACTAAAGCTATGGCAACAGAAATTTTTGCTATATTGACTTTCCTATTCTACCAATAAATGCATACTATGAGCTAGAAATAGACTAAAAGGCATCCTTGCCTTATAACTTTTAGGTATGTGTGTTAGTTTGAATGTGAAATGTTCCCCATAGCCTCATGTGTTTGTGATGAAGCCTTAATACTCAATCTCCAGCTGATGGAGCCTTTAAGAGGCAGAGCCTTGTTGGAGGAGGTGTGTCGTGTGGTGCTGGCCTTGGGGTGTTATAGCTCAATCCCCCTTTGTCAGTAGCATTCATGCTGCTACTTTGTGGGTGCTGTGGCAGGATGCAATGCCCCACCTCTGCTCTGCTAGGTCACCATGAAGCTTCCCCTGAAGGCTGTAAACCCAAAATAAACCCATGCCTTCCCTAAGCAACTTTGAGTCAGGTGTTTTGTCCCAGCAATGAGAAGGTGAATGCAGTAGTGTGCTTGTATAGATTTGTTTAAAATTCTTCTTCTTATTATTTCGAGAGAGAGAGAATTGGTGCACCAGGGCCTCGGCCACTGCAATTGAACTCCAGGTGCTTGTGCCATCTAGTGGGCATATGTGATCTTGTGCTTCAATCACCTTTGTGTGTCTGGCTTACATGGGATCTGGAGAGTAGAACATGGGTTCTTAGGCTTTGCAGGCAAGTGCCTTAACCATTAAGCCATCTCTCCAACCCTTATTATACTTTTTTTAAATTTGGTGTGTGTGTGTGTGTGTGTGTGTGTGTGTGTGTGTGTACGCACACACATTCGTGGGTTCAGCTGCACACATGCCACAGCTACTGACTTTTATGTGGGGGTCTGTGGACCTGAACTCGGGTACTCAGAGTTGCATGGCAAGCACTTTGTCTACTGACTAATTTCCCCAGACCTAAAATTCTTTCTGTATAGACCATTGCTAGGGTTTTCTCTTGACAGGCAGCCGTAAGCTTGATTTTACCAAAAGATGGTTCCATGTCAGAAATCTCTCCTACCAAGATAGTGTAGGACTGAATGAGCGAAGTGTGATCAGGGTCGTCCAGTCTCAGTGCTCGTCTTTGTTTTAGTGCATATTTGTAGAGCTTTAGTCACTCTTAGAAAGTAAGGAAAACAGATTGCAATCACAAGCCACGGAACAACATTTAGGTCAACAGCAAACAGCATGCGCAGTGGAGGTCCCCTGAGAGTAACCTGTCCAGAGAGACATTACACCTTGTCTTGGTTTGGAAAAGTACACCACAGTGTATGCAGAATGGCAAAATCAACCAGGATTCATTTCTCCCAATATTTTGATGTTAAGCTACATATGACTAGTGTTGTTGGTTTTTTTAAATTATACCATGCATATTTATTTGTTAGTACAAATCAGTATTTTCTCAACATAAAACAGCTAAACCTTAAAACAGAGAACCCAGCAGGACATGAAGGCTAGCAGATGACAGCTGTTCATAAGCTTTAGCTCAAATTCTGATTCATTGGAACTGCCTTGCTGTCCAGATTGATTGATCTTAGCACAAGAAATTATTATAATTTGATATTGTAAGATAATTACGAACTAAGCAATTACTACCTGCATGTTTGATAGATGAGTAGTTTTTTTTTTTTCCTATAGATATCCCTATTTTTCTGAAGCAGTGCTAAAAATTTAAGAATCATTGCCCTTCTCAAACAAAATAATTTATTCATAAAATTTGGAACCACTGGATGGCTGTGTCCCAGAATCAATATGCTGAAGCGTAGCCCTCACTGTGATGTGTCGGGAGGACTTGGGAAGTTGCTAGGTCAAAGGTGATATTCTCGTAAATGGAATTAATGCATCAACAAGAGTCTAGAGAACTCCCTTCGCCTTACATCATGTGGGGTTATAGACAGAATATGGCTCTATGAACCAGAAAGAGGGTCTTTATGAGTACTAAATCTGCCAGCATTTTGTTCTTGGACTTACTAGACTCAATTATGAGAAGATTGTATATATATTATACAGAGAGAGAGAGAGAATAAGAAAAAGCAAAGCCCTATGCCTGGCTGCCTTTGCCACTTGCTGGTGAGTGCGTGTATCCTGTTGCTGTCATCCTTCACAGACATCAGAATCCAGCTTCTTCAGTCTTCTAACCTGGACTGAAGACCAATGGCTCTCAGAAATCCTCCAGGCCTTCAGTGCCAGACTGGGACTGCTGAGGCCTCCAGACACATGGGCTGAGCAGCTACCTCGTTCTCAGACTCTCCAGCCTGCAGATAGCTGTTTTTGGACTGCCCAGCCTGTATTGTGTATAACAACCTAATAGACTCCCTTTACAAAGCATATCCATTCTATTGGCTCTGTTCCTGTACAGAACCCTAACTAATACAAGGTACCTCCTTACATGCATATATGTATTAGATCTATTAATTACCTAACAAAACCTGCTTAGACATAATGAAACCTTTTTCAGTGGGGCACTAGTAGTGTAAAGCCTACATAATGCCAGAGGACCTGAAGTCATTCCAAAGCTGTAGTTCTGATTCTTTCCTTTGCTGATCTTGACTTCCTCAAATCCACTTTTGCCTCCTAATCCGACCCGTATTCCGTGTTGACCCATCCCAGGCCAAGCACTTCCTAGCTTACTTAGGAACTGAAGGGGAATCTTAGTCTATGTGTTTAAGTCCTCAAAGGTTCTACGTAGATGCCATCTACCTTGAAGCTGCACATTTCTTCCAAGATTCCTGATCTACCTGTGTTTGCCTCTGTGTATTATTGGACAGGTCCCTGGGAATGAGGGCTCCTGAGTGGAGCTGTCCTCCATGCTGTCTTACGCTGAGAATACAGCCACAAAACCCACACTATGCACTCAAGCCAAGGGCTGACTCTTACACATGACCCACGAGACTCCTGACCCAAATAACCATCCTAGTGAAGAGAGATCTCAGATGCTGGCCCTAGCATCATTAGCCAGGCATCTTTGGACACATCAGTTTACATCTACGCACAATGTCATCACTCTAAGACTGTGATGAGAATCCTGGCTTTGCAGAGTTGTTGAGAACATTGAGTGAGTTGTGGAGAGAATGGGCTATAATGGGAAAAGTTCCCAAATAAATATGTTGTAATCAAATATGTATGTTCCTAATGTCTCAGCACCTTTTGTTCTCAAGCATCATCAAACAAGGTAGACTATGTTTGTTGTGTTTTCTTTTTTTTTCACTTTCTACCTAAAAAAAAGGCAAGAACAAACATTTCATGGTTACTTACTAAAACTTTTCTAATTTCTTTCTTGACAGACAGTATTATCTAATGTCTGCTGGGTTTGATGCAATAAAGACAGCATGTGCTATTTTTTTCTGCCAAAAAGTGAATTTGAGGCAGTTTTCAACCTTTTATCATCCATCCTGCCTTTTACAATCCTCAAAAAGCCCTTTTAAACAAAAAAGGAAGTTGTTTTTTCTCTCTTTCCCATGGTGCTTACCTTCCAAGTTTAACACACATTTCAACAAGTTAAAATTCAAGTGGGATTTGCAATGAGGGGTCCACTTGTTGGGTGATATGGACAAGTCACAAGACCTCTGCTGCTAGAAACTGAGAAAAGATAGCCCCGCTTTCCAAGGCTGGCATGAAAAGCCAGTAACACCCTGGAGGAGACGTTTAAGTCAGAAATTGACTGATGTGTGTGTTCTACTCTTCTTAATCTACCCAGGAGACCAGAGTCCTAAGCAGAAGGAAGCAGAAGCTACTCAGAAGCATCGGGAAGGAAATACAGAGCTTGTGTGCTCTCTAGTTATTTTTCACCGTCACATGACAGGTGTATATCTATGGGATGTAGTATGATATTCATTACACATAGACCATGTATCATGATCAAACCAGACTAGCATTTCTATCACTTTAAATGGCCATAATTTCTTTGTGTTGAAAGTCCCTAAAGACCTCTCTTTTAGTTCTTTGCAAAACATATATGGTTTTGGTTTGCTTTTTGCAGTGCTGGGGATTGAACCCAGGGCCTCACACCAACTAGGTAAATGCTTTTTCTCTGAGCTATACATCTCCACACCAATCACAGAACCAGAAAAACAAATTTCCATAACACTTACATAGAAGAAGAGAAGTCACCAAATAGTCAAATATTCCTGATCAAAAAGAGAAATGCTGGAAGTACCTCAATGCCTAATTTTAAAATATATTACCAAGTCATAATAACAAAAACAGCATGGTACTGGCATAACAAGGTAAGTTGTAGGAAACAAAGATTCTGAAAAGTTGGGTATCCCAGGGCCACAAGTCACAGGGTATGTTTTAAAGTTATCTGATATTTTATTTTACAAAATTGTAGTCAGTGAGCTCATTTTTAGGCTTATACTTAGGTATAGAAAGTGAGATTAGCTTGTAGTTTTTTCTTTCTTAGACTATCCTTACTGCTTTGGTATCAAGGACATTCTAGGTTCATAAAATACACTGATTTGCTTTTCTCTTTTTAAAATTTATCTTATTTTATTTATTTGAGAGAAAGAGAGAAAGAAGGAGGAAGATAGAGAGATAATAGGCACACCAGGGCCTTCAGTCACTGCAAGCAAACTCCAGATGCATGTGCTACCTTGCACATTTGGTTTACATGGGTCCTGGGAATTAAACCTGGGTCCTTTGGCTTTGCAGGCAAATGCCTTAACCACTAAGCCATCTCTCCAGCCCCTGATTTGCTTTTCTTATGTTGCCACACTCTACACATTAGCATGCAACACAGAGGCTGCATGTTAGCTGAATATTTGGGACTTCGCATGCACCAAGCATTTGCTTGTTAATAGGAGGCTGTGATTTTGTTTATCAGTTTAGTATTTAGCTAGACTGACTAAGAAAAAAAGACAAAAATTACAAAAGTTAGGAATAAAGAAACATCACTACAAATTTACAAAAATGAAAGAGTATTAAGCAACATTACAAACAAATTTATGCAGATAAATTAGCTTAGATAAAAAGGAAAGACTCTTAGACACACATAAATGATTAAAACTAACTCAAAAAGGGATATTCCAGATAGAAATATTCAAGTAGAGAAATTGAATTGATAATTAAAACTCTTTTTCAAATTAAAAGTTTCCAGGCCCAGATGTCCTCAAAGGTGAATTCTCTCAAACATATAGAGGAAAAAAAAATACTATGTAAGCTCTTTCTGCAAATAGACAAGAAAGTATACTCCCCAATTCACTTTATGAGGCTCACGATACTTCAATACGAAAGCAAGGAAGCAATAGATACCGCAAGAAGAGAAAGGTGAGGTCAGTATCCTTCACAAAGGTACAATGTTGATATCAGCAAACCGAATCCAGCAAGAAACAAAACTACTCTCTGCAAACAAGCACTGCTTTCTTGTCTATTAACCTAGCAGGATTTTCAGTCCTAATCACCTGAGACACCTTTCAGCACACATGATCAAATGTTCCACCATACCCCTGTCTGTCCACCTTTCCCTGTCCTTACTGATGGCTTTCTGGCTTGAAATCCGGAAGCAAACTACAGCCCTGCACCAGCCATGCACAAAAGCATGAGCATCATAGAGAGTAACTCACTTAGGAGTCCCTTCAAACATGCGTGGATAAGATGCAGCAAACATCCCTGCTCTCTTACCCTTTGATTAAAATAGCCCTGAGGCATGCTTCATGGTGTCTTAGAGTCACCAATAGGATTGGGCCTCAGTGGCAGTCCACGACAGCCTGCCCATAACCACATATCACGTGAGCCTCCTCTCTTCTCTTTCCCACTTTCCCTTCTGGTGCTTCCTGGCATCATGTCCCCCAAGCTGTAAGTACTCACATCTTTGCTTCCAAGACATCCCTTCCTGCAACTCCTTACTGTCTGCTATGGCACAAGCTTAGAACAGTGCCAGTGTGTGTGTGGGGGGGGGGACTCCCACAATTTTTAATGAAATCATTTGGCTCAAAGCCAGACAGACAGATGGCATCTCAGATTATAACTGACTTTCTGAGGAAAAGCCTAAAAAGAGAAAAAAATTCATTTGGGTCGAGAAGGGGAAAATTCTGTGACAGAAGGAATTAGGTCGCCCTTGGCATTTGGCCTTTCATATCTCAATAGGCAGAGCTGATGTGATAATTATGCAAATCAAGTCCAATTACTGTCGTCATTATAGTAACGGGACTGACTTCACACAGCATGCGCTATGATATTAGGAGACTCCCTACTCCTACATGGGACCCCATTTTATAAGAGAGTTTACATCTACCACCCAACTCTCCATCACAAGGCCTGTTTGCTCAGTTTCATGCACAGGCACATGATAAAAATTAGAAACTAAGACAAACCAAAAAAAAAAAAATAGAACTGGGCAGATGGCTCAGTGGTAAAAGGTGCTTGCTTGCAAAACAAAAGAAGAAGAATTAATTCTATTATGCGTCCTTTAAATAAACTCAATGCAGTGCAAATGAGTGCTGGGAAGGTATGTAAACAAAAGCCAGGCTTCATTCTACCATATTCAGCCCTTTTCATTAATTCCTCAGCTAGGCATCTGCCATGCACCTTCTGCATTCCATCTCTGTGGCCGAGTATACTGGGACCATCCTAGGGGAGTTACTCTCCGTTTGTCACAGTTTAATAAGGCCCTCCCTTCAAGCACAGTAAACCCTGTGACTTAATTCTGACCAACAAAGCATGACAGCGGTCACCCCTCGACTACATAGGACTTTATCTTGACATACTGGATTTGGAAAGACTCCACTGTTGGCTTGCAAATAAACTTCTATTGGGTCTATGCGCACAGTTTGTTTAATGACAGTGACCAACTCTGTAAGGTCAACATGGTATTTTGAATGAACTGTCCCCTAGAGGCTCATGTGTTTTGAATAATTGGTCCCCAGCTGGTGGCACTTTGGGAAAGTTGTAGAGCCCTTGGGGAGGTAGAGCCTTGCTGGAGAAAGTATGTTACTTTGAGGACTGTGAATCCAGCCCACTGGGTGCTCAGAGCTATTTCACACTGGGTCCCTCTTTCCTGCTACTGTAGAGATGTGATGGCCCATCATAATAAAACTTTCCCTCAAAACTATAAACCCTTTCCTTCCGTAAGTTTCTTCTGGTGAGGTCTTTTTTGTCCCAGGATTGAGAAGGTAACTGCTATAGCCATCTCTGTGGAGATGTTGAAGACTTGATAACCGTTGCTGATGGGCATTTTGGGGTAGCAAGAACTACGGTGCCATTTTACCAAGTGCTGCATTATCCAAGTAACTACCAAGTATGTCTAACCCGAATGTACAAAACAAAACCAGCATACAGGTACAGGATTAAACCATAGTACTCCTTGAGAACCTTACTGTGTTTTGATGGGCCCGTTTTTCCAGCTTGTTTGAAGGTCTGGTTCTTGTGCCAAGCTATCAGGTTCTCAGAATGGCGTTTTGTGCGAAGGCGTGGACATCGCCATCACACTGCACATCTTCTTAACTACTTTCAAAATGACATCATCGTGGAGGTTGGGCACTGTAGTCTACAGCCCTCCTGTCTTGGATTTCTCTGATTCTCTTCTATCTGTAGTTCCCCAGGATATATATCCCTCCAAAGACTGGGTCCAAGAAGACAATTTCGTTTCTGTGACATTTCATAACATTCCACACTGATGCGTCTGAGCATCTTGTTCAGATCCTGGTCATGTGGGTTTCTTAGGGGCAAGAGGCTGGTTCACGAGGAGATTGTGCCATCATCAACTGGGCCAGACCTCCAGGAATACAGTCATCTTGTTAGGCCATATGTTCCATATTTTCATTTTGTTTTATTTTTCTAGTAGTATTTATTTTTGTACATGTATGTGCGTACATGTGCATGTTCATATGTGTGAGCATGCGAGCGTGGGCACATGCATGCCACAGCACGTGTGTGGAGGTCAGAAGACATCTTTCAGGGTGTCTTCACCTTTCTACCTCACTTTGAGTTGGGGTTTCACTCTGTGATTGTTATTTTCTGGGCTTACCATGAGAATTCTAGGGAATTCGCTTGTTCCCATCTCCCATCTTGCCATCAGTACATTGGGATTACAGAAGACCTCCATGGCTTCTGGCTTTTTCTGTGGCTTCTGGAGAATCAAATTCAGGTACTCCAGCTTGAGCAGTCAGCACTTTACCCACAGAGCAATCCCCTGGCCCTAGCACCAATATTTTTATTAACTATTCATGTGTTGATGGGTACTAAGATTTGTAAGCGATGTGATTCTATATTTAAAAGACTCACAGACTCCTCCATAAAACTTTTAGCTCTGCAAAACACTTTCAGTAAAGTTGCAGGATACAAAATCAAAAGCCAAACCTCAATTGCTTTTATATTTACCCGCAATGGACTGGCTGAGAAAGAAGTTAGGAAAAGGCCGGGCGTGGTGGCTCATGCCTTTAATCGCACCACTTAGGAGGCAGAGGTAGGAGGATCGCCATGAGTTAGAGGCCACCCTGAGACTCCATAGTGAATTCCAGGTCAGCCTAAGCTAGAGCAAAACCCTACCTCAAAAAAAAAAAAAGAAAAAAAAAGAAAGAAATTAGGAAAAATATCCCATGCATAACAGCTTCAACAAATCTGACTGTTGCAGGTGCTTTCTCATTGCTGGGACAAACACCCAATCAGAAAAAGCTTATGGGAGGGAAGGGTTTATTTCAGGCTTATAGAAGTCAGGAGAAGTTCCACTGGGGCAGAAAAAGCTGGCTCATTTCCATAGCAAGCAGAAAGAGGAGAGAGAGAGAGAGAGAGAGAGAGAGAGAGAGAGAAGTCAACACCAACACCAACACCAACAGCCAAAGCTCAAACTGCTCTAAACACACCTTAGGGTTGGACTTGAGATCTTCCCCCAGTGACACCTCCTTCAGCAGGCTACAGGAGACTTAAATAAGAGGCTTACTCTTTTTTTTTTTTAAAGGAATTTCACCTTTTTTTTCTTTTAAATTATTTATTTATTTATTTGAGAGCGATAGACAGAGAGAGAAAGAGGCATATAGAGATTGAGAATGGGCGTGCCAGGGCGTCCAGCCACTGCAAACAAACTCCAGACGGATATTCCCCCCGTGCATCTGGCTAACGTGGGTCCTGGGGAGTCGAGCCTCAAACGGGGGTCCTTAGACAAGTGCTTAACTGCTGAGCCATCTCTCCAGCCCAGAGGCTTAATCTTAATTTTAAAAATCCCTGAGGCTATGCAGGACATAAATTCCTATTCAAACAATTACACTGACCAAGAAGGTGAAAGACCTCTATAAGGAAAACTTGAAGACACTGAAATAAAGAAATAGAAGATGACACTAAACCCTGGACAAACCTTCCATGCTATTGTGAAGATAGTTATTTTACCAAAAGTAGTCTACAGATTCAATGAGATCCCTATTAAAATTCCAAAAACATTCTTCACAGAACTAGAAAAAAAAGAAAGCCTAAATAGTTACTACACCAAACTACTGCATTCAAAGTCTTCATGCAGGTGCTCCCTGCTTGTCAGTTGCAATCTCCCCTCAGTAACTTTTGTTTCTTTCACCTGGAAAACTCCTCTACTTTTAAAAATATTTTTATTTATTTATTTGAGAGAAAGAGAGAATGGGTATGCCAGGGCCTCTAGCCACTGCAAACGAACTCTAGACACTTGCACCACCTTGGACATCTGGCTTATGTGGGTCCTGGAGAATCAAAACTGGGTTCTTTGGCTTTGTGGGCAAGTGCTTAATCACTAAGCCATTTCTCCAGCCCAACTCCTTTACCTTTGAGGCTCAGTGCAAAGACTCCAGGGTTAGGAACACTTGGCCCACCAGCCAACACCTCTGCTTTACCCTCTCACAGCCACCCATACATCTGCTGCCACAAAAGACACAGCTCTCACCTGAATAGAATAAGGAACAGTTTATTTTGGAGTCAAATATGAGTGACCATGGCCTGCAGAGCCCAGATGTAGGTTACCTCACATTCCGTGTTCCAAAGTGTTAACAATTTCATGAAGGTTTTATGGTTACAGAACAGAAGAAAGTCATAAACCAAGGCACTTTTCAAATACATCGGCTGACCATCAGGTAGGCGGGTTAGAGCAAAGAGGGAGAATCTCCACCATAGATGTCAGGTGCTATCTGACGACATTCTTAGCCCTTTGGTTGGTGGAAGCTGGGCGTCTGTCAGTACATTCCAAAAAGGTCACATCTGATCCACTGCTGGTCACGTGGCTGTTAGGACAGACACAGAGGTGGGCAACAAACAGCTACTAAGGAGCAAAAGGTAACCCAAGGTGACTTGGCTGTGACCCTGCAACATTCCATCTCTACAGATCTAACAGTCCATTCCGCCTTGTTCGAAGCAGTGCTTTCCCGGGATCTTTAGTCTACACAAACCTTGGAAGAGCATTTAGCACACTCCTGGCGTTCCCTTTCCACGCTTGGACCTTGGCTGCGTGTAGTCAGCTATTGCACCAACGCGGGGCGCAGCTAAAGCCCCAAGATCTCCCTATGGCTCCTTTGAAAGTTGATCTGCAGAACTTCCAACTAGCACTTGCCGCAAAACCAGCTAAGAACTTCAACGTGCTAACACCCAGATCCTACTATTGATTTGTTTGCTTTGAATTTGCGTACAAAGTAAATGGCTTTCATTACGGGAGTTTCACCACATTTGGGGTTGACAGCTGTTGTAGTCAGTTCCACGTTGCTGGGACGAAACATCCAGACCAGGCACAGTTCAGAGGAGGAAGGGGCTTATTTCAAGCTCACAGATAAAGGGGGAAGTCTCATCAGTGGCAGGAGAAGCTGCTTCCATACATCCAAGCAGAGAGAAACAACCAAACAGCCAGCGAACACCAAAAGCACCAAGCACGAGCCTGGCAGCGAGCGGCAGAGACCCCTGCTAGAGCTCAGGACTGTTCTACGTAGCTCTGGGCTAGAAATCAGATCTGCCCCAAACACACCCTAGGGCTGGACCTCAGGGTCTTCCCCCAGTGACACCTCCTTCAGCCAGTTGACTGGAGATCCAAGTTACAAGCTTTAATAAAACACTTGAGTCTATGGGGAACATACATTCAAACTACCACAAAAGCAAAACAAAAAAAGAAAGAGAGAGAAGCAAAGTTTCATTTGAGGCTCACTGATAAAGTTTGTGCTCCATTTCTTTTTTCTTAAATATTTTTTAAAAATTTTTTCGTTTATTTTTATTTATTTATTTGAGAGCCACAGACAGAGAAAGAGGCAGAGAGAGAAAGAGAGAGACAGAGAGAGAGAGAGAGAGAGGGAGAGGGAGAGGGAGAGAGAATGGGCTCACCAGGGCCCCCAGCCACTGCAAACGAACTCCAGATGCATGTGCCACCTTGTGCATCTGACTTACATGGGTCCTGGGGAATCGCGCCTCAAACCGGGGTCCTTAGGCTTCACAGGCAAGTGCTTAACCGTTAAGCCATCTCTCCAGCCCCCATTTCTTTTTTAAAAAATATTTTATTTTTATTTATTTATTTGAGAAAGAAAGAGAGAAATGGATGTGCCAGGGCCTCCAGCCACTGCAAACGAACTCCAGACACATGCACGCTCTTGTGCATCTGGCTTACGTAAGACCTGGGGAACCGAACTGGGGTCCTTGGCCTCAACCCTTAATCCATCTCCCCAGCCCTTACGCTCCACTTCTATCTCCTTACCCTAACTCCTCAGTGCACATCTAAGGACTTCCCAACAGAGCATGCGACTTTCTTTCTCTGTAGGTTTTCTCTGCAAACACAGAAATCCAGACATGCTGAGGAACTAGCCAGGCCACATCCCTCCACTACTGAGGAGTGAAGAGTCAAGAGTCTTTGTCCCTCAGCAGGACAGTCCTGAGCTGTGAGACTTTGTCACTCCTATGGTGCGGGCCTGGAGGTGGGGAGGGAATGAGCTACCCATGCCTTTTATTGGCTACTTTTATTTTCCTTGACTCACTTTCCCAGTTCTCCAGCAGTGTTTTCTTCACTTCCCAGATACGTCTTCTTAGGGAGAGCCAACTGTAATTGCTCTCCGGGTGGAGGTGTCCCTGGAGATCAGGAAGAGCGGAAATCCTGTACTTTGTGGCGGGCAGGAGAGAGTGGGATGAGAATGTGTGGGAAGATGGAGCCTGGAGTCGTGCTGGGGTGGAACTCCGGAGTTGTTTTCCTGAGAGAAGACGTTGAGGGTTTCTGCTTAAGGTAAGGACCAGGATCTCAATGCCCTGTAACTAGAACAGTGGACTCTTTCACTGTGAGTTTCTTTCTCTTCCTTCCCAGCTGTACTAAATTTAGAAAGAAGCCACGTGACTGCTCTGGCCATGACAGCAGGAAGGAAGTAATGATTCATTTCCTGGCAAAAGCGTTTAGAAGCAGCACACGATTTGCTGCATTTCTTTTCTTTCTTCTTGCATTTGATGATGCTCTGCAGAGGGTTGTTTTGGTTTTTAATCATCTGAGTCTCAGGGGAAGACTCAAAGGAGACCTTGGTTGACTCAGGGTAGATTGCTCTCTAAGACGCTGAGCCTCAGGATTGTTTCTGCGGCATACCTATCCAGTGCTGACTGACACTGTGTTCCCAAACAAGGATTTTGGGGAAACAAAGGCACAAACACCTAATAAAGTAATAAGACTGAAGCTACACGGCCATTCATGGTCTCCAAGAATAAGGAGACTGCGAAAGGGAGGCCTTGGCTTGTCATCTGGAGACAGTGCGGTGGTCTCAATGTAAAGTGGCCCCTCTAGCCCGAGGTGTTTGTGATTAAGCCTCCCACTTAGTCCACAAGCTGGGGGAGCCTTTGGGTGATGGGCTTTGCCGTTCATCAGTCCAGCCAGCTGTTTATTCGGAGTTGGCACACTACTGCTGATGAATGAAGATGTGAGCTGGTTTCTGTGCTTTTCTGTGTCACGATGAAGCTTCTTCTCAAAACTGGAGGCCTGAACAAACCCTTTCCACCCACAAGCTGCTTCTGGTCCAGTGTTTCGTTTCAGCAATGAGACAGTAACTGACACAGATAGTCAGTATGGTTATCTAAAGGATTAATCATCAGATAAAGCAAAATGATTCCAAAGCTACCACTCAGGAAATTCAGGAAGAACTTTTGTCTTTCCTCACAGAGTTGCAGATGCAGATTTATTATCATTAGCAATCAGAAAACCGTCATTAGAAATTTTAAATGGAAGCTGGGTGTGGTGGCGTACACCTTTAATTCCAGTCCTTCGGAAGCAGAAGTGGGAGGATCACCACGAGTTCAAGGGCACCTTGAGATTACATAATGAATTCCAGGTCAGCCTGGGATCGAGCAAGACCCTACCTCAAGAAAAAGAAAGAAAGAAAGAAAGAAAGAAAGAAAGAAAGAAAGAAAGAAAGAAAGAAAGAAAATTTTAAATGGAACTTTGGCAGTTGACATGATGAGATAAGATTGCTTAGTGGTTAAGGTGTTTGCCTGTGAAGCCTAAGGACCCCGGTTCAATTCCCCAGGACCCACATAAGCCAGATGCACAAGGGGATGCATGCATCTGGAATTCGTTTGCAGTGGCTGGAGGCCCTGGCATGCCCATTCTCTCTTTCTCTCTATTTGCCTTTTCCTCTTTTTCTCTATCAAATAAATAAATAAAATATTTTTTTAAAAAGAAAGAAAAAGAAAACTCACCATGCAAACAAAGCTCCTAGTAACTTCCTTTATGTTTTTTCTTATTATCTCCTAGGGTTCTAGGATCAAGGAACCTACACTAGATAGTATCTGTGACCAAGCAATGAAATACAATACAATGTAATACAATACAATGGGCAGTGACACTAAAACTGGAACTCTGATGATGTTGGTACCATTGCCACAACCCATTGGGACAAAAAAGTTTGAAATGGTGTGTCTTTTTGATGTCCTTAGTCTGTCATTTGCCATTTGCCTATCATTGAACATCTAAGGTGGGTATGCCTGAACCACAAAGCCAGTGTCATGTTCAGGGATCTAGCATTTTTATTTTTCATGGTGAAAAAGTTGATTTTTGTGCCAGAAATGGAAGGGTCCTCAAACAGATGAGGGGGCACAGATGTCAGCTGAAAATAAGAGTGGCATGCATTCACTCTAGTACCACACTTCCATGTAGAGAGGCAGTAAAGTGCAGTGAGGACACAGGATTGACTAAAATCTCCCTCTTTACTTATGTGAACCTTCCTATCTCTGGACCCCTGTCTCTCATCCCCAAGTCATCCTTATCACTGTGATTGTTATATATCATCTGTCATCTATCTATCTATCATCTATCTATCTATCTATCTATCATCTATTTACTTTTTAATCTACCTATATCTCTATGTATATCTTTACATATATATATTATTGTCATCTATTTATCTATCTAACCATCATCTATTTGTCTATCTATCTATCTATCTATCTATCTATCATCTATTGATCATCTATAACAGCCATCTAAAGTCAGACAAATAGCCATGAGTCAGGAATGAACCCTAATTAAGTTTGGATCAATGTGCCATTTTTTTTTCTGCAATGTTTGAATTAATTTTCAAGCCTTAAAATGTTACAGAAAAGTCTCCTTGGTTTATATTTGTTTTATCAGCTGAAACCAGATGTTGTATCTGTTCTTTTTATATATAGAAATCATGCCAGCTTTCACCACATACCCTTCCTACAGCTTCCCTAACACCATGTCACTCCCTTTCCTAGCTGCCAATCTAGCTTTCCTATCAGTGACACAGAGGGAAGCATCCCTGGGCTTGAATCATGGGAATTCAGGTATAACTTTCACATCACTATCCAGTTGTGTTACTTTTGGGTAGTGACGAATTTTTGTTTTTTTCGATGTAGGGTCTCACTCTAGCTCAGGCTGACCTGGAATTCACTATGTAGTCTCAGGGTGGCCTCGAACTCATGGTGATCCTCCTACCTCTGCCTCCCCAGTGCTGGGATTAAAGGCGTGAGCCACCACTCCCGGCTGACTAGTTTTGTTTTTTTTTTTTTTTAACTTTCAATATCCTATCTTTCAGAATGACTTTGAATAAATATGCTTTGGGTATTAGGTACAAGAAAAATGTCACTGGAACAAATCTTAGCTCTGAAATTCAGGAGTATAAGAAATTTAGCTTAATTTTTTTCTGTCTTACTCTCTGTTACATTTCAATACTACATTCCATGGGAGTGACAAAGACTTGGTCCCTGTCAAGTAGAAGCCCTTTCCCAATTCTGTGTTAGGCTGAAGGCCCAGGAGGCTTATGTAACTCCAAAAAACCAGGGCAAAAGATAATAGGTCTCATTGCCGTCCGTCAGTCCCCACCAGGAACGGCTGTCATCAGATCCTGTCACCACCAGGAAATTCCCTTTCTACCTGCTGAGTGTTCCACCTATCCACAGGACATCATAGTGTCTAGGGTTCTCTCCTACTAAAATATGACTTTTGTTTTTAGTCTCCCAAAAGCTGAATTCCTGTAATAACGACCAGGATAACTCAGTGCCGAAATAGAGGCTTGAGTAGAGGTGTCCACACACTTGTTCCTTTTTCTTCTGACAAATAAGCAAGCTTGTAATAAAAAAAAAAAGTACCATATACTCAGGACCAACTCATGTTAGTTAAGTGCACTGTCCAAATCCAGGTAGAAATTACTATCATTCCCATTTTACAGATAAGGAAGCAGAGCTCATGAGCTTGAATGTCAGCTACGTTTCCCCTGATGGGCTCAGGTCTGATGCACTTCCAACCCTATGCTTAGAGACCTCCTCACCCCCTGGCATTACACAAGAGAAAAGCCCCCAAACCAGTGTCAATCACCCGCTCTGCCCTCACGTTGAATGATGCCAGGGGTATGTGGCTAACGCCCATGAGGGACTTCATGTAGCCCGAGTGTAGCGGACCCTCTCCAGAGCCAGGGTGGCCTCTCCTCAGCGTCGCTCGGAGCCTGCACGGTTGCCAGGGGCAGAAACAGCGCCCACGCTACTTCGCTCCCTCGCTCACACGCGCTGACTCCGACTCGCCAGACGTGTGTGGGTGTTGGCAACTCAGCTTACAAATCCCAAAAATTCTGTGTGCTCTGTTCAAAACCCAACACTGTCAACCCAGGCTGTTTTGCTTTTCATTTCATTTCCTTGATTTATTTATTTATTTTGGTGAGCAACAGAAGCGCTTCTCCATAATGAATGACAGGCCACCTGCACAGGCCCTGGGAGGGGAGTTGCTAAGGAAAAGCTCAGTGGCTCTGTCAGGCTTGGCTCAGCTGGACTGCCTGAGCCCCCAGCTGTGCCCAGTCAACTGGCACTCCAGGCTAAAAACACCAGGCCTTGGATGTGCCAAGGTTCACACCCGAGCTTAGATCAGAGCACCCCAAGCGCGTGCCATGGGACCATACTACTGCAGAAGATGACATTCAATGTCCTTTTTCATTACCTTGCGGAAGTAGGAAGGTGTATTGGATTGTGGCTTCCAGGCACAGACCTGCTTGCGATTTCAACTCATTATTCTTAGAGCCACCGTGGCGGATTGAATCAGATGTATCCCATAAACTCATATGTTCTGAATGCTTGGTCCTTGGTTGGTGGCAATTTGGGAGCTGGAGCCTTGCTGGAGGAGGTGCGTTTCTAGGGGGAGACTTTGAGGTATTCTAGTCAGATCCCCTTTGCCAGAGCTCAGCTCTCTCTCCTGCTGCTATTTTCCACCTGCTGTGGCAGAGGTGATGTCGGGCCTCTGCTCATGCCATGCTTTCCCCTGCCGTCATGAAGAGTCCTCTCAAGACTGTAAGCCAAATTCATTCCTCCCATCAGCTGCTGTTGGCTAGGGATTTTGTCTCAGCAACATGAAGGTGACTATAACAGCAATTTGATTTTATTTAGTAACTATGAACAAGATCTGGAAATTCCATATTGACCCCTCACATTTATTTAGACAAATATACACATATGCACAAAGAGATGTGTGCAATGGTGCTTGATGCAGTCTTGTTTGTAATAGCAATTAAGACCAAACTAAATCCATAGTATAAAGAGTGGATGGATTACAGCATGGAATTTTCATATAAGACTGCTTCATAAAGCAGTTAGAAATGAATAAACTTTATTTAAATATTTCAAAAGAGCTAAGTTCTTTTTTTTTTTTTTTTTGAGGTAGGGTCTCACTCTAGCCCAGGCTGACCTGGAATTCACTCTGTATTCTCAAGGTGGCCTCAAACTCACGGTGATCCTCCTACCTCTGCCTCCCGAGTGCTGGGATTAAAGGTTTGTGCGCCACCACGCCCGACTATCAGAGCTAATTTCAAAGCATAACATTGGGCTGGGGATGTAGTTCAGTGGTAGAGCATGTGCTTAGCATGTGTAAAGCTCCAACTTTGATCCCCAGCACAGCAGTAAAAAGTAATAATGAGCCAGGCACGGTGGCACGCACCTCTTATACCAGCACTCAAGAGGCTGAGATAGGTGGATCGCCCTGTCTTCAAGACCAGCCTGGCTACAGAGTGAGTTCTAGGTCAGCCTGGGATAGCATGACACCCGTGCCTCAAAAAAAACCCAAAATAACAAAAAATAATGATAATTATAATAATGAGGGGTTTTTGATATTTTAGTTTATTTTTAACATTTTATTTATCTATTTTATTTATTTATTTGAGACAGAGAGAGAGATGGAGAGAGTGAGAATGGGCTTGTTAGGGCCTCCAGCCACTGCAAACAAACTCCAGACACATGTACCACCATGTGCACCTGGCTTACGTAGGACCAGGAGAATCAAACCTGGGTCCTTAGGCTTTGCAGGCATACGCCTTAACTGCTAAGCCATCTCCCCAGCCCCTGATATTTTTATTTTTAACTGACACATAATCATTGGAAAATAGACAGTTAAAAATATAAAGCTTCAGCTGGGCATGGTGTTAGAAGTCTGTGATCCTAACACTTAGAACGTGGAGGCAGGAGGATTGGGAGTTAGAACTCCAGTTTGTAGGACCAGCCTATGCTATAAAAGAATGTCATAACACAAGCAAATGAAAGTACAGAGTTTCATATTTTATTTTGATATCTTTTTTGCCCTCCCCCATCATCCATGAAAAAAAAAAAAGTTGATGGATTCAAAACTGTGCAGGCAAAAAGCACTTCATGTCTGGATGACAGTGTTCCAAAGCCCTCCTCCCCAACCCCTGGCCCTTACATTCTTTCTGCCACCTACATGGAAAGAAGAAGGGGTTATATGTAATAGGTACGGGAGAGGAGGGACAAATGAAAATAATGGGGGGATTATAATCAAAATACATTATACATGTATGAAAATTGTCAATAAAAAGTTTAAGTACAGAATTTCAGTTGCATAGAAGGGAAAAAAAAATCCAATGTTCTATAACACTTAATGGTAACTATGGCTGATAATAGCTCATATACATTTCAAAATAGCTAACAAAGAAAATTTGAAATGTTACCAACACAGGGCTGGAGAGATGGCTTAGCAGTTCAGCGCTTGCCTGTGAAGCCTAAG
The DNA here is from genome assembly GCA_036346955.1 of Dipus sagitta. NCBI lineage: Eukaryota > Metazoa > Chordata > Mammalia > Rodentia > Dipodidae > Dipus > Dipus sagitta. Next base: position 41,630,539 of record CM070777.1, on the reverse strand, counting down.
GACCCTGGTTCAAGGCTGGATTCCCCAGGACCCACGTTAGCCAGATGCACAAGGGGGCGCATGCGTTTGGAGTTCGTTTGCAGTGGCTGAAGCCCTGGCACACCCATTCTTTCTCTCACTCTCTGCCTCTTTCTCTCTGTCTCTGTCGCTCTCAAATAAATAAAAATAAACAAACAAAAAAAATGTTACCAACACAAAGAAATGATAAATGTCTTGAGGGGATGAATATGCCTTGCTCCATTTTATTTTTTTAAATATTTATTTATTTTAAGAAGAGAGAGAGAGAATGGACCCATCAGGGGCTCTTGCTACTGCAAACAAGCTCCAGATGCATGCACCACTCTGTGCATCTAGTTGTATGTGGGTACTGAAAAATTGAACCATCAGGCTTTGATAGCAAGCACCTCTAATCACTGAGCAATCTCTCCAGCCCCAGCCACCTCCATTTTCAACTAGCAGGTGATCCAAGGAAAACTGTTTTGGCTCTTCTGACATCAGTTTCCTCACCTGCAATGTGAGGAGGAGAAGTTACTCCTGACTGTAGCAGATGCAGGTAACTCAGTGAGATGATGTTCAGCACCTAGATCTACATTCACTGAGATGCTGTAGTTAGCATGCTCATACTGATAAGTTACTTCTAGTAGCTAGAAGGTGAATCCATGCCCCCTACACAGTCTTTCGCCCCTTTAGATATTGTTGCAATGAACGTTTTTATACACTTTCTCCTTTTCATTAAGTTCTTTTCCAGGAAAATAAAATGATTAGTTCAGAAGCAATTGAGCTAGGCATGGTGGTACATGCCTCTAATTATAGCACTTTGGAGGTAGAGGCAAGAAAATCAAGAGTTCAAGGTCATCCTTAGCTACATAGTGAGTTCAAAGTCAGCCTGGGCTACAGGAGAACTTGCCTCAAAAAAAAAAAATTTTTTTTAAGCACTCGCTTCTTCTTTTTTTCTTTCAGTTTTTCAAGGTAGGGTCTCACTGTAGCCTAGGCTGACCTGGAATTCACTGTGTACTCTCAGGGACGGTGGCCTCAAACTCACAGCCATCCTCTTACCTCTGCCTCCCAAGTGCTAGGATTAAAGGGGTGCACCACCACCCCTGAAGGCTTTTTTTCTTTTACACATGTATCTTGATGCTACTTTCCAAAACTCACTATATCCGTACACACTATTAGCCTCAGGACGTGGGTGTGCCAATTTTATCCAAACTTGATCATCAGCGGAAGTGATGATTTTTCTTATTTAAAAAATTTAACATAGTAGGGCTCATTATTTCCCTTTGTACTTCCTTGACTACTTTATGAACAGTTTCCCTCATATAGACTATTTTTCCTTCTTCCTAGATCTCAGTACTTTCATATCTTTTTTCTAAGTTGCTTCAAAGTATTCTTTGAGCAACCATCATTCATTTGATATCGATGATGGAATGAATCCCTGTGCTGATCAGCCACTGTATTGGACTGGATTCTTCACATGCACAGTGAACTGTGCCCAGGAGCTAGTTCCCTGCCTTAAACATTTTCCTTGTTTTACTTTCCGGTGATTTCTGCAGCAGGAGCCCTTGTTTATATCACATGGCATCTTGTCCTTGGAACATTCATGTAGGATGTCCAGATTCATGTGGTTGCATCTACTACAGCAAGCCCGTGCCCTTAGTCAGCCCCAGAAAGCCTAACTCAGTCATGTGACTTGGGGATCAGGCCAGTATCAACTGTCGTTACCACCATCTCCAAGCACAGGTGAGACGCAGGTAGGCCTGATCATCAAGGCATCTCAAGTGGGCTCTTGGGCTCTGCTCAGGCTCCCCATCCATGGAGTAATCTACATAAAACCTGTTTCTTTCTTGTGGCTGTCAGGGGAAAAGACGATGCGGCAAAAATGAGGGCAGAAAAACCGGGCGTGGTGGCGCACAGCCTTTAATCCCAGTACTCAGGAGATAGAGGTAGGAGGATTGCCATGAGTTTGAGGCCACCCTGAGACTCCGTAGTGAATTCCAGGCCAGCCTGGGCTAGAGTGAAACCCTACCTTGAAAAACAAACAAAAAAAATGAAGGCAGAGATTTAGGAGGTAGATAGCTCCTGGGTTCTGGTCCCAACTTCCCATCTGTCAACACGAGACTTTCCACAGATCTGAATGCCCAATTTTTTTTTTCATAAAACTTTCTTTTCTTCCACTTTTCAGGTATAATTGATAAAAAAAATCATACATGTTCAAATGTACACATGTGTGTAGGCATATGTTGTGAAATGATAACTGCCATCAAGTGAATTAACATAACCATCACCTCACACAGGCTGACTTATTTCATTTAAGAAAATGATTCCCAGTTCCATCCACTTTCTATCAAATTTCATAATTCGTTATGACTGAATACAACTCCCTTCTGTACATGGACCACATATCCTTCATCCATTCATCTGCTCATGAATATTTAGGCTGGTTCCCTTTCTTAGCTGTATGAATGCAGTATCATTAAGTATGGATGTGCACATGATATGTAATATTGACATCATTCTATGGGTCTATACTCAGTAGTTTAGTATCACTGAGTCATGAGGTATTTCTATTTTTAGAGGTTTTATTTTCTTTTGGGTGTTTTTTTTTTTTTTTTTTTTTTTTTTTTGGTAAGGTTTCCCTTTAGTCCAGGATGACCCAGAGCTCACGCTACAGCCCAGACTGGTTCAAATTCACAACAATTCTCCTGTCTCACTTTCCCAAGTGCTGGAACTGAAGGTGTGCATCACCACACCTAGCTTACAGGGATTTTTTTCTTTTACTTATTTATTTATTTTAATTAGCATATGAAATATTAGGTTTCATTATGTTATTTTTTAAAAAATTTTGTTTTTATTATTTATTTATTTATTTATTTATTTGAGAGCAACAGACAGACAGAGAAAGAGGCAGAGAGAGAGAATGGGTGTGCCAGGGCCTCTGGCCACTGCAAACCAACTCCAGATGTGTGTGGCCCTTGTGTATTTGGCCACCGTGTGTCCTGGGAATCGAGCCTTGAAGCGAGATCTTTAGGATTCACAGGCAAGCGCTTAACCGCTAAGCCATCTCTCCAGCCCTCATTATGTTATTTTAAAATAAAATTTCTTGGGCTGAAGAGATGGCTTAGTGGTTAAGGCACATGCCTGTGAAACCTAAGGATACGGGTTCAGTTCTCCAGATCCCAAGTAAGCCAGATGCACATGGTGGCACATGCATCTGGAGTTCATTTGCAGTGGGTAGAGGCCCTGGTGTGCCCATTCTCTCTCTCTCTCTGTCTCTAATAAATAAATAAAAATAAAATCTTTAAAATAAAATTTCTTTCTGTTGATTTTCTTATTCCCTTCTTCCTTACCCTCTACCCTTTGTACACTTCCAATCTCAGTAACCACCTTTCCATTTTTATGTCACATGTGTTCTATGGGCCTTTCCCTTCTTCAACACCTCTTTTCTCTTCTTTCATGGTCCCCTTTCTAGCTTCATAGCCTATACGCACACTAATACCCTCACATTAAAAGCTAAGATGGGGGCTGGTGAGATGGCTTAGCAGTTAAGGCGGTTGCCTGCAAAGCCAAAGGACCCAGGTTTGGTTCCCCAGTACCCACGTTAGCCAGATGCCCAAGTTGGCACATGCGTCTAGAGTTCATTTTCGGAAGCTAGAGGCCTGGCGTGGCCATTCTCTCTCTCTCTCTCTCTCTCTCTCTCTCTCTCTCCATCTTTCTCTCTGACTCTCTCAAATAAATAAATTTGAATAAATAATTTTTTAGAAAAAGCTAAGATGTGGCTGTTAAGCACTTGTTAGCAGTTAAGATGTTAGCAGTTAAGGCACTTGCCTGCAAAGCCTAAGAACTCATGTTTGGATCTCTAGGTCCCACATAAGCCAGATGCACAGTGACACAAGTTGTACCTGTGCACAAGGGGACACATGTGTCTGGAGTTTGATTGCAGAGGCTGGAGGCTCCGGTGTGCCAATTTCCCCCCCCCCTTCTCTCTCTCTCAAAATAAATAATAATTAAAAGCTAAGATCCAGGCTGAGGAGATAACTCAGTTGATAAAATGCTTGACTTATGAGCACAATGACCAGAACTCACATAAAGATGCTGGGTGTGGAGCACACAGTTGTAATCTTAGCACTAGGAGGCTGACACAGGTAGATTCCTGGAGCTTGCTGGCCAGCTAGTCTAAGCTAACCAGCGAACTCATGGCCAATGAAAAACCCTGCCTCAAAAAGGAGGACAGAATTTCCGAGGAACCATACCTGTGGTTGTCCTCTACCTTCACACATACACACACACACACACACACACACACACACACACCCTACACATGTGCACACACATTTTAAAAATCTAAACTTTGCATATGAGACAGAACATATACTATTTGTCTGAGTTCTGGTCACCTGGCTTAATATAATAATTTCCAGATATATCAAGTTTTCTTTAAGTTTCATAATTTTATTTTTATTTATAGCTGAATAAGATTCCATCGTCTACATGTTGCACCGCACTTTCTTATGCCCTCACCTGCTAATAGACATCGAGACTGATTCCATTTCCTTGCTACTGTGACTATAGCAGCAAGAAACATGGATGTGCAAGTGTCTTTGTGGTAGGATGTGGAGTCCTTTGGGCATATTCCTGAGTGTTAGAGCCTTGCCATATGGTAGCTCTATTTTTATTTTTTTTTTTGAGAAACCTTTATGCTGATTTCCATAATGCTACACTAATTTACATCTCCACCAACAGCAAATAAGGGTTCTGTTTCCCACATCCTCACCAGCATATGTTGTCATTTGTTTTCTTGATGAAAGCCATTCTAACAGGGATGCGATGGATCTCAACATAGTTTTATTTTGCATTTTCCTGATGGCTAAGGATGTTGGACACTTTAAAAAGTACTTCCTGGCCATGTGTATTTCTTCTTTTGAGAACTATCTGCTCATTTCATCATTTCATTAGCCCATTTCATGATTGGAAGCTTTGAGGTGGAATTTTTGGTGGTTAATTTTTGCAATTCTTTGCATATTTTAAATATTAACTCTTGCTTGAATTATATAGCTAGCAAAGATTTTCTCTCTTTCTATTGGCTCTGCTGATAGTTTCCTTTATTGTATGGAAACTTTTAAATTTCATATAATCTCATTTATTATTTCTTAGGACTATTTCCTGTGCTATTTGAGTCTTGTTCAAAACATTCTTTGCTATTCCTTTATCTGGAAATGTTTTCCATATTATTCTCCTATAGCACCCTCAACTTTTTTTTTTCAGCTTTTCAAGGTAGGGTTTTGCTGTAGCCCAGGCTGACCTGGAATTCACTATGTAGTCTCAGGGTGGCCTTGAATGCATGGCAATCCTCCTACCTCTGCCTCCCAAGTGCTGGAATTAAAGGCGTGCACCACCACACCTGGCAACATTTTGTGTTTTAAATCAAGGTCTTTGATCCAGTTTGAATTGATTTTTGTTCAAGGTAGGAGATGTAGTTTTTATTTTGGTCTTCTGCAGGTGAATATTCAGTTTTGAGATATGTCTTATTTATTCTACATTTTTCCAGGGTCATGAAAACATGTTGAACTTTGTCAAATTAATTTTCTTCATCTAACAAAATGATCATGTGAATTATGTCATTAAATTTCTTTATATGGTATTTTGCATTTATTGACTTGTAGATGTTGAAACAACCTTGACTTCTTGGGTGAATCCTGTTTGGTCATGATATGCAGCTGTGTTAATGTGTTCTTGAATTCTGTTAGCAAGTATTTTTTGAGAATGTTTGACTTTGTTTATCAGAGAAATTGGTTTTATTTTTTTGTTGTATCTTTACTTTTAATATTTGGGTAATACTGGCTTCATAGAATGAGTTTGGTAGTGTTCTTTCCCTGTCTATTTTATGGAACAATTGAGAAGTATTAGTATTATATTGCTCTTAAAAGTTTGACAGAGGGCTAGAGAGATGGCTTAGTAGTTATCTAGATGCTTGCCTACAAAGCCTAAGGACCATGTTGGACTTTCCAGATCCCATGTAAGCCAGATGCACAAAGGTGAGGCAAGTGCAGGGTCACACATGCCCACTAGGTGAGGCAAGTGTCTGGAGTTCGATTGCAGTGGCTGAGGCTCTGGTGCACCAATTCTCTCTCTCTCTAAAACAAAAAAAAAGTTTGGTAGAATCCAGAAATGAATCAAGCTGTTCTGGGCTTTTCTTTGTGAGGAGACTTTAATTTGTGCTTCAATCTCTTTGCTTGTTATAAGTGTGTGCTAGATGATCTTTGATGTGGAATATTATTTTCCTATTGTATAGATGTGGAAACTGAGACTCAGGATGGTAGTGTTGAGAGAGGCAGAGCTGAGTTCATGTCTGAGTCTCTGAGTATGACAGGACTTTTCATTTGATTGACAGACTCTGAAGCCCTTTATTAGGCAAAGTTTATGTACTCTTCTTTCCACATCCTTACAGTGTGAACAGGGAAGTAACATCCATGATATCCCAGACAAAGGAGGGGGAAAGTGCCCAGGCTATGTGGCAGGAAGTAGCTGAGCATTCCAGAGTCTTAGAGTATGCTGTATGGCCAGAGAGCCTTCTCCCAAAGAGGGAGCCATTTACATCCACTTCTGAAACAGACAGCCAGTGCTCAGGGAGCAGGGGTTTCTCTAGTCTCCATGTTGCACTGAACAGTGCTGGCTACAACCTGTGAATAATTTATGCCCATTTCCATTAAGATCAATATCAACAACTTCATGAGGCCCCAGGACAACTCAGAAGCCCAGCTCAGCTCTTAAGACTGAGCGGAGCCTGTGCCGAGGCCCCTGCCTATGGTCTTCTCGTATCACTGCCAGCTGCCAGCCTCACCCTCAGCCAGACTCCACACTGGCAGCTCTTCCCACACCTCCAGGTCTCTGATCCCATTACTCTCATTGAGAAAACAGCCTCCCCCATGCCCCGCCCGCTCCGACACCACCTAGCCCTTCAACATGAAATTCCAGGGGCCCCTCTTCCACTTTCTTCGACCTGCCCAACCTCTTTACTTGGAAAATCCAACATTCAAGTTTCCATTCAAATGACACTTCCTTAAAGAAGGCTTCCTCTGACCATCCCAGCTATTATGAACTGCATGTTTGTGCCCCTCCCCCAACAATTCACACATTGAAATCCTAACACCCCTAATATTGAAATAGCAGAAGGTGGAATGTGGGCTGGAGGGATGGCTCAGTGATTAAAGGCACTTGCTTGAAAAACCTGCTGGCCTGGGTTTGATTCCCTAGTACTCACATAAAGCTAGGCTCACAAAGTGATCCATATATCTAGAGTTCATTTGTGGCAGACCCTGGTATGTCATCTTCTCTCTCTCTCTCTCTCTGTCTGTCTGTCTCTCTCTCTCTCCAAATAAATACATAAAACAGGTAGAAGAATAATGGTGTGGGACAACTGACATTCCTATCAGGCCACTGCAAGTGAGTGCCCCCCCACTGCATGCAAGTGCATGGGGGTGCTGCAAAGGCACATACAAGTGCATATACCACACACACACACACACACATACACACAAGCAAAAAGTAAAAGAAGAGGAAATTTGGATAAGCATACAAAGAAACATCATGGGTATGCATGCATGCAAGCACTATATGAAGACCCAGGGAGACAGTGACCTTCTACAAGCCAAAGAGACATACCCGAGAAGAAACCAACCCTGCCTATACCCCAACCTTGGACTCCCAGCCCCCAGAAGTTTGACGCAATACTTAAGGCACCCAGATGTGATACCCTACCACTGGAAGCCTGGGTCCCGGGCTTGTGTGTGTTTCTGTCAGAGGTCTAGCATGCGCTGGAAGAAAGAAGAGGAGAGGAGAAGAGGGGAGGCAGGCACACCTGAGCTTGTGACCTTGAGCATGACCTTTTTGTTTCTGAGCCTTCGTGTTCTCATCTCCAGAGAGGGAATAAGGACTTCACTTGGACTGAGAGGATTAACTAAGGGGTGGTAAATACTGTGGGCTTCGACCTGCTCATCATGCCAAATGTGGAGGTCCATGATCCTGTTGTGGGTTCCACAGGCAGGGAAGGGAAGGAGCATCGTGAGGTGCAGGAAACTTCAAAAATGCTCCCTGGATGCTGTAAGAATACAACATGCTTATAGGTTTTATCTATGTTTGCCCCTGTATGTATACATCGTTGCAGACATTACAAGATAAGCTCACAAAACTGTAACCAAAAGTAAACAGTAAAAAGAGAGGGGAGGGGTGGACAAAAGATACACACAAGCAGAAGGAAGAAAAATACGAGGGGAGGGAGGGTAGTTGGAAGGAAAAGGAAGGGGAGGTAGGAAGAGGGATGAGAATCAATAAAAACAAAGTGTATTTGAAAATGCCATAAATGAATATTTTTAAAAGAATTCTTCCTGATTAACCCCCCCCACACACACACACCCACACACAGAATCTAGCCTGCTTTATTCAACAAGATGTCCACCCTCGACACACATTGTTCAGGGAAAGCCTGCTCTTTGCTCTGTCTACTCTCACATAAGAGCTCAACAGATATTTAAAATTTTTTTTAATTTTATTTTTATTTGAGAGCAGCAGACAGAGAGAGAAAGAGGCAGATAGAGAAAGACAGAGAATGGGTGCGCCAGGGCCTCCAGCCACTGCAAATGAACTCCAGATGCGTGTGCCCCCTTGTGCATCTGGCTAACGTGGGTGTTGGGGAATCGAGCCTCGAACCGGGGTCCTTAGGCTTCACAGGCAAGCGCTTAACCGCTAAGCCACCTCTCCAGCCCTCAACAGATATTTTAAACCAGTCATAACAAAAGTGGCCAGATGCCCAAACCCCTATGTCATTTGTTTCCATTACCTGTACTCTGCTGATTCACGTCTAGCCTGACATCCTGCCGAGGCCGTGTTGGCCGAGCCCCGTTGTTTGTATTGGTAGCACGCTGTCTAACGCACTTCGGGTCTGCGTATTTACCAATGCAGAAACCAGCTTGCTTTTACGCTCTCTGACAGTGGTATCTCATATCACCCCACATCGCATTCCCCTGCCTCCACAGCTGCGCCTTTTTCACCCAACCAACACTGACAGATGAACGCTTGTTGATAAGCAACTTCCTATCTGGCTAGAAAGGAGAGATTACTTTGTGGTATTTATGTGCATTCTAAGAATAGACATCTTAACAGTGCCCAGGGCTGCCTTGGATTATTCATGCCCACGACAAACAAGGGCCAACTCCTTCAGGTAAGAGAGAACATTTGGTCTGACTCCAGTGCCCCTCTGGGAATGTTGTAACAAGACTCCACCATCCCTCCCCAGCAATGCCGGCACCTCGGATGGAAAAAAAATCTTCTCTAGGAAAATGACATTTGGTACTGGACACACATTTGCCTCCAGTCCTTCTGCTGTCCAGGCTCATTTACTGGGGTTCATAATAAATGACCCTGCTGGCTGGAGACAGAGGTCAGGCCTGGGCCATTCACTATGGAACTTCTCTAAAGTGCCTATTGCTACCAATTCCAAGCACCCTCAAAATTTCTTGCACCTTCCACATAATCTTTTAAGTGTCCAAAACAGGTTTTTCAATACACATTTCCCCAAAGAAATGTTGATGTGCTTATTCTAGTCTCCCTTTTCTTCTGTGTCAGGATATACTGTCTGATGTGGTAAGCAAAAATACTCTGACAGGATAAGACATTTCTTTTCTTTTCTTTCTTGAGGTAGGGTCTCACTCTAGCTCAGGATGACCTGAAATTCACTCTGTAGTCTCAAGATGGCCTTGAACTCATGAAAAGAAGAGAAGGAATTTGTCATGTGGACTGTTCCAGGCCTACATAAAACCCCACCTCCACCATTTCTAACTCTGCCCCAATGAAATGTGCCCAAATTAGGAACTAATACACACAGAGAGCCACCCCATCTTGACTCTCTCTAGAATGGTTGGAAAAGAAGATTTGCTCTTACCATTTTATTTGTTGCCTCCACATTAATCAGTCTCAGTTGGTGGGTAGACCCAAGGAAGACGTAGAAGTGGCCCTGGTTCCTCCATCTATCTCCTCCCGGGAGCTAATAAAATGTCCATTGCCTCCAGTGCACAGCTGGTGAACTTAGAGTTAAAAGGATGTCACCCCAAACACTTTTTAAAAAAGTAGTTTAATTTCCAGAACTCTTGGAGGAAATAATGACAATACGCCTCACTGTTGTGGCAATATGTTTATTTAAAGGCCGTTTCTGAGGAGAGGTGGGAAGGGTTAGGGGCAGGACTGCCAGGCTCCAGCCTCATGGGGACCCGGTGGCTGGTTTGCTTGATGGGTGCTGCTCCAGGTCCTCAACAGCTGTAGCAGGAATAGAACCACGAGGCGGCTCTATGTCCTTGTCACAGACGACAAGTAGGAGGGGACTGGCGGGGGTAACCTCCTCACTGGAGCCCCCATCCATTCCAGCCTTCGTGCCCTTGCCCCTGGTGGCAGGCAGTTGGGCTAGACACAGAGCACGGAGCACAGGCTGGGAACATGTGTCTAATTCCTCTTCCGCCAAGGCCACCCCACAACCCTGCATTTCTTTTTGACACCACCTGAACAGGAGGGGGGCTGCTTTCCTCGGCACCGGTAGGACTGAAAACACACATGTGAACAAAGCAATAGGTCTCCAAAGAAAATGATATTTCAGACCATCTCTCAGTCAAAAAAATGCACCATTAATATACACCCCTCCAAAAAAATGGTTTTCCATAAAGCAAGACATTTTTGTAAAATAGCACTGATGTTTTTTAATGGGGGGATTTTAATTAAAATCTGTATTTCTGATTGTGGTTGCAAAACAGGTTTCACCACAAAGGGAGTAAGAGCTTATTCTATTTTAAAAAATTTTTAATTGACAACATCCATAGATATAGAAAATATATCCTGGTCATAATCTCCTCCCAGAACCCTCACTTGACCCCCTCAGCTGGCCTTCCTCCACTGAACCCCTGCTTCTTTACAACTAGTCACTTTTCCATTTGATGCCATCATGGTGATTTTTGCCCTCGTATGATACAGGTCTTGTGTAGGTAGCAACAGTCACTAACGAGGTCATGAATGCAATGGCCACTTTGTGTCTGGAAGACAGTACTTCAAAACGCTCCTCCCCATCCTTTGACTCTTACATTCTTTCTCTCACCTTTTCCACAATAGCTGCTGAGTCTTGGAGGGTGTGATAGAGATGTCTCACATAGTGCTGAACACACTACTCTACTGTCTTTTCTCAGCAATTCAGTGAGTTTGGGATCACTCCTTGGTGAGTTGTGAATCACTCCGGTGATCACTGTCATCTGAAAAGAGAAGCTTCTCTAACCAAAAGTGAGAGTAGCATTACATGGGCATAAACTCAAACGTTTAGAGGGTAGTTTGGTGGACATAAAACAGCCATTCAGGCAAACAACAGAAGTAGCTCCCTCCGCCCTCCACTAGGGCTTATGACCTTCCCAGAAATGGGCTTTTGACTGGGTTTTTGGTACCAGTCATGAATTCTTCTCCTGGAGTGTAGTTCTAATGAGATAGTTTATTCTTAAGTTAAATATAAGTGACCATGGCTAGGGAACATTGATTCAGGTTATACTAAACAACATACTTAGAGTGAAAACAGTTTCTTGCATATTTTTATAGTTACAGAACAAAAGAAAGTCCTAAGTCAAGAGGCTTTTCAAATACACTGGCTGACCACCAGGTAGGTGGGTTACAGCAAAGCACTGTATGTTCATGTGTGTTTCTGGGAACCTCCCATGATTCCCCAATTTACTGAAAGCTGTCATGCCCACGGCTATGGCTTATTGCAGGTTAAAATTAGCCCAGGGAAGAACTGAAAAAGTAGGGTAAAGATCAGGGGAATTCCAAGGGCTGGCTTATGATTTTTCCTTCCCCAGTGGTGTCTTGTGGGCAGCAAATATGTTTTCTAGGAGTTCTGTGTGACAACACACATGGGGTATTGCCATCCAGGGAAGCTCAGTGAAATCTGGTATTCTGAGTTTGAGACTCGGTGACCTAGACATGGCTGACCGCTGGAGTCGTGGATAACTTTAGGCTCTAGCTCTTTCCAAGGCAGAGCTGATATGGTATAGTAGAAAGCCTCCCCACCCCACCCCCACGCACACATTCATATATCACATTGTCAGGATATACTGTCTGATGTGGTAAGCAAAAATACTCTGACAGGATAAGACATTTCTTTCTTTTCCTTCTTGAGGTAGGGTCTCACTCTAGCTCAGGATGACCTGAAATTCACTCTGTAGTCTCAGGATGGCCTTGAACTCATTGTGATCCTCCTACCTCTGCCTCCCAAGTGCTGGGAGGCATGCAGCACCATGCCTGGCTGGGATAAAACATTTCAAAGACAGGTGCTGACAGGAGTCAAGAGAACAAAGGGATAAATTCCTTTATTGCAAAATAAAACATCTGGGGCTGGAGAGATGGCTCAGCAGTTAAGGCACTTGCTTTCAAAGCCTAACAACCTGAGTTCAATTCCCCAGTACCCACATAAAGACAGATGTACAAGTAAGCACATGTGTCAAATTCATTTACAGAGGCTAGAGACTCTGAGGTGCCCATTCTCTCTCTCCTCTCTCTTACTTTCTCTTCTCTTCTCTTCTCTTCTCTTCTCTTCTCTTCTCTTCTCTTCTCTTCCCTTCCCTTCCCTTCCCTCCCCTCCCCTCCCCTCCCCTCCCCTCCCCACCCCTCCCCTCCCTTCCCCTCCCCCCTCTCTCTCTTGTAAGATGGTACACACATTTAATCCCAACACTCAGGTGGCAGAGGTAGGAAGATCACTGAGTTTGAGGCCAGCCTAAGACTATATAGTGAATTACAGGTCAGCCTGGACTAGAACAAGACCCTACCTCAAAGAAAAAATAAGATAAAATAAAACATCTTTCACTACTGAAATGTAGGGCAGAACTAGGGAGGAAGAAGGCTAGAAAGATGAATTGGAGTGAGATGGCACAGGACCTGGCAAAATTGTGGGCTTCAGGAAGGAAAGAAAATGTTCTTCTGTGGAGAATCATTTTTTTCTGTATGAGTTCCTTTGATCCTCAAATGATCTGTTAAAGCGTGTAGCAGTTAGCTTCTCCTTGCTGGAACAAAACACCTGACCAGAAGTAGCCCATGGGAGAAAAGGGCTCATTTCTACCCACAGCACAGAGAGGAAGCCTTATCATGGCAGGAAAAGCATGGCAGAACAGGCATCCAAGGTACCACATCTTGTCATGTCAGCTAGGAGGAAACAGCCAGAGAGAACGTCTGTCACTGGCCAGTTGGGCTGGACCAATAAACTCCTCCAGCAAGGCTCCACCTCCCAAAGGCTCCACAATTCTCCCAAACTGCTGCCTGCTGAGAACAAAGAATTCAATCACATGAGGCTATGGGAGTCGTTTTACATTCAAACCACCACAGAGGCATTTTAAGTTTCCCGTTCTGTCCTAGTTCTAACCCTGGGTACAAGGTTGTCCTCAGCCTAAAACAATCCAAAGTAATAGATTTTTTTAAACAAAAAATCATTAGTTTGATTTCTGATGAAATTGTTGCTTCAGGTAAGTTTCATCAAAGAATCCTGGAACTATTAAGTGAAATGCACTTCATAGCACTTCAGAATGTATAAGCCACACCAAGGGCACTGAGAAAATGGTAGGGAGGAGCCGGGCGTGGTGGCGCACGCCTTTAATCCCAGCACTCGGGAGGCAGAGGTAGGAGGATCGCCGTGAGTTCAAGGCTACCCTGAGACTCCATAGTGAATTCCAGGTCAGCCTGGGCTAGAGTGAGACCCTACCTCGAAAAACCAAAAAAAAAAAAAAAAAAAAAAAAAATAAGAAAAAAGAAAATGGTAGGGAGGAAAATAAAGACCTTTACAATGAAGGGCTCTGACACTGTCCCCTTAGCTACATTAATAACCAGACAACACAAATGGCTGGACATTAAGGATCATACTATTTCCAGTGAAATAGTCTTACCAAACATGCCTAACCCAAATCCAATTACAAAACCTTCATGCTTAATATCAAATTTAGGATGAAAGCAAGGAGAATCCTAGAATGAGAAAAAGTCTGACAATCTCCAAAAACTTTGTGTCATTTTGAAAACATGGGGGGTAAGTTCAGTGGTGGTTAATAACTTAATGTGTTTGTGATTAAATCTCATAACTCATCCCCAGCTAGTGGAGGCGGGGCGCTTTGGGAGGTGGAGCCTTGCTGGAGGAGGTGTGTCACTGGGGGAGGACCTCGACGTTGATTAGCCCAGCCCTATTATGTGTTCACTTGCTCAGTTCACTCTTGCTGCTTCCTCCCAGCTGATGTGACAAAGTGTGATGGTGCTGGTTGTCTGCTCTGCCGCGTGGTCCCCATCATGATGAAACTCCCCCTCATAACCTTTTCTTTCCATAAGATGCTTCTGGTCAGGTGTTTTGTCCCAGCAATGAGGTCACTGCTGCACGTTCTAAGATAAAAGATACTAATTGAACAATAGTGTGAAGACTGATCAGTTCCTGATCCAAGAAAGGGGAGACTTTGGGGGACAATGGAGATTGGGTCTTGGATGCTGTAAGGAAATGAACATTAAGACTATAGCTGAACCACTCTGAGTTTGTCCATTTTCATATGATCTTGGGAGTTCAGTAGGGTCAGCTCTGGTGAGTCACTGGAAAGGAAGAGAATAAGCTTTAATTTTCCAAATGTAATAATTATGTCATAATTACATCAGATGAAGTCCTTATTTTTAGGAGCAACATAAGGAGACATTTCTGGGAAAAGTGGCCTAATGTCTGCAACTGGCTTTCAAGTGGTTCATACATATAAAGACGGTATGACAAAATGTTATTTTTAATGTAGGCATCCAGTGTGCTGATGATTGTTGTAAAGTCATCTGTCCTATATGCTTGAAGACTTGCAGAGTAAAAAGTTGGGAGAGAAATAAAATCAAATATTCAGATACATACTGTGTCTCATCTGCCTACAGCCATCTTCTTCAGTAGGCTGTTGGACCAGGCCAGGGCATCATTTAAAACCCATCATTGTTCCCATACTCCACTGATGAAATAGGGCAGTCCACTTCTGGGTATCTTGTCTATATGAAAACATGTCTCCTTGTGTTAGCCAGCTTTCTAGCACCACAACAAACACCTGGAATAAGTCTACTTGCAAAGAAGAAAAGCTCATTTTACCTCACAGTTTTTGAGTTTCAGTCGATCATGATTGATGGACCTCGTTGCTTTGGGCCTGTGGTGACACAGCACATCATGGTACACATGGGTGGCAGAGCAAAACCAATCACTGTATGACCAAGTTGCAATAAATAAATAATAGATAAGAATGACAGAGTCCCACAATCCCTTTGAGGACCTCTCACTAAGCCCCATGTGTTAAAGGTTCCACCACATTTGACTCCTAGGAACAAACATTTAATACAGGTGTCTGTGGGGAGCATATTAGACTCACACTGTAACAATCCTCTTTTTGCTTTCTAACCATGAAACTCATGAGGAATTTAAATAGCCTACTAGAGAGTTTGTGTCTTTTTTTCCCCTTTGTCATTAGATACAGATGAGATCGAACCCAAATGACACTACAAAAACAGACTATTGGACAGATTACTAATTAGACCCAATGAGTCAATGAAAAGTTATAGCTTAAATGAAAAAGCAAAGGTTTATTCGCCATCCATAAGAGCTAAGGAGAAACTCTCTTTCTTTCTGCTGGACATTAATGAAGAAGGCTGATGTTTCTAGCCACCTTCTAGTCACAATGGCTGTGAGGAAGTTCACCTGGGGATAGCTGTCCTAGAAAAGAGGCTGACAGATGGAACTTCCTTGGGTTCAGGCCATCAGTGGATCCCTGGATCTCTCCTGTGGAGACTAGTGAACTCTGGACTGTTTAACTGAAGGACCCAGGGCACTTCTGAGACAGGTTAGTTGGGATATTTTGCTTCTTGTCACATAAACAGTCCAAACCAAGACAACAGGCAAATGGCCTTGCCCGGCATTGTTCTAGAAAGTCACTGTGTACATAGCAGAGATTGTTCTGAGGTTGTCCTTAAATGACAGTATTTCAGAGTCCTTGCTTATTATGTCCTACTTTCATATGTCCCTGCAAGTACACACTTCTTTTTTAAAAATATATTAATTGTGAATTTTGCTATGTGAACAAATTGCATTTCCCTCACCTTATCCTCTTATACACCTCTTCCCTGCTCCCATTCCATCGAGGGTCTTTCTTCTAAAGTGACTCCCTTCCATTTTTTGGTAGAGTTTTCTCGAAGCTATACTCAAATCAGAATTTAAATCAGGGACGTGAGAGGTTTCTGCCTTTGTTATTATTGGCATAACAAAGTACCATTGATCAAATTATTTACAAAGATCAGAAATTTATTTCTCACAGTTCTGGACTCAGGGAAGTCCAAACATCAAGGGTGGCCACATCTGCTAAGGGCCTCACTGCTGCCAATACCCCACGGTGAAAGGCACAAGGGCAAAAGAGTGTGAGAGAGCAAGGTGGAACTGACCTGTGCTTTTGGATAGCCTACGCTTAAGACAGCTAACCCAGAACTCTCTTACATGAAATATGGCCTGATTAGAAAGACTCAAAAACACCTCCAGAAAGAGAATGTAAATATTCTGAAAAAGGACAGCTCTGTTTTTCTACAAGCCTGAATATGAGGTTTCGTAAGTTGGAATGGTCAAGACAGAAATGACAACATCCTTCTAAAGCCCCTGCATTGCCTCCTACAGACACAGGAACAAACATGGCTGTCAGGCTCCTTGGTCACATTTCATCAGAGACCCCAACTCTACACAGCATTTCCCTTACTCTGGGTCTCCAGGCGCTGCCAGAATACGTTGCCATATCTTGGTTTTAAAACGCTACTGATTTTTGCATCTTACTGACATGCCAAGGAAATACTGGTGTTTGAGAGAGATTACATTTTTAAACCACATTTCTTATGCTAGAGATACAAAATCCATCACATTGAAGAGTGTAAAGAAAATCAGAAGGGAAAAATATCCTTTATATCCGGCCCAACTGAAAGGATTATTTACGCATGTGAGTTCCTGTACGCTGTGCCGTGTGTGGGCATGGTTCTTCTGAAGTTGTCATCTCAGAACACTCAACATAAATGGTCAGGGAACATGCGTGTCATAGGCACCTTTCACTGTATATCACGGTCCTTAGGCATCATTTCAGGAGGACTAAAAAGCAAACATAAATTAATAATATATTTGCTTTGGGATCCAAGAGCTTCTAGTCCTAACTAGCTGCCATTGCTGACACATCTTAGCGGGCATCCTCATCGGGAGAAGGGGTAAGACATTGGTGGGTGTGGTGCAAAAAGAAGATAATGCTTAAGAGGTGGAGCACTTACGTTGTTCTCGTTGCTGGGATAAAACACGCAACCAGAAGCCATTTATGACAGGAACAGGTCTACTGCAGGCTTACAGTTTAGAGAGAAAGTTTCCTCGTGGTGCGGAAAGCATGACGGGCCTGGGCAGTGGCTGAACATCACATCTTGTCACATCAGCTGGGAGGTAGCAGTAAGTGAGTGTGGCGGTTTGGTTCCGGGGTCCCCCATAAACATAGGTGTTCTGAATGCTAGGTTCACAGCTGATGGATATTTGGTAATTAATGCCTCGTGGAGGGAGTGTGTTGTTGGGGGCAGGCTTATGGGTTTTATAGCCAGTTTCCCCTTGCCAGTGTTTGGCACACTCTCCTGTTGCTACTGTCCACCTTATGTTGGCCAGGGGGTGATGTCCACCCTCTGCTCATGCCGTCATTTTTCCCTGCCATTGTGGAGCTTCCCCTCGAGCCTGTAAGCCAAAATAGATCTCTTTTTCCCAGAAGCTGCTCTTGGTTGGGTGATTTCTACCAGCAATGTGAACCAGACTGCAACAGTGAGCTAGCTCTGAACACCCAGTGGGCTGGACTAATAAACCTCAAAGCCCACCCCCAATGACACACCTCCTCTGGCAAGGCTCCACTTCGCAAAAGTTCCACTAGCCGGAGACTGAGTGTGAGGCTTAATCACAAATATATGAAGTGATGGGGGACATTCCACAAGAGCTGCCTCACTCAGTCTGGAGTCAAATACCAACTAGTATGATGACAGCCACTATCGTTAATGGGCTACTAACTCTAATATTGCTATAAGAGTAGGCGCCCTTGAGAGAAATCACCAGTGAAGATACTCAACAGTGGACACTAAAGGCCTTATATTTAGCCAGCCAGGCCAAATGCGCCAACTTGTGCAATAGTGGCACATCTGTCATGGTGGAAACCAATTGCCTTCTAATTAGACTGGAGGCCTGCTCCATGGGAGGGAATACATCTCTGATACTGAAAACCTACAACAGGGGTAGTCATGAGCCCTAGGGGTATAACATCTGCTGCTGTCTGGCTAAATGTATATGCTATGCTTATCAAACTGCCCAGTAAGCACTTCTCATAATGTTTATACCCTTATATTAATGCTGCTCTCAGTTTTGGTAGAGAACCTTCTCTTTTCAGATGGCAGTGACCTTGGGATGACTCAGAAGGCATCATGGTGCTGGGAAGAAGTGATAGGAGTGCTCAATACTGCAATATCTCTATCACACCTTCCAAGGCTCAGGGTCCATTGCAGAAGAGGTGGTGGAAAGAATGTAAGAGCCAAAGGAAGGGTAGGACTCCTTACAACGTGCTCCTCTAGACACAAAATGGCCTGGATATCCATGACCTCACAGTGCCTGACACTACCTACACAAGACCATCATAATAGGAGGAAAAGACCATGACATCGTAATAAAAGAGAGACTGATTGAGAAGGGGAGGAGTATGATGGAGAGTGGAGTTTCAAAGGGGAAAGTGGGGGAAGGGATGGCATTACCATGGGATATTGCTTACAATCATGGAAGTTGTTAATAAAAAGTAAATTAATTTAAAAAAGAATAGGCTCCCTCATAATATTTATAAGATTAAGATATGCAGAATATGATATGAAAAATTAACTATATGCACTCATATTGGTCAAAAACAATGCTATGCACATTTTTATGTTTTGCCTTCTACCATTTTTCTATGCAAATACATGTAGGTATATATAAAGACATGTTTCAAAAATAGGACCCTTATCATAATGTTGTATTTTGTAGGTGAGCTCTGTACATGAGGATTTATGAAGATAATGCGTTAGGTTCGTAACACCCAAACCCTAAGCCACGTATAAAACGTGTGAGCCTGTGTAAGAGTTACCCAGGGACTGGAATTCTGATTCCCTTTGTGAATGGAAGCCAGCCATATGTTCAGCATCTCTAAGAAAGAAACTGTGCTTACCCCCTTCACAGAAGACTGCTGATATATAAACTTTCTTTCTCTTCCCACTAATCAATTTGTAAAATCATGCAGAGGGGTCAGACTAAAGGAGTGTTTCTCTTCACCTCTGTTCAGGTCTAACAGTCATCTTGCTTGCTTCTTGCATTTTGCGGTTTGTTTCGATGTTCTCCCTGTCTGTAACCAATCTACTTGGAGGCACACCCCTCTGCTGTGTCCTTTAGTATTCATTCACCTCTGCTCTTCCCATGCCCAGGGCTCCTTAGGGACCACTGCTTTTGTTTCTTTTAGGGAGTTTTGCTTTCTCAAAGCCATCTGGAGTCTGCCCTGATATGCCACTCTACTTACCTAGACCTACAGGCAATTCACCATCCAACTTAGAAACCTCCACTGGAAACCTGAGAGGGAGGGCCACGCTCCACATCCTTCACAGAGAAGACTGATTTCCTAATATAGGTCCCAGGTGAAATCAGGTTACCCCTGGGCATCTGGTCCCATCCAAATAAAAATGGTATGCAATAAGGACAGCCTCAGCACTGGATCCCACACAAAAGGAACTATGTCCAACTATGAAGGCATTGGAAATCAAGGTGATATGTATTCCAATATTTACCGAGGGGGAAGTACCATGGCACAAGCCCCAGAAAGATTTCTCTTAGTGTGTGTGTGTGTGTGTGTGTGTGTGTGTGTGTGTTTGAGGTAGGGTCTCGCTCTAGCTCAGGCTGACCTGGAATTCACCATGTAGTCTCAGGGTGGCCTTGAACTCACAGCAATCCTCCTTCCTCTGCCTCCCGAGTCCTGGGATTAAAGGCGTGCACCACCACGCCCGGCTCTTTTAAAATATTTTTATCCACTATTCTCTCCAAAATCCATTACTCCCAGCACCTTACAGTTACCACTAGCTCCAGGCTCATGAGCCAAGGCATGGGTGTGGGATTCTGCATCTATAGAATGGACAAGACAACCTTCTTCCTTTCTGCCCACTTCCTCCAAAGTGTCTCCATCCCACACTGCCAAGGTACTCACCCACTCGCATGTCAAGTGTTTTGTTTTGTTTTCCAAGTATCTGGGTGCTCTTACTGATATGTCCAAGCCATTTACTATCACTAGTATCCACAGAAAAACATAAAAATGTATGAAAATCAAGTATAATAAAGAAACAGACAATAATGAAATGGGGGGGGCAGAAATGAGAAACTGAATAGAAGGTCAACAGATAAATTGAAGAAATTGTCCCCATTATAAAACAAAAAAGTGAATCAAAAGTATATAATGGGCTGGAGAGATGGCTTGGCAGTTAATCCTTTGCCTGTGAAGCCTAAGGACCCCGGTTCAAGGCTCATTCCCCCAGGACCCATGTTAGCCAGATGCACAAGGGGGTGCATGCGTCTGGAGTTGGTTTGCAGTGGCTGGAGGCCCTGGTGCGCCCATTCTCTCTCTCTCTATCTGCCTCTTTCTCTCTGTCTGTCACTCTCAAATTAATAATTTTTTTTAAAGTATATAATAAGAGGGCTGGAGGGATGGCTTAGCGGTTAAGGCATTTACCTGCAAAGCCAAAGGACCCAGGTTCGATTCCACAGGACCCACGTTAACCAGATGCACAAGGGGGCGCATGCGTCTGGAGTTCGTTTGCAGTGGCTGGAGGCCCTGGTTCACCCATTCTTTCTCTCTCTTCCCCTCTCTCTCTCATTCATATAAATAAATAAATAAAAATAAAAATTTTTTAAGTATATAGTAAGAGACTGGGAAGATGGCTCAGCAGTTAAAAGCACTTGTTTGCAAAGCCTGCCAGCCTCGGTTCAATTCTCCAACACCACATAAAGCCAGATGCAAAAAGTGGCACAAGCACCTGGTGTTCACTTACAGCAAGACCCTGACATGTGTGTATGTGCACATACACACACTCAAATAAATAAAAATACTTTAATTACATAGTAAGCAAGACTCATAATAAATAAGGGACCAAGATGAAGAATCCAATGTTCAAATAATGGAAAGAGAAAGAATTTTCAGAATAATTTAAAAAATTTTTCCATATGGACAGGAGAGTGCAGATTGAAAGAACCCAACCTGTTCCCAACATAGTGGATAGAAGTAGTCTAACACCAAAATAAATAAATGTGACATTTTAGAGCACTGGAGGGGGGAAAAAAATCACTCTCAAGCTTCCAGTGAGATAAATATCACATCTAAGAGATCAGGTATAAGAACTGCTTTGGACTTTGTATCTGAAAGCTAGGAGGCAGTGGCAAATTCCTTGTGAGCAGATAAAAGTTTCAGAGCAGGAGGCCAGAGCCAGCCAAGTCGCTAATGAGACACGAGTGAAGATGAAAGATACTCGCAGAATGCAAGACCTCAGCACCACCGCTTCCGTCTCAGGAGGCTGCTTCGATGTATTCTGTTTCAAAAGGGGTGTTGTCAGTCAAGAAACAGGATGACTGGGTGCAAGAAATGAGAGAAGCCTCGGAGAAAAATCCCCAAGACAATAGAAGGCATAGGGTAATGTACACCCATGTGAGACACCCGGCCGGAGTACAAGAAGTCAGAAGTTCCAGAAATATTGAGTCAGGAAACCTGAGGATGAGATGATGTAAGCAAATTTCCTAAGCTAGCAAAGTTTAAGCTTAAGGTACAGGTAACTACACTGAAAAATAAATAAGCAAAAATAATCACCTTTATAGGAGAAACTTTTTTTTTTTTTGCTTGCATGTTACATCACTCAGCCAGAAAAAAAAAAAAAGTTCATAAAGTCAATATGTAGTTTGCTTAGATTTTATTTGAAATGGAAAAGGAGATATAGAAATGTGTTCAGCACAAATGAATGGAATAAATCTAAATTTATAAAAGGGTAAAAGAGAGTCGGGCGTGGTGGCGCACGCCTTTAATCCCAGCACTGGGAGGCAGAGGTAGGAGGATCACCGTGAGTTCGGGGCCACCCTGAGACTCCATAATGAATTCCAGGTCAGCCTGGGCTAGAGTGAGACCCTACCTTAAAAAAACAAAAAAAGGGGGGTGGGTAAAAGCAAAACGGATGTGGCAGTGTGCCTGTAACCCCAGCAGTCAAGAGGCCGAGGCCAGAGGACAGTCACTCAGGAGCGAGCATAGGCTAAATAGTAAGTTCCAGGCCAGCTTTAGCTAGATGGCTAGACTTTAATTAGCAATAAAGGGCCTCAGCACGTGCCTCTGAACTGCACCGAGTGCCCAGTCAGTCTTGAAGTCAGAGGCCATGCCCTCACCAACCCCATGCTGACACCAAACTGTGGAAAATAGCTACCCACTCCTCAGGTCAGAGGCTGCGTTCCTGCCGACCTCAGAACTTCACATCACCCCAACTGCTTTTGAACCAGGCTAGTGCCCACCCCCTCCTCAGGTCAGAGGCAGTTTGCTCCCACTGACCCCCACACCCACCTCCACCGAGGCCTCCAAGCCACGTGGAATGCCCATCCATTTGTGAGGTTGAGGGCAACACCCCTGCCAAGCCCAGCCCCCCACCTTCCTCCTTGTTTGCAACTGCAAACTCTGTGCCTATCTGTCCACTTGTGAGACCAGAGGGAATCACACGGCCAGTCCTGGAAACCAGCCTCACTTCCACCGCCATGGAACCCTGCGGAGTACTTACTGGCTCATGGTCAGAGGCTGCTCTGCCCCCAACCCCAGCACATCCCCTGCTGAGCCACACTGCTCATGAGGTCAGAGGGCACCTGCACCTACTTAGGATTGGATTAACTCAGGCACCCCACTGACAAATGAGCACTGGCTCAATAACTGAACATCAAACATCACCTCGTCCATGGGAGACCAGCTAAGCCAGGTTTCACAATCAGCATGGTTTCCATCATCCACTCAAGGCAAAGTGCCAGAAACTCAGGCCAGAAGACGGTAGCCAATGAGCTACCAACTCCAGATACACAAGGCCCATGGCAAAAACGCAGGTAACATAAAAAAGCAAGAGCAACGTGTCTTCTCTAAAAATCACCAATCTGATAAAAATGGTCCCCAAGAAAAACAAATTAGAGGACATTCCAGACAAAGAATTCAAGAGGATAATTATAAATATGTTCAAAGAATTTAAACATGACACAAATAAACTCCCGAGTGAATTCAGAGAGAATAGGACTAAGCTCTTGGATGAACTCCAACAGAACCCAAACAGTTGAATGAAATAAAGAAGTCAATTCAGGATATGAGAATAAGATTCAATAAAAAAAGATAGAAATACTGTAGCAAAACCAAAACAAAAAATTCAATAAGTCAAATATAAAAGCTCAGTGGAACCGGGTGTGGTGGCTCATGCCTTTAATCTCAGCACTGGAGAGGCAGAGGTAGGAGGTTCACTGTGAGTTTGAGGCTACCCTGAGACTTAGTGAATTACAGGTTAGCCTGGGCTTGAATGAGACCCTACCTCGAAAAAACAAAAACAAAACAAAACAAAACAAAACTCAGTGGAAACATTCATTATTAATTAATGAATTCATTATATAATGAATCTTTGGAGGACAATCATGGCTAGAAGACACAGTAATAGTAGGTGACTTCAAAACCCCATTCTCAGTCAGGTCAAATTAAATAAAAGAAAATGAGAGAAGACCCAAATTAATAAAATTAGAGATGAAAATGTAGACATTACAACAGATACCAATGAAATTCAGAAAATTATAAGGATATACCTTAAAAACTTATATTTCACTAAGTTGCAAAAAAAATGGGTGAATTTCTCTTTAAAAAAAAAAGTTTTTAGTTATTTGCCAGTAGAGAGTAGGAGTGTGCTAGGGTCTCTTGCCACTGAAAACAAACTTCAGATGCATGTACCATTTCTGTATCTGGCTTTACCATGTGGATACTGGAGAATTGAACTCAGGTTGTTATGGTTTGCAAGCAAGTGCCTTTAATTACTGAGCCATCTCTCCAGCCCTAAATGGGTGAAATTTCTAGATACATATGGCCTATTAAAGATAACAAAGACGAAAGAAGTGAACAGATCTGTAACAAGCAGTGTGATTCAAGCAGTAATAATGATAACATTAATGATAAAACCTTAACTTAAAAAAACCCAGGTCAGATGCATTCACTGCAGAATTCCACCAGACCTTTTAAGAAAAATTATAAGCAATGCTTCTGAAATTGTTCTATAAAAGGAAGAGGTGATTTCAAACTCTGTATATGAAGCCAATATTGTTCCCAGACAAATCTGCATTTTTGACATATGTTATTGTGAAAGCTGGAGGTCTACATGTGTAAGAAAAACATTAAATTTTTCTCTCTCATTCTGTATAAAAATCAACTCCAAATGGATCAAAGGACCTCAAAATAAGACCTGAAACTCTGAAACTACTAGACAAAAAAAAAAAAAAAAAAAAAAAAAAGTAGGGAGTACAGTAGATGCATGTACCCTTATCTATCTACAAGGTGTAGGGATAGATAAGGACTTTCCAAATAACACTCCAGTTGTTCAAGAAATAAAGCCAACAATTGACAAGTGAGACCTCATGAAATTAAAAAGGCTTTGAATGGCAATGACAACTGTCACTCAAGTGATGGGATAAAATCTTTGCCAGCTAGATACGTGACAATAGATCCATATCTAGAATATACAAAGAACTCAAAGAACTAAACTTCAAGAAAACAAACAACCCAGTCAAAAAAAAAAAAAGTAGCAATGAAATAGAACAGGGAGATGTCAAAGAAGAAATATAAATGGCTAATAAATATTATTATCATTATTATTATTTTGGTTTTTGGAAGTAGGGTCTTACTGTAGCTCAGGCTGACCTGGAATTCACTAAGTAGTCTCAGGTTGGCCTCAAACTCACAGTGATCCTCCTACCTCTGCCTCCTAAGTTCTGAGATTGGCTTAATAAATATTTTTTTAAATTTGTTTTGTTTATTTATTTATTTGAGAGCGACAGACAGAGAAAGAGGCAGATAGAGAGAGAGAGAGAGAATGGGTGCGCCAGGGCCTCCAGCCTCTGCAAACGAATTCCAGATGTGTGCGCCCCCTTGTGCATCTGGCTAACGTGGGTCCTGGGGAATCGAGCCTTGAACCAGGGTCCTTAGGCTTCACAGGAAAGTGCTTAACTGCTAAGCCATTGCTCTAGACCCTTAATAAATATTTTTAAGTGTTTACCATCCTTATCCATCAGAGAAATGAAAACTTAATCTACATTAAGATTCTACCTCACCCCAGTAAAAATGGCTATTATCAAGAAAAATCTTCCAATGTGAAGCAACTAGAGGCAAAACAAACAGGGATTAGTGCAGCTGTATTTTAATGACCCTGTATTTGAGAGCAAAATCACCAGGCTCATCTGTGATCAGGTTAGTTCCTGCATCTCTCTGGACTCAGCCTGTCCTCATCTCCCTGATCTAGTCACTTGTCTCTTCCAGTTCTTCAACCATGTGAAGGAATTCCCACCTTACAATCATTCATCATGTGAAAGCATTCCCACCTTACAATCGTTCATCATGTGAAGGAATTCCCACCTTGCAATCATTCATCGTGTGAAGGAATTCCCACCTTACAATCATTCATCATGTGAAGGCATTCCCACCTTACAATTGTTCATTCATCATGTGAAGGCATTCCTACCTAACAATTGTTCATCCTGTTAAGGCATTCCCACCTTAGAATAGTTCATCATGTGAAGGCATTCCCACTTTACAATCATTCATTCATCATGTGAAGGTATTCCCACCTTACAATCTTCAACTGCATGAAGGCTTTCTTTAATCATGTGAAGGCTTTCCCACAATATAATCTTTAACTATGTGAAGGCATTCCCATCTTATAATCTTTTTTAGCCAGAGATAGAAAGAGAGAGTGAGAAAGAAATTGGCACATCAGGGCCTCAGTCACTAAACTTGAGCTCCAGATGCTTGTGCCACCTAGTGGGCTTTTTTGACCTTGCGCTTGCCTCACCTTTGTGCATCTGGCTAACATGGGATCTGGAGAGTCGAACATGGGTCCTTAGGCTTCGCAGGCAAGCACCTTCACTGCTAAACCATCTCTCCAGTCCCCACCTTACAATCTTTAATGATGTGAAGGCTTTCTCACCTTACAATCTTTAAACATGTGAAGATCTTACGATTATGATTCCTCCCTGTCTGGAACATCACTGTGCCAAATTTTTCCTCAGCCTCATGTGCAAGTTTTATGAAGACATCTGCTCAAATGCCATCTCCCCAAAGACATCATCCTAGATACCCCAACCTCAGACCCCAGCTTCCTCTCCCACACACACTTAGCTCATCTTTATTTTATTTTTACTGCACCTATCACCCCCTAGAGTATTACGCATTGGATTGTTTCTTGAAGTCCTGCATGCTCTGCTTAGCATGTGAGCACTTGTGAACAAGGGCTCTGTCTGCTTCACTCACATTTGCATCTCCTGGGCCTAGACAAGGACTGGGAAACATCATTGGAGCCTCAGGGAGTATTTGTTGAATGCATGGATGAATGAATGAGTAGATGACTCTACCATGACTGTCAATGAGGAATTCATACTCAGTCAATCTAGAATCTTCACAGAGTTAAAAAAGAGAGAGAGAGAGAGAGAGAAAACAGAAAGAGGAGCTGGAGAGATAGTTCAGTGGGTAAAGGTGATTGCTTGCAAAGCCTTCTGGCCTGGGTTCAGTTCCCCAGTACCTACATCAAATATGCAAAAAGTGACACAGGCTGGGCATGGTGGTGCACGCCTTTAATCCCAGCACTTGGGAGGCAGAGGTAGGAGGATTGCCGTGAGCTCGAGGCCACCCTGAGACTACGTATTGGATTCCGAGTCAGTCTGGGCTAGAGCAAGACCCTATCTTGAAAAAAACCAAAAAAAAAAAAAAAAAGTGACAAAGGAATCTGGTCCTCATTTTTAGTGGCAAGAGACCCTGCCATGCCCTTACACATATGCATGCATGCTCGTACTCAAATAAATAAACATGTTTTGTAAAATGAAAAATTAAAAACTAGAAAGAAGTGGCTAGAGTAGGCATGGGGAGGATGGGGTTGAGACCAGAGATATGCTAGGAACGACCCAGTCTAATATCTATTCTAATTGTTCTTCATTAGTGACGGATTGAAAATAGAGGGAAGGAAGAGGGAAGGCAGGAAAGGAAAGGAAATGAGACAAAATCCTTTTCCTACAGATGGAAGATTTCTCATACTTATGAAAGCCCTGGTGATATATCAAAGATTAAAGCAAGTTACCTCTTCTTTTTTTCACTGTGATTTTCAAAGATGGTTGTAGATCTTCATAGAATTCTCTATAATCAGAAGAAAAGAGTCCCTAGAACTTTCTGATTTAGCCTTTCCTCCCCAGAGGGAACAGTAGCTCCAAAGAAGAAAGGACTTCCTGAAGGTCCCAGAGTGGGGGTGGGCGGGGGAGGGGGAAGTCTCTGACCAAGACTCTCACTATAAGTCAAGGTCACGTCCCAGTGTATCCTATGATAGCACACTCCAGGAACTCACCTTTTTCAATCTCAAAAGCAGCACTTTAAGGAAATAGATTCAGCTATTCTCTTCATTCCTTGGTTATAAATAATCAAAGAATGAGAATACTCCCCACATCGTTTAGGAAAAAGAAGCTCCAGTTGCACATGAAATTATTATTTTTTTAATCTTTCAAACAAAAATGTCAGCTTTGGAGTTTAATTAGCTAATCCTTAGTAACTTGCAATAGCTCGTCTCGCCGATGTAAGGGCATCACCATTGACGGGTTCATCAGGAAGCATCTCTCATCTATTTTTAAGCCATTTTTCTCTGATCTGGAATATTTGAAGTAGAAAGGGCCACTTAATCCTGCCTCTGCTTCTCTTTCCACCCCTGCTGAGGCTGGAGAAGGAGATTAACTTTATTGAAAACAACAACCTACCCTGTCATGGGCATTTCAGGCACATGATCTCATTTAATCCTCATCACAGCTCTTTGAGGGTTTTATAGATTAGAAACCAGGTTGGAAGAGGCAAGCTTACTTTTTTCAGAGTTAGGGAAGTAGAAACAAAGTGAGGGAAGAAAGACCAATGTAGAAATTTAGAATCAGACAGATTTCAATTTAAATTTCAAGCCCCAAGCCTATAGCTTCTTAACCCTGGGACTAGTTTGTCTGGGCCTCTATAAATGGAATTGTCTAGTGACACTTCCTGTGATGATGCAAATGTCCTATACCTGTGCTGTCCATGTGAACATCTTGAGTCACATAAGCTATAAAGCTCTGAAATGTGGGAGACACTACTGAGGGATGGATTCTTGCATTTCATTTGAGTTCAGCATAAATAGCCACATATTGCTGAAGGCCTCCATTTGTCAGTGTATTTCTAAGGAGAAGGCTGTTGGGCTCAGGCAAGAGGGACCTCTACCCTGAACCCTGGACTGCTGAGGCCCTATATAATCTCTCCTCTGGCCACAGTCTTCCCATGGGAGCAGATGACCACGTGCTAACCTGACCCACACTTTGCTCCATGCTCTGGATATCCAAATTGTGACCTGGAATTCCCGACCAAATAGCTCAAGTCCGTGTCCAGAACTATCAGGATTTCTTGCCTAGCCCCATACAAGGTGATCCGTGCTTACAGCATGCACACTCCTAGCACAAAGGACATCCAAGAAGAGGCCACTTGAGAGAAGGTAGCCACATAGGTTAGTGCATCCAGTGGGTGAGGGTAAGGCCCTCATAGGCGCTATAGCAGTTACCTTCCTGTTGCTGCTTCAAAGCATCCTACCAGAAGGAGTTTATGGAAGAAAAGGGCTTATTTATTTTTTAATATTTTACTTATTTATTTATTTATGAGAGAGAGAGATTGAGAGTGGGCACTCTAGGGCCTCTTTACATGAGTACTGGGGAATCAAACCCAGGTACTTAAACTTTGCAGGCAAGCACCTTAACCCCTGAGTCATCTCTCCACCCTGAAAAGAGTTTATTTCTGCTTAACAATTTTTTTTTGTTTGTTTTTTGAAGTATGGTCTCACTAGAGTCTAGGCTTACCTGGAATTCACTATGTAATCTCAGGGTGGCCTTGAACTCATGGTGAACTTCCTACCTCTGCCTCCCGACTGCTGGGATTAAAGGCGTGTGTCACCACACCCGGCTACTGCTTAACAGTTTGAAAGGAAAGTTTCATCGTGGTAAGAAAAGCCTGGCAGAGCAGGTAGCCAGGATGTTATCCGGTGATAAATTTCTCTGCATTCTTCAAAATCTTCCTTGAATGCTATCCCTCTCTCTTCCATACACATTCATCCTCTGAGGCTGGGGGGGGGGTCCTGTGTCATATAGACACTCTGGGAAAAAAACACATTGCCATTTCTTAATTTGCCCATACCACACAGTAAGCTTCTAGAGGATTGGAGATGTGGGAAGATTAGACTAGAAGAAAAAGAAAGAAAAAAAAAAGCCTAGCTCAAATCACACTTGAAAATGAGTTCCTCTGCCAGTCCTCTTGTTATCCTCCAGGGTCCAGCACATGGGAAGAGAGGATTAAGAGTGAGAGAAGTAGCAGACCATCAAGGGAGGAATTAGTGACCATGACCTGATGGGTCATATAAGGACGTACTCAAAGCCAGGCAGAGAAAAGAGTAAGAGGCACTTAAAAAAGAAAACAAAAAAAAAAAAAAAAAAACAGAAGGCCCAGAACCAGCCAGTGGCTCCTGTAGTCATATGTCAGCTGGTGACCAGAGACATGAGAAGCACCCTGGGCCCAGGATGATGAGGGTGATAAATATTGGATCAAATGCAAGACCTGTCTCTGAACACCCACTCTGTCCTCGACCTTAGCCCAGATGTGGAGAACCAGAATGAACCAGACTTGGCCCCTCGAGGATTGGAGTGATTTCCTCTAAAGTGATCTAGCAGGGTAGAAACATAAAGGCAGTCATCACAGTGAATCGTAGCCAGTGTTGGGATGGAGGCACAGGCCAGGCTCAGAGGCGGAACTCTCTGACTGCGTAAAGGCAGAGATCAGCAAGCCAAGCTGAGACAGGAGCCCGAGCCAACAAGCCTTCAGAGAAGTCCTTCTCTCCCAGGGCTCTAGTCTGGGCCTCTCCTGTACAACCTGAGAATAGGCCATCCCAGGAGCTGTTCATCCCAAGGGGCTGAGCAGAGGGGGAAGATGGTGGCAGTTTCAAGTCCCCAGGATGGAGACACGATGAACAAATAAATGCAGAAAGTCACCTTGCAATGTGAGTCAGAAAGGAAGTACTGGTAACAGAGCGCATCTCTCCAGAGAGCTTAGACCACGGATGAGCAAAGGCCTGGGCCTCAAGTGACCTGTGAAGAGTTTCTCAGTCTTGGCTGCACATTAGAATCATGCAGGGAGATGTTAAAACACCAGTGCCTTTTGCCAGGCGTGGTGGTGCATGCCTTTAATCCCAGCACTAGGGAGGCAGAGGTAGGAGGATCGCCGTGAGTTCGAGGCCACCCTGAGACTCCATAGTGAATTCCAGGTCAGCCTGGGCTAGAGTGAGACCCTACCTCAAAAAAAAAAAAAAAAAAAAAAAAAAACACCAGTACCTGGGTCTTTATTTTTATTTAATATTTTATTTATTTTTTTCTTTTCAAAATTGTTTTATTAACAACTTCCATGATTATAAAAAATATCCCATGGTGCTACCCTCCCTCCCTCCACTTTCCCCTTTGAAACTCCATTCTCCATCATATCCCCTCCCCATCTCAATCAGTCTCTCTTTTATTTTGATGTCATGATCTTTTCGTCCTATCATCATGGTCTCGTGTAGGTAGCGTCACAGTGCCTGGGTTCTTATCCAGAGTGGCTCAGTGAATTGGTCTGGGGCCTGGCCTGGCCTTCAGAATTTTTAAAAGTTCCCTGGTGATTCTGATACCGTCTAGATTGAAATTCACTGAAATGAGACCTGGAGAGATGGCTTAGCAGTTAAGGCTCTTGCCTGGGAAACCTGAGGGCCCAGGTTTGATTCCCCAGAACCCACGTAAGCCAGATACACATGATGCATGCATCTGGAGTTCATTTGCAGTGGACAGATGCCCTGACATGCCCGTTCTCTGTCTGTCTGTCTGTCTTGCTCTCCCCCACTTTCTCTTGTAAATGAAAAAAATTTTTAAAAATCACTGAAATGATGTCAGCTCTTTCTCAGGAGGAAAGAAAAGGAGAGGGAAGTATGCGGAGGCAGAGATGGGAGGAATGTGATCAGGGAGTAGAACCCAGAGCCCCTTGCAACACTGCAGAGTAAATAGATGGGGATGGGCCATGTCCTTCTGAGTAGACAACAGGTGACCCCATCACACAGAACTTCAAGAAACTCCTCTAAATAGATGCACCTATCCTGTCACAGGGCATATTCCAGAGCTCGTGCTGGAAACTTGGCAGTTAGTAAAAAGAGTAATGATATCAGTATAAGACAAAAGGCTTATCAGTTTATACAACTATGCATCTCATGACAATGTGACAGTCAATGAAGAAACTGCTTATATGACACTGATCCTATAAAACTATAATGGAGCTGAAGAATTCATACTGCTGAGTGTTAGTGTAGCCATTGGAATGACACAGTACAGTTGTCATATGTATATGTTTGTGGCTATGCTGGTATAAACCAACTTACTGACAGTCATATAAAAGTATAGCATAGCACATACAGTTATGTATGGTACATGATATTGATGAGATAACTGTTAGTGGTTTATATATTCACCTTGCTGTATTTTTTACTGAGAACTTTATTGTATGAACATATTGCATATTGGTCATATTCCCATTAGGTTACACTCCTATGTTCCCTCTCTTCTGCCCCCTTCCACCGAGGGCCATCCTCAGTGGGGTTATCAGTATTCACTGTGGGGTCATGAACGCACCAGGTAGTCTCTGTGATAGAAGACAGTGCCTCAGAATATTCCCTCACACCCTGTGGCTCTTAACATTCTTTCTGTACTGGGTCTGAAATGTTCCCTGAGCCTTGGGGGAGCGGGGGGGGCTCCTTGAGTGTCAAGCTCTCAACAGCCTCTGATTTTCTGCTTTGATGAGTTTTGAGTCTCCTCAGTGTCTACTGCCATCTCCCTGGAGGAAGTTCTCAGGCTAGCAGTGAGAGCAGCACTCATATTTAACCATGCTATGTATTTTATCATTATTTGAGAATGTGCTCATTCAATAAAGATTAATGTCAATAGTATGCTATGTTATCCTGGCAATTGCTTCATATGTCTCAAGCTCACTATGTCTCTTGATTGTAAGGCCAGCTAGATTTTTATAAATACATTTTATTATGTTTGCATGATGACAAAAGCATTGGGCATTTCTCAGAACATGTTTCTCTTGTAAGCAATTCACAATATCTGTAAGTACTGTACTTGACTTCCCCTAGCATGTTAACAGTCTTACTGTAGCAGTCAGCTTCTCATTGCTGGAACAAAACACCCGACCAAAAATAGCTTATGGGAGGAGAGAGTTTATTTCAGCTTACATTCTAGAGGGGAAGTTTCACCATGGTGGAGAAAGTATGGCAGAGCAGAGACTGGGCATTGTATCTTGCCCCAGAAACTGGGAAGTAGCAGCAAGAGTGAGCTGGCTCTGATAGGGGAGCTTGGGCTATTACACCCCCAAGTGACACACCTCCTCAACAAGAAACCAGACATCTGAAGCCTGGAATAAGTCATCATTAGAACCTGACCATAGGCCATCTTGATCTTAGACTTCTAGCCTCCAAAACGCTGAGAAACAAATTCCTGTCATTTATAAGCCCCTTTATCTAGGGTAGTCTGTTATAGAATTCCAAACTGAAGAACCAGAGGTGTCTTTGTTCTATATTGCTTTCTATTTCCTACTACTAGGTCCTGTTTCCTCCTGTCTTTTCTCACATAGGTCAAGGAAAGTGTTCAAGGTGATTATTTGATTTCCTATCAACTTGAAGAATCCAGTGCCACCCACACTGGACGTTCTATCTTTATAACTGGCTCATCTTGTAACCAAAAGTTGGTACCTTTTGACAAACATCTCTCCCTTTTACCTACCACCCAGCCACTGGTGAATACCATTCTACTCTCTGCTTCAACGAGTTTGTTGTTTTTAAGGTCTACATTTAAGTGAGTTAATGAAGAGCTTATCTCACCTCATTTTTAAAATATTTTTATTTATTTATTAGAGAGAGAGAGAAAGAGGCAGAGCGAGAGAGAGAGAATGGGCACACCAGAGCATTCAGCCACTGCAAATGAGCTTCATATGCATGCGCCACCTGGTTTATGTGGGTCCTGGGGAATTGAACCTGGGTCCTTAGCCAAGCACCTTAACTGCTAAACCATCTCTCCAGCAGTTATCTCATCTCTTGATGATGGACAACCATGACAACACTCTTTGGGTTCCATGACATCAAAAGAAGCCAGTCGCATCTCCAAAGTTCTTAATACTTATAGACTAAAACTGGAGAATTTGCTTCAACTGTCTTACTTGTGACTTTCTAAATTTTCCCGTAATTTCCTTTTATTTCTCAATTCCTTAACACATTCTATGGGTTATTATGGTGATACAATAGGTATTGAAATAAGTAGGAATTTCAAAATGTAAAGATTTCAATATATGCATATAAATATTGGTACATAATAGATTATTCAATACAAATGAATGAATGAATAAAAAATTCCAACAAACATCATATTTTTAATAAACTCTATTAAGAGTCTAAGATCTAGATGACATTAAAATCCTTTTCATAATTTCATAAACTCTAAGGAACCAAAACTATTAAATTTGAGGGGCTGGAGGGATTGCTTAGTGGTTAAGGCATTTGCCTGCAAAGCAAAGAACCCAGGTTCGATTCCCCAGGACCCACGTTAGCCAGATGCACAAGGGGGCGCATGTGTCTGGAGTTTGTTTGCAGGGGCTGGAGGCCCTGGCGTGCCCATTCTCTCCCTTTCTCCCTCTTTCTCTGTCAAATAAATAAATACAAAAAAAAAAAACTATTAAATTTGAAACTGAGGGCTCTAAAGGGATGGAGGGGGCTCTTTAAATTCAGAAATACAAAAAAAATGAAAAGGAAAATCACATTGCTTGCATATGGTAAGCCTAGAAATCTTTATTAGCCTAAACCAGTCACAATTTCTTCCTCAAAATGCCCATGTCCTCCCCCTGCAAGCAATCCTTATATTGTGCTGTAGAAGGAGCAAACACTTCAAAGCATTCATTGGAAGCTGAGTGTCACCCTGACTTAGACTTCTGGCCTCCCCTTCCCTCCTAGTGATTGCAGAAATCTAGTGTCTGTTCCTGTCTGTCCTCACAAACTCTCCGGAGTAGCTGGCCACACACCTGGATGGGATGTGCCCTGATTTCCTTTCCTGAGATCTGACCCGTTCTACCGCTTTATGTATCAATGGGTAACTCTTCCCCTACGAAAGATATCCTTGCATTTATTTGATATAATTCTGGATCCTACAGTTTACAACCCTTCCCCTTCAAAATAGAAAAAACAACAAAGCAAAAATTTACAACCTTACAACAGAAGGAAAAATAACATCCCTGCAATTCCCTTATATTTAGCCCTTTTCATCTCTTATTTTATTTTATTTTATTTTATTTTATTTATTTATTTGAGAGAGAGAGAGAATATGGGCATGCCACGGCCTCCAGCCACTGCAAACAAACTCAAGACGCATGTGCCACCTCGTGTATCTGGCTTATGTGGGTTCTGGGGAATCAAATCTGGGTCCTTAGGCTTTGCAGGCAAACGCCTTATATCTAAGCCATTTCTCCAGCCCCTCTTTTTCTTCTTTTAATCTTCTCATAAAAACCACAGAAAATAAGAAAATAAAATATCTTAACTCTAATAAAGTAGTTTAAAAATAAGTATTGTAGGGGCTGGAGAGATGGCTTAGTGGTTAAGTTCTTGCCTGTGAAGCCTAAGGACCCCGGTTTGAGGCTTGATTCCCTAGGACCCAAGTTAGCCAGATGCACATGGGGGCACATGCATCTGGAGTTCGTTTGCAGTGGCTGGAAGCCCTGGCGTGCCCATTCTCTGTCTCTCTCTATCTGCCTCTTTCTCTCTCTGTCTATTGCTCTCAAATAAATAAATAAAAATAGAATAAAAACAAAAAATTTTTTAAATTCAGTAAATGTTACTTATTTAAAAATAAATAAATAAAATAAAATAAGTACTGTAGGTACTTGTAACCAGCACCATAGAAACAGTGCTGGCAAAAAAATGAAACTTGATTTGAACCACTTATAAGCTGGATGACCTTGGCATGTTATTTCTGAGCTCTCCTTCCTTGCACAATAAAATGGTGTGATAATATTTATCTCCTGAGACTTTAGTAAAGACTCAATATTATATTTGTAAAGTACCTGGAGGATACTAGGCGTTTAAGTAATGGGACTGTTACTCACACATATGACTTCCATCTAGATGGAGTTATGGAAGTGACTTGGCTGTGTCAAACAAGAAAGCATGCATTCCACACCCAGGAGAGTATGCTAGGAGCGTTACAGAAGGAAAATGTATTGATGTGTAGCCATTACCAGAACTAACACTGACTGGAAATTCCCTTG
This sequence comes from Dipus sagitta, assembly GCA_036346955.1. Lineage (NCBI taxonomy): Eukaryota > Metazoa > Chordata > Mammalia > Rodentia > Dipodidae > Dipus > Dipus sagitta. Next base: position 41,594,768 of record CM070777.1, on the reverse strand, counting down.
GTGTTCATAAGACATCACAAATCTTCAAACCTTGAGTTTCTCAAAGCGCATCTTAAAGCAATTCATATTTTCAGCTCATCAATCCTCCTGGGATAACAAGTCTCTCCTGTTAGTCATAGTGCATGGATCACCTCTTCACGCACACAGTATCATTCTGGGAGATGATGATGCCTTGGGGAAGGAGCTTAGACTCTGTCCTCAGATATGGGATGAATCTCACATTTTCTACCTGTAAAATCTTGAGTAAGCAGAATACCTGTATGATCTTTAGTTTATTAAAATGTGGAGATGTGCCAGACATGGTAGAGCACTGGGGAGGCAGAAGTAGGAAAATTGCCATGAGTTCAAGGCCAGCCTGAGTCTACATAGTGAATTTCTGGTCAACTTGGGCTAGAGTGAGACCCTACCTTGAAAAACCAAAAAAGGAGAAGTGGAGATGTTAGTACACAAACTAATTATTCTTCAGCCTCAGAATCCTTGACCCCTGTTTGCACTGATTGCTTAGATGTCCTGTACATATCCGCCAGGCTGGTTATATTAGTATCTGCTAAAATGTACCTATGAGAAATCTTTTAGGGTTGGAGAGATGGCTCAATGGTTAAAGGTGCTTGTTTGCAAAGCCTGCAGGCCCAAGTTTGATTCCCCAGCACCCACGCAAAGCCAGATGCACAAAGTGGCACATGCATCTGCAGTTTGTTTGTGGTGGCAAGAGGCCCTGGTGTGCCTATTCTCCCCTCCCTCCTTGCTTACCTCCCTCACTTCTTTGCTCTCTGTCAAATAATTTTTTTAAAAAAAAATCATGCCTGAACCATAAATATCTTTAATAAAAAATAAGACATAATGTAAATGTTTTTCAGACACTGAACAATAATGAGTAGTTTACTACAGTAATTAAATAAGGTGACCATTATAAATGAATTGCATTTCTGTCTCAAGTGAGTTTCTAGAGGTTGGTATAAAAAGAAGCCATAGACTCGAAATTTTTACTCAGTTGAAGGCACTGTGTTGGTTAGAATGTAAAAATGTTGTCCCCCATAGACTCATGAGTTTGAATACTTTTTTTCCAAGCTGATGGCGCTGTGTGAGAAGGATGTGGGCACTCTCAGAGATGGAACCTTGTTGGAGGAAGTGCGTCACTAGTGGTAGGCCTTGAAGTTTTATAGCCCAATGCTGCTTCCTGCTCGCTCGCTCTCGCTCTCTCTCTCTCTCTCTCATTCCTCCCTGCTGCTGTGATGATATAACATCAGTTCTTCTGCTCCAGCTATACCTTCCCTGCCACAATCAACTTCCATTTGAAAAGGAAAGCCAAAAGTAAATCCCTTCCTTAAGCTGCTTCAGGAGTTTTGTCCCAGCAATGAGAACATAACCGACATGCTAACATGGGAACACAAGAAGCCAAAGATGACTGAATTTGTGGGGAAGAGCAAGGGAAAAGAAGAGGCTAGTCAGAGAAAAGCTTGCAAAATCTCTGTGTGCCCCACCTACACCTGACCTTAGGTAAATGCCGATTTGTGTGCGCATGTGGTAAAACTATAGAGGACTAAGCAAAACGCAGTTGGGGGTGCCACAAACTCAGCCGTTCTCACTGTTCCTGTACAACTAGGAGCCATCTGAGTACTGACCAGCTAGAAAGGAGAGGACTGAAAGCATTTAGTAGATACCAAAGTCAATACTCACCAATGGCAGAATATGCATTCTGATCAAGGACACACGGAAAATGCTGTTAGGTCATATGCTGAGCCATAACAAATGTTTAAAAAGTCAAAGAATTAAAATTATACACAATTTCTAAGCTGAGCATAGTGGCACACCCCTTTAATCCCAGCACTTGGGAAGCTGAGGAAGAAGGAATGCCGTGAGTTCGAGGCTACCCTGAAACTACATAGCAAATTCCATGTCAGCTGGTGCCTCAGTGAGTTCCTACCTCGAGAAACCAAAAAAAAAAAAATATATATATATATGTATGTATGTGTGTGTGTATATATATATATGTATGTATATGTATAATTTCTTATTCCAGTGAAATGAAATGATAAATCAACTATAGAAATATATCTCAAAACCTCTAAACATTTATGAATTGCACAACATATCTCTAAATAATACACAAGTCAAAGAAGAAAGAACACAGAAAATATATTTTAATCAGAATGAAGCAAAACCAAAACAAAACAAGTATGAGGGATGGAGAGATAGTTCAGCAGTTAAGGCACTTGCCTGCAAAGCCTAACGACCCAGGTTCAATTCCCTAGAGCCCACATAAAGTCAGATGCACAAAGAGGAGCATGCGTCTAGAGTCTGTACTTAGAAATGTTTGGCTTCAAATATTTGATTTTTTTTTTTCAGAGAAAAGCCAAAAGTCAGTTATCTAAGACTTCACCCTAGGAAGCAAGGAAAAAGAGGGCAAATTAAACAACAAGTAGAGGAGTAAATAAAACAGTAAAAATTGGCATGGGAGATGGTGCAGCAGTTAAGGCAATTTTTTGCAAAACCCTGACATCCTGGGTTCAATCCCCTAGTACTCATGTAAAGCCAGATGATCAAAGTGGCACATGTGTCCAAAGTTGGTTTGTAGTAACAGGAGGCCCTGGTGGTGTGCCTGTGTGGTTTTCTTCTTCCTTTCTTCCTTTCCTTTCTTCTCTCTCTCTCTCTCTCTCTCTCTCACACACACACACACACACACATCACATACTCTCATTTTTTTCTTTTTTTTTTTTCAAGACAGGATCTCTCTCTAGTCCAGGCTGACTCAAAATTCACTATGTAGTCTCAGGCTGACTTTGAGCTCATGGTGATCCTCCTATCTCTGCCTCCCAAGTGTTGGGATTAAAGGCATGTACCACCATGCCCAGCAAATAAATTCAGTATTTATTAAAGATACTAATGAAATGAATGAAAAAGAAAATGACCAAACTTTAGGAATTAAAGAAAAATAATAAATCTTTCAACACACACTTTTTTATTTAGAATATGCTGTGTAGGGCTGTGTGGGGCTGGAGAGATGGCTTAGCAGGTAAGGCGTATGCCTGCAAAGCCTAAGGACTCAGGTTTGATTCTCCAGGTCCCATGTAAGCCAGATGCACATGGTGGCGCATGCATCTGGAGTTCGTTTGTAGTGGTTAGAAGCACCCATTCTCACTCTCTCTATCTCTATCCCTCTCTTTGTCTCAAATAAATAAACAAAATAGATAAAATGTTTTATAAAAAAAAGAATTTGTATGGACACATCATGTGTTGGTACCATCATTTCCCTTCTCCAATCCACTGAGGACCCACCTCAGTGGGGTTGCTGCTATTCCCACAGGGTTGTGGGTGTCACATTGTGAGCTAAATCAGTCATTGTGGGTGGACACATGCACTTTTTAAATTAGATCTTTAGTTATGCTGATTGAGGCGGGGGAGGGGGGAAGATGGAATACAAATGGATGAGATATCCCTCAAAAGTGACGTCACCACTGTCCCTATAAACATTAAAACATATTATGAGCCAAGCATAGTGATGCACACTTGTAATCCCTGCACTTGGGAAGCTGAAGTAGGAGGTTCATGTGTTTGAGGTGATCCTGGGCTACACAGTGCGACCCTGTGTAGAAAGAAAGAATGAAAGAAAAGAAAGAAAGAAAGAAAGAAAGAAAGAAAGAAAGAAAGAAAGAAAAAAAGAAAGAAAGAAAGAAAGAAGTGAGGAAAAGAGGAAGAAGGAGAGAGGGGGAGGGAGGGAAGGAAAGAGGAATAGAAAGGAACAGAGGAAGGGAGGAAGAGAGGAAGGGAAGAGAAAGAAGTTTTATACCAATAAATTTGAAAATTCAGATTAAATGAACAAAACTCTTAAAAACAAATCACCATATCTGTCACAAGAGGATGTGTAAAATTAATTTGAAATTTAAAATCTTCCCGCAAAGAAAATTCCAGGCACAGATGACTTTGAGGAAGAAATAAAACCAATCCCACAAAAACTTGGGAAAATTGAGGAGGCAAACACTTGTTATGCATTTTATAAGAAAAGCATTATTTTGATAGCAATACCGATGTTATAAGGAAAAATAATAGATTGCTAACTCATGAGTATAGACACAAAACATCAAAAGAAAGTATTCTCAAGTCAAAGCCAGGCATGACAGGCGCATGCTATAATCTCAGCACTTGAAATGCTGGGGATCTCTGTGGACTCAGGATTAGCCTGGGCTACAGAGTAAATTCCAGGTCAGCCTGGGCTAATGTGAGACTCTGTCTCAAAACAAAGTCTCAAATGAAATCATGCTTTGAGCCTGATTCTGCAGCTTTTGGCTCCAACGAGGTTCTCCTCACTGAATGCTGCATTCTTAGGGTCCAAAGCTTCTCTAGGGTCTTCCATATTCTGCTGGCTGTATTTCTGCATACAGTCCCATGACACCACTCTAAGTTCCTCAGGAGCTGCCATGCAGGCTTCTGGGTCACAGAAGTCATCCGTGGTCTTACCTAGTCGTGGGCGCTGTGTGCAACAATAGTGTAAGATACTTTCTCATTGATGTGAACAAATATCTGATCAGAGCAACCTCAGGGAGAAAAGAGTTTCTTTCAGCTCATGTTTCAAGGAAAGACAATCCACGAATGCATGGCAGGCCAGGGCTTGTGACCTTTCATCCCGGAAGCAGAAGGCAAATAGGAAGTAGGTCTGGGCTGTAAAAACCATAAGGCCTGTCCACCAGTGACCCACTTCCTCTTGCAAGGCTCCACCCTGAAGGTTCCACAACCTTCCTGAACAGCACCGTCAATTGGGAATCAAATGTTCATGCACAGAAGTCTATGGGGGACATTTTTTACAAGCAAACCACAAAAAAAAATACTTACCTGCCAAGCCAGATATGTCCACTGGTGTGATAGTAGTGGCATGACTGTCACGGAGATAACCAATTTCCATCTGACTATAATTAAGAAGTCATGCTGGTACTGAAAACCTTGTTAAAATCCAGTGCATGGGGAGGTCATAGGCTTTAGAGGGGAACCTACTACCGTTGTTTTGCTGAGTGAACATGTAGTTGAGCTGCCTACTAAGTACCTATATTCAAACACAGATTAGTGTTGCTTTTTTTTTTTTTTTTTTTTTTTTTTTTTTTTAGCAGTGTGCAGAAACGCATACCTGGTCAAAGTGCTAAGACTGAGGGCTGAGTGCTCAGCTTAATCACCCCCTCCAAGGCTCAGGGGACATTGTGGAAGAGGGATGGAAAGGATGTAAAAGCTGGAAGGTGTGGCAGAGCGGTGCGAAGTCCCGTCTCCTGATATTCATGAACTTACAGCAGCTGTGGTTTCTTGCACAAGACATGCGCAAGATTGGGCCCCTCAACATTCCGTCATGGTTGGGGGAGGGGCTCACTAAACGGCACCCCTCCCTGAGGAGCCATTGGCAGTTAATGGTTTCTGGGAGAGAAGGAGTTATTTTCTCCAGTGGTGTAGCCTATGTTCCTGTCATTAAACCCCCATCCACGTTCACGCAAGCAACCCTAATTAAACTCAGTGAGTCAAGGAAGGAAGACATGAACATAGGAGTGGGACTACTGGGGAAGAATGAGAAGTTCAGTAGGAGTGATGGAAGGGATAAGAGAGGGTGACGGGGTTGGGGAAATGGCCCAGGGGTTAAAGGCACTTGTTCCACGAGCCTGCCACCTGGAGTTCAGGTGCCCAGCCCTCACATTAAGCCAGACGGTAAAGGGGTACACCCTTCTGCAATCCCAATGCACTGTGACAATGGGAGGAAGACAATGGGAGAATCCTGAATCTCATGGTTCAGCTAGTCTGGCCTTCCTGGGAGCAAGCAAGAGAGACCCTGTCTCAAAACAAGGTGGGAGAAGAGGAGCAACACGTCAGGGCTGTCCTCTGACCTCCATACATGTGCCATGGCATGTGCGTGCCCATACACACACACACACACACACACACACACACAGAGAGAGAGAGAGAGAGAGAACAGAGAGACAGAGAGAGAGAGAGAAGCAGAGAGAGACACACAGAGAGAAGAGAGAAGAGAAGGTAAGGGTAGGTAAATATTATCAAAACTATCATATGCATGTATGATATTGTCAAAAAGTAAATTTAGGGGCTGGAGAGATGGATTAGCAGCTAAAGCACTTGCCTGAAAAGTCAAAGGACCCAGGTTTGATTCCCTATGACCCACATAAGCCAGATGCACAAGGTGGCACATGCATCTGGAGTTTGTTTGCAGTGGCTAAAGGCTCTGGCTTATCCATTCTCTCTCTTTCTCTTTCCCTCCCTCAAATAAATAAATAAGAATAAAATAAAGTAAATTTAAAAGTCTTTTTATAACCATGATCTGATAAAAGATCTTAAAGTTATCTAACAGTTTTAGTCTTTCCAGTTTAAAATTTCTGTGTAGGAGTTTCAATCTAGAATAAAATGCCTATTATCTTCATGCCTCATCTCAAATTGAGATGAATCCTGTTTAAATAGCCTAATGTAGACCTGTAGAAAAATTAGGAGAAAATCAAAATGAGTATGTATTCAATCACCTAATCTTTATAGGTATTCATCAGCTTTTTCAGCTTAAAAGATAATTTTAGTATAATTTAGACAAATTTAATGAGATAAACAGCATTTATAAATTTATTCATAAATTTTAAAATTTCTGTTCATCAGAAATACACCAAAACTTTTAAAGATCAGATATGTCAGAAAATGCAAGTATGAAAGGTCAACATATTTCTTGTAATATTTTTATTTTTTTACTTTCTAACTTTACAATGAGTACATTTTCACTGCATAACAGAGAAATGTAGGAAAGTAAGTTACAGGTATAACTTCTTCAAAAAATAAAGAGAGAAAGACATATTGCATGGTCTAAATTTTCTAAATCAAATCATATCTGAATCCAAGCATTCTCTGGCCAAGAGTAGAAAATACAAAAGAGGTAACCACAGGAGCCTCACCCCTTCATTCTGCTATGCAACCGTCTTAGGGGTTGTGCCCTCAAGAAGTTCATAACAAAACCTGGTTCTTTCTTTTTTTTTCTTTTGTGTGTGTGTGTGTCCTCTTGCTACTTCAAGCAAACACCAGATGCTTGGGCCATTTTTTAAAATTTTTAATTAATTATTTGAGAGAGAGAGAGAGAGAGAGAGAGAAAGGGACAGAAAGAGAGAATGAATGCTCTAGGGCTTTCGACCACTGCAAATGAACTGCAGACGCATGCACCATCTTGTGCATTTGGCTTACATGGGTTCTGGAGAACTGAACCTGGGTCCTTTGGCTTTATAGGCAAGTGCCTTAATCACTAAGCCATCTCACTGGCCTTGTTTAAATGATTTTATTTTTCATTTAGCTTGGGCCACTTTTTGCAGCTGGTTACCTGGGTAGCTTGGGAATCAAACCCAGGGTGGTAAGCTTTGCAAGCAAGTACCTTTAAATGCTGAGGCACCTTCCCAGCCCCCTCAGCACTGAGTTCTTGGGTGGCTCTCCTGGTCCTCTCGCTCTCTCTTCTGTACAAGGACCCTTGAGAAGCACAAGTCTTTTTCCATCTCCTATTGGATACCACTGTTCTGAGTACATCAACCAGTGACCCGCCCACATATCACAGTTTGGCCAGTGGAGACTGTGGCGGTTTGAATTAGGCGTCCCCCATAAACTCGTGTGTTTTGAATGCTTGGGTCCCAGCTGGTGGCAGTTTGGGAGGTGGAGCCTTGCTGGAGGAGGTGTGTTGTTGAGAGTAGACCTTGAAGTTTATTCGCCCTAGCTTGCCAGTGTTAGCTTGGCTCACTCTCCGGCTGCTGCTTTCCACCTGATGTTGGCAAGGAGGTGATGTCTAGCCTCTGCTCTGCCATCTTTCCCTTGGCAGCATGGAGCTTCCCCCTTGGGACTTCCCCCGTCAGCTGTGTTTGTTTAGGTGCTTTGTGCCAGCAACAAGATGGTTACCACACAACAGAGACCTGTACAGAGGTTGCCAAAGCAAAGATGTTGAGCATCCAGTCATCTCAACTACCTATTACACCCTTATCAGTTAGATCTTACCTTTACAGAGGACAGTCTGAAAGGCACTTGCCTTGGTGTGTATTCTATTGCAATAACTGATACCACTGACTAGATAAAAGTCTAAGAGCCCGGTATCAGCAACTACCTGGTCTCTGGTCAGGGCGTTCTTGGTACAGTATAACCCAGTAAAGTGCAACACATGGTGAGACTGATCAAGCTAGTTCAGGAGAAGTTGCTTTCTAACAAAATCATTCTTGAATACCCCATTGATCAAGGAATAAGTTAATTTACCTCATTGCTGAATCATCTTCTAACCCTAACCTGGTCCCTCAATAGCTCCCAATGGTGATGAAATTTCAGTGTGAGTTTGGATGAGGACAGTCAACTTGTACATAGCAGTTAACCTACTCTCATCATGACAAGACATTTGCCACTCTCGTCAGCATCTAAGAAGGTCTTTCCAGAGGGGACCTTGCTCCACTGGTGCCCACTCAATTACCGCGTGCTCTTTTTATGAGTTGGAAGACAAAGCATAGTAAAGATATCCTTAAATTGACACATTGGTTTAATGTATTTCCTATCATGATTATATAGCTGGGTGTGGTGGTGCACACCTCTAATCCCAGCACTTGGGGGGCAGAGGTAGGAGGATCACTGTGAGTTCAAGGCTGGGCTATAAAAACCTTAAGGCCTGCCCACCAGTGACCCACTTCCTCTTGCAAGGCTCCACCCTGAAGGTTCCACAACCTTCCTGAAGAGCACCATCAATTGGGAATCAAATGTTCATGCACATAAGTCTACGGGGGACATTTTTTTACAAACAAACCACAAAAAATACTTCCTTGCCAAGCCAGATATGTCCACTGGTGTGATAGTAGTGGCATGACTGTCACGGAGATAACCAATTGACTGCCACAGCAAGCTGGTACTGAGGAGGGGGATTGCTGGCTAGACACCTGACTGTATGGTTTTGGCCTTTTGGAGCTGATTTTCAAGAGGAATGTGGGAGGATTTGATAACTTGGCCTAAAAGATGGCTTGCAGTGCTGTAAGTACAGCTTGATGGCCTATTCTGGTCAGAGTTGAAAGACCTGAATGTAGTAAGAACTATGGACTGTGATGTTTGGCTTATGAGGGTGAGAAAGAGCTCTGCTTGGATTGGGCTAGAAGCAGTGTGTGTGTGTGAGAGGCTTGCTGTTATGCCCGTGTCCTGAGAAGGTGTGCAGGGTTCCATGCATAGAAGTGGACTGGTGTGAGAAGAGGGATATGGCACAGAGATGAAATCTTTGAGCCGAAACTGCTGCCCACTCAGCTGCAATGGAGAGATTACCTCCTTTGAGATTGAGCCATCTGACCTGTACTGGGGCAACAGGAAGATGTAGACTCATTTGAAGGGGCCTGAGTGCACAAGGAGTGTCCTATTCTTCAAAGTCTGCTTTATTCCCCCTGGATTAACAAATTGGCACTCTACCTGGTATTGTGGAGTATAAGAAATGCAGGAAAGAGAGAGTCATTGAGTCTGCAACACAGCCTTGTGTTTTGGAAATGGCCATGGCAGTATGAAGCAGGTTTGCTGGATGCCTGTGAGACCCAATTAAGTTGGTTCGATTCCCCAGGACCCACATAAGCCAGATGCCAAGGGGGAGCATGCATCTGAAGTTTGTTTGCAGTGGCTGGAGGCCCTGGTGCACCCTATTCTCTCTCTCCTTCTCCCTGCCTCTTTCCTCTCTCTCTCTCTTTCTCAAATAAATACATAAAAATAAAGTTTTAAAAAGAATAAAAATGGTAGAGGAAGCAAAAAATATAGATGTGTTAAAACAATTCTATGAAAGAATAAAGTGGAAGGAATCACCTTGCTTGGTTTTCACATTTATTATCTTATTATGTAACTGTAAGAACTAAGACTGTAGTGTTGGTGGGAAGATACACAAATATGTAAGAACAAGGATCTCAGAAATAGTCCTAAACATGCACAGTTAACCAGTTTTGACATGATGAAAAGGTATTTCAGTGGTGTAATGGGCGAATGACATGAAGATATATTACATATAAATGCACAACCTTGTACCTTTCCTGCAGTCATGGTTACACATTTCTACACAGGACATAGATCTAAATGTACACATCAGAGTCATGGTTTTCATATTGTTCAATCGTTCCTTGGTATCCATGAGACATTGGTTCTAGAACCCCCTAGGTTATTCAAACCAGTGGAAGCTTAAGCCCCTTATGTTAAGTGGCATAGTGTTTGCATAGGACCTATGCACTCCTCCCATTTACTTCAAATCATCTCCACATTATTCACAATATCTAACAATGCAAATGCTCTGTAAATAATTGCTATTCTCTATTGTTTAGGGAATAATGACCACAACAGTCTGTACATGTTTAGTACAGATGGGATGTATTTCAATGTGCATTTCTGATCAGAGAGGTTGAATATGTAGGGTAGCCAGTTGATACAGGGGGCTGACTGTACCGTCACCATGTACACAACATGAAGAAGGCTCATTTAAACTGACACAGAAGAATTTCTCCAGTTCCATTCAGCCAATTCACCAGCCCCTCTGAAAGCAGGCAGGCTGGTGCCCACCAGGTCACTATCACTCATCACCATGGGGCACTCCCTAGCACTCTGTGTTCTCAGCTCCCACCAGTAGAGCTGTCTGCTTACCAAGGGTGAGATGTAGTTGTTCCCAAGCTTGCTAAGGCTCTTTGAGCTGTTTTTGTAATTATGTAATTAAAATGAACATTATAAAAACAAATTAAATAGGAGTGGGATCAATAAGAAAGTTGTTATCTCAATGGAAACTAAATTGAGGGCTTCAGAAGGACTCAAAAAAAAAAAAAGGCAAATCACTCATATAAAATTACGGATGTAGAATTAGGTGTGGGCGAACGAACAGTAAAGGATTTGGAGGGGGTGGGACTATTAAAAGCAGAAGGATGGATGCATTCAGGATGGTTTCTCAAGAATCTCGAACTTTTCTAAAAGAATCAGTTCTTTTACAGGATTCCAAATTGGAAATTTATGGCAATGTATTGTTGGGTCATTCCTGTGCAGAAAATCCAACACAAAATTCCAAACAGAGGACACTTAAAAACAAAAGTCTTGGACTGGAGAGAGATGGTTTACCAGTTAAGTCACTTGCCTTCAAAGCCAAAAGACCCAGGCTTGATTCCCCAGGACCCACGTAAGCCAGATGCACAAGGTGGCACATGCATCTGGAGTTTGTTTGCTGTGGCTAGAAGCACTGGCACTTCCATTCTCTCTCTCTCTCTCTCTCTCTCTCTCTCTCTCTCTCTCTCTCTCTCAAATAATAAATAAATAAAAATAAAACGAAAGTCTTGGCCCTACATTTAAAAAGTAGCAACATACAGGCTGGAGATATGGCTCAGCAGTTAAGGTACTTGTCTGCAAAGCCCAAGGACCCATGTTTGACTCTCCAGGTCCCATGTAAGCCAGGCACACAAGGTGATGCAAGCCCACAAAGTCAGACATGTGCACAAGGTGGTGTATGCATCTGGAGTTTGATTGTAGTGGCTGAGGGCCTGATGCACCAATTCTGTCTGTCTCTCTCTCTTTCCTCTCTCTCGTTCTCTCTCTCATAAAGACATGTGCCAGCATGCCCAGCAGAAAAGAAAAACATGTAGCAATGTAGCAGATTTAGATGCAGACATTAATAGAACAAATGTCAGCATATGTATATATGGTTATTGATTTGTCATTTTAACTTGCTGCCCTGCCCAATTACAGAGACTCCTTGATATCCACAGTGGATCCATCCCAGGACTCCCACGGATATCCAAATCTACAGATTATCAAGCCCTTCATAAAATGGTATGTTGTTTAAATCATCTACACACATTTGCCCATATACTTTAAGTCATATCTAGATTACCTGATACAATGTAAAAGCCGTATAAATGCTGCCATTATTTAGGGAATAATGGCAAGAAAGTCAATATGTGTTCAGTATATGTGCAATTTTAGTATCTTTTAATTATCTTCATATGTATATGATGTGTGTGATTGACAGAAAGAGAGAGTACTCATGTGTGTGTACAGATTCACCCATGGCACAAGGCATATGTGCAGAACCGAGGGAAGCGCTGAGTGCCTGTCCTCTCCTTTCACCTTGGTTGAGGCAGGGTATCTTGTTCACCACTGCATACTCCGGGCTGGATGGCCCATGTGCTCCCAGGATTCTCCTGTCTCCATCCCCCCGTCTCACCACAGGAGAGCCCAAATCCCGCTGCATGCTTCCATATCTGGCATTATGTGGGTTCTGGGGAACTGAACTCAGGTGATCAAGCTTGCACAGAAAGTGCTTTTAACCCACTGAGTCATCTCCCCAACCCTAGGTACAATTCTTTTTCTAGTATCTTGATCCAAAGGTGGCTGAATGTGGGGAGGCAGAAGGTGTGAAGGTGAAAGGCCACTGCACTTCTAATTAAGTTACTCTTGTAGTTAAAAATGTACATCAAGGACCATTCCTATAGAGATGGTTCAGTGGTTAAAGATACTTATGTGCAAAGCCCGACAAATTCCCCAGTACCCGTGTAAAGCCAGACCCAAAGTGGTGCATGGGTTTGGAGTTTGTTTGCAGAGACCCTGGTATGCCCATATTCTCTGTTGTGGGGCCAAACTTCAATCTCACAAGACATGCCAGACTTTTGTAAATTACAACATTGCTGATTCACATCAGTTGAGTATCCCCCCCCCCCCGGCCCGCCCACTTTTCTTGATCATGTCTGCTGGAGAACAGAACTTGAGGTAAGGATTGAGATACTTACAACTTAATGAGAATGTAATCCTAGGGTAATAATGGTAATTTTTTTTAAAAAGTGAGGTAAGATGCAATGAGCCACCTGATGGTTACCATGTCCTCCTCCAGGTCTGGAGACTAATCATGTGGCTTTGGAGGTCTGCTCACCCCGTACACAGTCTGTGACTGGGGAGAACGAAGGTCCTAGGAAAGAACTGACTACTGCTAACAGATGTGTTGTCAAACTGTCTCTACCATATCTTTATATCCACAGATCAGTTCTACCCTTAGCCTCAGCCAGAAATTTTTTTAATTAATATACAATATTACTGGGTTTTTTGTTTGTCAGTGGGATGTGACCAATATGGAAGATCATAACTGGTCAAGTACTGAAAAATAAATGACCAATATGTGCTTGGTCCTCAATGAGACATGTACATTATCCCATCCAGGGCACAGGGATCATCAGGGAAGATGTGATGGAACGAATGTAGGAGCTGGAGGATGGGGCGGAGTGCTGTGAAACTCTGATGTCTGGACGTGACAAGGCCATTGCACTTCTGAACTCACACCAGATGTGGTAACCTGCCCAAGACCTGCGCATAATGGAGCTAGCCAACATTCGGTTATAGACAGAGAAGGGGCTTGGCATGCCACTCCCCCTCCTAATAAGCTAATAGCACGTAAAGGTTGCTGGGGCAAGGGAGTCTTCTAACCTTGGCGTCAAGTTGGGATGAGATATACTAATTAAGTTTAAATGTATACAGAGGACTTTGGTCAGGGAGAAGAACACAGACTCAGAGTAGGTCTGCCAGTACATGGCAGAGGTGGGGGAGAGTCCCCCAAACATCTTTACAAGGAGGAATAACCAGGAAGTAAAATGGAGGGCTGCCCCTGATCCCCATCTTGATGAATCAGGTTTTCTTTAGTTCAGACTAGAGATACCTTCTTGTCTCTCCAGGGCAGGATACCAAAGTAGGCTACCATCACTAACTTTACTCACATGCACTCACTTTACCGGCATATGTCTAGCATAATATTGGTAGCAATAGTAGGTACCAATAGCAATGTGTATCCAAAAGTTAGCTTTATGACATGATAATTTAATTTTTAAGAATCCATGTAAAAGCTAGGAGTGGTAACACATGCTCTTTTTTTTTTTTTTTTTGAGACGAGCTCAACTGACTGGCCTTTTTTTAATGTGAGAGAGCAAGAGTGAGAGAGTGAGAGTGAGAGTGAGAGAGAGAGAGAATTGGCACACAAGGGCCTTAGCCACTGCAATTGAACTCCAGATGCATGCACCACCTTGTGTGCATGTTCCACCTTGTGCACTTTTGTCACTGTGTGTCTGGCTTATGTGGGACCTGGAGAGTCAAACATGAGTCCTTAGGCTTCACAGGCAAGCGCCTTAACCACTAAGCCATCACCCCAGCCTGTAACACACACTTTTTTTTAAAAGATATTTTTATTTATTTATTTATTTGTGACAGAGAGAGGGAGAGAAAGATAGAGAGTGAGTGAGAATGGACATGCCAGGGCCTCTAGCCACTGCAGATTAACTCCAGACGCATGCCCCACCATGTGCATCTGGCTTACGTGGGACCTGGAGAATCGAACCTGGGTCCTTAGGCTTCATAGGCAAATGCTTTAACCGCTAAGCCATCCCTCCAGCCCTGTGACACACACTTTTAATCCTGGCACTCGGTATTTGAGTTTGAGGCCACCCTGACACTACATAGTAGATTCTAGGTCATCGTGGGATAGGTCAAGACCCTACCTCAAAAAAAAAAAAAAAAAAATCCAAATAAAATTCTTTTAGAAAATGCCTTCAGAGGAAATCTCCATCTGGGCTTCTGCCAGGAAAGCCACATGATGGGTCTCTGCCACACCCACCCGCTTCCCTGGGGGCTTGTTCTGCCATCTGTAAGATGAAGTCAGTCTAGTGTTCATTTTCTTCCTTCTCCCCTACCGAGTTCTTAACACTGAACCCCCGGTGCTCCCTTTGAGAAAGTGGGGTGCAGGTACATATACTTCATGTGGTCGGGCAGCTGAGACACTCAGGCCAGCAACCCAATGCAGCAGCGTGCAACCCTGCTTCCTGTCCGCTGAATGGATGTGGTCAGTGACGGGGTCAAAGAAGGCACAGATGGGGCTGAGGAAATGGCTCAGTGGTTAACGGCACTTGTTTGCAAAGCCTGATAACCTGGGTTTAATTATCCAGTATGCACATTACCCAAAGCCAGATTGAGAAAGCGATGCATGTGTCTGGCATATGTTGGCACTGGCAATAGACCCTGGCACGCCCCCCCCCACACACACATACACATACACACAAGTGCAAATAATTCATAAATTAAAAAGAAGTCAGAGCCTGGTGTGGTGGCGCACGCCTTTAATCCCAGCACTCGGGAGGCAGAGGTAGGAGGATCGCCGTGAGTTCAAGGCCATCCTGAGACTACAGAGTTGATTCCAGGTCAGCCTGGACCAGAGTGAGACCCTACCTCGAAAAACCAGGAAAAATAAAAAGAAGTCAGTGTGTGAAATGGGTGTATCTCCCACAGGTACCTGCATGTCCTGGATGTCCTCATAGAAAGGGACTCCTACCTCTGAGACGTTGGTTACCATGGAGGTCTGCTTGCTGGATATAAGAGGCTGGTTGGCAGCCACATCATCATTGGCATGCAGGTTTGGGGGGACCTGTGAGAGGCCAGTGACTGAGAGCTGTGAATCTGAACTGGGAGGGTGCACCGGGGTTCTGTCATCAAGGTGGTGGGTCAGCATTTGGCGATGTATTAAACTTGTATCTTTCTGCCAGGCGGTGCCCAGTGAACACTCCCTCCTTCAGGAGGGTAGGGGTGGAGTGGTGTCTTTCAGGACATGGGACACTGCAAAGCCAGGCGAGGTTCATAGTCCTGGATCTACAACCTCCTCCCGCCCAGAGCTCTGAGTTCATTTCTCTTCACCAAGAGGAATGGGCAGTTCTGGGCCTCGGGAGAAGTCTAATGCCTCTGTTTTGCAAAATTACTGAACCATCTTCAGGGCCACAGCTGACCTCGTGGAGAGGAAAGGCCAGCTCAGCTCGCCCATAATGCTCCAGCCCTCCCAGGCCTGTCTCCACAGCGACATGTCTAGACACTTCATGGTGGCTGTTAAACAATACAAATATATATCAGCTATTACATTAAATTAACATTTTTTCTATTTACTTTTTCTTCTACTAGTTTTTGTAAGTTCTATATTTTCATTTCTGTAATGTTTTATTATATGTACTGCTTACAGGCTATTTTAGAAACTAAATACACTAGTCTTAAATAAGTATCATGTTAACTGGGAGTCTTGATATATAACCTTTAAAAAAAAAAGTCTTTGGGGCTGGAGAGATAGCCCAGTGGTTAAGACACTTGCCTGCATAGCCTAACTACCTTACCTGAGTTCAATTCCTCAGTACCCATGTGAAGCCGGAGGCACAAAGTGGCACATGTTCCCAGAGTTCATTTGAAATGGCTGGAAGCTCTGGCATGCCCATTCATATTCTCTTTCTCTGTTTAGGCAAATAAATAAATAAAATATTTCTTTAAAAAAAATCTTTGTTGGCTGAAGTTCACAATTTTTAGTTTCCTCAAATAGGGAATACACTCTTTGAGCTATTTTGTTTTTCAATATAACTTCTATAATATTTTTTTTGTTTTGTTTTCCAAGGTAAGGTCTCACTCTAGCTCAGGCTGACCTGAATTCACCATGTAGTCTCAGGGTAGCCTCAAACTCATGGTGATCCTCCTACCTCTGCCTACTGAGTGCTGGGATTAAAGGTGTGTGCCACCACACCCGGCTTTATAATCTTTATTTCAAGAATTTTTGGCTGGTTATAAAATCATTACTTCATGTTCTTTTTTTAAGTTTGCTGTTCTGTTGTCATATGAAATTAGACATTGTTCTTGAGAAGTCTGACGACAAGGAAATGAAGTTCTACATATAAGAAAATAGCAAGAATCTTTATATGTGAAATACACTCACTTGACTGGCATATGTCTCAGCCCTGAGCATTTTAGTGTGACTTTCTTGGGAGTACAAAGTATACAATCAGATGCTATTGTAGGAAAGTTTTCCTCATATACAGCTTTAATGTGTATTTTGCTTATTTTGATTTATCTATTTGCTCTATTCTTTCAGACCTCCAAGCACGCATTATTTGCAGTGCTGGGCATCAAACTCGGGGCCTCATACATGGTAGGACAGCACTGCACCCCTGAAGCAAGATCCAAGTGCATGTGCATATGGTGTACATATGTTTTATCTTTGTCTACCAAATCAATCACTATCCAACCCACATTAACTTTCCTTTTATTTGCACTTTATTTGTTCAATCCTTTACTTCCAAATTCTTCAAGGTGTGTTTCATAGTGTACGTCAGCATTTGTTCTCTTGTCATTTTTGTTATTTTAAAAAATGTTTTAAGCCAGGCATGGTGGGGCATGCCTTTAATCCCAGCATTCGGGAGGCAGAGGCAGGAGTATCACCGTGAGTTCTAGGCCAGCCAGAGGCTATATAGTGAATTCCATGTCAGCCTGAGCTAATGAGACCCTACCTTGTAAAACCAATATATATATATATATATATATATATATATATATATATATATATATGGTATTTGTTTCTTGGCAAGTGGAGAAAGACAGACACACAGACAGAGAATGGACTCACCAGGGCCTCTAGCCACTTCAAACGAACTCCAGATGCATGCACTACCTTGTGTGTCTGGCTTTACATAAGTATTGGGGAATCGAACACTGGCCATTAGGTTTTGCAGGCAAGCACCTTAACCACTGAGCCATCTCTCCAGTCCTCATTTTTGTTACTGTTTTGATTTTTTCTTTTCCATTTTTTTCTACCAAATCCCATTTCATCTTCTGCCTCGGAATGAACTGTTTCATAATGGTTGTTTATTAGAGGTTATAACTTTGTTATATATTTAATTTATGACAGATTTTTTACACTTTTAATCTGTTCCAAATTCATTTTAATACCGAGTAACCTGTATTCATAAATGTTGCTGCTTCTTTTTTCTTTGCTATATCTGTCATGTCTGCAAAAATTCAGTGCTAGTTTTTTTCTTGCATTGTTTATTGTTAAGTGCTGAGAATTTTCTGGGCCAAGTGTTTGACAAAGATTGCTGCAGGAAGAGAAAAACCAGGGTGAAATTATAATTAATTTGATGGAAAGGCTCTCCTCTCCTTACTTACTACAAAGTTAGACTGCTTCTTATGTAAGTAGGAAACCTGAATCGACTCCTCAGCTAGTACCACGTTGTGTGTGAATTTATAAGACCTATGTTGATCTCTTTGACCTTCAATTTGTTTCCTTGATCTATAAAGAGCATCTGGTAGCATTTGTCTCAAAGAATTACCGGAAAGGACATTTTAAGGTTATTGATATTTTAAAAAAATGAGAAGGGATGGAGAGATAGTTTAACAGTTAAGGCATTTGTCTGCGAAGCCTAAGGACCCATGTTGGACTCTCCAGGTCCCACACAGCCAGATGCACAAAGGTGAGGCAAGTGCAAGGTTGAACATGCCCAATAGGTGGTGCAAGCGTCTGGAGTTTGATTGCAGTGGCTGAGGCCCAGGCACACCAACTCTCTCTCTCTCCCTCTTTCTGTCTATCTCTGAAATAAAATTTAAAAAAATAAAAAAAGAGAAGAAAGCTGGGCATGGTGGCACACGCCTTTAATCCCAGCACTCGGGAGGCAGAGGTAGGAGGATTGTTGTGAGTTCAAGGCCACCCTGAAACTACATAGTGAATTCCAGGTCAGCCTGAACTAGAGTGAGACCCTACCTTGAAAAACAAACAAACAAACAAAAAAAAAAAAAGCAGAGGATAAATATTTCTTTCAATAATAGTGGGTTGACAAAAGGCATAGGAAAGTGGGTTTAAACACAAGGGTGTGGACAGAATAAATGTGAGGAGACATGTCTCCCAGTCTGTGAAATCTGCACAGGGCTCAGAAAAGTTTAATTTCCAACATCCTGTTTTCCTCGGTGCTTGGGTTTTCTTGCTTCACCTCTGCATATCACATGCCTTGGTTGGAGAGATGGGGCAGGTGATTGAAGCTAAGCCAATTAGCATGGCCATGTCCCCTGTCCACTGCCTACTAATTCATGGATGGGAATGTGACTCATTCATCACCAATAAGATTCTGTGTGATGTTTGGTGGCAACTTCAGGAAAGCAAGATTTCATGCTGCTGAGACAATTTAATAGCCACTTTGGGGACTTCAGAGAGAGCTTAGCACTTGCCTGTGAAGCATAAGACCTAGGTTCAATTCCTCAAGATCCACATAAGCCAGGTGCACAAGGTGGCACATGTGTCTGGAGTTTGTTTGCAGAGGCTAGAGGCCCTGGCATGCCCATTTTTCCTTCCCTCTCTCTCTCTCTCTGTCTTTCTCTCTCTCTCTCATAAATAAATTAAAAAAAACAGACCGGCATGGTGGCGCACGCCTTTAATTCCAGCACTCGAGAGGCAGAGGTAGGAGTATTGCCATGAGTTCAAGACCACCCTGAGATTACATAGTGAATTCCAGGTCAGCCTTGGCTAGAATGAGACCCTACCTCAAAAAAAAAAAAAAAAAACCAAATAAGGGCTGGAGAGATGGCTTAGCAGTTAAGCACTTGCCTGTGAAGCCTAAGGACCCAGGCTTCGAGGCTCCATTCCCCAGGACCCACATTAGCCAGATGCACAAGGGGGTGCACGTGTCTGGAGTTCGTTTGCAGTGGCTGGAGGCCCTGGCGCACCCATTCTCTCTCTCTCTCTCTCTCTGTCTGTCGCTCTCAAATAATAAGTAAATAAAATTTTAAAAAACCAAATAAATAAATAAAAATAAAAAATAAGTTAAAAGGAGCCACTTTGCTCCTCTCCCTTAATACCATCATTACCTCCCAAGGGATGTTGGCAGTTGTCTTACAGCTACAAAAGAGAGAGAGATGCTCTTAAGACGGGGATGGCAGGGCTGAGAGGAAACGCAGAAAGAAAAAATTAGCACTTGAATTAAACCAACAACCAACACTGAAGTCCACCAACCTCTTTACTGTCCAGTAACATAAACCAATTAACCTTTGATTTTTTTCAATTTTTTTTATTATTTATTTACAAGGGGAGAAAGAAAGAGAGAGAATGACTGAAACAGGACCTCTTGCCGCTATATACAAGCTTCAGATGCACGCACGGCTTTGTGCATCTGGCTTTACGTGGGATATGGGGAACCAAACCCAGGCCTGCAGGCTTTTGCAAACAAGTGCCTTTAACTACTGAGCCATCTCCTCAGCCCCAACTACCAGACATCAAAACTTCCATATATAGGGGAGTTAGGAGGCTGAGAAAAAAAACGGGACATTTGGGGTTGTTCCCTCACATTCTTCCCGTCCCTTTGTTGTGTTTTCACAATTGTTCCAGCTTAACTCCTCCCCTTTGATCTATTGTTCACTGGCCGCTCATTTTGTTTACTGAAGGATCTCCTCCAGGCCACGTTACTGGTGAGCGTGTTCTTGCCGAATAGAGGCTGAGTGGCAGTGGTGCTTCCCACACATTTATCTGCCAGTCTGGTCATGTCTCACTGTAGAAAACTGTTTTTAATATTCAATTTTCTACTTTTTATTTATTTATTTGAGAGAGAGAGAGAGGTAGATGAAGAGGGAGAGAGAGAATAGGTGCACCAGGGCCTTAGCCACTGCAAACGAACTCCAGATGCATGTGCCCCCTTGTGCAATTGGCTTACATGGGCTCCTGGGGACTTGAACCTGGGTCCTTTGGCTTCACAGGCAAGTACCTAAATCGGTAAGGCAGCTGTGCAGCCTGTAATATTACACTTAGGATCCTGGCTGATGCTCACTGGTAGAGGATTGATAATGGCTCCTATGAATCTGGAGCCCAAGAAAGGCCCTAGACTCAGAGTAACCCCCCCCCCGCCCCGTTTAGCCATGCAGGGTGTTATCTCAACTGATACCGTCTACATGAACCAGGTGAACAGAGTTGGGATCAACCAGCGCCTTCCAGGTACTGGTTGTGGGAAAGGGGTGTGTCTCCTGTATGAACCAGGTGGGCGGAGTTGGAACCCAATCCCTCTGGCTCTGGCCACTCTCTCCCACAGGAGCCAGGTGAGTGCAGCTGGGACTTGCTTCCTCTAGGCACTGACTAATCTCTCCCACACAGACAGGGTGGATGGAGTTGTATCTGTTCCTAGACTCTAGCTACTCTTGCCCATGCAGCCTAATGACCCAGGTTCGATTCCCCACTACCCATGTAAAGTCAGATCACAGTGGTACATGCAACTGGAGTTCGTGTGCAGTGGCTAGACACCCTAGTGTAGCCATATTCCCTCTCTCTCTCTCTCTCTCTCTCTCTCTCTCATCTCTTGCTTATAAATAATAAATAACTAAATAAGTAAATAAATAAATACTGGCTGAGCACCAGCATTCACCGCTTTGCTCTGCTTCCTTGCCATGGACCAAATGTGACCAGCCTCCTCAGGCTCCTCCACCACAGTGGACTGAAACCTGGAACTGTGAGCTGAAATAAACCCTTCCTCCCTTAAACTGATGTTTGTCAGGTATTTTGTCCCAGCAAGGAGATGCCGACTGATACAGTCTGTCTACTTCTTCACTTACCCATCAGCAGAATATTTACAGTGCGCTCTCTGCCTTTCTCGGTGAGATGCCACAGTCTTCACAACCACGCCAAAGTCCTGGCGAAGAGGGTCACAAAAGGACTGTGGGACAGTCTTACCACAAATGAGCATGCTTTATCCTCTGTGTCTACTACCCTCCCCCCAAAGAAAAGGATTTGTCATGAAACACTTTCCAATTTGCAAAGCAAAGGAGCTATTATTTTTATAGTTGTTATAGCCAACTTCAGTAGCTTAGTGTGGTGTGTGTGTGTGTGTGTGTGTGTGTGTGTGGATGGATGGATGATAGATGGGTGGATATGTATGTATTTAAATGAAACAAATCCAACCTCCCATCTTATTTTGCTATAGGTCTAAATGCTGTGTGTTTCTAAAATCCATATATTGAAATATAACCACCAATGTAAGCAGAGTCTTTGGGGGTGTGGTGGTTTGAATGTAAAATGTCTGCCAAAGCCTCATGTGTTTTGAATACTTGGCCCCCAGCTGATGGAAATTTGGGAAAGTTGTGGAGCCCTTGGGAGGTGGAGCCTTGCTGGAGGAGGTGTATGGCTGAGGCTTATTAGTTCACCCCACTGGGTATTCAAAGATAGCTCACTTGGACTGTTTTCTTTCTGGTGCTTGACAAGATGTGACACCACAGCTGTCTGCTCTGCCATGCTCTCCCCACCATGATGAATCTTCCCCGTGAAACCGCAAGTAGAAATAAGCCCTTGCTTCCCATTAAACTGCTCCCGGTTGGGTGTTTTGTCCAAGCAACAAGATAACTACAACATAAACCAAAAGAACTAAAACATTACCCATCAAGTGAATGCTTTTCTTTTACCATGTGGTGAGAGCAAGTATCTTCAAGGTGTCAGTTCAGTTAAGGATAATATGCGAGCCACCTGTGGTAGTTTGGATGTGATAGTTTGAATGCATGGCCCCATAGATTCAGGGATTTTTTTAAATTTTGGTTTTGTTTTGTTTTAAGAATTGAGCTTGGGGCTGGAGAGATGGCTTAGTGGTTAAACACTTGCCTGAGAAGCCTAAGGACCCCAGTTTGAGGCTCGATTCCCCAGGATCCACTTTAGCCAGATGCACAAGGGAGCACACGCATCTGGAGTTCGTTTTCAGTGGCTGGAGGCCCTGGTGAGCCCATTCTCTCTTTCTCTGCCTCTTTCTCTCTCTGTCTGTCACTCTCAAATAAATAAATAAAAATAAAATATATCAAAAAAAAAAAAAAGAACTAAGCTTGCAACTTGAGTGTCCAGTGTGCAAAGCCCCTAGGGGCAGATCTTGTAGTCCAGCTCTAAGTTGTAAAGAACAACTTGAGTTTTGGCCATTTGTGGTTCTGGCTGTTGGTGGTGTCTCTCTGCTTGGATTTATGGAAGGGAGCCTGAATTTGTAAACTTGAAATAAACTATTTTCTCTCATAAGCTGCTTCTGGTTGGATGTTTGTCCAGCCAGCAATACAAATCCGACCCCAACACCACCATTAGAAGGTCAGTAAAGAAAGTTCTGCCTGGCCTAACTGTTGCCATAGGCTATTTGGGTCTCTAGCTTTCATGACACAGAAGGCCACACTGCTCACTCTCTCTCTCTCTCTCTCTCTCTCTCTCAATCTTTCTCGTTCTCTCTCTCAGGATGTAGGGGCATGTACCTTTAATAGGCTTGACTTCCAAACAAGCATACAAAATGGCTGAGGCTTATTATATAACTGTGATTCAGCAATCCTCATGCAGATGAAATCATTATATGGAGTGAGCCTGCGCATGTATGTGTCCATGAGATCACTGTATGGAGTGAGCCTGTGTATCCATGAGATCCTCATGTGGAGTATGCCTGAGCATGCTTTCCCTATACAAGCTCCCTGTGCCAGGAGTAAAGTACTCAGGTCTGCTCTGCTTTGCATTGCAACTGGTGCCTTGTTCCAGCTGGGCTCACCTCCTCCACAAATCCCCCTGGAGCTGCCTGCTCCTAACACATCACAACATCAAGGCTGTATCCACCTGCAACATTGCATCTCCATTGCTAGCCCCATGGTATTTTCTCCATATGAAGAATTAGGAGGGAGATGGGGACAAAATGTTCTTACTAAATGTTTTTCTCATTTTTGGCGGCAGCATCAGACCTCTACCTTTCACAGTGAAGCTGGCTGGGGACCCAATTCTCTCAACATACACCACACAGTGTGCATCATCTAAGATCCAGAAAGCCTACATCAGTAAGACTTTAATATTTTATATATTGTGCTTACAATCTTCTCTTACCCCAAAATTCCTGGAGAGTTTATACAAAGAGGTGGGTAGATCACAGCATTGGGTGCAATGATGCCTCAAAAAAGGGGTTCATCCCACTGACAGAACCTCAGCTTGGCCTCAAGCCACACCCTCAACTGGTCCAGAGGAAGTCCTAGCTTTTCTGAGAAGTCAGACTCCTGCTTCCTAAAGACTCATGATGGCAAACATTCTGCTATCTAAGATCCCATATTCCTTTCCTAATTTTCTTGGAAAATGATGCTGTGGGCTAAAGATGAGAGGGAGAATCCATACACTCTGAGGACATTTCAAAGGCTTACTCTGGGTACTGAACCAGGAAATAGATTCAAAAAGGGCCCAACACCATGCCTGACACTCACACACACACACACACACACACAATACCAGGGCTGGAGAGAAGGCTTAGTGGTTAAGGCGTTTGCCTGCAAAGCCAAAGGACTTCGGTTTGACTCCCCAGAACCCACATAAGCCAGATGCACAAGGCGGTACACGCATCTGGAGTTCTTTTGCTGTGGCTGGAGGCTCTGGTGCACCCATTCTCTCTCTCTCTCTCTCTCTCTCTCTCTCTGTCTCCCCCTCTTCTCTCTTTCTCTCTCTCTTTGTCTGCCTCTTTCTCTTGCTCTCTCAAATTAATTAATTAATTAATTTTTTACAATTACCAATAAGTTTTAACTGTCTTCCCCTTTCTTCAAATTACTTCACTTTCTTTGAAACTAAAACATCTTTTCTAATTGCCCTTGACTTCAAATGTCACCATCTTTAGCCCATACCCCATTACTAATCCTGTCTTCCCTAATTCCTCCTACATTCCTTTTGTTCAGATTAAAGATGACTTTTCTGTTCACCTGTGTAAGTCTTGCTGCCTCCTACACTGATTAATTCAGCAAGACTGAAAACAAGGACTTGCTCTTCCTCCATTAAACTCCAATTAATCAATCATACTGGATCCTGAGCAATTTGGTGCGATGCTATTTAGTGGGAAGAGTGGCTTAGCTCCTGTCAGTCTTGGGATGTGACATTTAATAGCAGAAAGACCTAAGGCAAATAGTTTTACATTTTCAAGCCTCAGTGTGCTCATCCATAGTACTCTAATTCATAAAATTGGTGAGGAGATCAAAAGATCATCTCAGAGTCTCCAGAGCAAAGGCTATTGCTTGGGTACAAGATACATAAAGTCACTCCGCCTGGAAAGACAGGCCTGGTTCTGAGTGTGTTCATGGCCCTATCTTCATGTATGGAACAAGCAGCATACTCCACAGCAGAAGAAAAGAACCTATTTTCTTCTCAGGCACATCACAGGAAAGTCCCCAAATATTTTGCATTATTATTTCTAAATTTCACAAGGGATTGAGTTTCAATCTACAAAGTTAAAGATGTAAAAGCTTTAGGAAAATGTGACTACAAAAAATATGTAGAAAGGGCTGGGGATCTCATTCAATTGGTAGAACAGTTGCTTTGCCTGTATGAAGAATTGGGTTCTATCCTGAGCCCTGTAAAAAGAAGGGGGAGAGAGGGGAAAGACAGACAGAGGAAAAGAGAAAAAGACAGAGAGAGAGAGAGAGAGAGAATGCCACAAAAACAGTTCTTCAATGAAAATTTGTACCATTAAATGAATATAAGTAAAAGAAGAAGGCTCTAAAACCAATAACCAAGGCTTCCATCTTAAGAGACTAGCAATACAAGAGTAACTTAAGACTAAATTATGCAAAGAAAGCAATACTAAAAGAAAATCAGAGTGGATATTAAAGAAACTGAAAACAGAAATCAAAGGAGAAAATCAAACCAAAAAGTGGTTCTTAACTTATAGCAGCTGTGTTAAGACCTAGCACAAGGTTGGGCCCAGCAACATTCCATTGAAGGGGAGGGGCTCATAAGGTGTCACCGCTGACTGAGGATTTACAGGCAGTTGATGACTTCTGAGAGAGGGATAGACATTTTCTTCAGTGGTGTAGCCATTGATAATGTTCCCATTCTCCTGTAAGTAACTCTAAATAATCTCATTAACTCATCAATAAAATAAAATAAAACAAATAACCCCAAACCTTTTAAAATATTGATATAAATGACTTTCAACTAACAAAAACCAAGGTAACTCTTTAAAATGAGGAACAAACCCAATAAAGTTGATAAATCAAGAAAAAAGAGAGAAAGCATAAATTTCAATATCATAAGTGTAAAGAAGGTCTTTATAACTATGACTCCATGGAAATTAAAAGTTAATGTATTACTATAAACAATCCGACACCTAAATAATAGATAACTTAGCTTCTTGACTGATGAACTATCAAGTTTATGCAGAGAGATAGAGACAACCTGGATACCTCAGTATCTATTTGAAAATACAAATGAATTATTGTTCCAGGTGTGGTAGTGCACGCCTTTAATCCCAGCACTCAGGAGGCAGAGGTAGGAGGATTTCCATGAGTTCGAGGCCACCCTGAGACTACATAGTTAATTCCAGGTCAGCCTGGACCAGAGAGAGACCCTGCCTCAAAAAACAAAAACAACAAAATAAAGAATTATTAAGGGGCTTGGAGTATGGCTTGGTGATGTTGCTCACCAAATATGTGTGAGAAGCAGTACCACAAACAGAAACAAAAGCTACAATTAATAATCTGTAAAGGAACATACCAGGTCCAAAACATTTTATGAATGAATTCTGTCCAACATTTAGGGAAGAAATGGTGCCAATGTCCTACAATATCTTCCAGAAGTATAGAGGCAGAGACAACATTTCCTACCTTATTTCAAGGCCAGCCTTATCCGTGATGCCAAAACCAGACTCAGAAAGAATATCTAAAGAAAAGAAATCTTACACATACACATCCTATGAACACAGGTACAACCATCTTCAATGAAATATTAGTACATCAAATCCAACTATGTATAGAAAATGTTTACAGGGCTGGAGAGATGGCTTAGCGGTTAAGGCACTTGCCTGCAAAGCCTAAGGACCCATGTACAACTCTCCAGATGTACAAAGATGATGTAAGTGGAAGGTCGCACATGCCCACTAAGTGGCGAAAGTGTCTGGAGTTCAATTGTGATGGCTAAGGCCCTGGCACACCAATTCTGTCTGTGTGTGTCTCTATCTCTCTGTCGCTCTAAAATAATAATAATAAATTTTAAAAAATAAAATGTTCACAAGATAACTGCATGGAATTGATCACACATTGTCAAGGCATTTCAACACACAAAAATCAACCAATATCACCAGGCAAAAAAGAAAAAAATTGCTGAAAATGTCAGTTGATACTCTAAGAACATTTTACAAAAATCTACCATTTATGATTTTTAACAAGGCTTAGCAAGCTAGGAATAGTTGGACAACTTACTCAAGTTGGTAAAAATCAAAATATCTATAAAACTTGTACAACTAACATCATATTTAACGATAACAGAATAGTTTCCCCCAAAATAAGGAGTAAGGGAAAGATTTTCTCTCTCATCACTCCATTCAACATCCTACTGGAGATCCTCACTGATTCAAGGCGCCCACAAAAGCAAGTACGAGGCAGGCAGTTTGGAAAGAACTCAAACTGGGGGCTGGAGAGATGGCTTAGCGGTTAAGCGCTTGCCTGTGAAATCTAAGGACCCTGGTTCGAGGCTCGATTCCCCAGGACCCAAGTTAGCCAGATGCACAAGGGGGCGCACGCGTCTGGAGTTCGTTTGCGGTGGCTGGAGGCCCTGGCGCCCCATTCTCTCTCTCTGTCTCTATCTGCCTCTTCCTCTCTCTGTCTGTCACTCTCAAATGAATAAAAAAAAAAAAAAAAAAAAAAAAAAAAAAGAACTCAAACTGTGTTATTTGGGGTAACGAGATGGCTCAGCGGTTAAGTGCACTTCCTACTCAAGCATGAGAGTAACTTGAAACTGCTTGAGTTCAAATCTCCAGAACCCACATTAAACAACGAGGCGTGGGCACACTATACCTGTAATCCCAGTACTGTAGGGAGTAGAGACCTGGGAACTGCCAGAGCTCGTGAGAAAGCAGCAAGCTCGAACAAGAACAAGCCACAGAGTGGTGAAGCTGGGTATGGGACTGCCGGAGACCGGCACAGTGGGGGGCGGCACCTACACGTGCATTCATTCACCACACACATACAAACAAAGAAACTGTCCTTTTCATAGATGAGATGATTGACAACCCTCAAAAAAATATGAAAGAAGAGAAGGTTTTAATATTATTTATTTATTTGCAAGGAGAGAGAATGGGCATGCCGGGGCTTCAAGCTGCTACAGACAAACTCCAGATGCATTCGAGACTTTATGCATCTGGCTTTAGGTGGGTACTGGAGAATCGAACCCTGGTCATTAGGCTTTGCAGGCAAGCGTCTTAATCGCTGCTGAGCCATCTCCCCAGCTCAGAAAAAGGAAAATTTAAAACTCCTGGGACTAAAAGGAACTTAACAATATTGTAGGCTGTGAGGCCAATATATGCAAATTCAATCACTTTGAATCACGATGAACAAATTGAATTTGAAAAATTTTTAAGCATTTACACTTGCACCATAAAATGAAGTTGTTTTAAGCCTAACAAAACAGGTGCAGGGATCTGTGCAGGAAACTAACAGACAACCATGAAAGAAACCAAAGCTAGAAAATATGGAGAGATAGTCTGGGTTCAATAGTTTCAAGGTTCATATTTTTAACATGCCACTTTTGCCCAACTTGATCTTTCACAAACAAGAAGCTTTTAAATATAAACAAAATGATTCTGGTGTTGATGGAAACAACAGCAGGAAAGTTGAAGGACTCATGTGACCCACTTTTAAGATTTCCGGAAAGAATAAAGAAATATGATATTGGGAAGAAATGGACCTAACTCAGTGGACAGAACACAGAGCACAGAAATGGGCCCATGTGACTATATCAGCTGGTGTGTGACAAGCCATTTGCCTTTTGGACAGATGGTGCTGGAACACTTGGATGTACAGATGTGAAAACAGACTAGACAGACACTGCATCTTCCAGAGAAACTGACTCAAAGTGGATCCCATGTACCCAAGTGTGAAATGAAAACTACCCAAATTTCTAGAACAAAATATAGGAGTAAATCTAAAAGCCGCTGGGCTTGATGATGTTTTCAACTGAATAACAAAAAAGAAATCTCTGAAGGAAAGCGTGGATATGTTGGACATCATCAAAATTTTAAAATTGTGGGCTGGAGGGATGGCTTAGCGGTTAAGGCGTTTGCCTGCAAAGCCAAAGGAGCCAGGTTCGATTCCCCAGGACGTACATTAGCCAGATGCACAAGAGGGAGCACATGTCTGGAGTTTGTTTGCAGCGCCCATTCTCTCTCCCTCTTTCTCTATCAAATAAATAAATAAAAATAAAAATTCTGCTGGGCGTGGTGGTGCATGCCTTTAATCCCAGCACTTAGGAGGCAGAGGTAGGAGGATCACCATGAGTTCGAGGCCACCCTGAAACTACACTGTTAATTCCAGGTCAGCCTGGACCAGAGTGAGACCCTACCTCGAAAAACCAAAATAATAACAATAATAATAATAATAATTAAAAACTAAAAATTCTGCTCTGTGAAAGACACTGTTAAGAGGATGAAAAAAGACAGAGAAAACATATACAAAACAAATATATCCAATATTGTGAACAAAGTACACAGAGAACAGCTATAATTCAACAATGAGCAAATCATCTAACCGGTTGTAGTGGCACATGCCTTTGATCCCAGCACCAGGGAGGCAGAGGTAGGAGGATTGCCATGAGTTCGAGGCTACCCTGATAATACAGAGTGAATTCCAGGTCAGCCGGGGCTAGAGTGAGACCCTACCTCGAAAAACCAAAAATAAAAATAAAAATAAATAAGCAAATCATCTAGTTTTTAGTTTTTTAAAAAAAATATTTATTTATTTGCAATTAGAGAGAGAAAGAGAGAGAGAGAGAGAGAAGAGAGAGAGAGAGAGAGAATGGGCATGCCAGGGCCTCTAGCCACTGCAAATGAATTCCACATGCATGTGCCACCATGTGCATCTGGCTTATGTGGGTCCTGGGGAATCGAACCTGGGTCCCTTGGCTTTGCAGGCAAACACCTTAGCCGCTAAGCCATTTCCCCAGCCCTCATCTAGTTATTAAAGAGGCAAATGGTCCACACTGACAATCCACCAGAGAAGAGCCACGCGGAGGAAAGGAGTACTGTGAGGCACTGTCCTCTACACAGGAAGCAGCTGGTGCATATTCATGGCCTCACGGCGGCTGTCATTACTCTTACGTGAGCCCATCGACGTTTTGGCATGGAGGACAGAGGAGGACAAAAGGAATGAGACAACAAAACAGAAGGACCCCTTGGAAAGAAGAACACCCTCTGTGGAGTGGAGATGGGGAAGGAGGGACAAAAAGGGTAATGAGACAGAAAAGTATGATCAAATTACAGTATGGTCATGTATTGAAGTTCTCAATAAAAAAATGTAAAAAATAAATAAAGAAAGAAAGAAAGAAAGAAAGACAAAATAAGCAGATGGAAATTGGCCAACATCATTTGTTAGTGAGGAACTTCTAGTTAAAACAACAAGAAGATACCACTGTACATAGCTATTAGAATGACTGAAAACTGGCTTATCAGTTTCTGGTGATGATATAGAGACACAGGAATTTCTCACTCAATACTACGGCAGCTATCTGGGAGGGAACCGGCTTTCATCTCCATTCCAGCCTAACTTCTCCTTCTTCTGTGACCCCAGCCTGTGGTGTCTTCAGCGACAAGTGTTATCATCTACTTCAAGTGGGCAACTAAGGGTGAGAAGGGGTACTGGGAGGCAGTGCCCCTCCCGCACAGGAGCAGACTGGTGCGTTCATAGCCCCGAAGTGACGGCCAAGATATCCCCACTGAGAAGGGTCCTTGGTGGAATGGGGAGAAGACAAAAGAGGTAATCTGATGGAAATGCAACCAATTTACAGTATGTTGAGACATTAAAGTTCCCAATGAAAGGTTTCTTAATAAAGAATAAACAAAGAGGGGGAAAAAAAGAACCCTCATCCATTGCTAGTGAGAACAGTTCTTTGGAAGGCACGTTGTGGGTGTTTCAACATTTTATTTATTTATTTATTTATTTTGGAATCAGAGGGAGAGAGAGTGTGCACCAGAGCCTCTTGCGCCTGGAACAACAGGCTTTGAAAGCAAGTGCCTTTAACTGCTGAGCCATCTCCCTGGCCCTACTTTGTGGATTTTTACAAAGCTAAATACCTTTACCATATGACTACACATGATAAGTAATTTCATTCATATATTTCCCCCAACTAATTTAAGGCACTATATGTACAAGAAAAAACGTGCATACAAATATTTATATAATTTTTTTCATAATTACTAAAACCTGGGAGCAATCAGAATGTCCTTCAATAGGTGAAAAGACAAAAAAGGAAAATCAACTGTCACACAATGGAATATAACTGAGCAAAGGAAGAGACTAGAAAAGCCACACAAAGACATCCATGGATCATCTTCCCTTTTAATTTTTTTTATTTTTATTTATTTCACAGCAAAGAGAGAAGAACAACAGAGAGAATGGGCATGCCAGAGCCTCTAGCCACTGCAAATAAACTCCAGATGCTTGTGCCACTTTGTGCATCTGGCCCCACTTGGGTACTGGGGAATCAAACCCAAACCCAGGTCGTTAGGCTTTGGAGGCAAGTGCCTTAACCACTGAACTATCTCTCCATCCCCATCCACGGTTCTTAAAGGCATGTTGCTAAGTGAAAGAAGCTAGTACGCAAATGTTGCATGAATGGACCTGCTTATAGGACAATCTGAAAGGGCTGAACTGTATACATGTAAATAGGTCTGCAGTTTCCAAGTAAATGAATGAGTAGGCAAAGCACAGGGTGTGTTTCTGGGGCAGTGAAAGCATTCTGTGCAATATGGTGAGAGTATATAGCATCCCCTTGTGCATTTCTTGAGCAAGCACCTTAGCTGGTGAACCATCTTTTATATATATAATTTTATTTTTAAGCAGAGAGAGAGAATGAACAGGCATGCCAGGGCCTCTTGCTACTGCAAACAAACTCTAGTCTCAGGAGCCACTTTGTGCACATGGCCCAGCTTTGCAAACAAGTGCCTTTAACTGCTGAGCCATCTCCTCAGCCTGGCATTTCTCAAAATCCTACTTTATTCTACAGTACAAAGAGTGTACCTTCATGTGTGGAATTTCCTTAAAATATATCCTTTGGAAAGGTCAGGGAATCGCAGGATGGAACCCAGATTGTCAGAAGGGAATTTAGATATATGTCATGAAGAGGGGAGAGGGAACATTTCCGACTTAAATGACTGTAAATGATGGGAGCCTGTGAGACTGAAAGCAGAAGGAACTGTACTTGAATATGGATTGTAAGCACTCGGCAAGATGGCTCCCCACTGGGGTGTCAGCTAACATTGAAACCGCTGTGCATGTATCCTGGGACTGAACACTGAACACTCAGTGAATGGACAAAGAATGGCAGAAACCAGGTTCTTCACCATGGGAGGGGTAGTAATAGATAAGCCCGGAAGGAGGTAAGGACTGTGTGTCAACAATGGGTTCAAATTGGGGACATCAAAAAGAGCTCGTGTTCAACTGAACATAGCAATGGTTCCATGTGAAATACTTATCAGTATGTGTACATGGACTGGTGAGTGTGTATCTCCCTCCTGTTAGCTGAGAGGGCCAGAGATAAGGACACCCTAGTAGAAATGAGCACACCCAATGTGCAGAGCTTGGTTTCTACCACACTTCTGTGAAAGGAAACAGGGATTCCCTAGGGGGGGGGAAATGCCTTATTCTAGAGCTGGGGCAGGAAACATACAAGATGAGCCCAGAGCATCTTATAGTGCCTAAAAGAACTGACAGGCGTGGGGAAACCCTTACAGTGATGAAGGCATGTCAAAGGGCATTAGTGCGACTGACAGAATTTCCAAGGGCAAAAACCAGCATGATTTTAGCAACAAACTACAGTGATCTAGCATCATCATAAAAAGATTTCTATGACCTATGCTGGTACACATAAATCACTGAGTAACCAAACAGGAAGACACACACACATCTCCCGGGAAGAAGACTTCAGATAAGCAGCCCCAGGCCTCACGAGTGAGCTGCACAAAGTGTCCTTTGAAACACTAACGGGAAGGGGAACGAAGTGTACAATGGGGAGATCTGCGAAACGCTAGCCCAGGCACATGAGCCAGACACTATGTGGACAGTATATATTCTCTTCTAAAATGTTTTGTTATGTGTGGGGGGCGTGTGTGTGTGAGAGAGAGAGAGCGAGCATGGGTACAAGCATGCCATGGTCCAAGTGTGGAGATCAGAGGGCAACTTTTCCCATTGGTCCTCACCTGTCCACACCTCATTTAAAGCAAGGTTCTCACTCTGGATTCGCGTCGCTCTGCTGTTTGCTGGGCTAGCCTGGAGCTGCCAGGATTTTCTTCTGTCTCTGCCTCTCATCTTGCCATTGGCATCAAGGTCAGCATGCTGGGCTTACAGAAGCCTGACAGGTCTTCCAGATTTTTTTGTTTTTGTTTTTTGGTTTTTCGAGGTAGGGTCTCACTCTGGTCCAGGCTGACCTGGAATTCACTATGTAGTCTCAGGGTGGCCTCAAACTCATGGCAATCCTCCTACCTCTGCCTCCCGAGTGCTGGGATTAAAGGCGTGCGTCACCACGCCCGGCTCTTCCAGATTTTTTATGTGGGGTCTGGAGATCAAACTCAAGTATTCCAGCCTGAGCAGTAAGCACTTTATCACTTAGCCGTCTCTGCGGCCCCATTAGTAGATATTCTTGATATGACATGATAAACATGACCCTTGAGAGACGGGCGTGGTGGCGCACACCTTTAATCCCAGCACTCGGGAGGCAGAGGTAGGAGGATCACCATGAGTTCGAGGCCACCCTGAGACTACGTAGTGAATTCCAGGTCAACCTGGGCTAGAGCGAGACCCTACCTCAAAAAAAAAAAAAAAAAGAAAATGACCCTTGACTTTGCAGCCTTCCTCCTTATAACCCTTTATGCAAAAAATAGACAAATCCCAGGTTAGATACAATGTACAAAACGCCTGGCTGCTATACTTCAAAAGAACCAGGTTATTGAAAAGTCCAAGAAACTACGATAGCTTAAGGAAATTAGATGAGTAAATCTAATGTGGTATCCTGGATAGAATCCTAGGATAGAATCCTAGAATGTGAAAGGGAATTTAGGGGGAAATGTAGGCAATATGAATAGACTGCAGATTTTAATTAACTATAACATAGCAATATATTATCATTAATTGCTATCATAGCTATATGAAGTAGAAACAGTGGAAAATGGGAGTGAACTATATGAAAATCCTTTCTACTAACTTTACATATTTTTGTCCATCCAAACATGAGCCCACTCTCCTGTATCAAGCTACCACCAATCATGGGCTAGAAGAGGACCTACACATATTAAATTCTCTATAAAAAAAATAAGGGTTATCCCATTTGTCTGGTGCTAACTTTACTCTCCATTGGAGAATCTGCTTCTCTTTTTCATATAGATGCAGATCCTAAGGACAGAACCACCCCATCATACTTCAAAAGGGCCCCAGCTGAAACTAAGAATAACTGGTGAAACAAGCAAGGGTGCTATTTTCTTGGTGAACCGGGTACCAGCACAAGGATGAAGGAGATCAACACAGAGAACAATCAACTCCTACCAAATCAGATATCCAGAGACACAGAGGCCCCCAACACCTCATCACTGAAACAGACCAAAAATGAACCCAACATGGCTCAGGGAAATTTTGTAGAAGAGGGGGCAGAAAGAATGTCAGAGCCACACATTGGGTCATGATACGCAGAGACATTTCTCCTACCAATAACTGTGAGCTAACTCCACAATGCATTACCCATATACCTCAACAAGGAGGCGCCAGGGGGAGGGGGTAGGACATGGACGAGCCTAACAATGGTACCAACTTGACTGTATTCACTGAGTACAAAACTAATTAATAAAAATAAATAAATAAATAAAATAAAACTATTCTAAAATAAGCATCTTATCTTACAAAAGTAAAGATGCTATTTCTTACTTAT
The DNA here is from genome assembly GCA_036346955.1 of Dipus sagitta. Lineage (NCBI taxonomy): Eukaryota > Metazoa > Chordata > Mammalia > Rodentia > Dipodidae > Dipus > Dipus sagitta. Next base: position 41,560,072 of record CM070777.1, on the reverse strand, counting down.
TTATTTATTTTGTTTTTTTTTGAGGTAGGGTCTCACTCTAGCTCAGGCTGACCTGGAATTCACTATGTAGTCTCAGGGTGGCCTCGAACTCATGGTGATCCTCCTACCTCTGCCTCCTGAGTGCTGAGATTAAAGGCATGCACCACCAGGCCCGGCTAAGATTCTATTTCTTAATTCTTCACAAACCACAAGCTCTCTCCTCTACCAGTTCTTCCCTCTTCCATTATCCTTCCCCATCCCTCTCTCCTCTACTGAATTTGGAAGCCCTGTGAGATGCACATCTGTAATTTAATAACCATCAAGGCAAAAACCAAGAGAAGCCCCAACTCACTTCATAGCTCATTACTGTTAAACTAGACGGAGCCTAATCAGAGGTCAGGAATGTGAGCCCTGAATTCCTGTCACTCATCTGAGCTGATCTGTGAGCAAAGCTCACCAAAGATCTTTTCCCACGCAGATTGTGTTTGAAATAATTCAATAACCTTTGAAAAGACTTACTGTTAGCCATTGCATGAGTCTGGTTCCTGTTGCTACAACAAAATATCTGAGGTTGAGTGTCTTATTAGAAGGAGGAGGAAGAGGAAGAGAGGGAGAAAGAGAGGAGAGGGAGGAGAAAGAAAGGAAGAGGGAGAGGAGAGGGAAAAGAAGGAGAAGAGAGAGAGAGAAGAAGGAGAGAAAGAGGGAGAATGAGGCAGAGGTGAAGTTGAAGACAAAGATGAAAAAGAAGCTACTGTTTATTCAGCTCACTGTTAAGGGGAGTTGAAAGTTCAGGATCAGGCAACTCCATCTATTTGGCCTGTGGTAAAGACCTTAGTTCTACAACATCACTGTTGGGATAAACACATGCACAGGAGATCGCATGACCAAAGAGGAAGCCTGAGAAATTCAAGGATCAGGCTCATTCTGATCTTTTAAAAAAAATTTTTATTTATTTATTTATTTATTTATTTATTATTTAACAGAGAGGAAGAGTAAGAGAAGAGAGAGAGAGAGAGAAAAAAAACAGACATGGCAGGGCCTGTAGCCATTGAAAACGAACTCCAGATGCATGCATCTGTATCTGGCTTACATGAGTACTGGAGAATTCAACCTGGGTCCTTAGGCTTTGCAGGCAAGTACCTTAACTGCTTAGCCATCTCTCCAGCCCTCTGATTTTTTTTTTAATATATAAGATCCACTAGACTAAGAACTGAGGTCCCATCCCTTCAGAGGGTGTATGGATACCTCCCCCCTACGTCTTACCTCCTGAAGGCTCTGTCATCTCTCAGCAACACTGCGCTGTGGACCAGATCGCCAGCACATGAACCCCTGGTGGACACCCAAGCTTAGTGCTACTCTCCCTGGTCTGGTTCTGGCCTTGGTGACCCCTGACATTTGTCTCCTCTTTTCAGTTTCTTCTAGATTACGAAACCTGATACCTCAAACTTAAATTTCCTCTTCCTCTTAGAATAAAAGACCAAACAAAAGATCTGTCTTTTCTTTCAGCACTGCCCTAAATGATTTTAGCCCCAAACCTTTGAATTTATTTTTTCAAAATCTCCATCATTATTCTCTGGAAATAACTAAACTGAGCCTATGGGAACATTTAACGCAAAAAATATTACTAGAACACCTGCTATCTATATCAGTAATGGAAACAATGAAATCTGAAAACCTCCCCAAAGACTAAACCTGAGAACAAATGCTAGAATGTTTTTAGTTTCCAAACAATTGGGAGCGGTTGTGGCAGCCTAAGTCTTGGAACAGGCTCATCCATTTGAGGAACTACAGCCTAACTGGAAACTCAGAGAGAGTTCCATGGGGAAGAGAGCTTGGCAACTCTTGCTATGAACAGTAGTAGCCCATGGCTTCTTGGCTAAAAAGCTTGAAAAGAGGGACTGGGAAGACGGCTGAGTAATTAAAGGCACTTGCTTGAAAAGCCTGCCAGGCCTGGGTTCAATTCCCAAGCCACCAACATATGCTAGACCTTAGCACGTATAGACACACACACGCAGGCACGTGCACGTACGAGCACAGTTAAAAAAAAACAAACAGAAAACACTTGGAACAAGCAGTCAAAGTGGCACATGTGTTTAATCCCAGTACTTGGGAGGCAGAGGTAGGAAGATTGCCATGAGTTTGAAGCCACCGTGAGAATACATAGTGAATTCCTGGTCAGCCTGGGCTAGAGTGACTGGTGCATTCATGACCCCACATTGAATACTGATAAGCCCACTGAGGGGGCTCAGTGTAATGGGGATGGGAGACAGGGAACATGACAATATAACCTGATGCAAGTATAGCTGAACAAGTAGCACTGCGTCCGTAAATTAAAGTTCTCAATTAAAAATAAACTGAGAGAATCTTTGCTACCGTTTGTTCTGAGTCAAGGGTCTAGAAGTCCTCAGGGTCCTGAGCCTTACAAAAATCCACAAATGCTTGAGGCCTGAGGGGAATATGTATGAGTAACAACATAAGACAAAGGACCTAAAAAATTGAAATGAAGAACAATTTTACAAATAATGCTTAAAAGTCTTCTTTTTTGTATATTTTTATTTTTCTATTTATTTGAGAGAGAGTATGTGTGTGCACCAGGGCCTCTAGCCACTGCAAACAAATTCTAGATGCATTCACCACCTTGTGCATCTAGCTTTACGTGGATCCTGGGGAACTGAATGTGGGTCCTTTGGTTTTGCAGGCAAGCGCCTTAACCACTAAGCAATCTCTCCAGCCCTAAAAATTCTTCTTTTTGCCTATCCAGTTTTTAATAGTTATTTTTACAAACATTTTTATTGATTGATTGATTGGTTGATTTGAGAAAGGGAGTGAATGGGTGTGTCAGGGCCTCCAGCCACTGCAAATGAACTCCAGATGCATGCACCACCTTGTGCATCTGACTTATGTGGGTCCTGGGGAATCCATCCAGGGTCCTTTGGCTTTGCAGGCAAGTGCCTTAACCATTGAGCAATCTCTCTAGCCCTAAGAGAGAAAGGAGAATGGGCATACCAGGGTCTGGAGACTCTAGATGCATGTGTCACTTTCTGCATCTGGTTTTATGTGTGTACTGGGAAATTGAACCCCAGGCCTTCAGGCATTGCAAGCAAGTGTCTTTAACTGCTGAGCCATCTCTCTAGCCCTGCCTAGCCAAGTTCTATCCGCTTTTGGTCATCAATATCAATTTATATTGCTGTGAATATAACAGAAAAATGCGTTTCCTGCCCTGAACGAGAGATCCTATTGGATGGTGATTATAAATTAGTTGGTTCTCTAAGCAAGCAAATGAGCTTTCATTTAAATATTTTTTAAATTGTTTTTCATTCCAAGATTGATGCCAATGAATGCATCCTAAAAATAGCATTACATTTTGCTTATGCCTTGAAAGTATTGTAACCAGGCTTTTAAAAACAAGCCAGGGCCATCACCTTATTGCTGCTGGTACCCACTGAGTGGATCCTCTTAAATCCTCTTATGGCCATCAGGAACAATCTGTTTTATAGCGATCCTACTATGAAGCGAGGAAAAGCCCACAGCTGTTTAGGCACAATTATGGTACAGCCGCCTCCCACCCCCCAGTTCAATAGTAAACAGCCAGGCTCATTTAAAAAGCATCTCAGGAATAGGAATGACCACTCTCTTAATTACAGTCAACATGTTTATGATGCTGAATACATCTGACCTAAAAGCTCAGACTGTACAAAACAGATAATGTGGCCAATCCGGGAACTCGCTTGTGACATTTGGCTGACATTTCCACTCATTCCTATATTATAAGCCCCAAGTCTCTATCCAGGTACATAAATATGAAAGAGTTCTAGTTTGCCATTTAAATACAATTTCATTTATGTTCCTACAATGAAGTCAGTGATAGAGAAACCCAACCTAGCAGAGAACAACCCATATAATCTCGTCAAAGGCCCATGGCAAAGAGGGAGCTGTGTATATGAGCCCCTGCTGTGACCAGTTTTGAGAGCAACGGAGCCTCTTCAACCAGGGGCTCTGGGCAAGACACAGTGGAAGGGTCAGTTAAACAAAGGTTTATTAGAAAAGAAAGTGAAAGTAAGGCAGAAAAGCTCCTGAGCTGAGAGGGGTCCTGAACCAGTAGCCAGCACAGTGACTTGGACCTGGGTTTCTTATAACCTTGGGGATGTGAATTAGGCATCGAGTTGTGATGAACTTTACTGGTTAAATTCAATGTATACGGAGGTCCTTGCTTGGTTGGTGGACCAGGGAGAGACACACAGACTCAGAATATGCCAGCCAATGAGTAAAAATCCTGGGGGAGATTCCTAGAAGGAGGAAGACCCAGGAAGTAAAACAGAGGGCTGCCCCTTCAGGTCTAGGTTCAGACTGGAGTTGTCTTCTGGTCTCATCAGGGCTGGTTGACATCGGTGTTCTTTTGGGTGATCCTAACTACCTACCTACAAAAGAAAACCATCTTGCTCCTAATCTCTTGCACTGCCTCAAGCTTTTGTAAAGTTACGAATTCACTCATTCACTACATAAGCACCTACTGTGTGCCAGGCTATGCTGGTCACAAAGAATACTCTGTCCAAGAGGGGTGTGCTCACAGGAGAAACAGGAACCCAACAGCACAGGGGAATACACGAGATGCTGGTCTTGTGGGGGGGGGGGGCAGTCAATATGGAGGGAGGAGCCAGGGAAAGGGCTCAGGGAGGCTCACACTGTGGAGAGAGAGAGTCCCACACAGACGAGATGACAATGAGGAACAGAAGCAAGAGGCTGTCGCCAGCACGTATTTGAGAATAATACGCAAATAAATATGTCTGGAGTAAGGATGTGTACGAGAGAGGGGCTCCTATTTTACATCTCCCCATTATCACAAGACCTGACAATTCTCCAGGTGCCCTAATACAGGACTCCTACGGAAGGTGGGGACCATGTCAAAGCAATTAATTCGACAATCTGTGGGCCAAACCTTCATTTCTACATGCTCTATATCCAGAACACTGACTCAGTACCCTTTCACCCTGCCTCACATAGATGGTGGTTCCTACCTCAGTCATTCCCTCTCCCTGTCTAATTCTACCTGTCAGAGTTCCATACATCCTTCCAACCCACTTCCAGTGTCACTGGCTTCCCAGTCCTGGGCCCAGTTCCCATGCCCTCCAGCAGCATTGGCCATTTCTTCTCTCCTCTTTTGATTTCCACTCTTCATTTCTCTCATAAAGTACCACTGGGCACCAGGCAGGAGTAAGCAGATATTTGTTGAAAATAACTAAGTGTGCCTTCATCAAACTGATGTGCAAACACAGGGATACTTGAGCCATCTCTGCATATCTCTGAACCCTATCAGGCTCATGACTTTTGAAATTTCAGTGTCTTAAAGATCCTCTGGTTTTAAACATTATGAATGATCCAAAGATGTAGCTTTCTTGTTCCTACCACTCACCAGTTTTTTGTCAAAGACCGCCCTTCTTCTTCTTGTTAGCATTTGGAGCTGGATAAGGAGCTGGGCCATGGGGGATTAACATGCCATTCTTTTTTAAGTATTTATTTATGAGAGAGAAAGAGAGAGAGAGAGAAGGAGAGAGAGAGAGAGAGAGAGAGAGAGAGAGAATGGCCAGGCCAGGGCCTCCTGCCCCTGCGCACAAACTCCAGACTCAAGTGCCAATTTGTGCACCTGGCTTTACGTGGGTCTAGGGCCTGGAACCGGGTTTTGCATGCAAGTGCCTAAACCACTAAGCCATCTCCCCAGCCTCATTCTTTTCAACAGAACAATCTTTCATTTTACATATGCCCCCCAAATTTCAAGAATAAAAGGGTTTTTTTTTAATTTATTTATTTGAGAGCGACAGACAGAGAGAAGGCAGGAGAGAGAGAGAGAGAGAGAGAGAGAGAGAGAGAGAGAGAATGGGTGCGCCAGGGCTTCCAGCCACTGCAAACGAACTCCAGACACATACGCCCCCTTGTGCATCTGGCTAACGTGGGTCCTGGGGAATCGAGCCCCGAACCGGGGTCCTTAGACTTCACAGGCAAGCACTTAAACACTAAGTCATCTCTCCAGCCCTAAAAGGGTTTTTTTAAATAATTTTTTTTATGAGAGAGAGAATTGGCCTGTCGGAGCCTCCAGCCATTGCTCCGGATGCAAGTGCCACCTTGTGCACATGGGCGACCTTGGCCGCTTGCGTCACCTTGTGATCTGGTTTATGTGGAACCTGGCGGAGCGAACATGGGTCCTTGGGCTTTGCAGGCAAATGCCTTAACCGGTAAGCCATCTCTCTGGCCTTAAAAGATTATTTTGAACACACTGACATTTCAAATGGTTTAGAATCCCCTTCAGAAGTTTCTCAGTTAGGAGCACTTTCTGATCAACAGAGCAGGAGGGCTCATGGTTAATGGGAGCCTTGCAACCAGACAGCCTTAGATTCAAACCTTGCCCCCATCATTTACATGCTGTGTCATACCTTGTGCTGCACATTTTCACGCTGTTTAGTTCTTTGTCTCGCGACCAAGGAAAATGAGGCACACGGAGTAGGAGGAGTTGGACAGGCAAAGGAGAATTATTGAGAAGAGGGTAGGGAAGCTCCAAAGTGGCAGGGCAAGCCAGCTTTGAATCATGGCAGGCATCCAAAGAAGAGAAAGAAAGGGGGTGAGGGAAAAGTTACACCCTCTGAGTGAGAACTCAAGAGAAGTGGGCAGGTTCAACAAGGGGAGTGGTCTGCAAGCAACTGCAGTGAGGGCCGGGCTTCTGCAGGTTTAACAGACTGTGGTGATAACTATTCCTTCCACCTTTACAGCCTGTCTTTAGATGAGATCTCTTGACCTGGTGCGTGATGGACATACCCCCAGTCTTCTTCCCATTCGTATTAGGGAGATGGGGTGGGGGAGAGACTCCTCCAAGGCCTCTGCCTGCCTTCAGTCACGGTCGGGGTTTGCAATAGAGGACTGAGACAAACAGTTTCTCGGACCCAAGGTTTTCCTTTATGCCCTGAAAGATTGGTTGGGTCCCAAGCAAAAAACGAGAGGGAAGCTTCGGCACCCTGAGTAAGGGGGGAAATGAGATATTAAGGGACCTCAGGAAGGGGAAGGGGCGCGAACTGCACTTCTGAGGAGGGTGGGTTGAGCCTATGTGATGGTGGAAAAGCATTACTTTCCTGGGTCTGGACTTTAGAGTCAGTTATGCTACTGTTCTTGGGAGGAAAGTGAGGTTTGGACTGCCATGTCCCCATCCAGGGCCACAGGTAGCTGGGACAGGTAAGCATTCATCAAATTTCTTTTTTTTTAATTTTTATTATTTTTTAAAAATATTTTATCTATTTATTTGAGATAGAGAGAGAAAGAGGCACAGAAAGAGAGAGAGAGAGAGCAGGGGGGAAAGGGAGGGAGGGAGAGAATGGACGCACCAGGGCTTCCAGCCGCTGCAAACAAACTCCAGACGCATGCGCCACTTTGTGCATCTGGCTCATGTGGGTCCTGAGGAACCCAACCTGAGTCCTTTGGCTTTGCAGCCAAGCGGCTTAACCACTAAGCCATCTCTCCAGCACTTCATCAGTTTTCTTAACAGTAGATAGGGCTGGTCCAGGGCACAATGGTTTGTTGAACTCAACGCTCTTGGTCTCACTGCATGCCTTCTCTGAGTATGAATGCATGCTCTTTAATTAATCCTTTGATCTATAAGGTAGGGTGATATTCATAGTGCCCTCTGCAGGATGGGTGTGGGGATGAAATGAGCTTCACATTAGGAAGTTTGGAGGTCACTGAAGGACAGATCTCTTCTCCTGTTTCCCTGGTAACATGGAACAGGAAAGCCTCACAATTGCCCCTCCATAGGATTTTAAATATATGAAAGGGAGGGGGAGGATGGGGGCATCAAGGCTTTTGTTGAGCCCCTTAAGTGAAAAGCTATACCATCCTAGTCAGTAATGTTCCCCTGTGGACCTGAGTAGACACATTACCTCCTAAGATACCCAAAACCAGACCACCAAGAAAGACTTCCAATTAAGATGACAGAATAGAACCCACACCAAAGGAACTTGGTGGTGGGGTGCTGGGGTGCTGGGATAAGATAACACAGTCCATTGTTTTCTGCAAGAGCCAAGATCTGGCCAGGTGTGGTGGCACATGCTTTTAATCCCAGCATTCAGGAGGCAGAGGTAGAAGGATCGCCACCCTGAGAATACAGAGAGAATTACAGGTAAGCCTGGGCTAGAATGAGACCTTCTCTACCTCGAAAAAAAAAAAAAAGTTGGGCTGGAGAGATGGCTTAGTGGTGAAGGCATTTGCCTGCAAAGCCAAAGGACCCTGGTTTGATTCTCTAGGACCCACGTAAGCCAGATGCACAAGGAGGCACATGCATCTGGAGTTTGTAGTGGCTGGAGGCCCTGGTATGTTCATTCTCTCTGTCTCTTTCTCTGCCTCTCTCTCTCTCTCTCTCTCTCTCTCTCTGTCTCTCTCTCAAATAAATATGTAAATAAAAAATATTTTAAAAAGAGTCAAGATCTGTAAGGAACTTATTAAGCCAGGTGAGACCCACGCAGAGAAACTGAGGGAGATGTAACTGATCAGCATGATGAGCTCCGACCAGGAAGTGTTTCTCCGCACTCACAACCAGCTCCTGCTGGTGTACGCCTGCCTTGCCTATACCAGCAAGAGCCTTGGGAACCACTGGAAAGAGCTTCCTCCCCCCCCCCCACACACACACACCAGCCCTGCAAAATCAAAAGAACCTGAAGAGGACAATGGGGACCAACCAAGCAGCTCTAGAACATCCCCAGACAGCATCCCCAACCTCCCCTTCCCCACACACCAGCACCAGGGACACAGGAGAGGAAAGGAACCCAAGAGCCACCATTCTCCCACATACAGTTTCAAGGCCAGGTGCTCCAAATCTCTGTCCAACACAGCCAGCTGAGACAAGCCCACAGCACACCAAGGGGGGAACCAGCTTCACAACTCAGCAAACTCATCCCAAAAGGGAACTGGGCTGATTTATACTAGCGCAAGACATGCCCCAAATCTGGTTACATAGGTTTGAACTAGAAATACTACTCAGACCTTCCATATCAGGTTGCTGAAGGAACACCACAGGCAGGGAAAGAATTCAAAACCCACCCACCAAGGCAGAAATACGGACTTGATATATTGGATGAATGCTTAGTACACTTTGCCACTTTTATATTTTATTTATTCATTTGCAAGCAGAGAGAGAGAGAGAGAGAGAATGGGTGCACTAGGGCCTCTTGCCCCTGCAAACAAACTCCAGATGCATGTGCAACTTTTTGCATCTGGCTTTACGTGGGTACTGGGGAATCAAACCCAGGCTGTCAGGCTTTCAAGCAAGTACTTTAACTACTGAGCTGTCTCTCTAGCTCATAGCTTACCTTTAAAAAATTATTATTTATTTATTTGAGAGAGAGAGATAGAGAGAGAATGAATCAGTGTGCTAGGGGCCTCCAGCCACTGCAAAACAACTCCAGACACATGTACTACCTTGTGCATCTAGTTTATATGGGTCCTGGAGAATCGAACCTGGGTCCCTTTGGCTTTGCAGGCAAGCACCTTATCCACTAAGCCATCTCTCCAGCTTTACCTTTTGCAAATCATTTGTATGTTAGAGTTAACTTTTGTCAGTTTTGATTTTTTTTTAATCTTTTAGTGCTTTTTAAGACATCTTTATCCATGTATATAGCTATTCCATGATGGTTTTCTTTATAAATTGCTTAGTTGGATATTAGCTTTATTTTGGACTTTTCTTCATCCAGTCTATTGCAATCTATCTACTTTCCATGCACAACTCAGAGATCTACCCTCTTTTTCCAGCCTCTTTTCCACATGCTCTTCTCCTTATCCCCCTCTTTATTCTCTATAACTATGAACTTCCGTAGCCTCGACCACCTCTAAAATCTGTGAACCAAACAATATGCCAACCTTCCTATCCCAGATACATTTGCCACCTCTGTCTTTTTCAAAGTTGACACTAGTCCACATTCAAGCCCACCCTACATTCTTCCCACTTTTAGGTAACAAAAAATCCTACCGTACTCCATACCATCCTTGTTCATTTATCCCCAGCAGTTATTGAAATCAAAAGACCCATTATTGTTAATTCACTACTAGGACATTCACAGAGTAGGCATATACACAAGCTTTGGTCACTCCTGTTGGTATGCTACTCTGGAAAAAAAAAAAAAAATAGAGGCCCCACCAGACAACTTGAGCTAACGGATTGATGATATAACTTCTAAGCTACACATACAAGAATACAGCTAAGGGATGGAGAGATGGCTTATCAGTTAAGGTGCTTGCCTATGAAGCCTAAGGACCCAGGTCCGATTCTCCAGGTCCCACATAAGCCAGATGCACGAGGTGGCGCATGTGTCTGGAATTCATTTGCAGTGATTAGGGGCCTTGGCATGTCTACTCTCTCTCTCTTTCTCTCTGCCTCAAATAAAAAAATTAATTCATTAAATTAAAAAAAAGAATACAGCTACAACCATCAGAAAATCCTAGCAATCAAATAACCTGAGATGTAAAAATCCTAATGCAATAATATAGAAAATACAAAATAATGACAGCAACATAATTCTCCAAAAGTTAAGACTCCCACAGCCTTCAGCAATTGTGAATTAGTGAAAAGACAGACAATTAAAAAAAAAAGATTAAGAGTGTTTTCAGCAGAGCATGGCAGCGCATGCCTTAATCCCAGCACTAGGAAACAGAAGTAGGAGAATCACTGTGAATTGTAGGCCAGCCTGGGCTAGAGTGAGACCCTACCTTGAAAAATATGTTTTCTTTAAAAAAAAAATTATGTTCAAAGAAACCAAAGGAGTCAAAGAAGAAAACAAACTCTTGAAGGAATCCCAAGAGAGTATACACACACACACACACACACACACACACGCACGCACACGCACACACGCACACGCACACACACACACACACACACACCAAAAAAAAAAAAAAAATCATCTGAACGCTCCAACCCGGCCCCAGATGAGACCACAGAGGAATTGGAGAAATGAGCAAGAGTGCTGCTTTCTCCGTGAACCTGATATCAGCACAGGGGTGAAGGAGATAGACACTGAGGACCCTCAACACCTATCAAACCAGAGATCCAGAGGCTTCTAAGAGTCCATCAATGAAGTAGACTTAGAATGCTCCCAGTACAGATCAGGGAACTTTGGAGAAGAGGGGGCAGAAAGATTGTTAGAGCCACAAGTTGGGACATTATGCACAGAGACATTGCCTCTTCCCTATAACTGACTGCTGCCCCCACAATGCATAACCCACAATCCCCATGGGGTTGACCTGCATCCCCAGTGAGGAGGGCCTCTTTGGAAAAGGAGCAAGGAGGATGGAAAGGATGGTACCAACATGTGTTGTTTACATACTAAGTATGTCCATGCCTAATAAAAATAATTTTTTTAAAAATCAGCTGAAAAAAAGGGGGTCAATAGAAGATATGAGTAAATAAACAGAAATATTGAAAAATAACATTGTGAAATACTGGAAATAAAAAGTACATGGGACCTCATGAAGTTAAAAGTCTATTTTGGACAGCAAAGTTAAGTAAGTACAAAGGCATGGGGGAAAATATCTTTGCTAGTCATATATCTGACAGAGGATTAATATCCAAGATATACAAAACTAAACAATAAGAAATCAAACAAGGCTGTAGAAATGGCCCACTGGTTGCAGATCTGATGGCCCAGGTTCAATTTCCTGATACTCATGTAAAGCCAGACTCACAAAGTGAAGCACGTGTCTGGAGTTCATTTGCAGTGGCTAGAGGCTCTGGTGTGCCCATTCTCTCTCTCTCTCTCTCACACACACACACACACACACATTCTCTTTCTCTCAAATAAATAATAAAAAAAACTTTGGCATTTTAAAAATATTTTACTGATTTATCTGAGAGAGAGGATCAGAAAGAAGCAGCCACAGAGAGAGAGAGAATATGCCCCAGAGTCTCCTGCTATGGCAACCAAAATCCAGAAGCATGCTCACTTTGTGCATCTGGATTTACGTGTGTGGCCAATGGGGACTCAAACCCAGGCCTAAAAACTTTTTTTAAAAAATCAAACAACCCAATCAATAAATGGGCTATGGAATTAAATAGAATTCCCAAAAGAAGAAATACAAATGGCCAATAAATATGTTTAAAAGTGCTCAGTATCTCTAGCCATTGAGGAAATACAAAATAAAAATATTTTGAGATCCTATCTCAGTCCAGTCGAGAAATCAAGTGACAACAAATGCTAGTAAGGGTGTTGGGAGTGAGGAGCCCTGTGTCCATGGTTTGCACGAGTGTAAACTGATGCAGGGAATATGGAAATCAGCATAGAGGCTTCTCAAAAGGTTGCAAATACAGTTACCATATGGCCTTGCTGAACCACTTGAAGCCACTCCTGAGCAGATACCCTAAGGACTCCATGCTTTATGACACAGATTCCTTACTTACTCGCCCATGTTTATTGCTGCTGTATTCACAATAGCTAGGAAATGTTACCAGTCCAGATGTCCATTAACTGACGAGCAGATAATGAAAATGTGGTGCATATACACAGGAGTTTTCTTCGGCTGTGAAGAAAAACGAGATTATGAAATTTGCAGGATGGATAGATCTGGGAAAGATTATACTGAAAGCGGAAACCCAGGCTCAGAAATACAAATGCCACATGTTCACTCTCACATGCTGATTTTAGCTTTGAATTATTTATTTATTTATTTGCAGGCAGAGAGAGAGAATGAGAATAGGCACACCAGGTCCTCCAGCCACTGCAAGCAAACTCCAGATGCATGTGCCACTTTGTGTATCTGGCTTTATGTAGAAATCATCTGGGGAATTGAACTGGGTCATTAGGCTTTGCAGGCAAGTGCCTTAACCACTTAGCCATCTCTCCAGCCCCTGAGCTTTGAATTTTAGATTTGGAGGAAGAGTCAGTGGAGGTGAGGAAGCTAGAAAAGGGACATGGAGGAAGGGAAAGTTTAAGAGGAGGGAATAGAATATATATATATATATATGCATATATGTATATGTATATATATATGCATATATGTATATATATATAACTAGAGGGGGAGAATATTGGGATCAGAAATGTCTAAGCAGGGTGCAGAGAATATGGAAGGGGGATGAAGAAAGATAGGATGCGAGGAGGCTTAAACAAAACTAAAGATATTATGAATAAGACATACTTAAGTTTTTTTTATTTATTTTATTTATTTGAGAGACAGAAAGAGGAAGAGGCAGATAGAGAGTGGGCATGCCAGGGCCTTCAGCCACTGCAAACTAACTCCAGATGCATGCACCACCATGTGCATTGGGCTTATGTGGGTCCTGGGGACCTGGGTTCTTTGACTTTGTAGGCAAGTGCCTTAACCGCTAAGCCATCTCTACATACTTAAGTTTTTATAAGGAAACTTACTTCTTTATTGGCTAATTAAAATGTAATTGTAAAGGCCGAGGAGATGGCGCAGTGCTTAAAAGTGTTTGCCTGTAGAGCCTACTGGCCTGGTTCAATTCCCCAGTGCCTATGTAAAGCCAGATACACAAAGTGGCATATGCCATGCATCTGGAGTTTGTTTGTAGTAGTAAGAGGGCATGCCCATTCATTCTCATTCTCATTCTCTCTCTCTCTCTCCCCCCTCCCAAATAAATAAATAAATAATATTTAATGTCATTTTGAAAAAGAGAGTTTGGGCAGAAGTAACTGGTGGGGGTGGACCAGAAGCCATAGGTAGTTACAGGAAAGTCCCAGTGCCATGGTGGGGTACCTCTCAGTGAGTTGTTAGCTAGGAAGACCTCCAAGCCCCCCCCCTCCAAACAATATAGCTCTTGTCAAGGCTCTTGCTTGTGAACAGAACTTATGGTAAGACCCTGTGACTAAAGACACCACATGCTTTGGTTGCGGGACACTGAGAAATCAAGCTAGCACTGATCTGGAAGCTTTTTCCCTGATGACCAGCTGTTAGAGTGCTGGAAAGTTCTGTGCAGGCTGCTGTAGGAGAAAAGTTATCAGCAGTCTTAACCCATCAGTGAACTGTGTGAGCTACGCAAATGGCCAGCCAGGCAAGATGTGCCCACTAGTGCAGTACTGGCATTGTTGTAATGGGGTAATCAACTGCTCTTAGACTGGATTGGAGGCCCGCTCCACAGAAGGAATTCACATCTGTACTGAAAACCTAGTTAAAAGCCCAAGACTGGGAAAGTCATGGGCCCTTCAAGGGAAGCCACTATTGCTTTTTGGCTAAATAGATATGATGTACACATCAGCTTGCCCTCTAAATGTTTATGGGTTTGCCCATAGATTGGTGCTACTCTTAATTTTTGTCAGAAAGCTTCTTTTTGCAGATGGCAGTGACTACTGGGGAGATTCAGAACTCATCAAAGTGCTGAGAAGATGTCACAGCTGAGTGTTCAGTGCTAAATGTAACATCTCTATCACACCCTCTAAGGTTGAGGAGCATTGCAAAAAGGTGACAGAAAGAATGTGAGAGCCAAAAGATGAGGAGGAGTGCTTTGGAATGATGTCTTCTGAACACAAAGTGGCCATGGCATTCAGGACTTCATAACAGCTGTTCTTACCTGCACAGTATTGGACCCTTCAACATGTCACTGAGGATAATGAACAAAGGTCAAAAAAAAAAAGACATCAAAATAGAAAAGGGACAAGTTGGAAATTAAAAAAATGAGTTTGGGGATGGAGAGATGGCTTAGCGGTTAAGCGCTTGCCTGTCAAGCCTAAGGACCCCGGTTCAAGGCTCGATTACCCAGGACCCACTTTAGCCAGATGCACAAGGGGCGCACATGTCTGGAGGTCCTTTGCAGTGGCTAGAGGCCCTGGCATGTCCATTCTCTATCTATCTATCTGCCTCTTTCTCTCTCTGTCTGTCGCTCTCAAATAAATAAACTAAAAAATGAGTTTGGTAGAAGCAGATGGAAGCCAAAGAAAGTAATAGGAGAGCATTTGGATCAAAAGGAATTATGTACATGTAGTGAAAAAAGAAAAGAATCAGGAAAAAAAAGTTTACAAAGACATATTCTTGTTCCGTCCCTTAAGAGTTAATCTGAGGGCTGGAGAGATTGCTAAGTGGTTAAGGCATTTGCCTGTGAAGCCTAAGGACCCCAGTTTGATTCTCCAGGACCTACATAAGACAGATGCACAAGGGGGCGCATACATCTGGAGTTGGTTTGCAGTGGCTGGAGGCCCTGACATGCCCAATCTCTCTGGCTCTCTCTCTCTCTTTTTCTCTCTCTCATATTAAATAAATAAATAAATAAATAAATAAAAATATTTTAGGGCTGGAGAGACTGCTTAGTGGTTAAAACGCTTGCCTGTGAAGATGCACAAGGGGGCGCATGTGTCTGGAGTGGGTTTGCAGTGGCTAGAGACCCTGGTGTGCCCATTCTTTCTCTCTCTCTCTCTCTCTCTCTCTCTCTCTCTCTCTCTCTCCCCCTGTTTCTCTCTCTGTCTGTTGCTCTCAAATAAATAAATAAAAATGAATATAATATTTTTTTAAAAAACGCAAATAGAACTGTCTTGGGCCTGTGCTAAACATTCTTCAACAACTCTCAATTATTTTCTAGGAAAAAATAATCAAGCTCATTCAGGCACCTTCCTGATTGGGCCCCTGTGGCCTCCACAGTCTCATCTCTTGCCCTTGCCCCATGAGCACTGTCCCAGGGCATCCTGCACTTCTTACCTTCATGGAGGCCTTTGTGGTCTGCATGCTTCCCACACACTATTCCTTCCACCTGGGACACCCTTCCCTATTGCTCACCCCTAGTCTTCTGTCACAAGTCTGTCAGGCCGCCGGGCTTGGTAGTTCACTCCTATAACCTCAGCACTTGGAGACTGAGATAGGAGGATTGCTGTGAGTTTCAGGCCAGCCTGAGACACAGAGTGCCTCCAATGGGCTGTCACTGGGTAGGTATAAGACATTGTCTCATAAAGGGAAGAACTATTCCTGCCACCCCGTTACTGTGCCTTTAGGTGAGGGGTGGACTTTTGACCAGCTAAGTGATTGACAGCCCAGTTGGATTAACTCTTCTTTAATTTTAATTTTTTTTATATTTTATTTATTTATTTGAGAGAAAAGGAGAGAGAGAGAGAGAGAGAGAGAGAGAATGGGCATGCCAGAGCCTCTAGGTACTGCAAATGAATTCTAGACACATGCGCCCCCATGTGCGTCTGGCTTACGTGGGTCCTGGAGAATTGAATCGGATTCCTTTGGCTTTGCAGGTAAACACCTTAACGTCTAAGCTATCTCTCCAGCCCCTAATTTTATTTTTTTTTTTATTTGAGTGTGTGTGTATGGATGTGCCAGAGTCTCTTATCACTGTGAATAAACACTAGATGCATGGACTACTTTTTGTGTCTGGCTTATGTGAATGGCTGGGCATTGAACCTGGTAACAGGTTTTGCAAACAATCACCTTTAATTGTTGAGCCATTTCCCAGTACCCCTCCCCCACCCCGCCCCCAAGTTGGATTAACTCTTTTTTATTTATTTTTAATTTTTTAAAAATATATTTTATTTATTTATTTGAGAAAGAGAGAGGAAGATGCAGAGAGAGAGAAAGAGAGAAGGAGAGAATGGGCACACCAGGGCCTCTAGCCATTGCAAATGAACTCCAGATGCATGTACCTCTTTGTCCATCTGGCTTATATGGGTCCTGGAGATTCGAACCAGGATCCTTTGGCTTTGCAGGCAAATGCTTTAACACTTGTGCCCCTTTGTGCATCTGGCTAACGTGGGTCCTGGGGAATTGAGCCTCGAACCGAGGTCCTTAAGCTTCACAGGCAAGTGCTTAACCGCTAAGCCATCTCTCCAGCCCTCTATTTGCATTTTTTAAAATCCCCTTCTGAACCAAGTGTGGTGGCACACGCCTTTAATCCCAGCACTTGGGAGGCAGCGGTAGGAGGATCGCCATGAGTTCGAGGCCACCCTGAGACTACATAGGGAATTCCAAATCAGCCTGGGATAGAGTGAAACCCTACCCCTGGCGGGGGGGGGGTGGAAATACCTTTCTGAAATGCAAATTAAAATTAACTTTGAGATTCTGTTT
Organism: Dipus sagitta; assembly: GCA_036346955.1. Lineage (NCBI taxonomy): Eukaryota > Metazoa > Chordata > Mammalia > Rodentia > Dipodidae > Dipus > Dipus sagitta. Next base: position 41,543,062 of record CM070777.1, on the reverse strand, counting down.
CATCCAAGTCAAAAAGGCTAACATGAAGAAAACAAATGGGGGCTGGAGAGATGGCTTAGTTGTTAAGGTGCTTGCCTGCAAAGCTAAAGGACCCAGGTTTGATTCCCCAGTACCCACGTAAGCCAGATGCACAAGGTGGCACATGCATCCAGAGTTTGTAGAGGCTAGAGGCCCTGGTGCACCCATGTTCTCCCTCCCTCCCTCCCTCTCTCTGTCTCCCAAATAAACAATTTTAAAATAAAAAGGGGATTGGAGAGATTACTTAGCAGTTAAGGCACTTGCCTGCAAAGCCTAAGGACTCAGATTCGCTTTCCCAGGACCTGTGTAAGCCAGGTGCACATGGTGTCACATGCGTCTTGAGTTCGTTTGCAGTGGCTGAAGGCCCTGATGTACCCATTCTCTCTCTCTCTATCTGCCTCTTCTACGCTCTCCATATCTCTCTCATTCGCTGTCTCAAATAAATAAAATAAATTTTTAAGATTAAAAAAAGAAAAGAAAAGAAATGGTCATAAATGCTGGATAGGATATGAAGAATAACCTTTATACATTGCTAGTGGGAGTCCAAACTGGTATAGCCACTGTGGAAATCAACATGAGGGTTTCTCAAAAAACTAAAAATAGGACTACCATATGACCCAGCTATACCACTTCAGGCATATGCCCAGAAGACTACCACAGGGATAGTTGCACATCCATGTTTATTGCTGTTTCATTCACAGTAGACAGGCAATAGCATCAGCCTGGATGTCCATCAACTAGTAGGTGGATAAAGGAGAAATGACATATACACAATAGAATCTGATCCAGCCTTAAAGAAAAAGAAATCATGATATTTGCCAAAAAAAAAAAAAAAAAAAAACAGGGATAGAACTGGAAATGATTGTGTTAAGTGAAGTAACCCAGACTTAGAAAGACAAATACTTCATGTTTTCTCTCACATTCAGATCCAAGATTTTGATTTTTGTATGTGAGTATATATTTGCATAGGGTGAGAGAATAGATCATTAAACCAGAAAGGGAGCCACGAAAGAGGAAAAGGGAATCTTGTATCTGCTTGGGGGAGAAAATGACATAATGAAACCCATTACTTTGTATTCTAATTTTTAAAAGCTAATTTAAAAATATATATATTTCTAATAGCAAAGAGAACAGGAACTTAGGAAATTTATCTGAGAGACCATATCAGTGTCAGATCTTGCCCACAATGCTTCTCAAATCTTGTCATTTCAAATCAGAATACATACAGAAACGACCTCATGGAGCCCTACCCCCGCCCCCGCCGGTGTTGTAGAGGTGAAAGAAAAAACAAACTTATTTTCAGGAGATTTAAAGTAGTATCCTCATTTGCTTGCATGTTTACAATCCAGCCTTCCTAGTTCCTACTGCCGCTGGCCATTTTGCTGGCATCAGTACTCCTGAGAGTGTGCAAGGTAGTCACTTCTGTGGACGCTGCTCAGAACAGGTCCTGTTTAGTGAGTAAAAACATTTACCACCTTTAAGAGCTGAGGGAGTCACTCTGCTGGGAGCAGGAGAAAAATCCTAACTGGTTTCATACACTTTTCTCATGGTGATTAGAAACTTAAACCCCTTTTAAATCAGAGATTATTCTTGAGCTCCTAATACTATTTAAATTACAACTCCCAGACCTTGAGTGACGTAACAACCTCCAGTCCAAAGGCTGCTGTTTGAATTCTACGCATCCCGTGCTAGTGACCTAATGTGACAGAAGGCCACGCGGAAGATCTTAGAGGGATTGTGCTGGAACACTCGCCACATCCTCAATCCTGTAGCCAATAAACAGCCATGATTTCTATCCAGGGAATCTCAAACAGATCATTGAGCTTCATGACACCTACAGAGGACAACAGTCTCATGGCCCACTGTGTTAGTTCCTTCAAACGACCTCTGTCAGCAGACCACAGGCAAGCGGGCCCTGCATTTAATGCAGCCCAGAGCAAGCAAGCCAGCTGATTGTGCCTGGGATGAATTCTTCAAGAAAAGGAGTTTCGATAGACTAAAACACTGTGAACAGACTCAGTCACGCAGTGCTAGCTGAAGGCAATTTTCTTAACCACACTGACATAAAAAGCCACTTGTTTCTGGAATACCAGACAACCCCAGCAAAAGACAGTGGTTTCTGGGAGAATCTCAAGCCACATGGACGCCGAAAGTCACTTCCATTCCATCAAACACATGTGTCTGAAATGAAATCCCTAGCAGTCCTGCAAGCAGTCAGTGAGTACAACGTCTGGGGTTTCTACAGAGACCGGCTTCATTTTGACTCCCACAAGAGCCTGCAGTGTTATTTCCAGTCCACCAATAGGCAAGCAGTCCTAAACAGGTAAATACATTGGTCTGCAGTGCTCTGACTGAGAAGGATTAGTTGCGGCATTGTGCATTCTACAGTCCCAAGCCCTAACTGGGACTGCCTCTGGGCCAATGGACAGAAGTGCTCATGGTTAATGCCTGGGGAGACATCACCATGGGGTCCCCAGAGAAAGTGAAGGATTCAGAAAGCCACTGCTTCTACTACATACTGACCTACTTTAGGAGTGAGTTTCCCCCGAAGAAGCAGAAGCAGAAGTTTAACATTTCCCTCTGAACAGAGCTCAGGGTGGGACTTGCTCAGACCCGAGAAGAATCAGGAAGCTCTCCTGAATAAATTCCCAGTGCACTGGAGAGGCCCAGAGCTCAGCCTCTTTCCCAATGCGTCAGTCACTAATACAAGCCGTGTTCTGCTTTTCATGAGAATGAGGCTTCTCACAGGAAAAGGGAAGAACATTTCTTTTGCATCGTCTCTATTTTGCTAGAGTGTTTCACATATTACGATTCATCACTATAGATAAAAATCCAATGAAAGTCACATTACAATTTTGCTTTCATGGTTATAAACTAAATCATCTGAAAAATTCATTCAGGACACTCATTCGTGAGATGCCCTTTATCAATCCAATATGCCAGAAACCCAAAGTTCAGTTTCTTTCAAGGTGTACTGAATTTTATAATTAAATTTCATTTCTAAACATATTGAAGGAAGGCTCTGGTGACCTGCTTCATTGATTAGCCAATTGCATCATAGCTCATGTTGTTAAAGTTCTGGTTTGAAAGTGAAATTAAACTTCTAAGATTAAGAGACCCAGAAAGTTATGAAGTATAAAGAAAAGGTACCATGCTTTTTTTGTTTTTGTTTTGTTTTCTGTGATATTCACTCTAGGTAAGTTCATTATATGCCAAAGCCTGGGCAACGCAAGTAGGGAATTGAAGAAAAGACATCATCTGCTGTGTGATGGTCCAAGTTGGAAACTTAACCCTTAACTTCTGCATCGCCAGCTGTGGAACTGATCTCCTTCCTTGGGAGAAGTGGGGGGGGGGAGAGAAGTAGGGGAGCCTGACATGGTAAGTATGAAGCATTAGCAGGATCTAAGGATGTACCTTGTTAGGCATTTTGATAATTTCATCATCATAACCCACATACTCTCTCCAGAAAAAAAAAATCTCAGTTATACTTGACTTTTAAAATGAACACTCTGTATACAGTAGTTATTATTAACTATGAACCCACAACCCAATAGCAAACCACCATCTTTGCTGAAATTTTTTACTTTATTTAAAGCAGGCTCTTTGAAAGAAAACTAATAAAAATTGAGCAAGTTTTGAAACCTGAAATGAAAAGAAAGCAGAGTGCAATTCTTCCAATGAACAAAAGCCTCCTTAAAAAAAAAAAACATTTAAGAAGGAAAATGAAAGGAAATATTTTCTACTTAAATATTCAGAGACAACTCATGGTGTACACAGTAGAAGTTTCCATTTTTAAAAAGTACCTATATTTGGAAAATGGTCTTTTTTTTCTTAGTTTTCAACCTGAAATTATGTTTTACCTTTTAATATAGGTTTAACAAAAGCAGAACAGTTCGTTTGGGATTGATTTGAATTCACAAAATAATTTTATTGTATGTAATAGAGCATACAGGGAGTAAAACTGAGGAAACATTCATAACACACAAACAGCACAGACCTGGTACAGGAGATATTTTCTCAGAAGATTTTACCAATTTCAACTACATGTCAAGTCAATTTCTCATTAAGAATACCTTGAAATTTAAAAAAAAAAATCTATTCAAATGCCCCCACATGAGTTACTGTCCCCACATAAGGGAAGCTGATGGTACTTTTTGCAGTCCAGGCTCTAACATAGATACAAGATTCCCAAGCACAGAGAGGGGGAAAACAAAAGTTGAATTTGTGAACAGAACTGCTGTTAGTTTTGGAGTGCTTGGCACACACAGGAGAATGGAGTCTTCTCCTTCTGTCAACAGAAGTGTTGTAAGTGAAGACAAGGAGACAGTATTCATTAGTGTACCATTAACATTTAAAGACCTTTCTTTAAAAGAAAAAAAATGAACCACAGGTAGTAAATTCAGATAAAAGCACTAAAAACATAGCCCCCTTGAGTGCATTTGGTTTGACAGGAGGAGATGGAAATACAGGGTAAGAGTTGTGCCTATCCATGGAGTTGTTGTGAACCATAAGCTTACAATAAAAAAAAAAAAACTCACTGTCCTACACTTGCCCATCCAAGACAGTCATAAGACAGTCATTTTATTTGTTTCAGAAAGTTATTTGAGGCATGAACTGAAAAATGACAGAGGGGGGTCCATTATTTTACAATTATTTTACAAGGTGGTATATATGCTTTACTTAACGCCAGAGAACAGACATGTAAAGGCGTATTACATAAAAGCTGGCTTTTCTATAAGATATTTACAAGACTGCAAATTCTCCTGGGGAAAGCCTTGGTCATTTAGGACACAAATAGTAGCTATGATTTTTTTTTTTTCAGTGTTTCCAGATCTTTCTAGTGGAAAAAGAAAAAGGAAAAGCACTCACAGCATTTGCCAGCTCTCACCTTGTATTCAGCTGTCAGTGTTTGCTAAGAACTGGTCACAGTTTCACTTCCCATCAGTCTTTGCTGTGTTCTAAAGGTTATTCGTGGTGACCACTTAGAATCTCACATGTGTTTGTTTCATTGGCTCATAAAGTGCTAAATCAATGGACAGTCTCCAATACATTAGTTTGTCTTATTAAATATGATAAATATAGTTTTACTATGATAAATTTAAAATATCCATATAATACAATAAATAAATAAATAAAAGCATTATCAACAAGCATCTGTCAAATGCAAAAAATAAAAGAAAGAAAAAGAAAAGAAAACTCCCCACTCCAACTGTAAGGCTCAGTTATGTTCTTAGAAATAGTTTATAAAGGCATGCACCTACCTTTACAACCTGAAAACTGCTTGGGGCAGTTTGAGCACCTGTTTGTATACAGCAAACTCAACCCTCTCACCTTCTTCAAGTGAAGATGCTCACTGTAGGTTCTTTGCCCTATTTTTTTTTAAAGTCCTAAGATAATGAGTTTCAAAAATGATTTTGGAGCCAAAGGCATATCCCCCTGTGGCTCTCCATGTGCCCCTGTTTGACTATGAATAACACAGAAAACACACTGGAATGCATGTGAAACTATACCAAGTAGTTGTCCAAAAGCAGCAGAAAGGATCTCACAACATCTCACAGTCTCTCCGAACCTGGTTCTTAACAGCAAGCCCTAAGGAAGCCTCCGTGGCTGGATTCTGCCAGCAGTTCAAGTTGGGTGCTGCCCGTTGTACGTGATGGGCTGTATCTTCTCCAGAGAGACATCAGTGTCATAGTCCAAGATGACCGACAGGGCAGGGGACAGCTTCTCCAGTGGTTTGGCTACTCCACCTGCCTCCTCCTTTTTCATATCCTCTGAGCCCACAGCATGAGGGATCAGGTAAACCAAGTTGCTGTCCTTGGAGATGGAGCCCCGGGGCTCATGGTGGCTGGAAAACACCACAGCCCCATTGTTGTTGATGCTGACGGTCTCTATGGCATTGTTGGCGGTAGGGCAAAGTCTATAGCACCCTAAGAGGGTTGAAAATGCCTTCTGAAAATCAGCATTGAAAGCATAAATGATGGGGTTTAAGGAGGAATTCGCCCAGCCAAACCACACAAACACATCAAAGGTTATGGAATCAATGCAGAACTGCTGGGTCTCCTCGGGCCCACAGAAAGGTACCATGCAGTTTGAGATGAAGAAGGGGAGCCAGCAGCACACAAACACCCCCATGATCACCGACAGAGTCTTCAGCACTTTAGTTTCCCTTTTGAAGGACATCTTGAAGGAACTCTCTGACTGAGAACATTCCACGGGGTTTCCATTCCCCTGGCAATTCTTGGCGTGGACGGCTGCCCTCTCCAAGGCTGAGATGCGGCGGATTTGTTTCTGGGCAATCCTGTAGATACTGGTGTAGGTGACAATCATGATGGCTACCGGGATGTAAAAACTGATGAGAGAGGATGAAATGGCATATGTCCTGCTCAACCTGGTGTCACAGTTGTCCTCCGTCTCTTCCAGGAAAGTGACATTGCCATCAAAGAGCTCTGTGGGTTTTGCCTTATGCCAGCTGAGCTGTACAGGGATGAAGGAGATGAGAACAGACAATGTCCACGCTATGCTGATCAGGATGAAGGCTGTCTTGGGGGTCATCTTCCTCTCATACTGGAAAGGGCTAGAGATTGCCCAATACCTGTCCACACTGATCACACAGAGGTTGAGGATGGACGCGGTGGAACACATGATGTCAAAGGCGACCCAGATGTTACAGAAAGACCCAAAGGGCCAAAAGCCAGCGATTTCTGACACAGCTTTCCAGGGCATGACCAAGACAGCTACCAAAAGATCTGACACGGCTAAGGAGATGACAAAGAAGTTGGTCACCTTGGACCGCAGGTGTCGGAACCTGATGACAGCGGCGCAGACTAGAGTGTTGCCCAGGAGAGTGGTCAGAATGAGCAGCGACAGGAAACAGGCTGTGAGAATCCGGAAGGAGAAGTCCCTCTCCACCACCAACCCGGCCCCATCCATGGTGGAAGCGTTCAGGGCCATCTTCCAGAAGGAAAGTACACCAGGGTTCTGGCAAGTTCCCAAGCAGGGTGAAGGGTTGGCTAGACTTCCCGGGGTCCTCACTCACCGCCTAGATTCTTCCACAGCTCCTCTTGCTGCCCTAGGCCAAGGCCACCAGAGCGCCATCGAGAGCTTCCCTGTGGCAAGCCCGGTCATGCTGGTCATGGGATCCTCTTGCTTTCCACAGCTGTCTTCTTGCTTGCTTTCTCCCGGTCACAGGCGCCAGATGTCCCCTAGATGCCTCAAGCAAAGCACTGGCATTTAAAGTACATTCTACCTCATTATTCTAGAGAGTCTCGGGGCCTCTGCCTTGTTAACTGCAGTCACATTTCTGAGCCATTGCCTGTCTTGGGTGGTACCAAGGAGTTCTCTGCTTCTGAGACACAGCTGAAAATCATGCCTCAGTCCTTCAACTCCCTGGTTATAAGGCAGCTCTCCAAACGCCCTAAAATATATATATATATATATAAATAAAAATAAAAATAAAAAAAACAGGGTCATCCACAGAGACTTGAGCTGATCGCCTGTTTAGTCATGTCAAATCCAATCCAATCATGTGCTGGGCAAGGCCGTTAAGGCCACCTACCTTGCCTGGAGATGGCCTCTCTCAAAACCCCTGGAGCTCTGAAAGTGGATGTCCCCTCGCTCCAAGGCTCCACGACGCCCAGGCAGCGCGCGCCACTGAGTCCAGCAGGCTGCGATGAATATGTCTGGGACAGGTTTGGAGAAGGAATCCCAGACCAGGCACCCAAAGGAAGCAGACCCACACCGCTACCTCGACCGGCGGAGATTGTAGAAAACGGGCAGGACCTTAGAAAGGGGCTCTCGCGCTCTGGTGGCGTTCTTAAGAAAAGGCACCCCAGGATCAAGTCACTTGGGCAGGTTTTATTTCTTTTCTGCTGAAGACCAACCCTCTTCCGTGCCTGGGAGCCCTGGGTCGGCCTTCGCTCCTCTGAGCAGGATCAGAGCCCCTCGCCAGCACTGCCCACTGCCTCTCGGGAACCCGGAGCGGAGAGCGCAGAGCTGGCACCGCCGCGGGCACGGGCCCCGCTGAGTTCCCCGCGGGGCACACAGCCCACCCCGCCTCCAAGTCCCCTCCCCTGCCCTGAGGGCGGGCTGAGCTTGACAGGCTGAGTTGCAGTCACACGTGGTTCCCGCGATGGGCGGAGGGGTGGGGGACACTTCGATGCTCCCCTTGTCCGTCGCCCACCCCTGAACCCTCTCCCGAATCAGGCAGAGCCTGAAAAGCAGATCCCAGAGCGCAAGTAAGCCAAACTTCGGTCAGACATCCAGTGCCTCTTGGAGTCTACCCTAAGTTCGCTCCAAAGCCTTGTGTCAGGAGGAGACCCCTCCCCACTCCCCCACACGGCCACTGGACCCGCGTCCCACTGCGCTGTGGCCAAATGTTCCCAAACTAGGATCAGGATGCGCCTCCAGACACCCGTGCTCACAGTTCTCAGGGATGCTGCGCCGTCCTCCTCTGGCCCAAGGCCGCTGCGTCCAAAGGGCGCTCAGTTCGCACTTCCCCCTGGTGACGGTGACCAGCGCTGCTGGGGCCCGGCGGTCAGCACCCGGCTGCAGCCGTGTGCCCAGCGTCCCGCAAGCATCACATACTGAGCGCCACGCGCTTCGTGAGCCCCGCGCGCCCTCTGCCGGCGCCTGTGGCTTCCTGCATCCAGGCTGCGCGCAGGCAGGTACCAATCTCTCCAGCATCAACCCTGGCATCCTACCGTCAGGGTTCAAAGCCTCGCCAGACCCTTCCTGGCCCAGGACTGCCGGAACCCGGGGAAGAAGAGACACAGTCTTGCTCACTAAGGGCTACTCTGCTTGAAATACCCCTGAAAACGCACGTGGATGGAAATGTCCTCTGGGTAGTCGGAGCTAGAATTCCTCCTGTGTTCCCAGTGCATGTCAAGGGCTGGGACAGTAGAGTGGGCAACATGCAAGTTTCCTCTCCAAGCAAACAGAGACATGGCATTTATTCTCAACAGCCTCTGTTCCCCAGACACAAGCCTTGTGATGAACCCCTTGCAATAATCCTTCCTTGCAGGACTGCTCAGTTGCATATTACAGGTATAGACAATGATGCCCGGAAAGATGTGGGGCCAGGCCAGCTCAAACTTAACACAGCGAATGAGGGTGGGGAGCCGGCTGCCCCACCTTGCCACGTCCAGCACAGGAAAGGCCACAGAGGGAGACAGGAAGGCCTGACAGAGTGTATTCCCGGCCGCTGGTGGCGGGGCCAAGGTGGCGAAGTGGTGATCTACAACTCAGGCTTTCAGAACTCCCTCCGTGAGGGTGTCTTTCTGTGTCTGCAAACGTGGGATGAGAATAAACATGGAGCTTGGAGGTTGCACTGCCTGGACATTTGTACCTGTTGGTATGACAGGATTATTAGGATTACTGGATGAAATTCGTAGAATTATTGTATTATTAGGATTATTGTATTAAGTGAGATGCTAGTTGCCTCAAGCCTGGACTCAGTCACCCATCATGGGCAGGAATCCTGCAGGGATAAGAAAGAAAGAAAGGAAGAAAGAAAGAAAGAAAAAGAGAGAGAGAGAGAGAGAGAGACAGACAGACAGAAAGAAAGAAAGAAAGAAAGAAAGAAAGAAAGAAAGAAAGAAAGAAAGAAAGAGAAAAAGAGTCTTATCTCCATGAGCATCACACAACACATTTGAGATTAACATTTTCTCTGGGGGAAAAACAAAACTTGAATCTAGCTGAGAATAGAACACATGCCTACAATCCCAGCACTAGAGAGGCTGAGGTAAAAGGATGGGAGTAAATGAGTTGGAGACCAGAAAGAAAAACAACTTTGAACTAAAATAACAATTCTAATTAGCTAGTACAAATTACATTTTGGCTTTATGTGCAATGACCCTATGATTGACACGCCTCTGTCTGTACTCAGCTCTGTCCTCCCACAACAGTCTGGCTGTCACACAGCAGATCCTACAGACACAAGATACACAAATCCCAAAACCCACATTCCTTCACAGCCCTAAACCACGTGCAATGTGTAGTACTTCCACACCGTTGTTTCCATGGCAATCATCCTAAGAGCTTCTTGGAACTTTTTTTTCCAGCTTTCTTGTTTTTTTTTTTTTTTTTTCTCTTTTCATTTTTACTAGTAAACACAAACTGAAGAACTTTTCTAATTCAGGGCATTCATGTGAGCCTGAAAATGTATAACTCCTTACATTCTGTCCATTTGGTCCTGAAATGTGTTGACTGCAATTATCTGAAATAAATAAGAGAGGAGAAATACACTGCCTTGAAGCAGATAGGATGCCTTGGGATGCTTTTGTGTATCAGGGGCTGCTGATCTTTTGGCTTCTCTGGACCACATTGGACAAAGAACTATCTTGGGGTGTGCATTAAATACCCAAGCCCCAACAAAAAAGCTGATAAGCAAAAAAAAAAAGACTCACAAAACTATAATTTGGGCTCGAAAGATGGTTAAATGTGCTAGCTTACAAACCCTTATGGCCCAGGTTCGATTCCCCAGTACCCATGTAAAGCCAGATGCACAAAGTGGTGCATGCACCTAGAGTTCATTTGCAGCAACAGGAGGCCCTGGCACACCCATTCTCATTCTCTATCTATCTATCTCAAATAAATAAGTACATGAAAATAAATGTTTACACCCTGAGACTACATAGTGGATTACAGGCCAGTCTGGGCTAGAGTGCGACCCTACCTTGTAACCTAAAATAAATAAATATTTTTTAAAGCCTATCATATTTGTGATAGCTACCACCTTCTGTTTCTTTCTTGGAAGCAATCACTCACAAATGCGGCGCTGCCACAAAGTGATGACATGAATAACACATAATGGTGAAGTGAGGGATATTTGCCTCTGGGAAAACAGGACCTATGAGTCTAGCAAAGAGGCCTAGTCAAATTTTTCCCAAGTTGAATGTCAGGTGGCAGGACCATGCATTTCATTTGGAAATCAGCAGGCAGCAGTTTAGGTCTACTGAAAATGGAGTTGCAAATATTTCAATATATTGACCATTTCCCAGAAATACTGAAATGTTTTCAAATTCTTATAACCACATCAAAAGCAAGGCCACATATTTTTTACTGTTCATAGAGGTGTGTTTAGCCAGTGAGTCAAAATGCACAAATTGTTTGCCTTAACTTGAACTTGCTATAATTTCAGCTTCAAATGGAATAGTGTTATGAATTGAAACATTATATTAATTAACTAATTTTCTCCTAAAAGATACACATATAACTGACTTAAATGAGCACGTGAAATCCACTAAAAAGGCTAAATCTGAACGCTTGTTTTCATCATAAATCAGTGACACAAGTTTGCTCTTTTAAAATGTTGTGCGGAGGAGGGCTGGAGAGATGGCTTAGTGGTTAAGACACTTACCTACATACTTAAGGACCCAGATTCAATTCCCCAGGACCCACGTAAGCCAGACACACATGGTGCATATAGAGTTCATTTGCAGTGGCTAGAAGCCATGGTGCACTCATTCTCTCTCTGTCTTTCTCTCTCTCTCTCTCTTTCTCTCTCCTTCTCTCTGTCTCTAATAAATAAATAAAAATAAACTCCTTAAAAAAAAGAGTCAGGCTGGAGAGATGGCTTGGCGGTTAAGCGCTTGCCTGTGAAGCCTAAGGACCCTGGTTCGAGGCTCGACTCCCCAGGACCCACGTTAGCCAGATGCACAAGGGGGCGCACGCGTCTGGAATTCGTTTGCAGTGGCTGGAGGCCCTGGTGCGCCCATTCACTCTCCCACTCTCTCTATCTGCCTCTTCTCTCTCTGTCTGTCGCTCTCAAGTAAATAAATAAAAATAACAACAACAAAAAAGAGTCATTTTGTTTTTCAGGAACAGGAACAAAAGAACATTGGATTATTTCTCTATGTTTCTATAATCAGATACCTGAGACCCCTTTCTGTCATATTTAAGTCACTTAGTCCTTAAAATGCTAGAGGAAAGTGTCAATGGCAGCTTAAGTCTCTAGATTTCACCATGCACCAAAAGCGAATTTCTTGCTTGGAATCAAGGTGAAACAAACCTTCCATTTTGTTCTATAAAAATCTCCCCTCCAAACATTAAGAACATGAATATGAATGCAGGCAGGAATTAGCATTAGAACATGCTGGAAACGTAGACCCCAAAACAAAAGCGCTTTTGTTTCCCACAGCGGCGTGTCTTTCAAGCTTTTCTAAGATTTATGATTAATACAATGTAAGGAGGCTGAGGGTAAAAAGATGGCTTTCAACAAAGTTTTATTTGGGCCTTATAAAAGTTGATGAGCGCAGAAGGCACTCGGTCAGACAACTGCACTGTCAAATGTCATCGACTGCTATATGCAGGAAGCCTTAGGATTATTAGAGATTATTTTACACCCAAAATGACTGATTATGGTGGTAGTGAAGAGAAACAAAGCTTGACCTTGAGGAACTAGAATGCTCCTTCCAGAAAATAAATACAACTTCTCCGAAATTCCAAATTTTGTATCATATTTTTCTGTGGTTATCGTACCATTCAAAACCAGCCCCCTAAACATCAATGCACCTCACTTTTGGTAGGGTTGACTGGTATAATAATGTGCATAATGTGTTGTCGTTTTGGTTTTCTTTTTTATGTGTGTGTGTGTGTGTGTGTGTGTGTGTGTGTATGTGTGTGTGTGTATGTGTGTGTATGTGTGTGTGTGTGTTGTGTGTATGTGTTTACATGCTTGCATTGTGTGTAGGTACACATGTTGGTGTAAGTGCATGTATGTATACATGCATGTAAGGGTCAAAGGTCAGCATTGGGTGTCTTGTCCAGTCACTCTCCATCTTATTCTTCAAGACAAAGTCTCTCATTGAGCCTAGAACTCACGAATTCAGTTAGACCAGCTATTGAGTGAGCCCCAGAGATTCTTTGTCTCAACCTCCCCAGTGCCTGGGGTTTACATGGCTCCTGGGGATCTGAACTCAGTTTCTCAGATTTGCACAGAAAGCCCTTAAAACCATCTCCCCAGTCCCTGGTTGTGTTTTGTTTTCAGATTTGGGTTTGTGAGTTGTTGGGAATTGAACTTAGGACCTTTTGCATGCTAGGCAAATTCCCTACCACTGAGCTATGCCCCAACCCTTGAGTAGTTTTTTATGAATGCTATTTTACTTTTTTTTGTCTGTTTGGTTGGTTTTTCGGGTAGGGTCTCGCTCCAACCCAGACTAACCTGGAATTCACTACATAGTCTCAGCATGACCATGAACTCACAGTGATCCTCCTACCTCTGCCTTCCCAGTGCTGGGATTAAAGGTGTGCACCACCATGCCCTGCTAAGTATTTTACTTCTTTATAATTATATTTACTGTTGTTCTTTGTTACTTTCATGATCACTTCAGAGTTTATGTCATATAGATATGTATTATTTTTTTTTTGAGGCAAGCCCAACAGACTGCCTTTTTTTTAATGTGAGAGTGAGAGAGAAAGAGAGAACGTGAGAGAGAGAATTGGTTTGCCAGGGTCTACTACAATTGAACTCCAGATGCATGTGCCACCTTGTGTGTCTGTGTGACCTTGCATGCTTGCATCACTGAGCATCTGGCTTATGTGGGATCTAGAAAGTCAAACATGAGTCCTTAGGCTTTGCAGACATGCACCTTAACTGCTAAGCCATCTCTCCAGCCCACATATATTCTTAAGAACATCACAATGATATCATTCCAGGTCTCTTTAAACATTGCTTTTGAAGAAACTTAAATAATATGAAATCAATATCATACATGTACCATGTTCTATTTTGATATTCTTTCTTCTTTTATATAGATTCATATTTTCATTTGGTGCCATATTTCTACCATTAGCACGACTTGCAGGGCAGCTCTACTGGTATTAGACTCCTTACATTTTTTTTTTTCTAAAAAGACTTTGTACTCATTTTTAGGAAGATATTATTGCTAGGTATAAAATTCTACACTGACGTTCTATGGCATATGAACCTGAACCCATCAATCACATCTGAATTCTAGACTGACAGATTTTTTTTCCTATTAACACTTTTTAAAATACCTTTTCTACAACTATTGAGATGATTATGTGATTTTTGTCATTGGGCCCATTGATATGGTATATTACATTTATTGACTTGAGTATTTAAAATTATTTATTTATTTATTTCAGTGTGAGAGCACCAGGATCTCTTACTTCTGAAAATGAATAGCCATCCAACTTTACATAGGTGGCTGGAGAACTGAACCTACACCAACAGGCTTTGCAAGCAAGTGTCTTTAATCACTGAGCCATCTCCTCAGCCCATTGATTTGAGCATGGTGTACCATCCCACTTGTCTCTGGAATAAGACTCATTTGATTGTGGAGAATGATCTTTTTGATATGATCCTGTATTCTATTTGCAAGTATTTTGTTGAGAATTTTTGCCTCTGTGTTCAGAGGGTAAATTGATCTATAGTTTTCTCTCTCTCTCTCTCTCTTTCCATCTCCTTATCTGATTTTGAAATCATGGTATTATTGGCTTTCTAAAAGGAGTGTGGTAGTGTTCCTTCCATTTCTGTTTTATGGGATAGTTTCCTTTCCTTGAGCAACTCCCTATGCTTCATCCCCTGAATTGTCCTTGAGTTATTTAGTGGGCATAGAATTTCTGGGTATTTTTTTATTTGTTTGTTTGTTTTGAGGCAGGGTCTCACTCTATCCCAGGCTGACCTGAAACTCACTCTGTAGGTCCAGCTTGGCCTCATACTCACAGCCATCCTCCAACCTCAGCCTCTGGAGTGCTAAGATTAAAGGTGTGTGCCACCATGCTTGACTTAACTTCTGTTATGTAAGATGAAGAGCTCTATATAGAATAGCTGGTGGCCCACAAGGTGAATGTGCTTCATAGTGCTGAAACTGTGCATTTCAAGTGGTTAGCCATGGTAAATTTTTACAGTGAAAAGAAAAGAACATGTACCAACAGCTTCCAGAGTCATTTTCTGTGAGCCTTTTCTGCTGAAGACCACAGGGTTTCCCTGACACTCTTATATGTCCTGGTGGGACCAACTCTCCTTTCTCCTGTCCAGCCTGTGGATTACTCATTATCTGGCAGTTAAGTCCACTTGTGACTTGAGTCGTCCAGGGTCTGATGGTGTGTCATCAGTGTAGGCTTTACCAAAAAAAAAAAAAAAAAAATTTAACTGAAATCATGGCCTTTTACAAAAAGCAGCTGAGGGCTGAAGAGATGACTGGCTCAGAGGTTAAAAACACTTGCTTGCAAGCCGGGTATGGTGGTGCACGCCTTTAATCCCAGCACTTGGGAGGCAGAGGTAGGAAGATTACCATGAGTTCAAGGCCACCTTGAACTGCATAGTGAATTCCAGGTAAGCCTGAGCTAGAGTGAAACCCTACCTCAAAAAATAAATAAATAAATAACACTTGCATGGTGGCACATGCCTTTAATCCCAGCACTCAGGAAGCAGAGGTAGGAAGGAGGATTGCCATGAGTTTGAGGCCACCCTAAGACTATATAGTGAATTCCAGCCTGATGGCCTGAGTTTGATTCCCTAGTACCCGTATAAAGCCACATGCACAAGGTGGTGCATGCATCTGGAGTTTATTTGCAGTAGCAGGAAACTCTGGCTCTCTGTTTTTCTCAAACAAATAAAAATTTAAATTATAGCTGCCATTTTCTGTGGGTCCATTTTGTGTTATCATCTGTGCCTGGCCCCTCACTCTAGGGTCATACTGTCTGTGCAGGGCCTTCAGAATGAAGATTTCTCATATTTTTATGTTTTGATTTATCTCCTATATTGTTTCCCTCCTGCATGCCCCTAGATGGCATGCACACATCACAGCTAATTAAAGCCACCAACCTCCACTGCTTCTGACTTTTGACCCTGACACGATAGCGTACATCCATCCTATCTGGGTAGGAAGATTGGGTAGACATTATCTCTGGGATGGTAAATTCTGGTGTCCGTTGAGAATCTAATGAGAGGCTCCTCTTGGATGGGTCTGTGTGGGTGCTTCCAGGATAGCCAGGAAGTCCTTCCTCCAGTGTGGGTGGCCCTTCCAGTGGGAAATTGTATATAAGAAAGGTCTAGCTAAATGCAGAACTTTTCTTGCATCTGACTGCCTATGCTACTTGCTGGTGTGTGATTTTTCCCTGGCTCCCCTTGCTGCTCACTGTGAGGACATTTACCATCCATCTCTCCTCCAAGGACGTTGGAACCCAGCTTGCATCCAGCCTCGTGGACTGGGCAGCTATCAGGTTCTCTGACTGTCCAGCCTGCAGACAGCTATTGTTGGACTGCCCATTCTGTATCCTGTAAGCTGATCCGATAAATTAATACTTATGCATTCTATCAATTCTGTTCCTCCTCTTAGAGAGCCTGCCTGATACAATTTCCATTTGACTCAAGAAAAAGGGTGCCTCACAGAGGGGAAGGCATTGGTCCAAAGTCAAAGAATGAATATAACAGTCCTGTCCAGACCTCTCTGACTCTAAAGACCATCTCGGTATTATGGAGAGAGGATAGCTGTATTCTTCATCTTCTATTATTATTACAACATATCTAACATTGAATTCTTATACACAAAAGAGGTTTATTTAGCCAGCAGTTCTGGAGATTCAAGAGTATAGTATCCAGGCTCTGGTGAAAATCTTAATAAATATTAGTTTCTTCGTATGCATCGTGATGTGGCAGAAGGTGTCAGGGTGGGAGCAAATGCAGAGAGAAGGCTCATGTGGCCAGAGAGGAAATCAGAGAGAATCAAGCTTGCTCCTTTTTTTTTGCAACTCACTCTTACAGAAATGAACTGAGATTTCCTTTGTAAAAAAAAAAAAAGTATTTTATTTTTAGTTATTTATTTGAGAGAGAGAGAGAGAGGAGAAAGAGAATGGTTACACCAGGGCCTCCAGCCACTGCAAACAAACTCCAGACGCATGTGCCGCCATGTACATCTGGCTTATGTGGTTCCTGGTGAATTGAACCTGAGTCCTTTGGCTTTGCAGGCAAGTACCTTAAATACTAAGTCATCTATCTGTCCAGCCCTGAGCTGAGATTTCCTGAGCCCTGTATTAATTTTTTCCAAGGATGATCCTATGGCCTCCCAGTAGACCTCCACCTCTTAAAGATTCCACAGTCTTGGCACAGCCACACTGAAGACCAGGCTTTCAGCACCCGAGCCTTTGAGGGATGTACTCAAGCTATCGCCATAGCAATGGTTCATGTTGCGTATAGGAGAGAAACTACTGTACCAAGCATGGGAGATCAAAGGTAACTCTGTGAAACATGTTGGCTCATTAAGACAAGGACCCATTAGCATTATAAGAAAGCCATAAGCTTTCTAACTACTTAAAAGTGTGAAAAACCTTCCATAATTGAACCCAAACCATCATTATATCAGCAGATGTCCTTTTTAAAAGCCAGACTTAACACTTAATTAAGAGTCTGAGATCCAGTGCAGAGCAAGAAATCACTAACTTAAATGAATTTGCAAATCAAAAAATTAATTAACTGGGTTAAGTGACATCAAACCAGAGCCAATCACCAAATGATGGGGTTTCTGGGTCAAAGACAGAATAAAAATGTATCATATTTGCTGTAATGTGACAAGTGCCATGTTCTTGGTAATATTTGTGAAAATGAAACACATCAAAAAAAATAAAATAAATAAAACCAGAAAACCACACTAGAGCAACCAAGTGGGAAGGGAAATAGTGTCCTGTTAGTGCCCTCTGTGGACCAACTCTGATGCAAGTTTTATCATCCTGGTATTTTTTACATTTTTTTAGAGTGAGAAAGACAGAGAGAGAAAGAGAGAGAATTGGCCAGGGCCTCAGCCACTGAAATCGAACTCTAGACGCTTATGCCACCTAGTAGGCATGTGTGACCTTGCACTTGCCTCACCTTTGTGTGTAGTGGGATCTGGTGAGTTGAACATGGGTCCTTAGTCTTTGCAGGCAAGTGCCTTAACCACTAAGCCATCTCTCCAGCCCTATCGTCCTGCTTTAAACAGGGAGAAACTAATATTTATAAATTTACCTGGGATAACACATTAATAAGAGGCAGGGCTAAGGTTCACATCTAATCCTATTTTATTATAAAACCTGGCTCTTTCTTAAATCCTTTGCTAATGTGCACATATATACATTATTTCCCAGTAAATGTAGTTTTTTGCTGTTTTTTTGTTTGTTTGTTTTTTCAAGGTAGGGTCTCATTCTAGCTCAGGCTGACCTGGAATTCACTATGTAGTCTCAGGGTAGCCTTGAACTCATGGCGATCCTCCTACCTCTGCCTCCCAAGTGCTGGGATTAAAGGGGTGCACCACCATGCCCATTTTATTAATGTAGATATTTACAACTTGTAATGATAGTCATTGCTGTGGGGGGGAAAAATAAAGACCAGGAGTGTTCTTTTTGGTAGATTTTATTGTTTAAAATATTTGATGCTGGACCTGGGGAGGTGACTCAGCCGTTAAATACGCTTCCTTGGAAAAGCCTGCCAGCCAGGGTTCAATTCCTCAACAATGCACTTAAAGCCAGATTGCCATTCATTCGCAGCAGCAAGAGATCCTGGTGTACCAATACACACACACACACACACACACACACACACACACACACACACACATAAAGAAATAAATCGAAATTTTAAATATCTAAAAAATATTTGATGTTTTGCCCCGGGAGATTAACCTTACTCTCCAACACACTGACTTCAGACTTGACCATGAGGCTTGTGATGTTTCTCCCCAATGAGAACGTTACCCTCTGGGACTCAGCAGTGTCCATGTGTTCTGTTCGAACCAATGGAACGTGGCTAAAAGTGACGTCTAGTAGTGCCAGGCAAAAGCATTCAAAACCAGCTCCTGGTTCACCATCTCCCATCTCCCCATCCTACATTTAACAATATCCCAAACAGACATTATCCATCAGCACTTAAAGACACTTGCTAGCAAAACAAGAAGTGGTGCCAGTGTCTGGTGCTCCAGAGGAAGGAAGATTGCTGTGTCCTACACATCTGGGTGGAAGCATGAAAAATTAGTGGAGTGGTCATGAAGTGCTCCTAAGACGTGGCATATAGGCAGAGCTTGATGACCCTCACTAAGAGGCTGGCAAAGCCACTGAAAGATGGACCGTGGTTTGCATGGAGACCCAAAGATGTTTGGACACACCAGAACTCTGAAAGGGTTACCATGGAGGCTGTTGACTAGGGATGGAAGTTTTCCCTGGCTAGTCTGTCCAGCTGGAGGGGCAGGATTGGAAAATCCAGAGACTGTCAGTCACTAGTTATGATATCAGACTTGAACTGCAGAAGTCTGATGTTTTTTTTTGTTGTTGTTGTTCATTTTTATTTATTTATTTGAGAGTGACAGAGAGAGAGAGTCAGAGAGAGAGAGAGAGAGAGAGAGAGAATGGGTGCGCCAGGGCTTCCAGCTACTGCAAATGAACTCCAGACACGTGCGGCCCCTTGTGCATCTGGCTAACGTGGGTCCTGGAGAATTGAGCCTCAAACCGGGGTCCTTATGCTTCACAGGCAAGAGCTTAACTGCTAAGCCATCTCTCCAGCCCGAAGTTTGATGTTTTTTTTTTTTTTTTTTTTTTGATGGTTGTTGAGTTTGCACTGTTCCAGTCTCTCTCTGATATGCCTTCTAGCAGTTGGAAATGTTTACTCTTTGTGCTGTTATATGTTGAAAGTGTGTAACTTGCTTTGATTTTACAGGACTCATAGCTAAGAGACCATCTTAAGTCTCAGATGAGTCTTGGGACTTTGGAATTATTTTAAGTTGGTAAAGACTATGGGGACCTTTGAATTTAACAATATACATTGTGAGATGGTTATGAATCTATAGGGGGCCAGGGGTGGAATGTGATAGTTTCAATGGATGACCCCCCCCAACCCCAATATATTCAGGATCTTATTAAAGTTTGTAATTTAGATCTGCAGCCACCTGGCTAGAGGAGGTGTCACTTGGCAGATCCTAGGGTCCAACCCTAAAGTGTGGTGGTGGGTTTGAAATTCCAGTCTAAAGATATGCGAAATGCTTAAACTTAGCCTAGAGTTCCAAAAAGTGTGCTTGTGTGTTCTGGTGTTGGTGGCTTATGGCTATTTCTCTCTCTCTGCTTGGACCTGTGAAAGTGGGCCAGCTTCTTCAGTCATTATGGGACATCCTCTGGATCTGTAAGCTTCAATAAATATCCCTTCCTCCATAACTGTACCTGGTTTGGAAGTTCACCCCAGTGACCTGAGGCTGTCTGCTACATATGGAAACCTGCTTCTTTGTTGGCCAATTAAGAATATAATTAAGGGGCTGGAGAAATAGCTTAGCAGTTAAGTGTTTGCCTGTGAAGCCTAAAGACCCTGGTTCAAGGTTTGATTCCCCAGTACCCACATAAGCCAGATGCACAAGGAGGCACATGCATCTGGAGTTTGGAGTTTGTTTGCAGTGGCTGGAGGCCCTGGTGTGCCCATTCTCTCTCTCTCTCTCTCTCTCTCTCTCTCTCTCTCTAAAAAAATATATAATTAAGCTGGGCATGGTGGTGCATGACTTTAATCCTAGCACTCAGGAAGCAGAGGTAGGAGGATTGCCACAACTTCAAGGATACTTTGAGACTACATAGTGAATTCCAGGTCAGCTTGGGCTAGAGCAAGACCCTACCTTGAAAAACCAAACACATAGACATATATATGAGAGAGAGTTTGTGAAGAAGTGCCCTGTGTGAGTGGATGCTGCTGCTCCCAGAAGCTAAAAGCCAAGGGCCAGGGGTGGGCTACCTCCCAATGAGTCATTAGTCAAGGAAGTCCCTGAGGCCCTCCCAAATAATCAAACTATTGTCAATGCTCTTGATTACCCACCTGTGGTAGTTTGTGTGGATGCCCCCCAACAGATATAGGAATTTATTAACGTTTGTAATTTAGATCTGCAGCCACCTGGCTAGAGGAAGTGTCATGGGTGGATCTATGGTCCAGCCCTAAGGTGTGGGGGTGGGTTTGAATTTCCAGCCTAAAGATATGAAAAGTGCTGGAGCTCTGCCTAGACTTCCTGCACTGTGCTGCTTATGGTGCTGGTGTGGCTTGCAGCTTTCTCTCTCTCTCTGCTTGGACCTGTGAAAGCAGACCAGCTTGTTCTGCCATTATGGAACTTCCCCTGGATGTGTAAGCTTTAACTAAATTTCCTTCCTCCATCACTGTATCAGGTCTGGAGGTTCATCCCAGCAACGTGAGGCTGTCTGCTACACACCACCTAAACTATATATATACATGAGGGGAGAGAGACTCTATTGCTGAAGATACTACATGTTTTGGTTGCAGGATACTGAGAAATCAAACTGGAACTTAGCTGGAAGCCTCCTCCCTGCTGCATAGCTGCTACGGTACTGGAAAGTGCTATGCAGGGCACTGTGGAGGGTGGGGGTCATCAACAGCCTCATCTATTGGTGGATCTACCCTGCTTGCTACATAACCAATTAGCCAGGCAAGATATATCCACTGGTGCAATAATGGCATGGTTGTTATGGGAGTAACTAATTGCTGTCTGGATTTGAGGTCTCCATGTGAGAGAATTTGTGTCTGGTACTGAAAACCTAGCCAAAAGCCTATGGCTGGAGAGGTCATAGGCCTTAAGAGGGAAGCTACTACTGTTGTTTGGCCAAATGGATATGTTGTGCCCATCGAATTTCTCTCTCTCTCTCTCTCTCTCTCTATATATATATATATATATATATATATATATATATATATATATATATATATATAGTGACCACTGAGAAGACTCAAAACTCATCAAAGTGCTGGAGATAGAGAAGTGACTCTGGAAGGCACAATGCTAAATGAGACATCTCTATCACTCCCTCCAAGGCTCAGGCAATAGTGCAGAAAAGGTAGCGGAATGAACGTATGAGCCAGAGGATGGGGAGGAGAGTTTTGGAATACTGCCTTCCAGGAATGCAGATTCATGACCTCACAGTGACTATTATATGTCACAAGATCCACACAGTACTGGGCCTATCAGCATTCCACCATGGATGATGGAAGAGGACCTGAGACCTCCATCCTCTCTGAGTAGTTCTAGACAATGGTTGTTGGGAGTGTGGGAGACATTTTTCTGCAAGCAGATAGCGGTAGGAGTCATGTGCTCTGATGAATAAAGCCCCACCCAAGCCTATTCAGGCAACCCTAATTAAACTCAGTCATACACACATACACACACACACACACACACACACACACAGAGTGAGATGCTATGATGAAAATATAAACATGTATAAATTTGTCAATAAAACATTAGAAATACATAAATAAAAATAACTTGATCAATACAATCTTGATGTTTAGGATTTTCATTAAAATGTTAATTCAGGGCTGGAAAGATAGCTTAGCAGTTGAGGCACTTGCCTGCAAAGCCTGAGGACTCAGGTTTGATTCCCCAGTACCCATGTAAGACAGATGCACAAGGTGGTACATGCAGCTGGAGTTCGTTTGCAGTGGCTAGAGACGCTGGTGCACCCATTCTCTCTCTCTCTCTCTATCTATCTCTTTATCTATCTATCTATCTATCTATCTATCTATTTATCTATTTATTTCTCTCTCTGTGTCTCTCAAATAAATAAATAATATTTTTTAAAAAGTTCATTCAAAAGGTAAACGGGGAGCTGGAGAGATGGCTCAGTGGTTGAGGCACTTGCCTGCAAAGCCTAGCAACCTGGATTCAATTCCCTACATAAAGCCAGATGCACAAAGTGGCACATGCATCTGGAGTTCATTTGCAGTGGCTAGAAGCCCTGGCACACACATTCATTCTCTCTCTCTTTCTGCTTGCAAATAAATAATTTTTTAAAGAATGTAAACAATTGTTCACCCTGGGCTTCCACTGTACTGAAAATGTAATATCATAATACATTGATCAAGATCTTTGCTCAGCTCACTAAACTTTTACTATACTCAGAAATGTGCCCTATCTTTGCTGATTTAAGCATTGTTCTGCCTTGCCTTGGATGATAGTTCAAAGTCCACATTCAAATACAAAGGTTTCATAATCTTTATCAATGCTAGCCCAGCAAGAATGTCCAGGCATTCAGTTTCAATAACCATCCAAGATAACCTTTTAATTTCTTGAAAGCTATGTCTGAAAAAAAAATCTTTATTTCAAAAAGAGGTGGAACACCTATTGTTTCTTTTTAATGTCTTGTCTCATTCCTTCCTCCTTTCTCTTCCTCTTTTTCCTCCTCAAATTCTGCCATCCCTGTGAATCCTGAGTCAGTCAGGGTTAGAAACTTAACTCAGAGAAATACCCATAAGGGCCTGGAGAGATGGCTCAGCACTTAAAAGGTGCTTGCTTGCAAAGCCTGAAGGCCTGGGTTTGATCCCCCAGTGCCCACATGAAGCCAAATGCACAAAGTGGCACATGCATCTGGAGTTCATTAGCAGTGGCAGAAGGCCCTGGCATACACACATTCTCTCTCTGTCTGTCTCTGTCTCTGTCTCTCTCTCTCTCTGTCTCACTCTTTCTCTCAAATAAATAAATGAAAGTAAAATAATATCATAGTATTTGGAAAAGTGGGAGGGGATGCAGATTTCTTACGCCCGCCCCCAAGAGGTAGATCTAGCCTTGGGACTGTCTTGGCCCATGTCTTTTGATCTCTGTCTCTCTCATACTTTTCTGCTCAGCTTCACTTTTGCAGTCAAGCAAAAGGGGTAACATGGCACCTCTGACTCTCAACCTCTCATCTTGGCACCACCAATCAGGGATGATATGTGGCAGAGGAACAAGGGAGAGTTAATATCTCTTTCCAAGTGTCTACAGACAAATTCGAGACAGGAGTTTGACCTAGTGTTGGTCATTTCCCTGTGTCTCAGGCTGGCTTGAGAATATAAAATCCCATGATTGAGAATGTGACCCAATCAAATGGAAGGAGAGAGGGAGGTGTGGCCCCCAGAAAAACCCAAATGATGAAAAGCCAAAGACCACGCACAATAGGATTTAGGGAGGGTTCTCCAATTCTTCACTTCACAATATTGCCTGGCAGTTCCTCCTATCATCAAAATAGAAGGAGGGAGCTGGTGCTGGAGAAATGCCTCAGCTGTTAAAGGCGCTTGCTTTCAAAGCCTGAAAGCCTAGGCTCACTTCCTCAGTATCCACATAAAGCCAGATGCACAAAGTGGTACGTGCATCTGGAGTTCATTTGCAGGGGCAAGAGACCCTGGTGCATGTCCATATTCATTCTCTCTCCCTCTCTCTCTATCTCTTTCTCTCCTTGAAAATAAATAAATAAAAATAATAATAATAATAAACAGAGGGACCATATGGAAAAAGGAGGGTGTTCAGTGGGATAGGAATGGGGGAGGAGGCAAAATAGGGTAAGAGGACAGAAATGCAATCAAGTAACAGTATGTTCATGCATTCAAATTCTCAATAATAAATGTTTTTTAAAAAAATACCCATTTGAGCCGGGCGTGGTGGCACATGCCTTTAATCCCAGCACTCGGGAGGCAGAGGTAGGAGGATTGCCATGAGTTCGAGGCCATCCTGAGACTCCATAGTGAATTCCAGGTCAGCCTGGGCTAGAGTGAGACCCTACCTCAAGAAACCAATAAATAAATAAATACCCATTTGAAATAGGATCTTTTTCCCCTTACTAGGTGCAAATTTGGGTACTCGTTTGATCAAATGATATAGCCAAAGTGAAGATGTGTCCATTTTAAGTCTTGGCCTCTGCACATGATCTCCATTCTTTTCCTTTGCTCTGTGAATATGGCCAGGACAGCCTGCTGGGGCAAGGGAAGACTGTGGGAGAGGGTGAAACCAGCAAAATTGACCCAGCTGAGACCTGCAGGGTCCACAGCCCACAGCTACCCCCGGGCACACGAGCGAGCTCTGCAGAGCCAGCTCAATGCCGCAGGACTACCCAGCCAACTCAAAGACTCAGAAACAAAATGAATGTTCACTGTTGCATGCCCTGGGATTTTGTGGTCATGGCCTGTAGCTACTGTAGCAATAGAAAACTTAACAGTTGTCGGCTCCGTGCTTTCGCTGCAGCCAAACTGGTCAGGCCTCTCCAGGCTTCGTCTCATTTCCCACAGGAGACTGTGGCAAAGTTTACATTGAGTTTTTGCCACTTATCTCAAATACTTGTGTAAACTCTTTGAAGGGCCCTTTTTAGTTATATTGTGTTTTTGTTTCTCCTTTTAAAATCTCTTTGAGTCTGGCTTAGCAAGTGAAACATTCATAGAACTTCTAAAAACAAGGAACACTATCCAAACTGTCTGTGAAACGCTTCTTGAAGTTTCAGATTTCACATTTGGATCATTAATCCACCAGCAGTTAATTAATGAATCAATCAATTTATGTATGTATGTGTGTGTGTAGGGGATTGGGGAGTGGGTGGTATATACCAGGGCCTCTGGCCACTGCAGACCAACACCAGACACTTGTGCCACTGTTTACCTCCTGCTTGTGTGGGTGACGTGGGGATTAAGTCCTGGCAGGTAGGCTTTGTAAGCAAGCACCCTTAACTGCTGAGCCATCTTCTCTGACCCTGCGACTGAGCTGTCAAAGGTAGAAATTCAGTTGTTCACAGAATTAGTGAATTCATACTTAATCCTTTCCTGCTCTGTGATGCCAGTTCATAGCCAGTTTCTCCATGTTCAGGGGCCATGTCTATGGCAGAGTGGGGGATGGAGGTGGGTGTGGCTTCACTGAAAGGGCACAGTGGGCAAAAAAAAAAAAAAAAAAAAAACAGTCACAGAGGAATCAGCTCTGTGTGACAGTGGGTTGTGGAAGTTGTTATAACTAGTCCCCTTTCAGTTACAATCTCACCATGTAATTCCCTCCATGCAAATGAGGACTGCCCCAGTTGGTCAATGTTTTGTAACAGACCTTTTGGGGTTCCTTGCCAATACACCAATGCGCTAATGCACGAATAAATTTAGAGTACCCTGGATTCTTGGCTGATGAATTGAAAGAATTAAAATTCATAGAGCAGAGAGTAAGGTTTAGAGAGACTTTATCAGATTAAGAGCAAGCGCAGAGAGCTCCTGCCTTGTGCAGGGCGGGAGGGGGGAGAGAGCCCACGTGGGAGGAAGGGGCAGGGGGTCTTCCCTCGACTGGGCCCAGCTGAGCCAAGACGAGGGAAACTTTCCACAACCTCCAAGTTCAGGAGCCAGCCAAGAGAGAGGCTTGTCCCCTGGCATGCATTTATTTATTTATAACCTAACTGTGGTAGGTTTCACCTTCCAGCTCAGGTGAGCCAAGACAGGATTAGATTTAAATTCTAGGAGGTGCTCAGGCTGTTTGTGGTAAAACAGATCTAGGCAGGAACTCCTTTAGGCAAGAGATAAGGAGAAGCCAGCTTCCTCTTTGATCTTTAGCAAAACCCAAGGACATTTCAGCTTTGTACTTTCAGGGGCCCAGTCACCCTAACTGCCTAACAAAGCAACCTGATTCCCTCTCAGTTTGACACTGGAGGAAGACTGCATTTTCATGGTCCAGGGGCCGTGAATTGGACTGGCAGACTCAGTCATGCCATCTTCACACCCTAAAAGGAGCACAGTTTATTTATGTCTCTGTATATGTGTGTTTATGTGTGTGTCTTCATGTTTGTATGTGTGCAGGTCACATACACACACATGTGCGCTGCATGTAGAGACCAGAAGTCAATGTCACGTGTCTTTCTTCCTTTTTTAATGGTTTTTCAAGGTAGGGTCCCACTCTGGTCCAGGCTGGCCTGGAATTCACCATCTAGTCTCAGGGTGGCCTCGAACTCATGGCGATCCTCCTACCTCTGCCTCCCGAGTGCTGGGATTAAAGGCATGCGCCACCACCCCCTGGCTTCAGGTGTCTTTCTTAACCTCTCTTCACTTTACTTTTCCAAAGAGAATCACTCACTGAACCAGGAGCTGAGAGCTCCCTAATTCACTTGCCTGGCAAGTTCTCTACTCACAGAGTCACCTCCCTAGCACAAAGTGATTTCTTTTTAGGGTGTTACTAAAGATCAGGCCTGTGTTGTGCAAAGTCCCTGATAGGAGCCTGCTCCCTTTTTGGCCTCTCCATTGTGGCCTTCTCTCCACAATGTCAATTTGGCTAAGGGAAGCTCTTTGTTGATCCTAAAGCAAACATACTGCCTATGTCACTGAGAGGGAGCCAGAGGTAGAGCTAGCTTTGTGTTAGGGTGACTGGGCCCCTGAAAGCAAAGGCATTAATTTCTTCCCTCAGATCAAAAGATGATCTGACTTCTTACCTTTTGCCTAAAGGAATTCCAAAGACCTGTTTTCCCACAAACAACCTGAGCCCCTCCTGAAAGGAAGATCCTTTCCTAGCACCTAAATCTAACCCTGACATTGTGGGTGTTCAAGTTCAGCCCCCAGAGCTTGGCGCCATGGCTCACCTCTTCCTGAGCCAGTCCCTAGCCCAGACCAATCACCCCTCACTCTGGCTCGCCTGAGCTGGATGGTGAACCCCCCACAAGAAGGTTATAAGTAGATGCATGACAGGGAACAAGCCTGACCGTCACTCCTGAGCCTCCATGTTCAGGTGAGCTACCCCTCATTTTGGCCTGGCTAGGCCAAGAAATGGGAAAAATCTCTTAACCCCTACTCCCACATGGGGTCTCTACCCCCTCCTGCCCTCCACATGACAGAAGCTCTTTGTACCTTCTTTTCTTTCCTTTGTAACTCCCTTCTCGTGTTTCTTCCAGGCCCACCACATGGACTCTCAGACCACATGGGTGTATTCAGTTTCCTTGCCTCAGTTCTATACTTCCCTTAATAAATATAGTAATTTAATAACTATCCTTCTCAGTTTGGTTTGTCCAATTCTTTGGTTAAATGCAAACACAAACTGAGAGTTCGGGGTTGGAGGACTCTTTCCTGAAACCCAATAATACCCCGTATCACCATTTTTCTTTTTTTTTTTTTCCCGAGGTAGAGTTTCACTCTAGCTCAGGCTGACCTGGAATTTTCAGGGTGGCCTCGAACTCACGGTGACCCTCCTACCTCTGCCTCCCGAGTGCCGGGATTAAAGGCGTGCGCCACCACACCTGGCCATATCACCACATTTTGTAACTATAGGATATATCACTCTATCTTGCTATTCCCTTCAAAAATGTAGTGTTTATTTCAGGCTTGTTTTTTTCCCCATATACATTTTACAGTCAAGTTAGAGACATCTGCACCCAGTCATACACAGCATATGGTCCAAATTCTGTTTAGAATTGCATTACATCTATAGTTTGCGTAAGGAAAGTTGAAGAGAAAGATGACGGACTTGAATTGTGGCAGAAGGAATCCGTTTATTGCAGACACGATAATCAGTGAGGGACAGAGACCTCTGTACCGGCTAGAGGCTCTCTGTTGTCTCACCAGAGCTAAGGTGAAGCTTATAAGAGTACTGATCACAGGAGCAGGTATGACTGGGAGTCTGGCGGGTTATTGAAGGTATTTTCCAGGAAGTGATTCGGGGAGTATGGTTTCTGAGGTGTAATGCCCCAGAAGTTTCAACGCGGTTAGGAGTTGTTTATGGGTCAGGATATGAATTATTCCTCTGTGATTTATGGATGCTTAAGTCAATGTTTGTTCATAGGTCATGAATTCAAAGAGACCCTGTTTTTCTTTTCTGGGCCGGATGAGAGTCCTTCAGTTTATTTGGCAGATAATTTACATCTTTTAAAATGAGGGACTGGGACTGGAGAGATGGCTTAGCCGTTAAGCGCTTGCCTGTGAAGCCTAAGGACCCCGGTTGGAGGCTTGATTCTCCAGGACCCACGTTAGCCAGATGCACAAGGGGGTGCACGCGTCTGGAGTTCGTTTTCAGTGGCTGGAGGCCCTGGAGTGCCCATTCTCTCTCTCTCTGTGTGTGTCCATCGCTTTCAAATAAATAAATAAAAATAAACAAAAAAATAAATAAAAATGAGGGACTGAAGAGATGGCTGAGGTGGTAATGGCACTTGCTTGCAAAGCCTGAAAGCCTGATGGACTGGGTTTGTTTCCGGGCTAAGACCAGACGCAGAGAGTGGGGCAGGCATCTAGAATTCATTTGCAGCGGCAGGAGGCCTTGGCATGCCCATACTCTTCCTGTCTACCTCGTTGTCTTTCTCAAATAAATATTTACTAAAAATGGAACATTTCTATCTGAGCACATGTTGTAATTCACCATTTATCAGATTTCTCTTGCCTTCAAAATACATCCAGGATGCAAAATACTCTGCTAGCTGCACCAGCCTGGTTCAAGTCCCCAGCGCTGTCGCGGCTAAGTTTAGTGGCCTCCAGAAAAGATCTTTCTTATTGTCTGCGTCTGCTCGATGGCCTGTTCTGCACACAGCAGCCAGTGACTCTTGAAAAGACATAAACGAGGCTGTGGCTCTTGCACCAAGTAAAATTTCCTCGCAGCAGTGTGTTGCCAAGTGCTGCACTTGGAGAAACAGTGGCCTGAAGGAATCAGCGAGGGAGGGATTGGACGCGCCTCTCTGGAAGGCCCTGGGGATAAAGCAAGGCTTGTTGAGCAATGGTGGTGATGGGGGGCGGGGGGTGGTGGTGGTTACTCAGTCCCACAGGGAAACCAAAATGGGAAACGGGCATTGGCCCCGAGCCCCACAGCACCTCGAGGATGAACTTGGGAGCTCACGATGGAGCCAGGCCAGGAGCCTGGAAGCAAAAGCGCCGGGCACGAGGGTCCAGGCTGGACCGGGAGCCGAGCGGTCCGCCCGCCCAGCGTTGCAGAGGCAGCGCGCGTCGGGAGCGCGCGTCGGGGGCCGCGCGTCGGGGCCGCGCGCCGGGGCGGTGGCGAGCTGGGCCGCGGCGCTTCCGGTAGCTGCAGAGCGAGCGGGACTTGCAGGCGGCGCCGGCGGCCGGGGGC
This sequence comes from Dipus sagitta, assembly GCA_036346955.1. NCBI lineage: Eukaryota > Metazoa > Chordata > Mammalia > Rodentia > Dipodidae > Dipus > Dipus sagitta. Next base: position 41,513,273 of record CM070777.1, on the reverse strand, counting down.
TGCGGTGAGTGGCGCGAAGCGCGCGGATGCTGGGCGGAGGCGCGCGCATGGAGCCCGGGCTGGCTGCGGGGAGGGATCCGGGCCTCAGGCTGGGAATCCCTATACCCCTCGGGGACCCCGGCTGTGCCAACCCCCCTCATCTCAGCTTTCTGAGACCCGGCGCCCAGCTCCGGCCCGGAGGGTGGAGTGGGATTCACCCCCGCGCGCGCGCACACACACACACACACACGCACACGCGCGCGCGTACTCCAGTGGGAGGGGGCGCATCCGTCCACGCCTCTGCGCACCCTGCCACGCTGTCCCCAGCGATCGAGTGACAATTTGCTGAGTGGAGGCACCCAAGATGGCTGCCACGGGGACAGGCCACCACGAGGGTGGCGCGAGCAATGGCTAGGGCACCAGGTGCCCCTGACCCCTGTGCGTCGGGTCTCCTAGCTTCTGACCTCTTCCCCTGGCGCTGAGTGGGACCCGGAGGTGAGAGGAGGGCCACCAGGCCTCTGCCCAGAACTCTTAAGCTAAGGAAGGGAACCGGTGTGCTGGGGGAAGTAAACCCTTGGAACTGTGCTGGCCCTACACCCAGCACTCACTCGCCTCTCCTCATCTTCCCACACTCACAAGTCCCCAGTCTCCCCCAGAGCGGCTAGTGACCACAATATCTATTAAGAACGCGCCTGCTAACTTCACTTTCACCTTCTTTCTGCCCTACCAGCTGCTTACTGTTTGCCCCCATAATCCGGATTGGAAAACTGAGACTCAGGTTGAATAACCTGCCCAAAGTCACAAGTGAGGATCGGGTTTAAATACTATCTCCTCAAAGACGCCTTCCACTGGTGTACTCTCTCACATTGCCTCCCCACAACGTTACCCCGTGTCGTTCTCTTCTTTAATAGCACCAGTCCACTGGTTGAAATAACTCGGTTTTGCTGGTTTCATTCCCTCCATGTATACAGGCCCTATGCTTATCTTTAACACACACACACACACACACACACACACACACACACACATACGGTGACCGCTTCCACCAAGCAGGCCCAGGGTGTTGAGTGTTGAGATTTGTATAGAAAGGCCCATCTTAGCAGCTGGACTTGAGTTTGAGGACTTAGCCAGAGTGTTCTCTGTGCCCTTCTTACAATCCTGATTCCTCTCCTGCTTTACTTCTATATTCTGCCTTGGATGCCTCTAGATTCTCTCTTCTCTGTCAGTGACTAGTTCGCTTGAGTTTCTCTCCTGTTCCGGGCTGGGGGTAGGAGAGTATGCAGGTAAACACGGGGACTCTGTAGCTCTTACAGTCGCTCTATGAGACAGAACAGACTGAGGACACATGGCTAGTCCCCAGAGATGTTTTGGGAGCTCTAACAGGCCCATTCTGCACTTAGGACTGCAGGTGCTCCACTTGGCAAAACTAAAATGTCTTTGAAGAGTGTCAGTTTCCGTCCAGTTCTGATGTCACACTGCTCCTACTGTGTGTTCAGGGTTAGATGGATGGTGCGGACTTTTAGCCCGCGTGGGTGTCTGTGAAAGGGACAATAGTGGTCGAAACTGTCAGGAGAGGAGCTGGTACGGCAAGGAACTGCTACAGCTTAGGACCTGTAAAGTCTTGCGAGTGCTTTAAGTTCTCTGTAAAAAAGTTGTGTGGAACCCCACGGGATGTACATAGCAAGGGGCTGCCCGGGAGGGAACATATTCCTTTTCCCTCCTTATGGCAAAGAAAGGCAAGAGGACAACCAGGCAGCAGTGACCCCAAAGACAGACCCACCTTCTGCCTTTATTGCCATCTGGTGCCCTAGAATGAAAGAGGGCATCCGTCTCTATGCCACTGTGCATAGGTGGTAAGACTGTTTAGCTCTTTTGAATCGTGGGTAGTGCCAATTTGTGGTTTGAGGCTCAAGGTAAATCTATAATAGCAAGTCTGCTTTTTTTCTTTTCACTTTTTCCTTAACTTTTAAAAATTGAGATCTTTGGCTGAAGAGATGACTTAGAAGTTAAAGGCACTTGCTTGCAAAGCCTGATGGCCTGATGGCCTGATTCCCAGTGCCCATATACAGCCAGATGCACAAAGTGGCACGTGCACCTAGAGTTCGTTTGCAGAGACTGGAGGCCCTGGCACGCCCATACTCTGTCTCTGTATGCCTGTTTCTCTGTCTGTCAAGTAAATAAAGCTATTTTCTGAAATAAAATTGAGAACTTTAATATATGAACATATTTCAGCTTGGTCCTATTCCCATCTGGTTATACTGATGTTCCCTCTCCCCCATCCATCCCCATCCTATTGAGAGCCCTTTTCATTGGGATTATCTGTGATCATTGTGTGTTTGTGAATACACCAGTCAGTCTCTGCAGAGGACAGAGGACAATACAACATCCCAGCCTGTGGATCTTACGTTCTTTCCGCCTACTCTTCCACAATGTTTCCTGAGTCTTGCAGGACATTGTTTTTCGTCTCTTTGACTGCTGAGCTCTTGGCAGCCTCTAACTTTATGTTTGGATGAGTTTGAGTCTCAGCATCTACCAGCATCTCCATGGAGGAGGCTCTTGGGCTACCAGTGAGAGCAGCACTCATATTTAATCTGCTACGTCCTCTGTAACATCTCCTGGGCCCTGGCAGATGTGATAGAGATGACTTGCCTGGCTAGGCAGCTGGTTTCTTTCCTTATTGCACTGATGGGTCTTGGGTCTCCTGGTACTCGCTGCCATTGCTGAATATGATTCCATTGTGTATAGGTACTACATCATTGTCCATTTACTTGTTTGTTTTTAAAGCCGACTGTTTTCCTTAGAAAGTAAAAATTCACTCTTGTTCTTCTACAAGCATAAAGACTGCATATCATACATTAAGTATGTATGTCAGAATTGTAAGTGTGCAAAGTTCAAATTAGTTGATTGCTATTATTTGGTAAGTTAATTTCATGGACTTTGGTAGAATTATCTGTAGGTTGATTCTTTTAAGTGGCCTGGGTGGTAAATCATTTGATGGAATGTTTCCAGAATATTATAATTTGGTAATATTTGATTGTTTTTACAGGCTGATGCTACCAGCTCAAGTAGAAATAGATTTTTAAAAATGTTTGTTTATTTGTAAAAAGAGAGACATAGAAAGGAGAGAGAATGGGTGGGCCAGGGTCTCCAGCCACTGCAAATGAACTCCACATGCATGCACCACTTTGTGCATCTGGCTTTATGTGGGTACTGGGGAATTGAACCCAGGTCATTAGGCTTTGCAGGCAAATGCCTTAACTGCTGAGCCTTCTCTCCAACCCCTAAATAGATTTTTTATATCTTAAAATATTTATTTATATGTGTGGGAGGAGGCATGCCCGGATCTCTTGCCACTGCAAGTGAATGCCCATCTGGTTTGCGAGGGTGGCTGGGGAACTGAACCTGGGCCCATAGGCCATGCAAGCAAGTGCCTTTAACCACTGAACCATCACCCTAGGCCCCAGAAATCAATAGATTTAATAAGAGCTTCAGGTTGTGCTAAGTGACTGCTTAGAGAGCTCATGCTCAGAGTTGGTCTTGGGGACTAGAGTATAAACAAATGCTTTGTCACCTGCGAGTTGATGGTGGGTGAAATCTGCATGGGGTAAGGGATCAGAGGTAGCAGGCCACCCATGTCCATGCAACACTGTCTCTAGAAAAGGGAGTTCAGTGCTCAGTGGACTTGCCCTTTAAACCAGTCTAATTCTTTATAGAGTCCGACTTTCTTAACTGAGGTTGAATTTCCTACATGGCCTCGCCCATAGGCAGGGATGCTGGATGCTCATGACTGGCTAAAAGCCAAACAGAATTTAGTAAATGGCTTTTTAGGATCTTTGACTTAATGCGATTGTCCCTTTCAGACATATCATGGGACGGAACTGTCTAAGCTGTGTCATCTTGAACATGACACCTGTGGAATTCTCTGAGTAATTCTACTAAGCATGGTGAACAGTGTGCAAGGTTACAAGGAGGACGTAGCGTCTACTGCTGCGTGGAGAGCCCAGTGTCTGGACCTCCGGGGCCCTCACCTGTGCCTCTGGTGAGCAGCAGGCTGCTCCATGCCTGCCTGGCCCCCCAGTGAGCCAACTGAGCAGCACACCCCACTTCACACCCCCACAGTGCCAGCATGCAACCACTGAACTATGCCCCGGCCTGACACTTATCTCCTTCCAAATACAGTCGTTTTTAACCAACATGTTTCCAGTTTGATATTGTAATTGCTATTGTTAATCGTTAGCCAAGGTTAAAGGCCTTTTTAATCATTCCCTGAGAAAATGTTTTCCCTGCTAACTTATGTTCTATGAAACGCTGGAAATTTCTTTTCTCAGACCGGCAATTCAACAGTTTCTTGGCATATGTCTAAAAGTTTTTATTTATTTATTTATTTGAGAGTGACAGAGACAGAGAAAGAGAGAGAGAGAAAGAGGCAGATACAGAGAGAGGGAGAATGGGCGCGCCAGGGCCTCCAGCCACTGCAAATGAACTCCAGACACGTGCGCCCCCTTGTGCATCTGGCTAACATGGGTCCTGGGGAATCGAGCCTCGAACCGGGGTCCTTAGGCTTCACAGGCAAGTGCTTAACCACTAAGCCATCTCTCTAGCCCTAAAAGTTTTTGAGGTACAATTACGTTGGGGGGAAAAATCTTTTTCTTAGGCATTGCCAACTTTCTTTAGGAAGCTTAGGGCAGCACATTCTTTTCTCCCTCTTCAACTGCAGTGGGGATAGGGCCTTTGCCTTCCAGGAACGGCTTGTTCATGGGGCTCTCTGTCTTGGTGCTTGCCATTTACTAATAAAGTCTCCGTGTACACCCTTGCTTGGTGATCCTGCCAACTCTGTGAACCAACTCATCTACATTTTATTCTTGAGAGAATTGAGGCTTGAAGGTTAAACATAATTCCCCCAATGACATGTCCACAAAGGGATGATCTAGTGTCAAGACTCATCCGAACCCAAATTGGTCTTTTTCTTTTGGTCCAGTTCCCATGCCATAGATTGTCAGGACTGATCGATCCTCAGTATGCGTCACAGAGTGGGGAACCTCCCTGAACAGCCAGGACAAACAAGCCCAGTAACAGGGATATGTGACAGGTCAGTGCAGTGGAGCATCAAAATATGCATGACCCCCTTCGCAGGAGCATCAGAATCTTAGGCTATTTGGTTTTATTTCCATTTACATTCTTTTCAGTAATGTTTCCCAACCTTGTCTGGCCATAGAATGTTCCCTTGTGTCTCTTTCAATATTGAATTTTCAGACAAGGTTTTCCCCAGTCACAGGCACTTCTCAAGGGAGCAGAGGTCCTGATACCAAGTAATTTAGATTCAATTTGTTGTTGTTTTTACTTTTCAAGGTAGGGTCTCTCTAGCCCAGGCTTACCTGGAATTCACTATGTAGTCTCAGGATGTCCTCGAACTTATGGTGATCCTCCTACCTATGCCTCCTAATCCTCCTATCTCTGCTTCCCTAGTGCTGGGATTAAAGGTGTGCACCACCACATTTTTTTGTTGTTGTTGAGATTGATGAAAGTTATTTATTTCTTGCACATAAATGCAAGTATGATGCCAGCAGTATTTGTTTGAAATATGTAATTATAATAAATATAATGGATTTGTTTTATTTATCCTAAGCATTGTTTTTATTTCATATATTTTAAAATTTTATATATAACAGGTTATGTTCTTTCAGCCCCTCCCCTGCCACCCTGGGGGGGCCCTCCCCAATGGTATCATGGTATCCACTGTGGCGTCATGAAGGCCTCACTTAGTCCCTGTGGGGTAGCAGGAGGACCGTGTCTCAGGGTATTCCTACCTACTCTGTGGCTCTTACAGTCTTCCCACCTCCTCTTCTGTAGTGTTCCCTGAGACATGGCAGGCCTGTTGGCAGTCTGATTTAGTGTTGAGTTCTCTGTAGCCTCTGGATATCTGCTTTGATGGGTTTTGATTGACCACATTGTTTATCAGCATCACCCTGGAGCTGGTTGTCAGGCTAGCAATGTGAGCAGTACTTGTGTTGCCGCTTCCTTTGCACACTTCCTGTGCCCCAGCAGAAGTGGTAGAGGTGACACATCTCACGGTGGGCAGTTGGCTATCTTTTCTTGTCATGTTGATGGACATTGGCTCTCCTCTATTTTCTATGCCATCTGTAAAACAAAACAGAGTCTCCAACCAAGAGTGAGAGTAGCTTAGGTTAAAGGGGGAATGCAAAGTTATTTGACAGATTTTTTTTTTTTTTTAGTATGCAAGCCCCCTCTTCTTCTCCAGAGAGCAGTGGGGGCTTCTCTCTGATGTCCAGGGTTCTTGACTGACTTGGTTTCCAGTACCAGATATGACATCTCCCCCATTGAGTGGACTTCATGTCCAATCAGAGAACAGTTGGTTACCTGCCGAGGTTGTGTGCCACTATTGCACAAGCGTGTACTTCTTGTCTGATTGGTTGATTTCATAGTCTGCAGGGTCTCCTGCTTATTCATGCAGTTAGTGACCATTGTCCTCCAGCAGCTCCCGTGGGGCTTTCCAGCTCTATGAGGACTAGCCAGCGGGGAGCTAGTTTCCCTTTTGGTTCTAGCATGGTCTTTCAATATCCTGTGGTGTCTTCAGCAATAGGGTCTTACCTTTTAGCTCTGGCAGGTAATCAAGTGTTTTGGCAATAGACTACATTGTTTGGGGGACCTCATGGTTATCCCTAGCCAGTAGATCACTGTGGAGGGCCACTCAATTCTGGGCCTGGGGATTTACCAGCCAAGTCCATGGTTTTAAGGTTCAGCTTTTTTCCACCTTCTGTCCAGGCTGCCCTCCCTCCCCCTTTATTGCCACAATACTTTTGAGCACTGCCAGTTCTGAGCAAGTTAACGAACTGCTTTGCTGTGCCAAATGGGGGTGATGATAGCTAGAAGGTTTAGATCAGTGCCATGAGGAAAGCTTCTAGAGTAAGCAATTAGTATATATCAGTGGTTATTAGTAGATAATATCCTATCTGTGTTGATAAAGATTTTAAAAAAGTGAAGCAGTTGCATCATGTGTTCAGAGTCTCCAAGTAGTTGGGGGAGCCAGGATTTGAGTTCAGATCTGGGATACCTACACGCATAGGTTTTTACCCTCAACCCAACAATAGCTCTTACACACAGCCCACCCTCCTCCATCCAGTCAACACAACAGCTAGGAGAGGTTAGGAATGTGTGGCTTGTAGCCAGAATTGCAAGTTAATTCATTGCTAACCCACTGCTTAAGTAAACTAATTTGAATAGTGCTAAATTGGAACAGGCTGTTCACCAGGCCATGAGGGCGGTTGTGTGACGGATGTGCCTCCGGGCCTAGGGGAGGCTGTCCTTAACCTTACATAGCTCTAAACTGCCCGTATGTTGTCAGGCAAGAGGTGTTTCCTAGAAGGGAGGCAGTCATGTCTTCACAGGATTCTTCTTGAAGAAGACAGCTTGCATTCCTTGTAGGCTTGTAACATTATGATCCCAAGGAATCTCATTCCTTTGCCAACCAGTGAGGCTAAAAACCAGAGAGGCAGAGACACAAAGGCTTTACTGGCATCAGGCTGGCCAAGTTGGAAGATGGAGGGCTTGCTTATATGCAGGTCCCATCTTGCCTGGGGCTGTAGGTATAACTGTTGTTTCTATGGTTTCCATGATGTGTACTGGTCCTCAGGCATCCCACATGCGCCTGATTCCTATAAAACCTAAGGAAATTTTGCTGGTTGAGGTTGTGTGAGCAGTGTTCTTTGATATTTTCCCTTTCTTCTTTTCAGGTAAGAGTTATAGTGCGCTGGGTAACCGGTCGCTTACAGTGCCAGGGAAGGGATCGGCAGGGAAGTGAATGGACAATAGATAGCTCAGTGGTTAAGGATGCTTGTTTGCAAAGCCTGATGGCCTGGGTTCAATTTCCCAGTAGCCACATGAAGCCAGATGCATAAAGTGGCACGTGCATCTGGAGTTCGTTTGCAGTGGCAAGAAGCCCTGGTACATCCATTCTTCTCTCTCTCTCTCTCTCTCTCTGTCCTCCCCTTGCAAGTAAATAATTTTAAAAAATCTTTCAAAACAAAAGAAATAAAATAAAAAATGACTAAGAATAGTCTAGAAGGCTGGGGAGATGGCTCAGTGGCTTCAGGCACTTACTTGCTTGCAAAGCCTTTCTGCCTGGGTTCAGTTCCCTCATAGCCACAGAAAGCCAAATACAAAAGTAGGACCTCTGTCTGGTGTTCATTTGCAGCAGCAAGAAGCCCTAACACACACACACACACACACACACATAAATAAATAAATAAATAAATAAATAAATAATAAAAATGTATATTAGAAACGATTAGAATAAGAAAAATAGTATACCGGAAGATGACAGTGAACTGGACGCCACCCACGGTGTAGGCTCGTGGACTGTGGGGCCTCCATTTGGGAGAGATTCTTTTCTCTTGAGGGGGAGTTTCTTTGTATGCATTTTTTTTTTCTGCTTATAACTGGTACGTGTCTACTCGGATATACTTTTCTCTCTCAGAGCACCTTTATTTTGAATTTTTAATAAAATCTCCAACTTGGCTTAGCACCTGGCACATCTTGAAGTCGATTTCATCATCGAAGCTATGAATCCAGGTTTTGCCTGGGAAAGGCTCTGCAAAGGGAACCAGGGTGACAGCAGGATGGGTTGGAGGCAAGAGTAGAGCCGTGCCTCTGTCGCCCCTTACCCTCACCGATAACAGTTCAGGGCTGGAGAGATGGCTCGGCAGTTAAGGCGCTTGCCTGCAAAGCCTAACAACCTGGGTTTGATCCCCCAGCACCCACATGAAGCCTGATGCCCAAGGTGGCACATGCATCTGAAGTTCATTTGCAGTGGCTGGAGGCCCTGGTGCTCCCATTCTGTCTCTCTGCTTTCAAATAAATAAATAAATAATTTAAAAACAATCTTAGCTAAGAGATTAAACTCCAGAAATGTAAAAAAAATATTTATGTATGTGTTTAGTTGAGGGACAGATAGAGAAGGGGAGAGAGAGAGAAAGCATGGGCACACCAGGGCCTCCCTTCACTATAAGCAAACCCCAGACACATGCATCACTTTGTGCATCTGGCTTCACGTGGTTACTGCGGAATTGAACCTGAGCTATCAGGCTTTGTGAGCAAGCACCTTTAACCACTGAGCCATCTCTCCAGCCCATCTTCGACAATTTTTTTTTTTTGGAGAGATTATTCCTGTCTCTTTTGAAGAGTTGTGTCAACATATAATATGTAAAAATAATGTGGTCACTCATTCAAATTCAGAATAATGTTAGAACTACTAATGGTTCCTAGGAGCAATAGTTGATGGTGAGATCTTAGAGTAAACAATAGTAAATGTTAAGCAAATAACTTAAAATGACCTTGTTTCTTAGTGAAAGTGCTGTCAGCCAACCACAGATTGATTGATTGATTTGGTTTTTTGAGGTACAGTCTAGAGTGAGACTACGCCCAGCTCAGGTTTAAAAACATACTCATTAAGCTGGGCATGATGGCACACGTCTTTAATCCCAGCACTTGGGAGGCAGAGGTAGGAGGTTCTCTGTGAGTTTGCGACTACATAGTAAATTCCAGGTCAGCCTGAGCTAGAGTGAGATCCTACCTCGAAACCCCCCCCCCAAAAAAAGGCTCTCATCAAAAGGATACCATGGGGGGGGGTGCTGGAGAGATGGCTTAGTGGTTAAGACGCTTACCTACAAAGCCTAAGGACACAGGTTTGACTCTCCAAGTCCTACGTAAGCCAGATGCACAAGGTAGCACATGCATCTGGAGTTCGTTTGCAGTGGCCAGAGGCTCTGGCATGCCCATTCTCTCTTTCCCTCTCTTTGTCTCAAATAAAAGATTAGATACCTTGGGGCTGGAGAGATGGCTTAGCAGTTAAGGCGCTTGCCTGTGAAGCTTAACAACCCAGATTCAATTCCCCAGTACCCACATAAGCCAGATGCACACGGTGGCACATGAGTTTGGAGTTAGTTTCCAGTGTCTAGAGGCCCTGGTGTGCCCATTCTTTCTCTCTCTCTCCCTGTCTCAAATAAATATAAAATATTTTTTTAAAAGACTGTCGTCAGAATTAATATCTCAATTAGTCCTAATATCAGTGAAGAAGATTGATAAGTCAAAAGTGACGCTCAGGGCTGGAGAGATGGCTTAGCCATTAAGTGCTTGCCTGATGAAGCCTAAGGACCCTGGTTCGAGGCTCAATTCCCCAGGACCCACCTTAGCCAGATGCACAAGGGGATGCACACATCTGGAGTTCATTTGCAGTGGCTGGAAGCCCTGGCATGCCCATTCTCTCTCTGTCTCTCTCTCTCTCTCTCCCTCTTTCTCTGTCTGTCGCTCTCAAATAAATAAATAAAAATAAAAAAAAGTAACACTCAATAGGTCAAACATCCAGGAGTTACAACTCAACTAGTTAAATACACAGGGCTCATTTTCTTCTGGTGCCCCTGTTGTTAATTAGGCTAGCTGCTGTTGCTTCTCTGCACTCCCCATTGCACACATAGCAGTCACCTTCTCCTTAATGGGACTTAACACACGCATAGAAGCAGTTCATGGGAGGAAAGGGTTTATTTCCATTTACCGTGTCAAGGGAAGTTTGATCATGGCAGGGAAAGCGTGGCAGGCCTGAGCAGCAGGAAGCTGGGTCACATCTCCACATCAGCAACAGAGAGGAAGGAATCTGAGTGAGCTATATAGCTTTACCCAGTGGGACTGGATTAATAAACCTCAAGGTCCACCCCCAGTGACACACCTCCTCCAGCAAGGCTCCACAACTCTCCCAAGTAGCCACCATATGGGGACCAAGTCTTCATTCAGACTACCACACCATGGTTTCTTTGGACCATGAAAACTGAATTTGTGGAATGTCAGAAATGTGCCAACATAATGTGTGACCCATGGCATTTTCTGGCTATCAATCTGCAGTCCTTAAATCTATGGATGCTCTTTACTTAGTGCCACAGGCATGGGATTTGTGGTCCTCTGTCTCCTTTGTCCCTGTGCTGGTCACCTAGAGATGGCATTCCTGCAGTTCTGTCTGTCAGAGCCCGTAGACCGTGTCTTGATTCTTCCAGGCATCTTTCACTTGCTTCAGGTATTACGAAGCTAATGGACTCACATTCTTGAACATTCTTTCCCAATGTGTTTCATCTGTCCCTTTAAAAGTATAGCATTTTGGGGCTGGGCAGATGGCTTAGCAGGTTAAGGCACTTGCCTGCGAAGCCTAAGGACCCAGGTTCAATTCCCCAGTACCCACACAAGCCAAGATGCACAAGGTGGCACATGCATCTGGAGTTCATCTGCAGTGGCTGGAGGCCCTGCATGCGCATTCTGTATATATCTGCCTCTTCCACTCTTTCCCTCTCTCCCTCAAATAAAGAAATGAATATAAAAAATGGTTTTTTTTTCATTTTTTTGGCATTTTTTCATTAGCTTTACATTTTCTGCAGTCAGAAGGTCTTCTTTTTGTTTTTTGGTTTCTCGAGGTAGGGCCTCACTCTAGCCCAGGCTGACCTGCAATTCACTATGGAGTCTCAGGGTGGCCTCGAACTCACGGCAATCCTCTTACCTCTGCTTCCCTGGGATTTAAGGCGTGCGCCACCATGCCTGGCAGAAGTTCTTCTTCAATGCCTTCTGTTGAACTACCTGTGACTTTCTGGTCAACCATGCTGTCCGCAGTATCATCCCAAGGCTGGGAAACTGATGCCTTCCTCTGAGCTCATGGTGCACTTCCTTAATTAAGACTCATTTGCTAGATAACCTCTACCATGGATTGCCATGAACTTCCTGGTTCATGTCGGCACCTCCCACTCAGTGGCATGCAAGAATAATTCCCTAAAAAGGGATTTGATCTTTGCCCAGTTTCAACCTCAGGACAAATCCAGGACCGCAAGCCACTAGGTGGTTTCTCTCTCTACCTGTGAACCAAACAGGCCAGGAAGCAGTCCATTCGATAGCTCCACCTCATGCCTCAACACCGAGACCTTCTCAGGGGTGTGTGTAGCATCCTCAGTCAGGCTGACAGTGAGTGCTGGAAGCTCAGGCCCTGTCTCTCTACTTCCACCTGGAAGTGCCCTATGCTTCCAGCCAGCTGGCAGGTGCTCGAATGGACAGGAGGAAAGATGTGTACCCCACAACCTCCCTGTGGTAGTGGAGGCCGTCATCCCCTTCCTTGGTCCACTCTTGATCCAAGGTGAAGCTGCACCAAGCGTCATTCCCCTCTCTCTACTTTGTCCCCTCCTCCATGTGCCACACACATTGCTCCCTGGTTCCAAGCACAGGGTCAGCTCCCAGCCCTGCACACAGGCTGGCCCTGATGATTTATCGTGATATTAGAGATTTTCTTTTGTAAGAAACGAAAGACAGGAGGGGGTAAGGGGGTGAGAAAAGAGAAGGGAAGGGAAGAGAAAGAAAAGGAAAGAAGGGGGGAAAAAGAAATGCTAATTATAAAGAGGAGAGAGAGATGCTGGGCAGTTCCTTTAGTGTGGAGAAAGTGAAAACTTATTTAAAGACGAAAATTGAGCCTGAAAAAAAGAAATAAAGCTTGTCTGATTGAAACATGGACTCATAGTAAGTAATTAAAATATTAAAAGTGTGTCTGGCTTGATATCCACTGTTCTAAGATGCTAGTGTAATGTTACTGGTTAATCTATAGGCTTTTCTTTTTCTATTCTTTTTTGGGGGGAGAGGGGAGGGAAAGATGCAGAAGAGAGAGAGAGAGAGAGAAAATGGGCATGCCAGGACCTATAGCTGCTGCAAATGAACTCCAAATGCTACCTTGTGCGTCTGGATCCTTCTTCTTCTCCTCCTCTTCCTCCTCCTCCTCCTTCTTCTTTTTTCTTTTTTTAAATACTGGAGTATGGAAAGCACAAGTTATACCTCTAATTTATATTCTCGTGCCAGAATAGAACAATTTAGACTGCTTTTCAAGTAAGGGAAATAACGCCGTCTTCATTACCTACTGGTACCGTAACAAACAGCCACAGGTTTAGTTCTTGAAACAACCCAGATTCATTCTTAGCCTCATAACTGGGGCAGACTTCCTCCCAGAGGCTGTGGGAAGAGTCCCTTCCTTGCCTCTTCCAGCCTCTGGTGGCTTTGACACCGTTTACACCGCCTGGCCGCACTTCCAATCCTGCTCTGCTTGTGTTCGTTTACCTGGCTCATGTTACGACACTGAGCCCACCCAAATCCTCACACTGGTCTCCCCATCTCTGAGAGCCATCAGCAAAGTCCCGTTGCCATGGAGAGTAGTGTTTTCTCACTTCCAGCGGATCAGGCTCTGGGGGCCATTATTCTGCCAACCACAAGTCAGGGGAGTGACCAGTAGCAGGTCGCTATGGGTTACACCTGGGGTGTAAAGATGATTGGGTTCAGGGCAAGCTGATCACATGCTCCTAAGTGACGTCTCAGAGTGTTTCTTATCTATAAGATGTGTGTAGTAAGTGGAAGTGCATAGTCATTACCTAAAAATGAGATCCCTTATCCCAGCACTGCATGCCATGAAGATTCTGCTGAATTCCTTGCGTTTAATCTAAACGAAACATTGCATTCCTGGCCCATCCTCTCCCATCACCTTTAATTTTTTTTTAATTTATTTATCTGGGTGTGTGTGTTGTGCGCTCACATACATGCAGAGGTTGGAGGTCAGCCTCAAGGCATCTGTGCTCTTCCCCCTTCTCTGAGATGGGGTTTCTTGCCACTGCCTACAAATTCCAGACTACCTGACCTATGACCTTTGGATTCTCCTGCCTCCACCTTTAGTTGTGGGATTACGGATGCATGTGGATGCCACTGTGTGTCAGACTTCCTGTGGTTGCTAGAAAGGATTGAACTTGGGTCTGAGGGCTTTGCAAGCAAACACCTTTAGCTGCTGAGCCATCTCCCTAGCCCTCATTTTTTTGCTTCTTAAGGAGGAAATTTTTGTTTGATTTTTTGAGATAGGGTCTCGCTGTAGCCCAGGCTGACCTGGAATTCACTATGTAGTCTAAGGGTGTCCTCAAACTTATGGCGACCCCACCTCTGCCTCCCGAGTGCTGGGATTAAAGCCGTGTGCTACCACGTCCAGCTACATTTCTTTTTTTGCTTGTGTGGTGTGTGTCTGAGTGTGTGTGTATGTATAGTTTGGTATATGCACGTGGATGTGCCCTTGCCATGCCCCACGTGCTCGGCTGTAGTGGGGGTCATTCTCCTGTGGTGGCTCATGGGGAACATCAGGTGTCCCACTCAGTAGCTCTTCTGCCTGGTCTTGTTTGAGCCAGCATCTCTTCTTACCAATTCTGGAGCTTGCAGAGCTCTGATAATTCCCAGGTCTCTGCTCCCCTGCAGGACCCGGGTTGCAGGCGCCCATGGCACGCTGTTTTACCTGGGATTTGGAGATTTTAACTCTGGTCTTGGGTCCTCATGTTTGTACGGGAAATGCACTTAATTGCTGAGCCATCTCTCCAGCTTACTGAGGACACTTTGTGAGGCCTCTGTCGCACTCTTGTGGCTTCGCAGTGCAGTGGACACAATTTTACGTTTAAAGAGCCTCAAAGGGCTGGAGGGATGGCTTAGCGGTTAAGGCATTTGCCTGCAAAGCCAAAGAACCCAGGTTCGATTCCCCAGGATCCACGTTAGCCAGATGCACTAGAGGGCGCACGCGTCTGGAGTTCATTTGCAGTGGCTGGAGGCCCCCGCCCTTTCTCTCTCTCTCCCTCTTTCTCTGTCAAATAAATAAATAAATAAAAATAAAATTTTAAAGAGACTCAAAGATATGGGTTCTCTGCAGACACTCATTTCATCCTTCAAAAAAAAAAAAAGAAAGAAAGAAAGAAAGAAAGAAATCAACTGAAGAGATGAGTAGTGTGAGGGGCTGGCCAGTGCCCTGGGGTTCTGCATGGACTTCCCACACCTATGTTCCGTCACCATCAGCCACACTGTGTAGACAAGTTATGTCCTTCCCCTATGCCTCAGTTTCCACATTTATAGTGAGAACATTAGGTCGGTCACTTGTAAGATTAACTCCAGCTCTTCTGCAGTAATGCCACTTTTATAAAGTAGCTATACTTGTCCTGAATGTTGCTTTTACTTAACGCATTAGCAATAGTTATTAAATACTGGTAAATTTTAATTCTTTATAGTAACCTTAAAGAAGAAATAGTAACTATGAGAATTGTAATTAAAAGGGAAGAAAGATGATGTTTTCGTGCGCCTGCGTGCCGCACCAGATGATTACACCACTTTGTGCTTATGGCTTGGGAATTGAACCCAGGCCAGCAGGCTCAAGGCTTTGTAAACAAATGGCCCTTAACCACGGAGCCATCTCCCGGGCCCCCAAGGTCTTGGTGTTCGTGAAGACATCAGATACACTCCTGCCTGAGAGTCTGCAGTGTCTGCTGCCTCCTTCTGGAATGCTGTTCCCACAGACATCCACATAATGTGAATTCCTCTTTGCTCTGCCTGTGCTGCAGTGTTACCGTCCCAGCGTAGCCTCCCCTGAGCACCCTGTTGTAAAGTGCAGTCTGTGGTACTCATGGGCTTTTGTAGCCTTCTCTGTTTTTGTTTTTGTTTTTGGTTTTGTTTTTGGTTTTTTTAAAAACAAAAACATTTACTGCCTTCTGATACAATTAAAGTTTCCTGATTTCCCATTTTCTATTCATTGCTTATTGTACTGGGCCATGCCATCCCACTATCACCTTCACTGGGGCGGGAACTGTCCTCGTCTGTGCCCACCGATGTAGCAGAGGCGTCTGTCATGTAGTAGATGTCCAGTGAATGACCAGCGGCCAGCACTTTAGAGATCTTTAGAAGCAAACGAAGCGAAGTCGGGTGCAGTGGCTCAGGTCTGTAATCCCAGCGCTTGGGAGGCTAAGGTAGGAGGATTTTGAGTTCCAAGTTGGCCTGAGCTAGAGTGGGGCCCTATTTTTTTTTTTTAACAAAAAAAAGAGAGGGGCTGGAGAGATTGCTCAGTGGTTAAAGGCACCTGCTTGGAAAGCCTGATGTGCTGGGTTCAGTTCCCCAGTACCCACGTAGAGCCAGATGCACAAAGTGACACATGGATCTGGAGTTTGTCTGCAGTGGCAGAAGACCCTGGTGTGGCCATTCTCTCTCTCGCTCTCTTCTTGCAAATAAATATTTAAAAAGAAAAAAGAAGCCAAAAGACCTCTCCTGCACACTATATGATCATATATATATACATAATATTATGTATATTATATATAATATATATACATGCATATACTCTGCAAAGAAATATCTGAAAATATTAGTAATAATTATCACAGATGGCTAGATTGTAGGGCATTTTCTTTCTTTGTTCTTTATTTTGCATAAGCTTACGGCACTATAATACAGCTCTAAAATAAGTAATATTACTCAGAAATAATAGCTGTTGGAAAAGTAATGGTTGTGAACCTCAGATTAGAAATTTCCTGAGGGGAACCTTATACCGCAGTATTACTCCTATTTGAGTCTGCCAGAATGTTTTTCCTAATAAATTGAATATAATTTTGCTTCTTTTCTTTCTTTATTTTTATTTACTTCAGAGAGTGAGAGAGAATGGGTGTGCCAGGGCCTTCAGCCACTGTAAACGAACTCCAGATACATGGGCCACCTTGTGCATCTGGCTTACGTGGGTCCTGGGGAATTGAACCTGGGTCCTTTGGCTTTGCCGACAAGTGCCTTAACCACTGAGCCATCTCTCCAGCGCCCCCCTCTGTTTTAATGTTCTTAATTTTAGTTTTGTTTGTTAGCCCTCTCTATCATCCACAAGAACCTGTTGATGGGCCCAACATGGTGCAGGTGTTGTGTAGGTGATGGCAGCTGCTATGACATCATAAATACAACCACCACTTTGTGTCTGGAAGACAGCATTCCAAAGCTCTCCTCCCCTGCCTTTTACTTTCCTCCACCTCTTCCATTAGAGTCCCTGAGCCATCGGAAGGTGTGACAGAGATGTCGCATTTAGTGCTGAGCACTCAGTTGTCACTTCCTCTCAGCACTTGCATGAGTCTTGAGTCTCCCCAGCAGTCACTACACTCTGCAAAGCAAAATTTCTCTAGAGTATTTTTACGTTTCCAGCAAGAAAGGAACGATGAAATACTATGCACTTACAGAGAGAAAAATGTGGGGAATTAATAAAATTCAGTTATGATGTGGTGAGGTTTGTGTGCATTGTTCATTTTAGTTTAGATGGTCCTCGTGCCATGTATGACAGAATCATCTGGGTTTATAAGTAGGAAAGGCACACGCATCCTCACATGCAGGTTGAATATGACCGGAGAGTTTATAAGCATGTAGTGACAGCGTCACCTTACTTGGATTTGTCTCTGCCTCCCCAGGATCCAGAAGGATGTCTGGGGACTTGCCACTCAACATTAACATCAAGGAACCGCGATGGGATCAAAGCACTTTTGCTGGCCGAGCCAATCATTTCTTCACTGTAACTGACCCCAGGAATATCCTCTTAACAAATGAACAACTAGAGAATGCAAGAAAAATAGTGCACGATTACAGGTAATATGAATGATTGCTTTTTGGTTTACTATACAATAGATCATTGTATTAGTGTATTGTTTTCAAGCCACTTTATGAGTTGTGCAATAAAATACTCTTTGCTAAAAAAAAAATAATAAATAGGAAGACCCATTAGATCATTTGTTGCTGACTCCCAACACAGATATCCAAGGTTCAGTTTAACTTGAAAATAAAATAGTATCTCTCCTACTCAGATGCCTATCTGCTAGATCTTCCCCCAGCATCCTGCCTCCTTTCCTCTGATACCACATGCATTCTTCTATCTTTGACAGGATCAATGTCATTCAAAAACTGGTAAGCAGGGCTGGGAAGATGGCTCAGCAGTTAAGGTGCTTTCCTGCAAAGCCTAATAACCTGGGTTCGATTTTTGAGTCCCCAGCACCCACATAAACCTAGATGCACAAAGTAGCACATGTATCTGGAGTTCGTTTGCAGTGGCTGGTTGCACTGGTGTGCCTATTCTCTCTCTCTCTCTCTTTCCTTGCAAGTAAATAAATAAACATATTTAAAATAAAAAAATTTCAAATCTGGTAAGCAACAATTAGGGGTAGGACCACTGTTTCTGAGCTATAGAACCAAAGACTAAAACATTCTAGGTGGGTGTTCCATTGGAAAGGATGCTCATGGGAGATGGGGATTGTAGATTTGAAGTGTGAGCCATCTGTTGAGCCGTGCCTGAGGTCAGGGAGGATGGAGGATGTGACCCTATGCAGGGAGAACCAATCCTCCGTATACACCAATTATCTAGCCACAAATTCAGCCAACTCCAGATAGAAGATACTGGAAAAACAATATAACATCTGTACCTAAAGCCTTTTTTCTTGCCATTATTCTAAACAGGACAGTACAGCAACCATTTATGTGACATTTGTGATTATATTAGGCATTACACATTTGAAGTATATGAGAGAGAACTTGGGATGGTGGTGCTCACCTGTAGTCCCAGCTACTCAGGAGGCTGTCGGCAGGAGTATCACTTGAGCCAGTAAGTTTGAGAGCAGCTGCAGCATCATAACAAGATCCCATCTCAAAAAAATATAAAAGGGGGCTGAGGAGATGGCTTAGTGGTTAAGGTGCTTGCCAGCAAAGCCAAAGGACCCAGGTTCAGCTCCCCAGTACCCATGTAAAGAGAGATGCACAAGGTAGTGCATGCATCTGGAGTTTGTTTGTAGTGGCTGGAGGCCCTGGGGTGCCCTCTCTGTCTCTCTCTCTCTCTCTCTCTCTTTTTTTCCCCTCTCTTTCTCAAATAAGTAAATATATAAATGAAATAAAAAGTCATGTATGGGATTGATGCAAATAAACAAATGTCATGCATCTTGTAGAAAAGACATTAGTGAGGCTAGAAAGATGGCTTAGCGGTTAAGGCACTTGCCTGTGAAGTCTAGTGGCCCAGGTTTGATTCTCCAGTAGCCATGTCAAGTCAGATGCACAAAGTGGCACACATGTCTAGAGTTCGTTGCTTGCAATGGCTAGAGGCTCTGGAGCACCCATTCTCTGTGTCTCTCTCTCATTCATAAATAAATGAATAAACAAATAAGTACCTTTTAAAAAAGAACAAAAAAGTAAAGACATTAGCATCCTCAGATGCTGATGAGGGGTCCTGAAACCAAACACTTGTGAGTGTTCAGGGACAACTGTACCCTAATACAGCAGTAGGGCCCTGAAGACTTCAGGCTTTGTAGGCCTCAAAGGGTCTCTGTCACATATTCACTATTTTGTTTATTTTTGTTTACAGTCCCTTAAAAATGTGAGAATCATATGACCTAGTGGGCAAACAGGCCATGGATGGTAACTTGCTGGTTGCTGCTTTAGGGGAACGAGTCAGAAATTGAACATGGCATGAGTTATCCGTTGGAGACAGGTGTTTTAGTGACAGCTAGGTGGTTAGAATGGGAACCGATGCCCAACTGTGCACAGTTAATGTGGCCAGATATTACAGTGTACCACAAAAAGGGAGGGAAGAAGGAAGGAAGAGAGGGAGGTAGGGAAAGACAGAGGTAGAAAAGGAGGTAGAAAGGGGAAAGGAGGAAAAATCATGGAACCTTATGAAAAAGTACTGAGAAATGAAGTCAAGGGAGAGTTCTCATAAATATTTCAGGAACTCAGGAAAAATAGATGTCCTTTATGAATTGGAAATAAAATCATAAAAAGAGGACAAGTAGACCATTATGAGTTGAAAGGAAGGTGGCATAAGGATGCTACTGAGAACTTTAAAGTGCCATAGAAAAAATAAAATCTTACTGGGCGTGGTGGCACATGCCTTTAATCCCAGCACTTGGGAGGCAGAGGTAGGAGGATCACCACGAGTTCAAAGCCACCCCAAGAATACATAGTGAATTCCAGGTCAGCCTGAGCTAGTGTGAAACCCTACCTCAAAAAAATTAAACAATAAAAGTAGAATCTTCATTTGAGACAATGATATATATGTATACACACACATATTGCGTGTGTGTGCACACGCATGCATACATAGGCGCCCATGCGTCTGCATGCAGGTAGAGGTTGATGTCGGTTGTTTTCCTCTGTCAATTGCCACCATATTTTTTTGAGATCATTTCTCTCGCTGAAACCAAAGTTCACCAGTTCAGCTTGGCAAGCTAGTCAGCAAGCCCTGGGATTCTCCTGTCTCTACCGCCCCAGTACTGGGTTGACAGGCATATGCCAGCATGCCCAGCTTTTACGTGGATGCTGGAGATCCAAGTACGGGTTTTCATGCTTGTGTGGCAAGCACTTTACCCCAGGAGCTCACTTGCCAGCCCATTAAAAAGATACTTTTAAGCCGGACCTGGTGGCACACGCCTTTAATCTCAGCACTCGGGAGGCAGAGAGGTAGGAGGATTGCCATGAGTTCAAGGCCATCCTGAGAATACATAGTGAATTCCTGGTCAGCCTGGGCTAGAGGGAGACGCTACCTCGAAAAACCAAAAAGGAAAAAAGAAAAAAAAAAAAAACCTTTTAAGTTGTCATATATTCATTGTACGTGGTACTAGCTTTCATATGGACATTTTATTCATTTGGGGGAGAAAGAATGAATATGGGCACACCAATGGCTTCAAGCAAACTCCAGTTGCAAGTGCCACTTTGTGCATTCAGCTTTATTGGGGAATCAAACCCAGGCTGGCAGGCTTTGCAGGTGACCACTTTTAACTGCTAAACTATCTCCACAGCCTAAGGACATTTTCATACAAGTATATAATGTGCTTTGAACGTGTTTCTCCCTGCCTTCCTGTCTCACCTGTCCCCCTCCCATTACTGTCCTTTGTTACCCTACACAGGCTTATATATGTGTGTGTGTGTGTGTGTGTGTATATATATATATATATATATATATATATATATATTTGCCAATTATTTTTTTTGCTAAAAACAATAGAAAAAATTAACTTTAAAAAGGAAAATGAGCCGGGCACGGTGGTGCAGGCCTTTAATCCCAGCACTCGGGAGGCAGAGGTAGGAGAATCGCCGTGAGTTCAAGGCCACCCTGAGAGTACATAGCGAATTCCAGGTCAGCCTGAGCCAGAGTGAGACCCTACCTCAACCCCCCCCAAAAAAAAACAAACAGAGGAAAATATACTTAAATTTAAAAAATTATGGTTTATAATACATCTTAAAATCTTGTATAACTGCTATAAACGTTTTAAAACGTTTTATTAAAGTCATTTACATTTAAGGGTCCTATTTACACTGGAAAAGTGGGTAAACTTTAAGATTAAAAAAAAAAACAATTAAATGCAAATCTGTTAAAAGAAAAAAAAAAGATAGCAAGCATAAAAAGAAAAGTTCTTTTATGCCCAAAGTTTGAGGCAGTTAACATTGTGGCTGAAGCTTACAGCCCTAAGACCCAGCCAAAGTTGTGAGGTCACACTTGGAACATGCATTTTGAAGAAAGTTCATTTGCAGTGCGTTGGAGCTGTTGAGTGGGAAGGAACCTTTCTCCTTCCTCTCCCTTAGTGAGGGGCGAGGGCTGGGGAGGGCCTGGGTTCCCTCCTCACTGCAGGTCCAGAGCCTCTGTTCCAGTCTGTGCTTCAGCTGTGGTTCCTCAACCAGGCCTCCGAGATGAGCTGGCGCTCTTCTGCTCGGATGGACAGGATGCAGACTGTGGCTTTTTTTTTTTTTTTTTTTTTTTTTTTTTTTTTTTGAGGATGACTATCTTGGGAGCTTTTTCGTTGTTTTCCAACTCTGGGATCTGGCCACGAAGGGTAAAAAAGCTTCTTTTCAGCTCGTTTCTCCTCTGCCGTTCCAGGACGTTATGCGCCCTCCTCTTGTCATCCTCCGAAGGCCCGGGGCTGGCACGTGCGCGGTTGTTGCGCATCTGCGTGGAGGTGGGGGGGGGGGCTGCCACTGTGCAACGTGGCCCTCGGGGCAGCTGGGTCGTGCTTCGGCGTGCACGGGGGACGCGTGGCACCTCTTGAGGACCGGGGGAGCGGTGGAGAGGTTTGCTGTCGCCTTCTCCGGCAGGAAGTGGCCTCTTTTCCGCGGAAGCAACATCCATTTCTGCCTCGTCTTGTTCTTCTTCAGCGTCGCTGCTGGGGGTGGGCGGTGTCTCCTCGTGGAGCGCCGGGGCTCGGGGCTGGTGGTCAGGGAGGAGGGCAGCGGGTCCGAGGACGGCGAGAAGGCGGCGGAGCCTGGCGAGGTGCAGGGCTTAGGGGAGCTGCGGTGGGCGATGCTCTGGTCCTGCGGATGCCGGCTGGACGTGCTGGGGCTGCCTCCGTCCTTGCGCGCAGCAAGCTTCTCCCACCCGCTCCACATACAGTCCTGCAGGATGATGTGCTTAATGAAGCTGTCGTCGCCCGGGTCGCAGATGGAGCTCTGATTCACCAGGTCCCCTCGCAGCAGCTCGGTCACCATCTCCAGCTGATCGGCCGTGGCGCCGCCACCATCGTCGTCCCCCTCTGGGGGAATAAGAGGCAAAGGCCACATAGGAGGGCGAGCAGAGCCCCCAGGGCCGGGTTGGCAGCAGCTCCAATTTCTTCTAGATATCTTCGCTGGGCGCCCGGTGGGGATGCGGGGAGGGGGTCTGCAGCTCGCTGTGCTGCTGCTGCTGGTGGTGCTGGTGGTAGAAGTTTTCCTCCTCGTCACAGATGAAATACGGCTGCACCCAAGTCGTAGTCCAAGGTCATAGCGAAGCTCACGTCAAGGGGCATCGTGGCAGCTGCTCAGCTGCCCAGCGTCTCCTGAGTCCCCCAGCCTCATTGGAATGGGGAAGAGAGCCCCCCCGTAGCCGCCCAGGGATCGCTCACGAGCCCAGGACTCCTTCCCAGGAGGCAGTATGGGATTCAGACTGCCAAATGCCAGTCTCTCTCTCTTTTTTTTTTTTTAATAACAACTTCCATGATTGTAAACAATATGCCATGGTAATTCCCTCCCTCCCTCCACTTTCCCCTTTGAAAGGCCACTCTCCATCATATCCCCTCCCCCCTCAATCAGTCTTCTCTTATTTTGATGTCATGATCTTTTCCTCCTATTATGATGGTCTTGTGTAGGTTGTGTCAGGCACTGTGAGGTCATGGATATCCAGGCCATTTTGTGCCTGGGGGGAGCACGTTGTAAGGAGTCCTACCCTTCCTTTGGCTCTTACATTCTTTCTGCCACCTCTTCCGCAATAGACCCTGAGCCTTGGAAGGTGTGATAGGGATATTGCAGTGCTGAGCACTCCTGTCACTTCTTCCCAGCACCATGATGCCTTCTGAGTCATCCCAAGGTCACTGGCATCTGAAAAGAGAAGGTTCTCTACCAAAAGTGAGAGTAGCATTAATATAAGGGTATGAACATTAAGAGAAATGCTTACTGGGCAGATAAACAGTCTTTCTCACTCTAGCTCAGGCTGACCTGGCACTCACTCTGTAGCCCCAGACTGGCTTCAAACTCACAGTAATCCTCGGAGCCTCCCAAGTGCTGGGGTCAAAGGCTCATGCCACCGTGCCTGGCTTAAACAAACTTTTCGCAATTCCTTAAACAACCATGGGCAGAGTAAACAGGTTCTTTAGAAAGAACAAATGTCAGAAGAGTCTTAATCTTTATTCCTATTTTTATTTTTGGTTTTTCAAGGTAGGGTCTCACTCTAGCTCAGGCTAACCTGGAATTCACTATGGAGTCTCAGGGTGGCCCGAACTCACGACGCTTCTCCTACCTCTGCCTCCTGAGTGCTGGGATTAAAGGCGTGCGCCACCACGCCCGGCGAGTCTCAATCTTTTCATCTGTATATACTGAATGTGAGAAGAGAGTGAAGCAGTGTGTGCTAACTTTCGGGAAAGTTCTAACGAAGGATTTTCACACCAGTGTCATTTGCGAAGACAACACAAACATGCCACAGCCTCACATTCACACTCCTTGTAAACACTTCTCCAGTGGACCAGAGGTTAAATAAATAAAAACAAGCAGAAGCTGCAGGGTCAATGGATCAGAAAAAAAAAATCAATGTTAGCTTAAGGTCTAGTGGAGCTCATTAACCAGTTACATCAAAATGTGCAAAGAAAGGGCTGTTAGGAATACAAAGATAACCTAATTAAAACTCAGTAATATTGGGAAATCCTAACATACCAACAGCACAGTCTCTGATAGATCTTCTAATCGTATTGAAATTTTTGTTTATTTTTATTTATTTACTTGAATGGGAGAGAGAGAGAGAGAGGCAGAGAATGGGTGCACCTGGGCATTGCCATTGCACACGAAGTCCAGACGCATGTGTCACTTGGTGCATTTGGCTTTACATGGGTGCTGAGGAATTTAACTCAGGCCACCTGGCTTTGCAAGCAAGTGCCATTAACCTGCTGGTCCATGTCTCCAGTCACTTAACCAGAATTTTTCTTCCCTTTAACTCTGTCCAAAAAGAAACTCCAATGGTAGAATTCCAAAGTAAAGTACAAACAATGTGGAAAATAATAGGCAACCTTAAGGACTAGTATCAAAATTGCATTTTCCTGGGAAATTGATTTCTTTTTAAACAATAAAGCCCAACAATGAGTCGGCGAAGCATTGTTTTACGAAATGAGAGAACAGAGGCTAGGGAGATGGCTCAGTGGTTAAAGGCGCTTGCTGGCCCTGGTCTAATTCCCCAGCCACTCCTGTAAAGCCAGACACAAGGAGCCCAACACTAAGAGATTAGTATAGTATTTTGAAGTTAAACAGTGGAATACTAAATATTAGAGGATGATGTGTTTGTTTCCTGTAACTGGGTGGCTCAAAGAACAAAAATGTGTTATTCCCAGTTGTGGAAGATGCATTAAGTCTGAAATAGAGATACCTGCCCATAGGGTGAAGGCTGCGAAGGTGGGTGCCAGTGATTCTGGGAACTGACTGGCATGCCTTGGCTTGTGGGAACATCACTCCACTCCCTGCCTCTGCCTTCATGGTACCACCTCCTCTGTGGCCTTGCGTATGCTCATTATTCACTGCTCTTAGTGACCTATCTAATCCAATAGGAATTCACCTTAGCTAATTGATCTACAAAGGCCCCCTTTCTAAATACGGCCACATCCTGTTCTAGGTGTACATGAATTTGGGGATCCTCCTTTGTAAACACATCTCACATAGATCCTAGGAGTAAGGCTGAAGGTGTATTCCTCAAAACACAGCTCCTGGCAAAAAGTAGGTTAAGGCTGGGCTGGTATCAGTTGCTGTACTGAATTAGAATTTTGGCTAAATTTCTGGCAATGAGCACGTGTTTCTTTGATGAGGAGAAAAGTTAACAAAAGGGATCTGGCAGCGCAGTGGTTAAAGGAGCTGGCTTTCAAAGCCTACCAGCCTGGGTTCAATTCCCCAGTGCCCATGTGTTGAAGTTACCCTCTCCTTGCTGGCACAAAGCACCCAGCCAGAAGCAGCTTGTGGAAGAAGAAAGGGTTTCTTTTGGCTTACAGACTCGAGAGAGGCTCCAGGATGGCAGGGGAAAGGATGGCATGAGCAGAGGCTAGACATCACCTTGCCACAGCAGGTGGAGCACCATGGCAAGAGAGTGAGCTGAACACTGGCAAGGGGAAGCTGGCTATAACACCCAGAAGTCCACCCCCGACAACGCAACTCCTCCAGCAAGGCCCCAGTTTCCAAATTGCCAGCAGATGGGGCCTAGCATTTAAAACATTTGAGTAGGGCTAGAGAGATGGCTTAGCAGTTAAGGCATTTGCCTGCAAAGCCAAAGGACCCAGGTTCAATTTCCCAGGACGCACGTTAGCCAAATGCACAAGGGGGCGCACGCATCTGGAGTTCATTTGCAGTGCCCATTCTCTTTCTCTCTCTCCCTCTTTCTCTGTCAAATAGATAAATAAATAAATAAAAATAAAAACACTTGAGTATATGGGGGTAACCTAATTCAAACCACCACACCATGTAAAGCCAGATGGACATCTTTCTGCAGGTGTAAGAGACCCTGGAGTGCCCATACACGTACACATACATGTGTGAATAAGTAAACAAATTTTTACACTGCCATACTTCTAAAAAGAAATATTAACAAATGATGCACCTAGCACTTACTTTTCACTAAAGGGTTCCTAATCCAAGTCTCCAAATAATAGGTTTAAAATGAGCTAATACTCTTGACTGCCTTAGCCTTAGCCTTAGCCTGATTGGTTAAAAATAGTTTAGAGTTTGCCAAGTCCAGACTACATTTTATTATTATTATTACATATATTATTTAAAACAGTGAATATTTCTAAGTTTAATACTACTTGATCTTATTTTTTTATTCCTTTCCATATTACTGATAACTTGAGACGACTAGGCTTAATGTACAAGTTAAATACTGTTGTTGTTGTTGTTGATGTTGATGGTTTAAAATTTTTACTGATAGGCTAGAGTACAAGTTGGTAACAGAGCATATACCTAGTATTTGTGAGGGCTTGGGTTCAATCCCCAGCACCAAAAATAAATAAATAAATAAAAAATAAAAGCTGGGCATGGTGGCGCATGCCTTTAATCCCAGCACTCAGGAGGCAGAGGTAAGGGGACTGCCGTGAGTTTGAGGCCACCCTGAGACTACATAGTGAATTCCAGGTCAGCCTGGATCAGAGTGAGACCCTACCTCAAAAAACCAAAAAAACTAAAATAAACAAATAAATCAACGAAGGAATGAATTTAAAACATATTAAAATAAATCGTTATTCTTTAGTAGATTTGTCATACCACATGCACAGTATTTTCAGGGAAGTGCCCAGTTTTACAAATCATGTAGCTTCTTATCTTGAGGACACTGATGAGCAATTGGAAACCGTTACCTACCATGTTGTCTGTTGTTTTCTAGACATGGGGTCATCCCTCCGGGCCTTACAGAGAATGAGTTGTGGAAAGCAAAGTACATCTACGACTCGGCTTTCCACCCTGACACAGGTGAGAAGATGATTCTGATAGGAAGAATGTCAGCTCAGGTTCCAATGAACATGACGATCACAGGCTGTATGATGACGTTCTATAGGTGAGTCATGAGCATGTGCTCATAGTTCATTTGCTACCGCTGTATGTTTGGAGTCATCTCATTGCTGGGACAGACATCCAAGCAGAAGCAGCTTATGGGAGGAAAGGGGTTAACTTCAGGCTTACAAATTCCATCAGTGGGAGATGTTGGCTCACTTCCATAGCTCAATAGCAGAGAGACACCGTCAAATAGCCAGCAACACCAACAGGAACAGCCAGAGCTCCAACCACTCTCTACACACCTTCGAGCTTAGGGCAGAACTCAAAATCCACCCCCCCAGTGACATGCCTCTTCCCCAGGAGGGCTCTGTCCACTGGAGACTGAGGATTCAAACCTGAGCCCATGGGGCCACACATTTAAGCCACTATGTGGTAACTCAGAAGTGTATTTTTATATGTGAATAATTTTATTGAGGTAAATGTCATGTTGGATATGTTGATGGGAATGATGTATTCATTCCACAATATGTCAAAATATCATGTTCTACCTCATAAATATATTAATCGAAAAATAAAACTTAAGACCACTGAAAATAAAATGGAAGCTAAGTGTAGTGGCTTATACCTGCAAGTTCAGCTCTTGGGAGGCTGAAGCAGGAGGATTTTAAGTTGTAGGCCAGAATGGCCATATAGCTAAAACTTGTTTCAAGCATTAAGAACAAAGGGTAATAAAATAAACAAAGTGTTGTTGCTTTTGGGGAAAAAAAAAAAAAAGAAGAAAGCTATCATTTCATTTTTAGTACCATTTAGCACCATTTAGTGTGTCTGGTGTGAGACATTTAAATAAGTAATTATTTTGGTGGAGCATAGTAGCTCATTCCTATAATCTCAGCACTCAGAAGGCTGAGGTGGAAGGTTTGTCACAAGTTCAAGGTCAATTTTGGCTACATGTTCTAGACCAAAGAGGGCTGTAGAGTAAGACCTTTCCTCAAATCAAAGCCAAGTAAAACAAAAGTTATCTTATATAAAGTAAGACCTTTCCTCAAATCAAAGCCAAGTAAAACAAAAGTTATCTTATATAAAGATGTGTTTTTCCTTTAAGAATGCTAAATTGTATCTCTTTTTCTTTTTTACACTTTATTTATTTTTTATTTATTTATTTGGGAGAGAGAGAATGGGTGCACTAGGGCCTCCAGCCACTGCAAACGAACTCCAGATGCATGTGCCACCTTGTGCATCTGGCTTATGTGGGTCTGGTTACACAAGTCCAAATCCTGTGGCCCATGCAGGCCTCCTGGAGTTCCCCTCCTCATGGGTGGCTGCTGTGCCCATTTCCTATTCTAAATGATGGATAGTGGGCTGGAGAGATGGCTTAGCGGTTAAGACATTTGCCTGCAAAACCTCGGTTCGATTCCCTAGGACCCATGTAAGCCAGATGCACAAGGTGGCACATGCATCTGGAATTTGTTTGCGGTGGCTGGAGGCCCTGCCGCGCCCATTCTCCCTCTCTCTCTCTCTCTATCTGCCCCTCTCTCTCTCAAATAAATAAATAAATAAATAAAAATAAATGATGGGTAGTCACAAGCATGGCAGAGATGTGATGGCTCGTTTCGTCCTAGGACCACGCCGGCTGTGGTGTTCTGGCAGTGGATCAACCAGTCGTTCAACGCCGTCGTCAATTACACCAACAGAAGTGGAGATGCTCCCCTCACTGTGAAGTAAGGCTCTGAGGCTTCGCCATCCTCCGCAGCCTGCCAGGGCTCATTTGATTAAATGGTGATAATTCTCCTGCTAAGAGCAGTCTATTTATATATACGGTGTCTTCTGTCTGTATGGAATGCTTATGTGCTGTCATTCTTAAGTAAATTGTCTCCCTTCTCCCTCTATCAGATATCTGTCTTCTTTTGTCTGGTCTTCTTGGACGTTGTTGGTGTCATTGGTGACACTGGTGAGATGCTGTCACTTTACATGTGGAGCTCGGAGCCCTGCAGAATACATGGCAGGCAGCTCATGTGTCTGGCCTCTGGTGAATGACAGCCTGCGTACCCATCTAGCTTAACATCAATCAAAACTACTAGCCTTGGGCCTGGAGAGATGGCCTCAGCGGTTAAGGCACTTGCTTGCAAAGCCTGACGGCCCAGGTTCAATGCCACAATACCCACTTAAGCCGGTTGCACAAAGTAGTACATGCGTCTGGAGTTTGTTTGCAGTGGCAGGAAGCTCTGGCATTCCATTCATATCCTCCCTCTTTCAAGTAAATAAATAAAAATAGAGGGCTGGAGGGATGGCTTAGTGGGTAAGGCATTTGCCTGCAAAGCCAAAGGACTCAGGTTCAACTCCCCATGACCCACGTTAGCCAGCTGCACAAGGGGGTGCATGCGTCTGGAGTTCGTTTGCAGTGGCTGGAGGCCCTGGAGTACCCGTTTTCTCTCTCCTCTTTCTCTGTCAAATAAATAAATAAATAAAAATAAAATATATACAAAAATAATAAAACATATTTTAAAAACAGCTCTGGGTATACAATGCAGGCCGGAGGCTGCAGGTGACACAACTAGTTCAAGGAGCCAGCAGGAAGCTGGGACCTGGTACAGACAAGCTGGGGGAGAAGTGGAGACGGGCGAGAGGAAGAAAGAAACAGAGAAAGGGAGAAAACAACCCCAGCAACCTCTAAAGGGAAGGGTTAACCCGCGAGCTGTCTGCAGAAAGCAAGGAGAGCTTGTGATGGTGTGACCCGATTTAATTTTAAAATAGCTCATCTCTGGTGTCCAAGGAGGCAGTAACTACAAATTTGTCTCCTCTTTTAATCTTTCTGGCGGGGGTTGGGGGTGGAGTTTGGCTGAAGAAATTGATTAAACAAAAATATTAGCATAACCTGTACAATGCTTGAAAGAAAGGTATTTGTCCTATTTATCTTTGAAAATTGCCTTATTGGCTCATGGCTGGGCTTGTACCCTTCTGCCTCATCAAATGAACAAAGGATATGGAGATCAGCTCCCAGCAGTGTTCATCACAGTGAACAGAGAAAGAACTGCTCCATTATTTTGAAAGACAAAGCTTTTAGCATTTTTATACAAGGTAGCCTTTTAAGAATGGCAGTATTGCATTTTTCTTGCTTTCTGTATGCACATTAGTATTTTAAAGAGTTTTTTTTAAATTTATTTATTTATGTGTGTGTTGGTGCGGGGGCATGGGTGGTGGGGGGAGGTCTTGACACAGCAAACAAATGCCAGATATTTTGTGCATCTGGCTTACATGAGTGACTTGGGAATTGAACTCCAGGCCAGCAGACTTTGCAAGGAAGCACCTTTAACTGCTGAGCCATCTTCCCTGCCACTTAGTAGGTGTTTTTGATTTACGTATATGTGCTCCAAACATTTAGCTGATGTCTTTCCCTTCATTTGTAGCTTCCTACTCATTCACACCTCCCCTCGTACCTCACCCACCATGAGGACTCATTCCACATGTCCACCTATTTGGTGGCTGTAGTCATTACATATTGTTGCAGTCAGGTTCGCATTGCTGGTAGAAATCACCCAACCAAGGGCAGCTTGTGGGATAAAGAGATTTATTTTGACTTATAGGCTCGAGGGGAAGCTCCACGATGGCAGGGGAAAATGATGGCATGAGCAGAGGGTGGACATCACCCACTGACCAACATAAGGTAGACAATAGCAACAGGAGAATATGCCAAACACTGGCAAGGGGACACTGGCTATAAAACCCATGATCCTGCCCCCAACAATACACTCCCTCCAGGAGGCATTAATTCCCAAATCACCATCAGTTGGGAATCTAGCATTCAGAACACCTAAGTTTACAGGGGACACCTGAATCCACCACATTCCGCCCCTGGCCCCCATAAACTGATAGTCATACATGATTTTAAATGAAATGTGTTCATCCAACTTTAAATTTTTCCATAGTTTTTTATCAATACTAATGATGTTCAGATACCCCCATAATCCAAGGTCTTTTAACTGAGCCATAATACCAAAAAAATCACCCAAAACCCATAATGGCACAGAATAAACATTCACAGTGCAAAAGATGACATTGGGCATAGCATTCAATCAATACAAGATTTAAAACAACCAGGGCAAACATCAAACTCTGTAGCTTCAAGTCCACCAACTCTAGCTCCAAGTCAGTTAATTCTAACCACCAAGTTGCTGGCATTCCAATTCCACCCCTCCAGCTAGGCTACTCACAGTCCTGGAAAACTTCATCGGGGCATCAAGCCCTCTCCTTCGCAGCCATCTCGTGGTCCAGCATCTCCACTGGGTCTCCACTGCAATTCACAGTTCATCCTCACGGCTCCATTGGGTCTCCATGCAGGCATCCAGCAAACCTACTTCACACTGCCCATGGCCATTTCCAAAACACAAGACCATGCTGCAAACTCAATGACCCTCTCTTTCCTGCATTTCTTATACTCCACAATACCAGGTAGAGTGCCAATTTGTTAATCTAGGGGAGAATAAAGCAGACTTTGAAGAACAGGCACTTCTTTGAGTACTCAGTCCCCTTCAAAAGAGTCTACATTCTTCCTTTTGCCCCAGTGCAGGTCAGCTAGCCCAATCTCAAAGGTTGCAATCTCTCAATTGCAGCTGAGTGGGCAACAGTTCACCCAAAGATTTTTCTTTTTGTGCCATTTCTGTGCAAAACAACCCTGCACAACTTCTCAGGACATGGCATTAGAGCAAGCTTCTCACACAAACTGATGGCCGAGTTCAAGCAAAGCTCTTTCTCACCCTCATAAGCCAAACTTCACAGTCCATAGTTATTGCATTCAGGTCTTTCAACTCGGACCAGAATAGTCATCAAGCTGTACTTACAGCACTGCAAGGCATCTCTTAGGCCAAGGTTTCAAATCCTTCCACATTCCTCTTGAAAATCAGCTCCAAAAGGCCAGAGCCACACAGTCAGGTGTCTAGCAGCAACCCCACTCCTGGTACTACTTTACTGTTGTAGTCAGGTTCACATTGCTGGTAGAAATCACCCAACCAAGAGCAACTTGTGGGAAAAAGAGGCCTATTTTGGCTTACAGCCTCGAGGGGAAGCTCCATGATGACAGGGAAAAATGATGGCATGAGCAGAGGGTGGACATCACCCACTGGCCAACATAAGGTGGACAATAGCAACAGGAGGGTGTGCCAAACACTAGCAAGGGGAAACTGGCTATAACACCCATAAGGCCTGCCCCCAACAATACACTCCCTCCACGAGGCATTAATTCCCAAATCGCCATCAGCTGGTAATCTAGCATTCAGAACCCCTAAGTTTATGGGGGCACCTGACTCAAACCACCACGCATATGAAGAAGCCCATGTTTAGGGATCCACATGCTTTTTCTCTATGTTTCCCTGCTTGTACAGTGATAATAAATACTGCTGTATAGGTTCTCCAGTTTGAAAGCTACTCTCACATTTCCCCCATATTTCTTCAGATGCCGTGTTTGACACTGCCAGCATGTTCTCGTCACTTACCCACTGTCCTTATTCTTCTCAGGGAGTTGGGAACAGCTTATGTTTCTGCAACAACTGGTGCAGTGGCCACAGCCCTAGGACTTAACGCACTAACCAAGGTACTTGGGGGTTTTATTTCCCTGGTGAAGCTTTTTTTTTTTTTTAAAACATATTTTATTTATTTGAGAGAGAGAGAGAGAATGGGCACACCAGGGCATCTTGCCTCTGTAAACAAACTCCAGATGCATGCGCCCCCTTGTGCATCTGGCTTACGTGGGTCCTGGAGAATCAAACCGGGATCCTTTGGCTTTGCAGGCAAACGCCTTAACCGCTAAGCCATCTCTCCAGCCCCCTGGTGAAGCTTTTGAACTTATTCTCAGCAGTCTGGCTTGACCTCCCCCTATGATTCTCAGAAGAGTTCTGGTCATATGGCTTTTATTGTAGCCATTATCTTCAGATTCATGTTGTAATTATGTCTTCTGATGAATATGGGACGGGTTGGTACCAGTAACATCAGCCAAAACTGTGGTCTGTGCCAGGCTCTGTACGTTAAATGCTAAGTGCCCTTCATCGAGCAGCCCTCATTAGACTAGGAGTGGGGTTCCGCGTGCCTCTGAAAGGGTAGAAGAGCCAGCTTCTAAACTCAAGACTTTGGGACTCCAAAGTCCATATGCTTTCACCCACGTTAAGCTGTCATGGTGTTTAGAAGAGCGCATTGTCTCAGTTTGCCCATGCTGGAAATAGAAAACTACCTCCACATAATGAGCTTTGAAGTCCTCCCGGCCCCAGTTTCTGTATAGCCATAGGACTGTGTGGCATCGTTAAGAAGAGACGAAGACTTGCATTCCGTCACCCAGCAAAAGTAAGATAACGCTTTTGGAATTATCTTTTCTGCAGCATGTCTCGCCACTGATAGGACGTTTTGTTCCCTTTGCTGCTGTGGCTGCTGCTAATTGCATTAATATTCCATTAATGAGGCAAAGGTAAGGTGAAGTACTCTTGGCAAGGACGTGTGCTTGACAGGAGGTGTCCCCCTTAATAACTTAGTATGTGCAGATGAAATTGCATCAAACCCAGGATTTGCTTCAGAATAATCTGAGCTTGGGGGGTTAAGGATGGGCTCATCGTGTTGCTAATTATTGAAGCAAATGGGAAAGTGCCCGCAGAATTACAACAGCCTTTCCAGTTCTCTTATCATAAAGGGTTTCAAAAGTAAATCTGAAACTAACATCGAATTGTGCTTGGGTTACACAAAGAAGTCTCTGCAGAGAAATTGTTCTCTCGGATAGATTCCTTTGTTTTCCCGTAGAATTTCCTTTTGGGGCATAAGGTATATTAACCTATATTCTTTGAAAGTATTTTCTTTAGAGCTGGCAAAAAGTTTAGATACTTACAGCATTAGCAACTGTAGCTATTAAATATCAAATAAGGCTGTACTCTTGTCACTGTGTCAGTACGATTGACTTCATAATGTTATGTACTATATCTATTTCTGATTTAGAAAGTTGTTCAAACTTACTCATGAACATAGCAATTAACCTTACCTTTTAAGCTAGCATATCCACCCTTCAAATCATATTATTATTGGAGAAGGTACAACCTTTTTTAAAAAAAAGTGTACTGGTGTTAGTTCCCTTTGGGGTCTATCATGAACTTGTCATGGTATTTAAAAATAGGCTTGTCAAAGCCTAAAATGACAGCTGAGTGGGTATCTGGATGAAGGAGTCACTTGATCTTTCCTAACATAGTCCTACTTTAAGATGCCGCAGGATGGTATCTGTGGGTTCCATTGTATGGGTTTTGCTTTGCAGAGAACTCAAGGTTGGCATTCCTGTCACTGATGAAAATGGCGTCCGTTTGGGCGACTCGACCAATGCAGCGAAACAAGCCATCACACAGGTCGTCATTTCCAGGATCCTCATGGCCGCGCCGGGCATGGGTCAGTGAGCTTTTCCTCCTTCACTTATCTCACCCCTGCAGGCTGGGCAGCTTTTACGGTTCAGGAAGTTGAAAAAAACCAAAAGCACCTTCTGTTATCCACAAACATCTGTTTTATATAAGGGACTTGAGCATCCACAGATGTTAGTATACACAAGGGTTCCTGGGACCAGTGCCCCATAGGTACTTAGGGACAAGCAATTACTGTATGTGCATTCTAGTTAATGGGGAGGGGGTGGTCAGCATTATCTGATTGATTGCAGGAACCTTTCTGTGCCCTTGGATGCTGGTATATTCTGGGGGTGTGGGGCTACAGTACTGAAGGGTACACAAACTGTCCCTAGAGTGCCTTGTGACTGACTAATAAGAGGCCGCACAGCCCATCTTTGACATGTCTGCTAAGCCCTGATTTCCACATTGACAGAAAACAATGTTGCAATTCCAACATCTGCTCTACATTTATTTTTGGTTTGGGTCTGTCCTTTTATTTATTATTATTTATTTATTAATTTTGTTATTTATTATTGAGTGGGACAGCAGAGAGAGAAAGAGCAGACAAGAGAGAGATGGTGACCAGGCTCCACCAACTGAAACGAACTCCAGAGCATGGCCCCTGGATCGGGCTACAGGTCTGGAATGGCTCGAACTGGTCCTAGGCTATAGGCAAGCTTAACCGCTAAGCCATCCAGCCTGTCCTTTATTTATTATTTTTTTTTAAATTTTTTGCTTTTATTTTATTGAGAGTACAGGAAGTAGAGCCAATGAATCAATGAATGGCACCCATGTGAAGGGTCTGGGGAAAAAGCGTGGAAAGAAACGAGAAAAGAAAGTTCAAGGAGCTCTTGCCATGTGGGGAGCTGGAGGGGATGAAGAACCATGCAGAGAGTAAGGGCGAGGACCCCTCCCAGTCGGGCCTGGGCTAGGGGCAAGGGGCTAGGGCCTAGGCTGAGCCCCTCCTAGCTGGGCCTGGGCAGCCCATGCCCAGCCAAGGGAAAAACTCACCCACAGCTGGAAGTTTTCAAGTGATCAGAGAGGCAGAGAGCTGGATCTGTCCCATTTTGAAATGTTTCACTCCCTTTGGAGTTCAGCCAACCCCAAAACTTGCCTCTTTTCAACACTATTTCATCCCCAGAGAAGAAAACAAATCTTTCTGTGTCGGTGAAACTGATAATGATAATTAGCTTGTTGAAATCACTGAAATGTAATTAAATCCAATAAAGTTGCGAGTTAATGAGCTAACGCTGCCTACCACGACATGACCAGTTTCACAGAATGTTCCCTATTTCATAGATAGGAAACAGAAGCCTGAGGTTCTGGGAAGTCTGGTAACTTTCTCAGGATCCCCAGTTAGCAGGTTGTCTTGGATGTATCCTAGTCATTTCTGACAGTCAAAGCACTGTCCTCCATGTATGGTGGACACCCAAGGAAGGTTGATTTTGTTTTGTTAGTAAGGGAGGTAGAAAGTTCATGATGGGCTGGAGAGATGGCTCAGCGGTTAAGGCACTTGCCTGCAAAGCCTAAGGACCCTAGTTTGATTCCCCAGTACCAGGGTATCGTAAAGCCAGAGTGTACATACATCTGGAGTCCAGTTTGCAGTGGCTAGAGGTCCTGGTACACACATCCTCTCTTTCACTCTATCTGCCTCTTTCTCTCTCTCACTCTTAAATAAATGAATAAATAAATAAAAATATTTTTTTAAAAAGAAAAAGAAAGTTTCTGATGTATAACTTAGTATGTAGAGTTAACTGTATTTCACTTGAGGCTTAAAATAACTTTGTGGCTATCATAGAGTATTACATTATTTCTGCAAAATTCTGGTTGATGGAGTCAGCTTTCAGTTTAATAAATTTTAATGCATTTATTTTAACTTATATTTATTTGGATAAACTTATGTAGCATGCTCTGGTGATTCATTGTAATACATACAGTGTGCAATGGTCACTAAATTTAATCATCTAAATCATTGCTACAAATAGTTTTCACCTTACAAGTATAAAAATAGCCCAAAGTGACGTAAACCTCCTGTCAAATTGTTGAGGGGGAAAAGGTGAGTTGAAAATAGACATTAAATAGAGATTCAAGTGGATCTGTCTTTATTTCCAGCCATCCCTCCATTCATCATGAACACATTGGAAAAGAAAGCCTTTTTGAAGGTAAGCCCCAGTCCTATTGTGTTTTTTTTTTTTTTTCTGAGTTCTCTTTATTCCTTTTTCCTACATACATAGTGGGTAAAGAACTTGAAGGTTAGTTTCTCTTGGACACTTATATAAATAAAGGCATTTCTGGGAACATTTCATTTCTGTTCCTTGATATCTGAAAAGCTTTGGTGCATGAAGACTTCTGTCAGGTTACAACTCAGCTACACACCTCTTCATCCGTTGTCTGCCTAGCTAGGTGAAAATGAAAAGATGGAATGACTTTGAAATACATTTATAAGTCACTGTCTGTAATATCAGGAATGAAAAAAAATCTGAAATAGTAACTTCATGGAACCACTGAATTTAGAGTCCGAGTGCATTTTTTTTCTTTAGTAATCTTGTCTTAAATATTCATCAATCTATAGACTGTTTCCCCTGGAGATGTGAAAATATTACACGGTAAAATTGTAACCACCAAATTTCAGCATGCCATAGTACACCATCTGCATTCTTTCGCCATTGCAGTTTATAGGCTCTGTAATTAATGCAAGCAACGTTTATACTTAACCCCAGCTACCAGTTCTTCTAACAGGTAGCATATATACTGTGGGACAGGATGACTCACAGGGCTCATGCTGTGTGGAGACACGCTTACATCTGCCAGGAGCAGGGCCTCAGGCCCTCGTGTGAATGAGCAGATGTATCATGGTGAATGTGGCAGCTCCCCTGGGAGAATCATTTTAAGCCTTCGAAGCAGAGCTATGAAAGAAAAGGGTACCACACAGCTGTCACGTAGCAGACACTTCGTGAATGACATCAGTGGTATGTAGAACTCTAACCACCCCGTAGGTGTGATCGTAGATCTGTGTGCTCCCCATGGGCCCCGGCAGGAACACGAAGACCAAACACTGAATGAACACTTCATTAACAATTTCTCTGAGACGACATTCTTAGAAAAATAAGCTAAGAAAGTATGCTATGAAGAAATAGGTATTATTGAGCACGTCCCTTGGCTTCATGGAAGGGAAAGAAACTCTCTTTTCAGCACCTCCTGCCGTGTTCTCTGAACCTTTGGGGACACGGAGAATTTCCCCAAGGTATAGGTTTTAGAAACATGTCTAACAAGCTAACATGTCAATGCACAGTGTGTAGCAGGGTGTCATAGTCACCCGGTAGTGACAAAAGTAACTCCATTTTGGAGGTTTGCCAGTGGAAATCCAAACACCCATGCACCACCCCAGGAAGCTGTACCCATGAAAGTTCTCTGAGTACCGCCCATCTCCCTTAGAGGTTACTTACAGCTTTAGTTACAAGATTAAATAAAAGACAAAAACAGCATAGTGTTTTGAATGAAAAGGAAAAATGTCCTCCATAATCTCGTGTGTTTTGAATACTTGATCCGCAGCTGGTGGCAATTTGGGAAAGTTGTAGGACCTTGGGGAGGGAGATGGAGGCTTGCTGGAGGAGGTGTGTCACTGAGCAGAAGCCTTGAGCTCTATTAGTCCAGCCCACTGGGTGTTCAGAGCTGTGACAAGATGTGATACCCTGTCTGCTCTGCCTTGCTTTCCCTGCCACAAACAGGTTGGAGAGCATATTTCTTACCAATATCCCTGCCGTGTGAGCTTCCCCTGGACCACTGAACTAGTTAGCAGAGGCTCTTAGCAGCTGACCAGAATAGAGGCTAAGAATCTTGTTGCTTTTAGGACATAACTCACATAATCTGGCTCCAGTCTGTGGACCGTAGACACACTCTGTCTGCTAACCTATGTCCCAATCATGGCTTGGGAAGACACAGATTCTATAAGGAAGTCTGCATTTTGACTTCAATCTACATTAATGCCCAAACAGTTAGCCACTGGGGCAAACCTGTGAAATGAAGTCAGTACCTCATTCTCCCAATCCATCATGCCTTTGGTCTCCTGGGGTCTCGATGCTGGAATGGTGACAACAGGTACTCTAATGTCTTGGTGACGGATACTGGACAGAAGACATAGACGGGTGTATCACACAATCTCCTTACTGCGTCAGATGGAAGTTGCTATACATATATCCTGGTGTTTTTCTCCCCTGAAAGGAACGTGATATGAGCACACTAGCCACTTAGGCCTTTATATAGTCATGTTCTCTCCCCACCCTTATCTGAATTGGAGGTTTTCAGTTTGACTTCCACAATAATTTGGAACGTGCCATTTCACTTAATCTTTCCTCAGATGTCCTGTTTCTCCACCGCCCCCTCCCCCCCAACCACTACCCCCAGGTCACTGGTTTTGGAACCTTTTAGTAAGATGAGAGACATGGCCAGGACCAGTGAAAGAGCCTCCCAAATTCTAGGTTACAGTCAGACTCCTTCTGATCACTTTTTAATTCTTTTTTTAAGTTGGTGGTGATAGTCTTTTTCCTACATGACTATTTCACCCCTACCTCATGGGATTTTGTGTGAGATGCATTCCACCCACTAGCTATTCTTTTTTATTTTTTAAGTAAGATAAACATAATTTAAAAATTTACATAAGCCCCCCACCATCCTTCTTTATCTCCCTTTTCTTACTCTCCTCCACTGAAGCCCCTCTTCTTTTCTACTATTCCCTCTTCTATTTTAGTGCCTTTTTTTTAAACAAAAGTTTGCTCTCCTCCATCATCCATGACAACCTACTGATGAGTCCAATATTATACAGTTCTTACACACAATGACCACTTTGTTCCTGGAAGACAGCATTAAAGGCGTGTGCCACCATGCCCGGCACTTTGATGAGTTTTGATTCTCCCCAGCAGTCATCACTATCTGAAAAGAGAAACTTTTCTAACCAAATGTAAGAGCAGCACTATTATATGGGCGTACACATAAGTAGGTATTTAGAGAGAAGTTTGGTGGACATAGTATATCCATGTAGCCAAGCAACAGTAGTTGTCCCCATCTCCCCACCACCACCACCACCACCACTAGGACTTAAGACCTTCCCAGTAACAGGCTTTTGACAGGTTTTCACAATCAGGCATGCATTCCCCTCTGTGAAGCAGACCTCTCCTGATTGCACTGGAAGGTTGTGGCTAAGTATTCTTAAGGTCCCATACGTACCACATACCCACCCTCCCAAGTTTAAAGTTACCATTTAAAATATTATATTTGCCCTTGGAGAGATGACCTTGACTTACTCGATAGTGTAACCATCACTAAAACATACACGAAGGCAGTTTATATCAACACCCGTGCTTTCCTGGGCTGAAGCATTTTCACCTTCTGTGTGGAAGGGCAGGCCTTGCTGTGATTACCAAACACCTCAACAAACAGGATACTGACTGAATATTTTCAGCTTCTTAAACTAGAATGCTTTGGGGGAACATTCAGCGTGACTCATTCTCCTCCCCCGCCCCCACCCCTTATCTTTCTTCCACATGGAATGCTGGGAAGACACAGCAGCTATGGGCAGGTGACTCATGGAAATTTTTACAGCTAACCCAAAAGTTCACTTGCCTAAAATTGTGGTGTTTTCATGAACGGTTGTCTTGAAGAATAGCTCTTGTTCTCTTTCAACTGAAGACATTTTTACTGACACTTTCATGGGGGAATAAAATTGATATGGCTACAATGGTTCTCATTCCTTTTCATTCTAGGTCTTTTGTGTTCCTTTGATAAGAGTGGATTGTGGTGTCTTCTTGGTAGCTATTGGGGATTATTTGCAAGTTCAATGTGAGAGCAATGCTTCTTTATTCATTCGCAGGCAGTATTTATTCAGGAGCCCTTCACTGCATGCTCATGATGTGCCAAGCAGTGTGTTAGGGACGAGTATCACAGAAATAGGGCATGAGGGCTGGTGAGATAGTTTAGTGGTTAAGGCACTTGCCTACAAAACCAAAGGACCCAGGTTTAATTCCCCAGAACCCACATAAGCCAGATGCCCAAGGTGGCACATGAGTCCGGAGTTCATTTGCAGTGACTGGAGGGCCCTGGCTTACCCATTCTCTCTCTTTCTCTCTCCTTTTCTCTCTCCTTTCTTTCCTCTCTCTCTCTTAAATAAATAAAAATAAATTTAAAAAATAGAAATAGGGGATGAGCTCTGCTCTTCAGCAGCCAGTAACAGAGTGGGGGAAAGAATCATTGGCCAAGTAGTTATAATATATGGTGATTTCAGCATGGAGTAAGAGAGCACAAAGGGGATATTGCATCTAATTGTTGTAGGTATGCACAGAAAAAGGGGACCCCCAGAGCCCCATGTTCTGCAGAAGCTCTTTGAAGACACAGCATGGCTTGTTGGGAGACTTGTGGATGGTTAGGTTAACTGGGATTGTAGGTTAATATATAGGGAATTGACTCTGCCATGCATAACAGTTAACTCCCAGCACTTCATGAGATCTAAATGTAAAAATCTGTAACTATAAAACTGCTAGAAAATATACATATATAATTGAAAATCATGTTGGGCAAACACTTCTTAGATGCAGTACCAAAATCAGTCCATCAAAGGAAAAATGGTAAGTCAAACTACAAGAAAAATTTGAAAATTTAGTTCATCAAAAACTGTAAAGAGAATAAAAGGGCATCACCAGACTGAGAGAAAAAGAAAAAAAAAAAGCAAACAAGTGCTTTTGGTAAGGAGTTGCATTCAGAATATATCAATAATTTGCAGCACTCATCCAGGAAAATAACACAATGCAAAAAATGGGCAAAATGTTTGAACAGACACTTCACCAAATATGCAGATATCACATGAGCACATGGAAAAACGCTCCATATTTTTAGTCAGCAGGGAAATTAGAATTAAATACTCAGTTGTTAAAAAGAATGACGGCAACAAGTTTTGAGGAGACTGGAGGAAAGGACCTCTCCCACCCTGCTGGTGGGAAGATAAAATGTTGCAGCCACTTAGGGAAATAGTCTAGGATTTCTTCCGAAGTTAAACATGCCCCCATGCGATCCCACCATCTCACTTCTGGGTATTTCTCTGGGAGAAATGAAATCTGTAAAAAGTTCATAGATAGCTCCAATCTGGAAATAGAAAATCCTTCATTCAATAAGCTATATGTCACAAAATAATGGATCATATGTGGTGGCATTACATGGCCTGGTGACCTAGGTGTCTAGGTTTATGTGAGTATACTTTATGGTGCCCAGGGACATGCTTCTCAGAATTGTATCCTGTCATTAAGTGACGTATGACTGTATTTTCCTCCTTTATCTTTTGGGGCAGGGACCCTCTGCCGAGGTGGGTCAGTTTTCTTTTGATGACATTTCTCCCTTCCTCTCCAGTCTCTCCCTTTCTCTTTTTATGTTGACCCTCCTGATGTTCCTTTTTACCAGAAGAGTCTCCTTAGGCACCAGGGTATGTCTCTCATGCATGTTATCTTGTAACAGCTTGGGTTGGCTCATAACTGTTGTTGGCTGGTTGCATTCCAACCAATTCATAACTCGGTTGCAGGAATTTCTACAGCCTTATTTAGATAACCCTGTCTCATCACTCTTCATATTGCATATTTTGGCACTGCTCCTTTTTCAAACTAAAAACCTAACCACAGTTATTTTTCCTAAAGGCCACCCAATTCATCCCTCTACATTAAAAAAAAAAAAAAAAAAAAAGACTAGCAAATAATCCGGAAATAATTGTGACCATACTGCTAATAACTAAAACCAAGAAAGAGAATGTGCATGTGGGTGGAGATTGGTGTGTTTGCTG
This sequence comes from Dipus sagitta, assembly GCA_036346955.1. Lineage (NCBI taxonomy): Eukaryota > Metazoa > Chordata > Mammalia > Rodentia > Dipodidae > Dipus > Dipus sagitta. The sequence goes on along the minus strand of CM070777.1, from coordinate 41,471,237 downwards.
GGCTCCTGCCACATTCCAGGCCCCGTCCTGCGTACTCTGTGAGTGTTTCTGGCATGTCTTCATATACATGCTTGGAGGATGCTGATCACACCACTTACTTTGCATCATAACAAGGAAGCAAATGAACTAAGAGCTTGAGCACCGACTACGTTCTCCACACCATAATTGGTGCCGATGCGGCGAGATTTCATGAAAGCTACCCATCTTCTTCAAGCTTTCACATCAAGCTCTCCTGCCTCTCTAGCCCCGAGGTGAGCTGTAATGAAATGCTAGCTGGTTCTCTTACTTCCTATATCCAGGTTAACAGCACTCAGGAGAAAAATGGATGCTACCCGATCTTTGCATGGGTGTTGCTGTGTGGCTCGGGGCAGTTAAGTGAGTCAGGACTAACACGCTGCAGTGTTTCCCCCCAGACTTTACTAATCACATGGCATCTGCTTTGTGACGTGGAAAGATTCCATCCAGGTAATGAGCAGAAGAAACGGTCTCAAAGAATCCATGTGAAAAGTACTCACATTCATTTATTTCTCAATACAGAGGTTCCCGTGGATGAGCGCACCCATTCAAGTCACATTAGTTGGTTTCTGGTGAGTGGAAATTACCTGTTTAAAAAAATAATAATAATGACTGCTATTTTAATTGCATATATTTATGGAGTACAGCATGACGATTCAACATATGGATGTCGTATAATGAAAATTCATAGAAGTCACTTTCAGCTAATTTTTTAAAATGCCTGTGAAAGGTAAGAGGTAACATGGGACAGGAAATTTGAAAATGTGGTCAATTCAGGACATCTGATACCTATGGTCCCAGTAATTACAGAGAAGTAAACTGTCTCTAGAGAAACTTCTACAACATTCAGGGCTACTTGAGTAGGTCTTCTGTAAACTCTAGCAATCTCTTTGGTTTTGTTGCAGTTATCATTTTGGCAATTTCAGGTGATTAAGCTAGACAGAACCTATTTCTGTAAGGCAGTCCATGCTCTAAAAGAAAGTGACAAAATTGTGATAAAGCTGAAAGAGAAAGGAAATTTGAAAAATTGACCACTTCATAATGCTGTTTTTTTTCTTTTCTTTTTTTTAAGTTTGGTGTTTGCCACACCCTTGTGCTGTGCTCTGTTTCCTCAGAAAAGGTATGTAGTTCTTCAGAACGATCACAAGTTTTAGTCCTAAAAAACGAGCTGCAGACACAAGTGCAATTATTTCATTTTACTCCTGCAAAGTTGAAAGGACAGTAAGTAAAGCCACTGTCTCTGCAAGGAAGACGCTGGCAGAACTTCAAAACTCTCTTCATCTGGCTCTTTCCTGCCCCCTGCTGTTAAATTTGAGAATGCTTTAAAGCCTTTTATATGGGAGCCAGGATAACTGGTGCAAATAGCTTTTATGAAAGTGTGGTTCATTGTCATCCAACCCATTGCCAAGTGCATCTGTCATGAACATGTATGAGAACTAAATTTCTATTCCAGGACAGCAATTATATGAACTCAGCTTGGTACTTGGAAAATTTGCTTCTTGTCTATGTCATTTTTTTTTTTCCTTCAAAGTTTGATTGTGAGCTGCCCTTGATTTCCCCTTTGAGGTACTACTGCACTGACTGGTATTAAGTCAACATTATAGAGATCCATGTCTTCAGCTCACTTAAAAAAAAAAGATTTTATATGCTGGGCGTGGTGGCATAAAATCCCAGCACTCGGGAGGCAGAGTAGGAGGATCGCCAGGATTTTGAGGCCACCCTGAGACTGCATAGTGAATTCCAGGTCCGCCTGAGCTAGAGTGAAACCCTACCTCAACCGCCCCCCCTGCCCCCCAAAAATTATTTATTTGCAAGCAGACAAAGAGTCAGAGAGAGTATGGGTGTGCCAGGGCCTTTAGCCACTGCAAAAGAACTCCAGAAGCATGCACCACTTTGTGCATCTGGTTTTACATAGCTACTGGGGAATTGAACCCAAGTCGTTAGACTTTGTAGACAAGTGCCTTAACCCCTGAGCCATCTCTCCAGCCTGTTCCAGCTCACTTTTAAGGCACAAACAAAGCATTGTGTTGTTGTTTAGGATTTTGTGTGTGTGCTACGGGTCCCTTGTTTTTAAACTAGCCTTTCCTTTGCCGGCTAGGGGATCTCAAACACCTTTCAAAGTAGTTTTGAGTGAAGCGTTCCATTGTGGAACATACTCAAGAACCTCCTCCTGACAGAGACTTCCACCTTTTACTTGCTCTTTTACCATATTTGACCCCAGTTTTGGTGGAGATTTGAACTTGTGGCTGGGAGCTGCTCATCACGTCTACATGTGTTTGAAGAGGGTGGCACCTTTGGATCCTTTCTGGAAACTCCATCCAGATGAACTTCCTCATCATTAAAGTGAAGTAATCATGCCTAGTTAATCAGACAAGCCCCAGGCTCTCCACCTGAGAACTGTTCAATCTAGAATTTCTCTAGTAATAAGTACTTGGGCACCTTGTTCAGCAGCTGCCTTACACTTGGTGGCATAGTCACGATATATGCAGAATGCCACCACACAACACCAGCAGTAAAGAGCAGAGACACCCTTTAGAAATTTTTATTCATACTCTTTGAATAAAAAGATTTCAGATTTAAGCCAGGTGTGGTGGCACATGCCTTTAATCCCAGCACTCAGGAGGCAGAGGTAGGAGGATCTCCATGAGTTCGCAGCCACCCTGAGGCTACAGAGTGAATTCCAGGTCAGCCTGGGCTAGAGTGAGACCCTAGCTCAAAAAAACAAAACAAACAAAAAAAGATTTCAGATTTAAGTGCCCTAAAGAGTGCTGGAGAGATGGCTTAGTGGTTAAGGTGCTTGCCTTCAAAGCCTACAGACCCAGGATTGGTTCCCCTGTGCCCACATAAGCCAGATGCAGAAGGGGGCACATGCATCTGGAGTTCGTTTGCAGTGGCTAGCGGCCCTGGTGCATACTCTCCCTTCCCTTCCTCGCTTCCCCCCACTCTCGTAAATAAATAAATAAAAATAAAGAATATTTTAAATGCCCTAAAGAAGCATTCTGCTTGGCCCTTGATATGTTTAAATGCTATGAGAAATAAACAACACATTCCTTCCAACATTAGTAAGCATTCTGGATTATTTTTCTTTATCAGTGAATTATTTCTTTATGTAGTGAGTTATTAATAATACTAAGCTTTAATATATCTTTAATATGTTTACTGCTATAATAATTCAAATACATCCTTTATTTATTTATTTTATTTTATTTATTTACTTGAGAGAGAGGGAGATAAAGAGGTAGATAGAGAGAGAATGAGCATGCCAGGGCCTCTGGCCACTGCAAACAGACGCATGAGCCACCTTGTGCATCTGGATTCTTTGGGTACCGGAGAATTAAACCTGGGTTTTTAGGCTTAGCAGGCAAGTGCCTTAACCACTAAGCCATCTCTCCAGTCCTCAAATACATTCTTTTCTTTCTTGGTTTTTCGAGGTAGGGTCTCACTCTAGCTCAGGCTGACCTGGAATTCATTATGTAGTCTCAGGGTGGCTTCGAACTCAGGATGATCTTCCTATCTCTGCCTCCCGAGTTCTGGGATTAAAGGCGTGCACCACCATGCCTGGCCTCAAATGCATTCTTTAAATACATGAAGCATTTAAACATTATGTTGGAGTTTTATTTTTTGTTGTTGCTTTCTAGTGCTGAGGATTGAGTCCAGGACCTAGTGGTTATTAAACAAGCACTCTACCACTGAGATACCCTCCCTCCCCTGCAGCCCCTAAGACATCATGATAGTGGTTATCTCTTGGTGATGGAGCTATGAGTTTTTCTGTTTCTTTTCTTTCTTTCTTTCTTGGTATTATATTCAAAAATTTTTGTAATCAAAATGTATTATACAATGGGCTGGAGAGATGGCTTAATGGTTAAAGTGCTTAACTCTGAAACCCAAGAATGCATGTTCGAATCTCCAGGTCCCACATTAGCCAGATGCACAGTGACACAAGCGTGCAATGTCACACATGCGCACAAAGGGGCGCACATGTCTGGAGTTTCTTCACAGAGGCTGAAGGCCCTGGTGCCTCCATTCTCTATCTGTCTCTGTTTCTCTCTCAAAAATAAAATAATAATAAAAAAGTATTATGCAATGACTGAAACACTCATGTAAGCAAAACTTTAGTGTTATGCATGCATTCCACCAAGTACCTATGCCTTCTTTCATCAATAGCAAACATTTATATTCTTTTCCTTGAAAAGTGTTATTAACCGCAGATTGCTTTCCTCACCCCAGTAAGGTCTGAAAATGTCACCGCCATGTACTCTGACCAGTCATCAGAGACTTTTCGGCCTACTGTAATAGAAATAATAAAGGGGGTGGTGGCTGGGTTCTTGTGTCTTAGATTCGTAGTGACAGCGGATTTCCTGAAAGGAACGGGGTACTCATTTTACAGTCGTGGAAAGAATTCCCGGTACACTTACGCCACAGGCCTGTATCGTCACTGCTGCGGTCTCTTTGCTCCTTGTAGTTCTGGTTTCTACCTTGGCCTGTGTGATAACACTGTGCTTTATCCCCTGCCCCAGTTCCATGTCTGTGTCAAGCTTGGAGGCCGAGTTGCAAGCCAGCATCCAAGAGAACCATCCTGCACTACAGCGCGTGTACTTTAACAAGGGCCTGTGAAGTGGGGAAGGGACCCTGGTCAGCTCTTCCTGTCATGTCCAGCTCCTGCAGCCTCTGAGGGAATCCTGTTTGGCTGGGGCTGTCCCAGTTGCCAAAATTTCTTAAAGATCCCGTGTTGGAGCCAAGCTGCTCCTGAAGACACAGTGCCTGGTACAGGTCAGATGTCTGACACACATCTGACCACATGGGCCTCCCTTACATTGGAATCACACTGTCATTTACAAAACAATACCTTTCCGGTAGATTTTAATGCAACTTCAAAGACAACATCCCAGCTCTCACCTGGAGCTTACAAGAGTACTGGTAGGCATAGAGTAGGTGCTGTGTATATACTCAGTAAATATTTATTGATTGTTAGTGGAAGAGTTATACATTCAAAGGATTGAATTTCATTACTACTTTGGTTTGAAATCAAGGAGGTCCCAGCAGTGAACTGGGAACAAAAGTTCTCAGGCTGAATGTAAAAACTTAATTTAAGTGCTAAGGAAACTTGGTTTCCGGTTTGACAGTAGACACTCCCAAAGTAGATGAATGATGAAGGTTACATATGATTGGTAGGTTTTCTTGATTGACTTAAAGTCGTTTTATGTTCTTACAAAGATAGTCATCTTACCTTGCAATTATTGACCAGCAAATAGTCAAGTAACTTACATATACAAATGTCAGGTTTTAGAACTATAATTAATACCAGTGCTATATGACTAGGGTGAAACTGGTGTATTGGATTTTTATACATGAAAGCCCAGTTCCCACTCCCCACGTGTCTTCTCTTGCTGTCCTTATAGAATTCTTTGGTTTTCAGGAAGATACAAAGGTAATGCATTAATGAATCATTAACAGTGAATTTTACTTGAATGTCATATATTACATTCCACCCTGTTTAAAATCATAAAGCTGTGTGCCACTGTTTACATCACTGTAGTGACTTCACGTGTATTTAATAGAACAGAAATTATGTTCAAAGACTATAGACTCAGCGTCACATACAAGACAGTTGTTTCATTGAGTGTAGATCATTGTATGTCAGAGATCTTGAAGTGAAAAAATTAGAAACTATTTAGTTTTGATAGATCTTTTTTTTTCCTGCCAATGTTTCCAGACTGAATTTCCTCATAAAGACAAAAATGGTGTGCCTTGTGTCTTGTTTCTCTCTTTGAAAGAATCAACAGAGCTGAAGTTCTCCGAGCTTCCCTCGTGCCATGAGAGGCTTTCCCAAGTAGGTTGACCACGAAGCCATCGGAAACAAAATGGCTTTCCCATAACATACTTATTGCCATCAATACTTCTCTTTATAAAGGGATTTTTTTTTGTAAAAAAAAAGCTTGAAATTCCATGAGGTGCATTGTTAATAAGAAGTGAAAGTCCTTGAGGCCTACCTCCCACCCCCAGCTGACCTCAGAGTCCTTACCCCAGTTAATATAGAGCTCTATCTAAGAAGGTTAACCTTTGGTAAAAATTAGTGACTTGTTGGAAGAATGTTGCACATTCTGGAAAGATGCGGCCAAGATGTAGTTATACAAGGCATCATGAAAGCAGACATGTGTCTTTTTAAACTTATTTCTTGAAGCTTCAGACTCTTAATGCTTTTATATAGGAACATTCAGTGTCTTGTTTAATCGTGATTTATTTTAAAAAAAAAAAAAAAGGAAAAGAACAAATGAACTAAAATTGGCAGTCCTTGCTGATCTTTTTCTGGAGGTTAAAAAATAATCCACTTGAAGTGCAATAAACTTGTAAAGGTAGATAGTTGTTAATATTTCTATTAACATGAAATAAAGAATTATGTAAGTATTTACTGACTGGCAGCTTTTATTTCAGTATTAACACGGTGTCTTGCCAGTTTCAGAGTGAATGTATTATCTCAGTTCAACCGGATGAAATGTTAAATAAACGCAGAATGAAAATAAGTTCTCTCTTTTATTTGTCTGTAAAGGCACAGAATCTGTGTGCTATACCCGATGGTACCTTCCATCTGAACTTAGTATTTGCCATGCCGTCAGCTCCTAACGAAAAGATATTTTGGTATGATCCCTTTAGCAAATTATACATCTCTATTTTGCAGTACTTGTCTTCCACCTTCCTGAACCTCCTTCACAGTGATCCCCTGCGGTGGTCACCTTCTCGTTGCTGTGACAAAACACCTGACCAAAAGCAGCTGATGGGAGATAGGGGGTTGTTTCAGCTTACGGGGGGTTGACGGGGAGGCCTCCTGGTGGCAGGGAAAGCATGGCACGAGCAGACAGCGGTGTCACATGCTGTCCCCTCAGCGGAGGAAAGTGGTCTCTGAGCTCTCGGGCACTGGCAAGGGGCTGGACTATAAAGTCCCAAAGCCCACCCCCAGTGACACACTCTCCTTCAAGGCATCACAGCTTTCCCAAGGTGCCACCAGCTGGGCACCAACTATTAAAAAACACATGCAGAGTTGGGCGTGGTGGCACACTCCTTTAATCCCAGCTCTCGGGAGGCAGAGGTAGGAGGATCGCCATGAGTTCGAGGCTACCCTGAGACTACATAGTGAATCCCAGGTCAGCCTGAGCTAGAGTGAGACCCTACCTCAAAAAACAGACAAAAAAAAAAAAAGCACAAATGAAGAGACTAATGTACATAGATGCATACATCTCCAGCCCTACACAGTGTAATTCAAGAACATTAATCATGAACTTGGAGGGAAAATGAATTTCTATTTTGGATCCTGATGACTACCGCCACTGCACACAAAGGCGAAGTAAATTTATTTATTTGTCAGATTCTAACATGAAACTGGCATTTGCCGTAGCTAACATAGAGAGAAGGTTTTATCTGGGCTTGGGGAGTGCTTTATTAATGGGAATAATAACAGAGCTGAGCACTTTAAATCTCTTTGGTCCTATTTCCGTATCTGTTTTGCTACTATAACTATGTTCTCACACATTATTATATCCAAGAGCATGTTTCTAGGATTCGAAGCTGAAACCAACCTATGCTTTTGAGCTGGACATGGGGGTGCATGCCTTTAATTCGAGCGCTTGGGGAGGCTGAACTAGTAAGGTCACCGTGAGATTGAGGCCAGCCTGGACGACAGTGAAGCCTTACTTCCAAAATGAGTAAATAAGATAAAAGGTATGTCTGTGGGTTAATGACATTCGCAGTGTGTGCTTGCCTGCTTTGTAGCACTATAAACATCCCTAAGGTGATCAACTAATAAAAAGGTTTATTGGGCTCATGGTTTTTGAGGTTCCGGTCCATGAGCCGATGCCTCTGTTGCTGGTAGGTCTCTGGAGGAGGTCCCAGGGGGTAATGATGGAAGCACGTGGCAGAACAATGCTGCTCCCAATTCCCAAAAAGAGAAAAGAAGAGACTTAGGTCTCACATTCTTCTTCAAAAGCATGTCCCCAGTGACCTTAAGACTTCCCCTAAACCCCAGTTTTTAAAGGCTCCACCCCCTCCCATAGTGCCTTTAGGGAAGCATTCCAAACCCAAGCTGTAGCCCTGTGACCTTCAGAGGTGTGTGTGTAGAAAGTAATTGGTTCTACCTCCTAGAATGGTTATAAAGATTAAAGCTGATCCCTGTGCAGAAGTTAGCATTGTTTCTGGCCCACAGTAAACATTTCAGCAAATGGTTTCCTGCCGGATGTTTGCTCTAGAGGCACAGGGTATGCATTCGAAATTCCAATGTATTGCTAATGGTAAGATTTCAGAACCCAGACAGCTCCCCCAGAGATAACTCACGATTAAGTTTCCGATTAAAGTGGTCAAATAGAGATGTCTGGGTCCATCTCTTAATAATGTCTAGCAATTAAGGTTGGGCATAAGTGAGGTAGAGGGAGGAGGGAGTCTCTGAGCCCAGGTAAGAAGGCTGAGGCTTCCTCTGGCAGAGTGCATGTTCAAGACTCACTGAAAAATTAAACTATACTAGGAGGGTTGGAGAGATGCTTAGCGGTTAAGGTGCCTGCCTGCGAAGCCTAAGAACCTACGTTCTACTCTCTAGATCCTACGTAACCCAGATGCACAAAGGTGAGGCAAGCACAAGGTTGCATATGCCCGCTAGGTGGCGCAAGCGTCTGGAGTTCAATTGCAGTGGCTGATTACCTGGCATGCCAACTCTCTCTCGCTCCGTCTCTCTTTCTCTCTCAAAGAAAAAAAGAAACTATACTAGGAGCCTGAGCCCCAGTCTGACCCATAGCTCTGTCTAAAAGCACAGACAACTGAAAGACTGCTAACAAAATCAGGTTTTCCTCCTGTGTGTTCATCCTTTACTAACAGCTGAAGATGAGGCTACATCTGAGGTAGTGATGCAAGGACCACTTAAACCTGCACAACCAACGCGCAGCAGCACCGTCAGGTCCATCCTGATCTACTAAGCTAGAATCATCAGGTGTGAAGAGCTCTAGGTATGCATCATAGTTTTCACAAAGTTGGGGAAGCTGGGCGTGGTGGCGCATGCCTTTAATCCCAGCACTCAGGAGGCAGCGGTAGGAGGATCACTGTGAGTTCAAGACCAGCCTGAGAGTACAGAGTGAGTTCCAGGTCAGTCTGGGCTAGCGTAAGACCCTGCCTCAAAAATACAAATATGAAATATGTGGCAATAGTCACATTTCTGGTGCCCCAGTGGTCCATAAGTTTCTTTGGATCAGTTTGAGTATTTAGCCTCCACTGGCTTCCATGAAAGCGTCAGATCCGTGTTGATAGACTTGGGGACACAGCATCAGTAAGCTGTACAGAGACAAAGATTTCTGTTTGGTCCACTGTTATAATCCCATCACCTGGAATAAATGGTAGCCAAGCGACATTATGGTCAGTCTAGCCTGGGCTCTTTCCAGGAAGCTGAAAAATGCCCTCCCATCCTGTGCACACGAAGAAAGGACTCTCTTCTGTGACATGGAGAAGACATAACCAAGCTGTGAGCGAAAGATGAAATATCACATATTTTCAGGAAACAGCTGGGAAGGAGCATCCCTGGGGACCCAGAGAAGCAGTGGTGAGCAATTAGCATGGGACCACTGGTCCAGACCTGGTCAGCCTCTTTCTGGAGCAGGAGAGAGCCGGTTCTCAGATGTTTCTGGAATGCATCTGCATTCACCAGGAAACCTTCTAGTTCAGTGAGTTACCTTCCTTGAATCAGCGTCCACATCTTGGGTCCTTCAGCAGGGTGCAGGCTTGAGATGGACAGTCCGGGGAGGGTTCTCAGCACTGGACTCAAGCATTGAAGGTCCTGAGCCAACCGCCGCCCCTCCTTTAGTTGCAGCTGCCCGCTGGCAAGGATGGAAACATCTCCCTCAGGCCTGAACCGGATTGTGCTTTGCAGTCTCCGGGCCAGGACGGAGCCGCAGTGCCCAAAACTGACACTAGAGGGCAGCATTGCCTGCACGATCACTCGGCTGGAGCAGATGCGTCCTCAAGCTGCCGGTAATCAGGCCCCCATAAGGTAGCAGGCAGACCTCTAGATTTCCAAGTGAAAGAAACAGGAGATGGAAGGAACTTGGAAAAATAAAACAGTACCTCCCCAGTTGTAGTCAGCTGAAACTATGTGCTAGCTGGAGGGCCAGAGACAGAATTGGACCTAACCCTTTCTGGGTGCACTTCTTTGCGGGAGAGGGTTACATTGTAAGGGCAGCACAGAGCCCAGAACTAGGGTGGTCCAGACCCTTTCCTTGCTCCACTGCCATTTGTACCGACACAGCCCTGTGGGAGTACCCTCCTCCCACCCCACCTCCCACAACACACACAAATCAAAGTGTCATGAACTATGTTGGGAGAAGGGACAGGACCCTGAGAGATAGCTGTCAGCTGTCACCAGAGGGTCCTCACTGGAAGCAGAAAACTAGCAGGAAGAAAACTTGGGTTTCTGGGGGGAAAGACACATCCCTGCCTGAAAAGCAGAGCCAGAGGCAGCTGCAGGAAGGCGTCCCAGGTGCTGAGTCCAGGGGAGTCACCGGACTTGAGGCTCAGTGCTGGGGCTCTATCTGAAGGACGATCATCCTTTATCCTAGCCATGTCAGTGTAATCTAGGACTTGCTAATCTGGCAACCTGAGCCGCCTTTCCTCATCTGCGAAGTAGTGAAGGAGGCGAGGAGAAAGCTAGCTTCTTTTAGGCGGTTTCAGTTAGAGACAGACTCAAGGAGAACCAGGAGATGCCACCGCACCCTGGCACAGGCACACAAAAGAAACTTGTGTCTGATGGAGACTGATGGACAGCGCCCCCTGCTGCCTAAATAAATGGTCCAGGCGGGCTGGCCCTGGGCTCCACCCTCCAAATCTACAAACCAATCGGGTCTTCCCCTTGCATACCTGAATCTAAAGAACACATTTTCTATACTATAAAGCTGAGGCCTTCCTGTCTGCTCTCTCTGGGTTCCATCTCATCCTGGGTGGAGGAGGGGTTGCAGAACACTGCTTCTTGGTCAGGATGGTTTTATTGCTTGTCTCCGCATTATAGTTTGGGGTAACTCCTCACTTTAATTACGGGCATGATTTTCTTCAAGTCTCTGAATCTACCACCTGTGTATTTTCCTTACACTCTAGAATTACCACGTGGGTGCTTTCTCTAACTCTAGGCCTGCTAGATGTGCAATTACTCTAAACTCGGGGTGACCATGGGTCTGATACTCTTGTTTTTTGGTTTTTTTTTTTTTTTTTTTTTTTTTTTTTTTTTTGGTTTTGTGAGGTAGGGTCTCACTCTAGTTCAGGCTGACCTGGAATTCACTATGTCATCTCAGGGTGGCCTCGAACTCATGGCAATCCTCCTACCTCTGCCTCCCAAGTGCTGCGATTAAAGGCGTGCGCCACCATGCCCGGCTTGGGTCTGACACTCTTTACAACTCTTTGCTCATCCGAGTATGTTCTCTCTGCTATTCTTCCTTAAGTCACCACCATGTGCCTTTTTAACATTCTCTCAAGGGGAAACTCAGGGTGTTCCTTCTAAATCTCCCTACACAAGCTCCTAAATTCTCCTTTCCACGTGATTATTCCCTAAAACCTCAATTCCTCTCGAATGAATCTCACGGGCCGTGCTGTTTTCCACGAGTGCGTGCATGGTTCCTGCCTCCCACACACTCATGACTCTGCTCTAGCCTTCTTCCTAGTTCCCAGCTTCCTGTATGTAAACCCCACAACTGGTGATTTCTCCCTAAATCAACTGAATAACTCATAATTTATCCTTATTGAGTTCACTGTTATCAATTCTTTGTTAAAAATAGAACAGCACCCAACACTGAGGTTCATGAACTTGGGGGAGCCCTCCTGAACCCCCTAAATCCTACCTCAGTAGGGTCACTAAATTGTGCTTTACATTGTGTGATAATTAAAAGTAAGTGGAGGATCCTGAGTCGGTGACCTTCCTTCTCTTGTCCTCACTTGTCTGCAGTAGCATCCCAATGGTCGTGGTCTGGGAGCTGCCGTCCAGAGCCGGGAGACCATCTCATCCTGTCTGACTGCAGTCAAGAGCACGTTCTGCTCTCCTCTTCCCATTCACAAAACAGTATTTTATCCCAATAGATGAGTGTATTTTATTCTGACCACCAAAATAACACCTCTAGGAAAGACCGGTAGTAGGAGAGAACAATATTTTTAAACCATAAACTAAAAATAGGAAGGAAAACACCAATTCCACTGACGTAAGCAAGGGCCCTGATGTGGGAATGGAGTCCTAGGAGGGTTTGGATCTTCATCAAGATGCAGGAGACATGGAGGCCGGTGAACTCCAACGTCAGGTCCTTGTCTCAGTTGCCAAAGAATTGAAAACACGGAGGAGGGTAAATTATGGATTATGAAGTTTATTTTGAGGAGACTTAGGATCCAGAGGAAAAGCAAGCAGGAAAACCCAAACCAAAAGTTCTCCCTCTTTCCAGCGTGGCTGGGAATCGGGAGGAGGCAAGGCGAGAATCTCCCTTACGTCTCTGGGAAGAAACTTCTGAGGAAGGGACACACACACACAATACACACACACAATACACACACACACACACACACAAACACATACACACAGCGCACACACAAACATACCATACATAACACACACACAAACACGTACACACAGCACATACACAAACATACCACACACAACATAACACAACACACATAACACATAACACACTCATAAACACAGAGAGAAAACAGGCAGGAAAGCACCCAGAACAAAGCAGGAAACCACCTAAGCCAGGCTGGGAAGGGGGAGGGGAGACCCAGAAGACCTCCCTTGCATAGGGAAAGAGGTAGCTAAGAAGCTCTAAGAGGGCTGGAGGGATGGCTTAGCAGGTTAATGAGTTTGCCTGCAAAGCCAAAGGGCCCAGGTTCCATTCCCCAGGACCCACGTTAGCCAGCTGCACAAGGGGGCACACGCAACTGGAGGTCATTTGCAGTGGCTGGAGGTCCTGTTGTGCCCATTCTCTCTCTCTCTCCCTGTCAAATAAATAATAAAAATAATTTTAAAAAAAAAAAGAAGCTGTAAGGGCCCACAAACCAAGAGGGGCCCAAGAGACTTACACTTTTGTTTTAGGCCAATGTATAGGATCAATCTGTTATGGTGAGGACCCTAGGGAAGACTACATGGGCACCAAGTAATAGGAAAGGAAGCTTTATTAGCCTGCCGGTGATTACATCCAGGACTCGGGAGCCTGAATGCAGTGCCAAGCTGTACTTCAGGGCTCCTTTTATAGGAGAAACCCATAAGATTTCACATTTTAGTTTTACAGTTCAGAAGTTCAATAATCATTATCTTACAAAACCCAGGACGTTAATTTCAGTTGCTTTTAGAAAAAGAAAAAAAAAAAAAAAAAACAGGAACCTTCCAGCATTTCCTCTCCCTGCATTTTCCTCTCCTGCAACTGTAAGCAAGCAGCAGTTAACACAGAAGCTAAAAATTGCACTTAGCAACAGCAAGAAAAACGTCTGGTCTTGTGGTGGACCATTGTGTTAAAGCAAGCCAAGCATAAAGTTCAAGTGTAGGTGAGACCATATCCTGAGGTACCAGCTAAGCCGAACTTCCTTATAGAAGTTCACAATATGGAGTTACTTGAGTCCCTCTCCAGCTTAGGCCCTTGTCACAAATCATCCAATGAGAATGAGCTTCATCAGCCGACTCTGGTGTGTAAGGGAGAGACCTGATTGGTCCATGCACTCAGTTTGACTCAGGAAGGGCCAGCCCACAGGTGTTTTAAGGGGTCCCCCCTCCCCGGAAAGGTTAAGAAAAAGGAAGCTGGGCTGGAGAGATGGCTTAGCGGTTAAGCGCTTGCCTGTGAAGTCTAAGGACTTTGGATCGAGGCTGGATTCCCCAGGACCCACGTAAGCCAGATGCACAAGGAGGTGCATGCATCTGGAGTTCGTTTGCAGTGACTGGAGGCCCTGGCATGCCCATTCTCTCCCTCTCTCTCTCTCTCTCTCTATCTGCCTCTTTCTCTCTCTGTCGCTCTCAAATAATTAAAAATAACCCAAAAAAAATTTTTTAAAGAAACAGGAAGCTGTCCCTGAAGGAAATGTTTGTAGCCATCTTGGATGAGACTGGATCAGACACGAGTTCTAGTCTTGCCAGGACAGATAAGGTGACATCCATGCTTCTTGTGGTCCAGTCCCTAGCTAACTACCTGCAGTGGGGCGGGGGTAGCTACCTTGCTCCTAATTTCTATCACTCCTAACCTGGGGGCACAAATTTAGAGTTACAATTTGGGTCCAGAATTTGTGTGGGGGTGAGGAGCTGGGGGGTGGCACTGGGAGTCCACTTTCATAGAGGAACAATGTCAGGTGAGAAAGGGAAAGGTCAAAATCGGATGTCAGGGGTCACAAGGTGGACAAGGAAGGACAGGAAGTGCAGGAAGGGGGAAGGTCAGCGACTAAGATCTAATGAGGGGGAAGAGAATGCGCAATGAGAGGAGAGCCAGGACTGTGGCGTGAGCGGATTTTGCAAGCGAAATCCAGACGATGAGGAACAAAGGATTTCCAGGTGCTAAGCAGAGCTACACAATAAAATCTGCAAGGAGGAGGAGGAGGAGAGGGGGAGGGGGGAAGAAGAGAGGGAGGGGGAAGTGAAGGAGGAGGAAGAGGAAGAGGAGAAGGCTGCAGGGGCTCAGCCCACTCTAGCTGCCAGTCCCTGAGCAGGAGAGGAATAGTACTGAAGGGGGAGGGCCAGTGAGGAGGAAATCATTGAAACCTGAGCCTTGGAGAGCCCTCACGTCACCATGAAGAGCAAGAGTGCTTGTCCCTAGCTTCATCCCAGGGTCATCTGAGGCGGGATAAAGGGAGCTCAGGGCTCCGCCCTCTTTCACACCTATGTCCATTCCAGGGGACGGCCTGGGAATCAGGATTTTAAGCAACCAGTCCTTTTTTTTTTTCCCCTTTTCTTTTCAATATTTTATTTATTTATTTGCAAGCAGAGAGAGAGATAGAAGAGAGACAGCCAGAGAGAATGTGCGCCAGGGCTTCAAGCCACTGCAAATGGACTCCAGATGCATACTTCACTTTGTGCATCTGGCTTTATGTGGGTACTGGGGAACTGAACTCTGGTCCATGGACTTGATAAGCATAGTATATACATTTAGCCAGATAGCAGCAGACGTTACACCCTAGGGCTCATGACTACCCTTGTTTTAAGTTTTCAGTATCAGGGATGTATTCCCTCCCATGGAATGAATGTTTTAAGGTAATATGTGTATATACATATAAATGTGTGTATGTGTATTATATGATATATATGTCCAGTTTTCTATGTGACACTCAGATATGCTGATGCCAACATGAGCTCATCTTTAAGTGTTATTTGTTTGAGTTGACCTACAAAAATTGGGCTGGGGAGATGGCTCAGCATTTAAAGGCTCTTGCTTGCAAAGCCTGATGACCCAGGTTCAGTTCCCCAGAATCCACGTAAAACCAGATGCAGAAAGTGGCACATGTGTCTGGAGTTCATTTGCAGTGACAAGAGGTCCTGCAGCACCTATACTCACTCTCTCTCTCTCTTTCTCTCCCTCCCTTTCTCTTCAAATAAATAAAAATATTTTAATAAAAGAAATCCTATTGTATGGTCTCACTCATCCCTTCAAAATGTCATGAATGTTATTTTTTATATTTTATTTATTTATTACAGAGAGAGAGAGAGAAAACAGGCATGCCAGGGCCTCTAGCCATGGCAAATGAACTTCAGATGCATGTACCACCTTGTGCATCTGGCTTATGTGGGTACTGGGAATTGAACCTGGGTCCTTAGGCTTCAGAAACAAGTGCCGCCATCTCACCAGCCTGACAAATCTCTTTACAATGCATCTTTTTATTTTAATTAATTTATTTTTTTATTAACAACTTCCATGATTGTAAACAATATCCCATGGTAATTCCCTCCCTCCCCCCACTTTCCTCTTTGGAACTCCGTTCTCCATCATATCTCCTCCCCCTTTCAATCAGTCTCTCTTTTATTTTGATGTCATGATCTTTTCCTCCTATTATGATGGTCTTATGTAGGTAGTGTCAGGCACTGTGAGGTCATAGATATCCAGGCCATTTTGTGTCTGGAGGAGCACGTTGTAAGGAGTCCTACCCTTCCTTTGACTCTTACATTCTTTCCACCACCTCTTCCACAATGGACCCTGAGCCTTGAAAGGTGTGATAGAGATATTTCAGTGCTGAGCTCTCCTCTGTCACTTCTTCCCAGCACCATGGTGTCTTCTGAGTCATCCCAAGGTCACTACCAACTGAAAAGAGAAGGTTCTCTACCAAAAGTGAGAGTAGCATTAATATATGTGTATGAACATTAAGAGAAGTGCTTACTGGGCAGTTTGATGAGCATAGTATATACATTTAGCCAGACAGCAGCAGATGTTACACCCCTAGGGCTCATGACTACCCCTGTTGTAGGTTTTCAGTATCAGGGATGTATTCCCTCCCATGGAATGAATGTTTTAAGGTAATATGTATATATACATATAAATGTGTGTATGTGTATTATATGATATATATATACATTTTTTTTCATTTCTTGTTCAGACATTCAGTAGAACAGCTTTCTGTTCTTATGTGTTGTTTCTGTAGAACAGGTTCCTAGAAGTGAGACTTGCTAGGTCATCCCAGGTCAAAGGCTGTCAGCATTTAAGATTTTGGTGATGACGCTTCTGCTAGTGGGGATGCTAGTTAGCTGTGCTCAGCATCTATTTGGCTGTGTCAGGCATTGTAAGGACATTGCATTTACCATCTCACTTAGTCTCTCAACAGCCCTCTGAGGCAGATACTATCATTCTCCACGCCCTCATGCAAATAACTGAGACCTGGAGAAGTTGGCCACCTGCCTGTCCCAGCACTTCTATCCATGGGCTATCTCCAAGATTATCCTACTGGGGTTCCCATGTAGCAGCAGGGCCCATTGCCCGGCAACTGTCCCAGCAGAAGACACAGCTTTTTGTGTGTGCATGAACTGAAAGTTCCTCTAGAGTCTATGACCTTCTAAGCCATCAGCTTTTGACTCAGTTCCCAGCACCAGGCATGAATTCCCTCCAACTGAGTGGGCCTCCAATCAGAGAGCAGTCGATGCCCTCCGGTAAGTTAATGTGCCACTACGACACCCACGGGCACATCTTGACTGGCTGGTTGGTTGTGGGGCTTGCAGGATCCACCACTAGTTAACACCGTTGATGACTTTTCTCCCTCCCGGCAGCCAGCATAGTGCTTCCCAGCAAACACTGAAAGTCTACGGTGCCTCTCAGATTGCTTCACACCCTTTGAAGATGGCCACCTGGGGCCGCCGTTGCCTCTGCCCTCTTTCTAACCACTGTTCCTCTCACCTGGACCAAGGTTTCTCTCTGGCTCCTGCTGCAAGACTCCCCAGTTACATCCCATCTCTGGTCGGTCCCGGTCACCTGCAAGCCAAACTCCTGGCTCCTGGGTCACTCCTGAACACTATCCTGCCAGCCCGTTCAAGTCCATGTCCCTTACTGTCCCCTTCGCCTTTTAAAACCATGCCCGTGCACTTTCGTATAGTTCGGCCTCTATCTGGAAGGTTTTTCCAATTTGCCGGGCAAATTCCTACTGATCCAGTTAAAACTAGCCCTTTCATAGCCAGGACTAAATTAGAAATACTAAGATGTTGCTGGCAATGGTGAAATTGTAAGCAATATATATATATATGTATATATATATATATATATATATATATATATACATACATATATATATATATATACATATATATATATATATTGTCTGTTTATTTTTATTTATTTGAGAGTGACAGAGAGAGAGAGAGAGAGAGAGAGAATGAAGCAGAGAGCAAGAGAGAGAATGGGCATGCCAGGGCTTCCAGCCACTGCAAACGAACTCCAGACGCGTGCGCCCCCTTGTGCATCTGGCTAACATGGGTCCTGGGGAAATGAGCCTCGAACCCGGGTCCTTAGGCTTCACAGGCAAGCGCTTAACCGCCAAGCCATCTCTCCAGCCCTATATATATATATATATATATATATATATATATATATATATATATATATATATTTTGTACTCTCTAAATACTTTGCAATGAGTAAAGCTATTACTTTCATCATTAGGAAAGACGACTTCAAATTTTTTTTTTAGCATTTTTCAACTGAAATGTCTTCGTTTGTATTTATTAATTAGTGCCTTAGGGCCCTGTCCTGGATAATTCTAAATTACTCCCTAAGAGGAATGTGGGCTTCAAATTTAGCTCCTATCTAGATCAAAGCAGGCAGCTTTTTCCTCTGCTAATGTTTTCGTGAGGTCTGACACGTCAGTGATGCATGGCAGGTGGCCGCTGCGAGCACTAATTAATCAACAACAAAACACTCACACATTGGCTGACTTCTAAAGACTCAATTCCTCATGACTCCAAAAGAAAAAAAGTCCTTACTCACTCCCCACTCCCAACACATCCACACGGGTAGGGATAGTGTAGAGAAGCCCCACCACGGCGCGTAAGACCTGGCTGAAGAAAGAGGCAGGCAGGACTGAACAAAGCACAGTTTATCAGGGGCTTCTGAGAAGAAGGGCGTCCTGGATGGCAAGCAGAAAGACAAGGTGGATCCCTACATTTACTAAACTACAAAAGTGGTCCACAGCCGGGCGTGGTGGCGCACGCCTTTAATCCCAGCACTTGGGAGGCAGAGGTAGGAGGATCGCTGTGAGTTCGAGGCCACCCTGAGACTCCATAGTGAATTCCAGGTCAGCCTGGGCTAGACTGAGACACTACTTCGAAATACAAAACAAAAAAAAAAGTGTCCACAGCCAAGTGGAAAGCAGCAAGGGTCTTTTTCAAAACCATTAGCAAATTCAGCTGCAGTTACGGGACACACGAGACACCAGTGGCCAACCACAGCATTCTCCACTTACTACCTCCAGACTTCGTTCATCCTAGGGTCTGGGATCCATTCCAGAGTAGATGGTTATAGTCATGCTATGACAGATCCCTACAGATGAGCGTGGCCCTTTGATAAGCCCCTACGTGTGGTAAGTTCAGCACACCTCCAATCCTTGGTAACTATGACCGCAGCTGCTGTACCTCTGACTCAGTGATGGCTCTGTGTCTCAGTCCCAAGTGCCAGGAAGCCCAGCTTGAGAGAAGAGGCACCGGACTCTGTTCTGCTCTTCGATGTGAAGTTCTGTCCAGTTACAGACTATGGGAGAGGCAGTCTCGAGAATTTATTCAGGACCTAGGCAATGTCTGGCCCCTGGTAGACTGTGGAAGTAAGGTTTCAGAGAAGCATCTTTTCTCCTTGCCAGGTGCTCATCCTGGTACCTGGGCATCAGCTATCTACTGCTGCATAGCCAGCTTCTGCCACCATTATGCCCCACAACAGAGTCATTACTTCTCTCAACCCGACTCTGTGGGTTGGCCAAGCTTGTCTCTCCTGCTTCCATCTGGGCTCGTGCCAGTGCTGAAAGGCCTGAGATGGCTTCAGGCCATCTGGCCCGGTAGTTGGAGCAGGCTGTTGACTGGGTCACCTTACAGTCCTCCATGTGGCCGCTCATTTTCTAAAAAGGCTAGACCTCACCATCCCGACCATTTATCACACATCAGCTTGTGTCGCAGATGCCCTGATGTCCAAATGAAATCACGTTGGCCAAACCCAGGATGAGGGAAGAAGAAGCTTTAGAGCTCACTTTTTCTGTTATTTTTTAAAAAAATTATATTTACTAATATTATTATTATTATTTTGATTTTCTGAGGTAGGGTCTCACTCTAGCCCAGGTTTAATTTTTCTTTTTGGAGGTAGTGTTTCACTCTAGCCCAGGCTGACCTGAAATTCACTATGTAGTCCCAGGGTGGCCTCAAACTCGTGGTGATCTCCTACCTCTGCCTCCGGAGTGCTGGAATTAAAGACGCCCCACTCCTAGGGCTCACTTCTTGATAGAAACAGACCCAGAGCCTCAAGAATGCCAGGCAAGGGCTGGAGAGATGGCTTAGTGGTTAAGCGCTTGCCTGTGAAGCCTAAGGACCCCGGTTCGAGGCTCGATTCTCCAGGACCCACATTAGCCAGATGCACAAGGGGGCGCACGCGTCTGGAGTTCGTTTGCAGTGGCTGGAAACCCTGGCGTGCCCATTCTCTCTCTCTCTGTCTCTATCTGCCTCTTCCTCTCTCTGTCACTCTCAAATAAATAAATAAAAATGAACAACAAAAAAATTAAAAAAAAAAAAAGAATGCCAGGCAAGGGCTCTACTGTTGAGCCATCTGCCTGCCCTCGGCGCAGTGATAAAGGACCGTGGTCTCTTTTAGAGAACTTACCTCTTTATGCCTTTCATAACATCATCAGCATGCAATGACGCTCTCTCCCAGCAGCCTCCAGGAGAGATTCCAATGATCTCTTTTAATGCACTGAGTCCCAATCTCTTCTCCACTTCACGACCCTGGACTTGACTCATAGCTCCCAGCATCTAGATGTTCTCCACTCACTGCCACACCCTCCCAAAGGAGCTGGTCACCGTCTTCTCTCTAGAAGGAATCCCTTGCATCCAACGAATGAAACAGACCTATCAGAACGGTGTCAACCAGAACAAAGCTGGCTTCTGACCCAGGTTCCTTGTCCTGGAAAACAACAAAGTCGCTGTGAACTTGGGCAAATCACTCACCTCAGGAAGCTTCGATGTTCTCATCTGCCCCGTGGCACTAATAATAGAGCCGGTCCCATAAGGCATCACGTACAATGCCAGCTCAGCATAGCACCTGGCACTCAGTATTCATGAGTTGCCCTCTCACTTGGGGCTACTCAAAGAATAGCACTCAGGACTCGTGATTGATTTGGTGAGGTCACCCCAGAAAACGTGGTGAGAAGAGTGGGAGGAAGAAAAATCTAGAAAAAAGGCTTCTCTTTATTCTACAATCCAAAGGCTGTGTCTTCAGCACAAGGGGTTTTCCATCTAGTCCTATCAGGCGACCAACAGCAGTGGCGATAGTGGTATGGTGTGGCGGTGGGGGGGGGGGGGACGGGTAACTCATGGCCAACTTCTACCCTGGAGATTTGTACTCAACAGTCTTACAGCTCTCGGGGTACCTTTTGGTATGGTACCTTTGTTCAACTTCTTCAACTGCTGCATCTAACATATTTTCCCAAATCTGTAAAGCATTCAAGGGTTAGCATTATATAACGAAGGCTTTCCATAGAGGATGAGCAATGTCACGATGTTTCTCCCTCAGCATCCACTTGAAGCTTCCTGAGTCTTTTTTTTTTTTTAACTTTTTGTTTATTTTTATTTATTTATTTGAGAGCGACAGTCAGAGAGAGAAAGAGAGAGAGAATGTGCACGCCAGGGCCTCCAACCACTGCAAACGAACTCCAGATGTGTGTGCCCCCTTGTGCATCTGGCTAACGTGGGTCCTGGGGAATCAAGCCTCAAACCGGGGTCCATAGGCTTCACAGGCAAGCGCTTAACCACTAAGCCATCTCTCCAGCCCCGAGTCATTTTTTCAAATTAAAATATTTTACTTATTTGCATGGAGGGAGAAAAAGAATATGGGCACCCCAGGGTCTCTTGCCATTGCACATGAATTCCAGACATATGATCCACTTTTGTGCATCTGGCTTTATATGGGTACTGGGGGATTGAACCCCAGCTGTTAGGCTTTGCAAGCAAGCCCCTTTAACTATTGAGCAAACTCCCCAGTCCAAACTTCCTAATTCTTACTCGCACCTTTCCCCATTCCGGGAAGGAACACAGGATCAGAGGCAGTTTGTGGAAGGAAAAGGATTCCTTAGCTTACAGCCTCAAGGGGAAGGACCAGTGTGGTGGAGCAAGCACAGAAAGAACAGGGAGCAGACATCTTGTCTCATCATCTGGATAGAAGTCATCTAAGCACTGTGCTTGGAGCTAGGCTCTCTTAACCCCCCCGCAACATTCCTCCTCCAGCAAGGCTTCACCTCCCATACTGCCATCAGCTGGGGACAAGGTATTCAAGGCACTTAAGCCTATGGGGGACATCTGACTCAAACCACCACAGCGTGTCACGTTTTCTTTTGTAGTTGTATGGATTAAATCTAGGACCTCAGGCATCCAATTAAACACTTTTAAGTTTTATTAAAAAAAAAAAAAAGACAGTAGGCTTGAGCCCATGCGCTAAAGCCATGGAACGCTGCACATGTGTATAATGTGGCCCAGACTCTTTGAACTCACCTCTGTATCTAAGTCCTGGTTCTGGTGCTAGCTGAGCGACTACTTGGAGAAGGCTCGTGCTTCTCATAGGCAAAGTAAAATAATCAGAGATCGTGCCCAGGTTGGACAGCTCTGGGGAGATGAGTTTCTACAACTCATGAGGAAAGCTTCCCACAGAGCCTGGCACACAGCCACGGTGGGTAACCAACTGCTCTTGGATTGGCTAACAGAGCCTCTCAGCGGAACGGAACCCATAGCTGGAGCTGGGAAACAAGTCAGAACCATATCCAGATAACGAGTTCGCTCTCCAATATCAAGCTCCCACCATTCTTGGGCTACAAAAGGCCCTACACCTATTAAATTCTCTCTAAACTAATAATGGATATGTATTTATCCTGTGCGGACTTCACTCTCCATTGGAGAATGTGCTTCTTTTTTTCAGATGGACGCAGAACCTGAGGAGAGAATCAGCCCAGCGTACCTCACCAGGGCTCCAGCTGAAATCATAGAGTAACTTGGGGAAATGAGCAAGAGTGCTGCTTTCTTGGTGAACCTGGTACCAGCACAAGGGTGAAGGAGACAGACACAGAGGACACTCAACTCCTACCAAACCAGAGATCCAGAGACACAGAGGCTCCCAAGACCTCATCACTGAGGTAGACCTAAAACAAACCCAACGTGGCTCAGGGAAATTCGCAGAAGAGGGGCTGGAAAGATTGTTAGAGCTACAAGTTGGGACGTTAAGCACAGAGACATTGCCTCTTCCCCATAACTGATGGCTACCCCTACAATACACAACCGACAATCCCCATGGGGATAACTTGCATCTCCAATGAGGAGGGTCCCTTTGGAAAGAGGGGGGGCACAGGGATGAGGGTAAGGATGGTACCAACATGTGCTGTTTACACACTGAATATGTACATAATTAATAAAGGAAAAATGTGAGCCATGATTTCCTTTCTCAGGCAGGAACACCACCCAATTTGAGCCTGAATGATGGAGTCAGTGTTAGGAAAAGCAAGGGCTTGATTCTTCGGGTAAGAACAATAATTGAAAATATAATATATATATATATATCCCCAGGGAATTTGGACCAGGTTTTGAAAAAAACAAATGGGTGGTGGGAGAGAGAATTAGTTGGCTTCTGAGGAAAGGGGACTTGAGAAATGTCTGCATCTGTGTTCCACTTATCCTGAATTTTTATTTAATTATACATGGAAGTTAGACTCAAAGGAGACCAATTTGCATAATAAAGGAGATGATTGAATTCAATGCGGTGCAATCCTTACCTTTCAGAATGCCAGTCCCTTTGTTCTCCTTCCTAATCATTTCTGGTGATTTTTTAAAAGGCTAAAAAATGTGCACAAGGAGATATCAATTCAAGAAGGGGGAAGAAAAAACCAGTCACGGACATCAAAGGGGTTAATTCGAATTGTGGGCAGGCAGCCTTTCTTCTTAGTCTCCCTGTGAAGGGCAGCTGAAGAGAAAAGTCACTCATTTCTCACGTCCCTTTTCTTTTTCTTTCTTTATCCCCATGCTCATGAGGGGGTTTCATTAAAGTGTAATGTTCGAACTTTCCGAATCCACATTTTTTTTTTTTAAAAAAAAGCAAAACAAATTGTAAAGCATTCAACAAATGCAGGCAAAATAATTTAGATGAATTTCAGTTTCAGGGTTAGGAGCAGTTGGAGATGGAGAAATGTACTGATTGAGGACGACCCAGAGATGGTAATCTTCTCTCAGTCCTTCATATTGTGAATGGAAAACACACACACACACACACACATACACACACCCCTACATCTGTGTTAAAGATTCTACAGAAATGATGGACTAGAGCTCTATGATTATGGAAAGTCACAGATACAGGGCCAAACGATTTGAGGCTGCCTTGAGTCCCCTTAATTCATTCTTAGTCTGCGCCTGACCTGACATTACTTCAACTAGCAGATGAAACTTTCTTTTTATTTATTTGCACAGGTGCATGTTGGCGCGCACACGCGTGCGCACACACACACACACACACACACACGTGCACGCACACACCAGGATCTCTTGCTGCTGCCAACAAACTTCCACCCAGTTTTACGTGGGTGGCTGGGGAATGGAACCCAGGCTGACAGGCTTTGCAAGCACAAAGCTTTAACTGTTGGACCACCTCCCCAGTCCCAGATAAGATTTTTAAGATGTATTAGCAGGGCTGGAGAGATGAGTTAGCGGTTAAGGTGCTTGCCTGTGAAGCCGAAGGACCCAGGTTCAACTCCTGAGTTCCCATGTAAGACAGATGCACAAGGTGGTGCATGTGTCTGGAGTCATTTGCAATGGCTGGAGGCCCTGGCGTGCCCATTCTCTCTATCTGCCTCTTAATCTCTCTCTCTCTTTCTCCCTCTCTCTCTCAAATAAATAAAATATTTTTTTTAAAAAAATGTGTTAATAGACCACTAGCTTTCACCAAGCCAAAAGCTAATAATGTTATCAAAGACTTTCCCTTGCTTTGCTGTCATGCTCCTGATGTTCCCACCAATGTACTTGAAAAAAAAAAAGCATTGGTTAATGACTTTCTTCTGTTCTGTGACTATAACAGTTCATGTAGCCGGGTGTGGTGGCGCACGCCTTTAATCCCAGCACTCAGGAGACAGAGGTAGGAGGATCGCTGTGAGTTCGAGGCCACCCTGAAACTACATAGTGAATTCCAGGTCAGCCTGGGCCAGAGTGAGACCCTACCTCGAAAAACACCAAAAAAAAAAAAAAAGTTCATGTAATGTTTCACCTCCAGAACATATTGTTTGTAGCAACCTGAATCTGTGTGCCTGGGACATGGTTACTCAGAATAAATGATGTCTCATTCTTTTTTTTTTTTTTTTTTTTTTTTTTTTTTTTTTTTTTTTTTTTTTGGTTTTTCGAGGTAAGGTCTCACTCTAGCTCAGGCTGACCTGGAATTCACTATGGAGTCTCAGGGTGGACTCGAACTCATGGCGATCCTCCTACCTATGCCTCCTGAGTGCTGGGATTAAATGAGTGCGCCACCACGCCCGGCTCATTCTTTTTTTTTTTATTGACGATTTCCATGATTGTAAACAATATCCCATGGTAATTCCCTCCCTCCTCCCACTTTCCCCTTTGAAACTCCACTCTCCATCATATCTCCTCCCCCCTCAATCAGGCTCTCTCTCATTTTGATGTTGTGATCTTTTCCTCCTATTATGATGGTCTTGTGTACGTAGTATCAGGCACTGTGAGGTCATGGATATCCAGGCCATTTTGTGTCTGGAGGAGCTCATTGAAGGAGTTCTACCCTTCCTTCAGCTCTTACATTCTTTCCATCACCTCTTCCGCAACGGACCCTGAGCCTTGGAAGGTGTGATAGAAATATTTCAGTGCTGAGCTCTCTTCTGTCATATCTTCTCAGCATCATAGTGCCTTCTGAGTCATCCCAAGGTCATTGCCATTTGAAAAAAGAAGGTTCTCTAACCAAAAGTGAGAGTAGCATTAATATA
Organism: Dipus sagitta; assembly: GCA_036346955.1. NCBI lineage: Eukaryota > Metazoa > Chordata > Mammalia > Rodentia > Dipodidae > Dipus > Dipus sagitta. The sequence goes on along the minus strand of CM070777.1, from coordinate 41,445,563 downwards.
TGTGTATGAACATTAAGAGAAGAGCTTACTGGGCACTTTGGTGAGCATAGTATATACACTTAGCCAGACAGCAGCATATGTTACACTCCTAGGGCTCAGGAGTTGTAGGTTTTCACTATCAGGGATGTATTCCCTCCCATGAAGTGGGCCTCCAGTCAAATTAGAGGGCAGTTGGTTTCCCCCATAACAGACATACCACTATTGCACCTGTTGGCTCATTTGGCCTGGCTGGCCAAATATAAGGCTTGCCGTGTCCACTGTTGGGTATCTTCATGGGTGATCTCTCTCTCTCTCTCCCATTGAACTGCATGCATCGTGGCCTTTTCCAGCTTTCTGTCAACTGGTCTACATGGAGGAGGTTATCAGCCCAGCTCCAGCAGGATTTCTCAGTCACCTTGCAGCCCAAGTATATGGAATCTTTAGCAGTAGGGCCTTACCATCTATTCCTGGTGGGAAGTCAAGAGCCTCAGCAATGGCCTGTAATGTTTTGGGGGCATCAGTGATCTCCCTGGCCAACAACTCACTGGAAGGTGTCCCATCGCTGGCACTGAAAGTTTTCTAGTAACAATCTATGGCTTCTGTGTGTTCCATTGTCCAAAAAAGTAGGTTTCCATATAAGTTATTTATATCCTCTTAGTTTTGATTAGCCCTCCCTCCACCCTTCCTTTACTCAATCTCTTCCCCTGAGCTCACTTAGGCCTTTTCATCCCCATTAATCTGTTCTTCTACTTACATATGTACAATACCATCCTACGAAGTCCCCCCTCCCTCCCTTTCTATTCCCTTTATATCTCCTTTCTAGCTTACTGGCCTCTGCCTGAGTTTTATTCCTACTCACACAGACCATTTTGAGGTGAGAACTGTTTTGCATCCACAGTTTGGGTACCTGAATGTGGTACCTTAAAGATGATCCATGTTTACTGGGTACGAACATGGTCGTATGCACCCAGCTGTCCATGCTGTTCTTCAGAGGTTGCTGCTGTTGAGTTCCTCCTGGGGCCTGGGAGCCACTTTGGACAGGGACACATTGGTTCGTTCTGAGCTGGTCACTGCACATCCTCTTGCTTTCTTTCAGAGCACTCTTGTCAGGGTATTCATGCACTTCTGCTTATTTTCAGAGCCCTTGTTTATTTTCTAGCGTTCTCCCTTTTGCTCCTTCCACTCCTCCAATACCTAATTCTGCATTTCTGTTTCTTCTGCTGATTGCAACCTTAGTCCTTCAATTCAGTGCTCCTGTGAGTGCTTGATCACAAAGACAACAAAGATAAGAGGCACTTGTTTTCTCCTCTAGCCCAACAGGGTGGAGATGTCAGGAGACCTTGGGTATTCACTCAAGGAATCTCTATGTAAGGAGCTGTAAATTTCCTACCTTGTTCCTACTAAGAGTACAGCACTCTGAATTAATGTTAGTGCTTTTATGTGCATTTTTGTGTGTGTGTGTCTGAAACAGTATGAGCTGAACCTCAATCTGCCCATAGAATTTCTGAAAAGAACTGAGTGGTTAACCTGTGGCTGCTTCAATTTTGCATTCTTTAACTTAGCCCACGATAAAATTAACACTCTTGGGATGACTAATTTGAAATGTGAGCAGATGTATGTATGTGTACATGGGCTGGATAGATGGATTAGTGGTTAAGGCACTTGCCTGAAAATCCAAAGGACTCAGGTTCGACTCCCCAAGACACACATAAGCCAGATACGCAAAGGGGCGCATGCATCTGGAGTTCATTTGGGGTGGCTGGAGGCCCTGGTGTGCCCATTTTCTCTCTCTTTCTCTACCTGCCTATTTCTGTATCTCTCTCTCTCTCTCTCTCAAATTGATAAATTAAATAAATAAATAAAAATAAAATATTAAAAAACAAAAGATGTATGTATATATGTATGTGAATATATATATATATATATATATGTATATGTATATATATATATGAATGTAAACATTTTTAGAATGATATTTTTAGTTTGCAATTATAGACCTAATGTCTAGGGGCTATTGCTTACTGCTTGAGGGGACAAGTGGCCCCACAATGCAGTTTCACTCTCCTTCCTTTCGGGGCTGGTCTATTCTATGACACTTGGCTGTTTTGCAGTCTAAAGTAACTACAAGACTGAGATAGAGTTTGTCTTATACTGGGAGCACTGAAGGAGGTGAACTAATTTAGGTAGACATTCCTTAAATGATTAACATGCTTATTTCTGACGTAAGCAGGTGACCCAAAGTCAGGAGAAAAGACAAGAGGCAGAAATAAAAAGTACACAAATAGGAAAGGAAGGAGTTAAACTATCCTTATTTATAGATGCTATGATTCTATATATAATAGACTCTAAAGACTACCAAAAAAATTCCTTGAGCCGATAAACACCTTCAACAAAGTGACAGGATATAAAACTAACATATAGAGAGATGTGGCTTTCTTATGTGCCAATGATAAACATCCAAAGAAAGAAGTCAGGAAAATAATCTCATTCACAATAGCCTTAACAAATAAACCTTGTAATAAACCTCACCAAAGAAGTGACGGACCTATACAATGGAAAGTTTAAAAACACCTGAAGAAACTGAAGAAGATATAGCAGATGGGAAAGACCTTCCACGTTCATGGATTTGAAAAATCAATATTGTGAAAATGGCCATCCTATCAAAAGCAATTTACAAATCCAGTGCAATCCCAATTGAATTCCAGCACCATTCTTCACAGAAATAGAAAAAAAAAATAGTCCTAAAACTCACATGGAAACACAAAAGATATCACAGAGTGAAAACAATCCTGAACAAAAGAACAGTACTGGAAGTGTCGCCATAACTGATTTCAAGCTATACTATAGAGCTATAGTAACAAAAACAGCATGGGAACTGGACAGATGGTTCAGTGGTTTAGGCACTTGCTTGCAAAGTTCAATTCAGTCAGCATTCAATTCCCTAGTACCCACGTAAAGCCAGCTGCACAGAGTGGCACATGCATCTGGAGTTTGTTTGCAGTGGCTGGAGGCCCTGGTGTTCTCCTTCTCTCCCTCTCTTTCTGCCTCTCTGCCCACCCTCTCCCTCTGTCTGCCTACAAATAAACAAATTAAAAAAATAACCAGCTTGGTACTGGCACAAAACAGATACATAGATCAATAGAATTGACTAGATAAATCTGGAAACCAGTCCATGCAACTATAAGCACCCGATTTTTTGATAAAGATGTAAAAAATACACATTGAAGAAAAGAGAACATCTTCAACAAATTTTGCTGTGAAAATTGGATGTCTACAGGTTAAAGAGTAAATCTAGATTGTTATCTCGTGCCCTGCACAAAAATCAATCACAAATGGACCAAGGACCTCGTTGTAAGACCTGGAACTGTGAAACGACTAAAGTAAAAATTAGGGCTTACACTACAATATATAAGCATAGATATGGAACTACTGAATGGGACTCCAGTCACTCAGGAAATAAGGCCAACAACCTACAAATGGGACTTACGTGAGTTAAAAATGTGAGTTAAAAACCTTTTGACAGAAAAGGAAGCTGTCAGAGTGAAGAAGCCTATAGGATGGGAGAACACGTTTGCTAGGCATATAGCTGACACAGAATTGATATGTAGACTTAGCCGGGCGTGGTAACACAACCTTTAATCCCAGCACTTGGGAGGCAGAGGTAGGAGGGTCGCTGTGAGTTTGAGGCCATCCTGAGACTACATAGTGAATTCTAGGTCAGCTTGGGCTAGTGTGAAACCCTACCTTGAAAAACCAAAAAAAAAAAAAAAAAAAAAAAAAAAAAAAAAAAAACCAAAAGAATTAATACCTAGAGTACACAAACAATTCAGAAAACTAAACAAGAAAACAAACAGCCTAACCAAAAAGGGGGCTATGGAACCAAATGTAGAATTCTCAATAAGAAACACAAATGGCTAATAAGCAGTTTTAAAAGTGTTCACCATCCTTAGCCATCAGGGCGATGAGAGTGAAAACTATTTTAAGAGTCCATGTCACCAGAGTCAGAAGAGCCACCATAAAGAGTGCAAATGACAATAAATGTTAGTGCAGATGTGGGGAAAGGAAGCCTTTTTTTTTTAAATTTTATTTTATTATTATTTTTTTTAACAGTCAGTTTGGTACCATTATTAGGCTCATCCATGACCTACCCCCTCCTCTTGGCCCCTCCTTGTTGAGGTATACGGGTCATGCATTGGGAAAGGAAGCCTTTGATTTACTGTTGGTAAGAGTGAGGTCACAACGGAGCATTGAGATGATACTTAAGCACTGAGATATGACAGTGGGACATTATGATGTAACGGTGGAGCTCTGTAATGTGACAGTCGATCATTATGATGTAATGGTGGAGCTCTGTAATGTGACAGTCGGTCATTATGATGTAATGGTGGAGCTCTGTAATGTGACAGTCGGTCATTATGATGTAATGGTGGAGCTCTGTAATGTGACAGTCGGTCATTATAATGTAACGGTGGAGCTCTGTAATGTGACAGTCGGTCATTATGACGTAACGGTGGAGCTCTGTAATGTGACAGTCGGTCATTATGACGTAACGGTGGAGCTCTGTAATGTGACAGTCGGTCATTATGACGTAATGGTGGAGCTCTGTAATGTGGCAGCAGGACATTATGACGTAACGGTGGAGCTTGACACATCACACCTGCCCCACTGTCATATCATAACACTCCGCTTGTTTTATCACAACACTCATCGGTCACATCACAGCGCTCCACTATGGCATCTGTGAGAGAAAGGTCATCAAAAGTCCTCCCCTGCATGCTGAACAGCTGACCTGCCAGGAAAAGATGTGCCCACTGGTGCAATAGTGGCGTGACTGCTACGGGGTAACCAAAAGCTTTCTGACTGGAGTTGAGGCCCGCTTCACAGGGGTGTAGTCTTGCCTGCTACTGTAAACCTGGTCAAAAGCTCCTGGCTTGGAAGGCCATAGGCCCTATGGTGTGTGTGTCGGGGGGGGGGGGGAACCTACTACTGTTGCTATGCTAAATGGACAGGTTGTCAAACTGTCTGCTAAATATTTATGTTTATACCCATAGGTGAGTACTGCTTTTAGCCTTAATCACAGGGTTCTTTTGTTTGCTTGTGCATGCACATACCATCAAACCCACCCACCCACCCACACACACACAAACACACAAATGAATTGGCCAGAGTTTGAGGACACCCTGAAACTACATAATGAATTCCAGGTCAGCCTGGGCTAGAGCAAGACCTTACCTTGAATAAAACCACAAAAGAAGTAAATTGGACATTATCAAAATGAAATTATAAATTTGCTTAGCATAGTGGCTCATGCTCATTATCCCAGCACTTAGGAGGAGGAGGAGGCAGAAGGCTTAAGAGTGCAAAGCCAGCCTGAATTTCATAACAAGACCCTACCTCAAAAACCCAAGGACTGGATAGGTGACATGTACAAGGTTCCATCACCAACCCTGGCAAAATAGAAAAATTTAAAAAATGTTCTGCTTCAAAGTGCACTCTCAATCAAGAGGAATGGTCACTCTAAAGAACACGAGATGTTGGCAAGTCATGTATCTGATAAGTGGCCTGCATCGAGAGTATCAGACAATGGCCCAGAACTCAATGAGAAAAAGACAAGTGATCCAATTAAAAATGGACTTGCACAGACATTTCTCTGACACACAAAGAGCCAATCAGTACATGAAAGGAAAAAAAAAAAAACTCAACATTATCGGTCAGTAGAGAAATGACAATAAAAATCATTTTTGAGGATGGCTAGAACAAACTCAAAACATGAACAAGAGAGAGGATCAGCAAAGGTGTGGAAACTTGGAGCGCCCAGATTGTTGGTTGGAATGTACAAAATGAAGCTGATTTGGAAGATAAGTTCCTCAAAAAAATTAATTATAGCCAGGCGTGGTGGCACATGCCTTTAATGCCAGCACTCAGGAGGCACAGGAAGGAGGATCACCATGAGTTCAAGGCCACCCTGAGACTACAGAGTGAATCCAGGTCAGCCTGAGCTAGAGTGAGACCCTACCTCAAAAAACCAAAAGACAAAAAAAAGTTAATTATAGTGTCACCACATCGCCCAGCAATTCACTCTTTGAATTATACCAAGGAGAACTGAAAACATCTATATAGACAGAAACCTGAGTCCAAAGGTTTATAGCAGCATGATTCATAATGGTCAAATGTCCGTCAAGTGGTGGATGGATAAACAGGATGCTGTATCTAGAACGCAGAAGCCGGGGAGCTGCCTAGCTCTCGCTCTCCGTGTGTCCACCATCACCATCCCAGGGCAGTTAGGCTCCTGGATTGAAGCTATATGGTTGTCCAACTGTCTGAACTTGTTGCCCTCCCCCCCCCCATACACACTCAGCATACAGTTTCCCTTCTGAAATATAAGCTGTATGCTGTCCCATATGGACATAAATCCCCTCCAGCCTCCTCATTAGAGTTGGACTCAGATTCAGTCTTCAGTGGCTTACAATGGCCCCGCCCTGACCTCCCCATATCATTGCGCTGCAAACACACTGGACTTCTCTCCAGTCTTCAAGCTACTGCTCTTGCTCCCTCCCTTCTTGGAACCTTTCGTTTGCTGTTCTCTCTGCTGAAGTTGTTGACCCCACAGGTCCTGTGAGCTCCCCTCCTCAGTCAGTCCTTGGCTACAGTATCTCTTCCTCCTAGAAGCCACCTGCCCAGGTTCCTGCATTAGGAGCTCTGTGGGTCCTCCCGGGCTCTTCTCCCTGTCTGCCTCCCTCACAGCCCCATCAAGGCCTGGGCTCACCTTGTACACCTGCCCAAGCCCATCATCTGGATACTGACATGAGGTTTAAGTTGAAATGGAGGGCAAGACATAGATAGAGCTAAGCAGTCTTGGTGCAGGTGAGGCCCCGCCCATCATTAACCCATCTTTATCTCAGTTCCAAGTCTCTCCTGCAAGGTGATCTGAAAAGTTGTCAGAACTATGTGACATCTGTTTCTTGGAAAATTCCCCCTTGTGCTGGGGCACCATGGACCCAGTCTTCTTTTTCTTTCTGCTGCATGAGAAATCCCAGGGAAATTCCAATCTTGGGATCCACTGTCCCAGTGGTGTGTGTGGTGGTTTGATTCAGGTGTCCCCCATGAACTTAGGTGTTCTGGATGCTAGGTTCCCAGCTGATGGGGATTTGGGATTAACACCTCCTGGAGGTACCGTATTGTTGGGGGTGGACTTATGGGTGTTATAGCCAGTTTCCCCATGCCAGTGTTCCTGTTGTCCACCTTATGTTGGCCAGGAGTTGATGTCCACCCTCTGCTCATGCCATCATTTTCCCCTTCCATCATAGAGCTTCCCCCTTGAGCCTGTAAGCCAAAATAAACCTCTTTTTGTCCCACGAGCTGCTCTTGGTTGGGTGATTTCTACCAGCAATGTGAACCTGACTGCAACAGTGTGATAGCTGAAGGAAGTTGTTTTTTTGAATTTTTATTTATTTATTTGAGAGTGACAGAGAGAGAAAGAGGCAGAGAGAGAGAATGGGCATGCCAGGGCCTCCAGCCACTGAAAATGAACACCTTGTACATCTGGCTTACATGGGTCCCGGGGAATAGAGCCTTGAACCGGGGTCCTTAGGCTTCACAGGCAAGCACCAGGACTGTTTCAAGACCACCTGTGGGGGTTGGGAGGAGAGGAGGGACATACAGGCAAAATGATGACATCTTTCCTTATGAAATGAAATGTCCAGGTTGGGGTCGAGGGGCAATTTGTGGCCTGAAGGGAAGACTTGTATACAAGCTTGCCATGGGGAAGGGTGACTTTAGGTACTGTGACCCAGGACAACTGAGTGAGCCAACCACTTGAGGACACCATGTATGTCTCACAAGTCACAAGTCCCTGACAGAAGTGGACAAGGCACGACGTATCTGAGTCATAAGTTGCCCCACTCTTACGTTACCACTTCTATGTCCTGGCATTGTCAGAGTCCCAGAGCTCTCTACCCATCCCTTCCTCTCTCTCTCCCCTACCACCTAACCATGCTAGGCCTGGCTATAGGAGATGGCTTCTTGGTATGATAATTGAGGATACCTCTGAGTTAAGAGAAGGGAAGGCCACCTTCACCCAGCCGCTACCTCTGAACGTCTGCATACCATCCAAGGTCCCTCCCTCCCAGAACAGACTCTCTCCTCTGTCCATGAAACTCTCTACCTGGTCCTCAATCACTCCCTTTGGGCTCCCCTGCTCCAGGTACATGCACACTACTTTCTTCCCTCTTTATTATTATTATTATCATCATTTTTGTTTTGTTGAGGTAGGGTCTCATTCCAGCCCAGGCTGACCTGGAATTCACTATAGAGTCTCAGGGTGGCCTTGAACTCACAGCAATCCTCCTACCTCTGCCTCCCGAGTGCTGGGATTAAAGGCATATGCCACCATGATCAGCTATCTTTATCATTTTTTATAAATATTTTAAATTATTTATTTGAGTGAGAAAAACACATACACACATATATATGTATATATGTATATAGATATATGTATATATGTATACACACACACACACACATATATAATACAGAGAGAGAGAGAATGAGCACTCCAGGGTCTCTAGCCACTGCAAAAAAAAAAAAAACAACTCCAGACACATGTTCCACCTTGTATGTCTGGCTTACATGGGTCCTTTGGCTTTGCTGATAAGTGCCTTAACTGTCTAAGCCATCTCTCCAGCCATCTTTGCCATTTATTTATTTATTTTTATTTAGTTATTTGACACAAAGAGAGAGAGAGAGAGAGAGTCCAGCCTCTGCAAATGAACTCCAGACACATGTGCCACCTTGTGCATCTGGCTTATGTGGGTCCTGGGGAATTGAACCTTGGTCCTTCAGCTTTGCTGGCAAGCACCTTAACCAATAAGCCATCTCTCCAGCCCTCTTTACCATTTATTTATTTATTTTACAGAAAGAGTCAAAGAAAGAGAAAGAGAGAGAGAATGGGTGTGCCAGTGTCTCCAGCCTCTGCAAATAACCTCCAGATGCATGCACCACCTTGTGCATCTGGCTTACGTGAATCCTGGGGAATTGAACCTGGGTCCTTTGGCCTTACCATCCCTCCGGACTTACTTTTTTATTTTTATTTATTTGCAAGGAGAAAGAAGGAATGAGAGAGAGGGGAAATGGTGCACCAGAGCCTCTTGCCACTGCAAATGAATTCCAGATGTATCACTCATTTTGTGCATCTGGCTTTGAATGGGTACTAGGGAATCAAACTCAGGCCATCAGGCTTTGTAAGCAAGGGCCTTTAACTTCTGAGCCATCTCTCCTGCCTCCTCTTTACCCTTTTTATTCGCTCTCTCCTTCTCTTCCTTCCCATTTTTTTCTACAATAAAGATTTTGATCTAAGAAATCACCTGTGAGTTTCATAATCTTAAGCTTCCCACACCCTGTTATGAATTATACCAGTCTATGCTGACATTGAATAAGACTCTGCTGTCCATCTTGTGATAAGTCCCTATTGCTGAAGACTCCACATACTTGGGCTGCAAGGCCACTGAGAAATCCTGCTGGAACTGAGCTGATAACCTCCTCCATGTAGACCAGCTGACAGAAAGCTGGAAGAAGCCATTTCTGCACGCAGTTCAATGGGAGAAAGAGAAATCACCTGTGAAGATACTCAACAGTGGACACTGCAAGCTTATATTTGGCCAGCCAGGCCAAATAAGCCAACGGGTGCAATAGTGGCACATCTATCATGGTGGAAACCAACTGCCCTCTAATTGGACCTGGAGGCCCACTCCATGGGAGGAATACAGTCCCTGATACTGAAAACTTAAAACAGGGGTAGTCATGAGCCCTAGGGGTATAACGTCTGCTGCTGTCTGGCTAAATGTATATACTATGCTTATCAAACTGCCCAGTAAGCATTTCTCTTAAGGTTCATACCTATATATTAATGCTACTCTCACTTTTGGTAGAGAATCTTTGCTTTTCAGATGCAGTGACCTTGGGACGACTCAGAAGGTATCATGGTGCTAGAAAGAAGTGACCTGCAGTGCTCAGTACTGCAATATCTCTATCACACCTTCCAAGGCTCAGGGTCTAATGCGGAATAGGTGGCAGAAAGAATGTAAGAGCCAAAGGAAGGGTAGGAGTCCTTACAACGTGGTCCCTCCAGACATAAAATGGCCTGGATATCCATGACCTCACAGTGCCTGACACTACCTACACAAGACCATCATAAGAGGTAGAAAAGATCATGACATCAAAATAAAAGAGAGACTGATTGAGATGGGGAGGGGATATGATGGAGAATGGAGTTTCAAAGGGGAAAGTGGGGGGAGGGAGGGTTTTACCATGGGATATTTTTTATAATCATGGAAGTGTTAATAAAAATTTGAAAAAAAAAAAGAAACTGTCCATCTTGGTCCTCTATGTGAACCCCAAATCCAACAGGCAGAACCACGGAGAGTCATGTGTAGGGCCCACACCTCAGGGCTCACATCCCTGCTGGCCATTCATTAATGGATGTTCTCATAAATTCTTCTTGCAGCCTGCCAAACACTTTGCGGTGGGTATTCCTGCCTAGGACATTGGGCTAAGATGTGGGGCTCTAAACAAGATTCTAAGAAAAATAAAAAGGAAGACGGGGGTGGGGAGGTGTGTGGAATTTCTGGAGGGGCCAGAAAGAGAGGTTGCTGTTAGCCAGGACCTGAAACCAGCTAAGCAGGAAACCGGACTGGCTCCTAGGCATGAAGTTCCAGGAACATTAGAGGAAGTGAGGTGCCTCTGTGGTTCCCAGCCTGGCTACCTACCCCAGGAAGCCCATTAGGCACTTTTCACCCTCTGACATTGGCCAAATCATCAGAACCCATATTCCTCCTGTGAGAGTTACCTTCCTGCTGAAGAACGGAGTGGACCTCCGTGTTCTCTCCTGTCTGCTGAGAAGGAAGTAAACCTGTGGCCCTAGAACGACTGAGGGTCCAAGTCTTGGGGTGTGGTAGGCCTTGGTCTCACTTCATTATCACATTCCTTCACTGTACTGCCTTAAGATAACCACTGACCTCTGAATTCTCCTCATCTCTGCTGAAAACATAAAGCGTCACCTCACAGAACCGAGGGATGACTATGTCATATATACTGAATCCAGCAGATAACTTTTAGAAGAAATTTCCAGAAAAATACTTGTTTCATTGATTTTTTTTTTTTTGCTTGTGTGTGCATGTCTAATGCAATGCAGTGTGTGTGTGTGTGTGTGTGTGTGTGTGTGTGTATGGTGTATGCACATGTATGTGCGCTTTTGGTAACCCGTATGTTTCCTGCAGCAGAAATCACTTGTCTGCAGTGACCAGAGTGGAACAGCCGGTGGCCCACACCATTGATCTTCTGCCTGGTCTTGCTTTGAGCCAGACTCTCTCTGTCTCTTTCTTTTGGTTTTGCAAGGTAGGGTCTCACTCTAGTTCAGACTGACCTGGGATTCACTCTGTAGTCTCAGGCTGGCCTCAAACTCACAGCGATCCTCCTACCTGGGCCCTCCCGAGTGCTGGGATTAAAGCTGAGCACCACCACGCCTGGCCCGACTCTGTCTTTTTACCGTGTTCGGAGCTTGCAGGGCTGGCTCCGTTGGGTCTCCGCTGGCCTGCTGGACTGGGGCTACAGGTGTGTGTGGCTGTGCATAGCTGTTTACTTGGAATATGGAGATTTGAACTCAGGCCCCCTCTGGCCCTCATGCAGGTGCAGAAAGCATGCTCAACAACCGTGCTTTCTCTCTAGCCTGAAAAATGCTTTTTTTAATGTCAGGATAAGAACTTATTTTGGGGGTAAGATACAAGAGGGAAAAAAAAAAAAAACACAACCCAAAGGGAAAGGATTTGATACGATTAAAATCTAAAATTGCTAAGTAGACATGATCAACACCACAGTGGAATAATTCATCCAAGGCCAGAGAAAACACAAAGCACCTAACAGACAGGAGATTGATAAACAGGATGTGGCAAGGGATTCCCATAACCAAGTACGGAAAGGTTGTTAACCTAAATAACAAATGAGGAATCTCCCAAAATAATGACCTTGTTTAGCAATGCACATGGCAATGAGAATACAAATGGGAAGATACACAGAGACAGAGCAAGCAATGGTTTTAACAGGTAAAACCAAAAGGGTTACCTATATCATCTTAAAACAATTACTCTCAGTTGCAGGGATCAGTCACAGAGTGCTGGCATTCCATGGCTGAACAAGCAGCTGGCTGTTGGGTAGATGTCCTTACAGAAGCATTTGTTTTTATTTATTTATTTATTATTTGAGAGAGAGAAAGCATGGGCGTGCCAGAGCCTTCAGCCGCTGCAAATGAACTCCAGGTGCATGCGCCCCCTTGTGTGCCTACATGACATTGCATGCTTGCATCACTGCATCCGGCTTACGTGGGACCTGGAGTTCTTAGGCTTTGCAGGTAAGTACCTTAACTGCTAAGTCATCTCTCCAACCCCAGAAGTATTTATTTATTTGTGTGTGTGTGTGTGTGTGTGTGTGTGTAGATATGCCAGGGCCTCTTGTTGTTACAAATGGACCCATGCACCACCTTTTGCATCCAGTTTATGTGGGTGGATTGGGAACTGAACCCTGGTCAGCAGGCTTTGCAAGCAATGGCTTCGACAACTGAGTCACCTACTTAGATCCATCAGAAGCATTTCTTGCTGGGCATGGTGGTGCACGCCTTTAATCCCAGCACTCGGGAGGCAGAGGTAGGAGGATCACTGTGAGTTCGAGGCCACCCTGGACTATAGTGAATTCCAGGTCAGCCTGAGCTAGAGTGAGACCCTACCTTGGAAAAAACAAAAACAAAAACAAAAACAGAAGCATTTCTTATGTAAGGTTGCAGTAGGCAAAACATGATGGGAAAATAGTGCTGAGCTTCACTAGTTATTAGGGAGGTTTAAATGAAAGCAAGATAGTAGGAAGAGCTCACAAACATGTTGACACAAGCGTTAGGAAGATGTGAGGGAGCAGGAACTCTTCGGCACAACTGGGGAATCGAAGCTGGTTCTGCTGCTTCGGAGCCACAGTCATAAGTCGATACCACAAGGAAATCTTGGGTAACTGCACTGGAGAAAGTGGTTCATGAGTACAGTAAGAATTATGTGGGCAGTCCCAGACTGCAGAGCAATCCAACCGCTCATCAACTGTGGGATGAACAGATTGCCAACTTTTTTCCTGCCAAAGGCAAATGATACTATGGTAGTTGGAATGTATGTATCCCTTATAGACTCCGGTGTTTTATGAAAGCTTGTAACTCGGACCTCCAGCTGCCTGGCTGGAGGAGGTGTCACTGGGGGGTGTATCCTGGGTTCCATCCCTAAAGTGTTTTGGCGGGGGTGCGGGAAGATCTGATTTCCACCCCAAAGATGTAAGAGAGCAGTTTGAGCCCTGGTAGGGGTCCCTGCTGCTTGCTGCTGGAGTTTGGTTTGCTGCTTTTGGTTTTCATGGGCTGCTCAGTTTTTTCTCTCTGCTTGGATGTATGGGAAAGCAGCTTCTCCTTCCATTGATGGAATTTCCCCCTGGATCTCTCAGCTTGAAAAAAAAAAACCCTTCCTCCCCTGGTTGGGATATTCATCCCAACAACGTGAACTATCTGTATGGACAGCAGGTATCCTGCAGTTACCAAAATCTAAGGACATTATTATATACAATAACATAGTGTTTGCATAAAACCTCTACACTTCCCCTGCACACTTTAAGTCATCTCCGGATTACTTACGGCAAGTATTACAGTGCAAATGCTGTATAAGTAGGCGTCATACTGCATCGAGGGAAGAAAAACATGTTTAGTGCAGACCCAGTTGTTTCTCAAGCACCTTCATTCTGCAGTTGGTTGTATGCAAACATGCAGCGCTGGCAGGTAGAGAGTGCCTTGTGTACTCATGCTCTGTGGCTCCTACAGGCTCTGCTGTGACTAACCACTCCGTTCTGCCATTGGACGGTGGAAACAACCGTAGGGTGTTGGTCCCAGGGATGCCACGACAGTTACCGTCTCGCTGGAACAACGCGCTCCATCGGCTGATGGGAGGAAAGGGTTCATAAGGGGAAGTTTCATCACGGCAGAAGAGCAGGGCAGAGCAGAGGTTGGGCATCACTTCTTATCACGGCGAGGCTCAGGAAGTTCCACTAGGCCTCACACCTGGGCCTTTCAGAGCCCAACAGGGCATCACTTCTTATCACGGCAGATGGGAAATAGAAGCCGGAGTGATCTGGCCAGCGCTGACAAGGGGGAGCTGAGCCATAACACTCCTAACCTCTTCCTCCAGCAGCACACCTCCATCAGCAAGGCTCCACCTTCCAAACTGCCACCGGCTAGGGAACGGATATGAGGCTTAATCACAAACACGTGAGGATGTGGGGGGCGGGGGGAGGACATTTCATATTCAAGTGGCCACAGATGTTCATTTTGAAATTATTCATTAAGTTAATTATTCATTAAGTATCCATTCATGTTGTGAGTGTTTTCTGGATGTGCATGCATTATTTTTCACAAACACACAAAAAAATATGAGGCCTGGGCTGGAGTGATGGCTCAGTGGTTAAAGACACTTGCTTGCGAAGTCTGCTAGCCTGGGTTTGATGCCCCAGCACCTGCATAAAGCCAGATGCCCAAGGTGGCACATGTGTTCATAGTTCTTTTGCAGTGGCCAAAGGTCTTTGTGCATATACTCTCTCTCCCTTTCCCCCCCTCATAAATAAATAAATAAATAAATAAATAATTTTTAAAAACGTGAGGCCAGGGCTGGAAAGATGGCTCAGTGGCTAACGTGCACTTTCTGTGTACACACTGAGGGCCTGAGGGGACCTGAGACTGCCTTAAGTTCGAATCTCCAGATCCCATGTAAAATAGATGGGTGTGCCTACACATGCCTGGAACCCCGGTCTCACAGGGAAGCTAGACTCAAGAACCTTCAGAGCGCTGCAAGATGTGCAACTAGTAAAAACAGTCTCTGTATCAAAGTATGACCAGGCGGAAGAGTTACAGAGCAGCACACCTAATGTGCCCCCCAGCCCACCACAGGCAAGTGGCCCCAGCTTCAGATGAGTGTATGGGGTATCACAAGGGCACATACATGTGCATACACCCCAACAACCCACACACCACATCACGCACCACAATATACACAGAACATTACACACACAAGCAAAAAAAAAAAAAAAAAGTAAATAAAAAAAATAAAATAAAATATGAGGCCTTTGAGTGTTTGTTCTCGCCTCCCAGGGGTTTTCTTAACCTCTTCCAAGTGGTATTTAGTAGAAAGAAGGCCAGGAAAGGAGTGATCCAGGAGCTTCACTGTTCAAGGAGGAATCATCATGTTTTAACGTCAGATGGAAGTATGGGGTAAGCTGAAGTCTGATGTCTCAGCCGGAAGCAGTCACAGAAGTGACGTCACAGTTTCCAACGTGTCCCTAGATAAGCCTTGTTGGATTCCTCTGAAGATATCCTCAGGGTGGCAGGTTTTCAAGGGTAGTTTCTCTCATTACAAAGACCCAGTTCTCCCAGTCTGAGCAAATGCTAAACGCGCACACGTGTGTTTCTATAAGCACATCAGTAAGCGCATCGAAAACTTTGAGCAGGTCTTGCGTATAGCGACAAGATCATAGAGTGTCGGAATTATTTTGAGAAGTTCTTTGGTAACCAAGAACCCAAGGACAGGGTCCAACCTTTGCTCCAACATTTCTGCACTCAAGATTATTTCCTCACAATGTTATCAGACGTACCAAATAATTCTTCACAGTAAATTTGTCGCCAATATGTCATCAACCCCTCCTGACAAGTTAGAAAGTGCCTGATGTTCAAAAAATAGAAAATGATTAAGTAAAGCAATTCCAGACACATGATGAAATGTTTTACGGTCATTAAAATTCTATTTAAGAAGAAATGGTAATCACCCAGAGAGGGAGAGGATGCAAACAAATTACAGGAGAAGTTCAACAGCCCCAACAAGACCTGTGTGCAAAAAACTACAGTGCAAGAAAATCCAACCAAGCAGGAAAGGAGCTATTGCTAGAAGGCAAGAATGAAACACGCATGATTCTTTTCTTTATTCTTTGCAAGAAGGAATTTTACCAAATATTAAAGCAATTTGAATGCAAACACATGTAAAAAATGAGTGAATCCAAATCCATGAATTTTTTTCCTGTGTAATTCAAGCAAAAATTGTGATGCCAAATGTAATGAAACAGGAAGATCATAAGGAAAATGGCGGGCGGAAGAGGGTTGCTGAAGAGATGGCTTAGCACTTAAGGCATTTGCCTGTAAAGCCTAAGAACACATATTCAAATCTCCAGGTCCCATGTAGCCAGCTGCAGTGATGCAAGCATGCAATGTTGCACATGCACACAAGGGGGTGCATGTGTCTGGAGTTTGTTTGCAGTGGCTTAAAGCCCTGGTGTGCCCATTCTCTCTCTCTCTCTCTCTCTCTCTCTCTCTCTCTCTCTCTCTCTCTCTCAAAAATAAAACAATAATAATTAAAAAGAACTAAAAAAACAAGGAAAACAAGGGGCTGGAGGGATGGCTCAGCAGTCAAGGCATTTGCCTGGAAAGCTTAAGGACTCAGGTTCAATTCCTCAGTACCCACATAAAGCTAGATGCACAAGGTGGCACACACAATCTGGAGTTCGTTTGCAGTGGCCACAGACCCTGGTGCACTCATTCTCTCTGTGTCTACCTGTCTCTTTCTTTCTCTCTCTCTCTCTGTCTCATAAATAAATAAAGAAATAAAGAAACAAAAAAGGGCAACAGGACACAGAGAAGGCAAGAAACAGGGGCTACCCCATGATGACCTCTCTGAGCATGGGTAGCAGATGAATGTCAGAACCAGGGTTAGTGGGAAGCTCTGAAACACCAAGTCTGTATTCTTTCATGCTGAATACCTGCCTACAAAATATTACCATGAACGGGGCTGAGGAGATGGCTCAGCAGATAAAGGCACTTGCTTGCAAAGCCTTAGCACCAATGTAAAGCTGGATGCAAAGCGACACATGCAGGTCAGCTAGTCTGGCTTTCTTTTGCAGTGGCAAGAGACTCTGTCTCAAAAAAAAGGTGGCACACAGACACCTCGGGATTGTCCTCTGACCTCCACATGCACATCATACACACACAAACACAAATGAAATTTAAAATTAAAAAAATACCATCATCACCACAATCATCCATTTGCACAATTCAAAAGTATCATTATTTTATATTTCTGAACTCAGGATATTTCCCACAATTAATAGGACAGCTGTCTTCTTCCTTTCCAAAAGCTTAGTGAGTCAACATCAGCCACTGTTCATCAACAATTATTCTATTATAAATAAAACAAGGAATTATTACAATTGTCATTTTGTGTTGTAATTATATGCCAAGGACTGTACCTGAGTTGCCCAATCTCTGAAGGGAACATTTACTGTGCTCCTGAGATAAGAGAAATAAGTACACACTCAAGGTCACACAGGGAGTAAATGCCAAGCCAGAATTGACCCTCCAAGTATTGGAAGGTCCTTTTATTTTTTTAATTTTAAACTTTTTTAGAGGTAGGGTCTTGCTCTAGCCCTGACCTGGAATTCACTATGTAGCCTCAGGCTGGTCTCGAACTCACAGTAATTCTCCTACCTCTGCCTCCCGAGTGCTAGGATTAAAGGTGTGCGCCACCACGCCAGGTCATGGAAGGTCTTTTATTACAACATTGCTCCTTGCTACTCCATACCTTCACCTATTCCAGAACCTGAGTCTCCCCAACACCGATGATTTTCCACTCTCCCTGTTACTCAACACACACATTTCAGATGGGAGCAGCTCTCTGCAGACATTGAATTCTAATGGGCTCATCTAATCTCCTGCTATGGGAACCACCCATCCTGTATTGTCAGTCCTTTGGGTTCCTGCATTATGCAGGCCCAGGTGAGAGGAGGACTCCTTCTTGGTTGCTGGTGTCTCTGTGGAAATAAAGAGGACTCCACAGCAGGATTCGGGCAGAGCTGACAGAATACTGATAGTTTGGCATCAGTCAATGCCTTCCTTAGTCTGTTTTCTGTATCCTAACAACACAATACCACAGATAGGTATGTCTTAAAGAAAAGAGGTTAGTTGGCATTGGTGGCGCATGTCTTTAGTCCCAGCACTTGGAGGAAGAGGTAGGAGGTTTGCTGTGAGTTTGAGGCCACCCTGAGACTACAGAGTGAATTCCAGATCAGCCTGAGCTAGAGTAAAACCCAACCTTGGGGTTGGGGGTGAGGGAAAGAAAAGAGGCTTTATGACTCAGTGTTCTGGAGTCATAAAGTCAAGGAGCTACATGTGTTGATGGCCTTCTTGCTGGCAGAATCCAAATGAATTTAGGGCATTGCATAACATAAGACAATAAGAAAGAAGTTGTTTCAATGTGAAATGTCCCCCATAGACTAATGTGTTTGTGACATTCGACCTTTGGGACGTGGAGCCTTGCTGGAGGAGGTGTGTCACCTGGGTGGACCTTGAGGTTTATTAGTCCAGCTCTGTGGGTGTTCAGAGCTAGCTCACTCTTGCTGCTACCTCCCAGTTGATATGACAAGATGTGATGCCTGGTCTCTTCTAAGCCATGCTTTCCCTGGCATGATGAAACTTTCCCGTGAGACTGTAAACCCTTTCTTTCTGCAGGCAGCTTTTGGTTGGGTATTTTGTCTCAGTAATAAGAAGGTAAATTGCTACAGAGCAAGAAGGAGAGAGAGAGAGCTCACTGGTTTTCCCCCTTCTTATAAAACTACCAGGATTAAATCATGGGGCTTCCCTCCTAACCCCATCTGATCATGGTCACTTTCAAAGCCTGGCTATAAATGCCACAACTGGAGTTAGAGCTCACCTTCTTAATGCCTCCCCATGGGGATTGTATCAGACAGCTTCAGGTTCGCTGAGATGAACTTCCAGACCAGGCACAGTTATGGAGGAAGGGATTTATTGAAGCTTACAGATCCAGGGGAAGTTCCATAATGGCAGAAGAAACTGGCCTGCTTTCACAGGCCCAAGCAGAGAGAGAGAAGCACAAGCCTAAAGGTCAAAAGCCACAGCATACTTCAGGAACTCCAGCTAGGCACGCTTTGCATATCTTTAGATTGAAATCTCAAACCCACCACCACACCTTAAGATCCACACAATGACACTGCCTCCAGCCAGGTGGCTAGAGTTGCAAACTACAAACAAATAAACAACTGAATATATTGGGGGCCATCTATTCTATTCAAACCACCACAGGGATGAACCCCAACATGAGTTTTAGAGGGAGTCACCCACCTTCAAATCACAGCAGTCAGGTCCAGAAGGAGCTGACAGGTGGTGGAGCTCAAGCAGGACGGGGCAGAGGGAAGTGAGATCCATGTTTTGGACGTGTAACGCAAGAATGAATGGCTGTGGGGCATGTTGTTGCCAGGGAGTGGGGTGCAGGGTGAGGGAGAGAAAGGCTCTCTCCACCTAATGTGTCACTTAGGGACTTCAGACAATGGACAAAAGAAGCAATCCTTGGCTACCGAACAGCTCATAGACCCTGATGAGGGGGAAAGTCGGGGGTGTTGTAAATTTCATTGCAAGGGTGAGGGACAAGGAAGATGAAGGAGCAGAGAGATAAGAAGTTGGTTATCTGACAGCTGAGGGTCAAAATGAACAAAAGACCAGCAGTTCACACGCTTGAATGGGTTCAAACATTAGCTCAGCTTCCATCAGGAACCTCGGCCATCACCACACTTTGTTCACAGTCCTATGAAGCCCTAAAGCAGCAAGTATTCCAGTCCTCCTGTCACTTCCCGTTGTTGTCCTGCCCTCTTATCTTCAGCCAATGGAGAAATGATGTACGTCTTCCCTCCACACAACTCTAGGTCCAGCAGACCTTTCTCCAGCAGCTATCTGACCTTGCCACTGAATATAGCCAGAACCTATTCCAGCTCAAGAACTTTGCTTCCTGCTTTGTTTTCCTAATATAAATCTTCATTGAGCTTGCCCTGCTATGTGTCTGTGCTTGCCAATTCTTTCTGAGCCTTAAGCCTAACATGCTTGAGAGACACTGGCTTGGGGAATTAAAGTGACTATGGAGTGTCCAGTTTTCTAACTCTCAAGCGACACCTGTCCTGATCCCAGGGGGTTCTGTTGCTCTCAGAACTGGTAACACTACTCCTCACCAAAGCCGCTTATTTTGAGTATTTTAAGGCCAGAAACAGTTTCATCAGTGAAGCCCTGGTTGCTTTCATACAATCTGGCACATAAATGGAATTCAGTAAGTCTTGTTTCATCGACTATGGTGCCATCCTTTGAAAATAATATAGATCACAAACATGAAAGTTTTTGTAATGTTTTTTTTTTTTTTGCACTTATTTTAAAGTCCAGGGTGGGCCCACTGGCAAATTACAGACATCTTTCCCAAATGCCTTTCAAGTCACATAGTCAAATCAGTTCAGCAAATTATATGTAATCAACGAGGAAAATCAATAAGAACTGTGAGTGCATTAAAGAGTTTAGCAGATTCATTATGCACTTAGCACATTCAGTCCAATTTGCAGGAAGTTCAGAGAAAAACAGGCTCTGGCATGTAAATAGTGTTTCTAATTGACTGGAGTGTCCTTGTCCTTGGCAGTGGCTACATAGCCTTCTGAGGGGAAGGTGGGTCTGAGGACAGGGCCACCCCTCAGCCCATGGCCCAGACATCCAGGTCAATCATGTGGGAGATGAAGGAAGGAGAGAGGGGGGTGGTAGTTTGAATGTAAAATGTCCCCCAAAGCTTCATGCATTTGTGATTCAGCCTCCTACTTAATCCTCAGATGGTGGCAATTTAGTGACATTGCAGGAGGAGTTGTGTCATTGGGGACAGGTTAGGCTATACTAGCACAAGGCCAGCCTCCCCCCCGTTGCCAGAGCAAACTCGCTCTTGCTGCTACTTCCCAGCTGCTGTGGCAAGATGTGATGCCCAGCCTCTGCTCTGCCGTGCCATGCATGATGAACCGTCCCCTGGAGAGTGCAAGCTGGAATAAACCCTTTGCTTCCAGGTGCTCCTTCTGGTAGAGTGTTTTGTCCCAGTGATGAGGAGGTAACCCCTTGGCATTTTATCCCATCCCTCAATTTTTCAGCTGCCTAATGCCTCTGTAAGTAGACTACTTAATTCAATAAACATCAGATAAACGCTGCTCCAGGTGACATGCCAAAGTTTTGGAAATAATCCAAGTCAGAATGGTGCCATTCAAGTGATCCACAGTCTGGTAGGGCCACAGACCCAAGAGAGCACAGCTCACCCAGGTATAAGCTCCCACATCCTCTTCTGAGGAACAGGAAAAGAGGACATTGGACCAAGGTTTCAAGAACTAATAGAAAGTTGGTAAGAATAGCATCTCTTTGGGACTGAGAAGGTCCATGCCAGCAAAGCATCACACATGAGATAGCACAGACCAGAGAGCCTCTGCTTTAGCTCCTTGCATGAAGGTGCAGTCAGTGAGGTACCTGTGGTACTCCAGAAGGGGGGATCATTGGCCCAGCAGGTGGGAGAGGCAGGATGTAACCTCTGTCCCTGTCCCAACTCTCTTGTGACTCAGCTACCTCTGGCTACAAGTCCCTCCATGCCCAATTTCTGAGTTAGAGTGAGAAGTGGCACCAATTTGTGATAATCGTTATAATTCCCTTTTATTGACTTGGAATAGATAACATCGCCAACCAAAGAATAATTCAAACTGGCAAGGACTGAGCTCAGGCACCTGCACTCCTTACAGCTCCCACGACAAACATTGCTAATCAAGCCCAGCGATCCTCCCAACTGACTTCTTAACCCAGCTCTCCAGGCAGCCAGTCAAACAGCACAAATCACTTACGGCAAAAGCTCACGCATCTAACTTGGGGTCCGGCTGTAAGGGGAGATGTGATAAAGAGGGAAAGAGCAAACACCAAGTCCTAATTATTAGAGACAAACAGGATCTAAATCAGTCGCCAAGTACCGACCGTGTCGCTGTGGGACCATAGTTAGAATCACAGTGTCACTGTGGGACTGTGGAATCACCGTGACACTGTGGGTCAGAATAGTTAGAATTACACACTGGCTTTTGATCTGTCGGTTTAGCAATTAGAAGGTCACTCCTTCAGCAACAGAAAGCCAGTGCAAGTTAGCCTCAGCGCAACAAGGGAGTCGCGGGCACACTGGTCCTGGAGTAGACTGGCTCTGAAGCCTGATGGGGTTAGAAGACCTGAAGGATGTCAGCTGGGCTTTTCCTCAGCTCTCTTCTCTCAAGCTGGCTGCCCTCATGCTGGCTTCTTTTACTGGCAGTTTCTGTGTGTGTGTGTTGGGGGGGGGTATGATGGACTCCTCTACAACCCACAGCTCCCACCCAGAGAGTGCACCTCTACCACATGGTTCATGGTTCAAACCCTATGCCTGGACCCAAGCCAAGCGTCGCCTGACTTCATGCTGAGGTGCCCACCCTGCTGTTGGCGTGGCTCACGAGAATTGAGGTTTCCCTGGAAGAGGAGAAGTGATCATAGACAAGGAAGGAGAGAGCAGGTACAAGAACTAATGGGGCTTAGACGACATGACCGTCTACTTTACCAGGGCCTCCTGCTTCATGGAAACTAATGTTCTCACTTTGAAGTATGAAACCAAAATTTGTTGTCATTTATTAAAGAATTGAGTACAAAAAAAAAAGCCTTACATAAATTAAAAGGATGGATAAATTTACAGGTGTAAATGCAAACATTCCCAACTCAGGGCACAGTGGTCAATATGGAAGACACCAGAACAGAAACTGGGTCCTAAGGCTCGGACCTTCCCACCGTTAGTCCGGCAAGATAAAAATGACAGGTGGCTCAGGAACCCTTGCCAGCCTCAAGAAATCCTAGAACAATCAGCTCTGACGTTAGCACCCAGCGCAGATCACAGTAGTGTGCTCACACATCCACCAGCTTGGATTTCTTTTCCTCAGCCACCAAGTGACCAAGCCACATGGACCAAGGGCTGAAGAGACATGCACGGGGGTTTAGACATATACCGGAGGGAACAGTTAACTTCAGTACAAGGTCAAAAGTCAGCAACAAGTCTTACGATCCAGTGCTGATATCAGATCCAAGCTTCAAGGACAAACTTTCTTTTCAAAGGCATATTCCTGTTTCACGAGGCTAGCATGAGGTGTGTACATGTGCCAGGGCACATTGGTCCTTCAGAATAAGCTTACGCAGCAGACGCCTGGCCCCAGTCCAGCCAGAAGCATTTGCGGGGGGGGACGATGGAGGGGCCTGGCTGACCCACCCAGGTAGAGAGTGAAGCCGGGATGGAGCCACCGTTCCGCACAGAGTACTTGTGCCTGGAAGGGGGGGGGTCGGGGGGGTAGTGAGCTTGACCTTCATTGTGCTGGGTGCCAGGGCTGTGATCTCCTTCTGCATCCTGCCAGCAATGCCTGGGAACATGGTGGTACCACCAGATGGCACTGTGTTGGCATACAGGTCCTTATAGATGTCTACATCACACTTCCTGATGGAGTTGAAGGTAGTCTCGTGGATGCCTCAGGACTCCAGACTCCGGAAGGAAGGCTGGAAAAGCACCTCTGAACACCAGAACCGCTCATGGCCAATGGTGATCACCTGCTGTGTCCCCCATAAACTTAGGCGTTCTGAATGCTAGGTTCCCAGCTGATGGGGATTTGCGAATTAACGCCTCCTGGAGGCAGTGTATTGTTGGGGCCGGGTTTATGGATATTATAGCCAGTATCCCCTTGCCAGTGTTTGGTACACTCTCCTGTTGCTATTGTCCAGGACAATATGTTATGTTGGCCAGGGGGTGATGTCCACCCTCTGCTCATGCCATCGTTTTCCCCTGCCATTGTGGAGCTTCTTTCTCTTGAGCCAAAATAAACTTTTTTTTTTCCCCCACAAACTGCTCTGGGTCAGGTAATTTCTGCCAGCAACGCAAACCTGACTGCAACACCTGCCCATCAGGTAGCTCCTGTCTCTTCTCCGAGGAGGAAGAAGAGGATGCAGCTTGGCCATTTCTTGCTCGAAGTCTGGGGCAACATACACAGCTTTTCCTTGATGTCACGCACCATCTCCTGTTTGGCTGTGGTGGGGAAGCTGTCACCTTTATGTCAGGGTCTTCATGAGGTAGTCTGTCAGGTCCCGGGGAAGGGTGGGGCCCTCACAGATGGGCACCGTATGCGTGACCCCATCACCAGAGTCCATGACCACGCCAGTAGTGTACAGGGACAGCACTGCCAGATATCTAATAGTTATAAGTACAGGCAAAAGATATTAGCAGTCCTAGAGACAATTTTTTTTTACCAACGAATTTTAATCATAAATCAATTTGTTCGAGATTTAAGGCATTATAACAAGCACCCAGAAACTATTTTTGTTAAAAAGCATTGACTTTGTCGGGCATGGTGGCACACACCTTTAATCCCAGCACTCGGGAGGAAGAGGTAGGAGGATCACTGTAAGTTCAAGGCCAGCCTGAGACAGTGAATTCCAGGTCAGCCTGGGCTAGAGTGAGAGCATATCACAAAAAAAGAAAGAAAGAAAAAAAAAAAAAAAACAAGCATTGACTTTATGTGGGCTCATACCGCAGCCAAAGCCAGATCGAGTCCTGGCACGCCTGTTTCCATTTCATGTATCTCCCTCTCTTTGGGTAACTTACATGTCTATGAAGATAAGCATGTTAATTACACATGGAAAGCTGAAACCAGAGTCTTTTTATTTTTATTTTTTTAGTTTTTCTTTTTTAAAATTTTTTTGTTTATTTATTTATTTGAGAGTGACAGAAAGGAGGCAGAGAGAGAGAGAGAGAGAGAGAGAGAGAGAGAGAGAGAGAGAGAATGGGCCCGCCAGAGCTTCCAGCCTCTGTAAACGAACTCCAGATGCGTGCGCCCCCTTGTGCATCTGGCTAACGTGTGTCCTGGGGAATTGAGCCTCGAACCGAGGTCCTTAGGCTTCACAGGCAAGTGCTTAACTGCTAAGCCATCTCTCCAGCCCAGTTTTTTTAGTTTTTCAAGGTAGGGTTTCACTCTACTCCAGGCTGACCTAGAATTCACTATGTGGTCTCAGGGTGGCCTCGAACTCACAGTGCTCTTCCTACCTCTGCCTCCCGAGTGCTGGGATTAAAGGCATGTGACACCATGCCTGGTTTAAACAAGTGTCTTGATTCTTGGATTCTAACAAAAGCAGAGCCTAATGGGACCAAACCATGGATGAGACAATTATTCATGAGGGTGAGGCTGTCCCTGGAGCAGGAGCCATCAGTGTCCCGAGAGCCAGTTACTTTCCCACATAAGAGGGACTCGGTGGACCATCTGATGGAATTACAATTGAAATGATGACCAACTAAATGACGCCTCAACTATGACCATTCAATTACATGTACCCTTTATCCTGTTTCAAACTTTTAGTTACACTATGAAGAGAATTTGGGCTAACTTTGTTTTAATTTATATGACCATTTATTTATAAGCTGATTTGGTACCAGGTCAACAATATTGAAACATAAACACATGGGAATTCTATGTATATATAGTCATACATAGACTTTTTTCAAACACGTTGGCTATTCTTTTTTATATCTTTATTTATTTATTTGCCATCAGAGAGAGGGCAGAAAAGAGAAGGAATGAGCACGCCAGGGCCTGTAGCCACTATAAACCAACTCCAGACCCATGTGCCACTTTGTGCATCTGGCTTTATGTGGTTACTGGGAAATCGGACCCAGGTCTTCAAGCTCTGCAAGCAAGCGCCTCTAACCATTGATCCATCTCTCCAGCCCAAAGGCAGATTTAAAAAAATACATTTTATAGCCTTTATTTAGGTTCATCACTTGTAAGTTCTATGATAAGACAGCATAAAACGGAACTCATGCTGCCCCGAAAATTCCCCAAAACAACTAAGAAAAAAAAAAATTGTGACCAATTCATTTTCTTTTCACTAATTGTTATTGCATGCTGACATTATTTTTTAGTTTATTTATTTTTTTTATTTCTTGACATGCCAACTTAACATGTGTGCATGTCCAAGAGTGTTTTCATGATCTGTTAAAGTACCTACTTGTGGTGGTTTGATCCAGGTGTCACCCCCAAAACTTGGGTGCTCTGAATGCTAGGTGCCCAGCTGATGGAGATTTGGGAACTAATGCCTTCTGGAGACAGCGTATTGTTGGGGGTGGGCTTATGGGTATTATAGCCAGTTTCCCCTTGCCAGTGTTTGGCACACTCTCCTGTTGTTATTGTCTACCTTATGTGGGCCAGAGGGTGATGTCTACCCTCTGCTCATGTCATCGTTTTCCCCTGCCATCATGGAGTTCATTTGCAGCACCCATATTCTCTTTCTCTCTCAAATAAACATTTTAAAAAGAATTGCCGGGTGCTGAGCTTAAAACTGGGGTCCTTAGGCTTCACAGGCAAGTGTTTAACCACTAAGCCATCTCTCCAGCCCTGCAAGCCTTTTAATATACTATTAAAATACATTTTAAGTTGACATGTCATGATACAAAGAAAATTAAAATGAAAAATACTGCTAGCTTGCATTAAGAATGAATGACAAGGTCTGGAGAGATGGCTCAGCAGTTAAGGAACTTGCCTACAAAGCCAAAGGACCCACATAAGCCAGATGCACAAGGTGGCACATGCATCTGGAGTCCCTTTGCAATGGCTGGATACCCTGGTGTACTGTTTCTCTCTCTCCCTCTCTCTCTTTCTCTCTCAAATAAATATATGAATTAAAAAATTTAAATATTTTCCAAAATGCATGACAAGAAAATGAATTGGTCACAAGTTCTTTTTTCCCATTATGTGGGGGAATTTTAGCGAGTTTTGTTTTATGCTGTCTTAACATATAAGAACACACAATCACATAAAAAACAATTATGAACACACATGACACAATTATGTTAACAAGTCGAACAGTTTTTGTCTATTTTCAGAGGAGGAAAAAGGCCAACCCTTGGGTGATCTGATAGGATGTATTTTGTTTTTCTGTTTGTTTGTTTGTTTTTCAGTCTATTCGATTGGGAACCTTCAGTCTTGTACGGTGGTCTTATCAGAAATTAGTTACTTCCTGGGCTGGAGAGATGGCTTGGCAGTTAAGGCAGTCATGTTCGACTCGCCAGGTCCCATGTAAGCCAGACACACAAACTGACACAAGTGTAAGGTCACACATGAACACAAGGGTTGGGGGGCGCATGTCTGGAGTTCGACTGCAGTGGCTGGAGGCCCTGGCGCACCAATTCTCTCTCACACTCTCACTCTTGCTGTCTCACATACGGGGAAAAAAAACAAAAAACAAAAAACAACCTTCTGTTGGGCTTTCCTCAAAAAAAAAAAAAAAAAAAAAAATCAGTTGCTTGCTTTAGGTCTTGGTTTTGAGTACCAAAAAGTCTGTGTCCAACAGTCGAGTCTGTGAAGTTCCCTGTATTAATGAAAGCTCTTTAGTTTACATAGTTACTTGGGTCCAAGATTGAGAAAGGAATAGACTCTAATTGTCCCAAAGGGACCAGTCACTTCCCTTAGGGAAATTGTTGTGCATATGTATTTAAGAGTTCCAGAGTTCTCTTCTCCTCCCCCACCCCTCCCTTTTTCTCCCTCCTCCCACCTGGCCATGCTCAGAGTAGGTCTGGGTTTCTGGAACAACCTCCTATTATGATAATTGAATGCACCTGGGCTTCAAAGAGAGCCCCTTTCCCAGCCCAGCCTCAAGACACATCATGCAAAGACACTTTCCCTCCTCCTCTTCCCATAACACACACGCACTCACTCTCTCTCTCTTTCCTTCCTGCCCCACCTTCCCTCTCTCCCCCTCTTCTCTCTTTCTCCCAATTTCCAATTTACCCAAGGTTCCACAGCTCCCCTCTCCCTGTTTCATTCCTTATTTCCCTTTTCCTACAGATCCTGCTGCTTCCAAAGCTTGTGCTCTCTCTCTCTCTCTCTCTCTCTGTGTGTGTGTCTGCCAGCCTCCCCTGGCATTAAAATAAAAGTCTGGGTATCGAGGAATGGTTTGTCTTGGCCCATCTATCTCAAACCCAGAAGCTGACACTCGGAGTGGATGGGTGGCAGGAGGTTTACTCCTGGAGTGTCCCATGGGTCTCAGTTCTCCCCTTTTGTTATTTTCTTTGTGTAGTCCTCAGTCCTGGCAAAGAGACATAAAGGCCGGAACACTTCACACCATTTTCTTTGGTTCTTACAAATTAGATACAGCTGAAGGATGGTTTTATAGTCGAAACTTCCATACTTTAGCCAAATTTAACCATCACCAGCTTGTATTGAGGCCAGTGTCACAGTAAAAATTAGCCTCTTTTTTTCTTTACAGTCTCAGAATCAACATTTCCTATTCTTTCTTTCTTTTTACTCTTTTTTTCCCCCTTGGGTTGTTGTTTTGTTTTCTGAGGTAGGGTCTCACTCTAGCCCAGGCTGACCTGGAATTTACTATGTAGTCTCAGGGTAGAATCAAACTCACGGCAATCCTTTTACCTCTGCCTCCCAAGTGCTGGAATTTAAAAGGGCATGCACCACCACACCAGGCTATTTTTTTTTAATTTTATTTATTTATTTGACAGAGAAAGAGGGGGAGAGTGAGATAGATAGAGAGAGAGAGACAGAATGGGCACGCCAGGGCCTCAAGCCACAGGAAACGAACTCTAGATTCATGCGCCCCCTTGTGCATCTGGGGTCCTGGGGAATTGAGCCTGGGTCCTTTGGCTTTACAGGCAAATACCTTAACTGCTAAGCCATCCCTCCAGCCCTCTTTTTACTTTTTGTACAGCCTGTGTGTAGAGCATGTGTGTGGTGTGGTGTGTGTGAAGTGTGGTTGTATGCACGTGTGTTGTGCAGATGTGTGTCCCATGCACATGCATCTGGAAGCCAGAGGAGTAATATAACAGATGTCCTTCTCTCTCTCTCTCTCTTTTTAAAATTTTACTTATTTATTTGCAAGCAGAGAGAGACAGAGAGAATGGGCACGCCAGGGCCTCTAGCCACTACAAACAAATTCCAGACACGTGTGCCCCTTGTGCACCTGGCTTACATGAGTCCTGAGGAATCGAACCTGGGTCCTTTGGCTTTGCAAGCAAACGCCTTAACCACTAAGCCATCTCTCCAGCCCCAGATGACTTCCTCTTGTCACTCAACCTTGTATTTCCTTGAGTCTGGGTCTCTTCCTCAACCCAAAGCCGTTGTCCCTCACTCTTCAGTCTCCATCCCTGCCCACCACAGTTGTTACAGGCACATGTGGCCATGCCTAGCTTCCTTCTCCTTCTCCTTCTCCTTCTCCTCCTCTTTCTTCTTCTTGTCCTCCTTCTCCTCCTCCTTCTCTTTCTCCTTCTTCTTTCTTCTTCTTTTTAAAACATGGGTTCTGATGCATAGAACTTGGCAGTTTGGGGCCAAGAGTTCCTAATGCTTAATCCTTAAGCACTCTTTAACTGCCATCTCGTCTCACCAGCCCAACATTTTCCAATCCTTGAGGTTGCAGGATGGGAGAGGGTAGCGACCAGACTCAAGAGTGTCCCTGTGGTCCCAGTGAAGGGAACACACACACACACACACACACACACTGAGGATCAAGTCTAGAGAGAAGCGAGGGCGGGGCTGGAAGGCCGCAGCTTTTATTGCATCAGATTCAGGTATGTCAGGGGAAGATCTGATTGGCTAATAAATTTGGAGGCGGAACCTGAGAGTCAGACCATTTGGGCCAGCCCACACAGGTAGTGCAGTAGACTGCGGGCAGCAGGGGGCGCTGTGGATCAGTCTCAATCAGGCATTTTTGCCAAGAGTTTCTGGTGCCAGGTTGAACAAGCTGGCACCTCCTGGTTCTCCTTGAGCCTCAGTCCCTGACTGAGACTGCCTTAAAAGGAAAAAAAAAAAAAACCTAGAATTAGAAAGTAACCAGAGAGCCGGGCGTGGTGGCACATGCCTTTAATTCCAGGCAGAGGATGATGCAAATAAAAATGGTGGCAAGTGGGTCATTCGGTTGCGAAAGGGCTTGGCTTCCCATTGCTGGGAAAATCTCAATCTGGCCATGCTGGGGGAGCAGTTCATGGTTGGGGAGGAGATCTGTGGGGCTGTGGTCTCTGTCCGCTTCCAGGAGAACAGTATTTCTATATGGAATAAGACTGCCAGCGACCAAGCAACCACAGCCCGAATCCGGACACACTTCAGCGTGTGTTTAACCCACCTCCCAACACCATTACGGCATACAAAGCTCACACCGACAGCATCAAGGCCTGGGAGGAATTTCATGGCCTGGTGAACAGCAGCGGCCGCTGATCAGACGCTCCCCCTCTGTCTCTCACACTCAGGGGACAATTGCAGCTTTCGAAATACAAAAGTCACACTGTGAAAGTACGCAAGCTGGCAATAACCCTTTTCTGTCTGTGTATCTGTCCGACATGGATGGGGAGGCTCCAGGCAGTCCTTCTGTCTGCTCGCTGAAGGGATGTACCTGAACCACGTACTCTCCTTTTGCACTCATTCCTGGAGGGTGGATTCCGCTAGATACCCTCCAGCATCACTGACTTTGTAACAAGCAAAGATGGAGAATGGGACTTTGTAAGAGACGAACATTGTTTTTAATGGGGTTCTGTGGGGGGGGGGGATGCAGCCTTTCATCTTGCTGTGTGCTGTGTAGATGCCTCTTGGTGTCCTATAGTACTTTTGCTGTGCAAAGGACACTGTGGCCATGTGACCATGCCCGTGCTGGGGCTGGGCTGAGGGTTATCAGCATTATGAATGCCTGCACACTGGTAAACAGACTCTGCTGAGAGTCCCAGGAGAACTGAAAAAAAAAAAAAAAAAAAAAAAAAAAAAAGACCAAAACTACCTTCCTCCTCTCCTCCTTCAGTAAGGACACTATCCTAAGAAGCTCTTTAAAAAGCCTGAACCAGCTGGGTGTGCTGGCGCAAGCCTTTAATTCCAGCACTTGGGAGGCAGAGGTAGGAGGATTGCTGTGAGTTCGAGGCCACCCTGAGATGACATAGTGAATTCCAAGTTAGCCTGGGCTAGAGCAAGACCCTACCTTGAAAAACAAAAAACAAACAAACAAACAAAAAAGTCCTGAACCAGGGCTGGAGAGATGGCTCAGCAGTTAAGGCATTTGGGTAAAGGCAAAGGACTCAGGTTCGATTCCCCAGGACCCACGTAAGCCAGCTGCACAAGGTAGCACATGTGTCTGGAGTTCATTTGCAGTGGCTGCTCTGCCTCTCTCTCTCTCTGATATAATAAATAAAAATAAAAATATTTTTTAAAAAGAAAAAATTTAAAAATCCTGAACCAACTGGTGTCGCACGCCTTTAATCCCAGCACCCGGGAGGCAGAGGTAGGAGGATCACTGTGAGTTCAAGGCCATCCTGAGACTACACAGTGAACTCCAGGTCAGCCTTGGCTAGAACAAGACCCTACCTCAAAATAATAACAACCACAAAAACACTAGGCTCCTAGGTTCAGAGAAGAGACTTGCTTGTATGAATGGCCTTAACTTATTTTTTGTTTGTTTTAAATTGCCATTTGTGGTAAAAGTGCAAATGGGAGGGGGTTTCCCCTTTGACACCAATGTTCAAGGGAAAAATTTTTTATGTATAATTTTTTTATTGACAACTTCTACATTTACAGAGAATAAACCATGATAATTCCCTCCCCTCTCCCACTTTCCCTTCACAACTCCACTCTGCATTATATCTGCTCCCTCTCTCCATTAGTATCTCTTTTATTTTGATGTCATCATCTTTTCCTCCTATTATGAGGGTCTTCTTGTTGAAGGTAATGCTAGGCACTGCGAGGTCGTGGATATTGAGGCCAATTTCTATCTGTACAATTTCATTGTAAGGAGTGGTACCCTTTCTTTGGCTCTTACATTCTTTCCTCCACCTCTTCTGCAATGGACCCTGAGCTTTGGAGGGTGTGATAGAGATGTTTCAGAGCTGGACACTCCTCCGTCACTTCTTCTCAGCACTATGTTGCCTTTTGGGTCATCCCAGTGGTCACAGCCATCTGAAAAGAGAAGCTTCTCTAACCAAAAGTGAGAGTAGCATTAATACATCAATATGAACATTAAGCATAGTGCTTACAGGGCAGTTTGTTGAGCATAGTATATGCATTTATCCAGATAAGAGCAGGCTTTACACCCCTAAGGCTCATGACCTCCCCTGCCATAGGCTTTTTTGGAGGCCGGGCGTGGTGGCACATGCCTTTAACCCAAGCACTTGGGAGGCAGAGGTAGGAAGATTGCCATGAGTTTGAGGCCAGTCTGAGACTACATAGTAAATTCTAGGTCAGCCTGAGCTAGGAGTGAGACTCTACCTCGAAAAACCAAAAAAAAAAAAAAAAAAAAAAAAAAAACCTGTGGAATTAAATCCATATCTTTTTAGTTTGCAAGGTAGGGGTTCACTCTAGCCCAGGCTGACCTGGAATTCACTACGAGTCTCAGGATGGCCTCCAACTCACAGTGATCCTCCTGCCTCTGCCTCCCAAGTGCTGGGATTAAAGGCATGCGCCACCACGCCCGGCAAATCCGTGTCTTTAGAGATGCTATTGCCTATCATAAAGGAACCCAGAGAATGTGAGTGTGATTGAGGTATAAGGAAGCATTCGTTAATGAAGCGTTATGGTAGGGCAATGAGAAAAGTCAACTTGAAGTCATCTGGTGGTCCTGCATGTGAAGCTGGCGGGCATGAGGATCATGTGGTGACAGACTTCATTTGCAGAGCTGGTACCTGAGCATGCATTTGAGTCCACCATTCCCTTGGTCCTGGTGGGCATGTGTCAGGAAGAAAGGGAGGAAGGAGGAATAGAAGTGCGTGAGTGGATGGCAGTGTTCTAGGCAGGTCTGGGGAAGGAGCAGCCATGTAGGTGCTGTTGTAGAAATTCTCTGGAAAGATCACTCCAACTCCAGGATGAGGGAAGGCAGAGGAGTCTATTACCCAGGGGCCAAGGAGCTTGAGGTCACCCTCCAAAGAAACTCTGGACCTGAGCTGAGATTTTATTTCCATTTTATAGTCTTTATAGCCAAGGTGAGGGATAAGTGCGCAGACAAGATGTGGCAATTTGCATATCAATCATTTCTATAGTCAGGCCGCCCCAACAATGAACTCCATTTTACTTTGTTTTAGCCTAAACTCTCTTTCCTTCTTATCATCCCTTTGGGTCCCTTCTGGACAGCTCCTTTGGGATTTTGCCATCTGCTGACAAAGATAAGTTTTAGCTCCTCAGCAATTAACTCCTTTTTTTTTTTTTTTTTTTTTTTGTTAGTTTTGTACTCAGTGAATACAGTCAAGTTTCCAGTTGGTACCATTGTTAGCCTCCTCCCTGTCCTCCCCCCTCCACAGGGACCCTTCTTGTTGGGGTATATGGGTCGTGCACTGTGGGGTTAGCCACCAGTTATGGGTAGGAGGCAATGTCTCTGTGTATCATGACCCAACGTGTGGCTCTAACGTTCTTTCCACCCCCCACCCCTTCCACAAATTTCCCTGAGCCATGTTGGGTTCATTTGAGGTCTGCTGCAGTGCTGAGGTCTTGGGAGCCTCTGTGTCTCTGGGTATCTGGTTTGGTAGGAGGTGATTGTTCTCTGTGTCTATCTCCTTCATCCTTGCTCAGCAATTAACTCTTACAGTAAGTCAGTGAATCAGTTCAACTTTTAGCTTCTTTCCTACGCCAGTGCCACCATCGTGGTGGCTCCCCTGGGCTCAGCTGAGAGCTGTGCGATCTCACACCCCTTTACCTCAGGACATAAGTCCCCGTGGGAGCCACGCATCTCCCAGGTTAAATGTGGACCTGGAAGGCAGCTTAAAGCCTGGAATTGGCAGTAACTGCTAGTGTAAATTCAACCGACAGCTCCATGGAACAGGGGAGAGGGTTTGCGTCCTTTCTTGGCCTCCATTCTTGGCACTGTAAGCCAGGGGTAAGGTAAAGTTGGGGTGCACACAAGAAAAACAAGGAAGAGAGGCTCAACTGCGGCACAGGTTTTGTTCATGGTAAACACCAGTGGAAGTGGTTCTCTAGCAAAGGATCCAGAGCCCACTTAGCCCCCCCCCCCCCAACAGACTGGGCTAGTTATATGCTTAGGAGGACGGAAGTGGTGTGATGGGGCTGGACAGTTTTGCAGCTGTCCAATCCCATTAGAGGAGGAAGTGGGAGTGGCTTCTACTGGTCCCATTAGGAGGAAGGAAGTGGGAGCCGAAAGTTTCAGTTTAGAGGGGGGGAAATAAAAAAGCTATTTTAGCTCTGGGGGTTTTTCCATTGCACGGTGGAGGCTCTTGAAGCCAGTACCAAGGAGTAGAGGAGACTGAACCTGGTTTTCCAAGGCTGTCAATGAAAATGTGCTCATTTCCCAGTGTTCAAGAAAGGAAGTATGAGTGTATGCCAGTGGCAAGAAAGTCTGCAGTATGACCAGGGCAGTTGCCAGCCAATGGGCACATTTATCCTCCGCATAAACTCAGCGGACTTCCCACGAAAAGTTTTAGGCACACAACTGGGCCTCCAGCCTGGGACACCATAAGTCATGATGCAAAGAAAGGATTTAATGGAATCAAGAGAAGGGGAAACGTACCTCTCAAACACAAGATTTCCACGTGCTTTGGAGTGAAAGTGAAAGTGGAGAAGTACAGAAGGGAGAAATAGCATAATGTCACCCCCTGGCGGGCAGCACCAGCTCTGAAAAGCCCAAGTCTGAGTCCTGACGGTCCCTGTTGGGGCTTCTGGTTTCTTATGTCTCAGGACAAGGAATTAGATCAGAGACAGATAGTGAGGGAATGGAAATAGAGACAGACTGTTACCAAAGAGAAAGACACTCCAAGAATGGACATAGGTTTATGAGTGGGACTAGACAAACACCCAAAAAGTGCCGGGCCACAAGTCTCATGAATCTTTACAGGCCATTTACATAGTACCCACATCTCCATCGTTTGTATGTGGTGGACTTTCTCACACATACTGTCTTGTTACATGTAGCCAGGATTGTGAAGATTTCCAGTCTGCTGTTGACATCACATTCATCTATATGTTGATGTTCCCCACCACATCGTGTTCCTAAGGGCCCATGCCCTCAACTCCCACACACCTGACGCTTGAGTGCTCTCAACAAATATCCAGAGGTTTTCTAAGTGAACAGGACTTTGAAGAAGGAATAGGAGCTCACCACACAATAAAGCTTCCATGTTGTGTTAGTACCAACAAAATTCACGTGAGCGATTTAAAACGTGCACATTTAAGCCCTGCCCTGAATGTACCGAATGTACTGAATTTGCAGTGCAGACCCAGTGTTTTTATTAACATTTTGTTAATCTATTTTATTTATTTATTTGAAACAGAGAGAGGGAGAGAGAGAAAGAGAGAGTGAGAATGGGCATGTCAGGGCCTCCAGCCACTGCAAATGAACTCCAGGCACATGCACCACCATGTGCATCTGGCTTACATGGGACCCAGAGAATCGAACCTGGGTCCTTAGGCTTTGTATGCATGTGCCTTAACCACTAAGCCATCTCTCCAGCCCAAACCTAGTGTTTATAAGGACACTGTGTGTGTGCTGAGATTGTGGGTGGCTGATGGAGATATAGGGACGGAGACTAAAAATCTCCACACACACACACCCATGCACCCACTCCCTCACCTTCTCCCAGCTGTCTCTTGGCACATCACTACTGAATCGTGGTGGGCTCATGTTTATTTTGCAGTCCCCCCCCCCACCCCGTGAAGCCACAGAGTCGGGAGGGAAGGAAAGAAGAAAGGCAAAGGAAACAAGGAAATGAAGGACCAGAGGCAGAGAGAATCTTACATCAAAAACAAGTGTTCAGAGTTGGTATAAATAGACTAGATTTATGTACATGTGATAAGACAGAGGGAAATAACTTTCAGTGGAATTTTGGCTTACATGGCAAGATTAATATAGAAAAGAAGAAAAGGCAACATTCTCTCACAGTAGGCATGCTTCATATGTCACAGTTGTGACAAGGACAGGGTAGTGACAAAGTCTCCCAGAAAACAAGTCCTGTTTTGAAATGTTAGTGCATGTTCAGGCACGCACTTGGTCTCTAAGACCTGAACAGATGCTTCATTAGACAGACGACAGGGTCCAGGGTATGGGATTAAAAGAAGAAGAAAATAACAGCAGCACCAAAAATGTTGTGTGGCCGATTGACAATTCTATCAGAGCAAAAATAGGACTATCACAGGCATATTCAAAACAAATAATTTTGATGTCTAGCTTCTTGGATTTTTATTATTGTTAACCTATAGGAAAAGTAAAATCATACTGAATACCAGTCATTCAAAAATATTTTTGAAATCCTTATTAATGTAATTTAGTGGCATGTGCACTTTTCACACATCGCCACTAATTTAATGCAATTTGTTTCTCAGTTTAAGAAATCAAATCTTGTCAGCTACAAATACTCAATGACTGCTTTCACGCTAGCTGTGCAGATAGACGTAAACACTTTTCATTTAAATAGGAGGCTGGAAACACAGTGGTTTGCAATGAGAAAGGCAGATAGACTCACATAAAAGAGAAATTGGTCAAATCATCTCCAAACAACATTCTCTTCCATTTAAGTCTCTCTTCATAAGGACTGAGATTGCCTATATTAGCTAAACCTCTTCTTATTAGAATTATTGAATTTGTTTCCATGGTTCAGCCTGGTTGGGACATTTTGAATTCCCGAAGGATGCCGATGATTTTCTATGCTTTGCTCTTTGAGTGCATTGCCCCCAAGGCAGGACCCAAGTGTCATCATCCCCTGTATCAGTGACCTTCTCATTGCTGGGACAAAACACTCAACTAGAAGCAGCTTATGAGAGGAAAGAGTTTATTTCAGGCTGACAGTTTTGAGGGGGGAAGTTTCATCATGGTGGATAAAGCATGACAGAGTGGGTGATCTGTTCACATCTTCATGGTCTCTAAGACCTGAACATCTGCTTCCTTGGAGGGAATATCATCAATGTCAGGGTGGGAGTAACAAGACTAAGCTGAACAACCTCTGAACACCCAGTGGACTGGACTAATAAATTCCTAAGGCCTACCCATAGGGACACACCTTCTCCAGCAAGGCTCCACCAGCTGGGGAGCTTAATCACAAAACTCCCTAAGTAGGAAGCTTAATCACAAACACTTGAAAATATGTTTTTTTTGTTGTTGTTTATTTTTATTTATTTATTTGAGAGCAACAGAGAGAGAGAGAGAGAGAGAAAGAGGCAGAGAGCGAGAGAGAGAATGGGCATGCCAGGGCTTCCAGCCACTGCAAACGAACTCCAGATGCGTGTGCCCCCTTGTGCATCTGGCTAACGTGGGTCCTGGGGAATCGAGCCTCGAACCGGGGTCCTTAGGCTTCACAGGCAAGCGCTTAACCACTAAGCCATCTCTCCAGCCCTATGGGAGACATTTTACATAAAAACCATCACATCCCACTCCCATTTCCAAAGACCAGCAGCATTCATAATCCTCCTGATAGCACAACTTCCCCTAAAGAAGTGATAATGTCCAATGAGAGCCCTACATCTACATAATAAAGGACAACTCAGGTTGGACTAACAGGATCTACTGTTTTATTGGTCCGTAGTGTGCACCAGCATCTCACTGAATCTGCTCAGCAGACCAGCAAAGGCAATATCACACAAAGATGCCAAGGTCCAGGGGTACAGTGACTTTCCCAACATTAGACAGCAAATAGACACTGTTCTATGACTCTAGTGTCTTCCTTTGTAAAATGTCGTGGAGGCGAGCACTCAAAGCCTTGTGAATGAATGAACACCTGGACGAATGAGCAGATTGAGAGACCTGTCTGGAAACTTTCTTCATCTTAGCACCCAATGTGGTATGTTTCACAAAGAGATAAAACCAAAATGAGGCAGAAAGCAACTTTGACCTAGCGGAAGTAATTCCTTCCAGTGCCCAAGGAGAAAACTGCTAAAATTTCTGTGAAACCAAAGTAGATTTTTTTTTTTTTCGAGGTAGGGTCTCACTCAAGCCCAGGCTGACCTGGAATTCACTATGGAGTCTCAGGGTGGCCTTGAACTCATGGCAATCCTCCTACTTCTGTCTCCCGAGTGCTGGGGTTAAAGGCGTGCGCCACCACGCCCGGCCCAAAGTAGATTTTAAATTTTTTTTTAATTTTATTTATGAGAGACAGACAGCAAGAGTGTGAGAGAGAGAGAATTGGTGCACCAGGGCCTCTAGCCACTGCAATTGAACTCCAGACGCATGTGTCATCTTGTACGTAGGCATGACCTTGTGTACATGCATCACGTTGTGTGTCTGGCTTACGTAGGTTCTGGGGAGCCAAACCTGGATCCTTAGGCTTCACAGACAAGCACCTTAACCACTAAGCCATCTCTCCAGCCCCAGGGTAGAATTTTATAAGAACATAATGGAGAGGAGAAAATTTATGGTGGCTAGGGAGGCCCTGAAGCCATCTATGTCAAATTAGTATCTTTTGATGGTCACAGATTTATTGTAAAAAGAGAACCTGTGCTAACATCAGGGACAGTAAAAGCCATGTTGAGGAGCCAGGTCTTTTTGCTGGGAATGAAACCAGTGAGGTTAATTTTAGAGTGACCCCCCCCCTCACATGTGCTATCAAAAGTAACATGTATTTTACCTGTAAGGTTCGCTACACTAACACCTCCTCTGAATGCCCAGTCGCGTCTGAGCTTGCACTGGAACTGCTGATAGCTGCCAACCTCATAGATTGTTAAATAAAATAAATTCTGCCAGGCGTGGTGGCACACGCCTTTAGTCTCAGCACTCGGGAGGCAGAGGTAGGAGGATCACCATGAGTTCAAGGTCACCCTGAGACTACACAGTGAATTCCAGGTCAGCCTGAGCTAGAGTGAGACCCTACCTCAAAAACCAAAAACAAATAAAAAAAATTCTAATAAACTGTTAATTCTTTCAGTATTTAATACCTATAGTTCAGTTAGAATTTTTTTATACATCGCATGTTGCCCTATGCAATTCAACTATACAGTTAATTGCAAAGCAGGGGGAAAAAAATAAAACAAAATGAATTTCCGAAGTCTGACAAATAAGGCTAAGGGTTGTAGGAATGGAACAGGACCCATAGTTCAGAAGCGCTGGTATATAATAGCTCCCTTCCTGTACCTTTGACCTCACCCATACTCTCCAAGATCAAGTGGAAAAATCCAACTTCATACAAAAACAAAATAAATTCCTTAACCAGATTATAGATGGCAAAGGCACTTTTCTGCCAATTATGAAACTTGATCTTCATTTTTCAGAGTTGGTTTTGAGCACCCACTAGACCCCAGACACACCAGCCAGGGTGGAAGACATATGTCTGTTCTTAGCCGCACACA
Source organism: Dipus sagitta (assembly GCA_036346955.1). NCBI lineage: Eukaryota > Metazoa > Chordata > Mammalia > Rodentia > Dipodidae > Dipus > Dipus sagitta. The sequence continues at coordinate 41,406,353 of CM070777.1, read as the reverse complement.
TCCTGCCTGTAGCTTCAGCAGAGAGCTGTGCCTCATTAGCATTGGAAGCAAGGCTGGCTAAGGCCTGCCATGTGCAATCTGCCTTGTTTTGCATTCTAACCAGCTCGGCAGGCTCCGGAGGCTCTATTCCCTTCCAAGCTTGCATTTGCTGTTAAAGGAACGATTCCTCTTTCTCTCCTGAAAAGACCTTGAGGATGTTTCTCCACCGTCCATCCTTCAAGGATTTACTCAGCAAGTTCTTACCCAGTAGCCTCCCCTGTAAGTGGCAAGTGGAAGCTTGGCTTCTTTTGTAAGGAGAAGACATGGGGATAAAGAATAAGAGATGCCAATATCAGGCTCAATTCTGCCCTTGTTTGGAGATGAACATGGAAGCCTGGTCGCTCCTCCCCTCAAACCAAATTGGTAACATCCAAAAGAAAGGGAAAGGAAGTTCGAATAGACCAAAACAGGTCCCCAGCACCACTTGGCAATCCTAGGCGTGATCAAGAATAGGAGCGGGTAGTATTTTTATAGGTAGTCAGTCAGGGACAGAGGCCCACGGAGAATATGGATACCAACCTGTCCTGGCCACACTAGAAAACGGCCCTTCAGAGCCACTTTCCTGTCCTTGACCTTGAAAGGCTTTTGTGGGGTTTTCCACAAGCCTGTGTTTCCACCCCTCCCAGGTTGGTGAGCTTCCTCTAAGCCTGAACAACTTTTCCGTGTGCCCACCAATCAATCAAGATCTCCGCTGTGCACTAAACCTGATCATGAGCACATCTCAAATAAATGTTTCTTAATTTGCATTTTCAAGATTATAGAGAAGCCCAAGAGCTGGCGAGATAGCTTAGAGGTTAAGATGCTTGCCTGCAAAGCCAAAGGATCCAGGTTCAAGTCCCCAGGACCCATGTAAGCCAGATGCACAAGGTGGCACATGCATCTGGAGTTCACTTGCAGTAGTTAGAGGCCCTGGCACTCCCATTCTCTCTCTCCACCTGCTTCTTTCTCTCTCTCAAACAAATAAATAAAAATAAAATATTTTTTATTTTTATTTTATTTGTTTGAGAGAGAGAGAGAGAGAGAGAATGGGTATGCCAGGGCATTCATCTGCTGCAAATGAACTCCAGATGCATGCTCCACCTTGTGCATCTGCTTATGTGGATCCTGGGGAATTGAGCCTGAGTCCTTTGGCTTTGCAGGCAAGCACCTTAGCTTCTAAGCCATCTCTCCAGCCCTAAAATAAAATATTAAGAAGCCCAAGAGGCAATCTGCTCAGAACTTCTCCCAGTAGTCTATAGCTATACCACCGTGAATGCACCCAATCTCAGAAGCTAAGCAGAGTTAGGACTTGGGAGGGAGCACTCCTTTCAGCTACTCATTTTAGGAGCTTTACTTCTTTCTTTTTATCTATATTCTTTCTTTCCTTCTTCTTTCCTTTTTTTGGGGGTAGGGTCTCACTCTGGCCCAGGCTGACCTGGAATTCACTATGGAGTCTCAGGGTGGCCTCGAACTCACGGCAATCCTCCTACCTCTGCCTCCCGAGTGCTGGGATTAAAGGCGTGTGCCACCACGCCCGGCTTAAAGAGTTATTTTAAGAAAGAATATATGCTGGGTGTGGTGGCGCATGCCTTTAATCCCAGTACTGAGGAGGCAGAGGTAGGAGGATTGTCATGAGTTCGAGGTCACCCTGAGACTCCATAGTGAATTCCAGGTCAGCCTGGGCCAGAGTGAGACCTTGCCTCGAAAAACCAAAAAAAACAATAAAATAAAATAAAATAAAATAACTCTTTAACAACTTCACCCCTCGTGTCATCGTTTTTTACTTGTTTGCTAAACACATACAAGAACTTGAGTCAGACCTCTAATCTCACTAAGAGCTCAAATCCTGCATCGCATCAAAAGAACATTTATATTGAGGATCAAGAGGCTGCTTGGGGGAGGGGGTGGAGATGGCTCAGTGGGTAAGAAGTTCTTGCTGTGGAAGCATGAGGACCTGTTTGATCACCAGCCCCCATGTAAAAAAAAAAAAAAATCAGGATGGCCACACACTCCTGTAACCCCAGCTTAGGGAGTGAGGCAGAAACAGAAGGATTTCTGGGGTTCACTGGTCAGTCACTAACAGAAAAATGGCACCAAGTCCCAGGTTCAGCGAGAGGCTTATCTCAAGGACATTAGGTAGAAGAATAATATGGGAGGACACCCGAGGTCCTTCTTCGGCCTCCACATGAATGTGCACAATGCATGCATATTTGCACACCACAAGTGCACACACGCCAAAACCAACCAACCAAATAAACAAAATGCTGAATGGACCTAAGGCAGGGACTGCAGGTCATTCCCACAAGAAATCAAGTATTCCTGCTGACCTGTGCCAAGGATGCTCTACAGAAGGTGCAAGACAGAGAAGAGAGAATGCACAGGACACGCCCACACCAGGCTTTGACACAGGAGGAAGGTGCCCGCATGGTTTCCCTGCCACAGCTGACAGACATTTTCCTCCAGAGTTCCAGCATGAAGCTGCACTCTGGGCTCCTCCTGAAACATGCTCCCCAGAACCCTGGCCAATGCTACAGCACAGAAATGGGGCGGGCAAGAGCAGCCAACCCATGGCAGAAGTTTCAGGGGAAGGAGCAGGTCTGTTCTGAGAAGGTGAGCTCCAAGTACAGGGAGAGAACCCAGCACACACAATGGGTGCTTTGTAAGTACTTGTTGGAAGGGAGAAAGAAAGGCAGAAAAGCAGGAAAAAAAAAAAAAAAAGTTTCTGATTGGGTTGGTCATGTTTTTTCCACCTATGATTTGTAGCAGGCCTTGAACTTTGTGGATTTCTCATCTATTATTATAATACTACCTTTCAAAAGCGCCCAACAGTTAATTATAGCCTTTAGGCTTTAGATTAAAGGCCATTAAAATATTCTTTGCAGGGAGTGCACTTAATAACCCTTAAGGCATACTAAAAATTGTCAGCCTGCTAAGGATTAACTCTTAGAAACCATTTATTTTTAAAAAATTATTTTTACATTGTTTTTTTTTCTTAGCATACGAAGGAATGACTTTCATGGTCACATTTTCTTTTTTAAAAAAATTATTATTAAGAACATATTTTATATGGATACATCATGTGTTGTTACTATCTTTTCCCTCCTCCCTAAACCCCATTCTGCAGGGGACCTGCCTCAGTGGGGTTGCAGGCATTCATCCCCATGGGGTTGTGGGTTATTCATTGTGGGAGCAGCAGTCAATTATTGGGGGAGGCACTGCCTCTGGGCATGATGTCTCAACCTGTGGCTCTAACAATCTTTCCGCCTCCTCTTCCGCAAAATTCCCCGAGCCTTGGTGGGTGAGATTAAGTCTATTTCAGTGGTGAGCTCTTAGGAGACTCTGGGTTTCCGTTTTACTGTGCTGAGTATCCTGGGGGTCTGTCTCCTTCACCCTGGCACTGATTGTCAGGCTCCCCATTGGAAGCAGCGCCCTTCCCCACTTCCTCTGTGATTTCTCCTGGGCCTTGACTTGGATGCGAGGGGTGGTTTATCTCCTTGGGTCTTGCTACCTTCTGAAAAAGAAAAAAATAGATTTCTGCACGCACACCCTCCGCAGCAGGAGATCCAGGAGTTGGGGGACTCAGGAGCAGGTCTCCTCATCACATTTTCATACACATATATGCTTTGTTCTTATTTACCCCTCCTGCCCCCCATTCTCCCTCCCCCCTCTGGTTGGTCCCCTTCTTCCCCCTCAAATGTCCTACCTGCTTTTCTGTCACATATATTCCATCAATCTCGATTATCCTCTCACCTTGAGGCCTCTTTTTCCCCCTCTTGTAGTTCTATTTCTATTTTCATGTCCTACACATATATATCATATTGTTGCAGAGTTTCACACTGTAGAGTCCTTTGTCTCATGACCAGGAAATGGTAGGAACACCAATGACAAGGTATAAGACAAAGGAGATTTATCAAGAAAAAAGATAGGTGTCAGGGCAAGCATGCTTAGGATTTCAGCCGGCTTCCAAAGGAAAGGAAGAATCCCAGTGCTTGGGAGGCAGAGGTAGGAGGATTGCAGTGATTTCAAGGCCACCCCGAGACTACATAGTAAATTCCAGGCCACCCTGGGCTAGAGTGAGACCCTACCTCAGAAAAAAAAAAAAGTTACATCTTTTGAGTTAGAACTCAGAAAAGCAGAAAAGCAAGCAAGCGGGCTCTATGAGGGTCTGTGAGTACCAGCACAGAAGCAGGGGATTCTGGGGTAGGGTCATTGTTTTGTTAAGAGGATAACTTCCTCCCTCCTCTTAGCATGTCTGTAGGAGAGCCTGGTTTCTTGACCCAGTGAGTGAGTGACAGGCAGCGTCCAGGACCAGAGGCCTTTTTTCCTCTAGAGGCTCAGGAGGCAGTGTCGCTCCCCTTTGACGGGACTATGGAGATGAGATGTTTCCTTTTCTTGTGTGACTGAGGAAACAGGAAGCGGGGGGGGGGGGTCCATCCTTCAATAATCTCCAAACCTAATGCCTGCCTACCTTTAACAATACACACACACAAATTTAAATCTAGATTCTGCATGTGACAGAGAATGTGCAATCTTTGTCTTTCTGAGTCTGGCTTATTTAGCCTAACATGGTTTTCAGTTGCATCTATTTTCCTACAAATGTTGTAATTTTATTTTTCTTTATAGCTGAACAAAATCCTAGTGTGTGTGTGTGTGTGTGTGTGTCTGTCTGTCTCCCATCTTCTTTCCATTCGTCAGTTAGTCGATGGACATCTAGGCTAGGCTAGTTCCATATCTTGGCTACTCTGACCAGAGCAGCAATCAACATGGATGTTCAAGTATTTCTGTACTATGCTGACTGAGAACCCTTTGGATACGAACCCAGAAGTGGTAAAGCTAGACCATATGGTAGTTCTATTTTTAGAGTTTTGAGGAACCTCCATACGGACTCCATCATGACTGGGCTAATTTACATTCCCTTCAGCAGTGTATGAAGAAGGTTCCTTTTTCTCTACATCCTCACCAATATTTCTGTTGTTGTTGTTTGTTTTCTTTCTTTTCTGTTTTTTTTTTTTAAATTTTTGTTTATTTGCAAGCAGAGGGAGATACAGAAGAGAGAAAGACAGAATGTCAAGCCAGGGCCTCTGGCCACTGGAAACAAACCCCAGACTCACGTGCCATTTTGTGCATCCAGATTTACATGGGTCCTGGGGAACCAAACTTGGGTTGTTAGGCTTTGCAGGCAAGCAGCTTAACCATTAAGCCGTCTCTATAGCCCTCTGGATGTTTTTAGTTTCTTTTTCTTTTTCCTTTTCTTTCTTTTTTTTTTTTTGTTTGTTTTGTTTCTTGTTTTGTTTTGTTTTTGCAAGATAAGGTGTTGCTCTAGCCCAAGCTGGCTTGGAATTCACTATGTAGTCTCAGGGTGGCCTCGAACTCACAGCAATCCTCCTACCTCTGCCTCCCGAGTGCTGGTATTAAAGGCATGCGCCACCATGCCTGGCTTTTAGTTTCAATTTTTAAAACAGTCTCCTTTTTCCCAGGCTGGTCTCAAACTATGTAACCAAGACCTTGAACTTCTAATCCCCTTGCTTCCCCCTGAATGTGCTGGGATTACAGGTTTGCACCACTGCTAATGCTGGGGATTGAACTCAGGGCTTCATACATGGGAGTGCAGGGCCTTCAGCCACTTCAAACAAATTCCAGATGCATGAGCCCCCTTGTATGCATGAGTGACATTGCATGCTTTGCATCACCGTGCGTCTGGCTTACACGGGACCTGGAGGTTTGAACATGAGTTCTTAGGCATTGCAGGCAAGCAAGCACCTTAACCACTAAGCCATCTCTCCAGCCCTGCACAGAAATTTTTAAGTTTATGCAATATCACTGGTGAATTGTTAGGATTATTTCCTATGATGTTGGAGAGTTTTTTAGAAAGTCCTCACCCATATCTTGAAGAGTTCTGCCTATGTGTTCCTCAAACAGAAAAATTCATTCACTTTAAGTGAAAAGCCAAGAATTCAGCTCAGTGGTAGACGCTTGTCTAGTTTGAGTGAAATATTGGCTTCAATCCCCAGGAAAGGAAGAGAGAGAGAGAGAGAGAGAGAGGGAGAGAGTGAGCTTGTGTGTTGCAGCCACAGCAGCTGATGGGAGCTGATTGGCTCACAGTCTTGAGGGGAAGCTCCATGATGGCAGGGAAAGCGTGGCATGCGCAGAGGCTGGACATCACCTCTGCCACAGCAGGTGGAAAACAGCAGCAGGAGAGTGAACGAAGCTAACTCTGGCAATTTAGGGGCCAATAATCCTCCCAGTCCATCCCCAGCGACACACCTTCTCTAGCAAGGCTCACCTCCCAAGTTGCCACCAGCTGGGATCCAAGTATGATGCCATAGTTTATGAGTTTATGGGGAGCAGCTGATATGACTATGTCAGGAAGGGAGAGAGGGAGGGAGCGAGGGGGGAGGAAAGGAGGAAGGAAAGAAGGACCTTTTGGAGAACTGTAACTCAGTGGTAGAGCACTTGCCTATCACATACAAGGTCCTGGGCTAAATCCTAACACTAAATAAATAAAATAAATAAATACATGGAAAAACTCCTAAGGAATGACTAGGCTGGATCATCAGTGTCTGCTCCCATCAATAAAAGCAATGACTTCTTGAACTCCTCCTACCGAGTCAGCCCTGACTGGGTCTACACTTACCACTGTGCCAGAAGAACATGGCAACCAGCTCCCGAGAGGTGCTCTAAGCAACTTCAGACTGGGGAGCAAATAAACACATCCTATTGTTTAAATTATTTTTAAGTGAACGGAGATAGAGTATCTCAACAGGATCTCAGAAAACAACTCAATCAGTTGTTATGTCCCTGTCTGATTTGGATCTCTTTAAAGCATATATTGGGTGTGTGTGTGGGGGGGGGGAATCACTCCCAAAGGAATAAAACTTGTTTCTTAGGAATGTAGAAAACATTTGTAGATATTACAATGAGTGATCTATGTCCTCCCTAAGGGACATGGCACATAAAGAAATATTTATTGCACCTCTGTATCCACAAGGGATTGGCTCCAGGACCCCTCCCTCACCCCAAGATACCAGAATTCATAGGGCCCATATAAAAAATGATGTAGCATTTGCCTGTATCCCATGTACAATCTCGCATATTGCTTGATGACTTACAACACTTACCACAGTGTAAATGCTATATAAATAGTTGTTATACTGTCATGTTGAGGGAATAATGACAAAAACGAGTTTGTGTAAAGTCAGCATGGATGGATTTTTTTAGTGAGTATTTTCAACCCACACTTGGTGGAATCTGTGGATATGTAACCAATGTATATGGAAGGTTGATTTACAGTATATATTTTAAGTATTATTACTCATCAGGGGGAATTGAACTTGTAATTGGACAAGAATGGCTAAAAACATCACCTTAGAAAACTAAACCAAACCAGACAAAACAAAAAAGAGATTTGAGAACACTGAATGAACCAGAAAAATTGTGACTAGGTTTGAGGCAGCACGGATAGCACTGAGTAGCGTGTATGAGTACAGTTAATATTTTAGGTGTGATAATGGTACTGTGGTTATGTTTATTTTTAATTTTTATTTATTTTTATATTAACAACTTCCATGATTATCAACAATATCCCATGGTAATGCCTTCCCTCCCCCCACTTTTCCCTTTGAAACTCCATTCTCCATCATATCCCCTCCTTCTCTCAATCAGTCTCTCTTTCATTTTGATGTCATCATCTTTTCCTCCTATTATGATGGTCTTGTGTAGGTAGGTCATGGATATCCAGGCCATTTTGTGTCTGGAGGAGCACCTTGTAAGGAGTCCTACCCTTCCTTTGGCTCTTACATGCTTTCTGCCACCTCTTACGCAATGGACCCTGAGCCTTGGGAGGTGTGATAGAGATATTGCAGTGCTGAACACTCCTGTCACTTCTTCCCAGCACCATGATGCCTTCTGAGTCATCCCAAGGTCACTGCCATCTGAAAAGAGAAGATTCTCTACCAAAAGTGATTAGCATTAATATATAGGTATGAACATTAAGAGAAGTGCTTACTGGGCAGGTTGATAAGCATAGTATATACATTTAGCCAGACAGCAGCAGACATTACACACTTAGGGCTCATGACTACCCCTGTTTTAGGTTTTCAGTATCAGGAATGTATTCCCTCCCATGGAGTGGGCCTCCAGTCCAATTAGAGGGCAATTGGTTTTCACCATGACAAACATGCCACTATTGCACCCATTGGCTCATTTGGCCTGGCTGGCAAAATATAAGGCTTGCAGTGTCCACTGTTGAGTATCTTCAGTGGTGATTTCTCTCTCTCCCATTGAACTCCATGCAGGATGGCTTCTTCCACCTTTCTATCAGCTGGTTTACATGGAAGAGGTTATCAGCTCAGTTCCACCAGGATTTTTCAGTGGCCTTGCAGCCCAAGTATATGGAGTCTTCAGCAATAGTGTCTTACCATCTATTCCTGGTGGGAAACCAAGGGCCTCAGCAATGGTCTGTAATGTTTGGGGGGCATCAGGGACCTCCCTGGCCAACAACTCACTGGAAGACATCCCATCCCTGGCACTGAAAATTTTCTAATAACAATCTATGGCCCCTGAGTGTTCCATTGTCCAAAAAAGTAGTTTTCTATATGATTTATTTATATCCTCTTAGATTTTCATTAGCCCTCCCTCCACCTTTCCTTTACTCGGTCTCTTCCTCTGACCTCACTTGGGCCTTTTCACCCCCATTAATCTATTGTTCTACTTACATATATACAATACCATCCTATTAAGTGCCACCCTCCCTTCCTTTCTCTTCCCTTTATATATTTTCTAGCTTACTGGCCTTTGCTACTGAGTTTTTTTCCTACTCACACAGAAGTCCTATCATCTGTAGCTAGGATCCACAGATCAGAGAGAACAGGTGATGCTTGGCTTTCTGGGCCTGGGTTACCTCACTTAGTATAATCCTTTCCAGATCCATCCATTTTCCTGCAAATTTCATTTTTCTTTACCGCTGGGTAGAACTCCATTGTATAAACATACCATATCTTCAGTATCCTCTCATCAGTTGAGGGACATCTAGGCTGGTTCCATTTCCCAGCTATTGTGAATTGAGTGGAAATAAACATGGTTGAACAAGTATCTCTAAGGTAATGAGATGAGTCTTTAGGATATATGCCTAGGAGTGCTATAGTTTGGTCATATGGTAGATCTAATTTTAGCTGTCTTAGGAACCTCCACACTGGTTTTCACAATGGCTGCACCAACAGTGTAGAAGGGTTCCTTTTTTTCCCACATCCTTGCCATCATTTATGGTCATTTGTTTTCATGATGGTAGCCAATCTGACAGGAGTGAGATGGACTCTCAATGTAGTTTTAATCTGAATTTCCCTGATGACTAGGGATGTAGAACATTTTTTTAGATGCTTATAGGCCATCTGCATTTCTTCTTTTGAGAACTCTCTATTTAGTTCCATGGCCCATTGTTTAATTGGGTTGTTTGGTTTCTTATTATTTAATTTTTTGAGTTCTTTGTATATCCTAGATATTAATCCTCTATCAGATGTATAGCTGGCAAAGATTTTTTCCCATTCTGTAGGTTGCCTCTTTGCTTTATTCATAGTGTCCTTTGCCATACAAAATCTTTGTAATTTCATGAGGTCCCAGCGGTTAATCTGTGGTTTTATTGCCTGAACAATTAGGTTATATTCAGAAAGTATTTGCCAATACCAATATGTTGAAGAGTTTCCCCTACATTTTTCTCTAGCAGTTTCAGAGTTTCAGGTCTGATATTAAGGTCTTTAATACATTTGGACTTGATTCTTATGCATGGAGAGAGAGAAAGATCTACTTTCATCCTTTGGCAGATACATATCCAGTTTTCCCAACACCGTTTGCTGAAGATGCCGTCTTTTCTCCAGTGAGAATTTTTGGCATTTTTGTTGAATATCAGGTGGCTATAGCTACCTGATTTTAGTGGAAAACCTTCCAGTTTTTCTCCATTTAGTAATATGTTGGCTGTAGGCTTGTCATAAATAGCCTTTATTATATTGAGATATGTTTCTTCTATTCCCAGTCTCTGTAGGACTTTTATCATGAAGGGATGTTGGATTTTGTCAAATGCTTTCTCTGACTCTAATGAGATGATCATGTGATTTTTGTCCTTCATTCCATTTATATAATGTATTACATTTATTGATTTGCATATGTTGAGCCATCCCTGCATCTCTGGGATAAAGCCTACTTGGTTGGGGTGAATGATCTTTCTGCTGTATTCTTGTATTCTGGTTGCCAATATTTTGTTGAGAATTTTTGCATCTATGTTCATGAGGGAGATTGGTCTGTAATTTTCTTTCTTTGTTCTATCTTTGCCTGGTTTTGGTATCAGGGTGTTGCTGGCTTTGTAGAAGGAGTTTAGTAGGATTCCTTCTTTTTCTATTTTATGGAAAAGCTCAAGAAGCAATGGTGTTAGTTCTTCCCTGAAGGTCTGGTAAAATTCACTAGTGAATCCATCTGGGCCTGGACTTTTTTTAGTTGGAAGATTTTGATAACTGCTTGGATCTCTATACTTGTTATAGGTCTATTTAAGTGATTAATTTCATCTTGATTTAATTTAGGCAGGTCATATAAATCAAGGAAATCATCCATTTCTTTCAGACTTTCATGCTTAGTGGAGTATGTGTTTTTATAGTATGTCCCTATGATTTTTTGAATTTCTCTGGTATCTGTTGTGATGCTGCCTTTTTTGTCTTTAATTTTATTAATTTTTGTCTCTCTCTCTTTCTTTTGGTCAGATTTGCTAAGGGTTTATCAATCTTGTTTATCTTTTCAAAGAACCAACTCTTTGTTTCATTGATTCTTTGGATTGTTGTTTTGGTTTCCATTTCATTAATTTCTGCCCTAATCTTTATTATTTCTTCCTGTTGACTGGTTTTTGATTTGCCTTGTCCTTCTTTTTCCAAAGCTTTAAGGTGAAGCATTAGGTCGCTTGCTTGAGACCATTCTGCTTTCTTAATATAGGCACATAAAACTATAAATTTCTCTCGTAGGACTGCCTTCATTGTGTCCCAAAGGTTTTGGTATGTTGTGTTCTCATTATCATTTGACTCTATGAAGTTTTTTTTATTTCTTTATTTCTTCATTGACCCATTCATCATTTAGTAGTGTATTGTTTAGTTTCCATGATTTTGTGTATGCTCTATAGCTTTTCTTGCTATTAATTTGTAGTTTGATTCCATTGTGGTCAGACAGAATGCAAGGAATTATTTCAATTTTTCTGTATTTGTTAAGATTTGCTTTGTGTCCTAATATATGGTCTATTTTAGAGAATGTTCCATGTGCTGCTGAAAAGAATGTGTACTCTGCAGCATTTGGATGAAATGTCCTGTGTATATCTGTTAGGTCCATTTCTTCTATGACCTCATTTAATCCAGGTGTCTCTTTGTTTATTTTTTGCTGGGATGACCTGTCAATTGATGAGAGTGAGGTGTTGAAATCACCCACTACCACTGTGTTTGGTGTTATCTGTGACCTTAATTCTAATAGCATTTGTTTGATGATGTTAGGAGCCCCCATGTTAGGTACATATATGTTTAGGATTGTAATGTCCTCTTGTTGGAGTGTGCCTTTAATCAACATAAAGTGACCTTTCTTATCTTTCCTAACTAATGTTGGACAGAAGTCTACCTTGTCAGATATTAGGATAGCAACTCCTCCTTTAGGCCCATTTGCTTGAAATACTGTTTTGCAACCTTTCATCCTCAGATAGTGTCCATCCTTTGTAGAAAGGTGAGTTTTTTGGAGGCAACAAATTGAAAGATCCTGCTGTTTATCCCAGTCTACAAATCTGTCTTTTGGTTGAGGCATTGAGGCCATTGATATTAAGAGATATTATTGAAGGGTGTGTATTTATTTTTGCCATTTTTTTGTAGTTCTTTCCTTCTTATCTTTGCTTTCTTGTATTAACTAGTATTTGATTATGGCTTGGTTTTTCCAGGTTCCTTGTATGTGTGCTTTTCTTTCTTTTCAGCATGGAGGATTCCTTCAAGTACTTTCTGTAGAGCTGGTTTTGTCTTCAAATATTCCTTTAGTCTGCTTTTATTGTGGAATGTCCTTATTTCTCTGTCTATTTGAATGGATAGCTTTGCAGGATAAAGTAACCTTGGTTGACAGTTGTTATCTTTCAGAACTTGGAATTCATCACTCCAAACCGTTCTGGCTTTTAAAGTTTGTGTTGAGTAATCTGCTGTGATCCTGATGGGCTTGCCTTTGTATATAACTAGATTTTCCTCCCTAACTGCTTCCATTATATTTTCTTTGGTTTGTATGTTTGGTAGTTTAATTATAATATGATGAGGAGAGGTTCTTTCCAGGTTTTTTCTGTTTGGTGTTCTAAAGGATTCCTGTGTCAGCACTGGCATCTCTTTCCTAATTTGGGGGAAGTTTTCTTGTTTGATTTTGTTGAAAATGCCTACTATGCCTTTGGAGTGAAATTCTTCTCCTTCTACTATACCCTGAATTCTTATGTTTGATCTTTTCATAGTGTCCCAAATATCTTTAAACTCCCATTTATACTTTCTTATTAGTTTGTCTTTCTCTTTTTGGACTGTGTTAGATCTGCCACCTGGTCTTCTAGTTTAGATATTCTGTCCTCTCCTTCATCCATTCTATTGGTGAGATTTTGACAGAGTTTTTTTTTTTTTTTTTTTTTTTAATTTCATTGACTGTGTTCTTCATTGCTAGTAATTCTGACTGGTTTTTCTTTATTATTTCTATTTTCTTATTTATGTCTTGTATTGACCTCTTTATTTCATTAAATTGGTTTCCTGTGTCTTCTTTGATTCCTTTGATTTCCTCTTTGACTTCTTTGAGCATATTTATAATCATTCTTTTGAAATCTTTCTCAGGCATTTCCTCTAACTCATTCTCACTGGAGGTCATTAGTGATGCATTAATACTTTTTGGTGGATTTATATTGTCTTGATTTTTTGTGTTTCTTGTGTTATAATGTACATATTTTTTGCTTGTTGGATTAATGTAATGCTTGGATTTTCTAGCTAGCTGTAATATTATTAGATGTATCAATCAATCTGATGTGATATGTCTTCAGGGTAGGAGCTTAATGTGCTAGGTGTGGCTCTTAAAACTCTCAGAGTATCTGCAAAAGTGACCCTAGGTGTTGGGTTTGCCTGCTATGAGAGTATTCAAGCAGGCTGAGTGGAACAAAATATAGGCAGGTTCTAAAATTTAACTAAACTATGTACGCATTCAATAAAAAACAGCAGAGTATTTATGCAAGAGTAGGTATTAGACAACCAGATCCTCTAACAAAATTTCAATCCCTTAGGGTGTGTGTTGCACCACTCCCTTAATCTTGTCAACTAGGAGGTTAAGATTTCTGGTCTGTTGAGGGTTCCAAGTCAGCTTGTGACCAAATGAGACCCTTCCCTAATGAACACCAGAAGAGGAAACAAAACCACTATAAATCAAGAATCAACAAGCCCAAAATATAGCTTATTTAAGAATGGCATATCCAGCCATCCATCAGATTTAACATATAATTTATCCTGATATGGAAGGTGCAATTAGCACTTCCAGTTCAGGCCTATATACTAGGCTTATTTGGTGGGTACTGACCTATTGTAATCCCAGTTACCTTTTGGGATGATTTTGGTCTCAGTTATACTGTGCTTCTGCTTAGGTCCCTCTTTGGTGCATTGTGGGTTCAAGTAGGCTGGCTGGGTTGCTGGATCACTGCTCTGGTCGCCGGTGCTGGGCGCTATGAGCTCCCTTCCCCAGGTCTCTGGTGCTTGCTGGCACTTGGGCTGGCAGTGGGGAAGGGGAGGCTGTGGATGGAGGCTCCCGCTGGTCCACGTGATCCTGTACCTCATGATCTGCTCCTCCATAGTTCACTGTGGTCCTCCCTTCATGTTTCTTGAGTTTGCAAAGAGCTCCGGTGTGAGTGGAAAACCCCTGTGGTTCTGTTTTTAAAAGTTCCAGTCAGTCATCTATAAGTCTTGACATACCTACAGCTGGGATCAGAAGCAGGAAGAGACAGTGACAGAATTGGAGATGAAGAGACGGAGACTTATTCTACTCCTCACAACAGACTGACTTCTTGTATTTCAGCATCGATCTTCTCTTAGACTATGGCTGCTAACAGTGGGTCCAATGAGTCAGATTCAGCCTACAAATATGTGTTATTTCACCCTTGAAGTATTTTAGAAGTATTTGAGCTGACGTTTCTAGTTTCTCTGCAGAAATTGGACCCTCTGGAACTTGAGTTTGAGCTCTTAGGCGGAACCTCTGTTCTTCTGGTCATCAGAGCCAGCCCAGGGCAGAATGAAAACACCCATGCTTGGGCCTCTTTCCACTGCTTGCCTTTCCCTTCTTCATCAGCCCTCATCAGATGCAAATTATATCATTAGCAACGGCCCCAGTCTGTGGACTGTCTTAGGGCCAGGCAGAGTGTGGCCATATCCTCTCACTGGGAAATAGGTATTTCTGTCATCTTGGTTCTGTCACCTCAGAGAGGTGAGGCGACTCCCTCAAAGCCGGCCATCCATTAGGAACTTCAACCGGGTGTTCTGGTTTCGGTGCCTGTGTTTCATGTTCTACCAGTTGCTGTCTCATTCGCGTCACCATGACACATAGTTAGGACAGAGGAGATGTGTGGATATCCAATCTGAGAGGAGGGGATGGTAAAACTTGCCCCATCTCCCTCAGGGACCTGCCTTGGCCGAGTTGGCCCCCTACAGGCTGTGCCTATCATATTCGGCACCCAGAGTGGACCACTTTAAAACACCATTTTCTCTATGTGATAGAATTATTAAATCACAATGATCTGAAATAACATAATCTAAAATGAAACTGATATATTTCATATATAAACCAGAACTTACATCATTCAACTTTAATAATTTGCATCTTGTCAGATTGTTTCAAATATGAAACCCAAATAAAAGTCCCAAGAACTCAGATTGCCTGAGGTGAAGAAACTCACATTTTATTCTTTATCATTCCTATTACTGTGATATTACTTATTATAAATCTATTACTGAAATAGAGGAATGCACAGATCGAAACCTCACCCAAAGTGGCCTTGAATGGTTCCGTACTGTCATGAACTTTCCCTCAGAACATGGGCTAATGTCTGAGTCCGTATTTATTACACCTGCCCGAGCACCAAGGCGCTCTCGGAATCAATTGCATGTAGAGCACGTTTTTAAAGGACAAGCGTGTAAGTTTCAAAAGTGATCATTTGAAAATGACATTTAAAATTTTTCCGTGATAACCACAGCAACTTTTTAAGCATTTAGCTCAGCAATTTTTTTTTTTCCAAAGAGGAGGATCTTATCACTAACATTGTTCAGAATTGCAAGCCGTATTGGTTCGTTTTCTGCTGCTCTAAATGCCCAAAGCTAGGTAATGTCATTAAAAAAAAGAGAGAGAGATTTCATTATAGAGCTCACAGTTCTGGAGGTTCAAGGGCCAGGAAGCAGGTAGTAGGGCATCATTGTGGAAACACAGGAGAAAAGAAGAGATCACACGTAAGCAGAAAGCCAGTGCGAGTAAAGGTGTTGGGGCTGGCTTCGTTCATGACAATCCTCTGCAGGGGACAAAGCAAGGGGGTACCACAAGAGCGACCTTAGCACCTCCCCACAGCAAGACCTACCCACCTAGGGCCTTCCACTAGGCCCCACTTCCTAAAGGCTCCAGCACCGCTCACATTGCCCGCATTGATGATCAAGTTTCCCACCCTCAGGGGATGGTAGCAGTCACCTTCTCATTGCTGGGACAAAACACCTGACCAGAAGTAGCTGATGGTAGCGAAGGGTTTATTTCTGACTACAATTTCATGGGGGAAGTTTCATCATCGGGGGGAAAGCATGGCACTAACAGGGATCTGGCTCACATCATCACCTACCAGTGGGAGGAAAGCAGCTTAACTACTGGGCTTGGGGCTGGGTTATATCACCCTGAAAGTCCATCCCCCAGTGACACACCTCTCCCAATAAACCTCCACCTCCCAAACTTCCCACAACTTTCCCGAATTCCCATCAGGGGACCAAGTATTCTCAACACATGAGGCTATGGGGGACACGCCACATGCAAACTGCCACAGGGGGACAAGGCTAACATATCCAAACCAGAGCTATAGAGACAATGAAAAAGCAAGCCACGTCTTAATTATTTTTTTATTATGAGTTTTTGAGTTTTGTTTTTTGAGGTAGGGTCTCACTCTAGCCCAGGCTGACCCAGAATTGACTGTGTAGTCTCAGGTGGCCTCGAACTCATGGCGATCCTCCTACCTCTGCCTCCCGAGTGCTGGTATTAGAGGCGTGTGCCACCACGCCCAGCTTAATTATTTTTTATTAACAATAAATTCTCAGACAAGGCACCCAGCTTCCGTGGGTGAATGGACTTGGATAGACAATAGTTCCACAGTTCCACATATTCTCGGTTCTCTATCACCTGGGCTCTGCTGGACCTAGTTTTGGCATTTTCCTGAGTTGGCATCCTTCTCTGAGCCCAGAAGGTCCCCAGGGCCCTGGTTCCAGGTGGTCAACCAACAAAGCACTACAATAAGCAAGCCCCGCCTCTGACATCGCGACAGTGGACCAGAGCTCCTGTCTCTCCGCATCCCCTCTTTCAAGCCTCAGTTTCTTCTTCTACTAAATGCAGTCAAGTATTCAAAATAAGGTGTTAGTCAGAAGAAATGAAGTGATAAACCCTGGGCAGCTTTCAGTAGCAATTCTCAGTGGGTGACTTTCAGAGAAACCTCTCATAGCCTGAAGATACTTTCATGAGAGGCAAAAATAGCCACCACCGTTCACGAGCACTCCCTGCGCATCTGCCGCTTTGCATATCATTATCTCATTTAATGTCACCCTCGTCAGGATTCTGTAAGGTGGATGCTAACATCTCCATTTTAAGGATGAGAAAAATTGGGCTCAAAGGCTGTCAGCGGACTTGCCCAAGGCATTGGAGCCTAGCCAGTCTTTCAACCCGAATCTGTGCTCTCCAGAGCCAACAGATCCAAAGGACAGACGCTCCACCCTGCTCTGCGTGGTGACAGGCAGGCAGGACCTCTAACTCAGAAACTGCAGGCGTGGGAATCCAGACCCAACAGATGGAACTGGGCCAGGTGACTTTGGTAAGAAAGCCACCTTAGGTCAAGGAAGGAAGATGGTATGTTTCTCCTTGTTGGCACGGGCTTTTAAACAGCTGGGTGGGAGAGAGGTCCAAGTGATCCAGTGTTGAAGGTCAAGCAGCCAGGCAGCTGACGGAAGCACAGTCCAGACACTTGGCCCTGGAAGAGACAGACAACAGGAAGTCAGATCTGCATCCTTACTTCAGGTTTTGGAAGCTAAACCAGAGAGTGTGGAGAAGTGTGGTTTGCCAAGTGCTTCACAGCCCCAGACTACCAAAGTCAAACCTTGAACCCCAGCACGTGGTGTTTCTGTAGTGTATTGTGGCCCCAAGTTCACTGTAAAGTGCCAGACTCTGGAAACTTCCACAGACACCCCAGAGTCTGTTAGGTTTAGCTGCTGTGGAAGAGACAAATTCTACAGCCTCTGTCCATTGCTGTTTCTACTCTGTGTGTGTGGAGGGGGATGTTCAATTAGTAAGCACTTTTGTTTTCAGTTTTATAACTTTGGTACTCAACAGTTCTCATCCACATTGACTATCTGTAGATTTTTTTTTTAATGTGGTGGTGGGGATATAGGTCACCAAATAAAGATTGCTGAGCCTTCATCCTCATTCTGTTTTCTGGATGACCATACACAGATAGGACTTGGGATAGTCCCTATTCTTTGTCTAAACAGCTTTATTGAGCCCAATATTGGTGTACACATCTAGAGTCCTCATCTCCTTGATGGTGAATTGCAGGTTCTTTTTGAGTGCCCAAGGGTCCTACTTCTTGAAGCCCGCTCCACTTGAGAGCAGTGATGGTATACTCAGGTCACCACCTTATTGATGGCAGAATGGCTCTTCTTTTTCTTTTCTTTTCTTTTTTTTGTTTTCAAGCCTCTAGCACAGGCTGACCTGGAACTTACTCTGTAGTCCCAGGGTGGCCTTGAACTCACAGTGATCCTCCTACCTCTGCTTCCTGAGTGCTGGGATTAAAGGCATGTGCCACCGTAACAAGCCTCGTTCTTCTTTCCTTCCTTTCGTTCTTTCTTTCCTTTTCTTTCTTTTTTTTTTTTTTTTTTTGAAAAAAAATATTTACTTGAGACAGACAAGGAGAATGAAAGACAGTATGGGCCCACCAGGACCTCTTGACACTGCAAACAAACTCCAGATGCAGGGACACATGCCACTTTGTGTATCTGGCTTTATGTGGGTACTGGGGAATCAAACCCAGGTGTCAGACTTTGTAAGCAAGTGCCTAAACCACTGAGAACATTCCTCCAGCCTGGCTCTTTTTTTTTTTTTCCCCCTCATCATCCTTCTTTGTGGGAGCCATTCTGCTGGGCCCAAGTTGGAAAGGAAGAACATGAGGAATTCTGCCATTTTTCCCCTCTTGAGACAGGAGGCAGACATAGTGCATGCATGAACTGCAGGGGCTGCTCATTCTGTCTTCCTCCAGGTGCTGCCACAGAGCTGCCTTCTGCCTGAAGCCCACTCGCTGTGGCCGTCTGACCAACCTCGTCTCAGCCTCAAGAGCCGAGGGATGGCTTTCCCTCATGCCACCCTGGACTATCCTTCTTCCATAACCATCACACTATGTTATAAAATACCCAGGAAGCGAGCTGCCTGGGTTGCTCAGCCTCCAGTATGCTTGCCTCAGAGGAATTACTTCAACAAAAGGTTCTAGAGACTTTCTCAATGTTGCAGCTGGCTTGACACACTGCCTGGAATACCGAGACTCCAAACGAGGGACTACATGCCTCGATAGCTACAGGACTGGTCTTATACTTTGAAATACCTCCATCCAACCCTTTAGGATATATTTCAAAGATTCTTCTGTCCAACAGTGTAAACTTGTCAGTCTACTTGATGCTAGCTGGTTAGGCTGTGGAAGTTTTCCATAGGGTCTAAAAGTACCCCGACACAAGTCATAGCAGCCACTAGGGCATCCTGGGACCTTCAACTTGCCTGATGATTGCTCATTTGATAGTTAAATGAAAGTGGCTCACACCCGAACCCTAGACATCCCCATTTCTCCCTTCCAGCCTTGGTGCTTGCCTGACACTTGCTCTGAGTTCCTGTATCACACTGCTTTTTCTTTCTTCCTTTCTTTCCTTCTTTCTTTCTTTCTTTCTTTCTTTCTTTTTTGAGGTAGGGTCTCACTCTAGCTCAGGCTGACCTGGAATTCACTATGTAGACTCAGGGTGGCCTCGAACTCATGGTGATCCTCCTACCTGTGACTCCCGAGTGCTGGGATTAAAGGTGTGCGCCACCACGCCCGGCTTGTTTCTTGCCACATCTTTCCTCCATGTTGGATGCTGGGGTGATTATGTCACTCTCCCAAGTTGTCTCAGACACAAGCTTCTGTGTGTAATAGACCTTTCCTGAAGTTTTGGCTTCCATCTTGATATTATCCTAAAATCCATTATGAAGCTAAAATACATCTTCATTTGCCAACCACAGGGAATCTCTCCCTGGGGATAATCACATTTAGGCATTAGCTTGTTACAATGCCCTCTTGATGCTAAACAGATCTGAAAGCAAGTCTGGATGAGCCACAGCTCACCTGAAGGCCGGTGAATAAAAAGTAACTGTGATGTAAGTCACTAAGGTTCAGCGGGTGAACAAAGCTAATCGATACAACCTTGAACCCAGCCTGTGCTCACTGTGGGAAGTCACTCCTCACATTTCTGTCCAGTTGAAACAAAGCTTTGGCTTGTACACCTCCAGTTATTGGGAGTTCACTGACTCCCCAAGCAGTCCAATCCCATGCCTGGACAACTGAAGTCTTACCTACCCTCCTCGGATTTGAACATTGATCCTAATTCCTTGTGGCCCTCTGTCCTGGCTTACAAAGTCCTCTTACCTCCAGCTAGTATGTAGCCTGGCAGACACTGAAACAGTGATGGAGTTGAGACCCACCTCTAGCCATTCTTATTCAACATGGCCTCTTCGTCTCAGAAGCCATAGGTTGTTATAGGAAAATCCCAGTGCCAAGGATGGGATACCTCCCAGTGGGCTATTGATTAAGGACTGACCCCCCCCACCCCCGAGGCTCTCAAATAATACAGGCTATGCTACTGCTCTTGGTTGCATACCAGAACGAGATGGTAAGATTCTACTGCTAAAGATACCGAATGTGTGCAGGACACTGAGAAACCAAGCAAAAACTGAGCTAAAGGCTTCCTTCCTGATGACCAGCTGTTACACAGTGCTGGAAAGCGCTGTGCAAGACACTGGAAGAGAAGTCACCAACAGTCTCACCCAGCAGTGGACCTTGAAAGTTACATTAACAGTCAATTAGGCAAGATGTTCCCACTGGTGAAACAGTGGCATGGCTATTATGGGCATAACTAACTGTTCTCTGATTGGATTTGAGGCTCACTCCTTGGGGCCTGGAACTGAAAACCTAGCCAAAAGCCTGTGGCTGGGAAGCTCATGAGTCCTAGGAGGGAAGTTCCTATTGTTGTTTGGATAAATGAATATGCTGTGTCCATCAAATGATCCTCTATACATTTGTTTGTGCCCATAGATTAGTGCTGCTCTCACCTTTGGTCAGAGAAGTGTCTTTCTGCAGATGCCAGTGACAACTGGGGAGACTCAAAGCTCATCAAAGTTGCAAGAATGAGTGACTGTTGTTTAGCTCAGTGCTAAGAGAGACATCTATATCACACCCCTCCAGGGCTCAGGGAACACTGCAGAAGAGGAAGTGGAAAGAATGTAAGAGCCAGAGGATGGGATGTCTTCTGGGCTGGCAGTGGCTGTTGCCATCATGAGCTCACAGCAGCTGTCATTACCCACAGAAGATCTGTACATACTGGGTCCAGCAACATTCCTCATGGATGGTGGAGAAGGGCAAACAGAAAAAAAAAAAAAAGACCACAAAATGAAAAAAAGGTCTAGTTGGAAAAAAGAAGGAGTTTCGTAGAAGGGGAAGGGAGAAGGGAGTCAAGGGAAGGTAACCATGGAGATTATGATCCAAATACATTAGGTACATGTATAAAAATTACAAATAAATGTTTTCAAACATACCAAATCCTATTCAAACTTGATATTGTTTTTCAAGGCTGGAGATATGGCTCAGTGGTTAAGGCACTTGCCTTCAAAGCTAAGGGACCCAGGTTCAATTCCCCAGTACCCACGTAAAGCCAGATGCACAAGGTGACACATGCATCTGGAGTTTGTTTGCAGTGACTAGAGGCCCTGGTGTGCCCATTATCTCTCTCTCTCTCATAAGAAAGTAAAATATATATTAAAAAAAAACTTGATTTCCCCCTCTACATATTCAGGTTAAACCTCACCAAGTGGCCTTTGAGAGGAGAACAGCACAGGTCAGTTCTCAAAATCTGTCATTACCAGAGCTCCAGGCCCAAGAGGAGGTAGTCAAGTCATCAGAATAGCTCAGCAGGTATTGTGAGACACAAACCCAGGCAGGTGCTGAGAAAAACCAACCTGAAGAGACACAGAGGAATCTTTGCACTTCTGCACTCCCCAGGAAATGCTACCTGTAGGGAGGGAAGCATTCTCAGCTGGGTGTGGGCTTCACCACAGCCTGCTAGGCTCAGAGAATCAGCGCTACTGTCGGTAATGGACCCAGTGAGCACTATTGAGACCACTTTAAAAATATCAATGACAGAGCAGGATAAAATCCTGAATGCCCACTTCATTGAGTAGCCCACCTGCCTCCTTTTCCCTCCCCTTGTGGTAGTCAGATTCCACCTAATGCTTCCCAAGGTCATGCTGTCCTCTTTTAACCGTCACAAAGCTTCTATGTTTTGTTTATTTATCAATGTTCTGAAGTTATTTCCACATATAATGTGCAAGGGACTGGGGTACAGAAAAGAACAGGCTGGTTTTCCAGAAGACACACTGACTTACTGTGTTTCTCCTCTACTCTCTGCCTTCCCACAATACACTGGGGTTCATCAATTAGAACAGGTTAGGTTTTGCAGCTGTCCCACCCAGTGGGACATACAGATGTGACGTGGCACATAGCTTTATATGCTGGAATGAAAAATAAGCCAGATATACTAGCATGTATTAAGGTTATTGTAGTTAATCAGAATGTTTTCTTCTAATAGTATAAAATAAAACTGTAGTGTGGGGCTGGAGAAATGGATTAGCAGTTAAGGTGCTTGCCTGCAAACCCTAAGGACCCATGTTCAGTCTCTCTCCAGGTCCCACGTAAGCCAGACACACAAAGGTGAGGCAAGTGCAAGGTCACAAATGCCCACTAGGGGGCGCAAACATCTGGCGTTCGATTGCACTGGCTGAGACCCCGGCATGCCAATTCTCTCTAAATAAATAAATAAAATTAAAAAACTGTAGTGTGGAAAGACAGGGACATTTAGGAACGAACCTCTCTGCCCTACCTCTGGTGACTTGGGAGGCCTTTTGTGTCCAGCTGATGGTGAGAACAGTACAAAGTAGGCAGTGACCATTCTTTCTAGAATTCTTTGCACGCCCACTTAGAAAGCCTCGAGTTTCCCATCCGTAACATGGAATCGCCCCATTGATTTATTGCAAGAATGAAACAAGAAAGGAAATGAGGCATGTGGCCCTTGCTAAGTGCCCGACTGATAAACATTTGACAGGCATGGCACTGCCAACTCTGCTTGTCCCAAGCCTTGGCCAGGTCATTAAGAAAACCCTCAGGGCTTCCAGGCTAGCCCGTTTGTTTCCGGGGATGAACAGACCAACATCAGGAGTAATGAAAGGGATCGTAATCATGGTAAGCTGTGGTTTCTCTCTACTGCTTTGCTAGTCTGCTATGCTGCAGTGCATACGGTACACTCTACTTCTCCCGTAACCTGTCTCGGCCAGACGGTAGCAACCACAGCTAATTAGAAAATAGAACAATTATGTTGTAAGGACGATACTTATTAATTTTTAAAATTTGTGTGTGTGTGTGTGTGTGTGTGTGTGTGTGTACACACCAGGGATCTCTTGGCTGCTACAAACAAATGTCTGTCCAGCTTTATGTGGATGGTTGAGGAATTGAATCCAGGCTGACAGGCTTTACAAACAACATCTTTAACCCCTGAGCCATCTCCCCAACTCCCAAGAACAGTTTAAAAACTCATGAATTGTTTATTTCCAGAATTTCCCATTCAATTCCTGTGGTCTCACAGCCCTGGGTAACTGAATCCACAGACAAATGAAACCCCAGAGGGAAATTGAATCCCAAAGCGCAGCTCTGTGGCTTTTAGTGAAGTCCCCGCCGTGCGAACCCACACCATGACCCATGCTGGACTGTTTTCTACTCCCCAGACGAACCCCTGAGCCCGTCACCTGTCACCTTCAAGCTTCCTGGCTTAGGTAGCCAATCCGCTTTCTGAATCTTTCTGCTGCCCTGAACATTCCATCAACGGAAACATATTCCACGTGGGCCTCTGTCATCGACTTCTTTCCTTAATACCTTGTGTGTAAGCAACCATGCTGTGTACAGGGATTAAAAAAAAAAAAAAATTCAGCCTGATTTTTTTTTTCACCCATTTTCCTTAGGAGATCATTGGTTTTGCTTGCTCAGTTCATCCTATCTCGGGAAAGCTTTAAGTAATTCAGTCATAGGAGAAACAGGAGAGAAAGGAGTATATCAAAAATTGAAAAAAGACACGGAGAAGAAGAGGCGGACAAACAGCAAACTTGCTAGGGAGGGAGTATGAGAGCTTCAGCCTGGGAAAGGCCAGAGCCTACGGACTGGCTGAGACTGGAGGGAAAAATGGGACGAGCGCCCCATAGGCTGTGAATAGTATCAGGAACAACTGTCATGAGCATGTGACTCGTGGGCTGTGGAAGAAGTCACCCAGACAGCTTAAGGTAGGAGTAAAGTATATCAGGATACACTGCAGTGTGGCTGTAGCAGACGCCGCAGCAGAGAGACTAACCGCAAAGAGGCTGCTTTCGTGGGAGGGGAGGTTTCTATGTGGGCAGCCAGGCAATGTTTCAACGTCACAGTATTCTAGAATAATTGTGGTTGGGACTCGTAGCCGTTACCTTCTCACTGCTGGGCCAAAACACCCAACCAAACTGCAGGCTATGGAAGGAAAGGGTTCCTTTCAGCTTACCATCTTGAGAGGAAGTTTCATCATTTAGGAGAAAAGGCATAAAGTGAGAGTGGCAGGGGGCTCACGTCCCTCATGTCTCAGCAGGGGGGGAGCAGAGAGAGTGAGCTGAGCTGTAAACAGCAGGGCTGGGCTAATAGACCTCAAGGGCCGATCTCCAGTAACACACCTCCTCCAGCAAGGCTCCACCTCACAAAAGCCTCTCAACCTCACAGCCACCAGTAATCCCAACGCATATGCCTGTGCGGAGATGTTTCATTCAACTCACCACAGGGCTTACAGGGCTTATCATGGCTAAACTGGCGTCTATAGTTTCATGTTTTCTATAAATTTATTTATCTATTTACAAGCAGAGAGAGATAGAAGAGAGACAGAGAGAATGGGTGCGCCAGGGCCTTAGGCCACTGCAAACAAACTCCAGTTGCATGTGCCCCTTTGTGCATCTGGCTTTACGTGGGTCCTGGGGCATCAAGCCTGGGTCATTAGGTTTTGCAGGCAAGCGCCTTAACCACTGAGCAGTCTCTCCAGCCCAGTTTCATGTTTTTGAGTGCTGCTTGCAAGATTGGGATCCCTTTTTATTACTCCTGATATTTGACTGTACCACCCCAGAAACAAATGGGCTAGCCTGGAAGCCCTTAGAGTCTTTTTCTTGTTTTGTTTTGGTTTCTTTGAGGTAGGGTCTCACCCTAGCCCAGGCTGTCCTAGAATTCACTATGTAGTCTTAGGGTGGGCTCAAGCTCACAGCAGTCCTCCTACCTCTGCCTCCCAAGTGCTGGGACTAAAGGTGTGCGCCACCACATCCAGCCTCTGAGAGTTTTCTTAATGACCTAGCCAAGGCCACTGCCTGGCTTAGGGTCATCAGAGCTGGCAGTATCAGGCCTGTCAGACACTTAGCAATCAGGTGCTTAGTAAGGCCAGATGTCTTATTTCACTCACAACAAATCGATGGAGTGCTCCCCTGTTACTGATGGGAAACCCAAGGCTTTCTAAGCAAAGATGCAAAGAAGTTCCAGAGAGAATGGTCACTGCCTTTCTGACCATCAGCTGGACATGGAAGTTCTCCCTGTCACCAGGTTCTTGGCACTATGAAGCTGAGTCAGAGGACTCCACGCTGTGCAGAGCAATTTGCATTTTAATATGTTTCTTTGATTTCTAAAATAGTCCAGAACTACAAAACTCCTAGAAGAAAATACAGGATGAAAGCTGTATGACAAGAGATTTGGCAATGACTTTTGACACCAAAAGCATACACAGTGAAAGTTAGTCAAAGTCACTTGTATGACATCAGAATTTAAAACTTCTGTGCATCCAGGGGCACAACAAATAGAAAGAAGAAGGCATCTATGAATGGGAGAAAATATTTGCTTATTATGTATCCAGGAAGGAGTTAGTGTCCAGACTCTATAAAGAACTCCCAGGTTGTAGACATGGTACGGTGGTTAAAGGCATTTGCTTCCAAAGCCTGTCAGCCTAGGTTCAATTCCCCAGTAATCACATAAAGCCAGACACATAAAGTGGCCCATGTTTCTGGAGTTTATTTGCTACAGCAAGAGGCCATGGTGTAGCCATATTCTCTTTCTCTCTCTCTCTCTCTCTCTCTCTCTCTCTCTCTCTCACACACACACACACACACACGAATGCAAATTTTTAAATAATTTTATTTATGACAGAAAGAATGAGTAGGTGCACCAGGGCCTCTAGCCACTGCGAACGAACTCCAGATGCATGCACCGCCATATGCATCTGGCTTATGTGGGTTCTGGAAAATCAAACCTGTATCCTTAGGTTTCGCAGGCAAGTTCCTTAACCACTAACCCATCTCTCCGGTCCACAAATAAATTTTTAAAAACCTATGTTTTTAAAAATAAGGAACTCCCAGGCTGGAGAGATGACTCATTGGTTAAGTCCATTTCCAACACAAGTATGAAGGCCTTAGACACCCCCGCCCAAGTTCAAATCTCCAGAATCCACCTGCTCCTTTGATCTGTAGGTTTATAAGCTTCACTTCAGCTCTGGTGAGATGCAGAGAGCCTCTAGCATCTACAGAGGTCTCTCTCCCTCACCGTTTGTTGTGCTTGCAGTGAACGGTTTCCTTCTGTTGAAGTTCAAGTCCAATGTCTTTCTCTTCAACTTTCCTTACACTTTGTGGAAAGAA
This sequence comes from Dipus sagitta, assembly GCA_036346955.1. Taxonomy (NCBI): domain Eukaryota; kingdom Metazoa; phylum Chordata; class Mammalia; order Rodentia; family Dipodidae; genus Dipus; species Dipus sagitta. The sequence goes on along the minus strand of CM070777.1, from coordinate 41,380,034 downwards.
GTATGGCAGTTCCTCAAGAAAAATTAAAAATAGGGTCAGTTGTGGGCTACAAGAGGGCCTACACATATTAAATTCTCTATTTAAAAAAAAAGTAAGGGTTATCTCATTTGTTGTGGTGCTCACTTACTCTCCATTGGAGAATCTGCTTCTCTTTTTCAGATAGATGTAGATCCTAAGGAGAGAGCCACCCCATCATACCTCAAAAGGGCCCCGGCTGAAACTAAGAAAAATTGGAGAAACAAGCAAGGGGGCTGTTTTCCTGATGAACCGGATACCAGCACAAGGGGGAAGGAGATCAGCACAGAGAAAAATCAACTCCTACCAAATCAGAGAGCCAGAGCCTCAGAGGCCCCCAACACCTCATCACTGAAGCAGACCAAAAATGAACCCAACATGGCTCAGGGAAATTTTGCGGAAGAGGGGGCGGAAAGAATGTCAGAGTCACATGTTGGGTCATGATATGCAGAAACATTTAGCTTACCCATAACTGTGGGCTAACTCCCGTATACCTCAACAAGGAGGGGCCAAGGGGAGGGGGTAGATCACGGATGAGCCTAATAATGGTACCAAACTGACTGTATTTGCTGAATACAGAACTGAGTAATAAAGAAAAAAGATAAATAAATAAATAAATAAATAAAAATAAAAATAAAGTAGGGTTGGAAAACTGGGCATGGTGGTGCATGCCTTTAATCTCAGCACTCGGGAGGCAGAGGTAGGAGGATAACCGTGAGTTCAAGGCCACCCTGAGACTACATAGTGAATTCCAGGTCAGCCTGAGCTAGAGTGAAACCCTACCTCGAAAAAACAAAAAAAAGGGGGGGGGGGTTGCTGAAGAGATGGCACAGCAGTTAAGGCATTTGCCTGCAAAGCCTAATGACCCTGGTAAAGTAGCACATGCATCTGGAGTTTGTTTGGCAGTGGCTAGAGGCCCTGGTGCACCATTTTCTCTCTGCCTCTCCTTCTGCTTGCAAATAAATAAAAATAAAATATTTTTAAAAATTAAAAGCAGAATGACCATGCAATTCAGCAGTTCCAATCCTGGGCTCAGACCCAGGAATGGCAAACAACATATCTGCACACTCGTGTTCACAGTAACATTATGCACAGCAGCCACAAAGGAGAGCGGCAACAGAAATGGTCATTAAAAGGTAAATTAAAGGGCTGGAGGGATGGCTTAGTGGTGGAGGCATTTGCCTGCAAAGCCAAAGGGCCCAAGTTCCATTCCCCAGGACCCACGTTAGCCAGATGCACAAGGGGGCGCACGCGTCTGGAGTTTATTTGCAGTGGCTGGAGGCCCTGGCACGCCAATTCATTCTCTCTCTCTTTCCCTGTCAAATAAATAAAGATATTAAAAAGTAAGTTATAGGGCTGGAGAGATGGCTTAGCAGTTAAGCGCTTGCCTGTGAAGCCTAAGGACCCGGTTCGAGGCTCAATTCCCCAGGACCCACATTAGCCAGATGCACAAGGGGGCGCATGCATCTGGAGTTCGTTTACAGAGGTTGGAAGCTCTGGCGCGCCCATTCTCTCTCTCTATCACTCTCTCTGCCTCCTTCTCTCTGTCGCTCTCAAATAAACAAACAAACAAAAAAAAATTTTAAAAAAAGTAAGTTATAAACAAAATGTGGCCTGTATGCATAATGGAGTATTATTCAGCCATTAGAAGGTGGAAATTTGGACTCCTGTTGCAACATGGATGAAACATGAAGCCATTGTATTTAATAAAATAAGCTAGTCACACACACACACACGCACCAAATATGGATGGCTCCTCTTCTCTGGGGTTTCTAGAGCACCCAAATTCATAGCACTAGAAAGCAGAAGAGTGGCTGTCAGGAGCTGAGTTGAGGGCAGAAGATCGCATTCCTTAAGATGAACAGGTTCTGGAGATGGGAGTGTACTTCATGTCACTGACCCATGCACTTAAAATGAGTGACCTTGGGGTCAGGAAGACAGCCCAGTCAGTAAAGTGCCTGCCTTGCAAGCGGGACGATCTGAATTTGATCCCCAGAACCCACATAAAAATACCAGCTACTTGGAGTACACAGTCAGCCCAGCACTGGGGAGGCAGAGGCAGGTGGTACCCTGGAGTTTGCTGGCCAATGAGTATAGCCTCACTGGTGGGCTTCAGGCCAACAAGAGACCTGTCTCGAGAAAGTGGATGATGGTCCGAGAAACGGCACCTGAGCAAGGGGGGTCTAGGAACACCATAGAAATATCAGTCATAGTGATGGCCGTGATGGTGACGGTGACAGTGAGGATAGTGGTGGCGGATGGTCATGGTCATGATGGTGGCATGTCATTGCTGATGTGACGGAGAAGAGGGGAAGGATCTACTGAGAGTAGTAGGGATGGGTATATATGTTGAATGCCCTTGTCTCCTCCAAAATCCATGTAGAAACTTACTTCCCAGTGCAATACTACTAGGAAGTGTTGTCTTTGGGGGCTGTGGGGCGTGGGGGGGGGGGGCTCTGTTCTCATGAATGGGATTAAGAAAGAACTTCTATAAAAGGGTTTGATAGAGGGAGTTCACCATTTTCTGCCTCTTCTCTCCCTTCTGCCATGTGAAGATGGAGACTGGCTCACACCAGAAATTGAACCTGGTTCACGGGCTGGAAAGATTGCTTAGTGGTTAAGGCCCTTGCCTGAGAAGCCTGAGGACTCACGTTCAACTCTCCAGGTCCCATGTAAGCCAGAGGTGCAATGTGAGGCAAGCACACAAGGTCGCACATGCGCACAAGGTGGTGTAGGCGTCTGGAGTCAGATTGTAGTGGCTGGAGGTCCTGGCATACCAAGTTTCTCTCTCACTCTCTTTCTCTCAAAAGAAAAAGTCCAGTCTGTTTGCCAGAAAGAAAGAATAAAAGAAAGGAAGGAAGGAAAGAGGAGGAGGGGAGGGGAGGGGAGGGGAGGGGAGGGGAGGGGAGGGGAAGGGAGGGGAGGGGAAGGGGAAGGGGAAGGGGAAGGGAAGGGAAGGGGAAGGGAAGGGAAGGGAAGGGAAGGGAAGGGAAGGGAAGGGAAGGGAAGGGAAGGGAAGGGAAGGGAAGGGAAGGGAAGAAAATTGAACCTAGTTCCTGACCGTGGAATTCCCAACCTCCAGAACGGTTGTTATGTTACCTGGTCCGTGGTCCTTTGTTACAGCAGCATGGACTGAGATGATGATGGTGATGATGAAGATGTGGAATTGATGATGCTGACGGAAGGATGCTGGGATGGAGGCAGGATTTAAAGAAAAGATGGAGACAATTATAATGACCTGAAAAGAGGGTCATAGGAAAGAAAAGGCTCCGTTCCTGAGGTCTGGTCTTCTTTTACTGACAGAAGGGTTTGACTGCAAACCCTGCTGATAAGAAGAAAATAGACTAAACAACTCCAAATTTCCAAAAGGCATCCTGCCATGGGCAATAAATAAATTGTGCTCATTAGGGCCAGATGTTACATTTCCAAGACATCTCTATCAAGGGTGTCATGAACACTAATTAGGCTGTGCTTACTTAGGGCCAAAGTGATCCATAACTTTGAGTCTGTAGTACTCATCTCTCATTCCTAGGTCTCATCCCTCCTCACAGATCAGCCTTGCCATTTGTTTCCTAAAGAAAATTCTTTAACTTTTATGTTTGTTAAAAGTTAAACTCAGGCTGGAGAGATGGCTTGATGGTAAAGGAGCTTGCCTGCAAAACCTAACGACCTGGGTTCAGTTCCCCAGTGCCATTTAAACCAGATGCACAGTGGTGCATGGAGTTTGTTTGCAACAGCTAGAGGCCCTACACACCCATTCATGCTCTCTCTCTCTCTCTCTCTCTGCTTGCAAATAAATTTGAAAAACAATTTTTAAGTTACACTCAAGCTGGAGAAATGGCTCAGCAGTTAATGCACTTGCCTTAATTTTCACAGTTCATGAGGTCACTTGAGAGTCACCAAGTCCCTATATATCCATACCCCATTCAAAGACAGTTAACTGTGATACTTCTGGTATGCTGTTTCCTTGTCCAGGGAACTCTTCTTTAGTGAAGCTTTCATCCTGTGGGAACGGGTTATAAGAATGAACTGTGAGGGATGGAGAGGTGGCTTTAGTCAAAGCATTTGACTACAAAGCCAAAGGACCCAGGTCCAATTCCCCAGATCCCATGTGAGCCAGATGCACAAGGCAGTGCATGTGTCTGGAGTTCATTTGTAGTGGCTACAGGTTCTGGTGTGCTCATTTTCTCTTTCTCTATCTGCCCCCCCCCCATGTCTCTCATAAATAAACAAATTTTAAAATAATGTAAGAATATTTTTAAAAAAGAATGAACTGTGAAAATGAACTATGGGAAACACTGTGGAAATACTTCATATTTACCTTACAAATAACTTTTCTGAGTACTGCTGTGAGATGGGTTTTTTTCTTCTGCACTTGAATTATCCACAAGAATACTGAAAACAAGCAGGTGGGCTTAGTGTGTGTGGTATCTGAATATATGTCCCCCCATAGACTCAGGTGTGTTTTTCAAAGGCATATCTTTCTTTCTTTGAGAGAGAGACAGAGAGGCATATACACACACATATATATGGAGAGAGAGAGAGGGAGAATGGGTGCAACAGGGCCTCTAGCCAATGCAAACAAACTCCAGGTGCACGCACCACCTTGTGCATCTAGCTTACGTGGGTCCTAGAGAATTGAACCTGTGTCCTTTGGCATTGTAGGTAAGTGCCTTAATGACGAAGCAATCTCTCTAGCCCTCAGGTGTTTATTAAAGCTTATAACTTGGGTCTCCAGCCACCTGGCTGGAGGAGGTGTCACTGGGGGCAGATCCTGGGGTCCAGCCCAAAGGTGTGTCTGGGAGTGCCAGCCCAAAGGTATGCAGAGAGGGCTGATCTCTGGCAGGTTTTTGTGCTTGCCGCTTTTTGTTTTTTGCTGGTTGTTTGGTTGTTTCTCTCTATTTGGATCATGGAAGCAGCTTCTTCCGCTACCGATGGAACTTCTCCCTAAATCTTTAAACTTGAAATAAACCCTTTCCTCCCACAAGCTGTGTCTGGTTCGGATGTTTCATCCCAGCATCACGGAGCTGTCTACAACAGTGTGATTGCATTTGTGCGTGTATGTGTTCTGGATGAGCCGAGTCCAACAGTTTCTACCCCTAAGCCCCTTCCTTTAACAAATGTTTAAAGAATTGTTTGGTGTCAAAAGTTCCTTGCCTCCACTCATGGGTTGCCTGTCCTTTGCCCATGTGATACTAATTCTTCATGTATTTGCTGCTCAGTGAAAAGACAAATGAAAGCCTGTCAGCACCTGCTACAGCCCCAGGACCATCTGAGCAGCAGAAGCAGCTCTTGGTTTAAAAGACTCTGAAGGTCAGTTTTCTTCCTGCAGGCTCTGCTCAGAGAAGGAGCTAGCCTTCTCTTGGGAGAAAACAAAACAAAACAAAACAAAAAAACAAGAGTCAGTTCCTATAATTCTAGGGCAGCTCCCCAATTGGAAAACACCTCTATCAGGTGTGTTTTCTCTCTCTTTCCTGGAGTACCTTTCTCTTTCTGTCATTTTTTTTTTTTTTTTTGAGCAGGGGGCTGGGCATGGTGGCACACACCTTTATGAGAGAGATAGAAATGGCACATCAGGGCCTCCAGCCACTGCAATCGAACTCCAGACGTGTGAGCCACCGTGTATACCACCTTGTGTGCATGGGCAATCTTGCACGCTTCCGTCACCTTGTGCAGCTGGCTTATGTGGGACCTGGAGAGTGGAACATGGGTCCTTAGGCTTTGCAGGCAAGCACCTTAACCTCTAAGCCATTGCTCCAGCCCTCTCTTTCTATCTTTCAATAAAGTTACCAACTCTGCTTCCCAGGCAGCCCAGCCTAAAATCCATCTTGGCTTCAGAAGCCATGAACCATGGGAATTCACCTGGTGGAGGTCACTGAAAAGGAACCCTGCAAGCTGCTGAGAGAGAAATGAATGGCTCAGGTGGTGGGTCCTAAGAGAGAGAGAAATCTCTGTCCCGCTCACCACCACGGATGGTGGTGAGAGAGTGATGGTGAGTAAAACCTTTCACGTGAAGCACTGAGAATGGTGACCGGATAGCTGCAGATGCTGGGGTCCTGCAACTATAAGCACATGTCCTTTCCATTACTAAAAATGTAGGAACAGCCCACCCAAAGGAGAAGGTCCTGGCACTCTGGGTGGGAGCCCTGAGAATGAATGAATTTCTCTGGGCTCTGTGCACACATCGGTTCAAGCTCATGTTATAGATGCACTGAAGCTTCTTTTCATTTGCCCCCATTCCTCTGATATTGACTGGACATCTTGGAGTGGACACCAGCTTGGTCCCTGTGATGTGTTTGAATGAAATGGGCCCCAAGGCTCATGTGTTTTAAATTCTTGTTACCCAGCTGGTGGTAGTTTGGGAAAGTGATAAGTGCCTTTGGGAGGTGGAGGAGGTGTGCCACTAGGGGGTAGACTTGAGGTTTATTAGTCCAGCCCTACTGGGTGTTCACCAACTAACTCACTGGTGCTGCTACCTCCCTACTGATGGGACAAGATGTGATGCCCAGGCCCTGCTCTGGCATGTTTTCTTCACCAGGATGAAAATCCACCTTGAGACTGGAAGCCAAAATAAATCCTTTCTTCCATCAGCTGCTTGTGGTTAGATGTTTTGTCCCAGCAACAAGAAGGTAACTGCTGTAGTCTCCCACCAGGCTGTTGTCCTCTGGCCTCGGCATGTGTGGACACACGTCCCACTCTCTATGTGATTGAACTCAGTCTCACTCCCCTTCCCTCCCCTTTCCTATACGTTATGCTGGCCCAAAATACCAGCTCTTTAATCCTACAGTTGTTCTTCCTGATGACCAGTCCTCATTTGAAAGCTAGGTCAGAGCCCACCATAAATTGCCTTAGAAGTATGACAAAGGCATCCTGTAACTCAGAAAATTCCAAAGGCTTTTGAAGGTCTGTATTAGCAATACCAATGAAAACCAGATATATCCCTATGATAGTACAACTCCCCTGGGCAAACCCATCCTCTCGCATCTTCAACACATGGTGAGGGCATGGGCCCACAGTGGTGGAGCCCAGGCATGGGTTGGCACTGCTGAAGCATAGGCATGGATTAGGTTTCTAGACAAGACATAGGACAGAACATGGTGAGGACATTTTTTTAAATGTACTATAAAGGTAGCCAGAAACCAGATGGTTCATTCTCTTGTACATTCATTCAGTGAGTATCTATTGAACACCCAAAGATTCTAGCATTGTGTTATGCACTATGGACACAGAAGGCAACAAAACACAGAGCTTAGGGGCTAGAGAGATGGCTTAGTGGTTAAGGTGCTTGCCTACAAAGCACAAGGATCCAGATTTGATTCCCCAGTACCCACTTAAGCCAAATGCACATGGTGGCACATGTATCTGGAGTTTGCAGTGGCTAGAGGCCTTGGTATGCTCATTCTTTTCCTATCTGCCTCTTTCTCTCTCTCAAATAAATTAAATTTAAAAATATACAGAGGGCTGGAGAGATGGCTTAGCAGTTAAGGCATTTGCCCACGAAGCCTAAGGACCCATGTTCGATCTCTCTACAGGTCCCACATAAGCCAGATGCACAAAGGTGAGGCAAGGGCAAGGTCACACATGCACACTAGGTGGCACAAGCATCTGGAGTTCAATTGCAGTGGCTGAGGCCCTGGCACACCAATTCTTTCTCTCTCTCAAAAAACAAGTTAATTAATTAATTGATTGATTAATTAAAAAAATACAGATCTTAAAGTGTGAAGGAAGGAACCAGCTAGTCCCAAATTTAGACAAGTCCTAATAAATAGGAGAGTCCTTCAGAGAGGTGAGGATATGAATGAGGAGAAGGCTTTGAATGCCAGGCACAAGGACATGAGGTGGCAGAGAGCCCCCAGAAGGTTGTTGGCAGAGGAGAGATGAGCTAGATCTGTATTTTAGTGGCTTGTCTTATGACAGGCAGGAAGACCACAGAGGACAGCTGGTGTCACAGGCTGGGCAGGCACTCTCAGACATGGGCCAGGTGCTCAGATAACGCAGCGGAGCCTGGACCTGTGTGTGGTGTCCCTCTTGACCTCAGCCTGCCCTCTCCCGCTCCTAGCCCTTCAGTCCCCAAGGATTTCTGCAGGCAGGACAAAATGTCTTCTAATTACCGTGCTGGCCTTGTGCCCAGAATGAGACCAGCGGAGAGACATCTTAATAAGCAGGAGAGCTTCTGGAATCGACCCTGAGGGACGAGACCACCTGAGGCCCCTGTGTTCTCTGCTGCCTGGCCAAGGACTACGTGCAGTTTCCCCGGGGTTTACTCCATCCCCTAGAGTCAAGAGCTTTGACCTTGAGCTAGATTCCTGCTTCAGCCTGGACTTTGTACGCACTCTCAGGCAGGTGCTACTCCCCCTTCTGGGCTCTGCTTCCTTCTCCTGAGCACTGGAGACAATAACCCCGTCCTCGGGCCCCACACAGCCACAGTGAGGAGCAAAGCTTCGGCCCATCCGCCGATCCTCACTTCACTGTGTGGGGTACCCAGTGCACAGCGGGCAGAAGCAGAACGAGAACAGTAAAGTGCTGAAGTTTGTTGTGACTCAGACTACATTCCAACAACACCCCATAGGCTTCCTTCATACAGTTTTCACAGCAACCAGTAAGGTGGGCTCCCCACTTCCCCCAACCCCCCACCTACTCTTTATGGAGTAGAAAAGAAGATAGGCAGAGGTGAGTCAGCTAACCTGCAGGCTAGGCCTACAACTAGTAGCCACCAGGGATGGGAAGCAGCCTGAGCACAGGGCCAGCAGGATGAGAGTCCCCTGGGGGCTCAGGTCCCAGGATGACAAGTCTTCAGAGGTGATGCGGGCCCTCAAGAGGGGGAGCAGAGGAAGGCCCTGTGTACTGAAGTGGGCCTTTGCAAGGGTTTTCCTCCCAGCTTGAGACGTGAAGCCCTGCTCCAACATGGACTCCCTCCCCTGCCTCAGCCAATGCTTCCCTGTGCCTCGCCTGGGACTCGGAACCTCCAGATGATAAGCTAAATTAAACTTTTCTCTTTACAAAGTTAATTGTCTCTCCTATTTCATGGCAGTGATGCAAAGGTGACTAAAACACCATATTTCTTTTGTTTTTATTTGAGACGGGGAGAGAGAGAGGAGAGAGAATGGGCGTGCCAGGGCCTTCAGCTACTGCAAACGAACTCCAGATGCTTGCGCCACCTTGTGTATCTGGGTTACATGGGACCTGGAGAATCGAACTTGAGTCTTTAGACTTTGCAGGCAAGTCTGCTTTCACTACCAAGCCATCTCTCCAGCCCTCGTCTTTCTACCCATTGATTTATACCTCCTCTCTGTTCCCATTGGAGGTCATGGTTTAAGAAAGGGAGAATGTGGTTTCAAAAAGAAATGTAGTACAAACGTAGCGCTCAATGGCACAGCCAGTGTTTCTAGTTAGCTAGTCCACAAGAGCTAGGAGAAAGCATTGGAGCACTTTCACCATATGGAGGAGCCTCACCAATCAGACTCCGCTGTGTAAGGGAGAGAGAGAGACCCGATTGGTTGGTGGACTCAAGGGGCGGACTCAGGGGAGGGCGGCAGCCAATGGAGGTGTGCCAGGCCTCGGAAAACTTGAAGAAGAAACAGGAAGCTGTTGCTGAGGAATTGCTTGCAGCCATCTTGGACGAGACTGGGTTAGACACAGGTTCTAGTCCTGCCAGGGAAAGGAAGGCAAGGTGGTATCTCCTTGTTCTCCTTGGGCCCGGCCGACAGCCTATGAATAAAAGAAGGCCCTATCCCCCTCCTGTGTGGCCCCCACTGCCTGAGACTCTACGCCCCTAGAGTCAATCCTCTTGTCCTCCACTCTATTCATGTTCAGTGGCCACAGCTGGATGGAGGGGTTTTGCAGATTACCCACCCTCACTTTCCAAAGCCAGCCGGCTGCTGGAGGATCACACCCCACCCCCACCTGTCACGCCTCCCAACTACATTTATACATTTTCAGAGCGGCCCTCACCATGCGACTCCAGCCATCCATTTTTCAGAGCGGTCTGAACCATGGCCGTTGCCGTATTTTCTCACGTCTTTGTTTCTCTGCCAACTGGAAAGCAAGTTGCATGGAAACAAAGGCGCAGTCTGTCCTTCACAGAGCCTAGCACAAACGCAGGCTCAGAATATCAGTAACGGCTCGTAAACGCGGCGTGGACAAGGGCACGCTGATGGGAGGAAACATACAGAACAGAAGCAAAGCCCGGGCTGTGGAAATCTGAGAGAAGTGCGGGATCTCAAGCAGCTTTCCCAACCTCACTTGTCTCCTTCCGCCTCACAGCCATAGCCTCAGTGGTACAGTACAAGGCCCATGCATATTATGCTGGTCTTGCATTAGGAAGTTCACAATCTTCTCATCTCATCTCATCCTCCCTAATCCTGTGAGGTGGACAGCAGCTCTCCACCATGCAGATAAGGAAATGAAGGCCCAGGGATACAGTGAGTGACTTTCCCATAATCCACAGCTCCCGCAGAAAGACAAGGCCCTTGCTGTTCCCTACATGGGACTGACTGACACAAGAAATGAGGGAGTCCTTATTTCCCCCAGAGTCACAAGGGAGCCACCCTCTAACCCCACCCCCGGATTCCATTTGATCATCCACACCAACTACGCCCATTGCCAAGAGTTTTCACCTCTGACAGGTTTGGGGACAAGAAAAGAGAAGCAAGTCCTGGAAAAGGGTCCAAGCATGGCCGGGCATGGTGGCACACGCCTTTAATCCCAGCACTGGGGAGGCAGAGGTAGGAGGATTGCCATGAGTTCGAGGCCACCCTGAGACTACATAGTGAATTCCAGGTCAGCCTCAGCTAGAGTGAAACCCTACCTCGAAAAACAAAAAAAAAGGGGCGTCCAAGTCGAGGGCTGAACGACCTTGGAGCAGTAATGAGAGGGGACAGACAGGTTCATTTGAGTTTTGGGGGACAGAACAAAGGCTATGCTGGGAGGCTTAAGGGCCTCAGGCTCTCGGGGGTGTAGCCCCTGCCACTGAGAAGTAATGGAAAGATTTGCTCAAGGTCAGGGAAGAGATGGGTTAGACTTCGGCAGGGGGAGGGGGGCTTTTGACATACTGGGCTTCCTAAGGAGTGCTGTACGAACCTCAGAACTCCCACCTCCCAGCTCTCCCTGGTGGCCATAATTGAGACTTCAAGGGTCTCAGTCTCGTTCTCCCAAAGAATCCAGTCTCGTGGGGACGGGAGGAAGGTCCAGGCTCCCATCACATCCTCCCTGTCTTGCATTACAGAATCCACACCTCACCCCGCCCCCCCCCTCTTTATCCTTTCTTACAGAGGGCTTAAAAACCCTCTGCATGGGCTGAAGAGATGGCTCAGTGGTTTAAGGCACTTGCCTGCAAAGCCTAACGTAGGGCTTCGATTCCCCAGTACCCACCTGAGCCAGATGCACAAGGTGGCACATCAGCTGGAGTTCCTTTGCAGTGGCTGGAGGCCCTGGTGTGCCCATTCTCTCCCGGCCTCTTTCTCTTCAGTTTCTCATACTGTAGGATGCATGCATATTTTCCTCCACCCCTTCTCTCTTCTCTCTTCTCTCTCTTCTCTCTGTCACACACACACTCACACACACACACACACACACACACACACTCTGTCCTCTCCCTTTCAGTTCAGAGTTTTCTCTTCCAGCCTCCATTCCCCCAGCTTGGAGCATTCTTCCCCTTTTCTGTCACTCCAACTCCAAGTTCTGTCCCGTTCTGCCCCCTTTGCCCCTCCACCTCCAGTTTTCAGTCTCCTTTCTCTTTCCTCTCAGCTCCCACTCAGTGTCGCATCCCTGCCCACTCTGAACCATGCCACACCCTCACTGGCAATAAATAAAACCTCCAGTCCCAGGAAAGCCATCTCAGTCCTCTATTCCAAGCCTGACAAGTGGCACTAAGTAGCCGGTGTTCTCCCGCTACCAGTGAGGTCGCAAGAAGGCCTATTAGCCAGCCAGAGTGCGTCCTGGTGGCACTACCCATCGTGACTTGGGGACTGAGGTCTCTTTCATCTGTGCCCTTCAGCAAATCAACATGTGCCCAGAAGTCTCCTATACTGGGCAAGTCGTCCAACAGCATCCTCCCCAGGTCCTCTGGGGCAAAGTCAAAGTTTATTCCTTCCCCCATTGCTGGCTGGACTGGGTCCTTCCACAGCCCTGGGGAGAAGGGCACCTGTGTACCTGACTTGGTCTTTTCTGGACCTGGGTCCTCACCTTTACAAAGGTGAGCTGTCCTCAGCTCAGAGGAAGAACTTGTCTCTCCCATGGAGCACAAGAGGTGGTGACACCTCTCGTCATAAGAAAAGAAGGAAGTTGTTTTCAATGTTTTTTTTTTTTTTTTTTGTACTTCTCTGTATTTCCCCGGCTGGCCCCTAAGTCCTGGGCTCAAATCCATCCTTCCACCTCAGCCTCCCAATAAGCCAGGGCCATAGGCATTCACCATCATACCCAGCTGCAAATAAGCTCTTTGAAATTGCGGCTCCAAGTCTTTTCAGGGTAAGGCAGCCAATGGCAGACCAATGACTGTCTCGCCCATAGCATGCAAAGGGAACACCGCTGAGCAACTCTGTTTTGCCTTACATGTTATTATCGAGTCTCTGCTGTCTGCTAAAGCTGGCCCTGCCTCCAGGACCACAAAGATGCACCTGTGTGAGCCAGTACTTCCATCAGCCAGACGGTGGCTGTCACCAACACGCGTCCTTGCCCATGTTTAGCAAAGAATCGAGAAACACAGACAGAGAAAGGTAAATTCTGAAAATTTTATTAAAGGAGAATTCAGGGAAGTGGCGGGGGGAAAAGCAGGAAATCTCCCAAGCTAAGAGAGATTCCCCACTTCCCGGCAGCCAGGCTGGGAAGAGGAAAGAAAACTGGGGGAAAAAATGTCCTATGGAAGCTTGGGTCAAATCTATTTACAAATTGAGCATCTAATTACAATAAGCGTCATTGTCAAGTCCAATTGCACCTGAAGGTTTTTGTTTGTTTGTTTTAGTTTTTTTCTTTTTCTTTTTCTTTTTCTTTTTTTTTTTTTTTTTTTTTTGAGGTAAGGTCTTGCTGTAGTCCAGGCTGACCTGGAATTCACTGTGTAGTCTCAAGGTGGCCTTGAACTCATGGCGACCGTCCTACCTCTGCCTTCTGAGTGCTGAGACTAAATTTGGGCGTGTGCCACCACAGCCAGCTTCACATGAAGAGTCTTGATTGGTTGTTGGGCCCAGGAGTTCCGATGACTCAGGAAGGGCCCACCCATAGGTGCAAAGCCCAGGAAAATTGCAAGAAGAATCAACAAGGTCTTCCTTATTGCCACCTTGGAAGAGACTGGAGTTCTAATCTCACCAAGACACAGTGGTGTCCATGTTCCTTTGGGCCTGTCCCTAGCTGACTACTGACAAGAAAAGCTATCCGCTCCTAATCTGGATCAACACTGAGGACCAGCAGGGGCCAAGCCAGGCTTGCAATGTTCATAGCCTCACTCTGCTTCTTCCAAACTCTTTGGCCCAGGCTTCAGCCCACATGCCTCCCGTGGCCAGCCTTCCTGTCCCCACGCTCTCTCTCAAGCTCTCTCACACTCGGCCTTCCCAACTCTGCTCCTTAGGGACCCAGGGAGCCTGGCACTGAGCCCTTCTGCTGGTTCCCAAGGTGTCCACGGGCACTAATACCGCCCCTAGTCTTCCAGGAAGGTGAGGCCAAGGCAGAACTTCTTGGTTCTGTGCCCATCGACATTAAAGAATGTATTGTTTTGGTTTTCCCCTCATTCACTTTCTGAAAGATGCTAGCTCTACACCCTTTGGATTTCAGAAACAACAATAAAAACATGAACTTCCTATTAGGGTCTTCCTATAAGGGTAGACCAGCCAGGTGTGGTGGTCCATGCCTATAATCCCAGCACTCGGGAGGGAGGCAGAGGTAGGAGGATTGCCCTGAGTTTGAGGCCAGCCTGGAGCTACAGAGTAAGTTCCAGGTCAGCCTGGACACTGGACACACACACACACACACACACACAGCAGAGCTGGCTCTATCTAGCTCTAAGTTCAAGTCTTCACCAGCACCACCCGGTGGCCACCCAAGCCCCACCAGTGAAGACAAGTCAGAATTATAGGTTGCTGTGAATTGGTCTTCAGTAAAAGTCCCAAAGGAAATCACTATTTACCTAACAGATCGTCTCTAAGCTCCTAGTGTAAGGCAGTCACTGTTCTACCCACTGGGGATTCAGCAATTAATCACAAGAACATGAAGCCTGAATTCTAACAAAAACAGATAAACAACAAACAGACAAATCAATAAACAAATAATATGAAAGACAATTACCCAAGATAATGGGTAATTAGCTTCTAGCAGACTACTGGAGGAGAGAGGGACTATTCATTGTTAGTTAGGGACAGCCTGTATGATAAGAAAAATCCAGCCATATACAGAGGTTTGGTGTGATGGTTTATCCTGATTGTCAACTTGCCAGGACCTGGATTCTCCTTTGAGAGATTATGGTTAACCTCTGTGCACATCTATGGGGGATTACCTTGGCCTAGTTAATTAAGGTGGGAAGACCCATCTCAATTGTTCCAGGACGGCCTGGACTAGAGGGAGACCCTATCTGGACAAACAACAGCAGCAAAAAGGTTCTATCCAGGCTGGAGAGATGAATTAATGGTTAAGGCATTTGCATATGGAGCCTAAGAACCCAGGTTTGATTCCCCAGGACCCACATAAGCCAGACGCACAAGGTGGCACATGTGTCTGGAGTTTGTTTGCAGTGGCTAGAGGCCCTGGCATATCCATTCTCTCTCTCTCTCTCTCTCTCTCTCTCTCTCTCTCTCTCTAATAAATAAAATGTTTTTAAGAAGTTACTATCTTATAAGGGCAGATCAACATCCTATATAGCGTACACGCACACTCACACCCCACAGAAGTTTGTTTACGGCACCATTTCATGGGTTGAGGTCCTGGACTGAATGAAAAGGAAAGAGCTGGCTGAGCAGCAGGATTCATCTCTCTACTCTGTTTCCTCACCACGCTAAATGCGGCCAGTTCCTGCCACCACGCCTCTCTGCCCTGCTGGACGGGAACCTGGAACTGTAAGCTGAAATAAACCCCTCCTCCCCTAACCTGATTTGTGTCAGGTGCTTCAGGCCAAAGGAGGAGTGAAGCAAAGGCCCTGGTGCAGGTAAGGGTGGGTGAGCTCCCTGTGCTCGTGACCCAAAGAAGACCAGAATGGCTGCAGTGGAAAGAGAAAGAAACGCCAGTGCTGCGAGACAAAGTCAGAGAAGTAACAGGGGCCAGCTCATCGGGGACTTTGCTTGTTTGAGGAAGAGTCCAGGGCTGGGGACTTGTCACAGGACCTAGATGGTTGGTCACTCGCTAGGACAAGAGAGAAGGCCACAGGGCCTGAAGCATAGTGGCTCTGTGGAATCCACTTGCTGGAATTATCCCTACCTCCTGAGCAACTGTACTATAATGCCAGATTCTTCTTAAATAACTTTATTTATTTACAAGAGTGAGAGAAAGGGAGGCAGAGAATGGGTGCACCAGGGCATCTGACCACTGCAAAAGAACTCCAGAAACAGGCAACTCCATGTGCATCTGCCTTATGCGGGTTCTGAGGAATCAAACCTGGGTCCTTAGGCTTCACAGGCAAGTGCCTTATCCGCTAAGCCATCTCTCCAGCCCCAATGCCAGATTCTTACTTCTTAGAGCATCTCACTTTTATTTCTCCACCAGGCGGCTGAATACCAACTTGCCCTTGAGGTCTTTCTACAGTCCTTGAGTTACTCAAGGACTCTGAGGCCTTTCGTAGCCCAAAGGGAGGTGAAGTCCTGGTTCTAAACACCACCACTTGGGAAAAGAAATGGGAGGATTTCATCTTCTACATAAATGTTCACAATGATAGGCACCTGCAGAGCAGCTGTTTCTGCTACTGCCACAAGGGGTCGCTGTTGAACGCCGGTCTTGCACTGCCCTGGACACCCAGGTACTACTGCAGCAGGCATCCTGCTTGGTCACAACCCTGCTGCTGCTGCCTCCGTCCTCCATCGGAGGCAGTGACTATCAACTTTGGGGAACACTCCTGTATTTCCTGTATTTGGCTCTTTGCTCTCAAGCGCAACCCCAAACCAGAATGGTGGGGCCCACAGGGACTATTAACCACATGAACTCATCTCTTCCCATGACCTCAGCTCCCTTTTCCTTACAGATAGATCCTTCCTGGGGGTCACCAGCAGTTGTACCTCAAAGGCATCCCAACCAGATTTTCTATGTCCACATGCCAGAGGGCATGGTCCCAAGACCTTTATTCCTGAAGAATCCTAGTACGTTTTGTATCAGAGATAAAAATTATTAAAGGCCAGTGTTACTGGATATTCCCGTTTTTCTCAGTAGATATCAACAATACTTATTTTGTGTGAAGTTTCCAGTACTCAAAAATACTGTAAAACAAGAAAGCAGTATTAATAATCTCATTTCTGTCATATACCTATAGGTGCAGATGTGCATATATATATTTGTATGTATATGTGCATATTTTTACCACCATTTGAAATGTTTTCCGCTCATTATCAGTAAGAAAATAAAAAGCCTAACTGTTGGCAGGCCGACCACGATGTTCCCATCTGACCATAAACAATGCGCAATGTGTAGAGAATATAAACTGAGCCCTAACATTGAAGGCTCAGATGGGGCCCACTGCATCTGCTTTCCAAATAAAGGAGAAACAAAACCACTCTGTGGCCACATAAATACCAAACTCCACTCCTTTGGTGTGGATGGCTACTTTTGTTTTTAAGAGAAGGTACATGAGAAGTGTCATCCACTGGATTGCCCAGCTCTTTGGCAGTGTTCAGTGGAGAGCCTGCTTTCTTATTCTCTTCAGAATTAACCTAGTTGTGGGCTGGAGAGGTGGCTCAGCAATTAAGGCGCTTGCTTGCAAAGCCTAATGACGCGGGTTCGATTCCCTAGTACACACATAAAGGCAGATTCACAGAGTGATACACCTGTCTGGAGTTCATTTGCAGGGGCTGAAGGCCCTGGCATGTCCATTCTCTCTTTCTCTCTCTCCTTGAAAATAAATAACAATTAAAATAAATAAATAATAAAAAGAATTAGCCAGGTCAAACCCAAGCTTTCTAAGACCACGCTCCTCCACCACCACCATTATTGGCTTGTTCCTATGGTTTCTCTGTGGCACACCCTTCCTGACACAGCTAATAACACATTCTTCCCTTCCCCGCTCCTGCAGGGTGCGATTAGGGCCCTGGCTCAAGACCAGGTCTGCCCCAGGACTCAGATCTCCTGTGCTTGGTTTTCCTTTCTCCGGGCCAACAAGTCAGAATCTCCCATGCATGGACCCAGGCTGGGGATCTAGTTGCGAGCAGAATTGTAGCATGGGAACAGGGCCTGCACTTCTGGAGACCAATCCAAGGATGAGGGAAGGACTGGGAGGGACATTCTAAAGTAATAAAAGCCCATCTCCTTCTGCAGCCCACGGTGACCCCATTCAGACCTCTCTGTATGTCTGAGGAAGCTTTTCTGTTCCTCTATCAATAAACTTAAAATTCTGCATTGCCACACCTATCTTCCATCTCCTAATTTTTTTTTTTTTAATCAGAGAAGAACCCTCCTGCTAGCTCTCACTCATTCCTGTAGCATAGCATCTCATCACAGTGTTACTTCATTGTATCTACTGGAATGATTTCAATGTTTTATTGTTACTATTTACCTACTTTTTCTTTTTAAAAAATATTTATTTATTTATTTGCATGCATGGAGAGAAAGAGAGAAGAGAGATAATCACACACACACACACACACACACACAGAGAGAGAGAGAGAGAGAGAGAGAAAGAAAGGAATAAAGAAAGAAAGAAAGACAGAATGGGTGCACCAGTGCCTCCAGCCACTGCAAATGAACTCCAGATCCATGCATCATTGTGTGCATCTGGCTTCATGTGGGTACTGGGGAATTGAATCCTGGTCACTAGGTTTTTCAGGAATGTACCTTAACCACTGAGCCATCTCTCCAGCCCTACTTGCCTATTTTCTGTCTTCATTGTATTCTAGGCAAGATCCTCACTCCCCACCCAAGCCCTACAAAGCCTGTTGCAGGCTAAGTTTGGTGAAGGCAGAACCGAGTCAGGAAGGGATGAGAGGGCTGGAGAGATGGCTTAGCAGTTCAGGAGCCTGCAAAGCCTAAGGACCCATGTTGGGCTCTTCAGATCCCACATAAGCCAGACATACAAGGTGATGCAAGCGTGCGCAAGGTCGCAGATGCACACAAGATGGCACATGAGTCTAGAGTCCGATTACGGTGGCTGAGGCCCTGCAGGAGGCCCTGCAGCACCAATTCTCTCTCCCTCTCTCTCTCTCTCTCTCTCTCTCTCTCTCTCTCTCACACACACACACACACACACACACACAAGGCCAGTCTGTTGGGCTTGCCTTAAAACAATTTTTTTTTTTTTTTAAAGAGGGGATAAGAAAACTGCTCAGGAGCATGTTAAGAAGAAAACTGCAATGTATATTTTTTTCCCCCCCGCAGTCATTGGAAAAGTCAGTGACGGGGCTCTGATAGGAGGTCACAGCCTTTCTAAGAAGGGAGTGAGCTGTACAAGCAAGCCAAGGCCTCTGGGGATCTTTGAACAGCCTCCACAGAGAGGGGCCAGTGGCTCCGTCCAGAGCCAGCGCTATGCTCAAAAGGTCAGCAATGTGTCTGGCCCCGAGCAACACCACTCTGGGGACAAACATTCCCTCTGCACATGCCAACAGCCAAAATGGATGGGCTTGGAGACTGGAGGAATGACCCCCTCCCACACACACACACACTGCTTTCCCAGATCAGCTGTCCTAAGACCTTCAGAAAGCCAGCATCGCTCTCCCATCCTGCTAACCACCTTCCACCTTTTAAACAGAGCTCAACAGGGACATGACCGGTAGCATAGCAGGGACCGATCCCCAGGGGAAGGGAGTCTGCCAACTCTGTGGAAGATTCTGGAAGAATCTTGATTGCAGGCTGGAAGCCTTTGCTGTTTGGAGCTGGGCAGGGGAGACAGGCTGGGGCAATTGTGCTTTTCCTATGAGCAAGTCATGAGCCAGAATCAAAATATAGGAAAAAAAAAAAAAAAGATTTTCAGATAACTGGGCTTGAAGTTCCAATTCCGAAAAAATTGCTACATAGATATTGTTAGGAGAATCAGCTTGGGATATGTTGGGAAGTAAGCTGTTTTTCTTGCAGCCTCCTGTTTCCTGAATAAAGGAACCAACCACCCATCCAAAATGCATGGGAAACTTCAGACAATGAGCTTGGATATAAATGCAAAAGAATTCATTGGGGGCATTTTATACAGTAAGTAGAACATTGCCCTGTGAATAGCCTGGACTGTTCTCAGTGCCCTCCCCACCCCACGCCTCCCTTGAATGCCTTCCTGTCTACTGGTACCTATTTATGCATTTGCTGCTCTTGGCTGTGAGCTCCTTGATGCCAGGGCACCAGTCCTCAATGTCTTTGCTTTCCAGCATCTAGCACATGCTACACATTAGATATTCAGTAGAAGTGTGGGAAGACAGAATAAAAGGGCCAGTGCTTAATCTAGCAAGGTTATATGATAAATTGTGTTAGCCTAAAGATATTGAAGCCCTGACCCCAGTACTTGTGAATGCAACCTTATTTGGAAATAAGCTCGTGTTAGTCCATATTGTGTTGCTATAAGAAAATTCCCGAGACTGGACAAGTTTGTAAAGAAAAAGGGTTATTTGGCTCAGAGTTCTGAGGCCTAAGAAAATTGAACTCGCAGTCTGACAAAGACCCCTCTGGCTTCATCCTAACAGCCGAAAGGGAACAGCTATGTGCAGACAAGACCAAGCATGCGCCAAACAATAAGAGAACTAACTCCACGGAACTGGCATTCATCCCTTCTGAGGGTGGTGCCCCAATGACTTAGCCACCTTCTTCCACCCTTTAACGGTCCCATCGCCTCTCAACTTCACCACACTGAGCACCAAGCTTCCAGCATATGAGCTTGTAGGAAACGTGTTCAGTGTCCAGTCCATGGCCAGGGTCTTGGCAGGTGATGAAGATGAGGTCATTAAGGAAGGGTCTACTTCAGTAAGGCTATGTCCTTACAAACAGGGACATTTGAACACACACACAAAAATCATGAACAGAGAAGGGCTAAGAAGGTGCAGCAGTTAAAGGCACTTGTTTGTAAAGCCTGCTGGCCCAGGTTCAATTCTTGTGTTTTTGTTGTTGTGTTTGGTTGTTTATTTTTGAGAGTAAGTTCTCACTCTAGCCCAGGCTGACCTGGAATTCACTATGTAGTCTCAGGGTGGCCTCGAACTCACAGTAATACTCCCACCTCTGCCTCCCAAATGCTGGGATTAAAGGCATGCGCCACCATGCCCAGCTCAGGTTCAGTTCTTTTTTTTTTAATTTTTTTTTGTTATTTTTATTTATTTATTTGAGAGTGACATACAGAGAAAGAAAGAGGCAGATAGAGAGAGAGAATGGGTGCGCCAGGGCTTCCAGCCACTGCAAACGAACTCCAGATGCGTGCGCCCCCTTGTGCATCTGGCTAACGTGGGTCCTGGGGAATCAAGCCTCGAACCACGGCCCTTAGGCTTCAGAGGCAAGTGCTTAACCGCTAAGCCACCTCTCCAACCCGACAGGTTCAATTCTTAATTGCCCAGCCACCCATGTAAAGTCAGATAGGAACTGGTATAAAGTGGCAAAAGACCCTGGCATACCCCTACACACACACGCACACACACATACACACACACACACACACACAGAGAGAGAGAGAGAGAGAAAGAAAGAAAGAGAGAGAGAGAGATTTAAAACATAAGCAGAGAGAAGATTTGAACACACAGAGAGACTGAGTACCATTCAAGCATCAAGGAATGCCTATGGCAACTGAGGCTAGGGGAGGGGTACAGAACAGAGGAGCCACCCCTCTATACCCCTCCAGCCTCCAGAAATGTCTATTGTTTAAGTTACCTGATTTGTGGCATTTTGTCACATGGGAAACCAATAAAGACAGATTACACAGAAATCTTGAGTTACTGTTCAATGGTTTGAAGGCCACGTGTGCTTATTCATTCATTCATTTTTTTTTTCCATTAAACTAATACTCACCTTCCATGTGCCCAGCCCTATTTACCAGTGGTCATAGCACATGGCTTGTGCGTCCAGCTTCCTGTCTGTGGACTGTTTCCTCACTGCTCACTTCCTTTCTGACCTGTAAAATTTACTCCTCTTCCCTCATGAAATGTGCTCCTAGTTTCAACAATCACCTTCCAACAAAGAAACCGACCTGGCACTCCTGTTCATCCAATCTTTCTGTGGTGGCTTGAGTGTGAAATATCCCCCATAGCCTCATGTGTTAGTGATTGACCCTCAAACTCGATCCCCAGCTGGTAGCGCCTTTGGGAGGTGGAGCCTTGCTGAAGGCTATGTGTCCCTGGGGGAGGACCCTTAGACCTACTGAGTGTTCACTAGCTCAGCTCAGTCGCTCATGTTGCTACCTCTCAGCTAATGCGACAAGATGTGAGACCCAGCTTCTACTGTGCCTTGTTTTCTCCACCATGATGAAACTTCCTCTTGAAACTGTAAACATGAAATAAACCCGTTCCTCCCATAAGTTGCTTCTGGCTGGGTGTTTTGTCCCAGCAATGAAAAGGCAACTGCTATTCTTTCCTTCCAGATTTAAGCACGTGGAAGCAAGAGCCACCTCTTTCTTACAAAGCCTGGATCCCTGGCTTCACTCCAGAGATCTAAATGAGTTCTCTGCAGAGAGACCCAGGCTCACGTGTGATCAAAACATCCCCAGTGCCATGAAGGAGCTCCAGACTGGAAGCTTATCATCTCTCTAGCTAGAAAGATAACAAGGGGATGGAGAGATGGCTTACTGGATAAGTGCTTACCTATGAAGCCTAAGGACCCTGGTTAGAGGCTCAATTCCCCAGGACCCATATAAGCTAGATGTACAAGGTGGTGCATGCATCTGGAGTTCATTTGCAGTGGCTGGAGGCCTTGGCACGCCCATTCTCTCTCTCTCTCTTACTCTCAAAAAACTTTTTAGAAAAAGAAAGATAACGGATCCCAGAAAGAGGAGCTAATCTGTACATAATGTATACAATGTGCCAAGAACCATTCCAAATTACACTCACACACTGCTTAGGTACAGGGACACGTCCTAAGAAATGCATCATGACACCGACTTGTGCGTTGTTCTCAAACATACCTACGTGGCCTAGGTCAGCCACTCCATGTAGCCCTCATGATGCCGTCAAGAAAAATGGTTGATTGCAGCAGAAAGCAAAACATGGCTGGCCATTTGACAGCAAGGCTTGTCTTCAATAATTTGATGTTCTAAAATGACAGTAAAAGTAGAGCTCAGAAAACATGTTAAAGTAGTGACAGTCATTCATTCTCATGATCGCGTATTAAGTCCTGCACTATGTATCCACACCTGTCAGCCCAGGAGAGGTCATGTTTATATGGGCATTTCCTCAAACACAGCATCCGTGGCTTTTACTGACATAGTCACGGCTGCAATGTCACTAGAAAATAAAGTTTTTTGGTTTTTTTTTCAGCTCCATGATCTTATGGGGACATCATCGAACATTAGGCTGGAACTGAAATGCCTACTGAGCACGTGACCATGCTTATATTTACTCTTTCGAGCTTCACAAGAATTGTATGGGGGCTGGATAGATGGCTAAGCAGTTAAGGGCACTTTCTTGCAAAGCTTGCTGGCCCAGAGTTCAATTCTCTAATACCCACATAAAGCCAGATGGGCAAGTGGTGCATGCTTATGGAGATTCATTTATAGTAGTGAGCTCACACATTCTCTCTGTCTGTCTGCCTCTTTCTCTCTGGCTCCCTCTCTCTCTCCCTCAAATAAATAAATAAATAAATAATTTTTCAAAGAATTAATTACATGACTCCATTTGCCAGCAAGCAGAGTGAGGTCACTGTTCAAGGTCACTCAGTGGAAAAGGATGGAGCTACCGTCCACACCGTGGGAGACCCATGGCTTACATTTCCCTGAGACACAGAAGCAGGGCTGGGACCCCAGTGGCCACTTGGACTTGCAGCTGGAAGGCTGCTTTCAACACCCACAGTAGACCTCCACCCATCAGCTGATACGGACAATCTTATAGTTCCTTTAATTTTCTCTGGCTTGATATCACTGAGTAAAGTCCTTGGGTATGTTTCTATCCTGCATGAGGCCTTGCTTAGCACCTGGATGCACCCTGATCTTAGCTCACTTCACAGTGTAGTGTAGAGCCACAGGGGAAGGCGACATCCCTCGGAGGCCCAGGAGGCAGCTCCTCCGGCACTCCTGATGTGGGGTAGGGAGGCTGGGGAGTGAGGCGCAGACTTGGAGCAAGGCAACCTGAGGTAACCTGAGGCGAGTGCCTCACCTCTCTGGGCCTCATTGTGAAAGCACCTACCTCAGAGAGTTGTGATGGGAATTAAATACATTAATACAAAGTGCTTTCAACAGCACCTAGATCATGGGCAGAACCATGTACAGTTCCGGTTCTTGTCCTGAACTCAGAAGTGTGGTTTCCTGTGGTAACTGATGACCACCTCCTTCTCTCCACCCCCAGAAACCAGCTGCAAGGAGCTGCCTTGTCTCCTGACTGCAGGGAGCAGGGAGCACTGACAAGAGCATAGGGGATGGGGAGGATGGGAGCTGCCCTCCCATCTCGTCTTTTCTACTATGGGATTCCTGGAAATTGGCAGTTGCTCCAGAGCAGTTCTTTTTTTTTTTTTTTTTGATTATGGATTTATTTTATTTATTTATTGTCATTATTATTATTATTGGATTTTCAAGGTAGGGTTTCACGCTAGCTCAGGCTGACCTGAAATTCACCATGTCATCTCAGGGTGGCCTCAGATTCACTGTGATCCTCCTACCTCTGCCTCCCAAGTGCTGGGGTTAAAGAGGCATGTGCCACCATGCCCAGCAGACTTATTTTATTTTTAATTATTTTAATTTTAATTTATTTATTTGAGAGTGACAGGCAGAGAGAGAGAGAGAGAGAGAGAGAGAATGGGTGCATCAGGGCCTCCAGCCACTGTAAACAAACTCCAAATGCGTGTACCCCCTTGTGCATCTGGCTTATGTGGGTCCTGGGGAATCGAGCCTCGAACATCCTTAGGCTTCACAGGCAAGCTCTTAATGGCTAAGCCATCTCTCCAGCACCTGGAGCAGTTCTTTGACTCACCTCTCTCTAAGTCCAGCCTTATAGCTTTGTCAGCCCTAGGGGGCTGTTGCAGTGACCCTTCCCATTTCTAGGATAAAGCACCTGACCACAAGCAGCTGATGGGAAGAAAGGCTTCAATTTGGCTTACAGGCTTGAGGGGAAGCTCCATGATGGCAGGGGACAGGATGGCATGAGCAGAGGGTGGACATCATTTCCTGGTGTGCTGGGACCCCTGCAGAGCCTGAGACTCTGGGGTAGCAAGAGACCCATGGCATCTGTAGAGGCACAGGCAGCTACTGCTCAAAGGTCAAGCCAGGGCTGGAGAGATGGCTTAGTGGTTAAGGCATTTGCCTGCAAAGCCAAAGGATACTGGTTCCACTCTCCAGGACCCATGTAAACCGGATGCACAAGGAGGCATATGTATCTGGAGTTTGCTTGAAGTGGCTGGAGGCCTTGGCACACCCATTCTCTCTCTCTTTCTCTCTCCCCACCTCCTTCTCTCTCTCTCAAATAAATTAATAAATATATTTTAAATGTTAAAAAAATTCAAAAGGTCAAGTCAGCTGTCCTGCCTTGATAACCAAAGCCCCCCCTCCAGATGTCTAGGGGTTTAAGGGTGTGGAGGTACTCAGATTTCCCTGCTCTTGAGAGTGCGTGGAGGTAGAAGAAGGGCTGGGGCATTCCCCTCTCAAATAGCCATGACATTTGTCCCTTCTCTCTAGCCTTCCTTCTTGCTGTCTCTTTTTTCAAGAACCCGTCCTCCCTTATCCTTACTTATCCCTCCCAAGATTACCAGCCCCTGTCCACTGCCTCCACCTAGTCTTAGCCAAAACAACTGTACTCTCCCACAGCCTGAACATACCTTCACAAATCCTAGAAGTCACTAGGTATAGGACACAGAATGGATATTTAGCAAACCCTGCAGTTCCCCAGCTGCCCAAGAATCAAGGTAGAGGGTAGAAAGTGAAAAGTGTTATTTTTTTTTATTTAGTAATGATAAAACACTCAATATGATAGTACATTACTGAGAATCATAAAATATTTATGTTGGTATATTACTAAGTAACTCTACAAGACATATCTATACAACTCCGTGATGCCAGGCCAACCTTAAAAGCTTAACTTCCAGCCTCGTAGTTAGTGTTACAGTAGGGCTATCGTGTGGATGAAACTTCCTCTGCCACAGACCAAGCATAGAAAGCAGGGAGGTAGGGAAATTTCTCAGGGTCTCGTCTTTGTTAGGTGGATTCCAAAACCAAGTGCTCATACCCACTAGTGCAAACAAGAGAGAGAGTGTACAACCCTCAATGCAACACTCAGTCCTTGCAATGGAGAGGAGACACCTCTCCTAATAGCAAGAGAAACAGAAAAAAAAAAAAAAATGCTCTGGAACAAACAGGAAATGATGCGGCTTCATATGGCTCTGAAATACCGTTCCAGAAGATGTAAGGCCAATTCTGCTCCAATTGCCCCACTAATCTAATACCAATAAAAATCCCATTAGCTCTCCGGAAAAGATCTTGACGAACTAAGTAAAATTAATCTGGGTGGAAAAATTTCCTCAACTAACCAAGAAAATGTCCAAAGAGAACAAAGTGGGAAGCTCATATCCCCATTCATTCTTTCAGTGGATACATATTGTGGTGGTTTGAATGTGAAATGTTCCCCGTGGCCTCATGCGTTTGTGACCAAGCCTCATACTCAGTCCCCACCTGGTGGAGCCTTTGGAAGGTGGAGCCTCGCTGGGGGAGGGGTGTCGCTGAGGGCGGATCTTGAGGTGTATTAACCCATCCCTACTGGGTGTTCAGAGCTAGCTCACTCTTGCTGCACTGTCTCTGTGGCTGATCTCATATATATATATATATATGTAATTTATTTATTTGACAGAGAAAGAGAGGGAGAGAGAGAGAATGGGCACACCAGGGCCTCCAGCCACTGCAAACGAACTCCAGACACATGCGCCCCCTTGTACATCTGGCTAACGTGGGTCCTGGGGAATCGAACCTGGGTCCTTTGGCCTTGCAGGCAAATGCCTTACCCGCTAAGCCATCCCTCCAGCCCTCTGTGGCTGGTCTTTAGAGATGTGACACCCCAGCTGTCTGGAGGATTCCTGGAGAGCCTCTGGTCTTCAGTGCACATTGGCAAAGAAGCTGCATTCCAGTCTCCATGAAAGATGGCCTCAGCAGGGTAGTGGCACTCACCAGCAAGTGGGAAGGGGCAGTCAGGCTGAGGGGCACTGAGTCTTCCTGGAATCATGTAGGCTACCAGAAGAGCTGCCCCACACTGAGGGTAGGACTTCCTCCCTGAGTTAATCCTATCTGGAATTGTCCTCCCAGATGTGCCCAAGGCATTTGTCTTCTACTTGATTCCTGATGTGGTGAAGTTGCCAATAAAATTCATGAAAAATAAAAAAAAATTGCAAAATAGGCGAGAGACAAACCTTAATATTCTGGGACCGTTTGTCGGTCAGAAGAAAAAGAGGAACAGATACGTTGATAGAAAATGGGAAACGGAGACGGGACAATGATGGGAGAGGAGCCAGGCCGCTTCCCCTTCTGAAGGAGCTGTCTGCTATCCATTCTCTGGAAGGGGCCGTTGACATGGGCTCCTTTGCTGGCAGGGGACCCATCAGACTCTCCCTCTTATCACCCGAGTCACAGGGCTGCCAGCTGGTATGGAGTTCAGCTGAGAGGTCATGTTAGGACAAGACCAGATGCGTCTTCATGTCAGACATGCTTATGAAGGATGCTCCTCAGTAGGAAATGCCTAATTAGGAGCAACTAACATGTTTACCAATTGGCAACTGACTAAAAAGAAATCGTTGTTCATTCTTATAATGAAATCTCATTCTGACATTAAGAACAATGGGTAAATATATAGAGAAAGTACAGAGAATTAACACGGTGATATATATTTTTATTTATTTGTTCATTTAATTTTTGGTTTTTCAAGGTAGGGTCTCACTTTGGCCCAAGCTGACCTAGAATTAACTATGTAGTCTCATGGTGGCCTCGAACTCACGGCAATCCTCCTACCTCTGCCTCCCAAGTGCTGGGATTAAAGGTGTGCGCCACCATGCCTGGCTCCTTTTTCTTTTTATTCTTTTGTTTGTTTGTTTGTTTGTTTGTTTTTCGAGGTAGGGTCTCACTCTGGCCCAGGCTGACCTGGAATTCACTATGGAGTCTCAGGGTGTCCTCGAACTCACAGCGATCCTCCTACCTCTGCCTCCCGAGTGCTGGGATTAAAGGCGTGCACCACCACGCCCGGCTTTTTTCTTCATTTTTAAAGAAAACTAAATCCAGGTATGTTGGCACATGACTTTGATCCCAGCACTCAGTCTGGAGCTACAGGATGAGTCCCAGGTCAGCCTGGGCTATAGTGAGACTCTACCTCAGGAAAAAAAAAAATCAGAAATACAACTATTTTTTAAAAAAAACCATATTATTCAAATTGCCTGGGTTTAAGTCCTGGATCTGACATTATTAGCTATATTGCTTTGGGCAACTTAGTTAACCTTTCTATGTTTCTGTTTCCTTATCTATAAAATGAGGAATAATTGTATTTTCTTCAAGTGGGGAAGAAGTACTACAACACAGTGCTATGAAAATAATGCTAGGAATATATCAAATGCTTAGTAACTAGTAGCCGCCACCATCAATATCATCGTCACTATCAACATCACCACCGTACTTCCTTCATCGTCACCATCAACATCACCAAAATCACTGTCAACGTCACCACCATCACCATCACCACCATCAGCATCAGCACCATCATCACTAATCAATGTCATCACCACCACTATCATAATCACCATTGTCATGATATACATGGCAAAAGCTTTTAAAAACTAGAACAATACACATGAAGCTTTTAATTGACAGTACCTTGGACGGAAAGAATTGGGAGGGAATTGCACTATGATAGTTAAGTTTACACACATCTACATTAATGACTTGTTTGTGACAAATATATTTTACATTGAAAACTTGAAGAAAGCTATAGGGAAACTTTTTAAAAATATTTTCTTATTTATTTGAGAGAGAGAGAGAGGTAGATGGAGAGAGAGAGAGAATGTACATGCCAGGGCATCTTACCTCTGCAAACAAACTCCAGAAATACGCACCACTTTGTGAATCTGGCTTTATGTGGGTACTGGGGAATTAAACCCAGGCTGTCAGGCTTTGCAAGCAAGCGCCTCTAACCACCGAGCCATCTCCCTAGCCCCAGAAACTTTTGAGTAGGGGAAGGGCTAATCAATCAGTAAGGAAGGAAAATCAAGTGCAGACAAGGGGCTGAGTAAAACAGAGATCAGGCCTCCTGGGTCCTAAGAGAGTGAGCAATGACTAATGTGACTTCCAGAAGATAGGAGGGCTGCTGCCCCTCATTCCATTTTTATCAAGTTGCTCTGAGTTCTTACAAAAGAATTATAAAAGATCTCCTGCAGCCTCATGTGTTTGTGATTAAGCCTCGGTCTTAATCCACAGCTGGTGGCAATTAATCCACAGTTGTGGGGCCTCTGGGCAGTGGAGCTTTGCTGGAGGAAGCGTGTTGCTGATGGTGGGCTCTGGGGATGATATAGGCCAGCTCCAAGCCCCCCAGACAGACTGCTTACTTCCTGCTACGCAGAGGAGATGTCTGCCTGGTTGTGGGCTCCTGTCATGCTTTCCCACCATGATGAGACTTCCTCTCAGAACTATAAGCAGAAGTAAACCCTTTCCTCCCGTAAACTACTTCTGGTCAGGTGTTTGTCCCAGCATGAGACAGTAACTGTTTCCAGTGCTATCCTCATTTTAGAAAAAAGCCCTTAGCCAGGCTTGGTGGTGCCCCTCTTGACTTCCCAGCACTCAGGTGGCAGGGGTAGGAGGATCACTGTTAAGTTTGAGGCCACCCTGACAGCGAGTTCCAGGTCAGCCTGAGCTAGAGCTAGACCCCAATTGGAAAAAAAAAAAAAAAAAAAAAAAAAAAAAAGGACTTATTCTAGTTCAAAAAGCTATTTGTGCTTGCTAACCAAAAATCTTGAACAAAACAACTACTGATAAGATTTAAAAAAAAAATAAAGTTATGAACTTTGCTGAGAAGGAATTGCAAACTAAAACTGAGAAGCCAGTTTTCACCTTTCATATTTACAAACTATTGAAAGATCTTTAAATGTATAAGACTTAGTCAGGGAGTGGAAAAGAGTCCACACTCACATGGTGACGTTGAAGCCACACATTTAGTCTATCTTTGAAGAAGCACTTGACCGTGAATCCATTTGCCTTAGCGTGAGAAGTTCCACTCGGAAGAGTTTTTCTAAGAAAATCTTGAAGCAGTACATGAAGATACAATCTTGGGCTGGGGAGATGACTCAGTGGTTAAAGGCACCTGCTTACAAAGCCTGCTGACCCAGGGTTCAATTCCCCAACCACCCATGTAAAGTCGGATAGGCATTCATTCACAGAAGCAAGAGACCCTAGCAAACACATGTGCGCACGCATGCGCACACACACGTGCAAATGAATAAAATTTTAAAATAAAGAGTGCTTGCCGCTCTAGCATGACAGCGCCTCTGGAGACTGGCAAGTTCGACTTCCCAGGTGCCCATGCCCATCTGCAACCCTCGAGGGGAAGAGCAGAGACTGGAGAATTGCTGGGATTCCTTGACTAAATGCAGCTCTGGGGTTAAGGGAGCGACCCATTCCCAAGGGAAAAAAATACACAGATGAGCAATAAGAGGATACCCAACATTCTCCCCTGGCCTTCACACAAACACATGGGGCGTACATCTGCACACACACACATGGATACACTACACATGACACACACACACAATATTACACACATACTCTACATACACACACATACTCACACCCCTGCCCCAATAAAGATTCAACTTCCAGGGTGATTACATTGTCTATATTAATTGACAATAAAAAAAATCTACAAATCATGTAGGTGCTCACCAGTAGGAGAATAAACAAGTGAGACACCAGAGCAGACGATGTGCCCCTTGGTCCCTGTATCTTGCTAGCAGGTTCCCTGTCTTGCTGGCTTTGATGAAACAAACTGCCAAGTTGGGAAGGGAGTCACACGGAGAAGAACTGAGGCCAACCAGCTCCAATAGCCCACAGCCATGGTGGCACGCAGTACAGCAAACCAAAGGAACTAGATTAGGTCAACAACGAAGCTTGACAGCACATCTGTCCCCAGCTGAGATTTTAGAAGATAACCCAAACCTGTTGGATACTTTGATGGCAGCTCAGTGACAGAACCAGACATGGAATCCAGCTAAGCCCTGCTCAGATTCCTGACGCACAGAAATTGTGAGATAGTAAATGTATGTATGTTGTCTTAAGTCATTAAGTTTGAGGTAATTTGTCACATAGCAAAAACTAGCAAATACAGAAATCACTCCGCTATTTAAAAGGGTAACGTTGTACCTACTTGTATAAAATGTTAGAAAATGTCCATACTATTCTTATGTTAAAATAGGCAAGGAATAGTGTATGCAATATGGTGACATTTTTACTAATACATGATGAAAATATTTTATTTATTTATTTATTTTTTTGCAAGCAGAGAAAGACACACAGAGAATGGACACATCAGGCCCTCAAGCACCTGCATGGGCCACTTTGTGCATCTGGCTTTGTGTGGTGTATTAGGATTCTCTAGAGGAACAGAACCGATAGAATGAATTGTATTAAAAGGGAATTTATTGGATTAGTTTAGGGTAGTCCAACAATAGCAGTTTGCAGGCCTGAGAGTCAAGGAACCCGGCAGCTGCTCAGATTGAGACTGGCTGGATGCCTCAGCAGTCTCAATCTGGTGTGGAAGGCTGGAGGTGTCCTGGAGAGACACTGGTCTTCAGTCCACGCAGGAAGGCAGCAAGCAACACCAGCAGGCAGGTGGGAGGAGGGGATACTTTCCTTCCCAGGGCTTCCTTAGATAAAGCTCCCCCTGCCCACCTCCGAGGCCGCTCAGGGGGAAGGGCTCACCCTGGGGGAAGGATTCTCCTTAATTCTCCCTGGAAGCAACCTGAGAGACCCACTTATGAGGAATGTCTGTGATTCCTAAACAGATCAAGTTGACACAAACTTAACCAACACACTTGGGTACTGGGGAATTAGGCTTTGCAGGCAAGTGCCTTAACTGCTGAGTTATCTCTCTAGCATGAAAATATTTTTGTGCAGATCTAGAATGCTAGATGAATTGTTCATTAGATTATCCCTGAGGGGAAAAGATTTCAGGAAACTCACTTTGTAGCCCACATGGTTTAATGTTTTTGATTTTTTGTTTTGCTTTGTTTTTTGTTTTTCGAGGTAGGGTCTCACTCTAGCCCAGGCTGACCTGGAATTCACTAAGTAGTCTCAGGGTGGCCTTGAATTCACGGCAATCCTCTCACCTATGCCTCCCGAGTGGTGGGATTAAAGGCGTGCGCTATCATCATGCCTGGCTTGGTTTAATGTTTTTATAAACTTTATTGTTTAATTTTTTGAATAAGAAAAAAATAATAAAATTATTAAAGTGGGCTGGGGAGATGGCTTAGTGGTTTAAGGAGCTTGCTTGCAAAGTCTGTCAGCTCCAGTTTGATTCCCCAGGACCCATGGAAAGTCAGATGCACAAAGTGGTACATGTGCCTAGAGTTCATTTGTAGTGGCGATTGGCCCTAGCGTGTCCATTCTCATTCTCTCTCTCTCTCCTTGCAAATAAATAAAATATTCAAAAATAACAATAATAAAAGTATCTCCATTTAGAAAAAAAATAAAAGTAACAGTCTAACTAAAACAATCATAGAATTCAACAAAATAGTTCATCACTCGTGGACAGTGCTCAATGGTCAACCAGCACTTTGATTCCAAGATTTCTCCTTTTCCTACATCCTACTCCAGAGACTGGGAAGGTGAAATAGTCACTCTGAAATCCTTCCTTGCGTTGAGGGGTAGCCATGTGGTAGGTCTCCACGCCCTCTCACAGCACACATCATGTGACTAAGCTGACATCACAGAACCTCGTGACATGTGCCATGAAGGCAAATGGACACAAGGCTAAGGAAGCTCAGAGGAGGGGTGCGTGATCACTCCTGGAATAGGGCCCTTAACTTTCTAAAAAGCCAATATTTGAGCTTGGCAGTGGGTCAGATAGAGGATGGAGCACAGGAATGTCCCAACAGAGGAAAATAGGTGTGTATTAGTCAGGGTTCTCTAGAGGAACAGAACTGCTACAATGAGTTATTTTAAAAAGGGAATTTATTGGATTCGCTTAAGGTAGTCCAATAGCAGTTGCAGGCCAGAGAATCAAGGAACCTGGTAGCTGCTCAGCCCACGTGGCCAGATGCCTCAGCAGTCCCGCTGGGTCTTCAGTGGATGCTGGTCTTCAGTCCCTGCTGGTCTTCAATCCATGCTGGAAGGCAGCAAGCAGCTCCGGCAGCCAAGTGGGAAGAAAGAAGGGGCTCTTTTCACCCAGAGCTTCCTGTATAAAGTTCCCCTCTGAGCAGGGCTCACTCTAGGGGAAGGACTTCCTCCTTCAGTTAATCCTTCCTGGAAGCAACCTCAAGGATCCACCCAAAAGAGATTTCTATGGATTACTAAACAGATCAAGTTGACAACTCCTTAACTATCACAAGGTGTTACTGAAGGATGGGGTCTTAGGGTGGCCCATGATGTGGGACCCAGGTTCTTTGTGTCTCAAATAATGAACCAGACAAGACACGAAGTATGGATTTGTTAAACGTGGGAGGAAAAGCTTAGAATACACTGCACAGGGCAGCAGCAGGCTTGAGCAAACGGGCACTTAAGAGCTCTGAGTTCTTTAAGCCAGGCGTGGTGGCGCACGCCTTTAATCCCAGCACTTGGGAGGCAGAGGTAGGAGGATCACCGTGAGTTCAAGGCCACCCTGAGACTACATAGTTAATTCCAGGTCAGCCTGGACAGAGTGAGACCCTACCTCGAAAAACCAAAAAAAAAAAAAAAAAAAAAAAAAAAGAGCTCTGAGTTCTTTCTTGGGGTTTCTTTTATGTATTTAAGTGGAAGGAAGAACTGATCCTCAGAGTCAGGAATGAGATGGATCCTTATCCTGACTGACAGTTAAATAACTTCGGACACACTGCTCATGCACAGGCTATACATCCAATTATTTTTATTATTGAGAACTTTGTTATATGAACATATCGCATATTGGTCATATATATTCCCATTGGGTTAGCCCATAATTTTAAGTCTATGTAACTCCCATCATCTATAGACATATATGCTATGATGCTAATCTCTGAATGTTTCACATATTTAGAAATCTGTCATGTATATACATACACAAGATTGACCTTCACTGCTCTTGCCCTCAACATGGTCCAAGCTGTCCTTTCTTATTTCCCCTTCAACCAGGAAGTGTCTGAGCACAAATTACCCCAGGAGGGGAGGTGCTGGGGGTTCCCCTGCTAGGAAAAGGACAGCCAGAAGAAGGTACTCCTAAGTCACCTACGCTTGCCTGAGTCTTCGGGTCACCATATTATTGAAAGACAGTTGAATTGGGGTGGGCGTCATACTTTCAACTATTACCTTCTTGAATTGGGATGTGTTCAATTTTATAACAAAAAGTGGCTCACAGGCCAGGCGTGGTGGCGCATGCCTTTAATCCCAGCACTCGGGAGGCAGAGGTGGGAGGATCGCCATGAGTTCGAGGCCATCCTGAGACTACAGGGTGAATTCCAGGTCAGCCTGGGCTGGAGTGAGACCCTACCTCAAAAAACAGCCACAACAAAACTGACTCATAATGGCTTAATCATAAACTGTTTCATTATACCACAAGCAAAACAAGTTGGGAAGTAGCTCTTTCTAGTTATCACGTGAATTTTCTTAGGGGAACATTTAAAAAAAGGGTGGCTGGAGAGATAGCTTAGCGGTTAAGCGCTTGCCTGTGAAGCCTAAGGACCCCGGTTCGAGGCTCAATTCCCCAGGACCCACATAAGCCAGATGCACAAGGTGATGCATGCATCTGGAGTTCGTTTGCAGGGGCTGGAGACCCTGGCGCACCCATTCTCTCTCTCTCTCTCTCTGCCTCTTTGTCTGTCTGTCACTCTCAAATAAATAAATAAAAATAAACAAAAAACTTTTTTTAAAAAAAAAAGCCTATTCACTCCAGATAGGGCCCCTACAAACCAAAGAAAGGATTCCATTGAAATTCAGCTTGAACCAATAAGTTTATTGAGGTTACCTGTTGGAGATGTAGGGCTGAGGGGATGGCTCGGTGGATAAAACACTTGCCATGCAAGCCTGAGTACATTAGTTTGAATACCCTGACCCCTCGTTAAACCTGTGCTGAGCTTCCGTAATCCCAGCACATCTACCGTGACATGGAGCAGTGAACAATGAGAGACTCTGCCTCCAATGAGGTGGAGGGCAAGGGCAGACACCTGAAAATTGTTCTCTGACCTCCGCACACACTCTGTGGCATACGCAATGCCCATACTCACATAGAGAAGATACACACACACATAAATACTCATTATATACATCTATAGACACACTCAGGAGAAGAGGAGAAGGAGAAAAGAATTATAAGAAGAAGGAGAAGGAAGAGAAGGAGACAATAAAAAGAAAACGGATGAGGGAGAGGAGGAGTAAGAGGCTGCTATACCGGTAGGATGTCCCCTTCCCAACATGATAGCTCATCCTGCAGCTGCACCAGTGAAGGTCCCCCACCCTCCCAGTCAACCTTCTACCTGCTGCATACACTCGACAGACCATGGGCAGCTGGGGACGCATGACTGCAAGACCAGGTGAGCGTCTCCTGACCCTTCCCACTGCTTCTGTGAGGGATTGTTAACAGCCTCATTGCCATTACCATAGACCTACCTACCCCTGTGGGGCCCTGATCCTTCCTTTTCCATGCCTAATGACCAAGGGATTCTACAGGTCACCACACAACTGCAGGGTGGCAGATGCTCATGTCGCCACACCCAGAAGGAAAAGCTCCATTCCAATACCAGGGCTGGTCCTGGAGCTCTACCCTAATGTGGGGTTCCAGTGCATTTCTCTTCAGTTCTGATGGCCTTTCCCTCTAGCCACAGCATGGCTGCCTCTTCTGCAGGATCAAAAGAACAGAGTGGTGAGACAACACATCAAACTAGCAGAAGAAGGGGTCCCTTGTGTCTGTTGTTCCTATTTCAAGAACTCCCCAAACCCTTCCTTTCATCGCCAGATGGAATCACATGACCATCTCTAGCTGCATTGTAAGCAGAAGAAGCTGAAGGCTGACCTTGCAGATATTGAGGGAGGTAAGGGACAAAGCAGAGGGGGTGGACATCATTGTGGGGGACACCACTGCTCTCTGCACCTGCCTGAACCAGAGGCGGGCTAGACTGCGCTAGCTGCATTTCCTTTGGCTGGGCTTACCTCAACCCTCCCAGACGAGCCCTTTGTGGCACTGTAACCTAATTATTGACCCAGCTAGGCTCCCAGGGACTCAGACAAGGATATTTCCTAGATCTGATTTTTTCCTTCACTCTGTCTCCAGTCTCTGTTCCTTTATTCATGAGTCCCCAGGTCTTCGGCCGCTTGTGTCAGTTACCATGCCCCTATCTTTCTCCCATCCTTGATTAGCCTGGGTTCTGCAGAGGAAAAAGAAAACCCAGCCAATAGGGTGTGTGTATGAAAGAGAGAGAGAAAGAGAGAGAGGAATTTATTTTAAGAATAACTCACTAACTCACACAACTGTGGAGGCTGGCGAGTCCAAAATCTCTAAGGTAGGTGGGCCAGCAGGGTGGGGAACCAGGCTAGATATGATGCTATGAGTCATGTTTAAATTTTGCCAGCAGCATTCCTTCTAGCTTGGGGGAGGCCAGTCCTTTTTATTTTATTCAGATTTTCAACTGATTAGCTAAGTCCACTTATACCGTGGAGGACAATCAGGCTGTCCTTAAAATCCACTGATCTCGGGCTGGAGAGATGGCTCAGCGGTTAAGACATTTGCCTGCAAAGCCAAAGGATCCCAGTTCGATTCTCCAGGACCCACATAAGCCAAATGCACAAGGGGTGCATGCATATGGAGTTCATTTGCAGTGGCTGGATGCCCTGGCGTGCCCATTCTCAATCTCTCTCTGCTTCCTTCTCTCTTTCAAATAAATAAATAAATAAAATATATTTTAAAAAATCCACTGATCTCAGTGCAGATTTCATCCAGAGACAGCATGGAGCAACATCTAGACCAGTGTTTGGGCATGTCTCTGTGCACTGTCGGCTTAGAACCTTCTCTGTAAAAGGAGGCGGGTACCCCTGGCCTCATGAGGAGATTGCCAGGTCACTTGAGACACCAGAGATGCCATGCTGGCACGCAGCAAGCACTCAGGAAGTGCCACTCGCTTTGCTTCCTTTTCTCTTGGGAACTTCGAAGGCCACGTGACTCGGGTTCCTGTGACCTGAAGGAAGAGACTCTGGAATTGAGGTGACATGGTGCTGGACCCTGGGGCTACAAGGCTATTAGCAGGGACCAAGCAGTGATACAAGGGAAGTGAACATTTTGGAGAACCAGACAAGAACAGAAGTTGCTGGAAGACTGAAGATGGTCCAGGGCCCCACGAGACCAAGCCTGGACGTTCTCATCTCGCGTCCGTGCAGCCTCGCATGTGTGAGTCAGTTTGGGGCATTTCTGTTCCTGCTATCAGTTCTCCCACTCACTGCCTCTCAAATATGTCCTCACTGCCTCTCAGAAATGTCTTCTCTCTCCCAGACTACTCTCCTGTCGCCAGGAGGCGACCCAGGCTACTTAGCATAATGTTCAAACACTCCTGTGATCTTACCCCAGCCTGTTTCCCATAGCTCCCCCACTCAGTAATGCCATTTTCAGACTGGAGAGACAGTTTAGTGGTTAAGCGTGCTTCCTGTGCAAACGTGAAGACCCAGCGGGCCTGAATCTCCGGATCTCTTGTAAACAGCTGGGTGTGGTCATGCACACCTGTAACCCCAGTTCTGCCAAGGGGGGCAGAGACCTGGGCATGACCCTGCCTTACAAAGAAATAGCAAATTTCAGCATAAGTAAGAGACTCTGGCTCTTATAGAACGGGAGAAGGTAGGACACACTGCTCATGATCACTGCAGGTCAGAGCAGGGATACCTCAAGAGCACACACATGTGCACACAGCACATTTCATAGACACAAACAAAATTAATACTGTTGCAGTCAGGTTCACACTGCTGACAAAAAAAAAAAAAAAAAAAAAAAACCTGACCAGGAGCAGCTTGGGGGAAAATAAGAGGTTTATTTTGGCTTACAGACTCGAGGGGAAGATCCATCATGGCAGAGGAAAGCCGTGACATGAGCAGAGGGTGGACATCACCCCTGGCCAACATGAGGTGGACAATAGCAACAGGAGAGTGTGCCAAACACTGGGAAGAGGAAACTGGCTGTTAACACCCATAAGCCCACCCTAAACAATACACTGCCTCCAGGAGGCGCTAATTCCCAAATCTTCAGCAGCTGGGGCCTAGCATTCAGAACACCTAAATTTATGGGGGACACCTGAATCAAACTACCACATTCTGCCCTTGGCCCCCGTAAATTGGTAACTGCTCATGATATAAAATGCTATGCATTCAGTCTAACTTTAAAAGTCCCCATGGTTTTTATCAATCCTAATGATGTTCAAACATTCCCATAGTCCAAGATCTTTTTTCTTTCTTTCTTTCTTTCTTTTTTTTTTTTTTTCAAGGTAGGGTATCACTCTAACTCAGGCTGGCCTGGAATTCACTATGTAGCCTCAGGGTGACCTCGAACTCATGGTGATCCTCCTACTTCTGCCTCCTGAGTGCTGGGATTAAAGGTGTGCACCACTATGCCCGGTCGTCCAAGAGCTTTTAGCTGAGCCAGAATGCCTTAAAAAAAAAATCCCCCCCCAAAACCCATAATGGCACAGAATAAACATTCACACTGCAAAAGATGGCATTGGGTATAGCAAAGAAATATTCAACCAATACAAGATTTAAACAGGACAAACATCAAACTCTATAGCTCCAGGTCCAACAACTTGAGTGAGTGACAAATCTCCAAGTCTGATAATTCTAACCAGCAAGAAATCTCTGGAGTTCCAATTCTGCCCCTCTAGCCAGGCTACTCATAGTCCTGGAAAACTTCATCTGGGGTCGGCAGCTTTCCTTAGCAAACATCCCATGGTCCCGACATCTCCACTGGGTCTCTATTGCAACCCATGGTCCATCCTCATGGCTCCATCGGGTCTCCATGCAGGCGTCCAGCAAACCTGCTTCACATTGCCCATGGCCATTTCCAAATCATAAGACTATGTTGCAAATTCAATGACCCTCTCTTTTCTGCATTTCTTATACTCCATAATACCAGTTGGGGTGCCAATTTGTTAAGCCAGGGGGAAATAAATCAGACTTTGAAGAACAGGACACTCCTTCAGCATTCAGGCCATTTCAAAAGACTCTGCATTCTTTCTGTTGTCCCAATGCAGGTCATCTGGCCCAATCTCAATGGTTGTAATCTCTCATAAAATTGTAGCTGAGGTCTGGAGAGATGGCTTAGCAGTTAAGGCACATGCCTGCAAAGCCAAAGGACCCAGGTTAGACTCTCAGGTCCCACGTAAGCCAGATGCACATAGTGGCTCATGCATCTGGAGTTTGTTTGTAGTGGCTAGAGAATTTACTCTCTCTCTCTCCCTCTCTCTGTCTCTAAAAAATAAATAAAAATAAATCTTATTTTAAAAAAAATTACAGCTGAGGGCTGCAGAGATGGTTTAGTTAAGCGCTTGCCTGTAAAGCCTAAGGACCCCCATTCAAGGCTCCATTCCCCAGGACCCACATTAGTCAGATGCACAAGGGGGCGCATGCATCTGGAGTTCGTTTGCAATGGCTGGAAGCCCTGGCGCACCCATTCTCTCTCTCTCTCTCTCCCTCTTTCTCTCTCTGTCTGTTACTCTCAAATAAATAAATAAAAATAATAAAAAAATTAAAGTTACAGCTGAGCCAGGCATGGCGGCTCCCGCCTTTAATCCCAGCACTCGGGAGGCAGAGGTAGGAGGATCACCGTGAGTTGAAGTGTGTGCTTTGAGACAGACTAGGTAGGAGCACATGCCTGAGACTACAAAGTGAATTCCAGGTCAGCCTGGGCTAGAGTGAGACCCTACCTCAAAAAACAAAAAACAAACAAAAAAAGTTTACAGCTGAACAGGCAGCAGTTTCAGCCCAAAGATTTCATGTTTTTTTTCTTTTCTTTTCTGTGCCATGTCCCTCTGCTCAGACCAATCCATTTCTTTCTTTCTTTTTTTTTTTTTTTTTTTGAGGTAGGGTCTCACTCTGGTCCAGGCTGACCTGGAATTCACTATATAGTCTCAGGGTGGCCTCTAACTCATGGCAATCCTCCTACCTCTGCCTCTTGAGTGCTGGGATTAAAGGTGTGTGCCACCATGTCTGGTGATATATTTTTATTTATTTATTTGGGAGAGAGAGAGAGAGAGAGAGAAACAGGCAGGTTGAGTGAGAGAATGGAGAGCAAGGGTCTCCAGCCACAGAAAACTCCAGATGCATGTGCCCCCTTATGCATGTGGCTTACATAGCCTCTCACACAAACGGCTTCTAGCCCACTTTAGTCAAAGCTCTTTCTCACCCTCATAAGTCAAACCTCACAGTCCATAGTTCTTACTGCATTCAGGTCTTCAGCTCTGACCAGAGTAGTCCATTAAGCTGTACTTACAGCACTGCAAGGCATCTCTTAGGCCAAGATTTCAAATCCTTCCACATCCTCCTGAAAATCAGCTCCTAAAGGCCAAAGCCACACAGTTTTTTTTTTCCCCCTTCGGTTTTCCGAGGTAGGGTCTTACTCTAGCTCAGACTGACCTGGAATTCACTATGGAGTCTGAGGGTGGCCTCAAACTCACGGGGATCCTCTTAACTCTGCCTCCCGAGTGCTGGGATTAAAGGCGTGTGCCACCATGCCCGACTTTTATGGTTTTAAGCAGCAATGACACCACTATTGGTAACAACTTTACTGTTGCAGTCAGGTTCATACTGCTGGTAGAAATCACCCAACCAAGAGCATTTTGTGGGGAAAAAAGAGATTTATTTTGGCTTATAGGCTCTAGGGGGAAGCTCCATGATGGCAGGGAAAATGATGACATGAACAGAGGGTGGACATCACCTCCTGGCCAAATCGGGTAGATAACAGCAACAGGAGAGTGTGCCAAACATTAGCAAGGGGAAACCGGCTATAATACCCATAAGCCTGCCACCAACAATACACTCCCTCCAGGAGGCATTAATTCCCAAGTCTTCATCAGCTGGGAACCTAGCATTCAGAACACCTAAGTTTACTGGGGACACCTGAATCAAGCCACCACAAATACTAATTTCATTGTCCCTATGCGTCTATGTAGTCTATTCTCCAGCCCCACCAGCCTGTTTCCCTTCCATCATGCCTTACTACCTTCCTCCTTCCCTCTGACCTGCCTTCTTCCTTTTTCATGCGTGAATGCATGCATGTGTGTGTGTTGAGTACTTGTGTGAACATTTGCGCTAGGGATTAAACCCTGAGAGGGACTTGTGCACACTTAAGCTCATGCGCTACCACTGGGCTGTTAAAAGAAGATATTGAGGGCTGAAGAGATGGTTCGGCAGTGAAAGACATTTGTTTGCAAGCCTGACAGCCTGAGTTCAGTTCCCCAGTACCCACATAAAGCCAGATGCACAAAGTGATGTATGCATCTGGAGTTCATTTGCAGGGGCAAGATGGCCTAGCACACCTGGTCCCTCTCTCTCATTCTCATCCCCTCACTCTCACCACCTCCCTCTCTCTCTACCTGCAAACAGATAATAAATAAATATTCAAAAAGAGACTATTAAATTCACAGTTACGTGTGTGCTTTGAGGCAGACTTTGAGGTAGGAGCACATGCCAGAGCCAGACATTGTATCCCCAAACCGGAAGTGAAGGTAAGGTCTTACAATGCCTTACTGGACACGCTTCCAAATGACCCCAGGCTCTTCCAGTAGGTTCCACCTCTTAAAGTTCCCATTGGCTCTCACATCACCACACAGGAGACCAACTCCTTAAAATACCAGCCTTAGGGCTGGGGAGATGGCTTAGTGGTTAAAGCGTTTGACTGCAAAACCTAAGGACCCTGGTTCGATTCTCCAGGACCCACATAAGCCAGATGCACTAGGGGACACATGTGTCTGGAGTTTGTTTGCCATGGCCAGAGGTTATGGGGGTGCTCCTATTCTCTCTCTCTCCCTCTTTCAAATAAATAAATAAAATATAAAGCACAGCACATCCTTTGCTCTATATCTGCTTGGAATAACCCTCCTACTCATCCCCTGGCTGTAAAAGTCACCTCCTGGCCCCCTCTCCACTCCAGGCTGAATCCCTCCTTATTCTGAGTCTTCACAGGATATT
The DNA here is from genome assembly GCA_036346955.1 of Dipus sagitta. Classification (NCBI taxonomy): domain Eukaryota; kingdom Metazoa; phylum Chordata; class Mammalia; order Rodentia; family Dipodidae; genus Dipus; species Dipus sagitta. The sequence goes on along the minus strand of CM070777.1, from coordinate 41,338,471 downwards.
TCACTGAGAGAGTGCACCAGAATAGCACAGTGTCTGAAAGCAGGGCTGTGAGAGCCAGGCAGGCATGGTGGCACATGCCTTTAAGTTCCAGCCCTAGGGAAGCTAAGGTAGAAGGATCGCCATGAGTTCAAGGCCTGCCTGGGGCCAGACAGAGTGAGTTCCAGGTCAGTCTGGGCTAGAATGAGACCTTACCTCAAAAACAACAACAAAAGCAGGGGCGTGGCTGAGTGACTCCCCCCCCCCATAATTGTTGTGGAAAGTGGGAGAAATGGCTGACCTTCTGTGCCTCAGTTACCCCATGTACAACCTGGAGGAAATGGGAGTTCCTGTCTCCCAGGGTTCATGCAAAGAACTCAACCCAGCATGCAGAATGTGTTCTGGTGAGTCAGAAGGGGTGTGACGGCAGCAGTGCTGGGAAATGGGTAGGTTTGAGCTCCCACATGGCACCGGAGGGGCAGAGACTGGCTGCACCCATGTGGGATGCCCAGCCCTAGGCCCTTTATAGCCTCTCTCTCAATACCCACAGCAAGCGTTCGCCAGAAAACCCTGCTCACCACATCCTAACTATCGTCTGATGGGTTCTGCCACAAGACCAGAGCCACCACAGAGCGGGAGATAAGAGATGGGAAATAACCAGTGAGTTTTCATTGGAATTTTCCACAGACCACTTCATTAAATGTTATCACCATACTGTGTCATTCAATAATTTAATTGTTGGGTTTCTGATTTTTTTTTTCTTTTTCTTTTTTCCATTTCAAGCACTCAGACTCAGCAGAAATTATTCATTCCAAATGGGGGGGAAAACCTTTTTTTCTTATTTTAGTCAAATAATAGTTTCTGTTTCCTCAGAATAAGAAACCCTCGCGTCCTTCACAAGATGATTCTTACATTTTCAGAGCAAATGGGAGGGGGGGGGAATTTGGGGCTATCAGTCCCCAAAGCCCTCTTGCAAAGTGGGTATGCTCAATTCTAGTTATAAGTAAAAATGACAACTCCTAGGATGCTAGTAGCTTCCAAAGATGTTTAGATCTAGAACAGAACTGGAAATATTTAGGGCTGGAAACAAATTGGAAGCATCATCTTGACCAGTTGGGTAGCACTCATGAATTGCAAGCAGGAGACCTGACCCCCAGGGACTCCCTTACATTGAAGACTAAATCCACTATTAACCCCCGCCCCTCAGCCCCCAGCCCTGTTGATCTTCTCCTTGCAGCTGGTCAGAGCCATGCTGGTCCTCACCTCAAGACATTTGTGCCCACTGCTTTTCCCGTGTGAATGAGTTCTACCTTCTTTACTTATGCCTGGCTCAGTTCTAATGTCACACATTCAAAAAAAAAAAAAAAAAAACTTCCCTAAAGTATGTTAAACAAAGTACTACCCGGTCACTCTCAATTACCTTATCCCATTTGAATTCCTCACAGCAATTACCTTTAGCTTAAATTAGCTGACTTTTCCAACTCTATTTAGTACAACTGATCCTTGCCTATCTTGTACATTATGGTATCCCAGAGTAGACTTGGTGCATGACATATATAGTAGTGCTCAATGCACTTTTATTAGGTAAATCAATATGTTAATATTCTGTCTTTGGGGGAGGGGTGGAATAGCATATCCTACAGTCCAAGTGGGCCTCAAACTTGATATGTAGCCAAGGATGGTGTTGAGTGCCTGATCCTCCTGCCTCCGCTTCTGAAATGCTTGGATTATAGGCATGGCATATAACATTATGCCAGGCTATTTAGCTACTCCTTCCTCCTTCCTTCACTTCCTTTTTTCCTTCCTTCCTTTTTTCATTCTTTTTTAAAAATTTTCTACTTATTTATTTTATTTATTTGACAGAGAGAGAGAGAGAGGGAAAAAAAGAAGCAGACACATAAAGAGAAAATGGGCGCACCAGGGCCTCCAGCCACTGCAAACGAACTCCAGATACATGTGCCACCCTGTGCATCTGGCTTACGTGGGTCCTGGGGAATCAAACCTGGTTTCTTTGCCTTTGCAGGCAAGTGCCTTAACTGCTAAGCCATCGCTCCAACCCTCATTCTTTGTTTAATTCAGGCCTCATCCAAGCGCTTTGCAGCAGGTGTTACTGTGAGGCTGATTTGATTGGCCAGAAATAGACTCAAAGGCAGGAATGATTCCGAGGCTGCTTATGGAGTTGTCCCCTGCTGTGTTACAAAGCCCCTCACCCCAGCCCAAAGCAGCGATGGTCGATGGTCGTCCTGCCTGAGCTGCCTCGCGTGTCTGAAACTACCTGGCAGCCTACCGGACCAGCAGAGCAGCTCTTTCCAAGTGGCCTGCCATCCCAGATGTCTTCAGAGCATGATGGCCCTCCTATAACTCCATTCCCAGAGGGGGAATCCTCAAGCTACAAGGCTTCTCGGGTCTGACCTCAGCAGCCACATACAAAGCAAGCCAGAAGGCTAACCTAGATTCTTTGCGTAGAGTATAGACTCTACTTCTCTACGTCTCCCCCTCCTCCTTCTCCCCCGCCTTCTTCTTTTCCATTGGAGGCTTCTTAATCATTTATTAAAGTTATATTTAATCATCTTACTTTGACAATTTTCATACAATGTATTGATTTATGAATTATTATGATTTTCTTTTGTTTCCCCTCCCCATGCACACACTTGCTCTCCATATAACCCCTTCTCTTTTTCCGAGCTAGTTTTTGATGTCTTTTGTTGCTTTCTGGTCTTCCTCCACCATCCATGATGACATCTTGATGGTCTTGTGCAAGTAACAGCAGCCACTGTGTAGTCATGAGTGCACTGGCCCCTTATGTCCAAAAGACATCTTCCTAAGCACTCCTCCTGTCCTCTGGCTATCAGATGCTTTTTAAATTTTTTAATTAATTAATTTACTTATTTATTTATGAGAGAGAGAATGAGCACACCCAGGCCTCTAGCCACTGCAAACGAACTCTAGATGCATGTGCCACCATGTGCATCTGGCTTATGTGGGTTCTGGGGAATCGAACCTGGGTCCTTAGGCTTTGCAGACAAGTACCTTAACTGCTAAGCCATCTCCCCAGCCCCCTGGCTCTCAGATTCTTTCTGCTGCCCCTTCTGCTATATGCTGTGAGCTTTCATGGATATGCAAAGCACGTCTCATTGGGTTCTGAGCACTTAACAATCACTTCTCAGAACTTTGATAGATCTCTCCAGTAGTTACTGCCATCTACATAAAGAAGCTTGGAAGTGACAGCAGCACTAATATATGGACATTAACATAAATATTTAGGGGGCAATTTGATGAGGATAACACTAGGAGCTTCCCCCTAGAGGTGCCTATGACATTCCCAACTTTTGACTGGGTTTTCAGTACCTGGCATGAGTTCCCTCCTGTGAAGCGGGCCTCAAATCCAATGTGATAACAGCTGGTTACCCCATAACGGTCATGCTGCTATTGCACTGGTTGGCACATCTTGCCTGGCTGCTCAGTTGTGTAGTTTGCGAGGTCCACCGTTGGTAAGACTAATGATATTTATTCTCCCACAGCTGGCTGCACAGCATCTTCTAGCACCATGACAGTGAGTCCGCATGGAGGAGGGTCCCAGCTCAGTTCCAGCTTGATTGATTTTAACGTGTCCTTGCAAGGGATGCAATGTGGGGTCTGCAGAACAGGGTCTTATTTAGACTCTACTTCTTTTTATTAATGTTTTATTTATTTATTTATTTGAGAAAGGAAGGGGGAGAGAGAGAGACAGAAAGAGAAGAGAGAGAGGAGAGCAAATGGGACACACCAGGGCCCCTAGCCACTGCACCCGAACTCCAGATGCATGCGCCCCCTTGTGCATCTGTCTTTATGTGAGTACTGAGGAATCGAACCTGAGTCCTTCGGCTTTGCAGGCAAGCACCTTAACCACTAAGCCATCTCTCCAGCCCTAGACTCTACTTCTTAATAGAAGGGCTAACCCACTACACAGAAAACCTGAGCTGAATTATCATGGGCAACTTGGAATACCCACCCATCCAGTGAGTTCTAGAATCAGCCTGACTGAGTCTTTATAGGATCTGGAAGGCCATGAACATCCAGCAAAGTCACATGACTCCATCCCCTGACTCCAGAAACTGTAAGGTCTCTTCTTCACAATGCCTGTTCACAGTGATGAAACAGCTGTCCCCGGAACACCAGCGCATGGCACCAGTCCCGTGCAGGCAGGAAAGGGACAACAGATGCTTGCTGATGCCGTAGTCATTTTCATCAGCTCATCGGTAGCCAAAGAAGTCATGGGCACATCATGTATTTCTGAGAGGGGCACGAAGTGTGAGGACAGTGATCTCACTCGTTATGGACAGATGTGTCTGCAGATCTCCCAGGACCTTAAGTTAGTGATAAGGAGCTTAGATTTGATTCTCACTACAACAGGAAGTGGTGGGAGGGTTGAAAGCCCAGTAGAGACACATGACCCAACTTGCACTTGCTAGAAATGCCCCGCGCTGCTTTATGAATTACAAGTGAGCAAGAGTCCAGAAGATCAGCTTGGAAATAGACTGGCTTGGCACAGCAGACTTTCTAAACTTAGCCCTACGCATAGAGCTGATCCCATGACCCTCGCACAGAGCTAGCTAAGGCTGCATCCCTTGTGGCCCGTGCCCCCTTGGAGTGTGCATGACCCCTTAGGGTTACAGAGGAGGAAACTGGCTCACAGGGGGAGCCGCTTGCTTCATCCTAACCACAGGACCTCAGTGAAGGGACCTGACAAGGCAGGATGCCCAGCTCACTGTGCCAAGCACTGGGACAACCCTGGCATAGGGGTGCCAGGTGGTCACATGGGCTGCCCCTGGGTGCTTAGGGAACCTGATATGTGGAAGGATTTTTTTTTTTTTTTCCTGCAGAAGCTTGGCAAAGCAAAACAAAAGCAAGATAACCCAGATGTGGGTTTCAGACCTAATCGTGATGATGACTGACATAGGGCCTTAAGCAGTGACACCGTCACACCTAGGAGGTGACATTTCACAGCCGGGTCTCCCCTTCCTCACCTGGACATTGGGCACTGTTTTCTCTATCCACAAAATCCTTTTCCAGAGACGCATTTCCCTCCTCTCTCTTCTTTCCAATGGAACAAATCTACTCCAGTGTATGTGTGTAAACACCATTTTGTTGAATAACTCCTGGACAACTGATTTGGACTCAGACTCTTTGTCGCTTCAGCCCTCCCTCTTCCCAGCTTTCACAGCCCAGGTTTCCCCTCAAAACTAGTTCTTTCCTCCCTCTCAGCCTGATTCCAGCAGTTGGATCTTGGGCATTCAAGGTGGAGGGTGCCACCTGATCTTTGTCTACTGCCTGCAAGCCCTAGGGCAGGTTAGAGGGTAGCTGGGTCACAACTGGGATTCCCTCCTCCCAACACACACACACACACACACACACACACACACACACACATCAATGCACACACTGGTGAAAACTGGAACTGTGGCCAAGGGGTGACCCAGTGTGTAGGGGGACATCAGTAGGAAGGGCAGAAAGTCAGTGACAAAAGTGAAAGAGGGGAAACAGTGTGAAAGGAAGGAAGAAAGGAGGGAGGGAGGGAGGGAGATGTCAGAAAGAGAGGGGGAGAGGTGGAAAGGGAGGAGAGGAGAGAAAGGGGGGAGGAGAAGGGAAGGGAGGGGGAGATGGGGAGAAGGAAGAGAAAGAGAGAGAGAGAGAGAGAGAGAGGAGAGGAGAGCGATTGCTGAGGGAGGAAAGGAGCCGCTTCCAGGCCGAGGAGGAGGGAGCTGGGGGCGGAGACGAGGAAGTGGGTGCGAGGCGCGCGCCTCCAGCTCCATCCCTTGCCCGGAGCGCAGCCTGCGCGGGCGGACGCTGGACGAAGGGACCCAGTGCAGATCCCCCGCGCCCCGCGCAGCAGCAGCAGCAGCAGCAGCATCAGGTAATGTGGCCTCTGCGTCCCCTCCCGGGAGACCTCGCGTCGGCACGGGTTTGCGGTGGGGTGGTGGCGCGGACACTAAGCAGGCTCTAGGAAGAAGAACGCCTTGGGTGGCTGTTCCCAGATCGCAGGTGGCCTTTGTCGTGGCCCCAACCCGTCGGGTCAACGCCTCTCGCTGGCTGGACCTGACCTTGGGCAAGTGCATCTGCCTCAGTTTCCTCCCCTGTGACCCTCAGGGGTCTTGCCTGCCCCGATCGGGCGTTCTGAGCGTGGCTCGCAGCCTCAGCCTGGGCAGTGTGAGTAATACGGGGCGGGGCGGGGGTGGTAGGGTAGGTTTGGAAAGGCCACCTGCTCCTTTAACAGCCTGTTTTGTCCCCCGGGTCTGGGTGGTGACATTTTCTCGCGACTATGTGCGGTGATGTGTGTGGGAACGTGGAGCGACTTTCCGCTCAAGGATCCTCAGTAGAGGGTCGGGGGACGTCAGGAAAGGGAACGTCTAGTTTCTCAGGAACAGTTTCCCTGGCCTCATGCCTCCTAGGCTACTGCCCCATGCCAGGATGCAGTACCACCCGGGGTTCCTTGGCTGGGAGGGAGTCCTCCTCAGGCCATCTGCAGAGCTACTGGACCCTAGGTTGAGTGAGGAAGTGGCCTTGGCTTCCAATCTCACTTTTGCAACTCCTTTCAGCAGCTCAGTGACCTTGAACCTGGAAGGCTGTGAAATGCAGGTGGGGCAAAGAAGTGCCTATGAGCTCTGGTGTCCCCATAGCGGCTGACTTAGGTGGCTGGAGAGTCCTGGCACTTATTCTCTCTGGACACATCATTTGTCACGTGCGGGTTTCCTACATCTCCTTCGCCCGAAATGGTCACTGGGTGGAGGTATGCATGAAGCAAGACCCGGAGAATCAGGGGTCATGAGGGGTCCCGGAAACCCCACCCTCACACAACACACTGGTGCTTATCTAGGTAGGGCATGGCATCTCTCAGGTGAGTTTGGGGCAAAAACCTCAGCTTTCTTATTTATGATGAAGTTATGACTTTCTACCTATGAACTTGTTTGCACCTCTGAAGGTTATCAAAGGCAAATTGGTTAGATTACATTTGGACGCCTCTGAGCCTGGATAGGAGGAGATTTGGAAATAATCAGAAAACAGCGTTTCCCTGGGGCCAGGTAGTAGGTGTGTTACATGCATGATATAGACTACGATAATACTGTGAAACTAGTGCCATTTAACCCCAATTTACAGACGGGAAAACCGAGGCTCACCAAAACAAGTGATTTTCAGTTTGGCTTGCTGTGGGGATTTGGCCTGAGGTCGGCCTCACGGAAGGAGGCTGCTGCTGCAGGGACACATTGGTCCTGGCCACAAAATGTGACGATATAAAAGCTATGTCCTGGGTTCAATTCCCCAGTGCCCATGTAAAGCCAGATGCACAAAATGGCACATACATCTGGAGTTTGTTTGCAGTGGCAGGAGGCCCTCTCTTTCTCTCTTTTTCTCTCTCTCTCTCTCCTCTTGCAAATAAATAAAAAAAAAAAAATTATGTTTTAAAAACTATGTGACAGCTGGATGTGGTGGTGCACACCTTTAATCCCAGCACTCGGGAGTCAGAGGTAGGAGGATCGCCATGAGTTCAAGGCCACCCTGAGCCTACATAGTGAACTCCAGGTCAGTCTGAGCTAGTGCAAAACCCTACCCCGAAAAAAAACAAAAACAAAAACAAAAAAAAGCTATGTGACTATGTAAAAGGCGTGGACCTCAGACCAGTGTTGGTTTCTGGTCCCATGTGTAATAGTAAGAATTGCTGCACACTCACTGGAGAAAGTGAGTTCACTGGCCAGCAGTGAGATTTGGGTACCTTTACCGAACACCTTCTTTAAGGGTCCAAAAGGAAGGAAGGGCTCTCTTCAGTATCACACAGGAAGCTAATAACAGGCTGATTCAGCCCTGCAGCCAACTTCTTGCCTTTTGTTTCCTTGTCCTGGCTAACGGCCTCTCCTTGAGTGTCAGCCTAGGCTCATTTCTCCTGGGTTCCCTGACAGGCACTTTTGCTTCTGATGACCTTCCCAGCTGCTGTGTCCATGAGGAAAACAAAGCCAGCTGTGGTCCCTCTCCACCCCTGCCCCAAAGGAGTACAAAGCAGGATTAAGTTCTAATCTCAAGGATTCAGATCATCCCTGGGAAAGAGATCACTGAGGATGGGGGGAATGGGTGTCTCGGCAGGCCAGAAAGATTTCTTTGCCAAAAAATGTTTTAAAAGAAGAAAGGATGGAGATGTGAACAGACTTTCAATTGCCAAGATAGTCATCAATAATCCCACAGCGGCTAAATATCCAACAATGGGGGCAGCCATGTGACTACTAAAAATGGAGAATTTAGAGGGAATTGGGCCATCTTCTGCATTGAAATTTATAACAGGAAATTTATGGCAAGAGCTTTAAAAAAAACACAGGAAGGAAATACTGAAAAGGGTTAAAAGTTTGTGTGGGGGATGGAACTGGGGGCAGGTTTGCCCCCTGGTCTTTCTAGATTTGATGCAGTGAATATATAATTTAATAATCTTCAGACAGGGCTGGAGAGATTGCTCAATGGTTAAGGCGCTTGCCTGCAAAGTCTAATAACCCAAGTTTGATTGCCCAGTACCCACATAAAGCCGGATGCACAAAGTGGCCCATGCATCTGGAGTCCGTTTGCAGTGGCTAGAGGATCTGGCATGCCTGCTCCTTCCTCCTCCTCTCTCTTCTTGCAAATAAACCCTTAAAATATTTTTTAAAAATAATCTTGAGATATAGGCCTGTCTGGTTCCTAGTGCTGTGGCCTTTCTGAAGGAAATGGAGGAAGGGAAAGAAAAAAGGTACTATATGGCTCAGTTTCTGAAGGCCTCTGGAGACAATTATCTAAAACTAGTGTTAACCATATTAAATCTCTCACTATAATCTTGTCTCCTATCTTGTTCCCCTGATGCTAATATGCCCTATATTTCATTGTCCATTTCATAGCACAAATGTGTGTGTGTGTATATATATATATATATATATATATATATATATATATATATTCCAAAGCTCCCCATTCCCAAATGACTCAAAGTCCTTTGACTGGCATGTATGGCTCTTTTGTGGTTCATACTTAAAGAAAATAATCCTCACCCATAGATTCCTGAAGACTGGCACCATGGAACCTATCCACCTTACCTTTGCTTACCAGCTCCTTAGCGCAAGGCTGGTCACATGCATGCGTGCTTGTCAATGACAGAGGTGCACCTCTGTAGAGGCCTGGCAACCCCTTGGGAGAAAGGAAGGAAGGAAGGAAGGAAGAAAGGAAAGATAAAAAGGAAGGAGAGAAAGAAAGACTCCTAAATTATTAATACCAATAGCATCTGACATGTGTTCTATTCTTCCTATGTGTTCATGATAACCCTGTGAGACAGGTACCAGTATCAATCTCCTTTTCAGGCTCTTGTCTGAGGTGCTTCAGACTGTCTAAATCCAGATTGTGCCTAATCAGAGACAGGGAAGGTAGGGAGATCGAATTTACTAATGCCCAAGCTACCATCCCAGTTCCTGTGAGAAGTGACATATCTGGCCTACACTGGTGAGTGGTCACAATTTAGGAAGGATATATTGGCACCTAACAACAGCTCAGGGATACTGCTAAACATCCCACTGTGCATTCATAGCCCCCCAGCAAAGAATGATCCTGCCCCAAATAACAATAATACTGAAATTCAGAAGTGCTGGGTTGGAGGAGAAAGCCATTTGTGACCATGGAGCAGGAGGTACAAGGCATTCTTAGATGTGCACTAACTGCCTCCCACGTGCTGGACACTCTGATCCTGGGATTGCTCCATTGGACACCGGCCTTCTATCGCTACCAGCAACCAGAATGGCCTTTTTTAAAACCATATTTTTAAATTTTTATTTATTTATCTATTTATTTACTTGAGAGAGAGAGAGACAGAAAGATTGAGAATGGGCGCTCCAGGGCCTCCAGCCACTGCAAACGAACTCCAGATGCAGGCGCCACCTTATGCATCTGGCTTACGTGGGTCCTAGGGCATTGAACCGAGGTCCTTTGGCTTTGCAGGCAAGCTCTTTAACCTCTAAGCCATCTCTCCAGCCCCTAAACCATAAAATTTTTATGCTATAAAATTAACCCATTTGAACTGTATAAGCCAATGGTTTTAATATAGTCACAGAGCAGAGCCACCACATACTATAAAATCTGCCCACATCAACTGTTCAGGCCAATGATCTTTAGGATAGTCACAGGGTCATGCAAGCATCATGCCTATGTAATGACAAAATGCTGTCATTATTCCCCAAACAAACCTGTATCCATTCTCAGTCATCACCCCCATCTACTCTCCACTCCCCATTCAACCAGTAATCTTTCTGTCTCCAGAGATTTGCCTGTCCTTTCCTATAAATGCTGTACTACAACATGTGGCCTTCTGGCTCCTTACTCCTAGCATGGCATTTTCGTGGTCCATTCAATCTATCAATGCTATATGCCTTTTCAGAGCTAGTATTCCGGTGTCTGGATACCACCTTTTATTTATCCATTTACCAGTGGCTGGGCAGCTGCCTCTCTCTACTTTGGAGCTATTAAGAATAATGTCACTGTGGATGTGCAGGCATTGGGAGGGGCATGCACTTCCATTTCTTTTGGGTGTATGAGTTGCTTTGTGTCTCCCTGATGGCTCATGGATTTAAATTCCATTCATGCATCAGTTGGCTGATACCTACCTTCTTTGGAGAACTATCTATTCAGATAAACTTCATTACATCATTCTCTTAGTTAGACCAAAATGCAAACTCTTCTGAGGTCTACAAGGCCTTACCCCATTCAGTGTAGCCTGTGACCTTGACTCCATCTCTCTCCTCATGCCCTCTGCTGTGCCAGAAGGCGCAAAGCAGCAAGCACATGCCCTCTCCAGCCCTCTTTCTGTTGACCTTTTGTGCAACAACTTTGCAGTTGTCAACTGAACAGGATTTAGAAAATCAATCTCTGGTCATATCCGTGAGGGAATTTTTAGATTAGGTTAGTTGAGGTGGGAGGACTCACACCATCCCATGGACTCAGAGAAAGGTAGTTGAGCATTCAACTTTCATCACTTGGTGCTTCCTCACTCTGAACTGCATGTGACCAGCTGTCACAAGTTCCTGCCACCATGCCTTCCCTTCTGCAATGGACTATAACCTGGAACTGTAAGCCAAAAGAAACTTTTCCTCCCTTAAGCTGATCTCTGTCAGGTATTTTGTCCTAACAACAAGAAGTTAACTGATATAAGTCTCAGGGTTAGCCTTCCCCTCTCAACCTCCAGGGCCTCCCCCATACCCTCCCTCACATATCTTAAATGTACCTTTGATCACTTTTTACTACCTGATAAGATCTTTTAAAATATTTTATTTATTTATTTATTTATTTATTTGCAAGCAGAGAGAGATAAGAAGAGAGAAGAGAGAATGGGCACACCAGGGCATCCAGCCACTGCAAACAAACTCCAGACGCATGTGCCACTTTGTGCATCTGGCTTTACATGGGTACTGGGGAATTGAACCTTGGTCCTTAGGCATTTCAGGCAAGCACCTTAACCATTAAGCAATCTCTCCAACCCTCTGATAAGATCTTTAGGATCTGGACCTAAGGCATCTCTCTCTTTCTCTCTCTCTCTCTCTCTCTCTCTCTCTCTCCTGGGTAAGCCATGTTTTCTCTCTGGGTCTCAGTTAACCCATCTGAAAACCATAAGAGTCCATGACTGACTGATCTCAAAAGACCTTTCCAATCTTGCCGTTGTTTGGTAGAGTGTGACAGGAGGGCTTAGGCTTGGCCATACAGAGGAGAGTGACTACACCAAGTTGTTCACTGATGGACCGAAGCAGGCAGAGTAGCGGGGTTGTTGGCAGGACCAAAGGAACATTGTCAAGAAGCATGGCACAGCTTTGATCTGGTTCCCTACTTCCAACAACAGGGAGGATCAAAAACACCTTCAGCTCCAGGAAGAACTGGATACCTTGACCACTTTCAGTTCTAAAACTACCCACTTGTCCTGGTAGAATAACCTTCTAATCTCCAAACCCTCTCTGAGCATCAGAGCTATTTATTTGCTCATTGAGGAATTCAATGAACACTTCCCAAGGCCCCTTCTTATGTCTAGTCCTGAGCAGTTAGAAGAAGACACAGAAATAGAGCTGGAGAGATTTCTCAGTGGATAAAGGCACTTGCTTGCAAAGTCTGACAGCCTAGGTTTGATTCCCCAGTAACCACGTAAAGCTATATGCACAAAGTAAAGCATGCATCTGAAGTCCATTTACAGTGGCAGAAGGCCCTGGTGCACCCATACTCACTCTCCCTCCCTCTCTCTAAATAAATAAATAAAGCATTTTAAATAAAATAAAAGGAGACACAGAGATGGATAAATTTGACACCCACCAAAGATTCTGGTTTAATAGGGAAATCAGACATATGACCAACATAGTACACTGTGTGAGGCAGTACAGTCCTTCAACTGTGTACAGATCCCAGTGCCTCGAGCACCCACCGCTGTGAGGAAGGCACCACCCAGAGATTCTCAGAGCTAGGTGTGCAGGTGAATGAGAGTGCCTCAGAGGGCAAAGAAGGGCCGGGATATTCCAGGTGTAGATCAAGCCTGTGCAGAAACACAGAGCTACAACACCCCCAGGAGTGTTCAGGGCAGCCAGGATCTGAGGCCCCTCACAGTGGGGAGAGGCACCAGAGAAGTCCCCACATCCAAGATCTTGAAAAGCCCTCACTGATAAGTTGATGTTTGGACTTTATTGTGTAAGCTTGTAGGGGCAAAGGAAGATTCTAGAGGCAATCAAGTTTGCATTTCCCAAAATGCCCTTTTTTTTCCAGGCAGTGCAGAGGAAGGTGAGCCAGCGGCAAGAGAAGACCACATGCTGACTCAGGACGCCCTGGCCCTTGTCCTTCACTATGAGCAGGGCTGCGGGCGGGCCAGAGCAGCACAATCAGAGAACAGAGCAGAGCCAAGAGCTTCTTGGGAGACCAAATAGTTAGGGAGTATAAGTAGAGAATGACAGGCTGATGCCAGCCTTTTGGGGTCCCTGCCACCACAAGGGGAAGCACCAAGGCTATGGAAGCTGGTATCTAAGTAGAGCATTTTCCAAATAGTTAATCATGAGGGATTGGAGGATGCAAGATAGGATGGTCTTGATCCAAGGATCTAGATGGCAAAGAAACAGAGAAATGAGACTACGGAACATACAGGAAGGATGAAGCTTTGTAGGAACCTGGAGGACAGAGTGAGTTGGGAAGATGAGAGGAGAAACTGAGGCTGGAGAGTGTGAAGGTGGCAGCCTTATTACAGCTTATAGCAGAAGTCCTGGCAGAGTGCTTAGTACCTAGGAGCAAGCCCCAAGGGCAGCTCTCACCACAGCCTATGTATGCTCCCACCCCAGGGCCAGACAGAGGCGTGTGCCAGCCTGCTGTGCCAACAGGAGGTTGTGAGTGTCCACTACGCTATTGCCCATAGAATTTGGTGCCAATCGGAAGCAAAAATCTCAAAGCAGTAATGAACCCTGGGCTCAAGTGGCTCGAGGCCCTGACATGCCCATTCTCTCTCCCTATCTATCTATCTATCTATCTATCTATCTATCTATCTATCTATCTATCTATGTATCTACCTATCTCTATCTAGCTCCTATCTGCCTCTTTATCTCTTTCAAATAAAATAAATCATATAAATAAATAAATAAATAAATATTCTAAAAAAAGAAAAGGGAAAAGTCAATCCTGGGAGCCTACAGTCTCTGCAGGACGGAGGAGGGATGCAGAGATCTAATAGGATGACTATTTCTCAGTACCTAAGATGTTAGTTGTTTTTTTAATTCTCCAACATTATACTTATTTATTTGTTTATTTATTTATAAGGGAGGGGCATACATGCTATGGTGTGCCTATGGAGGTCAGAGGCTAACTTTGAGGCATCCGTGCACCACTTTCTCTGAGACAGGGTCTTTTGCTGTTACAAATGAACTGTCAGACTAGCTGGCCCATGAGCTGCAGATTCTCCTGGCTCTACCTGGCATTGTGGCAGACAGCCTTGCGATCATAGATGCATGTGGCACAGTGCATCTGGCTTTACATGGGTACTGGGGAATCAAACCCAGGCCAGCAGGCTTTGCAAGCAAGTGTCTTTGAACTGCTGAGCCATCTACCCTGCCCCATGAGCCACCCTTTTTCTAGGAGATTTCATTGGCAAGTTAGGATATTTTGTTTTAAAGCCTATGTATTTCATTTGACCATCTGATTTCTAGCTTCTAGTGAAGAATGTTAATTGGTGGCTCTGTGGCCACGGTGATGACACTGTCTAGCGGCCACCCCCTGGATGTGACACTAGCCCCAGCCAGTGAGTGTGGGGGTGCATAGTGAAAGCACATCCTGTCACAAGCTGGTGTGCTTGGGCTCCAAGCCTTGGGCTGCGGCCCCATTGCCAGACTCAACCTTGTCTTCGTGCTGGTATCTGGACTTGTATCACGCTGAGCTTTCATCCTGCATTCCCCAAACTGGGTTCCATGGAGCACCAGGAGACAGGGTGGCTGTGGCTCTTTGGAATCCCCGACATCCACAGCCCCGACCTCAGCACATGCCGATGGGCCCAGGCGCAGTCAAGGTGGAGATTCCAGCAGATGGGGCTCCCTACCGAGCGCCCCCAAGGGCTCCTTTCTTGTGAAGTGCTCCCTTTAACAAAGCCCATTGTGAAAAATACTCGTTCCGCTAAAACTTCATCGGATGGTTCTGCTTGCACTTTTCACGTTTTGAGCAGGTTAACTCCTCCATGTGGTCTGAAAGTTCAATAAACAAAGGCACACAGAGAAAAACTTTCCTATACCCTGATCCCCATCTTTCCAGCACTGCTCTTGTCACAAAACCTAAACAAACAAACAAGCAAAAAAGAGGTTGTTGCTTTTGTTAGTCTGTTGTGGAATATCTTCCAAGATATTCTTTATAAAAACATAGTCATTCTCTGCATGTTGTTTGAATCCTGCTAATTTTTTTTTTTTTTTTTGCTTGAATAAAGCATGAGCATTGCTTATGGCATCCCAAATTTGAAAGCACCAGCTTTAGTGTTGCCTTTATGACACAGTTTAGACAACCATTCCTCTAGCTCTGAATACCAAAAGGCATTTTAACATTCAATCATTGTCAAGCACACAACATCACTCTGTGGCATTTTATATACTTGGAACGGGGCTAAGTGAGTGTGTCCCGAAGGCCAGGTGTCTAAGCCAAAAGCAGGACAGCCATGCTTCAGTCCCCTGGGACAGGAACTGGGTCGATCTCAGGTTCCATCCCCAGCACTGCAAAAAGAAAAAAAAACAGAAATAAAAAAGAAAATGACACAGAACACTTTGCTAATAATTATCTCAAGGGTGTTTCTAAGTAGTAAGCATGTGAGTACTACCTCTCCATTACTACAGTGGACTGAGGCAAGAAGTGTGGTAGGGTTTTTTGTTTGTTTGTTTGTTTGTTTGTTTGTTTTTGAGGTAGGGTCTCACTCTAGCCCAGGCTGACCTGGAATTCACTATGTAGTCCCAGGCTGGCCTCGAACTCATGGTGATCCTCCTACCTCTGCCTGCCGAGTGCTGGGATTAAAGGTGCGTGCCACCATGCCCGGCAAGAAGTGTGGTGGTTTGAACGTAAAGTGTCCCTGTAGCCTTGTGTATTTGTGATGAAGTCTCATACTCACTCCCCAGCTGGTGGCAGTTTGGGAGGTGGAGCCTTCCTGGAGGAGGTATGTCACTGTGGGTGGGACTTGAGCTTTATTAGCTTAGCACGCCAGTGCTAGCTGGCTCATTCTTACTGCTACTTCCCAGCTGCTGTGGCAAGATGTGATGTCCAGCCTCGGCTCTGCCGTGCTTTCTCCAACCCATGATGAAGTGACCCCTCAAGAGGGACTGTGAGCCTGAAGCAAACCCTTTCGTCCCATAAGCTGCTTCAGGTTGGGTATTTTGTCCCAGCAACCAGAGGCTATCTGCAATGCAGAATTTCTTATTATAATTCTTATTATATAATTTCTTATTAATTTCAATTTAATACCACAGCTTCTCTGATTATCTCCCCTGTCTCTGTGCCATGGCTGTGTTCATATTGGGGTGTAAACAAACCCGTGCACCCCACTGGAATGCAATGGCCCTGACAGTACCCTTGTAACACTGTCAAGAAGCCATTCAGGACCACTAAAGGAATTGGCCTTTTCTATTCATGCCCCAAGCAGGAGAACCTTGAAGACTCCAGGATTCTGTCATTTGATAGGGATTTGCCCTATGCCAACTGTGTGCTCCAATTAACCAAACATTAACTGAAAACACTGTTAGTGAAAGAAAACTGTAATTAATACCCTCACCTCGTAAACATCATAGCTGAGCCCAGCCCCCCCCCATAAGTGTACATCACACTTAGATTAATAAACCAACACTTTGGCACAGAGCTTGTTTTATCAAAAAGCCGGGCATGGTGGCACACGCCTTTAATCCCAGCACTTGGGAGGCAGAGGTAGGAGGATCACCATGGGTTCGAGGCTACCCTGAGACTACATAGTGAATTCCAGGTCAGCCTGGACTAGAGTGATAACCTACCTCAAAAAAAAAAAGTGGTACACACCTCATGGAATTTATACAGAAAAAAAAAACAGAATAATAAGGCTGGAAAGATGGCTTAGTGGTTAAGGCGCTTGCCTGCGAAGCCCAAGGACCCAGATTCAATTCACCAGTACCCACATAAGCCAGATGTACATGGTGGTACATGCATCTGGAGTTTGTTTGTGATGGCTAGAGGCCCTGGTGTGCCCATCTCTCCCTCTCTCTTTCTCGCTGCTTCTCTCTCAAATAAATAAATAAAAATAAAATATTTTTAAAAGCAGAGTAATTGCGCGCACGCACACACACACACACACACCTTTGCATGTTGTAAAGTGAAAATGTCATTAGGACAAGCCATGATTACTCTGGATTATCCAGGAAATATCCTGATTATTAAAAGTTAGCACTTTTGTAAAGATTGAGCCTAATAACACTCTTCAATAAACTGAATTCAGGCGGTAGCTACTAGTTTCATTGTTGTACCCACAAATTTGCAAACTAGGAGAGATATGAAAAAAGAATGATTTACCTGTCTTTGGAGGTAACCAAGGAGAGGCAATCTGGTCATTTATCTGGAAGGCTGGACAGAGATTCCTGCTCACTTAGGGCCACTGAGTTATTTCTGTCCTCAGTCTTGATTCAGGGATTCCTCAATATCCTCCTCTCTGTCTCTGTCTCTGTCTCTGTCTCTGTTTCTCTTTCTCTCTCTCTCTCTCTCTCTCTCTCTCTCACACACACACACACACACTTTCCTCTAAGACCAGCAATGTGCTTTCAGAATAACAGCTAACCTAAAAATACAGCCACCTGCTTGAAAAAGAACTCCTGGGGCTCAGAGCCCACCAAATACCAAAGGACCCTTTGAAAGTCTGTAAATTAATCCTTCCCTGCCACTGACAAAAGATCTGTTACATCAGGACCACAAAATCCCCCGTCCTATGAAATGCTCTCTCACTTTGCCAGTGCTTCTGACCTCCTCTGTGACAGTGGGCAGGCAGACATGGACCTCACTCACACCTGTGGAACTTACCCTTGCCTGGAAGTGGCCCAGGGACATCTAAGGATGCCTGCGGTGGCTTGATTCAGGTGTCCCCCATAAACTTAGGTGTTCTGAATGCTAGGTTCCCAGCTGATGGAGATTTGGGAATTAATACCTCCTGGAGGCAGTTATTGTTGGGGGCGGGCTTATGGGTATTATAGCCAGTTTGCCCTTGCCAGTGTTTGGCACACTCTCCTGTTGCTATTGTCCACCTGATGTTGGCGAGGGGGTGATGTCCACCCTCTGCTCATGCCATCATTTCCCCCTGCCATCAGGGAGCTTCCCCTCAAGTCTGTAAGCCAAAATAAACCTTTTTTCCCACAAGCTGCTCTTGGTTGGGTGATTTCTACCAGCAATGCGAACCTGACTGCAACAGTAAAGTGGTACCAAGGAGTGGGGTTGCTGCTAGACACCTGACTGTGTGGCTTTGGCTTTTTGGAGCTGATTTTTAAGAGGAATGTGGAAGGATTTGAAACTTTGGCCTAAGAGACGCCTTGCAGTACCATAAATACAGCTTGATGGACTATTCTGGTCAGAGTTGAAAGACCTGAATGCAGTAAGAACTAAGGACTGTGAGGTTTGTCTTATGAGGGTGAGAAAGAACTTTGCTTGGACTGAAATAGAAGCAGTTTGTGTGAGAAGCTATCTGTTATGTCCATGTCCTGAGAAGTTGTACAAGGTTGCAGTGTATAGAAATGGACTGGTATGTGCAGAGGGATGTGGCACAGAAATGAAATCTTTGGGCTGAAACTTCTGCCTGTTCAGCTGCAATTATATGAGATTACCACCTTTGAGATTGGGCCAGCTGACCTGCACTGGGGCAGGGGGAAGAATGTAGACTCTTTTGAAGGGGACTAAGTGCTCAAGGAGTGTCCTGTTCTTCAAAGTCTGCTTTATTCCCCTTGGATTAATAAATTGGCACCCTACCTGGTACTATGGAGTATAAGAAATGCAGGAAAGAGAGGGTCATTGTGTTTGCAACATGGTCTTGTGTTCTGGAAATGGCCATGGGCAATGTGAAGCAGGTTTGCTAGATGCCTGCATGGAGACCCCATGGGGCCATGAGGATGAACCATGGATTGCAGTGGTGACCCAGTGGAGATGCTGGGACCATGAGGTGGCTGCTAAGGAGAGCTGCCAGCCCTGGATGAAGTTTTCCAGGACTGTGAATAGCCTAGCTGGAGGGGCAGAATTGGAACTCCAGAGACTTGTTGCTGACTAGAATTATCGGACATGGAGACTTGTCACTGGCTAGAGTTGTTGGACCTGGAGCTACAAAGTTTAATGTTTGCTCTGGTTGTTTTAAATCTTGTATTGGTTAATATTGCTTTGCTATGCCCAGTGCCATCTTTTGCAGTATGATTATGTATTTTATGCCATTATGGGTTTTTTTTGGGGGGTGGTATTATGGTGCAGTTAAAAGATCTCAGACTATGGGAATGTTTCAACATCATTAGGATTGAAAAATACTATGGGGACTTTTAAAGATGGACTGAATGTATTTCATTTTACATCATGGATGGTTATCAGTTTGGGGGGTCAGGGGCACAATGTGGTGGTTTGATTCAGGTGTCCCCCATAAACTTAGGCAACCTGAATGCTAGGTTCCCAGCTGATGGAGATTTGAGAATTAACACCTCCTGGAGGGAGTGTATTGTTGCGGGCAAGCTTATGGGTATTATAGCCAGTTTCTCCATGCCAGTGTTTGGCACACTCTCCTGTTGCTGTTGTCTACCTGATGTTGGCCAGGGGGTGATGTCCACCCTTTGCTCATGCCATTGTTTTCCCCTGCCATTGTGGAACTTACCCCTTGAGCCTGTAAGCCAAAATAACCCTTTTTTCCCATAAGCTGCTCTTGGACGGGTGATATCTGCCTTCCCTTGGCTCTTACATTCTTTCTGTCACCTCTTTCACAGTGGTCCCTGAGTCTTGGAAGGTGTGATAGAGTTGTCTCAGTGTTGAACACTTCACTGTCCCTTCTTCTCAGCTCTTTGGCCAGTTTTGAGTAACCTCAGTGGTCACTGTCATCAGAAAAGAGAAGCTTCTCTAACTGAAAGTGAGAGTAGCTTTAATATTTGGGCATAGACATAATTAAAGCCGCCATTTCTCTCTCCTTTTTTAAAGTTTTTAAAGTAGTTTATTTATTTTAGTTATTTGCAAGAGAAAGAGGCAGATAAATAGAGCCTGTAGCCACTGCAAATGAACTCCAGACATTTGCGCCACCTTGTGCATCTGGCTTTAGGTGGGTACTGGGGAATCGGACCTGGGTCCTTTGCTTGGCATATAAGCACCTTAACCATGAATCCATCTCTCCGATTCCAAAACCACATTTTCTAAGAGAGGACTGGACAGAGGCCCTCGGGGTGGAGGAGTGGCCTCCATTAAGGTGCCACAGTGTTCTTCACACAGCCAGTGATTCTCAGTTTCTTCTCCAGCACTGTGTGCTGTGATAGAATAGCCATTCCCAGATGGAAGCGCACACTCGAAGAGGTTCCACGATTTCTCCCGGCCACACAGGGGAGACGCTTCTGTTCTCACACTCAACCTAGGTTAGGACGCCACCTGCCCACAACAGTGTCGGCTTCCAGGGTGAGCAAAGTGCTTTTCTGTGCAGCAGGAAGCCCCTGGGCTCTCCGTCAAGATGAGATGCACACCAGACCCCTATTCACACAGCGAGCACACCCTTTCCCCATCTCCTGCAGGCCTTCGCCAGTGGGCAGAGAGAATATGTGCTAATTGCTCCCCCCCCCCACCTCCAGGCTCCTCTTGGATTGGCATGTCTGCCAGTGGCAGTCACTACGGACTTGAACGCCTTTGGTTATGCTTTGACTGTGTTTCTTGTTAGGGTGACCTACTTGAGGGAAAGTGATCCTGGTGATTTCTGTAATGATCAAGCAATTCCATTTGCAATAAATTCAACCACTTCAAAGGGGAAATGTTGAGCAAAATAGAAGTGGTATTATATGTGAATTTGACAAAGATCATGGTAGCAGAAGAGGAGTGAATGAGGTTTGGTGAAAATATGAGGAATTGAACACCAAGAGGACTGGGCTCCTGACGGCTCTTAACCACCGGTGTAGCCTCTACCAAGGTACTAAGCCTCTATGCCACACCTGCAAAACGGGGTAACCCCTATTCTGCAGTCCCATCTGCTACACTCAGTTCCGCAGACTACAAATTGAGGTATGTAAAATAGATGTGGAAAGGCCAGGGAACGGGGAGAGGGTGGAGAGGATTGCATAAGAAAAACCAGCAGTGTAAAAACATTCCTGGCAAGAGTTCGCTGCTGCTATCTTTAAGGTGACCCAGCCCGTGGCAGGACTTTTGCCTACAAGATTAATCCGTACGTTGCTGGAAGGGCAAAATCTACAAGGAATGAGGTTGGTTGAGGCGGGGGTTGGGGGGGATGTTGGGAGATCAAAGAGAAATCTGGTGCCCAGGTATGTGATGGCGGAGGTGATAGTCGCAGTAATTGGGAGGGCGGTGATGGTGATGGTGATGGCGATGGCGGTGTACCTGCGCTGCTTGGCATAGACACGTGGATCCCTGCAGGGCGTACTGAAATAGAGGACTTCAATTTGTCCTCTAGGCTTCAGAGCCTTTCCCAGACCTACAAAATGTTTTCAAACTCACATCCGTACATAGGAAGTTCCAGACCCAAAGGAGAAAAGGAAAACCACAAATTACGGCAAGAAGCATGTAACTAAGGGCTGGAGAGATGGCTCAGCGGTTAAGCACTTGCCTGTGAAGCCTAAGGACCCCGAAGGACCCCGGTTCGAGGCTCGATTCCCCAGGACCCACGTTAGCCAGATGCACAAGGGGGCGCACGCATCTGGAGTTCCTTTGCAGTGGCTGGAGGCCCCGGCACTCCCATTCTCTCTCTGTCTGTCTCTTTCTCTATCTGTCACTCTCAAATAAATAAATAAAAATGAATAGCAAAAAAGAAGCGTGTAACTGAACAAACACAGTACAATTGCGAGCCACTCATCTATAAATTGCGCTTTCTGAGGAAAGTGCATAAGTCACATTGTTTTTATTTTTCAGCAGGGTCTGGCTTCCAATAGAAACAGTGCACAGGGCCTTATACATATCTTTGAAAAAAAATTTTTTGTTTGTTTTTATTTATTTATTTGAGACTGACAGACAGAGAGAGAAAGAGGCAGATAGAAAGAGAGAGAATGGGAACGCCAGGGCCTCCAGCCACTGCAAACTAACTCCAGATGCGTGCGCCCCCTTGTGCATCTGGCTAACGTGGGTCCTGGGGAATTGAGCCTCGAACCGGGCTCCTTAGGCTTCACAGGCAAGCACTTAACCGCTAAGCCATCTCTCCAGCCCTTTATACATATCTTTAAGTGACTATTTAATTGGCAAATCAAACTCATTGTAAAAAGGTAACCTCCCCAACAATGGAATGCAAGCAGAGCTGAGATAACTCTCAGGGATTTTGCACAAGGGGCTCTTGAATATTTTCTACCTACATCTCTCATATACTATTATTTGAGAGACTCATAACTCCTTCCTTCCTCTCCTTCCATACACATGCTGTCTCCTCACCCTTCTACCAAGGAAACTGAGGGCATGAAACTTCCTGGGTATAAGCAACAGTCTGAGTTACACCAGAGACTCAAAATCAGAACCAGTGAGAAGAGGCAAATTGTAAACAGGTAGGGAAATAAGCCAGGCGTGGTGGCACATGCCAACACACAGGAGAAGCAAGAGTTCAAGGTCATCTTCCCCTACATAGTGATTTCAAGGCCAGCCCGGATGGGACAGATACATAGGCAGATAGATAGATACATACATACATACATACATACACACACACACACACACACACATACATTGTATATACATGTGTTATATATAAACATATATACATATATGTATATATAAAGGCCAGGTGGGTGGGTCTGATAGCAGTGAACTGAACTGCTTTTGGGGTACATAAGAAAGACCCCTCTGTAGACTTGATATCTGTGCTGATTTTAGAGTCCTTTATGCCCAAACTATGCAGACTAGACAAATCTATAGACAGAAAGTGGGCAGGCAATGGGGAGTGTCTGCTTCCTGAAAGTTGATCTAAGCTTTTCAAAACTCAGCAGTGATGGTTATGTGACATGGTGATGGTACTAATGGTACTGATGGTACATGGTGATGGCTAATGAATTCTACTCTTTAACATGTCTAACTCCACGTGAATTTCCACTAAATTAATCAGAGGGGATGGCAGTAAATACAGATTTTCTCAGACAAATAAAAACCGAAGGACTGTCAACAGATGTGGTTTGGGACTTCCTACAAGCACCATTATCAGATACCGAGCAAGCTGTATGGCCTCTCACTGATAAAAACACACCACAGCAAGAGCCAATAACATGATAATCACAGATTGAGCTGAACAGATTCTAGACTCGGTCCCTGTGGGAAAAGGGATGCTTCTGGCCTCTAAACTAGACCTTGCTCCAAGCCCTGCCTGCCTCTTTGCCAGCTTACGGCTTTAGGCAAGTGACTCTCCCTCTCGGAGTTTTGGTTTCACCACGTGATAAGTGACGATCATAATCATCTGTAAGTAAGTGCCTGGCACAAGGGAGTGGTCAGTGTCCTGGCTTCAAGTGCAGGTCCCCTTCTCTCACACTAGGATGCGCCCATCTAGTAGAGTGACTGCTTTGACCACTCTTCTGTGCCCAGCTCTGGGCTGGTGGATCCCTACCCTGAGGGGTAGAAAGGCTCTTTACCAGGTCCAAGAGCAGCAGTTAGTTACAGGCCTTTGTCTCCAGTTCAAGATGGTATTCAGATACACTCATCTTTCAGCCTGTGCTGAGGGGGTCCCTCCAAGACTATGACAGTACTTAAAGCGTAAAGCAAAGTGCATTTGACAGGTAAAAGCTAGTTGTGTCCTTGAGCCCCTGGGCCCAGGGGAGATGCAAGGACAGACCTACTGTGAGGCTAGGCTTTCTTCTACTGTAGTCTCCACCGACGAGCTTCATATGCAAGGACTGTGACCAAGTGTTCAGCCCAGTACATATGAGAAAGGAGCAGGAAATCTCACCACAGAAAGGAGAGACGCCCTGGAATGGGACTATCAAGGAGGAAGCACCTTGAGCTGCAATCGCATGGTCAGTCAGGCCGCATCTTCTGAAAGCCAAGGGCATTTGTCTGCATAGAAAAGTCAAAGCAGAGTAACCGAGAACAGGAACTCTGGAGGGAGACATGCCTAGGTTCAAATCCTGACTTTTCCTCTTCCTGGTTTTGGGACTTTGGACAAACGCCCAAATATTTTGTAGCTTTGTTTCTGCATTTGTAAAATGGGGAAAATAAATGTCCGTTGCCTGGCAAAAACATGGTACAGATTAAATGAAAATAGTTATATAGGTCTAACGTGAAATGAGCATTCTTTTTTTTAAAAATATCTTTTGGGGGGCTGAAGAGATGGCTCAGCAATTAAGGTACCTGCCTACAAAAACTAACAACCTGGGTTTGATTTCTCAGTACCCACATATAGCCAGATGTACCCATTTCTCTCTCTCTCTCTCTCTCTCTCTCTCTCTCTCTCTTCTACTTCTCTCTCTCTCTCTCTCTCTCTCTCTCTCTGCTTGCAAATAAATAAGTAAAAATATTTTTAAATTTTTTATTTATTTGCAAGGGGAGAAAAAGAGAGATGGGGGGGGAATGGGCACACCAGGACCTGTGGCCACTGAAAACAAACTCCAGGTGCATGTACCACTTTGTGCATCTGGCTTTATGTGGGTACTGAGGATTTGAACCTGGGCCACCAAGCTTTGCAAGCAAGCACATTTAGCCACTGAACCATCTCTCCAGTCCCTGAAATAAGCATTCTTGTATATACTAATTCTTTTTTAAAAATTTATTATTTATTTCAGAGAGAGAGAGAATGGGCATGTAGGGCCTTCAGCCACTGCAAATGAACTCCAGATGAATGTGCCACCTTGTACAGGGGGTTAACATGAGTACTGGGGAATCAAACCTGGGTCCTTAGGCTTTGCAGACAAGCACCTTAACTGCTGAGTAATCTCTCCAGCCCTAAACCAGTCTTTTTTTATGACTCCTTTGTGGCCTATTGTGTACACTTGTGTACTCTTTCTAGACTTTGCAAACATGCTCAATGTTCTGAGAGCCCAGGAGAAATTTTTAGAAACACACTTGCTCTATCAGTAGTCTGAGTGTTTAATCTCCCCTCCCCCACCCCGAGGCAGGGTTTCACTCTAGCCCAGGCTGACCTGGAGTTCACTATGTAATCTCAGGGTGGACTCAAACTCACGGCGATCCTCCTACCTCTGCCTCCCAAGTGCTGGGATTAAATGCATGCGCCACCACGCCTGGCTTGAGAGTTTAATCTTGATGGGAGCCAGGTGCATGTCTCCTGCTGGTAATCCCAGCTATGCTGGGGGCTGTAGCTGGAGGCTGACTTGAGCCAGGAGGTCTGGGACAACCAGGGAAACATGGCAAGGCTCTCATCTCAAAATAAACATGTGACTATATTATTACTAATCACAATGGTAACAGTGTAAATGAGGGCTTCCTGATGCATTTAAATGCTGTCTTCATCAACTGTCCTTCACACATGGGAACATGCCAACACATACACACTCAGGGCTCTCACTCCTCTGAGTCCCCTCACCCCTCATTGTCTGATCCCTTGGCCATGCTGAGTTGGTGGGGGACTGGGATCCTGCATGCCACCTTCATTTGTATCCCTATGTCCTTCCTCCAGCTGTCTGTAGGAAACCAACATTTCATCAGTGAGTCTGTCCGGGTGATAGAAGTGGGAAGTAAGGACTTTCTGGGAAGACCCAAGGTCATCTTCACTTGTGACTTCCTGAGCTTACATCCCATTGGTCAGTTAACTCATGTCTGCAGTGGTGACTCTGGGGTTTTGGGACATTTTGTATTCATTCCTTCCTTAAAGACTGAAAAATCATAATATCTCAATAATTCCTTGCTTCTTGGGTCCATCCATTTCTTAGGGGCTGGTTCTGTGATCTCTTCTAATGTCCACCACACTGGCACGTGGAACATCGGAAGTGGCCAAATGCAGAGGGAAAGTTCTGGGAGTTTGTGGCTTGTGGAAATGAGGAACTATGTTCCTTGGACTGAGTGACATCAGTATCTGATGGCTAGGACAGTCTGTCTGTCCATGTAGACCTGCAGATGCCACTGATGGGCAGCAGGGGCACAGGGAGGGACCCAAGAGTCCCATTCCTACCTTTCCACCATAGCATGCCCTGGTCACACACCATCTCCTGCCAGAAGTTTCACATGCTTGCTAGGTTACAAGCCACCATCTCCCTCTTCAAGCTCCTGTGGGGACTGTCCTCTCCAGGTGGGGCCTGCTTGTCCCTTATTTTACTCAGTTACTTCATACCTATCCAGACAGATCTCACCTTCCCTGGGGAAGCCTTCAGTGTCCCCCTACACCACTGTGTGCCTATGTGCCTACCTCCACTTTCCAAAAGAGAGCTCAGCAAAGCAGTCATTGAGTAAGCAACTCTATACAAGCTTCTTGGGTCCCATCCCATTCCTGCCCCTGTGCTCAAAATGTGTCCGTGACACTTGCTGCTCTGTCACAAGACCCCAGCACAGGGTCCGCACCTGGAAGGCACTCAGGAAATGCACGGATGCCCCCACGGAGCACTCTGAGCCATAATAAAAATGCCATCTGGCCGGCCTGGCACTAGCAATTGTGCATCCTTTACTTTTTTTTCATTCTTTTTTTAATTACTAAATTATTATATTTATTGAGGGAAGTACAGAACCAAGGAAAGACACCCATATGGCTTGAAAGCTCTTTTGAGAAAAAAATAAATAAAAGAAAGAAAATAAGATTCAAAGAGCTCCTGCCATGTGGGGAGCTGGAGGGGGTAAAGAGCCCATGTGAAGAGTAAGGGCTAGGGTGGGGTGCTCTCCCCTCAGCTGGACCCAGCTGGGCCAAACCAAGGAGGAACTCACCAGCAGTTGGAAGTTCAGGGGAGACCGGGCAGCACAGAGCTACTTTTTTTCATTTTTCACACCCACCAAGTAAAGGAGGAGGCAATGTCATCCCGGAACATCATTGTCACCCAAGGCCAGAGAGCTCTGAAATGACCGTTGGAATTATAGAATTCAGATCTGTCCCATGTCAGAGTCCATGCCATCAGCCCCAGGGCTCCCCTCCAAGAGTGATTTTTCTACTGTAGTGTTTAACCAAAATTGTACCCAATGAATGCCACATTCCTGCATGGTCATGCCTGGAGTATAGAAGCATTTCTTCTGGGGGGGGGGCATCAAAAGAAAGCATTTCTTCTTACACTGGGTCCAAGTCGATCCTGTGGGACAGGGGCCCGCCCTAGCCTCCAGCTGGAGATGCTGCCCCCTCTGGTTGGCAAGCAGAATGGACCGGCCGGGGCATTTTCCTGGGAGCTGAAGGGGAAGGACCAGTGAGGTGGAAGTCCAGGTTATCAGGTGGACCTAAGTTTTCCCTCCACCATCCAAGTCCCCATCTCTCTTCACAAACAGGCAGAAAGAAATGGTATTCCACATCTCAACCCGATCTCAATTCCTAGGGAGACAGTTTACTAGGGGATCGCTCAGGACCCCACGAGGAAGAACGTTCTTGTGAGGTCCTGAAAACGCAGAACCCTAAGCGGTGGAGTTAAAGCACCAGCCTTCCTACTCACCCTAGAAAGAAAGCATTAGGCAGAGGTGGGGGTTGTGAGGTGAGCCGGGATAACTATCTCTGGAAGACTTCTCCAGGAGGCCAGAGCTCGCAAGAAGCTTCAGAGCCCACCTGGCAAGGGACAGAGGGAAGACACGCCAGGCAGTGGGACCCGCACATGCAGAGGCACAGAGTCAAAACGGCCCTGGCACTGTCCGGAACCAATACAGCTATGGTTCTCAGAGTGTTGTCCTACAGGACAGAGGGTATTCAGTAGGCAGGAGCTAAGACCAAAAAAGGAAGATAGGACTAGGTTACTAAGAGTCTGGAATGCCAGGACAAGAGTCTGTGTTAAGAGACAACCAAAGCTAGAGTGTGACTAGAGCAGGCTTCCACACACAGAGCCCAGCATGGCCAGGTGGGCTTAACACCCATCTGTAAGATGAACAAAGGCTCAGCCACGGCTGCTCCCGAGGACTGCTCCTGGAGGCCACTTGGGGTGACAGTCACGCAGTGAGCTCTGCATGGTGGGGTGGGGGGAGCTGATGGAGATGCCCGGCAGTAAAAATCAAAATTTTCCCCAGGGTCAGGGGAGGAAAGGAAGAGAAGCATTTTTCTGCAGGAGTAAATTCATCAGAATGTGCCTCAAGACAAGGCTGAGGAGATGTTAAAAGAAGTAGCGAAAATGCACATATTTGTGGGCAGCCTTCCACATGAGAAGGGAAGTGGCTGAATGAATTTCATCTTTATCATGTACACATGCACACACACACACACACACAAATACAGAAAGAAAGGGATAGAGAGTTAGAGTAGAGCTTTGTTGATTCTGCATGAAAAATGGAATAGATGTCATGGACATTTTACTGTTTGTTCAACTTTCCATGAGTGCTTGGAAATGTTCAATATAAAACAATAAGCCCACTCTCACCTGTCCATTCAGAAATGCTCACCAGGCCCATGGTAAGCACACCTTAGGAAACCATATGAATGCATGGACACACACACACACACACACACACTCCATATAACCTGTACTTCTTCTATTATGGATAATGGGAAATGACGGATGAATATTGGATGGATGGATGGATGGATGGATGGATGGATGGATGGATGGATGGAAGGCAGGTGAATGGTAAGGTCTACTTGGCAAGGCCAGCTGAACTCTGATCAGAGAATGGACATTAAGGATGGTAAAGACGTTTGGACTGAGAGTATCAGTTAGCTTTCCAGCACTACGAAAAAATATCTGAGATATTTTCGTTATAGTTCCCTTCATGTTGCTGGGACAAAGCACCAAAGCCAAAGCAGCTGATGGGAGGAAAGTTTATTTTGCCTTACAGTCTCAAGGAGAAGCTTCACGACAACAGGGGAAAGCATGGCATGAGCAGAGGGTGGACATCACTTCTGCCATGGCAGGTGGAAAAGAGCAGCAGGAGAGTGAGCTGAAGTCTGGCAGGAGGAAGCTGGCTAGAACACCCCTAAGCCTGGCCCCAACAACACTCCTCCTCTAGCAAGGCTCCACCCCCTGTATTGCCACCAGCTTGGGGCCAAGCATTCAGAACACATGAGTTAATGGGGAGGGGGGTGACAACCACCACACCACTTTTAATAAGGAACCACATGAATTGATTTTGGCTTACTGTTCCAGAGGTCTCAGTCCATGGTCTGCTGGCCCCGACACTCTGGGCTTGTGGTGGCACACCACGTCATGGTAGGGAGTACATGGCATAGGAAGTCTATTCACCTCATAGCATCCAGGGAACAAAAAGAGAGACAGTGAGGGGTCAGGGTCCCAATGGACATAACTTCTTTTCACTAGGTCCCACCTCTTCAACTCTCAACCCCTCAGCACCACAGTCTGGTGACCAAGCCTTTAACACATGGGCCTTTGAAGGACATTTATCCATTTAACCATAGCAGTGAGTTTGAACCCAGGCTCTGCCACTTATCAGGGGAGTAACATCACTTGGTCTGAGCCACACTTTTCACTGTTAAATGGAGACAATAGTTTCTTTTTTTTTTTTTTTTTTTTTTGCTTCTGTTTTTGTTTTTTCGAGGTAGGGTCTCACTCTGGTCCAGGCTGCCCTGGAATTCACTATGGAGTCTCAGGATGGCCTCAAACTCAAGGCGATCCTCTTACTTCTGCCTCCCAAGTGCTGGGATTAAAGGTGTGTGCCACCGTGCCTGGCCGGTTTCATTTCTGAGGTCGTTTTGAAGATTCAATGATATTTTTATCTAATATATATAATAATACTACTTTGTCCAGCACTGACATACGTTACAGGTGCACCACAACGCATTTCCCATCATTCCCTTGATGGCGGAAGCACACGTGTTGTTTCCAGCGTTTTTTGACACATACAAGCTTTTCAGCGCAGATATCATTGTCCGTGGTCTGTGCAATAACTAAAAGAATTGGTTAAATCTGAGTTCCCCAAAGGACATCCATTACATATTGGGGCTATTTTCCAGCATTCATTTATGGTATTTTCAAATACAGTTTGGTTCAGTTGATTCTCATCCTTCCTCCTACTCCCTCCCCCTTTTCTCCCCATTCCCTCGCCCCTATATTTTTCTCCCTTCTATTTACATGTCACAAGTATCCTTTTACCCATCCCCCCCTCCGTGCTCTTATAGCTCATCTCTTTATATTTGCTTTTGGTTGCAGTTTTATATGTTTACAGGTTTTACCCAAATTTGCCCCCCTGTATGTGTATACTTAGAGATAGGACAAGCTAAGACCCCCATATCAGAGAGAACGCACAATGTTGGTATATATTGGGGATATGAAAAGAAAGCAAGGAAAGAAAGATATCCAGCAATGTGAATGTGTATATGGAACAGCATCCTACCTGTTAACATATAGATTCAGAGTGTGGAGGCTCCAGCCCCCCTCAACACCCCCCCCACACACAAACCAGTATCAGCAGTCGTCACCTCCTGGGTACCGGGGCTTGGCAGCGGCCCCGTGACAGGCCAGGTACTCGGCCCTTCCTGGTTTTCTGCAATGACCACATCATCACTTTGGAAGTTTGGAAGTTTAAGAGAGTGTATTTTATATTAGCTGTCATGGTGACCCTGGAGATTCTTTTTATTTTATTTTATTTTTATTTGACAGTGAGCAAGAGAGAGAGAATTGGCATGCCAGGGCCTCAGCCACCGCAATCGAACTCCAGACGCTTGCACCACCTAGTGGGCATATGCAACCTTGTGCTTGTCTCATCTTTGTGCATCTGGCTTACGTGGGATCTGCAGAGAGATTGAACATGGGTCCTTAGGCTTTGCACACAAGCACCTTAACTGCTAAGCCATCTCTCCAGCCCAAGATTGTTTTCTTTTGTGGGCAAAAGGGAAGCATGAAAATTGGCCCATATATTGGTGATATAGTCCTCGAGGGTGATCTAGGGATGAAGTGAGCTCCACACAAGAGCCCCTGCCTTCGGAGTGCTTACAGGAACCTGGGGAGATGACTTTAGATAGAAACTCAGCATAAGGGCTTCCTCTGAATACTCCATGGAGAAAGAAACACTGCTGTCCAGGCTGTGAATCCTCAGGGCCTGAAACAGCTCTGACACACCAGCGTGTCCTCAGGAAGGTGTCGTCGGCTGAAGAATTATACTCAGAGCTGGTTCACTTAGATCCAAAGACTCTCCCAGACATTATAATATCAGCCCGATGCCAAAATGCCTATATCCAGCTGTTAAGGAAATGCAGACAAAATTTTGATCAAAAAAACGAGACTCAAAAAAAAAAAAGTATAACCTTATTGCTACCTCCTCCAAAGTTAATTAAATGTGGTGGCAAGATCCATGCTGCTTGAGCTATTTATGTGATGAAAAGATCTTCTAAAAATAGCACCCAGAGGCCCTGCTTCTCAGGGCTGGATGGCAGAGCCAGCTGGAGCAGCAGAAGGTGATGGGGAACCCTGATCCCTGCTCCAACACAGTCATTATGATTAAATGGTGCGTCTGTATTCAGGTTGCAAAACTCCTCCAGGCAAAAGCCTGGGAGACACTGAGTGTGTGTCCCACAGCAGTCAGCTTGCTTCTAAGAGGGTTTCACCATCCATTAGATTTCCACACAATCTCAGACCTCAGGAGAGCCCACAGGCTGCTCTCTGCAAAGCCAGGAAGGGCTTGTGTGAAAAAGCCAACAGTCAAGCTTGCATGTCTCCAGCAGGGAACATAAGAGAATTGCCACAGAGAAGGGGAGGTGATCTGGCGATCAGGTGCTCCTATTTAACCAAGTGGCATTGTGTAGGCAGCTGTCATTGGAGGAAAGGGGAGAGGGAGGGAAGAAGGGAGGGAGGGCGGAGATGCCATTGAAATACCTGAGGTGGCACATACTGGTGCAGCCGCACCCACCGAGGACAGCCATCCAACCATCATAATTGAGTGAGTTCTGTACCAGATGAGCTGGATGTGGAAACCCCGTATGCTGCTAATAAAGACCAGTAAGAATTAGAGATGGGTGTTGAGTACTGAACAAAACATAGGAACAATAGGTAACAAACTGCAGGCTGGGCTACATCTGGCCCTTGGCCAACTTTTGTAGAGCAGAGGACCTAAGAATGGGTTTTTGTTGTTTGCTTGTTGTTTTCTTTTTGCTTGTGTATAATGTGGTGTGTGGGGGTTGGGGGAGACGTATGCACATATACATGCCCTTACAATGCCCCATGTGCTTGCCTGTGATGGTCAGAGCAGAATGTCTGGTGTCCCACTCCATTGCTCTTCTTCCCACCAGAGTCTCCTACTAATACCCAAGCTTGCTGGGTTTTTTTTCACAAGCTTGTGTGGTTCCCTGGTCTCCAAACCCCTTTTCAGCAGTCAGGGTACAGGTGTGCGTGACCATGCCCAGGTTTTTATGTGGGTTCTGGAGATTTAACTTGGGTGGTTTTCAGACTCCCCCCCCCCCAACGGGCCCTCATGCTTGCTCAGGAAGTGCACTTAACTTCTGAGCCATCTCTCCAGCACCCCCCCACCAAAATGTTTTGTGAGACATTGGAAAAATAAGATTTTCTAACAGATGAAACCCACAAGCCCGTGTCGGTCATCAGGTTTTACTGGAGCACTGCCACGTAGCAGTCGTTTGCATATGACTGTCTTGGTGCTGTACCGGCCTAGCTGAGTCACTGTAACAGCTGAAAGCATTTGTCAGTCCCCGGTTTCGAGTATGACATTTTCTAAAAACAGCAGCACCCAGATACTGTTCTCCACAGTTTATGAGTAAATTCATCGCGTTTTAAAACCCATCCATTCATTTTTATCATTCACTCGTCAGGTACTTAATGCCTGGTCAGGCACCAGGAACCAGCAGGGGATGAATGAATACAAACTATGTTCTCCTGGGGCATAATTCTGTGTCTAGATCTGCAATTCCAGCTTTTTCTAGCAGAACGTGGTGTCCTAACCCTTACACCCTGGCTCCCTTCCCCTTCCCAGCCAGCGTGTATCATGACCGCCTCAGTCTTTCCTAAGGAAGGTTTCTTAGAATAGCCTCCATGCCTCCTGGTCTCGTGCCAGATCTAGAAGGACTCACCTTGAAACAGGTCATGCTGCTGGTCTGATTCCAAAGTGCTCAACCCTCAACCTTTGCATTTTCAGCTCGTGCTTTCCAGTGACCCCCAGAGAGGGAGACCAAGATTTCTTGACTCTGTCACATGGATGGGAGCGGGCACGAGCCATGGAGAAGGCCATGACAGTGTCTGTGTCTGACCCCTTCTACATCAAACCAAAGCCACCTCCAGATTCATGTCCCAGGACCTCAGTTTCCATGCAAAACCTGGAGGGTGGATACCTGCTACAGGCCTGGAAGAAAGTTGGCTCTTTAGGGGACCAGTTAAGAACTGGAGTTTGAGCCATGAACACAACGTCAAGGCTTTCCCTTACTCCATCAGTCCTACTTATGCCCTGCACCGCACACAGGACTGCTTGATCTAGTTCTAGAAGAACAGCATTAGACCAGTCCCAGGCACCTTCCCCCACTTGAATGTTCACCTTTGGCTCTGTTGGGAACCTTGAACCCAGAGAGTGGAGCTGGAAGAGAAGTGACCAAGGTCAAAGGACAGGTAGGTAGGCGTAGGTGCCAGAGGTTCCCAGGATGGAATCCAATGGCACAGCCGCTTCCTGTTGCCTAAACTCGGCTGTATTCAAGGTCACCCTCAGTGTGATCCTCACCCTCCTCATCCTCATCACCATCGCCGGCAACGTGGTTGTCTGCCTGGCTGTCAGCCTGAACCGCCGACTCCGCAGTCTGACCAATTGCTTCATTGTGTCCTTGGCAGTCACCGACCTTCTCCTTGGCCTCCTGGTGCTTCCCTTCTCAGCCATCTACCAGCTTTCCTTCAAGTGGAGCTTTGGCCAGGTCTTCTGTAACATCTACACCAGCCTGGATGTGATGCTGTGCACAGCCTCCATCCTCAACCTCTTCATGATCAGCCTGGACCGGTACTGCGCCGTCACAGACCCGCTGAGGTACCCCGTGCTGGTCACCCCAGTTCGCGTCACGGTCTCTTTGATCTTCATCTGGGTCATATCCATCACCCTGTCCTTCCTGTCCATCCACCTGGGGTGGAACAGCAGGAATGAGACCCGCAGGAACGAGGACAAATGCAAGGTGCAGGTGAACGAAGTGTATGGACTGGTGGACGGGCTGGTCACCTTCTACCTGCCTCTCCTGATCATGTGCATCACCTATTACCGCATCTTTAAGATCGCCCGGGAGCAGGCCAGAAAGATCAACCACATCGGCTCCTGGAAAGCGGCCACCATCAGGGAGCACAAAGCCACCGTGACCCTGGCTGCCGTCATGGGGACCTTCATCATCTGCTGGTTTCCGTACTTCACCGCGTTCGTCTACCGTGGCCTGAAAGGGGATGATGCCGTCAACGAGGTGTTTGAAGCCATCGTTCTGTGGCTGGGATATGCCAACTCAGCCCTGAACCCCATCCTGTACGCTGCCCTCAACAGAGACTTCCGCACCGCGTACCAGCAGCTCTTCTGCTGCAGGCTGGCCGGCCACCGTTCGCACAAAACTTCGCTGAGGTTAAATAACTCCCTGCTGTCCAGGAGTCAAAGCCCAGAGGCCAAGTGGCAGGAGGAGAAACCCCTGAGGCTCCAGGTTTGGAGCGGGACGGACGTCGCAGCCACCCAGCGAGCCTCAGACAGGTAACCATTTGCGCGCACCATGTAGGCAGCGAGGCGTCCTACCCTCCGAATGATCAGGGTTAAGGCAGTTGTATGCATGGTGTTGGTTTAGATACCAGGAATGCTTTTCACCTCTCATCCTCCCGATGGCTCCTGAAAGTAGAACATTTACCTGTATTTTCAAAGGACCGCATTAAAGATTACAAAGATCTTATCAAGGGCCCCTCAGCTGGGACCCGGAAAGAGTGCTCAGGACTCCAGAATTCACAGGCCCTTCAACCATCCCCTGTGGTGAGGCCCTTGAAAGAACCATGGGCTAATCAGCTCTTCCTGGGGGAAGGCTGGAGTCAGCAGGGAAAGCTAATGGCAGAGCTGCGAAGGTGGAGCCTTGAAAGCCAGGCCAGGAGTGTGGGCACTGTGTTATAGGTCTTAGGGAAGGGCAGATGTAAGTGGGCAGGCGGGGAGGGTGAGCATTAGCATAGCTGGGCTTCCGTGTAGACCTGCAGGGTGGATCTGCAGACAGGGAAGAAGCAGTGGTACTGGCCTATGAGAAGGAGAAGAATGAAAACTCTACTAGGATATTTAAAAATAAAAATTAAAGCCTGCCAGACATTGGGTGTGTAGAAAGCAAGAGATAAAAGTGGAAGGAGACTCTAGGATTCCCTCTCCAGGAAGTGTTCAGACTAGGCAGATAAACAGGGAAAAAAAGAAAGAAAGAAAGAAAAAGCCAGATATAGTGGCACATGTCTTTCATCCCAGCACTGGGGAGTTAGAGATAGGAGGATCACCATGAGCTTGAGGCCACCCTGAGACTACATGATGAATTCTAGGTCAGCCTGGGCTAGAGTGAGACCTTACTTCAGGAAAAAAAGAGAAAAAAAAAAAGAATGAGATTTTGATAAATGCACTGGTGAGAAAGTCACTGTCTTGAGGGAACCCACAGCACAGACCCAAGTGGTTCTGAGGACACTCACTGTGTACAGAGCCAACATCTGCTGTAGCTGCCAAGAAAAGTCACGAGTGGATGTGTGGGGAATGCCTAACACGGAGAAGTTGCTCAATTAATGTCACTTTCCTTTCTCTCTCCACAGACCATGCCTTTGCTCTCTGCCCCCATGCTGGTCTGTGGAACTGACCCATTCACTCATTTGTTTATTCATTCATTTATTTGCAAGCACTTGTCAGAGTCCCACCATGTTCCAGGAACTATTCAGACTTCCGGGGATGTAGAAAGGACAGGGATTTAGGAACGACAGCTGGCCTGTTGATTGTGATGAGGAATTATAGAGAAAAAAAAATCACTATAAATATCTGTTCTCCGCTCTGCCCTCACTCACTCTATGGCTTGAGCTGGCTCCTGTCCCTCTTCCGTCTCAGCTTCCTCATCTCAAAGAGGGTTGAATCTATCCTCGTGCGGCCTGCTTGGCCTGCCCCCAGCACTTCCTGAAGCTCGCTTGAGTTTCAGTGTACAGCACTACAATGCCCCTGCCAGTCCACTTTACAGCATGGAGCATCGAAAACTCAGGTGACTGAGCATGGTGGCATACCCCTTGAAGTCCAGCACTTAGGAGGCTGAGGAAAGAGGATCACAGCAAGTTCAAGGCCAGCCTAGAGCAATAAAGTAAGTTCCAGGTCAACATGAGCTAGTGAGACACTGCCTCAACCCCACCCCCCAAAAAAGCCCTCCTAAGGATGGGTACTTCAGAGCCACTCCCTAGAGATCTGAATTCTGATGCACATCTGGGGGTGGGGGTGGAGACAGATCCTTACTAGATGCCTGGGCCTCAAATCCCTTCCATCCGTATAGCTGTCTCCCAAAATTGTGCAAAATCCCTCCATAGACTTGGCTCCTGACGAGAGGGTCCCTTTATCCTCTGGAGAAAGTTTTGTCACTCCTGTTCCTAGACTGGAAGATCAGTGTTAGTACCATCCCTGTCCTCCTAACCTCTGGACTTCCTTTTTTAAGTCCACCCTTCAAGCCAGCCCAGGGTGTCTTCAACTCTGAACCTGGAGACCTCTGCGTCCCATCCTCATGGGTTAAATGCCAGGGCCACATCCTTCCACTGCCCTCATTCAGAAGGCAGCAAAACGAACTTGGATCACAATGGAAAGAAACAATAAGGTTATAGACTTGACAGGAGGAAGCTGACATGGTCCAGATGCTCTTGTATATTACCTTGTGTTGTTCATCCCTGTCCAAATCCTTGGTGAACAAGCTGCCTTTTAACCCTAACTCAATATAAGCACTTTAAAACAATGGCTAATATTCATTGATCACCTACCATTTGACACTGTTCCTTTCAACAGTCATCCTGGAGGGGACTTCACTCCCACTCCTGCACCAAGTGCCAAACAAGGAAGAGCAATCCTCTCACCCCCACACTGTCACTCTCTGTCACCCCACTCTGTCACTCTCACACTCTAGTCACAGAACAGTCCGATAATGGCTCAGAGCAGCACTGTGAAAGAACTGAAACTCAGGTCCCCAGAGCGGATGGGCAGTGCATATCCCTGGGAGCTTGTCCTAGAGGAGACCCTTGTAGCCAAGCCTTCAATGCAAACAGAAGAGTCCTGATTACCCAGGATGGGGCTGGACCCTGGGGTCCAGGGAACTCATTTCTTTCTCAGCACAACCTGTGGAGTCGAGCCTTGTTTGAATCTCCACTTCATAGATGGGAAATTGAGACTCTCTAAAGTGATGTGAATTGCCTCCAAGGTAAACAACATGGGAAGATCCACCGAAGCTGAGCTCTGTCTGAATGTTAGGGTAGCTCCAGATACTACGTGACCCCTGAGTGCCAAACACACTGCAGGGTCTAAGTGTCCACCTTCTCCTCACAGTCACTCGGGGTGCAGGCTATGAAGACGCCAAGGCAGTGTCCACCTGGTTCAGACACAGCAGCCACAGAGCACAGCCAGAGCACAGTTCCCAGAGCCCCCGCAGTAATCTGGGACCAGTGGGCAGACAGGCTTGATGTAGAAGGTCAAGGAGCCCATGAAAGGACCCTGTGGCACCAGAGCATGGGAGCTGCAGGCGCTGGGGCGTAGGCAGAGATCTTTTTGCCCACTGAGTTGCTATGGCAGTCAGGACCTGAGTATCCCTCAGTCAGGTCAGTTTCTGGCTTTCCCACTGACTCAGCATGTCATTCCCGCTCTCTGGGGCAAGAACCAGTGCTTATCCAATGTCCTTATACTCCAAGAATGCCAGAGGGGATAGACCCAGGCTACCCTGAGTAGAGTTGGGGGCAGAGGATGCAGCCAGCCAAGTGGAGATTCCAACATACAGAACAGCAGACAGTCCTGGTCCTAACTTCCCCATGCCCAGCAGCCAGCCTCCCAAAGTGACGCTTACCCCTTCTGTAGCTCGATCAGGGGGTGACGCCTCACCGCTACCAACCCCCACCTCTGCTGCCTCACTCAACGTGAGCTTTCTGAATGAGGAATCTTACGTCCCAGCCCCACTCAGAAACTCCACTGCATCCTAACTGCTGACAGAGTTGTTTCTTATGGCTGCTAAAACAAATTACCACCCAAACCAGCATGTATGTATTCCATCATAGCTCAGATGTTGGCAGGGCTGGCTCCTTCTAGAAACTTCCAAGGACCATCCCCTTCCACTTCGTCTTTTCCAGCTTTACCTGTGGCGCATGGCTCCCAAGCCCTTACTCATGCTTATTGTGCCAACCTTCCACTTCCACGGGCATAGTGTCTCTTCTACTGCTGAATTGCCTACTGTCTTAGATTGGGACACATTGGGCACCCACAGAACAACCTAGGAGATTCTTCCTATCTCAGAGCCCTTAGTTGGTCACATCTACAAAGTCCGTTTTGCCACATGAGGTAGCATTCGTAGGTGATTGTGACGTGAACCTATTTTCGGCCTGCTCCAAAGCCCAGCTTGCTACCTGGCAGTAGAGGCCCTTCATCATTTAGATACTGACAACCTTCCTGTTTCACTTCCTGTCACCTTCCCAGGTCCAGCCTCCTCCCATCACCTTCTGGGACCTCCTCACTAAAATAATCCACTCAGCATTTACTCGCTCAGGAGCATTTGCCAAGACCTTGCTTGATCCCACGGCTGTTCACCATCTATTAGTGAGCAGAGCGCAGACTCTCTCACAGAAAAGGCCCAGGTTCTCACAGGTGACCCTGCACCAGCAGTGGCCTGCCGGAAACAAAGCCGCTGGTGTGTCAGGTCCCCACACTCTCAGACATGGCAGAGCTAACTAGGAGCCCAGCCCAAGCCTGTCTTAACCCTCCAAGCCTGGGCTCTTTACACCATGAAATGCCCGCACTTGAACCTGTCCTGCTTTGATCAACAGCTCAGTTCTAGTCCTGTGGACACCAGACTGGGAAAACCAAGGCACAGGGACACAGTGACTGAGCTTCAGCGCACGAGTGGAGAGGCTGGACCCTCGCCCAGCGTCCTCTGGGTCCTAGTCCTCTCCACTCACTTGCTTCACATAATCTCTGGGGAGACAAAATACAAGCACGTGGTCTATCAGCATCTCACCTTGGCATGACACTTCCTCATTCCTGCAGAGCCCTGGAGCCATGGCCCCTGGCTTGGCCACAACCAGGCGCCTGGAGGGTGAGAGCCCCAGTCAGGTACCTCCTCCTCCTCTGCCTCCACCTTGTTTTGTTTCTTCTGTAGTCACACAGGAGCTTTTCAGAAGTGGCTTGTTTGTGCTTCACCCCTCTTGGGATCAAATTCAAATTCTCTACCCAGCCACCAAGACTCTGCACTGCCTTGTTCCTACAACCTCCTTCATGCCCACAGGTCAGCAGCCTCCCAGTCCACACACTGTCCCACCCTATGCCTTCCACTCATCTTACATTTGCTTCCCTAGACCATATGCTCCTGGAGGGCAGGCCCTGCCTGTGTTATCCGCTGCTGGGTCCTTGACACCCTTGCCCTGTTCCTGGCACATTGTTGAATGACCACGCTATTCTAGGTTCCAGAGAAGTGGGTATCACCACCCCCACTATGAGCATCAGGAAACCAAGGCTGAAAGAGGACGTTCCAGTAACCTAGGAAGAGCTCAGAAATCATTTGTTCCCTTTTCTTGGAGTCCTCTTCCAGCAGACCCTGGTGTTAGGGGCAGGCCTCACAGCCACCTCCAGGGCCACCTCCGAGTCACAGAGCCCAACCCCTCCTCACCGCAGTCACAGACGAGCTTGACAAAGTGAAGCCACATGTGCCAAACAGCATAGGACACAAGCTTTTCCGAAGTGGACTGGCATCCAGAGCTATGCCACCACAGCTGGGGCGGGGAACTGGAAAAAGGTTGCCACATCCTTAGTTTCTGAGCCATGTCCAGCGTGGAGAGCTGAGACTGCAACATCTGTGGGTGGGACAGAGCCGCATCTGATAGACACAGTTCTCCAGAAGAGCTACTGCTCAGGAAGGAACTTCCCTTCCCCAGGCTAAACTTGACCTGTTCAAGAGCTGGGGAGGTGTTTGTTTATATCATGTGGCTCTATTGATTTCAGCCTTTCTGAACAGCTTCTCGTTGTACACCAAGGAACAGTGCCCGTGCCTCTGGAGTCCTGCTGGCTGCCTTGTATGGGGCAGATCTTCAGCCATACGCTGGTCATCTACCCCTCCCGGCTGCCTGGAGTCCTCCTGGGATTCTGGAAGTTGGGCAGGCCCAGTATGAATTATGGTGCCTGCGCTGACTGGTGGCTGGCATTTGACAGTCTGAGGCGCAGTTTCCTGACCTAGAAAGCGATAATAATTCTGGCTTCTTGTGCAGAGCTAGAATGAAAGATGCAGGCACAGGAATTGTTGGCATGTGGGAGGTACTGTAACAAATGCGAATTTCTGTTTCCCGCCATCCATTTCTTCTTCTTTGCCATCTTTCTTTTGCCTTCTCCCAGCCGGTTCATATACCACACGACCCACTCACACAAAGTTTACAAGCCATTGCTGACTGGTTCATCCATAGAATCGTGTCACCATGACAGCCAGTTCGGGGATGTTTTCATCACCAAAGGAATTCTGTCCCCTTTAGCTGTCACCTGCTAATGGATTCATCCCGTTACTGCAGCCTCTCCCCACTCCCACCCCAACTTGAGGCAATCACTCAACTGCTTTCTGCAAATTGTCTATCCCGGACATTCTGCACCTGGCTTCTTTCAGACACCGTGGTGTTGTAAAAGTGCCACGTTGGGCCAGGAAGATTTGCTCAGTGGTTAAAGACGCTTGCAAACCCGGATGGCCCAGGCTCAATTCCCCAACACTCATGCAAAGTCAGATGCGAAAAGGGGAGCAGGCATCTGGAGTTTGTTTGCAACAACAGGGGGTACTAGTATGTTCTTGCCCTCTCCAATAAATAAATAAAGTTAGAAAATTCACCTTCATTTTCTGGCTTATCTTTCTTATTTTTTTCTTCCATCTTTCTGTTTTTCTTTCCCCCTCTCCCTGCCTTCCAATGTCCCATTCCTCCACCAGGGACAGGCAAGGGCGCAGTAGGCATGTGGCACTGTATGGGCTTCAGAGAACCGTTGGTCCTTCATAGGCACTGGACAGGGAACTCCAGGTATGAAGCTATGTCGGGGGATCACCTAGGTCTTCTTTTGCTTTCTTCTTTCTTCTGTTTCTTCTTCTTGTCCAGGTGGGTTCAGAATGCCCAAGGCCAGCCCTTCTACACAGCTGCCCAGCAGAGCAGATAGCTGCGGCTGCAGGCCGCCACGACCAGAAGTCAATCCCTTGATCTTCAGTCTCTGCAGAGTTTGAGGAGAGCCCTC
This sequence comes from Dipus sagitta, assembly GCA_036346955.1. Taxonomy (NCBI): domain Eukaryota; kingdom Metazoa; phylum Chordata; class Mammalia; order Rodentia; family Dipodidae; genus Dipus; species Dipus sagitta. The sequence continues at coordinate 41,297,389 of CM070777.1, read as the reverse complement.
TTGTCTGCAGAGGAAGTCAGGGGAAGGAGACAATGAAGAGGAGGTGGGAAGCCCTTCAGAGCCTCGAAAGTCCAGGGGAATGAATCATGGCTCCCGTGGAGTCATTGGCAAGGTAGAGAACTTCCCATATACAGGTCTGGGGATGGCACCTTTGAAGCCAGACAGAGGCACTGGCATGCGCTCTGTTATGTTTTCTTCTCCCGACTATGCCTTTCTTTCCCCCAGTCCCCACATTGGTGAGCTCTAGGTTCAGTGACAGACCCTTCCCCAAAGAATAAGGTGAAGAGCAATAGAGGAACATACACACATGCACACACACATACACACATACACACACACGCATGCACACACACACCTGCCCACACACATATGCATATACACATGCATGCACACCAGACTCCTACACATGCGAAAAGAGATACGCACATACCACTGTGTCAGAAATGTCTGTAGTATGCTGTACAGGTTTGTAACCCCGGAGGGACAGGCTATACTCTACAGCCCAGGTGTACACTACGCAACACCAGCTAGGGTTGTGGGACACATGCTATGATATTGGCACAGTGGTCATATCGCTTGATGATGCTTTTCTCAGATTGTATCTCTGTCACTAAATGATACATGGTTGTACTCAAGTCTGCCATCAGAGCACGAAACGAATGCTTGAGGGTGGCTGAGTTCTCATAAAATATTACTGATAGAGACTAAAGTTTCAGTTACTTAACATTTTCATAAGTCGTGAAATATTATTTCATGGTATTTTTTTTAAAAAAATATGTTTTATCTATGTATTTATTTATTTAAGAAAGAGAGAGGGGAAGAGGCAGAGAAAGAGAATGGGCGGCATACCAGGGCCTCCAGCCCCTGCAAACAAACTCCAGACACATGTGCCACCATGTGCATCTGGCTTACATGGATACTGGGGAATCGAACCTGGGTCCTTAGGCTTCACAGGCAAGGGCCTTAACCGCTAAGCCATCTCTCCAGTCCTTCACTGTATTTTTCGACTGAGTCAATTAGAAAAGGTTGTGGGCTAGTTTGGGCCCATGGATTATCGTTTGCCAATGCCGGTGTAGAAGAAAGAAATGGGTACTAATTCCACTTTGTGGTCGTGAGAATATATGCCTTGCACTCTCTGAGGCCCAGCTTGCTTATCTGCAAAGCGGGATAAAAATGTTCCCCCTGGAGGGCTATGAGGCGATTTGCTACCAATTTACATGAAAGTGCCTGGCACGGCAAGTACGCTCTTGGTAAGTAGTCAATTCCATCCCTCCCACCCATGGCTTTTTTGCAAAGGAGCAGCTGTAACATTTGGAATGGGCTTTAATAGATTTGTGTCTCTACTCCGCTGGTGAATTACTCAAGCTGGGTCCTGACCCTGAGCCTTGCGTCCCTCATCTGAAAGCTGGGGACTTGGATTAGCTTCAAGGGACCATCCCAACAATAACTGCATATCCAAATGCTTAACACGGGTGTGAAATTACGCCCACAATACCAACTGTGTGTTGTGTCAAGAATCTCTGGCAAGGGCAATGGAGGAACGTGTTTTTCATACTCATGAATCACTCGGAGACCAATTCAGTGAAATGTGTCCTTGTCATGAAGAGTTGTAGATAGTGGAGCAAGGTCAGGCTGAGGGTGGCTCTGAACAAGAACCCCGTCCCTAAGCACAGGAAGCCCTGGCTTTCACATGCTGTCCCCTTTTCTGGAGGGACGTCTGGCTGTGTGATTCAGAGAAGACTGTTGCGTCTGTCTCTGAGATCCCATTTCTTCATCTGTTAAAAAAAAAAAAAAAAAAAAAGGATTAAAATTTCCGATAGCTGTTCCTGCCCCGGCAGAAACATCAGTGAGTCACCAGGCTTTCTGCTTTGGTGTGACCCTGGTGTTTTTATCAGTACATAACCACTAACAGCTTAATGTTTTCATGTGTCCAGAGCAGAGTGTTAGGGGCCCAAATGGGGTGTAGAGACCCGGTGGGCATTATAGGATCTCTGTGCCTCCTAAGGCTCTCCTGACCTGGAAGGACCACTCCCTTCCTACATGGAGATAAATAGCGAGGATGGAGGGAGGGCTGTCCGAGTACCAATGAGTGGCAGGTAGTGCCACAAGGCCATCATCAATAGGTGTGCTTGTCTTGTATGTGACCTTGCAAGACACAGGGAGGACCCCACAGGCATTGTAATTTATAACTAAGACTCCATCCTTCCTAATTCAAGGACTAGCCACAGGCCATCATCACCCAAGGACTGGCATTCAGGGTGGCTGGCAGGGAAGCCCCCCAACTGTGTTACTTTTCCTGGGCGGGCAGGGAAGGGAACAGTATTTTTATTCACCCTAAACACAAGGAACAAAAACAGACCCAATATCAATTCTATCCAAGTCTAACTTGGTGAATCAATGAATTTATTGAGGTTACTTATGGGAGCAAGGGTGACTCAGGCAGCTCCATCCCCCACCCACCCCAAAAAATCCCACCCCAGCTTGAACACCCATGAAAATTTCATTACTGGAGTTGCCTGCACAATTTCAGAAACTCCCTCCCCTCCTCTAGCAGTTGTTTACTTTAAACATTTTTTTTAGTTTTTAATTTTTATTTATTTATTTTATTTATTTGATAGTGACAAAGAGGCAGAGAGAGAGAGAGAATGGGTGCACCAGGGCCTCCAGCCACTGCAAAAAAAAAACCTCCAGGCGCGTGCGCCCCCTTGTGCATCTGGCATACGTGGGTACTAGGGAATCGAGCCTCGAACCGGAGTCCCTAGGCTTCACAGGCAAGCACTTAATCGCTAAGCCATCACTCCAGACCCCAGTTGTTTACTTTTTATATAACCTCAGGAGAAGTTTCTCAGCTTCCTGAATCTGAATTCTATATGAGTTTCACCATGCTCTGGAGCCTCCCTGATCCCTTCATGAGGAAATGTTTCAATCTTAGGAAACAGTTACTGAATACCAGTAACCATTCAGAGAATCCTTCTCTCCCCACCCCCAACCCAGACCTCCAAATTTAATTGGGAACTTGTTTGGCAAACTTAATGCTTGTTGAATAAAATCTACAATTGAAGGTCACAGAGGGGCTGGAGGAATGGCTTAGCGGTTAAGGCACTTGCTTGCAAAGCCAAAGGACCCAGGTTCAATTCCCCAGGATCCACATGAGCCAGATGCACAAGGGGGGCGCACCTGTCTGGAGTTCATTTGCAGTGGCTGGAGGCCCTTGTGCACCCATTCCTCTCTCTCACTTGCACGCTCTCTCTCTCTCTCCCTCTCTCTCTGACTAATAATAATATAATAATATAATAATAATAATATAAATAATAATAATAAATAAATAAATTTTAAAAATTTTTAAAAAAAAATCACAGAGGATCCTCATTCTTATTGCACCCTACCTCACCCCCCGAAGTCACATCTCTGCACACCCACCCATCCTGTCCCTGGTCAAGTACACATTTGGTCTCGAAATCAAGTTACTCTGTCCTGTCGGAGCTGGTTCGGGGTCAAGTTGCTCAGCTCTTGGTGTCTGGAGGCCAATGACCACCCTGCCATTCATCGATTCGTTCATCTTTATCAGCTTCCTCTCCTGACACGTGAAGCTGGTTGCCCACGGTGTGCTGAGCGCTCTCAAGCTGCCTCCCCTGGTGGCACAAGCTGACTTGGGTGTTACTTCCTGCCTCTGAAACTGTCCTTATCTGAGAAGTGGACTGATCATGTCAGCACCTCCCTCCAAGGCACCGGGAAAGGATGCACGCCACACCTGGGCATGCCCATGGAAGTCTTATTTTATTTAATTCTGCCTAGGGAGCTCACGGCCACTATTTCACAAATGAAGTTTCCGGGGTCAGCCAACTCTGTCAATTCCATAGGTGACCCCAGTGACTGTGGAATCTGAAGACAGTCACCACAGAACTCTCTCCGTCTCCAGTCTCTGGGATAAAACCCCCAGTGCATCTGAGGCCCGCCAGACCTGCCCTGTACCTTCTCTGTCCAGGAGCCCATTGGAATGTCTGTGCCTGAAGGACGGCTAACCTGCTCCTAAGTAAGCTCTCTTGGGCACTGTCAAGAATTAGTCACATCCAGGCTAGAGAGATAGCATAGCAGTTAAGGCACTTGCCTGTGAATCCTAAGGACCCAGGTTCGATTCCCCAGGACCCACATAAGCCAGATGTACAAGGTGGCTCATGTGTCTAGAGTTCATTTGCAGCAGCTGGAGGCCCTGGAGTGCCCATTCTCTCCCCCTCCTCCCCCCCTCCCACCCTTCTCTCTTTCTTTCTCTGCTTCTCTCTGAAATAAATAAATAAAAATAAAATACTTTTTTCAAAAGAATTCGCTGTGGGCTGGAGAGATGGTTTAGCGGTTAAGCACTTGCCTGTGAAGCCTAAGGATGCCAGTTCGAGGCTTGATTCCCCAGGACCCACATTAGCCAGATGCACAAGGGGGCGCACGCATCTGGAGTTCGTTTGCAGTGGCTTGAGGCCCTGGTGCACCCATTCTCTCTCTCTCTCTCTCTCTCTCTCTCTCTCTCTCTCTCTCTGTTGCTCTCAAATAAGTAAATAAAAATACAAAAAAAAAAAAGAAAGAATTATCCGTATCTGCACTACAGAGCTCCACCGTCACAACAGCTGTAGCAGGCAGGCCCTGAACCCCAGTGCATGCTGAAGCTTACTGTGGAAGCAGACATTCGAGATGTCCCACACCGGCAGTGGAAGGAGAGGCGCTGGGGCACAATGGTAGTGTAAGGCTTCCTCTCCACAAATTTTGAGAGTGACGAAGCTGTTTCTGAGCTCTGGGAGGGCTTAGCTTAGAACACCAGACACTCAGCGGTTATGAGAACTCCCCAAGCTGGTGCCTCTCAAGTCTGTTGTCTTGCAAACTGCAGAGAATGACAGGTGCAGACAGGGCAGAAGGGCAGGTTCGGGAAGGATTCATTAGAAATCAAAGCGAGCCGGGCGTGGTGGCACACGCCTTTAATCCCAGCACTCGGGAGGCAGAGGTAGGAGGATCGCCATGAGTTCGAGGCCACCCTGAGACTCCATAGTGAATTCCAGGTCAGCCTGGGCCAGAGTGAGACCCTACCTTGAACCCCGCCCCCCCCCGCAAAAAAAAGAAAGAAATCAAAGTGAGTGTAAAGAAAAGCCCTGAGCTGGGATAAGTCCCAAGTGGGTAACCCCGTAATGAGGTTTTTATACCCTTGGGGCGCCAATCAGGCATCAAGTTAGGGTAGAGTAGATTGGTTACTTTGAATACAGATAGAGGGGGAGCTCCTGATAGGCTGATGAGTTAGATGAAGGGTTAATTAGAATGTGTGGACCAGCTAGCCTGATGGTGAATGAGCATGAGTCAGGACTTTTTGGATTTTAGTTTCCAGGCTCTGGTTTGTGACTTATTATTAAAAAAAAAAAAAAAAAAAAAAACTCTGTTCATAGAAATGGGGGAATGAGCAAGAATGCTGATCTCTTAGTTAAACTGATATCAGCACAAGGGTGATGGAGAAAAAAATACTGAGGACACTCAACACCTACCAAACCAGACATCTAGATGCCCCTAAGTGCCTATCACTGAAGTAGACTTAAAATGCTCTCAGCATGGCTCAGGGAATTTTGCAGAAGAGGGGGCGGAAAGATTGTTAGAGGCACAAGTTGGGACATTTTGGCACAGAGACATTACCTCTCCCCCATAACTGACTGCCGCCCCCATAATGCATGACCCACAATCCCCATGGGGTTGACCTGCATCCCCAATGCGGATGGCCTCTTCAGAAAAGGGGCAGGAGGAGGGAAAGGATGGTACCAGCATGTGATGTTTACATACAAAATATGTCCATATCTAATAATTAAAAAAAGACAATTTAATTCAAACAGGTATTGAGGTCTGCAACATAGGGATATCCACAAATTGGGGGACACTTGGATTTTTTAAAAGGAAAGAAAAGAAATCCAGGCCATAAAGAACTGCCTCACAGTAGCAGTGACCATTCTTTTGGTTTTAATCACTGTACTGCCCTGAACATGTCTGAAAGTCTACACTGTGATAAAATTTCTTGAGGTCTTTATATGAAATATAAAATTTAAAACTTAAAAATTGCTCGTAAGTATCAATTTCCCCTTTTATGATGTGTGGGTAAAATATGCAAATAAATGCTAGTCTAATTTAAAAAAAATCTCTGTTCATGATCTTTGAGCCTATAACCCTGACTACCAAATGAGCTGCCTTCTAATCCCTATCACTACAAGACCCGTCTGAAGCAGTTTTGTCCTGGACTTCCAAATGGGAAGTGGGCACAAACCTCTTGCTCTCAGACCCCCCGCCCACACACACACACACACTAAAAAACTCATTCATGGGAGCAGGAGAGATGGCTTAGCAGTTAAGGTATTTGCCTATGAAGCCAAAAGACCCAGGTTCGATTCCCCAGGACCCACATAAGCCAGATGCACAAGGTGGTGCATGGGTCTGGAGTTCGTTTACAGTGGCTGAAGGCCCTGGCACACCCATTCTCTCCCCTCCCCCATTTCTTGCTTGCTCTCTCTCTCTCCTTCTATCTCTCAAGTAAATAAAATAAAATAAATTTAAAATTTAAAAAACTCATTCATTGGTAAGCTGACCTCACATACAATCAGCTCTCGACCCCTAAGGGGAAGGCCTAACTCCCCCCTCCTCCCCCACCGACTTCCACATTTCACTAGTGGTCCTGCCACTTCCTGTCTGGTGAAGTGGGGAGCTGCACTGATGGCGATTAGGGGCCACTGCTGAGCTGATAACAGTTGAGCCCATGGAGTGAGACTGCCTGGGAGCAGTCTGACCTTGAGCACATGACTTACCTTTCTCATGCCTCAGTGTCTTATCTGTAAAATGGGATGTTACCCATTTCGAAAGGTTGTTCTAAGCTTTGAAGGGAAGAATAGGCCTGGGAGCAGTGTTCAGCATAGGGGAGCCACCAGTAACTGTCAGCTCAGGGCTGGGCTGGGAGAGGAGAGCATGAAGAGACCTATGGTGGGCCAAAACGTTTTCTCACCGCTGTCTCTTGCTCTCGTCTTTGCATCCGTTTTGCTAGCGTAAGTGTGGTAGTTTGAATGTATGGCCCCATAGACTCAGATGTTCCATTAAAATTGAGCTTGCCACTTGAGCCCCTAGCAGGCAAAACCTTGCTACAGGGGCCATGTCACTGGGGGCGGATCTTGGAGTCCAGCCCTAAGGTGTGTTTGGGGGCGGGTCTTGGGTCTAGCGCTAAGGCGTGTGAAGAGCAGTGTGGAGCTCTGGCTGTTCATGCTCGTTGGTGTTTGTTGTCTATCTGACGGTGTCTCTCTGCTTGGCTCTGTGGAAATGAGCCAGCTTCTTCCACCACTGACAGTGTCCCTCTGGAATTTGTAAACCTGAAAGAGACCCTTTCCTCCTACAAGCTGCTTTTGGTTGGGTGTTTGTCCAGCAACGCAGAGCTGACCGCAACAAGAAGTAGCTCGATGGTGAACTTCTTTGAGCAGAGAACATTGAGATCTCTTTCAGATGATCCTCCTAGAAACTGAGTTTCCAGAAACACACTTACTGACCAGAGGAAGGGATTTTTTTTAAATTTTATTATTATTTTTTATTAACGATGTCTATGATTGTAAACAATATCCCATAGTAATGCCTTCCCTCCCCCCACTTTCCCCTTTGAAACTCCACTCTCCATCATATCCCCTCCCCCTCTCAATCAGTCTCTTATTTTGATGTCATGATCTTTTCCTCCTATTATGATGGTCTTGTATAGGTAGTGTCAGGCACTGCATGAATACCAAACCCATTTTGTGAATGGAAGAGTGCATTGTAAGCAGTCCTACCCTTCCTTTGGCTCTTACATTCTTTCTGCCACCTCTTCCGCAATGGACCCTGAGCCTTGGAAGGTGTGATAGAGAGATTGCAATGCTGAGCACTCGTCTGTCACTTCGAGGAAGGGATATTTTAAGCTCTCTGTTCCACTTCACTTGTTCTCAGGGCAGGCTCTATGGGTGTGCCTGCAGCTAGCCACATCTGAAGGTATCGCTTCCTCCAAACCTCATCAGCAGTGAGACCCTGGAAATGACATGTGGCTGGCTGGCCAGGGCACAGGATATAGACCACAAGGAGAATAAAGTAGCCGAGAAAGAGCTATCTGAGGGAGACTCTGTCCCACACTCGAGACTGGAGCCACTGAGACACTGGAGAGTCAGTTATGGTCTCAGAGCAGAGACAAGCATGGAAACGTACAAACTGAGCCCAGAGACCCAAAGGCCTGGATCAAAGGACAGGTCTCGTCAAGCCTCAGGTTCCCCTTTGATGAAACAGATGTGTCCTTTGCCTACCTCACAGGGATGGAGTAAAAATGAGTGATGGAAATGGAACTTGGATAATTACCTCAAATACCTTGGGATCTTTTCCTGTAAGTACCCACTGGGCTAGGATTCAGGATTTACTTAATCTTAATCTTTAAAAAAAAAAAAAAAGACAGTTTCAGGCTGGAGGGATGGCTTAGCAGTTAAGGCGTTTGCCTGCAAGGCCAAAGTACCCTGGTTCGATTCCCCATGAACCAAATTAGCCAGATGCACAAGGGGCCACACGCATCTGGAGTTTATTTGCAGTGGCTGGAGGCCCTGGCGTGCCCCCTCTCTCTCTCTCTCTCTCTCTCTCTCTCTCTCTCTCTCTCTCTCTCTTTCTCTCTCTGTCTGTCCCTCTCAAATAAATAAATAAAAATGAACAAAAACAGTTTCAAGAGAGGATTGGTCAAGTCACCCACAATGCAATGGTTCTGAGAGAGTTTGAGTAACAGAGCAGGGTGAGCAAGAGACTAGGTGTGTGGGGAGACCCGAGTGGGACCCCCATTCCAGAGGGAAGTTGAACCACACAGGGAGCCCTCTGAGCAATGCTTCATACACCCTAAGGAGAGGATGACAGGGAGCCTCCACCTTCACAGTAAGTCACTGCTGGACTTTCTGGGGGCTGCACGGCTTCCCTATCTGCTGCATGTCCTTGGCAAAGTGACTGAAGTTACTGGGCCTCTGTTTCTCATCTGCTGGGACAGTGATCGACATACCACCAACATCACACGGGGGCTGTACATGGGAAGTGAGATCTTGGGTGCTGAGTGCCTGTCCACAAGCAGTCTCGTCGTTCTATTACTCAGTCGTCCCCAATGAGCGGCAGGAAGTAAATGACACGGAGGCAAGGGAGGGGCCGAGCAGGAAGTGGAGCTCCCCACACCCTCAGTTCTCCCTTCGAGCAACCTGCCCACAGCGCTATATAGCCCTGGCTTACTGGCTGTGTCACTTCAGGCAAATCCCCAACTTGTCTGGGGCCTTTGTATCCTCCTCTATAGAAGGAAGAGGATGACGGATACGGCTGTGGGGTTGGTGTGAGAGCTCACTGGGCACTGCGCGAAATGCTTGGGGCCGTTCCCGGTGCACTGTAAGAGCTCTGTGGACGGTGACTTTTCTGGGGTTGCTCTTGGCTCAGAGCCCAGAGTTTGGAGCTAGCAGGCGTGGTGCAGAGCCCCATTCCTCTCTGCCCTTGGCTAGCCCTCATCTGTAAAGATGCCACTGCTGGTACCCACCTAACAGGCTGCTAGAAGGGCCCCAGGCCAAGCACACAGCACGTACTGTTTAACTTGAGTTTGGAATCACACATTTTACCTTTAAGAGGACACCCATGAAAACTGGCCAGACCTTCCTCCCCTGCAGCCTCGCACGGTGGAGAAGGAACCCATCTTGACAGAGTATGCATTGGTTAGCCTGCTGTCTCTGAGATAGAGCAGCTGAGGTAACCAGCTTAAAAGGAGGAAAGATTTCTTTTGGCTCCATTTCAGAGGTTTAAGTGCATGGTCAGGGGGCTCCATTGCTTTGGGCTCATGTCAGCACAGCACATCATGGTGAGAAGGGGCTGGGTCCCAGTGTCTCCTCCAAGGATATATCCCCAGTGACGTACCTTCCTTCCACTAGGCTCCACTTCCTAAAGTTTCCAGGTGTGCTGGCCACCCGGTCTTTAGCACATAGGTTTCTGGGGGATGGTCAAGACGCAAGCTGGAACAGAGAGCAGGTTCCTTTCTGCTGCGGCCTTCACGGTCCCCTACAGTCATAGTTTGGGGTAAGGCCACAGGAAACTCGCCTGAGATGACACGGCCATAAGCTGGCCCGAGGTGTGTTAGTGAATTCCTGGCACTCCTCTGCTCGAAAGCCTTCAGTGGCTCCCCCAGGGCCTACCAGATCGTGCCCAGACTCCCGAGTCTGGACCAACCTGTTCTGGCAACGGAATCCCTTTCTATCTCCTCCCCTTCTGCATCTCCCTGGTGCTTCCGTTGAAGGTGTTGAGAGCAACAGAGCCTGTCTCTGCTCTACTCTAATCGGGCTTCACTTAGGGTTACAGTGTCAGACACTCAGCAAGCACTAAAACTCCCCAGGCCAGTGGATCTCGACTTTGTTGCCTTGATACCCACATGAATGAGGAGAGATGGGCATGAATGATGAGCGCAGACACAAGTTAAACTATGGTATGTTAGGACAGAAAGGAAGAGTAAAGCAGAAAAGCTCTGTAGCTGAGAAGCCCCAAGACTAGCCACATGGTGACTTGGCAGAGGGTGGTGCATGGAGGTTGTACCCTTGGGGATTTAAATGAAGTATCAACTTGGGATGGATTGGAGTGCTTATTCTGAATGGATGTGGGGGTTTCTGATAGGCTGATTAGTTAGGCAAATGATTGGTGTGGGCCAGCTGGCCTCCTGACCAGTCAACATGAGTCAAGGCTTTTTGGGTTTCAGTTTCCCAGGCTCTATTCTCTTAAAACCTCTGGGTTGTTTAAAAATAAATAAATTATATATATATATATATATATATATATATATATATATTTAGTTGGCTTAGTAGTTAAGGTGCTCACCTGAAAGGCCAAAGGACCCAGGTTTGATTCCCCAGGACCCGTATTAGCCAGATGTAGATGCATAAGGTGGCGCATACGTCTGGAGTTCGTTTGCAGCAGCTGAAGGCCCTGGCATGCCCCTTCTCTCTCTCTCTCTGTCTCTCTTTTTCTCAAATAAACAAGTTTAAATATATATTTGAGCAAGAGAGTGAGTGTGCACGTGCATGCTAGAGAGAATTGGCACACCCAAGGCCTCTAGCTGCTGCAGCCGAACTCCAGATTTGTATGCCACCTTGTACACATGTGTCACCTTGTGCAGCTGGCTTACATGGGTTCTGGGGAGTCGAACCTGGGTCCTCAGACTTCACAGGCAAGCACCTTAACTGCTAAGCCATCTCCCCAGCCTAAAACCTCTGGGTTTAGCCTCTGTCTTCTTCAGCTCTGTCATGACAAACAGGTTATCTTTGGGTCTTTAGCCCCTGACTAGCTGCCTACAACACAGAGGCTACCTTACTCCTAATCCCTCATCATTCACCTGTCCCAGAAGTAACCCTGTGGTTAGGGATAAAAGGATAATTAGTGCTGTAGCTGCTTCATTGTTGTGGAGTGTCAGTTAGGGGTTCTCCAGCAGAGGTCTAGCTAAATGCCTGGGATAGAACATCTTTGTTTCAGCCTGTGAGCTGATCTGATGTCTATCAGTTGTATGTAGTCCTTTTTTTTTTTTTTTTTTTTTTTGGTTTCTTTTTCTTGAAACTAAGGTAACATTTACAAGAGACAAAACAGTAAGAACATTATGATTGTTAGCACACAGTACAGAGACAGAATATGCCCCCAGAAATGAAGTTATCAGATGAAGGAAACATTCATGTCAAGAAACCTTTGTCAGCATACTTTCTAGTCAGGCTAAGGACATGGTTTCCCCTTTATCTGCAGTTATCTGTACTTCACAAAATGTCTTGCTAGTTTTGTCAAGTATATGAATTAGTTCATTGTCTGCTAAGTTTAATTGTTCTTTTGGCCAGCTTGCTTCCATAATTTCAATTTCAAGCTGGTGGGGGGGGGGAGTGTTTAATTCTAGTGCTTTGGTTAGAAAAGATAGTTCAGCCAACTGGGCACTCCTGCTAGATCCAAGAGGCTTTCTCTCAATAGTCTCCCGCGAAATGACTATCATACAGCGTGCTTTTCAAATCCCATGTTCCGTGAAGGAATTCCCATCCGCAAACAGAGTCCAGTCCAGGTTTTCTGGAGGAACTTCCTTAAGATCTTCCCTAGCTGCTACTACCTGTTCACATTGCCTTCTACCCTGTCAGTCGCCTCAGGTAAGAAAGCAGTAGGATTTAAGGTGGAATGAGTTTTAAGTTGTTTAAGTTTTAAGATAGCCCTTCTAGCAAGAGTGCCTAAATATCTTCTAAAGCGGCCGTCAGCCAAACATTTCCCTTAGAAAATAACAGCCTGGCCACTTTGTAGGGTGTATAAGCAGTCAAGTCATTCCCCAGAGTAAGTGTTAGGGCCTCAGGAATTAAGCAGGACACAGCAGCTACGGCTCAAGGCACAATGGCCACCCCTTAGCGACCAAGTAGAACTCTTTGCCCAGGTGTTCCACCAGCTGCTTGGGCAGGTCCTCCGGGTTGTGTTAACGCCCCTGGAGCCATTCCCTTCCTTTCAAGCGCAAATCAATTAAATTTCTTCTCTGTGGGCAGACTCAGAGCTGGTGCTGCTAAAAGTACCTGTTTTAGTTGACTGAAAGCTAATTTGTATTCAGGTCCCCCATGAGAAACTTACTTCCTGAGCCTTGGGTTTCTTCTAATAGCTGACAGAAAGGTCTGTCAATTTTTCCATAACCAGCTATCTGCAGCCAGCAGAGGCTGGTTATGCCCAAGAGTCCTCTGAGCCGCCTGAAGGTCCTAGGCAAGCAATAGGATAAAATAGGCCCTATCCTTTCCTCTCTTAACTTCCCAGTTCCCTCAGCTGGGACCAGACCTAAATACTACCAAAGGGCTTTCAGAGTTGGACTTTATCTTGAAACCTTGAGTCTTGGATCATCAAGGAAGTTAAGAGCCTGAGTTCTATTCTATGAGCCTCATTCAGTCTGGGCCCAGAGAAGGATGTCATCTACATATTGTAGAAAACGTTGGATTCTGAGTAGACATAGTAAACAAAGTCCTGTATCAGGGTTTGACCAACTAGATGGGAACTGTCCCTGAACTCTTTGGTAATACGGTCCAGGTTAATTGGGTAGATTGGCATGGTGGTGGTGGTGGCGGGGGGGGGGGGAAACGTCCTCAAAGGCAAACAGATACTGTGAGTCTTCCTCTGAAGGAAAGCAGAAAAGGCATCTTTTAAATCAAGAACTGGGTCCCCTCTGGGATCTGGGCTAGTCAGGGTGAGTGGTGATCACAGCCTCATTAATAATACAGAGATTCTACATGAACCTCCATTCTCCATTGGATTTCTGAACTCTCAATATGTGGGTGTTACATAGACTATTGCACTATATTAAGAGACTTTGAGACTTTAAATTGTCTATTACTGGAAGCAGCCCTTCTTTGAGCTTCGGGTCTTAATAGGTATTGTCCCTTATGTTGGAAGGAGATGAATCTGTACAGGTTAGGCTTTCATCTACTTCCATTAAGGGCAGACACACTGTGGACTCAGAGGCCATATTGAAGTTCCCAGTTTATCAAGGAGATTTTATCCCAATAAAATGGGAAGGAGGCTCCGGCATAATCAAAAAGAGGAAAAGCCATTCTCCCCAGTTACAACTGAGAGGAATAGAAAAATTCCTGGTCACAGGCTTGCCAGAAATGACTACCACAGTCTCAGTTATGGAGGAGAGCAGGCCAGGGTTAGAGATTAAGACCAATATTGAGGCTCCATTATATAGAAGAGGATGGACGAGTTCTCGCTCTATAATTAAAATTACTCAGGACTCTTGGAAAGTGATGGGGAATTGAGCCAGGGGAGCTGGAGATCCAGGTCTCTTCAGTAAACTTGGACCATGTATGGAATGGCTTCTGGTCTTAGAGTTCTCTGCCTTCAAGGACAGACCGCTCTCCCAAGGTTTTCTTGGCATAACTCACAGAGCCAGGTGGATGCTCTCTCTGAGGATAGTCTGGAAACGTCCCGGCTGCCAACAATTATGACAGACTCCGGGAGCTTTGTCTCTTGGGTTTCCTGGCTGACTTTGTCATAAAAGCTGCTCTTAGAGTCCGAGTCTAAGCCTGGGCTTTTCTCTTCCCATCTGCTCAGCCTCCACATCTCTATTATAAAAGACTACAGTGGCAACCTTAATGAGATTATCCAGTGTAGGCACAAGCCCATTAGTCATTCGTTGTAATTTTCTCCTGATGTCTGGAGTTGACTGAATTAAAAATGAGTCATTGATTACCAGTTCTCCAGCTAGAGAATCAGGAGAGATGTTGGCATGCTTGATTTGGATAACCTGCAGTCTTTCGATAAACTTCTATTGCTGGACATACGGATCTAAGAAATAAGGTTCATTTTCTGGATATATAGTGAGGGCAGACTTGATGGTATCGGGTGTTACGTATAGGAGAATGTTTATCAATAGAATAGTTGACATAGAAGGGGCCCAAAAAAGATCCAAAGTAACATAAAAATGGGAAATTGCCTGCAAAGCCTGAGGACTCAGGTTTGACTCCCCAGGACCCATGTAAGCCAGATGCACAAGGTGGCGCATGGATCTGAAGTTCGTTTGCAGTGGCTGGAGGGCCTGGTGTGCCCATTTTCTTTCTTTCTTTCTTTCTTTCCTTCTTTCTTTCTTCTTTCCTTCTCTCTCTCTCTCTCTAATAAATAAATCCGAATAAATAAATAAATCAGAATAAACAAATTTAAAAAATTTAAAAACATTATCGTTTTGTGGATAGATGCTAAGATTATTCTACCCAGGAGGCAGACAACAGCTGTCTAAAAGCAAAAAATAAAAATGAAAAAGAAGGAAAGAGGGAAGCTCTTAACCCTAATAAGGGAGGCCCCACAAGCAGGGGTTCTTGCAGGTAACAGAGGTGGAGATTATGAATAACTTCTCTGTCCATCTGAAAATGAATTGTTGGTCTTCTATGGGCTCCACCAAATAGGAAGTTTCCCATTGGAGGTTTGAGTGTTCTGGTGGGGTGTTGGTGATTCCAAGTGTTGGGGAGTACTTCTGGCTCCAGGTGGCTGGCTCCACTAGTCAGGTCATGAGACTTGAGCAACAGTATGGGGTAGGGAGCATTACAGTGTATAGACCTTCCTATGACTCCTTTAGGGAAGGAATAAGAGAGAAAGGGGAGCACGTATTTTCCTGGTTCAAATAAAGGGGTCCCTTGGAATTTTGCAAATGAGATTACAAGCTGTACAAGGGCTGAAGTTTCTGAATCCAGTAAAAACTTACTGTTAAGACAAAGCCTTCCATATACTATTTCAAAGGGACTTAAACTTGCCTTATGAAAAGTGTTTCGAAGCCTTATTAATGCAGTGGGTAGTAAATTCACCCATGGACGACAAGTTTATTGAGGGAGTTTATTGAAGCATCTTTTAAGGAGGACATCGGCTCTTTTATGCATCTTTTTTCTGCCTCACAAAAGTCTGAGGATGACATTCCAGTAAGATCTTGCAAAGATTAGTGAGCTACCAAGGACGTTGGATGGTGGAATATCTTACAATCAATTAAAGGCAAGAGAGAAAATACATAAAGAGCCCAAACTCTTCCTGCAGTAACTCTTATCAGCGTGGGTTTATATTATGTGATGAACAATGGTATTCTCTGTCGCTAGACAGTCTGAGGAACCATTCACCATTTGCCTGTCTTTGAAGGCACAGTGGCTGTACCCCTTGAGCACTTGTTATGCTCCTTTTCCTTGTCACAGAGTTGGGTGGCCAGCCTGACCCAGAACAAGGGTCTTGGAACACAAACGCAATAAAACTGCTTGGATGTGAACTAAGGGAACACTTACCCATTCTCAGAGCCAGCTCTCAACCAGTGTAGACAGCACACGACTATTTGTTAATATAATTTACACTACAGTGAGTAAGAAAAAGCGAGAGGGCTGAGGGGATGGTTCAGTGGTTAAGGTGCTTGCCTACAAAGCCTAATGACCCCGTTCCCACATAAAGCCAGATGCACAAGGTGGCGCATGCATCTAGAGTGCCCTGGCATGCCCATTCTCCTTCTCTCCCCCCCCCCCTTGTAAACTAATAAAAACATTTTTTAAAGTGAGAGAAAACATACAGACAGTGAAAAATCTCATGTTAACCTGTAATTTCAGTCTTGAACATAAAAGGTATTTGTTATTCTGAAGAACTAAACAGAGATGGAAAACAGAGCTGGGCTTGGTGGTGCATGCCTTTAATCCCAGCATTCGGGAAGCAGAGATAGGAGGATCGCCGTGAGTTCGAGGCCATCCTGAGACTCCATAGTGAATTCCAGGTCAGCCTGGGCCAGACTGAAACCCTACCTCAAAAAACCAAAAAATAAAAATGAAAAAGATGGAAAATGGTTACTTTTTAAGCTTGTAATTCCATCTTACAGTTTGTAAGACAGCCAAGCAGTAGAGTAAGATTAAATGTGTTTGTTTGTTTTAGACTTTGGGGATCAAAGGTGCTTTGATTTGTCAGGATGCATTCTAGAGGCATACATGTGGCTGTGGAAAGAGAAGGGAGGTGACAAGAGACATCTCTCTTAGTCCCTGCCCTCGATCATCCTTTGGAACATCCCCACAAGCCGGATCAATTCAAACATCCCTGCCAATAATCAGTAACCGAGGAAGAAAATTCTAACTGGAGCCTCCAGGCTCACTGGTGCTTGACATCGCTCTCCTTTGCCCTGAAACATCCTTTGTCATTGTCGAAGCCAGTACCCTATGATTTATCTGCCTGGGATACCTCACATAATATTTGGCCACAGAATAACTATGATGCCTCAAGAGATGATTATTAAACTCAGGGAGAAATAGCTCATCTCAAAACTACTCACTCAAAGGAGAGAAAAAAAAGTTAAATTGGTAGGAATATTCCAGATTTCCTAGGAGAATACCTTTTGCTCTCAAATGTGGCCCCAGGTAAAGGAGATGAAATACTGAATGGACAGTATGTTACCTTACCTGTGCTTTTGACCCTGTGGAGCTGCAAAGTGACAAGGTGTATTGGAGTTACTTGCGTCTAACTTGGAATCCTCGTATATTTCTTTGCATCCCCCCCCACAAAGCTGCTGAACCCCCAAACTGCTTTGGTATTCATACCGGGTGTTACAGTCAGGTTCACATTGCTGGCAGAAATCACCTGACCAAGAGCAGCTTTGGAGGGGGAGAGTTTTATTTTGGCTTACAGGCACGAGGGAAGCTCCATAATGGCAGGGAAAATGATGGCGTGAACAGAGGGTGGACATCACCCCCTGGCCAACATAAGGTGGACAATAGCAACAGGAGAGTATGCCAAACACTGGCAAGAGGAAGCTGACTATAACACCCATAAGCCCGCCCCCAACAATACACTGCCTCCAGTAGGTGTTAATTCCCAAATCTCCATCAGCTGGGAGCCTAGTATTGAGAACACCTAAGTTTATGAGGGACGCCTGAATCAAACCGCCACAGCAGGTATCTTGTTGACTTGCTTACTGAGAGTTTGTTGCCACCATGTGTTCTATTTTTCTCTTTTCTAAATTGGTACCTATGTCCTATTGACCGCTCTCAGTCTAAGGACTTCTCTCAGCTGTAGTGCCTGTTGTCAGTTTATCTAGTGCTTAGCATTTACTGTGTTTCTTAAGGACTTCTTTCCCATTTTGGACCTGTTGTCATTGTTTTTATTTCACTAGAAGAATCTACGTGTAGCTCTCATCTTTCACAAATGTTAGGCAACTCACATTGACCTTCTGTGACATATGTAAGCACTCTACTTTTATCCTAATTTTTCTTTTTTTTGAGAAAATTTTTATTTATATATTTATCTGTGAAAGAGATACAGACAGAGAAAAAAGAGGCAGATAGACAGAGAGTGAGAGAGAGATTGAGTATGGATATGCCAGGGCCTCTAGCTACTGCAAATGAACTCCAGACACACGTGCCACTTTGTGCATCTGATTTTACGTGGGTACTGGGGAATCAAACCAAGGCTATTAGGCCCTGCTGAAAGAGGAGGGGTGGATCTCGAGTCCAGCCCTAAGGAGATATTCAGAGACGGCTTCTGTTTGCTATTGCTGGCTGTTCTCTCTCTGCTATGGACATATGATGTAGTAAGCCAGCTTCTGCCATGATAAAGCTTCCCCCAGAATCTGTAAGCCTGAAACAAACCTCCTCCCATAAGGTAACTGCGACAAGGGGGCAGGAAGAATGTAAGAGCCGCAATGTGGGAAAGAGTGTTTTGGGGCAGTGTCCTCCAGTCATGAACTGGCTGGTGCTCCTATAGCCTCACAGTGAATGTCATTACCTCACAAGATGTCCCCTCAGCATTTCGACATAGAGAACAGAGGAGGACAACAAAGGATGAGACACCAAGACAGGAGAAAGACTACTTGGAAAGAGGAGGGAGCTTAGTATAATAGGGATGGAAAAGAGTGGCAAAAGAGGGTAATGGAATGAGTAATATGAGCAAATTACATATGTTCATGTACCACAATTCTCAATTTAAAGAAAGAAAGGAAACAGGTTCAGAGAGGACCTGGGTGAGACTTCTCAGCCAGCGTAGTATATATGCTGGGACCTGTCCCTTAGTGGTTGAATATAATTTAATGATTTCATTGTGAAAACAGATTTGTTTAGAAATACTTATTAATCTGGATAGCAGAAATTAAGTTAAAAGAAAATGAGATGATAGGAGATGATGGACCCATAGAATGCAGAGACCAAGAGTAGCTTCAAGCATGGCTGGGCTCTGATGCTCAAGGTCACCAGGAATCTGTCTTTCATCAACTTTCAGCTTGGATTCATTCCTTCTCTGTTGATTTTATTCTCACATTCTTCCCACATGGTTGCTTGCAGGTCTAAACTCACACCTTACTCAAGATCACATCTAACCCAAGTTCACATCCTACCGAAACTTACATCAGACCCGGTGGGAAAGTGGGTACCTTTCCTATCATTCCAACAAAATGTCTCAGGTTTAAGTTTCACTGACTGAACTGGGTCTGAACCAATTGTCAAGGAACCCAGTGCAAAAGCAAGAAGAGGAAGAGATCAGGTTCACATTACCGACATGAGCAAAAGGTGGGTGAAGGAGAATCCAGGTGCTGTTATCAGGAGAAGGGCACAATAGATAGGTGACAATGACAGTGTCATAATGAGCACTTATCAGGGTGTTGTGGACAGCTCCACGTGGCTGGGATGAACACCTGAAACCAGGCACAGTTTAGGGGAGGAAGGGGTTTATTTCAGGCTTACAGATCCACCGGGGGTTGGGGAGGACATTCCATTGGTGGCTGAAGAAGCTGCTTATAATAACACCCAAGCAGAGAGAAACAATCAAACAGCCTGTGAAAAATGAAAGCAGCAAGCACCAATGGGCAGCAAGCAGCAAAGACCCCGGTAGTTCTCAGACCTCTCTGCGTACCTTTGGGCTGGAAATCAGATCCACCTCCAAACACATCTTAGAGCTAGACCCCGAGATTGGCCTCCAGTGACACCTCCTCCAGCCAGGTAGCTGGAGACACAAGTTACAAGCTTTAATAAAGCATCTGAGTCTATGAAGGTCATTCATTCAAACTACCACACTGGGTGATAGACACCCACCTAATGTGAGCTTTCCTAGAGCCCAGGGCGAACAACAGTTAACATCTCCAAGTGTTCTGGCTGGGGGCGGGCAGGGGAATGAGCCATTGGACTATGAATGGACTTGAAGACTATAAACCTTACTAGCATCTTTGCACATGTATGATAGAATCATACAGGGTGGGAATTCCTCTGGGATTGGCATTGATAAATAAAGAAGGGAAGTGCTGTGTGCCCTAGACTTAACTACAGTTCAGTATGCATGTCAAAATGCCTTGGTGTTGCAGTCACCTTCTCATTGCTGGCACAAAACACCCGGCCAAAGGCAGGTCGTGGGAGGAAAGGGTTTATTTTTGGCTTACAGACTTGAGGGGAAGCTCCCCATGACAGCAGGGGAAAGGATGGCATGAGCGTGGACATCACCTCTGCCACAGCACAGGGCAAAGAGCAGCAGGAGAGTAAGCCAAGCTAACACTGGCAAGCTACAGCTAAAAATCCTCAGTGTCCACCCCCAGCGACACACCTCCTCCAGCAAGGGTCCACCTCCCAAATTGCCATCAGCTGGCGACCAAGTACTCAGAACACATGAGTTTATGGGGGACATCTAATCCAAACCACCACATTCCACCCTGGACTCCATAAATTGGTGACTTTCCATGATGTAAAAATGCAATGCATTCAGTCCAGTTTTTCAAATTTTTTTTTATTGACAACTTGTGTACTTATAGACAATAAACAATGATAATTCCCTCTCCCACTTTTCCCCTTCACAACTCTGTTCTCCATCATATCCCCTCCCTCTCTCCATTAGTCTCTCTTTTATTTTGAAGTCATCATCTTTTTCTCCTATTATGAGGGTCTTGTGAAGGTATTGCTAGGCACTGTGAGGTCATGGATATTGAGGCCAATTTCTGTCTGGAGAGTTGCATTTTCAGGAGTTGTACCCTTCCTTTGGCTCTTACATTCTTTCCATCACCTCTTCCACAATGGACCCTGAGCCTTAGAGGGTGAGATAGAGATGTTTCAGTGCTGAGCACTCCTCCATCACTTCTTCTCAGCTCTATGTTGCCTTTTGGATCATCCCAGTGGTCACTGCCATCTGGAAAGAGAAGCTTCTCTAACAAAAAGTGAGAGTAGCATTAATATATGAATATGAACATTAAGTGTAGTGCTTTTAGGGCAGTTTGGTGACAATAATATATTCATTTAGCCAGACAAGAGCAGGCTTTATACCCCTAAGGCTCATGACCTCCCCTGCCATAGGCTTTTGATTAGGTTGTCAGTACCAGGCATGTGTTACCTCCCATAGAGCTGTCCTCCAGTCCAATTAGAAAGCAGTTGGTTACCTCTAGTGCAGACATGCCACTATTGCATCTGTTCAGTCATTTGGCCTGTCTGGCCAAACTTGAGGCTTCCAGTGTCCACTGTTTTCACCACTGATGACTTCTGTCTCCCATAGGGCTGCACACAGTGCAGTTTTTTCCAGCTTTCAGTTGGCTGGTCTATAGGGAGAATGTTTATAGCTCAGTACCAGCTTGATTTCTCAGTGATCTTGCCACCCAGACATGCGAAGTCTTCAGCAATAGGGTCTTACCATATGTTACTTGTGGGAAACCAAGGACCTTGGCAATAGCCTGTAATGTTTTAGAGGCAACAGGGACCTCCCTAGTCAACAACTCACTGGAAGGTATCCAATCACTGGCACTGAAATTTTTCTAGTAGCAATCTATGGCTTCTGGATGTGCCATTATCCAAAAAAGTAGGCTTTCATATGTCTTATTCAGAATATCTTGAGTTTTGATTGACCCTCCCCCTACCCTTCTCATACTCAATCTCTTCCCCTGGCCTCACTTAGTCCATTCCACTCCCTGTAATCTGTTCTTCTACTTACATATATACAATATCATCACCTAAAGTCCTTCCCTCTCCTCCCTCCCTAACAGCCCTTTTATAGCTTGCTAGCCTCTGCTATCGATTTTTTGGTTCCAGCTCACACACAAGTCTAAACATTTGTATCTTGGATCTACATATGAGAGAGAACATGCAACATTTGGCTTTCTGGGCCTGGGTTACCTCACATAGTATAATCCTTTCCATATCCATCCATTTCTCTGCAAATTTCATAATTTCAGTTTTCTTTACCACTGAATAGAACTGCACTGTGTAAATGTATCACATCTTTATTATCTATTCACCTGCTGAGGGACATCTAGGCTGGTTCCATTTCCTAGGTATTGTGAATAGAGCAGCAATAAACGTCGTTGTGCAAGTATCTCTATGGTAGTGAGAAGAGTCATTAGGATATATGCCTAGGAGTGCTATAGCTGGATCATATGGTAAATCTACTTTTAGCTGTCTCAAGAACATCCACACTGATTTCCACAGTGGCTGTACCAGACTACATTCCCACCATGTCCTTGCCAACATTTGTTTTCTTGATGATAGCCATTCTTACAGGGGTGAGATGGAATCTCAAAGTAGTTTTAATTTGCATTTTTCTGATGGCTATGGTTGTAGAACACTTTTTAGATGTTTATATGCCATCTGTATTTCTTACATTGAGAACTCTCTATTTAGTTCCATAGACCATTTTTTAATTGGGCTGTTTGATTTCTTATTGTTTTATTTTTTAAGTTCTTTGTATATTCTGGATATTAATCCTCTGTCAGATGTATAGCTGGCAAAGAGTTTCTCCCATTCTGTAAGTTGTCTCTTTGCTCTATTCATAGTGTCTTTTGTTGTACAAAAGCTTTGTAATTTCATGAGATCCCAGTGGTTGATTAGTAGTTTTATTTCCTGAGCAACTGGGGTTATATTCAGAAAGTCATTGCCTATGCCAATATGTTGAAGGGTTCCCCTACCTTTTCCTCTAGCAGTTTCATAGTTTCAGGTCTGATATTAAGGTCCCTGATCCATTTGAACTTGATTATTGTGCATGGAGAAAGCTTTAAAAGTCTCCATAGTTTTTTTTTTTTTCTTTTCAATCCTAATACTGTTCAAACATCCTGATAGTCGAAAGTCTCTTAACTGCAGGCTGTAAAACCAAAAAAAAAACATAATGGCACAGAATAAACATTCATATTGCAAAGGAAGGCACTGGGAATAGCAAGGAAAGATTGAACCAAAATATAAAACAAACAGGCCAAACAAATCCTGTAGCTTCAAGCCTGACATCTCTAACCAGTGGCAAATTCTATGGGTTTCCAATTCTGTCCCTCCAGCTGGGCTGCTCACAGCCCATGGAACAATCTATCCCAAGCTGACAGCTCTCCTTGGCAGCTGTTCCATAGCCCTGATTGGAGTCTCCACTGCAAACCATGGTTCAGCGTCATGGCTCCATCAGGCCTCCACACAGGGACTTCCAACAACTTCTTTCACAATGACCATGGACATTTCCAAAAAAAATAATAAATAACTAAAACCACATTTCCAGTCCAATGACCCTCACTATCTTGCATTTGTTATACTCTATAGTACCAGGTGGGCTATCAACTTGTTAGTCCAGGGGAATATAAAGCCAACTTTGAAGAGTAGGATACTCCATCAGCATTTCAGCCCCTTTCTTTCAAAAAGAGTCTGCATTCTTTCTGCTGTCCCAATGCAAGACAGTTGGCCGTATCTCAGTGCTTATAAATCTCTCAAATAACTACAGATGAATGGGTCCTGTCTCCAGCCGGAAACTTTCATTTCTTTCTGTGCCATAGCCTTCTGCTCACACCAGTCCATTTCTATGCAACACAATCCTGCACAATGTTTCAAGACATGGGAAGAGGCAGTAAGCCTCTAGCCTCTAGCCCAGTCTAGGCAAAGCTTTTTCCTCCCCTCATAAGCCAAACCTATACAGTCCTTAGTTCTTTCTACACTTAGGTCTTTCAACTCTGACAAGAATAATCCATCAAACTCTGTCTTTAGTACTGCAAGGTGTCTGTTAGGCCAAGGTTTCAAATCCTTCCACATTCCTTCTGAAATTAGTTCCAAAAGGCCTAAAGCCACACAGTCAAGTTTCTATCAATAATAACCCCATTTCTTGGTACCATTTTCTGTTGTAGTTACCTTTTGGTTACTGGGACAAATCTCTTGACCAAAAAGCAGCTGATAGGAGGAAAGATGTTTATTTTAGTTTACAGTCTCAAGGGGAAGCTCCATGATGCCAGGGAAAGCATGGCATGATCAGAGGCTGGACATCCTCTCTACCATGGCAGGTGGAAAATAGTAGCATGATAGTGACCTGAACACTGGCAAGGAGAAACTGGCTGTAACACCCATAAGACCACTCTCAATAACACACCTCCTCTAGCAAGGCTCCACTTCCCAAATTTCAATCAGCTGGAGACTAAGCATTTAGAACATATGAATTTATGGGAGATACCTAATTCAAACCACCACACTTAACTAACCTTTTATTAAAAAAAAAAATAGAAGGCAAGAAATTCCATGTGGTACAGAAGAAAGAAATGAAAAGGGTGAAAAAGGCAAATTGAAACAAAATAAAAAAAGATAGGTGGAGAAATTTAGGAAAGGTGGGAAAAATATAAAATATAAAAAAGATAGGGACTGAAGATATGGCATAGTGATTAAGGCATTTGCCTGTGAAGCTTAAGGATCCAGGTTTAATTGTCCAGTGCCCATGTAAGCCAGATGCACAAGGTGACACATGCATCTGGAGTTTGTTTGCAGTGGCTAGAGGCCCTAGCATACCCATTCTCACTCTCTCTCTCTCTCTCTCTCTCTCTCTCTCTCTCTGTGTGTGTGTGTGTGTGTGTGTGTGTGTGTGTGTGTGTATGCGTGAGTCCCTCTATCTCTGTCCAATAAATAAATGAATATTTTTTAAAAGATGGAAGAAACAAATGGAAATGTGTTGCTAACTTCATTGTCTATAAATGTAATAATTTAAGCAGTTAAGAAATATGAAGAGCAAACATGGTGGTACACTTCTATAATACCAGCAGTTGGGAGGCTGAATCAGGAAGGACCTACCTGCACCACATAGGCAGAGCCTGTCTCAAAGAAAAGGAATGGTGCTGGGGAGATGGGTCATTGAATAAAATGCTTGCCACACAAGCTGGAGGACCTGAGTTTAGATCCCCAGCACACACATAAAGGTCAGCGGTAGCAGATGACCTATAACCCTGAGGCTGGTGAGGCAGAAACAGGACGATGAATCCCTGGAGCTTACTGGCAAGCTAGTCTAGCTGGATCAATGAGTGTTGGATTTAGTGAGAGATCTTGTCTCAAAAATAAGGCATCCGGTTAATCCCAGCACTCAGGAGGCAGAGGTAGCAGGATCACTGTGAGTTCGAGGCCACCCTGAGACTACATAGTGAATTCCAGGTCAGCCTGGGCTAGAGTGAGACCCTACCTCAAAAAAAAAGAAAAAAAGTCAGAAATCCAGGCATGGTGGCGCACACCTTTAATCCCAGCACTCAGAAGGCAGAGGTAGGAGTATTGCTGTGAGTTCGAGGCCACACTGAGACTACAGAGTGAATTCTAGGTCAGCCTGGGCTAGAGTGAGACCCTACCTTGGAAAAAAATAATAAAGCAGAGAACACTTGAGGAAAACACCTGATTGTCAATCTCTGGCCCCCACACATATGTACGCACACACCTACTTGCACACATGTGCATGAATAGAAACAATGATTCCTTTCACAGGTTTAAGGAAACTAGATGTTGGTGAAGATGTAATAGCTGCCCTGCTGATAGGAACACAATTGGTACAGCACCTTTGGAAGGCAATTTGGCCAAAGCTACATACATCCACACTCATGACTCAGCAATACAACTCCCAGAATTGACCCTTAGGAAGCTCTTAAGTGTATGTACCAGAAATAGGTTCAGGATGTCCCGAGCAGCAATTTTTGTTGTAATGGTAAAAATTTCAGCACAACTCTGATTACATAAATAAGTAGATAAATTAATCTCCATTCACATAATGGATTAGTTTTTTTAAAAAAGTATTTAGGCTGCAGAGATGGCTTAGCAATTAAGGCGCTTGCCTACAAAGCCAAAGAACTCAGGTTTGATTCCCAGGACCCACATAAGCCAGGTGCACAAGGTGGCACATGCATCTGGAGTTCATTTGCAATGGCTAGAGACCCTGGCATGCCCATTCTCTCTTTCTCTCTTTCTCTCTTTCTCTCTTTCTCTCTTTCTCTCTCTCTCTTCCTCTCTCTCTCTCTCCCTCTGCCTCTATCTCTCTCTCAAATAAATAAATAAATAAATTTTTTAAAATTAGTTAAGCCAAGTATAGTGGTACATGCCTTTAATCCCAGTACTTAGGAGGCAGAGGTAGGAGGATTACTGTGAGTTCAAGGCCAGCCTAGAACTACAGAGTGAGTTCCAGATGAGCCTGGGCTAAAGAGATCCTTCCTGGAAAAAAAAAAAATTATTTATTTGCAAGGAGAGAGAGTGTGTGTGTGTGCCAGGGCCTCTTGCCAGTGCAAATGAACTGCAGAAACATGTACTAGTTTGTTCATTTGGCTTTACCTGGGCTGTCAGGTTTTGCAAGTAAGTGCTTTAACCACTGAGCAATCTCCCTGGTTCAGTAGTAGTAGCACTTCATTGTATTTTATTGTTTTGGAAATGGATTACTTCACAGCAGAGAAAGCTGGCTACAAATTCATTAATCGAGATGGTTTAGTCAAGCAGAACATAAAGTCAACTTTAGGAAAAAAAAAACTCATAAAATGTGATCACACTGATTATAAATACATAAATCTATAAAATACAGGCAGAATACAATGAATTGAGTAGGAAAACAGAAATATTTGCTAAACTAAGCCATGTGCTGGTAAAGTTTAGTTTCTCAATCAGAGAGGTGATTACCCCAGTATTTTTTTTTAATGCTCTTTAAAACAAGATATATTTGCTTGAAATAAGAAGGGTATTACCTGAGGTGATAACTTAGTCCCTTAGAGGACTGAAGGTAGTTATTTCCCAGCCTCAAGGTAGCTTTTCATTGGAAATTTCCCTAAATTTCAGTTAGAGGTTTTTTTTTTTTCAGAACCATCTGGAATGTTATTCCAAGGGCAGATACCTGCCAGCCTTCTTGGTCAAATATGTACACTGCTCACATGGGGAAGGGTGTTGGGAGCCTCTGAAATGCTAGATGCATGACCTTGAGGTCCAGATGAAGGTGGGTGTGCTGAGAAGCAAGGCAGTCAGCTCACAGGGATGGCTGCGGCCACTTCAGAGCTCCGCAGTGGCTCGGCTGGAATGTGCCCAGCATTGAAGGAAGCTGAGGATTAGTTGTGTCCTTGTCCACAAAGCTTTGAAAAGGCAGACTGTAGAAAAGCCCTGTGTGCTTCCCTCTCTCCCTGGGGAAGATAGAGCAGTGAGCTGGGTTTCCTGTAGCCTCTGTTCACAGCTGTTTTGAACACAAGGCAGCATAACTTTTATGCAGTCTCTCCTGACCTTCCTTGAGGCACGCAAGGCATGCTGTAGATGCCCAGGAATCATTTCATTAAGATTCTGAAACAGGAGCTAAGGGTGGGGCACAATGGGAAAGTGTTTGCCTAGTATGCACCAGGCAGCCCTGGCATTGAAAAAAAAAAAAAAGAAAAGAAAAAGACTCAGAAATAGCAAACATTATTTGAGCTCCTATCCTATTATGTAAGGCATACATTTATATGTATTTATTATGCTGAATTCTTTTCAGAGTTGGAGGCTGGCTATGTGTAGCTCCGCTTGAGATTCAGAGGCACTAAGTAGCCTGACCAAGGACACATAGCACATTGGAAGCAGAGTTGGGATTTGAAAGCAAGGCTCCTGAATGCTCTTCTTTGTTGGTTGAAGGAAGAAGTCTCTGCCCATGGGCTGCTCTGGGCAGCAAAGAAAGGCCTCCGGGCCCACCCCACACCATCCTTCCCAGGGGCGAAGTTCAGGAGAAGCAGAGATGCTCATCTCCGGCTCCCTGCACTCTGTTCAGTGCCGGCCCCAGTCCTGACCTATGTTTGTGTCTCCACAGGAAGCCTGCACTGTCCTGCACCAAGTGCTCCGGCAACCTCCTGAGCTGTTGCAAGAGCCTGTGGGGGCTTCAGTTCCTCCAACGAAGCCCTTCAGGGGAGCGCTCAGGAGAGCCACTCTCTGAGGAAAACGTGAGAACGCCATCAGAAGAAACAGTGAGGGCCTGTGAGGCTGTGTAGATCCTGCCTTGGGACGCTAAAGATACTGCTCCTGGTCCCCTGGATTTCACTCCCGGAGCCCCTTGGAACCCAGGTCCTACAGCCGCTAAGAACAAATCTTAGCCTGAGCTTGGGGGGTTCTCTGAACACACACCCGGGCTCTGTGGGCCACACAGGGCAGACCAGCCTGTTCTGTATGTGCTCAACGTTCCAGACAAGTGCTCGGGCCACCTTTGGGCTGAAATCCCTGGGTTCAAAGCTCACGTTGGTGCTGGCCCTAGGAGTCATGAGCAGAGACAGTGGACAAACAGATGTACGCACATGTGTGCATGGATGTGCATTTATAGGGACATGCATATCCTCTGAAGATATTGTTATAAAGCACTGGCTTTTTACTCCCTCGTGAGAGCTGCAGAATGAAGGCCAGGGATGGGAAGGGAAGGGAAGAAAAAGGAAGCGAAGAGAATTGCCTTCCATGAACACCTACTATACACCTACTATACCATGATCTATATAACATGTGCAGAGGGGTAAGCATCTCCCTCCCAACTTTGTAGAGATGGAAACTGAGCTCAGAGAAGTATGGAACCCAACTAAGGCCACCCAGCTAGAAAGCATGTCTGGCATCTTGTAAGGCATTCAAAGAAAAAAGAAAGAAGGAAAGAAAAAAAGAAAGAAAGAAAGAAAGAAAGAAAGAAAAGCTGGGGAGGTGGAGACAAGTGGATCTCCAGGAATGACAGGTTAACCATTCTAGCCTACTGAGCAAGTTCCAGGCCAGTGAGAGACCCCATTTCAAAGAGGTTGATGTAGGACTGGGTGTGGTGGTACACGCCTTTAATCCTGGCACTCAGGAGACGGAGGTAGGAGGATTACTGTGAGTTCGAGGCCAGCTTGGGTTAGAGCGAGACTCTACCTCAGAAAAACAAAACGTGTAACTTGAGGAATGATACCCAAGGTTATCTTCTGGCTTTTACACACATGTACACACATGTGCACATGCACACACAATAATAAAATGTTGGGTGGGTGGAAGGATGGATGAATGGGTGCATGGATGGATGGAAGGAGGGGTGGATGGAGAGGAAGATGGAACTCACACCTATGATCTTGAAAGCACACCACATTGCCACTCAGAAGAAAGTCAAGATAGTTCTCTGACTCAGCCTACCCTCCTCTAGCAAAGCCAGACCTCCGGAGAGCCTTTCATGCTAACACATAGCCCTTTGCTGGTGTTTGTCATCAACAAGAAGTGGTGGTCTGCAGATTTGTTGGGGAGAGTGCATCTGTTGGACCCCAGGGAAGGGCAGATGCGGTTAGGGAAATGCACAAGTTACAAATGGGGGGCTGGGTCTGCTCCCTCTGCTGGCTGCGTAATCCTTAAGCACCTCACCTGACTCTTCTGAGTTCTCTTTACTCCTCCCTGTGAGTAAGCTCCCTTTTCTTATTTATAGACTTTCGGAAGAGACCCAAGATGATGGTGTTGGTGTGAGCCCCAGAGAGATGAGTGTCCCTGTACTTCTCTTCCAGAGGCCTTCTCATTGTATCACTCTTTCTCAACCACTGCCCCCCTTGGAACCCATTGTTCCCTTAGCTTCCAGGACCCTCTCCTGTCCTCTACTTCACCCTCAACTTTTCTTTCTTTCTTTTTTTAATTTTTGAGAGAGAGAGAGAGAGAGAGAGAGAGAGAGAGAGAGTGGGCACACCAGGATCTTTCAGCTGCTGTGAACAAACTTCAGATGCGTGCGCCCCCTTGTGTGCATGGGCGGCATTGCACACTTGGGTCACTGCATCTGGCCATGTGGGTCCTGTAGATTCGAACATGCATTCTTGGGCTTCGCAAGCTAGCTCCTTAACCGCTAAGCCATCTCTCCAGCCCCACCCTTAACTTTTCAATTCTCTTTGAAACGCATTATCCTCTCTACAGCCCAGGGCTCAGTCCTGAGCTTTCTCTTCTATTACAGCTCTTCCTCTAGGACCCCATCTGCCTCCACGACTTCAGCTATGAGACACACGAGATTACTTATAGGTTAATAACTACAAGCAAGGTTTCAAGGGGTGGCAGGCCCACCCACCACTACTTCACCTCCACCTGGATATTTCAAAGGTACCTCATCTTAACATGTCTACACATACATGCTCCAAACATCACCTTACCCGTGCCTCTCCTAGGGTCTCCCTTCTCAGGCAAAATTTGCTCCACCCTTACCTTCAAAAGCAAAAAGTCAACCAGGCATGGTAGTGCACACCTTTAACCTCAGTACTCGGGAGGCAGAGATAGGAGGATTGCTATGAGTTTGAAGCCAGTCTGAGACTGCATAGTGAATCCCCAGTCACTTCATAGTGAATTCCTGAGCTAGAGTGAGACCTTACCTAAAAAAAAAAAAAAAGCAGAAGGTCAACCTTGGTCCCTCCCTTTGCCTTGCTTGTGTACCCTCTAAGAGATTTGACCAACCTGTGGCCTGTGGGCTACATATGACAGAGGATAGCTATGAATGTAGCCCAATATAAAATCATATACTTAATCATAGACACGATTTTGACATACATTATGAGAGAGAACGAGGCATAGATGATAGATAGATAGATAGATAGATAGATAGATAGATAGATAGATAGATAGATAGAGAATAGACTCACCACGACCTCCAGCTGCTGCAAACAAACTCCAGATGCATGTACCACCTTGTACAGCTGGCTTACATGAGTACTGGGGAATCGAACCTAGGTCCTTTGGATTTGCAGGCAAGCACCTTAACTTCTAGGCCATCTCTCCAGCCCATTGGGGCATTTGTTTTGTAACTCGATTGCGTGGTTTTTGAGTGTGAAGTTTGTAGCTGATAATGCTGTGTCCTATCGAAAGGTTGGGCAGCCCTGCTCTAGCCTCAGTCCATATACCCACCATCCAGCTGATTCACTCCACCTACCCTAATATCAACTTGATCCAGTGCCATGGTCTCTATCAGGACAAGTGGAACAAATTCCTACACCTATGCACAACGCATCCTGTACATAGTCTAAAACCATCTTCAGGATGGTCTACAGGCCCTCCATAATCATACCCTACGTGACCCTCGAGCCTCCCCTCGCACCGTCCTCCCCTCGTCTATACTCCAGTTCTGTTTGCTTTTTTTCATTGTTCATTTTCATCTCACTCTGCTACTTCCAGCAACCAGGGTGTGCATAGTGTTGTTTCCATGATGAAACAATTAATTACCTTTGCTCCTTTGACTCCATGAGATCTCAGCTAAAATATCACTTATTTGAGAAAGTCTTCCTTGTCCCTCCTAATTATCCTATGTCAGGCCCCTGCTATTTACACCTTAGGCCATTGTCACAGTTGTAATACTATAGTCACTCGTGTGGCATGCCCACTAGGGGGCGCAAGTCTGGAGTGCGATTTCAGTGGCTGAGGCCCTGGTGCACCAATTCTTTCTCTTTCTGTCTCTCTGTCTTTCTCTCTCTCTCTCTGTCTCTGTCTCGCAAAAAAAAAAAAAAAAAAAAAAAAGAAGAAGAAGAAGAAGAAAGGTTATCTATCCCCATACACGTGAGTTGCTTCTGTTGACCGGTGTCTAACTCCTATCTCCTAGAAGAGGGTTCTCCATGTTGTTGGGGCCTAAAGAAAAGTTGTCAAGATGATGGGTAGAGAAAGCCTACACTTCATTCAACTAGCCTATCAATAAACCTGAAGGCATCATTTGGTCTGATGGCCCCCCCTAGAATCCCTGGAATTCCCTCTTTGGAAGTTTTCTCAGGAGGTGCTGTAGTTACTTTTGTGTTGCTGGCACACAGAGCACCTGACTACATGCAGTCTGAGGAAGGAAAGAGTTTAGTTTGGCAGCAGAAAGCATGGCATGAGCAGAGGCTGGACATCACCTCTGCACAGTAGGTTAAAAACAGCAGCAGGGGAGTGAGCCGAACTAATACTGACAAACCATCAAGGCCTATCCCCCATCCCCACCTCTAGCAGCACACCTCTTCCAGCAAGGCTCCACCTCCCTAACTGCCATCAGCTGGGAATCAAGCATTCAGAACTGATGAGTTTACGGGGGAACTGCTGACTCAAACCACCCAGGAAGCTAAGGTGGACAGGTGTCTGAGGCATGGCCAACAAACTGGAGGCATGGAACCTCCAGTACAATGGACCTTCCTGATTGCAGAAACAGCCAATCAGTGTTCAAGACCACGGTGGCCTCCTGCCGTGGAGAGGGAGAGGAAGAGGGAGAGGGCTCGCACAAGGCTGCCTACATGCTGCCCTTGTCTTTCTGAAGCACCTAATGGTTGCACAAGTGGGGCACATGCTGCCCGGAGGAGTAACGCCAGCAGTGGGACTTCAAATCCATGTTCTTTGTTATCATCCTGTTCCAATAAAGCTATCAAAACAGACGCTGCCTTGATGTTTTAGCGCTTCGCTTCCTTGCAAGGAAATACTCCCGAAGCTTATCATACAGTGCCTTGATTTAAAGAAGAAAAGTCATGATAAAATTCTGGGATAAAGGCCAAAAATAAAAGTTGCCTTAAAAAGCAAGGAAGTTTCCCAGTAGCTACATTTCATCTTAGAGGATCACATGTGACGCCTTGAAAAGAAAAACCGTCTATCGAGGGGAATTATGGTAAGGCCCTGTTCTGAAATTCTGGGTGGGCATGAATGTCTGGAGAGATACCATTCAATCCATTAGATAATCTGATATCTTCATCTAGAGCTGATTTGTGCAAGATCACAATCTGCTAATCGCCTGGTGAGCCAGGTGTGTGGTAGATACTTGGTGTTTATGAAGTAGGGTATTTCCAAAACTGTCAGAGGCAAACAGCTCCTATTATATAGGAGAAAAAGCCAATCGAGGTAGAATTCTTTTGAGAAGGAAGAAATGGAGCTGGCTAGAGTCAAGAACATCATTACATAACTACAGTATCAGCCTGGGCAGAGACTCCCTGGGATGGGGAGGGAGGAGGTTGTAGAATTCTGAACTTTGGACCCTCTGGAAGAAACCATTAAGACACACCCTGGTGAATTTTTACAAGAGCCAGAGAAAAGATGGTGAGTAATGAATTCAAAGTTTATAGGAACCGCTCTGCTCCAAACAGCTTTTCATATATATCAGGAGAGAAAAGTTGTGTGAAAGGCTTGCAAAGGTGGAGGGAGGAAGTTGAGCGAATATCAGATGTTAGTAGTTCTTCTTACTGGAACAGCTAACTCCTGGGCTATAGCCACTGGTGTGATGAATACTGGGACACTTTATAGGCAATCAGTCTGGGAAGCATAACTTCTGGAACCCGGTTCTGGCAGGTGCATATTCCACCAGTGGAAATTGGATGAGAAGTAAAGACCATTATTGGTAAGCAACCTTCCCCATACACATAGTCCCACAGTGGACCCCTGTGCAGGCTGGCAGCTTGTAGCTGGCTTAGGAACTATACCTCACACTGAAACTAATGGGAAACCTTTGCAAGGTGCTAGGCAAGAGGGTGCTGAAATGATATAACTGGAGCATTCAGAGTCCAGAAGCTTGGAAACAAGATTAGGAAACCTGGGAGCAGTGGAAAAGAACAGGAGGAGGACACAGGACCAGTAGTAACTTTGTTCTTTTCTTTTGAGACAGGGACTCACAATATTATCCAGCCTGGTACACACTCTGTAGCCCAAGCTGAACCTGAGACTCTGGGTCCTCCTGTCATAGCCTCCTCCGTTCTGGGTTATAGGCATGTGCCACCACACCCAGCTTGATAGTAACACTATGAGGGTATACTCACATTAAATCTCCAACTGTGTGCTGGGAACCCAAAACCCAGAGCTCATTTGACTCCATTACCATCTAGAGAGATCAACTTGAACCTAAACATTACAAAGGAATTAGCGAAGGAGACGTGTAGACATGGGGGTGAGGGAGCACCCCAAGAGCAGGAGGCAAGTGCAATACACCAAGGGGGAGGATGTGAAGTTTTAAAGGACAGTCTCTCTGAAACACACAGAACCAGCAATGCTTAAACCTGGGTTGGGCACATGGTGGATGTTAGGGGCTTGCCTAGTACCCAGATCCACAGAACCCATTTAGAACCCCATCTTGGCTGAACTGGATGTAGCAGTTACCTTTTCATTGCTAGGACAAAATACCTCACCAAAAGCAACTCATGGGAGGAAAGGGCTTGTTTCAGCTCGCAGTTCCCAGGGGAAGTCTTATAACGGCAGGGGAAACATGGCTGAGCAGGAAGCTGGCTCGCCTCATCACATAGCAGCAGGAGGAAGCAGCCAGAGTGAGCTAGCTAGTGCACACCTATAAACGTCAAGGCCCGTCCCCAGTGACACACCTCCTCCAGCAAGGCTCCACCTCCCAAAGTCTCCATGAGCTGGAGCTTGAGTTTGAGGCTTAATCCCAAACACATGAGGCTACGGGGGACATTTGACATTCAAACCACCACACTGGATTAGATAGGATGTGCACTTCCACCAATAACAACGAAGACCTTGCAAAGTACCTGGAAGTTCGCATTCACTCAGACAAGTCCATGGTCCTCAGGACAAGCTTTTCAGGAATAGTTTCTCATCCTCTGAAGGAACAGAAGCTCAGCACATTTACACGGCTTTTCCCAGAGCATTCAAGCAATAAACGCTCACCAAGGGCACATATCTCCCACCCAGAATCTCAAGTGTTCCAGCAAAGATTTAGCAGCCCTGTCTGGTGAGCTCCCAGCAGAGCTTATGTCTACCAGCAGCCTCGAGGGATCTATACTTCATTATTTTGGAAGTCATTGCAGATGTCAACACCATGTCCCCAAACCTCCTCACTCAAGGTCCCAGAGCACAATGTGCTTTTCACGCCCTGTGATGCTTCCGAGTTAGCCAGAGCACTAGTCTGGCTACGGCAGGGTGCTCACTCCCCGGGGCTGAGCTAAGACTCTCCTGTGCTCATTAAACCTGGCAGGATTCCCAGAGAAGCAGGGCCTCAAATGACATGCAGTCAGGGTTGTCTGGCTCCCAGATGAACGTGATCACTATTTTCAAGTGACATTTAACTAGCCCTTTCCTGGGCCCAGGCTTGCTCCTCTCCTGGCCATCCCTGTGAGGTAATAGTCAATCCACTTCCCACCAAACGGGGCCAGGACAGATAACAACATAACCAATGCCAGCCCAAGTCAGTGGCGCAGCTGGTGTCTCAGCTCAAATCTGCTTGTCTCCAAAGTCTAGATTTTTTTTTTCTTTCTTCTTTTCATTTGAATGGATTTTTTTTTTGAGGTAGGGTCTCACTCTAGCCCAGGCTAACCTGGAATTCACTGTGTAGTCTCTCAGGGTGGCCTCGAACTCACAGCAATCCTCCTACCTCTGCCTCCCGAGTGCTGGGATTAAAGGCATCTGCCACCGTGCCCGGCTGAGACCGTAAGTGACTATGGAGATACAGTGTCTTCTTACAGTGATAACATCAGAGGGCCGGGGAGATGGCTCAGCAGTTGGAGGCACTTGCAAAACTCCCAACCCAGGCAATTCCCCAGCACCCATGTAAAGCTGGTCCTAAAGTGACACATGCATCTACAAGAGACCCTAGTGCACCCATACACACACACACACACACACACACACACACACAAATTAATTACTAGGGTTCATTTGACCAACAGCCCCCACTCGCATCCTTTTTCCCTAGCAATTCCCCCATAGGAAACTGTGACCTCAGCTTGCTGTACAATGATTGATTCTATTTGATTTGTTCTCCTTTTATCATTAAAGTTACAGTGTCCATAAAGAACTGAATTCAACTATATATCTTCAAGCTTCAAGCATGACAGCAATATAAGGTCTCATTATTTGTAGCCACCAGAACTAATCCCCCAAGTCTCCCCAGCCATGGACCTTTGAGTCACTGGTAATTATTTTGCTATTTAAACAATGATCTGCTGGTTCCCTTGTGCACATGGGCAAGGGGGGGGGATTTTTGTTGAGGGGTGTACTTTTAGCACAATGTACCGACAGCCCCTGACTTAGCATAGTCCTACATGAGATGTTTTCTTTTTTTCTTTATGATGTGAAAATGATCCACATTGAGTAGAATAGTGCTTCAACTTTGAAATTGAATTGAAAACTGGATAGCAGCAATGAGCTGCAGCTCCCAGAAGCGACAGGAACCTGGGGGTGGACAACCAGCATGGCAGTGTGCCTTGTGGCTGACTTAAGGCTGTTCAGTGGATTAGGTGGACTCAGTTATGCGTTATGCTCTTGGCATTTTCAAATTATGATGCGTTATGGAAAATAGCCCCATCTTTTGCGTAGCAAACTTCTCAGAATTGGAATATTCCTTCCTGAGGGGAGGAGGGAGACTCAGGAGTCTCAGAAGGTCTCGTCTCCATTGATCTACATACTCTATAAAGGGTAGACAACTGCTCAGGCCGGGGGAAGACTCTTCCACCAGCCAAGCTGCCTACAGGTTGAGCTGCCTGCAGGTCCTATGGTGAGCTTCAGAGATGCAGCTGGGGCAGGCTCCTCGGTGACACGGCTGCCTTTGAGTCACCCACGCTCCTGCAAGCAAGCCCTCACCCTACCCTGTAAGGAACCCCAATAAATCACTGGTCTACCTAAAGTGGTTGTGAATTGTGCTTTGGTCTATCTATCATCTGTACCCTATCTGGGGTGAATAGATATGTGTTCGCATCTCCCCAGGGAAGAAGTTTCACGTGACGCCGTCTAAGTCCAGGGGAAGAAGTTCATGTGACACCACCCAAGGCAAGGAGGACATTCTGGGAATGGAGGATGTATGTAGCCCTTTTGAAGGCACCATGAACACTAGGTGGCCCTATTGAAGGGTTAATGACTCTCCCTGAAAACCAGAGGGAACTAAAGGGTCAATGGCTGTCTCTAAGACTAGAAAGCCTTGAAGAAACATCAGAGGCATTCAGTCCCAGACAAGCCTGCTAACTCCCCTGATTAATAAACGTTCCTTAACCCAGAAAGCCTTGAAGGAACAGAAACCATCTGGGGCATCCTCCCTAGACAATCTTGCTGAAAAAGCACAAATAACTCCAGTTCCTCATTTACTTCCCTTGGACCTACACCTGGTCTAGTCTGTTTTACTTAGGATCCTCCTTACAAGCTTGGACCCCGGCCCAGCTCAGTGCTTCAGCCTCCACCCTGTGGGAAGGTTGTAGCCCCTCGCTGTGCTTCAATAAACTTGATGAGATCAAGTCTGGTGTTTTCCTTTGCTTTTCTCTTTCACTTTCCTTACACCTATCTGCCCACAGCATCCCCGGTCCACCTGTGACTTTCTTACTACGGCCTGTGGCTTCTCTCATTCCCTGCAAGCTAGAATAGTCATTCTAGAGAGAGCATACTTCCAGGCTAGTAAAGGAAATTTAAGGAAAAGAAATTCGCAGGGGTCTCTTTGGGTTTGCCTAAAGCTTCCCATGAACCTCATCAAGTACTGCCTTCCTCCTGAATCTCTTTAGAGAAAGCCAACCCCGCCCAAAACACAGGCTGCATCAAGTAGTGATGGTCACAGTAGTGCCATGCTATGAACATCCTCAACTCCAGCATGTGATGGCGACACCAATTTAGCTCATAAATCCACAGGGTTGGATAACTTAAGATGGGCTTTGCTCGGATGGTTCAACTTTGCTCCGTGTGTCTCTTGTCCTCTTGTGGGACCGACAGTCCACCCATGTGCTTATGGAAATGGCAGGGATGTGAAAGAGCATGCCCACAAGTGGGGCATTCAGTGATCCACCCATCCACACACACTCCACTCTGCCTAATGATCCAGGCTCAGCTCGTGCCCCTCCCCCCCCCCCTTGCTTCATCCTGCACCCTGTTCAAGGACCCAGGCGTCACAACATATTCCCACTCTCCTGCCAACTCCTCTGCAAAATTTCTTTCCAACCTGTCTTTTCCCTTAGTCATCATTCAAATCTCAGCTTGGGTATCACCTCCATTTCAAAGTTTGTCCCTGTTCCCGTCCCCAAAATAGAGCACCACTTCTCCTGCCCTCTGTTCACCCTTCCATATTCACAAGGACATATCGCACAGACCTCAGCAAACTGGAGTGCCCTACCCCAGTTCCAGACTCAGACACCTTACAGGGACCACCCAAGTTCACCGGCATAGGACAGAAAAGAAAGGCCACACAGGCAATCAATACCCCCTGTTAGTGATTTATGTCTCTGCACTGCCCACTGCCAATATCTTAATATCACCACGGTCTGGGACCCAAAACACTGCTAAGCAGTGAGACGGCCATGTGGGAAGGTAGATCAAAACTTTATAGGAGGGGATATAAACCTAGAGTTCGCATTTGTAAAGCTAGCAGAATAGTATAAAATATATAGTATAAAGTAAATGAAGTGGTAAAGGAAATGGGTGGAGGGAGGAATATGGGAAGATTGGCTGAGAGAAGTAGATGACAAATGATGGAAGACAGATAGATAGATGATGGATAGATAGATAATATCAATGTTTCTGAAAAATACCAATTAAAAAAAAAAACTGTACAACAAAACCAAGTCTTTTCCCAAGCCACATCTGAGCACAGGGCTCACATGTATTGACTTCAGATACATAACTGGTCCTGTTAC
Source organism: Dipus sagitta (assembly GCA_036346955.1). NCBI lineage: Eukaryota > Metazoa > Chordata > Mammalia > Rodentia > Dipodidae > Dipus > Dipus sagitta. The sequence continues at coordinate 41,259,162 of CM070777.1, read as the reverse complement.
ACTGAGAAAGACTGGAGGAGCGGGGGAGGGATGAGATATGCTGAGAAGACTCCTCCATGCTGCTCTGCACTGCAGTACCCTTGCCTCCCATGGGCCCTCTGGGTGTTTTGGAAGGAGTGATGGACCACAGAGGAGAAAAGCCTCACAGACAAGGTGGGTGCTTCTGTCCTCAACAGAGTTTCTCCACAGAGCCAACCATAGAGCCTTCTGACCTTCAGAAAGGGTCTTCCAGGTGCTCTTCCTCCAATCTCCATGGCCAGGGCTCTAGGGGAAGCCTGGTCATGGCTTTCTTGAACTCCTAGTTAACTAGCTCTCTGATCTCCATAGGCATTGGCACGCATTCTCTCAGCCCCTGGTAATCCCTCATCTCCTTTCTGTCTATACATTTTTGCCTCTTCTGGGCATGTGTCACAGCACACATGTGTAATCAGAGAAAAACTGGAGGGCTAAAGAGATGGCTTAGCTGTTAAGGTGCTTGCCTGGGAAGTCTAAGGACCCAGGTTTGATTCCCCAGTATCCACATAAGCCAGATGCACAAAGTGGTACATGTGTCTGGAGTTCGTTTGCAGTGACTGGAGTGGTTGGAGGCCCTGGCATGCCCATTCATATTCTCTCTCTCTCTCTCTCTCTCATAAATAAATAAATAATATATTTTAAAAAAGAATGAAACTGGCATCTTTGGTGCCATCACCTGAAATCAGAAACCCAGAAATGAGTGTCATCATGCTTCTTTACAAATAAATAAGACATCCTCTAAAACTCAAGGTTTAAAAATATTTTTTTTATTTAAGAGAGAAATAGAAAGACTAAGAGAAAGTGTGGGAGGTGGGCAGTATAGAGAAAGAATGGGCATGCCAGGGGCTCCAACCACTGCAAATGAACTCCAGGTGCATAAGCCACCTTACGTATCTGGCTTAAGCCATCTCTCCAGCCCCAAGCCTCATTTTTATGCTTCCCACCAAGTTGTTTGATGTGGATACTGCCTGTGACAGTTAATCTCCATTGTCAACTTGACTGGATCAAAATCAAGTAAGAGATCTTGGATAGATCTGTGAGAGTATTACCAGAAATGATTAACTGAGGGCGGGGGAGTCCTTTTCCACAACGGGCAGCCCTTCCAGCGGCAGCCTATATATAAAGAGGTTGCAGAAAAAAAAAAAGAGTGTCTTTGGCCAGCTACCCTTGCCGCTTGCTGGTGACTGCATGTATCCTGTTGCTGTCATCCTTCACAGACATCAGAACCCAGCTTCTTCAGCCTTCTAACCTGGACCGAAGACCAGTGGCTCTCAGAAATCCTCCAGGCCTTCAGTGCCAGACTGGAACTGCCCAGGCCTTCAGCCTTGTTGACTGAGCAGCTAGCTACCAGGTTCTCACACTCTCTAGCCTGCAGACAGCCACTGCTGGACTGCACAGCCCATGTTTAGTAAGCCAAGCTAATAAATCTCTTTTATAATATATATTCTCCCTATTTGTTCTGTTTATGCCCAGAACCCTGACTAATAAACATCCCAAAGGAAACCTTAAGATATTAAGAATAACCACCAAAAGGGGAGAAACATTTTGCTCGGTATTTGGGGAAATTTTTATTTTTATTTATTTATTTGAGAGAGAGAGAGAGAGAGAGTGATACAGAAATAGGCAGGGAGAGAGAGAGAAAGAATGGGCATGCCAGGGCCCCCAGTCACTGCAAACGAACTCCAGATGCATGCACCCCCTTGTGCATGTGGCTTACGTGGGTCCTGGGGAATCAAACCAGGATGCTTTGGCTTTGCAGGCAAGCACCTTAACCACTAAGCCATCTCTCCAGCCCCCAGGACTTATATATATATATATATTTGCAAGCAGAAAGAGAGATTGAGAATGGGCATGTCAGGGTCCTTAGTCTCTGCAAATGAACTCCAGATACACGCACCACTTTGTGCATTTGGCTTTACATGGGCACTGGAGAATTGAACTCAGGTTGTTTTTGTAGGCAAGTGCTTTAACTACAATTTTCATATATGTACATAATGTATTGTGGTCTTCATCCCCTCCCATTACTTTCTTTTATCCCTCCTTCCCCATCTCCCTACCACTGAACCCCTTCTTCCTTTCAACTAACCCCTCTTATATTTTGATATCTTTTTTTTTTTTTTTTGGCCCTCTTCCAATATCCATGGTGACATGGTGATGGTCTTGTGCAGCTAATGACAGCCACTGTGAGGTCATGAGTGCCACAGCCACTTTGTGCCTGAAAGACAGTACTGCAAAGCACTCCTCCTTGTCCTTTGGCTCTTACATTCTTTCCGCCATCTCTCCTGTAGTGTTGGGAGCTATAAGCCAAACCTCGGCCATGTTGACAGAAACCACCATGTCACGAGTTAAGTTTCTGTTTCCTCGTTCTTGAATCGCTTACTGGAAATCGCAAGACCCACTGTGCTCTGAACACCACACCTGGGACCTTCCCAGAAGAGCTACATGCGGCCTCGCCTTCCAAGTTCCCGGTCCTGCTTACGTGCTATACGACTAGCCTTCCTTCCCCGGAGCTCCCTATATAAACCCTCCTGCACTAATAAAATTCGAGACCTTGATCAGACTCTAGACTTGGTCTCCTTCTTGTGTCTGTTTGCCTTCTTCCATTCAGGTTAACTTCCCCTCGGGCCTCTGTTGAACCCCCGCAGGCCGGGGCACTGTAGTGTTCTCGTGTGTCTACAAAGGTGTGATAGAGATGTCTCCTTCAGTGCTAACCACTCAAGTGTCACTTCTTCTCAGCACTTTAATGTTTTGCGTCTCCCCAGTGGTCACCACCATCTGTAACGATGGTCTGTGCCAGCAGCTCAGACCTGACTTTGAACAGGCTTTGCCATCTGGCTTGTTCCCTGCTGGACAAGTTAAATTAACCACCGCCACATGCTGCCTATACATCTGTATGAGGGAAATAAGCACTCTTTTGTTTTATTCAAGAGAGAGAAAGAGAGAGAGAATTGGCGTGCCAGGGCCTCTTGCCACTGCAATCAAACTCCAGCCACATGTGCCACCTTGTGTGCATGTGTGACCTTGTGCATCTGCTTACGTGGGTTCTGGGGAGTCGAATCTGGGTCCTTAGGCTTCACAAGCAAGCACTTTAACGGCTAAGCCATCTCTCCAGCTCATAAGCACTCTTTTGAGCAAATATTAGGGTCTAGGCACAGCCAGTGGAGAGGGCGCCACCTGCTGGCAGGGCCATTTTATTCATTAGTCACAGTAAGCACAAACTTTTCAGATGTCTACCATATGAGACCTAGAAAGAAAGAAAAATAAATAAATAAGTAAAACTGGAGTCTCCAAAGAAGGAACAGTGGCAATATTTTAAAAAAATTGTTAATGCTTCTTTTTTGTTTGTTTGTTTTTGTTTTTCGAGGTAGGGTCTCACTCTAGCCCAGGCTGACCTGGAATTCACTAGGTAATCTCAGGGTGGCCTCCCACTCACGGCGATCCTCCTACCTCTGCCTCCTGAGTGCTGGGATTAAAGGCGTGTGCCACCACGCCCAGCTTAAATGCTTCTTTAAAAACCTACAAAGTACAGAATTTTGAAATCTAAAGTATAACTTATCAACCATTGCTCAGCTAATTATTTTTAATATGAGATATTCTCAGTGGTCACAACTGTGTGTGTGTGTGTGTGTGTGTGTGTGTGTGGTACTGAAGATTAAACCCAATGCTTCACCCATACTAGACAATTGCTCAAATATTGAACTATGCTCCCAGGCCTGTCACAACATTTGATTTTAGGAATCTCTCAGACACAGGGGAAGGCACGTACTGTGTGTCATTTTTATGGGACGTAAAACCGAAATCAAAAGAGTGATGTACTTGGGGGCATTCCCTTGGTGCAGCGGCGGGCTCTTCCTGCCCTATCTCTCACGATGAGGTCAATTTGGGACGATGAAACCCCTGGCCCATCTGTCACGCCCACTTTGACTTCCTGCAATGTGGCAGGAGAGAGTGGGCACAATTTCTGCACTCCACTGAATCCCTACATCGCCAAGATACTCTGGCACCCTTGTTATTCCTTGCTTGTGCCTCAAGGTAATTGGCGTCTTGAAGATAGGTTTGCTTCTCTGAGCAACAGCAGACCCATCACTCCATCTATACAACCCCCCCCTCCCCACCAACTTAACAGCCATCTAATGGAGTTGGCCTTATTGAATCCTGGCTTTAGGCTCTGAGGACCTAGCAGTCAGAAATGCTTAGCAGTTAAGACAGCTCTCATTTGTTCTGGTTCTGAGCTGTCTCCTGAGAACTCCCTTCACCAGTTAGTATCGTTAATCATTCCAAGGCGCAAGGCTGAGGTCTTGATGGGAATTTCATGTCTTCACACCAGCAAGGTTCCAGCTTGGATCTTAGAAGATCCTAATTTATATTTTGAACATTTAGAACTATCAAGTGGGTTGGCCACAGAAACAAGTGGAGCATAAAAAAAGCATTACCTGTTTCTTGTCAAGAACAGGGAACTCTGAACCATTGCTCAGACACTGTGGTCAGGTCCAGCACATCGTAGTTTACAAAGCCAAGAACCTTTTTTGACCCCAAGATGAAAAGACAGCACAAATATGCAAGCTTCAAGGCTCAGGGCCTTGGCTAAGGAGACTCGCACTCCTTTCTGCACCCCAGAACCCTGAGATCCCAGTTCTGGCTGTGTTGAAGATCCTAAGAGAGCTCTGGCAAACTGTTACTTACTCATTTGCACCCAAGCTTCCCCATCTGAAAAAGAAAATGAGAATGACCATTAGTACAAAGATGGAGAAAATATAAGTGAGACAATGCCTATCTTTACATGCATCCAGCACATAGTTGTAAGCAATTGCTAATAAATATTTACTTTAAAGGCCATATAAGGGCTGGAGAGATGGCTCAACAGTTAAAGGCTTATGCTTGCAAAGCCTAATGGCCCAGGTTTGATTCCCCAGTACACACATAAAACCAGATGCACAGTGCCACATGTGTCTGGAATTCGTTTGAAGTGGCAGGAGGCCCTAGTGTGGCCATTCTCTCTTCTTCTGTCTGTCTCTCCCTCTCTCAGATAAATAAAACTTTTTTTTTTGTTTTGTTTTTTAGAGGTAAGGTTTCACTCTAGTCCAGGCTAACCTGAAATTCACTATGTAGTCTCAGGCTGGCCTCGAAAGTCATAGTGATCCTCTTACCTCTGCCTCCCAAGTGCTGGGATTAAAGGCATGCGCCACCAAGCCCGGCTAATAAAACATTTTTTAAGTCACATAATTTAAGGGCTGGGGAGATGGCTCAGCAGTAGAGCTCTTCCTGCACACGCATGATTTGATGTTGATATTTGGTGAAGCTCTGTTCTATGTAGACATGCTAATTTGAAAGTGTTTACTCCATATCTTATCAACACAGGTTAAATGTCTCCAGCTAATCTGAAATGACTTTCTCAGGTTTTGGATTGAATTGCACATTATCAGTTGTGGTAATATTAATGCTTGCAGAAAATGTTTAAGCATAAACACTGACTGGGTTTGGCTTTGCAAATCTTTTTGTTGTTTAATTCTATATGACCCTTTGTTTTCTTTTGTGTTAAAAAAAAAAAAAAAAAAAGCTGGAAGGGAGGGTGAAAACCCAGTGCATTTTGGGAGGAAGTGCTGACCTGGAGATTAGGACTGTACCTGCCAGGGTGGTTCTCAAGGTTGTTTGAATATTTACCCTGAACTTGAATAGAATGTGACTGAAAGAGTGTCAGGGATTGAAAATCCAATTCATCCTTCTTCAAACCGGTAGTCTTGTGAGACAAAAGAAACATGCTATTAGGGGAAAAATAAAGCTAAACGGTTTGTTTTGCACATTTCTGGGTTAAGACTTCCAGGATTTATTCTTGCTATGATTACTGTGCCACTTACCGTCCTGGCCGGCAGTTTTCAATCACCCACGGGTGAGCACTCTCTCACATTTCATTATTCCCTCTGTTGGGAAGCCCTCTAGCCTAAATCAAATGCAAATATCAAACACCTCCAGGGCTATCCTGGCCTCCTTTGTCCCTGAAGTACAGACATGTGACTCGGACTCTCTCCACTTGCACTGAACTACTGGCATTTAGGAAGGAGCGGGCCCCCCCCGAGCAGAAGCGTGGCTCTCCCTGATGCCAAGATGCGGCCAGGCACAGGCTCTGAGGGCAGCGACAGCTCCCAGCCAGCCTCATTCTGCGCACCCATCTGTGAGCCTTCTAACAGTCCTTTGTTAATTAATCCCTCTCTGCTTAATACCCAGTGCGTCTGTCCTAATGCCGAACATGATGGATTCTAATGGAATGAAGAGGACTGGCTTTCCCTTTGAGGCACGTCTTTCTTACTAAGAAGCCAGGAACCTTGTCCTTCCTTCAGACCTACCAAGTGTTTGACAACAGAGTGAGCCTCAGTGAATGCTAAAAGACAGGGAGGGGCTGGAGAGATGGCTTAGCGGTTAAGGCTGCAAAGCCAAAGGATCCTGGTTCGACTCTCCAAGACCCACGTAAGCCAGATGCACAAAGGGGTGCTCATGTCTGGAGTTTGTTTGCGGTGGCTGGAGGCCCTGGTGCACCCATTCTCTCTCTCTCTCTCTCTCTCTCAAATAAATAAATAAAATATACTTTTTTAATTTTTTTTTAAAGACAGAGAGGGATCAGTCTAAGTACTGGGCTTGGAGCTGGGTTAATAAACCTCAAGTTCTTCCTCCAGTGACACACCTCCTCCAGCAAGGCTCCGCCTCTCAAGTTGTCACCAGCTAGGAATCAAGTATGTGACTTACTCACAAACCCATGAGGCTGTGGGGTGGGGGGAGGACACAACACTTTACACTCAAAGTGCCACACAGTCTCCATCCCCCAACCTCCAGGGAAGAGAAAGAGATTGACGCTTAAGTTGATCATCAGTGGCCAGCGGTGTAATCGATCACGCCTCTGTAATGAAGCCTTCATCAAAACCAAAAGAATGGGGCTTGGAGAGCTTCCACACAGCCGAGTCCACTCAGGCTTCTTGGGGGAGACGCACGCGGATGCTCCAAGCCCCTCTCCCGTCTGCCTGCCCTGTCTGTCTCTCTGTCTGATGCCTCCGGGTATCCTTTATGTCAGTCTTCATAGAAGCCAGTGAACGTGAGTTCCTGAAAGATGTAAAGCGCCATCAGCAAACAATCAAACCCGGGGAGGTGACTATGGAAACCCAATTCATAATTCATCAGTCAGAAGCACAGGCCCCGTGACCTGCGCTCACAATGGGCATCTGAAGTGACGGGTAGTGTCAGGGGGCTGAGCACTCAACCTATAGGGTCTGATGCTAATGGTACAGATTAGGAGTAAGATATCTTTGCTTTTTTCTTTTTCTTTCTTTCTTTTCTTTTTCTTCTTCTGGTATGTGGTTAGCTAGGGACTGGCCCGCTGAAACATGGATGTCACCTTGCCTAGGACCTGTGTCTGATCCAGTCTCATCCAAGATGGTCATAAGCATCAACTCCAGCAACAGCTTCCTGCTTCTGCCTCAGCTTTTCCCTAGGGGCTGGCCCTGCCCGAGTCAGCCTCCTGAGGGATGAGCCAATCAGGTCCCTCCTGTACTCACCTGAGCCTGATGACGAGGCTCGTTCTGATGGGATGTCTGGTTCATAGGATGGACCTGAGTCATGTGTGGGAACCCTCTCGGTCCCATTTGTAAGCTCTTGGCTCCTCTGACCTTCTGGGCCTTTTACCTCTCTTAGCTCGCTCGCTCGCTCTTTCTCTCGCACTTTCCGGCTTTCTGCTCGTATGTGAGCCTCCTTCCCAGAGGTTTTGAGAGAGAAAGAGAGAGAGAGAGACCTTTCACTATGTGAAGGGGGTTTTCTCGGCCTCCCCTCCCTCTTCTGGGAAAGGGAAGAATTTCTTTTGGCTTGGGCTTTCCCGCTTCCCTTCCGTCTGGATCCCAGCTCTTTCTTAAATTAAATCTCATAATTTACCCTTCTCTGAGTTCGTGTTTTCAATTCTTTGATAACTTGGACAAGGACCCAAGTTTGGAGTTCACAGGCCTGGTGCGGGGGGGGGGGGGGTAGGAGGTGGTCTCCTGTGTTCTTATGAAGATCGAATCCCTCCCAGGATTCCAACCCTGCATCACTACCTGCAGGTAGATAGATAGCGCCTGAGTTGAATTAAAGGACCCGTGTCTCACATCTACTGCAAAATTTGCCGCAGAATCTATAGGATCGCTTTCTTGGAGAGAAGAAATCCACACACCTTCTATTGATCCTAGGTCACATTGGGGGAAGCTTGTTTTCTTTTTTTTTTTTTTCTACATGTACCCCATCACCTTGGTCTGTCTGCTGCTACTAGAACTGAATAGCACCGACGGGTCACTCACGAAGAATAGAAGTGACCATGCTGGAGGAAGATGCAAAGCTCAAGAGCAGAGCGCCAGCAGACAGCCAGGGCCTTGGCTGCTAGTTGCATCAGTAATTGTGATTTAAAGGTTCTAATTACCAAGCTGGGCCACAGAAGCTCTCCTCCCTCCTCACCTTGGGTGGGAGAGGAGGACTCTTGCTGTTCCCCAGGACATCCTGTGGTGAGGCAGAGCAAGCCCTCCCCCCCCAACTCCCCTTCCTGGACAGCCATCCAAAACAAGGAGCCCCGTTCCCTCCTTCTTCACCTCATCTAACCCTAATTGTCTCCAGAAGGCCATATCTCCAAGCACCATCAACCCATAAATGTGGGAATTAAGTTTCTAACAACCTTTGCCATGTTCTACTGATTAGCAACGCATTACTTACACTCTAGGAGAGAGGATTATACAAGGGCATAAATAGCAGAAGGTGGGGCTATTACAGAGTCTGCCTGCCTCCCTCCCCTACCCTGGTGGACTTGGTTCCCAACTTTGTATCTACATCATACACAGTATGTGGTCCTCCCAATCACCACAGATCTTCTGCAGTAGACCTGCCCTTTCCTGTGAGGTCCATAAAGCACCTGTCCACCATACCCCAGGTCCCACCTCAACAGCCCCTGTAGGACCCATGTGCTTCCCCCTCAGATCTGTGCTCCCAACCTCCTCCCAACCACTCAGTGCTCCTCAACGTGCCACCTAGCATCCTAGACAGATAAGTAAAGCCCAATTTGGGGCGGTGGGGGGGGGAATCTTCTGTGAAGGACAGAAATTACCACCTCCAGCTTCGATTACCAGCTGAGCTAATTGCGAAAGTAATTGCAATTGAAGGGCCTAATTACTAGGCTGGGCTGGAGAAGTGTTTCCTCCCTCCTGCCTGGTGGGGGTTGTGGGGGGGGGTGAAAGGGGACCTCTTAGGGGTTTCAGACAGGGTCAGAATCCCATCCTGAGCAAACATAGATAAATCAGATTCTTTCCTCACCCAGACAAGACCACTCTAGCCCCGAGGGTGACCTCTCTCCATTTGGATTTCTGCCCAGCCTTGGACTCTTAAACACCTCAATGACCCTCGGGCCTCTGAGAGCTAGGAATTATGGGCTCTTTGGTCTCATTGTGCAGGGCTTGGTCCACTCTCTGGCCCTGTCCTACCCGGTGACTCTACCATGAACACTGTCAATGTGGCGTATGTAGCCCCTGTCTGCCATGTTCCTCCTCACAGAATGCCTCTCCATGCCCCAGTTATCCTGAGGACTGACCCATTCCTGGCACCCAGGCCTGGTGGCCCACTTCACCCAGGACACTCAGCCTGGCTGGGCAGTAGGTGAGCTCAACCCATAGGCAGCTCAGGTGAAGTTCATGTGTAAGTGGAAAAAATGAGGGTCAGCCAAAGGGGATGCCAGAGTCATCCTTCCTCCCTGCCTATAAAGAGCTCCAACTGGGCTGGAGAGATGGCTTAGCGGTTAAGACATTTGCCTGCAAAGCCAAAGTACCTCGGTTCGATTCCCCAAGACCCATGTAAGCCAGATGCACAAGGTGGCGCATGCATCTGGAGTTCGTTTGCAGTGGTTGAAGGCCCTGGCACGCCCAGTTGTCTCCTCCCCCATCTCAAATAAATAAAATAACAAGAAAATGTTGTTTTTTAAAAAGCTCCAGCTGTCAACTCCTCCCACGAGGCCCCACCCATCCAAAATAGCCCTCTGTGGGATGCACCATGGCCAAGTGCAGTCACCTTGGATGCACTTGACATAAGACCTAAGGCCAAGGAATAGTGGGATCCCAGTTCCCCATGATGGGACCTGGAAAAGGGTGGGTGAATTCCAGGCAGGCACAGCCCCCTGTGGTTCCAGGAGCTCGCTGCTTCATGGAAGCCACACAGCTACATGGCCTGACTGAGTCTCCTAAGGTACAGGACTATGACAGGATCTGAGGGTCCCATTAGGAGAACTCTCTGTAGGCACAAACAGGCTGGTTTAATTCATTCTGTTCTCACATCCCAAACCACTGCCCCGATGCCATTCAAAGCCTTCCGTGGGGCCCACCACCCTCAGGATGGAGTCCTTGGCCTTAGCTGGATGCCTTCCATTCTGCTCTCATCATTTTGCTCTCTGAGGTTACCCCCCACAGGGCACCCTGGGGCTCCAACACACCACCCTTCCTAGTGGTTCTGCCTGCTTCACATTCTCATGCATCCTCATCTTTGCCAAACTTGGTGGAGAGAAAGAAATAGAGCAGATCCCACCATCTCCTTCAAAGGCATGCCACCAATAACCTAAAACGTCCCACTAGCCCCTACTTCTTAAATGCACCAGTGGTGTCATGGGCTAGGTGATCAAGCCTTCAACACGTGGACCTTTGGCAAACATTCCCCCCTGTATAAATGATAGCAGCACTCCTGCCTGAGTTCCAGCTCCCATGATGCCCTGAGCTTGCCTTAGGGTGTCTAATCTCCCTGTATACTGGGCATCTATCTGCAGGCCTGGTCTTCTCATGGTACAACATTTCTTCCTGGAAAGTGCAGGTATCTATGTAGACAAATGAATTTCATTGAGAAGTGATTTTCTCATAAGCAAATAAACTCTTGGGAGAGATATACTACATTTCAGCAGGCTGACACTCAGCAGTCCAAAAACAGCATTCAGCCAGGAAGGTCTCCAGCTAACCAGCCTGAAACTGCCAACGCTGCAGGAGTCCAGACAAACGTGTCCACCAGGGGGCAGTGCAGGACCATGAGTACCCATCAGGCTACCACCTGCAAGTAACAGCTCTAAACCGTGCACAAACCCATTCCGCGTGTGGCTCATGAGTTAGAGCTACTCACTTAAACAGAAGAAAGCTTGGGGTCCAGGATCAAACCCCATCTCTACTGTTTCTATCTAGGCTGTGAGAACGTAGGTCAATTCTGTCCTCTCTGAGTCAGGCTTCCCCAACCTGTAAGACGTTTTTGTTTTTGTTTTTGTTTTGCCCTTAGGGGTTTTCTGGAAATAGTAATCTGCCAAATATAGGTTTGTTGTTGATTAATTCATCATCAAACATTCATCCCACTCTCTTATTTCCAATCACATTAACCTAACCAGTTTTAGGGAGAAAATGTTGAGAATGGCCAGCCCCATGCCACAGTTCAGAAAAGCTCCGAGGTTTTGACTGTGTTAACACCTTGAACTTTAGTGAGAAAGACAGCCCGGCAGTTTCTTGATTTTTATCTGTGAGGAAAATGAGAAGACACGGGAGCAAAGCCTTCTGGGGTGCCAGTAGAATTAGCAGTTGGGAGTTTGTCACATGGGAAGCCATGGGCGCAGCAGAGCACGGACGCTGGCTGCAGGGCCCTGGTCCTTGTCTCTCAGCTACCCTCTCCTCCAGGGGGGGCTGCAGAGGAGACTAGAGCCTCTCAGCCGCTCCTGAGCCAGAACACAGTCCGTGCTCAGGAAGCTTGTCATCGCGTGGAAGGCGGCTCTGGGAAAGACTGTTCTTTCCCACTATCTGCTTGGGTTTCTGTCTGCATCATCGGGAAGCACTGGCTGCAAGCCCTGGCTGCTGACTTGAGTAAACTTCATCGATTGGAAAGATGTCAGAAAGCTGAGAAAAATGAGAGGAAGCTGGGAGATTGAATTTAGGAAGTGCCGTAGCAGCCCGGGGAGCAGATGGAGAGAGTACTTCTAATTTCAGCCAGGGTACGGCTTCTGTGATGAATGACCTGCGATGGTCTCTCTATGAATCAAAATCCCTAGAGTCAGGCCACCCTCACTTAGGCTGGCCTGGAGAATGCAGGGCATATCGGTGGGTAACCCCAAGACAATACCATACGCGATGCAGGAGGGTCAAGTTCTACCAGGCAAGGGGACAGAGAGGCTGGGTAGTCCAAGGCCACCCAGGGCTCATGTCACACACAGGAGATTCAGGCTGGGACTCCTACCTCCATCATACCCTTTCTGGTCCCTGAGCTCAGCTCTGTAGTATAAAGCATGGAAAGGCAGAGATAGAGAAGGAACAAGAAAGATTCCTTCTTGGCAGTGTGTAAGAGCTGGCTTAGGAGGCAAGGCTCTTGTAAAATGAAGCAGGATGAACAAATGTGTGTGTGTGTGGACGAGAGCGAGACCTTGTGCTGAAAGACCAAGTCCTGGTGGACCTCGTAGCTTGGCAGCTGCTTGCTGTGCAGCCTCTAGAAGGCCCTTGGCTTCTCTGGTCACAGTTGTATCATCAGTAAAGATTGTTCTGGGCAAGCTTACCTGCCCTCAGCAGGTTTTCTGGCCAGCGATGCTTTACAACTACAAAAAATCTCAACACAGAGGCACTGAGGCCCACCAAGATGCAAAGACTCAGTTGCCATTCACTACTATGCACATTCACTCCTGTGCATGGACACACACACACACACACACACACCAGGCTCCAGGGGAAAGGGGACCTCACATGACAACAAGTCATTAAATAGCAAGTTCCTAGTGCCAGAAGAGCTGGCCTGGAGTTGGCTTCTGTACTTATTAGCTCTGCGGCCCTGGGCAAGTCATGAATGTTAAAGCTCACTGGGAATCTGCCAGCCTCCAATTCTCAGATTCAGCTTTCTGCTTTCAGACCCAGGCCGTAGATTCCAGGCAAGTCATCCAGGACTCCCTGAGCGGCTCAGTGTGACCCGTTTCCTGACACTGGAGATGCTGCCAAAGTATGTGTCTGGAGTCCTATTTCTACTCAAAACCACATGTTAGAGTAAAGAGAACTGGTGTTCATGAAACTGGACCCAGAGATACACAAACATCCAAACTCTAGAAATTTCTGATTTGTCCATGAATGATCCAAATCCAGAAAATCCAAGCAGCCCACAAAAGGCTCGTGGTTTTTTTTTTTTTTTTTTTTTTTTTTTTTTTTTTAGGATGTTCTTTCTTTTCTGCTTAAATTCTGGATGGTTCTTGCCTTTGCTCATGGTGCCCTTGGAATACCATGCTCCAGGCTGCAAGGTGGATAAAGGCACAGGGCTTTCAGACTTTCCAATTCCCTGATGATCTTCCAAATTATTTTAGGTAACAGCTTGTTAGATATTCTGCAACTGCATCGCCATGAGTCCCAGCATCTCTACCTGAGATCTCTCTGCCCTCTCCTCCCACTGCCCAACCCCAGGGCCAATCCCACATGGCGTAGGCTTGTTGCTATAGCAACAGCCTCGCTTCCCATTTTTGTATTAATTACAATCATACAAGATGCCGAAACAAGTAGATCGAAATGGATCGGCACATGGAGCTTGCCTTCCTCTTCATGTGATGACCCCTGAGTCCTAGGGTCCTGGTCAGTGGAGGCTCTCTTCGTGATGCACGAGGGAGGGGCCAGGCATCCATCACTGGTAGCTATCTCCATTTGGATACAGGGGCCTTGTTTCCACCTACTCCAGCTGTAGCAAAGGGAGAAAATGAGGAGGGACATACCTGTTACTTCAAAGCTTCTGCTCCAAAGGGGAGTCCATGCCAGGCGTGGGTAGTGCATGCCTTTAGACGCAGCACTTGGGCAGCTGAGGAAGGAGGATCATCATGAGTTTGAGGCCAACCTGTGCCTACAGAGTGAGTTCCAGGTCAGCCTAAGCTAGAGTGAGATTCTGCCTCAAAAAAGGTGGGGGGGGGCATCCAATATTTCTATACACTTTGGCAAGAACTCAATGCCCAAGAAGGAAAGGGCTAGGAAGAGGAGAAGGGGAAAAAATATTCAGTAGAAACAGCCAATAGTCAAGAGGGATGTCTGACAGTCTAGTGGTACATCCATCGTCATCCATGCATTCTTTTAGCAAATGTTTACCTACCATCTACTATGGGCAGGTTTTATGCTGAATTAGACACCATCTGTGAGGGTGTGAATGTGAAATGTCCCACATAGCATCTTGTGGTTTTTTAATAGTATTTTTAAATTTAATTTATTTATTTTCAAGCAGAGACAGAGAACGGGCACGCCAGGGCCTCTAGCCACTGCAAATGAACTCCAGATGCATGTGCCTCTTGTGCATCTGGCTTATGTGGGTCCGGGGAAATTGAACCTAGGTCCTTTGGCTTCGCAGACAAACACCTTAACCACTAAACCGTTTCTCCAGCCCATGTTTGTGTTTTTGATTAAGATGCAGACTCCATCCCCAGCCGGAGGAGCCTTGCTGGGGGGATGTGTCACTGGGGGCGGACCTCGAGGTTTGTTAGTCCTGCCCTTCTTGGTGTTAGCGAACTCACTTGCTGCCTTCCAGCTGATGCGATGCCCAGCCTCTGCTTGTGCCATGCTTTCTCCACCATGATGAAACTTACTCTTGAAACTGGAAGCCTGAAATAAACCTTTTCCTCCCATCAGCTGCTTCTGGTCAGGTGTTTTGTCCCAGTAACAAGAAGGTCACTACAACGCCATCCATATGCATTTGGCTTCCAGTGTAATGGAGAGACCAAAGAAGCGTGTCGTTATACCCCAGTGTGCTTCGCACTGGTGGGGACGGTGCAAAGAGAGAACGAATAAAGTGTCAAAGGGGTGCAAGCAAGACTTCTCAGGGGAGGTGCGCTTTAAGCTGAGACTTGCAAGATGCGAGGGTGATATATTGCTAGAGGAGGAAAAAGCGAAGGTAAATTCTCGATAGTGACAGGCCAGCCTGCTAGGTTTGGGTAGGGCCAGCAAACTGGAAGGAGAATGTTCATCGAAAGCCCTCGGGAGGATGAAAGACCTTGGCTGCTGAAGAGATGACACAAGGCGAGAAGAAGATGAGAAGGCGAGACAGTTGGTGCTCCAGTGTGTATTGGGTTTCTACTGCTGCTGTAACAAGTCACTGCAAATTGAGTGGCTTCAAGTAACACAGCTGCACCATCTGGCTGGTTCTGGAGGCGAGAAGGTCAAAGTGGGACCCAAGGGGCTAAACTCAGGATGTCGGCAGGGCTGTGTTCCTTGAGAGGCTTCATGTCATGTCCAGCACCTAGAGGCCGCCAGCACCCTTGCGCTCGGCCACAGAGACAACCACATCTCTCCAGCCTCTGTCTTGGCCTTCGCCTGCTCTTCTCTGACGCTGTCCCCACCATTCACATCCATGTGTCACTTTAAACATGGGGGTTCAGGCTAAGAACGGCATTGCAAGGGGGTTTTCTGTTGTATGAACATTGTAGGGTAACAAGTCATGTACAATTTTAGAGTAAACTTTCCCTGTTTATAAGAAGATAGAGTAAACCCTGAAAAAAACAAAAACTTTCAGAAAGAGCTAACAAATATATAAACTGGTAACAAAGCTGTTTATTGTCATTATTTTTTTATTTTTTTTTGTTTATTTTATTTATTTATTTGAGAGCTACAGACAGAGAGAGAGAGAGAGAGAATAGATGCACCAAGGCTTCCAGCCACTGCAAACGAACTCCAGACACATGCGCCCCCTTGTGCATCTGGCTAACGTGGGTCCTGGGGAATCAAGCCTCGAACTGGGGTCCTTAGGCTTCACAGGCAAGCGTTTAACCACTAAGCCAGCTTTCCAGCCCTGTTTATTGTCATTATTAAAATTAGGTGTTTTGTGTGTTTGTCATGTGCCTGTGTGTGTGTGTGTGCATGCACGTGTGTGTGTGTGTGTGTGTAGAGTATGTGTGGTGTGGTGTATGCACGTGTGTGCAGATGTATATGTGGAGGCCAGGGGAGGACTTGAGGTACCCTTCTCTACTGCTTATCCACATGTTTCCTTGAGATGGGGTCTCTCCTTCAATGTGGAGCTGCCTTTTGGGGGCAGCAGACCCTGGATCAGGGCTACAGGCTGCATGGCCATGCTCATCTTTTTATGTGGGTTCTGGGGAGTTGAACTTGGGCAGCCTCAGGCCCTCGCGCTTAAGCAGCAAGCACTCTTAACCTCTACTCCATCTCCGCAGCCCCGTGATTAAGTTTTACGTGAGGTCCACAGTGGATTGGTTTACACCGGCCTCATCAGTAGCTCGTGAAAAATGCACTGAGCCTCAGTGTTAGGCCAGCTACAGTGGCAGAAGGAAAGAGGATTCCACTCTCTTCTTACCTTTTAGTGATTTCTCACCGACTCAAACAGCATCATGTGACGCCTGTGTGGTTTGTGCAGGTTTGTAATTGCACGAACCCTCCATAAGCCAGGATGATGTCACCCAGAGACTCTAGCTTACATCTGCGAAGCTGCTTTGCTACATAAGGCAACGTGTTCATGCGTTCCAGGGAATGGAATGTGAATGTCTTCGGGGGACACTCTTCAGCCTACTGCAGCTGGTCATTCGTGCTGGTGGTCACTGAGCACACTTGAACAAGGACAGGAGCAGATGGTCACGCTCAGGGACAAGGGAGCCCTGAGTTCTCTGAATTCAAAAAGGCAGGGCAAGAGTAGGAAGCCTGGTGACAGTACTGGACCCCTGTGGATCTTGTCCTAAGTCTCCTCTGGCACTCCTGGTTAAGTGTATCCCAATTTTCCTAAGGGACACCACCCTCCTAGGATGGCCACCACCCCCCTAGGGTGCCTTCCTGTCGACTCCTCAATTGACCTCAAGTGTTCTTGCTCTGGTCACTCACAGCTCCAGGAACATGACCTTCCGTGAATCCGTCAGAACCAGATGCTAATCTGCAGGAGACTCAGCAGCTATCATCTGAAATGGAGAAAGCAAAGTATCTTTGGCTCCTTGACAAAAGTCATTGTGTCTTGTTCTTGACTGAATCCCAAAATCTGTCAGAGGGGTTCTTGCCTGGAGCTCTCTGCAAGGCCAAGGTCACCCGCCTCCCCTGCCCACAGAAGAACAGTTGGGTCATCGGCCCTTCTCCCCAGGCATAGGGACTCAAGAAGCATATTTGTGGGCCCCAAAGCCCAAGACCTCAATTGTCTCTGCCCATGCTCAAGAGACAGGGCACACATCATTCTCCTAGTGGACAAGGTCTCCAGGTCTACCATACAAGCTTACCCTTTCTCCACCCTTCTAGAAGGCCTAGTTACATTGCAACACCCTCTCCAGGCTGTGTAGTGAGCTAGTCTCCTGCTGCCCCCACCCGTGTCCCCACAGACCCCCTTCTACTTTGAGTTGAGCCAGTTGTTTCCTCGGCTCACCCAGCTCTGAAAGAGGCAGCGAACAAGGTTCCGGGGCCTCCAGAGTTCCCACTCTCGTCCAGCTAAGGGCATGACCTGAGCCAAGCTCAAGGGTGGGGAGTGGACAAAGTGTCCCCACCCTCAGACTTGCTCCGGGAGTCTCTGAGTTGGTGGGAGAAAGGGTGCATCTGGTCACTGTAGCCAGGCCTGGTGTCCACTCTTCTACCATGGCTCACCCGTGCTGGGATCACTAGGGTACCAGAGGCTGTACCAGGGCACTTCTTGCTAAAGGGACTTGTGATTATGCCCGGACAAAGACACTGAGCCTGGGGTAAGTGATCTATTGGAGCCAGCATTGGCCCTATATCAGCTCCAAATTCTCTACTGCTTTTTGTAATTTTTTTGATATTGTATTTATTTATTTGTAAGCAGGGGCAGGGAGAGAGAGAATGGACACATAAGAGCCTCTTGCCACTGCAAACGAACTCCAGATGCCTGCACCATTTTGTGCATCTGGCTTTACATGGGTATTGGGGAATCGAACCCGGGCTGCTAGGCTTTGCAAGCAAGCACCTTTAACCACTGTTCCATCTCTCCAGCTCTTTGGGACTTCAGAGGACTAATAAATTCTCTACCTGCAGCCCAAGGTGGGCTCTGAACTCTGACCAGGAGGAGAGTGGCTCCCAGCAACTATCTGAAGCCGATAGGGATGAGAGGAAGAAGGAATGTATTCCTGAGTGTCTGCCAGGGGCCTTTACCAGCCCCTTGAAACAGTGACGGTTGCTGCTGTGGTCAGAGAAGGAACGCGGTTTGAGACAAGGTCATAGCCAGTGAAAGTCAGATCTGGGATCAGGGCCCAGCCTGGATGGCATCCAGGCCAGCCCTGCTGTGACCTCTCAACCCATCCTTCTCAGCACTGTCAGGGGCTGGCTGCTCCTGAAGAAAACAGATCTAGACGTTTCGGCTTCTTCCCACAGGAGGGAGGCTGCTGGTGAGGGGGAAACGCGAGGGAGGTCCCGGGTGGAAGACAGGTTACAGTGATTTCTCCGGTTAAGAGCAGTCACATCTCAGGAGCCTGGTTGCTTCTTAACAGCCAGGTGGGCAAGGGCCTCTGAAGCGACCCACCCCCAGGCCTGCTCTACGGAGCCATGTGGACTCTGCTCGCAGCCTATCACAGATCAGTGACCCAGCTGGGAGAACAGGCCTGCCGAGCGAGCCACTTAGCAAGGGCTAAAGGGCTGGGATGGCAGAGGAAGCCTGTGGGGTCCTTCCACTCTGTTACTCTGTCATTATTACACTCATCGCTTGCCAAGTTCCCACTGTGCGTCTTGTAGGTTCCAGCCGAGCGACTCTGAGCAACTGGCGTCTCCCCTCTCCGTCGGAATTTCTTATCTATGAGACGAGGATGATTCTAGTGTCCCCCTTAAAAGACCACTGCAAAGGAGTGAAACCCTCAAATCATATTAGCTACCGTTATTAAGCTACTGGTAATCCCCATAGCCGCATAGTTGAGAAGTTTCTGCTGTCGCCGTGTCACAGATGACGAAATGGAGCCTAAGGGAGTTTTTGAGACTCTGCTCAAAGTCCAGAAGGAGAACTTGGAGTGATACCAGGGTGTCTTTTAAATAAATAAATATACGGGTATTTTAGAGAGAGGAGGTGTGCCAGGGCCTCCTGCCACGGCAAACAAACGCCACTTTGTGCATCTGGCTTTGCTTGCGCACTAGGGAATCTAACCTGTTCCATCAGGCCATGCAAGCAAGCGCCTTTAACTGCTGAGCTGTCCCCCAGCCCCTAGAGCATCTGTTCACCACTCATACTTCTGTACTGACAGAACATCATATTCACTTCCAGCGCCAAGGACTCTGAGGCACATCACACCTGATTCTCAGTCCAGTGGAAGAAATCAGACATATGTACATATCTACAGTTCTAGGTTATAAGTGCTGTGCAGAGACCTGGAAGGAGATCACAGAAGGGGTTTTGCTATGGCTTGAATATGCCCCCCCCCATAATTCACACATTGGAAACTGTTGTGCTTACCTTCTTGTTGCTGGGGCAAAACACCAGAGGCAGCTGATGGGAGGAAAAGGTTTATTTCAGGCTTACAGCCTCAAGGTGAAGTTTCATCACAGCATGGCAGAGCAGAGGTTGGACATCACATCCTGCCACAGCAGCTGGGAGGTAGCAGCCAAAATGAGCCAGCTCTGGCAAAGTAGGACTTGGTGAGGGTAGCACACTCCTGATGCCCTTCACTATAACCATGAGACCCTCACCAGATGCTCAAAGAGTGAGCCAAATAAACCTCCATTCTTTATAGTTCACCCAGCTTCAGATATTTTGTCATAGCAACATAAAGCAGACTGCAACAGGCTCATACTCAGCCTAGAGACTCAGACATCATGGAAGGTAACCTTTTAGGCAGGCCTTAACGAACAAGGGCTATATAAAAAGCAGCCTTCCAATTTCCAGAAGCAACTAGAACTATGGTACATGTGTAAGCTCAAATCCAGGCTCTGCCCCTTAGCCATGTACACTTGGAAGAGTAAGTGCACCGCTCTGAGAGCCTGTTTCCTCATTTCTCTATATAGTGGGAGACTTAGTAATAGTGAGGGCCAGAGGAGATGGCACTGATGAAATGCCTGGCATGTGGTAAAGACGTATGCTTACAAAACCATCTCCTTTCTCCATATCCACATACTGAGCACCCCCACCCTGTGCGCAGAACCATTATTCCATGATAGGCCAAGATCCCTTGGCCCAGTGAGCTGAAGTGAAGTGACGTTCTTAGGATCACATGGGCCCAGAAGCAACTCCACAGTCATTATTCATTTTTTAATTACGTGTTCACCTCAATTCCCCTAAGCCTCTAGATATGTCTAGGCACTCTGGCCTGAGCACCCGGCAATGCCAGACACCGCCCCCCCCACCACCACCACCACAAGTCACCATGAGCTATCTTGTTCCAACACTGGTTATAAACTGACTATATGGTGGCCAGGCTTCATTGTTCAGAGGAAGTAGCTTTTCAGAGGTCAGGTTAGCTGCTCAGTGAATAATAGTGGATAGGAGTGGTTGCATCACCAGTACAAGAGATTTAACAATGTGTCATCTTTCTGTTTCCCTTGACTTGGATAGCAGAGCCTGCGACTGATGTCATTCTGGGATCTTCCGTTCATTTCTTGTTTTTTTTTTTATTATTATTATTTTAGAGAGAGAGAGAGAGAGAGACAGAGAGAGAGAGAGAGAATTAGCACGCCAGGGCCTCAGCCACTGAAACCAAACTCCAGACTCTTGTGCCACCTAGTGGGCATGTGCAACCTTGCACTTGCCTCACTTTTGTGCATCTGGCTTATGTGGGATCTGGAGAATCAAACATGGGTCCTTAGGCTTCGCAGGCAAGCGACATAACCTCTAAGCCATCTCTCTAGCCCTTCCCTTCATTTCTTTAGAGCCATGAGGTGTGGACAGGAATAAAGACTCCTAGCTCCAGGCATGGACCTAGTTAGTATGTCATACTCCACAGCTGTGGAGTTCAGACCAAAGTCCCAGACTCTTAGTATCTCCTTCTGTGGCAGTTTGAATATTAAGTGTACCCCCCCCAATCGTCTCATGTATTTGTGATGTAGCTTCATACTCCATGCCCAGCTGGTGGAGCCTTTGGGAGGTGGAACCTTGCTGGAGGAGGTGTTTTGCTGAGTGTGGTGGGGGGACCTTGAGGTTTATTTATTAGCCCAGCTCTACTGGGTATAGATAACTCACTCTTTGCCGCTCCCTACCAGCTGATGTGGCGAGATGTGGTGTCCTCGCTGTCTGCTCCATGCTTTTCTTGCCACAGTGAACCTTCCCCTTGAAACTATAAGCTGAAATAAACCCTTTCCTCCCATAAGATCTTCTGATCAAGTGTTTTGTCCCAGTAGGAAGGTGACTGCTACACCTTCAGTTGGGGCCATTGAGCAGATGTCAGCTGTGCCCATGAGCTAGGAGAGCAGAGCTAGGAAAGACTCAGAGCCTGATGTCATCCTTGGCTTTGGCTCAGGCGACCTTCTAGAATATTTATTTAGAGTAAATAGAAAATTTCCTCTTTTCCTTGAGCCAGTTTGCATTGGGTTTCTGATGCTTGCAACAGCAGAGACTTGACAAATACAGTAACCCCAAAATGGAGCCAAAACATCACATGTGCCATGAGAAACCGGGAGACAGCATTAACATTTTAATGGTAGTAATTAAACAAACAGGAAAACAATCAAATTAAATAAGAACATTTTACTTATCTAGAAGGCAGTACTTAAAGAGAAAATTATTTATTTAAGGAAGAAGAAGAAGAAGGAAGAGCAATCAGACTCAGAGACATAAAGAACGGTATGGTGGTAGGCAGAGCCATGGGGAGAGGAGGCAGGGAGTTACTGATCAATAGATATAAAACTTCTGTTATGCAAGAGGAATGGGGGGGTTGTGCTCAGAGTTGGAGCCCCTGCCTGCTGTGAATGAGGCCCTGGGTTCCATCTCCAGCAACACAATTTTTTTTTAAGATGAATGTGGTAGCTTGAATGTGACATGTCCCTGATCACCTTATATATTTGTGATTAAATCTCATATTCAATCCCCAGCTGGTGGCAATTCAAAAGGTGGAGCCTTTCTGGAGGAGGTGTGTTGCTTGGAGTAAGCCAAATAAACCCTTTCCTCCCATCAGCTGCTTTTTTTTTTTAACTTTTAAAAAAATTATTTATTTACTTGAGAGAGAGAGAAAGAGGCAGAGAAGGAGAGAGAGAGAGAATGGGTGCGCCAGGGCCTTCTGCCACTGCAAACGAACTCCAGATGCATGCGCCCCCTTGTACATATGGTTTACGTGAGTCCTGGGGAATCGAACCGAGGTCCTTTGGCTTTGCAGGCAAACGCCTTAACCGCTAAGCCATCTCTCCAACCCCCATCAGCTGCTTTTGATTAGATGCTTTGTCCCAGCAATGAGAAAGTAACTGCAACAATGAGTGGGGTTTAGCTTAGTGGTAGAGCACTTGGCTAGTAATCACAAGGCCCTGGGCTGGGTCCCCAGCATAGAGGTGGGGAGATCTGTTGTACAACAGGGAAAACCAGACAGTAGTGGACACTTAAATTTTTTTTAAGGCAGCAGGATTGAGAAAAAAAGTTTAAGGCTGGAAAGATGGCTTAGCAGTTAAGGCACTTGCCTACAAAACCTTAAGGACCCAGGCTTGATTCTCCAGTACCCATATAAAGCCAGATGCACAAGGTGGTACATGTGTCTGGAGTTTATTTGCAGTGGCTTGAGCCCTGGAGTGCCCATTCTCTCTCTCTGTGTGTCTCTCTCTCTGTCTCTCCCTCCCTCTTTCTCTCAAATAAATTAATAAAAATAATAAATAAATAAATTTAAGACAGTAGGATTTGTGTCACATGCTTTCACAATAAAAGTTTTATTTTATTTTTTTTAAATTTTTTGGTTTATTTATTTATTTGAGAGAACAGAGAGAAGGAGAGAGAGAGAGAGAGAGAGAGAGAGAGAGAGAGAGAGAATGGGCGCGCCAGAGCTTCCAGCCTCTGTAAACGAACTCCAGATGCGTGCGCCCCCTTGTGCATCTGGCTAACATGGGTCCTGGGGAATTGAGCCTTGAACTGGGGTCCTTAGGCTTCACAGGCAAGCGCCTAACCGCTAAGCCATCTCCCCAGCCCACACAATAAAAGTTTTAAAGAAAGAACAGAAAATAACTGATAGAACCGACAGGAAGATAAGGAAGAAAATGATGGAGACCCGTGAAAATCTGAAGATGGTGGCTGAGTACCAAGAGAGTGGATCGAGTGCTGACTCGTGCAAGGTGCTGCTCACTATTATTGTGTTTGAACCTCAGACAAAAGGGTGTGACATCCAGTTGCACAAGTGAAGACATTGATTCTCAAAGGGAATAGACTCATACACACAATTCAAGCTCACCCCAAGTGCAAGAGCTGTCTTCTCATCGCATGATTCATTCCACAATCATTTGTTAGGTATCAATAAACTGCCAGGCCCAAGGATGTCTTAAAGGGCCCCGATGGGAACATGATAGGAGACATCTCAAAGAAGAAATTGGTTCTGAAAAACAGATCGAGCCCCACTGAAGGTCAGATGGGCTATCTCCATCAACCCTTCTGGGGTGGCAGAGCCCAAGGTGAAAAGTCAAGGCTGTGTGCCTGTAAAGCCTATGTGCATCCTGTAGGGACAACACAACAATATCCTCTATCCACAGACCCAGGACATCCTTCTCTGTCCCCAAGACCAGCACGCCCCACTGTGCCTAAGATCTGTAGGGCACCCTCAGGCCTTAGCACTAACACATCCTCTCTCTGACCCTGAGACCAGCGGTCTCTCCCCACACCCCACGAGACTAGCACATCTTCCACCCCCGGGGACCAGCACACCCTCTGGCTTTGACATGACCATAGTTCCCACCCTGAGGACTGCGCCAGCTCTGCTGTTGAGAAAAGCACCAACAGTGTTGCCTGCAAGTCCTTCCAAACTTTCTTACATAAACAAGAAGAAATCCCTTGCAGATAATTATACAACCTCTACCCACTGATTCAAGTGAAAAGCAAATCCTTTGTAAATTGTGAAAAAAAAAATGTCACCTAGAAACTTGGCACTTGGGAGGTGACAAGGAACTCAGAGCCACATGGGGTCGAGCTGGAGCCAGCTTGGCTGAGGCAGGGTGTGTGGGGCAGCCAGGTGCATATACAGGGATTGGGTGCTACTGTCCTGAATGTCCCCTGGCCCATGTCGGTGGGGGGGGGGGCAGGTGGTAGTGCTGGTCTCCATCAAACAGATGAGAAAATGGTACCCAGAGAGAGCGACATATAGAGTGACCTGGGGCAGAGGAAGACCTGAACCCAGACCCTCTACCTCCAGAGGCCAATCTACCTCCTCTTGCCACCCATGCCAGTAGTCTTAGAAACAGTTACCAGGCAGAAACAGAACTGAGCTCTAAAACAGATAGTTCCCTATTCCTGCAAAGAGAAGCTAAAAGCCACCTCCTTCTTGGTATCTGCAGAGAGGGGCTGCAGGACTCCAATGAAGCAAGTCAGTCACATTCTACCCTGACATCCTCAGAATATATTGCAGCGCTGTGGGAGCGGGCTCCTTAGCCCCATAAATAATTGAGAACCTGTGCGTCCTGTGGCATTTCTGCTGAAATCATCACTCACCCACACACTGTTTCCAGCAGAGCCAAAGAAATTCTTGCTGATTTTTTTTTTCTGGGAATGCAGCCTTTTTTTTTTTCTTTCAAAACTAGTTTTTGAATTGTTTTGGAACTCTTTGACCATCTACTCCGTGCCATGAATGGACGTAGATTGTGAAGACCTACGGATGACCTGGTTGCAGACCTGACCTTAAGGAGCTCAGGAGAGAGAGACGCAATAGACCATTAGAATTGTCATCCTATTAATTATTCACCAGAATGACAGGCAAATGCAGGCAGGGAGGGGAGAGGGGTAGGTAAGTGTAGACAGGATTGGCAGACATGGACCTTGCAAGAGGAGGGGGCCAAGGAAAAGAGAGAGCTGAGCTCTATTTTATTTTTTTCAAGACTGGACTCAGTGGGAGGCTGTGTGATGTTCTTAGAAGGGATGAGAGGCCAGTGTGGAGGAGCTTAATGGTGTGAAAACCCTGCTGTGAGCTCTGTGCACACTCATTAGTCAGAAGGCCACCCTGAGGTGACGGGCATAGGCGCAGGAGCTGAGACCCTAAGGAGGCTATTCAGGAGCATGTGGAACTCGAGGAAGACATTGGACTAGGCTCTGAAACTGGGGAGGTTATCCAAGTTCATGAACATCTTCCAGAGGCAAGTACCCTGTTGAGGTTTAAATGTGAAATGTTTCCCACAGCCTCATGTGTTCATGATTAAGCTTCATACTCAATTCCCCTGCTGGTGGCAATTTGTGGTGGGTGGGGGGGAGCCTTGCTGGAGCCCAAGTGGCCCTTGCCAGAGCTGGCTCACTCTTGCCGCTACCTCCCAGCTGCTGTGGCAAGATATGATGCCCAGGGTCTGCTCTGCCGTGCCATGATGAAACTTACCTTTGAGACCATCAGCCAGAATAAGCTTTCCTTCCACATGCCGCTTTTGGTCAGGCATTTTGTCCCAGCAACAACTGGTAGCACACTATGGTGTCACGAGGTCGTCAGAGAAAGGAGCAACTGACTCTGGGATATCACGAGGAGAGCTGTTGAATGGGGAGGTGCGAGAGGTGGGAAGGAGAGATGGAGTGGGAAGTTTCCCTGTAGTGAAGACAGAGGAACCCTCGAGGGTGGGGGGCCATCTGCTGTCTGTGCTTTCCAGCTCTGTTCTTTGCTTTGTTTGGTAACCACACCCAGCTTTCTTCTGGGGAATCCCCACTTATGGTCCCTGTGGTTTAAGGAATTCCATCCTCCTGAAGCAAGAGCGAACTCCACTTAGTCCCACAGCCATCGGTTTGATAATGGACACATGACCTGAATCATCCAATGAGAATCTGCCCTAGGGCTGGAGGGATGGCTTAACGGTTAAGGCTTTTGCCTGCAAAGCCAAAGGACCCAGGTTCAATTCCCCAGGACCCATGTTAGCCAGATGCATAAGGGGGCGCATGCATCTGGAGTCTGTTTGCAGTGGCTGGAGGCCCTGGTGCGCCCATTCTCTCTCAATCTCTGTCTCTCTCTCTCTGTCTTTCTCTATCAAATAAATAAATAATATATTTAACAAAAAAGAATCTGCCCTAAAAACTTTGAGGGGATGCCTACAAAAGAGGTTTTCTCTTTTCCCAGTAGGAGCTAGTGGTCACATTGAGGGAAGCCTACCTGAGAATGGAGCCAAAGAGTAGAAGAACATTCTGTAATGCCAGATGCTCCCTCTGCCACTTAGATAGTATATTATGTAAACCAGTGCCTTTCCCTTTTTGTTTAAAACCAGCTAAACTAGCTCATTATAGTTGTGACCCCAGGACTGACTGTGACTGAGTGAAGGTGCCTCCTATATGTGGACAATGACAGATGCCCAAGAAAAGTTGAGATCTTCACAATGAGCAGGATGTGGTATGAAATAAAGTTGCATAGGCATGTTGTGACCAGTTCACATGGGACCACGAGGAGAAGCTGTGGTGGTTTGATTCAGGTGACCCCCAGAAACTTAGGTGTTCTGAATGCTAGGTTCCCAGCTGATGGAGATTTGGGAATTAACACCTCCAGGAGGCAGTGTATTGTTGGGGGCGGGCTTATGGGTGTTATAGCCAGTGTCCCCTTGCCAGTGTTTGGCACACTCTCCTGTTCCTGTTGTCCACTGGATGCTGGTGAGGGGGTGATGTCCACCCTCTGCTCATGCCATATTTTCCCTGCCATTATGGAGCTTCCCCTTGAGCCTGTAAGCCAAAATAAGCCTTCCCCCCCCCCCAAAAGCTGCTCTTGGTTGGGTAATTTCTACCAGAAATGTGAACCTGACTGCAACAGTAAAGTGGTACTGAGGAGTAGGATTGCTGCTAGACACGTGACTGTGTGGCTTTGGCCTTTTGGAGCTAATTTTCAAGAGGAACGTGGAAGGATTTGAAACCTTGGCCTAAGAGATGCCTTGCAGTGCTGTAAGTACAGCTTGATGGACTATTCTGGTCAGAGTTGAAGGACCTGAATGCAGTAAGAACTATGGACTGTGAAGTTTGGCTTATGAGGGTGAGAAAGAGCTTTGCTTGGACTGGGCTAGCAGCTTGTGTGAGAAGCTTGCTGTTATGACCATGTCCTGAGAAGCTGTACAGGGTTGCTTTGTGTAGAAATGAACTGGTGTGGGCTGGAGAGATGGCTTAGCAGTTAAGAGCTTGCCTGTGAAGCCTAAGGACCCCGGTTCAAGGCTCGACTCCCCAGGACCCACGTTAGCCAGATGCACAAGGGGGCGCATGCATCTGGAGTTCCGTTTGCAGTGGCTGGAAGCCCTGGCGCGCCCATTCCCTCTCTCTCTCTCTATCTGCCTCTTTCTCTGTGTCTGTTGCTCTCAAATAAATAAATAAATAATGAAGAAAAAAATTTAAAAAAAAAGAAATGAACTGGTGTGAGCAGAGGGATATGGCACAGAAAAAAGTGTTTAGGCTGAAACTATTGCCTGTTCAGCTGCAATTGAGAGATTACAACCTTTGAGACTGGGCCAGCTGACCTGCACTGGGGCAGGGGGAAGAATGTAGACTCTTTTGAAGGGGACTAAGTGCTCAAGGAGTGTCCTGTTCTTCAAAGTCTGCTTTATTCCCCCATGGATTAACAAATTGGCACCCTACCTGGTATTGTGGAGTATAAGAAATGCAGGAAAGAGAGGGTCATTGAGTTTGAAACACGGTCTTGTGTTTTAGAAATGGCCATGGGCAGTGTGAAGCAGGTTTGCTGGATGCCTGCATGGCGACCCCATGGGGCCATGAGGATGAACCATGGATTGCAGTGAAGACCCAGTGGAGATGCTGGGACCATGAGATGGCTGCTAAGGAAAGCTGCCGGCCCTGATGAAGTTTTCCAAGACTCTGAGTAGCCTAGCTGGAGGGGTGGAATTGGAACTCCAGAGACTTGTTGTTGGTTAGAATTATTGGACTTGGAGACTTGTTATTGGCTAGAGTTGTTGGACTTGGAGCTACAGAGTTTGATGTTTGCCCTGGTTGTTTAAAATCTTGTATTAGTTGAGTATTTGTTTGCTATGCCCAATGCCATCTTTTGCAGTGTGAATGTCTATTCTGTGCCATTATGGGTTTTTTTTGAGGTTATTTTTTGGTATTATGGTTCAGTTAAAAGATCTTGGACTATGGGGATGTATGAACATCATTGGAATTGATTAAAACTATGGGGACTTTTAAAGTTGGATGAATGCATTGCATTTTATATCATGTATGGTTATCAGTTTATGGGGGCCAGGGGTGGAATGTGGTGGTTTGATTCAGGTGTCTCCCATAAACTTAGGTACTCTGAATGCTAGGTTCCCAGCTGATGGAGATTTGGGAATTAACACCTCCTGGAGGCAGTGTATTGTTGGGGGTGGGCTTATGGGAGTTATAGTCAGCTTCCTCTTGCCAGTGTTCGGTACACTCTCCTGTTGCTATTGTCCACCTTATGTTGGCCAGGGAGTGATGTCTACCCTCTGCTCATGCCATCTTTTTCCCCTGCCATCATGGAACTTCTCCTTGAGCCTGAAAGCCAAAATAGACCTCTTTTTTTCCCACAAGCTGCTCTTGGTCTGGTGATTTCTACCAGCAATACAAACCTGACTGCAACCGAAGCCAAGTGTGAATTTTGTATCACTGTGACCAAAATACCTGGCAGATGCAACTGAAGGGAGGAAAGATTGATTTTGTCTCACAGTCTCAGAGACATTTCAGCCCATCCTGGCAGGAAGGAGTTCTTAGAGAAGGAAGTAAATGCTGGTCACATGGTAATGGCCCAAGAAACAGAGAAAGAGATCATAGTGGAAGAAGTGGCGGAAATAATGTAAGAGCCAAAAGATGGGGAGGAGCACTTTGGGATGCTTCCTTCCAGACACTAAGCAGTCTCTGTTTTCATGACCTCACAGTAGCTGTTGTTCCCTGTGCACCACCTGTTGAGCCCATCGACACGTCCTTATGGATGATGGAGGGAGGATGAAAAACAAGAGAAAAAGATATTGTGGCGGTTTAATTTGGGTGTCCCCCATAAACTCTGGTGTTCTGAATGCTAGGTTCCCAGCTGATGGACATTTGGGGATTAATGCTTCCTGGAGGCGGTGTATTGTTGGGGGTGGACTTATGGGTGTTATAGCCAGTTTCCCCATGCCAGTGTTTGGTACATTCTCCTGTTGCTGTTGTCCTGTTGTCCATCTGATGTTGGCCAGGAGGTGATGTTCACCCTCTGCTCATGTCATCATTTTCCTCTGCCATCACGGAGCTTCCTTCCAAGTCTGTAAGCCAAAATAAACCTTCCCCCCCCCATAAGCTGCTCTTGGTCAGGTGTTTTCTGCCAGCAATGTGAACCTGACTGCCACAGGTATCAAAATAGAAGAGGAAGGAGCTGGAAATAAGAGAGGGTTCAAATGGCAGGGGATGGGGGGGGGGAGGGAATGAAGGAGGAATGTGGACAGGGAGTATGTAAATTTTTTAAATAAAACTTTTAAATAAAATATTTTCAAAATATTTTATTTATTTATTTGAGAGAGAGAGAGAGAGGCAGAGAGAGATAGAGAGTCAGAATGGGCATGCCAGGGCCTCTAGCCACTGCAGACCAACTCCAGACGCATGTGCCACCTTGCACATCTGGCTCCAGATGCATGTGCCACTTAGTACATCTGGCTTATGTGGGTAATCTGGCTCCTTCGGCTTTGCAAGCAAGTGCCTTAACCGCTAAGCCATCTCTCTAGCCACATAACATATTTTAAATGAAACAGAGAAGGCAGACCAGAACAAGGAACAGGTATAACCTTTGAAGACTTGACTCTAGTCACCTGCTTCCACTACCCAGGCTCTAGCTCCTGAAAGTTCCACAACCTTCAACACAGTGCTACAAGCTGGGAACCAGGCACCCAAGCACAAGCCTATGGGAACACGTCTGGTTTAAACCATAACACCAGGCATGGGCTGCAGGAGCCTGAAAAGAAAGCAAGCAGAGGAATGGCATCTTATATATATATATCTGTGGACTCACTCTGTTTATCCAAATGTGGTTAAAACCTAGAAAGACTTCCCGAGGGTGAGCCAGATACTTTTCTCCGCCAGTGTTGCAGACTGAAGGTGTTATCCAAGGTACTGAGAGCCACAGTGGGCTGTTCCAAGAAAGGGAGCAGGCTGAGCCTGGTGGGTGGAGATTGGCATGCTGGTTCATACATTGGAAATGCCACCTAGCTCTTTTCTCTTGCATCTTCACAAGCGGAATCCATCCCATGCCATCTTCCTCCTCCCACGGAAGGTGAAGACGTCTGATTGTCTACTTGTCTTCCCTAAAATCAACTTCAGAGCAGGCACAACTCTTTTATCCTTCTCTCTGCCCAGCCTGATGGAAAAGATCTGCCTATAAAGCTTGTGGACAAGAGACCCAGTTCCTGATACTCTGCACTCCAGCACTGGGCCCAGCATGATCATCCCAGTCTTGTAGGGTCAGTGGGAGGTAACATTATTGGCTCTAGTTCTTCACGTCTCCCTTAATTCAATCTCTTTGTCATGTGATTTCAGGGCTCTCATTAAAGGAGGACACATTTCTCCTTTCCCTGACCTTGGTCATGGCCATCTGACTCACTTTGGCCAACAGAATGTAATCAGAAGTGACAGTAAACCTATTATTGCTTGGACCTTAAGAGGTCTAAGTGTGTACATGCTTCCTGGCACCTCCACCATCACCATCAGGATAGCATGCACCAGGGAGATTGCTACTGGGAGACCATTCCCCTGACTCTACCCACCTTGTGAGTAGAGGGAAAAGATGGCTATATAACTTATAGGTCCCATGGCACAATGAAAATGCAGAGTCCTTTGATTTAAAAATTATTAAAATCACCGGGCGTGGTGGCACACGCCTATAATCCCAGCAATAGGGAAGCAGAGGTAGGAGGATCGCCATGAGTTCAAGACCACCCTGAGACCACATAGTGAATTCCAAGTCAGCTGGGTATGCTGGCTTGATTCAGGTGTCCCCCATAAACTTAGGTGTTCTGAATGTTAGGTTTCCAGCTGATGGGGATTTGGGAATTAACACCTCCTGGAGGCAGTGTTGGGGGCAAGCTTATGGCTACTATAGCCAGTTTCCCCTTGCCAGTGTTTGGCACACTCTCCTGTTGCTATTGTCCACCTTATGTTGGACAGGGGGTGATGTCCACCCTCTGCTCGTGCCATCATTTTCCCCTGCCATCATGGAGTTTCCCCTAGAGTCTGTAAGCCAAAATAAACCCTTTTTCCCAAAAGCTGCTCTTGGATGATTTCTGCCAGCAATGCAAACCTTACAGCAACACTGGGCTAGAGCGAGACCCTAACTCAAAAAAAAAATTATTAAAGATGGCCAGGCATTGGGCTGGAGAGATGGCTTAGTGGTTAAGCGCTTGCCTGTGAAGCCTAAGGACCCCGGTTTGAGGCTCAATTCCCCAGGGCCCACATAAGCCAGATGCAAAAAGGGGTGCATGCATCTGGAGTTCGTTTGCAGTGGCTGGAGGCCATGCCAAGCCCATTCTCTCTCTCTCTCTCTCTATCTGTCTCTTTCTCTCTCTGCCTGTCTGTCGCTGTCAACTAAATAAATAAAGATGGCCAGACATGGTAGCGCATATCTTTAATCCGAGCACTCAGGAGGCAGAGGCAGGAGAATCTCTGTGAGCTCAAGGCCAGCCTGAGACTACAGAGTGAGGTCCGGGTCAGACTGGGCTCAAGTGAGACCCTATCTCGGGAAAAAAAATTATTAAAAATGTTAAGCTATTTTGACATTTTTGAATGGTCAAGGAGATCATTCAAATAAGGGAGGGTCCTTTTGTGCAGGGTCCTGTGCAACTGAAGGGATCCAGCACCCACGAAGCCGGCCCTAGTCATCAAGCAGTGACTGCTTTCATGCACTGTGAAGCAGAATTAGTCTGCATCCTGTTTTTGGATGACCCTAGAGCTACAAATGGATTTCCATTTTGAAATGATTAGGAAATATCCAAACAATGATGTTATATGGTGACATTTGAAAATCATACAAAATTAGAATTTTTACTATTCAAAAATAAAGTCTTATTGAAACCCAGTCATGCTTATGCATTTACATTGTCTCTGTCTGCCACTGCTTTGGCACTGTAACACCTGACTTGAGTTATCTTGACAAAGACTACATAGTTTACAATGGGAGCATTCACCTTTTTGGTTTCTCTGGGCCACCGTGGATAAAGAATTGTCTTGGGCCACACATTAAATACATAGCCACTAATAAAAGCTGATGTATAACAATGAAACAATTATAATGTTTTCTATCTGCCACAAAAAGTAAGCAAAAAAAAAAAAAAACCCTGACATCATAATCCTAATTATGTGGCACCCTGCTTAGAGAGTCTATTAAAAATAGCCAAGCAGGTCCAAAGCTTATGGTCACTGATAAAGAAAACAAGCATATCTAAGTAATAAAACTTGGCTGCTTTTTTTTTTTTAGTTTTTATGATAAAACTGCAAGAAAAGAGGAGCAACATAAAAAGTAGTGTGACATATTTGAGAAACTGATGCATCAACAAATATCTGATCTGATGAAAGTCATTGCAATTCTCAGTGAGTTCTCAAGGTACTCATCAGGTATTTGAGTTCTAATTTTATCCCTAGTGTGCGTCACGAAAGCAGTTGCTCACAAATGTAGGTGCTGCCAACAAGTGATGACATAAACGAGGCCTGATTACAGAGAGAGGGATCTCCGTCTCTGGGAAGACAGGACCTTGACAAAAGGCTTGTAAAGAGATGTGATCAACCTCAAGTTCCAAGCCATTCTGGACTACACAGTGAGGTGCTGCTTCAAATAAAAAGGAACAGTAATAAAATAAAGTTCATAAAATCATAAATTAAGATTGTAGTTACTGGTAGTTGGGGGGACAGAATGGAAAAATATACATGAGAAGACAAAAAGGTTTTATTTAGGACTGGAGAGATGGCTTAGCAGTTAAGGCACTTGCATGCGAAGCCTAGAGACCCAGGTTCAATTCCCCAGAACCCATGTTAAGCCAGATGCACATGGTGGTGCATGTGTCTGGAGTCTGTTTGCACTGACTAGGGACCCTGGTGCATGCATTCTCTCTATATAAATAAATAAATAGATAGATAGATAAATATTTTTTAAAGTTTTATTTAAACAAAATGAACTAGTTCAAGAGAACCACTGTACTACATTGCACCTATAGCCAACAATAATGTATAGTACATTTAAAATTTAGTAAGGGACCTGGGAAGATTGCTCAGTGGTTAAAACCACTTGCTTGCAAAGCCTGCCAGCCTAGGTTTGATTCCCAAGCCACCCATGTAAGCTAGACACAAAAAGTGGCACAAGCATCTGGCATTTGTTTGCAGGGGTAAGAGGTCCTGGTGTGCCCATGAATATGTGCACGCATGCACACACACACACACACACACACGTGTGTGTGTGTGCAGATAAATAAATGTTTTTAAATTTTTTAATAAGAGGATAGTTATCATGTTACATATTCTGTAAAAATCTTTTCAATGGATGAAGAGATTGCTTAGTGGTTAAGGCACTTTCCTGTGAAGCCTAAGAACCCAGGTTCAATTCCTCAGTACCCACGTAAGCCAGATGCACAAGGTGGCACATATGCCTGGAGTTTGTTTGCAGTGGCTGGAGGCCCCAGCATGCCCATTCTCTCTCCCTCTATCTGCCTCTCTCTCTCAAATAAATAAATAACTTTTTAAAATCTTTTTAGGCTCTCTATTTGGTAGGAAATACCCAGCATCCCTCCAAGCCTCTAATCTAAGGGCCAGAGACCCTCATAAGCTAAGCTTCTGAGTTTTCTTAGAGCTGATAGTACATTTGGTAACTACTTCCTTTGGGGACTTATGGGAGGACACCAAACCAGGTTTCCCTAGCAATTAGAAAGCAAAAAAGAGAGGCAATTTGCCAAACAATAAATGGTGAAAAATCCAACCATTTCACTCATCATATGTAAGGAGGGAATGCTTTTAGGATTCTCTTTGACTCTGTTTACTACCTTGTTTTGGAATATTTGTATATGAAGAGTTTTAATGAACTCAATACAACAGGGAAATTAGAGATATGATCAAATTTTTTTCTTTAAGTTGAATGTCAGATTACAAGTTAATGTATCCCATTTGAAAATTGGCAGGTAACATATTTGTGTCTACTGAAAATGGAGTTGTAAATATACCAAAATATTGGTTATTTTCCCAGAAATCTTGAAATCTTCAAATCCTTGGATTCATTTTTAAAAAGTGAGGCTACATGGTTGTTTTTTAACTGTTCATAGTGCTTAACCAGCCTATTGAAATGTATAAAACTCCTGGTCTTAATCTGAGCTTGCCATAATTTCAGCTTCATTTGGAACATTGTTATGGTTGAAATATTTTATTGAAAAGTTGGAGGCACATTTTTCTCTGATGTAAATGGGTGGTTAAATTCATTAAAAATGCTAAATCTGTAAGCCAATTTTCATTGTCAAGTTCAGGCACAAATTGTTTCGGTACCATAAACTTCTTAATAACATGTTGCAACTCAAAAAATCTTTTCAGTTTTTATCCTAAACTGAACCATCTTACTTCTAAAAATAAGCAATGTCACCATAGTCACCATCAACATTTTTTTTTTTAGAGAGAGAGTGTGAGAGAGAGAGAGAATGGTGTGTCAGGGCTTCAGCCATGGCAATCAAACTCCAGACACTTGCGCCACCTAGTGGTACATATGACCTTGCACTTGCCTCACCTTTGTGTGTCTGGCTTACATGGGATCTGGAAAGTCGAACATGAATCCTTAAGCTTCACAGGCAAACGCCTTAACTGCTAAGCCGTCTATTCAGCCCATCATCAACACTTTTAATGAATCCTTAGACTTGACAGTACTTCATTCTTTGGCTCTTATAAAATTCAGTCTTGATGACGATTTGCACAATGTTATTCATTTTAGCATATTTGCATATAAATTTTCTTGAAGGGATATTCAATTCATTGAATGTAAGTTTGGGGCAGTGACTGCATCATTGTCTATTAATTTTACAAGTCCTTGTCTTTTGTCTGCCATCACTGGGGAACCATCAGTAATTATACCCAATGTCTTGACAAAGGACAAAGAAAAATCACTTTAACATACTTCTTATGCTGCTTTATACAAATACCTTGATTTAGTCATGTCTTTAATAGCACTAAAGAAGCAATTTTTTTCAATGACATTATATTTCTCATCAATATCTTTACTAATACATTACTAATGCAAATTGGTAGATTGAGCCATATTTAAAACATCAGTTCTGTCACCCATCATCAAAGCATACTTTTTTAAATATTTTGCTTATTATTTACTTGAAAACAGAGAGAGAGAGAGACAGAGAGAGAGAGAGAGAGAGAGAGAGAAATGAGCACACCAAAGCCTCTTGACACTGCAACTGAACTCCAGATGCATGTGCCGGTCTCTGCATCTGGTTTTATGTGGGTCCTGAAGAATTGAACTCAGGCCTTCAAGCCTTGCAAGCAAGTGCTCTTAACCACTGAGCCATCTCTCCAGCCCTCAAAGCATAAAATTTTAATATTCTCCAAACTTCTTTTTCTCAGAGCATATCATAGCTGCCACACTTTCCATATACTACTTAATCAACTCACCATTCAGTAAATTGTCTTGATTTTGGCTATTAAATGTGCTACCACATAAATAACTTTTACAGTAGAAACTGTGATGTCATTCCCTTCCAATTTCCCTATGTCCTGTGGGGTGGGGTGTATTGCACTTATCTTCCGATTGCTAGGACAAACACCCCAACCAGAAGCAGCTTTTGGGAGGAAAGGGTTTATTTGCGGCTTACAGATTCCAGGGAAAGCTGTATCATGGCGGAGGAAGCTGGCTCACTTCATCATACATCCATAGAAAAGAGACAGAAAGAGAACAGCCAGAGTTCAACCTGGCTCAGAACACACCTTAGAGCTGGACTCGAGATCCCCCTCCACTGAAACACCTCCTCCAACAGGGCTCTACCTCTCAAATGCTACATGCCGAAGACTAAGTAGGAATCTTAAAATAAACACCTTAGGCTATGGGGATATTCTACATCCAAATCACCAGAGGAGATGAGCGACACGAGACATCAGGGTGACTACTAACATAACCCTAGGACAGGGTCTTGAGAGGTGCCATCTAGCTTGTGGACCAAAATGGAAGGCTCCAGAAACTTCTCTGATATAGATCCCTGTCAAGAGGAGTACCCATTATGAGCAGAACCTTGTCAGTTTCCTAGTGCTGTTATTAAGACAGCCAGCTTGCCCCAAGCTGATGAATTCTAAAAGAAGCATAAAATAATTTTTGTAATAACCTTGAAGCTGAAGGAGTAATAAATGTTTAAAAGCTCGGCCCCTCTGAAGCACCTCTCTGCAGCAGATTAGTTCATTTGCTGAATGATTTAGAATTTAGGGGAAAAAATTATCAGATTCCAACAGCCATGCTGGATGTGAAAACATCTCTGACAGTTAATTCTTAGAAAATCCCAGCGAGGCAGGAACTCATGCCATCTCCTCTGCCCAGTCACAACCAGGAGATCTAGACTCTGGCTGGGCTCTAAGAGACTGTGAGCACATGCTCTGGTCTCAGTGCTGGGCCCAGTCATGTCCTGGTCCAACTGGCTCAGCCCTAGGACTTGACCAGGACATATGGCTTACTCAGCCCATCCAAGGTCAATCTCCCACATGTCCCTACAAGCTGTCAGTCATCTCAGCCTGACCAATAAGTCAAAAGCACTTTGGGGACCTAATGACAGAATCTTGGGGCAGCTGCCTGGGTCTCCCATCCATGCTGGTGCTCAGTGAACTAGCTGCCACCCCGCCCTCAGAAAGCAGAGAAGAATCTGGATGTGGGGAGCCCCATAGCAAAACAAAGGACCTGAAGAAGAGGTTAGAGGGAGACAAGTTTGAATTCCATAGGAGACTAGCTACTCCCAGAGCTGCCCAACTAGGCACTAATGCATGTGCTGTCATGACAGGAAGTACTTGGACTAATTCCTCTCAGATATGTGAGCCAGCTTCCTGTTCATGCCACGCTTTCTCCACCATGATGAAGCTTCCCCTCAGAACTGTAAACCTGAAATAAACCCTTTCCTTCTACAAGCCGAGTCTGGGTTGGGTATCCTCTGCCTCATACAAGCCCATAAACCCAGAGCCTCCCTAGCCTGCTCACTGGTCCCCCAGCTAGGACTGTTCACTCACCCTCTCTGCCCCAGAGGGATGTGAGGTGTGGGAGTTCCCAGCATTTGCAAAGAATAAGATCCCAGCTATTCAAAATGGGACCCAAGGTGGCCCGTAGAAACTACCACCTCAGCCTCTTGGAACATCTCACATCTCATTGGTACATTTGGCCTTTTCCCCACTAGAAACTGCCTAACGACTCTGTTTCCAGCGGTCAGTAGCGGCTGGGATGCTGATAGCTCCCCACTGCTGCCTGCTGCAGCCTGAGAAGTTTCCTTATCTTTTTAGAGATTTCCACTCAGGGAAACCCAGATTCTTGGCTTTGCCACATAAAAGAATTTCAGGATGAGCCAGCATGAGTTGGAGTTTATTAAATGTTATTTTTAACGTAGCTTTTGAGTCTGGGGTTAACAGAAAGAGAGATGCTCAAGGAAATAATAAGACATACCCAAAGTGTTAGTATGCCTTCTCAGGGAAGAACATGTTCAATAGGTTTCTGAGGGACCTTCTTCTCCTCCCTCTGTAATCCATTTTTTGATACATGAGGTGACAGGGCAGCTCCAGGAGTGCCTTGGATGGGATAAAATAAAACCACTAGGATTGCAGAAGGGCATCAGGACATGTCCTCTTACCGTAAATGGGGTTTCTGCTGAGATTTTTAGAAAACGGCAGGTTGACAGCTAGGAAGGGAGAAAGGCCTGAGGCCAATGTTTTTAGTTATGTTGCAATTCTTGATTCTCAGTTGGTAAGAGGCTTCACTCAGACTCTGTTTGAAGGGCTCTTTTTTCATCCCGGATCATGCTAATTTTCCATCATTCACACCTTCCTTCCATGAATTTGGTATTCCAGACCTTCTCGATCCATTTGTTTATGCCCTTCATCCACAGTGCTTTGTTGACAAGCACCCTCTACCCATACCCATCCCAGGTTCCCAGGTTCCCAGGTTAGGCACAAGTCCATTATCTGTTGCTGCTCTGGGTGGAAGCTGATTAGTCCCATGAGCCCAGAAAGATGAAGCAATTAAGCCATGGTCACACATAGCTAGGAAAGGGCAGGAGGGGGACAGCCCTGGTCCACTGTGCCTGAGATGAACTGAGCCTGTG
Source organism: Dipus sagitta (assembly GCA_036346955.1). Lineage (NCBI taxonomy): Eukaryota > Metazoa > Chordata > Mammalia > Rodentia > Dipodidae > Dipus > Dipus sagitta. The sequence continues at coordinate 41,220,865 of CM070777.1, read as the reverse complement.
GCCTGAGCCATGAACGTGCGTACGTGTGCGTGTGCGTGTGCATGTGTGTGTGTGTGTGTGTCTGAAGGTCCCAATTTCCCACCATCCTGGCACCTGTCACAGTTACCATGGTATCGCTCCCCAGCACCCCGGGCAGCGGGGACCACCATCTGTTTACACGGCTGTCAGAGGAATTGATGTCATGTGAAATTGTCAGCTCAGTGGGGAGGGAGGAGGAAGAGTGGGCGGCTATGAAAGCTTCCAAGCCATCAAAACGCATCTTGATCAAGAGGACTGCACCCTGGGGAAAATGGAGAAGGGAGGTGAGCTAGGAAACAGCATTTGTTTCCTAAGAGAAAGAAGCAGGTAGCTATTGTAATAGTATGAATGTGTTGATTCTGTCCATTTTCTATGACCACTTACAAATCCATAAACTTATTTAGGCTTTCACCGCCCTGCTGTTCACTCCATCATACAGATGTTCTGAAACATAAAACCAAGGCTCTAAGACAAGAAACGTCTGACCGAGGTCGTGGGAAACCCAGGAGTCAGATCCAATAGGAAAAGGTCCCTGATGCTTGGGCTAAGAGGTTGGAGGTTTGCTCTTGTCCAAGAGGACTAATAGACTGGCCCCAGGATGACCATATCCAATGAGTGAGGCAATTTGCATTTGGTCACTCCTGTAAAAAGTGGGAGAGAGGTTGGAGAGATGGCTCAGTGGTTAAGGCGCTTGCCTGCAAAGCCCGAGGACCTATGTTCAATTCTCCAGATCCCACTTAAGCCAGACACACAAGGTGACGCAAGGTCACACATGCGCACAAGTTGGCACACATGTGTGGAGTTTGACTGCAGTGGCTGGAGGCCCTGAATGCCAATTCTCTCTCTCTCCTCCTCCTCTTCCTTCTTCTTCTCTCTCTCTCACCTTATGCAGGTGTGTGGACCCCTTCCTGAGCCCAGGCCAATGGGGTCTTGTGCTCTCCCCAGGCATGCCAACATCTTCCTGAGACAGCCCCCAGGCCCAATAAACAGAAATTTACCAGGGGGGACACCCTCTCTATCTATTTTCGGTTCCTTGGCTGTTCATCTCTCCATGCCTGAGTCTCAGGAGTCCCAACTCCAGTAAGATCATGTCCTGCCCAGCCTGGCTGCCAGAGAGGGAAAGGAGACTTCATTTTTATTTTTATGGCCTTTTAATTTTTCACACCAAGCCTTTTTAGAAAATCTCCTTTCACGTTTTTCCCCAGGCCATGCTCAGCTGCCACATAGGCTCTCAGACCACATGGGTGCATCTGGCCCCTCTTCCTTGGTTCATGGACTCCCCTTCACTCCCCTGAATAAATGTGATAGTTTACAAACTATCCTTCTCAGTCTGTTTATTTCAATTACTTGTTAAAAACAGATTTAAAAAGGGGGGGCTGGGGAAATGGCGTAGCGGTTAAGGCATTTGCCTGTGAAGCCTAAGGACCTTGGTTCGATTCCCCAGGAACCCATAAGCCAGATGCACAAGGGGCACATGGGTCTAGAGTTCGTTTGTAGCAACTGGAGGCCCTGGTGTACCTATTCTCTCTCTCTCTCTCTCTCTCTCTCTCTCTCTTTCTCTCTCTCTCTCTCAAATAAATAAATAAAAATGTAAAAAAAAAAAAAAAAAAACCAGGGTTTGGAGTTCAAGGACTTTCCCTAAATCTCAAAATCCTGTTACATCTGCATATCCCTGGAACTTTAACCACAGGGAGAGTAGAATATATCACTCACCTACTCAGCACCGAACCAATCCTCTGCAGTCACTCCCTCATGATTCTCCTGTGGGAAACTAGAACTTGGCTATCCTCACTGTACTGGGATTTGGACCAGGCTGACCTAACCCCAGACAACCCAGAGCTAATCCAACCAGTATATCTCTTCCCTGTCCACAACGACTGGCTCAGTCAGGGTTATGACATCCAGCAAGAAGGAAACTGCTACAATCAGTGATCTAGAAACTATTGCTCTGAATGGACTCTGGCTTGCGTAAGCATCTTATGAACTTTGAAAAATTGTTTTCTTTCTCGGGTCCTCAGTTGTCTCGTTTGTAAGGTCAGAATGTTTACTACTGTTATTTTGCTGGAGAAGAAATTGAAGTCGTGAGCAGACGAGATATGCACAGCAGCAGGGCTAGGAAGAGCTTAGAATCTCACATCGCTTGTTTGGAAATGCCAAATGAAGTTCTTCCTTTACAAAGCTCTGTCCTTATGTCTTAAAGATACTGACTGAAACACAATATCTAATACTGACAAGATTAGGATGTCTGAGATTTCAAAATAATATGAAAGGGGGCTGGAGAGATGGCTTAGCAGTTAAGGCATTTGCCTGCAAAGCCAAAGGATCCCAGTTCAATTCTCCAGGACCCATGTAAGCCAGATGCACAAGGGATGCGTGCGTCTGGAGCTCGTCTGCAGTGGCTGGAGGCCCTGGCACACTCTCCCCCCACTTTCTCTCTCTCAAATAAATTAATTAATTAAATATGTTTTAAAATGTAATGATATGAAAGGGAGAGCAGGAAGTGGAACACACATGAATGGCCAGAAGCGGTGGAAACTGTAATGACAGAGCCATGAGGGTGTATGACTCTACTTTTCTTCTAGTGGACAGCTTGTGCCTCATGCAATGAAAGGATGAAAATAAATAAATAAACCCTTTGGCTTTCTATTAGAGTGGACTGCTCAAGCATGCTTTGACATGCAACGCCCAGAACCGGGAAAGGCTCAGCTGCAGGGATACTAAAGGCAGCAGCCAGAAAAGGTCTGAGTTTCTTGTGATTTTTTTTTTCCTTCCTCTACTTCAAATAAGAGATCCTCCTGCACTGGAGAGATGGCTTAGTGGTTAAGCGCTTGCCTGTGAAGCCTAAGGACTCTGGTTCAAGGCTCGATTCCCCAGGACCCACGTTAGCCAGATGCACAAGGGGACGCACGCGTCTGGAGTTCATTTGCAGTGGCTGGAAGCCCTGGCGTGCCCATTCTCTCTCTCTCTGTCACTCTCAAATAAACAAATAAAAGTGAACAAGAGATCCTGGGCTGCAGAGGTGGCTTAGCAGTTAAGGCTCTTGACTGCGAAGCCTAAGGACCCATGTTTGACACTCCAGATCCGACATAAGCCAGGCGCACAAAGGTGAGGCAAGCGCAAGGTTGCACATGCCCACTAGGTGGCGCAAGAATTTGGAGTTCAATTGCAGAGGCTGAGGTCCTGGTGGCCAATTCTCTCTCTCTCTTCAAAACAAAAAAATTTAAACAAAAGCTCTTATTTCTGCTCTCTGGCTTCCAAGGACTCAAGAGATAGCAGAAGCTATTTGAGTTTTCACTGAGGAGAAGAAGGGAGGATGCTATGGAGATTGGAAAGAGAGACATGGAAGAGGTTTCTCCAAGGCTGGAAGGAGTCCTGCTTTGGCAAAGTTCCTTCAATCCCAGGAACAACATAGAACCACACCCCACCTGCCCCTCAGTATCACAGGGCTGTTGGAATGGGACTGGTAGCATCTCCATGGGAACCAATGGACACCAATGTCCAGAAACAGGGGTTCCTCTGGGAGCATTTGACAAAGTCTAAGAATAAATAACTAACTGTTGGCTTAAACTAGCAGGTGAGACGCTCCCATAAAGATAACAACCTTCTGGTTGGTCAGATGGGATGGAGATTTTAGATTGGAAACTGATTTTAAAGAAAACAAATAGGCAACATTGAGTGCATGAGTGAAAGGAACCACAAAGCTGGGGGTCCTGGGGCTGGAAAAGGAGGATTATGGTCTTGGCTCTGCCGTTATGACCTACAATGTCCTGGACAAGCCCTTTGTCATCCCAAGACTCAGCTTTGTTGGTCAAATGGAAACAATAGTATCTCTATGAAAGAGTCACTGTGACAGGAGGCACTACATAGTACCAGGCACAGGACAATCCTGGCGCCCACCTCCTTCCTAGTCTATCACCCAAACCACCTCTACCCATGGAAATGGAACTGTAATTAATATGCAATCAACAAAGGGTAATTAAGAATTCATTTTTTGGCTCCTTAACTAATGACAGCTTAAAATCTATTTTCTCACTCCCGTTAGTTGTCTACGCCGAGTCCCCTAAGTCTTTTATACACACTCAAGAGGCCTCAGTTAGATCTATAAACAGATACATCATCTCCAGAGCTGAGTGCCCATCTCTGGGTCATCTTATCCACCTGCAGAGAAGATAAACTCACACTGGAAAATCTTGGTTTTCCCTCCTACTTGTTCCTTTCCTGGTCTACTCCAACCCAGGAGCCGAAACACCATCTTCTGGGGCCATCCTTGAGGAACTCTCTCACTCTACCTCCCCTCTAACCAAAGCTACATCCCACTCGGGTCATCTGCTCACTTCTATGCACACCCACTCCTAGTTTCTAGCTGCACTCTTCTCTTAGCTTAGAGCCCACACTGGGTATCCTTGCTTCATCCTCCCTCCACATGACACTGCTTTTCTAAATACAAAGTCAAATATTTAAAACATTCATCAAAACTCTCCAATGGTGAGTTAAGAATATAGATAGACTCCATTCAGTACACCAAGCCCTTCTTGGTCCTCTTATTTTTCTTTCTCTTTTTCTTTTTCAAGGTAGGGTCTCACTTTAGTCCAGGCTGACCTGGAATTCACTATGTAGTCTCAGAGTGGCCTCGAACACGTGGTAATCCACCTACCTCTGCCTCCTGAGTGCTGGGATTAAAAGCATGTGCCACCACGCCCAGCATAATTTTTTGTTGTTTATTTTTCTTTATTTATTTGAGAGAGACAGACATAGAGAGAAAGAGGCAGAGAGAAAGAAAGAATGGGCACACCAGGGCCTCCAGCCACTGCAAACGAACTCCAGATGCATTTGCCACCTTGTGCATCTGGCTTACACGGGTTCTGGGGAATCAAGCCTCGAACAGGGGTCCTCAGACTTCACAGGCAAGAGCTTAACTGCTAAGCCATCTCTCCAGCCCCTCCTATTTTTTTTTATTATGAATAATTTTTGCTTACATGGCCTTCTGATCACCTTTCTGTTTCTTAAACATACATGCTCAGTTTTTCCTCTTTCCTAGGTCTCTGAGTCTTCCTGTCACACGTCTCTCTCCTTCCTTGGACACCAGCGTAAATGTCACTGATGTAGCAACATGCTCCCTGACCACTCACTGAAAAGCAAACTTCTCCTCTTTGTTGTATGAGCCAAACACAGCCCTGTGTATTGGTCCCAGGGCTATTTCTTCACGGTAGCTCAAAAGCCCACAACGGAAAACTCAAAAATTTTTATACATCTACTTGTTATAAAAATAGTTCATTAGGGGCTGACGAGATGGCTCAGTGGTTAAAAGCACTTATGTGCAAAGCCTGCTGTCCCAGATTAAATTCCCAAGTACCCATGTAAAGCCAGATGCATAAAGTGACACATGTGCCTGGAGTTTATAGTGGAAGGAGACCCTGGTGCACTGTTCTCTCTCTCTCTCTCTCTCTCCCTCCCGCCCTCCCTCTCTCTCTCTTTCTCTCTCCCTCTCTTGCTCTCATGCAAATAAATAAAACATTTTTTTTTGGTTTTTCAAGGTAGGGTCTCACTCTAGCCCAAGCTGACCTGGAATTCACGATGGAGTCTCAGGGTGGCCTCAAACTCACGGCAATCCTCCTACCTCTGCCTCCCAAGTGCTGGGATTAAAGGCGTGCACCACCACGTCCAGCTAAATAAATATTTTTTTAAAAAAATAGTTCAATAACGCAGGTTTTAGATACACACTGCCTGCCAGCTTTGCATAATCCACAAACCTCTACCCTTCATCTGTAGGTCCGTAATAAAATAAAGCTTGTGGTTAGATGTCTCAGGCTTCTACTGCTTTTTGGAGCAATCTGACCTGGAATCCCTAGGGTTATACTAATATTGCTTTGTCCGTTTTATTCAGCCTGGGTCTCAGACCATGGAACGGTGGTGCCACAGTTAAGAGTGGGTTCTCCAACATCAGTTAATGTAATTCAGAATATCCCACACAGACATGCCCAGGGATTTATTTCCACAGTAACTCTAAACCCTATTAATGAGTAATTACATTAGCCATCATATCAGCTTGTAGAGTTCTCTCATCCTCCACCCCTTCCGCGGGATGGTTCCTTGGGTGAGCCTCCTGACAATTTCATGCACTTTCAGACTTTCTGTCATTCAACCCACCTAAGCTCCGCCCAACAAAGATTAGTGCCTGCTACTCCCTCTCATGACCATAGCTTCTTCCTGAATCAAACCCTGGATCCTCAAATCCTATACTCTTTATCTGCTTTCTTCTTCTCTTTTTTATATTTATTGCTTTATTTGTTTAATTTTTAAATATTTTATTTATTTATTTGAGAGAGTGAGGCAGATACATAATATATATACAAAGAGAGAGAATGGGCACACCAGGGCCTCTAGCCACTGAAAATGACCTCCAGATGCATGTGCCACCTTGTACATAGGCTTACATAGACACTGGGGAATCAACCCTGGGTCCTTAAGCTTCACAGGCAACTGCCTTAACCACTAGACCATCACTCCAGTCCCTGTATTTATTACTTTCTGAAACTGCCTGGCCAATTTGTTTGCTTGCCTTTTGTCTCTCTCACTCATTAAAATGTAAAATCCATATAATTGGTCAAGAAGCCTATGAAAGATATTTGCCAGCATGAGTAATCAAAGAAATCTTAATAAATGCCAATTTTGATCCAATATGTTAACATTTTGGGAAATTTGACAATGACGCATTAAAAGATAACAGGGGAAAAGGAGACCATTCAAACCCTGAGAGAGTGGTACATTGACACAACATCTTGAAGGGCATTTAATTTAAAATTTAATACACAGAGCTGGGGAGATGGCTCAGCAGTTAAAGGTGCTCACTTGCAAACCTGAAGGCTTGGGTTTAATTCCCCAGCTGCTTATGTGAAATCAGATGGGCATATATTTGCAGCAGCAAGAGACCCTGGTGTACACACAAACACACACACACACACACACACACACACACACACACGTGCAAGTAAATAAATAAAATTTCTTGAAAACTTAAATACACATTTATGACCAAGCAATTCTACTTCCCAGTTTCTACCCCAGAGAGGCATTCCCACGGTTTCAAAAGGAATATGTTAAAATAAATAAAAATATAAGTACTTAGTCTCAGAAAGATACAGCAGATACCGTTTTCTCTATTTTTCATGTAAATACAACTAAAACCCCTGGAGATTATACATATAGTAAGAATAAAGAGCTGGGGAGATTATTCAGTGGTTAAAGATGCTTGTTTGCAAAGCCTGTTAGCCCAGGGTTCAAAGCCCCAGTGCCCACATAAAGCCAGATGCACGAAGTGCTGCATATGTCTAGAGTTTGTTTGTAGGAGGTACTGGTGCACCCATTCTCTCTCTCTCCTTGCAAATAAATATTAATTAAATAGTTTGTATAAAAACAAATCAAATGACTTGAAGATAGAAAGAAGAAGATAGATTGGATGGCAACCTTAGGATTCAAGGAACAGCACAGTGTGGAAGTTTCTGGGTTTCTTTGGTAGATCACAAACTTGGAGCCAAAGAAAACAGCAATTAAGAAATATCAATGTACACTGATCAAACAAAATATCCAGAAATGCTTTCTCCTTGTGTTAGTAAACTTTCTAGTGACTGTGATAAAATATCTGAGAGGACTCCTCTGTCACTTCTTCTCAGCCCCATGGTGCCTTCTGAGTCATCCCAAGGTCACTGCCATCTGAAAAGAGAAGCTTCTCTAACCAAAAGTGAGAGTAGCATTAATATATGGGTATGAACATTAAGAGAAGTGCTTACCAGGCAGTTTGGTGAGCATAGTATATACATTTAGCCAGACAGCAGCAGACGTTACACCCCTGGGGCTCATAACTACCCCTGTTGTATGTTTTCAGTATCAGGGATGTATTCCCTCCCATGGAGTGGACCTCCAGTCCAATCAGAGAGCAGTTGGTCTCCCCCATAACATATGTGCCACTATTGCACCCACTGGCTCATTTGGCCTGGCTGGCCAAATATAAGGCTTCAGTTGGGTATCTTCACTGGTGATTTCTCTCTCTCCCATTGAACTGTATGCAGCATAGCTTTTTCCAGCTTTCTATCAGCTGGTCTACACAGAGGAGGTTTTCAGCTCAGCTCCAGCAGGATTTCTCAGTGGCCTTGCAGCCCAAGTATGTGGAGTCTTCAGCAATAGGGTCTTACCATCTATACCTGGTGGGAAACCAAGGGCCTTGGTAATGGCCTGTAGTGTTTTAGGGGTATTAGTGACCTCCCTGGCTAACAACTCACTAGAAGGTATCCCATCCCTGGCACTGAAATTTTTCTAGCAACAATCTATGGCTCTGAGTGTTCCATTGGCCAAAAAAGTAGGTTTCCAGATGACTTATTTATATCCTCTTAGATTTTGATTAGCCCTCCCTCCACCTTTCCTTTACTCAATCTCTTCCCCTGAACTCACTTAGGCCTTTTCAGCCCCCATTAATCTGTTCTACTTACATATATCCAATACTCTATCACACCTTCCAAGGCTCATGGTCCATTGTGGGAAAGGTGGCAGAAAGAACATAAGAGCCAAAGGAAGGGTAGGACGCCTTACAACATGCTTCTCCAGACATAAAATGGCCTGGATACCCATAACCTCACAATGTCTGACACTACCTACACAAGACCATCATAATAGGAGGAAAAGATCATGACAGCAAAATAAAAGAGAGGCTGATTGAGAGGGGGAGGGGATATGGTGGACAGTGGAGTTTCAAAAGGGAAAGTGGGGGGAGGGAGGGAATTACCATGGGTTATTGACTACAATCATGGAAGTTTTCAATAAAAATAAATTAATTAATAAAAAAAGAGAAAAGAGACCCCCAAACTGAAAGGGGGCTGGAGAGATGGCTTAGCAGTTAAGACATTTGCCTGCAAAGACAAAGGATCCTGGTTCGACTCTCCAGGACCCACATAAGCCAGATGCACAAGGGGGTGCATGCGTCTGGAGTTCGTTTGTAGCAGCTGGAGGCCCTGGTGTGTCCGTTCTCTCTCTCCCTCTGTCTGTCTCTCTCTCTCTCTCAAATAAATAAATAAAAATAAAGCTTTAAAAAAAAAACTGAAAAATCAGGGGTTTCTATCCATCATGGCATAGAGTATGAAGCGTAGAGCAGCTCACCTCATGGAGGCCAGGAAGGAGAGCGAGCAAGAAGACCTCTGCTGTGGGCTTTCTTCAATTCTTTCCGTTATTCCATCCATGGTTCCAGTCTATGGGATGATGCCAGCCACATTCAGCTTGGGTCTTAAACCCCCTTAGCTAACCATCTCTAGAAATGCCCTCACAGTCACACCCAAAAGTACACCTTGCTAATTTAGGTATTTTAAACATAATAAATTGACAATCAAAATTAGCTACTAGGGAGCTGGAGAGAAGACTCAATGGTTAAGGTGCTTGCCTGAAAAGACCAAGGATCCAAGTTTGATTCCCCAGTACCTACATAAAGCCACATGCACAAAGCGGTGCAGGCATCTGGAGTTGGCTTGCAGTGGCTAGAGGCCCTGGTGTGCCCATTCTCTCTCCCTTCTCTCTCTCCCTTTTTGCCTCTTTCTCCCTCTCTTTCAAATCAACAAATAAAATATTAAAGAATTTTAAAGCCAGGCATGGTGGTGCACACTTTTAATCCCAGCACTCGGGAGGCAGAGGTAGGAGGAACACCATGAATTCTAGGCCACTCTGAGACTACACAGTGAATTCCAGGTCAGCCTGAACTAGAGTAAGACCCTACCTCGAAAAAGCAAAACTTTAAAATTAGCTATCATAATAGGTATTTGAGTTATTTCCAGTTTGGGGGTATTATCACTAAAATTACTATGAAAAAATATGCATAACTATGTGTGAGTGGAAGCTGTAATTTCTCATGGTAAATTAATTCTTAGGAGTGCATTGGCTACAATGAGGGCACATTTATTTTTTTTCCAGAACTATCAAACTCGTATCTGGGGCTAAGGATGTAGTTCAGTAGCAGAATGCTTGCATAGCCATAGGTTCAATACCCAGCACTACAAACAGCAACAAAAACCCTGTCAGGAGAGATGGCTCAGCAGTTAAGGCACTTGCCTGCAAAGCCTAACCTCATAGGTTTGATTCCCCAGTGCCCACGTAAAGCCAGATGCACAGAGTGGCACATCATTTGGAGTTTGCAGGGGCTGGAGGCCCTGGTGTACCCATTCTCTCTGTTTCTCTTCTATCTCTTCTGCTTGCAAATAAATAAAAGATATTTTTATCTGAGAGGTAGCAACTTGATTTTATTATGGCTTTTGGTTTCAGGGGTTTCAGTTAATGACTGACCAGCTCCACTGTTTCTGGGTCATGATGGCACCATAGTGACATGGTGTCACAGCGTCATAGCAGAACATGAGGCAACAACATTGTTCACCTCATGAAAACCAGGGAGCAAAGAGAGAGGCCAGCAAGAAAGGCATAGTGAGACGTACTTCCTTCAGCCAGGACTACCTCCTAAGTCTCTAGCATCTAATAATGTCATCAAGTTATGACTCCATCAATAGATTAACTCACTCAAGAAGCCTGAGTCCTCATAATCCAGTCACTTTCAAAACTCCTTCCAAGCCAGGCGTGGTGGCGCACACACCTTTAATCCCAGCACTCAGGAGGCAGAGGTAGGAGGATCGCCATGAGTTCGAGGCCACCCTGAGACTACATAGTGAATTCCAGGTCAGCCTGAGCTACAGTAAAACCCTACCTCAGAAAAAACAAAAAAAAAAAAAACACCTCCTACCAGCTAGCAAACATGTCTTTTACAGGAGCCTTTGGGGCCCATGTCACATATAAGCCTTTTGTGGTGGTTTGAAGGTACAATGTACCCATAGCCTCGAGTGTTTACCCTTAAGCCTCATACTTACTCCCCGGCTGGCAGAGTCTTTGAGTATGGAGCCTTGCTGGAAGAGGAGTGTCGCTGGGGACAGACCCTGGGATTTTATAATCCAGCCCTTTTGCTGGTCCTGGAGCTCACTCTTGCTGCTTCTTCCCAGTTGATGTGACAAGGTGCGATGCCCTGCTGTCTTTGCTGTCTGACCTTTCCCCACCATAATGAAACTTACCATTGAAACTATAAGCAGAAATAAACCCTTTCCTGCCATCAGCTGCTCCTGGTCAGGTGTTCTGTCCTAGCCATGAGAAGGTCACTGCTATATCATTATACTCTCTATAGGCAAGGACCAGGAAATGTGTAACTTGCAAACAGAGAAAGCTATTTGGCCACAACTGATATATTAAGGGGGGAAAAATACTGTAGTCTTACCCTTTGTCATACAAGCTAAGGTCAAGTTAGGAGCCCTAGTCTCCATTCTCTCCTGCTATAACAAACTTCCCACACCCTGATAGGTTGGGTATTACCTGATAACACCTGCTTGGTATTATTAAAAGCAGCCAGATAGGGAGCAGTGAAGAGCTTTGTATACATTTTTTTAAGTACCCACTAAATAAACTATATGATGAGATACATTAAAAATACTGCAGGACTGGGCTGGAGAGATGGCTTAGCGGTTAAGCGCTTGCCTGTGAAACCTAAGGACCCCGGTTCGTGGTTCATTTCCCAGGACCCACGTTAGCCAGATGCACAAGGGGGCACGCGTGTCTGGAGTTTGTTTGCAGTGGCTGGAGGGCCTGGCATGCCCATTCTCTCTATCTCTATCTGCCTCTTTCTCTGTCTGTTGCTGTCAAATAAATAAATTAAAATTAAAATTAAAAATTAAAAATTAAAAAAAAAGCCAGGCGTGGTGGCACACGTCTTTAATTCCAGCACATGGGAAGCAGAGGTAGGAGGGTTGCCATGAGTTCGAGGCCACCCTGAGATAACATAGTGAATTCCAGGTCAGCCTGAGCTAGAGCGAGACCCTACCTCAAAACAAAAAAAAAAAAAAAACAAAAAAAAAATTAAGAAAAGATTTTAAAAAAATACTGCAGGAGGGCTGGGCATGGTGGTGCACACCTTTAACCCCAACACTTGGAAGGCAGAGGTAAGAGGATCATGGTGAATTCAAGGACAGCCTGGAACTACAGAGTTCTAGGTCAGCCTGGCCTAGAGTGAGACCCTACCTCGGAAAACCAACTTAAAAAAATTACTGTAAAGGGGGCTGGAGAGATGGCTTAGCGGTTAAGCGCTTGCCTGTGAAGCCTAAGGACCCCGGTTCGAGGATCAATTCCCCAGGACCCACGTTAGCCAGATGCACAAGGGGAAGCACGCATCTGGAGTTCGTTTACAGAGGCTGGAAGCTCTGGCGTGCCCATTCTCTCTCTCTCTCTCTCTCTCTCTCTCTCTCTCTCTCTCTCTCTGCCTCCTTCTCTCTGTCGCTCTCAAATAAATAAATAAACAAAAAAAAATTAATAAAAAAAAATTACTGTAAGGGGAGCTGGAGAGATAGCTCAGAGGTTAGGGTGCTTGCCTGCAAAGTCTAATAACCCGGGTTTGATTCCCAGTACCCATATAAAGTCAGATGCACAAAGTGGAATATGCATCTGGAGTTTGTTTGCAGGGGCTAAAGGCCCTGGTGCCCCCATTCTCTCTGTCTCTGTAAATAAATAAAAATATTGTTTAAATACTATAGGTAGAGCTGGGTGTGGCAGTGTGTACCTATAATCCTAGACCTTGGAGTCTGAGGCAGGCCAGTCTGGGTTACACAGCAAGTGCAAGGCCAGACTGAGATACATATGAAACCTTGCCCCCCAAAATACTATGTTAATCAAAATGGAATTTTGAAGGATTTTCAGTAATCTATAGGAAGGAAATAAAAAGAAAACATTAAAAACCTAGCAAACAAAAATCTGACCTGAAGGGCTAGCCAAGTGGTTAAGGCACTTGCCTGCAAAACTTAACAACCTAGGTTTGTTAATTCCCTAGTACCCATGTACAACCAGATGCACAAAGTGGCACTTGTGTCTGGAGTTCGTGTGCAGAGGTTGGAGGTCCTGGTATGCCCATTCTGTCTGTGTGTCTCTTTCTTCTCTCTATCCCTCTCTGTTTGTAAATAAACAAAAAATATTTTTTAAAAAGATATCTGACCCAAAAAAGTCAAAATTAATCCATAATGTATTACCGGTTATATTAAGTGTAGATTGTTGGGGTTGGGGGACTCAGTGATACAGCACTTCTCTATCATGCATAAGGTTCTGGGCTTAGTCCTTAGCACCCTCAAAAAGGTGGGAGGGAGTAAATTGTCCATAAAATTATAAAACAGAGATTTAGGTAGGGAGAATTTTTTTTAATGACTTAACTGCATTCTATCTATACGAAATTCACTTCTGGGGGACTGGAGAGATGGTTTAGTGGTTAAGGCATTTGACTACAAAGCCTAAGGACCTGGGTTCAATTCCCCAGTGGTGCATGTAGAGTTCATTTGCAGTGGCTAGAGGCCCTAGTGCACCCATTCTCTCTCTCTCTCTTTCTCTCTCTCTGTCTCTGTCTTTTTTATCTTTCACTCTGTGAAGTAAATAAATGAACATTTTTAAATAAAGAAACTCACTTCAAATATAAAGATAAGGCAAATTGAAAGTAAAAATGTAAACAATCACAACAAAATCATCATAAAAAGCAGGATGATGGGATTAATATGAAAGTGATTTAAGAACAGAGAAAATAAATTACCAGAAACAATGAGATCCTATGGTGTTACGTAGCATTTTCCTCTGGATTGAAACATTTCATCCTGGAGGGGAAGCTCTTTAAACTCAGGGAGTCCTGAAGATGTTAAGGGTCAAGTCTCAGGAAGACCCTGAAACTTCCCAGATCACAAGGTCCTTCTCAAGGTTATGTAAAGAATAAGACCACTTGAGAAAGAGACTCTGGAACAGACTGAGCTGCCTGCAAGCCTAGGACAATGAGCTCCAGACGTGCACCTCCTGCGAGCTGTCTGTCACCCATGCATGACTTCTCAGTGAATCAGCTGCCTTTGAGTCACCCATGTCTCTGTAAGTAACCCAAATCAATTCATCGGCTCACCAGAATTGATTTTGGTGCAGTCATGCTTTAGCCTGTGCCCTATCTTGGGGGTGGGGGTTGGGGGGGAATATGGATGTTTTTCCCCTGTGGAAAAAGTTTCAGGCAACATATGGTGAAAAAAAAAAAAGTCAATCCACTAAAAATACACAGCAATTTAAAATGTGTGTGTACCAAAACCACAACTGCAAAATACATCAGGCAAAAGCAGAGAACTGAAAAAGAGAAGACAAATTCACAATTATATTTGGAGTTTTCACACAGCCCCCAATACCTTATAGAACAGCTACATAAAAAAAAAAAAAAATAGCAAAGATATTGAAGAACTTAACACCACCAACAAGATGTAAGAGACATTTATAGAACACTCCGCTCAACATGTTCTTTTCAATTGCCCACAGAATACATACCTAATGTTCTAATCCACTAAAAATCCTCAACAGACTTAAAGAATTGAAATCCTCAAGCATGCTTTTCAGACACAATGGAATAAAACTAGAAATCAATACCAAGAAAAAATAGGAAAATCTCCAAATTCTTGAAAATTATATGATTCACTAGACTCCATGAGTCAGAGAGAGTTAGTCTTGGGAATATTAAAAAAAAAAAAAGAAAGAAAGAAAGAAAGAAGAAAAAAACAGAGCCAGGCGTGGCAACACACACCTTTAATCCCAGCACTCGGGAGGCAGAGGTAAGGAGGATTGCTGTTGAGTTCAAGGCCACCCTGAGACTCCATAGTGAATTATAGGTCAGCCTGGGCTAGAGTGAAACCCTACCTTGAAAAACCAAAAAATAAAATAAAATAAAATAACCATGGCAGCTGCTGCTTACAGTGGTCCGGGGAGAAAGAAGTTGACTGCTGGGGTCACGGCTGCTGCCTTCCGCACACAGGACAGAGCCCACGTGGTGCTGTAGAGAAGAGGTTGTTCACAACATAAGCCCGTAACCAGCAATGAGGATATGCCCATACCAATGGAAAATCCTTACAAGGAGCCTCTGAAGAGATGCACCTTGTGTGAGAAACATGTACATTATAAGATTGTACAGGTCTTTGTGGGAGGAAACAAGAGGAAATAACAAAAGCCACTAAGAGAGCCCAGATAATGGGGTTCGTGCCTGTTACATACAAGGATCCTGCATACCTCAAAGACCCTAAAGTTTGTAACATCAGATACCGGGAATAAATGTTAGGTTATTGCTAATAAACCTGCAAGTAGCTGTATGTTAGCACTGACTCAAACATTTGGGTAGAAAAGTATTTCAAACAAATGAGAAAGGAAGCTTACTCAACCACACCAATGTGTTTCAGGACAGACTGATTAACATGTTAATTCTCATTACATTGTACTATTTTAAATAAAGAAGGCACTGTGTGGATGTCACAGCTCATATACTGACATGAAACACACACACACACAACAAAACAAGGGAAAATGGAAATATAGCATACCAAAATTTGGAGCACCATTTAAACACTGCTAAGACAGCAACGAGTAACACCAAATGCAAACACTAGGAGAGAAAGTCTCAAAGTGGTAATCAACGGTCCCATCTCAAGAACTGGGAGAAAAAGAAAAGAAAAGAAAGCAAGCAGAGAAAAAGATAAATTATTAAAAACAAGAGTAGGGGGCTGGGGAGATTGTTCAGCAGTTAAAGAGTGCTTGACACTTAAGCATAAAAACCCGGAAGATACCTGGGGTCACCTGAGTTCAACTCCCCAGGACCCACATAAAAAAGCAGGGTGCGCTCACACACACCTGTCACCCTGGTCAATGGCAAGTGGAGGCTTGAGAATCACCAGAGCTGATGGAAAATGGCAGCGCCAGGGTTGAGGGAGAGAGACCTCATGATGGTTCAGTTCTGTGGTCAACCTGATCCGTTTGGGAATCCACAGACAGTTATTCCTCTTGGCTGAGTTTCGGAGGTTGCTTCCGGGAAAGATCCACTGGAGAAGGAAGTCCTTCCTCCATAGTGAGCCCTTCCCCCAGAGTGGGTGGACCTCCCAAAGGAGAGCTTGATGCAAGGAGGCTCTGGGAGAAAAGAGCCCCTTGCTCCCACCTGGTTGCCAGTACTGCTGCTGGTAAGGCTTGCTCATGCCTCTTTCCTGTTCGGCCAGGCCTTCATCAGCATTGGAACCAAGTTGCCTGAGCCTTCCAATGTGGACTGAAGACCAGTGGCTCTCCAGGAAACCTCCAGGCCTTCAGTGCTGGATGAGGACTGCTGAGGCATCCAGCCACGAGGACTGAGCAGCTGCCGGGTTCCTTAACTCTCAAACTTGCAGACTGCTATTGTTAGGCAAAATGTTTTTTTCAAGGTAGGGTCTCACTCTAGCCCAGGCTGAGAGAAGGTGGCCTAAAGTTCTCCTCTGGCCCCTGCATGCATGGTAGTGTGCCTGCACATCTGCACATACACTTGCACACACCACACTACAATACACAAACATACACACACCCAAAGGAAAAAATATATAAGGGTAAAACTCAATGGGATTAAAAACAGTAAGGAATCAATAAAAGCAACAGGCTTTTGTCAGGGTTAACAAAGGATAAAGGGGAGAAGACATAAACCTACTACCACCAAGAAGAAGTTAGGGAGACCACTACAGCCTTGCAGGCATCATAAGGACTGAACCACAAGGGAATGTAACAAAAACTCCTTCATCAACCTGGCATTTAGATACAAGAAGTCACTTCCTTGAAAAACACAAACTACAAAAAAAAAAAAAAAAAGAACCCACAAACTACCTCCATCTTTCCGAATAGGAATAGGAAGTACATCATTTGGGGAGCCCCACTAAGAACAAAGAATTTATAGTTTTAGCTCTTTCAAAAAAAGAAATCTGCCAGATGTGGTGGCACACGCCTTTAATCTCAGCACTCGGGAGGCAGAGGTAGGAGGATCGCTGTGAGTTCGAGGCCACCCTGAGACTACATAGTGAATTCCAGGTCAGCCTGGACTAGAGTGAAACTCTACCTCGAAAAAAAACGAAATCTTCTAGACCCAGATGACCTCCCTAGAGAAGTCTACCAAATGTTTAAAGTAACATCAATTCTGTACAATCTCTTCCCAGTAGAGTCCAGGAGGAAACACATAGAAATTCATTTTATGAAGCTAGGATTACCATGATATGAAGGTCAAAGACAAACCGAAGCTAGCATTACTATGATATGAAGGTCAAAGACAATCGCAGTATCAGAAGAAGGAACCACAGACCAATATCCCTCATGAATATAGACACAAAATCCTTAACAAAATATTAGCAAATAGCAGCTGGGCATGGTGGCACACACCTTTAATCCCAGCACTCCGGAGGCAGATGTAGGAGGACTGCTGAGAGTTTGAGGCCAGCCTGAGACTACATAGTGAATTCTAGGTCAGCCTGAGCTAGATTGAAACCCTACCTCGAAAAACCAGTATATACAGCATATGTTTTTTGAGGTAGGGTCTCGCTCTAGCCCAGGCTGGCCTGGAATTCACTCTGTAGTCACAGGGTGACCTTGAACTCACAGCGATCCTCCTACCTCTGCCTTCCAAGTGCTGGGATTAAAGGCGTGTGCCACCATGCCCGGCTTTAAATTTTATTTATTTATTATTTATTTATTTATTTGACAGAGAGAGAGAGAGAGAGAGAGGCAGATAGAGAAAGAAAATGTCCACAACAGAGCCTCTAGCCACTGCAAATGAACTCCAGGCTTGTGCACCTATCTGGCTTACATGGGTACTGGGAAAGTGAACCTGGGTTTTTAGGCTTCACAGGCAAGTGCCTTAATGGCTAAGCCAGTTGTCCAGCCCAGCAAACAGAATTTTTAATGTAGGAAATAAATTGGTCACCATGATTTTTTTTTTTTTTTTTTTTTTTTTTTGGTTTTCCGAGGTAGGGTCTCACTCTAGCTCAGGCTGACCTGGAATTCACTATGGAGTCTCAGGGTGGCCTCGAACTCATGATGATCCTCCTACCTCTGCCTCCCGAATGCTGGGATTAAAGGCGTGCACCACCATGCCCGGCATGAAATTTTTTTCAATATTTGAAAACCAATCATTCATATTTGAAAACCAATCATTCATATTTGAAAACCAGTCAAGACAAACTACAGAAGTAGATATGTTAATTGATGCCAAAAAATCCAACAACTTGTTCAGGATCAAAACGCTGATAAAAGGGTGGGGAAGAACTATTTAACTCAATCAAGACATCTATCCAGGGTTGGGAACATGGTCCAGTTGGTAAAGTACTGCTACTTGAGGATCTCAGTTAGCTCCCCAAAACACAAATTAAAAAAAAAAAAGCTTAGTGTAGTTGTTCATACTTGTAATTCCAGAGAAACACTACCTGAGGCTGTCCTCAGGCAATCACACACACATGCACACATCTGCATATATGCCCTACCACACATGTATGCACATGCACACAATCTATGATTAACATTATGGTCAAGGGTTATGGTATCTATAAATTAGTAATTCTATATCTAAAATTACACACACACACACACACACACACACACACACACATATGTAGTTTTTTCCAGGTAGGTTCTCTTTCTAGCCCAGGCTGACCTGGAATTCACTATGTAGTCTCAGGATGGCCTCAAACTCATAGCGATCCTCCTACTTCTGCCTCCCAAGTACTGGGATTCAAAGACATGCACCACCACACCCAGCTTAGTTAAATATTTTATTATGCTAATAGTTATGTGTGTACAGTATCAGAACTTCTAATAGTCATCATACCAGATTCAAAAACTTGCATATCAAGGCTGTGCCTGGTGACATAGGTCCCAGCTACTAAGGAGGCTGTGTCAGGAGGATGAAGAGTTCAAGGCCTGTCTAGGCTACAGAGTAAATTGAAGGCCAGCCTGGGCAAGTTAGTGAGACCACATCACAAAATGAAAACATAGAAAAAAAAAAAAAAGGTGCTGGGGAGGTAACTCAATGATATAGTTGACTATCATGGAATTTTGAGCAAAAATGTAAAATTATAAATACTCCTGTACAGATTTTTCATGCAAACCTAAGTTTTAATTTCTCTGTGGTAAATGTCCAGGAGTGTGATTGGTAGATCATAAGGTAGATAGGTAAGTAGGTAGACAGGTTAAGTAGGTAGGTAGGTAGATTATTGGTGGGAAAGCTAAATGATGATTGATAGATAGATAGATAGATGATAGAAAGATAATATATAGATAGACAGATGACAAACAGATGGATAGACAGATGGTGGATATATATACAGTGGTAGTTTAAATATGAAATGCCCCTCAGAGACTTGAGTTTGAACAATTAATCCCCAATTGATGATGCTATTTTGTGGAGCCTTTAGGAGTTAGAACCTTGCTGGAGAAGGTATGTTGCTAAGAAAGAACTTTGGGGTGTTATATTCCAGCTCTACTTGGTGATTTTGTGCTTTATACTTTTTTCTGCTCATGTGAAGATATGATTCCAACTGTCTGCTCCTGCCGTGCTTTCTCTACCAAAATAGACTTTCCCTTGAAACTGTAAGCCAAAATAAACCCTTTCCCTCCATAAGCTACTTCTTCTGGTCAGGTGTTTTGTCCCAGCAACAAGAAAGCCATACATACATGCATGTATACATACATACATACATCAATGTGTAATCTAAAAATCTACACTGCAGACCTTTTCATACAGTATTACATCATTTATAAGAAAACACAAGCACTTCTTGAGGGGATTAAAAGAATTTTCCCTTTCTGCGTCTGAAGCAACTACCCGTGGGGCACATGAATAATAAAGTTTATCTGTAATATTAAAATACTTCATGGATGGATGAGGGGAAAACAATTAGGAAAAAGTGACTAAAATGATTTCTTGGGAGAACAATAGTGCAATGAATTTCTCAACCTCAGCATTGTTAACATTTTGAGCTAGGAATGTCTTTATGGCAGAGGCCCTCTTGCTCATTGTACCAGTTTCTTCTCACTACAAATATCACCACATGACACGGGTTCGGTGCTGGGGGAGTGGCAGTCACTGTGAGAACTGCTAGACAAAAGGCCGGAGTCACACAAAGCCCAGCTGCAGAGTGCCGTTTTCTTAGTGGTGGTGGTGGTGGTGGTGCGGGGGGTGGGGATGGCTTGGAGAGTGATGGATTCGTAACACTTTCATTTTTGACAGGGAGAATATATTCAGGGCTGACTTGTATCATTAAAAATTCATTTTTAAAAAATGGGCTCTCACTGGGAGATGCAGTCTTGAGGGGAAAAGAGGTCTGGCCAGCTTATGGAGTGGGGCCTCTGCTCGCCTCTCCCTCATTGCTCTAGGACCACCAGCAAATCCATCTACTACCAACCAGGCCAGTTTCTCCCCTCTTGCGCACAGTCCCCACACTGATAATCTCCACCTTCTCCTCAAACTCCAAGCATAGGCAGCATTCTAAAGAACGCTACTTGTCCTTCCTGGCCTAGAAAACTCTAACCCGTGTCCCACCCTTCCTCTCCCTCATCGCTTCTTACTAGTAGTTAAACAGCACTGATCTGTAATATCCCAGAATTTCAATGTCCTGCATACAGCATGTCACACGTCTACGCTGTTCAGAGTATGGTGGACAGCCACCATCTACATCCCCTCCCCATCACTATTCCCCACCTGCTTCTCAGCCAGTTTCTTTCCTTCCACTTACATCCAGTACAGTGATATCCTACCCCTTATCTGTGGTCTCACTGGCTGAAGTTTCAATTAACCATAGTCAGCTGCGGTCTCAAAATGTTAAATGGAAAATTCCGGAAATAAATAATTCATACATGTTAAATTGTGCACGATTCTCAGTCGCATGATTCCACGATCTTCCAGGGACACTGTGTCAGTGACCTTTCACTTTGACAGGACGAAACATCTGACCAACAGCAGCTGATGGGAGGAAACAGTTTATTTTGGCTTGCAGGCTTGATGGGAAGTTTCATGATGGCAGAGAATAATAGATGTTAGAGCAGAGGCTGGACATCACTTCTTGCCACAGCACGTGGAAGAGAGTGAACTGTGCTCTGACAAGTGGGAGAGCTGGGTTATAACAGCCCAAAACCTGCTCCCCCAGAATCTCCTGCAGCAAGGCTCCACCTCCCAAATTGTCACCAGCTGGGGAAGAAACATTCACCACACATGAGTCTATGGAGGACACCTGATTGAAACCGTCACAGGCATGAATCATTCCAATGTCCAGCAATATGTACTACCTGCTACTGGTCACTTAGTTGCCATTGGGTTGTTAAACCCACCATTATGGTAAATGTTTGTGTGCAAGCAATCCTCATTTTATTTCATTATGATTGCAAAGTGCAAGAATCGTTGTAATGCTGGCAATTTGGATATGACACAGAGAAGCCAAAATGTGTTTTCTTTAAGTGAACATATTTATCATTGGCACATATTATAAGTATAACTAAAACACAACTATATATAGGGTTCTGTACTGTTTCAGATACTCAGTGGCAGTCTTAGAATGTGTCCCTTAACAATGACTAGGTACTTTACAGTATTGACATAGCACAAAACACTCCACTTCTGGCCACCAAGATGTTTTGGGGTCTCCTTACTGATGAGCAATTCTCTGGCAAACACATACTGGGTGCCCTACAGTTTAGGTCTGTTCTGATACTATCTACCTGCAGTTGTAAAGGACATAGCGAAGAACCAGATGCAGAGGGTAAGGTGTGGGAGAAGTGATGCCAGGCTTCCATGCCCCTTTCAGGCACTTGGCACCCTCCTTGGCACTTCTATTTATTCAGGAAGTGAGAGGAGCTCTCTTGGATCCTGACCTTCGGATTTTACGGAATTTTAAGTAAATCAAGCTTGGCCATGTTGATCAACCTTTAGGCTGAAAGGTTTTTCAAAAAAAAATTATTTATTTGCATATATGTATGCCACTGCAAACAAATACCAGATGCTGGCGCCACTTTGGGGGGTCCAGCTTATGTGGGTGGCTTGGGAATTGAACCCAGGTCATCAGGCTTATGCTAGGAAGTGCCTTTAACCACTGAGCAATCCTCCCAACCCCCAAACTTCAAATTTTAAATCCTCTAATCTCATGGCTAGTTCCCCTGGCAACTAACTGGTCCCCACCCCAAGGCTCTCCATGAACCAGAGAGAACCAGCCGCAAGAGAACAAAAGATGCTTCCATAACCCAGGAAAAACAGGTGCTTTAGGGTTTTGGGAGCTCTGTGTCAACAATTGGAGCCAAGAACCCCCATTCCCAACCCCTGGGGGGGCCCTTGCTCTTTTCACAGTGTGCCTGGCTTCCACTCACGCAGGCCTCCCATCCTCACTGAGGTCTCTGGGATGTCTGGTTTGCACTTCAGGGAGGCCCAGGAGACTAGGAGCCCCACCCACTCCCAGCTTACACCTGTGTTTACCTGTTGAGCCTGCAGCAGCTTCCTAACCCCCCCCCCCCCCCCCCCCCCCCCCGTGCAGATTTCTGCTGGAAGGAAAACTGCTGGGCTTGTGGAAAACGCCTCAGGCCACGGCTCTCCTTGGCTTTCTTTCGAGGGGCAGGAGGCAGAGCGGTCTGCAATCTCAGCTCCAGAATGCCCCACTGGGCACACATCCTCTGAGCTGGGCAACTCAGGGCTTCCAGCCGCGAGTGAACGGAACATCGTGTAAACAATTGTCATCAGTATTCTCACTTGACCTTGACCCCTCCTCCTGCTCTCCCGGATTTGGCCTTCTCTGCTGAGGACTGCCTGTTTCTCCTTCTGTTTGACATAGTAGGAAATTGAAATGTCCAAGCTTAAAAAGGACTACATTGGAGGCCCCACCCCGCAGCAGGACAGAAGTGGAGCCGGACCTCAGGTTACCCCAGCAGCCCAGCTCCCCTATGGGCAGCTCTTCACTGTGGGAGCAGTGGGCGGGCATCGTTTATTTCCTTCGTTACTTATGCATGGCATGTTGACACCGGGCCCTTGGTGATTAAAGTGCCTTGGGACAGAAAAGCCAGCTGAAACATTAGCGAAAATACAAAATGGGGAAACAAAAACAACAGCATCAACTGGGAGAGCTCAAGCTGGAGAGCGCAGCTAGGGACGTCATCTCCTTGCCCGGCACTTGGGAGGTGTCTCTTCACCATGGCACTTGTCCCTTCTGAGTCCCGCCACCCCAAGATCAGGCTAATCACCATTATTGATTGAGGACAGGGAATAGAAATTGGCTAGACAGTTTAAGGTAGCAGGGCCTTGAACACTAACAGTTTTTCTTCATCCTCTTGGCTAAGAATGAGAAATATTATTTATTTATTTAAGGGAGAGAATGGGCACACCAGGGCCTCTAGCCACTGCAAAGGAACTCCAGGTGCATGTGCCACCTTGTGCACCTGGCTTAGGGTGGGCACTGGGGAATTGAACCTGGGTCCTTAGGTTTCACAGACAAGCACCTTAACTGCTAAGCCATCTCTCCAGCCTGGGAAATATTTGTCCTTTTGAGCTCATAAAAGAGAGTCTGGTTTTTCCTTATTTTTTTTTCCCTGAAGGGGTACCCCTTTCTTGCAAACTAGTTAAGACTCTTGGCATGGGTTCCCCCACCCAGTAAAGCCTTACTATTTTGAGTCTGTGCTCTTCTTCATGACCTACCAACCAATCAAGGTCCTTTATATGAATTTAAACTGAAATAGATAAAAAGAAGCCCTGTGGATTATCCACTGGGGACTCCGCCCAACTCTGGAACATTCTGTTTTACATTTCTTTCCTAACATACTCTTGCTGGAATATGGTAGTTTGAATGTGATACTTTGAATGTATTGATGGAACTTCCCCTGGACACTATAAGCCTGAAATAAACCCCTTTCCTTCCATAAACTGTGTCCTGTTGAATGTTCACCCCAGCATCGTAGAGCTGACTACAACGTAGCAGTGAAGGGACCAAACTGATGCCATGACAGGCTCTAGTAAGGTGCCACCCTAACCAGGCCTAAGTTCCAGTTTCCAGGAGAGGCAAACAAGACTTCTGAGAAAGGGCAGACCGTTGATCAACAGTGATCCTGACATGTGGCGGAAAAAGATAACCGCTCAGGGACTGAGTCAGTTCCTAGAGGCATGTTCCTTTCACACCTTTTTGCAACCCTTCTGCCCCAACCAATCAGAAATGCACAACTGTAATTGCTGCTTGCCTAGCCAGTCATTTTAAAAAATTACCTAAGCCCACCAAAATTCCCCTAACTGTGCTTAAAGGGAGCTTGCGAGCTCCTCTCAGGGTCACCATTGTGCATGAATGGTCGACCCCCGCATGCTGGCCGACTTTGCAGAATAAACGCTCTTTGCTTTTACATACTATTTGAGTCTGGGGTCTTTCTTCAGCAATTCTCAGACCCTTACGAGGAGTATTCCCATTTGGGAGCGATACTGTCTAGGAGTGTTGGGATTTTCCTCTACCACTTAAAGAATTGAAGGTTAGGAAAGTGTTTGAAAGAATAATGTTTATTTCAAAGAAAGCACACAGACTGCTCATGGAGGAGCGGATTCCAGAGCTGGAAGACCCCTCCCACCCCCGTGGGAGCCGGACTTTTATTGAGTGAGGGATTGGTCAGCTTAAACAAAGACGAAGATGCTGCTTGGACTATGTCATGTCCAGTACTGCACAGGTCCCAGAAAGCCCACCAAGCGAGTACTCTCAACTGTCATGGAAACTTTAACTTAGGCCAGGAAGAAGTTGGAAGTGTGTTCACCCTATTTACCATCTTAGGTAAGAATACAGCCACCTACTAAGGACCCTTTATCCCTGGCTGTCTACCAAGCTAAGGAAACTGTCCAGCTCCTATACTGTTTTAGGGGGAGCCCCCCCCCCCGCCCTCCTGCTATAAAGGAGTTCTGTCTAAATCTTTCCTTCCCTTAAGCTCTATAATAAAAACCTTTTTGTAGCAGTCAGCCTCGGGTCGCTGAGATGAACTCCCAAACCGGGCACAGTTACAGAGGAATAGGATTTATCGAAGCTTACAGATGCAGGAGAGGTTCCATAATGATGGCAGAAGCTGGACCCCCTTCACAGGCCCATGCTGAGAGAGAAAAGCGACCACCACCAAAACACGAGAGCAAAAACAGCCAAGCCACAGGGAACCCAGGCAGAACTCAGGCATTTCGTATATCTTAGGTTGGAATTCAGAGCAGCCTTAGGGGTGGACCTCAGGATCCGCCCACAGTGACACCTTCTCTGGCCAGGTGGCTGGGAATCTAAATTACAAGCTTTCATAAAACTCCTGAATCTACTGGGGGACATCCATTCAAACCACCATGCTTTCTAAACCGTACCTGTGTGGTCCATAAATTTCATACCTTGAAACAAGAACCTGGAGGCTACTGTCTCAGTGGAAGTTTTGGGTGACCTTGAGCATTCAACATCCTAACTGCTAAATTGAAAGCCCACTCAATGGCTGGAGAAATGGCTCAGTGGTTAAAGGCACTTGCTTGCAAAGCCCAATGGCCTGGGTCTGATTTCCCAGTACCCACATAAAGCCAAATGCACAAAGTAGCACATGCACCTGGAGTTTGTTTGCAGTGGCAAGAGGCCCTGGCGCACCGATTCTCCATATCTCCCACCCTCTGCTTGAAAATAAATTAACAAAAATAATTTTTTAAACATCCACCCAATGGGCTGGAGAGATGGCTCAGTGATTATGGCACTTGCCTTCAAAGTCTCATGATCCTGTTTCAATTCCCCAGTGCCCACATAAAGTTGGATGCACAATGTGGCACATGCAGCTGGAGTTCATTTGCAGCAGCTAGAGGCCCTGGTACACACGTTCTCTCTCTCTTTTTGTCTCTCTCTGCTTGCAAAAAATAAAAGTAAATAAATAAATAAATACTATGCCCTAGAGCTGAGAGAGGCTCTGTCACTCTCAAAAGCACTCTAAATTCCCAGATCATTATCATTATTAACTGGTGACATCACTTTGGAGTCAGATGTATCTGTGAGCTACTCTCTCAAGAGAGGTATTTGATGCCCAGAGAAAGGGGCTTGGCAGAACATTCCTTTGTCTCCTTTCTGCTTTTCTATCTTGTCATGCAAGGACACAGAAATCTCACCCTCCAGGACACTCTATTAAGGTTCCCTGTTGGAAGCAAGCAGCGGCCTCCATGAACTCAAGCTCCCAGAAGACAAACAAACAAAAAACCACCTGTGTTCAGTATTCTACGGGGCTGACTAACTGTTTAGTTTACTAACTGATTGTAGCAAGCTGCACTGTGACAGATCCAGAACCAAATTATCCCAAGCTGTCTTTAGCCCCCTTAATGGCCATCCATTGCTCACCACAACATCCATCCTGGTGACTATCAAGAAAAATCTTCTTAAAGATACTAAGATACTAAGAATGTCCCCATATAGCATCTGAGGCCTATTGCAGAGATTTCCCTGCTTTGTTGTAACCTGATATATATATATATATATATATATATATATATATATATAGATATATAGATAGATATATAATTTTTTTTCAAGGCAGGGTCTTGCTGTAGCCCAGGCTGACCTGGAATTCATTATGTACTCTCAGGCTGGCATTGAACTCACAGAGATCATCTTACCTCAGCCTCCCAAGTGCTGGGATTAAAGGCATGTTCTAACCACAGCAGGCCTGCCTATATATGTTAAACATTCCTTAATTTATAACTTTCTTTCTTTCTGTCACTGTAAGAAACTGTCATCATGTTGGAACATTGTATTTGGAGTAACCTTCATCTGTGTTCCTGGGCCATGGTCACTCATATTTGGCTCCAAACTAAACTATCTTTGAGGTCAAAGCTGTGTCTTTGGATCAACACCAAACAACCCAACCTGCCAGCACCTCCATCATTGAAAGGTTAATGACTCTCCCTGAAAACCAGAAGGAACTAAGGGGTTAATGACTGTCCCTAAAACTAGAAGGCCTTGAAGAAACATCAGAGGCATTCAGTCCCAGACAAGCCTGACAACTCTCTTGATTGATAAACTTCCCTTAACTCAGAAAGCCTTGAAGGAACAGAAACCATCTGGGGTATCCTTCCTAGACAATTTTGCTGAAAAAGCTTATTCTGAGCAAGGACGCAAATAACTACAGTTCCTTATCTAATTGCCTTGGACCTGTACCTGGTCTAGTCTGTTTTTTTTTTTAATTTTTTTTGTTTATTTATTTATTTGAGAGCGACAGAGAGAAGGAGGCAGAGAGAGAAAGAGAGAGAGAGAGAGAGAGAGAATGGGTGCGCCAGAGCTTCCAGCCTCTGTAAACGAACTCCAGACGCGTGCTCCCCCTTGTGCATCTGGCTAATGTGGGTCCTGGGGAATCGAGCCTCGAACCGGGGTCCTTAGGCTTCACAGGCAAGCGCTTAACCGCTAAGCCATCTCTCTAGCCCTCTAGTCTGTTTTTCTTAGGTGCCCAGCCCAGATCATTGCTTCAGCCTCCATCCTGCAACAGGGTTGTAGCCCTTCACTGTGCTTCAACAAACAGTCTCTGTCTGTTGAGATCAAACCCAGTAGCTTCCTTTGCTTTTCTTTTTCATTTTCCTTACAATCATGAACTTCCCAGCTTCTGAAACTATAAGAATATCTTTAAAAAATTTTTTTAAATTTTTATTTTACAGAGAAAGAGAGAGAGAGAGAGAGAGAAGTTCCCCAGATGTGGGTATTTTGTTAGAGCAGTACAAATAGTCTTAGATTGCTCTTAAATTTTAATTCAGCTCCCCTTTTATTGCAAGACTTCCAAGAGTAACCATTCAACATGTGAACTGAAGTTCTTAGAAAGAGCTGCTCCTACTACCTATCCTGAAAGGCTAGGCAACTGGTTAGAATTTCAATGTGGAGAGACTAGAATGTTGCAGGTCCATAGCCAAAGTGTCTTGGGCTATCTTATCCCCTTTGATGGCCAGTTAACATCTACCTCTGTGTCTGACCTAACATCCTGTGATCAAACAAATCCTGTATAAATGGACCCCCTAGCTTCCAGCAGCCTGAAAGGTTCTTGGGTCATCAGGTAGCATCTGAGACCAATAGCAGCAATGTCTCCACTTTGCTATAGCCTGCCTACCTGGTATTTCCACCAATGTATTTGAAAACTATCTTGGTTTTTGAAAGTCATGAGGCTTTCATCTCTTAAAAAAAAATTATCTATTTGAGAGAGAGAGAGCCAGGGATATGTACAGAGAGTGAGGTTGGGTGTGCCAAAGCCTCCTGCCACTGCAAATGAACTCCAGGCACATGTGCCACTCTGTGCATCTGGGTTTTCATGGGTTCTGAGTAATCAAACCTGGGCTGTCAGGCTTTGCAAGCAACTGCCTTTAACCACTGAGCCATCTCTGCAGCCCCGTTTCATGACTGTCTTTTGTTCTATAATTACAAAGCCTTCATGAAATTGTTAACACGTTGGAACCTAGAATTTGGGATAACCTGAACTTGTATTCCAAGGCCATGGTCATCCATATCTGGCTCCGGAATAAACCATTTCTTATTCCCTTTGAGCTGAGATCTGTGTGACTTGCTTGACAAGCACAACTTATAGCATCGGTCAGCTCTATCCCAACAGAATGCACTGGAAGATACCTTTTTTGAAAAAAGATGATAGATTCAGACCCCATCCGGTTTCAACCCCTCTCCTTTGCTGTGTGACATCAGCTGAGGTGCTGAGCCTCTCTCAGCTTTTTTGTCTCTAGCTCTGTGGTAATGGGCCTTACTCAGCAGGATCAGTGTGAACAGGAATGAAGATGAGCAGGAAAGTGGCCAACACCACGCCCCAAATAGCAAGTGCTTGGGAAATGTCACCTGTCCCTCCATCAGTGCTAGTCATCACCTCAGCAGAGGCTTCCACACCAGTCAGAGGGACCTGAGTGACTAATCACCCTGACATTGCATTTGGTGGAGAAGTTCCACCCCCCCCCCACGGCCACCCCCACACCCTGGGGGGGCTCTAGTCTCCCAGGTACCTAGGAGGAGGCAGGGACACACCCAGCCCCAGACCCTCCTAACCTGCCTTCTCCTTTGGTCCCCTCTTCCTCCATTCCCATCTTCCTCTCAACCCTGATTCCTTTCCTCTTCCCCATACTGTCCTCCAAACTGCCAAGGAAGTATCTCCACGGCCTGTGACCATAATCCAAAAAATGACGAACAGTGTTATAAAAGTACAAGACAAATGATTCATTCCACGGACTCCGTGTTTTGTTACTTGGTCAGGGGGGCTCTGAGAAGACAGCCAATGAGACACAGTCTTGCCTTGTGGAATCTCCAGAGAAGAAGGATGTATCGACAGAAATATACAAGCATAGGATGCCCTACCAAAAAGAAGAAGAATCATTGTTGCAGAAATTTGGGTTCAAGTCAGGAAGAAAGCCAAGCACCGCTCGGAGAGGATTGGAGAACTCGAGAATTTATTATGATGAATCCAGCAGGCTGAAAGGAAGCTTGTGCTTCAAAACTACCTGCAGTCCCTGAGACTGGGCCACTGTATATTTTTATCGACAGTTTTACAGAGCTATATGACCGTATGGAACCATATGGAACTGTGGGCATAAAATAAACTTGTGCAGTGGTAGAAGGAGCTGTGTGACTTTAGATAACGTATTGTGAACAGGTGAGGCGTTATCTCTAGTATGGACTGGCATAACAGCAGACTGATTCAAGTCAGGAAGTGACTCCTCCTTTACTTTCCTTTCTTATCATCTGCATAGCTGGTCCCAGCAGCTGAACAGCAGTAGCAACTTCTGTAGGGCTCGCAGCATAGGAAAAACAGAAAAGGGATCAGAGACAGGTCTCTAACTCAAAAATGTACACTTAATTTTTCAATATTTTTTAATATATTTTACTTGTTTATTTATTTGAGACAGAGAAAGAGGCAGAGGCAAAGAGAGAGAATGAGCGCGCCAGGGCCTCCAGCCTCTGCAAACAAACTCCAGATGCATGGTCCCTCTTGTGCATCTGGCTTACGTGGGTCCTGGAGAGTTGAACCAGGGTCCTTAGGCTTTGCAGGCAAGCGCCTTAACCACTAAGCCATCTCTCCAGTCCTCTGACCTTTTTTTTTAATTTTTTAATTTTTATTTATTTACTTGTGAGTGACAGACAGACAGAGAGAGAGAGAATGGGTGCACCAGGGCCTCCAGCCACTGCAAACGAACTCCAGACGCGTGCGCCCCCTTGTGCATCTGGCTAACGTGGGTCCTGGGGAATCCAGCCTCAAACCAGGGTCCTTAGGCTTCACAGGAAAGTGCTTAACCACTAAGCCATCTCTCCAGCACCCCCCAACCTTCTTGGCATGTTTATTTTTATGTATTTTTTTTTTGTTTGAGAGCGACAGACAGACAGAGAGAAAGAAACAGATAAAGAGAAGGGGTGTGCCAGGGCCTCCAGCCACTGCAAACACCAGATGCATGCGCCACCTTGTTCATCTGGCTTATGTGGGTCCTGGGGAATTGAGCCTCAAACCAGGGTCCTTGGGCTTCACAGGCAAGTGCTTAACTGCTAAACCATCTCTCCAGCACTTTTTGTTGTTGTTCTTGTTTGGGGGATTTTTTTAAATCCAGCACATTTTTTAAAAAAAATCAATTTTTCATCATCGTAGCAGCAGCTGCCATGTACGCAGTGCTTCGTGTGAGCCCCTGATTAAGGACATATCTCCGGTTCAGAGGGGTCAAGTGCCTTATCCCGAGGTCACACAGCCAGCAAGGGGAAACGTAAAGGAAATGATTACTGTGCAGTGTATAATACAAGGAGCGCGAATATAGTGAATTACTTGGGCAGAGAGGCTCAAGAAGGTGATTGTGTCTATGCCCACATCTACCTCCTGGGCTCCCAGAACAAAACTCGCTTCACTCTGTATGGTCCAAGTGGCCCATGATAAACACAGGGACTCCCTGTAGATACCCAAACCTGAAGACCCTCGTGTACCTTATGTAAGATGACATAGTGTTTGCATATAACCTACGCACATCCTCTGATATAAATCTCCTCTAGGTGACCTATAGCCCCTGATAATACATGTGCTATGTAACTGGTTGCTGTGCTACATTTTTGGGGGGATAGTGAAAAGAGGAACATTTGTACATGTCCAATACCAATGCAATTCTTACTTACCTAATTTCTTTTGAGACAGAAACCCATGTATCCCAGGCTGAATTCATGATAGCCTGGGATAGCACTGAACTTCTAATTCTTCTGTCTCCGTGTGCTGAGTGCTGGAATTACAGGCATGTAGCATCACACGCAGGTTTATGTGGGGTGAGAGGACCCAACCCAGGGCTTCGTGTATGCTAGACAAGCACTCTACCAACCGAACGGCATCCCCAGCCCCCCTCAACCAATGCAATTTTTAAAATATATATATATTTTTTAATTTCACAGTTGGTTGAATCCACGGCTGGAGAACCCAAGGATATCGAGGGCCAACTATGATTATAATTGAGTTCACAGAATTGGGGCCTGAAGTTGACTGGTAAATAAAAGATCTAAGTAAAGCAGAAAATGGCTTAAATAATGAGACACACACTACCTAAACATTTAAACACACATATATCCAAACAATTTTAGGCATAGTCTTCCGTGGCCTTTAAGAATAAACCTTTACCCAGGGGCTGGGGGGCTGGCTCAGTAGATAAAGTGCTTGCTGCTAAAACCTGCGTCTTCCAGTTTGACCCTAGACCTCACATTATAAAAGGCAGAGGCCATGGCAGGCTTCTGTAACCCCTGGTATTCTGACAGGTAAGAGATGAGAAGTAGAGACAGGAGAATATTCTGGAAGCATAGTGTGGTGGTTTGATTCATGTGTCCCCCCCATAAACATAGGTGTTCTGGATGCTAGGTTCCCAGCTGATGGAGATTTCGAAATTAATGCCTCCTGGAGGCATTGTATTGTATTGTTGGGGGTGGACTTATGGGTGTTATAGTCAATTTCCCCTTGCCAGTGTTTGGCACACTCTCCTGTTGCTATGCTTCACCTTATGTGGGCCAGGGGATGATGTCCACCCTCTGCTCATGTCATCATTCTCCCCTGCCATCGTGGAGCTTCCCCTCGAGCCTGTAAGCCAAAATAAATCTCTTTTTCCCACAAGCTGCTCTTGGTCAGGTGATTTCTACCAGCAATGCAAACCTGACTGCAACACATAGTAAGGAACAAAAAGAACAAACTTTTGCCTCAAAGAAGGTGGAAGGCAAAGACAGACACACAAAAATTGTCCTCCGACCACCATAGCATGTGCACACTGGTGCGCCCAAACATGCACACACACAAATAATAAGGCTGTACCTATTATATGACTATATAGAAACATCTCAATGAAACCCCTTTTTCTGTGCATAACATGATAACAAGAATAGGGCTAGAAGCCGGGCATGGTGGCGCACGCCTTTAATCCCAGCACTCGGGAGGCAGAGGTAGGAGGATCGCTGTGAGTTCGAGGCCACCCTGAGACTACATAGTGAACTCCAGGTCAGCCTGAGCTACAGTGAAACCCTACTTCAAAAAAAAAAAGGGGGGGACTAGGGAGATGGCTCGGTCACCCCACAAGATGAGAACCTAAATTTGATCCTCCGTACCCACATAAAAATGTAGGGCATGGTGGCATGTGCCTATAATCCCCTGCTGGGGAAGCAAAATCAGGAAGATTCCTGGAGCTTGCAGGCCAGCTAATCTAGTGAGCTCCAGGCCAGTGATAGACCCTGTCTGAAAAGGGGATGGGCAGCAACCCTGAGGCTGTCCTCTGGTCTCCATACACATACATGCACATGTGCACACACACATACACTCACATGTTCATTCGCACATGCCTGCCGCACACATATACACTCAGATCAATAGATAGATGATGGATGGATGGATAGATGGATGGATGGATGGATAGACAGACAGAATAACAAAAAGAATAGCCTGCTGATGAAATTTTGCATTCTCCTTTTTCCATAGTCTATGACAATCACATTTCCAACATTATTCTTCAGGCTACTTAAGGCACAATAAGAAAAAGCAACCTGAATCTTTTTTGTTTTTGTTTTTGTTTTTCAAGGTGGAGTCTCACTCTGGTCCAGGCTGACCTGGAATTCACTATGTAGTCTCAGGATGGCCTCAAACTCATGGCGATCCTCCTTCCTCTGCCTCCCAAGTGCTAGAATTAAAGGCATGTGTCACCACGCCCAGCAAAATGCAGAATCTTTTGGAATTTTCATGAGTTTTTTTTTTCTCCCCTCATACTTTACAGGTCTCTCACCCACACATCAGTGGACCAAATTATTTTTGTAGCAACTGACCTTTTTATGGAATCTTTCCAAAGCATTCATCTTGATGTGCATAGAGACTAGAACTTTTATTTCTGTGTTTTAATGGTCACGAACTCACTTTGGTAATCGTGTTTTTTAGCTTGATCTGATGTGAACTGATGTGAAACACGGGTGCAAAAAGAGAGTGCTTATTCTTTTGAAAGCCTTGGGAGCGCTCCACAGAAAGGAGTTGTTGTACCACAATGAAGGCTGGCAGCTCAGCTGGTCAGAACACGCAGACCAGCAGAGTAGCCTCCAGCCTTACACGCAGCCTGCAACGGCATCAGCAATAGCTCTGCAGATGAGAAGTCACTGCTACTGAGAGGCAGTTGCCCTAAGGCTGAGTGGTGACTTCTCCGGTACCTATTTATAGTTCTGAGACCCACCACAGCACCTGGGTAGAGTGGGGACCCGTCCAAACTCTGGCCCACCCCTCATCCTCCTTGTCTCCCAAGAGGAAGGGAATGTAATGTAACTAGTGAGGTCCTACAACTCTGTGCATCTGGCTTTACATGGGCATTGGGGAATCGAACCTGAGCTGTCAAGCTTTGCAAGCAAGCTCCTTTAACCACTGAGCCATATGCCCAGCCCCCCCAAATGCTACAATTTTTTTTTAAGGTAGGGTCTCTCTCTGGTCCAGGCTGACCTGGAATTCACTACGTAGTCTCAGGGTGGCCTTGAACTCATGGCGATCCTCCTACCTCTGCCTCCCGAGTGCTGGGATTAAAGGCGTGTGCCACCACGGCCCGACTAAATGCTACAATATTGTACAAACTACTTTTATTAGAGGCAAGGTCACCATGCTGGAAAAGAGCAGCTCAGTGTTATAGCCTGGACTCTCGTCTCTCACTTTTTGGACCTTTTACTCTCCCATCTCGTGCTGTGACTTACAGCTGTCGGGGATATCCTCCAAGAAGATGGAAAAAGAGGGGGGCATGGTAGTTGAGGCCAGGAAAGTGAACAAGCGTCAGAAGTGAAGACCCTGGATACCAGGCTGAGGCATTCGAACTTCATCCTATAGACAATGTGGTCTAAGGGAGGCTGAATCTGTGTCACGGAAATGTCGCTGAGAGAACTGACACTGAGAATGAACTGGAGAAGACTGAGGCAGGGAGACAAGTAGGAAGCTGCTGTAGTCATTGAGTAAGAGATGAAGAAGAAGCCGGGTGTGGTGGCGCACGCCTTTAATCCCAGCACTCGGGAGGCAGAGGTAGGAGGATCGCCGTGAGTTCGAGGCCACTCTGAGACTCCATAGTGAATTCCAGGTCAGCCTGGGCTAGAGTGAGACCCTACCTCGAAAAAGCAAAAAAGCAAAAAAAAAAAAAAAAGAGATGAAGAAGAAAATAATTTGGCAAACAAAAAAGTGCCAGGTGTGGTGACACATGCCTTTAATCCCAGGACTCGGGAGGCAGAGTTGAGAGGATTGCCATGAGTTTGAGGCCAGCCTGAGACTATAGAGTGAGTTCTATGTCAGCCTGGGCTAGTGTGAGACCCTATCTCAAAAAAGAAAACAAAACAAAATTATAATAATAATTTGGGATACTAAAGTGAAGGTAGGGGTACCACATAGTACAAGACCTTAATAGTGGATTAGGAGAAACGGAAAGGAAAGGGTATCTGATAATGCCCAGGTTTCTGCCTTGTCCAGCTGGCCATGTTCAATGGGATGCTAAAAAAGCAGAAAGTGGGAGCTTTGGAATGCGGTAAATGAGCTTCCACGATGGCCATGCTGACTTGTGTTGCTTTTGAGGTATGCAGAGGAGGAAGTCCAGGGACCCAAAGACATTCATGCCTACTGAGGAGATAGCTTTCTTAGTTGTGGAACTATTCTAGCTTCTTGAGTCAGGCGAAAACTATCCTCCTTCTTGAGGCCTTCTTTTCTTAAAAAATATTTTTAGCCGGGAGTGATGGTGCACACCTTTAATCACAGCACTCGAGAGGCAGAGGTAGGAGGATTGCTGTGAGTTCTAGGCCACCCTGAGACTACATAGTTAAGTCCAGGAGAGCCTGAGCTAAAGTGAGACCTTGCCTTGAAAAACCATATATATATATATGAGAGGAGAGGAGAGGAGAGGAGAGGAGAGGAGAGGAGAGGAGAGGAGAGGAGAGGAGAGGAGAGGAGAGGAGAAGAGGAGTTATAGGCATAACAGGGCCTCTTGCCACTGCAAATGAACTCCAGAGACTTGCACCATTTTGTGCATTTGGCTTTACATGGGCACCGGGGATTTGAACCCAAGCCAGCAGTCTTTGCAAACAAGTGCCTTTAACTGCCGAGTCATCTCTCCAGTCCTTTCTTAAGGTCTTCTGATCACTTATCTTTTATTTAATAATTAGCAGGACAAGTGGGATGGGAAAAGCTATGGTCTTGCGGTCAACCAAACCTGGGTGAGAATCCCTAGCCCTACTGGCATATAATCTGTGTGGTTCTGGACATGTGTTTAATGTTTTTGAATGCCTGTTCCTTTATCTACAAGTTTGACATAAATAGTAGCACATTCTTTTTTTTTTTTTTTTTTTTTTTTGGTTTTTCGAGGTAGGGTCTCACTCTAGCCCAGGCTGACCTGGAACTCACTATGGAGTCTCAGGGCGGCCTCGAAGCTCATGGCGATTCTCCCACCTCTGCCTCCCAAGTGCTGAGATTAAAGGCGTGCGCCACCCACGCCCTGGCTAATAGTAGCACATTCTTTATGGACCACAATGTGCAGCAAAAGAGATCGTGATTGTAAAGCACCAAACTAGTGCCTGACACATAAATGGTACCAACTAGTAATAGTTAGTGAGACATTTTATTTGTAATCTATAAAAATCTGCAAGTTTATTAACCCAACCAAGATTAAAGACTTATCTTTGGTGAATAGAAAGTCTAATGACTTGGAGAGACTTGAGAAATAGGTATTTGTTTATCTTAATTAACAAGCCTTTATTGCACTCCCCTGTGTGGCATAGGTTCTGGAGATTCAGGAAGAGCCTCCAGATTTTTCCATGCTTTCACCTTTTCTTTCCCCCTGCCCCAACAAACATGTCCAAGCAAACAGTCGCGATCACCAAAGTGAGAGAGTGTCCCCTCGATTGTGTAGAGGCTCAAGAGATGTGTTAAATACTTTTTACACCACACACTGGGCACTAGGTACGTAAAGAGAAATCAAGCCAAACTCAGGTTCCAGAGTCTCAGTACCCAGTGTCCCAGAGCATCAGTGAGTCTTGAATGAGTTTTTTGCACCAGAAACCAGTGTCCACCCCCATCTCAGGCACCCTGCCCATGCCCAAGGCTGCCAACCCATCTGTGTCCTTGAGAACATGCTGGGCACCTAACCCAGGCAGCAGCTGGTCCACTATCTGCTGCCCCTAACCTGGCACTGGTCCAACTCTGAGGCAGTGAGGAGTGAGAGATAGAATCTGAGAGCTGGAAAGAAATATGGAGCAGATCCAAGACACAGGTCTGGAGTCAGAAAAGGGCCTGGATTTCAGCAAGCTTTACCATTTACCAGTGGTGTCAATTGGGTCAGCCAGCTTTCGTTCTGAACCTCGGTTTACTTATATGCAGAAGAGGGAGTATCTATGTACAATAAGGTAGTATAAGGATTAATATTAGAATTGTTGGTTGGAACAACAGGAACCCACTGTGGCAATTATGTTCTTGTTGCTGGGACAAAACACCCAACCAGAAGCAGCTTATGGAGGAATGGATTTGTTTCAGGCTTACAGTTTTGAGGGGAAGCCCCACTATGGTGGAAAATTCTTGGCAGAGAAGATAGATGGGGATTACATTCCGCCAGGAAGTAGGAAGGAAGCCATCAGAGAGAGCCAGTTTTCAACACCCAGTAGGACTAAACTAATCAAACACAAGGTCACCCTCAGCAATGTACCTCTTATAGCAAGGCTCCTCCTCTCAAAGGCTCCACCAGCCAGAGACTAGATAGAAGGCTTAATCACTTGAGGCTATGGGGATCATTTTACATTTAAATCACCACCCCCAGCTATAAAAAGTTAAACAAAGCAAACAAAAAAACAATAAGGAGGTGATAATTGGCTCAAAATGTTACTGTAAAGTTACATTAGCAGATCTTACTCCAGGCATAGCTGAAACAAGGTATATAAACAGCACCAAAATATTATCTATCTATCTATTTATTTATCTATCTATCTATCATATATCCACCCATCCACCAATCATCTATCATCTATCAATCAATAAATCTATCTATCTATCTATATCTGTGATCTTTCTATCTATTTATTTATCTATATCTATGACCTATCTATCTCCTTTCAGCTCTAATGTTATCCATTCCTCCATACAGGATAAGTTTTCACCAGCTGGGAGAAAGAGCTTCTTTCCCAGTAAACTGCTTCAGGTTACGTGTTTATTCCTCCACCATCACTGTGCCACTGACCAACGTCGAGTTACATGTTCTAGCATGGAATCCTAGATTCCAGACTGATTCAACTCCATCCGGTTACAGGCACTGATAGGAGAGAAGTGTTCAAAGGAAAATGGGATGTGATATAGGTAAGAAAGAGAATGCACCCTGGGCATGCCTAGATTTCAAAAAACATGTGTAGGGGTTAATTTTCAACAAATGCTGTCTTCTTCTTCATGATTCTTGCCATTAATGCCATGATTACTGTTGCAGTCAGGTTCACATTGCTGGTAGAAATCACCCAACGAAGAGCAGCTTATGGGAAAAAAGAGGTTTATTTTGGCTTCCAGGCTCTAGGGGGAAGCTTGATGATGGCAGAGAGAATGACGACTTGAGCAGAAGGTGGACATCACCCCCTGGCCAACATAAGGTGGACCATAGCAACAGGAGACTGTGCCAAACACTGGCAAGGGGAAACTGGCTATAACACCCATAAGCCCACCCCCCAAGAATACACTGCCTCGAGGAAGCACTAATTCCCAAATCTCCATCAGCCAGGAACCTAACATTCAGAACTCCTAAGTTTATGGGGGACACCTGAATCGAACTACCACAATTATCAACATCATTGCCACCATCGTCATCATGGGTAATAGATTATACCTGTGTGTTCCTGCGATCTACTGTTCCTTCTAGGTACCACCACTCCACATCTAGAAAAGAGTCTTTTAGTACTCGGGTGGGGTATCTAAGAGATTATGGTCCTTTGCTTGCCTTCCCCTAAAATTGTCCATCCCTGCCTTCATCATTCCTCTGTGTTCTGGGGTGAACCTGATCTGGTATGGTCTCTGCTTTTACAACAACCTCTGCTATATGCCTAGCCCATACTGCTGTACCCTTTGTCTCCAGGGCTCTGACTACCAGACTTCTTTGTCCTCAGCATCTGAAGGGGATGTTCCCCCTTGTGGTAGTTTGAATGAATGACCTCCAATAGATTCCGGAATTTAATGAGTTTTTTTTTTTAATGTATTTATCAGAGAGAGAGAGAGAGAAAGAAAGAAAGGACATGCCAGGGTCTCTAGTCACTGCAAACAAACTCTATATGCACATACCACCATATGCATCTGGCTTATGTGGGTACTGGGGAACTGAACATGGGTCTGCAGTGGTTTGATTCAGGTGTCTCCCATACACTTAGGTGTTCTGAATGCTAGATTCCCAGCTGATGGAGATTTGGGAATTACAGGCTTGTGGGTATTATAGCCAGTTTCCCATTGCCGGAGTGCAGCACACTCTCCTGTTACTGTTGTCCACCCAATGTTGGTGAGGAGGTAATGTCCACCCTCTGCTCATGCCATCATTTCCCCTGCCATCATGGAGCTTCCCCTAGAGTCTGTATGCCAAAATAAACCTTTTTTCCCCACAAGTTGCTTTTGGTCAGGTGATTTCTGCCAGCAATGTGAATCTGACTGCAACAGGGTCCTTAGGCTTCACAGGTAAGTGCTTTAACTGATAAGCCATATCTCCATCCCATTGTTTTAACAGGTTTTGTTTGTTTGTTTGTTTAAGAGAGAAGATTC
The DNA here is from genome assembly GCA_036346955.1 of Dipus sagitta. Lineage (NCBI taxonomy): Eukaryota > Metazoa > Chordata > Mammalia > Rodentia > Dipodidae > Dipus > Dipus sagitta. The sequence goes on along the minus strand of CM070777.1, from coordinate 41,181,724 downwards.
TGGATTAAAGTTTGTAACTTAAATCAGTCTAGCTGCCTGGATAGAGGAGGTAACACAGTGGGCAGATCCTAAGGTCCAGCCCTAAGGTGTTACTGGGGCCAGATCTGAATTCCAGCCTAAAGGTGCACAAAGTGCTTGAGCTCTGCCTGGGGTTCCTGGAGTGCGTTTGCTTGTGGTGTGAGAGGTGGTATTTCTCTTTGTGTGGACCTGTAAAAGGGGGCCAACTGTCTTCCACCATTACGGAACTTCCCCTGGATCTGTAAGCTTCAATAAATCCCTTCCTCCAATAAACTGTACCTGGGTTGAAGTTCATCCCAGCAATGTGAGCTGTTTACTACGGAATTGGTACCAGGAGTGGGATGTTGCAGTGTGATAAATCTGACCATGTGGATTTTGGTCTTTTGGAACTTTTGTTTTGAAGGAATGGACATGGACTTGGTACTTAAAACTGAAGATGGCTTCCAGAGTGGTAAGCCAAGTTTTGTAAACTATTCTGGTGAGTGTTTGAAAATGCTAAGTGCAGAGAGAATTGTGTTTAAAGGCTTTGCTGATGAACTTTTTTCTTAACTTATCTTAGATTTTTTAATTAACATTAGCAACAGCATTAACATATATGTATTTTTTCATTCATTTTATTAGCATATTTTATTACTATGCATGTATACGTTTCATTATAGCATTTTCATACTTGTGTCCAAGGTAATTAGATTTGGCCCCCATGCCCTTTTTCCCCTTCCCCCACCCTCTCCCTTTCTTTTCCTAAAGAATTCCCTTTTTACTTTCAGATTCATGGAATTTTAATAGTGTTTTATAAACAGGACTTATTCTTTTTTATTATTTTTATTTTGAGAGAGAGAGAGAGAGAACAGGCATGCCAGGACCTTCAGCCTGCTGTGAATTAACTTTAGACACATCCACCCCCTTGTGCACATGTGCAACATTGTATGCTGTGTCACTGTGCATCTGGCTACAAGGGACCTGGAGATTTGAACATGAGTTCTTAGGCTTCACAGGCAAGTGCTTTAACCACTAAGCCTTCTTTCCAGCCCCTAATTCTTATTCTTATAATTGATGCTCACCTCATCCAAAATTAGGTTAATAAGAACACCTTAAGTTCTCTTAAATTCTATTGAAATGCCTCAGTGATCTTTCATAGTTTCCTTAATTTGTGTTATTCTTATATCAATACTACATATTTTATATAAACAAATGGGGCTGGAGAAATGGTTTAGTGCTTAAGATGCTTTCCTGTGAAACCTAGGGACCCAGGTTCAATTCCCCAGTACCCACAAAAGCCAGATGTACAAGGTGGCGCATGCATCTGGAGTTCATTTGCATGCTTATGAACTTTCGAAGGGGAAGAAAAACCTGCAGAGAACTTTGTTGGAACTGGACTGACATAAGGGCTGACTGCATTCTGATGTCCATGCCGAGAAAGTTTGATCAAGGTTAAATTTGTAATGGGCTGATGAGAGATGAACTGAAAATTTTCAGTTTTAAAGTTAGAAAAACTCAAACGAGTTTAAAATTTACTGGCACAGAGACTGGTTTTAGGTTACTAAAGCTGCTATTGTCAAATACATTAACAATCTTAAGGACAATGACCCAAGTACTTTACACTGAAATAATGGAAAGGATGCCTGTGGAAAGACTAAATGGTAAAAATACACTCTTTTGAAAAGAGTTGACTAAAAGAACGGAAGCTGCTCTTCAAGATCATGACTTATTCCTCCCTGAATTAACAACATGGCTGTGTCCTACACACCTGGCATTGGTTTTGGACACAGAAAAAGAACATGAAATGGGTCATGAAGTACACACAGTTTTAGGAGCTGCTACTGAGATGGAGCAAGTGAGGCAGGGCATGATGACCCTGATAGGTCACAGAAGCTTTTGGAAGATGGACCATGGTTTACAGTGGAGACCCAAAGATATTTAGATATACCAGAACTGTACAAGGGCTACCAGCGAGTGCTGTTGGCTTGCAATGGAAGTTTTCCCTGGCTATTCAGCCCAGCTCGAGGGGCTAAATTAAAAAATACAAAGACCATCAGTCACTGATTATGATATCAGATTTAACTGCAGATGCTTGGTGTTTACTTGGTGCTTACTGAGTTTACATTGGTCCAGTCTCTCCTTGGTATGCCTTGTAGCAGTTAAAAATGTTTACTCTGTGCCTTTACATGTTAAAAGTACATAACTTGTTTTGATTTTACAGGACTCATAGCTAAAAAAACAATCTTAAATCTCAGATGAGATGGGACTTTGGAACTATCTTAAATTGGTAAAGACTATGGGAACCTTTAAAGTTGGACTAAACACAATTTACAATGTGAATTGATTATGTTTATTGAGGGCCAGGAATAAAATATGTTAATTTAAATAAATGAATCCCAACAGATTCAAGAGTTCATTAAAGTTTGTAGCCTGGGCTGGAATTACAGCTTAGCTGTCAAGGCACTTGCCTGAGAAGCCTCAGGACCCAGGTTTGATTCCCCAGGACCCACATAAGCCAGATGTACAAGGTGGCACATGCATCTGGAGTTTGATTGCAGCCGCTGAAGGCCCTGGCACACCCATTCTCTCTATATATGCCTCTCTCTCTCTCTCTCTCTCTTCTCTCTCTCCCTCTCTCTCTCTCTCAAACAAAATAAAATAAAAGGCTTAAAAAAATCTCCAGCCACCATGCTGGAGGAGGTGTAACTATGAACAGATCCTGGGGTCCAACCCTAAGGTTTTACTGGAGGCGGATCTGGATTCCAGCCTAAAGGTATACAGAGTACTTGAGCTCTGCCTGGGGTTCCTGGAGTGTGCTTGCTTGTGGTGCTGTTAGTGGTATTTTTCTCTATGTGAACCTGTAAAGGGGGGCCAACTTCTGCCATTATGAAACTTCCCCTGAATCTGTAAGCTTCAATAAATCTCTTCCTCCCATAAACAGTGCCTGGTTTAAAAGTTCATGCCCAAAACGTAAAGCTGTCTACTACACCCCTTCTATTCCTTGCTTACCTATATATCATAAGTGCACAGCCCTTTACGACCCCCTGAGTCTTAAAGGTAGCTGCCTCATTCCAAAGCCCCATCATGCACTGCACACACACACACACACACACGCACGCACGCACGCCCACACACCACTTTTCCACTTCTCTCCATCTCCTTGGTTCTGAACAAGAGTTCTGTTCACCAGCTTCCTTGTGCTATCCTTGGTATTCCTCTTTATTCCATATGGAGACTTGGCTATGTATCTTTAAACGTATCCAAGTGTGAATGCTTGAATATACATCCCAGAATTACAGATGGATTATTGGACATGTACCTTCATTACATGCATATACGTCATTCCAGAGTATAATGCAGACATTTATGTTACTTTGGTCTCTTTTATCTCAAGGCTAAGCAAACAATAATTATTTCATAACTGCATTAGGACTGGGTCTTAGGGCAAGAAGTCTATTGGTAGTATTTCACACTGGAAATTTTTTTTTTTTTTTTTGAGGTAGGGTCTCATTCTAGCCCAGGCTGACCTGGAATTCACTATGTAGTCTCAGGGTGGCCTCGAACTCACGGTGATCCTCCTACCTCTGCCCACCCCCCTGAGTGCTGGGATTAAAAGCGTGTACCACCACACCTGGTATACACAGGAAATTCTTAATCTCCTTCACCATAACTCACTACACATCAGCTGAAACTCATTACGTTGAAAATATCAGAAAACCCAACTTAAACTTGTTTTTAAAACAAAGGGAATATGTTGCCTGACAGAACAGAAAAGGGCAGATGTAGGCCTAGTGCAGTGGTTTAAATATAAACTGTCCCCCATGGCCCATATTCTCTCTCTCTCTCTCTCTTGAATAAATAAAAAAAAATTTTAAGTAGATTCTCTAGCAACAAGTGACAGCAGCATGGATCAAAAAGGGTAAACATAGACATTCAGAAGACTTTTTGATAGGCATAACTCTCCTTTTAGCCAAAACACAGTGGATGCTTCTTTCTAGGGTCTATGACCTTCCCAACTATGGGCTTCTGACTTGGTTTTCAGTACCAGGCATGAATTCCCTTCCACTGAGAGGCTATCATATCCAATCAGAGAACAATTCATTACCCCATAACTTGTGTGCTACTATTGCACCAGTGATTACAGCCTAGCTGCTTGATTTTGTAGCTTATAGGATCCACTGCTGTGTCTCTACATGCCTTTAAAAAAATAGGCTATTTCTAGAACAATTTTCAATTCACATCAAAACTAAACAGAAGCTACCAAATTTTATCAGATGACCCTTCTCTTTTCAACACATGCACAGCCTCTCCCAGTATTAATGTTTCACATTAGAATGGTGTTATATCTGCTGAATCATGATTAACACAGTTATCACCAAGATGGGAAGATGGCTCATTGGCTAAAGGTTCGATTCCCCAGTATCCACATAAAGCCAGATGTACAAAGTAGAGCATGCATCTAGAGTTCATTTGCAGTAGAAAGAGGCCCTGGCACATTCATGCTGTCTCTGCCTACAACTAAGTTCATAAAAACATTCAAAAATACAATCATCACCCAAAGCCCACAGTTTGTATTAGAGTTCACTCTCAGTGCCATGCTTTCCATGGGTGTAGACAAATGGATGGTAGCATGTACCCACCACTGTAATATCATTCAGAGTTTAACTGCTCTAGGGGATGGAGAGATGGATCAGTGGTTAAGGTGCTTGCCTGCAAAGCGTAATGACCCCAGTTTGATTCCCCAGTACCCATGTAAAGCCAGATCTACAAAGTGGCACATACATCTGGAGTTTGTTTTGCAGTAGCTGGAGGCTCTAGCACGCCCATACTCTCTCTGTCTGCCTCTTCTCTCTCTCTCTCTCTCCTCTCTCTCTTTGCAAATAAATAAATAAATAATAGCCTCCCCTTCCTTAAAAAAAAAATTAACTGCCCTAAAGGCCCTCTGTGATCTGCCAGTTCTTCCCTTCCTCCTCCAACCCCTAGCAACCAACTGTTCTTTTCACTGTCTCCATATTTTTGCCCTTCCAGAATGTCATAGTTAGAATTACACAGTACATAGTATTCTTTATCGTAGGAACAAGCCTTTAAATCCTGTGTCTATTCATGCCTTGATAGCTCATTTCTTTTAAGCACTGACGACGTCCCTTTGTCTGAGTGTACCACAGTTTGTTTATTCAAGCACAGACTGATGGACAGCTTGGGTTACTTCCAAGTTTGGCAAAAGCAATTTTTTAAGCCACTAACGAACATCAGCGTACTAAATTTTTGTGGATTGGCATTTTCACCCACAGTTTTTTAGGGTTTTTTTTTTTTTTTTTAAAGATTATGAAGTTTTTTTCATCTATTACCTCTCCAGAGTCTCACATATTTTTCTGAAAGTCAGATGCTAGTGATTACTAACTAGTAACTAGTGTTGGCCCAACTGAGGGATTCATGTCAAGAACTCCTTACATCAGTGACAAGATGAGATTGAACTCCAAAATTCTGTGTGTGTGTGTGTGTGTGTGTGTGTTTTTCTTGACATAGTCACTGGCTTTCTAAGAGAGAAGATTCTAGAAAACCCAGAGTTTGATCACATGAGTCTAGCTAGAGACTCAGGCTCCTGGTAATACACAGATAATACAGATTCCCTGACTGCATGCAAATCAGCTCCATTTAACCAGTCACCAAGTCCTTTACTTTTCTCCTTCCCACACATTTTGCTCCCTTCATCCAGCGTTTATTGGACAATGCAACAGTTACCTTCGCATTGATGGGACAAAACACACGACCAAAATCAACTGATGGGAGGAAAGGGGTTATTTCAGTTTACAGTCTCTAGGGAAAATTTCATCATGGCAGAGCAGAGGCTGGGTGTCACATCCTGCCACAGCAGCTGACATAAAGAAGCCAGAGAGTGAGCTGACAAACCAACACCTAGTAGGGCTGGACAACTAAACCCCAAAGTCAACTCCTAGTGACACCCCTCCTCCAGCAAGGCTCCACCTCCCAAAGGCTCCACCAGCTGGGGACCATGTATGAGGCTTCATCACAAACATGTGAACATTTCAGGTTCAAACCACCATGGACACCTACCAAACCTAGTGTCCTCGCTGTGACATTGAAGCCTTTTATCCCTAGTTCTCTGGCCTCCTCTCCCCAGTCACCTTCTCCTCATCTATACCACTGCAGCCAACTTCCCTCTTCATAGTTCAAACAATGCTGGCCACCTTAGATCCCTGTTAATCCCCATTCCCTACCAACACGGCTGTTCCCTCACTTCCTCCAAGTTTTTGCAAAAATGTCACCCTAGAAGTAAGTTCTTCTCTGAGTTCTTAGAAGGCGCAGCAGCATCAGTTCTGCTGGTACTGTCTGTTTCAATTTTTCCATAACAGCTACTATAATAAAGGCCTTGCATATGTATGTGTTCATGGTTTATCTCCTTGACCCCAAAGAAAAGTGAGCACCTCAGTGGTTAGCACCATTGTTCTATTTTTCTTATTGGTCAGTTTTCAACATATGCAACTGTACAAGACACCTAGTAATGGCTAAATCAAATACTTATTGAAGCCAGGTGTGGTGGCTCATACATGTAATCCTAACATTTGAGAGGCTGAACTAGACTGAAACCATGTCTCAATGAAGTAAATAAAATAAAATACACACATGCATGCATATGTATTTGTTGGAATAATGAATGAGGTCAATCAGTCCTCACTTCTGCCTTTGGGTTTCCCAGACCCAATCTAAGTGCCCCAATGCTGAGCTCGAGACATGACACCCCAGGGGCTCTTCTTAAAGTGCTTGTCATTCTTACGGTGTTTTTCTCTATCCTTTATGACAGTTGACAGAGTGGGGTGTTATCTCCAGAGAACTCTCTTTTCCTTCTCACTTTAAGCTTTTATCCCTCATGACTGGTCAGACTTGTCTCGGCATCCACGGTGTGCCTTTCAGGGGTGGCCTGCTACTCACTTTGCCTGAAAGTGCTTGGTATCTATATTTCATTTGAGCTGACACTGAGATAGAAATGCCACAGGTTTTAAAAGTGGTGGAGCCCTTCTGGGCTCTGGCTGGCTATAGCTTAGGGATTAGAATGCCAAACACATAGTAAGTAGTCACTCCAATTCCCCAAGCCAGTGGCTCTCCAGCTTGTTGTCTTAAGACTTGCAAAGAATTGGCAAGTGCAGACAGACAAAAAGGAAAGAAAGGGTTTTATTAAGAAAACCCCCAAGCTGGGAAGGGTCCAGAGTGGGTAACTGTAATTGGGCATCCAGTTGGGATGAGCTTCACTGGCTAAGCTTAAATATATATGGAGGACTTTGGCTGTCTGGTGGGTCAGGGAGGACAGTGTAGACTCAGGAAGAGCCTGCCAACAGGAAGGGGAAAAGAAGAGGCTACCCATAGGAGATTTAAAAAAAAAAAAAAAGTGCCAGAATTTTCCTCAGGAGAGAGAACCGGGAAGCTGTCCCTGACTGCCATCTTGTTGAGTGAGGTTTAAGTTCAGACTGGAGTCGCCTCTGTCCATGTCCCTTGGGGGCTGTGTCTCTAACTCATTGCCTGCACAAGGAGGCTACCTTGCTCATCTCTATCAGAAACAGCCCTCTAACACCCGGCTGCACACACAGCACCTCACTGAATGTGCGTTCACAGGGACTCTGTAGCACATGGGTTCTTATCTCTATTTTGCAGACCAGAAAACTGAGGCTCAAGGAGTTCTTCCTGTGTGGGGAAAAAAAATGTTCACAGAGTACTTATCTCTCTGTTGCCCCAGAAAGCAATGAGTAATACTGTCCTCCGCCCCTGGAGATGCTGTCTCTTCACAGTGAGTCAGGGCTGGTTCACAGTAGGGTCTGCCTCCCACCACCCCTCATTATTAAAACAACAAACAAACAACAACAACAGAAAAAAAAAACCTGTTTGCAGTCAGGCAGAGCTGAGAAGCTGTGGTCAGCCTGGTCAGCTGGGCCTCTTGTCCATCATACATGAAACAGATTTATGGGGGGAGATAAGTAAATAGCGCTATTGGCTCAAGTGAGGATTAGGGGTTATCTGTGCATCATTTTCTATCTGTTGGTGGCTGTTGCAGGCAGCTTCTAGTTGCTAGCAGAAAACACCCGATCAGGAGCAGCTTGTTGGAAAGGGTTTATTTTGGCTTATAGACTCAAGGGGAAGCTCCATGATGGCAGGGGGAAAACAATGGCATGAGCAGAGGGTGGACATCACCTCTTGGCCATCATCAGGTGGACAACAACAGTAGGAGAGTGTGCCAAACACTGGCAAGGGGAAGCTGGCTATAACACTCATAAGCCCGCCTCCAACAATACACTGCCTCCAGGAGACTCCAGTTCCCAAACTGCCATCAGCTGGGGACCTAGAATTCAGAACACATAAGTTTATGGGGACACCACATAATCACCACAGCAGGCTTTAGCAGTTACCACCTTGTTTCTGGGATAAAACACCTGACCAGATGCAATGGACGGAAAGAAAGTGTTTATTTCTGTTTACAGTTTTGAGGAGAACTTTCATCATAATGGGGCAAGAATGGCATGAACAGAGAGCACAGTATTATATGTTGTCCCATGACAGCAGCAGGGCAGAAGGAGCAGAAGGAGTTTGCTCTGGCAAGTCGGGTGGACTAATAGATCACAAGGTCCGCCCTCTGTGACACACCTCCTCCAGCAAGGCTCCATGGGAGACATTTCACATTTTACATTCCAGCCACCACAGTGGCAGACACAATGGAGAGGAGAGTGGCTGTAATTTCAGCACCTAAGGGATGGGACCAAACACTTGGATGACTCAACGTCTCCTAAAGCTTGGGAGTGAGGTAGGTTGGGGCTTGAATCGAAATTCTGTGACACTGGCCAAGTCACTTCTCTCAGAGCCAGTTTATTTTCCCCTACACAAGAAGAAGAGACATGCTGAGACATGTTTGTTCTTTCTGATCAGAAGAGACTCACTCTCCAAAGTCCTGACTTGAAGAATTTTACATACAACCACGAATTTCTATGTTAATTACCTCTACTGCATCTTATCTTTCACTGCAACGCTTCTGAAACACCCTGAAACAGCAAAGTGAACTACAATAGACATCACTGAGCTCTTTTCCTGCGCAAGCACTTTATAGGCATTTTACTATTCATCCTTCTCCATAAGTAATTCTAAGAAATGCATTCCATTTTGTTCTTTTTTTGTATATGAGAAAACATAGCTTCACGCAGTTTGCCTAACCTCACAAGTTAGTGAGAGGTAAGACCAGGCCTAGAACAGAAATCTGGGGCCCAAAAGGCAATATTTTAGTTTTCCTTAAATGCCCCATTTGCATGTGGCATGATCTCTGCAGCATATTCTATACATAGATTTGAACTGGCTTCATGAATTAATCTTTTTATAAATTTTTATTTATTATTTATTTGAAAGCAGAGAGAGAGAGAATGGGCATACCAGGGCCTCTTGCCACTGCAAATGAATTCCAGATACATGCAGTACTTTGTACATCTGGTTTACATGGGTATTGGGGAATTGAACTCAGGCCATCAGGCTTTGTAAGCAGGTGCCTTTGACCACTGAACCTTCTCTCCAGCCCCCCATGAGCTAATTTTTTAGTAATATTTTTTCATTTATTTTTATTGTTTAATTATGTGTGTGTGTGCATGTGTGTGTGTGTGTTTATGTATGAGCATGCCATAGCCTCATGCCACTGCAGATAACTATCTGTTCAGCTTTATGTGGGTGGCTGGAGAACTGAACCTGAGCCAGCAGGTTTTGCAAGCAAGTACCTTGATAACCACTGAGCCATCTCCCCAGGCCCAAGTCTAATCTTTACACAATCCAGATGAGCTACTCTTGTGAGTCCTTAGCTATACTTGACTCTCTCTCTCTGTTTCTTCATCTGTAAACTAAAGGTGAAAACACTTTCCTTCAAATGGCCATTTGAAGGTTTGGATGAGATATATGTGTTTAAGAATTATTAATTTTCCTTCTTTTCCCCTCAAAAATTAATATGAACTGACTTGCCCAACTGAGATTTAAGAACATGAATAAAAATGGGAAAATTAGGGCTGGAGAGATGGCTTAGCAGTTAAAGTGCTTGCCTGCAAAGCCTAAGGACTCTGGTTCAATTCTCCAATACCCATGTAAGCCAGATACACAAGGGGGTACATGCATCTAGGGTTCATTGCAGTGGCTAAAGGCCCTGGTGCACAATTCCCTGCCCCCCTCTGTCTGCCTCTTTCTTTCTCTCAAATAAATAAATAAATAAAAATAAAATATTTAAAAATGGGAAAATCAGTCAAGTGAGAAATGAATGATGTTGGAAAGTATATAGCTAACAACTCAGTGTGTGACAATGCTGGGTTTTTTTAAATACTTCATTTGAGAGACAGACAGAGAGAGAGAGAGACAGGTAGACAGTGAAAGAATGGGCATGCCAGGACCTCCAGCCACAGCAAACAAACTCCAGATGCATGCACCACCTTGTACATCTGGCTTTTACATGGGTACTAGGGAATTGAACCTGGGTCCTTTAGCTTTGCCGGCAAGTACCTTAACCACCAAGCCATCTCTCTAGCCTCAATGTTCAAGTTTTTGAGATATGATATGTCATACCAAGAGTGACTGGTGTGAAAAGACCTGACCCCAACAAGCATATAACGAGCCACGCTCCCACACTGTGGGTGCTGTTTTCTTCATGTGTCCCCAAAACTCATGTGTTGGGTGTTTGTCCCTGATGCAGCACTCTTGGGACATGGAGCCTCTGGGCTGGTATCAGGGATGACCAGTGATGTTATAAAAGGGCTGTGGGTATGGGTTCAAGCTGTCATGCTCTTCTCTCCTGTGAGGACACAGCACTTGCCCCCTCTCAATGCCAGTTCATTCATCTTGGACTTCCTAGCCTCTAGAAATCAGAAAATAAATTTCTGGGCTTTGGAAGGGCTTCTGGGTAAGATGGCAGATTAGAAACAGCCTCAGTGTGAGCCAGCAAAGGAGAAAATCAAAATAAGAGCTAAAAGGCTGTAACTCAAAGAGGGAAATTAAAGGAGAATCCCAGAAAACCATGAAGTAATAACCCCCCTCCCGAAAAGAAAATGCCACGAAAACAGAGTTGGGGTCTGTACCCCCCAGCCACTCCAGGTAGATTTCTGAGCACAGCGCCAAGCTGGCAGCCACAGAGGAAACTGCCTGGGGACCCCAACCCCTGGTGCTCCTAGAAATGTGAATCTGAAGTTAAAGGGTCCCCAGGAGACAGCAGGCAAGCATGAGATGAGGGGTTTGGAAATTTGAAATTAAGAGACTTCCAATGCACATAGAGCCCTCCCCACGGCCATCCAGGGGAGAAAGCGTTCACTCCTAGACACCACAGGCTTCCACGCTCCAGAGAAATGGCTCTAACTGCAACATGAGAACTTTCCAGCAAGGAATAAGCAGGGAACTACTCACACCCACGGACTAGGCTCCCGAGAAAGGGAAGTTTGCTATCCTGTGGAGTGGTCTGACCTCAGAACTAAGACTCCCAAGTGAAACTGCTGTCCATCTGAGGCAGGAGGGGAAGTCCCAGCAGAGGAGACGCCATTCCAAGAGCTGCATAGTTCCAGATGATAGCCAAGTACCAGGCCAGTCACTTTACAAATCCTGGATCTCCATCCAGCCCTTTCTCTCTCTGTCTCCAACATCTACTGTCATCTTAGCAGACCAGCTTGGCTCCTGCCCTACTTGTACCCTTATTGCATCCTTTGTGTGTGGCAGGGGAGGGGGGCGGTGTACTTTGTTTTTGTTTGTTTGTTTGTTTTGTTTGGTTTGGTTGGTTTGGTTGTGTGTGTGTGTGTGTGTGTGTGTGTGTGTGTGTGTATGGTTCAGCTTTCTTTCTTTTTTTTTTCTTTTCTTTTTTTTTTTTTTTTTCTCCTGACTCCCTCTGCATCTTCCTCTCCCAAGGAACACAGTCTGTTCTGGTTCACAGAAACACCGAGCCTCAGGCTCCTGAGGCTCCACATTAGCTGTTAGCACACCTCCACCTCTATCTGTTTAGTTGATCTTTAGCCAAAATTCTCCCATCCTCCCCTGATCTTTTTTTTTTTTTTTTCTCTTTCACTCCTACAGCTCCACCTTCTATTCATTTTCCCTCCTTTAGTTTCTCTATATAACCCAATATAAGCTATTTGTTCTGTGGAGTCTTTTTCCCCTTCTTTATATTTTTCTGTTCCTACAGACCCACAATAACTAATATATTAGTATAAACTACTGCCAGTGTTCCCTTACTCCCCAAATGATTAGCGTTTAAGAAGTGATTGTTTGGGGCTGGAGAGATGGCTTAGCAGTTAAGCGCTTGCCTGTGAAGCCTAAGGACCCCAGTTCAAGGCTCGATTCCCCAGACCCATGTTAGCCAGATGCACAAGGGGGCGCACGCATCTGGAGTTCGTTTGCAGTGGCTGGAAGCCCTGGTGCACCCATTCTCTCTCTCGCTCGCTCTTGCTCTCACTCTTGCTCTCAAATAAATAAATAAAAACATAAGATTTAAAAAAAAAAAAAAGAAGTGATTATTTTGCCATAGAACATCACTATTGTTGTGGTGGGTCTATTCCAGGATAGTTATTGGTGTTACAGACAGTAGTCTACCCGTTTTCTGTATGTGGAAGGAGCCTGTTGCAGTGATTCAATAGCCATTTTGGAGAACTGAATCCCAGCCTCCCCTAGGAGCTCGGAGGCAAGGAACAGTGATTTGTGCTTTCTGGTCCAAAAGGAGCCTGCGCCTTCCCTTCCTTCTCTCTTACTTGAAATAGGGTAGCTGACTCCCCAACACCAGTTTCTTCTTATAGCTCCTTCCTGTGCTCCCACATTGGCACAGGTTTCTTGCCAGGAGTTAGGGAGCCATAAGAAAGAGGCAGCAGGCACGGAGTACGCTTGGGCCTTCAGGCCCACATCACTCCACAGTGACATTTACAATGTCAGTAGAAAGCACTTTGCAAATCATAAAGGACGGGTCCAATGTTGTTGCCCTGGGATCATCAAGGTGGTGACAGCAGCTGATAAAATAGAGTGCTTGCCTGTCGATGGCTTTCTGCTGCCTATGAGATAAAGTCATGATACCCAAGCCCAAACCAATTCCAGTCTAATTTCTCATCCGGCAGCCCTTTATATAACTGTATGCTCTATCCAAACTAAACATCTAACACTCTCTTCATTCTCACATCCCAAGGCCTATCCATATTCTGTTTCCTCTGGCTGAAACACTCTATCCCTTTCGTCTGCCTGTAAAACCCTGCTCCCGCTCAGCCCTGCAAAGTTCTCTCTCCCTCCCCTCGTCTGGCAGGAATTTCTACGCGAGGTTTTCTCTGTAGGGGGGAAGACATACAGACTCTTTATGCACAGGCTTTACACAACCTAATGACCGCATTCAGATCTGGGGCCGTCCCTGCACACCACACATTCCGATTCAGTAGCTCAGAATGGTTACGATTTCGGGCTTCGAGCCAAATAAACTCAGGTTAGTACCAGCCCTGCTGTTTCCAGGCTTCGTGGCTTCAATTTCCCCTGTAAAATGGGAATATCAGTAAGCGGGAATGTAGGAGCCACAAAGTGGGAAGGAGTATCCTGAGGCATCGTCCCCTCCCCTCCCCATTGAGACTGACTGATGCATTCATAATACCCCAGTGAATACCAATAACCCCACTGAGGAGGGCTCTCAGCGGAATGGTGGCAGAGGAGAGGGGATGTAAGAGGATAATATGAGAGGAATGTGACTAACACTCAATTTATTCATACAGTAATGTTCATAATTAACTTTTTTTTTTTTTGAGGTAGGGTTTCATGCCCAACCAGGCTGACATGTAGTCCCAGACTGGCCTTGAATTCACAGTGAACTTCCTACCACTGCCTCTTGAGTGCTGGGATTAAAGGCATGTGCCACCATACCCGGCTCATAAATACTTTTTTTCATTTTTTCATATTTGATTAACTGATTGATTTGAGAGAGAGAAAGAGGCAGAGAGAGAGAATAGGCACATCAGAGCCTCTAGACACTGCAAATGAACTCCAGATGCATGTGCCACCTTGTGCATCTGGCTTTATGTGGGTACTAGGGAATCAAATCTGGGTCCTTTGGCTTTGCAGGCAATTGTCTTAACCACTAAGCCATCTCTCCAGCCCCTTGTAATTAATTTTTTTAAAAGCAGGAAGGACTAATTGAGACAAAGTATATGCATATGCGTACTGATATATATATATATATATATATATATATATATATATATATATATAGGCACTTAGTACATACCTGGGTGGCAATCAGCAAGTTATAATTGTCACTCAAAAGAGTTTTATTTTATCCTGATTTTGATGGTCCATCCATTCCTTTCCCATCCCATCCATTCTCATCCCTCTCCCGACTGAGAATCACTCCTGAGCTATAATCCATTGCTTGTGTCCATGCCTCCCCGTGATGGGAAACCCTGGATGCCAGAGGCTGTGACTTAGTTCCTCTACGTTTCCAACATGCACACTAGTACCACTTACAAGTTGTTTGACCCTGGTCAAGCCAGTCTTCCTCTGTTGGCCTCAGTTGTTTTTGGTGTAAAATGGATAGAATAGTGTCTACCAGATCAGTATTAAATGAGATGATTATTGTGAAGGTGCTTGGAATGGCGTGAAGAATTTGTCGTTCTGGTTTCATTACCCAGGATGGATAAGGGCTATTGTTCAGGCCTCTAGCTTTTTTTTTTTTTTTAATTTTTTTGTTTATTTTTATTTATTTATTTGAGAGTGACAGACAGAGAGAAGGAGGCAGAGAGGGAGAGAGACAGAGAGAGAATGGGCACGCCAGGACTTCCAGCCACTGCAAACGAACTCCAGACGCATGCACCCCCTTGTGCATCTGGCTAACGTGGGTCCTGGGGAATCAAGCCTCGAACTGGAGTCTTTAGGCTTCACAGGCAAGCGCTTAACTGCTAAGCCATCTCTCCAGCCCAGGCCTCTAGCTTTTGCTGTTGTTCAGGCCTCTAACTTCACAGTCACGTACCTGTGATTTCCCCTATTAGGGACTGTGTCTCCCAAAGCTCATGTGTTGGAAACAGAATTCCCCATGCAATAGTGCTAACAGGCAGGACCTTATGAGAGGTGTTAGATCATGGCAGCTCTGCCCTCATAAATGGACTGATGCTGGTTTAAAAGAGTTCAAGGTTGAAAGTTCTCTCCTTTTAAAAAAGTGTTCATTTATTTGCTTTGAGTATGGCATGTGTGCATGCAGCTCATGCCAAGGCCTCTTTCTGCTGCAAACTCCAGATTACATATGCCAAATATTGCATCTGGATTTTCATGGGTACTGAAGAATTAAACCCAGGTCAGTGGGGTTTACAGGCAAGTGCCTTTAACCATGAAGCCATCTCCTCAGCCTATTTCCATCTCTCCCTTCCTTCTCTTCTCCTCTCCTCTTTCCCTTTTCTCTCCCTCTTTATTCGTCTCTCATGGGACAACATTGAAAGAAGCCTGGGTATGGTGGTGCATGCCTTTAATCCCAGTAGGAGGGTTACTGTGAGTTCAAGGCCCAGCCTGGAACTACACAGTAAATTTCAGGTCAGCCTGGGCGAAAGTGAGAACCTACCTCGAAAAACCAAAAAAAATTTTAAAAGGAAGAATAAGAAAGAAATAAGGCCCTCAACAGATGCATGTGCTCCTCTTTGTGGGACTGCCTAGTCATATGAATCATGAGCCAATCCACTTCTGCTGATGACAAATTACCCATTCTGTGGTATTCTGTTATAGTAGCACAAAGCAGCCCAAGACCCTCTCTCTTCTTGCCTTTCCTAAGGCTTACCCATGGGCCCCTCTTTTCTTAAACTTCCTTAGGTTATTTATATTTATACCTCAGAGGTGATTCCACAATCACCTGCATGACAGCTCCGACCTTTCCAAAGAGAAAAGGATTGTGGGAATACTGGTGTAAGGTCCCTCTGCTCAAAGTGCTGAGCATGGATGGCAATGCAGCAGCAGAACAGACGCCATCCTTGCCCCGTGTTGAACAAACTCCTTCCTGGGGAGAAGCCAAGGAGCTCTTGCTCCTTCAGTCAAGGCACCCCCAACAAACTAAACGCCAATTCCATCAAAGTTTACCTTGGTGAACCAGCGAGTTTATTGGGCTTTCTGACAGAGCATGAGTGAGGGCTCACAGGAGACTGGAGACCCCAAAGCAGCTGCACTTAGATGTCTCATCCAAATGCAGATAACAACCCCCCGATGGCTGGGTAGGGGGTGGTCCCATCTTTTGATCTTCCTCCCTCTCTGCACACTATCTCCCCTGAGGCCACCAGACCTCGTGGGTTACCACAGACAGCTGGCACAGGGTTTACCTGAGATCTCAAGTAAGGGCCTGATGACACGTCCTTGCCCCTCTCTTTCATTTCTGAGGGAAATGTCAACAGGCCCAAGCTAGAGAGTAACTCCTGTCTGATGGATCATGGCTGCTTCTAACAAAGATGGCAATAATTGTTTTTCTCAGAGGACTATCTCACACAACAAGAAGCAGAATTTTAGGGCCAATTAGAAGAAATTCAATGACAAAGAAGTAAACCTATCAATACAATTTGCCCTCTATACATGAAGGTCTCACAACCTCAAATTTAACCAGTTACAGATTAGAAATACAGACAAGAAATACTTTCTTGTCATTCTCTCCTAAATAATAGAGTTTAATAACTACTTGCATAGTGTTTATATGTGTCAGGCATTACAAGTCATACATTACATTACATTACATTACATTACATTACATAGGTTATATGTAGGTCCTATATACCATTGTATATAAGGTAAATGAGAATCTTCATATTTTGGCATTGTGTTCCTGGAATCCATCCTCCAAATGGATAACAAGGGATGACTATAGAAATGATTTCAGAGTAATAAGTATCAAAGAATTGAAATTTGTTCTTCAGCACAGCAAAAAAAAAAAAAAAAGTATTTTTTAAGTAATGCTGCAGAGTCATTTGGGGAGAAAGGATTAAATAGATGGTCAGAGAAGTTCTCTTTAAGGAGGTGACATTTGAATCTTTGATCTAAAATCCATATGACAAGAAGGATTCAGCCCTGTGAATCAAGATGATGAGGGTGTCAAGTGAGGACAGCAGCAACTAATTGTTTAAAAATAGTTTCATTCAAAATTGAGGTCATTGTAGGGGGAGTTTGTGACTCGGGAAAAGTTGTCAGTGATAAGGCAGGGAGGGACACTACCAAGTGAGGCCTTGAAGGCTCTGATGAAAATATAGAAATCAAATGAGCAATCATATGAAGAAAAGAGAGTTCCTTTGAACTCTGCTTCACATTAGTAGATATAACTGTACATTTACAGTGTGTTGGTTGCCATGCTAGGAAATGGAGATACTGAGAAAATTAGGGAACTAGTTTTTACAAGCTTGATAGCCAGGGATACAGATACATAAATGGTTACAGTACAACACTATCAGAAACTTAACAGAAGGATGTAAAGCTAACAGAGCCTAGAGG
Source organism: Dipus sagitta (assembly GCA_036346955.1). NCBI lineage: Eukaryota > Metazoa > Chordata > Mammalia > Rodentia > Dipodidae > Dipus > Dipus sagitta. The sequence goes on along the minus strand of CM070777.1, from coordinate 41,164,255 downwards.
AAGTGATCCCTTATCAGAGGAAAGTTCATGGAAAATGAAGGCACTATAACTATAAGAGCAACCCTAAGTCATGAGGGAGAGTATTGTAGCCATAGGGAACAAACGGCCTATAGGCACTGGGGTGGGCCTTCTCAGAATAAGGAGTATTCTGACATGGTGGGAACACAGCAGAGGAGGTTCTGGGTCTTGCTAGAAAATGACCTTAAATATCATAACTTTAGAAAGATCTTTCTGTGGGTTGGGGAAGTGGCTTAGCAGTTTAAGGCACTTGCTTGCAAAGCCTGCTGGCCTGGGTTGTCCATGTAAAGCAGATGCACAGTGTGGTGCGTATGTCTGGAGTTCAATTGCAGTGGCAGGAGCCTGGGGTTGCGCTCTCTCTCTCTCTCTCTCTCTCTCTCTCTCTCTCTCTCTCCTCTTTCTCTTTCTCTTTCAAGTAAATAAATATGTTGATCTTTTTAAAGAAAAAAAAGAAAGGAGGGAAGGAAGGAAGGAAGGAAGGAAGGTCTCTCTGTGGCATGTTTCAGGACATACAGGAATGGAAGTATTTGATGTTAGGTTCCAGATTCACAATAGAGGACCAAGATTCCTTTTTATTTTTATTTATTTATTTATTTATTTTTGGTTTTGGTTTTGGTTTTGGTTTTGGTTTTTCAAGGTAAGGTCTCACTCTAGCCCAGGCTGACCTGGAGATCTGGAATTCACTCAGGGTGGCCTTGAACTCATGGCGATCCTCCTACCTCTGCCTCAGGAGTTCTGGGATTAAAGGCATGTTTCACCACGCCGGGTGACAGACAGCTTTTTAGTCCCAATGTGTTATTTAATGCCAAGCAAGGGAACAGTAGGGTTATGGAATGAGAGGGAAGGGGACTCTGAACTACCTAGTAAAGGAAGGGATTATTTATAAGCCTTTTGGGGGAAAGTAAGGAGGAATGCTCGCACTGCAAAGGAAGGGCATTGGACACCTGTGACTCAAGGTGATTCAAGCCTATGTGATGGGTGGGGGGCATTCTTTTCCTGGGTCTTATTTTTATGGCCACTTATTGGGGTTCTCTGGAAGACCTGCAGAAGCAGGAAAGTGAATTTTTTTTCTCACCAAGAAGTGAGGCTTGGGATGCCATATTGTTACCCGAGGCTACAGATTTAGATAAGGAAGAGGGTTCGTTCCTCACTGTAGCCCTGGGGCCCTGAGGCTTAGTTTCCTTAACTGTAGCTAAGGAGTATCTATCTGTCCTGGGCTTGCCTGTTGGGAGGGGTAGACAGGAGAAGCAGTTTTCTTGAAATCTAGCACTAGAGATAACAGATCTTTATGTGCCTTGCAACAAAAAGCATAAATACAGATGTCTTCGTTTGGTTATTGGTCACCTAAATGGAGAGAGAGGTAAAGGAATTTCCAAGACAGGATATCCTAGCTACAGACTCCGCACAGCTCCAAACTTCAAGGCAGAGCTTGCGTGGAACCCCCCCCCCCCACCTCACTGCCGCCTCTCTCCTTATTTCACATCCACTTATGCTTGCTCTCTCACTCTCTCTCTCTCTCTCTCCCCCTCTCTCTTGTCCCAGCCTCCAGCCCCCGCCTCTTTTCTCAGGAAGCTTGGGTCTCCTGGGAACGGGTCTGCCCTTGGGGGAGGCCTCTAAGCTCTTGTGCCCTGCAGCTCGGGCTGGGCATTGGGGGGGCGGGCGGGCAGAATAGGGGGTTTGGCGCGCCCCCCGCATGTACATGTGTTAACCCAGGCAGGAGGGAGCGTCTCGGCGGAGGAGTCAAGGAGGAGGAGGAGGAAAAGAAGGAGGAGGAGGAGGAGGAGGGAGAGGCGCACCAGTTATCTCGGTCCCGGGGCGCCCTAGTCGGCCGGCCGCGGAGGAGCAGCATCCTCCAACAGGTTCGTAAACGCGCGCTCTCTCTTTGGCTGCCCGCGGATCCGTCACCACCTCGGCGGGGAAGACCCTGGCCATAGGCCCCACGCTTCTGGGCTCCCTAGAGGCGGCTTCCTCCGGCCTTCCTTCTCTCTGTCTGTCTGTCCTCCCTCTCTCTCTGTCTCTCCCCCTCCCTCCCTCTGTGCGTGTGTGTATCTCTCTCTCTCTCTCTCTCTCTCTCTCTCTCTCTCTCTCTCTCTCTCTCTCTCTCTCTGTCTCTCTCCCCCCTCCACTCTCTTTCATCTCTCCAGCTCTCAGCCGTCAGCTCTTCCTGGAGCCAGGCGGAAGGCGCCAAGGGTTGCTTCTCTTTTCAGCACCATCACTAGGGGGGACAGCTCCCGGCTTGTCTTTTCAGCACCATCCTGGGGGGACAGCTCCCGGTCCTCTCCATCACTTGCTACTGCCCAGGCCGGACAGGGGGCTCCTCTGCGCGCTCGGTCCCGACTCTCTCGCCCCTCCCCCCGCGGGGCTGCGTGGCCCGGCGTCAGCATCACGGTGCACGGCTCCTGCCCAGCAAGCCAGCATCCTGGCGAGCGACGAACAAAGCCTAGGGGCTGGGGCCTCTGGCGCTCCTTGGGGAGGGTTGGATGGCTGCATCGATTGGGGGATTTCCGTTTCTCCCGAGTAGAGGCAGGGGCGGGCTGGAGAAAGAAGGTGGGGGTGGTGGCTAGTCTCCAGCGAGCCTTTCTGGCTTGGGTCCGCGCGGTTCGCCAAAGGCCTGGCGGTGCAATGGCGGGTCTCAGCCAGGAGTGGGGAAAAGATGGGAGGGGAGATTGGCACACAGGGGTCCCGAGCTCCAGCTGGGTACAGCAAGGCCTAGTTTCAACTGGGAGGAAGGAGTGCGCCGCCCCGCTGTTTGCTGCAACCCTGCACCCCAGCTCAGGACCACGGACTGGCGAGAGATGCTCGTGGCTGGCCGCTGCAGTCAGTGACTGCCCAGCGGTGCCCCGGAACATCCCTAGAAAGTGCAAGGCTGAGTTTCCGTAGGGGGAAGGGGGGTGCCGAGAAACAGCAGGGAGGCTACTAGGCGGTTACCTGCACCCCCTCCCTCCTGCTCAGGGTTCCACCCCATCTGAAAGAGAAATGGCAGCCCGTAAGGAAGGGAGGGGAGTCCCCCAGGCCACCCGTACAGCGGGTTGTAAAGACAGTTTCGCTCCAGGATACAATTAGCGAGGAAAGTGGCTGAGAGAGTATGAAATGCTGGGAGGTTCCCAAACAGGCATGTCAGCTCCCAGGCAGGAAATCGAGTGTGGAAGAGAAGCCCTTGTTTCTGGTAGCTGGGAGAGCCTTTGAATAACATGACCTCCTTGAGCACTCATAGTTTCATAGTTTCATCCAGGGCAGGGGAAAAAAAAGGACAGAGGTGATTCACCCAAAGTCGCTCAGCAATTTAGTAGCAAAATTGGGCCTAAAAGTCATTGTCCTCAAGTCTTGGAACCTCTGTGTCACATTCATGGAGAAGTCTTAGAAAAAAAAAAAAAAATCTCAGGTGTAAGACGAGTAGGGTGGTTTCTATTCTGAGCCCAGTCTCAGCTCTGTCTCTTACTAGCATACAACTATGGGCAAATAACCTCCTAAAACCCTCTTGAGCTATTAAAGGGGAGTGATAACATTAATAGTACCCGCTGTGGTAATAATTCAATGAAATAGCTATGTGATGAGCTTAGTGCAGTGCCTGGTACGTAGTAAATGCTCAAAAAATAATAATAAAAGGTAGCTCCCATTGCTACTATGGTTCCTTCTGTAGACATTGCTGAGTGCATATTATGTGCCAAAAAAAAAAAAAAACTAGCTGTACTTTGGGAGGATGGAGAAGTATCCTAAGGATGCCACAGGCCAGCAGAGAAAAACAAAACAAAACCAAGAAAACAAAAATTGAAATGTGGTGTGATAAATACTGAGGCTAGTAAACAAGACTGTGGGATTTCAGAGGCATCAGTGTAGATTGTGGGAGAAAAGGAGAGAAAGAATCCCAGACAGATGGAGCTGTGTGTAAAGGCCTAGAGGTGTGAAATCACAGCCACCAGGATAATGTCACCATGCCAGAAGGTCCTCAAGATGGGGGCTGTGAAATTAGAGTAGAGAGGAAGACTGATGCCAGTCTCCAAAGGGCCTTTGATGATGGAATGTTCCAAATACATTTTTAAAAATAGAAAAAAAATAGTATGATAAACACCCCCACACCCATCATCCAGCTTCAACAGTGGGCCAATTTGGTTTCATCTTATACCCCTACCCACTCTCATTACACATATCCATATTCATTCCCAACACACACACACACACTCGCACACTGACTTACGCTGAAACAAACACAAGAAACACAAGATATGGCATCATTTTGTGCAAAGATCTTTAATGTCGATTACAACTTCTGTCATTCAAATGATTATACCATCTCAGAAATCATTAAATCCTGACCTTCCTGCCTCCTCTACCTAGTCTTTCCTCAGCAGAAAGTTTGAGTACTCTTGAGTACTGGGCTACACTGGAGTGAGAAGACACCAACATTAGAATAAACAGGGGGGAGGGAGCTATCAAGCCAGAATTTATGGTAAAGTGACCCCAGGCATCTGTGATTGCACACATCTTGGCCCTTACATAGAGCTCTATCTGTCTACCAACACAGAGGCCATCAGTAGCAGCCTAAAAGAAAAACCCCCATTCAAAGTGATCTGTTTTGCCGGGTGTGGTGGTGCACGCCTTTAATCCCATCACTCGGGAGGCAGAGGTAGGAGGATTGCCGTGAGTTCAAGGCCACCCTGAGACTCCATAGTGAATTCCAGGTCAGCCTGGGCTAAAGTGAGACCCTACCTCTTAAAACCAAAAAAAAAAAAAAAGTGATCTGTTTTATTTGCACATGTATGTGGTGTGCATGCAGGCACATATGAGTGTGCCTATATATTTGTGTGCATGTGGCGGCCAGAAGTTGAGGTTGGGAGTCTTCCTTAGTCACTTTCCTCTTTATTTTATGGAGGCAGAGTCTCTCCCTTGAGCCCAGAGCTCACTGGTTCAGTAGCCTCACCAGTCAGCTCGTCCCAAGGATTCCCTATCTCCAAGTCCCTCACACTGGGCTTGCAAGTCACCACCATGCCCACCTGGCACATATGTAGGTGTTGGAGATCCAAACTCCAGTTCTCACACTTGCACAGTAAGCACCTTACTGAATGAGCCATCTCCCTAGCCCCTCTAAGTGATCTTAACCATGAACTCCTAAGGATGGAGGCTGAGGGCTGGTATGTATCTTAGTGATAGAATATTTGCTTAGCATGTACAAGGCCTTGGGTTCAGTCCCCAGAATTGGGGGGGGGGAGGAGTAAGGATGCTGGGCTGGAAGATGGCTCAGCAGATAAAGCACTTGCCATATAAGCATGAGGACCCAACTGGAGTTTGGATCCCCAGCACCCACCCAGGCAGGTGTGATGGTCCATCTATAATCCCAGCTCAGAGGGAAGAGAGAGACAAATGATCACCAGGCCACGCTGGCTAGATAGACCGGCAGAGTCAGAGAGTACTGCGTTCAAGTTCAAGAAGCTGCCTTAGTAAATAAGGTGGAGAATGATCAATGAGAACCTCTGACATCACTCTTTGGCCTCCAGCTTCACCCACCACACGCAAACCTGCATACACACACCTCCCCACACACATATCACACATAAACATGCAATACCAAAAGGAATGGTAGGCTTTAAATTCTAGAAATCATTAAATGTGGAAATCAGCAAGCCATATTTTTACAAATGAGAAAGACAAGGGTCAGGAACGGGGGGCCTTCTCCAGTGCTGAGACTGAGCCAAGATCTTTGAACTCATCATATGGAGAGTTTTTCCAGTTCACCAATTTGCCTAGAAGTCTCAGCCTTGGAGTTTCTCAGTACAAACTCATAAGCAGGACAAGAAATATCTTTCTGGTTCTCAAGAAAGTCATCCATGGCAGCTTATTTTTGAGAAAACTCTAGACAAAAAAGTCCATAGACTTTGTGTGTGTGTGTGTGTGTGTGTGTGTGTGTGTGTGTGGGAAATATGGTGTATGTATTGTGTGATACATACATGAGTAGGTAGGCGTCTTTGTGGTGCCCTATGTGCTCATCTGTGAGGGTAACTTGCCTGCAGTGGCCTAGAGTAGGTGTCTGCTCCATTGCCCTTCCACCTGTTCTTATTTGAGCCAGAGTCTCTTACCGATACCAGAACTTGCATTTTTGTGAGCCAGGCAATTCCCTGGTCTCTGTTTTGCTTTGTGGGACTGGGCTGACAGATGCATGTGGCCACACCCAGCTATTGACATGTGGATCTAGAGAGTCAAACTCTGGTAGTTGGGGGAGTTATTTTAGACAGAGAGAACAAGAGAGAGAATTGGCACGCCAGGTCCTCAGCCACTGCAATCAAACTCCAGATGCTTGTGCCACCTAGTGGGCATGTGTGACCTTGCACTTGCCTCACCTTTGTCTGGCTTATGTGGGCTCTGGAGAGTTGAACATGAGTCCTTAGGCTTTGCAGGCAAGTGCCTTAACCACTAAGCAATCTCTCCAACCCCTGCTATAGGCTTTTGAAGTTAGTTGAAGGTAGGTTAGTGGCACCGCCTTTCTGGCCACCATGCTAATCTCCCAGCTGGCTCCTAAGTTTTCGCTAGCAAAGGGCTCTAAAGTCAGGCACCCATAAATCATTTCTTCAGTTGTTTTAACAGTCCTTCAAGCCTTTACCAGGGGCATGTGAAGCTACCCTTTCTCCATTTACCTTAACCTTAGCCATGCATCCCTCTTGGCTACAGACTACAGCTCCTTTAATGTGTTAAGTGTGCAGTGTTTGGCTCAGACCCTGGCAGGACTTGTGTCTTTTTGGAGCATCAAGTCTCTCCAGTTGCTGGTGAAATGTGACAGCCAGTGGTGTGCCCTGCCTGGGTCCTGGTGCTATCCCTCAAGAGCTAGCACTTTCACTTTTGGGGGATGCCCCTGCAAAGGCAGCAAAATGACGGGAACTATAGTATCTGCTGAGTTTCCTAAGTTACCGGTAGACAAAAGAGCCGCGTGCAAGGAACTCTTCCCATCCACAGTAGAGGAGGGAAGTCAGCAGGGAGGAGCCAATGACCTCGCCTCACTGCTGCGCGCTTGATTGCAGGCAAGACAAAGAAAGATGATAAAAATAGTGAGCATCAGCTTGGGAAGCCGGTCTAGCTGTGAACTTGGAAAGAGATGGATTCATATGCATTGCGTTACCTGGGTCTACTTGAATTGCCATGTGTAGAATCCCAAAGAGATTTGTTCCGTCTCTACTCCTCCTCCAAGACATCCATTCGTGGAGTGGCTCTGCTGTGTCAGGCAGTGTTCTAGGTGACACAGCAGAGCCGACAACTTCGGTCCCGGCTCCCCTGGGGCGTACATTCTCACAGCAGACGCCGCCATTAATAACAATTAGAAGGTAAATATGGAAACATATAAACAGACCGATAGGAAAATGGAAACATGGAACCGAGGTCCAAAGAACAGAGAGTCAGTCATGTGTGGGGAAGAACATTCCAGGCAGACAAAATAGCTCTGGCAAAGGCCCTAATGTGAGCCTGGACTATCTGGGGACAGGCAGGAGGCCAGCGTGGCTGGAGAGGAGTGGCAGCAGATGAGGGCAGGGAAAGGCAGGACTAGGCAGTTCAGAACCTTCCAGGCCATGTTGACACATGAGATTTTATTTAAGACACAACGGATTTTTGCATGATGGTTTCATTTTAATTAATTTATTTATTTCCTTATTTGAGGGGCCAGGAAGTTGGAGAGAATGGACACGCCAGGGCCTCTAGCCACTGCAAATTAATTGCAGACACATGTGCCACTTTGTGCATCTGGATTATGTGGGTACTGGGGAATCGAACCTGGGTCCTTAGGCTTCACAGGCAAGTGCCTTAGCCACTAAGCCATCTCTCTAGCCCTGTTTTGCTTTTTAAAATATTTTATTTAGGTATTTATTTGATAGAGAGAAAGAAACAGACAGAGAGAGTGAGCATGGGTGAGCTAGGGTTTCTAGCCACTGCAGATGAACTCCAGATACATGAGCCACTTTATGCATCTGGCTTTACATGGATACTTGGGATTTGAACTTGGACCATCAGGCTTTGCAAGCAAGTGCCTTTAACCCCTGAGTCATCGCTCCAGCCCTTGCATGATGATTTTAAATGGGAGAGATGATAACTTTTTAATTAATTAATTAATTAATTAATTGCAAAGAGAGACAGGGTGTTGGGGGAATGAACAGGCCAGGGCCTCTAGGCAGTGCAAACAGACTCCAGATGCATTCGCCATTCTATGCATCTGGGTTTATGTGGGTACTGGGGAATCAAACCCAGGTATTAGGCTTTGCAGGCAAATGCCTTAACCACTTGGCAATCCTTCCAGCCACTTGTTGTTGTTTTTTTTTAATAGGCCTGTGGCTAATACACAGAGAACAGGTGACCCAGGATGCTGGCTGGACATAGAGGAGGTGGTGGGGAGAGGGGAGTGAGACATAGCCTCCCTGCTTTGAGACATTCAGCACCCAGCATAGACAAGAATAGCAGTCCCCCCCCAAAAAAAAAAACAGGGACAAGCCTGTGCAAAGCTTGGGAAGTGTGGGAACACAGACCTGAGAAGAATTGGTTCAAGGGGATGTCACAGAGGGCTTCTTGGAAGTGGGCAGTGGATGCTGGGTGGTCTCTGGAAAGTATAGCAGCAGAGCTGGACACAGGTCGGCAGCAATGGCAGCAGTGGGGCGCATGGCTCAGGATCAAGCCTGCCCCGGCCCTGTCACTATACAGGCTTAGGGAAGCTAGTGACCTCTGTATGACTCCATGTGCTTCTCCTTAAGATGGAGATGATGAGAATTCAAATCTGTTTCCAGGCGATTCTGCAATGTTAAGTAAGTTCAAGTTGGTGAGACACTCGGAACCCCGGCACTTCGAAAGTGACATGTCGATACTGCTTAATGAAAATGGGGACCTGGGTGTGGTGGCGCACACCTTTAATCCCAGAACCGGGGAGGCTGAGCTTCGATGGTTGTGAGTTCGAGTTTGAGGTCAGCCAGAGCTACAGTGAGGCCCTGGAGAGAACAAGAACCATGTGCAGGGGCCTAAGCCTGAGGGACTCTAGTCACAGGTCAGAGGTGGCTCTGTAAGCAATGAGAGGCCATGAGGACCTTTCAACCAGGAGGCTGGGAGTGAGAGTAACAAAATCTAAAGGCCCAGAGAGGTAGAGGCACTTCCTACAACCACATAGCAAGTTACAGGCAGGACTCTGCTATCTGTCCCCAGTGTCTATAGAAGAACAAGGGCAGGGTATATTGGATTTTTGTTTGTTTTTTGTTTTTTGGTTTTTTTTTTTTTTTTGAGGTAGGTGTCTCACTCTAGCCCAGGCTGACCTGGAATTCACTATGTAGTCTCACACTGGCCTCGAACTCACAGTGACCCTTACCTCTGCCTGCCTCCTAAGTGCTGGGATTAAAGGTATGCACCACCACGCCCAGCATAGTGAATATATTTTTGCCCCCCCCATAGTGTTCTCTGTGGCTAGCAGAGTGCCTAGTATGTTCTCAATAAATATTTCCATATCCCATTGTCCATCAGTGACCAAATAGGACTGGAAACATTAGAAACATTGAATCCATGAGAAGATGTTAATGCATTTAAGGCAGAGAAGAAACCTGCTCTCAGGAAAATAGATCAAACAGCTAGAGAGGTTTCATCTTGGGGGTCTGAAGCCCCTCCAAGCCCCAGGTTCTCCTTTGACAAAAGACACCAATGCTCACACTTCCCCCGCGACCCCCTCAAGCACAACAAGCATTACTGTGTTAGGGTTCAGAAGTTAATCTTGGTAAAGTGCCTGGAAGATGGAAACGGTTCCCCAGACATTCCGCGCATGGTAATTGCCAACACGGAGAAAATACATCTCTCCATTTGCAAGAGGCAGGTCTTTGTGTTCCGCAAAAACCCAGTGATTAGAATTCTTGGGGCTGACTCCTTGGGAAGCTGTGACAGCCAAGCGGGCAAATAAGGTCTTGCAGTTCAAGCAGCAGATGGTGAGAGCAGCCCAGCTCCAGCTCTCACTGCCTAACGCCTACTCAGAGCAGGGCACGGGGCCAGGAACTTCTCCAACAGGAGGAGAGAAACCCAGCCCTGGCACTTCCTAGCTGGGCAGCGAGGGCCAATCCCATCAGCGCTTTGAGCTTCAAGTTCATAGTGGATAAAATTTCGGGAAAGACTGCTGGGCTTCAGTGGGTCATTTTGTCTAGTGACAGGCTAAGTGCAGGCATACCTTCCTCCATGTAACCCTGCGTGGTCACCATCCCGTTTCCCAACATAGAGACGCAAGCCCAGGTGTTTTCTCTGAGCTATCAACATTCACTGAGCACCTACCTTGGGTCAGGACCTGTTTTGGGAGCTGGAGAGATGATGAAGAAGAAGATGCAGAAGTTGCCAAGTTTTAGTGGAGAGAGAGAAAACAAGTAAACACAAAAATCATTTTGACAGGTCACATAAGCTCTAAAGAGAAATAAAGGGAGGAGACAGAATGTGCCAAGAAGGGAGGGGCTGTTGTAAGGTACCCAGGGAAGATCTAAGGAAGGGCATTGAAGCTGACATCTTGTTGAGGAGAAGGGGCTGGGCAGTACACGGGCAGCGTAGCAGAAGGGGCAGGTTGTGCAGGGAAAATCCTGAGTTTGCAGGAGGTTGCTAAGGCTGTGGGATGGAAGCGAGGTGAGCAGAGAAGAAAGCGGTGGACAGCAAGGACAGAAGACGGCAGAAGCCAGGCCAGGTAGGGCCTAGAAGACAGTGTGGGGTCAATTTGTGAGGCAGGTGCCGGCGTCCTGTAAACCGTGGTGAAGTCGCTTCCCTCAGTCACGCAGCCAGTGAGGGGCTGGATGGGGCGAAAACCACATCAGAGCAATACTCTGGATCTCCGTTCAGGCCCACAGGCCGCGCCACCATCTCCAGCGCAGCTCAGCCAGAGAGCAGGCCAGCGGGGTGCCTTGGCAGAATTCCCCAGCTGAAAGATCAATCCATCAGCCAGCCAGAGAAAAAGAGAGAAAGAGAAAAGGAGAAGACAGGGCCACCAGCTGGGATAGTGACAAGGCCAGTAAGGGAGGTACCTGTACATTTTAAGAAGACACTTAAAAAACTCAGCCATCACTGTGGCATCACGAATGCCCCAGTCTTTACGGTGGGAACAATGCCTCAAAGTACACCTTCCTACCCTGTGGATCTTACATTCTTTCCGCCCCCTCTTCCTCAATGTTCCCTGGGCCTTGGAGAAGGGCTCTCAGTGGAAACGAGGTGAGGGCGGGGAGGTGACATAGGAGTACAACCTGACGGGAATAGGGCCAGTTTGCAATATATTCACATATTAAGGTTCGCAATATTTTTTTCAATTATTTTTTGGTTTGGTTTTTATTTTTTTATTTGAGAGCGACAGACAGAGAGAGAAAGAGACAGAGAGAGAAAGAGGCAGAGAGAGCGCGAGAGTGGGCGTACCAGGGCTTCTAGCCACTGCAAATGAACTCAAGACACGTGCGCCCCCTTCTGCATTTGGCTAACGTGGGTCCTGGGGAATTGAGCCTCGAACCAGGGTGCTCAGTCTTCACAGGCAAGCGCTTACCGCTAAGTCATCTCTCCAGCCCAAAAGGCTAATATTTTTTTTTAATTTTTTGTTGTTTATTTATTTGAGAATGTCAGGCAGAGAGAGGAAGAGGCAGGTAGAGAGAGAGAGAGAGTGGGCGCACCAGGACTTCTAGCCACTGCAAACGAACTCCAGACACGTGTGTCCCCCTTGTGCACCTGGCTAACATGGGTCCTTGGGAATCAAGCCTCGAACTGGGGTCCTTAGGCTTCCCAGGCAAGTGCTTAACTGCTAAGCCATCTCTCCAGCCCAAAGGTTCTCAATATTTTTTAACTCAGCTATCAAGATAATTTCTTTTTTTTAATGAGTGAGAGAGAGAAAATTGGCATGCCAGGGCCTCTAGCCACTGCAATTGAACTTCAGACACGTGTGCCACCTTGTGCACTGCATCACCCTGTGCATCTGGCTTACATGGGTTCTGGGGAGTCGAACCTGGGTCCTTAGGCTTTGCAGGCAAGCGCCTTAACCACTAAGCCATCTCTCCAACCCTCAAGATAAATATTTTATGCAATATTTTAACAAACAAAATTAACACAAAAAATCTCTGATGAATACAATACCAACATTGTTACTAAAAATTGGGATGTAAAGGAGCTGGGGTAGGGGTGAGGAAATAGAGCAAGTCACGTATGAGCAGGATCCTCTGGTCCCCAGCTTCTGCTCACTGCTCACTACCGTAGCAGCTTCTTGGAACAGACCCTGCTCTCACTCCGAGCCAGCACTCGGAACTACTTCACTCTAGTTCCTAATGAGAGTGAGTAGTCATTCCCGGTAGGGATCTCAAAGGCCACTGCTGCCCACCTCCAGCCCCCTGTTGATGGAAGATAGAGACAGCCCCCAAAGCAGGGACCACCAAGCAAGTTGGTGATAGCAAGATAGCCTGGGCTCTGCCTCAACTCTTGGATGCTGTAGGAACCAGAGGAAGAGACATCAGTTTGCAAGCCCTGATTTTCCCATCTACGAGCTCAGGCTGATAAACGTTAGTCCCCAGGTTTCAGTGAGATAATGTCTGAAATCCTCTAGCAGGTAGAAACCTGAGTGCGGTCCACTTGCCTGCAGGCAACAGCAGCTGGGAGTTGATTAGAACTGCAGAATCTGCCACATCCCAGCCCTGAGGAATCAGAATCTGCATTTTAAAGGGACCGCCCCCCCATGGAGGAGGGGAGAGGGCTCGGTGATTAAAGTGCTTGCTTGCAAAGCCTGCAGGCCCAGGCTCAATTCTCCCGTGGATGTAAAGCAGTGCATGCATGTAGCATTCATTCGTAGCAACAAGAGACCCTGGAGCGCCTGTGCACACACATGTTACTCAGTAAATAAATAACTTTTTAAAATTCATTTTTGTTTATTTATTTGCAAGCAGAGAGAGAGAGAGAGAAGAGAGATAGACTGGGAGAATGGGCATGTCAGGGCCTCCAGCTGCTCCAGTTGAACTCCAGATGCATGCGCCATTTTAAGCATGTGGCTTTACGTGGGTACTGGAGAACCAAACCTGGGTTGTTAGGCTCTGCAGGCAGGCGCCTTAACCATGGAGCAACCTCTCCAGTCCAAATAACTTTTTTTAATTTTTTTGTTTATTTTTATTTATTTATTTGAGAGCAACAGACAGACAGAGAGAGAAACAGGCAGAGAGAGAGAATGGGCACACCAGGGCCTCCAACTGCTGCAAACGAACTCCAGACGCATACGTGACCTTGTGCATCTGGCTAACGTGGGTACTGGAGAATAGAGCCTTGAACCGGGGTCCTTAGGCTTCACAGATAAGCGCTTAACCACTAAGCCATCTCTCCAACCCCCCCCCCAACAAATAACTTTTTGAAAAGGACTCTTAAGTAATTGGCAAACAAATTAAATCTGCAAAGCTAGTCAATCCTTGGCACATATAAGATGCTCATTAAATGTTAGTCATAATCCGCTGGCCACTGAGCCCTTAGATCTTGATTTCTGTAAGGGAAAAAGCTTAAAATGCAGAGATGAGCTCCTGAAGTGATCTTCATTAAATTTTCAATGCTCAGGTTCTGAAGCCAGGGAGGCTGGCTAAGCTCTTTCTGTACTTCAGAGTCCTCCAGTGTGTTCATCTGTAAAATGGGAGCAGTGATCACAAGTAACTTCTGTAGGTGCTATAAAGATAAACAAAGCGATATTAGGAAAACACTTGGTAGAATACTTGGCACATAGTACTTACGACTGCTGGTGGCAGCTGGCTCAGTACACTGTTGCTAAGAATAGCCTCTGTGTGTGTGTGTGTGTGTGTCTCAAATAAATAAATAAATAAATTTAAAAATAAAAAGGGGCTGGAGAGATGGTGCAGAGGTTAAAGGTGCTTGTTTGCAAAACCTGATGTCCCAGGTTTGATTTCCCCAGTACCCACATAAAGCCAAACGCACAAAGTGGCATGCATCTGGAGTTTGTTTGCAGTGGCAGGAGGCCCTGATGTGCCTATGTGTTCTCTCTCTCTCTCTCTCAAATAAAAAAAAAATAAAATGAAGTAGAAAAGAAACGCCCATGTGACAAGATGGAAAACTAACATTGGCATAACTGCAATTTTTATCATCCTTTAATTTATACTATTTCAATTACTGTCTTAATCTTTTGGGTAAGACAACACAGGTGTGTCCGGTTAATAGAAGGGGGAAAAAAGCAGATCTAGATTCAGGGCTGAGGAAACTTGTCCAAGTTAACCAGGCTTTAAATCCCTAGAGACTTACAGTGCTAAAACTGTGTCAGTTATGAAACGTGCAATCAATAACAGAGAGTAAGGTGATGTTAGACTCCAGAGATAGTATTGTCCAACCTCATTCAACAGGAGGAAACTTAAGGTCTGTGGACTAAAAGAGATTGTCCAAGACCATTGAGACAGTAACAGGCATGGGGTCAGAACTCAGCTCCCAAGGTTCCTAAGCCAGAATCCTTCCCAGGGTGCAGACCGACCCCTCACCTGACTAGCTAGTTCTCCGGGCTAGTCTAGTGATCACAAGGTATCCCAACTCCATCTTCCATTCCAGTCCAATCGGAGCAAGAGACTTTAGAGGCGAGTATTGCCAAGATGAAGGCTATGAGATGGCTAAGTCATCATATGGGAAAAGTCAGGCAGCTGCTGGGCCTGGGGCTGAGGTAGGGACCAAAACCTGCCACAGAGATTTTTCTCAGAGGCCAACAGAAGGACCTGTCCAGGATGGGCCTCCTGTAGCCTCTCCTATGTCACCACTTCAGTCAACCCAGGAGGCTCTAAGTCCCTTCTTCCTCAAACCCACCCTCATCAAGCACCAACCGTGCTTTTCCTACTCTTCCCATCTTTGCTACCCCGAGCCATTACCTGGTGCCTTTCACTGCCCACAACCTGGCAAGAGGATCCCAGGCTCCCACCTTCTTCATCTTCTACTCTCATCCCACATCATTACTCCCCCTCCCCAGAAAGACCTCACCAGAAGCATGAAGCTGGAGCCTATACATGGTTCTCCATCACTCTTGGCGGCTATAAGGCCCCTCACACATGGGGCCCGATGATCTGCCCCAGCCAAGCCATATGCCTCCAGGTTCTCTGGGTGGGCCACACCCTTCTAGGCTTTTGTGGCTGCTGTTCCTTCTCCCTGGAAAGCCCCTTCTGCTGTGCCATCCTCTGGGCCTCCTCTAAACCCCAGCCCCAGGCTTACCAGAGAAACCCCCTGAAGCTCTCAGCAGGAAGGAGGCAGGCAACCTTGGCAAATCTGCACGAGGGTGAGCCCTCACACTACCTTTTAACCATCTGTTTCTTTTTGTGTGTGTGAAAAAAAAGACATGCAATTTATTAATTCTTAGCTTTCATTAAACTTAAAACAAGTCACATTAAAATTAAGGCTTATGCAAATGCTTCAATATTAAGGTATTGTAGCCATTTTCAGGGACCTTAACGACCTCAGCTGTCCTTAGGGCTCGTAACACGGCATCACTATTGCCAGCTCTCTGCATTTCCACAGAAGCACATTCAGATAAGCAGACCAATTAATTAGCTAGCTTGTTTCTTTCTCCTTGTTGGCACAAAATACCTGACCAGCTAATGGAAGTTAAAGATCTCAGTTCAGTTTACAGTTCCAGAGGGGAGAGTCTATCGTGGTGGGGGAGGTATGGCAGACCAGAGTGGGGAAGCCAGTGTCACATCATCACACATTGTGTGAGCAACAGGAGGGAGAGACACACAGAGAGAGAGAGAGAGAGAGAGAGAGAGAAGCCCGGGCTAAAGAGTAACTTCACAGCTTACCCCGATTCCACCACCTTCCCTAACAGCTCCGCATTGCTAGGGCACCAAGTGCTGAAACACATGAGCTTTTGGAGGATATTTTACATTCAAACCACCACAGCTTTCCTGTATGTGGCCCTGTGGTCAGCTTTTCACATCTAGACTAAGAAAGGGGACCCAGGTTTCAACTGTGAAGCCAAGTCCTCTCCCATTCTTTGTGTGAAGGGAGCTATGGATGACATTGGCCTGGTCAGGCTAAGGAGAGTGTTGAAGACAGTGGTCACAGGAGGGGCCATTGAAGGTAGCACCTCCCCTTCACAGTGAAGGTAACTGGTATGTCGTTCTGGGAGTTAACACTTTTGATTCCTACAAGCTCCTGGACCTAAGGTATTCTGATGTGCTCTGCCCAGCCTCCATTTATTCAATAGCAGGTCGCTAGCCACCTGCTACGTGCCTGTTAGTGCTGGGATGCAGTAGGATGCAGACACTATATAGCTGTATTTGATCAGACTGCCTACTTTTCTTCATTGCCTTCTCAAAGGTCGGCCACCTTACCCTTCACCCAGGTGGCCCTGCGGGAGCACAGGAAAGCTGCTATTTTCACTGAGATTCCATTCCCCAGGCAGCATGCAGACCCCACCTCCCACTCTCTGAAACACAGCCCTCCCTGCCACACCCCTACCCCAACTCCCTACTCCAACCAGTTAAAAAAACAATAATTCAACCCTGTTTCCAATCTACATGTTAATTTTTCTGTGAGTGCAGGAATCATGTCAGCCCCGTTTGCTGATGTGTCACGCCAGCATTGAGAACATGGCTTGGCACTCATACACTCTGTCACTCATTCATTCACTTACCCAAAAGACACCAAATTCTGCTTAGTACCAGGCTCTGGGGAGCAGCCAGGCATTGCCTGAAGAAACTCCTATTCTGGCAGGGTGTTGGGGGCTGGAGTTGTTGGGTGGATGGTTTAGTGTCTCGGAGGTAGTTAAGCATGGCTAGGCAGCAGAACTGAGGAGTCAGATTGGCCCGTTGTCCCAAAGTGGGCCTAAAGAATGCCTGGGACAAAGGGCCTACAACTGGCCATCTCGGTGGGAATCCCTGCTTCACCCCAGATGGCCTCCATGAAGCTCAGTCTGCACTTCTATAAGGGACACAATAATATACACTCTCTGGAGCCGCTGGAAGCAAGGCTCTGGTTACTGGAAAGAAGAAAACGAGTCAAGGAGGAAGGAACAGGTTGTATCGCAGGGAAAGAGCATACGCAGACATTGCAGAGCCCTCCAGCAGCCCAGACCCTGCTGCTCAAACAAGAAGAGACCCAGCAGCCATAGAGGACAAGAGCCAGGGTAAAAAGGCTGGAATCTCAGCTCCACACATGCCTCTGTGAGGGCTTGGCCACCACATTGCCGGTTGCTCTCTGTGTTTGCATTCTCTAGAAAATTGAAAGGGAGGGCTGGAGAGATGGATTAGTGGTTAAGGTGCTTGCCTGCACAGCCTAAGGACACATGTTCAAATCTCCAGGTCCCACATAGCCAGATGCAGACACACAGTGACACAAGCGTACAATGTTGCACATGAGCACAAGGGGGCGCACATGTCTGGAGTTCATTCACAGCAGTTGAAAGGCCCTGGTGTGCCCATTCTCTCTCTCTCTCTCTCTCTCTCTCTCTCTCTCTCTCTCTCTCTCTCTTTCTCTCTCTCTCTCTCATAATAAAATAAAATTAAAAATATTGAAAATCGGAAGGGAGCAGCAACTGCTCTAATCCTCAGTGTGTGAAAGCAGCCCTAACAGACTTGTGGAGCAAGGCTTAATCAACCAACTGGACATTAACACTGTCAGACTTTGTGCAAGGTCTAGAAGCAGTCACAGAAAAGCCAACTCTTACCTCGTAAGGTACACTTGTGCCAAAGGGCTTAGACTAAAGTGAGGACCATAACTAAGATTCAGGGCTGTCATATGATGGGCACAATCTACTTGCCATCAACAATAGCCAGTGCACTCATGTAGCACTTCATGTAAGGGGTTGGCACTATTACAAGCCCCATTTGAGGAAACTGAGGTTCAGAGAGACGTACGTAATAGATATCCCCAGATCCAGAACTGAAAACCAGACATGATTGACAACAAAGTCCGTCCATTAATACTGATGGGACATCACATTTACATTGCAAACATGTAGCCACTGGTATGATCCCAGCGTAGCCTGAAGCAGTGAACAAGAGGGGCATATTAGGTAAGGTGGGGCCAAGAGTTGAGTGTGATGCCAGACAGGCCCCTTGCTAGAACCCAGAGAGCTGAGGGCATTGCCCACACAGATGCCATCATCCCAAACCCATTCAGGAAACCAAATTCCCATGACATCTCTCCTCAGCTCCGAATCCTCTCTTCTCCCCCAGGAAGTTGTGCGTCTGTGACATGCTGCCTGCCCAGCTTGGTTCCTGAGGCTCCTATACCCCAGCTCAACCAGGAAGCACAGGTAAGCATGTCACCCAGGGTCATAGCCATGGGTGGCATTCAGGGAGCCTCACCCCTGGGGGTCCAGTGAAGAGGGTCGTTATGCCATTTCCCCTCTGCAGTCACCACTAAATTGCAATGAACAACTGGGAGTGTGGTGGGGTGGTATCCAACGGCATCTTCAGAGTACTATATGGCAGCCAAGCACTTTCTGGCATGATCTCTTTTTGGAAAAAAAATATATATTTTATTATTTGCAAGCAGAGAAAGAGAGGAGACAGACAGAGAAGGGGCACACCAGGACCTCTAGCTGCTGCAAACAGACACCAGATGCATGCGCCACTTTGTGCATCTAGCTTTACGTGGGTACTGGGGAATCGAACACAGGTTGCTAGGTTTTGCAGGTAAAATGCCTTTAACTGCTGAGCCATCCTTCTAGCCCTCTGGCACAGTCTCTTATTCTGTGCTACCCTGAAGCCTGCGAATGGATATTATCATCAAACAAGGATGCTGAAGCTCAGAAAAAGGAAAAGCATTTATCCAAATACACTCAGCTGGCAGGGTGGCTAACGCTGAATTCCAATCTACTTTTTCTTAGCTGCAGCCCAACAGTCTATGCACGTTACAGGGCTGGGGCCATGTGTAATGAATGAATGAGAGGGATGATGAATTTTCCATGCTGATTAGCAGGGCAAGGCTGGGTAAAGCTGACTCTCCTGTCTCCACCGGGTCCCATGCTCTTTTTACTGACTCATAGCACTCCGCTACATCTCCCAGGCCTATCCTGGGGTCCCAAGTATCTCGGGTTGGGTCGTGATGTCCATTGTGCCCTATTGCAGAGATAGGAGGACCAAGTGTGGAGCACGCAATCTCAGCTCCTCTTTCAGGTGGCCAGGCAAGCGTGGATCACCCCCCAGCACCCTGTCATCCGCATCATCTCTTCCCCACCACCCACGACCAGTCATCCAACGTGCATAGTTGTACACTTGTTTCTTTAAATAAACAGCCTTGAGTTTCATACCAAATAGTCTTTTAAGAGGAGGAACGTCTCCAGGCCACCTCGTATTTAGCCTACAGTGAGCCACATATTTGCACAGAGAGAGAGTGTGCGGCTATAGAGATGGCTTGCTCGCTATAGATATCATTGCTCATCCAGATGGGAGCTATTTATGTTGCTGAGTCATTCACAGAGAATGCCACTGAGGAATCCCAGGCTGGGCTCTGAGCCCTGGCGTCACAGATCTCCTGGATCTCCGTCTCACCATCACTATTCACAGACAAGAAGAAAGAGTAGTTCCCCCATCACAGTACAGGGACAGAGAGGAGGACATGTTGGCTACCAGAAAGAGACACTTTCTCCTGAGCAGTTCCTATTTCAAGTCAGTGTCCTCTATCCAGAGCACTCTACCCTCCTTACAGGTCACCTAATACGTCGATCCTTAGGAGAGAAACCTGGGACCCAGAAAAGACAAGGGACCTGCCCAGTGTCACACAGGGCGGCAGTAACAACTGGCTACTGATCTCTCCACTCCCTAGCCACCTTCTTCAGTCAGCCCCTGCAATGTGAGGATGTCCCTGAGCACCTCCTTCTTCGGGTTCCTCCTGAAAAAAGACCAGAGCCCTGCTGGTTTGGGGGATCCCTGTGTGGAGTACAAAGGGTGCTTCATGCACACAGACTGTTTTATACAAACCCAATCCAGAACCAATTCCTGGAGAACCCTAGTTCTCCATCTGAAGAAAGCACCCATTTATCCCCACCCTCCTTCTTGTCTCTAAGACAGTTCTCTATCCATGCAAAAATAGACTCCCTCCCACTCACCACCCACCTCTGTCCAATTCTATAACGAATCAATTTTATTAATAGGCTTTGGGATAGAAACTTGACAAAGGCTTTTTGTGAAAGTCCCCCCCCCTTTATCTCCCTATATAGTTCACTTCTCAAGGAATTTGAATAAACTAGCCAGGTGGGATTCGGCCTTACATAAAATATTCATTAATCCACTCTTTCCCTCCATACAGCATGTGTTTTTCTAAGCCCTCGGTGATCTCTGCCCTTAATTACAGATTCCATTCAGTTGTTCCGACTATGGGAGGTGGTGCAAAGAGTTCAGGCTTTGGAATTAGGACCGGGTCACGTTCTAGTTGGCCACTTAACTTGTGTCTTGACTTGTGCTGATTACAGAGCAATTTAATTCTCACAGGGAGTTAAATGAGATAATGTCCATATGGTACCCAGCACATACTAAGGGCACGAATGAATGAATGGCTCAAAACCCATATATAACCACATCCTAAAAGATTAAGGAACCCGCTCTGTCTGGGACCCCAGGTGCTGAGCTCATACAATACCGGGAGGAAGTTTGGGAAGTATGTCAGACCTGCAACAGAATCCCCGACAGACATTACTTAAGGGAGGAGACGTTTATTTTGGCTCCCAGCCTCAGAGGTTTCAGTCAGTCAGAAGGGAGAAGGCATGGTGTCGGGCGCTCCTGTGGGCGGTAGCAGGAGAGGGAGGCAGCGGCCGTATCCATGGTGAGGTCCAGGCGGCAGCAAGCAGTACCAAGGGTGGCATCACCTTCAAAAGCCCACGCCTAGTATGTGCCCTATTTTTACCAGACAGGGCCTCACTAAAGGCCCCATGGCCTTTCAAATAGAACCACAAGTTGGTGAAGAGGCATCCAGATCACCACAGTAAGTCTTAGGAAGCAGACCAGAGAGAGAGAGAAAGAGAGAGCTTAAGCTGTCTTCAGGTCAAAAATAAGATTCTTGGGGGCTGGAGAATGGCTTAGCGGTTAAGGCGTTTGCCTGCAAAGCCAAAGGATCCTGGTTTGACTCTCCAGGACCCACGTAAGCCAGATGCACAAGGGGACACATGCGTCTGGAGCTCTTTTGCAGTGGCTAGAGGCCCTGGCATGCCCATTCTCTCTCTCTCTTTCTCTCCCCCTCTTTCTCTCGAATAAAAAAATGAAATATATTTTTAAAAATAGAAAAAATAAGATTCTCCAGCCTTTTGGGCAATGAGAAATTGTGAGTATGGAGCCTAGATTTAAGGGAAAAACAGTCCTGGGAAGTCAAGAGTGTGTCCTGTTAACCATTGGATTTCCCTCTCTTCCTTCCCCCACTATAGCCCTGGCTAGGGGCAGGTTGGGAGTAGAGAAAGTCGATTTAATTGACTTGCATGAATTGACCTCAGTAGTTGTGAGCTTAGGAATTGGACCTAACTCATGGATCTACAAAGACAAAAGATTTCTGGAATTTGGGAGACGTATACAAAGCACATGAAAGACCCCAAAATTAATGTTTTGAGGGGAATTTCAGACAGGAACAGACTAAGAGAAAAATGTAGCAGTGTTTGTGTGGTCAAAGAGTGCCACGAAATAGAATATGCTTCGGAATTTTAAAAACGTATTAGAGGGCTGGAGGGATGGCTTGGAGGTTAAGGCGCTTGCCTACAAAGCCAAAGGACCCAGATTCGATTCCCCCAGGACCTACATAAGCCAGATGCACAAGGCAGGTACATGCGTCTGGAGTTCGTTTGTGTGGCTAGAGGCCATGGCACGCCCATTCTCTCTCTCTCCCTTCCTCTCTCTCTCTCTCTCTCTATCAATCTCTCTTTCTCTGTTTCTCTCTCAAATAAATTTAAAAAAGTTATTAGAATTCTGCTAGAATCTTTCATATTTATTTATTTATTACTTGAGAGAAAGAGATAGAGTGAAAGAAGCAGACCTACAGACAGACAGAGAATGAGCACTCCAGGGCTTCCTGTCACTACAAATGCACTCCAGACTCCTGTACCACTTTTCCCATCTGGCTTTACATGGGTACTGGGGAATCAAGCCTGGGCTGTCAGCCTTTGCAAGAAAGCACCTTTAGAGCTGGGCGTGGTGGCGCACGCCTTTAATCCCAGCACTCGGGAGGCAGAGGTAGGAGGATAGCTGTGAGTTCGAGGCCACCCTGAGACTACATAGTAAATTGCAGGTCAGCCTGGACTAGAGTGAGACCCTACCTCGAAAAACCAAAAACGTAAAAGAAAGAAAGAAAGCACCTTTAACTATTTTGCCTTCTCTTCGGCCTGGATCTTTCATACTTTTAAGGCAGCCGTTTCCTCCCTTTCTGTGCAGAGAAAAACCCACTGTAGCACCCACTTCATGGGGAGGATGGTTTCTAGGTTGCTGGGGGGAGGGAGCTGTCAAATAAACTGAGCAAGAAGGGGGGAAAGCAAGCTGAGGTCTGGAGCCTCTTTCTCTCTCTGTCTGTCTGTAGATCTCAAATAAATAAATTAAAAAAATGTTTTTAAAAAAAAAAAGAGAGAGAGAGAAAATAAATAAATAAATCAGGCTGACTATGGTACAAAAGCAGATAGGCCCAGGCAGAACAATTAGAGAAGACCCACAAATCAGCCCTCAGGAATTTGGCTTACAAAGCAAACAGAACCAAGGGAGAGTGAATGACTGTGGAGAACTGGGAGAGAGAGTGGAAGACTGTGGGTTTAAAATAACGTTCCTAAGGTCGCAGACGTCTATGAAAAGTTGTCACAAGGCATTAATAGGATGGAATTAGGAAAGGGAAGGCCCCACAGGAGAAGCTGTGGACTCCCAAACCCCATTCCACAAAGCGCTACTTTGAAAAGATTCTCTGGATTTAACAAGAAATCTATTTGGGAAGTGCCAGAATTGAAAGAGCCCAAGTATCCAGAGAGAAAAGTCTGGATTTAAATCTCAAGCCCACCCCTGTCTCTCCACTGCTGGGACCTTAGACAAGAGGCTCTTAGAGTGTCCCATTCTCTTGTGCAAGCCATGCTCCCGGGAACATGAACCAGAGTACTTCTGTGTCTCCCAAAGGCTGGTGTCACACACGTGATTGATGCCAGGTAAAATGATCTGAGGTGGCCTATGGAGGCACGTCTGCTATTTTAATAGCTTACAATTGATGCATGTTGTAAATATGTACCCCGCATGTCAAATTCAGTGACTTATAGAAGTAATATAGTATTTCCTTAGAAAATAAAATTGTGCAATTATTAAAAAGGCAACTCAATTTAAAGAGAAATACTAAGTAAGTGAGTGGTACTAGGTAGGGCAGAAATCATGAAGGTGGCACATGAATGGAATTTGGGGACATTTGAAATAATCTATGTAAAACACCATCAGAGTATCTGTTACTCAGGAAGGGCCCCAGACTGTCGGTTCTTACTTCCTCCTTTTTGCTTTAACCTTCTGAGAGATTTGACCTAAAACCAAGCTCGTCGTTCCTTGTGGCAAAGCTGGTGCCCAGGCCCAGCTGGCCTGGAACACCGTATGATGCTGGGCATTGGGCAGAGAGACATGGATCAAATCCACATGGGCAGTAGTGCTTAGATCTGGCAAGACAGGGCTGGGAAAATGGCTCAGTGGTTAAAGGAACTTGGCTTGGGTTCAATTCCCTAGTATCCACATAAAGCCACATAGACACATAGTGGCCCATGTGTCTGGAGTTTATTTGCAGACTCAAGAGGCCCTAGTATGCCCATTTTCTCTCTCTCTCTCTCTCTCTCTCTCTCTCACACACACACACACACACACACACATACACACACATACATACATACATACATACATACTATTGTTTTTAAAAATCTGGCAAGATAACTGGCTCCAGCCTCTTGAAGCAGTCAGGGGTTGCCTAGGGAGCATTTTCCATCAAGTGGGAACAAAGCAGTAGTGGTCTGTGAGACAATTTAAAGAGTTATTCAGGCAATAAGCACTACTGGGAGAAGGCTAGAGGTATGGCTCGGAGGTAGAGCATTTGCCAGACATATATGAGGTCTCAGGTTTCATCCCCAGCACCAACCCCCCCCCCAGCAAAAAAAAAAAAAAAAAAAAAAAAAAGCAGAAAGAAAAAATTTAAAAGTCATACTAGAATTTTGAACTTGGATCTTTTCCAGGACTCACAATACACAGCATGATCCTTTCCCTAGCAACCCTGCACAGCAGCAGGGAATCCACTTTCTACTCAGCTACCTAGTCACAAAGGAGCCACCGGGTGCTCTGCGGTACTCTTGTTTTAAACTAGCATCGTCTATAATAGAGGCGTTCGGATACGGTTTCTACAACTCGCAATGGGTTGATCAGGATGTGACCCCATTATAAGTTAAAAAAAAAAGTCTATACTGGTTCCCTGGTTATGCAAATGATCTCATGCTCCCTTTTCAAATACAATCATTAAAGGTTAAACAGTGAATCTCTTACTCTCGATAAGTACAAAGTGAAGAGTGGAACGACTGAGGTGTGTACACCCGTCAGAAAGGTTGAGATGGGCCTTGACCAAGGGAAGAACTGACCAGGCACGTGCACGGCAGAGGTCCATCCTTGTCAGAGGCCCCTGCTGGCCCATAGGCAGTGGGGTGCTTTGAATGTGAAAGGTTCCCCCACAGCCTCCTACTTAATCCTTAGCTGGTGGAAGCTTTAGGAGGCGAAACCTTGCTGGAGGTGATGTGTCAATGGTAGTTTTGTCGTCTAACCCACTTGCCAGCGCTGGCTCACTTGGACTACTTCCTTCCTGCTGCTGTGATAAGATGTGATGCCCTGGCTACCTGTTGTGTCAGGCTTTCCCTGCCATGATGAGATGGCCACTAAGAACTGTAAGCCAAAATAAGCCCTTTCCTCCCCTCAGCTGCTTCTGATCCAGAGGTTTTTTTTCAGGCAGTGAGAAGGTCCATGCTATATGCTAGCATGTCTCCACTCCTCACCACGCCCCTAACCTTCAGGGAATGCTTGTCCCAGGGAGGGCAATGCGAGCTACATCCTAAAAGAGTGATAGTTCTGGGGAAGTGACCCAGAGCCTCTAGATTGAGCCAGGAGTCTAGAGAGCAGGGACTTGACCAGACATCAGTAGAGCCTAGACGATGGCCAGAAGTTGGGTCTGGAATCAATCTTGGGCCTCTGGTGTTTAAGCACAGCTGATCTTGACAAGAAGGAAGCTAAGGGTCAGGAGGAGGAAGCCAGAGCCAGTAGGGCATTCAGAGGAACCAGGCATGAATTCAAACAGACAGGGCTGGCGTATTGAAAACCTTCTCATGCGCTTACTACACATTTAGCTGTCCTCTGTTTAAAAAAAAAGAAAATATTTTTGAAGGCTGGAGAGATGGCTTAGCAGTTAAGGCACTTGCCTGTGAAGTCTAGGGACCCAGGTTCGATTCCCCAGGACCCACATAAGCCAGATGCACAAGGTGACACATGTGTCTGGAGGTCGTTTGCAGTGGCTGGAGACTCTGGTGTGCCCATTCTCTCCCTCTCTCTCTAATAAATAAAAATAAAATATTGATTTTTTTAAAATTTATTTGCAAGGAGAAAATGGGCACAGCAGGACCTCTTGCTGCTGCAAATGAACTTCAGATGCATGAGCTACTTTGTGCAACTGGCTTTACGTGGGTCCTGGGGAATCGAACCCAGGCCAACAGTGCTTTGCAAACGAATGCCTTCAACTGCCTTCAACTGCTGAGCCATCTCCCCAGCCCCAGATGCCCTCTTTTATGATATGTCTGCTTAAGGAGAGGATCAAAATGTGTGTTTTACCTTAGAAACTCATTCCAGGCAAGCAAGTGTTGCAAACTTTGAGAGCGATGGGGTCTTTCTCAATCCAGGTGGGCTGGGCTTGAGCAGCTAAGGCGCTTGAGTTTGTGTTTGATGCCAAAGAGAAATTCAGGAATGTGAACAAGAAGGTGAGGAGGGAAAAGCAGATTTTATTAAAGAAAATGTAGAAAGACTCCTGAGAGTGGGAGGGTTCCCCATGAGAAAGAAGTGGGGTTATTGGATCAGGGGCTTGGGGCTGAGAATATAAAGGCAGAAAAGCACTAAGTGTCAAGCAAGCCTGCTTAGTATTTCCATGGAAGGGAAAGGAAGGGGAGAGTTACACTATTTGAGTTATAACTCAGAAAAGCTGACAGACTTAGCAGTAGGCTCTGTGAGCAACCGCCCCAGGGAGCGTTTTGCTTGTTTGTTTGTTGTTTGTTTGTTTGTTTTTGAGGTATATTAAGGTGATGACTATTCCTTCTACATTTTTAGCACAGATATAAGTGAGGGATGGCCTCTTGACCAGGTGAGTAATTGGCTGGGTCCACCCAGGTCCTCTAGTCTGGAGGAAGTGGCTCTTTAGTTTTTTTAATGTTTTTTTTTTTATTTGACTTATGAGAGAGAGAATTGGCACACCGGGCCCTTAGCTACTACAAACAAACTCCACCTTGTGTGTATGCGCCACCCACGTGCATGTGTCGCCTTGCGCATCTGGCTTACGTGGACTCTGGGGAGTCAAACCTGGGTCCTTAGGCTTCACAGGCAAGCACCTTCACTGCTAAACCATCTCTCCAGCCCGGCTCTTCTTTTTCTAATATTACCAGGGAAGCAGGAGGAGGGGTCCTCCCTTCAACAAGCTCTAAGCCTAGTGTCTGCCTACCTCCAACGGCAGCAGAATGGCGGGATGATGGGAAGGGTGACCTGGGACTCATGGTTGTACTAGCATCGCTCTGGGGCTGTGGGCTTCATGTGCTGCCCCTGCCTCCTTGAATCCTCCCTGCTGCCGTAAGAGTTTTCGTAAGAGTTATGAAAACTTCAAAAGCAGGAATGACAACTGGGGTCCAAGAGTGCGGGCCAGCCCTGCGTGCATCTCATCCTAACCTCAGAGTGGACCAGGCAGACTCAGAACAAGAAGGAACAGAAAAAGAAGACGGTGGGGCTGGAGAGATGGCTTCGCAGTTGAGGCGCTTGCCTGAGAAGCCTAAGGACCCAGGTTTGTTTCCCTAGATCTCACGTAAGCCAGATGCACAAGGGGGCACATGCGTCTGGAGTTCATTTGCAGTGGCTAGAGGCCCTGGTGTACCCGTTCTCTCTCCCTCTTTCTCTCTGTCTGCCTCCCTCCCTCCCCCCTCATAAATACATAACTTTTTTAAAAAAAGAAAAGGTAAAGGAATAGCTACAAGGACATTTCTGTCATGCCTCAGTTTACCGAAGAGGAAATTCTCCTTCTCTTTCCCTCTTCTTGGCCTTCTTGTCACAACGAAAGTCCTAGCAGAGGTGAGCAGCCAACCCAGACACTGCGCTGAATGCCCAGTGATGCCAAGGGAAGAGTTGAGCCAGCCTGGATGAGGCCCTTGCTATGCCACACTCACTATGTGACCCTGGTCTGATCACTTTACCTCCTTGGGTCTTGGGTTCGTCTGTTCAATGACCTCTTTCAGAAGCCAGTGAGAAAAAATACATATGTGCATGCCTACATACATACACACACGCCATAAATAAATAAAGTGCCCAGCAAAACACAGCCCTTGGTTTACTTGACATGCGCTCACTCATAGCCCTCCCCAACTTCTAGGACTAATGGGGCTCCCCATCTGCCAGGCCCAGTGCCAGAGCTCTCCCCTTTCTGAATAGTAGATTAGCTTCCCTTTGTCTTGTACGACTATAGCCATTCCCCAGTGAGTTTCTTGGCTGCCAGCAAGCAGGTGTGGTGGGGGTGGGGACCCACAATCTTCCCTGGAGGCTCCAGGTCTCCTGTCTCCCAGCAGCTTGCCAGGGCTCACAGCCACACAGTTAACCCCAGAAGGGCCTTTCTCTCCTCAAGGGCTCTCGTCTCGCAGTTCAGACGCCTTTATTTTGGGAGCCTTGCTTGGTAAAGTGCTTCATCAAGGCCACATCCAAGTACACAGGATCGCCGCCCCCACCCCCACGCGTCCACCTGTCCTCCCAGTCATTAATCTGCCCAGCAACCAGTGAGCATCAACCAGGCGCTGTGCTGGACACTGGGAGACACACAGAGTCCTTGTCTTGGAGTGTGTCGTCTCCCCCGCCCCCCCCCCGCTCCCACCCCCACTGCACTGGAAGAAACAGACAGAAAACAAGCAGATGGAGAGAGTAAATAGGATCACTTTGGATGGCACTCGGGACCACGGAGAGGACGCAGGGGAAAAGCTGTGATGGAGAGAAACTATTGGTCACACACTCAGTCCCAAAGCAGGGAAGAAATCCACCAGCCTGCTGCCTGCAGAGGTGGGTCCTTTCCTGGGTGGACTCCAAAGGTAGATGGTGGAAGGAAAGGTCACCCCAAAGACCCTTGGTGGTGGAGTCCCGGGATGTGACAAGAGTGAAGGTCCTTCCAGCCACGTCATGCCCAGGGACAACAGCGTTCCATGGCCCTCCTCCCCTGCCTCTGGCGCTTCCATTCTTTCTGTCCCCTCTTCTGTGATGTTCTCTGAGCTTGGGAGGGGGTGATGGAGATGTCCCCTTGAAGTCTGAGCGCTCAGCGGTCACTGACTCCCAACCCTTGGACTAATTATGAGTCACCCACTTTAAAAAGTGGTTTGTCTGGCCAAAGCTGAGGTGCCGCACTAATCTAGGGGCATAGATATAAATGTTTAGGGCTGGAGAGATGGCTTAGCGGTTAAGGCGTTTGCCTGCAAAGCCGAAGGACCCAGGTTCAATTCCCCAGGACCCACGTTAGCCAGATACACAAGGGGGCACACGTGTCTGGAGTTCATCTGCAGTGGCTGGAGGCCCTGGCGTGCCCCCATTCTCTCTCTCTCTCTCCCTCTTTCTCTGTCAAATAAATAATAAAATAATATAAAAAATAAATGTTTAGAAGGCAGTTTGATGGACCTAACATGTCCATTTAGCAATACAACAATAGCAGCTTCCTCAGTAAGTCCTGTCTCCTCCCCAGGCTTACCCCCAACCCCCGCCCCCAGCAGCCTCAGTAGCACCTTCCAGCACTATGAAAGCCAGCCAGCAAGGAGGAGGCTTCCAGCTCAGTTCCAGCTGGATATCTCTATGTCACCCAAGCATGTGGTATGTTTAGCAATAGGGTCTTACCATGTAGTTCTGGAGGGTAACCAAGAGCAGTGGCCTGTTTTGTTCAGAGGGCTTCAGGAACCTCCCTGACCGACACCTCATAGGGAAGTGTCCCAACCCTGGCACTAGGATTTTCATTTAATAACTTATGGCTTCTGGGAGCAGCATTAACCACCCACACAGAGTATCACCCTCCATTCAAACTTATTATTAGGGCTGGAGAGATGGCTTAGTGGTTAAGTGCTTGCCTGTGAAGCCTAAGGACCCCTGGTTCGAGGCTTGATTCCCTAGGACCCACGTAAGCCAGATGCACAAGGGGGCGCATGCATCTGGAGTTCGTTTGCAGTGGCTGGAGGCCCTGGCGCGCCCATTCTCTCTCTCTCACTCTCTCTATCTGCCTCTTTCTCTCTCTGTGTCTGTCTGTTGCTCTCAAATAAATAAATGAAAAATTTTTTTAAAATTTATTATTATTATTACCATAGGATTAGTCTTCCCAATTCTGCTGAATTCTGAGCAAATTGAGATCTTTCCAGATGGTTCCCTGTAGAGAGAGACAGAGAAAGAGAGAGGAATTGTCCCCAGACACAGACTGAGTGAACCTCACAAAAGCCCAGTAGCTTGTCTCAGAGCTTTATCTACCCCCCCACCCTACCCCCAGGCCGCACTCTGGGTCTCTCCTCAGACCTCCCCATCCCGACCACTTCACTGATTTAGTCTATCTCTGTGGCTCAGCTTGCTTTTCCTCCTGTCTCTCTCCATCTCTCTGTCACTCTTCTATCCTAAATTTACTTTTTTTCTGGGCATACATTCCCCTCAAATAAATGTTTTGTTTGTTTGTTTTTAAAAGGCATTGAGCCTCTACTGGGTTAGGAGCTTTGGTCTAACCAAGGATGAGTAAGGCATGGACTTTCCCAGAGAGAGATGAGTCATGCACAAAACTAAGTGAAACGTGCCCAGTGTTATAAACAAGACACTGAAGGGACTATGGAGCATCAAAATAGGAGGCTCCTGGGAGGCTTCCTGGAGGAGGTGATATTTTTAGTCAGATCTTGAAATATGGGCATGCAACAAAATGTGGGCTGGCTGAGGAAAGGAGGGCCTTTTCCAGTAGACCAGCGCCTGGATGCCAGGTCATTTGGCAGGAATGCATGGAATTCTAACATTACCTTGCTTTTATTTTTCCAGTTCTCTGATTCCAACTCACTCCCTTCCAAATCCACCACCTCTCCTCCGCTCTTTCACTCACACTGGTCCCCTCGCAGACCAGGCTGCAGTACTCGTGAGCTACTTTCATGTCCTTTCCTTCCCATCCTCCCTCTCAAATCTAACTGTTTCTGCCCAGCTCCACCTCCAGTGTCCCGGGTAAGGCACGGGGACTTGGCTGTCTACAGACCTGGTCTAGGGGTGGCTGACAAGGCTCTCAAGTCCAAGGCTGCTATCTCACCATCTGTAAACAGCTTCCCAGGGCTGTTATGATAATCAAATAAGACAAAGGAACATGTCCTACCGTTCATGTGACTCTATACTGGTAATGAGGACTCTCGACTGCAAGGCACAGAAATTCAGCTCAAAATGGCTTAAAGGAAAGTGTGGCATTACCGGTGATACTATGTCTGGATATGGGGATTCAAACGATGATTTAAGACTCTGTCCTCCTGGGTCCCAATCTCAAGGGGCAACATCGACATCTTTCTACCAGCCCCATTTCCCATGGTGCCAGCAAAGTTGTGGGATTGCACATCAGCAGACTAAGCCCTAATCTCTTGCCACAACCAGGGTGGGGTGACATGCCATCTCCTGGAGCTGGTGAAGTGATCTTCCCACTGAGTCCATAAGGACTGAGGGAGAGGGAGTCCTCCCAAACAGGCCTTGTTGCAAGAAGAAATGGGGACAAGAAATATTGGGAATGAAGCAGGTTCTCTTCTTAGCTCTAGGTCGTTTGCCTAGGCGTCTCCTCAAAGTTTGGAGTGGTCCCCCAAGGATGTGTTATGCCTCCAACTGCTTCTGCAGCACCACCCTTTCCTAGTGGGGTGGTTTGAATCGGGTGTCCCCCATAAGCTCATGTGCTCTGAATGCTTGATCCCTAGCTGATGGCAATTTGGGAGGTGGGGTCTAGCAGGAAGGGGTGTGTTGCTGTGTCGACCTTGTGTGTGTAGACCTTGATGGTTTATTAGCCCCTAGCTTGCCAGCATTCCTTGGCTCAGTCACTTTCTCTCTCTCTTGCTGCTGTTTCTATCTGCTATGACAGAGTGTTGTCCACCCTCTGGTCATGCCATGCTTTCCCCTGCCAGCATGGAGATTCCCCTCAAGACTAAGCCAAAATAAACCCTTTGCTAGCAATGCAAAGGCAACTGCAACACCTATACTCATCGCACTTATTACAATGGTCTAGTTACTTGTCTGTGTCCTTTACCAGATTTCGGGTGTTGAGAGGCAAATCTGTTGCCTGTCTTGTCTGTCACTATATCCTCAATATGTTGATAAACATGAGACTGTAGTGAATGATGGTGGATAGATGAGTGGAAAGAAGCACAGTTAGATGATGCATGATAGATATAGAGATGGATACATGAATATACTATAGATGATGGATAGGTGAGTGGATAAATAAACGAGTGGGTTCATGGATGATGGGTGGATGATTAAATGAATGGGTACTGAATAAAAGGATGGAAGGCCTGGAGTGATGGCTCAGTGGTTAAAGTGCTTGCCTGTGAAGCCCAAGAACCCAGGTTCAATTCCCCAGTACTCACATAAGCCAGATGCACAAGGTGGCACATGCATCTGGAGTTCATCTGCAGTGGCAGGAGGCCCCAGTGTGCCCATTCTCTCTCTCTCTCTCTCTACATATACATATACATATATATATATATATATATACATATATATATATGCCTCTTTCTCTCTCAAAAAAGAAAAAATAAATATATAAAATATTTTTAATGGGCTGGAGAGATGGCTTAGTAGTTAAGGTGCTTGCTGACAAAGCTCAAGGACCCAGGTTCAACTCCCCAGTACTCACATAAGCCACATGCACAAGGTGTCCCATGTGTCTGGAATTTGTTTGCAGTGGCTAGAGGCCCTGGCATGCCCATTCTCTCTCTCTCTCTCGCTCTCTCTCTCTCACTCTCGCTCTCTCTCTCTCATCTGCCTCTTTCTCTCTCTCAAATAAATAAATCAATTAAAATAAAGGATCTGGGCTGGAGAGATGGCTTAATGGTTAAGAAATTTGCCTACAAAGCCAAAGGACCCTGGTTCAATTCCCCAGGACCCACATAAGCCATCAGATGCACAAGGAGGCGCACGCCTCTGGAGTTCGTTTGCAGCAGCTGGAGGCCCTGGTGCACCCATTCTCCCCCCTCCCTTTCTCTCTCTCTCTCTCTCTCTCTCTCTCTCTCTCTCTCTCTCTCTCTCATAAATAAATAAATAAATATTTAAAAAATAAAATAAAATAAAATAAAGGATCCCAGGAGAGATACAAAGTGGTCCATAGCAGAAGAACACTTGAACCTGGGGCTGTGTGATGTGAATGTCTGCCCTCACCCCCTCATTGCCATGCTGCCTGGCAACAACTTGAGGTGGCAACACAGAGTTAACTTCTCCCTCTCCTCTCCCTCCCCTCCTCAAACCACTCAGCCGGAAGGGAGCAGCTGCCTGGGAGGACAGAGAGACAGATTATGTAAACTGCGATTGCCACCCACAGGAGGAGGGGAGAGAATAGGTATTGAAATGGGCTTTCAATAATGCATGTCCTCCTCCGCATAGGCCTGGGGCTTGGGCTGGAGATGAGCCTTAAAGGGACCAAGCTCCTGTCCAAGCGCAGCCCAGAAGCCTCCACGGCTACCCGGGTTCCTCTGTCCAGGCCATTCACTCCAGGGTCCCAACCTCTCACCCAAAAGACACCCTGTTTTCCCCTTCTGGCCTCAGTGGATTTGACTTTGTAAGGAGCCTATCTTCCAAACATGCTGCATTTAAGTAATGATTAATTCATTTTCCCCATTTTTTATTAATCAAAGGCACTTAACTGCCAGTCAGAGCTTTGATCAGCAAGAGGTAAGCCACAAGGTGCTATCACCCTAACTCAAAGAAAAGAAATGAAACAACGTTATTAGTCATCCCTGCCAAGCTGCCAGAAGATGTCCTTTCTCTAGGTCCCTCTCTTCCCTAAGCTCCTCCCTCCCTACTTCCTCTCTTCTCTATTCCCCTCTTTCCCGATGCCCCCTTTTCCTACACCCATTCATAACTACCTTGGTTAAGAACCCCAGAAACAGCAGAGCCCCAGCTTGGGAATCAGAGGTACTACACAACACTGTCATTTCCAGCAGAGCAAAGCAAGGTTCAGAAACATGAATGGACTTGCCTGGATGTGAGACCAGCAGGATCTACAGGCTGGTGCCTGGCTCCTCCAGTTTAACTGACCTAGAAGTTGGCAGTGAGATTTCAACAGATCTTGACAGTCAAGAGCAAGGCAGGTTCATTATAACCAGCACCTACATTGTATCCCCACTATGTGCCCGACCCACCACATGGTCCCCAGCTTTCTCCTCAGACAACCCCAGAGGTGACCACGTCATTTCCGCCCAGCATGGGAGGCACCTGAGTATCCAAGAGGTTCCGTGATTGACCGTGATCCACACACTTCAGGATTCCCCTCACATTTAAGTTCGGCCAAACACCTGTGAAATTCGCTCCTCCTGAGGCAACATCTGGTACTCAGATGACCTGGTGATCACCGGTCATGAAGGAAGTGACAGCAGACTAGTGTCCCAAACACAGTTGGGACTCCACACTCATCCTTTCCTTCTAGTCTTCCCTTGCCAAGAGAGTGTGAGAGCTGGATTGCTTCTGTCTTTGGAGATCTCCTGAGCTGTTCTCTCTCTGTTAACAATCATCCGGGGCTCCTTTACTCTAAAACAAGAGTCAAGGGGGAAAGGGACCTCTCCCCCAACCCAGCTCAATTGCAATTGCGCTCCTGGCTCCTGCCATCTGCTTCCGTGCCTGGCTTTGTTGGTGGCAGTTTGGAGGGTGCTTGAAAATGCTCACCACACTCCCGGAAACCCTATGTGCTTCCCCAAGGCTGCCTAATAAACTGCAGTGAAACTGTCAGCTTCCAGCATCTGGAGAGTGACCCTGGTAGCGTTGCCACCTTTCTTCATTCTCCCTGAAAGTGACTCGTTTCTCCCTTGGAAGTGGTTTTGAGTCAATAAATGTCAAAAGCACAAACCCAAAGCCAAGACGACAAAACACTTCGGTGACGGGCTGTAGCACTGAGCATTTTCTTGGGCAGGAATTCATCGTACAGTCCTCTCCACTTCTCTATAGAGGGTATATCCCAAGACCAGCTGGTAGATGTCTGAAATGTCAGGTAGTCCTGAGCCCTATAGACATTGTTTTCTCCTATACCTGTGATAAAGTTTAATGTATAAATTAGGCACCATAAGAGATTAGCAACCATGACTAATGAAATTGAACAACTGTTGTAGTCAGCTCCCCATTGCTGGGATGAACTTCCAAACAGACATAGTTTATTGGGAGGAAGGGATTTATTTCAAGCTTACAGACCCAGGGGAAGTTCTATCAATGGCAGAAGAGGCTGCTTCCATACACCCAAGCACAGAGAAATAACTGTAGCAAGCTAACACTGAAAAACAGCAAGTAGGAAACCAGAGCTCAAACCTGCTCTCTATACATCTTTAGGCTGGAATTCAGATCCGCCCCAGTAACACGTCACCCATCCCCCCCCCCCCCTGCCCAAACAGGAGTCTAAGTGCTAGGGGCTAAATCTGTGAACAAAACAAATTTTTTAAGATTTATTTTATTTATTTGAGAGGACTAGAGAGAGAGAAAGAGGCAGTGAGAGAGAGAGAGGATGGGCTCACTAGGGCCTCCAGACACTGCAAACAAACTCCAGACTGATGCCCTTACGTGGATACTGGGAAATCAAACCTGAGTCCTTAGACTTGGTAGACAAGCACTTTAACTGCTAAGCCAATTCTCCAGCCCCAGCAAACTCTATTTTAATAAAACACGTGAGTCTATGGGGCCATCATACATTCAAACTACCACAACTAAAGCAATGTACTATATTATACAAATGTCTTCTCTCTCTCTCTTCTCTCCTTTCCCCCTCCATCTTGTTGTGCTCCTCGCCCTCCTTGTGATGGTATGAGATGGCACAGTGCCTACAGAATGAGAGTAAGTGAAGAGAATGTGGCATTGTAGGATAGCACTAGGCTCCTGTGGAACCTGGATGGTTGATCTGATATCCCAGCTGGTGCTAAGTGACTAATAGGTGGGTATCATGCATACTCTGGATAAAAGGATGATCCACATCTGTGGAGGGAAGGGATGGAATGGTGTGAGATTTTTTAGAAATCACAATAATCAGAATGGTCCACATTTTAAAACTTGTGAATTCTGTATTTCTGGAAGTTTCCACTTAATTTTTTGGGCCACAGGTGATGTAGGAAACTAAAACCACTAGAAGCGAAACCTACATCGAGGGGGACCATTTTATGAGAGACTTGTAAGTACCTCCCTGTGCCAGTGTAGGTTGGGCTCTGAGGACTCAGGGAAGCAGGGGGCCTTGGCCTTGTCCTCACAGAGCAACTGGCCTCTGAGGAGAAATGACGTGGAGACAGATGAGAGCCACAAGTTTGACATCAGGCCTCCCCAAGACACCCTGTATGGTCCAAAGGACGAAAGAGCAACCAGAGAGATGCATTCGACCTTTATTTTTGTACAATGAAAATACTAGGGTTGGAGAGATGGCTTAGCAGTTAAGGTACTTGCCTACAAAGCCAAAGGATTCAGGTTCAACTCCCCTGGACCCACATAAGCCAGGTACACACGGTGGCGCATGCGTCTGGAGTTTGTTTGCAGTGGCTGAAGGCCCTGGCACACCCATTCTCTCTCTCCCGCTCTCTCATAAATAAATAAATAATAAAATAAATTTTAAAATAACAACCAGCTAGAGCTATACAACACTCCGTCTCTCTTGTGTGTCCCAGGCAGCTGTGGCTGCCACAAGTGGTAGAAAAAGACCCTGGTTCTGCCCTATGGCATTCACAATGAGGAGAGGCTACGTTAAGTATAATTACCTCATAATGTAGTACAGTGAGACTTACCCTCCAAACCTGTATTTTTCTGTATATTTTTTCCCTGACACTTGGATACTTTCATTTGCCTGAAGACTAACAGCCTTCTATGAAAATCATGAATTAAAAATGCCTTTAAAACTCCTCTTTTACTTCTGAGTCAATTTTGTTGTCACTAATAAAAATATCTGATTGTTATTACATTTATTGAGCTGCTTTACTGAGGCTGCCTCTGGGAGTTTCCCAGTTTATCCTCTGGAAATCTGGTTCCAAGTTCTGAATGTTTGGTCTTTTCCATGTGTACTGACAGGGCAAGGATCTGGGAGCTACTCTAATAGAACAGGGCCTGGAGAGATGGCTCAGTGCTTAACAGCCCTTCCTTGCGAAGCCTAACAGCCTGGTTTCAATTCCTCAATACCCACATAAAGCCAGATGCACAAAGTGGTATATGCATCTGGAGTTCATTTGCAGTGACAGGAGGCCCTGGCATGCCCATTCTCTCCCTCCCTCGCTCTCTCTCATAAATAAATAAATAGATAAAATATTTTTTTAAAAACCATAGTCTGCTCAAAAGAAGACTTCAGCATGGGAGCTCTGTGGTCAAGGACTTGTATGTGGAAGCAAAGCATCTTGACCCTGTGGGTTCCAGTTCTAGAGACCTCCATGACAAAGAAATATCTAGGAACCAGAGCTGTTAGCCAAATACATAGAATTCCATAAAGATAGTGAGCTCCTCACTCCTAGAGGTGTGCGAGGAGGGACTTTGGGGTGAGAAGTTGGGCCAAATACCCTTTTCCCCCCTCCAGATTTCTGAACCATGGATCATAGTTCTGGCCTAGCTACCTAGTTAATAGCAGTGGCTTCTGTCTCTTCTAAATGCTTCCTATTCCTCAGATGCTCACACCTGCCTCTCTGCACATTCTAGCAATTTCTGCCCCCTTACACATTACATATCTGAACAAACCAGCCCAGCAAACAGTGCGGTGTGAGGCAGCTTCTGTCTGCACCTTCTGTTCCTAGAGATGCCATGATTCACTGCCACAGGGGACCGCTCCCGCTGTAACAAGGTGGAGACAGGGAGGACTGAGGCAGGAGACTAAACCAGTGGGGCAGCATGCATCCCCCCCCCCAGCCCCCATCAAACAGACACACTGGCCAGCCAGGGTCAGGCAAACAGCAGCTAGAGAAGATAAAGCCAGATTCGCTATTCTTTCTCTCTCTATAAATATATAAAGTATTTTATTTATTTAATTATTTCAGTGAGAGAAAGAGAGAGGAAGGGAGAATGGGTATGCCAGGGCCTCTAACCAGTGCAAATGAACTCCAGTCGCATGCGCCACCTTGTGCATCTGGCTTTACATGGGTACTGGGGAATCAAACCTGGATCTTTTAAGCTTTGCCAGCAAGTGCCTTAACCACTAAGACATCTCTCCAGCCCCAGACTGACCTTTCTATAAGCTGTCTTGAGGCCTCTTGTACTAGTTGGTAACCAAGTGGTGGTGAGGGCAGTGAGGTGAGCCCACCCATGGGCCCTGTCCCCTCCTGAGAATGGACACAGAAGCTCATGTCCCACCCTCTTCCACCCAAGAGACAGGACAGGCAGCCAGAGTCAGGAGAGAGTGGGGGTTAGAAGGATTTGGAGCTTCACCCGCCCTCTAGACTCTGCTGGGTCATTTGGAGATGCCATCTGCCTTCTATATGCCTCTGTTTTTCTATCTGTAAAACTGGGGGCTTGGACCCTTCCACACTATTCCTAGGACTGAATCATCTTACATGCATCCTTGCCCCCGGTCTCCACCTGGTCACACCCACGTTGATGGAGCATCTCCCACTCCGTGCTGCTCTGCCCCAGTGTAGATAGTCCAAGCCCCATTCTGCAGGAGAAGCCAAGAGGCTACATCTCAGGCTCAAGACCAAAGTTAGCAGGCATGAAGTCAGGATAGATGCCCAGACCCTTTACCATTGTGTCAGTGCCCTACCAGAACTCTCACAGGGCCCTAGCCTGTGGCCACGGGATTCATAGAAATACAGGGGGAATACAACGGCGTGCTTGTCAGCCCTTGGCTGGCCCCACCAGAAACCAGCTCTTCCTTCTCAGGGCCTCAACAAAGCCCAATTTCTTCTCAACAAAACTGAAATGCCCTCTGCCATTGACAGGAGCCAGTCAGTGTCTGGCGGCCCCTCTTCTACGCCTGATGTCCCTCTGAGCTCTCTGGGGCTGTGAAGACAGAAGTGGGTGGTTCCTGGTTATTTAGAAAGGCGGACGACAGACAGTGTGGATGAAGAGGGCCAAGAAGGAAGGGAGCCAGCGCTGTGAAGCCTGCATGGCACCGAGGGCAGGGGATGCCCAGCCAAGCAGGAAAGACGACCCCATCCATCTTCTGCTATGTAACTCTCACTAGTCACGGGGGGAGGGGGGGAGGGAAATGTGAGTAGCTCCGTGTTTCAGTTGAGAACACTGAAGTTCAGAGACAAGAAACAACTTGCCCAAGGTCATAGAGCCAGGTACAAACTACCGAGCCATGCTATCCTCCTGGGAGATGCGATGGCCCAGCCAGGAGAGCCAAGTAAGGCAGCCTTCCTCCAGAAGGGGAGGTTTACTGGCACAACAACCACTGCCTTCATCCCCTCCCCCACCCTCTCCTGCTGCCACCGGCTCCTGGGCACTAACGGGGTCTCTGAGGGCCTCCCTAGGGCATCCTTGCACACAGCTCTTTAGGCAGACATGGGACAAGTTAAATCTGATCTTTGGAGCCTTCACTCCCCAGAGCTTTCCTGGAAACAGCAAGAAGCTATTTAAAAAAGAAAAAAAAAAAAAACATCATCCCCAGGCAGTAACCTGGGAGACCAGCCCCATTTCGATCATCCTCGCCTCCATAGGCCTCCCTGCTCAGGGCTCAGCCAGGAAGCCCAGTTGCTATAGCTCCTTCTCTCACCTAAGGGCCGTGGAAGAGAAAGAGGTCTGTCCCCTGCCAGGGGAAGGCATGTAGGTCTCCTGCAACCCTACCTCTACTGGTGGGAAGGGGGCCTCAGATTTCCAAGGGGAGTGTGCATGGGCCTGTGTGTCCGAGCTTAAGGGTGTCAATGAGATTATGTATGGAAATACCTACTGCAAAGTCAGGCCTGTGTATCTGGGGTGTGTACGTGTGTGTCTGTGGTAGCCTGAGTGTCTCCAAATCCTATGCAAATGTGATATTTAGGCGCGTGCATGTCTGTGGCTTTGAAAGCCTGTGCATGGTGATGTGAATGTGTGTGTGTGTGCGCGCGCGCGTGCACGCACGCTTCTGCATCTGTTTGTTCCTGTGTGCGTGTGTGTAGGTGTGTGTGTGCATGAGTATTTATGTGTGTCTGTCAGTCTCCCAGGATCCCAGGAAATAAACTTAGAGAATTTTAGCAATAGGAGAAGTGAGTGCTTTCTCTGCAGCTCAATCCCTTCTCTCCACACCTCTTAAGGCACGTGAAGGGAAACAGCAGCTCAGAGTGGGAGAGGACTTGTCCAAGGGCAGTCAGCAACAGAGAGGACCGGGACCCAAAGATGTGTCTGGCTCCCAGAGCCTGTCCACTTGGGGGGTCCATACAAGCTCCTATTTTTTTTTCAATTTTTTTTAAAACTTTATTTTTATTTATTTATAAAAGAGAGAGAGAAAGAGGCAGAGAGAGGGAGAGAGAGAATGGGCACGCCAGGGCCTCCAGCCACTGCAAATGAACTCCAGATGCATGTGCCCCCTTGTGCAACTGGCTAACGTGGGTCCTAGGGAATCGAACCCAGGTCCTTTGGCTTTGCAGGCAAATGCCTTAACCGCTATCACATCTCTCCAGCCCCCAAGCTCCATTTTTAAGACCAACCACTGCTCCCTCCCTGCCTCCTCAAATGAGACAAACTATGCCCACCACCCAGCAAGCTTTAAGCTATCTGGGGTGGGGCATGGGTATTTGTTACGGCTCTAAGTAGAACATAGCTCAAGACCTTATGGTGGGGCTGGAGAAATGGCTCAGTGGTTAAAAGCATTTGCTTGTAAAACCTGATGGCCTGGGTTCAATTCCCCAGCACCCACATCATGCCAGATGTATGAAGTGGC
The DNA here is from genome assembly GCA_036346955.1 of Dipus sagitta. NCBI lineage: Eukaryota > Metazoa > Chordata > Mammalia > Rodentia > Dipodidae > Dipus > Dipus sagitta. The sequence continues at coordinate 41,124,052 of CM070777.1, read as the reverse complement.
ATATTTAGAGTCTAGAAATTATTTACAGTGGCAGGAGGCCCTGGCGTGCCCATACTTTCTGACTCCCTCTCCCTTTCTCTGTCTCTATGCCTCTTTCCCCATCTCTCAAATAAAGTAAAACATTTAAAATTAAAAAAAAAAAAACCACTCACTATGGGGAAAATTGAACTCCATCTATTGGCTTGTCTAGCCCTGAGCCCTAGGAGACGCAGAGAGAAACTGGGCAGAGCCTCACCTTCAAGAACCTTAGTCTAACAGGAGGTCAGACAGATAGGCTGAAAACTATGACATGGGGTTAAGGGTGCCTAGTGGAGGCATGAACAAAAGCCCAAAGAGACAAAGAGGGAGGCGCCATTGATTCTGTCCAGAGGATAAAACAAAACTAGTGAGGAGGTGTCATTTGGTCTGGAATTGAAGAGGTAAATAGTATGTCATGGAAATAAGCAAGATAGAGAGCGAGTGGTGTATTCCAAGATGGGGGCACAATTGATACAACGGTATCTTATCCTGTTCCTGCTATGTTGTTCTAGAAAGGTCTAGCTCCTTCCTTCCCACACCTGAGACTGTTAGTCTATCCCTGATGTCGCTTACCCATACTCTGGCTATTTCCATAATCTGGAGTTCATACACACAATTCAGAAAATGTGTCCTGGGCACCAAAAAGACTTCCCAGATCTGGAAGTAATATGGGAGATGTCAACGTGATTCCAAGAACTTTTTCAGTGTCTGAAGGCAGGAAACGGAGTCATTTCCCCTACATGCCTGGCCCTGTGTCGAGGCAAAAGTGGAAAGACCCTGACGTAGGGAGGGAGGGAGCTGAGCACGTGGTACGCCAGGCGTGGTTCCTTGCAACAACACACAAAGTTAAGCCCTGATGGCCCGTTTCTGGAAAAGGAAGTTGGGGCTGAGAGAGATGAGCTGACCTATTGCAGCTGTGCATAGCCTTACATTCCAAAGCGGGTCTGTGTGACTCAGAATCCAGGTGCTTTCTGCCAAGCGGAGCTGACTGCACGTACAACCAGGAACATAGGCTTTGCCAACACTGCTGGGCTGTTCTTTTGCCTGTGTTGATCTCCTTGTTGAACCCCCTTAGCTTTCAGTTTACGTTCTGGAAATGGTAACCAGGCTGGGAGACTCAAGGTAGGAGGTTGTATAGAAACCTCCCCCACCTGAGGGGCACGGACAACTAAGAGGTCCTCACTGGGCTCCTCAGTCTCCCATCCTTCCAGGAAAGCTCCTCCATGCAGAACTCTTTATGGTTCAGAAGGAAGTGTGTGCTGAGAGGATCCGGCCACATTCAGGCATCTATTGGCACCGGCTCCTTAATGTTAACCAAGAAGAAAATGATTAATTTGTGTTGCTCTGCAGTTTCAGTGGTTTCTGAAGCCTCATTTATTCCCGAGTCTTCAGAGTCCATCCTCTGATGAGGAACCGTTGCCCTTGCTTTGCAGAGGAGGAATGCTGGCTATTAGGGATGAAGAGATGAAGAAAGTCCAATCTCTGACTTCAGAAAACCTGTGGTCAAGAAATTCCTAGCAGGCTGGAGAGATGACTCAGTGGTCAAAGGCCCTTTCTTTCCCCTTCCTTCCTTCCTTCCTTCCTTCCTTCTTTCCTTCCTTCCTTCCTTCCTTCCTTCCTTCCTTCCTTCCTTCCTTCCTTCCTTCCTTTTTCTAGAGAGAATAAGAAAGAGACAGAGAGAGAGAGAGAATTGGTGTGCCAAGGCCTCAGCCACTGAAATCAAACTCTAGACGCTTGCGCCACCTAGTGGGCATGTGCAACCTGCGCTTGCCTCTCACCTTTATGCATCTGGCTTACATGAGATCTGGAGAGTTGAACATAGGTTCTTGGGCTTCGCAGACAAGCACTTTAACTGCTAAGCCATCTCTCCAGCCCCAAAGCACTTTCTTGAAAAGCCTGTGAGCCTGGGTTTGAATCCCCAGTACTCACATAAAGCCAGATGCACAAAGTGGCACATGCATCCAGAGTTCATTTGCAGTGGCTAGAGGCCCAGGCATGCCCATTTTCTTGCTTCCTCTCTCACTCCTTCCAAGTGTGTGTGTGTGTGTGTGTGTGTGTGTGTGTGTGTGTAAAATAGGAACACACCATAATGCTCCAGAGCACTCCTGTGTGGAATTAAAGAAGCAGGGCTAGAGCAGAGGGGTGTGCTAGGAATTCCCTTCCCAACATGGTGCATCTGAAAGGCCTCCTGGAGGAGGGACATCCAGGCTGAGACCTGAAGATGGTCTAGAGTTAGCCAGGCCAGTGGAAATGGAAAGGAGTGGTGCACAGTAGATGAAAGGCTAGAGCCAGTCCAACTCCAACCCGGGAGTCCTTCAGGAGCCCTGGTTTGCCATATTATTAGTCACATATGGCCTGGAAAGGATGGACTGCAGGCCCTACACTCGAAATCAGTAAGTCCTCAGAATGGAGGGGACTCTCTCCATGTGCCATAGCCAGGTCCCTTCTTTGTTTTTGTTTTTCAGTTTTATTTCAGAGAGAGCAAGAGACAGAGAGAGGGAGAGAATTGGCACACCAGGGCCTCAGTCACTGAGAACGCCAGACACTTGCACCACCTAGTGGGCATGTGCGACATTGCACTTGCCTCACCTTTGTGCATTTGGCTTATGTAGGTTCTGGAGAGTCAGACATGGGTCCTTAGGCTTCGCAGGCAAGTGCCTTAACCACTAAGCTATCACTCCTGCCCCAGGCCCTTCTTTGGAAACGCTCAACTTTGGGCTAGTCAGCTGCCTGCCTGCGTGACTTATGCTACCTACTGCATGCTGTGTCGTGTTCCCTTTCTTGTGGATCTGGGGCCCTTCTTACTTGGAAGCAAGGCTTCTGAAGGCATTTCCCTTTAGCCGTCCATCCCCCACCCCTTGCTGGAGGAGTGGCTCACCTTCCTCCCTGGAGCACTTTCTCTGGCTGTTGCCTTGCATAAGATTTCTCTTAGGGGTGAATCCTAAAACATCCTTCAAGCTAAATAGAGTCTTGGCATGTAAATGAAGCTCAGGAGAGTTCCTGGATTTAGAATCAGGAAGTTCTGTCTTTGGATGCTGGCTGTGCCATTTATGTAGTTTGGCAAGTCACTATGTCTCTCCGGACCTCAGTGTCCACAAATGCAAAATGAGGTAATGTCACCAACTACACAGAATTACTGCAAATATACCAACAGAACTCTGCTTGTGAGACCTCTCCTAAGCCTCCCAGAGACGGGAAATGTAAGGGTTATGACTATTGACATGCACAGCAGTAAACGTTCTCCCAACAAGTGTCTTAGCAAGGGCCAAATGTGCCAGGCTGTGTGCTACTTGCTATGTCTATGCAACTTATGTTTGCAATGTGTCTTGCTGCATCACTGACATGTTCCACCTAGGTTTCTGTAAGCGCTCTCCATGTTGTCCACACAATGACTCATTCCTCAGAGCATGTCCCCGTTATTAAGTGAGGCGTGACTATGACACACTTCATACTTGAGTAGGAGGCAAGCATAGAGGACCAGGATGACCAGGAGGCTCAACTACTCCAGCCTCAGAAGTATAGATTTTTGTTTGTTTGTTTTAATTTTTTTTGTTTATTTTTATTATTTATTCATTTGAGATCGACAGACAGAGAGAAAGAGGCAGATAGAGACAGAATGGGTGCGCCAGGGCCTCCAGCCACTACAAACGAACTCCAGACGCGTGTGCCCCCTTGTGCGTCTGGCTAACGTGGGTCCTGGGGAATCGAGCTTCGAACCGGGGTCCTTAGGCTTCACAGGCAAGTGCTTAACCGCTAAGCCATCTCTCCAGCCCTTTTTTGTTTTTTGTTTTACAGAGGCAATGGAATAATCCAGGCTGGGGTCAGGGGAAGGTGCCTAGAAAGGGTTAATAAGACCAGGACGCAGGACCAAGGGCCAACAGGGAAACAGCAAGAGTAAGAGATGAGGCTGAGAGCTTAGAGAGGATCGAAGTTTGCCACATGCTCTTCATTTCTTCTGAACAGATTGTCAGCTAGTGGATGCTTCTTTTAAAAAAAAAAAGTAAAAACTGCAAAATCATAACACACAAATTTAGATCATCTTGCAGTCGCTGGAGCCTGGTGCAGCCCCAAACAAGAATCCAGGGAAAATGTTGGGAAACAATTCAATCAACACATGAGACAAAAAACAGTGAGCAAAACAACTCCTTTTTTTTTTTTTTTTCCCTCTCCCTCCCTCCCTCTCTCTCTCAAAGTAATTTATAGCATCGAAAATGTGAATCATGATTCACCGGTAACTTCTACCAAACACTTAAGGAAGAAATAATATAAATTCTACTCAAAATCTTCCATGAAATAAGAGGGCACCTTTCCAGCCACTATTAGCTTGGTCCCAAACACATATATACCGGGGAAGACATTACAAGACAACCACGGACCAACAGCCCTCAGGAACACAGACATCATATAAAATATGAGCAAATAGAATCCAAGCATTGGCACGTTATTCCCAGTTACTTCCATCTGAGTCGCCCTCATTGTTGAAATCAAAGGTTTTAATAGAATCAAATTATTTACTGCAGTTAGTTAGTAAGAAAAGCCTTGGTCAGGTGACTTAAAAATCTAACTGAAAGCAAGTGACACACTGGTTTGTGCTTCTGAAAATTCAGGCACAACTACAATCAGTGTATTGGAGTGTCACCAAGAGGCTAGCTGCCCTCGCTCTGGATCAGCCCAATGCCTCAGGCAAGCCCCACCCCCACAGGAAGCAAGATGTTTCATTCATATCTGGTGTTTCAACAACCAGCTCCAACTGACCCTGGAAAAGGCCAGAGTTAGGGTTTAGACAAGGTGGATTCTGTTCGTTAAAGCATCTCACCTGCAACCAACCCCCGCATGCATACATGGCCATTGTCTCATTTGGTCTCCTCCCTGCACAGTAGTCAGAGAGGGTACAATAACATGGCCAGACACAGAACACAAAGCCCAGAGTGAAGGGGAATCACACAGGTGCTGGGGCCAAATCTTGGGCTCAGATCTATAAGATCCCATGTACCAAGTGTTTTCAATCCTCAGAAAACCTCTCCAGGGCTGGAGAGATGGCTTAGTGGTTAAGGTGCTTGCCTGCAAAGCCTAAGGACCCAAGTTTGATTTCCCAGAACCCACTTAAGCCAGATTGCACAAGGTGGCACATGTGTCTGGAGTTCATTTGCAGGGGCTAGAGGCCCTGGCACACCCACTCTTTCTTTCTTTCTTTCTCTCTCTCTCTCTCTCTCTCTCTCTCTCTCTCTCTCTCTCTCTCATAAATAAATAATATCTTTTAAAAAGAAAGAAAAAAATAAAACCTCTCCAGAGAACACCAGACCCTCATGGGCTTCCTAAGGGAGAGATAGACTATGGCTCACTGGGTTCCGGGGCCAGTGTTTTTGCACTTTGAGGCTCATTTGCTACCCATTTCAACCCTGGGATACAGCACCGTGAACTGAGTCTTGACAGAGGAAAGCACCCTGCCCAAGGTCATGCAACTTTTCCCATGATAAAAAATAAAAAAATAATAAATAAATAAATAAAGGCCTCCCACAAGCCAAATGGAAACCTGGAGCCTAGTAAACTTCCCACTTGGCCCGCCCTCCTCCTCTCCACCTGAAGCCAAGGCCATCTGTTCCCTTTTGTGGGGAGGCTGGGGGAGATGGAACTAAATTTAAATACTAATAATACTTAACATTTGTCTGGAAAATGTTTTGCACACTAATTGCTGATTAATCCTCCCCAGGCCCCAGAGAGATTTCACTGCCTTTGTATCCCATTCTCCAGACAGGCTGGTGCCTTTCAGACGGGGAAGAGAAGCCTGAACCAGAAGTCCTGAAAGGAGATTTAGGGCTTCCTAACTGAATTCATTCAGTTCATCCTTGTTCTGCAGCTAACAAAGCTGGGAGCTGGGTCCCAGTGAGGCTTGAACTCTCCAGCAGTGGTGGCTTGATCACAGGTAGTCCCTCAACCTCCCTGAGTCTTGCTTTCCTTATTTGTAAAAAGAAGATGATGTTTACTGGTGAGTTGACTGGTCATTCACCATTAAAAAAAATTATTGATTCATTTTAAAAAAAATACTTTATTTATTAACTTATTTGCAAGCAGAGAGAGAAAGAGAGAGACAGAGAGAACATAGGTGTGCCAGAGCCTCTAGCCACTGCAAAGGAATACCAGATGCATGTACCACTTTGTACATCTGGCTTATGTGGGTACTGGGGAATCGAACCATAGTCATTATGCTTTGCAGGGAAGCACCTTTAGCTGCTGTGCCATCTCTCCAGCCACTATTTATTGATTTTTAAAAAATACTTTTAAGCCGGGCATGGTGACACACACCTTTAATCCCAGCACTCGGGAGGCAGAGGTAGGAGGATTGCCGTGAGTTCAAGGTCTCACTGAGACTACATAGTTAATTCCAGGTCAGCCTGGGCCAGAGTAAGACCCTACCATGAAAAACCAAAAAACAAAACAAAAAAATTATACATATATGTATATATGTATATGTATATATATACATATATATACACATACATATTTTTTTTTTTGAGAGTACATGGGCACGCCAGGATCTCCTGCCACTGCAAATGAGCTCCAGATGCATTCACCAGTTTGTGTGTCTGGCTTTACTTGGGTGCTGGGGACTCTAACCTGGGCCAGCAGGATTTGCAAGCAAGCACTTTTAATAACAGAGCCATCTCCCCAGCCCTTATTTATTCATTCTTGAGATATGATCTCACTATGTAGCCCAGGAAAGCCTTGGCATTCTGAATGCTGGGATTATGAGCATGTGCCCATCTGTGGTGGTTTGATTCAGGTGTCCCCCGTAAACTTAGGTGTTCTGAATGCTAGGTTCACAGTTGATAGAGATTCGGGAATTAACGCCTCCTGGAGGGAGTGTATTGTTGGGGGCGGGCTTATGGGTGTTATAGCCAGTTTCCTGTGCCAGTGTTTGGCACACTCTCCTGTTGCTATTGTCCACCTTATATTGGCCAGAGGGTGATGTCCACCCTCTGCTCATGCCATCGTTTTGTCATCATGGAGCTTCCCCTCAAGCCTATAAGCCAAAATAAACCTCTTTTTCCCACAAGCTGCTCTTGGTTGGGTGATTTTTCTTTTTTCTTTTTTTTTTTTCCTTATTTTTTGGGGGGGGGGGTTACAGTCTCACTCTAGCCCAGGCTGACCTGGAATTCACTATGTAGTCTCAGGGTGGCCTCGAACTCATGGTGATCCTCCTACCTCTGCCTCCCAAGTGCTGAGATTAAAGGCATGCACCACCATGCCTGGCTTGGTTGGGTGATTTCTACCAGCGATACGAACCTGACTGCAATACCATCTAATCTTAATGCTGACTGTGTGCTGGCCACCAGGCCGGGCATTGAGATGCCATGTTGAACAAAACAAGGTACTTGTTCCCAAGTAGCTCACAGTCTACTTGGAGTGACAGATAAAAATAAGAAAATGAACAATTAAGCAAGATAATCACAACTCATTATCATGAGGTTATTAAGAAATAATTTTGTAAATGTATTTTTAAAATCATGATATACCTCAAAAGTTTGTCCAAGTAGTGGAGTCCCATTTTTCTTGCCACATCTATCTAGACATGAGAGATATGTTCCCTAAGAAGTGGGCACAGTAAATAGAATGGATGCAAGAATTTTACTGAGCTGGGCAGGAAGAGCCCTAACATATCGCGGGACTGCAGGCCACTGGCAGCTTCGAAACCTCACATTTCTTGGCAGGATGGGCTGTTCCTAGCATTTATACATCTCTTTCGTCAGTCACTTTTGTACTTTCCTGAGGCTTCCTGGGCTGTCTGCTCAGTCATTCCTCTGAGCTCGTCTTTTCTTTTAGAGCTGGTCACTTCAGCCGAGTGGTTTTCCAGCTCTGAAGTCCCAAGATTTCATAACAGGTCTCACAGAACCACCTCAGAGAATGAGAGAACAAGCGAAGGTCTCCAAGCCCACCGCCCGCCTCAGCCACCCACGTTCAATCGAACTTTCTTACCCATTTGGTTTTCACATCAAATTCATCTGAACAAAAGGTAACATTTCTTTAGAAGAGCTTGAAAAATAGCTGTCTTTACGGAGATGACTTGGAGTTAGGAAACGAAGCTCTACATCCTGGTTCTGCCTCCCAATAGCACAGAGGCCTGAGCAAGCTGGACACGCTGCCTGAAAAATGGAACTGGTGCCTGACAACAGAGGACACAGGACGCGTGGGCAACAAACCCAGTGCAACTCTTTGCTTGATGAGGGCACTTAATAATAAGCATTTTAATATCTGCATCTAAGGCAGAATGAAGCTGAGTTGCAATACCAAATCTGTCCACCAGGTGGATCCTGCTTGAAAAAAAGCCTTAATGCAAAAAGAATTCATACTTCAGTTTTTATAAAGCCTACAGCTTCAAAATTATGTTTGTCCCATTCATTTTAAACAGGTGGTGACTCTTTAATTTAAGTCTAGTCCTCCATAAGGGTGAAATATCAGTGCAATTCATCCTTGGATGAACTCAAGAAAGCCCACGTAAGGGGCACCCAGCCACATAAGTGTGTCATTATTATGAGTTACACAGTAGGTCTATTCTGAGTTACACAGTAGGTCTGAGAGAGTCTCACCTCCTCTGCATTAGTCGGTGCCAGGGAAAAGGGTAGGCATGGCCAGGAAGTAAGGAGATTATCTTGTAAGAATGTCAAGGAAATATCACCACTTACACATATGTGGGGAAGCAAGCCGACTAGCACATGGTTTGACAAGACATCTTTCTATAGCTCACTCAGCTCAAAGCACCTCCTCTGCACTGGGGACATGGGGACTACCTCCAAGCCACACGCAGCCTGACGAGCCTCCTCTCCCAGGAAAGCGACACCCGGGACTGTGGGTGACACGCTAGCCTCTGGCACAGAAAATGGTCAGGCTAGAATTCAGACCGAGAACGATCTGAAGATCTGGAATGTTTTAAGGTACACACAGGGAGAGCACTGGCCTCTGGTGCTTCAAGAAGCAAAGACCAGCTGGACATGGTGGCGCATGCCTTGGGAGGCAGAGATAGGAGGATCACCATGAGTTTGAGGACACCCTGAGACTACATAGTGAATTCTAAGTCAGCCTGGACTAGAAAGAGACCTTTCCTGGAAAAAAAGAGAGAGAGAAAGAAGCAAAGACCCTGAGGAGGGAGTAGAGCACAAGAAGTGGTTGCTAGAGACTCTTGGTCTCACTCTGGCCCAGGCTGTCCTGGAATTCACTATGTAGTCTCACGGTGGCCTCGAACTCAATGGCGATCCTCCTACCTACCTCTGCTTCCCCAGTGCTGGGATTAAAGGCTTTTTATCTTCATAAATTCCCTCTGCAGCTTGTCAGCCTACATCCCAGCCCAGCCCCCAGCCCATACAGGTGCCCACATTCCCTCCAAACCTGAAATCTCATATACATGGGCACAGACACTCAGACATGTAGTGTGAACTCACGGCCACACAGAAGTGTACTCTGTGAAGAATTCCCTCAGGCGAGCACACAAGTAGACACAGAGACCTGTGGGGTGGGGCTAAGGAAATGGCCAGTAGCTAAAGGTGGGCCTGTCAGCCTGGGGTCAACTCCCTAGCAGTCTAGAAAGTGGAGGGCATTCATTTGCAGCAGAAAGAGACCCTGGCACACCAATACACACACACACTTGCAAATAAATAAATATATTTTTTAAAAAATCAGCAGTTAACACAAAGGTCCACCATGAGAGCAGTCCACACAGGTGAGGAAATACAGAGGGAGAGAGAGAGAGAGACCAGGAAGCTACTGATGGAGACAACCTCCCCATGGGACCTGCGGTGCTGGCTGCTCCCACTGCAAGCACCCACACCCATCCTCCACTCCTGCAAGAACCCGACTTCTGATGCCAAGACTCTAGACACCCTGATACTCCAAGGGTTCAAGACCCCTGGCCTACGGGGATACATGAGCACCTCTACGGCACAGGGCCTTGAAGAAGCCCTGTGGCACATAAGAGGCCACACGGTTCCAGCCATGGAATGTTCTTAGATGTTCTTTCTATGCCTTAGAGCACACAGCCATAATGTTAGAAGCATGGATTGGTGGGATCCCCAGGTCCCCTCCTGTCCATCTGTGAGAGACCTTCGGTGCAATTTTTTTTTCTCTTAGAACCTTCAAATTTCTCATTAGTACAATGGGGGTATCCTGCTCCTTGTTAGCTTCAAAAAGTAAGATCAGAAATGAGAAGAAGGATCTAGGCCACCCGCTAAGAACCAAATTGATGTTGATGACCTATGCCTTGGCTTTACCTGCCCATTACTCACAGCCCGGTGCAGCAGGTAGGTGGCCACCACACAACCAGCCACAGATTCCATTCCCTCCAAGAGCTCAGAGGCCTACAGAGAAGACAGAGACCTAGCCAGACAGTGAACAAGGGAGCTCTGGACACCGTGAGATTCCAGAGGCGGGCGTGAAAAAGCAGGCTGCTCAGAGCAGGAGGAGATGGAGTCACCTTGCAGGGTACAAGCCCAGAGACTCAGCCAATGACAGTCGGTCCTCTAGTGCCCTTGGTGATCACTCCCTTGGCTCCCTCTCACATGAATATGGAAACTCCCTGCGCCAAGTTCATTGATGTTATAGTTTGAACCTGGAGTGGCTTTTCAAAGGCTAATATGCTTGGTCACATGCTGATGTCCCTACTAGGAAGGTGGCGGGACCTTTAGGTGGGGTGGCCTAGCCAGAGGAAGTTACGCTTGTGAGAGTGTGTCCTCGAAAGGGATATTAGAACCTTGGTCCTTGTGCGTCCTGGCCACTTTGCTGTTTGTTCCTTGTCATGATGTTTTGCAATGGGGGTCAACCAATGGTGAACTGGAACCTCTAAAACGATGAGCCAAAATAGACATCTCCTCCTCCTCTGCCTCAAGTGGGTTTACCAAAGGCATTTTGTCACACTGATGGAAAGCTCACTGGCGTAACTGGGAAACTTACTGTATCATCGCTGTTCAGCTCCTCAGGCCCAGCACCCTGTGGAAGGATGGCCACCGGGCCATATACCACTCTCTGTGGTAGTTTGAATGTAATACTATAAATGTGTGGCCCCATCGACCCGGGTGTTTTATTAAAGTTGAACTTGTAACTTGCGTCTCCAGCTGTCTGGCTGGATGAGGTGTCCCCGGGGACAGATCCTGGAGTGCAGCTCAAAGGTGGTTTTGGGAGGATCCCAGCCCCAAGGTGTGGAGAGAGAGAGCAGTTTGAGCTCGGGTTGTTCATGTCTGTGGTTCTGGCCGGTGGTGATTTCTCTCTGCTTGAAGCTGTGAAAGGCAGCCAGATTCTTCCACCATTGACGGACCTTCCCCTGGACTCCGTAAGCTTTAAATAAATCTCTTCCTCCCAGAAACTGTGTCTGGGTTGGATGTTCATCTCAGCAACTTGATGCTGACGACAACACTCTCCAGGCCTGGACAAGCACTCTGTTTCCGTGGCTCTGCAGGCCCTCCTGCCCTGTGCTGTGAGGGGGGCTTGGCTCTGTTCAGCACCACTGTGTGATAAGCAACCTGGGGAAATCAAAGACCTCTGACATGCTTAGACTCTCTAACACCACACCCGACTCCCAGAGGCAACTGAAGAAGGTGAAATGAGAGGTGAGGGCCAGAGACCATCTCTGATGATAGTGTCCCCAGGAGGCCCTGAGGAGATAGTGGGTCGAAAACCCCTCTTCTTCCCTCATCCATGGGAAGCCAGAGTCATTGTTTCAAATGGCCAACTGCCCGCAGATGGAGCCAGAGAAGAAGGGTGAGGAGAGCTGAGCCAGCCAGCCAGCAACAGGCAGGGTCATTTGGCTGGCAGACAGCAGCAGCCACCAGTGTCCATCAGCCAGTCTCTGAGTCAGCTCCGTGAGGTCGGCTGGTCAGACAATAGCTCATTGGCCTGACTCACTCTTCTCTAAGCCTCTCTCTCCATCTGTGCCTTCCTGAGCCTTGGGGAAGCCCAGAGGTAGACACATTAGTTGTGCCAGGGCCTCTGGCCACTGCAAACAAACCCCGGATGCACGTGCCACCTTGCGCATCTGGCTTTATGTAGGTACTGGGAGATCAAATCCCAGTCCTTAGGCTTTGCAGGCAAGCACCTTAACTGCTAAAGCATCTCTCCACTGTGGCTTATTTTCTTCAGAGAGTTTATTGCTGTCCAAAATTATCTTGGTTTTTTTTTTTTTTTCCTAATGTATTGCCTGTTGTGTCTTCTACTCTGGGACCTCCTTAGTACTGGTCCCCAGAGCCTGGCACCGAGTAAGAGCTCAAGGGAGACTTGTGAGTTACCTGGATGAATTACATGTCCCGGCTGGCATAGCTAACAGTGGCATAGCCCATGCCAGGCCTTCAGTCTCTTAAATCCAGTGTCTCCCTTCCAGGGCCCTAGGGTGTTCAGGGGGTGCCTCCAGCTTCTGGTGCCTCTGGTTTCATCTCCAAGACCCAACGTGATAGGGCTGGCCCGTCTCCTCACCCCTCCCCTCCTGGAATCAATGAGATCAGACCTTAGTTAAGAGGCGATCAATCCCCAGCCCACACAGCCCCCGAGGCATTTTCCTTCCTTCATTTTGAGGCTTGGCAGTTCACATCTGAACAGGCACATACAGACAGCCCTCACCCTAACACCTGGCCATGTCCTCTCCAGAAACAGGGAGGGCTAGGACCCAGCTGCTTTGCACACAGCCTGCAGCCCTATAGGACAAGCATGGGACATAAGTTCTTCATGTCCCTGCACTTGTGGGGGGGCTTCTAGGACACCCACGGTCAGCCCTACAGTGGAAAAGATGCAAAAGTGAGATGAGAAGCTGAAGAAATCACCTTGGGCAATTTATTTCCCTCCTCTCAGACATGTTTCTCACCCACAAAATAAAAACAGGGGGGTGGCTAACGATCTCAAAGGAATTTTCCAGCTCCAATGAAAAGGTACTTTATTTATTTTTTTTTTTTTTAAGATGTGGTGCAGCCAGGCGTGGTGGTGCACGCCTTTAATCCCAGCACTCGGGAGGCAGAAGTAGGTGGATCACCATGAGTTCAAGGCCACCCTGAGACTACATAGTGAATTCCAGGTCAGCCTGGGCTAGAGCGAGACCCTACCTTGAAAAACCAAAAAAAAAAAAAAAATTATATATATATATATGGGATGTGGTGCATCTGAAACATTGAACCTTTCTGCATACCATCATTGCATTTTATTCTCACAGCAAAGCCATGACCACACTCCCCAGACTCTAAAGGACAAAGAAACCTACCCAAGTCCTTCCAGCTGGCCACGCTGAGACTTGACCCTGGTTTGTTTCATTCTTTTACTAACTGCTGTGAGAGCTGTCACTCATCCAAGCCTCCCTCCGTCCATGCCCACATCCCATCACCCCATGCCTGTAGGGCAGGCATCTAGACTGCTGGCATGGCTTGCTGTCTAAGACCCAGAGATCCTCAGAGCAGAAAGACTGACTCCATCCTTCAGGCCCAGCCAGCCGCAGAGCCCTCCCCTCCTGGCCCCGTCCAGCAGGTCTGCAAAGACAGCTGAAGCCCAGCTGGACAGCCTTGGGGTCAGACAACCTCTGGGAGCCTCACAAATCACACGGTGAGGGCAGCGCTTCTTATACTTGGGAGTGTGGTTGACGAGTTGGTGAGAGGATGGCACCGTGGAGACAAACTGGAGACTTTCTGGACCCTGGGTACATGAAGGAAAGAGTGGGAGACTGTGGGGAGCTTTGGGGAACTCGCTGCGTGAGGCAACTGCAGGAAGTGTGCGCAGGGGAGTGGAGCGCTGTGCCGGTATTTTAGGAAGGTTCTTCTCGCAACATAGTGCAGGTTGGGTTGAGGAGCTGTGTGGGGGAGTGTGAGCAGTGCTTTTGCCTGAAATGTACTTGCAAAAGACCCCCCTCCCCCACCAAGCCCTTCAATGTCTGAGGCAATGTGAGAAACAGGCCCCCTCATTTCAGATTGTATCCCCCCCCCAAAGACTCCAGGGCTATCATCATACCCCTCTTCTGAACTTCACCAATCTGTTTGCCGTTACAAAACACTATTTCCACAGCCATCAAGCTCAGAGTGACCACTGAAGCTGAGGGGCTGGGATTTGAACCCACGTCTATAGGGCTGCTCCATGCTGGTGGGGGCTAATATCCCAGGGGAACGTGAGTAGTCCCCCTGGAGACTGTCTGAGCCTCTGATGGGCTTCCTGACCCAAGGTGGAATAAAAAAAATGAAAATTAATTAAAAATTCAGAAAAAAAAAGCTACAAAACAGGGTAGTAATGTAATAGAAAGTGGCATGTTATTTGAGAATGGCATGAAAAGAGAAGGAAGACATATTTAATGAGAGGACGTTCAAGCCAGAGTACAGCCACCAAGAAGCCAACCCAGTAAAGATGCGGAGGAGTGTTTCAGACAGAGCGAACAGGAAGTACGAAGGTCCCAAGGCAGGGCCACACTGGGCAGTTCAAGAGGACTAGGAGTCCAGGTGACTGGAGTTGAACAACCAAGAAGGGCAGAGAGAAAGAGGAGGGCTCAGAGACTTGGGGAATAACTTTCAACCTTGTGTCTGACTGTGGATGTTTTACATCAGCTTAAAGTGGGTGGCTGAGGAGGTGACCCAAGACTGGCAGGCTTTGCAAACAAGCACCTTTAGCCACTGAGCCATCTCTTCAACCCAGCAGTAGTTTTATTCGAACCTAATGGAGACTGTTAAACATGTCTGCTGTGAGGTAGTTCATGGCACTTTTATATATTTTGATTTTGATTTATTTATTTGATAGAGAGGCAGAGAGAGAGAGAGAATGGGCACATCAGGGCTTCCAGTCACTGCAAACAAACTCCAGATGCATGCGCCACCTTGTGCACCTGGCTTATGTGGATCCTAGGGAATAGAACCTGGATCCTTTTGTCTTTGCAGACAACTGCCTTAACCACTAAGCCATCTCTCCGGCCCATAATTCATTCCTTTTAAGATTGTTCACTTGCTATAGGCAGTCTGTGTCTGTGTGATTTATTATTTATTTATTTATTTATTTATTTATCTGAGAAAGAGAGAATGAGTGTGCCAGGGCCTCCTGCAACTGCAAACAAATTCCAGGCTCATGTGCCACTTTGTGCATCTGGCTTTACATGGGTACTGGGGAATTGAAACCAGGCCATCAGGCTTTGCAAGCAAACCACCTTCAACAGCTGAGCCAACTCTCTAGCCTTCAGTGTGTGTTTAAATGCACACACTGTGTGTGCTATGACCTTCACATTTTAGCAGGTGTAAGCAGAATGAATTCATTGTTTGCTTATTGAGTAGTGCCAACCTGTCTGTTATCACCAGCCATCTCCTGCTGGGTGTTTGCAGGTTAGTGTGATGCCTTTTATGTGATGATTAGGTTAGCCACCCTTGGGCCAAAATGGTAAGTCCCAAAATGGTAAATTTCATGACTGTCCCCCGAAGTTCAGAATCCTCCTTAGGCCAAGAAATATTCATCTATCTCATGCATGAACATTCAAGTACAATGAGCTCCATGGTAGATAAACTTGACCCTTTGGAGACGTCCAGCCTGGTGGCAGGGGCGGGGGGGTGTGGGGGGGAGTTGCACAAAGCAGAGACCTCCGAGCCTGGGAAACCCCGTAGGGAGAGAGGTCTGACATAGGTTCTGCCTGGGTCCTAAAAGCAGCAGTGGGCTGTGGAGATGGACTCAAGGTGACATCTTGACATGATCACATTCCAGTTATGTGAGCGTAAGCAGGTAGCTAGACCCTCCAAGGCTCCACCAGGAGGTGACAAGCAAGCCCGGGTGAGCCCTCAATTCCCCTCCTGGGTATCTGGAATCCGCCTCTGAGGGGACAGCCCCATGACTCACAGCATGAGAAGCACGTGCTTTTTCACATCGCCTGTTTGTCCCTGAATCATGGGCTCCTAGTGCACCAAAGGGGCTGTGTCTGTAGATGTCCCCTGTGGGGAATGTACCTCGTGCAAAGGAGCACACTGCTGCAGTGGGACACATCTGCAGAAGGGGCAGAGTTTGGAGGGCACCTACTGCCCACGAGAGTTTCCTGGTTCTTGTGTCCCAGGACAAGGAATTGAACCAGAAACACAAAGTAGAAAATGGAAATATAGGGCAGGAGAGATTGCTTAGCGGTTAGTGCTTGCCTGCGAAGCCTAAGGACCCAGGTTTGATTCCTCAGGACCCACATAAGCCAGATGCACAAGGCGGTGCATGTGCCTGGAGTTTGTTTGCAGTGGCTGGAGGCCCTGGTGCACCCATTCTCTATATATCTATCTACCTGCCTCTTCCTCTCTCTCTCTCTCTCTCTTTCTCTCTCTCTCTCTCCAATAAAAAAATAAAGAAAAAGAAAATGGAAATATAGACCATTTATTATGAAAGAGAAAGGCACTCCCAAGAAGGGAATGGACTAGTTAACTTATAAAGACATACACTCAAGCCGGGCGTGGTGGCGCACATCTTTAATCCCAGCACTTGGGAGGCAGAGGTAGGAGGATTGCCATGAGTTCGAGGCCACCCTGAGACGACATAGTGAATTCCAGGTCAGCCTGAACTACAGTGAGACCCTACCTCGAAAAACCAAAAAATAAAAATAAAAAAAATAAAAAATAAAGACATACACTCAAAAAGCACCAGGCCAGGAGCCTCATGACCCTTTGTAGGTCATTCACATAGCACCTGCCTTTGTATATCAGGGGATTTTTAGCAAAAATCAAAATTTTTTCATTTTTATTTATTTATCAGGGACAGGGAGGGAGAAGAAGAGAGAGAGAGAGAGATAAAATGGGTGCACCAGGGTCCCCAGCCACTGCAAATGAACTCCCAACGCATGTGCCACCTTGTGCATCTGGCTTACGTGGGATCTAGGGAATTGAACCTGGGTCCTTAGGCTTCACAGGCAAGTATCTTAACCATTAAGCCATCTCTCCAGCCCTCAAAGATTTTTTTTTTTTTTTTTTTACTAGCCAAATTTCAGATTCCAGAGCAAGAGGAGAGCAGGAAATCTCTCACACTCCATTGCCAGGGAGGGCTCCATGGCAGGGGCAGGCTCAGGCTGGCATTTGCTTTGAGCAGGTTTGGAATGTGGGAAGAGGGCCTGGCAGGAGGCTGAGTGGGCGGGAGACAGAGGCAGGAATGTCCGCACAAAGCCCAGGGAGCTCCAGACGTGTGCTTTGTTTCTTGTTTCTTTAATCTTTTTTTTCCTCAGAATTTTCTGGATGTCAGAGGATTGGCCAGAGCAGTTATCAGGCAGGTAGATGAGGGTCACACTGAAAAGGATAGCGGGCACCAAGACCAACAGTTTAGACCAGCATTTCCTTAGGATGCCCTCCCCTTCACGTTTCGTGTCAGAAGGTTTATGAGCAAGTAAATTCTAGAAATGCCGTTCACTGAGTCACTTCTCTGAGAATCACAGCCCTGTAGTAGCACTTAAATGGCCCTGAGAAATCCTGCAAGGAGTCTACTTGACTTATTTACCCAGTAATGCTCAGACATGTGACCAAGCACCCCATCCCACCTCCATTTAAAAATCTGTACAACCCACCTCAGCAAATGCCTGCTAGAAAGGGTGATCACTTCCTGCAGGGTCGGAGCTGAGCTGTGGAGGCTGTTTGAGCACCTCCTGGGAGAGGCAGGATGCAGGTGAGACAGGGGGAGCCAGGCAGAGGCTTGAGGGATGCCTAGGCAGGCAGGAATGGCTGCAGGAGGGGAGAAGGAGAGAGAGGGATAAGGTCACAGGTCAGGAGTCCAGAGGTGCATTCAAGCTAGGCAGGGATTTGAGCTGGAGAGACCAGAGAGATGGTACAGCTGCCGGCTGTGACATTCCCAGGGGATAAACGAGTCCCCCTGGAGCAGCTCAGGTGGCCTGCAACACTGTGGAGGCTGTGAGCCTGCTGCCCCGGTCTCCCTGGAAATGCTGCGAGGTTGGAAGTGTCCTCTGCTGGCTTTGAGCTGCAGGTCCCTTCACACGAAGCACACCAGTGCCATGCAGCCTCTGTTGCTCGCCACAGCCCCTATGCCAGTGTGCAGAAGCGGAGGACACTCCGCCTCCATTCACCAGGTGCCGTTCCAGTCACGGGGCCATAGACGTGAGCAGAGCTCCAGACCAACGTGGTCCCCTCTGTGCCTCTCCAAAGTTCAGGAAGTCGCGCTGCCCTTGGAACCAAAGCCAGAAGCTCCGTCCTCGGCAACCGGGGTCGAGTTCCAGATGTAAGCGTCTGGCAGGCACACCTGTGGTCCTGGCTGAGTCTCAGGATCCGTGGGCAGCACATGAAAGAGGCAGATGTATTTTGACAAGCCTGCCACAGCTTCTGCGGCATCCCGAGTCAAAATAAGCCCTTCTCTTGGGCAGCCCCTGGGACGGGCTATTTCTGCACTGTGTTCCTTCCTTCCACGCCGGGGCTGAGCAGCTAAAATCAGAAGCTGCCCCAGCTGGAACCTACAGCATTCCCCTCAACGGCGGGCACATCCACTCATGACTATTGGGAAGCTGGACCTTTTCATGTGGCCTCACGCAGAGATTATTTCCGGTCCTCCCCACGGTGGGCAGTCTGATGTGCTCCAATGCCGGGGAGTCACAGAGAACAGATACAGGACCTCACATGTGTAGGAAACTTGGCCAATGACGGAGTGTGTTGTCGCCTCTATTGTAACTTGATGAGGCAGCTAATATTTTACTCATTTTAATGATGAGTAAAGGCCAGGTGTGGTGGCGCATGCCTTTAATCCCAGCACTCGGGAGGCAGAGGTAGGAGGATCACTGAGAGTTCGAGGCCACCCTAAGACTACATAGTGAATTTCAGGTCAGCCTGAACTAAAGTGAGTCCTTACCTCAAAAAAAAAAAAAAAAAAAAAAGAGTAAATTGAGGCTTAGAAAGGGACTCTGAGCAATTCTGGAGGGAATGTAGGAGGGGGAGAAGGCTTGGGAAGATATAACCATCAGGCTTTCTGGGTAGAGAAAGCCTGCAAAAGAAGAAATGGATGGCCTGGAGAGATGGCTTAGTGGTTAAAGGTGCTTACTTGCAAAGCCTGCAGGCCAGAGTTTGAGTCCCCAGTTCCCATGTAAAACCACAAAGTGGTGCATGTGTCTGGGGTTCTTTTGCAGTGGCAAGAGGCCCTAGTGTGCCCATATGCTCTCTTCCTTTCTCTTTTCTCTCTCTCTCTCTCTCTCTCTCTCTCTCTCAACATATTTTTGAGGCAAAGGCATCTTTCTTAATTAAATCCATATCAAAAAGCTCTCAAGGCTGGGCACCTTGCAACAGCTTTAACTGACTGTCAACCTCTTGGAAATGGGAACTGCAATCATATTTTTTTTCAATTGCTAGAAATTAGGAAAATGGAAAATCAGAATGACAAGGCTGCAAGGAAAGGGAAACTGAGGAAGTTACTCTTGTTTTCCAGGTCCCTTTCAGACCATGTGCTTCAGTTGTGCCCATGAGAACTCTGAGAATCCTTAATAATTCTCTCATTTGCCCCTCATTTCAATGACCCTGGGGCTAGCCTCAGACTCCAGGCCCTCAGTGGCCTGGAGCTAGATGTTCACAGGGTTTCGTGTTCGTTGCATTGATGTGCATTGCTCACTTCTGTGCCTAACAAGCAACACTGGTTTGAAGTGGCCCTCTGGGAGTTCTTTTCCTAAATAAATGCAATGAAGGGTTTTATTTTTGTACGTGAGTGAAATTAGAGAGAAATGTTAAGTCAATAGCATAGGTGACATGCAGATGTGGCAAAAACCATGAAGGCGCTACTCCAGAGAGGAAGCCACCACCACCTCGCAGTTCATCGCCTCTGTGCCAGGCCCTGGCAGCCCCACCTCCTGGGGATGTTGGGAGGGTCACCTGAGTGCATCCAAGTGGAGACCTTTCAGCAGCCGGGGCATGTGGCCTGCGCCCATGCATGATACCTCGGACTCTGTCAGACACTGGCAAGACAATTCCAGACATCAACCCTAAAAAGTGCTTTCAGAGAGGTACAGTGCCTAGCCCCAGATCACACACCAGGAACTGCTGGGGGACCAGGAGGAATCCAGGCTTTCCTCCTTCAAGCCTGGTTCCCTTTCTCCAGCATCCCTGAACTCTGGCATAGCACCTTTCCCTTGCCTGGAAGATCTTCCTTCTCCTCACAGCTCCCCAGACGTTTCCCTAGGTACAAAAGGGACTCTTCTCAACAAGGAACAGCCAGGCCTCCACCATCCTAACAGCTCCTTCCCACCCCCACCAGCCCATCGTTTCCTCCACCAAATTGGCGGGGAAATAAGGATGTTTGAGCATATGAAAAAGAACCCGACTCAAACTGGCAAAGCAAAAAAAAAAGAGATGATCGCTCGGCCTCAGTTTTTTTTTTCTGAACCACAATGGGGTCATAAAAGTGCATATGACAAAGTTGATGTGAGGATTATATGAGGTACTGGGTGTTAAACCTTAGAGCTGTACCTGGTACACAGAAAGTGATCACTATTGGTATTTTTTTATTTTTATTTTTAAAGTTTATTCATTTATTTGAGAGAGAGAGAGGCAGATATAGAGAGAGAGAATAGAAGTACCAGGGCCTCCAGCCACTGCAAATGAGCTCCAGACGCATGTGCCCCCCTTGTGCAACTGGCTTATGTGGGTCCTGGGGAATTGAACTTGAGCCCTTTGGCTATGCAGGCAAGTGTCTTAACCACTAAGCCATCTCTCCAGCCCGCTATTGGTATATATCCTTTGTGCTGTTTTTATCATCACTGCTGAAGAGGTGATGGTCAGACACTGACCACTCTTCCAAGAACTCCCTGTCTGGTAGGAAAACACATGTTATGCAGATACAGAGACGAACAAGCTTCCACCACCACGTGCAGCAGTGCAGGAAGGGACTCTGCGGTGTCAGAACAATCCAGCGCTGTCAGCCAGGTGTGTGATGACCCAGTGCTGGGGCGAGGGGACGCAGGACACAATGCATTTGCTCAGCAAATATTTACCGGGGTCCACCATGGCGGGGTAATGTGCCAAAGCCTCGGGGCTGTAACAAAAGCCAGGCAGATGTGATCTCCGTCCTGTGAGACTCCTACTCAGTGCAAGAACTAATCCTGGCACAAATAATTATTGCAGTTCAGTCGAGCTAAGAAAAGTTATATTATGCTACCAGAATGTCTCCCAGGAACAACAAACGCTTCTTTCCCAAGGAAGTGGAAATTAAAGAGAGTAGGGTACAGAGAGAAGTTGAACAAAAGCTGGAGAGCTAACAGTACAAGTCTAAATCACAGTGTTTCCCACAATATCAAACAGGGGAAAACCAGCCTTGTACCATAAGGCAGCATGGTACAGTTGAATGTTCATATGCCTGGAGTCTAATTCCAGCTGTCTGATGTCCCAGCTGTAACACCTTAGCTAAGATGATCAATCTCTTAGCCCTGCTCCGTCTTCTGCATACTGGTCACAGTGTCAGGCACCTTGCTGGATTAAGTAGATGACAAACAGCATGGTCAACACAATGCCAGCCAACCCTATTTTGGATGCAAGGGGTAGAAAAGAAAATTAAAATGGCTTCAAAGGAAGTAACATAAAGAGTGAACTTGACCCAGCAGCTTCCATTCATCCCAGGTCCATTCTCTATCAGCTCTGCTTATCTCTAGCTTAGCCTTGCTCTTTCTTAATTTTTAATTAATTAATTATTTTATTTGTGTTGTGTTGGTGGGGAGGGGGCATGGCCAGGACCTCTTGCCATTTCAAACAATTGTCTATCTGGCTTTACCTGGGTACTGAAGTATTGAACACAGGCCGGCAGGCTTTGCAAGTAAGTACCTTTAACCACTGAGCCATCTCCCCATCCCCTTGGTCTTGCTTTTGAGCAGACTTTTTTTTTTTTTTCCTGTGCAGTGATTACAGCTCCAGGATCCACTTTCCTAGCTCAGTGATTCCAACAGCATGAACATTTTTCTACTATTCCTGAAGTCCTAAGCTGAAGTCTCACCACCACATCGAGCACTAAATCGCATTGAAATAAATATTTTTTATTATTTATTTCTTTGAGAGAAAGAGGGAGGGAGGGAGAGAGAGAGAGAGAGAATGGGCATGCCAGCACCTGCAGCCACTGCAAACAAACTCCAGATGTGTGTGCCACTTTGTGCATCTGGCTTACATGGGTCCTGGGGAATTGAACATGGGTCCTTTGGCTTTGCAGGCAAGAGCCTTAATCACTAAGCCATCTCTCCAGCCCCAGATTGAAATTAAACACTTGGGTTACATACCAATCCCATAAGGGAAGAGGGATTTAATGTTATCTAAACCACATGGTCAGATAACAGGAGGGAAGAGGGACTCCTCACAGGAATTTTAAGGCGCTATAAAGAAAAAAGCCAGCCAGGCATGGTGGTGCACTCCTTTAATCCCAGCACTCAGGAGGCAGAGGTAGGAGGATCACCATGAGTTCGAGGCCACCCTGAGACTCCATAGTGAATTCCAGGTCAGCCTGGGCTAGAGTGAGACCCTACCTTGAAAAACCAAAAGAAAAAAGAAGGAGGAGGGGGAAGAAGAAGAAGAAGAAGAAGGAGAAGGAAAAGGAGGAGAAGAAGAAGAGAAGAAGAAGAAGAGAAGAAGAAAGAGAAGGAGAAGAAAAGAAGAAGAAAGCCTACAAGCTAGGAGACAGCCTGTCTGTCATGCAGCCTGTGTCCCCTATCGCAATGTGCCTTAGCCCATTTTCTGTTGCTATCATATCACAGAACGCCTGACAGTGGGTAGTTTACAGATAACAAAAGCTTGCTTTGGCTCATGGCTCTGGAGGTGAAGTCCGAGAGTATGGTATGAAGACCTGCTCCGCTTATGGCGGGAGCCTTGTGCTACTTCAACTCGAAGCACAAGATGGAAGGGTGAGTGGACCCATGAAAACAGGCAAAGAACTCACTAAGGAGGAGGAAGACATAAACCCAAGCCCCAGGGCTTTACCAGTGACACAAGCCCCTCCCACTGGGTCCAACACCAATGCACTGAGGGCTAAGGATCCAACTCAGAGACTTCTGAAGAACATTCTTGGCCCAAGGACAGCCATACTTCACAGTCCCTTGGTGCCATCTCAGCCTACACCCCAACCGTGGAGTGAGACCATCTCCCATTGAGAAGGACCAAATGATAAGTACTAAACCTAGGCCAGATAGCCCGGATGAAGACCAGGAACTCATTCTGTGGTCTCAGACTGGCCTCAAACTCACAGTGATCCTCCTACCTCTGCCTCCCCACTGCTGGGATTAAAGGCATGGGCCACCATGCCTGGCTGTTCCCCTTTCTTCATCTAGGAAATTAGCCCTTGGTAGCATTTACCCCACAAGTCTGTTGTGCAGCTTAAATGATATACCATGCAAAAAGCCCATATGAGGGCTGCAGAGATGGCTTAGTGGTTAAGGTGCTTGCCTGCAAAGCCTAAGGACCCATGTTTGACTCCCCAGATCCCATGTAAGCCAGACACACAAGGTGATGCATGCACAAGATCACACATGCACACAGGGTGGTTCATGCATCAGGTCCTGGCATCAATTATCTCTATCTCTCTCACTCTTTATCTCTCTCTTGCTCTCTCTCTCATAAATTAAAAAAAAAAAAACATATGAAACTCATATTCAGCCAAGTGTGGTGATGCACGCCTTTAATTCTAGCATTTGAGAGGCAGAGATAGGATGATTGCCATGAGTTCGAGGCCACCCTGAGACTACAGAATGAGTTCTAGGTTGGACTGGACTAGAACGAGACCTTACCTCAAAAGAAAGAAACAAAGAAAGGAAGGAAGGAAGGAAGGAAAAGAAGGAAACAGAAAGAAAGAAAGAGCCGGGTGTGGTGGCGCACGCCTTTAATCCCAGCACTTGGGAGGCAGAGGTAGGAAGACTGCTTTGAGTTCAAGGCCACTCTGAGACTACATAGTGAATTCCAGGTCAGCCTGAGCTAGAGTGAGACCCTACCCTGAAAATCCAAAAAAAAGAAAAAAAAATGAAAGAAAGGAGAGAGAAAGAAAGAAGCTCACATTCATTAGCCCCCTGCTGTGTGCCTCAGACTCAACCAACCAGGCGCTGATATACAGTCATCCTTTAACCTTCATCATGGACATTAGTTATAATACCCCTGCATCTTGGATTAGGAAACTGAGGCTCAGAAAGGTACAGAGATGTGCCTACGGTCACCCAGCTAGTAGATGACTGAGGTAGTGCCCAACCTTAGGCCTTCAAATGCAGCCTCCAAGCTCCCACCATACTCTGCATGGAGTGGAGCCGGGGAAATCTGACAACCCAAGTCCAAAGACAGAACAGGTTTCCAAGGAGAAGAGGGAAGAGGTGTTGGGAACATGCAGTTATTTACAGGACGCTGTGTGGGCTGCTGCATGCAGGAGGGAGATGTCCTGAGGTGAGCAGCAGGAGGAGGAGAGGCTGGGTCCTCAGTTTCCTCGTCTACAGAGGACAGCCAACCAATGAGGGCCAGCCTACAATAACAGGCAATGGTAATGTGTGGTGCCCATGCCGTGCCTGGTGTGCAATGATTCCTTCCCACGGGGCAAAGGCGAGAGGAGGGAAGTTTGGTGGCGGTCTTCATCACTGAGGCCAAGCTCTGAGCCCAAACACTGGGCCTCAGTTTCCCCAGAAGTGGAGAGTTACCTGCATGGAACCTTAACAGGAAACCTCAAGTGAACTTGGCAGGCAAATGAAGCCAGAGAATTTAGTTGAGAACTGGGGACAAGCTAATTCAACTAAGTCTTCAGAGTGGGATTATTTTTTATTTATTTATTTTTTTGTGCAAAGAACTGCTCAGCAGGATGGATGGCTTTCAGCAGAGAGAGTCAAGCCACACTCTTGTCTTTGCCTCAAATCCCTGCCAAATACGACTTTGAAAAAAAAAAAAAAAACCCCAACCAGCTGGGCATGGTGGCACACACCTTTAACCCCAGCATTCAGGAGGCAGAGGTAGGAGGATTGCTGTGAGTTCTAGGCCAGCTTGGGACCACAGAGTGAATTCCAGCAAGATCCTACCTTAAAAAAAAAAAAAAAGACCCAACCAGACACCCTAGGACAAGGAGCCTATTGGTTGGACCGCATGGGCCAGCCTCCGGAGCATAGCATAGGGTGAGGAAAGGGTAGAAAGGAAATAGAGGAACATACAGAAGGAAGGCTGCCAGGTAGATCACTGCTCAGCATGGGAACCTTGGTGACATCCTGACTCTGCCCCTTCCACAATGCCTCTGGAAGCCACATGCGGAGATGGTGGTTTCACAAGACGGTGGAAGCTCTGTGAGCCTCCTAGGTGATCTGGCCATGATAGTGAGGCCAAAACAGCCTGCGGTGAGCCGCAGCCTGAGTCTGCTTTGACTGATTCCAGAACAGCAAGGCTCTGATGATTCACTGGTCTCCGCTCCCCTGTGGGCCTGGGGTTACAGGCACGAGTGGCCATGCCCAGCTATTTTACGTGGGATCTGGAGATTTGAACTCCAGCAGTCTCAGGCCCTCTTGCTGACACAGAAAATGCACTTAACTGCTGAGCCATCTCTCCAGCTCCTTGGAAAACTCTTTTAAAACAGACAACTTGAAGTCAAGAGGTCCATTCAGTTCAAGGAGGCTTTGAAATTATGTAGTCCAAAGAAACTCCAAAAGTCACCTTGGAAAGGACCATGCAGCCAAGAACAAGATGTCTTTCAAAGGCATCAAAGGAAAAGGAGGTCAGATAAAGACCTGGCAGATGCTAGGAGATGACGGCTCTCTGGGAGGAAGCTCAGGGCTGAAAAAGAAGAGATCTGAAAGATCTGAGGAAGCCTGTGTCAGCCTCCCTTGAGCAAGACCAAGGGGAAATGCCTGCCCCCAAACTGTCTTGGAAGTAGGGGTTCCTAAGTCACTGCTTTCACAGGTAAAGGTGGCAACTCCAACTGACAAAGTAGGCAAAGACATGGCCAGGAGTGAGTGGCACCCACCCATGAAGTCACCCACCTATGATGGCCCTGCCTTGAAGCTACAAGGAAGAGCTGGTAGCAAAAAAAAAAAAGGAAAAATCTGGGAAATTCTTAAGGAATGTTTTTTATATCTAACAGGATGCTAGGGGTCCAGGAAAGTCCTTGAACCTCAAACCCTAGGTTCATTCCTAATTTTAATCAAAGAATTGAATAAAAAAGAAGACTGAGAAGGATAATTATTAAACTATTATATTTATTGAGGGAAGTAGAGAGCCAAGGAAAGACTCCCATATAGAGGTCCTGGAGAAACTATGTAAAGAAAAGAGAGAAAAGAAATCCCAAGGAGCTCCTACCAGGTGGGGTGTTGGAGGGGATAAAGAACCCATGTAGAGAGTAAGGGCTAGGGAGACCTCGGGAGACCTCCCCACGGCCTGGGCCAAGCCAGCCCAGGTCCAGCCAGGGGAAAAACTCACCCACAGCTGGAAGTTCCCAAGTGGTCAGAGAGCCTGCCCTCCCCCTTGCAAAGGTATTTATAACCTTATAGTGGTGGGCTGTCCTCTGGCTCAGGTGAACCAGAGGGACAGCTGGTTGGTTAGGGCTAGGGGCTGCCTCAGAAAGAGGCCAGCCCTGACACCAAGTTCTGGGGGCTGAACTTGATCAACCACAATGTTTAAATCCTGTGAAAGACCTTCCTCCCAGGAGGGATCCTACTTGTTTGTGGAAAAACAGGTCTAGGGAACTAGGCAAGAGATAAGAAGTCAGATCATCTTTGATTTCTAGCAAGTGCAGACTTTCCTGCCATTTTTACATTCAGGAGTCCAGTCACCCTAACTGTACCCCCCCCCCATATATATGAACTGAGATCTGTAGATATAATGTTTCAACTTGGACAAACTGCAAACTCCTTGAACTTCAGCTAACATGACTATGAGACCAAGCTGCAGCTTGGGGCCAAGCATTAACTAACTGCTGCTTCTTGGAATGTAAAATGATTATATGGTTGGTGTGGTGGTTTGAATGTGAAACGTCCCCCCATAGCCTCCTGTGTTCGTGATTAAGCCTCAGACTCAATCCCCAGCGGCTGACAATTTGGGAAGTGAGGCCTTGCTGGAGGAAGCGTGTTGCTAGGGGAGGGCCTTGAGGTGGCATAGCCCAAGGCCCCCTTGCCAGAGTCAGCTCACTCTTGCTGCTACTCCGCAGCTACTGTGGC
This sequence comes from Dipus sagitta, assembly GCA_036346955.1. Lineage (NCBI taxonomy): Eukaryota > Metazoa > Chordata > Mammalia > Rodentia > Dipodidae > Dipus > Dipus sagitta. The sequence goes on along the minus strand of CM070777.1, from coordinate 41,096,976 downwards.
AAGATGCGATGCTCAGCCTCTGCCGTGCCATGCTGTGATGAAACTGACCCCCTTCACGGAAACTATGAACTGAGTCAAACCCTTTCCTCCCATCAGCTGCTTCCAGCCAGGTGTTTTGTCCCAGCAATGAGAAGGTGACTGCAACAGTGGGTCTTCCCAAGGTCAGAGGCTTCCTGCACGGAAGCTTTCTGAAGGAGAGCACACAGCTTCAACGGTCCAGTGTCCAGCAGGTCCCCTTCGTGTGGGCAAGCAGAAAGCCGGGACAAGCCAGTGTGATGTGCAGAGGTGGCATTGGGTGGCTCTCATTACTGAAAAGTACATGAGCAGAGGAAGCTGCAAGTGAATTCGGTCCTCAAACAGTGTCGCCAAGTCACCAGGAAGTTGTCTCCTACTGTTCTCTCCACTCTGTGCTTCTCTGTGTTGGCATCCCCTCCCGCAGGCAGGCTCTTCTTCTGGAGGGTGGTAAAAATCACCAGATGCTCAGGACCATAGTCTGCCTCCCTGAAAATCCCACAGAAGGATCCATTCAGGTCAGCCAGAGTCCCAGAGCTGATTCTTTGCTGGCTGCACTTGTGGCACTTGCCATCCCAGAGCTCATGACCATGCCCAGGAAGATGTCCAGTGCACTGACACAGCTGATGGCAGCTCCCATGTTCACCGACAGAAGTGCGGCATGGGGTCAGCCCTGACCAGATAATAAAAACTCTGTATGAGGGAGGAGGGGAACTCCAAAGAGATTGCAGATGGACAGGTCAAAAAAAAAAAAAAAAGCGTGGGCTGGAGAGATAGCTTAGTGGTTAAGGCGTATGCCTACAAAGCCCAAGGATCCCCGGTTCAATTCTCCAGGTCCCACGTAAGCCAGATGCACATAGTGGTACATGCGTCTGGAGATGTGGCTGGAGGGTCTGGGGCACCCATTTTCTCTCTCTCTCTCTCTCTCTCTCTCTCTCTAATAAATAAATAAAAATAAAATCTTTAAAGAAAAGAGGTGTGACCACCACAGCAAATGACACCCAAAACATGCCAATGGCAGAATGCCACTATGATGGGGCCTAAGCTTGGAAGGAGCTCATGAGATTAGGTACGTGGCATTCGGGAGAAGACAAGTACAGGATCTAAACATGGAGACCAGCACTGTTGTTATGGTCCGTGGCCCGGCAAAAGGTCCCAGGTCTGCCAGTCTCATCCCCGAGATGGGAATCTTCGGCCCATAGTCTAAGACAAGCCATTTCAGCCATGTGTGCATTCTGGAAATATTTTTGCAATCAGAAGAGGTTGGGGCTTGTCCCTGGAGATTTGGAGAACAAGAGATGGTCCTTGCCCTCAAGCTGCTTCTAGCCCAGTGGGAGGAATAAAAGCACACAACCATCCGAGAGTGGCATTCGAGGGCACAGTGTGGAGAGAAGGCAGATCAGAGGGACCCCACAGATTTGGACTAGGTGCTACAGGGAATGGTGAGTCACGGAAGGCTTCTGTGCACAGAGGCAGCATGAGCATTACTATTTTAATGGAGCTAAGCAAGGCCCGGCGGCAGAAAGTCACTGAGATGATCAAAGGGCCGGCAGCAGGCCTGCGAGGGGAACCCGGAGGCAGGGGGAGCCATGATCAGAGCAAACCAGGGGAGCATGTTAGCCTCCTGCCTCTGGACCAAGACAGGGGTGAAGCGGGCACAGGGAAGTCAAAGAGAAGGTTGCTCTGTTCATCTTCCACACACACACACACAAAAATATCGTTTTTGTAACTATGACCTCCACACATACCTTACCCCAAGAAGGGATGTAGTCTAGAAATGGAGAATTAATCACTAACAAAGTGGTTCTAGAAGAGTCCTGAGTGACAACACAAAAGAAGGCTGAGGGCTACTTCTGGGATGTCTGGGGATGTTCCTTATTTATTTGTTTGTTTGTTTATTTATTTATTAAAACAACCACTTCCTGAAGGCTTGCCTTGGGCTGTGAGCCCGAAAGCCATGACAGGAATCCCTTTGTCTAACTCTGTTACAGCCTTGTCTCTTTTGGGAACTACCCAACCCTGTGTGTAAAGGTTAAACAATGTCTAATTCCCCTACCAGAGAAGACAGAAATTAGCATATTGTTTTCCCCATTGAATCCCAGTACCTAGAAGAGACTCTGAGTAGTACATACACATGCAGTCACCCCTGGTGCCCATAGGGGACTAGCTCCAGAACACTTCCCCAGGGTCCCAAAGCCTCAGATGTATAATCTCCTATATATTTTAAGTCCTCTCTAAGCATGATGGTGAACACTGGTAATCCCAGTAGATGCTGTCGCAAATATATATATATATATATATATATATATATATATATATACATATATATATATATATATAGTCTCTAGGTTACTTATAGCAGCTAATGCAATGTAAATGCTGATGTAGATATCTATTGTGCTGTGTTGCTTAGGGCATTATAGCAGGGAAAAGCCTCTACGGGTTTAATACAGATGAAATTTTACCCAACTAATTTGTATCTGAAGTTGGTTGAACCTGTGTGGAGACAGGGTCTGTGTTTCACTTGGATCACAAGCCCTGGCATAAGAGAATCGGCATGTACCTGGTTCCCCTTTGCTGCAGAGAGCATGCACAGGTTCTGTGTCAATATGATACCATTTTATACAAGAGACTTGAGCATCCAAGAGTGTTGGTATCCATGGGGGTCCTGGAACTGATCCCCCACACATACTGAGGGATGGCTTCACAGATGGTCCCTCCAAAGTAGATGGTACATGAGGGAGGAGTGGGTGCTGGGTGGCAAAATAAGCTGTGACCACCATGTGCTTTGAGGAGAAGTGATGAAATCAGAGGCATGTTGTAAGGAGGTACAGTTCTCCTCCAGCTCCAGGAGCTCGTTAGAAAGTAAATTAGCAGGCAAGAGCAGAGGCCGGAGCAATAGTGAGAGGCTGGAGGTGAGAGTCAGATGGAGTCCAACTGCGCAGGGAGTGAAGGACTACCGCGGAGGGAAAGTTCCTGAGTGTGAGTTCTGGGGACAGCATCCTAGAGCCTTGGCCTACAGCCCCCATCACTTTTGATCAACTTCAAACCTGGACCACCCAGACCTACTAAAGAGCAGCTCATGATGACAAAATCCCCTTAGGATATCCTAGCAGCGCCACCCAACCTCTCAGACAAGTTGCCCTGAAGTGGCAGACCCAGGCTGGGCTTCCAGAAACCAACCCCAACCCCCCCCCCCACGCCCCCGTGGAAATGACAGCTACTGATAGCGACACACCAACTTCAGTTGCTACTGTTGACACGCTCTTGCTCGTGTCACCCTGAACAAAGCACCTAACCTCTCTGAACCCGAATATCTCTAACTGAATATGAGGTGGAGGTTAATGACATTTAAGGGTTTAAAGAGGTGGCCACGGGGCTGAAATCAGATTTAAAAAAAAAAAATTATGAATCATCAACCCCAGTAAGAAGCTAGCTAAATGACAACTTTTTCTCGGTGGTGCCTTTAAGATATATTTTTTTTTCTAGCTATGTTTTCCCAAGACCTCTCTAACCCTTGCTTGCCAAGTAAAAGCGGAGTTTTGTTTCATTTGTTACCTTGCCAGAAAGAAACAACTGGAGGTTGAGGAGAACAGAACAGCCATTTTTAAGGTTGTGGGTGGAAAATTCCTCTGGTTCTTGAACCTGAGGTCTGAGCACGCTGGAACCACTCACTTGGGAATGCAGTGTCCCAGACCCTATGGGCTGGAAAGGAAGAGGAAGCCAGCAAAGCAAAGGGAATGGAGAGGTAAAAAGCGGTATCTTCCCCCGTTGCCTCTAATCGTTCAATTCTTTTCTCATTCCAACTTAAACAAACTCTGCAAGGCAGAATTCATGGGCATTAAAAAAAGGGGGGGGGCTTTGTTCTAATGACCACCCTGTCCCCTTAAAGATTGTAGCGTGTTGCTGGAGAGATGGAAGGAAAGAGAAGGGACACTGAAGGAGAAGGGTAGCCATTGGCCACACACAGTCTCACCTGAGCCAGGCAGCCACCCTAGGAGGTGTGGGCCACTCCACATTGCCACTGATGAGGAAATAGATTCAGTTCTGGTCACACAGGCAGGAAGGGACAAAGGACTGCTGAGATTAGCCCCACGTCTCTCCTTGGAAGAGCCACAGCCATCTTCTCCAGGGACTGTGATTAAATGCCTTCAGAGTCAGGAACGGGGGTGCTGGCTGCCCCTGCCCTTCCCTGCTTGGAGCTTCCGGTTCCCTCTGGCTGGCAAGCTGTGTGTGTTTTGTTCTCCTCAGAGCTCCTCTTTGCTAGGGCAGCATGTCGCATGTTGTGTTATTGTGGACTATTAGCAGACATCTCTCCCTCCCCTCAGAGTCTGAGATCTAAAAGGATCTTCAGAGTGTGAATTGGTGCGTGTGTTATCTCTCAAAGAAGGATTTACACCTCATGCCTTTGCCTGCATAGGAGAGCGCCTGCCTGTCACAGGCCCTCCATACACGTTTGATAAATGAATGCATATGTGAAAGAATATCTACCACAGAGGTTTGCTGGATGGTTTAAAAGGCTGACATCAGTAATTCCCCCTAACATAGTACTGGGTATGATGAAGCCTTTAAGAAATGTGCAGTTTGGGCTGGAGAGATGGCTTAGCAGTAAAGGCACTTGCCTGTAAAACCTAAGGACCCAAGTTTGATTCCCCAGGACCCATGAAAACCAGATGCACAAGGTTGTGCTTGCATCTGTAATTTGTATGCAGTGGCTGGAGGCCCTGACATACCCATTCTCTCTCTCTCTCTCTCTCTCTCTCTCTCTCTCTTTCTCTCATAAATTAAAAAAGAAAAAGAAATGTGCGGCTGACTTATGCTTCCAAGGAATCTAGAAGTTCATAAGCTTGCCGTGTGATTTTGAGAAGCCAGTTTCCCTGTTTCCCCATCTATACTCATATAAAAGACTGTCATTTTATCTTTGATTTTTTTTTTCTTCTGTATGTCTGTGTGTGTTTCTGGGGATTGAACTCAGGGATTTGTGCATGTGAGGTAAACACTCTACCATTGACCATTTGAGCATCACTGACATTTTATACATAGTTAATTGCCTTCTGTCATTCCCTTTCCCTAAAAATTCCTTCTTTCTCTCTCTGTCCCTCCCTCTCTCCCTTCCTGTCTCTTTCCTCTATCAGTCATCAATCTCCAAATAGCATTCTGCTGCTCTTTAGCATACTCCTTCATTTCCTTGACCAGAGGCCCCAGAAGCTTATCAACCTGTCTCTCATGTTCCTCGACATCCCTGCTTTAGTAAAACAGCAATAATGTTCTCGCCAATTCATTTTATGAAAAAGCAGAATCTGCCCTGTGAGCCAGCTGGTCCTAACAGGACGGCACTCATTTCCTGTGGGTGCGAGGGTTCTGCTGGGCTGCCTTTGCACCAATGGGAAATGCTATCTCCCTTTACAAATATAAATGACACCAGGACAACAGCCCTTCAAGGAACAGGAAGAAAGCCTTCCATTCCAAAGGAGCAAGGAGGCAGGAAAATGAAAGTTCGCCTCAGAACAAGAACAAAATCACACTCAGGGATCATTTCCAACTCCACAATTATAGATACTGAGATTCTTAGAATTTAAGATTCTAAAGTTGAGGGAATGTGTGGTATTAGTTGATTGCAAGCCTCCATTAATCCCAAATGAGATTCTATGACTCCATGGTTCAGTTTGCCCTTAAAACTAGGGAATAGGATCACAGTATTTTAGGAACTTACTGACCCAAGGCCACAGCTTTCCAGCCAATAGATGGGTCATAAACACCTGGGGATCAGGAAAAGGCAAATTTTCTGGGCTCCCAGTTTAGAGACTGGTTTATTTCATGTGGGATAAGACACACACACACACACACACACACACACACACCCTACTCCAGTGATTCTGTGTAGGAGTGGCCCACTCTTTGACATATAGTGTTGAAAGAAGGCTGTGATTCTGTAATTCTAAATGTCATTCGAAGGTGGACTTTGGTCTGTAATGTTAGCGTTCTACAAATCTCTTGTTGTTTCCAGACGCCTAATGAGAGGCTTCTAAGGCATGAAGACTACCTCTCTGAGCATGTTTCACAGGGGACGAGAAAGGGACCAAGCACCTAGAAGGTTGAGGCAGAACCCTCAGGAAGGGCAACCTCGAGGGCACAGGCAGCAAACCAGTGGTGTAGCGATTGTGCATGGCTAAATCCATAGCTAGGGGTTAGAGGGAGGGTCACCACAGATCATCACAGGGACATCAAGAAGTGTGGAAGGAGCCAGTGTGGTGGCGCACGCCTTTAATCCCAGCACTCAGGAGAGGACAGAGGTAGGAGGATCGCCATGAGTTTAAGGCCACCCTGAGACTACATAGGGAATTCCAGGTCAGCCAGAGCTAGAGTGAGACCCTACCTCGAAACCCTCCCCCCAAAAAACAGATGCATGGAAGGGCTGGGGTTGGGGAAAAGGAGGCAGAAGTCATAGCAGAGAGACTGAAAAAGAACCCGAGACTAGAGAGGGAAGATTTGTCACCAAAGCAGATTCCCTTAGATGAGTGGTGGGGTACTGCCGACTGATACCCAGACATGAAAATGCAAGGTTTTCAGGAAACCTCCAGATGAGTGGGGATATCCCAGGGTACACTGTGTGGGCTTCAAGAGGGCTGCCTTGACATGCTAATGAGTGCCTAGATGGGGAGTTGGGGAGAGGATAAAGGCACCCAGGACCAGTGAGGAGCTGGTAGGCGGATGTCAGTAGGGGAGGGGCTCTCGGGTGGGGGCAGGGCTGTGGGATAGACCACAGGCTCCCCAGGGAATTTCCACAAACACACACTCATGTGCCACCAGTGAGTCAGGACGCAGATGTGGAATCTGGGAACTTCTTTCTGAGAAATGAAAATGAAAATGTGGGGCTGTAGTGGGCTTCTGCTCCTTCCCGGGTGAGGCAGGGGCCAGGGTGTAGCATTGTTTATGGCCTGTTTGGTGGAGGGAAAGTAGACTAAGTGGGGCTAGTCAGTGATATAGTCCGTGTGCATGCTTGTACACACACCGGGATGGGGATGATATATTCCTGGTGGCACATGGACACATCTACCCCTCTCTGCTGCCCCACACGTTGACAGTAAACTGTATGCAAGCCCATGGTAGCACACATCTACACCTGCTGATGGTGACCAGACTGCACCCTTTCATGCCCGTGGAAGCACCCTGTCTCTGAGATCATCCCTAGTTGACAGCAACACTTAGCTAAATACTATGACAACAGAAATACTGACATATCCCCAGAACCTGTATCCGGCACAATCCATGTCTGTTTGGCCCTGTGCTGCACAATGCACAAACCACACACCTGGATGCAGTACTCTTGTCTCACACCCAAAGCTTTGTCCGATGTCATCGACACATTCTGCTCTAAGCATGCATTTGGATGTACACCATCAGGAGGGATTCGCCACCGCACGCTGAGAGTCACATGGTGGCAGACCCACACCTGGCACACTGCATGATAACAGTGGCACATGCATCACTCCACGTGGATACTGCATGGTCCCACACTAGACACACACACACACACACACACACACACACACACACCATTGTACACTGTCAGGCTTGCCTTCACACTATCATTCCATGTTAGAGGAGGCAGATTGGGAGCCTCATATCGCACCCTAGCCACTGTTGGTGTCAAAAGGGAAGGCATCCATCAGATGAGCAAGATGTCCTAGAGCCCTTCTCTGTGCTCCAACCCCCGCAGTTCTGTTTCTGCTTCTGGCACCCAGCCACCCTCTCAAATCCAGACCAACACTGCCTCTCCAGGCCGGAGCTGGCATGGCAGGGTGTGGACGAGCTCAGCTGTCTGCCTGCACCCACTCACACACAGCTGAGGTCGGGAAGGAGCAGCCAGCCAACTCCAGATCAGCTCGGATTCCCAACTGCTTCCTCTTCTCCCGTGTGGCATCCAGGGCGTCCTCTGGATTGAGGTGGTCACGGGGAAACCACAGGGTGACCTTTGCACGGGCACTCCCTATAAGCCAGTCTCACTGATGACCGCACCTGCAGTCCGACAGCTCGTCATTCCTCATACACTGTTCCCCCATACGCACACAAGGTACTAACATTAGCTCTCCTAACCAACGTCCCTGTGAATCTTTAAGACATATACGTTGCGTTTTGTGAATCTGTTCAAAGCTGGCTCTCTATCCCTACTTCCAGGGCCCATAAATAAAAGTAGAAACTCAGCACCTGCCGCAGTAAGACACTTTAAGCACAACCACATTTGTATTTTCCTGGATGACTCTTAGAAGCTGACTACAGAGCAGGCTCTACGAGGACCACTGTTTGCACCTTCGCACACTCGTGCTTACTCGCAGCAGGCTTGATTAAAGCCATGGGGCATAAAGAACACGCTGACAATCTGCATGGCATGAGAGCCTTTACCCGGGCATAAATACATAGTAGGGGTGTGTGTGTGTGCGTGTGTGTGTGTGTGTAACAGAAACTAGAGAACAGGGATAACTATAAATGTCAATGTTAAAAAATATATCTGCTGCTGGGTGTGGCGGCGCACGCCTTTAATCCCAGCACTCAGGAGGCAGAGGTAGGAGGATCACCATGAGCTCAAGGCCACCCTGAGACTACATAGTGAATTCCAGGTCAGCCTGGGCTACAGCGAGACCCTATCCTACCTTGAAAAACCTATATATATAGGATGTGTCAGAAGAGGAGAAGCAACCCAGGGTGCTATAAGGACCACAAGAGCTTAGTGTCAGGTGGGCCTGGGATCTTAGCTCTGCCCAAGACTCACTTTCTCCCACTGAGCTTCAACGTCTCCGTCTTGAGAATAAAAGTTTGTGTCAGTTAAATTAGAACTTATTTATATAAAGCACCAAAAGTTTTCACCTGAGACACAATGGGAGTGTAGATGGTTGCTATGATTAGTAGTGCTGTAATCATCAGGAACATTAGTTAACAACTTGTCTTCAATAATAATAGAGTATGGGGGAAACCATGCTCAGGCTGGTAACACTGGACATTCGTGTGTCCCAGCACTTTTTAAGTTAAGTGTTGTGTAGCTATGTGTTGTGAGTTACCCTTAATTGTTCAACAAGACGAAGCCACCACAATTTGACAGAGCTGAATTTATGTTTGCCAAGATTTCTGAAGCTAGGCACACAGTTCATGTGTGATCATGCATATATTTTTTTTAAAGTATATAGACTCATAGGAGCTAGGATTCAAAGGTCTCTATAGCTGTGCCAACTACATGGGCCTTTTATCCAACTACCACCTTCCAGAATGGGGTACTCAGTGCCTCACATGTGGCGGAAGAGCCCTGGCTAGACAGATCCAATCGACAGCTGGTGTTTTGGTTTTACTCTTACCATTTCTGTCTGCCTCTTTCTCTTTCCCTATTGCCCTCAGTTGACCTCCAGTGATGTGATAAGCGGTAGCACCGGCCCTTCCCTTGCAAAGATTATTTTTCCACCCAACCAGCATTTTCTTAGCCATGACTTTGCCACCTGTTGCAGCTGCCTTCTCATTGCTGAGACAAAACACCCAAGCAGAAGCAGCTTAGGAGAGGAAAGGGCTCATTTCAGCTCAGTGTTAAGTTTCTTCGTGGCACGGCAGAGCGGAAGGTGAGCATCACATCTTGTCACATGGGGAGGAAGCAGCAAGAGTGAGCAAGCTAGCGAACCCCCAGTAGGGCTGGACTAATAAACCTCCAGGTCCTCCAGCCAGGCTTCACCTTCCCAAATGGCCACCAGCTGAGACCACATGAGGTTAAGGGGGACATTTCACATTCAAACCACCTCATTAACCATCAAAATAAGTCTTTGAATGACAATTGAGCAAGGTTCATCAGCCTTCCAGGGTGAATGCCTCCTTCACTATTGAGTTCTTCAGGTAAAAGAGCCTCAAATCTTTCCACCTGCTCTCTGTTCACTGTATTTCCAGATAGCCACCCCCTCCCCCCCTACCAGCCTCCTCTCGAGTTTAATATCCTGGAGCTTATCAAGGTTTATCTTAAAATGCAGTGCACGGCACTGAGTTTGTTATTTTTCTCTGAAGCCTAAGTTGAGTTCTTAGCCTAGCCTGGTTGATGTCCATATCAAAGGCAACGCCAACTGTGGAAAAACCCCCACTTGTAGCTAGAGTGCTGCCGGCACAGGCCCCACTTTACCGAGCTTGCTGTGGGAGAACGTGTAGGAAGGAGGGAGACAGAGGGAGAGAGGATGATTACGGTTCATGAAATGACAGTATGTCAGCTATCTAGGCCCAGAACTCCCCTCAGGCACTAGTGGCAAGTGTAAGTCACTCTAATCAAACAGTACCCCTCTCCCCCTCTCCCCCCCCCGACACACACACATCTTAGTGTCACCTAGGAAATAGGAAGAAAAAAATTTTTTTTTAATCTTTTCACTTTTTTAAGATTTATTTTTATTTATTTATTAGAGACAGAAAGAAAGAAATAGAGGGAGAATGGGTGTGACAGGGCCTCTACCCACTGCAAACTTACTCCAGATGCATGTGCCACCATGTGCATCTGGCTTATGTGGGACCTGGAAAATTGAACCTGGGTCCTTAGGTTTCTTAGTCATGCCCGCTTAATTTCTAAGCCATCTCTCCAGCTCTGGAAAAAAAAATTTTAAATGAACATGCTATGCTCGTGGCCCAATACCATGCCCTGCCACAAAAGTAGGGTCTTTCATTGCAGAGCCCTCAGTGTGAAAGGAGAGAAGGGTGTTGAGCCTCAGAAAGTGCCTCTTCAGGGAAGCAGGGTGTTTACACTTGTGTCTTCTGACTCGAGAGTCTCATTCACTTAGAGACCTCTGCAGTGACTAATGTGCAGAGGAATAGTTCCTCCTAATAGGGGCAAAGTCACCCCTCTTTTTGTTCCTGGATCCTGTCTTCCACAGCTCTCCCTCCCTCCAAGGAAGCCATTCCCTTACAGAAGCAGAAGTCATCTCCACTCTGGCCTAACCCTGATGGGTGCAAAAAGCCCTGCAAGTCTTTGAAAAAACTGATGCAAGGCCTTCCTCTCTTGAAGGCATTTCCCTACACCTCAGGCTGGATTAAAGGAAGCAGCTGAGAGCCAAAGATGGCAGACAGAACACAAGAGGTTCACTTCTTTTTTTTCTTTTTTTCTTTTTTCTTTGGTTTGTCGTCGAGGTAGGGTCTCACTGTAGCTCAGGCAGTCCTGGAATTCACTATGTAGTCTTAGGGCGGCCTTGAACTCACGGGGATCCTCCTACCTCTGCCTCCAGAGTGCTGGGATTAAAGGTGTGCGCCGCCACGCCCAGCTTTTTTTTTTTTTTTTTTTTCCCATGGCAGGGAAAGAAAAGACCCTCTAGAACAACCTTGCCAGAGGACTGTGTCTTCCTCACAGGTCTACAGGCTCCTGGAGAGCCACTCACCTAAGGTCCTGTCTTGCAGTTTTAAAGTCTTTTCCTTCTGGGTCCAGAGCAGAGTTCCTCCTCCCCTAGGAGGGGCTTCCTCACACTACACCAATGGTTCCCGAGTACCCACGTGGCTGGGTACTATGGTGATGGGCTGCAAGGATACTCTGACTGTGGGTGGCCCAGTCCTAGATCAGCAGGCAAACAGAAGAGGGTGGCTGAAAGTGGGGTTCCTTTAGAGGGGATAGGGGCTCTCAGGGGAGTGTGCCTAGCCTGCCTGCAGGAAGGAAAGGAAGGCTTCCCTGAGGAGGTGACCTTTGATCTCTGCTTTAAAAAAAAAAAACACTCCTTCTACACACCTGCCCCCCCACCACCACCCTTCCAAAGCCACAAGCTTATGTCATGAAACTTGGTGCTTGGACATAGCCAAATTTTTGGCCAAGATGCCTGACTGCAGGGGATGGGGGGAGATAGGGGAGACTCCTAGGGGAACAGGTACAATGAAAGGTAGAAGAGGAAGGAGAGTGGAGAAAAGAAGGGGGGAAATCGAAGTGGGTAACGAGGAAGAACGAGGGGGGAGAGGGGGGAAAGGGGAAAGAGGAAGGGAGCGGAGGCTGCAGAAAGGGAGGGGAAGAAGAGAGAGAGAGAGAGAGAGAGAGGGATTGATTTGAATTTCCCATCTGGAAGAGGAACTGTAGCGCGTCAGGGCCTGGCTGAGGGGCGTGATTGGAGGGCGCCTTCGACATCCGCCCGCGGCAGCCGCCGCGGCCCCAGCTCGCCCCGCGGAGTTACACGAGGCGGCGGCAGGAGCTGGAATCGCATCGGGAACCGCCTGGTGGAACCGAGCCGGAGCCCTGCAGTAGCTTAGACGGTTGCTGGGACCGCCAGGTCGGTGCTGGCGGTGGGCAGGGAAGGTGGAGACGGGCCGGGGGCTATAGGGACCAGGTTCTCGTCTCGGATGCTGGGGAGCGAGCTCGGTTTTGCGGGGATGGGGGGGGGGGGGGTTGGAAAGATGCTCTCCCGCCCCAAAGATGCTGGGGCGCTGGGATGAGCACTGCGCGGCGGCCGTGGCGGGGACCCCCCCCCCCCGCGCCGTGCTCTCTCGCCGTGGTACTGAAAGGACAGCTCCCCACGCCGGGAAGCGCGCAGGGAGTGCCGCAGACGCACACCCCACACCCGGAGGGAGGTGTGGGCCCCTGCTCCGGGCAGAAGCCGGGAACCTTCGGGTGCCCGGCGTATGGGGAGGGGGCCACCCAGGACCGCCCCGAATGCGGCGGGAGCCTCAAGTGTAAACCTGGACCACAACTTGGCATCTCGCAGGGCTGGGGCAGGGAGCGTCGACCTCAGCCACTTTATCCCGGAGCCCACCTGGCCCTTTCCGCCCTGTACTCCCACCCACCCCCCACCCCCCGCCGACCCCGAAGGGGACAGTTCGGGTCCACCGAGTGAATCTGAGGGCGGAGGACAGACGCACAGGGAGGGAGGAAAACTCAACACCGATGGGGGGAGGCAGGGGGGGACTATATGTCCTCGTCCCTGGAGGAGCCGCTGTTGGGGCAGCACCCGTCCGCTATGCAGGGTCCTCAGCAATGGTCACTTGTGCCCTGGACGGCCCCTCCTTCAGCAAAGTTGGAGACCCGGCTGGGTCTCGGGGTTAGGCTTAGTGTGTTGGAGCTCCAGGGCAGAGCTGCGGGGTGTGCTGGTCTTCCCGAGGGCACGGCAGAAGGGCTCCTGTATCTTTGCCCTCTCTTCTGCTGAGGGAATAGAACTCTCCCCCCAACCCCGCCACTTTTGCTTTTCCGTCAAGTCATCCCTTATTCTCCTACCCCCCCCCCAAACCGCTGCCCCTTCTCCCCTTCCAGTGCACCTTCCCTCTAGGGACGTGGAGCTGGGGAGAGGGTGGGGGGAAGGACATTCCCTGTCTCTTGTCACCACCATTAGCGTGGAATCCTTTCCAAAAAGAAATAAATAAGTGTTGTATCGAGTTGTGGTAAATGTAGCCCAGACTCGAATCATAAAACAGAAAAGAAAAAAAAAAGAAAGAAAGAAAAGGGGGGGGGACCAACAGTCACAAGGACAAGCACTGGCACTGCAGGGGCCGCCCCGGTGTGCTCCTCAGATGGAGGGAGCAGGGGGAGCTGGGGAGCTGGGTCTCCGGCAGTGGTGAACCCTGAGCAAGTGCCCGGGCTGCCTTCTGGCTTGGATGGACCTGGAAGGGAGTTAAGAAGAGAAGGTTGAAAAGTTGTCCCGAGTCTCTGGTGCACAGAAGGAATGGAAACCGTTATATCTCCCTGCCTCCTCTCCCTACCTTCCTCCCCTCCCCCAGCCCAACACCCTTCGCCCCCCCCCCCCCCAACCACCACCACCCTTCCCGCGCAGCGCAGGGACTGAAGACAGTGGCTTTCTGCAGACTCTCTGAGCAGCGCCTCCTGGCGGTGAGGCTAAAAATCGCTAACTGCACTCAGCCTGCGGGACCTCCCGGCTCCTGCTGACAGGCATAGGGCAAAATAACTACACGTAGTCACGGGCACTCAAGTCTAAGTTCATAGTCAGCCGTGCTGGATCACCCTCCCTGCTACATTCACACACTCCCTGCCACACAGCATTAAAGTTGACCCAGCAAACATACCCTGAGGATGTCCCCAAGTGATGGATTCTGGGCATAGGCAAGAGAAAAGCTCAGAGTGAGGAGAAGGATGCAAAGACAGCTAGGGCATGGGTTAGCCGCAAGCAACACTGCACTGGAAAAGTGCCTTGGATCTCAAAAGACAGAGAAACCATCCCATCTTGCCAAGTAGACCCGGGAAATTTCCATGGAGGGAGTGATGTGTGTGAAGGATCTTGGAAAATTAATTCTGCTGCCACTGCCAAGGGGGGCAATGGTGGTGTTGATGATCTACTGAGCACCTACTATGTGCCAGACACGGCGTGGGGCACTTTATTTGTATTATGTCGCCTAATAAAAGCTTTGAAGGTGGGTGCTGTCTCCATTTTACACGTGAGAAAACACTGTCACTAACTCAGGTTCATTTAACAAGTAAGTCTTCTGACAGGATACGAACCAGCAGACATGAGGTTAAGAGGGTCTAAGCCCGTGGGAATAGCATGCCCAAACCCCACCACTTATAGTGGAGTCTGGCTGAAACAGTGGACCATGCAAGGAAGGAGAAATGGGAGACAAAGAAGCTAGGTGCTGGACTGCTGGACTTGAATGGTCACACAAGGACTCTGCTAGATTTTAACAAGGCCATGGGAAGCCATTGGGAGGTATGTTTGCATTAGCAAATCTGCCTTGTAGGAAGATCCATAGAACAACCATGAGGAAGCTAGGTAAGAGCTGGGGGAGAGACGGAGCTCTGAGCCAAGGCATTAGCCGCAGTAGCAGAGAGGAGGGTGGGGACGCAGAAAGCACTGTCTAGTTACTGTGTCCAGAATTCTCCCCCTGCATCTCTACCTTAATTGTACTTACCTGATCCTTGTGTGGTCTGCTGTGCGGTGTCTATCCATCCCATCTAACTGAGTGCTGGGAGGACAGCCGGTGCTGTGCTCCCTTCCTCCCGGTCACTGTGCCTCCCGGAGCACTCATAGGAGCTCAATGAGTACAGGGTGAGAGAGTGAGCGAAAAATTCACTGGCCAGAGTTTTCAGTTGAGGCAATTGGAAGAAAGCACGCTGGAGGAAACGATGGTTGAGTGGGGACAGGCTGAATTGGAAATGACGTGCAGAACCACATGCAGCAGAGGGCGAACCGTGCAGGTGGTTTGGGAGAGAAAGATACAAACCTGCCGGTAAAGAATGGAACTAAACCAACAGGCCTAGATGACAGAAGATTTCTAAGGAGACAACAGAGAAAGGGAATTCAGGGAGAAGGAAGGAGAGTGCTTGAAGAACATCCTCATGGATTTTAATTGACATTTGTTTTCAAGACCATAACATCTTATTTTTTTGGGGGGGGGGTGTTTCAAAGTAAAAGCTCACTCTAGGCCAGGCTGACCAGGAATTCACCATGTAGTCTCAGGGTGGCCTCAAACTCTTGGTGATCCTCCTACCTTGGCTTCCCAAGTGCTGGGATTAAAGGTGTGTGTCACCACACCCAGCCATAACATCTTTAATGGCAGCAAATTACTTTTTTTTTGGGGGGGTGCTCATTTTCAAGGACAAACTATTTCCTTTATGTATACATTCTGTAGTTATCTATATTATTTTTTCCGATAATACTTTCTTTTGGGGAAGCTCTGCATTTTAACAGGATGAAAGAAGCCAGCAGAGGAGAGAGGAGAGAGAGAGACCTACCTGAGGAGAATGGAGACAAGAGTGCTTTGTCATAGAATTCAGGAGGAGATTCCAGAAGGCTGAAAAGAGGAGGGGAGTCATTACCAGCATCGGATGCTATTAAGGGAGGGAGGAGGGAGGCTGTGAGAACACTCCTGGTCTGGCATTTAAAGAGGACTCTGGCCCTCTCTGAGCAGAGTCAGAGGGGACCTGAGACAGATCTCTTGTCTCAGGAAGCAGCAAGTGTTGAACAGGAGGCATAGTGAAGACTCCTCTGTCATGACGGAGGGCAGAGATTTGGAGAAGTGGATTCAGGGAAAGAGCTGGAGAAGGGATGAGATCAAGGCGTCCTATGAAAAGCACTCTGAAGATGTAAGGAAAGCTGAAGGCATAAAGGAGTCAAAATAAAAGAAAAACATTCTGAATTGACTTCAGCCAAGAGGAAGGAACTCCCGGGAGCTAGGAGAGGGGAGATTGCAAGAACACACAGTAGCTAGCAACTGTTGTGTGCCAGAAACACCCCACAGATGGCTCCTAAGAGCTTAAGTCAGTTACCATCACTCAGCCAGGAAGAGCCAGGTAGGCCAGACCCCAGAGCTCATGCCCTGCACACACAGCATGGGAGGGAAGCCTTCTACTGACAGACATGGGTCAGGAGTTGGTTGGGCCTTAAGAAATGAAGAATCACTTAGGGTAAACTCAACAAAAAAATAAAAAATAACATCAAAACCAGGCATAGTGGCACGCCTTTAATCCCAGCACTCAGGAAGCAGAGAGGAGGATCATTATGAGTTCAAGGCCAGCCTGAGATGACATAGTGAATTCGAGGTCAGCCTGGGCTAGAGTGAGACCCTACCTCAAGAAAGAAAAAAAAAAAAAAAAAAGGAGGAAGGAAGAGAGAAGAGGAGAGAAAGGGCAAGAGAAGTAAGAATGGGAGAAATGGGAGAAATGAGAGATGGAGGAAGAAGGAAGGACTGAGCTATAGAACCAGGAGGGCGCAGTATAGGTCAGCAACTCAAATGTTGCAGCAGAATCTGGGGGGAAGAGCACAGAGGAACATCTGGTCCCAAGAGGGGTCTCCCCAAAATCAGGCAGCAAGACTGAATGGGGCTGGAGCTAAAGCCCAGGTGTCCTGGCTCCTGATTTGAAACATCTCACATTAGAGTCCTACATCTTCCACCACCACCTGGTAATTCTTTGAGCTCTATGTAAACATTGAGTAGAAATTCCAGAGTTCCTGAAATCACTTAATTTGTCCATTGTTCATTTCCTGTTCTTAGAAATGAAATCTTCTCCCAAGGTCTAAAATCAATGGAAAACATCTTGACAAAGCCAAGCAGCCTTCAAACTCAGATTTCTGCGTCAGGGTGGCTTCTCTTGCCTTCCAAGGAAAGCCTACACCTTTTTTTTTCTTAATGTAGCTACTGTAAATATGTAGTTAGCAATGGAGAACATTGTTTTATGACCTCTCATGACACCCCCCAGGCACCTGGCCAGTGTCCTCTCTTCTCCTTCAAACATCAGTGCAAAAGTAACCCTGGGAGTGGAGAGATGGCTCAGTGGTTAAAGGCACTTCCTTGCAAAGCCTGACTGTTGGTTTGTTTCCTTAGTACCCATGTAAAGGCAGATGAGCAAAGTGGCACATGCAGCTGGAGTTTGTTTGCAGCTGCAAGAGGCCCTAGGGCACCCATTTTCTTTCTCTCTCTCCTTTCAAATAAATAAATAAATACATTGGGGGGAGGGATAACCTTAATGCTACCCCATTTTGCAGGGAGCAAACTGAAGCTTCCTGGGTACCCACTGCCAGTTTAGGATTTTTACCCTGTTGTTTCTGATACCAAAAGTCCCCGGGAATTTTTTTTTCCTACTACATCATAATTTTCTCCACCCAAAACAACCTATTAGGTGGTCGGACCCCGTAGATGACTTCTTGGGTTCCATATTGCATTTTTTAAAACATTTTTAAATTTTTATTTATTTGAGAAAGCGAAAGAGGCAGATAAAGAGAGAGAGGATGGGCACACCAGAGCCTCCAGCCGCCCCACAAACTAACTCCAGACGCATGCGCCACCATGTGCATCTGGCTTACATGGGTCCTGAGAAATTGAACCTGGGTCCTTTGGCTTTGCACGCCAGCACCTTAACCGCTAAGCCATCTCTCCAGCCCCCATATTACAGTTTTTAAAAAGTTTGCTAATGATTTCTCATTTTGAAAGCAATGAGGATACCTTGAACTCAATTTTGTTGCGATATCCAGCCTGGCTTCTCTGCCACCATTTCCCAGGACCCCCTTTTCTTCCTAGAAAGTAATGACGATGTCAAGGCTGTGTGAGATAAAAGGCCTGAGGAGTAGGCCTAGCCTCCGTTGACCATCAAGCCCAGTGCATGTTGGATAACTCATGCATGATTCTGTCACACCCCCAAATAGAAATTTGCAACAGCTTTGTCTGTTCATCAATGAAACTGAATGGCTGAAATAGAAAATCTCCAAGTCACAGCGTTTGAGGTTCAAATTCTTAGAGAATCTGGTGTTAATATCTCCAGGTCCTTTCCCCCCTGTTTTCCCAACACTACCATTGGTAGAGTTCCACTCGTACATATTTGCATATTGAGATTCTCATTAAGATTTTATTTGGAGAAAATCTTCTGAGGGGGGAAAAAATACCGGTAAAAACGATAATAAAAACAAAATCAGTAATTTAGGGAGGAGGATAGGAGGCCTAAAAATTAGCAAAGTGCCTACAAGGACCTTCCTTACTAGATAAAGGCCTTAGTTCCAAGACAATATATCCAATGTCCCCATGTGTAATTCAAAATAGAAATCAATATTAAACTATGAAACAGGGCTGGAGGGATGGCTTAGCGGTTAAGGCATTTGCCTGCAAAGCCAAAGGACCTCGGTTCGATTCCCCAGGACCCATGTAAACCAAATGCACAAGGTGGCACATGTGTCTGGAGTTCATTTTCAGTGGCTGGAGGCCCTGGCATGCCATCCTCTCTCTCTCTCTCTCTCTTTCTCTCTCTCTCTCTCTCTCTCTCTCTCTCTCTCTCTCTCTCTCTCCCTCTCAAATAAATAAATAAAAATATTTAAACTATGAAACACAAAGCATACACATTTGCTTAATAAAAATAACTTGCAGCCAGGCATGGTGGTACACGCCTTTAATCCCAGCGCTCAGGCAGGCCACCCTGAGACTATATAGTTAATTCCAGGTCAGTCCGGGCTAGAGTGAAACCCTACCTCAAAAAAAAAAAAATTATTATTATTTGCAAAGTCTGAGGCTTCTCATCCGCGCTGAGCCCATGTTTTTTTCATGAGCATCTGATTGGCTGGGACCACTTGCGCATGCTCAGGCATTCTGTGGGTTGAGCCAATGGCTTCTCTGTATTCTCTGTGGCAGCCCTGCTATTTAGCAACTGGAAACTTAGGGAGGTAAAGTGACTTGCTGAGGGTCAGAGGGCATTAAAACTCAGATCTTCCTGACCCCAAATTCAAGTCTCTGATTCATATCTACTTGAAACACATTAGAACAGTATTTTCTAAATAAAAGCCTTAAAGTAGAAACCAGAAATTCTTTGGCAACCTATATGTGCTTGGCCCACAGTCCATGTTCGGTTAATAGCCCTCTTCCACCTGTCTCTTCCTACCAGGGACATTGTGTCTTGGCTTCAGGCTGGCGGCGATCTGTCTGAACCACTGTGGCTGCCTAGATCTTTCCATCTGACTCCCAAATCCTCTTCGCAGGTGGGCACATCTTCCCGAACCAGACCATCCAGGGCATACTCACCAAAGCCTGCAGAATGGACTTCGTCATGAAGCAAGCCCTCGGAGGTGAGCCCAGCTTCCTTTCCCGCACAACCCTGATCCGGGCGGGCCCTGACACAGGTTGAGGGCGTCTCTTCCCAAACCTATTCCCCCAGCTGACCCTGCCCGCCCCCCTCCACTGCATCCCCATAGGGGCCACCAAGGACATGGGGAAGATGCTAGGGGGAGAGGAGGAGAAGGACCCAGATGCACAGAAGAAGGAGGAAGAACGACAGGAGGCCCTGAGGCAGCAGGAGGAGGAGCGCAAGGCGAAGCACGCGCGCATGGAGGCTGAGCGCGAGAAGGTCCGGCAGCAGATCCGAGACAAGGTCAGCGTCCCACGATCATTCTCCGAGGCCCCAACCTTAGTGTTCTTTGAATCGCAGTACTCAGACCCAAGTTCTCTCTGAGCCCCATGTTTCTCATCCGAGGGAAAAAAAAAAAAAAAAAGAGTCATCCTAGCCGGGTGTGGCGCACGCCTTTAATCCCAGCACTCCGGAGGCAGAAGTAAGAGGATTGCCGTGAGTTCGAGGCCATCCTGATACTCCATAGTGAATTCCAGGTCAGCCTGGGCTAGAGTGCGACCCTACCTCAAAAAAAAAAAAAAAAAGGATCCTAGGGACACCCTCGTCAAAGGATCTCATGGCCATTAAATAAGAGCATGCACATAGGAAGTGGTACAAATCCCAAGGCTTTCTTACCCAAGTCCCTAGGATCAGATACGCATAGAATTCAGAATTTGTAGACATTAGAGAAAAACCCGACGTCTGGTAGCACCACGCAACAAACCAAGTGCTCTTCCTTTGGTTGGAGCTAGGTATGTCACCAGAGGGTACCTCCAACCATATGGGAAAACATTCAGGGGGTCAGATCTTTTGGGATTTCAAATGAACAAGAAGGTATTTGGGGCAGGTGTGAATTTCAAAGGAAACTGGAGCATAGTCTCTCTCTCTCTCTTGTTAATCACTTATTGAGATTCAGGCCCAGTTCTACAGGGAAAGCACCCTTAACCCCACTTCACTGGTAAGGAGGTTGAGATTTAAAAATGCTCACGAGCTATGTGAATGAGCTGGAAGGCAAGTCCCTCCTTGCTCCCCGCTCCACCTCATATCCCTGTCTGCCTCTGTCTTCCCCAGTATGGACTGAAGAAGAAAGAGGAGAAGGAGGCGGAGGAGAAGGCAGCCCTTGAACAGCCCTGCGAGGGAAGCCTGACCCGACCCAAGAAGGCCATTCCTGCAGGCTGTGGGGATGAGGAGGAAGAGGAAGAGGAGAGCATCCTGGACACGGTGCTCAAATACCTGCCCGGGCCACTGCAGGACATGTTCAAGAAGTAACCAGCCCCAGCCCCAGCCCCATGTTACAATTTTTTTTTTTGTTTTTTATTTTTTTTTTTTATTTTTTATTTATTTTTTGGTGGTGGTGTCATTCTTTTCTTCTTACTCAGTTCAGTCTCAATTCTGAAGGAGAAAACCTCAGTTGGCCTCTGCCCCTCTTCCCTAGCCTCCCTTCTGCCCTCCTTCATCCCAGGGTATCCAGTCCTGCCCCATTCCCAAGTAGCTTGAAAAAGGGAAGATAGCTTTATTCCAGGGAGGGCATTGAACCCAGGGCCAAAGGTACTGGGGGCCCCTCCAGAAGCCCGAGTTCCAGGTTAGTGTGGTAACCCCCATACATTCCTCCATGTTCCCACTGCCGGGAGGACCACTGTCCCCAGCCAGCCAAAGTAACGGTACATTCCAGCCTTGCCCAGTATGCTGACCTGTAGCCTCTGATCCCCCTGCGGGGATACCAGGCAGGGCAGAGGCATTGAGTGGCCCAGGCTCTGAGGAACAGAGTCAAGGTAAGCCTGTCCCATGAGGTCCTAGCCTGAGGGCCTCTAGTTCCGGCCAGGCTTAGTCTGGGCAGGAGGCTGGGGGTTCTCCTCGTCCCTCTTCCTGGACACAACCTGCCCAGGAGCACACCCTTCCCTAAACCCCACCCAGAGAAACATGGTCCCTGCCAAGCAGGTTTCTCCAAATGGATCCTCTTTTGGACTTTAGCCCATCTGTGGAGGAGCCCAAGGCAGGGCAGCCCCTTTTTCTCCCTTGCCTGACTTTGGTCCTGGGACCCCACTGCCAGGCTAGGCCCCCAGATTGCCCAGCCAAGGGGCTGCCCAGAACTCCCCCTGCCCCCAGAAAACACTTGGAGCCATTGGGTAGTAATGGTCTGTGCCATGGGATTCCCCCTATTGGTGCAGCCGAACTGCCCCCATTCCTATCCGCCCTTCCTCCCTACCCGTGCCCTGTCCTGTCCATGTGCTTCCAAGGCCCCGTGGTCCCCAGGGGGACCCTTCCTGGCCAAATCCCCAAACTAATGGGGGGGAAGCTAATTCCCACTCGACAGAAGGCATCTGTCCATCCATCCCACTGGCCAAGAACAAACTCTCCATGTGATATATGGGACTGGCATTTGTCCCTACATACGCCCAGATTGTCACGATTTCTTGTTCTGTCGGTTGTGACACAATGGGTTGGGGCAGAGGAGGAAGAGCAAATGGGAGAAAAAAGTGTGAGTCCACACGTACTTGATAGTGAGTGGCAGAGTGCACCATGAATTGTATGTCCAGGGATTTCAAGCATGTGCGTATGGTGAGACTGTCATGTCTTGAGATGATGTATGTATCATCTAATCTCTGCATTAGAGATTGTAAATATGAGTTACCGTCTGTGTGTGTGTGTGTGTGTGTGTGTGTGTGTGTGCGCGCACGCACGTGCGCTTGTTTGTTGTGGGATATGTGAGTTGTAGTTATGTCCTAAGTGTGTACTGGCCATTTCGTGTGTTTAAAGATTGCATGTGTTAACCTAAATATGCATGTGTTTTCAAATTGGCATGTGTGTTAGTAGTGACGGTTT
Organism: Dipus sagitta; assembly: GCA_036346955.1. Classification (NCBI taxonomy): domain Eukaryota; kingdom Metazoa; phylum Chordata; class Mammalia; order Rodentia; family Dipodidae; genus Dipus; species Dipus sagitta. Next base: position 41,074,637 of record CM070777.1, on the reverse strand, counting down.
CCTGTTAGATGTTGAAATGTGTGTGCTAAGACTGGCGTTTACATATGTGAGTCAAAACAGGCAGGTGTGTGTACAGATGTGTGCTTGGAGAAAAAGAACAAGGGTAAGATGCCCCCTCCCAGCCCTGAGACCATTGGTCACATCTGGCTCCATCTAATAGGAGACCTTGTCCTTGGCCTAAAGTTCTCCCACCCTTGGGGGTTTCCTACCTGAGGTCCTCAGAGTTCCACTGGGATAGACCCAGGCAGTGCCCCAGGAAGCCATGCTGGCCCCCCACTAGGGCCTATTCCAAAAGCAGGGGCCAGGAAGGGGGCGACTTGCCTGCCTCTGAAGCCCCTGTCCCACTGGCCCCAATTTGCATTCTGCAGGTTTTCCATTTTAGTGGATTTATGCTTTTATTTCAGAGAGACGTGTGTCTTCTCTGTCCGTTTCTAATAGTTAAAGCCATATCAGTTAGACTGCAATACTTTCAAGATGAGACAAAACAATCCATATGTTTAGGGAACTAGAAAAGTCCCCTGGTGTGTCCCTTCTCTGAGGAGCAGGGCCTTGGCAGCTCCAGCTCCCTGGACTTCCCCCTCCCACTCCCCATCTCTCCCTTTGTGCCCCTGTGTTGCTGCCCCCCCCAGGGGGCCAGTGTCTGTGTCTGTCTGTGATGGGGAGCAACCTGCACCTCTATTGTCTGCTTGTCTATGTCTTTAATCCTGGGCAGGATGGTCATTCTCCAGAGCCTTGGGGTCCTGGATCAAGGACAGGCAAGGACTAGTCCAGGGGCCCCAGACCTCCCTAGATCCTGAGTATAAATCCCACTTGGACACAGGAGTGAATACCAGTGTTGAGAGAAGACTTGTCCTTAACAGGGATTCTTAGATCCCAAAAGTGATCCCAGAGTGCCAGGTGGGCGGTAGATATGAAGACCCAGGGAGCTACAGATGAGCAAGGTAACCTAGCCATACAAGATTTACCAGGTGATCTTGGGATCCCAGACCCTTCAGGTGGTGTTCTTGGTGGTCTCCAGGGCCCCCTCTGGAGCCCCAGAGTGGCCTAAGGGCTTTTCAGCTCCACCCAGTGCCCTCCAGGCTGGGCTGGCTTAGTCTGGGTGCACCTCCCAGTGCCCTCTCTTCTGCTGCCAGGCAGCAGGACTTGAGGTCTCTCTGGAATAGGGGCAAGAGGGAGAATTTCCACCTGGCACATACCTGGCTCCACCCACTACAAAGTTTGGGGGGGGGCCAAGTTCTGATACAGACCTGACTATGGGGAGAAGCCAGTGGGGTGACCCTAAAAGAATGTGTATGTGCAGCACAATTATGGGGGTGGGGAAGGGCAAAACACAAGTGGGACGCTCTAACAGAGGAAGGGATGGTCACATGATGTCCGTGTGGCAGGAGGAGTGTGGGGCCCACGCTGGACGAAAGGATGTCACACTTGCCACACAGAAATAGGACAATGTTCTATAACAAATTAAGGAAAGGAAAGACAGCAGAATTTATTCATATTCCCCCCCCCGACTCTCACATACACAACGGGGTGGGGGGGATAATTTGTAGGTGACTAAAGAAGAGATAAGGTACAAGGGAACATGTGCCACCTTCCTGGGCATGTGTGTTTTGGGGGAATGTCACCAGACCCCTGACACCTGAGATTCACCACCAGGGTGAGTGCAAGGGGCTCCTCTGGGTCTCCTTATGCTGGCTCCCGACAGTGGTACAGGATTTCCAAAGGGAAATCCACTCCAGGTCCGAAGCACTGGGAGGTGTTTCCACAGCCCCAGAGGCTCATATCATGTACCTTCAGCGGAAGTGAAAGGTCTGGAGACCACCCAGGGAGCACGAGAGAAAGAGAAAGTGCGAGAGTGAGAAAGAAACAGAAATTGTGCAGCCCAGGGCCCCTCAGAAGTAGACAGGGGGTGGGCAAATGAGCCAGCCCAAAAGGCTTGTGGATAGAGTAAAATGAAGGGTTTCCCAGCCCTAGGAGGGCCTAGCACCCATCTGGAAAGATTGCCTACTCACAGCCCCACGGTCCCATCATTCTAGGGTTCCACAGTCTCTGACTGCACAGGGAGACTAGGGAGCACATTGGCCCCCATAGTGGATGTCTCCCAGAGGGGATGCCTCCCAGGTCTGAGGATATGCCCCTCAAAAAACATTCCCTGCTCCAGTCCTTACTCTGTTTGTCCTGCTCTTCTCACTGGGGAAAGAATGAGGGTGTTCCTGCTGACCCTGGGGTGGGGCTGGGGACTCTTTCCTCTGAGGCCCAGGTAGGATAGACCATCCTGCTCATGTTGGGAAACACCTTGCCCACATTTGTGCTGTGTTCTTGTTGCTCTGCTCCCTTGAAATGTGTCAGTATCTGGGGGGGAGGGGAGGGTACTCCCCCACACTCCCTTGAACCTGACCAAAAGCCATGGCCATTTCTCCCCCCTTTGTATGATGCAAATGCTAACATGTACAAAACCAACCATGACAACAAAGGAAAGAACCTTGTACAGCAGCTTTCCTTCTGTCTGCCCTCCTCTGTCCATCAGCGCCACCAGGGTTAACAAGAGGGGGGACAGTGCTCACAGCTCAAGAGATCCCAGGATAGGCTGGGCATGGTGTCACATGCCTTTAATCCCAGCACTTGGGAGGCAGAGGTAGGAGGATCGCAGTGAGTTTGAGGCCACCCTGAGACTACATAGTGAGTTTCAGGTCAGCCTGGACTAGAGTGAGACCCTACCTTGAAAAAAAAAAAAAAGGAGAGAGAGAGAGAGAGCAAGTGAGCCCAGGATAACTTCAGTCTTTCCCCCATCTTCTGACCAGACAGCTATAGAAATGGCTTTAGAAATCAATGGAAGCCAAATTCTGGGCTGTCCCAGCATTCCAGGATCATGCTACCTCCCAAGGCCACCTCTACTATCCTAGAGGCTGGGCTGGGCTGGCATCTCTGACTGCCCTTCCCTCCCAGCACCTCAGGATGTGGCATCTTCAGAATACCTTAGGTCACATGGGTGGGAAAATGTCCATTAGCTGTTCATTCCATGAACGTGGAGTATCTACTCTTTACCAGGCCACTTGCATGTGTCTGGGACACACAGAGAGGACAATATTTAGCATTCCTCTTGGACACAGGCACTTCCCAGACCTTGTGGAAGAGTCAGGACCAGATGACAGCAGCCCCCCCTCATATGCACCCCACTCTTCCATCTTCTCACCACTACATGCTGTGCCTGAAATGAAGTCCCTTTTCTTTCTGGCTCCTTGGTTTTTCCCATTGCCAAGTACCAGTTACTCCTGACATACCAGTCTACCCCTTTCCTTATACCCATTCTACCCCTGCCACCCCATCTAAATCCAAACTTCATGTCACTGACCTATAGGAGGACATCTACCTGGAGGATAGAATTCAGATGGTTAAAACTGTCCTATGTGATACAAACCCTGCTAAGTCAGACCCACACCCACCCTGACGCTCCAAGAGCCCCCTAGTCCCCACATACAAGTGGGGACACATTTGTCATGTTTTTACCTCTTTCCCCTCTGCCTGGCATGAATGGTATCCTTCCCCTCCTTGGCATAATTCTTGTCTCAATATCAAGTTCAAATGTCTGTGAAACCCACTGATAGAGCCTCCTGTCCTCTGACCACAGCCAAATATGTCACTGTACCCACACAACCCAAAGCATCACAGCTTCGAATTGCGACAAAAGCACTCGGTGTTCAGCCAAACTCTGTCACTCAGAAGAGTGATCTCAAGCAAGCCACTTAGCTCCTCTGAGTGCTTGCTCACAAGTAGAATGGAACGATGATAATTGCTCTGACCCCACACTTGTGAGGAGTAAAAAGGAGCCCACATAGGCTCTCCTATCACTCTATGAACAGCACAGTCTAAATGCTGCTGAAGCCAGGTCACTGTATATGTCTCTCTACCTAACTGAAAGCGCTGTAGGGTAAAACACAGTGATTGTCTCTCAGTTTCTGTGATCAGGACCCTGGCCACAAACATGTCTGGGTTCTCTGGCTCAGGGTCTTCATGAGGCTTCAGGCAAGGGACAAGCTAGGGCTGGGGTCTCATCAGAAGAAGGCTTCGCTGGGCAAGCATGGCTTCCAAGCTCTTGTGGTTGCTGGTTACAGTTTTTATTGGGCTCCTTGCTGGATGTTGTTTGGAGACTGTCCTCTGCTCCTTGCCATGTGACCCCCCTGAAGGGGTCCACATGGCACGGTCCGCACTGAAGTGTACACATCAAGTCTTCTAGCAAAATGGAAGCCATGTTATATGACCTAGTCATGAAGGGATATCACATCACCCGTGTCATGATCTACTGTTCAAAAGCAAGTCACAGGTCTTGCCCAAACTGACAGAGAAGGGATTATACCAGGGTGGGAATACCAGGATGGGGAACCACTGAAAGTTCCAGAAGAGTTCAGAGACTGAGCCCAAAGTCTGCCTTCCTTAAAAGAGTTGGACTGGAGGAATGGCTCAGCAGTTAAGGTGCTTGTCCTACCATGCCCATTCTCTCTCTCTCTCTCTCTCACTCTCTCACTTTCTCACTCTCCTCTCTCTATCTGTCTCTCTCATAAAATAAATAAAACAAATTGTTTTTAAAAAGTGCCAGAGCTGGGCATGGTGGCACACACCTTTAATCCCAGCACTCGGGAGACAGAGGTAGGAGGATCACCATGAGTTCAAGGCCAGCCTGAGACTCCATAGTCAATTCCAGGTCAGCCTGAGCTAGAGTGAGACCCTACCTCAGAAAAACAAACAAACAAACAAGGTGTGAGAGTTGAGCCACAGAGGGGCCAGAGCCCCAAGCCTCTGCAGCCACAGGGCGGTGCCAGGAGGCACACTAAGCCAGCACAGGGACAGCGGCCCGTGCTCTCTACTGCCCCCCCCCCCGGGGCTTCTGCAAGACCAAGGTCAGCTCCAGAAACATGGGCTTCACTCTGAGGGCTTTCAAGGCTGAATACTGGAGAGACAGAGTGCAAGGACTTTGGGGTTTCCTGGAAGTCCACCTGTGTGTCCTGTCGGTCACTCAGTACCCAGCCCCCCCTAAAAAACAACCTAGCTCCGATGCCCAGCCGCTTCTCCCATCTCTCTTTCCACTTGGTGGATCCCAACATACCTGAGCCCTGTTGGGTAAACACCAGCATCCTCTTGGGGGTTTTTTATATGTATTTTATTATTTATTTATTTGAGAGAGAGAGAGCTCCAGGGTCTCTAACCACTGCAATTAATTCCAGACATACACGCCACCTTGTGCATCTGGCTTATATAGGTCTTGGAGAATTGAACCTGGGTCCTTTGGCCTTGCAGGCAAGCACCTTAACCACTAAGCCATCTCTTCAGCCCTCCTCTTGATTGTTTGTTTTTTTTAATCCCAAAGTCATTCTCCTAAGGATCTTAATCCTCACAGTTAAGTTTCTGCCACATGCTTCGGATTATACTAGACACCAAGAACACCAATCACAAAATACCCTCCATCTAGGAACGTCCTTGGGAAGGAGGAGACAGACCAATGGCCCGCCGCGGCACGTGAGTCAGACAGCTGGCACTGGAGGAGACAACTCGAGAGGGGCATCTGAAATGAGGAGGAGTCAGCAGGCACCAGTGAGGGAGGAGGATGCTCCAGGCTCTGGGGCTGGCATGAGCAAAGTCACAAGGTGGGGGGAGGGTAGTTCAATCCAGGAAGTGTAAGTGGGTCTTTGAGAGGTGTCTGCAGGCACTTGCTGGGATCTTGGTGGGGAGCTAGTCTACAGACAGACAGCAAATGGGGTGCCAGGCAGTGGGACTTGGGAGTCACTGGAGGGTACTGAGCAAAGGTACAGAATGAGAAATACTTCTGAGGATTAGGGAGACCACCTCAGCAAAGTTAAAGGCACTTGCTTGCAAGCCTGCTCACCTGAGTTCAATTCCCTGGCACCCACTTAAAGATGGACACAAAGTGGCACATGCAGCTATAATCCCAATGTGCCTACGGCAGTGGGAGGCAGAGCTAGGAGAATCCAGAAGCTCACAGGCCAGCTAGACTGGCGCACACACAGTAGCAAAACCAGGGGAGACCCTGCCCCAAGCAAGGCGGAAGGACAGGACAGACACATCTAAGCTGTCTTCAGACCTTGTCACAGTCAGCTTCAGTTGCTGGGATGAACTTCCAAAGCAGGCACAAGGGATGGGAGGAATGGCGTTTATTTGAAGCTCACAGATGCAGGGGAAGTTCCATCACGACAGAAGAAGAGGGCCCCCTGTCACAGGTCCACGCAGAGAGAAATACCACCAGCAGCACCATAAGCAAGCACATAGCAGGAACCCCATAATAGCAGAACTCCAGCACTCTGCATGTCTTTTGTCTGGAAACAGATCAGCCCACAAACACACCTTAGGGCTGGACCCTAGGATCCGCACATAGTAACACCTCCTGCAGCCAGGCAGCTGGAGATCTAAGTCACAAGCTTGAATAAAACTTCCACAGACCTCCACACATGCACCATGATATGGCACGCACAAACACACACATGCACAATATCAATATCACTTAGGCTGTGAGGAGGATGGATTGAGAGTAAAAGACAAGAAGCTCAGAGGCCAGGGGGGCGATGGTGCCACAGCAAGGCTGAAGTTGATATGGCCTGACCTTTGGTAATGCTGAAAGAATGGAATGAAGTTGCAAGACTGGAAGGATACAGAGCAAGGCGGACTGGCAGGACTGGATGTGAGGAGCACCGAGGAGAGAAGGGTCCCATATCTGTGTCTCTGCCTTGGATGGTAGCACTGTCTAGTACTTGGAACATGAGTGGAGATCAGGTTTGGAGGAATATCGTGAGTCTGGAGATTCTAGGTCTGGGGCACTTAGGTAACCTGGGCTCCACACTGTCCCCCTGCAGATGCATAAACAGAACTTTGCATGGGCTAGCCCCCAGATAGATCAAGGTCTTGACACCTAGCTTCACCACAGGACCAGAGCATCTGGAAGTCAAGGAGCCTGGAGTGAGAAGTGGCTTTCAGATCAACTCCATCCTCCCCTGCATCCAGGAATCACTCTGTGCCATCCTTGGTGGGGGGCAAGGGGTGCACTCCTGCTTCTACTCCCCTCCCCATGGTGTCTGGGATCTCACCCTACTCAGAAAGCTCCTTGCTTTCTCGGAATACTGCCAGGAGGCAGAGGGTTAATGAAACCTTCAGAATCTCCCTAATTGACTGCAAAGTCCTGCTTCCAGGCTACTTGCTTAGCACTTGTAATTAATTGAGGTTTCTTGCCTGAGGGAAATCATCTGAGAGATGGCTCTATACCCCCCCCCCCAAGGCAATGTTTTTCTCAGCTGGGATCCTCCAGCTACAGCATGGATGCAGATGTCAGCCAGTCCTTTGTGTGACTGGGCAGGGCACTTCTCAACTCCAAGTGTGGAGCTGGCAAGTGGTTGCAGCTCAATAGTTGGCATCAGTGCTGGCATCACAATCTCCTTAGTCTCTAGCCCAGGGCATCCAACCTATCCTGAGAAAGGTGCCGGGGTCTTCAGCTTGTGGCCACACCCGCTCCCGAATGCTCTCACTGTGAGAGACAATCAGCATGACCCCATCTGTGCAAGAGTCATGTTAATCCACATAAGGTGGGGAGAAAATGGGCAAAGGAGCCCCCAACACACTCACTGAGCACTTTCTGTATGCCATATCCAAGAGCTACTGGCTTTGACGGCACTGCCTCCCCTTACCCTGACGGAACCTGTGAGTTCAGTGTTATGGACACATTACCCATGAGAAAAGTAAGGCTGCGAGGGCTGGAGAGATGGCTTAGCAGTTAAGGCGCTTGCCTGCGAAGCCTAAGGACCAGGTTCAACTCTCCAGATCCCAAGTAAGCCAGACACACAAAGGTGAGGCAAGCACAAGGTCACTCATGCCCACTAGGTGGCACAAGTGTCCGGAGTTCAATTGCAGTGACTGAGGTTCTAGTATGCCAATTCTTTCTCCTCTCTCTCTCTCTCTCTCTCTCTCTCTCTCTGTGTGTGTGTGTGTGTGTGTGTGTGTGTGTGTGTCTATCTTGCTCACTCTCTCTAAAAATTTTTATAAATAAAATAAAATAAAGAAAAGTAAGGCTTGTAAGTTGTTGTATGCTTTTTCCTAGAGAGGTGTGAACAAACATCTATTTACCTCAGATAGGGCACCAAAAAACAGGCCAAAAGAGCCATTCCACTCACGTCTAACACATGAAACAATGAGCTTACTGGGGCTACTTACAGGAGCATGAGTGAGGGGTTACTTAATAAGAGAATAGATGGCTCTCAGCCGGAGGCATTGCCAAAAAGCTCTCCCCTCCCTGCATAGGTGACGACTCACAAAAGCTGCATTCAGGCTGGAGAGATGGCTCAATGGTTAAGGCACTTGCCTACAAAGCCTAACAATCCAGGTTCAATCCCATAGTACCCATGTAAAGCTAAATGCACAAATTGGTGCCTCTCTCTCTCTTTCTCTCTCTCTCTCTCTGTGTCTCTCTCACACACAAATAAGTGAAAATATTTTTTTCAGAGTTGCATCCGTGAAGTTCCCTGCGCAACCTTCAGGCACCTCCGCAGAAGAGTCTTCTTTCTCCCAGCAATTTCTTACTGCTGGAGTCACCTTGGAGAGGGGGCCTCATGAGTATTGTATGCTTCACGAACTTCCTAGTAGGCTTTGTGAGGAAATAGCGATACAAAAAGTAGATGCATGGCTTTGAACTCAGAAAAAAAAAGTATAATAATATCTAGCCTGACCCTCCCCCACACATGCCAAGGTCATGAATGAAATAAAATAATATCTATATGTTCTCTACCATAGTGTCTGACACTGGACTGGCAGGTACTTAACAATTAACAGCCACCAGCCAAGTATGGTGGGTGCACACCTTTAATCCTAGCACTAAGGAGGAGGAGGAGGTAGGAGGATTGCCGTGAGTTCGAGGCCAGCCTGAGACTACATAGTGAATTCCAGATCAGCCTGGGCTAGAATGAGACCCTACCTCAAAAAAAGCAAATAAATAAATAACAGACATTACTAACAAATGCTTCCTTTATTACTATGGCAAGACTACTAAGGAAAAATACGAAAAGGAAGAGAGGAGATAGAGAAGAAACGAACATGGATAAGAATTATTTTTAAAATCCTCTAGTCATCCAGATAGTAAATTGGGAGACCTGAACATGAAACCCAACCTGTCTCTTACCTTTTGGCATAACACAACACAAGAGAAGAGATAAAGGCCGCCGGGGAGTTAAGGGACAGAAGGGAATAACTGTCTCCTTTAAAATCTCTCTTGTGGACTCCACATACTTGGGCTGCAATATAACTAAGAAATCCTGCTGGAAGTGAGCTGATAACCTCCTCCATATAGACCAGCTGACAGAAAGCTGGAAGAAGCCATTCTGCATGCAGTTCATTGGGAGAGAGAGAAATCACCAGTGAAGATACTTAACAGTGGACACTGCAAGCCTTATATTTGGCCAGCCAGGCCAAATGAGCCAATGGCGCCAATAGTGGCATGTCTGGTCATGGTGGAAACCAACTGCCCTCTAATTGGACTGAGGCCTGCTCCATGGGAGGGAATACATCCCTGATACTGAAAACTTAAAACAGGGCCCTAAACTTAAACAGATGTGTCATGAACCCTAGGGGTATAACGTCCACTGCTGTCTGGCTAAATGTATATACTATGCTCATCAAACTGCCAGTAAGTACTTCTCTTAATGTTCATATCCTTATATTAATGCTATTCTCACTTTGGGTAGATAATCTTCTCTTTTCAGATGGCAATGACCTTGGGATGACTCAGAAGGCATCATGGTGCTGGAAAGAAGTGACCTGGAGTGCTCAGCACTGAAACATCTCTATCACACCTTCCAAGGCTCAGGGTCTATTGCGGAAGAGGTGGCGGAAAGAATGTAAGAGCCAAAGGAAGGGTAGGACTCCTTACAACGTGCTCCTCCCAGACACAAAATGGCCTGACCTCACAGTGCCTGACACTACCTACACAAGACCATCATAATAGGGGGAAAAGATCATGACATCAAAATAAAAGAGAGACTGATTGAGAGGGGGAGGGGATATGATGGAGAATGGAGTATCAAAGGGGAAAGTGGGGGGAGGGAGGGCATTACTATGGGATATTGTTTACAATCATGGAAGTTATTAATAAAAAAATTAAAAAGAGGAAAAAAATCTCTCTTGTGGGGGATGGGGAAATGGCTCAGCATCTTGCTTGCAAAGCCTGTCAGCCTTTTGGGAGCTGGAAAGATGGCTCAGCACTTAAGGTGCTTGCCTGCAAAGCATAATGACCCAGGTTCAATTCCCCAGGACCCACATAAACTTAGATGCACAAAGTAGTGCATGCATCTGGAGTTCATTTGCAGTGGCTAGAGGCCCTAGTCTGCCCATCCTCTCTGTCTCTCTTCTCTCTATCTCTCACTGCTTGCAAATAAATAAATAAAAATATTTTTTGAAAAGAGAATCTCTTTTAGATCTCCAGCTCAAAAGAGATAGCAATGTGGCCAGGAACTCTGGGACAGCTGTGCTGGAAATCAACATTGGGGTCTGTCATGAAGTGGTCATCACAAAGGCAGCCTAGGCTGTGGTCTCTGCTGAAGGTTTCCTGGCCAAATGTCACATCCCTGAAGTCACTTTTTTTTTCCTATTTTATTTTTATTCATTTATTTGAGAGAGAGAGAGAGAATGGGTGCGCCAGGGCCTCCAGCCACTGCAAACGAACTCCAGATGTGTGCAACCCCTTGTGCATCTGGCTTACATGAGTCCTGGGAAATCAAATCTGAGTCCTTTGGCTTTGCAGACAAGCATCTTAACCACTAAGCCCTTCATCTTACTTCTCAATGCCTCCCCCCCCCAAAAAAAGGAATAAGCCCTATAATGCCCTAGTAGTACAATAAATGTACAAAAATGCCTAGCCCGTAGCAAGTTCTCAATAACTGATAACTAAGACTATGCAATACGACCACTCTATGCCAGGGTGATAGTTCATGCCTGTAATCCCAGCACTCAGGAAACTGAGGCAGGAGGAGTGTGAGTTCAAGGCCAGCTGGGGCTACATAGCAAGACACTATCTCCAGCAGAGCATTAATATCATGGATATAGATCAATGGAAATTATACCTCTAAACTTGGACAGCAATCCCTGAAAGCTCCTCTTCTACCCAGAGAGACTTCTGGGCTCTTGGATACCAAAGCTGGCCCTCAGCTCCTGCCTGCTACCTCCTTCCATAGGCCTAAATGAGCCTTGCCTTGGTTCTGACAGCCACAGGTTCCCTGTCTGCCAGCTCTAATCAGCAGCTCCAACCAAGACCTCAAATTGATTTGCCATCACTTAGCCGGGAAGCAAGAGTTCTTCTTGACTTACAGCCAAAATCCATTCTGTGATAGCAAAGGAATTACCTCCGTGGTGGATGTCCAGAAAAGTCTCCATACGATCACCCAGAACCCAAGGCCCACTGCGGCTCCATCTCAAGCTCTACTTCCTCCGTATGTGGTAGGAGTGGGCTGCCTGCCCTACACATCCTCCCATGGGAGCATGCACCCACCTATACTTTACCTGTCCAGACACAGTGATTGGCAAGCTTTGCAATACAATGTAGTTAGCCTGGGGAAGTCTTTAAAAAAAAAAAAAAACTGCTGATGCCTGGCTCCCACCTCACCTCCAACCATTCTGGTTCAATTGGTATGAGGTGTAGCCTGGGCTCTGGGATTTTTTAAGAGCTCTCCAGATGGTTCTAATAGGCAGCAAAGTTGAACTACTATTCCATGCATACAGTACTAGCTACCGCTAAATGTATGCACCTCTGTATTATTCAGTGACTTCCCATGATTTATTAAATACCTATAAGGTGCCAAGCACCATTTTAGGAGCTGAAGGTGCCACAGAGAACAAAGTCATTGCCTACATGGAGTTCACATTCCAGTCAAAGGAGGCAAATGAGAAGCAAAGAAGGAGACTGGGGGAATGGCCCAGCGGTTAAAGGCACCTGCTTGCAGATCCTACTGGCCCAGATTCAATGCCCTAGAAACTCACATAAAGTCAGACCAGCATTTATTTGTAGTGACAAGAGATCCTGGCTTGCCCTCCACATACAAATGAATAGATAGATAGATAGATAGATAGATAGATAGATAGATAGATGATAATTTTTTTAATTTAAAGAATTGTATTTATTTATTTTTAGAGAGGGGCTGGAGAGATGGCTTAGAGGTTAAGGCACTTGCATTCAAAGCCAAAGGACCTTGGTTCAACTCCCCAGGACACACGTAAGCCAGATGCACAAGGGGGCGCATATATCTGGAGTTCATTTGCAGTGGCTGGAGGCCCTGGTGTGCCCATTCTCTCTCTTCCTCTCTCTCTCTCTCAAATAAATAATTAAAATATATTCATTTGAGAGAGAGAGAGAGGCAGATAGAGGGAGAGAGAATGGGTGCCAGAGCCTTCAGCTGTAGCAAATGAACTCCAGACACATGCGCCACCTTGTGCATCTGGCTTACATGGGTCCTGGGGAATTGAACCTGGGTCCTTTGGCTTTGCAGGCAAATGCCTTAACTGCTAAGCCATCTCTCCAGCCCTAACTTTTAAAAAGAAACAAAAGAACAAATGCATAAGATGTCAAATGGTAGTAACTACTTGATAAGTCCCAGGTGACCTAAACTATTTCTGTGTGGCATCTGAGTCACCCACAGACCTGTTCTGTCTATTGCTAACCAATTTCTAACTCTCTAAACCCAAATCCAGACTGAGTCTTGAACACAGCCATACACTGTCCCCCAACTCATATACTACTCCCAGCAAGGACCACATGCTAAGCTTTGACATCGAGAACAGGGTGAGACTTAGCTCCTGTGGTAGACAGAGCCCCCAGGTCAACTTATCCCACCACCTTTCTCTCAGGCTGAAAATTCTCCTAGGAACCCAGGGCTTACCTCCCACAGCATCACTTACAGAACACAAACCTTCTCTAGAGCCTGGCTAGCTCTGCCTCAGATTCTAAACATCACTCTCCTCCCCACAACACTCCCTACTGAGAAGCTACTGGGAGAAGAAAAAAAAAAAAAATAAGTCACTGGGTTTTCTAAGGACTTTACTACTACTGTCTATAGACACAAGAAAACAGATGGGTTACACAGATGGGGAAGACTCCAAGTGCAAGATTGAAGGTCCCTTAGAAAGTATCCCATCCCACCCCCTCCTTTTACAAAAAAGACCCAGAGAAGCTAATAAACAACTTTCTCAGTGTCACACAGCAAAACAGCAGCAGGGCTAGACACATTGCCGGGTCTCCCCTGAGTCCCATGCTCCGTAGGATAGAGTGGGAACATCACCCATCTGGTGATAGTAACCAGAATCTCCTTTAGAAACCCACATTTTCCTACTGTTTATCTACGGACTAGATAAATCCAGCCAGCCTGAAAGTGGTTGAGAAGAAGCAAGGCAACATGGTGAGATTTACGAAGACTAGAAGTTCCTCTTCCCCGGTGCACTCGAACCTGGGGACTGTGAAATGGGAGTGACTGCTGCCGTGTTGACATCTTCGGTGACCCGAGGATGAAGCCATTCTGAGATAAACACTGTGAAATGGGGAGAAACAGAATTTTTGAAATGAAAGGAGAATCATCTGAACCTCAACTAACCCATTCCTGGAGGAATTTTTATTTTATTTTAGTTTGGGGTTTCCAAGGTAGGGTCTCACTCTAGCCCAGGCTGACCTGGAGTTCACTTTGTAGTCTCAGGTGGAATTCACTAGTCTCAGGATGGCCTCAAACTCACGATTATCCTTCTACCTAGGCCTCCTGAGTGCTGAGATTAAAGGCGTGAGCCACCATGTCCAGCCAGAACTTTCACTTATGGTGCTTTTATTCCATGAGTTAATGAGTTCTTCTTGAACAGTGGTCTGCCCTTATCCACAGGGGATATGTTCCGAGACCCTAGTACCAATCTCTGTATATCTGTATATAATGTGTTTTTCCTATATAGGTATACCTATGATAAAGCTCAATATATAAATTAACCACAGTAATAATACCAATGATACAATAATTATAATGGTATACTGTAATAAAATAGCTAGCATGAGACTGGAGAGACTGCTCAGTGGTTAAGGAGCTTGCCTGTAAAGCCGAACAACCAGAGTTCAATTCCTCAGGATCCAGATGCACAAAGTGGCACATGCATCTGGAGTCTGTTTGCAGGGCTGGAGAGATGGATTAGTGGTTAAGGTGCATGCCTACAGAGCCTAAGGATCCCCAGTACCCACATAAGCCAGATGCACATGGTGGCACATGCATCCGGAGTTCATTTGCAGTGGCTAGAGGCCCTAGTGAACCCATTCTCTCTCTCTCATTAAAAAAAAACAGCTAAATAAATAAGAACAAATTTTGGTGGAGAGTGTTTGCAGCAGCTGGAGGCCCTGTTGCATCCAATCTCTCTGTTTTTTTTTTTTTTTTTTCTCTCTCACTCCACTTGCAAATAAATAAAAATATTTTTTTAAAAAAAATAGCAGGCTGGAGAGATGGCTTTGTGGTTAAGGCACTTGCCTATTAAACCAAAGACCCAGGTTCAGCTCCTCAGGAACCATGTAAACCAGATGCACATGCATCTGGAGTTTATTGCAGTGGCTGGAGGCCCTGGCTCACCCATTCTCTCTCTCTCTCTCTCTCTCTCTCTCTCTCTCTCTCTCTCTCTCTCTCTCATAAATAAATAAAAATAGCTAGCATCACTGCTCTTGTTCTTCAGGACCAAGTAAAACAGGGCTTCATTGAACATAAACGCTGTGATATTGCAACGGTCAACCTAATGATCAAGAAGGTTACTAAGTGGTTAGCTGATGGGTGATGAACACAGTGTGGAGACTCTGGACAAAGGTGATCCACAGCTTGAAGATGGAACAGGGTGATATGGGAGCTCACCTTGCTACTCAGAAGGGTGTGCAACTGAAAACCTATGAATTGTTTATTTCTGAAATTTTCTTTCTTTTTAATGTACACATGCGCGTGTGTGTGTGTGAGAGAGAGAGAGAGAGAGAGACAGAGTCTATTGCCACTGCAAATAAATGCCCATCCAGTTTTCTGTGAAACATCACAGAACATCAGCCAGCAAGCTTTGCATGCAAGTGCTTTTAGCCACTGAGCCATCTCCCCAGCCCTTATTTCTGAAACTTTCTGTTTTAACCATCAGTAACTAAAACCTCAGAATGTGAAATGACAGATAATTGGAAATACTGCACTTAAAGCCAGTTTGAGTTGGGTTTCTCTCTGCTGTGGGGCTTATCCCTCAGATCAGTGTGTGAAGGCACGCAACCTGGTGTGCCAAATTGGAACTAAGCCTGCAGATGAAATAAAGTCACTAATCATCTGACCTTGAAATAGGGAGATGATCCTGGATTATCTGACAGGACTCAATGCAAACACTAATGTCATTAATAGTGGATGAAAAGAGCTAAGGAGATGACAGCATGAGAAGCATTCAGCCTGACATTTCTGAACTGAAACATGGAGAAAGGGCCATGAGCCCCCCAAAAAGTGAGTGGCGTCCACAGGAGCTGGAATAGGTGGGTGAACAGGTCCCCTTTCAACCTCTAGAAGGGAGCAAAATAGCTTTGCCCACATTTTAACTTCACCCAGTGAAATTGAGCCCCATGTGATTTCTAACCTCCAGAACCATAAGAGAATGATTTGTGCCTTTTAAGCAAATACATCTATGGTCATTTGATACAGCAGCAACATGAAACCAGCATATGTCAAAAGACCCTTACAGGGGCTGGAGAGATGGCTCAGTGGTTAATGCGCTTGCCTGCAATCCTAACAAACTGGGTTTGGTTCCCTATTACCCATGTAAAGCCAGATGCACAAAGTGACACAGGCATCTGGAGTTCATTTGTAGTGGCTGGAGGCAACTGACATGCCCATTCTCTCTGTCTCTTTTCTCTCTCTCCCTCTCTCTTTCTCCTTACAAATAAACAAAAAAAAAAAATTAAAGGGGTGCTGGAGAGATGACTTAGTGATGAAGGCACTTGCCTGTAAAGCCTAAGAACTCAGGTTCGAATCTCCAGCTCCCACATAGCCAGATGCACAGTGATGCAAGCATGCAAAGTTGCCCATGCACACAAGGGGAGGCACGCATCTACAGTTGCTCACAGTGGCTGAAGGCCCTGGCATGCCCAATCTCTCTCTCAAAAATAAATAATAAAAAGACCTTTACAATCTTTCCACCTCCTCTTCCCCGATGTTCCCTGAGCCTTGGCAGGTGTGCTCTAAGTCTACTTTAGTGTTGAGCTCTCTGCAACCACTGGACCTCTGCTCTGATGAGTTTTAAGTGTCCTCAGTGTCTGTCGCCACCTCCCTGGAGCTGGCTGTCAGACTCACTGTGAGAGCAGCATTCTCATTTAAATTGCCACTTCCTCTGTGATGTCTCCTGGGCCTTGGCAGATGCACTAGAAATGACTATCCTGAAGCACTGTCTGCTCCATTCCCCAATAAAAACTGATTGATGCATTTGTGATGTCACAGTGAACACCAATAACTTCACTGAGAATGGCCCTCAGTAGAATGGGGGTGAGGGGGGGGGAAATAAGAGTATAACCCAGTGGGAATATAACTGACACTTTATTCATACAATTAAGTTCATAATTAATAAAAATAAATTTTTAAAGACACTGATATTGCCTTTGGAGAGATTGTTGACATTCTATTCCTTCCTGCAGCCTTCCTTGAACACTTGTGTGGCTCTGATCTGGGTGCTAGAAATAGCAACATAAGATAATAGACCCAACCCTGACCCTCCAGGCTAGCATGGTCAGCTGGGGAACAGAGATAACCTGTAGTCAACCCAATAGAGGTAGACCCCATGTGAATGTGTGCAGAATATCACCAAAGCCCAGAGCTGGGGGCCAGGGAGAGGGATATATTCAGAGAGCATTCCCCAGAAAAGTTAAGACACTCAGCTCACTCTTCAGTTGGCTGAGATCTACAACCAAAAGCAAGGGCAGGGGGATGTAGGTCATTGGTAGAGTGCTAACTTATCTAATATGTGGAGGCTTTGGTTCAAGGGTGGAAGGAAGGGAGGGAGAGAGAAAGGGAGGGAGGGAGGAAGGGAGGGAAGGGGGAAGGAAGGAAGGAAGGAAGGAAGGAAGGAAGGAAGGAAGGAAGGGAGGGAGGGAGGAAGGAAGGGAGGGAAGGAGGGAGGGAGGGAGGAGAGGGGGAGGAAGGAAGATAGGGAGGGAGTAAGAGAGAGGGGGAGGAAGGAAGGAAGAAAGGAAGGGAGGGAGGGAGAGAAGGAGGGAGGGAGGGGGAGGAAGGAAGAGAGGGAGGAAGGAAGGAAGGAAGGAAGGAAGGAAGGAAGGGAAGGAGGGAGAGAGGGGGGGAAGAAGGGAGGGAGGGAAACAAGGAGGAGAAGGAAGGGAAGGTAATCCAAGGAGAGGTAACTACATGAGAAGAGGTTGAGAAGTGTGTGGGAGCCTGGCCCGTTGTGGGAATCGGAGTGTGAAAGGGTTGGAGGGAGGTGCAGAGGCAGGCCACTGACCCCTGGGTGCCAGTATAGAGTGACTACTTGGATGGAAGATGTTGAGCATCCACTGGGGATTTTAGGCAGGAGAGAGAGAGAGAGATAGACAGGCAGTGTGGCCAAGGCTGAAGCTATGGAAGGGACAGGAAAGAAGAGAAGCAGCCCAGATCCTTAAACGGCGGGTCAAGTCCCCTTAACTGAATATAGAGGTTGCTAGAAGAAAAAAAAAAATTGGCTTCTGAACACTAAGTGAGCGACACTTAATTCAAAATCAAATGAAAAATGAATCCAAAGAATTTCTGGCAGCTCTGGCCCATGTCGCATTGCACAGTGTCACTGTAGCCTTGGTTCTGAGCACACAGCATGTGCACCTTGCACTGCACACGCAGCACCAGCAAATCTGCCTGAAACACCTCTGAACATTCCAGAATGTTGAATGCTATCAACCGTAGTGTTGAAACTGTACACACAAGGTTTTCTTCTCTTAAAGATACATAATGGTTTAATTATAGGAAACAAAAGCTTTTCATATTTTCCTACCAACATTCCTCGGCATGTAAGTATCAAATTAGTTTATCTTTAGGTTGTATTATGTTAGAATGGTTGATTTGAGGGAGAAAAAAAAAAAACCCTGCCGTTTGAATTGCTGCCTGGAGTTTCATTTAAAAAAAAAATCATTAAGTGAATTTTTGCTTGAGATTAGAACAGAAATTCCAACCATTTCTGAGATGGCCGTAAACAGACGTCTGCCATTTTGGGCTGTGTATTTATGTAAAATGGCATTCTCGGCTTTGCTAATTGTGAAATCAAAGTATCGATCAACTCTGAGAAGTACTGAAGATGCTCTGTACCTTGTAGTATCAAACATTCAGCCAAGATTTATTCTTTATGTAAAAGCAAACAAACACATCCAGTGCACTAGCACGTGAAGTTGCTTTTGCCTTCAATACATGGTAAAAATATGTGGGTCATAAATGACTGTTTTCAAATAAATCTCTTTAGGACTTATTATCATTAATGTTGGATTGTACACATATTTCATACACTTGTATACCTAAGGTGATGTAAAAATTTCTCACACATAAAGGGTTTATGAGTGGAAAAGTTGAAGAGGGTCTAACCTGGAACACAGCCAATGGTAGGGAAGAGAAAGTTCAAGAGCTGGGTGGAGCTGGCCTGAGGTGATCCAAGGATGTAGGCAGTCAGTGGAGCAGCTGCCTCTGGACATGAGGCACCATGGAGGATGACAGGTGGGGTGGGGGGTTACCCCAGGAGACATCCAGGATTCAGCTATGTAGCTAAGAGTTCTGAGTTCTGGACAGGGAGTTCAGTGCACTTAAGGCCCAAGAGACCAGTGGTAGAAGAGCTCTGGGGAATGAGTTACTTCATGGATGTCTTCCTATCTGGAATATGTGAAAAATGATATGGTCTGCAAAAAGGAGCAAGAAGATGTCCCAGGATTAAGTTCCTGTTGGAAGGATTCTTGGGAGATAGAGCAGACAGGGCCCGAGGGTCCCCAGCCCAGCTGCCACGGAAGACAAGGAGACCCCAGAATAGGCGCGTGCCTTGAAGGAACCGGAGGAACCAGCTCCAGGGTCAGTTCAGCTCCCTGTCTCTGTCCAAGGATGACCACAACTATTCTTATTCCCAAGGAGTGGCTCCCACCTGGCGACAGCATATGGTCTCAGCGCACCCACAATCCCAGCTTTATTCCCAAACACCAAGAGCAAGATGTTTCCCGGTCCACACACAGCCAACTTCCACCCTTGCTTCACACCACCCCCTCCACTTCCTTCCCTCCACCACCCAGTTCACCAGTCTAGGGAACAGTTAACAACTGGCTGCCAACTCCGCTGGGAACAGGCTACTAATGAATGCCTCCCTGCTCCTGCCTCCTCTGGGACCCACACATCCCTGCCTGCCTCCACCTCTCCTAAACCTTCCACTCTCCCCGCTGAAGCAACCCGACCTGGAAGAGCCAACTGATCCCCAAATGAGAGAGGGAGGGCCAAGCTCTGGAAGGGGCTGTAAGATGAGAGAGAACTCGAGCCAGCAACTTCTAGAACTAGCAGGGCAATTCTATCTGTGCCTCGTACGGAAGTGTCCTCAGAACATTTGCTGAGTGGAGCCAGGACGCAGGCAACTCCCCCTCCTCAGGCAATTGCCACTTTTCTGGGGTATGTAGAACTGTGGCTGGGTCTTCGCTCCCCGTAAGCATCTAGGATGCCCCAGTTTGGAAGAACTCCTGGTTATACCTCTACTTCCCAGTGTGTGAAGTGGGTCCATTCCATCGTCTATGAAATGGGTACCATACCCCCCCCCCTTTCTATGACTGAACACTGAGGAGAGAAGATTTACCCTGAATATGGGAAGTACCATCCCATGGACTGGAATCTTTAAGGAAATCAAAAGCAAAGTGAATGGCACACCAGCATTCATCTCTGCTTCCTGATTGTGTGTGTAGTCATGTGACCAGCTGTCTTTTACTTTTGCCACAGGGCCCTCCCCACCAAAACGGTCTGTATCTTCAAACTGCAAGCCAAGAATAACCCCTTTCTTCCTTGAGTTGCTTTTGCCGGGTATTTTTAAAAATTTTTTCTCCTTTTTTTTTTCTTTTCAATTTTTTTAAATTAACAACTTCCATGATTGTAAACAATATCCCATGGTAAGTCCCTCCCTCCCCCCCCCTCCGACTTTCCCCTTTGAAACTCCATTCTCCATCATATCCCCTCCCCCTCTCAATCAGTCTCTCTTTTATTTTGATGTCATGATCTTCTCCTCCTATTATGATGGTCTTGTGTAGGTACTGTCAGGCACTGTGAGGTCATGGATATCGAGGTCATTTTGTGTCTGGAGGAGCATGTTGTAAGGAGTCCTACCCTTCCTTTGGCTCTTACACTCTTTCTGCCACCTCTTCTGCTATAGACCCTGAGCCTTGGAAAAACATTTTTTATGTATTTATTTGCAAGCAGAGAGAGATAGAAGAAAGATAGGCAGAGAGAATGGGCATAGCAGGGCCTCTAGCCACTGCAAAGAGACTCCAAATGCATGCATCACTTGGTGCATCTGGCTTTACGTGGGTACTGGGGAATTGAGCTCAGGTCATTAGGCTTTTAGGCAAGCTACCTTAACCACTTGAGCATGTCTCCAGCCCTTATCAGGTATTTTGTTACAGCCGTGAGGGAGGTAACTCATGCACCTTTTGTGTAGACCTTGGATGTGAAATACCTGACATGGAAGTTCACACACACAATGTTCAAGATAAATTATACAGCAGAATGTTTCAAGTTACACTCCCTGGCAAGATGAGGCATTCAATTATAGTGTAACAGTTGCCCTGGAAACACAGGATTCTCTGCACAAAGGGTCAATGGGTACCATTGGGGCGGAGCTTGTCTCTCTGGCTTCCCCTAGGCTGTTTTTGTCCCTCCCAGGGGTCGAACTAATTCATAAAATCCCTGTGCATGTCTTGATTAATCATTGTGAATCCCTTAAAGGTCTGATCCGAAGGAGCCCGTGACTCGGGCCTATGAATCATGGAGCTTGATTCATCTACTGCTCCTCCTTGTTGCACGTTGTCATCGCGACAGTGTGGGGCATGCTATCCACCCCATCCAAGGAGCTTACCATGACAGTGGCCTGCACGCAGCCCCGCCCCTCCACAGGCAAGGCCATCACATCCCATGTGAGCTGGCACCTCAAGCTGGATGCCCTTCTGCTCATACTCCACAAGGACTTTACTGTTCCTCTTGCCTCGGGTGCCCTGTGCGCCCCTTAGCCCAAGGTCAAAGCAAACTGTTGACCAACAGACAGGGTAGCGTGGGATCCTCTGGCCTTCTGTGAGGAACATCCCCTGACTTTGTTGGACAGTCACCTCCTCTTCTTCTACGTGCAGGACTCCAGTATTACTTTGAGGAGAACTACCTTTTTCTACTCCCAACCCATGTAATTTTGACCCCTCCTGGCTCCAGTAATGGCCACGTGCCCCAGGCCTGATGGAAGAGTGGACCCTATGTTCTGACCCACGTGAATGGTAAAGTCATGCTCGGGTGACCTGCAACAAGAGGACCATATTCCCTTCAGCACAGTGACTGTTCATGCTAGCCAGATGTGACCAGTGAAAACGCTACCTGAGTGTTAGATGAACTACACAGGAAAGGGACTTTTTCTCTCTAACAGCTAGTGTGGCGAAGTGAGGGTCTGGAGCTGCCAACAACGATGTCACTACCTTATGGGTAGAACCTCTGAAGGAGGGAAGCTCGCACAAGAGAAAGCAGACTCGAGCAATAGTGGAGCTCCGGGTATTACGCAATCTCCTCCAGCATGGGGTCCTTGTATTCCCAGTTACCAAACTTAAGAAACCCGAGCTACAACATGAGTGGGTCCTGAGAGCAGTAGTGCCCACGTGTCAGGTGAGCATTCGCTGCCAGGCTTGGAGTCAGACAGAACGCAGTGCAGGCCACAGCTCTGCATGGCTGCATGGGTGACTTTGGGCAGTTCACGTCTGTACTAGATTCACTCTCCTTCAGATAGGATTAATACCTACAGACAAGAGAGGAGACCCCAAACTACTCCCTTTGAAAGACTGTACTATTCCCATTTTTCCACCTTGTGAACTCCTACTTGGCCTTCGAATCCCAGTGTGATGCCACATCCAAGCAGTCTTCTTTTTCTCCACAATGCAAATTCTCCTCTACTTCCAATGGGGTTGTGTCCTGATAAATACATCATAGATGAAAAACATCAAAGGTCAAAACTGCAGTCAATACACTGAGCTGGTATAATTTATCAACATAGTACACTGTAGATTTCTACTCTTTTTTTAAAAAAAATAGTATTTATTTATTTGCAAGCAGAGAGAGATAGAGAAGAGAGACAGGGAGAATGGGCACACCAGGGTCTCCAGCCACTGCAAATGAACTCCAGATGCATGTGCCACGTTGTGTATCTGGCTTTATGTGGGTACTGGGGAATCAAACTCGGGTCATTAGCTTTTGCAGGCAAGCGCCTTAACCACGCCTTAACCACTAAGCTATCTCTACAACCCAATTTCCACTCTTTTATCCACACAGTCAAGTAGTCAAGCAGGAGTTGCAGCTCCCAGCTGCTTCCCAGCATCATGAGAGAGCATTACACTGTCTGCCACCAGCCTGGGAAAAGAACCAAATTCAAACTCAAAGCACAGTTCCTATGAATGAGTATTTTCTTCACACTATCATAAAGTTAAAGAAAATCTTAAGTTGAACCATCCTGTATATTGGATGTATTGTGGCACTGCATTTAATCTGCACAGTAACACTAAAGAGTAAAGACTAATTTTTCCACGTCTTGGAAATAAGGCATCAGAGGCTTACAAGTTTAACTTACCCTGTACTTTGACCATATAATTGCCCACTTTGTATCCTTTTTCTCTCTGCCTGTAGTCATTACCTTTCTTGTTGCTGTGACCAAATACCTGACAGAAAGTAACGTACTTAAGGAAGGCTTTGTCTGAGCTCATCATTTGAGAGTGGAGAAGGCATGGTGGCAGGAACGTGAAGTAGCTGGTCACATTGCAATTGCAGTCAGGAAGCAGACAGCGATGAAAGTTGGTGTTCGGCTTGTTTTTCAACCTTTTCCTCTTCTTATTCAGTCTGGGATGCCAAACCATGGGGTGGTGCTGCCCACATTCAGGGTGAGTCTTCCCTTCTCAGTTGAACTTCTCTGGAACCCCTCACAGAACACCCAGAGGTGTGCTTCTGAGGTGATTCTACATCTAGTCAAGCTGTCATTCAAGATTAATCATCATGGGGCTGGAGTGATGGCTCAGTGGTTAAAGGCACTTGTTTGCAAAGCCTAATGGCCTGGGCTTGGTTCCCCATTACCAGTTCCTACATAAAACCAGATGCACAAAGTGGCTGGAGTTCATTTGCAGTGGCAAGAGATCCTGGTGTGCCTCTTCTCTCTTCTCTCTCTCTCTCTCTCTCTCTCTCTCTCTCTCTCTCTCTCGTTCTCTCTCTCCCCTTTGCAAATAAATAAAATATAATATTAAAAATATTAGCCATTATGGATGGAGAAAGAGGTTCAATGGAAAGAGTATGGAAGAGGGAGACAAGAGAGTGATGAGAGGGGATTATGATCAAAATACATTATGTACATTTATAAAAAAAACTGTCAGGCCGGGCGTGGTGGCGCATGCCTTTAATCCCAGCACTTGGGAGGCAGAGGTAGGAGGATTGCTGTGAGTTCGAGGCCACCCTGAGACTCCACAGTGAATTCCAGGTCAGCTGGGCTAGAGCGAGACCCTACCTCGAAAAAGAAAAAAAAAAAAAAAAAAAAAAAAAAAAAAAAAAAAAAACTGTCAATAAAAAACGTTGAAGGCCAGAGAGATGGCTCAGTGGTTAAGTGCACTTCCTGCACAAGCATGAGGGCCTGAGGGGGTCCTGGGACTGCCCAAGTTCAAATCTCCAGAATCCCCAGAGCCCACTAGTACGCAAGGGAGAAGGCACTAGAGAAGCAAGGATTCAGTACGTGCCCTTGTGGTGCCCTGTGCACTCGCCCGTGTGTGGGTATGTGGAGGGGGTGGGTGCTCGCTAGTGGAGAGCTTGGCCCCTATGAAAGCCCAGCTTCTGTCTGCAGCTTTGGAAGCAGCTGGTAGACACACCATTACGTGATCAAAGCAAGCACAGAACCGATTAGAAATGGAAGGGAGCTGAAAGGAAAGCTGTTCATATTTGTTTCTATCTGCATAAAAAAAAAAAACACTGGGCAAAGATGCATGAAACTAACACAAGGATTTATTTGGAGGGAGGGAGAAGAGAGAAGGTGTCAGGTGTGGGAGTTAGATTTTTTTTCATTCTATGCTGCTTTATATTGTTTTGATTGCTGACTCCTAAAAGTGTTATTGTTTATTTAAAGTAAACAAATGAAAATGTTTAACTAACAAAAGAGGAAAGTCCCCCTTTTTTTCATGCTGGTTGTTATTGTGCAAATATGTGGACCCTGTGTTGCCATAGTTTGGAATTATTCCAAAAAAGCCAAAAGACAGGATGTGATAGGAAATAGCTGAACCTTTTTATGTCTTCAATTTATTATTATTTTTAGTTATTAAGAAAGTGGGAGGGAGAGAGGCAAATGAACTCCAGATGCATGTGTCACCTGTGCACCTGGCTTACATGGGTACTGGGTAATCAAACCCTGGTCCTTAGGCTTTGCAGGCAAGTGCCTTAAGCACTAAGCCATCTCTCCAGCCCTTAGTATCTTCTTAGTATGGTAAGTGTAGCAGTTCCCATCTCATTGCTGGGTCAAAACACCTGACCAAAAGCAACTAATGAGAGGAAAGGGTTTATTTTAGCTTACAGTGAAAGCATGGCAGCGTAGAGGCAGGACATCACATCTTATCACATGAGCTGGGAGGCAGCAGCAAGAGTGAGCTACCTCTAAACACCCAGTGGGCTGGGTTAATAAAACTCAAGGCCCACCCCCAGTGACACACCTCCTCCAGCAAGGCTCCATATCCCAAAGGCTAAAACTACCTTCCCAAATTGCCACCAGCTGGAGCCCAAGTATTCAGAACACATGAGGCTATAGGGGACATTTCACATTCAAATCACCGCAGTAAATATAACGCAAAACCATCTGAGCCATTTTAAAGGCACAGTTATATGACACCAGTCAGGGTCACATTGCCCTGTCACCATCACCCCGTCTATCTCCAGAATACTTTTTATCCTGCAAAGCTAAAGCTCTGGGGCTAAGGAGATGGCCCCACAGTTAAAGGCATTTGCTTGCAAAGCCTGCTGGCCCAGGATCAATTCTCCAGTGCCCACGCACAATGTGGCACATGCGTCTGGAGTTTTTTGCAGTAGCAATACACTCTGGCATGCTCATTCTGCCTCTCTCTCCTCCCTCCCTCCCTCTCTCTCTCTCTACATACATACATACATACATACATACATACATACATACATTTTTTAAAAAAATGCAGCTCCTTCTTTCAGAAAAATTGTTTCTGCCCCAACCACACCTGACCCACCTCCTCTTATTTTAAGCACTGTGTGTTTGGGTCAGGATTCAATTCATTCATTCATCTTTGGGATCCACTTCCTTGTTTGTATTTGGGGGGGGCAGAATTCTCTGCCACCAGCTTTGCACTCAGACCAACGTGGGGAAAATGAAAAGCCTAAATGCTGTTACTGATGTACAATTTTAAAATGTGAGATATGTAACTTTAATTTTTTGTAATAAAAACTAATAACACTGGCTGAAGTGCTGACTTGAAGTGCCATTTTGTAAAGTCTGGCTGTAAATGCTCAATTGAGGTCAGCAGTTAGCAACTTCTGCCAATGCCTTCTTTTTTTTTTTTAAGATACGTCCTATGTGCTTTTCTTTTCTCCTTCCTATATCCTGTCACCTTTGTTTTAAATATTTTTATTTATTCGTTTGTAAGCACAGAGAAATAGAAGGGAGACAGAGGAAATGGGTGTGCCAGAGCCTCCAGCTGCTGCAAATGAACTCCAGATGTATGTGCTACTTTGTGCATCTGACTTTACATGTGTACTGGGGAATAGAATTTGGGTCATTAGGCTTTGCAGGCAAGCACTTTAACCACTGAGCCATCTCTCCAGCCCACCTTTGTTTCAAATAAACTGTCTTTGGATGATAGAAAAAAAATTAAAACAGAAAAAAAGCTCTATCCCCACTACATGACAATTCTCACTGTCTAGTCCCCCAACCCCTGGCAGCCACCATTCTCTGTCTCTATAAGTTTGACTTCTAACTACCTCATATAAGTGGATTCACATAAGAATTAGTCTTTCTTGTGTCTGGTTTGTGAAAATTTCACCAACCATATTCTCCTCATTTCATCCATGTATTAGCATGTTTGAAATTTTCTTTCCTTTTGAAGACTGAATAACATTTTGCTTTCATCTGTCAGTGATCACTTGAATTGATTCCATGAGGGACTTGCACATATATGTGTGTGTGGAGTGCATGCTTGTGTATGTGTGTTCATATGTGTGTGGGCACACAAATATGTACAGGTACATATATGTGTATGCATATAGAGGCCAAGGGCAACCTTAGGTGTCATTCCCCAGGAACTCTATCCTATTCCTTTGAGATATAATTTCTCCTTGGCCTCAAACTTGACTATTACGGCTAGGTGAGGTGGCAAGGGATCCTGCTAGCTCTGCCTCCTCAGCACTGGGATTACAAATTTACTTATGGATACTGGGGATGGAAACCAGGTCCTCGTACTTGCTAGTAGGCAAGCACTACACTGACTGAGCCATCTCCCTAGCCTTCTGCCACCCTCTTTTTTTTTTAATATTTTGTGGGCTGGACATATGGCTTAGCAGTTAAGTGCTTGCCTGTGAAGCCTAAGAACCCTGGTTCGAGGCTTGATTCCCCAGTACCCATGTAAGCCAAATGCACAAGGTGGTGCATGTATCTGGAGTTTGTTGGCAGTGGCTAGAGGCCCTGGCATGCCCATTCTCTCTCTCTCTCTCTCTCTCTCTCTCTCTATCTCTATCTCTATCTATCTGTCTGTCTGTCTATCTATCTATCTATCTGCCTCCTTCTCCCTCTCTGTCTGTTGCTCTCAAAAATAAAACAATTTTTTAAAAGATTTAAAAAATTTTTTAAATATATATTTTATTTATCTATTTGAAAGATTAAAAAGAGAAAGTGGGCATGGCAGGGCCTCTAGCCACTGCAAACAAATTCCGGACACATGTGCCACCTTGTGCATCTGGCTTAACATGGGTACTGGGGAATCGAACCCAGATCCTTATGCTTTGCAGGCAAGCACCTCAACTGCGGAGCTAGCTCTCCAGCCCCTGACCTCTTTTTCTGATACCATGTGAATAAAGCTGCTGTGAACAGTGCAGTATATATGCCTCTTCAAGTCCTTGCTTCCAGTGTCTTTTGGGTGTGTACTCAGAAGTGGAACTGCTGCCTCATGGGCTAATTGACTCAGAAGGGGAACTGCTAATTCTCTTCAATGTCTTTAAGGAACCTTCCTACCGTTTCTCTAGGTTTTTTTTTTTAATTTATGAGAGACAGAGAATTGGCACGCCAGGGCCTTAGCCCCGCAGACGAACTCCAGACGCATGTGCCACCTTTGTGCTTGCATTGTCTTGTGCACATGGCTTACATTGGTACTGGGGAGTCGAACCTGGGCCCTTAATCAGCACAGGGAAGCATCTTAACCACTAAGCCATCTCTCTGGCCCCATGTTTCTCTAGTTTATAAAAGCTGGGAATGATTGCACTTCACCAACACCAAGTAAGTAGGGCATATTTTCACATACTAACAACCGTAAAAATGGGCCATATCTAACAGCCATGACATGTTACAGTCTGAATTTTTTCTTAGTGTCACGTAAAGTAACAACTTTCATAGCAGCTTTAGTGAAACAGCACCGTAATGGTAATGTAAGTCGCAGAGAGTGTACCTGAAGGTCAGATAGGCTCAGGGCCTGCTGGCTGCTGCAAAGACCGAGCCTGGCTCCCTGTGTGAGTAAATTTTCTAGTGTTATCGGGAAATATCTCAATATTGGAACTTTATCAAAAGAAAAGGTTTATTTAGCCAAGAGTTTGGAAGCTGAAAGTCCAAGACTGAGTGAGCAGCTCTGATGAGGGTCCCGCTGACTGAATCACTTCATAGTGGCTGGCACCACAGTGCTGGTGCATTGGGTTTGCATGTAAAACGACCCCCACAAGACTCAAGTGTTTGCTGATGGAGACTTTGGGAGGTGGAGCCTCGCTGGAGGAAGTGTGTCACTGGGGGCGGGCCTTGAGGTTGATTAGTCCAGCCCTACTGGGTATAGCTAGCTCATTCAGACTGTCTTTTCTTTCTTTTTTTTTTTTTTTTTTTTTTCTGCTACTGTGACAAGATGTGATGCCCTGTGTGGTGGTTTGATTCAGGTGTCCCCCATTAACTTAGGTGTTCTGAATGCTAGGTTCCCAGCTGATAGAGATTTGGGAATTAACGCCTCCTAGAGGGAGTGTATTGTTGGGGGCGGCCTTATGGGTGTTATAGCCAGTTTCCCCTTGCCAGTGTTTGGCACACTCTCCTGTTGCTGTGGTCCATCTGTTGTTGGCCAGGAGGTGATGTCCACCTTCTGCTCATGCCATCATTTTCTCCTGCCATCATGGGGCTTCCCCTTGAGTCTGTAAGCCAAAATAAACCTTCCCCCCCCCCACTAGCTGCTCTTGGTCAGGTGATTTATGCTAGCAGTCCAAACCTGACTACAACACCCTGGCTGCCTGTTCTGCCATGATGAAACTTCCCCTTGGAACTGTAAGCCAAAATAACCTCTCCTCCCATAAGCTGCTTCCGGCCTGGTGTTTCGTCCCAGCAATGACAAGGTAACCACTTCAGGTGGGAATCCATGCAGACAGAGAGATCATATGATAAGACAGGAAGCTAGAGTGAGAGGAGGAATCAGTAATGATCTCTCTCTCTCTGTTCTCCTCTTGAAGGTTCTACCACCTCCCAACACTGCCACATGGAGGTTCTAGACTACACGAACCCTAGGGGGACACACCTCATCCAAACCATAGTGCTGTCTCTCAAGCTCCCTGACGCTGTGGCCCACAATGTGGCCTAGTCGTTAGCCACTGTGTTCCCCACCATCATCAGGGACCCATCCTGGGGTCGGCAAAAGTAAATGCTAATAGTTCTATACTAAGAGGATGCAAGATGAACAGAGAGAATGACTACAGTCAGCTCTGGTCTGCCAGTTCACATGGACTCTCAGAGTCAGGGACAAGAATTCACTTCCTAAACTAACTGTCGGGCTGGAGAGATGGCTTAGCAGTTAAAGGTACTTGCTTGCAAAGCCTCATGGCTCAGGTTCAATTCCCCAGCACCACATAAAGCCTGATGCACAAAGTGGTACATGTGTCTGGCATTTGTATGCACAGTCAGGAGACCTAAACTTCCTCTCACTCTCTCTCATAAATACATATTTGGGGGGGAGGATGTTCAAGGGTGAGTCTTACTCTAGCCCATGCTGACCTGGAATTCACTATGTAGTGTCAGGGTGGCCCTGAACTCACAGCGATCCTCTTACCTCTGCCTCTCAAGTGCTGGGACTAAAGACATATACCACCACACCTGGCAAATAAATATGATTTTTTTTAAGGGGGCTGAGGTAATAGCTCAGTGGTTAAAGGTGCTTTCTTGCAAAGCCTGGAGGCCTGGGTTCAATTCTACAGCACCCACATAAAGCCAGATGCACACAAATTGGTGCAGGCATGTGGTATTTGTTTGTAGTTACAAGAGACCCTGGGGTATACACACACACACACACACACACACTCATGTGGGTGCACATATAACTTTAAGAAAGAAAAAAAATTGATTTAGAACAAAAGAAGAAGAAACTGTGAGAATTAACAGGCCAAAAGATGGGCCTTCAAGAAATCAATCGCTTAAGCCAAAAAAGGAAAAAAGGTTTTAAGATAGATCAAACCCAGGGAAAATCAGAAAGACAAGCGCTGTCCTTAGGGGTCCCTGACCTTTTGTGCACAGAAACCTGTGTTTCCAGGGAAACCACCACCTCCCAACCAGGAGTACAACTTAAAATCTCTCATTTTAGTACACTGAGCACTAACGGCATACCAGGCCTTGTGCCCCGACCTTTTATTCACGTTCTGGTTTAATTCTCATAGTCATAGTCTGGCCTGCTCCCCTCCCGTTAGTTACGTGATGGCAGGGTGCCAAGGCTCAGTGACAACAGAAGGCTAACCCCAACGTCACATGGAATTCCACCCAAATCTGTCTAACCCCCAAATGCTTTTCTTCTTCCATTTACTTGGAAGCTGGGAACCCTTGGATATACATCCCCTCCCCTCCAAAAAATGTAGCCAGTGTCACATGTAGAGTGTCTCCTGGCAGCCACAGAGATCCGTTACACACATGAGCCACATTCTCGAAGTGAGAAAATGCCCCACACTTTCCAGACCAATCAGATGCCGTCTCATCCTCAGACTCAGTGGGATGGCAGAGGTACCCCATGGAGGAGAAGTGGCTATCTTTCATCAGAATCCTGTCCTTGGGGGGGGGGGTTGTTTGTTTGTTTGTTTGTTTTTTCACTGCAAGTCAATTTTCTGTTAAGAAACTTCCTATCTCCAATCTCCCATCACAAAAGGCACTGACCGCACCCCACCCTCCACCCTAGGTCTAAGGAGGGGCCCAGAAACCAGGCCCAGGCAACAGTATCTTCCCTTGGGAGTCAGCCTAGGTCTATAACCAGGAGTGTTTGCGGGTTAGTTGGTTTGTTGGTTTTTGTTGCTGTTTTGTTTTGACCAGTTCTTTCTGACAGCATTGCTAAGCTGGCAAGATGTGGGACTGGAGTTGGTGGGAGCAGTCTTAGTTTCACAGGGGAGGCCCACTCAGAAGACTTAGAGGTAGAGAGACAGTTGGGAGAGAGAGAGAGAGATCTCCATCCTGATGACATCCTTTGAATTCCTGGATCCATCCATTCCTGCAGCTATCTTCCTGAACACATCAGCAAGTTAATTCCCTTCATTGCCTAAGTTATTTTGAGTTCAAATTTTATCATGTATAAATGCCCATAAACTATTATCTATGTAATAGCTACCATCTGTGAAACCCTCATCAATTTGCCAAGTGCTAGCTGAAGACTTTTTAAACATTAATTGGCCTCATTGCCAAGGCCCTTGGTTTCCCACCAGGAATAGATCGTAA
Source organism: Dipus sagitta (assembly GCA_036346955.1). NCBI lineage: Eukaryota > Metazoa > Chordata > Mammalia > Rodentia > Dipodidae > Dipus > Dipus sagitta. Next base: position 41,043,449 of record CM070777.1, on the reverse strand, counting down.
GACCCTATTGCTGAAGACTCCACATACTTGATCACTGAGAAACCCTGCTGGAGCTGAGCTGAAAACCTCCTCCATGTAGACCAGCTGACAGAAAGCTGGAAAAAGCCATGCTGCGCAGTTCAATGGGAGAGAGTGAAGATACCCAACAGTGGACACTGCTAGCCTTATATTTGGCCAGTCAGGCCAAATGAGCCAATGGGTGCAATAGTGGCACATCTGTTATGGGGGAAACCAACTGCCCTCTAATTTGACTAGAGGCCAGCTCCATGGGAGGGAATATATCCCTAATACTGAAAACCTCAGGGGTAGTCATGAGCCCTAGGGGTGTAACATCTGCTGCTGTCTGGCTAAAAGTATGTACTATGCTCACCAAACTGCCCAGTAAGCACTTCTCTTGACATTCATACCCATATATTAACGCTACTCTCACTTTTGGTTACCGAACCTTCCCTTTTCCAATGGCAGTGACCTTGGGATGACTCAGGAGGCAACATGGTACTGAGAAGAAGTGACAGAGGAGTGCTCAGCACTGAAACACCTCTACCACACCTTCCAAGGCTCAGGGTCCATTGCAGAAGAAGTGGCGGAAAGAATGTAAGAGCCAAAGGAAGGGTAGGACTCCTTACAATTCACTCTTCCAGACACAAAATGGCCTGGATATCCATGACCTCACAGTTCCTGGCACCACCTAAACAAGACCATCATAATAGGAAGAAAACATCATGACACCAAAATAAAAGAGAAAGCCAGGTGTGGTGGTGCACGCCTTTAATCCCAGCACTCAGGAGGCAGAGGTAGGAGGATCGCTGTGAGTTCGAGGCCACCCTGAAACTCCATAGTGAATTCCAGGTCAGCCTGGGCTAGAGCGAGACCCTACCTCAAAAAACCTAAAACAAAATAAAAGAGAGACTGATTGAGAGGGGGAGGGGATATGATGGAGAATGGAGTTTCAAAGGGGAAAGTGGGGGGAGGGAAGGAATTACCATGGGATATTGTTTATAATTATGGAAGTTGTCAATAAAAAATATTTTAAAAAATTAATTGGTCTGGAGAGGTGGTTCAGCAGTTAAGGCACTTCCTTGCAAAGCCTAAGGACCCAGGTTTGAATCCCCAGCACCCACATAAAGGCAGATGCACAAGGTGGCACATGAGTCTGGAGTTTGTTTACAGTGGCTAGAGGTCCTGAAGCACCCATTCTCTCTCTCTCTTTCTCTCTCAAGTAAATAAATAAAAATTTAAAACAATATTTAAAAAAACTGTGGCATGTGGGATCCCTGGGAGCATCCAAAATGAAGGTTTGGCAAAACATTGACTCTCCAGAGTCCCCTAATCCTGGGAGTATACAGAAGAGGGCCACCTTCCCTGCTAAGGGCTGCCACTCCTGCCTTGAGCACTATGCAGAGGCCTCTCCCTGTAAGATCACATGTCTCCTGCATGCACAGTCTGCCTCATATCTCTTCCTGGCCAATGCTGTGGTTCAAACACAGTTTGTCCCTTCAAAACTCATGTTGAGGGAGCTGGAGAGATGTCTCCGCAGCTAAAGGTATTTGCTTGCAAAGTCTGATGTGGCCCAGGTTTGATTCCCCAGTACCCATGCACAAAGTGGTGCATGTGTCTGGAGTTTGGTTGCAGTGGCAGGAGGCCTTGGCACACCCATGTTCTCTCTCTCTTTCTCTCTTTCTCTCTCTCTCCCTCCCTCCCTCCCTCCCTCCCTCTTTCTCTCTCCCTCTCCAAATAAATAAAATATTTTTAAACCCAGTCTTAATATAGCAGCGTTGGGAGATGGGGCCTGATGAGAGATTGTTTAGGTCAAGGGGTCACCACCCTCTGAGTGGAAGAATGCTGTCTCTTAGCAGTGAGATCTCTCTCTCTCTCTCTCAGACTTGGATGTTTCCTTGACATCAGATCATTATAAAGCAAGCCTTCCTCCTCACCCTCTTCCATACATATTCACTTCCCCTATGAGCTGAAGACGTGTACGGCCTTGAAAGAAGCTCATCAGATGCTGGGGCTGTGGTCTTGGTCTTCCCAGCACCTAGACCCATGAGCTGAAATAAACCTCATTTCTGCATACGTTTCTCAGTCTCCGGTATCCTGTTACAGCAACAGAAAACAGACAAAGGCAAAGACATTAAGCCACTGCATAAACCAGCTATGGACACACCGGAGCTGATAAGGAAAAATGTGGGCTACTCTCCAAGGGAACTACAAGATAGGATTGATACATTCCAGGAGAAGTGGGAATCTGAGGGTGTATCCTAGGCAATAGTGCAAATTCACTCCAGAGATGGCTCCTAGAACCCTGGGGAAACCAATAGCCAAGATAAAGTGAGAATTGTGAAAGACCCAAGAAAAGAGGGCTGGAGAGATCAGTTAAAAAAATAAAAAGAACTGTGGGGCTGGAGAGATGGCTTAGCCTGAGAAGCCTAAGGACTCATGTTCAAATCTCCAGGGCCCATGTAAGCCAAACTCAAGCACACAATGTCACACATGCACACAAGGGGACACACACGTCTGGAGTTCATTGGCAGTGGCTGAAGGCCCTGGAGCTCCCATTCTCTTTCTGTCTCTCTCTCTCTCTCTCTCTCTCTCTCTGCCTTTCTCTCTCTTATGAAATTTTAAAAATCTCTCTCAAATAAATTTTAAAAAACTCTCAAATAAATTTTTTAAAAAGAACTGTGTCTCAGGCTGGAAAGATGGTTCAGTGGTTAAGTGTGCTTCCTGTACAAGCATGAAGGCCTGAGGGGGCCCTGAGACAACCCAAGTTTGAATCTCCAGAACCCACATCAACAGCTGGGCATGGCCTAGCACCTATAACCCCAGTCCTGCAGGGAGGTAGAAACCCCGAGAATCACTGGAACATGCAGGAAAAAAAAAAAAAAAGACACAGCAAGCTCCAGCATCAGTAAGAGCTCCGGCTCAAAACAAGAACAGGTGGAAGAGCAGTGGAGCAGGACACCCAGTGTTCCACTCTGGCTGCCATAGGTGAATGCGCCCACCACATGAATGCACATGGGGCGCTGCATGGGCACACACACACACACACACCACGTCATACACACCCAAAAGCAATATATATATATATATATCTCACAGCACTGGAAAAAAATGGTTCTGAATGGCATCTGTCTTAGTACAATCAGACTATTCATCTTTCAGGTCTTGGTGGAACAGTGCCCCCATAGATACCAAAACCCCAAGGACGCTCAGACCTCCTATGTGAAATGTATAGTGTTTATTTATAACCTACACTCACCCCCTTACATACTTTAACTCATCTCTAGATGACAGAATATTCAATACCATGTAAATGCTATGTGATAGTTATATCACATAATTTAGGGAATAATGAGAAAAGTCGGGCTGGAGAGATGGCTTAGTGGTTAAGGTGCTTGCCTGCGAAGCCTAAGGACCCATGCTCGACTCTCCAGATCCCACTTAAGCCATACGCACAATAGGTGAGGCAAGTGCAAGGTCACACATGCCCACTAGGTGGCACAAGCACCTGGAATTCGATCTCAGTGGCTGAGGCCCTGGCACACCAATTCTCTCTAAATAAATAAATAAATAAAAATAAATGAAAAAGAGAAGATGGCTTAGCGGTTAAGCGCTTTCCTGTGAAGCCTAAGGACCCCGGTTCAAGGCTCAATTCTCCACAACCCACGTTAGCCAGATGCGCAAGGGAGGCGCATGAATCTGGAATTCGTTTGAAGTGGCTGCAGGCCCTGGCACGCCCACTCTCTCTCTCTCTGCCTCTCTCTCTCTGTGTCTGTCATTCTGAAAAAAATAATCAAAAAAAAGTTAAAAAAAAGAAAAGCCTATGCTCAGTACAAAAATTTTTCTCTGAATATTTTCCATCTATGATTAGTGGAACCCATGTTTGTGGAACCCATAAGTACCAAGCATATGTAGTAGATTTAAGGATCACTGGGTGGGACTGTGGGCCCAGCACACCCACTGTGAGCCAGACTCAGGCTAGGACTCCGTTTTGCACCTGACTTCCTTAGCAGATCGATGATAATGCTTCAGGTTTCCCTAGTTATGGGAGTCACCTTGGAGAAGGATTGGGAGAATCCTCAGGATAGAATCCACGACCAGATTTGAGTTCAATGGGAACAACGAAATCCTCCTAACACCTAAACTGCTCACAATTGCTGAGTTTCTTGGCATGGGGGCAGGGAGAGGTTTAGGAAGAACAGAGAACCTCCCTCACCCATCTCAGGCTTTAGGGCCATGCAGATCCAAGAACCCCAGTGGCTCATCTTTCTACTGCGGTCACAGGCAGCTTCACACTGCTGTGTATGGGAGGAATGGGATTTATTTGAAGCTGACTGATCCAGGGGAAGTTCCACTGATGGTAGATGAATCTGGCCCCCTTTCACAGATCCAAGCAGAGACACACAACAAACACACGGGCACCTGCAGCAGCAGGACCCCCAGATCTCACTCTGCATACCTAAGTTTGGAATTCAGATCTGCACCCCCAGTAACACCTTAGGGATGGACCCCAGGATCCATCCACAGCGACACCTCTTTCAGCCAGGTGACTGAAAATCTAAGATACAAGCTTCAGTGGAGCATCTGAGTCTATTGAGGGCAAACATTCAAACTACCACAACGGCGAAGCCTTGAGAAAGCCATTCCGCCTCCCTTAGCCTAAGTTTCCCCAACTCGAAAGTGGTAGCCATGAAGCGCCTCCGTGACTTCTTGCTCCATGTCAAGAAGATAGCATCGCACGGCTCCCAGCTGGCAGAAACCTCTGAGTAAATATGGTCATTACTATTCAGGAGCCATGGTGCTAATTAGCCTCGCTGCTGATGCAACAGAAATTCACGGCTCAGCAACCGGCCTGCTGAAGAGGACAAGGCTGGAACATCTCATTTTGACAAATAGCTTTTGTTTGCCCATGACTGTCAAACGCTCCGTGATGTGTGGTTAATCACCTAAAAATAACAGCACATATGTTCCCTCTCAGGAGCGGTCCTTGCTAACAACCACGGTGGCCATGAGGTGCCGGGGATGGGACAAGGTAGTTTGCACTCCTCTGAGACAAATACATGCAGCCCCTCTCCTTGCCCCCCCCCCCACAACCCTGTGAAACATTCAAAGGCTCTGACATTTGGCTTCCTTCCCCACATCCATCCTGATGCCCGCCCCTGATGGCATACCACATATAAACCCTCCCTCCCTCTGTCTTCCTGACCCCATACCCCTGCCACTGTCCTGGGCCAAGCCTCACCTTGTCTTGCCAGGGCTGGTACCACAGTCTTTTTGCAGCCTTCCAAACCACCTTGCTCCAGAGATCTACCGTGACTGACTTACTCCCCCCCCATGCCCTCCCCCCGCACACACACACAAGCTAAGATGCCCCATGACTTCCAGTCCTTAATATCATACAATCTCACTATTTTTGACATTTTATTTGTTTTGTTTGACAATTTCATACATTTATATATCATATGTTGATCATATATGCCCCTTTAACCTCTTTTATCCTCCCCCCACTCCAGCTGAATCCCTTTTTCTTCCCACCACCTACCAGTAGCTAAACCATTAAAGAGAATGACTCCCTGCCTCCCAGCACCCATTAACTGCCAATCTCATTTTTTTTCTTAATTTTTATTAACATTTTTCCATGATTATAAAAAATATCCCATGGTGCTACCCTCCCTCCCCCCACTTTCCCCTTTGAAATTCCATTCTCCATCATATCCCCTCCCCATCTCAATCAGTCTCTCTTTCATTTTGATGTTATGATCTTTTCCTCTGCCAATCTCATTTTTAATACTATGTGAGAAGAACTAACAAAAATCAGGGCCCTGCAACACCCTAAGTGCACCAGACTCTTGGATCTCACTGGTTGTTTGTAATATAGCCACATTTCTATCTACACACCTCATGGTGCTTGACTTTGGATGGATGACATTAGACTTGACAACCAGCCAGGCTCATGTTCATAGCTACTTACTCCATGTCCCATCCTGCTATCTAGCAGTCATCTCTTTAAAAAAAAAATACTAATAATAAAATATTTTAAGGAAAAAACTTTTATTTTATTTATTTGGTGTGGTAGTTCAAATATAAAATTTCCTCCATATCCTTAGGTGTTTGTGATTAAGCTTTTTACTGAGTCCCCAGCTGGTGGAGCCTTTGGGAGGTGGAGCCTTGCTGGGGGAGGTGTTGCTAGGAGTAGACCTTGAGGTTGATTAGTCCAGCCTATTGGGTATTCAGAGCTAGCTCATTCTTTTTTTTTTTTTTTCAAGGTAGGGTTTTACTCTAGCCCAGGCTGACCTGGAATTCACTATGTAGCCTCAAACTCACAGCAATTCTCCTACCTCTGCTTCCCAAGTGTTGGGATCAAAGGCATGAGCCACCATGCCTGGCTAGCTAGATCATTCTTGAATCAATCTCTCTCTCCCTCTCTTTCTCTCTCTCTTTCCCCTGTGGATATATGAAACTTTTGGCCAGCTACCAAACTTTTTTCTGCTATAATGAAGCTTCCCCTAAAAACTGTAAGCCTGAAATAAATATTTCCTGCCCATAAGCTGCTTCTAGTTGGGTGTTTTGTCCCAGAAATGAGAAGGTAACTGCTATATTTGATTTTACTCTTTTTAAATTTTTTGACAATTTTATACAGGCAGGTAATATATTTTGATCACACTTACCCCTCATTACCTTGTAGTAGGCATCTCTTAAGAATGTGTCCCAAGAACCGGGCGTGGTGGCGCACGCCTTTAATCCCAGCACTCGGGAGGCAGAGGTAGGAGGATCGCGTGAGTTCGAGGCCACCCTGAGACTCCATAGTGAATTCCAGGTCAGCCTGGGCTAGAGTGAAACCCTACCTCGAAAAACCAAAAAAAAAAAAAAAAAAAAAGAATGTGTCCCAAGGGCTGGAGAAATGGCTTAGTGGTTAAGGTGCTTGTTTGCAAAGTCAAAGGACCCAGGTTCAATTCCCCAGAATACACATAAGCCAGATGCACAAGGTGGTGCATGCATCTGGAGTTCGTTTGCAGTGGCTGAAGGCCCTGACATGCCCATTCTCTTTCTCTTCCTATCTGCCTCTCTATATTTATAATAAATAAAATAAAATATCAAAAAGAAGAATGTGTCCCAAACAATGCATGCACAGTGGCTTCTCCTGTGATGTGGTGGTTTGAATGTAAATGACCCCATAGCCTCAGATTATTTTTTATTTTTTTTATTTTAGAGAAAGAGAGAGGAGAGAGAGAAGGAGGGAGAGAGAATTGACAAACCAGGACCTCAGCCACTACATCGAACTCCAGACACTTATGCCACCTAGTGGGCATGTGTGGCTTTGCAATTGCTTCATCTTTGTGTGTCTGGCTTAGGTGGGATCTGGAGAGTGGAACATGGGTTCTTAGGCTTCACAAGCAAGTGCCTTAACCGCTAAGCCATCTCTCCATCCCACCTCAGATATTTTTGATTAAGCTTCCTGCTTAAGTCTCCAGCAGATAGACCCCTGCTGGAGTGGGTGTGTCACTGGAGTAGATCTTGAGTACAGTTCTAAAGTGTGTAAAGAGGCAAACTGAGATTGCTGTATGATGAAGTAAGCCAGCTTCTTCCACCATGATGAAGCTCCCCCTGGAATCTGTAAGCCTAAAGTGAACTCTCTCCCCCAAAAAGCTGCTTCTGGTTGGGTGCTTGTCCCAGCAACACAAAGGTAACTACAACATGTGATATTTCTAGTTACTCAAGCCAAAAGCCCAATTCCTCCTTGAGGTCACTTTTTCTCTCCCATTGTAGTCAGCTTCCCATTGCTGGGATGAACCTCCAAACCAGACAGTTTATGGGAGGCATGGAATTTATTTGAAGCTTATCTTACAGATCCAAGGTAATTACATGATGGCAGAAGAAGCTGGCCCCCTTTCACAGGTCCACACAGAAAGAAATGCCACCACAGCATCATAAGAAACCCAGGCAGAGCTCAAGCACTCTGCATACTTTTAAGCTGGAATTCCAGATCCACCCCCAATCACACCTTAAGGCTGGACCCTAGGATCTGCTCACAGTGATGCCTCCTCCAGTCAGGAGGCTGGAGATCTAAAGCTTTAATAAACTCCTGAATCTATTTGGGATACATCCATTCAAACTACCACACCAACCCAGTAGCCTATGGGGTTGGCTGTCTGTAAAACATACCCAGATTCCTCAGCATTTCCACAATGCTGAATGATATATCCACCCGATCACTTATCTCCCAACAGGTAACAGAAACACATTTCTGTCCTTGCTTGCTGCAGCCTATTTATAACATGACACCCAGAAGCTTGTATAAAAAACTGGTCAAATCCCTTCCTCCCTCTCTGCCCAACACCTTCCAGTGGCTTCCATCTCAGAATAAAGTCAAAGTGTTACAGAGGTCCACCACTGGGATGGCCAAATTTAGAAAGAAAAAGAAAGCAGGGTACCCAATTAAATTTGAATATCAAAGATATTATGTTAAGGAGAATAGGCTAGACACAGAAAGACAAATGCCATGTGGTCTCACATTTTATATGTAGAATCTGAAAATGTAAAGTCATAAACGCAGAGAAGAATAGGATTATTAGGGGAGATAGGAGAACTGGAGAGATATTGGCCAATGAACATAATTCAGTTTGTGGGAGGAATAAACTCAAGAAATTCGTAACATGCTGACTATAGTTAATAACAATTTATTGTATAATTGAAAATTGTTGAGAGTAGATTTTATTTTATTATTCAATCTTATTTTTAAATATTTTTATTTATTTCCAAGCAGAGCGGGGGATGGGGAGGGAAGAAGGGAGCGAGAATATGGGTGCACCAAGGCCTCTTGGTACTGCAAATGAACTCCAGATGAACACACCACTTTGTGCATCTGGCTTTACATGAGTACTGGGGAATTGAATTTGGTCTGGCAAGCTTTGCAAGCAAGCATTTTTAACTGCTAAATCATCTCCCCAGCCCTATTTTATTTTATTTTGAGACAGGGTCTCATGCATCACAGCCTGACTTTAAACTTGTTATGTAATGAAGATAGTCTTTGAGCAGAATCCTGATCCTCCTGCCTACCACACCTGGTTTATGCTTAGGATCTACCCAGGGCTTCATGCATGCAAGCCAAGCACTATACCAACTCAGCTACATCCCCAGCCCATAACAGTAGATCTTAAATGTTCTCCCCACATAAAGAAGATAGTGAATGGTACCAGTGATAGTTAAGGTGTTGTCAACTTGATCTGTTTAGAAATCCACAGAAATCCCTTTTGGGTGGGTCTCCAAGGTTGCTTTCAGGAAGGATTAACTGAAGGAAGAAGTCCTTCCCCCAGAGTGAGCCCTTCCCCCAGAGCAGGCGGCCCCTCTCAGATGGGAACTTTATATAAGGAAGCTCTGGGTAAAAAGAGTCCTTCCTTCCAACCTTCCTTCCTTCCTCCTTCCCTCCTTTCTTTCCTCCCTTCCTCTTGGCTGCCGGAGCTGCCTGCTGCCTTCCAGTGTGGATTGAAGACCAGCACAGACTGAAGACCAGCGTCAACTGAAGACCCGTATGGATCAAAACCCAGCGGCTCCTCAGGAAGCCTCCAGGCCTTCAGTGCTGGATGGGGACTGCTGAGGCATCTGGCCACGTGCACTGAGCAGCTATCCAGTTCCTTGATTCTCAGGCCTGCAACTGCTATTGGACTACCATAAGCTAATCCAACAAATTCCCTTTTCAATATAATACATTCTAGCAGTTCTGTTCCTCTAGAGAACCCTGACTAATACAGTACCAATACCCATGCATGGAGAGATAAAATCCCTGGGAAATAAACTGGGGATAGTTGGAGAGCCATTTCCCTATGAGTTGAATAAAGGCAGAAGAATACTATTTTCAGTAGCAAAGAAAGAAAAGAAATGAAACTTTCAAATCAGAACTAAAAGACAGAGTCCATCCCAGAGGGTTAAGCCTCAAGCAGAGAGCACTATATTCCCAAAGAAGGGTGAGGGTCAAGTGTAGATGCTTAGAACCTCAGCTTAAGACAATGGGGACCCCAGAAAATTTGCAAGGTACTTTTAGCAACAGATAAGTTAAAGAAGAAAAAGAGGGGGAAGGAAGGAAAGAAGGAGAGAAGAAGGGAGGGAAGGAGGAAAGAAGGAAGGAAGAAAGAAGAAAAGGAGGGAGGAAGGGGAGGAATCACACAAAGCAGCTATGCTGACAGAGGCCAAGGAGGTAGGTGGTAACTCAGAGACTGAACCACAATCACAATGGATGTATCACAAAGAAGATCTGTGGTAAAACCAGGCAGAAATCTTGGGGCCCACATACTCTGTAGTTGCTGTGGTGATTTGAGTTAGGTGCCCCCCATAAACTCTTGTGTTTTGAAGGCTTGATACCCAGCTGCTGGTAATTTGAGAGGTGGAGCCTTGCTAGAAGAGGTGTGTTGGGGGAAAGGGTTAGGGTTATATCCAGCTTCCCCTTGCTAGAACTTGGCTCACTCTCTTAATGTTATTTGCCACTTGCTGTGGCAAGGAGATAGTGCCCAGTCTCTGCCCTGCCATCTCTTTCCTGCCATCAGGAGCTTCTCCTCATGAATCTGGAGTTTATTTGCAATAGCAAGAGGTCCTAGTTCATCCATTCTCTCTCGCTCTCCCTCCCTCCTTCTCTCTCTCTCTCTCGTCACAAATAAATAAAATAAAAATATCCTCAGCCCCATGGTTCTCAACAGCCCTGAGGTGGCTGTTATTAATTATTGTCGCCCTCCCCTACCCCAGGGGAAGAGGTCCAAGGAGATAGTGATCTGCTAAGAATGCAGTGTATAAGAGAAAAGTGGAAGGAGCTGGGATTTGCCACAAGCCACCCAGTCCCAATGGCCAACACACAGCACTGCTACTCTGACTTGCTCAACATAAGAATGACCCATGGGGGAGTTATACTCCCTGGATTCATTTCCACACAGCCTTCCCAGTGCTGAAGAGCTCACTCAGACTAATTCTTTCCTGCTGCCATAGACACATGACACCATCTTCTCATAGCCATCTTCTCATGCTATGACGAAGCTTCCTCTCAAAATTGTAAGCCAGGGGGCTGGAGAGATGGCTTAGCGGTTAAGTGCTTGCCTGTGAAGCCTAAGGACCCCTGTTTGAGGCTCGATTCCCCAGGACCCACATTAGCCAGATGCACAAGGGGGCACATGCATCTGGAGTTCGTTTGCAGTGGCTGGAGGCCCTAGCGTGCCCATTCTCTCTCTCTCTCTCTCTCTCTCTCTCTCTCCCTCTTTCTCTCTCTGTCTGTTTCTTTCAAACAAATTAATTAATTAATTTTAAAAAACTGTAAGCCAGGGCTGGAGAGATGGCTTAGTGGTTAAAGTGCTTGCCTGTGAAGCCTAAGAAGTCTTGTTCAAATCTCTAGGTCCCAGCTGGGTGTGGTGGCAAACACCTTTAATTCCAGCCCTTGGTAGGCAAAGGTAGGAGGATCTCTATGAGTTCAAGACCTCCTAGAGAATACAGAGTGAATTCCAGGTCAGCCGAGGCTAGAGTGAGACCCTACCTCGAAAAACAAAACAAAACAAAAAAATCTCCAGGTCCCATGTAAACCAGGTGCAAACCAGTGATGCAAGCACACAATGTCACACATACGCACAAGAGGGTGCATGCGTCTGGAGTTGTTTGCAGCGGCTGATGGCCCTGGCATGCACATTGTCTGTCTCTCTCTCAAATAATAAATAAATAACTTTATGCAATCTGGAACCAAAAATCAGTAGCAGAGGCCCATAAGCTAGAAAAAGGCCATAAGGGAGGGAGGAGAGGGAAGGTCTTAAAAGGATGGTATTGTATATATGTAAGTAGAAAAACAGATTACAGGGAGGGGAAAGGCCTAAGCGAGGTCAGGGGAAGAGATTGTATAAAAGAAGGGCAGGGGAGGAAGGTAGATCAAAATTCAAGATATTCTGAATAAGACATATGAAAATCTACTTTCTTAAATAATGGCACATCCAGAAGCCATAGATTGTTACTAGAAAATTTTCAGTGCCTGGGATGGAATACCTTCCAGTGAGTCATTGGCCAGGGATCTCCCTGTTGCCTCCAAAACATTACAGGCTATTGCCAAGGCCCTTGGTTCCCCATGAGAAAGAGATGGTAAGACCTTATTGCTGAAGACTTCACATGCCTGAGCAGCAAAGTCATTGAGAAATCAAGCTGGTGCTGAGCAGAAAACCTTCTCTCTGTAGCCCAGCCAACTGAAAGCTAGAAAAAGCTGCACTGTATGCAGTCTTATGGGAGACAGAAGTCATCAGCAGTGAAAACAGTGGACACTGGAAACCTCAAGTTTGGCCAGACATGCCAAATGACTGAATGAGTGCAATAGTGGCATGTCTGCTCTGGGGAAAACTGTTCTCTAATTGGACTGAAGGCCCACTCTATGGGAGGGGATACATGCCTGGTACTGAAAACCTAATCAAAAGCCTATGGCAGGGGAGGTCATGAGCCTTAGGGGTATAACGCCTGCTGTTGTCTGGATAAATTGCCCTGAAAACACTACACTTAATGTTCATACTCATATATTAATGCTACTGTCACTTCTGGTTAGAGAAGCTTCTCTTTTCAGATGGCGATGACCACTGGGATGACCTAAAAGGCAACATAGTGCTGAGAAGAAGAGATGGAGGAGTGTCCAGCACTGAAACATCTCACACCCTCCAAGGCTCAGGGTCCATTGCAGAAGAGGTGGTGGAAAGAATGTAAGAGCCAAAGGAAGGGTACCACTCCTTACATACAACTGTCCGGACAGAATTTGGCCTCAATACCCAAGACCTCGCAGTGCCTAGCAATATCCACACAAGACCCTCATAATAGGAGAAAAAGATGATGACATCAAATTAAAAGAGAGACTAATGGAGAGAGGGAGGGGATATGACAGAGAGCAGAGTTATGAAGGAGAAAGTAGGGAGGGGAGGGGAGGGAAATGTCATGGTTTGTTGTCTGCAAGTATAGAAGTTGTCAATAAAAGAAATATATATTTAAAAAATAGTTTTTAAAAATTAAAAACTGTAAGCCAATATAAACCTTTCCTTCCCACGAGCTGCTTTTGGTGAGGTATTTTGTCCCAGCACTGAAAAGGAAACTGTTATAATAGTCTAGTGAGGAAGCTGGCAGGAGGAGAGATAATTGCTGGAAAAGGGAGTGAGAGGAGCCATTGGATTTCCTCCAGATAGTCTGAGAACAAACCATCAGCACCAGTTAGCACAAGAGGACAACGTTCCCGCCCAAGTTACAATGACTTTGTCCCTCTCTGCCTTTCAGGCATCCGGGAGACCTGGCCTGCGTGTCCTCCCACGTCTGCATGGCCTCCTCTCTACCTCTTCTGACTGCTGCTTTGCCCCCACCAGCCTCTGAGGTGGCACTACACAGGCACCCACCCTGAATCATCGCATTTGTCTCTAAATTTTTTTTATATTAATGTCATTCTGCACTAATGATTCCAGCCCACTTGGTCCCAGCTGGAGCCTCTAATGTCTGCTGATTAATTAGTAGAGAGCTCTCTGGGGAGGCAAGGGAAGGGAAGGGGAGAAAGAGACGTGGAGAGAAAGGAACAGTTTGTAGAATAAAAGTGGATTTCCTCCACTCACTACTGATTCTTTTTTTTTTTTTTTTTTTTTTTTTTTTTTTTTTTGCCTGTTCTCAAGCCTTCAGCTGGTTATAGAGCAGACAACAAAAAGTCATTCCTTCCTCAGCACTTACTGTCCCCAGTCCAGGAGAAATGAGCCACTTGGAAGCTGTCCCACAGTCATAAATCTATAGATCTAGGTACTCTGTCATCTGAGCTCTGCCTAGTTTTGCCTAGGGCAAAGCAAGCCTCCTCAAGCTTCATTTTCCCCATGTAGAAAATAAGGACAAGCCATGGTATGGTCATGCACACCTATAATCCCGGCTCTCGGGAGGCTGAGGTAGCAGAATCATGAGTTTGAAGCCAGCCTGAGCTGCATAGTAAGCCCTCGTCTCAAACAAACAAACAAAAACAAAAACAAAAAAAAAAAAGCAGCAAAGTCAAGTGTAGTGGTTACAAGCCTTTAATCCTAGCACTCAGAAAGCTGAGTTAGGAGGATTGCTGTGAATTTGAGGTCAGCCTGGAGCTACAGAGTGAGATCCAGACTAGTCTGGGCTAAAATAAGAAGACCTTACCTCAAAAAGAGAGAGAGAGAGACAAATTCCACCCATCGCAAAAGTTGAAAACTCTCAGGTATGAAAACCTGGCTTCCAATTTCATCTATTCCACTTACAGGAGCTATGTGGCCTCTTCTGCAAAATGGGAGTGTTAGCTGGGCGTGGTGGCACACGCCTTTAATCCCAGCACTTGGGAGGCAGAAGTAGGAGGATCACGAGTTCAAGGCCTCCCTGAGACTACACTGTGAGTTCCAGGCCAGCCTGGGCTAGAGGGAGACCCTACCTCAAAAAACAGGGGGTGAGTGTTAACATCACCCACATAATGAAGTTGCAGTGAGGACTGAAGGAGATAAGGCAGGTGCAATTTGGCCAGGCACCCAGCAGAATAGGAGCCACAGTCACTGCAGCTAGAAATGGTGCACTGATCAAGCAAAGCATGTGCGACTTGACTTACACAGGTACCTAAAAAGATGCAGTACAGATGATGTGGTCTAGGAAGTACCCATACTAAAACCCTTCCTCTGCAGGGCTGGAGAGATTGCTCAGTGGTTAAGACTCTTGCCTGCAAAGCCAGAGGACCCAGGTTCGATTCCCCAGTATCCACATCAAGGTGGTGTCTGTATCTGGAGTTCGTTTGCAGTGGCTGGCGACCCTAATGCACCCATTCTCTCTCCCTCTCTCTCTTTCTCTTGCTCACTCACTCGCACTCTCTCTCAAATATATATGTGGAGAAATGGCTTAGCAGTTAAGGCACTTGCCTGCCAAGTCAAAGGACCACGGTTTGATTCCCCAGGACCCACGTAAACCAGATGCACAAAGTGACGCATGCGTCTGGAGTCCATTTTCAGTGGCTGGAGGCCCTGATGTGCCCATTCTCTCATTCTTTCTATCTCTATCTGCCTCTCTCTCTCTCTCTCTCTTTCTCTCTCAAATAAATTAATTAATTAAATTAAATATTTAAAAAAGCAAAAAAAACTAAAATAAATAATTTTAAATACAGAAAACATTTTTATTAATTAATATATGAATAAAATAAAATAAAAGTGCCTTCTGCACTATCCCTGATCAAGAGAACATTAGCTACATTGAAGAAGACAGAACCAAGCCTTATAGTGAGGGTTTGCTTGATCCATGGCCACAAAGCAAATAGCTGAGCTGGGAATTAAATGCAGTGCAAGACTTGCCTCAGAATGTGGACTCTGTTCTCTTTGCTCTACTTCCTGCACATCAAATTTTAAAAACTTGCTTTGCTGGCA
This sequence comes from Dipus sagitta, assembly GCA_036346955.1. Lineage (NCBI taxonomy): Eukaryota > Metazoa > Chordata > Mammalia > Rodentia > Dipodidae > Dipus > Dipus sagitta. The sequence continues at coordinate 41,028,072 of CM070777.1, read as the reverse complement.
GGCATCTCTTTCTGCTCCGTCCGTGTGACGGTGATACTCTTGTGCCGTGGATAATGATGTTTTAAGGCAGATTATAATCCCCTTTCTGCACCCTTTCCTGACTGATACATAGAACAAAGGGGGCTGTGTGAGGGGTCTGAAAAGTGGACGGGCCCACGTGAGCAGCAGTCAGCTCACTCCAGGACATGGGTGGTTTGGCTTAATACTAGAGTCATTCATTCACTCATTCATTCATTCAGCAAACATCCACTGAGCCTAAATATACATATTCTAGGAGCCAGGGGATGGCTCAACAGTTAAAGCCACTTGCTTACAAAGCGTGCAGGCTCAAGTTCAATTCCCCAGTATTCACATAGAGCCAGATGCACAGGTGGCTTATGCATCTGGAGTTCACTTACAATGGCCGGAGGCCCTGATGTACCCCTTCCTTCTCTCTCTGCTTATAAATAAATTAATAAAAAAAATTTTTTTGACTGGGCGTGGTAGCACACGCCTTTAATCCCAGTACATGGGAGGCAGAGGTAGGAGGATCCTTGTGAATTCAAGGCCACCCTGAGACTACATAGTGAAAAAAAAATTTTTTGTTTGTTTGTTTTTTTGGTTTTCAAGGTAGGATCTCACTCTAGCCCAGCCTGACCTGGAATTCACTCATTAGTCTCAATCTGGCTTCGAACTCACAGCAATCCTCCTACCTCTGCCTCCCAAGTGCTGGAATTAAAGGAGCGTGCCACCACACCCAGAAGTATATTTTTTTAAATACACTATTTCTATTCATGAGGGCTCCACTCGTATGACCCACAGTCTCCCAAAGGCATCACCAATTAATATCATCAGCTCAGCTAGGCTTCAACATACGGATTGGAGAGAGTGGAGAGCCCAGAAACATCAGACCACAGCAGAAGACCCAGAGGCTACAGTACTCCTGGGTTGTTCAAGAAATACCAAAGAGAAGCTGGAGAGATGGCTCAGTGATTAACTGTACTTCCTGCACAAGCATGAGGGCCTGGGGGTGGGGGCTAAGACCACCAGACTTTGAATCTCCAGGCCTCATGTAAACATGTAGGCATGGTCACACATACCTGTAAACCCCTGTCCCACCGGGGAGCAGAGCCTTAAGAATCTCCAGAGTCAGTAAAGAGACTCTGGTTCAAAAACAAAGACTGTGGGGGGGGGGAGGGGCTGGAGAGATGGCTTAGAGGTTAAGGCATTTGCCTGCAAAGCCAAAGGACCCAGGTTGGATTCCCCAGGATGCATGTAAGCCAGATGCACAAGGTGGCGCATGTGTCTGGAGTTGCATTTTCTCTATCTATCTATCTCTATCTATCTATCTATCTATCTATCTCTGTCTCTATCTCTATCTCTCATAAATAAAATAAAATAAATTTAAAAAGACCAAAACAAAGACCAGGAGGCAGAGTGATAGAAGAGAACACCTACGTTCCCCTCCAGCCACTGGTAGGCAAGCACCCCCCCACCCTCCACTGCAGGTGAGCTTATGGGGCGCCCACCACACACACACACACACACACAATGGAAGGAAGGGGGAAGAGAGAGAGGGAGGGAGGAGGGAGGGAAGAATAGAAGGGAAGGAGCGACAGAAGGAGGGAGAAAGGAGCAAAGGGAACAGTGAGCAGGGCTGGCGAGGAGACAGTAGAACTGTGCTGGGAACAGCAGAGGACACAGAGCCTTTATCCAAGGCATGCTGCTCAATTTGCAGAATCTAGCTTATCATTCTCTTGCTTATATTATTTGAATTTACTCCCCAACAGTTTCTCATTTCTGACTAGCTAAAACCCAAACTCCTTGGTGTAGTATCGGAAGACCTTAATATTACTTGCCAGCCTTTAGTCACCTTCCATCCCCACACATCTTCCCCCCCCCCCACCCCGCCCCCTCCACTTTCCCTTTCTGTCTGTTTCCCTTTGTGTCTTTGCCATACAGGTCCCACTGCCTGCCTTCCCTCAGGCAAGCGCTACACAAATATCTACTGAGCGCTACCAGGTGTGAGGCCCTGGGGAAACCATGATGTATGAAAGCACTCAATCTATGCCCATCTGGTGCCCCCGCTGAAAAGGGTAGAAAAATAAAAGCATGGTCATCCTTCCATATCCATGGGTTCCCTATACATGGATTCAGTATTCAAGAGGGGGAAATGTGTGTGTACTGAACATGTACAGACTCCTTTTCTTGTCATTGTTCTCCCAACAATGTCATGTAAGGACCATTTACATAGCCTTTATACCAGATTAGGCTTTAGAAATCATCTAGAGATGATTTAAAGTATATGCGGGCTGGGAGGACTGTAGTTAGGTAGTAGAGCACTTGCCCAGCATTCAAAAACATTAGATCAGATCCCTGGAATCATAATAAAAGAGAGAGAGAGAGAGAGAGAAAAAAAAAAAAAAGAATATAGGAGGATGATAATGTATGGAAGGGCCTTGGCTGTCCTCCCTTAGTACTGGATGGAGGGAGTGTGGGAGCCAATCCTCTGTGGCTACTGAAAGACAGCCGTAGTTACTTTGGGGTGATTGTCAGGGTCACAACAGTTACCAGTAAGTCTGACTACTCTGTCATGGAGGGGGATCAGGGAGACACTGAAAAGCGGGCACTGATGCTGAATCCCACGAATGAGATCAACTCAGGAACAGGTAGAGCATGACCCAGAGAGAGAGGAAGAGAACACAGCTCCCATGACCACAAAAGCTACATCAGGGGTCAGGACTTGGTACCGAGGACCTGGCAGGGCTTAGCTCCTGACTCCTCACTTGGCACACTCTCTCTCTCCTGCCCCCAGCCTCCTCCCAGGAGGGCATCTAAGCTGGGCCAGGAAGGGTGTTTAGCAAACAGGTAGGGCCTGCTTGTCTGGCATGCTAAGTAAACAGGACTCTGCCCTGCAGCCCCAGCTGCCCAGGGATAAATATTTACCTACAGACCTGTCTTGCCTAATGAGTGTTTGAACATCTGCCAGGCAGACCTGACCCAAGGCAGCTGGCAGGAAAGCAGCCAGTCCTGGGGGGCGGGGGTTCCCAGATCCCAGTCTCTCACTGTCTGGGCTCCAGAATATGGGAACACAGCAGGAGCTCTGGGCAAAGCACCTTTAAAGGCTCTCCCCAGTGCTTCAGTGGAGGCTTAGGAAACCTGATGCCACAAGCCCAAGGGCAGCTACCCACTTCCCACCTGGGCACAGAGAAGTACACCCCCCCCCACACACACACACACACCAGTGTCCTTCATCCTTTCTCGCCCATTCTCCTCCTCCTAGAAACAATAAACACATGCTAGAATAAAGGAATCCTGTATCAGTTGGTTACAGATAACTAGAGAATTATACACATCCCCCTTGGGCGTTTTGAATTCTTTAACCTTGTGCATTATTATTAGAAGGTTTCAAATGAATAAGTAAAACCACTGGGTAATATATGTCCATAATTTGAGAAATCAAATTGTAAAGGAGATTAATTAGTCGAAAATAAAAGTCCCTGGATGCCCTAGTCCTACTTCTCAACTTCATCTTAACTTTGGTAAGGTTTCATTTCATTTCAACATTAATAGTATCATATACCCTGAATATCTTACACCCCCGCACATCTGGGGCTCCCTTATTCTTTTTAGCAGCTGAAATTTATTCCATGGTTTGGATGTACTATGATTCATAGAGACAGTTCCCTTTTAATCAGCATTTGTTTCCAGAGTTGGTGGTTTGGAAGGTTTTTTTATTATTAAAAAAATACATATTTTCATCTACTTGCTTCTCTGCAGATTGGTTGGAGTTTAGGGTAGGCTAAGTTCCAAACAGGAGGATGTATGTCTTGTCCATTTTATAAATTTTTTAAATTTTTTTGTTATTTTTTATTTATTTGAGAGTGACAGACACAGAGAGAAAGGCAGATAGAGAGAGGGAGAGAGAATGGGCGCACCAGGGCCTCCAGCCACTGCAAACGAACTCCAGACGCGTGCGCCCCCTTGTGCAACTGGCTAACGTGGGTCCTGGGGAGTCAAGCCTCGAACTGGGGTCCTTAGGCTTCACAGGCAAGTGCTTAACTGCTAAGCCATCTCTCCAGCCCATTTTTTAAATTTTATTTTTATTTATTTGACAGGGAAAGGAGAGAGAGAGAGAGAGAGAATGGGCAAGCCAGGGCCTCCAGCCACTGAAAATGAACTCCAGACACATGTGCCCCCTTGTGCATCTGGCTAACATGGGTTCTGGGGAATCGAGCCTGGGTCCTTTGGCTTTGCAGGCAAATGCCTTAACCGCTAAGCCATCCCTCCAGCCCTGTCTTGTCCATTTTAATAGACATTGCCAAATCATGCTGCACAAAAACCCTCTCATTTCCAGCAGCTCATGAGAGCACTATTTCCTCACCTCCAGCTAACCTTTACTCTGACAAACGCATGACAGACAAGCAGGTGACCGTATCTGCTTTATCTGTAGTATTAATAAAATTAAGTATCTGCTAGGAGTGTGTCATCTGTGTGACGTGTTGCAAGCAACAGCCTTCACCCACTGACCCATCTCCCTAGCCCCTGTGTGACATATTTCAGGTAACTTCCTCATCATAACTGCACATATTTTGTAGGAATATTTCTTTCAACTTCAGTAATGTTTTAATACCAACTCTTCAGTGGATATTGTATTCAGCACTCCCCCTTGTGAAACTTAGCATGGGGCATCCCTGCACTAGGACAAGATTAGAAACACTGAGAAGTTCCTGTGTGAGTCATTCCCAAGACAAAGGGGAGGTTATGAAGCCTTGAGTCATGCAAGACCTGAAACACTTGATTACAAATCAAGGGGGCCTCCAAGTTCCTGTTAGGAAAAATAAATAAACAGTAACTCCGGTTCCCTAGTGAAAAAATGCTCAAAACTATATAAATCAGGCTAATTTCAAATACAAGATACAAAAACTCAATCTAGCCTGGCATAAACCAAAATGGAAATGGGGTTGGAGAGATGGCTCAGTGGTTAAGGAACTTAACCTGCAAAGGTTAATGACCAGTGTTCAATTCCCCAGTACCCACATAAAGCTAGATGCACAGAGTGGCACATGTATCTGGTGCTCATTGGCAGTGGTTAGAGACTCCAATGTGCCCATTCTCTCTCTGTCTCTCTTCTCTCGGTCACTCTGTGTGTGCAAATAAATAAAAAATATTTTTTAAAAAAGAAATGTGCAGGGCATGGTGGCACATTCCTTTAGTCCCAGCACTTGGGAGATGGAGGTAGGAGGATCACCATGAGTTCGAGGCCACCCTGAGACTACATAGTGAAATCCAGGTTAGCCAGGGCTAGAGCAAGAACCTTATCTTGAAAAAAAAAAAGAGAGAGAGAGAAAATGTAAGGCTAAAGAGATTGCTCAGTGGTTAAGGTACTTATTTGCAAAGCCTGATGGCCTGGGTTCAATACCCAGTTCCCACATAAAACCAGATGCACAAAGTGGTGCGTGCATCTCTAGTTCATTTGCACTGGCAGGAGGCCCTGGCACTCACATACTCTTCTTTTTGTCTGCTTCTCTCTCTCTCTCTCCCTCTCTCCCTCTCTCTCTTTCTCTCTGTCTCTCTCTCTCTGTCTCTCATCTGTGTCTCGCTCTCTCAAATAAATAAATAAATATTTTTTTAAAAAATAATGAAGCCAAGTATGGTGGCACACACCTTTAATACCAGCTCTCAGGAAGCAGAGGCAAAAGGATTGCTGTGAGTTCCAGGCCACCTTGAGACTACCTTGAAAAAAAAAAATGAAAGGTTTATTTTGGCTCACAGTTTTGAAAGCTTCAACCCAAGCTCACTTTGCCCTATTGCAGTATTTTATGGTGATAGCATATAGGAGAGGAGGTTGGTCCAACTCATAGCACCCAGGAATCAAAGACAGAAGAAGAGAACGGGACAGAGTCCCAATACTTCTTCAAGTGCATATCCCTAATGATCTAACTTTCTCCTGGTAGAACCCACCTCCATTCCCAATAGCACCACAGGCTGAGAAGCAAGACTTCAGTGTTGGGCCACGTGAGGGGAGTTAAGATCCAAACTACAAGATGAATCAATCACTTACAGATTGTTCTGGTGAGTAAAAAGGAATGAGATTGTGTATGACACATTCAGTCATATTTCAACCCCAGAAACAATGTTGTTAAGCCGCAGATTTTTTAAAACACTTAAAAAACAGTTTATTTATTTGCAAACAGAGATAGCCAGAGAGAGAGAATGGACATGCCAGGGCCTCTTTCCACTGCAAACGAATTCCAGATGCATGTGCCACTTTGTACATCTGGCTTTACATGGGTACTGGGGGACTGAACTTGGGCAAGACTGAGCAAGCAAACACCTTTAACCACCGAGTCTTCTCCCCAACCCCCAGATTTGACACATTTGGATTGTCTTCATGCCCTTACCGTATATAAAACAGAAGCGAGCACAGATGACATCTGATTCATTGTGGGATCTCTGGCACCTAGAACAATGGCTGAGGCAGAGCCAGTGCTCACGGAACATTTGTCAGATAAACGAATCTCACCTGACATGAGGACATGAGCTCTCACAGCTGGTCATGGAGCCAGGCCACCAGTGTGGACCGCGTTTGAGATTGACTCTAAAGACCTTTCTCGGGCTGGAGAGATGGCTTAGCGGTTAAGCGCTTGCCTGTGAAGCCTAAGGAACCCGGTTCGAGGCTCAACTCCCCAGGACCCACGTTATCCAGATGCACAAGAGGGCGCTCGCGTCTGGAGTTCGTTTGCAGTGGCTGGAGGCCCTGGCGCGCCCATTCTCAATGTGTGTCTCTCTCTCTCTGCCTCTTTCTCGCTCTGTCACTCTCAAATAAATAAATAAATAAATAAAATAAACAAAAAATTTAAAAAAAAAAAAAAGACCTTTCTCTTAGCCAGGCTCCAGCGAAGTGGCCTGATGGTAGAGGTTTTGGAATCAGAAAGACCTCTGCCTAAATTAGTAGTTGGCCAATTTGGAATCATCGATCCCTTTGCGGATCTGATAAGTTTGAGGCACTTTACCCTGAAACAGACTGACGTGCCAAGTGGAAAACACTCTGCAGATAACTTCCAGGAGCCCAAGGACTCTCTCTCTGGAGGCTGCCTCGAGCTTCCTGAATGCATGTCTTTGGGTGATTCTTTCTTTCATCTCTCTGGGCCTTAGTCACAGCTCTGAGGTGGAGATGATGAGATCAACCAAATGCTGTTAACTGAAAATCCAGTGAGACCAGAATGAGCACCCTAAGTTCAGGCACCCTCCGGGCTCACCTCCCCTTCCACATGAGCACTGTGTGGCCATTGGGAAATAGACCCCAGCTACCTGCGTTCTGGGATTACATCTCCTTCATTCCAGCTGGTGGGACGTGGGGTTATTGATCATAGAACAGAATGAATAGAATGAGATAGAGGAAACTTTTGATACCCAAGACATTCCTTCTGGGGGCCACTAATTGCTTTTAGCTTTCTATTTCAGCTACAAAAAAAAAAAAAAAAAGCACTCTGCAAGTCCAGGCTAAAGAGTTCAAGGATAATGCAAATCCAATCCCATTACACCAAATCCTATTAATATGCCTCCTCCCTGTGTGGAAGGCTTCTCTCCCCGTGTACTGCAGCTCCTAGGGAAAGCTGGCTTTGTCTCCTGCCAGCCCCGCATTTATGGGAGCTCTGCTTCCCAGAATGCCTTTCACCTGCACTCAAGAACTACATTGTTTGGCCCACATGGTTTCTGGTTTATTTATACAATTGCATTTAAAAATCAAGAGAATTTCATAAGCTAATTGAAGTTTGGAGCTTGGAAAATTAGAGGCGCTATACTCAGAGCTCAAGTGGGAACAGCCGGAATGAAGGTTGCTCCCTGTCCTGCTCAATGGCAACTTACATGTGATTGCACACAGCTCCCACAGGCCCCTCGGTCCTGTCTTTATGCTGGTCCAAGTCCAATATGGAAGTTAAAAGCCCAGGAGACAGGTCCCCTATTTTACTTCCCCAGATACTGTTCACAAGTATCATTAGCTGTTTGTTTGTTTGTTTATTTGTTTGTTTGTTGTTTTCTGAGGTAGGGTCTCACTCTAGCCCAGACTGACCTGGGACTCAATATGTAATCTCAGGCTGGCCTCAAATTCCCAGTGATCCTCCTACCTCAGCTTTCCAAGTGCTGGGGATAAAGGTGTACGCGCCTGGCAAGTGCCATTATCCTTAATCCATGATGAATCGTACCCATAGCATAGATTTTAATTCTTTTTAATGATTTTATTCATTTGCAAGAGAGAGAGGTGGAGAGAGAGAGAGAGAGAATGGGTGTGGCAGAGCCTCTTTCCACTACAAACCAACTCCAGACACATGTGCCATCCTGTGCTCTGGGTTCTGTGTGGGTACTGGGGAAACAACCCCTGGGTGGGCAGGTTCTTCAAGCTCTTCAAGCAAGCACCTCTAACCACTGAGCCATCTCCCTGGCCCTAGCATAAAAAATTTTTTAAAGGAAATATCATGAGACAAAGTGTTAGATTTCAAGAGAGCTTCCTCCTCCTCCCCTAAGTCCCTTTCTCACTCCCCCTACAGCTATGTTCAGACTAAGTCTAGGATTTTAAAATTACCTACTGTTGGGGTAGTTGAGGAGACCCCACCACTCCTGAACTGAGAGGAAGAAATGCCACTCCCCACCACAGTATCAGTCATGTCCCATGCTGTCCCATGTAAGGTCCTCACAGTGCAGCAGTCCCCCTCCTAAACCCTTGAAACCTACCTCCTCCCCTCACCCAGAGTTCCAGAGCCTCCTTCCCTTGGGCTTCAGACCATGTCAGTTATTCTTTCCTGGTACTAAGTAAAATTCTTGGGCCCAAGAAATAGTGCATCTTGGGTCCTCTATATCTCAAACCCTAAACCTGACACAGAGAAACTCATTCAAGGGGCTGGAGAGATGGCTTAGCGGTTAAGCGCTTGCCTGTGAAGCCTAAGGACCCCTGTTCGAGGCTCAATTCCCCAGGACCCACGTTAGCCAGATGCACAAGGGGGCGCACACATCTGGAGTTCGTTTAAAGAGGCTGGAAGCTCTGGCGCGCCCATTCTCTCTCTCTCTCTCTCTCTCTCTGCCTCCTTCTCTCTGTGGCTCTCAAATAAATAAACAAACAAACAAAAAAAAAAAAGAAACTCATTCAAGAACACTAAGTTAATAAGAGACAGATTTGAGACTCAATCGTAAATGCCTGCTGTCTAGAAAAAAAAAAAAAAGTTATGTTAGACTTTGGGTTCCAGATAGAGGCACTGAGACAAATGATTTTCTTAAGTACTAGACTTTATTATAACACCAGAAACACTGATCTGAAGTCATGGAGGGGGGGAGAAATTTTGGACTATTCAGTAAAGAAAGGAGAGTGAGAACGCGAGTGGGAGTGAGAGAGAGGAGAGAGAAGAGAGGCTTAGAGAGGAGAGTGATACAGAGAGAGAGAGAGAGAGCCAAAAGGAGAGGGGATGGGTTTTAAGGGTTATGGGAAGAGGAAAAGGGAACTGGGGGAACTACCCTGTGAGGGAGGGGTCTTGGGTAATGTGCTTATTCCCTCTTTTCAGATGGGGGTAATCAATATCATATCATCATATCAATCAATCATAACAGAAAGTGATTCCAGAATCCCAGGTCTAATCTGAGCATGGCCAGGTGGGGCCAGAGAGGGAGTGAGAAGAGAGAGTTCTGGGACTCTAACAGGTTAAATATCTAACAGATATTTTCCCCTGATTTAAACTGACATTTATGCAACTACACTCTAATACAAAGACTGAATCAAACAGGTCTGTTTTTGAATCTGCACTCTGTCATGTACTGATTATTTCCACATCTCTACAACAAAGCCTAAAACTCCTCCACTAATCCTCGGTAGATCTTAGTTAATGACTATGGAAAATATGACCCTGGCCCAGTAATAAGAGCCATCCCGCAGAGTTCATAGAAACAAGAGTCCGCGGGGGGATTTTGATTGGTTATCTTCCTACTGAAAACATGGACAAAGCCATTAAAAATATATGAAACAACAGTTTGCAGACACCGGCCATCAGGCAACAAATGACAGCGGTGTCTGAGAGCTGTGGAATAGATGAGATGAGTCCTGTGATTGTTCTAGCAGTATTGAGAAAGACCCAGGCCATAGCCCAGGGAAGGGGAACTGAGGCAGAGCTCAACAAATGCCCTAAATTAGGTCTGGGAAGACCAAGCCAGCTAGAATTCCTAGATTAGATAACAAAGAATAGAAAGCTGTGCAGGAGAAACCAGCAGCTCTCTGATTGGACTTGAGGCCCGCTCCACAGGAGGGAATTCCTGCCTGGTACTGAAAACCTAATCAAAAGCCTATGGCTGGGGAGGTCATAAGCCCTAGGGGGGAAACTACTACTGTTGTCTGGCTAAATGGATATATTATCCACCAAACTGCCCTCTAAATACTTAATGCTTCTGCCTGTATATTAATGCTACTCTCACTTTTGGTTAGAGAAGCTGCTCTTTTCAGATGGCAGTGGTCACTGGGGACACTTAAAACTCATCAAAGTGCTGAGAAGAAGTGACAGTGGAGTGTTCAGCATTGAGACATCTCTATCGTGTCCTCCAAGACTCAGGGACCATTGTGGAAGAGGTGGCAAAAAGAATATAAGAACCAAAGGAAAAGAAGGAGTGCTTTGAAATAACGTCTTCCAGACATAAAGTGGCCAAGGTATTCATGACCTCACAATGCTGTGACGAATGCTACACAAGAACCTACATAATGGGGGGGGGGGGGATGATGACATCCAAATAGAAGAGGGACTAGTTGGAAAGAAGGGATTTAGTGTTAGGGGGATTCAGGAAGGAGAAAGGGAAGAGTAGTGGGAGGGGTTTATGATCATGGTATCATGTTTATACATATGGAGATTGTCAATACAAAGTTTCTGTGGGGCTGGAGAGATGGCTTAGCAGTTAAGACACTTGCTGGCAAAGCCAAAAGACCCAAGTTCAATTCCCCAGTACCCAAGTAAAGCCAGATGCACAAGGTGGCACATGCATATGGAGTTCATTTGCAATGGCTAAAGGATCTGGTGTGCCCATCCAATCTCCCTCCCTCCCCCCAACAAAAAATAAAATATAAGTGAAAAAAAAGTTTTTTAAAGAAATAGGCTCCTCAGAAAAAGTCCCCCAAACAGCTAATGAGTCCTTATTTACTCATCTAGGAAAAGCCTAAGGGTACTAAAAGAATCATCTGGGACTGGAAAGATGACTTAGTGGTTGAGGCACTTGCCTGCAAAGCCAAAGGACCCAGGTTTGATTCCCCAGGACCCATGTAAGCCAGGTGCACAAGGTGGCACATGCATCTGGAGTTTGCAGTGGCTGGAGGCCCTGGCATGCCCATTCTTTCTCTCTCTTTCTCTCTCTCTCTCCCCCTCAATCTCCTTCTCTTTGCCTCTTTCTCTCTCCCTCTCTCAAATAAATAAATAAAAATAAAAATATCTTGAGAAAAGAATCATCTGAAAGGATTATAGAGACTAATATCTGGCCCTCACACAGGGTTGGAAGCAAGTCCTGGTGCCATCATCCAGACAGCAAAGCCTAAATAAACCCCATGGAGCTTTGGGTACAGCACACCCAAGGGTCTTTCTTGAGTCATGTAGAATATTAGTCCTAGACTAAGCACCTCTCTGGACCTCCCTAACAAATCTTAAAAGCAGGACCCCAAAAGATCAAACTGTTCCCAAGTAACCTGGCCACATTTCAGAGGAAAAACTAAGAGGACTTGTGGCCGGGGGGATGTCTCAGTGGATAAGGTGCTCTCCACTGAAGCTGGAGTAGCCCAGTTCAACCCTCAGGCTCCATGTAAAAAGCCTGAGGCCTGAGGCCGTGGAGGGTTTTGTAATTCCAGGATGCTAATGCTGACAGTCAGATGGGAAGTTGTTGCAGTCAGATTCGCATTGCTGGCAGAAAACACCTGAACAAGAGCAGCTTGGGGCAGGGGGTGTGTTATTTAGGCTTACAGACTTGAGGGAAAGCTCCATGATAGCAGACATGGGAAAACGTTGGCATGAGCCGAGAGTGGACATCACCTCCTGGCCAACATCAGGTGGACAACAGCAACAGGACAGTGTGCCAAACACTGGTAAGAGGAAGCTGGCTTTAACACCCATGTGCCCACCCCCAACAATTCACTGCCTCCAAGAGGTTTCAATTCCCAAACTGCCAGCAGCTGAGGACCTAGGATTCAGAACAGGCAAGCTTATGGGGGAACACCGGAATCAACCCACCACAGAAGCGGAGACAGGAGAATTTCCCAGAAGTTTGGAAGCTTGTGGTAAATGCAGCGAAGAACACCCTGCCTCAAATGAGGTAAACAGGCAAGGATTGACCCAAAAGTTGTTCTCTGACTTCCACATGGATGCTGTGACACACACCCATCTACACTCTCATACACGCACACAAGCCAACAAATAATTGCTTCTTTAGTTATTTATTTAAGAGAGACAGAATAGGCATGCCAGGCCCTCTAGCCACTGCAAACAAACTCCAGATGTGTGCTCCGCCATGTGCATCTGGCTTATATGGGTACTGGGGAATCGAACCTGAGTCCTTAGGCTTTGCAGGCAAGAGCCTTAACCGCTAAGCCATCTCTCCAGCTCCAAATAATTTTTTTTGTTTTTGTTTTTTCGAGGTAGGGTCTCACTCTAGCCCAGGCTGACCTGGAAGTCACTATGGAGTCTCAGGGTGGCCTTGAACTCACAGCAATCCTCCTACCTCTGCATCCTGAGTGCTGGGATTGAAGGCGTGCGCCACCACACCCAGCCTGTTAATCTTTTTTAAATTAAAAAAAAATACAGCACTCAGGAGGCAGAGGTAGGAGGATTGCCATGAGTTCAAGGTCACCCTGAGATTACAGAGTGAATTCCAGGTCAGCCTGGGCTAGAGTGAGACCCTACCTCGAAAAACCAAAAAAAAAAAAAAAAAAAGATTAACAGAAATACAAAAATATCTAACTCTTCACAAAGTAAAATTCACACCATCTGTTGTCCAATCCAAGGTTATCAGGAAGATGCAAAGAATGAGTAAAAACAAGCCACAATGAGGAGAGTAATGAATGAATCCAGACTTGCAGAGAACTAACACCGATGGTAAAATTAATAAATAAGGACATTGAAAAGTAGTTAAGATTAGTATACTCCATAAATTCCAAAAGCTAAGCAGGGATTAGGGAGATGGGTCAGGGGGCAAAGTGCTTGCCATGCAAGCACAAGGACCTGAGTTTGAATCCACAACACCCACAAAATGATGGGCATAGAGGCACATGCCTGTAATCCCACTGCTAAGGAGGCAAAGACAGGGAATCCCTGAGGCTCACTGACTAATTAATTTAGCTGAGTCAGTAAGCTCTAGGGTCAGCAAGAGTCCCTGTCTCAAAAAATAAAGTGCTTGGCATGGAGGCACATGCCTTTAGTCCCAGCACTCAGAAAGCCAAGGTAGGAGGATCGCTGTGAGTTCAAGGCCAGCCTGAGACTACATAGAGAATTCCAGGTATGCTTTTGCTAGAGAGACACCCTAGCTTGAAAAACATAAGTAAATAAATAAATAAATAAATAAATAAATAAAATAAAGTGAACAGCATTTCAGGAAGATACCCAACATCTACCTTTGGTCTGCACACATGCACACACACACGTACACAAAACCTGTATCATGTACTTTCTCATTGCTGGGAACAAATAACCCAACCCAAAGCAAGTTATAGAAAGAAAAGGGTTTAATTTGGCTTACAATTCCAGAGGGTTAGGTCCACGATAGCAGGTGTGGTGCTTTGAATGGAAATTGTCCCTCATAGACTCATGTGTTTGAATCCCCAGTTGGTGGAGCTGTTTTGGGGAGTTTGTGGAGCTGAAGGAAGTATGTCACTGGGCAGGTCTTGAGGTGTTACAGTCTAGTCTCCAGTGATGCTCTTTGGCTTTTTTACTTCCTTGACACTGATGTGATGATAGGCCACCAGTTGTCTGCTCCTGCCAGGCTTTCCCAGCCATATTAGAAAATTCCCCTCAAAACTGTAAACTGCTGGGCATGGTGGCGAATGCCTTTAATCCCAGCACTTGGGAGGCAGAGGTAGGAGGATCACCATGAACTTGAGGCCACATTGAGACTCCATAGTGAATTCCAGGTCAGCCTGGGCTAAAGTGAGACCCTACCTCAAAAAAACTGTAAACTGATGGGACTAGAAAGATGGCTTAGTGGTTAAGGCACTTGCCTGCGAAGTCTAAGGATGCAGGTTCCGTTCCCCAGTACCCATGTAAACCAGATTCACAAGGTAGCACATGTGTCTAGAGTTGACTTGCAGTGGCTAGAGGCCCTAACACAGCCCTTCCTCTCTCTATCTGACTCTTCCTCTATCTCCCTCTCTTTCCCTCTCTCTCTCTAAAATAAAGAAATAAATAAATAAATAATTTTTTTAAAACTTTAAGCTGAAATAAACCCTTCTGTCCCATAAGCTGCTTCTAGTTGGGTGTTTTATCCCAGCAACAAGACAGTTACTGTAACAAGGATGAAGGCAGGGGAGTCAGTATCTCCAGAACGACATAGCTCTCTAAACAGGAAACAGGGCTTTGGAAAGAGGAAGAGAAACTTCCTGTCTTTTCTCCATCTTTCTGCATGTCTGAATTAATCCCTTCAAATCAACGTCACCACCAAGTGAAGAGTGTGTCTCCAAAATAACCTGGGAAGACATATTATTACCTTTTGAAAAGGGACTAAATAGGGTTGTGAGCTCAAGTTTAAAAGATTTAAAAAAAAAAAATCCCAAGAAAGGATGTAATTGTCCTGTTTTGTGTGACGTGTGCTTAAACCTGGACCAATTACTGTGGCGGTGGAAATAGAATGTACTGATTGGCACAGCTGGGATCAAACACTCCTGCTCAGGCCAGGAGGCAGTACTATGTATGCAGCCCCTGTTTGCCTGAAGTTGAAAGAACCCTTGGGTAGACAAACAGAGGAGGCCACTCAGTGGTTTTTGCCAAACAGTAATGATGAGAATGGAAATGCCATTTCCTTTTCTTTTCGGTCTTCTGTGTATCTTCAATACCTTTTTCTCAATCCCTAGCCCCCTTCTCTACCCTACCTCATGGCTCTATGCTGGCCAACCGCAGGAACTAGCTTTGGAGCAGGGAACATTGGGGCAAGTTCAATCTCACAGGCTGTGGCTCACATACGTCTGGCTCGAGATGAATACATGAGTGCAGGCACACAGAGGATGTTTAAGCCATGGTGTTCCCAAGACTCCAAATTATTTGCCTGTAAATGGGATTAATCATAGTACCTTGGGTAATTGTGATACGAAATGAGTTGGTGCCTGTAAAATGGGCTCTGAGCATGTAATAAGTGGCATAAGAAGTAGCTATACCGTTCCATTCCATTCTACTCTTTTAAAAGCTAGTCAAACGGCAATCTCAAGGAGAAACTACCCCTCCCCAGCGCCTCCATCTCGACACCCAGGATGAGCCCACTCCACCCTGTTTCTCAGGGCTCAGATCTGTACTCTCACCTCTAAGCACCACCATTCCTACCTGCCATTCATCCTTGCTGCCCACTCTGGCAAGCTGTCTCCATAAAACCTCACTCATTCACATCTTCAGTATTTTACCTCATCACATTTCTTACTCAGAGGAAGCAGGGAGGAGCAGAAATCCTTACGCAAGCCGGGGAAATGGAAACCAGCTGGCCTTGCCCATACTCCCCTCTCATCTTCTTGCTCTATCACCCTATATTCATTACTTTTTGTTTATTTGTTCCTATGGCAAAATATCTGACAAGACACAACTTAAAGGAGGAGAGATTTAATTCTTGGCTCACAGTTTAAGGAGATGACAGTCCATCATGGTGCGGAAGGCATAGCTGAAGGACCATGAAGCAGCTGCTCACATTCATCCACAGTCAAGATGCAGAGAACAGGCTGGAGAGATGGCTCAGCAGATAAGGTATTTGCCTGCAAAGCCTAAGGACCCAGGTTTGATTCCCCAGTACCTACATAAAGCCAGATGCCCAAAGTGAGACATGTGTCTTGAGTTCGTTTGCAGTGGCTGAGGCTCTGGAGTGCCCATTCCTCTCTCTCTCTCTCTCTCTCTCTCTCTCTCTCTCTCTCATAAATAAAATATATATTTTTTAGAAAAAGCAGAGAGCCAGGCGTGGTGGCGCATGCCTTTAATCTCAGCACTCAGCAGGCAGAGGTAGGAGGATCACCATGAGTTCGAGGCTACCCTGAGACTACATAGTTAATTACAGGTCAGCCTGGTCTAGAGTGAAACCCTATCTCAAAAACCAAAAAAAACAGAAAAAGCAGAGAGCAATGAATGCTGATGCTCAGCTAGCTGCCTCCTTTTTGATCTGGGATACCAGCGCATGGGATGGTGCCACCCTCAGGTATGGAAGGATCTTCCCATCTCAGTTGACCTAATCTTAAATTTTTCTCACAGGCATATTGGGATCTGTGTCCTAGGTGATTCTAGATCCAATTAAGTTGGTAATAGAGATCATATCACACTCCAAAGTCAGCAACCTTCATCTTCTACCTCTTCCCTTCCATTTCACACAAATGCCCATAAGTCAAGCCAAGATCCAAAATCTCTCTTGTCAACTGTCTAGCAAAATGCACTGGATGTGAGACCCCCTCTCTTCTCCAGAGTGCTTTCGTTTTTGTTTTTGTTTTTTGGGGTTTTTTTTGTTTGTTTGTTTGAGAGAGAGAGAGAATGAGTGCGCCAGGACCTTCAAGTCTGCTGCAAAGATGCTTCATCCACTTGTGCACATGTACGACATTGAGTGCTTACATCACTGTGTGTCTGGCTTGCAAGGGACCTGGAGATTTGAACATAAGTTCTTAGGCATCACAGGCAAGCACCTTAACTGCTAAGCCATCTCTCCAGTCCCAGAGTGGGTTTTGAAGAATTGCAGTGGGAAGAACACTCACAGAAATTCTCCATCCTCCCCAAACTCCCAAGCTTATTAGCCCTGCAACCTTAGAATTACCATGCTCTGAACCCACCTATTCCCTCTTATTCCCAAAATAAATCCTTTAAAAACGTAATAATAGCAACCATTTGTAAGGTTCTATTTCTCCTTCTGGGGCCTATAAATGTAATGGGGCCAGATTTAATATTGGCTCTGCCTTGGAAGACTCTGTGTGCCTTAGACAAGCCCCTTCACCTTCCTGAGGCTCTGTTCCCTTATCTGCAAAGTGGGATATGACATCTCACTTACAGGTTTGCTTTGAGAAGCAAAGTAATCCCAGGATGATGGGAACACACTTTGTCAAGATGTTGGTTGTTGTGACAGAGGAATGATTTTTTTTTTTCTCCCTAACGTGTGCTTTGAAAGGAAAAATAATGTAATAAAAAATGAGCGGACACTTGTGCTTCCAGCACGATGGAGTAGCAGGGAATGGATTTATCTTCCCTCTTGAACCGACCAAATAGCCAGGAAACAAAAAAAAAAAATGAAGCAACGGTTTTCAAGCTCATGTACATCAGGCGATAAAAGATAATGATCCCCTTGAGAGAGAAAAACAAAGTGAGCCTCCTGCTGCCTTACCTAACTGCTAAGGGAAAGTATTCAGGATGTGGAGTAGGGAAGAAAGCAGGAAGGAAAGCAGAGGCTGGCACACAATTTGATTTAGGGTGTCTGGGATGTGCAGGGCAGGATCCAGAGATGAGAATGCTACTCAGAGAGAGAACTTCAATATGGTACTCCCAGGAGTATATTTATTATTACTCTTTTTTTTTCCTTTGGTTTGTTAAGGTAGGTTCTCACTTGTGGTAGTTTCAATAGATGGCCCCCAATATACTCAGTGTTTTATTAGTTTGTAGTTTGGTTCTACAGCCACCTGGCTGAAGGAGGTGTCACTGGGCAGATTTTAAGGTGTGGTGGTGGGTTGGAAATTCCAATCTATAGATCTGCAAAAGTGCCAAGTTCCACCTGGAGTTCCTGAAGTATGCTGTGAGGTGTGGCTTTTGGCTTGGGGCTTCTCTCTCTCACTCTCTGCTAGGCCCTTCTTCTGCCATTATGAAACTTCCCCTGGATCTGTAAGCTTCAACTGTGACTGGTCTGGAGGTTTATCTCAGTTGACCTGAAGCTGTCTACTACATCACTCTAGCCCAGGCTGACCTGGAATTCACTATGGACTCTCAGGGTGGCCTCAAATTCTCAGCGATCCTCCTACCTCTGCCTCCCAAGTGCTGGGATTAAAGGCATGCGCCACCATGCCTGGCTTATTATTACTTTTAAATTATTTCTTTATTTATTTGCAAGAAAAGTGTGTGTGTGTGTGTGTGTGTGTGTGTGTGTGTGTGTGTTTATGCACATTCCCAGGCCTCCTACCACTGCATATGAACTCTAGATGCATGCACCACTTTATGCATCTGGATTTATGTGGCTACTTGGAAATCAAACCCAGGCCACCCAAGCAATTCAACCAAGCACTTTAGCCACTGAGCCATCTCTCCAGCCTCTCTGAGCCATCTCTCCAGCTTCAACAGAGCATTGAGTAGTGCATGGACTAGCCAAGGCCAGAGGAAAAGAAAAATCATCCAAGAGGATTCAAAGGAAGAGCTCCTGGTCCCAAAGGGCAGGAATTGTGCTTGTTACTACCAGCTGGATTGTAAAGCCTCAAGCTCCATGGAGAATTCCAAATACTGAGAGCCTTGCATACGTAGGGAGGAATAATTAATTAGCCCTACTAATGCCCAGGTCTTGTCCTGCACAACAAGAAAATAAAAAAAGTGAGGGGACCAAGCTGACACCATGACAGGCTTCAGTAAGGTGCCACCCTAACTAGGCCTAAGGTTCAGTTTCCCGGAGAGGCAGGCAAGACTTCTGGGAAAGGGCAGGCTGTTAATCAACAGTGACCCTGACATGTGGCCGGAGAAGATGGCCGCCCAGGGGCTGAGTCAGTTCCTGGAGATATGTCCAGACATGTCCCTTTTGTGCCTTTCGCAACCCTTTCACGCCTTTTGCCCCAACCAATCAAAGACGTACAACTGTAACTGCTGCTTGCCTAGCCAATCATTTTAAAAGATTACCCAACCCCTGGGATTCCCCTAGCTGTGCTTAAAAGGGGCCTGTGAGCTCCTCTCGTGGCTTCCATTTTGTATGAACGGTTGACCCCTGCATGCTGGCTGATTCTGCAGAATAAACACTCTTTGCATTTGCATCCTATTTGAGTCCAGGGTCTTTCTTCAGCGCTTTTCAGACCCTTACAAAAAGTTCAGAACAAAGGGTGGAGAGATGGCTCAGCAGTTAAGGCACTTGTCTGCAAAGCCTAACAACCTGGCTTCACTTCCCTTGTTCCCTCAGCCTAGAAGATTCTTCTCTATTTTTCCCACAGGAAAACTTTACCCAAGATGTGTCTTTATTTTCAACCTCTTAAGGAAGCCTTCTCGGAGATAAAAGGGAAGTCCCTCTTTTTGTATGCAAAGAGCCCTTTCTACACCCTTAGAGGTTTGATTCTTCCCTCACTTGAAGTATAACCTAAAGATTGTTTTTTGGTTGTTTTTTTATTAATCTCGATCATTAGCACAGCTCAGGATGTAGGTTCTTAGCATGGATAGCTAAATGATTGGACAAGGAGATAAACAGATCTATTAATGAGAGATGCAAAGATAATTAGAGAAGTAGGAAGATGAATAGGTACTCGATGGTTAGATCAACAAGAATGAAAAGATAATTTACTGACAGATGGGTGGTTGCATGGGAAAAATTAACAGATGGATAGTTTAAGTGGATGGACAGAAAGAGGGTGAGAGGGAGGGAGGGAGGGAGAATTCATGAACTTGAAAGGCAGATATTGGTTTTATTCAACTCCGGACATTACAATGCCCAGAATAAAGCCTGAAATTACATTAGGAGATGTTATTGTATGACTGAATGATTTAAACACCAGATTATTATGGTAAAATTTTTCAACTAAGAATCAGAGGGGGAGGTGGCTCATCAGTTAAGAAGCTTGCCTGCAAAGCTTAACAATCTGGGTTCAATTCCCCTGTACCCGCTTAAAACCAGATGCACAAAGTGGCACATGCATCTGGAGTCTGTTTGCAGGGGCTGGAGGCCCTCACACCCCCATTCTCTCTGACTGTCTCTCTTCTATCTCTCTCTGCTTGCAAATATATAAATTAAAATATCTAAATTAAAAATAAGGGCTGGTGGTTAAGGTGCTTGCCTGCAAAGCCTAAAGACCCAGGTTCGATTTCCCAGTACCCCCATAAACCAGATGCACAAGGTAGCACATGCGTCTGGAGTTCATTTGCAGTGGCTGGAGGCCATGGCATGCCCATTCTCTCTCTCTCTCTCTCTCTCTCTGCCTCTTCCTCTCTCTCTCTCTCAAATAAAAAATATTTTTAAAAATAAAGAAAATAATAAGAAAACTTACTTCCAAATTTTCATATTGTCAAGTTACCTATAAAGATATGGCAATGTACTTAAATATTGCTAATTCACTCTTGTGTAAAGTGGATAGATAAATAACTCATAAAATCTTTTCCAGACATTCTTTGGTACCCTGATTTGAAGCTGTCCAATTCTAATAAGGAGGAGCCACAGCTTGTCCTAATGCAGAGCTGATCCCAAACTTCTGCCAGATACGGGGGAGAAGAGTTAACACACTCCAAATGAGATTCTGTTCAAACTGTCTGGCTGAAAGCCTTGTGATGGGAATGAAAGACAGGCTGATAACAGAGCCTGAGGGGCTGTGAAGAGTGACACATGAACCCCTCTGCAAGGCGGTGCCCACCCCAAGTCCAAGGGAAGGAGAGAAGGGCCTGTCTACACAAAGCTCTCCCCAGTCCTTGGTTGCTGGCCAAATGTGCGCAGAGCATGTGTCCATCCTGATACATCTCCATCTGGAGCCATGACACGCTGAGGAGTAATGATTGTGCTAAGAACTCATATATCATAAGTTATAAGCCAGGATGTGCTGGCCATGGGCTGTCAGGTGTGTGTGTCAGATCCTGTCTACGTCACCTCACTGCCTCTCCCAACACTGTTGTGAGGCAAGAATGACAGTCTTCATGTCAGGGAAGAAAAAAAAAAAAAAACATGTAGCTAGCCGGGCGTGGTGGCGCACACCTTTAATCCCAGCACTCGGGAGGCAGAGGTAGGAGGATTGCCGTGAGTTCGAGGCCACCCTGAGACTCCATAGTGAATTCCAGGTCAGCCTGGGCTAGAGTGAGACCCTACCTCGAAAAACCAAAAAAAAAAAAAAAAAAAATGTAGCTAATAAGGGGCATGCCTAGGATCAAACGTAGGGCAGCTGGATGGGTTTTGTCTACTATGCCAGGCTGTCTTCTCTGGACAGCTACCTCGGAACTGGTTGGGTAAGAAACCAGAGACTTCAAGGTTCAGGCCACACCACGTGGCAATGACACCTCCTAGAGCTTACCTGGTCCTTTGCAATATCTTTTCATAATGATATAAACTGACAGTGTGACAAGCATTCCCATTTTTCAGATGGGGACATTGAGACCCAGGTTGACAGGTGAAGTGAGCCAGCTGCAGTCACACAACTGCTAGATGGTAGGACTGATTCCCAACCTAGAGTTCGTAATGAGAAGATTATTCTGTCCCCAGGTTGTAGCTGTCCTGGACATCTGTGGATTTTGCCTGAATATACATTCTCTCTACCTCTGGTGGCAGTGTCTGAATTTCTTTGGGGGACACCATACTTCCGCACCCACCATCTACCACTTCAGCCCAAATTGTTTGGGTCAAACTGGTATGCCCCGAATTTTCCCTACCATGTCAGGGGAAGGCAGGTGATCCTCTCAGCTATCATGAATGAATGGGTCTGAAAATGTTCAGTGAAACCCAACGTCATGATACTAGAAAAAAAAAAAAACTGTTGAGAAATATGCACCCTCTTTGTGTTAGAGTTAGAAGCCAAGAGCTGCTGGAGGTCACAACAGGAAAGTTTGACAAAGAGTGAGACCAATACAGAACACAGCAGGGGCAAGAGAAAAATGGTTTCTTATACCCCACAGACATGAATCGGTGAATTTCCTTTCTGCTTAAGTCTGGCTTTTGAGTGCCCCCTCATTACAATGAGTTATCATGCGTTTTATTGAATATTGTCCCATGAGACCGGGGACACTTGAGGACAGGGACCAGACCAAAAGCCAACCCTGTGCACCTGTGTCTGACTTCAAGTGTACTAACAAATATTTACTGAATGAGTATAAAACCCCCACTTGGGTCAATAACCCTTGGTGAAATTGGAGATACAGTAAGCCCAGAGAAGACTTAATCCTCCAACCTGACCCACCCTTTACTTCCTTCTTCTCTACCTATTCCAAAGCCACCTCCTCTGAAACTGGTCCACAGCCCTCATCCCGATCTGATTGTACTCTTGACCACAACAGGGTTTCCATGGAATGTTTCTGTCTTTACACTAATTGGTACAGATCATTTGATGTCTCCAACCCTGCTATAGTTTGAATCTGAAATGTCCCCAACAGGGCTGGAGAAATGGCTTAGCTGGTTAAGCGCTTGCCTGTGAAGCCTAAGGACCCCAGTTCGAGGCTTGATTCTCCAGGACCCACGTTAGCCAGATGCACAAGGAGGTGCACGTGTCTGGAGTTCGTTTGCAGTGGCTAGAAGCCCTGGCGTGCCCATTCTCTCTCTTTCTCTCTATCTGCCTCTTCTTCTCTCTGTCACTCTCAAATAAATAAATAAAAATGAACAAAAAAAATTTTTTTTTAATGTCCCCAACAGCCTAATGTATGGAAGGTGTGGTCCCCACATGGTGGTGCTATTGCGGGAGGTGGTGGACACGTTCGGAGGTAGACCTAGCTGGAGAGAGTACACCACTGGAGCATGCCTTTGAAGGCTCTACCTGGTCCTGGGCCCCTTTGTGGCCACTATGAGGTGAGAAGCTCAGCTCCACTATATCCTTCTGCCATGTTGGTTCTAACTCACCAAGAGCCAGAAGCTCAGGCCCAGCTCACCTTGGACTGAAACCATGAACCGAAAGAAATCTTTTCTCTTACAAACTATTTCTCTAACGTATTTGTCACAGGGTTGAAAAGTCTCACTAATACATCACCACACTAAGTCCGGAAAACAGGGCCTGCAGCAATCACCTTTGCACTGACGGAGCAAAGCACCCGACCAACGCAGCAGATGGAAGGAAAGGGCTTCAAGGGGAAGTCTCATGAGGGCAGGGGAAAACATGACTGGCCGCTGAGTATCACATCTTGTCACATAGCAGTGGCAGGGAGGGAGCAGCAAGAGTAAGCTGGCTTGCACTGGCAAGTGGGACTGTACTATAAGGTCCCAACCCCCCCACACACACACACACACACCCCAATGACACACCTCCCCCAGCAAGGCTCCATCCACCTCCCAAAAGCTCCATGGGCTGGGGATTGAATGTGAGGCTTCACCACAAACACATGATGATATGGAGACACTTTACATTCAAACCACCACAGGCTCTGAAATGGATTCATTTTTGTATCAAACTAGCAGCTAGTAACCTTTAGAGCTCATAAAATATTCTCAACAACAACAAAAAAAAAATCAAAGGGATTTTATTGAATAAACATTCACCAACCCCTAATATGTGCTGGGCACTGAGACTACCAAGGTAAATACAGCAAAATGTCTAAAAGTAACGGTGATAATAACAGCTACCATTTACAGAGGGATTACATTGTCCAGACACTGATCTAAGCCATTTACATGTGTGTGTGAGTTACTTTACTCATTGCTGGGACAAAATGCCTGACCAACCAGAAGCAGTGAATGGGGAAGAGAGAGTTTACTTTAGCTTACAGCGTTAAGGGAATACTGTCCGGCATGGCAGCAGAAGGAGGAGACCACCGGGCACAGTGAAATGACAGGCAGGAAACAGGACAAATCGGAAGTGGGGCAGGGCTATAAAACCTGGGTCCTGCCCTCAGTGGCCTACTTCCTCCAGCAAGGTTCCACCTCCTAAAGGTTCCAAAACCTTCTCCAACATTTCAGCCAATTGGGAACCAAGTGTTCAGGCACATGAGTTTATGGAAAGCATTTTATATTCAAACCATACCAACGCATTCATTCATCTAACCCTCATAATAAACCAGTAAGGTGCCTACTATTATCCTCCACGTGACAAACAAGGAAACTAAGGTTCAGACAGCGAAGAAGTTGTTTCACCACTACAGAGATGTAGGACAGCCGGGATTTGAACCCAAGAGATCTGGCTCCAAATCCAGATTCTTACATGGCACTGGCCCTTGGTGAAGTTGGAGGTATATTAAGCCCAGAGAAGATTTAATTCTCCAGCCTAACCCTCACCTTTTGCTTCCTTCCTCTCCACCCTAAGTTCTCACAGGCTGCTTTGTCATAGCTCTGGCCTTCTCCTTCCTAATGTCTCATGTCTATATACCTCATTGCTGTAAAGAATCTGAAAGTGAAACGGACTTCACCCAATACTGTGGGAAGGAAAAGTCTTATACTTTCAAGTCTGGCAGACAGATTTGAATTTCTGACTGCACCATTCTTTTATTTAAAAAAAAAAACTGGGGGTCTGGAGGGATGGCTTAGCAGTTAAGGCATTTGCCTGCAAAGCCAAAGGACCCAGGTTCGATTCCCCAGGACCTACATTAGCCAAATGCACAAGGCGGCGCATGCATCTGGAGTTCGTTTGCAGTGGCTGGAGGCCCTGGCATGCCCATTCCCTCTCTCTCTCTCTCCCTCTCTCTCTCTCTTTCAAATAAGTAAAATAAAAGAATTATGGAAGTCTTTAAAAATATTTTGGGGGGCTAGAGAGATGACTTAGCAGTTAAGGTGCTTGCATGTGAAGCCTAAGGACCCAGATTCCATTCCCCAGAATCCACGTAAGCCAGGTGCACATGGTGGTGCATGCATCTGGAGTTTATTTGCAATGGCTAGAGGCCCTGACATACCCATTCTCCCTCTCTCCATCTCTCGTTCTCTCTCTAATAAATAAATAAATAAAAATAAAACAGTGACCGTGTGTGGTGATGCATGCCTTTAATACCAGCACTTGGGAGGCTGAGGTAGAAGGATTGTTCAAGGCCAGCCTGAGACTACATAGTGAATTCCAGGTTAGCCTGGACTAAAACAAGACCCTACCTCAAAAAATAAAATAAAATAAAATAAAAGCCAGGCATGGTGGTGCATGCCCTTAATCCCAGCACTTGGGAGGCAGAGGTAGGAGGATCATCATGAGTTCTAGACCACCCTGATACTATATAGTGAATTCCAGGTCAGCCTAGACCAGAGTGAAACCCTACCTCAAAAAACTTAAAAAATAAAATAAAATAAAGTTTTTGGCCAGGCATGGTGGTACACACCTTTAATCCCAGCACCAGGGAGGCAGAAGTAGGAGGATCACCACTGTGAGTTCGAGGCCACCCTGAGACTATATAATGAATTCCAGGTCAGCCTGGGCTACAGCGAGACCCTACCTTGAAAAAAAAAAAGAAAGAACAATTTTTTTTATTTATTTGAGAGAGACATGAGAGAGAGTGACTATGGACACACCAGGCCTCTTGCCACTGCAAACGAATTCCAGATGCAGACACCACTTTGTGTATCTGGCTTCACATGGGTACTGGGAAATGAAACTCAGACAGGCAGGCTTTGCAAGCAAGCACCACTAACCACTGAGCAATCTCTCTAGCCCATTAATATTTACTTGTAAGGAGAGTGAGGGAGCAAGACAAAGACAGAGAGAGAATGGAGGTGCCAGAGCCTCTTGAGGCTGTAAACAAACTCCAGGTGCTTGTGCCACTTTGTGCATCTGCCTTTACATGGGTTCTGGGGAATTGAACCCTGGGCCAGCAAGCTTTGTAAGCAAGTGCCTTTGACTATTGAGCCATCTCCCCAGCCCCCAGATCCTACCCTTCTTGAGCCCCATGCATGTTACCACAACCTCCTCCTATAATGGTTAATCTTGAGTGGCAACTGGACTGCAGCTGGAATCAGCTGGGAAACATGCCTTGGGCATTTCTGTGAGGGTGTTTCCAGAGCAGGAAGCCCCACCCTGAATGTAGGCAGTGCCACCCCTGGGCTGGGGTCCCAGACTGAATGAACACAGGAGAAGAGGAAGTCAAATGATGACAGCATTTTTCTCTTTGCTTCCTTACAGATGCAATGTGACCAGTTGGCTCAAGTCCCAGCATCCATGCCTTCCCTGCCATGACGGACTGTATCCTCAAACGATGAGTCAAAATAAACCCTTCACAGCAGTGAGAAAGAAACTAATTCAAATCCCTTGAGCCCTACTTTCTTTGGCGTTAGTAACACCTTGTGGGCAGTTACCAGATTGGAGGAGTTAATCTATACACATCACTTGGCACGGTGCTGTCATGGAGCCTTTTGGTGTTGTTATGGAATAAAGTTCATGTGCGGGGCTTGCGTGAGGTTTACCACCAAATATCATAAACGTGCTTTCATTTCTCTTTCTTCCCCTCGCCACAGTCTACGGCCTTGAAAGACCACATTTACGTCTCTGAAATGGTCCAACTAGTGATGTTTAGTAGGCTCCTAGAAAGCCTGTTTTCCAGCCAGCCTTCAAAATAGATTAAGGACCTGGCTCTCCCTTTATTTCTCCAGCCACAAGATCAAAGGATGAAGGAGAGAGCTGGTAAGAAGGAGGGGAGAGGGAATGATGTGGGAGCAAAGGAGGAATCTAAGATGGAACAGGCCCTAAGTGTGAATAGTGACTCACCTTGGGCTCTACTGAGCTTTGGGGAGACCCCATGTTCTGTGCTACCTGTGCCCTTAAGAAATAAACTCAGCTGCCAGAGAGCAGCACACACCAGGTGCTGCTAATCCCAGGCCAGAGGAGAGGCAGGAACCGAAAGCCTTCCTGAGATGCGAAGGGTTTTCCAAACACATCAGAAAGTACCAGAGCAAGGAGGGAGGGGATGGTCCAATGCAAATGCACAATTAGACTTCAGGACAGGGAATGGGAGCCAAATGCAGAGACCAGCCCCTGCCTACCTAGAGCAAAGCTTTCCACCCACAGCCTTGCCTCCACTGCCCCCTGGTGGACACACAGGGACCCGCCCGCAGGTCTTCAGCTAAGGGCTCTCCAATGAGAGGGTTACAATAAAATGCTTTTCTTAGCATTTTATTGACAACTTTCACACATATAGCCAATATAACATGATCATAGTCCCCTCTCTTTTCCTCTCTCCCTAATCCCCCTCCACTGAATCCCTTCTTCTTTCCAACCAGTCTCTGATTGTCATCATTTTCCCCCTTCTATTATGCAGGTCTTGTGTAGCCACTGTGAGGTCACAAATACCATGGCCGCTTTGTATCTGGAATTACAGTGTTACAAAGCACTCAGCCCCTTCTTTTGGCTCTTGTATTCTCCCTGCCACCTCTTCCACAATGGTCTCTGAACCTTGGAGGGTGTGACAGAGACGTCTCACTTAGTGATGGATCTCAAGGCTTTGAACCTGAAACATGGCATGCCCTAATCTTTCCTCGGCCACTTAGCCTAGACCAGCCTCTCCATTTCTCCCTGGGACATCTTCAGGCTTCTCCCTGGCATTGATAAAGATAACCAAATGATCTTCTACTAGCAGATGGTGGTCGTAGCTACTGGGCTGAGCACTCACACTCACCCCACAGAATTCTTACAGCATTCTTTGGAGCTGGACAGTAGCCCATTTCCATAAGAGGAAAGTGAGGTTCACACAGGTGAGGAAATGGCCAAGGCCATATGACTAGCTACATGGGGAAGATCTATAGTTTAAACCCATTCACACTCTGGGCTATGCACACATAGCTAACCAATTAACCATCATTATCAGTGTCTCCCTGAGAATCTGTTAGAAATTCAAAATCACAAGCTTGGCTCTCAGTTGAAGGAAGGTGGTGAAAATCTGAGGTGGGCCCGAGTTGGAGAAAGCTGGTCATGAAGGAGGCATGTCCTTAAGGGGGATATGGGAATCTCCCCTCATCTCTTTATCTCTCCTCACTCTGGAGTCGAACTGTGATATAACAACCAAAAAAGATGCAGGAGCCAAAGGAAGGGAGGGGTGCTTCGTAATATTTAATTCCAGATACAAAGAGGCCATAGTATTCGTGACCTCACAGTGGCTACACAAGACCTGCATAATAGAAGGGGGAAAAGGATGACTTCAGATACTGGTTGGAAAGAAGGGATTCAGTGGAGAGGGGGATTAGGGAGAGAGGAAAAGGGAGGGGACTATGATCATGTTATATTGACTATATGTGTGAAAGTTGTCAATAAAATGCTAAGAAAAGCATTTTATTGTAACCCACTCATTGGCGAGCCCTTAGCTGAAGACCTGCGGGCTGGTCCCTGTGTGTCCACCAGGGGGCAGTGGAGGCAAGGCTGTGGGTGGAAAGCTTTGCTCTAGGTAGGCAGGGGCTGGTCTCTGCATTTGGCTCCCATTCCCTGTCCTGAAGTCTAACTGTGCATTTGCATTGGACCGTCCCCTCCCTTCTTGCTCTGGTACTTTCTGATGTGTTTGGAAAACCCTTCGCATCTCAGGGAGGCTTTCGGTTCCTGCTTCTCCTCTGGCCCGGGATTAGCAGCGCCTGGTGGGTGTTGCTCTCTGGCAGCTGATTTTTTTTTTTTCCTTAGGTGGGGGAAGGGATGAATGGGCTGGATAGACCGCTCAGTGGTTAAAGGTGCTCACTTGGAAAGCCTTACGTCCCAGGTTCAAGTCTGCAATGCCCACATAAAGCCAGCTTCACAGAGTTGCACATGTGTCTAGAGTTTGTTTGCAGTGACAGGAGTCTCTGGTGTGCCCATTCTCTCTCTCTCTCTCTCTCTCTCTCTGTGTGTGTGTGTGTGTGTGTGTGTGTGTGTGTGTGTGTGCTTCTATCTCTCAAATAAATAAAAATCTTTAAAGAAAAATTAAAAAGGGACTGGAAAGATGGCTTCGTGGTTAGGGTGCTTGCCTGCAAAGTCAAAAGACTCAGGTTCAGTTCCCCAGGACCCATATAAGCCAGATGCATAAAGTGGCACATGCATCTGGAGTTCTTTCCAGTGGCTGGATGGCCATTCTCTCTCTCTCTCTCTCCTCTCTCTCTCTCTCTCTCTCTCTCTCCCACCCACCTCCCACCTCTTTCAAATAAATAAATATATTAAATTAAAAAGGATGATGGAAAGAGCTACCAAGCAGAAGGCAAGAAGGAATCTAAGACAGAACAGGCCCTTTTAAATTGTCTGTGATATTTTTACCACAGTGGCAAGCTAACACTGGAACTAAAACTCTGGTGTAGGACCTAAAGCAGGGGACTGAAATGTTCTGCACAATACCATGCTGCTTCAAGGATCTCCTTCCCTAGTCAGCGTGTCCCCACACTGCCCTTGGAGATCTTACTACCATAGAGCTTTCAACTACTTAAAGGCCATTATAAACCCCTCAAGCAGACCTCCTTAGCACAGCAGACAGGTCCCTTCACCAAAATTGCTTTGGATGTCACCCCTCCTTTCAATGCAAGAGAAGCCCTGCTGGAGGGGAGAGAACCTTCCTGACGGAGAACCATCATCAGTGTGGCATGCCAACACCCCTCAGTACTGAGCACATAGGAAGATGCTTAGTCCTGTCCTGTGGAAGACCCTACTGCCGGGCTGGAGAGGTGGCTCAGTGGTTAAAGGTTCTTGCTTGCAAAACATGCTGGCCTGGATTTGATTCCCCAGTACTCATGTAAAGCCAGAAGCACAAACTGGCACATGCATCAGGAGCTCATGTGCAAGTGGCAAGAGGCTCCCGTGTGGCCAATCTTTCTTTCTCTCCTCTCTCCTCTCTCATAAATAAACATTTGTCAAGAGAAAACCCTACTAGAAAATCACCAGTGAAGACACTAAACAGTGGACACTGCAAGCCTTATATTTGGCCAGCCAGGACAAATGAGCCAACAGGTGCAATAGTGCCACATCTGTCATGGTGGAAACCAACTGCCCTCTAATTGGACTAGGATTAAAGGCATGCGCCACCACGCCCAGTGCTTCTTAACATCTATTTATTTGATAAAGAACATGGGCACACCAGGGTCTCTTGCCACTGCAAATGAACTCCAGATTCATGTGCCACTTTGTGTTTCTGGCTTTATATGGGTACTAGGGAATCAAACCTGGACAGGCTGGCTTTGCAAGCAAACACTTTTAATCACAGAGCCACCTCCCCAGCCCAGAAATGTTTTTAAAATCTCTGAAATATGTATGTATACATATATATATATATATATATATATATATATATATGTATATATATACATATATATATATATATTTACCATTTACTAACAATAAAAACAAACTGCCTTGTAATGAGATAGATGTTTATTTTGCATAAAGAATTAAATATCACTAAATATTCAAAACTATGGGACATAGAGCATCTTCAAAGTATTTCAGAGTTGATCACTATTGTGTTTTTTTTTTATTTTTTTTATTTTATTTATTTGAAAGCAACAGACAGAGAGAGAGAGAATGAGCGCCCCAGGACCTCCAGCCACTGCAAATAAACTCCAGACGCGTGCGCCCCCTTGTGCATCTGACTAACGCGGGTCCTGGAGCATCGAGCCTCGAACCAGGGTCCTTAGGCTTCACAGGCAAGCGCTTAACCGCTAAGCCATTTCTCCAGCCCACTATTGTGTTTTTTTATACTTGTTAGTGCTGAGAGCACCACTTCACATAAATTCGTAGTAAAGAGATGGCAAGAAGTATGGTTAAGGTCATTCTCAGAAGTTGTTGGAAATTCTATCCTAATCACAAACCAACTTTCATTAAATATTTTTTTAAACAAATCAGCAACTCAAACAGCAATTCTTTTTTTCCTCTTTTTTATTATTGACAACTTCCATAATTATAGACAATAAGCCATGGTAATTCCCTCCCCCCCCTTGCCCCTTCACAACTCCACTCTCCATCATACCCCTCCCCCTCTCAATCAGTCTCTCCTTCGTTTTGATGTCATGATCTTTTCCTCCCATTATGATGGTCTTGTGTAGTAGTGTCAGGCACTGTGAGGTCATGGATATCCAGGCCATTTTTTGTCTAGGGGGAGCAAGTTGTAAGGAGTCCTACCCTTCCTTTGGCTCTTACATTCTTTTCACCACCTCTTCCACAAAGGACTCTGAGCTTTGGAAGGTGTGATAGAGATGTTTCAGTGCTGAGCACCCCTCTGTCACTTCTTCTGAGCACCATGGTGCCTTCTGAGTCATCCCAAGGTCACTGCCATCTGAAAAGAGAAGCTGCTCTAACCAAAAGTGAGAGTAGCATTAATATATGGGTATGAACATTAAGAAAAGTGCTTACTGGGCAGTTTGGTGAGTATAATATATGCATTTAGCCAGACACCAGCAGACATTACACCCCTAAGGCTCATGACTTGCCCCATCATAGGTTTCCAGTATTAGGCATGTATTCCCTTCTGTGGGGCTGGTTGGTATCCCCATAACAGACATGCCACTATTGCACCCATTGGCTCATTTGGCTTGGCTGGCCAAACTTAAGGCTTGCAGTGTCCATTGTTGTTTATCTCCACTGATGACTTATCTCTCTCCCATGGAGCTGCATGCAGTGTAGCTTTTTCCAGCTTTCCGTCAGCTGGTCAAACATTCTAACACAATACAATCCAAAGATAGACTTTGAGGTTGACTGCGGCGAGCCCCCCCGACCAGCGGGAAAAGAACAATCACCACACAAGGATCCTTCTTGATCACACTTTATTGGAGAGCTTCTTGGTTAACAGGAGAGCGGATGGAGAAAGACTCGGGGGCGGGGTGTGCAGCTACTTTTATAGGGGGATGGGCAATGAGGCACCTACTGATTGGCTGTTATCTGCTTGCCACCACCAGGCGCCACGGGATAGGCTCAGGACAGGTTGCGTCAAGCGCATGCGCGTACCTTGAATACGGTTGGCGCCAAAGCACTGTCGTAAAGAAGCTGAACACCACGAGGTTAGCGCCATCTTGTAAAGGCGGATTAGATGTGGTTTCCTGCAGTGCCAGCGCCATCTAGTGGTGGGGACTAGATGTGGCTCCCTGCAGTTGACCACGACAGGGCCTCTGTCCACTGCAGACAAATTCCAGATGCATGTGCCACTTTATGTGACTGGTTTTATATGGGAATTGAGGAACTGAATCCTAGGCCAGTAGGCTCTGCAAGCAAGTGCCTTTAACCAAGTCATCTCCCCAACCCCACACATTTGTTAATTAATTTTTCATAGTTGCACATCCTACATCCAATTATGTGACCTTATATATAGGATCCATGGCAGTTTAAGAAACTATGGATTAGAAGATGAGAATGTAGATGAGAAACTTCAGTCAACAATCTCCCAGGTGCTAGAGCTGCGAAGGGAAAGCCCATCCCACAACTCCCTACCTTCACTGTCCTGGTTCCCCATCCATCCCTGTAGACCACGATGGTTCGTGCCTTTGTCTAGTTGGGCTCCTTGGACTATGCCTCTTTCAAGGACTGCCCAGAGGATCCCTACCCTCCTAGCTACCACAAACTCCAATGCCTTCTAAGGAGGCATCTTGCATGCATAGGCACTTGTTTCTATATGCTGAAAAAGATATTTAGGACTAGGCAGAGGTTCTCCAAGGAGCTGGATGTTATAATCTTCTAAGGGAGTTTGGCTAGGATGGGGTCTGAACATCACATGGTGTGGTGGTTTGATTCAGGTGTCCCCCATAAAGTTATGTGTCCTGAATGTTAGGTTCCCAACTGATGGAGATTTGGCGATTAATGCCTCCTGGAGGCAGTGCATTGTTGGGGGAGGCTTATGGGTGTTATAGCCAGTGTCCCCTTGCCAGTGTTTGGCACACTCTCCTGTTGCTATTGTCTACCTAATCTTGGCCAGAAGGTGATGTCCACCCTCAGCTCATGTCATCACTTTCCTTTGCCATTGTGGCGCTTCCCCTCAAGACTGTAAGCCAAAATAAACCTTTTTTTCCCCAAAAGCTGTTCTTGGTCAGGTATTTTCTGGCAGCAATGTGAACCTAACTGCAACAGTAAGCTGGTACCGAGGAGTGGGATTGCTGCTTAGACAGCTGTGTGGCTTTGACCTTTTGGAGCTGATTTTCAAGAGGAATGTGGAAGGATTTGAAATCTTGGCCTAAGAGATCCCTTGCAGTGCTATAAGTGCAGCTTGATGGACTATTCTGGTCAGAGTTGAAAGACCTGAATGCAGTATGAACTATAGACTATGAGGTTTGGCTTATGAGGGTGAGAAAGAGCTTTGCCTAGACTGGGCTAGCAGTTTGTGTCAGAGGTTTGCTGCTATGCCCGTGCCCTGAGAATTTGTGCAGGGTTGCTTTGCATAGAAATGGACTGGTGTGAGTAGAGGGATATGGCACAGAAAGAAATCTTTTATCCAAGACTGCTGCCTGTTCAACTTCAATTGTATGAGATTACAGCCACTGGGATTGGGCCAGCTGACCTGCATTGGGACAACAGAAAAAATGCAGTTTTTTTAATTATTATTTATTTATTTGAGAGTGGCAGAGACAAAAAGAGGCAGATAAAGAGAGAGAATGGGTGCACCAGGGCCTCCAGTCACTGCAAACGAACTCCAGACGTGTGCGCCCCCTTATGCATCTGGCTAACGTGGGTCCTGGAGAGTCGAGCCTCGAACCGGGGTCCTTAGGCTTCACAGGCAAGCGCTTAACTGCTAAGCCATCTCTCCAGCCCAAGAATGCAGTTTTTTGAAGGGGCTGAATACTCAAGGAGTATCCTGTTCTTCAAAGTCTGCTTTATTCCCCCCCCCCCTGATTAATAAATTGTCACTCTACCTGGTATTATGGAGTATAAGAAATACAAGAAAGACAGGGTCATTGAGTTTACAACACGGTCTTGTGTTTTGGAAACGGCCATGTGCAGTGTTAAGTAGGTTTGCTGGATGCCTGTATGGAGACCCCATGGGGCCATGAGGATGAACAGTGGATTGCAGTGAAGACCCAATGAAGATGCTGGGAGCACTAGATGGCTGTCAAGCCACCCTGGATGAAGTTTTCCAGGACTGTGAGTAGCCTATCTGGAGGGGTGGAATTAGAATGCCAGAGACTTGTTGCTGGTTAGAATTATTGGACTTGGAGACTTGTCACTGGCTAGAGTTGTTGGACTTGGAGTTACAGAGTTTGATGTTTGCTCTGATTGTTTTAAATCTTGTATTGGTTGAATATTCCTTTGCTATGCCCAATGCCATCTTTTGCAGTGTGTTTATTCTGTGCCATTATAGGTTTGGGGGGGATTTTTTGGTATTATGGCCCAGTTAAAAGCCCTTGAATTATGGGGATGTTTGAATATAATTAGGATTCATAAAAACTATGGTAACTTTTAAAGTTGTACCAGAATACATTGCATTTTGCATCATAGGTGGTTACCAGTTTATGGGGGCCAGGGGTGGAATGTGGTGGTTTGATTCAGATGTCCCCCATAAACTTACATGTTCTGAATGCTAGGTTACCAGCTGATGGAGATTTGGGAACTAACATCTCCAGAGGCAGTGTATTGTTGGGGGTGGACTTACGGGTATTACATAGTCAGTGTCCCCTTGCCAGTGTTTGGCACACTCTCCTGTCCACCTTATGTTGGCCAAGGGGTGATGTCCACCCTCTTCTCATGCCATCATTTTCCCCTGCCATCATGGAGCTTCCCTTCAAGTCTGTGAGCCAAAATAAACCTTTTTTTCCCAAAAGCTGCTCTTGGTTGGGTGATTTCTGCCAGCAATGCGAAACTGACTGCAACAGATGGGTCAAGTATGTAGACAGCTAGGGTCTCAATGTGTGCTCAAATTGGTAACTTCTTTCCCATGCGTCCATTTTATGGAATCCCCAGTTTGGTAGTACTGGGTACCATGAAAAAGATCAAGGTGTAGAAATCACTGTATCAGCCGAGGTCCCCAGGACATGTGGCTGTCTGGCCATACAGTCACAAAGCAAGCAAACAGATGAGTAGCTCTAGATGCTAAGAAGTACTATGAATGAAATTCAAATAGGTGACAGGAGACCAAGTCCTAACATAGAGTGAGGCCATGTCAAAGCTGAAATCAAGGAAGACCAAAGACAGAGCTGCTAAATTCAGACCCGACTGCAGACAAGAACCTGAGAAGATCTGAGGAATAGGCATTGAGAAAGCAATGAAGTGTAAGCATGACAGAGACCTGACTTATGACACAACCCACAATCACACGGAAGTGACCAGCACCACACCAGCCCTGGGAGCTTCCGGGGCAGACTGATTTCCACATCCGCTCTCGGGCCTGGCACGGGATAGGCATTGAGTGACTTGCTGAATGAACCAACCCTCTCACCTCCAGCTCACCAAGCTAAGATTGCCTCTTTGGTTCCCACCCATGAGTCATGGCACTTTCCCCACACAGAACCAAATGAATCCCAGAGTTGACAGTAAAACCCCAGAGACTCTTATGCCTTCACACCTATGCTACTGTTCAGGACACGTCTAGATGCGTCTAAGTCTGGGCAGTTGGGATTTGTGACTCAAGTACAGGGTCATAAAACAGTGGAAAGAACATGAGCTCCAAACCAACGTACTGACCACTTGGATCCTGGCCAAGTTCTCAAACCTCCCTACAGAATGGATAAGGTAATTTGATTTATCCTTCTTTCCCTTGTGTCACCTACCTGAGAGCTCAGACAATTCCTGGTTGGCCCTGATGGAAAGTGAAGGAGCTTCATTCCACGTTAAGTGAAAGGACTTCAGCTGCCATATTGGAGATAAAATCCATCACAAACGATTCAACAGACCAAGTTTTCAGAGAGTCTTGTTAGGTTTTAGGGGGGAAGAGGAGATGAGATACAAAGAGAGAGAGAGAGAAAAAGGGAGGGAGAGATGCAGAGAACTGCCCACTGGATTTCAAGCAGAAGGTTCATTCAATGTCATCATGGCAGGCTCTGAAGGGAAGCATCTGCCTCTGGAGCGTCACGCATAGCAGCTTCAGAACTCCCCACTCCTGCTTCCCAATCCCCTCTGCCTAATACCCCAATTGCCAAGCCTTGTCTTTTCACAGAGTGGGAAGAACCACCACCAAGCACATACATATGCCTCCCAGCTTACCTGGCGTCATGGCTCATCCTACCTGCATCTCATGTCACACTTACGACAGGACTTTAGCAGGTGACACTATCATCTAACCTTCCTATCCTGGGTTTACCCAGCCAACTAGAAGTCTAGGCCTTGGCTGCCTCCAGCCTCACCTCTAGCTGCCTGTTGAGAGCTAATGCCTGGACTGACCAAAAAGCACAGGCCATGTGTGAATCTGAATGGGATCCTTCCGGCCCTGTACTAGAAACTTCGAACCATAGGAGCCCCACGTCGAGGGTACATAATGTTGTTTCCCCAGGATGGACTTGGCTTTGAAATTTCAAGTCCTCTAGGCTATCACATCCACGGCAGAGGAAGGGGTGTCAGGGTTTGGCAGTCTGCACGGGCACACCCTTGCAGGTTAGCGCTCTACTTTACAGGTGCGCCACTAGTCAACCTCTTGTTTAAGTGACAAATAGCGGACCTTGTTTTACCCACTTGTTTGCCATAGGAAAACAACTTTGCATGAGTAAGGACGGTATAAGATGGAGTCCAAACCCTTACCATCCTCTCCCAATGCTACAGGGAATACAGAAACACAACCATGGCAACGGGAATTGTAAAACAAACAACTTAGTCAACTTAGTCGCTGTGACATGACCACTGAACTTCTGACATAATGAGGTAGCAAGCTGACTTGCAAGTGAAAAGACCATTCTTTAAAAGAAGCTAGGAGACATTATGACCAGCCTGGGCCAGTAGCCAAGTCTTTTGTTCCAGGGTTTACTTTCCTGTGAAATGGAAATGGTAATACCCACAGAGACAAGGTAGTTCATTGTAGTAAGATCCATATGGGCCTTAAGCAAACCTACGGCTGTATATGGTCACATGACTAGTACTGCATTACTTACAGTCCCTTCCCTGCAGTGGGGAAATCATAAAAGGCCTCTCCTGAGAAAGCTATGGCAACAAGGATCAGCTGATATGAAATGTTCGCTATGGTGCCAGACAACAGGGACGTCTACTAAGACTTTCCGAAGCCAGGAATGGTTGGACACTACTGTAATCCCAGCACTCAGGAGACTGAGGCAAGATCACTGTAAATTTGAGGCCAGTCTGGTCCAGTGAATAGTAACAGAAGGCATGGTGACCCATGCCTATAATCCCAGCACTGGGGAGGCTGGTAGGAGAATTACCGTGAGCCCAAGGCCAGCCTAGGGCTACAGAGTGAGTGACAGGTCAGCCTGGGCTACAGTGAGACCCTACCTCACAAAACAAAGTAAATAGCAGGTCAGCAAGATGCTGCCTCAAAAGAAAAGTATTTTTCTGGTTTCTTATCATACAGGCAATATGGTGCTTGGCACCATGCCTAATTTGTATACATAAACATAAGAAAACTTCTAGAAGGACAGTGTGGTGGTTTGGTTCAAGTGTTCTCCGTAAACTTAAGTGTTCTGAATGCTAGGTTCCCAGCTGATGGAGATTTGGGAATTAACGTCTCCAGGAGACAGTATATTGTTGGGGGTGGGCTTATGGGTATTATAGCCAGTGTCCCCTTGCCAGTGTTTGGCACTCTCTCCTGTTTCCTGTTGACCACCTTAAGTTAGCCAGGGGGTGATGCCCACCCTCAGCTCATGCCATTGTGGAGCTTCCCCTCAAGTCTGTAAGCCAAAACAAACCTTTTTTTTTTTCCCCACAAGCTGCTCTTGGTCGGGTGATTTCTGGCCGCAATGCAAACCTGACTGCAACAGATATAAACCAAAATGATAATACTGGTCATTTCTTGGTGCTAGGAATGCTTGTTTACTTCCTTTTTCCAAATTTTTCTACAATATCATTTACTGAGCTATATTTTTATTTTCTCTTTCTTAATGACAATAAATACTACAGAAAATCAAGAAATAGCTCATGGATAACAAGCTTTTACAAAATGAGCTGTTTCTTTTAGTGGCAAGAATGCATAAAACTTTGTTTCCAAAAGAGTCAACAAGTGTTCTCCTTAATAAGAAAAATTAAGCTATGTGTGGTGGTATATGCCTGTTAATATCAGTATGGAAGATTCTGAGTTCAAGGACAGCCTGGCCTACATAGCAAATTCCAGGCTAGCGTGGGCAACATGAGCAAAAATAAAGAAAGAAATGAACTAGCAAATCAGCTTACCCTCCCCTTCACTTTGTCAAGGGAGCTCAAGTCAAATTTTTAAACCATTTATGTAAGTCCTTGTTCTTCACAGAATCTCCTCAAACTTGACTTTCTACACAAATTTTTATTTATCTAATGCTGTGTATTCTATTTGTATTTATGATTATTTGGAGTGTTTTTTACACACATCCATGCAGAATGAGACTGCACATCCTGACCCTTCATGTGACACATGTCCATGCAGAATGAGACCACGCATCCTGACTCTTCACATGACACACATCCATGCAGAATGAGACCACGCATCCTTACCCTTCATGTGACACACATCCATGCAGAATGAGACCACGCATCCTGACTCTTCACATGACACATGTCCATGCAGAATGAGACCACACATCCTGACCCTTCATGTGACACACATCCATGCAGAATGAGACCACGCATCCTGACTCTTCACATGACACATGTCCATGCAGAATGAGACCACACATCCTTACCCTTCATGTGACACACATCCATGCAGAATGAGACCATGCATCCTGACTCTTCACATGACACACGTCCATGCAGAATGAGACCACGCATCCTGACCCTTCATGTGACACACATCCATGCAGAATGAGACCACGCATCCTGACCCTTCATGTGACACACATCCATGCAGAATGAGACCACGCATCCTGACTCTTCACATGACACATGTCCATGCAGAATGAGACCACACATCCTGACCCTTCATGTGACACACATCCATGCAGAATGAGACCATGCATCCTGACTCTTCACATGACACACGTCCATGCAGAATGAGACCACGCATCCTGACCCTTCATGTGACACACATCCATGCAGAATGAGACCACGCATCCTGACCCTTCATGTGACACGTCCATGCAGAATGAGACTGCGCATCCTGACCCTTCATGTGACACACGTCCATGGAGAATGAGACCATGCATCCTGACCCTTCATGTGAACCAGTGGTGTCTTTTAAGGACTGCTGTAGCACATGCACTTTGTCCTACATTTTAGAGTTCTTGTTAAAATAGTAAACAAAAAAGAACATCTGTATTTCTCAGATTTAACAAAAAGCATAAAATGCAGTACCTACTTATAGTAAGAATGTGATAGTCATATAACTTAAAAAGTTCTAGATACTATTATGCATAGTTAATATATGCTAACAAAAAGTCCCAGAAGTTCCAAAATAAAAAGCTAGTTTTATTAAATGCTCAATTCTCAAAGTGTGTGTATACACACACACATACACACACTTCTTATTAAAAACTCTCCATCCCTATAAACTAGGCTTTGCCCAAGCAGCATCAAACTCAACAAAGCCTACCATATGTCTAACTCAGGACAACAGGAGGTAGTCAGAGCACAAGCTTGCTGGGGTCATGACACAAACTTGCAGAATCCTCACTAGCTAACTGGCACTAGGGGGAAAGGACAGAAACAACACAGGCACGTACGTGTGTACACACACACACACACACACACAGGAAGGGGCTGAAGATGTAGCTCAATGGTGGAGCGCTTACACTTGCTTAGCATGTGCAAGGCCCTGGAATTTCAATCCCCAGCACCATAAAGGGGATTGCAATGGCAGCCTGACCAAAAGGTGTTCGTATTTTAGGTAAGTTTATACATATTTAGGGTGCCCACCAAGTCCAAGAGAACAGACCAAACTATACAAAGTAAGGTCTCTGCCTGGTCATCTCTCCTCCAGTCTGGCCTCCTCTGCTTCTGCTCGGTCCTCTTCTTCCTTCTGCTCGGTCCTCCTCTCAGGAATCGTTTGGAAGCCCAAACAGCTTCACAGTTCCAGCTTCCCGACTGCTGTCATATTTGCCATCTTTGTCGTCACAGGCAAATGCCAGCAGAGGCCTTTTGGGGTGCCAAGCCACAGTGAAGGTCGGGGACTCACACTGCACTTCCCATAGCTTGTCTCCTATAGAAATCAACATAAAGAATGTTAAAAGGTTGCATATTCATTAAGTATTACCTCTATGAACTTAGGTATCTACTTAACAATCTTACTGAGACATCGAATCATTGCTCATTTTACAGAGAACACAAGGCATAGGGATGGTACACAAGTAGGTAGCAGAGCAGGGTCTGAATGAAGGCAGGTTAACTTCCGTTTCTAGGCTCTGAACCTCTGTTCTACATTCCCTAGAAAAAGTTGACAGTGGCTCCCATGCTCAGCACCCATTATGCCAGGTGGCTTATATGCTAGTGAATACCATGATAGCCCAGTAAAGACTAAACTCTTACCTTACCGGTAAGAGAACATTTCTAAACCCATTTTAAATAGGAAGGAAAGGAGGAAGGAAGGAAGGGAGTAATTTAACAAGGTGATGCCTCAAGGAAGTGGCAGAGCCAGTACATGAAGTCCAGCTCCGGAGAGACAAACCTGCCAGGCCACAAAGCCTTGCAAGGAATTTTTCTGGTTTGCCAAAATTATACATGATTATTCCAAAGCTGTTATTCCTTTAGTTCTGTTGGTTTTCTTTTCAACTTACAGTTAAGATTAACCAAATAAAACACTTATAGTGTGGTACTAATGTAAAGATACAGAATTGCAAGACATTGACACAATGGTTTCTCTCTTTAGGCATTTAATTCCATGTCATTTGTTTTGGGTTAGGCAAAGATATATACACAGTTCAAGAAAACCAGAAGAAGCCTTCTGAAATGCTCTCCAAATAATCATGTAGCTTTATGAACTCAACATCTTCCTAATTTACTGGAAAGCTTAAGTCACTGAAAGATGCATACAGTACTATGTGAAACTGACATTACCACCCCAACCATGGATTCAAACAGACTAATACACTGTGTGTGGTGTCTGAAAGCTGAAATAACTGAAGATGAGGTTCTATTCTATATACTATCAGGAATAAAATTAAAATTCACTATTGTTTTAATCCTAGCACTCAGGAGGCAGAGGCAGCAGGGTCGCTGTGAGTTTGAGGTCAGCCTGGAATTATAAAGTGAATTCCAGGTCAGCCTGCACTACAGTGAGACCCTACTTCGGAAAAAACAAAAAAGAAAAATGAAGAGTATAAAATCAGTATAGAGGTGTCTTAAAAACTAAACATAAAAGCTGGACATGATGGCACACTCATTTAATACCAGCACTCAGCAGGCAGAGGTAGAAGGACTGCTGTGAGTTCAAGGACACCCTGAGACTACACAGTGAATTCTAGGTCAGCCTGGACTAGAGCGAAACCCTACCTCAAAAACCAAAACAAAACAACAACAGAAAAGAAAAAAAAAAACCTAAACACAGAACTACCATATAACCCAGCTACACTACTCCTGAATATATCCCCAAAGAACTCTAAGTCCTAAGATAGAACCACATAAATAATTTTTTTAAAAAACTTTTTATAATGAAAGAATTAAAAGTTAATAAAACACAAAATATTTTCCTAAATCATCTTCCTTTAGACCTTCCACTTTCTTTTCTCTTCTACCATTTGCCATTGTTATCAGATACTTGTCTCAATGAACTAAGGCCACATGCTAGTAAAGTAGCATGTGCACAGAGTGAAGCCCAGATACCAAAGACAAAATTCGCATTAAGTTACCTGTCTCCACTTCAGCTATGTCAATGAAATGATCCTCTGATGCCGATGCTAACATTTTCCCATCGTGGCTAAAACTGAGTGTTCTGACAGGCCAATCCAGTCTATGACAGAGGGAGGACAAAAACATAACAATCACCCAAAAAAGAGTAGGGAGCAGTTTTTACCCGGGATGAAATAAAATGTATTTACTCAACAAGGACAGGGGCTGTCAGAGTAGCTTACCTGGAGAAGCACCGCACACACACTAACTCGTCCACATCCCAGAGGCTGACCAAAGCATCAGCACTTCCTGTGGCAAAGTATTTCCCCATGGGGTCAAACTTGATACAGATGCAGTTAGAAGGATGGGCATTGATGGACTGCACAGGCTTTAGTTCTGGGTAGCTGAGAAACAATACAGACAGCAATCAATGTGCAAGAGAGGACTGCAGTGCTGAGATAATAAGAAAACACTGAAGAAAATGATAAAAATAAAAACTAATTCAAGAAACCTTCCTGAAATTTAAAAGCCAAAAAATCACAACACCTGCCTACAAATACTGATCTAAACCACCCAACACTAGAAGACTTAGTAAGGCTCTGGCGCAGGGGACGTATGGCAGCAACTGAGAACATCTGTGTCACAGGCAGCAAGAACCAGAACTAACTATGTCAAAAAAGACTTGGGAGGCGAGGCATGGTGACACATGCCTTTAATTCCAGCACTTGGGAGGCCGAGGTAGGAGGGTCGCTGTGAGTTTGAGGCCAGCCAGAGACTACATAGTACATTCCAGGTCCACCTGGACCTATCTCAAAAAAAAAAAAAAAAAAGTCAGAAATCAAGCTGATGAGGCCTTTCCTGGCCAAAGAAGGGATAAAAATTGCCAAGATGTTAAAACATATCCAACTATGTTTAAATACAAATCTATTTTGTTCTATTTTTTATTACTGACAACTTCCATATAGAAAATAAGCCATGGTAATTCCTTCCTCCCTCACTTTCCCCTTTCTAACTCCACTCACCATCATATCCCTCACCCTCTAAATCAGTCTCTCTTTTATTTTGATGTCATCATCTTTTCCTATTACAATTTTCAAATTAAATGGTCACCTTTGGAAGTGAAAGGAAATTTATTATCTGATATAAGAAAATATAAGAAAAGCAAAAATGTATCCTGTCTTTCCTATGGACAGTATCATTAGATAATCAAATTCTATATAAATATACTGCTTTTATAAGACTATCGCAACAATTATTATTGACATTTTATCTTTAAACAGGTTATTTGACTGTAAGCTTTGTGCTTAGGGAATGTATGAGTGTGGGAGCTCATCAACTGTTTCACTAATAAAGTCACTGGATGTGTAATACTTTACAAAATGTATAAGTAACGGTGGGCTAGAGAGATGGCACGCTGGTTAACGGTGCTTGCTTAGAAAACCTGCTGGCCTGGGCTCAGTTCCCTAGTACCAATATAAAGCCAGATGCACAAAGTGGCACATGTGTGTGGAGTTCATTTATCATGGTAAGATGCCCTGGTGTGCCCATTTTTTCTCTCTCTCTCCCCTTGTAAATAAATAAAAATAAAACTATTTTATATTGGATAGAGAAAAAAAAGTTCTGCAATAAGTAAGCATACAGGATCAGCAAAATCAAGACTGCAAGATTCTCTGTAAGAGACTTGTTTTGTCAACAGCTAAGTTATTAGGAAAAGGAAGAAGTGGAGGGGAATCCTATAGTTTTTTGTTTTTTTTTTCGGGTTTTTTTTTTGTTGTTTGTTTTGTTTTTTGTTTTGTTTTTCGAGGTAGGGTCTCACTCTAGCCCAGGCTGACCTGGAATTCCCTATAGAGTCTCAGGGTGGCCTCGAACTCATGGCAATTCTCCTACCTCTGCCTCCCGAGTCCTGGGAGAATCCTATAGTTTTAACAGACTCAAGGGACATAACAACTTCTTTTTTTCTGGTTTTTCAAGGTAGAGTCTCACTCTAGCCCAGGCTGACCTATTCTCAGGGCAGACTCGAACTCACAGCATCCTCCTACCTCTGCCTCCCAAGTGCTGGGATTAAAGGCACGCACCACCATGGCCAGCACAATTTCTTTTCTTTTCTTTCTTTCTTTTTTTTTTTTTTTTGTTACTTTTATTTATTTACTTGAGAGCAACAGACAGAGAGAGAGAGAATGGGTGCGGCAGAGCCTCCAGCCACTGCAAACGAACTCCAGACGCGTGCACCTCCTTGTGCATCTGGCTAACGTGGGTCCTGGGGAATCAAGTTTCGAACCAGAGCCCTTGGACTTCACAGGCAAGCGCTTAACCGCTAAGCCATCTCTCCAGACCAGCACAATTTCTTAAGTAAACAAAACTAGAGCATCCAGAGACACACATGTGGCAGACGAAACCATAACCGTGCCAAAGTCAGGAGAGTTTTCTGTTGAAGGAGGGAGTTGTGACTGGGATAGAGTGCATGGATGATTTGAGGTGTCTGCAAAGTTTCTCAACCTGGGTGGAGGAATTTATAATGGTCCTGAAAGCAGTATTTTGATTTTAAACACTTTTTTAAAATATTTATTTATTTGACAGAGAGAAAGAGGGAGAGAATGGGTGCGCCAGGGTCTCCAGCCACTGCAAACGAACCCCAGATGC
The DNA here is from genome assembly GCA_036346955.1 of Dipus sagitta. Lineage (NCBI taxonomy): Eukaryota > Metazoa > Chordata > Mammalia > Rodentia > Dipodidae > Dipus > Dipus sagitta. Next base: position 40,983,722 of record CM070777.1, on the reverse strand, counting down.
ATGCGCCCCCTTGTGCATCTGGCTATGGGTCCTGAAGAATCAAACCTGGGTCCTTTGGTTTTGCAAGCAAACGCCTTAACCACTAAGCCATCCCTCCAGCCCTGCACTTTTTAATACTTGTGTTTTATAATAAAGAATTGTTTTTAAGCCCAGCGTGGTGGTGCACACCTTTAATGCCAGCACTCGAGAGGCAGAGGTTAGGAGGATTGCTGTGAGTTCGAGGCCACCCTGAGACTACATAGTAAATTCCAGGTCAACCTGGGCTAGAGCAAGACCCTACCTTAAAAAAAAAAAAAAAAAAAAAAAAAAAAAAAGGATGTTTTAAGTTTGTAGAACTCCCACTGCCTACCAAATAAAATTCAAGTTAGTAAGCATAAAATTTAAGGCCTTGTAGATGCCAGGTCCAAATTATATTCGAACTTTATCTTCTAGTTGTCATAACATTTCTTCATATCTCCTGACACCACGCCTCAACAATCTTGACATAAGTACTCAACAAATAAAATTCATACCTGTTGTCAATTAAGCACACCCTTTTGCTAATTCCAAAAACTCTCTTCACCTTTCAAAATCCAGCTCAGAAGCCAACTCCTTCAACCTCTGCCATTAATAATGTTTTTCTCTGGGATTCCACAGCCAACCCCTGACCTTTCTACCATAGAACCTATCTCCCTCTACCCTGCCCTGCCCCCTGGCACAGTACTAAGAATAGAATCTTACAGCCCTGAGTTTTAGTTCCACAATTTCACTCATCTAGAGAACATTAGAGAACAAATACTTAGGATCTGACTATTATGTAAGAGGTACCAGGTTAGGCACTGGCAATTCAATAGTAAACAAGACAAACAGTCCCTAACTCTATGCAATTTTATAAGATAAAGTTTAATTCAATTATGACACAGAATTGAGAGGTGCTTCCTATAGGAAGTATATAAAATATCGCACATAAAATATACTATAATTGAGAGGGCTGGAGTGATGGCTTAGCAGTTAAGGCACTCATCTGAAAAGCCTAAGGACCCAAGTTCGATTCCCAGGTACCCACATAAGCCAGATGCACAAGGTGGCATATGCATCTGGAGTTTGTTTGCAGTAGCTGGAGGCCCTGGTATGTCCCATCCCCCCCCCCCATATATGTATTTATTTGCCTCTTTCTCTTCCTCTCAAATGCCGGGCATAGCAGCGCTCGCCTTTAATTCCAGCACTGGGGAGGCAGAGGTAGGTAGGAGGATCACCATGAGTTCATGGTGATCATGAGACTACACAGTGAATTAATTCCAGGTCAGCCTGAGCTACAGTGAGACCCTACCTCAAAAAATAAATAAATGTGTGTATGTGTGAAATAACTGGCCTGTGGAGAAGGCTCAGCAGTCAATGGTGCTTATTTACAAAGCCTGCTGACCCAGGCTCAATTTCCCAGTACCCGCAGAAAGACAAATGCACAAAGTGGTCCACGCAACTGGAGTTTGTCTGCAATGGCAACAGACCTTGTTGTGCCCATCCTTTTTCTCAGTTTAATAAATAAATATTAATACTAATTAAAATATTAATATTATAGCTCTTTTCTAAACATGGGGAGAAGGGAGGATTAAAGTGGCTCTGCTAGAGGGAAAGTGGTATGTAAGCTGAAACTTTAAAGGTGTCAGCCACAACTCAAAGTGTGCAGTTCTCATGTCCACTAACTGATAACTGATCTAACTTCCTGAGCCTCAGTTCCTCATAAAATCTCCACTTCTGTCAGTCAACAGAAAGATACAATCAAGCCCCAGGAAATCCTACGAGGACTCAGTAAAATCTATAATCTAGTTGCTGACTTAACTGTGTCTAATGGAGGTTAGGGTTTTATTTTTAATTTTAATTTGTCTTTCAAATTTTTCAAGGGAGGCTTATGACTAACTCATCTCTAAATGTGATATAACACCGAGTGCAAAGAAAGAAAAGGCAGTCCTCCCAGCCAGAGCCTCACCTGAGGATGTTGATACAACCATTGCCATTTGTCAGGAAGAACATGTTATTATCGTTGTTCCAGGAGATCTCGTTGACTTCAAACTTGAACTGTTCTTCTGCTTTGGAACGGTGTGTCTTGGCATCAATAAAGGTCACCACGTCATCCTTGTTGCCTACAGCAATAGTCTGCCCATCGGGACTCCAGCAGATATTAATGTTCTCCCCTGGGAACCCAGAGATAATCAAGATCATGTTGGCCAATAATCCTCCAGAAGTTTATTTTGCTATCCTAGAAAGAAGACCAGAGCTATCTTCAGAGCTCATTTATTCAGGTCCTAGTCAATGGAAGGAAATTTCCACACAAGAAGTATTAACTATACATCTAATACATGCATCTAAAATATTCCTCCATCTGATCCTCTAACAAGCCTAATTCTTACACTGGTAATTCTTAAACTTTGTCATTTACATGCCACCTTCCCATTTTTGTCCTACCCATGTAGCAATTGTACTTTCAGACCTTTCTTTTTTATTTATTTCTATTTATTTATTTATTTATTTTGAGGTAGAGTTTCACTCTAGTCCAGGCTGACCTGGAATTCACTATGTAGTCTCCGGGTAGCCTCGAATTCATGGAGATCCTCCTGCCTCTGCCTCCCGAGTGCTGGGATTACAGGTGTGCACCACCACGACCAGCTAAGACCTTTCTTTAACTTGACTTCAAATTTAAATTTAGCTTCAATTGAGCAACAAATCCTCTGAGCTAGTTCTTTTCTTCTATTAAGAGACTAAGCTATATACATAACTGTTTTTTAATGTTCATCCACATACCACCTCAATCACGCATACAGGCACCTTGTACACTTCAGGAAAGCACATTACACTTCCAGGTGCGGATCTCATCAACAAACTCTCTCAATAAATACATAAATTAAAATTTTCAACTACTGACTCTAAAATGCACATTTCTTCACATTGTAATATCTACAGTGCATCTTAAAATGGACCAGGTTGAGCCTGAAAAAGCTTGTTGGACCATTTATGTGGATACTTGCCTCTCTAATGGCATATAAAATACTGATACTACTGGTCACAATCAATGACATCTTAGAAACAAGTATGATACATGGTCTCAAGATTTACAGGATAAAGCCAGGCATGGTGGCACAAGCCTGTAATCCCAGCACTCGGAGGCAGAGGTAGGAGGACTGCCAGAAGTTCGAGGCCACCCTGAGACTGCATAGTGAATTCCAGGTCAGCCTAAGCTAGAGTGAGACCCTACCTGGGGGGAAAAAAGATTTACAAGGTAATACCTAATGAGAACAGAGCATTATAAATGTAATGTACAACTTTTTTAATTTTTTTGTTTATTTTTATTTATTTATTTGAGAGCGACAGACAGAGGGGGGGGAATATGGGCACGCCAGGGCCTCTAACCACTGCAAACGAACTCCAGATGGGTATGCCCCATTGTGCATCTGGCTAACGTGGGTCCTGGGAAATCAAGCCTCGAACTGGGGTCTTAGCCTTCACAGGCAAGCACTTAACCATTAAGCCATCTCTCCAGCCCTGTACAACTTTCTTATTATTTTCCTCCAAGCCACCAAGATAACCCAAGCTTGAGCCATTCTAACCCATCACAATTTCCCCAATTCCCTAGGCCTTTGTACATGCTGTTCCCTCTTAAAACTGCCTCCCTTTCTCAGCCACTCTACCCTGACCACTAAATTAGAATGGTCATTCAGAACAGTGCATTATCTCTCTTCTTCCCTGACTCCCTCAGGCAGACATATCCATTTCTACTCTGGGGTAGCCACTGTGTAGACTACCAGACACAAAGACCATATCCAGGGGACTGCGGACATGGCTCAGCAGTTAAATGTGCTTGCTTGCAAAGCCTGCCCAGCCTGGGGCTCAATTCTCCAGCCATCTACATAGAGCCAGACTGGTATTCAATTGCAATGGCAGAAGACAAACACACTTGCAAATAAATAAATAAATGATTTTTTTAAAAAAAGAAAGAACATATCAGTAAATGGTGGCTGAATAACTGCAGTAGCTTTTCTTCTTCCTAACATCCTCTCTTTGAATAGCTACCTTTGGTGTTCACAGTGGCAATGCATTTTGTGGTCCTCACGTCCCAGATCCGAATGGTTTTATCCCCAGATGCAGTGACGAAGAGGTCAGGATTACTTGGATGCCAACACAGCTGATCCACACTGTCTCCATGCCCCCGATAGTTGTTTTCTTTGACCTTAAAAAAACAATATCCAGACGACATTTCACACATGTACCAAGTCCACATGCAACCCATTTTTATTCAAATGAAGGCAACCTAGATAAAAATCTAAATAATTCAAAAGAATTCAGTCTTGTCTCCAAAACACCTTCATTCCCTCTGCTCCAATCACTGTGAACTACTTCCCTTCCTGGCCCCCCTTCTGTTTTTCATTTCCTTCCCTCTACTACCAACGTCCCAATACACCTGACCATTCCCAAAGGATGCGCTGTGACCTGCAAAGAGGGTCTCCACCATTCCATCGGCCCTGAGCCACTCCCCCACCATGGGATTTCTTCTTCCTGCCACTCCCCTAGGTGCCCACCTTGTCCTTCCCTGCCCATACTGGCCCCCAGCACCACACCTAGCACCACACTCCCTCCAACTCCCCTGCTCAGCCCTCTCACAACGCCAGGCCGTCGGCCCTCCTCCTCGCCTCAGCTCTTCCTCCCCACCAAGCACAAGGCACAGTCCTTCGCCATCATCCCCCCCTCCCCCATTCTCTCCCTCGCCACACCTCGCACCACCACGGCCCCTCTTCCTGGGCCGGATGCTCACCAAACGGTCCTTCTCCAGCAAGAAGACGCTGGCCGTCTTGTCGAAGGATCCCGAGGCTAAGCGACGCCCGTCGCAGCTCCAGGCCACCGAGTGCACCTTGGCGCTGTGCGCGGGAAACTCGCGCGTCTTACTGTGACCTCGGAACAACTCCTGCATCCCGAGGACGTAGCGTGACGGGCCGCTGCTCATGGAGCACCAGGGAGCCATGGAGCCAGGACCTGTCTGGCCTAAAGCCGACGGCCCCATTGTTGGCGTGGGGACCGCCATGCGGATCTGCCGCAGCACTTGCGCGACAGCCAGTCGGGGTAAAGTTACTCCGGGAACCGCCACGGCACGCATGCGCCCAGACCGCCACATCGTAATGCGCCGGCGCACAGTGCACCGCCCCGGAAGAGACCACAAATCCCAGCGGGCAATGCGTTTCCGCTTTGCGGATTCCTAGGACCTTTGGGCTGTAAATTTGTTTCAGTTTGAACCATATCAAGTTTTTGTTTTTTTTTTTAACCGTTCATATTTCTCCCATACCTTCTTCTTGGTGTCTTTGCTTATTCTAAGAAGAAAATAACCTTAAGCCTCCCGTTTACCCATAGTAAAATATTTTTTGTCCGGAGGCTGGAGAGATGGCTTAGCGGTTAAGCGCTTGCCGGTGAAGCCTAAGGATCCCGGTTCAAGGGTCTATTCCCGAGGACCCACGTAAGCCAGATGCACAAGGGGGCCCATGTGTCTGCAGCTTGTTTTGCAGGGGCTAGAGGTTCTGGCGCGCCCATTCTCTTTCTTTCTCTCTTCTCTCTCTCTCTCTCTCTCTCTCTCTCTCAAGTAAATAAATAATTTTTTTTTAATATTGTTCTCCTACAGTTGTTTCTCACTCCCAGGCAACCGTCCCTCCCAAGCACGTAAACTAGAGCCCTGGACGTCTGGAGCTGGTTCTGTACAGTGGGGACAGGGAAGGCTGTATGTTTGTGGAGGAGTTGTAGAAGTCGGGGTTTTGTTTTATTGAAATCTTAAGAACTTGGGAGGCAGATGTGGGAGGGGGCGCAGTGAGTTGGAGGCCACCCTGAGACTACATAGTGAATTCCAGGTCAGCCTGGGCTAGAGGGAGACCCTACTTTGAAAAGCCAAAAAGGAAAAAAAGAAAGAATGTTGGTTTTTAAGACTGTATGTACATGATTGTAAATGCAAAAAATATACAAAAAAGAAGTAAATACACCCACGAACACAGGCACACACTTCTCACATCTCCATTAAACCAAAATGCCCAGCAATTTCCTGCTGTAATGTTGAAGAGCTACCATATATCTACTGTTTCCAGCATATATTAGTTTAGATGGGATATAATCAATGTATCTATAAGGAATGTAAATGCACCTAGGACTTTCAATGAAATGATAGCTTTTGCACTTCCCTCCTTTGAAGCTGCAGCGGGGGAGATTCCTCTGATGGTAGCTAACAAGAATTCTGTGGCTCTGAGCCTGACCCTTTTTGGACAACATGTAGCTCCTTATCTCAGGAGACAGCGCCCTGTGCTTAATCTTATTTGACAGAACCCGACACTCATGCATGTAAATTGCTCCCCTCTCCAAGCGTGAGAGAATTCAGACAAAGGATTGTAAAAGATATTAGGCCAGCCCAATCTGAGTTCAGGGCCTCTGTCGGTTTTTGGTGTGAACCAGCAGAGGTCCTCCTGTGAATAAAGGCTCTCTTCCTCTCTCTGAAGTGGATGTTGCCTGATTATTCTTATTGACTCACTAATCCCTACAACAGTAAAAGTCAGAGGGGACAACGACAAGAGACTCTGGCAACCCCGCACAAAACGCGCATGCACGCGTGCACAAATAAAAATAAACAGAAATAAACCAGTGTTGAGATGCCAGGATGAGCCAGGACCAGCTGGGAGATTTTTTGATTGAAGGAGTTATAAATTTGTTTAAGAACAAATCTTTGTGGATCTGCAATTACCCCAAAAGTTTTGGGACTGAAGACCTAGCATGCAAAGGTCCTGGGTTAGATGCCCAGCATTTTAAAAAAAAAAAAAAAAAAAGGTAAAGAACTTTAGGACATTTTTTTTCCTAATATAACAGGTGGACTTGGTAATGAATGTACAAAAGGAACTAAAGAAAAATGTTTCACCAGTCTTACTTAAGTCCCCAAATTTCCCTTCCAAAAAAATATATTGTTAAATTTCTTGTGTGACCCTCTTATTCAAAATAGAAGTTGAAATTTTGGCTAGAGCAATAAGAAAAGAGGAGGAAACAAAAGGGATATAAACAGGAAAGGAAGAAGTCAAAGTATCCTTAGTCACAAATGACACGATTGTACACATAAGAGAACCTAAAGAACCCTCTCCCCCCCCCCAAATCTCTTGGATCTGATAAACACTTTCAACAAAGTGGTGAGATACAAAATTAGCATAGATACAAAATTAACATACAAAAAAATCAGTAGCTTCCTATATGCCAATAACAAACATGCAGAGAAAGAAATCAAGAAAACAATCCTATTCATAATTGTTTAAAAATTAAAAAAGGAGTGGGCTTTTGTGGCACGCCTTTAATCTCAGCACTCAGGAAGCAGAGGTAGGAGGATCGCAATGAGTTCGAGGCCACCAAGAGACCACATAGTGAATTCCAGGTCAACCTGAGCTACAGTGAGTCCCTATCTGGAAAAAAAAAGGGGGGGGGGCTGGAGAGATGGCTTGGCGGGCAAGGCCTGAGAAGCCTAAGGACCCAGGTTCTATTCTCCAGGTCCCACGTAAGCCAGATGTGTATGGTGAGCGCATGCGTCTGGAATTCGTTTGCAGTGGCTGGAGGCCCTGGCGCACACATTCTCACTCAATCTCTCTCTCCCTCTGTCTGTCTGAAATAAATAAGTAAATTAAAAAAAAAAAAAAAAAAACCAAACCACTTTGGGGGCTGGAGAGACGGCTTAGCGGTTAAGTGCTTGCCTGTGAAACCTAAGAACCCGGTTCAAGGCTCCATTCCCCAGGACTTCCTCCACGTTAGCCAGATGCACAAGAGGGCACACGCGTCTGGAGTTCGTTTGTAGTGGCTGGAAGCCCTGGCGCGCCCATTCGCATTCTTTCTCTTTCTCTCTCTCTCTCATAAATAAATAAGAATAAACGAAGAATTTTTTTTTAAACAACACCTTGGTATAAACGAACCTAACCAACAAAGTAAAATATGAGAAAAACTTGAAAACACTGAAGGAATTGAAGAGGACACTGGAAGCACACGGACAGCCCAGTGACCCAAGGCATCTGCCCAGTCGCGGTAGAGCAACACTAGGGCTCCCCTTCTGTGAATAATTGGTGTTCAGGCATATTGTGGTAGGAGGGGAGATAAAGGGCTGATTAGACCACTGTTGGATGACAGCATGGTGAAGGTCAAACTGTCTTTGAAGTGAACAGTGAGGAAAACAGTGAGGAAAAACTACTTACCATCTCGTGTACGCATGATAGAGTGTACATATACTTTAAATTATGGCATGTATGGCCTGCGCAAGTGCAGATTGTGCAAGGTTATAAAACAGCTGTCAATCAGGGTAAGGATCCACCCCATCCTGCCTGTGGAAATTGGCTCCTCCCCCTACCTAAACTCATAAAAAGAACTCAAGAAAGGAACTGGGAGGCTCCTCAGCCGCATAGTTGCTAAAACTGGCTCTTGACCTGTGAAGTCATTCCATGCCTCTACTTCACTTTTAATAAATTCATACATGCCCTTACACTATGTCTTGTCCAAGTTGTTATTCACAACTCAAAGAGCATGACATTGTAAGGTTCAAGAGTGACCAAGGACCACGGAGAGCACTTTGAGGCAAAGATGGAAGTTTTATTCGGATGGGGGGGAGTGGGTTGGGATATACTAGCTGCCAGGACTGACTCTCAAGAGCGGAAGCAGTCAGTTTGGGGTTACAGATAGTGGGCTTCATAGGCTTTTCAATTGGGGGAAGGTGAGAAAGTGAAGGAATTTTCTTGTTAGGGCAGTAAATCTCTGTTCTTTACATTAGCCATATGAAGAGACCAGGAGTGACCTGGTCAGAGATAAGGGGGCAGTAAATCTCTGATCTTAGGGTGAGACCAGAAGTGACCTAGTGAGAGATAAGGGAGCAGTAAATCTCTGATCTTAGAGTGAGACCAGAAGTGACCTGGTAAGAGATAAGGAGGGTCAGTAAATCTGTCGGTAAAACTCTGTTCTTGGGGCATCATTAATGGGTGGGTAATTTCTTGAGCAATGTGGATGATCCATTTCCTTATATCACCCTGTAGCCATCCTGTTTTTTTATTCCTGATTTTAGTGAAAAGCTTCCAGTTTTTCCCCATTTAGTAATATGTTGGCTGTAGGCTTGTCATAAATAGCCTTTATTATATTGAAATATGTTCCCTCTATTCCCAGTCTCTGTAGGACTTTTATCATGAAGGGATGTTGGATTTTGTCAAATGTTTTCTGTGCATCTAATGAGGTGATCATGTGATTTTTGTCCTTCAGTCCATTTATATAATGTATTACATTTATCGATTTGCATATGTTGAACCATCCCTGCATCTCTGGGATAAAGCCTACTTGGTCAGGGTGAATGACCTTTCTGATATATTCTTGTATTCTGTTTGTCAGTATTTTGTTGAGAATTTTTGCATCTATGTTCATGAGGGAGATTGGTCTGTAATTTTCTTTTTTTGTTCTATCTTTACCTGGTTTTGGTAGCAGGGTGATGCTGGCTTTGTAGAAGGAGTTTGGTAGCATTCCTTCTTTTTCTATTTTATGGAAAAGCTTAAGAAGCAATGGTGTTAGTTCTTTCCTGAAGGTCTGGTAAAATTCACCAGTGAATCCATCTGGGCCTGAACTTTTTTTAGTTGGGAGATGTTTGATAACTGCTTGGATCTCCATACTTGTTATACGGCTATTTAAGTGATTAATCTCATCTTGATTTAATTTAGGTAGGTCATATAAACCAAGAAAATCATCCATTTCTTTCAGATTTTCATACTTAGTGGAGTATATGTTTTTATATTATGTCCCTATGATTTTTTGAATTTCTCTGGTATGTATGTGATGTTGCCTTTTTCATCTCTACTAATTTTATTAATTTATGTCTCTTCTCTCTTTCTTTTGGTCAGATTTGCTAAGGGTTTATCAATCTTGTTTATCCTTTCAAAGAACCAACTCTTTGTTTCATTGATTCTTCAGATTGTTAATTTGGCTTCTATTTCATTAATTTCTGCCCTAATCTTTATTATTTCTTCCCCTGTACTGATTTTCAGTTTGCTTTGTTCTTTTTCCAAGGCTTTAAGATAAAGCATTAGGTTGTTTACTTGAGACCTTTCTAATTTTGTAATATAGGCACTTAAACTATAAATTTCCCTCTTTGGACTGCCTTCATTGTGTCCCAAAAATTTTGGTATGTTGTGTTCTCATTATCATTTGACTTTATGAATTTTTTGATTTCCTTCTTGATTTCTTCATTGACCCATTCATCATTTAGTAGTGTATTGTTTAGTTTCCATGATTTTGTGTATGCTCTGTAGCTTTTCTTGCTATTGATTTGTAGTTTGATTATATTGTGGTCAGATAGAATGCAAGGAATTATTTCAGTTTTCCTGTATTTTTTAATATTTGCTTGTGTCCTAATATATGGTCTATTTTAGAGAATGTTCCATGTGCTTCTAAAAAGAATGTGTATTCTGCAGCATTTGGATGAAACATCCTGTAGATATCTGTTAGGTCCATTTCTTCTATGATCTCATTTAATCCAGATGCCTCTCTGCTTATTTTTTCTCAGGATGACCTGTCAATTGATGAGAGTGGGGTGTTGAAGTCACCCACTCCCACTGTGTTTGGTGTTATCTGTGACCTTAGCTCTAATAGTGTTTGTTTGATGAATTTGGGAGCCCCCATGTTAAGTGCTTATATGTTTAGGATTGTAATGTCCTTCTGTTTGAGTGTGCCTTTAATCAATATAAAATGACTTTCCTTATCTTTCCTAACTAATATTGGACTGAAGTCTACCTTGTCAGATATTAGGATAGTGACCCCTGCTTGTTTTCTAGGCCCATTTGCTTGAAACACCATTTTTCCAACCTTTCACCATAAGATAGTGTCCAGCCTTTGTAGAAAGGTGAGTTTGTTGGAGGCAACAAATTGAAGGATCCTGCTGTTTTACCCAATCTGCAAACCTATGTCTTTTGGTTGGGGTATTGAGGCCATTGATATTAAGAGATATTATTGAAAGATTTGTATTTATTTTTGCCATTTTTTGTAGTTCTTCCGGTTTTACCTTTGCTCTCTTGTATTAAGTAGTATTTGGGTATGGTATGTTTTTTCCAGGTTCCTTATATGTGTACTTTTCTTTCTCTTCAGCATGGAGGATTCTTTCAAGTATTTTCTGTAGAGCTGGTTTTGTCTTCAAATATTCCTTTAGCCTGCTTTTGTTGTGGAATGTCTTTATTTCTCCTTCTATTTGAATGGATAGCTTTGCAGGGTAAAGTATCCTTGGTTGGCAGTTGTTATCTTTCAGAACTTGGAATATATTACTCCAAGCCCTTCTGGCTTTTGAAGTTGATGTTGAGTAATCTGCTGTGATCCTGATGAGCATGTATTTGTAAATAACTTGATTTTTCTCTCAAACTTTGCTTTCAATATTTTTTCTTTGGTTTGTTTGTATGTTTGGTAGTTTGATTATAATATGGCGAGGAGAGGTTCTTTCCAGGTTTTGTCTGGTTGGTGTTCTAAAGGATTCCTGTATCTGCATTGGCACCTTTTTCCCAATTTGGAGGAAGTTTTCTTCTATGATTTTGTTGAATATGCCTACTACACCTTTGGAGTAAAATTCTTCTCCTCCTACTATACCTTCAATTCTTATGTTTGATCTTTTCATAGTGTCCTGAATATCTTGAAATTCCCATTCATAGTTTCCTATTAGTTTGTCTTTCTCTTTGTTGGACTGTATTACATCTGCCACCTGGTCTTCTAGCTTAGATATTCTGTCCTCTCCTTCATCCATTCTACTGGTGAGATTTTCTACAGAGTTTTTTATTTCATTAACTGTGTTCTTCATTGCTAGTAATTCTGAGTGGTTTTTCTTTATTATTTCTAGTTCCTTATTTGTCTTGTATTGACCTCTTTATTTCATTAAATTGATGTCCTGTGTCTTCTTTGGTTCCTTTGATTTCCTCTTTCATTCCTTTGATTTCCTCTTTGAGTACTTTGAGCATATTTATAATCATTCTTTTGAAATCTTTCTCAGGCATTTCCTCTAACTCATTCTCACTGGAGGTCATTTCTGATGCATTAATACTTTTTGGTGGATTTATATTGCCTTGATTTTTGGTGCTTCTTGTGTTATAATGTATATATTTTTGCATCATGGATTAATTTAATACTTGGATTTTCTAGTTAGCTGCAGTATTATTATATGTATCAATCAATCTGATGTTATATATCTTCAGGGTAGGAGTTTAAGGTGCTACAAGACTCTCGGAGTAACTACAAAAGTGACTGTAGGTGTTGGGTTTGCCTGCTATGAGAGTATTCAAGTAGGCTGAGTGGAACAAAATACAGGCAGATTCTAAAATTTAACTAAACAATGTACACATTCAATAAAAACAGTACAGAGTATTTATGAAAGAGTAGGTATTATGACAACCAGATCCTCTAACAAAGTCACTGTCCCTGAGGGTGTGTGGTGCCCCACACCCTTAATCCTATCAACTAGGAGGTTAAGATTTCTGGTCTGTTGAGGGTTCCAAGTCAGCTTGTGGCCAAGTGAGATCCTTCCCTAATGTACAACAGAAGAGGAAACGAAGCCACTATAAATCAAGAAGCAAGAAATAACAAGCCCAAAATATAGCTTATTTAAGAATGGCAAATCCGACCATCCATCAGATTTAACATATAATTCATCCTGATATGGAAGGTGCAATTAGCACTTCTGATTCAGTCCTATATACCAGGCTTATTTGGTGGGTACTGACCTGGTGTAATCCCAGTTACCTTTTGAGATGATTTTGGTCTCAGTTAGCTGCGTTCTTGCTTGGGTCCCTCTTTGGTGCACTGTGGGTTCAAGTAGGCTGGCTGGGTCGTTGGATCACGGCTCTGGTCGCCGGTGCTGGGTGCTGTGAGCTCCCTTCCCCTGGTCTCTGGGTCTTGCTGGTGCTTGCACTGGCGATGGGGGAGGGGAGGCTGTGGATGGTGGATCTAGTTCTCCTTCTGGTCCACGTGATCCTCTACCTTGTGATCTGCTCCTCCATAGTTTGCTGCGGCCCTCCCTCTACATTTCTTGAGTTTGCAAAGAGCTCCAGTGTGAATGGAAAATCCCCTCACCTAGCTTTTCCTGCAGCTTAAGCCAAGCCTTGCAACTGTGGCCCCACAGACCTGCTGCTGCCACAGACTTGGTGCCACTGCTGCTGGAGCCACTTCTGCTCTGCTAGAGCTACTTCTGCCTGCCTTTGTGGGCTCTAGATGCTCTGGATCTCTTCTACTTCTTTGCTGCTGTTGGTAATTTTTATACACCTCACTTTTTAGTAGAAGAGTGTATTTTGCTTGTTATTTATTTATTTATTTATTTAGGCTTTTTCTCCCCTAGGCTGCTTTGGCGTGGTTCCTAAGCCACCATCTTTTTTTTTTTTTTTTTTTTGGTTTTTCAAGGTAGGGTTTCACTCTAACCCAGGCTGACCTGGAATTCACTATGGAGTCTCAGGGTGGCCTTGAACTCACGGCAATCCTCCTACCTCTGCCTCCCAAGTGCTGGGATTAAAGGCGTGCGCCACCACGCCCAGCTTCCTAAGCCACCATCTTAATCAGAAGTTTCCATCCTGTTTTCTTTTGGTGACTCCATTTTGGGAAGCCCATTTCGACCTAACAGACATCATGCTGTGAGACCCCCCTGAGGCCCCCTCCCCCCTGCAGTAGCACTCTTATGCTCATGGAGCAGAAGAATTAGTATTGTGAAAATGGCTCTACTACCAAAAGCAATCTACGGAGTCAATGCAATCCCCATCAAAGTCCAGTGCCATTCTTCACAGAAGTAGAATAAAAACAATCATACAATTCATGTGGAAGCACAAAGGATTCCCACATAACCAAGCAATCCTGAGACAAAAGAATAATACTGTAAGTATCATATACCTGAACTCAAGTTACACTACAGAGCCATAGTAATAACAACAGTGTGGTATTGTCATAAAACAGATGTAAATCAGTGGGAAAGAATAGAAGAGCCAGAGATAAACCAACATAGCTATAGCAACCTGAAATTTTTTAAGTATTTTTTTATTTGAGAAAAGAAGAGAGAGAGAGGGATGGGGAGAGAAAGAGAGAGAATGGGCACGTCACAGCCTCTTGCTACTGCACATGACCTCCAAGTGCATATGTCACTTTGTGCATCTGACTTTACATGAGTACTGGAGAATTGAACCCAGGCCAGCAGGCTTTGCAAGCAATCACCTTTAACAACTGAACCATCACTCCAGCCCATAGCCATCTGACTTTTGACAAAGATGCCAAAAACTTACTTAGAAGAAAAGACTTCCTCTCCAATAAATGATTCTGGGAAAACTGGATACCCACATGTAGAAGGCTGAAACTAGATTCCTATCTCTCACCCTCTATGAACATTAATTTAGAATGGATCAAAGATATTAATGTAGACCCCAGAGATCACTGATTTGGCTACTCTAGCTAAGCAGCTTCCCCCAGAGAGCCTTTGTCTCCACTTCCTGCTTTACACAGGGGCTGCCATGCCCACCACAGTCTTTATGTGAGTTCTGGGGATCTAATCTCAACCTTATGCTTAGGTACCAAGTGTTTTACCAACTGAGCCATCTTCCAGCCCTGTGCTGGCCTGCGGCATGAGTCAAAACAGACCCCGAAGGAGGGAGTGGGAATGAACCTGAGATAAGAACACAAGGAATGGAGCCAAGACAAGTTCTGATCAAGGCTCAAGTTTATTCAGGCAGACACAAGCTTATATACAGAAAATAAAACTTTCTCAAAACAATGCCTTCATGTCTGAAGTCTGCTGCACCAAGGCTGTCAATGCCTCTGTGCCTGCAGTCTGCTTTACCAAGGCCGTACGATAAGGCCTCTGTGCCTGGAGATCTAAGACCAGCTGCAGTTCCCATGGTCAAAGAGCAGCTACAGCTCCCAACACAGCCCCAGGATGCTTTTTTTTTTTTGAAAGTATCTCACTATAGGGCTGGAGGGATGGCAAAGAACCCAGGTTCCATTCCCCAGGACCCACCTTAGCCAGATGCACAAGAGGGCACATGCATCTGGAGTTCCTTTGCAGTGGCTGGAGGCCCTGGCATGCCCATTCTCTCTCTCTCTCTCTCTCTCTCTCTCTCTCTCTCTCTCTCTCTTTCTAAAAAATAAAAATAAAAATTATCTCACTATATAGCCCAGGCTAGTCTCAAACTTGTCATCCTCCTGAGTGCTGGAATTACAGGCATGTGCCACCCAGAAAGAGGTTCTTAATTCAGTGAATCCCAGTTTATCAAATTTTTGTAATGTTACAAAGTATGCTTTTACTATACTGTATAAAAATACTCGCCCAACTACTATCAGAAAGATTTTCTTTTTTAAAATAACTATTTTTCTCCAGGTAGGGTTTCACTCTAGCTGAGGCTGACCTGGAATTCACTATGTAGTCTCAAAGTGGCCTCGAACTCACAGCAATCCTCCTACCTCTGCTTCCTGAGTGCTGGGACTAAAGGTGTGCATCACCACTCCCAGCTATTTTTCACTTTATAATTTTTGGTGCTAAAGATTGGACCAAAGGCCCCATGCATGCTAAGCACATGCTCTACCTCAAAATTAAAGCCTCAGGCTCGACAGTTATTTTGTTTTTAGTGTATATGCTGTGTATGTGATCTATGCACATGTGTATGTAGATGTGCACACGCAATGAACAAACATGTGGAAGCCAGAGAATATGAGGTGGCTTCTGTCACTCTTCCTCCTCATTTTCTTAAGACAAAGTCTCTCACTGAACCTGAAGCTGCCATTATTTAGTCAGACTAGCTAAGCATCCAGTCCTAGTGATTCTCCTGTGTCTGCCCCCACCCTCTCAGTACTGGGGTTACAAGCATGAAGGGCCACCCTCAGCTTCTTACGTGGGTGCTGGGGATCAAATGTAGATCCTCATGATTGTGCAGGAAGTACTGAACTATTTCCCTGACCCCAAGAAGTATTTTTTTAAAGAGACTAGAAATTTGTTTCACATGTAAAAAATCTTAATTTTTAGATGTTTTAAAACAAAGCATGTCTATGGTTTATGAAAGACCCATGGACCATGAGTAATAATAGATTGATTTATATTATACAAAAAAATTATCTTTGGCCTGTATATTGATCTGATTATCTAACTAATTATTGTATTTTTAACTAATAAAAACAGTAGTTTATAGGCTAATTATAGGTAGTCGGCTTAAGTCTCATGTCTTTGGCTCAAAACACAATCAAATATCTATCTATCTATCATCATCAGTGAAGTCCTGCAAGTTAGATAAGCCTCCCCCAACCAGTACCTAACTAGGGAAGCATGTCTCCACCCTGAAGCAGAACAAGAGTCCATTTAGATGCATAGGTTTTAGAGCTGAAAACTAAGGTGACATTCTACATTCCAAACAGAGGTCTCCACAAACATTTTACTCAAATTTCACATCTATTTCCACCATCCATCCATTCACCCATCCGTCATGCCCTTCCTTCCTTTCTTGCCTTTCTTCCAGAATGGCTTCATTTCTGTGGCTAGCTAGGGACAAGGATAGAGAATTGGGTATGTACTCTTGCTTTTCTCCAAAGAGTGGCCCCACTGAAATCCTTGCCCCCAACAACAACGAGACTAGAGCTTTGAGGAGACCAAACCTCCTTCTTCCACTCACTCTACCTTCTCTGGGAGCCCCAACCTGATTTCCATTACAGCTCTCCCGTCTCTGGTTTAGTTCCTTTCAGATTGTATACTGTGTGTTTACTGTTGAATAATTGTTCTCATTCATTGACACTCCGGAGAGCAGGGGTGTACTTTGACTGCCACCTAGCGGCTCTGGAAAATATTTGTCAAGTGACAGATCTCTTAGAGAACAAATCCCCTCAGCTTGTACTACATGTTGTTGTATGTTACAACATCCTAAGCAGCCCAGGAGGAATACTGACCCAAGACACAAAAGGTCTGGGGAGATGGCTCTGTGATTAAAGGTACTTGCAAATCCTGACAGCCTGAGTTCAGTGCCCAGACACCCACCTAAAATCGGGTGGGCATTCCTTTGCAGCAGCAAAAGCCTCGGGTGTGTGCCAATAAATCAATTTCTTTTTAAAGAAGAAACACGAAGCTCGTCATCCTTTACATATAACTCACTAGATTGTGTGCTCCAAGAGGGCAGAGGCCTGTGCTGTGCTCAATGCTTGTCTACACAAATCCAGGCTCAGTGGAGAGACCCTGTCTCAAAAAAAATAAATAGCTGGGTGTGGTGGTGCACGCGTTTAATCCCAGCACTTGGGAGGCAGAGGTAGGTGGATCACTGTGAGTTTGAGACCACCCTGAGATTACGTAGTGAATTCCAGATCAGCCTGGGCTAGAATGAGACCCTACCTCGAAAAACCAAAAATAAATAAATAAATAAAGCCGGGTGTAGTGGCACAAACCTTTAATCCCAGCACTCGGGAGGCAGAGGTAGGAGGATTTCCATGAGTTCAAGGCCACCCTGAGACTACATAGTGAATTCCAGGTTAGCCTGATCTAGAGTGAACTCCTACCTCGAAACACTGAAAAATAAATAAATAAAATAAAAAATAAATAAATAAGATGGAGAGTAATGGAGGAAGACACCTAATGTGTTCTGATAGTGCCCACTCACACATGCACACATGTGCATGTGTACGCACACTTATACAGACACACATACACACACACCATACACACATACCCATACCAAAAACTTGTGAGGCCAGGTAGAAAGTCATTGGGGGGCAACACCTTCAAAGAGAATTGATGTAGTACTTGTGTGACCTCATTATTTTTATTCGGGGGGAGTTAAAAATGGACAGAGAGAAGCCTGTCCCTTGAATCATTCTCTGGCTTCCTTTCTCATCATGTGATTCTTCCTATAAACACTCCTATCATGATGCTATCTGCTTTGCGGTGACTCAGGAGAGCTGGTGCCATGCTGCTTGCACTTTCCACCTGCAAGTGTTAGCTAAGTGAACGTCTTGTCTTTACAACCTAACAAACGTGTAGATACGGGCTGTCCAGGAAGCAACAGTGAAGTGGCATTGGCACAGCCTGGGATTTTCCATGCCAACTGAATTATTTGCCCAGAACTGACTCCATCATCCTGCCTGGCTCACTTTCAGAGAAGGGATTGCATGATACATCTGGACAAACAAATTAATAAGTGACCAAACCATGGAGTTCTGAGCCTAAATCACCATATGTCACTTCCCTGGCCCAGCCCCAAGGTCAGAGCTCATTCTCCTAAGTTGCTTTCTGTGGCTGACTGTCCACCCACAGAGAGCTTTTGTAGTCAAGGAGGGATGACTATGGAGAGGGAACCTTGCGCTCTCTCTCTCTCTCCCCTCCATATATACATATATATGATTGCAGGGGATGTAAAAAATTCATAAGTACTCCAAAACTGGGATAGCATGAACAGCTCAAAGAATGATTCATTTAAGTTCATCTTAAAGAATATTAATTTATTAGGAGTTACTTATGGAACAGTGGCTAACTTCAGACAGTTGCTTTTTCCTGATGTCACCAACCCCCTGCCTACCTGTTTTATGTGGCTCTGAGTACACAGCACAATCAGTGTGAACCTGGGTTCAAAGCATTCCCTAGTGTCACAGCAGCAGAGGTGACACAGGTTCAGATAACACAAAGCACAAACAAAAACAGACACTGGGAAATACATAATTCATAAGCATTCCACCCTTACCCTTATTGGGGATCCTGCTTGTTTTGAGAAATACTGTCCCAGGCTGGCTTTTATTGTTGTTGCAGTCTGACACACAGAAGAGATAAAGATACCTGGTGGGGGCTGGAGAGATGACTCAACAGTTAATGTGCTTTCCTCCAAAGCCTAACAACCTAGATTCAGTTCCTCAGTACCCACATACAGCCAGATGCACAAGGCAGTGCATGCATCTGGAGTTCATTTGCAGTGGCTAGAGGCCCTGGTGTGCCCATATACTCTCTCTCTCTCTCTCTCTCTCCATATATATATATATATATATATATATATATATATATATATATACACACATATATATATATCTATGTCTCTCTGCTTGCAAAAAAAAAATTTTAAGATACATGATGGGCTGGAAAAATGGCTTAGTGGTTAAGATGCTTGCCTGTGAAACCTAAGGACCCAGGTTCGATTCCCTAGTACCTACATAAGCCAGATGCACAAAGTGGTGCATGTGTCTGGAGTTTGTTCACAGTAGCTAGAGGCCCTGGAATACTCATTTCTCTCTCTCTCTCTTTCTCTTAAATAAATAAATAAAATATTTTTTTTAAAAAAAAAGATACATGGAGGAAGGGTAGGGCTCCTTACAACGTGCTCCTCCAGACACAAAATAGCCTGGATATCCATGACCTCACAGTGCCTGACACTACCTACACAAGACCATCATAATAGGAGGAAAAGATGATAACATCAAAATAAAAGAGAGACTGATTGAGAGGGGGAGGGGATATGATGGAGAGTGGAGTTTCAAAGGGGAAAGTGGGAGGGGAGGGAATTACCATGGGATATTGTTTACAATCATAGAAGTTGTCAATAAAAAATAAAGATACATGGTAACCAGCAATAAGATGGAATTACTCTGGCTAGAATTTGGAGGACTTTCTCTCTCTCTCTGTATATATATATGTGTTTGTGTGTGTGTGTACATGTATATATATGTATATTACATATATTCTATACATATTATTTATATATATGCATCATAATTACATATTTTTTGGTCTTTTACTTTCATTTATTTGAGAGACAGCGAATGTGGGTGTGCCAGGGCATCCCCCTGCTGCAAACAAACTCTGGATGCATGCACCACTTTGTGAGTCCGGTTTTATGTGGGTACCAGGTAGTAGAACCCAGCCAGGCCAGCAAGTTTGCAAGGAAGTGCCTTTAAACCACTGAGCCACCTCTCCAGCTCCACAGTTTTATATATATATTTACTATTAAAAGATCTACCATCCCTACACTTTCTTAACCACTCCACTAAATTTTGATATGTCAAAGCAGTGAGAACAACAGAGGACAAGGTATGTATGTGGCTGACATTTACCCACAGCTCGGAACCCTCATGCTTCTAAGGGAACCTCTAGTAGAAATAAGGGCTCTCTGGAAAGTGCATGGAACCATAAGGCTTTATACAGCTCATAAATTCCTGAAGAAAGAGATTAGAGGAACTAACAAAACCAGTCTTACAGAGCCCTGGGGTAAAATTTCAACAGGACCTCCAGTAGCAGCTGATGTTGTGGTCAACAAATCAATTACTACGGCTTCAATAGCATTTCGCTGCCATTCTCAAATGGGGAAGGTGTGCCTCCCTCAGCCTGGCGGGAGGGGATGTTGTAATTTCCTGATGCTAGAAATAATGAGCGGGCAGCAGATTTACAAATACACAAGAGGCTCGCCAACTCCTAGAAAACAGACCAAAGTCATTATACAAAGTGTATTCGTGACTGTGGCAGTTTGAATGTAAAGTGTTCCCCATAGCTAACTGCTATAGTTACTTTCTTTGCTGTAGCAAAATACCCAACAAGCAACTTAAGGAAGGAAAGGTTCATTTCACCTTACAGTTAAGGGGATATAGTCTGTCATGGGGTGGGGGTGGAGGCAGAGCAGCAGGACCATGAAACAGCTGGTCACATTCAATCTGCCTTCAGAAAGCAGAGAGCAATGAATGTTAATGCCCAGCTAGCTTCCTCTTTTTTTTTAAATTTTTTTTGTTTATTTTTATTTATTTATTTCAGAGCAACAGAGAGAGAGAGAGAGGCAGATAGATAGAGAATGGGTGTGCCAGGGCCTCCAGACACTGCAAATGAACTCCAGATGTATGCGCACCCTTGTGCATCTGGCTTACGTGGGTCCTGGGGAATCAAGCCTCGAACTGAGGTCCTTAGGCTTCACAGGCAAGTGCTTAACCGCAAAGCCATCTCCCCAGCCCTAGCTTCCTCTTTTTATTCCGTCCAAACAACAGCCCATGGAACGGTGCACCCACAGTAAGGGTGGGACTTCCCTTCTCAGTTAACCTAATCTAGAAACTCTCACACACATGCCCAGAGATTGGTCTCCTGGGTATTTCTGAATCTGGTCAAATTGACAATGTTTGTTGTTGTTGTTGTTGTTTGTTTGTTTGTGTTTTTTAGTTGATCACACAGAGGTATGTTTCTGCCAGAGCCTCCTCTTCTTACCTCAGGTCTGCCTGTCATGAACCACAGGAAACCCAAGCATCTTCGCATAGTCCCTGCTTCCCAACCACTGTGATATGTGCCACCTTGGTCAGTCAGCAAGGCCAGGTACCAACAGAGGCCTTCAGAGGTGGCTGTTCATGCTGAGGTCAAGGACTCACGGTGCATCTGTTCAGCTTATCTTCATAGAGATTAGTACATGCACAGCGTGAAGACATTTCAGTCAGCGACAGACCCATATCCCCCAGTAGTTGTGCCACACAGCCTAGGTGCGTAGCATGCTGTACCATAGTGTAGGCTTGTATAAGGACACCTAGAAGGTTTACATGACAGTGTCACCTCTTGACATGTTTCTCTCTTCTTTTTTTAAAAAATTTTTTTGTTGATTTTTATTTATTTATTTGAGAGCGACAGATAGACAGAGAGAGAAAGAGGCAGAGGGAGAGAGAGGGAGAATGGGCGCGCCAGGGCCTCCAGCCACTGCAAACGAACTCCAGATGCATGCGCCACTTTGTGCATCTGGCTTACATGGGTACTGGGGAACTGAGCCTCGAACCGGGGTCCTTAGGCTTCACAGGCAAGCGTTTAACTGCTAAGCCATCCCTTCAGCCCTCTGTCTTCTTTTTAAAAAATATTTACTGGGCTGGAGGGATGACTGAGCAGTTAAGGCGTTTCCCTGCAAAGCCAAAGGCCCCAGGTTCAATTCCCCAGGACCCACGTTAGCCAGATGCACAAGGGGGTGCATGTGTCTGGAGTTCATTTGCAGTGGCTGGAAGCCCTGGCACGCCCATTCTCTCTGTCTGTCTCTCTCTCCCTCTTTCTCTGTCAAATAAATAAATAAATATAAAAGATTTTATTTATTTATTCACAAATTAAGAAAGCAAGAGGAGGAATGGGCATGCTAGGGCCTCTTGCCAGTGCAAATGAACTCCAAATACATGTGCCACTTTGTGTATCTGGTTTTATGTGGGTACTGCTGAATCAAACCTGGGCCATCAGGCTTTTCAAGAAAGCGCCTTAAACTGCTGAGCCATCTCTCTAGCCCCTTTCCCATCTTAAGACTGTATAGAGGAAATAGCAAATTTCATTACTAGTAAAAGAATATTCATTAAGTTCTTGCCTATATTAACTTATTAAATCTGCTTAACAACCCACTATGACAGGTACAATCATTATTCCTTTTTACAGAGCCATCAAAGGCCAACATGTGGGACAACATGGTTGGACTGTAGGCAGGTTAACCTAGGCTCTAAAACTTTATTCTGTATTCTGAAAAAAAAGAAAGTTCCAGGCTGGAAAGATTTATCAGTGGTTAAAGCACTTGTTTGCAAAGCCTACCAACCTGGGTTTGATTCTCCAGCACTCAGATGCACAAAGTGGCTCACATGTCTGGAGTTTGTTCGCAGCAGCTGGAGGCCCTGGCGAGCCCATTCTCTTTGTCTTTCTTCTCAGTATCTCTCTCTGCTTGTAAATCAATAAATAAAAATAGCTTTTGCTGGGCATTGTGGCGCACCCCTTTAATCCCAGCACTTGGGAGGATTCCCCAGGACCCACGTAAGCCAGATGCACAAGGTGGTGCATGTGTCTGGAGTTTGTTTGCAGTGGCTGGAGACCCTGGCGCACCCATTCTCTCTCTCTCTCTCTCAAATAAATAAATAAAACTTAAAAAAAAAAAAAAAAAGACGCCAGGCGTGGTGGCACACTCCTTTAAGGCCAGAACTTGGGAAGCAAAGGTAATAGGATCGCCACGAGTTCAAGGCCACCCTGAGACTACATAGTGAATTCCAAGTCAGCCTGTGCTAGAGTGAGACTCTTCCTCAAAAAAAAAAAAAAAAAAAAAAGGAAGGAAGGAAGGAAGGAAGGAAGGAAGGAAGGAAGGAAGGAAGGAAAGAGAGAAAAGAAAAAATAGTTCTGTTCCCTCAGTATCCTTGAACTGAATTTTATTAGATGCCAATGCCAACCCAGCAGGGGGTGAGTGTTTTTTAGCTTTCTAATTGCAAAATACTACAATCTGCCTTTTTTTCCCCCACATGCAAATTCTACAAGATTTTCAACATGCATATGTTACTGTAACCATCACCACAAATATCTGGCTGCTACATAACTCTTATTTACTGCTTGTGTTCAAATGAAATGTCCCCCATAGGCTCATGTGTTTTGAGTACTTGGTCCCCAGCTGCATGGCAATTCGGAAACACTGTGGAGCCTTTGGGATATGGAAACTTGATGGAGGAGGTGTGTCATTGGGGGTGGACCTTGAGGGGTTCAGCTAGCTCATTGGGACAACTTCCTTCCTGTTGGTGTGACAAGATGTGATGCCCAGACTCTGCTCTGCCATGCTTTCCCCACCATGATGAAACTTTTCCTTGAAACCATAAGCTGAAATAAACTCTTTCCTCCCATAAGCTGCTTCTGGCTGAGTCTTTTGTCCCAGCACTGAGAAGTTAACTGCCACACTTGGTTAGGTGATAGTTTTCTTTTTAAAAAATATTTTTGGGGCTATAGTTTTGGCTTAGTGTAAGGCACTTGCCTGCAAAGCTTAAGGACTCAAATTCGATTTCCCAGTACACACATAAGCCAGATGCTCAAGAGGCACATGAGTCTAGAGTTTGTAATGGCTGGAGGTCCTGGCATGCCCATTCACTCTATCTGCGTCTTTCTCTCTCTCTTTCTCTCTCCAGTAAATAAATAAAACATATTTTACTTATTTGAGAGCTAGTTTGGAGGTTTGCTGGCTTGGGACTGCCTGGACCCTGCAAGCATGCTGCAGAAGCAGGCCCCTTGCTCTGCCTTCCTGAATGAATAGCCCCTGGGTCCCCAGCTACCAGATCCCCTGCTCCAGAGGGTGCGTACACAGAAAGGTAGTGAGACCCAAGGAGATAAACTACCCCTCACACTTCAGCCAAGCCACACATGAAACCACAGAGGAATTGGGGAGATGAGCAAGAGCGCTGCTTCCATGGTGAACCTGATAACCAGCACCAGGGTGAAAGAGACATATTGAGGATATTCAACTCTTACAAGGCAGAAATCCAGAGGCCCCTAAGAGCTCATCACTGAAGTAGACTTAAAAGCACCACAGCTCAGGGAATTTTGTGGAAGAGGTGCAGAAAGAATGTAAGAGCCACAGGTTGAGACATCATGCCCAGAGGCATTCTGTCCCCACCCCACCCAAAACAACTGACTGCTGCTCCCACAATGCATAACCCATAACCCCATGGGGGATACCTGCAACCCCACTGAGGAGGGTCCCCAGAAGAATGGGGGCAGGGACAAGGAAAAAGGTTAGCAACACATGATGTATACATAAAAATATGTTGTTAACAAGACAAGAGTCAGAGAAGACAGAAAAAAAAAGAGTAAAAAAGTAGGGCTGGAGGGATGGCTTAGTGGTTAAGGCATTTGCTTGAAAGCCAAAGGATCCAGGTTCCATTTTCCAGGACCCATATTAGTCACATGCACAAGGGGGCACATGGGTCTGGAGTTCATTTGCAGTGGCTGGAGGCCCTGGCACGCCCATTCTCTCTCTCTCTCTCCCTCTTTCTCTGATAAATAAATAAATAAATAAATAAATAAATAAATAAAGTAAAAATAAAAATCACAGGATGAGGAAAAAGTGCTTTCAAACCATATCAATGATCAAGGACATGTATCCATAACTGATAAAGATATGTAACTTATAAGACAATCCAATTAAAATATGAGGAAAATAGTTAAACAAACATTTGACCTGGAAGGATATTGAGGTGGCTTGAATGTGAAATGTTCCCCATAACCTCTAGTGTTTGTGATTAAGCCTACTACTTAGTCCCTAGCTGGTGGAGCCTTTGGGAGGTGGAGCCTTGCTGGAGGAGGTGTGTTGCTAAGGGCAGACCTTGAGGTTTATTAACTCCATTCCCTACTGGGTGCTCAGAGCTAGCTCACTTTGACAGTTTCCTTCCTGATGATGTGACAAGATGTGCCACCCCAGCTTCTTTCTCTACCACAGTTTCCCTGCCTATAATGAAGTTTTCTCCTTGAATCTATAAGGCAAAATAAACCCTCTCCTTCCATAAATTGCTTCAGGTCAGGTGTTTTGTCCCAGTGATGAGAAGATCAGTGCTGCAGATATGAATGGCTTAGAAGTATGCAAGCAGCCAGGGGTGGTGGCACATACGTTTAATCCCAGCACTTAGGAAGCTGAGGTAAGAAGAGCACTGTGAGTTCAAGGCCAGCCTGAGACTATATAGCGAATTCTAGGTCAGCCTGGGCTACAGTGAGACCCTACCTCAAAAAATAAAAAGAAAGAAAAGCAAAAAAGTACACAGTTACTTAATATCTTTAATCATCAGAGAAATGAAATTATAACTACAAGGAGATACCATTTCATAATCACCAGAATGGCTAAATCAGATAAGGGACTGGCACACTACAGGGCCAACTGCCTGTTTTTGGAAATAGGAAATCAAGTTTTATTGTAGTCCATTCACCCCACTTTGTTTTGATAGGAATGTTCATTCAAACATTGTTCATAATAGCCCCCCCAAAGAAACAAACATCCAGCCAGGCGTGGTGGCACACGCCTTTAATCCCAGCACTTGGGAGGCAGAGGTAGGTGGATCACTGTGAGTTCAAGGCCACCCTGAGACTACATAGTTAATTCCAGGTCAGCCTGGGCCAGAGTGAGACCCTACCTCAGAAAACCAAAAAAAAAAAAAAAAAAAAAAAAAAAAGGAAAAGAAAAATAAGCCAAGAAACCCAGTATAAATAAGTGCTACAATATGGATGAAAATCAGTTAGGAGGCCTGGGCTGGGCAAACAAATTTGGATGTCAACTGCATATTCATTAAGAAGCTTAGTAAGAGTTCTTCAGAAAAGAGGTGGGAGATGATAATAAAAAAATAAATATGGGCTGGAGAGATGGCTTAGTGGTTAAGCGCTTGCCTGTGAAGCCTAAGGACCCCGGTTCAAGGCTCAATTCCCCAGGACCCACGTTAGCCAGATGCACAAGGGGGCGCACGCATCTGGAGTTCGTTTACAGAGGCTGGAAGCTCTGGCGCGTCCATTCTCTCTCTCTCTCTCTGCCTCCTTCTCTCTGTCGCTCTCAAATAAATAAACAAACAAAAAAATTTAAAAAAATAAATAAATATGAGGGATGGAGAGATGGACTGGCAGTTAAAGATGCTTGCTTGCAAAGCTTGATAGCATAGGTTCAATTCCCCAGCACCCATGAAAGCCAGATGCAACAAGTTGGTACATGCCATGCATCTGGATTTCGTTTGCAGCACCAGGAGGCCCTGGTGTACCCATACTCTCTCTCTCTCTCTCTCTCTCTCTCTCTCTCTCTCTCTGTCTCTCTCTGTCTCTCTCTCAAACAAATAAAATATGGATGTGAGGGTGATCTGGCTGTGACATCTGTCATCCCATTGATTGCCAGGGTTGATTGGGCTGCTCTGGCTGGCTAGGTGGATGGCCCCTTCCTCCCTCACCACTCCATGTGCGTCCCTCCCAAAGCTGCGCACTCGGTTGAAGAGGAGACCTTCCCAGAATAGAGAAGGACAGGTCTTCGGTCAAGGGTGTACGAGTAGCTGCGCTCCCCGGCTCGAACCTCCAAACCAGCTCTCAAGTAAATAAAATATGTTTTATTTATTTATTTATTTATTTATTTATTTATTTATTGGAGAGAGAGAGAGAGAGAGGCAGATAGAGCGAATGGGCATGCCAGGGCCTCCACCCATTACAAACAAACTCCAGACACATGTGCCACCTTGTGCATCTGGCTTACATGGGTCCTGGGAAATCGAACCTGAGTCCTTAGGCTTTGCAGGCAAGTGCTTTAACCACTGAGCCAAACCTATAGCCCCAAAAATACTTCTTTAAAAAGAAAGAAAACAGAGCCCATGACTGGACTTGGAGGAGTCCTACTTTTTTCTTTTTTCTTTTTTCTTTTTTTTTTGGTTTTTCGAGGTAGGGTCTCACTCAAGCTCAGGCTGACCTGGAATTCACTATGGAGTCTCAGGGTGGCCTTGAACTCACGGCGATCCTCCTACCTCTGCCTCCCAACTGCGGGGATTAAAGGCGTGCGCCACCACACCCGGCTTTATTTTTTATTTTTATTTTTATTTATTTTTTGGTTTTCGAGGTAGGGTTTCACTCTAGTCTAGGCTGACCTGGAATTCATATGTAGTCTCAGGGTGACCTCGAACTCATGGTGATCCTCTTACCTCTGCCTTCTGAGTGCTGGGATTAAAGGCAAGCGCCACCACGCCCGGCTCGAGTCCCACATTTAATTGCCTGTGGAGGAGAAAAGGATGGAGGAAAGAAGGGTTAGGAGGTAAATGTGATGTCATGTGATCAAAGGGAAGGACAACATCAAATGCTGCTGAGTCGTCACAGCATTCTTTAGATTTAGCAGCTGCAAGTTGTATTGGCTATCTATTGCTGTTGTTAAGAGAACTCTGTGTGGGGCTGGAGAGATGGCTTAGCAGTTAAGCACTTGCCTGTGAAGCCTAAGGACACCGGCTCGAGGCTCAATTCCCCAGGACCCACGTAAGCTAGATGCACAAGGGGGCACATGCATCTGGAGTTCATTTGCAGTGGCTGGAGGCCCTGGCGTGCCCATTCTCTCTCTCTTTCTATCTGCCTCTTTCTCTCTCTGTCTGTCGCTCTCAAATAAATAAAAATGAACAAAAAAAAATTTTAAATGAGGAGGCATCAGAATTATATTGATGGGCCTACAGATATTTATATAAGAAAGCACCTGTTGGGGGAAATGCTTCTGAGCATGTTCTCTGTAAGATGTACATTTCTGGGCATGTTCATTTTAAGGTCATAGAATACATTTTTTTAAATTTTATTAGTTATGTCTGTAGTATGTATATAGCCATGATGGTACCATCGTTAGCCTTCTCCCTGTCGTCCACCCATGAGGATTGTGAGTGTTGCATTGTGGGGGTAGCCATCAATTATGGGGGAGAGGCAATGTCTCTGTGCATAATGACCCAACTTATGGTTCTAACAAAGGAGAGCGCACAACAGACATAAGTGAAATTGGAAGAATCATCAGGACTTACTTCAAAAACCTCTACTCTACAAAATTGGATAATATGGAGGAAATGGATGAATTCCTAGACACATTCCACCTACCAAAGCTAAACTCAGAGCAGATTAATCTCCTAAACAAACCTGTCACAACCACTGAAATTGAAAGGGTAATCAAAACCCTCCCTAGAAAGAGCTCAGGACCAGATGGCTTCTCAGTTGAATTCTATCAAACCTTCATGGAAGAACTGAAACCAATTTTTCTCAAGTTGTGCCACACAATTGGAGAACAGGGAAAGCTCCCCAACTCCTTCTATGAAGCTAGTACCACCCTAATACCAAAACCAGGCAGAGATGCTGTAAAAAAAAGTAAACTACAGGCCTATTTCCCTGATGAACTTTGATGCAAACATTCTGGACAAAATCCTTGCAACCTGAATTCAACAGCACATCAAAAGCATTATCCTCCTGGATCAAGTGGGCTTCATCCCAGGAATGCAAGGGTGGTTCAACATATGGAAATCTGTCAATGTAATACATCACATAAATAAGCTTAAATACAAAAACCACATGATCATCTCCATAGATGCAGAAAAGGCCTTTAACAAAATACAACATCACTTCATGATCAAAACATTGGAGAGAATAGGTATGGATGGTCTATATCTCAACATAATAAAGGCTATATGTAAAGATCCTAAAGCCCAAATACTACTTTTTTTTAAATTTTCTCAAATTTTATTAATATTTTCCATGATTATAAAAAATATCCCATGGTATTACCCTCCCCCCTTTCAAATAATACTTAATGGGGAGGGACTGAAGGAATTCCCATTGAGATCAGGAACAAGACAGAGGTGTCCACTCTCATCTCTGCTCTCCAACATAGTATTGGAAGTCCTAGCTTAAGAAATAAGACAGGAAGCTAAGAGCTGGAATCAACCCAGATGTCCATCACTAGAAGAATGGATAACTAAGATGTGGTATATCTACACAATGGAATTCTATACAGCAGTAAGAAAAAATGACACAATGAAATTTGAGGAAAAATGATTGAACCTGGAACAGATCATTCTCAGTGAACTTACCCAATCACAGAAAAAAAATCGCCACATAATCTCACTCATCTACAGCACCTAACCTGAATCTACCGAAGATACCTTACATACCCAGCTAGCATCTCCTAGATTAGACACTAGGATGGAAGGGGAGGGAGGGGAGGGCATCAAAGGGGTGGGAAACACAAATCTAGACCCAAACGGCAATGGTACCATAATCTTCTACTTACTAAAAGATAGACCAAATGGCTGATCCTTCACCAGGCCCTTACAGGGAACACCTGAACCACAAGACACTGGAGAGGGTAAGATTAAGACTAACCTTAATCTCCTACATCTTCCCTCCCCCACTTCCCCTCTCCCTGTCTCTCTCTCTCTTATCTCTAACTCTTGTATATTAGTTATCTTTTTCCTCATTTTCTTAGTGGGCACTGACCTGTAACTCCCAGAACCAGCATGGGGCTATCATCCACAATGAGCTTTTGATCAGAGAGACCTACAAGGTTTCCTAAAAGACAGACAGATTTCTGTCAGAGTACTTGATGACCCACCAAAGGTTAGTGGTAAGACCCTACTGCTGAAAATACCTTATGTGATTGACATGCAAATTAGAATGGCATGGCTGGAAGTTGGATGAGAGTCAGTCCCCAGACAGTCAGCGCGTCTAGTGCCAGAAGGTGCTACATGGGCGACTGGGGGAAATTGACCAATATCTATCGAAGCAACGCATGGTCTAACCTACTTAGCAGCAAATAACTTATTGTGATGCCCACACAAGTGCAGTGGTGGCACACAGCCATGGTGGGGAACCAACTGCTCTCAATTTGGCTAACTGATCCCCTCACTGGTATGGGACCCATAGCTGGAGCTGGGAAACAAGTCAGAACCATATCCAAACATAAGCCCACTCTCCAGTATCAAGCTACTATCAATTATGGGCTACAAGAGGGCCTACACCTATTAAATTCTCTATAAAAAAAAAAGTAAGGGTTATCTCATTTGTCCTGGTGCTAACTTACTCTCCGTTGGAGAATCTGCTTCTCTTTTTCAGATAGATGTAGACCCTAAGGAGAGAGCCACCCCATCATACCTCAAAAGGGCCCCGACTGAAACCAAGAAAACTTGGAGAAACAAGCAAGGGGGCTGTTTTCCTGATGAACCGGACACCAGCACAAGGGGGAAGGAGATCAGCATAGAGAAAAATCAACTCCTACCAAATCAGAGAGCCAGAGCCTCAGAGGCCCTCAACACCTCATCACTGAAGCAGACCAAAAATGAACCCAACATGGCTCAGGGAAATTTTGCGGAAGAGGGGGCGGAAAGAATGTCAGAGTCACATGTTGGGTCATGATATGCAGAGACATTTAGCTTACCCATAACTGTGGGCTAACTCCACAATGCATGACCCGTATACCTCAACAAGGAGGGGCCAAGGGGAGGGGGTAGGTCACGGATGAGCCTAATAATGGTACCAAACTGACTGTATTTGCTGAATACAGAACTGACTAATAAAAAAAAAGAAAGAAAAAAAAGAAATAAGACAGGAGAAAGAAATAAAAAGGATACAAATTATAAAGGAAGAAGTTAAGTTAGCCCTATTTGCAAATGACATGATTCTATACATAAGTGACCTGAGAACCTCCATCTCAAAACTGTTAAAAGTGATTAATTCCTTCAGTAAAGTAGCAGGATACAAAATCAATACACAAAAATCAGTAGCCTTTCTATATGCAAAAGACAAAGATACAGAGAAAGAAATCAGTGACATTGACCCATTTTCGATAGCATCAAAAAAAGAGAAATACCTTGGAATAACATTAACCAAGGATGTGAAAGACCTTTACAATGAAAACATAAAAACACTCAAGAAAGAAATTGAGGAGGACTTGAGAAAATGGAAAGACCTCCCATGCTCCTAGATAGCAGAATTAACATTGTGAAAATGGCAATCTTACCAAAAGCAACATATAGATTTAATGCGATACCAATAAAAATCCCAACATCTTTCTTCACAGAGATAGAAAAAGTGATCTCAAAATTCATATGGAATGGCAGAAGGCCTCGGATATCCAAGCATATCCTCAGCAAAAGAAATACCTCTGGAGACATCACCATACCTGAACTACAAAGCCACAGTAATAAAAAATAAAAATAAAAAACAAAAAACAAAAAACATGGTACTGGCATAAAAACAGGAACATAGACCAATGGAACAGAATCAAGGACTCAGATTTTGGGTTAAATAATTATAGCTACTTGATATTTGACAAAGGCCCTAACAAAATGGTGCTGGACAAACTGGATAACCATATGCAGAAAAATGAAACTCCATCCACACATTTCACCATGCACAAAAATCGAGTCCAAATGGATCAAAGACCTTAATATAAGACTGGAAACTCTGCTACTACTGGAAGAAAAAAATAGGAGGAACTTTCCATGATATAGGAATGGGAAAAGACTTCCTGAACAAAACCCCAGTAGCTCAGGAAATTAAACAGTCACTCCTACCTCTGCCTCCCAAATGCTGGGATTAAAGGTATATATCATCACGCCTGGAGTCTTGAGTCATTTTTTGCATCCAGGTTTTATGGGTGGCTGAAGAATTAGACCCCAGCCAGCAGACTTTCCAAATAAGCGCCTTTAACCACTGAGCCATCTCCCAGCCCCAGATTACATATTTCAAAAGGAACAAGGAGATTTGTCCACTTTTGTACTTTTTTGTTTTGTTTTGTTTTTCAAGGTAGACATCTCACTCTAGCCCAGGCTGACCTGGAATTCACTATGTAGTCTTGGGGTGGCCTTAAACTCACAGTGATCCTCTTATCTCTGCCTCCCAAGTGCTGGGATTAAAAGCATGTGCCACCATGCCTGGCTTCTGATTCTATTAAAACAATGTCAAGGAAGAGAATTACTCAGAATCTAGCTCAAAAGGTGAAAGAGCTGCACATGGGATAAAAGCATATTGACTTAAATGTCAAAATGTTTTCCCAGCATGCCAAAGGATCACCTCATGTATGTTACAATATTAATGTAATATACATTACCATTCAGTATGAAAGGCACTAAAAAGGACAAATAGTGATATATCATTGTATCAGACAGCTTCAGGTTCACTGAGATGAACTTCCAGACCAGGCACAGTTATGGAGAAAGGGATTTATTGAAGCTTACAGATCCAGGGGAAGTTCCATAATGGCAGAAGAAACTGGCCTGCCTTCACAGGACCAAGCAGAGAGAGAGAAGTACAAGCCTAAAGCCAAAAGCCACAGCACACTTCAGGAACTCCAGCTAGGCACACTTTGCATATCTTTAGATTGAAATCTGAAACCCACCACCACACCTTAAGATCCACACAATGGCACTGACTCCAGCCAGGTGGCTACAGATGCAAACTACAAACAAAGAACTGAATATATTGGGGGTCATCTATTCTATTCAAACCACCACATTCATGTCAATAAAATAATGATTAACAAAGAAGTATTGAATCTAGACTTTTGAAATGTATGACTTTTCCCACCTTACTATCCCACTTTAATTCCTAGTCTCAGGATTGTCATTCTCCTTCTCAATAAATGGTCTCTATTTCTATTTTAAAACAGGAGGTGAGGGCTGGAGAGATGGCTTAGCAGTTAAGGCACTTGCCTGAAAAGTCAAAGGACCCAGGTTCAATTCCCCAGGACCCATGTAAGCCAGATGCACAAGGAGGCACATGTGTGTGGAGTCCCATTTGCAATGGCTGTAGGCCCTGACACACCCATTCTCTTCTCTCTCTTTCTCCATCTCCTTCTCTCTCTCCCTCTCTCAAATAAATAAATAAATATACAATATAACAAGGGATGGTTATGTAAAAAATAAAGGAGGAGAAAGGGAAGGAGGAAGATGAAGAAGGAGAAGGAAGAAAATAAGAAGAGGAAGAAGAACATATTGAATTTTTTAAGACTAAGAATGAAATGAAACCAATTAAAGGACTTTTCTCCCTCAATGTCTAATGAAATGAGCAGTAAATGGTAAGTGTGTGTGCATACATGCGCATACACACACACACACACACACACACACACACACACAGACACCTTCTCAACATTAGCAAACTGGCCTGGTGGCCAATAACAGAAGTGGAGAACTCTGATGCAAGTAGGTCAACTTAGCTCCAAAACTACCCTGACCTCACTGCCCAGTAGGCTTGTTGGTTAATTAACAAAAAATTCTGTAAGCTCTTGCTAACTACCACCATTCTGGAGATGATTTGACCTGAGTGGGAATTGTTTTCTGTTATCTTTTATAGTGAAGAAGTGAATATAAGCTCCTAGAGAAGAATGGAGAAAGTCAGGTGCTATGCTGCACACCTTTAGTCCCAGCACTTGGCAGGCTGAGGTAGGAAGATTGCCATGAGTTCGAGGCCAGCCTGGGCCACACAGTAAGTTCCAGTTCAGCCTGGCTTAGAGTGAGACCCTGCCTCAAAAAATAACAAAAACAGGGTGAAACCCTAAAAACAAAAAATAATAACAAAAACAAATTGAAAAGATTAATCTACAAGTTCTTTTTCCGTCTTTTTAAGAAACAACAACAACTTGGTGGTAGGAAGATGGCTCCGTGATTAAAGGTGCTTGCTTGCAAAACCTGCTGGCCAGGGTTCAATAAGCCACCCATGTAAGCCAGATTCAAATGTTGGCACAAGCATCTGGCTATCATTTGCAGTTGCAAGAAGCCTTAGCACATGCACACACACATGTCCCCCCAGCATATGTGTTTTCTTATATGAATATCTATAGGCTCACCAATAAAATTCTGATGCCACCTCATTTTCAGGAGAAAGTTGCAAGTAATTTTAGTGTTCCCTTTACTTGCTGTGGGTGATAAATCTTTCTTTTATCTCCTGATAGTGCTTCGTGGCTTTGTACTCACCAAGAGGAGAACCACTAATATATGTATACATCTATGGCAGGGATAAATTCATCACTATTGAAAAGTTGTTAGGGCTGGGAAAATGGCTCAGCAGTTAAAGGCACAAGGTATTTACTTGCAAAGCCTGTTGGCCTGCTGGGTTTGGCCCAGGTTCAGATCCCCAGTACCCACATAGAGCCAGATGCACAGTGAGTTTGGAGTGAGTTTGCAGAGGCAGGAGGCTCCAGTGCACCCACATTCATTCTCTCTCTCTCTCTCCTTGCAAGTAAATAAATAAAATATTTTTAAGTATTTTATTTATTTATTTGAGAGAGAGGGAGAGAGGGAGAGAGAGAGAGATATAGAAATAGGCAGGCAAGCAGAGAGTGAATGGGCATGCCAGGGCCTCCAGCCACTGCAAACAAACTCCAGATTCATGCACCCCCTTGTGCATTTGGCTTATGTAGGTCCTGGGGAGTCGAACTTGGGCCCTTGGCTTTGCAGGCAAGGCTTAACCACTAAGCCATCTCTCCAGCCCATAAAATATTTTTTTAAAAAAAGAAAAGTTAAGTTATGTCTGTACCAAACAATCTGGTGGCTGCCATAACTGACTAAACAGAATTGATATTGAATATATATAATAATTTCATGTATGTAGTGTAGTGATTTCCTCCAAATTGAAATACTGAATCGAAGCATTTTCCTCTTGAAACTGAGGAGGGAAGCTGGAAGTTCAGGAGACTTGGGAGGATAAGCTAGTCTGGGATAGATGAAACTTAGAAGTTACAAGTCCCTTTCCCAAGGTCGTAGAAGCAATAAATAACTTCTGGAAGAGACTCTCCTATCAGCCCAGCTGCCTGCAAGTCCTGCCATGAGCGCCTGAGATGCAGCTCCCATGAGTGGTCACCTGTGCTGGGGTGGGCCTTGCAGAGATGCAGCTGCCTTTGTGTCACTCATGCTCCTGAAAGCAGCCCCTCACCCTGTTCTGTAAGTCACCCCAACAAACACATTGGTTCACCAGAATTGGATTTGGCACAATTTTGCTTTTGCTTTGCTCTGTCATTTGTACCCTGAATAGATATATGTTCATGTCTCCCCATGGAAAAGTTTCACACATCTGTACAAGTAAATGACAAATTAGCAATCCCGTATATATTTATTGATATGCATAAGAACATGAAACTATATGTCTTTTTTTGTTTACTTAATTATGGAGAAGAATGTGTGTAGGCTTACATAATGGAGCAAATGATGTCACTTGCATGGTGTTACTCAACAGAGAACGCATAAAGGGAAATCAAAAAAAGTTAGCAAAATGGAAAATATGTATAGTATATCAAGGGAAGTGTATAAATCAGATATCTAGCCATAATATTATTGCAACTCTATAAAACTGAATATGCACACAGTGGTGACAGATGATAACATAATTGAAGGGGTAGATTTGTGTCACAGAAAAAAAGAAAAAGAAAGCCAGGCATGGTAGCACATACTTGTAATCCTAGAACTCAGGAGACTGAGGTGGAGGATTTTCATGAGTTCAAGGCCAGACTGAGGCTATACAGGGTGAGCCCCAGGTCAGCCTGGGCTAAAGTGAGACCCTGCCTCAAAAAGATAGATAGAGAGGGAAGGAGGGAGGGATGAAGGGAGGGAGAAAGAGAGAGAGAGAGAGAGAGAAACAGATTACCATTAATCAAATAAATGCATATTTATTACAAACCAACTGAGAAAAAAATTTTATCTACTTTGCCTGTCAGTGATATGAAAGCAGAAAATGTCTGTTCAGATAATTACTTTGACAGAGTGATGTGAGTAACTTCAGTTCTCTGGCAGACTCCTTGCTTGGTCCAAATTGCTTTAAGCAATGTCTAATTTAATAGTGTCACCCCCAATAAGTCATATAAAACAAAGGCTGAAGTGTGGACATCAACATAATTGGGTCTAAATTAGTCTCAATTCAATTGTTACTCAAATAAGAAATATAAAACTATTTCACTCTATAATTTCTTCCATACTTTCCACTAATGAACAAGTTCTAAGATACAAAGGGTTTGTGTGATTTATCCTCCCCCATATCATTTCTTAAATTTAATATACTATTCTGTATATAAGTTCATTTGAGCTCAGCCCACAATACATGAGTTCATTCACCCCTTAAGGTCACAGACTCCATCTGTCTCCATTTAATTTAAATTAATATATTCCCAAAATACCAAGCATTCCTTCAAATATTATGCACAATTCAGATAATGATGAACACTTTTCATGGCCATCAAATTATTCAGAATGTAAACTGGGAATGGTCCCAGCACTTGGGAGGCAGAGGTATGAGCATCACTGTGAGTTCAAGGCCACCCTGAGACTACCTAGTGAGTTCCAGGTCAGTCCGGGCTAGAATGAGACCCTACCTCAAAAAAAAAATCAGAATGTGCTTATTATTATTTTTAATACAATGATTCCCTTGAAAAAAAATACAAAATTAGGCCAGGCGCAGTGGTACACACCTTTAATCCCAGCACTTGGGAGGCAGAACTAGGAAGATCACCACTGAGTTCAAGGCCACCCTGAGACTACATAATGAATTCCAGGTCAGCCTGAGCTACAGTGAAACCCTACCTCAAAAAAAAATTACAAAATTAGTTTTTAATTAATTTATTTACTTCTTTATGTATATGTATGGGCATGCTAGGCTCTCTTGCCACTGAAAATAAATACCTGTGACTCCAAAATGGAGAGGTAAGGTTTTAAGGTAAGGTGTAGTCGTTAATGAGAGATAGCTGGAGAGATGGCTCAACAGTTAAGGCATTTGCCTGCAAAGCTTTAACAACCCAGGTTTGGTTCCCCAGTACCCATGTAAAGGCAGATGCACAGAGTGGCTACAGACCTGGGGTACCCATTCTCTCTCTCTCTCTCCCTTCCTCCTTCAAATAAATAAATAAATATGTATTTCTACTTTTAATTTTTTTATTGTTTTTTATATAAAAGGCTAATACAGTAGGCTGGAAAGATGGCTTAATGGCTAAGGTGTTTGCCCGTGAAGCCAAAGGACCCAGGTTTGATTTCCCAAGACCCATTTAAGCCAGATGCACAAGATGGCACATGCATCTGGAGTTTATCTGCAGTGGCTGAAGGCACTAGTGCACCCATTTTCTCTCTCTCTCTCTCTCTCTCTCTCTCTTGCACGTGCATCCTTTATGACCCTTGTTCTCTCCCTCTCTCTCAAATTAAAATAATTTTTTTAAAAGAAGTTCGCTCACATAGACTCCCTCTCCCCTGCCCCAATTCCGCTGAGGGTCTTCTTTGGTGGGGTTATTCGTATTCACTGTGGGAACCAAGAGGCCTCAGTCATTCTCTGCAGGGATGGGGGAAACATGATGTCTCAGGCTGTTCCCACCGGCCCTGAGGCTCTTACAATCTTTCTGCCCCCTCTTCTGTGATGCTCCCTGAGCCTTGGTGGGCAAGGTAGGGAATCTGATTTAGTATTGCTTTCTCTGTAGCCTCTGGATCTATGTTTTGATGAGGTTTGAATGACCACTGTGTCACAATCTTCCTGGAACTGGTTTTCAGGCTAGCCATGGGAGCAGTATTGGTGTCACCGCTTCCCCTAAAATGCTTCTGGGCCCAGGCAAATGAGGTGGAGGTGACCCATCTCCTGGTAGACAGTTGGCTCTCTCTTGATGTATTGGTGTATCTTTGTTCCCCCCTGTCTTCTCCTCCATGCTGTGAGCAAGGTCCCAGCTGCCCTCTACATTAGATATATTTAAAAAACAAAACATAAAGAAATAAGAGAGACAGGGCTTGGCAGATGGCTCAATGAATAAAGTATTTGCCACACAAGCATGAGGACCTGAGTTTGGATATTTATATTTGGTGCCTGAGTACAAGGCTAGGCATGCAGGCATGGTGGCATGTGCCTCTTTTCCTAGCAGTGGTGAGGCAGAGAAAAACTTCCCTGGGGCTCACTACATTGGTAAGCTCTAGGTTCAGTGAGAGACCTTGTCTCAGACAATCCAGTGAAGACCGGCTGAAGAAGACCTTCTACTTCACCCTCTGGCCTCCACACACACATGCATGCCCAGCCACACACACATGTGTGCACATACATATCAACACACATAACATATGCATGCACACCACAAGCAAAAAAGAAAAAGAAAAGAATGTATACAATTTTAATGTATTAGTTAAAAATAAAAAGCCCATAGGCTGAAGAGATGGCTTAGCAGTTGAGGCACTTGCCAGCAAAGCCAAAGGACCCAGGTTTGATTCCCCAGGACCCATGTAAGCCAGATGCACAAGGTGGTGCATGTGGCTGGAGTTTGTTTGCAGCAGCTAAGGCCCTGGTGCACCCATTCTCTCTCTCTCTAATAAATAAATAAAAATAAAATTTAAGAACAAGCCTGCTGTGGGGCTGGACAGATGACTCAGTTGCTAAAGGAGCTTACTTGCAGAGCCTGATGGCCAGTGTTCAATTCTCCGGTACCCACGTAAAGCCAGACACACAAAGTGGTGCATGTATCTGGAGTTTGTTTGTAGTGGCAGAAGGCCCTGGCATGCACATTTCCCCCCACCCCTCTCTCTCTCTCTCTCTCTCTCTTTCTCTCTCTCTCTGACTCTCACTTTTTCTCTCTTTCTTTCTCTGTCTCAAATAATTTTTTAAAAAGCCTGATGTGGTGGTTAGCTCAAGCCTATAATCCTAGCACTCAGGAGGATGAGGCAGGAGGTCACCATGAGTTCAATGCCAGCTTGGGCTACAGTGTCTAGAGTTCACTTACAGAGGCTGGAGGCTCTGGCACACCCATTCTCTCTCTCTCTCTCTCTCTCTATATATATATATATATATATATGCTTCTCTTTCTCTCACATAAATAAATAAAATAAAATAAACAAAAGCTGTGTATGGTGGTGCATGCCTTTAATCCCAGCACTCGGGAGGCAAAGGCAGGAGGATCACCTAGAGTTCAAGGCCACCCTGAGAGTACATACTGAATTCCAGGTCAGCCTGAGCTAGAGTGAGACCCTACCTCGAAAAACCAAAATAAACATACAAACTAACAATAGATGAATGAATAAAACAGCACACAATAAAAGAAAAAGACATGTTTATTCTGCAGTTAGGGAATGATCCCTAAACTATATTAAGGAGAAAAGAAGCAAGATATGTAATTATATATATAGTGTGATATTTCTGTGTTAAAAATAGAGATGGGGGCTGAAGAAATGGCTTGGCGGTTAAGGCGTTTGCCTGCAAAGCCAAAAGACCTTGGTTCAATTCCCCAGGACCCACGTAAGCCGGACGCACAAGGTGGCACATGTGTCTGGAGTTTGTTTGCAGTGGCTAGAGGCCCTGGTGTGCCCATTCTCTCTATTCTCTCTCCCCCCCCCTCCCTCTTTCTCTCTGACTCTGTCAAATAAATAAATAAATAAATAATTTTTAAAAATAGAGATAGGGGCTACAGAGTTTGCTCAGTAGTTAAGGCGCTTGCCTGTAAAACCTAACAACCAGGGTTTGATTCCCCAGTACCTACATAAAGCCAGATGAACAAAGTGGTGCATACATCTAGAGTTTGTTTGCAGTGGCTGGAGGCCCCAGCATGCCCTCTCTCCCCTTCTCTCTGCTTGCAAATAAATAAATATAAAATGATAGAAAGATAAGAACCATAAGTTGTAACTTAAAATGTTTTGAAGAAAAATGGTATATAGGGCTGGGGAAATGGTTCAGTGGTTAAAGGTGCTGGCTTGCAAAGTCTGTCAGTCCAGGTTCAATTCCCCTATCACCCATGTAAAGCTGGATTCAGGGTGGTATATGCATGGCACACAGGTGCCCATTTTCTCTTTCTCTCTCTCTTACACACACACACACACACACATACACACACACACACATATGCACATGAATACATAAAAAATTTAAAGTATTTAATTTTGAGAAGTCCTGGCTGAGAAGGCAACTTTCATTTTTCATTTCTTCTTTTTTAAACTTTTAAAGTATATTTTATTTATTTGAGAGAAAGAGGCAAATAGAGAGAGAATGGGCACACCAGGGCCTCTAGTCACTGCAAACAAACTCTAGACACATGTGCTACCCTATGCATTTGTCTTTACACGGGAATCAAACCTGGGTTCTTAGGCTTTATAGGCAAGCACCTTAACCACTAAGCATCTCTCCGGCCCTCATTTTTCATCTCTTAACTTTTCAAAATTTTACTTTATCTTTTTCTTTTTTTATTATTTATTTATTTGAGAGCGACAGAGAGAGAAAGAGGCAGAGAGAGAGAGAATGGGCACGCCAGGGCCTCAGGCCACTGCAAAAAAACTCCAGATGCGTGCAGCCCCTTGTGCATCTGGCTAACGTGGGTCCTGGGGAATAGAGCCTCAAACTGGGGTCCTTAAGGCTTCACAGGCAAGCACTTAACCGCTAAGCCATCTCTCCAGCCCAATCTTTTTCTTTTTGATAATCTTACACATGTGTATAATGTATTTTGATCATATCCCCCAATTCCCATGTCTTATCATCCTACACCCAATAAAACCCTCCTGATTCCCAACTAGTCCCCTTCTAACTTTCATGCCCCCTTTTTTTTCTTTCTTTTTTTCTTTTTGTAACTGCTAAGCAGTCCTCAACTGTGGTTTAATGCAATTTCTGTTGAATGATTTGTTTCCCATTCTGAAAGGGGAAGGTAATGATCATATAGCACTGTGAATATAATAACACCACTACATTGTGTACTCAAAATAAGTACAATGGGGGCTGGAGAAATGGCTTAGTGGTTAAAGCACTTACCTGCAAAGCATAATGACCTGAGTTCAAGTCCCCAGTACCCACATAAAGCCAGATGCACAAAGTGGTCCATGCATCTGCTTTTGTTTGCAACAGCTGGAGGACCTGGTATACTCATTCTCTCTGTCTGTCTCTCTTCTATCTCTCTCTGCTTACAAATAAATAAAAGTTTTTAAAAAAATTTTTGAGCCTGGTATGATGGTGCATGCCTTTAATCCTAGCACTCGGGAGGTGGAGGTAGGAGGACTGCTGTGAGTTTGAGGCCAGCCTGAGATTACATGGTGAATTCCAGTTTAGCCTGGGCTAAAGTGAGATCCTACCTTGAAAAACAAAACAAAAAATTTTTTGAAAATTATACACAAAGCTAAAGGCTTCTTGTCCTCCTCCCCAGTCTTAACCTTCAGTTCCTTCTCTTCAGTATTCCCATGTTTATTCTTATTAACTTGTTCTGTGCATTTCCCCAAATTCATAAATACATGTTTAAATGATATCTATTTTTAGTTTTAATCAAGAGCATATCTTCTTTGTATGGAGATTTGAAACAATCATTTGTGGTAAAAATATTCTAAACAATAGGCTTCCTGCCTTATTAATGGAGTTTTTTTCTCTTAACATTTTTTTCTTTTTAAAAAAATTTATTTGCATATAGAGAAAGACAGATAAAAGAGAGATAATCAGCATGCCATGGCCTCTAGCCACTGCAAACCAACTCCAGGTGCATGTGCCACTTTGTGCATCTGGCTTTATGTGGGTGCTGGAGAATCAAACCCTGGTCATTAGGCTTTGCAGGCAAGTGCCTTAACTGCCAAGCCATTTCTCCAGCCCCTGTCTTAACATCATTATGTTTTGTTGTTGTTATGTTCGGTGTGTGTGTGTGTGTGTGTGTGTGTGTGTGTATTTTGTTGTTGTTGTTGTTCTCTTCTTTTTAGTTTTTCAAGGTTGGGTATTGTTCTAGGCCAGGCTGACCTAGAATTAGTCTCTCACAGCAATCCTCGTACCTCAGCCTCCGGAGTGCTGGGAATAAAAGCATGCTCCACCATATCCGGCCTTAACATCTTTAAAAGGTTACTTATTCTCTCATTTTTCTTCCTTTTTTTTTTTAATGCAAGGCAGGATCAGAGCCTGCAGACCTGCTTTTGTTTATGTTAAAGCTGGCCAGTTTGGGTTTCTCTTTGCTCTGGGGAACACTTTGTCCCTCCTGATGAATTATTTGAGCGAGAGAGAGAGAGAGAGAATAGGCACCGCTCTGTGCATTAGCTTTACATGGGACCTGGAAATTGAACCTGAACTAGCAGGCTTTGTAAGCAAGCATGTTTAACCCCTAAGCCATCTCCCCAGTGCTATATCTGTCTTATATGTTTAGGGATTAAATGTTTGTTGTCCTCCAAAATGATGAAATATGTTGAATCCATAACCTTGTATGTGACGGTCTCTGGAGATGGAACATTTGGGAATTAATTTATCTTAGATTAAGTCATGAAAGTAGGTGCCTAAGAATGGGATTAGTGACTTTGTAAAAGAAAGAGATGGTTCTCTTTCTCTTTCTCCCTGGGTGTTCCCATAGGCCATGTGAGGACATAGTGAGAAGCTGACCATATGCAGCCCAAAGAGAGAAAATCTTCAACAGGAACAGGATGAACCAGCACT
The DNA here is from genome assembly GCA_036346955.1 of Dipus sagitta. Classification (NCBI taxonomy): domain Eukaryota; kingdom Metazoa; phylum Chordata; class Mammalia; order Rodentia; family Dipodidae; genus Dipus; species Dipus sagitta. Next base: position 40,941,136 of record CM070777.1, on the reverse strand, counting down.
TTGATCTCAGACTTCCCAGCATCCAGAAATAAGAGAACTGAATTTCTGTTGTTTAAGCTACCCAATCTGTATTTTGTTATTCGGGAGGCTGGCCCTCCGGCTTGTGCAATTAGTATTTTAAAATTTGTTTATTTATTTGTATGTTTATGTGTGTGTGTGTGTGTACACATATACGAGCACACCAGGGTCTCTTGCCACTGCAAAGGAAGGCCAGAGTATATGCTACTTTTTTGTGTCTGACTTTATGTGGATACCTGGGAATTTAACCCAGGTTGGCAAGCTTTGCCAGCAAGTGCCTTTAACTTCCAGCCGTCTCCTCAACCCTTTATTGAAAGTAAAGTAATGCCAATAACTCCAAGGAAATTGTTAGAAAAACAAATCTTGGAACCTCACTCCCATAATTCAGTACCTAGGTCAGAAATTTGGTCTGCAATCCAGCAATCTTCACTTCAGTAAGTCCTCTGAATGAATCAGATGCCCAGGAAAGTTTAAGACCCACTATATTGAAAATATTTTTAATTGATTTATGAGAGACAGAGAGAGAATGGGAGCACTAGGGCCTCTAGCCATTGCAAACAAACTCCAGACATATACATCTGGCATTATGTGGGTACTGGGGAATCAAACCTGGGTCCTTAGGCTTTGCAGGCAAGCACCTTAACTGCTGAACCATCTCTCCAGGCCCTAGACAGTGCTTATACAGCACCTCATAGCCATTCCCTTCCTGTTAAATACATTTTTCTTTGGATCTGCTACTATGCTTGGCAAACTTGTTTTAAAAAACATATTTTTACTTCTGGGAGAGAGAGGTAGGAAGAGAGAATGGGCATGCCAAGACCTCTTGCTGCTGCAAATAAACTCCAGATGCATGGCTTTATGTGGGTCCTGGGAGATTAAACCCAGGAAGGCAGGATGGCAGGGGAGGTCATGAACCTTAGAAGTATAAAGCCTGCTTTTATCTGACCTAGAACTCACTCTGAAGTCCAGGCTTTGATTTCAGGATGAATTTCCTACCTCAGTCTCCCAAATGCTGGGATTACAGGCCTGAGCCGCCATGCCAGGCCAATCCCACAATTTTTATAACCATTGGTTCTATTTTGATTGTAATGTTCCTGCCCTTCAACCTGCCAAAAAGCCAACTATTTACCAACTTCTCCCTTATTCATAACATCTTATTATTTTTGTCTTCTAGTACCTCACGGATTTTTTTTTTTTTTGTATGCTTTTCTAGCCTTTCCATCCAGCTAGCAACTGAACAACCTTCTACACCTGACAGTTTAAACTTCTGAGACATATTGTTGGTGAAACTGCAAATTGGTGCAACTTAGAAGGGCAATTTGGTACCATTTGCCAAAACAACAACAAAAACATAGCTTTTGAGGCAATAATTCCACTCTTGGGAATTCATACGACAGATACACATGCACACAAAACGGTGTTCTGTCCCCTGTCTCAGGGAGAAGCCAGGTCACCTACCCTCAGACAGTCGGTTGATTCTCCCCTCCCCTATCAGTAAGAAAGCACCTTCCCTTGCCTGGGTCACGTAGGGCCTCTCTAGTACCTTCAGACTGCATCCATCATTCCGTCCCTTCAACCCTGTCAGCCTTGGCACCCTGTCTCCCCTCAAGTGAGTCTGATCAAGTCAGGGGGGCCAGGCCACCCACTCTCTCTCGCTGTGAGTCCAGCCCACTCTTCAGAGAGTACACACCTCCTGCAGTCGGGGTGTGGGGCGAGGAGCTGGTCACACCTCCCTTCCCGCCCACTTTTGTCCGTTGCAAACTATGGAAGCCCCTCCCCAGACCTCAGCATCTCTCACGGCCGCGGCCTCCTCTCTCTCTCTCTCTCTCCGTCTGCATTTCTCTTTCCCTCTCCCGGGCCCTCCCACGCCACGCCCCGCCCCCTTTCCCCTTGGCTGCCTGTTCCTCCAATCAGGATGACCGAGGCCTTGACCCGCGGGCCAGCCCCCCGCCCGCGCGCCCGCCGGTGGGCGTGGTCACGAGAGAGGGGGGCGGGGCCGGGGCGGGGCCGGCGGGCCGAGAGCCCGAGTGGTCGCCGACTCCGGAGCTCCGCTCTTCCTCAGCCTCAGGAACCCAAGTCTCTGTGGCGCCGTCGGCGGCGGCGGCGCGGCGGCGGCGGCGGCGGCTTCGGATCTCCGGTCTGCTCGCGCGCTAGCTCAGCACCATCACTCTCCGCCCTCTCTCTTACACGCACACACACACACGCCCCGGGAAGGGGACACGGAAGCCATGGAGGACTTCATCGTGATTTCGGACGACAGTGGTTCCGAGAGTTCGGAAGGGACCCGTTCGGGCCGAGCGCGGAGGCTGCGCCGGGCCCTATCCCGGACCTCAGGCTCGCTGCCCCGCCGGACCGTGGTGAGTGAGCGCCCCCCCCCCCCCCCACGCACACACACCGTGTGGCCGGAGCGCGTCGCCTCGGCTCCGGGGCCTGGGTTCCTCGGTGGCGACCCTCCGCCGGGTCGGGGGATGGCGGAGGGCAGAGATTTCCACCCCCCCCCAGTCGCCACCGCCACCCCCCTCCCCCTTTCCAGCCGGGTGTCGCCGCCGCCGCCGCCGCGCGCGCCCGGCGCCTCACTCACGGTTACCGCGGCTTCCCGCCATCCCGGCCTCGCACGGGCCTCGAGGGACGCGGCGGCGGGCGGGCGGGCGGGCGGGCGGGACGCGCCAGGCCTCGGCTTCCAGCCCAGGGGGACGGCCGCGCTCGCTGGCAGCGGCGGCCGAGCACATGGGCGATGCCCGCGGTGCCCACCCCCGCCCCGCGCGAGCTTTTTAGCCGAGCTGCCTGAGGGGAAGGAGAAGAGGGTCGGAGGGTTCGGGCCTGGCCGCAGCCGCCACTAGGACCTCGGGAGCGGGGCAGTGGTGTGGCTTGTGATGGGCACACACACAGCCTGCGAGGGGACGGGGGCCGAGCTCCAGGGCCTGGGTTCCCACCGTGGAGCCCCATCTTGGAGTTGTTGGTGCGTATCCATGTACCAGACCCGGAGGGCATGGGAGTGCGTATGGGGGGGGGGGAGTAGGTATCGTATCTTTTTCCTCCCCTTTCAAGCCCTTTCATCATTGTCCTTGCTCCTGAAGTGATTTTATATATATATATATATATATATATATATATATATATATATATATATATATTTGTGTGTGTGTGTGTGTGTTCCAGAATCCTCCACAGATAATGTAGTGAACCCCTCCAATGACCTGGACGGGAAATACAATGAAAAACACATTCTTGGTTCTCACGGTTTCTGTCATAGATGATAAGTTCAACAAGTGGTTACGGAGAACCTGCGTGGGAGGGGTGGGAGGTGAGGAGCTTGCTACGCGAAAATTTGCAAGAGTCTCCTCAGCCTCCCAAGGTCATACCTCAGAAATACAAGAATGGTCAAGCTGCAGTGTACTGAGTTTACAGGGTACGAAAAGGCACCCTGTTTCCTATGTAAATTCTACTTTGAGGCGAGTCTCCTAGGGAATCCTGCTCTGTGAACCTTTTCCTTCAGTGTCCCTCCCCCATCCCCCCCCCAACCACAGTGTTAGGTGATTACTACAGCATGAATGGCATGCGAAACCAGTTAACAGAAAATGTACTGTTACAGTGAGCACAAAGTCAGTTAACATGGAATGTTATGTTGCCAGGTTTCAAACAAGAGGGATTCTCAGTACATCTCAGTAAAGAGTTGACTAGCTGATAAGATGGATGGACGAGAACCCTCCCCCCCCCAAGGAGAAATGACCCAACCTCATGTGTGAACGGATGCGTGCACCTAGTTCTGTGGGAGATTGATCCATAAAATGTTTTATTGTCTATAACGATTACCTGCTGGATGAAAGAACGATTGAAGGAATTGAGAGGGCAGCCATTCAGATGATCAGGCTCATGGACAAAATACCAAGGCCGGTCCATTTCCTACCTATTGTGAATAGAGCAGCAATAAACATGGTTGTGCAAGTATCTCTAAGGTAGTGAGAACAGTCATTAGGATATATGCCTAGGAGTACTATAGCTGGATCATATGGTAAATTTATGCTGTTTTAGCTGTCTCAAGAACCTCCATGCCCATACCAGATTACATTCCCACCAACAGTGTAGAAGTGTTCCCCTTTTTCCGCATCCTTGCCAACATTTACTTACTGTCATTTGTTTTCTTGATGGTAGCCATTCTGACAGGAGTGAGATGGCATCTCAGAGTGGTTTTTATTTGCATTTCCCTGATGGCTAAGGATGTAGAACACTTTTTTAGATGTTTACATGCCATATGTATTTCTTCCATTGAGAACTCTATTTCATTTCATAGAGCTTTGACAAGTTCTATCACCTCTAAGTGTTTGAAGCCTCAGCCCATTGTCCATTAATACTGTCGTGAGAAAACTTTTCCCCTGGAGAGATGCAGACACTGCCTTCACCCCAAATAGGGCTCAGATGGCAGTCCAAAGTACATTTACACCAATACCAGTTCGGTGAACCAATAGTTTATTGGAGGTCACTTACAGAGCATATAGGAACGTGGGGCCCCAAAGCAGCCACTTTGATGGAGATTCCTGTGTCAAAATTACTCCTTAGATGCTCCTCCCTCAGCCTCAGGATGAGGGCTTACTTACAGAGCATCAGAACCCCAGAGCAGCCACACCACAAGAGAAGTCCCATTCTACCCTGAATGACAGCTTCCCTGTGGCCACTTCTAAAAGCTCCTTGTCCCTGTCCAGGAGTATGAGGCCATAGAACAGCCTTTCAGTGGGCCTCACTGTATCAGGGTTCCCCCACGGATGCTCTTCCCTCAGCCTCAGGGTGAGGGCTTATTTACAGAGCTTGAGACCCCCAAAGCAGCCCTTCAGTGGGACTCACTGTGTAGGGATTACCCCCCTTGGATGCTCTTCCCTTCAACCTCAGGGTGTGAGGGCTTACTTACAGAGCATGGAACCCCCAAAGCAGCACTTCAGTGAGGCTCACTATATCAGGATTAGCCCTGTGGATGCTCCTTCCTCAACCTTGGGATAAGGGCTTACTTACAGAGCATGGGACCCCCAAGGCAAAACTTCAGGAGGACTCATTATTCAGGATTACCCTCACAGATACTCCTCCCTCAGCCTCAGGGTGAGGGCTTACTTACAGAGCATGGAGATTCCAGAGATACCACCTCAACAAAGCTCATTGTTCCTAGCTCTTCCTCTCTCTATATACTCTTATCTCCCCACCCCCCACCCCCCACCCCCAGGTCTCGAGATCTTGTGCATTATTGTATACAACTGGCATGGTGGGGGGAGGTGCCTGAATCTCAGGTCAGGGTCCCCACACCTTCTCTGGTGAGCTGACCCAACTGCTTTTGATAAAACTGGCAGTAGTAGTTTACACCTTTCAATGTAGAGGAAATTTGTCATACCTACTTACCTACCAGGATTGTGTGATTTTTTTTCAAGGTAGGGTCTCCCTCTAGCCCAGGCTGGCTTGGCAGAAGTTAGTCACTAGGGGCAGGTCTTTGAAGATTAATAGCCTGCCATTAGTACCAGTGGCTTTCTGCTTCTAAATCCACTATGATATGTGGAGAGTGCATCACATACCTGCCACCATGAACTCTGCATGCCTACTCTCATCATGCTGCAGTGTACCATCTGAAACAAGCCAAAATAAACCTTTCTGAGCTAAGCGTGGTGGCATATGCTTTAATCCCAGCACTCAAAAGGCAGAGGTAGGAGGATTGCTATGAGTTTGAGGTCACCCTGAGACTACATAGTGAATTTCAGGTGAGCCTGGGCTAGAGCAAGGCCCTACCTCGATAAATCTAAAATAAAATAAAATAAACCTTTCCTACTTAAGTTGTTTTGTCATAGCTAATATGCTACTCTTTGTGTTGTTTCTAAGTCAGGTCCTAGATCCTTTCAAGGGTAGCAGACAACAAAATAAGTAAGATATATAGATATAGATATATATAGATAGATGATAGATTAGATAGATAGAGGTGTATCATGTATATTTATATAATAGTTATATATATTAGCTGAGAAGAAATAACTTGCTTGAATTCAGGAAATCAGAATGTTGTCAACTATAGATGGGATTTTTTTTTTTTTTTTTTTGTAGTACTGGGGATCAAACCCAAGACCTCACAAGGGCTTTACCTCTGAACTACATCCCCAGTTCATTCATTCATACATACATACACACACACAATTTATTTGCAAGGGGAGAGAGAGAGAATGAGTGTGCCAGGGCCTCTAGCTACTGCAAATGAACTCCAGATGCATGCACCACTTTGTATATCTGGCTTTACATGTGTACTGGGGAATCAAACCCAGATTGTTAGGCGTTGCAGGCAAATACTTTTAACTGCTGAGCCATTTCTCCAGCCCCTACACCCCCAGTTCTTAATCTAGGCTGTAGTCCTCATGACTGTATATGTGGTCAATGTTTTTCCCCCCACTTAATAAAAGAAGAACATTTTTACACAGTCAATTAATTCTGGCTAATCCAATCATTAAAAAATTTTAAAGTGTATAAATAGCATTCAAATTACCCTTGCTTTCATTATCATTATCATTATTATTAAAAAATGTCACTAACTTAAAAAAATACAATATATTCTGGCATCTAAACAAATGTCACTATTATATTCAGACTATAGTCCATTTTGTTTACATTGTAATTCCCAATATACAGTATAGCTCCTGGAACATTGTAAGTATGCATTTAAGGAATATTTTATTTTAGAGCTGGAAAGATGGCCTAATGGTTAAGGTTCTTGCCAGTAAAGCCAAAGAACCCAGGTTCGATTCCCAGGACCCACGTAAAGCCAGATGCACAAGGTCACACATGCATCTGGAGTTTGTTTGCAGTGGCAGGAGGCCCTAGCATGCTCATTCTCTCTCTCCCTTCCTTCTTTCTTCCCCCTCTCTCTCTTCCTCCCTTCAACCTTCCTTTCCTCTCTTCTGATTTCTGCTTGTAAATAAATAAATAAAAATCATTTTAAAAAAGAAAGATTTAATTTTACATTTGTTTTTTGAGGCACGGTCTCATTGTAGTCCAGGCCTGCCTAGAATACAATATGTAGTCTCAGAATGGCCTCAAACTCATGGCAGTCCTCCTATCTCTGCCTCCTGAGTGCTGGGATTAAAGGTGTGTGCCACCACACCCAACCCAAGAAATATTTTATCAATTTCATGTTGTTGTAATATAAAAGATAATTTAATTGGCCCTTTTTCATTTTTGTTTTGCCACTGAAGACTATACTAAGATGAGCTTTCTTGCACGATCATAAAAATAAGCTTGTTGGGCTGGGGAAGTTGTTTAGTGGTTGTTTAGTTGTTTAGTGCCTGTGAAGCCAAAGGACCCAGGTTTGATTCCCCAGGACCCACATAAGCCAGATGCACAAGATGGCACATGCATCTGGAGTTCGTTTGCAGTGGTTGGAGTTCCTAGCACACCCATTCTGTCTCTCTCACTCTCTCTCAAATAAGCTTAAGAAAGGCTTGGTGGTGCACATCTTTAATCCCAGCACTTGGGAGGCCAAAGTAGGAGTATCACCATGAGTTCGAGGCCACCCTAAGACTACATAGTGAGTTCCAGGTCAGCCTGGACTAGAGTAAAACCCTACCTCAAAAAAAAAAAAAAAAAAAAAAAAAAAAAAAAAAAGCTTGTACTTTATAGTGAACAGTGTGCTTATGATTTTAATATACACCATTTATATTTGTTAATTTCCTTGCTGTTGTAACAAAATACCTGATAGATGCAACATAAAGAAGAAAGAATTTATTTGGTATGTGGTTTTGGGCACCATTATGGCAGGGAAGGCTGGTGGCGGGAGTAACTTGGTCCATGGTAGTGGGAGCTTATGGTCTGGCTTCTTAGGACTACAAGCAGGACCAAGCTGTTACCCTGTAAAGGCTTTTTCCCAGAGACCCACCTCCACCAGCCAAGACAAAACCTCGCACAGCAAGCATCACTAGCTGGAGACTAGGTGTTCAAACACAGGAGCTTATAGAGGACATTTCAGACTCAATCCATAACACTGCTGTTGTGGACATTATGTCATTTTTGTGGGATTCTACTGGAAGTGTAGAACTATGTTTTCAACCATTCCTCTTTCAGAGATATAATGTACTTTTATGAAAAGAAGCAGGTGCATGATCTCCCAGGTTCCTCTGGATCTAGTATTTAGGTAGGGCACTCATGAAAAGATAGTTAAGGACAAAAGTCATCTGGGAAGTACATGAGTCACCTATTAGAGTGGCAGCCCAAATCCCCAACATGGAAAACTACTAAGTGGTGAGAAAACAGAGCAAGAAGAATTCTCATTCATTGCTGCTCAGAATACAAATGATACACTTTGGAAAATATTCTGGTAGTTTCTTACAAATTAAACAGCTCTCACCATATAACCCAGCAGTTGTGCTCTATGCTAAATCTTTATTCACAGGAATGGAAAACTTATGTCTATTCAGAAATCTTTTTTTTTTTTTAATTTTTATATATTTGGGAGACAAAGACAGAGAGAGCGGGAGAGAATGGGCATGGCAGGGCCTCCAGCCACTACAAACAAACTCCAGATGCATGCACCACCTTGTGCATCTGGTGGGTCCTGGGGAATTGAACCTGGGTCCTTTGGCTTTGCAGGCAAGCACCTTAACAACAAAGCCATCTCTCCATACCATGTACAGAAACTTCAACACAGCTTTATTCATAATAGCCATTACTTAGAAATGTACTTCAGTCGGTGGATAAGTGAACTGTGATACATCTGGACACTGGAGTAAATAAGTATTCAGTCCTAAAAAGAAATATGAAAAGAGAAAAAACATAATTGCATAACTCAAACTGAAAATGCCAATATGAAAAGGCTATCTACTATATAATTCTAATTATGTGGCATCATGGAAGAAACAAAACTATGGAGAGAGTAAAAATATCAGTGGGGATCAGGTAAGAGGAAAAGTCGGTAAATAGGTGGAGCACAGGATATTTAGGGCAGTGAAACCATCCTGTTTGATACTATAACAGATGCATGTCATTCCATATTAGCCAGAACACATAATCACCTTGAATGATCCCTAATGTGTATTAAGGACATTGAGAGATAATGATGTGTCAATGGAAGTCCAATGATTATAACAAATGTACCACTATCAGATGCCAATAATCAGATGCCAGTGGGAGTACTGTGTACTTTGTGAGATCAGAGGTTTTATGGAAACTCCATGATTTCTGTTCAGTTTTGCTATGAGCCTAAAAATGATTTAAAATATAAAAATTGGGCTGGAGAGATGGCTTAGCGGTTAAAGCCTTTGCCTGCCAAGCCAAAGGACCCAGGTTCAATTCCCCAAGACCCACATTAGCCAGCTGCACAGTGGCTGGAGGCCTCAGCACGCCCATTCTCTCTCCTCTCCTCCCTCTTTCTCTGTCAAATAAATAAAAATAAAATATTTATAAATAAATAAATAAATTGATGATTTTTAAAAGTTACCTGTATTTGTGTAAAAATTCAAATACTAGAAAACAACATGTATAGTGGAAATTAGGATGACATTAGTCCCCAGCTCATAGATTCCTAGAGTTTTTCTGGATTTTTTCAGATAATGCTTTTTGTTTTATTTTCTTGCTTAATGTGCTAGCCAGGCATGGTGGTGCACACCTTTAATTCCAGCACTCAGGAAGCTAAGGAGGGAGGATCTCTGTGAGTTTGAGGCCAGCCTGGGCTACATAGTGAGTTTCAGATCATCCTGGGCTAGAGTAAGATCCTGCTTCAGAAAAAGCAAAAAATAATTTTTAAACTGAGAATACATAGTGAATTCCAGGTCAGCCTTGGCTAGAGTGAGACCCTACCTCAAAAAAAAAAAAAAAAAATTTATTGCTGGGCGTGGTGGCGCAAGCCTTTAATCCCAGCACTTGGGAGGCAGAGGTAGGAGGATCACTGAGAGTTCAAGGCCACCCTGAGACTACATAGTGAATTCCAGGTTAGCCTGGGCCAGAGTGAGACCCTACCTCGAAAAACCAAAAAAAAAAATAATAATAAATAAATAAATAAATAAATTTAAAAAAAAATTATTTGAGAAACAGGCAAACAGAAAAAAAAAGTGAGTATGGGTGTTCTAGTGCCTTCAGCCACTGCAAACAAACTCCAGATGCAAGCACCTCTTTGTGTATCTGGCTTACATGAGTACTGGGGAATTGAACCCAGGCCTTCAGGCTTTGCAAGCAAATGCTTTTAACCTCTGAGGCATCTCTTGGCTCTTTTTTTTTTTTTTTTTTTTTTTTTTTTTTTTTTTTGGTTTTTTGAGGTAGGGTCTCACTCTAGCCCAAGATGACCTGTGACTCACTATGTAGTCTCAGGGTGGCCTTGAACTCATAGCGATCCTCCTACCTCTGCCTCCCAAGTGCTGGGATTAAAGGTGTGTACCACCACACCCAGCTTTCTCCAGCTCATTAAAAATAATATTTTATTTATTTGAGTGACATAGAAAGAAGCAGACAGAAAGAGAATATAGTGATTTTGATGAACAGAAATTCCCAGTATAGTCAATATTTTCTGTTATGGTTTATACGTTGTATCTTATATAAGAAATTTTTGGGGGCAGGGGAGATGGCTTCTTGGTTGAAGGCGCTTGCTTACAAAGTCTAGTGGCCTGGGTTTTATTCCCCAGTGCCCACACAGAGCCAAATGCAAAAAGTGGCGTATGTATGTATCTAGAGTTTGTTTGCAGTAGGAAGAAGTCCCCTGGCATACCCATTCCTGTTCTTACTCATTCTCTCTCTGTCTCTTTCTATTTGAAAATAAATAAATAAAATTGTTTTAAAGGAAATTCTTTGGACTGGGGGTTAAGCTCAGTGATAAGCATTTCGTACAAAGAATATGCATGTTATATCCATGTGTTCTGTAACGCAGGCTGCCTGGAATTCACTGTGTAACTCAGGCAGGCCTCAAACCTCCAGTGAGCCTTTGGTTATGTTAACAGTTTGTTTTCAGTGTTCAGTTCTCTTTACCCTCTCCATTTCTGTTAAGATGTATTTCAGTTCACCTTTGTATTTGTTGTTATTTCCCTGGAAACAGTTGTCAGGCTAGCATTGGGAGCAATAGGATCTGGATGGTTTGTTGTTGCTGTTGTTGTTTTATTTTGCTTTTCAAAGTAGGATCTCACTCTATCCCAGGCTAACCTGGAATTCACTCTCAGGCTAGCATGCACCACCATGCCCAGAAACTATCTTGGCCAGGCGTGGGAGTGTATGCCTTTAATCCCAGCACTCAAGAGGCAGAAGTAAGAGGATCGCCATGAGCCTAAGGCCACCCTGAGACTACAGAGTGAATTGCAGGTCAGCCTGGGATAGAGCGAAAACCTACCTTGAAAAAAAAAAGGGGGAGGGGGTCCTGGTAACCATTTATGAATGCAGAATGAAATGACACCTTACTCCTAGGTTTCTAGTAATATAAGTCATTAAATTCTCATTTACCAGCAGTTAAAGCCAGTTTTAATTGGGTTTCCTGTCACTGGCAACCAATGTTACTATATTAAGAAACTCTCCCTAATGTTAACTGAATACAGCTTAGGCAAGGGAAAGCCCTGGGCCCAGGTTCCCTAAAAGATTTTGCCAACAGCCAGCTGTTGACCCGTAAGGTTCGTACTGTTGAATTTTCATGAAAGCCTCTTTGAGGACATCCACAGTCTCAGAGCCACTGAGCAGAATTTTCTGGATGATGTGAACCACAATTTCTCTGGGTGGATAATGCTGGGGTGAAACAAAGTCCATCAAAAGCTGTACAGTCCCCAGAGGAAAGTTTTCTTCAATAGTATTTTTCACCATTCTTAGTCTTCGATGAGGGATGAGTTCTGTAGAGAGAAAAAAAAAATAGAAATTACTGTGGGTTTCTATAGTAGATAAAAATAAGAGGTTCTACAGAAGGCTGAAGACAGCACTATGCATTTGAAATATTTCATAATGGAAGAGAGATGAGAAAGATCTATCTGAAAACCTCAATGACATAGGGAAGTTAAAAGATGAGCTCTAAGTTCTACATACAACATTTTCATCTATGTTAAAAGATAGTATAGAAGTTAAAATACAAAAGAGTCATCCAGCCCAGGATAATTTAAGAATGAGAGCAACAAGAGATATAGGGGTACTTATAATGTTACCAGCTGCTGAAAAACAGAGATAAGAAGGATGATTTAAATATGTTGTATTATTAGGAGAATCCTATTTTCTTTCCTGTCGTCTTGTCCTCTCTCTTCTATCTTCTTCCTTCTCTCTTGAGAGAGGGAACAGAAAGAAAGAAACCATCTGACTACAAGAAAATTACCAGTGGTTGTCTCCTAGGGAATGACTTGAAGTCAGAGTCAGTCTTCCCATGTCAACCTAATATAGAAACTCATAGGTGTGCCCAGAGATTTGTCTCTTAGGTAAATCCAGATCCTGTCAAGTAGACAATCAATATTAACCATCACAAGTTCACCACATTCCTGTTCCAAAAGATGAATAGTGAGACTTGAACCTGGTGGCAAATAGTGAAACCTGCCATACCATGCTCAGCATCTGAGGCTTGTGATGGGATCATTGGGGTTCCATAGGGCTTGGGTAGCCCTGTTCCTCTAGTTCTGCTGTCTGCAGCACACAACTTCTCTCTTCTGCCAGATCTACTCCTTGCAGATGCCCCATGGTTTTGACCTGTCCAAAATCCTGAGGTTTCCATTGCAACTTAGACTTCACTGTCACAGCTTCAGTGACCTCTCAGGATCTTCTTGCAGGGGCTCTGATGTGACCTGGCCACACATTGCCTGGTCACAGCAGCTCTCTGGAACTTTGGTGTAATAGTGTATGACCCCCCCAATCTTGCATCTTTCATTTCTGCACAGCCAGTACCATGTGCACAGTGCTGCTATGTTAACGTCAGTTACATCGGCCTTTGCATGCCTCTTTTATCCTGATCCCAGGGGAAACATTTGAGCAGGGAACCCCTTCAGTGGCCTTCTTAGTTTAGGTTCTCTCCTTCAAATGAATTTACACTTTTATAAGATGGAGGAGCCTTTGATGGGTGGGGTTGTGTCCTCAGAACCTTTCCTATTGCCCAGTGCAGTGTACTTACCACTGAGCCATCTCTCTAGCCCTCCATAGATTTCTTTAAAAAGATATTTATTTATTTATTTATTTATTTATTTATTTATTTATTTATGTGGATTTTTTGAGGTAGGGTCTCACTCTAGCTCAGGTTGACCTGGAATTCACTATGTAGTCTCAGGGTGGCCTCAACCTCACAGTGATCCTCCTACCTCTGCCTCCTGAGTGCTGGGATTAAAGGCATGTGCCACCATGCCAGGCTTATTTATTTATTTATTTAGACAGAGAGAAAGAGGATATGTCCCTCAGATTTGTCTCCTAAGTGATTCTAGATCCTTTGGTCAAATTGACAATATTAACCATCACAACTATGATGGTTGTGGAGTAGTGATATCTACAAGATTGGATTTTATTTAAATATTAGTATTCTACTGTAAAAACAATTTTTTTCAGGACTGGAGAGATGGCTCAGTGGTTATATTATTGCTGGGACCAAAAGTATTTTATGGAAGGAAAGTGTTTATTTCTGTTTAGAAGAATTTCTTTTCTGGTTTACAGTTTTGAGAAGTTTGTCCTGGCAAGAGTAGACTGTTAGCATCACATCTTCATACCAGCAGAGAGAAAGTAGAAAAGCACAGAAGCACCAAGCAGGGCTAGACTATAACACTCCAAAGATCACCCCCACTGACACAACCCCCGTAGTCAGCTTTTAAAGGCTCCACAAACTTCCAAAACACTGCCACCAACTAGGGATTAAGTATTCAAATACACAAGTTTATGGGGGATATTTACATCTAGACTACCATACTAGGTCCTGTTATGTTTCATTTTTTTTTCCCAAGAAACTGCAAAATTGATGCCCTGACTCTGCTGTTTTACATTCCTACTGGAAGTGTATGAGGAGTCTAGTTTCTTTGCATCCTCCTCATCATCTGGTATTGTCACTGTTTTTTTTCTAATATTTGTATTTATTTATTTGCAAGCAGAGGCAGATATATAGAGAGAGTGGCCTCTAGCCACTGCAAACTCCAGATGCATGTGCCACTTTGTTCATCTGGCTTTACTTGGGTACTGGGGAATCAAACTGGTCAGTTGTCACTGTTTTTATTTTAGGTATTCTAATAGGTGTGTAGTAATAATCTCATGGCTAATAATGAATATTTTTCTACATTTATAATCTATATATCTTCTTGTTAAACTTTTTACATCAGTGAAATTTTAATAGGCTATATATCTACTTCATGAAATGTCTTTGTTCAAAGGTTTTCCCAATTTTCTAGTTGGATTTTTTAAATTGGGGGTGGGGCTTTACCTGATATACATTATAAAAATTCTTTATATATCTGAGAAACTAGTCTTTTGTTGGCTATGTGACCTACAAATATTTTCTTATAACCTATAGCATGTCTTTTCTTCTCATAAGCCTTCACAGAGCAAAAGTTAGTCATATATTTTTGTATGTGGTGTGTATATGCTTATTTGTATGTGTGTAGGTACATGTTGAATGCAGGTACCCAGGTTTTCATGTGCATGTGGAGACCAAAGTCAGCATTAGGTGTCTCCCTCTATGTCCCTACGCCTGATAGTTCTCAAGAAACCCAGAGCTCACTGATTTGGTTAGTCTAGCTAGTCAGCTTATTCTGAGGCCAAGCTTGAAGAGCTCACCACCAGAAAAAAAATGACTACATCATTATTGAAACTAATTTTTCCCACTTGCTAGACTGAAAAGAGTTAATAGAAATCTCCTAGGAGAAAAGCTGAGCCCCAAACCATAGGAAATTAGAGTGCTGAATAGCACATTACATCATGAACACTACAGGCAGGAGATAAGCCTTGGGCCAGCAGTATGTTGCTATAGCTGAATCTGAAACTGCCGATTCAAAAGATTCAAAACCCCAGAAGATAGTGCCCAGCTTTCTGAGCTTTATGGGTTTTTACTCTAAAATATGAATCATATCCCCATCACAGGGTTGTTATGAGATTTCTAGGTCTGAATATAACCCTATTTTCAGAGGAACAAGCCTGATGACCTAGTTTCACTTTGCAGATGGCCAAATTCTGGGGAGCCTTAGTCATCTGTATCTTCTCTCCTGGCAACCCAATTATTAAAACTGGAAAGATAATTTATTATCTATGAAAACTGAGAGGACTATATGATGAAATGCAAATAATTATTATGAAAACAATGAGATGAGATGATAAGTAAGCTACAGCTTAAATTTATTCATTTGTTTCAGGCAAGATACCAAGGATATGGAATACAAAAAGAAGTTCTTTTCTGTTAGGGAAGGGACTAATCAAGTACTCTTATCAAGTGCCCTATAATATGCTGTGTCAGTTACTTTCTCATTACTGGGACAAAGTAACTGGCCAGAAGCTGTTTATGGAAGGAGAAGGGTTTAATTGGGCTTATAGTTCCAGATTGTGAGTCTGTTATGGCAGGGAAACCATAGCAGGAGTAAGAGGCAGTTTCACATTGTAACATCAGCAGGGTGGAAGGGAGGGAGAAGTAGGGCTGCACTATAAAACCTCAAGGCCAGGCTGGAGAGATGGTGTAGCACTTAAGGCAAAAGCCAAAAGGACCTCAGTTCAATTCCCCAGGACCCACAGAAGCCAGATACACAAGGGGACACATGCATCTGGAGTTTGTTTGCAGTGGCTAGAGGCCTGGCATGCCCATTCTCTCTCCCTCAAATAAATAAATAAATAAATAAATAAATAAAAGTTAAAAAAAAAAAACCTCAAGGCCCACCCACAGTGACACACTTCCTCTAACGAGATTCCACAACTTTCCAGAACAGCACCACCAGCTGGGGATTAAGTATTCAAGCACATGAATTACCAGGGGCATTTTGCATTCAAATCACCCCTATGCTACTTTGTGGTGTGGTGTGGAATCATCAAAGAAGGAAACAACTATATCTTTCCCAGATTTGCAATCAGTATAGTTGGATCTGCTTCTAATCTATGAATCTTCTTTATTTCATTATGCAGTTCTCTTGGATGCCTAGTAAAGTATCAGGAGATGAAGCTGGGTATGGTGGCACACACCTGTGATGCCAGCACTCAGGAGACAGAGATAGAATTACTGTGAGTTAAGGTCAGCCTGAGACTACAGAATAAGTTCCAGGCCAACCTGGGCTAGAGTGGAAAAAAAATCGGGATAAAAGGCCAAGCATGGCAGTACATGCCTATAACCAGTGACAAAGGTCAGGGTTAGTAGAATGGGACAAAAAAGTAGAGATTTCTAGAAACAAGTTAGCCCACAGGAAGGATAAGCCCCAAAAGTTGAGTATCATATTGGCCTACATCCTTGGCTGAAAGCCAGTTGTGCAGGCACATGGGGAACCCTCTCCTTCAAATGTGTAATGAATCCAAAGTGATTCTGACATTTGCTCATGTTGTATTGGACAGTTTGCACTGTAGCCTTGGGGCTTGCACACTTTGCATTGCTCTTACTTTCATGTTATCCAATGCCAACACTACCTGGGATACCTCAGTTCAGATTCAAGACTATCTATGCTATGAATTACTATGTTTTTGCTGTATGTTGTATTTACCTTCTTGTTGCTGGAACAAAACACCCAACCAAAAGCAGCTGATGAGAGGGAAGTGTTTATTTTGGCTTTACAGATGTAAAGATGTTCTATCATAGCATGGAAAAGCATGACAAAGCAGAGATTGGGTATCACATCTTGCCATGGCAGCTCATAGGAAGCAGCAAGTATAAACTGGCCTAATAAACTTCAAGATCCACTGCCAATGACACACCTCCTCCATGATTCCAATTCCCAAATTGATACTAGCTGGGGACCCAGTATGAAACTTAATCCCAATCACATGAAGCTATGGGAGACACTTTAGATTCAAACTAATACACTGTATATGCAAAGGTTTTTGTTGCTGAAGAGTCATAAAAGTTTAATTACAGAAAACAAAGACTTTTAATGTTTCCTAACCATCATTCTTCAGCATGTAAATATCAAATTAGTCTGGTTTGTGATTGTATTAGAATTTTTTATCTTAAGAACTGCAGTTTGAGTTACCAGTTTGAGTTTCATTATTAAAAAAAAAAAAAAAAAAAAAAAAAAAAAGCTGAGCCCGGTGTGGTGGCGCATGCCTTTAATCCCAGCACTTGGGAGGCAAAGGTAGGAGGATCACCAAGAGTTCGAGACCACTCTGAGACTACATAATGAGTTCCAGGTCAGCCTGAGCTAGAGCAAGACCCTGCCTTGAAAAATGAAAAACAAAACTGTTAAATGGTGGGCTGGAGAGATAGCTCCACATTTAAAGCACTTGCCTACAAAGCCTAATGACCTGAGCACGCATGTAAAGCCAAATGCATAAAGCAGTACTAGAGTTTGTTTGCAGCAGCTGGAGGCCCCGGCGCACCCATTCTCTCATGAATTTGCATGGCATTCTTGTATAGGGACCATGTTAATCTTCTCTGTATCATTCCAATTTTAGTATACGTGCTGCCTAAGTGAGCATAAAAAAATATTTTTTTAAATGTCAAATGAACCAATGTGGTGGCACATGCCTTTAATCCCAGCACTTAGGAGGCAGAGGTAGGATCACTGTGAGTGGGTTCAAGGCCAGCCTGGGACTACAGAGAGAGTTTCAGCCTAGGTTAGAGTGAAACCCTACCTTGACAAAGCTAAAACAAAAATAACCTGTCAAATGAATTGTCTTGCCTCTGGATTAGGATGGAATTTCCAACAGTTTCCAAAATGTCCCTAAACATACTTCTGCCACTGCCACTTTATACTGTGTATTTATGCAAAGTGGCATTCTCAACATTGACAATTATAAAATAAAATAAAAATATCTAAGGCTAGGGAGGTGACTCAGTGGTTAAAGGTGTTTTTTTGTTTTGTGTTTGTTTTTTTTGTTTGTTTGTTTTGTTTTTCAAGGTAGGGTATTGCTGTAGCCCAGGCTGACTTGGAATTCACTATGATGTAGTCGCAGGTAGCCTTGAACACATGGCAGTCCTACCTTGGCCTCTCAGGTGCTGCCATTAAAGGAATGCACCAGCATGCCCAGCCCTAAAGGTGCTTTCTTGGAAGATTGCTGGTCTGGGTTCAGTTCCCCAGTACCCATGTAAAGCCAAATGCACAAAAGTGGTGCATGCATCTAAAATTCATTTGTAGAGGCCCTGGCATATGCACATATTCATTAATTCTCTCTCTCCTTGCAAATAAGTTTTTAAAAAAGAAAGGAAGATATCAGCCAACTATGAAAAGTGTTGAGGAAGCTCTATATCCTCTCCTACATATCAAATATGCAGCTAAAATTTAATTCCTTTTTTTTTTTTTGAGATAGGGCTGACCTGGAATTCACTATGTAGTCTTGGGGTGGCCTCAAACTCATGGTGATCCTCCTACCTCTGCCTCCTGAGTCAAAATTTAATTCTTTCTCTAAACTAAGCAAGCATATTTATCTCATTAGTATGCAAATTTGATTTTGTCTCTAACAAGTGGATTATATATAATTAATAAATAATACATGTAATAAGTAATAAATAAATAATATATATTCCAAATAATTGTTTTAAAATCAATTTCTTGAGTCTGGGGAGTTTGGCTCAGTGGATAAAAGTACTTGCCTCACAAGCATGAGCACCTGGATTTAGATCACACTCACACATAGAAAGCTGGAAGCCGTGGTGGACTTTTTTAAATGTATTTTTATTTATTTACCTGCAAACAGAAAGAGAGAATGGGTGAGCCAGGGCCTCTAACCACTGCTAACAAACTCCAGATGCATGTGCCACTTTGTATATTGGGCTTTACATGGGTACTGGGGAACTGAACCCCAGTTGTTAGGCTTTGCAGGCAAGTACGTTAGCCACTGAGCCATCTCTCCAGCCCATGGTGGATGTTTGTAATCCCAGCATGCTGGATGGCAAGAAGGGAAGCTGAAGCAGGAGAATTTCCCAGAAAAACCTTTGGACCAGGTAGCCCAGAAAACAAAATGATGAACAATGGTAATGAGATGCCCTGCCTGAAAACATAGTAGGACTGACCTGAACGCTGTCCTCTACTGTCTACATGCACACTGTGGCACATGCATGCTCACAGTCACATACATGAACATGCACACAGACACATCAAAAATACCAATAAATTTCTTTATGGTTTATAATGAGTAGATGCTTGATTTGTATACCTACTTTATATATCTACCTGAGGTTGCATAAAAGGTTTTTGGGGTGAAAAGGGGCTATGAGTGGAAAACATTTAAGAAGCTCTGCACTAGAACATCAGAAGCATGACAGGGCTAGGGAGATGGCTTGGCAGTTAAAGGAGCTTACTTGCAAATCTTGCTGGCCTAGATTCAGTTCCCCAGTACCCATATAAAGCCAGACGCACAAAATGGTACATGTACCTAGAGTTATGTGCAGCAACAAGAGGCCTTGGCATGCCCATCCTCTCTCTCTCTCCCTCTCAAAATAGATAAAGATTTTTAAAACAACAAAAAAGAAATAAAATCTCAACAGAGGGCCTAGAGAGATGGCTTAGCAATTAAGGTGCTTGCCTGCAAAGCCAAAGGTCCCAGGTTCTATTCCCCAGGACCCACGTAAGCCAGATGCACAAGGTGACACATGCATCTTGAGTTCACTTGCAAGCAGCTGGAGGCCCTGGTGTGCCCATTCTCTCCTTCTCTCTTTCTGTCAAATAACTAAAATGCTAAAAGATTTAAAAAGAAAGAAAAAATCTCAACAGGAAAATGGAACCTGAAAAACGGTGTCTCCTCCAATATAATGAAAAGTCAAAAATATAGCTGAAATTTAAGGAAAAAAAAGTAACCAGACTCAACAGAAAACTGAAAACAGATTTACAAAATGAACAAGAAGTTTAAGACAAATCATCCAATTTCAAAATAGAGCAGGCAAGGAGATGGAATACAACTGGATAGAACCACAAAGACGTGTGGAGCAATATGAACCAACCCAAAAGCGTGTGTGATTGACATTTTGCCAGGTGGGTGTGTAGATCCCTATAATCCTAGCCCTCGGGAGACAGAGACAGAATAACTAGGGGCATGCTGACTAGCCACATCTTACAGCCCTGGATTGCAAGAGACCTACCCCCGGTAAAACAAAATGAAAGAACTGGCCTGCACACATGTACCCACACCCGCGCACATGTGAACATGCACACATGCACCCGTACACACAACAAAAATATAAGGTGAGGCACAGTGTAAGGTGGAAAGGTTTCTTTTTTTTGGTTTTCGAGGTATGGTTTCACTTCTAGCCCAGGCTGACCTGGAATTCACTATGTAGTCTCAGGGTGGCCTCAAACTCACGGTGATCCTCTTAACTCTGCCTCCCGAGAGTGCTGGGATTAAAGGCATGTGCCACCATGCCTGGCCAAGGTGGAGAGTTTTATAATGCTACTATGTTTTTACTCCTAATCCAATCTTTTTTTTTCTAAGCACACTGGAACAAACTGAATTTCTATACTGTAACCCCAAAAGCAGCCACAGAAAATATAATTTAAAGAAAATTAATAGGAATTCAAAAGAGATACGTAGAATATCAACAAAGGAATTTAAGTGGAATGCCAAAGAAATGTGGTCAACATAAAGGGAGGTGTGGGGTAAGAGGACCAGAGGAACAATGGACAGGTAGGACAAATTCAAAAACATGGCATGACTATAGATTTAAAATCAGTATCAATAATAAATAGACCAAAATTCTTTTTTACCTTTTTTGATATTCTTTGCGTGCATATGATGTATTTTGAATATAATCCCCCCCATTACTTTTCCTGTCCCCACTCCCCACCTACTTCCACTGAATCCCTTCTTCCCAATCAGTCCCTCTTCTACTTTATGTCTGTGTGTGTGTGTGTGTGTGTGTTTGTGTGTGACCCACTGAGTTTAATTAGGGTTGCCTGCATGAACATAGGTGTAGGGTTATTTACCAGAGCACATGCAACTTACCAGTGGTTATATCATTGAAGAAAATGTCTCCTGGTCCCCCAGAATGGGCCAACAACTCTTCAGGGAGTAATAGGGGCCACATGCCCTCCTCTACCATCCACAACAGAATGTTGTTGATGAGCCCAATATTGTCAAAATAGTAGTCAGGTTGAGGTCATGAACACAATGGCCATGTCATTCCCAGATGACAGCATTCCAAAGCACTTGTCCCCATCTTTTGGCTGTTACATTCTTTCCACTACCTCTTCCACAAAGTTGCCTGAGCCTTGGTGGACTAAGATGTCTCATTTAGTGCTGAGCACTCAATAGCCAACTTTAGCACTTTGATGAGGTTTTACTCTCCCCAGTCACATTGTGATTGGGTCCAGTGTTCAAGTTCTAGCACTTGGAATCTCCCTGTTAATTCCACCATGTGTGTGCATACCACTGACCAGGGAGGCTACGACTTGTGCTGTTTCAGTACTCAGATTCTCTTCAGCAATCCTTCCTTCCACACCATGGCAGGGAGGGCCACCAATGATCTCCCATTTGGGTAAGTACCCAAGTGTAAATTAAAACCTAGCTGCAATCAAATTGAGACCACCCACAAAAAAGTACCAAGTCTCCAAGACTAAACCCCAAGCACCACAAAGCAGAACAAAGACCAGGGAAAACAAACATTAAGCACGATTCCAAGTATTCATTTAACACAGATGTGCCAGATAGACCTGAGCAATGCATTACTTCCAAGTGGATGTCTCAACATAACATGAAAAGCCAAGCCAAACATGTCTTCCCCAAGAAATGCCAGTCCCGTAGCCGAGGACCACCTAGCTACCTAGATGAAACTCCAAAGAGCTCAAAAGAATGATTATAAGTATGTACAAAAACATCAAAAAAGGCATGGATAAATGCATGAATAAAATCTTGAATACATTCAGAGAGGACACAAACAGCTAAAATGAGAAAGTCATACCAGGATATGAAAATGGAACTTGAGCCGGGCATGGTGGTATACACCTTTAATCCTAGCACTCAGGAGGCAGAGGTAGGAGGATTGCTTTGAGTTTGAGGCCACCTTCAGACTACATAGTTAATTCCAGGTCAGCCTGGGCCAGAGTGAGACCCTACCTCCAAAAAAAAAAAAAGGAACTTAATAAAGAGATAGAAATCCTGAAGAAAAGCCAAGCTGGCCAGGCCTGGTGGTACACTACTTTAATCCCAGCACTCGGGAGGCAGAGGTAGGAGGATTGCCATGAGTTCAAGGCCATCCTGACACTTCGTAGTGAATTCCAGGTCAGTCTGGGCTAGAGCAAGATCCTACCTCAAAAACAAGAAAAGCCAAGCTGAAAATGAAAAACACTATAAGTTAAACAAAATGTTCCCTGGAAAATTTCCCCAAGTGACAGACAGAATAACAGGCCTTGAAGAAAAGAAAAGAAATTGGATAAATTAGAAACAATGAGAAGTTCTAAAAAATGACTTTTAAAAAAGGACTGGAGAGATGGCTTTGCAGTTAAGGTGCTTGCCTGTGAAGCCTAAGGGTTCATGTTTGACTCTCTAGGTCCCACATATGCCAGACACACAATGACATAAGCATGCAATGTTGCATGTGCACACAAGGTGGCACTCGTGTAGAGAAATGTGTGACACCTTAAAAAGACCAAGGAGAAGAACCTCAGGCCAATGTCATGAAAAATGTTTGTAATAAAATTACAGAAGAAAATTCCCAAATCTAGGGAAAGAGATGCCCACCCAATTATAAGAGGCATGCAGGAGAAAGAAAAACTTTCCATGATGAAAATAGGCTAAAGTAATACATGAGCACTAAGCCAACCCTACAGAGGATGCTGAATGGAATACTTCCCATTGAAGAGAAGAATAGATGTATGGAAGAAGCTAGAGGAGGAAAAAGCAATAACCAACACAAGCACACTTGTTAAGCAAATGGAGACCAAGAATACATCAAAGACAATAAAACCATCAACACGACAGGGATTAACACACATTTTCAATTATAATATTAATGGTCTTAACTCCCTAAACAAAAGACATATACTTAACAGACTGGGTCAGAAATCAGGACCCATCTCTGCTATCTCTAAGAAACTCACTATCAAAGACAGATACAACCTTAGAGCAAAAGAATGGAAAAAGACATTCCAAGCAAATGGAACTAGGAAATAAGCAGGTATGGCTACTTTGAAAAAATAGGCTTCAAACCAAAATTAATCAGAATAGGTAAAGAAAGTCACTTCATACTGATTAAGGGGTCAGTCCACCAAGAGGATATTAAAACTCTAAATATATGCATACCGAACACACATATATCAATCAAATTTTATAAAATAAAATCTATTAGATATAAATTCAGAATAAATCCCAACAAAATAATAACAGGCAACTTTAGTACCTACTATCACCAGTAAGTAGGTCATCTTAACTAGAAAGTAAACAGAGATAATGAAGTTAAGTAACACCATACACCAAATGGACTTAACATACCTTTACACAAGATTCCATCCAAAAACTACAGAATATGCATTCTTCTGAGCAGCCCATGAAATTATCTCTAAAATACATTACATATTAGCACATAAAATCAGGTCTCAACAAATTTGGGGACATTAAAATAATTTCTTGTGTTTTATCTGACCACAATACAACAAATTTAGATAACAAGAGAAACTCCAGAAAATATACAAAGTGGCCAGACATGTTAGAGTGAGACCCTACCTTGAAAAACCAAAATGAAAGAAAGAGAAGAAAAGAAAAGGGTTGGAGAGATGGCTTAGCTGTTAAGGTGCTTACCTGTGAAATCTAAGGACCCATGTTTGACTCTCCATGTCCCACGTAAGCCAGATGCACAAGGTGACACAAGCGTGCAAGGTCGCACATGTGCACACAGTGGTGCACATGTCTGGAGTTTGATTGCAGTGGCTGGAGGTCCTGGCATGCCAATTCTCTCTCTCTTTCTGTCTCTCATTAAAAAAAATTACAAAAAAAAATTTTAAGGGCTGTAGCAGTAAGGAGCTTGCCCACAAAGCCTAAGGACCCAAGTTTGATCCCCCAGTACTCACATAAAGTAAATGCACAAGATGACACAAGCATCTGGAGTTCATTTGCAGTGGCTAGAGAACCTGGCGTGCCCATCCCTTCTCTCTCTGTCTCTCAAATAAATAAATATAAATAAAATGGTTTTTTTAAAGGAAAAAAAAACTATACCAATGTCTCTGATGAAAATTCAAAAATCAAAAATATGGGCTAGAGAGATGGCACTTTCCTGTGAAGCCTAAGGACCCATGTTTGACTCACCAGATCCCATGTAAGCCAGATGCACAAAGGTGAGGCAAGCGCAAGGTCGCACATGCCCACTGGGTGGTGCAAGAGTTTGGAGTTCAAGTTCAGTGGCTGAGGCCCTAGCATGCCAATTCTCTCTCTCTCCTCTGACTCACTCTCTCTAAAATAAAAAATTAAAATTAAGTGGATTTTTTTAAAAATCAAGAATTTGTTGAATATGCACCTAAATCAAGTTGGATTTTTACCAGATATGCACAGATGATTCAACATCCACAAATCAAAAAACATACGCTTCACATAAACAGACACATGGACATAAATTATATGTTCATCTCAGTAGATGCAAAAAAATTTTTTTATAAAATCTAATATCCCTTCATGATAAAAACATGAGACTAGGGATGGAGGGAATGCATCTCAACATAATAAAGGCTATTATAATAAGCCTATAGCCAAAATAATACCAAAAATGGAGGAAAAACTCAAAACATTCCTATTAAGATCTGGAACAAGGCAAGGGTATCCATTCTCCCCACTGCTATTTAACATAGTAATTAAATTCTTAGAGCAGTAAGGCAAAGAAAGAAAATAAAAGATACAAATTGGAAAGGAAGAAGTTAGCCTATCCTTGTTTACTAATGGTATGATTCTCTATATGAGATGCTAAATTTCCACCAGAAAACTCCTAGAGCTAATAAATGTTTTCAGCAAGGTGGCAGGGTTTGTAAGTGTTTGTGAAAGAGCAGGAAGAGGTACGGATAGGTATGGATCATAAGGGGATTAGTTAGCACAAAGGTCCTGTTGATGACTACTTAGCATGTAGGGATTTTCCAGGTGAGTGGGAAAGGGCCACATGGTCTAAGTGGCAGGAAAAGGTATAGGGTGTGGGTCAATGGGAGATTGGCTGTGCTAAGACTGCTGGCTGATACCTCATTAGCATATAGGGACATTCTGGGAAAGTGGCAAAAGGTCACGAGGCTCTGGGGAAAGTGAGACCAAAGTCTTATCAGGAAGTCCAGGCGCCCCGGGCTGGGGGTAGGGAGCGACCTCACTCCTGCCAGTCTCGGGGTCTAAACCTGCTGCAACCTCTGGGGTCCGGGGCCCTTAGTCATGCCTGACATCTCAGGCCTGCTTAAACCTCCAGTGACCCAGGGCCCCCAACCATGCCCAACAAACATGTTGTCATGAGTAATGAAGGAAGGGGTACATCAAAATAGGACAGGGGCACTAGAGAGATGGCTTAACAATTAAGGCACTTTCCTGCAAAGCCAAAAGACTCAGGTTTGATTCCCCAGTACCCATGTAAGCCAGATGCACAAGGTGGCACATGCATCTGGAGTTTTTTTTTTTTTTTTTTTTTTTTTTTTGCAGTGGCTGGAGACCCTGGTGTGCCCATTCTCTCTCTCCCTCCCTCCCTCAAATTAATTAAATATTTTAAAAAATATTTTATTTATTTTATTTGAGAGAGAGAAAGGAAGATACAGAAAGAGAGAATGGGCATTCCAGGGCCTCCAGCCACTGCAAATGAACAGACACGTGCAACTCCTTGTGCATCTGGCTTACGTGAGTCCTGGATAATCGAACCTGGGCCCTTAGGCTGCACAGGCAAGTGCCTTAACCACTAAGCCATCTCCTCAGCCCCCTGTCATATTGTTTAAAACATATTTTATTTAAGGGGTTGGAGAGATGGCTCAGTGGTTAACAAACTTGCCTGCACAGCCTAAGGACCCAGGTTTGACTTCTCTCCAGGTCCTACCTTAGCCATATGCACAAAGGTGAGGCAAGCTCAGGGTCATACATGCCCACTAGGTGGCACAAGTGTCTGGAGTTCAATTGCAGTGGTTGAGGCCCTGGCATGCCAATTCTCTCTCTCAAAAAAAAAAATTAGGACAGGGATGGAGAGATGGCTTAGTGGTTAAAGCACTTGCCTGAGAAGCTTAAGGACCCAGGTTCTATTTGCCAGGACCCACATAATCCAGATGCACAAGGTGGTGCATGCGTATGGAGTTAATTTGCAGTGGCTGGAGGCACTGGCATATCCATTCTCTCTCTCTCTCTCTTTCTCTCTCTGTGTCTATCTGCCTGCCCCCCCCCCAATAAATTATCCAGGTGTGGTGGCACACACCTTTAATCCCAAAAAAGTGGGCAAAAGTGGGAGGATCACCATGAGTTCAAGGCCATCCTGAGACTACATAGTGAGTTCCAGGTCAGCCTGTGCTAGAGTGAGACCCTACCTCCAAAAACAAAACAAACAAACAAAAAAAGGCGGGGGCTGAGTGATGGCTTAGCCGTTAAGGGGCTTGCTACTCCCCAGATCTCATGTTATCCAGTCACACAAAGGTGAGGCAAGAACAAGATCGCACATGCCCATTAGGTGGCGTAAGCGTCTGGAGTGGCTGAGGCCCTGGGTTTCTCTCGTCTCAAAAAAAAAAATAATAATAATAATAATAATAAAATACTGTTAAAAAACAAAAAAAAATAATAATAATAATAATAATAAAATACTGTTAAAAAACAGGATGGAACTGATGGGAGGGAGGAAGGGGTTCAATCAAAAGGGCATAGGGTAGTGGGACAAGAGAGAATGATAGGAGGGTATTAAGATATATATAGGTGTGGTCAAAAGGATATAAAATATACTATCAACTACCATGAACTAATTGAATTTGCAGAACTATTAACAACTGCATAAGATTTTTTCTCCCAAATGCATGCAGAAGATTCACCAAGGTAGGCCATGTGCTAGGGGCTAAACCCAGGGCCTTGTGCATGCTGGGCACATACTCACCACTGAAATAGACTCCCAGCCCAATGCTGCTGCAGTTTAGCGGTTAACAGTGGGAACGAAATTAGGTTCAGACCTTCAGGGTGATCTTTTAGCTGTTTGTTCAGTTCAGCTAGCTGTTACAAGGCATCAAAGGCAAGGCTCTATGATGATTGCCTAGGAGCGAAGCATTAGATTTTACCAAACAGTTCTTCAGGATTGAGTACATCCTAGCTTCTTAACTTGATACATCCAGAATCCTGTGTTCTGCTTTAGTGCTCTTGGCAGTGATTACCATCACATCTGTTAAGAGAAGTAGCATGAAAGCAATAGAAAGGCCTGTCTTGAGGGAGAAAGGTAGCAACAAATGATGAGGGAATGGTCAGGGGAAGACATTGGGGTGGGCAGCAAAAAAGAACAAAGTATAAATATGTGTATATGAAAATATGACAATGTACACTTAACATATATGAATATATACAACAGTATATGAATATGTAACATAAATATGAAAATATCAATGTATGCACCTGAAAATATAACATTATATATAACACATTACTTTGTATGCAAACTAAAAAAAAAATTTTAGAAGAGAGAAATAGCATGCTAGCTCTAGTTGGAACAGTAGCACTTTTAGGATCCTATTGTACGCACAACAGTAGTGCTCAACCAGGTGAGATTACAGCAGTTTCATTTCAGGGTCATGGAAGAAAGGTTGCTAGCCATACCCCTGGCTATCATCATTGAGTTTTATGAACTGCCTGATCAATTTTCCAAGAAATAGATAATTAATATAGTTAGAGCTCAGACTTACACTATTGGTATTATAGACCTTATTATGAAAAATGTCTTTTTAAGATGATGACATTGGATAAAGTTACACATTTCTAGACCATAACAGAGAAATTTGACATTTGAGTGTCTGTCTGCCTCTGCTACTTAGCTGTATTATTCTTAGGTAAAGAACAAAGCCCCCTCAAACTGTTCATTTCATTGTGAAAATTTAATATACCATATGAAAAATGACATGAATTTAAAAGACAGGATAATGGCATCTATATCAAGCCTGATAGTTGTGGCCTTATCTGGATAAAGTCTTCACAGCTCCTGCTATTCCCTTAGCTGTGCTCTGCAGGGGTCTTAAAGACCCAAAAGTTCAGGCTGAGATCTCATTATAGTTGCACTTTCATGCAGGTGCCTCTCTTCAGATCACAACGCTGGTTCTGAACATTCCATCTTTTGTTAAAACTCTCCTTCCCTGATTCCTAGAAATGCCCTCCCAATTCCCAGAAATCTTCACAATGGCATAAGATTTCCTGTCCCATAACAATTTAGTTGCCAAGCTGAGTTGCCTACTTTTCTCCCTTTTTTATGAATGTACATTTGCTTTTGCTTTAAGGAATCTATTTCTACTTGTGTGTTCATCCTTGAATATCATCTCTGATAAGACTAAACACCTTGGGGACCTCCATCACCAGTGACAAAACACTCAGTGTGTTTGTAGTACATAGATCATCTTATATTAATTAGCTTCTATTGATTATCCTTGCATTTGCTGTTTCCTAACAAAGGTTGCTTTCAAGTTGTGACAGATGGAATATCCCTATGCCAAAAGCAAAATACTGAACAAAGGAAATGAATACATATGCTATAGAATAGGCATAGGAGTCTGGAGGTATAGCTCAGTGATAGAACACTTACGTAGCCATGTGCAAACCTCTGGGTCAATCACCAGCACCGAAAAAAGAATATAACTTACCAATGAAATGAGATTATTCATTCTTAAATGCTAAAACTTAAGTCTTCTCAGGTAAAGTTGACATTCCCCTCTCTAAATCTTCTCTTCTCACAATCTTCAACAGGACTTCATTGACTTAACTAAAGAGACCAGAACAAGGACAAAAGATCGCAATGAACTCTGTGTGATTGACCTGACAAGAAGTGAGGAAGAAAGCAGACCTATTGCCACTCTAGACTTGACACTAGAGCCTGTCACTTCCTCCCAGAAGGAACCAGCCATTCTCCAGACAAGTACCAGCCTCTCAGACAAAAATGTGATGGAAGCTCAGGTAGACAGAAGCTCTCGGCCTGCAGCACAGAGAATCATTAACAGTGTCCCTGTGGATTTGGATCTGGTGGAAGAAACCACATTTGAAGGCCCTCAACCCCCTACAGCCATGGATCAGAACTCCATTTATCCACCAGTACCAAATTGTAGCTCAGCCCCGTGCAAAGGTGGCCTCAGCTTCTTGACAAGCCTCCAGCTGTCTTCACAAGTGAGCTCCCTCTTCCCAGCAAGCAGTAATGGTAGCATCAGCAATCAGAGGGCACCTTTGCCATGCCCACAGCAAGATGTGCCTTGCCCACCTCAAGGCTTTCCATGCCTACTGCAAGCCCTACCATGCCCACTAAGAGCTTCTCCATGCCCATCACGGGCCTCTTCATGCCCACCGCGTGCCTCTTCATGCCCACCGCGAGCTATGTCATGCCCATCGCAAACTGGGCAGTGCCAATTCCAAGCCTTGCCGCATCCACCTCAACAAGTGCCATGTTCCTCTCCAGATGTGCCATGCCCCCAGCACCCAGTGAGCACACTGCAGGATGTTCCAGACCCACCTCAAAACTTACCCTGGCATCCTCAGCACCCAGTGACCCTACCACAAGATGTATCAGAGCCACCTCAAAGTCTCTCATATGCTCAAGATGTCCTAGGCTCACCTGAAAGTCTCTCCTATGCACAGAATGCAGCACACCTTAAAGACATTACTCAGTCATTGCGAGATGTGCCACCACCACCAACAGATTTGTCCCAGTCACCAGGAGATGTGAAGCAATCACTCAGAAGTGTGTCAGAGTCAGTAGATATTCCAGAGCCACCCAGCAATGCCCTACACTTGCCAAGCAGTATGTCAGAGTCACTGGGAGATTTACCAGGAAATGTTCCACACTCTCCACAAGACTTAGTGCACTTGCCACACAGGAGGCCCAGCTCTTGCCTGAATGATGTGCAGAACCACGACATACCTATGGATATTTCTGCTCCATCCTCTCCAAGCCACTCCCCCTGTCCACAGTCTGAAAATTCCTTAGAGAAAGTTCCTTGGCTTTCTGTTGCAGAAACCCCAGCCAGAAAAGAGAAATCACTGCCAGAGTCTACCAACCCTGGGTCTTCCCGGGTACACACACAAATACAAGGTGGGGTGCACAGTAGGCCTTGCCTGCATAGACTAAAATACTTCTTACGACCTCCAGTACATCATCTCTTCTTCCAGACACTAATACCAGATAAAGATACACGGGAGGTGAGCTGAAATACTTCCCTTGGGGATTGGATGACCTTTCCATAGGCCCTAGATAAGGCTACTGTGACTTGGAGTCTTGCATTAGAGAACAAGCCAAATATAAATGAAATTTTTATCTTTACTCTGCTTGTAAAGGGAATCAGATCTGAGTTCAAACTTGAGAACCCACACTTAAAAGCAGGCACTTTATATGTCACTCTATTTTGTGAGTCTTAGCCTCCCTGTCTATAAAATGAAGCCAACACATATGCCTCATGGGGTCATTAAATGAGCTGATATACGAGCTTGCTAGTGTCTGACTTGTCATAAGCCTTCATTCAATTCTCATCTTCCATCATAGTGCCTTTCTCTTCCTGATACCCATACAGCTCCCATATCACAGAGAGAGTAATAATCTTGTCACCTTAGTGCCTCCAAAACACTAATATTTGGGAGTAGAAATTAATTTTTTTCATTTTTATATTAACTTTATTCTACTTAAGTCCTTAAGAATTTCATCAAGTCGGGCATGGTGGCACACGCCTTTAATCCCAGCACTCAGGAGGCAGAGGTAGGATCACTGTGAGTTCAAGGCCACCCTGAGACTACAGAGTGAATTCCAGGTCAGCCTGGGCTAGAGTGAGACCCTACCTCAAAAAAAAACAAAAAATAAAAAGAATTTCATCAATATTGCAATAAATAAAACTTATTCCATAATAGAAATTCAAATTTTAAGGCTTAATGTGAATACTGTTTTTCCATTGGACATCATTGCTCTATTAGAGTTAAACTAGATGTAAAGGGACAAAAATGTTGTGACTTAAGTTTCATGGTGTGAAGCCTATTTTTTTTAAATTCCCTTCAGCCTTGTCCCAACATTAAAGTTCATAAAGTCAAAACGTATACTCTCCTTGTAGGAGGGTGACAGCCCAGTAGGTCCAAAAGTTCACATATTTGTCTTCTGATAGATGATAACTTATTCTTTTTTCCTATGGGGTTTGTCTCAGGATGCCAAAAGCATCTGTCCATTATCAAAAGCACCCTTGCGTGATTCAGGAAAGCTCATTAGGTACTTTGGAGGTGCTATAAGGAAGCTGTCCTTCACCTGTGAGCATATAATGGTTCAGAGTATGAGTAGGCAATTTGGCTAAATAGGATTTTCTTTTGCTTAACACTTTAATAAAGAACATAATGCAAATTGGTCATCTTTCCATTGGGTTAACCTCTTATACCCCTCTTACCTGCCCCCATCTCCCGGAGGGTGTTCTTCAGTGGGGCATTGGTAGTCACTGTGGGCTCATGAGTGCACTGTCAGTTCCTGTGGGGAGGACAGTGCCTCATAGTATGCCTTGCCATCCTGTGGCTCTTACATTCTTTTGCCTAAAGGGGATTTTCTTTGTCTTTATTTCTTTCTTTAAAAAGTTCAGCCATCTAGAACATATCTATAAAACTTTTCTACCTGTCTTCTAATTTATTTTGGGCTTTTGGCAAATATGTCTTCACTAGGTCACATTTCTCCCAGGATTTTTTCACCTAG
This sequence comes from Dipus sagitta, assembly GCA_036346955.1. NCBI lineage: Eukaryota > Metazoa > Chordata > Mammalia > Rodentia > Dipodidae > Dipus > Dipus sagitta. Next base: position 40,909,272 of record CM070777.1, on the reverse strand, counting down.
TCTCTACCACTGCCAATTTCCAGTAATTGGCCTTAATTCCCAAGTCTCTTTATGTTTAGCTCTAAAATAAGAGACATATCATAAAATTGCTTGTCTTAAAGGTAAACATACACAGCCACCTTTAAAAGCCTGCACTCACACCAGGGATGTAGCCTGATGGTAGAACATTTGCCTAGCATATGAAAGCTGTGAGTTCAATCCCTAACACTACAAACAACAAGAAAAAAATTTGCTTTAATAATATGGGCATCAGGGCCTGGAGAGATGGCTCAGTGGCTAAAAGCACATGTTGTGAAAACTTCCAGCTTGGGTTCTGTTCCCCAGTACTCACATAAAACCACATGCACAAAGTGGTACATGCATCTGGAGTTCATTTGCAGTGCAAGAGGCTTTGGTATGCCCTTATTCATCTATCTATCTGTCTGTCATTTTGTCTATCAGTCTAGTATGTCTCAAATAAATACATTTAGTTTTATTTATTTAAGAGAGAAAGAAGCAGAGAGAGGGAGAGAGAGAATGGACGTACCAGGGCCTCCAGCCACTGCAAACACACTCCAGACGCCCCCTTGTGCATCTGGCTTACGTGGGTCCTGGGAAATCAAATCAGGGTCATTTGGCTTTTGCAGGCAAATGCCTTAACCACTAAGCCATCTCTCCAGCCCGCATATATTTTTTTAATGATATGGACATCAAAATAATTTGTAAATATTTCTTTGTTGATGTCCCCATTTGTAGGCAAAAAAAATTAAATAATACAGGTTTAAGATTGTAAAGTATGTCACATATAAAATCATTCATCAAAGCAAGAGTTTTATTCTCTTGCCTTTTCTCTTAATTCTTATTTTATGCCTTATCTCTCATCATTGAATTCAGGTGTACCCTGTAGGTGATTTGAGACATGAGGATAGGGCTGGAGAGATGGCTCAGCGGTTAAGGCACTTGCCTGCAAAACCCAACAACCTGAGTTTGATGCACTAGTACCCACGTAAAGCCAGATGCACAAAGTGGCACATGCATCTGGAGTTAGTTTGCAGTGGCTAGAGGCACTGGTGTGCCCATATGTTTCCTCCCTCCCTCCCTCCCTCCCTCCCTCTCTCTCTCTCTCCTTGCAAATAAATAAGACATAAGGATAGGCTACTGATCTTTTCTTCAGAGGGTTTTCTGGACCCACCACTGTGTTACCATATTAAAATATACTGTCAGAATTTCTTTTGTTAGTAGTTAAAAATGAATGTTTGTTTTATGATTTTAGTTTTTCGAGGTAGGGTCTCACTCTAGCCCAGGCTGACCTGGAATTCACCATGTAGTCTCAGGGTGGCCTTGAGCTCAACCCTTGTACCTCAGACTACCAAGTGCAGGGATTAAAGGTATGCACCACCAAGCCTGGCTACTATTTTATAATTTTTAAGTAGTGCTTGCTTATTACAAATACTTAAAAAATTTTTTTTAGAGAGAGTGAGATAGAATTGGCATGCTAGGGCCTCAGCTGCTGCAATTGAACTCCAGACACTTGTACCACCTATGGGTGTATGTGACCTTGTTCTTGCCTCACTTTTATGCATCTGGCTTATGTGGGATCTGGAGAGTCAAATGTGGGTCCTTAGGCTTCACAGGCAAGTGCCTTAACTGCTAAACCATCTCTCCAGCCCCTACAAATATTTTTAAATCACCCATTGTGCTGTTATACAGCATATTATATACACTGTAAGTATTATTTCCTTCCCAATTGCCTTTTTATACCCAGCCATTTTAGTTATTTTTAATAGTTGGGAATTTTTAACATATATATTTATTATTGGGTTTGTTGTCTATAGAAAGCCAGGACGAAGAACCAGGTATGGTGGCACATGCCTGCAATTCTAGCAATTGGAAAATGGAGGCAGGAGGATTAAGAGTGCAAGGCCAGTAGCCACTAGTTACATAGTGAGTTTTAGTGGGCCCTGTAGTGCAGTGGTAGCAACTGACTTTATAGTGAGTTTGAGACAAGCCTGAGCTACATGGTACCCTATGCCCTCTCTCAAGAAAGGAAAAAAAAAAGAGGAGGAGGAAGATAGAAAAGAAGACAGGAAAGAAAATAGGATCGTCCATCTTATTTTGTTTTTCAGCACCTAATAACACTATAAGTACCCCTATATGTCTTGTTACTCTCATTCTTAAATTATCCTGGGATGGATGACTCTCTTGTATTTTGATTTACCCCCCTTTTGGGGGGGGGTGTTTCAAGGTAGGGTCTCACTCTAGCTCAGGCTGACCTGGAATTCACTATGTAGTCTCAGGGTGGCCTCAAACTCACAGCGATCCTCCTACCTCTGCCTCCTGAGTGCTGGGATTAAAGGCATGCGCCACTACGCCTGGCTTGTATTTTAATTTCTATGCTGTCTCGTTTTTTTTTAACCTTTTTCAGAGATTTATTTTTATTTATTAAAAAGGGAGAGAGAAGGAAAGAATGGGCACACCAGGGCCTCTAGCCGCTGCAAACAAACTCCAGACACATGTGCCACCTTGTGCATCTGGCTTATGTGGGACCTGGAGAATTGAACCTGGATCCTTAGGCTTCATGGGCAAGCACCTTAACCACTAAGCCATCTCTCCAGCCAATATGCTGTCTTTTAATATAGATGAAAATGTTGTATACAGAGCTTAGACCTCATCTTTTAACTTCCCTATGTCATTGAGGTTTTCAGATAGATCTTCCTCATCTCTCTTCCATTATGAAATATTTCAAATGCATAGTGCTGTCTTTAACCTTCTGTAGAACCTGTTTTTATCTACTACAGAAACCCACAGTAATTTGTAATTTCTATTTTTTTTTTATCTCTACAGAACAGAGGTCAAAAATTAGAACCCATCCCTCATCGAAGACTAAGAATGGTGACAAATACCATTGAAGAAAACTTTCCTCTGGGGACTGTGCAGTTTTTGATGGACTTTGTTTCACCCCAGCATTATCCACCCAGAGAAATTGTGGCTCACATCATCCAGAAAATTCTGCTCAGTGGCTCTGAGACTGTGGATGTCCTCAAGGAGGCTTACATGCTTCTCATGAAAATTCAACAGTACGAACCTTACGGGTCAACAGCTGGCTGTTGGCAAAATCTTCTAGGGAACCTGGGCCCAGGGCTTTCCCTTGCCTAAGCTGTATTCAGTTAACATTAGGGAGAGTTGCTTAATATAGTAACATTGGTTGCCAGTGACAGGAAACCCAATTAAAACTGGCTTTAGAGCTAGGCATGGTGGCACATACTTTTAATCCCAGCACTTGGGAGGCAGAGGTAGGAGGATCGCTGTGAGTGCAAGGCCAGCCTGAGACCACATAGTAAATTCCAGGCCAGCCTGGACTAGAGCAAGACCCCACCTCAAAAAAAAAAAAAAAATCTCGCTTTAATTGCTAGTAAAAGAGAGTTTAATGACTTATGTTGCTAGAAGCCTAGAAGTAAGATGTCATTTGATTCTGCATTCATTAATGGTTACCAGGATCCTTTTTTGTTTAACCTCTGCCTCTCAAGTGCTGGCATTAAAGGTGTGTGTCACCATGCCCGGCAAAGGGTCCATTTTTCATCTCTGTCTTAATTCTGTTTTGAGGCTCCACCTGGTAGTCCTTAGTCTCAGGCTTTTATAATCCTCTGACACGGAGTCTGTTTTCGCTGTAGTCATATAAGAGTTAGACTGTGCATGTGTGATTGTATGTATAGGCACCCATGAGTATGCAGGTGCACGTTCACATATTTATGCATGTAGAGACCATGGTTGATGTTGGTTATCATCTTCAGTCACTGCCTTAGTTTTAGAGACAGGATCTCTCAGTGAACCTGGAGCTCACCAATTAGGTAGACTAGTCAGCAAGCCCCAAGCATCCTCCTGTCTCCATGTCCCCAGCTCTAGGATTATAGATGTGCACCACAACACATGGCTTTCATGTGGGTTTTAGGGACTGACTGACCATCTCTTTGTTCTTGTTATTGTTGTTCAGACATTTATTGAATGTTTTTCTGAGAAAATGGAATGGGCTACCAAGTTCCAGGAACAATCGTGCTTAAATCTGCCCTGATATTAGGCAATGAAGAATCACTGAAGTATCAAAATAATAGTTGTAGTAATGACAATAAAGTATCAAAACAGTAATAGCCAGACCAGCACTCTGGAGGCAGAGGTAGCAGGATCACCATGAGTTCAAGACCATCCTGAGATTACATAGTGAATTCCTGGTCAGCCTGGGCTAAAGTGAGACCCTACCTCAAAAAACAAACAAAAAAATAGTAATAACATTCTCCATTGAGACAAGTTAAGATGATATTTAGTTTGGGTGTATCTAATGAATAGGAAGTCAATCACTTGATACATCTGGTTTTTGTTGTTGTTGCTGCTGCTGGGTTTTGGATTTTTTTAATTTTTTAAAAATATTTTTTATTTTCTTTTTTTGTTTGTTTGTTTTTCAAGGTAGGGTCTTGCTCTAGCCCAGATTCACTCTGTAGTCTCAGAGTGGCCTCAAATTCACGGCAATCCTCCTACTTCTGCCTCCCGAGTGCTGGGATTAAAGGTGTGTACCACCATGCCCGGCTTTTTGAAAATAGTTTTTATTTATTTGAGAGAAAGAAAATAAGGCCTCTAGCCACTGCAAACAAACTCCAGACACATGTGCCACCTTGTGCATCCAGCTTTATGTGGGTACCAGGAATCAAACCTGGATCCTTTGGTTTCATAGGCAAGCGCCTTAATTGCTAAGCCATTTCTCCAGCCCTATTTTATTTATTTTTTTAACAAAGGTTTTAGTCTTATATCCCCTCTCCCCCATCCCATTTTCCCTGAGGGCTCACCTCAGTGGAGTTGTTGGTGTTCACTGTTGGGTAGTTAAGGGCTCAGTCAGTCTCTGCAGTTGGAAGGAGCAGGCTGTACCTCAGGATATCTTTGTGCACCCTATGGCTCTTGCAGTCTTCCCACCCCCTCTGACTGACCATCTCTTCAGTACTGAAATTGAATCCTACAAGATTTACTTAGCCTAACATAAGACTTGAGACATAAGCCTATTTTTGAGCCAGTCACAGTGAAATGAGCAGAATATTGTGATTAGTTCAGCAAATCCTGTTTCATCCTAGGGCCCTAGTAGGTGAAGGTAGTTAGTAAGAACCATCCTGAGATTGACATGATGTGGTACTGCAGGACAGGCCAGAGCACTGAGAAGAAGAGGCTTTTCTCTTCTGTCATCTTCCAAGCCCTATCCCTTCTCCCACGTAAATTCTTCAGTCCTAACTGTGTCACTTGACTTTCAGGCTGCACCCAGCCAATGCCAAGACGGTGGAGTGGGACTGGAAGCTGCTCACCTACGTCATGGAAGAAGAGGTAACATATCATTATGAAGGTGTGTCTTTTGCAGAGGAAGTTCTAACTACAAAGAAAGTTGGAATAAAAAAAATTTGGGAAAGCCCTGATAGTCCTATCCCTACCAAATAATTACTATTAAAACTGTGTGTGGGGGCTGGAGAGATGGCTTAGCGGTTAAGCGCTTGCCTGAGAAGCCTAAGGACCCTGGTTCAAGGCTCGAATACCCATGACCCACATAAGCCAGATGCACAAGGGGGTACACATGTCTGGAGTTCGTTTGCAGTGGCTGGAGGCCCTGGTGTGCCCATTCTCTATCTCTCTCTCCCTCTTTCTTTCTCTGTCTGTCACTCTCAAATAAATAAACAACAATAAAAAACCAAAAACAATTTTTAAAAAACTGTGTGTGGGCTGGGGAGATTGCTCAGTGGTTAAAGGCTCTTAATTGCAAAGTCTGCCAGCTGGATTCAATTCTGAAAGATAGATAGATGGAGGAGTCTCAGGCTAGGAGTAGAAAAGAATATTTATTTATTTATTAGAGAGAGAGAGAGAGAAAGAATGGGCATACCAGGGCCTCCAGCCACTGCAAACGAACTCTGGACACATATGCTACCTTGTGCATCTGGCTTACATGGATCCTGGGGAATTGAACCAAGGTCCTTTGGCTTTGCAGGCAAATGCCTTAACCTCTAAGCCATCTCTCCAGTACTAGAAAATGTTTTTAACTATAAACCGTTATGTAGTGACAAAAAATATTCAATAAATAAACCATATTTATTCAGTTTCATTGAATTTGTACATTTAAAATAGTTGGATTTTATGGTATATTGATAGTTATTATTTTTTTTAGACACGCCCAATGGACTGGCCTTCTTTTTATGCAAGAGAGAATTGGCACACCAGGTCCTCCAGCCACTGTAATTGAACTCCAGACATGTGTGCCACCTTGTGCCCATGTGTGACCTTGCATGTGTGTGTCACCTCATGCATTTGGTTTATGCGGGACCTGGAGAGTCGAACATGGGTCCTTAGGCTTTGCAAGCAAGCACCTTAACTGCTAAGCCATCTCTCCAGCCCTAATAAAATTATTTTTAAACTTTAAAAAGAAAAACAAGACTGACTTGAGTCAGGCATGGTGGTGCATGCCTTTAATTTTAGCACTCAGGAGGCTGAAGTAGGAGGATCACTGTGAGTTCAAGGCCATCCTGGGACTGCCAGGTAAGTTCCAGGTCATCTTGGGTTCAAGTGAGACTCTACCTCAGGGGGTAAAAAAAGACTAACTTGAAAACACAGGTATTAAAAAAAAAAATGAAGGGGCTGGAGAGATGGCTTAATGGTTAAGGTGCTTGCCTGCAAAGCTTAAGGACTCAAGTTTTATTCCCTAACTCTCACATAATGCCAGGTTACAAGGTGGTGTATATATTTGGAGTTCATTTGCAGTGGCTAGAGGTCCTGGTGTGCCCATTATCTCTGTCTGCCTCTCTCTGTATATATATTCTCTCTCTCTCTCTCTCTCTTTCTCTCTGATGAATAAATAAAAATGTTTTTTAAAAATTTTGAAGAATGCTGGTATTCTCAAGATGTAACACCATTCTGAGGAATTGAAAGAAGCATGGTTATTATATTACATTGTGTAATGAAGGAAGTAAAAAACAGGAAAAGGAAAAAACCTTCACAAGGAAATAATGATTTTCTTAGTATATGAATTTTCAGTATAGTAAGTAATGTTAATGTAGTCCTGATATTATTTAGTTAAACATTATGAATCAGCTTATACCTAAAGCGGAGGAATCAGTTCTATTAGCCTTGATCATATAAAATGTGAAGCTTACAAACCCAGGTTCAATTCCCCAGGACCCACGTAAGCCACTTGCATAAGGTGGCACATAAGTCTGGAGTTTGTTTGCAATGACTTAGAGGTCCTGGAGTGCCCATTTTCTCTCTCTCTCTCTGCCTCCCCCTCCCTCTCTCTCAAGTAAATAAAATATTAAAAAGTTTTTTTTAATCCTAATCATCCACAGATGCCTAGTTTTTTAATTATTTTTTTTTTATTTTAGAGAGAGAGAATTGGTGTGCCAGGGCCTCAACCACTGAAATCAAATTCCCAGACGCTTGCACCATGTAGTAGGCATTTGCAACCTTGCACTTGCCTCACCTTTGTGTGTCTGGCTTACATAGGATTTGGAGAGTCAAACATGGGTCCTTAGGCTTCACAGGCAAGCATCTTAACTGCTAAGCCATCTCTCCAACCCAGATGCCTAGATTTTTAAAAAATAATTTTAACAGCTGGTGCATGCCTTTAATCCCAGCACACAGGAGACAGAGGTAGGAGGATTGCCATGAGGTTGAGGCCACTGTGAGACTACATAGTGAATTCCAGGTCAGCCTGGGCTAGAGTAAGACCCTACCTCGAAAAAATAAATTAACAATTTTTATATGTATATTTCTTTGAGAGAGAGGATGGATGCACCAGGGCCTCTTGCTGCTGCAAACCAACTCCAGATGCATGTTCCACTTTGTGCATCTTACATGAGTACTGGAGAATCAAACCCATGCTGGCAGCCTTTACAAGCAAGCACCTTTAACTACTAAGCCATTTCCCCAGCTCAGATGTCTAGGTTTTTTAATAAGCAAAAATTTTTTTTTCACTCCCTAGGCTGAGAAGGGCTTCTGAGACCTAAGGGAGTGTAATTATTTTTAGCATTTGCTCTATTTTTCCTCTTATTGGAATGACTCGGACTACCTGCTCTCTTTTAAGTCCAGACAAACTTGCAGACTCCTGTCATTTCCTTGGAACTTCAAGGTTATGACAGTCCAATGCTTATCATCATCCAAGAGACTGATAAGAAATATTGACATGCTCTTTCTCCCGCAGGGACAGACTCTGCCTGGGCGAGTCCTTTTTCTGCGATACGTAGTGCAGACCCTGGAGGATGACTTCCAGCACATCTTGAGGCGGCAGCGGCAGCACCTGCAGCAGTCCATCGCGAACACTGTGCTGTCATGTGACAAGCAGCCCCACAATGTCAGGTAATCAGCTGCCAGAACTCTGGGATGTGTACCCAGTAAGGGTCAATGTAGTAGTCAGTCTTACCATTGTGACTAATGGTATGAGAAATACAACTCAAGAGGATTCATTTTAACTCTCAACTTCAGAGGTTTTACTCCATCACAGTAGGGCGGATGTGGTGGGGCAGAGCTGCTGGACCCATGGCAGCCAGGAAGCAAAATAGAGCGGTAAGAGGAAAGGGCCAGGTCATGACATACCCCCAGTGATCTGTTTTTCCAACCACAGCCCCCTTCCACATTTCTACCACCTCCTAATTGTCTTGGTCATATATTTTCTTTAAATATTTTTTATTATTATATTTGAGAGAGAGAGAGAGAAAGGATGCAGTAGGGACTCTAGCCACTGCAAATGAACTCCAGATGTATCTGTGTATTTATTTTGTATCCTGCTACATGGCTATAGGTGTTTATCAGCTCAGCTTGCTGGTAGAGTCTTTAGGGTCCTTTATGTATAGAATCATGTCATCTGCAAATAATAACTTGATCTCTTCCTTTCCAATTTCCATCCCTTTTCTGTGTGTCTCTTGCCTTATTGCTATGGCTAAGACTTTCAACACTATACTAAATAAAAGTGGGGACAGTGGATGCCCTTGTCTTGTTCCTGATTTTAGTGGAAAAGCTTCCAGTTTTTCCCCATTTAGTAATATGTTGGCTGTAGGTTTGTCATAAATAGCCTTTATTATATTGAGATATGTTCCCTTTATTCCCAGTCTCTGTAGGACTTTTATCATGAAGGGATGTTGGATTTTGTCAAATGCTTTTTCTGCGTCTAATGAGATGGTCATGTGATTTTTGTTCTTCAGTCCATTTATATAATGTGTTACGTTTATCGATTTGCGTATGTTGAACCATCCCTGCATCTCTGGGATAAAGCCTACTTGGTCAGGGTGAATGATCTTCCTGATATATTCTTGTATTCTGTTTGCCAGTATTTTGTTGAGAATTTTTGCATCTATGTTCATGAGGGAGATTGGTCTGTAATTTTCTTTTTTTGTTCTATGTTTACCTGGTTTTGGTATCAGGGTGATGCTGGCTTTGTAGAAGGAGTTTGGTAGCATTCCTTCTTTTTCTATTTTATGGAAAAGCTTAAGAAGCAATGGTGTTAGTTCTTCCCTGAAGGTCTGGTAAAATTCACCAGTGAATCCATCTGGGCCTGGACTTTTTTTAGTTGGGAGATGTTTGATAACTGCTTGGATCTCCATACTTCTTAGAGGTCTACTTACGTGATTAATCCCATCTTGATTTAATTTAGGTAGGTCATATAAATCAAGGAAATCATCCATTTCTTTCAGGTTTTCATACTTAGTGGAGTATGTGTTTTTATAGTATGTCCCTATGATATTTTGTATTTCTCTGGTATCTGTTGTGATGTTGCCTTTTTCATCTCTACTAATTTTATTAATTTGTGTCTCTTCTCTCTTTCTTTTGGTCAGATTTGCTAAGGGTTTATCAATCTTGTTTATCCTTTCAAAGAACCAACTCTTTGTTTCATTGATTCTTTGGATTGTTTTTTTTGGTTTCCATTTCATTAATTTCTGCCCTAATCTTTATTATTTCTTCCTGTCTACTGATTTCAGGTTTGCCTTTTTCTTCTTTTTCCAAGGCTTTAAGGTGAAGCATTAGGTTGTTTACTTGAGACCTTTCTAATTTCTTTTTTTTTAATTTTTTTGTTTATTTTTATTTATTTATTTGAGAGCGATAGACAAAGAGAGAAAGAGGCAGAGAGAGAGAGAATGGGCATGCCAGGGCCTCCAGCCACTGCAAACGAGCTCCAGATGCGTGCGCCCCCTTGTGCATCTGGCTAATGTGGGTCCTGGGAAACCGAGCCTCGAACCAGGGTCCTTAGGCTTCACAGGCAAGCGCTTAACCACTAAGCCATCTCTCCAGCCCCCTTTCTAATTTCTTAATATAGTCACTTGAAGCTATAAATTTCCCTCTTTGGACTGCCTTCATTGTGTCCCAAAGGTTTTTGTATGTTATGTTCTCATTATCATTTGACTCTATGAATTTTTTGATTTCCTTCTTGATTTCTTCATTGACCCATTTATCATTTAGTAGTGTATTGTTTAGTTTCCATGATTTTGTGTATGCTCCATAGCCTTTCTTGCTATTGATTTGTAGTTTGGTTCTATTGTGGTCAGATAGAATGCAAGGAATTATTTCAATTTTCCTGTATTTGTTAACATTTGCTTTGTATCTTAATATATGGTCTATTTTGGAGAATGTTCCATGTGCTGCTGAAAAGAATGTATATTCTGCAGCATTTGGATGAACTGTCCTGTATATATCTGTTAGGTCCATTTCTTCTATGATCTCATTTAATCCAGATGCCTCTCTGTTTATTTTTTCTCGGGATGACCTGTCAATTGATGACAGTGGGGTGTTGAAGTCACCCAGTACCACTGTGTTTGGTGTTATCTGTGACCTTAGTTCTAATAGCATTTGTTTGATGAATTTGGGAGCCCCCATGTTAGGTGCATATATGTTTAGAATTGTAATGTCCTCCTGTTGGAGTGTGCCTTTAATCAATATAAAGTGTCCTTCCTTATCTTTCTTAACTAATGTTGGACTGAAGTCTACCTTGTCAGGTATTAGATAGCAACCCCTGCTTGTTTTCTAGACCCATTTGCTTGAAACACTGTTTTCCAACCTTTCACCCTAAGATAGTGTCCATCCTTTGTAGAAAGGTGAGTTTCTTGGAGGCAACAAATTGAAGGATCCTGCTTTTTTATCCAGTCTGCAAACCTATGTCTTTTGGTTGGGGCATTGAGGCCATTGATATTAAGAGATATTATTGAAAGGTGTGTATTTTTTTGCCATTTTTTTTGTAGTTCTTCCAGTTTTACCTTTGCTCTCTTGTATTAACTAGTATTTGAGTATGGTTTGTTTTTTCCAGGTTCCTTATATGTGTGCTTTTCTTTCTCTTAAGCATGGAGAATTCTTTCAAGTATTTTCTGTAGAGCTGTTTTTTGTCTTCAAATACTCCTTTAGCCTGCTTTTGTCATGGAATGCCCTTATTTCTCCATCTATTTGAATGGATAGCTTTGCAGGATAAAGTAACCTTGGTTGACAGTTATCTTTCAGAACTTGGAATATATCACTCCAAGCCCTTCTGGCTTTTGAAGTTGATGTTGAGTAATTTGCTGTGATCCTGATGGGCTTGCCTTTATAGGTAACTTGATTTTTCTCTCTAACTGCTTTCAATATTTTTTCTTTGGTTTGTTTGTATGTTTGGTAGTTTGATTATAATATGGCGAGGAGAGGTTCTTTCCAGGTTTTGTCTGGTTGGTGTTCTAAAGGATTCCTGTATCTGCATTGGCACCTCTTTTCCAATTTGGGGGAAGTTTTCTTCTATGATTTTGTTGAAAATGCCTACTATGCCTTTGGAGTGAAATACTTCTCCTTCTACTATACCCTGAACTCTTAAGTTTGATCTTTTCATAGTGTCCTGAATATCTTGAAATTCCTATTCATAGTTTCCTGTTAGTTTGTTTTTCTCTTTGTTGGACTGTATTAGATCTGCCACCTGGTCTTCTAGCTTAAATATTCTGCCCTCTCCTTCATCTATTCTACTGGTGAGATTTTCTACAGAGTTTTTTATTTCGTTAACTGTGTTCTTCATTGCTAGTAATTCTGACTGGTTTTTTTTTTTATTATTTCTATTTCCTTATTTATGTCTTCTCTTGACTTCTTTATTTCATTAACTTGGTGTCCTGTGTCTTCTTTGGTTCCTTTGATTTCCTCTTTCATTCCTTTGATTTCTTCTTTGGCTTCTTTGAGTATATTTATAATCATTCTTTTGAAATCTTTCTCAGACATTTCCTCTAACTCATTCTCACTGGAGGTCATTTCTGATGCACTAACACTTTTTGGTGGATTTATATTGTCTTGATTTTTGGTGTTTCTTGTGTTATAATGTATATATTTTTACATCTTGGATTAATTTAATGCTTGGATTTTCTAGTTAGCTGCAGTATTATTATATGTATCAATCAATCTGATGTTATATATCTTCAGGGTAGGATCTTAAGGTGCTAGGTGTGGCTCTCAAGACTCAGAGTATCTACAAAAATGACTCTAGGTATTGGGTTTGCCTGCTATGAGAGTATTCAAGTAGGCTGAGTGGAACAAAATACAGGTAGATTCTAAAATTTAACTAAAACAATATACACTTTCAATGAAAAATAACACAGAGTATTTATGGAAGAGTAGGTATTATGATAACCAGATCTCTAACAAAGTCACTGTCCCTTAGGGTGTGTGGTGCCCTACACCCTTAATCCTGTCAACAAGGAGGTTAAGATTTCTGGTCTGTTGAAGGTTCCAAGTCAGCTTGTGACCAAGTGAGACCCTTCCCTAATGTACAACAGAAGAGGAAACAAAGATACTAAATCAAGAAGCAATAAACAACAAGCCCAAAATATAGCTTGTTTAAGAATTTTAATTCTGGGGCTAGAGAGATGGCTTAGCAGTTAAGCGCTTGCTTGTGAAGCCTAAGGACCCCCGTTCCAGGCTCGATTCCCCAGGACCCACGTTAGCTAGATGCACAAGGGGTGCACGCGTCTGGAGTTCGTTTGCAGTGGCTGGAGTCCATGGCACACCCATTCTCTCTCGCTCTCCCTCTCTCTTTCTCTGTCTCTTTCTCTCTCTCTCTCACTCTCAAATAAATAAAAATAAACAAAAAAATTTAAAAGAAAAAATGAATTGCATTGCTGACCATCCATCAGATTTAACATATAATTTATCCTGATATGGAAGGTGCAATTAATACTTCCAGTTCAGGCCTATATACCTGGCTTATTTGGCGGGTACTGACCTGGTGTAATCCCAGTTACTTTTGGGGATGATTTTGGTCTCAGTTATGCTGTACTCCTGCTTGGGTGCCTCTTTGGTGTAGTGTGGGTTCAAGTAGGGTGGCTGAGTCGCTGGATTGCTGCTGTGGTCACCAGTGCTGGGTGCTGTGAGCTCCTTTCCCCAGGCCGCTCGTGCTTGCACTGGCGGTGGGGGAGGGGTGGCTGTGGATGTGGCTCTAGTTCTCCCGCTGGTCTACGTGTTGCTTTACCTCCCGTGATCTGCTCCTCCTTTGTTCGCTGCGGTTCTCCCTTCACATTTCTTAAGTTTGCAAAGAGGTCCGGTGTGAGTGGAAAATCCCCTCACCTGGCTTTTCCTGCAGCTCAAGCTGAGCCTTACAGCTGTGGCCCTGCAGACCTGGTGCTACCGCTGCTGGAGCCGCTTCTGCCTGCCTATGTGGGCTCTGGATGCTCTGGATCTCTCCTACTTCTCTGCTGCCACTGCTAATTTCTTATACACCTCACTTTTTAGTAGAAGAGTATATTTTGCTGGGTTTTTTTGGCGGGGTGTGGGGGCCTTTTTCTCCTCTAGGCTGCTTTGGTGTGGTTTCTACACTGTCATCTTAACCAGAAGTCCCCAGTTCTATGACATCATTTAATCCAATTGCCTCTCTGTTTATTTTTTGCTGGGATGATCTGTCAATTAATGAGAGTGGGGTATTAAAGTCACCCAGTACAATTGTGCTTGGTGTTTTCTGTAACTCTTAAGTCTAATAGTGTGTGTTGAAATTGGTACCCCCCATGTTAGGTGCCTATATGTTTAGAATTGTAATGTCCTCCTGTTGGAGTGTTCCCTTTATTAATGTAAAGTGACCCTCTTTATCTTTCCTAACTAATGTTGGTTTGAAGTCTACCCTGTCAAATATTAGGATAGCAACACCTGCTTGTTTTCTAGGTTCTCACTGAACTCCAAACTCAACAGTTCAGATACTCTCTGTACCCTGTGTCCACCTCCCCAGCACTGAGATTATAGTCATGTGCTACACACCTCAAATGTACATAGCTGCTAGGGATCCAAACTCAGCTCCTCACACTTACATGGCAAACATTTTACTGAATGAGCAATCTGCTCAACACGTTCTCTAACTTTTATGTTAGAAATTTTCCAGGTGCCTGGTAACCCTCGGTTGCCTCCCTTACTTAAAGGTGAGAGACTTAAAACATGACGGAGTCTCTGAGAACACAGGAGGCTCATCATTTCTGCACTTCCCTGTCACAGGCCTGATTTCCCATTTCCTGCAAAGTCTTTTCCTTTTTTCTGTTTTTGGATGGTACTGGTGGTTGAACCTAAAGCTTCACACGTGCTAGGCAAGTACTCTACCACTGATCTATTTAGTTTTGAGAGAGAAATAATAAATGAATGACTGAATGTGCCAGGGCCTCCATCCACTGCAGGTGAACTCCAGACACATGTACCACCTTGTGCATCTGGCTTATGTGGTACCTTAATCACTAAGCCATCTCTCCAGCCCACCTACCCCAGTCCTTTTTAAAATTTTTCATTTTGAGACTCATTAAGCTTACCAAGACAGCCTTGAACTTACTCTGTAGTCTTGGCTGACTTGAACTGGGATCCTCCTGCCTCAGCCTCCTAGGTAGTATGGCTTCAGATCTTCTTCTTGGATTATTTAGGTTTTTCAGAAAATTTCCACCTCCTACATGAAAGATAATGACTCAGATTTTGAAGACTGCTGTGGGAGGGTGACAGGTCTCATCCAGCATGCCTTTGTCTACACAATCAATGCATCTGCTGTTATTGTCTGGAGACCCTCTGCTTCATCTCTCTCCAAAGGAAAATAATAGTCTACACTGTTTGGGGAAGAAGACTTAGGGTTCTTGAAGTAGCTTGAAAAGATTTCAAGCCTTTCTACTTATTTTAATTTACCCCTTTTACCCTCCATTCACAGAAACTAAGAATTGTCACTCTGTACTTTCTTTCAGTCTTTTAGGTAGATTGTTCTACTGCTGACTTGACCTAGTTAAAACAGTTAAAGGTTATTCCTTTGCCAAAGTCCCAGACTTGGATTAAACAGCACCTTTAAAGCATGGCACACTGCCTTACTTAATTGGTTATCTCTAACTTTTTAGTCAGCACTTCTTTTTTTTTTTTTTTTTTTTCCGAGGTAGGCCTGGGGGTGTAGTTCAGAAGTCCAGTGCTTCCTCAGTTCAATCCTTAATACCACAAAAAAAGGAAGGAAAATGTGTATATTTCAGTAAGCTTTTATAGCCATGCTGTAATTGAATTAAGGGTTTTCATTAGACTTATTTATTTTTATTTATTTATTTATTTATTTGAGAGTGGGAAGAGGCAGAGTGTCAGAGAGAGAGAGAGAGAAAACGACGCACCAGGGCTTCCAGCCACTGCAAACAAATTCCAGATGCATGTGCCCCCTTGTGCATCTGGCTTACGTGGGTCCTGGGGAATCAAACCGAGGTCCTTTGGCTTTGCAGGCAAGTGCCTTAACCGCTAAGCCATCTCTCCAACCCTAGACTTGTTTACATATTAAAAAACCTGGGGAGCTGGGTGTGGTGGCACAAACCTTTAATCCCAGCACTTGGGAGGCAGAGCTTAGGAGGATCACCAAGAGTTCAAGGCCACCCTGAGACTACATAGAGAATACTAGGTCAGGCTGGACCAGAATGAGACCCTACCTCGAAAAACAAACAAACAAAAATTACCTCAGGCTGGAGGAATTGCTTAGTGGTTAAGGCGCTTGCCTGCAAAGCCAAAAGACCCAGGTTCGATTCCCTAGGACCCACGTTAGCCAGATGCACAAGGGGTCACATGCATCTGAAGTTTGTTAGTAGTAGCTAGAGGTCCTGGAATGCCCAGTTTCTCTCTCTCTCTCTCTCTCTCTCTCTCTGCCTATGTTTTCTCTCTCAAATAATAAAGAAAAATAAAATTTTTTTAAAAAATGCTTAAAAGCTTTTTTTGTTGCCGGGCGTGGTGGTGCACACCTTTAATTCCAGCACTTGGGAGGCAGAGGTAGGAAGATCTCTGTGAGTTCGAGGCAACCCTGAGACTACATAATGAATTTTAGGTCTGCCTGGGCTAGAAAGCTAGACCTTACCTCAAAGAAAAAACAAACAGGGCTGGAGAGATGGCTTAGCGGTTAAGCCCTTGCCTGTGAAGCCTAAGGACCCCCGTTCGAGGCTCAATTCCCCAGGACCCACGTTAGCCAGATGCACAAGGGGGCGCACGCGTCTGGAGTTCGTTTGCAGTGGCTGGAGGCCCTGGCGCGCCCATTCTCTCTCTCTCTTTCTCTCTCTGTCTTTCTCTCTCTGTCTGTTGCTCTCAAATAAATAAGTAAATAAAAATAAACAAAAAAATTTAAAAAAAAGAAAAGTGAGTGCTGGTTTAAAAACAAACAAACAAACAAACAAAAAGAAAAGCTCTTTTTGTTGCCTCTACCAAAATTAAGTATTCAGTCCAGAGCACCTTGAGTAGAACAGAAGTTTGAATCTTCTCTTTCTTATCTTTTTGCATCACAGAGATGTTATCAAGTGGCTGGTCAAAGCAGTAACTGAAAATGGATTAACTCCATCCCCAAATGGGAATCAGACCTCTTCTGGACCAGGAATCTTGAAAACCTGCAGCAACCAACTTTCTTCCCAGCCTACCCTGACCAAGAGCACCAATCAGCTGTAAGGAGCAAGCAAAGTTGTCTACCCAGGGCTGTTCTGTTAGGACTAAGAATTTTAGAGTGGAAGTCTAGTCCTGAAGAGTGGCTTCTCAAAAATTATTAAGCTGTTGTAATATAGACTGATTCTTGTTAAAGACTTAGTTTAGGGTTGAATAAGCACTGGGTTTGATCTCCAATACTGAAAGAAAAAAAAAAATACCAAAAATAAATAAATAAATACCAGCACACAAAGGGTGAAATGATGAAATCCAATTATAGAACAAATACAAATAAACAATAAAGGATTATTGTTACTCATCACTGGAGCTGTCCCTACACAGATGCATGGTGGGGAGGTGAGACATTTAGCACAGAGCCCTATGTTTCACTTCCCGATTCCTGTGGGGAAAATAGCAACTTCAACTTGCAGGTTCAAAAAGATACCCTAAGAATTGTTAAAGCCAGGGCAGGTCCTGTCACCTCAGATGACACTGGAAATGTTCAGCATTTCTTTTATGGAATTGAGAGTGGACTTGGCATTTTCTGAGAATTGTCAGGATTTTAGAGGTTAGGGTTGCCCTTACACAAATAACCTAGGCTTTCATGCCAAGCATATTAGTCAAAGCTTGAACATTTTAAATTTATTTATTTATTTATTTGAAGTGGGGAGAGAGAATGGGCATGCCAGGGCCTCTAGCCTCTGCAAACGAACTCCAGATGCATGTGCCACCTTCTGCATCTGGCTTATATGGGTCCTTAGGCTTTGCAGGCAGGCACCTTAACTGCTAAGCCATCTCTCCAGCCCATATTTTAACATTTATAGTGCTGCATTATATTTTGATCAATTTGATTTTCATATTAGGCTGATGGGCTTCAACTAATTTAGGAGACAGTCTTGTCCCTAATAGGGAACTGTTTTAGAACAGTGATTTGTTTTGACATTGGAGAAGACTAAAGTGGGGTTATCAGGCTGAGAGTAAAATTAAGTGATAGAGTGCTCACCTAGCAAGCATAGGCTATAGAATCAATACCCTGCAAAAAAGGGGGGACTGGGGAGATGGCTCAGCAGTTTAAAGTGCTTGTTCACAAAGCCTGCCATCCCAGGTTCAATTCTACAGCCACCCACATAGTCAGATGGGTATTCTCTTACAGCACGAAGAGACCCTTATGCATGTGTGGACACACATGTGCACACACATAATTATTTAAAACTGTCATAAGAAAAAAAAAGAAAAGGCTGGTAGCAAGTCAGGCTTATCCTTCTGAAGGGCTGCCTAGATTCCCAATACTACCATATCAGGCTTTCTTGATGGGAGAGAAGGTCAGGTTTCATGGTGGAAATTCTAACACTAATCTTAATAGGAAATTGCCGCATTGTAAAGGAACTAGTAACAGGAGAAATAGACATATTTTCTCCTATATCAAAAGATTCAGCTGGGCGTAGTGGTGCATGCCTTTAACCCCAGCACTGTGACTTTGTGGCCAGCCTGGGACTACAGAGTGACTTCCAGGACAGCCTGGACTAGAATGAGACCCTACCTTGGAAGAACGAGGGAAAAAAAAAATCAATGCATTTAGTAACTTTAGACCTGTTTCTTAATTTGCAGAATAAGGAAGTTACAAAGTAGATGGTATTTAGAGTTCTTTAGGCTGTTAAGATTGTGTGGTTCTACTTTTTAATTTAAATTAATTTTTAACTTAATTTAAAGGCAGCTTTTAGCAGGGTTGGAGAGAGAGCTTAGCTGGTAAAGTGCTTGCCTTGCAAGTATAAGGACCTGAGTTTAATCCTCAGTGCCCACATCAAAGCAGCTTGTTTATGCACCCCAATCCCAGGTTCTGAAAGGGTATGAAAGCGGTATGATGGCAGAGGGGGTTCAGGTGGGTGACCTTGCTCTATGACACTCGCTTACCTACTGTGTACTTTATACCATCTTCCAGTGGCCTCTTTTCTTGGCATGCACTGGTTATGACCTTTCCTTCAGCCACAGGTGACCTCTTGCCAGTCTTCCCACTCACTTGTGTCCTGTGTTCTGGATCCAGGGTTGTGTGTCAGCTTCAGAGGATGTTGTCCATAGCCGTGGAGGTGGACCGCACTCCCACCTGCAGCTCCAATAAAATAGCTGAGATGATGTTTGGGTTCGTGCTAGACATTCCTGAGAGGAGTCAGAGGTGAGTCTAGTTTTCTTTTTGGCCTGTTTGTTTTCCCCACTAAAAAGAGAATTGGGAAATTATTTTTTTTCTTAAATTAACTTTTCTATTTATCTGGCTTGCTGAAACAATAGACTTTCAAAAGCAAAACCTCAAACTGCAATTAAAAAAGAAAAAGGGTACGGGGAATAGTTTATGTCTCTGACTACTTGAAATAAAGAGGGTTCCAACTAATTACTATTTACAATAAAAGCATTATTTCTTGGGAAGAACCAGGTTACTCTACCTAAATGATGAAGCCTACAGCCAAACGTAGTGATGCACGTCTTTAATCCCAGCTCTCAGGAGGCAGAGGCTGAAGGATTGATGAGTTCAAGGCTACCCTAAGATTACATAGAAAATTCCAGTTCAGCCTAGGCTAGAGCAAGACCCTACTTAAAAAAAAAAAGAAAAAAGAAAAAGATGGGTTCGCTGGGGCCTGGTCCCCACAGCCATGGCGAGTCAGTCACAGGGTATCCAGCAGCTGCTGCAGGCCGAGAAACGGGTGGCCAAGAAGGTGTCTGAGGCCTGCAAGCAAAAGAATCGAAGGCTGAAGCAGGCCAAAGAAGAAGCCCAGGCTGAGATTGAACAGTACCGACTGCAGAGGGAAAGAGTTCAAGGCCAAGGAAACTGCGGCACTGGGGTGGAGAAGGAGACCCAGGAGAAGACAGCCGTCTTCCAGACCTACTTCCAGCAGAACAGGGATAAAGTCCAGGATAACCTCTTGGCCATAGTGTGTGACATCCGGCCAGAAATTCATGAAAACTAAACATAAACTAAACATAACTTACTAAACATAAACATAAATGGATAGGAGAAGAGGGAAGTGCCTATTCCATGGGCTAGCACTGAAGACGCCCTCACGGAGTGGCAGCTTCACAAAGCAGGGTTCTTATGAAAGGCATTACATTATTCTTCTTTGCTGTAGTACATCGCTTCACTCTTTGTAGAGTAGCAAAATCTAGCTCTTTGTATAGACTTACTACTTATCCAAAGAATTCATCTTATCACCTGTGGGTCTTAGAAATTTAATGAACATATGTTGTCTGTTTCCTTGTGTGTTTTTGCTTAGGCAACATGTGTCAGTGCTGACTTTTTCTTTCTTAGTCTAGTAGGAAAAAAATCAATTCTTTGAAGAAAGAAAGGGATTAAATTTTCCCTCACACTTTCTTAAAGGTCAGGGGCTTTATCTATAAAAAAGTAGCAAATAGTCAATTGTAACTTGTATGAAGCAGCAGCCAGCCTTCAAGTAATCTATTCTAGCTAAAGGTTAAAGCAGTAAATAGTAATATACTTGTTTGGGCCACTGCTAATCTTACTCAAAATTGCTAGATAGTAGGACTCAAGAACTTGTTACATATTACTTGGTATACTGGTAATCATTTAAAAGCAAAGACTTTGTCATGCAAAAGGAAAAAAGAAAAAGATATGTGAGAGTGTATTTTTTTATATTTTTTTTTTATGAGAGAGTGAGTGAGAGCAAGAGAGAGAGAGAATTGGCACACCAAGGCAACCACTGCAGTTGAACTCCAGATTTGTGCACATAGATGACCTTGCACACTTGCATCGCCTTGTGTGTCTGGCTTATGTGGGACCTGGAGAGTCGAACATGGGTCCTTAGGCTTCTCAGGCAAGTGCCGCTAAGCCATCTCTCCATTCTGTGAGGGTATATTTTAATATAGTTCATATACACATAATGTGTGTTCACACGTCTGTTTCATATCTCTGCGCACTGAAACAGCATAGAAACATGACAACTTAGTTGCAGTGAGCACACTTCCTATGCGAATCTTTGTTTCTGAATGCCAATTTATACTGAAGGGAGCCAGAGCTCCTTAAATGGGTAGCTGAGAGCAGAACTGATGAAGGGGAAGTGCCCAGATGAATCTGAAATATCTGGTGTCAGAAAGTAAGGATACGTGTAAAAAATATTCACGATATTCAAAGACAAATGAGTCAGCTTCAACTGACTAAACCTGGGTTGACCTGATTCTATAATGGCATTGGCAGTGAAAGATTGTAATCTGTTATTTAAAATAGGAACCCACCGGGCATGGTGGCACATGCCTTTGATCCCAGCACATCGGAGGCAGAGGTAGGGGGATTTCCATGAGTTCAAGGCCAGCCTGGAACCCATAATTGTTTGTTTGGTTGGTTTTGTTTTTTGTTTTTCGAGGTAGAGTCTCGCTGTAGCCCAGGCTGACCTGGAATTTGCTATGTAGTCTCAGGGTGGCCTCGAACTATGGCAGTACCCCTACTTCTGCCTCTGAGTGCTAGGATTAAAGGCATGTGCCATCACAACCAGCAGAAACCATACTTCAAATACTGATAGGAAGGAAGAAAGAGAAGGGATCCTTCTCATAATGAAAAGCAAACTAGAAATGTAGTAGGAAAACAATGGTGTTTGGCTGCCATACTAATAGAATTAAGCCAGTGGTGGTATGATAATACTTAATTCAAGTATGAATGGATACTAAGATGGTGAAATTTATAGAATAACCAGACATTTTCAAACTGGGTTTGATGATGCACCTGTAATCCCAGTACTGGAGTGGCTGAGGCAGGAGGATTGCAAGTTTAAAGCCAGTCTGGGCCACAGAACAAGACTCTGTCTCAAAAAACAAACAGCTGGAGAGATGGCTCCACAGTTAAAGGTACTTACTTGCAAATCCTGACAACCTGGGTTCTGTTTCCCAGCTAAAGCCAGATGCACAAAGTGCATATGAAGTTCATTTGCAGTGGCAAGAGACCCTGGCATTCCCATTCTCCTTCTCTGTCTCTATTTCCCTCTTCTTGCAAATCAATAATAAAAATATAAAATCTAGCCAGGCATGGTGGCACATGCCTTTAGTCCTAGCTCTTGGGAGGTAGAGGTAGAAGGATCACCATGAAATCGAGGCCACCCTGAGACTACATAGTGAATTCCAGTTCAGCCTGGGCTAGAGTGAAACCCTACTTCGAAAATTATCTATCTATCTATCTATCTATCTATCTATCTATCTATCTATACACACACACATACATACACACATTATTTTCATACTTAAAAAGTATATGTTGGGGGCTGGAGAGCTGGCTTTGTGGTTAAAGGTGCTTGGTTGCAAAGCTTGACAACCCAGGTTCGATTTCCCAGTACCCACATAAAGCCACATACACAAAGGTACATGCATCTCGTTTGTTTGCAGTGGCAACAGGCCCTGGTGTGCTCATTCAACTCTTAAATGAGAGACATTCTATGAAGATGACCTTAAATGGCAATTTATCATGAAAAACAAAATAAAATTCAAGAATTGTTTCATATTAAAGGACATTAAATCCAGGTGTAGTAGCACACGCATGGAACCCCAGTCTGAGGCAGAAAGATCACTGCAAATTTGAGGCCATATTGATAGTGACTGGCTTCAAACTCATGATCTGCCTGCTCAGCCTTCCAAGTGTTGGATGTGTACCAGGTAGTCTTTAAATTGTCAAAGACTTTTCCTTCTCTCTGAAAGTTGTTAATTCATAAACAAACTCATTTCTGTCCTATCTACAGGCATTGTAATTTTGTAGGCCTCCATTGTATTCCTTCTTAATTTTTTTTCCAAGGGTAAATGTTAGAACATTCAGGGCAACTTGTAATATCTGTTCTTTGAAACTGAGTTGTGGGGGTCTGGAGAGATAGCTCAGTGGTTAAAAGCACTTGCTTGCAAAGTCTGCCAGCCCAGGTTCAAATCCCTAGTAGATGTGTGCTACCATACCGAGTTTAAAAATATGTTTAAGCCAGGTGTGGTGGTGCATGCCTTTAATCCCAGCACTCGGGAGGCAGAGTTACAAGGATTGCCATGAGTTTGAGGCCACCCTGAGACTACATAGTGAATTCCAGGTCAGCCTGGGCTAGAGTGAGAGACCCTACCTCAAAAAAAAAAAAAAGCCAGGCATGGTGGCGCATGCCTTTAATCCCAGCACTCAGGAGGCAGAGCTAGGAGGATCGCCAAGAGTTCAAGGCCACCCTGAGACTACAGAGTGAATTCCAGGTCAGCCTGAACTAGAGTGAGAACCCTACCTCAAACAAAACAACAACAACAAAAAAGTTAAGATTTAAAATAATACATGTGAGTCTGGAGTGGTGGCACCCTCCTTAAAAAAAAATTGTGTGTGTGTGTGTGTGTGTGTGTGTAAGAAATGTAATTGTGATAGTGAGCTCTTCTCCCTCTTATCTTCATTGTGCAGGGAGATGTTCTTTACCACCATGGAAAGTCACCTTCTGCGCTGCAAGGTGTTAGAGATCATATTCCTCCACAGCTGCGAGACACCCACCCGTCTGCCCTTGTCCCTGGCCCAGGCCCTCTATTTTCTGAACAACTCCACATCACTGCTCAAGTGTCAGGTACATTTTTCCTGCTTCAATGCCAGGCCCTGCACACTTTGGCTTAGTCCTGCTGTCTGAGCCTTATGTAAAAATGACTTGAACATTGTGGCCTAACTTGAACTGGAAAAGGCATTTATCATCATTTCCTTTACTGTCTCCATAGTCAGATAAAACCCAGTGGCAGACTTGGGATGAGCTGGTTGAGCATCTGCAGTTTCTGTTGTCCAGTTATCAACATGTTTTAAGAGGTAAGGAGCCCGTGCTCACCCCAGGGGTTGTGGGAGGTCTCACAATGAACATGATTATGAATGGCAGCTACACAGAGGTATCATATTTGTTCTAGCACTTGCCTATGATCCCAACACTTAAGAAGCTGAGGCAGGAGGATGGACAATTCAAGGCTAGCCTGAACTACATAGTGAAACTCTATCTAAAAAAAAGCAAAAATTTGGGCTGGAGAGATGGCTCAATGGCTAAAAGCATGAGAGCCTGAGAACACTTAGTGTGATTCTTCAGCACCCACGTAAATAGCTAGATGTGACCCTGCACATCTGTAACCCCAGTCCGTGGGAAGCAGAGACCCAAGAATCACTGGGGCTCGCGAAGACAGCAAGTTCTGGAATCAGGCAAAGTCTCTGCCTCAAGGAAACAAGCAGGTGACAATGGAAGAGGCACCCAACGTTCTCCTTGGGCCTCCGTGCATGTACATAGGGTGCCACATCTGCACACACACTGCATCACACCTACCACACACATGTGCACACACAAAAAATCATTGCCTGGATCCTAACTACTCAGACTATCACATTGTAAACATGTGCCAATACAGAACAAGCACAGATGGCAAGATGGGCATGTGTTTCTTACAATAAATACCTAAAGCTTATGAAAGTAGCTCTTCAGAGTTGCTCAAATCCCAGGCAAAGCCAGGAACCAGGTCCTGGGATGGCAGGACAGTGCAATAACTGTTTCTGGTGAGCCAAGGATTATTTATTAGGAAAACTGAAGAGCTGGTAAACTACTAAATATAAGTGGAAAATAATTTTTAGATATTTATTTACTTGAGAGAAAAAGAGGCAGAGAGAGAAATAGTGGGTGCACCAGGGCCTCTAGCCATTGCAAATGGATTCCAGATGCATGTACCACCTTGTGCATCTGGCTTACATCGGTACTAGGGAATTGAACCTGGGTTCTTAGGTTTCTCAAGCAAACGCCTTAACAGTTAAACCATCTCTCCAGCCCAGAAAAGTAATTTTTGACATACGATCTCTGTTTTGTAGCTCAGGATGGTCTGGAACACACAGTATAGCTCAGGCTGGCTTTGAACTCAAGACCTTCCTGCCTCAACCTCCTGAGTGCTAGGGTTACAGGCAGACACCACCATGCCTAGGAAAAAATAGTAACTTGTCCAGGCATGGTGGCACACGCCTTTAATCCCAGCACTAGGGAGGCAGAGGTAGGAGGATCGCTGTGAGTTCGAGGCCACCCTGAGACGACATAGTGAATTCCAGGTCAGCCTGGGCTAGAGTGAGACCCTACCTCGAAAAACAAACAACAAAAAAATAGTAACTTAACAGGGGAGAATCCTGGCATTTCTTATAGACATGTTAGACTGAGAAGGACACAGCATCACATATGTAATGTTCTTGCTAAAAATCTATGACCTGCATCTAATTACAGGAAGCATCAAACAAACCCAGCTGGAATGACAACTTACAGATAACTGACTTTTTTTGGGACTATGTCTCTGTTTAGATGTAGTAAGGTCTTAAAACCGAACACTGAGATCCTGTTCCAGACTAAAAGGAGACCAGAGCACATGGATACTAGGTGCAAAACATGATCCAGGCTGGTCCTAAATCTGAGTAAAGAAAATATTGGAGGGTTAGGTGTCAGTAGTAGAGGGCTTGACTAGCATGAGCAAGGCTATGGGTTCTGTCCCCAGCACTATAATAATATAAAGGGCACTGTTGAAAC
Organism: Dipus sagitta; assembly: GCA_036346955.1. Lineage (NCBI taxonomy): Eukaryota > Metazoa > Chordata > Mammalia > Rodentia > Dipodidae > Dipus > Dipus sagitta. The sequence goes on along the minus strand of CM070777.1, from coordinate 40,883,899 downwards.
CGTGGTGAAATTTGTTTATTTTAATAATTATACCAGATTATGATACTAAGTGTCCTTGATCTTAGGGTATCCATAAATGAATCCATAATGAAGTATTGAGCATGGTGTCTGTAAATTATCCTCCAACAGTAAGGGGAAAGTGTACATAGAAAGTTTGCATGCCTGCCCATGAGCATGTTGACGTTGATTTTAGCTCAGTAATATGCACAGAAGGTAAGAGAGCACTTAGACTTTCTCGGGCCTGGCATGACAAAGCTGGTGCAGGGGCTTTTTAAAAAAAAAAATTAAGCCGGGCGTGGTGGCGCACGCCTTTAATCCCAGCACTCGGGAGGCAGAGGTAGGAGGATCGCCGAAGAGTTCGAGGCCACCCTGAGACTACAGAGTGAGTTCCAGGTCAGCCTGAGCTAGAGTGAGACCCTACCTCGAAAAACAAAAAAAAAAAAAAAAAAAAAAAAAAAAAAAATTAAGACCCTGCATTTAAACAGAAAGTCTGGGTTTAGTTCCCAACTCCACCTTTTACCTGTGTATCAGATTGTTAACTTTATCTTGCTAGACCTTCAGGGTTTGTTTTTTTTGTGACTATGTCTCACTCTGTACCCCAGGCTGGCCTTGGACTCCTGACAGTCCTCCTGTCCTAGCCTCCCAAGTGCCAGGATTACAAGCTTGAACTACTATGCCCAGCTTCTAGGCCTTGGTTTCTTTCTTCTCTAGAATGCGGCTGAGGCTGATAATAGTAACTTGCAAGAATTAATTATTCTTTTGTTGTTGTTTTATTTTTTTTGTTTGAGGTAGTTTCTCACTCTAGGCCAGGCTGACCTGGAATTCATCCTGTAGTCTCAGACAGACCTTGAACTCATGGTAATCCTCCTACTTTTGCCTCCCAAATGCTGGGATCAAAGGTGTGTGCCACCACACTTGGTGATTATTCTTGAATATATGAAAAAATAGTATTGTCCAATCATTGTGTGCTTAATTTTTGTCTGCCTATTTGCCTAGCTATGAGAAGACTACAAGGGTCTTCTCTATTTTAGAATATTATAACTGAAATGTGGGGTAAGGGGTTGGGTGGTGCCAGAAGCTGAACCCAGGCCTCAACACATGCTAGGTAAGCACTTTACCACTGAACTACACCCCTAGTCTAGCCCTTATGACTAAAACTTGAAGGCCACAATGTAGTTTTGTGGTTTCTGCAGGTTTTTTGGATCCTCAAAGGGACATGTTCTTAGAATAAAGCCCTAAAGGCACATTCTCTGGGTGTTCAGCCTCATTGAAGTTTGTGTAACTATTTCATTTGGAAATCTCACAGAAAGTTTAATATTAAAGCAGCTTTGTTGAAAGTTCAACATTAACACTTGCTAAGTTACTTTTGTACTAACCTGGGAAGTCTGTCCTGAACCTCCACCTCGAAAATGTTTCTGTAAAGGACAGAGCAGCCATCCTGGACCAGAATTCTCTAAGAGAATAAACCACCTCTCTCCACTTTGACACTGTGGAACTCAAGTGTGGGACTCAGCAAAATTAGAAATGACTAATCTGTCATGGCATCTTCCCGATGCTTGTAAATAGTCTAGCCCTATTTTGAATACCATTCGGCTGGACAGGGTTGACAAGGTGGCCCATAAAAGTCAGGGTCATCCCAAAGAGATACACACAGCCATTCTGTAGAGCCCCAGCTGCCACTGAGGGGAGAAAAGATGAAGCAAGGAGGATCACTTCAGTTTCTCTATTTATCCAGGCATAGATAGTTCCTAACCCTTCTCCACAAAGACTCACTGGGAAATGCTAAGTGAGTAAGACCAACATGGCTCCTGTCCTCACGGCTTACTGGCCAGTGGGAATGTCCGCCCCAAACAAGTCATCACACAAGTAACAGTAAAACATAAAGTCAGTGCTATGAAGGAAGTATGAGTACATGTAACACAGTGACCTCACCTTGTTTCAGTGGGACCTGGAGAGGAGAGGCCTTCAGAACAAGTGACACTCAGCTGACAAGGATGCCAAAATCTGCTGTGCTTAAATCCTTTCTGTGAAATGGCAGAGCATTTGCGTATCACCTGCAAACCTCCTCCCAGATTCTTCAATTCATTTCTAGATTTGTTTTTGTTTTGTTTTGTTGTTTTTCAAGGTAAGGTCTCGCTCTAGCCAAGGCTAACCTAGAATTTACTATGTAGTCTCAGGCTGGCCTCCAGCTCACAGCTATCTTCCTACCTCAGCGTCCTGAGTATTGGGATTAAAGGTGTGCATCTCTACACCTGGCATCATTTCTATATTCTTAAAATACCAAATACATTGTTCATGCCACATAAGTAGTTATATTGCTTGTTTAGGGAACACAGACAAGAAAGAAATTCTTCATGTTCAGTATAAGCACAATCTTTTTTGTTTGTTTGTTTTTTGAGGTAAGGTCTCACTCTAGCCAAGGCTGGCCTGAAATTCACTTTGTAGTATCAAGATGTTCTTGAACTCATAGCAGTCCTCCTACCTGTGCTTCTCAAGTGCTAGGATTAAAGGAGTGCACCACTATGCCCAGCTACAATCTTTTTTGTGAATTTATTAATATTTTAATTATTTGGGCTGGAGAGATAGCTTAGCTGTTAAGGCATTTGTCTGCAAGACCAAAGAACCCAGGTTCTATTCTCCAGGACCTACGTAAGCCAGATGCAGAAGGTGGTGCATGCATCTGAAGTTCAATTTCAGTGGCTAAAGGCCCTAGCATACCCATTTTCTCTCTCTCTCTCTCTCTCTCTCTCTCTCTTTCTATTGCTCTCTCTCTCAAATAAATAAAATGAAATAATAAAAATTGTAAAAAGACATTTTTAATATTTTATTTATTTATCATTTATTAGAGCAACAGGCAGACAGACAGATAATGGGCATACCAGGGCTTCTAGCCACTGCAAAGGAACTCCAGATGCATGTGCCACTTAGTGCATCTGGCTTTACATGGGTACTGGGAAATCAAACCCAGGTCCTTAGACTTTGCAGGCAAGCACCTTAACTGCTGAGTAATCTCTCCAGTCCCCTTGTGAATATTTTATTCTTTTTAAAAATCTTTTAAAATATCTTTTTAAAAATGTTTTTATTTATGTATTGTGTGTGTGCAGATGCTCCTAGGGCTTCTTGCTTTTGCAGAGAACACCAGATGCTTGTGCCACTTTGTGCATCTGGTTTACATAGGTAGGTGGCTGAGAAATTGAACCCAGCAAGTGCCTTTAATAACTGAGTCATATTCCAAGCCCCACAATATACTTCTATTTTTATGGTTTTTATTTTATTTATTAGCAAAGAGACAGAGAGAGAGTGAGAATGGGCATGTTAGGGTCTCTAGCCACTGCAGATGAACTCCAGTTACATGTACCACTTTGTATATCTGTCTTTACATGGGTAGTGGTGAACCAAACTCTGGTCATTAGTCTTTATAGGCACACGCCTTAACTGCTAAGCCATTTCTCCAGCCCCTCCTCCCCGCCCCACCTTCTTTATTTGCAAGCACAGAGAGAGCTAACAGACAGACTATAAGACACCAGGGCTTCTTGCTACTGCAAACAAACTCCAGACTCATGTACCACTTTCTGCATCTGACTTTATGTGAGCACTAGGGAATTGAACCTGGGCTATCAGGCTTTGCAAGTAAGTGCCTTTAATTGCTGAGCCACCTTCCCAGCCCCAGAATACATTTTTCTTAGTATGAAAACTTTTTGAACGTCACAGTGAACCAGGAATACTCATTGGAAATGGGGTTCCCACAGTAACCCACATGGCCTCTTTACGTGCTTCCCAATATCTAGACAGCAGACCTTACCTCCTAAAATTTGACTTCACCATTTTGGCTTCTTCCTATTGCAGAGCACCTACGGAGTTCAGTGATTGATCGAAAAGACTTAATCATCAAAAGGACTAAGCCCAAGCCCCAGCAGGGAGACGACATCACTGTGGTGGACGTGGAGAAGCAGATTCAGGCCTTCCACCGCCGCCTGACTCAGATGCTGGGCGAGCCTCTGGTGCCCCAGCTCCGAGACAAAGTGCACTTGTTAAAGCTGCTGCTCTTCTATGCTGCTGACTTGAACCCCGACTCAGAGTCCACCCTAAAGCACTGAAGGAGCCCAAGCGAGAGACCTCCGAGCACCAAGAATACCTGTCTCCAGTACTTAGGAGCTCTGAAGTATGGACAGTAGTTAACATAAATCATAGGACCAAACCTATAAATTTATCTGTAGGTTATAATAACTTTCTAACTCTTTAGCATATATCTTTTTTGATAAACCCTATCCCAGCCTGTTCAAATATGGCTTCAACATACAAGGTGTATATATTTTAATAAATTATTTATCTACTTTTTCTGTAATAGGCAATACCATATGGATTGTATATTTAACATTTCCATTCATGTGACAGAAGCCTCTGCTGAACAAGCTGTGCATCACTGATGTGTTATTCAGGTACTGCTGGATGGCCTCTTTCTGGAATAGAATACAGACATTCTATATTAGACTTTTCATATTGCCTATGAATCTGACTTTGTGGCCAATTTATGTAACAAGGCAGAGCAAAGAAACAAAAGGATAGTGTGTTATAAACATTTCATGTTAAAGATGTAATAAAAAGGCAATGGTTTTTCAAAATATCAAGTTTACCATGCTAACTTCCATGATTGTGGGCAGGCAGAATGATTTTGTTGTTGTTTTGGTGGGGTTTTTGTTAGCTTTGGTTTTTCGAGGTAGGGTCTCACTGTAGCCCACGCTGACTTGGAATTCATTCACTATTCTCAGGGTGGCCTTGAACTCACAGCAATCCTCCTACCTCTGCCCCCCAAGTGCTGGGATTAAAGGCATGCGCCACCACGCCCAGCTTGTATTTTTTAATATATTTTATTACTTATTTATTTGAGGGGGGGAAAGGAAGATAGAGAGAATGGGCATGCCAGGGCCTCCAGCCACTGCAAACAAACTCCAGACACATGCACCCCTGGCTTATGTAGGTCCTGGGGAGTTGAACTGGGGTCCATAGGCTTCTCAGGCAAATGCCTAAACCACTAAGCCATTTCCTCAGCCCTGGTTTGTTTTTTTAATACAACTTTATTTCCAATAGCCAAAACCTAGAAACAACCAAGATGTTTTTCACTGGGTAAATGATTAAACAAACTTTGGTACAGTTGTGTAATGGAAAACCACTAGGCAATAAAAAAAGGAGCAGACTACTGAGACATAGCTACCACCTGGATGACTCTCTAGGGAATCATGTGGCACAAAGAAAAGAAAGCCATTGGGCTGGAGAGATTACTTAGTGGTTAAGGTGCTTATCTGCAAAGCCCAAGGACCCAGGTTGAATTCCCCAGTACCCACGTAAGCCAGATGCACAAGGTGACACATGCATCTGGAGTTCATTTGCAGGGGCTGGAAGCCCTAACATGCCCATTCATTCATTCATTCCCTCTCTCTCTCTCTCTCTCTCTCTCTCTGTCTCTCTCTCTTTCTCTCACAAATGAGTAAATAAATAAAAGAAAAAAAGCTGAGCTGGGTGTGGTAGCACACACCTTTAGTCCTAACACACAGGAGGCTGAGCTAGGAAGACTGCTATGAGTTTGAGGCCAGGCTGGGGCTACAGAGTTCCACGTCAGCCTGGTCTAGATTGAGACCCTGCCTTGAAAACAAAAGAAAAGAAGGGCTGGAGGGATGATGGCTTGGTGGTTAAGGTGCTTGCCTGCAAAGCCAAAGGACTCAGGTTCTATTCCCCAGGACCCATGTTAGCCAGATGCACAAGGGGGCTCACACATCTGGAGTTCATTTGCAATGGCTGGAGGCCCTGGCGCACCCATTCTCCCTCTTTCTCTGTAAAATAAATAAATAAAGTATTAAAAAAGAAAAGAAAAAGAAAAAAATCCAACCCCAAAGGATCACATGATTGCTTGAAGAATCAGACAAATGTAAAACACATTAGTGGTTGGCAGGGTCCTAAGAGGAAATATATCAGAGAAATGGGTGGAACTGCAGGAAAACATTATGGGTGCTCCCCGTGGAAATGGAAAGATGTTGTACCTTATTCACAGTACAGATATCAGTAGCTTGGTCCTGATACCATACTATAGTTTTGCAAATGTTATCATTGGGGAAAACTCAAGTGATCCCTGTATTATTTCTTACAATTAAATGTGATTTTTTTTTTTTTTTTTTTTTTTTTTTTTGAGGTAGGCTCTTGCTCCAGTCCAGGCTGACCTGGAATTCACTATGTAGTCTCAGGGTGGCCTTGAACTCACAGTGATCCTCCTACCTCTGCCTCCCGAGTGCTAGGATTAAAGGCGTGTGAATGATTGATTTATTTACTTACCAGGGCCTCCAGGAACTGCAAACGAACTTAGATGCATGTGCCACTTTGTGCATCTGGCTTTCTGTGGGTATTGGATATAGTGGTTTAATTCAGGTGTTGCCCATAGACTTAAGTGTTCTGAATGCCAGGTCCCCAGCTGATGGCAATTTGGGAATTGAATCCTCCTGGAGGCAGTGTATTGTTGGGGGCAGATTTATGGGTGTTATAGCCAGCTTCCTCTTGCCAGTGTTTTGCGCACACTCCTGTTGTGTTGTCCATCTGATGTTGGCCAGAAGCTGATATCCACCCTCTGCTCATGCCATCGTTTTTCCCTGCCATCATGGAGCTTCCCCTTGAGTCTGTAAGCCTAAATAAACCCTTTTTTCATGTATTGTGTGTGTGCAGATGCTCCTAGGGCTTCTTGCTTTTGCAGAGAACACCAGATGCTTGTGCCACTTTGTGCATCTGGTTTACATAGGTAGGTGGCTGAGAAATTGAACCCAGCAAGTGCCTTTAATAACTGAGTCATATTCCAAGCCCCACAATATACTTCTATTTTTATGGTTTTTATTTTATTTATTAGCAAAGAGACAGAGAGAGAGTGAGAATGGGCATGTTAGGGTCTCTAGCCACTGCAGATGAACTCCAGTTACATGTACCACTTTGTATATCTGTCTTTACATGGGTAGTGGTGAACCAAACTCTGGTCATTAGTCTTTATAGGCACACGCCTTAACTGCTAAGCCATTTCTCCAGCCCCTCCTCCCCGCCCCACCTTCTTTATTTGCAAGCACAGAGAGAGCTAACAGACAGACTATAAGACACCAGGGCTTCTTGCTACTGCAAACAAACTCCAGACTCATGTACCACTTTCTGCATCTGACTTTATGTGAGCACTAGGGAATTGAACCTGGGCTATCAGGCTTTGCAAGTAAGTGCCTTTAATTGCTGAGCCACCTTCCCAGCCCCAGAATACATTTTTCTTAGTATGAAAACTTTTTGAACGTCACAGTGAACAGGAATACTCATTGGAAATGGGGTTCCCACAGTAACCCACATGGCCTCTTTACGTGCTTCCAATATCTAGACAGCAGACCTTACCTCCTAAAATTTGACTTCACCATTTTGGCTTCTTCCTATTGCAGAGCACCTACGGAGTTCAGTGATTGATCGAAAAGACTTAATCATCAAAAGGACTAAGCCCAAGCCCCAGCAGGGAGACGACATCACTGTGGTGGACGTGGAGAAGCAGATTCAGGCCTTCCACCGCCGCCTGACTCAGATGCTGGGCGAGCCTCTGGTGCCCCAGCTCCGAGACAAAGTGCACTTGTTAAAGCTGCTGCTCTTCTATGCTGCTGACTTGAACCCCGACTCAGAGTCCACCCTAAAGCACTGAAGGAGCCCAAGCGAGAGACCTCCGAGCACCAAGAATACCTGTCTCCAGTACTTAGGAGCTCTGAAGTATGGACAGTAGTTAACATAAATCATAGGACCAAACCTATAAATTTATCTGTAGGTTATAATAACTTTCTAACTCTTTAGCATATATCTTTTTTGATAAACCCTATCCCAGCCTGTTCAAATATGGCTTCAACATACAAGGTGTATATATTTTAATAAATTATTTATCTACTTTTTCTGTAATAGGCAATACCATATGGATTGTATATTTAACATTTCCATTCATGTGACAGAAGCCTCTGCTGAACAAGCTGTGCATCACTGATGTGTTATTCAGGTACTGCTGGATGGCCTCTTTCTGGAATAGAATACAGACATTCTATATTAGACTTTTCATATTGCCTATGAATCTGACTTTGTGGCCAATTTATGTAACAAGGCAGAGCAAAGAAAACAAAAGGATAGTGTGTTATAAACATTTCATGTTAAAGATGTAATAAAAAGGCAATGGTTTTTTCAAAATATCAAGTTTACCATGCTAACTTCCATGATTGTGGGCAGGCAGAATGATTTTGTTGTTGTTTTGGTGGGGTTTTTGTTAGCTTTGGTTTTTCGAGGTAGGGTCTCACTGTAGCCCACGCTGACTTGGAATTCATTCACTATTCTCAGGGTGGCCTTGAACTCACAGCAATCCTCCTACCTCTGCCCCCAAGTGCTGGGATTAAAGGCATGCGCCACCACGCCCAGCTTGTATTTTTTAATATATTTTATTACTTATTTATTTGAGGGGGGGAAAGGAAGATAGAGAGAATGGGCATGCCAGGGCCTCCAGCCACTGCAAACAAACTCCAGACACATGCACCCCTGGCTTATGTAGGTCCTGGGGAGTTGAACTGGGGTCCATAGGCTTCTCAGGCAAATGCCTAAACCACTAAGCCATTTCCTCAGCCCTGGTTTGTTTTTTTTTAATACAACTTTATTTCCAATAGCCAAAACCTAGAAACAACCAAGATGTTTTTCACTGGGTAAATGATTAAACAAACTTTGGTACAGTTGTGTAATGGAAAACCACTAGGCAATAAAAAAGGAGCAGACCTACTGAGACATAGCTACCACCTGGATGACTCTCTAGGGAATCATGTGGCACAAAGAAAAGAAAGCCATTGGGCTGGAGAGATTACTTAGTGGTTAAGGTGCTTATCTGCAAAGCCAAGGACCCAGGTTGAATTCCCCAGTACCCACGTAAGCCAGATGCACAAGGTGGACACATGCATCTGGAGTTCATTTGCAGGGGCTGGAAGCCCTAACATGCCCATTCATTCATTCATTCCCTCTCTCTCTCTCTCTCTCTCTCTCTCTCTGTCTCTCTCTCTTTCTCTCACAAATGAGTAAATAAATAAAAGAAAAAAAGCTGAGCTGGGTGTGGTAGCACACACCTTTAGTCCTAACACACAGGAGGCTGAGCTAGGAAGACTGCTATGAGTTTGAGGCCAGGCTGGGGCTACAGAGTTCCACGTCAGCCTGGTCTAGATTGAGGACCCTGCCTTGAAAACAAAAGAAAAGAAGGGCTGGAGGGATGATGGCTTGGTGGTTAAGGTGCTTGCCTGCAAAGCCAAAGGACTCAGGTTCTATTCCCCAGGACCCATGTTAGCCAGATGCACAAGGGGGCTCACACATCTGGAGTTCATTTGCAATGGCTGGAGGCCCTGGCGCACCCATTCTCCCTCTTTCTCTGTAAAATAAATAAATAAAGTATTAAAAAAGAAAAGAAAAAGAAAAAATCCAACCCCAAAGGATCACATGATTGCTTGAAGAATCAGACAAATGTAAAACACATTAGTGGTTGGCAGGGTCCTAAGAGGAAATATATCAGAGAAATGGGTGGAACTGCAGGAAAACATTATGGGTGCTCCCGTGGAAATGGAAAGATGTTGTACCTTATTCACAGTACAGATATCAGTAGCTTGGTCCTGATACCATACTATAGTTTTGCAAATGTTATCATTGGGGAAAACTCAAGTGATCCCTGTATTATTTCTTACAATTAAATGTGATTTTTTTTTTTTTTTTTTTTTTTTTTTTGAGGTAGGCTCTTGCTCCAGTCCAGGCTGACCTGGAATTCACTATGTAGTCTCAGGGTGGCCTTGAACTCACAGTGATCCTCCTACCTCTGCCTCCCGAGTGCTAGGATTAAAGGCGTGTGAATGATTGATTTATTTACTTGCAAGTAGAGAGAGATAGAAGAACAGAAAGAGAGAGAATGGGCTTACCAGGGCCTCCAGGGATATGGGGACTATTAAGAGTTGGATGAATGCATTGCATTTTACATCATGCATGGTTATCGGACCAGGGTGGAATGTGGTGCTTTGATTCAGGTGTCTCCCATAAACTTAGGTGTTCTAAGTGCTAGGTCCCCAGCTGATGGCAATTTGGAAATTGACTCCTCCTGGAGGTAATGTATTGTTGGGGGCAGGCTTATGGGTATTATAGCCAGCTTCCTCTTGCCAGTGTTTGGCATACTCTACTGCTGTTGTCCACCTTATGTTGGCCAAGGGGTAATGTCCACCCTCTGCTCATGCCATCGTTTCCCCCTGCCATCATGGAGCTTCCCCTCGAGTCTGTGAGCCAAAATAAACCCTTTTTGTCCACAAGCCACTCTTGGTCGAGTGTTTTCTGCCAGCAATGCAAACTTGACTGCAACACTGGGGAATCAAACCCAGGTCGTTAGTCTTTTCAGGCAAGCTCCTTAACTGCCGAGCCATCTCTCCAGCCCTTACTGTGAATTTATTTCAGGCTTCTATTTCTTTAAATATTTTTAATATTTTATTTTTATTTGTTTATTTGACACAGAGAGAGAGAGCAAGAGAGGTTGAGAATGGGCGCGCCAGGGCTGACAGCCACTGCAAACGAAATCCAGATGCATGCACCACCTTCTGCATCTGGCTTACGTGGGTCCTGGGGAATTGAACCTGAGTCCTTTGGTTTTACAGGCAAGCGCCTTAACCACTAAGCCATCCCTCCAGCCCTTTTTATAAAATATTTTTATTTATTAACATGAGCCTTTTCCTTCTTTTTTTTTATTTTTTAAAAATGTAACTTTTATTTATTATTGTTATTATTATTATTATTGGTTTTTCAAGGTAGGCTTTCACTCTACCCCAGGCTGACCTGGAGTTCACTATGGAGTCTCAGGGTGGCCTTGAATTCAAGGTGATCCTCCTACCTCTGCCTCTTGAGTGCTGGGATTAAAGGTGTGCACCACCATGTCCAGCTTTTTACTTTTTTTTAATTAACTTTTTATTGACAAGTTCTATAATTATAGACAATAACCCATGGTAATTCCCTCCCTCCCACCACTTTCCCCTTTGCAACTCCACTATCCCCTCCCCCTCTCAGTCTCAGGCTTCTATTTTAAATGCCTTTTCTTGAGCAAGGAAGAAAAATGGGATCTCACTATGTATCCCTGGGCTGGTTCAAACCTGATATGTAGCTCAGGCTGGTCTTAAATTTGCCTCTGCCTCCCAAGTGCTGGGAGGATTATCATGAGGTAAAATTACTAGCATGAACCACAAATGGAAGAAAAAGAAAATGGTTTTAAAAAAATACTTTATTGGGCTGGAGTTAGCAGTTAAGGCGTTTGCCTACAAAGCCAAAGGATCCCAGTACAATTCCCCAGAACCCATGTAAGCCAGATGCACAAGGGGGTGCATGCATCTGGAGTTTGTTTGCTGGAGGCCCTGGTGAGCCCATTCTCTCCTCCCACCCCCACTCCCTTTGTCTCTCTCAAATAAATAAATAAAATATATTTTTTAAAAAAAGAAATGCAAGCACCTTTAACCACTAAGCCATCTCTCCAGCCCCTTAAAAAAATAATTTGTTGGGCTGGCCATCGTGGCACGCGGCTTTAATCCCAGCACTTGGGAGGCAGAAGTAGGAGGATTAGTTCACCCTGAGTTCAAGACAACCCTGAGATTACATAGTGAATTCCAGGTCAGCCTGAGCTAGAGTGAGACCCTACCTCAAAAATAAAAACAAAAAAAAAAACAATAATAATAATAATTTTTTGGGCTGGAGAGATGGCTTAGCAGTTAAGGCACTTGCCTGCAAAGCCTAAGACATGTTCGAATCTCCAGGTCCCATGTAAGCCACACAGTGATGCAAGCATGCAATGTCGCACATGTGCACGAGATGGCACATATGTCTAGAGTTCGTTCACAGCAGCTAAAGGCCCTGGTGTGCCCATTCTCTCTCTCTCTCTCTCTCTCTCTCTCTCTCTGTTTTACCTCTTTCTCTCTCTCAAAATGATTTATTTTAATTTTTTTGTTTATTTGTATTTATTTATTTGAGAGCTTCAGACAGAGGGAGAAAGAGGCAAAGAGAAGAGGGAATGGGCGCACCAGGGCCTCCAGCCGCTGCAAACGAACTCTTGACTCATGCGCCCCCTTGTGCATCTGGCTAACGTGGGTCCTGGAGAATCAAGCCTCGAACCAGGGTCCTTAGGCTTCACAGGCAAGCGCTTAACCGCTAAGCCATCTCTCCAGCCCTCAAAATAAATTTTTAAAAATTTATTAAAATTCAGGGCTCCGCGTGGACCGGCCTCGAAGGGGACGGAAGTGGCGCGTGGAGGGGTCCTCTCGCGGGCGGTGATGTAGCGGCGTGGGTTGGAGCTGAGGCCAGCCGCCGTCCAGGTCCTGCCGGGCCATCGGGTCCGAGGCTCCGGTGTGGCAGAGGCGCCGCATCGCACACTGCTGAGCCCCAGAGATGAGGCGCCAAGGAGGAGGAAGAGCGGCCCCCGGGCCATGGAAGTGGAGGGTGCTCGCAGCTATTCCCTTGAGCAAGCTCAGGGTTTTTATTCGTTTCCATTTCAACAATGATAGCTGAAGCTGCTAATACGGCCATCAGGATTGAACAGCAGGAACCAGCAGAAGTTCCCACCCCAGCTCCTGTCCAGGAACCAGTACCAAAGGCTCCAAAACGAAGGAAAAGCAAAGCCAGAACAACAGAACCCCAGGCCCCAGTGGACCCCCAAAAACCAGGCCACATCAAAAAAATCTGGCAAGTCTACAAAGTCAAAAGAAAATCAAGAAAAAATTACAGACACATTTAAAGTGAAAAGAAAAGTAGATCGTTTCAATGGTGTTTCCGAAGCTGAACTCTTGACCTCCAATCTAGATATCGTGATTATTGCCATCAAGCCAGGACTAATGGCTGCTTACAAAGGGTATCATTATCCTGGACCTGGAAACCATTTTTGGAAGTGTCTGTTCATGTCTAGACTGAGTGAGGTGCAGCTGAATCATATGGATGACCACACCTTACCTGGAAAGTAGGGTATTGGATTTACCAATATGGTGGAAAGGACGACACCAGGCAGCAAAGATCTTTCCAGTAAGGAATTTCGTGAAGGAGGGCGTATTCTAGTACAGAAATTACAGAAATACCAACCACGAATAGCAGTGTTTAATGGAAAATGTGTTTATGAAATTTTTAGTAAAGAAGTTTTTGGAGTAAAAGTTAAGAACTTGGAATTTGAGCTTCAACCTCATAAGATCCCAGACACACAAACTCTCTGCTATGTCACGCCATCGTCCAGTGCAAGATGTGCTCAGTTTCCCCGAGCGCAGGACAAAGTCCATTACTACATTAAACTGAAGGACTTGAGGGACCAGTTGAAAGGCATTGAACGGAACACAGACGTTCAGGAAATACAATATACATTTGACCTGCAGCTTGCCCAAGAGGATACCAAGAAGATAGCTGTCAAGGAAGAGAACTACCATCCGGGCTAGGAGGCACGATCCGGGCTACCAGGCAGCGTATGGCGGTGCCTACAGCCAGAACCCGTGCAACAGTGCGCCCGGTGGCTTACCTTCAAACGAGCTGCCAGCTGGCAGTGCGGAGTTGAGAGGAGAATCAGCTTTGAGTGACATTCCGAATGTGCAGTGAATGACCCAGTCGTGTACAGACCAGATTCCTACCTTTAATAATGGTGGCGCTCCGGAGCAGGAAGAAGGCAGCCGTGCTTCTCGGCTCTGCCTCGGTGCTGCAGTTTAATGCAGTTACCCAGACATAGACCTCAGTTTACTAACTGAAGTATTATTAGTGCTTTACTCTAGCAGTGTAATAGAGTACAGAACAGTTGTGTGGTAGAATCAACTGTGTGAACCCAAGTAGTTTGGGATGAAAAAGTAGAGGTTTTGTATGTGAATATTTGAATAACCATCATTCCAGAATTTTTGTTTGGTTGGTTGGTTGGTTGGTTGGGGTTTTTTTTGTTGTTGTTGTTGTTGTTGTTGTTTTTCGAGGTAGGGTCTCACTCTAGCCCAGGCTGACCTGGAATTCACTATGGAGTCTCAGGGTGGCCTCGAACTCACCGTAATCCTCCTACCTCTGCCTCCCGAGTGGTGGGATTAAAGGCGTGCGCCACCACGCCCGGCTTCATTCCAGATTTTTATATACTGTATTTCATTTATGAAGAAATCAGTTTTCTTTGGGGAGTTACTTTGATCAGTAATTTTAAAATGTAACAGTCTGAATATTTATAGTTGATTCTTCACTGTGCATAGCAACCCTAGATATGCCATTATCCCTTTCACTGCCTAAGATGGGCATGCTGATCATAACTACCACTGGCACAGAGGCTCATGTGCTGACGTCCTATATGAAGCCAGCCCAGCTAACCCTCACTGGAGTCTGACCAGTCTCCTTCAGTGGCTGAGGGTAAACTCAGGACTCCAGGGTTGGTCACATTCAGACCTCTACTCTCCCAGTGATGAATATGTGTGAGAATTGCTTAGTAGAAACATAAGAGTGTGGCCTTGTAGGGACACAGCTGATGGGGCCACAAGCCCTGCCTTGGTTCTCACTACTATGTGTCAGTCCTCCTGGAGGCAGAAACTGTTCTGCTGAGCTGCTAGGTTCGAGAGAATGCAGTAGACCTTTCACAGTTTGTCACTCATCTGTGTCTTACTCAACAGAGAAGAAACTGAATTTCTCTGTCAGGATTCATCGCCTCTTTGAATTGATCCTCCTTCACTTTGAGGTTGGCATGGAAGGTGATAGGAAATGAACTTTCAGGGAGAGTAACAAGATGCTGCAATCATTTTTAACTGGTGCTCTGTGTACATGAGATGTACTAAAATAATTCAGAATTCCTCTTGGTAGTAAAATTAATAAGCCAATAATTTAACAGATTCTGTGCATCGTTGCTGTTAGTTACTATGGACAAGTGAGCCTCATGAACAGGTTGGTTGGAATCATGTGCCTTTGTGGTTTTCTAATGCATTTCCTGTGGTGTTATAAACAGTCCAGTCTGTTATGTCTGGTGGACATTAAAGCTGGGTATTGAGGAATGCCAAAAAAAATATTAAAATTCATTTACAAGGACAGTGAGAGTCAGCGCACCAGGGCCTCTAGCCACTGTAAATGAACTCCAGATATATGTACCACTTTGTGCATCTGGCTTTACATGGGTACTGGGTAGTCAGACCTGGATCATTAGGCTTTATAGACAAATGCCTTAACCACTCACTGAGCCATCTCTCTAGCCCAAAAAATGCTTTTAATAACTTATTGTCCCATGGATTTCAAGAGGTCTTCTGCCAGAGATCTCTGTTACCAGATCTTCTTCACAAATGTCAAAAAAAAAAAAAGCGGGGCGTGGTAATGCACGCCTTTAATCCTAGCACTTGGGAGGCACAGGTGGGAGGTTCACTGGGAGTTCAAGGCCACCCTGAGACTCCATAGTGAATTCCAGGTCAGCCTGAGCTAGAGTGAGACCCTACCTCAGAAAAAAAAAAAATGTCAAAGAATTCCTTCACCTCACCAAGACCAAAACACTTGGTGACTTCTGTTATTACTTTCCTTTTCATGTGTTCCCAGAATGTTGACTTTTTTATATTATTATTATTATTTGGCATGCATATGTGTGTGATGTGTCTGTGTGTGGAGAACAGTGAAAATCTGGGATCTTCCTCCAGCCCCTCTCAGGTTTTTGTTTTTCTTTCTTGCTTTTTTTTTTTTTTTTTTTCAAAGGTAGGGTCTTGCTCTAGCCGAGACTGACCTGGAATTCACTACGGAGTTTCATGGTGGCCTATCTCAGCCTCCCAAGTGCTGGGATTAAAGGCATGCGCCACCATGCCTGGCTTCAGAATTTTTAAAAATATCTTTAAGTTTTATTTGCAAGCAGAGAGAGAAGAGAGGTGAGATAGAGTGGGCATGCCAGGGCTTCTAGCCACTGCAAACAAACGCCATACATATGTGCCACTTTGTGCCTCAGCCTTTGGATGGGTACTGGAGAATCGAACTCAGGTCATTAGGGTTTGCAGGTGAGCACCTTAAACACAGCCATCTCTCCAGCCCAAGTTTTTTTAATATTTTTTTCTGATTTTTTAAAAATTTATTTATTAGAGACAGAAGGACACAGAGAAAGAGAGAGTGAGAATGGGAGTGCCAGGGCCTCTAGCCACTGCAAATGAACTCCAGATGCATGTGCCACCATGTGCATCTGGCTTACGTGGGACCTGGAGAATCGATCCTGGGTCCTTAGGCTTTGTAGGCAAGTGCCTTAACCGCTAAGCCATCTCTCCAGCCCTGGAATTTTTTTATTATTTAATTTTTTATTGACAACTTCCATAATTGCAGACAATAACCCATGACAATTCTTTCCCTCCATCCCTCCACTCTCCCCTTTGAAACTCCATTCTCCATCATATCCCCACCCTCTCTCAATCAGTCTCTCTCTTATTTTGATGTCATCATCTTTTCCTCCTTTTATGATGGTCTTGCGTAGGTAGTGTCAGGCACTGTGAGGTCATGGATATCCAGGCCATTTCGTGTCTGGAGGAGCACATTGTAAGGAGTCCTACCCGTCCTTTGGCTCTTACATTCTTTCCACCACCTCTTCCACAATGGACCCTAAGCCTTGGAAGATGTAATAGAGATATTTCAATGCTGAGCACTCCTCTGTCACTTCTCACACCATGGTGCCTTCTGAGTCATCCTAAGGTCACTGCCATCTGAAAAGAGAAGCTTCTCTAACCAAAAGTGAGAGTAGCATTAATATATGGTTATGAACATTAAGAAAGGTGCTTACTGGGCAGTTTGATGAGCTTAGTATATACATTTAGCCAGACACCAACAGACATTACACCCCTAGGGCTCATGACTATGCCTGTTGTAGGTTTTCAGTATCAGGGATGTATTCCCTCGCATGGAGCAGGGCCTCCAGCCCAATTACAGGGCAGTTGGTTTCCCCCATAATAGACGTGCCACTATTGCACCCATTAGCTCATTTGGCCTGGCTGGCCAAATTTAAGGCTTGCAGTGTCCACTGTTGAGTATCTTCACTGGTGATTTCTCTTTCTCCCATTGAACTGCATGCAGAATGGCTTCTTCCAGCTTTCTGTCAGCTGGTCTACATGGAGGAGGTTTTCAGCTCAGCTCCAGCAGGATTTCTCAGTGGCCTTGCAGCCCAAGTATGTGGAGTCTTCAGGAATAGGGTCTTACCATCTATTCCTGGTAGGAAACCAAGGGCCTCGGCAATGGCCTGTAATGTTTTGGGGCATCTGGGACCTCCCTGGCCAGTTACTCACTGGAAGGTATCCCATCCCTGGCACTGAAAATTTTCTAGTAACAATCTATGGTTTCTGAGTGTTCCATTGTCCAAAAAAGTAGGTTTCCATATATCCTCTTAGATTTTGATTAGCCCTCCCTCTACCTTTCTTTTACTCAATCTCTTCCCCTGACCTCACTTAGGCCTTTTCACCCCCATTAATCTGTTCTTCTACTTACATATACACAATACCATCCTATTAAGTCTCCCCTCCCTCCCTTTCTATTCCCTTTATATCCCCTTTCTAGCTTACTGGCCTCTGCTACTGAGTTTTATTCCTATTCACATAGAAGTCCAATCATTTGTAGCTAGGATCCACATATGAGAGAGAACATGTGATGTTTGGCTTTCTGGGCCTGGATTACCACTAAGTATAATCCTTTCCAGATCCATCCATTTTCCTGCAAAGTTCATAATTTCATTTTTCTTTACTGCTGAGTAGAACTCCATTGTGGGCCACATCTTTACTATCCACTCATCAGTTGAGGGACATCTAGGCTGCTTCCATAAACATGGTTGCAGCAAGTATCTCTAAGGTAGTGACTTGATTTTTCTAACTGCTTTCAATGTTTTCTTTGGTTTGTGTGTTTTAAGGTTTAATTATAATATGGCGAGGAGAGGTTCTTTCCAGATTTTGTCTGTTTAATGTTCTAATGGCTTCCTGTATCTGCATTGGCACCTCTTTCCCAATTTGGGGGAAGTTTTCTTCTATGATTTTGTTGAAGACGCCTACTATGCCTTTGGAGTGAAATTCTTCTCCTTCTACTATACCCTGAATTCTTATGTTCAATCTTTTCATAGTGTCCTGAGTATCTTGAAATTCAATTCATACCTTCATATTAGTTTGTCTTTCTCTTTGTTGGACTGTATTAGATCTGCCACCTGGTCTTCTAGTTTAGATATTCTGTTCTCTCCTTCATCCATTCTACTTGTGAGATTTTTCTGTGTTTTTCATTGTTAGTAATTCTGACTGTTTTTTATTTCTATTTCCTTACTCATGTCTTGTATTGACCTCCTTATTTCATTAAATTGGTTTCCTGTGTCTTCTTTGATTCTTTGAGCATATTTATAATTATTCTTTTAAAATCTTTCTCAGGCTTTTCCTCTAAATCAGTCTCACTGGAGGTCATGATGGATCTATACTTTTTGGTGGATTTATATTGTCTTGATTTTTTTTGTTTCTTGTATTATAACATAGAGATTTTTACATGTTGGATTAATTTAATACTTGGGTTCTAATTATCTGCAGAATTAGTAGATGTATCAATCAATCTGACATTATATATCTTCAGGGTAGGAGCTTAAGGTCCTAGGTGTGGCTCTTAAGACTCCCAGAGTAACCACAAAAGTGACCCTCTGTGTTGGGTTTGCCTGCTATGAAAGTATTCTAGTAGGCTAGGTGGAACAAAATATAGACAAATTCTAAAACTTAACTAAACAATATACACACTCAGTGAAGACTAGCACAGAGTATTTACACAAGAGTAGGTATTACAACAAACAGATCCTCTAACAAAGTCACAGTACCTAAGGATGTATATTGCCCCACACCCTTAATCCTGTCAACTAGGAGGCTCAGATTTCTGGTCTGTAGAGGGTTCCAAGTTCAGCTTGTGACCGAGTGAGACCCTGCCCCAAGAAATGACAGAAGAGCAGACAAAGGCACTACAAATCTGGAGCAACAAATGACAAGCCCAAAATATAGCTTATTTAAGAGTGGTAAATCCAACCATCCATCAGATTTAAAATATAATTTACGCTGACATGGAAGGTGAAATTAGCACTTCCAATGCAAACCTATATTACCAGGCTTACTTGGTGAGTACTGACCTGGTGTAATCCCAGTTACCTTTAGGGATGGCTTTGGTCTCAGTTATGCTGCGTACCTGCTTGGGCCCCTCTTTTGCTGCACTGTGGGCTCAGGTAGGCTGGCTGGTCAGTGGGCCGCTGCTCTGATCGAGTGTGCCACGTGGTGTGTAGGTGAGCTCCCTTCCCCAGGTCTCTGGTACTTGCTGGCAGTCGGGGGAGGGGAGACAATGGATGGTGGCTGAAGCTCTCCTGCAAGTTGCTCCACTGGTCCCTGCCATCCTCCCCTTCACATTTCTTGAGTTTACTAGGAGGCTGATGTGAATGGAAAATCCCCTCCCCTGGCTTTTCCTGCGGCTCAGGCCAAGCCTGGCAGCCGCTACTACTAAAGCCACTTCTGCCTGCTTCTGTGGTCTCTAGACATTCTGGATCTCTCCTACTTATCTGCCTTAGTTAATAATTTTTTATACACCTTCACTTTTTAGTAGACAAATGTATTTTACTGTTTTGTTGTTGTGTGTATGTGTGTTGTTTTTTTCCCCCCTAGGCTGCTTTGGTGTGGTTCCTATGCCGCCATTTTAACAAGTGCCCGAATTTTTTTACTTTCTGTGTGCGTCACCACGCCCGGCTCAGAATGGCTATTCTTTTTTTTTTTTTTTTTTTTTGCTTTTCAAGGTAGAGTCTCACCCTCACCCAGGCTGACCTGGGATTCACTATGTAGTGTCTCAGAATAGCCTTGAACTCATACCAATCCTCCTACCTCTGCCTCCTAAATCCTAGGATTAAAGGCGTGCACCACCACGCCCATCTCAGAATGGCTATTCTTAACAAGACAGAAAAGGTGTACACAGTTCAGAAAGTAGTAAGGATTTTTATTGTCAATATAAGAGATATAACACAAATAAATTAATTTTTTGACAATTTTAGACTCCAGGGCTTCACTATGAGAAAAGTTAGCTCCTTATGTAAACAACATACTACCCAAAACAAAACCCAGCAAATATCACACAGTCCTGTGTTCAATATACATGGACATACATGGACAGTGATTAAAAGGCAGTTTTTATTTCTTTTCTCAGTAAGAAGTGTTGCATAAGCTATGAGGCTCATTTTGGTAGAAAATGCTTTCATTATTGAAAAATTTAGAATTTTTCATCTACAGAAAGTTCCAGGCCCTGACCTGGACAAAGAAATCAAAATAAAATGACACCAATTTCACATGGACTTTAATCTATAATCCAACCATCTTGTTTAAAAAAATTAATGATAATAACACCCATGAGCTAAGGGTGGTACTCAGTGGTTCTGCATTTGCCTACCACAAGCAGAACCCTGGGTTCAATTGCCAGTACTAAAGAAAATAAAAAATAGGATCCATTTACCAATACCAAATTAGTAGACTGAATTTTCCTCAGTTTTCACCCTTAGGACTATTTCAACCAAATTGGACTTTTTTGTTTGTTTTTCCAAGGTAGGGTCTCACTCTAGTCCAGGCTGACCTGGAATTCACTATGCACTCCTACGCTGGCCTCAAACTCACAGCGATCCTCCTACCTCTGCCTCCCGAGTGCTGGGATTAAAGGCGTGCACCACCACGCCCAGCTAAATTGGATTTTAAAGTGCAAGAGAATTACACAAGACTATACTGTTTGTTCTGTGACACATCAGCAGCCCTCCAACTGCAAACTCAAGTGGCAGTAAGAGGCGTACGGGGCTGGCTGCAGGATAAAGTGACCCATCAGGATGACCAAAAATCAGCTTAGAGAGAGGGTCTCTGGCTAGAAGACAGGTCTTCACTCCCCTAACTGACAAGGCCGGAGCACGTCAAGAGAGCCAGAGCGGTGCAGGTGGGTCAGTTCAGACCCCTGTGCCATGATTTGTTAATGCTCATGTATTGATCAGGTTAAAAAAAATCAGGAAGACTCGTGCTGGAATAGTGTAACCATCATGTACCTAAGTAAACAAAGATCAAAGTTCTGGTCTAAGATGAGTGATATAAAATTGGTCATGCGGTCCCCCAAACATTATCACGGACATTTTCTCCTCTAACTTGAAAACAGTACAAAATGGTTTCTTTCACACAAGGACAAGCTTTGCACTAATGTTACTCAGAATTCAATTAGCCTCCATTTAAGAGGGTTTGAAAAAATATATCATTCCTATGTCAGAGCCGAGGTGAACTAGGAGAGTCCTGGGATAGGATGCGCGTGCTAGAAGCCAGTGGGTGTGAGCACATTCAAGTCACGAGGCTTGAGATTATGGGTCCTCGGTGCTGCTTTCTTCCCTTCTACCACTGGGATGTCCATCTTGGGTGGCTTTAAGGTGGCTGGATCTTCGGCCATTCGGGAGGCTTGGGCACGCATCAGCTCCATGGGCGAGGGTTTCTGGGCCCCTTTGTAGGTCTGGATGGTGAAGCCTCCTGCAGAAGCAAACCAGGGAATGTTAAGGTCACAGTATCAGCAGGTAGCACTCCTGCACAGTGTGGGCTGCGCTGCTTTCTTGCCTGAAGGAACTGTCTTACCAGAATCAGATTTCTGCAGTGGTCTTGGTCCAAAGAAGCTCCATTTATCTGATGAGTTCCCATCATTCCCGCTTCCAGGATCCATGGTGCTGAGATTTGAGCCAGGTAAGGCTGCGGAGGGGCCAGAGGGGAACCAGCCTCTGGAACACAGAACGAAACACCTGATACATCCCCGGCAACTTTGCTAAGTGTCTCAGACCAAAAGAACAAGATTAGCAACTAGGGCTGGGGAGATGGCTTGTTGTGTTAAAAGCACTTGTTTGCAACACATTATGGCCTGGCTTTGATTCCCCAGTACCCACGTAAAGTCAGATGCACAGAGTGTCCATACACATACATATATACTCTCTCTCTTCTCTGTTTCTCTCATAAATAATAAATATTAATATTTTATTTATTTATTTATTTATTTTTATTTTTTTTGGTTTTTCGAGGTAGGGTCTCACTCTAGCCTAGGCTGACCTGGAATTCACTATGGAGCCTCAGGGTGGCTTCGAACTCACGGCGATCCTCCTACCTCTGCCTCCCGAGTGCTGGGATTAAAAGCGTGCGCCACCACACCCGGATATTTTATTTATTTATGAAAGAGAGAAACAGAATGGGCATGCCAGAACCTGCAGCCACTACAAATTCCAAACACATGTGCCACCTTGTGCATCTGGCTTACGTGGATACTGGGGACTCAAAGCCGGGTCTCTACACTTTGCAGGCAAGCACCTTAACCACTAAGCCATATCCCCAGCCCTAAGTAAGTATTTAAAAAGAAGATTAGGGACTGGCGAAATTGCCTAGTGGCTAAGGCATTTGCCTGCAAAGGACCCCTGGTTCGATTCCCCAGGACTCACATAAGCCAGATGCAGAAGGGGGTGCACGAGTCTGGAGATCATTTGCAGTGGCTAGAGGCCCTGGTGCACCCATCCTATCTGCCTCCCTCTCTCTTAAATAAATAATAAAATATTATATGTATCTTAAAAAGATTAGGCACTAGTGCTTCCAGTTGGAAACCACAGACCAGGCCCACGCTTGTCTAAGCAGAGCTCTTCTGCAGCACACTGGCTCTGAAGCATCCGGGAAGTACTCACCTGGATTTCTGCTTAGGCGACGAGTGAGGGGTGCTGCTTGGGGTGGACTGGGAAGAAGCAGGCTGCTGCTCTTCTTTCGTTCTCTCTCCACTCTGCAGCTTCAGCTTCTGTGTAGATGTAGGAGAGGCATTTGACAGAGATGTCATATACAAAACCTGGACACACACACTTCCACTCCTGTCTTAACCTCAGGCACAAGGAAAAGCAGGGAGAATGATTTTAGACTACATATTTCTTTTCCTTTGGTAGGGCCAGGGAGATAGCTCAGCAGCTAAAGGTACTTGCTTGCAAAGCCTGCCAGCCGTGTTCAACTCCCCAGTACCCACCTAAAACCAGATGCACAAAGTGTCACAGACATCTAGAGTCCGTTTGCAAGCTCTGGCACACCCATATATTTCTCTCGCTCCTCTCTTGTGCTCGCTCGCTTGCTCTCTCTCTCTCAAATAAAGTACTTTTTAAAAAGAGATATAGATATCCTTTGTTTTTACTATATTGGGTGAAACTCCATTGTCCTAAGGAACTTTAGGCATTCTAAAACATCACAAGTAGTCTCTGTACTTTCAGGAAACTCAAGTCATTTAGTAGGAGAGTCTCAAGTTGCAAGCCTTTAGGGTCTTTTAAGCAGGCCTTGAACTCTCCCCTCACTGTGTCTTCCACAAGAATAACCCCTTCCCATCTCAGACTTTCAAAGCCAATCCTTTTTAGTGAAAATCTTCCTCTGGGGAACCTGCCCCATTCTCCCTCTTCTCTCCCATAACCAGCCACTCCCGAGCACTGGGAAAATATCCCCAGCAGCAGTCAGGACGGCTTTACAATACAGTTTGTCTGTTCTCCATGTGTGATATGCACTGCTTGGCCCAAGCTACATTCCAAATGATTGTGCTTGAATTTTCCACTCAACCAATCAATTTGTGTAAGTTAGCAAGGTGCTACAAGATGGGGCTAGTTACATGAGCACTTCAGCTATCCTCCAGTTCTACTCCTGTGACAGGATATAAAAAGGAGCTGACCAACATGAATTCTACCATCAAGAAGGTGAACTTGCCGGGCGTGGTGGTGCACACCTTTAATCCCAGCACTGAGGAGGCAGAGGTAGGAGGATCACCATGAGTTCGAGGCCACCCTGAGACTCCATAGTGAATTCCAGGTCAGCCTGGGCTAGACGGAGACCCTACCTCGAAAAACCAAAAAACAAACAAACAAAACAAAAAGAACAACAACTACTACTCAAATGGAATTCTGACTGACAACTGTCATGGAAGGCTTTTGGTCAAGTACCAAAGACTAATCGACAATGCTCCTCTCTGGAAGCATCTGTCTTGTCTGAAAGCTTAAATGGCCACCAGCCCAACACTAATCCCTCACAGCAACGGCTTTTAAACTTGGCCTGCACAAGAATCATGTGGAATGCTCATTACACAATGGAACCCATCCATGATGCCCTGAATCCCCACCCACAGGCCACCTGGTACATAGTCTCCCTTACAATGCTTTTTGTGCCCAAAGGCCTGTCACACACTCCAGAAGCCTGCAATATGATCTGTGGCCCTCAGCCTTGCTGACAGAAGGTAGTCCAAGTTTACTAGCTGTGTCTGTACCTCTGCCAGCTCACCCTGTCTCAGGAGAATCCGACCCCCTCAGACAGAGTCACTTGGGAATTGCTGAGCTCAGGGATTGTGATGGCTTGGGCCCTGGACCTCATCTTCTTTTCTATTTACCAAGTGAAGAGAACACTATCTACCCTAAGGGTTAATGTGAAGATTAAGTAGATACAGGGGCTAGGCTTGGTGGCACCATGCCTTTAATTCCAGCACTTGAGAGGCAGAGTAAGATTGCTGTGAGTTCAAAGCCACCCTAAGATTACATAGTAAATTCCAGGTCAGCCTGGGCTAGAGCGAAACACTACCTCAAAAAAAAAAAAAAAAAGATGCAAGGGCTTCATAACCACACAGCATGATTCAGCACAAAGCAGTACTCTTGCTGGGTGTGGTGGGACACACCTTTAGTGTCAGCACCCAGCACCCAGGAGGCTGAGGCAGGACTGCTGAGTTTGCGATCAGCCTGGGGCTACAGTGAGTTCCAGGTAAGTCTGGACTAGTGGGAGATCTTGCCTCAAAAACAAAAAAAGGGGCTGGAGAGATGGCTTAGCAGTTAAGGCCTTTGCCTGCAAAGCCAAAGGATCCAGGTTCGATTCTCCAGTAACCACATGAGCCAGATGCACAAGGGAACGCATGCATCTGGAGTTCATTTGTAGTGGCTGGAGGCCCTGGTGTGCCCATTCTCTCCTTCTCTCTCTCTGCCTCTTTCTCTCTCTCAAATAAATAAATATTTTAAAAAAAAAGTGGTGGTCTCAAGAAGAAAGTCATTGGGAACTATTTTACTCATTAAAATAGTTTAGGCAAGAAGATCATGAGTTTGAGAGCAGCAGTAACTACATAGCAAGACTCATCTGGAAAAGCTGGGGGTGGCTGAGCATGGTGACACATACCTTTAATCCCAACACTTGGGAGGTAGAGGTAGGATTTTTGGCAGTTTGAGGCCAACCTGGACTACAGAGTGAGTTCCAGGTCAGCCTGGGCTACAACGAGATCCTACCTCAAAAATAATAACAGAGATGGAGAAATGGCTTAGTGGTTAAGGCGCTTTCCTGCAAAACCAAAAGACCCAGGTTCAATTCCCCAGGACCCATGTAAGCCAGATGCACAAGGGGGTGCACACATCTGGAGTTCATTTGCAGCAGCTGGAGGCCTTGGAGTGCCCATTCTCTCCCTCCCTCTCTCTCTCTCTTCCTGCCAATTTCTCTCTCTCTCTCTCTCTCAAATAAATAAAAATAAATTTAAAAAAATAAAAAAATAATAACAAAAGGTATAAGCTGGGTATGGGTGTGGTAGTACACACATGTAATCCCAAAACTCACAGCCAGGAATACGAGTACCGTCACAAGTGCAAGGCCAGCCTGGGTCTACAAAGTGAGTTCCAGTTCAGCCAGTCTACATAGAGAGACCCTGTCTCAAATAAATAGGCAATTAGTAATTAAATAATTGAACACAGGGGAGTGGGAAAATGGCTCAGTGGGTAAGAGTGCTTGTTGTGCAAGCATCGGAACCTGGGTTTACTCCAGCACCCACATAAGAGGCAGGGTATGGCTGTGCACACCTGTAACCCCAACACTGACAGGGGGAATATCACTGGCATTCACGAGTCAGCCAGTCTATCAGCAAGCTCCAGGTATGCAGGTATGCCTCAAGAAAAGAAGTTTGAACCGAGATAGAGGACATCTGACAGCCTTGGCACATGAGCCATGCATATATACATGCATGAGCCATGTGCACACACATACACCAAAACACCCAAGTCAAATACACAGCATGATGATGCTATCCAGCCAACTGTCCCTTTTCCCTCCCTCGTACTCATCAACCTGGCACACAAAATGACCCACGTCTGTCTTACAGTACACAGAGTTCTCACACTTCATATGTGAGCTGAGACCCCAGGATCCTTGTACTTAGGACCAAGCAAAACAGATGTGCTCACTTTACAGACTTACAACTGAACACAATCTGAAGCCAAGAGCTCTAGAGCCTCCAGCCAGGAGATACCACAGGGGGACTAAACCAGCCTTAAATCCCATGCACATTCTCTTCCCACCATTCTCCACAGCTACCAGGCAGCTAAGCTGGTAGCTTCGAAACTGCAGCCATATTTCAAGCTGTGAAAGGTAAGGGTTTTCTTTTCGGAAAGTCCCTAAGGACAAGCTTACATGGAGTGCTTCTGCCACTCGGAGGTACTTGGTCTCCTCAGTGGTGAGGCCTTTGTGGGGGGTGTATCCAGCATCTCTCAGCCCTGCCTGTTGTTCAAAACGTTGGATGCTCTCCTGAGTCTGTTCTGGAAATAGAGGAGATTACAGTCATTGTCCATTCCTTGAACCCATCAAAAGCCAGGGAGGACATGCAGATATCCACTGTTCTCCCTAGAAGCAGATTGCACTGATGAGTAAGGGAGTATTAAAACAAGAGTAGTAGACAGGAATTCTAAACACACTAATGTTCCCTTACAAGTGAGCCCTGGACTGGAGAGATGGCTTAGTGGTTAAGGTATTTGCCTGCAAAACCAAAGGACCCAGGTTCTATTTCCCAGGACCCACGTAAGCCAGATGCATAAGGGGGCACAAGCATCTGGAGTTTGTTTGCCGTGGCAGGAGGCCCTGGCATGCCCATTCCCTCTCACTCTCTCAAATAAATAATTTTTTTAAAAAAGGAAGTCCTCCCTCATACCACACTAAAAAGCAGTGAAGGACCCAGGTTCTATTCCCTAGTACCCACATAGACCCAAATGCACAAGGTGGCATAGGCATCTGGAGTTTGTTTGCAGTGGTTGGAGGCTATGGCATGCCCATTCATTCTCAGTATCTCTCTCTCTCTCTCTAATAAGTAAAAATATTTTAATTCTAAAAAAGCAACAATTAGGATGGAGGGATGGCTTAGTGGTTAAGGCATTTGTCTGCAAAGCCAAAAGACCCAGGTTTGATTCCCCAAGACCCATGTAAGCCAGATGCACAAGGTGGCGCATGTGTCTGGAGTTCGTTTGCAGTGCTGGAGGCCCTAGCACACCCATTCTCTCTGTCTCTCTTTCTCTCTCACTCCCTCAAATAAATAAATAAAACAAAAAAAATTTTTTTTAAAGCAACAAGTACCTGCTTACAAAGCCCGTCCATCCAGGTTTGATTACCAGTGAGTACCCACATAAAGCCATAAAGCCAGATGCACAAAGTAGTGCATATATCTGGAGTTTGTTTGCAGTGGCAAGAGGCCCTGGTTCTTTCTCTCTCTCTCATAGATAAATAAAAAACAAGATCAAAAACTGGGCATGGTGGCATGCATCTTTAATCCCAGCACTCAGGAGGCAGAGGTAGGAGGATTGCCATGTGTTTGAGGCCACCCTGAGACTATATAGTGAATTCCAAGTCAGCCTGGGCTAGAGCAAGACCCTACCTGGAAAAAAAAAAAAAAAAAAAAGAATAAAAAAGTAGGTTGTTCTAAAGAGATACTGAAAAAATATTCCCTCCTCTTTCTCAAGACACTATGACATCTTTGCATTTAAAAACACAGCACAGGTCTGGAGAGATGGCTTAGTGGTTAAGCACTTGCCTGTGAAGCCTAAGGACCCCAGCTCGAGGTTTGATTCCCCAGGACCCACATAAGCCAGATGCACAAGGGGGCGCATGCATCTGGAGTTCACTTACACTGGCTGGAGGGCCTGGTGTGCCCATTCTCATTCTCTCTCTCTCTCTCTCTCTCTCTCTCTGCCTCTTTCTCTCTGTCTGTCGATCTCAAATAAATAAATAAACAGCACAGCTGGGCATGGTGGCACACACCTTTAATCCCAGCACTTGGGAGGCAGAGGTAAGGAGGATAGCCATGAGTTCAAGGCCACCCTGAGATTACATAGTGAATTCCAGGTCAACCTGGACTAAACTGAGACCCTACCTCAAAAAAACAAAATTAATTAATTAATTAATTAAATTAAAAACAGCACAGGAATGGGGAGATGGCTCAGTGGTTAAAGGTGCTTACTTACAAAGCCTGCCAGGCCCGGTTCAATTTCCCCATCCACCCACATTAAGCCAGATGGGCATTTTTTTTAAGATATTTTAATTTTTATTTATTTATTTGAGACAGACAGAAGGAGGAAGGGAGAGAGAGAGAATGGGTGTGCCAGGGCCTCTAGCCACTGCAAACTCCAGACACATGTACCACCATGTGCATCTGGATTATGTGGGACCTAGAGAATTGAACCTGGGTCCTTAGGCTTTGCAGGCAAATGCCTTAACTGCTAAGCCATCTCTCCAGCCCCAGACGGGCATTCTTTTGCAGCAGCAAGAGACTCTGATATGCATACACGCATGCATAAGCACATGCAGGTGCGCACACATATGCAAATAAAAACAGCACACAGAGGGCAGGTGACACCCATACAAAGTAAAAATTCTCCAAATACAAAGCTTCCTAAGAGAGACTACTCTTTCACAAAAACCTTTGCCAAATGTAAACATCACATTCACACTACCTGATACCAATGTACCAACCAGATTCACAGAACTAACCACCTGCCTTGAACTAGCCCAGATCCCAAGTTTAAGTGTGAGTTAAGTGTCACTGTGCCTGGCCCAGCTGACACTCAATGTTCTTTCAGTCTGACCTGATTATTTTATAAGCCACCTACACTGTGGAATGAATGATATCTGAATTTTCACCTAATATACAAATTACATAATACACCTCTACATACAGGAATGTGGCAACCATGGACCCAAAGCCTCAATACCAGAAGGACTTTATGTTTCGTCATTGCCCTTCTAATAATACCTTTCCATCCAAAACAGAAACAAAGAAGCCAGGCGTGGTGGTGCACGCCTTTAATCCCAGTACTCAGGAGGCAGAGGTAGGAGGATCACTGAGTTCGAGGCCACCCTGAAACTACATAGTGAATTCCAGGTCAGCCTGTACTAGAGTGAGACACTACCTGGAAAAAAATAAAAATGAAAAAAGAAACAAAGAAAAAAATCATAAATGCATCCCAAAAATTTTTAAAGACTTTATTTTTATTTATTTATTAGAGACAGAGAGAATGAGAATGGGCACACCAGGGCCTCTAGCCACTACAAACAAACTCTAGATGCATATGCCACCATGTGCATCTGGCTTACATGGGACCTGGAGAATTGAACCTGGGTCCTTAGGTTTCATAGGCATGCGCCTTAATTGCTAAGCAATCTCTCCAGCCCAAGATTTTTCTTTAAGCAGACAGACCGCAGGGCTGCTGCGGAGCATGTCAACCCTGGCTGGGAGGAGGCTCATGAGGGATTTAATGTGATTACAAAAAGGAGCCACCTTTGAGGGTCATCTGAAAACAACATTATACAGTGGGATGCAGTTGTATTTGGACCAGAAGGGCTGCCCTTTGAAGATGTACTGGCACTTTTAAACTAGTAATACAATTTTCTGAAGAATATCCAAATAAACTACCAACTGTTAGGTTTTTATACAAAATGTTTCATCCAAATGTGCATGCTGATGGTAGCGTTTAGATATCCTTCATAATTGACGGAGTCCAACATATGACGTATCTTCTATATTAACTTCAATTCAGTCTCTGTTGGATGAACCGAATCCAAACAGTCCCGCCAACAGCCAGGCAGCACAGCTTCATCAGGAAAATGAGAAAAGAGTTTCGGCCATTGTTGAACAAAGCGGGAATGATTCCTAATAGACAACTGGTCTGCCCATCTTTTCCATCACTGTGTATAATTTACCTCCCAGTAGAAAGACTAACAACTTTTAAGTGCCACAGGTTTTAAGGATTCTGCAAAGAAAAAAAGTCCTTCAGTTTATAACCTACAAAAGCTTATGTATCTTGATTAATATACTTTTTATTGCATGGTGTGAAGTAACCTGTTGTGCATAAGTTTGTAATATTCCTGTTTGTAAGGTTTTCCAAGTGTATAATGTTGGTGTGGAGTTATGTTGAATACCTTATGTTTGAATTCTTTAGATTTTAAATTGGAGAAAAGCACTTCAAGTTTTTTATATATGAATATTACATGTAAAGCTGTTAAAATACATAACTTCAGTACATAAAAAAAGGTATTTTCAATATTAAGGAATTTAATGGAGCTGAGAAGACGGCTCATTGGTTAAATGCACTTGCTGCAAAGCCTGTATGTAGGCCTGGGTTCAATTCCTCAGATACCCATGAAAAGGCAGAGAGATGTTCATTTGCAGCAGCAAGAGACTGGCACATCCATACACATGTGCACACACAAATAAATACAATTTTAAATAAAAGAAGGAATTTAATGAGTTATGGTACATCAATACTAGGATTTTAAATAAACCTGTATTTTTGTGGTTGTTTTATTTTTAGAGGTAGGATCTTGCTCTAGGCCAGGCTGACCTGGAATTCACTACATAGTCTCAGGCCGGCCTCGAACTCACGGTGATCCTCCTACTTCTGCCTCCCTAGAGTGCTGGAATTAAAGGTGTGCGCACACCAGACTTGAAGCTGTATTTTTAAAATTAAAGACTAACAACATCAAAAGTTCTTGTCATGTAAGAGGCAGGAGGCGGTGTGTGTACGGGGGTGTGTGTGTGTTTAAATGGTTTTCCTAATCTTTAAAATGGCTCCTGGCAGTGGCCCTTTCATCATCTGATCATATTTATAGTAGCCGCCGATGGCATGGGGCTGTCCACAAAGAGAATTTCATCATTTGGAAGCACATTTTTTTAAAGGTACACGGGCTTATCGGAGGATTCTGAAGATTCCCTAGAATTACACAGCAATAAAACTATCTCTGTGGAAAAGCTGGGCGTGGTGGCGCACACCTTTAATCCCAGCACTTGGGAGGCAGAGGTAGGAGGATCGCCGTGAGTTCAAAGCCACCCTGAGACTACATAGTGAATTCCAGGTCAGCCTGAGCTAGAGTGAGAACTTACCTCGGAAAAAAAAAAATCTCTGTGGGACTGTAAATGCTCCTATTTTAAATTTCTTTTTTGGCAAAATTTATATTTGATTTCAAAGGCTGTATGGGCATATCATGGAAAATAACTAGAGAATATCCCACTATTGAAAAACAACCATTTCAAGGCCGGGCATGGTGGCGCATGCCTTTAATCCCAGCACTTGGGAGGCAGAGGTAGGAGGATCACCGTGAGTTTGAGGCCACCCTGAGACTCCACAGTGAATTCCAGGTCAGCCTGAGCTTGAGTGAGACCCTAACTCAAAAAACCAAAAAAAAAAAAAAAGAAAAGAAAAAAAAGAAAAACAACCATTTCAAAGTGCTTATAAAATTTTTCAAATATGCATATACAAAGAATAGTAAAAATAGCAAAATGATCCACCCCATACATAGCATCTAGTTCTATAATTTCAATGTTTGTCACATTTGTTTCAATTCTCTTGTGATTTGCCAAAGTATTAAAAAATCCAATAGAATGTCATTCTTTTACAGGTTTCAGTATATATCACTAAATATATAATGAGCATATTGATTACTGGAGAATTGTAGAACTGTAAATATATAACTACTTCATAGTATCAAATAATATTTAACCCATATTATAAATGTCCCTGATAAGGAAATTAAAAAAAAAGTTCACGTCAGCTGGGCATGGTGACACACCTGCCATCGCAACACCTGGGAGGGTGAGGCAGGAGGACTGCCACTAGTCCCAGGCCAGCCTAGAAGTACAGAGTAAGTCCTTGCTTAAAAAATAATAAGAGGCCGAGGATGGTGTTGCACACCTTTAATCCCAGCACTCAGGAGGCACAGGTAGGAGGATCACTGTGAGTTCGAGGCCACCCTGAGACTACTTAG
Organism: Dipus sagitta; assembly: GCA_036346955.1. NCBI lineage: Eukaryota > Metazoa > Chordata > Mammalia > Rodentia > Dipodidae > Dipus > Dipus sagitta. The sequence goes on along the minus strand of CM070777.1, from coordinate 40,851,797 downwards.
CCTGGGCTAGAGTGAGACCCTACCTCGAAAAACCAATAAATAAATAAATAAAATAATAATAATAAGGAAGCCGGGTATGGTGGCGCACGCCTTTAATCCCAGCACTCGGGAGGCAGAGGTAGGAGGATCGCCGTGAGTTCAAGGCCACCCTGAGACTCCATAGTGAATTCCAGGTCAGCCTGGACTAGAGTGAGACCCTACCTCAAAAAAAAAAAACAAACAAAAAACAATAATAATAATAATAAGGGCTGGAGAGATGGCTTAGCTGTTAAGGCGTATGTCTGCGAAGCCTAAGGACCCAGGTTCGATCCTCCAGGTCCTGCGTAAGCCAGATCATGGTGGCGCATATGTCTGGAGTTCATTTGCAGTAGCTGGAGGCCCTAGCGCAACCATTCTCACTCACTCTCTCCCTCTCCCCCCACTCCTCTGTCTCAAATAAATAAAGTAGATAAACAAAATGTAATAATAATAATAATAATAATAGGGCTGGAGAGATGGCTTAATAGTTAAGGCACTTGCCTGCAAACCAAAGGACCCAGGTTCCATTCCCCAAGACCCATGTAAGCCAGATGCACAAGGTGGTGCATGTTCATTTGAAATGGCTGGAGGCTCTGGCACACCCATTCTTTTTCTCTCTCACACAAATAAATAATAAAATAATTAATTAATAATAAGCCAGGTCTGGTAGCGCACACCTTTAATCCCAGCACTTAGGAGGCAGAGGTAGGAGGATCACCGTAAATTCAAGGTCACCCTCAGACTACATAGTGAATTCTAGGTCAACCTGGGCTAGAGTGAGACTCTACTTAAAAAAAAAAAAAAATTCTCTCTCTCTGCCTCTTTCTCTCTTTCTCAAATAAACAAAGTATTTTTTAAATTTATTTATTTTTGAGAGAGAAAGAGAGAGAATGGTTGCACCAGGGCCTCCAGCCACTGCAAAACTCCAGATGCATGTGCCACCTTGGCATCTGGCTTTCATAGGTACTGGGGAATTAAACCCAGGTCCTTAGGCTTCACAGGCACTTGCCTTAACTGCTAAACCATCTCTCCAGCCCAATATTTTAAAAAAAAAAAAAGAATGCCGGGCTGTGGTGGCGCACGCCTTTAATCCCAGCACTCGGGAGGCAGAGGTAGGGGGATCACCGTGAGTTCGAGGCCACCCTGGACTACGTAGTGAATTCCAGGTCAGCCTGAGCTAGAGTGAGACCCTACCTCAGAAAAAACAAAACAAAACAAAAAAAAAACCAATAAAAAAAAAAAAGAAAAAAGAAAGAAAGAAAAAGGGCTGGGCGTGGTGGCACACGCCTTTAATCCCAGCATTTGGGAAGCAGAGGTAGGAGGATCGCCATGAGTTCAAGGACACCCTGAGACTACAGAGTGAATTCCAGGTCAGCCTGAGCTAGAGTGAGATCCTACCTCAAAAAGAAAAAAAAAAAAAAAAAAAAAGATTCAAAAAAAGTTGACACACTTGCCTACAAAGCTTAAGGACCCAGGTTCAATTCCCCAGTACCCTGATGTGACAGTTAAGGTGTCAACTTGATCTGTTTAGTAATCCACAGAAATCCCTTTCGGGTGGGTCTCTGAGGTTGCTTCCAGGAAGGATTAACTGAAGGAGGAAGTCCTTCCCCCAGAGCAGAGGGGAACTTTATACAGGAAGCTGTGGGTGAAAAGAGCCCCTTCCTTCCTTCCATCCTTCCACTTGGCTGCCTGAGCTGCTTGCTGCCTTCCAGCGTGGACTGAAGCCAACAGGGACTGAAGACCCATGTGGATAGAAACCCAGCAGGTCCTCAGGAACCTCTAGGCCTTCAGTGCCAGATCAGGACTGCTGAGGCATCTGGCCACATGGACTGAGCAGCTACCGGGTTCCTTGATTCTAGGGCCTGCAACTGCTATTGGACTACCGTAAACTAATCCAATAGATTCCCTTTTTAAAATAATTTACTCTAGCAGTTCTGTTCCTCTAGAAAAAACTCTGACTAATACAGTAGGTAAAGCCAGATGCACAGGCACATGTGTCTGGAGTTCATTTTCAGTGGCTAGAGGTCCTGGTACACCCATTCTCTCCATTCCTCTCTCCGTCTATCTACTATCTATCTCCCTCTCTCTCCACTTGCAAAATAAATAAAAATATTTCAAAACAATTGTGGGCTGGAGAGATGGCTCAGTGGTTAAAGGAGCTTGCATGCAAAGCAGCACTAAGAACAAGAGCTACACTTTCTAACACGACAAAAATACACCAAGGTTGCAAAACCCTAACAGCAGCAGCTGGTTCAGATGGTGCAGAGAGAAAACCAAAGTTGAGAGTCTGAACTTTTGGTTCTTGAGGGAACTTCCCAGAAATGCTGATGATCCCTGGGGAAGAAAAGCAAGAGTTCTGACTTGAAGACAAGCTAGCAAGGAGGACGTCCAGGCACCTCACCCCTGGTACAGGCATTACGGCTAATACATGAGGCCGTGTGTCTGATCACTGGTCACTTCCATCGAGGACGTCCAGGCACCTCACCCCTGGTACAGGCATTACGGCTATCACGGAAGGCCGTGTGTCTGACACTGGTCACTTCCATCGAGGACGTCCAGGCACCTCACCCCTGGTACAGGCATTACGGCTATCACGCAAGGCCGTGTGTCTGATCACTGGTCACTCCCATCGAGGACGTCCAGGCACCTCACCCCTGGTACAGGCATTACGGCTAACACGCAAGGCCGTGTGTCTGACACTGGTCACTTCCATCGAGGACGTCCAGGCACCTCACCCCTGGTACAAGCATTACGGCTAACATGCAAGGCCGTGTGTCTGATCACTGGTCACTTCCATCGAGGACGTCCAGGCACCTCACCCCTGGTACAGGCATTATGGCTATCACGCAAGGCCGTGTGTCTGATCACTGGTCACTCCCATCGAGGACGTCCAGGCACCTCACCCCTGGTACAGGCATTACGGCTAACACGCAAGGCCGTGTGTCTGATCACTGGTCACTTCCATCGAGGACGTCCAGGCACCGCACCCCTGGTACAGGCATTACGGCTAACACGCAAGGCCGTGTGTCTGATCACTGGTCACTTCCATCGAGGACGTCCAGGCACCTCACCCCTGGTACAGGCATTACGGCTAACACGCAAGGCCGTGTGTCTGATCACTGGTCACTTCCATTGAGGACGTCCAGGCACCTCACCCCTGGTACAGGCATTACGGCTAACACGCAAGGCTGTGTGTCTGATCCCTAGTTATTTCCCACACTAACTACAATGGCCCTTAAGAAAGAAGAACTTTAGAAGGTTTATTTATTTATTTATTTATTTATTTATAAAAAATGCCTGATCTCTTATTTGGCCTCATTAGAAACACCAATGATACTTTCTAGAACCTAAAAACATGTGAGGCTCCAAAGCCTGGTTCTCTTCCTGGTGTTTGACAACTTGCAGCTACTCAGTAAAACCAAATTTGGGAATGTGGCTCACAGGTAGAACACTTAATTAGCATGCAACAGGTCTTGAATTAGTACTGCCCAGTTATACACATATACACATACACACACACACACACAAACACACATATGCAGAGAGAGAGGGGGGCATATATTAACAAAAATGACAAAATGTTTAAATAGCTGTGCGTGGTGGCACAAGCACTCCAGAGACTGATGCAAGAGGTTTGCTACAAGTTCAAAGCCAGACACCAGACTGGAGTACATAGTAAGGCTCTATCTCAAAATAAATAAATAAATAAATAAAAATAAGCTATATATAAAGTGTGTGTGTGCGTGCGTACCGTGCATGCATGCATGTGTGTCTGCAAATCACCTCTAGCAGCTAGGGAAGCTGGGTAGGACAAGGCCAAAGTTCTTTCCCATCCCATTTCACTCTCCAGTGAGACTCAGGGGTGCTTACTTGTGATCAGAGAATTCATGATGACATGGGTAGCTTTAGCCTTCACCACAGGGACCTTGTCTGCACTGTCAGTGGCCGCTGATGGGGTCGCGGCATTGGGAGAGCCACTGGCCTCTCCCTCCTCCACCTGTTCAAGAGAGGTAAGGAAGCACTTGAGCAGGGCAGGGGAGTCACACACCTCAACACATGCCTTCGGGGAAGGAGTTACAAGTATTTTTAACCTGGTGAGTGAAGAACTATTTGGAAAGGGATGGTAGTCACCTCCATTCAGTATCGATGGATACGTATCATCCATACGATGACACAGACTTTATAGGAGTAGCGTGAATTTGAAGCTCTGAAATCTACCACCCTCCCAACCAATAAGAATAGAGAAGAAACACTGAGCACAGTGGTGTACAGTCCTCCTGCCTCAGCTTCCTGTGTACTGGGGACACAAGTATGCACCACCAAGCCCACTATTTCTTCTGTATTCTTATAAGCTTAGCAGGAGAAGTGATAGGGAAGAATGGAAATGTCGGAAAAATTCTACAGAACTGGGAAGATGGCTCAGTGGTTAAAGGCACTTGCTTGCAGAGCTTGGCAGCCTGAGTTCAATTCCCAAGCTGCCCACCTGAGCCAGATGCAAAAAAAGCAAAAATGGTGCAAGCTTCTGGCATTCGTCTGCACAGGCAAGAGGCCCTGCACACACACATGCAAATTAATTAACTTTAAAGTCTTACAGAAGAGATAAGTAGACTTAAAAGGTTTGGCAAGTCCAATGGGAGGAGGGGATGAGAGGATGGGATGGCACCTCATAGTCACCTGAGCACCGGGAAACAAACACTTGGAGCAGGGTCTTAGTAACTTATGTGGCTGGGTGACTGGGAGGAGGCAGACAAGACCTCGTGAAGAACCTGGATCCTACAGTTTAAGAGCCAGGACTTGCGATGGGGGAAGTGGGGTACAGGAGTGCAGAAGACACAACTGTGCCCGTTTTGAATTTTTAAGAAGGCACAGAGAGCAGACAAGGGAATGGTCACTGCCCAATGCTGTGGGTGGGCACAGGAGCCACTGGAGGCTTCTGGAGCAGGTATCAGAGAACAAAGGAGAATGAGTCTGCCAGAAGCAGTGGTCTGAGTCAGGTACCTTGGCAAGGTGCTGATACTTGCGCTCTGGAATCACTGGCTTCCAAGGGATGCCACCCATGTCCGATGGAGGAGGAGTCATGGGCGCAGGGTCGTCGAGGGCATCATCATAGCTGAATGCCCGGCGGCACATCCCGATGGGCAGGGACATCTTGCCTAGAGGCCCACTAGGCCCAAGAGCTAAGAACAGAGACACCTGTCAACACGGGTTTTGCAACTGAATGTACTAGTAGCTTTAAATTAACCTGCAGGCAAGACAGCTCTGAGACTTGCTTTGGGATGCAAGCACAGCTTATTTGGGCTAGTTAACCCATTCGAGGGAAGGGAGCAGTACTAATTTCTTCCTCTACACCTAACATACTGGATTCTACACTTAACCTTCTGAGCGACTTTTGAGGGTTTTTTGTCTGTTGTGTTTTGTTTTTTGAGTCTTGCTATGTAGCCCTGGCTAGCTGATACTGACTATGTAGCTGTACCACACTGGCCTCAAACTCCAGCAATCCTCCTGCTGGATTCCAGGTGTGCACCAGCACACCAGGCCATTTCACAGATTAAGGAATCTCAAGTTTAAATTTGCTAGAGTAAAATCATGTGATTTCAAGAACAATGTGGAATGAAAACCCACATCTACCTAATTTCAAATTTCATATGTGGTTATGCTACATAAGCCGTCTTGACCACAATGGTAAAGTTCTCAATTCATGTAAGACTGAGGAGAGAATGAGGCCCTTGAGGATATCTCCCAGGATATATCCTGGGAGACAGGGTCTCACCTCAGCTCAAGATGCGTCTGCCTCAGCCTCCCAAGTGCTGGGACTGCAGGTGTGTGGTACCAAACCTGCCATTGTTCTCTCGGAGAGATGAAGAAACTATCATACCAGTGGTGAACCAATTTGCCTGAACTCACACACACACAGAAACGGCTAGCTCAGGCTTGATCAAGGTCTGACAGCAAACCCTCTGCCCTCCACGCCTCGCCCATGAGAACAGCTCTAAGATGAGTACTTAGGACAGTATGTCTGGCATCATTTCTAGTTCTGGATGATTTAAACATTGCCACCCCAGACACTGTTGACAAGCACTCATAAAACACGGTCTGCTGATCCTGCCACTCCTGTCCACTAGAACCGACTGCCGGAACATTCTGTTGCAATACAGGCACCCTGCTTCAAGGACACTCTCAGCCGTGCCAGACCAGGGAGCAAGGTTCACTTGTTTGGTTTGCTAATCACGTCATGTCAGACCTAATGGCCAGAACCTGCCTACAATGTGACATTTCCCCACTGTTAAAGTTACATAATCACACTCTCCAAGACAATGACCTGCCTGGCCGTCCAAAGCCAACAAAGGCTTCATTTAAACAGCAAGGGGAACAAGCAGTGCCCATCTGACTACTACTACTAATAATAATTACTAATATGTCCAAGGGGATTATTGGCTGCCAGGGGATAGGAAGGGAGGGCATGAGGTATGACGGCTAACAGGCAGTTTTCTTTCTGGGGCAATGAAAATGCTCTGCGAGTAGATTATTTTGATCGGTGCATGACCTTGGGAATATACTAAGAGCCATTAAATTATCCACATTCAGTGGATGAATTTATGATACGGCCATTATATTTCAATTAAACAAGCACATAAGCGAGTAAAAATTACCTCACTCATCATTCCTAATTCTCACTAAGGAAACATTCTTCTCATTTTCCAGTTCAGGAAACTGGTGTACAGCATAAGCAACTTGCCCAAAATCAGGATGCCAGCGAGCAGATGTGAGGCAGACACCTAAGCCAGGGTGACAAACCTGAGCCAGGCCCCCATGCTCCCCACACGACAAAACATTAGCCCGAAGCGTGAACACGACAGCTCTGGGTGCTTACAAGGAGTTCACGGTCATTCAGCAACAATGAAAGACAAACACACATGAGGGATGTGAGCACCAAGAACTGGATCTGTATCTTATCAGGAGATGTGGAAGAGACGTCCATTAATCAGCCCAATGGGGAAACAATTTTTCACAACCATCTCAATGGCCTTCCTAAAAATAACCACAATCAATCAGCTGCTATTTACCAGAAAATATATCCCTACCACGACAGACCAAAAATTTCTGAGCAGTCACTGCAGACTTAGCAACTTTTAACTCACATTTTCAAAAACTTGCTTAAACTTCATAGTAACTGTGAGAGACAGGCACCAGGACTACCAAGAATCAGAAACTCAACAACTCAGACCTGACTGAAAAATCACATTCCCAGGCTGGAGACATGATGGCTTGGCGGTTAAGGCACATGCCTGCGAAGCCTAAGGACCCTGGTTCAATTCTCCAGGTCCCCATGTAAGCCAGATGCACATGGTGGCACATGCGTCTAGAGTTCCTTTACAGTGGCTAGAGGCCCTGGGGCGCCCATTCTCTCTCTCTCTCTCTCTCTCTAAAAATCAAATAAATAATCTTTTTTTAAAAATCACCTTCCCGGGTTGAAGAGATGGCTTAGTGGTTAAGACGTTTGCCTGTGAAGCCTAAGGACCCAGGCTCAATTCTCTAGGTCCCACATTAGCCAGATGCACATCATGGTGTATGCATATGGAATTGGTTTGCAGTGGCCAGAGGGCCTGGCATGCCCATTCTCTCCCTCTCTCTCTCTTTCTCTCTCTCTACCCCTCTATCTCTAATAAATAAATAAATGAAACAACAAAAAAATTTTTTGAAATCACCTTCCCCTTCTGGAACAGTCCAAGAACAATCAAGGACTTCAGAAACACAGACATTACTGCCCAACACATAGAACTACTGGATGTTGCTGCAAATGTTTTCATACCTAGGTTCAATTTAGCATTAAGCCAGGCAAAGATCTCTATCCTGCCCCTACAGTCCCCCAAAAAGGATAAATTTAATCATCTAGCACATTTTGTAAGAACTATACAACTCCACAATTCTTATTATTTGGTACAAATAAGAATTCTCCTGTTACAAAATAATACATTTGTCATACACTTTTGTGAAACGACTCTTCTCTCTTACGTTAGGATTAACATGGGTTAACACCATGGCTGGTGTAATGATTAATGAGATTTTTTTTTTTTTTTTTTTTTTTGAGGCAGGATCTCACTAGTCCAGACTGACCTGGAACTCACTCTGTGAACCCAGGCTGGCCTTGAACTTAACAGAAATCCTCCTACTTCGGCCTCAGTGCTAGAATTACAGGTGGAAGGCACCACGGCCAGCTAATATTTAAAAAGATGACGACCTATTAAATCTAAATAGTAGCAGAAAATAACTGTTAATGTAAAATAAGTTCTGTGCACCTTAGAACACAAAGGGCAAAGCATGAGTTGACCAAAAAGAATTGTTTACCAGGCACTTCTGGTTGTCTTGAAGCCATTGAAAGACTGGGATCCAGATGGTCTTTCTATACAGAATTCGGAGGTGAGTCCCTGACACCTAATAAAAATAACAAACGGCATTTTCTTATGGTCAACACCAAAGGATCACTCCAGGGCCTTTCTTTTAAGGAACACAGACTTATAGCTTGTTAACATGGTTGAAACACACACACACACACACGAAGCAATGGGTGACAAACATGCCCCCAAAAAGATAAAATCCAAGGGTTCACCATACCCATTAGCTGAGGGCAAAGCTAAGAGCCTAGGTGAAATCACCTTACCACAGTGAAATGATGTTGCGACTATGCTGACAGACAGATGTTAATGAGCGACATTGTCCAGCGGCTGCAAATGAGCAAAGCTTCCCAGGAAGAATCCATCCAGAGGTTCTAATGACAACAAACAGCCAGCATTGGTATAGCTCTTCTGAGTCCACCAAACACGGTCGTGAACACTCCCCACTGATGGCTCCTTTTGCCTTCTTCACTCAGTCACACGCTATGCAGCACAGCAGGTACACTATTACTGATACTGTCTAATATTCACAGCATTTACATGAAAATTGTCTTTGTATTGTTTTTTGAGGCAGGGTCTCACTTTAGCCCAGGCTGACCTGGAATTCACTATGGAGTCTCAGGCTGGCCTCGAACCCAGAGCAATCCTCCTACCTCTGCCTCCCAAGAGCTGGGACTAAAGGCTTGCGCCACTAAGCCTATCTGAAACTTGTCTTTTAACAGTTGAAGCCACACTGTAAAACAGGTATTATTTATCTCAAATGTTTGTTCAAGGCCATGGGCAAGTGGTCCTTCTGCAAGGCAGATAGGTAGCTTTATCCCATTTTACAGGGGAGTTAAATAAAACAAGGCCTCCGAGAAAGTCAAATCACCCATGAAAAATATGATTAGGCCCAAAGAGTAAGCCAGTTTGTTCTTTACTGAAAAGTGAAAATAAAAATACAGCCATCCTGGTGGTGGAGGGTACCCCCGACCCTTCCCCTTTCCCTCGATGTTCCCACCCCCACGTCTTTCCTTCGAGAAATACCAAACAAAGCCACTAGGATTTGAAAGGCCTGGTCAGACCCAATGGACTGTCCCACACCTTGAGGTTCACACACTAAAGACAAGGCCAGATACTGGCAGCATCCGAGGTGAGTGTAGGAAATGGGCAGACCCGAGATAGAAGCTCCGAGAGAGAGCCTCCAGAGGGAAGCACCAGTGGGGGACCCTGTGAGACATGGGGAGGTCCCCGCGGAGCTCTGAGCCGGGGTCAGGGTGAAGGGAAAAGCATGGAGGGATCCCCAACCCCGGTCTTCATGGAAGGGCCGGGAGCGTGCCCTTCCAGATGGGCATCGGCTGATCCCAGGGAGCACCCAGGGCCTGCCGACTGTCACCTGTTCTCCGGCTGCCGCCCTGCTGCCTGCGGCCCGAACTCCAGCACTAAAGAGGCTCCGAGAACCCAAATCTCCCGAGAGGAAGCGGAGAAGTCCAAATCCGAGCCATCGTGAGAGCTGCTGCAACGGTAGCTACGCGCTCCACCGACCCCAGAGCGCTGCCCAGGCCCCAGGCACCCTGGATAATAAAGCCTTCCGAGAACGCGGCGCATCGCGCGAGACTGGGACTGAGACCCTCGAAGCATGCTGGGAGTTGTAGTCCATGATCTGAAGGACCACTTCCTCATTGCCTTTTGCTGCCCTGCTGTTTGGGAGCCCCGAGAGTGAATCCTACAAACTCCGAAAGGATAAATCACCTTTTAAAAAAAAAAAAATTATTTTTTTAAAATTTTATTTATTTATTTGAGAGCGACAGGCAGAGAGGGAAAGAGGGAGATAGAGAGAGGGAGAATGGGCACGCCAGGGCCTCCAGCCACTGCAAACGAACTCCAGATGCCCCCTTGTGCATCTGGCTAACGTGGGTCCTGGGGAATCGAGCTTCTAACGGGGGTTCGCAGGCAAGCGCTTAACCGCTAAGCCATCTCTCCAGGCCCCCAAAATTATTTTTTATTTATTTATTAGAGACAAGGAGAGAGACAATGGGCGCGCCAGGTCCTCCAGCCATTCCAAACGAACTCCAGAAGTATCCACCACCATGTGCATCTGGCTTACGTGTGTACTAGGTAGTAAAACCTGGGCCCTTAGGCTTCACAGGCAAGTGCCTTAGCCACTAAACCATCTCTCCAGCCCTAAATCACCTTTTACCTTCACTTCCGCAGGACCTGGATCCAGATAGGATAAAGGAAGGTGAAGGCCTGATGTGATAGCTCATGCCTATAATTATTGCTCAGAAGACAGGCCTGAGGAACAAACTGAAGGACTGGACTACATAATATGACCCTGTCCTGCAGGAGGGAGGGAGAGAAGAAGAGAGGAATCAAGATTAGGGAGAAAACAGACAAACTTTCCAAATGGGCCAGTTTCAGTTTGCATGATGATGAAATTCCTTTTATATTTAATTTTTTGTGTTCATGATTATATTTATTATTTTGCTTTGTCTTTTGTTTTACAGGGTTGCTATGTAGCCCAGGCAGGCCTAGAAGCCTCCTTCAGCCTCAAGTGCTGGAGTTACAGGCATGAGCTTCTATACTGGTTTATGTTTATTATTTTAATGCTACATTAGAAATGAAAATAATGACTAGCATGGTGGCACACACCTTTGATCTCAACACTTGAGAGGCAGAGGTAGGAGAACTGCTGTGAGTTCCAGGCCAGCCTGAGACTGCATAGTGAATTCCAGGTCAGGCTGGGCTAGAGTGAGACCCTACCTTAAAAATAAAAAATAAAATAAAACATAGAAATGAAAATAAATCACAAGAAGCCACAAAAGCATGCAACTTCCAAACTACCAAAAAAAAAAAAAAAAAAAAAAAAAAAGAGCCATGTGTGGTGGCTCACACCTTTAATCCCAGCACTCAGAAGGCAGAGGTAGGCGGATCACCATGAGTTCGAGGCCACCCTGAAACTACATAGTGAATTCCAGGTCAGCCTGAGCTAGAGTGAAAGCCTACCTTGAATGAGAAAAAAAAAAAATGCAACTTTATGAGGATCATGAAGCAGTGGAGGTACCCTCTATAGGTTAAGACTGTCTGTAGGTTATTTATCCATATATGGACCCAAACAAATGACAAATGAGATAAGACAAGCAATTCCCCTTCACTCTGATTCACTATCAGGGGACAATCAATCCTTTCTCTCTCTCCAAGGGCTCACTGTGGCCTTTGACCTAACCTGGCAAGACATGTATATTATTTTTTTAATATGTATTTTTAAACACATTTGAGACAGAGAAAGAGGCAGATAAAGAATCAGATAGAAAGAGAATGGGTACACCAGGGTCTTCAGCTACTGCAAATGAGCTCTAGACACATGCAGCACCTTGTGCAGGTATCTGGCTTACATGGGTCCTGGGGAATTGAACCTGGGTCCTTTGACTTTGCAGGCAAGTGTCTTAACTGCTAAGCCATTTCTCTAGCCCAAGACATGTATATTATCCTAACCACCTACTGCATGCATGAGAAGCCTCATATGTGTTCTTCAACATGTTCCTAGGCTGATGAGACTCATGCTCATAACCCTATTATAGCAGACCAGGATCAGTTACTGTGCCTGCTCGTCATATCAGCCCACTGACATACAAAGTGATGGGGAAAGGACTGTATAATTACTGTCTATTAGAGGAAATGAAGAGGGCCATTATCAAACTGTTTAGCCAGTTGCACTAGATAGCACAAGGAGCTTCCCACAACCCTGCTATCTTCTGGTCTAGGCTAGCTGAAACCACAAACAAGTGACTAATGTGAATTTCAAGAGTCAGGAAGGCTAGCCATTTTGGTTGTACATGACTCTCTGGATATTAAAGTTTCAAAAACCATACCAAGGACCTCAGAGTCCATTTCTCACTTTATTCAACGAGGTCTTTAATAACTTGGGCAGACCTCAAGAGCCAATGAGGCCAAACTGAGGCTGGGAAGATAGCTCGGCAGTTAAAGGCACTTCCTTGAAAAGTCTGCTGGCACAGGTTCAATTCCCCAGTACCCGTGTAAGCCCCCACACCTATAATCCTAGTGCTTGGGAGGCAGAGGTAAGAGAATCGCTTTGAGTTCAAGACTACCCTGAAGGTCAGCCTGGGCTAGAACAAGACCCTACATCCAAACCCCCCAAAAATAAAAAAGGGGCTCGTGCACCCATTCTCATTCTCTCTCTCTCCTTGCAAATAAACAATAAAATATTTTTAATTTTTTTTAATTTTTTTGTTTTTATTTATTTATTTGAGAGTGACAGACAGAGAGAGGAAGAGGCAGATAGAGACAGAGAGAGAATGGGCGTGCCAGGGCTTCCAGCCACTGCAAACGAACTCCAGATGCGTGCGCCCCCTTGTGCATCTGGCTAACGTGGGTCCTGGGGAATAGAGCCTCGAACCAGGGTCCTTAGGCTTCACAGGCAAGCGCTTAACCGCCAAGCCATCTCTCCAGCCCCATATTTTTAATTTTTAAAAAATATTTATTTGGAAGAGAGAAAGAGGCAGAGTGAGAATGGGTGTATCAGAACCTCTAGCCATTACAAATGAACTCCAGACACATGTGCCACCTTGTGCATCTTGTTTAAATGGGTACTGAGGAATCAAACCTGGATCCTTAGGCTTTGCAGGCAAGCACCTTAACCACTAAACCATCTCTCCAGCCCTAAATAAAATATTTTTAAAAACAATGAGCTGGGCATGGTGGTGCACGCATTTAATCCCAGCACTTGAGAGGCAGAGGTAGGAGGACTACTGTGAATTTGAGGCCACTCTAAGACTACATAGTGAATTCCAGGACAGCCTGAGCTTGAGTGAGGTCATACCTCAAAAAAACAAAAAAAAAATTCAAAAAACAAAAAGATGCCAGAGGTGGTGGTGCATGCCTTTAATCCCAGCACTCTGGAAGCTGAGGAAGGAGGATCGTCATGAGTTCAAGGCCACCCTGAGACTACATAGTGAATTCCGGGTCAGCCTGAGCTAAAATGAGACCCTACCTCAAAGAAAAAAAAATTGTGTGTGTGTGTGTGTGTGTGTGTGTGTGTAAACAAAAATAGAGCCAGGCATGGTGGCACACACCTTTAATCCCAGCACTCAGGAGGCCAAGGTAGGAGGATCACTGTGAGTTTGAGGCCAGCCTGAGAGTACATAGTGAATTCCAGGTCAGCCTAGGATATATATACATACTTATACAGAGAGAAAGAGAGAGAGAGAGAGAACAGGCATGGTGGCACACACCTTTATCCCAGCAGTCATGCAGAGGAAGGAGGATTGCTGTGAGTTCAAGGCCAGCCTGGGCTACATTGACACCTTACCTCAAGAAAAGGTCTAGAGACACTGTTGCACATGCCTTTAATCCCAGTACTTGGGAGGCAGATGTAGGAGGATCGCCATGAGTTCAAGGCCACCCTGAGACTACATAGTGAATTCCAGGTCAGTCTGGGCAAGAACGAGACCGTACCTTAAAAAGAAAAGAGGGTCTGCAACAGTGGACACTCCAAGCCTTCTATTTGGCCAGCCAGGCCAAATAATTCAACAGGTGCAATAGTGGCACATCTGTTATTGGGGAAACCAACTGCCCTCTAATTTGACTGGAAGCCTGCTCCATGGGAGGGAAATATATCCCTGATACTGAAAACCTACAATAGGGGTAGTCATGAGCCCTAGGGGTGTAATGTCTGCTGCTCTCTGGCTACTTGTATATGCTATGCTCACTGTTGCAGTCAGGTTTGCATTGCTGGTAGAATTCACCCAACCAAGAGCAGCTTGTGAGAAAAAAAAAAAAAAGAGAGAGATTCATTTTGTCTTACAGGCTCAAGAGGGAAGCTCCATGATAACAGAAAAAATGATGGCATGAGCAGAGGGTGGACATAACCCCCTGGCCAACATCAGGTGGACAACAGCAACAGGAGAGTGTGTCAAACAATGGCATGGGGAAATTGGCTATAACACCCATAAGCCCACCCCCAACAATACCCTGCCTCCAGCAGGTGTTAATTCTCAAATCTCTATCAGCTGGGAGCCTAGCATTCAGAACACCTAAATTCATGGGGGACACCTGACTCAAACCACCACATTCCATAAACTGATAACCATACATGATTATTCAGTGCATTCATCCAACTTTAAAAGTCCCCATAGCTTTTATCAATTTCCAATGATGTTCATACATCCCCATAGTCCAAGGTCTTTTAACAGCCGTAATACCAAAAAAATCCCCCAAAAACCCATAATGGCACAGAATAAACACTCACACTGCAAAAGATGGCATTGGGCATAGCAAAGAAATATTCAACCAATAAAAGATTTAAAAAACTAGGGCAAACATCAAACTCTGTAGCTTCAGGTCCAACAACTCTAGCCAGTAACAAATCTCCAAATCCCATAATTCTAACCAGAAACAGGTCTCTGGAGTTTCAATTCCGTCCCTCCAGCTAGGCTACTTACAGTCCCGGAAAACTTCATCGGGGCCAGCAGCTTTCCTTAGCAGCCATCTCGTGGTCCCAGCATATCCATTGGGTCTCCACTGCAATCCAGGATTCATCCTCATGGCTCCATCGGGTCTCCATGCAGGCAATCCTGCTTCACACTGCCCATAGCCATTTCCAAAACACAAGACTGTGTTGCAAACTCAATGACCTCTCTTTCCTGCATTTCTTATATTCCACAATACTAGGTAGGGTGCCAATTTGTTACTCCAGGGGGGAATAAAGCAGACTTTGAAGAACAGGACACTCCTTGAGCACTCAGGCCCCTTCAAGAGTCTACATTCTCCCCCTTGCCCCAGGGCAGGTCAGCTAGCCCAATCTCAAAGGTTGTAATCTTTCAAGCAATTTGCAGATGAATGGCAGCAATTTAGGCCCAAAGATTTCCCTTTTTTCTGTGCCAAATCCCTCTGCTCATACTAGTTCATTTCTATGCAAAGCAACCCTGCACAACTTCTCAGGACATGGTCATAACAGCAAGCCTCTCACACAAACTGCTAGCCCAGTCCAAGCAAAGCTCTTTCTCACCCTCATAAGACAAACCTCACAGTCCATAGTTCTTACTGCATTCAGGTCTTTCAACTCTGACCAGAATAGTCCATCAAGCTGTACTTAACAGCACTGCAAGGCATCTCTTAGGCCAAGATTTCAAGTCCTTCCACATTCCTCTTTAAAATCAGCTCCAAAAGGCCAAAGCCACATAGTCAGGTGTCTAGCAGCAATCCCACTCCTTAGTACCATTTTACTGTTGCAGTCCAGTTCACATTGCTGGTAGAAACACCCAACCAAGAGCAACTTGTGAGAAAAAAAAAAGAGGTTTATTTTGGTTTACAGGCTTGAAGGGGAAACTCCATGATGGCAGGGGAAAACGATGGCATGAGCAGAGGGTGGACATCACCTTCTGGCCAGCATCAGGTGGACAATAGCAACAGGAGAGTATGCCAAAAACTGGCATGGGGAAACTGGCTATAACACCCATAAGCCCACCCCCAACAATACACTGCCTCCAGGTGTTAATTCCCAAATCTCCATCAGCTGGGAACCTAGCATTCAGAACACCTAAGTTTATGGGGGACACCTGAATCAAACCACCACAATCACCAAACTGCCCAGTAAGGACTTCTCTTAATGTTCATACCCATATATTAATGCTACTCTCACTTTTGGTTAGAGAGCCTTCTCTTTTCAGATAGCAGTGACCGTGGGATGACTCAGAAGGCACCATGGTCTGAGAAGTCACAGAGGAGTGCTCAGCACTGAAATATCTAAATCACACCTTCCATGGCTCAGGGTCCATTGCGGAAGAGGTGGTAGAAAGAATGTAAGAGTCAAAGGAAAGGTAGGACTCCTTACAACGTGCTCCTCCAGACACAAAATGGCCTGGATACCCATGACCTCACAGTGCCTGACATTACCTACACAAGACCATCATAATAAGAGGAAAAGATCATGACATCAAAATAAAAGAGACTGATTGGGAGGGGGAGGGGATATGATGGAGAGTGGAGTTTCAAAGGGGAAAGTGGGGGGAGGGAGGGAATTACCATGGGATATTGTTTACAATCATGGAAGTTATCAATAAAAAATAAAAAAAGAGCCGGGCGTGGTGGCACACGCCTTTAATCCCAGCACTCAGGAGGCAGATGTAGGAGGATTGCCGTGAGTTCGAGGCCACCCTGAGACTCCATAGTGAATTCCAGGTCAGCCTGGGCTAGAGTGAGATCCTACCTCGAAAAACCAATAGTAACAATAATAATAAAAAGAGGGTCTGGAGAGATGGCTTAGCAGTTAAGGCGTTTGCCTGCAAAACCAAAGAACCCAGGTTCCATTCCCCAGTGCCCATGTAAGCCAAATACACAAGTGGCCTATGCACCTGGAGTTCATTTGCAGTGGCTAGAGGCCCTGGCGTGCCCATTCTTTGTCTGTCTTCTCTCTCTCTACCTCTCTCTGATCGCACATAAATAAGTAAAATTTAAAAAAATTATAAAAGAACAAAAAAAAATGTCTGGAGAGATGGTTCGGCAGTTAAGGCACTTACTTACCTGCAAAGCTTAAGAACCTGCGTACAATTCCCCAATACCCATGTAAAGCCAGATGTACGAAGTAGCACATGCATCTGGAGTTTGTTTTCAGCAGCTGGAGGCCGTGGCACGCCCATTCTGTCTTATCTCTATTTGCAAATTAATAAAAATATTAAAACAAAAATTGCCTATCTCTGGAAATCCTAGCACTCCATCTAGTGGCCATCCAGTTCCAGTAACCCAGCGTTGGGTGTGGTGTCTCCTGTTATCATTGTGATCAACCAGGACATTTGAGCCAGAAGTGCCCAAAACCACTGGACTATATGCATCACCCAGGACTATGGCCAATGTATGAAGTAGATAACCGGGTGTGGTGGCACATACCTTTAATCCCAGAACTTGGGAGGCAGAGGTAGGAGGATACCTGTGACTACATAGTGAAGTCCAGGTCAGCCTGAGTTAGAGTAAGACCCTACTTCAGGAAAACAAAAAAGAAAAAAAAAAAAGAAAGAAAGAAAAGTCTCAAGTCCCTCTCTTCCTGCGGTGGTTTCAATCAAATATTCTCCATAAACTTATGTGTTCTGAATGTTTGGTCCCCAGCTGATGGTAATTTGGGAAGCAGAGCCTTACTGGAGGAAGTGTGTTGCTGGGAGAAGGCTTAGGAGTTAGGAGTGGGATAACCAGTTTCCCTTATCAGAGCTCAGCTCACTCTCCTGCTGTTGTTTTCCACCTGCTGTGGCAGAGGTGACGTCCGGCCTCTGCTCATGCCATGTTTTCTCCTATCACCATGAAGAGTCCCCTCAAGTCTGTAAGCCAAAATAAACCTTCCTCTCATCAGCTGCTTTTGGTGGGGAACCTTCTGGTTGCAACTGGAAGGTAACTGTTTTCGAGGTAGAGTCTCGCTGTAACCGAGGTTGACCTGAAACTCACTCTGTAGTTCCAGGCTAGCCTCAAACTCAGTGATTCTCCTACCTCAGCCTCCCAAGTGTTGGGATTAAAGGCAAGCATCACCATGCCCGGCCTTTGATATGGAATGTTATTTTACTTATTTACTTATTTGTTGGTTTTTCGAGGTAGGGTCTCACTCTATCCTAAATTGACCTGTAATTTACTGTAGTCTCATGAATGACTGCAACTCACTGCAATCCTCCTACCTCTGCCTCCCGAGTTCTGGGATTAAAGGCATGCTTGTGCCACCACACCCGGCTGGAATTTTATTTATTTATATACACACACATCTAAACCAGGGTTTCTTGCCTTTGCAAACATAACCATCATGGGTGGCTGAGGATTTGCACACCTGCCGGTGCAACGAACCATCTACCTAGCCCCAGAAATGTTTTCAAAAGATACAAAAAGTATGCTGGGCATGGTGGTACATGCCTTTAATCCCAGAACTTGGGAGGCAGAGATAAGAGGATAGCTGTGAGTTCGAGGTCACCCTGAGACTACATAGTGAATTCCAGGTTAGCCTGGGCTAGAATGAAAGCCTACCTCAAAAAAAAAAAAAAAAAGATACAAAAAGTTTTGGGAACTAAAAAGAAAATAAAAAGTATAAAAAGTATTGGGAACTACAAGGAAGTGAAATGTGGGAGACTAGGACTTTTGGGCACACCAGGGCCTCCAGCCACTGCAAACGGACTCCAGATGCATGGGCCTCCTTGTGCAGGTGGCTTACGTGGGTCCTGAGGAATCGAACTGGAGTCCTTTGGCTTTGCAGGCAAACGCCTTAACCGCTAAGCAATCTTCTCCAGCCCCTTATTTAGGACTATTTAGGGGAGAGGCAGGCACAAGGAGCCTCTCTCATCCATTACCCCACAGCCCTAGCTTTCCCTCTCAGAAGTGCCAAAGGTCTGCTGTAGAGCAAAGGGCCTCCTCAGGTGCTGTACCTGAAACCTGGGAGCCACTTTGAGTGGTTGGAGACAAAGTGGTCGACCTGAACATTCTGACTCCAGGAGGTAGCCAAAGGAGGTTTAAGTGTAATTCGAAAGGGACTAGGTACTAATCCCGTCTATGCCGTCCCACAGGCATGTGATCCCATGAGATGAACTTCCATTATCTTCCTTGACTTGAGGGATGATGCCCAGGGGCCAAACAGCTTGGGTTTGAATGCAAGCTGCACCCACTACACAAGGAGACAACCATGGGCAAGTTACTCATCTCCGAGGCCTCAGTCTCCCCTTTTGTTGGGAGCGGTGAGTTAACCTCACAAGCACCCACAGGTGCTCGGTAGATGCTTGCCAGCAAATCCCACTGGGTCCCATCCTCGCACTACGCCCCACACCTAAGAGCCCAAGAAAGTCTCCGCAAGGGGCGGAAGAACGCCCACCTGCGCCGCGGTGCATTGTGGGGCTTGTAGTTCGGGGCTCAGGCTGGCTGGGTGGGTGGGCGCGGCCGTAGCAGTCGCAGCAGTATCGGCGGGGCCATATTCCGCCGGCTGGCTGAGCTGGGTGTGTGACCTCCGCCCCTGCGCCCCTGGCTCGGCTCCATGGCACCACGACCCCTGAGTCCTTTGGTGCTGGCGCTGGGGGGCGCCGCGGCCGTGCTGGGCTCGGTGCTGTTCATCGTATGGAAAACCTACTTCGGTGGACGGGAGCGGCGCGTGGACCGAGACGAGGCCTGGTGGGGCGCGGAGGCCGTCCAGTTCCCCCAGTGGGACGAGTTTGATGTGAGTGCTTCCAAGGGGCTGTGCCCCGGGGCCGTGGCCGGGGATGGCGGAGCGCGTGGCCGAGGGGCGTGCCCGCCGGGGCCCCGGGGCACCACGTGGAAGGCAGTCACCGAGCGGGTTGGTGGGACGGGAACAGGAGCTGCCCTAGGACGCCCAGAGCCCGGAGGAAGCGGGCCTGCCAGCGCACCCGGGCAGCTGCGCAGGGCGGGAGGAGGCGCGGACCCCCGGGGGATGCTGGGAAAATCCCCGCCTGAGGTCCCAGGACTTGGGGATTGTAGTGTGTTTGGAAGCCAAAGATGCGGTAGGGGAAGGAAGGAACGCAAGATCACTTGCAGGACCCGAAGAGGGGAGGGGAGAGAGATGGATCAGTGGTTAAAGGCGCTTGCTTGTAAATCCTGTCGGCCCGGTTTGGAGTCCCCAGCACCCACGTAAAGCCAGATGTGCAAAGTGGCGCATGCGTCTGGAGTTCGTGGCAGTGCCCAGAAGCCCTGGTGCCCATTTTCTCTCTCTCTACCCTTTCTTTTTCTCAAGTAAATAAATATTTTTTTGAAAAAAGCGGGGAGATGGCTCAACTGTTAATGGCATTTGCGCCCAAACCCATGATCATTTAGTCAGTCTCGCGCGCATGCGCGTACTCTCGCACTCGCTTTCCCCTCCTCAACCCCCCCCCCCCTCTGTCCTGCCCCTCTCTCTGCTCACAAACAAATTCTAAAGAAAAAAGCCTTCAGGAGGTCGAGGTAGGAGAATCGCTGTGAGTTCGAGGCCAGCATGGGACTACAGAGTGAGTTCCAGGTCAGCCTGGGCTGGAGTGAGAACCTGCCTCAAAAAGAACCCCCCACCAAAAAAAAAAAAAATAGAAGGCCGGGTATGGTTGGACACACCTTTAATCCCAGCATTTGGAAGGCCTAGGTAGGAGGATGCGGTGATTTCGAGGACATCCTGAGACTACCGAGGGCTAAAGTGAGACCTTACCTCAAAAAAAAAAAAAAAAAAAAGAAAAGAAAAGAAAACCAGTAAAAACGGAGTTCTCAATTCTGGACTCCATAGGCTCTCCAGTTCCAGTCCTCCAAACCACACTTGCCTGCCCTGGGATGAATGAATGGTAGGGGGATGGGCGCTAGGGGGCCCTTGGGTCCTCCCTTGGGAAGGATCCGGCTAGAGGTTGGCGGCTGCAACCTGCCCTCTATCCGGCAGCACGCGGAGGAGGAGGATGAACCCACGCTGGAGCAGCTGGAACAGCGCGAGGTGCTGGTGCTGGGATTGGATGGCTCTGGGAAAAGCACGTTCCTGCGTGTGCTGTCGGGAAAGCCACCGCTGGACGGCCACATCCCTACTTGGGGCTTCAACTCCGTCAGGCTGCCCACAAAGAACTTCCGGGTGGATCTTCTAGAAAGTGAGCAAGAGACTCTTCCCCTCCCCCCTCCCATCCCCTCCCCTCCCCCCTCCTATCAACACTACTGGACCAAGGCCCGGATTTTTTGGAGGAACGGAGCTCAAAATGCGTATTTATTAAGCAAGACCCTCCCCTCTATGAAATCCTCCAACCCCTCCCTGGGACACAAGATACAATCCAAACCAGTTTCATACTCAGGCACATGCGGTCCCTCCTGGTTGGGATGCCCAAATTAGTCACCTGCCTCTCACCATTGTTGAATAGGCGTTCATTTGCCAAGCACTCAACAGGCATTAAAATTTTCCCATCAGCTACAAAACCAGAATCATTAACTACCCTTATATACATGAAACTCAATCTCAACAAGACCCAGCTTACCCAGATCCCCCAGCTCTCCAGTGTTCTAATGTAGAATATCAGTGTTCTAACGTAGAATATCTGCCTCTGGTAGCCCTTACCATGAAGCCTCACACAACTTGCTTCTTTCTGTTTTGACATCTTTCGAGGCAGGGTCTCACTTTAGCCCAGGCTGACCTGGAAATCAGTGCTTTCCTTTCCTTTCTTCCTTTCTTTCTGTTTTTGTTTGCAAGGTAGGGTCTTGCTCTAGCTCAGGCTGACCTGGAGTTCACTGTGTAGTCTCTGGATGGCCTCCAACTCATGGTGATCCTCCTACCTCTGCCTCCCAAGTGCTGGGATTAAAGGCATGCGTCACTACATCCAGCCCCTTTCTTTTATAAAATATTTTCATTTATTTATTTGAGGAGAGGGGAAGGGGCAGATAGAGAATGTGCGTGCCAGGGCCTCCAGCCACTGCAAACAAACTCCAGGTGCATGTGCCAATGTGTGAATCTGGCTTATGTGGGTACTAGCGAATCAAACCTGGGTCCCTTAGCTTTGCAGGCAAGCACCTTAACTGCTAAGCCATCTCTCCAGCACTATTTTGTTGTTTTTGTTTCTTGTTTTTTTTGTTGTTGTTGTTTTTGTTCTCAAGGTAGGGTCTCACTCTATCCCAGGCTGACCTGAAATTCACTATGCAGTCTCAGGGTGGCCTTGAACTCATGGCAATCCTGCTAGCTCTGCCTCCTGAGTGCTGGGATTAAAGGCGTGCGCCACCACACCCAGCCTGTTTTGTTATTTTCTGAGACATGGTCTTAAGTAGCCTTACCTCACTATGTAGCAAGGCTGACCTCACTCCATCTCCCAAGGGCTGGCTTCATGTCCCGTACTCTTTTATAGTTTGAACATGACATCCCTGTGAAGCCTTCTATGACTCCTAGGCTGGGCTAAGGACTCTAGGGCTCCCTTCTGCTACAGTATTTATCATATCATCCTGTATCCCTGATGAGCCCATGGGCACAGACTGGTCTGATCCATCTCTGGCCCCACATAGGTATCTGGAAGAGCCTTTGTGTGAGTGATCAGAGAGAGAAGTGAGGAGCTCCTGCCCTCAGATGTAGGTTTCTTGGGCTTTTGGAAGGAGCTAGCAGAGAGGTTACAAGAGGTTAACCACCTTAGCCACCTCTGTCCAGCCTCAGTCTCTGGAAAAGCAATAGATAGACTTTGAGAGTCTGACTGTTGGCCTGAGTGGGTGTGGTTCCTCTAATTCAGGCACTTGTTTCCTGCCTGGCTGGCCATGTCTTTTCTCCCTGGTTGGGACACATTGAATACACCCAGGAGCCTGTTCCTCCCACCTTCTATTGTGCTAAGGCTGTAGGTCAAGTGAGACTCAGCACCTAAGGCCTTGTGTGTCTGACAGAGATGTAATATCTTCCCCAGCCCTGAGAGAGAGAGATGGGTGTTCGTGTGTACCTGATGTTGTGACAGGTACAGTCCAGGCTTAATGAAGTCACTCATCTGGGATTCAAACCCAAATCTCTGCCAGGTATGGTGATTCATGCCTATGATCCCAGCACTTGGCGGGCAAGGCAGGAAGATTGCCACAACGTTGAGGAGAGCCTGGGGTACCTAGTGAGACTTAGCCCCAAAAACCAGGCTTGGTGGTGCACATTTTTAATACCAGCCTTCTGGAGACAGAGGTAGGAGGATCACCATGAGTTCGAGGCCACCCTGAGACTACATAGTGAATTCCAGGTCAGCCTGGGCTAGAGCGTGATCCTACCTCAAAAAAAAAAAAAAAAAAAAAGAAAAGCCCAGCTTCCCTGCCCTCTTCCTCCTTTCTCCCTGTGGAGGTGCCTCAGCCACCTGGCTACTTTCTCCAGTGCATCAAACTTGTTCTTAGCCAGGCGTGGTGGCGCACGCCTTTAGTCCCATCATTTGGGGAGGCAGAGGTAGGAGGATCACCATGAGTTCGAGGCTACCCTGGGACTACAGAATGAATTCCAGGTCAGCCTGGGTTACAGCGAGACCCTACCTTGAAAAACCAAAAAAAAAAAAAAAAAGCAAAAAACTTGTTCTCCTCTCTGGGATGCTTTCCTTTGCCCCTCCCCATGGCCAGCTCCTTGTCGTCCCAGACTCAACTTACAAGGCATCCTCCTTGGAGACACTTCCCAAGACTAGCCCCAGCCTCAAGCCACTTCCCTTGATTCTGTTTTTATCTTTTCCTTTCTGAACTGTTTTTATCCTATTGCTTGATCCATCCTTTTGAGGGAGGAAATGTCTTGAGAGTGGGCATTCAGCCTGCCTTGGCCACCTCTGTATTTCCAGCCACCAGATCGATGCTTGACACATAATAAGCACTTGGTAAACACCCAGTGAGGGCCTGCTGGGTGCCTCTAACTCTCAGAGCTTAGAGGCAGAGGCAGAACCACAAACAATGGGATACAGGGTAACCAATGGGGAGTGAGCATTGGGGCAGAGAAGAACAGAGGCAGACATTATATTCTGGTAGGACAGGATAGGAAATGCCTAGTCTGGTAGACATTGGGACCCCTGGCTTCTGGCTACAGTTAGCATTGACCTGGTAGGAAGCTAAGAATAGGCAAGAGGCATGACAGTAACCCAGCAAAAACTAACTGAACATGACCACTGGTAGAGCATTTGTATACCGATCCTATGGAGGGAACATTGCATATGGTACCTTTGACTTCTGCTGCAACCTGCTAGATCAGTTCAATGAGGGGACCCTCAAAGGTAGTGACTTGTCCCAAGGGGTCTGCTGGCTCTGGGCTTTGGTCCTTTCTTGCCGCTGGTTAGTACAGCCTTGGGAGCTGGAAGTGGGATGAGAAGAGGGCTATGGGTAGAACCAGGCCCCAAGGAAACTCTAAGCTGGCCCCTGGCCTCTTCTCAGTTGGTGGCAATCAGAACCTGCGCTTCTACTGGAAGGAGTTTGTGAATGAGGTGGATGTCCTGGTGTTCATGGTGGACTCTGCTGATCGGCTGCGCCTGCCCTTCGCCCGGCAGGAGCTGCACAAACTGCTCGACAGGGACCCTGACCTGCCTGTCGTCGTGGTGGCCAACAAGCAGGTGAGGACCATGGCAGGCTGGCAGAAGCCAGCTGGACTTCTGCTCATATATACGTAGGCAGGGGCAGGGAACACTTAGAAGGAGTGGGGCCTGAGCCCATGTCTGGAGAGCTTGTTCAGATACCGACCCCACCCCATCCAGCCATGCTCTTTCCCATCCTGACTATTATTTTTCCTCTTTGCCTCACTACCCTCTATCCTGTATAACCTCACAGAGGGAAGAGAAATGATTACAAAATACTTATTACAAAGACTACAGAGTGAATTCCAGGTCAGCCTGCGCTATAGCAAGAACCTACCTAGAAAAACCAGAAAAAAAAAAATTATATATATAATATTTTTTTTCCCATTTCACATATGGAAAATCTAGGGGCTGAAGAGATGGCTCAGCAGTTAAGGCACTTGCCTACAAAGCCTAATAACCCAAGTTCAGTTCCCCAGTACCCATGTAAAGCAAGTGGCGCATGTGTGGAGTTTATTCGTATCAGCTGGAGGCCCTGGTGCGCCCATTCTCTCTACCTGCCTCTCTTCCCGTTAGCTCGGTGTGGTGGATCTGAGGTCAAGGAGACAGGCTGGAAACACGGGAACAGGTTCCAGGGACTATGTAGGACTTTGTACTAGGGCAGTTTGCCCTGGTGTTGAGGGTGGCGCCTAAAGTCTATAAAGGCTGCAGCGTCATTAAAGGTAGACTTGTTTTGAAGCTTGGGTTGGGATGGAATGCAGGCTTTCATGCATACTGGGCAAGTGCTTTGCCACTGAGATACACTCCGACTCAACAGCATGAACTCTGAAGAAGATCTGAGTTTCAAGTCTTGGCTTTGTCACAGTTGTAACTTTGGGCATTTAGATGGCCTCTTATGGTGTCTGTGGGACTAAAGTGGGGTTATAATTTTCAGGTGCTTGGTGCTGTGTCTGGAAAACTGTTAAGCATGTAATAAGTCTGCATCTCGACATTTCTCAGCTGTAGTTCTCTGGTCTTGTGCCAGAAGCTGAAAATGTACAGTGTGGTAGAAAGGTATGTTCATGGAGCCAGATATCCCAGTCCCACTAAACTAACTTGTATCACCAGGGAAGACTGCAAGACTCTTTTTTTTTTTTTTTTTTTTTTTTTTTTTTTTGAGATAGGGTCTCACTCTAGTCCAGGCTGACCTGGAATTCACTATGTAGTCTCAGGGTGACCTCAAACTCATGGTGATTCTTCTACCTCTGCCTCCCAAGTGCTAGGTTTTAAGGCGTGCACCACCATGCCTGGCTTGTTGGTTACTACATATTCTAGTCTACCTGGAACAACCCCTTTATTCCTGTTCTGATTTAGCTTTTTAAATATATTTTACTTTTATTTGTTTCAGAGAAAAATAGAGAATGGGGCCTGTTAGGGCCTTCAGCTGCTGCAAACAAATTCCGATGCATGTGCCACCTTGAGCATTTGGCTTATGTGGGTACTGGGGAATTGAACGTGGGTCCTTAGGCTTTGCAGGCAAATGCCTTAACCACTAAGCCATCTCTCCAGCCTTTCCCCCTCCCCTTTTTATGAGAGAGAAGAGAGGATTGGTGCTGCAGGGCCTCCCGCCACTGCAATTGAACTCCAGATGCATGCACCACCTTGTGTGCATGTGTGACCTTGTGCACTTGTGTCACCTTTTCATCTGGCTTACATAGGATCTGGAGAGTTGAACACGGGTCCTCAAGCTTCATAGGCAAGCATCTTAACCACTAAGCCATCTCTCCAGCTCTCCCCCAGACTTTTTTATATATTCAATGAAAATTTATTTGTATCTAACAAAAATATGTACATAAAACATCAACTACTAACATCCTCAAAAATTTCACACTTCCCAAAAAATTTCCTATCACTCATTGTCACTAGAAAAGCATTTATTATATTGATTTATTTATAGATTCACCAAAACAGTTAATGTGATTATCAACATTTAATATAACAAAACAGTCTTAAAACCATTTAAATATATATGTGTGTGTGTATATATATATATATATATATATATATTTTTTTTTTTTTTTTTTTTTTCAGGTGGGGTTTCACTCCAGCTCAGACTGACCTGGAATTCACTATGTGGTCTCAGGGTAGCCTTGAATTCGTGGCAGTCCTCCTACCTCTGCCTCCCAAGTACTGGGATTAAAGGCATGTGCCACCACGCCCGGCTTAAATACCTTTTTAAAATATTTTTAATTTTATTTATTTTTATTCATTTATTAGAGGCAGAGAGAGGCAGAGAGAGAGAGAACATGGGCATGCCAGGGCCTCTAGCCACTGCAATCAAACTCCAGACACATGTGTCACCTTGTGTATCTGGCTTACATGGGTCCTGGGGAATTGAACCTAGGTTCTTTGGCTTTGCAGGATAACGCCTTAACCACTGAGCCATCCCTCCAGCCCTTAAATATCTTTTTTAAAGTTTTCTTTGGGACCAAACGTGGTGGTGCAAGCCTTTATTCCCAGCACTTTCTATGTAAAGGTAGTGAGTTTGAAGCCAGCCTGAGACAACATAGTGAATTCCAGGTCATCCTGGGCTACAGCAAGACTCAAGGCATGGTGGTGCACACCTTTAATACCAACTGTCAATAAAAGGTTTAAAAAGAACTGGGCATGGTAGCACACACCTTTAATCCTAGCACTCAGGAGGCAGAGGTAGGAGGAGGATCACCAAGGCAGAGGTAGGCAGAGGTAGGAGGATTGCCATGAGTTCAAGGTCACCCTGAGACTCCATAGTGAATTCCAGGTCAGTCTGGGCTAGAGTGAGACCCTACCTCGAAAAACCAACAAAAAGAAAAACTAAAGAAAAAAAGAAGTTAATAAAATGGTATAAGAAAATTCTAACAAAAAAAAATTTTTTTGAAAAGAAAAAAAAAAAAAGAAAATTCTAACAGCCACATATCTACATGTCCAATAAAATACTGTCACATAAGTCAGGTCTGGTGGCACATGCCTTTAATCCCAGCACTTGGGAGGCAGAGATAGGAGGATCACCATGAGTTCGAGGCCACCCTGAGACTACATAGTGAGTTCCAGGTCAGCCTGATCTAGAGTGAATCCCTACCTCGAAAACCCAAAAGAAGAAGAAGAAAGAAAAAAAAAAAAGAGAGAAAAGAATCAAATGAGGTTTGGAGAGATGGCTTAGTGGTTAAGGCACTTGCCTTCAAAGCCTAAAGACCCATGTTCTCTCTCTCCAGATCCCATGTGAGCCACATGCAACAAAAGGTGAGGCAAGTGCAAAGTCGCACATGTCCACTAGGTGGTGCAAGCATCTGGCTTTCTATTGCAGTGGCTGAGCCAATTGGCGCTCGCTTGCTCCCTCTGTCTCGCTATCTTTAGCTCTTGCGTACTGTACATTTTTTTTGGGGGGGGGAGCGCTTTTTCCAGGTAGGGTTTCACTCTTGCTCAGGCTGACCTGAAATTCATTATGTAGTCTCAGGATGGCCTCGAACACACAGTGATCCTCTTACCACTGCCTCCCAAGTGCTGGAACTAAAGGCGTGCAGCAGCCCGGCTCTAAAAAATTTTTTTTAATAATTAAAAATAATCCAGCCAGGCATGGTGGTGCACGCCTTTAATCCCAGCATTCAGCAGGCAGAGGTAGAAGGATTGCTGTGAGTTCGAAGCCACCCTGAGACTACATAGTGAATTCCAGGTCAGCCTGGGCGAGAGTGAAATCCTACCTCAAAAAGCCAAAAAAAGAAAAAAGAAAAAAAGAAAAATTAGAGAGCAAACAAACAAACAAACAAACAAAATTACAACAACAATTTTTTTAAAAAATTAAAAATAATCAAGTGAAACTTAGGGGCTGAAAAAATGGCTCACTCATTGAAATGCTTGCTGTACAAGTATGAAAACCCAAGTGTGGGGGTTGGAGAGATGGCTTAGCAGTAAAGGCACTTGCCTGCAAAGCAAAAGGACTTTTGGTTCGATTCCCCAAGACCCACATAAGCCAGATGCACAAGGTGGTACATATGTCTGGAGTTCATTTGCAGTGGCTGGAAGCCCTGGCGTGCCCATTCTTTCTGTCTCTTCTCCCCCCCTGCCTCTTTCTCTCTCTCAAATAAATAAATAACAATAAAATATATTTTAAAAAAAACACAAGTTTGGATTCTCAGAACCCACATAAATGCCAGGCACGACAGCGTGTGCCTGTAATCCCAACACTTGGCAGGTGGAGACAGGATGGCTAGCTAGACTAGTGAAATTGGTGAGCTCTGGGCTTAGTAAGAGACTCTTTCAATCAAGAAGGTGGGATATGATTGAGAAAGACACCTAACATTAATTTCTGGCCTCCATACCGATGTATACTCATCCTCACCACTACACAAACACACACACACATACACACAGTGAGACTTGGTGTGCAAGTGCCTACCACAATATCTGACAAATAGGAACAACTCTTGTTTCTTACCGCAGTGGCTGATGGTATCATAAAAAAAGAGTGCCACAAAGAACAGGCAAGGGCTGGGCATGGTGGCACACACCTTTAATCCCAGCACTCATGAGGTAGAGGTAGGAGGATCGCTGTGAGTTCGAAGCCAGCCTGAGACTACATAGTGAATTTCAGGTCATCCTGGGCTAGAGTGAGACTCTACCTTGGGGGAAAAAGAGGCAAGGATAGAACACTGAGTTTATTCCACAGGATTCACAGTCACTTCCTGGAACCTAAAGCCCTACTTTTCCCCAGAGTAGCCAAAAAATAGTATTTTTATTTGTTTTAAATATTTTATTTTTATTTATCTGAGACAGGAGGAGAATGGGTGTGCCAGGACCTCCAGCTGCTGCAAATGAACTCCAGACACTGATGCGCCACCTTGTACCTATGACTTACATGGGTCCTGGGGAATCGAACCTGGGTCTTGGCTTTCCAGGCAAGCACTTTAAACCACTAAGCCATCTCTCTAGTCCCGTTTGTTTTTCAAAGTAGGGTCTCACTCTAGCCCAGGCTGGCCTCAAACTCACACCATATCCTACCTCTGCCTCCCAAATTCTGGGATTAAAGGCATGCTACACCATGCCTGGCTCAAAAAAACAGTATTTTCCATGGACGTGGCAGTGTACTGGGAGTATTATCTGACACATGTGTCCCAACTGGTTTCTGTACTCAACCCCAGGACCTGAGAGAGGCCATGAGTGTGGTGGAGCTGCAGCAGGAGCTGGGCCTGCAGCAGGAGCTGGGCCGGAGGGAAGTTTTCCTCATGGCCGCCAGCATTGCCCCTGTGGGATCCGGCTTTGGAGAACCTGGCACCGTGCGCATCTGGAAACTGCTCTTGCAGCTTCTCTCCTAGGCTGGAGCCTCCTGCTTGCTGCCCACTACTGGAACCACAGTTCTGCTGCCTGTTGCTTCTTCTCACCAGCCCGGGCCTTGGGCAGGAGCCATGTACCAGCACTTCCTTCTCCACTCAAGAGCGAGGCAGAAAGTGCAGAAGCCTTCCTAGTGAGGTGACAGGGTTGGCAAGGATAGTGACTGCTTGTTTAAGTCTGCACTGTGGATCCAGCCTCTTGCCTTTTCCTGCACAGTGGGCTCACTCCTCCCTCCCTGCAGGCTCCAGTGGTTGGAACACCAGGGTAGGTGTTACAAGTACTCCTGGAGGCTGCAGGTCTCCTCTCCCTTTGGACAGTTCCCTCCTGGCGACTTCATGCATTTCCCGTGTGGGCAGGAATTGGGTGCTCCCAGGTCTGCATTATCCTCCAGCCACTGCTGTGCCCAACTTAACGTGGCCTTGTCCGGTCTCCCTTGGTGGCCCAGGGTCACCTCTCTTAAAAGGATGGGGTAATTGCTTTCTAAGTACCAGCACTGGCAATGTGAAGTGAGGATAGACCGGAAGACCCACCTAGCCAGGAGCTTGCTGAATATCCCCCAGCTTTGAAGGCCTGGAGTACCCGTCTCTCCGGACCATTGAAGTCCAGTTCCCCAAACAAGGCAAAAGATGGGCTTTTCCGCATCCAGAAAGCTGTTGCTGTTACACTAACTGTGCCAGTGCCCGTGTTTACACAAGTCTGGGGAACAAAACAAGCTGGAGTCCGCATCAGGCCTACATTTTATTTATTTATTTATGTATGTATTTAATCAAAGGAACAGGCCCAAGTTCCAGGTTCTGTTTCTAGGTGCTGTCTTCAGAACCCCAGGTTGGGGAGATGGCCCAGTGGATAAGAAAGAGTGCTTCCTGCACCAGCATGAGGACATGAGTTCCAACCCTACTTCAAAGCCAGGCGTGGCCACACATGCCTGTAACCCCAATGCCCAGTTGGGTGGAGACAGGAGAATCACTGGGGCTTAGTGGTCAGCAGGCCTGACGGGGGTGGGGCGGGGTGGGGTGGAGCAGGTGATTGTCATAGAAAATTGGAAACTTTAAGGAAAATAGCTGGACTCATGAATGACATGGAGATAGCCTACAGGTGTCAATGGTCTCCCAACCTGGAGACCAGTACTTTATACTGACCTACAGGTACTCCCATTCCACCATGTACGCCAGCATATTGAGGGGACACAAACCCCTTCTGGGTTGTCAACAAGTGACAATGGAAGAGGAATTCTCTATTGGTTGAATACCAAGGACAAGACAGCCATCAGAGTGGCCTTGGGCACATCAGTGAGCCTTCTGGGACCGATTACTTGCTAGCCAAAGCAAAATCAGACTGAATTTCTGGAGTTCACTCCCCTGCACATTCCATGGTTCTGTGTGGTCATCAGCTCACTAAAGGCCCGTCTTCAGACCGAAAGGAGCTTTAATCTGTCATGGGCCACTGAAGAATGAGTGAATAGCCGCAAATGGAGTTTTTTTTTTTTTTTTTTTTGAGTTTTTCTTTTTTTAATAGCCCACTTTTATTTTATTTGTTTTTTGGGAGCGTTAGGGTTACAGGAGGCATGAACCTCCACACCTGGCTTTCCATTTGCTTTTAGAGAATAGATTGTATGCTACAGGTGGCTTGACATTTGTTCAGCGGTGGTCAGTACCACCCTGTGGCCAGTGCGGGGAGGAGAGGGAAGCTTGGCAGTCTAAGGTGACATCACCATCAACAGAGTGGCCACTGTGCCACTGCAGGCACATCAAGACAATCGGCACTGAGCTGCCAAATCACTGCCTGTGATGTGTGGTGTTATAAGCTTTTATATTTTTTAAAGTGACCTTTGAATGTTTTCTTTTTATTAGTATACAAAGAATTAGCTTGCAGTTACTGTGTTTTCTAACAGTTTTTGTTTCCGTTCTGGAATTTTATTAGAGACTTTTCATTTTATCAAAGGAAAGGTGAGAAACTGTTCTGTAGCTCCACCTTGTTCTCCAGTGTTTGAGGGTTACCTTGGAACCAGCAAAGATTGTTGAGAGGAATCCTTTTTTCCTAATTAAGATCTGCCTTTGTCTAGTGAGTATCATTATGTAGTACAGTTGTTTTGCTGCTCCTCCCCCCCCCCCCAATGGGGATGAACTTGAATAAAGAGTTCTATTGTGTCTACTGAAACTGTTGGTTTGTTTGTTTGGTTGGTTGGTTGTTTGGTTTTTGTTTTTTCAAGGTAGGTTCTCACTGTAGCCCAGACTGACCTGAATCTCTGTAGTTCCACGCTGGCCGCCAACTCAGTGATCCTACTACCTCTGCCTCCATGCACCACCATGCCCAGCCTGAAACTGTTTTATTTTTTATTTATTTATTTATTTATTTATTTATTTATTTGACAGAGAAAGAGGGAGAGAGAGAGAATGGGTGTGCCAGGGCCTCCAGCCATTGCAAACGAACTCCAGACACATGCATCACCTTGTGCATCTGGCTTACATGGGTCCTAGGTAATTGAACCTGGGTTCTTTGGCTTTTCAGGCAAGCACCTTAACCACTAAGCCCTCTCTCCAGCCCCAGTCTTTTTTTTTTTTTTTTTTAATCTGTTTGTCTTTTGGGGGGGGGTGTTTCAAGGTAGGGTTTCACTGTAGCCCAGGCTGACCTGGAATTCACTACAGAGTCTCAGGGTGGCCTCAAACTCACAGCAATCCTCCTACCTCTGCCTGCCGAGTGCTGGGATTAAAGGCGTGTGCCATCACACCTGGCAAATAAACCTACTTTAAAACAAAAACAAAACAAAACAAAAAAGACAGGCTGGTTTATTTATTTGCAAGCAGAGAGAGAGAAGGGCTTCCACCCACTGCAAGTGAACTCCAGATGCATGTGCCACTTTGTACATCTGGCTTTATGTGGTCATAGTGTTATAGTCCATCTGAGAGGATTACAGGCCACCAATTGAGAGTCCTTTTTATTAAGCCTGTGACTGAGAGGGGCTCAGGCCAGAAAATGCGCAGCACTAGCCCTAGCCCAGGCTGACCTGGAACCTGGAATTCACTATGTAATCTCAGGGTGGCCTCGAACTCACAGCAATCCTACTTCTGCCTCCCCAAGTGCTGAGATTAAAGGAGCGTGCCACCATGCTGGGCAACGTTTTTAAGGGCAAAAGACCTTAAGGATGGGCTGGAGAGGTGGCTTAGCGGATAAGCGCTTGCCTGTGAAGCCTGAGGACCCTGGTTCGAGGCTCCATTCCCCAGGACCCACGTTAGCCAGATGCACAAGGGGGCGCACGCATCTGGAGTACGTTTGCAGTGGCTGGAGGCCCTGGCATGCCCATTCTCTTTCTCTCTATCTTCCTCTTTCTCTCTCTCTCTGTCGCTCTCAAATAAATAAATATAAAAAGAATGTGGTTTTACAAGGACACCCATGCCGGATGTAGGCCAGGGTATCTTTGGAACTGCAGGCACTTCACTGCCTATCCTGGAGTTATCTTGGGTTTAAACACCTGGGCCACACTCAGGGTCATGGGAAATCCTGAGAGTGTTTACAATGCAGACGGCCCTCCTGGGGAGTTAGCAACTGAAAGGTGCCCTAGCAGGTAAGTGTTATCTTAGCTATTTTATTCCCCCAATAAATGGAGCCAGGGCCTAGTTAGTGCAGGATGACATTATCTTAGCTATTTCAACTGGGGAAATCGAACTCAGGTCATTAGGCTTTGCAGGCATGCACCTTAACCACTAGGCAATCTTTCCAGCCCACAAAACTATTTTTTTTATCAAAACCAGTGCCTGAGGCCAGGCTTGATAGCATAGGCTACACGGAAAGACTGCAAACTGAATACCAGCCTGGGCAATTTAGTGAGACCCTGACTCCTAGCAAAAAGTAGCCAGGTGTGGTGTAATCCTGGCAATTGGGAGGTGGAGGCAGGAGAATCAGAAGTTACAGGTCAGCCTGGGCTACATGAGCCCATGTCAAAAAGCAGAAAGAGGGCTGGAGAGATGGCTTAGTGGTTAAGGCTGTTGTGCCAAGTCCCCTGACCAGGAGCCAAGACCCCCGGTCACCCAGGAGTCACCCAGAGAACCACCACAGAAGCCGAGACACTCGAATGTAAAAGCAACAGGTTTCTTTATTGCAAGCCTAGGCCTGGGCTCCATCCCTACAGTCCGGCACAGCGGTAGTGAGGGAGAGAGCCGCTTCCTTTTGGGGGAAGGGGTTCATATAGGAATTCGAACAAAGAAGTAGGGGATAGATATATGATTGGTTGATTTAAACAGTTCTGTTTGGCTTGGGGTTTCAGTGGGCAAAGTTGGGGGCAGGAGCTAGGGGCACTCCAGGCAGATGAGGTAATCTCCATTGTGATGGGTTAAGCAAACAGTGGTACTTTACGACTTTTGAATTGACAGGTTTATCTAAGCAGGTGGTCGGAGGCCAGAGGTCCCCCGCAGTGGAGTATTTCTGGAAGGTCCTTGAAGTGGAGATTCCTCAGTTTCTTATCTAAGCAGGTGGTCCGAGGCCGGAGGCCTCCGCAGTGGAGTGTTTCTGCAATGTCCTTGAAGTGGAGATTCCCCAGAAACTTTAGGGACAAAGGCAGCAATTGAGCAAGCAAGCAAAGTTTACAGAAGCAGAGGTCAGCACATTAGCCGGCTAGTTTTCTATCTAAATCAGGCCTGAGCCTTTCTACTTAAAATGGTTATATTTGGCCTTTCAAGGCATTTGCCTGCAAAGCCAAAGGATCCCTGTTCAATTCTCCAGGACCCATGTAAACCAGATGCACAAAGGAGTGCATGCATCTGGAGTTTGTTTGCAGGGGCTAGAGGCCCTAGTGTGCCCATTCTCTCTCTCTACCTCTTTCTCTCTCCCAAATAAATAAATAAATAAAATATATTAAAAAAAAAAAAAGCAGAAAGAGGGCTGGCTGGAGATGTGGCTCCAAGTGCTTGCCTCGCATGCACAAGGCCACAGACTCCAGCCCCAGTACTGAAAGGACCTCAGGTACCAGTGCACCAGTGCACTGAATGTTCAGAGTGCTAAGAAACAAAACCGGAGGCTGGAAAGATGGTATAGTGGTTAAGGCATTTGCTTGCAAAGCCAAAGGGCCCAGGTTCAATTCCCCAGGACCCAAATAAGCCAGATGCACATGGTGGCGCATGCGTCTGGAGTTCCGTTTGCAGTGGCTGGAGGCCCTGGTGCACCCATTCTCTTTCTCTAAATTAAAATTTTTTGAAGGGGGTGGGGCTGGAGAGATGGCTTAGAGGTTAAGGTGCTTGAAGAAGCCTGGGGACGTGTGTTCAGGTTCCAAGTAGCCAGACACACAGTGATGCAAGCATGCAACGTTGCACATGCACACAAGAGGGCGCAGGCGTCTGGCGTTCATAGCAGCTGAAAGGCCCTGGCACACCCAGTCTCTCAAAAAGAAAAAGTACCGGAGGCTTCATTTCAATAACTGAAGAACCCCATCCTAGTGGCCACAGAACCCACATTTGCCATGCCGTTCTGGCTGGGTATGTCTTTCAGGAAGAGTGCCAACCAGTGGGCCTTTGCCCTGGTTTCTGCCACAGCTAGACTGGGTGAAGTGCAGGAACTGGCCTGATTGAGAACTTCTGCCTGTCTGCTGGGTTAGGACTTTCTGGACTCAGAAGCCCCTAGCACTGGCCCTGTCGCTGCTCATCTCAAACTGGAGACCCTAATCTACTAATCTAGCCTGGGTTATCAGCCTTCTCACTGTCTCAGCCCAACCTAGCTGAGTTTACAAACAAGTTAAACACCTGGGCAATTGTCATTCTAACAAAGAACAGCTGGTGGGAAGGTTTGGGATCAGAGGGACCAGTGCCCTTCACAGGGAAGGGAGCTCTCCAAGGTCTTCTTACCTGTTGTACCCCTGCACTGGGAGTTTTCGTGACTGAACCCAGGGCTTCCTGCATTCCAGGCAGGTGCTATACCACTGAGTCACACTCCCAAACCAGGACTGTTAGTTATTGCAATGAAGCCATGGCCTCTGGTTTTCCATATCTGATTTGTGACCCATCCCTTACAGAAGAGGTTACTCTGGGCCCAGAGCTTGGACACTAGGATGGTTAGGGCAAGAGTATTCCTTGACATTGAGATATCCACTGAATGATCAGGCAAAGGAGGACTCCATTGAGGAAGGTGGGGAAGGTAAGACCAAATATAGAGAGGGTCCAGGGACTTCAAGAAGGAATTCTCAAGGGACTACCCTGGAGTTTGGACATGGGAGAAGGGCAAGGCTGAACTCAGAAGCTGTTTGGCTTTCCCAGGCAATGAGGAGATCAATTTGGACGCTCCAGCCCACAGGAAACCCAAATCTAACAAAAGCCTTTTTTTTTTTGAATTTTTATTTATTTATTTATTTGAGAGCGACAGAGAGAGAAAGAGGCAGATAGATAGATACAGAATGGGCGCGCCAGGGCCTCTAGCCACTGCAAAGGAACTCCAGATGTGTGCGCCCCTTGTGCATCTGGCTAACGTGGGTCCTGGGGAATCGAGCCTCGAACCGGGGTCCTTAGGCTTGACAGGCAAGCGCTTAACCACTAAACAATCTCTCCAACCCACAAAAGCCTTCTGATAACTGTGCTGTGGCGACGGCTATCCATGTTCAGCTGACGGGAATCTTTGTGGTCAACCAAGGGGCACTCAGACCCAGCTCAAAGGCTAGTGATCCAAGCGCGCAAACATAAGGAACACAAGGAAGAGCCAGAGAAGGGCTGACCTTCACCGTTTTCAGCCTGCCCCAACTTCGAGAATAATCACATGAGTATGCACCCCTCCACCACAAAAAAAAAAAAAAAAAAAAAATGTCCTTGAGACTGCTAGGACTATCACCTAGGGCCAGCTGCCTAACCTGAGAAGTGGGAGTCCTTGCCATCTCTGCTTATGTCCCCTGAGCCCAGAGGCACCAGATTAATGGCCTAAACCAACAGTATCTGCAGCTTTCTTGAGGGACAAAATACATGCTGAAACTGATGTGCTTTCGTTTGAATTCTCATTTCAAGGAGTGCGTGCTGAGTGCTTCCAGTGCAGGCCGCTGTGGAAGGTGAGAAAGTTGCCCGCCAGCCAGAATCAACCTCCCGTTTCTTCAACCTCGGAGGTACGCAGTGAGCCAAACTTCTCCCGACCCTAGCTGATGGGTCCAGAGCCAGGGCTCAAGAGTCTGCCTCTAGGCTCAAGGTCAGAAAGGAAGCCGCAGAGCCTACTTCAAGTGTTCCCTCAACCTCTACCTGGCTCAGGCTGCAGTTCCCAGGCAAGGCCACCTGCCCTCAAGCTCAAATGTAGTCAGTTGTGGGGCTGGGAGTGCAACGCAGGAGTGCTTGGGCATCAGGTTTGATCTACAGGACTGCAAAACACAGGCAACTCTGGCGAAGAAAGGAAGCAGGGACACTTACATGCCTGGAGGCAGAGGCAGCTTCCTGAAGTTGGCACCTGAACCTGGGTAAAGAAGTAAGGGAGGACCAGGTGTAGTGGCGCATGCCTTTAATCCCAACACTCGGGAAGAAGAGGATGGTCGTGAGTTCAAGGCCAGCCTTAGACTACATAGTGAATTCCAGGTCAGCCTGGGCTAGAGTGAGACCCTACCTATATAAAGGGGAGTGGCTGGAAAGATGGTTTAGCAGTTAAGTGCTTGCCCGTAAAGCCTCACGACGCCAGTTCGAGGCTCAACTTCCCAGGACCGACGTAAGCCAGATGCACAAGGTGGCACAAACATCTGGAGTTCATTTGCAGTGGCTGAAGGCCTTTGTGTTCCCATTCGCAATATCTGCCTGTCTCTCAAATAAATAAAATTTTAAAAATAAGAAAAGAAGGGAACATCCTGGGGGCTAGAGAGATGGCTCAGTAAAGGCACTTGCTTACAGAGTCCCCAGTACCTATGTAAAACCAGATGCACAAAGTGACACATGCATCTGTGTCTCTATGCAGTGCCAAGAGTCCCTGGCACACATATGCTCTCATAAATTACAAAAATTAAAAAGCACTAAAAAAAAGAATATTTGGGTTGGGCATGGTGGTACACACCTTTTAATCCCAGCACTTGGGAAGCCAAGGTAAGAGGATCGCTGTGAGTATGAGACCAGTCTCAGACTGCATAGTGAACTCCAGGTCAGCCTGGGCTAGAGCAAGACCCTACCTCAAAAGACCCCCAAAAATAAATAAATAGAGCTGGGCATGGCGGCACACGCCTTTAATCCCAGCACTTGGGAGGCAAAGGGAGGATCGCTGCGAGTTCCAGGCCACCCTGAAGACTACATAGTGAATTCTAGGTCAGCCTGGGCTAGAGCAAGACCCTACCTCGAAAAAGCAAAAATAAATAAATAAATAGGTTATAGTCTGGATCCCAAGGACTACTCTAGGTGCTTAAAATGGCCAGTCACCCCTCGAAGCTACAGCTGAGCCTAGTAAAGTGAATTCAGAGACCTTTCCAAGCTACCTTGACACTGCAGGATGGACAGGCTGCCTTTAAGACAGACGTGACGTCAAACTCCGCTTAGATACTTCTTCAGCTTCACTGGTAGCATGAAGATAAAAGTTTACGGAACCTTCTGAGGTCCCACCTGAACTGATAGGTAGAAAGAACAAGCCTTTCTGTAGCAGGTACATTATCATCACTGGGACAAAGCACCCAGCCAGAGCAGCTCATGGGAGGAAAGGTTTATTTCAACTCACAGTTTCAGAGGGGAAGTGTCTTCCTGACCGAGCAGGCAGCTAGGGTGTCACATCTTTTCACAGCAGCAGGAAAGATTAGCTCTGAACACCCAGGGGGCTGAACTAAAAGCCTTCAAGGTGGGCTCTTAGCAACAGACTTCCCCCAGCAAGCATCTACTTCCCAAAGGATCAACTTTCCCAATTTGCCACTAGCTGGGCAGGAACCAAGTATTGAAAACACATCAGGTTATGGGAGACACTTCACAGACAAACCACTACACCATTGCAAGGGCAGTGAAGAGACAGACTGTAAGTGTTCCCAATAAAAGCCTTGGGATTTGGGAGGGTTCTTACATGTTTAATACTTACGGGCAGTGCCCAGATTTAAAATGCCCACTTCACGTCCTACTTGTGACCTTGCTTCAAAATGGGCATCACCTCCTCATATACCACTAAATCAGGCAGGCTTGGCACCAAAGACTGGCCACACCACTTGAAGCCCAATGTCAGCCACAGTCTGCCAGTCTCAGAAGTCAGGTTTGAGGCCTGGGGTTTGCATCAGGACAAGGCCAACACAAATGACCCCAAGAAACAGAGCCAGTAGGACACTTTTCAGCAGACCAGGATGTAGCTCGTCACCCTCCAGCAGGACAGCAAAGCTAGTTCCAGGGTGGGACTAACAGTAGCAAGGCAGGACCTCTCTGAGCAGCCCAGACATCTGGGCAAGTTTCTCTAGGACAGTAAGTAGAAGCCCTGTTGAGGAAACAGGCAGGAAGAGCTGAAGAGGAAGGCTGTATCTACAGGAACACGGACTGTGGCACATGCTGTTGGGCTCAGTGGCTCCTCTGCCCTGGTAGGATTGGTTTTCTCAAGGACAGTTCCAGGAATTGGCAGCACATACTAAATATAAAACCATTAGAAAAGTAAAATAATCTTTGTTTTATTATATACAGATTATATTCAAATAAAGCACCTACCCAAGGGAACAGCAAGTCCCAGCTTTTCCATGAACCCACAAGAGAATCTAAATTGTAGCCTCAGAGACTTCCTTCTCTAGAGGGGCATTAGACACATGCACGCGCATGCACGCATGCATGAACCTGATTCCATGGGATTTTGCCAGCATAATCTGAAGCTGAGCACTCCACACTTTTGGCTTCTCTGGTCCAAGGCCCAAGTCTGGGCAGGTGCACAGCATTCAGTCAACTTCCATCTTCTTATTTTGCAAAGACTCGGTGAAGGCTTGCCACTCCGCTGGGTAAAAACGTTTATAGACGTTAATCTTATTCCGAATCTGTTTTGGAGTATCTTGGTAGTAATTCTTCTCATCCCGGGCCATGGCCTAAGAAGAAAGAACGGGAACTTGAGGCGGGACACACAGACAAAAGTTCAAATCCCAGTCCTACCTGAATTGAGCAAACCACTTCCTATCATCTCAAAAGCCATGGGGGTGGGGGCAGAGGAGATGGAGAGATGGTTCAGTGGTTAAAGGTGTTAGCTTCCAAAGCCTAACACTGTTTCTGTCTCTCTCAAATATTTTTTTAAAGGCATAATGGGGGCTGGAGAGATGGGTCAGCAGTTAAAGGTGTTTGCTTGCAAAGCCAGACAGCCTGGGATTCAATTCCCCAAGACCCACATAGAGCCAGATGCATAAAGTGGTACATGCATCTGGAGTTGGTTTGCATTGGCAGGAGACCCTGACACTCCCGCACTTCTCTCCCACCTTGCAAATAAATAAATAAATATCAAAAGAAAAATAAAAGCCATAGTGGATGCTGTGGAGCCCTTGTGTAATGAAGAGCCTAAGAAATAGTGCAAATGCTCTTAGGGACTGTGATAGTTAAGGTGTTGTCAATTTGAGATCTGTTTAGTAATCCACAGAAATCCCTTTCGGGTGGGCCTCTAAGGTTGCTTCCAGGAAGGATTAAGTGAAGGAGGAAGTCCTTCCCCCAGAGCGGGCAGCCCCTCTCAGAGGGGAACTTTACACAAGGAAGCTCTGGGTGAAAAGAGCCCCTTCCTTCTTTCCTTCCTTCCTTCCACTTGGCTGCTGGAGCTGCTTGCTGCCTTCCAGCATGGATTGAAGACCAGCGCAGATTGAAGACCAGCATGGACTGAAGACCCGCGTGGATGGAAACCCAGCGGCTCCTCAGGAAGCCTCCAGGCCTTCAGTGCCTGGTCGGGACTGCTGAGGCATCTGGCCACGTGCACTGAGCAGCTACCGGTTCCTTGATTTTCGGGCCTGCAATTGCTATTGGACTATACAGTAAGCTACTCTAGTAAATTCCTTTTTTTTTTAAATATATTTTATTTATTTATTTGAGAGAGAGAAAGGCAGAGAGAGAGAGAGAGAGAGAATGGGCACACCAAGACCTATAGCCACTGCAAACGAACTCCAGATGCGTGTGCCCCTTCGTGCATCTGGCTTACGTGGGATCTGGAGAGTCGAACCGGGATCCTTTGGCTTTGCAGGCAAGCGCCTTAACTGCTAAGCCATTTCTCCAGCCCAAATTCCCTTTAAAAAAAATTTTTTTTGTTTATTTTTATTTATTTGAGAGCGACAGACAGAGAAAGAGGCAGAGAGAGAGAGAATAGGCATGCCAGGGCCTCCAGCCACTGCAAAGAAACTCCAGATGTGTGCCCTCCCTTGTGCATCTGGCTAACGTGGGTCCTGGGGAATAGAGCCTCGAACTGGGGTCCTCAGGCTTCACAGGCAAGCACTTAACCGCTAAGCCATCTCTCCAGCCCCACTTTTTAATATAATTCATTCCAGCAGTTCTGTTCTTCTAGAGAACCCTGACTAATACAAGGACCAAGAAGGAAAGCTCAACAATGCAGTAAGACTTGAAGGAGGTGGGGCTGGCAAGGAGAAGGAGTTCATACCCCATCCACAGCCAACTACCTCACCTCACCACAGGGGTCCAGTATAGCCTCACTCCTGAAGATACATTCTTTTAAACCCTCCCACAATTGAAATGGCAACTAGTCGACTGGAGAAATGGCTTAGCAGTTAAGGTGTTTTGCCTGCGAAGTCAAGGGACCTAGCTTTGATTCCCCAGGACCCACGTAAGCCAGATGCACACAGTGGCGCATGCATCTGGAGTTCACTTGCAGTGGTTGGAGGCCTTGCATGCCCATTCTCTCTATCTGCCTCTCCCTCTCTCAAACAAACAATAAATACATAAAGCTGGATGCAAAAAGTGGCATGAGTGTCTAGTGTTTGTTTGCAGGGACAAGAAACCCTGACAAGCTAATACACACAAACATGCAAATAAAAAATTTAGAAAGCAGGGCTGAAGAGATGGCTTGGCAGTTAAAGCACTTGTCTACAAAGCCTAATGACCCACATCCAGTTCCCCAGTACCCACATAAAGCCAGATGCACAAAGTGGCACATGCATCTAGAGTTTGGTTGCAACGACTACAGGCTGCACTCATTCTCTCTCCTCCCCCTTGCAAATAAACAAAACAAAAAATTTAGAAAGTTAAAAAAAAAAAAAAAAAACAACTTTTAATGCCATTAGGCAAGCAGATGAGGCCACAAATGCTTCAATGCTCCTCCGACCAGCCCCAGTGGTGCTTCTTCAGCCCACGGTCAAGCCTCACCTTATAGTCCTCCCCATGGTTCTCCACCATGTAGTGAACGTAGTCTATGAGGTCCCGAGACAGGGTATTTCCTTTCTTTTCTGGGAGGCTGGCTTCTGCCTCCAGTTCTAGGGTAAAAGAAGCCCAGAAATGGAATAAGGCTT
This sequence comes from Dipus sagitta, assembly GCA_036346955.1. Taxonomy (NCBI): domain Eukaryota; kingdom Metazoa; phylum Chordata; class Mammalia; order Rodentia; family Dipodidae; genus Dipus; species Dipus sagitta. The sequence goes on along the minus strand of CM070777.1, from coordinate 40,809,735 downwards.
TACTTCCAGCACCGTTGAAGCTGTCCAAACACTCCATCCAGTCACATGTCCACAACAATTACTGTAACAACCCATTCCCAAGTTCAAAGCTAGAACCTTCCCCATCAGCCTCTAGGACTCTGGAGGTTCAAACACCTGTAAGTGTGGCAACTCCCTGAATAGCAAGTCATTTTTCTGTTTCTTTTTTTGTTGTTGTTGTTTTTTTTTTTTTGAGGTAGGGTCTTACACTAGCCCAGACTGACCTGGAATTCACTATATAGTCTCAGGCTGGCCTACCTACCTCTGTCTTCTGAGTGCTGGGATTAAAGATGTGCATCACTTTTCTCCAGACCTGATGGTTTGACATGAATTCACTCAACTATCAATCTTAATGCCAGGTCCTTGGGGCAGAGATAGAGATGCAGGGTCCACAAGGTTGGATTCTTCCAGCTATAATACTGTCAGAGAACCTCATTTTCTGGAATAATATGCCAACATGCAAGATGAAAAGATCCAAATAAACGCACAGTGGCACACCACTTTGATCCCAGAACTTAGGAGGCAGAGGTAGAGGATTGCTGTGAGTTTGAGGGTAGCCTAGGACTACAGAGTGAGTTCCAGGCCAGCCTGGGCTAGAGTGAGACCCTACCTCAAAAAAAATAAAAATAAAAATAAATGAAGAGCCACCCAGTTGTGGTGGCGCACGCCTTGAATTCCAGCACTCAGGAGGCAGAGGTAGGAGAACAGCTGTGAGTTTCAGAGCATCTCGAGTCTACAGAATGACTTCCAGGTCATCCTGAACTAGAGTGAGACTGTACCTTGGGAATAAATAAATACTAGAGTTGCAGAGGTAAATGCATCTCACTATTCTATGTGAGAGGGAAATCCAAGCTATGGACTAACTGCTTTACGTTGAAAACAGGCTGTACCAGCCGAGAGTGGTGGGGCATGCCTTTAATCCCAGCACCTGGGAGGCAGAGGTAGGAGGATCACCGTGAGTTCGAGGCCACCCTGAGATTAATTCCAGATCAGCGTGGACCAGGGTGAGACCCTACCTCGAAAAACAGAAACACAGGCTGTACCAGTAGAAGCTGAAGCAGGCAGATCACAAATTCAAGGCTAGCCTGGGTTATATAATAATACTTTGTCCAAAATAAATAAAAATAGAAATCTAGGTAGGTTGGAAGTGTAGTCACAAAGCACATTTACCCAACATGCACAAGACCTTGTGTTATATACCCAACACAGGAAAAAAAGAAAAAGGGCTGGAGAAATGACTTAGCAGTTAAGGCATTTGCCTGCAAAGCCAAAGGACCACGGTTCAATTCCCCAGGACCCACACAAGCCAGATGCAGAAAATGGCAAATGCATCTGGAATTCATTTGCAACTGCTGGAGGCCCTGGCATGCCCATTCTCTCTCTCTCTCTCATCTGCCAATCTCTCTCTCAAATCCCAGAACTCAAGAGGCAGAGATAGGAGGATCACCGTGAGTTTGAGGCCACCCTGAGACTACATAGTGAATTCCAGGTCAGCCTGAGCTAGAGTGAGCCTCCTGAGCTAGACTGAAACCCTATCTTGAAAAAACAAAATAGCCGGGCGTGGTGGCGCACGCCTTTAATCCCAGCACTCGGGAGGCAGAGGTAGGAGGATTGCCATGAGTTCGAGGCCACCCTGAGACTCCATAGTGAATTCCAGGTCAGCCTGGGCTAGAGGGAGACCCTACCTCGAAAAACCAAACAATAAAAAAAAAAAAAAAAAATTGTCTTTAAGCCGGGCGTGGTGGCGCACGCCTTTAATCCCAGCACTCGGGAGGCAGAGGTAGGAGGATTGCCGTGAGTTCGAGGCCACCCTGAGACTCCATGGTGAATTCCAGGTCAGCCTGGGCTAGAGTGAGACTCTACCTCGAAAAACCAAAAAAATAAAAAAATAAAAAAATAAATAAATAACTAAAATGAAGTAGAAAAGTAAAGACAAGGAAGACCCTTTCCAGCTGGCAAGGCAAGAAGAGGATAGCCCACACTCACCATTTAGCACATAGGGCTTCCGCACCAGTGCTTTGGGCCTCTCCTCCATGTCCACCTCCATGGCCTTCACCTGCAGACAAGACAGCCTGTAAGATCAGGGGATAAGGACCTTTCATGGGGGAAAGTGACCAGGATCAAGGAAGGAGCTTGCTCAAGCCAATACAACTATATTTAGCATAAGAATCCTTGCCCATGGTCAGATGGAACTGGGTAGATACACTCAAGTCTTCAACTAAAATCCAGTTTCCAAAAGACACACAAGCAATTCATCTTTCTGTGCTATCCACAGAGTAAGCTAACGCCCCTTGCCTCCTCCACTCTGTGTGATAAAGCAGTGAAACAGGGCACACGTACGATTTACAAGTTACAAGGAAGAGATGTCAGCTAGCTTCTCCATGAGAAGGGTTATCGATAGGCTTGAGTTATAGCTCCACATGTATTCAAGAAGCAAAAAGATTACTGAGTGAGAGTACCTGACATTCTAATAATCTTGGAGATTTAATAGATAGCAAAATGAGATTCTATGAGGGGATTAAGAGGCCCACTCAACAAAAATAATTAAATACTACACTACCATGTACCTACAATTGTTATGAATTAAAATAAAGCAGCTTAACCGGGCATGACGGCGCATGCCTTTAATACCAGCACTTGGGAGGCAGAGACAGGCGGATTGCCGTGAGTTCCAGGCCAGCCTGGGCTAGAGAGAGACCCTAACATCGAAACCTCCCCTCCCACAAAAAAAAAAAAAAAAAAAAAAAAAGGATGATTTGGGGAAAATACCACTGAGATGTCAAACAGGTTAATTTAAAAAAAAAAAAGTGCGCAACGCGGAGGAAAAGCAAAGCTCCGATCTAAGTCCGAACGTGTGCTGAAGAGGAAGATAAGGGACACGGGACCAGAAACGAAGTCTAAGTGGGGTTGACTGTGCTCAGGTCGCAAACCCGGGAAGGGTGTGAGCGAACAGCAAGTTGTGAAGCCCAGCACAGTGAAAGAAGAAAGAGCTGTGGAGGGGGAGGAGGAGGACGAGAGCGATGAAGGAGGCGGCTGGCAGGACCCCGGCTTGTCAGTACCTTTCTCTTACGGAGGGGCACCGCCTTGTTGGAGTCCATGGCCAGCCCCATCTCCGCCAGGTTCTGCCGCACGGATTTGGTGTGGTCCCAGGCATGTCGGATGTGGGAGCTACGGGGCAAAGACAGACAGATGGACGCTCGATCATCTCGCCGCCGGTGCCGGCCAGGGCCCCTGCCCTCCGCCACGCCAAGCCCCTCACCACTCGATCCGCGGCGCGGCCTTCCGTCGAGCGTTCCGGTTCAGACGCTTCCGGTTGACATTGTAACCGAACTTCTGCCTCCGAGTCTTGCCCTTGGCCTTCGGCATCGCGCTGCTGATCACAGCACCGACCGCTCAAAGCCGGTGCCTCACCGCGTGCTAACTTCTCTCCCAGCCGGAGAGCAAGCGGGCTTGGCAGGCTTCTTGGGAAATGTAGTCTTTTTTCCGGGCACTTCCGCGCTGCTTACTACAACTCCCAGAATGCAACTGGCGCTAGCGCCTGCGCGGTAAGCAAAGAACGGTCGGGTTTTCCCACCCACTTCATGACCTCATTGGAAGGCGGAGCGTGACGTCCGGATTTTTATCCTAACTAGATTTCTGTTGCCCTGAGCATGGCAGCTCCCGGTTCTGTGACTCCAGAAAAGCCCTTCGAGCCATCGCAGCCCCCAGTTATTGAGGGCTTTAGCCCCACTCTCTACAGCAACCCTGAAGGCTTCAAGGAAAAGTTCATTCGCAAGACCCGTGAGAACCCAATGGTACCCATAGGTAAGTGTACGCCATCGGAACCGACGGAGAGAAGGCGGTGATTCCGTGGGGGAATGAATTGGGGGAGCACCGGAGGGATGGGCAAGACAGGGGACCGGAAGTGTGTTATGTAAGGGCTGAAACGGGTGGGAACGCGACTAGCGTCACTTTAGGGTCGTGATTGGAGGGCGCCATGAAGCGGGCAGTGAACCAAGCCCTCCGTCCTCCCCCTGCTGCTGTTTTGAAGTCTTGACTCCGGGAAGTTGGGGGGGCTACACCCCAGAGAGGCCTGCGGGACCGGGCCGTTGCTCCCGCACTGCTTTGTCCCCTCCTCAGGCTGTCTGGGTACGGCGGCCGCCCTCACCTACGGCCTCTACTGCTTCCACCGGGGCCACAGCCAGCGCTCCCAGATCATGATGCGCACCCGGATCGCCGCCCAGGGCTTCACGGTCGCGGCCATCTTGTTGGGCTTAGCCGCCTCGGCTCTGAAGTCTCGACCCTGAGCCTGCCGCGGTGCCTTGAAAGCTCCACGGAGATCATTCCAAAACCCGGGAGCAACCAACACCCCTGCCAAAAGACTTACTGCCTCCTTCCCTTACGATCCCCTGTGGACGCTGGGGAAGAAGGCCGATTGTGACTTCTTAACAGATGTTTTCAGAAATCCCAGGCTCGCTTCAGTTTGTTTGGCAGACTTCTCTTTCTGCCTCATCGCCTCCACTTCTTATTTAATAAACCCTTAATCTACTGACATCTTGGTGAGTTCTTTCTCATCTTATTCCCATGGTCTAAACCATGATTTTTGGTCTTCGGTTTTAGGAAATAACTGACTGTAGATTGGGGTGACCCTTAGTAATGAGCTGAGCATCATGGTGGATGCCCTGCAGCCGAAGCTACTCTGAAGGTCAAGGCAAAAGGTTCTCAAGTTCAAGGCTTGCCTGTGTGTTCAAGCCTTGAGGAACTTAGACCCTTATTAAAATTAAAACTTGGGGCTGGAGAGATAGCTAAGTGGTTAAGGTGCTTGCCTGCGAAGGGACCCAGGTTTGATTCCCCATTACCCACGTAGGCCACCTGCACAAGGTGGTGCAGGTGTCTGGAATTGTTTGTAGTGGCTGGAGACCCTGGTGCACTCTGTCTCTCTCTCTTCCTCTCCAATAAATAAATTCTTTGTTTTTCGAGGTAGGGTCTCACTCTAGCCCAGGCTAACCTGGAATTCACTATGTAGTCTCAGGGTGGCCTCAAACATGGAGCAATCCTCCTACCACTGCCTCTCGAGTGCTGGGATTAAAGGCGTGCCACCATGCCTGGCTTAATAATTTTTTTTTTTTTTACTTAAAAATGGTGCCTGGCATGGTGGCCCATGCCTTTAATCCCAGCACTCAGGAAGCAGAGGTAGGAGGATTGCTCTAAGTTCGAGGCCACCCTGAGACTACTCCAGGTTAGTCTGGGCTAGATCAAGACCCTACCTTGAAAAACCAAAAAATAAATAAATAAAATAAAAATGGGCTAGAGACATAGCTCAGTACTGGAAGCACATGCCCTTGTGGAGACCCTAGGTTAATTCCAGGGAGGGAAGGATAGAGAGCCTAGCTCTAGTGTTGTTCACACTTTCCTGAAAAGTGTTACCTGGGATACTTGTTAAAAGCAGATTCCTGAGGAAAATAAAATAAAAAATAAAGTAGATTCCCAGCTGGTGGCCCATACATAAGCCCAGCAATCAGGAGGCTGATTAAGGAGGATTACTGGGAATTCCAGGTCAGCCTAGGCTAGAGTGAGACGGCCTTGAAAACAACAAAAATAGATTTCCAAATACCAGTGCTTGAGATTCTAGTTCAGTGGGTCTACAGTGGTGCTATTTGGGGGCTGTGGTTTGAAGGTAAAACGTCTCCCATAGGATTATGTGTCTGAACACTTGGTCCCCAGCTGGTGGCAACTTGGGAGGTGGAGCCTTGCCAGAGGAGGTGTGTTACTGGGGGTGGGCCTTGAGGTCCAGTCCTATTGGGTGCTGATAGCTCAGCTCACTCTATCTCCTTCCTTCCCTTGCTGCTGTGACAAGATGTAATACCCTGCCATGATGAAGCTTCCTCTCCAGACTGTAAGCTAAAATAAACCCTTTCCTCCCCTAAGCTGTTTTTGGTTGTGTTTTGTCCTAGCAACAAGAAGGTGATTGCAATGGGGAAACGTACCCAGCAGTTTTGAAGTTTTGATATCCTTCAGGGTGACTCCTCCATAGTCCTTTTGGAGTGGGGATAGTCTCCCCTCCACTCTGCATCTGCTCTTTACCCACTCCTACCTGAAAGCCCCTTGGGCTCCACTGATCTGTATCACCCCCACCTTTTGGGGGTTTTTTGTTTGTTTTTTTGGTTTGTTTTTTTTTTTCCAGATAGGGTCTCTCTCTAGCCCAAGATGACCTGGAATTCACTCTATAGTCTCAGGCTGGCCTCAAACTCACAGTGATCCTCCTACCTTTTCCTCCTAAGTGTTGGGATTAAAGGTGTGGCCGCCATGCCCAGCCCAGCCCACCTTTTGACACAAAGTCTCAAAACAGGTATTCTTCCACCTGGGGTCCTCTCATGGGGTAGGTCTCCACCTATGGGTAACTCAAATGGTAACTTAGACTGGGAGAAAGTAAGGCGGGAGTGAAGAAGTCAACATCTCTTCCGGAGCCCCTGACACAATCTAGATTTCCAAGTGTAAGTTTCTGGCTTCAATCAGGGTCTCAGCTGGAGGCAGTTTGCAAATTAGGTAGAATAATGCATTGTGGAACCTTCAAGACACACACACAAAAAAATGGCTGAGGAATGCTTTTAAAGAGGATGTGCGGCCGGGCGTGGTGGCGCACGACTTTAATCCCAGCACTCGGGAGGCAGAGGTAGGAGGATCGCCGTGAGTTCGAGGCCACCCTGAGACTCCATAGTGAATTCCAGGTCAGCCTGGGCTAGAGTGAGACCCTACCTCGAAAAACCAAAAAAAAAAAAAAAAAAAAGGATGTGCATTATTTGTGATAGTGTTATGGTGGTTCCCCCTCCCAAAAAAAATATGTTGAATCTCAGCTCCCATTTTCTTAAACTGTATTTGGCAATAGAGACATTGTAGCCATAATAGTTAAAATCAGGTTTTTAGGGTAGGCCTTAATCCAATTTGACTGGTATCCTTATGAAAAGAAAATTCGGACACAAAGACAATTGTAGAAGGAAAATAAAAGACGAACATGTGATGATGGAGGCAAAACTGGAGGGACTTATCCACAAGTCAAGCTACAAGAAAGAGGCCCAAACCTTCCCCAGCACCTCCCCGGGGAAGGGACCTGGTGACCCTGAGTTTGGGTTTTAGCCTCCAGAACTGAGATTATAAATTTCTGAAGTTCTCAGTCAGCCTGTGTGTGGTACTTTGTATGGCAGTCCCAGAGAATGCTGTTGGCTGTTGAAGTCTTTAAACACCATGCAGGTCACAGGTGGCTTGAACGTCCTGTTTACAGCCAGTCCTGAAGGGGAAGATGTGGCCACATTTACTCCAGACCCTCAGGAGTGAATAGCTGAAGGTGGGGGAGGGCACATATGTAAAGTTGCAGGCCCTCCACACCCAAAAGGTCCTTGGCAACCCCAAGGAAGAGGGTATGGTAGAGCTGTGTTCACCAGCACCTTACACATGCCTAGAAGCCACCTTGTCTGGGACCTCTAGTCTTGCCTCCTCCCTCCCACTGCAAGCTCCTTCCCCCTCTAGGAGCCTTGGTGTCCTTTGCTGTATGTGAGAATAGCAGAGTCCCTACCTACGGGCTTGTCAAAGGACCAGAATGGATGAAGAGCTTGTCTTTCCTGGGGAAGACATGGACAGGCCTGGGCTCCTTCCAGCAGGGGGGGAGGAGGGCTCCTGAGTTCCCAAGCAAGGGTACATCCTCACCTCTGCAGACCATAAGACTGAAAGTTCTAAGCACAAACTGAGTCCCAATACCAACTGTGGCTTCCAGAGAAATGAAGATGGTAATAAATAAGTGTAAAAAGAGTTAACACACCCTTTAAGCCAAGAAAAAAATACATCAGAAGGGACAGTCACAATTGAGTGGACTGAGAGGAATCATGAGGAACTGGAACATAGGGCCAGGAGAGGTGAGAGGGGAAAGGGCCCCGTTTCTCAGCCCCCAGAGATGGAGAGGGACAGAATAGGCTGTACGTAGCAGCTGTCAGAGGACATTTCCACCCTGGCCAAAGCAGCCGCTCCTCTGCCATATACAACCCCTGCCATACTTAATGACAGGCACCTAGCGGGACAGTGGTGTCTGCTTCAGGGACATGAGCACCGAGCGCAGCCGGGACACGTCTTTGCACTGCTTGCTGCTCTTGGGGTTGAAGTCACACAGCTGGGCCACCTTCTCCCATTCTGTGCCTGGGGTCTCCTCCTTAGATTCCCTCACGAAAGCTTCCTCGGATGCTCTGCAGGTAGAGAAAGGACAGGGGTTGCATAGTTGTTCATCTTTCTCCTGAGTCACTCATGCTCTGCTCCCATCAGGCTGTAGTGCTTTGCCTGCTCTGGGATGCTTTAGCTAATGTTCTTGGTTGCCCACCAGACATAATAGTAAGATGCTATTGCTAAAGACACCATATGCTTTGGTTGCAGGTCACTGAGAAATGGAGCTAGGACTAAGCTCAAAGCTTCCTCCTTGCTGGCTAGCTGTCATAGTGCTAGAAGGTGCTATGCAGGCTGCTGGGGGAGAAAAGTCAATAAGAGGCCGGATGTGGTGGCACACGCCTTTAATCCCAGCACTCAGGAGGCAGTGGTAGGAGGATTGCCGAGAGTTTGAGGCCACCCTGAGAATACATAGTGAATTCCAGGTCAGCCTGGGCCAGAGACCCTACCTCAAAAAAGAAAAAAAAAAAAAAAAGTCAACAAGTCTTACCCAGTAGTGAACGCTGTGAGTTACAGAACCAGTCAGGTAAGAAATGTCCACTGGTGCAATAGTGGTATTCATGCTCTCTCATTATATTTGAGGGCCATTCCATAGGAGAGAACTTGTACTTGGTACTGAAAAACTATGGCTTAGAAGGTCATAGGCCCTAAGTGGAAAGCTACTACTGTTTTTGGCTAAGTGGATAGGTTGTGCCCATCTAAATATTTATGTTTATGCCCATAGATTAGTGCTGTTCTCACTTTTGCTCTGAGAAGCTTCATTTTCCAGATGGTGGTGACTACTGGTGACTCAAAGTTTATCAGAGTACTGAGGATAACTGACAGTTAAGTGCTCAGCACTAAATGAGACATCTCTGTCACATCTGCCAAGGCTCAGGGAACACTGTAGAAGAGGTGGTAGAAAGAATGTAAAATGGCTGTAGAGTTGGCTTAGCGGTTAAGGTGCTTGCCAGCGAAGCCTAAGGACTCAGGTTCAAGTCCCCAGAATCTACATAAGCTAGATGCACATGGTGACACATGCATCTGGAATTCGTTTGCAGTGGCTAGAGACCCTGGCATGCCCATTTATTCTCTCTCAAGTAAATAAATAAATAATATTTTTTTAAAAAAAAGAATGTAAGAGCCAGAGGATGGAGAGGAATTCTTTGGAACACTGTCTTCCATACATGAAATGGCTGTTGCATTCATAACTTCGCAGTGGCTGTCATTCACCCATCACAATATTGGGCTCATCAACAGGTTGACATGAATGAAGGAAAAAGGCATTAAAAAAAGAGAGAGAGAGACCAAAATAGAAGAGGGACTAGTTGAAAAGAAGAAGGGGTTTACTGGAAGGGGAATGAGAGAGAGGAACAAAAGAAAGTAATGGGAGGGGACAATGATCAAATTATATTATATACCTATATGAAAATTGTCAATAAAATGTATAAAAAGGTCAGGCATGGTGGCCTTTAATCCCAGCTCTTGGGAGACAGAGGTAGGAGGACTGCTGTGTGTTTGAGGCCACCCTGAGACTACATAGTGAATTCCAGGTCAGCCTGACTAGACTGAAACCTTACCTCAAAACAAACAAACAAAAAAACTATAAAAAGGTCTGGAGAGATGGCTTAGTGGTTAAGGTGCTTGCCTGTAAAACCCAGGTGCCCAGGTTTGATTCCCAAGAATCCATATAAGCCAGATGCATGTGGCGCATGCATCTGAAGTTCACGTGCAGTGGCTAGAGGCCCTGGCGTGTCCATTTTCTCTCTCTCTTTCGTGATTTGATCTGCTTCTCTCTCTCTTAAATAAATAAATAAAATACTTTTTTTACAAAACAAGGTATGGAGAGATTGCTCAGTGGTTAAGGTGCTTGCCTACAAAGCCTAACAACCCGAGTTCAATTCCACCGCCCTCCCCCCCCGCCAGGCATGGTGGCACATGCCTTTAATCCCAGTACCTGGAAGGCAGAGGTAGGAGGATCACTGTGAGTTTGAGGCCAGCCTAGGACTAGAGAGTCCAGGTCAGCCTTACCTCAAAAACAAAACAAAACAAAAAAAGTATAGGGCTGGAGAGCTGGCTTAGCGGTTAAGGTGCTTGCCTGCAAAACCAAAGGACCTAGGTTCAATTCCCCAGGACTCACATAAGCCACATACACAAGCTGGCACATGCGTCTGGAATTCATTTTCAGTGGCTGGAGGCCCTGATGCACCCATTCTCTCTCTCAAATAAATAAATAAAATATAAAATATTTAAAAATAAAACTTCATTAAAAATATTTTTTAATTTTTATTTATTTATTAGAGACAAGTAGAGAAAGAGAATGGGTGTGCCAAGGCCTCTAGCCACTGCAAACAAACTCCAGATGCATGCGCCACCTTGTACATCTGGTTTATGTGGGTCCTGGAGAGTCGAACCTGGGTCCTTAGGCTTCACAGGTAAGTGTTTTAACCACTAAGCCATCTCTCCAGCCCTAAAAATAAAACTTTTAAGGCAGGGCATGGTGGTGCACGCCTTTAGTCACAGTACTCAGGAGGCAGAGGTAGGAGGATTACCATGAGTTCAAGGCCACCCTGAGACTACATAGTGAATTCCTGGTCAGCCTGGACTAGAGCAAGACCCTATCTCGAAAAAAAAAAAAAAAAAAAAAAAAAAAAACTTTTAAAATAAAAAAGTATAGAAAGGGTAAGGTGTGGTGGCACATACTTTTGTTGTTTTTGGTTTTGGTTTTTCAAGGTAGGGTTGTGGTGGCAGATACTTTTAATCCCAGCATTAGGGAGGCTGAGATAGGAGGATCAATGAGTTCCTCCTGGGGCTACAAAGTGAGTTCCTGGTGGACCCTGGTGGCGCTCTGCAGTAAACCTGCTGGATAGCCCCTCCCCTGTTATAAATGCCCCGTGGCTGTCCACTGCCTTAAGGGTCAAACATGAGCTTCTTAACCCTGACTTTGCAACTCCCATGCTGTCACCTTCCAGTCTCAGCTCCTGTCCATCTCTACAAGCCCAGGTCCCTCTGTGCTTCTTAGCAGTTAAGGCACTTGCCTGCAAAGCCTAAGGACCCATGTTCGACTCCCCACATCCCATGTAAGCCAGACGGACAAGGTGACACATGCATAAGATTGCACATGCACACAGGTGGCACATGTATCTGGAGTTCAATTTCAGTGGCTGGAGGCCCTGGCATGCCAATTCTCCCTCTCCGTTCTCTTATTAAAAAAAAAAAAAAATTGGAAGGTCCAGCTGAAGGTCGTGAATCTCTGAAGTTTGCACTGCTCCTCACCCCCAGCACAGGGTGGCTTCCAGAGCCCCACATGTCCTCCCACATGGCTCTTCGTACAGTGTGCTCCAGACCAGGAGCAACTCAGAGAGGTGGGCTATGTATGTCTTCTCCGTATCTGACTAGTGAGTGACGCAGGACAAGTACCAGCAGGTGCTGCCAGATGGAGGAGAGGGTGGGAGGAAGGAGAGAAAGGCTGATGCCCTGCTGTGCCCTGCGCCGTGTAAGGAAGGAGAGATGGCATCAGAGGCTGCCGTGCAATACCCAAGCAAGGCACAGCTCCAGCAGGCACAGCAAGGAGCTGGCCGCACACTGCATTTTTTCTTTTGAGTTCAAAATCCCCATCACCACCCTGCAGGCTGCACCACCAGTCAATTGGGGCTGGCAAGAGAGGAGAGGAAACCCACTTGCCATCCCAGATCTGAAGTAGTCAGAGCTCCAGCTAGACTACACAATGAGCCATGGAGGGGCAGAGGCTCATGGCCAAGTCCGGGCACTTGGGGGGAGGGGGAGGGAGAGGTGGATGCATAAAGGCATCTCTATTCTTGATTCCTTCAGCACCCTATGCTATGTCTGTTCAATAAAGGATGCCTTCATCTCACTCACCACTGCTCTCCCCACCCTCCCAGGAGGCATCTCAGAGAGAAGAGGCTGGGCTGCTTGCCCTTGACCCCTCCCATGTAGGGCTCCCAGGCATGATTTCCTGTGTCCTCACTCTGCAGGAGACTTGGCCAAGCTGCCTCTGGTTGGCTTGAGGGACAGAGATGGAGGCAAAGGCTGATGCCTGCATGCATCCTGGAATTCACCTCCTGCTCTGGCCACTGCCCCCAAGCCCAGCCACCTTCATTTATACCCCACCCACAAGAGACTGGAGAATCCCCTGGGCCACCCCCTGCCCAGCTGCCCCTGCGGAGAGCGAAGGAGACACGTACACATAGCCGATGATATCAGCATCTGGCTGCTGGTAGAATGCTTTGTCAGCGATCCTTGAGGGACAGGTTAGGGGAAAGGGTTAGGTGCGGGGAGACGGGCAGCAAGACAGGCCGGCAGAGGGTCAGAGAGAAAGAGAGACAGTGCATTAGTATCTGGAGACATGTTAGGAAGCACAGTTTGCAGGCTCAGCAACTATGCACAGCCCGAGAGAGCAAAGTAGAGAAGCCCGCACCCCAGCCACAGTGTCATCTCTAAAACAGCCCTCATATTAGTCTCCCGTTCGCAAGCCTTCAGTGGCCCCCACCTCCCGCCACTGCCCACATCTCTGCCTAAGACATTCTCAATGTGACTCCAACATCCCACCTCCTCCCATCTCCTCTCCCTCTGTACAATGACTCCCTGTGGACCAATACGCCCAGGGCTAGAATGCGCTCCCCTACACCAGCCTTTTTTCACCCTCATAAACTCATAGTTGTCCTCCACAAGTCTTTTAAGTGTCCAGACACAAGAATCCCTCTCCATCCTGCTGATTGATTCCTTGCTTCTACAGCATCATGAAATGCTGTCCTCTGAGCTTAGTAGCTATTACCATCCTCATCAGATGCAGCTGTTAGCAAGAGTCCCTCAAAATTGGGACGGTTGATGTTCCCTCATAGGAGGAGGGATGGGAAGGGTCATCTGACTTCACCGGGATCTCAGTGCTCCCTCCTGCACTTCTCAGCCAGCTCTACTGCTGCATGCTGGTCTTGTGATCTGAGCGGGTGTAAGAAGGTTAACTGAAGGTGGGGACTCCATCTATGCAGCTCTGAGGAGGTTGTTGTCCATCCTGGGGTGACACTTGGCTGTGATGGGGCTGCTTTAAGGGTCACCATATTCTGTGAGTTAGCCCTTTCAGCGTGCTGGTTCCCTAAGTTGATGGAATTGCACTTTGCTCTGTTGGTGGAGAACAGGTGTTTGTTTACAACTCCCCAGGAAAAGTTCACAGAAGCCGGGTGTGGTGGCGCACACCTTTAATCCCAGCACTCAGGTGGCAGAGGTAGATAGATTGCTGTGAGTTTGAGGCCACCCTGAGACTACATAGTGAATTCCAAGTCAACCTGTGCTACAGGGCAAGACCCTACCTCGGGAAGAAAAAACAAAACAAAGAAAAGAAAAGAAAAAAATTACAGAAGCATGGTAGCTCACGGCTGTAAATCCCAGGCAGTTGAGCTAGAAGACCAGCCTGGGTTACAGAGAGGTTGAAGTAGTAGGATCATTACGAGTTTGAAGCCAGCCTTGGGGCTACAGAGGAACTCCAGGTCAGCATCAAGAAAAAAAAAAAAAAAAAAAGCCGGGCATGGTGGTGCGCACCTTTAGGCCCCAGCACTCAGGAGGCAGAGGTAGGAGGATCGCCATAAGTTCTAGGCCAGCCTGAGACTAATAGTGAATTCCAGGTCAGCCTGAGCTAGAGTGAGAAAGATCCTACCTCAAAAAAAAAAAAAAAAAAAAAAAAAAAACCTGGAGCCAGTGGCCACAGAGACGGATGTGTGCTTAAGTGAGGCCAATATAGAAGGAAGCAGAGCCGAGTGGTAATAAGAGTGCTAACTGAAGCTGGGCGTGGTGGCGCACGCCTTTAATCCCAGCACTCGGGAGGCAGAGGTAGGAGGATTGCTGTGAGTTCGAGGCCACCCTGAGACTCCATAGTGAATTCCAGGTCAGCCTGGGCTAGAGTGAGACCCTACCTCGAAAAACCAAAAAAAAAAAAAAAAAAGAGTGCTAACTGACTTCATTTGAACACCCAAGACTACCAAGACCGTGGTCCCACTTTGGCCTTTTTAGTTACATAGGCCACTAATGCCCTTGTATCCCTTAGTCACTCTGGGTTGAAGTGTTGTCACTTCTATAAGCAATGAAATAGATACACAGCCAGGCCTGTGAGCTCCCTGATCCAAACCGGACCACAGAAGGCCCGGGGCTAACTGTATGCTCCTGGACCGTGGACAGTCCAAGTTGCATTCCTGGGCCCTGGCACCCTTTCTGCGGACTAACAAATCCTTCTTCCTTCCAGTCATACAGAGTGGCAAGGGCTCGGTGATGGACCAGCTCTGAAGGGCTCTCACCTCCACAGACCACCAAGGAGCATCGCTGGGAGTTCAAGTCCTCCTCCTTCCATGTTCTTTCCAAATCACCCATCTTAAGACAGGCCCCAGTACAATCACTCCCCTCGAGTCCCCAAAGCTACCCTCGTGTCTCCATGACTCTCCCCTCAGCTTTCCATAGCCCCCTTCTTGACGCCTTAACTCCCTCGTAGTCCCATAATCCCTTCGTGTTCCCCAGAGCTCTCCTCTGTTCTCCATAGCTGCCTGCATGACCTGATCACCCCTCAAAGCCCCGTAACTCGTGTCCCCGGGCGCCTCTCACCGGTTGTTTATCTTGTTCTTCTCAACTTGTTCGCTCTGGCGCTGGTTCCACTCCTCCAGTTCCTTTTTGGCCTTCTCCCTCCACTCCTGTTCTGCCACTTTAGAGGCAGCATCTATGGCCCCAACAGGAGAATGCGTGAGTTCTGCATGGCTGCCCCAGCAGCACCTCCCTGGGCCCCTGCCAGCAGCCCCAGGACCCCGCCCTCAGCCAGGTCCACATTAAGGCAGCAATGGGCCTCCACAGACCCAAAAGCTGCCTCATTCCACCCCACCATGTCCCAGCAGTCAACTCTGCTGGAGACAGCTGTCAGCCGTCAGGGCCCTCACCCAGCTCCTGCAGACGTTTCTTCTGCTCCTCTCTCCACTTGCGGATGCTCTCAGGCTCCTGCGTTAGCCTGTCTGCCTGGGCAATCGCAGCATAGCCGTCAGTAGGCCCGTTAGCCTCCTACAACATAAAGACAGCATTCCCAGCCCATCACACCGGCTCTGCTGCTGACGAGGCCTCTGCTGAAGAACTCCAGCACCAAAACACCTCTCACAGCAGGACACCTAGACCTAGACAGCCTCAAGCAACTTCAACCAGCCTCTCCACCCCTGTCCCCTGTGACAGTGTACCCTCCTGTCACACTTCATGTTTCCTTTGCTAACAGCACTGCTCCTCCTGTGTGGTCCTAGGTGGGTCACTCAGCTTCTCAGAGCCTGGTTTTATTGTATCAAGTCCACCCACACTCCACTTTTTAAATCATTAAACAGGCTAAATTATAATATCCACCCCATAGGTTTAATGTAAGAATGAAATGAGGGCTGGAGAGTTGGCTTAGCAGTTAAGGCACTTGCCTGCAAAGCCAATGGACCTAGGTTCCATTCCCCAGGACTCACATAAGCCAGATGCGCAAGGCAGCGCATGTGTCTGGAGTTCGTTTGCAGTGGCAAGAGTCCCTGGCATGCCCATTTTCTCTCTCTCTGTATCTATCTACCTACCTATCTATCTATCTATCTAGCTAGCTAGCTAGCTAGCTCTTCTCTCTCTCAAATAAATAAATGAAATGTTAAAAAAAAAAAAAAAAAAGAATGAGGACTGGAGAGATGGCTTAGCAGTTAAGCGCTTACCTGTGAAGCCTAAGGATTCTGGTTCGAGGCTCCATTTCCCAGGACCCACATTAGCCAGATGCACAAGGGGGCACACACATCTGGAGTTCGTTTGCAGTGGCTGGAAGCCCTGGCACACCCATTCTCTCTCTTTCTCTCTCTCTCTCTCTGCCTCTCTCTCTCTCTGTTTGTCTCTCTCAAACAAATGAACAAACAAAAAACAAATCAACTTTCTTATAAAAAATAAAAGCCAGTCGTGATGGCGCATGCCTTTAATCCCAGCACTTGGGAGGCAGAGGTAGGAGGATCGCTGTGAGTTCAAGGCCACCCTGAGACTACCAAGTGAATTCCAGGTCCGCCTGGATTGGAGTGAGACCCTACCTTGAAAAAAAAAAAAAAAAGAATGAAATAACGGTTAGCCCAACACTCCGGAGACAGAGGTAGGATGACTGCCATGAGTTCGAGACCACCAGAGACTACATAATGAATTCCAGGTGCATCTGGCTTACATGGATACTGGGGAATTAAACCTAGGTCCTTAGGCTTCATAGGCAAAACCTTAACCATTAGGCCATCTTTCCAGCCCTCAAGCAAGCACTTTTAACTGCTGAGTCATCTCCCCAGACTAAAGACTGTTTTTTGTTTTTTTTTTTTTTTTTTTTGGTGTTTTGAAGCAGAGTTTCACTCTAGCCCAAGCTGACCTGGAACTTACTCTGTAGCCCAGGCTGGCCTTGAACTCAGAGAGATCCTCCTGCCACAGCTGAGATTAAAGGTGTGAGCTACCACGCCCAGCTTAAGAATGTAATTTTAAAAAAATATTTTGTTTATTTGAGAGAGAGCACGAGAGAAGGAGGCAGAGAGAAAGAGGAGAGAGAGAGAATGGGCCCACCAGGGCCTTTAGCCACTGCAAATGAACTCCAGACACATGCGCCACCTTGTGCATCTGGCTTATGTGGGTACTAGGGAATCAAACCTGGGTCCTTAGGCTTCATGGGCCAGCACCTTAACCACTAAGCCATCACTCCAGCCCCAAGAATGTAATTTTTTTTCTTTTTGTTTTTCAAGGTAGGGTCTTGCTCTAGCCCAGGCTGACCTGGAATTCATTATTTAGGCTCAGGCTGGCCTCGAGCTCACAGCAGTCCACCTACCACAGCCTGCCAAGTGCTGAGATTAAAGGCATGCACCCCCACACCTGGCTTGTAAATTTTTGACATAGTTGTACTACTATCATCAAAGTTACTCTCTCTTGCAGTTGTGTTAACTGATAAAACTTAAGTCTAACATGACCTCACTTATAATGTCTTCATTTGTCCATCAGAATGTCATCTTTGTGACAGCAGGGACCTTGTCTGCCTTGTTTACTGCTGTGTATCCAGAGCCCAGTACAATGCTTGGCACACAGGTAACAGTTAATACACATTTATTGAGTGAACAAGCCATCCAGAGATATGCAGGACAGCCATGTCTGAGACCTTGTCTGGTGAACTTGGGCTTTGCAGCCATTCTGTCCAGATAGTAATCCCATCGCTGATGCTACAAGATGTATGTTCTTGCTTGCAAAATCTGGGCCCAGGTTAGACTTCCCAGTACCCTCATAAAGCCAGATGCACAAAGTTGTGCATGCATCTGGAGTCTGTTTGCAATGACAAGAGGCCCTGGTGTGCCTATTCTCTCCTCTCTCTCTCTCACTCTCTGCTTACAAACAAACAAACAAAAAATTATTTCAATATTTTTATTTATTTATTTGACAGAGAGAAAGAGGGAGAGAGAATGGGCACGCCAGGGCCTCTAGCCACTGCAAACGAACTCCAGATTCATGTGCCACCTTGTGCATCTGGCTAACGTGGGTCTTGGGGAATAGAGCCTGGGTCCTTTGGCTTTGCAGGCAAACGACTTAACTGCTGAGCATCCCTCCAGCCCCCCCCCCAATTTTTTTAAGAGATGTATGTCTAGAAAAAGTTCCTGACCATTTCCTAGTGTGATGGTTTGACTATAAAATATACTCCCCCATAGCCTCATGTGTTTGCCACGAAGCCTCAATCATACTCAGCCCCAGCTGGTGGAGCCATTAGGAGGCAGAGCCTTGCTGGAGGAGGCGTGTCACTGGGGGAAGACCTTGGGGGTTTTATAATACAGCCCAGCTTGCCAGTGCTGGGTAACCCATTCTTGCTACTACCTCCCAGCTGGTGAGCTCTGCCATGCTGTGCCAACCACAGTGAAGCTTCCCCTTGAAACTTAAGCCAAAACCAACCATTCCATTCCATAGCTGCCCCTGGTCCAATTTTTTTTTTTTTCTTTTTTGAGGCAAGCCCAACAGACTGGCCCTTTTTATTCAAGGTGGAGGGAGGCGAGAGAATTGGTGTGCCAGGGCCTCCACCCACTGCAGTCGAACTCCAGACACCTGTGTCACCTTGGGCACATGTGCGACCTTGTGCAGTTGCATCCCCTTTTGTGTGTGGCTTATGTGAGACCTGGTGAGTCAAACATGGGTCCTTAGGCTTTCCAGGCAAATGCCTTAACTGCTAAGCCATCTCTCCAGCCCTTCTTTTTTTGTTTTTTTGGGGTTTTTTTTGTTTGTTTGTTTTTTGTTTTGAGGTAGGGTCCCACCATAGCTCAGGCTGACCTGGAATTCCCTGTGTAATCCTCAAAATCACAGCAATCCTCCTACCTCAGCTCCTGGTCAAGTATTTTGTCCCAATAATGAGAAGGTACTTATAACACCTAATCTGTGTTCTCATTAAAAATGCAAATACTGGCTAGGCATGGTGGCGCATGCCTTTAATCCCAGCACTTGGGAGGCTGAGGTAGAAGGATCTCTGTGAGTTCAAGGCCGGCCTGAGACTAATTCCAGGTCAGCCTGGGTAGAGCAAGACCCTACTTCAAAAAACTGAAAAGAAAAATGGAAATACTAATAAGATAACTTCTCAGACCTCCAGCTGTAATTTAATGCACAGATATATTTATTTATTTACTTAGAGACAGAGTCTCATGTAATGCAGGACAGGCTCGGATCTGCTATGTAACCAAGGATACCCTGTCTCTACCTCCTGAGTGCTGGGTTATAGGTGTGGGCCACCCACGGTTCATGATGCCGGGAACTGAAGGAAGCGAGGGTACCATGCGTGCTAGGCATGTCCTCTACCAATTGAATTGCATGCCAGCCCTTGGTAAGATATTCAGAAGTCTGCCTGCTGCAGTGATGGCTCAGTGGATGGTAGCTATAATTATCATTGTCATTTTTCAGGGGAGGAAAGTAGGACCAGGGGCAATGAAATGATGTACTGGCTAGAGTCCAGGTAGGGCCCACTTCTCCTTGGCAGATCTGGGGACAAAGCCGTCAGAGCTGGAGGCAGAAGCATTGGAGGTTGTGAACTCAGGTGAGCAGGGTTGAAGCACCCTCTGAAGTGATTAAGCCTGGAACCCGTTTGTTTCAGAACAGTGGGAGCTCAAGTCCTACCATGCCCCTGCAGTGGTCTACAGAGCCTCACGCCCTGGCTCTATTTCATGTCCTGGCTACAGTCTATCCCCTCTCTCCTCTAGCACGTGAAATCTTACTCCATCACATGAGTTTCCAGCTCAGGAGCCTCCGGCTCTGGAATGTTCCTTACACCCCTCCTCCACATGACATGTTTCAGGGCCCCTCATCCCTGTGGCCCCATCACTGTCTTCTCTCCTCTGCAGTACCAGGGGCTCCTGATGGCCAGGGCAGGACCTTAGCTATCTTATAGACTCTGACCCCACGTTCTATCCCACCTCGGTTCCCTGTCCTCTTCTGTCACAACTGCTTTGTTCCTTAGTGTCTTTTCTCCATGTGATCGTGTCTGCGAGCCCTGTGTCCCACCACGGTCCTCAGCATTCCAGGTACCAGTAAGCTGAAGGAGCAAAGATCCCAGAGCCAGTAGGTACCTGGTTGGGAGAGAAGTTTAACAGCGGTTTTACATGCTCCTGGCCAGCCAGGGGGAGCAGCAGGCAGATAGGACAGCAGAGCAAGTGAGGAAAGGGTGAGCCCAGGGCAGGATGTCCAGGATCAGGGCCAGTCCATGGGCCCAGGGTTCCCTAATGCCTGTTTCCTACGCAGTACTATATCTTACCAGAAATTTTTCTCCTGCGGCTGTTACATGGAGAACAGAAGTTGGTGAGCTTCTGAACTGATGGCTACTCCACCCCTTCTAAGAATTGGCCAGGGGTGGAGAGATGGCTTAGCGGTTAAGGTGCTTGCCTGCAAAGCCAAAGGACCTCAATTTGATTCCCCAGGACCCATGTAAGCCAGATGCACAAGGTGGCGCATGCATCTGGAGTTCATTTGCAGTAACTGGAAGCCATTCTCTTTCTCTCTCTCTCTCTCTCTCTCTCTCCCCTCCCCCCCAAGTAAATAAAGAAAAATAAAATATGTTTTTTAATTTTTTTGTTTATTTTTATTTATTTATTTGAAAGCGACAGACAGAGAGAGAAAGAGGCAGATAGAGAGAAAGAATGAGCATACCAGGGCCTCCAGCCACTGCAAATGAACTCCAGATGCGTGCTCCCCCTTATGCATCTGGATAACGTGGGTCCTGGGGAATCGAGCCTCGAACCAGGGTCCTTAGGCTTCACAGGCAAGTGCTTAACCGCTAAGCCATCTCTCCAGCCCAAGAAAAATAAAATATTTTTTAAAAAAGAATAGGCCAGCCTATCTGGGAGCAGCCTCCCACTCTGGCCCTGTAGAAGTTTCCATCTGAAGTAAGCTGTACTATTACTTTGTGTGTGCGTGTGCCCATTTTCTTTTCTTCACAGTACTTCTGTCAGTCTGAAATGACCCGTTTGTGTCTGCATTGACTATCTCTCTCCAGGCTCCAAGAAAGTTACCTCCACAAGGTCAGATAAGTCAAAAATAAAAATAAAATGGAGAGCACTTATCTCACCACCAACCCCCCCACCCCCACTCCTTAACAAACATGTGCTGAAGGGCTGGGAAGAGGGCTCAGTGGTTAAAGATGCTTGTTTCAAGGCCTGCCAGTCCGTGTTCGGTTCCCCAGTACCTATGCAAAGCCAGATGTGCAAAGTGGTGCGTGCATCTGGAGTTTGTTTACAGAGGCAAGGTGCTCCGATGCACCCACACTCTCTCCTTCTCTCTCTCTAGTAAATAAAAAATTGAAAAAATGTGTTGAGTGTTTTCTGTGTGCCTGCACATACAAATGTCCAAGACCCGAACTTATCTCAGTATTTTTTCCTCCCCAAATTTGCTCCCCACCCCCAAGATTCTCCCTTCTCAGAAAAAGGACCCATAAGCCAGGTGTGGTGGCACACACCTTTCATCCCAGTTCTTAGGAGGCAGAGGTAGGAGGATTGCCTTGAGTTCAAGGCCAACCTGAGACACATTAGTGATTCCAGGTCAGCCTGGACTAGAGTGAGACCCTACCTCAAAAAAAAAAAAAAAAAAAAAAGAAAAAAAAAAAAAAAAAGAAAAAAAAAAAAAAGAATGAGGGCTGGAGAGATGGCTTAGCAGTTAAGCGCTTACCTGTGAAGCCTAAGGACTCTGGTTCGAGGCTCCATTTCCCAGGACCCACATTAGCCAGATGCACAAGGGGGCACACGCATCTGGAGTTCGTTCGCACTGGCTGGAAGCCCTGGCACACCCATTCTCTCTCTTTCTCTCTCTCTCTGCCTCTCTCTCTCTCTCTGTCGCTCTCAAATAAATGAACAAACAAAAAACAAATAAACTTTCTTATAAAAAATAAAAGCTGGGCGTGGTGGCGCACGCCTTTAATCCCAGAACTTGGGAGGCAGAGGTAGGAGGATCGCTGTGAGTTCAAGGCCACCCTGAGACTCCATAGTGAATTCCAGGTCAGCCTGGATTAGAGTGAGACCCTACCTTGAAAAAAAAAAAAAAAGAATGAAGTAACGGTTAGCCCAACACTCCAGAGGCAGAGGTAGGATGACTGCCATGAGTTCGAGACCACCTGAGACTACATAATGAATTCCAGGTGCATCTGGCTTACATGGATACTGGGGAATTAAACCTAGGTCCTTAGGCTTCATAGGCAAAAACCTTAACCATTAGGCCATCTTTCCAGCCATCAAGCAAGCACTTTTAACTGCTGAGTCATCTCCCCAGACTAAAGACTGTTTTTTGTTTTTTTTTTTTTTTTTTTTTTTGGTGTTTTGAAGCAGAGTTTCACTCTAGCCCAAGCTGACCTGGAACTTACTCTGTAGCCCAGGCTGGCCTTGAACTCAGAGAGATCCTCCTGCCACAGCTGAGATTAAAGGTGTGAGCTACCACGCCCAGCTTAAGAATGTAATTTTAAAAAAATATTTTGTTTATTTGAGAGAGAGCACGAGAGAAGGAGGCAGAGAGAAAGAGGAGAGAGAGAGAATGGGCCCACCAGGGCCTTTAGCCACTGCAAATGAACTCCAGACACATGCGCCACCTTGTGCATCTGGCTTATGTGGGTACTAGGGAATCAAACCTGGGTCCTTAGGCTTCATGGGCCAGCACCTTAACCACTAAGCCATCACTCCAGCCCCAAGAATGTAATTTTTTTTCTTTTTGTTTTTCAAGGTAGGGTCTTGCTCTAGCCCAGGCTGACCTGGAATTCATTATTTAGGCTCAGGCTGGCCTCGAGCTCACAGCAGTCCACCTACCACAGCCTGCCAAGTGCTGAGATTAAAGGCATGCACCCCCCACACCTGGCTTGTAAATTTTTGACATAGTTGTACTACTATCATCAAAGTTACTCTCTCTTGCAGTTGTGTTAACTGATAAAACTTAAGTCTAACATGACCTCACTTATAATGTCTTCATTTGTCCATCAGAATGTCATCTTTGTGACAGCAGGGACCTTGTCTGCCTTGTTTACTGCTGTGTATCCAGAGCCCAGTACAATGCTTGGCACACAGGTAACAGTTAATACACATTTATTGAGTGAACAAGCCATCCAGAGATATGCAGGACAGCCATGTCTGAGACCTTGTCTGGTGAACTTGGGCTTTGCAGCCATTCTGTCCAGATAGTAATCCCATCGCTGATGCTACAAGATGTATGTTCTTGCTTGCAAAATCTGGGCCCAGGTTAGACTTCCCAGTACCCTCATAAAGCCAGATGCACAAAGTTGTGCATGCATCTGGAGTCTGTTTGCAATGACAAGAGGCCCTGGTGTGCCTATTCTCTCCTCTCTCTCTCTCACTCTCTGCTTACAAACAAACAAACAAAAAATTATTTCAATATTTTTTATTTATTTATTTGACAGAGAGAAAGAGGGAGAGAGAATGGGCACGCCAGGGCCTCTAGCCACTGCAAACGAACTCCAGATTCATGTGCCACCTTGTGCATCTGGCTAACGTGGGTCTTGGGGAATAGAGCCTGGGTCCTTTGGCTTTGCAGGCAAACGACTTAACTGCTGAGCATCCCTCCAGCGTCCCCCCACCAAATTTTTTTAAAAGATGTATGTCTAGAAAAAGTTCCTAACCATTTCCTAGTGTGATGGTTTGACTATAAAATATACTCCCCCATAGCCTCATGTGTTTGCCACGAAGCCTCAATCATACTCAGCCCCAGCTGGTGGAGCCATTAGGAGGCAGAGCCTTGCTGGAGGAGGCGTGTCACTGGGGGAAGACCTTGGGGTTTTATAATACAGCCCAGCTTGCCAGTGCTGGGTAACCCATTCTTGCTACTACCTCCCAGCTGGTGAGCTCTGCCATGCTGTGCCAACCACAGTGAAGCTTCCCCTTGAAACTTAAGCCAAAACCAACCATTCCATTCCATAGCTGCCCCCGGTCCAATTTTTTTTTTTTTCTTTTTTGAGGCAAGCCCAACAGACTGGCCCTTTTTTATTCAAGGTGGAGGGAGCGAGAGAATTGGTGTGCCAGGGCCTCCACCCACTGCAGTCGAACTCCAGACACGTGTGTCACCTTGGGCACATGTGCGACCTTGTGCAGTTGCATCCCCCTTTGTGTGTGGCTTATGTGAGACCTGGTGAGTCAAACATGGGTCCTTAGGCTTTCCAGGCAAATGCTTTAACTGCTAAGCCATCTCTCCAGCCCTTCTTTTTTTGTTTTTTTGTTTGTTTGTTTTTTGTTTTGAGGTAGGGTCCCACCATAGCTCAGGCTGACCTGGAATTCCCTGTGTAATCCTCAAAATCACAGCAATCCTCCTACCTCAGCTCCTGGTCAAGTATTTTGTCCCAATAATGAGAAGGTACTTATAACACCTAATCTGTGTTCTCATTAAAAATGCAAATACTGGCTAGGCATGGTGGCGCATGCCTTTAATCCCAGCACTTGGGAGGCTGAGGTAGAAGGATCTCTGTGAGTTCAAGGCCGGCCTGAGACTAATTCCAGGTCAGCCTGGGTAGAGCAAGACCCTACTTCAAAAAACTGAAAAGAAAAATGGAAATACTAATAAGATAACTTCTCAGACCTCCAGCTGTAATTTAATGCACAGATATATTTATTTATTTACTTAGAGACAGAGTCTCATGTAATGCAGGACAGGCTCGGATCTGCTATGTAACCAAGGATACCCTGTCTCTACCTCCTGAGTGCTGGGTTATAGGTGTGGGCCACCCACGGTTCATGATGCTGGGAACTGAAGGAAGCGAGGGTACCATGCGTGCTAGGCATGTCCTCTACCAATTGAATTGCATGCCAGCCCTCGGTAAGATATTCAGAAGTCTGCCTGCTGCAGTGATGGCTCAGTGGAATTATCATTGTCATTTTTCAGGGGAGGAAAGTAGGACCAGGGGCAATGCAATGTAAGTACTGGCTAGAGTCAGGTAGGGCCACTTCTCCTTGGCAGATCTGGGGACAAAGCGTCAGAGCTGGAGGCAGAAGCATTGGAGGTTGTGAACTCAGGTGAGCAGGGTTGAAGCACCCTCTGAAGTGATTAAGCTGGAAACCGTTTGTTTCAGAACAGTGGGAGCTCAAGTCCTACCATGCCCCTGCCAGTGGTCTACAGAGCCTCACGCCCTGGCTCCTATTTTCATGTCCTGGCCTACAGTCTATCCCCTCTCTCCTCTAGCACGTGAAATCCTTACTCCATCACATGAGTTTCCAGTCAGGAGCCTCCGGCTCTGGAATGTTCCTTACACCCTCTCCACAATGGACTGTTTCAGGGCCCCTCACCCTCTCACTGTCTTCTCTCACTCTGCAGTACCAGGGGCTCCTGATGGCCAGGCAGGACCTTAGCTATCTTATAGACTCTGACCCCACGTTCTATCCCACCTCGGTTCCCTGTCCTCTTCTGTCACAACTGCTTTGTTCCTTAGTGTCTTTTCTCCATGTGATCGTGTCTGCGAGCCCTGTGTCCCACCACGGTCCTCAGCATTCCAGGTACCAGTAAAGCTGAAGGAGCAAAGATCCCAGAGCCAGTAGGTACCTGGTTGGGAGAGAAGTTTAACAGCGGTTTTACATGCTCCTGGCCAGCCAGGGGGAGCAGCAGGCAGATAGGACAGCAGAGCAAGTGAGGAAAGGGTGAGCCCAGGGCAGGATGTCCAGGATCAGGGCCAGTCCATGGGCCCCAGGGTTCCCCTAATGCCTGTTTCCTACGCAGTACTATATCTTACCAGAAATTTTTCTCCTGCGGCTGTTACATGGAGAACAGAAGTTGGTGAGCTTCTGAACTGATGGCTACTCCACCCCTTCTAAGAATTGGCCAGGGGTGGAGAGATGGCTTAGCGGTTAAGGTGCTTGCCTGCAAAGCCAAAGGACCTCAATTTGATTCCCCAGGACCCATGTAAGCCAGATGCACAAGGTGGCGCATGCATCTGGAGTTCATTTGCAGTAACTGGAAGCCATTCTCTTTCTCTCTCTCTCTCTCTCTCTCTCTCCCCTCCCCCCCAAGTAAATAAAGAAAAATAAAATATGTTTTTTAATTTTTTTGTTTATTTTTATTTATTTATTTGAAAGCGACAGACAGAGAGAGAAAGAGGCAGATAGAGAGAAAGAATGAGCATACCAGGGCCTCCAGCCACTGCAAATGAACTCCAGATGCGTGCTCCCCCCTTATGCATCTGGATAACGTGGGTCCTGGGGAATCGAGCCTCGAACCAGGGTCCTTAGGCTTCACAGGCAAGTGCTTAACCGCTAAGCCATCTCTCCAGCCAAGAAAAATAAAATATTTTTTAAAAAAGAATAGGCCAGCCTATCTGGGAGCAGCCTCCCACTCTGGCCCTGTAGAAGTTTCCATCTGAAGTAAGCTGTACTATTACTTTGTGTGTGCGTGTGCCCATTTTCTTTTCTTCACAGTACTTCTGTCAGTCTGAAATGACCCGTTTGTGTCTGCATTGACTATCTCTCTCCAGGCTCCAAGAAAGTTACCTCCACAAGGTCAGATAAGTCAAAAATAAAAATAAAATGGAGAGCACTTATCTCACCACCAACCTCCCCACCCCCACTCCTTATCAAACATGTGCTGAAGGGCTGGGAAGAGGGCTCAGTGGTTAAAGATGCTTGTTTCAAGGCCTGCCGGTCCGTGTTCGGTTCCCCAGTACCTATGCAAAGCCAGATGTGCAAAGTGGTGCGTGCATCTGGAGTTTGTTTACAGAGGCAAGGTGCTCTGATGCACCCACACTCTCTCCTTCTCTCTCTCTAGTAAATAAAAAATTGAAAAAAATGTGTTGAGTGTTTTCTGTGTGCCTGCACATACAAATGTCCAAGACCCGAACTTATCTCAGTATTTTTTCCTCCCCAAATTTGCTCCCCACCCCCAAGATTCTCCCTTCTCAGAAAAAGGACCCATAAGCCAGGTGTGGTGGCACACACCTTTCATCCCAGTTCTTAGGAGGCAGAGGTAGGAGGATTGCCTTGAGTTCAAGGCCAACCTGAGACTACATAGTGAATTCCAGGTCAGCCTGGACTAGAGTGAGACCCTACCTCAAAAAAACCAAAAAAGAAAGCCGGGCGTGGTGGCGCACGCCTTTAATCCCAGCACTTGGGAGGCAGAGGTAGGAGGATTGCCATGGGTTTGAGGCCACCCTGAGATGACATAGTGAATTCCAGGTCAGCCTGAACTAGAGTGAGACCCTACCTCAAAAAACCAAAAAAGAAAAGAAAAATGCCCCATAGTCCACTCAGTTTCAGAAGCCTGACCTCTTGTTTGTCTCTGATGTCCCCTCCTACCTATCCCATGTCCAGTCCAGCAGGAACCTCTGTCAACACGGTCTCTAAAATGTGTCCCCAGTCAGATCACTTCCATCTTCCTCCATCCCAGCCTCTGCTGCCATCGGCCTGGAGCACTGCTGGGCCCCGCCTTGTACCCCTTGTAGATCTTCTCCACAAGCCATAACAGCCCAAGCAGCTGGGCTGAGGGTGCAGCTCATTGGTAGAGTACTTGCCTAGCACGCATGAGGTCCTGGGTCAATCCCAGCATGGCAAAGCTAATGACCCTGCACAGCCTAAGTCAGATAATATCCTATTCAATTCAATTTTTTTTAATTTATTTGAGAGATAGATAAAAGCAGAGAGAGAGAGAGAGGGTGGGAGGGAGGGAGGGGAAGAGAATGGGTGTGCCAGGGCCTTCAGCTGCTGCAGATGAACTCCGGATGAACCACCTTGTGCATCTGGCTTACATGGGTAGTGGGGAATCGAATGTGGGTCCTTTGGCTCTGCATGCAAGAGCCCTAATCGCTAAGACATCTCTCCAGCCCTCCTATTGTTTTTTTTTTTGTTGTTTTGTTTGTTTGTTTGTTTTTCAAGGTAGGATCTCACTCTAGCCCAGGCTGACCAGAAATTCACTATGCAGTCTCAGGATGGCCTCGAACTCTCAGTGATCCTCCTACCTCTGCCTTCCAAGTGCTGGGATTAAAGGTGTGTGTCACCACGCCCAGCCTCATTTATTATTTATCTGTAGGGTGGGGGAGAGAATATATGCATCAGATCCGTGGTTGGTGGGTGTGCAGTAACATAGGCCAGGTCAGAAGGGAAGGACAGAATACTGGTTGTGACCACTTTTGCCTGAGGACAAAGGACATCAGGAAGAAATGGGGAAAAGTCATCCAAGCCTGTAGTCAGAGTGCTAAAAGACCATGTAGGGCAAATGCCTTTAGAAAACAGGCACAAATGTCAACAGACACTGGAGGAGGTGAGTGAGGGAGCAGGGTTGTGTAAGTGCCTCTTCACACTGGGTCCTGCCATTCCCATCGTCTCCAGAAAGCCTAATCTAAACATACATATTTTCATTTTAACAAACTCCAGATGCATGCACCACTTTGTGCATCTGGCTTTACATGGGTACTAGGGAATCAAACCCAGGTTATTAGGCATTGCAGGCAAGTGCCTTAATTGCTAAGACATGTCTCCAGTTCTTATTTTTTAAAATATATTTTAAGGCTGGATGTGGTGGCGCATGCCTTTAATCCCAGCACTAGGGAGGCCGAGATAGGAGGATCGCCATGAGTTCAAGGCCACCCTGAGAGTACATAGTGAATTCCAGATCAGCCTGGACTAGATTGAGACTCTACCTCAAAAAAACAAAAAAATAAATAAAATATATTTTAAGCCGGGCATGGTGGTGCAAGCCTTTAATCTTATCACTTGAGAGACAGAGGTAGCAGGATTACCATGAGTTCAAGGCCAGCCTGAGACTAGGCTAGAGTGCGACCCTACTTCAAAAAAATGGAAAAACCAAAAATAAAATAAATTTTATCTCTTTATTAGAAAGGCTGATAAAGAGAATGGGTACACCAGGGTCTCTAGCCACTGCAAACAAACTCTAGATGCATACAACACCTTGTGCATCTGGCTTTACATGGGTACTGGAGAACTGAACATGAGTCATTAGCCTTTGCAGGTAAGTGCCTTAACCGCTAAGCCATCTCTCCAGGCCTATTTTCATTTATTTATTTTGCAGCAAACCCAACAGACTGCCTTTTTTTATGTGAGAGAGAGAGAGACTGAGAGAGAGAATTGGCCTGCCAAGGCCAGCAGCCACTGCAATCGAACTCCAGATGTGTGCACCCCCTTGTGTGCATGTGTGACCTTGCACGCTTGCATCACTGTGTATCTGTCTGGCTTATACAAGACCTGGAAAGTCGATCATAAGTCCTTATGCTTTGCAGGCAAGCACCTTAACCACTAAGCCATCTCTCCAACTCTATACTGAACTTTTTTTTTGAAGTGGGGTTTCACTCTAGCCCAGGATGACCTGGAATTTACTATGTAGTCTCAAGATGGCCTTGATATCACGGCGGTTCTCCTACGTCTGCCCCCTGAGTACTGGGATTAAAGGCATGCGCCACCACACCTGGCTGAAATATTTTTTAATTATTTATTTTATGAGAGAGAATTGGCACACCAGGGCTTCTAGCCACTGCAATCAAACTCCATACATGTGCACCATCTTGTGAGTATGTGTAACCTTGTGTACATGTGTGACCATGTGTGTCTGGCTCACGTGGGTTCTGGGGAGTCGAACCTGGGTCCTTAGGCTTTGCAAGCAAGTGCCTTAACCAGTAAGCCATTTATCCAGCCCTCCAGTCCTATTTTTAATACTTTTTATTAGAGCTGGGCATGGTGGCGCACGCCTTTAATCTCAGCACTTGGGAGGCAGAGATAGGAGGGTCACCATGAGTTCAAGACCACCCTAAGACTACATAGTGAATTCAGGTCAGCCTGGCCTAGAGTGAGACCCTACCTAAAAAACCTTTTTACATATTGCTGAAGACTCCACATACTTAGGTGGCAAGGTGACTGAGAAATTCTGCTGGAACTGAGCTGATAACCTCCTCCATGTAGACCAGCTGAGAGAAAGCTGGAAGAAGGCATTCTACATTTAGTTCAATGGGAGAGAGATATCACCAGTGAAAATACTCAACAGTGGACACTGCAAGCCTTATAATTGGCCAGCAAGGCCAAATGAGCCAACGGGTGCAATAGTGGCACATCTGTCATGGTGGAAACCAACTGCCCTCCAATTGGACTGGAGGCCCGCTCCATGGGGGGGGGGGGGGGAATACATCCCTGATACTGAAAACTTAAAACAGGGGTAGTCATGAGCCCTAGGGGTGTAACATCTGCTGATGTCTGGAAAAATGTATATACTATGCTTATCAAACTTCCCAGTAAGCACTTCTCTTAATAGTTATACCCTTATATTAATGCTACTCTCACTTTGAGTACAGAATCTTCTCTTTTCAGATGGCAGTGATCTTGGGATGACTCAGAAGGTATCATAGTGCTGGAAAGAAGTGACTGGAGTACTGAGTAACATCTCGATCACACCTTCCAAGGCTCAGGGTCTAATGCGCAAGAGGTGGTGGAAAGAATGTAAGAGCCAAAGGAAGGGTAGGACTCCTTACAACGTCCTCCCTCCAGACATAAAATGGCCTGGATATCCACGACCTCATAGTGCCTGACACGACCTACACAAGACCATCATAAGAGAAGGAAAAGAACATGACATCAAAATGAAAGAGAGACTGATTGAGATGGGGAGGTGATATGATGGAGAATAGAATTTCAAAGGGGAAAGTGGGGGGAGGGAGGGTAGCACCATGGGATATTTTTTATAATCATGGAAAATGTTAATAAAAATTAAGAAAAAAAATTTAAAAAAATGTGCATCACAAAAAAACCCTTTTTACAGGGCTAGAGATGGCTCAGTGGTTAAGGCACTTGACTGCAAAGCCTAACAACCTGAGTTCAATTCCCCAGAACTCAAATAAAGCCAGATGCACAGTGCCAGCATGCATCTGGAGTTCGTTTGCAGAGGCTGGAGGCCTTAGCATAATCTCTCTTTTTCTATCTCTTCTCTCAATCTCTCTCTGCTTGCAAATAAGTAAATAAAAATATTTAAGATGGGTGTGGTGTTGCATGCCTTTAATCCCAGCACTTGGGAGGCAAAGGTAGGAGGATCATGGTGAGTTGGAGGCTACCCTGAGACTACATAGTAAATTCCAGGTCAGCCTGAGCTGTAGTAAAACCCTACCTCAAAAAAAAAAAAATAATAATAAAAATATTTTTAGGGCTGTAGAGATGGCTTAGTGATTATGGCTTTTGCCTGTGAAGCCAAAGGACCCAGGACTCATGTAAGCCTGATGCACAAGGAGGCGCATGTGTTTGGGGTTTGTTTACAGTGGCTGAGGGCACTGGGGCATCCATTCTCTCTTAAAAAAAAAAAAAAAAATATATATATATATATATATATATATATATATATATATATATGTGTGTGTGTGTGTGTGTGTGTGTGTGTGTGTGTGTGTATGTATGGGGGACTAGGGAAATGGCTTAGCCGTTACAGCATTTGCCTGCGAAGCCTACGGATCCGGGTTCGATTCCCCAGGACCCACGTAAGCCAGATGCACAAGGGGGCATATGTGTCTGGAGTTCATATGCAGTGGTTGGAGGCCCTGGCATGCCCATTCTCTCTCTGTGTGTGTCTCTTTCTCTCTCATAAATAAATAAATAAAATATTTAAATATATGTGTACATATACATTTTATTGACAACCTCCATACATATATGCAGTGTACCCTAACCAGCATCCCCCACACTACTTTCCTTTGTCTCCCCTCCTGTATTCCCCCCCACCGAACCCTTTCTTTCCAACTAGTCCCTCTTCGACTTTCATACCATCATTTTCTCTGCCCTTATATTATGCACTGACCTGAAATTATACTAGAGCACTTACAATTAAAGAGTTGTCTTTGGCCTTTACGAGTCTGCATAAAGTATTTTATTGTCCTCCTTTTATAGGTAAGGAAACCAGCCCCAAAGTGCCAAGGTCATCCAGCAAGCAGGTGGTGGAGCCAGGACTGAATCTGAATTGCTGGGTGTGAACATCCTCACCACAAAGTAGCCGTGGGAACCCATGTCACTCTGTGTTTATCTCCCTGACAAGATGTGCGTCCCCTCCTCATCCCCATCCCCGCAATAGAGATGGCACCTAGGGCCTTGTGCATACTAAGCAAGCACTCTGCCACTGAGCTACCCCCCCCAGCTTGTCTCCTGAGAAGTCTGCCTTCTCAAGACCAGAGACTCTGTTCTCTTCTCACCTCTCCTCTCCTTTCCTCCCCTCCCTTCCCCTCTCCTCTCCTCTCCTGCTCTGCACATACAAGCCACCTCGCAGCTCATTTAGTGACTCAATCAGTGATTAAAAAAACAAAAAGCTAGCCGGGCGTGGTGGCGCACACCTTTAATCCCAGCACTCGGGAGGCAGAGGTAGGAGGATCGCCGTGAGTTCGAGGCCACCCTGAGACTCCATAGTGAATTCCAGGTCAGCCTGGGCTAGAGTGAAACCCTACCTCGAAAAACAAAACAAAACAAAACAAAACAAAACAAAACAAAAAAAAAAAAAAAAAAAAAAGCTTCCAGTGCTACAGGGCACTTTTCAACAGTCCTGTGGGGGACAAGAGGGTAGGACCTTAAATCCTTATTTTACCCATGAGAAAAAAAACAATAGGCTCAGAAAGGTGAAGTGACTCACCCAAGGTCATCCACTTAGGAGAAGCCGGAAAATGAACTCCAGGTCTTCCAATGCTGCCTGTAGTCTGCGTATGAAGTCCTCCCAGCTCCAGCTGCTCCACCACACATCCAGGGGCAACAGGGGCTCAGAATTCCACAGAGCCTGTTGCCCCTAGAAGTGGAGGAGGACTGTCCCAGGCTCATGCTATAAAGTCTACCTAAGAGGAGTCCACCTCCTCCACCACAAGCAAGACAGTGATCTGCCTGGACTCAAGCTATGCAACTACAACAAGCCCCCTTGTGTAAAATGAAGACAATGAAAGAAATTGTATTCTAGATTGCTGGGAAGATTAAGTGAGTTAATCCTTGTAAAGCTCTCAGAAGGTTTCTTTACACAGGAAAAAAAAATTGTTAGCTCTTTTCTTTTGAAGGGTCTCAATATGTGGCCCATACTGGTCTTGAATTTAGGATCCTCCCCTCTCAGCCACGCAAGTGTTGGAAAACTGATACTGTCCTCAAATCAGAGCCCTTCTCATCCTGGGCTGCAATTATTTCTTTACAGATGTCTCTACCAGGAGCAAACTGGGAGCAAACATTCCATTGGATTTGCTTCTTTATCCACCCGCCCCAGTACAGGCCCTGGTCCTCAAAGAATGTGAGTTGAAAAATGAATGAACAAATGACTGACTAAAAATAAAGGAGGGAGCCGGGCCTGGTGGCGCATGCCTTTAATCCCAGCACTCGGGAGGCAGAGGTAGGAGGATCACCGTGAGTTCGAGGCCACCCTGAGACTACATAGTGAATTCCAGGTCAGCCTGAGCTAGAGTGAGACCCTACCTCAAAAACCAAAAAAAATAAAAAATAAAAAAATAATAAATAAATAAATAAAGGAGGGAGGTTGGAGAGATGGCTTAGTGATTAAGACATTTGCCTACAAAGCCAAAGCACCTAGGTTCAATTCCCCAGGACCAACATAAGCCAGAAGCACAAGGGGTCACACACATCTAGAGTTCATTTGCAGTGGCTGGAGGCCCTGGCACACCCATTCGCTCTGTGTGTCTCTGTCTGCCTATCTCTCTCTCAAATAAATAAAATATTTTTTTTTAAATCAAGGAAAGCCGGGCATAGTGGCACACACCTTTAATCCCAGCACTCTGGAGGCAGAGGTAGGAGGTATCACCATGAGTTGGAGGCCACCCTGAGACTGCATAGTGAATTCCAGGTCAGCCTGTACTAGAGTGAAACCCTACCTCGAAAATCCAAATAAATAAATAAATAAATAAATAAAGGAGGGACAGGCATGGTGGCACATGCCTTTAATCCCAGCATTTGGAAGGCAGAGACAGGAGGATCACTGTGAGTTCTGTGAGTTCGAGGCCACCCAGAAACTATAGAGTAAATTGCAAGTCAGCCTAGGCTAGAGCGAGACCCTATCTCAAAAAACAAAAAAAACAAGGAGGGGACCAGGGAGATGGTTCAGCAGTTAAAAGCACTTGCATGCAAAGTCTGACAGCCTGGGTTCAATCCCCTAGTTCTCACATAAAGCTAGATGCATAAAGCGGCACATGCTTCTACAGTTCATTTGCAGTGACAAGAGTCCCTTGCTCTCTCTCTCAACTAAATAAATAAAAATTTTATAAAAAGCAAGGAGTAGGGCTGGGGAAATCACTTAGTGGTTAGTCAGTTCCCCAGCACCCATGTAAAGCTAGACACAAAAAGTAGACGGACGGCTTTAATCCCAACACTTGGAAGGTCAAGGTAGGAGGGTCACTGTGAGTTCGAGGCCAGCCTGAGGCTGCATAATGAATTCCAGGTCAGCCAGGGCTAGAGTGAAACCCTACCTCAAAAAATACAAATAAAAATAAATTTTTTTAAATTTGTAAATAATGAAAAAGGAAGGAAGGCCCATAAAAAGCCTTGGGCATTGTGACACAAAGACTCGCACAGACTAGGCTTAAAGTCCCTCCTCTGTCGTTCACTGGGTGATGACTGTTGAGAAAGCTCCTTCCCTGGGCAGTTTTGATTTCAAAACTGTGAAATGAGCTACAGCCACCCACTCAAAGGTACACAGTAATGATTGCATCCACATCCCACACAGGATGATGCCCATGTGAGGAATGGCATGGCTACTGCCAAGTGTCACCATTGCAGGGGCATCGTGACAGCATGAGCTCAGCAGGGTGGCCGGCAGGCAGGCCCTCAGAAACGCTTCGCAAGCTCTGGATTTCTTTTCCTGCCCTTGCCAGTAAGCCAGTGTCAGGGGCCACCGTGGGGTTCTTCCTTAATTATTTGAGCAGCCCAGGTAGGATATGAGGTCATTTCCAGAAGGACTGGCAGCCCAGAGCTACAGTGCTATGCCAATCACTGCAGAGATTCTCTAAGCTCCTCCCAAGCTCCACGGAGGCAAGGGTAGGGAATGGCCAGGGGCACAGGGCAGGAGGTCACAGGTAAGCCAAGCTATATCTGCTCAGTGCTTCCTGGGGTGGCCAGGGGGATGAGGCATATCCGCCCTCACAACTGAACAGCTCAGGCTAAGCTGGGCTGAGCTGTTGATTCCTCTAAGTAGCTCAAAGGAGGAGGATGGAAATGCATGGGGGGGAAGGAGCAAGAGCAATGATGGGGGGGGGGAACAAAGGGAGTGAATCCTGCAGGGGTGCTCCATCCTGTTCCCCTTAGACTCCTTGTCCCCCATAGACTCAAATGGGGCTAGAACAGATGCAGGCAAGTTTACCCTCAGGCCACATTGGGGATCAGGTTTGTAGCTGATCCCCCACTAGTGGCCCGTAGTCTTCCAGAAAACACTGAGGCACAAAAGCTCTGTCCAGGTAAGAGCCAAAGAATAGGGAGGAGTGCTTTGGATCACTGCCATCTAGACACAAAGAGGCCTGTGCATTCCTGACCTCATAGCAGCTGTCCTTACCTACACAAGACTCAGATAATATTGAACACATCAACATGTTGTCATGCATGAATCAAGAGGGAAAAAAAAAGTGATGACATGAAAATAAGGCCTTTACCTCGAGCTCTTCATATTCTCTCCTCTTCCCTTCTCTTTATTTTTATTTTTTGAGAGGGAGAGAGAATTGGAGCGCCAGGGCTTCAGCCACTGTAATAGAACACCAGACCATTGCGCCACCTAGTGGGCATGTCCAACCTTGCACTTGCCTCACCTTTGTGCAGCTGACTAACATGGGATCTGGAGAGTTGAACATGGGTCCTTAAGCTTCACACACAAGTGCCTTAACCACTAAGCCATCTCTCTAGCCCCTCTTTCCTTCTCTTAATATAAAGTTTCTCTAAACTTAAAAAAATATAAATAGAAGAGAGACTAGTTGGAAAGGGGAAAAATAAGAAAAGGGGGTTCAGTGAAGAAGGGACAGGAGAACAAAGGAGGGTGGTTGGAGGAGATTATGATCAGGGTACATTGTATATATGTATGTGTGATGGACTTTATGAGTATTTTGGGGGGGGGGGTTGGAGTAGGGTCTCACTTTAGCCCAGGCTGACCTGGAATTCACTATATAGTCTCAGGGTGGCCTCACGGTGATCCTCCTACCTCTGCCTCTCGAGTGCTGGGATTGAAGGCATGCGCCACCATGTCCAGCCTAATAAATTTATTAAAATAAATGATATATATGGTTTTTTTTTTTTGCTTTTTTTTGTTTTTGTTTTTTTGAGGTAGGGTCTCACTCTAGCCCAGGCTGACCTGGAATTCACTATGTAGTCTTAGGCTGGCCTGGAACTCAGAGTGATCCTCCTACCTCTGCCTCCTGAGTGCTGGGATTAAAGGCATACGCCACCATGCCCAGCTATAAATAAAATATTTTTAAAAAAGAAGCCAGACACACACAGATCTCTGCCCAGGACCCTTGAATGTGCTGGGTTTGTACTTGTCAAGGCTTCTCCTCAAATATGCACACCAGATACTTGTATGCTCAACCCTAAAGGTAGTTTTCTGCCGGGCATGGTGGCGTACCCTGAGACTACATAGCGAATTCCAGGTCAGCCTGGGCCAGAGTCAAACCTACTTCGAAAAACTAAAATAAATAAATAAAGGTAGTTTTCTGGAGGTTTCCCAGCTGCTGGGTCAACAACAAAGGGGCAATAGATTGCGGGGCACATCCTGTCAGGAATCAGAAGCATCAGTACGTGTAGGAGAGCAGGAGCCTCCCCTGTGACCCTCCGCTGGCTGCCTGGATCCCAGGGTGGCACTAATGTGAAGCGACTTGTAAATAAACATTCCTGGGGCATTGTGGTAACAGGGAGAATGAGAATTCCTATTGAGCTGGGCACGGTGGCGCACGCCTTTAATCCCAGCAACTCAGGAGGCAGAGGTAAGAGGATTGCTGTGAGTTCAAGGCCATCCTGACAGTACATAGTAAATTCCAGGTCAGCCTGGGCTAAAAAAAAAAAAGGAAATTCTGCAGAGACTGGACTCCTCAGAGCCCCCCATGTGAAGTGGGGCTGGGCAGTGCGAGTAGCCAGGGAGAAGACAAGGATTGCCAAGTCAACTAAACCCCAGAAATGGTGGATTTCCCGTGTGACTTTGCAAGAGCCTCTTCAACCCCTCTGAGTCTCAAGCTTCTAATCCATCCGACAAACAAAAGTATTCTTCTCACAGTGTTGTAGGTCCTCCCAGGGTTCCAGGTTCATCTCCAGCTCCAAGTCCACTTGGAATATAGGCCTTTCTGCCCAAGCAGAGTCCTTGTGCATGTGCCCAGAGTCTAGTGCCCCAAGTCTCAAGGATCTAACACACAGCCCAAGAATAACATTCATTCTTTGACTCTCTGAGACTCAACGGGACACGAAGTTACTGAAATCCTAGAGAGTAACTTTTCTAGCTTGCTGATAGTTGAGTAATTTTCCAGAAACGAGGCTAGGCCAGTTTTCCTGTGTAAGATCTCAGCCCATCCCACTTACATAAGCAAGTATTGTTTATTCTCCCCGCAGTTCAGGAGGCCAACTCCTGCAGGGTGGAGCTCAGGAGACCCAGAAGCAGCAGCAGCTCTTAAGATCCAGAGTCTTTGGCTTAATCTGAGTTTGGAACTAGGGCTCATGCAGGGGAAGCTGAGCCCTATCTAGACATCTAGAGGGTGGGCAGGGCCAGGTCTGTGCACCCATGGGGTTCCGTGAATACATCAGTGGTCTGGACTCTCTAGATCTAAGTATGTTTTGTTGTTGCTGTGATTTTGTTGTTTTCCAAGGTAGAGTCTCACTCTGTCCCAGGCTGACCTGGAATTCACTATGTAGTCTCAGGGTGGCCTCGAACTCACAGCGATCCTCCTACCTCTGCCTCCCGAGTGTTAGGATTAAAGGTGGGCACCACCACGTCTGGCCTAAGTATGTTTTTTTTTTAAATATAACATTTTAATATATTTATTTGAGAGAGATAAAGGGGTGGATAGGAAGAGAAAGAATGGGCACACCAGAGCCTCCAGCCACTGCAAATTCTAGATGCATGCACCACCTTTTGCATCTGGCTTGCGTGGGCACTGGGGAATTGAACCTAGGTTCTTAGGCTTCACAGGCAAATGCCTTAACTGCTAAGTCCCACGTATTTGTTTTATTTATGTGGTGCTGAGATTAAACTCAGGGCTTCCCCACTGAACTCCCCCAGGCTGAGAAACGGTCATGAACTAGAAATACTTCCCATACCCCTATCCAATCCTACTCTCACTTCCTTTGATGGGGACAGGAACTCAGGGCCTCTTGCTCTCAGGGCCAGCTATTGTTAACATTTGGTCCACTGCTTTCTAAATATTTAAAAAATAAGAGTTTTGGGCTGGCGGGATCGCTCAGTGGTTAAAGGCTCTTGTTTGCAAAGCCTTTTGAGTTCGATTCCCCAGTACCCATGTAAATTAGCCAGATACACAATGTGGTGCATATACCTGGAGTTTGTTTGCAGTGGTAAGAGGAGCTGGTGTACTTATGCTCTTTCTCCCTCTCTTCTCTTTCTCTCTCTCTACTAGGCAAATATAAATAGTTTTAAGTTTCATACTGTGCAAGCTGCTTTTTCCACTTAATAAAATGAAGGCAATTTTGCCTGACAGTACAGGAAGCTCTGATTGATGTTGTTGTAATAACAGCATCAATCTCCAGTCTATGTACCCGGGCCCCTGAAGCTGGACACTTAAGGTCTTTCCAGTTTGTCTGATATTATAAAATAATCCTGCAGAGAATATGGGTGTACTTGTCCAGTGATTTGCTTGGGGAAAATTCCAGGTGGATATAAAATGCTCATGAGTATGGGAGATGGCCAGTCAATTAAGCCTCCCACTAGCTTAGGCAGAGAACTATGTTTCCTTCATTCCATGCCTCTGTGTGCCACTTTATCTCTCCCTCCTGAAAGTGGATGTCTTCAAGGACAACCCAAGGCCCTGCTCTAATGGTCCCTCCCTCACAAGACAAAAAAAGAAAAGAAAAAACAGAAAGAGTTCTGATGGTGTCACCACAAGTAACAGACACTGAGGCTGTCAGCCCGACCTCTGCTAAGACAGAATCCCGCTTACCTGAAACACATCGCCATTGACAGTAGTCCCCATGTCCTCAGAACCAGCTAGAAAGAGAGCAAGGAATTCACATCACTCAACCAGCTTACAGAACGGAACAGTCCTACATTCGCCCCTGGAGCCAGCCTCAGTCAATGCCCATGTGCACGCTGACACCCCCAACCACAGACCTAATGGAAACATAAGCAGTGGTGGGGCTCAACCCTACCCACAATGCCTTGCCAGTCATTATCACACTTTTCACCACAGCCCTACGACGAAGTTCCTAGTGACCCATTTTACAGATTCTCAAGTGGAAGCTCAGAAGGGCTACTGCAGTGGTTCAAGGTCACCCAGCCAGAAAACAACTCCTGACCTACCTGAAGTTAACTGTGGAGCCTAGGCCACCCCGGTTAAACAGACCAAGACACTGCAGGCTTGGGGCGGAGCTACCAGGGATGAGGAAGAAAGGGACCTTCGTCTCAGCCTGTACCGGAGGAGCTGGACTCACAGTTCCCCCTGGGCAACATCTGGCCTATTTTTCCTCTCTGTGCCCCTCCCAGAAGGATTTTAGTTTCCCTGCCATGGTGACTCCTCCCTCCTGATCCCTCTGCCTAACATCCGATTAGTCACAAACTGACTGCAGCTTCTGCTACGGTGACCCTCAAAGTTGCCCTCCACTCGCTCCCTGATGTCCAGCACACGCTGGGCTCTCACCATCTTGTATCTGCACACCTGCCTTGGTCTGTTTGTCCTGCTACGCAGACACCTGTAAGGTTACCGCTGTACCTCTTTCTCAGCACTGCCTTCTCCTCAAACATGTCCATGCCTGGGACTCGGCCCTTTGTACAAGTCAATCACTAGTTGGTGGATAAAGAAGTGAGTCTTTCCTTCCTTCCTTCTCTCCTTCTACCATCTTTTTTTTTTTTTTTTTTTCTAGATAAACTAGCACGCCTTTAATCCCAGCGCTCAGGGAGGCAGAGGTGGGAGGATCGCCATGAGTTCGAGACCACCCTGAGACTACAGAATGAATTCCAGGTCAGCCCGGGCTACAGTGAGACCCTACCTCAGGGGAGGAGGGGGAAAGCATGCACTAAATAAACTAAAATTTTTTTCAGTTGTTTTTATTTATTTGTGTGTGTTTTCATACTGAGAGGAAGTAGACAGAGTGACTGGGCACCTAAACAGAAAGAGGACACGATGGTCTGCATGCACTTGCTAGAATTCTTACCTCTTACCTACACCTGTTTTTCCACAAGCAGCCTGGGCCCCTCCTGGGAGAGAGGTCTTTGATTTAAACATTGTGGTTGGTCAAGTTCAACTTGGCTAGCCTCTTCCTGAGATAGCCCCTAGCCCTAACCAATAACCTGTCCCTCTGTTTCACCTGAACCAGAGGACAAGGCCCACCACCATAAGGTTATAAATACCCCCCCCTTTTTTTTTTTTTTTTGAGATAGGGTCTCGCTCTAGTCTAGGCTGACCTGGAATTCACTATGTAGTCACAGGGTGGCCTTGAACTCAGAGCAATCCTCCTACCTCTGTCTCCCAAATGCTGAGATTAGAGGCACGTGCCATCATGCCTGGCTTATAAATACCTTTGCAAGGAGGGGAAGGCATAGTCTCTGAGCTGCCTGACCACTTGGGAACTTCCAGCTGTTGGCGAGTTTTTTTTTTTTTTTTTTTTTTTTTTTGGTTTTTTTCGAGGTAGGGTCTCACTCTAGCCCAGGCTGACCTGGAATTCACTATGGAGTCTCAGGGTGGCCTTGAACTCATGACAATCCTCCTACCTCTGCCTCCCGAGTGCTGGGATTAAAGGCGTGCGCCACCACGCCCGGCTTGTTGGTGAGTTTTCCCTTGGCTGGGCCCAGCCTGGCCAGCCTAGGGGAGAGCCCCCTAGCCCTTACTCTCCACAAGGGCTCTTTACCCTTTCCAGCTCCCCACATGGCAGGCGCTCTCTGAACTTTCTTTTTTTCTTTTCTTTTCTTTCCACAGTTTTCCCAGGCCCCCCACATGCGTTCTGTAGCCACGTGGGTGTCTTTCCTTGGCTCTGTACTTCCCTAAATAATTTAATAATTATCCTTCTCAGTTTTTTAATTCAATTATTTGATTAAAAATTTGACATGGTGGGCTAGAGAGATGGCTTATCCATTAAGGCGCTTGCCTGCGAAGCCTAAGAACCCATGTTCGACTCTCCAGATCCCACTTATGCCAGACACACAAAGGTGAGGCAAGAGCAAGGCTGCACATTCCCACTAGGTGGTGCAAGCATCTGGAGTTTGATTGCAATGGCTGATATATATATATATTTGAGAGAGAGAGAGAGGAAGAGAGAGAGAATATGGCATGTCAGGGCCTCGTGATTCCAAACATATGTGCCATTTTGTGTGTCTGCCTTTACATGGGTACTGGGGAATCATCAGGCTTTGCAAGTAAGTGCCTATAACCACTGAATCGTCTTCTGAGCCCTTCCTTTCTTCCTTTTTTTTTTTTCTTTTTGTTCTGTTTTGTTTGCAAGGTAGGGTCTTGCTCTAGCCCAGGCTAACTAAGAATTCACTATGTAGTCTCAGGCTGACCTCGAACTCACAGTAATCCTCCTACATCAGCCTCCCAAGTGCTAGGATTAAAGGCGTGCACCACCATGCCCAGCCCATTTCTTTATTCTTTTTAAAGAAAGAATGAATTATGGCTTTTACCAATTCACAGACCTCCCCATCCCTCTTTCAAACGAGCTGCCAGGGCTGATATTGGAGCACTTAACTATGTCAGTCTTCTGGTTGAAAAGATAATGGAGGAGCCAGGCATAGTGCACATGCTTTTAATCCCAGCACTCAAGAGGCAGAGGTAGGATGGTGAGTTCAAGGCCACCCTAAGACCACTAAGTGAATTCCAGGTTAGCCTGGACTAGAGTGAAACCTTACCTTGAAAAAAAAAAAATAACAAGACAATGGAGGGCTGGAGAGATAGCTTAATGGTTAAGGCACTTGCCTTTGAAACCAGAGGATCCAGGTTTGATTCCCCAGTATAAAGCCAGATGCACATGGTGGCACATGCATCTGGAGGTTGTTTGCAGAGGCTAGAGACCCTGGCCCACCCATGCCCACCCATTCTCTCTCTGTGTCTGCCTCTCTCTCTCTATATATATATATGTCTCTTCCCCTTTCTCTTTGTTGCCCTCCCTCTGTCAAATAATTAAATAATTTTTAAAATTTTTTGTTTTATTTATTTATTTGAGAGCAACAGACAGAGAGAAAGAGGCAGATAGGGAGAGAGAATGGGTGCACCAGGGCCTCCAGCCACTGCAAACGAACTCCAGACGCGTGCGCCCCCTTGTGCATCTGGCTAACGTGGGTCCTGGGGAATTGAGCCTTGAACCGGTGTCCTTAGGCTTCACAGGCAAGCACCTAACTGCTGAGCCATCTCTCCAGCCCTAATTAAATAATTTTTTTAAGTGCTAAAAAGATAACGGAAGCCTGGTATGGTGGAGCATGTCTTTATTGGAGGCAGATGTAGGAGGAGCACCGTGAGTTCAAGGCCAGCCTGAGACTACATAGTGAATTCCAAGTCAGCCTGGGTGAGAGCAAGAAGCCTACCTCCAGAAACAAGACAAACAAAAAAGGTAATAGAGGCCCTGCATGGTGGTACAAGCCTGTGATCTCAGTACTTGGTAGATAGAGACAGGAAGGTCGGGAATTCAAGGTCATTCTCAGCTA
Organism: Dipus sagitta; assembly: GCA_036346955.1. Lineage (NCBI taxonomy): Eukaryota > Metazoa > Chordata > Mammalia > Rodentia > Dipodidae > Dipus > Dipus sagitta. The sequence continues at coordinate 40,767,285 of CM070777.1, read as the reverse complement.
CAAGTTTGAGACCTGCCTGGGCTACATGAGACCCTATCAACAACAACAACAATGACAAAAGATACTAAAAGCAAACCAAAAAGAAACCCACTTCTCTTGGACCACAGAGGCCTAAACAGCCTGCTCCTGCCTTGGGGACTCTGCAAATGCTGTTCCCTCTAGAAAGGCTCTCTTACATATTTGCACATGGACTGCTCCCTCCCTCCCTCCCTCCCTCCCCTCCATATCTGCTCCAAATGCCCTCATTCCTGATCACACTCCTCATTCATTCCTCAGGCCCTGTTCCTCCCACAGTATCTGTGCTATGCCAACCTGATATGCTCTTTGGTATGTTATTTTCTGTCTTCCCCGTTTGAATGGACCCTCCAATGAGGACAGTGACTTTGTTGTCCATGTTGGCACCTGATACAGTGGCCTGACACATAGCCTGGATTCAATAAATATTTGTCAAATGAGTGCACCTAACCCAGGAGCATGGCTTATGGGAGGATTTGCAATCTGGCCTGGCCCTTTTTTTTTTTTACTCATTCCCCACTAGTCCCTCCTACAAATCCAGATTCTGCTTCCTGATTCTTTTTAGCCCTTTCCAAAAAATCCTTGGCGGGTGGGGGGGGGTGGGGGTGGGGGTGGATCTTGCTACAAAGCCCAGGCTGGCCTTGAACTCTCTCATCTGACCTATTTAGCCTACCATTTATTGGGATTACAGTTCGCACCTCTGCTGTACCCAACCTTAATATTTTTGGGGGGACTGGAGAGATGGCTTCGCGGTTAAGGCGTTTGCCTGCAAAGCCAAAGAACCCAGGCTCAATTATCCAGAACCCAAATAAGCCAGATACACAAGGCTGCTCCTGCAACTGGAGTTTGTTTGCAGTGGCTAGAGGCCCTGGTGTGCCCATTCTCCCTCTCTCTCTCAAATAAATAAGTAAATAAAATATTTTCTAAAAAGAATACTTTAACTGGGCATGGTGGCGAATGCCTTTAATCCCAGCATTTGGGAGGCAGAAGTAGGAGGATCGCCATGAGGCCACCCTGAGACTATATAGTAAATTCCAGGTCAGCCTGAGCTAGAGTAAGACCCTACCTTGTAAAACCAATATATATATATACACACACACACACACACACACACACACACACACACACACACATACCCCTACTTTTTTTTTTTTTTTTTTGGAGACTTATTTCTTCTCCATCTTCAGTTTATAGTTCACCTGATCTGGGAGCCTTTGCCTGCTTCCCTTACTTCCCTAGGCCTTCACTGAATACTCTAGGCATCCTGGAATACTAAGCAGCAGCCCTCATTCCCTTGTGCAATGACTTGAGACCCTCAGGGATGTGTACTTCCTATAAAAACACCGTATGTTGTTTGCATCTACAAGGGTTACTGCATAGAATGGGTGAGCAGTAAGTGGTGGCCAAATGAAGTTGCCCATTATAACTGGCAAGGCCTCTCTGAAACTGCCATGCCTCCTAACCATGAGCCACGGGAGGCCATACAAGGTGACAGCAGAGGGACAACTAGCCATATGCCAGCCAGATAGTGCCGTGAGCAGCTGCAGTACTTTCAGCCTGGAAGGACTGAGGGGGGCACTCGATCGCTTTACAGTAGTCCGCTGTGCATGTAAATTATAACTGACTTTGCAGAGTGAAACAGTGATTGCGGGCTGGAGGGATGGTTAAGGCATTTGCCTGCAATGCCTAATGGCTAGGGTGTGTTTCCCCGGTACCCACATAAAGCCATATACACAAGGCGGCGCATGCATCTGGAATTTGTTTGCAGTGGCTAGAGGCCCTGGTGTGCCCATTCTCTCTCTTCCCCCTTTCCTGTCTCTCCTTGCAAATAAATAAATAAAATATTAAATCCATATATATATATGGCTGGAGATAAGGCTTAGTGGTTAAGGTACAAGGTACTTGCCTGTTAAACCAGACACACAGTGATGCAAGCACGCGATGTCGCACATCGCACATGCTCACAAGGGGTGCATGCATCTGGAGTTTGTTCACAGCAGTTGAGGGCCCTGGCACACCCATTCTCTCTCTCTTAAAAATTATATTATATATATACATACATATATACATACATACATATATATAAACATATAATACATATAAATATATATACTGTATAAACATATATTTAACATATGATGTTGTGGGCCTGCAGGCATGGCCTGTTGGAGACGTTGCACCACCCTGTCTCAGACCCCTCCTCTGCAAGGGCACGTGAAGTACCAGGGGTCCACCTGGGCCTCCAGAAAGGCTTTCTACTCCGATCTCGAGGTGTGGCAGAGCAGCGTCAGCCTCGTGGAGACCCCAAGCACACCCACATGTGAATTATAAGTGTCTGCTCCACCTCAGCATCCTCGGGTTCCCGGGCACTGATCTGAGTGTGCAACAGAGCCAGCAGCGCAGGAGCAAGGCCCAGAAAGGTCCCAGGGGAAAGCGGCTGGGTGTGTGGCCTCCTCAGATGCCTAGCCCATATTGGGAAGAGAGTCCAGAACATTCCTTTGAGCTTACAGAGGCTAAGCAAGGGAAATGGGCTTGCCCAGAGCTGACTAGCAAGTCACAGCCAGGCCTGGAGCCCAGAGAACAGGGTGTGAAAGTATAGATCATTTGGGCCCTACCCAAGGCTGGTGAATGGAGACAGTCTCCTTGGCTAGGGCTGACTGCAGATCCCGCCCAGAGGACAGGCTCAGTGTGACTGGAACTGGGCCTACACCAGCCATCTCTTTCCCCAGGGACCAACATCAGCGCGCTCGGCACAGGGGCTGCTCATCAGAGGACTGTCTTCTAAGTAAGGGAGGTGACTCAGAGGTGTGGACTGGTGTCTGCTGTTGAAGCCAGCTTCTGCCCAGTTCCCGGCAAGCCCTGTCCTCTTTCCTCAGCCAACCAGGGATTTGGGCACTCACTGCTGCTGATGACAGGACAGCTGCCTGGCACTACCTAGGCTTAGAAGCATCAGGGCCATTCACTCTGTGCCTGGCCACGCGCTGAGCTCCCCTCCTGCAGTACCTCCCCGCTCCCCACTCTGCCACTCAGGAGAGTGGCTAGGTACCCACAGCTTCAGCAAGTCTGGGTCATCCTCAGAGGGCTGTCCCGAGCAGCTCCCCCCTACCCCATGAATGTCACCTGCTGTTCCTCTTCCTGTCATCTCAGGTCTGAGGCCAGTCAGTGCCCTACCGGTGCAAGCTGTAAACCTGAGGGACAGAAGACCATTACTTCTCCAACTCCCAGCCCCCTCTGGCTCCCCTCAGCGTGAACTCTACCAGTTCTTCTCACCAACAACCTGGGGCCTCCCACAACAAGCAGGCCCGACGAGGAAAAGAAGAGCTCTCGTCCAGGATGTGCACACAAATGAGTACCGTGCACTAGCAAGGACAGGTTATTTCCCAGAAGTTCCCTGGGACGTGGGAGGGGCCACAGCTGAGTCTGATCTCTGTGGCTAGCTTTGACAGGTAGCACAAGACCCCTGCCTCCTCTCTGGTCCGTCCAATCATCTCCCAACGCAGTGGTTGAAAGAACATGGAGTACAGAGCAGGGAGGAGGAGACCTGAAACCAAGTCCCAGATCTATCACTCATGACTATGTGACTCTGGCCAAGACACTCCAAACTCCCTGGGCCTCCAGCTGTCTTATGTCATGGGGGGAGACAGACCTCATTCATTGCTGTATCTATCCCCAGTGGGGCTGGCACACAGTAGGTGCTCAGCAAATGTTGAAGGAATATTACACGTGAGTGACTGTGGAAGAGCCCTGCGTTCTGCCCACGCCTGCACTCCTGTGCTGGGAGCCTGGGACAACCAGGTTCTATTAGAAGGCTCAAGAGAGGACTCTTAAGATTGGGCAGGGGACGGATCCCCGAGCCAGACTAGTGGAGGAGCTGGCCTAGGAATGAAATGTCATGACTGGATTCCTCTCCCCAGAACTCAGCAGCTGCAGGGACCTTACCTGGAGGAATCCCCTATTTCTTTCAGCGGCCCCCCCCCCCCCCCCCCCCCGCTTGCCGGTAGCAGGTCTCCTTCCAGTGTGCCACCGGGTGGTGCGAGCCTGGGCCTCCGGCCCCCAGATGGCGTCCTCCGGACCCCCCAGCTCCCAGGCCACCGCGCTGACTCACCCCCACTGGCCAGTCCCGGCTGCACCGAGGCCACCTGGCCGCCGGCAGGTGCCCCGAAGCCCTGGTCGTTCTCTATGCCGGCGATCTCGCTCTCCTGCTGGGCCAGGAAGGCGGCCGCCGGGTCCTCCTCGGCGCCCTCCGGGGCCCCGCTCTCGGGCGAAGAGAAGAAGCCGAAGTCATCAGCCATGTTTTTTTTATCCACGCGTGTGTGTGTGTGTGTGTGTGTGTGCGCGCGCGCGCGCGTGTCTGGCTGGAGCCTCCGGCGGGCGCTCGGCGCTGTCACCCTGGGCGCGCGCGGGGCCGGGCTCGGCGGGACGTCCTGCTCTCTCCGCCGCCGCCGCCGCCGGGCCCGCTCGCCTGTCACTGCGGCTGCAGCCGGCGCCGCGGCGGGCGGGAGGAGCCGGGAACCGGAATGCGGTGATGTCAGCGGCCGCGGGAGGGGCGCGCGGCGCGGCGCGGCGGGGAGCACGCAGGAGGGCGGCAGCAGGTCGCAGGCGCCGGGACCCGGCCGCGATCGCGCGGGGATGCAGCGGCGCGGCACGGACCCCACGCGGGGACCCTGGGGAGGGGGTGGGGTGGGGGGGAGCACGGCCTTCCGGGCTCCGAGACGGAGGCGGCCGCGCAGATCCTGCTCCCCGTGCACCCTCCAGAAGTTTCTTCACCTTAAGCTTGGCCGATTTCAGGACCCCGGTTAACCGACCCTCCTCCTCCTCCTTCTCAGTAAGAAATGGAAGACTTAGGAAAGGCTCCAGGCATCTTTTCTGTTCAAGTCCACTTGGCCCAGCACGTCGGTTGTCCTGTGTAATCCCTCGGACCGTTTCTCTTTCTTTTTTCTTATTTTATTTTATTATTGTTGTTGATATATATATATATATATATATATATATATATATATATATATATATATATTTTTTTTTTTTTTTTTTTTGGCTTTTCGAGGTAGGGTCTCACTCTAGTCCAGGCTGACTTGGAATTCACTATGTAGTCTCAGGGTGGCCTCGAACTCATGGTGATCCTCCTACCTCTGCCTCCCTAGTGCTGGTATTAAGGATGTGCGCCACCACGCCCCGCTCCTTTTTCATTTTCAATTTTTTCAACTTTTTTTTTTTTTATGAAAGAGGGCAGAGAGAGAGAGAGGCAAATAGAGAATGGGCGCGCCAGGGCCTCCAGCCACTGCAAAAGAACTAGACACATGCGCCACCATGTGCAGTTGGCTTACTTGGGTCCTGGTGAATCGAACTTGGGTTCTTAGGCTTCGCAGGCTTGCATCTTAACCGCTAAGCAATCTCTCCAGCCTGCGTTTCTCTTTCTTGATCTTCGGTGACACTGATGTTCTTGATGGCAACTGGCCAGTTACTTTTTGGCCCATCGATTTGAGCTGTCTTATGTTTCCTTACGGATTAAAGTGATGACAAGTTCTTTAAAAAGAAATATTTGGGGCTGGAGAGATGGCTTAGCGGTTAAAAGCACTTGGTTATAAAGCCTGACAGCCCTGGTTTGATTCCCCAGTAACCACAAAGCCAGATGCACAAAGAGGGGCGTGTATCTGGAGTTCCTTTGCAGTGGCAAGAGGACCTGGTGAGCCCCACCCGCCCCTCCATCCGAAATAAATAAAAACATGTTTAAAATATTTTATTTTGGGGTTGGAGAGATGGCTTAGCGGTTAAGGCACTTGCCTGCAAAGCCAAAGGACCCAGGTTCGATTTCCCAGGACCCAAGTAAGCCAGATGCACAAGGCACCACAAGCATCTGGAGTTTGTTTGCAGTGGCTCTAGGCACTGGCACGTCCATTCTCTCTCTCTTTTAGGTTTTTCGAGGTAGGGTTTCACTATAGCCCAGGTTGACCTGAATTCACTATTTAGTCTCAGGGTGACCTCGAACTCACAACAGTCCTCCTACCTCTGCCTCCCAAGTGCTGGGATTAAACGGTGTGCACCACCACACCTGGCAACCCCCTCTTTTTTTTGAGGTAGGGTCTTGCTCTAACCCAGACTGACCTGGAATTCACTATGTAGGACTAGAGTGAGATCCTACCTCAAAATTTCTTTTTTCAAATATTTTTTTTACTTTTATTTGTTTGTTTGACAGAGAGAACGAGGGAGAGAGAGAGAGAATGGGAGCACCAGGGCCTCCAGCCACTGCAAATGAACTCTAGGCACATGCACCACCTTGTGCATCTGGCTAACATGGGTCCTGGGGAATTGAACCTGGGTCCTTTTGCTTTGCAGGCAATCCCCTTAACCACTAAGTCACCCCTCCACGCCCCCCCCCCAGATATTTTATTTATGACTTATTTAGGAGAGAGAGAATGGGTGTGTCAGGGATGTCAACAAGCTCCAGGCCTAGGGTCACTCTATAATATTTAGTTTTGGGTACCAGGGCCAGTAGGCTTTGCAAGAAAGCACTTTTTGGGGGGTTTTAAAATTATTTTTATTGAGGGAAGTACAAAGACAAGGAAAAGCACACACGTGGCTAGAGATCCCACGTGGAGGGCCTGGGAAAATCGCCTAAAGAAAAGAGAGAAGAGAAAGTTCAAGGAGCTCCTGCCATGTGGGGAGTTGGAGGGGGATAAAGGAGCCCATGTGGAGACTAAGGAACTAAGGGCCTCTCCCTGCTGGGCCTGGGCCTGGGCCCAGAGCCTGGAGCCAGCCCAGGCCCAGAAGAGGGAAAAACTGACCCAGCTGAGGGAAGTTCCCAAGTGGTCAGAGCTGTTTTGGATTTTTGAGGTAGGCTTTCACTGTACCCCAGGCTGACCTGGAACTCACTACATAGTCTCAGGGTGGCTTTGATCCTCCTACCTCTGCCTCCCGAGTACTGGAACTAAAGGCATGTGCCACCACACTGACTTGTTTTTTTCATTTGGTTTTGTTGTTGTTGTTGTTGTTTGTCGAGGTAGGGTTTCACTCTAGTCCAGGCTGACCTGGAATTCACTAGGTAGTCTCAGGGTGACCTCAAACTCACGGTAATCCTCCTACCTCTACCTCCTAGTGCTGGGATGAAAGGCATGTGGCACCACACCTGGCTGTTTTGTTGTTGTTGTTGTTGTTGTTTGAGGTAGGTAGGATCTCCCCTTAGCCCAGGCTGACCTAGAATTCACTCTGTAGTCCTAGACTGGCCTCAAACTCACAGTGATCCTCCTACCTCTGCCTGCCAAGTGCACATGTCACCACAGCCAACTAAACTTGTTTTTATTATGGACAATTTTTTTTTTTTTTTGGAGGCAGGGTCTCGCTCTAGCTCAGGCTGACCCGGAATTCACTATGTAGTTTCAGGGTGACCTCAAACTCACAGTGATCCTCCTACCTCTGCCTCCCGAGTGCTGGGATTAAAAGCGTGTGCCACTACGCCCGGCTCATGGACAATTTTTAATAAACACAAAAACAGAGACAACAATAAAATTAATGTAATAATGTATAATAACAAAGTATTAAAATACATAAAATACGGTATGATGAACTGCCATGTTCTTATTATCTAACTTTAATATTTATCAATATTTGCCGGGCAAGGCAGTTCATGCCTTTAATCCCAGCATTTGGAGGCATAAGTAGGATCACCGTGAGTTCAAGGCCACCCTGAGACTACAGAGTGAATTCCAGGTCATCTTAGGCTAGAGTGAGACTCTATCTTGAAAAACAACAACAAAAAAAGAAGGAAGAGGAGGAGGAGGGGTAGGCAACCAGATGTGGTGGCGCACGCCTTTATTCCCAGCACTCAGGAGGCAAAGGTAGGAGGATCACCATGAATTTGAGGCCACCCTGAGACTACATAGTGAACTCCATGTCAGCCTGGGCTAGAGTGGGGCCCTACCTTGAAAAACCCAAAAAAAGAAGAAGGAGGAGGAGGAAGAAGAGAAGGAGGAGGAAGAAGCCTAATATTTATCAATATCTGGCCATAATATCTGTGATGGATAAAATCAACCACTCTCTGATTGGCCTGGAGGCCTAATCCATGGGGTGGAATTCCTGGGAGGTCATAAACCCTAGAGAGGAAACTACTACTGTTGTCTGGCTAAATGCACATATTATGCCCTCCAAAGTGCCCTGTAAACACTTATGTTTATGCCTATATATTAATGCTATTCTCACTTTTGGTTAGAGCAGTTTCTCCTTTCAGACAGCCATGACCACTGGGGAGACTCAAAACTGACCAAAGTGCTGAGAAGTCACAGTGGAGTGTCTAGTACTAAATGAGACATATCTGTCCCACCCTCCAAGGCTAAGGGATCACTGCAGAAGTGGTGGCAGAAAGGATATAAGAGCCAGAACGAAGGGACGAGTGCTTACAATACTATCTTCTAGACACAAAGTGGCCTTGATACATGTAGCTACACAAGACCTGCAAACTAGGAGGAAAAAAATTGATGACATCAAAATAGACGAGACTAGTTGGAAAGAAGGGATTCAGTGGCGGGGACGATTGGGAAGGGGGAAGAAGGGGGTCAGAGGGGGTTATGATCATGGTATATTGCTTATGAAAATTGTCAATAAGAAAAGTTTAAAAAAATTAGAAAGATGCTGGGCATGGTGGCTCACACCTTTAATCCCAGCACTTGGGAGGCAGAGGTAGGAGGATCGCTGTGAGTTCGAGGCCACCCTGAGACTACATAGTGAATTCCAGGTCAGCCTCGGCTAGAGTGAGACCCTACCTTGAAAAAAAAAAAAATTAGAAAGAAAAAATAAAAATAAGACTGACTAGTGGGGTGTGGTGGTGCATTCCTTTAATCCCAGCACTTGGGAGGCAGCAGTAGGAGGATAACTCTAAGTTCAAGGCCAGCCTGGGGGTACAGAATGAGTGCTATAAAATAATTATGAGGAGCTGGAGAGATGGCTTAGCGGTTAAGTTGCTTGGCTGCGAAGTCTAAGGACCCAGGTTCAACTCCCCAGAACCCATTTAAGCCAGATGCACATGGTGATTCATGTGTCTGTTGAACATTTGCAGTGACTAGAGGCTCTGGTTCAGCCATTCTCTCTCTGTGTCTCTCTTTCTCAAATAAATAAACAAATATAAAAAAATAATTATCAGATATAATTGTCAGAAAATCAATTATTCCTGAGTTTTAATGCTATCATAAATGACATCTTTGGACTCAGGAGATGTCTGTGCAGCTAAAGGCACTTGTTAACAGAGCATGCCAGACAGGTCCTACTCCCCAGTACCCACATTTGGTGAGAGGCACAAAGTGTTGTGTGCATCTTGACTTCATTTGCGGCAGCAAGAGGCCCTAGCCCATTCTCTCTCTCTCTTTCTTTCTTTCTTTCTTTCTTTCTTTCTTTCTTTTTTTTTTTTTTTTAATTGAGGTAGGGCTACACTGTAGCTCAGGCTGACCTGGAATTCACTGTGTAGTCTCAGGGTGGCCTTGAACTCATAGCTATCCACCTACCTCTGCCTCCCAAGTGCTGGGATTAAAGGCATGCGCCACCATGCCTGGCTTCTCCTCTCTCTTTCAAACAAATTTAAAAAAAGGGGGGGGGGGGCTGGAGAGATGGCTTAGTGGTTAAGGCATTTGCTTGCAAAGCCAAAGGACCCAGGTTCAACTCCCCAGGAACCACGTAAGCCAGATGCACAAAGGGCACATGCATCTGGAGTTTGTTTGCAGTGGTTAGAGGCCCTGGCGTGCCCATTCTCTCTGTGTCTGTCTCTCTTCTATCTCTTTCTGCTTGCAAATAAATAAGTAAAATTTATTTTTTAAAAAATTGGGGGGACTGGAGATATGGCTTAGTGGTTAAGGCACTTGCCTGCAAAGCCTACTGATCCAGGTCCAATTCTCCAGTTCCCACATAAAAGCCAGATGCATAAAGTGACACATGCATCTGGAGTTCCTTTGTAGTGGCTAGAGGCCCTGGTGTGCCCATTCTCTCTGTCTGTCTCTCCTCTCTCTATCTCTCTCTGCTTGAAAATAAATTAATAAAAAATATTTAAAGAGCTGAGCATGGTGGCGCACTTCTTAAAAAAATATTTCTAGGTGGGGAGAGATGGCTTAGTGGTTAAGTCATTTGCCTGCAAGGCCAAAGGACCCTGGTTGATTCCCCAGGACCCACATTAGCCAGATGCACAAGGGGGTGCACGCATCTGGAGTTCGTTTGCAGTGGCTGGAGACCTTGGTGCACCCATTCTCTCTCTCCCTCTCTCTGCCTCTTTCTCCCTCTCTCTCAAATAAATAAAGTTTAATAAATAAAATAAAGTTAAAAAATTTTTTAAATAAAAATAAAAAAATATGTCTAGCAGGGCATGATGGCCTACACCTTTAATCCCAGAACTTGAGAGGCAGAGGTAGGAGGATCACCTTGAGTTCAAGGCCAACCGGAGACTACATAGTTAATTTCAGGTCACCCTGGGTTAGAGCAAGACCCTACCTCAAAAAAATTTTTTTTTTGCCAGACGTAGTGGCACATGCCTTTAATCCCAGCACTCGGGAGGCAGGTAGGAGGATCACCTTGAGTTCAAGGCCACCCTGAGACAACAGAGTGAATTCCAGGTCAGCCTGGGCTAGAGTGAGACCCTACCTGGAAAAAAACAAAAACAAAACAAAAATATGCATATATATATGATAAACTGGGCATGGCACATGCCTTTAATCCCAGCACTAGGGAGGCTGAGGTAGGAGGATCGCTGTGAGTTCAAGGCCTCCCTGAGACTCCAAAGTGAATTTCAGGTCAATTTAGGTTAGAGCAAGACCTTACCTCAAAACACCCCTTCCCCCCAAAAAAAACAAGGATAGCTTTAAGTTTTTCACTTTTTGATTATACATTGTTTTTTTTTTGTTTTTAGTTTTTTAATTTTTTTCTTTATTTTATTTATTTGAGAGAGAGAGAGAGAGAGAGAGAATGGCACACCAGGGCCTCCAGCCACTGCAAATGAACTCCAGACGCATGTGCCATCTTGTGCATCTGGACTACATGGGTTCTTTAGCCCAGGCTGACCTGCAATTCACTATGTAGTCTCAGGGTGGCCTCAAATTCTTGGAGATCCTCCTATCTCTGCCTCCCAAGTGCTGAGATTAAAGGTGTGTGCCACAGTGCCTGGCTGATATACATTGTTAATAGAGGGATTCAACAGTATTTTTTTCATGTGTGTATGGTATGTATACATGAATGTGCTCACATATGTGTGGGCACAAGTGGGGTGAGTGTGCACATGCATGTTGGTGTGTGGGGCCACAAGTCAAAGTTGGACATCTTTCTCAATCAAAATCCACCTTATTTATCAAGATAGTGTCTTTTTTTTTTTTTTTTTTTTTCGTTTTTTCAAGGTAGGGTCTCACTCTAGCCCAAGCTGACCTGGAATTCACTCTGTAGTCTCAGGGTGGCCTTGAACTCACAGTGATCTTCCTACCTCTGCCTCCTGAGTGCTGGTATTAAAGGCATGCACCACCACACCCTGCAAGACAGTGTTTTTTTCTGAAAAAATAAAAATAAATAAATAACAACTTTTGGGCTGGAGAGATGGCTTAGCAGTTAAAGCATTTGCCTGCAAAGCCAAAGGACCCAGGTTTGGTTCCCCAGTGCCCACATAAAGCCAGATGCACAGGGTGGCACATGCATCTGGAATTTGTTTGCCATGACTAGAGGCCCTGGTGTGCCTTTCTCTCTCTCTCTCTCTCTCTCTCTCCCTCTCACACTCTCTCATAAATAAATAAATAAAATATTTAAAAAACTGTTTTAAACCAGGCGTGGTGGCGCATGCCTTTAATCCCAGCACTTGGGAGGCAGAGGTAGGAGGATCACCGTGAGTTCGAGGCCATCCTGAGACTACATAGTGAATTCCAGGTCAGCCTGGATCAGAGTGAGACCCTACCTTGAAAAACCAAATAAATAAATAAATAAAAATAAAAAACTGTTTTGAGCCAGGTGTGGTGGCACACACCTTTAATATCAGCACTTGGGAGGCAGAGGTAGGAGGATCGCTATTAGTTTGAGGCCACCTTGAGACTACATAGTGAATTCCATGTCAGCCTGAGCTAGAGTGAGACCCTACCTCGAAAAACCAAAATAATACTACTAATAAAAAATAAAAATAAAAAATTGTTTTGACAACCTCCATAAATATAGACAATAAGAGCCAGGCATGGTGGCGCATGCCTTTAATTGCATCACTCAGGGAGGCAGAGGTAGGAGGATCACCATGAGTTTGAGGGCACCCTGAGACTACATAGTGAATTCCAGGTCAGCCTGGGCGGAGTGAGACCCTACCTCAAGAAAACAAAATAAAATAAAATTAAATTTAAATTTAAAAATATATATATAGACAATATACCATGGTCAAATCCTCTCCAACCACCTTCCCTTTCTCCCCTCCCTAACTTCCCCTCCACTGAATACTTTCTTTTTTCCAATTAGTCTCTCTTCTATTTCTTTTTAATTTAATTTATTTATTTGCAAGCAGAGAGAGAGAGAGAGAGAGAGAGAGGAAGGGAGGGAGGGAGGGAGAGAATGGGCATGCCAGGGCCTCTAGCCACTGCAAATGAACTCTGGATGCATGTGTGCATCTGGCTTACATGGATCCTGGGGAATAGAACCTGGGTCCTCTGGCTTCGCAGGCAAACACCTTAATTGCTAAGCCATTTCTCCAGCCCCTCTCCTATTTTGATCTCATCATTTTAACCCTCATATTATGCAGGTCATATGTAAGTAGCATCGGCCACTGTGAGGTCATGAGTACCCTGGCCCCTTTGTGTCTAGAAGACAGTATTGTAAGCACTCCTCCCTTCCTTTGGTTCTTACATTCTTTCTGCCACCTTTTCTGCAATGGTGCCTGAGTGTTGGAGGGTGTGATAGAGATGTGTTACTTAGTGCTGAACACACCACTGTCACTTCTTCTCAGCACTTTGGGAAGCATTGAGTCTCCCCAGTGGTCACCACCATCTGAAAAGAGAAGCTTCTCTAACCAAAAGTGAGAGTAGCATTAATATCTATGGGCCTAAACATAAGGATTTAGAGGGCAGTTTGTTGGACTTATATATCCAGTTAGTCAGTCTCTTCTTGAAACTCTGGCTAAATGGATATATAAGCTTGTCAATTCAATTACTCTAGCCAGCATGCCCCAGGGATCCCATCTCCAACTTTTGAGTGTTGGGATCACAGGTGGGTCACTACAGTCACCTGGCATTCATGTAGGTGCTCAGGACCAGAACTTAGTTCCTCACACTTGCGCTGATAAGCATGTTAGTGACTGAGCCATCTCCTTAATCCCTCAACAGACTTGTTTGAAAGTTTTTTTTTTTTTTTTTTTTTTTAGGTAGAGTCTTGCTCCTAGTCTGGGCTGACCTGGAATTCACTATGTAATCTCAGGGTGGCCTCAAACTCACAGCAATTCCTCCTACTTCTGCCTCCCAAGTGCTGGGATCAAAGGCATGACCAACCAAACCTGGCAGTTTTTATTTTTATTTATTTATTTGAGAGTGACAGACAGAGAAAGAGGCAGAGAGAGAGAGAGACAGAGAGAGTGAGAGAGAGAGAAAGAGAGAGAGGGGAGGCAGAGAATGGGCACATCAGGGCCTCCAGCCACTGCAAACAAACTCCAGATGTAGTGTGGCCATGTTGTGCATCTGGTGTTACATGGGGTTTACCGGGAATCGAGCCTCAAACCAGTCCTTAGCTTCACACCAAGCGCTTAAACGCTAAACATCTCTCCTAGCAACAATTTGTAAAAAAATAATATTTTATTTTTATTACAGAGAGAGAGAGAGAGAGAAGGAGAGAGAGAATGAGACTGATGTGCCAGACTTCTACCACTGCAAACAAACTCCAAAAATTCACCTTTGCAAGTGGCTTACATGGGTGTCTGGGGGGAGTCCCAGAACCTGAGTCCATTGGTATTTTCAGGCAAGCATACCTTAGCTGCTATGCTTTCCAGCCCCCCCCCCACCCAGACTTTTTAAAAAGTATTTAATTATTAATAAGGGGGGAAGAGAGAGAGAAGAGAGAGAAGAAAGAACCAAAGTGAGTATAGTCACACCAAACCTCCACCGGGATAAAGGAGCCCATGTGGAGACTAAGGGACTAAGGGCCTCTCCCTGCTGGGCCTGGGCCTGGGCCCAGGGCCTGGAGCCAGCCCAGGCCCAGAAGAGGGAAAAACTGACCCAGCTGAGGGAAGTTCCCAAGTGGTCAGAGCTGTTTTGGATTTTTGAGGTAGGCTTTCACTGTACCCCAGGCTGACCTGGAATTCACTACGTAGTCTCAGGGTGGCTTTGATCCTCCTACCTCTGCCTCCCGAGTACTGGAACTAAAGGCATGTGCCACCACGCCGACTTGTTTTTTTGATTTGGTTTTGTTGTTGTTGTTGTTTGTCGAGGTAGGGTTTCACTCTAGTCCAGGCTGACCTGAAATTCACTAGGTAGTCTCAGGGTGACCTCAAACTCACAGTAATCCTCCTACCTCTACCTCCTAGTGCTGGGATGAAAGGCATGTGGCACCACACCTGGCTGTTTTGTTGTTGTTGTTGTTGTTGTTGTTGTTTGAGGTAGGTAGGATCTCCCCTTAGCCCAGGCTGACCTAGAATTCACTCTGTAGTCCTAGACTGGCCTCAAACTCACAGTGATCCTCCTACCTCTGCCTACCAAGTGCACATGTCACCACAGCCAACTAAACTTGTTTTTATTATGGACAACTTTTTTTTTGTTTGAGGCAGGGTCTCGCTCTAGCTCGGGCTGACCTGGAATTCACTATGTAGTCTCAGGGTGGCCTCAGACTCACGGTGATCCTCCTACCTCTGCCTCCCAGGTGCTGGGATTAAAAGCGTGCGCCACTACGCCCGGCTCATGGACAATTTTTAATAAACACAAAAACAGAGACAACAATAAAATTAATGTAATAATGTATAATAACAAAGTATTAAAATACATAAAATACGGTATGATGAACTGCCATGTTCTTATTATCTAACTTTAATATTTATCAATATTTGCCGGGCAAGGCAGTTCATGCCTTTAATCCTAGCATTTGGAGGCATAAGTAGGATCATCGTGAGTTCAAGGCCACCCTGAGACTACAGAGTGAATTCCAGGTCATCTTAGGCTAGAGTGAGACTCTATCTTGAAAAACAACAACAAAAAAAGAAGGAGGAGGGGAAGGCGGCCAGATGTGGTGGCACACGCTTTACTCCCAGCACTCAGGAGGCAAAGGTAGGAGGATCGCCATGAATTTGAGGCCACCCTGAGACTACATAGTGAACTCCATGTCAGCCTGGGCTAGAGTGGGGCCCTACCTTGAAAAACCCAAAAAAAGAAGAAGGAGGAGGAGGAAGAAGAGAAGGAGGAGGAAGAAGCCTAATATTTATCAATATCTGGCCATAATATCTGTGATGGATAAAATCAACCACTCTCTGATTGGCCTGGAGGCCTAATCCATGGGGTGGAATTCCTGGGAGGTCATAAACCCTAGAGAGGAAACTACTACTGTTGTCTGGCTAAATGCACATATTATGCCCTCCAAAGTGCCCTGTAAACACTTATGTTTATGCCTATATATTAATGCTATTCTCACTTTTGGTTAGAGCAGTTTCTCCTTTCAGACAGACAGCCATGACCACTGGGGAGACTCAAAACTGACCAAAGTGCTGAGAAGTCACAGTGGAGTGTCTAGTACTAAATGAGACATATCTGTCCCACCCTCCAAGGCTAAGGGATCACTGCAGAAGTGGTGGCAGAAAGGATATAAGAGCCAAACGAAGGGAGGAGTGCTTACAATACTATCTTCTAGACACAAAGTGGCCTTGATACGTGTAGCTACACAAGACCTGCAAACTAGGAGGAAAAAAACTGGTGACATCAAAATAGACGAGACTAGTTGGAAAGAAGGGATTCAGTGGCGGGGACAATTGGGAAGGGGGAAGAAGGGGGTGCAGAGGGGGTTATGATCATGGTATATTGCTTATGAAAATTGTCAATAAGAAAAGTTTAAAAAAATTAGAAAGATGCTGGGCGTGGTGGCTCACACCTTTAATCCCAGCACTTGGGAGGCAGAGGTAGGAGGATCGCTGTGAGTTCGAGGCCACCCTGAGACTACATAGTGAATTCCAGGTCAGCCTCGGCTAGAGTGAGACCCTACCTTGAAAAAAAAAAAACCATTAGAAAGAAAAAATAAAAATAAGACTGACGAGTGGGGTGTGTGGTGGTGCATTCCTTTAATCCCAGCACTTGGGAGGCAGCAGTAGGAGGATAACTCTAAGTTCAAGGCCAGCCTGGGGGTACAGAATGAGTGCTATAAAATAATTATGAGGAGCTGGAGAGATGGCTTAGCGGTTAAGTTGCTTGGCTGCGAAGTCTAAGGACCCAGGTTCAACTCCCCAGAACCCATTTAAGCCAGATGCACATGGTGATTCATGTGTCTGTTGAACATTTGCAGTGACTAGAGGCTCTGGTTCAGCCATTCTCTCTCTGTGTCTCTCTTTCTCAAATAAATAAACAATATAAAAAAATAATTATCAGATATAATTGTCAGAAAATCAAGGTGTGCGCCACCACGCCCGGCTATTCCTGAGTTTTAATGCTATCATAAATGACATCTTTGGACTCAGGAGATGTCTGTGCAGCTAAAGGCACTTGTTAACAGAGCATGCCAGACAGGTCCTACTCCCCAGTACCCACATATGGTGAGAGGCACAAAGTGGTGCGTGCATCTTGACTTCATTTGCAGCAGCAAGAGGCCCTAGCCCATTCTCTCTCTCTCTCTCTCTCTCTCTCTTTCTTTCTTTCTTTCTTTCTTTTTTTTTTTATTGAGGTAGGGCTACACTGTAGCTCAGGCTGACCTGGAATTCACTGTGTAGTCTCAGGGTGGCCTTGAACTCATGGCTATCCACCTACCTCTGCCTCCCAAGTGCTGGGATTAAAGGCGTGCGCCACCATGCCTGGCTTCTCCTCTCTCTTTCAAACAAATTTAAAAAGGGGGGGGGGGCTGGAGAGATGGCTTAGTGGTTAAGGCATTTGCTTGCAAAGCCAAAGGACCTAGGTTGAACTCCCCAGGAACTACGTAAGCCAGATGCACAAAGGGCGCATGCATCTGGAGTTCGTTTGCAGTGGTTAGAGGCCCTGGCGTGCCCATTCTCTCTGTGTCTGTCTCTCTTCTATCTCTTTCTGCTTGCAAATAAATAAGTAAAATTTATTTTAAAAAATGGGGGGACTGGAGATATGGCTTAGTGGTTAAGGCACTTGTCTGCAAAGCCTACTGATCCAGGTCCAATTCTCCAGTTCCCACATAAAAGCCAGATGCACAAAGTGACACATGCATCTGGAGTTCCTTTGCAGTGGCTAGAGGCCCTGGTGTGCCCATTCTCTCTGTCTGTCTCTCCTCTCTCTATTTCTCTCTGCTTGAAAATAAATTAATAAAAAATATTTAAAGAGCTGAGCATGGTGGCGCACTTCTTAAAAAAATATTTCTAGGAGGGGAGAGAAGGCTTAGTGGTTAAGTCATTTGCCTGAAAAGCCAAAGGACCCTGGTTGATTCCCCAGGACCCACATTAGCCAGACGCACAAGGGGGTGCACACGTCTGGAGTTCATTTGTAGTGGCTGGAGGCCTTGGTGCACCCATTCTCGCTCTCCCTCTCTCTGCCTCTTTCTCCCTCTCTCTCAAATAAATAAAGTTTAATAAATAAAATAAAGTTTAAAAAATTTTTAAATAAAAATAAAAAAATATGTCTAGCAGGACGTGATGGCCTACACCTTTAATCCCAGAACTTGAGAGGCAGAGGTAGGAGGATCACCTTGAGTTCAAGGCCACCCTGAGACAACAGTGTAAATTCCAGGTCAGCCTGGGCTACAGTGAGACCCTACCTGGAAAAAAACAAAAACAAAACAAAAATATGCATACATATATGATAAACTGGGCATGGCACATGCCTTTAATCCCAGCACTAGGGAGGCTGAGGTAGGAGGACTGCTGTGAGTTCAAGGCCTCCCTGAGACTCCAAAGTGAATTTCAGGTCAATTTAGGTTAGAGCAAGACCTTACCTCAAAACACCCTTCCCCCCCAAAAAAACAAGGATAGCTTTAAGTTTTTCACTTTTTGATTATACATTGTTTCATTTTTGTTTTCAGTTTTTTAATTTTTTTCTTTATTTTATTTATTTGAGAGAGAGAACCAGAGAGAATGGCATACCAGGGCCTCCAGCCACTGCAAATGAACTCCGGACGCATGTGCCATCTTGTGCATCTGGACTACATGGGTTCTTTAGCCCAGGCTGACCTGCAATTCACTATGTAGTCTCAGGGTGGCCTCAAATTCTTGGAGATCCTTCTATCTCTGCCTCCCAAATGCTGAGATTAAAGGCGTGTGCCACAATGCCTGGCTGATATACATTGTTAACAGAGGGATTCAACAGTATTTTTTTCATGTGTGTATGGTATGTATACATGAATGTGCTCACATATGTGTGGGCACAAGTGGGGTGAGTGTGCACATGCATGTTGGTGTGTGGGGCCACAAGTCAAAGTTGGACATCTTTCTCAATCAAAATCCACCTTATTTATCAAGATAGTGTCTTTTTTTTTTTTTTTTTTTTTTTTTTTTCGTTTTTTTCAAGGTAGGGTCTCACTCTAGCCCAAGCTGACCTGGAATTCACTCTGTAGTCTCAGGGTGGCCTTGAACTCACAGTGATCTTCCTACCTCTGCCTCTGAGTGCTGGTATTAAAGGCATGCACCACCACACCCTGCAAGACAGTGTTTTTTTCTGAAAAAATAAAAATAAATAAATAACAACTTTTGGGCTGGAGAGATGGCTTAGCAGTTAAAGCATTTGCCTGCAAAGCCAAAGGACCCAGGTTTGGTTCCCCAGTGCCCACATAAAGCCAGATGCATAGGGTGGCACATGCATCTGGAATTTGTTTGCCATGACTAGAGGCCCTGGTGTGCCTTTCTATCTCTCTCTCTCTCTCCCTCTCACACTCTCTCATAAATAAATAAATAAATAAATAAATAAAATATTTAAAAAACAGTTTTAAACCGGGCGTGGTGGCGCACGCCTTTAATCCCAGCACTCGGGAGGCAGAGGTAGGAGGATCACCATGAGTTTGAGGCCATCCTGAGACTACATAGTGAATTCCAGGTCAGCCTGGACCAGAGTGAGACCCTACCTTGAAAAACCAAATAAATAAATAAATAAATAAAAATAAAAAAAACTGTTTTGAGCCAGGTGTTGTGGCACACTCTAATATCAGTACTCGGGAGGCAGAGGTAGGAGGATCGCTATTAGTTTGAGGCCACCTTGAGACTACATAGTGAATTCCATGTCAGCCTGAGCTAGAGTGAGACCCTACCTTGAAAAACCAAAATAATAGTAATAATAAAATATTGCTTTGACAACCTCCATAAATATAGACAATAAGAGCCAGGCATGGTGGCGCATGCCTTTAATTGCATCACTCAGGGAGGCAGAGGTAGGAGGATCACCATGAGTTTGAGGGCACCCTGAGACTACATAGTGAATTCCAGGTCAGCCTGGGCGGAGTGAGACCCTACCTCAAGAAAACAAAATAAAATAAAATTAAATTTAAATTTAAAAATATATATATAGACAATATACCATGGTCAAATCCTCTCCAACCACCTTCCCTTTCTCCCCTCCCTAACTTCCCCTCCACTGAATACTTTCTTTTTTCCAATTAGTCTCTCTTCTATTTCTTTTTAATTTAATTTATTTATTTGCAAGCAGAGAGAGAGAGAGAGAAAGGGAGGGAGGGAGGGAGAGAATGGGCATGCCAGGGCCTCTAGCCACTGCAAACGAACTCTGGATGCATGTGTGCATCTGGCTTACATGGGTCCTGGGGAATAGAACCTGGGTCCTCTGGCTTCGCAGGCAAACACCTTAATTGCTAAGCCATTTCTCCAGCCCCTCTCCTATTTTGATCTCATCATTTTAACCCTCATATTATGCAGGTCATATGTAAGTAGCATCGGCCACTGTGAGGTCATGAGTACCCTGGCCCCTTTGTGTCTAGAAGACAGTATTGTAAGCACTCCTCCCTTCCTTTGGTTCTTACATTCTTTCTGCCACCTTTTCTGCAATGGTGCCTGAGTGTTGGAGGGTGTGATAGAGATGTGTTACTTAGTGCTGAACACACCACTGTCACTTCTTCTCAGCACTTTGGGAAGCATTGAGTCTCCCCAGTGGTCACCACCATCTGCAAAGAGAAGCTTCTCTAACCAAAAGTGAGAGTAGCATTAATATCTATGGGCCTAAACATAAGGATTTAGAGGGCAGTTTGTTGGACTTATATATCCAGTTAGTCAGAGTCTCTTCTTGAAACTCTGGCTAAATGGATATATAAGCTTGTCAATTCAATTACTCTAGCCAGCATGCCCCAGGGATCCCATCTCCAACTTTTGAGTGTTGGGATCACAGGTGGGTGGGTCACTACAGTCACCTGGCATTCATGTAGGTGCTCAGGACCAGAACTTAGTTCCTCACACTTGCGCTGATAAGCATGTTAGTGACTGAGCCATCTCCTTAATCCCTCAACAGACTTGTTTGAAAGTTTTTTTTTTTTTTTTTTTTTTTTTTTTTTTTTTTTTTTTTTTTTAGGTAGAGTCTTGCTCCTAGTCTGGGCTGACCTGGAATTCACTATGTAATCTCAGGGTGGCCTCAAACTCACAGCAATCCTCCTACTTCTGCCTCCCAAGTGCTGGGATCAAAGGCATGACCAACCAAACCTGGCAGTTTTTATTTTTATTTATTTATTTGAGAGTGACAGACAGAGAAAGAGGCAGAGAGAGAGAGAGACAGAGAGAGTGAGAGAGAGAGAAAGAGAGAGAGGGAGGCAGAGAATGGGCACATCAGGGCCTCCAGCCACTGCAAACAAACTCCAGATGTATGTGCCATGTTGTGCATCTGGTTTACATGGGTTTACCGGGGAATCGAGCCTCAAACCAGGTCCTTAGGCTTCACACGCAAGCGCTTAACCGCTAAGACATCTCTCTAGCAACAAGTTTTTAAAAAAATATATTTTATTTTATTACAGAGAGAGAGAGAGAGAGAGAGAGAGAGAGAGAATGAGACTGAGTGTGCCAGGACTTCTAGCCACTGCAAACAAACTCCAAATATACCACCTTGTGCATGTGGCTTACATGGGTTCTGGGGAGTCAGACCTGAGTCCTTTGGTATTTCAGGCAAGCACCTTAGCTGCTAAGCTTCCAGCCCCCCCACCCAGACTTTTTAAAAAATTATTTATTTATTTGTAAGGGGGGAGAGAGAGAGAGAGAGAGAGAGAGAGAAAAGAATCAAAGTGAGTATAGGCACACCAAGACCTCCAGCCCCTGCAAACGATCTCCATGCATGTGTCACTGCGCATCTGGCTTTACTTGGGTAGTGGAAATCAAACCAAATGAGCCATCTCTCCAGCCCCCATCTTTTTTTTTTTTTTTTTTTTTGAGGAAAGGGTTTATTTTATACTTCTAAATTCAAGACGAACACAGAAAATGGCAGAAGAAGCTAGCTCCCTTTCACAGATCTAAGAAGACAGACACCATCAAACATCCAGCAAACACCGATACCAGCAAGCATGAGCAGCCAGAGCTCAAACTGCTCTCTACACACCTTAGGCTGGAGTCAGGATCCTCCTCCCAACACATTACAGCTGAACTCCAGGATCTGCCCCCACTGTAGCAGGGATCTGCTTGCTAGGGGCTCATGTTGTAAGCTCAATTTTAATAAAACACCTGAGTCTATGGGGCCATGCATTCAAACTACCTCACCAATAAAGCATAAATACTCCATGTTAGCAAACAGTACTCAACATCCCTCTCCCAGATATCGTAAAGCCCTCCATCTCTTTTCAGAGTTAACATTAGTCCTTACAATTTGGTTTCTCAAGGTAGGGTCTCCCTCTAGCCCAGGCTGACCTGGAATTCACTATGTAGTTTCAGGCTGGCCTCGAACTCAAGGAGATCCTCCTACCTCTGCCTCACGAGTGCTGGGACTAAAGGCGTGCTTCACCATACCCAGCTGTTAGTGATTTTATTTTTATTTTTATTTTTTGGTTTTTCGAGGTACGGTCTCACTCTAGCCCAGCCTGACCTGGAATTCACTATGGAGTCTCAGGGTGGCCTTGAACTCACGGCGATCCTCCTACCTCTGCCTCCCAAGTGCTGGGATTAAAGGCGTGCGCCACCACGCCCGGCTGTCTTATTGATTTTTTAAGAAAAACATTTTATTTATTTATTTATTTGAGATAGAAAGAGGCAGAGAGAGAGGGAGGATGGGCATGCCAGGGCCTCTAGCTACCTTGTGCATCTGGCTTATGTGGGTCATGGGGAATTGAACCTGGGTCCTTAGCCTTCACAGGCAAGCATCTTAACTTCCAAACCATCTCTCCAGCCCTCTTATTGGTATTCCTAATCTAACTTTAGAGTAATAATATTATTAATGAACTTTTTGCATTTAAGATGTATATATTTTCTCATTCACTGATAAATCTTGGATCTAATACATAATATAGTTACTCTTTGTGGTTTTATCAATCTAGGTTTCAAAAAATTTTATTTATCTGCATGTGTGTGTGTCCTTGGGCTTGCCAGAGCCTCTTGCCACTGTAAATGAACACCAGACACTTGGGCCACTTTTTGCATCAATGCCTTACAGACGCCTGGACCACTTTTTTTTTTTTTTTTTTTTTTTTTTTTGAGGTAGAGTTTCGCTCTACCCAGGCTGACCTGGAATTCACTATGTAGTCTCAGGGTGGCCTCCTGCCTCTGCCTCCCGAGTACTGGGATTAAAGGCATGTGCCACCATGCCCAGCTTTTGGGCCACTTTTTGCATCAATGGCTTACATGGGTGGGTTGGCAATTGAACTCAGGCAGACAGGTTTGGCAAAGAGATCCTTTAACTGTTAAGCCAGCTCTCCAGGCCATAAATAATTTTTTTTTGTTGTTTTTGTTTTTCAAGGTAAGGTCTCACCCTAGCCCAGGCTGGCCTGAAATTCATTACATAGTCTCAAACTGGCCTCGAACTCATGGTGATTCTCCTAACCCTGCCCTCCTTAGTGCTGGGATTAAAAGCATATGCCACCATGCCTCGCCCTATTAATCATTCTTTTTTAAAGCCCTGGATGGCCAGGCGTGCACTTGGGAGGTTTGGTCTCTGTTGTCACATAAATAGTTAAAAGAGTTTTTCGGCAGTTTCCGGAGCTGCTGGGCATAGACTCTCGCGTGGCGCCCTCTGGTGGCGCGCACAGGGAAGGGCATGTGAGCTAGCTCTCTCGCTCGGGCGCGCGCGCGCGCAGGCGCAGACGCATTTGCGTGCCGCCGGCCGTTCAGACCGGAAGTGGTTGCAGCCGAGGTCATTTCCGTCGGGTGACGGTGCGGACGGGTCAGGAGCGTAGTGGCGGCGGCAAAATGGCGGCGCCTGAGGAGCGGGATCTAACTCAGGAGCAGACCGAGAAGCTGCTGCAGTTTCAGGTAGCAGCGAGTACTCGGTGCAGCGGAGGTCCCTGCGGGATGGGCAGTGGTCCCCGAGAGGAGCGCAACCTCCTCCTCCTTAGATTGCGGGTTGGGGCCCTCTCTCAGACCGGCAGGCGGCCCCCCTAAACCCCTCCCTGGATGCCAACTGCCCAGCAGCATCCCCTCCGGGGCCCCCAGACCTTGTGTGGGTACCCAGCCTTCCAGGCATCTCTAAGCAGTCCGTCCCGGCCCTGTGTCCCTCCATCCTCAGCTGCATTGAGCTGTCCCTTTTGCGGCGCCTGTCCTCCATCCTCCCCTGCCTGGTTAACCGGTCAGATCCTCTCGGCCCAGCGACTGCTGCTCTCCGTACCTGCCGTGTCTCCGGAACACCCGTCACCAGCCTGAGCTAGCCCCCCACGTAGGTCTTGAGGTTGGCGGCCGAGGTAGGGAAGGAAGCGCCCGGCACAGACCCAGGCCTGGCACCTGCCCCAGAGAGGGTGGCAGGACGCCGCGTACCGAAACAATGCAACGTCGCCCACCGATGGCTCCGCGCTGGATTGCTTTTACCCCCTTGGCTTACTCCAGGACTGTTGACTTGTGCTTGTAGAGGGTGACAGCTTGCAGAAGCCGGCGGCTTCCTCTTAGTGGACGCGATTATGTTTAAAGACGTTTGACACTAAGCACTTAAACCACCGACGTGGTGGTGGTGGTGGTGGTGGTGGGGGGAAATGTGGTTAGGAGCGACCACTGTGGTGAATAGCCACGGCAGTGTTACTGATTTCCTTGGTTTGTTTGGTTATTTGTTTTGGTTTTTTCCTCTCCTGGGGAGGTAGAGTCTCACTCTCGCCCCATGCTCACCTGGAATTCTGTAGTCCCTGGTTGGCCTTGAACTCACAGCGATCCTCATTCCACCCTGCCACCTGACTGCTGGGATTAAAGGTGTACCGGCTCTAATTTCCTTAGCTTTTTTGTTTGTTTGTTTTGGTTTTGGTTTTTCAAGGTAGGGTCTCACTCTAGCCCAGGCTGACCTGGAATTCACTATGTAGTCTCAGAGTGCCCTCGAACTCACGGCAATCCTCCTACCTCTGCCTCCCGAGTGCTGGGATTAAAGGCGTGCGCCACCACGCCTAGCTAATTTCCTTAGTTCTTTAATGAATATCTTAAAAATGTCTACTCCCTTTAGGCTGTTTTGGAGGCCAGATAAGTTTATAGATGTGACCAGTAAAGTGCTCTCAAACAGTATTGCTGCTTAAATAATTATTTAACTTAAGTTAGAACTAAAGTTAGTAGTCCACTAAACTTCCAGATATACAATGTGCTAAACATTCATTGACTCAGGAGTATTTATGAGATCCTTAGAGCTCAGGCGCCACTAGACAGGCTACTATTCATTAAATATTTAGCACGTAAATATTTGGGCTAACATTTACCACACATCATCTCATTTTTTTCTTTTTCTTTTTTTATTTTTTATAATTTAACAACTTCCATGTCTGTAAACAATACCCCATGGTAATTCCCTCCCTCCCCCCACTTTCCCCTTCGAAACTCCTCTCTCTGTCATATCCCCTATCCCTCTCAATCAATTTCTTATTTTGATGTCATCATCATCTTTTTCTCCTATTATGATGGTCTTGTGTAGGTAGTGTCAGGCACTGCGAGGTCATGGATATACAGGCTATTTTGTGTCTGGAGGAGCACATTGTAAGGAGTCCTACCCTTCCTTTGGCTCTTATGTTCTTTCCGCCACCTCTTCCGCAATGGACCCTGAGCCATGGAAGGTGTGATTGAGATATTTCAGTGCTGAACATTCCTCTGTCACTTCTTCTCAGAACAGCGCTGCCTTCTGAGTCATCCCAAGGTTACTGCCATCTGAAAAGAGAAGGTTCTCTAACCAAAAATATATGGGTATGGACATTAAGATAAGTGCTTACTGGGCAGTTTGATGAGCATAGTATATACTTTTAGCTAGACAGCAGCAGACGTTACACCCCTAGGGCTCATGACTGCCCCTGTTGTAGGTTTTCAGTATCAGGGATGTATTCCCTCCCATGGAGTGGGCCTCCAGTCCAATTAGAGGGCAGTTGGTTTCCCCCATAACAGATGTGCCACTATTGCACCCGTTGGCTCATTTGGCCTGGTTGGCCAAATATAAGGCTTGCAGTGTCCACTGTTGGTTATCTTCACTGGTGATTTCTCTCTCTTCCATTGAGCTGTATGCTGCATGGCTTTTTCCAGTTTTCTGTCAGCTGGTCTGCATGGAGGAGGTTTTCAGCTCAGTTCCAGCAGGATTTCTCAGTGAACTTGCAGCCCACATAACACATCATATCATTTAAAACAACAACCTATGAAGTTCATTCTGAGACAGTGACTATTTTTTTTTTAACTTGGATTCTTATTTATTTGTAAGGAGAGAGGGAATGGGCATGCCAGGGCCTCTAGCTGTTGCAGATGAGCTTAAGATGCATGCACCACTTTGTGCATATGGCTTTAGGTGGGTACTGGAGGAACCTGGTCATTAGGCTCTGCAGGCAAGTGCCTTAACCATTGAGCAATCTCTTCAACCCCTTTTCATATTTTTTAAAATTTTATTTATTTGAGAGAGAGAGAATGGGCATATCAGGGCCTCCAGCCATTGCAAACAAACTCCAGATGCATGCACCCCCTTGTGCATCTGGCTAATGTAGGTCCTGGGGAATCAAACCGGGATCCTTTGGCTTTGCAGGCAAAGGCCTTAACTGCTAAGCTATCTCACCAGCCCCCAGTTCCTGGTTTTGTTTTGTTTTTTTTCAAATACTTATTTACAAGCACAGAGAGATAGGGTCAGAGAAAATGGGCATGCCAGGGTCTCCAACTGCTGTGACTGCATCTGCAGCTTTGTGCGTCTGGCTCTATGTGGGTACTAGGGAATTGAACTCTGGTCATTAGGCTTTGCAGGCAAGCACCTTAACCGCTGAGCTCTCTCTCCAGCCCCCTCCCCCCCAGTCCCTATTTTTATTTATTTATTTGCGAGAGAGAATGTGTGTGAACAAGCATGGGCACGCCTGGGCCTCTTGCTGTAGTAACAAACTCTAGACACATATACCACTTTGTGTATCTGGCTTTTTGTCAGTATAGGGGGTTGAACCCAGGCTGGCAGGCTTTGCAAGCAAGCACCTTTAACCACTAAGCCATTAATAGTTCCTGTTTTGCAGAAGGATTTATGAAGGATATGAAGCTTAGCAAGTAGCATGTTAACAAGTGTGATGGCCCATGTGGGCTTAAGGCCAGCCTGGGCTGCATAGCAAGACCATGTTTCAGAAAAACAACAGACAAGAGGAAGTAGTATGTTTATAACGTAGCTTGTAGGTAGTAGTGTCAGATTAGTTTTTCAAGGTAGAGTCTCACTGTAGCCCAGGTTGATCTGGAATTCACTATGGAGTCTGAGGGTGGCCTCGAACTCATGGTGATCCTCCTACTTCTGCCTCCCTAGTGCTGGGATTAAAGGCGTGTGCCACCATGCCCGGCTTTTTCACTTTTCTTTCATTAGATTTCTTGTAACTTTTTCTTTTTTTATTTTAAATTTTTTGTTAATTTTTATTTATTTATTTGAGAGCGACAGACAGAGAGAGAAAGAGGCAGATAGAGAATGGGTATTCCAGGGACTCCAGCCAGCCACTGCAAATGAACTCCAGATGCATGCGCCATCCTGTGTATCTGGCTTACGTGGTTACTGGGGAATTGAGCCCCGAACTGGTCCTTAGGCTTACAGGCAAGCACTTAACCACTAAGCCATCTCTCCAGCCCAACTTTTTCTTTTTTAAAATCATAGATTATTTGTGCTGGAGAGATGGCTTAATGGTAAAGGCGCTTGCCTGTGAAGCCTAAGGTCCCAGGTTCGATTCTCCAAGTCCCACATAAGCCAGATAGATGCACAAGGTGGTGCATGTGTCTGGAGTTCTTTTGCAGTGGCTAGAGGCTCTGTTGCGCCCATTCTCTCTCTTTCTCTTTCTTGCTCTCCCTTTCTCTGTCTCAAATAAAAATAAATAAAATTTAAAATAATTTATTGATTTGAGAGAAAGATGCAGATAAAGCGAATGGGTGATCCAGGGCTTATAGCCACTAAGAACGAACTCCAGAACTTTGAAATTGACCCCAAATAAATCTTCCTTTAAGTTCTGACCTGGAATTTACTATGTAGTTTCAGGGTGGCCTCAAACTCATGGTGATCCTCCTACCTCTGCCTCCCAAGTGCTGAGTGCTGGGATTAAAAGCGTGTACCACCATGCCTGGCAAGTCACAGGATTATAAATTGCAAATGAGATTGGAGAAACAGCTATGGAGTATCTTAAAAGTTAAGCACAGTAACTTGAAGAATGAGAACAAACTTTTGGGGGTCTGGACAGATGGCTTAAAGGTTAAGGACCTGTGAAGCCTACAGACCCAAGTTCAATTTCCCAGTACCCACGTGAGCCAGGTGCACAAGATAGCACATGCATCTGGAGTTCATTTGCAGTGGTTAAAGGCCCTGGTATAACCATTCTCTCTTTCTGCCTCTTTCTCAAATAAATAAATTTAAGAAAACCCAATAAATAAATATTTTGAAAAAAAAAGTTTGGGTTTCCATTGTGGAGATCATCGGTGACTGACCAGAGGTTTTGTTGGGATGTTGCAAGGTAGACTTGAAACAAAAAAAGTTGAGTGGAGGCTAGAGCGAGGAGGACACTTCATTGTTTTGTCATTGGGTAGCAATATGAGCTTGCTTGGATGCTGCTGAGGAAGATGAGTTAGAGAGAAAATGACACACAGGAAGGAAAGTTGCTGTTTTAATGTCTTTGAGGAGGTAAGAGGGGAAAGGATCAAGCACTTAAGAGGAAGACAACCCTTACCAAGGAGCCTGCATAAATAAGTCCATAGAAAGAGGAGAAAAGATACCTATATGAGCTAAGTAAATGTGTTGGTTGTATATTCAGTTTGCTTTTCTCTGTGAAACAGGAAACAAGGCCTGCATCATAAGGATGTAGGAGGTGGTGGTGAAGGTTTGAGGAGAGAGGAGGTCTGGTCATGTGGGAAAGGGGAGAATGAACAGCTAACAACGAGTCTGAAGGCCAGACTCCCTCCACTTGAGGTCAGTGGCCATAAAGGAGACCAGTGAGCCTGTTCATTTGTGAAGGCGCTCATAAAGAGTAGGCAGAGGTTCAGAAGCTAAAAACACTGTGGGCTAGCTGATGGAATATGGTATTAGAGGGGCAAAAGAGTTGGTATGTGCAAAGCATTAATTAATATTTGGCAGTAGAAGTCATGGTGGGCAGGCAAGGCCCTTGTGACACATGTTTGTAATCCTAGCACTCAAGAGATGGGGGAGTGAAGGTTTTCCTTGGATACATAGTGACAGTGACGTCAAGACCAGCCCAGGCTACATGAGACTATCTCAAAATAAAAATACACAAACACAAAACCAAAAACAAAACAACAAAAGAAAAGAAAAGCCAGGCATGGTGGCAGCACACACCTTTAATCCCAGCACTTGGGAGGCAGAGGTAGGAGGATCAACTGTGAGTTTGAGGCCACCCTGAGACTACTTAGTGAATTCCAGGTCATCCTGGGCTAGAGTGAGACCTTACCTCAGAACAAAACAAGGGCTGGAGAGGTGGATTAGAGGTTAAGCGATTGCCTGTGAAGCCTGAGGACCCCTGTTCAACGCTCGATTCCCCAGGACCACGTTAGCCAGATGCACAAGGGGGCACACACATCTGGAGTTGGTTTGCAGTGGCTGAAAGCCCTGGTGCGCCCATTCTCTCTCTTGCTGGCTATCTGCCTCTTTCTCTCTGTCTCTCAAATAAATTACAAAAAAAAAAAAAAAGCTGGGCATGGTGGCTCACGCCTTTAATCCCAGCACTGGGAGGCAGAAGTAGGAGGATCACTGTGAGTTCAAGGCCACCCTGAGACTCCATAGTGAATTCCAGGTCAGCCTGGGCTAGAGACCCTACCTCGAAGAAAAAAAAAAAAGAAAAAGAAAAAGAAATAGCTAAAAATGTGGAGTATAATTTCCCCCTTTTTATTTTTTTTTGGGGGGGTGGGGTCAAATCAGGGCCTTACATGTGTTAGGCAAGTGCTCTACTGCTTAGCCACATCCTTAGCTCTTTCACCACCACCTTTTTTTTTTTTATTTTATTTTTTATTTTTCAAGATAGGGTCTCACTGTAGCCCAGGCTGACCTGGAATTCACTATGGAGTCTCAGGGTGGCCTTGAACTCAAGGTGATCCTCCTACCTCTGCTTCCCAAGGGCTAGGATTAAAGGTGTGTGCCACCACACCTGCCAGGTTTTTTTTTTAGGGTCCACCTCCCCCCCTTTGTTTTTTAAAGACAGGGTCATGCTAAAAGCTGGCCTTTGTCTGGTGGCTCTCCTGCTTCAATTTTCTAAGTGCTGTATTGCTGCAGTACAGACAGGTGCCACCCTACCTGACGTCCACATGGTTTGACCTGATTCAGTTTGTGAATGAAGAATGCAGACTGTATTAGAGCAATCAATCCAATAACAAAATCGCCAAGACACTGGTAAGGTTGGAGAGAATGCTAAGCTAACATTTCAGAGAATTAAAGGAGTGATTTGGAGTAAAAAGGAAGGGGTATGAATGGTACAGGCTGATTACTCTTTGAGTTTATTGGTTTTTTTTCGAGGTAGGGTCTCACTCTGTCTCAGGCTGACCTGGAATTAACTATGTAGTCTCAGGGTGGCCTCGAACTCACGGCAATCCTCCTACCTGTGCCTCCCATTCTGGGATTAAAGGTGTGCGCCACCACTCCCGGCTATTGTTTTTTTTTTTTTTTTTTGAGGTAGGGTCTTGTTAGTGTTTTTATTTGTTTGGTTTTTGTTTTTTGTTTTTTTGAGGGCCTCATTCTAGCCCAGGCTGACCTCCAACTCAAGGCAAACCTCCTACCTCTGTCTCCCAAGTGCTGAGATCAAAGGCTGTGCCACCATGCCTGGCTGTAGGTAACTCTTGTTTGTTTATTTTGAGGTAGGATTTCACTCTAGCCCTGGAACTCACTCTGTTGTAACAGGCTGGCCTTGAACCTCTGCCTCCTGAGTGCTGGATTAAAGGTGTTTGCCACCACAATGACTCTGTTCTTAACTTTTTTGTTGTTGTTTTGAGGTAGGGTCTTACTCTTACCCAGATTGACTTGGAATTTACTATGTAGTCTCAGGCTGGCCTGGAACTCACAGTGATCTTCCTACCTCAGCCTCCTGAATGCTGGGCTTTGAAAGTGTGTGCCACCATGCCCAGCTGTTAACTTTTTTAAAAAAAATATATTATTTATTTGAGAGAGAGAGAAAGAGAGAGCGTGTGCTGGGGCCATCAGCCACTACAAATGAACTCTTGATGCATACACTCCCTTGTGCATCTGGCCTATGTGGGTAGTAGAGAATTGAACCTGGTTCCTTTGGTTTTGCAGGCAGACGCCTTAACCGCCAAGTCATCTCTCCAGCCCATATGTGATTATTTTAAATAGCATATTATGTTTTGAAATAATTTGGGGCCGGGCGTGGTGGCGCACGCCTTTAATCCCAGTACTCCGGAGGTAAGAGGTAGGAGGATCACCGTGAGTTCGAGGCCACTCTGAGACTCCATAGTGAATTCCAGGTCAGCCTGGACTAGAGTGAAACCCTACCTCGAAAAACTAAAAAAAAAAAAAAAAAAAAATGGGGATCGTTTCTCTGTCTCTATGCCACAAACAATACTTTTTTTTTTTTTTTTTTTTGGTTTTTCGAGGTAGGGTCTCACTCTGGCCCAGGCTGACCTGGAATTCACTATGGAGTCTCAGGGTGGCCTTGAACTCACGGTGATCCTCCTACCTCTGCTTCCTGAGTGCTGGGATTAAAGGCATGCGCCACCATGCACGGCTACAAACAATACTTGTTAACCTACCAAGCCCTGAAAAGACATGGAGAAATCTTAAATCATTACACAGTAAAAGAAGCCAGTGTGAAAAGGGTGATTTCCAGCTGTGACATTTTGGAAAAAGCAGAACTGTAAAGTGTAAGATCAATGGTTGCCGGGGCTGGAGGTCAGGGAGACGGAAGCACACATGACATACAGAGGAATTTTAGCAGTAGATGAGCAGTTCTCCCACTGTAGCACTGTGCGTTGCCAAATCCATTGAGTGTTCAACACAAACAGCGACCCCTAATGTAAACTTTGGATCTTAATAATATTGTACAGTTTGTAGCAAATGGACTGTATTAATACATAGTAATAATTGGGAAACTAGGGTATGGTGTTGGGAATGAACTAATGGAGGAACTCTATTTCCTGTTAAATTTTTCTTTTTCAATAAATGTTTTTATTTATTTATTTATTTAAAAGAAAGAGAATGGGTGTGCCAGGGCCTCTTGCTGCTACAAATGAACTCAAGATGCATGCACCTATGGGCATCTGGCTTTATGTAGGTATTGGAGAATTGTACAGAGATTGGCAGGCAGGCAAGCACCTTTAACCTGCTGAGCCATCTCCCCAGCCTGTGTTAAATTTTCCTATAAGCCTAAAACTACTCCAAGAAAGAAAATCTATTAATAGCTTTGAGATGCCACCCATATCAATACTATATATCTCAGAACACATTGGAACTGTTTACCAATTATTAATTTTTTTTGGTTGTGTTGTTGTTGCTTAAGGTGGGCAGTAAGATAATCCTAAAAACGTATGAGCAGACTCAGGCTGAAGTGTGTGGCTTACAGATAACAGTTGATTTCTAAATCCTTAAGAATTCTATAATTTTAAGTTCTTAGGCCAGGTGTGCTGGGACACACCTTTAGTCCTAGCACTCAGGAGGCAGATTTAGTAGATAACCATGAGTTCAAGGCTAAACTGAGACTGCATGTGAATTCCAGGTCAGCCTAGGCTAGAGTGAGACCCTACCTTCAAAAGGAAAAACAAAAAATAAACAAACAAAAAAAATTCTGTAATTTTAAGCTTTGAGACTAAAGTTAGTTTTTGTAACCTGACACTATCATGCTTCTATAGAGATATCCCATGCATGTCAAGTTTTAGGGATAAGATTTTAAGGTATCTTGAAACATTTTATTTATTTATTTATTTTTTAAAATATTTTATATTTATTTATTTATTTGACAGAAAGAAAGAGAGAGAGGGGGGGGCATGCCAGGGCCTCCAGCCACTGCAAACGAACTCCAGACACGTGCGCCCCCTTGTGCATCTGGCTTACGTGGGTCCTAGGGAATCGAACCTGGGTCCTTTGGCTTTGCAGACAAATGCTTTAACTGCAAAGCCATCCCTCCAGCCCATTTTGAAACATTTTAGTAACAGGTTTTATCAGGTTAGAAGGTGGAGAAAGAACAGGGAAAGACAGGCTCTTACTTTAGAAAAAATATTTATTTGAGAGAGACAGAGAGAGAAAGAGAATGGGTGCACCAGGGCCTCCAGATGCAAGTGCTCCTTGTGCATCTGGCTTACATGGGTTCTGTGGAATTGAACCTAGGTCCTTTGGCTTTGCAGGCAAGTGCTTTAACCGCTAAGCCATCTCTCCAGCCCAAGTATTTTTCATATTAAAAATGCCTTCATGTCTCCCTGAATTACCTTCTTCTGTTTATTCTGAGCAGTAAAGTTAGATAAACATCAGATGAAGTTGACTAAGACCAAAGTGATTTGGTTTAGTGGAAATAACTGCCTTCAGTGCAATGATACTGGAAAAGGAGTTCAATGAAAGATAAATTTATTGAATCCTTCTCAAAATCTAATCATAGTACTTTAGAACCTTCTTTTTAAAAATATTTTTTTTTTTTTTTAATTTGAGAGGGGGGGGGAAAGTGAGAATGGGCCCGTCAGAGCTTCCAGCCACTTCAAAGGAACTCCAGATGCATGTGTCACCTTGTGCATTTGGCTTATGTGGGTCATGGGGAATCAAACCTGTGTTCTTTGGCCTTGTAGGCAAGTGCCTTAACTGCTGAGCCATCTCTCCAGGCCTACTTTAAAGCCTTTTAAGCAAATTCATGCACTTTACAAATGTCTTTGTGGTTTTTTTTGTTGTTGTTCCTCTCCCCCCCCCCCCAGATAGGGTCTCACTCTAGCCTAGGCTGACCTGGAATTCATTATATAGTCTCAGGGTGGCCTCGAACTCAAGGCAGTCATCTTACCTCTGCCTCCTGCATGCTGGGATTAAAGGCATGTGCCACCATGTCTGGCCATCTTTTTTATTTTATTTTATTTTTATACAAATGTCTTCTTAATGTATTTTTTTTTTTTTCTTTTCTTGTTTGAGATAGGGTCTTGCTCTAGCCTAGGCTGATCTGCAATTCACTATGTAATCTCAGGGTCATCTCAAATTCACGGTGATCCTCTTACCTCTGCCTCCAGAGTGCTAGGATTAAAGGCATATGCCATCATGCCTGACTTTTACTGTATCTTTTTTTTTTGAGGTAGGGTCTCTAGCCCAGACTGACCTGGAATTCACTATGTAGGTTCAAGTTGGCCTTGAACTCATGGCAATCCTCCTGTGTCTGCCTCTGCCTCCCGAGTGTTGGGATTAAAGGGGTGCACCATCATACCTGGCCTTTTTAATTTTTCTTTTTTATTTTAGAGAAAAGAGAGAGAATTGGTGCACCAGGGCCTCAGCCACTGCAATAGAATTTCAGATGCTTTTACCACCTAGTGGGCATATGTGACCTTGTGTTTGTCTCACCTTTGTGCAGCTGGCTTTTGTGGGGTCTGGGCAGTTGAACATGGGTCCTTAGGCATTGCAGGCAAGCACTTTAACTGCTAGTGTTCTTCAGAACATCTTCCCTTATATGAAGTTATAGGCTCATTGTTTTTGAATAATTTTATTTATTTATTTTATTTTTTGAAGCAGAGAGAGAGAGATAATGGGCACAAGTCCTTTCAGCCACTTTGAATGAACTCCAGATGCGTGTGCCCCTTGTGCACATGTGCAACATTGCATGCTTGTGTCATGGTGCGTTTGGCCATATGGGACCTGGAGATTTGAACAGGAATTCTTAGGTTTTGCAGGCAAGTGCCTTAACCGCTAAGTCATCTCTCCATCCCTGATTTTATTATTTATTTATTATTTTGATAGAGAGGAAGAGAGAGAGAGAAAATGGGTGTGTCAGGGCTTCCAACCACTGTAGATGAACTCCAAACACTTGTGCCATCTTGTGCATCTGGCTTACATGGGTCCTGGGGAATTGAACCTAGGTCCTTTGGCTTTGTTGCAGGCAAGCACCTTAACTGCTAAGCCATCTCTCCAGCTCCCGTTTTTGGTTTCTTGAGGTATGGTTTCATTCTAGCCCAGGCTAACCTGGAATTCACTATGTAGTGTCAGGTTGGCCTCAAACTCACAGTGACCCTCCTACCTCTGCCTCCCAAATGCTGGGATTAAAGGTTAGCACTATCATGTCCAGCTATCTGTTTTTTTTTTTTAATTTTTTTATGTATAATTTTTTTATTGACAACTTTTATACTTACAGATAATAAACTGTGATAATTCCCTCCCCTCCTCATTTTTTTTTAATGTTTGAGAAAACAAAACCTGTCAAAGCCTTTGTTTCATCAGGGTTCTTCTTCAGTCACCCTCTACCTTATTTTAGAGACAGGTAGAGCTCACCAGTTCAGCTAGACTGGGTAACCAGTAATCCCAGGGGTTCCCTGTTACTGCCTTCCCAATTGCTTGGACTACAGGCTTGTGCCATCAGCTCAGCATCTTACTGCGTATATCTTAAAATATGCACCCTCAACAAGCCAACTGAAATTTGGCGTACTTAGATCTTCACTAAGATTTCACACCAACCCTCTGGGTGTTTGATCTTAGAATCACTTGAGATGTGGAAAGAGACTCTTAGGAAAACAAGATGATTATACCTTGGTTTCCCAGTCTATCCAAATAGTTCATTAAGACATCTGGTTAAACTACTGAACACCACCCACTGTGATTCCATACTTGAATTATACTTGCACAAGAGAAAGATCAGGATCACAGTATTTCAAAAGCTAGTTGCCACATGATTGGCATCTCCTGTTGACTTGAGAGAGGAGAATTTAGAATAAGGCTAGATGAAGAAGACTGGGTATAGAATTGTTCATACACACTCCAATCCCCCTGTGCATATAACTTGAGATTGCTTGGGGTTCCGGGGTAATTTTTGACCCAAAGGTAACTATTGTCCTTCTGTTTCTAAAGCTGTCATTTATATTGTGGTATAAATTGCTCGATCTAAATGCAGCACTTCCCTAAATCCCTGGAGAGTTTATGTCTAGGAAGATAAGGCGGGAAGAAAAGAGCACAAAGCAAGGACCACTTCTCAGGAGGATTGTTCACGTGGAGGTACCTGATGGGGGATGCTTGGTGACAGTTGGCAAGTGACCAGAGAGAAGCCAAAGTTACAAAGTTAAAGCCTTATTTGCATTTATTTATTTATTTTTGTTTTGTTTTGTTTTTGTGGTAGGGTCTTAGTCTAGCCCAGGCTGACCTAAAATTCACTATGTAGTGTAGTGTCAGGGTGGCCTTGAACTCACGGAAATGGTAATCCTCCTACCTCTCTCTGCCTCCTAGGTGCTGGGATTAAAGGCGTGCGCCACCACGCCTGGCTTTTAATTTTTTTTCTTTTTTGGTTTTTTGAGGTAGGGTCTCACTGTAGCCCAGGCTGACCTGGAATTCACCCTGTAGTCTCAGGGTGGCCTTGAACTCACGGCAATCCTCCTACCTCTGCCTCCCGAGTGCTGGGATTAAAGACGTGCGCCACCACGCCCGAGCCATGATTTTTTAAAATATTTTTTTAATTTAAGAGAGAGAAAGAGGCAGAGAAAGGGTGCATCAGGGCCTCTAGCTACTACAAATGATTGTGCATCTGATTTACATTGATACTGGGGAATTGAACCTGGGTCTTTAGGCTTCGCAGGCTAGTGCCTGAACTGCTAAGCCATCTCTTCAGCTCTATTGTTAACTTAAAAAATTACTTATGTATTTATTTATTTATTTGTTAGAGGGAGGGAGGGAGATGGAGAGGCAGATAGAGAATGGGCACACCAGGGCCTCCAGCCACTGCAGATGAACTCCAGATGCATGTGCCACCTTGTGCATCTGGCTTATGTAGGTCCTGGGGAATCGTCCTGGGTCCTTAGGCTTCGCAGGCAAGTGCCTTAACCACTGAGCCATTTCTCCAACCATATTTGCATCTGTTTTGTTCAGTGTTGTCTCAGGATTTATCAGCTGTCACTAGATCTGAATGGAAGTCAGGTTTACTCTGTAGAGCAAACCAGTTGGGAAAAATTGCAAATTTAGCCAAGTACCCAATTTAGTGAGTCTTTTTAAATTCATAATTGGCATGATGGTCATACCTTTCTCACAGTTAAAGAAAATATAGTGAAGATAGCCAGCATAGTTCCTGATACTATAAGAATGAAACTGATCATAAGATGAAGGATGATTAAAGAGAGACTGAAACAGGGTATAGATTGACTTATAGCGTAGTGAAGAGTTCCTGACACAGGAGGGGTAAGAAGAACAATGGTTAAAGAGACACTGAAACAAGGTCATTAGTCACTCAAACATTTTCTAATCATGGTAAGCCATCACTGGCTCTTCAGACTATTAAAAGGGAAAGCAGGGGCTGGGGAGATTGCTCAGTGGTTAAAGCCTCTTGCAAAGCCTGCCAACCTGGGTTGGCCTCAGTACCTGTGTAAAGCTAGATGCACAAAGTGGCACATGGATCTGGAGTTCTTCGCACTAGTAGGCCCTGGCATACTCATTCTTTATTGTAGGTGTTTTTTTTTTTTTTTTTTTTTAACGTAGGGATTTTCTCTAGCCCAGGCTGACCTGGAATTTGCTATGTAGTCACAGGGTGGCCTTGAACTCACAGCAATCGTCCTACCTCTGCTGGGATTAAAGGCATGTGCCACCACACCCTGTTTGTTGTTTGAGGTAGGGTTTCACTGAGGTAGAGAGTGAACTGCTGTGAGTTTAAGGCCAGCCTACAGATGTTAAGTAAGTTCCAGGTCAGCCTGGGCTACAATGAGACCTTTGCCTCAAAAAAAAGGGGGGTGGTGGAGAGAGAGAGAATGTGTGTGTGTGTGTGTGTGTGTTTATCCTGCTGAGTTTTAAGAAATTACTATGAGAGAAACTTGAAATCTGACTGAGGTTATTTTCTGTCTTCTTTTCCAGAAATGCATATGTTATGGCTAAGGCAGGTATGAGAGCAAGGCTAATGGAATGTCTCCTGCCAAAATTCTGAACAAAACTGGCATTACAAAACATGTATTGGCACTAACTAGAACCAAGTTAGCTTTTGACTCTATTGGAACCATCTTTATCCAGTGTAGATGGGAATATTCCTTATGAAATGCATTTGGCAGTATCTATCAAGAACTTTCAAAATGTGCATATTCCTAAAGGAAAAAAGAAACCTTTCAAACAGAGTGGTTTTTTTTTTTTTTCTTTTCTTTTCTTTTTCCTTTTTTTTTTTTCTTGAGACAGATCCTCACTATGTAGCCCAGACTGGCCCTGGATTTGCAATCTACAATCCTACATGACCATGACTAGCCAAAGGGCCTTTTCTTTTCTTTTCTTTTCTTTTCTTTTTTTTTTTTTTTTTTTTTGGTTTTTCGAGGTAGGGTTTCACTCTAGCCCAGGCTGACCTGGAATTCACTACAGAGTCTCAGGGTGGCCTTGAACTCATGGCGATCCTCCTACCTCTACCTCCCGAGTGCTGGGATTAAAGGCGTGCGCCACCACGCCCGGCTTTTTTTTTTTTTTTAAGGGTCTCACTTTAGCCCAGGCTGACCTGGAATTCACTATGTACTTTCAGGGTGGCCCCAAACTCACAGTGATCCTCCTACCTCTGCCTCCCAAGTGCTGGGATTAAAGGTACGTGCCACCAGGCCTGGCCCCCAAATTGCTTTTTAAGTTATTATTTATTTTATTACTTATTAGAGTGAGATAGAGAGAGAGAATGGGCATGCCAGGGTCTCTAGCCACTGCAAATGAACTCCAAACTCACATGCTACCATGTGCGTGGGTTTTGGGGAGCTGACTGGGTCCTTAGGCTTTACCAGCAAGCGCCTTAACCGGTAAGCCATCCTTCCAGCCCCCAAAGTGCTTGTTTTTAGAAAAAAAATTTTTTGCGGGGGGGGGGTTCAAGGTAGGGTCTCACTCTAGCCTAGGCTGACCTGGAATTCACTCTGTAGTCTCAGGGTGGCTTCAAACTCACAGCGATCCTCCTACCCCTGCTTCCCAAGTGCTGGGATTAAAAGTGAGTGCCACCACGCCCGGCTCAGAAATTTTTTGAAAAATATGTTATTTTTATTTATTTATTAGAGACAGAAGAAGAGAAAGAGAGAATGTGCACACCAAGGCCTGTATCCACTGCAAATGAACTCCATATGCATGCACTACCATGTGCATCTGGCTTATGTGGGAACTGGAGAATCAAACCATCTCTCCAGACCAAGGTGCTCTCCCCATCCCCCCAAGTGCTTTTTTTTTGGATTTTTTGTTTGTTTGTTTTTTGGTTTTTGGTTTTTTCAAGGTAGGGTTTCACTCTAGCCCAGGCTGACCTGGAATTCACTATGGAGTCTCAGGGTGGCCTTGAACTCACGGTGATCCTCCTACCTCTGCCTCCCAAATGCTGGGATTAAAGGTGAGCATCACCACACCTGGCCCAATGTGCCTTTTTTTTTTTTTAATTCATTTTTATTTATTTATTTATTTATTGGAGACAGAGAGAGGAAGAGAGAATGGGTGCGCCAGGCCCTTCAGCCACTGCAAACGAACTCCAGACACATGTGCCACCTCATGCTGGCTTACATGGGACCTGGAGAATTGAACATGGGTCCTTAGGCTTTGCAGGCAAGCGCCTTAACTGCTAAGCCATTTCTCCCGCCCCCAAAGTGCTTCCCCCCCCCCCCAAGGTAGGGTCTCACTCTGGCTCAGGTTGACCTGGAGTTCACTATTTAGTCTCAGGGTGGCCTCGAACTCTCGGTGATCCTCCTACCTCTGCCTCCCAAGTGCTGGGATTAAAGGCGTGCGCCACCACGCCCGGCCCAAAGTGCTTTTTTTAATAGAGAAAAATTGGAAGCAATTGCACCATCTCTGTAAATTATTTGAGACAAATGAGAATATTGTACTACCACTAAATTGGA
Organism: Dipus sagitta; assembly: GCA_036346955.1. NCBI lineage: Eukaryota > Metazoa > Chordata > Mammalia > Rodentia > Dipodidae > Dipus > Dipus sagitta. The sequence goes on along the minus strand of CM070777.1, from coordinate 40,727,669 downwards.
CATACACACTAATACATAAAGAGCATTTTATAGATTAAGATTAAGAGTTGTACATATCAGGAGAAGAATCTCAGAGAAAGTAGAGAAGCTCCAAAATCTTGACTATAGGTGTGTGTGTGGGGGGCAGTCCCAAGGCAAGAGAAAACACCAGAGGAGTCCAAAAAAGTCAAAGGTCAATGAATTCTCTTGATGTTTATAGTCTGCAACGGAAAGGCAAGGACCATTAACTAGTTCTCCTATAATTAAACCAAAAATGGAATTTAGCTGGGCAAGTGGTACACACCTTTAATCCCAGCACTTGAGAGGCAGAGGTAGCAGGATCACCGTGAGTTCAAGGCCACCCTGAGACTACCAAGTGAATTCTAGGTCAGCCTGGAAGAAGAAAAAAAAAAAAGGAATTTAATAAGGAGGCAGTATCAAAACGCTAAGCTAGTTTCTTGGAGTGTGGGAAACTTGGAAGGAAAAAAATTATTAATCAGTTGTATTATTAGCACTTAAAATCACAGTGAAAAAACACCCTATTATGCAATTCCCCCTTTTCTCTAATACTGTTTCACATGTGTATGTGAGGCATGTGTACTTTTGTGTCTATGTGTGGGTAAAGGAGTATGTATGCCAGTGCCTATGTGTGCACATGCTTGTGTAGGGCAGAGGTCAATGTTGGATGTCTTCCTCAGTGGCTCTCCACCTTATTTATTTTTTTATATCGACACCTTCCCTGATTGTAACAATATCCCATGGTAATTCCCTCCCTCCCCCCACTTTCCCCTTTGAAACTCCACTCTCCATCATACCCCCCCCCCCAATCAGTCTGTTTTATTTTGATGTCATGATCTTTTTCTCCTATTATGATGGTCTTGTGTAGGTAGTGTCAGGCACTGTGAGGTCATGGATATCTAGGCCATTTTATGTTTGGAAAAGTGCATTGTAAGGAGTCCTACCCTTTCTTTGGCTCTTATGTTCTTTCCGCCACCTCTTCTGCAATGGACTCTGAGCCTTGGAAGGTGTAATAGAGATATTTCAGTGCTGAGCACTCCTCTGTCACTTCTTCTTAGCACCATGGTACCTTCTGAGTCATCCCAAGGTCACTGCCATCTGAAAAGAGAAGATGCTCTAACCAAAAGTGAGAGTAGCATTATGGGTAGGAACCTTAAGAGAAGTGCTTACTGGGCAGTTTGATGAGCATAGAATATACATGTAGCCAGACAGCAGCAGACATTACACCCCTAGGGCTCATGACTACCCCTGTTTTAAGTGTTCAGTATCAGGGATGTATTCCCTCCCTTGGAGTGGGCCTCCAGTCAAATTAGAGGGCAGTTGGTTTCCCCCATAACACATGTGCCACTGTTGTACCAGTGGGTTCATTTGGCCTGGCTGGGCAAATATAAGGCTTGCAGTGTCCACTTTTGTGTATCTTCCCTGGTGATTTCTCTCTCTCCTATTGAACTGCATGCAGCATGGCTTTTTCCAGTTTTCTGTCAGCTTGTCTACATGGAGGAGGTTTTCAGCTCAGTTCCAACAGGATTTCTCAGTGACCTTGCAGCCCAAATATGTGGAGTCTTCAGCAATAGGATCTGACCATCTATTCATGGTGGCAAACCAAGGGCCTCAGCAGTGGCCTGTAATGTTTTGGGGACATTAGGGACCTCCCTGGCCAACAACTCACTGGAAGGTGTCCCATCCCTGACACTGAAAATTTTCTCCACCTTATTTTTATGTATGTATTTATTTTTTTTGGTGTTTCGAGGTAGGATTTCACTCTAGCTCAGGCTGACCTGGAATTCACTATGTAATCTCAGGGTGGCCTCGAGCTCAGCGATCCTCCTACCTCTGCCTCCCAAGTGCTGGGATTAAAGGCGGGCGCCACCATGCCCAGCTTCCACCACCTTGTTTTTTTGAGACAGTGTCTTGTTGAACTTAGAGGTGACAATTCTGTTTGTCTAGACCAGCTAATCAGCAAGTACTAGGGATCCGAACTCGTGTACTCAGGCTTCATGACAAGCACTTTGCTCACTTAGCCATGTCCTTAACTCTTCTCTAGTAAGTTTTTTTAAACTAACTTTAAAAAAAAAAAAAAAAAAAGCTGAGTGAAAACCGACCTAGTCTTAGTTGCAGAGGCAACTGTTTCCATAGTGTCAAGCAAGTTCAGAGTTCTTATTTGTTTAACCTTTTGCACAAGTCACTAGAAGCCATGCTGCTGGCTAGCATTGAGGTTGCCTGTTTCTATATAGTGTTTTAATACCTCTAGACACTGCAGATGAACTCCAGACGCATGTGTCACCTTCTGCATCTGGCTTATGTGGGTACTGGAGAGTCAAACCTGAGTCCTTAGGCTTCTCAGGCAAGCGCATTAACTGCTAAACCAACTATCTCTCCAGCCCTAAAATATTTAAAAAAAAATTGGAAGCCAGGTGTGGTAGCACACGCCTTTAATCCCAGCACTTGGGAGGCAGAGGTAGAAGGATCACTGAGTTCAAGAACACCCTGAGACTACGTAGTGAATTCTAGGTCAGTGTGGGTTAGTGCGAAATCTTACCTTGAAAAACCAAAAAAGGGCTAGAGAGATGGCTTAGCAGTTAAGGCTCTTACCTATAAAGCCTAATGACCTCAATTCCCCAGTACCATGTAAGTCAGATGCACAAGGTGGCACATGCGACTGGAATTTGTTTGCAGTGGTTGGAGGCCCTGGTGTGCCCATTCTCTCTCTCCCTTTCCCTCTCGCTTTTCTGTCTCTTTCAAATAAAAATAAGATAAAATAAAAAACAGAAAAAACAAAAAAATAAATAAAAAGGCCAGGCACGTCTCACTCTTCCCCCCCACAATGGGCACACCAGGGCCTCCAGCCACTGCAGATGAACTCCAGATGCATGTGCCACCTTGTGCATCTGGCTTATGTAGGTCCTGGGGAATCGTCCTGGGTCCTTAGGCTTCGCAGGCAAGTGCCTTAACCACTGAGCCATTTCTCCAACCATATTTGCATCTGTTTTGTTCAGTGTTGTCTCAGGATTTATCAGCTGTCACTAGATCTGAATGGAAGTCAGGTTTACTCTGTAGAGCAAACCAGTTGGGAAAAATTGCAAATTTAGCCAAGTACCCAATTTAGTGAGTCTTTTTAAATTCATAATTGGCATGATGGTCATACCTTTCTCACAGTTAAAGAAAATATAGTGAAGATAGCCAGCATAGTTCCTGATACTATAAGAATGAAACTGATCATAAGATGAAGGATGATTAAAGAGAGACTGAAACAGGGTATAGATTGACTTATAGCGTAGTGAAGAGTTCCTGACACAGGAGGGGTAAGAAGAACGATGGTTAAAGAGACACTGAAACAAGGTCATTAGTCACTCAAACATTTTCTAATCATGGTAAGCCATCACTGGGTCTTCAGACTATTAAAAGGGAAAGCAGGGGCTGGGGAGATTGCTCAGTGGTTAAAGCCTCTTCCAAAGCCTACCAACCTGGGTTCAGTCCTCAGTACCTGTGTAAAGCTAGATGCACAAAGTGGCACATGGATCTGGAGTTCTTCGCACTAGTAGGCCCTGGCATACTCATTCTTTATTGTAGGTTTTTTTTTTTTTTTTTTAATGTAGGGGTTTTCTCTAGCCCAGGCTGACCTGGAATTTGCTATGTAGTCACAGGGTGGCCTTGAACTCACAGCAATCGTCCTACCTCTGCTGGGATTAAAGGCATGTGCCACCGCACCCTGTTTGTTGTTTGAGGTAGGGTTTCACTGAGGTAGAGAGTGAACTGCTGTGAGTTTAAGGCCAGCCTACAGATGTTAAGTAAGTTCCAGGTCAGCCTGGGCTACAATGAGACCTTTGCCTCAAAAAAAAAAGGGGGGGGTGGAGAGAGAGAGAATGTGTGTGTTTGTGTGTGTGTGTGTTTATCCTGCTGAGTTTTAAGAAATTACTATGAGAGAAACTTGAAATCTGACTGAGGTTATTTTCTGTCTTCTTTTCCAGAAATGCATATGTTATGGCTAAGGCAGGTATGAGAGCAAGGCTAATGGAATGTCTCCTGCCAAAATTCTGAACAAAACTGGCATTACAAAACATGTATTGGCACTAACTAGAACCAAGTTAGCTTTTGACTCTATTGGAACCATCTTTATCCAGTGTAGATGGGAATATTCCTTATGAAATGCATTTGGCAGTATCTATCAAGAACTTTCAAAATGTGCATATTCCTAAAGGAAAAAAGAAACCTTTCAAACAGAGTGGTTTTTTTTTCTTTTCTTTTCTTTTTCCTTTTTCTTTTTTTCTTGAGACAGATCCTCACTATGTAGCCCAGACTGGCCCTGGATTTGCAGTCTACAATCCTACATGACCATGACTAGCCAAAGGGCTTTTTCTTTTCTTTTTTTTTTTTTTTAAGGGTCTCACTTTAGCCCAGGCTGACCTGGAATTCACTATGTACTTTCAGGGTGGCCCCAAACTCACAGTGATCCTCCTACCTCTGCCTCCCAAGTGCTGGGATTAAAGGTACGTGCCACCAGGCCTGGCCCCCAAATTGCTTTTTAAGTTATTATTTATTTTATTACTTATTAGAGTGAGACAGAGAGAGAGAATGGGCATGCCAGGGTCTCTAGCCACTGCAAATGAACTCCAAACTCACATGCTACCATGTGCGTGGGTTTTGGGGAGCTGACTGGGTCCTTAGGCTTTACCAGCAAGCGCCTTAACCGGTAAGCCATCCTTCCAGCCCCCAAAGTGCTTGTTTTTAGAAAAAAAATTTTTTTGCGGGGGGGGGGGGGGTTCGAGGTAGGGTCTCACTCTAGCCTAGGCTGACCTGGAATTCACTCTGTAGTCTCAGGGTGGCTTCAAACTCACAGCGATCCTCCTACCCCTGCTTCCCAAGTGCTGGGATTAAAAGTGTGTGCCACCACGCCCGGCTCAGAAATTTTTTAAAAAATATGTTATTTTTATTTATTTATTAGAGACAGAAGAAGAGAAAGAGAGAATGTGCACACCAAGGCCTGTATCCACTGCAAATGAACTCCATATGCATGCACTACCATGTGCATCTGGCTTATGTGGGAACTGGAGAATCAAACCGTCTCTCCAGACCACGGTGCTCTCCCCATCCCCCCAAGTGCTTTTTTTTGGATTTTTTGTTTGTTTGTTTTTTGGTTTTTGGTTTTTTCAAGGTAGGGTTTCACTCTAGCCCAGGCTGACCTGGAATTCACTATGGAGTCTCAGGGTGGCCTTGAACTCACGGTGATCCTCCTACCTCTGCCTCCCAAATGCTGGGATTAAAGGTGAGCACCACCACACCTGGCCCAATGTGCCTTTTTTTTTAAAATTCACTTTTTTTTTATTTATTTATTTATTTATTTATTGGAGACAGAGAGAGGAAGAGAGAATGGGTGCGCCAGGCCCTTCAGCCACTGCAAACGAACTCCAGACACATGTGCCACCTCATGCTGGCTTACGTGGGACCTGGAGAATTGAACATGGGTCCTTAGGCTTTGCAGGCAAGCGCCTTAACTGCTAAGCCATTTCTCCCGCCCCCAAAGTGCTTCCCCCCCCCCCAAGGTAGGGTCTCACTCTGGCTCAGGCTGACCTGGAGTTCACTATTTAGTCTCAGGGTGGCCTCGAACTCTCGGTGATCCTCCTACCTCTACCTCCCAAGTGCTGGGATTAAAGGCGTGCGCCACCACACCCGGCCCAAAGTGCTTTTTTTAATAGAGAAAAATTGGAAGCAATTGCACCATCTCTGTAAATTATTTGAGACAAATGAGAATATTGCATTACCACTAAATTGGACACACACACTAATACATAAAGAGCATTTTATAGATTAAGATTAAGAGTTGTACATATCAGGAGAAGAATCTCAGAGAAAGTAGAGAAGCTCCAAAATCTTGACTATAGGTGTGGGGGGGGGCAGTCCCAAGGCAAGAGAAAACACCAGAGGAGTCCAAAAAAGTCAAAGGTCAATGAATTCTCTTGATGTTTATAGTCTGCAACGGAAAGGCAAAGACCATTAACTAGTTCTCCTATAATTAAACCAAAAACGGAATTTAGCTGGGCGAGTGGTACACACCTTTAATCCCAGCACTTGAGAGGAAGAGGTAGCAGGATCACCGTGAGTTCAAGGCCACCCTGAGACTACCAAGTGAATTCTAGGTCAGCCTGGAAGAAGAAAAAAAAAAAAAGGAATTTAATAAGGAGGCAGTATCAAAACGCTAAGCTAGTTTCTTGGAGTGTGGGAAACTTGGAAGGAAAAAAATTATTAATCAGTTGTATTATTAGCACTTAAAATCACAGTGAAAAACACCCTATTATGCAATTCCCCCTTTTCTCTAATACTGTTTCACATGTGTATGTGAGGCATGTGTACTTTTGTGTCTATGTGTGGGTAAAGGAGTATGTATGCCAGTGCCTATGTGTGCACATGCTTGTGTAGGGCAGAGGTCAATGTTGGATGTCTTCCTCAGTGGCTCTCCACCTTATTTATTTTTTTATATCGACACCTTCCCTGATTGTAACAATATCCCATGGTAATTCCCTCCCTCCCCCCACTTTCCCCTTTGAAACTCCACTCTCCATCATACCCCCCCCCCCAATCAGTCTGTTTTATTTTGATGTCATGATCTTTTTCTCCTATTATGATGGTCTTGTGTAGGTAGTGTCAGGCACTGTGAGGTCATGGATATCTAGGCCATTTTATGTTTGGAAAAGTGCATTGTAAGGAGTCCTACCCTTTCTTTGGCTCTTATGTTCTTTCCGCCACCTCTTCTGCAATGGACTCTGAGCCTTGGAAGGTGTAATAGAGATATTTCAGTGCTGAGCACTCCTCTGTCACTTCTTCTTAGCACCATGGTGCCTTCTGAGTCATCCCAAGGTCACTGCCATCTGAAAAGAGAAGATGCTCTAACCAAAAGTGAGAGTAGCATTATGGGTAGGAACCTTAAGAGAAGTGCTTACTGGGCAGTTTGATGAGCATAGAATATACATGTAGCCAGACAGCAGCAGACATTACACCCCTAGGGCTCATGACTACCCCTGTTTTAAGTGTTCAGTATCAGGGATGTATTCCCTCCCTTGGAGTGGGCCTCCAGTCAAATTAGAGGGCAGTTGGTTTCCCCCATAACACATGTGCCACTGTTGTACCAGTGGGCTCATTTGGCCTGGCTGGGCAAATATAAGGCTTGCAGTGTCCACTTTTGTGTATCTTCCCTGGTGATTTCTCTCTCTCCTATTGAACTGCATGCAGCATGGCTTTTTCCAGTTTTCTGTCAGCTTGTCTACATGGAGGAGGTTTTCAGCTCAGTTCCAACAGGATTTCTCAGTGACCTTGCAGCCCAAATATGTGGAGTCTTCAGCAATAGGATCTGACCATCTATTCATGGTAGCAAACCAAGGGCCTCAGCAATGGCCTGTAATGTTTTGGGGACATTAGGGACCTCCCTGGCCAACAACTCACTGGAAGGTGTCCCATCCCTGACACTGAAAATTTTCTCCACCTTATTTTTATGTATGTATTTTTTTGGTGTTTCGAGGTAGTATTTCACTCTAGCTCAGGCTGACCTGGAATTCACTATGTAATCTCAGGGTGGCCTCGAGCTCAGTGATCCTCCTACCTCTGCCTCCCAAGTGCTGGGATTAAAGGCGGGCGCCACCATGCCCAGCTTCCACCACCTTGTTTTTTTGAGACAGTGTCTTGTTGAACTTAGAGGTGACAATTCTGTTTGTCTAGACCAGCTAATCAGCAAGTGCTAGGGATCCGAACTCGTGTACTCAGGCTTCATGACAAGCACTTTGCTCACTTAGCCATGTCCTTAACTCTTCTCTAGTAAGTTTTTTTAAACTAACTTTAAAAAAAAAAAAAAAAGCTGAGTGAAAACCGACCTAGTCTTAGTTGCAGAGGCAACTGTTTCCATAGTGTCAAGCAAGTTCAGAGTTCTTATTTGTTTAACCTTTTGCACAAGTCACTAGAAGCCATGCTGCTGGCTAGCATTGAGGTTGCCTGTTTCTATATAGTGTTTTAATACCTCTAGACACTGCAGATGAACTCCAGACTCATGTGTCACCTTCTGCATCTGGCTTATGTGGGTACTGGAGAGTCAAACCTGAGTCCTTAGGCTTCTCAGGCAAGCGCATTAACTGCTAAACCAACTATCTCTCCAGCCCTAAAATATTTAAAAAAAATTGGAAGCCAGGTGTGGTAGCACACGCCTTTAATCCCAGCACTTGGGAGGCAGAGGTAGAAGGATCACTGAGTTCAAGAACACCCTGAGACTACGTAGTGAATTCTAGGTCAGTGTGGGTTAGTGCGAAATCTTACCTTGAAAAACCAAAAAAGGGCTAGAGAGATGGCTTAGCAGTTAAGGCTCTTACCTATAAAGCCTAATGACCTCAATTCCCCAGTACCATGTAAGTCAGATGCACAAGGTGGCACATGCGACTGGAATTTGTTTGCAGTGGTTGGAGGCCCTGGTGTGCCCATTCTCTCTCTCCCTTTCCCTCTCGCTTTTCTGTCTCTTTCAAATAAAAATAAGATAAAATAAAAAACAGAAAAAACAAAAAAATAAATAAAAAGGCCAGGCACGTCTCACTCTTCCCCCCCACACAATATCTACCATCTCATCCTTTTGGCTCTGTTGCTGTCTTCACTGTTATCTGTTTCTAAGACACCTCTGTCTTTCCTTACTTAGACTTCTACAGTGTTTTATTGATATTATTTATTTTTGTGTATGTGAGAGGAATGAGAGAGAGAGAGAGAGAGAGAGTGTGTGTGTGTGTGTGTGTGTGTGTGTGTACGTATGTATGTAGGCTCACTAGTGCTTCTTGTTGCCACCAATGAGCACCAGACACATATGCCATATTATGTGTCTGGTTTATTGGGTGTTTGGGGAGTTAAACTCAGTCTGGCAGGCTTTTCAACAAGGGCCTTTAATCACTGAGCCATTTCCCCAGCCCCAGGCTTTTTTTGGGGGGAGGGGGATTTTTTTTTGTTTTTTTGAGGTAGGGTTTCACTCTAGCTCAGGCTGACCAGGAATTTACTATGTAATCTCAGGATGGCCTTGAACTCAAGGCTATCCTACCTCTGCCTCTCAAGTGCCGGGATTAAAGGTATGCGCCACCATGCCTGGCTTAAAAAATATTTTTATTTATTTGAGGGGGGCCCAGATAGAGAGAATGGGTATGCCAGGGTATGTGCCGCCTTGTGCTTCTGGCTTATATGGGTCCTGGGGAATTGAACCTGGGTCCTTTGGCTTTGCAGGCAAGTACCTGTAAAGACAAAGTCTCATGTATCTAGGATAACCTTGAACTTCTGCTCCTCATATCTGTTTTCCTAGATTGGGATTACAGGCTTTTACTACTATCTCTGGTTTTTATTTATTTATTTTGTTTTTGACAGAGAGAAAATGGGAGCGCCAGGGCCTCTAGGCACTGCAAACGAACTCCAGACGCTTGTGACCCCTTGTGCATCTGGCTTACGTGGGTCCTGGGGAATCGAACCTGGGTCCTTTGGCTTTGCAGGCAAACTCCTTAATTGCTAAGCCATTCTTCCAGCCCAATTTTTTATTTTTATTTATTTTGTTTCTATCTCTGGTTTTTATGTGGTGCTGGAGATTGGATGCAGCATACTAGGCAAACACTGTGCCACATGAGCTACACCCCCAGAATAGTGTATATATATAATCGTATCATTCCTACCAAATTTGCAATTAAGGCTTTGAATTTAGTGATTCTCAATCATAGTTGTACATTAAAATCAAGTGGAGGGGCTGGAGAGATGGCTCAGCAGTTCAGGAGTGCATGCCTTAAAGCAGGGGTGCATGCTTTAAAGCTTGACAGCCTGGGTTCAATTCCCCAGGACCCACATAAAGACAGATACACAACATGGCATATGCATCTGGAATCCATTTGCAGCAGCAGGAGGCCCTAGTGCGTCCATTCACTCTCTCAAAACAAATACATTTTTTCTTTTTGTTTTTTTAATTTTTTGTTTATTTTTATTTATTTGAGAGCAACAGAGAGAGAGAGAGAGAGAGAGAGAATGGGTACGCCAGGGCCTCTAGCCACTGCAAACGAACTCCAGATGCATGCGCCCTCTTCTTGTGCACCTGGCTAACGTCGAGCCTCAAACAGGGGTCCTTAGGCTTCATAGGCAAGCACTTAACCACTAAGCCATCTCTCCAGCCCTTCTTCTTCTTTTTTTCTTAATTTTTATTAACATTTTCCATGATTATAAAAAATATCCCATGGTGCTACCCTCCCTCCCCCCACTTTCCCCTTTGAAATTCCATTCTCCATCATATCCCCTCCCCATCTCAATCAGTCTCTCTTTCATTTTGATGTCATGTTCTTTTCCTCCTCTTATGATGGTCTTGTATAGGTCGTGTCAGGCACTATGAGGTCATGGATATCCAGGCCATTTTATGTCTGAAGGGAGGACGTTGTAAGGAGTCCTACCCTTCCTTTGGCTCTTACATTCTTTCCGCCACCTCTTCCACATTAGACCCTGAGCCTTGGAAGGTGTGATCGAGATGTTACTCAGTACTCCAGTCACTTCTTTCCAGCACTGTGATACCTTCTGAGTCATCCCAAGGTCACTGCCATCTGAAAAGAGAAGATTCTCTACCAAAGTGAGAGTAGCATTAATATAAGGGTATAACTATTAAGAGAAGTGCTTACTGGGCAGTTTGATAAACATAGTATATACATTTTTCCAGACATCAGCAGATGTTACACCCCTAGGGCTCATGACTACCCCTGTTGTAAGTTTTCAGTATCAGGGATGTATTCCCCCCCATGGAGCGGGCCTCCAGTCCAATTGGAGGGCAGTTGGTTTCCACCATGACAGACTTGCCACTATTGCACCCGTTGGCTCATTTGGCCTGGCTGGCTAATTAGAAGGCTTGCAGTGTCCACTGTTGAGTATCTTCACTGGTGATATCTCTCTCCCATTGAGCTAAATGTAGAATGGCTTCTTCCAGCTTTCTCTCAGCTGGTCTACATGGAGGAGGTTATCAGCTCAGTTCCAGCAGGATTTCTCAGTCGCCTTGCCACCCAAGTATGTGGAGTCTTCAGCAATAGGGTCTTACCATCTATTCCTGGTGGGAAACCAAGGGCCTCGGCAATGGCCTGTAATATTTTGGGGGCATCAGGAACCTCCCTGGCCAACAACTCACTGGAGGTATCCTTTTTGGTTTTTTGAGGTAGGGTATCACTCTAGCCCAAGCTGACCTAGAATTCACTATGTAGTCTCAGGGTGGCCTCAAACTCATGGCAATCCTCCTATCTCTGCTTCCCAAGTCCTGGGATTAAAGTTGTGTGCCACCATGCCTGTCTCTCAAAAAATATTTTCAACGGTCAAGTGAAAGTTCTCCACCCACAGAGAAAAAAGTGATGCTTATGCCAAGGCTGTACTTTCAGAGAATCTGATTAAGTGGCATGGAGTAGTAGGTCTAGTCTGACCCCTGAGGACTGGGGAAGTGGCTTGGTGTTGGAGCCTTGCCTAGCAGAGGAGAGTGGTGGTCCAGTCCCAACACAACATACACAAAAAGTACTTTTGATATGATGGAGAAGCACTGCCCCTGGGTGAGTGAACCTTCCCTTGCCTACTTCTGACTACCAGCTGGCAAGCTTATTCTCCCTGGATGTTACCACCTTCCCTTTTTTAAATTTTATTTTATTTTTTGGTTTTTCGAGGTAAGGTTTCGCTGTAGCCCATGGAATTCACTATGTAGTCTCAGGGTAGCCTCAAACTCATGAAGATCCTTCTACTTCTGCCTCCCAAGTGCTGGAATTAAAGGCATGTGCCATCACGCCTGGCCAGACTTGTCTTACTTTCTTTCTTTCTTTTTTTTTTTTTTTTGGTTTTTCGAGGTAGGGTCTCACTCTAGCCCAGGCTGACCTGGAAGTCACTATGGAGTCTCAGGTGGCCTCGAACTCATAGCATTCCTCCTACCTCTGCCTCCCGAGTGCTGGGATTAAAGGCGTGCGCCACCACACCCGGCTTAGACTTGTCTTACTTTCTAAATAACTTCATTTTAGAATAGATTACATTATAGAAAATTACAATAATAATTCATAGAATTCCCAAAGCTTATACTCAGTGTTCCTTATTAATACCTCACAATAATTGTGTGCTTGTATTGGTCACAGTCAACCAATATTGACACATTATTATTATTTTATTTACTTGAGAGAGAGGGAGAGGGAGAGAAAGATGGAAAGAGGCAGAAAGGCTCCACCTTGTTCATCTGGTTTATGTGGGTCCTGGGGATTTGAACTTGGGTCTTTAGGCTTCACAGGCAAGTGCCTTAACTGCTAAGCCATCTCTCCAGCCCTTGACATGTTATTATTATTTTTTAAAATACTTATTTATTTGAGAGAGAGAGAGGAAGATGCAGATAGAACGAGAGAATGGGCACGCCAGGGCCTCTAGCCACTGCAAACAGACTCCAGACGTGTGCGCCCCCTTATGTATCTGGCTTACTTGGGTCCTGGGAAATCAGACAGGGGTCCTTAGGCTTCACAGGCAAATGCCTTAACGGCTAAGCCATTTCCCCAGCCCAACACGTTATTATTAACTAAAGCCCGTGCTTAGTTTTCCTTAGCTTTTTTTTTTTTTTTTTTTTTTTTTTTTGGTTTTTCAAGGTAGTGTCTGGCTCAGGCTCAGGCTCAGGCTCAGGCTCAGGCTGACCTGGAATTCACTATGTAGTCTCAGGGTGGCCTCGAAATCACGGCAATCCTCCTACCTCTGCCTCCTGAGTGCTGGGATTAGAGGCGTGTGCCACTGCGTCCGGCTCCTTCCTTCCTTAGCTTTTTAAATATGTTAGTAGTGGTATCTGAGGTGTCTCTGGGATATGACGGTTCCTCAGGCATTCCATGTTTTTTTTTTAAATTTATTATTTTATTATTATTAACAACTTCCATGTTGTTTTTGTTTGTTTTGTTTTTGAGGTAGGGACTTGCTCTAGCCCATGCTGACCTGGAATTAACCATGTAGTCTCAGGGTGGCCTCGAACTCACAGTGATCCTCCTGCCTGTGTCTCCTGAGTGCTGGGATCAAAGGCATGCGCCACCACCATGCCCGGCTTTCATTCCATGCTTTTGACAGCCTTGATAATATTCACGAAAGTGCAGGATACTTACCTTTCCTCCCCCCATTTATTTATGCAAGCTTGTACTTTTCTCTGCATTTGTATTTTGTACTTTGGATCATATTCTAGCACTGCTTTACTTTATTGCTCAAAGACCTTTGGCCACTGGGACCTTTTCCATTAGACTCCTATATTCCTTTGACATACCCATCATTGGGGGCTTTATGTGTGTGGGGGGGGGTTGTTTGTTTGTTTTGTTTTAAGAAGTATAGGAGGAAGGGTTTATTTCAGCTTACAGATCCAAGGAGAAGTTCCATCAATGGTGGAAGAAACTGGCTCCCATTCATAAATCCAAACAGAGACACCACCAAACAGCCAGCACAAGACACGTGTGTGTGTGTGTTTTGATCACTTCCTTAGCACTAGTTTCTTTCCACCTCCCTCTCATATATTTGCTGCAGTTCCTGAGTCAGCCATTTCTCCAAAGAGCTCTGGTTCTTTTTATTGGAAAATAGTATTAGAGAACAAGACCTGGGCATGGGTGTTTGCAGGGCCTCTCACTGCTAGAGCAGACTGTACGTATGTGTACTGTAAGCTAAGTTTTCTACAAAGTAACCATCTGCACCCTCTTTAAAGTTACCTTGATGTGAGTTGATAGAGATGTCTCTAGCTCTAATCCAGTGGTGTAGCCTCCTGAGATAGTTGTAACCTCCCCTTCAGGAGTAAAACTGGCTCTTCCCTCTATCATGTGTGTACTTACACAGTTTCTCTGTGCACATACAGATGTAGTGGCTTCAGTTTACTGTATACCCATGGAAACAGGCTGTCAACCAGAAGGCAGTTCCTTTTCCCTTTATTATAGACTGCTCACTTAGGTCAGTGCTTTTCCCCTTTCCCTCATTCCCTTTGATGGGTTTGCTTCATACATTTGTAACACAAATACACGAACTACATATATTTTCATCATAGTCTGTGTTCTATCCAAGGATCCTCTGGCCTCTTAAGTTGTTTCTTTTCTTTTTCTTTTGACAGAGTCTCATATATAGTCCATCCTGGCCTAGGACATGTGGTCTTCCTGCCTCACAGTCTCTCTAAGTGCTGGGATTGTAGATGTGTGTCACTGCACACAACTTCCTCAATGTTTTCTTAAATTTACATACATTGAAGTTCACTCTGCTGTGAAGTTCTGGGGTGGGGTTTGGTAAATGCATGATGTCACATATCTACCTGTCTCAGACTTTTTGCATGTTCCTCTGCCTGGAATCCTCTTCCCACATAATTCCTTATGGCTAGCCCTTCAGTTGTCATGGGTACCTCTCTGCTCTGGGGAGGCCTTCCTTCAGCATTCAGGCTGAAGGACTCTCAATAAAATGTTATTTTCTGTTTGATATTTCCTTCTGTGTTCATGTGTCCTTTGTTTTGGTCAGTCCCTCTGCGAGGGAGGAAGCCATTTCCACAAAACAATCTCTGCTCCGTTTTAGGATTGTACATTAATACCATGGGTTTCCCAGCTAGGCTGTACATTAGAATCAGCTGAGGGGTTTAAAAGCAGCAACAAGCCACATTGTTTCCTGGGCTTTTACCCTGACAAGTTGTTTTACAGTGCTGAGAGTTGCATCTGGGCTTTTCAGATGCTAAGCAAGCATTCTACTACTGATCTACATCCTCAAATTTGTACCTTGAGCAGTCATCCTAGAATCACAACATTTGGAATTTGAAAACCCCCATGAGACCAGGAGTATTAGAGCTCAGTGGAAGTGTGCTTGCCTGGCATACAAGAGGCCCTGTGATTGATCCCCAGCACAACAAAAGAAATCTGAACAAATTCAGTGTGTTGATATGCATTGAAATTGTTTGATACTTTTTACTTTATCATTATGATATTTTAAAAATATTTTACACCAGGCATGGTGGGTGCATGCCTTTAATCCTAGCACTTGAGAGGCAGAGGTAGGAGGGTCACCATGTGTTTGAGGCCACCCTGAGACTACATAGTGAATTCCAGGTCAGCCTGGGCTAAAGTGAGACCTTACCTCAAAAAACCAAAATAAATTTTTTTTTTTACTTTTTTTTATTATTATTTTTTGTAAGGAGAGATTACAAGCATGGGTGCATCAGGACCTCTTGCCACTGCAAACGGACTCCATCCAGATGCATGTACTACTTTGTGCATCTGGCTTTACATGGGTACTGGGGTATCAAACCTGAGCCAGCAGGCTTTTCAAGCAAGTGCTTTTAACTGTTGAGCAATCTCACCAGCCTAGTCACTAAGATTTTTCTTTTATTTTTTAAAAAATATTTTACTTACTTGTTTATTTATTTATTTATTTATTTTGCAAGAGAGAAAGAGTGATAATGGGCACTCCAGGCCTCTAGCCACTGCCAACAAACCTCAGACGCATGTACTACCTTGTGCATGCAGCTTACATTGGTACTAGGGAATCAAACCTGTCCTTAGGCTTCCCAGGCAAGTGCCTTAATCGTTAATCTCTCCCTCCAGCCCTTGTTTGTTTTGTTTGTTTTGTTTTTGTTTTTTGGGGGTATGGTTTCACTCTAGGCTGACCTGGAATTCACTATGTAGTCTCAGGGTAGCCTTGAACTCACGGTGAGCAATCCTACCTCTGCCTTCCAAGTGCTGGGATTAAAGGTGTGCATGCCTGGCTCTTTTGGCTGTTTTTTTTTTTTTAATCTTTTTTTTTTCTTTTCTCAATTTTTATTAACATTTTCCATGATTATAAAAAATATCCCATGGTACTACCCTCCCTCCCCCCACTTTCCCCTTTGAAATTCCATTCTCCATCATATCCCCTCCCCATCTCAATCAGTCTCTCTTTCATTTTGATGTCATGTTCTTTTCCTCCTCTTATGATGGTCTTGTGTAGGTCGTGTCAGGCACTATGAGGTCATGGATATCCAGGCCATTTTATGTCTGAAGGGAGGACGTTGTAAGGAGTCCTACCCTTCCTTTGGCTCTTACATTCTTTCCGCCATCTCTTCCACATTAGACCCTGAGCCTTGGAAGGTATGATCGAGATGTTACTCAGTTCTCCAGTCACTTCTTTCCAGCACTATGATACCTTCTGAGTCATCCCAAGGTCACTGCCATCTGAAAAGAGAAGATTCTCTACCAAAGTGAGAGTAGCATTAATATAAGGGTATAACTATTAAGAGAAGTGCTTACTGGGCAGTTTGATAAACATAGTATATACATTTTTCCAGACATCAGCAGATGTTACACCCCTAGGGCTCATGACTACCCCTGTTGTAAGTTTTCAGTATCAGGGATGTATTCCCCCCCATGGAGCAGGGCCTCCAGTCCAATTGGAGGGCAGTTGGTTTCCACCATGACAGACTTGCCACTATTGCACCCGTTGGCTCATTTGGCCTGGCTGGCTAATTAGAAGGCTTGCAGTGTCCACTGCCTCAACAGACTTTTTAAAAGGTGTTTTTTTTTTGTTTTTTTGTTTTTTTTTTTTTTTTGAGGTAGAGTCTTGCTCCTAGTTCGGGTTGACCTGGAATTCACTATGTAATCTCAGGGTGGCCTCAAACTCACAGCAATCTTCCTACTTCTGCCTCCCAAGTGCTGGGATCAAAGGCGTGCGCCACCATACCTGGCAAAGTTTTTATTTTTATTTATTTATTTGAGAGTGACAGACAGAGAAAGAAGGAGAGAGAGAGAGAGAATGGGTGCACCAGGGCCTCCAGCCACTGCAAACAAACTCCAGATGTATGTGTCACCTTGTTCATTTGGTTTACATGGGTGTACTGGGGAATCGAGCCTCGAACCAGGTCCTTAGGTTATTGATTAGAGATTTTTTGTTGTTGTTGTTTTGAGGTAGGGTTTCACTCTAGCCTAGGCCTGGAATTCCCTATGTAGTCTCAGGGTGGCTTCGAACTCACAGTGATCCTCCTACCTGTGCCTCCCAAGTGTTGGGATTAAAGACATGTGCCACCATGCCTGGCAGATTTTTTTGTTAAAGGTAAAAACACCCAAATAAATATTATTAGTTTTCCCTAAGTATTTTTTTTAAATTTGTGGTATGTATGTGTATATGCATGTTCATATGTGTGGGCACACTTGTATGTAGGAATAGAGGCTAGAGGCTGATACCAGGTATTTTCCTCAGTTTCTCTCCACCTTTTTAAAAAAATATGTTTATAGGATTTGTGCTTTCTGTGGGCCCTGGGGCTGAGATCGCAGCCATGGTGAAGATCTCTGGTGTGTTAGGTACTCTCCTCATGCTTTTTGTGACAACTCTGGGTCTAGCTGAAGTCTCCATATCCTGTACTGCAGTCTGGCTTCAGGTCAGAGTGAGCCGAGCACCTCCAGTGGAGAACCTGCAACCTCAGCCTAATGAGCCCTTTCTGGGGTACAGCTGTCCTGTCTCCTTCATCGAGCGGATTTCTTTGAGTTCCTTCATATCCTCACTTACTGTGGCATCAGGGTGCATGTATACCTGCTAGCCATTCTCATTGAAAGTACAATCACCTGTGATTCGGCACAGATAAATTATACTTGTCACATCCCAGTGTCACGCTACCTTCAAAGGTTGTTTCCAGTTACCTTTGTAATGAAACAGGGAGGAAAGGAACTAGGTGTGAGTATAACAGGCCAGTGGGACAGAAATGCTCAATATCATCAGAACTTGAACACACGGGAATCCAGCCAGGAGTGTTTCCTCAGAACAGTTTGCTCCCTTTGGACCATGAAAGTTGGCTTCCTTCCTGTGTCGTGTAGGAATTAAGCTATACATTCCAGATGATGCACGAGTCTGGCAATCCCATGCACTGGCTGCTCAAGGATTTCACTGCCCCTCAGGAGTGGGACTAAAGCTTTGGAAACTGGCTTTTATAATTTTTTCCTCAATTTTTATTAATATTTTCCATGATTATAAAAAATATCCCATGGTAGTACCCCCCCCCACTTTCCCCTTTGAAATTCCATTCTCTATCACTTTTATAATTTTTAATAGGATTGTTTTAAAAATTTGCCATGCTGTCTATATTTATTAATACTTTGGGTGAAATCAAGGGGTTCCTGGGATTTTAAATTCATTCAATAAAATTTGGCAAACTTAAAAAAAAAAACATGTTTACATATCTTTATGAGAAAGAGGAATGGAGAGATGGCTCAGTGGTGCCTACAAAGCTTAACTACCTGGGTTTGATCTCTCAGTACCCATGCAAAGCCAGATGCACAAAGTGGTGCATGCATCTGGAATTTGTAGTGGCTAGAATTCTGTATACATGTTCTCTCTATATATCCTTGGAAAGACATAAAATTAAAAGAGAGAGGGAGCACACTTGTATATGGGTGCATCAGGGCCTCTTTCTACTGCAAACAAACTCTACATATATGTGCCACTTTGTGCATCTAGCTTTACGTAGAATCTCAGGAATTGAACCCAGGCAGGCAACCTCTGCAAGCAAGTGCCTTTAACCACTAAATACTCTCTCCAGCCCCACTGGTTTATTTTTATTTTTAAGTTATTTATATTTATTTGTGGGGGGCAGATAGCAAAAAAAAGAATGGGCACCCCAGGGCCATTGCAAATGATCTCCAGACACATGCACCACCTTGTGCATCTGGCTTACATAGGTCCTAGGGAATCAAACCTGGGTCCTTTGGCTTTGCAGGCAAGTACCTTAACTGCTAAGCCAACACTCCAGTCCCCCACCATGTTTTTTTCCTTTCTCCTCCCCGCACCTCCCCCCCAAGGTAGGGTCTCATTCTAGCTCAGGGTGACCTGGAATTCACTATGTCATCTCAGGGTGGCCTTGAACTCATAGTGATCCTCCTGTCTCTGCCTCTCAAGTGCTGGGATTAAAGGTGTGTGCCATCACACCCAACTCTCCCACCATGTTTTTTGAGACAGTATCTCACTGAACCTGGAGCTCACTGATTGGCCTGTAAGCCCCAGGAATCCTCTTGTCTCAACCACCAACCAGAGCACTAGGATTGCAGTTACACACTTCTGTGCCTAACTTTTATGTGAGTGCTGGGGAACCAAATTTAGGTCCTCCTGTTTAAGTGGCAGGCACTTTACAGAATAAACCATCTCCCCAGCCCGCTCTTCCTTATTTTTTCTTCTTTTTTTTTGTGAGGTAGGGTCTCAATGTAGCCCAGGCTAACCTGGAATTCACTATGTAGACTCAGGGTGGCCTCAAACTCAGGGCGATCCTTCTACCTCTGCCTCCTGGTGCTGAGATTAAAGGTATGCACCACCTCTGCTAGCTTTTCTTCTTTTCTTAATTTTTATTAACATTTTCCATGATTATAAAAAATATCCCATGGTGCTACCCTCCCTCCCCCCACTTTCCCCTTTGAAATTCCATTCTCCATCATATCCCCTCCCCCTCTGCTAGCTTTTTAAAAAATTTATTTGCAAGCAGAGAGATATAGAAGAGACAGAGAATGTGCATGCCAGGGCCTCTACCCACTGCAAATGAACTCCAGATGCATGTGCTCCTGTGCATCTGGCTTACGTGGGTCCTGAGGAATTGAACCTGGGTCCTTTGGCTTCTCAGGCAAATGCCTTAACCACTAAGCCAACTCTCCAACTCTTCTTTTGTTTGTTTGTTTTATTAGAGACTGGAGGGGGGGGATAGGATATGGGTGTGCCAGGACCTCTAGCCACTGCAGACAAACTCCATACGCATGTGCCATCCTGTGCTTCTGACTTACGTGGGACTTGGAGAATTGAACGTGGGTCCCTCGGCTTCACAAGCAAGCACCTTAACTGCTAAGGCATCTCTCCAGCCCTCCCCCCCACCTTTTTAAAATTTTTTTCGAGGTAGGGCCTCACTCTAGCTCAGGTTGACTTGGAATTCACTCTATCTCAGGATGGTCTTGAACTCACAGCAATCCTCCTACCTTAGCCAGTGCTGGGATTAAAGGTATGTGCCACCATGCCCAGCCTCCCCCCCACCCCGCCCCTTTTTTTGAGACAGGATTTCATGTATCCCAGGCTGACACAATCAAGGATGACCTTGAACTTCTGATCCTCTTGCCTCCACCTCCTAAGTGCTGTGCCACTGTACCTGGTTTATATGATGCTGGAGACTGAACCAAAGGCTTTGTGCATCTTGCCAATCACCCTACCATTTGAGGTACATTCTAGCATTCCAGTCTGCTTCATTACTTGTTATTTTTATCCTTTTCAGGATCTGACTGGTATAGAATCTATGGATCAATGTCGACATACCCTGGAACAACATAACTGGAACATAGAGGTATATGATTTATTCTTAAGCTTTTTTCCCCTCTGGTCACATACAAGATGAAATTAGTTAAGTAATTATTTTGGTTTTCCGAGATATAAGGTCTCACTCTAGCCCAGGCTGACCTGGAATTCACTATGTTGTCTCAGAGTGGCCTTGAACTCACGGTGATCCTCCTACCTCTGCCTCCCAAGTGCTGGGGTTAAAGGCGTGCACCACCAACGCCCTGGTTTCAGGATGAAAATTTGTGTATGTGTGTGTGTATGCAGGTACACATGTACACACATGATCTTGACACTTTTTTTTTTTTTTTTTTTTTTTGAGGTAGGGTCTCACTCTGGCCCAGGCTGACCTGGAATTCACTATGTAGTCTCAGGGGTAGCCTTGAACTCACAGTGATCCTCCTACCTCTGCCTCCTACGTGCTGGGATTAAAGGCATGTGCCACCACGCCTGGCTTCTTGACCTTATTTTTTTTTTCCTTTTCAATGTTTTTAAATAATTTCCATGATTATAAACAATATCCCATGGTAATGCGCTTCCTCCCCCCTCCCACTTTCCCCTTTGAAACTCCATTCTCCATCATATCCCTCTCCCGTCTCAATCAGTCTCTTTATTTTGATGTCATGATCTTTTCCTTCTGTTGTGTAGGTACTGTCAGGCACTGTGAAGTCATGGATGTCTAGGCCATTTTGTGTCTGGGGGGAGCACATTATAAGGAGTCATACCCTTCCTTTGGCTCTTATATTCTTTCCACCACCTCTTCCGCATTAGGCCCTGAGCCTTGGAAGGTGTGATAGAGATATTGCAGTGCTGAGCACTCCTGTCAGTTCTTTCCAGCACCATGATGCCTTCTGAGTCATCCCAAGGTCACTGTCATCTGAAAAGAGAAGGTTCTCTACTAAAAGTGAGAGTAGCATTAATATAAGGGTATGAACATTAAGAGACATGCTTACTGTGCAGTTTGATAAGCATAGTATATACATTTAGCCAGACAGCAGCAGCTGTAACACCGCTAGGGCTCATGACTAACTCTGTTTTAAGTTTTCAATATCAGGGATGTTTTCCCTCCCATGGAGCTGGCCTCCAGTCCAATTAGAGGGCAG
Organism: Dipus sagitta; assembly: GCA_036346955.1. Taxonomy (NCBI): domain Eukaryota; kingdom Metazoa; phylum Chordata; class Mammalia; order Rodentia; family Dipodidae; genus Dipus; species Dipus sagitta. The sequence goes on along the minus strand of CM070777.1, from coordinate 40,706,280 downwards.
TTGGTTTCCACCATGACAGACATGCCACTATTGCACCTCTTGGCTCATTTGGCCTGGCTGGCTGAATATAAGACTTGCAGTGTCCACTGTTGGGTATCTTCACTGGTGATTTCTCTCTCTACCATTGAATTGCATGCAGAGTGGCTTCTTCTAGCTTTCTGTCAGCTGGTCTACATGGAGGAGGTTATCAGCTCACTTCTACCAGGATTTCTCAGTGGCCTTGCAACCCAAGTATATGGAGTCTTCAGCAGTAGGGTCTGAGCATCTATTCCTGGTGGGAAACCAAGGGCCTCGACAATGGCTTGTAATGTTTTGGGGGCATCAGGGACCTCCCTTGCCAACAACTCACTGGAAGGTACACCATCCCTGGCACTGAAAATTTTTCTGTTGACCTTATCTTATTAAATATTTATTTATTTGAAAGCAGAGAGAAGAGAGAGAGAATGGGCATGCCAGAGCCTCCAGCAACTGCAAACAAACTCCAGATGCATGTGCCACGTTGTGCATCTGACTTGTCATGGGTATAGGGGAATTGAACGTTGTTAGGTTTTGCAGGCAAGTCCCTTAACTACTGAGCCATCTCTCCAGACCCCTTCATCTTATTTTTTTGAGACAGGCTCTCTCACTGAGTCCAGAGCTCACAGAGTTAGTTATATCAGGTGGCCAGAAAATCTCAGGGATCCTATTTCTCTTTCCCATGTGCTGGGATTACATGTGCTCACCACCAAGTACAAGTTTTTTTTTTTTTTTTTAAGATTTATTTTTATTTATTTATTAGAGACAGAGAGTGTTGCAGTCAGGTTCACATTGCTGGTAGAAATCACCCAACCAAGAATAGCTTGTGGGAAAAAAAGAGGTTTATTTTGTCTTATAGTCTTGAGGGGGAAGCTCCATGATGGCAGCGAAAACAATGGCATGAGTAGAGGGTAGACATCACCCCCTGGCCAACATCAAGTGGACAATAGCAAAAGGAGAGGGTGCCAAACATTGGCAAGGGGAAAGTGGCTAAAACACCCATAAGCCTGACCCCAACAATACACTGTCTCCAGGAGGCATTAATCCCCAAATCTCCATCAGCTGGGAACTAGCATTCAGAACACCTTAGTTTATGGGGGATATCTGAGTCAAACCACCACACACACACACTCACTCTGAGAGAGAGAGAGAGAGAGAGAGTGAGTGAATGGGCATCCAGCGTCTCTAGCCACTGCAAACGAACTCCAGATGCATGCGCCATCTTGTGCATCTGGCTTACATGAGACCTGGAGAATTGAACCTGAATTCTTTGGCTTCATAGGCAAACACCTTAACTGCTAAGCTATCTCTCCAGCCTTTTTAAAAAATTTAATATTTATTTATTTGAGAGAGAGAGAGCAAGAGGCAGAGAGAGGCCAGGGCAATGTAAATGAGCTATAGACGCATGCACCACCACGTGCATCTGGCTTACGTGGGTACTGGGGAATAGAATGTGGATCCTTAGGCTTCACAGGCAAGTGCTTTATACACCAAGCCATCTCTCCAGCCACATGTACAGCTTTTTACATGTGTTCCAGGGATCCAAATTCAGGTTCTTATGCTTACACAGCAAACACTTCACCAACAACCATCTTCCCAGCCCCCTAAAAATTTATCTGCTTCTATATCAGCAATGTTTCCCCATTATGGTTGGGGAATTATTCCTATTGTTTTCAGAATTATGAATTTATTGCTTTAGAAATAAAGGTGTGGAGCTGGGCGTGCGTGGTGGTGCATGCCTTTAATCCCAGCACTCAGGAGGCAGAGGTAGGAGGATCCCTGTGAGTTCCAGGCCACCCTGAGACTACATAATGAAAGAGTGGGACCCTACCTGGGGAAAAAAAAAAGGTGTGAAAATACGAAACTTCAAGAAATCATAGGCACATGGCAACTAAATCTATTCATATAGTGTCTATCCCATTATATTTACTTAACTTTGTATGTGTATATGATGTATTTTTTTTCTCCATTTTTATTAATATTTTCCATGATAATAAAAAAAATCCCATGGTATTACCCTCCCCCCTTTCCCCTTTGTATATGATGTATTTTGATCGTGTTCTTTCCCACCACCCACTCATTCCCCTTCTGCTTCTGCTCAACATCTTTATCCCAAATAGTCCTTGTCCTACTTCCATGTCTTTTTCCATGGGTGACCCACTGAGTTAGGGTGGTTCACATGAGCAGGGATGAGTAGGGAATTTATGGAGCATGGCAGCTTACCAGTGGCCACACCACTGAAGAAATATTCTCTCCCTCCCCCAGCACCCATTAACTGCCAATAACTCTTTTTTTCTTTTTTCTTTTGGTTTTTTGAGTTTTCAAGGTAGGGTCTCCCACAAGTCCAGGCTGACCTGGAATTCACTATGTAGTCTAAGGGTGGCCTTCAATTCACAGGGATTGTCTTACCTCCGCCTCCTGAGTGCTGGGGTTAAAGGTGTGCAACACCGTGCCCAGCTAACTGCCAATAACTCTTGAGGGAAGTGGGGTGGTGCCTCATGAGCCCCCTCCCATCCATGATGGAATGTTGATGAGTCCAATCTTGTGAAAGTCTCATGCAGGTGACTACAGCTGTCATGTGTTCGTGATTGCACTATCCACATCATACCCTGAAGAGAGCATTCCACAGCACTCCTCCCCATCTTCTAGCTTTTATGTTCCTTTCATTTCCTTTTCTCCAATGTTCCTTGGGCCTTGGGTGATCGGTTTTGGGCTAAGCACTCAACAATCACTTGTACTCAGCACTTTGATCTGGTAGGAGTCTCTGCATTAAACACTGCCCGCTGGGAAAGCAATCTTCTCTGATGAAGGATGAGAGTAGCACTAATCTATGGTTCAGACTACAGTCTGAAAACAGTGTCCACTTATGTGTGTGCCCCCTTGTGCACATGTGCAACATTGGGCACTTGTGTCATTATGCATCTGACTTATGTGGGACCTGGACAGTTAAACATGAATCCTTAGGCTTTGTAGGCAAGTACCTTAACCACTAAGCCATCTCTCCAGCCCTATTGTATTTTTATATATATTTAGTTTTTAACCAGATACCAGATTTTTTTTTTTTAGTTTATTCTTTTGTATTTTCCAAGCAGTCAATTGCAAGTTGCTACATGGTTCTTTTGTTTCTCTTACTTGTCCATGAAATTGGTTACCATTTCATTACACCATCAGTAATACCTTTGATGCCACATCTGTGAGGTTAATTGCTCTGAGAGTCCACTAGAACAAAAGCTCTAGGAAAGCAGAGCTGTTTTTCTTCAGCTCTGTTAGCTACTGTGTTTCCAGCATGAAACCTGTTTTTGTTGTTGTTTGTGTGTTTTGTTTTTTTTGAAGTAGGCTCACACTAGACGCATGTGCCATCTGGGTTACATAGGTCCTGGGGAATCGAACCAAGGTCCTTTGGCTTTGCAGGCAAATGCCTAAACTGCTAAGCCATCTCTCCAGCCTGCCCTCCCTCCCTCCCTCCCTCTCTCTCTGTCTTTTTTTTTTTTTTCAAATTTTTATTAACAACTTCCATGATTATAAAAAATATCCCATGGTAATACCCTTCCTCCCCCCACTTTCCCCTTTGAAACTCCATTCTCCATCATATCCCCTCCCCTTCTCAATCAGTCTCTCTTTATTTTGATGTCATGATCTTTTCCTCTTATGATGGCCTTGTGTAGGTAGTGTCAGGCACTGTGAGGTCATGGATATCCAGGCCATTTTATGTCTGGAGGGAGCAAATTGTAAGGAGTCCTACCCTTGCTTTGGCTCTTACATTCTTTCCGCCACCTCTTCCGCATTAGGCCCTGAGCCTTGGAAGGTGTGATAGAGATATTGCAGTACTGAGCACTGCGGTTACTTCTTTCCAGCACCATGATACCTTCTGAGTCATCCCAAGGTCACTGGCATCTGAAAAGAGAAGGCTCTCTACTAAAAGTGAGAGTAGCATTAATATAAGGGTATGAACATTAAGAGAAGTGCTTACTGTGCAGTTTGATAAGCATAGTATATACATTTAGCCAGACAGCAGCAGACATTATACCCCTAGGGTCATGACTACCCCTGTTTTAAGTTTTCAGTATCAGGGATGTATTCCCTCCCATGGAGTGGACCTCCAGTCCAATTAGAGGGCAGTTGGTTTCCACCATGACAGACATGCCACTATTGCACCTGTTGGCTCATTTGACCTGGCTGGCCAAATACTAGGCTTGCAGTGTCCACTGTTTAGTATCTTCACTGGTGATTTCTCTTTCTCCCATTGAACTGCATGTGGAATGGCTTCTTCCAGCTTTCTGTCATTTGGTCTACATGGAGCAGGTTATCAGCTCAGTTCCAGCAGGATTTCTCAGTGGCCATGCAGCCCAAGTATGTGGAGTCTTCAGCAATAGAGTCTTGCCATCTATTCCTGGTGGGAAACCAAGGGCCTCGGCAATGGCCTATGTTTTGGGGGTATCAGGGACCTCCCTGGCCGACAACTCACTGGAAGGTATCCCATCCCTGGCACTGAAAGTTTTCTAGCAACAATCTATGGCTCCTGAGTGTTCCATTGTCCAAAACAGTAGGATTCCATATGATTTTTTTATATCCTGTTAGATTTTGAGATTTTGATTAGCCCTCCCTCTTTTTTTTTTTTTTTGGAGATAGGGATTTGCTATAGCCCAGGCTGACCTGGAATTCACTATGTAGTCTCAAGGTGGCCTTGAACTCAAAGTGATCATCCTACCTCTACCTCCCGAGTGCTGGGATTAAAGGTGTGCACCACCAAGCCCCGCAGAGAAGGAGTCTCTCAGTGAACCTGGAGCTGCCTTTTTTTTGGTCAGACTGGGTAACTAGGAAGCCCCTAACTAGTCAGTCCCAGTGACTAGAGTGAGTTATAGGTCAGCCTAGGTTAGAGTGAGAATATATATATGTGTGTGTGTGTGTGTGTGTGTGTGTGTGTATCCATATATATATATATATATATATATATATATATATATGTTGGAGAGATGGCTTGTTGGTTAAGGTACTTTCCTGCAAAGCCCAAGGACCCAGGTTCAATTCCCTACATAAGCCAGATGCACAAGGTGACACATGTGTCTGGAGTTCGTGTACAGTGGTTGGAGGCCATGGGATGCCCATTCTCTCTCTCAAATAAAATTTTATATATATATGTATGTATGTATGTATGTATGTATGTGTGTATATATATATATATATATATATATACTATACACACACACACACACACACACACATATTTTGTTTGTTTGTTTTCGAGGTAGAGTTTCACTCTAGCTCAGGCTGACCTGGAATTCACTATGTGGTCTCAGGGTGGCCTTGAACTCATGGCAATCCTCCTACCTCTGCCTCCCAAGTGCTGGGATTAAAGGCGTGAGTCACCATGCCTGCCTGAAAACTTGATATTCATTCTAGAACTGAAACACATCTGATATTTTAGTCTCTTTTCTTCCAGACTTTTTTTCTATTATGTTACTGCTTAGTGTGCCCTATGTATACATGTTTACAGAATTAATGGCAAGTACACAACACGTGAGTGCTTATGTTCTGTGCATTCTGTGGAAGGCATACATGATGGCAAGGAGATGAAACAGTAAGGCCCTTGCTATCTTTTGTTTGTTTGTTTGTTTGTTTTGGTTTTTTGAGGTAGGGTCTCACCCTAATCCAGACTGACCTGGAATGCACTATGTAGTCTCAGGCTGCCGTTGAACTCACAGCTATCCTCCTACCTCTGCCTCCCGAGTGCTGGGATTAAAGGTGTGCAATATCACACTTGGCAATCAAGTGACAGTATTTTTTTTTTTTTTTTTTTTTTGAGTCAGAGTCCTACTCTAGCCCAGGATGACCTGGGACTCACAGTGTAACAGCCTAGGCTGGCCTCAAGCTCATGACAGTCCTCCTGCCTCAGCCTCCCGAGTGCTGGTATTAAAGGCATCAGCCACTGTGCCCATGTATATGACATTATTTTATTGGACATGTTGACATATGGCTGTTAGAATTTTCTTTATTTGTTTGTTTTATTTTTTTTGGCAGGGGGGTTCCATGGGCGTGCCAGGGACTCCAGCCACTACAAATGAACTCCAGATGCATGTGCCACCTTGTGCATCTGGATTACATGGGTACTGGGGAATCAGACCTGGGTCCTTTGGCTTTGTAGGCAAGCAACTTAACTGCTAAGCCATCTCTCCAGCCCTTTTAAAAAAAAATATTTTTTTAAGCTGGGTGTGGTGGCGCACGACTTTAATCCCAGCATTCAAGGGGCAGAGGTAGGAGGATTGCTGAGAGTTTGAGGCCACCCTGAGACTACAGTGAATTCCAGGTCAGCCTGAACTAGAGTGATAACCTACCTTGAAAAACCAAATAAATAAATAAAAATCTAGTTTATTTATTTATTTGAGAGATAAAGAGAGGGAGAAAGAATGGTCATGTCAGGACTTCCAGATATATGTATTCCCTTGTGCATCTGGCTTACATGAGTCCTGGGGAATTGAACCAGAGTTCTTTGGCTTTTCAGGCAAACGCCTTAACCACTAAAGGCATGCGCCACCACGCCCGGCTTTTATTTTAAATGATATGAATAAGCTGTTTATCTTATGTTACATTTAAAACCTATATGGTATGGCTTGAAAGGATCTTTCGGCCTCAGATTTACTTGTAATGAGGATGACTTAGGGCTTCTGATTCTCCTGCCTCCACTTCTCTAGTACTAGAATTACAGGTGTGCACTGCTGCACTTGATTTATGTGAGCTGCCTGTCAAACACAAGGCCTCAGTCATGCTATACAGGGTCTTTACCAATTAAACTACATCCCTGGACCTGAATATTCGGATCTTTTTTTTTTTTTTTTTTAATTTTTTTTGTTCATTTTTTTTATTTATTTATTTGAGAGTGACAGAGAGAGAGAGAGAGAGGCAGAGAGAGAGAGAGAGAGAGAGAGAGAGAGAGAGAATGGGCGCGCCAGGGCTTCCAGCCACTGCAAACGAATTCCAGATGCATGCGCCCCCTTGTGCAGCTGGCTAACGTGGGTCCTGGGGAATTGAGCCTTGAACCGGGGTCCTTAGGCTTCACAGGCAAGCGCTTAACCGCTAAGCCATCTCTCCAGCCCAATATTCGGATCTTAAATCTGAGCACTATTTCTCCTTCATTTTGCCTTGAATGGAGTGACTTTTCTCAGCTTTGGGGCTGGGATTCAGCTCACTGTGCACACTGTGTTCGCTGTGGACCACTTTTCTTGGGGTTGTACAGTAAGCGCCACCTATTCCAGCTACTCTGAATAAAGCATTCTATTTGAATAAACATAGTGTGCTTGCTACGTAAATGGTATTACTAGACAAGTTTCCTGATCCCTTCTACCATGTGTGACTTCTATTTGCTTCTCAGTACAGCAGATTGAAATGTCCTTCAAGACACACTCATCAGGTGACCTTTGCGTAATAACACCCTATGTTGAGAGCGCATCACTGAAGCTCTTGCTGTTCTGTTTTCCTTCTCAGGCTGCTGTGCAGGACAGACTGAATGAGCAAGAGGGTGTGCCGAGTGTGTTCAATCCACCTCCATCTCGACCCCTACAAGTTAATACAGCTGATCACAGGATCTACAGCTATGTTGTCTCAAGACCACAACCAAGGGCAAGTTAACTTTGTAGCTAGTATTTCTTCCATTTTCATAAATTCATTCACTTGGTTTATATTGATCTCTGTATGACATTAGGGAAAAATGTTTAGAATGTGGACATCAGTGGTGTATGCTGACTCCTTGATTTTTTTTTATTTAAAAATTTATTTATTTATTATTTTAATTTTTTTGGTTTTTCAAGGAAGGGTCTCACTCTAGCCCAGGCTGACCTAGAATCCACTCTGTATTCTCAGGGTGGCCTCAGACTCACAGCGATTCTCCTACCTCTGCCTCCTGAGTGCTGGGATTAAAGGCGTGCGGCACCATGCCCGGCTAGCCCCCCCACTCCCCCCCCCACCCCTTGAGGTAAGATCTCTAGCTCGGGCTGACCTGGAATTCACTATGTTGTCTCAGGGTGGCCTCGAACTCACAGTGATCTCCTACCTCTGCCTCCCAAGTGCTGGGATTAAAGGGGTGCGCCACCACACTTGGCTAAAAAAATTTTTTTTAAGGGAACAGGGTTATTATACCCAGTAGGCCTGTTTATCTTCTTTACAAATTTTTTAAAAATTTTTATTTATTTATTTATTTGAGAGAGAGAGAGAGAGATAGCGATAGAGAGAATTGGGTGCACCAGGGCTTCCAGCCACTGCAAACAAACTCTAAATGCGTGCACCACCTTATGCATCTGTCTTACGTGATCCTGGGAAATCGAACCGAGGTCCTTTGACTTTGCAGGTAAGCTCCTCAACTGCTAAGCCATCTCTCCACCCCTTATTTTAATTTTATTATTATTGACAACTTCCATAATTATGGACAATAAACCATGATGATTCCCCCTCCCCTTGATTTCTTAATGGATTGTAAAAAGAAACTATCTAATTTTCTGTTTTTTGCTAATTATTTGGAAAGTGATTTTGGAGTACCTGGGTAGGTTAATTGACATTTCTAAAAGTGCCATGGGCTCCCACTCTTTTATTTTAATTGCATTTTAACATTATTTATTTGAGAGAGAGAGAAAGAGGTAGATGAAAGAGAGAGTGAGAAAAGAAAAACTCACCAGGACCTCTAGCCTCTTCATACCAACTCCAGATGCATACACGACCTTGTGCATCTGGCTTTACGTGAAATCGAACCCTGGTCCTTAGGTTTTGCAGGCAAATGCCTTCCTTATCTGCTGAGTCATCTCTAGTCCCCAACTTTTTTTTTTAAATTTGTTTATTTGCAAGGAGAGAGAGAAAGAAGGGGAATGAGAATGGGCACACCAGGGCCTCTAGCTGTTGCAAAGGGACTTCAGATACATGTGCCACTTTATGCATCTGGCTTTACATGGGTACTGGGGAATCAAACTCGAGTTGTTAGGTTTTGCGGGCAGATACCAAACCGCTGCGCCATCTCTCCATCCCTTGGTTTTTTGTTTGTTTTGTTGTTATTTTTTGTTGTTGTTGTTGTTAGTTTCTTGTTTTGGGACAGGGTCTCCTCATGTAACCCAGGCTGGCCTCAAATTTCCTTTGTAGCCAAGAAGGACCTTGACTTCTGATCTTCCTGCCTCCACTCTCTGAGTCTGGGATTACAGGCATGTACTAGCACACCTAGTTGATGCAGTGCTGAAGATAGACTGAGGACTTCATGCAGGCTAAGCAGGCCCTTTGCCAGCTGAGCCCTATCCCCCACCTCTTTGGTTTCTTGTTACGTCACTCTAGTTCAAACTGGCTTGCGATGTCGCTTCCCCTGCTCTCCTATTATATCGCCCATGCTGGCATCAAATTCTTGACCTTTTTGTCTCAGTATCCCCATTTATAATTTGTTTTCTCACAGTCTAGTTAGGGAAGCAAGATGTGCATACCAATAATGAACCCCAAAGAATTTCTTGGAGTTTTCCTTTCTTATCCTTGGGTGGTTACACTCACCTCTTACATATGCACTTAAAATAAAAATCAAAGAAGCCAGGTGTGGTGGTGCATGCCTTTATTTTATTATTTTATTCATTTATTTGACAGAGAAGGGGGGGAGAGAGAATGGGTACACCCGGGCCTCCAGCTGCTGCAAACGAACTCCAGATGTGTGTGCTCCCTTGTGCATCTGGCTAACATGGGTCCTGGGTAATTGAACCTGGGTCCTTTGGCTTTGCAGGCAAACGCTTTAACCGCTAAGCCATCCCTCTAGCCCGGTGCACGCTCATGGGAGGCAGAGGTAGGAGGATTGCTGTGAGTTCAAGGCCAACCTGGGACTACAGAGTGAGATCCAGGTCAGTCTGGGCTACAGTGAGACCCTACCTTGAAAAACCAAAAAATAAAAAAAAAAAAAAGGAAGGAAGGACAGCATTTAACCCTGGAGCAGTTAAAAAAAAAATACTCCATCATCATACTTAAAAAAAAAAAAAAACATAAAACTTAAGCCGGGCATGGTGGTGCATGCCTTTAATCCCAGCACTTGGGAGGCAGAGGTAAGAGGATCACCATGAGTTCAAGGCCACCATGAGACTACATAGTAAATTCCAGGTCAGCCTGGATTAGAGTGAGACCCTACCTCGTGAAACCAAAAAAAAAAAAAAACCTTTATTTTTATTTATTTATTTGAGAGAAAATGGGCGTGCTAGGGCCTCCTGCCACTGCAAACAAACTCCAGACGCATGCGCCCCCTTGTGCATCTGGCTTACGTGGGTCCTGGAGAATCGAACCGAAGTCCTTTGGCTTTGCAGGCAAAGGCCGTTAACCGCTAAGCCATCTCTCCAGCCCAATCATCATCATACTTTTTGTAAAGTACTTAATGATTTAAAAGTGAAGTTTAGAGCTGGGCGTGGTGGTGCACGCCTTTAATCCCAGCAGTCTGGAGGCAGAGGTAGGAGGATCGCTGAGAGTTTGAGGCCACCCTGAGACTACATAGTGAATTCCAGGTCAGCCTGGGCTGGTGTGAGACCCTACCTTGAACAAAAGAAAAAAAAAGTGGAGTTTAGGCCAGATGTGATTGGGCACTTAGAACCCTACCTCAAAAAACCAGAAAAAGAAAAACAAAAAGCAGACAAAAAATAGTGCGGGGCAGGAGAATCATGAGTTTGAGGCTAACTTGGGCAGCAGTAGTGACACTGGGTCTCCAAATAGATAAGTAAATATATAGAACTTAACTACACCCTTATTCTTAGGGGATACATTCCAAGACACGCCTCCCCCGGGTGATGCTTGGAATAGCCAATACTACTGAACCTTATAATTAATACCTCTTCCATCTCAGCTAAGCACTCACTATAACTTTCAGTTCAAGGCACAACAGTTAAAACTAGCACAGATTTCTTTATTATTTCTTGGTTTTATTGCCATAGATCTTAGCCACCTCCACATGTGATCTGTTTCTTTGTTTAAGTAGAGAATTTTCACCTTCTCACTTAAAGGGAACACTGTGTGGTTTCCCTTCAGCCTGTCTGAATGCTAGCCTCAGAGCTTTAGTGCTTTGGGGTCCTTACCAAGTCAAACAAGGGTTACTTGGACACAAGCGCTCCAGTGCCTTGACAGTGTAGCTCTGCTATCCTAAGATGCCCCTAAGTGAGTAATGGGCAGGTAGCATGTACAAAATGCTGGGCAAAGGGCTGAGTCATATCCTGAATAGGATGGAACAGTCTCTTACAAAATTTCCTCATACTACTCAAAGCAGCTTGGAGTTTAAAATTTGTAATTTTTTTTTTGGGGGGGGTTGCGGTGAGGTAGGATCTCACTCTAGCCCAGGCTGACCTAGAACTCACTGTGTTGTCCCAGGTTACCTTGAACTCACAGTGATCCTCTTACCTCTCTGCCTTCCAAATGCTGGGATTAAAAGTGTGCACCACCATGCCCAGCTAATGTTGTAAATTGTTTCTAGTTTTCATTTAGTGGTTTCAGAGCTCAGTTGCCTGTGGGTAACTGAAACTGGAGAAAGCGAAACTTCAGATAAAGTGGGAGGACTACTGTAGGTATTGGGGGTATTCTGAAGTAGAAGATCCAGATTCTGCTGGTCATGGGGTCTGCCTGAACTTCCAGCCTGGAGGCAGCCTGGACTACACAATGATCATTTTTCAGAATAAAAAGAGTATAGTTTCCTAAAGCAATAATGACTCTAGGAGTAGTTCCCTATGTGCTCAGTATTTCCTCAGCTTGCTTTGAATTTCACTTGATATTTGAGACCTAATTTCAGAGATGCAGCTTTAGAGTTTAGGGTCTCATGTTAGCACACAGTGGGCATGAAGCAATGTTTTGTAAACTCAGGAGCCCTGTGTGTATATAACAACAGTAAAAATATTGCTAATAATTGATGTTATTTCTAAGATTAGCTATGTGAGATTTTGTCACTGTAGTAATTTAATTGTAGCTTATATACTAATGCCCAAGCTGGCCGGGCATGGTGTTTTATGCCTTTATTCTCAGCACTTGGGAGGCAGAGATAGGATGATCTCTGTGAGTTCAAGGCCACCCTGGGACTCCAGAGTGAGTTCCAGGTCAGCCTGGTCTAGATTGAGACCCTACCGTGAAGGGGAGGGGACGTTACCTCTTTTGCTATTCTTTGTACTGTATTTTGGAGGAAAGAATGAACATTTATTTGGGAGGGGTGTGCAATTGAATTTGACAGTGAATTTAAGAAGTTGTAATAGAGGTCAGGCGTGCTGGCGCATGCCTTTAATCTCAGCACTGGGGAGGCAAAGGTAGGAGGATCCTTGTGAGTTTCAGGCCACCCTGATACTACATAGTGAATTCCAGGTCAGCATGGGCTAGAGTGATACCCTACCTTGAAAAACAAAACAAAATGTTGTAAAATGTTAAGGTGATATAAAATAAAAATAATGTGGAAAAAAAAGAAAAATGATAGTATTAGTTGAAGTGAGATTAAAGGCATTAACATTCAAGGATGAGTCAGCCAGAGAGAGAGAGAACTGTATCACAGAGGGAAAAGTCACAGGAAAGGACCCAAAAAAAAAAAAAAAAAGGTAAAACAGGCTTGGATATCTGGACTAGCAATTTTTTTTTGAACTGTTGAACATTGAGAGGATGGGGTCTCTAACTTTGTTTTTGGAATTTCAGGGGCTGCTCGGATGGGGTTATTACTTGATAATGCTTCCATTCCGGTTTACCTATTACACGATACTTGATATATTTAGGTATGTACCTCTGTATTTATGCACTAATAGCTGTAGAGTAGTCTTTGGAGCTGAAATTTCAGCCAGAATAAGTTTTATCCTCAATTTTGACTTACCAATTTCTTGTTAGATGAATATTCTTCCTGAGCTGTCTTTACTTTAGTACAAGTATCCTCAGTTGCTGCATGGTGGCAGGCGCTTCAGACTGGAACAACTTTTGTCTTGCCTGATGTTTACAAGAATCCAATCAATCTGCCTGGTTTATTGGTCTTTCCCCCTCCCCCACCATGTTTGTCACCTCTCTATTTCCTAGTTAATCACCATACCCTTTCCTTTGTAACTACCATTGTCTCCTAACTTCATACTCCTTGGAACTTTTACCCTAAACCACTTCTCTGACTACTGACAATCCCAATAGACTGCCTTGTTCTGAGTTACCCATTTTGCTATAGGTTCCTATAGTGGCATCTCTGTACATTGCCCTCTGTCCTGTCAATCCCTAGGTTGCTGATACCAGAGCCCTTTCAAATATACGCTCATTTGCCTTGTACCTTTACCTTGTAGCTTTTTGTACCATTCAAAGAGCTCATCATTGGAACCTACAGTGTCCAAGGCTAGGCAATGCAGAGTGGCTGATCAGGCTCAGCAAGCAATATGGTCCAGAGCCATATCTAGGCTTTATGAGGAAGTGAAATGTTTATGGGAGGCTGGGCATGGTAGCATGCATTTGTAATCCAATCACTGTGGAGGATGTGGTAGGAGAATTTTAAGTTTGGAGCCTACGTGGGCTACATGGTGAGTTCCCGGCCAAGTCTAGGCTACAGTAAGACACTGTCCATGCTCTTCCCAACAAAAGAAAAAAGAAGAAGAAGAAGAAGAAGCAGCCTATGGGAACACAGGCCAGGAGATGGACCTGGAAATGTAATCTATACAAGTCTATCCCACCTACAAATGTGAGATAGCCTTTCCCTCAGGGACAGAAATCCAGGGATAAGATGATAACTTCTCCTTGTTGTCTTGCTTAATGACTTCCTTACTTTAGTAAAGTTCGTAATGCCTACCAGTTACCTGTTTAGTACGTTTCTGTCCAGTTTTTTATTTTGGAATGGGGACATAAACCCTTAAACTCATAACGAAAACTGAGTTGATATATCTCTCTTAAGTTGTATTGGCTGTGGGAATGTTTTATAATGAGAACCAAAAATATTAAAGCCTTTACCCATCTCTAAAATTTGAATACAAGCCAGGTGTGGTTTTAATCCCAGAACTCACGGCTGAGGTTTGCCATGATTTAAAGGCCATCCTGGGCTGCAGAGTGAGTTTTAGGTCAGCCTGGACTAGAGTAAGACCCTGCTTCAGTGAATCTTTACCCCTCCAATATTTTTTTTTTTCCTAGGTAGGGTCTCACTCTAGCCCAGGCTGACCTGGAATTCACTATGTAGTCTCAGGGTGGCCTTGAACTCATAGTAGTCCTCCTACCTGTGTCTCCCAAGTGCTGTATTAAAGGCATATGTCACCACACCCGGCATCCATTTTTTAACACTTTAATCCTAAGGTTGGGGAGATGGCTTAGAGGTTAAAGACACTTTCTTGCAAAGCCTGCCAGCCCAAGTTGAGCTCCCCAGTGCCCATGTAAAGCCAGATGCACAAAGTGGTATATGCGTCTAAAGTTCATTTGCTGTGGCAAGAGGCCCTGACACTCCCTCTCAAATAAATAGAAACATTTTTAAAAAATTTATTATTTGAGTGAGAGAGAGGAAGATAGAATGGGCACGCTAGGGCCTCTAGCCACTGGAAACGGACTCCAGACACATGTGCTACCTTGTGCATATAGCTTACGTGGGTACTGGGGAATTGAATCTTGGTCCTTAGGCTTCACAGGCAAATGCCTTAACTGCTAAGCCCAATAAAAGCATTTTATTTTATTTTTATTTATTTGAGAGAGAGATACAGAAGAAGGCAAGTAGAGAAAGAGAAAGAGAGAGAATGGGCATGCCAGGGCCTCCAGCCACTGTAAATGAACTCCAGATGCATGTGCCCCCTTGTGCATCTGGCTTACATGGGTCATGGGGAGACGAACCTGGGTCCTTTGGCTTTGCAGGCAAGTGCCTTAACTGCTAAGCCATCTCTCCAGCCCAGTAAAAACATTTTTAAAAAAGAAATGATCCTAATCAATTACAGAGGAAACAGTCAAAATACCAATCTTCTGAAGAATTCTGATTGCTGTCTCATACACACAGCTTCTTAAATTTTATATTTTTAAATTTTTTTGTTTATTTTTATTTATTTATTTGAAAGCGACAGACACACACACAGAGAGAGAGAGAGAGAGAGAGAGAGGCAGATAGAGAGAGAGAGGGAATGGGCGCGCCAGGGCCTCCGGCCACTACATATGAACTCCAGACGTATGCGCCCCGTTGTGCATCTGGCTAATGTGGGTCCTGGAGAATCAAGCCTCAAACCAGAGTCCCTTAGGCTTCACAGGCAAGCACTTAACCACTAAGCCATCTCTCCAGCCCCAAATTTTATATTTTTAATTTTCTTGGAATGTTTGTGTCAGTGAATTGGGTTTGATTTGTAAGGGTCCAAGAATTGCTGAAGAAAGACCCCAGACTCAAATAGTATGTAAAAACAAAAAGTGTTTATTCTGCAGAATCAGCCAGCATGCAGGGGTCAACCATTCATACAAAATGGTGACCCCGAGAGGAGCACGCAGTCCCCTTTAAAGCACAAGTAGGGGAATTTTAGGCGGGTTAGGTAATGTTTTAAAATGATTGGCAAGGCAAACAGCAGTTACAATTGTACATTTCTGATTGGTTGGGGCAGAAGGCATGAAGGGTTGCGAAAGGGACATGTCTCTAGAAATTGACTCAGCCCCCAGAGCCCACCACCTTGGGCATGCCCTTTGTATTTTTTCCCAGAAATCTTGCCTGCCTCTCCGGGAAACTGAAATTTAGGCCTAGCTGTAAACTGGAGAAAATTTGATCCTCTCAGATTACTCAGGAAAAATTCTAAGTGTAATTGTATACATGTGGGGAATTTGAATAAGAATAGGCTTAAGGCTATGGCTTAGCAGTTAAGGCCCTTCTCTGTAAAGCCAAAGGACCTTGGTTCGATTCCCCAGCACCCACATAAAGCCAGATGCACAAGGTGTCACATGCATCTGGAGTTTGTTTGCAGTGGCTGGAGGCCCTGGTGCCCCATTTTCCTCTCTCAATCTCTACCTCTTTCTCTCTCAAAAATTAATTAAAAAAAAAAAAAAGAATAGGCTTAAGCTGGGTGTGGTGGTGCACACCTTTAATCCCAACACTCTGGAGGCAGAGGTAGGACGATCGCTTTGAGTTCGAGGCCACCCTGAGACTACATAGTGAATTCCAGGTCGGCCTGGGCTAGAGTGAGACCCTACCACGAAAAACCAAAAAGACCAAGAATAGGCTTAAGATTTGCTAAGGAAAGTGTCAGAATTTAGTCATCTTTTCTGTACTGAAAACTTTTTGGCGGGGGGTGGGGGCAATCCCAGCAGACTGGCTTTTTTTTTCTTTCTTTCTTTTTTTTTTTTTTTTTTTTGAGGTAGACTCTCACTGTAGCTCAGGCTGACCTGGAATTCACTCTGTTGTTTCAGGGTGGCCTCAAACTCACTGTCATCCTCCTACCTCTGCCTCCTGAGTGCTGGGATTAAAGGCGTGCGCCAAAACGCCCAGCTCCTCACTTTCTTCTTCTTCTTCTTCTTTTTTTTTTTTTTTTTTTTTTTTTGTGGTTTTTTTGAGGTAGGGTCTCACTCTGGTCCAGGCTGACCTGGAATTAACTATGTAGTCTCAGGGTGGTCTGAAACTCATGGTGATCCTCCTTCCTCTGCCTCCCGAGTGCTGGGATTAAAGGCATGCACCACCACGCCCGGCTCTCACTTTCTTATATCTAAACAATTAACAAAAACAAATTGCAAATTTCTAAAATGGAAACATTCCCTCCAGTGTTTATTTCAAATAAGTGTAGAAGAAATGTACATTAGACATAAGTCTTCCTCTCCCCCCCCCCCCCCCAACCCCAAGGCAAGATCTCACTCTAGCCCAGGTTGACCTGGAACTCACTCTGTAGCTCCAGGCTGTTCTTGAACTCAGGGTCATCCTCCTAACTCACCCTCCCAAGAACCGAGATCAAAGGCATACACCACCATGTTTGGCTTAGACAGTTTTTATACCACATAGATACAATAAACAAAGTAACTTTAAGAACATATAATAGTAAAATAATCAGGAACTAAAATGTTTTGAGTATATATTGCTCATTACTTTATTAGTATTTGTTCTTTTAAAGTATGTATTTATTTATTTAGACAGGGTCTCATTATGTGTAACCCTGGTTGGTCTGAAACTTGTTGTGTAGACCAGGTTGGCTTCAAACTTGGGGCATTCTTCTGCCACTGCCTCCTGAGTGCTGGGATTAATAGGTAGGCACGACCATGCCAAGACTTTTTTTGGTGGGGAGGTAGAGGTTCTGGTATTAAACCTAGGGTCTCAAGTGTAGTTAAGTATGCACTCTACTGAGATATACCTCCAGCCTAAAGATAAGTTAATTGTTCATATTATTTAATTATTCATTTATTTTTTGGTTTTTCAAGGTAGGGTCTCACTCTAGCTCAGGCTGACCTGGATAGTCTCAGGGTAGCCTTGAACTCATGGCGATCCTCCTACCTCTGAGACTGGCCTTTTTTTATGTGTGAGAGAGAATTGGTGCACAGGGCCTCAGCCACTGCAATGAAACTTCAGATGTGTGCACCCCTTTGTGTGCATGTGCAACCTTGCGCGCTTGCATCACTGTGCGTCTGGCTTATGTGGACCCTGGAAAGTCGAACATGAGTCCTTAGGCTTCGCAGGCAAACCAAACGCCTTACCCGCTAACCCATCTCTCCAGCCCTGAATATTCTTCTAAGTAAATGAATATTGTTTGCTTTCCTTGGGAAAATATGTATGGCATATTTCACTAATTTTAACCCAGCTATATCATCAAGGCATCTTGTTATGTTAAATGTAGCATGTTAGCTTCTGCCCCATTGCTGTGTATAGAAACCTAAAGCATAAAGAGAAGGGTTATAAACATGATAGGGTGAGCTCTGAAGGAACAGAACTATGGTACAGTGCACCCTTAAACTGTACAGTAGCTTCCAGTGCTCCAAATTTGGACCAGCTCCATGGGGGTCATTGGCTATAAACCTTTAAGCAAAATTTACCTGTCCCTTGGAAGAGCAAATAAATTGTAACTACAAGTTCAGATTTAAAGTCTCCATAATTTGAATAGCTCAAAAATATAAACTAAAAATTTTAAATCTGCCAGGTATAGTGGTACATGCCTTTAATCCCAGCACTCAGGAAGCAGAACTAGGAGGATCATTGAGTTCAAGGCCAGCCTGAGACTACATAAATTAATTTAAAAAAATTGAAATTGAAAATCCCTGGACAACAGTAAGGACAGGAAAGGCAAGTAAAGCAAACAGGAAGAGGTGTGTGTCCAATGAGACTGTGCTGAGGATGGAGATTACTGACCACATGCAGCTGTGAAGCACTTGGAATGTGCAGGCGTGGCTGAGGCATTGCGCTTTCAATCATATGTAAAAGAATGCACAAGTGGCTAGTGGCTGCTCTATGAGACAATTTTGAGATCATGATCTTGTATTCCAGCCCTCAGAGGCCTCTGTTTCCATAGAAAGCCTCAGGATGTATTAGAGCCGTGTTGGAATTTGTAATTCTGGCAGTTTGCATTCTTGAGCAGGCAGTGGAACAGTCCCTGCAGCTTAAGCCCCTTTGAAGCTGCCTGCACTCTCAGGTTTGATGGTTCCTCACAGGCCACTCACTCCCCTGTGCTGCCTAGCCTTTGGCTCTGAGAAGAACCTGTACAAACTGGCCCACTCCATATGCACTCCACAAGCCAATTCACGTGATATTTATTCCTTCCTCCCCAGGTTTGCTCTGCGTTTCATACGGCCTGACCCTCGCAGCCGGGTCACAGACCCTGTTGGGGACATTGTTTCATTTATGCACTCTTTTGAAGAGAAATATGGGAGGGCACACCCTGTCTTCTACCAGGGAACGTACAGCCAGGTCAGTGCCACAAACCAAATCACTGCCAACTTGCCAATATGATTCTGTCCTCAAAAGGGAGCTCAGCCCGGCCCTGCTCTTCTCATGTTGTTCTTAACTCATAGACTGAGCTTTTCATCTGCTCCAAGAAAGGAAAGAGAACGGAGAATCTTCTTATGTGGTCCATCCTTGATCTAATCCCAACCTTCTTTGGAGGTCTTTTTCTATACAACTGTCTCCTTGTGCCCTAGGTTCCAACCCTACCCTTCCCCAGACACTTCTGTGGCAGAGCCTTTGCTGTTGCCATTCCTCCCTGTGCCTGGAGTTCCTTCCTCTCTTGTGGCTGATGGGGACCTTGCCCATGTTTCAAGCATCTCATGTCACACCCCTCTGCTAACCATTCCTGTACCATATCCTTCCATCTAAAGTATTGCTCTTTCCTTCGTATTTCTATCACTTTGTTTTTAGATCTGTGTTGATTTCACATCCTCCTCTGTCAGACTGTACACACCTTTGAAGGCCAGGCCTGAATCTGTTTTCTTTCTTTCTTTCTTTCTTTTTTTTTTGGTTTGGTTTGGTTTTGGTTTTCTGAGGTAAGGTTTGACTCTAGCCCAGGCCTAAATCCATTTTGATCCCTTACAGAATTGAATAATGTATAGACCATAGGTTCAAGGTCGCTCATTTCATTCAACAAGCCACTGTCACTTTAGGGTGTTAGGCATATAGAGTTTGCCAGAGGGGGTAGGGCAGAATTAGCTTGTTGATATGTTAAAAGGTTCTGTTCTGGATCCTCCAGGATTCCTGAATTTTTTATCTGGAAGAAAGAAAAAGATAATAGCCTTGCTTCTGCTTTGTTTTTCTTATGTCTGCTTTTTCTTGGTCAGTCTTCTTGCTGGTTGCTGCCATCCCACTCAGCAAATATCCCATACCTACTATGTAGCATTAAGGCACTGAGCACTATGCTGCAGACAGCAGGGATTAGGAAGAGAAGCAACTCTCAGGTACCCTTCTCTCTTTGCTGTGATCTCGAGGGTTGACTATTATTGGCCATTCAGGAACCGTTAAAGTGTAAGGGATTCAGGTGTACACCCTGCGTAAGTATACAAAATATACAAGCTTACAAGAAGCTTGGGCACTTTCTTTTGTCTTAGAAGAATCTCCCCTTAGGGTGTCCTTGGGTGATGCCCTGGTTCTTCATCTGTGTTTGGTATTTAGCCTGGATCAAACTCATCTTTGCAGCATTTTTTGTATCGGCAATAATTTTGTAGCTGTAAAGTAGCTTTTCACGTGGTCAGATTCTCTTTTATCTTCCTGTACATCACGGGAGCAGCTGGCTTTGCTGTGACTTGTATGTGTCCATTTGTCTATGCTCATGTGCCTATTGCAGTTTACATCCTAACAACACTAAAACTTTTACTAGAACTTGTTGGCTTGGACTTTTTATAGGAAGAAAAATGCTGGGAGAAAGATAGAAGCACAGGAAGTAATTGGTTTCTTGTCCTCTTCCCTTCTGTCTTTTTATGTTCCTTATATAACTGTATCCATCTGGACCCTTTTCCCAAACACTAGCTCCAGGTCTTTGTAGTGAGAATGATCTCCTTTCTGTCTCAGGCACTTAACGATGCCAAGCGGGAGCTTCGCTTTCTTTTGGTTTATCTTCATGGGGACGACCACCAGGACTCGGATGAGTTTTGTCGGTAAGTGTATAAATCATTTTCTTTCCCTTTCCTGACCCTTTCTGCTAACAGCTTATACTTGGCAAGTTCTTATGCTGTTTTCATCCCATTCACAGCAATACGCTCTGTGCCCCTGATGTCATCTCACTCATAAACAGTAGGATGCTCTTCTGGGCGTGTTCTACAAACAAACCTGAGGGGTACAGGGGTAAGTTGTATTTCTTCTCACTCACTGAGATTGTCAGAATGTCTTTGGAAAAGTCTACAAAGCCATGCCATTCCTTAGATGAGTGTCATGTGGCAGACATAATGCTAGTTCTTGAGGTAGGGTCTCACTCTAGCCCAGGCTGACCTGGAACTCACTGTAGTCCTAGGGTGGTCTCAAACTCACAGTGATCCTCCTACCTCTGCCTCCCTAGTGCTGGGATTAAAGGCGTGCGCCACCATGCCTGGCTTGATGGCACACGTCTTTAATCCCAGCACTTGGGAGGCAGAGGTAGGAGGATCACTGTGAGTTTGAGGCTACCTTCCGACTACAGTGAACTCCAGGTCAGCTGGGGCTAGAATGAGATCCTCCCTGAAAAAGACAAAAAAAAAAAAAAAAAAAAAAAAAAGACGTGTGCCATCATTTACATTTGTTAGCAGTCCTGAGAGATAAAGGTTCTGTTGTTTCTACTCTGTGACTTAGGAACACTTCTGCCTGAGAGTTGAAGGACCTGGGATGATACTCCTAGCAAGTTTTGGAATAAGATCAGGTCTTACAGACTTTAAGGCCCATTTTTTTTCTAGCTAACCATTGTAGAGACTTTTATATAAGTTATCCCTGGCCAGAAGCTTGCCTTTGATCTTGAACTTTTCCTTCAGTTTATTGTCTCTCTCTCTCTCTCTCTCTTTGTCCTTCTTTTTGGTTTTTCGAGGTAGGGTCTTACTCTAGCTCAGGCTGACCTGGAATTCACTATGTAGTCTCAGGGTGGCCTTGAACTCCTGGCGATCCTCCTACCTCTGCCTCCCAAGTGCTGGATAAAGGCATGCAATACCATACCCAGCTGTTCTCTCTCTCTCTCTCTTTTTGGTTTTTCGAGGTAGGGTCTCACTCTGGTCCAGGCTGACCTGGAATTAACTATGTAGTCTCAGGGTGGCCTTGAACTCATGGCAATCCTCCTACCTCTGCCTCCCGAGTGCTGGGATTAAAGGCGTGCACCACCACACCTGGCTTCTCTCTCTCTCTCTCTCTTTTTAAAATATTTTATTTATATATTTGAGAGAGACAAAGAATGAAGGGGAGAGAGAGAGAGAGAATGGGCATGCTAGGGCCTCCAGCCACCACAAAAGAACTCCAGATGCATCCACCCCTTTGTGCATCTGGCTTACACGGGTCCTGGAGAATCAAACTGGGATCCTTTGGCTTTGCAGGCAAGTGCCTGAGCCACTAAGCCATTTCTCCAGCCCAGGAGCATTGTTTGAATACCTTGAATACTAATAAGGATTCAGAAAGTTCAGTTCATTCTGGCATAACTCTAATTGGAGGTACATATTTTTAGCAATCATCTGAAGATACACAGGTATACAGAAAAAAAAAACAGTCATTTTGAAGTTGTTTCTTCTCCTCAGCAACCTCAAGTGGAATAGGTGTTTTTCTTGCATCCTAGAATCTTAATCTTGGCTCCTAATTGTTTTCTAAAATCTGACAAGTTCTTACAGCCTGCATTTTGCCATTGTGACATGGCTTTTATAGGGCTGGGGACCAATATAACAAAGAATACTCTTTGTAGGTTATAAAACTTATTTGTTCATACCAGGAGAACATAAATGAGACTGCATTGTGGAAAGATTTTGAGTGTTGGCAGACCAACTTTCTGATCTCGTGGAGCAGAAAATGCTTTGTTAGGGGCAGGAAAAGAAAACATGGGCAAATGAAGTAAGAAAGGGTTAGGTGAGAGGAAGAAAAGAGAGATGATGATATGGTGGTGGGAATCAGTGCCAGTGGCCTCTGAATGAGAATTGTAGCCTTTCTGTCTTTGAGTTAGACCCCCATCACAACAGCAAGTTTCTTTGTAGATCCCTTGTTCCCCTTGAGTTAGACCTTTCACAACAGCAAGGTTCTTGGTAGATCCTGTTCCTTCCATTAGGTATACCTTTCCCAGCATGCAGCAACAACCACACCCCACCAGAAAAGCCTGTCCTAATTAAGCACCTAGTTTAGGAGCACAAACATGTACCAGTAAGAAACTAAGAGGGGAAAAAAGGTAAGCAAAGAAAAGATGACATTTTTTCTTTACCCATCAAGTTCTATGGTTGATTTGTTTCATCCCCAAGTCCTGCCCTTGATCTCTTGGCCCTTTCTGTCAGTCTCACAGGCTTTACGAGAGAATACCTACCCATTCCTGGCCATGATTATGCTGAAGGATCGGCGGATGACTGTGGTGGGACGACTAGAAGGTCTCATTCAACCCGATGACCTCATTAACCAGCTGACATTTATTATGGATGCAAACCAGACTTACCTGGTGTCAGAACGCCTAGAAAGGTACTTAGGGAGTTCCTTTCTGAGAAGGGACAAACTTGTGTTTGGAGGGCTGGCCTGGGACTCTATAAACTTCTTTCTCTGTCGTAGGCAACTTGAAGAATTTTGCTCCATGCTCAAATAAGTACTGTATCACTTAGAATAGCTGAACATCATAGAAAGAACTTAAGCATGAAAAATGTGGCCTCTTTATAACTCTCCCCCCATTAAATAAATTATGTAATTATTTAAAACTTGGAAAGCACAGAAAATAGCAAAGAAAAATAATTTTACATTTACATTTATTTGCAAGCAGAGAGACAGAGAAAAGAGAAACAGAGAATGGGCATGTCAGGGTCTCCAGCCACTGCAAATGAACTCCAGATACATGTGCCATTTTATGCATCTGGCTTTGCGTGGGTGTTGCAGAATTGAACCTGTGTCATAGGCATTGAAGGCATCATGCAGTACTGAGTCATTTCTCCAGGCCTAATTATTATTATTATTAATTTATTTACTTTGGAGGCATGGTTTCACTCTAGCCCAGGCTGACCTGGAATTCACTATGTCTCAGAGTGGCCTCAGACTCACAGTGATCTTCCTACCTTCGCCTCCCTAGTGCTGGGATTAAAGGTGTGTGACACCACGCCTGGCACCTGTTTGCTTTTAAGTTTATAGACACATACATTCCTGTGTAAACATTCTGAAGATAATAAGGAGAAAAAATGAAGTTAGGGCTGGAAAGATGGCTTAGTGGTTAAGTGTACTTCCTACACAAGTAGTATGAGGGCTTGAAGGAGACTGAACTACCAAATTCAAATCTCTAGATCCCACATAAACAGTTGGAAGTGGTCATGCGTACTAACCCCAATCCTGTAGGAGGGGCAGAGACCTGAGAATTTTGGAGCCCCTCATGCTTCAGAATTAGTATACAAAGAGACTCAGGCTCATAACAAGACCAAGTGGAAGGATAGTAGAGTGGAACACCCAACATTGCATTCCAGCCACCACAGGCAAGCAAGTAGGCAGCACAAGGGTACATACATGTGCATATACTACACATCACACTGTACATACATGGAAAAAAACACTGAAGTTAAATATCTCCTCCCATACTTACACTTAACACTAATCACTTCTGACATCAGCTTGAGGCAGGGCCTGGTCCCACTCTTAATTAGGCAGTTAATTCTGCAGCAGTAGACAACAGCTGGGTACCCGTCAGTTCAGTATAGTTCTGACACTGTCTACCTGGAGGGGCACCAGAAGTCCCCACATTTAAGACTCAATCCTCAAAATTACCACCTCCTCACTTTCAGATGCCAGTTGCAAAACCCAGAGTATTTTGCCTGTGCTTCTAGAACTATGAATCAGAACTCTCACGATTGCCACTTGGATTATAGAACTCAGGGAAGCGCTTAGTTTCAGCTGTCCAGAAGTTCTGCAAACTGTCCTTCTGGGTTCTCAGGGAGATGTCATTGCATGATTATAGCGTTAGCAACATGTTAGAAATGTGACTGGATAAAGGGATATGATTTAACGTAAGTAGGCTGGGCAGGGAAACCTAACAAGGCCTGTCTGTTCAGATTCCTATCCTGTCTGCACCTTTATTCTTCATGGGCCTGGGCGTGAATATGGGGGTCTGAAAAAGGAATAATAAATAAGGCAGTCTTATGAGTCCAAAGGAATGCCTACTGTCAGACAAGGGCAGGTGAGATTTTTGTTGTTGTTGTTGTTTTTGTTTTTTTGAGGTAGGGTCTCACTTTAGCTCAGGCTGACCTGTAATTCACTATGTAGTCTCAGGGTGTCCTTGAACTCACGGTGATCCTCCTACCTATCTCTGCCTCCTGAGTGCTGGGATTAAAGGCATGCGCCACCATACCCGGCTATGAGAGAATTTTTTTGAGGCTAAATTATGAGGTTTATTTTAGGGAAGAGTTAAGTGGTAAAGCAAAGCAGGAAAACACTCAAGCGAAAAGAAAGAAGAGGCTGAGTAAATCTCCCTCACTCACATAGGGAAAGGTTTCTGTCCAGGAAAGAAGAGACCTGTGTATGTGTTTGGGGCCCGTTTATATAAATAAGACATACAATTAGAATGAGTCTCATCACCAGGCTTAGTTGTATAGGGAAGGGACCTGATTGGTTGGTGGGCTCAAGACGAGACTTAGGAAGGTCCATCCACAAGGCTAAACCCACAAAATTGAGGAAGAAACAGGAAGTTATTGTTGAAGAGTTGTTACTTTCAAACCATCTTGGATGAAACTGGATCAGATATGCATTCTCTGGGCAGGCAAGGTGGCATCTGTGTTTCTGTGGGCCACTCCCTAGCTAGCAACCTTATGAGGAAAAAAGCTACCTTGCTCTTCTTAATCAGTATCTTTCCTCCTTCCTGAGAGGAAACTCTTAACTGCCAGGTTAGGCAAATGGGGTGATGACCACTCTAACATCTTCAAGATAAATAGGGTAGCAGAGTTCTCAAGGAGGGAGTTCATCTAAAGGCCCATGATAGAAAGGCTTTTGAAATTTTTTAAATTTAATTATTTATTTATTATTAGTGTGTGTGTGTGTGTGTGTGTATACATTATATATATATTTATATATTGTTGGTGGTGTTCTTTTGAGGTAGGGTCTCACTATAGTCCAGGTTGACCTGGAATTCACTATGTAGTCTCAGGGTGACCTCAAACACTCAGCTGGGTGCTGGGATTAAAGGTGTGAGCCACCACGCTGGGCTTGTAAACAATATCCCATGGTAATTCCTTCCTTCCCCCATCTTTCCTCTTTGAAACTCCACTCACCATCATATCCCCTCCCCTTCTCAATCATTCTCTCTCTCTCTTTTTTTTTTTTTTTTTGGTTTTTCGAGGCAGGGTTTCACTCTAGCTCAGGCTGACCTGGAATTTACTATGTAATCTCAGGGTGGCCTCGAACTCACGGCAGTCCTCCTACCTCTGTTTTCCTAGTGCTGGGATTAAAGGCGTGTGCCACCACACCCGGCTAGTCTCTCTTATTTTGATGTCATGATTTTTTCTTCGTATTATGATGGTCTTGTGTACATAGTGTCAGGCACTGTGAGGTCATGGATATCCAGGCCATTTTGTGTCTAGAGGAGCACGTTGTAAGGAGTCCTACCCTTCCTTTGGCTCTTATGTTCTTTCTGCCACCTCTTCCGCAATGGACCCTGAGCCATGGAAGGTGTGATTGAGATATTTCAGTGCTGAACACTTCTCTGACACTTCTTCTCAGGACCATGGTGCCTTCTGAGTCATCCCAAGGTCACTGGCATCTGAAAAGAGAAGGTTTTCTAACCAAAATGAGAGTAGCATTAATATATGGGTATGGACATTAAGATAAGTGCTTACTGGGCAGTTTGATGAGCATAGTATATTCTTTCAGCCAGACAACAGCAGACATTACACCCCTAGGGCTCATGACTACTCCTGTTTTAGGTTTTCAGTATCAGGATGTATTCCCTCCCATGGAGTGGGTCTCCAGTCCAATTAGAGGGCAGTTGGTTTCCACCATGACAGATGTGCCACTATTGCACCCATTTGGCTTGGCTAGCCAAACATAAGGCTTGCAGTGTCCACTGTTGGGTATCTGCTTTTGAAAATTTTTTTGTGAACCAGTCTGGTTCATCACCATCTGTGTACAGGGCCTTTTCTTTGGTCTGTTTCTTTTGAACCAGGAGTACCATTTATAAGCATTTATTTATTTATTTTATTTTTTGGGTTGTTTCAAGGTAGGGTCTCACTCTAGCCCAGGCTGACCTGAAATTCACTATGTAGTCTCAGAATAGCCTTGAACTCACGGCAATCCTCCTACTTGTGCCTCCTGAGTGCTGGGACTAAAGGCATGCACCACCACGCCTGGCTTAGCATTTATTTTTTTTTTATGAAAAATATTTTATTTGTTTGCAAGTAGAGAGAGATATACACACATACACATAATGGGTGCACCAGGGCCTCCAGCCATTGCAAATGCACTCTAGTTGCATGCCCCACTTTGTGCATCTGGTTTTACACAAGTAGTGGGGAATTGAACCTGGGTTGTTAGGCTTTACAGGAAAGCACCTTAACTGCTGGGCTATCTCTCCAACCCCAACATTTATTTTTCTTAAAAACTTTTAGGAGGCTGGAGAAATAGCTTAGTGGTTAAGGCACTTCCCTGTGAAGCCTAAGAACTCTTTGTTTGACTCTCTAGGTCCCACTTAAGCGCAACGTGACACAAGCATGCAAGGTCGCACATGCACACAAGATGGCACATGTGTCTGGAGTTCAATTACAGTGTCTGGAGGCCTTGGCACGCCAATTCGCTCTCACACTTTCTCCCACTGATGTAAAACAACAACAACAAAAAATTTAGGACTGGAAGCTGGGTGTGGTGGTGTATCCCTTTAATCCCAGCACTTGGAAGGCAGAGGTAGAAGGATTACCCTAAGTTCGAGACCACCCTGAGACTTAATTCCAGGTCAGCCTATGCTAGAGTGAAACCCTACCTCAAAAATACACAATAAAGCAAAACAAAAATTATTTTTTAGGGCTGGAGAGATAGCTTAGTGGCTAAGGTGTTTGCCTGCAAAACCTAACGGGTCCAGGTTCAATTCCCCATAACCCACGTAAGCCAGATGCACATGGTGGCGCATGTATCTGGCATTCATTTGCAGTGGCTAGAAGCCCTGGCATGCCCATTCTCTCCCTCCCCCCTCCTCTCTCTTAAAGAAGTAAATAAAAATTTTTAAAAATTATTTCAAGCCAGGCATGTGGCGCACACCTTTCTTTAATCCCAGCACTTGGGAGGCAGAGATAGGGGGATCACTGTGAGTCTTGAGGCCACCCTGAGACTACATATTGAAGTCCAGGTCAGCATGAGCTAGAGTGAGACCCTACCTTGAAAAAGCTAAAAAAAGCTAAAAAAAAAAATCATTATTTAAGAAAGAGAGAGTGGGCTGGAGAGATGGCTTAGCAGTTAAGGCACTTGCCTACAGAGCCAAAAGAATTAGGTTCGATTCCCCAGGACTCACATAAGGCAGATGCCCATGGTGGTGCATGTGTCTGGAGTTTGTCGCTGCTGGAGGTCCTGGCTCCCATTGTCTGTCTCTCTCTCTATCTGCCTCTTTCTTTCTGTGTATCTCAAATAGATATAAAATAAATCTTAAGAGAGCAAGAAAGAAAGTATAGGTGCTTCCGGGCCTCATGCCACTGCAAACAAAGTCTAGACACAAATGCCACCTTGTGCATCTAGCTTTATGTGGGTACTGGGGAATCAAGCCCTGGCCATCAGGCTTAGCAAGCAAGCACCTTTAACTAAGCAATTCCTCTAACGACCCTGGGGTAGCATTTATAAAAGATTAACAGTTAACGTTATGATCCTTATCAAGCCAGTACAAGAGGATCTTGTCCTGTTGGAAGGAGGCATAAGTCAGTGTAACAGATTAATATTGTAAGCCTTAAGCATATGACCAAAAGAAGTATTGATATTTAGAATCAAACAAGGTAGCCTGTTAGCTTAAATCATTGTTTATATATTTTTTAGTTATGCTCAGAATTTTTTTAAATATTTCATTTATTTGAGAGAAAGAGGCAGAGAATGAGTGAGAGAATGGGCATGCCAGGCCCTCCAACCACTGCAAACAAATTCCAAATGTGTGTGCCACCTTGTGCATCTGGCTTACATGGGTACTGGGGAATCAAACCTGGGTCCTTAGGCTTCACAGGCAAGTGCCTTAACTGCCAAACCATCTCTCTAGCCCAAAGAATATATTTTTTTTATTTACTTGAGAGAGCAAGAGAGAATGGGTGCACCAGGGCCTCCAGCTGCTGCAAATGAACCCAGATACATGTGCTACCTGTACATCTGGCTTATGTGGGTCTTGGGGGGATTGAACCTGGATCCTTTGGCTTTGCAGGCAAGCACCTTAACCAACAAGCCATCCCTCCAGCCCCAATTTTTTTTTTGTTGTTATTTTATTTTTATTTGAGAGAGAGAAAGAGGCAGAGAGAGAGAGAGAGAGAGAGAGAGAGAGAGAGAGAGAGAGAGACAGAAAATATATGAGCGTTCCAGGGCTTCCAGCCACTGCAAATGAATTCCAGTTGCAGGTGTCACCTTGTGCATCTGGTTTACATGGGTCCTGGGGAATTGAACCTGGATTCTTTGGCTTTGCAGGCAAGCACATTAACCAATAAGCCATCCTGCCAGCCCCAGAGAATATTTTTAATCTGCTCCAAAATAGAAAACCAAGGGAAGATTTAGAGTGTGTTTTATTCAACAATTAGAAGCAAAGTTCTCATTTCTATGGCTTGCCTTGGAGAGGTGTTAAGAGCTAGAAACTGTAGATAAAAGCATGTATAAAGCTAGGTATAGTGGCTTATGCCTATAATCCCAGCACTCAGAAGGCTGAGGTAACAAAATATCCTTACTGTGAGTTTATGGCCAGCCTGGACTACAGAGTTCCAAGTCAGCCTGAGCTAAAATGAGATCTTGCTCAAACAAAATAAGACATTTAGCTGGGTGTGGTGGCACATGCCTTTAATCCCAGCACTCGGGAGGCAGAGGTAGGAGGATCACTGTGAGTTCGAGACCACCCTGAGAATACAGGGTGAATTCCAGGTCAGCCTGGGCTAGAGTGAGACCCTACCTTGAAAACAAACAAACAAACAAACAAACAAAAGGACATTTATAGAGAGAGGCTTTATACATATATCATAATTTCACACATTTTTATTATTTTTATAATTTCTATATTTTTATAAAATTGAAATAGTTCTATTTCATAAGCTTTTTGCATGTTTACATGTAGCATATGGTTATTGTATTAATCTTCTTTTCATTATCTTACTTTGGTGTGTATGTAGTGTGTGTGTGCACATGCGTATATAAGTGTGGGGTCCAGAGAGTGTATCAGCTGTCTTCCTTTATTGACCTGCTTCTTTTTTTATTTTTTATTTTGGTTTTTCAAGGCAGGGTCTCACTTTAGTCCAGGCTGACCTAGAATTCACTGTGTAGTCTCAGGGTGTCCTCGAACTCCTGGTGATCCTTCTACCTCTGCCTCTCGAGTGCTGGGATTAAAAGCGTGTGCCACCACACTTGGCCTGACCTTCTTCTTGAGTCCATATATATATTTTTTGTTGTTTGTTTGTTTTTGGGTTTTGAGGTAGAGTTTCACTCTAGCCAAGGCTAACCTGAAATTCACTATTTAATCTGAGGGTGGCCTCAAACTCGGGGATCCTCCTACCTCTGCCTCCTGTGCTGGGATTAAAGGCATATGCCACCACGCTCAGATTTATTTATTTATTATTGACAACTTCCACCCACATAACCCAAATGCACCAAGTTGCACATGCATCTGTAGTTTGTTTGCAGTGGCTAGGGGTCCTCATGTGCCCATATTCCCCCCCCCCCCCTCTATCTGCCTCCTCTCTCTCTCAAATAAATAAATAAAAATATTTTTTAAAATAGTTACAAAGGGAGAGCTGGACATGGTGGCACATGCCTTTAATCCTATCACTCGGGAGGCTGTGAGTTTGAGGCCAGCCTGAGTCTACGTAGAATTCTGCGTCAGCCTGGCTAGAGCAAGCCCCTACCTCAAAAACAAAAGTTATAAAACAAGAGGAAAGCTTGCTATTTCTGTTTTTGCCAAAAATAAACTGAGGAAAGAATGACTCATTCATGCCAGGTGTGATGGTGCATGCCATGAGTTCAAGGCCACCCTGAGACTATATAGTGAATTCCAGGTCAGCCTGGGCTAGAGCAAAACCCTACCTCGAAAAACCAAAATAATAATAATAATAATAATAATAAATAATAAAGGCTCATTCCGATTCTGCCCATTTTCTGCTTTTATAATTCTGCCCCATATTTTCAATATAAAACAAAATGGATCTAGGGCCTATTCCTGAGTGGGTGAAACACTTGCATCAGCATGCAAAAAAAACCTTAGGATTGATCCCCAGCACCACATAAATCAAGTGAGGTGGTGTGTACCTTCTAACCCCAGCACTCAGGAGGATTAGAAATTCAAGGTCAAATTCAAATTCAAGACTCGCCTGGAATACATGAGACTCTTTCACAAAAAAAAAAAAAAAAAAAAAAAAAAAAACAGAAGCCAAGCATGATGGGCATATGTCTAATTTCAGCACCTCTGAGGCTAAAAATGATCTCAAGTTAGAGAGCAAGAGGAGAGGGAGAAGAGAGAGAATGCATGAGCTAGGGATGTGGTTCAGTGGTAGAGCACTTACCTCATAGGTGAGGCTCTGGGTTCCATCTCCAGCACCACGAAGGAGAGAGGGGAATGGGAAACAGCTGTGTCAATTGAGTGATTTTATTTTTATGCTTTTGATCTTTATCCAGAGAAGAAAGGAATCAGACTCAAGTGCTGAGACAGCAACAGGATGAGGCCTACCTGGCCTCTCTGAGAGCGGACCAGGAGAAGGAGAGGAAGAAACGCGAGGAACGAGAGCGCAAGCGGAGGAAGGAGGAGGAGGTGCAGCAGCAGAAGCTGGCCGAGGAGAGGCGGCGTCAGGTGATGTGCTGTGCGTGCCTCTACCGTGCTGCCTGAGACGAGACTGCATCTCCATCTTTGTTTATGTGTAAAAGGAAAAAGTTGCATTGGGATTATGGGTGACTTGAGTTTTCCTTACCATACTCATTCTTAGTACCAGTATAAGCCCATGGGTATTTCCTTCACCATCTTGTTTCACCACTTGCTCAGAGCCAGTCTGTTTTAGTCATTCCCATTTTCTTCAGGTACTTAAACACCTAAACAAAATTACAAAATTGGTGATACCTGTGACAAATAGGGTTGTCCCTTGTTTCTTGCCAAGAGGATTTTCGTACAGTAATTAGTCATCGATTTTTCTTCTCGGTGCACTGAAACCTAACTGGCCATTGTTTCCCTGTATGAGCCATAGCCTTGCCTTTTTTCTGTGTTTCTAAAGAACTTACAGGAGGAAAAGGAAGGAAGTTGGAACGCCTGCCTCCTGAGCCTTCCCCTGATGACCCTGAAAGTGTCAAGATCATTTTCAAATTACCTAATGACTCTCGAGTAGAGAGGCGATTCCACTTTTCACAGTCTCTAACGGTAAGTCAGCCTACGTGAGGTGATATTTGTAGGATCTGGCTATAGGTTTAAAAGGTTTTATAGATTCTTCTAGGACTTGTTAGTGTATCTGCTACTCTGATAATCAGAGAGGAAAACAGAGATGGTATGATGTTAGTGGATGCAGTGAACTACCGATGGTTACTTCAGCCCTGGCTGTCAGATCAAAGCAAGTGTGTGTGTGTCAGAGATTAACACAGAGATTGACATTGTTTGCTACCTTATTTTATTAGACAAGGTCTCTCTCTGAACCTAGAACTCACCAATTTGACACTAGCTAACCAGCAAACCTCAGGGAGCCTGCTGTCTCCCCCCTCACTAGCCTTTGGATTACAGGTGTACACTGCTCTGCCCAGATTTTACATAGGTGTTAAGAATGTGAACTCAGGGGCTGGAGGGATGGCTCAACAGTTAAGGCATTATCCTACAAAGCCAAAGGACCCAGGTTCAATTCCCCAGGACCCACATAAACCAGATGCACAAGGTGACGCTGCATCTGGAGTTTGTTTGCAGTGACTAGAGGCCCTGGCGTGCCTATTGTCTCTCTCTCTCTCTCTCTGCCTCTTCCTGTCTCTAATAAATGAATAAAAATAAATAAAATTTTAAAAATATATATTAAAAAAAAGAATGTGCCGGGCGTGGTGATGCATGCCTTTAATCCCAGTACTTGGGAGACAGAGGTAGGAGGATTGCTGTGAATTCGAGGCCACCCTGAGAGTACATAGTGAATTCCAGGTCAGCCTGGGCTAGAGTGAAACCCTACCTTGAAAAACAAAAAAACAGTGAACTTAGAGCTGAACCATCTCCTAAAACCTCAAAGTAGTTTTTATTTTTTATTTATTTATTTAATAAAAATATTTTATTGAATTTCAGGAACTTGGTACTTTTTAAAAATTCCAATTCTTTGCACATAGATAAGAGTAATTTTTAAAGTTTTCTTTCATCATGATGTTTGAGTTATGCTAAGAAGACATCTTAGGAGCTGGGTGTAGTGGCACACACCTTTAATCCCAGCATTTGGGAACAGAGGTAGGAGGATAGCTGTGAGTTCAAGGCCAGCCTGGAACTACAGAATTAGTTAGTTAGTTCCAGGTCATCCTGGGCTAGAGTGAGACCCTATCTCAAAAAAAAAAAAAAAAAAAAAAAAAAAAAAAAACAGACAAAAAGGAGACATAAGAAAGTCTTATAAGAGCCTTGTGTGTTTGAGGCTGAAAGACTTTTACATGTTCCATTCTGCCATTGACTTCAGAATCCCACCAAAAACTTATACTCTGCACAATCATTTCTATTTCCAGTGACCTAGAAGCACTGAATTACACTTTTCAAATGTAAGTCACATGTAGTTCAACACATGTGCACATAAGAGGCCTTACTGCCTGAGGCTTCCTTGTGTATCTTATAGCACTTGTTGCTGCTGTAGGGAGATAGTTAGAAGCCAAGACTGCTGAGTCTCATAGAATTAGGATCAGATTCTCACTCTTTTATAGTTGCTTGATGCATTTCCTTGGTCTGTTTACTTAGTCTCCAAGCCTTAGTTTCTTCATCTGTAAAACTGGTGTAATCAGTGTTCTGTAATGGGATTATTAAATTTTTACATAAGGCATTAAATATTATACCTGGCTCAAAGTAAACACTGAAACTTATTTATGGTGTTTGTAACAAAAAGTGCATTTCTGTGTATATCAGGAATTGCATGTTGCTTTTCTAAATTGACAGGTACAATAAATTCTGCAAGAAAAAGTTGGTGTTAGTGAACATTGCAGAGTCAGAAAATGCAGTTAATAGATAAAATATGAGAGGCATATAAAACCATGTACGGGCTAAATAAAAGTAACATGGATTTAAATTCTGGAATTGTAATCACTTAAAATACTTGGAGGGCTGGAGAGAAGGGGCAAGACCCAAAGGACCCAGCTTTGATTTACCCAGTATCCAGGTAAAGCCAGATGGAGTTTGTTTGCAGTGACTGGAGGTCTTGGTGTGCCCATTCTCTCTCTCTCTCTCTTTCTCTATCTGCCTCTCAAATAAATAAAATATTTTTTAAAGCCAAAATTATCCCTAGGAAAAGAGCTGATTTGGTCTTGGGCAGGTGGCTTAATAGTAAATGCAAGCATGAGGGCTTGAGGGAGTCTGAGACCACTACAGTTTGAATCTCCCGTTCCCGCTGGAGCTGTTAACCTCTGAGCCATCTCCCCAGCCCTCCTAATCATTCCTTAGACAATGCAATACAGCAGTAATTTATTTACATAGAATTGGTTTTTTTTTTGGGGGGGGGGGTTCAAGGTAGGGTCTCGTTCTAGCCCAGGGTGACCTGGAATTCACTATATAGTTTCAGGGTGGCCTTGAACTCACAGCACTCCTCCTGCCTCTGCCTCCTGAGTGCTGAGATTAAAGGTGTGCACCAGCACACCTGGCTACTTAGAATATATATTTTTTAACTTTTATTTATTTGAGAGAAAGAGGCAGATAGAGAATGGGTGCATCAGGGCTTCTAGCCACTGCAAACGAAATCCAGACACATGCGCCCCTTTGTGCGTCTTGCTTACGTGGGTCCTGGCAATTTAACTTGGGTCCTTTGGCTTTGCAGGCAAGTACCTTAACCACTAAGCCATCTCTCTCCAGTCCTACAAAGAATTTTATTCCCTTAATGTATGATAACTAATTTAAGCATCATTATATTCTTCTTCATCTTCTTCACATTGCTGGAACAAAACACCCAACTAGAAGCAGTTTATGGAAGGATTTATTTCCAGCTTACACTTTTGAGGGGAAGTTTCATCATGGCAGGAGTAGACAGCAGACTGTCTTCACAATCAGCAAGGAGGAAGTAAGGAAAGTGAGCTGATTGCAGCATGTGAGGCTGGGCTCTAACACCCCAAGTCTGCCCCCTAGTGACACTTCCTTCAGTAAGGCTTTCTGTCCTAAAAGCCCTATAAACCTCCCAAACAGTGCCACCACCTGGTGATCACGTATTCAAGCACATAAGACAATGAGTGACATTTTATATTCAAACCACCAAATATGAATTAAAGGATACAGGAGGATATGGACAAGTTATACTAAATACTGAATGGGGTACTATCCTGGAATAATCCTTCCATGAATATTGAAAAGATGACTATATATATTATTTTGGTGGTGATACATAAGTTAAATACCCTAATTTTGTCCTGGAGAGATGGTTTAATGGTTTAGAATACTTCTTAGGCAAGCATGAGGGCCTAAAGAAGCCTGAGAGACTGATGCTCAAGTTCAGTCATCAGGACCCACAGAAACAGCTTGGCATGGCCACACACACCCCTGCAATCCCAGTGTTGTAGGGGAGCAAAGATCCAAGAATTGCTGGAGCTCATAAAACAGTGGCAAGCTGCAGGATCAGGAAGAGACTCCAGCTCAGATCAGAAGGGTTGAAGGAGTGTACCTTACTACTGGCGAGCACACAGGCTCCACATGGGCATATACACAACGCACACCACATTACACACATTCAAAAACTTTTTTCCTTTTTTTTTTTTTTTTTTTTTGGTCCTTAGTTCAGACTGACCTGGAATTCACTATGTAGTCTGAAGGTGGCCTTGAACTCTCTGCAATCCTCCTACCTCTGCCTCCCGAATGTTGGGATTAAAGATGTGTGCCACCACACTTGGCTTTCTTTTTCCCCGAATTTTGAGACAGCTAAAATATTACAAAATAACATGTATTCTGGGATGATGGAACACCATGTTGGCCAGTCACAACTTGTTTCATGTGCTACACTTCCAGATTTT
Source organism: Dipus sagitta (assembly GCA_036346955.1). Classification (NCBI taxonomy): domain Eukaryota; kingdom Metazoa; phylum Chordata; class Mammalia; order Rodentia; family Dipodidae; genus Dipus; species Dipus sagitta. The sequence goes on along the minus strand of CM070777.1, from coordinate 40,670,447 downwards.
TTGTAACTTTTTGATTATTTCTAAGTATAAATTGTTTCGTTTTATATCAGGCATTTGGATCAGTTCATACAAGGACTAGCATTGGGCTTGTATAAATTCTATATATAGCTGGGTGTGGTGGCGCATGCCTTTAATCCCAGCACTCAGGAGACAGAGGTGGGAGGATCATCATGAGTTTGAGGCCAACCTGAGACTGTATATATATAGACATAGAGAAAAAGAAGCAGAGAGAGAGAGTGGCCTCCTGCCACTACAAAGGAACTCCAGACACTTGTGCCACATTGTGTATCTGGTTTAACGTGGGTGCTGAACTAGAACCAGGGCCTATCAGGCTTTGCAAGCAAGTGCCTTTACTGAGCCATCTTCCAGCCCATTAAAAAAAAAAAAAAACATTTATTTGCAAGCAGGGTGGCAGAAGAGAGAATGGGCACTCCAAGGCCTCTTGCCACACAAATGAACTCCAGATACATGAGCCATTTTGTGCATCTGGTTTTACATGGATACTAGGGGATCATATCTGGGCCATTTCTTTATTTGAAAGAGAGATAGATAGAATGGGTATACTGGGGCCTCTAACCACTGCAAACGAACTCCAGACACATGCACCAACTACTTTCTACATCTGGCTTTACATGGGTACTAGCGAATTGAACCTGGGTCTTTGACTTTGCAGGCAAGTGCCTTAACAGCTAAGCCATCTCTCCAGCTCCCCACAAATTCTTGAAAAGGGTTGCTGCACATATTTTCAAAGGGACCTAGAAACACCTAAAGTAGGAGAGTTGGGGTATATTTGACATCGTAGTTTTATGCATATCTCTTTTTCACTGCCATTCTTTTTCTGTGTGACTTCTGCAGGTAATCCATGACTTCTTATTCTCCTTGAAGGAAAGCCCTGAAAAGTTTCAGATTGAAGCCAATTTTCCAAGGCGGGTACTGCCCTGTGTCCCTTCAGAGGAATGGCCCAACCCCCCCACACTGCAGGAGGCAGGACTCAGCCACACAGAAGTTCTTTTTGTTCAGGACCTAACAGACGAATGACACTTTTTCTTCCTTTCCCCTCCTGCCCTAATCCCTAAAAGAAATGGAAAACAAAAACAGATAAAAAAAAAAAAGAGAGATAAATTCATATTATTATTATAATACAATATTTTTTTTAAAAGACTGCTGCATCCTAAGGAAGGATCAGAAACCATGCTGCCTGCAAGAGTCACAGCCTGTGTGTACGTGCGCGCAAGGTTAGCAGTGAACGTACCTGCTCGGCAAGCCCTCCTTTCCCACAGCCTCTATCACACACCCTCCAGCCAGCCGAGACTCTTCATCTCCAACCCGTCCACTGTCCCGAGTGGGAGATGGGACATTCCCACTACTTCATTTATTCTTGCTTTTGTACAAAATAAAAGTGAAAAACCTCCATCAACCAGCTACAGCAGCATCTCCTAAGGACTTACTTCTTCCACCTCTGGAGGAAGAGGAAGCAGAGAACAGAGATGTTCTCTGAACTGCCCACAGTTAAGAATAACTAATCGTTTTTCTTGCTTTGTAATGACCAAAGGAGTGAGGCTGATAATAGGTGTATTTTTTCCTTTATTTTATTTGATAAAGAACCAACGCCCTGGGCTCCTTGGCCCACACAGTGTAATAAAGGTGCCCCGGGCTAGTCTGTGCTTATTTCTGCCATTGCCCCTCTCATGTTCCTAAAGGGGTCATTCATTTTGGTCCAATTTTTGCTGTCTATTCTTGTCATCTATGAGCCCCACTTGGAATAGTGGGAAGACACATGTGTGTACAGGTTACACCCACATATTGGTGTGCAGTTATGCACACCCTCATCTCTTCCTTGAAATCTCCAGGCAGTGGTGAAGGGTCTGAACCAAAGGATAGCAGTTCTTCATTCCTCTTGTGATGCGTGCGTGCTGTTCTTCCAGCTTTCTGAATTCTGAATTGCCTTTGTAAGGGACTAGCAGGGTCCACCGGGGAGCTTGGCAAGGTCCACCTGCAGGTGCCCTGCCGGTCTCTGTGGAAGGGTGGTAGTGGTATTTTAAGGATAAGGTAAGATTCCCAATCTGTGTATGTTGTTGGAAGGCACTTTCTCACTTTTTTTTTGCCAGGGGCAGTTTTTTTGTCTTCCCTTTTTCTGTGCTTTTTTTTTTTTTTTGGTTTTGGTTTTGGTTTTGGTTTTGTTTTTGTTTTTGTTTTTTTTTTTTCTTTTTTGAGGTAGGATTTCACTCTAGTCCAGGCTGTCCTGGAATTCACTATGTAGTCTCAGGGTGGCCTTGAACTCACTGTGATCCTCCTACCTCTGCCTCCCAAGTGCTGGGATTGAAGGCGTGCACTACCGTGCCCGGCTCTCTATGCTTTTTGGTTTTTTAACTCAAATGTTTTATCTGAGGTTGAGTTTACAGTAATAGGTCACTTGAGTATTAGCAAATGCCAGTGTGCACTGACAAAATTCCAAAATATGGGCTTGTAACATGCAGCCCTCTGAAGTTAGTGTAGTTTATAGCGTGCTGTAAATGCGGGTCATTCATTCCAGTTAAAGCTTAACTTGCAAAATTTGTCACCTCCAAAAGTCTCTCTTACTTAGCTAAACCTAACAGCCCTCCTTTCAGTAGGAGTACTACACTTGCTCTTGGCAGCCCTGTCTTGTTGGAGGGGTACTGTTCCTGGAAGTCACTTGGGAAACTTGAGAATTTCCCAGTGGCCTTAGCACAGGGGTTGTCAGACAGCACCTCTAGGACAGCTCTGTATTTGCCTGCCTTCCATACTTCCACTTGGTTCCTGCTATTTGAAGTGTCATGTGTGAAACCACGCCTGACTTGTCATAAAATGTGTCTAGAGTGAACAAACACCAGGTCACCTGTTCTCCACTCAACCTTAGGTGAAGTCCACATCTCACTGACAACCATGCGGCCATATGTCTTTCCTTAGAGCCTCCCTCCCTGTTCTCAATTCACATTGCCCTGCCAGTACACAGAAGTGTTTCAGGACCTTCGTTAGGCTGGGTAATGGTCTCGCTCATATCTACTTGGGGAAGTTGTGACTTTTCCCCCTTCATAATCTCTGTAATGTGTGCTTGACACCTCTTGCCTTTGGTAACTGCAATGGATGTCAGATGTCCGAATGTTAAGACAAGGTCAGTACATCTTTTGGGGCCACATTGTCCATTTACTGGAGGCTTGAGAAGTACATGCCCCTCTCTAGTCTACTTTCCCCACCCCCCATTTTTTAGAGACAGGTTCTCTTGTCACCCACACTGGCCTCAAACCTGCTATGTGTCCAAGGCTGGCCTTGAACCAGTGATCCTCCTGCCTCCAACTCCCAAGTGCTAAGAGTACAGGCGTGCACCACAATGCCAGGCTTCCTGGTTTCTTGAAACCATTCTGCTTTGCTTAGCCCCTGTGCCTGTCTTCTTGACCCTATTGCTGCTGCCTGGGTGCCATTTCCCTCCCTCCTAGGTAAAACAGGCTACACATTAATCACTTAATGGCAGCACAATCTGCGTTACTCCCAAAGACCTCCATGAGCGTGATGGGACCTGACAAGGAAGAAGCAGCACTGGGGAGCAGTGACCCGCAGCATCTGCTCTGGTTTCCAGCTTGCCTTTGGAATGTTCCGGCTGCTGTTTCCATGGGGCACGTCATCCACTGTAAGAACACTCGCTCCAAGTTTTGTTCCATGCTCCCAAACTGAAGCTGTAGATTCAACTGAATAACGTGGGGAATGACCAAGCAAAGGTACCCAACTGGGTTCAGCTGGATTGTTACAGCTTCAGTGGGTCCCTTCTCACCTTCCGCTGCTGCAGAATTTCCTGCAGCAAATACTTCTCCTTGGTTGCCTCCATCATGAGGCTCAGAGAAGAGATGGCAGGAGGAGAATCTCTCTTTAAAAGCTTAAAACAATCCTAGAATCTTCAACTGAGCAGTTATTATGAAAATTGCTACTGGTGCCAAGGCCAAGGAAGGAATTTCAGGAGAGAACTGAGGAGTGATATCCCCAGAGTGCAGTCGGGAGTACTATCGCCTGGTGCTTGAACAAGGAGCTCCACCTTACAACTGTCTTTCTTCTTAGGACTTGTGAGGAATGCAGCAACGGAAAGTCCATCCACACAGGATGTAGTACCCCAACTTGTACTGCACCCTGAATAGTTTAACGTGATAGTTGCCTAAAGAAATCTAGTGTACTTCAAATTTTTTTCATAAAGGTTTACATTGTATTGTAGGTTAACATTAAACGTTTTATAACAAAACATTTGCAATCAGCTGTGGGTCTTTCTGTCTAGCAGAGGCATGGCAGATAATATTCTAGTGAAGGAAAGGGTGAAAGGCATTGGGACAGGAAACTTGGCATTGCCTTGCCAGGAATCAAGGGAGAATCAGAGAAGTGAATTAAAGTAGCTCTTGGTGTAGATACTGTGCCCCCGTGAGAAACAGCAGTTCAGCATGGCACAGTAGGAAGAGTAGCTGGTGGATGGAATTTTAGCTGTCATTTGTCAGCACTGCCACTTAAGGTGAGTTTCTTAGGGCCCTTGAAGCTACCATCTTCCTTTAGGAGATTTTGAAGAGTGAATCAAATAAGTGTACATGAACTATCTGATACAGCAACTATCCCCAACAGGAGTGGGTTTTGAAGTGGTGCTGTCTTGTGACTTAACAGTTTCTTTCCTACAGAGCAGAGCTGCGCCCTTGTACAGCCAGAGAAGAGTTGCTTCTGATCATCAGACTTGGGCCCCTGGAATTCTCTTCCCGGAGTAATTTTGATCCTGTTCACATTTAAGCCTCAGTCTTTCCGGTCCCTACTGTCTCTGTGCAAAGAACCTGTAGCCAGGTGTGGTGGTGCACACATTTAGTCAGCATTGGGAGGCTGTGGTGGAAGGATCAGCAAGTTTGAGATTAGCCTGGGGCTACAGAGTGAGTTTCAGGTCAGCCTAAGGGATGAGGGGGAAAAAAATTCCAAACTTGTGTAAATTACAAAGTTTTTTTTTTTTTTTTTTTTTTTTTTTTGCGGAGGGTGGGGGGGCTGCTAGTATTATGTGCCACCACACCCGGCCTTTTTTTTTAATGTGTGGTTTTTCAAGGCAGGGTCTCACTCCCTAGCCCAGGCTGACCTGGGATTCACTTTGTAGTCTCAGTCAGGATTAAAGGCGTGTGCCACCACGTCCGGCTCTGGATTAAGTATTCTTGTCACCCTCATTCTGCTCTGGAGGGTCTAGCTTTGTAGTGGACATGTTAAGTATAAACTAAGAGCATTTCTGCCCAGTTTATGTCTGCAAGAAGTGTTTGTTCATTTGAGGACAGAAGCCACTAAAAATGAACATTTTAAAATTGTAAACATATAAAAATTTGGGGGGCTGGAGAGATGGCTTAGTGGTTAAGCGCTTGCCTGTGAAGCCTAAGGACCCCGGCTCGAGGCTCGATTCCCCAGGGCCCATGTAAGGCAGATGCACAAGGTGGCGCTTGCATCTGGAGTTCATTTGCAGTGGCTGGAGGCCCTGGCGTGCCCATTCTCATTCTCTCTCTTTCTCTGATTCTTTCTCTGTCTGTGTGTGGCTCTCAAATAAATAAATAAAATTAAAAAAATTTTGCATTTAACCAGGCATGGTGGTACATGCCTTTAATCCCAGCACTTGGGAGGCAGAGGTAGGAGGATCACCATGCGTTCAAGGCCAGCCTGGGACTATAGAATACGTTTGCTGGGCTAGGGTAAGACCCTACCACAAAAAAAAACTAAAGTTTTTAGCGATTAGCAAAGTCATGTGCAATTCAGATTATGATACCAGACATAAGTGGTTTTAAGTCCTGGCTGTGACCTCAGCAGCTATAAAATGAGCCGACCAGCATTCTAGTAAAGATGGAACGAGTGCAGGCACTCAGTAGGTACTTAGTAAACAATGCCTCTTAATCTTGTTTTCAGAAAATTCTGGGTTACCCTGGATGGGCTGGGATTTGGATTAGGGGTAAAGCTCTTGCCTAGTGCATGAAGCCCCGAGTTCTATCCTCAGACTACAAAACAAGAAAGCTACACACAGCTATGAAGCTCTGCAGCGGGACAGGGTAGAGCGTAGGCTTTGCTTTGCTTCGTGGCAGGTAGTGCCCAGTGCTTCCTGACATCTCGCAAGTGTTGCCATTGGAACTTCTAGTGCACTTTTACCCCTGATGGGACATCAAAGCCTAGAGTCCCTCAGGCCTATGAGGAGCTCAGTTTCCACTCCTGTTGAGCATCTCATAGCCATAGTATCTCCCATGTGTCCCTCTTGGTAACTCAAAATGATGTCCCACAACTCCCAGGTTTCATCTCACGTTGAAACTTGGTTTTTCCCTTGAAGATAACTCTCAATAGAGCCATGGAGGCCAAGGCAGAATTGCAAATTTGAAGCCAGTCTGGGCTACACAGAACGTGTCTCAACAACAAAAAGCCCTGTAATAAGCCACTCTTTCCCTGCGAATCTGATCAGCAGGATCTACATTTTTTTGTCACCACCTGTGTGGTCCTGAAGCCTGTGCCGAAGCACCTGCCATCCGCTGGGCCTTTCACGCGCTCTGCCGCTGACCACTGTACCCACGTGACAGCTGACTGGCCTCCCCACCTGCGGATCCACTTCACATACGGGCATCCTTTGGATTCTGCTCTGTGTCTAACAAGTTGTGTGGTGGAAGAGGGTTGTGGAGTCGAATCTGGACTTGCAAGTGTTCTGCGGCTTGCTAAGTATGAACTAGGGCAAGCTCCTGACCTCGAATTGTTTTTCTAAGAACAGTAACAACGTGTTTCCTCTTACGAAGTGCGACAGTAGTCTGTGCATGCCAAGCTGAGGTACTGTTTAAGTGACCCAGTGTATGAATGGCCTGGCATTGGGTTGATGCTGCCCAGTAAATACACCTGTCCCGTCAGGGAGCGCTGCCCTGGGAACTGCTCCCCCACAAGACTTCATGGCCAGCCTTTTTCTCCAGTTCCCTACCTTCTTGGCTTTATTCCCCTCTCTACCACAGCCAGTTAACTCACTGCAAACTGAGCAGTCCTGGAAGTTGGGCCTAACTCTAGGTGACTTCCCATGCTTTTCTACAGCAAGGCAGCCCACCTGAGTCCTCTAAATTCTAACCCATTATCACAGCAGCCTGCTTCCTGAGCAGAATGGAGCTCTTGTCACGGGACTTGTCATCATCCCTTTTCGCCTCAACAAGCTTTGTAGTGTCACCTGTTCCCTCTTTCCCTTCTGTCTTGAGTGTTGTACCTCCCTCCCCCCAGGTAGGGTTTCACTGTAGTCCAGGCTGACCTGGAATTCACTATGTAACCTCAGGGTGGCGCCGATCCTCCTACCTCTGCCTTCCAAGTGCTGGGATTAAAGGCGTGCACAACCATTTATTTACTTATTTATTTTTTATTTATTTATTTATAGGTAGGGTCTTGCTTTATTTAGCCCCAGACTTACCTGGAATTCACTATGTAGTCTCATGGCGATCATCCTACTTCTGCTTCCTGACTGCTGGTTTTAATGGCATATGCCACCACCCCTGGCTTGTCTTGAGTGTTTTTAAAACGAGATATACTTCACACAGTTACCTGTACTGAGGTGCTCCATGCAGAAGCTAACTGTACACATACCAATGTTAAGGTGCAGAATGCTTCCCACCACCCAGAAAGTTCGAGTGTCTTTGCAATGAGCTTCTTAAGAGCTTCGCCATGGTGGAGGTGGAGGGCTTTTGGTTGGTTGGTGTTTTTGGTGCTGGGGATTGAATTTGAGCCTTTGTACATGCTAGCTATATCACCAGCCCTCACCGTAGTTTTTAAAAATATATTTTATTTATTTGGGACAGAGAAAAACGAGAGAGAGAATGGGCACATCAGGGCCTCCAGCCACTGCAAATGAACTCCAGATGCATGCGCCCTCTTGTGCATCTGGCTTATGTGGGTCCTGGAGAATTGAACCGGGATCCTTTGGCTTTGCAGGCAAACGCCTTAATGGCTAAGCCATCTCTCCAACCTGTCACCATAGTTTTGTCTGTTTTTTACCTTTTTATTAGTATTAACATTTTGTATGGATATATCATGTGTTGGTACCTTCTTTTTCCTTGTCCCTGCCCCCATTCCATTGGGGACCCTCCTCAGTGGGGTTATAGGTATTCTCCATGGGAGTGTGGTTTATGCATTGTGGGAACAGCAGTTTTTTTTTTGGGGGGGGGAGTTTTGTCTGTTCTTAACAGCACTGTGTGTGGGGGTGAGAGAGAGAGATTTTATAAACTTCCTTAATACTGTTTCTCCCCCACTCCATGGTAGGAAAATTTAGGAAGTGCAAACAATAAGTCAGGTGAGGGGCTGGAGAGATGGTTTAGCGGTTAAGGTGATTTTCTGCAAAGTCAAAGGACCCATGTTTGATTCCCCAGGACCCACATGAGCCAGATGCACAAAGTGGTGCATGTGTGTGGAGTTTGTTTACAGTGGCTGGAGGCCCTGGCATGCCCATTCTCCCTCTCTCTCTTTCTCTCTGCCTGTCTCTCTTTCTCTCAAATAAATAAAAAAATTAAAAAAAAGACAAGATTGCACATGCCTGTAATCCCAGCACTCAGGAAGCAGAGGCAGGAGGATCATTGCAAATTTAAGGCTATCCTGGTCTACCTAATGAGTTCCAGGCCAGCTAGAACTACATAGAGCAAGACAAAAACAAAAGCAGGGGCTGGGGAGATGGCTCAGCAGTTAAAGGTGCTTGCTTACAAAGCCTGCTGGTCTGGGTTCAGTTCTCCAGCACCTACATAAAGCAGGATGCAGTAAGTGGGTTGCATCTAGTATTTGTAGCAGCAGGAGACCCTAGTATGTCCATACACGTGTGCACATGTACACAAACGCACACTCAAGTGCTGCTGGGAAGATAGCTCAGTGGATAAAGCACCTGAGATTGGATGCCCAGCACCCATGTGAAGCCAGGTGGGTGTGGTAGGCCACTTTACTGTAATCCCAGACCTCTGGGCTCTTCAGCGAGACAGGATACCTGAGAGGCAAGCTGGCTAGCTTGACTGGCTGAATTGGTGAGCCCCAGGTTCAAGTGAGAGGCCCTGCCTCCTTAAGTAAGGTGGAGAACAACTGGAAGATACCTCCACATATGTGGACAGGCACACACGAATGCACACTACACGCACATTTAAAAAACGTGCACAGAGCCGGGTGTGGTGGCGCACGCCTTTAATCCCAGCACTCGGGAGGCAGAGGTAGGAGGATCGCCGTGAGTGCAAGGCCACCCTGAGAATACAGAATGAATTCCAGGGCTGGAGAGATGGCTTAGCGGTTAAGCGCTTGCCTGTGAAGCCTAAGGACCCCGGTTTGATGCTCGATTCCCCAGGACCCACGTCAGCCAGATGCACAAGGGGGCGCACATGTCTGGAGTTCGTTTTCAGTGGCTGCAGGCCCTAGCGTGCCCATTCTCTCTCTGTCTCTCTCTCTCTCAAATAAATAAATAAAAACAAAAACAAAAACAAAAAAACAGAATGAATTCCAGGTCAGCCTGGGACAGAGTGAAACCCTACCTCAAAAACAAACCAAAAAAAAACGTGCAAAGACCTGAGCATGATGACCATTCACCTGTAATCCCAGCACTAAAGAGACGAAAGCTGGAGAATCTTGATTTTGTTTTTGTTTTTCAAGGTAGGGTTTTGCTCTAGCTCAGGCTAACCTGAAAATTACTATGCAATCTCAGGGTGGCCTTGAACTCATGGCAATCCTCCAACCTGCCTCCCAAGTGCTGGAATTAAAGGTGGCATGCACCACCCTATCTGGCTGTTCTCCCCCCCACCCCCACCTCGCTGTAGCCCAGGCTGATCAGGAATTCATTACGTAATTTTAGGGTGGCTTCACACTCCTACCTCTGCCTCCCAAGTGCTGGGACTAAAGGTGTGCACCACCACAAAGAATGTATGGGTGTTCCAGAGCCTCTTAACACTGAATGAACTACAGAAGCATGCGCCAATTTGTGTGTCTGGCTTTCTGTGGGTACTGGGAATTGAATCCAGCCCGTCAGGCTTTGTAAGATTTTAACCACTGAGCCATGTCTCCAGCCCAAGATCCTGATATTGAAGTTAGTCTCTAATACATAGAAAGACCCTGTCTCAGAGCTGGGCGTGGTGGCACACGGCTTTAATTGCAGAGATAGGAGGATCACCGTGAGTTCAAGGCCACCAGGAGACTATATAGTGAGTTCCATGTCAGTCTGGGCTAGAGCAAGACCCTACCTCAAACAAATAAACAAAAACTGTCTCAAATAACTTCAGGGGCTGGAGAGATTGCTCAGTGGTTAAGCCACTTGCCTGCAAAGGCTGAAGATCTGGGTTTGATTCCCCAGTAACCACATGAAGCCAAATGCACAAGTTGGTGCATGTGTCTCGTTTGTTTGCAGGGGCTAGAGGCTCTGGTGTGTGCTCATTCTTTATCTTCCTCTTCCAATCTCTCAAATAAGGGGCTGGAGAGATGACTTAGCAGCTAAGGTGCTTGCAAATGCTAATGACCTGCATTCGATTCCCCAGTGGCCATGTAAAGCAAGATGCACAAGGTGGTGCATGCATCTGAAATTCATTTGCAGTGGCTGGAGATCCTGGTGTGCCCATTCTCTCTGTTCCTCTTCTCTCTAGCTCTCTCTGCTTGCAAATAAATAAATAAAAAGATTTAAAAGTAAATAAACTATTTAAAATAATAATTTTACATTGCCCAGAGATGTCCATTGTTAATATCCTGATGTGTATCTTCCTGGACTTCTCATTGGAAAAAATATTTTTAGGGGCTCGGGAGATGGTTCAGCACTTAATACTATTTGCTATGAGGGCCTGAGACCATCTGATTTGATTCCTCAGCACCCATTTAAACAGCTGGGCATGGCCATAAACATCTCTAACCCCAGTCCCAGGTAGGGGTGAGGTTTGCTGTCTGGAAAAGAAAAAAAAAAAAAAGGGAAAAAGTCAGTTCTGGATTAGTGAGAGGCTGGTCTCAAGAAAACAGGTAGATGAGAAAAAGACAATGGAAATCCCCTTCTGGCCTCCACTTATATGCGTACAAGGCATGTGTACACACACATCATCTCATCCACCACACCAAACACGTTTCACATACACCACACGTACTCAACACACACTTCACATCACACAGCACACATACTCCACACGTCATATACCACATACTCTACACATTTCACATACATCACACATACTCTACACACACATCATACACCACACACACCATATTCTACACACACACATCACCTCATATACCACACATACTCTATACACACACACCACATCATATACCACACATACTCAACACTTACATCATATATCACACATACATAATTAACCACATACACTCTACATACGCCACATGTACATATCATACACCACACATACTCCACACACATAGCATACACTACACACTTCACATACTCTATACACACATCATACACCAAACACATTTCACATACACCACACATACTCTACACACACGTCACATCACATCATATACCACATACTCTACACAGTCATACACTACGCATTCTACATACATCGCATACACTACACATGTGCACACAGTGGTAGAGTGCTTAGGTATTATGCACCAGGTCTTGGTTTCTATTCCAAGGTCATCAGGCTTTATAAGCAAGCGCCTTTAACCACTGAGCCATCTCTCTAGCCTGGCTTCTGTTTTAAAAAAAATTATTTGAGTGAGAAAGAGGCAGATAGAGAATGGGTGCACCAGGGCCTCCAGCCACTGCAAACGAAGTTCAGACGCTTGTGCCACCAGGCGCATCTGGCTTACATGGTACTGGGGAATCAAACTTGGATCCTTAGGCATTGCAGGCAAGCACCTTAACTGCTAAGCCATCTCTCCAGCCCTCTTTTGTTGTTGTTGTTAATTTGCGTGTTTGTGTGTGTGTGTGTGCTTGCACGTGCCCCTGCCAGGGTCTGCTGCCATGCCGCTACAAACAGAAAGCCAGGTGCCTGCACTATTCCTTGTGTCCAGCTTTATGTGGGTGACTAGGAACCGCTGAGCCATCTTCCCAGGCCTTTGTTGACTTCTTATAAGATCTTTCTTAATGCAACTGCTCCCCAGCTGGTATGGATACTGAGTTTAAGTGTCCTCTGGCCTCTGTTCCCACCAGCCTGAGATGAGAGTAAGGAACTAACACTTTGTCCTGGGGCCGTTGAAGGCCTAAGCAAGGGAGACATCAGTTTTGGATTGAGATGGGCTGTTCTGACTGATCCTGGGACGCACCATACACTCTCCTGAGACAACATGGTAGGCTGCTTTTAATTCCTCTGACTGCCAGTGAGGCAAGTGCCTGGACCACTTTACTCTTCTCTGAATCCCACTTATAAGACTCTGGTTCAACTCTGGGTTCATTTTAACCCAGGTACCAGCAATGAGAGCAGTTATCAATTTTATCTGGCATGATATAACAATGAAGACACACTGTGCGTACTTGGGAGTTCTCTTACACAGCTGTTAGTTTTGGTGCCTATATCAAAGTTTCTTAGTTCCAAGCAACAGACAGGAGCCCTGTTGCCTACTTTTTTATTTTTTTATTATTTTTTTGGTTTTCCGAGGTAGGGTCTCACTCTAGCTCAGACTGACCTGGAATTCACTATGGAGTCTCAGGGTGGCCTTAAACTCACGGTGATCCTCCTACCTTTGCCTCCCGAGTGCTGGGATTAAAGGCGTGCGCCACCACGCTCGGCTTGTTGCCTACTTTTTTAAAAGGTGGCACCTGTGTCTGGAGTTCGTTTGCAGTGGGTGGAGGCCCTGATGCACCCATCCTATCTGCCTCTTCCTCTCTCTCAAGTAAATAATAAAATATTTGTTAAAAAAAAATATTTGAAGCTGGGCATGGTGGCACATGCCTTTATTCCCAGCACTCGGGAGGCAGAGGTAGGAGGATTGCTGTGAGTTCGAGGTTGCCCTGAGAGTCCATAGTGAATTCCAGGTTAGCCTGGGCCAGAGTGAAACCCTACCTCGAAAAACAAAACAAAAAAAAAATTGATCTGGGTGCTCACATTTAATCCCAACACTTGGGAGGCAGAGGCAGGAGGATCTCTGTGAGTTTGAGGACAGCCTGGGACGACAGGTCAGCCTGGGCTAGCGTGAAACCCTACCTCTAAAGAATCCCCCCCAAACAAAAAGTGTGCAGGGGGCACACTTTTTCTTTCACCACTACAAAGGAATGCCACATGCATGAGTGTTTCCTTTGCCTTATGTGGGTGCTGGAAAACTGAAGCTTGGCCAGCAGGCTTTGCAAACAAGCATCTTTAATCACCACAGAACCACCTCCCCAGGCTAGTCTCTGATTTCCTTCAGGGCCCTTGTGAGAATCACTTATTTGTGTGAAATGCCTACCTCTGCTCTGGGAATATGGACTTTTGGCAGCGGAACTTTGGGCATGGGATGATTTAGGGCAGAAGCCCTCAGCCAGTCCTCTCTCTCTCTCTCTCTCTCTGTGTACACACATGCATCATGCACATGGATGTGGAGGCCAGAGGAAGATCTGTTATCACTCTTCTACTTTTCCTGAGACAGACTCTCACTGAACTTAGATCTCCCCATTTTTATGATTAGATTGGCTAATCATGGAACCCCATAGATACTGTCTCCACCCTAGTGCTGGGGTTACAAGTATGTGTGGCCATTCCTGGCTTTTCATGTGGGCAATTTTCTTAGACCTCCAGGGCTGTGGGAACTCAATTTCTCCCACTGATAAAACCCAACACTCGGAAGGCAGAGGTAGGAAGATTGCTGAGAGTTCAAGGCCACCCTGAGAATACAGAGTGAATTCCAGGTCAGCCTGAGCTAGAGCGAGACCCTACCTTGAAAAACAAAAACAAAACAAACAATATATATATATATACATATATATACATATATATGTATATATATATACATATAATATACATAAAATATATAATAAAATAAAAAAATATGGGAACTTTTAAAGATGGACTGAATGCATTGCATTTTACATTACGGATCAGTTTATGGGACCAGGGGCGGAATGTGGTGATTTGATTCAGGTGTCCGCCATAAACTTAGGTGTTCTTCAGAATACTAGCTGATGGAGATTTGGGAATTAATGCCTCTTGGAGGCAGTGTATTGTTAGGGGTGGGCTTATGGGTATTACAGCCAGTGTCCCCTTGCCAGCGTTTGGCACACTCTCCTGTTCCTGTTGACCACCTAATGCAGGCCAGGAGGTCATGTCCACCCTCTGGTTCATGCCATCATTTTCCCCTGCCATTGTGGAGCTTCCCCTCAAGTCTGTAAGCCAAAATAAACCTTTTTTTCCACAAGCTGCTCTTGGTCGGGTGATTTCTGCCAGCAATGCGAACCTGACTGCAACACCCAGCCTCTGCTCTGCCATGATGAAACTTCTCCTCGAGACTGTAAGCTAAGTAAACCTTTTCCTTCCATTAGCTGCTTCTGATCGGGGGTCTTGTCCCAGTGACAAGAGGGTAACTTCAACACTGGACTACATGAGACCTTGTCTCAAAAAGCAAAAAAAAAAAAAAAAAAAAAAAAATTAAGTCAGGACCACTAAGAGTTAGTTGTCTCATAACCAGTTAGGCGGATCCATGTAACTTACCAACACAACCCTATTCCACACAGGAGGAAGATGGCCCAGTCATCTGAGTCAGCTTAGCAGACTAAACCCAACTCCAGAGCGAGGAACCATCTCTTCCACTCCCCTCCTCATCCCTGTCTCTTCCCCAACCCCAGTCCAATGTCATTCCCCTCCCTCTGCTTCTCAGCAAAGGCAGCTCAGGCAATTCTCGGTATACATCATACATTTATTAGTGAATATCCCTCTGAAATCAGCAACAATATTAAAAAAAATAATGATTGCACTACTTGGTCAAGCAGAACTAGCAACTTTCATTTTAAAAAAAGTACAAATCTGTTAAAAATTTCAATCAGTATACACATATATAATACAACATACTAGTTATTTTAGATGCTACAAACCAATGTGAATCCAATGGAATGGAAAAAACCACACATTTAAGCTTTAAGAACCATTTTTTCTATATATATTAGCATTTTCTCAAATACATACATGGGAAAAATGAGGTAACTGTAAAATGTGCAAGGAACAGGGCCCCCCAAATTACATGTATTTATATATATATATGCAATTATATATATATGTATATATATATATAAAACCTTTCTAACACAGAACATAGGCGCTGGGCCCAGCCAGTGCTGGGGGAAGGTGCCCACTGTCATGCCTAGGCCAGAAGTTGGTAAATCAAATCGTAAACAAGGCCAAGCCCCCACCACAGGAAATCATTGGTAACATGGCATCTATAGCAAGGTCGGCAAATCACAAACATCCTAAATAATTGTTTCATACAACTTTTTTTTTTTAATGATTTTTTTTTTAAAGTGTGTATTCCCTCCAGCAGCTGCTTGCTGGAATCGCTGTTGCAGCTGACACTATCCATGAGCCATTTCCGCCTGCCCCAGAAACTGTAAGGGTTTGAAAACCTTTTGTTGGGGTGGGGAGGGACAAGGGTCGGAGAAGGTGGTTCTCTGTAAAACACGTGGGTTTTCAACACTGCTATAAATGTAGAAATGTCACCTGGAGTTACACACAGTAAGACTTTGGGTTCTCTTGGGTGGGAGCAGGCCAACGGCCCCTTGGCAGGCTGGGGGAGGAGGCAGGAAGCCAGGGCTGCTGCAGGAGAACGAGGGTGGTGGAGCACCCCTGAGGCAGCAGGCGCCAAGGGCTGCCTGCTAGGATGTGCCGGCCCCACACGCAGTTCGTTCACTTAGGGCAGCAACCCCAGCTGGGGGTAGGAAAGGAAAGGGACCCAAAGGAGGGTGAAGAACACAGCCAGACCCTACAGGGGCCTCCTCCAGACCTTGGAGGGCAAGGATCAGGATGGAAGAGGCCCCCTGGAGGTGGAGAGGTCCACACCCTCCCTGATCCCTGTCCCACTGGGATTCCTTGGAGGAGACTCACCCAGACAGGTGGGAGATGGGCCCTGGCTGGAGAGGAAGAAATGCCCTGAAAAGCGTGCGGTCCCAGTAGGCTCTAGGGACATGTGCAGTACAGTGCATGGCAGTTATCAGCTGAGCACAGACCCCCCATGACCTCCAGCCGCCTAGCGCAGTTCCAGCCACATGTGCGGCACAACCTGACCCTTCTCTGCCCCCGGGGCATTCGGTCTTGGTTGGTCCCTATACCCCTACCCTGCCCCACTAAACCAGAAAAAAAACTCTTAAATATCCACACCCCCATATTCTACACACAATTTTGGGCCAAATGAATAAACAAAAACTGCTGTTCCTCACATTCATGCAAACGACAGAGGGGGAGAGATCGAGCATGGGTCTGACCTGGTCACTGGTGGAGGGGCAGTCACCAGGAACACAGGGACGCACTCTGGCCAGCATGGCTCAGGCCTCCGCAGGGTACATATTCCCAGTTTGGGGCCTGGGTCCCATTTGCTGAAGGGGCCTAGTGGGTGCCCTCCAGCCTAGGGGTGGGTCTAGAATGTTGTGCCTAGGGTAAGGATCCTCAGGTAGCCTCACCCACCCTGCACAGTGGCCAGGAGGAGCTGGCTGTCTAAGTCTGTCTGGGGCCAAGCAGAAGGACCCAGCCCTGGGACTTAGGAAAAGCCTCCCGCCACACTTGCCCACATACCTGGCAATGCTATCTGGGCAGTGGGCATACTGCAAGAGACCAAATGATTCAGGGTGGCAACTCCTTTGCCCATCCTGAGGTCAAGGATCACACCAGCCACCACACTGGGGGGAGGGGGGACCAGACCCCTGGCTCCCAGGGCTAACATGATGAAGGACCCAAGGGCAAACAGGAAGGAGACTGAGTCAGGGACACCCAGGCAGCTTCGCGGCAGGCAGGCAGGCAGACTGACTAGGGAAGGAGTCTTTGGAGCTTGGCAAATGCAGGGGCTTATTGCAGGGGCTTCTTATGGTCTGACCCTGGCACCAGCTCTGGAATTGCAGGTAGAAATGAGGAGACAGGCCTGGGCCATTCCCTCCCTGTCCTCTCCCCCGAGTTTCCAGAGCTTTAGACAGGGTTCTCGTGGGCAGCTGCAGGGCCTCACTCAGCCTCCCTGGGCACCTCGGAGGCATCGGCCCGGCATATGGGACAGGTCCGGTTAGCCTGGGGGAAGAGCCACAGATCAGGCTTCATGCTCACCTGCCCCACCCCACCTACTTCTTTTCAACTGCCTGGCTGAAACTCTCCAGATCTGCCTGGCCCCGCCCACCAGATGCACAGCTGGGGAGCAGGCTTAGGGGTCTTACCTTCAACCACTTGTCAACACACTTGGCGTGGAACTCATGGTTGCAGGGAAGGACTCGGAGCAGCTGCCGCACCTCAAAGTCACTGAAGCAGACCACACACCTGGAATGGGGCACAAAGCCACTCCCACTGATGGCTGAGTACCATCTCCCCCAGGAGGTCTCAGTACAGCCTAGTTGTTCAGGGGGAGGAGGAACGGGCATGGCACTTACAGCGTCTGTTCAGACTGATGGCTGTCAGGGTTAAAGCGGTATGACGGGAGTTGCTCTATGTCTGCTTTGGTGAGGCCTCGGGGCTTGGCATCTCCCAGCCGCTCAGCCAGGTTCAGGAGGGCCTAGAGTCAGGCAGAAGAGGTTACGTGGTGCCCAGGGCTGGAGGTCTCCCAACCTTACCTCCCCTCCCAGCAGAGCACCATGAGACCTCATAGTTCTCCATCTCCACGTCGTCCACATCCAGATCCAGGCTGATGGTGGGTCCCATTGTTGTTGGTGACATTGGCAGCATTGAGCTAGAGGGCAGGGATAGGAAGGAGCAAGGTCAGTAGGTACAGGTTGTAGAGTATACCCCTCACTTCTTCCATGGAGACGAAGTACAGAGCTCTACACAGTTCAAATGGAGGACTGTGCTGTTTGTTTCTAGATGCTATAGGAGGGCAGGGAAACCCTGAGCTCTGTGTGGGGGCTGGTGGGGTACCAGATGGTTTTGAGGGGCTTGGGGCTCCTGGGGCTTGTTTGGCTTAAGCACTGAAGCCTCAAAACAGGGCATAATGGCTCTGGGGCAGATATGCCGATACTTACAGGAAGTAGGGTAGAAAGCTGGGGTAATATGAAGGCGGGGGTGGTGGTGGGGGTGGTGGGGGCAGCGGCTGTTGCAGGCGGTATCTCTGTGTGCTCAGTCTTCGTGGCATCATGTGGGAATACGGCTGTGAGAGGGGGGCAGGTGCAGGTCAGCCCACAGGCCTGCCTCCTGGTGGCCCTAAAGGCTAACAGGGGCAGGGGCAGCACTCACCACACCAAAGGACAGCTCCTGGTGCAGCGGCTCATGGGGCAGGTAGTGCAGGGGCACAGACGGGGACAAGGCTGGGCCAGCTGCAGAGGTGGAATAAGTGAAGCTGCCCAGAGGGTGCTGGTCTCCCCGCAGGTCCATATCATTGTCAAGCCGCTGCAGGGGCTGCAAGAAGTAGGGTGGGTCAGCCAGTCACTCGGAGGGAAGTCCCACCTCTGCCCCTGTGCTCCTCACCTAGCAAAACATGCCTCCCCTCGACTCACCATACGTGGGTGCTGGGTCTGCAGGGATACAAATTGTCCAAGAGGAGCCATGTGGGCAGGCTGGGGTGGTGGGGCCGGCGGTGGAGGGTGCAGGATGTAGTGGTCACTGGATATGAGGTGGGGGTAGGTGTGATAGGGCACTGGGAGCTGCTGCATGGTACATGCCTGGATCAGCTGCTGAGAGAGGGGGCAGAGGGTACTGAACAATGTTCTTCTGGGCCAGGGCGCACTATGCATGCCCCATCCCTGCCCTCAGCCACCCAGGCAGGACGCCACACCCTTGAGACCCACAGCGTCCACTGTAGTGCCTCTGCCAATGTGTGAGGCAGGCACTAGGGCGTAGGAAGGTCTCTGACCCCGGGTGTGTAAAGAGCATGCCTACTAGAGCAGCATCAGGGGAGAACTCACTCACCGGGGGTGGGAGGCAGCAGAGGGGGTAGTGCTGCCCGCTGAACATCACGGAGCATGCTGGGAGCTGCTGGGCACTGCAGCCAGGGATGTGTTGGCCTGTAGGCAAGGGGAAGCCTTGGGTGGTCACCGTGGTGACTGTGTAGGACAAAGGGACGGGTCCCTGGTGCACCTGTGAGTGGAGAGAGTGCCAGAACTGTAGGACCATGAGGGCTACTCACAGAGAAAAAGTCCTGCCAGGCTCAACTCCTGTCTCTTCTCCAGCGGGGCGCTTCACATGTGTATAGACCTGACTGTGCAATGTCCCGGGCGCTCAGGGAGGATGCTCCCCTGTTCTGGGCTTCACTCTGCCTACCTATGAGACCAGCTAACAGTGTTCACGCCCCTCTACATGCAATGAACAAAGCAAAGGACAACCAGGGCTTTGCTGACTCAGCCTCTCAGGCTG
The DNA here is from genome assembly GCA_036346955.1 of Dipus sagitta. NCBI lineage: Eukaryota > Metazoa > Chordata > Mammalia > Rodentia > Dipodidae > Dipus > Dipus sagitta. The sequence continues at coordinate 40,651,038 of CM070777.1, read as the reverse complement.
GCTTGACAGAGGGTGGGTGGCCGCAGAGGAGTGGGGAGTTTTTCTGCCTACCTGCTCGTGGAGATCAACCATGAACGGGCTCTGCTGGGTGGCTGGGTGCAGCATTCGGGGGCTCCTGCCGGCAGGAGCTGAGGCTCGGTGCTCCTCTACAAGGAGGTGTGATGGTCGGGGCAGTGGCTGCTGGGAGGGTAAGTGCTCATCCTGGGTAGGCGGGCCAAGGCTGCACCACAGAGAGGAAGCCCCAGTAGAACTGAGGGGGGTGCCACTCATTCACAGAGCAGGGAGAGAAGCCAGGCTCATGCCCCACACTGGGGAAGCAAGATAGCTCAGGGCCCTGGGCCTTACCCCTCAGACCCTATACCCCAACCATACTATGCTGGCTGCCCAAGCACCGATACTGACAGACTCCTTCATACCTTCCCCAGAGCTGCCCTGGAGTGATGCTGAGTCCTGTAGATAACTGCCACTGACCCACGGGGACAGAGGGTGGCCACTTAGTCACTGCCAGAGCCCATGGTCTCATCAGGGGGTGGAGGGGCTGTGCCGGGGCTCACAACCCTGGAAGGCAAGCAAAGAAACCAATCCATAGTGAAATCTAGTTGCTTATGCAAGTAGGAGTCCGAGAGACTGATGAAACCTGGGCCATCAGTGATGATCATGCTCCTGGGCTCCCCACACAACCCAGGCTAGACTTTCCTCTAGGTCCTAGCCTCCAGTCCAATGTCGACAGGCCGGCAACAGGCTCAATTGCAGCTTCCTGCTCTATGAAATGGGACCAAGTCCCCTCAGAATGTGGTGAGCTCAGAGGCCAGACCACCATGCTTCCAGATCAGCTGGCTCTAGTGAGGCTTTGCTGTCCTGGTATGAGGATGGGATGAGACCCTCCTCGGCTTCACACCAGGGTCTACATCTTAGCCTCTAGGCAGCTAAGGCTGGGGGAGAGGGGGGAGACACAATGACTCCCAAGTTCTCTCCCTTCCATATGGCTGGCTGAGAAGGAATTCCAAAGAGGCCTAAGACTCAGCTAGATACTCCTACTGCCAGGTAAGATGTGCTAACCTGCTTCAGGCCTTCGGGGACTTTTAGTCCAGAGTAAGACGGTTTCCATTTTTTCCTGTACTCTTTCCCATGGTGCCTATCCAGGGGTGACTTCATCTATTAACTAAGGTAAGTTTTTAGCCCATTTTACAGAGGCAGAAAAGCTGAGGCTCACACAGATTTATTTGCCTCCCCAGGCTCCACATTAAGGAAGCTGGAAACTACAGGTCTGTCCCTGCACCCTCTGAGGACAGAGAAGGTCACTTCAAAGGTTCACAGGAGTGAGGAAGGAAGCCGGACACTCTTTGCTGGCTGGGCCTGGCATGTGGCCAGGTCCTTGCTCTGGGACCCCAACAGAGTCCCCAAAGTGGGAGGTGGGGCCTACTGAAAAAGAAAAAAGGAGCCTAAGAAAGGGAGAAGAAAATGAGTCAGTGCAGTCTCCTCTTGGAGGATCAGTGTGGGTAATCCAGGCAGGGAAGCAGGAGGTTGAACTCCAGGCTTAAGGGTTGGGACAGGACCCTGGCAAGGGAATGCTCTGGAACCTATCAGGCCCTACGCTACTGAAGGGTGAAGCACACTGGGCCAGCCCTGTGCTGTGGCTGCCACTCTTCTCAGCTAAGAAACCTTCCTATGTACCCTTGATGCCCAGTTTGAAATGCTGCCGCCTGTTGAGAAGGACAAAGGAACTGTCAGCTCAACACACAGGCCATGAACAGAACCTTCTCCAAACCCCCACAGGAGAACCTTTTCCACCTTACAGGATAGCCGCAGGCCAAGACCACACGAAGTGTAGCAGCTGCAATTCACATTTCTGCTAACTCCCAGGCTCAGGCACTCAGCAGAAGGTGGTGGGCCAGGTCCCAGTGACCACCTGGCATGATAAATGCACTGAAGAGAGCCCAGCATCCAGATGTGTCAGGGCACATAGCCTGGCAGTGGTAACATTAGTCTTAGTGGTTAAAAACTGGGAGATTCAGGCCGGGTATGGTGGCGCACGCCTTTAATCCCAGCACTGGGGAGGCAGAGGTAGGAGGATTGCCATGAGTTCGAGGCCACCTTGAGACTCCATAGTGAATTCCAGGTCAGCCTGGGCTAGAGTGAGACCCTACCTCAAAAAACCAGAAAAAAAGAAAACAAAACTGGGAGACTCGCTGGGCGTTGTGACGTATGCCTTTAATCCCAGCACTCAGGAGGCAGAGGTAGGAGGATCACCATGAGTTCGAGGCCAACCTGAGACTACATAGTGAATTCCAGGTCAGCCTGAGCTACAGTGAAACCCTACCTTGAAAAACAAAAACAAAAACAAAAGCACAAAGAAACACAAACCTGTCCCCCCAACCTGACCTCTGGTGGGAAGTAAAGATCTAGTGGCCTTATTTCAAATTGTTCTCACTTGGAACATGACCTTGTCTCCAAGACACCCTAGTCATCTTCTGCCTAGCCACCACAAGTGGCTTTGGGACCCTGGCCAAGGCCAAGTGATTATCTTGACATATACAGGCCCCTGCCCCCCAGTTCTTGCTACCGAGCCAGGGAGAATTGAAAGGAAGTCCTCAGTAACCAAAATAAGATGGCTAGCCCATCCCAGACCTCTGGGTCAGAATCTCTGTGTTTTTTTTTTCAAATTCCCCAGCAGTTTCTACAATATAGCATGCTTGGAACTTCTGAGACCCTGGGGGTCCACAGTTCTACCCTCTAGTAGCCACAACACAACCTGCAATATTTCCATGTGCCAACACGGCGAGCCCTCACAGCAACCTTTGGGGTAAGGACACTGAGGCTCAGAGAGAGGGGAGCCCCAAGGCCACGACACAGCCCCACCATGAAGCCTCCGTGGTTAGTCGATGGCTTCAACTGCCCATCTTGAGCCAAACAATTTTGGGGTTGGCCTGTGCAATCTGCTCTATGGCCAGAGGCTACAATGTTACCAAGTTCCCAAAGAAGGGAAGCAAAGGAGCCAGGAAACCAGCAGACAGACTCAAAAAAGACTCTAGTTGTGAGTGATATAGTGCCATGACAGGATCACCCTCATATAACACCTAATTTGGGATTGGAGAGATGGCTCAGCAGTTAAGGCGCTTGCCTGCAAAGCCTAACAACCCAGGTTTTATTCCCCAGTACCCACGTAAAGCCAGATGCACAAGGTGGCACATGCATCTGTAGTTCGTTTGCAGTGGCTAGAGGCCCTGGTGTGTCCATTCTCTTTCTGCTTGCAAATAAACACCTAACTTCCTCCAACTTCAGGCTCTTGGGCACACAGCTTCCCCTCTGCACCTCAGCTTCCTCATCTGTAGAATGGTAATAATCCAGGACATCAAGGGCTATTCAAAAGGCAACAGAGGGAATGGAGGGATGGTTCAGCCTGCAAAGCCTAACCACCCAGGTCGATTCCCCAGTACCCACATAAAGCCAGATACACAAAGTGCCACATACACCTAGAGTTTGTTTGCAGTGGGTAGAGGCCCTGGCCCACCCATTCTCTCTCTCTGCTTGCAAATAAACAATCTGTTAAGCCGGGCATGGTGGAGCACGCCTTTAATCCCAGCACTCGGGAGGCAGAGGTAGGAGGATCGCCGTGAATTCAAGGCCACCCTGAGTGAATTCCAGATCAGCCTGGGCTAGAGTGAGACCCTACCTCGAAAAACTAAAAAAAAAAAAAAAAAAAAATCTGTTAAAACAAAAGGCAACAGAGCAGTTTGTACAGTTGAAAATCAGCTGTGATGTACATGGTTATCAGAAAATGAGATAGCTGACCTGTACCCCCAATGGAAGTAGAAAAGGGGTACCACTTCACATACTGAAGAAGGCAACAGAAATATGCAGCCCTAGTGAGTACCCCAGTTCAGAAGGCAAAAGGGACACACCCACTTCAGCTAACAAATCTGAGGCCCAGAGAAATTAAGTTTCTCTAAGGCCGCCGGGGAACAGAATTGGTCCGGGCGGCCCCCTAAACCCAGACTCTCCCCCTAACCTCCAGCTCTCTCTCTGCTGTCAGTGGAAAGGACCACTGAATCTCAACACTCTCCCCAAGCCAGAAAGGATGCGGGAGATAGGCAAGTGGGGCTGAGTTGGAGCTAGCAAACGCTCAAGGTCAACCAGCTATACTGTGCTCTTCCACACACCTCCTGCACTGTGCTCACAAGGAGGTGTGTGTAAACGGTCTTTAGAATACGAGAATCCAAAACCCACCCAGCCTACTCCCAAGCGCCTACTCTGACCCTGACCCAGAGAGCCCCTTCACTGTTATTTGGGCCTGGGGTCTGTTTTCAACAAGAGGCATTCCCTTTTGCAGACAAGCAAAGTCAAATCCCAGGAGCATGAGCAGACTCATTTTTCCCCCTACCTACTGGCCCCACCTTCCCACACTCCAAGTTCGGGGAGGCAGTTGAAGGTAGGACCACCGTACCGAGGGTGAGGAAGCTTTGGCCAGCTCCCTGGGTGACCTTGTTAAAATAAATCGTTTCATTGCTATAAGCCTTAGTTGCAACAAATGTAACCTCCCCAGAGTACCCCTAAAAACCCAAAAAGAACAAACAAGAAACCAAATGTTCATATTAACAGGGAAGGAAAACCAGAAACCCAGGGCAGCTTTCTACCCAAAGCAGATGCAGGTAGTCCGGCCCCAGGAACCTTCCCGTCCTTGGGGAGGGGGCTGAGGCTCGCACACCTGTCCCGAGAGGGCCTCCGTCGTTCCCCTCTAAGTCCTTTGTGTCGTGCTCGGAGGAGCTCTGGGGGGGAAGGAGGCCGGAGCACTGTGACTTTAAGAGCCGAGGCTCCCGGACCATGTGCTCGGCGTGAGACAAAAGCAACAACAAAGGAAGTGGCGGCTGCAGGGGGAGGGGGCAGCTCCTTCCTCTCCAACCGCAGCGCTCAGCCTCCGGAGGGGCGGCTGGGCCCGGCCTCGGGAGCCGCGGGGGTCTTCATCCCGGGGGTCCCGCTGCCCTCAGTCTGGGTCGTCCTTGACTAACGCCCACGAAGCCAGCAGGATTACGGCCCCCATTCCCAGAGAACAGGAACAGTAGTTTACGGGGTGCGGGAATCAAGTTAGGGGCCCTGGCCCGACTCACCTTCGGCCGCCCGGCCACTCGTAGACTCCTTTGTTTGTGATCTAGGATGGCTGAAATGGCCAGGGGGTGCCGGCTTCACTCTTAAAAAGAGTCCCCACCCTGCGGAACAATGTGCTCCTCTCCCCACCCCCTGGTTCGGGGGTAGCCGGCTTCCGGGGCCCTCTTTGTTGTCCGCCCGACCGCGTCCGCCTCGCGAGGCCGACGAGTAGTCGATCTCTCTCGGCCCAGGACCTAGGGGAACTGGAGGCGGCGCAGGACGCGGCTGGGTGGCGGAGCTGCCGGCGGCTGGCCCTTTAAGAAGTGTCCGCGGCGGCAGCGGAATGTAACAAACCCATTTGATTCACAACATTCAAAGCGGCGGGGTCGCGCACCAGGCGGGAGGGGGGCCGGCGGGGGCGCGCCGGAGGCTCGGGCAAACAGTAGCAGGCTGCCGGCGGGCCAATCGGCGGCGGCCCCGCCCCGCGACGGAGGCCCCGCCCCACAGCGGCCCGAGAGCCAATCACGCCTTGCAGCCAAGCACGTGACCATAGGATCGCCATCTTTTTAAAAAACCTACTCGCCCCCACCTCAGCACTTACAAGTCACCGCAAAGGCAAGGGGCGGGGCCACAGGCCTGACACGAAGACCCCCTGGCCCCGTGGTCGAGACCGTCGTGCGGCCACCTCGAACCCGCTGTACGGACTCGCTCACCACGCGCGCCTCCCGGGCCGCGTCCCTGCGGGAGAAGTGGTCGCCCCAGGACTGCTGCAGCCGACTTACCGGGCCATGGTTACCTTCTCGGGGACGGGGCGCCGCCTGGAACTCTCAAGTGCAGTGGGGCTACCTCGGGCGGGCTACGGGGCCGCAGCTTCAGCCAGCCGGGCTGCTTCCCGGGCCGGTAAGCTGCCCGGAGATGACATCACTTCCAAGAGCTGCAGGACCTCGATGACATCATAACCCCCGCCCAGCTCCTTGTTTATACTACGCTACACGGCCCCTTTAAAAAGCTGGGACGGCCCAGGTTGGTCAAGAGACCAATGACTGGTGACCCACATCCACGAGCCAATGTCTCCGGGGCGATGGTATTGGTCCGGCCTCGCTGGCGTCACACAAACATTTCACCGCCCTGCCCCCAGCGTGGCCCGGGAAAGGAGTGTGGGCTGAAGTGCGGAGGCCCGGTCCGTGATCCGCGGATCCTGGGAACAGCCTGTGGTCTCCACGTCCCTATTTTAGCTCTCTAAAACCCAACTCCAGAAGCAGCACCACTCTGTGTCTAGCTTTAAGGGGTTGCTGGGGAACTGAACCCTGGCCGCAAGACCTCGCTTGCAAGCGCCTTTAACCGCGCAGCCACCTCCCCAGCCCTGTATTTTAGTTCTCTAGCCCTTCCCAGGCTAGGGGATTGTGACAGCCAGTCCCTTTTACGGTACAGCTGGGAATAGTAGGATTGGAACCCAAGCAGAAACAGAGCCATGTTCTCTTTAGAATGCCTCCCGGGGCAAACATACAAAGCGGTTTCACCTCTCCATCCAATATAAAAATAGAAAAAAAAATCAGCAATACCCTGAACATCCCAGAGCTGCAGCACGTCTAGTAAGGATGGGGGAGTGTAATAACGGGCATAGCTGTCATATCTGCCATGGGGCTACCTACCACCAGGCCCAAACAGAGCACCAGTGCAAGATGGTTTTTGCTGTCAAACACGTACGGTGGTGACAGGATGGGGGCTTATTTCTTGGATGTATTTTGTATCTCAAACAAAAAATTGAAACCAAGATACTGAACAAGATGTCAACAGTATTATCAATTTTAATTAGTTATACACCACATCTGCATACAGGAAACTAACAGTTGTCTTCCAGGAGGGCTGCATCAGAAGAACAGGGTTTGTTGTGTGTGCGCCTGTGTTGGGGTGCATGTAGAGACTGGAGGTTGACATTGTCTCTTCCTTAGTCTCGCTTGCCCCAGGAATCCTACCTCTGCCTCCTTCGAGCTGAGATTAGAGGCACTGAGTCCTGGGGGGTCTGAATTCCAAACTTACAGTTGCTTTATCCACTAAGTCATCTCCCCAGATCCCAGGACATGTTTTAAAATGTAATTATATTATATTTTATTTTATGTTTTGAGACAGAATCTCAGTCTAGGCTAGTCTCAAATTTGTTATGTAGCTGAGACTGGCCTTGAACTCCTCTTAATCCTCCTGTCTCCACTTCCCAAGTGCTAGGATTACAAACATGCATCCTTATGGTGGCTTACATTTTATTTTACTTTAGGATTTTTTTTTTTTTTCAAGGTAGGGTCTCACTCTAGCTCTGAGTGCTGGGATTAAAGGCATGTGCCACCACGCCCAGCTAGGTTTTTTCAAGGTAGGGTCTCACTCTAGCACAAGCTGACCTGACAGTCACTCTGTAGTCCCAGGTTGGCCTCAAACTCAGAAATCCTCCCACTTCGGCCTCCCGAGTGCTGGGACTTAAGGCATGTGCCACCCGCCTGGCCTTACATTTTATTTTGATACCATATATTTGCTTAAAAAAAATTACACAGGCTGGAGAGATGGCTTAGCGGTTAAGGCATATGTCTGCAAAGCCTAAGGATCCAGGTTTGATTCTCCAGGTCCCACATAAGCCAGATGCACATGGTGGCACCTGTGTGGAGTTTGTATGCAGTGGCCGGAAGCCCTGGTGTGCCCTTTCTCACTCTATCTTTCTCTCAGTCTCAAATAAAAATAAATCTTTAAATTAAAAAAAAGTAAAAAAAAATTACACACAGGGGCTGGAGAGATGGCTCAGTGGGTACAGCACTCATAGTTCAAGCTTGGTCCCCAGACCCCACATATAAAGAGGGGAAACATGGTAGGCTTCTATTATCCCAGCATGACAGAGATGGGAGGTGGAAAAGGAGAATGTCCTGGAAGGTGGAGGGGGGCGGCGAGGGCAGCAACTAACACAGAGTGAGATTCAGAGAGAAACTATACCTCCAAGGACCTACCCAAAAAATTGTCCTTTGACCTCCATACATACGCCATGGCATGCATACATACACACATACACACAAAATCCTACACAATACAATCTGTTGAAAACTATTATGACATAATATGTGTGTGTGTGTATTTTTTTTTTCAGGTAGGGTCTCACTCTAGCCCAGGCTGACCAGGAATTCATTCTGTATTCTCAGGGTGGCCTTGAACTCACAGTGATCCTCCTACCTCTGCCTCCCGAGTGCTGGGATTAAAGGTGTGTGCCACCACGCCCAGCCAGTCTATTTTCTTTTCAAGGTATGGTCTCACTCTAGCCCAGGCTGGCCTGGAATTCACTATAGTAGTATCAGGCTGGCCTCAGAATCACAGTGATGCATTCACCTCTGCCTCCCAAGTGCTGAGGTTAAAGGCATGAGCCACCATGCCCAGCTTCTAGGTCTAATTATAAGGTATACAAACTTTTGTTATCACATAAGCAATGAGGACCTGAGTGCGATCCCCAGCACACATAAAAGGCTGAGCACAGGGCTGGAGGGATGGCTTAGCAGTTAAGGCAATTGCCTGCAAAGCCAAAGGACCCAGGTTCGATTCCACAGGACCCATGTTAGCCAGATGCACAAGATGGCACATGTGTCTGGAGTTCGTTTGCAGTAGCTGGAGGCCCTGGTGTGCTCATTCTCTCTCTCCCCCCCTCTTTCTGTCAAATAAATAAATGAATAAAATCCTTGAAAAAAAAAAGCTGAGCATAGGCATGCAAGCCTGTAACCCCACTCCTGAGAGGGCAAAGACAAAAAGATCATAGGTGCTTCCTGGTCAGTCTGGTTGAAAAGCAGCAGCTCCAGGTTCAGTGAGAGACTCCATCTTAAGGAAACAAAGCAGGTGCACAACAGAGATACCTGATGCTCTCCTCTGGCCTCAGCACCCAGGCACATGGGGTGTGCACATGTGCACACACATGCCTATATGCCACACACACACACATTCCCCTGGCCTGGTGTGATGGCACACATTTTTAATCCCAGCACTTGAGAGGCCGAGGTAGAGGATCGCTGTGAGTTTGAGGACAGCCTGAGACTACAGTGAATTCTAGAGCAAGACCCTATCTTGAAGAAAAAAAAAAAATTACTTCCCCATTCAGGAAATGTAGCCAATGGGAAGGATCCAGAAAGAAATTTGGAGAACAAATCTGCTTATGAGAAAGTCTTTTAGACCAATCAGTACCACTGTGGATATAGGGCCAGTATAGTAACAATGACTAGGGGTGGTACCCAGGAGCTGTCTGCAGACCTCTAATCAAGGCAAGATCAAGTTCATGATGCAGTACCACAGATGTTACCTGGAATGCCAAAAACTATCTGCCAGCAAAACTACCTGTACATGAAATCACATGTGCACATATATGAGGCCTTTTGTTGGCTCCTTATCAAATTCTCCCTTCACCTATGTCTTTCAACCCTTTCTCCACAATCTATAGGCAATTTGAAAAACCTGCCCATATTCAAAGACGTCTAGTGAGCACCCCTGCCTGCTCCTATAGATTAGAGCCTGCAGTGGCTCCCTACTGCCACCTACAAGTAAACTGGTCTTGGGATGCACCTAAGGTCTCCCTTACTGGTCTGTTGGGGCCAACTCTTCTACCCCCTTCCCACACTGCGGAGGGTACTCCCTGGGGCCCTTTGTGCCTGCCTACTTCCTGCCTGGGACTCCCTCTCACCTTTTCTACCAATCTATTCCTCTTTTCTGCCTTCTGAGGTTCTGCTGCCCTTTCAGGAGGCTGTGTGCAATGGCCAGAGCTTGAACTGACTCCACTTCCCTGCACACAGGGTTAGCTGCACCCTGACCTTCACCTCATGCCGTTTCGTTTCCACAGAACCTGGTCTCACTCAAGAGTCCACAGGATGGCTGAGGGGACTCCACCCTTTTTTCTTTTTGTTTTTCGAGGTAGGGTCACTCTAGCCCAGGCTGACCTGGAATTCACTATGTAGTTTCAGGGTGGCCTAGAACTCTAGGCAATCCTACCTCTGCCTCCCGAGTGCTGGGATTAAAGGCGTGTGCCACCAGTAGACTCCACCCTTTTAAGTGCACTGGCACTCAGTCTTTACTGAAGTTCGGCATCATAGGGGCACTCCGGGGTCTGAGACCTGCACAGGTGAAGTGACTTGCCTAAGGTCACGTCCCTCCCTCTGAAAACGACCCTAATATGGATGTTTAAGCCACTGTGTCCCTGACTGCCTCATTTTCCCTGCCTTGTATGTCAATTCTACCCACCCATCTCTGCCAACATCCTGGTCAAGCCTTGGGTTAGCTCAGACAGCCTGTCTTGTGTCTTCCTTGACCTGGTAAAATTATCACCACATTGCATCGGAAAAGCCAAAGGCTGTCTCCATGAGGCTTTCCTGCCAGCTGCTAGCAGGGCAGACTCATCCAGGACCTGGCAATCACTGGGTAGTAGATACCCAAAGGTGGAGCTGTGGGTTTGTTCGTTTTGCTAAGTGGGGCCTGGCCCATGGAAGCTCCCGGTAAATCTCTCCAAGGCCAAATACACATCGCCAAATAGGAAAAATTTCCTAGGCACATGCAAAACAGCATGGAAAAAGTTGGAAGGGGGCACAATTTTTTACCAATTTCCTAATGTGTCGGCAGAAGACAGAAATCAGGAGTTTTCAAGATCCTTTGCTTTAAAATCCCCATATGGCCTGGCGTGGTGGCGCACGCCTTTAATCCCAGTACTTAGGAGGCAGAAGTAGGAGGATCGCCATGAGTTCAAGGCCACCCTGAGACGACAGAGTTAATTCTAGGTCAGCCTGGACCACAGTGAGACCCTACCTCGAAAAACAAAAACAAACAAACAAACAAAAAAAAAAAATCCCCATATGGGGAGGGGATGTGGTCACATGACTGTGTGCCTCTTCCTCATCACAGCCCATCCCCCTGCCTGCAGGTGTTGTTTACTCTCAAAGGGGAAAGTGCTTCACAGACAGGAAGTCATGTCCCTCACCACAAAACCCAGAAGAGTGGCCTAAGTGGGCTTTAGAAAGCACAGGTGGGGGTGGCTGCCTTGGTCCCAGTGTCTACTGTTGAGGTTCCAGCAGAGAAATACAAGGTCCTCAGGTCTCTGACAAAGCCTGAGCACATCCAGCTCTCTCACAATGAGCTAAGAGGTAGGTGCCAGTGTTCGCCCCACTTTACAGAAAAGGTAACTGAGATGAAAGGTCACCTCTCTCCCCTCCGTGATTACTGATCAAAAGCAGTCAGGCTGGAGAGAGGTGGCTCAGGGGTTAACGCCCTTGCCAGCAAAGACCAGGGTTCGGTTCCACAGTACCCATGGAAGGCCAGATGCACAAGGTAGCACAAGCATCTGGAGTTGTTTGCAGTGGCTAGAAGCCCTGGCTCAACCATACTCTGCCTCTCACTCTGCTTGCAAATATATATATTTAAAGGCACCCATGTTCCAAGGCACAAGAAGACCACACAGGATCAGGGACTGGTGGGTGGCTTCAGAGCACAAAGAACGGATGGGAGGGACTCAGATCCTTTCACAGGCAAAGCAGTTGCTGCTATATTCCAGCTTCTTCAGGCAGCTTCTGCAGATGGACAAGGCTTTGGCAAGCCGAGGCAGGAAGAGGGTGTGGTCATTACTTCCTGCTTGAGGTGTGTGTGGGGGGGTGGATTACACAACCAGGGTTCCCACGTACCATCAGAATCTAGACAGCTGGCTGCTTCCCGCCTCTGGGCCACAAAGTTCTCCACTCCTTTCCTGTCACCTGTCAAAACCTTCACAAGATGGAGCCCAGGAAGCCCAAGAGGTTGGAACTGTGGGGCACACTGCAGAGTCTGATGGAGCCACTTCAGGACTCATTATCTCCCAAGACACCTGAGAGCCTGAGGTTGGAGTCCAGAGCCTCACACACCAGGGAAGGAGTTGACAGGCCACCTTCAAGTCCTCTGTCTCAAGTTTTACCTCTTCAAAAGAACGAATCATTTGTGCAGATGGCCAAGGACGGTGTGTGTGTGTGTGTGTGTGTGTGTGTGTCTGGGTCTTGGACTCATGTATGTAGCACTCTGGGTCCAGCTTTGAGACCCTGGCTAAGTCATTTGGCTTCTCTCCACCTCAGTCTCTCCTCTGCAAAGTGGGAACAGATAACACTAATGATGGAAGCTGTTTACTCACTCTGCTGTAGGTTACTAAACAGACAGTGTGCTCTGTCTCTCTGGAGCACTATGGCCTCGATAACCTCCCTACCCTCTGTTGTACTGACCTCAGTCAACAGTGGTTCTTAATGGGTACTTATCTCAGCGGGTACAAGTGTGATTCCCTGGGTCTGAGTCTACAACTGTATGTGTATTTTGTGTGAATGGTGAGAATGCAGGGACTTTTATTAGTGTGTGTGTGAAGTAGCACAGATGTGCAAGTTCAGTACATGAACATGTGCAGGCCAGAAAGGATGGCTATCACCTCCTCACTCAGCCTCTTGTTTCCTTGAAATGGAATATTTCACTGGTCAGAGAGCCACCATTGTTATCACCATAGCTGACCCATGAGCCCCAGCGATTCTCCCATCTTTGTCCCCTCAGGACTGGGGTTACAGGCGTATGGGGCCACGCCCAGGTTAGTACATAGGTGCTGGGGATCGAACTCACAGCAGATCAGGACCTCAAGCTTGCACAGCAAGTGCACTTTCCCGCTGGGCCCTTTCTCTATTCCCATTTTTTTTGGGGGGGGGTGGAGTTTCGAGGTAGGGTCTCGCTCCAGCCCTGGTGGAATTCACTATGTAGTCTCAGGGTGGCCTCGAGCTCACGGCGATCCTCCCACCTCTGCCTCCTGAGTGCTGGGATTTAAAGGCGTGCACCACCACGCCCGGCTCCATTGCCGTTTTCTGACTCGCCTCCATCCCTCGCCTCTAGAGTTCTCAGTCTTCAGAGAGATCAGAAGCACACCACCAACCACTGTCCTGAGAAATAACCGGGCTCCGGGAGATGAATACAGACGAATCCTCACATCCCACCACCAATTTCTCTCCTCCCCAACCCTCAGCACCAGCTCCACTCTAGTGGTACTCAGACCTCTCGGGACTCGGACAACCTCAATGCAGTAAAGACCGCCGTGGCTTAGGTCTCAGTTCCTCAAACCTACAGCCACTCGGGCGACCCCAGAGGCTGCCAAAGGGGGAGACCGTAGTACGTTTAAGAGCCACACGAGGCCACAGGAAGCGCCCGCTGGAACCCGACGCCTGCCTCCTGAGCAGAAGGTCCACCAGCCGGGAGCTGTGATGGCGCTTGCGCGAGGCGCAGAGCTCTCTGGGAGTTGTAGTTCGGTCGACCCGACCGCCCCCTCCCTCCTCCCCCCCCCCCCGGTCGGCCCACTCCCTCCCTCCCCCTACTAGCGGAATGGCCCGAGAAGCGGCTCAGCACTGGCTCGAGGACCTGGTCAACGAGCTGGAATAGGACAAGCGCACACACAGACCACCCTGGAAATCCGCCGGTCTCCTAGGGACCCGTGGCCACACCCACCCTCCCTCCCGCCGTCCCGCCGCGTTCTCGTAGACTCTCCAACCCGGGGCACGGGCAGGCGCAGCGTATTACCTGGGCCCGGGGCTCGGCTCCACCCCCAGCGGGCGACGGCGCGCCGCTCCCGCTGCAGCCCGGGTCCAGGTCGGGCTGCGGCTCGGAAGCCGCCTGCCGCAGCCCTCCCCCTGGGGTCGACGTAGTGGAACCTCTCGCACGGGCCTCGCGACCCGGGCGCGCGCGCGCACACAGCGGGGCGGCGGGGGGTGGGGGGAGGCACGCCGGGTTGCACCGCCTCCTCCCGCGTCCGCGCGCACGAGTGGAACAGTCCGGACTGCACCATGCGCGCGCGGGTGGAGGGGTGGTGGGCGCGACGGACGGTGCCCGGCCACGCCCACCACTGCGTGGGGGGGGGGGGGGAGGCAGAGGGCGCGCTAGGGCAAAGCCAGGACCTAGCTTCCCAGATGCAGGAAGGCTGACTCCATTTCCCCTTCGATTAAATCGCATGACTCCAAGCACTGTCAAGACTTTGTGTCTCCCACGTTGGGGGTAGACATACAAAGAACCTGCTCGGTAGATATTTTAGCAGCCTCGCCCAGGGCCATTCTCAGTTTTCTCATCTGCGAAATGGGAGTGATGATGCCTCCTTCAAGAGCAAGTAGGCTCCGATGACAAGAAGATGAGGCAAAGACATTGCTCCCTTAAGGCAAAATCCCACACTGGACCGTCTCTAGACCCAGGCTGGACCTGAGCACGACTTATACAAGCCCAGACCGTGTTCCCCAAACCCAGATGAGCGCAGGTCAAGCGAGGACTACAACTCCCAGAGTGCCACTCTAGGCCGTATCCCGTCTGTATTCTTGGTTCCTGCGGACCACGCCCCCCCTCCAGGTTGCAGGCCCTGGGATTCTGGCTAAGGATTTGGGATGCTTTATTGGTCGGTGGCTCCCTGTCTTAAAGGTTGATTTCGTGGGTTTGTTTCTTTGTTGAGGCTGGTCGCTTATTCTAGTCAAGTCTGACATGGAACTCACTGTGTAGTAGCCCAGTCTAGCTTTGAACTGATACCAGCATTTTGGGGTTCCTGGCCAATGCATGGATAATTTTGGGGTGTCTCTGAATTCTTGTCTTATGAATTTGAAGAAAAAAATCTACAGGCCAGAGGATAAGTTCAGAGTTCTTTTGTTTGTTTGTTTTTTCGAGGTAGGGTCTCACTCTGGCCCAGGCTGACCTGAAATTCACTATGTAGTCTCAGAACCAAGGCGATCCTCCTACTTGTGCCTGCCGAGTGCTGGGATTAAAGGCGTGTGCCACTACGCCCAGCGAGGCTTTCTTTTCTTTTCTTCTGTTTTTTTATGTGAACCCCTTGGTTTAGTCCATTCCTGACAGTGTCTGGGGTAGGATTTCTAGAAAAGGGCAGTCTTCCCAGAAATCTTCATCTCTAGGAAAGGCTTTCTTAGAAGGGGTGGGAGGACTCCCTAAGGGGACAGAGATAAGTAAAGGCCAGAGCCTTCCAGTGGATGTTTCTCACCAGTAGTAAAGTGTAATGACCTAAGTTTTCCTTATAGGCCCAAGGACAAGACTTCTATTTAACCAAAAGAAAAGCTATTCACTTTGGGGCCCTGTCACCTCTAAATTGCCTTGGAGTTCAGCCATCTTCCTACTTCAGCCTCCTGCCTGCTAATTTTCAGGGGTGAGCCACCACCACCTGAGCCAACTTTGTTTTTCCCTTTGTCCTTGAAAGATACTTTCTTTCAAGAGAGAATGCGTGCTTTGGAAGAAAACTCAAGGTCTGGAGGGCAGGGTGTGGGGCGAAGAGTTGATTCTAGGGTGGGAGGCTGACTGGTCCCCTGACTACAACAGAACCACCAAGGGACTTTGTACTCTGCAAAGTGCAGCTATCCAGGGGTGGCAAGGATGTGCAAAGGGATTAAACGCATTCACAACAAAGAGCCACCCTTACCCAAGGTTCTACGGAGATCGCCAGGGGTGGGGGCAGTATTTCCAAGTTGCAGATAAAGCGGCCGCTCATAAAGAAAGAATGGCTTGCCTGTCGTCATACAGCTAGTCCGGGGTAAGCTGACACTAATTCAACCTGACTAGTTTTTGAGCACATACAAAGGATGCTCCACAGCAAGGATGGACCATGGGAAGTTTTTCTGATGACATTCTTTATTATTGTTTTTTCAAGGTACGGTCTCACTCTAGCCCAGGGTGACCTGAAATTCACTACGTACTCTCAGGATGGCCTTGAACTCACAGCAGTCCTCCTACCTCTGGCTCCTGAGTGCTGGGATTAAAGTCATGCGCCACCATGCCGGGTCTGATCATTATTTATTTATTTATTTATTATTATTATTTTTTTTTCGAGGTAGAGTCTCGCTCTAGCCCTAGGCTGACCTGGAATTCATTATGTAATCTCAGGTGGTCTCAAACTCATGGCAATCCTCCTACCTCTGCCTCCCCAGTGCTGGCATTAAAGGTGTGTGTGCCACCACACCCGGTTCTGATAGTTGGTTTTTTTTTTTTTTTAATTTTTTTTGGTTTATTTATTTATTTGAGAGAGACAGAGAGAAGGAGGCAGAGAGAGAGAGAGAGAGAGAGAGAGAGAGAGAGAGAGAGAGAATGGGCGCGCCAGAGCTTCCAGCCTCTGTAAATGAACTCCAGATGAGTGTGCCCCCTTGTGCATCTGGCTAACGTGGGTCCTGAGGAATTGAGCCTTGAACCGGGGTCCTTAGGCTTCACAGGCAAGCGCTTAACCACTAAGCCATCTCCCCAGCCCATGGTTCTGATAGTTTTTTTAAAAGTATATTTTTGGGCTGTAGAGATGTCTTAGCTGCTAAGCACTTGCCTGTGAAGCCTAAGGACCTTGGTTCAAGGGTCAGTTTCCCCAGGATCCACGTAAGCCAGATGCACAAGGGGGCGCATGTGTCCAGTTCGTTTGCAGTGGTTGGAGGCCCTGGCGCACCCATTCTCTCTCTATCTGCCGCTTTCTCTCTCTGTTGCTCTCAAATAAATAAATAAAAATAAACAAAAAGGGCTGGAGAGATGGCTTAGCAGTTAAGCGCTTGCCTGTGAAGCCTAAGGACCCCGGTTCGAGGCTCGATTCCCCAGGACCCATGTTAGCCAGATGCACAAAGGGGCGCACGCATCTGAAGTTCCATTTGCAGTGGCTGGAAGCCCTGGTGCGCCCATTCTCTCTCTCTATCTCTGCCTCTTTCTCTCTCTGTCTGTCACTCTCAAATAAATAAAATAACAAAAAAATTAAAAAAATAAACAAAAATATTTAATTTTTACTGGGGCTGGAGAGATGGCTTACCAGTTAAGGCACTTGCCTGCGAAGCCTAAGGGCCCAGGTTCAATTCCCCAGTACCCACATAAGCCAGCTGCACATGGTGGTACATTTGTCTGCAGTTTGCAGTGGCTGTATGCATAATTCTCTCTTTCTCTCACACACACACTCACTCTCTCACACCTGCCTCTTTCTGTCTCTCTCAAATAAATAAAATCTATTTTTAAAATATTTTATTTTGATTTATTTGCAAGGGGAGAGAGAAAGAGAAAGTGGGTGTGCTAGGTTCTCCAGTTGCTGCACACACTCCAGATGCATGCACCACTTTATGCATCTGTCTTTATGTGGGTACTGAGGAATCAAACTCAGGTCATTAGGCTCCCCCCCCCCCCGCCCCGAGGAGGTAGGGTCTCGCTGTAGCCCAGGCTGACCTGGAATTCACTATGTAGTCTCAGGGTGGCCTTGAACTCATGGCGATCCTCCTACCTCTGCCTCCCAAGTGCTGGGATTAAAGGCGTGCGCCACCACACCCAGCTGGCTTTCATATATATATATATATGTATATGTATGTATTTTGTGTGTGTATTAAGTCTATTTTATTTATTTATTTTCTCAATTTGTATTAACTTTATCCATGATTATAAAACCCATGGTAAACCTCCCTCCCCCTACTTACCCCTTTGAAATTCCATTCTCTATCATATCCCCTCCCCATCTCAATCAGTCTCTCTTTCAATTTGATGCCATGATCTTTTCCTCCTTTTATGATGGTCTTGTGTAGGTAGTGTCAGGCACTATGAGGTCATGGATATCCAGGCCATTTTATGTCTGGAGGGAGCACATTGTAAGGAGCCTATCCTTCCTTTGGCTCTTACATTCTTTCCGCCACCTCTTCTGCATTAGACCCTGAGCCTTGGAAGGTATGATCGAGGTGTTACTCAGTACTCCAGTCACTTCTTTCCAGCACTATGATACCTTCTGAGTCATCCCAAGGTCACTGCCATCTGAAAAGAGAAGATTCTCTACCAAAGTGAGAGTAGCATTAATATAAGGGTATGAATATTAAGAAAAGTGCTTACTGGGAAGTTTGATAAGCATAGTATATGCATTTATCCAGACAACAGCAGATGTTATACCCCTGGGGCTCATGACTACCCCTGTTGTAAGTTTTCAGTATCAGGGATGTATTCCCTCCCATGGAGCGGGCTTCCAGTCCAATTAGAGGGCAGCTGGTTTCCACCACGACAGACATGCCACTATTGTACCAGTTGGCTCATTTGGCCTGGCTGGCAAATTATAGGGCTTGCAGTGTCCACTGTTGAGTATCTTCACTGGTGGTATCTCTTTCTCTCATTGAACTGCATGTAGAATGGCTTCTTCCAGGTTTCTCTCAGCTGGTCTACATGGAGGAGGTTATCAGCTCAGTTCCAGCAGGATTTCTCAGTGGCCTTGCAGCCCAAGTATGTGGAGTCTTCAGCAATAGGGTCTTACCATCTATTCCTGGTGGGAAACCAAGGGACTCAGCAATGGCCTGTAATGTTTTGGGGGCATCAGGGACCTCCCTGGCCAACAACTCACTGGAAGGTATCCCATCCCTGGCACTGAAAATTTTCTAGCAATGATCTACTGCTCTTGAGTGTTCCATTGTCCAAAACCGGAAGATTCCATATGATTTATGTATATCCTCTTAGATTTTGATTAGCCCTCCCTCCACCTTTCCTTTACTCAATCTCTTCCCCTAACCTCACTTTGAGCCTTTTCACCACCGTTAATCTAGTCTTCTACTTATGTTTATACAATACCAACTTATTAATTACCCTCCTCCCTTCCTTTCTCTTCCCTTTATAGCTCTTTTTTAGCTTACTGGCCTCGGCTACTGTGTTTTTTCCTTCTCACACAGAAGCCCAATCATCTGTAGCTAGGCTCCACATATGAGAGAGAACATGCAGCGCTTGGCTTTCTGGGCCTGAGTTACCTCACTTAGTATAATCCTTCCCAGATCCATCCATTTTCCCTGCAAATTTCATAACTTCACTTTTCTTTACTGCTGAGTAGAACTCCATTGTATAAATGTGCCATATCTTCATTATCCATTCATCAGTTGAGGGACATCTAGGCTGGTTCCATTTCCCAGCTATTATGAATTGAGCGGCAATAAACATGGTTGAGCATGTACTTCTAAGGAAATGAGATGAATCCTTAGGATATATGCCTAGTAGTGCTATAGCTGGGCCATATGGTAGATCAATCTTTAGCTGTTTTAGGAACCTCCACACTGATTTCCACAATGGCTGGACCAGATTGCATTCCCACCAACAGTGTAGAAGGGTTCCTCTTTTTCTACATCCCCACCAGCATTTATGATCATTTGTTTTCATGATGGTAGCCAATCTGACAGGAGTGAGATGGAATCTCAATGTAGTTTTAGTCTGCATTTCCCTGATGACTAGGGACATAGAACTTTTTTTTAGATGCTTATACACCATCTGTATTTCTTCTTTTGAGACCTCTCTATTTAGCTCCATAGCCCATTTTTTAATTGGCTTGTTTGATTTCTTATTATTTAACTTTTTGAGTTCTTTGTATATCTTAGATATTAATCCTCTATCAGATATATAGCTGGCAAAGATTTTTTTCCCATTCTGTAGGTTGCCTTTTTGCTTTATTCACAGTGTCCTTTGCAGTACAAAATCTTTGTAATTTCATGAGGCCCAAAAATATATTTTAATTAATTAATTAATTAATTTGACAGAGAAAGAAGGAGAGAGAGAGAGAGAGAGAGAGGGAGAGAGAGAAGGAGAAAATGGGCATACCAGGGCCTCCAGCCACTGCAAACAAACTCCAGATGCATGAACCCCCTTGTGCATCTGGCTAACGTGGGTCCTGGGGAATTGAACCTGGGTCCTTTGGCTTTGCAGGCAAATGCTTTAACCGCTAAGCCATCCCTCCAGGCCCAGGTCATTACGCTTTTGCATGCAATTTCTTTAATCACTGAGCCATCTCTCCAGCCCATGATCCATCTTTCTTTCTTTCTTTTTTTTTTCTTTTTTTTTTTTTTTGAGGTAGGGTCTTGCTCCAGCACAGGCTGACCTGGAATTCACTCTGTATTCCCAGGTTGGCCTCGAACTCACCATGATCTTCCTACCTCAGCCTCCCAAGTGCTGGGGTCAAAGGTGTGCACCACCATGCCTGGCTCTTTCTTTTATTTTAATTAAAGCATACAATTAACTCAGTGACCACAAAGGACACCTGATGTGTGGGCATTATTGTCCATGTGTATATCGTTCTGTTATCTTCCCTGTACTAAGTGATTCATGCTTAATCATTATAAGATTAGTCCTTGCAACAAGCCTATGACTTGGAATCTGGCCTTATGCATGCTTTACAGGTGAGGACATTGAGGGAGCAAAGTACCTTTCCCAAGTTGGTAAGCTGCATGGGGACTTAGGACTCTGGTTCTCCTGGGTTCTTAGCCCCACTTTCTACCTACCTGTGGAGGTTTGGATATACAGTGTCCTCCATAGCCTCATGTGTTTATCAAGCCTTAGACTCAATCTCTAGCTGATAGCAATTTTGAAGAGCCACTGGAACCTTTGGGAGGTGGAGCCTTGCTGGAGGAGGTGTGTCACTGGGGGTGGACCTTGAGGCAGATCAATCCTGGGTGTCCAGAGCTAGGTCGTGCTTGCTGTTACTTTCCATCTGATGTGACAAGATGTGATACCCAGCCTGTGCTATTCCATGCTTTCTTCACCATAATGAAACTTCCCTTTCCTCCCATCAGCTGCTTCTGGTTGGGTGTTTTGTGCCAGCAATGAGATGGTAATGGCAACACTATTATTCCCTGAAACTGACCTTGGACCTGGACCTGTTACTCAGACCTAGATCACTGCAGTCCAGAACCCAGTGAACTTCCCAGGCTGCCTTGTGACAGGGGCCAAATGCTTCTTGAGATGGGCGGGACAGCATCTGGCCACATTGGGTTCATCTAGATGTTGTCCAGCCTCTGGCTCACCTTGTAACAGAACAGTGACTCAGAGCGGTCGTCACCAACCATTGAGCAGGGTGTGGAACTGAGTTGTCCCTGTCAGACTGGCCACAGAGACCAAGCACTTGGGTCTAGAGCAAAGCTGGAGCTTGGAGCCTGTGGTGAGGTCACCTAGGCTTCCCTTCCACCCAACCAACCCACCAGCCATGTTGGTCCCTTTTTCTTTTTCTTTTCTTTCTTTTTTATTTTTGTTTTAGTTTTTTGAGGTAGGGTCTCTAGCCTCTAGCCGAGGCTGACCTGGAATTCACTATGTTGGCTCAGGGTGGCCTTAAATTTACAGCAATCCTCCTACCTTTGCCTCCCAAGTGCTGGGGTTACAGGTTTCTTTCTTTCTTTCCTTCTTTTTTTCTTGAGAGGAAGCTGACAGCTGTGGCCTGAGGGTCAGGGCAAGAAGAGTTGCACAGACATGTTACTATGCCTGATCTGCCACCTACTCACAAGTCTGATCTTGGACACTGTTTTCCCAGTTCCCAATACAAGCAAGGTCCTCCCTAGAGTCGTTGGGAAATTAAAAAGGTAAAGTTTGGGCTGGCAAGGTGGGTCAGGTATTAAAGGAGCTTGTTTGTAAAACCTGATGGCCTGGGTTTGATTCCCCAGTACCTACATAAAGCCAGATGAACAAAGGGGCATGTGCATATAGAGTTCATTTACAGTGGTAAGAGGCCCTGGCATGCCTGTTTTTTTTCCCCTCTCTCTCTCCTTGCAAGTAAATAATAAATTATTTATTGATGTATTTTTTTCTTTGGTTTTTCTAGGTAGCAGTTTCACTCTAACCCAGGCTGACCTGGAATTCACTATGGAGTCTCAGGGTAGGCCTCGAACTCACGGCAATCCTCCTACCTCTGCCTCCTGAGTGCTGGGATTAAAGAGGTGCGCCACCACACCCAGCTTGTAGTTTTTTCTTTGGTTTTTCTAGGTAGGGTCTCACTCTAACCGAGGCTGACCTGGAATTCACTATGTAGTCTCAGGGTGGCCTCGAACTCACATACATACTTACGTAGTGAATTCCAGATCAGCCTGGGCTAGAGTGAGACCCTACCTCAAAAAAGCAAAAAAAAAAAAAATTTTTTTTAATAATAAACCCAACAGGGGACTGGGAAGATGGCTCATCAGTTAAAGATGCTTGCTTACAAAACCTGCCTGCCCGGATTCAATTCCCAAGTAACTCACGTAAACAAAATATTGAGGCCGGAGAAATGATTTAGCAGTTATGGTGCTTGCCTGCACCTTCATTTCATCCTCACTGCCTTCCAACGCAGGTGTCATATATCACCTGAAGCTTACAGTTGAGATGGAGGCTCAGAGAGGTTATTTGGCTTGCCCTGCCCAAGCTGACCCTGAAGCCTGGCCCGCAGGCCTGATCTTTGTTTTGTTTCAAGGTAGGATCTCATTATAGCCCAGGCTGACTTGAAACTCACTCTGTAATCTCAGGCTGGCCATGAACTCACAATGATCCTTCTACCTCTGCCTCCCATGTGCTGGGATTAAAGGCCTGAGCCACCAATCCTGGCATCCCTACACAGTTTTTTTGTTTGTTTGTTTGTTTGTTTGTTCTTTTTCAGGGTAGGGTCTTGCTGTAGCCCCGGCTGACCTGGAATTCACTATGTAGTCTCAGGGTGGCCTCGAACTCACAGGCAATCCTCCTACCCCTGCTGTGATTAAAGGCGCGTGCCACCACGCCCAGCCCTAGACAGTTTTTTACCCCTATGTGCATGTGTGTATGGTGTGCCTGTGCCTATGGGTGTGATGTATGTGCGTGTGGAGGCCAGAGGTTGACATGGTGTCTTCTGAGATCACTGTTTACAGAGGCAGGGTCTTTCACCTAAACCCGGAGCCTGCCAATGTGGTTCTGTCCAGCTTGCCATCTTGCCCTGGGGAATCACCTGTGTCTGCCTTTGGAACACTGGGGGTACAGGTGGACCACCATGCCTGCTCGACATTTACATGGGTGCTGGGGATCTGAAATTCAGTCCTCAGGCTTGTGGGGCAAATGTTTTATCTAGTGAGGGACCTCTCCAGCCTTCCCACTTTTATTTTTTTTTTTTTTTTGAGACAACATCTCACTATATTAAGCCCAAGCTGGTTTTGAACTCCCAGTCCTCCCACCTTAGCCTCCCAAGTGCTGAGTAATAGATGTGGCATCATGCTCAGCTAAATGTATGCATATCTTTCTTTTTTGCTTTTATTTTCTGTTTCTCTAGGTAGGGTCTCACTCTAGCCCAGGCTGACCTGGAATTCACTATGTAGTCTCAGGCTGTCCTTGAATTCATGGTGATCCTCCTACCTCTGCCTCCGGAGTGCAAGTGCTGGGATTAAAGAAATATGCCATCACGTCTCACTGTTTAAAAAAAAAAACAAACCATTTATTTGCAAGCAGAGAGAGGGGGAGGGGCCAAGAGAGTGCCAGGGTTTCCAGATACATGTGCAACTTTGTATATCTGGCTTTATGTGGGTACTGGGGAATCAAACCCAAGCCATTAGAGTTTGTAGGCAAGCACCTTAACTGCTGAGCCATCCTTCCAGCCCTAATTCACCTTTTTTTTTTTGTTTTTTGAGGTAGAGTCTCACTCTAGTCTAGGCTGATCTGGAATTCACTATGTAGTCTCAGGCCTTGAACTCACGGTGATCCTTCTACCTCTGCCTTGCAAGTACTGGGATTAAAGGTGTGCGCCACCATGATGCCCGGCCTCTAATTCACCTTTTTTGAAACAGGGTCTTTCATTATCCTGGGGTTCACTGATTGGGCTAGACTGGCTGGGCAGCAAGCCCAAAGATCTGCATGTCTCTGCCTCCTCAGTACTGGGATTACAAAGTGTTTGCCACTAGGCCTGGAACTTTGACATGGGCTCTGGGGATTGAACTTGGTTTTCATGTTGGCAAGACAAGCACTTTACTAACTAACCTACCTTCTCACACCCAGACATAAGATTTTAAACAGATGGGTCCTGTATCGCTTTTTTCATTGGCAGCCAGGAGCCACACGAAACCAGACTCATGGATCACTTCTTTTACCTAGAACTTTAGGAAAGCTATTTTGTGTATTCTATTCAAGCCTAGATTCCCTCTTTCTTTTTAAAAAATTTTTGGGTTTTTGAAGTAGGGTCTTGCTCTAGTCCAGGCTGACCTAGAATTTACTATGTAGTTCCAGGCTGGCCTCGAAACTCACATCAATCCTCCTACCTCTGCCTCCCAAGTGCTGGGATTAAAGGCTCTTTTTAAATTTTATTTTTATTTATTTATTTTGTGTGTGTGTGTGTGTGTGTGTGTGTGTGAAAGAGAGTTGGTGCACCGGGGCCTCCAGCCACTGCAATCAAACTAGACATGTGTGCCAGTGTGCCCTTGCATCACCTTGTGCATCTGGCTTACATGGGATCTGGAGAGTCGAACATGGATCCTTAGGCTTTGCAGGCAAACACCTTAACCGCTAAGCCATCTCTCCAGCCATTAAATTTTTTTTTTTCGAGGTAGGGTCTTGCTCTAGCTCAGGCTGACCTGGAATTCACTATGTAGTCTCAGGGTGGCCTTGAACTCACGGTGATCCTCCTATCTCTGCCTCTTGAGTGCTGGGATTAAAGGTGTGTGCCACCATGCCTGTTAAAATATTTATTTATTTATTTATTTATTTGAGAGCTACAGACAGGGAGAGAAAGAGGCAGATAGAGAGAGAGAGAGGAGAGTGGGTGCGCGAGAGTGGGCACGCCAGGGCCTCCAGCCACAGCAAACGAACTCCAGACGCATGCACCCCTTGTGCATCTGGCTAACGTGGGTCCTGGGGAATCGAGCCTAGAACCAGGGTCCTTAGGCTTCACAGGCAAGCACTTAACCGCTAAGCCATCTCTCCAGCCCTAGGTTAAAATATTTTTATTTGAGAGAGAGACAGAGAGAAAGAGGCAGACAGAAAGAGAGTGAACATGAGTGTGCCAAGGCCTTTTACCACTGTAAATGAACTCTAGACTCATGCACCACTTTGCACATCTGGCTTTATGTAGGTGCTGGGGAATTGAACCTGGGCAGAGAGGCTTTGCAAGCAAGCGCCTTAACCATTGAGTAATCTCTCCAGCCCCCTCCATTGTTCTTTTTCAAACATTTTTTTATTAACAACTTCCATGATTATAAAAAAATATCCCATGGTAATAGCCCCCCGCCCCACTTTTCCCTTTGAAACTCCATTCTCCCCATCTCAATCAGTCTCTCTTTTATTTTGATGTCATGATCTTTTCCTACTATTATGATGGTCTTGTGTAGGTAGTGTCAGGCAGTGTGAGGTTCCATTGGTTTTTATTGGCCCAACTTTGGTCATATACTCAACCTGGTCCAACAGTTGTGGCCCAGGATCTGACTGTCCAGGCCTACGCCACATCCTTAGCATGGAGTGGGGTGGGAGAGTGGTGTGTGGAGGTTCCCCAAAGGAAAACTAGGGGACTATTACCTTGGGAAGAACTACTGGGCAAACTGGAAAGTTGGTGCTGCATCCAGAGTGAAGGGACTGCCTGTGTGTGTGTGTGTGTGTGTGTGTGTGTGTGTGTCTGGGGAAGAGGATCCCCCACCAGGGAAGCAATAGATGCCAGGTTAGGAGGAGGACCGATGTGACCTCTCCCTCTACTTTCCGTGTGTCGTGTGTCATGTGTCGGATGCGGGTCCCAGCTCAGCCCTTTGCTCTGGGGAGGCAAGCTAGGATCCTGCCCTCTTCACGCCTTCAGGCTCTGCCTCTGTGGAGTGATTCTATTGGCTCCCTTCTGGTCAGGCAGCTGTGAGCGTGATGTGAAACCCATGGTAGGTGCTTAATAACTGCAGTTGATTCCACCTCCTCTCAGCCTTTCCCAGGACCCCTGTGCATCATGAGCTCTCTTGGTGGATCTGGGGCTCCCTGAACACAGGCACCACAGGACTGGGGTCCAGGGCCACATGGAAGCAGTGCCGCTCAGAGAGGGACAGCAACTTCCCCAGTCCACTCAGCTAGAAAGAGGCAGACACAGGCTGGTGATCTGCTAAGGGTCCCTTTCCCCCTGGGCCAACATAGAGTGGCTGAGCCTTGAGACTGGATGAGATGGACTTGGGGGCCTGGTTTCCGCTGGGTTGGACAGTATTAAAACCAGCCTGTGCCGGGTGGGGTGACACACAGCTTTAGTCCCAGCACTTGGGAGGCAGAGGTAGGAGGATCACCATGAGTTCAAGGCCACCCTGAGACTACATAGTGAATTCCAGGTCAGCCTGGACTAGAGCGAGACCCTACCTCAAAAAAAAAACAAATAAATAATTAAATAAAACAAACCAGTCTGGGTGGATGAAGTCCCTGTGAGGACCCTCATGGAGGGGACAGATATCATCAGGCTGGGAGGGCCTTGTCCAAACTCCAGGGTGCCCTCATTCTGTACCAGTCTTGGGTTGGCCCTCAGCCTCGATGCCTGACTGTGTCACTATTTTACAAGTTCCCTTTTCTGACTTGACCCCATGCACCTCCTCTGACCTCTGTGACTGAAGACTTGCAGCAGAAAGGGGACAGAAGATCCCGACCTTGCCCTCTGATGGTCACCCTCCCCACCTCCAGGCTGCAGCAGGGTGAGGTCTTGTTCCCTTGTCCTCTGGGCTGGGCGGCTGCCTCCAGTCCCAAGAGCCCTGAGCCCAGTGCCTCCTGAGGAGTCGGCCCCATCCTGGGAGGTGTATTTTCTGCAGGGTTAATGATTGCTCAGGGGAGGCGGAGACGGTGCCAAAGTCTGCGAGCTGGGCTGCTGCTAGCTCCAGACAGTGCCCACCTGTGCCCGCGGGTGTCCATCACCACCTCGGCACCCCTTCTGGGGTTCAGCTAGAGGCCACCCAGCTCAGCTGCGGCAGTGGCTCAGGGTCACCTGGCCAGGGGTAAGTTGTGGTCCCTGTGATCCAGACAAGCTTATGGGGGGAGGATCTTTTAATCTCACTCCCTGGCATCTGGGTGGGGACACTGGAGGACAGAGCTAGTTGTGGCAATGGATTGGGCAAAGCTGGGATTGAGTTGTAGCTAGCTGCGAGGTTTCAGTTTCTTCTGGAATATGGGGGGGAGGGGCTAGGACCTACTCCCAAGGGCCCTGATGACTCCCTGGCCTGCCCTCCAAAGTTCTAGGGGAACTTGGAGTAGCTGAGTTTTCTCAGGATGGGGGAAGAAAGACTCCTTTTTCAGGAGGCAGAGGGTGAAGGCAGGGGCTGAGCCCCGGCCGCAGACCCTGTGGCTTACTGGGAAAGGCTGGCTCCGCTCTGCTTCTGGGCCTCGGCTTCCACATCTGTAGAGTGGAAATGATGCTCATAGTGGCCAGAACCTAGAGGCTGTGAGGGCTGGAGGCCGTCCATCTGCCTTAGAAGCTCAGGGAGCCCTGGACATGGCTCTCCCAGCCTGATCTTGTTTGTCCAGGATCACCTCAAGTAGGACTAACCATGCTGGTCCTAGCCCTGGCTCAGTCCCTGGTAGACAGTATGGAGACCCAGCTGAGAGTCTGGACAGACCTCATCCCTCAGGCAGGACACATTTGCTGGTTAGCACAAGGCTAGGTTTCAACATTAAGATCCTTCTGACCAAAACAGGACATGGCTTTAATCTTGCCCCAATTTCTCAACAGGGAAACTGAGGCCCAGAGAGGGGAAATGTTTTCTTGGGGCTGGTGAAATGCTGTCACTTAAACCTAAGGTCCTGTGACTCCATACCTGTCTCTCAGCTGAAGCAGCCTGGGGGTTGGGGCACTGTTGCCGGCCACAGGAAACTCGGTGTCCCTAGCTCTTACACCTTTGTGCCCAGGCATACCTGCTGGGCTGGTGGGTGAAGGGATGGTCCCTGTGGGATCAGTAGCATGGGGCATAGGGCCAAGCTCACCCAGGGCGTTTATCAGTATCCACTCCTTGCTCTCGGTCATCCCCTTCTGAGCACTGCCAAGCATCCGTTTCCTCCAATGACAGGATCTGAACAATAATTCTAACCTGGAGAGCAGCTGTAGGAAGGAAACAGAAGAAAGCGGAAGTGAAAGGGTGTGGGAAGCAGCAGATGGCTGGAGGGGGACGGACTGAGCCTCCCCTGGTGGCTCTCCCAGAAGCACTGAGAATAGGCCTAGGGTCCTCACTCACAGTGGCTCAAAATCTAGAAGCCCTTCGTATCCCAGACTGTTTTGAGCTGTGGCCAAAGCCTCCTCCCTGTGGAGCCTGAGGAGCCACACTTGGCGGGCCAGGTAGGGCAGGAGGACAGCCTGGGTGTGGTGGCTCATGAGCCCTGAGTGTTCCTCCTTCTCCTCCTCCTCTTCTTCTTCTTCTTCTTTTTTTTTTTTTTTTTTTTTTCCCGAGGTAGGGTCTTGCTCTAGCCCAGGGTGACCTGGAATTCACTATGTAATCTCAGGGTGGCCTCAAACTCACAGCGATCCTCCTATCTCTGCCTCTTGAGTGCTGGGATTAAAGGCGTGGGCCACTACGACTGGCTTCCTCCTCTTTTTTTAACCCTTCGACACTTTATGTACATGTATTTGTCTACACACATACACATACATATATACATATAGTGTCTATGTGCATGTATGAATTTTCAATTGACACATGGTAATTGTATGCATTTATTTTTTTTCAAATTTTTATTAACAACTTCCATGATTATAAAAAATATCCCATGGTAATACCCTCCCTCAATTGTATGCATTTATGATGAACAGTGTAACATTTCCATACACATATGGTGTGTGATGGTCAGATCAGGGTAATTGGCATGTCTGTCACCTCTTATTTCTTTATTTATTTTTGTTTTTTCAAGGTAGGGTTTCACTCCACCCCAGGCTGATCTGGAACTCACTATGTAGTCTCAGGGTGGCCTTGAACTCACAGTGATCCTCCCACCTCTACCTCCTAAATGCTGGGATTAAAGCATGTGCCACCACACCGCATTCCCCCACCAACAATTTTTTTAAAATAATTTATTTATTTGAGAGACAGAATGGGCATGCCACGGCCTCCAGCTGCTAAAAATGAACTCCAAATGCATGCATCACTTTGTGCATCTGGCTTTACAGGAATCAAACCCTGGTCATTAGGCTTTTTTTTTTTTTGTTGTTTATTTTTTGCTTTTTCAAAGTAGTGTTTCACTCTAGCCCAGGCTGACCTGGAATTCACTATGTAGTCCCAGGGTGGCCTTGAACAATTCTCCTACCTCTGCCTCCCAAGTGCTGGGATTAAAGGCATGTGCCACCACGCCTGGCCCACAAACAATTTTTAAAAATAATTTATTTTAATTAATTAATTAATTTGACAGAGAAAGGGAGAGACAGAGAGAGAGAGAAAGAGAGAGAGAGAGAGAGAGAGAGAGAGAATGGGCTCAGCAGGGCCTCCAGCCCCTGCAAACAAACTCCAGACGCGTGTGCCCCCTTGTGCATCTGGCTAACTTGGGTCCTGGGGAATCCAACCTGGGTCCTTTGGCTTTGCAGGCAAACGCCTTAACCACTAAGCCATCCCTCCAGCCCCACAAACAATTTTTAATAGCAA
The DNA here is from genome assembly GCA_036346955.1 of Dipus sagitta. Lineage (NCBI taxonomy): Eukaryota > Metazoa > Chordata > Mammalia > Rodentia > Dipodidae > Dipus > Dipus sagitta. The sequence goes on along the minus strand of CM070777.1, from coordinate 40,621,657 downwards.
GGAAAGAGGAATGGGAAGAGCTTGGGAACAAGGACAGTGTATTTTTAGAATGTAGGTAATTTCTGTCTCTGACTTCCCCTGACAGGATCTTGTTATGTAGTCCAGGCTAACCTATAACTCATCATCCTCCTGCCTCCTGATGGCTGGACAGAGGTTGTGTCTTCAGGCCCAAGTCCTGTCTCTTAGAAAAGCAAACCGAGTCAGGTGCACAGTGCCTGGGGGCTGGAGTCTGGCTGTGCCTTGCTGTAGATCCAAGGTTGGCTTGTGGTTCCCCTATAGCAGAAAAGGGTACCCAGCGAATGGATCCACTGAATACTGCTGAGTCGTCCCCCCACCCCCAGGCTCACCCCATGAGCACTTCCATTCACTTCTCTTTCCCTTAAGCCCTGCACTAGTCAGCTTCTGATTAGGGCCCAGAGGTTCCAGCATTGACCTGAGCCTCAAAAGAGCCTTTAATAGAATTTTCACATGTGCAAAAGACACAAGAGGGCCTTTGGGGCAGAAGGGACAGAACATGCAAATCCTGGGGAATTAGAATGCACGAGCGTGTGCTGTGGTCTGGAACATTCCACGGGCCTGGGCCACAGGTGGGGACTGGGCAGAGGAGAGAACTCTATATGGAAAGCAAGACCCAGGCCCCAGGACTTTGCCTTCTTGAAGCCGAGAGCAGAACCTGCAGCCAATGAGAGCCTCAGAGAGCAGAACTTGTAGCCAATGGGAGCCTCAGAGAGCCGAACCTGCAGCCAATGGGAGCCTCTGAGAGGCTTGAGCTTGGGAGTGACTGTGTCCAGTGAGATGGAGTAGCTCACCTGGTGCCACCATGAGCTCACAGTGCATTTTCCTTAAGTGACAGCATCAGGGGCTGAGGCTGTGAATTGCAGAACTTTGGCCTCATTCTGATCAACGAGAATGCTTGTGCAGTCACTGTGAGAGGCACGGGACAAGACTGCATGAAGCCCAGGACCAGCCCAGGCAGTACTGGAGGGAGGACCAGAAAGAGCACCAGGACAAACGTCAGGCAGTTGCTGCTTTGGGGTGCTGGGCAGCAGCCTTCATTACCCTGAGGCTCAAAGGTCCTTTCTGGGCAAAGGAGCTGCTGATCCCCTTTAAGGGGTAGTGACCAGCTTTAGGGCAGATGTGTGGGCTCATGTAATTGAGTCATTCTCTTTGCTGAGTGGAAGGCAGCAGGTTCTAGAAACCCTCCCCCCATGAAAATGGGAGGGAAGGTGGGAGAAACTTCAATGAACAGTGAGTTTTCAAAGAGCATGGGGGCTGTAGGTGCAGGTCCCGCACAGTTTGGTCTGTTCTCTCTCAATCTCACATGTCTGAGGGCTCTGTGTGGCTTACGGGAGTACATGGCACGTCACGAAAGAAAAAAAAAAAAAGCGTAGAAAAGAGAGAGAGAGCCCAGGTTTTTTTTCTTCTAGTGCTAAGTGTGGAACTCAGAGTCCTGTGCTAGGAAAGCTTTCTACCACTGATCATCATCCACTGCCTTTTTTATTTTTGGTTTTCTGAGATAGTGTCTCAGAACTCTAGCTCAGGCTGACCTGGAATTCACTAGGTAGTCTCAGGGTGGCCTCGAACTCACAGCAATCCTCCTTCCTTTGCCTCCCAAGTGCCGGGATTAAAGGCGTGCACCACCACACCTGGCCATTTTTTATATTTTTATTTATTTATTTGAGAGAGAGAGAGAATAGGTGCTCCAGGGCCTCCAGCTGCTGCAAATGAACTCTATACACATATGCCACCTTGTGCATCTGGCTTATGTGCATCCTGGGGAATCAAACCTGGTCCTTTGCACCTTAACCACTAAACCATCTGTCTAACCCTCCAGTGTCATTTTAAGATTTTACTTTGAGATATAATCTTCCCAGGTTGCCAGGCTGGGCTTGAACTCCATGTCCTACTGCCTTACACTCCAAGTAGCTAGGATTAAAGGTACACATCATCATGCCCAGCTTGAAAGAGGACAGATCACGTGGCTTTGGATTCTAAACCCATTACTGACTGGGCAGTGCCTCTTTCCCCTATTCAGTACTTAGAACTGGTGATAATGGGTGCAAAGTGCCAGTCGCAGCAAATAGCTCTTCCCTGCTGGCTCCCTTTACCCTAAAAATCTCGGTAGAGGGCAGGAAAGAGGGAGATCCTTGGGAGATGGACTGACAGAAACTTTGTAATGGTACTGAATCTGCCCCATGTGCCTGCCAGCTGTATACCTAATGTGCCATGGCCTTGCTTCCAACAGAGAGATAAAAGAGGGCTGGAGAGATGGCTTAGTGGCTAAAGCACTTGCCTGTGAAGCCTAAGGACACAGGTTCTATTCCCCAGTACCCACATGAGCCAGATGCACAAGATGGCACATGTGTCTGGAGTTCATTTGCAGTGGCTAGAGGTCCTGGTGCACCCATTCTTTCACGCGCACGCTCTCTCTCTCAAATAAACAAACAAAATATTTTAAAAATTTTTAAAAAGAGGGCTGGAGAGATGGCTTAGCAGTTAAGGTGCTTGCCTGCAAAGCCAAAGGATCTAGGTTCAATTCCCCAGGACTCACTTAAGCCAGATGCACAGGGTGGCACATGTGTCTGGAATTGATTTGCAGTGGCGGGAGGCCCCGACCTGCCCTCTCCCTTTCTTTCTCTATCTCTCTTTCTGCTTCTCTCTCTCTCTCTCAAATAAATAAATAAAAATAAAAATATTTTTTAAAAAAAATTAGAAAAAAAGAGATGACCAAGTTAGACTTAAGGTTACAGCCCTAAAAGGATGCCAGATCTACATATGTCCAGCCAGAAAGAAAGCCTTTGGTTTTCCCACATGGCTAATAAACCCTAAACCCAACACTAAACCTAACTCCACCCACTTCTCCACTCATACTACGTCACGTCACCGTCTCCAACCCTCACCGTAACCTCCAGCAGCTCTACCAGCGCCGCACTCTTACCCATCGTCCACCATCTCTGCTCAGCACCATCGACACAGATCTCCAGGAAGCCTCAAGCCTGCTCTGGTCGGCACACTTCGACCTCTAGAATCTCAGAGCCTGGGAGATGGTGTCCCAAGGTGGAGTGGTCTTCTCTATGATAACTGCAGTGAGAGTGGGTGGGACAGGTAAAAATAGGTCACTAGGTGCAGAAGGGAGAGATGTGTACTTGTGGAACATCCATCCTCCCATCCCCTCCTTTCCTCTTCCCTCCTTTCCTTTCCTCTTCTCTCCTTCCTTCTTCTCTCTCCTCCCTCCCCCCTTCTCTTTCTTTCTTTTCCTTCCTTTTCTTTTTGAGACAGGGTCTCATGTAGTTCAGGCTGACCTCAAACTCATCATCCTCAGAGTCCTGAGGGCCCACTGCTGACAAAGCCCTCGGCACCCTTTCCCCCGGCTTCTGTGTTAGCATCCTCAGTTTCCTGCACTTCTTTTCTCCTTTTGGCTTCCTCCCAGTAACTAACTTCCTGACAAAAAGATGCAGAAGCGGTAAAACTATGGGGTGCTGGGAAGATGTCTCAGTGCTTGCTATGCACGCCTGAGGGTCTGAGACCGCTTGTGTTTGATTCCCAGAACCCATGTAAATGTGTGTGGCTACGAACGCACGTCTGAAATCCCACAGTCCCCCCCACCCACACACACACACAGAGGGAGAGAGAGGGTGTGTGTATTTGGACATGGCAGAGCCTCCTGCCATTGCAAACAAAGTCCAGACACATGCACCGTTTTGTGCATCTGGCTTTATGTGCGGACTGAGGAATTGAAGCCAGGCCATCAGACCCCTCTTCAATATTTCACACAGTATTTGGTTTGCTGCTGTGTAATAAAATACTTCAGAACTCAGTGGCGTACACAATTATTATTATTATTATTATTATATTCATAATTGTGTAGCAATTTGGACTAGGCATAGCAGGAATTTCTCCACTCTGCTCCACGATACCAGCTGGGGACTCAGCTGGGATTGCACAGGGCTGAGGGCTGGGGTGCTAGGACTGGCTGGGCATCTTGTTCTCTAGCCACATAGGCCTCTCTGTGTGGTGAGGGTTTCTCATAGCATGGTGGCCTCAGGGTGGTTCTAACAAGTGTCCCAAGAGGCCCAGGTATGAGCTGCACGGTTTCCTCTAGCGCTCCAGGGCATCACTTCTGCATGCTGTTGCAAGCAAGGAACTTCAGATCCAAGAGCATGAGACCAGGAATGTGAAAAGATTGGTAGCTGTTCTTTGAGTCCCCAGAATTATATACATATATATTTATTTATTTAAGAGAGAGAGAGAGAGGAGAGAGAAAGAGGCAGCGAGAGAATGGGCACGCCAGGGCTTCCAGCCACTGCACACAAACTCCAGATGCATGTGCCACCTTGTGCATCTGGCTTACCTGAGTCCTGGGGAATTGAACCTGGGTCCTTTGGCTTTGCAGGCAAGCACCTTAACTGCTAAGCCATCTTTCCAACCCTATGTATATATTTTTAAAATATATTTTTTATTTAGTTATTTGGTAGAAAGCAAGAGAGAAATAGGCAGGGAGAGAGAGAGAGAGAGAGAGAGAGAGAGAGGGAGGGAGAGAGAAAGAGAAGGAGTGGGCGCACCAGAGCCTCCAGCAGCCATAGATGAACTCCAGATGCGTGTGCCCCTTGTGCATCTGGGTTACATGAGTTCTTTGGTTTTTCAGGCAAGCACCTTAACCACTAAGCCATCTCTCCAGCCCTACATATGTATTTTAAAAATATTTTAAAAATTTATTTGCAAGCAGAGAGAGAAAAGAGACAGAGCAAGAGTGAGAGAGAGAGAGAGAAGGAGAGAGAGAATGGGCACAACAGGGCCTCCAGCCACTGCAAATGAACTCCAGATGCATGTACCAGTGAGCATCTGGCTATCTGGCTTTATATGGGTTCTGGGGATTTGAGCCCGGGTTGTTCGGCTTTGCAGATGACTGCCTTAACCACTGAGCCATTTCTCCAGCCCCTATATATGTATTTTTTTTATTAACAACTTCCATGATTATAAACAATATCCCATGGTAATGCCCTCCCTCCCCCCACTTTCCTCTTTGAAACTCCATTCTCCATCATATCCCCTCCCCATCTCAATCAGTCTCTCTTTTATGTTGATGTCATGATCTTTTGCTCCTCTTATGGTGGTCTTATGTAGGTAGTGTCAGGCACTATGAGGTCATGGATATCCAGGCCATTTTGTATCTGGGGGAGCATGTTGTAAGGAGTCCTACCCTTCCTTTGGCTCTTACATTCTTTCCGTCACCTCTTCCATATTAGACCCTGAGCCTTGGAAGGTGTGATAGAGATATTGCAGTGCTGAACACTCCTGTCACTTCTTCCCAGCACCATGATCCCTTCTGAGTCATCCCAAGGTCACTTCCATCTGAAAAGAGAAGTTATTAACCAAAAGTGAGAGTTGCATTAATATTTAGGTATGAACATTAAGAGAAGTGCTTACTGGGCAGTTTGATGAGCATAGTATACACATTTAGCCAGACAGCAGCAGAAGTTACACCCCTAAGGCTCATGACTACCCCTGTTTTAAGTTTTCAGTATCAGGGATGTATTCCCTCCCATGGAGCAGGCCTCCAGTCCAATTAGAAGACAGTTGGTTTCCACCATGACAGACATGCCACTATTGCACTGGTTGGCTCATTTAGCCTGGCTGGCTGAATATAAGGCTTGCAGTGTCCACTGTTGAGTATCTTCACTGGTGTATATATGTACTTTTTATAATTTATTTATTTATTTGAGAGAGATAACAGCAGATAGAGAAAGAATGGGCACACCACGGCCTCCAGCCACTGCAAAGGAAATCCAGACATATGCACCACCTTGTGCATCTGGCTTTACATGGGAACTGGGGGATGGAACCTGGGTCCTTTGGCTTTGCAGGCAAGCACCTTATATATGCATTTTTTATTTACATTGCATGCATACACACACACACACACACACATGCACACACGCACACACGCACACACACACACACACACACACATGTGCGCACACACATACCAGGGCCTCTTGCTGCTTCAAAAGAATGCCTGTCAAGTTTTGTGTGGATGGCTTGGAAATTGAACCTGGGCAGGCAGGCTTTGCAAGCAAGTGCCTTTAACCACTGAGCAATCTCCCTAGCCCCAAGGATTGCTCTTGAAAAGTCCCATGACCTTCTGATTCTGGGTCCTTTGGATATAAGTGGATCTTTTGCCTGGAGGCCAGGGGCTTCTCTACCCATAGTATTCTGAAAATCCTTTGTGTAGGGCCTAGTGTCTCCAAGTCCATATATTTCTGACCCAACCTCCTTGGATCCATTGGGGCAGCCGCCTGACTGCACGGCTCAGGAAGTAGAGTCTGGAAGTCTTATTGCTTCTCTTAGAAACTATTGACCAGCATTAATTTTTTTTTTTTTTTTTTTTTTTTGGTTTTTCGAGGTAGGGTCTCACTCTAGCCCAGGCTGACCTAGAATTCATTATGGAGTCTCAGGGTGGCCTCGAACTCATGGCAATCCTCCTACCTCTGCCTCCCAAGTGCTGGGATTAAAGGCGTGCACCACCATGCCCGGCTCAGCATTAATTTTTTTTTTTCAAATAACCCTCACTTCTACTTTCAGGGTTCTAGAAATCTCTAATGTTGCCGGGGTTTTACTTCTGCTTCCTGTGGGTGTACTCTACTTCCACCCTGCTCTCGTTTCAATCATGGTCAGATTGATAAGGTTATAATCTGTGTGGCAGTTATTGGTTTAAAACACTCGACCAGAAGCAGTTCATGGGAGGAAAAGGGAAGTTTCATCCCAGCAGGGAAAGCATGGCAGAGGAGGAAGCTGGCTCACATGATCACATATTAATGGGGAGGAGCAGGTAAGAGTGAGCTCGGTAGCTCGGGCAAGAGGAACTCAACTCATAAACCCCATGGACTTACCCCATGGACACACTTCCTCCAGCAAGGCTCCTCCCCCTCAAGGCTCTGCCAGTTGGGGGTTAAGTATGAGGCTTAATCACCCACACTTAGGGCTGTGGGGGACACTTCATTCAAACCACCACAAACTGCCATGGGTTAGGGTTAGCCAGCTCCAAGTATTCAACTGTTATTCCTGTCCGGCTCCAAGAGGGAGGAGGTAGAGGTCACTGTAAGGTCATCTAAGTGGAACAGAAGGCTCTTCCATTCCTCACATGGGTTCTCTTCTCACTCCTCAGACCTCTGCTGAAACTTTACCTTCTTGAAGACCTCATCCTTCCTGTTCCAATTATCCACAGAATTTCCTAGAAAACAACAGTAACAATAGGGCCAGCTGTGATGGTACTTGTCTGTAATCCCAGCACTGCGGAGGCTGAAGCAGGAGGATAACTTGAGGTGAGGGGCTCAAGGTCAGCCTGGGCAACATAGTGAGTCTTCAAACGAACTAACAAGCAAACACCCCAAACCAACCAAAACCACCACAATAACAAAACCCCCAACCCACCACCACTGGTATGTTTAGAAAGCTAAGGTAGAAGCTAGGTACATACAGTTTAATCCCAGGTAGAGAATGTTTCTGGGCAGTTTGCTCCCAATAGATGGCAGCTGGGTATCCGCTGGATAGTGGGTTCCTCTCCATTCAAGGGCAGGGTGGACCTCCTTCCAACACTGCTATTGAGTCCCCAGGAGAATGTCCCAAGAGATTTGAAGTGGAAACTGCCCGTGTCTTGTGGTCTAGGCCTGAAGGCATCTCTGGTGCTGTGCCCTGCTCATCACTCAGTCTGTCAGATGTCTCCCTTGTTCTCACAGACCATGATTAACACAGTAGATTAAGTCAGCAATGGTGGTACAGGCCTGTCTGTAAACCCCAGCACCCAGGAGGCAGAGGCAGAGGCAGAGGCAGAGGCAGGAGGATCGCCGCAAGTACAAGGCCACTCTGGTGGGCAGAGTAACTTCCAGGCCAGCCAGGGCTACATAGTGAATCCCTGACTCAACTGTACCCCCAAAGAAAACCCTACGGGATTCAAGGGAAGCAGACATTGCCCTCATTTCCTTCAGGAAGGAATATAAAAAAAATTAAACTTTTTTGACTGTCACAACACCTAAAATATTTTCTCTGATTTTTGTTTTGGTGTGTGTGTGGGGGGTGTCGAGGTAAAGTCTCACTTTGGCCCAGGCTGACCTGGAATTCACTGTGTAGTCTCAGGGTCTTGAACTGATGGCGATCCTCCCACCTCTGCCTCCCAAGTACTGGGATTAAAGGCATGCACACCTTCAATCCCAGCACTAAGAAGGCAGAGGTAGGAGGATCACTGTGAGTTCAAGGCCAGAGAGCAAGACCCTATCTCAAAAAAACAAAAACCAAACAAACAAACAAACAAAAGGCATGTGCCACTATGCTTGGCATTTTCTGTTTTTAAAATATTTATTTATTAGAAGGAAAGGGGGGGGGGGAGAGTATGGGAGCACCAGGGCCTCTTGCTGCTGCAGCAAACTCCAACTCCAAAAGCAAGAACCATTTTGTGCATCTGTCTTTAACGTGGATGTTAGGAAATTGTACCTGTCTTGTAGATTTACAAGCAAGCACTTTAACTGCTGACCATCTCCCCAGCCCTGAATTTTGTTTTTTTAATTTTTATTTGGGTATTTTATTATTATTTGTTACACTCCAAGTAGCTAGGATTAAAGGTACACATCATCATGCCCAGCTTGAAAGAGGACAGATCACGTGGCTTTGGATTCTAAACCCATTACTGACTGGGCAGTGCCTCTTTCCCCTATTCAGTACTTAGAACTGGTGATAATGGGTGCAAAGTGCAGTCGCAGCAAATAGCTCTTCCTGCTGGCTCCCTTTACCCTAAAAATCTCGGTAGAGGGCAGGAAAGAGGGAGATCCTTGGGAGATGGACTGACAGAAACTTTGTAATGGTACTGAATCTGCCCCATGTGCCTGCCAGCTGTATACCTAATGTGCCATGGCCTTGCTTCCAACAGAGAGATAAAAGAGGGCTGGAGAGATGGCTTAGTGGCTAAAGCACTTGCCTGTGAAGCCTAAGGACACAGGTTCTATTCCCCAGTACCCACATGACCCAGATGCACAAGATGGCACATGTGTCTGGAGTTCATTTGCAGTGGCTAGAGGTCCTGGTGCACCCATTCTCTCACGCGCACGCTCTCTCTCTCAAATAAACAAACAAAATATTTTAAAATTTTTTAAAAAGAGGGCTGGAGAGATGGCTTAGCAGTTAAGGTGCTTGCCTGCAAAGCCAAAGGATCTAGGTTCAATTCCCCAGGACTCACTTAAGCCAGATGCACAGGGTGGCACATGTGTCTGGAATTGGTTTGCAGTGGCGGGAGGCCCCGACCTACCCTCTCTCTTTCTTTCTGTATCTCTCTTTCTGCTTCTCTCTCTCTCTCTCAAATAAATAAATAAAAATAAAAATATTTTTTTAAAAAATTAGAAAAAAAAGAGATGACCAAGTTAGACTTAAGGTTACAGCCCTAAAAGGATGCCAGATCTACATATGTCCAGCCAGAAAGAAAGCCTTTGGTTTTCTCACATGGCTAATAAACCCTAAACCCAACACTAAACCCAACTCCACCCACCTCTTCACTCATACTACGTCACGTCACCAACCCTCACCGTCACCTCCAGCAGCTCTACCAGCGCCGCACTCTTACCCATCGTCCACCATCTCTGCTCAGCACCATCGACACAGATCTCCAGGAAGCCTCAAGCCTGCCCTGGTCGGCACACTTCGACCTCTAGAATCTCAGAGCCTGGGAGATGGTGTCCCAAGGTGGAGTGGTCTTCTCTATGATAACTGCAGTGAGAGTGGGTGGGACAGGTGAAAATAGGTCACTAGGTGCAGAAGGGAGAGATGTGTACTTGTGGAACATCCATCCTCCCATCCCCTCCTTTCCTCTTCCCTCCTTTCCTTTCCTCTTCTCTCCTTCCTTCTTCCTCTCTCCTCCCTCCCCCCTTCTCTTTCTTTCATTTCCTTCCTTTTCTTTTTGAGACAGGGTCTCATGTAGTTCAGGCTGACCTCAAACTCATCATCCTCAGAGTCCTCAGGGCCCACTGCTGACAAAGCCCTCGGCACCCTTTCCCCCGGCTTCTGTGTTAGCATCCTCAGTTTCCTGCACTTCTTTTCTCCTTTTGGCTTCCTCCCAGTAACTTCCTGACAAAAAGATGTAGAAGCAGTAAAACTATGGGGTGCTGGGAAGATGTCTCAGTGCTTGCTATGCACGCCTGAGGGTCTGAGACCGCTTGTGTTTGATTCCCAGAACCCATGTAAATGTGTGTGGCTACGAACGCACGTCTGAAATCCCACAGTCCCCCCCACCCACACACACACACAGAGGGAGAGAGAGGGTGTGTGTATTTGGACATGGCAGAGCCTCCTGCCATTGCAAACAAAGTCCAGACACATGCACCATTTTGTGCATCTGGCTTTATGTGCGGACTGAGGAATTGAAGCCAGGCCATCAGACCCCTCTTCAATATTTCACACAGTATTTGGTTTGCTGCTGTGTAATAAAATACTTCAGAACTCAGTGGCGTACACAATTATTATTATTATTATTATATTCATAATTGTGTAGCAATTTGGACTAGGCATAGCAGGAATTTCTCCACTCTGCTCCACGATACCAGCTGGGGACTCAGCTGGGATTGCACAGGGCTGAGGGCTGGGGTGCTAGGACTGGCTGGGCATCTTGTTCTCTAGCCACATAGGCCTCTCTGTGTGAGGGTGAGGGTTTCTCATAGCATGGTGGCCTCAGGGTGGTTCTAACAAGTGTCCCAAGAGGCCCAGGTATGAGCTGCACGGTTTCCTCTAGCGCTCCAGGGCATCACTTCTGCATGCTGTTGCAAGCAAGGAACTTCAGATCCAAGAGCATGAGACCAGGAATGTGAAAAGATTGGTAGCTGGTCTTTGAGCCCCCAGAATTATATACATATATATTTATTTATTTAAGAGAGAGAGAGAGAGAGAGAGAGAGAGAGAGGAGAGAGAAAGAGGCAGCGAGAGAATGGGCACGCCAGGGCTTCCAGCCACTGCACACAAACTCCAGATGCATGTGCCACCTTGTGCATCTGGCTTACCTGGGTCCTGAGGAATTGAACCTGGGTCCTTTGGCTTTGCAGGCAAGCACCTTAACTGCTAAGCCATCTTTCCAACCCTATGTATATATTTTTAAAATATATTTTTTATTTAGTTATTTGGTAGAAAGCAAGAGAGAAATAGGCAGGGAGAGAGAGAGAGAGAGAGAGAGAGAGAGGGAGGGAGGGAGAGAGAAAGAGAAGGAGTGGGTGCACCAGAGCCTCCAGCAGCCATAGATGAACTCCAGATGCGTGTGCCCATTGTGCATCTGGGTTACATGAGTTCTTTGGTTTTTCAGGCAAGCACCTTAACCACTAAGCCATCTCTCCAGCCCTACATATGTATTTTAAAAATATTTTAAAAATTTATTTGCAAGCAGAGAGAGAAAAGAGACAGAGCAAGAGTGAGAGAGAGAGAGAGAGAGAAGGAGAGAAGAGAGAATGGGCACAACAGGGCCTCCAGCCACTGCAAATGAACTCCAGATGCATGTACCAGTGAGCATCTGGCTATCTGGCTTTATATGGGTTCTGGGGATTTGAGCCCGGGTTGTTCGGCTTTGCAGATGACTGCCTTAACCACTGAGCCATTTCTCCAGCCCCTATATATGTATTTTTTTTTTATTAACAACTTCCATGATTATAAACAATATCCCATGGTAATGCCCTCCCTCCCCCCACTTTCCTCTTTGAAACTCCATTCTCCATCATATCCCCTCCCCATCTCAATCAGTCTCTCTTTTATGTTGATGTCATGATCTTTTGCTCCTCTTATGATGGTCTTATGTAGGTAGTGTCAGGCACTATGAGGTCATGGATATCCAGGCCATTTTGTATCTGGGGGAGCATGTTGTAAGGAGTCCTACCCTTCCTTTGGCTCTTACATTCTTTCCGTCACCTCTTCCATATTAGACCCTGAGCCTTGGAAGGTGTGATAGAGATATTACAGTACTGAGCACTCCTGTCACTTCTTCCCAGCACCATGATCCCTTCTGAGTCATCCCAAGGTCACTTCCATCTGAAAAGAGAAGTTATTAACCAAAAGTGAGAGTTGCATTAATATTTAGGTATGAACATTAAGAGAATTGCTTACTGGGCAGTTTGATGAGCATAGTATACACATTTAGCCAGACAGCAGCAGAAGTTACACCCCTAAGGCTCATGACTACCCCTGTTTTAAGTTTTCAGTATCATGGATGTATTCCCTCCCATGGAGCAGGCCTCCAGTCCAATTAGAAGACAGTTGGTTTCCACCATGACAGACATGCCACTATTTCACTGGTTGGCTCATTTAGCCTGGCTGGCTGAATATAAGGCTTGCAGTGTCCACTGTTGAGTATCTTCACTGGTGTATATATGTACTTTTTATAATTTATTTATTTATTTGAGAGAGAGAACAGCAGATAGAGAAAGAATGGGCACACCACGCCTCCAGCCACTGCAAAGGAAATCCAGACATATGCACCACCTTGTGCATCTGGCTTTACATGGGAACTGGGGGATGGAACCTGGGTCCTTTGGCTTTGCAGGCAAGCACCTTATATATGCATTTTTTATTTACATTGCATGCATACACACACACACACGCACACACACACACACACACACACACATGTGCGCACACACATACCAGGGCCTCTTGCTGCTTCAAAAGAATGCCTGTCAAGTTTTGTGTGGATGGCTTGGAAATTGAACCTGGGCAGGCAGGCTTTGCAAGCAAGTGCCTTTAACCACTGAGCAATCTCCCTAGCCCCAAGGATTGCTCTTGAAAAGTCCCATGACCTTCTGATTCTGGGTCCTTTGGATATAAGTGGATCTTTTGCCTGGAGGCCAGGGGCTTCTCTACCCATAGTATTCTGAAAATCCTTTGTGTAGGGCCTAGTGTCTCCAAGTCCATATATTTCTGACCCAACCTCCTTGGATCCATTGGGGCAGCTGCCTGACTACACGGCTGGGGAAGTAGAGTCTGGAAGTCTTATTGCTTCTCTTAGAAACTTTTGACCAGCATTAATTTTTTTTTTTTTTTCGAGGTAGGGTCTCACTCTAGCCCAGGCTGACCTGGAATTCACTATGGAGTCTCAGGTTGGCCTCAAACTCACGGCAATCCTCCTACCTCTGCCTCCCAAGTGCTGGGATTAAAGGCATGCACCACCATGCCCGGCTCAGCATTAATTTTTTTTTTTTTTCAAATAACCCTCACTTCTACTTTCAGGGTTCTAGAAATCTCTAATGTTGCCGGGGTTTTACTTCTGCTTCCTGTCGGTGTACTCTACTTCCACCCTGCTCTCGTTTCAATCATGGTCAGATTGATAAGGTTATAATCTGTGTGGCAGTTATTGGTTTAAAACACTCGACCAGAAGCAGCTCATGGGAGGAAAAGGGAAGTTTCATCCCAGCAGGGAAAGCATGGCAGAGGAGGAAGCTGGCTCACATGATCACATATTAATGGGGAGGAGCAGGTAAGAGTGAGCTCCCTAGCTCGGGCAAGAGGAACTCAACTCATAAACCCCATGGACTTACCCCATGGACACACTTCCTCCAGCAAAGCTCCACCCCCTCAAGGCTCTGCCAGTTGGGGGTTAAGTATGAGGCTTAATCACCCACACTTACGGCTGTGGGGGACACTTCATTCAAACCACCACAAACTGCCATGGGTTAGGGTTAGCCAGCTCCAAGTATTCAACTGTTATTCCTGTCCGGCTCCAAGAGGGAGGAGGTAGAGGTCACTGTAAGGTCATCTAAGTGGAACAGAAGGCTCTTCCATTCCTCACATGGGTTCTCTTCTCACTCCTCAGACCTCTGCTGAAAGTTTACTTTCTTGAAGACCTCATCCTTCCTGTTCCAATTATCCACAGAATTTACTAGAAAACAACAGTAACAATAGGGCCAGCTCTGATGGTACTTGTCTGTAATCCCAGCACTGTGGAGGCTGAAGCAGGAGGATCACTTGAGGTGAGGGGCTCAAGGTCAGCCTGGGCAACATAGTGAGTCTTCAAACGAACTAACAAGCAAACACCCCAAACCAACCAAAACCACCACAATAACAAAACCCCCAACCCACCACCACTGGTATGTTTAGAAAGCTAAGGTAGAAGCTAGGTACATACAGTTTAATCCCAGGTAGAGAATGTTTCTGGGCAGTTTGCTCCCAATAGATGGCAGCTGGGTATCCGCTGGATAGTGGGTTCCTCTCCATTCAAGGGCAGGGTGGACCTCCTTCCAACACTGCTATTGAGTCCCCAGGAGAATGTCCCAAGAGATTTGAAGTGGAAACTGCCCGTGTCTTGTGGTCTAGGCCTGAAGGCATCTCTGGTGCTGTGCCCTGCTCATCACTCAGTCTGTCAGATGTCTCCCTTGTTCTCACAGACCATGATTAACACAGTAGATTAAGTCAGCAATGGTGGTACAGGCCTGTCTGTAAACCCCAGCACCCAGGAGGCAGAGGCAGAGGCAGAGGCAGAGGCAGGAGGATCGCCGCAAGTACAAGGCCACTCTGGTGGGCAGAGTAACTTCCAGGCCAGCCAGGGCTACATAGTGAATCCCTGACTCAACTGTACCCCCAAAGAAAACCCTACGGGATTCAAGGGAAGCAGACATTGCCCTCATTTCCTTCAGGAAGGAATATAAAAAAAATTAAACTTTTTTGACTGTCACAACACCTAAAATATTTTCTCTGATTTTTGTTTTGGTGTGTGTGGGGGGGGTGTCGAGGTAAAGTCTCACTTTGGCCCAGGCTGACCTGGAATTCACTGTGTAGTCTCAGGGTCTTGAACTGATGGCGATCCTCCCACCTCTGCCTCCCAAGTACTGGGATTAAAGGCATGCACACCTTCAATCCCAGCACTAAGAAGGCAGAGGTAGGAGGATCACTGTGAGTTCAAGGCCAGAGAGCAAGACCCTATCTCAAAAAAACAAAAACCAACCAAACAAACAAACAAAAGGCATGTGCCACTATGCTTGGCATTTTCTGTTTTTAAAAATATTTATTTATTAGAAGGAAAAGGGGGGGGGGGAGAGTATGGGAGCACCAGGGCCTCTTGCTGCTGCAGACAAACTCCAACTCCAAAAGCAAGAACCATTTTGTGCATCTGTCTTTACGTGGATGTTAGGAAATTGTACCTGTCTTGGTAGGATTTACAAGCAAGCACTTTAACTGCTGAGCCATCTCCCCAGCCCTGAATTTTGTTTTTTTAATTTTTATTTTGGTATTTTTATTTATTTATTTGAGAGCGACAGACAGAGAGAAAGAGGCAGGTAGAGAGAGAGAGAGAGAGAGAGAGAGAGAGAATGGGTGCGCCAGGACCTCCAGCCACTGAAAACGAACTCCAAATGTGTGTACCCCCTTGTGCATCTGTCTAACGTGGATCTTGGGGAATCGACCCTCGAACCAGGGTCCTTAGGCTTCACAGGCAAATGCTTAACTGCTAAGCCATCTCTCCAGCCCATTTATTTATTTTTTTCTCAATTTTTATTAATATTTTCCATGATTATAAAAAATATCCCATGGTAGTACCCTCCCCCCCCACTTTCCCTTTTGAAATTCCATTCTCCATCAAATCCCCTCCCCATCTCAATCTTTCTACTTACA
This sequence comes from Dipus sagitta, assembly GCA_036346955.1. NCBI lineage: Eukaryota > Metazoa > Chordata > Mammalia > Rodentia > Dipodidae > Dipus > Dipus sagitta. The sequence goes on along the minus strand of CM070777.1, from coordinate 40,606,042 downwards.
TATATACAATACCAACCTAATAAAAGCCCTCCTCCCTTTCTTTCTCTTCCCTTTCTATCTCCTTTTTTAACTTACTGGCCTCTGCTACTGAGTTTTTTCCTTCTCGCACAGAAGCCCAATCATCTGTAGCTAAGATCCACATATGAGGGACAGCCCATTTATTTTTATTTTTTATTATTTATTTGCAAGCATAGAGAGAAAGAGAAAGAGCAACATGAGTGCACCTCCTGTCACTGCAACCAAACTCCAGGTGCACACGCCGTTCTTTGCATCTGGCTTTATTTATGTGGGCTCTGGGGAATTGAACCGGGGCTGTTAGCATTGCAAGCAAGCATTCTTTTTTTTTTTGGTTTTTCGAGGTAGGGTCTCACTCTAGCTCAGGCTGACCTGGAATTCACTCTGTAGTCTCAGGGTGGCCTCGAACTCATGGCGATCCTCCTACCTCTGCCTCCCGAGTGCTGGGATTAAAGGCGTGCGCCACCACGCCCGGCTGCAAGCAAGCATTCTTGACTGTTGAGCCATCTCCCCACTCTCTTGTTGTTGTTTTAATTAATTAATTTCGTTTGTTGAGAGAGAAGAAGAAGAAAGAGAGGGAGAGAGCCATCTTTCCAGTACTTTTTGTTTATTTATTTATTTGTTTGAGGAAAGATCTCACTCTAGCCCAGGCTGACCTGGAACTCACAGTGATTCTCATACCTTTGCCTCTCTAGTGCGGGGATTAAAGGTATATGCCGCCACACCCAGCAAAGTCTTTTTTGTTTGTTTGTTTTTTTGAGGTAGGGTTTCACTCTAGCTCAGGCTGACCTGGAATTCAGTCTCAGGGTGGCCTTGAACTCATGGCAATCCTCCTACCTCTGTCTCCTAAATGCTTGGATTAAAGATGTGCTCTATATGTCCCTCCCCCCTTTTTTTTTTCCAAATTTTTATTTATTTATTTATTTTTTCAAATTTTTATTAACAACTTCTATGATTATAAAAAATATCCCATGGTAATATCTTTTTTAAAAACAGTTTTTCTTGCCATCTATTTTTTCACATTTATTTTTTATTTTTTTCATTTTAAAATAATTATTTCTTTATTTTCAAATTTTTATTAACAACTTCCATGATTATAAAAAATATCCCATAGTAATACCCTTCCTCCCCAACTTTCCTCTTTGAAACTCCATTCTCCATCATATCCCCTCCCCATCTCAATCAGTCTCTCTTTTATGTTGATGTCATGATCTTTTGCTCCTCTTATGATGGTCTTATGTAGGTAGTTTCAGGCACTATGAGGTCATGGATATCCAGGCCATTTTGTATCTGGGGGAGCATGTTGTAAGGAGTCCTACCCTTCCTTTGGCTCTTACATTCTTTCCGTCACCTCTTCCGCATTAGACCCTGAGCCTTGGAAGGTGTGATAGAGATATTACAGTACTGAGTACTCCTGTCACTTCTTCCCAGCATCATGATCCCTTCTGAGTCATCCCAAGGTCACTGCCATCTGAAAAGAGAAGATTCTCTACCAAAAGTGAGAATAGCATTAATATAAGGGTATGAACATTAAGAGAACTGCTTACTGGGCAATTTGATAAGCATAGTATATACATTTAGCCAGACAGCAGCAGACATTACACCCCTAGAGCTTATGACTACCCCTGTTTTAAGTTTCAGTATCAGGGATGTATTCCCTCCCATGTAGCTGGCCTCCAGTCCAATTAGAGGGCAGTTGGTTTCCACCATGACAGACGTGCCACTATTGCACCCATTGGCTCATTTGGCCTGGCTGGCCAAATATAAGGCTTGCAGTGTCCACTGTTGAGTATCTTCACTGGTGATTTCTCTCTCTCCCACTGAACTGCATGCAGAATGGCTTCTTCCAGCTTTCTGTCAGCTGGTCTACAAGGAGGAGGTTATCAGTTCAGTTTCAGCAGGATTTCTCAGTGGCCTTGCAGCCCAAGTATGTGGAGTCTTCAGCAATAGGGTTTTACCATCTATTCCTGGTGGGAAACCAAGGGACTGAACAATGGCCTGTAAGGTTTTGGGGGCATCAGGGACCTCCCTGGCCAACAACTCACTGGAAGGTATCCCATCCCTGGCACTGAAAATTTTCTAGTAACAATCTATGGCTCCTGAGTGTTTCATTGTCCAAAAAAGTAGGATTCCATATGTTTTATTTATATCGTCTTAGATTTTGATTAGCCCTCCCTCCACCTTTCCTTTACTCAATCTCTTCCCCTGACCTCACTTTGGGCCTTTTCACCGCCATTAATCTGTTCTTCTACTTACATATATACAATACCATCCTATTAAGTACCCCCTCCCTTCCTTTCTCTTCCCTTTATATTTCATTTCTAGTTTACTGGCCTTTGCTACTGAGTTTTCTTCCTATTCACACAAAAGTCCAATCATCTGTAGCTAGGATCCACATATGAGAGAGAACATGTGACACTTGGCTTTCTGGGCCTGGGTTACCTCACTTAGTATAATCCTTTCCAGATCCATCCATTTTCCTGCAAATTTCATAACTTCACTTTTCTTTACCGCTGAGTAGAAGTCCATTGTATAAATGTGCCATATCTTCATTATCCATTCATCAGTTGAGGGACATCTAGGCTGGTTCCATTTCCCAGCTATTATGAATTGAGTGGCAATAAACATGGTTGAGCAAGTATTTCTAAGGTAATGAGATGAATCCTCAGGATACATGCCTAAGAGTGCTATATCTGGGTCATATGGTAGATCTATTTTTAGCTGTCTTAGGAACCTCCACACTGATTTCCACAATGGCTGGACCAGATTGCATTCCCACCAACAGTGTAGAAGGATTCCTCTTTTTCCACATCCTTGCCAGCATTTATGGTCATTTGTTTTCATGATGGTAGCCAATCTGACAGGAGTGAGATGGAATCTCAATGTAGTTTTAATCTGCATTTCCCTGATGACTAGGGATGGAGAATATTTTTTCAGATGCTTATATGCCATCTGTATTTCTTCTTTTGAGAACTCTCTATTGAGTTCCATAGCCCATTTTTTAATTGGATTGTTTGATTTCTTATTATTTAATTTTTTGAGTTCTTTGTATATCCTAGATATTAATCCTCTATCAGATGTATAGCTGGCAAAGATTTTTTCCCATTCTGTAGGTTGCCTCTTTGCTTTATTCACAGTGTCCTTTGCCATACAAAATCTTTGTAATTTCATGAGGTCCCAGAGGTTAATCTGTGGTTTTATTGCCTGAGCAATTGGGGTTACATTTAGAAAGTCTTTGTCAAGACCAATATGTTGAAGGGTTTCCCCAACTTCTTCCTCTAGCAGTTTCAGAGTTTCAGGTCTGATGTTAAGGTTTTTAATCCATTTGGACTTAATTCTTGTGCATGGAGAGCAAGAAGAATCTATTTTCATCTTTCTACAGATATATATCCAGTTTTCCCAACACCATTTGCTGAAGAGGCTGTCTTTTCTCCAATGAGTATTTTTGGCATTTTTATCGAATATCAGGCGGCTATAGCTACCTGGACTTACATCTGGGACCTCTATTTTGTTCTATTGATCTACATGTCTGCTTTTGTGCCAGTACCATGCTGTTTTTGTTACTATGGCTCTGTAGTATAGGTTAAAAATCAGATATGGTGATACCACCCGTCTTATTTTTGTTGCTCAGTATTGTTTTTGATATTTAAGTTTTTTTGTGATTCCAAATGAATTTTTGGATTGTTTTTTCTATTTCCATAAAGAATGCCATTGGAATTTTGATGGGGATTGCATTAAATGTGTAGATTGCTTTTGGTAAGATTACTATTTTCACAATATTGATTCTTCCAATCCAGGAACAAGGGATGTTTTTCCATTTCCTAGTGTCTTCTGCAATTTCTTGCTTGAGTGTTTTAAAGTTTTCATTGTAGAGATACTTTACTCCCTTGGTTAGGTTTATTCTAAGGTACTTTATTTTCTTTGATGCAATTGTGAATGGGAGTGATTCTCTGATTTCATTCTCTGTGAGTTTGTTGTTAGCATATAGGAATGCTACTGATTTCTGTGTATTTATTTTGTATCCTGCTACATGGCTGTAGGTGTTTATCAGCTCTAACAGTTTGCTGGTAGAGTCTTTAGGGTCCTTTATATATAGAATCATGTCATCTGCAAATAATGATAACTTGATCTCTTTCTTTCCAATTTGTATCCCTTTTATGTGCGTCTCTTGCCTTATTGCTATGGCTAAGACTTCTAGTACTATATTAAATAAAAGTGGGGACAGTGGACACCCTTGTCTTGTTCCTGATTTTAGTTGAAAAGCTTCCAGTTTTTCCCCATTTAGTAATATGTTATCTATAGGCTTGTCATAAATAGCCTTTATTATATTGAGATATGTTCCTTCTATTCCCAGTCTCTGTAGGACTTTTATCATGAAGGGATGTTGGATTTTGTCAAATGCTTTTTCTGCATCTAATGAGATGATTATGTAATTTTTATCCTTCAGTCCATTTATATAATGTATTACATTTATTGATTTGCGTATGTTGAACCATCCCTGCATCTCTGGGATAAAGTCTACTTGGTCAGGGTGAATGATCTTTCTGATATATTCTTGTATTCTGTTTGCCAACATTTTGTTGAGAATTTTTGCATCTATGTTCATGAGGGAGATTGGTCTGTAATTTTCTTTTTTTGTTCTATCTTTGCCTGGTTTTGGTATCAGGGTGATGCTTGCTTCATAAGAGTTTGGTAGGATTCCTTCTTTTTCTATTTTATGGAAAAGCTTGAGAAGCAATGGTGTTAGTTCTTCCCTGAAGGTCTGGTAAAATTCACCAGTGAATCCATCTGGGCCTGGATTTTTTTTAGTTGGGAGATTTTTGATAACTGCTTAGATGTCCATACTTGTTACAGGTCTATTTAAGTGATTAATCTCATCTTGATTTAATTTAGGTAGGTCATATGAATCAAGGAAATCATCCATTTCTTTCAGATTTTCATACTTAGTGGAGTATATGTTTTTATAGTATGTCCCTATGATTTTTTTGTATTTCTCTGGTATCTGTTGTGATGTTGCCTTTTTCATCTCTAATTTTATTATTACTATTACTTTTTTATTTATTCATTTGAGAGCAAAAGACAGAGAGAGAAAGATGCAGAGAGAGAGAGAGAGAATGGGCATGCCAGGGCCTCCAGCTATTGCAAACCAACTCCAGAAGTGTGCGCCCCCTTGTGCAGCTGGCTTACGTGGGGTCCTGGAAATCGAGCCTTGAACCGGGGTCATTAGGCTTCACAGGCAAGCAATTAATCGCTAAGCCATTTGTGTCTCTTCTCTCTTTGTTTTGGTCAGATTTGCTAAGGGTTTATCAATCTTGTTTATCCTTTCAAAGAGCCAACTCTGTTTCATTGATTCTTTGGATTGTTTTTTTGGTTTCTATTTCATTAATTTCTGCCCTAATATCTTTATTATTTCTTCCTGTGTACTGATTTTTGGTTTGCCTTGTTCTTCTTTTTTCAAGGCTTTAAGGTGAAGCATTAGGTCATTTACTTGCGACCTTTCTAATTTCTTTTTTTTTTTTTTTTTTTTTTTGAGGTAGGGTCTCACTCTAGCTCAGGCTGACCTGGAATTCACTATGGAGTCTCAGGGTGGCCTCGAACTCACGGCGATCCTCCTACCTCTGCCTCCCGAGTGCTGGGATTAAAGGCGTGCGCCACCACGCCCGGCTCTAATTTCTTAATATAGGCACTAAAGATATAAATTTACCTCTTAGGACTGCCTTCATTGTGTCCCAGAGATTTTGGTACATTGTGTTCTCATTGTCGTTTGACTCTATGAATTTTTTGGTTTCCTTCTTGATTTCTTCATTGACCCATTCATCATTTAGTAGTGTATTGTTTAGTTTCCATGATTTTTTGTATGCTCTATAGCTTTTCTTGCTATTAATTTGTAGTTTGATTCCATTGTGGTCAGATAGAGTGCAAGGAATTATTTCAATTTTCCTGTATTTGTTAAGATTTGCTTTGTGTCCTAACATATGGTCTATTTTAGAGAATGTTCCATGTGCTGCTTAAAAGAATGTATATTCTGCAGCATTTGGATGAATTGTCCTGTAGATATCTGTTAGATCCATTTCTTCTATGACCTCGTTTAATCCAGATGCCTCTCTGTTTATTTTTTCCCTGGATAACCTGTCAATTGATAAGAGTTGGGTGTTGAAGTCACCTACTACCACTGTGTTTGTGTTATCTGTGACCTTGGTTCTAATAGCATTAGTTTGATGAATTTGGGAGCCCCCATATTAGATGCATATATGTTTAGGATTGTAATGTCCTCCTGCTGGAGTGTGCCTTTAATCAATATAAAGTGACCTTCTTAATCTTTCTTAACTAATGTTGGACTTAAGTTTACCTTGCCAGATATTTGATAGAAACCCCTGCTTGTTTTCTAGGCCCATTTGCTTGAAACACCGTTTTCCAACCTTTCACCCTAAGATAGTGTCCATCCTTTGTAGAAAGGTGAGTTTCTTGGAGGCAACAAATTGAAGGATCCTGCTTTTTTATCCAGTCTGCAAACCTATGTCTTTTGGTTGGGGTATTGAGGCCATTGATATTAAGAGATATTAGTGAAAGATGTGTATTTATTTTGCCATTTTTTGTAGTTCTTCCGGTTTTACCTTTGCTCTCTTGTGTTAACTAGTATTTGATTATTGTTTGTTTTTTCCGGCTTCCTTATATGTGTGTTTTTCTTTCTCTTCAGCATGGAGAATTCTTTCAAGTATTTTCTGTAGTGCTGGTTTGGTCTTCAAATACTCCTTTAGGCCACTTTTGTCGTGGAATGTCCTTATTTCTCCATCTATTTGAATGGATAGCTTTGCAGGATAAAGTAACCTTGGTTGACAGTTGTTACCTTTCAGAACTTGGAATACATCACTCCAAGCCCTTCTGGCTTTTAAAGTTTGTGTTGAGTAATCTGCTGTGATCCTGATGGGCTTGCCTTTGTAGGTAACTTGATTTTTCTCTCAAACTGCTTTCAATATTTTTTCTTTGGTTTGTGTGTTTAGTAGTTTGATTATAATATGGCAAGGAGAGGTTCTTTCCAGGTTTTGTCTGGTTGGTGTTCTAAAGGATTCCTGTATCTGCATTGGCACCTCTTTCCCAATTTGGGGGAAATTTTCTTCTATGATTTTGTTGAAGACACCTACTATGCCTTTGGAATGAAATTCTTCTACTTCTACTATACCCTCAATTCTTATGTTTGATCTTTTCATAGTGTCTCGAATATCTTGAAATTCCCATTCATAGTTTCCTATTAGTTTGTCTTTCTCTTTGTTGGACTGTATTAGATCTGCCACCTGGTCTTCTAGCTTGGATATTCTGTCCTCTCCTTCATCCATTCTACTGGTGAGATTTTCTACAGAGTTTTTTATTTCGTTAACTGTGTTCTTCATTGCTAGTAATTCTGACTGTTTTTTCTTTATTATTTCTAGTTCCTTATTTATGTCTTGTATTGACCTCTTTATTTTATTAAATTGGTGTCCTGTGTCTTCTTTGATTCCTTTGATTTCCTCTTTCATTCCTTTGATTTCCTCTTTGAGTTCTTTGAGCATATTTATAATCATTCTTTTGAAATCTTTCTCAGGCATTTTCTCTAACTCATTCTCACTGGAGGTCATTTGTGATGCATTAATACTTTTTGGTGGATTTATATGGTCTTGATTTTTTGGTGTTTCTTGTGTTATAATGCATATATTTTTGCATCTTGGATTAATTTAATGCTTGGATTTTCTAGTTAGCTGCAGTATTATTAGATATATCAATCAATCTGATGTTATATATCTTCAGGGTAGGAGCTTAAGGTGCTAGGTGTGTCTCTCAAGACTCTCAGAGTATCTATAAAGTGACCCTAGGTGTTGAGTTTGCCTGCTGTGAGAGTATTCAAGTAGGCTGAGTGGAACAAAATACAGGCAGATTCTAAAATTTAACTAAACAATGTACACAATCAATGAAAAACAGCACAGAGTATTTATGCAAGAGTAGGTAGTATGACAACCAGGTCCTCTAACTGTTCCTTAGGGTGTGTGGTGCCCCATACCCTTAATCCTGACAACAAGGAGGATGAGATTTCTTGTCTGTTGAGGGTTCCAAGTCAGCTTGTGACCAAGTGAGACCCCTCCCTAATGTATAACAGAAGAGGAAACAAAGCCACTATAAATCAAGAAGCAACAAATAACAAGGTGGCAAATCTTACCATCCATCAGATTTAACATATAATTTATCCTGATATGGAAAGTGCAATTAGCACTTCCTGTTCAGGGCAATATACCAGGTTTATTAGGTGGGTACTGACCTGGTGTAATCCCAGTTACCTTTTGGGATGATTTTGGTCTCAGTTATGCTGTGCTCCTGCTTGGGTCCTCTTTGGTGTATTGTGGGTTCAAGTAGGTGTGGCGGGGTCCCTGGACCACTGCTCTGCTTGCTGGAGCTGGGCACTGGTGGTGGGGGAGGGGAGACTGTTGATGGTGGCTCTAGTTCTCTCGCTGGTCTAGTGATCCTCTACCTCGTGATCTGCTTCTCTGTTGTTCACGGCCGTTCTCCCTTTTTCTTGAGTTTACGAGGAGCTCTGGTGTGAGTGGAAAATCCCCTCATCTGGCTTTTCCTGTGGTTCAAGCTGAGCCTGGCCACTGTGGCCCCACGGACCTGGTGCTGCAGCTGCTGGGGCTGCTTCTGCCTGCCTGTATGGGCTCTGGATGTTCTGGATCTCTCCTACTTCTCTGCTGCCTTTTAAATTTCTTATACACCTCACTTTTTAGTAAAAGTGTGTATTTTGCTTTTTTTTTTTTTTTTTTTTTTTTGCTTTTTCTCCCCTAGGCTGCTTTAGCATGGTTCCTACGCTGCCATCTTAACTGGAAGTTCCCTCCCCCCTTTTTTTGAGGTAGGGTTTCACTCTAGCTCAAGCTGACCTGGAATCCAGTCTCAGGGTGGCCTTGAACTCAGGGTGAATCTCCTACCTCTGTCTCCTGAGTGCTGGGATTCAAATCATGTGTTACCATGAGCCCTCTTTTAAAGGCAGTGTCTTACCCTAGCCCAGGCTGTCCTTGAATTCACAATGATCTTTCTACATCAATCTCTCAAGAGCTGGATTAAAGGTGTGAGTCACCACCCTTGGCTTAAAATATTTTCTCTTCTGGGGACGGGTGAGAAAATGCCCAAGTTCTTTTCCTTCACGGAAGCTAAGCAGCAACTGGTTGTGCAGCCATCAACTCTGTGAGCCCCTCCCTGTCTGCTCACTGGTGTATCTCCAAGGGCTGGGAATAAGGTTTGACACATAGTGAGTTGTGGATACCAATAAATATCTATTAAAGGACTGGACAGATGGCTCAATGGTTAAAGGTGCTTGCCAGCAAAGCTTAACAACCTAGGTTTGATTCCCCAGCACCTACATAGAGACGGATGCACAAAGTGGCACATGCATGTCACCATATATTTAAAACGACCACTCTTCCTGGTGCCCATAGATTGGGGAAAACTGAGTTATAACAAAAGCTCACCTTTAAGCAAATTACTCAGGAGGCAGAGGTTGGAGGATCACCATGAGTTCATGGCCCCCCTGAGAATTCATAGTGAAATCCAGGTCAGCCTGGAGGTCAGCCTGGCCTAGCGTGTGACCTTACCTCGAAAAACCAAAAAAAAAAAAAAAAAAAAAAAAAAAAAAGCCTCATGCCTCATGCTGTGGTTTCATAGTAGGTGGGCAAACAAAGAGGTGGGAGCCAGGCTGAAGCCAGAGTCTCTGACTGTTGAGGGGATGTTGAGTGAGAAAGAGACTGTGAGGTGACCAATGCGGGCCATGGCAAGGTTAGGGTTAGGGTTAGGGTTAGGGCTAGGGGTTAGGTTAAGGGTTACGGTTAGGGTTTGGGCTAGGGGTTAGGTTGAGTAGTACGGTTAGGGTTAGAGGTGAGGGTGAGGGTTAGGTTAAGGGTTAAGGTTAGGGTTTGGGTTTGGGGATAGGGTTAGGATTAGGGTTTGGGTTAGGAGTTAAGGTGAGGGTTAGGATTAGGGCTATTGGCTAGGGGTTAGTGTTAGTGGCTCAAATAGGGTTAGTGTTATGGTTTAGGGTTAGCATTAGGGGGCTAGGAATGGAGAAATAGAAATAACAGCTAACATTTATTATGTGCTTATTGTGAGGTTGGCACTGTTTAGGCTTCACTCTAAACCCCATGGTGAACAGGTTAACATGATTCCCACCAACAAACCCAAGGCCCAGAGAAGTTAAGTGAGGACACTTAAGCTAGGCAAGGTAGAACTGAGGTCATGAATTCTGGACCCAAAGACCTATGTTCAAGGTGTGGTCTTGCTGGGTGTGGTGGCCCACGCCTTTAATCCCAGCACTGGGGAGGCAGAGGTAGGAGGATTGCAGTTAGAGGCCAGCCTGGGTCTACAGAGTGAGTTTCAGGTCAGCCTGGGCTAGAATGAGACCCTGCATCCAAACAAAACAAAACAGTGTGGTCTTGTCTTGTTCTCTGTGTGACCTCTAAGTAAGCGTGTGTATCTCTATCTAACCCCTTTGTACCTGCAAGAGTCAGGGGGTTACACGTCTAAGATGTTTGGAGCAGTGCTTGGCACACAGTGAGTGTCAAGTGTAGGTCCAGATGTCCCACCGGTGTCCCCGGGCTTCCTTTTGGAAAAGGAACAGAGGATGATGAACCCTGAAGGAGAGCTACTGAGTGAAGGTGGTTGGTGGCTTTGGGTTTGACCCAGTCAAGTGGGTCTCTGACCAAAGGAGGGTAGCCTGGGTCCAGGCGCCTCTTTCTGATACTTGTTTCTTAGGGTCCTCAGCGATGGCGCACCTATGGTCGCTCTGCATCCTGCTTCCTGCCTTCTTGGTGTCTGGTGGGTGTTTTCTTCTTCTACAAGAGCAGCACTAAACTGGGGACCCCTAGCAGCATCCTGAAGGTTGGGAGGGAGGGGCAACCCTGTTTGGTGAGCACCCAGCTTGCATGGCACACATCGTTGGGTATCTATGGAATCTAGTTGCAGGCGGGTGGGTCAGGCTAAAGGCTGGCTATAAGGACAGAGATGGTCTCCAGGGAAACAGCTGGAGCTTGGCAGAATAGCCAGATGTTCTTCCATTCTGTGTCCCCACAGTGGCAGCCAACAGGCCCCCACAGTTCCCGGCCAGTTTTGTGGCAGTGAGTTTGCCCGAAGACCTGCCAGTGGGTGAGTAATGGTTTCTGTTCTGGGACAAAGCAAAGTGCCTACCCTCAAAGTCATGGCAGGGGGCCCCCCCGTCAGTCTCCCCACCCACCCCCCCGCCCGACTGCCACAGTGCATCACAGGCTAAGGTGGCTCAGAGGGAGTTCCATCTCCAGCTTTGTGGTAAGGAGCAGGGTTCCCATGGGTGTGTGGTGACCCTCCAGGAACCCTCCCCAGCATGACAGAACCATCACGTGTTCCTTTTCTCATCTCTTTCAACCTTCTGACTTCCTGAGCGATGACATCCTTGGGGGACCCTTCTTTCTCCCACCCTCCTTACCTCCTATTGCTTGCTACTGTGCTGCATCTCCTGCCTTGTTTTCCCTGCAGAGAGAGGGCCAACTTTACCCCAGAGCCTTTTCTAGACACATCTTGCCACATTAATAAGTGTTCTTTGCTTTCACCATGTTTTGAGGGGTTAGGGATTTGGCTCAGTGGATGAGCACTTGCCTAGCAAGTGTAAGGTCCTGGGTTTGGTCTTCAGCACTGAAAAAAAGAAAATTGCTGTGTTTTGAAAAAAAATATTTTTGGATTGGAGAGATGGCTCAGTGGTTAAGGAGCTTGCCTGAAAAGAAAGCCAGATGCAAAAGGTGGCAAACAAATTCTGTCTCTCTCTCTCAAATATATATGTGTGTGTGTGTGTGTGTGTGTGTGTGTGTGTGTGATTAAAAATGTTTTTATTTGAGAGAAAGTAAGATGGAGAGAGACAGAGAGAGAGGTGTGGGTGCACCAGGGCCTCTTGCCACTGAAAATGAACTCTAAACTCATGTGCCACTTAAGTGCACCTGGCTTTATGTAGGTACTTGGGAATCTAACCCTGGGCTGGCAGGCTTTGCCTAGCAAGCACCTTCAACTACTGAGTCGTCTCCTCAGCCTTTGATTTGTAGAGTTACTTTCTGTGTGTGACAAGTGAGACTTATGGCAATTTGGTTTTAAAATAAATATAGGGCTCAAGAGATGGCTCTGAGGTTAAGGCACTTGCTGGCAAAGCCTAATGACCCTGGTTCAATTCCCTAGTACCCACGTAAAGCCAGATGCACAAAGTGGTGCATGCATCTGGAGTTCCTTTGCAGTGGCTAGAAGTAGAGGCCCTGGCATGCCAATTCTCTCTCTTTCTCTCTCTGCTTATAAATAAATAATAAATTAATTAATAAATATTCTTAAAAATAAAGTAAATATATTCATACCAGACAGTAAGTTGATTTAAAAAATAATCAAACTGGGCACAGAGGTCCATAGCTCCAGGCCCAGCGAGGTGGGAAGCTGAGACAGAAGGACTACTAAGGCCCAGGAGGTAGACTCTAACTATTAGAAGCAAAGCCTGGGTAATACAAGGACACCTTATCTTGGAAAGATAAACTATTCATCATGAATAACCAGTGAGTTTGGAGAGGGTCATAGCAGTGGTACAAGAAGGGGTGAAACTGGGGAAATATTTATTTGTATAGGACCCAGAGGAACTGGATACCAAGTTCCCAGAAGGCAGAATTTAAAAAATATATTTATTTATTTATGACACAGAAAGAGAGAGAGCATTGAGAGAGAGAGAGAGAGAGAGAGAGAAGAAAGAATGGGTGTGCCAGGGTCTCCTGCCACTGCAAACAAACTCCAGATGCACGCACCACTTTGCACATATGGCTTTATGTGTGTACTGGGGAATTGAACCCAGGCCCTCAGGCCTTTCAGGCAAGTGCTTCTAACCACTGAGACATCTCTCCAGCCCTCCCACCCCCAGATTATTTCTTTGTTTTTAAATTTTCATTTATTTATTTGAGAGAGACCGAGAGAATGGGCGCACCAGGGTCTCCAGCCACTGTAAACGAACTCCAGATGCATGCACCACCTTGTGCATCTGGCTAACGTGGGTCCTGGGGAATCAAACCTAGGTCCTTTGGTTTTGTAGGCAAACACCTTAACTTCTAAGCCATCCTTCCAGCCCTAGCAATAGATTCTTTCTCTCTTTTTTTTTTCTTTTTCTTTTTCTTTTTTTTGAGGCAAGCCCAACAGACTGGCCTTTTTTTTTTTTTTTTTTTTTTTTAATGGGATAGACAGACAGAGAGAGAGAGAGAGAGAGAGAGAGAGAGAGAGAATATTGGCATGCCAGGGCCTCCAGCCACTGCAATTGAACTCCAGAAGCATGTGCCACTTTGTGAGCCTGGCCTACATGGGACCTGGAGAGTTGAACATGGGTCCTTAGGCTTTGTAGGCAAGTACCTTAACTGCTAAGCCACCTCCCCAGCCCGAGCAATAGGTTCTTAATGTCTAGTTCTGGTGGGCAGCCAACAGCAGTGGCAGTAGTCCCTATTGTTTTGGGGGCCCCAAACACCTACTGGGAGGCATCTTTCTCTGAGGACTAGGCTTTTCCTTTAACTATGGCTTCTGAGAGTAGCATTATCCACCTTCACAGGGTGTTTCTGCCCAATCTCTTTCTCTTTTTTGGTTTTTCTGAGATAGGGTCTCTCTTTAGTCCAGGCTGACCTGGAATTCACTATGTAGTCTCAGGCTGGCCTGGAACTCATGGTGATCCTCCTATCTCTGCCTCCTAAATTCTGGGATTAAAGGTGTGTCCCACCACTCCTGGCTAATTATATTTTTATTTATTTATTTTGGTTTTTCGAGGTAGAGTCTTACTCTAGCCCAGGCTGACCTGGAATTCACTATGTAGTCTCAGGCTGGCCTTGAACTCATGGTGATCGTCCTACCTCTGCCTTCCAAGTGCTAGGATTAAAAGCGTGTGCCTCCATGCCCAGCTAATTATATTTTTAAATCAGATAATGAAGAAGTTGGTTTCCCTATGAGTCTTTCTTTCTTTTTAAATTTATTTGAGAGAGACAGAGTATGGGAGTACCAGGGTCTCCTGCCACTGAAAAGGAACTCCAGGTGCATCTGGTTTTAACATGGGTACTGGGGAATCAAACCCTGGTCAGCGGGCTTTGCAAACAAATGCCTTGAACTGCTGAGCCATCTCTCCAGCCCCACCTATGGGTTTTTCATAATGTCCTTAGTTTCAGTTAACTCTTCCCCCCTCTCCTCTCCTCCATGCCCTCTCCTGACCCCACACCCAATATTTTGATTGTCAGTCTCTGGTTGGTTGGTTCCGTGGAAGTGGGAGGAGGAGGGCCGCTGTCCATCAGCTAAGGACTTCCTCTTGACCTGTGTATTTCCAGAGCTGTCATGGCCTCATCTTTTTGCATCTTCGCATTTCCTAATCAGAATGTGTCTTCTAATTGTGATAGTCATTAACTAGCACTTCCCCCTCCCACCAAAAAAAGGCAGTGATTAAACTGACACCTGAGAGCATCTTTCTGACAGAGAGATTTTCTCACTGAAATCCAGGAGGACAGGTCTGTGGCTTTTCAGGGAAGACGTCTGCCTTCTCCACCATTGCCTGCCACACACTTGGAGTAACCACTCTGGTGGAAATCAGGGCCTGCTTCCCAAAGGTCTCTGAGTAGCTACTAGTAAAAACCACATCAATATCCAAAGCCATGACGGCTGGACCAGGGCCAAGGAGGACCCAGATTTCAGATGGAGAAGCCAAGTCTCCAGTTCTATCTTGTGGGCAGCTCAGTCAGACTAGCACTGACAGAACTGATTGTGGACTGATTGTGGGGCTGGAGAGATGGCTTAGCAGTTAAGGCACTTGCCTGCATAAGCCAAAGGACCCAGGTTCAATTCCCCAGGACCCACGTAAGTCAGATGCACAAGGTGGCGCATATATCTGGAGTTCATTTGCAGCGGCTGGAGGCCCTGGTGTGCCTATTCTCTCTCTCTCTCTCTCTCTCTGCCACTCTCTCTCTCTCAAATAAATATTTAAAAATAAAAAGAAATAAAAGAGCTTGTTGTGGACCCTGGGGTATCCCTATTTATTTCCAGGTCATGAGGCCTTCTGGTTGGTGGCTGAAGACCTTGATAATGACACTCTGACCTATGGGATTAGTGGTCCCAATGCTTACTACTTCTCTGTTAACCCAAAGCACTGGGGAAGTGAAGCTGGCCAGCCCTCTGGACTACGAGGTAAAGAGCAGCGGGGTAGGAAGGGTCTAGAGAGAGCAAGAGGGAAGGGGCAGACCTTGAAGTCAGTATCCTGGAGTTACACAAGCTGTTGCCCCACACTGAGCAGAGCCCTTCTCTCTTTCTGCTGCAGAAAAACAGCACCATCAGGATCACCGTCTCTGCAGACGACCATCACAATGCTCCAGTGAGTTGGGAGAGGGGGAGGGGAGGGTAACTCAGGAGTGGGAAGAGCAGCATCCTGAGTATCCATTGCTGACCACATTGCTCACCTCAGGCAGGCAGAGAGTCCCCCAGTTAATAAGAAATTTAATATTCCTACAAAATTATTTGTCCATATTGTCATATGACCAAGAATTTTATATTTATTATTTTAGCTATATTAGTATATTATGTATACATATGTAATTCTAATATTAGTTTATATTAATATAAATAATGATTTTTGGTTTGTTTTGTTTTGTTTCTTGAGGTAGGTAGCCCAGGCTGACCTGAAATTCACTATGTAGTCTCAGAGTAGCCTTGAACTCACAGTGATCCTCCTACCTCTGCTTCCCAAGTGCTGGGATTAAAGGTGTGCGCCACCACACCTGGCTTCAAATAATGATTTTAAAACAAATGCCAGATACCTCCTACCCTAGTGTCATATACATATTGGTTTTTCTTTTTTTAATATTTAATTTTTATTTATTTATTTGAGAAAGAGGAAGAGAGGCAGAGAGAAAGGAAGAGAGAAAGGGCACACCATGGCCTCTAGCCACCTGCAAATGAACTCCAGATGCATTCACCCCTTGTGCATCTGGCTTATATGGGTCCTGGGGAATCAAACTAGGGTCCTTAGGCTTCACAGGCAAATGCCTTAACTGCTAAGCCATTTCCTCAGCTCCACATTGGTTTTTCCAAGTAGGGTCTCACTATAGCACAGGCTGATCTGGAATTCACTATGTAGGCTCAGGCTGGCTTTGAACTCACGGCAATCCTCCTACCTATGCCTCCCAAGTGCAGGGATTAAAGGCGTGTGCCACCATGCCCAGCTTCTTTCTTTCTTTTTCTTTTTTTCTTCTTTTTCGAGGTAGGGTCTCACTCTAGTCCAGGCTGACCTGGAACTCACTATGTAGTCTCAGGGTGGCCTCGAACTCACAGCAATCCACCTAACTCTGCCTCCCAAATGCTGGGATTAAAGGTGTGTGCCACCACACCCGGCTTATCTTTTTTTTTAAATTATTTATTTATTTATTTATTATTTATTTATTTATTTATCAGAGTGAGAAATCAGGGAAGATAGCGGGTACTCCAGACACATGTAACACTTTGTGCATCTGGTACTAGGGAATTGATCCCGGGTTGACAGACTTTGCAAGCAAGCATCTTTAACTGCCGAGCCATCTCCCCAATGCTTCATATTTCTTTTATTTGTTTGTTTTGAGCCCAGACCAACCTGGAACTCACTCTGTAGCCCAGGCTCTTTCTGAGTGTGTGTGGAAATCCTTTTTCTTTACCTTTCTTTCTTTAATGGAGTGACATGCCCAGCTGGCCACTCTCTTTTCCTTTTCCCTCCTCCCCTTCTTCTCTCCCTGCTTTTCTACCTATTTGCCTCCCTCCCTACCTTTTTCCTTCCCTCTCTCTTTTTCTCCCTCCCTTCTTGTTAAATCTAGGCATGGTGGACATGTCTATAATCCCAGCAAGTGAGAGGGGGTAGGCTCACAAAAATAAGGAATTCAAAACCATCCTCAGTTACATAGAGAGTTTAAGGCTAGTCTAGGCTTTATGAGTCCTGTCTTTTTTTTTAAAAATAATATTTATTTACTTATTTATTTATTTGCAATCAGAGAGAGAAGAGAGACAAAGAGAGAGAATGGGCATGCCAGGACCTCTAGCCACTCTAGAAAACAAACTCCAGAAGCATGGGCCACTTCGTGCATCTGGTTTTACATGGGTGGGTACTAAGGAATTGAACCCTGGTTGTTAGGCTTTGCAGGCAAGTGCCTTAACCACTGACACCTCCACAGCCCATGAATCTTGTCTTAAAAACACAAAACAAAACAAAATCATTAAAAGATGTTTATGTTGCCCCAATGCCAAGTGACAGCATCTTGTGATGGACTTCTTGTTGACAGAGTCACAAAGTGGCATAGAGCAGCACATGGCCTCCCCCCCCGCCCAAGTTCTTGAACTGTCTGTGTAAGAGGGGACATGCCGTGGTACTTTGGCTGGTCCCTTCTGATGGGCACTTAGGTTGTTTATAGTTATCCTATGGCAGAAAAGCTAAAACACATTCTCCTGATACAGAGCAAAAAATTTCATTTATTTATTATTTTTCAAGTTTGTAAGTAATTTATTCAATGCTTAAGAGAATGAAAGAAGGAAGGCAAAGCTCATGTTAAATAGGAGGGGTCCCAAGTGAGTAATTCCCCAAGAACATTAAAATTTTATTTTTTTTTAAAAAATGATTTACTTACATATATATGTGTGTGTGTGTGTATGGGTGCACAAGGGTCTCTTGCCGCTGCAAACAAACAGCAGATGCTTGTGCCAGTTTTGCATCCTGCTTTAAGTGTGTGGCTGGGGAATTGAATGTAGGCCAGCAGGCTTTGCGAGCAAATACCTTTAACCCCTGAGCAATCTTCCCAGCCCCTCCCCTGAAAGAACATTTTAGATTTAAAAATTGGGGCTGGGGCTGGAGAGATGGCTTAGCGGTTAAGCGGCTTGCCTGTGAAGCCTAAGGACCCCGGTTCGAGGCTCGATTCCCCAGGACCCATGTTAGCCAGATGCACAAGGGGGCGCACACGTCTGGAGATCGTTTGCAGTGGCTGGAGGCCCTGGCACACCCATTCTCTCTCTATCTGCCTCTTTCTCTCTCTGACGCTCTCAAATAAATAAATAAAAATTAA
This sequence comes from Dipus sagitta, assembly GCA_036346955.1. NCBI lineage: Eukaryota > Metazoa > Chordata > Mammalia > Rodentia > Dipodidae > Dipus > Dipus sagitta. The sequence continues at coordinate 40,587,932 of CM070777.1, read as the reverse complement.
AAAAATATTTAACCAGGCGTGGTGACATATGCCTTTAAGAAAAAAATTGGGGCTGAAGAGATGGCTTAGTGATTAAGGCGCTTGCTTGCAAAGCCTAAGGACCCATGTTCTACTCTCCAGATCCCACATTAGCCAGACACAGGTGAGGCAAGTGTAAGGTCGTACATGCCCATTAGGTGGCACAAGCATCTGGAGTTCGATTTCAGTGGCTGAGGCATGCCAATTTTCTCTCTGTCTCTGTCTGTCTCTCTTAAATAATAATAGTAAAAAAGCCAGGCATGGTGGCGCACGCCTTCAATCCCAGCACTCGGGAGGCAGAGGTAGGAGGATCGCTGAGTTTGAGGCCACCCTGAGACTACATAGTGAATTCCAGGTCAGCCTGGGCTAGAGTGAGACCCTACCTTGAAAAAAAAAACAAAAAAGAAAATAAAAAATTGATGCCAGAAACTTCACTTTCAATTGGTTCAGAAAACACACATATATAGATATACATAGAGAGATACATACATATTTATATATGAAAGAAGAAGAAGAAGAAAGAGAGACAATATATCAGGAGTTCTGTGTACCTATAATTTTTCCAGCATCTTTTTTTTCCCCCCAAGGTAGGGCCTTGCGCTAGTCCACACTGACCTGGAATTCACTGTGTAGTCTCAGGCTGGCCTGGAACTCACAGTGATCCTCCTATCTCTGCCTCCCCAGTGCTAGGATTAAAGGCATGCACCACCATACCTGACTTTTCCAGCATCTTAAAATCATACTTTGGGGCCTCACCTGGGCTTTGTAACTTGCAGACGTTCAAGGAAATAACAGTAATTTTGGAGGACAGAAATGACAATGCACCTGTTTTCCAGAACACGGACTTCTCCACCACTATCAGTGAGGTAACTGCTAGCCCTCGTGGGGCAGGGCACCGGGAGGGCATCCCAAAGCCTCCTTCAGTGGGGCCTCCAGGTTGAGGAAGTTTCTGTCCTTGGATGTGCAGCTATCTGGGGAAATGCAACCCAATGAGCGATAGGTATGGCAACATTTAACAGGCAGCCAGATTGGATTGAAATTCTTACATTTATGGTAGAATAAAAGAAATAGAAGTTAGTTTATTTAAAAAAAAAATGGAGGTACTGCTATTTTCAGACATGGCTGGACCCAAGGATTCAAACTGTCATCAGGAACCTTCGAAGGGGTGCACCAGGGAAAGGAGGTTCCAGGTGGAGGAACAAGAGATGCAGTTGTCCCAAGGCAGCAAGACAGATGGCCAGAAAGACTGGAGTGTAGTGGTCAAAGGTCAACAGCCTGATTTATGACCATAGAAACTGCAGGCCCTACTTGGTGTAGAACGGGGAACTGTTCTAGAAGAACGAGGAAGTCTGGCTCGTGATGTGAAAAGCTGCTCTCTGTTGCCACGTCAAAGCTGTGAGAGTAGCGGTCCAGACGCAAAGCTACCCAGTGTCTCCTAATCAAATGTTTTTTTTTTTTTTTTTTTTTTTTTTTGCTCTGCAGAAACACGGGGCTCTGGGCTATACAGAACCCCCAGGGATCTCTGAGCAGGGAGGCTGGGTTCTAGGATAATATTTCTTCACTCTAGTCCTGACAAGCGCCTCTATAAACCAGCTCAGGTGGTGGTGAAGTTGTGTGGGGAGAGGAGAGTGGGAGTCTTGTTCCCTGTCCCACCTCAGCCTCAGATGCTTCCTCCGAAAGGCCCAACACTGGGCTGGAGTTGAAGAATCCGAAGTTCAGGAGTAAAGGAGGTGAACTTGAGTCTGTAGGTGACAAGTCTGTCTTTACAGACCCTGCCAGTTGGCACTGTGGTGTTCTCTGTGCTGGCAACGGACGTTGACACCGGGTCAGGTGGCGTGGTGGTGTACAGCATCGTAAAGGTGTGTGCGGGGCTGGAGAGATGGCTTAGTGGTTAAGGTACTTGCCTGCAAAGCCCAAGGACCCAGGTTTGATTCCTCAGTACCCATGTAAAGTCAGATGCACAGTGGTGCATGCATCTGGAGTTCATTTGCAGTGGCTAGAGAGCCTGGCATGCCCATTCTCTCTCCATTTTCTTTCTCTCTCTTTCATCTGCCCCCCCCATAAATAAATAAATAAATAAATAACACTCACTGTGCCTTATGGCTACCAGACAACCATGACTCTGGCTCTGGTCCCCAAGTGTTCCCTGACTCATCCCACGCCACTTCCATAGGAGCTTTACTATACCCAGTAGCCCAAGGGGGAAGGGGTGCCTGCTTCAGACCAGGCCAGTTCTTTCTCACAAGTCCTGTACTGGCACTGTCCAGGCTCTGGTGACTGCTAGTGAGTGACCTGTTTGTTAAAGCACTCCTAGCTTCCCGGAAGAGCTAGAGGCTGAGAGGGCCCCCGTCTTGTCCAAGGTTACATAGAGCCCATGAGCCCATTTCGCATAATGACAGCTTTTCTTGCAATCACACCATCTCCTGGGCATGCTTAGGACCTCGTGGCAACCTCCTTTCAACTCACCGAGGCAGCCATACCAGAGCACTTCCCAAAGGGAAAAACTCAGGCTTGGAGAGATCACACAGACAGGAGGCTGGCCAGTAGTAGAGTCAGGATTTGAACCTGTGTCCCCCAGAGCAGGGTTTTCCTGGGCAGCGCTGACCCAAGCAAACCTGACCCAAGTGTCCTCTGTTGTAGATCATCCCTGACACCGTGGAAAACAAGAATCTCTTCCGCATCCTGGACAATGGCTCGATCATACTGGAGGGCAGCCTCAGCTACAATAATAAGAGTGCCTTCTACCAGCTGGAGCTGAAGGCCTGCGTGAGTGGAGGTGCAGGCGTGGCTGGGGGGCCATGGAGCCATAGTCCTGGCTCACAGGAGTCCTCTCTCCCTGCAGGACGAAGGTGGATTGTTGCACAACGAGTTCACCATCCAGTGTTCCACACCTGTCTTCCTGTCCATCTCTGTGATTGATGAGCCGGACCTCGACCCTCAGTTTGTCAGGGAGTTTTACTCAGCCACTGTGGCTGAAAACACAGCCCCAGTATGTGCTGGGGGTGGGGGTGGGGGGCCCTGAGGGCTGGGGATAGAGAGACAGAGCAAAGGGTCAAAGGTACTGACCGGGTCTCCTCCCAGGGAACGTCGGTGCTGAAGGTGGAGGCTGTGGACAGGGACAGAGGCGTCAATGACAATGTGACCTACACCATCTCCAGTGAGGATCAGGGTGTCTCTGAGTGTGTGTGGGGGGGGGTGGGGGGGGCGAATAAAAAAAATAGGTGATTAGTTTCCTTAACTGTAACAAAGTATTTGAGGCACAATACTTAATAAAAGAAGAGGTTTGGCCTAGAGAGATGGTTTAGCAGTTAAGGTGCTTGCCTGTGAAGTCTACAGACCCAGGTTCCATCCTCCAGTGCCCACATAAGCCAGGTGCAACATGGTGGCACATGCGTCTGAAGTTCATTTGCAGTGGCTAGCGGCGCTTGGGATGTGCCCATTCTCTGTCTTCTCTCTCTCTCTTGAATAAGTAAATAATTTTTTTTTCTTTTGGTTTTTTAAGGTGAGGTCTCACTATAGCCCAAACTGACCTGGAATTCTCTATGTGGTCTCAGGCTGGCCTCGAAATCACCATGATCCTCTACCTCTGCCTCCCAAGTGCTGGGATTAAAGGCGTGCGCCACCACGCCAGGCCTCTGTTTTTTATTTTGTTTACTGGTTTGAGAAAAGAGAGGCAGAGAGAAAGAGAGTGAGAGAGAGAGAGAATGGGTGCACCAGGGCCTCTACCACTGCAAACGAACTCCAGATGCATGTACCACCTGTACATCTGCTTATGTGGGTCCTGGAGAATTGAACCTGGGTCTTTTGACTTTGCAGGCCTGCTAAACCATCTCTCTAGCCCCTCTGACCTTTTCTGTTTTGTTTTGTTTTTTTCAAGGTAGGATCTTGCTCTATCTCAGGCTGACCTGGGATTCACTATGTAATCTCAGGGTGGCCTTGAACTCACGGCGATCTCCGAACCTCTGCCTCCCAAGTGCTGGGATTAAAGGCGTGCGCCACCACGCCAGGCCTCTGTTTTTTATTTTGTTTACTGGTTTGAGAAAAGAGAGGCAGAGAGAAAGAGAGTGAGAGAGAGAGAGAGAATGGGTGCACCAGGGCCTTAGCACTGCAAACGAACTCCAGATGCATGTACCACCTTGTACATCGGGCTTATGTGGGTCCTGGAGAATTGAACCTGGGTCTTTTGACTTTGCAGGCCTGCTAAACCATCTCTCTAGCCCCTCTGACCTTTTCTGTTTTGTTTTGTTTTTTTCAAGGTAGGATCTTGCTCTATCTCAGGCTGACCTGGGATTCACTATGTAATCTCAGGGTGGCCTTGAACTCACGGCGATCCTCCGACCTCTGCCTCCCAAGTGCTGGGATTAAAGGCGTGCGCCACCACGCCAGGCCTCTGTTTTTTATTTTTGTTTACTGGTTTGAGAAAAGAGAGGCAGAGAGAAAGAGAGTGAGAGAGAGAGAGAATGGGTGCACCAGGGCCTCTAGCCACTGCAAACGAACTCCAGATGCATGTACCACCTTGTACATCTGGCTTATGTGGGTCCTGGAGAATTGAACCTGGGTCTTTTGACTTTGCAGGCCTGCTAAACCATCTCTCTAGCCCCTCTGACCTTTTCTGTTTTGTTTTGTTTTTTTCAAGGTAGGATCTTGCTCTATCTCAGGCTGACCTGGAATTTACTATGTAGTCTCAGGGTATCCTTGAACTCATGACACTCCTACCTCTGCTTCCCGAGTGCTGGGCTTCTCTGACATTTTTTTTTTTTTAATTTATTTACTTATTTGCAAAGAGAGAAAGAGAATGGGTGTCCCAGGGCTTCTAGCCACTGTGAACTCCAGATGCTTGCGTCATCTTGTGCATCTGGATTTACATGGGTACTGGGGAAATTGAACCCGGGTTGTTAGACTTTGCAGGCAAGTGCCTTAACCACTGAACCATCTTTCCAGCCCTGACCTCTGACCTTTGATGGCACTGTCTCTACGGCCTGTTTTCTGCTCTCTGACCTGTGCTCTCTGTACCGCAGGCCACTGAACAGAACCTCAACATCTTTGGGCAAGTGGCCAAGGTAAGCATATGGATCACCATAAGGGTGACCGACGTCAATGACCACAAGCCAGAGTTCTACAACTGCAGCCTCCCAGCCTGCTCCTTCAGTCCCCAAGAAGCTCAAAGCAACTTCATGGGCAGTGTGGATGAGCATGCCTCAGCCCGGATCCCCATCAGTGATCTCACCATGGTGGCCTACGACCCAGACCAGGCAGGCACACGGCAAGGGCTGTGGGCAGGGGAAAGCAGTGGGTGGTGGCTGGGGGAGAGGTGGGCAATGATGCCAGAGCGTGAGGCAGGATGGTGAGCTGTGCTCAGTGAGTAACGGATGATGGAGATGCTGCCAATCAGTGAATTGTGGGAAGCTGCTGTTTGGAAACGTGGAGTGGGCGGGTAGCATTGCTTACGGGGTGATCCTGGGTGATGACGAGGAGAGGCAGTGTGGCACGGAGGTTGGTGTTGGGTGCCAGGGAGTGGTGTTTATAATTCTGGTGCTGTTGGCTCTGAGTGGCCAGGGATTTGGGGAAGCAGTGGGTACTGGAAGATGATGAGCGGTGTTGTGTTTACAGCGAGCTCTGAGTTCGCTGGGAAGGAGCTTACATGGAGGTTGGTATTGAGTGACAAGTAACGTGGGATGGGGGGGAGGAGCCACGGATGGCATTTGGTGATGCGGAGTTAGAAAGTTGTTGAGTTGGGGTCGTCACTGGCGGCACTAGGTTGGTGGGTGTGCTGAGCTGGTGGCTGGTGTTGAGGGGTGGCTTTGGGGAACAGGGTGGTGTGAGTGGTGGCTGGTAAGAATATTTTTTATTTTTATTTATTTATTTGAGAGTGACAGACAGACAGAGAGAGTAAGACGGGGAGAGAGAGAGAGAGAATGGGCACACCAGGGCCTCCAGCCACTGCAAATGAACTCTAGATATATGCGCCACCTTGTGCATCTGGCTTACGTGGGTCCTGGGGAATCGAGCCTCGAACCGGGGTCCTTAGGCTTCGCAGGCAAGCGCTTAACCGCTAAGCCATCTCTCCAGCCCCTGGTAAGACTCTTTGATGAGGATGCTTTATGTTAGTTTGCTTGTTTGGGTTTTTGGAGGTAAGGTCTCACTGTAGTCCAGGCTGACCTGGAATTTACTACATAGTCTCAGACTGGTCTCGAACTCACCGTGATCCTCCTACCTCTGCCTCACAAGCGCTGGGATTAACAGTGTGCACCACCATGCCTTACCCAGAGATACTTTATGGGAGTGAGAGAGTGTGGCCAGCCTCTGTCTCTCCCCAGAGCTGGGACAATGCCCTGATGAGGTGACATTTGCAGGGACAAGCAGCCAGCTCAGTACCCTGTGCTGTGCTCATTGCCCGTCTTTTCTAAAGTCCCTCTGCAGAGTCCCACTGGGCAGGACTTCAGGAGGGGGCACAAGGGCAGAGACTGGTGGTGATGCAGGTGGGTGATTTGTAGGGTTGGGTCTCTACTATACAGCCCCCTTTATTTTTTACAGGGCATAAATGGTACCTTCATACTGTCACTGGAGGGCCCTGATGCCCAAGCCTTCAGCGTGTCCCCAGAGCGGGCAGTGGGCTCTGTGGACGTGCAGGTGCTAGTGAAAAACTCAGAGATGGTGGACTATGAGATAAAGATGGTGATGCAGGTGGAGGTAAGAGGCACGTGGAGGCGTGGGTTGGGAGGGGTAGAGGGCCACAGGCCAACTGAGCTGTTACATTGTTGCCTCTTCTGTCCTCAGGTCGTGGCCACTGACTTGGGCAGCAAGAATTTCTCTGTTGCTACGGTGACCATCCATCTCAGAGACATTAATGACCACAGGCCCGCATTCTCCCAGAGCGTGTATCTCCTCAGTGTGCCAGAGAACAGTGAGACAGGCTTTGTGGTCACCAACAGCATCCATGTGAGTGACATGTATACGGCTCCACCAGGCTGGGAGGGCGAAGCAGAGAAGGACAGATTTGGGAGTAGGACCCTGCCTGTCTCATCTGAGGTCCTCAGACCCCAGCAAGCGTTTATACATGTGTGAGCGTGATGTGTGGGGCGTTCATGTGTGAATGCATGTAGGGGCCCTTCCTTAGTGTCAGGAAGTATGACAGCCCTGTCTCTGTGGGTTGCATGGTACAGCAGGCTTCCCTGTCTCCAGTGTCCCCCCCCTCCATCTCTGCCTCGTAGGCTACAGACCCAGACACGGGCTTGTGGGGCCGCATCACCTACAGTCTGCTCCCAGGAAATGGGTAAGCTCTTAAGAGTGGGCAGGGAGCTCTGTCTGCCTCGCCATGGGGCTAAGGTGTGTTTATTTCTATGTCCATTTTGAAAAAAAAAAAACAGCAATAAAAAAAAATAGGTGATTAGTTTTCCTTAACTGTAACAAAGTATTTGAGGCACAATACTTAATAAAAGAAGAGGTTTGGCCTAGAGAGATGGTTTAGCAGTTAAGGTGCTTGCCTGTGAAGTCTACAGACCCAGGTTCCATCCTCCAGTGCCCACATAAGCCAGGTGCACATGGTGGCACATGCGTCTGAAGTTCATTTGCAGTGGCTAGAGGCGCTGGTGTGCCCATTCTCTGTCTTCTCTCTCTCTCTTGAATAAGTAAATAATTTTTTTTTCTTTTGGTTTTTTAAGGTGAGGTCTCACTCTAGCCCAAACTGACCTGGAATTCTCTATGTGGTCTCAGGCTGGCCTCGAACTCACCATGATCCTCCTACCTCTGCCTCCCAAGGGCTGGGGTTAAAGGCATTTGTCACCACACCTGGCTAAATAATTTTTTTTTTTAAAGAAGAGGTTTTTAGCCAGGCGTGGTGGTGCACATCTTTAATCCCAGCATTTGGAAGTCAGAGGTAGGAGGATTGCTGTGACTTCAAGGCCATCTTGGGACTACAGAGTGAGACCTTATCTGGGGGGACCCAAAAAAACCAAACTTCCACCCTGAAAAACAAAAGAAGAGATAGAGGCTCAAAGGCATCAGATGGTGTCAGCTGTGTGCCCCATGAGGACTTTAAGGTGGGTGGCATCACAAGGTGGGACCCTGCGTGAGAGGGAGAGATCACAGGACAAGATAGGAAACCAGAGGGAGGAGTGGCCATTAACTTCCTACTAGGCCCCATCTCTCTCTTTCTCTCTTTTTGGCAAAGATGAAAGCTTTTATTCAGGAAAAGCATGAGCTTCCAGGGCTGACTCACAAGAGAGGAGCACAGCCAACCTGAGTTTTCAGGTAATGGGCTTTAAAGGGCTTTTTCAGTTGGGGGAAGGTGAGGAAGGAAAAAGAACTCCTTTGTTAAGTTGAATAAAAAAAAGTTCCTTTAGGGGAGGCCATTACATTAGCCATTTAAAAATTTTTTTGTTTATTTTTATTTATTTATTTGAGAGTGACAGAGAGAGAAAGAGGTAGAGAGAGAGAAAGAATGGGCGCACCAGGGCCTCCAGCCACTGCAAACAAACTCCAGATGCTTGTGCCCCCTTGTGCATCTGGCTTACGTGGGTCCTGGGGAACTGAGCCTTGAACCGAGGTCCTTAGGCTTCACAGGCAAGTGCTTAACCACTAAGCCATCTCTCCAGCCCCACATTAGCCATTTAAAATAGCTGGGGTGTGAGACCAGAACAGTGACCAGGTGATAAGGGGGCAGAGGAAACCATGACCTGGGGCATTGTTAGGCAAGGAAGGGATAATGGCTGGGTGGTTTCTTGAGGACTGTGGACAGTCCTTATGCCTCTGTCACCATTCTGCTGTCCTTGGTGACTCCATCTTGGGAGCCCATCTCAGCCTAACATTCTAGCCTTTTGTTAATAAGAGGCAAAGGTTAATTTCTCTTTTGTAATATCTTCACGCTGACAATAGGAGCGATGAGTTCTTACAGGAGAGGCTGGATACTGGGTCTCCCTTCAGGGCAGGTGCTGAGGAGGCAGTTTCATGGTGGCTAGAGGTGGCAGAGTGGTGAGATCGATAGTGAGCACCCTCCGTCAGCACCAGTGTAGCATGCTGTAACGACTTGGTCCTGAATGACCTTGTTCACAGTGTGTGATCATTTAGGGGGGTGGCAGGCCCAAGGGCTAGGGCTAGCCACCCCCTAAATGATCACACACTGTGGATAAGGTTTCCAGCACACAAAGCCTGAGGGGACACACTAACGCCTTGGCCAAGGTGTAGCTACAAGTATGTTGGAACTATTACACAAGTTGCGCTAAACAATGTCATTTTTATTATTGTTCTTATTATTTTTATTTTATTTTATTTTTTTTTTGGTTTTTCGAGGTATGGTCTCACTCTAGCCCAGGCTGATCTGGAATTCACTATGGAGTCTCAGGGTGGCCTCGAACTCACGGCGATCCTCCTACCTCTGCCTCCCGAGTGCTGTTTATTATTATTTTTTATTTACAAGTAGAGAGTGAGATAGAATGAGAACGAGAATGTAAGTGGGCACACCAGAGCCTCCAGCCACTGCAAACAAGCTCCAGATGCATGCACTGCTTTGTACATCTGGCTTACGAGGGTACTGGGGAATCAAACGTGGGTTGTTAGGCTTTGCAGACAAGTGCCTTAACAGCTGAACCAAGATATGTCATTGTCTGTCTGAGATTCAACTGTAAATGCCTAATGTGTCATTTTGTTTGTTAAATCTGGCCACCATGAGCAGAGATGACCTGTTTGAAGTGGACCCCCACACAGGGACAGTGACAGTGAAAAACGGCACACTGCTGGACCGGGAGAAGCAGGCTGTCTACTACCTCACAATGCAGGCCACAGATGGGGGGAACCAGTCCAGTACCACCACATTGCAGATCACGCTGCTGGACGTTAATGACAACCCACCCGTTGTCTACGGCTCCTACAATATCTTTGTGCAGGAGGAGATAGAGAATGTCTCTGTGATCATCCAGGTAGGAGCAGCCCCGGGTGTGATAAGGAAGGCAGGAAAGGGGGTCCCATGCTGTCCCCGGGGTGAAGTCTGAGCTATGTTGTGTGGCCCTGAGAAAGTTACTCTGTCTTCAGAAAATAGCACTTACAGTCAGTGAAGAATGGAAGAAAACCTTCAAAATCAAACTGATCTTTTTTTATTATTATTATTAATTTGTGAGGAGAGAGAGAGAGAGAGTATGTGTGTATGGATGTGCCAGGGTCTCTTGTCACTGTAAATGAACTCCAGATGCATGTGTCACTTTGCATCTGACTTTATATAGGTGCTGGGAAATCAAATCCAGGCCAACAGGGTTGGCAAACAAGCACCTTTAACCGCTGAGCCATCTTCCCAGCCCCATAAGTTTTATTTATTTATTTTTACTTTTTTGGCTTTTTTGAGGCAGAGTCTTAGTCTATCCCTGACTGCTGGTATGTAGTCTCAGGGTGGCCTCGAACTCATAGCTATCCTCCCGCCTCTGCCTCCTGGCTGGGATTAAAGGTGTGTGCCACCATGCCCAGCTTCATAAATTGCCTTTTTATCTACATATTCATGACTTATTTCAAAAAAGATTTGAAATGGCTTACATAAAAAGTAAGCTCCACTTGGGCAAGTATGGTGGTGCACTCCTTTAACCACAGCACTCAGGAGGCAGAAAGATCGCCGTGAGTTAGCGGCCACCCTGAGACTACATAGTAAATTTCAGGTCAGCCTGGACTAGAGCAAGACCCTACCTCAAAAAATCAAACCAGGCTGCAGAGATGGTTTAGCGGTTAAGGCGCTTGCCTGTGAAGCCTAAGGACCTAGGTTCGATTCTCCAGGTCCCACGTTAGCCAGATGCACATCGTGGCGCATGCATTTAGAGTTTGTTTGCAGTGTCTAGAGGCCCTAGTGTGCCCATTCTCTCTCTCTCTCCCTCTGTATCTAATAAATAAATAAATAACAATAAAATATTTTAAAAAAATCAAGCCAAACCAAACCAAAACAAAACAAAAAAAAAAAATACAAAAAAAAAAAAAATCCCACACATGGGCTGGGTGTGGTGGTGCATGCCTTTGACCCCAGTACTCAAGGTGGTAGAGGTAGGAGGATCACTGTGAGTTTGAGGCCAGCCTGGAACAAGTCAGACTGGGCTAGAGTAAAACCCTACCTCAACAACAACAGGGACTGGAGAGATTGCTTAGTGGTTAAGGCACTTGCCTGCAAAGCCTTCCCCAGTAATCCCATAAACCAGATGTACAAGGTGACCTAGGCGTCTAGAGTTCGTGTGCAATGACTAGAGGCCCTAGCGTGGCCCGTTCTCTCCCTCTCTCTCACTCTCAAATAAATAAATATTAAAAACAAACAAACAAACCAAACCCACTTGTGGGACTGGGGAGATGGCTCAGAGGTTAAAAGACGCTTGTTTGTAAAACCTGCCAGTCAAGGGTCCAATTCCCCAGCCACCCACATAAAGCCAGACACAAAAAGCAGCCCAAGTGTCTGGCGTTCCATTTGCAGTGGAAAGAGACCCTGGCATGCTCTCCACCCCCACATGTACAAACACACACGAAAGAGTGAGTTGAATAAACGATGCCCCCTCACAGAACTGAAATAAAGGCAGTGTGGGTGAGGACGAACAGGGAGGAATGGGAAAGAATGGGTCCCATGACAAAGTAAGCCAGCTTCAAGACCCCTACTTTGCACCAGGCCCTCTGCTAGACCCTGCACCCCCAAAAGCAAATCCGCTATGATCCTTGTCCCCGGGGACTAACCAGCCCAGTACCACCTGTGCTGTCAAAGGTAGCGAGGTAGAGAGCTGCAGAAGTGTAGTTTGGCTATGAGGCAGAAGGCCCCAAGGTAAGGGGACAGCAGATGCAAAAGGCCAGTGGCATGGAAGAATGGGCATTCTGTGCCTTGGCTTACCCCAGTGCAAACCAACACGTGTTTGGGGCCCTGGCAAGGCAGAAGCACAGATGTGTACACACACAAATACACACACAGGAGAACTAGCTATTTTAAAAATATAACATTTAATGAGCTGGAGAGATCGCTAAGATGTTAAGGTGCTTGCCTGCAAAGCCTAACAACGTGGGTTTGATTCCCCAGTACCCACATAAAAGCCAGATGCACAAAGTAGTATGTGCATCTGGAGTTGGTTTGCAGCATCTGGAAAACCCAGGGCGCTCATTCTCCTTCTCTCCTTGGAAATAAATAAATAAAGTATATTTTTAAAAATAGCATTTAGGGGGCTGGAGAGATGGCTTAGCGGTTAAGGCCTTTGCTTGGAAAGCCAAAGGATCCCGGTTCAATTCTTCAGGACCCATGTAAGACAGATGCACAAGGGGGCGCATGCGCTTGGAATTTGTTTGCAGTGCCTGGAGGCCCTGGCCTGCCCATTCTCTCCTCTCTCTCTGCCTCTTTCTCCCAAATAAATAAAATGTATTTAAAAAATAGCATTTAGGGGCTGGAAATATGTCTCAGCAGTTAAGGTGCTTGCCTGCAAAGCTAAAGGACCCAGGTTTGATTCCCCAGGACCCACATAAGCCAGATGAAGAAGGTGGCACATGCATCTATAGTTTGTTTGCAGCAGCTAGAGGCCCTGGAACACTCATTCTCTCTCCCTCTCTCTCTCTCAAAAAATAAATAAAAATTTTGGAAAAATATAGCATTTAGCTGGGTGTGGTAGCACACACCTTTAACCCCAGCACTGAGGAGACAGAGGTAGGAGGATCACTGTGAGTTCAAGGCCAGCCTGGGACTACAGAGTGAGTTCCAGGTCAGCCTGGGCTAGAGTAAGACCCTACCTTGCAAAAATAAAACAACAAATATAATAAATAAATAAATAAAAATATAACATTTAAGTAGTTATCCTGGGAAAGTAGATTTTTTTTTTTTTCGAGGTAGGGTCTCACTGTAGCCCAGGCTGACCTGGAATTCACTATGTAGTCTTAGGGTGGCCTTGAACTCACAACGATCCTCCTATCTCTGCCTCCAGAGTGCTGATTAAAGGCGTGTACCACCACACCCAGCTGAAAGTAGAATTTTTGGATTTCAAGTTGTATTACATTTAAATTTTTTTTAAATTTTTTGTTTGTTTTTTATTTATTTATTTGAGAATGACAGACAGAGAGAGAGAGAAAGAGTCAGGGAGAGAGAGAGAGAGAGACAATGGACATGCCAGGGCCTCCAGCCACTGCAAACGAACTCCAGACGCGTGCGCCACCTTGTGCATCTGGCTAACGTGGGTCCTGGGGAATCGAGCCTCGAACCGGGGTCCTTCGGCTTCACAGGCAAGCGCTTAACCGCTAAGCCATCTCTCCAGCCCTACATTTAAATTTTTATTGAGGGCTGGAGAGATGGCTTAGCAGTTAAGGCGCTTGCCTGTGAAGCCTAAGGACTCATGTTTGACTTTCTAGGTCCCATGTAAGCCAGACACATAAGGTGATACAAGCATGTAAGGTTGCACATGTGCACAAAGTGGCGCACAAAGTGTCTGGAGTTTGATTTCAGTGGCTGGAGGCCCTGGCATGCCAACTCTCTCTCTCTTTTTCTCTCTCTCTCTTCCTCTCTCTCTCTCGCACAAAAAAAAGGCCAGTCTGTTGGGCTTGCCACAAAATAAAACTAAAAATAAACAATTTATTGAGCCAGGCATGGTGGCACACGCCTTTAATCCCAGCACTTGGGAGGCAGAGGTAGGAGGATCACCATGAGTTTGAGGCCACCTGAGACTACATAGTGAATTCCAGGTCATCGTGAGTTAGAGAGAGACTCTACCTCAAAATAAATAAATAAATAAATAAATAAATAAATAAATATTTAAAAAGAAACAAATTTATTGTGCGTGTACATGATATATGTATGTATGCACACGTGTGTACATGTCACGTGTGTAAGCATGCATGTGGAAGACAGGGGACAACCTCAGGTGTTGTTCCTCAGTTGCCATCCAACTCTATTTGAGATGAAATCTCTCATTGGCCTAGAACTTGCCAAGTGGACTAGACTAACTAGCCAGTAGGCCCCAGGAATCCTGTCTCTGCTTTACCAGTTCTGGGATTACAAATGCATGTCAGCTATCTAGCTTTTTGTTTAATTGAATTAAATTTATTTATTAGAGAGAGAGAGAAAGAGGTAGATATATAGAGAGAGAATGGATGCCTTAGGGCCTCTAACCATTGCAAACAAACCAGATAAATGCACCACCTTGTACATCTGGTTTATGTGAGTACTGATGAATCGAACCTGGGTCCTTAGGCTTTAGCAGGCAAGTGTCTTAACCACTACACCATCTTTCCAGGGCCCCTCCAGCTTTTTTTTTTTTTTTTTTTTTTTCGAGGTAGTGTATCGTTTTAGCCCAGGCTGACCTGGAATTCATTTGGTAGTCTCAGGGTGGCCTTAAACTCATGGTGATCCCCTACCTCTGCCTCCCAAGTGCTGGGATTAAAGGCATGCACCACCACTCCCAGCTTCCCCTCCAGCTTTAAAAAAACATATTTTATTCATTTATTTATTTATGGGGGGGAGAGAATGGGCACCCTGGGTTGCCATTGCAAATGAACTCAAGATGCATGCCCTACCCTGCGCATCCCAACCTGGGCAGCAAGGCCCTGTAAGCAAGTGCCGCCTCCAACTGCTCAGCCATCTTTTAGGCCCTCTGTAGCTTTTATTTATTTATTTACTTTTCAATGAGAGAGAGAGAGAGAGAGAGAGAGAGGGAGAGAGAGAATTGGCATACCAGGGCCTCCAGCCCCTGCAATCGAACTCCAGATGTGGGAGCCACCTTGTGCGAATGTGCAACCTTGTGCATCTGGCTTATGTGGGATCTGGAGAGTTGAACATGGGTCCTTAGGCATCGCAGGCAAGTGCCTTAACCGCTAAGCCATCTCTCCCGTCCTTCTGCAGCCTTTTGATGTGGCTGAAGTTGTAGCACAGATCTGTACACCTCATGCTTGCATGACAAACACTTTACAGACTGAGCCATCTCCCTCCCAGCTTTTAAAAAACAGTTTTTAAAAAATGTTTTTTGGAGCCGGGTATGGTGGCGCATGCCTCAAACTCATGACAATCCTTCTACCTCTGCCTCCCGAGTGCTAGGATTAAAGGCATGCACCACCATGTCTAGCTCAGTTTATTAAAAAAAATTATTTTTATTTATTTATTTGAAAGAGAGAGAGACAGAATGGGAGCACCAGGGCCTCCAGCTGCTGCAACTGAACTCCAGAGGCATGTGCCACCTTGTGCATCTGGTTTATGTGGGCACTAGGGAATCGAACCTGGGTCCTTAGGCTTCTCAGGCAAGTGCCTGAACTGCTAAATCATCTCTCCAGCCCTATTTTACAGTTTTTAAAATGATGCACAAGAATTTGTTTGCAGTGGCTAGAGGCCCTGACATGCCCATTCTCTCTCTCTCTCTTTCTCTCTGTCTGCCTCTTTCACTCTCTCAAATAAATAAAAACAAATAAGTTAAAAAAAATATATTTTAAAGAAGGCTGGACGTGGTGGCACATGGCATTAATCCCAGCACTAGGGAGGCAGAGGTAGGAGAATTGCCCTGAGTTCAAGGCCAGCCTGAGACTACATAGTGAGTTCCAGGTCAGCCTGGGCTAGAGTGAAATCCTACCTTGAAAAACAAAACAAAAGCAAGCAAGCAAGCAAACAAACAAACAAAAAACCTGAAACAACAACAACAAAATGTTGAGTATAGCAGCTCCTTGTGGGAAGTAGAGGCCTGGCTCTCCTGCCCGAGCTTGGCCTGCAGGAAACCCGAGATGGTTGAGTGAGCTACGCCGCGCTTCTCAGCCAGGAGCCTGGAGGCCAGAGCCATTGCTGGTCTCCTATTGGCCCCAGTCCATCACCACCCTAGACTAGTGCTGGAGGGTAGGCAAGGCTGCTGGGCCTGAGAAGCACCTTGAGACCTGACACCTGCGACGATGTCATCTTGTGTGCACAGGCCAGTGATGCCGATGAGCCCGGAACCAACAACAGCCGACTGCTCTTCACCCTTCTGCCAGGGACCCTACAGCCACAACTTTTCCCTGGACCCCATCACAGGGCTTCTCACGAACTTGGGACCCCTGGACCGAGAGGCCATAGACCCTGCCCTGGGGGGCCGCATCGTGCTGACTGTGCGTGTGGCTGACTGTGGCGTGCCTTCCCTCAGCACCGATGCCAATGTGACTATCAACGTGGAGGTATGGGCCAGCTTCTCAGGTGGGGCATTCCCATGCAGACACCAGCCCTCTGGCTCCGACATGTGCCACGGATTTCTGCCTGGTGCAGCGCAGTGGGTTGGAGCCACCAGCTAGGTGGGCCCTGGACAGTCCCTCAAGCTTCTTGGCCCTTAAGTCAGTAAGATGAAGGCAAAGACAGTGTGAATGAATGAAAGAATGAATGGGCATGTTCCAAAAAGTCTTACCTAGAGAAGGCACTCAGAGTGATTAGCTCTGTCACCAAAGTCCTTCCTGGAGCCCTCCTGTCACCCGCTACCATAGAACAGTCAAGGGCGGATGAAAAGTGACACCAATTATGTCTGCCACCCATCAGGCCCTGCATGGTAGGCATGGTGACAGCGATTTCATGAGAGAAGCTGGGACCAGGTGTGGTGGTGCACACTTATAATCCCAGTACTCGGGAGGCTAAGGCAAGGGCAGTTGAAAGTTTGAGGCCAGCAGGGGCTACACAGCAGATGGCTCTGAAAGGGAACATATTTAAAATATAATATAAATGTATGAAACTTTAGGGGCTGGAGAGATGGCTCAGCAGTGAAGGCACTTGCCTGCAAAGCCTAATGACCTGAGTTCGATTCTCCAGTACCTATGTAAAGCCAGATGTACGAAGTATGCATATATCTGGGGTTCATTTGCAGTGGTGGGAGGTCCTCTCTCTCTCTGCTGGGTGTGGTGGTGTATGTCTTTAATCCCAGCATTTGGGAGGCAGAGGTAGGAGGATCACTGTGAGTTTGAGGACACCTTGAGACCACATAGTGAATTACAGGTTTGCCTGGGCTACAGTGAGACCTTACCTCGAAAAACCAAAACAACAACAAAAACATGGATGAACGTTTAAAATAGAAGGACATAGAGCCAGGTGTGGTGGAGCACGTCCTTTAATCCTAGTACTCGGGAGGCAGAGGTAGGAGGATCACTGTGAGTTCAAGGCCACCCTGAGATTATATAATGAATTCCAGGTCAGCCTGGGCTAGAACAACACCCTACCTAGAAAAATAAAAGGAAATAAACTAAGAAGGAAGAGGAGGAAGAAAGAAAAGAAAAAAGAAAGCTAGAGAGGGTTCCACAATGGAAATCTGAATCTCACTGGTGTGGCTCTAAGGCTGCCACCAGCCTGCCAGTCACCTTCCTATGAGGAAAGGTTGTCATGAATATCTACCCCTTCAGCGACCACGATGTGCATAACCCCTCAGGTCCATGCAGTGCATAGCAAGTGCCACCGCACAGAGAAGCTGTGCAGTTACCTTCACATGCCTGGCACAAAGCACCTGATCAAAAGCAGCTTATGCCAGGCATGGTGGCGCACGCCTTTAATCCCAGCACTCGGGAGGCAGAGGTAGGAGGATCGCCATGAGTTCGAGGCCACTCTGAGGCTACATAGTGAATTCCAGGTCAGCCTGGGCTAGAGTGAGACCTTACCACCAAAACAAAACAAAATAAAACAAAAAGCAGTTTATGGGAGGAAAGGGTTTATTCTGGCTTACAGACTCCAGGGGGAGTCTCCATGATGGCAGGGGAAAACATGGATGAATAGAGGGTGGACATCACCTCTACCACAGCAGGTGGACAACAGCAGCAGGACAGTGAGCCAAACACTGGCAAGGGGAAGTTGGCTGTAACACCCATAAGCCTGCCCCCAACCATACATCCCTTCCAGGAGACTCCAATTTCCAAATTGCCATCAACTGGAGACCTAGCATTCAGAACACATAAGTTTATGGGGCACAGCTGAATCAAGCTATGACAGCAGCCTTCTATGACACTGGATTGAGATGTGTCATATTCTGAGCTAGGCATGGTGGCAGACGCCTTTACTCCCAGCATAAGGAGGCAGAGGTAGGAGAACCACTGTGAGTTTGAGGACACCTTGAGACCACATAGTGAATTACAGGTTTGCCTGGGCTACAGTGAGACCTTACCTCGAAAAACCAAAACAACAACAAAAACATGGATGAACGTTTAAAATAGAAGGACATAGAGCCAGGTGTGGTGGAGCACGTCCTTTAATCCTAGTACTCGGGAGGCAGAGGTAGGAGAACCACTGTGAGTTTGAGGACACCTTGAGACCACATAGTGAATTACAGGTTTGCCTGGGCTACAGTGAGACCTTACCTCGAAAAACCAAAACAACAACAAAAACATGGATGAACGTTTAAAATAGAAGGACATAGAGCCAGGTGTGGTGGAGCACGTCCTTTAATCCTAGTACTCGGGAGGCAGAGGTAGGAGAACCACTGTGAGTTTGAGGACACCTTGAGACCACATAGTGAATTACAGGTTTGCCTGGGCTACAGTGAGACCTTACCACCAAATCCAGGGGGAGTCTCCATGATGGCAGGGGAAAACTGGATGAATAGAGGGTGGACATCACCTCTACCACAGCAGGTGGACAACAGCAGCAGGACAGTGAGCCACAAACCTGGCAAGGGGGAAGTTGGCTGTAACACCCATAAGCCTGCCCCAACCATACATCCCTTCCAGAGACTCCAATTCCAATTGCCATCAACTGGAGACCTAGCATTCAGAACACATAAGTTAATGGGGCACAGCTGAATCAAGCTATGACAGCAGCCTTCTATGACACTGGATTGAGAGTGTCATATTCTGAGCTAGGCATGGTGGCAGACGCCTTTACTCCAGCATAAGGAGGAGCCAAAACAACAACAAAAACATGGATGAACGTTTAAAATAGAAGGACATAGAGCCAGGTGTGGTGGAGCACGTCCTTTAATCCTAGTACTCGGGAGGCAGAGGTAGGAGGATCACTGTGAGTTTGAGGACACCTTGAGACCACATAGTGAATTACAGGTTTGCCTGGGCTACAGTGAGACCTTACCTCGAAAAACCAAAACAACAACAAAAACATGGATGAACGTTTAAAATAGAAGGACATAGAGCCAGGTGTGGTGGAGCACGTCCTTTAATCCTAGTACTCGGGAGGCAGAGGTAGGAGGATCACTGTGAGTTTGAGGACACCTTGAGACCACATAGTGAATTACAGGTTTGCCTGGGCTACAGTGAGACCTTACCTCGAAAAACCAAAACAACAACAAAAACATGGATGAACGTTTAAAATAGAAGGACATAGAGCCAGGTGTGGTGGAGCACGTCCTTTAATCCTAGTACTCGGGAGGCAGAGGTAGGAGGATCACTGTGAGTTTGAGGACACCTTGAGACCACATAGTGAATTACAGGTTTGCCTGGGCTACAGTGAGACCTTACCTCGAAAAACCAAAACAACAACAAAAACATGGATGAACGTTTAAAATAGAAGGACATAGAGCCAGGTGTGGTGGAGCACGTCCTTTAATCCTAGTACTCGGGAGGCAGAGGTAGGAGAACCACTGTGAGTTTGAGGACACCTTGAGACCACATAGTGAATTACAGGTTTGCCTGGGCTACAGTGAGACCTTACCTCGAAAAACCAAAACAACAACAAAAACATGGATGAACGTTTAAAATAGAAGGACATAGAGCCAGGTGTGGTGGAGCACGTCCTTTAATCCTAGTACTCGGGAGGCAGAGGTAGGAGGATCACTGTGAGTTTGAGGACACCTTGAGACCACATAGTGAATTACAGGTTTGCCTGGGCTACAGTGAGACCTTACCTCGAAAAACCAAAACAACAACAAAAACATGGATGAACGTTTAAAATAGAAGGACATAGAGCCAGGTGTGGTGGAGCACGTCCTTTAATCCTAGTACTCGGGAGGCAGAGGTAGGAGAACCACTGTGAGTTTGAGGACACCTTGAGACCACATAGTGAATTACAGGTTTGCCTGGGCTACAGTGAGACCTTACCTCGAAAAACCAAAACAACAACAAAAACATGGATGAACGTTTAAAATAGAAGGACATAGAGCCAGGTGTGGTGGAGCACGTCCTTTAATCCTAGTACTCGGGAGGCAGAGGTAGGAGGATCACTGTGAGTTTGAGGACACCTTGAGACCACATAGTGAATTACAGGTTTGCCTGGGCTACAGTGAGACCTTACCTCGAAAAACCAAAACAACAACAAAAACATGGATGAACGTTTAAAATAGAAGGACATAGAGCCAGGTGTGGTGGAGCACGTCCTTTAATCCTAGTACTCGGGAGGCAGAGGTAGGAGGATCACTGTGAGTTTGAGGACACCTTGAGACCACATAGTGAATTACAGGTTTGCCTGGGCTACAGTGAGACCTTACCTCGAAAAACCAAAACAACAACAAAAACATGGATGAACGTTTAAAATAGAAGGACATAGAGCCAGGTGTGGTGGAGCACGTCCTTTAATCCTAGTACTCGGGAGGCAGAGGTAGGAGGATCACTGTGAGTTTGAGGACACCTTGAGACCACATAGTGAATTACAGGTTTGCCTGGGCTACAGTGAGACCTTACCTCGAAAAACCAAAACAACAACAAAAACATGGATGAACGTTTAAAATAGAAGGACATAGAGCCAGGTGTGGTGGAGCACGTCCTTTAATCCTAGTACTCGGGAGGCAGAGGTAGGAGGATCACTGTGAGTTTGAGGACACCTTGAGACCACATAGTGAATTACAGGTTTGCCTGGGCTACAGTGAGACCTTACCTCGAAAAACCAAAACAACAACAAAAACATGGATGAACGTTTAAAATAGAAGGACATAGAGCCAGGTGTGGTGGAGCACGTCCTTTAATCCTAGTACTCGGGAGGCAGAGGTAGGAGGATCACTGTGAGTTTGAGGACACCTTGAGACCACATAGTGAATTACAGGTTTGCCTGGGCTACAGTGAGACCTTACCTCGAAAAACCAAAACAACAACAAAAACATGGATGAACGTTTAAAATAGAAGGACATAGAGCCAGGTGTGGTGGAGCACGTCCTTTAATCCTAGTACTCGGGAGGCAGAGGTAGGAGAACCACTGTGAGTTTGAGGACACCTTGAGACCACATAGTGAATTACAGGTTTGCCTGGGCTACAGTGAGACCTTACCTCGAAAAACCAAAACAACAACAAAAACATGGATGAACGTTTAAAATAGAAGGACATAGAGCCAGGTGTGGTGGAGCACGTCCTTTAATCCTAGTACTCGGGAGGCAGAGGTAGGAGGATCACTGTGAGTTTGAGGACACCTTGAGACCACATAGTGAATTACAGGTTTGCCTGGGCTACAGTGAGACCTTACCTCGAAAAACCAAAACAACAACAAAAACATGGATGAACGTTTAAAATAGAAGGACATAGAGCCAGGTGTGGTGGAGCACGTCCTTTAATCCTAGTACTCGGGAGGCAGAGGTAGGAGAACCACTGTGAGTTTGAGGACACCTTGAGACCACATAGTGAATTACAGGTTTGCCTGGGCTACAGTGAGACCTTACCACCAAAACAAAACAAAATAAAACAAAAAGCAGTTTATGGGAGGAAAGGGTTTATTCTGGCTTACAGACTCCAGGGGGAGTCTCCATGATGGCAGGGGAAAACATGGATGAATAGAGGGTGGACATCACCTCTACCACAGCAGGTGGACAACAGCAGCAGGACAGTGAGCCAAACATGGCAAGGGGAAGTTGGCTGTAACACCCATAAGCCTGCCCCCAACCATACATCCCTTCCAGGAGACTCCAATTTCCAAATTGCCATCAACTGGAGACCTAGCATTCAGAACACATAAGTTTATGGGCACAGCTCAATCAGTCTTTTATTTTGATGTCATCATCTTTTCCTTCCTGATGGTCTTGTGTAGGTAGTGTCAGGCACTGTGAGGTCATGGATATCCAGGCCATTTTATGTCTGGAGAAGCACGTTGTAAGGAATCCTACCCTTCCTTTGGCTCTTACATTCTTGTCCCTGTGATTTTTTAAATTTCTCTGGTACCTGTTGTGATGGTGCCTTTTTCATCTCTAATTTTATTAATTTGTGTCTCATTTCTCTTTCTTTTGATCAGATTTGCTAAGTAAGGGTTTATCAATCTTGTTTATCCTTTCAAAGAACCAAATCTTTGTTTCATTTGATTCTTTGGATTTTTTTGTTTCTATTTTATTAATTTCTGCCCTAACCTTCTTTTAAAATTAATTAATTTTTTATTAACAACTACCATGATTATAAACAATATCCCATGGTAATGCCCTTCCTCCCCCCCCCACTTTCCCCTTTGAAATTCCATTCTCCATCATGTCCCCTCCTCCTCTCAATCAGTCTTTTATTTTGATGTCATTATCTTTTGCTTCCTGTCATGATGGTCTTGTGTAGGTAGTGTCAGGCACTGTGAGGTCATGGATATCCAGGCCATTTTGTGTCTGGAGGAGCACGTTGTAAGGAGTCCTACCCTTCCTTTGACTCTTACATTCTTTCCTCCACCTCTACTGCAATGCGCCCTGAGCCTTGGAAGGTGTGATAGAGATATTGCAGTGCTGAGCACTCCTGTCACTTCTTCCTAGCACCATGATCCCTTCTGAGTCATCCCAAGGTCACTGACATCTGAAAAGAGAAGGCTCTCTACCAAAAGTGAGAGTAGCTTTAATATAAGGGTATGAACATTAAGAGAAGTGCTTACTGGGCAGTTTGATAAACATAGTATATACATTTAGCCAGACAGCAGCAGACATTACAGTCCTAGGGCTCATGACTACCCCTGTTTCAGGTTTCACTATCAGGGATGTATTCCCTTCCATGGAGCGGGCCTCCAGTCCAATTGGAGGGCAGTTGGTTTCCACCATGACAGACTTGCCACTATTGCACCCGTTGGCTCATTTGGCCTGGCTGGCCAAATATAAGGCTTGCAGTGTCCACTGTTGAGTATCTTCACTGGTGATTTCTCTTTCTCCCATTGAACTGCATGCAGAATAGCTTCTTTCAGCTTTCTGTCAGCTGGTCTACATGGAGGAGGTTATCAGCTCAGTTCCAGCAGGATTTCTCAGTGGCCTTGAAGCCCAAGTATGTGGAGTCTTCAGCAATACGGTCTTACCATCTATTCCTGGTGGGAAACCAAGGGCCTCGGCAATGGCCTGTAATGTTTTGGGGGCATCAGGGACCTCCCTGGCCAACAACTCACTGGAAGGTATCCCATCCCTTGCACTGAAAATTTTCTAGTAACGATCTACGGCTCCTGAGTGTTCCATTGTCCAAAAAAAGTATCTGCTCTAATCCTTATTGTTTCTTGCTGACTACTGATTTTTGGTTTGCGTTGTTCTTCTTTTTCCAAGTCCTTAAGGTGAAGCATTATGTTGTTTACTTGTGGCCTTTCTAATTGGTTAATATAGGTACTTAAAGCTATAAATTTCCCTCTTAGGACTACCTTCATTGTGTTCCAAAGGTCTTGGTATGTTGTGTTCTCGTTATCGGTTTTTTTTTTGGTGTTTTGAGGTGGGGTCTAACTAGCTCAGGCTGACCTGGAATTCAGTCTCAGGGTGGCCTTGAACTCATAGCAATCCTCCTACCTCTGCCTTTCAAGTTCTGGGATTAAAGGCATGCACCACCATGCCAGCTCTCATTATCATTTGATTCTATGAATTTTTTTATTTCCTTCTTGATTTCTTCATTGACCCATTCATCATTCAGTAGTGTATTGTTTAGTTTCCATAATTTTTTGTATGCTCTATAGCTTTTCTTGCTATTGATTTGTAGTTTGATCCCACTGTGATCAGATAGAGTACAAGGAATTATTTCAATTTTCCTGTTCTTGTTAAGATTTGCTTTGTGTCCTGGAATATTTATTTGACAGAGAGAGAGAGAGAGAGAGAGAGATAAAGAGAGAGAATGGTTGCACCAGAGCCTTTAGCCCCTGCGAATGAACTCCAGAAGCATGCACCACCTTGTGCATATGTTCTACATGGGTCTTGGGGAATCGAACCTTGGTCCTTTGGCTTTGCAGCCAAGTGCCTTAACCACTAAGCCATCCCTCCAGCCCTTGTTTTTTCTTTTTTTGAGGTAGGGTCTCTCTCTAGCTCAGGCTGACCTGGAACTCACTATATAGTTTCAGGGTGGTCTCCTGCTCACGGAGATCTTCCTACCTCTGCTTCCCAAGTGCTGGCATTAAAGGCATGCACCACCATATCTGGCTTGGGTGTTTTTTTGTTTGTTTTGTCTTTTTAAGAAAGAGAGCAAGAGAGAGACAGAGAGAGAGGGGGAGAGAGAGAATTGATGTGCCAGGGTCTCAGCTACTGCAATTGAACTCTAGACGCTTGCTCCTCCTAGTAGGCATTATATGACCTTGCGCTTGCCTCACCTTTGTGTGTTTTGCATATGTGGGATCCGGAGAGTTGAACATGGATCCTTAGGCTTGGCCGGCAATGCCTTAATTACTAAACCATTGCCCCAGCCCTTGGGTGGGTTTTTTTGATACAGGATCTCACTTTCTAGCTTAGGCTGGCCTCAAATTTATAATCCTCCTACATCTGCTCTCCAAGTGCTGCGATTGCAGGTATGTGCCACCCATTCCTGACTCTGGCTGGGTATTGAAGTAGTGATCTGACACAGAAAATGACAATATGTATAGACATACACATACAAATACATGTCTATATTAATGCGTTACAAAATGCACACATGAACATATATTATGTATGCATTCATATATACACCCTTATATAATAATATATTTATGTATACATGTGTATATACACACACTTTTCTGGGTGTATGGAGAATCGAACCCAGAGCCTTAGTAGACAAGTGTGCTGTCATTAAACCACATCTATATCTCTACATATATCTATATATCTCTCTATGTATCTATGTATGTATGTATGTATGTATGTATGTATGTATGTATCTATCTATCTATCTATCTATCTATCTATCTATCTATCTATCTATCAATCATCTAATCTATGTAAAATGTCCTGGCCAGACCTCTGATCAGCTGTTACACTCACTCCCTGAGGTCTGGGGATGGTATTCACAGCCAGGCAAGCCAGAGAAGACTGTGTGGGCACACCCGGGTGAGAAGTAGAGGAGGGCACTGGATGGATGGCACATGGGGAGGAGGCTGCAGAAAACCTGCTAAGGCCTGGGCGCTTGGGGTCAAGATTTTGCCCAGAACCTTGAGCCCCATGACTTCATTTCCCCAGGGAGTCTCCCCATCACCATTGAGGACAAGAATGACAATGCACCCTACTTCCTGCCTGACAACCAGACTTTTGGTAAGTGAGCAGCAGCCTAGCTTCACCCTGCTCCACCCTGTGCCACGAGACCACCCTCGGGCCAACCCCAGAACCTCATTAGGCCACAGAGGGTGGGTTGGAGGGCTCTGGCCCACCTCAGCACAGGGTTTGTGGCTGGAGGAGAACACTTGAGTTTTCACTTCAACTTTGTCTCATCTAATGGCTGTTCTGAGTCAGGTTCCCCCTCTTTGAGCCTCGGTTTCCCCATCTATTCTATGGGAGGTGAATGCCTTGCCAACTACTCAGTCAGAGACAGCTGTAGTAGGATCTTTTGGGGCAGAGGCAGGTTTGGGGAGCACAGCCTGAGTTGGGCTTGTGGGCACTGTCCCAACAGAGCTGACCCTTTCCTGCTTCCTTTGTAGTGATCATCCCAGAACTAGTGATACCTGGCCAGCAGGTGGCTTCTGTCCAGGTGAGTCCTTGGTTCCAGCTCTTGTCGGTCTCATTAGCTCAGGGGACACAGGATTAAAGCCTTCAGGTCTTTCAATTGCCCCTTAAATGTTTGAGCCCAGGGGTGGGAAGATGGCTCAGCAGTAAAAAGTCCTTGTTTGTGAAGCCTGCCCACCCAGTTTTAATTTCCCAGGCACTCACATAAACCAGTCACAAAAGAAGCAGTGCAAGTATCTGATGTCCATTTGCAGCCAGAAGAGGCCTGTGGCATGCCACACTCCTATCACACACACAAGCAAATAAATAATTTTTTTTTTCAAGGTACAGTCTCACTCTAGCCCAGGCTGACCTGGAATTCACCATGTAGTCCCAGGCTGGCCTCGAACTCATGGTGATCTTCCTACCTCTGCCTCCCGAGGGCTGGGATTAAAAGTGTGCACAACCACACCCAGTATAAATAAATAAAATTTAAAAAGAAAAAGTTAGGCATTTAAAATATTTGAACCCTAGAAAGGAAATGTATGGGCTGTAATGCTTTCAAGTGCAAAGCCCGGGACACTGTCTGATTGATATGGCCCAATTTCATTAATTGTTCAGTTTCATATTCATAAAAATTTCATGACCATAAATGCTACTTAGCAGGCTAGATTTTCCTGACTATGCCAAAATTCTCGAGTATGATGAGAAACCGTAGCCAATTGTAAATTAAATGACTTCCTTCTAGTTAAATAGTTTCCTGAGGAAAATTATAGCAATGCTTTCAATTTGTTATGGTGTTGGATGTGGGAGCGTCTATTAGAGACCACGGCTATGCCACGTGGAGTAAGGCTGGAACTGCCACGCCACTCTGGGAGTTCTTGACAAGTTGATATCCATTGGCAAGCAGTATACAGATGTTCCACCCTGTGATTGGAAAGACTATGGGTGTAGGAGATGTCCAGGCCTGACCTTCCCCATATAGGGTTGAGGGTGCCCTCAGGATGAGGAGTCTCCTAGAGCCTCGATTGCCCCTCACACAGTAAAGAACAGCATTTTTCCCTGTCTAGATCCTTTCAAGCCTTAACACAGTTTCCCAGTCCTCAGCCAATTCCAGTCCAGTGTTATGACTTGGTCATCATGGCTTTAACTGTTCCTTAAATGGACTCCTTTTTGCAAGTAGCTGCCCAGCTGTTCGGCCTGAACATAGAGCTCTGGATGCCTGTTACATTTCTCTCAAAAAGGCATTGAAATGAAATAAAATGTTTGTGCCTCTTAGTTCCTTTCTGGTCCACTAGGGGAATGCAGTCTCATTGTACCCCTGAAATGAGGGCTCTAAAAGCAAGAAGGACACAGTAAGTGCTTAGAAAAGCTGAGCATGGCTGTTGTTTGTGAGCTATTATATATGTGCTTGGCAGTTGGCGGGGAGGGAAGCAAGGCAGGATTTCTGCGTGGGAGGAACTTTGGGCAGTGACCTATTAAATTGGGGCTCGGGGGCAAATATTGTGCCAGTGTGGATGCGCAGAGTGAGTTTGCTCTATAAAAAGCATGCACTTAAGGGCTGGAGAGGTGGCTTAGCAGTTAAGACACTTGCCTGTGTAGCCCAAGAACCCATGGTCAACTCCCCAGGTCCCACATAAGCCACATGCACAAGGTGACACAAGTGCAAGGTTGCGCATGAGCACAAGGAAGCTCACGCATCTGGAGTTCGCTTGCAGTGGGGGGAGGCCCTGGCGTGCCAATTTTTTTTCTCTCTCTCTTTCTCCCTCTCATTAAAACAAAACAAAACAAAACAAAGCAGAGCCAGGCATGCTGGCGCACACCTTTAATCCCAACGCTTGGGAGGCAGAGGTAAGAGGATCATGGTGAGTTCGAGGCCACCCTGAGACTACATAGTGAATTAAGGTCAGCCTGAGCTAGAAGGAGACCCTACCTCGCAAAAAAAAAAAAAAAAAAAAAAGGGCATGTGTTTTAGTAGAATGTGTATGGAGGGGAAAGAGGTTACTCTTATCATCTCAACACTTGAGAGGAGAAGGCAGGAGGATTTTAGCATCAACATCAGCCTGGACTACATATCAAGTTCTAGGCCAGCCATGGTTACATAGTGAGACCTTGTCTCAAAATAAATAAATAAATAAATAAAGCAGGGCTGGAGAGATGTCTTAGTGGTTAAGGCACTTGCCTGGGAAGCCTAAGCACCCGGGTTTGATTCCCTAGTAACCACATAAGACCTAGGTGGCCCATGCATCTGGAATTCATTTGCAGTGGCTGGAGGCCTTGGTGCACCCATTCTCTCTCTCTCCCTCTCTCCCTCTCTCTCAAAACAAGTAAGTAAAAATATATTTTTTTAATTTTTAAATTATTTATTTATTTATTAGAGACAGAGAGGGGGAGAGAGAGAGAGAATGGGTGTGCCAGGGCCTCTAGCCACTGCAAATGAGCTCCAGACGCATATGCCGCCATGTGCATCTGGCTTATGTGGGACCTGGAGAATTGAAGCTAGGTCCTTAGGCTTCACAGGCATGCACTTTATTTTTGTTTATTTTTATTTATTTATTTGAGAGTGACAGACAGAGAGAAAAAGAGGGAGAGAGGGAGAGAGAGACTGAGAGAGAATGGGTGCGTCAGGGCCTCCAACCACTGCAAACGAACCCCCTTGTGCATCTGGCTAATGTGGGTCCTGGGGAATTGAGCCTCAAACTGGGGCCCTTAGGCTTCACAGGCAAGCACTTAACCGCTAAGCCATCTCTCCAGCCCTAAATAAAGTATTTTTAAAAAAGCATATGCTTTATGGGGTGGCCACTGGAGTTTCTAAATGTGCTGGGGATTGAGTG
The DNA here is from genome assembly GCA_036346955.1 of Dipus sagitta. NCBI lineage: Eukaryota > Metazoa > Chordata > Mammalia > Rodentia > Dipodidae > Dipus > Dipus sagitta. Next base: position 40,559,446 of record CM070777.1, on the reverse strand, counting down.
GCTTCTCCTGGCCTGGCCCTCAATGTTGTTCATATCCACCCTTTCTCACAGGCCCGAGATGAGGACTCAGGAAGCAACGGGGCCATCACCTTCTCCATCCTGCAAGCGGATTTCATCTCCACACATGGGACCACCACTCCAGCCCAGGGCTTCTTCAGGGTCATCACCTCAGCGGAAGCCAGCCTATTCACTGGCAGTATTGTGTAATGTGGTGGCACCTGGATTGGTGGGATAGGAGTGGGGAACCAAGGAGACTTCAGGCAGGGAGGCCCCACCCTGGGACATAGATGGGTGAATTCCTGAGGGGGGCTGTCGGACCGAGCTCTGTCTTCAAACTCCCCGTAGGCTGGTGACCAACCTTGATTCCACACTCCAAGGCATTTACCAGATGAAAGTCCAGGCCGAGGACCAACCTCCCGTGGATCCAGTACTGAAAGCCCAGACCTCTTTGAATGTGAGTGTCTGCAGCCAGCCCCAGTGTCCTTTGCTGGCCCTGCCACCCTGGTGCCTCATCCCTGCCACTCTTCTTGCCTAGCTCTTCACAGTGGACCAGAGTTACCGGGTGAGGTTACAATTCTCTACCAGCAAGGAGGATGTGGGCGCCCATGTGGAGGAGATCAAAGCGTAGGTCTGGGAAGTACGGGAAGGGGGCTGTGGGAAGGACGGGGCTTAGGGGCCTGGTCTTTGACAAGACTTGGATGCAGTGTCTTTCAACCTCGTTGACCTTGTCCCCATCTTTGATCCTATTCCTGGGTAGCCAGAAGCCCATGCCCAGCCAGGATGAGGCATAACAGAGCTTCCATGTATAGCGGGGAGAACTATGCCCTGCAGGAAAGGACTGTCCCGGAAGAAAGGATTACCTTTTGTAATTTGTACAGAGGTGTCACTTGCCTAAGCAACAGGACCAACCTACCCCTTTTAATTTTTTTATATTTTTATTTGCAAGCAGAGAGAGAGAGAGAGATTGAGAGAGCGAGAGAGACAGAGAAAGAGAGAGAGAGAGAGAATGGGTGTGCCAAGGCCTCTAGCTGCTGCAAATGAACTCCAGATGCAGGCACCACTTTGTGCATCTGGCTTTATCTTGGGGAATCGAACTAGCATACTTAGGCTTTGCAGGCAAGCACCTTAACAGCTGAGCCCTCTCCAGCCCAATTATTATTATTTTTTTTTTGAGGTCATTCTTACTCTAGCCCAGGCTGACCTGGAACTTACTCTGTAGCCCCAGGCTGGCCTCAACCTCATGGAAATCCTCCTACCTCAGCCTCCCAAGTGGTGGGATTAAAGGCATGCCCACCATGTCTGGCTGCATACCCTTTTATTTTAATTATCTATTTTCAAGCAGAGAGAGAGATAGAGAGAATTAAGATAGACAAAGAGAATGGGTATGCCAGGGCCTCCAGCCACTGCAAACCAACTCCAGATGCATGCACCACTTTGTGCATCATGGGTACTGGGGAATTGAATCTGGGTCATTAGGCTTTGCAGGCAAGCACCTTAACCACTGAGCGATCTCTCTAACACTACATACCTTTTCATTCACATCATTTCTTATCCCACTGGAATAGCCCTGGGGATATTCCTGGGCTAAGGCTCCTACTCTAGATATATCTATGACACCTGTCCTCTTTGTAGGGCTCTTATCCAGGCGACCCGAACTACTGTGTACATTGTGAATATCCAGGACATAGACTCTGTGACTCGGTAAGTGTCCTCAGGCCTAGTGGCTGGGCTAAGGAAAGAAACAGTAGCAGGAGAGGCCCGCAAGCAGACATGGACTGCTGACTCAATACTCCCCCCCCCCCCATTCCAGGGCCCAAGCCCACTCCTACCTTGATGCCTACTTTGTCTTCTCCAATGGGACGGCCTTGACACTTAACGAGCTCAGTGTGTGAGTGGGGCTTTGGGGGAGGGGCACAAGAGCCAGGGCTAGGGGGAAGGACAGGAATCCTGGGGGGATTTCCCAGGGGGGGGGATGTCGGTGACCCTCCTGTCTGAGCAGGGCTCTGTGGCAGGATGATCCGGAAAGACCAGGACACCCTGAAGAAGCTGTTGGAACTGGGGCTGGTGGTGGTGGTGAGTGTGGTGGGACGGAGGTCATGGGGGTGGGGTGGGGAAGGGGGATGAACCACATAGCCTTCTCACCCACCTTCTTCCCCTCAGGGCTCCCAGGAGAGCCAGGAGTCTGACCAGCCGAAAATGCTCACCAGCGTCATCATAGGACTAGCAGTGGCTTTGCTGCTGGTCCTTGTGATCATGACCGTGGCCCTGGTGTGTGTGCGGAAGAGGTATGGCTCGCATTGCACCTGGGGTCTCCAAGTCTTCCCCAGCCTTGCCATCCAAGGTGTGGAGGATGGGTAGAAAGAACTTGGGATCACGCAAATGGTACATGTGTGAGGATGTGGGTGAGTCACCTCCTCTTCCTGAGCCTCCGTTCTAGGTCTGTAGAATGGATGGATACAGCATTACTTCCCTCTGTGCATTCGGGGTTGTATGAATGGGCTGTGACCTGCTTAGAACATCCGGGAGCTTACAACAGCTGTATCGTTCCCCCTCTCTGGCATGCAGTGAGCAGCTCCTGGGTTGGATTCTAGGCCTCACTGATGGCTGCCTGTGTGGCCCCGGGCACACACGTCCCTTCTCTGGCTCTTCTTTCTTTCTATCCTCTACAAAACGGAGTGGTCATTCTCATCAGCCAGGGTCCTCGTAAAGTGATACTCACAGAGGCTCCACCAAGCACTTAGTGGGTGCGCTGCAAATGTGTGACTCCCTCCTGGTTCCCCACAGCTACCACCGGAAGCTTCGGGCCATGAAGGCTGGCAAGGAGGCCAGGAACACAGCGGCAGGGGTGACACCCTTGGCCACTGCTATCCCCGGGACAAACCTGTATAACACTGAGCGGTGAGGGGGTGTCAAAGGGTGGGCAAGAGATTCTGGGAGGTAGCTGAGGGGCACGGCCCCTTGACCAAAGCTTTCTCCCTAGGGCCAATCCCATGCTGAACCTGCCCACCAAGGAATTGGGATTGGAGTACCTCTCCTCCAGTGACTTGGACTACGTCAGGTGAGTGGCACACCTCACAATCAGGCTAGCTGTTGGTGGCAGTGGGGTTAGAAGTGGTTGCGGAGACAATGATGACAGTGGTGATGGTGATGGCAGGTAATGGTGGTTATGACGATAATGGTGGTGGTGATAATGGTGATAGTGGTGATGGTGGAGGTGATAATGGTGGTGGTGATAATGGTGGTGATGGTGGTGGTGGAGGTGATAATGGTTGTGGTAGTGATGGTGGTGATGGTGGTGGTGGAGGTGATAATGGTTGTGGTAGTGATGGTGGTGATGGTGGTGGTGGAGGTGATAATGGTGGTGTAGTGATGGGTGATGGTGATGGTGGAGGTGATAATGTGGTGGTAGTGATGATGGTGATGGGTGGAGGTGATAATGGTGGTGGTAGTGATGTGGTGATGGTGGTGGTGGAGGTGATAATGGTTGTGGTAGTGATGGTGGTGATGGTGATGGTGGAGGTGATAATGGTGGTGGTAGTGATGATGGTGATGGTGGAGGTGATAATGGTGGTGGTAGTGATGGTGGTGATGGTGATGGTGGAGGTGATAATGGTTGTGGTAGTGATGGTGGTGATGGTGGTGGTGGAGGTGATAACGGTGGTGGTAGTGATGGTGGTGATGGTGACGGTGGAGGTGATAATGGTTGTGGTAGTGATGGTGGTGATGGTGGTGGTGGAGGTGATAATGGTGGTGGTAGTGATGGTGGTGATGGTGGATGGTGGAGGGTGAAATGGTGGTGTGTGTGTGTGATGGTGAGGTGGAGGTGATAATGGTTGTGGTAGTGATGGTGGTGATGGTGGTGGTGGAGGTGATAATGGTGGTGGTAGTGATGGTGGTGATGGTGGTGGTGGAGGTGATAATGGTGGTGGTACTGATAGTGATGGTGGTGGTGGTGGTGATCATGATAGTGGTGACACTGATGCTGGTGGTAGTGGTGATGATGGTGGTTGTGATGGTGATGATAGTGGTGACATGGATGGTGATGGTGGTGGTAATAATGGTTGTTGTTGGTGATGATGGTGGTGGTGGTGGTGGTAGTGGTGGCAAAGGCCACAGATAAGAAGACTGGGCCTGCCAATCAACCTAATTTCTATCTCCTCTCTCATAGCCTCAACTCCCTAGATGACAACTCTGTGGACCTGGACAAGGACAGTCAGGAAACCAAGGCAAGATATGGGATGAGCTGGTATCTGGGGTTTCTGATTGAGTCCTTCCTCTGAAGGGGGAGATTCAGGACAAAGCTGGCGGGACCTGCTGCTCACGTCCCTGCACCAGGCCCTGCACGGAAGCCCAGTGACTTTGGAGTGAGGCCCAGTCCCTGCTCCTTCCTAATGTGCCATGTGACCCTGGGTGCTTCCTACCTCTGTTTATTTGTTCATAGGAAAATGAGAATCAAAACATCAGACCTTTAGGGTTGTTGTGAGGATTAAGTTAACGTAGGCACTAATTTTTTAAATTTTATTAGTGTGTGTGAGACACTGTGGGTATCCTTGTGCCATGGTCCTCGCCCATCCACCTCACTGGAGGCAGGGTTTCTTGCTCTGGATTCTTGTTCCACTCTATTTTTTTTTTTTTTTTTTTTTTTTTTTTTTGTGGTAGGTTCTCACTCTAGCCCAGGCTGACCTGGAATTCAATATGTAGTCTCAGGATGGCCTCGAACTCACAGCCATCCTTCTACCTCTCTGCCTCCCGAGTATTGGGATTAAAGGCGTGCGCCACCATACCTCGCTCTCTGATTCTTCTTTTTCTTTTTTTCTGCTCTGGCTTCTGGGTAAATTTTCTGCCTCCCATTTCACCATCAGCATCAGCATGCTGGGATTACATAAACCCACCCACCGTCTGGGGATCGAACCTGGGTACTCCAGCTTGAGCGGTGAGTGCTTTATCCACTGAGCCATCTCTCCAGCCCCAAGAGCAAGCATTAAAAGTATCTGGCACAGGGCTTAGTTGTAGAGCACTTGCTGAGGCCCCGGGGTTATTCCCCAGCACCAGCAAAGCAACAGCAACGACAACAGCAGCAACGACAAAACCCACCTGGCACAAACCAAGTGTTCGGAAGCTGGCTCTGTCCATTTCCAGTCTCTATATACATGCTGCTGGGCTGGCACGAGATCTGGATGCTTGGACATAGGCTAGCAAAGGAGAGAAGGGAGAGGCGGAAAAAAAAAAAAAAACACTGGGCTGGAGAGATGGTTTAGTGGTTAAGACACTTGCCTGTGAAGCCTAAGGACCAGGGATCGATGCCCCAGTGCCCACATAAGCAGGTGCACAAGGTGGCCCATGCATCTGGAGTTTATTTGCAGTGGCTAAGAGGCCCTGGCATTCCCATTCTCATTCTCTCTCTCTCTCAAATATATAAATTAAAAATAAGATATAACCAGGTATGATGGCACACGCCTTTAATCCCAGCACTTGGGAGGCAGAGGTCGGAGGATCACTGTAAGTTCAAGGCCACCCTGAGATGAGAGTGAATTCCAGGTCATCCTGGGCTACAAAAAGACCCTACCTCGAAAAAAACTCTATATATATATATTAAAAAGTGAGCCAGGCTAGGCATGGTGGTGCACACCTTTAATCCCAGCACTTGTGAGGTAGAGGTAGGATCACCATGAGTTCGAGGCCACCCTGAGTAGTATAGTGCGTTCCAGGTCAGCCTGGGCTAGAGCGAGACCCTACCTTGAAAAACAAAAAACAACAAAATGATAATAATAATAATAATAAAAAGAGCCGGGTGTGGTGGCACACACCTTTAATCCTAGCACTTTGAGAAATATATACATTTCTCAATCTAGGCTGCTGTTAAGAATTACCAGAGGAACTCTAAAAATATTGATGCCCAGGCCACACTCAGCGATGCTGATTCTGGTGGCCCAGGTGCGGGGATCAATGGATGGATATACTGTCAACGTTCCTCAGAGGATTCTCCTTTTTGTCTGCCTTCAGGGTGGGAGCAGACAGACCAATCTCTGGGCTCAGGCACCAGGCTACATTATCCTCCGTGGCACTATGTCAAATGCTTTGGTGTGTCAAGGAGTCTGTGGAACACAGACTACTTAACCTCACCAGGGGCCTCAGATGCTCCAGTCTTTATTATGGATGGGACATCCCTAGTCTGAAAACAAACAAACAAACAAAAAAAAACCCTTGCAGTGTCCTATGGCTTTGGTCCCATGGGGAAGTCTCTGAGGTGGTGTAACTGATGAGTGGTGGGGTGTGTGAGCATGAGGCTGTCACATAGCAAGGGCAGGAGAGACAGGTGAGTGGCATACCGAAGTGGGTAGCATCCTGGGTGACGTGCCCTTCTGCAGCTGGCAGGAGATGGCCAATTCAACTCGGTACCACAGACAGGCAGGCTTTAGATTGATAAGGGTAATTTCCCCAACCCTGTTCTGTCCTTTCCTGGACTGCATGGTTTCCTGAGCCTCAGGTTCCACATCTGTAAACATCCCCTCCCACAGGGAGATTCTGTGGGCATATTAGGGAATGGGTGAACCTTGCCCAACACAGGGCCAGCCATGCGGTGCCCATGAATTATGATGGAGAGGCTTGTTGGCCTAGGACTGGGCAGAATGCCAACATGATCCTCTGTCTGGAGGTGGGGCAAAAGCCAGAGATGACCCGCTTGGCCCACCCCTTCACTTGATCTGTTTGAGCACATATACACCACCTCTGTCCTTGACTACCTATGGGACACAGTCAGGAGACTGAGGCCCCAAGAGGAGTAGGTGGTGGGATCAGTGTAGAGCCATCTGGTGGGGCTGGGGAGATGGCTTAGCGGTTAAAGGCCCTTGATTACAAAGCCTGATGACCCAGGTTCGGTTCCCCAGTACCCATATAAAGCCAGCTGCAATTCATTCACTTAAGAGTTCATTTGCAGTGGGAGGAGATCCTGTTGTGTCCATATTCTATCTCTCTTCTCCCTCCCCTCCCCCACGCCCGTTCTCAAATAAATAACAACGTTAAAAAAAAGCAAGAGCCAAGCCGGGCGTGGTGGCGCACGCCTTTAATCCCAGCACTCGGGAGGCAGAGGTAGGAGGATTGCCATGGCTTGGAGGCCACCCTGAGACTACATGGTGAATTCCAGGTCAGCCTGAGCTAGAGTGAGACCCTACCTCAAAAAAAAAAAAAAAAAAAAAAAGAGCCAGCTGGTGAGTACCCCATCATCACATCTTCCCTCCATTTCCCCCCAGAAGGAGTCTGCTGGTCCACTTGAGCTGGAGCCAGAGCCCCTGAGCGTGGTGCTTTCAGGAAGACAGGAGGGCACAAATGGACAGTCACTATCCTTCACCAATCCCGGCCTGGACACCACAGATCTGTGACAGAGACCCCCTTTCTTCTTAACCTGCCTGGGAAGAGATGCTCTCAAGCCTGAACTGCACACCTGCACCTCCCCAAATATAATATATAACCTTGTGTTGTGTCCAACTTTCAATCACACAGACAAGGGTTGGGGTAAGGTTTTATTACCAATGTATACTGTGACAGTTGTAGCCAAAAACTGTGGCTGGAGGGACAGGGATCAGGGTACTGAGTGGTTACAAGGGACTTAATAGGGGTTCACAGCACAGGGGGAACAAAAGGCCGAAGGGTGGAGGGCTTTAAAGGATAACTGTGGATCTAATGTGTTCTCCATCTTGTCCCCAATACTGTCACTCAGTCAGCCAGGGGCCAAGAGACCTTCCATAAGCCTGACTGTGATTTCCAGTCCTGTCTGAGACCCTCTGATCTTTCTGTGGCTCTCCTCATCAGCTGAAACCCAGGGGGGCACTCCTAACCTTTGGCCTCTATGGACACTGTGAATAATGACCCTACGGGAGAGGAAATAGGGCTTGGGCAGTAGGCCAGGTAAGGGGAGACAGGAAGGAGGGAAGGACCACCAACAACATGCAAGAAAGCCTGCCACGAGGAGACCACTCACAGCTCACTGTTCACAGACTCCTTGGCTGGCAGGGCCATTCACAGCCTGCGTCCTGGGAACGGGAGGAAGGGGTTGGGGGGGGGTCTCAAACACCAATCTTGGTCCATGCGAAGGACCACGTAGAGATCTGCATGCAGTCTTACCCAGTTCTGGGGACCTGGTCCCACCGGGGGGGTCTCAAAGCACCAGTCTGGCCATCTCAGGAGCCTGCCTCAGCTCTAGGGAAGAGGTGGGGATGGAGTGGGAGAGCAGATCCCTGGGTTGGCCCAGTGTGACCCTAGGTAGTGGAGCTAAGGGCTATGAGGACACATGGCAGGGGGAAGGGGATGTCAGGGATGGGTGTGTATAGGCTCATGGCCAGTAGGGGGATTGAGTGGTGGTGGTGGTGGGGTGGGGGGTCATTTGTGTGTTTGGGAAGGGAGGGTTTGGAAAGGAGATAAGAAGCCCCTAGAGGCTGCCCACCTCTCTGTCGCACGCCTAGTGGATCCCTTTTTTCTTGGGGGGGGGGGGGGAGTCTGGCATCAAGAAGGGAGCCTGAGAAGGTTGGAAACCCGGGCTTACAAAAACAAAGAAACGGGCACACAGATCACTCGGCCGTGGGTCCCGCCCGCGAGCAGCACCGCGGCCTGCGCACACTTTGCAGCAACGCCCGGAAGAGACCGGGAGGACGCTTGGCAGCGCCCTCGGGGGGCGCGGTGCGCACCGACCCCGCGCGGCCAGGACCCGCACGGGCGGCGGCGGCGGCGGCAGCGGCAGCGGCGGGCGGCGGCGCGGGTGGCCCTTGGCGACCGTGCTCCTCGATCTGTCGTTCCAGATGCTTCTGGATGGCCATGCCAAGCACCTCCACCTCCATGGCGGCACCGTACACCTCCCACGTCATGCCCTTCTCGTCCCAGCTCACGTCGCGCACGGGTTCGGCCGCCTCTTGGGGTGCCAAGGCGGCCTCCAGGGCCGAGCCGGGTCGCACGCGCACCTCGGGGAAGGCGGGTGGCACGGCGGGTGGCGCGGCGGCCTGCGGCGTCATGGGCCCCGTGGCCACGGAGCGCGTCTCGGCGGCGCCCAGCGACACCTGCAGGCCCGCGTCCCTGCGCGAGGGTGGCCGGGGCGCGGGGCTGGGCGCCCGCGGAGCCGCCTGGAAGCTGAAGGCCGGGCCGCCCGCTCCGTCCTGCGGTGACATGGGGCTCACGGCCACCGAGACGCAGGCCTCCGCGCCCGCCTGCGTGCCCGCGTCCTCGCGCGGGGGCGGCGCGCTCGCGTCCCACGACGGCGCCTTGGTGAAGTTGTCGCGAGTCCGCGGCCCCGGTGGGGGCGCTGCGACCTCCACGAGTGGGCTCTTATCGGCGACAGTGGCCGCTAGGTCTCTCTGGTCGCTAGAGGCCGCGGGGCTGGAGGACGACTCCTTAAGGGCCTCGCTGCTGCTGCTGCTGCTGCTGATGCCCCTGGCATCCCCGGGAGACTGGCCTGAGCTGCGGGCTTTACCATCTGATTGCCTGCAAGTGGGCTTGGCCTGCTCCAGACTCGGGGTCTCTGTGTTCCTCGGAGATGTTGCAGAGCCAGCCTTCCCCAGGGACACGGACGCAGTGGGGTCGGCTTTTCCTGAGCACGCAGCATCCACCTTCTCAGAAGTCCCCTGTGGCTGCTCCTTCTGCAAAGACAGCACCTTCACTTTTCCCAAGGACGCGTCCTCCTCGTGCCCGGGGAGCTGGGTTTCTGCCTTGCCCCCAGACTTGATGTGGGCACTCCTTGAGTCTCTGGTCTCCACTTTCGTGGAGTTCACAGGATTCCCCTTCTCCAGAGACAGAGGATCCACTTTTACCTCTGGAATGCCTTCGGCCTTTCCGGAGGCCATAAGATCCACCTTCCCCGGGGAAGCCAAAACTGTTTTTCCTGAAATTATGGGAGCTACCTTTCCTGTAGATATGGAGTCCACTTCTCCAAAGGGGACAGTGTCTGCCTTTTCCCTGGTTGAAGAGTCTGCTTTGCTTGAGGCCAGGAGAACAACCTTCTCTGAGGCTGTGGGACCCGTCTTCTCCAAGGACTGTGGGTCTCCTGTCCCCTCAGCTACTGCCTCAACTTTTACTGCTGACAGGGATCCCAAAGTCTCCAGAGACCTGGGGTCCTTTGGACTTGAGGACATGGGGGCTGTCTTTCCTAAAGACTCAGGACTCACTTTTTCAGATGATGTTTTTATGTTTCCCTTAGTGGCCATGGGATCCACCCTTTTAGAGGACATCGGATCCTCTTTTCCCGAAAATGTGGTTTCTGCCTTTCCCACAGATACATGTTCTGTCTGTCCAGGAGACAAATGCTCTGGTTTTCCTGAGGACATGGGAACCACCTTTCCCAAAGGAACTGGGTCCACCCTGTCAGAAGGTTCTATACTTTTTACAGATGTGGAATCCATCTTTACCAAAGAGACACAATCTGCCTGTCTAGAAGACACTGTTTTTGTCATGCTCCCAGACACGAGACAGCCCTCTCCAGAGGTGGCAGGGTCCGTCTTTCCAAGAAACTGAAGGTCCTTTTCTGCAGAGGACACAGTTCCCGCATTTCCCATAGATGAGAAATCTGCCATTCCCAAGTGTGTGTGATTCATACTTCCGGAGGACCCAGGATCCACTGTTCCCAAGGATACAGGCTCCATCTTGCTGGATGACCCTGGAGTTAGCTTTTCCAAGGGCCTGAGATCTGTCTTTTTGGTGGTTGTGGAATCTGTGCCCTCTAAAGTTGCAGAACCCACCTTTCCTGAAGGCTCAACATCCTTCTTGCCCAAGGACACAAGATCAACTCTTCCTGCGGATACAGAGTCCACAGGATGCTCTTTTCCAGAATATTCTGGCTCCTCCTTTCTTGGGGACGCAAGATCCACTTTGCCTGAGGACACGGGCTGTACCTTTCTCAAAGGTCCAGGCTCCTCTTTCCTTGGGGACACTGTATCCACCTTGCTGGAGCACACTAGGTCTACGCCTCCCAAAGACCCAGTATCCTCATTCCTTGGAATCATGGGGTCTATCCTTCCAAAAGCCACAGGGTCCCCCTTTCCACAGATTGCAGACTCCACTTTTCCTGTCAACATGGGGTCTTCCTTCCTCAAGGATCCAGCCTCTTCCTTTTCTTTGGAAGTGGAATCCCCCTGTTGTAAAGACTTAGAATCCATCTTCTCTGAAAATATGGGATTTCTGTTCTCTGAGGTTATGGAAGCAGCTTTCACTGAGGACACAGGCTCTGGCTTCCCAGCCAAGGGGATTTCTGAGGTCCCTGAGATCAAGGTGCCATGTGCTCTCACTGTTTTGGTGGCTGCCCCTGGGGGAGGAATGCAGGTGGGAGAGGAGCAGGCTAAGCTCCCAGAAGGGCCCTCAGAACAGGAGGCTCTTTCCCCAGTCCCACTGGGGCTGCTAGAGTCCATGCCTGGGCTTTGGTTAGGGGTGAGCCTTGGGGGTTCAGGGCTAGCCTTTTGCTGGGAGGAGCAGCAGTCCCTCATGGCCAGGCCCACGGTGCCCAGGCTCCCATCCTGTGAGCAGCAGAGGGATCCTAGGGGGCTGGAATCCTCCTGAAGCAGCTGCCAGGTTGGGTCTTCAGTACTGCCCATCTACCCTCATGGCCATGCTTCAGCCCAAGGCTGCTGTCTGGTTCTGAAATAGAGAGAACACACTCAGACTTACGAGGCACTCCATGGGGGAACAGCCTGCATCCTGGCCACATTAAGGCTCTTCACTGGTTCTCTGTTCCTGTGTCTGGTCCACTCTGGCCTAAAAGAACTCAGCTAAAAACACAAACCCAAACCCAACCAGACCTCTCTCCTGCCTCATTATACCTAGTAACCCTCTGGATAGGATTTTTCTTTCTTTCTTTTTTTTTTTGGTTTTTCGAGGTAGGGTCTCACTGTAGCCCAGACTGTCCTGGAATTCACTATGTAGCTTCAGGGTGGTTTCAAACTCATGGCGATCCACCTACCTCTGCCTCCTGAGTGCTGGGATTAAAGGCATGCGCCACCATGCCTGGCTAGATAGGATTTCTTAAAATGCCATCCACGAAGCCAGGCACAGTACTACATGGCTCAAATCCCAGTACTTGAGAGGCTGAGGCAGGAAAATCTCAAGTTCAAGGCACACAAAGGCAGGTCCTTCACAATTTTTTTTTTTTTTTTGTGGGAACAGACTGACCTTTCAACTTCATTGTTGCCTCCCCACCCTTGTCGGCACTGCTTCATGCAACGTACAACCTAGAAGTTACCAATTTATGCTGTAGGTCAGGGTGTGCAGGCTCTGATGTCCTAGAGCCAGAGGCGTTATTTAAGAGAGGAAATCAGGTTACATTTAAACCAACAGGGAGGAGTGATGTGAGACTCTTGCCAACTGTAGAGAGCATGCCCTGTTGGGAGTACCCTGGAGAGATGAAACCCGGGAGCACCAGTCCTTCTGGAACCTCAAGGAAAGTGGAAAGCCCAGACTTTGATGTTAAATATGCTAATTAATTCAAGTTTTAAATAAAAACCCAAAACACTATGTGGGCCAAAGAAAACATGTCTGTAGGCCACCAGTTTATGTGTAGGCCCTAAGGAACTGTGAATGGTTTGTACTCAAGGAAAGGACGTATATATATATATATATGCATCTGTGTGTTTTCAAAGATTGCTTTGGGATGGTGTGAAGGAGGCTGGGCTGAAGGAGGAGAGGGACTGGCTAAGACCTATGAGGAAGTGAGTCAACCATCCATTCCGCCTCTTATTTCAAGTGATCACTCATCATGCAGACTCTTCTAGGTCAGAGATCTAGGAGGGAGACGGTATAGATCATCCTGGGCTGAAAGGTACAGGCAGAATGAGGTCTGAAGAACTGATGGGGATGGAGAGATGGCTCAGCAGTTAAGGCACTTGCCTGCAAAGCCTAAGGACCCAAGTTCAATTCCCCAGTACCCATGTCAAGCCAGATGCACAAGGTGGCACACACGTCTGGAGTTCATTTGCAGTGGCTAGGGGCCCGTTCTCTTTCTCACTCCATCTGCCCATTTCTTTCTCACACTATCTCTCAAATAAATAAATAGAAATACCTTTTAAAAATATTTTATTTAGGTGGGCATGGTGTTGCATGCTATTAATTCCAGCACTTGGGAGGCAGAGATAGGAGGATTGCTGTGAGTTCAAGGCCACCCTGAGACTACATAGTGAATTCCAAGTCCACCTGGGCTATAGTGAAACCCTACCTCGAAAAACCAAAAAATATTTTTTTTATTTATTTGTTTGTTTATTTGAGAAAGACACACGGAGAGAATGGATGTGCCAGAGCCTACAGCCACTCAAAATGAACTCCAGACACATGTGACACCCTGTGCATCTATCTGGCTAACGTGGCTACTGGGGAATCAAACCTGGGTCCTTAGGCTTCATAGGCAAGTGCCTTAACCACTAAGCCATCCCTCCAGCCCCAAATAATTTTTTTTTTTTTTTTTTTTGGTTTTTCGAGGTAGGGTCTCACTCTAGTTCAGGCTGACCTGGAATTCACTATGTCGTCTCAGGGTGGCCTCGAACTCATGGCAATCCTCTTACCTCTGCCTCCCAAGTGCTGGGATTAAAGGCGTGCGCCACCACGCCCGGCATAAAAATATTTTTTAAAATATTTAAAGAATGGATGGGAGGCAGTTGGTTGTAGTGGGTGACAGTGAGGGTGGCCAGCAGGACACTGAGTAGAGTAGAGGTTGCTAGGTGATGGTGCTGGGCTGGAGATCTGGAGAGAGAGAGAGTTCTGTTCTGGATGAGCTGAGTTTGTCGTACCTGGGGAACATTCAGGACGAGGGCCCAGCAGGCAGCTGTATGTAGGCACAACTCTGTTCCACTGTCTACTCAGCAGCTAGAGTGAGCAGAGGCTGTAAGTCCCTCCAAGGCCGTCTCTAAAACCTTCTCCCTTGTGCTCAGGACAGAATCCTTAGGCCTTAGAGTCACTCTTGACTTTGATATCCTATGAGCCATCTATCAGCAAAACATAATGACTTTACCCTTGGCTACATCCAGAAACTGGCCACTAGCAGGGCTGAACTCCACTGCCTCTCATCTGGATCACCCTTGCCTTTTCCTTCAACCAGTCAGCTTGTTCATAAATGCTGCTGCCAGAGGATTTTTGTTTGTCTCACTCTAGCCCAGGCTGGCCTTGAACTCACAGTGATTCTCCTCTCCTACCTCAGCCTCCCGGGTGCTGGGACTAAAGGTGTGTACCACCATGCCTGGCATGCCAGAGATCCATTTATTTTTAAACTTCTTTTGTTCAGTTTTATTTATTTGAGAGTGACAGAGAGAGAATGGGTGCGCCAGGGCCTCCAGCCACTGAAAATGAACTCTAGATGAGTGCACCCCCTTGTGTATCTGGCTAACGTGGGTCCTGGAGAATCGAGCCTCGAACCGGGGTCCTTAGGCTTCACAGGCAAGCGCTTAACCGCTAAGCCATTTCTCTAGCCCCAGATATCCAGTTTTTAAAAATTATTTATTTATTTATTAGAGAGAGAGAGAGGGAATCGATGCACCAGGGCTTCTAGCCACTGCAAATGAATCCCAGATGCATGCGCCACTTTGCGCATCTGGTTTTACATGGATTCTGGGGAAGAGAATTCAGGTTGTTAGGTTTTGCAGGCAAGCACCTCTAAGTGCTGAACCATTTCTCCAACCCGCTAGAAGGGTCTTAAGCTGAGGCAAATCATGTCCTTCTTATCTTCTGCAAACTAGAAACACATGCATACTACTCATAAAATCCTGCCTTTTCTGGCTCCACTGTCTCCTTGGCCCTTCCTCTTACTATTCTCCCTTTTCCATTATGCTGCTTTGGTCCTGCCGACTACCTCAAGGTTCCTTCAACATCCCCCTCACCCTGGCCTCAGAGCCTTTGCACCAGCCACTTCCTCTGCCTAGTATGTTTCCCCTCCTCTTATTTAAGCATGGCCCACTTCCTGAGGTCTTTCCTAGCCCAGCCTGCATACAATGGCCTCCTCTCCAATCCTGGCAGGCATTCTCTGTCCACTTTGTCCTCTTGAATTTTTTACATTTTATTTATTTGATGGGGGGGGGGGAGAAAGAGAGAGAGAATGGGCACACCAGGGCCTCTAGCCACTGCAAAGAACTCCAGACGCATGCACCACCCTTGTGCCGCTGGCTTACATGGGTATCGGGGACTTGAACTTGGGTACCTGGGTACTTAGGCTTTGCAGGCAAGCACCTTAATCGCTAAGCCATCTCTCCAGCCTGCCCTCCTGAACTTTCATGCATTATACCTGCCACCGTCTGGTGTGTCACATCTATTCGTTCCTTGTTTATGGTTTGCCTGTGTCATTAGAATGTCAGTTCCATGGTGGTGCACTCCTGTAATTCCAGCACACTTCAGAGATGAAGGTAGAAGGATCTTGAGTTTGAGGCCAGCCTGGGATACATAGCAAGACTTGCCTGGAGAGAATCATACACATATTTAAAAAAAAAAAAATCTAGGCGTGGTAGTGCACACCTTTAATTCCAGCACTCGGGAGGTAGGAGGATCACCGTGAGTTCGAGGCCATCCTGAGAGTGCATAGTGAATTCCAGGTCAGCTTGAGCTAGAGTGAGACTCTACCTCAGGGGAGGGTGGAGGGGGGAAGCAAACTAAGCTCCAGGAGAATGGGCCCTTTGTTGTTCTCATTTATGCATTTCAGAGTTGAGGACAATGATTGACATGTCCATTGTAAGTAAATTCCCAATAAATATCAGTTATGTGAATGACTGCGTGATCTTTCTAAGATCCAGCTATGCTACTCCTAGATCCAAACTCCCTTTGTTCTTGTTGGGAAATAAAATGAGTTATAATCTTTTTGGAAAGCTATTTGTCAATTTCTATCTAGGTTTACAATGTACATAGCATTTCTTTCTTTCTTTCTTTCTTTCTTTTTTTTTATTTTTATTTTCAAGGTAGGTTTCGCTCTAGCCCAGGCTGACCTGGAACTCACTCTGTAGTCTCAGGCTGGCCTCCAACTCACAGAAATCCTCTTACCTCTGCCTCCCAAGCGCTGGGTTTAAAGGTGCATGCCACCATGCCTGACAGATGCCCATAGCACTGAGGCCAGCATATCCTCCTCCGTGATGGTCCCCAAAATCCTGATGGCACACCAGGATGCAGAGAGCATGGCTGGTGATGAAAATATCACAAAGTGATGGTGACATGTGAGGAAGCCGCATGGACTGCCACATAGCTACTAGAATGTGTGGGGTGATTAGAGAAGAGGCCCAAGATAAAGTGAGTGAGTTGAGGGAAGCACGACTGCCAGGACTCCATGCACGAAGCCAGGAAAATAAAAAAAAAAAAGTCAGGCATGCGTTTCTGCGATTATTTATAGGCAGACAACTCTAGAATGGAATCCCATGAAACTTGTATGATGATTGCCCTCAAAAGTAAGACCAGGGCTGGAGATATGGCTTAGCAGTTAAGGTGCTTGCCTGTAAAGCCAAAGGACCCTGGTTTGATTCCCCAGGACCCATGTAAGCCAGATGGCACAAGGCGGCGCATGCATCTGGTGTTTATTTGCAGATGCTGAAGGTCCTGGCATGCCCATTCTCTCTCTCTCTATCAAATAAATAAATATTAAAACAGTAAGATCAGGGGGCTGGAGAAATGACTCAGAGGTTAAAGATGCTTGCTTGCAAGGCCTGACTACCTGGATCCCATTCCCCAGTGCTTACATATAGCCAGATGCAGAGTGGTGCATGTATCTGGAGTTTGGGTGCAGCGATGGGAGGCTCTGTTGCACCCATTTCTTACTGTTTTTCTTTCTTTCTGCTTGCAAATAATAATAGTAATAATAAAGTAAAACCAGGAATCTGAGGGTGAAAGAGACTTTTTTCTTTGTGTGTGTGTGTGTGTGTATACGTGTGTGTGCTATACAAGCATGTATGTGTGTGTGGAGGCCACACTCCACACTCCAACACTGGGTGTCTTCCTCAATTGTACTTGACCTCATTTGATGAGACAAGGTCTCTTACTGAACCCAGAGCTCACAGGCTGCGCTAGATAAGCTATCCAGCAAACCTCGGCTGAGGACTCTCCTATCTCTGCTTCCCCAGCGCTGAGATTACAGGCATGTGCCCTGCATTTTTGCATGGGTTCTGGGGAGCTGAACTCTGGTTCTCATGCTGGCACAGCAAGTACTTTACCTACCCTGAGCCATCCCCCCCCCCCCCCCCCGGCGTCGAGACTTTTCTTTGCATGCCCCTTTGTGTTGTCTGAATTTGAGCTACATGGGAACACAGTGCAGTCACTCATTGGGAACTGATGGCGATATGCACTAGGAAGTGTATTGTTGATGATTTTTCTCGGTGCTCAAACATCACACGGCACACTTACACAGACCTAAATGCTATGGGTCAGTCACTCAGTGTGGCCTCTCAGTGCAATCAAGAGACTCGGGAGGCAGGAGATGCTGCTGGTGTAACGCAGCACGCTGTGTAAAGTAGGATGTTCCCTGTAACGTAACAACAAAGAGCTAGGGATGTGGCTCAGTGAAAAAGCGCTTACCCAGCACATGCAAAGCCCTGGGCTCAATCCTCAGCACCACAAGAAAACAACAAGGGAGATGGCTCAGAGATTAAAAGGGCTTGCTTGCAAAGCCTGCCAGCTCTGTTTCCATTCCTCAGTACCCATACAAAGTGGTGCAAGTGTCTGGAGTTTATGTGCAATGGCAAAAGACCATGGTGTGTGTGTGCAAATAAATATATATATATATTTTTTCCGAGGTACGGTTTCACTCTAGCCCAGGCTGACCTGGAATTCACTATGTAGTCTCAGGGTGGCCTCGAACTCATGGCGATCCTCCCACCTCTGCCTCCCAAGTGCTGGGATTAAAGGCGTGCGCCACCACACCTGGCTTCAATAATTATTTTAAATCCTTGATTTCTTTTATTGGACAGAGAGAAAGAGAGACAGAGAGAATGGGCATGCTAAGGCCTCTGGCCCCTGCAAATGAACTCCAGACACATGCAGTACCTTGTGTGTCTGGATTACATGGGTTCTGGGGAATTGCACCTGGGTCCTTAGGCTTCACAAATAAGAGCCTAACTGTTAAGGCATCTCTCCAGCCCAAATAAATAATTTAAAAATTTTTTTGTTTATATTTTATTTATTTATTTAAGAGCGACAGACAGAGAGAGAGAGAGGCAGAGAGAGAAAGAGAGAGAACGGGCACGCCAGGGCCTCCAGCCACTGCAAATGAACTCCAGACGCGTGCGCCCCCTTGTGCATCTGGCTAACGTGGGTCCTGGGGAATCGAGCCTCGGACGGGGGTCCTTAGGCTTCACAGGCAAGCACTTAACCGCTAAGCCATCTCTCCAGGCCCCAAATAAATAATTTTTTAAATGCCATATAGTAGATACCTAAACCAGTAACAGCGTTGTTTATCACCACTAGCGAGTATCATCCTGTGTGTAGCGGCACGGGCTGTACCTCTCCAGGCCTGGGAGCACAGCTCATTTGCTTAGATTTGCATCAGTGCAAACACATGAGGAATGCACTGTGCTAAGAACGTTAGATGGAGGCAGGAACGTGCAGCTCCCCTATCATCATCTTATGGTATCACTGTCATGTTTGCAGTGTATCTGTACCTTTTAAAAAACATAAGAAATATTAAATGACTCTCTACTATTTTGTGGTTAAGTCAATCCCCTTAATGTATTTCTAATCCATTGTATATTGTACACAAGTGGGTATTAGTACGCACTTGCATACTGATACTGAAAGGTCTTACCCCAAAAGCATATGTACACGCGCGTGTGCGCGCACACACACACACATGCACACACACAGTGTGCCCTGGTTGGCTCAGCAATGGCTTCAGATAATCTCTCAAGCTCAGCCTCCAACACTCTGACCAAGGAATCTTCACTCCCTCCCTCCTTTCCAGACTGGGTCTTTTTCTTTTTTTTTTTTAGTTTTTTTGAGGTAGGGTCTCACTCCAGCCCAAGCTGACCTGGAATTCCCTATGTAGTCTCAGGGTGGCCTCGAACTCACAGCGATTCTCCTACCTCTGCCTCCCAAGTGCTGGGATTAAAGGTGTGCGCCACCACGCCCGGCTTCTGTTATGTTTTGTTTTGATTTTTTGAGGTAGGGTCTTACTCTAGCCCAGGCTGACCTGGAATTCACTATGTAGTTAGTCTCAGAGTGGCCTTGAATTCACGGCTATCCTCCCTACTGTGCCTCCCAAGTGCTGGGATTAAAGGCGTGTGCTACAATGCCCGGCTGTCTTTTCTTTTTTAATATTTTACTTATTATTTGGCAGAGAGAGAAAGAAAGAGAAGAGAGTATGGGTGCACCAGGTCTTCCTTCTACTGCAAACTCTAGACACATGCACCACTTTGTGCATTTGGGTACTGGGGAATCAAACCTGGGCAGGCAGGCAGCCTTTGCCAGCAAATACCCTTAACCACTGAGTCACATCCCCAGCCTAGGCCATGTCTTATGAAGATTATGGGTGATATACTATGGGCTTCTTCCTGCAGAAAGTCTACTAGCTTCCTCTGGGGCCCCACGCCCCCTTGTTCTTTCCCTAACCAGGTTTCTGTCACTTTTTCTTTTTGAGGCAAGCTCAACAGACAGGACTTTTTTTTTTTTTTTTTTAAATGAGAGAGACAGAATTGGCACACCAGGGCCTCCAGTCACTGTAATTGAATTCCAAATGTGTGTGCCACCTTGTGTGCATGTGAAACCCTGCACATGTGTCACCTTGTGCATATGGCTTACTTGAGATCTGGGGAGTCAAACATGGGTCCTCAGGCTTTGCAGGCAAGCACCTTCACTGTTAAACCATCTCTCCAGCCTTGCCGCTCTACTTTTTTTTTTTTTTTTTTGAGGTAGGGTCTCACTCTAGCCCAGGCTGACCTGGAATTCACTATGGAGTCTCAGGGTGGCCTAGAACTCACGGTGATCCTCCTACCTCTGCCTCCCGAGTGCTGGGATTAAAGGCGTGCGCCACCATGCCCGGCTTGCCGCTATACTTTTTACAAACATTTTATTTGTTTGCAAGCAGAGAGATAGAGAGAAGAGGGACACAGAGAATGGACACTCCAATGCCTCCAGCTGCTACAAACCAACTCCAGATGCATGTGCCTCTTCATGTATCTGGCTTTATATGGTTACTGGAGAATTGAACCCAGGTCCTTAGGCTTTGCAGGCAAGCACCTTAACCACTGAGCCATCTCTCCAGCCCTTCTGCCACTCTTTATATGTTCATTTAACCTCTGAGTCCCTGACTAGACTTCAGGTCCCTGATGGGTCCCAGTTGATATTGTTCATCACTGGGTCCCCCAAATTTTGAGCTTGAGACTTGGGGGGATGGAAGTCATAACTGAGATGAGGGCACAGGAGGAGGGGAAGTTTTGCAGAGGACAATGGGACCCTGGGTTTAGAGAAGTTGGACAGGGTTATCTCTCAGATTTATGGGGGGACATGCAGAAGTCAGGAGGGAGACAGGTGCCAAGCACAAGAGAGGTAGTAGTTCGATCTGGTTTTCATCAGCATAAAAATGGGGAATTGTAGCTGGGTGTGGTGGCACATGCCTTTAATTCCAGCACTTGTGAGGCAGAGGTAGGGGTATCATCATGAGTTCAAGGCCACCCTGAGACTACATAGTGAATTCCAGGTCAGCCTGGACTAGAACAAGACCTTAACTTGCAAAAACAAAACAAAAATGGGTAGTTGCACCAGACATGGTGGTTCACGCCTTTAATAACCCAGCACTCCAGAGGCACAGGTAGGAAGATCACTCTGAGTTCGAGGCCAGCCTGGGACTACAGAGTGAGTTCCAGGTCAGTCTGGGCTAAAGTGAGACCCTACCTCAAAAAAGACAATAAATAAATAAAAAGAAAAAACGAGGAATTGGCCAGGGCGTGGTGGCACACACCTTTACTCTCAGCGCTTGAGAGGCAGAGGTAGGAGGATCACTGTGAGTTCAAGGCCACCCTGAGACTACCTAGTGAATTCCAGGTAGCCTGGGCTAGAGTGAGACCCTATCTCAAAAAACAAAACAATGGGGCTGGAGGGATGGCTTAGCGGTTAAGGTACTTGCCTGCAAAGCCAAAGGACCCAGGTTCAATTCCCAGGACCCACATAAGCCAGATACACAAGGGGGCACATGCATCTGGAGTTTGTTTGCAGTGGCTGGAGGCCTTGGCACACCCATTCTTTCTCTGTGTGTGTCTCTTTCTCCCTCCTTCCCCCTTCCTCTTTCTCTCTGTTAAATAAAAAAAAATAAAAAATTTTTTTTTTTTTTTTAAGAAAAGAGGAATTGGAAGGCCACCAGTCTTCAGGGCAGACAGGCATCAGATTTGAGTGGCATGGATGAGTCCTGTCTTCATTTTTTGCCTGTTGATAGTGATATGGGTAGAAATTTATTTTTTCTCCCATAAGTAAAACAAGTAGAGCAAGGAAGACGAATAAAGACTCGTGGCATCTTTAGAGTGAGAAAGACAGAAAAGGGAGTGGTGTGGACTGGAGCAGGATGTGAGTGTGGCTTTTGTGTGGCCTGGTCTCCTAATTCATTGAGGAAAGGCACAAATCTGGATTTCCTGTATCTTAAAATGTGGCTCAGCTGGGCGTGGTGGCGCACTCGGGAGGCAGAGGTAGGAGTATGGCCGTGAGTTCCAGGCCACCCTGAGACTACATAGTGAATTCCAGGTCAGTCTGGACTAGAGTTAAGACCCTACCTCAAAAAAAAAAAAAAAAAAAAATCAGGAATACCAACAACCAATTCTTTTGTTCAATTTGAACCCCAAGGTCACCTGCTTGTGACTTTGGATCTACCTGGTTCTTGGGGCTGTACAAAAGGACATTATAAACCAGAATGACTGGGCAAATGGGCAAGAGTAACCTAGCCCCAGACACACACACACACACACACACACACACACACACACTTCAGTTTCTTCATCCTGGTGTGGTCTGGATAGAAAAGGGTTCTCCAGCTCTGTGGCCTCAAGCAGTCTTTCTCACTAGGGGTCCTGATGAACCCACCCCCTGTCCCCGCCTCCAGGCCCGGTTGTGAGAGTTAAAGAAAACAAGGGTGTGCGGAGCGCTGCTCATTTTAGGGCCAGGCTGTGTACATGGCAAACCTGCTTTTATCTCCTCAGCCTGTCAGAGCCCAGCTGCGCTCCCAGAAGGGGGTAGGGGTGCGGGGAGGGTGGGGCGTACACAGTTGGGAAGGGCCTCAGTAAAAATCTTGCCTTAGGAATGCTTGCTTGGCCCAGAATGCTAAAAAAGAAAATCAATTTTAAATATATAAAAGAGTGAGCTGATCCACATTTAAAAATTTGAAGAGTTTGTGTGAGAATCAGATGTCCAGATTCTTCTGGAAAATTAAAATTTGGCAATAGGATCATGCTTCCTTGCGTAGCAACAGTCAGCGGGAGCCAAGCAGGGCTGCCTCCTTCGAGGACTCTCCAATTAGCCATAATCCCTCCCTGCGGTGTCCTGGACCCAGAGGCTGACTGTCCGCTGTCACGTATCCCTGAGAGTGCCCTGTGGTTTTGTTTTCATATTGCCAGCCCTCCATGTATGTTGCCCTCCCGCCCTGTGGCCACCTGAGGTTTGACCCTTCACCTAGATGCCAATGAAGGCAGGAAGTGACCTTGCTCACATCAGGTACTTGCTACGCGCTGACCTTGTGCATCTGTTAGGGAGGTGGCATGCTATTTTCCCTGAGGAAGGGGTAGAGGGTCTGAGAAGCAGTCACAGCCAGATCGGAGCACACCCCTTCAGCAAGCTTTCCTGGAAGATGCCAGCTTCCCAATTCCCAGCTTCACATTTTCGGGCTCTGAGCGGGATTAGGTCTGGTGGAGGGGACAGACAGCTTGGCAAGGGACGCAGAAAGATGAGGGTCAAGCCCCAGCTTAGTCCCTGACTTGTTCTGTATGATTTGGGGTGAGTTTTTCTATTCTCTGAGCCTCTGTTTCCCACTCTTAACTACTCAGAGTCAAATGCTGAGCCCCTCTGGGGTCTGCTGCTCACAGTTCCGCCTGGCCTTTCTTGGTGCTGGACCCCACAACATCTCATAAGGAAGGTGCTTTATCACCCCATTCCACAGACAAGGAGACTTAAGTCAGAAGAAAAGACGACTAAGGGCACACCGTTGAGGAGAAAGAAGGAGAAAGAAGAAAACCTGGGTTCTTCCCAACTTATCAAACAAGATTGATTGTCTGGGACACTAACACTTGGATCTTAAAAACCATTTCTTTGGGGGGGGGGGCAAGCCATAGATCTTCCAAATCCCGAAGGCCACACAGGAATGGTATCAGTATGCAAGCAGTAGAGGAAGCCAATGAGAGCCTGCACCCACACCTGTGAGAACATGCACATGCTGTGAACATATGACTGCACCAATGGACATAAGTAGATGCCCGTGGCCCAGCGGAGGGAGCGAGTTGAAACAACTGTGTAAATGAACGAACTGACCAGCTCGCCTGGTGTACAAGTGAATGACTGGACTTCTGTGGAGGAATGCACCAGCTCAGGTCATTCTGGTGTCGGGACCTGGCTACCGAAGACTAGTCAAGAAAAACTTGGTACGTGTGTAAGCAGAATGGCCTGTGTGTTTGTGTCTCCTGTGGGAATGCACATCGGTGACCACATGGCCTCACAGTCTCACCCTTGGAGAGCTGGCCTGGGCACTTGTGTCTGGCTCTTCGGGGGCAGAGCATTCCTGTGAATCTGGCCCAATTCCTTTCCTTCCAGGATTCCTTCCTAGTCTAGAGCCATCCCTAGTCCCCAAGTCAGGGCCTGGGCTGCCAGACACCTTATCTACATCTCCCCCTAACAAGATTGACAAAAGCTTGTGGGACCTCGTGTCTGCCTGTGAGTGTGACTGCTGCCACTTGACCCCTCTTCTCTGAGCGTCCTCACCACAGCAAGTCCTAGCTCTGTGCAGGGAGAAGAAATCCAGCAAAAGGTGACAGTTGGACTGTCTCCCAGACCATCCATCCATCTGTCCATCTGCCAATGCACAGGAGGGCAAGAATGGACCATCAAAGGGTGTGCAAGCTTGGGCTAGTGTGGGTGGAGACGAGCAGCAAGCTAAGAGACAGTGTGTATGCGCGTGTGATGGCGAGTGTGTGCACAAAGGTGACAGCCGACTCCAGAGTCTAGGGGTCCAAGAGGGACACCGTGAGCAAAAGAAGGCCAGAGCAGGGTGGCATGGCTGAATTGAGCACGCAGAGATCCAGGATGGCTAGTGCGAGTGCGTAGCTGTGGCCTGAGTGTGTACCCCAAGTCTCCCATTTGATGGACAGGTCGGGTGCACAGGTGGCCATATTATATGAGTCTAATGGAATGACCATGGACCAGGGCGTGCGTGCGTGCGTGTGTGTGTGTGTGTGTGTGTGTGTAAACCTGTGGCCTCGCCCTGGGAATGAGGTGCCCTGTATGAACACGGTGAGTGTGCAACCATGTCCTGGAGTGTGTGGCCACACTGGGTGTGTGACGGCCAGTGGAACCACTGGAGGGCCGAGCTGGCTCGGGGAGATGAATCAACGCGGGCGGACCCCTCCCCCTCCCCGGTGGCGGGAAGCGCCCCCTCCCGCCCCGCGGTGCGGAACAAAGCAGCCCGCGGCGGCGATGACACTGGACGCGGGGCCTCGAGGGCCACACGCAGGACAGCCTGGCCTACAGCGAGCTCTCGGGGAACTTGGCTTGGGGACGCCGGGACCGGGGACCCGCCCCCGCCCCGCCCCGCCCGCCCGGGCGAGGAGCCGGGACGCCGATGCCCACCGCACCAACCCCCTCCGGCCGGCCGCGCCCCGCACACAGGGGCGTGCGGTGCGCGAGCCCGGGTGCTCGGCGGTGCGGAGAGGGACGCGGAGGACCCTGGACAGCGGCCCCCGGGCCCCGTTGGGGTGGTGGTGGGGGGATCGGCGGGTGCGTCCGCGGCGCTTACCCGGCGGGGCCCGCCGCTCCGGCTCCTCGGCGCGCTGCGCTCCGGTTCCCGCCGTCACCGCCGCCGCCGCCCAGAGCGCCCGGGCTGCGTCCGGCTCGGCGGGCGGGTGGACTCCGCGCCGTCGTCCCCGGAGCCGGCTCCGCTCCGCTCCGCGCCCCGCCCAGCCCCGGGCATGCGCGCTGGCCGCAGCCGCGGAACCCGGAGGGGGGCGGTGCCGCCGGGGGACTAGCCGGCTGGCGCGCGGGGAGGGGCGCCCTGGCCCGCGGCTCCTCGCCGACCCCCTCCCGCGGGGAGCGAGACCCTTCCCGGGAGGGGCGTCACGTCACAGCCCGAGACACCCGCGCGGGTGGGGGACCCCAGGCACCTGCTGCCCACCGGACACGGTCTCAGAGCCCATCACACCGCCTCGGAGAGCCTCCCGGTTTACCGCTGCTCCGAGGGGGACAGTCACTGGTCCAAGGACGTGCGCGCGGCGCCTGCCGGCCCTGGGATCCTGGTCGAAGCGATCTCCAAGCTGCCTCTGCGAGGAAATTTCCCGCCTCCCCCTCGGCTGCACTTCCGGCCTTCTCCTGTCCCTCCTTCTCCCCCCCGCACCCCGCTCCGCCCCGCCCCCGGCCCTTTGTCTCACCGCTGCCCACGCTTGGTGGGGACAAGTGATGGTGACGCTGGGAGGCGCCTTCCATTCTCTCTCTGTTGGCCTCCCCAACAGGGTGTCCGCCCACCCTCCAGTCTGTGTGAGCCTGGCTCTTCTCCTGGAAACCCTTCACGCAAGTCAGTTCACCTCTCTGAGCCTCGGTTTCCCTCATCTGTAAAATGGGACCAACAGGAGTCACCTCACCGTCATCATGGAAGAATGAGGGCGCCTGAAGTAGGTGTCCAGGGGGCTTGCAGTCGAGTGGCTTGCCAAAGACTCGCTGCTCACTCCCTCCACATTTCCAGAGAAGTGGGCTCCTCCTTCGTCTTCTCAGATCCAACTGCACACACTGTGATTGTCCTAGGGTGACAAGACCTCCACCATCCCGAACTATGAAGACACCTACTAAATGTTAGCATGGTGATAAGTAATGCCAATAAAACTCTAAGTGTAATCACTCAGGAACAAGTTAATATGATGTCTTATATCCACAGTTTTCAGAAAAGAAAACAGATACAGATAAATTACTTGATTTGGGGGGGGGGATGTGCTGGAGAGATGGCTCAGCGGTTAAGGCACTTGCCTGCGAAGCCTAACAACCTGGTCTCGATTCCCCAGTACCCAAGTAAAGCCAGATGCACAAAGTGGCACATGGATCTGGAGTCCCTTTGCAGGGGCTGGTGGCCCTAGCGCACCCATTCTCTTTCTCTCTGCTTGAAAGTAAATAAATAAAATACTTTAAAAATTACTTGTTTGGGATTAGAAATGTCTGTAGTGGACTGCAATTTCATACTTAACTCATCTTAGGGTTAGGGCTGTCCCTTATTTGGTGAATTATAAGTCACCATGACCTTAATAATTTACACACACACACACACACACTCACAATAAAGTCAAGATTTAAAATCTATGTGACAAACCAGGTGTTTGAGGCTGGTTTCAAGGCAAGTTTGGGCTACCTAGTGTGTACCAGGCCAGCCTTGGATACATAGCAAGACCTCGTCTCAAAAAAAAAAAAAAGCAAACAATAAAATCCCAATAAAATTAAAAAAACAAACAAACAAACATAAAATTTAGGCCGGGTGTGGTGGGGCATGCCTTTAATCCCATCAATTGGGAGGCAGAGGTAGGGGGATCGCTGTGAGTTTGAGGTCACCCTGAGACTGCATAGTGAATTCCAGGTGAGCCTAGACTACAGAGAGACCTACCTTAAAAAATAATAATTAAGACATAATAAAACAAAATTCACGGTCAGGCAGAGAAAGGAGAAAACAGCCCTACTTGTTTTCAGCACCGCGGACAGCGCACGCCAGCGAGGCTCTCTAATATCTCTGGCGCTGAAAATGGCGCAAGGGCACTTTAACTTCAGAGTTTACAAACTCTAGTCTACATGGATCATCTCATCCCGCTGCTCC
Source organism: Dipus sagitta (assembly GCA_036346955.1). Taxonomy (NCBI): domain Eukaryota; kingdom Metazoa; phylum Chordata; class Mammalia; order Rodentia; family Dipodidae; genus Dipus; species Dipus sagitta. The sequence goes on along the minus strand of CM070777.1, from coordinate 40,532,502 downwards.
CCCGCCCCGACGGCCACTCCCTCTGCCCTTCAAGGTGAATGTCATTGGCTACATGATATAGAGGAAGCAACTGAGACTTTAGGGAGGTTTGCAAGACAGGAAAACTGGAGAGAACCAGCCTTGATTTACAATGCGTCCCCCGCCCCGTGGGTAGGAGCAGAAGCTATGCACAGGAGAGGAGGCTGTGTAGCTGGTCAGGTGAGGAGTGATCATGACTGAACGATGGCAGCCAGCGTTTGCTGGGATGGAGAGAAGGAGACTCCATACATATTTAGATGTAAATTCAATAGGTTTGGTCGGGAGCTGGGTGTGGATGTCAAGGGAGAGAAGATTCTGCTGCCCTCCTGAGGTTCTGCCTTAGGAAGCTAGATGGATGGAGGAGATGCCCTGGATGAGCCCTGAGAGAAAGGCAAGGCTTGTGGAAGGACCATCCTGTGACATGAAGTGTCCGGAGATGCTGGAGGCAGGCTAGGATGCCCATCAACAAGGAACTGATGGGAGAGGTTGTGGAGGGAAGTCAGCCTATGGAGGGAAAGCATAAACCAAACGGGAGACTAGAAGGTCCTAGGATCTCCCCAAAAACACTAGGCCTGGCACTGCAAGAGGTCTGAGCCCTGAGAAAGAAAAGAGGGGTGTGACCACTGAGCATGGCCATGCGTGCTTGTCATCCCAGCATTCGGGAAGTGGAGGGAGGCAGGGGTATCAGGACCTCAAGGCCAGAATGGGCCACAGAAGACCCTGCCAGAAAATCTCAAAGCAGCATGGCATGGTGGTGCATGCCTTTAATCCCAGTAGTTGGGAGGCAGAGGTAAGAGGATAGCCATGAGTTGAAGAGCACCCTGAGACTACATAGTGAATTCTAGGTCAGCCTGTGCTACAGCGAGACCCTCTAAAAACAAAACACACACACACACACACACACACAAACCTCAAAGCAAGAAAAGTGAGATAGGTTAAGATGGAAGTGGCCCATGACAGATACCAATAAGAAACATTAGGAGGGCTGGAGAGATGGCTTAGTGGTTAAGGCGTTTGCCTGCAAAGCCAAAGAATCCTGGTTTGATTCTCCAGGACCTATGTAAGCCAGATGCATATGGTGGCGCATGAATCTGGAGTTTGTTTGCAGTGGCTGAAGGCTCTGAGATGCCCATTCTCTCTCTTAAATATATATATATATATTAGAAGAAACATCAGGAGGCCAGAGGCAGAGATGGCATTCAGATTCCGGGGTGCCACACAAGCCTGAGATGGAAGATATGTGGCTTGTTTGTGAGGTGCAAGAATGCCAGCAGAAGAGTAAAGAGGTGACCCAGGGCTGGATGGATGGCTTAGCAGTTAAGGGATTTGTCTGCAAAGTCAAAGGACCCAGGTTCAATTCCCCAGGACCCACATTAGCCAGATGCACAAGGGGGTGCATGCGTCTGGAGTTCATTTGCAGTGGCTGGAGGCCCTGGCATGCCCATTCTCTCTCTCTCTCTCTCTTTCTCTGTTAAATAAATAAATAAATAAATAAATATAAAAAAAGAGGTGACCCAGGGAGGGAAGGCAGTCAATGAGAGGTTGTTATTAAGAGGTTGTTAAGCCACCTACCACAGCGGATGAGTGCGGCTTAATTCTGAAGGGAGGTCTTAGAAAATAGGTTAACTGAATACTTCTGAATTCCTTTGACCAGAGGCAAGGGATCTGAAGTATACATATCTGAATACCTGGCTGTCCCTGGGGGTGGAGTGGAGCTGTGTGTTAATTCCCAGGCTCTTCTGACCCGCATGCACAGGGCAGAATGGTTCCAGTAGCCTGAGTGTCTCTTTGACAAAGGCTGAGGTTGTGGCTGCTAAGAGTCCTGCTGGCGGCACAGAAATGACTAGGCATCTGAAAGGAAAGAGATCAGAGCTCTGGCCACATCTGCCATGAGGTCTCTCTCATGACCACTTCCCATCTGTGTCCTCTGACCACTCTTATTCCAAAAGGACTTGCTGATAAAACATTCAAAAACAAATCCCAGACAGCAAAACACTTGCGAGCACAAGGGAGGTGAAAACAGGCAGGGAAGCAGCCGAAACACTGAAACACGCTCCGTGTCGGTTTAACCAGTTGCTAGCTGCGTAGCCTTCCTTGACTGAGGTCCCTGAATCTCACCTCCACATGTACGGGCTCAAATGCGCTCAGAGGTCTGCAAAGGCGTGGCATCATGTAGTGTTTGTAGAGGTGTCAGTGTTACACCAAGCCCAGCACCCACACCCTTTTTTCATCTTGGCACTTCCGTTTCCTTAAGGAACTACCTCCCTACCAATCTATGGGGATGGGCAATGAGCCAGGTCCAGCTAATCACTGTCCATTTGGGAAAGTGGCAGTGGAACAGGGGACCAAACCCAAAGCAAGTGACTGTCATACTTTCCTGGAACTCTGGGGGTTGCTGGATTGACCACGGATCACCTGGAATGGCTGGAGGGTTATGTGTGTCTCTCTGTGGAAGGCCTGCCTACGCCTAGGACTCGGGCTCTCCCTGTGACAACCAACATGGTCACCCGTACCCATGTGAGCGTGTGCGTGTACCTCAGGCTGGCCTGCCGCCGGGAAGCCATCCACATCCTTATGCACCAGAAGATAAACAAGCGCCTGCAGCTTCTTGGCGGGTGCCCAGGCCGGGGGTGGAATAAACAATCCCAGTGACTTTCTGAAAAGCAAGCGTGTGTGGCAACAGGCACCATGGAGACAAGCAGACTGTTCCAGAGCAGAGACAGCAGCCAGCCCCCAGTGCCACCCCACAAGGGCCTGGTGTGCACACACAGCGTGTCCCTCACGCTTCCCTCCCCCACTCTATTTCATTTTACAAGACCACTTTACAACCAGGCCCAACACCCTTGGGGGCCAGGCATATATCCCCACCCAGTTTTACTTGAAGCTAAATGTTTCGAAGATGGTTTGAGACTTCTAATTCTCTAGCATCCACAGTCCCTGTCCCCTTCGGCTTTAGGTTGAATTTCAGCAGATCACAGCCTGTAGGGACGGTGTGTGGGCAATGTGTGGGGACATCATGTGGTGGACAGTGGCACACAGATCCAACTTTCCTTAGTTTTCACATAAAATTAGAGTGTTTCAGGGATACGCTTGTGGCTCACACTTATGTGCTCATCAAGAAACATCCAGGCCACAGTTGGGCATGCCTTTAATCCCAGCACTTGGGAGGCACAGGAAGAAGGATCATTGTGAGTTCAAGGCCACCCTGAGACTACGTAGTGAATTCCAGGTCAGCCTGTGCTAGAGTGAGACCCCTACCTCAAAAAGAAAGAAAGAAAGAAAGAAAGAAAGAAAGAAAGAAAGAAAGAAAGGAAGGAAGGAAGGAAGGAAGGAAGGAAGGAAGGAAGGAAGAAAGAAAGGTCCAGGCCACGTTCAGATGCTCTATTCTCACCTCTCCTCATATACATTAGGCAAAACCAAGGAGCTATTGCTCTCCAAGTCTCCTGTAGTCTTCGTCATCTATTAAATTCTTTTTTTTTTTTTTTTTTTTTTTTTTTTGGTTTTTCGAGGTAGGGTCTCACTCTAGCCCAGGCTGACCTGGAATTCATTATGTAGTCTCAGGGTGGACTCGAACTCATGGCAATCCTCCTACGTCTGCCTCCCGAGTACTGGGATTAAAGGTGTGCGCCACCACGCCCGGCTAAATTCTTATTTTTTTTTAAATTTCATTGATTTACTTATTTGAAAGAGAGAGAGAAAGAGAGGCAGATAGAGAGAGAGAATGGGCAAGCCAGGGCCTCCAGCCATTGCAAACGAACTTCAGACGTATGCACCACCTTGTACATCTGGCTCACGTGGGTACTGGGGACTTGAACTTGGGTCCTTTGGCTTTGCTGGCAAGCACCTTAACTGCTAAGTCACATCTCCAGCGTTATTGAATTAAAAAAAATGGATGGAGGGATTATTAGCCCACTCAGATATGCACACATATGCAGCACTCCCTACCTCCTAGCACATTTGGTCAGATACTTAACACCCTTGAAGCCACCTCCTGAGAGTCCCTGGCCTGGGGCATATAAGAATACAACGAGCTGGACATGGTGGCACAAGCCTATAATACCAGCTACTTGGGAGTCCGAGGCAGGTTGAGAGTTTGAGGCCAGCTTAGACTATACAGCTTGGAAAACTTCTCAAGACTATTTCAAGATAAAAACAATAATAATTTTTTTAAAGTCTAGGATAATTCAGTAGCAAAGTGCTCATGTAGCATACACATGGCCCTAGGTTCAGTGCCCAGTACTGAAATATAAATAAAATAAGATAAAATAAACGCTGGAGGGATGGCTTCGTGGTTAACGCATTTGCCTGCAAAGCCAAAGGACCCAGGTTCAATTCCCCAGGACCCACATTAGCCAGATGCACAAGGGGGTGCATGCATCTGGAGTCCGTTTGCAGTGGCTGGAGGCCCTGGTGCGCCCATTCTCTCTCTCCCCCTCTTTCTCTGTCAAATAAATAGATGTATTTACACTCTTATTATACATAAAAAATAAAGTAAAATAAAATAAAAAACACAATGCCCACACAGACACTCTCCCCCTCACTCTCTACAGCTCCCAACCCCCAAGCAGCTGTAGACTGGGGTGGCCTAGGATTTGGATGGGTGACTCAGGCTGAATCACAGCCCAGCTGCTCCTTGGCAGCCCCTCCCCCTTCTGTCCAGAGAGCCTATTTCGAAGGCGGGTGGGCCTTGGGGTGGGAGACAGGGTGCAGGTGTGGGGGACAAGATGACATAGGATCTGTGAAGCTAACATAGACACAAGAGAGTCTCACAGGAAGTCCTTTTCATGACCCCTTCATTCTGGCAGGAAAAGTGAACTTTCTTTCTGGAAATGAGCTAGGAGCTCCTTCACTAATCCCAGAACTCATTTTGGCTCCCCCCCTGCCCTCCAGCTTCTTGGACCTAATAATAACAATAACAACAATAACCGTGTTAATGATCCCACTTGATCACTCACAGTTAGCCACACCCGCTCTGCAGTTTACAAAGCATTTTTTTTCATCAGGAGCTGAGGAAACCGAGGCTCTGAGCAAGGTTGTCCGAACCAACCAATGTCACAGTGAGTGAAGTGACAGCCCCAGGACAAATGCTCCAGCCGCCTGCTCCAACCTGGGGAAGGTCAGCTTGGCAGCAAGGTGAGGGGGCGGTGGGAGCATGTGGTGGCTGTGGGGAAGGTGCGACAGAGACGGCGAACAGCATGGTTGGACCACGGCTGGGGCATTGACAGGCGCTGCAGAAACAGGACTGGCAGCTTGGTGTGTGGCAGAATTGTTAAAAACCTGTTTTTCCTTTACCATCCTGCAATTAATGAGTTATGGAATAATTTTATGTTTTCAACTCTTTCACTGTTCACACCAGTATCCCAAGGCTAACAAATCCAGAACACAGAGTTTCTGGGGAGAATGCTTTCTTTGGTTGTAAGAATTTTGTTATCTGAAGCCTCAATTTCATCATCTGAAAAAAAAAATGGGTTCAGGCCTCAGACACAGTATGCTATTAAGATGCTCAAATGCAATCACCCATCATGCCCTTTAGAAGCTGTTCACAAAGGGCTGCTGTTTTTTGTTGTTTTTTTTTTTAACATTTTGTTTTACTCTTTAACAAATATCCGTGGGTGCTGGGCAGAGGGCAGAGTGGGCTTCTGGGAGCCTGGAGGTGGTGCTGGGGGCGGGGAGGGAACTGGGTGACATCTCCTCCTTTTCCCCTGCCTGGGCTCTGTCTGGTCTCCCCCTCCCCCCCCACACACCCATCCTCAGCCCAGAGCCCGTTTCTAGGCAACAGGATGGATGCAGAGATGGTTAGGAGGGGAGAGAGCTATAAATAGGGAAGGGAGAAAACAAAAATAAAGTTCCAGAGAAAGCCCTGAAGCCACAATCCAGGGTTGGGTGTGGGGAGACAGACGAACTGTGGAGACACGAGGGACAGCCCCCAGCCCTCCATGAGGAGGAGAGGGCAGCTTTCCAGCTGGCTGCCCAGCAAGAGTCCCCAGAGCAGCGATGCCAGTGAACAGGATGAGGTGGTGAGAAGAGACAGAAAGCTCCGGAGAGGAAAGGTTTCAAAACGCAGACTTGAGTGAGGGCCGCTGCCCAGGCAGAAAGGACACAGGCAAAGAAGGAGAATCAGGAAGGGTGGAGCTGGGTGCCCCAGGGGATCTTGGGAGGCCTGCAGGGTGTCAGCCCCACTGAGAGGAGCCACACACACAGGCAGGTGTTTCCTCTCATCCTCCTCGCCCGCTCAGACACCTGACCTGACCTTATTTTCTCATTACTCATCTCCCCTCCCAATAACCTTCTATCACATTGCTCTCTTTTATGCTTCTCTGTCTCTCTTTTGTTGTTTTGGTTTTTCAGGGTAGGGTCTCCCCCTAGCTCAGGCTGACCTGGAATTCACTATGTAGTCTCAGGGTGGCCTCGAATTCAGCACGATCCTCCTACTTTTGCCTCCCAAGTGCTAGAATTAAAAGCATGTGCCACCACGCCTTTTCTTAAAGCTGGGCATTATCTTAAATCTCCCCCTTTCTTTCTTGTTCTCTTTTTGAGGCTGTTATGGTTTTGCTGTGTTGCTCAAATTAGTCTCAAATGTATATTCCTCCTGCCTCAGCCGCCTGATCGCTGAGATGACGGGAGAGTACCCACACTGGGCTTTGTTGATTATTCTGTGATTACTGAAAAGTGAGCTGCCGGATATTGGCCTGGACTGTTCCCTGAAAACCCTCACTTCTAAGAACAGAGCAGGTAGGTGATGCCTCCTGTTGGGTGACTAAATGAATGTACCCAACACAGGTGGGGATTATCCATGTACACAAAGCCATACACAGCACATACGTGGTATGGCCAGATGTAAGCGTACATGTAGATCAAAATCATGTGCCTCCAAAAGCACTCCCAGTCTCCATGACATTATGTATCTGTCATCTCCATGTTTGCCGGCTGTCAATGTTTTTTCACTTGTTTGTCTCCCCTCAGCGCCAATGAAAATTGGTCTTGGAAATTCCAATGGTGTTGGGAGTTTGAGTTAGGCTTGGGGTTCAATGTGCGCAGGGCAGGCAGCTCTGCCTTTCTGAGTTCCATTCCCACCTCTGCAGGTTGGGCATTAACAAGAAAATCTTGAGAGTGGCTTCCATTGGAATTAATGAAGGTAAGTGTTGTATGCCTGGAATATGCTGGGCACTTGGGAAAGGGCTTTGTCCCTGTGAGCTGAGTGGGTCTACACACACAAACAGACACAGCCGTGGGAGACAGGACTGGCATCTTCTACTGACTTCTGGGCCTGTGCCTGGAAGGTATTTAAAGTGACCCTGGTGGATGATGAGACCATTAGTGGCTGAGCAGAACCGTTCTCAGTGGGGCAGAGCTTGGCACCTGGGAAGGAGGAATAAATCTTCCCACAGGCCAGATGGTGAGCCTGGTTTTAGCATCCCAAAATGGGGCTTAGGAACTGGAGATAACAGCTCACTGGTAGAACCACTAAATAAATAATGATAATAATGGGAGCTGGGCGTGGTAGTGCACGCCTTTAATCCCAGCACTCAGGAAGCAGAGGCAGGATTGCTGTGAGTTCAAGGCCACCCTGAGACTAAATAGTGAGTTCCAGGTCATCCTGGGCTAGAGTGAGACACTACCTCAAAAAAAAAAAAAAAAAACCAAAAATAAATAAATAAAAATAAATGAATAAAAATAAATAAAATTTTAAAAATAAAATAAATAATAATAACAATGATGGGAAGCGTTATTGGTTATTCAATCATAGGTCACACAACTTTTTCTTCCCCTCTTTTTAAATTTTTTTTTTTTTTTTTAATGACACACACGCACACAGAGAATTGGTGTGCCAGGGACTCCAGCCACATGCACCACCTTGTGCATATGTGTGACCTTGTGCACTTGCATCACTTTGAGCGTCTGGCTTATGTGGGACCTGGAGAGTCATACATAGGTCCTTAGGTTTTTCAGGCAAGTGCCTTAACCTCCAAGCCATCTCTCCAGCCCTGGTATTTAAAAAAAATTATTTATTGACTTATTTATTCATGGGGGGGTGCACCAGGGCCTCTAGCCACTGAGAACGAACTCTAGACACATGCACCACCTTGTCATTGGCTTACATGGGTACTGGGTCCTCAGGCTTTGCAGGAAAGCACCATAACTGCTAAGCTATCTCTCCACCCCCTGGCTTTGTTTTTTTGTATTTTTTTTCAAGGTGGGATCTCACTCTAGCCCAGGCTGACTTGGAATTCCCTGTGTAGTCTCAGGGTGGCCTTGAACTCAGTGATGCTCCTACCTCTGTCTCCAGAGTGCTGGGATTAAAGGCGTGCGCCACCACACCCAGCCTGTTCTTTTTTTTTTTTTTTTTCCCCCGAGGCAGGGTCTCACTCTAGTACAGGCTGACCTGGAATTAACGATGTAGTCTCAGGGTGGCCTTGAACTCATGGCGATCCCCTCCTACCTCTGCCTCCCGAGAGCTGGGATTAAAGGCATGCGCCACCACACCTGGCTTTGGTTTTGTTTTTTTGAGACAAGGTTTGCTATGTCATTCTAGCTGGTATGGAACTCACAATGATCCTCCTGCCTCTGCCTTCTGAGTTCTGGAATTATACAGGTATGTACCACCATGCCCAGCTAGAAACTTTTTGTTTTGTTTTGTTTTTCGAGGTAAGATCTTGCTGTAGCCCAGGCTGACCTGAAATTTACTATGTAATCTCAGGCTGACCTCAAATTTACAGCTATCCGCTTACCTCAGCCTCCAGAGTGCCACCATGGCCTGGCTACAATTTCTTATCACATATGCATCAGCCAAATGCAGGCTATCCTGGCACTCAGAAGGCATAGGTAGGAGAACTGCCATGAGTTCAAGGCCACCCTGAGACTACATAGGGAATTCTAGATAAGACTGGGCTAGAGCAAGATCCTACCTCAAAAAAATTTTTTTATTTTATTTGTATTGTGTGTGGTCTATGTATGAATGCCCCAGGGTCCTTTGCCACTGCAAAAGAACACCAGATTCTTGTACCACTTTTTGCATCTGGTTTTATATGGATGCTATATGAATCACAGGCTAGCAGACTTTGCAAACAAGTGCCTTTAACCACTAAGCCATCTCCTCAGCCCCTTTTCTCTCTCCCTTTAAAAAACTCATTTATTTGTGTGTGTGTGTGTGTGTGTGTGTGTGTAAACACACTGTGCACCAGGTCTCTTGCTACTGCAAGTGAACACTAGATGCTTGTGCCAGGCTTTATGTGGGTGGCTGGGAAATTGAACCCAGATTGGCAAGCTTTGCAGGCACGAGCCTTTAACAGCTGGGCCATCTCCCCAGCTCCCTCTCTGTCAGTGAGAGGCTAGGAAGTTCATTAAGATGGTTGAAGTGAATAGGGATGGTGGCCACGGGAAAAGGTATTCAAATTTAGTTAATTTTAAATCTTATTAAACACAGCTAGAGGCCAAATTCAGCCCGAGAGCCATAAATTTGTAATCCCTAGAGGATTGTGGGTTGAAGCGTCTTTTTTTTTTCTTTCTGGTTTTTCGAGGTAGGGTCTCACTCTAGCCCAGGCTGACCTGGGATTCACTATGTAGTCTCAGGGTAGCCTTGAACTCATGAAGATCCTCCTACTCTGCCTCCTAAATGCTGGGATTAAAGGTGTGTTCCACCAAGTCAAACTGGTTGTAGTGTCTTAGTTCACCCAAAAGGGATTCACTCTCACTGACCCAAGCCTACCTGGTTGTTCTACACACGTATGCACGTGCACATACACTCATCAGCCAGCTACTTCCTTTATGCTTCTAAACATAAAAGCTCCTTCCCTTCAGGCTAAGATAACCCAAGAACACTGGTCTCCCACAGAGTTCAAGGCCTTTCCAGGGCCTCCAACGACTCAGAAAAGGAGGCATTAATAACTCAAGGATTCGGGCTGGAGAGATGGCCCAACAGTTAAGGCACTTGCCTGCGAAGCCAAAGGACCCAGGTTCGATTCCCTAGAACCTATGTAAACCAGATGCACATGGTGGCACAGGTGTCGAGTTCGTTTGCAGCGGCTGGTGGCCCTGGCGCGCTCATTCTTTCTCTCTCTCTCTCTCTCTCTCGGAAGTGAATAAATAAAATGTTTAAAAAAATAAAAATAACAAGGATTAAATAGAGCGAGGTTCGGAACCGCGGCCCCATCCACGCAGAACAGCGGGCGGGGTCTTGAGCAGGTGAGGTTGCAAAGCCCAAGGTGGCTAGTGCACGGGTAGGGGGCGGAATCCTATGGGGATGGGGCGGGGTCTACTACGAAAGGGGGTGCTGCATAACTGGGGGTGGAGCCAGTGACAGCGGTTTTGCAGTGTCCTGGGCGGGGCCTCCATGCAGAGGCTGGTGTATCTCCCTTCCCACTTCTTCCTCTTCCAGGCGGAGATGAGGGCCTCCCCCTAGTGCCCATCCTGATAGGTTCCAGGTTCCTGGACCGTACCCTACTGTTCTGTCCACCTTTGCCCACTTCGGCTGAGATCTCAAACTTTCAGTGGCCCTTCCCACGAGGGTGGAGTACCATACGCCACAGTTCTGGAAAACTGCCCTCCACCACCCCACCCCCCGTGGGGTTTCCCTGCGATGGGCAAGGGGTTCGGGTGTAGATGCACATTTTGGAGTGGGAGAGCTCGGCGTCTTTCTGTGCCTGTGAGGCCGGTTTGCAAAGGCTTCTCCGCGGGCGCCTCTTGCCTTCGGCGACAGCGCGCCTGGTCTGCACGAGCGCACTGTCCCGGGAGCGCGCGCGTCCGCGTGTGCGTGCGCATCCGCGCGTTCGCGATGCCGGGGCGGGCGGGCAGGCTCTGCGCTTCCCTGGGTCCTACGCCCGCCAGATGCGCCCTATGGCCAGCAGGTGGCGCCGTTAGCCCACTGCCCGTCTCCCAGTTCGACTTCAGGTCCCAGTGCAGAGGGGGAGGGGACACTGACCCCTCCCCCCCTCCGACTATGTTCAGGGGCGGGAGCGAAGTTAAGAGATAGGGAGGCGGACATGCCAGATGGGGTATATTGGACCTGGCCTGAGTGTGCCAGACCCCAAAGAGCAGAGGGACAGTCTGGGACCCGCAAGCCCATCTGCAGTCGCCGCCTGGCACCCAGCCCAGCCCTGCCCTTGCGGCGCTGGCTACAGACAGATTGGCTTTATTCATGGACACGCGGGGGGCAGCCGGGCCCGCCCGCCCGGGACACGCTCACACGAGGGATGGGGGACTCTCCATGCCACAATCACAACACACGACGCCCGCGCTCGGATTGGGCGGGCTGAGGGAGGAGGGGGACATGGCACAACCTGGCTCCTAGTTTGGGGTTTAAAAGAAAAAAAAAAAAAAAAGGAAGTTGTTTTTGGAGGTCGAAGTGGGGCTGCCCGGGGACCCCTTGAAGAGCTTTGGTTGGGGTTGGGGGAGGAGCCATCGCTTTCCCGTCTTCATTTAAAAATATAGAACATGGTGGGGTGGGGGCGGGCAACTCTGGTGGGACAGGGCTCCCAGCCTGGGTCCAGTCCACGCCCCAGGGCTGGACGCGGGCAGTTCGGACAGACAAATGGGCAGACACTAACACAGGCTCCGAGGAGGCACCTCGCTGCCAAAGGAAGATCTCGTGTTTGGGGTGAAGGGTAGGTCGGCCCTGGCTCTGGTGGTGAGGTTGGAGGGGAGGGCGGGACAGGGAAGGAATTGTGCTGCTGGTGGGGGGACCCTCCTGGGTCCTTACGCCTCTGGCTCATATTCCTGATAGTCCTCCTGCATCAGAGGGAGGGGATGTAGAGAAGAGCAAAAGGGAGGAGGGGTTGGAGATCAAAATCAAGGAGCTGCCAGATCCCCCTCCCCAAGTAGGAATAAGGCATGTCCCACGCTCTGCGTAGAGAGACCCGCAGTTGGGGCCAGCTTGAGGTATTCCTGGGCAGCCTGTGCCTGGGGCCCAGTCCTAGGCGCCATCTGTCTTCTTCTTAGAGCCTGGGTTCTAGAAGGGGCAAGCTTATGGCCCTCCCCACCCCAGACCAACTTTCCCATGCCAAGGACCTCTCACCTCAGCTAGGGAAGGCAGCCACCTTCCCGGAGGGAGGGCTGAGCTCACCCTCCCCAGCTCTACAGTCCCCCTCACCTGGGGTGTTTCCTCATAACTCTCTCCTTCTGGCTCCATCAGGGGTTCGATCAGTGGTTCTTCACCAGCTTCTTGAGCCACTTCCTCAGGCTGTGGGCAGAGAAGGACAGGACAATGAGGGCAGCTGGACGCCTCGGAAAAATCCAACGCTGATAAGCTTCTGTCTGCTTGGAAGACTGGGACCCACCAGGGTGATTGGCAGTGCAAGGAGAATGTGTAAATAGTTTAGTTGGAGTGTCTTTGCAGTGAGAAGGAGGTGGGTTGGAGAGATGGCTCCGCGGTAAGGCCCTTGCCATGCAACGACTTAGGTTCGATTCCCCAGAGCCCACATAAAGCCAACCGCACAAAGTGATGCATGCGTCTGGAGTGTGCTTGCAGTGGCTAATGGCCCTAGCACGCCCACTCATATTCTCTCTCTCTCTCCCTGCCTCTTCTCTCTGCTTGCAAATAGTTTTTTGTTTGTTTGTTTTTTGAGGTAGGGTCTCACTCTGGCTCAGGCTGACCTGGAATTCACTATGTAATCTCAGGGTGGCCTCGAACTCGCGGTGATCCTCCTACCTCTGCCTCCCGAGTGCTGGGATTAAAGGCGTGCGCCGCCCGGCGCAAATAAAATTTAAAAAGTGAGATGGAGGTGTGAATGAAAGGTGAGTTCCTTCCCAATCACTGGGTGATGCTATGAAAGTGGGGGATGTGCTGGGTATTTTGTGCAGCTGCCCGCATGCCCATCACTAGGACTGGATGGAGGCGTGAGAAAGCACATTTGAGTCACCTGTTTAGGTGCAGTGAGACTCTGCTGGTTGCAGGTCCTGGGAGAGGACTCTGGAGGCTCCCTCTAGGGCTGGAGGGAGATGGAGGCTCAGGGAGAGAACTGGTGAGGGGCTCTGAGCCATTCCTCGCTGCCTTCCACCCAACCCTTCCCCAGGGCTCAGCTTGGCCTGGTTTCTTCCATGGAGCTATTTTAAGATAAGCTGGAAGCAACAGCTCATGGTGTTGCTTAGATGTGTGTGTGAGCTAAGACTCTCCCCTCCCCCCTGCATCTGCTGCCCAGATGGGCATAGACCAATGAACATGCACATGGAGGGGGGCTGCCAGACACATGGCTGGCCACCTGCAAATGAGAACACGGATGTGCTTACACAAGCACACACAATAACCCAGAGTGCATGCCTGGTCATACCTGAGACATGCCTGGAACTCTGGAGCAACGGCACTGAGATGTTGGCCTCAGCCCTGTCCAGATATCTGTCTACGTGGTCCCCTATGAACACAAGAATTTTTAGCTTCTAATCTGACTCACTTCCCTTCCTCCATTGTGAAGATGGTTTGGGTCCAGCAGAGACTGAGAAATGTTAGCTTGCCCCCAAGTCATACAACTATGACCAGAGCCCAGGGATGAAACTGTTAAAAAAAGAAAGAAAGAAAGAAAGAAAGAAAGAAAGAAAGAAAGGAAGGAAGGAAGGAAGGAAGGAAGGAAGGAAGAAAGAAAGTCCCATCTTGAGACCTGGTGGTATAACTTAGTGGTAGGGCATGTGCCTAGCATGCTCAAGGCCTTGGTACACTAAACACCCAATTTGAGCCCCTTGTTTGAAAACAAATGCCCCAGAGGCAATAGAAGGGCTGTGTGCATGTGGTCTAATCACACAGTGGAGCCCAGCAGAGATGGAGAAAGACAGCATTAAGAGCAGCAAGCTTGAATTTCACATTGAGTGAGAAAAGCCAGGGACAGATGAGATTGTACTATTTATATCATTTACGTGAAGTTAAAAAAAAAAAACAAGCCAGCCGGGCATGGTGGCGCACGCCTTTAATCCCAGCACTCGGGAGGCAGAGGTAGGAAGATCGCTGTGAGTTCGAGGCTAGCCTGAGACTACATAGTGAATTCCAGGTCAGCCTGGGCTAGAGTGAGACCCTACCTTGGTGGGGGTGGGTGGGGGGCGAAGTTTTAAAAGAAAAGCATCAAGTCAAGTTGCCATGCTGGAAGTAAGGAGGCGGGTACTATTGGAGGAAATTAGTGAGGTACTCAGGATGCCACAGGATGTGAATGTTTGGGAAACACTCAGGCCAGGAAATAGTGCACCCTCTGTCTCACCCTAGCCCTGGTCCTAGGAGGAGGAACTTGGAAGGAGGCACAATGTGGGGACTCTGGAAGCTGGTGTTTTGTATTGAGCTGGCATGGGGGAGTTTCACTTCTGAAATTTCTTTCTTTCTTTTTTTTTTTTTTTTTGGTACTGGCGGTGGTGGGCTTAAGACATGGTCTGCTGTAGCTCTGGCTTCAAATTCTCTGTGTAGCTGAGGACAGCCTTGGGCTTCTGATCTTCCCGCCTCACCTCCCAAGTGCTAGTAAGACTATAGGTGGGTGTGCCACCATGCCCAGCTCCTTTCTGACATTTCAAAGAGCTGCAGGTTTCTTGTGCACGCATGTGTGTGTGTGTATGTGTGTGTGTGTGTGTGTGTATGGTATATGTACATCTGTGTACCTATGCACCACCCGACATGCTCTCCAGAGCAAAAATTTGCCCTTCTACCTGTTTCTATTTGAGCTGGAGTCTCTTAGCGATCCTGGAGCTTGTTGGAGGTGGGGGTGCACTCCAGCGATTCTCAGGTCTCTGCTCCCTGGGGCTTGCAGGCACACATGGCCAAAACCAGCTGTTTATGTGGGTCCCAGGGATTAAACTCTAGCGGACTTCTAGGAACTCTAGCAAATTCCCAGTCCTCCTCGGGACCTTATGCCCTGCAGTGGAAGTGCCGTTCACTGCTGTGCCATCTCTCTAGCTTCCATGGATGTTGGACTTCAGTGAAACATTCACTTAAGGGCCAGGGGTGGAGCTCAGCGGCAGACGTCACGCTTAGCCTGCTTGAGGCCCTGCAACTCCCTGCTGGAGAGCTGGCTCGGTGGGTAAAGGTGCTTGTTTGCAAAGCTTGACAACACCGTGTTCAATTCTTCAGCATCTACGTAAAGCCAGATGTACATGGTGCATCTGTGGTGTACGCATCTGGAGTTTGTGTATAGTAGCAACAGGCCATGGTGTGTGCCCAGTCTTCCTCTCTCTACCCCACCCCATCTCTCTGTCAAATAAATAAATATTAAATATTTTGTAAAATTTTTATTTATTTGACAGAGAGAGGCAGAGAGAATGGGTGCACCAGGGCCTCTAGCCACTGCAAATGAACTCCAGACTCATGCATTGCCTTGTGCATCTGGCTTACATGGGTCGTGGGGAATTGAACCTGGGTTCTCTGGCTTTGCAGGCAAGCGTCTTAACCGCTAAGCCATCTCTCTATCCCTAAATATATATATATATATTTTTTTTTAAATCCCACCTTGACCCCTGGCTTTCTATTTGGCACCAGGCAAGTCACTTTACCGCTTGACCCGGCCACAACCTGGGGGCTTTGCAAGGATCACCAGGGATGAGAACCAGGCTGGAAGGAGGAGGCTCTCCCCAAAGAGCTGCTGGGGGATTCTAACCCTGACCTGCATCTTGAGGGGGTCCACATGTATCCGCAGCAGAAAGGCAGCTGGGGATAAGTGGCTCTTTACAAAGGCTGTCACAGACAGCCTCCAGGGTGACATGGCATAGCCTGACCTACTTCCCTGTACCCCAGCAGCCAGCACAGGGCCTGGCCTGTGTTAGCATCAAGTGACTCCAATGACATGGACCTGAGCTGAGGTGGGAAGCAAGTAGGAACTGGGATTTTGGGAACCTCCTCGGAGAAGCCCTCCGAGCTCAAGTGGCCCTTCACTCCTCAGCTGCCCCATCTCCCACATAATCTCACTTTACCTCACTGAGCCTCAGTTTTTCCACCTGTAAAACGGGCTGGTTACATGGTATCTCCCTCAAAGCCACACTGTGAAAATTTAATGAGCACTCCTTGTAAAAAGTACAGGGACCAATGAATGGAAGGGATTACTGGTACATAATTATAGGAAATGGGAAGTCGCATGGATGCAGAGATGACTTGAACCAGACTTTCAACTCTGTGCAAAATGTTTGCAGTAGGGCTGAAGAGATGGCTTAGTGGTTAAGATGCTTGCCTGCAAAGCCAAAGGCCCCAGGTACCATTCTTCAATGCCCACATAAAGCCAGATGCATGGAGTGGCACATGTACCTGGAGTTCGTTTGCAGAGGCTAGAGGCCGTGACATGCCCATTCTCTCTCTCCCTCTCTCTCTCTCTCTGTCTCTCACTCCTCTTGCAAATAAATAAAAAATAAAGGTCGGGCATGGTGGCACACACCTTTAATCCCAGCACTCAGGAGGCAGAGGTAGGAGAACTGCCATGAGTCTAAGGCCAGCCTGGGACTACAGAGTGCCAGGTCAGCCTGGGGCAGAGTGAAACTCTGCCTTGAAAAAAAAAATCCAAAACACAAAAATAATAAATGTCTGCAGTAGAGAGCGGTCTGAGGTCTCACCTGCCTGATGGATACTTCCACAGAATGCACATTGATCACCAAATCAAATATGAAAAGCCCTACCCACTACACACACCTGTGGACAGACACAGGGCATCCACAGGGGGGACGTCTTCTACATGCATGTACAGGTTCACAGGGCACACTGTCATGGCAATACACTTCCACGTACACCTACGGTCATGTGGTTCCCTGGGGGCAGACCCGGGCTGCTAGCCTGTTCATTCGGCACAGACTCTGACTGGGCAATCATTACGTGCAATCCAGCCTCTATTTGTCTCAGTGGTTCTCAGAGTGGTCCCTGCATTCACATCACGTGCTGAACTCTCATCTCTTTCTTTTCTTTTTTCAATTTATTTATTTGCAAGGGCGGGGCAGAATGGGCTCGCCAGGGCTTCTTGCCACTGCAAATGGACTCCAGATGCATGAGCCACTTTGTGCACCTGGCTTGATGTGGGTACTGGGGAATCGAACCTAGGCCATCAGGCTTTGCAAGAAAGTGCCTTAATCACTGAGCCATCTCTCCAGTCCTCTACCTGCGGTTCTCAGGTGCTTCAAATACAGTCCCAGCACATCTCATGCCGCCTCTCCTTCATCTGCTGGGTGTCAGCTGAAATGGCACCTCTTCAGAGAAGCCCTCTCAGCTCAAACAGTCCTCTCACTCCGCAACTATCCCAGCACTTGTGTTCACATCACCCAGTTTAAAACCATTGTGTTGATTGACTGGCTTTGGGCTGTGTTCTCCCACTACCTCAGACACATGAGTGCAGAAACCCACTCACCCGGATTCTTCACTGAATGGTGGGGACATTCAGTCAATGAGAATAAATGAATGAATAACCAGTGACATGTGCAGATGCGGCCAAGGTGACACTGGCAAGTGGGTCGCACACAGACAGCCAGATCCGGGTCTCTGCCACATGCACACCTGCCCACGGCCTCACTGAGCTGAGTTCTAGCACAGCCTTGGAGGATAGGAAACGAGGAGGCTTGAGCTGCAGGCCGGCAGAGAATCGGGCCAGGGGCGGGGGAGGACTGTGGCGCGTGCGTGGGTGCATGCGTGCGTGCCCGATGTGCGTGTGTGCTAGAGGGTCACTCACCTTCAAGTCGGTGGGGAATTCCTCCTTCTTCACCAGGCCTGTGGCGGCTGCAATGTTCCCAGCCCCGGAGAACACGGCTCCTCCCAGATGTGATGCCTGCTCCTTGGTTTTCTCGGCCACTGGAGCAGGGAAGGATGTGAGGAGGGGGTGCCAGGCCCAGGGTGAAGGAGGCATAGGTGGCCCTACACAGTTCCCAGGGTCTGCCCTTCCCAGGGAGCACCCCATATAGAAACCCCAGGTGTACCCCCGCCCCAGTAAGGCACTAGGCTAGGGATGGGCTGGTACCTGAGGCCACACCTTGTACCACCCCTTCTCTGGTCTTGTTTCCTGCAGGGAAAAATAATGAGTATATTTAAGGTATCTGAGCAAGAGGGAATAGGGGGTACAGGGACAGAGGCACCCAGACAGCAGTGGTTTTCCTCGCCCCATTATACCTCCCTGGCCCCCCACATCCCACAACTCCCACCCCCATGCCTAACCACACTTAGCCCCGACACCTATTTCTATTTCCTCCTGACCCACAACACCCACACCCTCCGATGCGGGCTGAGTGGCCTCGTTTATGCCCCAGTCTGGGAGGTGGGAGTTGTCCCTTCGTCACAGATGAGGACCAAGCTTAGCTAAGGGCTCTACAAGCAGTAAGTGGCTGACTGGATGTTCATGGTCGGGTCTTTCCGACAAAACTCTTGTTACCATTTACTGGGTGACTCTGTCGAAGATGTCAGCCAGCGTGGGAGGTGGTGGGGCTGGGAGCATCCGAGTTGTGTTTGCAGGCTGCCCCCGGTGAGCCCTTACCTGTGTACAGTTGCCTTATGCTACTGCCCATTGCTTCTAGATTCTCTCCTCTTGGGGAGGATGCAGTCTCTCCTGCTGATCAAGGTGGAGAATCTTTGGCACAGGTGGGTCCAAGGGTAATGTGCAGATTAAGACGGGCATTCATGGGCTGGAGAGGTGGCCCAGTGATTAAAGGCACTTGCTTGCAAAGCCGATGGCCTGGGTTTGATTCCCCAGTGCCCATGTAAAGCCTCCCTCTCTCTCTCCTTCTTTCTCTCTGTTTCTCCTTCAAATAAATTAATAAAGTTTTTTTTTTTGAAGTAGCATGTCTCTGTAACTCAGGCTGACCTGGAACTCACTCTGTAGTCCCAGGCGAGCCTCAAATTCACAGAAATCCTCCTACCTCTCTGTCTCCCGAATGCTGGGATTAAAGCCATGCACCAACATGCCTGGCTAGTAATTTTTTTTTTTAAGACAGATACTCATGACATTGAGCCTTCATCAAAATGCCAGAGGGTGGGGTAAGCACTGGGAGAGGCAAGAAGGCCTAGAGGGGCCTCCAGGGCAGGGGTCTGCTCTCACGCGGAAGATTAGCCACCCAGGCAGTGGTTGATGGGCTCAGAAATGGGCATCAGGGCAGGCCAAAGCCCGTGTAGAAAGGGGGTGGGGTGGATAGGCTGGTTGGAGGTGAGGGTGATGCCAGGGTGGTGCCCAGAGCTAAGGCTAGCCAGAACCTAGAGGCATAGGGAGCAGGAGCCAGTAGGCTTTGTGCCACCCATTCAGGCCTTCGAAAACCCTTGTTTGCCGGTGCTCCTTGTAAGGCCCTGGGCCAATGGCTGGGTCATAGTCTGAAGGTGTAAGAGAGGAGCTGGTTCATTCAGTCCCTTGACCTCAAGTGCTGGGGAGAGGATGCCTGGCCTCCATAGGCTGCATGAGTGAGGGACAGTGCCCGGACCTCAAGAAAGATGGATATTCTCAAAAGAAAGTAGGCTAGCTGGGCGTGGTGGCGCACGCCTTTAATCCCAGCACTCGGGAGGCAGAGGTAGGAAGATCGCTATGAGTTCGAGGCCACCCTGAGACTACACAGCGAATTCTAGGTCAGTCTGGGCTACAGTGAGACCCTACCTCAAACAACAACAACAACAACAAAGTAGGGAGGCCTACAGCCATACCACCCTGAACGCACCCACTCCTGTTTGCTCTACTAAGTTAAGCAAGGTCAGGTCTGGTTAGTACTTGGATGGGAGAAATTAAGGAGGAGGAGACAGGGAGTATGCTCCAGGCAAGTCATGTGCCAGGAGCACTGACTATGGTGCGAAATCTTGCCGAAAATTTAAAACTGACACTCACTGGCTCCAGGTGAGACTTTAACACATAGGTTCCTGTGAGTGGAGGGGGAGAAGGGGGTCAGGAAGTACCAATCTTAGGGGAGAGGCAGCATGACATGGAGGTGTCAAGACCATTAGCAGAGAGACAATGGAGTGAAAGGAAAGAAGGAGGACGCAGGAGAGTTCAGAGCCCTGGGAGATGTGGGATCAAGCCACCCTTCCCCTGAGCTCTGTCACTACTAACCTCAGCCCAGCCACCATGGTGTGGCATCCACGAACTCCCAGCAGACGTCCCTGCAATTTGTTCTGTGCCTCCAGGCCTGAGGGACCTTTCTTGTTTGTGTATGTATGTATATATATATATATATATATAATTTATTATTTTTTTATTTTTTGGTTTTTTGAGGTAGGGTCTCACTCTAGGTCAGGCTGACCTGGAGTTCACTATGTAGTCTCGGGGTAGCCTTGAACTCAGTAATCCTCCTTCCTCTGCCTCTCGAGTGCTGGGATTAAAGGCATGCACCACCACGCCTGGCTTTTTTTTTTCAATTTTTTTTTTTTTGTTTGTATTTTTGTTCTTTTGAGGTAGAGTCTCACTCTGGCCCAGGCTTTGTTTTTCAAGATTTTATTTATCTGAGAGAGACAGTATGGGTACGCCAGGACCTCCTGACACTGCTAACGAACTCCAGACACACGAGCCTGCTTTATGCACCTGGCTTGTACATGGATACTAGAGTATCAAACCTGGACTGTCAGGCTTTGCAAGCAAGCACCTTTAACCACTGAGCCATCTCCTCAGCCCCCCTGAGAAAACTTCCTAAACTGGAGTCAGATCCTTTGCTTACCATCTCCCACGGCCTGGCCTGCGAAGGTCCTCTGGTGAACTGGCTCTTGCCCACTAATCTGAGCTCATCTTTCAACACAGCTTCCTGCCCTCCTCTCTCCAGTCCATCCCAGGGCTTCTATGCCTGCTGGGTTTTTGTTTTTGTTTTTGTTTTTGTTTTTTTTTTTTTTTTCTTGTCTCCCTCATCCCCTATCTGGCCCCTTTGTATTGAAGGCTCCACCTGAAATGTCCCCTAAATAATGGTCCCCACTCCATGTCATATCCCACCGTTGAAATGTGAGTTCATCGGTCGTCAGGAATTCGCTGCCACAGCCCAGCATCCATGCAATGCCTAGCACATAGTAGATGTCCACTAACGTGATTCTGAAATGATCACACTCCAAATCGGCTATGACCTTGGGCACACTACGGAGCTCCTCTCATGGGAGCCCCTACACAGCCATCTGAGTCCAAAAACACAGCTGTAAGCCTCCTAGTCCAGTCCTTGCTTTATGCAAATGACCCTACAGGCTCTTCAGATCACACCGGGAGTGAGAGATTTTTAACCACCTGGCCTTTGTCAGTGACAGGGCTGGCAGCTGCAAGGATGGGGGAGCTGAGGGGGAGCCCACAGACACTGGCAGGAGGGGCCCTGCAGGTTGCCAGGAAGCCCATTAACGAACTGGAGGGTGGGGCTTCCCAGTCTTGTAAGGCAGGGTTCAAACCCCAGCTTCAGGTCTCAGCTGATGAGCTATGTGACCTTGCACAGGGCAGTTTTCCTAGGGTCCCAGTTTCTCTAATCTGTATAATGGGCTTCCCAGTTAGGGTTCCCCTCCAGGCCACTATTAATGATGACAGGGGTAAGAAAACAAGAGACTGGTTGTCTACACTACTACACTGCTTGGTCCCTGGTCTTTAACTGAACCCTGTCTTTACAGATTCCCCCCCCACACTCTGTTTGCATCTACTTTTGATCTGACCCAGGCTTCCACAGGCTGGCTACCTAGTCCCCAGTGACCCTTACTGAGACCCTGCCCATCTGCTGGCTCATATTCTTCTGCCCAGACCTCTCCCCACCCCACAACTGCCTCTGAGAACCCACTCTTGGTACCCTAGGAGGACACCCAGCCCTATAACCCCAGAAGTCCCGCCCCTCGCCCACCAACGTAGAGGACGCCCTCCTTGGTCTTCTCCGCGGCCTCGGTGACCCCTTGCTTGGTTTTCTCCGCTGCAGCCACAACGCCCTCTTTGGCCATGGACAGGCCCTTCATGAACACGTCCATCCCGGCGGCGGCCTGGGGAGGGCGAACATATGGGTGCCTTGGCGCTTGGCTCCTCACCCCGGCTCCTCCCGAGGGACGCGGTGGGTCCCTCCCTTGACCTCCAAGACCCCCGGGCACTTTTCGGGGCCCGGAGGCCCCTCCAAGGCAATCCCCACTCCCCCCAGTGCGAGGTCTCAGGGCCGCATCGAGGTGAGTCCTAACGTCCTTGAAACCCAGGCATGCGGGAGGGGCCACCGCCTCGGTTATCCGGAGCCCTGCAACCTGCAGTCCCGCCTAACCGGGTGCTGGGCTTGGCGCGAAGAAGACCCCGGGGTCTCGCCTGTACCTACACACGCCAAGTCACACGGTCTGCACACAACCATCACCGACACGCTCGCGTGCACACACAGGACAAGCAGGCGTTCAGATGCGCACCGACACTCGGACACACATGGGTGCGGACGCACGTCCACACGGCCACCCAGGCAGCGGCAAAATAATAAAAAATAAATAAATAAATAAGAGACAGACACAAGCGCCCCCGGGGTGCACACGGTCCCACACCCCGTAACCCGTTCTCTGTTTTCCATCCCCATCCCCACGACCTGCCCCAGTGCGGTGTCCGCTCCCTGGCGCATCTCATCCCAGGTCCCCCATCTCTTTTCCCCGTCGCCGGCGCGCTTTACCTGGATTGGGGGCCCGGCGAGGGATGGAGCGACTCCTGCGGCTGCGGCGGCGACGGACAGCAGACGCCGGGGCTCGGCTGCGCGGGGTCGGGGAGAGCTCGGGGCCAGGGGAGGATCCGGCCGGGTCAGGCGCTCGAGTCACCCACCCAGAGCAGGGGCGCAGCGGTGCCCGGGCCTTAGATGCGCTGCCACCACCGAGGATGCTACTCGCGCTCTCGGGCTCCGGCTCCGGCTCTGCGGCAGCTCTGAGCTCAGCGTCACCCCCCCACCCCCCACCCCCGGCGGTCGCACCGCCCCCTCGGCGTGACTGACAGGAGGCGGGGAGGGTGACGTCTCCCCGGAGCCCGCGAGCCTCCCCCCGACCCCCCCGGGCGGGCCTCTGACGCGCAGCTGGGCACCCAGGGGCCCCAGCCTCCTGGAGTCTTTTCGGGCGTGGGGGAGGCGTGCAATGCGGCGTGCTGACAGTAGAGGAGAAATAATGCTGGAGTTCAGCTCGGTTCGAATCCTAGCTGTGCTTCTTAGGAACTACGGGGACTTTTGAACTGCTGGGCTTTCTTTTGCTAGTGCCAGTTTCCTCTCCGGTAAAACGCACGGGTTCGGCGCACCGGGTATCGAGTCCTAGAGCAGGTGGTGCATCTTTGAGGGTGGAGACAGTGGAAAAGAGCAAGCAAGGTCTCTCTGCTCTAAGGGAGGGAAGAGAGTGTACACAAACGCACTCGCCGGGCGTGGTGGCCCCAGCACTCGGGAGGCAGAGGTAGGAGGATCGCCGAGAGTTCGAGGCCACCCTGAGACTACATAGTTCATTCCAGGCCAGCCTGCACCAGAGTGAGACTCTACCTCGAAAAACAAACAAAAAGCCGCACCCCCACTCAAAGATGGAAGGTGTGCCAGAGAATAAGTGATAACACTTCAACCAGACGCAGTCGGTTCAGCCTGCGGGAAGTCTTAAGGAGATAATAAAATGCTGGGGGTGACCAGAGGAGAATGCTCGTGACGGAGTGGTCAGGGAAGCAAAGAGCTAATTTGGAGTAGACCCCAGAGAAGCAGCGAAGCCTAGACGAGTACAAAGGCCCCAGCGCGACCTCAACTAAGGAACAGTCAGAAGCCATGTCATCTCCACAGCCAGGATGGAGAGACGAGACTACTTTTTAACGACTTATTTATTCATTTGCAAGGAGGGAGGGAGGGAAAGGACGCACCAGAACAAACTTCAGATACATGTGCCATTTTGTTTTCGTGGGTACTGGGGAATCGAACCCCACCCATCAGGCTCTGCAAGCGGAAGCCTTTAACCCCTGAGCCATGTCTCCAGTTCAAGACCAGTCTTAGTATTGGATATCCTTCTAGCTCAGACTGACCTGGAATTCACTATGTAGGCTCAGGCTGGCCTCCAACGCACAGTGATCCTCCTACTTCAGCCTCCTCAGTGCTGGGATCAAAGGCGTGTGCCACCACACCCAGCCAAAGACCACTTTAAAAAAAGACATTCTTAGGGCTGGAGAGATGGCTTAGCAGTTAAGCGCTTGACTGTGAAGCCTAAGGACCCTGGTTCAAGGCTCAATTCCCCAGGACCCACATTAGCCAGATGCACAAGGGGGCACAAGCATCTGGAGTTCGTTTGCAGTGGCTGGAAGCCCTGGCGTGCCCATTCTCTGCCTCTCTCTCTCTCTTTCTCTCTCTGTCACTCTCAAATAAATAAAAAAATTAAAAAAATATATTCTTATTTAGTTGTTATTTATTTATTTGAGAGCGAGAGAGACAGAGAGAGAGAGAGAATGGGTGCGACAGAGCCTCTAGCCACCGTAAACGAACTCCAGGCACATGCACCACTTCGTGCATCTGGGTTATGTGACCACTGGGGAATTAAAACTGGGTTTAAGCTTTGTAGGCAAATGCCTTAACCTCTAAGCCATCTCTCCAGCCTCTTACTTTTTTTTTTGCAAAGTGAGAGAGAATATGAATGGGCACGCCAGGGTCTTTTGCCACTGCAAGTGAATTTCAGACTCATGCACCACTCTGTACATCTGGTTTTACATGGGTACTGAGGAATTGAACCCTGGCTGGCAGCCTTTACAAGCAAGTGCCCTTAACAGCCCAAGACCACTTGAAAAAAAATTATTTATGGGCTGGAGAGACCCACGTTAGCCAGATGCACAAGGGGGCACACGCGTCTGGAGTTCATTTGCAGTGGCTGGAAGCCCTGATGCGCCCATTTTCTCTCCCTCCCTCTCTCTCTCTCTGCCACTTTCTCTCTCTGTCTGTCACTGTCAAATAAATAAATAAAAATAAACCAAAAAATTTTAAAAATTATTTATGAGATAGAGGAAGAGAGAGAACGAATGAATATGGGTGCACCAGGGCCTCTTGCCACTGCAAATGAACTCCAGACATAGGTGGCTTTACATGGGTACCAGGGAATCAAACCTGAATTGGCAGGCTTTGTAAGCAAGGGCCTTTAATGGCTGAGCCATCTCCTCAGTCCCAAGAGCCATATTTTAAAAGTGGCCTTGGGGCTGGGCAGATGGCTCAGCGGTTAAAGACACCTGCTTGCAAAGTCTGACAGCCTGGGTTCGATTCTCCAGTACCCACATAAAGCCAGATGCACAAAGTGGTGGGCACATGCATCTTGAGTTCATTTGCAATGGCTAGAGGCCCTTGTGCACCCATGCTTGCTCTATCTCTCCCCCTCTTTCTCTCGTGCTCTCTCTCTCGCTCTCTCTCATGCACACACACACACACACACAAATAAAAATAAAACAACATGGTTCTTGGTAGGGATTTTCAATACACAGTAGATCCTCAATCAGTTCTATAGCAGAATTATACCCAGAAAGCTGTAGAAACCCAGATGAAACGGACCCTGATGGCCTAGAGGAGTCAGGGAAGGCAGGAAATGAGAAGGTGACATTTGAGTTGGGGCTTTCAGGATGGCTAAGAGCTCCTCCAGCAACAAGAGGGAGGGAATGTTAAGCGGTGGATACAGCATGAATGCCAGTGACAGGGCTGGAGAGATGGCTTAGCGGTTAAGCGCTTGCCTGTGAAGCCTAAGGACCCCAGTTTGAGGCTCGATTCCCCAGGACCCACGTTAGCCAGATGCACAAGGGGGTGCACACATCTGGAGTTCGTTTGCGGTGGCTGGAAGCCTTGGTGCGTCCATTCTCTCTCTCTCTCTCTGCCTCTTTCTCTCTCTGTCTGTCACTCTCGAATAAATAAATAAAATAAACAAAAAAATTTTTTTTAATTAAAAAAAATGTCAGTGATAGGTGACAAGGTGAGGGGAGCCAGCAGCCAGACAGCTGAGCCTGTACAGAGAACATTCACAGACCTCTGGCAAGGCTGTCAGTTGACAAGAGTCTTGTTGGAAGGCACTTTGGCAACGTTTACCAAAGCATAAAGCACACTGCTCTTGGGCTTTCCAGCGCCCCTTCCAGGAACCCATCCTGCGGATGACTGCTCGCACGTGTGCACACAGGCACTTGTGCTGGGTGTACCACACAACAGCACGGTTGACTGAAGAACACGCTGGCCATCCAAGTATCCTCTGTAGGGGGCTGGCTATTTCATTATGGCACACCCACCCAGTGGCATGAGTGCCGTGGTTAGGGGCCATGAGCCAGACCTCTGTGTGTCAACACGTGACCCTGTCAAGATATGGCGCTAGGGACTGGGGAGATGGCTCAGCAGCTAAAGGCTCTGCCTTGCCAAGCCTGAAGGCCTGGGTTCGATTTCCAACTATCCATGTAAAGCCAGATGTACAAAGTGGTTCATGTTTCTGGAGTTTGCAGAGGAAAGAAGCCCGGGTGTGCCCATTCTCTCCCTCCTCCTCCCCTCTCTCCTTGCAAATGTCTAAATAAAAATCTTTTTAAAGAGCCGGGCGTGGTGGCGCACACCTTTAATCCCAGTACCTGGGAGGCAGAGGTAGGAGGATTGCTATGAGTTCAAGGCCACCCTGAGACTACATAGTGGATTCCAGGTCAGCCTGGGCTAGAGTGAAACCCTACCTCAAAAAACAAACAAACAAAAAAATCTTTTTAAATGTTGTGGGTTTTTTTGTTGTTGTTTATTTTTACTTATTTGAGAGCGACAGACAAAGAAAGAGGCAGATAGATAGAGAATGGGCTCACCAGGGACTCCAGCCACTGCAAACGAACTCCAGATGCATGTGCCACCTTGTGCATCTGGGGCTTGGGGAATCGAGCCTCGAACCAGGCTCCTTAGGCTTCACAGGCAAGCCATTTATTTTTTCTGGTTTTTCAAGGTGGGGTTTCACTCTAGTCCAGGCTGACCTGGAATTCACTATGTAGTCTCAGGGTGGTCTAGAACTCAGAAGATGATCCTCCTACCACTGCCTCCTGAGTGCTGCGATTAAAGGCATACACCACTACGCCCGGCTTCCATGGTGGTGGGTTTTTTTGTTTGTTTGTTTGTTTGTTTTTTGAGGTAGGGTCTCACTCTGGCTCAGGCTGACCTGGAATTCACTATGTAGTCTCAGGGTGGCCTCGAACTCAAGGCGATCCTGTTACCTTGTGCCTCCTGAGTGCTGGGATTAAAGGCTTGCACCACCACGCCTGGCTCCATGGTGTTTTTTAATCAGAGAGGGAGAGAGAGAGAGAAAGAGAGAATTGACATGCCAGGGCCTCCAGCCACTGTAATTGAACTCCAGATGCATGTGTCATCTTGTGCACATGTGTGACTTTGCATGCTTATGTCATATTGTGCATTTGGCTTACATGGGACCTGGAGAGTTGAACATGAGTCCTTAGGCTTTGCAGGCAAGTGCCTTAACCGCTAAGCCATTTCTCCAGCACAAAAATATCTTTTAAAAGACATACTGGGTTCAATTCCCCAGAACCCACATAAGCCAGATGCATGTGCTGGCACATGTGTCTGGAGTTCATTTGCAGTGGCTGGAGGTTCTGGTGTACCCATTCTTTTTGTCTCTCCTTCCCTCTCTGAAATAAAAATATTGTTAAAAATAAAATAAGGGCTGGACAGATGGCTTAGTGGTTAAGGCATTTGCCTGCAAAGCCAAAGGATCCTGGTTGGACTCTCCAGGACCCACATAAGCCAGATGCACAAGGGGGTGCATGCATCTGGAGTTCGTTTGCAGTGGCTGGAGGCCCTGGTGCACCCATTCTCTCCCTCTCTCTCTCTCTCTCTCTGTCTGCCTCTTTCTCTTTCTCAAATAAATAAAATATATTTAAAAAATAAAAGACATGGTGGGCCAAGTGTGGTGGTTCACACCTTTAATCCCAGTCCTTGTGAGGGGGCTGGAGAGATGGCTTGGGAAGGCAGAGGTAGGAGGGTTGCTGTGAGTTTAAGGCCAATCTGAGACTACATAGTGAATTCCATGTCAGCCTGGGGCTACAGTAAGACCCTACCTCAAAAAACAAAAAGCAGCTGGGTGTGGTGGCGCACGTCTTTAATCCCAGCACTTGGGAGGCAGAGGTAGGAGGATTGCTATGAGTTTGAGGCCACCCTGAGACTACATAGTGAATTCCAGGTCAGCCTGGACCAGAGTGAGACCCTACCTTGAAAAAAAGGAAAAACAAACAAACTAACAAAAAGCAAACAACAACGACATAGACATAGCGAGAAAAGCAGAGTGCTGAGGTAGTGAGAGAAGTAGAGTGCTTTAGTGTGGAACAAGTCAATTTTGATAGCCAGAAAACTATGTTACCTACTTATGTAGTTCATGACATAGGTAAGAACATAATTTTCTATGTATCAAATATATATATTTTTATTTTTATTTTTTGTTATTTTTATTTATTTATTTGAGAGCAAGAGACAGAGAGAGAAAGCGGCAGATAGAGAGAGGGAGAGAGAATGGGCACGCCAGGGCCTCCAGCCACTGCAAACGAACTCCAGACGCGTGCGCCCCCTTGTGCATTTGGCTAACATGGGTCCTGGGGAGTCGAGCCTTGAACCGGGGTCCTTAGGCTTCACAGGCAAGCGCTTCACCACTAAACCATCTCTCCAGCCCCAAATATATATTATATATATTATTATATTATTATATATATATATAGAGAGAGATGGGTTAGTGATTAAGACACTTCCCCGCAAAGCCAAAGGACCTCGGTTCGATTCCCCAGGACCCACGTAAGCCAGATGCAGAAGGTGGCGCATGCATCTGGAGTTCCTTTGAAGCCGCTGATGGCCCTGGTGCACCATTCTCTCCATCTGCCTCTCTCTCTCTAATAAATAAAAGAATAAATTTAAAAATATATTTTATGTTGATGTGTAAGACTGTAACACATCCCTATCACATACTCTGTATTATACAGATAGCCTCTTTTTAAATTATTTGTGTGTGTGTGTGTGTGTGTGTGTGTGTGTGTGTGTGTGTGCGCGCGCGCACGCGCGCATGCGAGTGCGCCAGGGTGTCTTGGCCATAGTAAACAAATCCTGTCCGTATTTACATGGGTGGCTGGGGAATTGAATCTGGGCCAGCAGACTTTGTAATCAAGCACCTTTAGCCGCTGAGCCACCTCCCCAGACCCATAGACAGCTTCCATACATTTACATACACACAGGTGATGCTCTCTATTCAAGGCTTCTGCATCCTCAGATTCAGCCCACTACTGACTAATAATATTCAGAAAAAAACACAAAAGTAGGAAGGGGACTAGTTGGGAAGAAGGGATTTAGTGGAAGTATGAGGGAGTGAGAGGGTAAGGGAAGGTGAATATGATCAAAATACATTATATACATGTGTGAATCTTTCAAAAATAAAATAAAAAAGTAAAATTTGATTTTAATAATGTTAATCTTAATGTTATACCTATTAGTTACACTAATATTTAGCCTATATACGTTAAAAAAAATTTAGTGACAATTTTCATACATGCACATAGTGTATTTTCACTATGTAGTCTCAGGCTGGTCTCAAATTCACAGCAATCCTCCTACCTCTGACTCCCCAGTGCTGGGACTCAAGGTGTTTGGCCCCACACCTGGCAACATATTATATTTTCATAGTATATTTTCATCATAGTTCCCACCTGTTGTTACCTTTTGTCCCCACTCCCTTCCACTGAATCCCTTCTTTCCAGTTAGTCCTTCTTGTACTTTGGTGTCTTTTTCCTTTTTCTTTTATTTTTTGAAGTAGGGTCTAGCCTAGGCTGACCTGGCACTCACTTTGTAGTCCCAGGCTGGCCTTTAACTCACAGTGATCCTCCTACCTCTGCCTCCCAAGTGCTGGGATTAAAGGCGTGCACCAGCATTCCCGGCTTTTGATGTCTTTTTCTCCCCCTCCTCCACCATCCATGATGGAGTGTTGATGGGCCCAATGCTGTACAAGTCTTGCGTAGGTGATGGCAATGGCCATGAAGTCATGAACGCAATGGCCACGCCATGTCCAGACGATGACAGCATTCCACAGCACTCCTTTCTGTCCTCTGTCCCTTACCTTACGTATCTACTCCCTCTTTCGCAAAGTTTCCCGAGCCTTGGAGGGTGTGACAGACATGTCTCATTTAGTGCTGAGCACTCAGCAGTCATTTTTCTCAGCCCTTTGATGAGTATTGAGTCTCCCCAGTAGTTATTGCCATCTCCAAAAAGAAGCTTCTCTGACTAAAGATGAGGGCAGGGCTAATCTATGGGCACAAACAGAAATATTCAGAGGACAGTTTGATGGGAACAACATATCCATTTAGTCAAACAACAGTAGAAGCTTCCCTCCTGTAGCCTATAATTTTATTTACTTAAAATTTTTTTTAAGTGAGAGAGAATTGCCACCCCAGGGTCTCAGCCACTGCAATGATGCTTGCGCCACCTAGTGGGCATGTGCGACCTTGCGCTTGCTTCACCTTTGTGCATCTGGTTTATGTGGGATCTGGAGAGTCAAACATAGGTCCTTAGGCTTCACAGGCAAGAGCCTTAACTGCTAAGCCATCTCTCAGCACTGCCCCCCAAATATATTTTATCTATTTGAAGCAGAGACAGAGAGAAAGAAACAGTATGGTCATGTCAGGGCCACTGTGAACAAACTCCAGATGCATGCATCCATTTTGTGCATCTGGTTTTATGTGAGTACTGGGGAATCAAACTCAGGCCAGCAGGCTTTTGCAAAGAGCACCTTTAACCGATATGCCATATCCCTAGCCCAAGCCTATAATTCTAAGAAGTACTTTTAATATATCAAAGAAAAGATTACTTTATTAAAACTATTAAAGGGCTGGAGAGATAGCTCAGCAGTTAAGGCACTTGCCTGTGAAGCCTAATGAGCCAGGTTTGATTTCCCAGCACCTACATAAAGCCAGACGCACCAAGTGATGCATGCGTCTGGAGTTTGTTTGCAGTGGCTGGAAGCCCTGATGTATCCATTCTCTCTCTCTCTCTCTCTCTCTCTCTCTCTCTCTCTCTTCTCTCTCCCTGCTTGCAAATAAATATTTTTTTAAAAAAATAAGAAAAGCATATGTTCAAATAGTTTACATTCAGTTCAATTTATATGATGAAAGTGTGTTGGCCTTGGCCAATGCCAGCCTGAAGCAAGAAGGGCAGGGATCTGTTTTGATGAGGGAGGGAGAGGTGGGGGCAGCCCCTTCTAGTGACCATGGGCAGCAGTGACACGACCCTGGAGAGTCCAGCACCAACAGGGCAGGCTGACTGTCTGTGCTGAGCCCTTGTGTCAGCTGAGCCTTCGTGGCTGCAGGGCAGTGGGTGTGGGTATCACTCCAGGCTGGTGGTCTCTGTGGCACATTCCCCTCCTTCCCAGAGACTTGCTTTGCCTGGTCCTAAGTGCCTCGGCTACTTAAGTAAGCTAGTGATTTCCGTGTCTTAGAATCCTCAAACCTGAAGGATGGATTAGAGGTCTGGGTAGATGGCTCAGTGCTTGCTGTACAACCATGGGAACCTGAGTTTAATCCCCAACACCCACACAGAAAGCTGGGTTCGGGAGTGGACAGATGGCTCAGCAGTTAAGGCACTTGCCTGCAAAGCCTAACAACTTGGGTTTGATTCCCCAGTGCCCATGCAAAAGCCAGATGCACAAAGTGGCACATGCATCTGGAGTTCATTTGCAGTGGCTGGAAGCTTGGCATGCTCATGCTCTCTCTCTCCTTGGAAATAAATACTTTTTTAAAAAAAGGTTTTATTTATTTCTTAGAGACAGAGAGAGAATAGGTGCACCATTGCCTCTAGCCACTGCAAATGAACTCCAGACGCATGTGCCACCATGTGCATCTGGCTTACGTGGGACTTGGAGAATCGAACCGGAGTCCTCAGGCTTCATAGGCATATGCCTTAACTGCTAAGCCATCTCTCCAGCCTGGAAATAAATACTTAAAAAAAAAAAAAGCTGGGTTCGGCCACATGTGCCTATAACCCCAGTCCTGGGTGAGGCAGAGACAGGAAATTCATGAGGCTCTCTAGCTAGCCAGTCTGATTGGAAAAAAAACAGGAGCTTCAGGTTCAGTGAGTGATCCTGTCTCAGGAAACAAATCAGTAAAACCTACGGTGTGTTGGGGGTGATAATTGCATATGGGGGTGAAGAAGAGGAAAGGGGAAGCTGTGGTGGCAGGGGAGGCAGGTTGAGCAGGATATGGAGGCTGGGGACAGCAGGAGAGGGGCTGACCGAGTGGGGCCAGGGAGCGGCTTGTAGGAGAAGAGAGCAGGAGATGCTGGGAAACTTAGACGTGAACACAAGGCATGGGTCTTGTTTTTGTCTCTCTTCAAATAAGTGTGTATGTGCATGTGTAGTGTATGCACATGTGTTTTCTCCTCTGGCCTCCGTGCATGCCCTTCCTAACTGCTTGCAAATAAATAAAATATTAAAATGTTTACATGTTTTTATTTATTTGCAAGCAGGAGAGAGAGAGAGAGAGAGAGAGACACGAAGAAAGTTTTGTTATTTCCTTCTTAGCACAACTCATTGCTCCATTCATCTAACATAAATACTGACTGTTGGCATTGCTTTTTCTGAGGAGATTCCACAAAAGTCTATTTACCCGACAGGGAACCAATAATGGACCAAAGAAAGAGGAGCTGGCTTTTTGTTGTTGTTATCTGGTTTTTTTTTTGTTGTTGTTTGTTTTTTGAGGTAGGGTCCCACTCTAGCCCAGGCTGACCTGGAATTCACTCTGTATTCTCAGGGTGGCCTCGAATTTGTGGCGATCCTCCTACCTTTGCCTTCCAAGTTCTGGGATTAAAAGCGTGCTCCACCATGCCCGACAGGAGTTGGCTTTTAAGGCCTTTCCTTAGTCACCCCAGTCCCAGACTCCAGGGGGACTGCTCCATGCTGGAAGGATGGCAGAGTTATCCCGATGTAAGAGGGGCCAGGACCCCAATGCAGCTGATCTCCTGCCTGCTCCCATTCCCCATCAAAAGGAAATCCACAAGCTGGGGCATGGTGGCACACGCCTTTAATCTCAGCCCTTGGGAGGCAGAGGTAGGAGGATTGCTGTGAGTCTGAGGCCACCCTGAGACTACATAGTGAATTCCAGGTCAGCCTGGGCTAGAGTGAGACTCTGCCTTGAAAAACCAGAAAGCTAGAAAAAGCCACTCTGCATGCAGTTCCATGGGAGAGAGAGAAATCACCAGTGAAGATACTCAACAGTGGACACTGAAAGCCTTAAATTTGGCCAGCCAGGCCAAATGAGCCAACGGGTGCAATAGTGGCATATTGTTATGGGGGAAACCAACCGGTCTCTAATTGGACTGGAGGCCCGCTCCATGGGAGGGAATACATCCCTGATACTGAGAACCTACAACAGGAGTAGTCATGAGCCTTAGGGGTATAACGTCTGCTGCTGTCTGGCTAAATGTATATACTATGCTCACCAAACTGCCCAGTAAGCACTTCTCTTAATGTTCATGCCCATATATTAATGCTACTCTCGCTTTTGGTTAGAGAAGCTTCTCTTTTCAGATGACAGTGACCTTGGGATGACTCAGATGGTGTCATGGTGCTGAGAAGAAGGGACAAAGGAGTGCTCAGCACTGAAATATCTCTATTTCACCTTCCAAAGCTCAGGGTCCGTTGCAGAAGAGGTGGTGGGAAGAATGTAAGAGCCAAAGGAAGGGTAGGACTCCTTACAATGTGCTCCTCCAGACACAAAATGGCCTGGATATCCATGACCTCACAGTGCCTGACACTACCTACACAAGACCATCATAATAGGAGGAAAAGATGATGACATCAAAATAAAACTGAGACTGATTGAGAGGGGTAGGAGATATGAAGGAGATTGGAGTTTCAAAGGGAAAAGTGGGGGAGGGAGGGAATTATCATTGCACATTGTCTACAGTTTTGGAAGTTGTAATAAAAAAATCAATTCTTGGGCTAGAGAGATGGCTTAGCAGTTAAGCGCTTGCCTGTGAAGCCTAAGGACCCCAGTTTGAGGCTCCTTTCCCCAGGACCCACATTAGCCAGATGCACAAGGGGGCACATGTGTCTGGAGTTCGTTTGCAGTGGCTGGAGGCCATGGCGTGCCCATTCTCTCTCCCTCTCTCTGCCTCTTTCTCTGTCTGTTGCTCTCAAATAAATAAATAAAAATAAACAAAAAATTTTTAAATAAAAAAATCAATTATTAAAAAAAAGCTGGGCGTGGTGGTGCACGCCTTTGGTCTAGCACTTGGGAGGCAGAGGTAGGAGGATTGCTGTGAGTTCAAGGCCACCCTGAGACTACATAGTAAATTCCAGGTCAGCGTAAGGTAGAGTGAGACCCTACCTTGAAAAACCAAAAAAAAAAAAAAAAAAAAAAAAAAAAGGAAATTCATGGGCTGGAGAGATGGCCTAGTGGTTAAGGCACTTGCCTGCAAAGCCCCAAGGGTTCAATTCCCCAGTACCCACATAAAGCCAGATGCACAAAGTGGTGCATACATCTGGAGTTCGTTTGCAGTGGCTAGATACCTTGGTGTACCCATTCTCATTCTTTCTCTCTGCTTGCAAATCAGTCAATTATTTATTTTTTAAATTTTTTTGTTCATTTATTTGAGAGTGACAGAGAGAGAGAGAGAGAGAGAGAGAATGGCCCGCCAGGGCTTCCAGCCACTGCAAATGAACTCCAGATGCGTGCGCCCCCTTGTGCATCTGGCTAACGTGGGTCCTGGGGAATCAAGCCTTGAACCAGGGTCCTTAGGCTTCACAGGCAAGCGCTTAACTGCTAAGCCATCTCTCCAGCCCTAATTAATTTTTTTTTGCAACCCCGCCCCCAGTCGCGCCTAATTTTTTTTTTTTTTTTTTTTTTTGAGGTAGGGTCTTACTCTGGCCCAGGCTGACCTGGAACTCACTATGTAGTCTCAGGGTGGCCTCGAACGCACGGTGATCCTCCTACCTCTGCCTCCCGAGTGCTGAGATTAAAGGCGTGTACCACCATGCCCGGCTTGTGAATTTCCCTTTTATAAAAAAATGAATTAACCATGCCCGGCTTGTGAATTTCCCTTTTATAAAAAAATGAATTAACCATGCCCGGCTTGTGAATTTCCCTTTTATAAAAAAATGAATTAATTAGCTGGGCGTGGTGGCACACGCCTTTAATCTCAGCACTCGGGAGGCAGAGGTAGGAGGATCGCCATGCGTTCGAGGCCACCCTGAGACTACATAGTGAATTCCAGGTCAGCCTGGACCAGAGTGAGACCTTACCTGGAAAAACCAAAAAGCAAAAAAAGAAAAAGAAAATTCACAATGTCTGTCCCCAGTCTGGGCCTCCCCTGGAGCTACCTCTGAAGAAGAATCCCGCTCTGCCATTGGAGTGTGACGTATTCCCTGATTTGAATCTGGGCCCATGGAACTTGTGAGAACACAGCCTGCCTGGGGCTGGGCCAAGTTGCAGGCACAAATCTTAAGATGCTGACAGCTTCTACTTCCTGTCTCTAGGGATGGAAGCTCGGGAACCCAGCCACCATACTGTGAGGAGGCCAAGCGGGCCCCAGAGAGGCCACGCAGAGTGGGAGGTTCTGGCTGACAGCCAGCATCAAATGTCCCCTGTGAGTGACAGATGCCTCCAGCCCCAAGCTGCGAGCCAGCCCAGCCAGTCTTGCTTTGGAACAGAAATGGGCCCATACCCACCCCCACCCCCGCCTGGTGCTGCCCAAATGGCAGATCTGTGAGCATAATAAATGATGGTTTAGGGTGGTGTGTGTGCAACTGGTAAGTGGAACAGCGAGCTCTCTTCTGTTTTCCTTTTCAATGCCTTGTAAACTCATCATCTTTTCTGCACCTTCTCTATCCTTCCTTCAGCTGTCATTTTAGCTTTCTGGTGGGTGGCAACCCATTTACTAGGGCCTGAGGGGGGGGGCTCCTACAGGTGTGAGGATCTGGCTGTGGTGGCTAAATGTAATCGTCAACCTGATTGGATTAGGAAACCCCTAGGGCATTAGTGAGTCACACTGTTGCAGGTTTTAAGAGTGAAGGAGCCTCGCTCAGCTCTGGCTGGACTTAGCTTCGGGGCTAGAGTGCCGGGGACACTCAACAGTCACCGGAACTGCTGTCGTAGTTAATGTCTCGCTGCTTGCACAAAGAACCTGACCCAAAGCAGTTTGTGAAGGAAAGGGTTTATTTTGGCTTATAGACTCAAGGGAAAACTCCATGGTGACAGAGGAAAAGGTGGCATGAGCAGAGGGTGGACATCACCTCCTGGCCAACATCAGGTGGACAATAGCAGCAGGAGAGTGTGCCAAACACTGGCAAGAGGCTATGTTATTCATAAGCCTCCCCGACCGCCCCCCCCCCAAAAAAAACACACTTCCTCCAGCAAGGCTCTAATTCATAAATTGCCATCAGATGAGGATCAAACATTCAGAACACCTAAGTTTATGGGGGACACCTAAGTGCGCCTCGCTGCTAAGTAAATGGTGATTAATGGTCTTTAGAATCCTCAACCTAAAGGATGCGTTAGAGGTCTGGGTAGATGGCTCAGTGCTTGCGTGTACAACCATGGGAACCTGAGTTTAATCCCCAACACCCACACAGAAAGCTGGGTTCGGTGAGTGGACAGATGCTCAGCAGTTAAGGCCTACTTGCCTGCAAGCCTAACAACTTGGGAATGATTCCCCAGTGCCCATGCCAAAGCCCAGATGCACAAAGTGGCACATGCGATCTGGAGTTCATTTGCAGTGGCTGGAAGCTTGGCATGCTCATGCCCTCTCTCTCTCTTGGGAAATAAATACTTTTTTAAAAAAAGGTTTTATTTATTTCTTAGAGACAGAGAGACAGAGAGACAATAGGTGCACTATTGCCTCTAGCCACTGCAAACGAACTCCAGATGCATGTGCCACCATGTGCATCTGGCTTACGTGGGACCTGGAGAAATCGAACCGGGGTCCTCAGGCTTCATAGGCATATGCCCTTAAACTGCTAAGCCATCTCTCCAGCCTGGAAATAAATACTTAAACAAAAAAAAAGCTGGGTTCGGCCACATGTGCCTATAACCCCAGTCCTGGGTGAGGCAGAGACAGGAAATTCATGAGGCTCTCTAGCTAGCCAGTCTGATTGGAAAAAAAACAGGAGCTTCAGGTTCAGTGAGTGATCCTGTCTCAGGAAACAAATCAGTAAAACCTACGGTGTGTGGGGGTGATAATTGCATATGGGGGTGAAGAAGAGGAAAGGGGAAGCTGTGGT
The DNA here is from genome assembly GCA_036346955.1 of Dipus sagitta. Classification (NCBI taxonomy): domain Eukaryota; kingdom Metazoa; phylum Chordata; class Mammalia; order Rodentia; family Dipodidae; genus Dipus; species Dipus sagitta. The sequence goes on along the minus strand of CM070777.1, from coordinate 40,495,448 downwards.
GGCAGGGGAGGCAGGTTGAGCAGGATATGGAGGCTGGGGACAGCAAGAGGGGGACTGACTGAGTGGGGCCAGGGAGGGGCTTGTAGGAGAGGAGAGCAGGAGATGCTGGGAAACTTAGACGTGAACACAAGGCATGGGTCTTGTTTTTGTCTCTCTTCAAATAAGTGTGTATGTGCATGTGTAGTGTATGCACATGTGTTTTCTCCTCTGGCCTCCGTGCATGCCCTTCCTAACTGCTTGCAAATAAATAAAATATTAAAATGTTTAAGTGTTTTTATTTATTTGCAAGCAGAAGGAGAGAGAGAGAGAGAGAGACGAAGAAAGTTCTGTTATTTCCTTCTTAGCACTTAGCACAACTCATTGCTCTATTCATCTAACATAAATACTGACTGTTGGCATTGCTTTTTCTGAGGAGATTCCACAAAAGTCTATTTACCCGACAGGGAACCAATAATGGACCAAAGAAAGAGGAGCTGGCTTTTTGTTGTTGTTATCTGGTTTTTTTTTTGTTGTTGTTTGTTTTTTGAGGTAGGGTCCCACTCTAGCCCAGGCTGATCTGGAATTCACTCTGTATTCTCAGGGTGGCCTCGAATTTGTGGCGATCCTCCTACCTTTGCCTTCCAAGTTCTGGGATTAAAAGCGTGCTCCACCATGCCCGACAGGAGTTGGCTTTTAAGGCCTTTCCTTAGTCACCCCAGTCCCAGACTCCAGGGGGACTGCTCCATGCTGGAAGGATGGCAGAGTTATCCCGATGTAAGAGGGGCCAGGACCCCAATGCAGCTGATCTCCTGCCTGCTCCCATTCCCCATCAAAAGGAAATCCACAAGCTGGGGCATGGTGGCACACGCCTTTAATCCCAGCCCTTGGGAGGCAGAGGTAGGAGGATTGCTGTGAGTCTGAGGCCACCCTGAGACTACATAGTGAATTCCAGGTCAGCCTGGGCTAGAGTGAGACTCTGCCTTGAAAAACCAGAAAGCTAGAAAAAGCCATTCTGCATGCAGTTCAATGGGAGAGAGAGAAATCACCAGTGAAGATACTCAATAGTGGACACTGAAAGCCTTAAATTTGGCCAGCCAGGCCAAATGAGCCAACGGGTGCAATAGTGGCATATTGTTATGGGGGAAACCAACCGGTCTCTAATTGGACTGGAGGCCCGCTCCATGGGAGGGAATACATCCCTGATACTGAGAACCTACAACAGGAGTAGTCATGAGCCTTAGGGGTATAACGTCTGCTGCTGTCTGGCTAAATGTATATACTATGCTCACCAAACTGCCCAGTAAGCACTTCTCTTAATGTTCATGCCCATATATTAATGCTACTCTCGCTTTTGGTTAGAGAAGCTTCTCTTTTCAGATGACAGTGACCTTGGGATGACTCAGATGGCATCATGGTGCTGAGAAGAAGGGACAGAGGAGTGCTCAGCACTGAAATATCTCTATCCCACCTTCCAAGGCTCAGGGTCCATTGCAGAAGAGGTGGTGGAAAAGAACGTAAGAGCCAAAGGAAGGGTAGGACTCCTTACAATGTGCTCCTCCAGACACAAAATGGCCTGGATATCCATGACCTCACAGTGCCAGACACTACCTACAAAAGACCATCATAATAGGAGGAAAAAGATGATGACATCAAAATAAAAGAGAGACTGATTGAGAGGGGGAGGAGATATGAAGGAGATTGGAGTTTCAAAGGGAAAAGTGGGGGAGGGAGGGAATTATCATTGCACATTGTCTACAGTTTTGGAAGTTGTCAATAAAAAAATCAATTATTGGGCTAGAGAGATGGCTTAGTGGTTAAGCGCTTGCCTGTGAAGCCTAAGGACCCCGGTTTGAGGCTCCTTTCCCCAGGACCCACATTAGCCAGATGCACAAGGGGGCGCATGTGTCTGGAGTTCGTTTGCAGTGGCTGGAGGCCCTGGCGCGTCCATTCTCTCTCCCTCTCTCTGCTTCTTTCTCTGTCTGTCACTCTCAAATAAATAAATAAACAAAAAAATTTTAAATAAAAAAATCAATTATTAAAAAAAAGCTGGGCATGGTGGTGCATGCCTTTGATCTAGCACTTGGGAGGCAGAAGTAGGAGGATTGCTGTGAGTTCAAGGCCACCCTGAGACTACATAGTGAATTCCAGGTCAGTGTAAGCTAGAGTGAGACCCTACCTCGAAAAACCAAAAAAAAAAAAAAAAAAAAAAAAAAGGAAATTCATGGGGCTGGAGAGATGGCATAGTGGTTAAGGCACTTGCCTGCAAAGTCCCAAGGGTTCAATTCCCCAGTACCTACATAAAGCCAGATGCACAAAGTGGTACATACATCTGGAGTTCGTTTGCAGTGGCTAGATACCTTGGTGTGCCCATTCTCATTCTTTCTCTCTGCTTGCAAATCAATTATTTATTAAAAAAATTTTTTTTGTTCATTTATTTGAGAGTGACAGAGAGAGAGAAAGAGGGAGAGAGAGAGAGAGAGAGAGAGAGAATGGGCCCGCCAGGGCTTCCAGCCACTGCAAATGAACTCCAGATGCGTGCGCCCCCTTGTGCATCTGGCTAACGTGGGTCCTGGGGAATCAAGCCTTGAACCAGGGTCCTTAGGCTTCACAGGCAAGCGCTCAACTGCTAAGCCATCTCTCCAGCCCTAATTATTATTATTTTTTTTTTGAGGTAGGGTCTTACTCTAGCCCAGGCTGACCTGGAACTCACTATGTAGTCTCAGGGTGGCCTCGAATGCACGGCGTTCCTCCTACCTCTGCCTCCTGAGTGCTGAGATTAAAGGTGTGTACCACCATGCCCGGCTTGTGAATTTCCCTTTTATAAAAAAATTAATTAATTAGCTGGGCGTGGTGGCGCACGCCTTTAATCTCAGCACTCGGGAGGCAGAGGTAGGAGGATCGCCGTGCGTTCGAGGCCACCCTGAGACTACATAGTGAATTCCAGGTCAGTCTGGACCAGAGACCTTACCTGGAAAAACCAAAAAGAAAAAAAAAAAAAAAAGGAAATTCACAATGTCTGCCCCCAGTCTGGGCCTCCCCTGGAGCTACCTCTGAAGAAGAATCCCGCTCTGCCATTGGAGTGTGACGTATTCCCTGATTTGAATCTGGGCCCATGGAACTTGTGAGAACACAGCCTGCCTGGGGCTGGGCCAAGTTGCAGGCACAAATCTTAAGATGCTGACAGCTTCTACTTCCTGTCTCTAGGGATGGAAGCTCGGGAACCCAGCCACCATACTGTGAGGAGGCCAAGCGGGCCCCAGAGAGGCCATGCAGAGTGGGAGGTTCTGGCTGACAGCCAGCATCAAATGTCCCCTGTGAGTGACAGATGCCTCCAGCCCCAAGCTGCGAGCCAGCCCAGCCAGTCTTGCTTTGGAACAGAAATGGGCCCAATACCCCCCCCCCCGGCCCCCGCCCGGTGCTGTCCAAATGGCAGATCTGTGAGCATAATAAATGATGGTTTAGGGTGGTGTGTGTGTGCAACTGGTAAGTGGAACAGCAAGCTCTCTTCTGTTTTCCTTTTCAATGCCTCGTAAACTCATCATCTTTTCTGCACCTTCTCTATCCTTCCTTCAGCTGTCATTTTAGCTTTCTGGTGGGTGGCAACCCATTTACTAGGGCCTGAGGGGGGGGGGGCTCCTACAGGTGTGAGGATCTGGCTGTGGTGGCTAAATGTAATCGTCAACCTGATTGGATTAGGAAACCCCTAGGGCATTAGTGAGTCACACTGTTGCAGGTTTTAAGAGTGAAGGAGCCTCGCTCAGCTCTGGCTGGACTTAGCTTCGGGGCTAGAGTGCCGGGGACACTCAACAGTCACCGGAACTGCTGTCGTAGTTAATGTCTCGCTGCTTGCACAAAGAACCTGACCCAAAGCAGTTTGTGAAGGAAAGGGTTTATTTTGGCTTATAGACTCAAGGGAAAACTCCATGGTGACAGAGGAAAAGGTGGCATGAGCAGAGGGTGGACATCACCTCCTGGCCAACATCAGGTGGACAATAGCAGCAGGAGAGTGTGCCAAACACTGGCAAGAGGCTATGATATTCATAAGCCTCCCCGACCGCCCCCCCCCCAAAAAAACACACTTCCTCCAGCAATGCTCTAATTCATAAATTGCCATCAGATGAGGATCAAACATTCAGAACACCTAAGTTTATGGGGGACACCTGAATCAGACCACCACAACTCCCCTAGCCAATGGCCCTCTGGAGTCCATTGTCTTATAACCTGCAAAGAATTGACAGGTGTATACAAAGCAGAAGGGTAAGTTAAACAAAGTTTTCTTTTTCCTTTTTTTTTTTTTTTTTTTGGCCTAGTGGTTAAGGCATTTGCCTGCGAAGCCTAAGGACCGTGGTCCGATTCCCCAGAACACACGTAAGCCAGATGCACAAGGGGGCACTTGCGTCTGGAGTTCATTTGCAGTGGCTAGAGGCCCTGACGTGCCCATTCTATCTGCCTCTTTCTCTCTCTCACACACACAAATAAATAAATAATTTAAGAAAGTAAAGCAGAAAGTTCCCAAGCTGAGGAGCCCCCAGTGGGTAACCCACTTCGTGACTGGGCCAGGGGTTTTCATGCGCCACAGGGATGAAAAATAGGCATCAGGTCACCATGAATTAGATTGGATACTGAGTGTGTATGGGGGGGCTCCACCCTGGGGGGGTGTAAATCAGGCACCAAGTCAGGGTGGACTGGGTTTGGCTACATGGGGGGGGGGGGCTCCTGATGAAAAAAGTTAAAGGGCTCAGGGGCTGGTGGTCAGCTGACACCTTGGTGAGTCATAGTGAGTCAGGGCTTTTTGGAATTCTGCCCTTGGACTCTTGTTCTCTGACTTTGATATTAATGATATTCTTTTTGGATTTGTAAGCCTACCTACTTATAAAATGGGAGCTGACTTACTCCTAATTCCTAGAAGCACTTTTGCGTGTGGCTGTGAGGTTTCCAGAGAAGACTAGGTGGGGGTCCACCCTGGATCTAGGTGTCATCATCCCATGGGCTGGGCTGAAGACAAGAACATTCTCCCCTCTGCTTCCTGATCCATGGGAGATGCCAGCAAGCAGCCTTCCTGACATGCTTTCCCCATCACGATGGACTAGAACCCCTGCACCATGACCCAGAAAGAAATCCTTCCCCTTAAATTGCTTCTTGACTGGTATTTTGGTCACAACAGTGAAAAAGTAATATGTTGCATTTCTCTCCCCCCGCCCAACTGTGCCCATATGTCCTGTGAAGTGTTGTTTTTTTTTTTTTTCTCTTTTCACTTAGGGTGATGCAAACACATGTCTATTCACTCCAGATGGGGTACAGACAATAGACCAAAGCACGATTACACCAAAATCTAATTTTGGGGAACCAGCGAGTTTATTGGGGTTACTTACAGAGTACGGGTGACTCAAAGGCAGCTCCATCACCACAATCAAGGAAGCTGCATCAGGAAGTCCTACTTCTAGTTCACGCCCCACTTCCTATGTAATCTAGCACCTTCCAAGTTCACTTGCAGCTGGGAGAGGGCAGGAGGGCATGACCACTGGAATTCCAGGCCAGGGTCCTGTGACCCCGACCTCCTCCAGCTCCTAGTGAGTGTCCGTCGCTCTATGACCGTGGCCATAGACCTGGCTATTACTGTTGTTGTGTTCCAAAGTTTCCATGGCTACCAGCCCAAAGCATCTTTTACTCTAAAATAGCATCGTGTTAATACCTGGTGTAAAACTCCATAAACAGCATCTGAAACTCAAGAACTCCCCACTGCTTGTAGGGTCAGGACTCGCATACCTCCCACCTGTTCCCTCTGAGCTTCAGACAACTGGCCTTTCTTCTCTTCCTCCGGTACCCCATATGCCCTCCCAGGGCCTTAGCACCTAAATCACTGTTGCTCTTCCCTAACCCACCTCTCTACTCGTGACTTTTAGATCTCAGTTCAGTTTGGTCAACAAACTGCTTCTAAAGTCCATGGTCCTTCACAATGGAGGTCCTGACCAATGTTCTCAATGAACTGGCCAGAAATGAAAATCTTTAGACCAAGCCTAGACCTTGGGAAGTAGAATCTCTGGGTAGGGCGCGGCAGTCCATTGAATAAGCCATGCACTTTATTCTGGTCCGTGCCCATAAATGAGCCAGCCATGACACTCTGAAGCCGCCAGCTCAGGTCCTGGATTCCTTCCTTTCAGATTCTGTGCTGGTGAGGACTCAGGTGTTTGGGAGGTCATCAGTGAGCTGTGTGCCTACCAGACTTGAACACAGACATGCAGCTTTCTCCCCATTTTCTTATTTAAAAAATATTTTATTTATTTATTTGTAAGGGGAGAGAGAAGAAAGACAGCAGGCACACCAAGGGCCTTTTGCCACTGCAAACAAACTTCAGATTCATGTACCACTCTGCATATCTGGTTTTACGTGGGTACTGTGGAATTGAAATTGGGCTGGCAGGCTTTGCAAGCAGGTGCCTTTAATCAGTGAGCCATCTCCCTAGCCCCTCTATTTTATTCTTTTTTTCCTTCATCTTTTTTTTTTTTTTTTTTTGAGGTAGGGTTTCACTCTAGCTCAGGCTGACCTGGAATTCACTATGTAGTCTCAAAGTAGCCTCAAACTCATGGCAATCCTCCCCAGTGTTGGGATTAAAGGCATGTGCCACCACACTTGGAAAAAGTAATTTTTTTTTTTTTTTGAGGTAGGGTCTCACTCTAGCACGGGCTGACCTGGCATTCACTATGTAGTCTCAGGGTGGCCTTGAACTTACAGCGATCCTCCTACTTCTGTCTTCCTAATGCTGGGATTAAAGGCGTGCGCCACCACTCCCAGACACAGTGTTTTCTTTCTTTCTTTTTTTTTTTTTTTGAGGTAGGGTTTCACTCTCATCTAGGCTGACCTGGAATTCACTCTGTATTCTCAGGGTGGCCTCGAACTCATGGCAATCCTTCTACCTGTCCCTCCCAAGTGCTAGGATCAAAGGCATGTGCCATCACATCCGGCCAAATAAATAAATATATTTTTTAAAAAAGTTTAAAAAATTTATAGTTGGCCTGGAGAGCTGGCTAAGCAGTTAAGGAGTTTGCCTGTGAAACCTAAAGACCCAGGTTCAATTCTCCAGAAGCCACAGAAGCCAGATGCACAAGGTGGCACATGCATCCAGAATTTGTTTGCAGTGGCCAGAGGCCCTGGCACACCCGTTTTCTATTTGCTGCTCTGTCTCCCAAATAAATTTAAAAAAATTGTTTTTTGAGGTAGGGTCTCACTCTAGCACGGGCTGACCTGGCATTCACTATGTAGTCTCAGGGTGGCCTCGAACTCATGGCAATCCTTCTACCTGTCCCTCCCAAGTGCTAGGATCAAAGGCATGTGCCATCACATCCGGCCAAATAAATAAATATATTTTTTAAAAAAGTTTAAAAAATTTATAGTTGGCCTGGAGAGCTGGCTAAGCAGTTAAGGAGTTTGCCTGTGAAACCTAAAGACCCAGGTTCAATTCTCCAGAAGCCACAGAAGCCAGATGCACAAGGTGGCACATGCATCCAGAATTTGTTTGCAGTGGCCAGAGGCCCTGGCACACCCGTTTTCTATTTGCTGCTCTGTCTCCCAAATAAATTTAAAAAAATTGTTTTTTGAGGTAGGGTTTCACTCTCATCTAGGCTGACCTGGAATTCACTCTGTATTCTCAGGGTGGCCTCGAACTCATGGCAATCCTTCTACCTGTCCCTCCCAAGTGCTAGGATCAAAGGCATGTGCCATCACATCCGGCCAAATAAATAAATATATTTTTTAAAAAAGTTTAAAAAATTTATAGTTGGCCTGGAGAGCTGGCTAAGCAGTTAAGGAGTTTGCCTGTGAAACCTAAAGACCCAGGTTCAATTCTCCAGAAGCCACAGAAGCCAGATGCACAAGGTGGCACATGCATCCAGAATTTGTTTGCAGTGGCCAGAGGCCCTGGCACACCCGTTTTCTATTTGCTGCTCTGTCTCCCAAATAAATTTAAAAAAATTGTTTTTTGAGGTAGGGCTTCACTCTAACCCAGGCTGACCTGGAATTCACTTGGTAGTCTCAGGGTGGCCTCGAACTCATGGCAATCCTTCTACCTGTCCCTCCCAAGTGCTAGGATCAAAGGCATGTGCCATCACATCCGGCCAAATAAATAAATATATTTTTTAAAAAAGTTTAAAAAATTTATAGTTGGCCTGGAGAGCTGGCTAAGCAGTTAAGGAGTTTGCCTGTGAAACCTAAAGACCCAGGTTCAATTCTCCAGAAGCCACAGAAGCCAGATGCACATGGTGGCATATGTGTCTAGAGTTTGTTTGCAATGGCTAGAGGCCCTGGTGCACCTGTTCTCTCTCATAATTAAATAAATAAATTTCTTTAAATTATATTTGTGAGGAGAGAGAGGGAATGGGTGCACTAGGACCTCTTGCCACTGCAAAGAAACTCCAGATACATGCACCACTTTGTGCATCTGGCTTTCCATGGGTTCTGGGTCCAAGCCAGTACTTTTAAGGGCTGAGCCTTCTCTCCAGCCCCCAAATCTTACTTCCTAGTTTACCACCTTTTTAGCCCAAGTGTTGCATGGGGGAGGATGTCTGTGGAGGTTAGCTTCCTCTCTCCTCCCTCCCCAGGTGGGCTCTGTGGTTCTTCAAGAATGACCAAAGCCGGGCCTGGAAGGACAACTTGCACCTGGTCACCAAGGTTAACACTGTGGAAGACTTCTGGGCGTGAGTGTCTTTCTCGGGGAGCTGGAGTTGTGGCTCTGAGCTGAGGATAAGAGCAACATGGGCCTTCCCCAAGGACCTCTTCAGCGTTTGCAAAGGGATGGGGGTTGGTGGGTATCAGCCAGGGGCATAGTCATCCTCTTGAAGGCTTCTTAGGCTTAGGGAGAGCCTGGGGCCTGGGAGAGGCAGGTATGAACCCTGTCCCTCTATGGCTTTGTGACCCTAGCCAGGTTCCATCCTCTCTGAGAACCTGGCTCGGACACAGTGAGGATGAGTCTGTCTGCCTCAGCCTGTGAGTGATCCAGGGAGGTGGCCTACAAGAATGCCCACCCACTCTGCCCCAGGTGAAGTCTCCACTAGGCTTGGGCAGTTGGGGCAAGCAGGCGTCTAGAAGGGATCCCAGGCAATAGCACCCAGGAGCGGAGGCTCTAGGTGGCAGGAGCCAAGCTGGGGCAGGTGTGTCTAGTGAAGAATTGGAGGGGTGTGCCCAGCTGGACCAGGTCCTACTCTTTCCGTGTGGTGTGTTTCCAGGATGTACAGACATATCCAGCTAGCCAGTAAGCTCTCTTCCGGATGTGATTATGCCCTATTCAAGGTAAGCTCTGTTCCCATGTCCTCACAAAGGGTCAGGGATTGATTTCCCAGGCTTCTCCATCACAGAAAACTGGGGTGGGCACATGGACAGGTTGGGGTGTGGTTCAAATCATACTGCAGCCTAGATCAAGCATGTCAGGCCTGAGTGTTTTCTTTCTTTCTTTCTTTCTTTCTTTCTTTCTTTTTTTTTTTTTTTTTTTTTTTTTGGTTTTTCAAGGTAGGGTTTCACTCTCATCTAGGCTGACCTGGAATTCACTCTGTATTCTCAGGGTGGCCTCGAACTCATGGCGATCCTCCTACCTCTGCCTCCCGAGTGCTGGGATTAAAGGTGTGCGCCACCACGCCCGGCTTGTTTTCTTTTTTAATATTTTTCTTTATTTGAGAGAGAGAGGGGCAGATAGAGAATGGGCACCCCAGGCTCTCTAGCCATTGTAAAACTCCAGATACATGTACCACCTTGTGCATCTGGCTTACTGAGTACTAGGGAATTGACCCCTGGGTCCTTAGACTTCACAGTCAAGCACCTTAACCATTTAGCCATCTTTCCAGCTCCCCTAAGTGTTTTCTTTTTTTCTTTTTGGTTTTTTGAGGTAGGGTCTCACTCTAGCACGGGCTGACCTGGCATTCACTATGTAGTCTCAGGGTGGCCTTGAACTTACAGCGATCCTCCTACTTCTGTCTTCCTAATGCTGGGATTAAAGGCGTGCGCCACCACTCCCAGACACAGTGTTTTCTTTTTCTTTTTAATATTTTATTTGACATAGAGGGAGAGGGCAAGAGAAAATGGGCATGCCAGGGCCTCCGGCCACTGCAAACGAACTCCAGACGTGTGCGCCCCCTTGTGCATCTGGCTAACGAGGGTCTTGGAGAATCGAACCTGGGTCCTTTGGCTTTGCAGGCAAACGTCTTAACCGCTAAGCCATCCTTCCAGCCCCTGAGTGTTTTCTTGAAGGCTGCTTGAGCCTGGTGGGGAGAGAGCCTCAAAGGAGCCCAGCTTCCTGGCCTGGTTCCTTATTGACAAGCACAGGCATCAGAATTAGCCAGGGGACACTCTTTATCATGTACAGCTCCATTCTAGAGGTGTAGCCATCAGCATTTCGAGATTTCCCCACTTACCTTCTGCCCAGCAAGGTTTGAAGACAGCCAAGCCTGACAACCTGGCCCCAAAGGCTCCCTGAAGCCCTGCCCTTCATTTGAATTTTTCTCTCAAGGAGCTTAGCTCAGCAAAATCTGACCAGCATACAGATAAGGCCTAAGCGGCAGTAAATAGTGAGGCACAGGCCTGTGAGGGGCTTGGAAGGGGCCTGTCTGGGAGGCTGAGTGGTGGGTGGTGGCATCTGTTTATGTGGAGGGGGCACAGGCAAGACAGAAGCTGGTCTTAGGGTCTAGGCACAGAGCAGGTGAACCTTTGCGCAAAGGGAGTGTGCTTCCCTTTAAACAAGGGGAGGTGGTTGATCTGCTACCCTACCTCACAGGATGGCATCGAGCCCATGTGGGAAGATAGCAGGAACAAGCGGGGTGGCCGCTGGCTGGTCAGTCTTGCCAAGCAGCAGCGCCACAGTGAGCTGGACCATCTGTGGCTGGAGACAGTGAGTGGTGAAGCCAGGGATGCGGAGGGGAAGAGGCCCGGGCTGTGTGTGGGGAGAGCCCTACACCCCAGCTAGAGTTCTTAACCCCGTTTTTTGAATCCAGCTGCTGTGTCTGATTGGCGAGAGTTTTGAGGAATACAGCAGGGAGGTGTGTGGGGCTGTTATCAACATCCGTACGAAGGGGGACAAGATTGCCCTGTGGACAAGCGAGGCAGAGAACCAGGCTGGAGTGCTATATATTGGGTGAGAGCCTCTCTGGAGGGGCTTTTAAAAATAATTAATTAATTAATTAATTTAAGAGGGGGGAGGGCTGGAGGGATGGCTTAGCAGTAAAGGCATTTGCCTGCAAAGCCAAAGGACCCAGGTTCGATTCTCCAGGACCCACGCTAGCCAGATGCACAAGGGGGTGCATGCATCTGGAGTTCGTTTGCAGTGGCTGGAGGCCCTGGCACACCCACTCTCTCCCTCCCTCTCCCTCCTCCCCTCTTTCTCTGTCAAATAAATAAATAAAAATTTTTAAAAAAAGAGGGGGGGGGGAAGAGAGAATGAGAATATGAATGGGTGTGCCAGGGCCTCTAGCCACTGAAAACGAATTCCAGACACATGCACCACCTTGTGCATCTGGCTTACATGGGTACTGGGGAATGGAACCTGGGTCCTCAGCCTTCACAGGCAAGCGTCTTAACTGCTAAGCCATCCATCCAGCCCTTAAAACAAACAAATCTTTTTATTTGAGAGAGAGAGGGGGGTCAGAGAAAGAGATAATGGGTGCACCATGACCTCCAGCCTCTCCAGACACATGCACCATCTTGTGCATCTGGCTTACATGTGTACTGGGGAATTGAACCTGGGTCCTTAGTGGCTTCACAGGCAAATGCCTTAACTGCTAAGCCATCTCTCCAGCCCTAGATGGGCTTTTAAGGTAGCTTGGCCTGAAAGGGAAACTCTTGGAACCCCCGTACTGCCTTTCCCTTCTTCCCTACCCACCTGTACAAAAGAGACAAGAGTCTAGATCTCAAACTACTTTTAGCAGCAGAAGTCTCCGCACGGAAGGGTCTTAGTCTGGGTTTCTTCAGGTCAGACATATAAAACAAGCCGGAACTAGGGGGAGAGTTTGGTGGGCAAAGGACCTGAGCCTAGGTTATGTCCAGAACCCTGCTGACTACATATGTGTTTTTCTCCCTCTCTGTCCTCAGGCGTGTATACAAAAAGCGCTTGGGCCTTTCCGTGAAGACCATCATTGGGTACCAGGCCCACGCAGACAGTGCCACCAAGAGTAACTCCTTAGCCAAGAACAAGTTTGTGGTGTGATGCGGCAGGCAAGGCTGGGGACAGGCAATCTGGTTCTTACCTGCCGAAATGTGTGCCTTTCTTTCCTCCCCTCCCTTCCCTTCTTTCTTCTAGGTGTCCCACTCATGGGTTCAAGCCACCCTCCTGGGATCATAGAGCGCACCACCGGGCCTGCACTTCAAAGCTCACTTTAACATGAATTGGGGCCCAGGTTGAGACCGAACCAGCTGAGGCCCGATCTGTGCTTGTGACCATGCGGCAAACTCCCGAGTTTTCTTATCTCACCTGGGAGGTGGTGGCAAGATGAGGAAAGGAGAATCCTGTGGTCCAAGACTTTTTCTGGGCCGCCCCCCCCCCTCCCCCGCCCCAGGACACAAGGTTGCTGGCCCGAGGTAGATTCTTTTGTGTTGGGGGAGGGGCTCCAGGCTAGATACTGAGAGTGGGAGTTGTCAGATGGATGTTTGAAACCTTTCAGCCTCCTCCACTCTTAGGACCAGAATGTCTCCACTTTCAAACTCTGATTGTCATTTTATAATTAAGTCTCTGTTTCCCAGAAGTGACCCAGGGCCACCTATCTCAATCACACATGAATTGTCATTTCTCTGAAATGGTTCAAATCATTAATTATCTAATTATCATTTCCCTGAAGTGACCCACGCCCCAAGATAAGGCAAAAAGCCCTGAAACCAAAGAATTCTAATGACCTGAAACCCCTTCCCCCTTGATAAGAACCCTCTAGTCTGTAAGGGAAGTTGCTTCTGACCTGCCTGGCCAGAGCTCTTCTCAAGCTTTCTCTGAATAAAAGTCTGTCTCAGCTGTTAAGTTCAGTCTTCCCTCTCATGCTCTTCTGCTTTTACCCTATTAGGCACTCAATAGATCTGTAATCCAGGCGCCCACTCTGTATCCTGTCCCTTCCCTAGACCAGCTGTGGCTGAATCCTGGAGCGGAGCTCCCTGTCTTCATCCCAAAGACTGGAAGGTTCGAGGGAAAAGTGACATTTATATAAGGGTGGGGACTGAGCCAGCGCAGCCTCTCACGTTGAGGACAGGGTGAGAGGTCAAGTCGGTGCTTCTCCAGCCTCAGGAGCAGACTAATATCCCCGAAGATCTGAGTGGGGGGAGGCAAGGCTGGGGGTCCTCTACCATCCAGGAGATCTGAGCTCAGAGGTGGGGGACAGGCACAACGGAAGGAACTGACAGCAACCGGCCTGGTACTCAAGACCCAGGTCCTGATCTGGCCTGAGCTTGGTAGAGCGGAACTTCTGTTAAACGAAAACGCATCTGCTTCGACTCCGCTGTAACTAGAGGTGCTGCACGTGTCAGTCAACGCGGGTCGTCATCCCCACGCACACGCCGCAGGAGTCGTCCTCTTCCCTCGGGATGGGCAGCTGCAGGTGCTCAGCCAGGAGAGGCCGGAGTCCCGCACGCCTTCCGCAGGCGCTCGCGCGGGTCCGGAGCACGCAGGAAGCTCGCTGCGGCAGCTCAGAGGCGGGGTTCACAGGGATCCGGGACGCGCTGAGGGCGGAGCCAGGCTCCCAGAGGAAGTCAGGCTGGGGGCGGAGTCTGGGGCGAGGCTCAAAGGAAACTGAACGAGGCAGAGGCGGAGCTCCGGGAAGAGAAGTCAACGTAGGGGCGGAGCCTTAAGGGAATCTAGCCAATCAGAGACGGCTGAAAGGACTTAGCGTGGGGGGCGGAGTCTGAGGCGGAGGTTTGAACCAATCGGAGGCGGGACCCCAGGAGCATGCGTCAGAGTGGGGGGGCGGAGCTCCCGGGCACTGAAGCGGGCGGAGGCGGGGCTCCAGGGCTCCGGGCGGGGCAAGCGCCCGGGGCGGTCCCAGCGGGCGGGCCGGCCGGGGGCCCGGCGCTCTGTGTGGCCGCGGCCTTGAAGCCGCAGCCACCGGGCTAGGCCCGGGGCGGCTTTAGCCCAGGGCGGCCCGCGGAGGGCTGAGCCGGGACTTCCAGCTCCGGTTCTCCACCGGCGGGAGGGCGGGCGGCCGCTCACCATGCCCGGCAAGCACCAGCACTTCCAGGAACCCGAGGTCGGCTGCTGCGGGAAATACTTCCTGTTTGGCTTCAACATCATCTTCTGGGTGAGCGCGGGGTCTGCTGGGGTTGGGGGGGGGGCGAGAAGGAGATCTAGTCCCCTAGTAGGGGGGACACTCTGTTCCACGAGCTTTGGGTTCGCTACTGTCTTCTGACTCCACCACCACGCCTCGTCCCAGGACCACCTCCCTGGAGCCCGGATTGCTGGGGGGGGGGGCGGGACCAGTTACGGTGGGGTGGGGGTGGGGGAGCCTGTGAAACCCCAAGTTCCGGCCTAGGGGGAGGCGTTTGCTTCAAGCTCGCCGGGGAATGCTAGTTGTGGGTCGCCTTGTCTCCCCTCCCTCTTCAGCCTCTGTCTCTCTCCCGGTGATTTAACGGTGGTGGGTGGGGGGTGCGCGGTGAAAGTCTGTCCCCTCCAGCAACCTGGGTGTGGTGCCCGGTCCTAGGCTGCAGCAAAGTAGGTTGGGTTTTTAACCTCGCCTGCCCCGCGGGTACTTGGAGGGTTGCAGGCTGGGCCAAGCAATTCTAGTTGAGAGCTGGGAGCTATCCCTTGGGAACAGAAATCAACATTCCACAGCTGACAGAACCAAGGCTTCCGGTGGGGCTGTCCTTGTTCTGGGACGGGATCCCCCGGTGCCCCTCCCTGGGTGGCATCCGTGTCCCTGGCCCTGCCAAGTCATTCTTCTCCCTCCCCCATCCCATCTCCAAAGCTGCGGCGGGCCCCTGCAATCTCTTGTTTCCCAAGGCTTTGAAAGGTTCAGGAAGATTCGGCCCTCTCCTCCACGCCTGCGCGGCTGGATTGCCCCCTGTGGTGGGTGTCCTTGGGGCTTAGCCGTTCCCTGGTTTGGAGGGTGCAGGCAGCTGCTGTTGGAACACTGGCCAGGAACGCAGGAGGCTTGGGTGTAGCTGGCTTAGCTCTGGGACTTTTGGGCAAGTTACCATAACTCTCAGCCTCAGCCTGGGAGGGAGTTTGCCCTTCAGCATTGTTACTTTAAATGAGTTCTTTTTTGTTTGTTTTGTTTTGTGAGACAGGGCCTCAGTATAGTTCTGAATCCAGAGCAGTCCTCTTGTCTGGGCCTCCAGAGGGCCGGGATTACTTGTGTGAGCCACCATACCCTGTTCTCCCAACTTACTGTTAACCACAGTGTACAGGTGAGGGACTGAAGGACTAGGCACTGAAGTGAAGTCGTTTGCCTAGGGTCTCACAGCCTGGGTGACACGATTGGCAGTGGGCAGAACAGCCAGCAGAGGGTAACCCTGAGTGGTAAGGGGCTCGGCTTTGTTGTGGGGACCTGGGCAGGGGGAGTGAGGGTGTGAGGGGTAGGGCTTGGAGATGGGGGGGGGCTGGCAAGGGTAAAGAAAGCTCCCAGGAAAGTTCTCAGAGTTTCAAGTTTGGATCCAGGTACCCAAGGGACGCAGCTATGCAACAGGCTCAGAGAGTGCTCTGTTCCAATGTCAAATAGACTCTGATGTTGCGCTCTGCTTGGAACCTTCTGGTGGAATCTCACTGTTCCTTAGATATAGCTCACATTTCTTTCTCCCTGTGGCCTCTGGCCTTGGCATCATCCACTCTATCCCTTATACTGCAAACCGTGGTCTTACTGGAGGGCCTTTGCCTTAAGGTTGGGTGGTCAGCCTGGAATTCTCTGCTTCCTCCCTCTCCTCCTGGACACTCAAACATCAGCTGAAGCCTCACCACCAGCAGCAGCCAAGCTGGTATCTGACATTTCCGTTTTGTCTGTTCCCCTATGAAGTGTAAGTGCCACCAGGGCCCAGAAAGCATCTGTCCTGTTCGTTAGTGTGTTCCCAGTACTTAACACAGTGCTTGGCACACCGAGGTGTTTGAAGCAGGAGGATGGAGGTGGGGGTCTGGAACCAGGGTTGGAATATGAGTACGAAGAGGAGGAAGGGTGGGAGGTCAAGATTAGAATGGGCGGAGTGGAGAGCAGCCACAGGGTGGGGCAGGGGGAGGCTGAGTGTGTTAGGAAGTAGGTTATAAAGGAGTGGGGGAAGACCTTTGGCAGGAAAGGGAAGATGTTTCCAGAGGGTACACAGGGCGCGGGAAATTGCTTAGCTATTAAAGGTGCTTGCTTGCAAAGCCTGTTAGCCCATGTTTGAGTCTTCAGTGCCTACTTAAAGCCAGATGCATAAGGTGATGCGTGTGTCCAGAGTTCATGTGCAGCAGTAAAAGGATCTTCAGATGAGATTGGGGGTGTGTTCAGGGTGGTGTGGCTGTCGACCCTATTCTATTTTTCTCCCCGCTCCCAAAGTAAAAAAAAAAAAAAAATTTAAAAATCTCTCAGGCTGGAGAAATGGCTCAGCAATTAAGGTGTTTGCTTGCAAAGCCTGACAGACTGGATTTGATTCCCTCGTACCCTCGTAAAGTCAGATGCACCAAATGGTGCATGCATCTGAAGTTCATTTGCAGTGGCAAGAGGCTCTCTCTTTCTCCTTGCAAATAAATAAATAAAAATTAAAATCATATATGTTTTTAAAAATTAGCCAGGTGTGGTGGCGCACACTTTTTATCCCAGCACCCAGGAGGCAGAGGTAGAAGGATTGCCATGAGTTAGAGGCCATCCTGAGACTACTGAGTGAGCTCCAGGTCAGCCTGGGCTAGTATGAGACCCTAGCTTGAAAAAACAAAAACAAAAATAAAAAATTCTCAGGAGAGAATATAGCAGCAGACAGAACCCAGGACCAGGGAAGGGCACGGTGAATGGATGGAGTTGACAGTATGTCTCTCCACTGTGGGGATATCTTTATTTGTTTATTTACTTATTTATTTTTTGTTTTTGGAGGTAGGGTCTTGGTCTAGCCCGGGTTGACCTGGAATTTGTGAGGGTTGACCTGGTAGTCCCAGGGTGGTCTTGAATTCACAAAGATCCTCCTACCTCTGCATTAAAGGTGTGCGCTACCACACCCAGTTTAGGGATATCTTTCTTAAAGATTACATGTCTAGGGACCTGCCCAGGATCAGGCATGAGAGAGTCACTGGCCTTGATACTCCACTCCTCCAGCAAGGAATCAAGGCAGGATGGTAAGAAAGGTGAAGATGGTTCAAGGGTTATGGACAGTCCAGTTGAAGAGTCTGTAGCTCGTGTAAAGTGGTGTGAGAGCACAGGCCTGTAATCCCTGCACTTGGGAAGTGGAGACAGAATCAGAAGTGCCATCAGCTATATATATATGTAGCCTGGACTACACAAGACCCTGTTTCCAAAAACAAAAGCAGCCAAACACCCACCACCCGTGCTCATATAAGCAACCCAAATTAAGCTCATTGAGTCAAAAAATAAATAAATAAAATAAAAATTAAAAAAATTAAAAGAAAAAACAAACCTATTCCCTCCAAATCCCCTGAAAGTAGAAGGGGGACAAGTTGGGAGGAAGAAGAGGTTTCAGCAGGAATGAGAGGGGACAGGAAAAGGTAATGAAAGGGTGAATATGATCAAAATATATACATGAAGGAAATTGTCAAAATAGTTTTTAATTTTTTTATTTATTTGCAAGAAGAGAGAAAGAGAGAAGAGAGGTGTGAGAGAGAGAACACCAGGGCTACTTGCCACTGCAAACCAATGCCAGATGCATGTGCCACTTCGTACAACTGGCTTTACGTGGGTACCGGGGGATCAAATTCCAAACCATTAGGCTTTGCAAGCAAGTGCCTTTAACCATTGAGCCATCCCTCCAGGCAGAGGCAGAACTGTGGCCAAGTGTTTTCTCTGCCAGGCCAGGACCCCTCATCGGGATGCTGCTCTGTGTTGAGATTCCTTGTCACTCGGGGTCACTGGCTGTCAGCCCTGGAAGTGGATCTGGCAGATGGAGATTAAGCTGGTGGGGTGAGGGCTAAAGGTGTCAGTGCTGTGGCAGAACCCATGTTCAGCATGTGTAAGGCCGTGGGTTCCATCCCAGCGTCACAAGAAAGAAAAAGGAAAGATGGTGGCTGTCCAGGAGGGTATTGAGGGTAGGGTGGTGACAGCAGTCACTGGGCAGCGGGAGGGCTGGACTCCGGTTGAGCCTGGGAGGAGTGGCTCAGTGCCTGGAAGTCCCGCGCAGGCATAGAATGCTGCTGCCGGGTAAGTGTCTCAGCCACTTGGCTCCAATTTGAAGGTCCAGAAAGGGGCCCCTGACCTCCATCCTGAGGCTCGGCCCTCGGGGACTGGGAAGGTCAGTGAGGCTCCTGGTGTTGCTGGCTAGCCCTGAGCCCTTGCTACTTTTGCAGGTGCTGGGAGCCCTGTTCCTTGCCATCGGCCTCTGGGCCTGGGCTGAGAAGGTAAGGTCGTAGGGCTGAGTGTGGGCCCCCTAAGGGGTGAGGTGGTGGGAGGGTCAGCGCCTCATGCCCGCTCTGTTCCCCTGGCACAGGGCGTTCTCTCTAACATCTCAGCATTGACGGATCTGGGAGGCCTCGACCCCGTGTGGCTGTTTGTGGTGGTTGGGGCCATCATGTCAGTGTTGGGCTTTGCCGGCTGCATTGGGGCCCTCCGGGAGAACACCTTTCTGCTCAAGTTTGTAAGTACCTCCTCCCTAGATCCACTAGGGACTCCAGCCTCCCCCCATTCACCTCTTACAGCATAGTCAGTGCTTAGTAATGTAACTTCAGTGTGCCATCTGCATCATTAGATATTATACACACACACACACACACACGTATGATATTTTACTTTATTTATTTGAGAGAGAAAAAGGTGGGGGGAGAGAATATGGACATGCCAGGGCCTCTAGCCACTGCAAACGAACTCCAGGCACATGTACCATCTTGTGCATCTGCCTTACTTGGGTACTGGCAAATTGAGCCTGGGTCCTTAGGTTTTGCAGGCAAAGTGCCTTAACTGCTAAGCCATCTCTCCAACTCCATCATTGGATTTTTAAAAAAAATATTTAATTATTTACACTTTGCATGCAGAGAGAGGCAGAAGAGAGAGAATGAGAATGGGCAGTGCCAGAACCTCTAGCCACTGTAAACAAACTCTAGATGCATTCACCATTTTATGCATCTAGCTTTATGTGGTACTGGGGAATTGAACCTGGGTTGTTAGGCTTTTTGGGCAAGCGCCTTAACCACTGAGCCATCTCTGCAGCCCCATCATTTAATTTTGTTAGGATCTTTTCTATTGTAAATGACCAAAGCACAGTGGCTTATGTGACAAAAGCCTGTAGGTATTGCTGGTATATTTGGATACAGGGGCTGCTACTGTGTCAGTTGGCCAGGTCACAGTTTCCCTGTGTGGCAGGATGCTCAGGAAGAGGTGCTGCGTTGTGCTGGGCGTGGTGCCACATGCCTTTAATCCCAGCAGAGGCAGAGGTAGGAGGATCGCTGTGAGTTTGAAGCCACCCTCAGAGTACATAGTGAATTCCAGGTCAGCCTGAGCTAGAGTGAGACCCTACCTCGAAAAACAAAACAAACAAACAAATAAACAAAAAAAAAAAAACAAAACAAAAGGTGCTGTATTGTTCTCTACCTTCCAGGAGCTCCTACTGGAGGCCACACCCTTTTCTCTCACCTCTGCATCTCCTTGGCTCTTATTGGCTGTCTCTGTGTCAGTCATTGTGGTCTGGGAGGAGGTAGTGTTCTGATTGGTAGGCTGATGGCACCTGCTCAGTCTTGTATCTGGGAATAGGGAGTAAACCTGGGACTCAAGTACATATGGAGGGAAGGTGGGTTCTAAGAAAGCAGGTGTGGTGACCAGCAAGGGATGGCCTGGTGAGATTGCACACTGCCTTTTGCTAGCATAAAACAGTAGTCCAGGGCAGGAGGAGTGCTCAGTGGTGGTTGCCTAACATGCACAGGGCCTGGGTTCCAGCCTGCAGAGGGTGGGAACTGACAACCCTGCACTCCTGTGGGTCTTGGTGGAGGTAGCAGGGGTGCGGGGGGGGGGGAAGCTCTTCCCTGTCTTCAGCCCCCACTGTCTGTATGCCCCCAATCCAGTTCTCTGTGTTCCTCGGCCTCATCTTCTTCCTGGAGTTGGCGACAGGGATCCTGGCCTTCGTCTTCAAGGACTGGATTCGAGACCAGCTCAACCTCTTCATCAATAACAACGTCAAAGCCTACCGGGACGACATTGACCTCCAGAACCTTATTGACTTTGCTCAGGAATACGTGAGTACTCCTTATGGGCCACATACAGGAGGAGGTGCCTGTCAGGCGCATAAAGAGGAAGCAACTTCTCACTGTGCTGGGACCAGCCCTCCCCCACCCAAGCCAGCAGATACCAGGAAACCTAAGAGAGCCCATGTCCCAGGAGATGCCAGCTCCTGCTAATCTCCCTGGGTCCCTCTGTGCCAAGCCTGGTAGGGACACAGGCTTATAAAACAGTAGCCAGAGTCTCCTAACCCAAGGCTGTATACTTCAGTGGAGGAATTGTAACATAAAAACGCAAACTTCGGGGCTGGAGAGATGGCTTAGCGGTTAAGCGCTTGTCTGTGAAGCCTAAGGATCCCGGTTCGAGGCTCGATTCCCCAGGACCCATGTAAGCCAGATGCATGAGGGGACGTGCATGCATCTGGAGTTCGTTTGCAGTGGCTGGAGGCCCTGGTGTGCCCATTCTCTCTCTACCTGCCTCTGTCTGTCTGTCTTGCTCTCAAACAAAAATAAACAGCAACAACAAAAACATTTTTTTTAAACAAAAGCAAAAAAAAAAAAAGAAAGCCCACAAACTTCCCTGCTGTTGAACCTGGGCCTAGAGTATCTGCCAGGGCTGTGCTGCTTCTGCCCTTTCACTGGGAAAAGGGGTTCTGTTTGCCACTGTCTCTGACATTTTGTACATTGGTGCACCTGCCAGCATTCTTCTCTTTGTTAAGGCTTTACAGCAGGGACGTGTTCTGAGAGATGCATTGCTGGCTGGTTTCAGGCTTGTACACATCACTGCATGTGCTTATACATCCTTCAGTGGATGAGACCAGTCAGTCATTCAACGTGGTCTCTTGTCGCCCCTGAGAGACAAGAGATTCAGTACACAAGAGATGGAGGAGACTGTTGCCTACCTAGCACAGCATACTGTCTTACAATAATCTTTTTTTTTTTTTTTTTTTTTCAGGTAGGGTCTTACTGTAGCCCAGGTTAACCTGGAACTCACTCTGTAGTTCCAGGCTCCTATCTCTGCCTCCCAAGTACCCAGCCCTTTTTTGTCTTAAATATTTTTTATTTATTTATTTGAGAGAGAGAGAGAGAAAGAGGCAGACAGAGAGTACATGTGCATACCAGGGCCTCCAGCCACTACAAACAAACTCTAGATGCATGTGCCACCTAGTGCATATGGCTTATGTGGGACCTGGAGAATTGAACCTGGGTCCTTAGGCTTTACAGGCAAGTGCCTTAAACACTAAGCCATCTTTCCAGCCCTCTCCACATTTTTTTTTTTTTTAAGACAGGGTCTTGCTTTGTTGTCCATGCTGAGGCTGACCGCAGATTCCCAGGCTCAAGTGGTTCGGCCTCAGCCCTTTAGTAGCTATTGATGTGTGCCACTGTATCTGTTTTTTTTTTTTTTTTTTTTGCTGAGCATGGTGTCACACCCCTTTAATTCCATCACTCAGGAAGCAGAGGTAGGAGGATTACTGTTGAGTTCAAGGCCAGGATAGAACTACAGAGTGAGATCCAGGTCAGCTTGAGCTAGGGTGAGACCCTATCTCAAAAAAATCGTTTTTTAAAGATTTATTTTATTTTATTTGCAAGCAGAGATTCCCCTCTCCTGTCTGTCTGAAGAAGTTTTGCAAA
Source organism: Dipus sagitta (assembly GCA_036346955.1). Taxonomy (NCBI): domain Eukaryota; kingdom Metazoa; phylum Chordata; class Mammalia; order Rodentia; family Dipodidae; genus Dipus; species Dipus sagitta. The sequence goes on along the minus strand of CM070777.1, from coordinate 40,473,556 downwards.
GTCTATGGAACAGATGTGGAGAAGCCCAGTGCAGGCTCAGGGTTCTGGAACGTCTGTCCTCACTCCTGTTCCCCAGAGAGGTCCAGAGGAAGCCACAGTCCTCAAGCCTTGAACTGAGGCCTGCACCTCTCTGCCTCTCTTTTTTCCAGCCTGTCTGATTAGGGGGCAGGCAGAGGGCCCTCTCCTGGCTCTGCTCCCAGCCAGCGTTCTCCCCTGTAGCCTTGGAAACAGGATGAGCAAGGCTTCAGTAGCTGCCGGCCGTGGGCCCCGCTCACCTGGCCTTCTCCCTTCCCTCCCCCAGTGGTCTTGCTGTGGAGCCCGAGGGCCCAATGACTGGAACCTCAATATCTATTTCAACTGCACTGACTTGAACCCAAGCCGGGAGCGCTGCGGGGTGCCCTTCTCCTGCTGCGTCAGGGATCCTGCGGTGAGTGGGGCCCCGGAAGGAGGCTGGATTCCTGCGCAGGACGGGGGTCCCGGGTGGCATTGCCCGGGTGGCATTTGCAGCCGTGCGCCCTGGAGACTGGGAGAGGGCCATTGCAGTGTCCACCGTCCCATGTCTCTCAACGGCTCGTTCCCCCTTCAGGAAGATGTCCTCAACACTCAGTGTGGCTATGACATCCGGCTCAAACTGGTAAGAGGATGGCTGCCGTGTTGAGGGTAGCATGGGACACTGGGGTGCAATAGGGGTTTCTCCTAAGCTCCTGTAGAAGGCCGCAGGTAGGAATTGTCCCAGCCTGAGCCTGGTGGGACACACTTAGTCCTTCCCCTGAAGCTCTTCCTCGAGTGCACGGAAAGAGACAGTAAGCTCATAGACACATTGATATAGTCACGTGACAATTTAAGCTGAGAATGTGGAAGCAGTTAAAAGTGTATATTTAGCGCCAGGCGCGGTGGCGCACACCTTTAATCCCAGCACTCGGGAGGCAGAGGTAGGAAGATTGCCCTGAGTTTGAGGCCAGCCTGAGAGAGGGAGAGCAGAAGGTGGTGAGGTGGGGAGAATGGGTGCACCAGGGTCTTCAGCTGCTGCTAAAGGTGAACTCCGGCTGCATGTGCCACTTTGCGTGTCTGGCTTTACGTGGGTACTGGGCCGTCAGGCTTTGCAAGCAAGTCCCTTTAGCTGCTGAGCCATCTCCCCCGGCTCATCAGCTGAGAATTTGGAAGGTGACGGTAGGGGGCTGGTTGCTGAGGGAAGGTCTCTTCAGAGGAGGCGTCCAGGCTGAAACCCGTGAGCGAGCCCTGCATAGGCTGTAGAAGGCACAATTCCAGGACTAGGTGCCAACGAAGGGCTCTGGGGTGGAAGAGAGCTTGGCCAGCTGAAGGAGGGAAGGGGGCGGGCCTGAGTGGAAGCCCACAGTGACACGGTGGCCCACGCGATGCGCCCATAGGAGCTGGAACAGCAAGGCTCCATCCACACCAAAGGCTGCGTGGGCCAGTTTGAGAAATGGCTGCAAGACAACCTGATCGTGGTGGCCGGGGTCTTGGTGGGCGTCGCGCTCCTCCAGGTACGGCACAGCCCTTTGCCCGCCCTTTGCCCGAGGCCTGCTACCTCTTCTCACCCGCCTTTTGCCTTACAGATCTTTGGCATCTGCCTGGCCCAGAACCTCGTGAGTGACATCAAGGCAGTGAAGGCCAACTGGTGAGGCTTCCAGGGGCCATGGCCACACGCCTGGCCTAAGGGGGGCCTCCCGGGACCCTCTGTCTTGCTCATGATGGGCAAGGCCAGCGAGGCATCTGCTTTCCCCTGAGCCCCAAGGCTTCAAGAGCTTGGTGCTCGTGTCCCCTCGAGAAAACCACCGTGGCTCTGCCGGGGCTGTCACAGAGCTCTGTGCGTGGAGTGGGTGCAAGTGCACTGGGAGCCACTGTCCTGCTGCTGTGGCATGTTGGGGCCTCCAGGGCGCCAGGGAGGGTACAGCCAGGTAGGGCGGGAGGTGCTGCCATGAAGAGCCTGTGTCCCCTGGTCCACCCTGTGTGGCTGTGGGATGCACTTGGGGACTGCTGTTGTCCCATTGTCCCCCCACTGTCCACCGTCACTCTGCCTGCCTCTTGCAGCTTCAGAGTTCTCGTCCTTACTAGACGTGACATTGAGCCTGCCGGGAGCCCTCCTTGGCCCCAGGATCCTGGACTCTGAAATGGGTCCAAGACTTTTCTCTCTTGCTTGCCTCTCAGGATCACACATGGTGATGGCTACAAACTACTCAGTAAACAACACTTTGCAAACCACTGACTTAATATGCCCACCGTCTGGAAGGGTCTGTCAGCTGTGCGCCTGAACAGAGCTCTCCAGTGAGGGCCCTGGCCTGGACCCAGCCTTCCGGCAGGGTCTCATAGGCCTGGGTAGCTTCTGCATTTGAGACAGCCTTTCAACTTAAAAGTCCATCTCTCCTGCTTTGAAGAATGACTTGACAGGCCACACCAGCTCTTCAGTGGCAGCGGCATCCATGACGGGTCCTGCCTGCTCTATTCTCACCTAAGTGTCCTACCTGACCCCCAGGAATGGGGAGTTGGCCTCCCCCATCTTGTGGATCATTTCCTGCAAATACTGTGAGGCTGTTGTGACACACACAAGAAGAATGGAGTGCTGGACCCCCACCTCTTAAAAGGGTCTAGCCAGGGAGGGGCCCAGCTCTGCTGGGGACTGAATTGAGTGCCAGAGTACCCAAGAGAGGTGGGTGGGACATCAGGAAGATTGTGCAAAGGAAGCAGCTGTAAGTCCTTGGCTGGGCACTCCGCCTTGGAATGGAGATCAAAACCCGCATGGCCTGCAGGGATGCCTTGTGGCCACCAGAGGGCGCACCAGCACCACATTCTCTGCGACTGGCTTCTTGCCTCACGGGCTCTCACCCTAAAGCCTGCTACCCACCTCGCTTCATGTACTTTGGGATAACTTGAAAACTTTAACGGAAGCAAACAGCTCAGGCATGGGCAGCATGGCTACCCAGAGAGGATGTGTGTGGAATAGTCTTGCCCTATCCTCCCTGTGCTGAATGAATGGAGAGGTGGGCTTGATTCAGAGCTCTCATCTCTTGATGCCTGCGGGGTCCAGTGAGGTCTGTGAATGAAATGGAGTAGCGACGCTTGTCCCATACCTGAACGCCGTTCCTGCAGACTGGTTAGGGAAAGACATAGTTTTGTGACAAGAGGAATGGTTTGTGATCTGGCTGATACCGGGAACTTGCCTTTGAATACAGTAGGGTGCAGTGGGGATTGTGCCCAAATGAATCCCCGTCTGAAGGTGCCAAGGCTGTTGTAGCTAATTGCTGTGATGTGGGGATGCAGGTGTGATGTCAGGAATCTGTAGGTGATTGTGAGGCGAATGGATTTTTAAGTTGCTGGCAAATCAGTAGGATTTAATCTGCAAGCTGAACAAAGCTTTGGCTCCTGCTGCATCCACAGAGGCTCTGGCTGCTTCCCCACCTAGGGGTGCTGGGAGCGGCTGGCACTGGCTGCACAGTGCCCTGGGCGCCTGACAGTGCCGGCCATGGGCGGTTTACACACCGTAATAAATGTAGCTCAAAACACTGTCCTGTGTTTCTAGTTTCGCATGCTCTTGCTTTTAGTTTCTCCCTCAGACCTCACAGCACCTTTGTGAAGTACAGAGAGGAACAGATTCAGAAGGGTGGGGGAGGTTGCCTAGAGTGCACAGCCACAAAGAGGCACCCAGACCCTCCCTGCCTCTTGTGCTTGCTGCTACATGGGTCCTGTTTCCTCAGTCTGTCTTTGAGGCATGTTTCATTGGAGCGATCAACAAACTAGGGTTGCAAGATTAACTTCGTTTTTTAAAAATTATTTATTTATTTATTTGACAGAGAAAGGGGGGGGGGAGAGAGCGAATGGGCACGCCAGGTCCTCCAGCCACTGCAAACGAACTCCAGATGCGTGCGCCCCCTTGTGCCTGTGGCTAACGTGGGTCCTGGGGAATCGAACCTGGGTCCTTTGGCTTTGCGGGCAAACGCCTTAACTGCTAAGCCATCCCTCCAGCCCAACTTTATTTTTTTTTAATATTTAAAAAATATTTTTATTTGAGACGGAAGTAGAGGAAGATAGAGAATGGGCACACCAGGGCCTCTGGCCACTGCAGATGAACTCGAGACACATGCACCACTTTGTGCATCTGGCTTTACATGGGTACTGGGGCATTGAACCTGGGTCCTTAGGCTTTGCAGGCAAGCTCCTTAACCGCTGAGCCATCTCTCCAGCCCAACTCAGACATTTTTTCTTTTTAAAATTATTAACATATTTGGATGGGTACATCATGTGTTGGTGCCCTCTTTCCCCTCGTCCGTGCCCCCATTCCACTGGGGACCCTCCTCAGTGGGGTTGCAGGTACTCCCTGTGGGGTTGTGGTTTATGCCTTGTGGGAGCAGCAGCCAGTTTTTGACTGAACTCCCTACTTGAACCCCTAGCAGGCAGATCTCTGCTACAAGGGCCGTGGCACTGGAGGGTGGATCTTGATTCCACCCCAGAGGTGTGGAGAGAGTAGTCTGAGCTCTGGCTGTTCACAGTGGTGCTGGCTGGCTGTGTGTCTCTGCTTGGCTCTATGAAAGGGAGTCAGCTTCATCCACCACGCCATTGATGGAACTTCTGGACCTGTAGGCCTGAAGTAAACCCCGTCCTCCCATAAACTGGCTGGACGTTCCCAGCAGTGTGGAGCTGACTTCCAACACCATCCTTTTTGCGCACTCATCCATCCGCTCACCTACTTGCCCCCAATCCACCGCCACCCACTCGGGAGGCCCTAGCCAGAGGCCACACACCGGGACCATGTGGATTTCGGAGGAGGCAGGGAGCAGGTGTTGGTGAGCCAGCAAAGGCTGGGATGACACTGCTGTGGCAAAATGCCCGAGTAAACAGAATTCTCTCAGCTCACAGCTTCAGAGGGTTCTTTCCTTGCTTTAGCCCCATCCTATGGACCAATGAGGCAGAATATCTTGATGGGAGGAAACGGAGCGAAGTTTCTCACCTCCCAGCAGCTAGAAAGCAAGAAGAAGAGGTGAGGTCTAACTCTCAAGAAAGGACATGCTCCCTCCAGTTGGGTCCTACTTCCCTGTTTCCATTATCACCTAGTAAGTTAGGAATCCAAGGTTCAGGCCCACAGAGTATAGTCATTTTCCAAAAGTCCTACTTTCAACTTCACTTGGGCCCAAAGCGTCAATGTGCGAGTCTTTGGGTTGACATTTCAGATGCAAACTTTAACGTACTGCTAAGTGTGGTTTGAGCCTGGATAGACCAACCTCCTGGCGCTGAGGGGCCCTTATCCACAGAGGCGCCTCTGCATACACGCAGAAAACACTTGGAGACAGGAAAAGTTGCCTCCTGCTATCCCTATAGGTGGGTCCATGAACTATGGGGAACAATGAACTACGGGGAACAAGGCCACCCTCCTGACAATCAACCTCAGTGTCCCTCAGGAGAAACAGCCAGCGTCTGTCCCTCAGACTGGCAGGACAATTATCTGTGACACCAGGCTACCCAATGAGAACTGGAGTGAGGATCCTGGAGGGGTCAAGAGAGCCCAAGCCGACAGGCTCCTACACCTCTGATGAGGTTGGCTTCAAAGTGTCCTGAATGTGCCTTGGCAGCAGCTGCTCCCGACGACCAGCAGAGGGCAGCAAAGTACAGTGAATGCGCCATAGCCAATCAGCTATAGCCAGGAGGTCATTGAGGGGTACTGCCCAGTGGGGCATGCCAGTATTTCAGAGACATAGAGGCCCACCTTATTAGAGCTGGACCACATACGCCTCTTTTTTTTTTTTTTTTCGAGGTAGGGTTTCACTCTCGCCCAGGCTGACCTGGAATTCACTATGAAGTCTCAGGGTAGCCTTGAACTCACAAACTCACAGTGATCCTCCTACCTCAGCCTCCCAAGTGCTGGGATTAAAGGTGTGTGCCATCACGCCTGGCTCCACATACACCTCTTGATACCACATGTACCTCAATTCATTTAGCTGCATTGGCTGAGCTCGTACCACGTGCCAGATGCTGCTATGGAAGCTCTTCGAATAGGGAAAAAACACAAAGACCCTCTGCACCCCCACAGAGCTGGCCAGACCAGGGACCCACAGACTGCAAAGAGCAAATAAGGAAGCATTTTAGGCATTTGAGCTTTATAATCACTCAGTTTTGCCTTCATGGCAGAAAGCAGCTTGAGACAGGATGTAAACAAACATGTGTGGATGGGTTCCAGGGGCGTGTTCTCTCAAGATGCTAAAACTGGGCTGGAGAGATGGCTTAATGGTTAAGGAGCTTGATAGCAAAAGCCAAAGGACCCAGGTTCAATTCCCCAGTACCCACGTAAAGCCGGATGCACAAAGTCGCATATGTGTCTGCAGTTTGTAGTGGCTAGAGGCCCTGGCACACACATTCTCTATCTGTCTCTTTATCTCTCTGTGTCTCAAATAAATAAAATATTTTCAAAAAGATGCTGAAACTGAAATTTCATCTAGTTTTCAGTCATCATAAACCGTCATCCTTTAAAATATATGTTTATTGGGTGGGAGAGAGGGCTCAGGGGTTAAAGGTGCTTGCTTGCAAAGCTTGATGGCCTGGGTTCAGTTCCCAAGTACCCATGTTAAAAGTCAGATGCACAAAATGGCACATGTGATTGGAGTTTGTTTACAGTGGCAGGAGGCCCTGGAGTAACCATACTCACTCTCTCTCTAAAATAAATGAAATATTATATAATTTCATTAATTTTTTTTTTTTTTTTTTTTTTGGTTTTTGGAGGTAGGGTCTTATTCTAGCTCAGGCTGACCTGGAATTCGCTATGTAGTCTCAGGGTGGCCTCAAACTCATGGTGATCCTCCTACCTCTGCCTCCCCAGTGCTGGGTTTAAAGGCTGTGCACCACTACGCCGAGTTTAAAAATATTTTTTATTTATTTGCAATGGGGGGGGAGGGAAGAGAGAATGGGCATGCATGCCAGGGCCTCGAGCTACAGGAATCAAACTCCAGATGCATGTGCTACTCAGGCTTTACTTGGGTCCTGGGGAATTAAACTTGGGTTGTTAGGTTTTGCAGGCAAGTGCCTTAACCACTGAGCCATCTCTCCAGACCAGTTTTATATATTTTTAAATATTTATTTGCACAAATATGGGTACACCAGGGCCCTCTTGCTGCTGTGAATGAATGCCAAATGCTTTGGATACTTTTCTGCATCAGGCGTACGTGGGTGGCATGGGAATTGAACTTGGGCAGCAGGCTTTACAAGCATCTTGAACCACTGAGCCATCTTTCCAGCCCCCATCATCCTGTTTTGGTTTTCTACCATTAAAACAGAGGCAACTGGGCTGGAGAGATGGCTGAGTGGTTAAGGCGCTTGCTTGCGAAGCCTACGACCTGTGTTTGACCCTCCAGATCCCACATAAGCCAGACGCACAGGGTGATGCAATTGCACAAAGTGATACAAGCTCACAAGGTCACATGTGTACATGTGTCTGGAGTCCGATTACAGTGTGTGGAGGCCCTGGCATGCCCATTCTCTCCCTGTTCTCTCTTCTCTCTATCTGTACCTTTTTCTTTTCTTTTCTTTTTCTCTCTTCTTTCTTTCTTTCTTTCTTTCTTCCTTTCTTTTGAGTTGGGGTCTCACTCTAGCTCAGAGCTGACCTGGAATTCACTATGTAGTCTCAGGGTGGCCTCCAATTCACGGCGATCCTCCTACTTCCGCCTCCACGCCTGGCTCTCTATCTCTAATAAACAAATAAAAAATTCAGACCAGGTATCGTGGCACACACCTTTAATCCCAGATCTCAGGAGGCGTAGGTAGGAGGATCGCTGTGAATTCGAGGCCACCCTGAGACTGCATAGTGAATTCCAGGTCAGTGTGGGCTAGAGGAAGATCCTACCTTGGAAAACCAAAACAAACAAACACATTAAAAAAATTCAAAAATTAGGGCTGGTGTGGTGGTTTGATTCAGGTGTCCTCCATAAACTTAGGGTTCTGAATGCTAGGTCTGTAGCTGATGGCAATTTGGGAATTAAAGCACCCTGGAGGCAGTGTATTGTTGGGGGCCACCTTGTGCATCTGACTTATGTGGATCCTGGGGAATTGAACATGGGTCCTTTGGCTTTGCAGGCAAGTGCCTTAACCTGCTAAGCCATCTCTCCAGCCCTACACCTAATCTTTTTTGTTGTTGTTGTTGTTGCTTTTTCCCCAGGTAGAGTCTCACTCTAGCTCAGGCTGACCTGGAATTCACTATGTAGTCTCAGGGTGGCCTTGAACTCACAGCGATCCTCCTACCCCCTGCCTCCTGAGTGCTGGGATTAAAGGAGTGCGCCACCACACCCAGCACCTACACCTAATCTTTTGAGGCAAGTTCTTTAACTGAGCCCATAGCTCACTGTTTTGGTTGGACAAGCCAGCCAGACAACGTTTCTGCCTTCCCAGCGCTGGAGTCATAGGCACGGACACACCTCTGTGCTTTTATGTGGATGCCAGGGACCCGAACCGAATCCTCATGCTCGGGCGGCAAGGGTTTTGTCCCCAGCCCCACGGTGGAATGTTTTCACACATGTGTACATTGCATGTGTAAAGCTCAGCATCTATTTCCTCATTTCTTTATAGTAAAAATGTTCAAAATCCTTTCTTCTAGAGATCCCCCACCCCACCCCGCTGACCTGGAATTCACTATGTAGTCTCAGGCTGGCCTCAGACTCACAGCACAGCGATCCTCCTACCTCGGCCTCCTAAGTGCTGCCCAGCTTAGAGTTTTAAAAAATATCTTTATTTACTTGCAAGCAGAGAGAGACAGAGAGAAGAGAGACAGACAGAGAGAATGGGCGTGCCAGGGCCTCCAGCTACTGCAAATGAACTCCAGACTGCACGTGCCATTTCATGCATCTGGCTTTATGTGGGTCCTGGAGAACTGAACCCTGGTCGTCAGGCTTTGCTGGCAAGCACCTTAACCGCTGAGCCATCTCTCTAGCCTTCTTCTAGAGTTTTGAAATGTACGCTCTTATCTTCTCTCCTTACCCTGCTGTGCAGAACTTCCTGTTCCTAACTAACTCAGAACCCATCATTGAGCCTTCCCCATCACCCTTCCCGGGATGATTCCTGAACTCTGGGAGCCACCGTTCTCTCCCAGCTTCTAGGAGATCAGCTTTGTGTTTCTCAGCTTCCATTCATGACTGAGGCCGTGTGGTACTTGCCTTTTGGAGTCTGGCTTATTTCGTTTAACAAAATTTCCAGCTTAATCCATGTTGTTGTAAGTGATAGGACTTCATTTTTCCCCTTCTAGGTAAGCAAATACCTTAATTTTTTTTTTAAGTTTATTTATTTGAGAGTGACAGAGAAAGAGGCAGATAGAGGGAGGTAGAGAGAATGGGCGCACTAGGGCCTCCAGCCACTGTAAACAAACTCCAGATGCGTGCGCCCCCTTGTACATCTGGCTAACGTGGGTTCTGGAGAATCGAGCCTCGAACCGGAGTCCTTAGGCTTCACAGGCAAGCGCTTAACCGCTAAGCCATCTCTCCAGCCCATTTTTTTTATACTTGCTCCCCAACACTTTAAGTCATCTCTAGATTACTTATGATGCTAGTTGTAATACAAATGCTGCATAATTAGTTGCTTTGCTTTGGGAATAGAGAGAAGGGAAAAGTGCAGATGCAACCATCATAGGCCTGACTCTACAGCATATTCAACAGGTGAATACATACATATATATGTGTATATATATATATATATATATATGCATATATTTATATATTCTATATATAGCACTAATTTACAAGGAGAGGGGGAGAGAGAGAGAGAGAATAGACACACCAGGGCAACTTGCCACTGCAAATGAACTCCAGATACATATGCCATTCTGTACATCTGACTTTATACTGGTACTGTATAAAGGGAATCAAACCTAGGCTGTCGGCCTTGCAAGGAAGTGCCTTTAACTGCTGAGCCATCTCTTCAGGCTAACAGGTGATATTTTTTCCCAATATTTTTCATCCATGGTTGGTTGAATCCTTGAATGAGAACCTAAGAATATAGATTCAGGGGATCAGCTGTATATTCTCCCAGACATTTTTCATTTTTATTCATGTATTTATTTATATTTTTCTCCATTTTTAATTTCATTTTATTTTTTATGAGAGAGAGAGAGAATGGGTGCACCAGGGTCTCCAGCCACTATAAAAGAACTCCAGGGCTGGAGAGATGGCTTAGCAGGTAAGGCGTTTGCCTGCAAAGCCAAAGGATCCTGGTTCCATTCTCCAGGACCCATGAAAGCCAGTTGCACAAGGTAGCACGTGCATCTGGAGTTCATTTGCAGTGGCTGGAGGCCCTGGTGTGCCCATTCTCTCCCTCTCTCTGCCTCTTTCGATCTCTCTCTCTTTCTCTGCCTCTTTCTCTCTCTCAAATAAATAAATAAAATAAATAAATAAAATAAATAAATAAAATAAATAAAATAAATAAATAAAATATATTTTAAAATAAAATAAAAGAACTCCAGATGTATGTGCTACCTTGTGCATCTGACTTACATGGGTCCTGGGGAATCAAACCTGCATCCTTTGGTTTTGCCGGCAAGTGCCTTAACCACTAAACCATCTCTCCATCTCCAGACCTTTTACATTTTTAAATGTCACATTCATATTATGCACCTCAAGAAAATGTTTTTTTAAAATATTTATCTGTTTGCAAGGAGAGACAGACAAGAGAAAGAGAGAGAGAGAGAATGGGTGCACCAAGGCTTCTAGCCACTGCAAATGAACTCCAGATGCATGCACCACTTTGTGCATCTGGCTTCACGTGGGCACTGGGGAATTGAACCTGGGCCATCAGGCTTTGCAAGCAAGTGCCTTTAACCTTTGGCTCATCTCTCCAGGGTGAGCATGTTTAGTATCGCTTACTGTGTGTCATAAATGGCTTGTGCAACTTGCTTTCTGCCCCTGCCCTGTGTTTGGAGACCTAGCCACGCCCATGCGGTCAAGCTAGTTGAGGCTCTGAATGTAGGTATTTCTTTTTTTTTTTTTTGTTTATTTATTTATTTGACAGCGACAGAGAGAAGGAGGCAGAGAGAGAGAGAGAGAGAATGGTCACGCCAGAGCTTCCAGCCTCTCCTCTGTAAACGAACTCCAGATGCGAGCGCCCCCTTGTGCATCTGGCTAACGTGGGTCCTGGGGAGTCAAGCCTCGAACCGGGGTCCTTAGGCTTCACAGGCAAGCACTTAACCGCTAAGCCATCTCTCCAGCCCTGAATGTAGGTATTTCACAGCTGATGTACGCTGTGCTTTCCCACTCCATCCACAGAAGAATTAGGCTCTTTCTGCTCTAAGACTACTGGGAGGCATGGCCAAGCCTTTCCTGGGGTTCTGCCTGGAGCAGCCACTGCTGCGTCCTTGGGCAGGAGGATGAGGGACACCGGTAGGGGGGTTCAGATCTCAGAAGTGGCCCTAGCAGTTCTTCGCTGGATCAGCCTGCTGGCAGAGGTAAAGGGCGTCTCATTTCCGGTCCTCAGCCCGACGTTGGCTCGGCAGGCAGCGTGATCACATTTGGATTCCTCAGAATATGTGCGGTCCACACAATTAACCCAAGGGCTGTTGCCGTGGTAATGTCTCCCAGGTCCCCTTTGTAGTGATATGATGTTGCAGTCAGCTTCACGTCGCTGGCAGAAAACACCCAACCAAGAGCAGCTTGTGGGAGGAAAGGGTTTATTTTGGCTTACAGACTCGAGGGGCAAGCTCCATGATTGATGGCAGGAGCAGAGGGTGGACATCACCTCCTGGCCAACATCAGATGGACAACTGCAGCAGGAGAGTGTGCCAAACACTGGCAAGGGGAAGCTGGCTATAAGACCCACAAGCCCGCCCCCCCCCCCCCAACAATACACTGCCTCCAGAAGGCTCCAATTCCCAAATCGCCACCAGTCGGTAACCTAGCATTCAGAACACGCAAGTTTATGGGGGACCCCTGAATCAAACAACCACGTGTGGCGAGATGGAGACACCAAGCCCCTGCATATAGAGGGGTCTGTGCCGTGGCCCAGGTATCACTGGAGGTTGCCTTAGGCACCTGGGGGCCTGGCCACGCCCGCATGTGCGGGTCATGCTTACAGGAGTGATGCTGTTTGAGAACTAGCTGTCTAAATTGGCTTCCTACCCAGAAGAGAGCCAGCTCCTCCCAGGCTCTGCCAGTCCACTCCTGCTGGATCTGATCCGTGAGACATGGCCCTGGAATCCTGCTGGGCACCCGGGACTCAGGAGTCGTGCCAACATGGTTCCTGTCCTCAAGGGGTTCACAGTCAGGTGGGAAACGCAGACATATCACTGGTCTTTAAAAGTAACTTATGTGAGTTGGGTGGATGGCTCAGCGGCTAGAGGTGCTTGCTTACAAAGTCCTCTGGCCCAGGTTTGATTCCCCAGTACCCTCATAAAGCCATATGAACAAAGTGATGTATGCATCTGAAGTTTGCAGCTACAAGAGGCCCTGCCATGCCCATCCTCCCCCTCCCCTTGTTCTCTTTCCCTTTCTGCTCCCAAATGAATGAATGAATGAAGATTAAAAGTGAGCTATGGGCCAGGCATGGTGGTGCACACCTTTAATCCCAGCATTCAGGAGGCAGAGGTGGAGGATCCCTGTGAGTTCGAGGCCAGCACGGGACTACAGAGTGAGTTTCAGGTCAGCCTGGGCTAGGGTGAGACCCTACCTTGGAAAAAAGGGAGATGGCTTAGTGGTTAAAAGAGTTCTCTTGCAAAGCCTGCCAGCCCAGGTTCAATTTCCCAGTGTCCACATAAAGCCAGATGCACAAAGTCTGGAGCTCATTTCTAGTGGCAAAGGGCCCTGGTGTGCCTGCTTTTTTTTTTACTCTCTCTCAGATAAATAAATAAATAAAAATATTTAAAAGTAAATGAGTGATTTATGTGTTCAAATAGACAGTGTACAGCTGGTTAAAAACTCAAAGCTCATGCTGGGCGTGGTGGCTGGCACATGCCTTTAATCCCAGCACTTGGGAGGCAGAGGTAAGAGGATGGCTGTGAGTTCGAGGCCACCCTGAGACTACAGAGTGAATTCCAGGTCAGCCTGGGCCAGACTGAGACCCTACCTCGAAAAACCAAATACAAACAAACTCATAGCTCAGGGCAGTAGCCCCCCTCCCCCCACCTTTCACCCCGTGTTCCCTACGGTCACTAGCCGTGTTTGCGCATCCTGGTGACAACCTGTGTATTAGAAAGCTAATCTAAGGAAACAAAGCAGACCGGAGCCAAAGCGTCACTCCCGTTTCTTGCTGACCTGCAGCTCGGGGAGATAATTAACCCTCAGAACGTGTACCTCTGCAGCCGCCCGCTTGTCCTCAGCAACAGCAAACTGATACTGATCGCAGGAACTTGTCGGTACCACGGGGCTGGCCGCCCCGCGCAGCGCTTTCCTTATATGCACTGACCCACTTGTCACAACTCAAGGGGACAGCTTTCTGCGTGTCCCACGTTGCAGGTGAGAAAGCCCCGCTGTGACAGGGCAGCCCTGTTGCTGTTAGGATCCCCGAAATGCACGCGATGGTTTCCAGGCAGCGATCGTCTTGTTTCTCTGTGTTTAGACACCGGATCCTCGTAGTTATGATAAGCGCTTGGAAGGGAATCACCGGGTGAAAGGGCGTATATATAGCTTTTATGTAGCTGGCCAGATCGCCTTCCGGAGAGGTCATACCCACTCACAGTCCCGCGGATAATGTAAGGCGGCACCCTGCCCTGCTGCTCGTGGCCTTTACCCATCCTTTTCCGTCTTCGCCAACATGATGGGACCAAGCCAGCCTCTCTGTGGTTTTCCTTGGCGTGTGACAGCAGCTTGAGTGTCTTTTCGTACACATCTGGAATGCAGCTCAGCCGGAACTGTACAGATGGGAGGTGTGCAGGTTGCACTGGCGTTTCTATCTGGAAGGGGGTCCAGGGTTGCTGCAAGACCCTTGGTATGTGTGGGGTGGTTGCAGGGGGGGGGTTTACAGCAGGTAGAGGATCCCTAAACTCTTTCCTTCCAGCAGCATCACGTGCTCTGGAGTCCTTACTGCCTCAGCCCCACCACCCCACCAGGCTGTTTCTCTGTGTTCCTTCACAGCCTGAGCAGTTCCAGGCAGAGAGGGGGTGTCACCGGCCCCACAGCGGGCGGGGCGGGCATCTTGCGGTGGGAGCCCTTCCCTCCAGAGCCTCCAATAAGGTAGCCCAGGTCGCCTCTTCACAACCCTCCTCCATCCCTCCCACCCAGCAGGCCACCAGCCGGGAGCGTACATCCTCATTAACACGGTTCAATGACCAGCGCTGGTAATTGATCTCCCTGTGGCCCAGTGTGGACAGCGGCTAATGGGGATGAATGGGGCAGGAGGTGCTACGGGGATGATCACTCTCAGGCCCTCCCGGAGGCAGGCAGGAGATGGAGACGTGGAGTAGGTTCAGAGAATCCACCGTCTATAGCTGCCTCTGCTCGACCTGCCCCCACCCGGGGCCCTGGTGATCAGAGACAGCGTTGGCAGTGGGACTCGAGTCCCAAGAAGGCACTGGGGAGGCTGCTGAGCACTTGGGGACCCAAGGTTAGGCAGCCAGCGTCTCAGTTCGTCATGGTTGGGGGGGACACCCTCTAAATCTGGATACGGGCAAACCTTGGGTCAAGGAGCTGTGACAAGATTCTCCTGTTCAGTCAGTCAACACACATTCATGTATTTATTAAATGCTTACTGTGCTAGGCTCTGGGTGGACATGAGGAGGCCAAGGTAGACAAGACCTTCTCTTACGGCAGGAGGAAGATAGATAGTGATAAATACTCAAAGACGTGAGCGGGGCTATGTGACAGGGAGGGCGACTGACTGCTGATGCTATTCAAGAAGGGACCCAGGGCTGGAGAGATGTCTTAGTGGTTAAGGCGTTTGCCTGCAAAACCAAAGGATCCCGGGTTCGATTCTCCAGGACCCACGTAAGCCAGATGCACAAGGGGGGCATCGTTTTGCAGTGGCTGGAGGCCCTGGCGTGCCCATTTTCTCTCTCTCTCTGTCTCTCTCTACCCCTTTCTCTCTCAAATAAATAAATAAAATATATTTAAAAAAAAAGGGACCCAGGGGCTGGAGAGATGGCTGAGCGGTTAAGGTGCTTGCCTGTGAAGCCTAAGGACCCATGTTCGACTCTCCAAATCCCACATAAGCCAGATGCACAGAGGTGAGGCAAGTGCAAGGTGGTACATGCCCATTAGGTGGCACAAGCGTCTGGAGTCCTGATAGCAGTGGCTGAGGCCCTGGTGTGCTGCCACTTCTCTCTCTCTCTCTCTCTCAAAGTTAAAAAAAAAGGGCACCTGGGAGGTGTCTCCTAGGAGACCGCATTCATGCTGAGGCTGTTGTAGTCACCTTCTAGTTGCTGGGACAAAGCACTGACTCAAAGCAGCAGCTCATGGGAGGAAAGATTTTGTTTGTTTGTTTGTTTTCTTTTTTGAGATAGGGTCTTGCTGTAGCCCAGGCTGACTGGAATTCACTATGTAGTCTTAGGGTGGCCTTGAACTCATGGTGATCCTCCTACCTCTGCCTCCCAAGTGCTGGGATTAAAGGCGTGTGCCACCACAACCCAGCTTTTTATTTTTATTCTTTTTTTTTTTTTTTTTTTTCTTGGTGGGAGGAGAGTTTTTATTTTGGCAGGAGGAAGCATGGTGTGAGCAGAGGCCGAACATCACCTCTGCCATAGCAGGTGGAAACCAGCAGCAGGAGAGTGGGCAAAGGGGAGCTGGCTATAACACCCCTAAGCCTGCCCCCCAACAACACACCTCCTCCAGCTAGGCTCCACCTTCCAAGTTGCCAACAGTTGGGAACCAAGCATTCGGCTCACCTGAGTTTATGGAGGACGTCTGCTTCACACCACCACAGACTTGAATGGCGAGAAAGACGATATCCCAGTCAAAGGGGACAACAGCCGATTCATTACCTGAGATAGCAATGAGTTTGGTGCGTTTGAGGAAAAGGAAGGTGTACTGTGGTGGAAATGTGGCTTCATGAAGAAGACAAACTGAGAAACTGGATGACAGAAAGCAAGGAGATTCATGGCCAAGATCACAGGCCTACATGCTAGGTCTGGCAGGGGTGGGGGGGGCCTCTATGATCGTCAGTATCCTTCTCTTGATGTGACGTTGACCAATCGCAAAGGCGGAGTAAGGTCTTGCCTGGGTTAACTGGGACTGATGACTCCTGGGAAGCCAGCTTTGGGAGATGGCCAGGGTGCCTGTATTGGGCAAGAGGAGGCTCCCAGAGGGGATTCAGAGTCAGCCTTAGGGATACAAAAGACTCCTCTTTGGTCCCCCAAGGAAAGCCACGCAGTCCCTCTGCATGCATAACACACTGGCCTGCTTTGCCCATCTCCTGGCTGACTTGTGAGTGCAGCTTGGGTTGTCCTTCTAGCAGCTAGAAACCCTACTAATGCGCATTAAAGAGACATGATAAGGCTTACTGCTGAAGCAGGAGGCAGCCAGCCTGGCAGGCAAGCAGGAGCATTCTAGAATTCTTTCAGGGTTTCAGACATAAAACCCACGTATGTTTTTTTTTTTTTTTTTTATGGGCAATTTAAGCAATTTTCAGGGGTAATGCTGACTGTTCTCTTGATTTTTGCCATATGTGCTGATTTCGTGATTGCATACCCAAGTTAGATGTTAGTGCTATGGGTCCTGCGGGGCTGTGGTGTACAAGACCCTGTGGGCAAGTGTTCAAAAACCAGGGGAGGGTATCATATGAAAAGACCAGAGAAGACTAGTCCCCGCCTCTGAAGGTATGCTGACATTCCTACGGCCTTGATTAGACTGTCCACTTGACCACAGTGCACCTCCTCATTGATGTCTGGGCCATTTCTTTGCCTTTATTTTAATTTTCTTTTAAAATCATTCTCTCTCTCTCTCTCTCTCTCTCTCTCTCTCTCTGTGTGTGTGTGTGTGTGTGAGAAAGAGAGAGAGAGGACACACCAAGGCCTCCTCCTGCTGCAAGTAATTCCAGACACATGCACTACTTTGTGCATTTGGCTTTACATGGGTACTGGGGGATTGAACCGAGGCCATCAGACTTTGCAAGCTAGCACCTTTAACCACTGACTAATCTCTGTAGCCTGTTTTTTTTTTTTTTTTTTTTTTTTGAGGTAGGGTTTCACTCCAGCCCAGGCTGACCTGGAATTCACTATGTAGTCTCAGGGTGCCCTCACAAACTCACAGTGATCCTCCTATCTCAGCCTCCCAAGTGCTGTGATTAAAGGTGTGTGTCACCATATCCAGCTTCTAGCCTGATTTTTAAAAAATATTTTATTTATATATGAGTGTGTGTATGTGTGTGTGTGTGTGTGTGTGTGTGAGAGAGAGAGAGAGAGAGAGAGAGAGAGAGAATGGGCACACCAGGCCCTCTAGCCACTGAAAATGAACTCCAGATGCATGATGCACAACCTTGTTTATCTGGATTTATGTGGGTACTGGGAAATCAAATCTGGATCCTTTGGCTTTGCATGCAAGTCCTTCAACCACTAAGCAATCTCTCTAGCCTGTTTTTTTTTTTTTTTTTAATTGCAGAGCAAGAAAGAGAGAAGGAGGGAGAGAGAATTGGTACATCAGGGCCTCAGCCACTGTAATTGAACTCCAGACACTTGTACTACCTAGTGGGCATGTGCTACCTTGTGCTTGCCTCACCTTTGCGCATGTGGCTATGTGGAGTCTGGAAGGAACATGGGTCCTTAGCTTTGCAAGCAAGTGCCTTGGCCCTGTTTTTATTTTTTATTTTTATTTTTTTAAAGACAGGGTCTCACTCTAGTCCTGGGCTGTCAGGCTTTGCATAAAAGTGCCTTTATCTGCTGAGTCAGCTCTCCAAAAAAGCCCTGCCTTTTGTTTTTAAATTGAGATAAGATTTCATGATGTAACGCGGGATGGCCTGGAATTTATGATCCTCCTGCCTCAGCCTAGAAGTACTGGGACTACAGGTGCGTGCCACCATGCTCAGCCTTAGTTACATTCTTGAAGGTCCTGGTGTCAGCCAGCTTCCTTTCGCTGTGCCAAAGTACTTGAAAGTATCAGCTTGGAGGAGGAAAGCTTCATTCCGGCTCATGGTCTCAGAGGTCTCAGTCCATGGCCAACTGGCTCCATTGTTTTGGTTCAGAGGTGCTGCAGAACATTTGGATGGCAGGAGCACGTGATGAGGGAGATGGCTTGTGTTATGCCAGCCAGGAAGCAGACAGGGACAGGAGCGGCCCAGACAGAGACAGCTCAGAGGTTAAAGGCACTGGCTTGCAAAGCCTGATGACCCAGGTTTGATTCCCCAATACCCACATGAAGCCAAATGCACAAAAATGATGCATGAATCTGGGGTCTATTTGCAGTGGCAGGAGGCTCTGGAACACCCATTCTCCCTCCCTTCCCCCCTATTTTCTCTCCCTAAACAAATAAATATAAAAATAATTTGTATTTTAAAAAAGAAGTGGTTCTTAGCCAGGTGTGGTGGCGCACGCCTTTAATCCCAGCAATTGGGAGGCAGAGGTAGGAGGATCGCCATGAGTTCGAGGCCACCCTGAGACTACATATGCTGAATTCCAGGTCAGCCTGAGTTAGAGTGAGACCCTACCTCGAAAAACCAAAGAAAAAAAAATAGTGGTTCTAGCCTGGAGTGGGGGCTAATCCCAGCATTTGTGGGATTAAGGTAGGAGGATCACTGTGAGTTTGAGGCCAGCCTGGAGCTACAGAGTGAGTTCCAGGTCAGCCTGGGCTACGGTCCCTTCTCCAGTAAGCTCTATCCTCCAGTGGATGAATCCACCAGTGAGGTTAGAACTTCATTACTCAATTACCTCTCAGCAGTACCACTAGCTAGGGGCATATTTCAGAAAAACTTTAAAACATATTTTATTTATTTATTTGAGAGAGAGGAAGAGGCAGAGAGATAGAGAAAGAGAGAGGGAGAGAATGGAAGTGCCAGGGCTTCCAGCCATTGCAAACCAACTCCAGATACATGCGCCCCCTTGTGCATCTGGCTTATGTAGGTCCTGGAGAATTGAACCCTGATCCTTTGGCTTTGCAGGCAAACGCCTTAACTGCTAAGCCATCTCTCCAGTCCTAGGGGCACATTTTATATTTAAACCAAATGTCCTGCTTAAATGTCTCTTTTCTCATGGTCTCTGATCCTCCATGCTCCTTTATTTTTTAAAAAATTTTTATTTTATTTATTTATTTGAGAGCAACAGACAAAGAGAGAAAGAGGCAGAGAGAGAGAGAGAGAGAGAGAGAGAGAGAATGGGCACACCAGGCCTCCAGTCACTACAAATGAATTCCAGATGCGTGCACCCCCTTGTGCATCTGACTTATGTGGGTAATGGGGAATCGAGCCTTGAACCAGGGTCCTTAGGCTTCACAGGCAAGTGCTTAACTACTAAGCCATCTTTCCAGCCAGCTCCTTTCTTTTTAAATAAATGTCATTTATTTATTTGTGTGTATGCCTTGGTCCTGAGTCTTTTGTCACTGCAAATGAATGCCCATCTAGTTTTACATGGGTGGCTGGGGACTTGAGCCCAGGCTTGCAGGCTTTGTATGCAAGTGCCTTTAACTGCTGAGCCATCTCCCCAGCTTCTAATTGCTCTTTAAAAAAAAAATTTTTTTTTTAGAGAAAGCAAGAGAAAGAGATAGAGAGAGAGAGAGAGAGAGAGAGAGCGCAAGCGTGCCAGGGCCTAAACCACTGCAGTGTAACTCCAGACGCCTGCGCCACCCAGTGGGCATGTGCAACCTTGCTCGTGCCTCACCTTTGTGCATCTGGCTTACGTGGGATCTGGAGAGTAGAACATGGGTCCTTAGGCTTCTCAGGCAAGCGCCTTAACCACTAAGCCCTCTCTCCAGCCCTGCTCTTTTTCTTTTTTTTACACTGTGCATACCCTTGACTAGAGAGGGAACTATAGTACAGTTGGCCCTCTATATCTATGCATCTGTGTTCAACCAATCACGATCAAAAATGTTTAAAAGATGCATCTGTACTGAACACGTCCAGACTTTCGCCTGACATTATTCTCTAAACAATGCAGCGTAACAACTGTTTACACAGCACTTGTTAAGTATAACACGTAATCTGGAGATGATCTGCAGCATACAGGAGGATGTGTCCAGGCTCTATGCAAATACTAGGAGAGACAATAGCACCTGCAGAGTTTGATAACCATGGGCGCTGTGGTTTGAGTGTGAAATGGCCCCCACAGACCTGTGCTTGAATACTTGGTCCTCAGCTGGTGGTGCTGTTTTGGGAGAGTGTGGAGCCTTTGGGAAATCAAGCCTAGCTGATAGACATAGGCCACTAAAGTGTGGGTCTTTTTTCCTTTTGTTCTTCAGTCTTTCAAGGTAGGGTTTCACTCTAGCCCAGGCCGACCTGGAATTCACTATGTAGTCTCAGGGTGGCCTCGAACTCATGGCGATCCTCCTACCTCTGCCTCCTGAGTGCTGGGATTAAAGGCGTGTGCCACCACACCCAGGCTAGGGGTGAGTCTTGAAGATGCTAGATGCTTCTGGTTCCAGTGAGAAGTCTCTGCTTCCTGGCCAGCCATGACGAGAGGATCCCCCAGCATACATTCCAGCCACCCCTCAATCACCTGCTCCTGCAGCTTCGCCTCTCCATCACGAGGGACAGATGCTCCCTGAAACCATGTTCCAGAATAAATGCTTCCTTCCCTTTAATCCCAGCACTTGGGAGGTGGGGGCAGGAGAATCATGAATCCAAGGCCAGTTTTGACTACATAACGAGTCTGACATCAGTCTAGGCCACCTGAGACCCTGCCTCAGAAAACAAAAATAACAGTGACCCCCAAAATATCCTTTCAGAGGCTGAGAAGACGATTCAGTGGTCAAGGGTGCTTGCTTGCAAAGCCTGCAGCCCTGGGTTCAATTCCCTAGTGTCCACGTAAGTCAGATGCAAAAAGTGGCATAAGAATCTGCTGTTCAGGCTGGAGAGATGGCTTAGCTGTTAAGGCATTTGCCTGCAAAGCCAAAGGATCCTGGTTCGACTCTCCAGGACCCACATAAGCCAGATGCACAAAGGGGCGCATACATCTGGAGTTGGTTTGGAGTGGCTGGAGGCCCTGGCGTGCCCGTTCTCTCTCTCTCTCTGCCTCTCTCTCTCTCTCTCTCTCTCTCTTCCCCTCTTTCCATCTCTCAAATAAATAAATAAAACTTATTTAAAAAAAGAATCTACTGTTCATTTGTAGCAGCAAGAGAACCTGGTGCACATGCATGTATGCACAAACACATACATAAACATATCTTTAAAAACATTTAGTTATTTGAGAGAGAGGCAGACAGATAGATAGAATGGGCACACCAGGGCCTGTAGCCATTGCAAAAGAACTTCAGTCCTGAGACTATAGAGTGTATTCCAGGTCAGCCTGGGCCAGAGTGAGACCCTACATCAAAAAACAAAACAAAACAAAACAAAACAAAACAAAAAAAAGGGCTGGAGAAATGGCTTAGTGGTTAAGGCATTTGCCTGTGAAGCCAATGGACCCAGGTTCGATTCCCTAGGACCCATGTAAGCCAGATGCGCAAGGGGCACATACATCTGGAGTTTGTTTGCAGTGGCTAGAGGTCCTGGCGTGCCCAGTGTGTGTGTGTCTCTCTCCCTTTCTCTCTCTCTGTCTTTCTGTCTCTCTGATTGCAAATAAATAAATAAAATTAAAAAAATAAAGAACTTCAGATGCATGTGCCCCACTAGCTTATGTGGGTCCTGGGGAATCAAACTGGGATCCTTTGACTTTGCAGCCAAATGCCTTAACCACTAAGCCATCCCTCCAGCCCTGGAAATATATCTTACGAATTAAAAATCCTTTCTCCTTTAAGCAGTTTCTGTGAGGTAGGTTGTCACGGTGATGAGGAAAGGAATACAATAGAGGGCCTGGAACTGATCTCCTGCAAATACGCGGGGAGGACTATTATTTTGGATTCTAGACCTTAGTGGATTTTGATCTAGCAAAAGCATTTTTGGGGCTGGAGAGATGGCTCAGCCATTAAGGCGTTTGCGTGCAAAGCCTAAGGACCCTGGTTCAATTCCCCAATACCCACTTAAAGCCAGATGCATAAGGTGATGCATGTTTTGGAGTCTGTTTGCAGTGGCTAGAGACCCTGGCACACCCATTTATCTCTCTCTCTCTCTGTGTCTCTAAATAAATAAATAAATAAATAAAGTATCTAGAAAAAAGAAAAAGCATTTGATGAATTTCATCGTTATGATTTTAAATGAGAATTTCTTAGCAATTAGAAATAAAAGAATTAACTTGATAAAAGACATCACTAGACATGCAGGACAAAAATCTGGGGAAAGGCAACTATCAGGCACATAAAATAAGCTTTATTTCTTTATCGTTAAAAACTTTTTATTTATTTACTCGAGAAAGAGGCAGATACTGACAGAGAGAAGGAGAGAGACAATGGGTACACCAGGACCTCCTGCTATTGCAAGCAAACTCCAGATGCATGTGCCACTTTGTGCATCTGGCTTTACGTGGGTACTGGGGAATCAAACCTAGGCTTGTCAGGTTTGCAAGCAAGTGCCTTTAACTGCTGAGCCCAACTCCAGGCTTTATTTATTTATTTATTTTTGGTTTTTCGAGGTAGGGTCTTGCTCTGACCCAGGCTGACCTGGAATTCACTATGTTGTCTCAGGGTGGCCTTGAACTCACGGCAATCCTCCTACCTCTGCCTCCTGAGTGCTAGGATTAAAGGCGTGCGCCACCACACCCAGCCCATGCTTTATTTTTTATTTTTATTTTTTTTGGTTTTTCGAGGTAAGGTCTCACTCTAACCCACGCTGACCTGGAATTCACTATGGAGTCTCAGGGTGGCCTCGAACTCACAGTAATCCTACTACCTCTGCCCTCCTGAGTGCTGCCAAGCTTTATTTTTTCAAACATTTTTTTTATGTGTGTGTCTGTGCCACTTTCTTGGCCCTAAGGAAACCCCAAGAGAGGGGCACAATCTGGTACTTAGGAGTAACCAGTGCAGAGAAAGTCCCAGGCTTGGGGAGTGGAGATGAAGATTTGGGTCCTGATTGGCCACTAGCCCATTTTCATCTCTCAAAGGGGAGTACTATCATCCCTGTTTTAGTTATTGTCACTGAGCCAGGCACTATCCCCAGTATTGGGGAGATGCGGGAAGAGAGGGGGTTCTTGGACCTAATGGAAGGAAAGGGAGACCATTAATTGTCATTTTGGCAGATGAGGAAGTCTCAATGTCTTGGAGTCCAGCTTGGGCATTGTCTATACCTTGGTCAAAAAACCTTGGGCTAGGGCTGGAGAGATGGCTTAGTGGCTAAGTGCTTGCCTGTGAAGTCTAAGGACCCCAGTTCGAGGCTCAATTCCCTGGGACTCATGTTAGCCAGATGCACAAGGGGGCGCACGCTTCTGGAGTTCATTTGCAGTGGCTGGAGGCCCTGGCACGCCCATTCTCTCTCTCTATCTTCCTCTTTCTCTGTCTGTCACTCTCAAATAAATAAATAAAAACAAACAAACCAAAGAAAACCCTTGGGCTAGAAACTGACTTGGCTGCCTTAAGCAACATTCACTGGAAGAAAAGGGCAAAAGTTAAAGCAGCACTGGGGATTTCAGTCTGTTTCTTTTTTTAAATTTTTTTTTGTTTTTTCCAGGTAGGGTCTCACTCTAGCTCAGGCTGACCTGGAATTCACTATGTAGTCTCAGGCTGGCCTTGAACTCACAGTGATCCTTCTACCTCTGCCTCCCGAGTGCTGGGATTAAAGGCTTGAGACACCACGCCCAGCTTAAGTCTGTTTCTTTTTTTTTTTTTTTAATTTTTTTGTTCATTTTTATTTATTTATTTGAGAGTAACAGAGAGAGAAAGAGGCAGATAGAGAGAGAGCGAGAGAGAAAGAGAATGGGCACGCCAGGGCTTCCAGCCACTGTAAACGAACTCCAGACGCATGCGCCCCCTTGTGCATTTGGCTAACGCGTGTCCTGGAGAATCCAGCCTTGAACCGGCGTCCTTAGGCTTCACAGGCAAATGCTTAACAGCTAAGCCATCTCTCCAGCCCTTAAGTCTGTTTCTTATCTTACAGATCTATTATAAGTTTGTGGTAGTGTGAGTATGAAATGTCTCCCACAGCGTCATCTGTCTGTGATGAAGCCTCCTAACTTGGTCCCCAGTTGGTGGAGCCTTTGGGAGGTGGAGCCTTGCTGGAGGAGGTGTGTCGCTGGGGGGTGGGCCTTGGGAGTTTCTAATCCAGCTTGCTAGGTGTTCAGAGCTAGTTTGTTCCTCCTGCTACCTCCCGGCTGATGTGACACCCTGCTGCATGCTCTGCCGCGCTTTTCCTGCCTTTGCGAAACTTCCCCTTAAAACTGTAAGCCGGAGTAAATCTTTCCTTCCATCAGCTGCTCATGATTGGGTCATTTGTCCCAGCAGTGAGAAGGTAACTGCTTCAAAGTTGAACATGCTGTAAAGTGGGGAATGTACCAACTACCTCAACCCTATGGAGCACCACAGTTCAGCCTAGTATGCTATCCCCAGAAGTGTCAGCGGGCAAATCGTTAACACAAAGCCTATTTAAAATAAAGTGCTGAACATCACAAGTCATTTATTGAACGTTACACTGAAAGTGAAAAACAGTATGTTTGCACCGGATGTGCTGTCACACCGTTGTGAAGCTGAAAAAGAATTTAAAAAACGTTAAGTTAAGTTATTGACGCTGAGGACCATCTTCCTTGACAAGTAAAAGTCTCAGGCTGGAGAAATGGCTTAACACCTAAGTCGCTAGCCTACAAAGCCCAAGGACCCACGTTCGATTCCCTGGTACCCATGTAAACCAGACGTACAAGGTGGCACACGCGTCTGGAATTCTTTTGCAGTGCCTGGAGGCCCTGGCGACGTGATGAGAAATTCTGCTGAAGATTGGAAATTGTCGAGAGGGTCAGCCTGGCCTCCCTGTCCTGGGTCAGTACCCACGAAGGTGGAGAGGGGGGCTGCGTGACTGACAGCCTGCCAGGGTGGTCTGGGGTGGGGAAGAAGCCCTTTGTTGCTCCTCCCTGGATAAGGGAAGGATGCAGAGAAGATGAAATCTAGTCCCCTCACTGGGCGAGAGTGGAGAATTGGCATCAAGCAAGCTCATCACCTCAAGTCAGATGTGCACTGTGAACTCTGAGGCAGAAGCCGTGGAGAGCTCAGCGAGGAAATGGTCAGCCAGAACTTACCAAGAGACTGGTGCCCCGGGAAGGCTTTATTTCCACCCATTCTTGCTCTGACCCACCATCTGAACATGGAGGGGTTCCAGACACATTTAGGAATGTACACTAACTGAACAAAATGGCACGGTGTCCCACCAGGAATTTAGACTCAGGTGGCTCAGGCAAGCAAAACAAGGCTTTGTTGGTCACGGAGGCTTTTGGCAAGGGTTATGGGAATGTGTGTGTCGGGGGGGTGGAGAGGGGATATCTGCCTATACAGTCATGGGCCGGAGGCTTCCTGAAGAGGGCTGGGCTGGCCAAGATACACAGGCAGGGTGTAGCAGTTACCTTCTTGTGTTGCTGGGACAAAGTGGCAGACCAGAAGCAGCTTATAGAGAAAAGAGTTTATTTCACCCTACAGTTTCAAGAGGAAGTTTCATCCTGGCGGGACAAGCATGGCAGAGCAGATAGCAAGGTGCTGCGTCTTGTCACATCAGCTGAGAAGCAGCAGCAAGAGTGAGCTAACGCTGGTAAGTGAGCTGGTTATAAAATCCTAAGGCCTACTCCCCAAACACTTCCTCCAGCAAGGCTCCACGTCCCAAAGGCTCCATCAGATGGTATTGAGTATGAGGCTTAATCCCAAACACATGAGCCTATGGGGGACGTTCAAAAGGATTTTTTAAAAAAATTGTTCATTTATTATTTTATTATATAATTTATTAATTAACATAATATAATTTATTAATTAAGTTACTTAGAGAGAGAATGGGCAAACTAGGGCCTCTAGCCACCACCAAAGAACTCCAGACCACACACGCCACCATGTGCCTGTGGCTTACTTGGGCACGGGGGAATCAAACCTGGGTCCTTAGGCTTCACAGGCAAGTGCCTTAACCACCTAAGCAGTCTCTCCAGCCCCCTGGGGGACATTTTTATATCCAAGCGGACACACTGTGGGTAGGGAGGAGGGCATTGTCCGGTGATCATGGCTTTTGAGTGTGCCCTGCAGACCTTGGAAGGAGCAAGGGGCTGGGCGAACAGGTGCATAACGGTCCACTGCTGAGTCGGGGATGTGCGTGTCAGTGAAGACAGGGAGACTGACTGTGGTGTGAGGAGCAGCCCTTGGCTGGAGTGAAGGGGGTGGGGGAAGCGGGAGGGGGAGGAGTTGGAGGCCAGAAGGGGTGGGATGGGGAGGGAATGCAGGTCTCTGTGGAGGACACCCCAAGGTTACCTTGGCCTGTGGCTGGAGCGGCTGGCAGGGATGACAACAGTGAACCAGCAGCCTCTCCGAGTTTTATTATCATTCAAATGAGGATGTGGAGAGGTATTTCATTTGATTGGTAGAATAATAGGAGCCATTTATCTACGTTCTCTCAACCTTTCATATCTGTTTCACTATTTTATGGGATCGCATACATCATAGTAAAGGCAAAAATGTATTTTTTTTTCCCCTTGACTTGGGGCTGGTGGTGGTGGTGGGGGGGGGCGTGGAGCACGGAAGGAAGGAGGCGTTCATAGTGGCTGGCTGGAGCTGAAGGAAATGAAATCCAAAGAGACTATTACTGGTGACAGACAGGTACATGTGAAAGGGAATAAGAAAGTCCCCGGTGCGGTAAGGATGAGGAGTTCTAAATGGAAGCTCTAACAGCCTGTAGCTCTGGGTCCTGAGAGAGACAGAGGACCGGGAAGGTGGGGGGGGGGGCAGGTGAGGTGAGGGAGGGAGAGGGCCTGGGGCTTGTTGGGGAGGGGATGGTGGGAAGGGGAAGCCAGGAGGGTCCTCGAGAGAGACAGTGGCAAAGGGCTTTGGCACAGCTGCTGCTGGAATTCTGTGTCTTTCTTTGGTTTTGATAAATGACACGTGCCATACAAAGATCTAGTCTTCTTTTCAAAAAAACACTGTAGTGAGACTCCCCCCATGGTCACCTCCCCCCCACCATCCCAGCTTCTACCCCTTCCCAGCTGCAGATTCTCTTTCCTCCTGATTTTATATTCATGCAGATACTTTATAAGTGGCAGTAATGTTTTGTGGGTTATCCCCCCATTTTTTTTTTTTTTTTTATTTTTTGCTTTTGTTGAGGTAGGGTCTTGCTCTAGTCCAGGTTGACCTGGTATTCACTATGTAGTCTCAGGCTGGCCTCCTCCTATCTCTGCCTCCTGAGTGCTGGCTGCCCTCCCCTTTCCTTTTATTTTTTTAAGATTTATTTTTATTTATTTATTAGAGACAGAGAGAAGGAGAGAGAGAGAGAGAGAGAGAGAGAGAGAGAGAATGGGCATGCCAGGGTCTCTAGCCACTGCAAACAAACTCCATACGCATGCGCCACCATGTGCATCTGGTTTACATGGGACCTGGAGAATCGAACCTGGGTCCTCAGGCTTTGCAGGCATGCACCTTAGCCGCTAAGCCATCTCTCCTTAAGCCATCTCTCCAGCCCTGTCCCCCCCTTTCTTAAAGGTGTACTCTATCATTCAACCTTTTGGTTTTCCTCACTCATTATATTTTCAGGTTCTGTGTAGGTAAATGTGGGTCTTGGTGGCTCCTGGAACTGCCACATGGTGCTTCTGGGAATACCGTGTCCCCTCAATGAATTCAATGAATACTTGAGTTGCTTCCAGCTTTTCACAGCTACAAATTCAACTCAAGGCACATCTATGTCCTCTTTCCAGGTATAAGGACAAGGCTTTCTTTTCTTTTTTCTTTTTTTGGTTTTTCGAGGTAGGGTCTCACTCTAGCCCAGGCTGACCTGGAATTCACTATGGAGTCTCAGGGTGGCCTTGAACTCACGGCGATCCTCCTACCTCTGCCTCCCGAGTGCTGGGATTAAAGGCGTGCACCACCACGCCCGGCTTAGGACAAGGCTTTCTTGAGAGCAGGTGAGAAGGGAGCTTGCTGGCAATGTGTACACGCGTACACATACACGCATGCATGCACGCACACGCAGCTGCAGATGACACTGTCGATCGCTGTCCAAAGTTGATTCCACTTGGGTGGCTCCAGCCAGCTTCCCTACTTGGAAGCACTGTAAGAGGTCTTGCTCGCGGGTGTCTTGGGGCCACAGATGGCTGGCAGCAAAGACCTGGTTGGTCAGGGTGTCAGAGCAGAGCAGAGGACCTGGTCTGAGTAGCGGCCTTGAACTCTATGTATGACAGCATCAGGTAGGTGTCACGTGATTCTAGCGGGGCTGATAAAAAGCAAACGGGCATAACCTGGGTGTGGAGGTGGAGCCTAGCCTAGGTTAGACCGTGGGTAAGAGTCAGAGGCCCACTGTGTGGCCAGCAGAGGAGCCATCCAGCATGGCCTGTGGTAGGAAATAGGCAAAACCTATTCCTGCCAACACAAGGTAGGGGTATGAAGAGCTTGGGCATATAGGGGTCTCCAGGACCCTGGCTTCCTGATGGCAGCACAGAGACCAGGACGCTGAACCCTGAGGTCTTCAGGGTGTGGGACTGAGGGTCAATGCTTGGGTCTTGGCTAGTGGCCACTGGGATATATACCACAGGAGGAGGAGATGTGGGATGGTGGGAACTAGGCTTTGTTTCTGAGGAGACACGTAAAGTTTCCAGAACTCTCTGTGGAGTCAAGTTCAAAGACTTGTTGCGACTTCTCTTCCTCCTCATTGTGGTCATTGGTGTCTTCCTGTCCCTCCTCCTCCTTCTCTTCCTCTCCCTCCTTCTCTTCTTCCCTCCTCCTCTTTTTGTTTCTCAGCCTTATTGAAATGTAAATGTAATACAGATACAATACAATTCTGCCATTTATACACAACTAAACAGTTTTAGTATAGTCACAAATATGAACCACTGTGATCACGGTCAATTTAGATGATTTTCATCGCCTCTGCAAATGGCCCTTACAGCTGAGCTTGATGAGCATAGCATGCCTGTAATCCTAGCACTTGAAAGACGGGGACAGGAGGATCAGGAGTTCAAGGCCAGCCTTGGCTACAGTAGTAAGTTCGAAGCCAACCTGCTGCATGGGGTGGTCTGTGGGAGGCTCTTAGGTCATTGCAGGCATGTCCTCCAAGGGTCCTGCGAGAGCCTACAGGTCCTCTTTGCTCCCTGTTGGCCTCTGGCTCTGCCATGTTGTGCTGCCCCTGCCAGAGGTTCAGAGCAATGGGCCACCCGATCTTGAGCTGGAATTTCCAGAAGTCTGAGCTAAACAAATTGATTTCTTTATAAATTAATTACCTCATATATTTTATTGAATCAGATTAATACACTCCCCAATTGCTAATCTATTTTCTTTTTTAAAATATTTATTTGAGAGAGAGAGAGAGAGAGAATGGGTATACCAGGGCCCCCTGCCACTGTAAATGAACTCCTTATGCATGTGCCACTTTGTGCATCTGGCTTTACATGGGCACTAGGGAATTGAACCTGGGTCATTAGGTTTTGCAAGCAAGCACCTTCAACCACTGTGCCATCTCTCCAGCCACATCTACTTTTTAAAAATCCTTTTCTTTTTTTTAATGAAAAAGAGAGCAAGTGAGCTATAGAGAGTGAGAGAGAGAGAGATTTGGTGGTCCAGGGCCTCCAGCCATTGCAATTGAACTCCAGATGCGTGTGCTCCTTGTGCGCATGTGTGACCTTGTGTGCTTGCATCACTTTGTGCATCTGGCTTTGTGGGACCTGGAGAGTCGAACATGGGTCCTTAGGCTTCTCAGGCAAGCGCCTTAACTGCTAAGTCATCTCTTCAGTTCACATCTGACTTTAAAAAAAAAATATTTATTTGAGAGGGGAGGGAGAGAATGGGCACACCAGGGTCTCTAGCCATTGCAAATGAACTCCAGATGCATGTGCTACCTTGTGCAACCTGCTTTACAGGGGTACTAAGGAATCAAACAAGGGTCATTAAGCTTTGCAGGCAAGCCCCTTAACCACGGAGCCATCTCTCCAGCCCAGTTCACTACATTAAAAAATTTTAAACTTTTTTAATTTGAGAGACAGAAAGAGGGAGAGAGAGAGAGAGAACTAGCACACTAGGGCTCTAGCCACTGCAAACAAACTCCAGACGCATGTGCCACCTTGTGCATCTGGCTTACATGGGTCCTGGGCAATTGAACCTGGGTCCTTTGGCTTTGCAGGCAAATGCCTTAATTGCTAAGCCATCTCTCTAGCCTTAAAACCTTTTAATTTTATATTTATTATTTATTTATTACACAGAGAGAGGTTGGAGGGGGAGAGAATGGGCATGCCAGGGCCTCTTGCCACTGTAAACTAACTCTTATATGAGTTCTGGGGAGTCAAACCTGGGTCCTTAGGCTTTGCAGGCAAGCACCTTAACCACTAGGCAATCTCTCCAGCCCTCACTACATTTTTTTTTTTGAGGCAGGGTCTCTCTCTCTAGCTCAGGCTGACCTGGAATTCACTTTGTAGTCTCAGGGTGGCCTCGAACTCATGGCGAGCCTCCTACCTCTGCCTTTTGGGTGCTGGAATTAAAGGCGTGCACCACCATGCCCGGCTCTCACTACATTTTAAAATTGCTATAGGAGCTTAAAAACAAGGCCAACAATTCTGTCTGGGTGCCGAAGAGAGAAGAGCATCAAGGACAAGTGAAGCAGTGGGTCTCACTGGAGCTCTCTTGTGCTGTGGGAGTATGGGGGTCCCCTGTTCCCTAGAACAAATCTCAGGGTGGTACTGGGGGACCGTAAGTCCCTCAGGTATGGCTTCTCAAGGGCCCGGGTGCATTAGACTTGCCACTTGCTTTTGTGTGTGTACGTGTGGTGGCGGGAGGTTCTGGGGTTGAACCTCGAACATCACACACTCCAGACAAGAACCCCATCACTGAGCTGCGTCTTTTTCACTTTCTGTTTTGAGACAGGATCTTGCCAACTGGCACAGGCTGGCCTTGAACTCACTCTATAACCCAGGCAGGCCTTGAACTTACAATCCTCCCACTTCAGCTGCCAGAGTAGCTGAGATGCAGGCCTGTACCACCACGCTTGGCTCTGTATTGCTATTGTTTTGCTTTGAGACAGGGTCTCACTCTAGCTCAGGCTGACCTGGAACTCTGTATGTAGCACAGGGCAGTCTCAAAATCATGGCAGTCCAGCGGTCCTCCTACTGCAATATCCTGGGATTATAGGTTTGAGTCACCACACCTGGATACACTTATTATTCTTTTTTTTTAAATTATTTTTATTTTTGTTTTTTTTTTTGAGGCAGGGTCTCACTCTAGCTCAGGTTGACCTGGAATTCACTATGTAGTCTCAGGGTGGCCTTGAACTCACAGCAATCCTCCTACCTCTGCCTCCCAAGTGCTGGGATTCAAGGCTTGTGCCACCATGCCCGGCTTTGTTATTCTTTTTTTTTTTTAATTTATTTATTTGTGAGGACATAGGTAGATGGATAGAAAGATAGATAGGTAGATAGAAATGTGCACCAGGGTCTCCTGACACTACAAATGAATACCAGATGCGTGTGCCACTCTGTGCATATGCCTTTACCTGGGTATTGGGGAATGGAACCCAGGCCATCAGGCCTTGTAAACAAGCATCCTTAACTCCTGAGCCATCTCTCCAGACCCCACACTTGCTATTCGTAATAGCCTCTAGCATCACGTGAAAGGAATACTTGCAGTTTCTTTCAACTTTTGTGTGGGCCATTTCCTTCCTCCTCCTCCTTGAATGTCAGTGTCCAAGGGACTGAGTCTGTCTGCTCACCTGCTGCCTTCAGCCCCAGGGCTGAGTCCAGCACAGCTCAGACCCAAGTGATTGGGGATGTCCCTGCACCGGGAGTGGGGCTTCACCTTGGTACAAGAAGGGGCAGGTAATGGAGTATGACGGCCCCCATATGTAATCCCAGCACTTGGGGAGGCTGAGGCAAGAGCATCTCCAGAGGTTAAGGCCAGCCTGGACTATGTAGTGAGGCCCAGGTCAGGTCAGGATGAGCTACAGAAAGGGACACTCTTAAAAAACAACAACAACAACAAAAAAAAACCCTAAGGCTGGGCATGGTGGCGCATGCTTTTAATCCCTTTAATCCCAGCACTTGGGAGGCAGAGGTAGGAGGATCGCTGTGAGTTCAAGGCCACCCTGAGAGTACATAGTGAATTCCAAGTTAGCCTGGGCTAGAGCGAGACCCTACCGCGAAAAACAAACAAACAAAACCCAAACACAACCCCTTCTTCCCTGGACCCAAAACAAAAGCGCGGCAGGACCGGCTGGATTTCCGACTCAGCCGCCAGGAGGGGAGGCTGTGTCGCAGGCCCAGCCGAGCCGCTGCAGCCCCTCACTTGGCTGGGTCTCCTGATTCCCCGCAGGATTCCCGCAGCCCGCGTCCTCGGCTCTCCCCCGCCCACTCTGCACCGCTTCCTCTCGGCGCTGCTGCTGCTGCTGCTGCTGCTGCTGCTGCTGCTGCTGCTGCAATTTACCACTTAAGTCCGCAGAGCCAGCGGGCCGGAGCGTCCAAAAGACCCACTGCTTTGGCCCACCTCCCGCAGCAGCCGCCCCAGGGTCCTGCAGGACCCGCTGGCATTCAGCTGGCTCTGGAGCCTGGAGGTTTGGGATGTCCTAGAGAGGTGTCTGTACCCGGCTGATTCCAGGGACAGGCCATCTGGTCAGGGCATATCCCTCCAAGGGTGACCCTGAGTCCCACACACTGGTGGAGGCGGATCTGCCCCCCACCCCCCCAGATCCAGCAGCAAAGGGCGTCATGCAGACTGGTGGATTTGTATACTCCGCAACCCCCCCCCCCCAAACTCCCTACCCTCAGCCCCAAGGAGGGTGGATTCGTTTTCCTTTTTCTTGGAGGTAGGGTCTTACTCTAGCCCAGGCTGACCTGGAATTCACTATGTAGTCTCAGGATAGCCTCGAACTCATGGCCTCTGCCTCTCAAGTGCTAGGATTAAAGGCGTGCGCCAACACGCCGGGATGGGTGGGGGGACGGGACGACAGAGGATTTAGAGTAAAACCAGAGTTACATTTGAAACCAGGGGTGTTCCTAGCAATACCCGAAAAGCTGGCTGATACTGATGGCCTTCCACAAGGCAAACCAGGGTGACAGTCCCATTTAGAATAGGCTTGAGTCTCAACTGAGCCCCAGCCCTGCCTGCTTCCTCCCTCACCTAGTGACTTTGGGTTTGAGACCTTTGCTCTGCGTGTGGCACAGGTGGAGGTCTGGATGTCTGTTTTGTGCCATTCTGTGGGGCAAGAATTCTCTCTCTCTTTTTTCTCCCTCTGCAATTTGGATATTGCTTTATTGTAATGCCAAGCACAGTGTCTGGCATATAAAGGTGTGAATAAATACATATTCAACAAATAGCTGAATAATGGGGGCTAGAGAGGTGGTTCAGTGGTTAAAGGCGCTTGTTTACAAAGCCTGATGGCCCAGGTTTGATTCCCCAGTACCCACGTAAGGCCAGATGCACAAAGTGGCACATGGAGTTCATTTTCAGTGGCAAGAGGCCCTGGTGTATGTTTTCTCTCTCTGCTTAATATATGTATATTATCTCCAAATAGCTGAAAAGCCGGACATAGTCGCTCATGCTTTTAATCCCAGCACTTGGGAGGTAGAGGTAGGTAGATCACCGTGAGTTTGAGGCCACCCTGAGACTACATAGTGAATTCCAGGTCAGCCTGGATTAGAGCGAGACCCTACCTTGAAAAACAAAAATCAAAACAACAACAACAAAAACAAACAAATAAGCAAAAAAACCAAATAGCTGAATGAATGAACAGTAATGATTGCCCAGAGTTCTGAAGCTGTTGGGATTTTGTTGTTTGAAGAGGAGCTGGGATTGCAGCCTGCTACTTACTTTGTTATATAATCACAGGAGCAGTAAAAACCAGGTTGGGGATCACAGCTCACATCCCAAGATCAGAGTTTAAAAAGGGAGGGTGGACAGTGTTTGAAGAGTTGTCCCTGATGATTGTAGAGTCCATCCCCATGCCTGGGGCCATTCCTTCCTGGGCTGAGGAGCTTTCTGAAGCCACCTGTCACCCTCCAATGGTGGCTAAGTCCTGTGGGTTTCCCTAGCCATTCACCATATTCTAAAATAAGTTTAGAAGGAAGAAAAAGTATGAAATGACAGCTTATTTGCTCAAGCAAGATCCATTTATTAAGTACTGCACTTGTTTAAGAAAACACACACACATAACAGCTATTGACAAAATATAAGAAAATAAATTAAAGCAGCAACTCTTTAAAAGGACCCTGTCCAATAATTTGATTTTCCCCCTTTCTTCCCTTAAAGGCCAGAGCAACACAATCAATCTTGCTGTTCCATAGGCCGTCTTATTACAGATTTTTCTAACGTGAAATAAAATAAAAAAAGGAAAGAAAACACAGCCATCTGAGCCCCATTACCTCCCCTCATCATGTGTCCCATTGGGTTCTTCTGTGTCTTTTGCCCCAAGTTTCTTCCCATCAAAAGTCCAGCCCTCTGGCTGGAGAGATGGCTTAGCGGTTAAGCGCTTGCCTGTGAAGCCTAAGAACCTTGGTTGGAGGCTCAATTCCCCAGGACCCACGTTAGCCAGATGCACAAGGGGGCGCATGCGTCTGGAGTTCGTTTGCAGTGGCTGGAGGCCCTGGCGCGCTCATTCTCTCCCTCTCTCTGCCTCTTTCTGACTCTGTCTGTCACTCTCAAATAAATAAATAGATAAAAATATTAAAAAAAAAAGTCCAGCCCTCTTTCTGCCTTACTCCAGTGAAGACCTTGGGATAAGGCCATCACATCTCAGGTTCAGGCCTCCTCCTGCCAAATGTCATGATTCACAGACCCTGTGGGGACCCTGTCATCCCAGACACAGCAAGGTGGGTAATTTTAAAAATTAAATTAATAAATTAATTTGCACGCGTGCATGCGTGTGTGTGTGTGTGTGTGTGCACGCGCGCACGCACATGCATGCTGGGATCTCTTACCACTGCAAACAAATGTCCATCTGGCTTTAAATGGATGGTTGGGGATTCGAACCCAGGCTGCAGGCTTTGCAAGCAAGCAAGGGTCTTCAATTGCTGAGCCATCTCACCAGCTGTGATGGGTGTTTTTTTTTTTTTTTTTTAACAGATTTCTCATCCAGATGGTCTCTTGCAAACAATTAATATTTTTCATGAGAATACAGAGCCAAGAGCAGACACACTTCATAAATGCAGGGGGACCCTCTGTACAGCACCTTGCTTCAACCTACATAGGATCTCGATGAGGAACTCCCACCTCCCCCTCTTTACAAGACCCTCCTCCCAAAACCCTGCCCTGGTATCAGTGCCATTCTCTCTGGTCCGCTGCTCACACTGGGTACCTCCCCCCACAGCAGTGGTCCTTTGAATACCCTTCCCACTTCCTTAACTGATACGGTTTATAGGGGAATAAACCAGATTTCCATGCAGGACCTGTGTTTAGATCCAAGGTCTTGTGTGTCCTTGATCAAATTAATGCATCCCTGTAAGTTTCTCTACCCAGAGAGTAAGGTCAATAACACCCAGGGGTTGTTGTGAGGATTGAATGAGCAGCCAAGTGTAGCAATAATAATAATATTTTATAATTGAGCATTAGCTCAGTGCCTGATCCCAAGTTATATTTCTTTTCTGACATTGTTGGATGAAATCTTCAGTCCATAGTACTCGTGGCCTTATTTTTTCTTTATTTTAAACTTTTTTATTGACAACTTCCATAAATATAAACAATATTTCTTTTTTTTAATTTTTTGAGGTAGGGTCTCACTCTAGCCCAGGCTGACCTGGAATTCACTATGGAGTCTCAGGGTGGCCTCGAACTCATAGCAATCCTCCTACCTCTGCCTCCCAAGTGCTGGGATTAAAGGTGTGCGCCACCACGCCCGGCTCTAAACAATATTTCTTGATCATAATCCTCTCCCACCAGTCTCCCTTTCCCCCTCTCAAATCCTCCCCTTCTCTCTCTCTTTCTCTCTTTTTTTTTAAATTTATTTTTATTTTTATTTATTTGTTTGAGAGCGATGGACAGAGAGAGAAAGAGGCAGAGAGAGGAGAGAGAGAGAGAATGGGTGCGCCAGGGCTTCCAGCCACTGCAAACGAACTCCAGATGCATGTGCCCCCTTGTGCATCTGGCTAACGTGGGTCTGGGGAATCGAGCCTTGAACGGGGGTCCTTAGGCTTCATAGGCAAGCACTTAGCAGCTTAGCCATCTCTGCAGTCCTCTCTCTCTCTTTTTCAAGGTAAGGTCTCACTCTAGCTCAAGCTGACTTGGTAACCACTCTGTAGCCCCAGGTTGGCCTTGAACTCATGGTGATCCTCCTACCTCAGCCTCCTGAGTGCTGGGACTAAAGGCATGTACCACCATGCCCCACTTGCTTTCTCCTTTATTTTATTCTTTTATTTTTTGGTTTTTCGAGGTAGGGTCTCACTCTAGCCCAGGCTGACCTGGAATTCACTAGATAGTCTTAGGGGCCTTGAATTCACAGCGATCCTCCTCTGCTTTCCAAGTGCTGGGATTAAAGGCGTGTGCCACCATGCCCAGCTTGCTTTCTCCTTCTTATACAGTC
The DNA here is from genome assembly GCA_036346955.1 of Dipus sagitta. NCBI lineage: Eukaryota > Metazoa > Chordata > Mammalia > Rodentia > Dipodidae > Dipus > Dipus sagitta. The sequence continues at coordinate 40,436,995 of CM070777.1, read as the reverse complement.
CAGGACCCCCAGCCCATGGAATGGTGATGAGCAGGATGGGTCTTCCCACCTCAACTAATTGAATCTAGACTATTCCAAACAGATATGCCAAGAGATTTGTTTCCATGGTGATTCCAAATACTGTCAAGTTGACGACCAGAGATTAACCAACACATACCTTAACCCCCAGTGGATTTTGAGGGCCCCAAATATAATCGTCCTTTTTTTCCCCTTTTGGTTTTTCAAGGTAGGGTCTCACTCTGGTCCAGGCTGACCTGGAATTCACTATGTAGTCTCAGGATGGCCTCGAATTCACGGCGATCCTCCTACCTCTGCCTCCCGAGTGCTGGGATTAAAGGCGTGCGCCACCACGCCCGGCTATAATCTTCCCTTTTTGCTTAATATGAACAGAAGCCCACCTTTGTAGCCTGAAACTGCAGAACTCTGTAACTGCAATAGAATAAGAGATCATGATAACATCAAGAGAAGCTATGGTTTCTTGAGTACATCCATGCGCTGTATCGGGAGACGAAGACTTTCTAGACACTATGTGCCTCGTCCTCACCACACTTCTACAATGGTCCCTATTTTACCAGCAAGGGAACTGAAGCTTTTATGCATTTGTATTTCAGGAAGAGGGCCAGCAGGTTCAAACCCAGCTACTTAAACAAAAAACATTTTGCTTTCATGTGGGGGCTGAGGATCTGAACTCAGGTCCTCATGCTTGTATAGCAAGCACTTTGACAACTAATCCATTTCCTGGCTTCCCTCCCTCCCTCCTTCCCTTCTTTGTTCTTCATTTTCATTTTCATTCTTTTTTTTTAAGATTTATTTTTATTTATTTATTAGAGAGAGAGAGAGATTGGGCACGCCAGGGCCTCCAGCCACTGCAAACGAACTCCAGACACATGTGCCACAATGTGCATCTGGCTTACGTGGGACCTGGAGAATCGAACCTGGGTCCTTAGGCTTCGCAGGCATGTGCCTTAGCCGCTAAGCCATCTCTCCAGGGCAAAGGCTCCTTTTGGTGTTTTTTTTTTTTTTTTTTTTTTTTTTTTTTTTTTGAGGTAGGGTCTCACTCTAGCCCAGGCTGACGTAGAATTCACTATGTAGTCTCAGGGTGGCCTCAAACTCATGGCGATCCTCCTACCTCTGCCTCCCGAGTGCTGGGATTAAAGACATGTGCCACCACACCCGGCTCCATTTTTATTTTTTCCAACCTCAACCCCCAAACAATCGTGGTAGAAGGAGTGAGATTTTGAGGGATGGAAGATTTCCACTCAAGAGGGGAAGGGTGGGGCATGCTCCCATTTGCTGTCTCGGCTACTTGGTTCACGCATGGCAGAGTAGAAGGACAGACAACACAGCTTTTGGCCTGAGGACTGCAAAGGGGGGAACTTCAGTGAAGTTAGAAAGTTTGGGGAGAGTGCGGACAAGGACAAGCTAGGAAAATGACCCCTTAAAGTTGCCTGCGAAATCTGGGGTCACCCAAAGTGTTCTTGCCCTGTACATGATCAAACCCTAAATAGCTTACCTAGATTTGAGAACCAAAGCCTGGGCTAGAACACTGCCCAGGCCTTGGACTGGACATGGGATGCACACCTGCAAAACAGATCCGAGGTGTTAGCCCGCTAAAGCCTTGAGAACTGCATGGGAGCAGAACCGGCACCCACAGGTGATTAGTGGGAACTTAGACTTGAGCCCAGCTGGGTCACTTGGCTGCTAACCCGAAATATACCAAAATGACTCTGTACAGGAAAACCGGGGAAATATCACCTCACTTGGGAAAGCCAACGCTGAGGTCCCTTTGCTGAGACAGCAAGCGAAGACATTCCAGCAGCCACTATCGAAACAGAGCAACATGCAGGCTTAAAGCCTCCAGAGCCAAATGTGCAGACGAGAATATCACAGCCAAGAAACGGACAACATGGAGAACCAAATGGAAATTTAGAGCTGAGTAATATCCTAATAGATTTTAAAAAGCCATCCCTAGCCATAGAGCTTGACGCTATGCCTACAGAAATCAAGCAGTCTGAATATCAAAAAGAAAAAAAAAAAAAGACGGCTCAAGGGTTTAGAGCGCTTGCACAAGGGTTTAGAGCACAAGCATGTTGAGTGGAGTTTGGGTCCCCAGAACCCAGGCAAAGGCAGATGCCATGGTATGCATGTCTGCACTTCCAACACCCCTACGGCCACGGGAAGCAGAGCCAGGAGCATCCTGGAGCTCGCAGGCCAGCTAGTCTGGTGTTGGAGCAACACATAAGACAGACCCTGTCTCAAACAGAGCAGAAGGCAAGGACTAACCTTACTCTCTGATCTTCACACACATGCTGTGGCCCCACCTGCTCATACACACACAACACACACACAACACACACACACACACACACACACACAGAGAGAGAGAGAGAGAGAGAGAGAATGAGTAGATCATCAGAGACTTGTGGCACATCACCCAAAGGTCTCATATTCATGTGCTGGAGTCTTAGGAGTTACAGTGGCTTGAATGTCAAAATGTCATCATGAAGTCAGCTGTTTGAATGCTTAATCCCTAGCTGGTGGTACCGTTTGGGAGTTTGTGGAGCCTTTGGGAGGTAGACCTTCCTGGAAGAAGTGTGTCAACAGGGGCGGGCCTTGCGGTGTTATAACCCAGCCCCACTCGCTGCCCTCAGTCCCTCTTGCCGCTTCCTTCCTGCTGACGTGGCGCTGTGACACCTGGCAGTCTGCTTTTGCCATACTTTTTCTACCATGATGAGACTCGTCCTTGAAACTGTAAGTCGAAGGAAACTCTGTCTTTCCATAAGCTGCTTCTGGTCGGGTGTTTTTGTCCCAGCAACAAGAACGTAACTGTACCAACTGGGGAGGACAAAAATGGGGTCTGGAAAGAATTTTTGAAGAAATAATGTGGAAAAATTCCACATTTGGTAAAAAAAACCACCAGCCTACAAATTTAAGAAGTTCACTGAATCATAAATAAGATAAACAGAAAGAAATCCATGTGAGACATGTAATAACTAAATGTCTGGAAACTAAAGACATAGAAAAAAACTTGAATGCAAACAGAGAAACATGACGTGTTGTCTAGAGGGGAACAATAATTGGAATGACTATGGATCTCTTCTCAGAAACCACAAAGGTCAGACCCAGTGGAAGAACATAGTATAGAAAGAAATGAACTGTGATCTCAGCCCCGTTAGAGGCAAAGAAGACATGCTTAGAGGAAAGAATGTTAAGAGATCTGTTGCAGGGATCTGCACTAAAAAACTTCTGAAAGAAATCATTTAGGCAGAAAGAGATACTAGTAGAAGTAAACCTGAAGCCTCAGAAATAATAAACCCTGGGAGAAATGTTTTTTTTTTTTTTTTTTTTTTTTCCGAGGTAGGGTCTCACTCTAACTCAGGGCTGACCTGGAATTCACTATGTAGTCTCAGGGTGGCCTCAAACTCCTGGCAATCCCCCTACCTCTGCCTCCCGAGTGCTGGGATTAAAGGCATGCACCACCATGCCCAGCCTAGAAATGGTATTTTAAAAAATATTTTGTTTTTATTTATTTATTTATTTAGCAGAGAAAGAGGGAGAGAGAGAGAGAGAGAGAGGGAGGATGGGCATGCCAGGGCCTCCAGCCACTGCAAAAGAACTCCAGATGCATGCGCCCTCTTGTGCATCTGGCTAATGTGGGTCCTGGGTAATCAAACCTGGGTCCTTTGGCTTTGCAGGCAATTGCCTTAACCGTTAAGCCATCCCTCCAGCCCGGTATTTTTTTAAAATTTTATTTGCAAGCAAAGAGGATACAGAGAAGAGAGACAGACAGAAAGGCATGCCAGGACCTCCAACCACTGCAAATGAACTCCAGATGCATGTGCCACTTTGTGCATCTGGCTTTACATGGATACTGGGAAATTGAACCAGGGTCCTTAGGCTTTGCAGGCAAGGACCTTAACGGCTGAGCATCTCTTTAGCCCTGGTAATTATTTGGATGAATGTGATGGACTGTTTCCTGTTATATCTGTGATGGTTGAAGGAGTTTTCAATGAATATACTGAAGATGACAAATATTAGAGGGGAGGGAAAGGGGTGAAATATGAACTGTAAGTAGATTAGGAAATGTTAGCGTGTCTATTATATTTCCCAGAGCAAACACCTACACACTACTCAAAGTGATCTAGTAATTCCAAATAGAGGCAGGAGTGGTGGCTCACACCTATAATCCTAATAGTCTTGGAAGCTGAGGCAGGAGGATTGCTGTGAGTTCAAGACCAGCCTGGGTTACATAGGGAAGGCACTGCCTCAAAAAAAAAAATCCACAAAACAAAACAACAACCAAAAATCCAAAGTGGGGCTGGAGAGATGGCTCAGTGGTTAAGGCACTTGCCTGCAAAGCCTAAGGTCCCAGGTTTGATTCCCCAGTACCCATGCCAAGCCAGATGCACAAGGTGGCTCATATGCTGAAGTTCATTTGCAGTGGCTAGAGGCCCTGGCACACCCATTCTTTCTTTTTCTCAAATAAATAAATAAATAAAAATATATTTTTAAAAGTTAAAAAAACCCAAAGTGGATAGAATATACTTATAGGTAAAAAAAAAAAAATCTTGACTTAAGCCTTTTCCCTTTATACAAAAATGAATACTGGATGGATTAAAAAGTAAAGAAAGCCTGGTGTGGTGGCACATGCCTTTAATCCCAGCACTGGGAAGGCAGTGGTAGGAGGATCGCCATGAGTTCGAGGCCACCCTGAGAATACAGAGTGAATTCCAGGTCATCCTAGACTAGAGTGAAACCCTACCTCAAAAAAACAAAACCAAACCAAAACAAAACAACAAAGTAAAGAAAAATTTTGGAACACCCGAGAGGAAATATTTGTGATGAGGGAGCAGGCATGCAATCATTAGACACAGCATTCAAAGCACAATCCACAAAGGGGTAAACTGAACTTCATCAAAGCAAAAACTGCTCTGAGAAAGAAGAGACGAGCTCCAGACTTGAAAATATTTGCAAATCACATATCAGGCAGAAGTTGTGTAACTTTATGTGGGTACTGGGGAATTGAACCTTTGCAAGCAGGAGCTTTGAACTGCTGAGCCATCTCCCCAGCCCAGAAGGAATAACATATCTACACATAAACCTGAATGAATTTCAGAATCATTGCATAGAGAGAAGCCAGTCTCAAAAGGTTATATGCTGTGGGGTTCCATTTGTGTGGTATTATTTTCAAAGCAAAGTCTGGCGAGGACTCAGTGGCTGGCAGCGTTGTGGGAAGACCACATGAGCACTGGACCCTCTCTTTATATTAATTCCAGTACATGTGTATGAAAATCAGAAGACTATGTGGTCTTTTTTTTTTTAAAGTTTTTATTTTTATTTATTTATTTGAGAGAGAGAGAGACAGAGAATGGGCATGCCAGGGCCTGCAGCTACTGCAAACGAACTCCAGATGTGTGTGCCACTGTGCACATCTGGATTACATGGGTACTGGAGAATTGATCCTGGGTCCTTTGGCTTTGCAGGCAAAGACCTTAACTGCTAAGCCATCTCTCCAGCCTCCATATGGTCTTCTTGTACCACACAAAAAGACAGCCAGGTGTGGTGGCATACACCTATAATCCCAGCCCTGGTGAGGCCGAGGTAGGAGGGTAGATGTGAGTTCAAGACCACATAGTGAATTCCCTACCTCCAAAAACCAAAAAGAAAAAAGAAGTCATTTGTACTTTATTTTTAATTTTTATTTAAAAAGTTTTTTTTTATTTTTAAAAATGTGTTTATTTATTTGAGAGAGAGGGGGACAGATTGAGAGAGAATGGGCATGCCAGGGCCTCCAGCCACTACAAACGAGCTTCAGATGCATGCACCACCACCTTGTGCATCTGGCTTACGTGGGTACTGGGGAATCAAACCTGGGTTATTAGGCTTTGCAGGCAAGCACCTTAACTGCTAAGCAATCTCTCCAGCCCTTAAATGTTTTGAAAAAGTATTTTTATCTATTTATTTGCTAGGAGAGAGACAGAGTGGGTGGGAGAGAGAAAGGATGCACCAGGCCTTCTAGCCACTGCAAACAAACTCCAGATGAATGTACCACTTTGTGCAGCTGGCTTTACATGGGTACTGAGGAATAGAACCCAGGTCACTAGGCGTTGCAGGCAAGCACCTTAACCTCACAGGTTAACGCTGCAGGTCTTGTACAGGTAGGTAATGACAGTCACGATGAGGTCATGAATGCACTGGCCATGTTATGCCTGGAAGATAGTGATCCACAGCACTCCTCCAGGTCCTGTGGCTCTTAGATTCTTCCTACCCTCTCTTCCACAATGTCCCCTGAGCTTTGGAGGGGGCGATAGAGATGTCACACTTAGAGCTGATCACTTAACAGCCACTTATGCTTAGCACTTTGGTGAGTTTTGAGCCTCTGCAAAAAAAACTGCAAAAAGATGCTTCTCCAACCAAAGCTGACAACAGCATTAATTTAATGTATGGGCACTGACATAAATATTTAGAGGGCAATTTGATGGGTATAGCATATCCATTTAGCCAAATAACAGTGGTGGCTTCTCTTCTAGGGCCAACGACCTCCCCAGCCATAGGCTTTTGGCTAAGTTTTCCATACCAGGTGTGAGTTCTTTCCTGTGGAGTGGGCCTCGGATCCGATCAGAGAGCTGCTGGTTACCTCCATAACAGTCGTGCCACTACTGCACCAGTGGGAACTGCTTACTTGGCTGGTCAGTGTATAGCACACAGGGAGCATCACTGGTGAAGACTGTTGACTCCCCGCGCCCTACCAGCAGCCTTGCTAGCACCTCCCAGTATTACAAAAGCTAGGTGACAGGGAAGGATCTTCCAGATTGATCTCTCTGTGTCCTGCACCCAAAGTGTGTAGAGTTTTCAGCAGAAGGGTCTTACCATTTAGTTCTGGTAGGTAACCAAGAGCAGTAGCAACAGTCTATAGTCAGGGGCTTCTCTGATTAACTGCTCTCTGGGAGGTAGCCCACTCCTGCCCAATCCCTTATTGTGTTTAACCCTAACTCCAGCTTCAACCTCACCACTTTGGCCATGTAATGCCTCTACAGGTTTGGGGATTAGAACGTGAACATCTATGGGGGACACCATTCGGCCTATCACAACTTCCCAGTCAGGCTCTCATTATTTTGTTTTCATCATAACAGTGACCCTCCTATACACAGCCTCCTTCCTTCCTTCCTTCCTTCCTTCCTTCCTTCCTTCCTTCCTTCCTTTCTTTCTTTCTTTCTTTCTTTCTTTCTTTCTTTCTTTCTTTCTTTCTTTCTTTCTCTCTTTTTTGGTTTTTTGAGGTAGGGTCTCACTCTCACCCAGGCTGACCTGGAATTCACTATGGAGTCTCAGGGTGGCCTCGAACTCACAGCGATCCTCCTACCTCTGCCTCCCGAGTGCTGGGATTAAAGGCGTGCGCCACCACGCCCGGCTCTTTCTTTCTTTTTTTTGAGGTAGGGTTTCACTGTAGCTCAGGCTGACCTGGAATTCACTATGTAGTCTCAGGGTGGCCTCAAACTCACGGTGATCCTCCTACCTCTGCCTCCCAAGTGCTGGGGTTAAAGGCATGAGCCACCACACCCAGCTTCTTTTTTAAAAAAATAATTTTAATCATACTTAATTAATTTATGTATTTGAAAGAGAGAAAGAGAGAGAGAGAGAGAGAGAATGGGTGCATACAGCCACTGCAGATGAACTCCAGATGCATGCACCCTCTTGTGCATCTAGCTTACGTGGATCCTGGAGAATTGAACCGGGATCCTTTGGCTTTGCAGGCAAACGCCTTAACTGCTAAGCCATCTCTCCAGCCCACACTGCCTTATTTCTTTTGCTGTTTGTATATTGTCAGTGTCTCCCTCTGGACTTAAAAAAATTTTTTTTTTCCCTTTGATTTTTTGAGGTAGGGTCTTGGTCTAACCCAGACTTGTCAGACACAGGCAGGGCCCTGGATCAAAGCAAACCTAAGCTGTCTGACACAAAGGCCCCAGGCTATGGAGAGGTCTCAGAAGCCTGAACCGCCGGTCATATCTAGGGGATCAGACTGGCAGGGGAACTTGTCCCCCGATTCTTGGGTGTTGCAGTGAGCCAGAATCCTCCCCCCATTTTTGGGGGTCACAGTGAGCCTGGACCCCCGGACAAAATCTCGAACCCCGAGATCGGCAGGAAGTAAGGCCACTCCCTCTCCAAGCATGGGATACCTGAATATTCAGGTAAGACTTAGGCTTTGCCCATCACCCTGTGACCTTTGGCCAGTTGCCTAGGAAACTCCTTATATGGTATCAGCGAGCGTCTTTGCAAAGCCCCTCCCCCTGTACCCTATACCTTCCCTTTACCATTGCCTACGTGTTGGAATGTATGCCCCCATATGCTAATTAGGCAGCAGCAAGCAACCTTGTACATCCAATCCCCTTAGGACCCTCAACTGCTTATAAACCCATTTCCTTGTTGATTAAACCGAGCTGTTCACAGAGACTGTCTCCCGAAAGTGAATCTTTTGTCATCGTGCTCACCACCACAGGTGCCTGGGTGCTTTCAGGGAAAGTCCGGCCCAGAGGACCCAGGGACCCACACAGGCTGACCCAGAATTCACTATGTAGTGTCAGGTTGGCTTTGAACTCACGGCGATCCTCTTACCTTGGCTTTACCAAGTGCTGGGATTAAAGATGTGTGCCACCATACCTGGCTCAAAAAAAAAAAAAAACCAAACTTATTCATTTACTTATTTGAGAGAGAGAGAGAGAGAGAGAGAGAGAGAAAGAAAATGGGTGTGCTAGGGCCTTTAGCCACAGCAGAGGAACTCCAATGCATGCACCGCCTTGTGCATCTGGCTTTACTTGGGTACTGGGGAATTGAACCAGGGTACTTAGGCTTTGACGTCAGGTACCTTAACCGCTGATCCATCTCTCCAGCCCTCCCCCCTGCCCTTTCTGGACTTTTAACTCTGCAAGAACAAGGCCTGGCACCTTAAACTATCCCAAGCATATTGTAAGTACCACATGACTGGGAGGGTGAAAAGTCAGAGGACTTGATCTCTGAGCTGGACTCAGAGGTGGAGCAGAGTGATATAGGATGAGCAGGGCTCTGGATAACAAAGATCAGATGCAGGGATGGGGAGATTGCTCAGTGGTTAAAGGCTGTTTCTTGCAAAGCCTGCCCACCTGGGTTCAGTTCCCCAGCCCATATAAAGCCAGGTGCAAAGAATGGTGTGTGTGCTGGTGTTCATGTGCACCCTGGCACACCCATGTACACACATGTGCAAATCAATCAATATTGACCTGAGTTAAAAACACTTGCTTGCGAAGTTTGCCAGTAGTACCCACAAAAAGCCATCTGGAGTTCATTTTCAACTGGAGTCCATTTGTAGTGGCAAGGGGCCTGGCACGCCCATTCTCTCTCTCTCTCTCTCTTGCTCTCTTAGGCACACACACAAACCGTATACATATATATGTATGTATGGGAGGCAAAGGTAGGAGGATATTTGTATGTTCAGTTCAAGGCCACCCTGAGACTACATAGTGAATTCTAGGTCAGTGTGGGCTAGAGTGAAACCCTACCTCAAAAAAAAAAAAAAGGCTGGAGAGATGGCTTAGCGGTTAAGGAGCTTGCCTGCGAAGCCTAAGAACCCATGTTCTACTCTACAGATTCCAGATTATCCAGAGGCACAAAGGTGAGGCAAGCACAAGGTGACACATGCCCACTAGGTGGCGCAAGCATCTGGAGTTCAATTGCAGTGGTGGAGGCCCTTTCTCTTAAAAAAAAAAAAAAAAAAAAAAAAAAAAGAGCAAATGCACTTGGACAGAGGATGTTGTTTGAGCCCTGGGAGGATTGCCATGCCAAGAGCGCAGGGCTGCCCATGGGAGGAAGGGTAGCAAGATGATGAACAAGGCCAGCTTAGACACAGCCTGTCCATGTGGGCCCCAGACTGGCTGACTTGCTCTGATGACTTTCTCTTTGGAGGTCAGTAAGCCAGAACCAGGGTATGACAGATGGACTGCAGACCCACCCTGAAGTCAGACAGTTCTGCTACTTACACTTGTGGCCAGAACAGGACACCTCAGCTCTCTGTGGCCATCACTGAGGTTGCTCACTCAACAATCTTGTCTAGCCCACATCGCTTTTAATTTCCTCTACTATGGGGCCGGAGAACTTGGCTTGCCAATCTCCTTTGCAGCAAGTGACTCGGAACTGGCCAATGAGCCAGAAACAGAATCTCTGCGAAGGGTGTCCTGGTAATGGAAAAGGCCTTATAAAGAGAGGGACAAGCTTGATGGATCAGGATTTTATTCTTTAAACTCTCTTTCTTGCTTTGAATGCCAAATACTTGCACAGTGGCTAAGAGTAACCCCGACAAAAGCTGGGCAGACAGAAGTGAGGAGCCTCACTCAGCCCATGAGGACCTAAGTAAGCAATCATACCCACTGTCAGCAACCAACCACCTCCAGGGTACTGGTTGGGGATTTGTTTACTTACAGTCAAATACAGTTTTAGAGGGAACACTTTCTAAGGCTTGCTTTACTGTTAACTGGGGCTGAGCATTTTTAAAAAATATTTTATTTTTATTTATTTATTGGACAGAGAAAGAGGGAGAGATTAAGAGAATGGGTGTGCCAGGGCCTCCAGCCACTGCAAATGAACTCCAGATGCATGCACCCCCTTGTGCATCTGGCTGACGTGGGTCCTGGCGAATCGAGCCTGCGTCCTTTGGCTTTGCAGGCAAATGCCTTAACCACTAAGCCATTCCTCCAGCCCTGAGAATTTTTTTTTAAATCAAGGTTCTTTATATCATGTTCTGCATCAAGAACTCCTCTTGGTGGGAGCTGGGGAGATGACTCAATAGTTAAAGGCACGTGTTTGCAAAACCTGCTGGCTGGGGTTTAATTCCCCAGTGCCCATACAAAACAGATACAGAAAGTGGCGCATGCATCTGATGTTCTTTTACAGTGGCAGGAGGCTGTGGCACATCTATACTCACTCTCTTTCTGTCTGCCTCTTTCTCTCTCAAATAAATATATGTATATGCATACATGAATGCACACATGTGCGTGCGCACACACACACACACACACACACACACACACACACACATCTCTAGGTGAAAACAATGCCATGAACATGGCCTCTCTTTTCTTTCATATTTAGATTTTGGGGGGAAGAAGGAACAAACCCACACGTAGATGAGAATACTTTAAACATTTTTATTTTTATTTTGACAACTTCATACATATCTAGACTGTTTTTGTTATTGTTGTTGTTTTGTTTTTCAAGGTAGGATCTCACTGTACCTCAGGCTGACTTGAGACTCACTCTGTAGTCCCAGCTGGTCTCAAACACACAGCAATCCTCCTACCTCTGCCTCCTAAGTGCTGGGATTAAAGGCATAAGCCACCATGCCTGGATTTAGACTATATGTTTTAAAGTTAAAAAAATTTTATTTATTTGAGAGAGGAGAGAAAGGAATTGCATAAGTGTTTGTGCGTCTGCGTGTGTGTGTGCACAGCAGTCTCTTACCACTGCAAATGAATACTGGTTTGGTTCAGCATTATGCAGGTGGCTGGGAAATTGAACCTGGGCCAGCAGACTTTGTAAGCAAGCACTTTTAACCATTGAGCAATCTCCCAAGCCCCTAGAATTGTTTTTTTTTTTTTTTTAAGAGAGAGACAGTTGGCATGCCAGGGCCTCAGCCACTGCAATCGAACTCCAGACTCATGCGCCACCTAGTGGGCATGTGTGACCTTGCCTCACCTTTGTGCGTCTGGTTTATGTGGGATCTGGAGAGTTGAACCTGGGTCCTTAGGCTTTACAGGCAAGTGCCTTAACCGCTAAGCCATCTCTCTAGCCCTAGCATGTGTTTTAATCAAAATCACCCCCTCACTATCCTCTCTTATTCCCTTCCCACTCCTGCCAAACTTCTTCCTCCTCCCAATTAAGCCCTTTCCCATATTCATGTCTTTTTTTGGGAGGGGCAGTGCTAAGTTTAATTAGAGTTGCTTACATGAGCATGGGCAGAGGCGTATTTACTAGAGCATGGGCTATGCCACTGTAGTACACTGTCCCCTCCACCAGCAACCATAAACTAACTACCAGTAGCTCCTCAGGGAGAACTGGGGGCATCATGAGCCCCTGCCCAAGCCATGATAGACTGTTAATGGGTTCAGTCATACACAAGAATATTTCTGGGAGTTAAAAAAGAGTTATGAGGGGTTGGAGAGATGGCTTAGGGGTTAAAGTGCTTGCCTGTGACGCAGTGAGGGAAGGAGGGACGGGGGAGGAGACCAGCTGGTGCATGCAGAATCATTTATTTATTTTTATTTTTTATTTTTTTAAATTTTGTGTGTTTGTTTATTTATTTATTTGAGAGCGACAGAGAGAAGGCAGAGAGAGAGAGAGAGAGAGAGAGAGAGAGAATTGGGCACGCCAGAGCTTCCAGCCTCTGTAAACGAACTCCAGATGCGTGCGCCCCCTTGTGCATCTGGCTAACGTGGGTCCTGGGGAATTGAGCCTCGAACCAGGGTTCTTAGGCTTCACAGGCAAGCGCTTAACCGCTAAGCCATCTCTCCAGCCCTATTTTTTTTTTTAATTTAAGAGAGAGAGACAGACACAGAGAGAGAGGGAAAGAAAGAGTGGGTGCACCAGGGCTTCTGGCCACTGCAAACGAAATCCAGACACATGCATCATCTTGAGCATCTGGTTTTATGTGGGTCCTGGGGAATCGAACCTGGGTCCTTTAGCTTTGCAGGCAAGTGCCTTAACTGCTAAGTCACCTCTCCAGCCCCAGAATGGATTTATCTTAAATGCAGTAGGGGAATCACTGGAGGGCTTTGGGGGTGGAGGGAGTGTGGGACAATGTCTGAGTACCTGGCATACCACAGGCACTTAATAAATGTTCATAATCCAGAGAGAGGATGTGTTCAAACTTCCTCTTCTCAAACCGCAGCAGCTCCCCTTCCCCAGCTTTTGAGCAGGAGACCCCTTGGGTTGCCTTTGAAATCTTCCCCTTGGGGCCATTTGAGCCCTTCAGAGCAGGCGACCATAATTGCTGCTTTCCACAATGACATAAAAATCTAAAAGGCACAATCAATACAGCATGCACACATCATCGTCTTTCATTGCAGACGATAAAAGCGTAAACAGCAGGGGTGGTGGAGCTCTGAGGTTGCAGGCTGCAGTGGGGGTGGGAAGCTGCCTTGCCAACCCCCCCACCGCCCCCCCCCCCGGCCCATCCCCTCTACTCTGATGCTCAGAGTCCCTCCAGGAGGAAGGGTGGGCAGGAGCCTACCAGGGAGTGAGTGGTACCTGTAGTTAAAACCTGCTGGGAAAATGGTTTTTCTTTTCCTTTCCAGATGCAAGAACCTCAGCTACTTTATCCTGGATGCCTGGAATCCAATCTGTCCTCTCTTTACTATTTTATCTGTCTTTTTCCTCCTCCCTCTTCATCCTCTACGTCTCCCAAATTACGAAGTTAGGAAGTGGAAGTCGGACTTGCTGAGGTCTGGGCGGTCACAATCCGCCAGCTTGTGTTGCGACAGTCTCGTGTGTGTGTGTGTGTGTGTGCGTGTGCACGTAGAAACCATGATGTCTCCAGCTCTCACATCCTCCGGCTTCCTCAAACTAGTTCCTTAATGAACGCCATCCAATTCCGAGTCTTGTCTCGCCATCGCCTCATTTGAGAAAGCCAATCTGCTTTATGATTTTGACCTCTGGCTAGTAACTGCTCCCAATTTCATGTCATCCATAATCTTGATGAACGATTAGCTGAAGTCATTCATTTACTCCAGCAGCATTTAGTGAGCGCCTACTGGATGCTGGGTGCTGGAGAAGAGAGCGGAGGGAGATGCTGGCCCAGCCTTCTCCTCGCATCCAGCCCACACCATGGCTCCTCTTCATGTGATCTGTGCTCACCTGAGGCAGGGGGTGAGAGCTGGCTTCTTCAGGGAAGAGACGGTCTTTAACGCTTGAGGATCCCTGGACGGGTTTCGGAGCACGGAAGAATGCTGTTGCAGCCTCTGTATCGGTTGCTATCCACGTGCCCAGGAAACATCAGTAGGCTTGGAGCCTTTTAGAGCCAGGCGGCCTTGTCTTCGGTTTGTTTATCCTGAGGCCTTAGTGTGCCAGAAAAATTGGAACAGCAAGTCTGCACCCCCAACAAACACGGTAAATCTCTTTGATAAATATTACTGGGTCATGTGCTCAACCGTGAACCAATCAACAGGCCCAGGAGGAATGCAAGTTCTCTGATTGGCCAGGCCTGAATCACATGGGTGGAGCCAGCTGTATTTAAATAAAGCTGGGGGTGGAAAGAGGTAGCTTGGGCATGCTCAGAGATGGGGTCCTTGTGCTCCGAAGGCTGGATGGATGCTGGGCTCGAAAGCGCAGACGTCCCTGGGCTCCATCAAATTGGCTGTACCTTCCCGGATGGCGGAAGGGAAGGAGTACAGGTGTAATAATTTAATAATTATTATTCTCAGTCAGGTTTGGGGAGGTGACAAACAGACATGAACTCAGAGTGTGAAGTTCAAGGACCTTCCTGAACCCCAGTAGATGCTTACCAGGTCCGTAGGTCTCTCTGCCGGCTGTTCATCTTTCCTGAGCTTCCCGGTCGTGGTGAGCGTCCCCCACTCGCACACGGGCTGTCTGCCCCCTCCTAACCTCCACACGACAGGAGCTCTCTGCACTTTCTCCTCTTTCCTCTCTAAATGCCTTTTCAGGTTCAAGCCCATGCTCTCTTCTTACATGGACTCTCGGGCCACGTGGGTGCATCTGTTCCCCCTTAATTGGTCTTTGGGCTCCCACCCCTCCTGAATTTAAAATGTAATAATTTGGGCTGGAGAGATGGCATGGCCGTGAAGGTACTCACCTGCAAAGTCCAAGGATCCAGGTTCAATTCCCCAGTATCCATGTAAGCCAGATGCACATGCATGTGCCTGGAGTTCGTTTGAAGCCCTGGCATGTCCATTCTCTCTGCCTCTTTCTCTTATTTTTATTTATTTATTTGAGAGAGAAAGAGGAAGAAGAGAAAGACACACACACACACAGAGAATGGGCACGCCAGGGCCTCCAGCCTCTGCAAACCAACTCCAGATGCTTACATCACACTGTGCATCTGGCTTATGTGAGTCTTGGGGAATCGAACCTGGGTCGTTTGGCTTTGCAGGTAAGTGCCTTAACCAGTAAGCCATCTCTTCAGCCCAAATATTTTAAAAATGTAATAACTTAATAATGATCCTTCTCAGTCTGGTTTATCTCAGTTCTTTGGGTAAAATGGACATGAACTCAGGGTTTGGAGTTCAAGAACCTTCTTGAACCCCCAAAATCCCATTACACAAGAAAACAGGGACTATATGCTCTAGAGATGAGGGTGGGCCCCTGAGCCTGGTAGCTTGTTGCAGCAGTTGTCAACTGACTTTGAACCTTCCCCTCCAGGGCGAGTCACTGCCAATCAGTCCCCTGTGCTCAGCCTTTCATTTTTATGCTCTTAGTGTCCTGAGAACCCCAGCCCTCCAGCCCTCCCAGAACCTACTAGAGAACTTGTCACCTCCAGGTGTCTTTACTGGGCTGCAGTACCCCTCCACCCACTGACTAATGGCTGCAAAAGATGGGACTGGGCTTTGGGGACAGATAGATGAAGGTTGTTTTATGTTTCCCCTCCCCTCCCCTCCCCTCCCCTCCCCTCCCCTCCCCTCCCCTCCCCTCCCCTCCCCTCCCCTCCCCTCCTAGAATGGTCACACCAGGCCTTCTAGCCACTGCAAATGAACACCTTGTGCCTCTGGCTCACATGGGTACTGGGGAATTGAACCTGAGTCCTTAGGCTTGGCAGGCAAGTGCTTTAACCGCTAACCCATCTCTCCAGCTCCTGCTTGTTTTTTTTTTTTTTTTGTTCCTGTTTGTTTTTCGAGGTAGGGTCTCGCTCTAGCACAGGCTGACCTGGAATTCACTATGTAGTCTCAGGGTGGCCTTGAACTCACGGTGATCCTCCTACCTCTGCCTCCCGAATGCTGGGATTAAAGGCGTGCGCCACCACGCCCGGCTTCCTGCTTGTTTTTTCAAGGTAGGGTCTCACTGTAGCCCAGGCTGGCCTTGAACTCACAGCAATCCTCCTAACCTCTGCCTCCCAAGTGCTGGGATTAAAGGCATGTGCCCCCATGCTCAGCATGTATTTCTCTCTCTCTCTCATTTTTTGGCGGGGCGGGGCACAAGGTCTCAATACACAGCTCAGGGAGGCCACTTCAAGTTCTCAGTCTTCCTGTCTCAGCTTCCCGAGTGCTGGGCTTCCAAGTCTGCCTCACCATTCCCAGCTCCTTAATTTATTCTTACCCAAGGGGGCGGGGTGTCTTTTCTCTCTCCTGTTGGTGTTCAGGTCACTGGAAAGTTGAGCCACCCTGAGAGACTTGAGAGGACGCTCTTCCCTGCATCCCCTGCAGATATTCCCGTGGGCCTGTGGAGCCTGAGCCCTTGGCAGAGTCAGCAGCAAGGTCTAAAGCCTTGTTTCCTTGGAAGACTTATGAGTCTCATTTGGACTGGGCCTATTTATTATTGATGTGGTTTCAGACCCAGAAAATGTGGGCTCTGTGACTCAGTGCTCCTGAAAAATGTGTGAACCTTTCTGTTTGCACAGCCCATCTGTAAAGCAGGGCTAAGCCACGTCCTTCAGCTCTCTCAAGGGTTACTTGACGGATATTGAGTGAGAAAGCATGGGTAATGTGTTCTGAGAGACTTGGGGGAAGTTGCTGTGCGGGGAGGGGCAGTAGTAGTAGACACTGGCGGGGGACGGGGTGGTGTTTTAGCCTGGAATGTTCCCTGTTCACTAGTGGAGCAGGTGGGAACTCTCCGGTGATCCCAACTGTGGAGAATAAGAATGTTCTCCAGCACCAGAGGAAAGAGGAGGGGCCCAGGAGGGTGTGTGTATGTGGGTAACTATAAACAAAATACAATGAAATATATGTATGAAAAGGTCATAATAAAAACCATTATTTTATATGCTAACTATCAAGACTTATAGAGCATATTCAAAAACATGCAGTGCTGGGGGTTGGAGAGATGGCTTAGTGGTTTAAGGCACTTGCCTGCAAAGCCTATCAACCTGAGTTCAGTTCCCAAGTGCCCACGTAAAGCCAGATGCGTAAGGTGGCACATGTGTCTGGAGTTTCTTTGGAGGCCCTGGTATGCCCATTCTGTCTGTCTCACTTCTCTCTCTCTCTCTGTCTCTCTGTTTGCAAATAAATATAAATAAATAATTTTGGCTGGAGAAATGGCTGAGCAGCTAAGGCACTTGCCTTCAAAGTCTAAGGATCTGAGTTTGATTCCCCAGGACCCACATAAAGTGACACATACATCTGGAGTCCGTTTGCAATGCCTAGAGGCCCTGTCATGCTTATTCTATCTCTCTTCTCTCTCTCTTTCTGTGCTTGCAACTAACTAAATAAATAGAACTTTTTTTTTTTTCAAGGTAGGGTCTCACTCTAGCCCAGGCTCACCTGGAATTCACTATGTAGTCTCAGGGTTGCCTCGAACTCACAACAATCCTCCTACCTCTGCCTTCCAAGTGCTGGGATTAAAGGCGTGCACCACCACGCCCGGTATAAATGGAACTATTAAAAAGAAAAAAATGCAGTGTTGAGTGAAGCCGGGTCTAGGAAAATGTCTCAGCAGTTAAAGGCGCTTGCCTGCAAAACCTGCCAGTCAGGATTCAATTCCCAAGCCACCCATGCAAGTTGGATGCAAAAAGTGGCACAAGTGCCTGGTATTCATTTGTAGTGGCAGAAGGCCCTGGTGTGGCAACACACACATTTGAATAAATAAAAACATTTTAAAACAGGGCCCAGTGGTTAAGGTGCTTGCCTGCAACAGCTAATCGTCTGGGGCTAGAAGCCCTGGTGTGCCCATATTTTCTTTCTCTCCTTGCAAATAAATAAAAATTAAAAAAATTTTTTGTTTGTTTATTTATTTGAGAGCAACAGAGAGAAGGAGGCAGAGAGGGAGAGAGGGAGAGAATGGGCGCGCCAGAGCTTCCAGCCTCTGTAAACGAACTCCAGATGCGTGCGCCCCCTTGTGCATCTGGCTAATGTGGGTCCTGGGGAATTGAGCCTCGAACTGGGGTCCTTAGGCTTCACGGGCAAGCACTTAACCGCTAAGCCATCTCTCCAGCCCAAAACTTTTTTTTAAGTACAAAAATTTTCCCTAGCAGGAGGTGGTGGGTAGGGACGGTTGACACTGTGGTCATGTGGAGCCTTAATCTAATTGAATTTGGGACAGAGTCTCACTGTGTTGCTCACCTGCCATTGAGCTTCTGGGCTCAAGCAATCCTTCTGCCTCAGCCTCCCTACCCAGTAGCTTGGTTTAGGATTAGAGCCCGGAATGATGCAGGCAGGGGCCGGTTTTAGGCAGGGAGAGGAAGGGGCCAGCGTTGCAGCCTGCAGAGAGCACAGAGGAGGGTCAAGTACCAGCACCTCCCATTAGGACAAAGGAACCAGCCCTAGCTGATCTCTAATCTGCTGTCCCCCTTCCATCTCCACACTCTAGGCAGAGGTTGAAAAAGCTCCTCTATGCCCCTGCATTGACCTTGAACCCACCACAAACTTCTTCTGTTATGATGCAAGAGCCCCCTGCTTAGACCTCTGTGCCTCACCTCCTCCACTTTCTCCCGGCTCATCTCCCTCCTATTATGCTGTTTTCAAAGGCTCCTCAGATCCACAGTGCTCCATACTCAACTCCATAACCTGCAAGCGCTGTTCCCTCTGCCTGTGGTCCTCTTTCCATAGGTCTTTGCATGGCCAACCCTTCCCTGCCTACCACTCAGAACAGCCCCTTCCCTGTCACTAGTATCATCCAGGTCCCCTGTTAGCTCTGTATTTAGGATGACATACAGCGATGTGATGGTCTTCTGCATTGTAGCCTGTCCTCCCACGTAAGCATGGCCTCAGGCCAGCCCACCTTGTTTCCAGTGCCTGGCAGAGGGCAGCCTTGGCTTGGGCTACCCTAGATGCTATCCCTAGGGCAAAAATTCAGGTGCCACCACTTAACGTGGGAAGCAATAGGGGAAGAGGGATGTGGACTGGGAAGGAGAGGTGACAGTTAAAGGGAGTCCTCTCATATAGGCTCCACGTGTCCTGCAGCATGAGAGCCCACTGGGGAGATGGCTCAGCAGTTAAAGACATTTGCTTGCAAAGCCTGTTGACCCAGGTCCAATTCCCTAGCACCCATGTAAAGCTAGATGGGCATTTGTTTGCAGCAGCAAGACACACACACACACACATTCCAGCATAAACACTGGCTGAGGACTGTTCTTGGGGCCTTTGATTTCCAGCATTTCTGGCCACATAGGCCAAGTGGCCTCCATATTCCAGAGAAAGACCTCAAGTGAGCTCTGGTGTGTGCTGGCTTCTGGAAGTTGGGCGTGGATTCATGACAGAGGGGTGACTGATGCAGGGGCTGTGGAAGAAAGCACCAATGTGGAAAGACACTGGAGTCTAGGCCTTGGGCACATGCCAAACCAGGGAATCCCATGGGAGCTGGATCAGGTCAGGGACTGCATTCATTGGACGACAGCATACAGCTTTTCTTCTTTATCTTCTTTCTTTCCTTCTCCCTTTCTTGTTCAGCTGCAGGCAACCAGTCTAGCTCAAAGAGGATAAGGGCCTTTATCATGTCACGCTACAAGAGGTCTAAAGAAAGAACACCGCGGGCTGGTGGAATGGTTTAGCGGTTAAGGCGTTTGCCTGAGATGCTTAAGGACCCCGGTTTGATTCCCCAGGACCCACGTAAGCCAGATGCACAAAGGGGGTGCATGCGTCTGGAGTTCTTTGGTAGTGGCTGGAGGCCCTAGCACACCCATTCTCCCTCTCTATCTGCCTGCCTCTCTCTCAAATAAATAAATAAAATATTTAAAAAAGAAAGAACACTTCTAGTTGTGGGGAGTCAGAGATCTAGGGACCTCAACACTTCTCCCACTTTTCTGCCCTTGTAGGTATGTCAGCCCTGCCCTCAACCTGGCACCCTTACGGTTGCAATGACTTTAGCAGCGTCAGGATTTACATATATTTACCAATGTCCAGAGATAGTTGTATCCTTCCCTGGGATTCTTTCATAGCAACAAAGAAACAAAGAAATGATTTCCCTTTCATGTGTGGGTTGTTTGGATGAGACTACACCTCAGTGGGTCACCCAGTGTCGACCTGAATGACATCAGGTACAAAGGACATGGAGCAGGTGACCGATGGTGTCTTCCAAACACACTTGCCATCCCCTTGCCAAGGAGAAGACAGCTGAGAGCCCCGGGGGGCAGCAGCCTTGGGAGGGAAGATGCACGTTGGCATGGCAGGGCCTGAGCGTGCCAGTCTTGAAAGAACCACCTTGGCTTTTGATCTGTGAAGAGCCCCGTGCCCTGGCAGATGGTTTCCCAGCCTCCTTCTGTCCCTCCCTGGCAGCTGCAGGAGGCGGGCTAGGGCAGGGGAGTTTGCGGAGGCTGGTGGGGGTGGGGAACCTCCGCTCCCACTAGCAGGTGCACGTCGTGTCTGGCAGCTAATTACTTAGGATGGATGATCCTGACTGGGGTGGAAGCCCCTCTGCCTGTCCACCGCCCTCCAGCTGGGACAGAACAGGCGGCCGAGAGAGCAGAGGGCTTAGCATTGTGACACAGCTGCTTGTGGGGGCCATTTATCACCGGAGGTGTTTATGCCCCACCTGGGGACAGAATCCGAGCAGAACAGGTGGTACACCGAGAGGCAGGGAGAAGAGAGGAGATGGGAGTTAACCCTTCTGGCACTGTCCGTGAAGGGTCCTGGCCTTGGGACCTAGAAAGGAAGGGGCAGGGACCTGCCAGAGGGTGGCCAAAAGAAGCAGAGTAAAGTAACAAACTGCAAGAGGAATTTCAACTTTTCTGTGCACACGCACGTGTGTGTGTGTGTGTGTGTGTGTGTGAGAGAGAGAGAGGTGTGTAAAACCTTACCTGGGTCTCTTTATACATGGAGAGTGGGGACAGCCCTTCTCCCCTCTCTAAACCCTAAGGTTTAGTTAAAAATAAAAGCCAAAAACATAGCGGCCCTGGCTTCCATCCACAGCACCAAACAAAAATACAAACAAACAAACCCTCGAAAACACACGGAGGTATTGTGAGCTGTGACGAGCTCTACAGATGTATTTAGACACTAGGGTTTACGTTAACCTGTTGGTCCAGCGACTCTAACCCCCTTTTGAGGTTTGCACCTGGGAGATTTCTGGAACGATCCTGAGGCCCTTAGCAGGGGGCTTCTTGACTCTCTGGGAGGCGCGCAGAGTGACACTTGCATAGCTGTCTTTCCTGGAGCACTATGAAGACGCACAAAGGTTTACGCTACTTTCTCTTGCGCCTGAATCTTCTAAGTTGCTGATGTCTCTGGGCGAGCTGGGCTGTGGCGGGGAAGCTGTTAATAATAGATACAAGAGACTGGCTGGTAACGAATTGCTGGAGACGGTAATTAGCATTTTAATTTAGCCGTTTTCTTCCCACTCACCTTTGGAGACCTGGGTTCGAATCTGAAATTGGGGTCACCAGTGGAGGTTTGCCTGTGTCCCCCCCTAATCTCCCCCATGGGTATTTGTCTTTGTCACACAAACAGCCACAGCCCAGGGCTGAATTTGGCCTGAGGAGGGCACTGTCTGTCCGGGTCTGCAGAGCGGCGACATGGAAAACTGCAGGGCGAATGAGTGGACGAGTCAGCTGCGGGGTGTTTGGAGCCGTGCAGAGACGGCGGGGAGGGGGACTGGTATGGTGGGGATGTGGCAGGGTCGTGCAGAGAAGGTGCTGGGAGAGGAAGAGACAGTGGGTGGCCTGGGGTGAGCCGGGGCTTCAGAGAGCACCCTCAACCCCAAGCCAGGCTTGTCAGTTTTTCTCTTTTCACAAGCACCAGCTTTCTTGGTTTTTCTTCCAGTCCAGACTTAACTGTTTAACCACCCTGCTGTCTGCGAAGGGGTAAATTACCTCAAGTAAAAATTCGAACCATGGGCTGGAGAGATGGCTTAGCGGTTAAGCGCTTGCCTGTGAAGCCTAAGGACCCCGGTTCGAGGCTCGATTCCCCAGGACTCACATTAGCCAGATGCACAAGGGGCCGCATGCGTCTGGAGTTCGTTTACAGTGGCTGGAGGCCCTGGCACGCCCATTCTCTCTCTATCTAGCCTCTTTCTCTGTCTGTCTGTCACTCTCTTATAAGTAAATAAAAATTAAAAAAAAATTCAAAACACGGGCTGGAGAGATGGCTTAGCAGTTAAGCGCTTGCCTGTGAAGTCTAAGGACCCAGGTTCGAGGCTCAATTCCCCAGGACCCACGTTAGCCAGATGCACAAGGGGGCCGCACGCATCTGGAGTTTGTTTGCAGTGGCTGGAAGCCCTGGTGCTCCCATTCTCTCTCTCTCTCTCCCTCTCTCTCTCTGTCTCTTTCTCTCTCTGTCTGTCGCTCTCAAATAAATAAATAAAAATAAAACAACAACAAAAAAAGAAATTAAAAAATTCGAAACATTAGGAACAGTGAAAGCTCTGTGATCTCGGGGGGCTGAGGGGCAGGGTGACGTTGTGGAGTGTGGAGAGGCGGCAGCTCAGCTGGGTTCCTGGCGCGGGGGTGAGAACACACATCAGAGGTCCTCCACCTCCAGCCCACCTTGGGGTGGAGGCAACTGCTTATGAGACCAGTCCTGATTTATCCAGTCCTGCTGCCCACATGGAAACGCAGTGCAACTCTGGGCCCAGTCAGAGCCTCATGGTGAACAGGTGTGGATGAAGAAGGTGGTGGTGTGGGTTCTGAAAGCCCATAGTGGGTGCAGAAGGTGCTGCACAATGGTTGACTATGAAGGCTCAAAGCAGAGCTAACCAAGCCCCAGTGGTACTCCTAGGCTCAGCTCATGGGATGCCTCAGGGGTACAGAGGTGACCAGAGCCAAGGAAACCTCTGCTCTGAGCTCCATCATTGGGAAATGCGGGCGATATTGCTGAGCTGGTTTCGGCCGTAACAAGCATCTACCCCGAGGTAAAAGGTCAAGGGCGGCTGTGTTCCATCACCCAGAGCTCTGATTTCTTTCTGACTCTGGTGTTGTCTCCTCCTCAGACCAGTGCTCCTCAGAGTCACAGGTTGGCTACCAAAAGCTCCTTATACTCCATGTTTCCTTATTATTTCCTGTAAAAAAAAAAAAAAATGGGAGTGTGGCGGTTTGATTCAAGTGTCCCTCATAAACTTAGCTGTTCTGAATGCTAGGTTCCCAGCTGATGGAGATTTGGGAATTAGCGCCTCCTGGAGGCAGTGTATTGTTGGGGGCGAGTTTATGTGTGTTATAGCCGGTTTCTCCTTGCCAGTGTTTGACACACTCTCCTGTTGTTTTTGTCCACCTGATGTTGGCCAGGGGGTGATGTCCACCCTCTGCTCATGCCGTCATTTTCTCCTGCCATCATAGAGCTTCCCCTGGAGTCTGTATGCCAAAATACCCCCCCTTTTTTTTTCTACAAGCTTCTCTTGGTCAGGTGATTTCTGCTAGCAATGCAAACCTGACTGCAACAGGGAGGGACTTTCTGGATTCATTTTTAAATTTTTTTGAAATTTATGTTCAGAGAGAAAGAGAGAGAGAGAGAGAATATGAGAATGGGCACACCAGAGCCTCCTGCTATTGCAAATGAACTTCAGACAGACAGACAGACAGACACACACACACACACACACACACACACACACATTACTTTGTGTATCTGGCTCTATGTGGGTACTGGGGAATTGAATTGAGGCTTTCAGGCTTTGTAAGCAAATGCCTTTAACTGCTGAGCCATCTCTCTAACTCTCTGGATTCATTTCTGGAATTCAGGGTCCTTCCTGGATGAGAATAAAGTCACAGGCTTATCCTTGAATCAAGGTGCTGGTCATTGGAAGGGTGTCAGATGGTCTGGGTCTGTCTCCAGAGCTGGACACAGGGAGTATGTGGCTGTTCCCAATGTGAGGTTGAGCCCCTCCAATGGAAGGTGGGCTTGAAGCAGTCACCAACATCTGTTCACCCCAACTCCGTCCCATTTGTAGCAGCTACTCGCTGCCTATAATGGAATTATAGGGCTGCTCCCTCTGCCATCTGACTGTTCTTTTCTGTTGATTTAGGCTTGGACTTTGGGCTGACATGTGGATGTGCAGTGTCCCACTCAAATGGGCTAAGGACACTTCCTCGCCCCATCGCCACCCCCATTGATATTGTGCTCGGCCAAGTGACTCAACCTGGCCAATGAAATGCTGGCAGATGTGACCTGAGAGAAGGCTTTACATTTGAGTGGTTTAGATGACCCTCTTGTGTTCTTCCAGTGACATGAGAAGAACAATGCCCCCCGGGAGCTATTGGCCACCAAATACAAGACACATGGAACTGAGCTGAACCCAACCTGTGGCCCGAAACACAGCCACTGGAGTTGACCCTCAGCGATGGACTAATGTATGGATTTAGAGCTTTGACACTGAAGCTGTTGGGTAGCACCATCAGATAGGAAATTCCCTTGAAAAGTCACCTTTGCTCTGTGGAATGAAAGGACAAGTTATCTTTGGATACGGCTTGACTATGTCCCCCAGATTCATGTGGCGGAAGCCCCACCCGCGGTCCCCAGAATGATGGCCTTGAACTAGCCACAGGGAAACCCTGGGGACTTTAGTCTCACAGCAATGTAGCAGACAATGACTGATTCGAGTTGGTTTGGGCCCCGGCATGGCTGCCTGGCTCTCTGACACTTTGCATAGTTGGCTTATTCTCATAAAACTGCTTCTAAATTAGAGTTTCATAATTTAATCTCTACTTTAATGCTTTCGAGAGAATGCAGTGGAAGGTGGAGGAAGGACTACAGCAGTCAGCACTGGTCTAATGTACCTGAGTCTGTCCCACGCCTATTCATGAATGTGGGCTCGTCTTGGTTAGAACAGACCTTTTCCAGTGCCCTTGGACACCCTAGGAATGAGGAAGTCACAGTGATGACAGCACATGACCCCTTTTCAGGGGTTGCAAGTTGCCTTGAGTGGCCTTCCCAGGCCAGAGCATGGTAGTGTTTGGAGAAATGGGGTTCCTGCAGCCCTGTGACTGGCTGGGGTGGCCAGACTCGAGAGATTGACTTGGCATTGCATATCCAGGTCCTGTTGGTGTCAGAGCATGAATGTGAAATGTGGACTGGTTGTGCAGAGCCAAACTCTACCACTTGGGTAAGTGTTCTGAGTCAGTCAGGGTCCTCCAGATGAACACAATCAATAGAAAGAATGTGTGTTACAAAAGGAGCTGACTGGATTAGCTTACAGGATGTAGGCTGCGCACTCCAACAGCAGCTGTCTACAGACTGGAGAGTTGGAGAACCCAGTAGCTGCTGACCCCACTGGGCTGGATGCCCCGGCAGTCTCAGCCTGGCACTGAAGGCCTGGAGGATCCCTGGAGAGCTGCTGGTCTTCAGTCCACATTGGAAGGCTGAGAAGACTCAGTTCTGACATCCATAAAGGATAGCTAAAACAGGGTAGAGGCATGTACCAGCAAGTGGCATGGGCAGCCAGGAAGGAGGCCCTGTGTTCTCTCAGGAATTCTTTTTTTCTTCTTATTTATTTTATTTTAGAGAGATGAGAAATTTGAAAAAGAGAGAGAGAGAGAGAGAGAGAATTGGTGCTCCAGGGCCTCAGCCATTGCAATCGCATTCCGGACACTTGTGCCACCTAGTGGTCATGTGCGACATTGTGCTTCCCTCACCTTTTGTGCATCTGGCTTGTATGGGATCTGGAGGGTGAAGCATGGGTCCTTAGGCTTCTCAGGCAAACGCCTTAACTGCTAAGCCATCTCTCCAGCCCAGAAATTCTTTATATACAGTCCACCACTGGAAGGGTAACCCACTCTGGAGGAAGGTCCTCCCTCAGTTAATTTCTTCTGGGAAATAATATCCTCATGGACCCACCCAAGAGGCTTGTCACCTAATCTGACCCAAGTTGACCACAGAACTTAACTCTATCCAGGCTGGGAAGATGGCTAGGCAGTTAAGGGTGCTTGCATGCAAAGCCTGCTGGGCCAGGTTCAATTCCCAAGCAACCTACATAAACCAATGCAAAAAGTGGTACAAGTGTCTGGTCCTCCTTTGCAGTGGTAAGAGGCCCTGGTGAACCCATTCTCTCTCTCTCTCTCTCGCTCTCTCTCTCTCACACACACAAATAAATAAAATTAAAAAGAACCTAGCCACCCCATGCTTCTACCCCTGTTTCCCAGTAGCAACAGCAAAAGCACTTCGGTGACAACACGGCTGACCCATAGCAGCCCTCCATAAATAGAAGCCACTAGACTCCTTTGTGTTGAGAATTGCCTAGATGGCAGTGTGGTTATGAGCTTGAATCCTGGACGTGGTCTGGATGTGGCTCCTGTGAGGTAAATCCCTGGAGTTTCACCGGGTGTAGCCTCTCTGAGACTTGGTTTCTCTGTGCGTGGCATGAGGAGACGCCTGCACAGGGCCCCTGTGGCTGGGTGAGCCTGGAGTCCCCACTAACTCCTCGAAGCATGGGTCTGATGTGCAGACTGCCACACCTCATCTTGGATAACTCCCTCTTTGGGTCCACATGCCTAGGATGACCTCAGTGGGACCCTTGGCTTTCTTCAACTCCTCTCCCTTGTCTCCCCCCTCGGCAAGTTCTGTTTGCTTCTCAGTCAGGAGCAGGTCGGGGACAAGTGAAGAGACGGAGGAGAATTGGCAGACAAAGCTTAGGACAGGTGGAGGTGACTTGAAAGTCCTTCCTTGTGCACAGCTGAAGGCCCCACAGCTATTGGTCAATACGTCATTGATTCGCTCCATCTCTCCTTATTACCACATCTCTAACTTTAAGGGGGGGGGGTCTTTGCAGCACAAAGAAGTGTTACCATGGCAACCTCCTGGTGACACAAAACAGCTTTTCCTCCTAGAACCAGCCTGTCTCGGATAGAAACCTCTCTGGTGGGACATGGGCCACCCTAAGCCAAGTGTCCAGGCCAACTCCCTCTTCTAACACTTGGTCTTGGTCCCTGGCTGTGGAGGAGCCAGCTGGGCACTCAGTGTAACCCGTTGTGTGTCTGCGACGCTTTGTAACGCACCGGGAGCTGGTTGGGGGTTCAGCAGTGGCGAGGACAGACAAGTCCCTCCACTCAAGGATGAGAATTCATTCAAGTAAATGGAAAAGGAACAAGAGCTGGAGCTGGAGAGACGGCCCAACAGTTAAAGGCACTTGCTTGCTAGGGCCCGGGTTTGAGTTCCCAGTGCCTACCTAAAGCCAGATGCACAAAAGTGGTACATGTGTCTGGAGTTCATTTGCAGCAGCAGGAGGCCCTGGTGCACCCATTTTCTCTCTCTCTCTCTCTCTTTCTCTCTTAAATATATATATTTTGGTTTTTCAAGGTAGGGTCTCACTCTAGCTCAGGCTGACCTGGAATTCACTATGTAGTCACAGGATGGCCTCAAACTCAGGGTGATCCTCCTACCTCTGCCTCCCGAGTGCTGGGATTAAAGGCATGTGCCACCATGCCCGGCTCAAATAAATATTTTTTTTAAAAATAAAAGGAACAAGGCAGTTTTTGCCAGGGTTAAGGAGTATAAAGAGAATGAAATGGAGTCACTTGATAGAGAGAGAGACAGAAGTGAGGGTTAGAGGAGCTCTCTCTGGAGATGCCTTATGAGGCGAGCTCAGGCACAGAAGACAATGACCATGCAAACCCCTGGGAATGGGTGCACGGGTGGAGGGCAAGGGTGGTGGGGCAGGCACGAACTTGAATGTGTGGGGATCCAGCAGAGGCTGGGGGGACTGGAGTGTGGCCAGGTATTGCAGATGAGGGAGGGTAGGACTCCCCAGAGAGTGCCTTGTAGTCACCTTCTCATTACTGGGTTGAAGCACCGACTAAAAGCAGCTGATAAGAGGAGAGTTTTTATTTTGGCTTACGGTCTTGAGGGGAAGCTCCATGATGGCAGGGAAAGCATGGCATGAGCAGAGGCTGGGCATCACGTCTGCCACAGCAGGTGGACAATAGCAGCAGGAGAGTGAGCTGGCTATAACACCCCTAAGGCCATTCCCAACAACACACCTCCTCCAGCAGGGCTCCACCTCCCAAATTTTGCCACCAGCTGGGGACCAAGCATTCAGAACACAGGGGTCTATGGGAGACATCTGATTCCAACCCGTCACAGAGTGCTCTGTAAGCTGGACCAGGAGCAGGGACTTCAGGGTAAGTATAGTGGGAAACTGTTAGGCAGGGTAGCGATGTGTGTGACATACATTTTAAAGAGTCTTTTGGTTGCTTTGGGGTGAGCTGCTCTCCTCATCTTTTTTGGCTTGGTAATTATTAAGTAAACTTTGTTTGACTGAGAAATATGCCTACAGCTTTCGGAGCTCCTGTACCAAGGGTTTGCCCTTGATGGAACTTAGGCACCTTCTCTGCTGTTGCTACCACTCTCTTCACCATGACTTTGGTATTTCTAGCTAGTGACAGCCAAACCTTCTCCCCTGTCCCACCGCACCCCGAAAGCCATGGGGAGCTGTCCCTGATGAATGAGGCATCTCAGACCATGAATCATTCAGCCAGCTGAGGCCCGGGCACTCATTCTCTCATAACTCTGTGTTAAGGGTACAGAATGACACCCATGACAGCTGGATAAAGGATGAAATGAGATGTCTGATAAGAGGGATTGATGGCTGTCCTTGCCCAGGATGGGCAGGGGGAAGGGCAAAGGCAGGTCCGGTGTGAGTGATTGTCCTCCGCAGGGTTTCTGGGGCTACAGCTTGTCCCAGCCCACATGCCTGACAGACTTCCATCAGTCCCTCGTCCCACGGGAACCTCACCTGCAAGGCCCCAGAGAACCCTGCCTTCTGCTGACTCAAGAATCTGAGAGAGATGTAGTGCTTTTCTGGAGGCTACTGGGTGCATCCTTGCAGGAAAGGACAGCAGGTATTGGCGTGGACCTCTGGGAGGGGAGCACATCAGAAAATGGGGGCCTCCCCTTGCATGCCACAGGCAGCAGACAAGATTTGTTAAACATGTGACAGAAAGTGACACCAGGTGGGGGCTAGGGAGATGGCTTAGTGGTTAAAGCATTTGCCTGCAAAGCCAGAGTACCCAGGTTTGATTCCCCAGGACCCATGTAAGCCAGATGCACAAGGTGGCACAGGTGACTGGAGTGTGTTTGCAGTGGTAGAGGCCCTGGCATGCCCATTCTCTCTCTCTCTCAAATTAAAAAAAAAAAAAAAGGAAACAAAAGAGAGAAAGTGATGTCAGGCTTCCTAAGCCCAAAGAGACTGTGCTGGCTCACGTGGCTGAGGCTGGAATGAGTCCTCTCCCACGTATGGCTCGATGTGCACTCCAGCAATGTGACCAGTCTCTGCGCTTCCTGGCTCTATATTGGAACAAGCTCTGTTCTCAGCAAGCTCCTTCCTGGCAGTGGTATGATGGCTTGCCAGAAACTTTCAAGGCTACCTGTTTCCTTACCATGCCCAGTGGAAAAGAGTGTCAAAACTGAATTAAAGTCGTGGAATGGAATCTCATTGGCCCCGATCATGGACGTTGGGTCATGTGCTCTTTGATTGATTAATTTATTGCTGTGCCGTGGAAGACGGGGAATGCTGGCTGGCTAACCCTGAAAGTATATGTGGGGTCAATCCTACCTAGTTGCATGGCTGGGAAACTTGCATGGCTTTCTGGGGAAGGAGGAGGGGAAGGAATGACTGCTGGGGAGGCAGCAAGCGTGTGTGTTACCATTTCTGACCATTCCTCATCTGTCCCTAATCATTGATCCCACACCTCATACCCATCCTTGGATACACCAGCTGTTACTCTACATGGAATTCTGTGTTTCTTTCTTTCCTTCCTTCCTTCCTTCCTTCCTTCGTTCCTTCCTTCGTTCCTTCCCTCCTTCGCTACTTCCCTCCTTCCTTCCTTCCTTTCTTTCTTTCTCTCTCTTTTTTTTTTCCGAGATAGGGTCTTACTATAGTTCAGGCTGACCTGGAATTCACTATGGAGTCTCAGGGTGGCCTCGAACTCACGGTGATCCTCCTACCTCTGCCTCCCGAGTGCTGGGATTAAAGGCGTGCGCCGCCACGCCCGGTGGAACTCTGTGTTTCTGTCAGTACTCTGGTTGCAAACAAAAGAAACCCAATTAAAATTGACAAAAGCCAAAGGGAACTGCTTCACACAACTGTGGAGGGCAGAGACAGTGCTGCGGGCATGGTGCCTGAGTGGTTCCAGGGACACCAACGGCATCGCTGACTCTTGATCTCTCTCCATTCTTGTCCCCATAACGTCACTCTCAGTAGGCCCCCCCAAAGATGGCAGGATGGTACCAGCAGTTTAGGTCCCCATCCAGCTGGTTGAACAATCTATAGTAAGAGAAACCTCTGCCCAGTGTCCGGCAAGGCCCCCAGGCGATCACTGTGGAGAGATGGGACTAGCACAAGTTGGTCAGGGGCTGGGTCCTCCATGTGCCCCTGCCGCTGAAGGACCCAAGGGAGAAGGAGGGAAGGGACCCTGATGGAAAGAAGACCTGGAGGCTGGGCAGACAGATGGCAGCCTGTGGTGATCTTTTCCCGTGAACTTACCAGCATTATGGTGTTCTGCTGCTGTCTCCACAAATACCTCCCCCAGCAGGCCTGGAACGCAGGCCATCTTCCTTTGCTGAGAGTTACCTGTGCTTAGTAACCTGCAGAGCAAACCATAGAGTGTGGTTTGAAATTTGATGTTACACTCCCAATGAATAGCATTAAAAATTTATTTATTTATTTGAGAGAGAGAGAGACAGACAGACAGACAGACAGACAGACAGAATAGGCACACCAGGGCCTCCATCCACTGCAAACAAACTCTAGACGCAAGCGACACCTTGCGCATCTGGCTTATGTGGGTATTGGGGAGTTGAACCTGGGTCCTTAGGCTTCACGGGCAAGTGCCTTAACTGCTAAGCCATCTCTCCAGCTCCATGAACAGCATTTTTGTTTAGGAGTTACACCTAACCAGCAAGAGAGGGGTGAAGAAATGGAGACCCCCAAGTGTGAAGCCATTTGCCCAGGTTGCTTAGCTGGTGAGTGATGGAGCTGGGACTGCCACTCATCTCTGTCTGCCTGTGGAACCATTCACTTACCTTTCTCCCTGTGCTCTTTTTTTTTTTTTTTTTAAACAGGAATTGTCCTTCCAAAGTGAGCTCCAGGGAACTGCAAGTAGAATGAAATAGTAATGTGCCACTTAATAATAGGAATATAGGGCTGGAGAGATGGCTTAGCGGTTACGGCACTTGTCTGTGAAGCCTAAGGACCCAGTTTTGATTCCCCCAAATCCACGTAAGCCAGATGCACATGACACATGCATCTGGAGTTCATTTGCAGTGGCCAGAGGCCCTGGCGTGCCCATTCTCTGTCTGTCTATTTCTCTCTCTCTCTCTAGTAAACGAACAAATCAAATAATAAAAAAGAATAATGAGAATACAGAGGGCTGGGAGGTGGCTTAGCAGTTAAAGGCACTTGTTTGTAAAGCCTACATGCCTGGGTTCAATTCCCCAGTACCCACGTAAAGCCAGATGCACAAAGAGGCACATGCATCTGGAGTTCATTTACAGTGGCTAGAGGCCCTGGCATGCCCATTCTCTCTGTCTGCCTCTCTTCTCTCTCTCTCTCTCTCTGCTTGCAAACAAACAAACAAATAAACAAACAAACAAACATTCTGAGAAATGCGTTGTTAGGCTATTTTGCCATTTTATAAACACTGGAGTATATCATATAAACCAAGACTTTACAAAATTTTCTGTGTGTATGGCCTGTGTTCATTTGTGTATGGATGTTTGTGCACTGTGCACGGGTGTGCGTGGAGGCCAGAGGTTGACCTCTGAACTCAGAGCTCAGGTGTCTTCCTCAATAGCTCTCCACCGTATTTACTGAGACATGCACACTTACTGAGCCCAGAGCTCTCTGATGCAGCTAGTCTAGCCAGCCATTTGTCCCAGGGATCTGCCTGTCTCTGCCTTCATAGCACTGAGGTCACAGGTGCATATTCCCATGTCCACCATTGGCATGGATTCTGGAGATCTGAACTCAGGTCCTCACACTTATGCAATAGACACTTTACTGACTGAGCCAACTCCCCAGCTCCAAACTAAGACTTTTAAAAAGTTGTGTGAATGGGCTGGAGAGATGTCTGAGCAGTTAAGGTGCTTTCCTGTGAAGCCTAAGGACCCATGTTCGACTCTCCAGATCCCACATAAAGCCAGATGCACAGAGGTGAGGCAAGCGCAAGGTTGCACATTCCCACTAGGTGGCGCAAGCGTCTAGCGTTTGATTGCAGTGACTGAGGCCCTGGCATGTTTATTCTGTCTGTCTCTCACTCTAAAAAAAAATAATAAAAAGAAAAAAAAAAAAAAAGAATTGTGTGAATGTATGTGTGTGCTTTTTCATATGTGTGTGGTCACGCATGGGGGGCCGGAAGTCAACACTAGGCATCTCCCTCTATGACTTTCCATCTTATTTACTGATAAGGTCTTTAAATGAACTCAGAGCTCAGTCACATGGCTAGTCTAGCTAGCTGGCCAGCTTGCCCCAGAGATCTGCCTATTTCTACCTCCTGAACATGCACTACCATTTAAGAGGAGTCTGGAGATCTGAACCCAGGTCCTCACACTTATCTCCTTAGAGTGGTAAGTCCCAGGGAAGCAGGGACCTTGACTGCTTCACAGATATGAGATGGTTGCCGGAACATAGTATGTGTCCAGGAAATACTTTGAAACTAGCAAGGTCCTTACGGCGTTCACAACCCATCTCTGAGCCCATTAAGTGCTTCTGTGTTGCATACCCGACTTTCTGAGGTGGGACTTCTGACCTACCGACTGCCCACTAGCCTGTGAGCTGACAGTGGCTGGAACGACACCTGTGAATTGAAGTACCCTGAAAACACACACACACACACACACACACACACACACACACCTGTGCTAAAGTTGTTACAAGGATGATTGACTGATTAGAACTTTGGTAAGTGTGGAGAGTTGCAGAGCCAAAGCCAAATTACCTTGGGCTATTTTCAGCCCACTTGATAGCTGAATTAGTTACTTTTCTCATTACTGTGACCAAATTACCTGACAAGAAGCAACCTGAGGAAGGAAGGGTTTATTTTAGCTTACAGTTCAAGGGGGTACAGAAAGGCACAGTAGGGGACCATGAAGCAGCTGGTCCTTATTTATTATTTATTTATTATTAACAGATTATACTTTTATTCCCCTCTTCCCTGTTCCCACTTCCCTGAGGCCCTCCTCCATGGGGTTATGAGATTTACTGTGGGGTCATGAAGGCCTCAGTCAGTCCCAATGGGATGGGGGGGGGACTGTGCCTCACGGGTATTCCCATTCACTCTGGCTCTTACAATCTTTCCACCCCCTCTTTCAAAATGTTTCCTGGGTCGTGGGAGGCCTGTTGGCACCCTGATTTGGTGTTGAGTTCTTCGTAGCCTCTGCATCTCTGCTTTAATAGGTTGTGCTTGGTTACTGTATCTGCCGTCATCACCCTGGAGCTGGTTGTCAGGTTAGCAGTAAGAGCAGTGTTCGGTGGCGCCGCTTCCACTGCAAGTTCCCCTGGGCCTTGGCAAACGTGGAAGAGGTGGCAAGTCTCACGGTGGGCAGTTAGTTATCTACTTGTCTTAGCAATGGATCTTGACTCTCTTCTATTTTCTGTCATCTGTAAAATAAAACATTCTCCAACCAAGAGTGAGAGCAGCTTGAGTTAAAGGAGGTGTGCAGAGTTATTTGAGAGATTTTTTTTTTTTTTTTTGGTGTGTCAGCCCACTCTTCTTCTCCAGAGAGCAGTGGGGGCTTCTCTCTGAAGTCTGAGTTTCCTGACTACGGGAATCTGACTTGGTTTCCAGTATCAAGTATGAATTCTTGCCCACTGAGCAGGCCTCATGTGTAATCAGAGGCTAGTTGGTTACCTGCAGAGGCTGTGTGCCACTAATGCACAAGTGGGTATTTCTTGTCTGGCTGGTTGATTGTGTGGTCTTCAGGTTCCCCCTGTTTATTCATGCTGTTGGTGATGGTTTCCCTCCAGGAGCTCCCACAGGGCTTTCCGGCACTGTGAGGGTTAGCCAGGAGGGAGCTAGTTTCCCTTTGAGTTCCAGCATGATAATTCCACGTCCTGTGACTGTAGTCTGTGGTGTCTTCAGCAATAGGGTCTTACCATTTAGCTATGGCAGGTAATCAAGTGTTTTGGCAATGGCCTACATTGTTTTGGGGACCTCATGGGTTTCCCTGGCCAACAGCTCACTGTGTGTGTGTGTGGGGGGGGGCAACCCAACTCTGGGCCTGGGAATTATCAGCCAGTTCATGATGTTTTACATCTTTTAAAAATGTTTTATTTATTTATTTATGAGAGAGAAAGAGATAGAGAGAAAGAGAGATTAGCCCCCCCCCCCAGTCTCCTACATCTTTTTTTTTTTTTAATTTAAAGATTTATTTATTTATCAGAGACAGAGAGAGGGGGAGAAAGAGACAGAGAGTAAGAATGGGCACACCAGGGCCTCTAGCCACTGCAAATGAACTCCAGATGCATATGCTACCATGTGCATCTGGCTTACATGGGACCTGGAGAATTGAAACTGGGTCCTTAGGCTTTGCAAGCATGTGCCTTAACGCTAAGCCATCTCTCCAGCCCCAGGGTCTGTGATTTTTAAGAAGGTTAATCTTGGGCTGTAGGGATGCCTTATGGGCTGGAAAGATGGCTTAGCAGTTAAGGAGTTTGCCTGTGAAGCCAAAGGACCCCAGGACGCATGTTAGCCAGATGCACAAGGTAGCACATGCATCTGGAGTTCATTTGCAGTGATTGGAGGCCCTGGCGCACCCAATCTCTCTCTCTTTCTCTCTGTCAAATAAATACATAAAAATAAAATATTTTTTTTAAAAGAAGGTTAATCCTGTTCTACTTCTGTCCAGACTGTCCCCCCTCCACTATTGGTGGTCATATCTTCTATAATGCTAGTCAGAATTAGGATCTGTATGGGACTGATTCATGTTGTCTTAACTTTTGCATAATTCCCTCCCCACCTTCCCTAACCCTATCCCTTCAAGACACCCTCATCCCCAATATTCTTCCCTCCCCTAACTTTTCAGGTAGCACCTTTTCTTATGTCTCTCTCTAGTTCTTTCTACTGGTCTCATTCTAGATTTATGCCCATATTTCTGGGCAGCTGGTCATGTTTGACCCACAGTCAGGAAACAGAGAGAGAAGAATGCTTGTACTCAGATCCCTCTCTCCTTTTTCATTCAGTTGGGGACCCCAGACCACAGTTAGGGTAGGTCCTCCTACCTCAATTAACCTTATCTAGGAATCTTTAACAGACATGCCCAGATATTTGTCTCCTAGGTGATTCTAGAACCAATCAAGTTGGCAATAGAGATTAGCCATTACAACAGCCATGCATTGCCTCCCTTTATCTTACTTACCATCCTTGTAGCTATCAGGTAAAATGTTGGAAATCTATTAACTTAGCAAATCACTAACTTCCACCAACCCAAAAGCTAAGTGTTATCAGATAGCATCTGAAGTCTCCGTCAGAGATTTCCCTGCTTTGCTACGACCCAATCTCCAGATGCTCCCAACAGTGTACTGGAAAAGTGCCTTCATTTATGACTTAATTTCTTTTTTTATTTATTAGAGAGTGAGAGAGTGAGAGAGAGAGAGAGAGACAGAGAGACAAAGAGAGAGCATGGGTGCACCAGGGCCTCTAGCCACTACAAATGAACTCCAGATGCATGTGCCACCTGTGCATCTTGCTTGTGTGGGTGGGTTCTGGGAGTTGAACCTGAGTCCTTAGGCTTTGCAGGCCAAGTGCCTTAAGTGCTAAGCCATCTCTCCAGCCTCCATTTATGACTTTTTTTTTGTTCTGTACTTATTGAAACCTTCATGAAACTGTTATACATTGGAACATGATACTTGGAGTAATCTAAATCTGTGTTCCCCAGCCAAGGTCACTCATATTTGACTGCAGAATAAACAGTCTCTTATTCCCTTTAACACGAGAGCTGAGTTTTCACCTTAGCATAATAAGGGCAGGAGGCAGTTTTGCAGTGGGTACTGCCCCGCTGCTCGAAGGAGTGCCCATACAGAGGCCTTATGCAATGGCCTGCAGGACAGTAGGACGGCTGGACGGAGTGGGAGTGGTATGGACTGGACACGGTCTCCAGCAGCCAGTCAGATTGGTGTGGAGTTCTGGGGACTCTCAGGTCTCCCCAGGTGCTGGGAGAGTAACACCATCTGCTCTCTGCTTAGCTCCTCCCAAAGCTCCGCCCAGTCACCCCCAGCGCTTGGGCTTATGTGGTGGTTTGAATGTAAAATGTTCACCTTAGATTCATGTGTTTGAACGCTTGATCCCCATTTGGTGGCGCTGTTTGGGAAATCTGTGGAACCTCAGGAGGTGGACTCTTGCTGGGGAAAGTGTGTCCCTGCGGGCAGGCTTTGAGGTGTCATTGTCGAGTCCCGCTGGGTGCTTTTTCCACTCTCTACTTCCTCCTTTTGATGTGAAGGTGAGACACTGCATGCCTGCTCTTGTCATGCTGCCGCCGCCATGATGAAACTTCCCCTCAAAGCCATGAGCAGAAAAATAAACCCCGTTTCCCCCCCCCCCCCAACTTGTTTCTGGTTGGGTGTTTTGTCTCAGCAAGGATAAAGTAATTGCTACAGCTTGTTTTTTGTTTGTTTGTTTGTTTGGCTTTGTTTTTCCTGGAGCCTCCCAGCCTTCCCTTTTGCAGCCTTCCTCCCTCACTGTCTCCCCACCTAGATCTCTAGCTCTAGAAGCAGCAGCTTCTCTTCCACCAGTTCAGACAGAAGGAGAAACATGGTTAGCTCACCCCGTTGGTGTACAGGACAGAGCTTGACAACTTGGAGAGGTGGGACAGAGATGACAGCCCGAGCTTGCCTTTTTCCCAGAAAGACAGAGTGGCATACCACAGCCGATGAGGCCAAAGGGCAGGTGGGGCAGACAAGAGGGCCACAGGATCTACATATTATACAAAGGGCCCTCAAAGCGCCTGCCAATGGTACTGTCACCTCCCTGGTCTCATTGTTCTGTCTTCCACATACTCTTCTTGGCACAGGATCTTGCTGAGCTGCCTCTCTGTCCAGGACACATTGTCAAGTCTCACCAGTTTTTGTCATTTAGGTCCCAGGGAGGCATGCATGCAAATCTGGAAGGCTTGTTACATCCGGGTGGCTGGGCTGCCCGCCACGCCCCCCCCCAAAGTCCAGCTTTCCAGTAAGTCTACGGTAGAGCCTGGAAATCTACATTTCTAACATATCCTCAGAGTTTCTGGTTGTGGGTCCAAACCTTCTGTTTAGATCTCTCAACCCTCACATGACACCCATGTGTACGTGTTCCCTGGGTCCTTGCTTGCTGGGTATAGAGAACTCTAGAAAGGTAAGTATCACGTTATTTTCACTCTGAATATCTGAGCGACACTAGCACGTAGTAGGAGCCTGGTAAGAATTTGCTAAATCAGGGAACAATGTCACACTCCCACTCACAGGTTAAACAGGTCCCCTGCCCTGTCCTGCCCTGTCCTGCCCTGTCAGCTGGTTGAAGGCAAGGGCTCCCTTTGAGCTCGGGGGAAAGGTCTCCAGAAATCTGCTTGAATTCAGCATGCAGTGTGCCGGTGCTGTGTGATCAACATTTTCGGAGTTTGAACGAACATTCCCTGCCCTGGGGCACACACCCCACTAATGAGCTCAAGGAGGCTGTTTTACAGCGGCCAAATGTCGCCTTTGCGCCAGCCTACAACCGTGCTTCTGACACTCCGCTTCGACGGCATGGGAAACAGAGGCAAACTTATCATTGCTGTTGCTGTTATCTAATATTTATTACACACACAGTGCAGGATGAGACACTTCACTCCTACTCTCAATCACTTTTGGTTCCCTGAAAACCCAGCTAGCCCGCCGTGTTGCGGGGAGGGCGCTACCCAAGGTGCTGCTAGGCCAGGCGGCGCGGAACACTCCAGCACCCTTGGCCCGGAAAGGTCACAGTCCAAAGCACAGGACCTGGAAGGACTGAATTCCGAGAATTCCCCCAAGTGAATTATTTCTGCTCCCTCGCTGTTTTACAAATGCCTTGCTCTAATTATCCTCTCCAAAATCCAACCTAAGGCAGGGACACAAAGCCATCCTGGAAACCAGGAGATTTGTGAGCAAGAAGTCACTGGGGTGGGGGTGTGGTGGGGGGGCTGAGGGAACAGAGCCCAATCCACAGTCACTAAGATTAAGACCCACTTGTCGGAGTGCCTCATCCCTGCACCTCGCGCCTTCTGCCCCACCCACTTTGCACGAAGCCCGGCTACTCCAGACAGCCCCCACCCACCTCCAGGGAGTGACGGGAGATGGCCCCAGGTCTGGGGGGGTAGGTTCCACAGGAAAGGCACATTTCCTGTTTAATGGGAGGTGGCTGCTTTGGTAATGAGCATTCCTGCTAATGTGGAGGAATGAATTAACACCAGGAGGAGCTTAGGAAAAGATCTAAACAGAGCAGACGCACCCCCACCCCCACCAGGTGGCGGTTCAGAGAACCGCCGTCAGTACAGAGACCCGAAGCTGCCTCCTTGAGACATAAGACACCAACTGAAGGAGAGAGGGTGGCAAGCCCAGGTTTCCCCCACCCCTAGCAGGGTTAGATAGAGCCACTGTGGACCACCTGACCCAGCTGGGCGCTCAACTCCTGGCTTTCCCAGCTACCGGGATTAGATGGGACAACGTGTGTGCGCGCGCGCTTTTGCGCACATTTGTCTGTTCTTCGCTGTTATAAAGCATTTATGCGCCAAGCATCTCTGTGTGCCACCAGGGACTGGTGGCCAAGTCCATGGGGGTTCCTACTTAGGTTCCTGCAGGGCAGGAGGAGGAAAATCGTCAGGTGGGCAGATAATGAGCAAGACAGCTGCAGAGTGTGAACCACGCAGATGTCCTGGAGAACGGCAGGCCAGGAGGAGGAAGGATTCTAAGGAAACCCAAACGATGATGGGGCATCTGGGGGAAGAACCCAGCAACAAGGACCCAGGTCTGAGGCGGCAGCCATGTGAACTGTTCACAGGGTGGGGGAAGCACTGAACCAGATGGAACAAGGGAGCGAGGGGCAGAAGATGTCTCTGGAAGGCGGCTGGGTTTCGCTCTGAGTAGAACTGGGAAGTCATCAAATGACTTTAAAATGGAAACTTCCCCAATCTGATTCACGTTAGAAAAAAAAAAAAAAAACCATCAGGATGCTCTTTTGGAATGGAGGCAATGGGTAGGAAGTGACAGAAAATGCTGGAGGCTGTAGTGAAGTGAGATAGGAGAGGCTGGGGAGGGGGGAGGTAGCAGGGCTGGGAGGGGTTTGGAGGTGGCAGCCAGCCTCTGCAGGGGCACTGTCATGGCTGGGGTTAGAGAGGGCTGTTGGAAAGGATGACCAGAAAAGTCCTGGAGTACAGAGGCCTGGGAGATTGGCTGGCACCTGGATTGGGGGAGGGTCTGCCTTTATTTTTTCTTTTAAAATTTTATTTATTTATTTATTTATGGGAAGAGAGAGAGAGAGAGAGGGAGAGAGAGAGGGAGAGAGAGAGAGAGAGAGAGAGAGAGAGAGAGAGAGAGAAAGAAGAAACAGAGAATGGGCCTACCAGGGCCTCTAGCTACTGCAAACAAACTCTAGACACATGTGCCACCACGTACATCTGGCTTATGAGCCTTAACCACTAAGCCATCTCTCCAGCCCAAGGATCTGCCTTTCTTTTTTTTTTTGAGTCATGGTTTATGGTATCACACAATAACCCAGGCTGACCTGGAAATCACTATGTATCCCTGGCTGGCTCCAAACTCATTGCAATCCTTCTGCCTCAGCCTCCCAAATGCCGACTGCTGGGATTACCAGAGTGAGCTACCACAGACCCCCGCCCCCCCCCTCCCGGGGTATCTGTTTTCCTTGGTTTTAAATAAGCTTACCCCTCACCCCTGGTGATTTCTGGTAAAGCTCTGAGCTCTCAAATTTCACCCTTGTATATACAGAACCCATAGCTTGGAGGTTCCAATCACCATGTCAGAAGTTGAAACCTGGAAAGCTGCTTGTCAGCCCGCTCTGCTTCTGGCCATGCAGCCAGGCAGGGATGCCTCCGGCACTAAAGGAAGCAAGCTCCCTTTTCTCAGTCCTCCCGTGCCTCAATGGCTCCACTCACGCACTCTGAAATTCAGAAGGCAGCAGGACTCTGGGCTACTGTAGCCTGTGTGCAGATCAGGAAAGGAGTAGACCACACACTGACACTCCTGAATATCTGTGACTTCCAGGCTCTGCTGCAAGGCGTTCATTGTAACTGGAGAGTCTCAGGAGTCAGGTTGGCAACAGAGGCTCATTTCTCTTCTCTTGGGGCTCCTAAGACCCTGGGTGGTCATGGGGACCAGGCTTCCTTCTGTGTTTCAGTTGTCTCTTCCTGGCACGTAGCCTCTATCTCAAGATCTTCTCAAGGCCCAGGCTAGCTGTAGCTGGACTTCCAGTCGCCATGTCAGGTTGTAAGAACAAAAACACAGAGATACAAAGAGATTACAGCTCCCCCTTTTTAAAGGAGTCCGCCTAGAAGGGCCGCATGTATTTCCTTATATCTCATTGGCCAGAATTTACTGCATTGACCACACCTAGCTGCAAGGGATGCTGGGAAGTGTAGTTTTGGGGACCCCTTTGTTGAGACAGACATGGGGTGTGTGTGTGTGTGTGTGCAGATTTGTAAAGCAGGGGCCACATCAGTCCCAGGTCATTAATAGTGATGACAAGTATATAAGACCATGGCAAACACCTGCTTAAAGCTCCCCCAGAGACTCCTGCCACCCAAAGGCAGGTCACCATGGTCCCACAACTCTACTCATTCAGCCTGTGCCCCTCCTCCCTCCTAACTCATCTTTTCCTGCTGCTCTCCTTCTCTGCTCGACATTCGAGTTCATTCCCACCTCAGAATCTTTGCACTTGCTCCTGTAACACTCTACCCCAAGACCCTTACACCACCAGCTCAACTCTACTCACAGAGGTCTCAGCTCAAACACCACCTTGAAACCTGTCCTGACCCTCGTTACTCTCAACCTGAGCGCTTGGAATGATCTCTGCCCGACGGTGAACCTCAGCGGAGCTGTTCATGTTAGGCGCGTGTAACCCTCTGCCACATAATTGTTCAGCCACAGTTCTTGAAGTCAGATATGGCTAACTTGTCTCTAGTTTCCAAACTGCATCGCTGCTGCCTCCCCCACCCCCACCCGCCATCTCATTTACCAAATTGAGGACTTTTTTTATATGTGTGTGTGTGCATGTGTGTATGCAAGTGTGCATGGATGTGTATGTACACATGGATGTGTAGAAGACAGAATATAGAGCCTCAGTGTCCCTCCTCAGAAATGCCATCCACTTTTAAAATTTAAATTAAAAAATTATTTAGTTAATTATTTATTTCTTTGAGAGGAAGAGAGAGAGAGAAAGAGGCAGATAGAGAGAGAATGGGCACACCAGGGCCTCCAGCCACTGCAGACTCCAGACGCATGCACCGCCTTGTGCATCTGGCTTATGTCGGTGCTGGGGAATTGAACCTGGGTCCTTTGGCTTTGCAGGCAAGTACCTTAACTGCTAAGCCGTCTCTTCAGACTACTTTTTTTTTTTTTTTTGTTTTTTCAAGGTAGAGTCTCACTCTAGCCCAGGCTAACCTGGAACTCACTGTGTCGTCTCAGGGTGGCCTCGAACTCATGGTGATCCCCCTACCTCTGCCTCCCGAGTGCTGGGATTAAAGGCGTGCGCCACCATGCTTGGCTTCAGCCTACTTTTTTTATTTTGGATTGATCTCTCATTGGCCTAGAGATCACCAATTAAGCTGGACTGGCTGGCCAATGAGCCCTGGGGGCCCTCCTGTCTCCACCCCCTCAGTCCTGAGATTCCAGGTGTGCACCACTATGTCTGC
The DNA here is from genome assembly GCA_036346955.1 of Dipus sagitta. NCBI lineage: Eukaryota > Metazoa > Chordata > Mammalia > Rodentia > Dipodidae > Dipus > Dipus sagitta. The sequence goes on along the minus strand of CM070777.1, from coordinate 40,395,104 downwards.
CTTGTTTCTTAAACATGGATTCTGGGGATCAAACTCATGCTTGAAAGGTGAACACTTTACCAGTGAAGTTATCTCCCCTGCCCTGATGTCTTTTCAAAAGTAATTTATGGGGCTGGAGAGATGGCTAAGTGGTTAAGGCACTTGTTTACAATCCTGACAGCCCAGGTTCAAATCCCCAGTACCCTTTAAAGCCAGATACAAAATGTGGTGCATGTATCTGGAGTTTGTTTGCAGTGCTAAGAGGCCCTAGCGCACCCATTCTCTCTCTCTCTCTCTCTTCCCCCTACTGATAAATAAAAGTTAAAAATCACTTATGTCATTTTAGGGGGCAGGGTGGGGTGGAATTAGATGTGTGTGTTTCCTCTGCAGTCCCGGATTACCATCTACCTCTTACAAATGAAGGCGGCTCAGGGGCTCCTGTACAGACGAGCATTCGCTAAACACAGACTCCCTGCTGTGTATGGCAAGGTCCACTTTCATGAGGCAGGAGCCTGTCTCCCACTGTAGGAACTGACAGTGTCATATGTATGCTTACCCTGCCTTCGCTCAAAGCTAGGCTGGGGCTGGGGAGATGGCTCAACAGTTAAAAGTACTTGCTTGCAAAGCCTGCTGGCCCATGCACAAAGCGGCTCATGTGTCTGGAGTTTGCAGCAGCAAGAGGCCCTGGCATGCCCATTCTCTCTCTAAAATAAATGAATAAAAACATTTTAAAAAATAGCCAGGCATGGTGGCGCATGCCTTTAATCCCAGCACTCGGGAGGCAGATGTAGGAGCATCACCGTGAGTTTGAGGACACCCTGAGACTCCATAGTGAATTCCAGGTCAGCCTGGGCTACAGTGAGACCCTACCTCGAAAAACCAAAAATAAAACTAAATAAATAAATAAATAAATAAAAAAGGCTAGGGCTGGAGAGATGGCTAAGGCACTTTCCTGTGAAGCCTAAGGACCCAGGTTTGATTCCCCAGAACCCATATAAGCCATATGCACATAGTGGCGCATGCGTCTGGAGTTCATTTTCAGTGGCTAGAGGCCCTGGTGTGCCATCTGGGCATGGTAGCGTATGCCTTTAATCCTAGCACTCGGGAGGCAGAGGTAGGAGGACTGCTGTGAGTTCGAGGCCACCCTGAGACGACATAGTGAATTCCAGGTCAGCCTGGGCTAGAGTGAGACCCTACCTCAAAAAACAAAACAAAACAAAAAACCCCCCAAAACCAAACAAACAATTAAACAACAACAACAAGAACAACAAAAAATCTAGGCTATTAGTCTGGGTCCAAGCCCAGCCCAGCATGGTGATCTTGCTGCACCTGTGTTGGGAGTTTCTGACCAAAGAAGCAAGGCGGGGGCTTTCGGGGTGAGCAGCGTGGACCATGCCATGTCTCTCCTGCAAGCAACATCCTCATTGGCTGGGTTCATGAGACGTAGGATCATGACCAGCAGAGATCTCTGTTTGGGTGGGGTCTTGCCATGTGACACCATGCCCTCCCCTCATGCTGCCAAGGCCTTCTAGCTTTTCAGAAGCCATATCTGGAACCCCCTCCAAAGGGCCCCTCCCCACAGACCTTTCGCGATGCCTGCCCTGCTGGGCTTCTCTGGACCTATCTTTTCCTGCCCTCCCCAATCCTGGACTCCTTAACTGCCTTTATCCAAAGACAAGTGTGCCTTCATCCATCCTGCAACTTTAACAACACATTGCAAACTGGGTAATTTGTACAGAGCAGAAATGTATCTCTCATAGTTTTGGTGTCTAGAAACTCCAAGATCAAAGTGCTGGCAGATGCGGTGCGGCGTTGGTGGTGTAGTGGTGAGCAGAGCTGCCTTCCAAAGTGCTGGCAGGTTCAGCGTCTGCCGAGGGCCTGGTCGCTTCTTCCAAGATGGTGCCTTGGGACTGTGTCTTCCAGGAGTGGGGAAACATTACGCCCTCACACGACAGAACGGCAGAAGAGCAACAAGGGCTGGCTTATGCGTAAAGATTCCAATCCATTCATGGGAGAGGTCTTGTAACTTAATCACCTCTCAAAGATGGCCTCCTCTTATAATCACTTCAATGAGGACTAGGTTTCAACATAACTTTGGAGGGGACACACGTCACCCCGTAGCAGAGGCCCATGACAATGTGACCGACCACTTGTCCTCAGATCAGTACATGGCCTTGCTCTTTATTTTTTTTATTTTTTATTATTTATTTATTTATTTGAGAGCGACAGACAGAGAGAGAAAGAGGCAGAGACAGAGAGAGAGAATGGACGCGCCAGGGCCTCCAGCTACTGCAAACGAACTCCAGATGCGTGCGCCTGGCTAATGTGCATCTGGCTAATGTGGGTCCTGGGGAATCGAGCCTTGAACTGGGGTCCTTAGGCTTCACAAGCAAGCGCTCAACCGCTAAGCCATCTCTCCAGCCTGCTCTTTATTTTTTTTTAAAGTATTTTATTTATGAGTCAGAGAGACGAAGAGGCAGATAGAGAGGGAGAGAGAAGATTCATGCCAGAGCCTCGAGCCGCAGCAAACTAACTCCAGAAGCATGTGCCACCTGTGCCTCTGGCTTTTGTGTGGGTACTGGGGAACTGAACCTGGGTCCTCAGGCTTTTTAGGCAAGTGCCTTCACTGCTGAGCCATCTCTCCAGCCCCCCATCTGCTCTTTTCATCTTTGCGCCTGCTGTGCGTCAGCCTGGTGGACCTTCTCAGACACCTGCAGAATGTCTCCGAGCTCTATTTATTTTAACAAGCAGCTCCTGTTTCACATGTTTATACCTGTTCTTCCCATGGAGCTAGACGTGCTCCCCGACTTCACTGCAGAGCACAGAGCCCGGCAACACGCAAAGTGGGTTTTCTCCTTCCAGTGTTCGAGAAATATTTCCCCACTTTCCTCCCCTGACAAGGAAATAAAGTGCTTATGAATCCATATGATTTACAGATACAAATGGTTGTGAAAATTATTCACCTCTATCTGGGCTTAGTTTTCAACTAGCTTTTATTGTGTAAAAACAATATGACATGAAAGAGGTTTTGGAGGAAAGGAGAAAAATTATTCATTTTTTTTTGGTTTTGTTGTTGTTTTGAAGCAGAGTCTCACTTTAACCTGGCTAATTTGGAACTTGCTCGATAGCCCAGGCCAGCCTCGAACTCATGGCGATCCTCCCACTTCAGCCTCCAGAGTGCTGGGATTGAAGATGTGCTCCGCTATACCTAGCCTCATCATAATTCTACCTAGACAACCTTCTCCTCCCCTTTCTCTTACTCCTTCTCTTTTTCCTCCTCTTCCCCCTCCTTTCCTGTTCCTCTTCCTTCAAAAGTGTCCACGTGGGCGTGGGGAGAAGGCTCAGTGCTTACAAGTGTTTGCTCCGCAAACCTGCCAACTAGAGTTTGGATCCCAGCGCCCACCTGAAGCTGGACGTGAAGTGTTACAGGATCCGTAATCCGGATGCATCTGTAGCAATTTGGGGTGGAGTCAGGAGAATCCTGAAGCTCACAGACCAACTAATCTGGCCAACCCACTGGCAAACTGCAGATGAGAGACTCTATCTTAAGAAAGAGAACAACACCCCAAGATTGTCCTCTGACCCACACATGCATGCTTTGGCACATGTGCACCCATACACACACACACACACACACACACACACACAGAATACACACACAAATCAAAACCGTATCCACATGGTCACATAGTTTACTCCTTGTCATACTGTCTCTGTCATTGTCCTTCTCACCCCCAACTATCATTATTTGTTTTCTGTCTCTCATGCTCTGACAGGGCTAGAAGTTTCTCCGGGGGGCAAGGCTGGTGTCCTGTGAGTCTCTGTGTCCCTAGCTCGCAGCTGAGTGGATGGTTTGTGCCCCTGACAGCACCTATTTGTATTCTGGGCTGTCACTGTGTATTAGGGCAGACGCCTTTTCCCTGGTTGCTCTGTAGTTTCCTTAACGATCATTTTTAACGACTCCCGAATATTTCATCAAGTGGATGATCCATAATGTAGTTAACCAGTCCCCTTTTGGGGAACATTTGGGCTGTTTCCAGTTGGTTTCTTTTTTCCCTATTACAAATAATGCTGCAACAAACCTTTCTTGTGCAAGATAGTTTATTTCTCCCTTTGAGAAAATTCATGGAATCCCTGGGTCAGGACAGGCTCCTGGCTCTCAATCCCATTTCAACGTGCAGCAATCAACTCCCCTGATCTCAGCTCCTGGAGGGACACAGGTGCCCCCCACAGCCTTCTCTTCCTTCAGCATAAGCACATCTTATGACACCATGAATCTATCTGCCTGCTCTCTGGAGTGGCCAGGGATTGAGTTGTCCTCATTCATCAAATGTTTATTAAAGTGTTATTTATCTTGCACTCTCCAGAGCTGTGTTTTACTCTGTTCTGGCTGGGGTAACAAAGTACCCTGGCTAGATGGTCCATAAACAATAGAAACGTTTTTCTCACCGGTCTGAAGGCTGGAAGTTGGAGTGGGGTATCTGCACAGGCTGGTTCTGGGGAGGGTCCTCTCTGGTCACAGCCTGCCAACTTCTCACTGTGCGTTCTGTAGCAGTTACCTTCTTGTTGCTAGGACAAAAGACCCGACCAAAAGTAGCTTATGGGAGGACAGGGTTTATTCCAGCTTACGGTTTCGGGGGAGAGTTTCATCAGGGCAGAAAAATCACGGTAGGAAAGCCAGGTGTGGTGTTGTGTACCTTTAATTCCAGCACTTGGGAGGCAAAGGTAGGAGGATCACTGTGAGTTCGAGGCCATCCTGAGACTACAATAGTGAATTTCAGGTCAGCCTGAGCCAGAGTGAGACCCTACCTCGAAAAACAAAAACCAAACAAACAAATAAACAAAATAAACCAGGGCAGGAGCAAGACAGGGAGGTGGCGGGGGGTGCTGGTGGTGGTGGTGGTAGGAAACTACTATTGTTGTTTGGCTAAATGGATGTTATATCCACCAGACTACCCACTAAATACTTATGTTTATGCCCATATAGTAATGCTGCTCTCACTTTTGGTTAGGGAAGCTTCTCTTTTCAGATGGCAGTGACCACCGGGGTGACTCAAAACTCACCAAGGTGCTGAGAAGAAGTGACAGTGGAGTGTTCAGCAGTGAGACCCTCCAAGGCTTAGGGACCATTGTGGAAGAGGTGGAAGAAAGAATGTAAGAGCCAGAAGAAGGAGACAAGTGCTTTGCAATACTGTCTTCCAGACACAAAGGGGCGATGGGTCATGACCTCACAGTGTCCGACACTACTTACATGAGACCTGCATAATAGAAGGGGGAAAATGGGACATCAAAATAGAAGAGAGGGTCTGGAGAGATGGCTTAGTGGCTAAGGTGCATGCCTTCAAAGCCTAAGAACCCAGGTTCGATTCTTCAGGTCCCACGTAAGCCATATGCACATGGTGGCATATGCATCTGGAGTTCGTTTGCAGTGGCTAGAGGCCCTGGCGTGCCCATTCTCTCTCTATTGCTCTCCCTCTCTCTGTCTCTAGTAAATAAATAAAAATAGGCCAGTGCCAAGGTCCCAGTGTCCCCCTCAAGGGCACATCCTAACAACCCAACTTCCTCTCACTATAGGCTCTACCTCCTGAAGGTTCCTCCACCTCCCAGTAACACCATGGCTTGGGACCGAGCCTTTAACACATGGGTCTTTGCAAGATGTTCCAGATATAAACAACTTCATAATGATTTGCACGAGTACAAGTCGGTGGATGCCCAGGTTTTTGTTTTGCTTTGCTCTGCTTTCTTGGCGTTAGGGATTGAACCCAGGCACTCTTGCACACTGTACACGCACTCTATCACTTTGTGCATCTGCCTTTATGTGGGTATGGGGAAATTGAACCTGGGCCAGCAGGCTTTGCAAGCGAGTGCATTTAACTACTGAGCCATCTCCCCAGCTTCTCTACATGCACTCTAAATGAGCATGAGCATCTCCTGTGTAACAGTTCCTTTTTTTTTTTCAAGACACAGTCTCACTCTATCCCAGGCTGATCTGGAATTCACTATGGAGTCTCAGGCCAGCCTCAAACTCACAGCGATCCTCCTACCTCTGCCTCCTTAGTGCTGGGATTAAAGGTGTGCACCACCATGCCCAGCAGAGAGAGACAGAATGGGCACTCTAGGGCCTCCAGCTGCTGTAAACGTACTCCAGACGCATATGCCACCTTGTGCATCTGGCTTATGTGGGTCCTGGGGAATCAAACTTGGGTTGTTAGGCTTTGCAAGCAAGTGCCACTAAGCCATCTCTCTGGAATGCTTTCTATTTTTTTAAAAAAAGTATTTTTGTTGATTTGCAAGGAGAGAGAAAGAATAAATGAATGAGAAAGAGGGTGAGAGAGAGGAAATGGGTTGCCAGAGCCTCTTGCTGCTGCAAACAAGCTCCAGATGCATGTGCTACTTTATGCATCTGATTTATGTGGGTTCTAGGGAATCAAATCCAGACCATCAGGCTTTGCTAGCAAGCACATTTGACCACTTAGCCATTTCTCTAGCCCAGTTCCTTTCTTTTACTATATATATATATATATACTTAAATATATAAATAAATATAAATATACTATAAATATATAGTATTTATTTTAGAGAGAGTGAGAAAGACAGGGAGAGAGAGAGAGAGAGAGAGAGAGAGAGAGAGAGAGAGAGAGGAATTGGCCCACCAGGGCCTCAGCAACTGAAATCAAACTCCAGATGTTTGCGCCACCTAGTGGGCATGTGTGACCTTGTACTTGCCTCACCTTTGTGCATCTGGCCAATGTGTGATCTGACGAACAGAACATGAGTCCTTAAGGCTTCACAGGCCAAGTGTTATAACTGCTAAGCCATCTCTCCAGTCCTTATTTTATATATTTTTTAATATTTTTAAATTTTTATTTATTTATTTGAGAGAGAGAGAGAGAGACAGAGAGAGAGAGAGAGAATGGGTGTGCCAGGGCTTCCAGCCACTGCAAATGAACTCCAGATGCATGTGCCACCTTGTGCATCTGCCTTACATGTGTCCTGGGGAATTGAACTGAGGTCCTTTGGCTTTGCAGGCAAGTGCTTTAACCGCTATGCCACCTCTCCAGCCCCTTAAAATATTTTTATTTATTTATTTGCACAGAGAGGTAGAAGAGAGACAGACACAGAGAGAGAATGGGCATGCAGGGCCTCCAGCCACTGCAAACAAACTCCAGACCTATGTGTCACTCTGTGCATCTGACTTCACATGGGTACTGGGGAATCAAACTTGGGTTGCTATGCTTTGCAGGCAAGCACCTTGACAGCTGAGCCCTCTCTCTAGCCCCATATTTTGCTGGGACAAAATGTACTGTATCAGAAGTAGCTTGTGATGATTAATCTCTGGTCATCAACTTGTCAGGATTTAGAATCACCATGGAAACAAATCTCTGGTCACATCTGTGAGGGATTTTTCTAGATTGGATAGTTGAAGTGAGAGGACCCACCCTAAATATGAGTGGCACCATCCTATGGGCCGGGCTCCTGGACTATATAAAAGTAGAAAGCTAGGTGAACATTCAGCACTCATCACCTTCTGTTTCCTGCTGGTTGATGTGATGATGGGGTGTCAGCCTCCAACTCCTGCCAGGCTTTCCCCACCATGGTAGGCTCCACCCTCTGGAGCTGTAAACCAGTATAAACTCATCCCGTCTCTAGACTGCTTCTGGTCAGGTATTCTGTCCCAGCAACGGGAAAGTACCTGATGGGGCTTAACGGTTAAAGGTGTTTGCTCACAAAGCCTCCCTGCATGGTGTTCAATTCCAAAGCAATTCATGTAAGCCAGAAAAAAAAAAGTGGTGCAAAGCCGGGTGTAGTGGCACACTCCTTTCATATCAGCACTCACTCGGGAGCCGAGGTAGGAGGATCGCCGAGAGTTCGAGGCCACCCTGAGACTACATAGTGAATTCCAGGTCAGCCTGAGCTAGGATGAGACCCTACCTCGAAAAACCAGAAACACAAACAAAACAACAACAACAAGAATAAAGTGTTGCAAAAATTTATCCACAGAAAGTAACTGATCCACAAGGTTAGGAAAGAAAGGGTTTATTTGTAGCTTATAGTTGTGAGAGAAAGTCCACTGTGGTAGAGAAAGCATGACCAGAGCAGGAAGCTGGTATCAGCAGGGTTAAAGTAGCGAGAAATGAACGCAGAATGCTCAGCTCGCTTTCCCCTTCAATTTAAAAAAAAATTTGTTTTTAGAAAGTTTGGTTTTTGTTTATTTATTTATTTATTTGAGAGCGACAGACAGAGACAGAGAGGCAAAGAGAGAGAGAGAGAGAGAAAATGGGCGCGCCAGGGCCTCCAGCCACTGCAAACGAACTCCAGACACGTGCGCCCCCTTGTGCATCTGGCTAACGTGGGTCCTGGGAAATGGAGCCTCAAACAGGGGTCCTTAGGCTTCACAGGCAAGCGCTTAACCGCTAAGCCATCTCTCCAGCCCTTAAAAAAATTTTTTTTAGAGAGAGTGTGAGAGAGAGAGACAGACAGACAGAGGGAGGGAGAGAGAATTGGCATGTCATGGCCTCAGCCACTGAAATTGAACTCCACGTGCTTGTGCCAACTAGTGGGCATGTGCAGCCTTATGCTTGCCTCACCTTTGTGCATGTGGCTTACGTGGAATCTGGAGAGTCAAACATGGGTCCTTAGGCTTTGCAGGTAAGCGCCTTAACCGCAAGCCATCTCTCCATCCCACTTTCTCCTTCTAATATAGTCCAGGAACCCAGCCCATGGGAAGGTACCACCCACAGTTGGGTGGCAACCTAATTTAGGCAGTCCCTCATAGACATGACCAGAGATTTGTTTTTCCGTGGCAATTCTAAATCCTGTCAAGTTGGCAATCAGAGATTAACCATCACATCCCACAACCCTAGTGCTCAGGGTTTGCAGACATTTCTGAACCCCTGGCTCTAGCTTCTTCCTGACATTCAGTGGTGGGAACCAACTGTCATTCCAATTCAGACAGTTTGAGCTGGACTCAGCCACTGGCTCCCTGAGGCTTGAGTCAATCAATATTGTCGAATGAGCAAAAAGACAATTGAATAAACAGGAACTACATGTTGAACCTCTCTGATACAAAAATCTGAAATCTTTCAGAGCATTTCAGATTATGGATGCTTAGCTAGTAAAATGTATGCATAGATTCCAAAATCATCCAAAATGAGATATTTGTGATCCTCGACATTTCAAAGGATCCTGAGCTCTTTAAACCCTATTTTTCTAGAAGCCTATGCTACCTCCAGCCATGCATAGGTTGTGGTGCCAACAGACCCATCAACTCCAAGTATTGCGATCCACCAGCTTTAAAGCCCAGAATATGAAAGTCAGGGAGGAGACGGGGCCCCGGCCCGGCCCCTCTTCCCCTTGGGTTTTCGGCACCACTCCAAGTACGCCTGGCCTGTGCCGTGCTTTGCTCTGAGCTGTTGTTTTGCGGTAGATGTGACATTTCCACCTGGAAGTGTCTTGATTGCTGTGGGGACATTCTTATTTTTATATTTAAAGAGAATTTCCGTGACAGAAGTGGCAGGGAGGCAGCCGCGAGCCCCCGGCAATATGAGTCTGTCTGAAGAACAAAGAGGCAAATTTGTGGCAGATCAAATGCATAGGCATCGGGAGGAGGAGAGGCTGAGTTACAGACCGAACCGGGGATGGGTCCAGCCCAGATCTGTGCTTTCTGCGGAGGTCTGAGAGCCATGAATAATGGAGGCTATACAGAGCCCAGAGAGTGTGGCTGCGGGGGGGGTGTGTGTGAAGGAGGTACACCACCCACCACCACGATAAAGACATCACTTTGCCCAGAGGACTGTCTGGGTGCAGCGCTCCCATGCAGCAAAAAGGAAGAACGCAGGCAAGAGGCTGGGCGCTGCTGTGGCGGCCGCATGCCTGCTAGCCTAGGAAGCTCAGCCAATGCCAGCTTCATGAAGTGGGGTTAGGATGTACTGGGGATTTAGGGGCAATGTAGAGGCCACTCTCCTGCTGGACCCTAACAGGCACATATGCCTTCTCTGCCAGGCTCAGGAAGACCCGCCACCAGCATCGTTTGGGGTGGGAGATTTACACTCCTTCTGGGCATGTGCTGATGGCTGAGTCACACTATACCCCCTCACTCAGCTCTTTCCCTTCCACGTCCCTTCCTTCCTTCAGGGGTCCATCTCCTCTCTGCCCCCAGCTCAGTGCCCTTCCCTAGCCATCCCTATCCTACCCTCAGGCCCCAGCCCTGACCCCCTGGCCCAGCCTCTCTTGTCCAGACCCACCACCCTTTCATCTGCTCCCCTCTCTCGGAACTCCCACGACTCTGTTCCTTCGGTCGGCCTGCCCACTTGAGTCCCCCCCTTGGTTCACAACTCTAGGACTGCTCTCTCTGCCCACTTCTGGGACATCTGGTGCCTGTAGGATATGGCCTTTCCCCCTGGGAATGGGCTGTCATCTTCTATCTGGCCACCCAGTGCCTGAATCTTCATCCCAACAGAAAACTCAGCTCCTTCTTCTGCCAGAATGGACCCTACTCCCCACCTGAGCCTTCCTGGCTGTGAGGCCCCAACACCGAGGTAACCCCCTCACCAGCCAGGGGCACAGAGGAGCAATGGCCTCCCAGAACCATCATCCATCAATGGCCAGTGGCAGCATCAGTTGCAGCAGCCTCATCGCTCAGAGGGCAGGAGGGCCAGGGGCCAGGGCTCCCCTGGATAAGCAAGGCTCAGGCCCAAGACCAGGGACATCCATGTCTCTGCAGCTTTTCCTGACACCTAGCCTTCCAGGATGATGCTCAGGTGTCCTTTAATAAATTTCCCTTTTGTCTACACCAGCCAGATATTGCTTTAGAGGGTATTCATTTCTATTATTAAAGTTCCCTTGACTTTTCCATCACTTTTTGCAATTTCTGGTGTTTTCCCTTCTTCTAGCTCACTTTAATATCAATTTCTTATGTTTAAAACAAACTGTTATAAGGAAAAATAGTGAATATATTAACATGTCTTTTCAATAAATCGCAAATTCCAGAAGCAGGGGCTGGGGAGATGGCTCAGAGGTTACAGGCACTTGCTTGCAAAGCCTGATGGCCTGGGTTCAAACCCCTGGTGCCCATGCAAAGTCAGATGCTCAAGGTGGCACATGTGTCTAGAGTTTGTTTGCAATGGCAGGAGGCCCTGGTGCACCCATTCTCCTCTCTCTCTCTGCTTGCAAATAAATAATAAATAAAATATTTACAAAAGAGCTTGTTTACAAAGCCTGCTGGCCCAGATTTAATTCCCCAGGCACCTAAAGCTGGATGAGCATTTATTTGTAGCAGCAAGAGACCCTGGTGCACACACATGAGCATACACATGCACACGTGTGCACAGATAAATTTAAAAAAATTTAATCTAGCCGGGCGTGGTGGCGCACGCCTTTCATCCCAGCACTCGGGAGGCAGAGGTAGGAGGATCGCCATGAGTTCAAGGCCACCCTGAGATGACAGAGTTAATTCCAGGTCAGCCTGGACCAGAGTGAGACCCTATCTGGAAAAACCAGAAAAAAAAAAATTTTTTTTTTTTGGCGTTTCTTTTTTTTTTTTCTCCATTTTTATTAATATTTTCCATGATAACAAAAAAAAATCCCATGGTATTACCCTCCCCCCTTTCCCCTTTGAAATTCCATTCTCCATCATATCCCCTCCCCATCTCAATCTTTCTACTTACATATATACAATACCAACCTAATAAAAGCCCTCCTCCCTTTCTTTCTCTTCCCTTTCTATCTCCTTTTTTAACTTACTGGCCTCTGCTACTGAGTTTTTTCCTTCTCACACAGAAGCCCAATCATCTCTAGCTAAGATCCACATATGAGGGAGAACATGTGGCGCTTGGCTTTCTGGGCCTGGGTTACCTCACTTAGTATAATTCTTTCCAGATCCATCCACTTTTCTGCAAATTTCATAACTTCATTTCTCTTTACTGCTGAGTAAAACTCCATTGTATAAATGTGCCATATCTTCATTATCCACTCATCAGTTGAGGGACATCTAGGCTGGTTCCATTTCCCAGCTATTATCTAAAATATAATCTAAAAGTCAAAAAAGATTTGCTAATACCTATCAGAGTTGCACTTTTAGGTCTTTTTGCGCTCTTTCATTCTGTTAGTATAGCCTAGAGGTCGGAGTCTTTCCAAATTAGAACAGGAAGACCTTCCTCCTATGTTTCTATGTCTCTGTTTCATCCTCTCTCTCTCTCCCTCCCCCCTCTCTTCTCTCTCTCGTGCCATTGTTCCCACAGCTATGGACAGGTCACACTGTTCATGAAGCAGACCCCTTAACAGGTGGACACCTGATTTTTTTCTCAAATGTTTGCTATTACAGTGTCCACCTTTTTTTTTTTTTAAAGGTTTAAAGAAACTTTTTTTTTTAGATTAAGAGAAGGAAAGACGGGGCTGGAGAGATGGCTTAGCGGTTAAGCGCTTGCCTGTGAAGCCTGAGGACCCCGGTTCGAGGCTCGATTCTCCAGGACCCACGTTAGCCAGATGCACAAGGGGGCGCACAGCGTCTGGAGTTCGTTTGCAGTGGCTGGAGGCCCTGGTGCGCCCATTCTCTCTCTCTGTATCTGCCTCTCTCTCTCTCTGTTGCTCTCAACTAAATAAATAAAAATAAACAAAAAAATTTAAAAAAAAAGAGAGAGAAGGAAAGAGGAGGAAGCACAGAGAGCTCCCACATGAGGGAGGTGAGAGGGGGTGAGGCCTGACGCCCAGCTTCTTAAATTGTAGCTCGTGACCCCACATAGAGAACGGCGTGACCGAATCCAGGTGTCTTAAAAACTTTAACAACCATTAAAGGGTTCTGAATGCGCAGTGTCCAAAAATTAACTCAAACTCAAATGCACAACGGATCGGAGGTGTTTCCGGCAGCGCTTATCTGTCTTGCATCTCACAGCTTCGCTGCAGCCTTGGCTCTGAACATGTCCTCTGTGTCCTTTGAACCAACCACACGCGTCATCGTGCCACACGGTGTCAACAGTGGTTGCGTGGAACACCCCTGCTCAGATTTGAAACTGTTCTGTTAGGAATCCAAGTGCTTTTTAACTGTACATACATTTTCTGCTCCTATAAAAGCATAATGGTTTAATTGCAGAAACAAAGGTTTTTTAATATTTCCTATGTTCATTCCCCAGCATGTGTCTGGATTGTATTGTGTTAGGATACTTGATCTAAAAAAAAAAAAAAAAAACCCTGCTATTTCAGTTGCTGAGATTTCCTAGGAAATTGTTAAATGAATTTTGGCTTGGGATTAGGATCGAATTTCCAACAATTTCTGAAATAACCCTAAACATACTTCTGCCATTTTGCAGTATATATTTACGTGAAGTGGTATTCTCAGAATTGACTATAAAAGCAAAACATTGATCAGTTTTGGAAAACACTGGAAATGTTCTAGGTCCTACAGTATCAAATATTTAGCCAAGATTTAATTCTTTATGTGAAAATTAATAAGCACAACCGTCTCATTAGTATGCAAATTTACTTTTGCCATTAATAAGTGGTAAAATTATATGTTTATCAAACAATTGTTTTAAAATATGTTTTTTATTTATTCATGAGCAGAGAGAGAGAGAGTGGGTGTGCCAAGGCCTCTAACTGCTACAAATGAACTCCAGATGCATGTACCACTTTGTGCATCTGGCTTTACATGGGTACTGAGAAGTCAAACTTGGGCTGTTAGGCTTTGCAAGCAAGTGCCTTAGCCACTGGGCCATCTCTCCAGCCCCTTAAAATATTTTTTTATGACTTATCAGTAAATGTTTTATTTGCTTACCTATCTCATACCTATATATTCAGGGTCATGGAAGTTTCTTGGGCAAAAAGGGGTCACAAGTGGAAAAAAGAAACCTTGTTTGCATGCACTGAATACCCACATACCATGTCGTTACATTACTGCAAAGAAGCATCCATGAAAGAGGCATATCAAGATAAAAACAAGGGCTGGAGAGATGGCTCAGCGGTTAAGGCACTTCTCTGTAAAGTCTAGTGACCCAGGTTCTATTCCCCAGTACCCACGTAGAGCCAGATGCACTAAGTGACACATGCATCTGTAGTTCGTTTGTGGTAGCAAGAGGCCCTGTTGCACCCATTCTCTCTATTTGTCTCTCTTCTATCTCTCTCTCTCTCTGCTTGCAAATAAATAAATAAATAAATAAATACATTTTTTTAAAAAGATAAAAATATCCCAGCACTTGGGAGGCTGCGGTAGGAGGACTGCCGTGAGTTCAAGGCCACCCTGAGACTACAGAGTGAATTTCAGGTCAGCCTGCGCTAGAACGAGACCCTACCTCAAAAACAAAACCAAACAAAACAAAAAACAAGAGCAGTCTAGGACCAAGTAGGTACGAGAGTTTGGTGCTCAAGCGGGAGGACCTGAGTTTGATCCCCAGCACCGAAGTAAAAAGCTGTAACCCCAGCAACGACGGGGTGGAGACAGAAGGATTACAGGAGCTGCCTGGCCAGCCAGTTCAATTGAAAAAATGGGGAGCTCTAGGCTCAGTGAGAGACTTTGTCTCAGGGAAACAAGGCCGAAGAGGGAGAGAAGATGTCTTCCTCTGGCCTCTATATGTGTGTGCACAGGGATGCCAATCTGCATGCACACATGCATACGCCACACACATGCACACATACATACACCACATACATGCACACATACCAGAAATGATGGCCACAGTCTACAGGTTATGTTAGGTTTTGTACAGGCAAGCAGAGAAATCAGAATGAATTTAAAGTTAAAGCCAGAGAGTGTCTCAGAGAGGTTCCCAATGATAGAGGCCACTCTGGCCCTTCCAGATGTCGCCAGGAGGATCATGGAGCCCCAGCACACTCAGGTGACTCCCAGCACCCTGGCAGGGTAAATAAAATGTGGGCATTGATGAGGAATGAATTCATAAACATAGTCAGAAGCCCGAAACACTCTTCCGGAATTTTACCTATTAAAAAAAAAAAAAACTTTCACTTTTGTCTTTGTGTCTTTTTCATTTTTCTTTTTGCTCGTGTGCATGTGTTTGTGTGTGTGCACGTGTATGTACCTTATCAGTGTCCCATGCACGGGGCGTCTTTCTCCATCACTCTTCCACACATTCATATTTGAGCTGGAGTGTCTTTCTGCTACTGGCATTTGCTGGGGGTTTTCTTGGCAATTCCTGGTCTCTTTGCTTCCCTGTGGGACCTGAGGTTATAGGCATGTGTTGCCACACCCAGCTGTTTTACATGGGTTCTGGAGACTCGAATTAGGGTGGTTTCAGGCCCCTTCAGGCCCTCATGCTTGCTTAGGGAGTGCACTTATCAACGGAGCCATCTCTCTAGCCCCTATTTCTCACTTTTAACTGACAAATAAAAATAGTATATATGCCGGGCGTGGAGGTGCATGCCTTTAATCCCAGCACTCAGGAGGCAAAGGTGGGAGATTGCCATGAGTTCGAGGCCACCCTGAGACTACATAAGTGAATTCCAGGTCAGTCTGGGCTAGAGTGAAACCCTACCTCAAAATACCAAAAAAAAAAAAAAAAAAAGGTATATATGTATTAAGAAGAATATGTCTTCATGTTTGTTGTATTACTTGTGCTGGGAAGTGTTACCCATGTCTATTTGGCCCTGGTAGGAAAGGCACCAAAAACAGATCAAGGTAACAGTTGCATCCAAGTCCAGCCAGGTGAACTGCTCTAATTGCTTGGCTCACTTACAGAAGTGTGGCTGAGGGGGTCACTTACAGCAGCGAGTGACCAACGCAACAGCCTGTCTCACTGAACACTTCCACCCCAGCATGGGTGCCGACCTCCCAGGAGCGACACAGATGCGGTGCCCCTTCACTTAAGCGCCCACCTCCTCTTATGTACACTCTAGCCGAGACCAAGCCCACTGGTGAGGAGGGAGTGGCTGGGATGTCAGGTAGGGTTGGGTGACCCTCTCCTTCCAGAAGGGAGTACCAATAATGGGCTGATCTTGGGAGGGTGATCTGATGTTATGAGGATAAGGACACGCCATGCCTCGACGAAGTTCCACAACATTCGTTATACTTCAATAAAGCTTTCCCATACAAAAACCGGTCACACACACCAGCCCTTCTGCTGGGGTGTAGATGACTGAGAAGGGATGTTAAAGCACAAAGAGCATTTTCTCCGTTTCCCTTTTACTATCCTTTTGCCCTTGGAACCATGTGATTTATTGACCGAGTTAAAAAAGAAAATAAGAACTAGAACAAACAAAAGTAAATGAACGTAGATGTAGACCACATATGTGACCAAAATCCTGAAATGGCTGTTGCTGGCTGGCTTTGGAGTATGGCTGTGCATTCAGTCTTGAGACGTCTCTTACACCATGAGGATTCCTTTACCCACAGGAGCCAACCAACATGAAGCGGGGTGGGGTGCAGCCCTAGGCTGTGTACCCAGTGCCCCCCATCCCCCCAGGAGCTACTCCATTCATCCTTAAAGCCTGTTTCATGTTCACAGTGGCCTTGAGTGAGGAAAAGAGCACCCAATTGTTTTCTTGAAACGGGACCCTCTTAATCCTGCCTCCCTCGACAAAGAGAAGGCTCCAGGGGAGAGGGGGCTCTCATTCTCTTTCCATAGTCGCTGCTCATACCACTTGGGAATGACTTCCAGGCCTCATGACCCCAGGGGTGGGAGCGGAGCAGCCCAAGCCATTGTCTCTGACCCAGCGCCTGGTATAAGCTGAGCAGAGTGTACACAATTAAAAATCCCCCCTCTGCAGGCAGAATGGGGACCCGCTCTGGGGAGAGCCGGGGAGCAGGTGACTGGGGAGCACTGCACTACTGCACTGTCCTTTTTTTTTTTTTTTTTTTGGTCTCCAACTGCCTTTGTTCCCGAATAAACACTCCTCGGCCTCCTCCCCACCACCTGAAAGCCGCTTCTGCCAGCGAGAGAAATCACATACAATCTCTGCTTTAGATGTACAAAAAGTCTGAAATTGCTTGGAGATTGGCGGGCGGGCGCCAGCCTGGGGCGGGGGATCCGAGCTGGTAATTGTGGGTCATCTATCCACCTCAGTCAGGAGAGAGCTTGTTCAAGCAAGCAAGCTGGCATCTGCAGCAGGACTGAGTGAATCTGCTTCCCCCCCATCTTCTATTACCTCTTCCTCCGCAGCAGTAAAACCTTTCCTTAAAACTGCCCTCAGGCATCATGTGCAGGAGGCATTTGGAGCTGGTTAGTAAGAAAAGCCCCAAGTGATGTGCTTGGCCATTTCCAAGGTCCCGAGCTGGTTGCCTATGGTGACAAAAATCGGCTGTGGAATGGGGGTGGGCCACTGCCCACTGGCCCTGCAGCTGCAGCAATAAGGAAAGGTCTGGGCTGCTCGCTCCTTGGCCTGGCTCGGGGCAGTGACTCTTGAGGGGAGCAAGAGGAGGCTCCTCCAGTTGGGTCCTGGAGCTACTAGACTCTGCTGACCCCCCACCTGTGCCCACCTCTATTCGTCCTCCCGCCACTTCAGTTTTGGCTCCACCTGATCTAAGGCTGAAGTGAGGGGCTAGTGGACAGTGGTCATGGGTAATGTGACATTGGGACGATCTGCCCAGCTCCAGGTACAGGACCAGAGAGACTCCCAGGCATACCCAAAGATGGCCGAGTAAACCAGGGTTCCTGAGAGGTACAGACGCAATGCCAGGAGGGGAGGAACCATAGGGGACCCAACTTTAGGGGCCCCAGGCCCCAGGAAATATGGTTGGCTGTATGCGAGCCCTTGGCTTGATCACACAACCTGTAGGAGAACAATGGAACGACACCATGGCAACACACGAGAGGTGTCATCATTTATAGAAAGCATGCGAGGCATGGACCAAACACTGTATGCGGAGGACATCAGCTCCTCACCCAAGGTGGCGGACGATGGTGTGAGGGTATAAAGTTCCTGTCAGGGCTGGAGACCTTCGGAATCAAAAACCTAGCTACAGACCACGGCAGCCCACAGAAGTTAAAGGGATTCTGTTGGGGACCCACCGGGGATGAGAATTGAAGTCTTCACATCTTCCGTCCACTCAACTGCTCACCCTTCAGTTCTGGGCCTCATACTGAAGGTGCCAGTGAGGAGGCTGGTCCACTATGATGGGAGCTGCCACCAAGAGCAGGCATGCAGTTTGCTAAAGCCCCGGGCTGTGTGGAGGCCGTGTTTGCCTTAAGAGTCTTTGGATTCCAGCCTCTTCTGATGAGCTCACCGCTGCCGGAGGGCACTTGGAGCATCCCCTCCTTACCTCCTGCACTGTACCCTTTGATCTGACCGTCCCCCCTCCTTGCTTCTGTAGCTCCCTACCTGCCAGGAGGGCAGGATGGAGCCACACCTGTCTGCCAGCCTCAGGGCTCCACCTAGGAGGCAGGCTTCCAGCCTTACAGGTCCTTTACACTCCCACAGTGATGGGCACTGTGTCCAGGTCTAATGAGATACCTCAGGCAGACTGCAAGGAAAAGAGGTTTATTTAGCCCACAGTTCAGAGGCTCAAGGGTGTGTGATACAGGCCCCAGCTTGGCTTTGCGAGGACCAGATAGTATCAAAATGAGAGGGAAGAAATCCCATTGCCAGAAATGAAGGCCAAACAGGTACAAGAGTCACATTCAGGGTTTATTTATTTATTTATTTATTGGTTTTTCAAGGTAGGGTCTCACTGTAGCCCAGGCTGACCTGGAATTCAGTATGAAGTCTCAGGGTGGCCTCGAACTCACAGCAAACCTCCTACCTCTACCTCCCGAGTGCTGGGATTAAAGGCGTGTCCCACCACGCCTGGCTTCAGGGTTTATTTTTATTTTTATTCTTTAGAGAAAACAAGAGAGAGACAGAGGGAGGGAGGGAAGAAGAGAGAATTGGCATGCCGGGGCCTCAGCCACTGAAGTTGAACTCCATACACTTGTGCCACCTAGTGGGCATGTGTGACCTTGCGCTTGCCTCACCTGTTGTGCATCTGGCTTACATGGGATCTGGAGCGTTGAACATGGGTCCTTAGGCTTCACAGGCAAGTGCCTTAACTGCTAAGCCATCTCCCCAGCCCACATTCAGGGATTTATAACAACTCTTTCTCTTGAGAACTGACCAGGGTCCACCTTAATCCTTTTGAGGAGCACACCCTTTCCCACTAAGCCCTATCCCTTAAACGTCCCACAACTTCCTGAAGGACATAGCATTTAACCCATGAACCTTTGAGGGGAAAAATGCAGCCAAATCCCAGCTGGCACCAAGCTGCCTGGCTCTTTATCTCTGCCCAGTGAGCATCCCTTGGTGGGTACCAACAACTGGCTTCCTGAATCAGGATACACATCTTCAGGTCCCAGGGGTCCTGCTGGTCACCCCAGTTTTGTTACCTGTAAAATGAGCCGATCAATCTGTCTGCTGCGGCTTGTCCCTGGAGAGGAGTTATTGTGGGGTGTGAGGAAGAGAGTGGCCTGGCTGATGCATAGCCACCATCAGGCTGAGAAAAAAGGAGGAATTCACCACTTTTGATGTCAATTCTGTTCTCCAGGATGCTGCTGGGGAAATCCTAGGAAAGCCATCCCCAGAGCTCTGCCTTCAGGTTCTGTCCTACCTCCCCAGCCATGCCCCAGCTCTTCCTTCTCTCACTGCTCTCTCTGCCAGGCACCCCTTGATAAGATACCCCAGCCACAGGGGGACCACAGGCTTTTATGCAGACTTCCATTTTGGGAGGTCCTGGAACCCATGTGCCTCCTTCCTTGGATCTCTGCTCAATGTGGCCTTATACAACGGCCACTGGACTTCCCTAACCATCTATACTCTTAAAAAGTATTTTATTTGGGCTGGAGAGATGGCTTAGTGGTTAAGCGCTTGCCTGTGAAGCCTAAGGACCCCGGTTCGAGGCTCAATTCCCCAGGACCCATGTTAGCCAGATGCACAAGGGGTCGCACGCGTCTGGAGTTCGTTTGCAGTGGCTGGAAGCCCTGGCACACCCATTCTCCCTCTCATTCTCTCTGCCTCTTTCTCTCTCTCTCTGTTGCTCTCAAATAAATAAATAAAAATAAAAAAAATATTTAAAAATATTTTATTTATTTACTTATTTGAGACAGAGAAATAGGCAGGGAGAGAGAGATAGAGAGAGAGAGAGAGAATGGGCTTGCCAGAGCCTCCAGCCACTGCAAGCGAATTCCAGACGCATGCGCCCTCTTGTGCATCTGGATTACATGGGTCCTGGGGAATTGAACCTGAGTCCTTTGGCTTTGCAGGCAAGCGCCTTAACTGCTAAGCCATCTCTCCAGCCCCCTCTATACTCTCTTCAGAAAATCAGTTATTTATTTATTTGTTTTCAAGCAGACAGATAGAAATAGACACACACAGAAGGAGGGAAGTGGAGGTGGGGATAGGTGTACCAGGTCCTCTAGCCACTGTAAACAAACTCCAGATGCATGCACTATTTTGTGCATCTGGCTGCATGTGGGTACTGAGGAATTAAACCTGGGCCATCAGGCTTTGCAAGCAAATGCCTTTAACCACTGAGCCACCTCTGCAGCCTGCCCCTCTGTCCTCTTTATCCTCTTGGCTCAGCGTGATCTTTGCCACAGATGGATTACCTGAATCACCCCAATACAGTGTCAGTGTCTGCTTCCTGAACTGGATCTGAGAGGAGAACCTTTGTCTAACATTTCCCTAGTGACCAAAATAGTGCCTGGTACAAGAATACAAACTCTAGAAGCACGTGCTGAATGAAGGAAGGATGGACTGAACAAATAAATTCCTTTTTTTTTTTTTTTTTTTGGTTTTTCGAGGTAGGTCTCCCTCTAACCCAGTCTGACCTGGAATTCACTATGTAGTCTCAGGCTGGCCTTGAACTCACAGCGACCCTCTACCCTCAGCCTCCCCGAGTGCTGTGATTAAGGTCATGTACCACCACACCTTGCTATATATATATTTTTTTTTCTTTTGTTAAGGATGGGGATTTATCCAGGGACTTAAGCCAACCAAATGCTCTAACACTGAACTGCAGCTTCAGCTCTGGGTTGGATATAATAATTCAAAGAGGCTCCAATGTTCTGCAGACCCCAGGGAAGGAGAAGGCTAGAAAAGTGGGGTGACTGCCGGGGTCCACGGCTGTTTCCCTTTCAGGAACAGGGTCATGGAGGCTGCTGGGGGCCCACCGAGAAGAGGCAGCATGCTCTACGGCTTCAGGGGTCTGGAGTGTTGTTCTGCAGACGCTATGGTTAAGGGATCCTGACAAAGAGCTAACTATCCAGTGACACAGGCCAGGAGGGTATTTGAAGGATGCGTAGGAGTTATTAGGCTGGCTTGAAGGACAAGGACAGAAGAGAAGATGTTGTGGCTACAAACACATGGTCAGATGTGCTGGTTAGATGGACATTTTTCCTCTGGAAATGCCATCGGTTCCATTTAACTTTGCGCTGGGCTGGGACACAACTTAGCAAATGCTGGGTTAAACCAACTTTCCTTGCGTTTGTCACTGCCGAACTTGTCAGAGCCTCAAACAGAGCCTTCGGTGGGATCCGGTGTGACTCATTTCTCCAAGTAATTTGTTTCACGGAGCACCCCAAGGGTTCCCGTCACCTAACTCACCTTGGGAATTAATGACTCCCATACCCGGGGATGGAGGTTTTAGGGTAGGACAGATGCTACTGAAAAATGAAGCTGGGCCATTTGTAAACTCTTTGAGTGCCTCGTAAAGAAGTTTCTACTTTATCCTTCAGGAAGCGGATGTGGATGGGGACTTGGCACTCAATTGGGATCCACTTAATGGTTCTAAAGTAGAGGATACAGCTGAAATATTACGGGGACATCCATGAAGAAGTCAGCCAGGCACTGGAGAACTAGAATACGTTTTGCCCCTTCAGGGAGAGAAGGGCTGCTATGGACAGTCCTGTGGGCTGCAATCTGCACAATTACGTCAAGCACCGAGCCCAGAAACTACTGTGTGAACGACGCCTCCTGACATTGGGGAGTGCGCAGCCTGAACACTTACCCACGGCAGTCCTCAGGGGAGCAAGGCTCACTGTGACCCAGTGCATTGAGCTCAAATGGGAAGGAGTGGTGGGTGACGGTTCCCCAACATCATCTTTACTGGATCCAGTGGTCACAGCCTGCTGTGCTCATCTCCTTTGGTTGCAGTTGATGAAATGTGACTGTGAATCAGTCACATGCTTATGCTATGCAACAGTCCATAAGCCCTTTTCCTGTCTCTTCTTTCCTTGAAGCAGTAATTGACCCCCGTCCATGATGCTAAGGTGCTTTTCATCAACCAGACTCCCTAAGAGCTCCCTGGAGTAGACATACTACGTGTGGGGGTTTGAATGTGAAATGTCCCCCTTGGCCTCATGCGTCTGCAATTAAGCTTCGTACTCCATTCCCAGCGGGTGGAGCCTTGGGGAGGTAGAGCCTTGCTGGAGGAGGTGTGTCACGGGGCGGGTGGGGGGCGCGGTGGGCCTTGAGGTTGATTAGTCCAGTTCAGTGGGTGTTCCAATTCCAGATGACGTGACAAGATGTGATGCCTGGCCCCTGTTTTGCCGTGATTAAACTTTCCCCTCAAGCTGAAATAAATCCTTTCCTTCCATCAACTGCTTTTTAAGGATCAGTCACGTGCTTATGCTATGTAACATCCATAAGCCCTTTTCTGTGTCTTCTTTCCCCGCTGACCCTGGGGATGTTTTGCTCCAGCAATGAGAAGGTAATTGCCACAGTGTGTGAGAGAGAAATAAACCTCAGTGTGATAAGGCCTGAGTCTTGCAGATGTAGTTACTGTGGCAGAGCCCAGCCTACCCTGACTTACACAGAGTAGAATGTTGTCCTGGCTTCTGATTTCAGCAAGAAATCTGGTATTTAAATGTTTGGCACCAATAAGAAATGATAGCAAATTTAGTGCCAGCCCAGCAGGGCCCCTTCACAGGCAAGGCCCAGCTCCCCCAGCATTGGTTTGCACCCCACCCACAATCTCAGGCTACGCTCTGGGGCCTTCAAGAACTGCAGGGAGAGTGTGAGTTAGCTCATTTTTCTGTACTTTTCCAGGCAATCTCAGATTACTTGTGGGTGTTATTGGGACAGAATGAGACTTGCTGGTCTATGATTAACTGGAAGAGATTGCCTGGTTATAAACCGAGAAGGCAGGCAATTGTAGCCTCCTTTATGAGTGGCTGAAAGGCAGTATTTGGGCAACTGAACACCTATTGTACCTGGGGCTGTGAGATGCTGGCCAAATCTGCCCAAAGCCAAGCAGTGATTAAATACTCGGTGTTCGTCTCCCAGCTTTGCTGTTTGCTTTGTGACCTTGGGCAAGTCACCTTGCCTCTTGTTAGCTCCAGTTTCTTACTGGGAACTTGGAAGTGGTGGCAGTAATCACCTCCCAGGAATGTGGGTAGGAGGAAGTGGCAGTGTTTGCACCAGCCCATAATCTCGTGTCCGGCCGGCCAGCGAGTTACGCAGAGCTGGCTCCTTGGTGGTATGTCCCTCCATGCACACAGGAGGTTTGTGCTGGAAAAAAAAAGGCTGTGTGGATCTTCCTGAGACAAACACAAGCTCTGTGTACTGAACTTGGTCAGTTTTAAGCTGGCTATATTTATTTCTTGTAGCTAATGTCACCAAAAGTGCCAAAAGTTGAGTGTTTTTTTTTTTAATTAAAAAGTAATTGTGGGTTGTGGCTGGCTGAGGGGTGAAAGGTGTTTGCTTGTAAAGCTGGGCTGAGCCAGCCCAGGTTTGATTCCCCAGTACCCACATAAAGCCAGACCCAGAAAGTGGTGCATGCATCTGGAGTTCTTCTGCAGTGGCAAGAAACCTTGGAACACCCATAGTCCCTTTATCTCTAACATAAAGAAATCAAAATATTAAAATAAATAAAAGACATTCATGGGATGGAGAAATGGCTCAGTGATTAAGGCACTTGTCTGCAAAGCATAATGACTCATAATAAGCCAGATGCTCAAAGTGGCGCATGTGTCTGGAGTTCATTTGCAGTGGCTAGAGGCCCTGGCATACTCATTCTCTCTCTCTCTCTCTCTTTCTCTCTCTCTCTCTTTCTCTGTCTCTCTCTCTCTGCCTGTATCTCTCTGATTGAAAATAAATAAATAAAATAGTTTTTAAAAAACACAGAGAACCATGTCCCAAGTGGCAAGGGACTAACTCTAGGATATATTAATGTGGGAGGGCTGGGGAGATGGCTCAGTGATTAAAGGCATTTGTTTGCAAAGCTTATCAGCCTGGGTTCATTTCCCCAGTGCTCAGGTAAAGCTGCTCACTGGCCAGACTCATCTGCATTGGCACAGACAATTCTTCTGCCCTCCACACATGGGCTCCCCCTAATATGTGTACACGTACATACACACATGTAAATGAACAAATAAATACAACTGTAAAAAAAATGTGGGAGCTAGAGATATATAGTTCAATGAGCAGAACACTTACCTAGTGTGCATGAGGTCCTAGGTTCAGTCCCTAGTACCACATAAATCCATGTATGGTGGTGTGCCTGCAATCCCAGAACTCAGAATGTGAAGGCAAAAAGATCAGAAGTTCAAGGACAACCTCAGCAACATAGTAAGCTTGAGGCCAGCCTGGGCTACTTAAGACCCTGGCTAAAAACAAACAAACAAACAAAAAAAAAAAAACTGTGAGCAGGGCATAGTGGCCCACTACTATAATCCCAGTACCCAGAACACTGAACATTTGAGGGCAGCTTAGGCTACAGGACAAGGGTCTTTCTCAAAATAGAAAAATCACAAAAGGATTGTAGAAAAACTCCTCATAACATACCATTGGCCATTGTATCCATTGTAAATGTCTAGATCAACTGGCTTAAGCATATTGATCTTATTGAGTCATAGATCTCCAGGACTTTTTCATCTTATAAAACTGAAATATTTTTCTTGGTGACTTCTTAAATAGCACAGATTTATTCCCTTGCACTTCTGGAAACCCGACTTCCCAAATCAGCCTTATCAGCTCATTTCGTGGCATTGGCAGATCTTACTGATTCTTGAGTCTCCATAGAAGATTGGCTTCCTGGCCTCTGTCAGCCTCTAGGACCACCTGTGTCTTTGGTTCAAACCCTTCCTGATGTCACTCCAAGCCCCCTGCTTCTGTTGCCACCTTGCCTCCTATTCTTAAGTCTCTCAATGCCTCCCTCTTATAGGGCACTTGTGATTGCACCAATGGCCCATGTGGATGACCCAGGATGCCCTTCTAGTGCCAAGATCCTGAACTTACTATTGGCCAAGCTCCCATGACCTGACCATCTTTAGAGGACCCAGTTTACCAATGCCTTGTGGTCAGCTCAGGACTCATGTGGCTTTCCTGGCATGAGAATCAACAGGGTCAGAGACATGCCTCTGATAGGGCCTTGGAGTGGCAGGTCCTGGGTCAGGCAGCCCAGTGCTAGCCTCTGCTCTGAGGTCATCTGTTAGCATGGCACAGGTCCTTTCTTCCCTTGTAAGCTTCCTCAGGTGATGAGGTCTACCCCAGGGCCAGCTATGAGTCAACCAGGCACAGGGATAAAGACAGAGCTGATTCCTCATGAACGCCCTCTTCCCACTTCTGGAAGCTCCCTAGACCGTGGCAAGTTCTAAGCAGAAAAGCAGGACTGGGGACAGGAGGACTGCCCCTGGCCCCCCAGGCTGGGAAGACTCAGGTCACACATTTTTACCTAGCACCTACTAAGTGCCTGGCACTGTCCTAGGATCTGCATGAGACAGACCTTCCCCTGTCCCAGAAGACTTATTATGATGGCAGGGGGACAAAACCACGAGTAAGTGACATGAGCTCAGGCTGCAAGGAGACTACAAGAATAACATGGTGCCCTGGGGGCTGGCGAGATGGCCTGGAGGTTAAGTCGCTTGCCTGAGAAGCCTAAGGACTCATGTTTGACTCTCCAGATCCCACATAAACCAGATGCACAAAGGTGAGGCAAGTGCAAGGCTGCACATGCCCACTAGGTGGCGCAAGCATCTGGAGTGCGATTGTAGTGGCTGAGGCCGTGGTGTGCCAATTCTCTCTCTCAAAACAAACAAACAATAAATAAATAAATAAATAAGTAAATAAATAAATAAATAAAATGGTGTCCTGGGCCCGAGAGTGAGGGAGCCACTTCGGATGGAGTGATCAGGAAGGGCCTCTTGGAGGAGGTGACAGACAGTTGGGATGAGTTGGTCCATGCACTACCGGAGGAAGAGGGCTGCAGGCTTGCTTGGACTGAAAAAGCACCAGCAGTACATCTATGTTCAGGGAGGCTTTGGAGTAGGGGGCTCCTGAACAAGTGCTCCCTGTTCCCCAGGCAGTGGTCCATGCCTCTGAACCATGAGGGTCACAGTAGTGAATACACCTGAGGGAGACTTGGGGAAAAGCCTGCCACACCTCATGTCCACTTTATGTGGAGTGGAGGCTGGACCCCAGTCCCAGTGGGAATGTCCAAGTCCCAGACATTGCTCGCCTGCTCTGCTGCGTCCCGGTTTCTTTAAGAGACCATCTGTCCTCCTTGCCGCCCTCTGCCGAGCCTGCTGCGGGCTATCCATCTCCCTCTCTCTGCCTCCCCTCTGTCTGTCGTGGCTGGCCCCGCCATCCCCGCCCAGCTCAGGGGGACCACTGAAGCAGGTTCGACCTCTGGCCTTCGTGTTTACCCTTCTATCTGGTCACATCTGGCCTCCGCTGAGTCACTGATTCCATCTGCCAGTTCTCACTGTTGGACGGCGGCCGTCCCTTCCCTGGCTCAGATGGAGCCACGTGGCTGCCCACGCAAGGAGTCCGTGCCAGGGTCTGCACATTTGTGGGGATGTAACCGCGCGCAGTTCCCTGAAGGCCTCAGCCCCCGCCCCACCCGCCAGTCTGTAGCAGTTTGCCCAATCTCAAAGAGCCTGAAGGCCACACGCAGGCAGAGGCAGACACTAAAGTCCCAGGTTTGTTTGACAGCTGCAGCCTTCCTGTTTTGCATCTGGTCGTGGAAGGGGTCATGGGCAGCTTGGAAGAAGGGAAGAAAACATGCTAGTTACTAGCTGGGAGTTTGAGTCCTTACACAGCATTGCTTCCTGGGCCTGGAACTCTAATTTTGAGCCCTTAGCTCTTCTGAGCTCAGTTTTCTTCATTATTTTGAACGTCTAAAAATAATATAGATTTATTTATTTGTATATGTGTGCGCATGTGTGTGTGTGTGTGTGTGTGTGTGTGTGTGTATACATGCATGCACCAGGGTCTCATCACTGGACATGAACACATGGCTTTACATGGATGCTAGGGAATTGAACCTGGGCTGGTGGGCTTTGTAAGCAACCACCTTTAACCACTGAGCCAGCTCTCCAGTCCAAGAATAAACCAGTTTGGCTACATCATCCATGCCACAGACCCAGCATCTATTCCCTTCCCTCCTCTGGTAACAACACCCCAAAGATTCCTTAAGCCCCTCTAATGCCTTCTCAATTCCCATGATGTAGGCAGGGCTGATGGTGGACCCAAGATTTAGCCAACCAGAGTACTAGAAACTACTCCCACTTTGGTGACTGATCCAGGGTCAGACGGACACCAGTGACAGCCAGGACCCTAGCTGGGACTTTGCCAAGGAAAGGGGGCTCTTTCTTCCAGGCCTGACGGTGAGCTGTGAGGCCAGAGCTACTGGCGCTGCCAAGTGGTGAGAGCCAGCCTGCTAGAAAGGCACAGCATGGAGAGTCGTGCCAAGACATGAGGATGAAAGCCGTCCCGACAAACCCCTTGATCCAGCCGGGATTGATGCCAGCTGCACCTCTGGACTTTTCAGTTACCATGCCAGTCTGTCACCTTTCCTAATGTAGTTTGAGTTGGGTTCTGTCACTTGCCACCAAAAGATTTTTATGTGATATCTTCCTGAAAAATGTGTCTGCTAGACGGTAGGTACTCAACACATGTTTATTTTAAAATAAAGCCTTTGTGAGTTAAAAAAAAAAAAAAACAAAAAACCAATACCAACAGATAACATGTTATACAATTCCATTTATGTAATATTCTTGATGTGGCAAGAGTTGCAGAGATAGCAAGCAGATTCATGGCTGTGGGGGCTGGGGATGTGGAGGGATGAGGTGGCTGTGGCTGCAAATGGTCGCCTGCACCGGTTCTGTATCTTGACAGCTCTTTGGCTTCATGAATCTCCCCATGGTCCCAAGCGAAAAGACCAGAGGCATACATTGCACCAATGTCACATGAAACAACAACTAGGGAAAAGCTCAATGGCGGAAGGACCTCTGCACTGCCTTTTCAACTCTCCGAGAATCTACAGTAATTTCCAAACCAAAAGTTAGCAAGAAAAAGCTCTTCTTTTTTTTGAAGCAAAGTCTCACTCTAGCTCAGTCTGACCTGGAACTCACTGTGTAACCCCAGGATGGCCGGGAGGTCACGATGATCCTCCTACCTGTTTCCTAAATTCTGGAATTAAAGACATGGACCACCATGACTGGCTCTAAGAAAATGCTCCTTATAGGCTGTTCCATCATGGGAGTTCTCAGACCCAGCAGGGGAGGAGCATGGGCCTTCCAGTTAGCTGAGCCAGACTGGAGTTGGAATTCCCCCACGGCCATTTACCAGCTGCGAGACCTGAGGCTAGTCATAGCTCCTCGCTGGCCCTCCACGTCCCCATCGGCCTTTCCTGTAGGTAGTTATGAATGGAGGCTGATCTCAATTGCAGCCAGTGAAAGATGTGGGTAAACTGAGGTTTAACAGGGGGATTGAAACGTGTGACCAAGGCCTTGGGCTCTGGAGTCAGCCCGCTTGTGCTGAATCCTGCCTCTGCTGGGCCCTGGCTGGGTGACGTCGGGCTTAGTACTTCTTCTCTCTGGTCCTCACTTTCCCCATCTATACAGTGGGCATAGCAGCAGTTCCTCCTCACAGGTGGCTTTGGGGATTGGGTGGGATCGTGCCTGTAGGGTAGAACCTGGTACTTGGAAAAGACAATAGTGAGTCTGGCATTGTGGGTTGTGGGGGGTGCCTGGCCACACAGTGAGGTTTGTAGCAACACCACTCATGAATCCCCCTCACCCCGACCAGACTCCTCTTTATTATCCTGAAGCCCAGGTACTATAAGGAGCAGGTCTGATGAGGGCACTCTGCCAAGAATCAGGGGTTCTTCTTTCCACGCTGACAGTCTTCCAAGAGCAGTGAGAAAAACCTGGGCTAGACATGCTTGGGATGCACTTGGAGGTCCAGTCTCCAGGGAGAAAGGACTCCTGCTCAGTGTCAGTGTGAGACGCGAGGAACAGCTGGGGCTCAGTGTGTGGTTTGGGACAGGGGCGGAGAAGCCCCTCTGTTTCTAGACATCCCTTCCATGCTTTTCTCGTGGTTTGGGGATGTCTAGAACTTCGCTATTCCCAGCCCATTTGTATTAGCTACTTTCTCATTGCTGCGAACAAACACCTGCCCAGAAGCAAGTTAGAGGAGGAGAGAGTTGGGAGAGGTGCAGTGCGGCAGGAGCAGGAAGCTGGAGCTACATCACACAGTACATGGAGCCAGTGAACAGCAAGCAGGGATAGACTTGAGGTTTTATAAACCTCAAGGCTCACCCTCAGTGACACACATCCTCCAGCAAGGCTGTACCTCCTAAAGGTCCCACAACCTTCCCAAACAGCACCAGCTTGCTGGGGTTCAAGTTTTCAAACACACAGGCCTATGGAGGGTGTGTGTGTGTGTGTGTGTGTGTGTGTGTAGCATTTTACATTCAATCCACTCTATCAACTCCCAGGCAAATGTCTCAGCCACTCCATCTCTCTTTTCAGACCCAGGGGAGCAAGGTCCTAAGCCATCAATGCATCCATGAATTGATGACGGGTGTATCGGTTAATTTTTCCTCATTGCTATAACAAAATACCCGACAAAAGGACCGTGGGGAGGAAGGATTAGTCTCAGCTCACAAACGACGGTACCGTCCATCATGGTGAGGCAGGGCCCGGCGGCAAGAGCATGAAGCAGCCGAGCTGCTGGTCACACTGCATCCACGGTCAGGAAGCAGAGGCAAACAGGAAGTGGGGTACCCCTGGAGACCCACTTCTTCTTGCAAGGGTCCACCTCCTCGAGATTGCACAACCTTTTGAAATAGTGACCCAGGCTGGGTGTGGTGGCACACACACATCTTTAATCCCAGCACTTGGGAGGCAGAGGTAGGAGGATTGCTGTGAGTTCGAGGTCACCGTGAGACTACATAGTGAATAACAGGTCAGCCTGGGCTAGAGGGAGACCCTACCTCAAAAGATGAAAAACAAAAACAAAGAAATGAAATAGTGACCCAGCAGGAGACCTGGTGTTCAAAGCCCACGAGCTTATGGCGGCCATTTCACATTCTTATCATAACAGGGTTGGGGCAGGCGTGCTAAAATTAGTCAGAGCAGGGGCCCGGGAACTATGATGGAAGTTCCCCTGCAAGGCAAACTTTTCAGGCCCTCACTGGCTGAGTGATGGTCTATTTAAAGGCATTCCATCACCGTCCTGGGGCTGTAGATCCATCCGAACAATGATAAGGCTGAAGTCTTGATTTAATGCAGCTCTGAGTCCTGCTGCACAGGGGCTCCGTGCTAAGAGGAGTCTGATTCCTGCAACGTCGAATAACAAGGTGAGTGTGGGGAGCCCCTGAGCAGGCAGAGGGGCTGTGTCAGACAGCAAATGGCCACATGGCAGCCTGGTGCCTGCTGCCACTGGCTGTGGAGGAAGTGATCAGAGCACTAGCTCACAGTGGCAGCAGAGCCCAGGTCCACTGCTTTCTCCAGCTCCCTCCTCCGTTCATACAGCTTCTGAGGATGGAAGCTCCTCTTCTTCCCCTTTGACAGCTGAGAAGACTGAAGAAGTGTCTGAAACCCAGAGAGCTTACTTTCTCCCTTGTTCTGAGTTCTTTCTCACGCTAATGGTCCAGCTGGTGCTGACCTCTCCCCATATCCCACCCCTGCTTTTATAAACCGGAGCCCTCAGATCCCTGCATTTGAGCCCTAGGAAAGATCATTCTGCAATCTCCGTCAAGATGTGCCCAAGTGCCATGATGGGCCGTAGCCCCTGGAACTATTTGCTGGAAAAACCCCTTCCGCCCTTAAGTTCCTTCTTGTCTGGTATTTTGTCACACCGAGGAGGAAAGTAACTCATACAGACAATTGGTGCCGGCGGGGGGGGGTGGGGGGGATGGTCTTTTTTGTGATAAACCTGACCATATGGGTCTTAGACATTTGGAGCTGCTTTGCAGAAGGAATGTGGAGGACTTCAGACTTTGGGATAGAAAAGCCCAAGAATGCTTAATGGGCTGTTTCTGGTGGGAACTGAATATCAGAATGCCATGAGAAATGTGGACAGCCTGGTTCATGAAGTTCCAGGAGGGAATAAATAATAATAATAATAAAAGTGGCCAAGCAGTGAGACTAGCCAGCGTCATTCCTGCCTGTCCTGCGATACGACAACCTACTCTGGTGTTTTGTTGTTGTTGTTGTTGTTTTTCTTTTTCAAGGTAGGGTCTCACTCTAGCTCTGGCTGACCTAGAATTAACTCTGAATCCTCAGGGTGGCCTCGAACTCACAGCGATCCTCCTACCTCTGCCTCCCGAGTGCTGGGATTAAAGGCGTGCGCCACCACGCCCGGCTACAACAACCTGTTCTGAACTTTGTGGCTCTGCTGGGTAGTGGACCCCGAAAGGGTTGCACTCTCTGTGTCCAGCTTGGAGGCCCGCTGCTGCTCCTACCCCCACCGTGGCTATTTGCACGAGTCTCAATCCCGACAATTTTCTTCCGCGCTAATTGTTTTGTTGTAACTCTTAGAGGTAATTTTCTTCCCGTGACTTCAGTTCCACAGTTAACACCTTCCAATTAATTTCATAGCTCCGGAAAGTTCTTCCACACGTTGCCCTTAAAAGCCCTCCTGGCTTAACTGTTGAGTGCAACCAGTGTCTCCCCCACACCGTGGTCATCTGCCTCCAGGTCACGTTGAGCACACTGTTTACGCTTGATCTTTGGGATAATCTTGGGGAAGTAGACTCAGCTCACAGAGAGGAAAATCGAGGCCCAAAGAAGAAAAACAGTGTGCTAAAGGGCCCTAAGATGGACAGAGCTGGGCTCTGAGCCATCTCCATCTGGTATTGCAGCCAACAGCTGCTCCTGATGTGGGAAGCACGCATGTGGCTGTCAGCTGCCAGGTGCATACCTGTCCTGCTGGAGGCCCTCAGGGGGACCTATGGCCATGCTGGACCCTCCCCTACTGATCCAGTGCCCATCCTTGTAGTCTGCTCTGAGTCATGTGCCCTGGCACCCGGGGAGCTGAAAGCCCTGCAGGGTCCCAGCAATCTACACGGATGGGGAAAGACAGCGACAGCCAGGGCATCTCCACGGGGGAGAGAGGAAGAGAAAACCTTACTCCAACGACATTCTCAGGGAAATGAAAAATGATTTCAAATTCTATTTTCTCGTCTCTCTCAGCACATCCCCTGGTGCTATTTTATCTAGTAAATAGGAGGTCTACTTGTTATTCTCAATTATGATATTAATTCTCCCAATGACCCTGGGCTACTCTCCTTCCTTCTCAGAGCCCGTTTCTCTATCTGTCACCACCCGCTCAAGGACAAAAAGATGTTCTCACAGGATGGAAGCTCCCTGCGTCTGAGCAGACCTGGGCCTCATTACCCAGCAGGCACTGTGGGCAGGGGCAAGGGGTAGCCTGGGAGGGCTGGACAGATGTAGTTGCAGGCATCTGATGTCTTTTTGTCCTCACCTCCTCTTTCCTGACCAGAGCAAGTGCTCCATGCCTATTTGCTTCACAGTTTTTCTACTCACCTTCCTATCCTGTCCTGTCCTGGAAGATTCCAGAGTTTTTGCCCTCCCTCCCAATCTCTAGCAGGGGGAATAAGTGGCAGCAACTTCGCAGCCAGCCAGGCTCCAACGCCACCCCCACCACATGGGGCTGCTTTGATATTATTTTCTTAGCTATCCCCCCCTCCTTGGAGGGTGGGCAAGGTTGCCACAAGTGAATGGCCTCTGATTTGTTTGTCTCAGCTACACCCCACCCTCGTGGCCCCCTTCCATCACCTCCATCCCACTGTAGTTCCCTAAGCCATCTGGAATGGAGTCCACAATTTCCCTCTCCCCCCCCCCCCACGTGTGAGTGGAGAAGGCCAGTCTGAGCACCGTGTGGGAGGCCCAAGCTTTCCCCAGCATGGGCCACTAGATGCAGAAAATAGCTCCTTAGTTTAAAAAAAAAAAAAAAAAAGAAAAGAAAAGGTGGGGGGAGGAGGAACCTCATATAATAAACTGCAGAGACCCTGGGCTGAAGATCTGTAAAGACAGATGAAAACAAGCCACCATATGAAAAATTCTAATGATCTGTGCTCTTCTTTAGGACTGAAGACTAATTTTGAAATATTGGCTGTTGGGAAAGACAGGGTTTCATAGGTGCAGGATGTTAGTTCCTTCCCGCAGGACAGAGCACTCTGTCTCCGCCTGCCACCAGAGGGATCTGAGCGGTCACATAGGCAGAGACCCTGCCCATCTCCATATGCCCAAAGGCCCGGGAGGACAGCCCTGAGAGGCAGGCAACAGCCTTGTCTTTGTTGAGGCTTCAGGATACAGGTGCCAGGGGGTCTGGGTCCACTTTGGTGTGTGGGGGGGGTGCTGAGCTTCCCACCTGGTCTCTGCAGAGCCGAACAAAGGTGTCTGTGTTTAGGGGTGACTTCAGATCAGATCTGTACAAAATCAACTGAGACTCCGGACACGCTCAAAATGTTTAATAAGCCGGGCACGGTGGCGCACACCTTTAATCCCAGCACTCAGAAGGCCGAGGCAGGGGGATAAGGATTCTGCTTCGACTCCCCAGGACCCACGTAAGCCAGATGAACAAGGGGGCGCACGCATCTGGAGTTCATCTGCAGTGGCTGGAGGCCCTGGTGCGCCCATTCTCTCTCTCTCTCTCTCTCCTTCTTTCTCTCTCTCATAAATAAATAAATAAATAATTAAAAATTAACAAGCAAAGGATCTATCAAATGATAGTAATAGGGCTGGGGCAGGTTTGATGGCCTTGGAGGCTGAGAGGCCAGGGTCCCTAGG
Source organism: Dipus sagitta (assembly GCA_036346955.1). Lineage (NCBI taxonomy): Eukaryota > Metazoa > Chordata > Mammalia > Rodentia > Dipodidae > Dipus > Dipus sagitta. The sequence goes on along the minus strand of CM070777.1, from coordinate 40,361,172 downwards.
ACTGAGGAGTTGGAGAGCCATTCTCCCTCCAGACAGAAGGCAGCCCTGTGCCATCCGGCACCTCAGGTGATCATTAGCACTGCACCCCATTGGGGCGCAGCAGTTCAGTCTTCCTCACTCTGCAGCTTGCAGGCCTTGTGCACGCAGAGCTGGGGTGTCTCAAGACGATGAGCCGCTGGGGCTCTGAAGCCCCTCACGTGGCCAGTATCTCTCTGGCCCCAGCTTCCTCACATCGGAGTTGGAAACAACCCTAGCGCCCAGTGCTTGGGAACGTGGGGTGGGAAGCCAACCTTTCCCAATGCCTACTACTCCCCAAGAGATGCACACTGAACTTTGGGGCTCCAAACCAGGTGGCCAGGCACAGGGGTAGTGGGGAGCAGATGGAACACGTGCTTTTCCCTCCTCCCATTCACCCGCACAGACAGCTTTCAGATGCCACTGGTGGGCAGCAGCCAAGGCAATCGGGCATCATCAATCCTTACCTCAGGGCTGAGAGGATGGGGAGAAAACTGGAGTGGGCATTGGAGGAATGGGGATGGTTCTAGAGGGGACATTATTGTGGGGGCTCTCGGGCTCTAGCCGGGGTACCCTGCTCTCTCTTGGCCACGCAGCACAGGGTCCTGTGTCTGAGTCACATGGGTGCTTAATAGACATGGACACTTTGAGGCAGACCTCCTTCCTGCTCAGTGAGTTGGGCTGGAAAATGATTCTGTAAACAGCGATAGGAGCAGTTAGGTTTAGGCCTTTGGGGAGAGAACCTCCTTAACATCCTCCTATCCCACCCAGACTATTTGGGTCCAAGTCCCCTTTCCCACTTACAAGCTGGGGAACTTGGATGAGTGTTATACATCGCTACCTCAGGTGCCTCTTCTGTGAAATGGGAGAGAAGCAGGACTTGCTTCATCTGTCCACCTCCTCTGAGCCGTGCTTCCAAGGGGGTGGAAGTCACCTTGCCTCCACCCTCAGCCCTCGGAGCAGCTCAGATGGAAGTCGCCGTCACAGAGTACAGAGCCTGTCCCTGCCTCGCCTAACCCTACCTCGAACAGGTGATGGCATTTGTCACAAAGGAGCGGGAGCCAGCCCATGAGGCCTCCATGCTTGGCTTGGCCACCTCACACTGATGCGATTGTGGGTCCCTCCCTTCTCAGTGTGAGTACATAGCTCTCTCCTTGATAGGCAAGACCCCTGTTTTCGTGGGGTCAGAATGCAGATGATAAAAATCCCAGGCAAATCAGTGAGACAAACAGCTGTTGTGAAGGCAAATAAATAAATAAATAAATAAATAAATAAAATAAGTTTTGGGCTGATGAGAGTGATGGCTGGGAGGGAGGAACTGTCTCTCTGAAAAGCTGACATTTTTTTTGAGCTGAGACCTGAATGCCAATTCACTGACAGGGAATAAATAGTGGCAGTGTATCCCAGGCAGAACAAACCAGTTCAAAGGCCCTGGGGCAGGTACAGGGGGCAGAATGCTAAGGGGACAGAAAGATGGCTGGTGGGACAGAGTGTCAGGAGAGGGGCACAGTGGGGGAAGATGTGGCGAGAGATTCACAGCAAACGCATCTTGTAGGGCTTCTGGAGTTCAGTTTAAGCAGGCTGAGAAATTCATTCCAGCTGAAAGCGTTAAATGGGGTAAACGACGGCAAACTGGGTCCAGGGCAGTGCCAGAAGAGTGCTGTGTTCATCCTCGCCCCCTGGCAGCCTCACCCTGCCCGAGACATTTTGATCCCACAGTGTCTTAATGGTGCAGATCCTATAGTAAACTGGCCAGAAGCAACTTTGTAGATCATTGCCGAGTCTGGACTCTCGGATCCTACCCAGACGTCGGGATGTGTCTGCGTGGGTCTCCGTTTTTGTATGCATGCTCGCCAGTCAATATACACCGTTTTTCTTTGTTTCGTCAAACCTTAAATATGGCCACAGCTTTTCAAGGCCATCGGGCCTTTGGATGAGGTGCCCCAGGGAAGGACAGAGCCTGGTCATTTGGGATCTGGCTCTCTCCCTCCTGCTTCCTTGGGGGGGGGGGCCTTACTGTCCCTATTGGCAGATGTCTGCTCCTCCTTCTTCAGGGGATGGATGGACAGACAAGCCACCTGCCTGAGGGGTGTGCCGAGCCCTCTCTGGAGGCCTGGCTCTGAGGACGGGAGTGGGCTGCAGGGAAAAGGAGCAGAAAGAAAGGAGGGAGAAGCAGTGCAGGAGGGAGGGCGCCTGTTGCCATGGAGGGAGCTGCAAAGTATTCTGGGATCAACATTTGCACTGCAGAGGACCAAGTGGGGGTCGGACGGCTGGGGAAGGTGATGGGAGAGCCACTGTCATGCTTTTGTCCTTGGTGCTTTCCAAAAATCCCAGCAGTCAGTGAATGCCACCCGCCCCCACCAAGTGTGGGGACTGGCCACCCCCATCCCCCCACCTGGCCCCCCCCCTTGGCAATCCCCTCCTGTCCTGATGGTCCGCCTCGTGTACAGAAGGCAGCGAGTGGCCCCTTTCCAGGAGGCCTGTTTACCAGCACGACTGCAGCAAATTAGTGCTCTTAAAAGGCATTCAGCATTTATCCGGCAAACATGCTCACTGCGAAGGGGGCCCTACTATGCCTTCTCCCCCGAATCTGCTGAAATGGAGTTTACCATGCATCTTAATGGACTTCCTTCCATCCACCACATTAAATGCACTTAATCTACTCTTGCAAATGGCTAATTCCGAAAATCCGCTTATCAGAATTAGGTCCTCAACATCCGTATTTATTTACGTTTCATTTTCATAAAAAAAAATTTTTTTTTGTCCCCATGTGTGTGACTGAATTCTGTCTCCTATTGTCTGGGTCTATTTCACAAGTCCAAGGGTGGACAGGGGTCAGGTTAGCAGCAGATTAGGAGTGGGAACATAGCAGGGATTCTGGGGGTGGGTGGGCCCAGGAACACACTTCAGGGGTCTGAAGGCAAGGTTTCCAGGGGAACCACTTTTTTGGGTGTTTACAAAGCAGCTGAGATTTGAGCAAAATGCACTCGACAATGTCTTGGTAGACCCCAGGCCCTTGGGCAAGGTTCTGTTTTACAGGAATGGGCAGACGCAGCAGAAGTATGCAAGAAGGTAGTTGAGGCCAGCTGTTTCCCTCAGAGCCCGCCGAGGGACGGGGCCAAGCTCCAAGCTCAGTATGCGCACATCCCAAATGTTCAGGACAGCCCTGCTCTACGAGTGAGAGCCGGGCTAGTTCATGTCCCGGAGTGCACAGCCTTCTCCTTGGTAACACAAGGGATGGCTTCTCCATCTGTGTGTGTGTGTGTGTGTGTGTGTGTGTGTGTGTGTGCGAGTGCAGGACACGGGCCTGTGAGAACCAGTCTCGAAGGAGAGGTGGGAGACAGCGTGGATTTCACACTTGGCCTCCCAAGTCACATTAGACACTCTGAGAGTGCTAAAGAACCGTGGAGAGCAGCTAGGCTGTTTGACCTCTGTGGGACTTATTCACACGATGCTATTTTTATAATGCCCGCCCTGTTATGGATGGGCATATTTGGGGCACAGCCAGAGCAGAATCTACCCCCCGCCCCCTTCCCTCTCCCCCCACAACTTGACGCTATTCAGTTTTCTTTTGACAATGACTGAGCACTTCCTATGGGCCAATGCTGGGATGAAACCACGAAGTAAACATGTTTCCAGATCAGTTAGTGAATTTGAAAGGAAAGGCTAAGAACAAAGTCTTAAAAAAAAAAAAAGACAGGGCTGGAGATATGGCTCAGTGGTTAAGGCATTTGCCTGCAAAGCCTAAGGACCCAGGTTTGATTCTCCAGGTCCCACGTTAGCCAGATGCACAAGGGGGTGCATGTGTCTGGAGTTTGTTTGCAGTGGCTGGAGGCCCTGATGTGCCCATTCTCTCTCTCTCTCTTTCTCTCTCTCTCTCTCTGTCTATAATAAATAAATAAAATAAATCAGAAAATTTTTTTAAAAAACCATTATTTGGGGCTGGAGAGATAGCTCAGTGGTCAAACATGCTTGCTGGAAAGCCTGTGTTCAATTTCTCAGGACCCGTGTAAAGCCGGGTGCACAAATTGGTGCATGCATCTGGAGTTCATCTGCAGTACCTATTCTCTCTCTCTCTCCCTCTCCCCCTCCTTGCAAATATAAACAACTAAATAATTTTTTTAAAAAAAAACATTGTTTGCATGTGTGTGTGGGCACACCAGGGTTTCTTGCCACTGTAAACAAATAACAGATACTGGTACCACTTTTTTTTTTTTTTTGAGGTGGGGTATTATTCTAGCCCAGGCTGACCTGGAATTCTGTAGTTCCAGGCTGGCCTTGAACCCACATCAATCCTACCTCTGCCTCTTGAGTGATGGGATTAAAGGCGTGCGCCACCATACCCGGCCCTCATGCCACTTTTTATGTCTGGCTGACATGGGTGATTTGGGAACAGAACCCAGACCAGCAGGCTTTGCAAGCAAGTGCTTGTAACAGCTGAGCCATCTCTCCAGCCCTGAGAACAACGAAGTCATAACACATATCAAGGGGACAATTTGATTCTCTTGAAGAACAGCTGAATTCGTGCGTAGCCATCTCGGGAAGCAAAAGGTTTCAGCAGACTAAACCAAGTTTCTTCAGATCAAATAGGAATGTCTAAGGCACAAGGCATTGATCCACCTGGTGACAGAGATGAGGGCTGACTGTTAGCAAACTTGAGCTCAAGGCCACGTTACTTTGCGAACTTGGGTGAGTGGGGCCACCACATCCGTATCTGTAAAATGGGCACTGGGCAGGTATCTACCCACAGGAGTGGGAAGACTGAACTGAACACCGCACGTGGCACTTTTCAGTACGAGATTTAACAAGGACCTACATCTGACAACTAGATAGTGACCTGGGGACTGGGTGTGCAGCTCCGGGACAGAGCACTTGCCTGGGACTTGCAAAGCCCTCCAGCACCACCGAGAAAAAAAAAAAGAGTAAGCATTAATATCTATGAATTTACTCAAACACAGGACATAGATCTCAAAGGCAGAAACAAACACAGATCAACTGTTTTCCAACATGAAAGGCACACCTAGAAAGCAGTGAAAAAAAACCTAATTACACCAGTGGGCATCCCACCTGGTGCCAGGGGCTGGGCGAATCATCATGCAGAGCAACCATTTGCCTAGAGTTAAGAGTCCTCCTTCATTATTCCAGCTCCCGTTCTCCCCTTTCAAGTTCCGGCTTCTCCCTGGAACCCAGAGATGCTCTTAGTATATACCAAAGTAAGTTTCTTTAGTCTTGCAAAGAGTCTTTTCTTTTTCTTTCTTTTCTTTTCTTTTCTTTTTTTTTTTTTTTTTTTTTTTTTTTTTTTTTTTTTTGAGGTAGGGTTTCACTCTAGTCCAGGCTGACCTGAAACTCACTATGGAGTCTCAGTGTGGCCTCCAACTCCCGGTGATCCTCCTACCACTGCCTCCCAAGTGCTGGAATTAAAGACATGCGTCACCACGCCTGGCTTATTTATTTGCAAGGAGAGAGAGACAGAGAGAAGAGAGATGGACACACACACACACAGAATGGGCACGCCAGAGCCTCCAGCCACTGTAAATGAGCTCCAGATGCATGCGCCACCTTGTGCATCTGGCTTTATGTAGGTATTAGGAATCGAACCTGGCAGTCAGTCTTTGCAAGCAAGAGCCAAAAACCACTGAGCAATCTCTCCACTCATTACTTTCTTTTGTCCCCTTTCCCCTTAACCCCTTTTTCTTTTCAACTAGCCCATCTTCTACGTTGATAATCTTTCTTCCCCCTTCTCCACCATCCACGATAGAATGTTGATGGGCCCAACATTGTGAAGGTCTCGTACAGGTAACGATAGTCCAGTTGCTGTGAGGTCATAAATGCAATGGCCACTTCATGCATGTCCGAAAGACAGGGTTCCAAAGCACCCCGCCCCATCCTCTGACTCTTACATCCTTTCCCCCATCCGCCCCCTCTTCTGCAGTATTTCCTGAGCCTTGGAGGTCATGATAGAGATGCCTCATTTAGTGCAGAGCACTTAACAGTCTCTTCTCAGCACTGATGAGTTTGGGAGTCTCCCTGGGAGTCACTGTCATCTGTACAAAGAAGCTTCTCTGACTGAAGGTGAGGGCGACGCTAACCTATGGGCAGAAACATAAATGTTTAGAGGGCAACTTGATGGGCACCACGTTACCCACACAACAGCCAAACAACAGCGGCAGTTTCTGAAAACGCTGCTGCTTTTACAGAAGACAAAACTTCCTCCAACCCCAGGTGAGGTAACTGTGAGAGGGAAGGTGTGGGGATGGGCAGGCTGTGTGTGTGTGTGTGTGTGTGAATGTGTGTGTGTGCACTGTGCAGCAGGAGGAGGTGGGCACGGAGTGTGCGGAGAGACACCTGGAAGCGAGAGGTGGTGGTGCGTGAATGAACGAGCTGTGTGAGCGCAGGGATCGCGCGTGAAAGGGATGTGGTCCAAGGGAATGCTGGGATCCGCTCAAACAGCTCCTTCAGTGTGCACTGTAGGTCAGGACTCCTCCACTGAGCACTCGGAGGCTGGAGGTGGGGAGGGCAGGGCAGCTCACGTGAAGGCCCCTGCGCATGTGCACCGAGAGACCTTAAGAGAGAAACTGCAGGACTAAGGGGTCCAGAGAGAGAGAGGGGCCAGGCTGCGACAGGGTGCCCTGGAGAGAGAGTGTATGCGTATGCTTCAACAGGTGTGTGTGTGTGTGTGTGTAGGAAGGCTGTAAACACCCCAAAAGCACCATGGAGCACAGGGGGTCCTGCAAAAGCATTGAGGGCTGCACATGCAGGGGCCAGGGGACCTACGCCTCCAAGGGAGGCCGGGGAAGGACGAAGAAGGACAAAGCAGACCCAGAGAGAGGACAGCAACTGTCAGGGCTGGGGAGGCTGGTAGAACTCGGGAAGGGGGGAGGGGAAGGCAGTGTACAAGTCTGCAGTCACAAAGCTGCCCAAATATAAGGTATTTATAGCATTATCTCCTGGTTTTGAAAGCTGAGTCAAGCTGCATTTAAAGTACAGAATTACATTCTGGTGGAAAGAACCAGGTTCCTTATTAATAGAAAACACAAAACTCAAGAGGGAGGCTCCCGTGTGGAGGCACACAGCTGGGTCTGCAGATTTGGCTGTGACGCCCAGACTTCACATCTTCGGAGTCTACGGATCCTGTCCCCGTGAGCACAGAATTCTCCTGAGATGTGGCTTCTTGGCTTAAGCAGGATAAAAAAAAAAAACAAAAAAAAAAAAAAAAAAAAACCCTCCTTCCCCAGGTTACTTTAACACAGCTGAACAGAGTTAAGGCTGGAAATTTTTTGCATGCATTCACACATGTGCAGACACCCACTCACCCAGCCAGATATCACTGTCTTTTATTTGAGCCTCTTTTTTTAAACCTTTTTTTTTTTTGTATTTTGTATGTGCATATGGTACGCGTGCATGTACGCTTTGGGAACACATGTATGTGGGTGCCAGAGGTTGACATCGGGTGTCGTCCCTGTCATTCTGTGTCTTGAGGCAAGGTCATTTACTTGAGCTTGGAGTTAGCTATAGAGCTAGTCCTGCTTGCTAGCTTGTCCCAGGGAGCCCCTGCCTCTGACTCCTGAGCACCAGGGTTATAGGTGGGCTGCTTGGCATTCACATGTGTGCTGATCCAGACTTCAGCCCTTATGTTTGTGTGACGAGCGCTTTATCCGCCCACCCTCTGGTTCAAGCTTTTGGAAGCACTTGGAGCATCTTTCCATTACTTATTCCACGCACTAGCGTTTATTAGCCGGGTCATTGGTGGTTGTGAGTGAGAGAAAACCCAACCCAAACTGACTTGTAACAGAAAAAGGAAATGGGGACTGGAGAGATGGCACAGTGGTTAAGGCACTTGCCTGCCAAGCCTAATGACTCAGGTTCAATTCCCCAGTACCCACATAAAACCAGATGCACAAAGTGGTACATGCATCTGGAGCTCATTTGCAGTGGCTGGAGGCCCTAATGTGCCCATTCTCTCTGTGTCTGTCTCTTTCCTCTCTCTCTCTCTGCTTGCAAATAAATAGATAAAAATTTTAAAAATTTTAAAAATTTAAAAAGGAAAATGTATAGGCTCCCGTGGTGGACGTCCTTCAGTGTGACCTTCAGGAATAGCTGGATCTAGGAATGGGGTCCTTAGGACTTCCACGGTCACTCTGCACTGTCAGTTCGAGCAGATTTGGAATCAAATATGTCACATACCTCTGTGTGTGTCTAGGAGGAGTTTTCAAAGGTTTAACTGAGAAGGGAAGAGTTGCCCTGAATATCGGTTCTACATCCCATGGCCTGGGGTCCCCAATTGAATAAAAAAAAAAAAGACTGCTCTCCATTTCCTGGTCTCCCCAGAGGTGAGGAGTCCCAGCTGCAAGCCACCATTGCCATCGACACCACTGCACCTTCCCTGCATGATGGCCTGAACCTTGTTAAGCATGAGAAGAAAGAAAGAAAGAAAGAAAGAAAGAAAGAAAGAAAGAAAGAAAGAAAGAGAGGAAGAAAGAAAGAAAGAAAGAGAAAGAAAGAAAGAAAAAAGTCCTTCACCCTGAAGTTGTTTTTTCCTCAGGTATTTTAGTCATAGCGAGGAGAAAGGTAAGTAATCCAAGGACCCAGCTTATTCTTCTTTATCTCTCTTTGAGGCCTGCCTGTTGCTGAACTGCCTTTAATCTTTATTTATTTTTGCATGCGTATGTGTGTTCATATGTATATGAGTGCACATGTGTGTGCAGGTGCATGTGTGTAGAGGCCAGAAGTTGACACAGGGTGTCTCTTCAATCACTGTCTACCTTATTTTTTAAAATTTTAGTCATTCATTTGTTTATTTGAAAGAGAGAGAGAGAGAGAGAGAGAGAGATAATGTGGGTGTGCCAGGGCCTCTTGGCCACTACAAATGAACTCCAGACGCATGTGCCACCATCTGCGTCTGGCTTATATGGGTACTGGGGAATCAAACCTGGGTCCTTTGACTTTGCAGGCAAGTGCCTTAACTCAAGCCCCACCTTATTTTTTAAACTATTTTTAAATTTTTATTTAAGAAAGAGAGAGGGATGGAGAGATGGTTTAGTGGTTAAGGAGCTTGCCTATGAAGCCTGAGGACCCATGTTTGGCTCCCCAGATCCCACATAAGCCAGACGCACAAGGTGGCTCATGCGTCTGCAGTTTGAGTTCAGTGGCTGGAGGCCCTAGCATACCAATTCTCCCTCTCTCTCTCATAAAAAGAATGTATATATATTTTTAAAAAGACAGAGACAAAGAGGTGGGGAGGGAGGGAAGGAAAGCAGGAAAGGAGGGAGAGTGTGGGAATGCCAGGGCCTCCTGCCACTGTAAATGAACTCCAGATACATGCATTACTTTAAACATCTGGCTTTACGTGGTTACCAGGGGAATTGAACCTGGGCTGTCAGGGTTTGCAAGCAAGTACCTGTAACCACTGAGCCATCTCTCCAGCCCTTCCACCTTACTTCTTTGAGATGGGATCACTCAGTGAGCTGGGAGCTTGCTGATTTAGCTAGACTAGCTAGCCAGTAAGCCTTGGGGAATCCCATGTCTCCACCTCCCCAGCACAGAGATTACAGATGTGCACCACCATGCCTAGCATTTACATGGTGGCTGAGGATCCGGACTCGGGTCCTCACACTTGGGTGGCAAATACTTTACTGACTGAACCATCTTCCATCCCCTGGCTTTAGTCTCGAACTCAGGGTAGAGCCTCCTCTGAGGCTGTGGACCCCATCCTACCAGAGTGCAAGGAGGTTCTCCTCCAGACATTTCCCTCTCTTTGGGGTCAACTCCAGAAGGAAGAGCAGGAAGCGGATGTTGAGTGTCTTGGCTGGGATTGAACAGGCGACCCTCTGCAGGCCAGTCACTCTGCCTGGGGCATGGAATGCAGTGATTGGCTCCCAGTCACTGCTCAGCCCTGAAGCCCGAAGCGAGTTGAGTCTGTTCCCTGAGAGGCTGTGGCCAGACAGCAGGCAGACAAGACTCAGACATCTTCTGCAGCCACTAAGGAGACTCCAGGACACTGAGTGTGGTGGGCCATCTTGCATGGGGTGCAGTCTTTTTCGTCACCTGTGTTTCTCCCCAGTGCAGCTCGTGAGGCAGGTGAGGCTGAGGGCCGGCATGCTCCAACTTAAGAAAAGGGGACAATGAAAAGAAAATACATGGGGTGGAAAGGCAGCCTGGGGATGGTGGCAGCCATTTCCATTTTCCCATCCACGTACTACCTGACCTGAACATTCTTAGCTTCTGAGATCAGGCCTGGGTAGAACAAATGCCAGGTACTGCCATGGTCTGACACTGGTGCCATGGACCACTTCTCTACCACCCTTAACTGTACATTGGGTGTCTCAGGGGCCACAGGCACAGGGGCCTGACACATCTCTCTCAGCTCTGGCATTGAGGTGGCCACAAAACCCACTGATAAAGCTGTTCTAGCTTCATCCTGTTTCTCATTCACTCCCTGCCCCCCCCCCCCCGTAGCCTTATCCTGACTTAGTGGGGAGCCAATGCCCTTCCGCTTCCATTAGCCTCACAGTCTCCTCCTGACACAAAGAGGAGTTCAGCTTCTCTTTAGCCAGGGCCAGCTCCATCTCAGACCTTGTCCATAAAGAAGCTATGGCCATCCCACCAACCAGCCCCTGGGAGAACACTTCACCAGGCCTCAGCCAGAGAGGCTGGAAAGAGCTTTTCTCAAACACAGCACCATCTTTGTGGCCAGAGTCAGAACAGCGTCTCCTCCAGGGGCTGCCCCTCTGAACGGTTTTCATGTCTAGGCTGAGTAATAAGCTCTTCCCTGATTCACCGGGGGGACATTGGCTGATAGCTCAGCGAATGAGCTCACTCACGTTGAAGTTTTCATCAGCGTGTTTATCTCCTGCCCGCCCACCTCCGCGCCAACCGAACTGCTCTCCTTGCTCTGTGGGTGTCTTTCCTGTCCCAGCCTCCACAATCAACATGAGTCACTTGCTGCAGAATTCGACATCCAGACTGCAAAGCCTGGCTTCCAAAGCCATCAGAGGGAGTTGCTGATGGACGTGGGACTTTGCGTTCGGAGATAACATGTCCAACCAAGGCTGGGGGGTCTGGGCTGGGGTGGAGGAACGAGGAATGAGGTTCTCCTGTTCACTCCAGTGCCCCCTTCCTTTTCCCTCCAGGAAAAATACCAGTGGCCTCTGAACTCTTCAGAGGTAGCAAGCTGCCATTGGCCAGTTTGTTCCTCAGCAGTGCTCATGTGACGTTATGAACCGTGAGGATCACGACCCACCATCCAACAGCAGCCTTCTAGCGTGGAGGGTGGAGAGAGCAGCCTTGTCCTGACCTGGGCATTTAGGAACCATGCGAGGATGTTTTGGTCTGCAGTGCACACAAGAACATAATGGAGCTGAAAAATTCCTGTCACTTAATGACACAGCCGATGTCATAATGTGTATAGCAGAACACATTCCTTATGCGCTTGTGGTGATGCTGCTGTTGACGAATGTATTGCGATGCCAGTTCTATAAAAGTCTAGCACATGCAATCATGGAGAGTACATAACACTTGATAAGGATGATAACCGGATGTTGCTGGCTTATGCATTTGCAATATGATGCTTTTCATCATTACTTTAAGATTGTACTTCCACGTATTCAAATCTTCACTGGAGCCCGGCATGGTGGTGTATGCCTTTAATCCCAACACTCGGGAGGCAGAGGTAGGAGGATCTCTGTGAGTTCGAGGCTACCCTGATACTATATAGTGAATACCAGGTCAGCCTGGACTAGGGTGAAACCCTACCCTGACAAAACCAAAAATAAAAATAAAAATAACTTCACTGGAAAGTGTAAGCCATGCGGAGTGGACTCATCCATCCTGGGACACAGCATCTCTTGATGGCATCGTTTGCTCTGTGTTGTAAGAGTGGTGTTTGGGGCTGGAGAGATGCTTGGCGGTTAAGGTGCTTGCCTGCGAAGCCTAAGGACCCACGTTCAACTCTCCAGATCCCAGGTAGGCCAGACTCACAAAGGTAAGGCAAGCACAAGGTCACACATGCCCACTAGGTGGCGCAAACATCAGAAGTTTGATGGCAGTGGCTAAGGCCCTTGTGTGCCAATTCATTCTCTCTCTCTCTCTCTCTCAAAACAACAAGCAAGCAAACAAACAAACAAGAGTGGTAGTGTTTGTACATCATGGCCCTCAGAGCCACAGGCTGTACCACACAGATGCCATACAGCTAGGTGCGTGGCAGGGTTACTGATCACGCAGTGATGAAGCCTTCTAACGATGCATTTCTCAGAACGCGTCTCTGGTGTTAAGCGACGTGTGACTACAGGTTTGAAATCACCCATGGGAGGACACAACCGCTGGCTGCAAGGGAAGAGGTAGCTGTGTGCAGCTCAACAAACAGCTGGTTCTCATCTCATTGTGGGGCCCACACGTCAATCCTAACTCTGGCCTCTCTCACATCCACTTAGAGGAATGGTGCCGTGGTACACGCCTGTAATCCCAGCATCGGACACACGGAAGTCAAATGGTCAGGAGAGTCCAAGGCTATATAGTGAGACTTCATCTCATAAAAAGGGAGGGAGGGCTGGAGAGATGGCTTAGTGGTCAAGCACTTGCCTGTGAAGCCTAAGGACCCTGGTTCGAGGCTCAATTCCCCAGGACCCACGTTAGCCAGATGCACAAGGGGGCGCACGCGTCTGGAGTTCATTTGCAGGGGCTGGAAGCCCTGGTGTGCCCGTTCTCTCTCTCTACCTGCCTCTTCCTCTCTCTGTCTGTCACTCTCAAATAAATAAATAAAAACAAAAAAAAAATTTTTTTAAAGGGAGGGAGAGAGGAGAAGGAGAGAGAAGGAGAGACCCTCCCACAGAGCTCAAGTTTCAGATTCGCGTTGTCAAAGGCTCCCTGTGGTAAGGCTATACCTGCCCGTCATCAGACCATGGACGGAATGTGAGGAGCAGCGAGTGGTGGTGGACAGAATGCTCTGGAGAGAAAGGTTCTATAAAGAACAGCGCACTAGCTAAGCTCCTAGGGCACAGCAAGTGTTTCCTAGAAGCTCCCAGGCAGGGTGTCCTATAAACATCTCAAGGCCACGGGACGAACCCAATTTGTCCACCAGCCTCTAAGCGGCCCAGGCATGGTTGGGCTCAGCACTGGTAGCCCTGTGCCCTGCAGAGAACTCACACTCACGGGTCTTTATTAATTTTTGCTGAAGGTTTGAGTCTGTCCCCAAACAGACAAGATGTAGCAAGTTAGTTATTATCTAGCTATTTACATCTATGAGTTGTACCCGTCCTGTCAAAAATCAGAGTGAGCTCCATTCATGTGCCACAGTTAAAGGACCCAATGATATACTGGCCTGGTGATTTTTCTTTTTTTCATGAAAACAGCTTCAAGGCATTCTCTCTCTCTCTCTAACTCAGAGTCCCTTTTAAGTGTGTTTAATTTTGGTCTTAGTAATTTACTTAAAGGCACCCCATGCATCTCTGAGTTTGGTGATGGCTCTGAGCTAAAAACAATGACTGACAGAGAAGGAGGGGGGAGGAGAAGAGGAAGAAGAGGTAGAGGAGGGGAGAGGAAGAGGAAAAGAGAAGAAGGAGGAAGGAAGGGAAAGAGGAGGAGGAGGAGGAAGAGGAAGAGGAGGAAGAAGACTGTTGAAGAGGGCTCCTTCTGAAAGGGAAGAATTCCTGGAGCCCTCAGGTGGCAGCTGCAGCCCATTGCCTTTCATCTGGGGCTATCTCAAGCCACCTGTCATCAAAGGATGCACGCACCCTACAGCCACAAAGCCGGTGGCTTCTGGGCCTGTGATCTGTCTGCAAAATCCCAATAACATGTGAATCACGCATGGGCCAAGCTGCCCGGCTCCTGAGGCATGCTCTTGCCACCCAGCAAGGGGTCCTTGCCTGAAGGCTGCTCATGAAGGATGGCAGAGCATGCAAGAACCATTGCAAATTGTAATCATTGTTTGTGTTCATCTATAGCAGGAACAAAAAGAAATTCTATCACAGCAGGCCTGTGATCTCATTCACATTATTATTCAGAACGAGGGAAAAGAAACATGTTGAAATTAAAAGCAAGCGGGATCATTTGCTAAAAACATGCAAGTGAAAAGTAGTGTATGTGGCCAACTGACATAGCAAAACTCACATGGGTGTCACATGAATGAATGAAGTTTGGAGACTTCAGCTGTGTGTTTTGTTGCTATGGGTGTCAGTATAAAAGCGCATACTTGCTCCAAGCTCACTGCTCCGACCTTCCGTCATAAGGATGAGGGTTTGTGAACCCTATAGGTAGCCAGAAGCAGGGTGTGCCAAATCTCCATAGTGCGGTGTGGAGGTAGAATGCCGAACAGAAACTGCTACCCCAGTTGTAGCTGAGCTATGGACTATAGATCCACAACAAAGGAAGTTTTGAGAGCTTGTGGTGATACCCAGTACTCTTCCCCATCTCACAGGTGAAGAAACGGAGGCAGTGGTGAATGCTACTTGCCTAAAGGTACGAGGTGAGTTAGAAATAGCTCTAGGAAGCTTTTGTTCAGATCAAATTCAAGAAGTTCACATTCCTGGAGATGGGGCTAGGGATGAAACTCAGCGACAGAGTGCTTGTCTAGCATGCGCAAGGCCCCTGGATTCATTCCCTAGGACAAAATAAGTTCTCGCATGGGCTGGGGAGATGGCTCAGCAGTGAAAGACACTTGCTTGCAAAGCCTGGCAGCCCAGGTCTCAGCGGTGAAATGTACTTGCTTGCAAACCTTGACAGCCCAGGTCCAACTTCCCACTACCCATGTAAAGCCAGATGCACAAAGTGGCAGATGTGTGTGAAGTTCATTCACAGCTGCAGGAGGCCCTGGTACCCATTCCCCCCTCCCTCTTTGTCTGTCAAATATTTAAATAAATAATTTTGAAAAGTTCCTGGATATGCAGGAACTGGTCAACCAATGAGCAGGAAAGCTCAGTAGAAAAGTGAGAAAAGGCTTTCAAAAATATAGAGAGACACCGTTTGAGTATTAGAAAAAATAATGCTCAACTTCATGTACAATAGCTAAGCGCAAATCAAGATGGTATCAACACATCTTCTAGCGATGATGGGCTAGCTTATGTTAGACCAATAATTCTGCTGGGAACAACTTGACAATGGAATGAAATATGACAAACACGGCTGTATGAAGAGAGCGGAGAGCTTCCGAGACCCCAAGCTTCCAGGAAGCAGGGTCCTCACAGAGGCCAGCCTGATGTTTGTAGGAGTCTGACTGACTCCTGCAGCAGTTGCTAGTCCCCAACACGTTGGTTTGGTGACCAAGAAGAGCTATGACAACGTCATGGTGTCAGGGAGACAGGAATTGAAGTTCAAGGACTTGTAAGCTATAAGGACTCTATTTGTTCCCCCAAGTTCATAGCAGCACTGTCCATAATCTCTCAAGGCTGGGAGCAACCCAGAGGTCCATCGATGGATGAAACCTCTGACGTGACGCAAATGAACCTTGAAAACAAAGGCTAAGTG
This sequence comes from Dipus sagitta, assembly GCA_036346955.1. Taxonomy (NCBI): domain Eukaryota; kingdom Metazoa; phylum Chordata; class Mammalia; order Rodentia; family Dipodidae; genus Dipus; species Dipus sagitta. The sequence goes on along the minus strand of CM070777.1, from coordinate 40,345,701 downwards.
GGATTAGCTGGGCCCGTGAGGACACATACTGTGTGAGTCCGGGTACATGAGGTCCCTACTCAGGTCAAACACATGCAGAAATGGTGGCTGCCAGGGTCTGAAGAAGGGAGGACTGGGGAGGTGGTGTTTAATGGACGCAGAAGTTAAGTTGGAGAGATGAAGTTCTGGGGACGGACGGTGCTGAAGGGTGTACAGCAACGGGAATGCGCACAGTGCCACCGAACCACACACTTCAAAGTGCTGCAAACGAGAAGGGCACGGTGACATATGCCTACAGTTCCCACACTCAGGATACTGAGGCAGTGAGTTTGAGGCCAGCTTGGGCTACAAAGCAAGACCCTGCCCAAAAAAGAAAACGATGAGGACTAGAGAGCTGGCTTTGCGGTTAAGGCACTTGCCTGCAAAGCCTATGGATCTATGTTCGACTCCCCAGGACCCATGTAAGCCAGATGCACAAGGTGACACATGCATTTGGAGTTCGTTTGCAGTACAGGAGGCCCTGGTATGCCCATTCTCTCTCTCTCTCTCTCTCTCTCTGTGTCTCTAATAAATAAATAAAATATTTTTTAAAAAGAAAGAAAATGAGGAAATGGTAAATTTTATGTTACATGTATTTCAGAACTTTTGTTTTTGTTTACTGAGGCAGGGTCTCATGTAGCCTAGGCTGGCCTCTAACTCATATCCTCTTATCTCTGCCTCCCACCAAGTACTGGGATTACATGCCCTATTTCTTTTTTTAACTTTTTAAAATATTTTTTAAATGTTGATTTATGAGAGAGAGAGAGAGAGAGAGAGAGAATTGAATGGGCACACTAGGTCTCCAGCCACTGCAAACAAAGTCCAGATGCATGCGTCACCTTGTACATCTGGCTTACGTGGGTCCTGGGGTATTGAACCTGGGTCCTTCGGCTTTGCAGGCAAGCACCTTAATCACTAAGCCATCCCTCCAGTCCCCACATGCCCCATTTCTGTGGTGCTAGGAATGGAGTCCAGGGCCTCATGTTCCATCCCCAGCCCTCTACCAACTGGGCTACAACCCCAGCTCATCAGCACAAGTTTAAAACACCCAGGTTGGTGAACAATATAGGTTTTCCTTTGAGATACCAAAGGCTATACCAAGGCATAAGGGAACCTAGAACTAAGCCAGCCTTTCAAGAATAGCCAAACCACGTCAAAATCATCTTAATTCCTGATCAGATAACTGCAGCCTGTGATGGCTTCTATGCCTAGCTGAGCAGAAGGAAAAGTAAACCTCTCCTGGAGGAAGTTAGCATCCAGAGCCTCGAATGATGTGTTTTTTCTACATTCATCTGTTATAATGGTTTGATACTCAATGCAAAACAGAAATGCAGAGATTTAAGTATGGCACAAAAGTCAAGAGTAAAATAATGCATTAGGAGCCTATTCATGGAGCTCCCAGGTATCAGAGCTGGACTTTAAATGGGGCTGGAGGGCTGGGAAGGTGGCTCAGTGGCTAACAGCTCTTGCTTGCAAAGCCTGATGATCCAGGTTAGATTCCCCATTACTCACGTAAAGCCAGATGCACAATGTGGTGCATGCAACTGGAGTTTGTTTGCAGTGTCAAGAGGCCCTGGTGTGTCCCCCCACCTCTCCCTCTCTCAAATAAAAATTGGGCTGGGAATGGAGGTCATTTGGTAGAGCGCTTGCCTAGCATGAACAAAGCCTTGGATTAGATTCCCAGCCACACATAAACCAGGCACGGTGGCAAATACCTATAACCACAGCTCCCAGGAAGTGAAGGAGAAGGATCAGACATTCAATGTCATCCTCAGCTACATGTAGCAAGTTGGAGGCCAGCCTGGGCTACATGAGGCTCTGTCTCAAAAAATTCTGCAATTAATATATTCAAGACATTAGATGACAAGAATTTCAGCAGAGAGTTGGGAACTTTAAAAAAGAGACTCAAATGGAAATTCTAAAACTGAAAAAGGGGGATGATAAATTTGACAGAAGATTTGCAAGATCTGCACATGTAAAACTCAACATGTTGCCAAGAGAAATTAAAGAGGAGACGAATAAATAGAGAAATAAATTGTATTCCTGGATTAGAAGATTTGGTGTGGTTAAGATGTCAACTCTTCCCAAACTGATATATCAATTAAATGCTGGAGTTTTTAAATAGAAACCAAACCTCTTTCTAAAACCTAGATGGAAATACAAAGGGTCGGGAGTAGTCAAACATTTTTGAAAAAGAGTGAGCTGAGGACATTTATGCAAACCACAAAAGCCTTTGCAAAGCATGCATCGGACAAGGCACTTATATACCCAGAGTCTATCAAAAATGATCACAGGGCTGGAGGGATGGCTCAGCGGTCAGGCATGCTTCCTGTGCAAGCATGAGGGGCTGAGACTGCTGGAGTGCAAATCCCCAAAGCCCATGTAAACAGCTGGTCGTGACCACACGCATCTGTGACTGCAGTCCTGCAGGGAGCAGAGACCAGAGAATCAAGACCAGAGAATTGCTGGGGCTCTCGGACAGCAAAATCCGGAATCAATAAAGACACACTGTCTCAAGGGGAAATGGGCAGGTGAATGAAGGAGGGGGCACTTCCTATTCTCCTCCATCTGCCATAGGGGAGCCCACAGGGTGCTGCATCAGCACATGTGCATGCATGCTCCACACATACCACACACACACACACCACTCCACACATACTACACACACACACACACACACACACACACACCACTCCACACATATATACACACACACCACTCCACACATACCACACACACACACACACACACACACACACACACCACTCCACACATACCACACACACACACACACACACCACTCCACACATACCACACACACACACACACACACACCACTCCACACATATACACACACACACCACTCCACACATACCACACACACACACACACACCACTCCACACATACTACACACACACACATTTATAGCTCACTAAGAAGACAAACATCCCAATTTCTAAAATCTTTGTAATGACATGTCACCATAGAAGATACGAGTCTATCAAATAATTTCACGAAAGCATGCATAACAATATTAGTGATTAGGAAAACACACACTTAAATCATAATGAGAATCTTGCCCACAAACATTAGGATGACTAAAATAAAAACTAAATTAAAAACTACTGGTCATACCAAAAGTTGTATAAGATGTGGAATGGCTGGAACTCTCCTACAAAGACACACAGGAATGTTCATAATAGCAGCTCTGAAAGCCCAAGGCTCCACATCATTAGGCAACGGATAAACGCACTGAGACATGTCCATACAGAAGAGCAGTGCTCAGTAACCAAAAAAGAATGGAGCCGGGCGTGGTGGCGCACACCTTTAATCCCAGCACTCAGAAGGCAGGGGTAGGAGGATCGCTGTGAGTTCAAGGCCACCCTGAGAATACAGAGTGAATTCCAGGTCAGCCTGGGCTAGAGTGAGACCCTACCTTGAGAAAAAAAAAAAAAAAGGAATGGAGTAGTAGGATTGGAGTGTGAAATTGACCTGAAAAGGATCACAGACATACAGGTAAAAGCTATGAAACTTCGAGAAAAGATTCTTAGAGAATGGGAGTGTGTAGCTCTGTGGTAGAGCACTTGCCTAACATGGGTGAAGCCCTAGATTGGAACACACACACACACACACACACACAATGGGGTATTGATATGACTATATGGAGGCTGATGCTTCATGAAATCTATAGGTGCAATTACACAGATGAATCTCAAAATAAGGATGGACTGAACCTATTGGATCTGTGAATCAAAATGACTCTTTCTCTCTTAAAAGTTGGTCTGTGAGGGATTTCGTCACAAAAATGACTAATACACATGAGGTGGTTTGAATGTGAAATATCCCGTCTATCCTCACGTGCTTTGAATACGTGGTTCCCAGTTGATGGCAACTTGGGAAAGCTGTTGAGCCTCTGGGAGGTGGAGCCTTGGTGTTGTGTTGTGAAGGTGGGTCTTGAAGGCCAGCCCACTGGGTGCTCAGAGCTAGCTCACTTCCCCTTGGTGTGGAGACGTGCCCTAGCCTTCCTGCTCATACCTGTCATGCTCTCCCCAGCATGGTGAAACTTCCCCTTGAAATCACAAGCTGAAATAAACCCTTTCCACCCATAAGCTGCTTCTGGCCAGGCGTTTTGTCCTGACAATGGCAAGGTAACTCCAAAAGTATATATGGACGACATTAATCTTACTTAGCTCATTCCTCATGTCATGCAACATTGGGCAATCTCTCTCTGACACTGGGAAAGGCAAATGTTTATTAAATAGGACCCATGGCATGAGCACCAAGGAAAATATTAATCAATTAGACTATATTGAAATTTTTCTATTCACCAAAAGACACTATTAAGGCAATGAAATTCAAACACCAGAAAGGGAAGGGAGAAGGCATGTTCTGTATGTATCAAAGGAGTTCTATTCAGAATATATATAAAGAGTTCCAACAAACCAATAAGTGAAGAATAGAAAACACCAGAAAACTGGCAAATATTTAAACAGGCACATCATTTAAAAGACTGTCTATAGGGCTGGAGAGATGGCTTAGCTGTTAAGGCGCTTGCCTGCAAAACCGAAGAATGCCTGTTCAAATCTCCAGGTCCCACATATAGCCAGACTCAAGCATGCAATGTTGCACATGCACACAAGGGGGCGCATGCATCTGGAGTCCGTTCACAGTGGCTGAAAGGCCCTGGCGCGCCCATTCTTTCTCTGCCTCTTTCTCCCTCTCTGTCTCTGTCTCTCAAGAATAAAATAAAATAACTGGGCATGGTGGCGCATGCCTTTAATCCCAGCACTCAGGAGACAGAGGTAGGAGGATCACCATGAGTTTGAGGTCACCCTGAGACTACACAGTGAATTCCAGGTCAGCCTGAGCTAGAGTTAGACCCTACCTTGAAAAAACAAAAAACAAAAACAACAACAAAAAGAACACTGTCTATAAAAATGAAAAGGTACTTTCTTTCTTTAATCACCTAGGGATGATTACCCACTCTATTTACATTGAAAAATCACACCGATATTATAATAATTATAAATACTAAAAAGATAGCCATTTCCAAATTTCATAAAACCACAGATCCGCTGCAATTCTTCTGATAGCAAGAGTATTGTAGCAGTCATTTTCCATTGCTGGGACAAAACACCCAACCAGAAGCCACTTATGGGAGGAGAGGGTTTGTTTTGGCTTAGATTTTCAAGGGGGAAGTTTCATCATGGTGGGTGTAAAGCAAGATAGAGCAGGCAGAGTGTCACCTCTTGTCACATCAGCGGATGGATACAGCCAGCGTGAGCTGGCTCTGAACACCAAGTGGGCTGGACTAATAAACCTCAAGGTCCTCCCCCACCCAGTGAGACTAGATCCACTAGAGCTGAACCTATGCATGTCCAATGACTCAAGAACTCTACTTCTAGAAGTAGACCCAACAGTCATGATCAACTGATATGTACCAGAATGTTCATGGTGTCACTATTTGTCATAGCTCCAGACAGACACTAACACAAATGACCATCAAGAATAGCTGGGTGTGGTGGCACACACCTTTAATCCCAGCACTTGGGAGGCAGAGGTAGGAGGATCACTGGGAGTTTGAGGCCACCCTGAGACTACAGAGTGAATTCCAGGTCAGCCTGGGCTACAGGGAGATTCTACCTTGAAAAAAAAAATAGAATAGAGTAGGTAAATTTTAGTGGAGTCATTTAACGTAATACTATTTTCCAGTGAAAATTAATAAGCCATGACTAGACACAGCAATAAGAATGAATCTCGCAGATATGTTGAATGGCCTGAGTCTGGCACACGGCTGTAGGCTGTAAGACTCTATTGATGGAAGGGACAAAAGAAGGCACAACTAGTCAATGCAAGTCAGGTGAAATGTTACCTTGGGAACATGGATAGTGAGTAGAAGCAGGGAGCAGACAGGATTCTGGATTCATTGGTAATTTCTTTGTTTTTTAATTAAAAATCTTAGTTGCACACAAAGAAATAATTTCTTTATGGAATTTTCCAAACAAACTATTTTGTTTCCATTCCCCTCTCTTTTCCCCTCTCCCTCCCTCCTATGCCCTCTCCCCACCATAGCCTTGTTTCCATTCTCATGTTACAAAAGTCCTTTTACCCACCCACCTTGTCCCAGTACCTCTCTTTCCCCTGTCTTGTCATTCGATCTAGTTTCACAGCCTACACCCACTCTTGCATCCCTTAATCACATACATGGAAATATTAGACATTAAAGTCTGCATGTGAGGAAGGACATGTAATTTTTGTCTTGCTGGGCCTGGGTTACCCAGGTTTTCCAGGTCCATCGATTTTCCTGCAAGTTTCATTTCTTTTTTCTTTTTTTTTTTTTTTAAGGTAGGGTCTTGTTCTAGCCCAGGCTGACCTGGAATTCACTATGTAGTCTCAGGGTGGCCTTGAACTCATGGCAGTCATCCTACCTCTGCCTCCCAAGTGCTGGGATTAAAGGCGTGCGCCACTATGCCTGGCTTCCTGCAAGTTTCTTAATTTCATTTTTCCTTACAGCTGAATAAAATGTCATTGTATATATGTACCACATTTTCATTATCCAGTCATCTGTTGCCCACTTGCAAAAAAAAAGTTTCTCTGACCAAAGCTAAGAACAGCACTGATCGATGGCCATAAACATAAATATTTGGCGGACAATTTAATGGGTACAACATAATTTTTTTCATTTATGTTTAAAATCTCTCTGCTTATGTAACCCATCTGTTTTTGTATGTTTACTATTCCCCAGTAAGGCCCTTAGCATATTCATCAATTATTTTAAATTCCTGATATAATTCCAATATCTCTGCCATGTCTTAGTCTGTGGTCTGCTAATTGTTCTGTTCCTTCCAATTTGTTTGTTGCTTTTAGTATGACTTGTAATCTCTTTTGAAGGAATCTGGACATGAGGTATTAAAGAAAAGGAGCTACTCTAAGTAGGTCTTTAGTGACGGGGTGTGGGGAAGTGCTCTGTAGTCTTAGGAGTAGCTTCAGGTTTTTAATTCAGCCTGTATCTTTGATATGTGACCTTCACATTAACAATGCTTTTGTTGAAATTAAAAAGTATTACCTAAGCAGCTGGAGAGATGGCTTAGTGGTGAAGCACTTTCCTGTGAAGCCTAAGGACCCCAGTTTGAGGCTTGATTCCCCAGGACCCAAGTAAGCCAGATACACAAGGTGGGGCATGCATCTGAAGTTCATTTGCAGTGGCTGGAGGCCCTGGCATGCCCAATTCTTTATCTATCTGCCTCTTTCTCTCCCTGTCTGTCTGTCACTCTCAAATAAATAAATAAAAATAAACAAAAAAAATTTAAAAAATATATAGCCTAAGCCGGCCTCTGTACTTGAATGATAAAATTGGGCCCAAAGTAGCCTCCATATATAGTAAACTGCAACTTAGCTTGATGTGTAAGCAAGTTGTAATCTAACCTAAGAGTATACCCTGGTAACCAAGCAACTGGGCCTCAGCTAATCATAGCGGCGGAACCCTCAGTGAGTCCCAGGATGTAGGCTGCCAAATGATGCCCAAATAAAGCAAATGCTGAACTGTACCGATCAGGTAAATTCTAATGTCACTCCCTGTTTCTCTGACCATACAGTCCATCTCCTTGTAAGCACATTCAGTCTGGAATGCTGCTGCCCAGTTCTACAGTCTTCTTGCTTCAATGAAGTTTTTATTTTTTTAAGGTTTAATTCATCCCAAATTTTCTTTACCACTTCTCAGTTCTTCCTGTTTCCCACCCATCCTTCGGCAGGGTAGGAAGGGGAGATTTGGTTTGGGTGGAGTGTTTCTTGCCACAAGCTAGGAGGGCAGACAGGAGGTGAGGATTTCCCTCTCCTCAGCTCGGCTCTGGTAAAATAGTTTCTGCCGAGGGCAGGCTCTGATTAAAAGCTGAGTGCCAGGGAGACTTCCAGGTAAGATGACAGACTCCAGATCGCCTCCGTGCAAGTGGATGAAGGAGAAAATCAAGGAAAGAACAAAAAGGCTCTAATTCCAAGAGGGAAATTGAAGAACCTCAGAAAACCATGAAGACATAATAAAAGGGGGGGGGTGGAGAGATGGCTTAGTGGTTAAGGCGCTTGCAAAGTCAAAGGACCTCGGATCGATTCCCCAGGACCCATGTAAGCCAGATGCACGCAGGTGGCACATGCATCTTGAGTCCATTTGCAGTGGCTAGTGGCCCTGGAGTGCCCATATTCTCTCCCTCCCTCTCTCTCCCTCTTTCTCCTTCCCTTTTTCTCTCTCTCAAATAATTAAATAAAAATAAAAAATAATTTTTTTTTTAAAAAAAGAATGCAGGCCAGGCATGGTGGCACACGCGTTTAATCCCAGCACTCCGGAGGCAGAGGTAAGAGGATTGCAGTGAGTTCGAGGCCACCCTGAGACTACAGAGTGATTTCCAGGTCAGCCTGAGCTACAGTGAGACCCTACAAAAAAAGAACGCAGGTATCAGTGTCTGCAGCCCGCAGACAGGCCTGGCAAATCCTCGGGGCATCCTGAGCACAGCTTTGAGGTCCTGGTCATCGAGGAAACTGCCTGGGGACCCCAGTGCCCAGTGCTACTGGAAATGCCAACCTGAAGTTTAAACGTCGCCAGGAGAGCCCACACAAACACTGAGTGAGAGGCCTGGGAATTTGAAATTAAGAGTTCCAATTCCAATGCATACAAAACCCTTCTTCCCATCCTGCCACAGACACATAAATCAACAGATAAGAATAAGAATAGAATAGAATAGAATAGAATAGAATAGAATAGAATAGAATAGAATAGAATAGAATAGAATAGAAAAAATAGAACAGGAGGAGAACAGAAGAAGAGGACCCATATGAATCCATGCAACTACAGTGACCTCTGAGTTTTTGACAAAGATGCCAAAAATACTTATTAGAGAAACTCCGCATCTTCAATAAATGGTGCTTGGAAAACTGGACATTCACATGTAGAAGAATGAAGTTAAATCCTTAAGGCTCATGCTACACAAAAAATCAACTTCAAATGGAGCAGAGATCTCAATGTAAGATCTGAAACTCTCAAACTGCTAAAGGAAGAAGTAGGAAGGACACTATAAGATATAGATAGGTAAGTATTTATCTAAATAGGACTGCAGTTGCTCTGGAAATAAAGTCAGCAATTGACAAATGGTAGTACATGAAATTAAAAGGCTTTTGTACAGCAAAGGAAACTCAATCAAGTGAAGAGGCAGCCTACAAAATGGGAGAAAATCTTTAACAGCTACACATCTGAGACAGGATTAATATCTAGAATAAACAAAGTTCTCAAGAACTATACATCAACTAAACAACCCAAATCAAAATATGGGCTATGGGGACTGGAGATATGGCTTAGCGGTTAATGTGCTAGTCTGCAAAGCCAAGGGACCCAGGTTCAATTCCCCAGTACCCACATAAAGCCAGATGCACAAGGTGGCACACGTACCTGAAGTTCGTTTGCAGCAGCTTAGAGACCCTGGTGTGTCCATTTTTCTCTCTGTATATCTGTCTGTCTCTCTCTCTCTCTCTGTCAAATAAATAAAAAATATTTTTTAAAGTTAGTAAAACTGGGCTGTGGGGCTGGGGAGATGATTCAATGCACTTACTTGCAAAGCCTACCAGCCTGGGTTTGATTCCTCAGTACCTATATAAAGCCAGATGCATAGAGTGGCACATGCATATAGAGTTTTTTTTTTTTTTTTTAGTGACAAGAAGCCCTGTCACATCCACAAATGCTCTCTCTCCTCTCTCTGTCTGTCTGTCTCTCTCTCTCTCTCACACACACATACAGATAAATACATAAAAATCTTTTTTAGAGCTGGAGAGATGATTGCTCAGTGGTTAAGGCACTTACTTGTAAAGCCTAACGACCTGGGTTTGATTCGCCAGTACCCATGTAAAAATAGATGCACAAAGTGGTGCATGCTTCTGGAGTCTGTTTGCAGAGGCTAGAGGCCCTGGTGCACCCGTCTGTTTCTGTCTCTTTCTATTCTTAAAATAAATAAAATACAAAAAATATTTTTTAAAAATGAGATATGGAATTGAACAGAGTTCTCAAAAGAAATAAAAATGACTAATATTTTTTCAAAAACCTTAGCCATCAGGAAAATACAAATTAAAACTGTGATTCCATCTCACTCCAGTCAGAATGGCCAGCATCAAAAACAAAACAAGGTGCTGGAGAGATGGCGTAGCAATTCTCTGTGAGCCTAAAGACCCAGGTTTGATTCCCTAGTACCCACACAAGCCAGATGCACAAGGTGGCACATGCCTCTGGAGTTCATTTACAGAGGCTAGAGGCCATGGCATGGCCATTCTCTCTCTCTAATAAATAATTAAAAATATATTTAAAACTCTAAGCAAATAAATTCTGGTGAAGGTGTAGGGAAAGAGAAACCCTTATTCACTGTCAATGGGAGTGTACGCTGGTCCAGCCATTATGGAAAGCAACGTGGAGGTTGCTTAGAAAGCTGAAAACAGACCTACCTGAACCAGCTATAGCACTCCTGAGCATGTACTCTAAGGGCTCCACACACTAGTTCGGAGATACGTGCTCAGCCATGTTTATTGCTGCCCTATTCACAATAGCTAGAAAATGGAGTCCGCCTAGATGTCTGTCTATCGATGATGAATGGGTAATGAAGATGTGGCACAAGTACACAATGGAGTTTTGTTCAGTTGTAAAGAAGAATGAAATCATGACATTTGCAAGAAAATAGATGGGACTTACCGTAGTGAGTGAGGTAACCCAGGCTCAGAAACTCGTATGTCCCATGCTTTCTCTCTCTCATATGTGGATCCTAGCTTTGAATTTCTGGATTAGTGGCTATAAGTCCAAGTGTCTGTAGAGGTCAAGAAGCTAGGAAGGGGCCATGGAGGAAAGGCTTGGTGGGGAGCTAGTAGAACTCATGGGATATGAAAGTAGAGGTAATAGTGGGAAGGAAAGGCTTAAGCAATGGATAGAGGCAAAGGGATGAGTGAGGGAAGGGGGTGGTGTTTGAAGAAAGGGCCCCATCATGGGTAGATAAAACTGTTCCTAGAAGCCATGGTTATGAATCAGAAATTCCAGTACCAAAGATGAGATACCTCCCAATGAGTTGTTGGTCAAGGAGGCTACAGAGAACCCTAAAATAATACAGACTATTGCCATTGCTGTTGGTTACTGTGATGGTTAAGTTTGTGTCAACTTGATCTGTTTAGGAATCACAGACATTCTTCATACGTGGGTCTCTGAGGTTGCTTCCAAGGAGGATTAACTAAAGGAGGAACCCTTCCCCCAGAAGGGTGAGCCCTTCCCCCAGAGTGGGCAGCCCCTCTTGGAGAGGAGGCTTTATCTAAGGAAGCTCTGAAGAAAAGTATTACCCTCCCCTCCCACCTGGCTGCTGGTGCTGTCTGCTGCTTTCTAGTGTGGACTGAAGACCAGCGTGGACTGAAGAGCAGCGTCTCTCCAGGACACTTCCAGGCCTTCAGTGCCGGATTGGGACGGCTGACGCATCCAGCCTCGTGGACTGAGCAGCTACCAGGTTCCTTGACTCTCAGGCCTGTAATCTGCTATTGTTGGACTGCCCTAAGATAATCCAATAAATTCCCTTTTAATACAATTCATTCTATTGGTTCTGTTCCTCTAGAGAACCCTGACCAATACAGTTACCCACCAAAACTATATTCTTAAGTCCCTGTCACTGAAGACACCACCTGTTTTGATTGTAGAACACAGAGAAAATAAGCTGGAAATGAGCTAGAAGCTTCCTCCATGTTGGTTAGCTTTCTTTGTGCCAGAAGGTGCTCAGTAAGCTGCTGAGGGAGAAAACCCACCAACACTCCTACCCAGCTGTGGACCTTGTGTATTCTACAATGGATGTGCCAGGCAAGATATGTCTGTCAGTGCAAAAGTGGCATCGATGTTATGGAAGTAACCAACTGCTTTCTGCTTGGATTTGAGGCCTGCTCCAGTGGAGAGATTTCATGCCTGGTATTGTAAACCTAGCCAAAAACCTATAGCTAAGCACATGGATCCTAGGGGATAACCTACTATTGTGATTAGCCTAAATAGACAGTGTGTCAAACTACCTTCTTAATATCTGTATTTGTTCCCATAGATTAGTATTACTTGAAGCCTTGATCACGGACATTTCTTACCACACTGGGCAGAGGTTAATGCAGAGATGCAAAGCTGAAATTGCAGAGAGTAAGCGACTCGTGTGTGCTCAGCCTCAAGCAGGACATCTAAATCGCCCCTGCACTGCTCAGGGAACCTGGAGGAAGAGGAGGAGGACAGAATGTAAGAGCAGGACAGTGGGAGGAGGGCTGCACACTCCGTCTCTGGATACAACATGGCTGTTACACTATGAACTCACAGCAGCTGCGGTTTCCTGCATAAGACTGAGCTTCCCGATACCTCACCTTCCTTGGGGGAAGGGTATGCCAGGCCCCACACTTCCTACAGTAGCGAACGGCAGCTAATGGTTGCTGGGAGAGGGGAGTCAGGTTCATCAAGGTGCTGTAGCCACTGGCAAGTTGCTCATTCCACATAAATATTCTTCCATTCGTGATCATGTAGGCAACCCTAATGTAACTCAATGGGTGAGAACAAAGGTATGAAAGTTAGATGGGGATTAGCGAGGAAGAAGAAGGGTGTTGATGGGAGAGGGGATAAGAGAAGATATTGGGGCGAATAAGATCAAAGTACATGTATACATGTATGAAATGTCAAAAATGGAAAATAAATACAAATTACAAAATAAAGAACAGGCAGGGTATGACGGCGTATGCCTTTAATCCCAGCACTCAGGAGACAGAGGTAGGAGGATCACCATGAGTTCGAGGCCAGTGCCTGAGATTAAACAGTGAATTCTAGGTTGGCCTGGGATAGAGCAACACCCTACCTCGAAAAACCAAAAAGAAAAAGAAAAAAAAAAAAAAAAAAGAAGAACAGAGTGCTGTGGTATATTTTAAAATGGCTACTTTCTCCTTTCCCTTCCCCAAACTAGAAGCATGGGGACATTTTCCTATCTTCACTTTGAGAAGGTAACAGAGGTGAAATTCACAAACAATGGGGGTAATGCATATGGGATGGGTTCTGTGAAGCTTGTAGCTCTCAGACCTGTTCACATTGAACCTTCATCATGCAGGAGGGCTTCTGCCAGAGGCTTAAGTCAATGGTACACTCTGGGAAGCTGTGACTGTCTAGAGATTCTCTTCTCAGGTGGCAGTGACCACAGGGGAGACTCAAAACTCACCAAAGAGCTGAGAAGTGACAGTGGTGTGTTCAGCGGTAAGTGAGACAAATCTATCGCACCCTCCAAGGCTCAGGGACCATTAAAGAGGTAGAGGAAAGAATGTAAGAGCCAAAAGGAGGAGCAAAGTGCTTTGTAATGCTGCCTTCCAGACACAAAGTGGCCATGGTACTCATGACCTCACAGTGGCTGATGCTACCTACACAAGACCTGCATAATAGGAAGGGAAAAATGATGACATCAAAATAGAAGAGAGACTAGATGGTAAGAAGAAGGGATTCGATGGAGGGGGAAAGAGAGGGTGCTGGGAAGGGATTGTGATCATGGAATATTGTTTATATGTATGGAGGTTGTCAATACAAAGTTAAAATTTTATGTGTGTGTGGTGTGTGTGGTGTGTGTGTGTGTGTGTGTGTGTGTGTGTGTACATCAAGGCCTCATGTTGCTACAAATGAATACCAGATACTTGTCCAACTTTGAGTCCAGCTTACATAGCTTACAGTTGGGAATTCAACCTGGGCAGGTCGGCTTTGCAAATGCCTTTAACCACTGAGCCATCTTTCTGGCCCCTGAATTCGCCTCTTGTCTCTCCGATTTGGCAAGCAGCGATTTGCCCTGTACCCTCATGTCTCTACTGGATCCAAGGAGAGTTGTTGGCTTTTAGTGTGTTCAGCTTGTTTTCTTATAGTATGGACGAGCAAGATGAGTTCCAAGCTTCTAAACTGAAAAAATACGGGGTGGGGAAGCCCAGTGCCTTTTACATTTTGAGGATTATGGACATTTTCAAGTACGCATGAGTCGAAAGAATCCTAACGTGAATTCCCACGTACAATCAGCTTCATCTCTTCACAACCGTTTCCTCTCCCACACACACCTTTTATTTTTAACAAATGTAGTTGATTCTCTGACCAACAATTTCACTTCTAGGAATTTACCTTGGAGATATGTATGCTTGTGAGCAAAATGAATAATGTCCAGGATTATTTATTGATGAATTGTTTGGTGGAGGGAGAGACTGGGAAACAATATGAACGTCCACCGAACAGAGGCCTGGTTAAGCACACCCATGCAGTGGAAACTATCCAGATCTGGGAATGACTGGAGAACTATGTTGTGCATGGAAATAGATTGTGAGGGGGAAACAAAACAGCACAAGGGCTAAAAGATCATCTAAAGGGGAAGAGTGGAGGGACAGTGCTTTCCCATGGAAACATCTTTAAAAGCAGAGGGGATCTGGTGCCCTTGGGACAGTCGCATGAGGGAGATTGTCACTGCATGCATTTCATACTTTGTTTATTTTGGGGGTCTCTCTCTCTCTCTGTGTGTGTGTGTGTGTGTGTGTGTGTGTGTGTGTGTAGAGTATGTGTAGTATGTGTTGGGAAGCCTGTATAGTGTATGCATGTATGTGGGCAGCCCTGTGTATACATGTGTAGAGGCCAGAGGAGACCTTCAGGCATCTTTCTATTTTCATTCATCTGCCTGTTTTCTTGAAATCGAGACTCTCGCTCAACAACCCAGAGTGCCATTTTAGCCGATTATTCTTTTTTTTTTTTTTTTTTTTTTTGATTCGCAAACTCCATCAAGTCTCCTCTCCCTGACCCTGCAGGACCGGGGTTTACAGACATATGTGGACATGCCCAGCTATTTACATGCATGCTGAGGGAATCATAGGCCCTCTCAGGCCCTCATGCTTGCCCAGAAGCACTTTTGATCTTTAAGCCACCTCCCCAGCCTCATGGACATGTTTTTATTAATATTTTATTTCATTTACTTATCTGATAGAGAGAAAGAGGGAGAGAGAGAGAGAGAGAATGGGCACTGCCAGGGCCTTCAGCCACTACAAATGAACTCCAGACGCACGCGGCCCCTTGTGCATCTGGCTTACGTGGGTCCTGGGGAATCGAATCTGGGTCCTTTGGCTTTGTAGGCAACACACCTTAACCACCAAGCTATCTCTCCAGCCCTTTTTTTTTTTAATTGCTGGTGGTTTTATGCAAAAGTCTTTATTATATAGCTCAGGCTAGCCTCCAACCTACCATCCTCCTGCCTCAGCCTCCCAAGTGCTGAGATTAGAGTCCGTCTTCTCATTCATGAATCATGGGACTGGATTACCTGGTAAATGAACAAGTGAATAAAAACACATTCGTTTTTATTTTGTGTGTGTGCATGTATGTGTATGTGTGCATGTATGATGACACATGTGTGAGCACACCGTATGCACATGTGGAGGTGGTATTGGGCCGCTCCTTCACCCTGTTTTACACAGGGTCTTTCTTGTCTGGCCAGAGTAGCTGGTCCCACAAAGCTGGAGGTTTTCCTGTCTCTGCCTCATACTGCTGTAGGGCTATGTTGGGATGTGTATATTAGGATTTCAGACATGTGTGCTAATTTAGATGGATGCAGGGGAACTGAATTCTGGCAGGCAGCCTTGCAAAGCAAGTGCCTTTAACCACTGAGCCATGTCCCCAGCTCCATGAATGCTTTTTTCTTTCTTTTCTTTTCTTTTCTTCCTTTTTTTTGTTTTTTTGGTTTTTTGTTTTTTTGAGGTAGGGTCTCACTCTAGCTCAGGCTGACCTGGAATTCACTATGTAGTCTCAGAGTGGCTTTGAACTCACGGCAATCCTCCTACCACGGCCTCCCAGGTGCTGGGATTAAAGGCGTGTGCCACCACGCCCATTCCAAATGCATTCTCTTAAAAAAAAAACAAAACATTTTTATTTCTTTATTTGAAAGAGATTAAGAGAGAGAGAGAAAGCACCAGGGCCTCCAGCCACTGCAAACTAACTCCAAACACATGCGCCACCTTGTGCATCTGGCTTATGTGGCTACTGGGGAATCTAACCTGTCTTTCTAGGCAAGTACCTTAACAGCTAAGCCATCTCTCCAGCCCCATGAATGCATTCTTAAAGAAAGGAAGAAACTCCCCCTCGAGCCTGATGTTGGTGGGAGGGAAGATTCATGTATTTGTTGCGTTATGCTAACCTCATTTTTATATAATGTTTCGTGAGGCAGGTGGCCCATCCCTTTTCACAGATTAAAAAAAAAAAAAAAAAAAAAAAAGCTGAGCTGTGTGAGGGAAGGAGGTGTCCTGTGGCAGAGCCCTGTGGGAGCTGAGTTGGACTGGCTCATCCAGTTCTTTCTCCAAGGGGAGCAAACAAGGTCTGCTCGATGTCGTTTCCAGCACCAAGAACAGATCAGAAGCACAAGTGCAAGTTGTCAAGTCTACAGAGAAGGCCGGAGCAATAGCACCTTTAAGCTCATCCTCTCTTGGGGGTGCAGAATCGCCTGGATCCCTCTCCAAAGTGTTCCTGGCCTCTCACTGCCTTCACCTCTGCAAACACAATCCAATTGAATTTAGGTAGAAAAAATTGCTCGAAAGTCATAATGCTCAGTTTATCCCTTGAAATGCAATCAGGCTGAAGGAAAGAATTAATTTTTAATTCCATCTTAATTACTCAGAGAAATAATCTATTGGCAGAGCCTGGCCCCAGGATGCCCCTGGCCTGATCTCTGCCTGCCGCCACAGCACCTGAGGCCCATTCCAGGTGCCGCTCCAAGCGGGAGCCAGGAGGATCGAGATTGCTGCGGGGGCTCCCGCACAGATCTCCTTTGCCAAGCAGCATCATGAGCTGGAGAAATTCATGCACTACCTTCACATGCATCCTTCCTTCAGCGTGATCTCAGGTTTCTTGAGTAAAAGCACAAGCAGTACTCCTCAGAGATATTGTGCCAGGAGTACTGCAAGATCCTCTGTCAGGCCCAAGGCTGTGAGGACAGGACTGTTTCTCCCTCCTCCCTTTGCATTCATTAAGCAAGCATTAGCTGTGTGCCTACTATGAGCCCAAAGAACTCTCTCTTATTCTTTTTCAAACATGTGTCATTTAAAGAAAATTTCATTTATTTATTTGAGAGAGAAAGAGAGAATGGATGTGCCAAGGCCTCCAGCCTCTGTAAATGAACTCCAGACGCATGTGCCACCTTGTGCATCTGGCTTATGTGGATCCTGGGGAATCGAACCTGGGTCCTTTGGTTTTGTAGGCAATGCTTTAACCACTAAGCCGTATCTCTAGTCCTCTTATTCTTTCTTTTTAAATATTTTTTATTTATATTTATTTACTTGAAAGAGAGAGAGAAAGAGGCAGATCAAGAGAATGGGCATGCCAGGGCCTCTAACCACTGCTAACAAACTCCAGACTCATGCATCACTTTGCACATCTGGCTTAGTGTGGAACTCACTGTGTAACCCAGACTGGCCTCGAATTTATGATCTTTCTAAAACCTCAGCCTCCCAAGTGCTGAGAGCACAGGCATCAGCTACCAAACCCAAGTTTATGCCAGAATCTCTCACTGGAGCCAAGACCCTCCAAGACCAGGTTTCTGCCATCTTGAAGCTGGCATTCTGTTTAGGGGAAGAGAGACGGGGATTATACAGGCAAAGCACAGTTTGGGGGCCAAGTTCAATGTCGCAGGCTGAAACAGCACAGTGCACTGCAAGGGACGGACAGGGGTTTGTCGGCAGCACACTCAAGGGTGAACTGTCCAGAAAGGGCACACTTTGGGCTGAGGTCTGGGAAAAGCGCACCAAGCCGGGGGCCACAGGAAGTGAAAGTTCCCCAGGCACGAGCTAGACAATGTGTCTAAGGAACAGGAAGATCGGCGTAGTGGATGTGACAGGGCGAAAGGAAGCTGTTAGCTTTGCATTTCGTCCTTGTACCAGAGCAAGGCACTGCACGCCCATGCTTCCACACAGTAGGTCCTCAATAGGCACATGCTGAAGAAATAGCATCCTCGGAGCCGGTGGCATTTGGGCATCTGCTTGCTGTCATTTTGTCCCTTCCCTGCTGCCAAGGAAATTCAGGCAATTGTTAATGTCCGGGAAGCCACCCTCAGCCAGCCCTCAGCAACACTGTTTTGATGTGCTAACAACTCTTAATGAATATCCTAATGAGTCACTAAAAATGGCATCATTAGTTTGAGAACAGAACAGTCTGCAGAAGCAAGTGTCCAAAACAACCAGGCAGCCACTAGCCCTGCAGGAACGAGCCGCTGCCCCCTTCCGGCCGGTCCTGGACAGCCCACCCCCACCCCCAGCCCCATGCATGCAAGCAGGAGTCCACTTTGGCCTTCTATCTCCCTAAGCCCTGAGTCCCCATTGCTGCTGCTACTTTACTGTGCCAGGAGGCTGCTCACTCAAGAACTGTGGAAACAAATAAAAGAGGGAAAGAAGGAAGGGGGCGGGGCAGAGGGATGGAGGGAAGGAAGGAAGGACATGCTTGGCCATCACTGTGGAGGTAAGGGCATGTCTGGAGGCCGAATGGGAAGTTCAAATACTAAGATATTTGGATAGAAGGGGTGGTGGTTTGATTCAGGTGTCCCCCATAAGCTTAGGTGTTCTGAACGTCATGTCCCCAGCTGATGGCAATTTGGGAATTAACACCTCCTGGAGGCGGCATATTGTTTGGGGTGGGCTTATGGATGTTATAGCCAGCTTCCCTTTGCCATTGTTTGGCACATTCTCCTGTTGCTGATGTCCATCTGATGTTGCCCAGGAGGTGATGTCCACCCTCTGCTCATACCATTGTTTTCCCCTGCCATCATGGAGCTTCCCCTCGAGTCTGTGAGCCACAGTATACCTTTTTTCCCCACAAGCTGCTCTTGGTTGGGTGTTTTCTGCCACCAATGTGAACCTGACTGCAACAGTAAAATTGGTACCAGAAGCAGGGTTACTGCTGCTAGAATCATGACTGTGAGGCTTTGGCCTTTTGGATCTGCTTAGCAAGAGGAATATGGAAGGATTTGAAATCTTGGCCTAAGAGAGATGCCTTACAGTGCTATAAGTACAGCTTGATTGACTATTCTGGTCAGAGTTGAAGGATCTGAATGCAGTAAGAACTATGGACTATGAGGTTTGGCTTATGAGGGTGAGAAAGAGCTTTGCCTGGACTGGGCTAGAAGCACTTCATGTGAGAGGCTTGCTGTGTTCTGCCTGCCTGTGCCCTGAGAACTTGTGCAGGTTGCATTGTATAGAAATGGACTGGTGTAAGTAGAATGACGTGGCAAAGAAAGAAATCTTTGGGTTGAAACTTCTGCCTGTTAAGCTGCAATTGTATGAGATTACAACTATTGAGATTGGGCCAGCCGACCTGCATTGGGACAACAAAAAGAATGCAGTCTTTTGAAGGGGCCTGAATGCTGATTGAGTGTTTTATTCTTCAAAGTCTGTTTATTCCCCCCTTGACTAACAAGTTTGCAGCCCACCTGTTATTATGGAGTATAACAAATGCAGGAAAGAGAGGGTAACTGAATTTGCAACACAGTCTTGTATTTTGGAAGTGGCCACGGGCAGTGTGAAGCAGGATTGCTGGATGCCTGCATGGAGACCCAATGGAGCCGTGAGGATGGACCATGGGTTGCAGTGGAGACCCGGTGGAGATGCCAGGATTATGGGATGGATGCCAAGGAGAGCTGCTGACACTAGATGAAGTTTTCCAGGACTATGAGTAGCCTGGCTGGAGGGGTGGAATTGGAACTCCAGAGACTTGTCAATGGTTAGAATTATCAGACTTGGAAGCTCATCACTGACTAGAGTTGTTGGACTTGGGGATACAAAGTTTGATGTTTGCCCTGTTTAAATCCTGTATTGGTTGAATATTTCTTTGCTATGCCCAATACCATCTTTTGCAGTATGAATTTTGTTCTGTGCCATTATGGGGTTTTTGTTTTGTATTATGGCTCAGTTAAAAGACCTTGGACTATAGGAATGGCTGAACATCATTGGTACTGATAAAAACCGTGGGGACTTTTAAAGATGGACTGAATGCATTACATTTTACATCATGTATGGTTATCAATTTATGGGAGCCAGGGGGAGAATGTGGTGGTTTGATTCAGGTGTACCCCATAAACTTAGGTGTTCTGAATGCCATGTCCCCAGCTGATGGCCATTTGGGAGTTAACACCTCCTGGAGGCAGTGCATTGTTGGGGGCAGGATTATGGGTGTTGTAGCCAGCTTCCTCTTGCCAGTGTTTGGCACACTCTCCTGTTGCTATTGTCCACCTGATGTTGCCCAGGAGGTGATGTCCACCCTCTGCTCATGCCATCATTTCCCCCTGCCATCACAAGAGATTTCCCTCAAGTCTGTAAGCCAAAATAAACCCTTTTCCACAAACTGCTCTTAGTCGGGTGTTTTCTGCCAACAGTGTGAACCTGACTGCAACAGAAGGTCAAAAAAGAGGTCCTGGGCTGGAGAGATTGCTTAGCGGTTAAGCGCCTGCCTGTGAAGCCTAAGGACCCGGGTTGGAGGCTTGATTCTCCAGGACCCACGTTAGCCAGATGCACAAGGGGGTGCACGTGTCTGGAGTTCGTTTGCAGTGGCTGGAAGCCCTGGCGCACCCATTCTCTCTCTCTCTCTATCTGCCTCTTTCTCTCTGTCACTTTCAAATAAATAAATAAAAATCTTAAAAAAAAAAAAGAGGTCCTTAGGCTAAATCTGAAATGTGTTTTTCTTTCCTCCACCCAACAGCTAAAAAAATTTAATCCATTTCGTACATTAAATTGTGGGAAGAGTTTATGTAAAATTTGACCTCTCAGCTACTCCTGAGAAGCCAAAGGTCTGGCATGGTGGCCCGGCTCTGCATAAACGCATGTGTTCAGAATACTTGGTCCTGTGCTAATGGCGATGTGGGAGGCGGAGCCTTGCCGGGGGAGCCGCGTTGTTAGGGGCAGGCTTTGGGGTGTTATAGCCAGCTCCCCTTGCTGGAGTTCCACTCACTCTCCTGCAGCTACTTTCTATCTGCTGTGGCAGAGGCGATGCCCAGCCTCTGCTCTACTATCTTTCCCCTGCCATCATGAAGCTCCCCTTCGAGACTAGAAGCCAAAATAAGCCTTTCTTCCATCAGCTGCTTTTGGGCACGTGTTTTGTCCCAAAAAACGTGAGGTTGGCTACAGCATCTGGCATCCTGAACCTGCTTTCTACTGTGGCCACTCTGGGCTGGGGTCTGGGTAACGTCTGACCCTCACACATCGTATCTGTTGTCTTTATCACCACCCGCATCCCAAGTTCTCCCCACCTGGAGACCAAGTGTCAGTTGACCTTAATCGTCAGGCTGCCAACTTTAGGGTTGACTTCTGGTTTGTACATTTGTTTTGTTTTGGCTTTTTTTTTTTTTAATTTGTTTGTTTCGAGGTAGGTTCTTGCTCTAGCCCAGGCTGACCTGGAATTCACTCTGTAGCTCAGGGTAGCCTCAAACTCATGCCAATCCTCCTATCTCTGCCTCCCGAGTGCTGGGATTAGTGGTGTGCACCACACCGGCTTTTTTTTTTTTTTTTGAGACAGAGTCCTACGTAACCTAGGCTGGCTTTTAACTTGCTGTCTAGCCAAGATGACCTTGAACATGAGATCATCCTGCCTCCATGTCTCAAGTGCTGGGATTACAGGTATGTGCTACCATTACCAGTTTTGAGAGCAACAGAGCCTGTCTGGGCTCTTGGCAAGTGAAGAGATACAATTATTGGCCATTCTAGTTCCCCAAGCCGGTGGCTCTCAAGCTCTTATCTTATGACTCACAAAGAATTGGCAAGTGTAGACACTCAGAAAGGCAAGTTAAGAAAGATTCATTTTAGCAAAGTACAGCAGAAAGTAAAGCAGAAAAGCTCCCAAGCTGGGGGGGGGGGGTTCCCAAAGTGGATAATCCACATGGTGACTTGGACTGGGTCCTCTTATAACCTTGGAGCTGCAGATGTAAATTAGGCATTTAGTTGGACTCAGTTTTATTTGTTAAGTCTAAATGTATATGGAGGACCTTGATTGGTTGGTGGGTCAAGGAGGCAGGTGAAAACTCAGAAAGAGCCTGAGGGGAGGAGCTCATGAAAAATTAAGGAAGAAGAACAGGGAAGCTGTTCCTGGTTACCATCTTCAGTCTGACGGGAGTTGCCGTCCAGTCTCGCGAGAGCCAGAACAGCACTGATGTTCTCTTGGGCCTATGTCCCTACTGCAAAAGAAGACTTTGCTCCTAATCACTACTATGCCCACACCAGGCCAGGCACTTGTTTTCTTTGTAGAGAAATAAGAAGGAATGAATGGATTTCTCTAATCCCTGTTTTCTCAAAAACCGTCAAACAAAAGGATCAAGAGATTTTTGGTTAAAGAATCTTCACTCTTCAAATGGTGATGACCACTGGGATGACTGAAAATTCACCAAAGTGCTGAGAGGAGGTGACAGTGGAGTGTTCAGCAGTAAGTGAGACATCTCTGTCACACCCTCCAGGGCTCAGTGACCATTGTGGAAGAGGTGGTGGAAAGAATGTAAGAGTCAAAGGAAAGGGAAGAGTGCTTACAATATTGTCTTTCATGTACAAAGAGGCCATGGTATTCTCTCTCTCTCCTTGCAAATAAATAAATAGATATATTTTAGATAAAAAAGGGATTCAGTGGAGGGTGTATTTGGAAGGGAAAAGGGAGAATGGTAGGAGGGGACTATGATCATGATATGTTGTCCACATGCATGGAAGTTGTGAATAAAAAGTTTAAAAAATGAAAACAGGATCAATAGAGAGAAAAGATAGGAAAGATTTCTTAAGGAAATGAAGATAATTTCTGGGTGTTTAATATGCAAACAAATATGTCTGCCTTCGAAGACTTCAACCTGAGCTGTGTGGGGTGGAGGTATAGACACTCTGGTCAGGGCCTTGCCAAAAGGCAGGGGGTGAACTAGAGAGATGATGTGTACAAAAGACCTACTTAAGATCCTTGAAGAGTTACTTGAGTGCATTACTTGTTGTTCGAGGTTTGAGAAAACAAAGCAGGGTGTGGTGGCGTACATCTTTAATCCCAGCACCCAGGAAGCTAAGGTAGGAGGATCCTCATGAGTTTGAGGCTAGCCTGGTCTACGGAGTGAGTTCCAGGTCAGCCTAGGATTAGAGTAAGACCTCTCTTCAAAAAAACAAAGTGGAAGGGCTGGAGAGATGGCTTAAGTCACTTGCCTGCAAAGCCTTAAGATGCATGTTCGACTCTCCAGATCCCATGTAAGCCAGACACACAAGGTAGCGCATGCATCTGGAGTTCAATTGCAGTGGCTGGAGACCCTAGTGCGCCAATTATCTCTCTCTCTCATAAAAAAATAAAAACTAAAAATAAATTTAAAAATGAAATAAAATAAACCAAAGTGGGGGAGAAAGAGCGGGGGGATGGGAGGAAAGGATTGGGTGGTTCTGATATCTTCTAGAGGGCATGCCTACCATGACCCCTCACCTCCTGCAGGCCATACTTAAAGGCTGTGTCACCTCCCAGTAGCACCAGAGACCAGTGACCAAGCCTTCAGCACATGGTCTTTGGGGAACATTTCCACTCAAAGCTATAGCAATATCCTTATAAAATAGCACAAAGAGGAGGAGGCAATGCTCATAAGCAGTGCTGTTTAGATCTTAAGTGGCTCCCCCAAAACCCCTGGGTCTCCCAAAAGCTTGGTCCCCAGGGTGACTCTCTCAGAGATGACAGGATTTTACGAGGTGGGTCTAGTGGGATGTCTGCTTTTTTTTTTTTTTAATTTTTTTGTTTGTTTATTTATTTATTTGAGAGCGACGGAGAGAAGGAGGCAGAGAGAGAGAGAGAATGGGCGCGCCAGAGCTTCCAGCCTCTGTAAACGAACTCCAGATGCGTGCGCCCCCTTGTGCATCTGGCTAACGTGGGTCCTGGGGAATTGAGCCTCGAACCGGGGTCCTTAGGCTTCACAGGCAAGCGCTTAACCGCTAAGCCATCTCTCCAGCCCTGACGTGTGCTTTTGATGTGAGACCCTGACTCCTTCTTTCTCTGTTTCACTTCCCGCCTGTGAGGTAGTTAGCTTTGCTCTGACGCTCGCTCATGTCGTGACTCACCTCACTCACCATGAGCTCCAAACCGTGAGCCCAATGGGTCATCAGTGGAAACCTTCTAGAAGCAGAGCAAACCTTTTTCTTTTTTTTAATTTATAAGTTGATTACCTCAGTTGTTTGTTACATAGAAAGGAAAGCTCACTGACACAGCAGAGACAGGAGTGGTGTGGCCTATAGTCAAGAAATGGCAGTGGCTGCCAGAAGCCAGAAGCAGCAATGGAGTCTCTGTATTAGTTCTCCAGAGGAACAGAACCAATGCAGAGAAACAAACACACCCCCCACCCCCGCCAACACAGGCTCATATAATTATGGGCTCTGACAAAGCCTCAAGATTTACAGGGTGGGCCAGTGAGGGGAAGACTTAGCATAAGTTTATTTAGCTCTTGTTCAAAGGCCAGAATCAGGCCTAGAGAGATGGCTTAAAGGTTAAGGTGCTTGCCTGAGGAGCCAGGTTTGAAATCCCAGTACCCATGTAAGCCAGATACACATAGTGGTATATATGTCTGGAGTTTGTTTACAGTGGCTAGAAGCCCTGACACACCCATTCTCCCTCTCTCTTTCTCTTTCTTTCTCTCTCAAATAAATAAAAATAAAAGATTTTTTTTAAAAAAAATGCCAGAATTCACACATTCAGGATAAGCTGATGTTTCAGTTCCAGCCTGAAAGCCAAACACGACCCCCCTGCCCCCCTCAAAAAAAAAAAAAAAAAACCACCACCGTCTGCATGCCTTTAATCCCAGCGCTCCGGAGGCAGAGGTAGGAGGAGCGCCATGAGTTGGAGACCACCCTGAGACTACATAGTGAATTCCAGGTCAGCCTGGACTAGAGTGAGACCCTACCTCGAAATAACCAAAAAAATTAAAATTAAATAATAAAATAATAAACCCACTGTCTGAATTTGCAGCAGCCAGGCAAACCTCCCTCCCTCTTCCTTAGGGGAAGTTCATCAGCTCTGCACCATGCGAGTCTTCGGCTGATTGGATAAGGCATACCCACATTAGGAAACACCATCTGCTTGCCTCAGTCTAACAATTCAAATGCTAATCGAATCCCCAATTGTACACACAGAAATAGTTGAATAATGTTTGGCCACATACCTGGGCACCTAGTGGCCCAGTCAAGTTGACACTTAAAATAATCATCACGGTGTTCTTGAGGCTTCAGAGGCATGCAGCCCTACAGTCACAGTTCTTGTTGGACTTCCAGCCTTCAGGACCAGAAAAGAATAAATTTCTCTTTTAAAAATTATTTTAGGAGGGCTGGAGGGATGGCTTAGCGGTTAAGGCATTTCCTGCAAAGCCAAAGGACCCAGGTTCCATTCCCCAGGACCCACATAAGCCAGATCACAAGGGGCCACATGTGTCTGGAGTTCGTCTGCAGTGGTTGGAGGCCCTGGGGTGTCCATTCTCTCTTTCTCTGTCAAATAAATAAATACAAATAAAATATTTTTTAAAATATATGTAAAAAATATTTTAGGAGCCGGCCGTGGTGGCACATACCTTTAATCCCAGCACTTGGGAGGCAGAGGTAGGAGGATTGTCGTGAATTCAAGGCCACCCTGAGATTACATAGTGAATGCCAGGTCAGCCTGAGCTAGAGTGAGACCCTACCTCGGAAAACCAAATGTATACACATATATATATGTATATGTATATCTTAGGGATGGAGAGATTGCTTAGTGGTTAAGGCACTTGCCTGCAAAGCCGAAGGACCTAGGTTCAACTCCCCAGAACCCATGTAGATACACAAGGTGACACATGCCACACAAGGTGGCACATGTGTCTGAAGTTCGATTGCAGTGGCTAGAGGTCCTGGTGAACCAATTCTCTCTCTCTTTCATAAAAAGTAAAAAATAAAAATATTTTTAAGGCCTGAAGAGATGGCTTAATGGTTAAGGTGCTTGCCTGCAAAGCCAAAGGGAGGGCCCAGGTTCAATTCCCAGGACCCACATAAGCCAGATGCATAAGATGGCGCATGTGTCTAGAATTCCTTTGCAGCAGCTGGAGACCCTGGCATACCCATTCTCTCCATATATATTTGCCTCTCTGTCTCTCTCTCAAATAAATAAATAAAAATAAAATAATATTTCAAGAGTATGTTGATTTGTGAGCAGAGAGAGAGGACGAGAGAGCTTGGGCGCTGCAGGGCCTTTTAGCGCTGCAAACAAACTCCAGACGCATGCATCGCTCTCTACACCTGGCTTTACTGAGGGAATCAAGCCCAGGTCAACAGGCTTTGCAAGCAAGTGTCTTCAGCCACTGAGCCGTCTCCCCAGCCCCATTTCTGTTGCTTTAACCCCCCATGTGTGGCGATTTGCTACGGCAGTGAAAAGAAAGCCACACGGCTTCCTGCCCGTCTCCGTTTTCCACATATGTGGTACATCCGGACCTCGTGCTTTTTCTTTTGTCTTTTTCACTTAGTGTTTCTTGAAAGTCTACCACAGCTGATCTTTTGTTTTTATGCTCGAAGAGGACACCATCTTGCGCATGTTTACTCGTTAATGTGTCCTCTGGATCCTGGACCTTTGATCCGGGGCTTGTTTCCAACATTTTTCTATCACAGACAATGCTATAGAGAGTAGCTGTTCCCACACGTGTGTGTGTGTGTGTGTGTGTGTGCACCTGTAAGACAAATTCCTGCAAGTGGCATTGCCATCTCAGAGAACATGTGCATTTCACATCATTAAAGGCCAAATTGCCCCCTGAGTTTATACCACAGATTTCTTTTTGAAAGTACATTTTTTTTCTCATTATAAAAGTAATCTTTTAGTAGAATTCTTAAGTGTGATTTGATTACACCCTGTAACCAAAATCTTTTCTAGCAGAACATAGTCAATGGGAAAATAACATCAATTACCTGAAATTTTCTTGCCAGCCTGGCTGGATTGCCCTTCTTCTGCTAAATGGGGGTTCTTGTACTCAATGTCTGTTTTTGCTCCAGGTGGTCGCTGTCGGGGACGCTGAAGCAGGACTTGAGGACAGGGTTCTTTGAGCCAGGACGGCCCTGTGAAAGGTCTCCCACCCCTGCCTCACATCAGTGACTAATCCCAAACTCCCACTTCTTGCCAGGCCCAAGGTCTTGTGAAGAAGAGGAGGGGAGATGGAAAGTCATTTTCCCCACCTGAATTGCTCTACAGTTTATGTCAAGTGTCCAGTGTGTCTTTCTTTGAGTCCCTTTGACCTGGTGTTTGGTTTGAAAACCGCAACTCACTCTGCATCCAGGGCAGGGCCCCCAGCTCTGAGGTGCCATTCAATGCTGTCCTCTGACCAAGGGGCTCCTATGTGGCTAGGTTGCCAGAGTAGTGGCTTCCTGCAGGGTGTCCACCTCGGATTATCTCCCCTTGCCCCATGGTTCAGGGCTGAAGAGCCCCTAAAGGGTTAGCCTGTCCGATTCCTCCTTGTAGGAACGAACCAAGGGCTAGAGTGTGGCTCTGTGGTACAGCTTTGCCTGCTCTGCACAAAACTCTGGGTTCTAGCCCCACCACCATAAAATATTGAAAACAACC
Source organism: Dipus sagitta (assembly GCA_036346955.1). Taxonomy (NCBI): domain Eukaryota; kingdom Metazoa; phylum Chordata; class Mammalia; order Rodentia; family Dipodidae; genus Dipus; species Dipus sagitta. Next base: position 40,318,084 of record CM070777.1, on the reverse strand, counting down.
AAGTGAGTGAGAGGGAAGGAGGGAAAGAGAGGGGCAGAGGAAGAGAGAGCACGCCTTTAATCCCAGCATTCGGGAGGCAGAGGTAGGAGAATCACTGTGAGTTTGAGGCCACCCTGAGACTATGTAGTGAACTCCAGGTCAGCCTGAGCTAGAACAAGACACCTACCTTGAAAAAAACAAGAGAAAGAGAGAGAACAACCAAGCCTCAGAGATGAGCTGATGTGCCAAGGCCATCCCATGCCCCACAGCCTGATGACAGCAGAGATTGAGCTGGGTCTGTGAGATAAAGATCTAGATGTGTGCCTACCTTCATCTCCAGGCTTGGAGGTCTCATGGATATTTAATACCCATGTGTGGCTGACTCCTGCCCACACCTGCCATGCCCCTGGCTGGACTTCACCTCCAGCTGCACTCATGCCAACCTCCTCCCTCTCATCAACCCCTTTTGTAGGTTTTCAGTATCAGGGATGTATTCCCTCCCATGGAGCAGGCCTCCAGTCAAATTAGAGGACAGTTGGTCTCCCCCATAATAGACTTTCCACTATTGCACCTGTTGGCTCATTTGGCCTGGATGGCCAAATATAATGCTTGCAGTGTCCACTGTTGACTATCTTTTTTTTTTTAAATTTTTTTTTGTTCTTTTTTTTTATTTATGAGTGACATACAGAGGCAGAGAGAGAGAGAGAGAGAGAGAGAGAGAGAATGGGCATGCCAGGGCCTCCAGCCACTGCAAACGAACTCCAGACGCGTGCGCCCCCTTGTGCATCTGGCTAACGTGGGTCCTGGAGAATGGAGCCTCGAACCGAGGTCCTTAGGCTTCACAGGCAAGCGCTTAACCGCTAAGCCATCTCTCCAGCCCCACTGTTGACTATCTTTACTGGTGATTTCTATCTCTCCCATTGAATGGCATGCAGTGTGGCTTTTTCCAGCTTTCTGTCAGCTGGTCTACATGGAGAAGGTTTTCAGCTCAGCTCCAGCAGGATTTCTCAGTGACCTTGCAGCCCAAGTATGTGGAGTCTTCAGCAATAGGCTCTTACCATCTATTCCTGGTGGGAAACCAAGGGCCTTAACAATGGCCTGTAATGTTTTGGGGGCATAAGGCCCCCCTGACCAACAGCTCACTGGAAGGTATCCCATATGTGGCACTGCAAATTTTATAGTAACAATCTATGGCTCGGTGTTTCATTGTTCAAAAAATTAGGTTTCCATATGACTTATTTATATCTGCTTAGATTTTGATTAGCCCTCCCTCTACCTTTCCTTTACTCAATCTCTTCCCCTGACCTCACTTAGGCTTTTTCACCCCCATTAATCTGTTCTTCTTCTTACATATGTACAATATCATCCTATTAAGTCCCTCCCTCCCTCCTTTTCTTTCCACTTTAGATCTCCTTTCTAGTTTACTGGCTTCTGCTACTGAGTTTTCTTCCTATTCACATAGAAGTCCAATCATTTGTAGCTAGTATCCACATGAGAGAGAACATGTGACATTTGGCTTTCTGGGCCTGGGTTACCTCACTAAGTATAATAATTTCCAGATCCATCCACTTTTCTGCAAATTTCATAACTTCATTTTTCTTTACCGCTGAGTAGAACTCCCTTGTGTAAATGTGCCATATCTTCATTATCCACTCACCAGTTGAGGGACATCTAGGCTGGTTCCATTTCCTAGCTATTGTGAATAGAACAGCAATAAACATGGTTGAGCAAATATCTCTAAGGTAGTGAGATGAGTCCTTAGGATATATGCCGAGGAGGAATGCTATAGCTGGGTCACATGGTAGATCTATTTTTAGCTGTCTCACACTGATTTCCACAATGGATGGACCGGATTGCATTCCCACCTACAGAATAGAAGGGTTCCTCTTTTTCTGCATCATCGCCAGCGTCTATGGTCATTTGTTTTCATGATGGTAGCCAATCTGACAGGAGTAAGATGAAATCTCAACGTAGTTTTAATCTGCATTTCCCTCATGGCTAGTGTGGTGGTTTGATTCAGGTGTCCCCCATAAACTTAGGTGTTCTGAATGCTAGATTCCCAGCTAATGGAGATTTGAGAATTAACGCCTGCTGGAGGCAGTTTATTGTTGGGGGGGGGGCTTATGGGTGTTATAGCCAGTTTCCCCATGCCAGTGTTTAGCACACTCTCCTGTTGCTATTGTCCACCTGATGTTGGCCAGGGGGTGATGTCCACCCTCTGCTCATGCCATTGTTTCCCCCTGCTATTGCTTCTCCTCAACCCAGTAAGCCAAAATAAACCTCTTTTTTCCCACAAGCTGCTCTTGGTTGGGTGATTTCTACCAGCAATGCGAACCTGACTGCAACAATTAGGGATGTACAACATTTTTTTAGATGTTTATATGCCATTTGTATTTCTTTTTCTTTTTTTTTTTTTTGAGAACTCTCTCTTTAGTTCCATAGCCCATTTTTAATTGGGTTATTTGATTTCTTATTGTTTAATTTTTTGAGTTCTTTGTATATTCTAGATATTAATCCTCTATCAGATGTATAGCTGGCAAAGATTTTCTCCCATTTTGTAGGTTGCCTCTTTGCTCTATTCACAGTGTCCTTTGCCATGCAAAAGCTTTATAATTTCATGAGATGACAGCAGTTGATCTGTGGTTTTATTTCCTGAGCAATTGGGGTTATATTCAGAAAGTCTTTGCCAAGACCAGTATGTTGAAGGGTTTCCCCTACATTTTCCTCTAGCAGTTTCAGAGTTTCAGGTCTGATAGTAAGGTCTTTGATCTGTTTGGACTTAATCCTTGTGCATGGAGAGCTATAAGGATCTATTTTCATCGTTCTACAGATACACACCCATGAAGGTATGTTGGATTTTGTCAAGTACTTTTTCTGCATTTAATGAGATGATCACGTGATTTTTGTCCTTCAGTCCATTTATATAGTGTATTACATTTATTGATTTGCATATGTTGAACCATCCCTGCATCTCTGGGATAAAGCCTACTTGGTCAGGGTGAATACTCTTTCTGATATACTCTTGTGTTCTGTTTGCCAATATTTTGTTGAGAATTTTTGCATCTATGTTCATGATAGGGAGGGAGATTGGTCTGGAATTTTCTTTTTGTTCTCTCTTTGCCTGATTTTGGTATCAGGGTGATGCTGGCTTCATAGAAGGAGTTTGGTAGGGTTCCTTCCTTTTCTATTTTATGTAAAAGCATAAGAAGCATTGGTGTTAGTTCTTCCCTGAAGGTCTGGTAAAATTCACCAGTGAATCCATCTGAGCCTGGACATTTTTTAATTGGGAGAGTTTTGATAACTATTTAGATCTCTATACTTGTTATAGGTCTATTTAAGTGGTTAATCTCATCTTGATTTAATTTAGGTAGATCATGTAAATCAAGGAAATCATCTATTTCTTTCAGATTTTCATACTTAGTGGAGTATATGTTTTTATAGTATGTCCCTATGTTTTTTTAATTTCTCTGGTATCTGTTGTGATGTTGCCTTTTTCATCTCTAACTTTATCAATTTGTATCTCTTCTCTCTTTCTTTTGGTCAGATTTGCTAAAGGTTCATCAATCTTGTTTATCCTTTCAAAGAACCAACTTTTTGTTTCATTGATTCTTTGTATTGTTTGTTTTGTTTTTATTTCATTAATTTCTGTTCTAATCTTTATTATTTCTTCCCGTCTACTGATTTTCAGTTTGCCTTGTTCTTTTTCCAAGGCTTAAAGGTGAAGCATTAGGTCATTTACTTGAGACCTTTCTAATTTCTTTATATAGGCACTTAAAGCTATAAGTTTCCCTCTTAGGACTGCCTTCATTGTGTCCCAAAGGTATTAGTATGTTGTGTTCTCATTATCATTTGACTCTATGAATTTTTTGATTTCCTTCTTGATTTCTTCATTGACCCATTCATCATTTAGTAGTGTATTGTTCAGTTTCCATGATTTTGTGTATGCTCTATAGCTTTTCTTGCTATTGATTTGTAGTTTGATCCCATTGCTATCAGATAGAGTGCAAGGAATTATTTCAATTTTCCTGTATTTGTTAAGATTTGCTTTGTGTCCTAATATGTGGTCTATTTTAGAGAATGTTCCATGTGCTGATGAAAAGAATTTGTATTCTGCAGCATTTGCATGAAATGTCCTATAGATATCTTCTAGGTCCATTTGTTCTATGACCTCATTTAATCCAGATGCATCTCTGTTTATTTTTTGCCAGTATGACCTGTCAATTGATGAGAGTGGGGTGTTGAAGTCATCCACTACAACTATGTTTGGTGTTATCTGTTACCTTAGTTCTAATAGTGTTTGTTTAATGAAGTTGGGAGCCCCCATGTTAGGTGCATATATGTAAACTATAATTCTAAAGAATTATAATGTCCTCCTGTGGGAGTGTCCCTTTATTCAATATAAAGTGACCTTCCTTATCTTTCCTAACTAATGTTGGACTGAAGTTTACCTTGTTAAATATTAGGATAGCGACCCCTGCTTGTTTTCTAGGCCCATTTGCTTGAATTACCGTTTTCCAACCTTTCACCCTAAGATAGTGTCCATCCTTTGTAGAAAGGTGAGTTTCTTGGGGGCAACATATTGAAGGATCCTGCTTTTTAACCCAGTCTATAAACCTTTGTTTTTTGTTGGGGCATTGAGGCTGTTGATATTAAGGGTTATTATTGAAAGGTGTGTATTTATTTTTGCCATTTTTCTTGTTTTGTAGTTCTTCTGGTTTTAACTTTGCTCTCTTGTGTTAACTAGTATGTGCATATGGTTTGTTTTTTCCAGGTTCCTTATATGTGTGCTTTCCTTTCTCTTCAGCATGGAGGATCCTTTCAAGTGTTTTCTGTAGAGCTGGTTTTGTCTTCAAATATTCTTTTGGCCTGCTTTTGTTGTGGAATGTCCTTATTTCTCTGTCTATTTGAATGAATAGCTTTGCAGGATAAAATAACCTTGGTTGACAGTTGTTATCTTTCAGAACTTGGAATACATCATTCCAAGCCCTTCTGGCTTTTAAAGTTTGTGTTGAGCAATCTGCTGTGATCCTGATGGGCTTGCCTTTGTATGTGACTTGATTTTTTTTTTTTTTCTCTAACTGCTTTCAATATATTTTCTTCAGTTTGTATGTTTGGTAGCTTAATTATAATATGGTGAGGAGAGGTTCTTTCCAGGTTTTGTCTGTTTGGTCTTCTAAAGGATTCCTGTATCTGAATTGGCATCTCTTTCCCAATTTGGGGGAAGTTTTGTTCTATGATTTTGTTGAAAATACCTACTATGCCTTTGAGTGAAATTCTTCTCCTTCTACTATACCCTAAATTCTTATGTTTGAGCTTTTCATAGTGTCCTGAATATCTTGAAATTCCCATTCATACTTCCCTATTAGTTTGTCTTTCTCTTTGTTGGACTGTATTTGATGTGCCACCTGTTCTTCTACTTTAGATATGCTGTTTCCTTCTACATCCATTAAACTGGTGAGATTTCTACAGAGATTTTTATTTCACTGACTTTATTCTTCATTGCTAATACTTCTGACTGTTTTTTTTATTATTTCTATTTCCTTATTTATGTCTTGTATTGACCTCCTTATTTCATTAAACTGGTTTCCTGTGTCTTCTTTGATTCCTTTGATTTCCTTCTTGATTTCTTTGAACATATTTATAATCATTCTTTTGGAGTCTTTCTCAGGCATTTCCTCTAAATCAGTCACACTGGAGGTCATTTATGCATTAGTACTTTTTGGTGGATTTATATTGTCTTGATTATTTGTGTTTCTTGTGTTATAATGTAGCAGTTTTTGCATCTTGGATTAATTTAATATTTGGATTTCCTAATTATAGGCATTATTATTAGATGTATCAATCAACCTGATGTTATATATATCAGGGTAGGAGCTTAAGGTGCTAGGTGTGGCTCTTAATACTCTCTGAGTAACCACAAAACTGACCCTATGTGTTGGGTTTGCCTACTATGAGAGTATTCACATAGGCTGGGTGGAACAAAATACAGGAAGATTGTAAAATTTAACTAAACAATGTACACTTTCAATGAAAAACAGCACAGAGTATTTATTCAAGAGTAGATTTTATGACAACCAGATCCTCTAACAAAGTCACAGTCCCTAAGGATGTGTGTTGCCCCACACCTTTAATCCTCTTAACTGGGAGGCTAAGATTTCTGGTCTGTAGAGGGTTCCAAGTCAGCTTGTGACCAAATAAGACCCTTCCCTAATGAATGACAGAAGAGGAAACAAAGGCACTGTAAATCAAGAAGCAACAAATGACAAGCCCAAAATATAGCTTATTTAAGAATGGCAAATTTGGGGCTGGGCAGATGGCTCAGCAGTTAATGCACTTGCCTATAAAGCCTAACAACCCAGGTTCAATTCCCCAATACCCATGTGAAGCTTGATATACAAGGTGGCATATACATCTAGAGTTTGTTTGCAGTAGCTATAAGCCCTGGCACACCCATTCTCTCTCTTTCCTTGCAAATAAATAAATAAATAAATTTTTTTTAATTTTAAAAGAAAGAATGGCAAATGTGGGCTGGAGAGGTGGCTTAGCCATTAAGGCATTTGCCTACAAAGCCAAAGGACCCAGGTTTGATTCCCCAGGACCCACGTTAGCCAGATGCACAAGGGAGGGCATGAGTTTGGAGTTCGTTTGTATGGCTGGAAGCCCTGGCACACCCATTCCCTCCCCCCCCATTTCTCTGTCAAATAAATAAATAAAAATAAAATATTTTAAAAAAAGAATGGCAAATCCAACCATCCATCAGATTTAACATATAACTTACCCTGACATGGAAGGTTCAATTAGCTCTTCCAATTCAAGTCTATATACCAGGCCTGGTTGGCAGGTACTGACGTGATGTAATCCCAGTTACCTTTTGGGATGGTTTTGGTCTCAATTATGCTGCGATCCTGCTTGGGCCCCTGTTTGCTGCACTGTGGGCTCAGGTAGGCTGCCTGGGTTGATGGGCCGCTACTCCGATCACCTGTGCTGGGTGCTGTGCAGGTGAGCTCCCTTCCCCAGGTCTCTGGTGCTTGCTGGAGCTTGCACTGGCGGTGGGGGAGGGGAAGCTCTGGATGGTGGCTGAAGTACTCCCACTGGTCCTCGCAATCCTCTTCTTCATCAGCCAGTCCGTTGGTCCCTGACATTCTCCCGTCACATTTTTTGAGTTTGTGAGGAGGTCGGTGTGAGTGGAAGGTCTCCTCAGTCGGTACTTCCTGCGGCTCAGGCCGAGCCTTGCGGCTGTGGCCACGGGACCTGGTTCTGCCGCTGGAGCCGCTTCTGCCTGCGTCTGTGGGCTCTAGATGCTCTGAATCTCTCCCACTTCTCTGCTGCAGTTGATAATTTCTTATACGCCTCACTTTTTAGTAGAAGAGTGTCTTTTGCTGGGGCTTGGTGGGGGGCGCTTTTTCTCCCCTAAGCTGCTTTGGTGTGGTTCCTATGCCATCTTAACCGGAAGTCCCTTCTCACTTTTTATTATTTACTTTTTTTTTTTTCTTTTTGGTTTTTTCGAGGTAGGGTCTCACTCTAGCCCAGGCTGACCTGGAATTCACTATGTAATTTCAGGGTGGCCTCGAACTCACGGAGATCCACCTACCTCTGCCTCCCAAGCGCTGGGATTAAAGGCGTGTGCCACCACGCCCGGCTACCTTCTCACTTTTTTATGAGTCAGCTCAGACACCCTCTTTCCAGGAAGCTGGCTTTGATTTCCTCTAGCAGGATTAGTTGTCTCATGTTTGTTAGGAACCAGACCCCCCAGGTGGGATTGTGCACAGCCTCATAGATCCCACCACACACAACCCCTGCAGCCTTTCTCCCCTCACAGCTCTCCCAAAGAACCACATCTCCCTGTCCCCTGCTGCCTGGGTTCCAAGGCGGCTTGACAGAGGTCACACACTACTGTGGCAGGTTACCTTCTTGTTGTTGGGACAAAATACCAACCTAGAAGAAGCTGATGGTAGAAAAGAGTGTATTTAGGCTTACAGGTTCAAGGGGAAGTTTCATCATGGCAGGGAACGCATGGCAGAACAGACAGGACAGTTGGATCACGTCTTCATACGTCAGCAGCAAGGGAGTAGTCCAGGTACTGGGCTTGCAACTGTACTGTATCACCCCCGAAGACCATTCCCAGAGACATAACTCCTCCAGCAAGACCCCACCTCCCAAAGGCTCCACAACTCTCCCAAATTGGCACCAGCTGAGGACCAAGTTATTCAAAATGCATGAATCTACGGGGGATTATTTTACATTCACCCCACCATATTAACCAAGCCCCACTCCCCTTTCAGCACCTCTGTGACCCCCATAGTCTTAAAGTCAATAGCACAGGTCACATATTAACTAAGCCTGCTTCCTCACAATGTGGGATCTCCTCCCTTCCTACCTCATTCTAAGAGACCTTAAAAAAAGAAGACATTTGAGCTGGAGGTATGGCTTAGCAGTTAAGTCATTTGCCTGCAAAGCCTAAGGACCCAAGTTCGATTCCCCAGTACCTATGTAAGACAGATGCACAAGGTGGCACATGCATCTGGAGTTCGTTTGCAGTGGCTGGAGGCCCTGGCACACACATATTCTCTCTCTCTCTCTCTCTCTCTCTCTCTCTCTCTCTCCCCTCTCTCTCCCTCTCTCTCTGTCTGCCTCTCTTACTCTATCTTTTTCAAATAGATTAAAGAAGACATCTTGTTTTGTCTTTGTGCCTGAAACTCTGCTTTTAGACATTTGGTGTGGTGCAGTGAATGCTTATTAAAGACCTTTTGCTTCCAAAGAACAATTTGCCTCTGCATCTGTCCTCTCTCCCCCTGGGTACATCTCTCTTGACGCCCTTAGCATGTCCTGTGTATCATGGGCTGTTGAAGGTATCTCACCACAGCCACTGCCGCACCGAGCTCTGTGATGACTGGGGAGAAAAGAAATCCCAAGCTACCTACACTATCCCTAGTAACACATTTGTTCAACGAATGAGCAAAACTGAAACTGGGTGGCAGTCACTGTCCTGAAGAAGAAAGGAAGAATCCTGGGCTAGGAATTAGGAGACCTGGATCTTTAATGTATTATCTATACACCATTGGGCAGATCTCTCATCTACTGAGGCCTCAGTTTCCCTGTCTGTCTAACAGGCAGCCCAGACTATCAGAGCAGAGGAGACAGTACTCTGGCTCCCACATGAGGCTGTCTGTTGTGGTCAGCCGGGCAGCCCACTTGGCTCTGCTTCAGGGTTTCCCAGCTGCCTTGGAGGAGGGGGGTCCCAGGTCACATCTTGTGGTTGAATTCAAAGTTACAGGTTGGGAGGAGCCTTTGCAGAGTGGGAGTGGGGGGCCTGCAAAGACCATCGCTTCAGAGAAGGGTAAGAACATCACATACCACCTGACTCAGATAAATGCGACAGCTCCTCCTTGCTGCTGTGGCTTCTCCAAGTCCCCTACCCTTGAAATGTCCCCTTCTTCTCTCCTGTCTGAACCCAGGTCTCTTTCTGTAGAAATACTGTGTGTACTTTCACCTCTTCTTTTCTATCTCAGCGTGTAGTCTCGCTCTGGACAAAACCTGCACTCAAATGTGCTGGCTCCTCTGGTAAACCACAGTGACCCAGAGTGTTCTCCAGCCGAAAGCCTGGGCATTAGCTGCCCTCTCTCCCCTCCAGGCCTCAGCAAGCCCTCCAATTTCCACCTCTGCTCCAGCCCCACCCTGCAGCTCCTTACCACTCTTACCACTCCTGCCCCCGCCAAGACTTCCTTAGGGCTCTGCCTGCTCCGATGACATCCTCCGCAGTCCCCTGCAAGACTCCAGAACAGGCAGATCAAACTGCGCTAGGAACACTGAGCTGTATTCTCACAGCGAGGACAGAGCAGGCAGGAAAGAGGACGTTGTAAAGGGACCAGATGTTATGAGTTAAATTGTGACTCCCCAAAAAGATAGGTTGAGGGCTGGAGAGATGGCTTAGTGGTTAAGGTGTTTGCCTGCAAAGCCTAAGGACCCAGGTTCAACTCCCCAGAACCCATGTAAGCCAGATAGATACGCAAGGTGATGCATGTGCACGACACGGCACAGGAGTCTGGAGTTCAATTGCAGTGGCTAGAGGCCCTGGCATGCCAATTCTCTCTCTCTCATAAAATCAGTAAGATTTTTTAAAAAAAGATGTTGGAGCTCTAATCCCCAAGGCCTCAGAATGTGACCCTATTTAGAGATAGAGTGTTTACAGAGGTAATCAAGTTAAAATGAAGTCTTTGATGTAGGTGAGTCTTGATCAAATGGGACTGATGTCCACATACAAAAAGGACATTTGCACACAAGGACACATGTAGCGGGCAGATTATGTGAAGACACGAGGCCAACGTCATCTATAAGGCCTAGAAACTATTCTTCCTCTCAGGACTCAGAAGAAACCAACGCTGCTGACCCTTGACCTTGACCTTCTGGCCCTCAGAATGGCCTACTGTTTAAACTATCATATCTGTGGTACTTGGCTCGCAGGTCACCCTAGGACACTAATAGTTTGGGGGAAAAACACCAAACAAATATTAGCTGGGAGGCAAACTGGAGACCCCACGACCTGAGACAGGGACCCACCGGTCACTGTCATGTGGGATGCCAGCCTGTTAAAACCAGGGCTCCTGATCCTTTATGGGACCTAGGCATCTGGATTTTCGTGTGAAAATGCCTCATTCTTAAAACATTAGTTAAAAAAAAAAATACACACACACACACACACAAATATGGAGGGTGAGGGGCCAGAATTGGCCTGGAGGCTGCTAGCTTGTGACTTAGTGCTTAACACAAGGATCAACAAATCGCTAATAGCCCATGACCCAAATCTGGCCTATACTGCAATGATAATAAAGGGTTCTTTTTTAGCTTTGTTTGTTCAAGATAGGGTCTCACTCTAGCCCAGGCTAACCTGGAACTCATTCTGTAGCCCCAGACTAGCCTCATAGGGACCCTCCTACTTCAGCCTCCTGGGTGCCGGGATTAAAGGTATGTGCCACCACACCCGACTTTATAATAAAGTTTTTTTTTTAAATGGATATGTACACTTGTGCTCACGTGCATGTGAAGAACAAAGGACAACCTTTGTCCCTTAAGGAATGCTATCCACTTCTTTTGAGGAAAACATCTCTCATTGGCTTGGAACTCACTAATTAGGTTAGATTGGCTGGTCAGTAAGTCCCAGGGATCCTCCTGTCTCCACCTCCCCAGGGCTGAGATTACAGGGGTGCACAATTATGTCTGACATTTTATGTGGGTTCTGGGGATCAAACTCAGGTCTTCATGCTTGTGAGGCAATCTCCTTACCAACTCAGCTATCTCTCCAGCCCTTGTTAGATGTATTGATTGATAGTTCTCACCCACAATGGCAGCATTGAGAAGATGCCCCAGAAACTATCCGTCATGCCAAACTTGGAATCCCTCTCCTTCTCTCTCTCTCTCTCTCTCTCTCTCTCTCTCTCTCTCTCTCTCTCCGGTGCTGAGGACCAAACCCAGGGCCTTGCACTTGCTAGGCAAACGCTTATCCACTGAGCTAAGTCCCCAACCCCCAAACTTGGAATCTTAACTGGCTGTCCTTCATAGAAAAAGTCTACCAACCCCAGCTTACTAGGCAAATCCAAACCATTTGAGAGGAGCAAATGTTCATGAGATTTCTCCTCCATCCAGTGCAGACCTCATCCCTGCCTCTCACCCTGTACCCATCCCCAGTTCTCACAAATGCTCTTCTCCAACAGAACTGAACCATTTTGGTTCCCAGGACACTCCACACACACAGGAGCCAGTTGCACAATGACATCATCTCGACTGGCTTCTAGGAAGCCCCATCTCTACCTGTCTGCCCAGCAAACACCACCTTGTTCATCAGCCCCAAGCTCCAATGTCACTTCTTCCACAGTTTGGTATGCACCCATCCCATTCTTGCCTGCTAAGCTCTGTGTCCCCGGGAGACCATAAGCATGGTGATAGCGGGCCGGGGCTTCTCAACTCAGCCTGAACACTGTGGCCCAGCTGAAGCGCTGCCCCACAGGGTTAAGCCTAGGCAGGAGAAGCCGACTGAGGGAGGGAAGGGACGAAGTAATGAGGCAGCAGAGAGCAGACATGTGGTGGTGGCATGGTGCCTGCCTGTCACTGGGGCACTCCACAGTCCTCCAGAGGCTTCCAGAGGAGAGGCAAGCTCCTCGCACACTCTCCTGCTGGGAGCTGCAAGCTGCTTGCCATGCAAGGAAAGACACGTTGTCGGGGTGTTCATGCCCTGCCAGCTGCCATCCCCAGCTGAGGAGCCAGAGTGAGGCAGTGTCTCCGCTACAGTGGAGCACGCTGAGCTTGGCTACGTACCTCCCACTGGTGGGAACTCAACTCATTCACTCATCCGTCGCTAGATACATTTCCACGCAGAGCCAGCTTGGGAGCGAGCAAGGCTCTGGAGCAGCAGAGAAACTAGCACAATGGAGACGCGGCCCTGTGGGTGCAGTGAGCTGTGCTTCCGTCTCTGTCCTCCCTGCCTGCGGCCATCTCTGTCATGGCCTTGTTGAGGTGGAGTGTGCCTCCCCAGCCCTTGGCTTTGGGCTTGCCCATAGGACCTGCTTTGACCAATGGTGGGCGATGGAAGTCATTACTCTGAAGCTGATCTCAGGAGGAACCGTGTGTTTTCTAGAACTTTGACCTTCTCTGGGATGTTCCCACATTGCTGACACACTGGTCCCAGGAGGATGAGAGACTTGTGATGCTGAGCCACCCCCTACAACTCACAGTGAGATGCAAGGATGCTCAGCAAAGGCCAGCCTGCATGGCTAACTGACATATGTGTGATAAGAAATTTTAGCCAGGCATGGTGGCACTAGAGAGGCAAAGGTAGGAGGATCGCTGTGAGTTTGAGGCCAGTCTGGAGCTACAGAGTGAATTCCAGGTCAGCCTGAGCTACACCAATACTCTACCTTGAAAAAAAAACTGAGGGGCTAGAGTGATGGCTTAGCAGTTAATCTGCTTGCCTGTGAAGCCTAAGGAGATTCAATTCCCTAGTACCCATGTAAGCCAGGTGCACACGGTGATGCATGTGTCTGGAGTTCATTTGCAGTGGCTAGAGGTCCTGGTATGCCCATTCTCTCTCTATCTACCTCTCCCTCTCAAATAAATAAAATATTTTTTAAAATTCCAGGGCTGGAGGGATGGCTTATTGCTTAAGGCGCTTGGCTGCAAAGCCAAAAGATCCAGGTTCAATTCCCCAGGATCCACATAAGCCAGATGCACAAGGTGGTGCATGCATCTGGAGTTTGTTTGCAGTGGCTGGAAGCCCTGGCATGCCCATTTTCATTCTCTCCCCCCACCCTTTCTGTCTGTCAAATAAATAAATAAATAAATAAAATATATTTTATTTAAAAAAAAGAAATTTGGGCTAGACAGATGGCTTAGTTGTTAGGATGCTTGCCTGCGAAGCCTAAGAACTTGTGTTTGAATCTCCAGGTCCCATGTAAGCCAGACGCACAGTGATGCAAGCATGCAATGTCGCACAAATGCACAAGGGGGTGCACATATCTGGAGTTTGTTCCACAGTGGCTGAAGGCCCTGGCATGCCTATTCTCTCTCTCTCTCCCTCCCTCTCTCTCTCCCTCCCTCTCTCTCTCTCTCTCTCTCTCTCAAAATAATAATAATAAAGAAATCCTCAAAAACAAAAAAGAAAAAGAAATTGTATTAGTTACTTTTCTTGTTGCTGCCACAAACTACCTGTTGTGGTAATTTCACATAAAATGTCCCCCATAGTCTCATGCACATGTGATTATGTGTCATACTCAAGCCTTACTGGAGGAGGTATGTTGCTGGGGGCAGACCTTGAGATGTGTTAGTCCACGGTGTTCAGAGTTAGCTCATCTTGCTGCTACATCTGACAAAAGTGAATTAAGTAAAGATGGGTTTATTTTGGCTCACGTGCAGGGTCTAGTCCATCACAGTGGGGGGACATGACAGAAGCAACTTAAGGCAGCACCCACAGTTTGGTGGCAGAGGACAATGAATGCTGGTGTTCGACTCACTTTCTCCTTTTTTATTCAGTCTGGACCCGAGGCCATGGTGTATGATGCCACCCACCCTGAGGATGGGTCTTTCCACTTTAATTAACTTAATCTAGAAACTCCTCCACAGCCACGCTCAGGGATTTGTCTCCTAGGTGATTTGCAACCCTGTCATGTTGGCAATTGATATTATCATCACAGTGGTATCGGTGCTTTGAAATGCCGAGTCTTGGGGTAGAATGTTACAAGCAGGGGACTCATTCCCCGTCCTCAGAAGCTTCCACCAAGGAAAACTGGACCATCTCTTAGATAACCAGCATGCAATTCAGGCGAACTTATTTTGTGCTTGGCACCTGTCCTAAAGAGACCCCCAACCTTCACTCCCACAGAGATGTCCACATCTTCACCCTGAGCACTTTGGATATGTTAGATTGTAAGGGGGGAATGAAGTGTGCAGATGGAATGAAGGTTGCCAACCAGCAGACCAGCAGACTAATATAAGGAGTTCATTGTGGACCACATGGGGCTCCATGTAATTAGGGGGGTCCTTAAATGAGGATATGGGATGCTGTGATGATTAGCATATGTAATGCCCCCCCCCCACACACACAGCCTCATGTGTTTTAGATATAATTTGGAAAGTTGTGAGCCATTTGGGAGGTGGATCCTTGGTGGAGGAGGTGTGTTGCTGGGAACTGGGCCCAGGGCTACTTTCTTCCTGCTGCGTAGAGATGTAATGCTTTGCTGACTGCCTGCTCATGCCATGCCTTCCCCACCATTATGAAACTTCTTCTCGAAACTGTAAGCCTGAAATAAACCCTTTCCCTCCATGAGCTGTCTCTGGGTGGGTGTTCCCTCACCCAGTAAAGAGAAGGTAATTGCTAAAGAGGCAAAAAAAAAAAAAAAAAAAAAGAACTAGAAATGGTCCTAGGAGGCTCAGCAGACCATTGCTGGCACTGTGAGACAGAAGAGAGGGCCATGAGTCAAGGAGAGCAGGCAGCCTCTTGAAGCTGGAAAAGGCAAGGAACAGATTCTCCATCAGTACCTCCAGGACGGGACACAGCCATGCCCACACCTTGACCTTACCCCCAAGAGAAAGTCAGGATTCAGCCATGCCCACACCTTGACCTTACCCCCAAGACAAAGTCAGGATTCAGCCCTGTTCACACCTTGACCTTACCCCCAAGACAAAGTCAGGATTCAGCCATGCCTACACCTTGACCTTAGCCCCAAGACAAAGTCAGGATTCAGCCCTGTTCACACCTTGACCTTAGCCCCAAGACAAAGTCAGGATTCAGCCCTGTTCACACCTTGACCTTAGCCCCAAGAGAAAGACAGGATTCAGCCCTATTCACACCTTGACCTTAGCCCCAAGACAAAGTCAGGACTCAGCCCTGTTCATACCTTGACCTTAGCCCCAAGAGAAAGTCAGGATTCAGCCCTGCCCACAGCTTGACTTCAGCCCCAAGCGACTCAGTTTGCACTTCTGACTCCCAGAATAGTTGGATAATATAGCACACCACTCACCCATGGGGAATACTGAAACAGCAGGTAGCACCAAGCCCCGTAGATACACACTGTTTTCCTTTGTGCTCGGAAAACATCTCACCGCAGTGCCGACTCCATCTGTCCCGGCCATGCTTTATGCCAGTGCCTCTTTTACATCACTGTCCTCACACGTTGAGGTCATTATGAAGAAAATGCAAATTACTTAAACACAAGCACAGTGGTTCTGGGACAGGAGAGGCAATATCCATGATGAGTCCCCTGGGTGACCATCAGGTCGGTATTACATGCAGTGTGGACACACCAACCACAGGTGGAGAGGACAGTGGAAGATTTCCTCACACTACTCAGAAGAGCACACACGATCAGGCTTGCAAATGAGAGGTGGAGCAGTTAAAGGTGCTTGCTTATAAAGCCTGCCAACCTGGGTTCAATTCCCCAGCCACCCATGGAAAACCAGACAAGCATTCATTTGCAGTGACAAAAGACCCTGGCATGTGCCTGCACGCGTGCACACACACACACACACACACACACACACACACGCAAATTAATTAATTAATTAATTAAATGTATATTTAAAACTTGCAAATGGCTTAGCCATTAAGGCACTTGCCTATAAAACCAAAGGACCCAGGTTCGATTCCCCAGGACCCACATTAGCCAGATGCACAAAGTGGCGCATGTGTCTGAGTTCGTTTGCAGTGGCTGGAGACTCTGGCGTGCCCATTCTTTCTCTCTCTCTCAAAATAAAATAACATAAAATTTTAAAAATTAAAATAAACTTGCAAATTATTTATTTCTGGAACTTCCCATTTAATGCACTTGGGCCAGAGTTACTCTGGGTATCTGAAACCATGGTTAAAAGGTGTGGAGGGGGGGTGGGAGGTGCTGCTACTGTAAATGAGTGTTGTCATACTCCACCAAGCTGTGGTGATTTGCTACAGTAGCACCAAGAAGCTAATCCATCACTTAACTCATTGCTCCTCTCTGTGCTCTTTGCTTTTTGCCTTGGAGCCTGGGAGGCCAATCTTCTTTGAACCCCCACGTTCCCTGGTGCTCTGGCATCCTTGGAAAAGTGGAGGGTGGCAGAGAGAAGGGCTGGCATCTCCTTCCTTGCTTCCCACCTGCCTGTCCCTGCCCCCAGGATGGCAATAGCATCCTGTGTGGCCTGTCCCTGGTGTTTCCACATACTTGTGGCTTCTTTCTTTCTTTCTTTCTTTCTTTCTTTCTTTCTTTCTCCTTTCCTTCCTTCCTTCCTTCTCATCCTGAGCCTCTGTGAAGGATCCTTCATTCAAAGACATCTCTCAAAGTCCTACCTGAGTGGCCTTCTGTCTCCTGTGGAAACCTATCTGATTCATAGGATGCAATCATTAAAAATAATAAAGAAGTCGGGCATGGTGACGCACGCCTTTAATCCCAGCACTCAGGAGGCAGAGGTAGGAGGATCACCATGAGTTCGAGGCCACCCTGAGAATACATAGTGAGTTCTAGGTCAGCCTGGACTAGAGTGAGACCCTACCTCGAAAAACTAATAATAATAATAATAATAATGATAATAATGAAAGATGCTAACTGACTTCTATAGGATGCTGGAGCATTTCAGGAAGGAGGACACCCAACGTGGCATTTGAAGTGTCGCCACAAAAAGGAAGAGGGGGGTGCGGGAGGGTTGGGGATCCTGCAAGAAGCAAAGAGGTCTGGGCCTGGTGCCAGCTCCAGGGAGTTAAGCGTCTCGACATTCTTCTCATTTAGTAATATGGCCTTGAGCAAGCTGCCTGACCTCGCAGAAGCTTATGTGCACATCCCTGGACTAGGAGTCAATGGGCAGACCTCCCAGGCAGATGCAAAGAGTGAAAGGACCTGCAAGGACCTAGTGACTATTGCACTCCTCCTCTCACCTCAGATGTCCAGGGGACAGAACAGCATGAAGACACACAGGCCTCAGATGTCCCCAGAGGGCAGAAAGCAGCCAGTCTGCCTGGAACCCCTGAAACGGAGCTCTGAAAAGCTGTGCTGGGAGCAAAGAATCAAGACGACACTGGGACCAGTAACACCTCCAGATTCAATTCAACTGGCAGGTGGGTTGCCCGGAAGACCTGAGTGGAAGATGGACATGTCGTCTCAATGACACATACCAGAAAGAGAGACAAAGACTTTGGCAACTTCCTTTGGAGAAATTTCCAACGCCTTTCTGCAAAAGGTTTCAGGAGATAGAGGCAAATAGAATTCTAGAATCAGTGTATGGACTTTGGCCCGGAAAGTCACTTTCTCCTTGAGTATTGTGACATCCGGCTAAATCCCTTCCAGGCTTTGTGTTCTGGAGAGGTTTGTAGCCAGCATAGTGGCCATGTCGGGTGCTCAGAGCAAAGAAGGGTACTGTTGTGGGCTATCAGGTAGAGCACCCCAGAGCTGCGCAGGGTGAGGACCCACAAGCAAGAAAAATGGCTGTGGGGGCTGGAGGGATGGCTTAGCAGTTAAGGCATTTGCCTGCAAAGCCAAAGGACCTCGGTTCGATTCCCCACGACCCACATTAGCTAGATGCACAAGGGAGTGCATGCGTCTGGAGTTCGTTTGCAGTGGCTGGAGGCCCTGGTGCGCCCATTCTCTCTCTCCCTCTCTCTGCCTCTCTCTCTCTCTCTCAAATAAATAAATAAAAATAAAGTTAAAAAAAAAAAAGAAAGATGGGTGTGGTGGTTTGAATGTTAGTGTTCCCACAGCCTCCTGTGATTCAGTTCCCAGCTGGTGGAGCCTTGCTGGAGGAGGTGTGTCATTTGGGGAGGACCTTGAGGTTTATGAGTCCAGTCCACCTGGTATTCAGACCTTGTTCACTCTTAACTGCTCCCTCCCAGCTGATGTGACAAGATGTGATGCCCAACCTCTGCTCTGTCATGCTTTCCCTGCCATGATGTAACTTAACTTGAGGGGCTGGAGAGATGGCTTAGCAGTTAAGGTGCTTGCCTGCAAAACCAAAGGACCCAGGCTCAATTCACCAGAACCCACGTAAGCCAGATGCACAAGGGGGTGCATTTATCTGGAGTTCATTTGCAGTGGCTAAAGGCGCTGGCATGCCCATTCTCTCTCTATCTGTCTCTGTCTCTCTGTCTCTCTCTCTGTCTCTCTCTCTCTGTCTCTCTCTCCCTCTCTCTTCCTCAAATAAAAATAAAATATTTTTAAAAAACTTAACTTGAGCCGGGCATGGTGGCACACACCTTTAATCCCAGCACTAGGGAGGCAGAGATAGGAGGAGCGCCATGAATTCGAGGCCACCTTGAGACTACATAGTTAAGTCCAGGTCAGCCTGGGCTAGAGTGAGACCCTACCTTGGAAAAAAAAAAAAAAAACTTGAGACTAGAAGCTAAAATAAACCCTTCCTCTCATCTGCTGCTTCGGGTCATGTGTTTTGTCTCAGCAATGAGACGGTATCTGCAACAATGGGCGTGGGGACCCCGAGTCGTGGCCCCTGCTGTGCCTGGCCTCCCGTTCTCCCTTACCCTGCGCATGGGGTTGGGATGGTCAGTCCTCCTGGCTTCCCCTGTAGCAAAGAAGGGAGAAGAAGTCTAAGTCATTCCTCCAAGCAGAACACAGCAGAATGTGACGCTTTAGAGTTATAGTGGCATATGCCAAAGGAACTAGATAAAAAGCAGGGTCCTGGGGTCTGAAGAGATGGCTTGGTGCTTAAAGGCACTTTCTTGCAAAGCCTGCCAGCCTAGGCTCAATTCCCAAGTATCCATGTAAGCCAGATGCACAAAGGGGTGCAGGTATCTGGAGTTTGTTTGTAGTAGCAAGAGGCCCTGGCATACCCACCCCTCCTTTTTCTCACCCCCACCCCAAACTTGCAAATAAACAAATAAAAGAAAAAGGAGAAAAAAAAGCCGGGTGTGGTGGCACATGCCTTTAATCCCACCAGCACTCAGAAGGATGAAGTAGGAGGATTTCTGTAAATTCGGGGCCAGCCTGAGTGTAATTCCAGGTCAGCTTGGGCTAGAGCAAGACCCTACCTTGAAAAAAAGAGAAAGAAAGAAAAACATGTCTCTCCTTACTCCAGATATGCAGTCTGCTCACAGAGAGGCCAGGCTTGCTCAGTCCTCTTTTGTTTATTTTGTATAACACTCTTTATAAGTCTTTATAAGACTTTGTGGTCTTATAAAATGTGAATTGTTTTTTAGATAGGGCCTTGCTATATAGCCCAGGCTGGCCTTAAACTCTTGGTCCTTCTGTCTGAAATTCCAGATGTGGGCCACCACGCCTGTCCCTTCATCATTATTTTCTTAAAACAATTAATTCAGAATACATTTCTACATTAGTTAGTACTTTCTGGGTAACAAGAATCAGAAACGCAACTCAGGCTGGCTCAAGAAAACAATGAAGGGCTGGAGGGATTGCTTAATGGTTAAGGCATTTGCCTGCAAAGCCAAAGGACCCGGGTTCAATTCCCCAGGACCCACGTTAGCCAGATACACAAAGGGGTACATGCGTCTGGAGTTCATTTGCAGTGGTTGAAGGTCCTGGTGCACCCATTCATTCTCTTTCTTTCTCTCTCTCTCTCCCTCTTTCTCTGTCAAATAAAGAAAGAAAGAAAGAAAGAAAGAAAGAAAGAAAGAAAGAAAGAAAGAAAGAAAGAAACTACAACAACAATCCTTTCTTTCAAAACCACCAAAAAAAAAAAAAAAGAAAACAATGAAACATGGGGCTTTAAGAAAATATTTTTATTGGGCTGGAAAGATAGTTTAGAGGTTAAGGCGCTTGTCTGCGAAGCATGAGGACCCATGTTTGACTCTCCAGGTCCCACGTAAGCCAGACACACAAGGTGACACAAGCACACAAGGTCGCTCATGCGCACAAGGTGGCACAGGCATCTGGAGTTTGATTACAGTGGCTGGAGGCCTGGCATGCCAATCCTCTTTCTCTCTCTCTCTTACTCCCTCTCTCAAAAAAGGGAGGCAGCCTGTTGGGATTGCCTCAAAAAATATTTTTATTTTTATTTTTTTATTTGAGAGCATGAGAGAGAAGGAGAGAGAGAAAAAAATATGGGCACACCAGGGCCACTCGCCACTGCCAGTATATCACTTTATCAGTACTAGTGAATTGAACCCGGGCAGGCTTTGCGAGCCAGTGCCTTTAATCCCTGAGCCATCTCTCTAGCCTGGGAACCAGAGACTTTGACATCCATTTCTCGATGGTGGATTCTGGCAACTCCAGGTGTACACTCTCAGGCCCAGCAACCCCTGGAGGAAGAAGGGTTGGATTTTCACCGCATGTCATATGTCCGAGATGGCACATAGTGGGTGGCCAAGCCTCAGTGAGGTCCCTGTGACAGTACCCCTTGAGAGCTACTTGGTAAGGAGGGAGGGTTTCTGCCAGGGGCCAGCCGGGAGAGTGGGGGCCAATATACATCCACGGTTTTGCCTCATCTCTACTAGCGCCTTGAGCCTTCTAAGACAAGAATGTATGTGCAAACCAGGATGAATGGAAAACCAGGGACCTGGCTAAAGTGGCTTCATTCCTTGAGAGCCAGGGCAAGAGGAAGTCATTACCGGGTCTTCAGGGGCCTGGACCCACCTGCCACTGTCCCCAGTGTGACAGACATCAGAGGCCTCAAAATCAGCGAGAAGAGCAGGGCGTAGTGGTGCACACCTTTAATCCCAGCACTTGGGAGGCTGAGGCAGGAGGGTTGCTGTGAGTTTGAGACAAGCCTGAGACTAATTCTAGGTCAGCCTGTGCTAGGGCAAGACCCTACCTCAGAAAAAAAAAAAAAATCAGCAAGAAGTCCCAGCTCTTCTCTTTGTAGAGAGAATAAAATAACCCCAGAAGCTCAGCCAGCAAGTTCTAAAGCTTCTTTTTTTGCAGGGGGGTGGGGGGGGAGTGGTAGGGTCTCACTCCAGCCCAGGCTGACCTGGAATTCACTCTGTATTCTCAGGGTGGCCTTGAACTCACAGCGATCCTCCTGCTTCTGTCTTCCGAGTGCTGGGATTAAACGTGTGTGCCACCACGCCCGGCCTGAGGCTTCTTATTAGGAAGGAACTAGATAGAGACCATTACACTACTAACTGGACCTCTAACAAGAAGTCTTGTTAGATTAGTTGAAAGTGAAGTCAGATTGGGTGAAACATAGCAGTAATAGTAAAAAATAGTAATTATTATCACAATAATAATATTTTTATTATTATTAGTTAATTATAATTATTATTAATATTATTATTGGGCTAGGGAGATAGTATAGCAATTAAAGGCACTTGGATTGCAAAGTCTTCCGGCATGGGTTCAATTTCCCTAGTACTCACGGAAAGCCAGATACAGAAAATGGTGCGTGCATCTGGAGTCCATTTACAGTGGCAAGAAGCCCTGGTTCACCTATTCTGTATCCCCCCCCTCCCACTTACAAATAAATTTTTAAAAATTTAAAATTATTATCATCATTTCCTGGCCAAAATGACTTCAGGTATGGTTAGACCCAGGTGCTACACAGTCATCAAGAAGCTGTAAGGGGCCACTTCGGGGCATGCTTTGACATCATTACCAAATTCTCTCCAGCACCTGGCTCGCGTCGCTAGCTTAGCGGTTCCAGCAGGAAGATAGGACTCTTCATTCGTTTTGACTCAAGTCTGGGTTCTCTTCAAAATACTACTGGTAATCAGGGTGATGGCATTCACACCAGCCAGGCCTGGGGTATGCGACCACCCAGGCTCCTCCCCACCTCCCTCAGTGACTCACACCTTCAGAGGCTCAAGGACTGAGCCAGAGGGAGAGGTGGCCCCGCACGTGCCTGCACAGGGAGGAGATGCACGTGAGCAGAGTGGGTGTTTGGAGTACAAAAGGCAGCATGCCAAGTCAAGCTGCAGAGGAAGGCAGGCAGGGGGAGGCAACTGGCTAGCCTTGGGCAGGGAGCAGCTCTGGGGGCAGGATGGGACACCAGAAGTCTTCCTCAGCAGAACAAAGGAAGCCACACAAGTCCCATCCCCGCTCCGCCTACGGCAGGGGACCCTCCAGGCTCAAGCCCAACTCCCCTTCCAACAGGCAGGCCCTCCGTTCTGCAGGGAGCTGCTGGCTGGGTGGCACCCTCCTATGGCTGAGAGAAAAAGATTTCCCTTCTAGAGAGGACTCAGGCCTTTAAGCCCCCCAAAACTAGCTCCCAAGTGTGGGTGTTGCCAAGAGGACCCACACTGAGGCCAGCCTTGCTCTGGGGACAGAGCCACAAGGTGAAGGCACCAGATGGCTCTGAGAACTGCACGTTTGAATCGTGGCCAGGTGGGGCTTGCTCTACCTCTTGTCTTTTCACTCAGGCCCAGCTTATGTTCAGCCGAACCTGTAAAAATGTTTTCGAAGCTGCTCGTGGTGGCGCATGCCTTTAACCCCAGCATTTGGGAGGCAAAGGTAGGAGGGTCACCATGACTTTGAGGCTGCCCTGAAACTACATAGTGAATTTCAGGTCAGCCTGGGCTAGAGTGAGACCCAACCTCAAAAAAACCGAAAAGGAAAAATGTTTTCGGGGCTGGAGAGATTGCTCAGTGGTTAAGGTGCTTGCCTGCAAAGTCTAATGACCTGGATTTGATTTTCAGTACCCATACAAGCCAGATGCAAAAAGTGGCACATGCACCTGGAGTTTGTAGTGGCTAGAGGCCCTGGCATGCCCATTATCTCTCTATCTGCCCCCCCCCCAATCTCTCTCTGCTTGCAAACAAATAACTAAAATTTTTTTTTAATGTTTTTGAGCCAGGTGTGGTGGTGCATGCCTTTAATCCCAGCACTCAGGAGGCAAAGGTAAGAGGATCACCATGAGTTCGAGGCCACCCTGAAACTACTTAGTGAATTTCAAGTTAGCCTTGACTAGAGTGAGACCCTACCTCGAAAAAAAAATGTTTTCAATGGCTAGAGAGATGGCTTGGCTGTTAAGGTGCTTGCCTGCAAAGTGTAAGGACCCATGTTCGACTCTCCAGATCCCATGTAAGCCAGACAGATGCACAAAGGTGAGGCAAGTGCAAGGTCACATGCCCACTAGGTGGCGCAAGCGTCTGGCGTTTGATTGCAGTGGCTGAGGCCCTGGCACACCAATTCTGTCTCTCTCACGCTCGCTCGCTCACTTGCTTTCTCCAAAAATAAAATTAAAAAATGTTTTCAGAGCCAGGCATGGCGGCACACGCCTTTAATCCCAGCACTCGGGAGGCAGAGGTAGGAGGATCGCTGTGAGTTCCAGGCCGCCCTGAGACTCCATAGTGAATTCCAGGTCAGCCTGGGCTAGAGTGACACCCTACCTCGAAAAACAAAAACAAAACCAAAAATGTTTTCAGCTAGGTATGACTTGACAGAAGTGGTTTATGCTGCCCACCAGGAGGGGAGCTGCTTTTAATATTGTCTGACCTTTAGCTGGCTGGGTGACCTTTGCTTAGTCACCAACCTTCTCTGGGCCCCAAGATTCCTCATCTGTCAAATGAGGAAACTGGTCCCCAAGTTCCCATAGGGCCCTAATTATCTTCTGGCTCTGGCCAGTCTTCTCTAGCAAGGGGATCGTGGCACCGAACCTCCCTCCCATTCCTTGTCCCCTAAAGGTCCTAGCTCCAGCCCGTGGATCCTCTGGGGGCCTTGTTGAGGGGCCAGCCTGGGCTGGCCAAGGGCAGAAGTGTGGAAGGCACTGTAGTTACGGTAAGAACGGAGTTTAAGCATCTGGTTTTATAGGGTACGGGCCTCTCTGTCAGCAGAAAGCCGCCGAGCTCCCTGGGTGCGAGTTAATTTCCTCCGTGGCTCGTTTCCTCGCCCGCCGTCATTTTTCCTCAGCTGCTTTATGGCTTTTGGAGTCTCTTAGAGCAACGTGCAGTACCAGTGGCTTTGAGCACAGGAATGGGGGAAGTCCCTGACATCCCCCCACCCTGGGGCCCAAGGGTGGTTGGGTCCTCCCAAGGGCATTGGCTCAGTGAACTTTGCATTGGAGGCCTCAGAGTAGGGCTAGCAACAAGGCCTAGCCAAACTGTCCCCAACAGGCCATGGCCTCTGGCACCTCCTTGACAAGCAAGCAAGGAACAAATGGAAATTAAATGATGATCAGGGCCGGGCGTGGTGGCGCACGTCTTTAATCCCAGCACTCGGGAGGCAGAGGTAGAAGGATCACCATGAGTTCAAGGCCACCCGGAGACTACATAGTGAATTCCGGGTCAGCCTGGACTAGAGTGAGACCCTACCTCAAAAAAACAACCAAAACAAACAAACAACAACAACAACAAAAAACGATGATCAGGTTAGCCATGTTATCTCAAGTGCCTCAGTTAAACATCCCATCCACCAACTTTGCCATGGGCTCAGGGTAGAAAGACATAGGCAGGAAGCACCATCTTCGGTTTTAGGTAGACCTGGTTCGGATCCCAGCCTTGCCAGTACCACACTGCCAAGTCCCCACCTCTACAGAATGGGGATTCCTGCAGCTGCCTGGGATGCAGGCTAGCCTGCGACTTACTCCTCAGAGGTCAGTTCACTCCCAAGCCACATTGTTCCTTAATGACTCTCTCACCTCTTCTGGGTACCATGGAGACATTTGTCCCCAAGTTGGGGAGAAGTGGGATTCCTGGGTGTGCCAGCAGATGACCTCTAAGGACCCGGTGATTCATGAACACCAACAGCACACATGGGGAGCCCCTGGACAACCTTGTACGGTAAGGGTTGCTAGTCTCACAGCAGGAAGAAGGTCCTGAAGGTT
Source organism: Dipus sagitta (assembly GCA_036346955.1). NCBI lineage: Eukaryota > Metazoa > Chordata > Mammalia > Rodentia > Dipodidae > Dipus > Dipus sagitta. Next base: position 40,292,935 of record CM070777.1, on the reverse strand, counting down.
GCTGAGGTGGCCACGCTGACTGGAAGGCAAGCCAGGTGCTATCACTCTTGAGGTGGACATCTTGACAGGCACAGCAAAAAAAAAAAAAAAAAAGACTCCCTTTTGGAGCCTGTTGTCTCTTGCGGAGGTAAGAAAGTGAAATGTCCCACATAGACTCAACTGCTGAGAAAGATTTAATCCCCACTTGGTGGCCCTGTGTGGGAGGATCATGAAATGTTTAAAAAGTGGAGCATTGCTTGAAGGCTGCTTCTGGTCAGGTATTTTGTCCCAGCAATAAGAAAGTAACTGAGGGCTAGAGAGATGCTGAGTGGTTAAGGCGCTTGCTTGAAAAGCCTAAGGACCATGTTAGACTCTCCAGATCCCACTTTTGCCAGACGCACAAAGGTGAGGCAAGCGCAAGGTCACACATGCCCACTATGTGCCGAAAGCATCCAGAGTTCAATGGGGCAATGGCTGAGGCCCTGGTGTGCCAATTCTCTCTCTGTTTCTTTCTAGCTTTCTGTGTGTCTCTTTGTCTCTCTTAAAAAAAAAAAAAAAAAAAAAAAAAGAGCACACCTCTAATCCCAGCACTTGGGAGGCAGATGTAGGAGGAGTGCCCAGAGTTCGAGGCCACCCGGAGACTACATAGTGAATTCCAGGTCAGCTTGGACCAGAGTGAGGCCCTACCTAGAAAAACCAAAAATAAATAAATAAATAAATAGTAACTGACACAGATGGACAGGATGGAGAAAGTGCCACCTGAGCTGATATCACCAGATGGCAATTAGGGAAGATGGAGGGCTAGAAAGATGACTCAGTGGTTAAAGGTGCTTGCATGTAAAGCCTAGCAGGTTCAATTCCCCAGTAGCCAGGTAAAGCCAGATACACAAAGAGGAGCATGCATCTGGAGTTTGTTTGTAGTGGCAGGAGGCTCTCACTCAAACAGGATAAGGCATGTGGAGCCCCAGGGTGGGAGCACCTCCCAGTAGAAGAGAATCGGGCAGGTTCTCCAGCACTGTGCCGGGGTGGGAGCACCTCCCACTGGAAGAGAATCAGGCAGGCTCTCCAGCACTGTGCTGGGGTGGGAGCACCTCCCACTGGAAGAGAATCAGGCAGGCTCTCCAGCACTGTGCTGGGGTGGGAGCACCTCCCACTGGAAGAAAATCAGGCAGGCTCTCCAGCACTGTGCCCGGGGTGGGAGCACCTCACACTAGAAGAGAATCAGGCAGACTCTCCAGCACTGTGCCGGGGTGGGAGCACCTCCCACTAGAAGAGAATCAGGCAGGCTCTCCAGCACTGTGCCCGGGGTGGGAGCACCTCCCACTAGAAGAGAATCAGGCAGGCTCTCCAGCACTGTGCCCGGGGTGGGAGCACCTCCCACTAGAAGAGAATCAGGCAGGCTCTCCAGCACTGTGCCGGGGTGGGAGCACCTCCCACTAGAAGAGAATCAGGGCAGGTTCTCCAGCACTGTGCCCCAGGGTGGGAGCACCTCTCACTAGAAGAGAATCGGGGCAGGCTGTCCAGCACTGTGCCCTAGGGTGGGAGCACCTCACACTAGAAGAGAATCAGGCAGGCTCTCCAGCACTGTGCCCGGGGTGGGAGCACCTCCCACTAGAAGAGAATCAGGCAGGTTCTCCAGCACTGTGCCCGGGATGGGAGCACCTCCCACTAGAAGAGAATCGGGCAGGTTCTCCAGCACTGTGCCCCGGGGTGGGAACACCTCCCACTGGAAGAGAATCAGGCAGGTTCTCCAGCACTGTGCCGGGGTGGGAGCACCTCCCACTGAAAGAGAATCAGGCAGGTTCTCCAGCACTGTGCCGGGGTGGGAGCACCTCCCACTAGAAGAGAATCAGGCAGGCTCTCCAGCACTGTGCCGGGGTGGGAGCACCTCCCACTAGAAGAGAATCGGGCAGGTTCTCCATCACTGTGCCAGGGTGGGAGCACCTCCCAGTAGAAGAGAATCAGGCAGGCTCTCCAGCACTGTGCCGGGGTGGGAGCACCTCCCACTAGAAGAGAATCGGGCAGGTTCTCCAGCACTGTACCCCAGGGTGGGAGCACCTCCCAGTAGAAGAGAATCAGGCAGGCTCTCCAGCACTGTGCCGGGGTGGGAGCACCTCCCAGTAGAAGAGAATCAGGCAGGCTCTCCAGCACTGTGCCGGGGTGGGAGCACCTCCCAGTAGAAGAGAATCAGGGCAGGTGCTCCAGCACTGTGCCGGCGTGGGTTGTTGGGGACCTGGGCTGTCCTCTTGGTTCTGCCAGCAGCAATTTGTTCAACCTTGAGCAAGTTGTCGCCCCTCTCAGCCATCCCCTCTTCGGCCATAGATCCCTTTGAAACTTCATTAAGTTCTTGGCCCACTGCCCAGAAAAGTACACACACAGGACCTCACAAATTTGGCATAAGAGGGAGAGTCAGAAATCAGGAAGACACAATTCTTTCAAAGACCGTGGGACATGGGAATATCCAGCCACTTACCTGCTGCTGGGAAAACATGCCAAAGCTGAGGGAGTCAGTGCCTTTGGGGTTAGAGTTTCTCTGGACAGGGAGAAGTGTTGGCTACTTGGAGTTCAATTAACCACCAAGTCTATTCAAGTCCAAATATGTTTCCAGAAAGCTCATCATATGTGGGACGATCTGCCTTGTCCCTCCATATAGAGTCCTCCTGAGTCTTCCAGGCTCCCCAAAGTGCAGTGTGGGGGAGGACCACAGTGTGTGTGGCAAGGGGAGAAACAACTTTAGGAGGTGCCTGGAATGGAATCACAGGGTAAGAAAGTTAGTCCGGTTCGGTTCCCTCCAACCTCTCCTACTGAGGACAGTCTTGGTTTGGATCTAGCTCTCTTTAAGGCATTGATAATACTTATCAATCCCCCACCACCACAACCACCACCCCTCATTTGGCCAAAAGAGAGCTGGCCTCAGCCTCTGCTTCCGTGCCTAATGCAGGCACCAGGCACTCGCTCAAATTTCATTACATTGTTTTGTTTTTGTGGCATTTGTTTTAACAGTTGTCTTCTATTTATGGCTTGAGATATTGGCTTTCCACTTACGGCAGTGATAAAAAAGTTTCCTTTTTCATTTTGTCTCTTTAAGTTTTTTTTTTTAAGGTGGCGGATAGGAAGAAAAATATTAAATAACACAAGTGAGGATCATAACTGTGAGGTTGGGACGTCAATGACGAGGGTCTGGGAAACATTCTTCGCGAAGACACACCTACTGTGTGTCAGTCAGCGCACTGAGTCAGTCCTGAAATAACAGAACAAGGTGGGCAAAGTCCGTGTCCAGGCACAGCTGACAGCCTAGCAGGGGTGGGAGCTGAGGGAAGAGGGAGCAACATACAGACACACGGTGTGTCAGATGATGGCCAGTGGTTTGAAGGAGCAGGAAGCAGAAAAGACTAACTGCTTATAGCTTAAAGGGGGTGGGATGGGGGTTATCATGTCTTCCCTCCAAGCAAAGACCCCAGCCATGCTGCTGCCCCTCCTGGGGGAGGCTGATTTTTTAAAAATATTTTGTTTCTATTTATTTATTTGAGAGAGAGAGAGATACAGAAATAGGCAGGTAGAGAGAGATAATGGGCCTGCCAGGGTCTCTAACCACTGCAAATGAACTCCAGATGTGTGCGCCCCCTTGTGCATCTGGCTTACGTGGGTCCTGGGGAGTTGAATCTGGGTCCTTTGGCTTTGCAGACCAAGTGCCTTAACTGCTAAGCCATCTCTCCAGCTCATGGGGGAGGCTGATTTTGAAGATTCCCGCTGACAGAGATTACACAGAGTGGGAGGGGGACACCCTGCATCAAGGCATCCGCCTCCTCGCTTCAATACAAGAGCAAGTTGTCAAGACGAGAGTTCTCTAAAGTTCTGTAAAGCAACCTGTGAGGTGTGCCTCCCCGAGCTTGATGGTGCCCCACATTGCCCAGAGAGTGGACTCTTAGAAGATGCCCCACATTGCCAGGAAAGTGGACTTTGACAAGGTGCCCTACATGGCGGGAGAGTGGTCTCTGAGAAGGCACCCCACCCAGCTTGGAAGTCATCACCTTCTGACCATCAAAGTGACACTGGCTACTGTCAACCATGTGTGGTTCCAAGTGTACTTCAGTACTCCAAATTCCTTGAAAACTGGCCATCTATCTATAGTCGGTCTGCAGCCTGGTGGGCGAGGCGTGCCAGGAACCCTGGCTCTCCTGTTTACAAGCTGTGTTTCTTCTATTCTTTTGAACTTTCGTTGACTTTAATCTGAAAAGAGAGTAGCAGGTCATTGCCTTGGCATGTGTAACCCGTCAATAAAAATGTGTGCCGTTCTTCCTTGTGCCTACCTTAACTGCCTCTCTGGGAACACCTCATATCCCTTCACCAGCGAGAGGTAGGAGGAAATGAGCAAGAAGCTTGGGAGCCCATTTGTTTCATTTATTCAAAAAGTACATAGCACTCTGCTCTACCCTCGTCGGGGTTCCAGTCACTGGGTCGCAGCAGCCCACACAGCTGCTGTTCCGTGCACGTGAATGTGTCAGCAGAGAAGTTGTGAGGCTTGTGCTAGGGACGAGGGCTTCCGAGTAGGCTCAGGAGCTGAGTGAGGTGACACGTGCCTTTAGTTCCAACACTTGGGATTTCTCTGTACAGAAGAGGTGACATCGGGCTGAGAAAGGATGAACTTCACTACGGTTGGGGCCGGGGAAGAACACTCCAGGAAGGGGCAGACAAAAGCGCAGAGGGTTCTGAGAGAGGAAGGACGGCAACTCTAAGGGCCAGTGTTAGTTGAGTGTGGGGACAATAGGCTCCTGAAGACTCAAGGTGGGGAGCCCTGGGGTGACTCTGTGAACTGGGCCACATGAGACAACAAGCAGCTCCCACCTGTGCCCTGGAAAAAGCTGTTCTGGGTCCCTGCTGCCTGCACTGGCCCCCGGGGGCACCCACTGCTGGCTGGATCTCTCTCCCTGAATCCAGTTCCCCTCCGGGTTGAGAGAAGTCTTTTCTGTCTTGGATGAAGGGAGAAGGGCGAGGGGGAGGGGAGAGCAAGTGTGTTTGCTGGCACCAGAATCCTAACAGAAGTCAATGCTGGAAAGGTTCCCAAGTATTTGGAAATTAAAATAATAAAAGAAACTTGGCATATGGAGTTTGTAAAGAGGCGTCCATCTTCAAGGAGGGACACAGCTTAGTCAGAATGCACAGGAGAGCAAAGCCTGAGGACAGGGGCAGGCATGTTGCTGCTCTGGGCTAGGCTAGTCTAAGAGGCATAAGGAATTTGGGAATTCACTTTGGATCATAGTTATTCAAAAAAAAAAAGAAGAAGAATGAAGATTCTTTATGCCCCCTTCCTAACTTCATGGGAGCCCCCAGTCCTCCCCAGCCCAGAATATATATATACACACCTAGCTCAAACCTGAACCTGTCTTTAATTCTCCCATTGCCCCATGAGCCAACTCCAGGTCAGGTCCTCAAAGACTTACCCAGCCTCCAGCACACCCCCAACCCTACAGGATTTCTATAATTTGCTTCCCCACCTCCAGTGCACTCCAGCATACCCCCTCTTGCTTGGTCAGCAATAGCCGCCCTGCCTGGTCTCCTGATGCCCCCTCTACCTACCCTACCTGGTTCCATGGCCGCTAGATGTATCTCTGACTTGAATAAAAGCAACTCCTCTCTTCCCTATGGCCTTCAGGCTCTGCATGATCCAGGCTCTGCCTGTGTCCCATCTCACTGCTCTTCCTTCTGTCCATCAAACCGACCAAGATCACCTCTGGCTTGGGACCCTTGCACACTGCTCCTGGTGCCTGGAGTACTTTCCACCAGCCCTTTCTATGGAGGGCTCTTCATTCAAGTCTCATCACAAAGACAGACCCCTCAGGAAAGCCCTCCATGGACACTCCAACCAGAAGGCCACCTCTCCAATTACTTGTTTAAAAATATTTTGCCAGGCCGGGAGTGGTGGCACACGCCTTTAATCCCAGAACCCGGGAGGCAGAAGTACGAGAATCGCCATGAGTTCGAGGCCACCCTGAGACGACATAGTGAATTCCAGGTCAGCCTGAGCTAGAGTGAGACCCTACCTCAAAAAGCACATATAACATGTGAAGGCTACTCACCATCATCACTGTTTCGGTTGGAATGTGCTTTTCACTGTAGCTTTAGGAGCTGTTCTGTGGCAGTAGCTAAGAAAATGGGAATTTGTTTTCAGAGATGGGAAACTTTCTAGAGAGCCTCCTATTGAAATTTCCTAAGACAGCCAAACAATCCTACCACTCAGGCTAAGTGTGATGGGATGAATAGATATATATGTGTGTCAAAGACAAAAAAATCCTAACACAGCCAGATAACTGGGTTCAAAATATTTAGAATGTCAGAGTTTTAAAAGAACCTCATTCTTTTTCATCAAAAATAAAAGTAATAAAGGATAACAGGTAAAACCTCTTCCAATAAAGTAAATTGGCAAATATTTTAATATGTGAATTGTAAATATTTAAATATTAATAAATAGTCTTTTAAAGCTTAAAAAAAAAGCATATATATGTGTTTACTTACTTGCAAGCAGAGAGAGACAGAAGACCAATAGACAGACAGAGAGAATGGGCACATCAGGGCCTCCAGCCACTGCAAACCTTCTCCAGACGCATGCACCACTTTGTGCAGCTTGGCTTTTCATGGGTACTGGGGAATCGAACTTGGGTCCTTAAACTTTACAGGCAAGTGCCTTAACTGTTGAGCCATCTCTCCAGGTCCTCAAATTACTTTTGGTTTATTTTTCAAGGCAGGGTCTCACTGTAGCCCAGGCTGATCTGTAGCCCCAGGGTGGCCTTGAACTCCTGCTGATTTTCCAGTCTCAGCCTCCTGAGTGCTAGGATTACAGCGTGTACCAGCACACCCAGCTTCCGATGACTTTTGTCAGCACTTTGTTAATTGTGTGTATACTTGTCACTGTGAAATGATTTTGTACATCTGTTTGACCTGTCCACCTGCCAAATGCAAGGAGACCAGACCTACCTGCCCACTTTCCCACCATCCCCTCCACATCTTGAACACTGCTTGACTTAGTGACACCTGCCCAGTGGGTGCTGAGGGAATGTCAGAGCCTCGCAGTTTATCTAGGCGGCAGCTGTGGTGTTGAACCACGCACAGTCCCGTGGATGCCGAGCAGCAGATAACCCCGCACTCACGGTCAGAACTCAGAGGGCGACTGATCCGCAGCCTGGTGATCGTGATCCAGGCCGAGTCACCTGGCACCTCGGCAGAGGTTGGGGCCACCCCACCCTGACAAAGCTGTGACTCCTGGGTTGAAAACCCATCTGGAAGTCCCAGGGGCCTCTCTCCACCTCAGGTGCTCAGGCAGGCGGCCCAGCTGGCACAAGCTAGTTAAAAGGTGTGGGCAACAGGGAGAAAGGGTACCCCATAGGCAACTCCGGGGGAGGGCACCTAGCCAGCCTACAGTCTCTGCAGGCTGTTGAGTGTGTTGGCATGGAGGTACATTGGTGCTGCACATCCGCCTGGGGGAGGGGCTTGAGGATGGTCCTTCTCACAGCCACGCCCCCCCCAATCCTACCACCTCCCCTTGTCGGGCGGCCCCCCCTCCTGCTCTGTTGCACGCTGGTCTCTGCAAGATGGATTTTCCTGGCTGTGCCAGTCTTGCTGCCACCTGTTCGCACTGTGCTGGAGCCAGCGAAGTGGCTCTGCTTCAAACCCAGAGCAGCTGGGAGAGTGGTTGCCAAGCCTCGTTGTCCGCCCCGCTCCCCTCCTTTGTTGAGCTCTGGCTCCAAGTCATTCTGTCACCTGCTGGCAGCTGGGCAGCTCTTTCTGGGCCCAGCACACCTCCTGCAGACTCTCTCAGCCCTGCCTGTCCAGACTCCAGGCTACAAGTGCGACAGAACCAAGGGTTCTCTTGACCTTCTCCACCCTGTCCCCTCCCCTTAGCTCAGACTCCTTCAGTTTCTTTCCTTTCTTCGACTTTTTTGTGGGGCTCTCCCACTTACTGTTCCCCGGAGACTTTCCTGGGAACTCAGACAGAGGAGGTGACCAGCTTCACTTGCTGAACCATAACAGAGTCTGATGGCCCAGGGGGTCCCAAGGAGTGCAACTGTGAACCCCCAGGAGGGGGCACTCTAGACTCAATTGCCATGCAGAAGATAAATTCCTAACACTACTACTACACACACACATGCATAGACACATATGTGGATGCATAAATATGAACACATATCATACACATGTACATGTATGGACTCACATGTGTATGCATGCATGTATATACTCATACACATGGGCATACCCACACACGTGCATACCCATGGACACACACATGCACATGGGTACAGGCACACACAAACACACACATGCATACAGACAGAGACACACATGTAGGCACACACAGGTTCTGTGACCTTGACAAAGCCCCCTGTGGACCTTGGATTCCTCGGCTGCCCATAGCTAAGTGTGCACCTACCCACCCCACAATGTCACCGTGAAGAACAAACCGAGGGCCAGCGACTAAGCTCCTTTGGGAACAGGCAGGGATATAATTAGACACGTGCGTGGGCTAGAGAAATACAAACTGTGAAGTGCTGTGAGGCCCGGGATCTGCTTTTGTGGGGTTCACGCGTGTGCGTGCCTAGCCTCAGGAGAAGGATGCAGGCCGAGTCTGTCTCTAAAGCGCTGGCTCCAGCTGAGAAGCATCTGATGGCTGAGAGACAGACACATGAGAAGATAGAGCAAGACACAGGAAGACAGACAAATAAACACAGATAAAATAGCCGGTGAGGGCCGATGGCTCTCGTGATGGGAACAGACAGGCGAGCGGCAGCCAGGTTCCTATAGCCTGGGGCTTGTCTCTCTTCCAGCAGGTTCTTTTCAGGGACGCAGCCACACTCTCCCCTCCCTTCCTGCCTCCCTCAGATGTGGACTTGCTTGTGTGTGGGCCCGTAAGCACGAGAAGTATACATGTACCCGTGGGATGGGGTGGGTGGGTGGGGTAAGGCAGGGGGTGGGCCCTCCCCGTTCTGAATCCTGGTGAGAAGGGAAAAAAGGGTTCTTGCACTGGGGGAGGGGCTGGAGGACATGTGCCTTTGTGGATGATAATAGTGAGCTGCTTGCAGGTCATCTCCAAGAGGTTGCTAATCCCTGGGGAGGACGAGGCAAGGAGAAGCTACCAAGTGTGAGGGAAAAAACCCTAGGTGCCCAGACCTGCTCCCAGATATCTGCAGATGAGCAGCAAGTTTAGGGGGTGTAGGGTGGACTGAGGGTACTTGTTATGCATTCACCCATAGCCACCAGACTGCTCTTTCTTTCTTTTTAATATTTACTTAAGAGAGAGAAGGAAAGCTACAGAGAGAGAGGCAGATAGAGAGAACGAACAGGCTCACCAGGGCCTCTAGCCACTGCAAATGAACTCCGGACACGTGCACCACTTTGTGCATCTGGCTTATGTGGGTACTGGGGAACCGAACCTGGGTCCTTAGGCTTCACAGGCAAGCGCCTTAACTGCTTAACCATCTCTCCAGCCCCAGGCTGCTCTTTCTACCACGAGCATCAGATCCGTCTTTACCCAATCTGCCTTCCCTGCCAAGGTTTCCCATTGCAACTATAATAAAGTGCAAATATGACCCATTTCTCACAAGAGCCCACATGATTTAGCCCCGCCTACCTCTCCAACCTCAAGATCTATTTCTCCCTCCCAGCCTTCCCTCCATACCAACCTGTTGTTCCTATCAAAGAGGTGCCACCTCGGGGCCTTTGTACCTGCTTTGCTCTCTGTCTGCTACACTCAGCTGCCAGAAGGTAGCTGCCATCACTCACTGTCAACCACAGTCCCTGTCTCGCCCCTACTTGGCCCATTGCATATTCTTCACCACTTGCTTGATGGTTTATTATTTATCTTTAGCCCTTTTGCCCACATCCCCACAGAAACACTCGGCTCCAAGAAGACAAAATCTATACCTGGGACGAGGCTTGGTATAGAGGACACTAAATACAGGGTGAGCGTCTGCTCCTATCTGAAAGGATTAGAACACACAAGTCTTTCAGATTTTAGACTTCCTGAGATTTGGGGATATTGGTGCATATCTAATGGACTATCTCGGGGATGGGAAGGAACTAAGTCTAAATATGAAATTCACTTACATACCCACCTGATATACAGAAGGTGGTCTTATACTACACTTGAACTAATTTTGTGCATGAAACAAAGTTTTACGATGTGGAATTTTCCACTTCTGATGTCATGGTGCTGTGGACAAGTTTTCTTTCTTTTTTTTTTTTTTTTTAATCTGGGGACTTGGGAGATGATTCAACTGTTAAAGGCACTTGCTTGCAAAACCTGCTGACCCAGGTTCAATTCCTCAGCAACCAGACAAAGCCAGACACAAAGTGGCACATGTGTTTGCAGTGGCAAGAGACCCTAGCGTGAACGTGTGTATATAGACACATGTGAAAATAATTGTTTTAAGTTTTTACTTTGGAACATTTCAGACTACAGATTTTTAGATTTAGGACGTTCAACCTGGACTCGAATGAATGAAGAGATGAACGAACATATGGGTGGGTGGCTGCATGGGTGAGTGGGCGGATGACTGGGCGAGCATATGGGTGGGTGAGTGGGAGGGTGGGTGGCCAGGGCTCTGATGGAGATGTGGCCTGCCCAAGAACACACAGCTGGCGCCAGCAGCAGGGTGGGCTGAGCCAGAGCTCTGCCTCATCCTGTCTTCATTCTCTAACCTGTTTCTTGCCTTTTATTTAAAGTAAATACATGTCCTGTTATTTCTTTCAGACCATAAACTGGACTTGAGATCTGATAACTGATAGCTGATCCGGACTATCCACTTGCCACACTGGGGCCCCAGGGCCACCCACTCTGATTGCTGACTTTACTTGACTTCTGAGCCCATCAACTTGATTATTAGGAGTTTGATGAACCCCTGTCCCCTGCATAGGTGCACTTCCTCCCTTGCACCCACTCATTGGCTAAGCTGGCAAGAGCTGGGTGGGCTCAGCCACCCCTCTTGCCTGGCAAGCGGGGCAGGTGAGCAGAGCATCATTTTGCTCTCACAATAACCCTCAGGAAATGGGGAGGGACAGCCTGGGGCTTTGAAGACCCTAAATCAAAGGTGAGCCTTATCATGGAGGGCTGGGAGGTTAGCGGACCAGGCTTCTGTGAGCTGTGATGCTGTCTGGATGATGAAGCTGAAGGAGGTGAGGGACACTGCTGGGACCTTGCCTAACTCCAGTCACGGAGCATATTAAGGCAGGAGACGAGGAGCCCCGGTAGAGAATGGAAACAGGAGGATGCTTTGCAATAGATAGGCCCCAGGCCATCTCTAGCAGGGGCTCCATAGGACAGAGGAAGTTCCTGCTCTCATCCAGAAAGTTCCATCTGATTGGAAAACATACAAACTGTTCATGTCATTGTTAAGTGATGGGGGGGAAAATCACCCTGCAGAAAGAAGGCAATAGTAGGATACCTTAGTGTGAACAAATCACGATCAAGGAAAACTACACACATATGTACATACATGCATACATGGGAGGAAGGCCACACACCAGACTTCCACCAGAGGCTCCTCCCTGTAAAACTCTGAGGATGGGCAAAGTTCCACCTTCTCCTGGTATCATAAAGTAAGGTTACCTATGTCATGTCATATACATAAAATTAAAGATTTTTTTTTGTTGTTGTTTATTTGTTTTTCGAGATAGGGTTTCACTCTAACCCAGGCTGACCTGGAATTCACCATGTAGTCTCAGGGTGGTCTTGAACTCACTGCGATCCTCCTACCTCTGCTTCCCAAGTGCTGGGATTAAAGGCGTGCACCACTACACCCAACTTAAAGATTAATTTTTGTTTGTATGGTTGGTTGGTTTTGTTTTTCAAGGTAGGGTCTCACTCTAGTCCAAGCTGACCTGGAATTCACTAGGTAGCCTCAGAGTAGCCTCAAACTCATGGCGATCTTACTACCTCTGCCTCCCGAGTGCTGGGATTAAAGGCGTGCGCCACCACGCCCGGCTAAAGATTAATTTTTAAAGATACCTACCAAAGATGTAATTCAGAATATGAGAGTCAGATCTAGCTGACGTAGCCATTAAAGAAAGTGGCAGGAATAAGGAAAGGTTCCAGGCTGACACGGGAGGTTCCTGCCCCACACCTGAGCAGACAGAACCTGCTGGGCCTCTTCACCTTGCTGAATCCCCTGGCATTCGGCTCCTCTAGCTGCCTCCCCAGGACTGACCCTCCAGCTCAGGCATTGGTTCTAGGACTCAGGGGTAAGGAAGGAAGGAGCCAGGCACAGAGAGCATATTGCTTGGCTGGTCCCATCATGCCAGGACAGCAAGCCTTCCGCCTCTGCCCAGCACAGTGACAAGCACATGCATGCTCATGCAAGGGGGTTATTTTATTAACCAGATCGATTAAGCATCTCTCTTTCTAATTACTAGTTTAATTAACCTTGGCACACAGAATGCACCAGCCCCCCAGGGACTGAGTCAGACTGCTGTACAGGGTGAGCATTGCCTGTTTGCTCCGTGCCGCTGGCTTCAGCCAGCCTGCAAGAGGCCTGGGGTCTGGAGCACCAGAAAGGGGCAAAGGGAATGTGGGCAGGGGGTTGTGGGGGGGACCTCCCCAGGAGGTCTTCCCGTGGTTGTTAGGTTCCAGCACAGCCCTTTCGGCAACAGCTACTCTACCTGGTCTCCCCCACATCTGCTCTGTGCAAAGCCTGGGAAGTCATAGGTTCGGCTGCGTGAGTTTGATGGGCAGGAGTGTGTGTGTGTGTGTGTGTGTGTGTGTGTGTGTGGCGGGGGCGGGGGGAGGGCCGTCTCAGCTCTCTCATCTGTGAAATGAACTGGAGCTCCTTGGGTCATGGGCAAGTTATAAGGTTTCATTGAAAGGACAGAAGTCAAGATGGTTCGCAAACTATCTTCATTTGCTCATTCGCTCGTTTGGCACACATTTCCATAGGCACGTTGTGCCGAAATAAGCAAAGCCACGATGAGGGCCAGGTTCTCTGAGAATCCAGTCATTGCTCGTGTGGGTGCGCATAGACTTCGCCCTGACTCTGCCCTTGACACCAGGCGCCAGCCCAGCACGCCCCTCCCAGACGTCACATCTACATGACTGCCCGGAATGCACCTTGCCTCTTCACAGACACTGCTAACACACACCCATCTCAGAAAGCATTCCCACCCACATACGTGCACAGTGGCCAGGTGTGAAGACAACTGCACGGTCTTCTGTTCTCAAGAAGCAAAAGGCCAAGGGTGTCACTAAAGGATGGAGTAAGAAGTGGCCAGGAGCCCCTGGTAACAGAGTTGCACATATTTGTTTAAAAGCTTATTAAAATCCTAACCTAGTCTCCTTTTCACTATTGCAGTGTTATTGGAGTCTCCTGATGCCTGTGTGGGCGAGTGAAGGAGAGCGTGTGTATTTGCATATGTGTGAAGGATAAGATTGCGCATGCCTGCCTGGGTGCCTGTGTGTTTGCGTGTGTGTAGGATGTGCTGGCATGTGCACGTGTGTTGATGTCCAGATGTGCTTATCTGTGCATTTGTGTGTGCATGTGTTTGTATGCGTGTGTCTGGGTATGAGTTGTATGTCACGTGTGTGCATGTCTACATGTGCTTGGATGTGGGGGTATGCGCGTATCTTGGGTGTGGATTCATATGTGGATTAGTATGTGCATGTGTTTGTGCATGTGCGCATGTCCGGGTTTGAGTGTGTCTAGCTGTGTGTGAATGTCCCTATGTATGGGCTATCTCTGTATGTGTGCCTCGTTGTGTGTTCCTGGGTGTGGGCTGTGTGTGTGTGTATGTGTGAGTGTGTGTGTGTGTGTGTGTGAGAGAGAGAGTGATCAGACATAAGTGTATGTGTTGTGTCTTATACATATTTGCATCTGAGCAGTGTTTTTCAACCTAGTTTTCACTATCACCCCCAAAAGGAACCTTTGTAAATATTTCCCCTAATAGTCCTTGAAATTTTAATATCATAGACACACCATATATCTGTCTGGTACAGCTTATATATGTGTGCTTTCTAGAGAGAAAGGGCCTTTTCCCACCCTTGAAGAACTGACTTCTATCCACTGAGTGCTGTATCACCCTGCTGGGAGTTCACACTATGGGGTAAGCTTTTCTTGACTTCCTCTTCCCTCCAAGCTTACATGCATGCAGGGTCCCAAGGAAATCCTGTAAAACACAGATTTAGGGCCCCTCCCCAAAAAGATCCTGTCAGTAGACCTGGAGAGAGATCAGAAATCAAGTTTTAGCAAGTTCTGGGAGATCCAAGCAAGACTGCTGGAGGGAGTGATTTTTTAGGGTCCCCACGAAGGGAACATCTAGTCTTAGGGGAGAGGGTCTGTCTGGAGCCTTATCCTAGAGAGTCTGGAATGTCAACCACAAGGGCTGGGCGCCGGCTCTTAGGACACACACTGCTCTGGTGAGGGCAGGGGCCAAACTGCTCAAAATAGGCTGCTGACTAGAGAGAGCTCTTCCCATCTGCCCAACCCTTAAGAGTACAATGAGGGGTGTTCCCAAACACCAAGACACATTGCAGGCATCTGCAAATAACCAGGGTCAGTAGCCGGGTGTCTGAGGTCTGGTTCCCATCTATTTGATAAAGCCAGAGAGGCCTTTCCTGATGATCCAAGCCTCACTTCTGTGCGCCTGGATGTTTGCGTGTGTGTAGGAGGTGCCGATCTCTCCCTAGCCCCAGGGATGTGCCAGGCACCAGGACTGGTAGCAGAAATTCCCCCTGCTCTGCTTCGGAGTCCAGCCCTCAAATTGGAGAGGGGAGATCAGCCCCAACTGGAAGCCCAGCAGGAAGTTGTCAAGGACCTGGTAACAAAATCAATCCAAACCGAGAAGCCATCCCTGGCCCTGCCCCCTTTGGATGTCCAAGAAAAGCAGAGCCATTGGAGGACTGGAGCAATGCCAAGCCTCAGCTTTGAGTATCCGAGAGATCAGAACACAGGGAACCAACTGATGTGGTGTGGGCAGTGCTCCAGTGTGAGGCTACTGGGGGTAGAGAAGAGTCTGGAATGGGAGGGCAGAGATAAGGAAGAACAGGTAGGCTGGGCTGGGTGCAGAGGTGTCTCCATGAGAGTATGACAGCATGCCAGAGAAGCATGGTGAGAGTGTGAATGAAAGATGGAGGTGGAAAAGAGCAGGAAGGAGGGATGCTCCCGTCTGCGAGGCAGTGAGAAAGGGCATCCTTCTCCTTCTCAGGCTTTTAAGGCATCAGAGCACCTTGCTAATTGTTCATCTCCCAGAGATGCTAATGAAATTATCTCTATAAAATGCTCATCAGGTTATCTGCAGAGGGCATGGTGCCAGGCTTCTGCTTGGTCCAATCCCCCCCCCCCACACACACACTTCCTGTCAATTTTCCACCCCCTCCTTTTTGCATATGCCCTCAGCATGGAGCTGCTCACCTCTAAATCTGAAAGTGTCCAGTGGGGAAACTAGGAATGAGGGCCCTGTAACTAGGGAAACCTCAGAGACCGAAATGTCACGGAGCCTGTGGAGGTTGTTTCTACGTGCGTGTGTGTGTGTGTGTGCATGTGTGTGAGCACGTGTGTGTGTGACAGCACACACATTGTGGAAGCATGTGCCTCTAATAAAACCATTTGTTAGACTGAAGACTTCATTCACTCAGCAAACATTTCTGGAGCAGCTTTGAGGTTTAAATCTTTGTCTTAACCCTTCCCAGCTGAGCGATATTAAGCAAGTTAAAGCTGTTCTTTGTGCTTTGGTTTCTACATCTACACAACGGGGATGGTATATACAACGGGCAAGGGATTGTAAGAATTGAAAGGAGAGACCAGGCAAGGGGTTAAGAGTCACGCCCTGGGCCACAGAGAGTTCTCAAGCACGCTAGACGCTGTCCTTGGTTCTGAAATCTCCAAGGTCGGGATTTCCGTGGTCTCGCCGGGAAGTCTCTTCCAGGGCCTTGTTCTAAGCAGTAGCATGGGGCAACATGGAAGATGGATGCCTGGATAGCCTGTGCAGGGAATGCGAGGAAAGACATAAGAGTGTTTGCATGGACACGTCACAAGGTGCATGTGTATCTGTCTGTATTATGTTGACTTGCTCAGAATGGCAAGATGTGAGATGAGTGTGAGAAGTACATTTGTGTCTAGTGTAAAACTGAGTGCTGGTGTGTGTGTGTGTGTGTGTGTTTGTATACCAGATACTTCTGTGTATCCTTTGAATGGGTTGTTTTCAGTTCTCATTTCCCTCTTAACCTCCAGCACTCTTCTATTCTCTTATGACCTGGCTTTCACCCCACTCTCAAAACTAAAAGGATGGGCTGGGAGAGATGGTGCAGTGGTTAAAGGTGCTTGTCTACAAAGCCTGATGACCTGGGTTCAATTCCCCAGGACCCACATGAAGCCAGATGCACAAAGTGGCACATGTGTCTGGAGTTCTATTAGCAGTGGCAGGAGGCCCTGGTGTGCCCATTCTTTCTCTATCTCTCTCTCCCCTTGCAAGTAGATAATAAATAAAATATTTATTATGTTTTTATATTTTATTTATTTATTTGAGATAAGGAAAGAGGGAGAGAGAGAGAGAGAGAGAGAGAGAGAATGGGCGCGCCAGGGCTTCCAACCACTGCAAACAAACTCCAGATGCATGTGCCACCTTGTGCATCTGGCTTCCATGGGTACTGGTGAATCTAACTGTGGCAAGTGCCTTAACTGCTAAGCCATCTCTCCAGCCCAAAATATTTTTAAAAATAAAAAAACTAGAAGAACTTTTGTGTGTCTTCCACAGGATACAATGGGGCCTTATAAGCAGCAGACAGTGATAAACAGTTGCTTTTTTTAAGACAAGGTTTCATTATGTATCCCAGGCTGGCTCCAAGCTCACTATGTTGCCCAGGCTGGCCTCAAACTAGTGAGGACCCTCCAGACTCAGCACCTTGAGTGATAGGATTACAGGCATGAGGCACCATGCCCAGCTCCGAATATGTTTTTAATACTTTTTAATTTTATTTGCAAGCTGAGAGAGAGGGTGAGAGAATGAGGGCTGGAGAGAAGCCTAAGGACGCAGGTTCAGTTCCCCAGTACCCACATAAGCCACATGCACAGGGTGGTGTATACATGCATCTAGAGCTCGTTTGCAGTGGCTGGAGGCCCTAGCATGCCCATTCTCTCTCTCTATCTGCATCTCTCTCTCTTCTCTCTCGCCCTCTCTCTCTCTCTCTTAAGTAAATAAATAAAGTTTTAAAAGAGAGAGATTGAGAGAGGGAGTAATGGGCACACTAGGACCTCTTGCCTTTTATTGCAAACAAACTCCAGATGCATGTGCGACTTTATGCACATGCTTTATGTGAGTGCTGAGAAAGTCAAACCCAGGCCATCAGGCTCTGCAAGCAAGTGACTTTAACTGCTGAGCTGTCTCCTGAGCCCTTAGAACATATTTTTATAAAGGGCAAATAAATATTTTTGATCAGGGTCTTATGTGCCCCAGACTCTTAAACTTACTGTGTAGCTGAGAATGATCTTGAATTTCTGATCCTTCTGCCTCTAATTCCAGCATGCTGTGATTACAGAGGTGTGTGCCATCATGCCCAGTTTATGCAGTTCTGGGAATCAAACCCACTCTACCAGCTGAGCTACAGCCTTCACTCCTAGCATAACTCTGTGTTATTCTTCCAAAAGCAAATGATCTTACACAACAAAAAAGGGAACAGAGCCGGGCGCAGTGGTGCACGCCTTTAATCACAGCACTCGGGAGGCAGAGTTAGGAGGATCGCCATGAGTTTGAGGCCACCCTGAGACCATAGGTCAGCCTGGACTAGAGTAAAACTCTACCTCAAGAAAACCAAAAACAGGGGAAGAAGGGGGGGACAGAAAGATCCAGAGATACACTTAGTGGCTTCAGAAGCAGCTGGAGTCAAGGTTGGGTGTCTCTCTTGTCTCAGGCTTGGCTTCCCTGCCCACACTGCAGGTTCAGGCATGGGGTGAATGCTCCAAGACCAGATCATTTCCCTCCTGTTTCAAGTTAAGCAAGAAAATATCATCCTTTCACTCTCTTTATATGTCATATACATATATATATTTGCAGAGAGAGAATGAGAATTGGTGCACCAGGGCCTCCATCCACTGCATACAAACTCCAAATGCATGCTCCATTTTGTACATCTGGCTTTATGTGGGCACTGGGGAACCAAGTCCAGGTCTTTAAGCTTTGCAGCCAAGTACCTTAACCGCTGAGCAATCTTTCCAGCCCTTCATTTTCTCTTTAATTGCAACAGAAGTTCTAGAAATGAACCTCAGTGGACTGTGTTGTGTTATACACCCATCTCTGAGTCACTGTGGTCAGGGAAGCACACATGCTGACTGGCCAGGCTGAAGTATGCACCATCTTTTGGAAGTGGGGTGAGTAGACCACAGGAAGCTTATGTGCTGAAGGAAGAAGGGGTACTCCTTCAAATGATGCAAGAAATGCTCCCAGAAGACAGAAGCTAGACCCTGAGCCTTGGGTAAATCTGAGAGCTTGACCTGAGGCCGTCAACATGGGATCTCCAAGAAGTCCTTCCTATTGACTGGGTTATTGGTCTGGTGGGTCAGGGCCAAGCTGGAGGTTCATGTTCAAGGCTCTATACGCTCTTTAGTTACTTTTGTGGGTACAACAGTGGAATATGAGTTGAGTGATGCTGAAGTTAGAGGCAAGGCTTCGGGACTGGGTGAAAGAAATTTAATATTTCCCCTGATGTGTAAGCTGCAAGGTAGTTTTGGTTTTTTTTTTTCTTTTTTTTTTTTTTTTTTTTTTGAGACAGGCCTCACATAGCATCTCATCTCTTTACAAGGTAGTCTGTTTTTAAATATATATTTTATTTTTATTCATTTATTTTACAGAGAGAAAGAGGGGGAGACACAGAGAGAGAGAGAGAGAGAGAGAGAGAGAGAGAGAATGGGCGCGCTAGGGCTTCCAGCCACTGCAAACAAACTCCAGACGCATGCGCCCCCTTTGTGCATCTAGCTAATGTGGGTCCTGGGGAATTGAACCCGGGTCCTTTGGCTTTGTAGGCAAACGCCTTAACCGCTAAGCCATCCCTCCAGCCCTACAAGGTAGTCTTGAGTGGAGAGCTGCTCAGCTCTGTCCTTCCTCCTGCGTTCAGCAGTCTCCTCAGTGAAGACTTGGTTGAAAGTCTACATAACTTCCCAATCTCATCTGGGAAGCAGAAGAAAATAGCACAGGACTCTGCCTAGCAGCACCCACACCCCCAGAGAGTTCCATCTGGGAAAGGAGGATCAGAGGCAATAGTATGGAACAGAAATGGGATGAAGTTAAGCCTCGCATCTAACTACAAGAAACCAGCCACCCAAGGGCAGATGACAGAGGCACAGTTATTGGCAACACTTATGGCAAAGGCCAAGGGCACTGGTGCCCAACATGTCATGGGTCTGACTGTCAGACCACTGCCTGAAACAGCTGGCAGAGGGCTGTGGCAGGAGTGGGGGACTTAGTAATAGCAGATATCTAAACACTCCCAGACACAATGAATCAGAAGCAGGGTGGGGTAGCACCTAGAGATTTGTACTTCGTTCAGAATCATAGGTACTTCAGTGCATCACCACAGAAAGGATGGCCTTGCCACAGGTTCTGAGTTCCCCGTCCAGTATTAGGCATTGGAAATAGCAGATATCTAAACACTCCCAGACACAATGAATCAGAAGCAGGGTGGGGTAGCACCTAGAGATTTGTACTTCGTTCAGCATCATAGGTACTTCAGTGCATCACCACAGAAAGGATGGCCTTGCCACAGGTTCTGAGTTCCCCGTCCAGTATTAGGCATTGGAAATGCGATGTTCCTGGCCAACAGCTGATAGGGAACCTGCTGTGCATCAGGCCACGTGGGCAGGAGATATGTTGGCCCCCCTGCAGGAGATGTCTTCAGAGGAGTGGCCTTGCAGTGGGATGGGGTAGGGGCAGGCATCCAGGTGATGAGGCCAGGAACCTACAGAACCTGCTGCCTGACCAGCAAGCGAGGAAGAAAGAAAACGTTTGGTCTGGAGAAGAAAGAATTCAAGTTAGGTTCAGACTTCATCTTCTGAAAGGCAGTCATGGTGTGGCCCCAGACAGTGAAAGCAATGATGGACAGATGTTTGCTCCCTAGAGAGGTTGTGGGTGAAATCTGTGTCCCATCCCGGGACTATGGCAAAAGGGGCTATGAGAGGGTCCCACCTGGCTCTTGAGTCTGTGGCTTCTGTGAGGGCAGAGTCACAGTCAGGGCCTGGGTCTGAGAAGACTGGAAGGTAGAGGAGGGTGATGTCGGGAGCCCTCCTCCATGTGGCCATCACATCTGAGAGTGAGACAAGCCCTTCTCTGGTAGCCCTCTGGCCTGGGCTCGCAAGCAGATGACAAGCCATCCACTCTCTACAAGGCCATCCTTTCTCCCTCTCCTGGCATGCCCAAGTGCCACTTAGAAGGGGACAGCTGAGTTGAGGCCTCAGTGACTAAAAGGAACATGTCACGTAAAAGGCTGAAGACAAAGTGTTCTAGGGAGAAAAGTAAATGGAAAGCCTTGGAGGTGGGGAAGAGCCTGGGTGCTGGGGGCACCGGCTAAGCCAAGCTGCAGAAGTAACAGGAGTCAGATGGCGTTGAGCCTGCAGGCTGTGTGAGTCATTAAACGCTGTCCGAAAAACTTCAGCGCTACCTTTTAGGCTTTCTTGGAGAGGGGTTATGGGACCAATTTTGGGCAATGAATTGTGGGTAGAATGACACATTTCATTTCTGTACTAAGCCATTGATTGCTGGTAGGTGTACCTCTAGAGTTCCCTTTTCCTCTGCCTCTGTGGCCAATCATGTTCCAGAAAGTAGCTGCTGGCAGCCAGGGTCTTGGAGTGAGGAGGAGCTGGAGAGGTAGATCCATGATGGACTAATGAGAAATAAACCTTTGTGGATGTAAGCCATGAGACTTCGGGGACTATATGTTACCATGACAAAAGCCTATTCTATCCTGACTGCTATGCAAAGCATCTATTGTGGATGAAAACAGAGGGGCAGAGAGTTGAGCAGAGGAGGAACAAAGACGTCCTGTATCCCCAGGTTTTTGTTCATTTGTTTGTTTGTTTTGAGGTAGGGTTTCACTCTAGCCCAGGCTGACCTGGAATTCACTATATAGTCTCAGTGTGGCCTCAAGCTCATGGTGATCCTCCTACCTCTTCCTCCTACCTCTTCCCCGAGTGCTGGGATTAAAGGCATGTGCCACCACGACTGTCCTGTATCCCCAGTTTTATTCCAAATTTTAATCCCAGAGTAGAAGGTGCAGGAAGGAGGAAATGTAAGGAGCTGAGTACTGAGAATAAACTTCCCAGGGACGCTTCTCAGCCGGCTCAGCAATTGAAGGATAAGGTTAGACAAGGCACTTGCCTTCCCCAGGCCTCAGCTACCTTATCGGTATAATGGGAATAATGTTAATTTAACAGGATCACATGTGCTGGCCAAATCAAATTACAAATGCAGATAAGGACATATCGAGCAAACCATATTACAATGCTAGCTCCCAGTCTCCAACCACCTGTCTCCACTGTTTATGTCCCAGGTCCTCACCATTTCCACCACACTGTGGACCCCAACTTCAAGTCTTGCCACTGTCTTACTCCTTCTCCACACCTCTTTCTAGCAGAGCGTAGGGAGAGTTTAAGCTCTCAATGGGAACAGCCTGGGAACATACTGCTTTTACTACCATGAATATGTGCACAAGGATCCAAGCACTCACACACACTCCAGTGCACTCCAGGCCATTGGGTGTGTCAGCCCTTCCCCACAAAACACACACACACACACACACACAGAGAGAGAGATCAAAAAGCAAAAGCCAGGGAGGGGGTAACAATCTGTATCTGGATAACTAGAGTTTATATATATATATATATATGTGTGTGTGTGTGTGTGTGTGTGTGTGTGTGTGTGTGTGTGTGTTAAAATCAGGAGATTTCCTAGGCAATCGCTTCTATTGCAAATTTGGAAAATAGAGCCATTTTGGGTCATCCTCCCCCTAGCTCACACACAACTATCACTTGGAGCAGAAGAGCCAGCTGCCCTCACAGACCTTTCAGATGGGATCCTGTGCTCTGTCCCCTGTGCCTGTCTGGTACTGAGGCCCAGGATCTGTAGGGACACATCTGGAGCTTTTGCTAAGATTCTTTTTTTAGTAGAGCGTAGGGAAAGAAAAAAAAAAAAAGCAAAATATTTCTCATAACCTTTCTCTGTCAGAAAGTGGGAAACAAAAGACAGACCAAGAGAGGGCCTCGTGTCTCAAGAAATACAGGAGAGCTTATATCTCTTTGTGAAATCCAAGGCATTATATGGCCTCGCCTGCAGCACCAATTTATATTATCGACCGGCCCTGATGGTTTGAGTTTGACACCGTCTTCACCCTTCCTCACCTCCGTTCCTGACCCAGAGTAGGACTCATCTCCATCACTCGCACCCCCAATGCGTTTGTCATTTCCCTTCTCTTTCAAGACAATCCTCTGTTTATTTAAACCCGCGCAGAGAATGGGTCCGGGATGAGAGGGGAGAACAGCAGACTCCGGCAGCGGTCACTGCTGGAGACACTGGGAGACAACGTGACTTGCCCAAGGTCACAGAGCCAGAAGCCAGAGGCGAGTGTACCCTACCTCAGGACTTTCTGGCTCCCAAAGCCTCGTTTCTTTCAGCATCACACCCACGTCTCAAGCGCGTTCGGGGGCGCAGACAACACGTGCCTTGTAGGTTGCACTGCGCCCTGCACGGTGAACCGTGCGGTGGGGTTAAGGAGAGCCGGGGTCACCCTGTGACGCGTACCCCTGGAGTCTACCAGCCTGTGTGGTTGGGACTGCGGATGGCTCGGAGTCGAGCCTGTCCATCACTGGGGCGGGAAGGAGGGGTGGGGAATGGGCATCTTGCGCGGACCAGGGTCCCGAAGCTCTCCTGCAGTCCCCCATCCCCGGCCACCGACTGGCCGCGTACCGCTGCGCGCTGACGACCTGGGAGCGCAGCATCGGCACGGAGGTGGGGTTGGGGTTGGGGTGGGGTGGGGGTGCGGGCAGAGGACTGCAGTGGAACCCGCCCGGGGCGCTCCAGCCCCGGGGCCGCTCTCCGCAGGCTGGCGCCGAGCCGGGGTCGCCGCAGCCCGGAGCCCCTCCCGGGCCACCTGTGCGCCGACTGGCGGGCGGAGGAGAGCCCGGATCCGGAGAACCAATCCACTCCGGGTTCCAGACTCATGTTCCAGTCTCGGGAGACCGCGAGGGGCGGTGGGAGGCGTCCCCCGCCCACTGCCCCGGCCCCTCCCTAGGGGAACCTCAGGCCTCGCCCGCAGGAATCCCCAGTGCTGGGGAGGGGGGAGTGGCCCCCACGAGGGGCGGTGGGGACGGCCGGGCCCCTCCTCCCTAACCCCCGCCCCACCCCGCCGCCGCCCCGCTCCGTGGTTCCAGTCCGGGTTTTGCGACGACCGCCGGCCCGCTCCCCGGCTGCGGGCTCCGCGCGGCGGCGGCGGCGGCGGCGGCGGCGGCGGCGGCTGGCTCCGTGCGCGGCGCGGCGCGGCTGGCGCTGCTGCGCTCCGCCCCGGCTGCATTGCTGCGCTCCCGGTGCCCAGGGGAGCCACGCGCCGTGTGCGCACCGCAGCCGGCCGCCCGGAGGCAGCTCAGTCCTCTGGCATGGGCCCCGGGGGCGCCCCGAGGTGGGGCTCTGGGCTGAGGAGCTAAAAGCCTCTCTCCCGCCCGCGGGGCCCCGTGTCCAGCCCGTCCGCACGCCCGTCCGTGGCCATGGCCGTCCGGCCCGGCCTGTGGCTAGCGCTCCTGGACATAGTCCTCGCCGCCTGGTTTCGTGGTTCGGGTGAGTCACGCCGCGCGCGTTCTGGAGAGGCTTGCGGGAGTCCGTGCGCGCGAACGCTCGGATGGAGGGCGGTGGGGAAGGGGGGGGGGGTCCCTGACCCGCGCGGCCGGACCGATTGGGAGCCCCCCGGAGGCCAAACTTTGAGAGGCAGGACGCGGGGGCCGCCTCTCGCTGCTGCGCAGCTTCCCGGGGCGCTCTCCCGGAAGCCTGGGTTCTGCCAAGTACAGGAGCAGCTGTCAGCGCACGGGGTTGCCTAGTGTAGACGCCCCACGCCTCCGGGTGGGGGAAGTTTGCTGGTGACACGGCCCCGGAGCGAGATTGGGTGGATGGGGTGGGGTGTGTGTTGTGAGGTGGTCAACCCTGGAAAGACAGACTTCCAAAGGCTGGAAGATTTGCATGGTTTTCACTACATGCCCAGCGGCCAGAAAATGGGCTGAGGAGGGTTTTAAGATGCCTTTTCCTGGTAGCATCTGCCCCAAACAGCCACTCCACAATTTCCCAGCCTGGCACCCAGCCTCTGCCCACGTCCAGAACACAGTGTCCTCCTCTGTCCCCGCTACACACGCTTGCACACGCACACACTCAGGCGTGGAGGCGCATCCGGCTGCCCCCGGCGCATGCAGCCTGCGGCCAAAGCGCGGGAGCCCCTCCGTCGGTCTTTGGCTTTCGGCTTGAGGAGATGGCGGGGCTCAGAGTTGTGCGCTGTTGGCCCGTGCTGCTCCTCGCGGAAACTCCGTAGCCCTTCTTTCCTCCTGCATGTCCTACTGGCCGCCCTAAGCTGCACCCTCATAACTCAGCCCTTAGCCCACCTCCTTTCCTTGGGTGAGAGAGCTTGCGGGAAGTTCTGCATCCTTTGTCTGATCCTTCAGCCTTCACCTAGGCTGAGCTGAGGAGGTCTCCTAATCTCTGCACCCCCCCCACCTCCCCGCCCAAGCACTTGGCGGGGCTGATCCTGTGTAAATGGGGGAGGGTCACTTATGTGACCAAGGGGGGGGGCGTGGGGCTTGCCTTAGCAATTCTCCATTCTTGTTGACCTCAGAACCTGGTGGGAGGGGGGGTGAATGTTGCCCCCCACCCTCGTCCAGCTTGACCAGGCCACAGTTCACCTCAAAGGTGGAAGGCACCTTTGGGATTTCTGAAGTGCCAACTGGGGTTGATGCGAGATCACTGAGTGAGAGCTCAGGGGCCAGCCTGATGATTGAAGCTGATGGCTGATTCACTAAAGGATGTCTCTGCAGCGTGTCCTGCACACACCACTGCCTCGCTCGCCTTCCCCATCCTGCCACTCAGTCCTCTTTCTACCCCAGCCCACCCGCTCCATCTCCCTTCTCTGTCAACCCCCCCCCCATCCTCACTTTAACAAACCCTTCCTCCACCCCACCTCCCCATGCCCCTCCGGAGGTTGAGCTGCTGTCGGGTGTGTATTCACGTCACACACGTGTGTGTTAGGGGGTGTGTGTGTGTGCAGCTCCCCAGGTGAGCACTCAGGGTGTGAGTTGCACCACTGACCACGATCATGAGCTGGCTGTGCCAACACTTCTGCACACAGGGGGGCGTGCTACCAGATGCCAAGGAGGTGCCCAGGAAATGTTTACTGTTGGATGTGTGTGAAAGAGCTGTGTGGTCAGAGCACGTGAGCACGTGCCAGGACTGCGGGTTGACATGTGCCCTGGATGATGAGGCTGACTGGCTTGGCGTGTGTAGCCTCTGGCATGTATGTGGTCAGATGAGTGTGTGTGTGTGTGTGTGTGTGTGAGAGAGACGGCTGGTGTGCTGCACGTGTGTGGCCGTTGTATGCTACTGCACAGGTGAGACTTAAAGGTACAAATCACAGATTGGTAAATCAGGGCACTGAAGCCGGGAATAAGAGTTCAGGCTCCTCTGGAAGCTGTGGAGTTGGGGGGGGGGGTTGCATTCCCTGTCCCCCGCTGGCACCTGTTGGGGCCTTCCGTGAGGTTGTCCAGGCCTGGCAGGTGGGCACTGGTAGTGTAGGGCTGCCTGGAGAGAGCTTGCCTCTGGCACCAACTCTCAACCCTGTGGGAGGAGATGCCATAGGACATGTGGGGTGAAGTAGCCCTATTTCTTATACAGGCCCCCCCCCCTCCTGCCTCCCCTACAGGCTCTGGGCATGTGTGGATGCCCAGGCAAGCTGGCCCTTTCATGACCCCAGCTCCTGCAACCGCCTATCAGTTCCTTGGCAACGGCAGCCAGTGAAAAATGTGTCTGTGAGTGGCTGAGGGAAGGATGGCCAGCCTGGCAGGCGGCAGGGGGCGCCGGGGGGCCAGCACTGCTGAACCACTGCAGCCTCCGCTCCCCAGGCCAAGCACCCATCCTCCGTCACCCAGGCGCACACCACCACCTCACACAAAGCCATCCTTTAGCACAACCACACCTGGCCATATCTCCGTCTGGGCTTGCACACGCAGGCACCCACCTATCTCACCAGACTTTCCCTTTCATGTCCTGCCAGTCACACAGTTTTGCCACGTATTCCTCCTCACATCTGGGGTCTTCCTGTCACAGAGACTACCCCCCCCCACACACACACACGCACCTTCCTGGAGAGGAGAGGCATAGGGGACAGGCTCTCCTGGAAAGTGAAAGCTGGGAGGCACCAAACTCTGACATTTCCTATCCTGGCTCCAACAAATGGTCTTTGTTTCTCTTCCTCCAATCCCTGTCCTCATCCTCTGGCCTGGGCCCTCTGTCCCCTCCCACTCTTAAGCTGGCATGACTGGGGAGGACTTCATTATTCTAGAGCAAAGAGTGCTCTTTTTGGCTTTGATGTGCCCTAGGTGTGGCAGCCCCCCCCCAACCACCAGGAGAGGGCTGGACCCTCTCACTGGCCCATCTGCTCCCTGCTTGCCCATGTTGGGAAGGGCTTCTCTCACAAACCGAGGGTTGGTATTGATCCAGATGCCAAAACCCCAACCCAGGCCTTGGACCAGCCACCGCTGTGTCTTGTCTCACATCCCTTCTTTCTGCCTGGTGCTGTTCTGAGTCTCCGGCCTCCAGGCTTGAGCCACGTGCTCTGGGCTTAGGGTGCCTCTTCCTTTAGGCGAAAACTCCAATTGCTGGCTTAACTGCTGCCTGGGAACCTGTTCTGTACAAACACATGACTGGCCTGCTCGTTCCCAGCCACTGGCCCCTCTTCCTAGGGGCCCTGCCTGCTGTCCCCGTGCCCCTCCCCTCACCAGGCCGGGGCTAGGAACTTTAAGCATGTCCCTTGGCTCACTCTTCTCCTTCACGCTTCACATCTAATCTGTCACCAAGCCCGTCTAGCTCAGTCCTTCCTGTGACATTGCCCTGTGTCCCTCATTTCCTTCGCCCGCCCCCTCCCCTAGCGCCTTTGTCCCTTGGCTGTGTGACCTGGACCACCATGGTAGCTGTCCCACTCATGCCCGCCTGTGCCGCCTCCTCACAGATGCCTCGCAGTCCCCTGGCCTCCAAGCTGCTCCTGGGCGGTGCACTGCCTGACTAGCTTTGTTTCCAGACTCGCAGGTGCCACCTGGTCCTGTCAGCATGCTCCCCACCTGGCACCCCAGCTCCCTTGGCTCTACCCGGCCCCAGGCCAACCCCTCCCCCCTTTATAGCTCTCAGTCTCTCAGCCTGGGCTCCCCAGCCTCTCCCTAAAGGGCTTCCCCAACACTTGTTCTGCGGGTGCCCTGGTACACGGATGTGCTTTGGGTGGGCTAAAGAAGGACAGAGGTGCGATCCCCCAGCCCAGGGCCAGTTGCCAGAAACCCCCCCCCCCCCAGCTCAGACTCCTGCTCCTCCGGTGCTTCCCATGAGCATTGCCATCGCCTGTGGCACTGTGACCCTGCTCTCGGAACGTGACACGCTCCCAGCCGCAGCCAGTGCTTTTCCTCCTCGCCTTGGATGGAGTTTAGGCTGGCCGGCCAAGCAAGGAGGGCTGCTTTGGCCAGAGAAGAGGAGAGAAATTTGTTCTGTTCCCCCTCCAACACCAGTATCCCTGAACAATGACTCTCTCCTCTGAGGAGGCTGGAAATGCTTCCCTGCCCCCTCCCCCGCCCACACCTTGTCCAGGGTGGGGACTGGTAAGGCCAGACCACTTTGGGGGGCCGGTACTGGATCTGGCCGCACATACACACAGACAGCTTGTGTGTGTGTCTGTGTGTGTGTGTTTATGAGCCTCTCACACAAGTAGCGTTCCCATGTCTGTGGATTAGGTACCTCCCTACTCACCCTGTTGCCATCCTGGCATAAATTTCCCTAGAGTTGATGTTTTCTTGTTCAAAAAAGATGACACCAAGATCTGCACCAAATGTTGTGCACATTTCCTGGGTGGGGCCTGGCCCCTGAAGTCGGGCCCCTGGACCCTGGCAGCCCTCACTAACCAGATGGGAGCTCAGCATTCTAGAGTCAGTCCCACCAGCCCCTCTTCCTCTTCTGTGCTCCCACTGAAGGGTCCTTCTGCTTTGGGGGAGCCCTGGCCTCCTCTTACTGTGAGGTTAGAATGGACCTGGCAGGGGCGATGCTGGCTTAGAATTTAAAGCCACGTGTCCTCGGACAAGTAACTTTTACTCCCCAGCCTGTGTCCACATCTGTAGAATGGGGTCTTGAGTTTTGATTCCTGAGTTATAGGCATGAACTGACAGACAATAGTACCCAGAGCAGACTGCAGCCTGTAGGAGGCGCTCGTACCTTGTTGCCTCTTACCTCCATTTCCCCTGGTATTGGAAGTGATGAGTGAGGACAGAGCTGGGTTTTAAGTTGCACAGGAGTCAAAGTCAGACATAGGAGAGAACAGCCGTACTGCTCTGACTCTAGCCCAGACAGAAACTCTAGGGAGGACGATAAGGGGGCTTTGACATGACAGAAGCCCCCCACCAATACACACATACACCACTTCTGCTGGGACTTGGGCCAATTCTTCAGGTTCAAAGGACATTATTTTAAAATATTTTCTTTTAAAGCTTTTTTTTTTATTTTGAGATAGAGAGAGAGAGAGAAAGAAAATGGGGGTGCCAGGTCCTTCAGCTGCTGCAAACCGAACTCCAGACGTTGTGCTCATGTACGACATTTCGCACTTGTGTCACTGTGCGTCCGACTTACGTAGGATCTGGAGATGTGAACATGAGTTCTTGGGCTTCACGGGGAAGGGTCTTAACTACTAAGCCATCTCTCCAGCCCAGAATATTTTATTTATTTTATTTGCAAGCACAGAGAGAGAGAGGGGGAGGGAGGGAGGGAGGGAGAATGGGTGTGTGCCAGGGCCTCTAGCTGCTGCAAATGAACTCCAGACGCACGCACCGCTTTGTGCGTCTAGGGAATCAAACACAGGTCTTAGGCTTTTCAGCCAAGCATCTTAACTGCTGAACCATCTCTCCAACCCTCAGAGGGCATTTTTGGAAGCTTGTGCCATCTACATTTGGGTTCAACTTATCATGGGATGGTGTGTAGACATTCAGCACTGACACACAGGATGTGGTAGCAGAGGCCAGGTAGAAATGAATTCTAGTCTTGGCTCCGTGCTATTTGACTGCTGTGTGATTTTTGGACAAATCACAACCTGTCTGGGCTGCTTGCCTTTTTGTGTACTAAGGGATTGAACTTGATGACTCTATTGGGGCAGAGGCTGGTGTCCAGGGAGGTGCCTCTGGAACCTAATGGACTCAGCACTCAGGCTCCCCCAGGAACTGCTCACACCTGCCAAAGACACCAACAGGTCCTGGCAAGGACTGTCTGCATTGCTTGGGAGCCAGGTGGCTGCTGGGACAGAGCCAAAGGTAGCTGTGAGGCAGATTGTGAGTCCTGGTCCCCAAGCCAAGAAGCTGGGTCCTACTTCAGCTGGTAGATAACCCCAGTGACAGAAGCACGGCCTTCTGGGGTCCAGAGAAAGTCAGGATGCCAGTGCCCAAGACCTACCTTTTTCCTAGACACTCATATCAGGAGGTCACAGTCAGCTTTTGGCCTCAGAGCCATATACTCCCAGTGGGTGGAGAAGATGTAAGAAGAGGGCAATGGCAATTCTCTGGGGACTGAGTTTGGACCAAGACTAGGACCAGGGTGAGGCAGGGGTTGCTTAGGGTGCGACTGGGAACGGTCAAGTACGCAGCCATCTACTGAGAGTGAAAGCCTCCTGAAATCCTGAACTGGCACCTGCCACACCTCTTCTAGTTCTAGATCCAGCTCCTCCCCACACCGCTTCACTTTCTGTGCCTATAAAACTAGAACTCGGGCTGGAGAGATGCCTTGGCGGTTAAGGCACTCGCCTGAAAAGCCTAAGGATCCAGGTTCGATTCCCCAGTACCCACGTAAGCCAGATGCACAAGGTAGCACATGCGTCTGGAGTGTGTTTGCAGTGGCTGGAAGACCCTGGTGTACCCATTCTCTCTCCCTCTCAAATAAATAAAATTTAAAATTAAGGAAAAACTAGAACTCACTCATAAAGAGCCCGTCTTACTGGTATTGAACCAGCGCCTGGTAGGCACTCAATAACTGTAAACTGTTGATAGGGCAGTAGATAGAGCAAAGGGCACTGTTCTGGCCTCTCCTGTGGGAAGCTCGGGAGTCTGACTAAGAAAAGGTGCAATCGGGGGACTAGGTGGGAGTGGCCTATGGTAAGGCTCCCGTCTTGGGTTGGGGGACAGGTTGGGCTTTTTTATCTGTAAGTCTCTCCCCGCCCCCAGGTGTTTCTGTTGACCAGCCCACCCTGGTCCTCTTTAAGATTGGAGGCCCCTGGGGGAGACTCACTGGAATGGCAGCTGCTCCCCACAGACCACCACCCAGGAGAACCTTTTAAGGTCCATTTTTGGTAGGGGAGACCTTGAGAATCCTTCCTCTTAGCTAAACCACGGTGAAAGCACCAGGTCATGCCAGCCATCACTCTGACTAGTGGGCTCCCCTAGAGCCAGGCCCCATCCTCATGCCTGGATGTCACCATTGTGTCCATCTGGAAGGCTGAGGGTCACCTTGAGCTTCAGGCAAACATGTGGCAGAGATCTGGGGATGAGGGTGGACGGGGTTTCAGTCTAGATCGATGCACCTGAGAGACAGCTAAGAGGCCTTAGGAGAGAGCTCCCCACCCTGTATCCGACCTACATCCCAGAGCTCCCCCCAAGTCAGGATGGCTAGGACCATCTGTGGAACCATCCGTGCCCGCCCCCTCCCCACCTTATGAAGTCTATTCCGGGAGCCCGCAAAGGGGTAGAACTCCGAATTAGACTTCACACACACACACACACACACAACCAACTTCCCAAATGGGGCAGGGCTCGATGGAGCCGAGGGGCTGCAGGTCTTCCCCGGCGTCCGCAGCGATCCGTGGTGCCAGGCACGGGTCAGCAGGCGTGCCTCCTTAGCGCCCTCGGCCGGCCGGACCGATCCGCAGCCTCCCCACCTGGTTGTCAGGCTAGCCTGGAGGGCGGAGTCCCTCCCGCCTGCAAGAGGCGCGGGGCATTTGGGCGATGTTGGCGGGCAGTTGCGGGAGCCAATGGGAGCCCGAGCCTGGGGAGGGGGCGGGGACCTGCAATTAGCCGCGGGCGCCGCCCGGGCGGGCTGAGTGGAGGTGCGTTCGCGCGCGCGCGCCGTGGGTCCGGGGAGACTTCCGGGCGGGCTGGAGCGCAGCGCCCCCTCGCGGCCGCCGGGGTCTCCATCCACCCACCCGCCCCCAGGCGCGGGCTAATGATCGCCGCGGTGAGCTCGAGCGGCCGAACCCTGCAAGGGGCGGGATCCCTCCGCCCGCCGGCCCGCCCGCGGCCGCCCGCCGGATTATCGGCTCTTTGTTCGGGGCCTGTTAACAAGTTCCTGGCTGAGCGCTTGGCTGCCGCCCGGGGAGCCGCAGATCAGCGTCCTCCGCCCTCTAGTCTCCTTCCCAGTCGCAGACATCCCCCCCCCACCACCACCACCAACAACAACTGCGGGTCTCTGGAGATGTGGGGTGCTCGGGAGGTGGGGAGTGCTTGTGGTATGCGGGATTTTTCGAGACCCCGGGCTGATCTCGCTGCAGAAGGCAGGAGGACTGGCCCCTCCTCCCCCGCCAGCCCCACGCATTCACTGCGGGAGCGTCTCCTCTAGGCTGGGCTCCAGGTGGATGCTCCCTGGCCGTCATTCCCAGGCCCCCATCCTAGTCAGCCCACGGGCTCCAATCGAGAACTTTGACGCTCCAACTCAGAGAGATCTCTGGGGTGAGAAGAGGAGGGCCAACGTAGGCTGTTGCATCTTTGATTTTAATTATCTTGCTACTGGTGGTCATTGTAATGGTGGCAGTGCTGGGCCTGGCCTGTATACATGGTCTGATCAAACCTCGAGAAAGCCCACGAGGCAGATGAAGTCAGTCCCGTTTATGAGATGAGCACACCCAAGAAACGGCAGAGCTGGGACTCTACTCCCGTGACCATCCTGTGCCACTGTTCCGCTGGGCTCTGTTCTGCCAGGACCCTGACGCAATGGAAGGAAGCAAGAAGCCTTGGTTCTGTGTGGTCTCGGGCTAAATCACCACTATGTTTCTTCTCAGCTCAGCTGGCTCAGTAATTCAGTTTCTTGTTACCTGATCCTACCTGATGTGTTCCTGCTTCCTAAGTCTGGAAAGGGCTGTTGAGGCCACATGCCCCTCTGGGAGTTGACTCTCCTCACATATACCCTGGAGCTTTAAAACAAAGGGACCAGTTGGAAACTATTCTCTTATAATGTAGAATTCTTCCAGTAAACTGATCTATATGGTCACTTCCTTCTGAGGTCGCACCAAAAGGCTTCGTTTTTGTTTGTTTTTTTTTTGTTTTTGTTTTTTGGGTTTTGTTTTGTTTTGTTTTGTTTTTTTGGTTACTTAGAACCGAGTCCTGCCTGCCCCATTTGCCCCTCCCTAGGCCACATCTGCAGCCCAATCAGCTAATTCTCATGCAGTGTGGTTCTGAGCCACCCCCAGCCCCCCACATGCTTACAAGCTCCTCGTTCCAGTAATTAGTCACACTGACACAGTGCCTCAGTACCAAGTAGCATAGAATACTAACTTGCAAATATTGAAAGAAAAAAAAAAACCTCACTTGGGCAAAAATAGGGAATTGAATGGCATAGGTAGCTAAAAAAAACATGTCAGGAATAATTATGGTTTTAGGTATAGTTGATCAAGAGAGACGAATGTGTCCAAGATCCAGTTTTCAACTCAGTTCTTGGGGCACTGATGTCACACTCCAAGAGTGTCTTCCCTCTCAGTTCCATAGGGGCTACCAGGAACTCCAAGGACTATAACATCCTCATAGACCCAGATCAGGGGGTAAAGTCCATCAGTCTCTCAGTCACCCAACAAATGTTCCCTTATTGGTCCAACTCCAGTACTGTGCACCGTGTATGAGCCAGTCATCACAGCCAAGAGTTACAGTTCTACAGGTTGGACTTGACTCACCAATCTGTTACTCAGATGGCTTGCCATTTCTTGAAGCTTCTTCCCCACCAGGCAAAAGGTGGGTGCACGCATCCTCAGATTTAACCAGGAGGTTGTTAATACACTTCGCCCAGTTATTTCATTACCCTGCTGACACCAAAGATCCAGGCTCCAAGGTAAAGCCTGAGTCTGAATTAGTACTAGCTATTGAACAAGAAGTGTTAGGAAACAGTGTCGCATGTGCAACAAATTTTTATTTGTTCCCATAGCTGCGCCGCCATTGCACACATGTATCATCATTTGCTCATCCTGAGATACTTCACCAGGTCCCTGGCTGGACTCCAGATGTCCTGTGTTTCCAGTCTGGCCCTAATCTACCAGAACGGGTAGCTCTGCTATTAAGAGAAGTTGGTGTGGTGTGTGTGGCCTGGGCTCCTGGCATGTCTCTGTGTATCCCCCATTCCTTGGTAGCCAGTACCTGATTGAATTCTCCTAGGATAGCAACTGGAATTTGCATCAGGGTCACTGGGCTATGGCTACTCCAGGGGATACTCTCTGGGTTTTTGTATTTGTCTAGCTTCCTACTAGAGTCCCAAGAGCAGCAGGATCCATGTGAGCTGAGTCGGTATTCCCCCTAGCTTGATACTTTGCCTGCCCCAGGGCCTGCTTTATTTTTATTTTTATTTTTTTTATTTATTTTTCAAGGTAGGATCTCGCTGTAGCTCAGGCTGACCTGGAATTCACTATGTAGTCTCAGGGTGGCCTTGAACTCATGGCTATCTTCCTACCTCTGCCTCCCAAGTGCTGGGATTAAAGGCATGCGCTACCACACTCGGCCTTACATTTTTTTAGTTTTTATGTATTAGAGAGAGAGAGGAAGTGAGAGAATGGCCATGCCCTCATGCCAGGGCCTCTAGCCACTGCAAACGAACTCTAGATGCATGTGCTACCTTGTGCATCTGGCTTTACGTGGGTAGTGGAGAATTGTACCTGGGTCCTTTGGCTTTGCAGGCAAGTGCTTTAACCACTAAGAGCCATCTCTCCAGCCCTAAGAGACTACTTTTGTGTGTGTGTGTGTGTTCATTTTTTTTTATTTGTTTATTTGAGAGCAACAGAGAGAGAAAGAGGCAGAGAGAGAGAGAGAGAATGGGCGCACCAGGGCCTCCAGCCACTGCAAACGAACACCAGACACTTGCGCCCCCTTGTGCATCTGGCTAACGTGGGCCCTGGAGAATCGAGCCTCAAACCGGGGTCCTTAGGCTTCACAGGCAAGCGCTTAACCACTAAGCCGTCTCTCCAGCCCTAACAGACTACTTTTTAAGTCTCTTGTTCCCTCTTCTCACCAACCCAATCTCTCACCAATCCTTCACTTTCTTTTTATTGAATGTGTGATACGTCCATAGAACCAAGCTCTCTTCCCATCCTTGCTTTACTGACAAGTGGCCTGCAATCAGGCATCTCCTGACCCTTGACCACTCAACCCACTTCTCAGAGGCCAGCAACAGGCTTTAGCAGGCCCACATGCCAGGCTTGGCTGTGATTGGTCAGGGCCAAAGGGCCTGCCATAAGTTCATCCCCTCCTCATCTCTCCTTCTTGGTCTTCAATGCTTTCTTATTAGATCTGACCTTGACTCTTTGGTCTGTCTCCAGACAGAAAATGGCCGAGTAGGGAGCCAAATCTTCCCAATGTCCCCACCATCTGGTCTACAGGCCTGTCCTTTGAGGTCCTTCTTCCAAGATTCCTCCTGCCACCGCTTGCTGTGGCATCTCCCGTGAGCACAGTCAGACCTGCACCCAGCCTTCCCTGGGGGGATCATTGGCCCAGACCCCTCCTCTGTGGTTTTGCCCTTGACTTCTAGCCATCTACCCACACTGGGCATATCTCCTTATGTGCTGAGCCCACCTGGATGTCTTACCAGTGCCCAACGCTTTTCTAGAAAACTCTTTTGGAATCCATGCTGACATCAAGCCTTCTCAAGGTCCCTTCTCCTCATATCCTAGGCACCAGTGCAGGAGACTAGCTGTCCTGAGTGTGATTGACCCCTCTCTTCAAGGCCAAGGCACCCGCTGGGAGTGGCCATCACTTTCCCAGCTGTGGTGAATGAGTCAGTGTTGAACAGCAGCCTGTCTGGGAGGGCTGGAAGGCTGACAGCAAACTTTCGTGTTGTAAATACCTCCGCTGTGGCCTAAATCAGGCACCAATGTGATATCAACTGGCTTGCAGAATTCTAGAAATTTTAACAGTTGACTCTCCTGAGCCTGGATGCAAATGGCTCCAGTATGGCATAACTGCTCACCAAGGTCAACCGACCCCTTAGAAGTGCCTGCTGGCAGGGAGTGGACAAGGCATCTTTGGACTTTCCCTAAAGGGCCTTTTGACTTCCTCTGGCCTGGAAGGGCAGCTCCTCCCAGCATGAGCTCTGGTGGCCACGGGCGGAAAGTCAGTCAGATCCTGGATTCCAAAAGAGGTTTCTAGAAAAGTGTTGGGCACTGACTGGAAGGTGGTCATTGTGAGCCAGAGGCAGCCACTGCTGGTTTAGGCTGCCAATCCTTACTTAAGCTACTTAGGCCAGTTATTTAAGCCCTCCATGCCTCTGTTTCTTCTATAAAATATGGATAATGAAAGGCTTCTTCCTACCTCACTCACAAGGTGTCCAGCACCAAATGGCTCCTTTTCTGAGGACCCTGTAGCTCAGGGCTGGCTCACAGAAAATGCTCCATGAGTGACTACCTAGGCTGCGTCTGCAGTGGTAGCACTTATACATTAGGCCTTGCTCTGGGGTACTCTCCTGAAATGGGAGGGTGGGGAGAGTGGCACAAGAACCTTGTTTGACAAAATTAGCAGAGTGTGTCGAGGACGCCACCCGTCAGGCTTGGCATCTTGAGGAGGCGCTCATTCTGGGGTGACGAGCATTCGTGAGGGACTTGGGAAGGAAAGCAGATGTGGCAAAGGACGACTCGTGTGGAGTGACTTGGCCAGGTGTGACTCCTGACAGCCTGGAAGCCAGGGCAGAGAGGTGGCAGGGTCACAGCTGCATTCATGAGCCAAGAGCCAGCAAAGGACAAGCCACCTGACTGTCCTTAGCCTCAAGTCATGGAGGCCCTAAGGCCAGAGGGACATAGGCCAGCAGCTTGGCCTGTGGTGGCCAGATAGTGGTAGAAGGAGCCAGAAAAGCAACGTTGCTGATGGTGTGTGTACAGAAAGGCCTGCTGGAGCAGACGGTGCCCATGGGGGCGCAGCGAGTGACAGAGCTGGCTACATCTTTGAGCTGGAGAGTGACAGGCAGTGAGCTGTGTTTAAGGAAGATTAATCTGGCAGTGCGTGGAAGATAGATGGGAATAGAGAGAGGCTGGAGGCAAGGAGACCAGCCGGGAGGCTGCTGCGGTCAAGCAGACAAGAAATGGCCAGGCCTGCCTTCCCAACAAGCAGGCAGTAAAGATGGAGTAAGAGAGATGGATGTGGGAGACATTATGAAAGAGGATGGTGAGTGTGGAGGGAGGGGGAGGAGGCGAACATGATTCAGAGCTCTGAGTCTAGGGAAGTGATGTCAGAGACAGAAAATAGATGGAGAGCTGGGTTGGGGGAGAAGCCACAAGAACCCTGGGCTCTATCGTGGGAACCCCACCCCATCCCACCATGTTGTATTCGTATTCCTTTGTGTGAACTGGCCACTTGCTGTCGTAAGAAACGGGCTTGGGCCAATTGTAGTAAAGGGTGAGTAATAGAGGATGGTCCCAACTGAAAGCCATGTCCTAGCTGAAAAAGAAATCTTCCAGAGGATGGAGGAGGAAGGGCTGGGCTGTTTAACTTAGGACACTGAACTCAGTGTGGGGCAAAGTGGCCTCACTGTCTTCTGAGTAGCCCTCGAAGGTAGGCTCTGGACCAGCCGGGAAGGGACACTTCTAACAAGCAGTGGCATAAGTGGCCTTGGCAGTGAAAGTATTTGAAACAGGTCTCCATCGGTGAGACCGTGGATGGGTGGCAGGTGGTCGCTGATGCTCTTTGGAACTGACTTGGACTTACACTTAACCCATCGGCCTTGGGAAAGGTTTTACTGTGTGTGAACTGGGCTTTCTGGAGTGCTGTCCCACCTCCTCTGGCTTGGTGGCTTTTCTGTTCCCCATTGCTTTCAAGCATGCCTAACCTTTTGACATTGCAGTACAGAGTTGTTATCTGTGAACTTCACATTCAAGAACCACACAATCAGGCTGAAGAGATGGCTTAGTGGTTAGGTCTGTGAAGCCTAAGGACCCAGGCTTGATTCCCCAGTACCTGTATAAGCCAGATGCACAAGGTGGCGCATGCATCTGGAGTTTGTTTGCAGCGGCTGGAAGCCCTGGTGCACCCTTTCTCTCTATTTGCGCCTCTCTCTCTCCGTCTTTCTCCCGCCCCACAATTAGTTAATTAATTATTTTCGTTTGTTTGTTTTTCAAGGTAGGATCTCACTGTAGCTCAGGCTGACCTGGAATTCACTATGTAGTCTCAGGGTGGCCTTGAATTCATGGCAATCCTCCTACCTCTGCCTCCCGAGTGCTGGGATTAAAGGCGTGCGCCCCCACACCCAGCTAATTAATTAAATTTTTAAAAAGAACCATACAATCAAGTTTCCCCCAATAAAATCCCACACAAAAAAATCCCATAATGGGGCTAGAGAGATGGCTTAGCTGTTAAACACTTGCCTATAAAGCCCAAGGACCCCAGTTCGAGGCTTGATTCTCCAGTACCCATGTAAGCCAGATGCTCATGGGGGTGCATGCATCTGGAGTTCGCTTACAGTGGCTGGGGACCCTGGTGCACCCATTCTCTCTCTCTCTCTCTCTCTCTCTCTCTCTGTCTCTTTCTCTCTTTGTCTGTCTGTTGCTCTCAAATAAATAAATAAATTTTTTTTAAATCCTATAATGATTTAAGTGAGTTTATGACTTGGTATTAGGATTCAGTCATAGCAATACTTGGCCCCAGGTTGGACATATGTGGAAGACCTCTTAGCATACTTTGTTAGGACAGCGCCTCCATACTTCACCCCCCCCCCCATATGGTGTGGC
The DNA here is from genome assembly GCA_036346955.1 of Dipus sagitta. NCBI lineage: Eukaryota > Metazoa > Chordata > Mammalia > Rodentia > Dipodidae > Dipus > Dipus sagitta. The sequence continues at coordinate 40,254,783 of CM070777.1, read as the reverse complement.
TCTGGCAGGGCTATCAGCTAGGGTAACTTGTTGCTGGCACAAAGCACCCAACCAAAAACAACGGATGGGAGGAAAGGTTTATTTTGGCTTACAGACTTGACAGGAAGCTCCATGATGGCAGGGGGAAACGATGGCATGGGCAGAGGCTGGACATCACCTCCTGGCCAACATCAGGTGGACACCAGCAGCAGGAGAGTGTGCCAAATACTGGCAAGGGGAAGCTGGCTGTAACACCCATAAGCCCGCCCCCAACAACACACCTCCTCCAGCAAGGCTCCAATACCCAAGTTGCCACCAGCTGAGAATCAGGCATTCAGACAGAACACCTGAGTTTATGGGGGACTCCTTAGTCAGACCATTACAGTGACTCACCCTCCCTCACAAGAATGCACCAGGCTGGCTGTGCAAATCACAGAAGAGGCCCCTGGACACAGTGATTGATCCAAGGCGGTCGTATGACCTGGGCTGAGCCAGTGAGAGTCTCTCCCTTGGCTCTCCCCACCGGGATGTGAAGGGGATTCCCACTCTGCTACCGGGGGTTGGTAGGCTGGGCTGAAGAAACAGGACCATTCCTCTCCATGGTAAGAGCTCAGCTGAGAAATGGAGGGAAGGCACTGGACAGGGAGATTGGGGACCAGCAGGAGAAGATCCCCCCACTCTTGCCACCATGTGTGTTTTCATTGTCATGCATCCTCACTGCCTCATGCATGCACCCCAGCTCCCATGCACCTCCAAGCCTTTATACACCCCAGAACCCATGCACTTATATTGCCTATGCACCTGCTGGTGCACAGCGAGGCTGCATGTCCACTCTGCATGGGGCTCGGCGGCAGTGCAGATGCCACATGCAAGTGCCTTCCTGCACCTTCCTGCCTATCCGTTCCCAAGAGCCAGTGTTCAATTTGAGGTGACAGTCAGGTGGAGATATCTAAAGATCATTGGGAACCTGAGACCTGCACTTGGAGATGCAGTCAGGGCAGGAAAAAGAGATGTGGGGCCCGGGGCTGGAGAGATGGCTTAGTGGTTAAGGTGCTTGCCTGAGAAGCCTAAGGACCCAGGTTTGATTCCCCAGTACCCTCATAAGCCAGATGCACAAGGTGGCGCATGTGTCTGGAGTTCCTTTGTGGTGACTGGAGGCCCTGGTGTGCTCATTCTTTCTCTCTCTGTGTCTCATAAATAAAGAAAATATTTTTTAAAAGAGAGATGCGGGGGCTGGGGAAATGGCTTAGCCGGTTTGCCTGTGAAACCTATGACCCATGGTTTGATTCCCCAGGGCCCACATAAGCCAGATGCACAAGGGAGCACATGAGTCTGGAGTTCATTTGCAGTGGCTAGAGGCCCTGGCGTGCCCATTCTCTCTGTCTGCTCTTTCTCTCATAAATAAATAAATAAATAAATAAATAAATAAATAAATAAATAAAAATACATTTAAAAAGAGAGAGAGAGAGATGCGGGACCCATCCTAAGCAGATCATAGACACTGTGAGCTTAGACTCCATTCTAAGGAGACATTGAGGAATGGCTGCTACTGCAATGGAAAAGAAAGATTTGGGGGGGAATGAAGACCCATAGGAGGGCAAGGAACTAGCAGTGGGAGCCGGGAAGGAAGAGGCTTTGTGGGGGGGGGGCAGTCATGACTGGTGGGGGTCCCGCGGCTGAGACCTGGAGGTGCATGTGTAGAGGCCAGGAGGCACTGCTTGGGGCCTGTGCTCCGAAGTACACCAGGGAGGAAAACCAGAGCTAGCAAGCCGGGGAAGATGTATGCAAAGAGGTCATTCAGAACTTGGAGGAAAAGAATATGAGAGCCTGGAAGGCAGGGGATCCATGGAAGGCTTCTGGGAGAAACTTGAGAAAAGGGAGCGAAGGAAGGACAAACATAATTGCTGAGAGCTTCCAAAGTGCTTGTACACAGGCTCTCTGTAGATAGATTCAGAAAACGTGTGACTCGCCTGATACCACGTGACCATCCCTGCTGCGCTCCAGCTCCGCGGAGGTCAGGATGGACAGAATGCCCAGGACACAGTGAGTTTTTGAGAGATGTAGAGAAAAGAGGCTCAGGGACAGGGCTAGGTGAGGTGGATGTACCTCAGCCATTAAACAAGTGTTTATTAAGCATCGACTGTGTGCGAGGCATTGCAGTAGGTGTTATAGTTGTGTAGTGAGCAATGCGGATATGCCCTGTCCTGGCAGAACTCATATTCTAGTGGGAGGTGACTCAAAAAGCACATGATGGGTCGGGCGTGGTGGCGCACGCCTTTAATCCCAGCACTTGCCGTCAGTTCGAGGCCACCCTGAGACTACATAGTGAATTCCAGAGGCTAGAGTGAGACCCTACCTTGAAAACACCAAAAAAAAAAAATAAATAAATAAATAAATAAAGCACATGATGGAGGCTGCAGAGATTGCTAAGTGGTTAAGGCACTTGCCTACAAAGCCTAATGATCCAGGTTCAATTCCCTAGTACCCATGTAAAGCCAGATGCACAAAGTGGCATCTGGAGTTTGTTTGCAGTGGCTGCAGGTCCTAGTGCACCCATTCTCATTCCTCTCTCTCCTTGCAAATAAATAAATACATTATTTTTAAATTTTTTTGTTTATTTGTATTTATTTATTTGAGAGCAACAGACAGGCAGAGAGAGAAGAGAGGCAGAGAGAGAGATCAAGAATGGGCACGCCAGGGCCTCCAGCCACTGCAGATGAACTCCAGATGTGTGTGCCCCCTGTGCATCTGGGCTAACATGGGTCCTGGGGATTCTAGCCTCGAACCAGGGTCCTTAGGCTTCACAGGCAAGTGCTTAACCACTAAGCCATCTCTCCAGCCCAATAAATTATTTCTTAAAGCACACACATGAAGATAATGATGCTGTTTTATCATCGAAAGGCAGGCGGATGGGTCCGTGTGACCATAGGTGAGCTAGATGTGTGTGTCCAGGGCAGGTCACAAATGAGTCAGGATGGTCAAGGAAGGCCTCAATGAGGAGGTGTCATTTAAGCTGAGATTGAAATGACAGGAAATGGGGTGGTTGTAGGTGCATTAGAGGATCAGTTCTGGTCTGAGCAGAGGTAACTGTGAGCCAAATAAGAAAGCGTCATGACTTGTATCTGTCTGTGTTCATTGAAACTTGCTGATACTTTAGGCCATCTCTGCTTCTAGAAAGGCACCGTACATACAGGGGCAGAGTGACTGAAAGTTCCTCCGGGCCCACATCTGATCTGGTTAGCTGACTTTAGAAATCAGGAGGGGGGCTGGAGAGATGGCTTAGCAGTTAAGTGCTTGCCTGTGAAGCCTAAGGACCTCAGTTCGAGGCTCAATTTCCCCAGGGCCCACATAAGCCAGATGCACAAGGTGGCACACGTGTCTGGAGTTTGTTTGCAGTGGCTGGAGGCCCTGGCGTGCCCATTCTCTCTCTCTCCCTCTTTTTCTCCCTGTCTGTCACTCTGAAATAAATAAATAAAAATAAACAAAGAGAATATCAGGAGGCCTGGGTCCCTGACCTGCTTTATGTCACAGTAGGAGCCTAGGGCCAGACACACCTTCTCCTCATTTATGGAATGGAAAGGACCAGCCTGGGCTGTCATGGAGCTGATCCTGAGGCCTCGGGCAGGGCTGATGGTGGACAATGGAGGAGTGTGCATGGAGAAGGCTTAGCAAGGCTTCAGCCCTTTGGAGATCTGAGGACTACCTAGCAAAGTCTGGCTGCCTATCATCCTAACCATCTCACCATGTCAAATACCACTGTGTCAAATGAATTCAAAATATTCTTATTTACTTATTTGCAAAGAAACAGAAGGAGGGAGAGAGGGGGAGGGATGAAGAGAGGGGGGAGAGAGAGAGAGAAAGAGAGTGTGTGTGTGTTAGTGTTCCAGGGCCTCTTGCTGCTGCAAATGAACTTCAGATGCATGCACCCCATTTGTGCATCTGGTTTTATATGGGTACTGAGGAATCAAATCAGGGCCAGCAGGCTTTATAAAAAGCACCTTTAGAGCTGTAGAGATAGCTTAGCGGTTAGGACACTTGCCTGTGAAGCCTAAGGACCCAGGTTTGATTCTCCAGGTCCCACATAAGTCAGATATACATGGTGGCATTCATTTGCAGTAGCTGGAGGCCCTGGCACACCCATTCTTACACACACACACTCTCACTCTCTCCTTCTCTATATCTCTAATAAATGAATAATAAATAAATAAATACATCAGAAATAAGGCACCTTTAATGGCCAAGCTATCTCCCCAGCTCCTGACATGAATTTTTTGACACCTAGTGAAGTTGGACATGTATATATTTTAATGGAGATGAAATTCACGTAACATAAAATTAGTCATTTTAAAGCACACACTTGAGAAGTTGGGTATATGGCTCAGTGAGTAGAATGACTAACTTGCAGGAAGCCCTGAGTTTAGATTCCCCAGAATCACATAAAACAGGGCATGGTGATGCATGCTGCATACAATCCTAGCACTTGGAAAGCGAAGACAGGAGGAGTAGGAGTTTAAGGCTATCCTTAGCTACATAGGATGTTACAGGCTAGCCTGGGGCTACATGAGACCTTATTTCCAAGTTTAAAACAAGCAAATAAAGTACACAGTCTAAAGCCGGGTGTGGTGGCGCATGCCTTTAATCCCAGCACTTGGAAGGCAGAGGTAGGAGGATCGCTGTGAGTTCGAGGCCACCCTGAGACTACATAGTGAATTCCAGGTCAGTCTGAGCTAGAGTGAGACCCTACCTCGAAGAAAGAAAAAAAAAAAAGCTCAGTCTAAAGGCACCTGGTGCAGAGTCACTTGTAGCTAGTTTCAAAGTCTTCTGTCACCCACAATGAGGCAAACAGCACCCTGCTTTCCATCTCTGTAGGCTTGCCCATTGTGGATGGTCACATAAATAAGTAATGTCATTTGTGGCCTCTCCGACTGGCATCTTTCACCTGCACAATGCGAAGGGTCACTCACTGCAGGGCGAGTTGGGTCTTCTTTCCCTCCACGGGCTCACAGTCCCCGTGTGCCTCTGCTGAATTCTGCTCAGCCAGCCGTTTGTTCAGACCTGTCTTCCATCGTAGAGCACTGGGTCAGATGGAACCTCCCGCATCGAACGGGCTGAGGAACCACCAACCTGCTTTCCTTTGCAACTGCACTGTTTTATATTCCCGCCAGCAGAACACGAGGCTCCAGCTTCTCGACATCCTGATGCTTATCTTTGAAAGATTGAGTCCTTGTAAAAATTGTTTTTCTCATCTCATGGTGCCCTACTCTGCTGAACCCTGAGGCTGTGGGTGGTCTGCCAGCTGAGGCCAGCCAGCCCCTGCCTGGTGTAAGCTTGACGGTCCAAGATGGACATTTCAGGGCACGTGGAGGCAGCTGGGAAGCTATGGCGCTACGGCTGTCAGTGAGGTCACAGCTGGCTGTCAGACACTTGGGCCAGGCCTCCCTCCGCCCCTTCATTTGGCATCTCCCCCTCTCCCTCGCTTAACCCCAGCCACAAGCTGCCCTCTCTGGCCCCCGCCCGTGCCTGCATGTGCCTCGTCGCCAGGATAAATGTAGCTATGAACAATGCGGCAGGCTGGGCTTAATTTGTCAGACGCACTGCGCGGCTGTGATCGCGAATACATTAACATTTTCACATGAAATCATTTCAATTTTTAGTGATTAAGAAGTATTTGTTTTAAAGCATCGGGCTGATTTGCCGCGGGCCTCGTGGGCAGTGGGGGCCAAGATGAGGGAGCCCCCAGGTGATGTCATCATTCATGATGACAGTGTCAGCAATGACTGCTCTTCCCCCACTCACGCTCACCCCGAGCTTCCTGGGCAAGAGGCTGATGGTAGCAAAAGGCAGGAGATAGCAGGACCAGGGGATGGAGATGAGAATGTAGGAGTGGGTCCTTCAAGGGCCCTGGCTTCTCTGTGTCACTGTAGCCTCACTCAAATCTCGCCTCCTCACATAGGGTCTCCCTGGACCCTTAGCCCCATGTCACTCTCAGCTTTAGTGTCTTCGTGGCATTTATCAACATGGGAATTGGCCTTTATTTGACGTGTTTATTTTATGCTTCCTTCTTTCCCCTTAAAACGTAAGTTTCTTGGGCTGGAGAGATTGCTTAGTGGTTAAGGCACTTGCCTGTGAAGCATTAGGACCCACATAAAGCCAGATGCACAAGGTGGCGCATGTGTCTGCAATTCGTTTGCAGTGGCTGGAGGCCATAGTATGCCCACTCTCTCTATCTGCTTCTTCCTCTCTCTCAAATAAGTGTTAACAACACAAACCTAAGTTTCTTGAAGGTGGGACTATAGTTTATTTATGCTCACTGTTTTTTCATCAGTGAATTGATGGATGGATGGACGGATGGATGTATCAGTGCATCCATTGATAGACTAAAGAGAGGAAGAGTAAGTAAGTAGCTGGGCATAGTGGCGCACACCTTTAATCCCAGCACATGGGAGGCTGATGTAGGAGGGTTGCTGTGAGTTCAAGGCCAGCCTGGGCTACTGAGTGAGTTTCAAGTTAGCCTGAGCTACAGTGAGACACTGCTTCAAAAGAGAGAGAGAGTAATTGTTTAGGGAGCACAGACAATAACAGACATCTGTCTTCCTTGAGTCAGCTCTCTCTGTACTTGAAGTACCCCAGGCCTTCCTAGACAAGCCACCTCTTGAATGCCAGGCTTCCCTGCCCCCGTGAAGTACAAGTTCATTACCTCTGAGGCTGGTAATCATAGGCCTGTAGCCCCTTCCCCTTCCCCCTCACCTAGATTACATAGAGTCTGTCTCTCTGTCCCTCTCTGGGTACAGCAGGGCCACAGTGAGAGGTTCCCTAGGGCTTGGGACAGAATGGCTTCTCAGATTCCTTTCTTGTTGGCTGTGGATCCTGCCCTGCCCTGCTGGGACTCCTAATCCAGGTGACCTTCTCCGGAGCAGCTCAGAGTGCAGCTAAAAGGCTGACCATGAAGGACATGGCCTGCAGGGACACATGTGTGACGTGCCTTATTGTATACTGGCCAGTGCGGGGAGGGGGCGGTGGTACTTGCAAATGAACACACGCATTGAGGGCATCTAAGCCGGACTCAGGCTCCTTCCTGCAGATTGCCACACAAAAGGCACCCCTGAATCCTTCTCTTCCTCCCGAACTTCTGTGGCCCCACACCCATTCTTCGTGCCCCCAGATAGGACCCCCCCCCATTTCCCCAATCACCCCGGTGAAAGGAAAATAACTGGAAGCTTTTATCGTTCAGCAGAAGCAACATCAGAAAACAATTATTGTTTTAATTACCTGCTGTCGCCGTACAAGACAGGGAGGTTGTAAAGCGCGATGAAATCTTTCACGTTAATGGACTGCCAGCCTGGGCCGGAGTACAATTTATGAGGCTGCAGCTGGCAACTTCAGTCAGTCCCTGGGCCCCCATCTCCCCATTCCTAGGGCCAGGCACCCTTTCTGTCCACCACACACCATGTGACCTGGTAGGGACACTTGCCTTCTTCTCCTAGGGAGGTTGAAGGCTCCGTTCCTTTAAGCCTTCAATGGGCACCTTGTCATTCCATGGAAAAAAAAAATGCTGCTGTGGGTGTGGGGGTGACAGTCCCCACACAGGCTTGTTTTGCACTAGCCTGCCCTACCATGCGTGACACACCCTCTCCAGCCACATGTTGCAGGTGGCCTGGGTACCATCTTGGATTCCTTCTGCACTGTCCAGAGCTGGTCCTCCCTGGAAGCCCTGTGGTCTGGCCTCTGTCTCCACTTCCCCTCCCCGTCCTCTTCCCTGAAGGCCACTGTAATACTATTGCTGATCCAGAACTGACACTGTTTTGACCTGAGCACTTTCATGTATGTTTTTTTTTTTTTATTTATTGAACCCTCACAATGGAGTTTTGAGAAGGTCCTGTGGTTATGAGCCCCATTTTACAGATATGGAAACTGAGGCACGGAGAAGTCAAAGGTTTGGCCAACAGTCTAGCACCTAAGGGATGCTATGAAGACTAAGTGGGTGTAACCAGTATGACTGCTCAAAACTGTGCCAGGAAGAGAATTCATGCCTGTCTACTTTGGTTTCTGGTTTTTCTTTTAAAATTTTTTATTTATTTGAGGGAGAGGCAGAGGGAAAGAGGCAGGCATAAAGAGTGAGTATGGACACGCTGCCACATGCATCTACCTGTTGCTGCTGTCCCGTTGCTCCAAACAAACTCCAGACCCATGCACCACCTTGTATATCTGGCTTTATGTGGGCACTGGGGAATCGGACCTGGACCATCAGACTTTGCAAGCAAGCATCTTTAACCACTGAGCCATCTTTCCAGCCTCTGGTTTTGTTATTCTGAGATGAGGTCTAGCTGTGTTACCAAGGTTGGTCTCAAACTCTTGGACTAAAGCAATCCCTCCTGTCTCAGCTTCCTGGGTACGTGGGTGAATGCCACCACACCTGGTTCCATTTTTATTGTTGCTCTTCGACCTAGAGTTCTTACTTAACTGCTTGATGATACCTTACTTTCTTCATCTGCAGAATGGACACAGTGGTCCCTCACTGTCACATTACTGAGGTAATGGTGAGGATGTATAGGTTGGGAAGAGAAGTAGGGTCCTGTTATCCAAGTCCCTTACTGCCAGTGAAGGTTAAATTCTGTCATCAGCTTGATCCTATTAGGAATCAAGTAACAGACACACCTCTTGTGGATCTGTGAGGGCGTTTCCAGGAAGGATTCGTGGAAGAAGGAAGACTTTCCTCCTGAGTGGGCTGCCACTTCCGGTGGTGGACATAGCCTTGAGAGAACTCAGTACCTTTGGTCTGGCTGCCAGTGCTACTTGCTGGCACACGCGTCTGTCTCTCTGTTGCTGCCGTCCTTCTCAGACATTGAAGCCCGCTTCATTAGCCTTCCAGCATGGACTGAAGACCAGCGGCTGTTCAGAAATCCTCCAGGCCTGCAATGCTAGGTTGGGACTGCTAAGACATGTAGCTTCATGGACCGAGCAGCTACCTGGTTCTCTGGCTGTCCAGCCTCAGGACAGCTGTTGCTGGACTTCCCAGCCTGTATCCTATAAGCTAATCCAGTAATTCCCCTTTATGATACCTGTTCATCCTGTCAGTTCCGTTCTTCAGGAGAACCCTGACGGATACAGTATCGTACCAGGAGTTTCATCCATCCCAGAGGCGATGAGACCTGCTAAAGACGTTAAGTCAGGAGCACAGCATGATCAGGCCCAAGCTGAGTGGGAGGATCACAGTAGATCACAGAGAGAGAATAGTTCCACTCCAGAATGGACAGCAAGACTCAGTCATCCCTGGGAAGAGGAGACAGAAGAGCCAGTGGCCTGGGTCAGACTGTCCTCACTAAAGACACACCTTTGTAAGTCCCCTGGAAGGTACCGTGGTCACTCTGACATCCAGAACAGAAGCATCTGGCTGAGGGTCTAGCAAGAACCTCTGAAGTGAAAACTGAGCTGATATCCTCTCCCAATCAGGCTGGAGTGCAGGCTGTGAGTTTGCCCCACTGGCTTGGCTCAGTAATTCATTTACTCACCCACTCAGTCAATGTGTGTTAAGCGCCGTGTCCGTGCCGGGATCTGAGCTGCGTGCCAGGGTTGCTGGGGAGTCCAGTGGAGTTAATATTCAAATGTAAGGGATGGGCAATGCACCAGAGAACAAATGAAGGAATGAAATAATTACATGTTGTCAGGCATGCACAGAACAAAGGAGCTGAGACACAATCCCTCTCTGCTGTCCTCTCTGTCCCTGTCCTGTCTGCTGGTGAAGAGTGGCTCTCATCTTCCCAGCCCTGCTGAGATGCATGGGATGCATTAGTGGCCCAGGCTGCCTGATACAGTCTCCCTGTCTTCCCTGGATTGTTCGTCCCATTTTGGCCATCACTTCAGACTCTAGTATTTCCCCCAGGGTCGGGGAGGGGCCATTCATTTGAAGATCTTTCAATGAAGTGTTCTCCTCTGAGAGGAAAAATGCCGGGAGAGGAGGAAAAAGAGCAAGAGAGACCTGATCTCAGAACCCTCAAGCAATAACTGATGCGGAAGAAAGCAGGGCCATTTGCTGGGAGACCAATTTGTCCACTGGGTAAATACTCCCTCACCTTTCATGCTGCCCCCGTGCTGGTTCCTCCTTTCCCCCTTCTCCCCAGCCCGGCCTCAGCCTCCCATGACAGAGCTGTCCCCAGATGCCAGGAGATGAAGTCCTGGGTGATAGTTCACTCTGCCGATGCTCCTTCTCCCTTTCTTCCAGTTCTCTGAAGAGACACATGTTCACTGCCAGGGCTCCTGCAGGGATCAGCCTTGTTGTTCTTGGCCGGAATGGCTGGCAGGATGGGCCTACCCTGGGCCAGGTAGTGAGGAGAGACATATGCTAGTGTGGCAGCCATGAGGCAGACTGAAGTGTGAGGGAGACAGGAATGTGTGGGCCCGTGCTGGTGCTCACACGACTTGGCTGAGAGGCGTTGTGTCTTTCGAGATTTTGTGAGATCACTGCACCCCGTGGAAATATTAGTAAATTCCAGCAATGTGAGCAAGCCCCTCACTCTGAACACGGCATGGCCAGGGAAAGTTGGGCTCAGTGTGGCTTGTTTGGGATAGCAGGGGTTCTCACTCATCACATGAACCTGAGGATGGGGCCTCTGGCCAGGCAGGGGCTGGCTTGTATGCCTAGAGGTGGATAATGGCACTGGTGTAACTGGGAACACGTGTGTCCATGGGTGAAGGTGACCTGACTGCGTGTTCAGAAAGAGGAACGCCTGCTTTCCATGGCCACACCTTCTGAGAGGTCACCTGCCAAGCCTGCCTCTCTTTTCTGATTGATTGATTGATTGATTTGAGGCAGAGAGAAGGACAGTGTGTGTGTGTGTGAGTGAGAGAGAGAGAGAGAGAGAGAGAGAGAGAGAGAGAATGGGCACACCAGGGCCTCTAGCTACTGCAAACAAACTCCAGATGCATGTGCCACCATGTGCATCTGGCTTACGTGGAACCCGGAAAGTCGAACCTGGGTCCTTAGGTTTCACAGGTATGCGCCTTAACGCTAAACCATCTCTCCAGCCCCTGCCTCTCTTTTATGCCTGAAATTGAGGCTGCTAGACAGTGATGCATGTGATTGTCCCACTAGTACTCTCAGGTACTGGCCACTGGTCCCCCTACCTACAGCCTAGAGAGGTCTTCATCCGGGAATCTCCAACCACTGTGTCCCAAATTGCAGGAGAGTCCCTGATCCCTTCCCAGTAGTCCCAGATGCTCTATAGCCTCTGGTGTATTTATCTCCTGTGCTGGCATTTCCCTACCTGTCTCTGTTCCCTTCCCTCCTGGCAAACAAAAGACATTTCCAAGTTGCTCCTAATGTGCATGTGTGTGACTGAGCGGGAAGGGAGGTGGGGGGGATGGTTGTAAATACTTGTGCGCCTCAGCAGGTGTAGAGAAGCACTAGTGTCTATATAAATGAATTATTTTGATAAGTTCGCTCTCTTCTCTCTCTCTCTCTCGTTCTCTCTATGTGTTCTTGTAGGGTGACCTCCTGTATAAGTGTGACTTAGATTCATTTGGTGGTTGAAGCAACTGTTTGTACATTGATAAGAGACTGACCAAAAAAGGAAGCAAGAGGTGTAAATAACTGAACAGTCTCCTTGGTAGAGAAGTAGAGGCTGTGCACCTGATCAAGAACTGATGCCCTTCTCTCTCTCTTTTTTTCTCAACATTTAAATAAAAGATCTGGGGCTGGAGAGATGGAGCAGCAGCTAAGGCACTTGCCTACAAAGCCTAAGGACCTGAGTTCAATTCCCCAGGACCCACGTAAAGCCAAATGCACAAGATGGCACATGCATCTGGAGTTTGTTTGCAGTGGCTAGAGGCCCTAGTGGGCTGTCTCATTCTCTCTCTCTCTCTAAAATAAATAAGTAATTTTTTAAAAGATCAGAAAGGGGATGGGTAGAATAAAATCATGGAGTTAGCAGGTAAATTTAAACTCGCTTCACTGGTGTACTAAAATGCCAAGTTGGTGAGAGAGAAGCTTGAGACGGGAGGTCAGTAGGCTGGACAGAGGATGGCCAGCAAGCTTTAATTAGAAGAAAATGGTGAGAAGATTAACTGGCTGGAGGCACGTGAAGCTTCTTTCCCCAGGAGAGGCAGCAGTAGCCTAGACAGGAGGAGAGGGAGCTAGAAAGAAGTCACATATGTTCTCTTTGGGCAGATCAGCGCTGAGGGCTGCCGCCCCATCAGTCTCTCTTGTTAAGGTCATGCCTTCTTTGGGGAGCATCGGACAGAGTTTGGAGAAGATGGGCTTTATGGCAGATGTGTGTGCTATTTGGCAATTCGGTTTCCTCAGTTTGCACATCTATGAAATGGAGGCACTGGTTCCTGGAGTTGGAGTGGGCTGCATCGCAGGGGTGTGAGAGCAGCTGAGATCGCACATGCATGACAACGTGATCGCACACACATGACAACGTGTGGACAGCTGGAAAGCTCCACGCAACTGTGCATGGCTGCTGTTGAGAGAGTTGTGTTAAAAAGAGAACTATCATATAAAATCAGACTGGTTCACCTGGGACAGTCTCAGACAGCAAGAAGCTCTCAGGAAATGTGGTGAGAGTCTATAAAAGCAGAAAGGGCAGAGAGAAGGGGCAACTCGGCTCCTTGGCTAAATCCTAGCCTGTGGTTGGGGGGGGGGATCCCCTCCCATCCTCTGCCCCCAGAAAGGCTCAGGAGAGGCAAGTTTAAAACCAATAACAGGAAATCCTGCAGTGCTCAGCAGGGAATAAACTTTGAAAATCATTTCCCCTAGAGGTGATACAGGCTGAAAATATAAATTGCTTCCAGAGAGGTTTAGATAAGTTCATGGATGGGGGAGCCAGAATGGTCCTTGGGCAAAATTAGACTATAAGGAGGCCTCTGCCCTGTGAAGATGATGTCAGAGAGGAAGTTTCTGCCAGAGCCAAATGTATGGGCAGACATAACTACCTGCTAGCTCTCTCTCTGTCTCTCTCTCTCTCTCTCTCTCTCTCTCTCTCTCTGTGTGTGTGTGTGTGTGTGTGTAGTGAGGACCAACTTGTCTCTGTTTGATGAGGATGTCTCCCCTGCTATCAGCTTACCTCTGCTATTAAGTGACCTTGTGTTTTCTCCAGCCCCTCACCCCTGTTGTTACTCCCATGCCCATGTTGGGCTTCATCCCATGCTGTTCCCTAGCCCCACTTAAAAAAATTTTTTTTGTTTATTTTTTATTTATTTATTTGAGAGCAACAGACAGAGAGAGAAAGAGGCAGATAGTGAGAGACAGAGATTGGGCACGCCAGGGCCTCCAGCCACTGCAAACAAACTCCAGACGTGTGCACCCCCTTGTGCATCTGGCTAACGTGGGTCCTGGGGAATTCGAGCCTCGAACCGGGGTCCTTAGGCTTCACAGGCAAGCACTTAACCACTAAGCCATCTCTCAAGCCCCCTAGCCCCACTTTAATATCTCCACTTAAAGTGCCGACCTCTGTCTCCCACCTGCCCCTACCATCACTGAGCAACTACCCCTCCCTCTCTATGTGGTCTAACAGCACAGACACCTTGCCTGGCAGCGCCCATGAGCGTCAAGAACTAAAGTCACCCGCCAGGCCTTCCAGTGAATGCTGTTGGCAGGCAGCCTGTCTCTCCAGCTGCCTGTCGGGAGCCTGTCTCTGTATGGCTGCGTCTTCAGAGTCCCTGGCAGAGGCTGGCTGGATAGGGTTGATGTTTGAGCCCTTCAGGGGCCCACAATCCTGGAGATCTTGGGCACCAGGATGGTCTGGTATCTGTATTAGAGACATGGTCACATTCAGGGAACAGGCCTGCCTGTGTCTGTGTCAGGTTATCTATCTCATGCAGAAGGTCTCCGGGGACTGGGATTATCGGAAAAGTCAAGGTTATGAAGTGTGCTTCCCGGGAGAGGTTCCTGGGATGCTCTGAGTCCTTTCCAGCAGGCAGGGAAGAGCTGTGTAGCTAGCTGTGAGTAGTGCTGGAGTACCACGGACAGCGGTCCTGAACAAGGCCGGGAGTTCAGCACCACGGACAGCCCCATGTGGCCTTCCTGCCGCTTGGACTATGCCTCTCGCGACCTCTGCCAACTGTCCTGTGGAGGTCCCCACCAACAGCCCTGGAGATCTCTGGAGAATCCACTTGCCCACTTTCAAAATGCTGAGCACCTACTGTGTACTTTTTTAAATAAGTGACAGTATATTACAGTCCAGTACTTGCACTATGGAGTCTTTGGAAGTGGAGACTAGTTTTTTAAACCTTTTTGTTGGCTAGAGAGATGGCTTAGTAGTGAAGGCACTTGCCTATGAACCCAGGTAAGACAGATGCACAAGGTACCACATGCATCTGGAGTTCATTTGCAGTGGCTAGAGGCCCTGTCGTGCCCATTCTCCCTCTCTCTCTCTCCCTCTCTCTCTCTGTCTCTCTGTTTGTCTCTCTCTCTCTGTCTCTCTGTTTGTCTCTCTCTCAAATAAATAAATAAGTTATTTTTCTAAACATTTTTGTTGAAAACTTTCATAAATACAGACAGTATACCATGACTATAACCCCTTCCCACCACCTTCCCTGTTTCCCCTCCCAGATCTCCCTTGCACTGAATCTCATCCTCTGAGACACTTATCTTGTAGGTTTCCATTGAAATCCTCATAGGTTGTTCCAGAAAAACGGTGGCTATGGTATGGCTCCTGAATGTCCCCCCCGCCACCACGGTTCATGTGTTGGAAGTTTGGTTCTGTGTGCAGTGATGTATGTAGGAAGTAGTGGGACCTTTAAGAGGTAGGTCTAGTGGGTTGTTCTTGGCACATTGGGCAGGGGTCTGTGTTGTTAGATGGTATTGGAGTAGTTTTCATAGAAACCCTTAGTTCCCACAAGAGGCTTGTTATTAAAAAAAAAAAAAAGAAGAGTAAGCCTTGGGCTGGGAAGATGGATCAGCAGTTCAAGGTGCTTGCTTGGAGGGAGTAAGCCTGACCCCACACAGCGTTCTGGTTTCCTGACTGGTGATTCGATCTCTTGCTGTCATACACACTTCCACTGTGATACCGTCTGTCATGAGGGCTTCACCAGAGGCTGAACCAGGGAGGCTACCCAATATTTCCAGCCTTCAGAACTGTGAACTAAGTTGAGCGTGGTGACATATGCCTTTAACCTTAGCACTCCGGAGACCGAGGTAGGAGGATCGCTGTGAGTTCAAGGCCAGCCTGAGACTACATAGTAAATTCCAGGTCAGCCTGGGCTAGGGCAAGACCCTACCTCCAAGAAAAAAAAAAAAAAACTGTGAACTAAGTATTGGGGAAATAGTTCATTGATGGGGTGTTTCAATCCCCAGTACTGCAAAAGAAACAAAACTGTGAACTAAGCCAGGCGTGGTGATGCACGCCTTTAATCCCAGCACTTGGGAGGCAGAGGTAGGAGGATCGCCATGAGTTTAAGGCTACCCTGAGACTACATAGTGAATTCCAGGTCATCCTGGGCTAGAGTGAGACCCTGCTTCAAAAAACAAACAAAAAAAAATGAACTAAATAAGCCTCTTTGCTTTATAAAGTTATTTTGCCTTGGGTATTCTCTTACACTAATAAAAAAATGGGCTAACACAGCGGCCTTTCAGAACAGAAGTGCAGACAGATTATGCTTTCTTACAAACCTGATTCTGCAGCTTAACTCCTCTGGGAAGAAGCTAGAGAGGTGGGAAACAAAAACTGGTGAGACCCAATATTGATGGCATTTTGAGATGCTGAGAAGCCACTCTTTTGCTAAAAGACCTTCTGTGGTTCACAATGTCTACAGAAATAACCTGTCAGTCAAGTTCCTTCCTGATACATCTTGCCAGTTTTATCTTCTTCCCTCTCTCCTCTTGTCTCCTTCACTCCAGCCAAACTAGATTCTCAGTTAAGAATCTTTTAGTTGCAATATGACAGGAAACTCAACTCAAATAGACTTAAACAGTAAGTGGATGTTATTGACTCTTGTAACTGAAAAGCACAAAGGAGGAATGGCTGGCTCAGGACAGAGGTTGATCCACGGCACAGTCGTGCCGCGCTGCCCTGCCTTCCGGTCGTTTTGCTGTGAAGGTCCCCACAGCTGTTGGCTATATCCTCAGGGCAGCCTCTGGCATTTCCACACTCTCCCCGTTTTGGTGAAGGACTGGCTACAGCAGCCCAGCCCCCTCTTCATCATCCCACTCCTAGCACCTTGTTGACTGACTCACCTGCCCATTCCAAACCAACTGCTATCCCAGGAACAAGAAAGACAGTGGGTTGTAGCCAATCAAGATCCATCCTTGAGCCGGTGGGGGGGGGGGGGGGCGCGGTCAGTTCCATCCAAACTGTGTGGCTAAGTATGAAGCCATAGCAAATGCCCTGGAAGAAAATGGAACTGCTTGTGGCATAGGGAGAGACAAGACAGGAGAGGCAGCTAAAAACTGTCCAGCCAGAGAGAATGTTATTTTCCTTCCTGTTCTCTGCCTGACACACTGCACCCTGCCATCCTACCTACTGATACCCTGTACTCCTGTAGGATCCTCCTCAAATGCTAAGGCTTCCCTGACGTCACACAGGTCCCAGAGTCATGGTTGCTTCCTTTGGTCCCTCAGCACTTTGCTTACTTGTCCCTTTTGGGTTGTTTGGGTTTTTGTTTTGTTTTGTGTGTGTGTGTGTTTCACCATGTCTTGTCAAATCACTTAGCACATATCTTGATCCTAAACAGGGAGTGAACAGAAAAGTAGGGTGAGCTTGGTGGGGGGCAGAGCCAGGCTGCTTAGCCACAGGGCGTCAGAATAGGATGTTCCTGAAAACCACGAAACCCTGAGCTTGTGGCAGCCAGGTCCCCTGATCTGTAGGAAACGAGGAGAGTAGACACATGTCCCAGGGTGATGGATGGTCACTGTCATCTTGACTTAGTGGGCTGGGATATTGGCACCACTGTGCCTCAGGAAGGTCCCTTGGCTGGCAGTGCCATAGTTATCGCTGGTCCTCAGCTCATAGGGTGTAGGCTGTCTCCTTCACCACTGGTGAAGGCTTGGACTCGCCTGGTCCTGGGAAAGAGCATTTTGAGCCCTGAACTGCCAGTTAGGGCCAGTCTAAATGTGATGGGAAGGCAGAGCATTTGCACTGAGTAGGTGAGCAGTCAGGGTGAAGGAACCTGGAGGCGGCGCAGTGCGGGACCTGAGAGAGGTGCTGGGAGGTAAGGCAGAAGCAGGCAGTGCCCAGGGCGCCTTCTCCTGCTGAGGCTTCCTTGCTTCCTCCTCTCCCTGCCAAGCACAGCTCAGTTAACCTGTTCACTTTCTTTGCTGTTGGCCTGGGGCTGGGGGAGGAGCGATTTACAAGTTGCCTGCTGAGTCCAGGGGAGAGGAGCCGAGAAGAATCCGAGTGTCAGAAGGAGGAGGGAAGAAAGGCAGAGGCGTTGAGGGGAAGCTGCGAGGGGGTGTGGGCACGGGGCTGGGCTGTGAGTTGGGGGAAGCGCAGGGTGCCAGAGTCATTATTCATTCCCACCAGTGAGCCTTACAGTTCTCCTAAATGAGCTCACACTCACATCAGCACTTTTCCCTCCGTGCTCCTGGTTTAATAACAAGCTGGGCTCTGCAAGGGGGTGACCACACCTCCAACTAACTCACTCACCCTCTCTCTCTCTCTCTCCTTGAGGAGGACTCTCACATCCTGTCTAGGAGCTGCTGCAGAGAGGTACATATGAGGATCAAGTGGGGAATGCTCTGTCCCAGGAGCCTTGAGAGCATTACGTAGGGGAACTAATTGGAAAAGAGGGAGGCCCCTCCACTTGGCATTCCTATTGACCATTGGCTAAATCTCTGCCAAGGGGACTCACTAAGTGCAGGCTAACTTCAGAGAAGCCTTGTTCCGCCTGGGGCAAATGGGATGAAAGGAAAGAACTGCTCTCAAGATCCTCCTTAGCTATCCTGCTCACGGGTGCCCCCTACTGTTTTTGAGTCACGAGGCCAGAGAGGAGGGCCTGCTGCCCTCCAGCCCTGAAAGACTATGGGTGGGGGGGCACACTGTGCGTCCGCCTGACTCCCTCGCTCTGGGTGTCCGAGTTTTGGCTTCCTCAAAGACGGGGAGACTCCCATGCCCTCCTTCACCACAGAAAAGGGAAGTAGCCGAGAGCTGAGTGGAGGTAACAGATGGCTTAGCGATTAAGGCGCTTGCCTGAAAAGCCTAATGACCTGGGTTCAATTCTCCAGTACCCATGTAAAGCCAGATGCACAAAGTGGCACATGTGTCTGGAGTTCGTTTGCAATGGCTGGAGGCCCTGGTGAGCCTATTCTGTCTCTCTCTCAAATAAATAACATAAGACAAAAAAACAAAAATTTAAGTTGTGACAGGCAACAGGAGTATCAGAAGCAGTTCTTGTCTGTTTAGCTAAACTTGTAAGATCAAGACCTCATGGTGATAATGGGATAACATTGCAGGGGGGCATCAGATGTCTGCTCCAATTGTTTTCTACCTACAGAGATACTCAGTGATGTAGGCAATTGTGGGTCCAGTGGTAGCCAGAGACATCCCAGAGGCTAGCTAGAGGTGGAGCCATATGACTCCCTCAGCTTCCAGATCACAGCTCTGTCCAGCACCATGGCTGAGCCCCGCTGAGCTGTGGTTGGCTGAGGTCACAGACTCTGGAGCTACACCGCTTGGCTCCAACACACTTAGCACTGTGACCCGTGGAGCAAGCTATTCAGCCTCTTCTGAGCCTTCGTTTGCCGTCTGCAAAAATGGGGACAGTGATGGTCCCGAACTCATGAAGTCGTCGAGGGAATGATGTGAGAAATCATGTACACATATGTATGGACTGCACGGCAAAGACAGAATTTCTTATTAAGTTAAACGTACTGTACATCCCAACGATCCCACTCCCAAGAGAAAGGCAAATCCGTGTCCAGCGAAGGTTTGTACGTGAAAGTTCCCAGCAGCTATATTTATAATGACCCAAATCTGGGAAGAGCCCTGGTGAATGGGTAAACACACTGTGAGCCCCGTGGTGAGTGCTGCTAGGTGATGGAAAGCGTTGCTTATTCAAGCAACAGCCGAGATGAACCACCGAAGCATTGTGCTGTCAAAGAAACCAGACACAAAAGACGACATGCTAGATCATTTCGTTTCTATAACATACTAGAGAAGGCAAGGCTGTAGTGACAGAAAACAGATCAGTGTTTGCTGGGGGTAGGGAGATGGGACTGAAAGCAAAGGGACTCAAAGGGCCTTCGTGGTTTTGAATCTTGATAGTGGTGCTTGGATACCTCTGCCCAAAGTCATCAGACAATAAATTTGAGGAGGGTGAATTTTTTTGATTTTTTTTTTTTTAATTTGCAAACAGAAGGAGAGAATGGGCATTCTGGGGCCTCTTGCCACTGCAAACTCCAGACTCATGTGCTACTTTGTGCATCTGGCTCTACATTGGGTATTGGGGAATTGAACCCAGGCCGTTTAACTGCTGAGCCATCTCTCCAGCCAGAAGAGGGTAAATTTTATCTTACACCTTTTTTTTTTTTTTTTCGACGTAGGGTCTCACTCTAGCCCAGGCTGACCTGGAATTCACTATGGAGTCTCAGGGTGGCCTCGAACTCACGACAATCCTCCTACCTCTGCCTCCCGAGTGCTGGGATTAAAGGCATGCGTATGCCCAGCTTACACTTGTTTTTTAACCCTCATTTAAAAACAAAAAACAGTGGTATAGTAAATACGATGTATGTGTTAGCTCCTCTTAATAATGCCAATATCATTATTGTTACTTATGGAAGACTCTGTAGATGGGCAGTTCATAACCCTGGCTGTTGTACCCTGGTACCCACCTCCTGCTCAGGTCGGCAGAAAAGGATGCGTCCTGTCCTTCCCCTGGGAGGTTTATCCCAGTCGGTGCACAGTGGGAAACCTTGGCACACCCCTGGCTCCCAGTGCTACTGACAGACGTGTGGCATGTGGGCAGGTCTCTCAGCTGCTTCCCAAGACCGGCTTCCCCCCTGCTGATCCTGCAAGGCGCTCAGCGACATGTTAGCAAGAAAGATGCCACAAGAAATAAAGTTTGTTATGAATTATTCTACTTGGGGCTAATTATAGGCACAGACGAGAGGATTATTTACAGAGGCAGGAGGTGGGGGGAGGGATGGAGAGGAGCCTTAAGGCTGGAGATGACGTGGAGGGCTGGAGAGCATTAAGCATATGAAGCTGTATTATTAGGGGTGGGGGGAGATAAAGCTTTTTTTTTTTTTTTTACATAAAAGCTGTAACAAAACTCAGGTCCAAGCTGATTGAAGGATCAGGACAGATCTAGTCGTTGGTGGATACTGAGGACCTAAAGGAAGCAGATCTAGAGAGATTACTCTGTACCGGGAATCCCAAGGGTGTGAGGCAGCCATGCGTGTGGATGGTGGCAGGTCTGTGTCTGTGCCCCTGCCTGGCCACATTCTGTTCTCCTGGGTGCCCTTTGTACCCAGCCTGGGCCAGGGCAAGGCAAAGCCAGAGGATGTTGTGTCCAGTACACTGAAGATGGGCTGAGTTAAACATGGTGCCCACTGGTTATAGTAGGTCAGTGAGGGAGAGGCCAGTGGGCCTTGGGCACACTGTTTGCCCACCTCAGCAGGAGGTAGAAGAAAAGCAATGGTTGTGAGGTAGTACCTAGTTCTGCCAGCCACGGACTCCCCTGGCCAGCGCGCGCTCCACTGACGGCTATCACACACAGAGTTTGAAGCAGAGTGGCCTGGAGGCTCCTGCAGCTTATTAGAAGGGCCCCACCTTACTGTCCCCCAGAGCTTACAGTAGGCCAAGGCCTTTCCTGTGATTTATGCCTGGCTGCACCCCCATCTACTCACTCGACCGAGCAGGAAAATGACATCCATCTTTACTCTCCGCCCTGCCCCAGGATGCTTGGCACATGCATTCCCCCTTAGCAGGGGCCTCTTCCTCCCCAGTTCAACCCCTGTGCCCCATCAGCCCTGCCTGAGGTCCTGCCCTCCCTTCTTTCCCATGTCCAGGGTCCTGGCCACAACCAAAGTCTTCCTGACCCCACCCACACTGCTACCAAGTATTCCTTGCCATGTCCCTTGCTTAGCTTTGCCCAGCCTTCAGTGAATCGCCTGCCCCATTCCCAGAGATCCACAGGGGGCCTGTGTACCATGCTCTGTGCTGTCAGACAGTGAGCACCCAGAGACCCTGTGCAGTCCCAGAGCCTGGAGCACCCCAGGGAGCTTTCAGTTCCTCCCTACAGTATGTACTGAGGACCTACAGGGTGCCAGGCCATGTGGTGGGTAAGTCAGATAGGCCCTCTGTTACCCCAGCTTCCTTCCTGGTCCAGGCAGACAGTCAATACAGAAGTAAGCCCAGTGGGGGACCTGCTAGAAGGAGACACCGGAGCATGACAAGGGCACTGCTTTTGACGGACGTGCAGGGAAAGGCCTTGCTGAAGAGGTGCCAAGTGAGCTGAAGCGTGTGTGGAGGTAGCATCACGGGCAGAGGGGACAGCAGGTACAGAGGCCCTGAGGTAAGGCAGAGCTTCGAATGCTGCTTGCATGAGCAGCTGAGGCCTGGGTAGCCACACGGCTAAAGGAAAATGTTCTGTGGTGGGAATCTCCTGCCCTGGGGTCCCCGGGAAGCCCGGTACTCTCCAGGAGCCAGGAGAGGGCAGAGCAGAGAGACAGGAAGAGGAGAGCCTGTGAGAACACCAAGGCTGGCCGGGCCAGAGGTGCTCTGCAGTCAAACCTTGGGCACCTTTGGCAAGTGGGAAAAGACAACTCAGAAACAGCGAGGAGAGGGGCACCCCAGGATGGAAAAGGGAAAATGGGGTTTGTAGAGAGATGGTTTAGCGGTTGAGGTGCTTGCCTGCAGAGCCCAACAACCCTGCTTCGATTCCCCAGTACCCATGTAAATCCAGATGCACAAAGTGCCACGTGCACCTGAAGTTCGTTGGCAGTGGCTAGAGGCCCCCATGCACCCATTCTGTTTCTCTGTCTGTCTCTCTTCTCTTTATCTCTCTGTGCCAAAAGTAAATAAAGAAAAAAAAGGGGGGCTGGAGGGATGGCTTAGCAGTTAAGGCGTTTGCCTGCAAAGCCAAAGGACCCAGGTTCGATTCCCCACGACCCACATTAGCCAGATGCACAAGGGGGGGCGTATGCATCTGGAGTTCATCTGCAGTGGCCAAGGGCCCTGGTGCGCCCATTCTCTCTCTCTCTCTCTCTCTCTCTCCCCCCTTTCTCTGTCAAATAAGTAAATAAATAAAAATTAAAAAGAAAAATAGAGCAGAGAGGCGAGAGAAATAGGACCTAGGGCAGGAACAGGAGGGTGAAGACACCATTGAGCCCACACTCTGTCCTTGATGAGGGACTGCTGAGCATCTGTGGCATCGTACACAGCCAGGGTGACACCTCTTCCAGGAAGTCTGTCCCTGATGCCTCAGATCAGACAGACATCATCTCCCTGACTGTTGCAGTTACTGTAGGGACCAAACACTTGGTCAGAGGCAGCTGATGGGAGGAAAGGGTTTGTTTCAAGGAGCTGGAGGGATGGCTTAGCGGTTAAGGCACTTGCCTGCGAAGCCTAAGGATCCAGGTTCAATTCTCCAGATCCCCACGTAAGCTAGATGCACATGATGGCGCACGCATCTGGAGTTCGTTTGCAGTGGCTGGAGGCCCTGGCGCACCCATTCTGTCTCTCTAATAAATAAATAAATAATAAAATATCTTTAAAAGGAGAAGTTTCATGGTGATGGGAAAAGCATGGCAGAGCAAGGCTGACCATCAGGTCTCACCATAGCAGCTGGTAGGAAGCAGCAAGAGAGTGAACTGAACTATGACTGGCAAGGAGACCTGGGCTATAAGACCTGTAAGCCTGGCTCCAGCCACACACCTCCTCCAGCAAGGCTCCATCTCCCCACAGTGCTAACAGCTGTTCACCAAGTATTCAAAGCACACACGAGGCGATGGGGGGGAAACTCATTCCAACCACCACGCTGACCCACCGCTGGCCACCAGTTGCTGCCTTGGACTTAGCACTCTGATAACCTGCCTGGTATCTGCATCCCACCAGCGGCTGGACTCCAGAGAGGTGCCAAACCTAGTCTTGCCTTGCATGGCAAATCTAAGCTGGCACCTAGGACCTGGCATCACATCCGGTGCAGGAGAGGCTGAGCACACCAGGGAGAGGACCAGAGGGAGAAGAGGCTGCCAGGTGATGAACTGGGTCAGGAAGAGGTCAGGCTGACCTTGAAACAAGCCAGCCTGTGACTGCTCCCAGCCAGCGGCTAGAGGATGCCTAGGCTGCGGGGAGCCGGGGGGGCACATAGGGCATGAGGGCACAGATGTGTTTGGGAGTTGGGTGAATGCAGAACTATACAAAGGCTCTGCTGGCTACAATATCCACAGGAAGTGCCCTACCAAGCCTACAGAGATTCACACATGTCTCCTCGCCTTCCCATCCGCCCCCCCCCCAACTCCATTTGTGCCCTTCCAGCGGCAGTACCCGCATTCTACTGAAGGGACAGATGAAGGTCTGCCTCGTCCTTGTCCAGATAATTCTCCACACACAGCAGACCCTGGCGGGGTCTTTGTTGGACAAGAAGATGCTCAGAGGGAACTGCCCTTCCCCACCCAGTGCTGTCTGGGATGAGGTTGGGAGCTATGTGGAAAGCAAGGCTTGGTATTGTGGAACACTGAGTGACTCAGTCACTGCCCATGAGCCCTTGCCCCAAAGTCTCAGGGGATCCTGCTGGGACCAGGCTGTTGAAGGTCCCAGGGCACCCAAGCTGAGAGGAGGGGCCGAGCATTTCTTCCACTTCCCTCATTTCATTAAGACCTGTAAATTTTCTCATTAACATACTTAAAGTTCGTTTTAAGGGGAACAAGTGAGAAATAATTGATAATAAACCCTCAGTTAATGCCCTTGGTTTACTGTACGTAATTTATATCTACTGATAGCGTCTCTTACTCCCAATTACCCAGTTAGCTGCGGTCATAACAGCAGTTCAATCAGACCAATACCAACTTTTATATATTCCAGCCAGATAGTCATAAATACTCACACAGGGAGCCTTGCTGGGCCCACTGCATTTATGTGTGTGTGTGTGTGTGTGTGTGTGTGTGTGTGTGTTAAGATTTAAATATTCATGCAATTACTAGTGATTTATTAAAGAGCAAACGACCTCTTCAAGAGACTCTAAATCTTCACCCAAAGAGGTCCGTCCCCTCCCCCTTCTCCCAACCCCCTTCCATTTCCCCCTCAAAACCAGAGAAATGGGCTGCTCTTTTGCAGCCCAGGTGACACACAGCATCCCGTGCGTTTCCATGGTGATGGCAGGCAAGGTGAGACAGAAGCCCAGGATGGAGGACAGAGGGGCTGGGCTTCTGGAGGGTTGAAGCTTCTGGGAGACAGGAGAAAATGGAGGTCACCCATCGGCCAGGCTGACCAGTGGCCTCCACCCTGAAGCCTACCCTAGGCCTCATTTGGGCATTAATGCCCCTCTCCAGATCTCCTCCACCCTTGCCCTTATCTCAGCTTTTGCCTGTCAGTTTAGGGGTCAGGGTACGTCAGCTTCTCTGCCCCTCTCCCTCCTTTCTTTCATGTTAAAATATTCTACCCGATTGCATGAAGGATGAGAGGGTGTGCAGGAAGCCAAGGTTCAGGGACTCAAGGCCCAGACATGGCAGCCGCTCGCCTCGGGCCTTCACTGTAAGGCATATCCCCCGCCCCTTCCTCCAGCCCCCTTCTTCTTCACCATGAGACCTCTGGAGCCTATTAAAGGGGCAGGAAAGATAATGAACAAAACAGGAAAACATGAAATCAATATCAGGAGAAAAAAGTGTGGCTGCCATTAAGTGAAATAAACAAGCTGGTAATTATTTGGACAGCGGGTAATTAAAATGGGGTGAGGGCTCATTACTGTCTTGTCAAGGGTGTGATGGGCGCAGCCAGACACCCTCTTCCCAGCGGGAAGGTTGAAGCCAGGCCTGGGTTCCTTCCTCCCAAGATGGGGAGTCTGCTCCTTGGGGGGGGGGGGACTAGCCTCACTGCTTAAGACTGAAGCAGTCATCTGCTGGTTCCACCTGGTGGCAATCTGAGACCCAAACCAAAGGCCCTCATAGGCCCCAGTCTGCTTCCCTGCCTCCTTCTGATGAATTTTCATGCATCTTTCTTTCTTTTTTAATATTATTTATTTAAGAGAAAGAAGGAATGGGCTCACCCCTTGCCACTGCAAACAAACTCCGGTCGCCACTTTGTGCATCTGGCTTTACGTGGGGAATTGAACCCAGGCCAGCAGGCTCTGCAAGCTGGAGCCTTAACCGCTGAGCCATTTCTCCTGCCCAAGTTCTCACACTTTTTGAAGCAGGGAGCTTAGCCCTTTGGACCCCTCAGCTGAAGGGAGACACCAGCTTCTGGCAGTTATGCCTCAGCCACCTGAGGGATGGGCAGATGACCCTCCAACCTCTGCCCTGGTCCCAAGGCACCTCTGTGAGGAGGCTGTGATGAGGTGGGTTTCCCATACCATGGGTGGCTGACCAGGAAGAGCAGGGGAGAAAAGACCAAGCAGAGGGTGACAGAGTCTGAGTGCATGAGAGGGTCTTGGTGGCAAGAAAGAAGACCCCTCCCCCTTCTGTTGTCACACTGACACGTAACTTAGAAATAGACCTTGGGGACTGAGGGATGGCTTAGCGGTTAAGGCGCTTGCCTGTAAAGCCAAAAGGACCCAGGTTCAGTTCCCCAGGACCTACCTTAGCCAGATGCACAAGGGGGCACAAGTGTCTGGAGTTCGTTTGCAGTGGCTGGAAGCCTTGGTGTGCCCATTCTCTCTCTCTCTCCCCCCTCTTTCTCTGTCAAATAACTAAATAATTAAAAATAAATTAAAAATTAAAAAAAAAGAAGTAGACCTTGGACATTGTCTAGCCTGGCTTTGGCCTACCAAATTGTCTGTCCCATACAGTTGTCCACATGTTTACGCTCGTTGTCCACATTGGAGTATAAAAGGTTTCACATCAGAATGCGTTTCCAGCTTCTCAAATTCCTGCACCCTGGCCAGCCTGCCCGCCCGCCCGAGTGACGGCAGGGAGCTAGGCTGAGCTGACCACAGGATGAACCTGGCTCTCTCTCCAGCCTCTGGACAGTCCCACCCCTTCTGAGACAGAGAAGGGAGTGGCTGGCCAATGGTCACAGAACCAGGTAGCAGAGTAGACACTGCTGTTGCTGACTCCCACCAGTCCCTGAGTAGAACACTAGTAAAAAGAGGATGTTGGGGGGGGGTGGACTTATGTGTGCCCTGAGGATGGACGGTCTTGTGGGGAAGGTACTGCCTAGTCAGTCTTCTGTCGGTCAGCTGGTCCCCTCAATCACAGGCGCAAGCTGCACATCTCGCCCCCAGCTTCAGGAGTCGGGGAGGGATAGAACGTTTTCACTCATAAATTAGCGGAGCTGGGAGCATTGGGAGTGGGCAGGTGTGTCCCACAGGTGAGGAGGGAATCCTACTTTCATTGCAATACATGGTGGGGGCCTGCAGGGGGCACTGCTGCATTGGTGGTGGGGTGGGAGCTTGGGGAGCCAGCCAGCACTGCTCTGTGTTCAGTGAGAACCTTGGAGGGGTCTTGACTTGTGGCTCAGATATTCTTTCTAGAAGTAGCACTATGGCGACATAGTTGAGGTGTTGTAGTCAGGTTCGCATAGCTGGCAGAAATCACCCAAGAGCAGCTTTTGGGGAGAAAGGGAGGGGTTATGTGGCTTCATGATGGCAGGGGAAACAATGGCATGAGCAGAGGATAGACATCACCTCCTGGACATCATCAGACGGGCAACAGCAACAGGAGCATGTGCCAACCACTGGCAAGAGAAAGCTGGTTATAACACCCCCAAGCCCGCCCCCAACAATACAGGAGGCTTTAATTCCCAAATTGCCATCAGCTGGGGACCTACCATTCGGACCATCTAAGTTTATGGGGGACACCTGAGTCAAACCACCACGTGAGGCTAGTGGTAGAAGATTAAGTGAACCGGGTGGCCCAGCAGGAGCCGGAGAGTCCGTAGGAAAGAGTCTGGGGGAGGGACATGGGGACAGACCAGCGGACGGTTTAGTGAGCAGAGAGGCCTGGTTGCTCAGAGGCTCTTTGGGAAGCAGTGACCTAGCTGACAGAGGAAGTCCCCGGGGAAGCCAGGACTATGGGGGAGCCCCCAGGCTGGTTTGGAATGTGGCCAGTGTGAATCCAGACGTTGTAACTCCAAAGTGGAGAAGGGGCTAGAGAGCGAGGGGAACGCCGTAGGCAAGGAGCTGGGGGGGGGGAACCCATGAAAGTAGCCCCCCCCCACACACACACACAGCCTAGAGAGGTGGCTGCATGAACAAGGACAGTGGAAGGACAGTGCCCTGAGATGACTGGCAGATGGAGGGCTGCTGTGAACCAATCTCCACCGCTGCCTGGACATGGGAGGACCCCTGGCCGGAGCTGGCCTATCATGGCCTCCCGGTTTTCCAGTTGCCTCGTGCATGAAGAGGTGTGCAGGAGGCTCGGCTGCTAAGAACAAGAGTCACAGTGACAGTGTCACCATCCTGGGGTGGGGATGGCTCAGGTGAGAGGGCAGTGCTACATATGTCCATAAACACTAGCGGACCAGCTATGTCAGGCATGATTCGGGACAGTTGTACCCTGGGTTTCCTGGTGTGGTTGATTTATGAGGCTACTTCACCAGGGAAGGAATGAGAGCCCATCATGGATGCCGCTTTTCTGGCCAGAACCCAACACAGCTAGCTCCTGGCATGTTGTATTCAGCAGGTATTCATAGTGGCTAGAGGCCCTGGTGTGCCCTTTCTCTTCTCTCTCTCTCCCTCCCTCTGTGTGTGTCTTTATCTCCCTCTGCTTGCAAATAAATAAAAATATTAAAAATAATAATAATAGTAATTCTTAGTTGGGCATGGTGTCACACGCCTTTAATGCCCCCAGCACTTAGAAGGCTGAGGTAAGAGGATTTCGGGAGTTCGAGGCCAGCCTGAGCTAGAGTGAGACCCTACCTCAAAAAAAACCAAAGTAATAAGAATTTCTTGGGGTTTGGGGAGATGGCTCAGCAGGTAAGAGTTGTTGCTGTAGAAGCATGAGGCCCTGAGTTCAATTTCTAGCACCCTTGTAAAAAGCTGGGTATGGCCACACACACCTGCAAGCCCGGCATTGAGTGGGGCTGGAGACAGGAGAATCGCTGGGGCTTATTGGGGAGCCAGTCTAACTGAAGAACGACCCTGCTCCAGGCTCAGTGAGAGACTCCGTCTCAGGGAAGTAAGGCAAAAGAGAGATGGAGGAGGACTCCCGACATCCTCTTCTGGCCTCTGCACACACGCATAGGGGCACAGGCATCTGCAGTATACATGCATACACCACACACACACAGAGACACATACACACAACAAGGATAGTTCTTACTTGTCTCCTAGAATCATTGTGAAGTTTAAAAATGAGAAAATCCGGGCTGGAGAGATGGCTTAACGGTTAAGGCATTTGCCTGCAAAGCCAAAGGACCTTGGTTTGATTCCCCAGGACCCACATAAGCCAGATGCACAAGGGGGCGCATGCGTCTGGAGTTCGTTTGCCGTAGCTGAAGGCCCTGGTGCGCCCATTCTCTCTCTCCCACTTTCTCTCTCAAATAAATAAAAATAAAGTTAAAAAAATGAGAAAATCTTTGAAAAGGAAGACACAACTGTTGCTATGGCCACACGCGTGTGTGTGTGTGTGGTGGCTGTGGACAAATGTCTCCCATCAGCCAAGGGCAGGTGACTCCCTCATGTCTACAGGCTCTGGTCCTTGCTCGGCACACAAGCACTGCTGTGGTCCTGAACCATTCCTGGCCTCAGCTCTGGCTGGGCTCACATTAAGCCAGTGAGATATGAAATGCCATCATATCCAGGAACAGGGTCTTTAATTAAATTAACTACCGGCAACATTGTAAAAATGCTGATGGGGTCATAAACGGCCACACAGGCAGCGGCCATTCATCATCCCTGAGGGTTTGCCAGGGGCCACATCTGACTGGGACAGGTCTGGACCCTTACTGCATTTATGAGACAATTATGCACGCGCATTTACCTGGTGTAGGGCGCAGAAGGAAGTAGAAGGGCTTGGGGGCTGGCACTGGGCAAAGGGTCACTTTCTAACCCACAGGCCCGTGGAGTTACCCCTTGTTAGTCTTAACGTCTGACCCAGCTCTTCCATGGCTTGCTGTGTGACCTTGAGCAGGCGCTCCCCAGCTCCCATCCACCTCCCCCTGCCAGCTCTCTGAGCCTATTTCACTAGGAAGACAAGAGGTCCCCTTCTCCTCAGGTCCACTTCCCTCCTCCCTCATGTCCCCAGCACCTTCCAGACCACCCTTCTTTGGCCTCCCGCCCTGCAGCGAATTCTGCCAGCAACTCTTTTCTATCTCTTTCTGCTGGGGGGGGGGGCTCATGCTGGCATTGCATTGGGTGGCAAGGGGCATGGGCCCACTACCTGCCCACCTCTGCCAGGTGACAGGTGGGGAAGGACACGTGGGACATGGACACACCACCACGGCATCCACCATCACCACCTCACCCACACCAGGAGCATGCCCACAGCCACACTGGCACTAGCCAGCAAGGCCAAAGCAGGAAAAAGGCTCTTCCTTCCTTTCCCACTTCTCCCTGGGCTCTGTGACCACATAATTACCCTGGATTCCATTCTACTTAATTGCAGCTTATTAAATTCTAACCAGCCAATTATCAGCCACAATTACAGCTTAATTCAGGGACACAATAGCTATTTTATCGTTTGTTAATCAAATGCTTATTTAGACCTCCATTTTATTAACTATTTCTCTGGCCTGAGGCAAGGCCCCTTGGCAGGGAAGGGGTCCTGGGTAGGGCCTCAGGAGTCAGTTCCCTATCACAACATCCTGACCTTGGGAGTTCCTAAGTCCTCTTTGCTGACAGGCACCGGGACTCTTAGTGATTGATGGCAGACGTATCACACCACATGTGGGCGGGTGCTGGACACAGTTGCAATGTCTGGGTTTGGTCACTGGTGCGCTTGGCACATGTTTACTCAGTATTTAACTGCATACCAGGCCCTGTACAGGGTACTGGGGCTTCAGCAGTTGTCGTGATACATTTTAACAGAGTAAATGAGGACTTCAGGTGGCGGTAGGTGCGTGAGAAAATTAGACTTGGGAAAAGGTGGGCTAGCAGGGTCTTCTCCAACACTGCAGTTCGTACACTTAGGGAGGCTCCAAGGAGCTGACATTGGAGCTGAGAGAATGAAGAGGGGCAACCACGGGAGGAGTGGGAGGCATCAAGCTGCCGGCAGGGCAGAGCAAGTGCAAAGGCCCTGTGGTGGGATAAGCTTGCGGGGTAAGAACGTGTGCTTTTGCAGTCCAGCCTGCCTGCATGTCTTCCTGACGCCTGCGTCTGCCCTTGTGACCAGGCCTGTGGAGGAGCTGACTTTCCTCTGATCTTGGGATGGTGTCGCAATGCTTCTGTGACACTTTCACATGCACATTACCATGGAAACGAGAGTGTCATGCACACATGTGTTTGAGCACAGGTCGGGAGTAACCCTGCCTTCTGAGAGGACTGTCACCCCACCTGTCACCTTCAAACGTGCTCCTACATGGAGGAGATCATCGTTGTCCTCTCATTCATTCATTCATTCATTCATGCGTTCAAACACCCTGAGCCAAAAGCCTGGCTGCTGACCTGTCCCCAGGGAGTCCTATGCTGTAGGGAGCTTCAGCAGGGTGGGGGGGGGGGAATGGTCAATAGGACTAAACAAGGAAAGAAGTCTCACCATCCTGCGCATCTCCCCCCCACTTCACCCTCTGCAGGGTGACCACTGCTTGCCACTTTCACAGCAAAGGAAGACAGGCTATAGGACCAGGTGGTTGCAAAGCCCAGAGCAGCTGGTGGGCAGTTCTGAGAACCCCACAGCTCCTAGTGTGCCCCTAGGTCTGCAATATATATGGGGCCAGAAGGCTGAGTCCAACCCAGGCTGTGGGATTCCCACCTTCACTGTTTGCTCTTTTTAAATAGTTTATTTATTTATTTATTTGAGAGAGAGAAAGAGGCAGATAGAGAGAGAGAGAGAATGGGCACGCCAGGGTCTCCAGCCACTGCAGACGAACCCCAGATGCATGTGCTACCTTGTTCATCTGGCTTACATGGGTACTGGGGAATCGAACCTGGGTCCTTAGCCTTTGCAGGCAAATGCCTTAACCTCTTAGCCATCTCTCCAGCCGACACTGTTGTTTTATTAAAATATTTTTGTTTATTGAGAGAGAGAGAGAGAGAGAGAGTGTGTGTGTGTGTGTGTGTGTGTGTAGGCACTCCAGGGCCTCTTGCCACTGCAAACAAACTCCAGACATATGCAGCACTCTGTGCGTCTGGGTACTGGGGAATTGAATCCCCAGCCAGCTGGCTTTGCAAGCAAGCACTTTAACCACTGAGCCATCTCCCAGGCCCCTACCACCTTCGCTGTCAGTGCTCTCCCTACTACTCAGCACTGTGCTGGCTCTCTCCCCTCCCCCTCTCCCACCCCAGAACGCTCCTTGCAGAGCAGAGGCTCCTGGTGAAGCTCCCTCATCACAGAACTGCCCACGTTAGAAACATAATTAAAATAATCTTGCAGCCATCTTGGGCCACAAGCACAAGGCCACAGGTGGGCTGGAAAGTGCAAATCCCCCTCCTTGCATGTCTGCAGGCCACCTGGGCTCCCAAACCCCTCTCCCCACCCCCACTGGACCCAGTGGCTCCCTATACCATCTGCCTCGCCTGGACATCACACTCACCCAGAGCTGGGGCCAAGCTCTGGCATTTGAGGAATTGATTGGAAAGGAAGCCAGGCTGGCTCCTTGGGAGTTTGTGTTGTCCATTTTTTTGGCTCAGGGTCCTTTGTAGCAAATGGGACTCGACAAGCACTCCTTGGGCACTTGCTGTATGCATCAGACACCGGCCAGGAGCTGGGGCTGGCACAAGATCTAGAACCTAGTCCCAGCTCTCGGGATACGGCAGACTGAGTAGAAACATTCAAAACTGATGGCAATATGATTTCCATCTGCATGCTCACAAGACTGTCGACAGCTTTGTCTGGAAGTCAGGGAAGGCTTCCTAGAGGAGGGAGACATTTGAGCAGTGCTTACAGGGTGGATAGACGCCACTCATCCAGGTAGAAGGTGGGTGGATGGGATGAAGGGGTTCCAGTTTCAACCTGGCTGCATCCAAGGAAGGAACTTTTCAGCTCCAAGCCATCACTGCCTCCAGGCCTGGTGGCACCCCAGAACTCAGATGCTCCCCCAAAGAGTTAGTGTCTCTCTTCTCCTGGCTGGCAGCTGTCCCCAAGCCCCAGCTTCAGACCCGTGAACTCCTTGCACTTGGCCTCGTGGTGGCCCACAGGACCTGAGGGCCTGGCTCTCTGCTGTTGGTCGTAGCAGAAACTGCAGAACTCTAAATCTGGCAGGAAGAGAGTCTCTGGCCCACAGGGCCAACCAATATCCGGGAATCGTATCTCTGCAGATGGTGGACCTGCATGGCCAGGAACCAGGTAGGGAGGGTTGGAGGAGGAGCCACAGGTGAGGTCAGCCACATGGACCGACCGCCGAGTAGGGGCATTCTTGGAAGAAAATTCAGGCGCTGTTAGCCAGAAAGTGAAAAGAAGACAGAGCCTGGGACCAAATGTACAAAAGCCCTCGAGGAATTCCATATCGTCAAGATGCCCCTGGATGTGAAGTGAGTCCCCGGACTGGAGCGAGGCCTGGGGGGACCAGCAGGGGCACGAATGCCACTTTTCCGTCACACTTCCATCTGCTTGCTTGAGCATCTGCATTGCCTAGAGAGCTGGGACACCCAGAGAGGTCCCAAAGGAACCTAAGAAGTGCCAGCCTTCACAGACAGGTGGCCATGAGACTCCCTAAGGCAGGGTGGGGGAGCTCAGTGCCAGGCCGCTGCCAGGAAGGGCTCAAGCACAACATAACTGAGGCGGGTTTGCCTCAACCACCACCCCCCCCCCCCGACCAGCACCCCGGTTCAAGCCCACACCATTTCTCAGGCAGGAAGAAAAGGCAAGCTCACCATCCTGCCCCTTGCTGCATTCCTGGCGTGGGGGCGCTGGTGTTCCCCTTTCCGGGGCTGAAGCTCATAGGTGACATCCTGCCCACACCCCTCCTATCCTGCTAGCGGGGATGAGACCTCACTCAGCCAATGCAGCTGCATTAATAGCCCGATTAATCACACCTCATATTTTCGTTGGTGCTTTTAAAAATAAAACATTTGAAAGCATGTTCACACCCACCTGGGGCCTCTGAGTTACACAGGAAGGTTTTACGCTCGGAGCGCAGCGAGGAAAGCGCAGCGTGATGGCCCTTGTGCCTGCCCGTGACTCCACCTTTGGGCTGCTCCTCCCTCTCTCCAGGTCTCCCCACAGAACAAAAATGAAGGGGCTACCCTTGGGCAGATTTGTTGTTGTTGTTTATTTTTATTTATTTGAGAGAGACAGACAGAGAAAGAAAGAGGCAGAGA
The DNA here is from genome assembly GCA_036346955.1 of Dipus sagitta. NCBI lineage: Eukaryota > Metazoa > Chordata > Mammalia > Rodentia > Dipodidae > Dipus > Dipus sagitta. The sequence continues at coordinate 40,221,360 of CM070777.1, read as the reverse complement.
GAGAGAGAGAATGGGTGCACCAGGGCCTCCAACCACTGCGAACGAACTCCAGATGTGTGCGCCCCCTTGTGCATCTGGCTAGCGTGGGTCCTGGGGAACTGAGCCTCGAACGGAGGTCCTTAGGCTTCACAGGCAAGCGCTTAACCGCTAAGGCATCTCTCCAGTCTTTTTTTTATTTTTTACCTTGAGCAGATTTTCATTTCAAGGGAGAAGAGTCAAGGGTCATTCAGTCACTCAATACTCAGCTGTCATCTAAGCTCCACCTGCCCCCAGGCAGTCACGTTCAGATGAAAAAAAATCAGTCTACAGATAAACCCATCCCAACCCTGAGTGTGGCCTGTACTCCAGAGGGCATGTGACAGGTGCTTGGGTAAGTGACAAAGAGTACGGGTCCAAGACCTTCCAGAGGTCTTGATTGACACTTCCCAGGTGATCAGAGTGAAGCAGGTACCCACCGTGCACCGGCTAACTGCCTACAGCAGCCTCTCCATGGCCCTGCCCACCGCCGCACCTCACCCCCGACGTCTTCCACGGTCAAGCAATGAGAGTCCACCTCCTTGCTCCCATCCTAAAGGGCCCCCACTTCCTCTCTGACTCAGGAGTCCCCTTGCTCCCTCCTCTCTGGCCATGCCAGGTCTCAGATAAGCCTAGTTGCTTCCTGCTTTGGGGTCCTTCACCCCGCCCTTTTCCTACACAGCATTCAGCCTGGCTGTGACATTCAGGGTGCCGCTCAGATGTCCCCTCCTGAGCCTGTTTCCCTCTGGATCCTGGTCACCCACAGCCTTCCTGAAACTTCACCCCTCCTGCTCCTGTGGAGCGAGCCCCCGCAGTCAGTATGGGAAGCGTTGCGTTCTGCTGCGTTTTGTCTCCCCTGGGCCTCTGTGAGCTCACTGTCTTCTCGTACTGTGTCCCAGACCCAGAATGGCGCTCAGTCAGCTCCTGTGAAATAGATACAGACATTTCAAGTCACAGGAGAGGGGCCAATGCCCCTAACCTGGGGCTCTCTTGTCTCTGTCTACCACTGGCTCTAGGGCCTCATTTAACTATTTTTCCTGTTTGTAACTACCCACCCTCCCCCCACCCATCACCTACATGTGCACACATGCATGCGTGCACACACGGACACACAGGCTCGTCCCTCCATCATCTTGCTGGAGAAGATGTGGGAGAGGGGACGGCTGGGGGCAGACCAGGCAGCGGTGCCAGCTGCGGCTAAAGCGGGCGAACAAGCCCTCCCGTGAGAGGCAAATGGAGTCCTCACTCAAGGGCCTGGGGCGTCTGCGCACGCAGTGGCTTGCACTGTAGAAGGGGCGAGGCCCGCCATGCTGCATGTGGTGCCGTCGTTCAGATGAGAGACCTCACTGAGCTCTGCGGGTGAGGCATAGGGCAGGTGCTGACCACAGGGTCCAGGTCACATGGTAAGCCTCCGGGGCTAGAGGGAGAGTGGCTGGCACTGCCCACCCAGGCAGCATCCTGCTGTCCCTAGAGGACACCCAGTGTGGTCTGACTTTACCACCCACCCATGGTATCCTTGCTAGAGGGCATAGCTACAGCCTAGAGGGTGCCCCCCTGAGGGCACCGAATAAATGCTCCTTCCCAGAGGTGGGAGGGAGGCCGTGGCGTGGTGGCATGACAGAGGCCCTGGAGAAGTGAGCTATGTCCCTTATTGGTCACACTACATTTATTTTTCATTAGCAGTTAAATGCAGACATGAGGGATTGTGCGGGGTTCAGCGGGCAGCTGACGTGAGCAGGGCTTGCTCTGCAGATCAATAGGGAGAGGGGAGGCTGGTGTACCCACTCCCCGGCCCCCCGACCCCCAGCCATGGGGACCCCTGCCCACCCAGCTCCGGAGCCAAGAGACAGATGGGGGTCCATGATGTAGATTGACTCTGCCTGTCGTGGGAAAGGCCAAAGCAGGCCCAGGATGTGCCCCTGGGGATGTGTCCGCCGTGGGCCCTGCGCTGGGGTCCAGCTTGATCATTCATCCCATCTGCGATGCTGTGATTTGCCCAGGTTCATGTCTGGAAAGACCACCGTGCCTACCAGCATCCTCCTCACCCCCATACACACCCAGAGCAATTCTCCCAGGCCTTCCAGAACCACTGCCAGGGTCCGAAGGCTGGCCGGGCACTTGGGAGAGGGATTAGAGTGCTGAGGGGTGTGTACTGAGCAGTAGAGTACAAGGTTAGCACGCTCAAGGCCCTGGGTTCAATCCTCGGCCACACACATCATACGGAGCACTGTGAGTGTAGGGTTAGAGCAGGCGCTCCAAGATAAGGTACTTCCTGAACCTAACACAAACTCGGCGGAAGGTGGGTCTGGGAAAGGCGACCTTCATTTCACTGACTGCTCATGTATGTGACATTTATTACAGAGCTGCAGGGAGGTGGCTGCAGAAGGGAGTCAGAAGGGGGAAGGACAGATTGGCATGAGAGAGACAACAGGGACGCCAGGGGAGGGCCACAGGTAGGGGGAGAGGCAGGGGACCTGGAGGAAGGGTGGAGGGTCACTGCTGACAGCCCTTACCCTGCCCAGGAGGCCAACCTCGTGGAGTGCCTCCAGACTCCCCTTGAAGTGACCCCCGTCTCACAGATCGCAAAGCCAGTGATTTCCCAAGGTCGCCACCTAACTTCTCAAGGTCACTTCTACCATGGAGTAGAATGGGGCTTCTAGGGAGCTTCTCCCCCCTCCCCCACCTTTCTGCCTGGAGGCCTCGATTAATTTGTGAGTGTGTATGTGTGTGTGTGTTGGTGGGAGGCCAGGCCAGCTGGGAGCCTATTTGGTAAGCAGCAGAAGCCAAGGGTTCCCTCACTTGCTCCCCCCCAACCCTCTTTGGGGTCCTGCTGGTTGGCAGACACACTGCTCTGGGGGTCTTACCTCTGCCAATGCCTCAGAGCCAATTACCTGTGTAATTAGCAACAAATTACTTGTGGGATGGTTGTGGGTTTGGGTTAAAATTAGAAGGAAACCTGCATTCAGGTCTTGTTGAAGATACGGAAAGTGGTCCAGGTTCCTGGGATTTCCAGACAGACTCTTGGCATCTGCCCTGCTGTGCCCACTCGGAAATCCTGACTCACCAGCTCCTACCCTCTCTGTCCTTCTCTCCAGCCCTTCTGCTCCACCCAGCACCCTCATGTGGCTCCTCAAACCCATATCCTGCCCACCACCTTCTGCCTTCCTCCACTGTGCTTTGTATTTTCAGAGAGCCTGTCTCAAGTGCAGGGACCAGCTAGGAAGCAGAGAAGAGGCAGCCACAGGCCAGGGCGCCACATGCAGAAACACGTGCCCCATCCTCAAGTTACCTACTTGCCATGCCAGCCCTCTTTGCTTTCCCCTCGACCTCATAGGGCAGTAGCCTGCTTGGTCAGAACCCCAAACTTCTAGGGGAATACCGAGCTTTCGTTGTTGCCGTGTGTCTAGGGCCTCGCGAGAGCAGATCCTCAACTTTAGTCTTTGGGTTTCACCCTGGTGTTCAGGAGCTCACGGGAAGAGGCGCACACGGATGCTCTGAGAGGGTGGCCAGTGGGTGGCCTATTTGCCCAGCCGGGAAGTGGCTCAGCCTGTACTCACTGGCCCTTAGTCCCACTCCAAGCTGGGCTTTCACTGTGCCAGCTGCCTCTGCCAGCTCCAGGGAGGACGTAACTTATCTTTCCCCTCTTGCCCCTGCTACAGGTGCCCAGCAAAGTGCCACAGTGGCCAATCCAGTACCTGGTGCCAGCCCAGACCTGCTTCCTCACTTCCTAGTAGAGCCTGAAGACGTGTATATTGTCAAGAACAAGCCAGTGCTGCTGGTGTGCCAGGCCATGCCTGCCACGCAGATCTTCTTCAAGTGCAATGGGGAGTGGGTACGCCAGGTGGACCATGTGATTGAGCGGAGCACGGACGGGAGCAGCGGTGAGTCCAGGCTGGGGTGGCTGGATGGGGGCAGCTGCCGGGAAAGCTGATCCCAAGGGGCCTGTCAGGTTCTAGGGTGCACACTGACATCACCCTCGACATTACCAGGCCAGGCAGAATTCACACTCCTGGAACCTTGGGAGTAGACAGACAGAGAGGCCTTTTCTGGAAGACCTCCCCACAACAGCTTGATGGGGGACTAAGAGAAACCCCCTAGCCACCCACTAAAATGCCCCAGAATCTCTCAGGGAGAGGTTGCAAGAGGGGCTCTATCTGAACCTGGGGTGGGGCCATACAGAACCAAGGCAACCTGGCCAGAGATGCCAGCAAAGGAAGGGGGAGGGAGGGAGGGAGGAAGGGAGGGAGGGAGGGAAGGGGTCCCTGATGATAAGAGCTCATAGACCTGACCTTCTGTGACTACTTCCGGTTGTGCCTGTTCATTCATGCGTGTGCGCTTTAGTTCACATCCCCTCTAGAAGAACACAGCCCCCCAAGAAAGGCAGACCTCTCAGCGGGAGAGCAGGCTTGAGGGTTCCCCCAGGACACACCAGGAGGCTCCTGATGGGAAGTAAATGGAGGGAGGCCTAGATTACAGAGTGAAGAGGGGGAAAGCACCCCGGCCGAGGACACAGCGTGCGCAGAGGCCAGGCATGCTGGTCAGGACTCCGCAGTGAGGGCGCATCCGGGATATGCAAGGGAACTAAAGAGACTGACCTGCGGGGTTATAGGGGTGTGGCCAGAGCTGTGAGTGACAGGGGCCACTGTGAGAGCCAACAGAACAGAGGAGAGGGACAGACAGAGCTCTAGGGTTACAGATAGATCCCTACCCAAGAGTGTCCTTCCATGGGACACCAAATTTCCACACCCCGTAGCCCCACCTTAGGTCCCAGGTGGGCCTTGGGGATGTGAACGGAGAGCCCTTGTTGGGTTTCACTCCTTCTCAAGAGCAGAGCCACCAACGGACTGTCAGGAGCTGACACAGTTAAAGAATTCTTGGGTTGGCACTGGAAAGATGGCTTAATGGTTAAGGCACTGGCCTGTAAACCAAAGGACCCAGGTTTAATTCCCCAGTAACCACAAAAAGCCACAGGTGGTGGTTTGCAGTGGCAAGAGGCCCTGGTGCACCCATTCTGTCTCTCTCTCTCTCAAAATAATAAAGGTTTGTTTTTATTTAAAAAAAAAAAAAAAGAGCTGGGCATGGTGATGCACACCTTTAATCCCAGCACTCAGGAGGCAGAAATAGGAGGATTGCCATGAGTTCAAGGTCAACCTGAGATTACATAGTGAATTCCAGATCAGCCTGGGCTAGAGCGAGACCCCACCTCGAAAAACAAAAATAAATAAATAAAAGAGCTCCTTCCCACTGAGACCACAGCCAGCCCGAGACAAACACAATACATTCACTGGACAGCCCGTGTGGGCCATGCAGGCTGCTGGTGTGAGGCCCAAGCCACAGTGCAGCCAAGGGAATCCAGGCAGCACCAGGACTCAGGCTAATGTTGAAGTAGACCTTAGACCCGAGAGCTAACCCAGAGGGGTGACCTGTGCCGCTAGGCAGACAAAGGCAAGTGGTGGCCCACGAGGGGTTCCCAGATGAGGGGTAACATCTGAGTTTAGGTCTTAGAAACACCTGGAAAGAATGTTTTCCAGGCCCAGGGAACTGGAGGTGAGAGGCAGAATCGCAGCTCCTCAAGGATGGCTCGGGTTTGAGGTGTGGGAAAGCGAGCCTGGAGTGCAGACCAAAGCCGGAAGAAAGCCGCCGCGATCAGGCTTGCCCAGTGGGGGTCGTGGGAAGGTGGGGACAGCAGCAGGGCAGGCCAAGCCATGCGTGGTCTGGGAGGCCTGTTGGAAGCTTTTGCCGTGCAAGCTGAAGAGCCCCAAATTAAGTAGTGTGTGATTTAGTCCTCAGGACAAGCCTGCTCCTTTACAGAGGAGACTGAGGCCTTGGCCCTGACCTGTCTGTCCACAGCCCCCAAAGGGCTCTAACCGGGTCTTCAGACCTACAGAAGTCACACCCCCATCCTCCTCCACCAGGGTCCAGGGACTTGTGTCTTTTCCCACAAACCTGCCAACAGGAGTCCCAGAGATGTCGTTCTCCAGCTCCATGTTAGTGGTTCCTGGCCAGGATCTTATGCCCTGCTCTGTGCCAGGCTTATTCATGCCTGCTGCTGGCAGCTTTTATTACATGCACCTGCTGCTTACAGCTTCCTTCCTGCTAACTTCAGCAGTTTGTTGGACACATGCTGTATGCAGTTAGTAATTCCCACCTTCAGGATTTCGCTCAAGAAGGTTCTGGGGGCTGGAGAGATGGCTCAGTGGTTAAGTCACTTGCCTAGGAAGCCTAAGGACCCAGGTTCTATTCCCCAGAACCCACATAAGCCAGATGCACAAGGTGGCCCATGCATCTGAAGTTTGTTTGCAGTGGCTAGAGGCTCTGACGTGCCCATTCTCTCTCTCTCTCTCTCTCTCTCTCTCATAAATAAATATATATATATTTTAAAAAGAAAGTGCTGGACACCGGCAGCACCTCTCAGGACTAGAGGTCCCAGTGGCCTCTCTGCCCGTGGTTATGGCTCTAGAGCCCACGTTTTCCAGATGTGAGGGTCTACTGAAGACCCCTCCCCCCAGGCAAATCCACTGCCCTCCTTCCTCTGTAGCATGGGAGTGAGAATCCTTTACAGTTTGAAAGAAACCCTTTGATCTCATACACCCAGCTGGAGCACCCATGGGCCCTTGCCTTTCTCCCTGCCCCAGTCCTAAGGATCAGTGCCACCTTGCAGTACGAGGAGTCCTGCCCACTGCTGTGGCAGGTCCTCCAGGAAAAAAAACAGGGAAGGAAAAAGTTGCAGCCAAAGTCTTGCCTTCCTGCAGCCTTGAGGACCTGTCTTTAGAACCTTCTGGAAGGCTTGATTCCACCTGGCTCTCCCTGTCTGAAATGGCCTGCCATCACAAGGTCTCATGTACATGATATGGTGTGACCCCAGTTCTTCCTCGGCCCTCCCCCAATCTGGGCAACACACACACACACACACACACACACACACTATCAGCCTCCAACCCACAGTCCACCAGCCCTGCTTCTTTCGAGCCGAGAGAGAAGTTGTTAGGTCCCATCCCACACAACCACCAAGGCCTCCTCCTGCTTGGAACCAGCAGTCTGAGGCCTCCAGTGGCCAGCGTGTCAGAATATTTATTGATCTCACATAAGCCACTGAGGCAAGGAGGAAAGCTTACCTACAAGCGGAGGCCGTGCAGTAGCACCTTGCAAATGCACAAACCAAAGACCCTGAACCAATCCGTTCTGACAGGGGTGGCAGGGGTCTGAGCTGCACGCAGATCTGCAGCCCCTTCCGCTCATACAGTGGGGCCGGGGTGGCAAGGGAGATGGCCAGGGGAGACATGTACCCATCGTTCGCCTTCATGTCTCAGCCAGAAGGCCCAGGGAAGCCAGACATTTGTGAAAGCGAGCACTCGAGTCTGGCCTGGGAATATAGTTTATTATATTAAACAAACTGAATGGTTATTAGAATCGGATGGCAAAGCTAAGAATAGAAGCCTAAGCTTGGCCTCCGAGCCCCCAGCCAACTCTCCGCCTCCCAGAAGCAATCAGCATACTCCCCACCGGAAGCACCCACATGTGCCCTCAGTGCTCATACACATAAACACCCTCCCAGGCTACTCAACCTGGGGTTCCTCCCCAAGCCTGGCACCTACTCACATTTCTTAGGCAGGGGTAGATCCTACTGTGCCCAGAAACTACTCCCAAGGAACCATGCTGCTTCTTCCCACCAAGAAGCCGGCAAGACAGGGTCAGCCCAGCCCAGTCCTCTAGAGCTGTGGGGCCCAAGGGTTTCCTTTGCAGGTGAGGATAAACTTGACCCCCACTTGTGGAAGCAGGAGGAAGGGAAAGAGGTGGTACAAAAGGGGGAGAGGGAAAGAGGAGGAATAAAGCACTTCAACTTAGTGCTGGTGCTACCAAGCTGAGCCCCCCTGGGTATTATGTGAGGAAAGACAGAACTCCAACACGGTAATGGCAAAAGGGGCCATGGAGGGCTGAGCTTCGTGGCTGAGGCTCTCGCTTGCAAGCCTGATGGTCCAGGTTAGAATCCTCAAGACCCATGTAAAGCCATGTGCCCAAGGTGGTGCATGCATCTGGAGTTCATTTGCAGTGGCAAGAGGCCTTGGCTTACCCATTCTCTCTCTCTCTCTCTCACCCCTGACCCTGAGGCAGGAAGAGGGGTGAAGAGACCTGTCGCCACCCACAGCTCCTTCTCAAAGTCCCTAAGGTTCTGTGTGCTTGGCCAGTAGCTGGTACCCAGTGCTCCTATTCTGTATATGGCCTCTGGGAAGGACCCCTTGGTTGTCAGCCCTACCCAGCCCCCAGGGACACACTGAGCCCCCAAGAGAGTGGGGGTTAGGCAGAGCAGGAGAAAGTGCCCAGAAGAGAGGGAAGTGACCTGGAGCGGTCACCTCAGCTGGAAGTGACTCTCCCCCACCACACACAACCTGACCAGGGGAGAGGAGCGACTGAGAGAACTATCTGGAGAGACTCCCGCAAGGAGAGGTCTGGGGATGGGTCAGGGAAAGACATGCTAGAGAAATGAAGAGAGAAAACAGTCTCCCTGCCCAGCTGGCTCAGCTGGGCTTGCTGTTCCTCCCGCAATGCAGCCCTAATTGAATTTCTCTGTTAACAATGGAAACACATTGGCAACTGGCCTCTCTCCCTCTTTCTGATAAGCCAGTGACCCAAGGGAAATTGAGGTCAGGAGGAGGAGAAATTGGAAACAAACAGTCTTTTCTCACTCCTGGGGACACTGGTTTTGGCGATAGACCAGGGGAGGGAAGAGGTCAGCTATCCCCCATTCTGGATTGTCAGGAAGCCCAGAGCCCTCCCTAGAGGGGGATTTCACTCCCCCAGCACACCCACGTTGTGCTGAGTGCGTCCCAGATGCTCTACCACTGGGCAGCTGCCCCTTACTCTTCTGTACTTTTTCTCTTTCATGGGATGGGCACACCTGCCCCCCCCCCCCGCCCCCGTGACTGCAGAACTCAGGACGCTGAATTTAGACAACCATAGTGGCTACAGCAAGTGTCCCCTGAACCTGCTTCCTTATACACAATGGGACAAATACCAGGGAAGAGAATGGCAGGAGTAAGATACCACCCTTGACGTGGGAATGCTGAGTCCCAGGGGTTATTACCAGTCTTCCTGGTGGCTGTAATGAGGATGGCTGTTACCATATTATCTCCTGTCAGGAGGCACCTGTTAGCCCTCCAGGGAGGTGGGCATGTAGGTATCAAACCTACAGAGGCTCCAGAGCTCAGATGGTCTCCTCCACTCTCTGCTTGGGATTATCGTAGGCCAGAACCTGTTGCCCACAGTGCCACCAGAAGCCCCTTTGAGACATTTCTGTCAGTGACTCCAGAGAAGACAGGCCTCAGACGACAAAGTAAAATACATGGAAGTTCTAGAAACGGCACTCCTGGTGTGTCTGGGAGATAGAAATCAACATCCAGGCTGGGGGGGGGGGGACGGGGAGGGGTCCACAATGCAATGTCTGCTCCCTGCTGTGGGTGATACAGGGTGTTAACCCTCTGGGAGAGGGAGGCTTAGTGTGACCCTGCACCCCAGCAGGACTGCCAGCCATGGAGGTCCGCATCAATGTCTCAAGACAGCAGGTGGAGAAGGTGTTCGGGCTGGAGGAGTATTGGTGCCAGTGTGTGGCGTGGAGCTCCTCGGGCACCACCAAGAGTCAGAAGGCCTACATCCGAATCGCCTGTGAGTCCCAGGGCAGGCCTCTTGTGCATGGGGGTGGTCCCTAGAGGGTCACCGGGAGGCAGGCTTCCCAGAGGACAGGACCTGGTGAGGAGAGCTTTCAGTCCTGACTTGACAGGTAGAGGAAGTGCCCAGGGACTTTGCCCCTGGCCTTCCTATAGGCATTTGGCACTTCCTCCTGCCATGGTCCCTGAAGGGCTGAGGGGCTGCCAGCCAGGCTGAGCCAGGCACTGAAGGGGAACATTCTGCTTTGTCCAGATTTGCGCAAGAACTTTGAGCAGGAGCCTCTGGCCAAGGAGGTGTCCCTGGAGCAGGGCATTGTGCTGCCTTGCCGCCCACCGGAGGGCATCCCCCCAGCTGAGGTGAGTGGGGCTTCCAGGGCTCATTCCACAGGTGGGCAGGGGCTCCCAGACTTCTAGTGCCACGTGCCTGGGTCCCCAGAGGACCCCTCGCTAGGCCAGCCATGTAGTGGTGTGACTTCTCCCTCCAGGTGGAGTGGCTCCGTAATGAAGACCCGGTGGACCCATCCCTGGACCCCAACGTGTACATCACGCGGGAGCACAGCCTGGTGGTGCGGCAGGCCCGTCTGGCTGACACGGCCAACTACACCTGCGTGGCCAAGAACATTGTGGCGCGTCGCCGCAGCGCTTCCGCTGCCGTCATCGTCTACGGTGGGTCCCAGGACCACCCCCACCCCCCTTCATAGGGAGAGGCGCTGAGATACCTCATCAGGGAAGGGATGTGGTGGCCAGCAGGTTAGAAAGAGACGAGGGCCAGACTCACCAGACAGTGGCCTGACCAAGGAGGAGGCCGGAAGTGTGTCTGGGCAGAGGGGCGGGGCAGGCTGGTGGTCATTCGTGGGTGGGAGGCATAGTGCAGGAGGTGAAGGGGCAGCATGGGGCTCTGCAGAAGGCGGCAGGTCATGCTTGTGCTCCCGAGTCTCCAGAACGGGAAGTGGAACCAGCTAGTCTGGGCACTCCCAGAAACAGGCATTTTCCGGGGGAGGGGGCGCAGGAACTGCTCTGTAAAAAGCTAGATCCAGGCTGGAGGTATGAGAACTTTCCTGTGAGCTATGGTTTCAGCCTGGCTGCCCAACACCTGGCAAGAGAGGGGTGAACTCTTAGCAGGTGCTATAGGCCCATGGGGCCAAGCAGGCACGGGCATGGCCTCCCCTCCCGGGTTTCTCTCAACGCAGCCACAGACCACTTATTTCCAGCTCACAGGCCCTTTGCCCTCCTGCCCCATCCCTTGGGCCAGTATGCCTGAGGAAGCCCCCACCCCCCTGCTCCCTGACCCCAGTCCTTCTCTGTCCGGCCAGTGAACGGTGGGTGGTCGACGTGGACCGAGTGGTCCGTCTGCAGTGCCAGTTGTGGGCGTGGCTGGCAGAAACGGAGCCGGAGCTGCACCAACCCGGCACCTCTCAACGGGGGCGCCTTCTGTGAGGGGCAGAATGTCCAGAAAACAGCCTGCGCCACCCTGTGCCCAGGTACCAGCGGCCACCGCCTCCTGCATCGTCCTTCACCACGCCATCTCCGTGCCCTGGCTCCATCGCACCCACCAGCCTGCCCCTCCATGGCTCCATCCCACCCGCCTGCCACGCAGGGCCAGGCTCAGTCTGAGGTGGGGATCAGGGTGCAGTGTGCTCAGCGTCAGGGCTCGGTCTGTGTCCAGGCCTGGGACTCAACATAGGGTCTAAGTCCCAGGGTCTAAGATACAGTCTGAGGACAGGGTCTAGGCTTAGCCTGGGGCTGCAGGATTCACTTGTGCCTGGGACCAGGAGGGCTGTCAAGTGACTGAGAGCCCTTACTGCCTCAGGACCAGGGACCGCCTCCCTGGGGGGGGCACGCCAAGCAGCCCCTTGGCATCATCGCGTCTCCCTGTCATTAGCATGTGTCATCAAGGCTAGCTGGACACTTGAGGGTGTTACGGACTGGAGGGCCTGCTCCTGGCATTTACACCCAGGTCCATGCCAGCACACTCTGCCTGGTCCCGGTGCCCGGAAGGACCACATTGGCAGGCCACCTGGGGGTTGGCTTCCTGGGCTGACGGCACTGTCCCCTCTCTGCCTGTGTCTCTCTCTTATCCAGTGGATGGCAGCTGGAGCCCATGGAGCAAGTGGTCGGCCTGCGGGCTCGACTGCACCCATTGGCGGAGCCGTGAGTGCTCTGACCCAGCGCCCCGCAATGGAGGCGAGGAGTGCCCGGGAGCCGACCTGGACACCCGAAACTGTACCAGCGAGCTCTGTGTCCACAGTGAGTGTTCTCCACCCCATGGTCCACTTCTGCTTGCCAGGATTGTCGGGAAGTGATGGTAAAGACAGACATCCTCCTGTCACAAACTGTCTCTCTCTCCAAAGCTTGGGACCTCAGGGATTCCCCTCATCCCTAACATACCCACCCATGTTCCCACACATGCTCACCACCTCCCGAACCTCCAGTTTGAACCTTGTCTCACCCATACTCATCTATCTGCTCTCGCACAGCCTCACATCTACCTCATACCCCAAGCGCACACAGGAGTTCTGTGGGGATGCTGGGCTTACAAGGCCTGTTAATTACAAGGCCATAAGTAGCAATTAAAGATCTCTGTTGGGTTTTTTTTCCCCTCTAGAATGTACCCTCCCCCATTCTTTCAATTAAAAACCCAATTATCTCTGTCAATTCCTTTCTGATGGACATTTCTTTTTCCACTATGCAACACTCTCCTGAAATCAATAGAGCTTCCTCCAAGTGGTCAGCCGTCCTCCCTGGTCTGGTTCCAGGGCATAGGCATGGCGGGTTAGATAAGAAAGGCTCAGGAGTTGACCTGGAGCCACACAGGATGCAGATCCCCTGTATATTAGTCTGTTTTCCATTGCTATAGTGAAATATCCACTGCCAACTGATGTCTTAAAAAGAAGAAAGGAAGGAAGGAAACATTTATTAGCTGGGCATGGTGGCACACACCTTTAATCCCAGCACTCAGGGGGCAGAGATAGGAGGAGCACTATGAATTCTGAATTGGAGGCCACCCTGAGACTGCATAGTGAATTCTAGGTCAGCCTGAGCTACACTGAGCTAGAGCAAAACCCTTACCTGAAAAAAAAAAAAAAAAAAAAAAAACAGGTTTATGTAGCTCAGAGTTTAAGAAGCTAAAAGTCCAAATAGCATGGTCCTAGCTGTGGCCAGGGCCCCCTTAGTTACATCACCTCATGGAGGATGGCATCCTGGCAGCAGTCCACGCACCAGAAGAGGTCACATGGTGAGACGAGAAGCCAGTCAAACTGACCAGGAAGGAGTCCTACAAGAACTATTTTAATCCCTTCTGAGGACAGTATACACAGGGATTTAATGGCCTCCAACTAGGCCCTGCCTCTGAAAAGTCCCAGTACATGACCACGCTGCGACCAAGCTTCCAACATATGAATCCTTAAGGGATATCCTCAAACCATAGCACCCCACTTTGGAATCCCAAGATTCCCTTCACCCCAGCTGCCCTGATCCCCAGAAGATCAGGTCGTGGGTTTAGCCTAGCCTAGCAGCCAGGCACAGGTCGGTCACCCTGGGAAGCAGCTCTTCCCTTGCTCCATCTTTCTGGGTGGAAACTCGTGCCTGGGGGTGGTGGTGGGGGGATGTGAGTCCCTTAGTTAGTCGTGAGCAAGGAGTGGCAGGAATGGAGACCTTATCCTCTTGGGGCGTAGGCCACTGGCATCTCCTCCCCAGATCCTGTGCCCCTCCCAAGGCCGCACTTTCTCCTGCAGCTGCTTCCGGCCCGGAGGATGTGGCCCTCTACGTGGGCCTCATCGCGGTGGCCGTGTGCCTCATCCTACTGCTCCTTGTCCTCATCCTCATTTACTGCCGGAAGAAAGAAGGACTGGACTCCGACGTGGCCGACTCGTCCATCCTCACCTCCGGCTTCCAGCCCGTCAGCATCAAGCCCAGTAAAGCAGGTGAGATGGCCCCTACCCCGGTGCTTCTGCCTGGAGCCCCCACGCCAAGGGCTGCCAAGGTAGAGATTGCTCAGAGCCACCCCCTGAGTCTGTCTTTATCCTGTAGACAATCCCCATCTGCTCACCATCCAGCCAGACCTCAGCACCACCACCACCACCTACCAGGGCAGTCTGTGTCCCCGGCAGGATGGGCCCAGCCCCAAGTTCCAGCTCACCAATGGACACCTGCTCAGCCCGCTGGGCGGTGGCCGCCACACACTGCACCACAGCTCGCCCACCTCAGAGGCTGAAGAGTTCGTCTCACGTCTCTCCACCCAAAACTACTTTCGCTCCCTGCCCCGTGGCACCAGCAACATGGCCTACGGGACCTTCAACTTCCTCGGGGGCCGGCTGATGATCCCTAATACAGGTAGAGAGGACCCCAGAGTGTCCCAGGGAATCTGTAGAGCAAGATTAATCTCACTTCCTCCTGGACAAGGCCAGGAAAGCTCAAATGATCCTCCAGGGCGTCTCAGATCACTGTGGAATGGCCAAGCCAGGCCAGTAGGAAAGGAGACAGTTTTGGAGCATGCCTAATGAAACACTTGAGTGTCAGTGCCAGGGGATTCTTGAGGTGCCTCTTTTACTTTTTTAAAAAATTTATTTTATTGCCGGGCGTGGTGGCGCACACCTTTAATCCCAGCACTTGGGAGGCAGAGGTAGGAGGATCACTGAGAGTTCAAGGCCACCCTGAGACTACACAGTGAATTCCAGGTAATCCTGAGCTAGAGTGAGACCCTACCTCGGAAAACAAAACAAAACAAAAAAAAAATAGGGGTATATATATATATGAGAGTGTATGTGAGAGACAGAGAGAATTGGCATACTAGGGCCTCTAGCTACTGCAATCGAACTTCAGACGTGTGTGCCATCTTGTGCACATACATCACCTTGTGCATCTGGCTTAAGTGGGTTCTAGTGAGCCGAACCTGGGTCCTGAGGCTTAGCAGGCAAGCTCCTTAACTACTAAGCCATCTCTCCAGCCCCAATACTGTCTGTGTGTGTGTGTGTGTGTGTGTGTGTGTGTGTGTGTGTAACCAGTTAAGAGCTGCAGTGGGGTCATAGCCAAGCTGTCTCCTTCTTGTTGCCTATAGACAAAAAAAGTATCTTCTGGAGTGGGGGGGAAAGGATGAGTGGGTAAAGTGCTTACTTCACAAGCATATAAAAACCAAAGTTGAGATCTCCAACACCCACAAAATACCAGCATGTGGCACACACCTGTGATGAGCCCTGGGTCGGCAGAGACCGACAGGTGTTATCTCTGGAGCTCACTCGCTAGCTTGTCTAGCCCAATTGGTGAACTCTGAGTTCAGTGAGAGACCCTGTCTCAAAGAGCAAGGTGGAGCCGGGTGTGGTGGCACATGCCTTTAATCCCAGCACTCAGGAGGCAGAGGTAGGAGGATTGCTGTGAATTCCAGGCCACCCTGAGACTACATAATGAATTCTATGTCAGCCTGGGCTAGAGCGAGACCCTACCTTGAAAAATTTTTTTAAAAAGTAAGGTGGGGAGCTGGAGAGATGGCTCAGCAGTTAAGGCACTTGTCTGAAAAGCCTAAGGACCCGGGTTTGATTCTCCAGTACCCATGTAAAGCCAGTGGTTAGAGGCCCTGGCATGCCCATTCTCTCTCTCTCTCTCTCTGTTCTTTTTTTTCTGCCTTTCTTTCAAATAAATAAATAAAATATTTTTAAAAGGTGGGCTGGGTGTGGTGGCACACACCTTTAATCCCAGCATTTAGGAGGCAGAGGTAGGAGGATCACTGAGTTTGACGCCAGCCTGGTGCTACAGAGTTCTAGGTCAGCCTGGGCTAGAGTGAGACCCTACCTCAAAAAATAAAAAAAATGTAAAAAGGTGGGAGCAACTAAGCAACACACCCTGCATTGACATCTAGTCTCCACATAAACACTTGAGCACAATATACCACACCCACACACACACATACACATGAAAAAAACCCACAGACAGACTTAGTGTGCTGGGCTCCGGGCTTAGGAGCAGACAAGCACCTGCCCAAGGAGCTCACGAATGGAAAGACATCAGAGACAGATGCAATACAAAGGGCCTCCTAGGGCCCCCACAGCATCCTGGATTCTGCCCAGCCACTCCACAGACATCTTGTTAGGGAATCCCTGGGCCCTCCTGAGGCCATCTTGGAAAAATTGCTGCAACTTCTGGTGAGGTTGGCCACTCCACTCTGAAATTCTCTACTCTAGGGCTGAGGAGATGGCTCAGTAAGGCACTTGCTTGCAAAGCCTGATAGCTGGGAGTCAATTCCCCAGCTGCTCATGTAAAGTTAGACAGGCAGGCTAGAGGGATGGCTTAGTGGTTAAGGTGTTTTCCTGCAAAGCCAAAGGACCTAGGTTTGATTCCCCAGGACCCACGTTAGCCAGATGTACAAGGGGGTGCACGCATCTGGAGTTTGTTTGCAGTGGCTGGAGGCCCTGGTGTGCCCATTCTCCCTCCCTCTCTTTCTCTCTCTCTCTCCCTCTTTCTCTATCAAATAAATAAAAATAAAATATTTCAAAGTTAGAGAAGCATTCATTTACAGTAGCAAGAGACCTATACACACACACAGATATTTTTAATGGGGGCCAGGGAGATGGCTTAGTGGTTAAAGTTGCTTGTTTGCAAAGCCTATGAGCCCAGGTTTTATTCCCCAGTACCCACGTAAAGCCAGATGCACAAAATGGCAAATGCATCTGGAGTTTGTTTGCAGCAGCAAAGGGCTCTGGTGTGTCCATACTCTCTCTTAAATAAATAAAAATGGCTAGAGAGATGGCTTAGCAGTTAAGGTGCTTGCCTATGAAGCCTAAGGACCCAAGTTCGATTCTCCAGGTCCCACGTTAGCCAGATGCACATTGTGGCGCATGCATCTGGAGTTCGTTTGCAGTGGCTGGGGGCCCTGGTGCGCTCATTCTCTCTATCTCCCTCTGTATCTAATAAATAAATTTTTAATAAATAAAAATATTTTCAATAGAGGGACTGGACAGATGGCTTAGCAGTTGAGGTGCCTGCCTGCCAAGCCTAACGACCCATGTTCTACTGTCCAGATCCCATGTAAGCCAGACACACAAAGGTGAGGCAAGCACAAGGTCACACATGCCCAGTAGGTATCACAAGCATGGAGTTTGATTGCAGTGGTTGAGGCCCTGGCATACCAGTTTTCTCTCTCTCTCTCTCTAAAAAAAAAAATTTAAAGGAGGGGCTGCAAGATGGCTCAGTAGTTGGAGGTGCTTGCTTGCAAAGCCTGTTAGCCCAGGTTCAGCTTCCCAGCCACCCATGTTAAAGCCAGACAGCAGCAAGAGATCTTAGTGTGTGTACACATGCACATGCACATGCACACATGTGTTTTAAAGACATTTGTTACTCCCTCCATGTAGGCCATCTCACGTTCCCTGGATTTCCTTGCTCCTCTGCGGCTGCCTCTAGTGCCTGAACACAGAGTTCCTCAGCTGCCTCCCTGTGCCCTTCTCCTCAGGGGACCTCACTCACTCTGGGGCTTATGGCTTCTCCCCCTCCTCCGTCTCCAGCCCACAGTTCTCCCAGGCATCAGAACCATACACCCAGCTGCCTCTTGGGCAGCTCCATCTGGATGTCTCACAGCACTTCAGATTCCCTGTGCCTAAAACAGAATTGTCTCCCACTCTCTCCCGCAGCCCCCTCCACCCTGGCTTTCCCCAGCTCAGAGGCAGCACAGTCTACTGCTCAAGCCAGACGTTGGCTAGGGGTCACCTTGGGCTTCTGCTCTTTCTCATTGGCCCCTTCAGCCTCAAGCCGGCTTCCGTGTCAAACGATTCTATGTTCTCTCTCGCCATTGGCTCCCATCTCCTCCTGCTGCTCATCTTACCCAACTACCTTAACTGACCCCAGTTGCCACGTGCCTTATGTCGTTCCCAGCCCCGCAAACATTCACTGTATATGACCATGTCTCTTCCCTGCCAAGCCCATCACCTGCTGACCAGCTGCTAAGCCCTCTTCCCTCAGCTCCCAAACACACCATGCTGCCCCTTTTCATACGGGTTCCTCTGCCTCTCCCACCTGCTCATCTGCTTGCCGTCCTACCTCACGTACCCCTCTGGACAAGGGGTGACATAGAACTCACGGGACAATTCAGATGATAAGGCGACGTGGTGCCTCTCAGCTCTAACAGAAAGGCAGGCAGTCCGTGGGTGCTCCATGGCCATCAGCCCTCTGTCACCTGGCAGTATGGGCAGGTGACCCTTTCTCCCTCTTTCTCCCCCCCTCACCTCACCTACTGTGGTCTCCTTATCCCTCCATGCTGAGCTGAGAGCATCCGGAATGCTAATCCCTTGCTTTCCGTGCTTTCTTCCTGAGGGCCCAGCATGAGTATTTACTGAATGAGCATGCAAATGTGTGTGCCATTCCTTCAGTGAACAGTCACACAGGGACAGATTGAGTTGTCATCAACACTAGCAATATCAGGTACTAGGGAGCACTTCAGGCTAGTGAAGGAAGCAATAGCAATATATACACATATATATCCAATGTATATGTAATTATATATATTTGCAATGTATATATAATTCTATATTTCCAATGTATATATAAATATATAATTATATGTATTTCTAATGCATATAGAATTATATATATCCAATGTATATATAGTTATGTATATTTGCAGTGTATATATAATTATATATTAGACATATATATAATTATATATATTTCCAATGTTTATTTTTCCAATGTATATCTAATTATATATATGTGTGTGTGTATACATACATATATGTATATATACACACACATATATATATACATATATATATATATATACACACACATATATATATGTGTGTGTATATATATATATATACACACAATAAATCCAATAGATGATCAGTGGCTTCCCTCTTCTGGGCTTCAGCTGTGAAATATAGTCATGCATCATCACTTAATGATGGGACACATTCTGAGAAAGGTTCTTTCTTCGTTGCGTGAACATCATAGAGTCCACTTATACTGATCAAGCAGCTATGATGTCAGTGGAACATATACTCTTAGGAGACCCACCATCATGTATTTGATTCATCGTTAACCATAATGTCCTTCTATGGCACGTGACAGTCCTGGTATTCCAGCCCAGCCTACCTTGGAGCTGCTGACTCTGAAGAGCATCTGTTAGCTTTTGGGATAAAGTCACAAAATGTCTCTCCTTTTCCCTTCTGCTGATGCAGGGGCTTCCTGTCCTCAGAGCAGGCCCACTCCTTCCTCCCTCCGCCCAGTAACTTCCAGGTCCCTATGCTATCTAACCCAAACCTCCCCTCTCTGAGAACTGCTCGTGCAGGATGCTGGGGCAGCGGCCGGTCAGCGGGGTGGGAAGGCTCCTGGGCCTTGAGGGCAGTTACAGACCCGACCCCACCTGCAAGGACAGAGACAGTGACAGGGAGTGGCCAGTCCTCAGAGCGGCAGGGCTGGTGAAGGAGGGAGAAACGAGAATGGGACTGGAGGGCAATGGTTCTAGAAATGCTGAATGCAGCGTAGGCATGATTGGAGGTACGACTGGATTGGCCGTGGGAACCAGAGGTGTAGAGCGTTAACTAGCCTGTGAGCTGAACTTTTTCATGCAGGCAGGGACGGTTTTAAGAAGAAAATGCCTCTATCCCAAACAACGCACTTTGAGTAACAGAGGTAGGGGCAGCGTACCTGGCACATTCTGTCCTAAAATGTGTTTTTGTGCTAGGCTAACTAGACTTTTTTTTTTTCTTTTTTGGTCCCTTGTTGGGTTCTGTCAGGTATTCTCGAACTCTCCCTGGCTTGGCCTCCTGCCTGGATGGTGGTAGAACAGTATGGTGGTCTTTGTAAGACCCCTGGCCAGCCCTCAAAGGGAAACTCACGGGGCTGGCTAGCTCCTGGCATGTTGGCTGTCCGCAGCTGTTAAGGCCCCGCCTCCCTCTGTCCCTGTTTCAGGAATCAGCCTCCTCATCCCCCCAGATGCCATCCCCCGAGGAAAAATCTACGAGATCTACCTCACGCTGCACAAGCCAGAGGACGTGAGGTGTGGGCCTGGGCGCTGTCGCTGGGGCTGGGAGGGCCCCAACAACTGTCTTGTGTCACTGGCCAACCCTGCCCAGCACTGTTGTGCTTGCTCTGGCCCTGCCCTGGCCTGGCATGAGGGAAAAACGAGAAAAGCCCCACTTAACTACCCTTACCAAGGCCCTAGCTCCTGGGCGCCCCCCCAGCCCCCTAGCACAGGCCACTGATGTCTTTCTCTCCCCACCCATGTTTCCCTACTTGAGGTTGCCCCTAGCCGGCTGTCAGACCCTGCTGAGTCCCATCGTTAGCTGTGGGCCCCCAGGAGTCCTGCTCACCCGGCCAGTCATCCTCACCATGGACCACTGCGGGGAGCCCAGCCCAGACAGCTGGAGTCTGCGCCTCAAAAAGCAGTCATGCGAGGGCAGTTGGGAGGTAAGTATCTCCCCCCCCCTCCAAGACCACCCACCCTGAGCACGGGTCTCCCACGCCTTTGGCCTCGACCTTTAGCAGCTGTGTGGCCCTGAGCCACGCCCTCAACCTTCTCCTCAGGCTCTGGCCACTTCTCAGAAGCTCAGGGTGGCACGGGGCTCTGGGACGGCTCCCGGGCTGGTTAGGAACTGACCCATCAGGCCTTGCCCACAGGATGTGCTGCACCTCGGTGAGGAGGCGCCCTCTCACCTCTACTACTGCCAGCTGGAGGCCGGCGCCTGCTACATCTTCACGGAGCAGCTGGGCCGCTTTGCCTTGGTAGGAGAGGCCCTCAGCGTGGCTGCTACCAAGCGCCTCAAACTCCTTCTGTTTGCCCCTGTGGCCTGCACCTCCCTTGAGTACAACATCCGTGTGTATTGTCTGCACGACACCCGTGATGCACTCAAGGTACTGCTCCACAACCCAGCCCTGGCCCCATAGGCTGATTGCCCAGCCCTAAGCACAGGGCTCCTTCCCCTGGCTTCGGGGGCAGCAGGGCAGGGGCACCTCAAGCCCCAGGCCCTGCTGACCACCCGGCTACTGCAGGAGGTGGTGCAACTGGAGAAGCAGCTGGGTGGACAGCTGATCCAGGAGCCCCGGGTCCTGCACTTCAAAGACAGCTATCACAACCTGCGCTTGTCCATCCACGACGTCCCCAGCTCCCTGTGGAAGAGCAAGCTCCTTGTCAGCTACCAGGTGAGGTCAAGGCCCATGACCAGGCTCTGGGGACTGTGCCAGGCACACTTGACGCCTCCTTTCTGTCTTCTCTCTCTCTCCTGCCCCAGGAGATCCCCTTCTATCATATCTGGAACGGCACCCAGCAGTACCTGTATTGCACCTTCGCCTTGGAGCGCATCAGTCCCAGCACCAGCGACCTGGCCTGCAAGGTGTGGGTGTGGCAGGTAGAGGGCGACGGGCAGAGCTTCAACATCAACTTCAACATCACCAAGGTAGGCAGGAAGGGCGATGTACTCCGGCCAGTCGCCATCCCCGAAATGTTCCAACACCTGGGCCTAGCTGACAACCTGCCGCCAGCCTTCCCTACTGCTTTCCTTCTAGAAACCACTAGGCAGCCACCCCCGACTTTCTGGGGACAGAGGTGCCCATGCGCATGGGACATGGGTGGGGGGGGGGTCAAGCAGGGCAAGGAAGCAGCAGCAGGTGGAGGCACTTGGCGAGGGGCTCTGGAGGGTTTTTACCCCAAGGAGGGACTTTTACACTGGGGACCAGAGGATAAGCAGGGGGTTGACAGGCAGGATGGTGGGCAGGTTCGTTTTTGGCAGCAAAAACGTAGGTGGGAAAACAGGCAGTCAGAGGAGAATACTTGGTGCCAGCCAGCACAGGTGGCAGAATGGCAGGGATACGAGGTGGAGAGAGGAATAAAGTTTCCTGTCGCTGGCTATGACTTTGGAAAGGTCATTGCACCTCTGCGACCCAAAGAATAAAGCCCTGGCACATAAGGGAGAGGATGCCCCGAAAGCCCCAATGCCCTCTTATGCCAGGGGGTGGTCTGGGAGCTCTCCCAGCCAGGAGGCAGCGGTGGGCAGAGGTGTAACAGGTACTTCCTTCGTGCCTCCCCACTTCCTAGGACACAAGGTTTGCTGACCTGCTAGCTCTGGAGAGTGAAGGGGGGGTCCCAGCCCTGGTGGGCCCCAGTGCCTTCAAGATCCCCTTCCTCATTCGGCAGAAGATCATTACCAGCCTAGACCCACCCTGTAGCCGGGGTGCCGACTGGCGGACCCTAGCCCAGAAACTCCACCTGGACAGGTGAGTGGGAGATGGGCAGGGAGGGGGCTGAAAAGACTACCTACTGCCAGTCTGGGAAGATGGGGCAGGGGGGGTGGGTGGATAACAGGAGGCCTACAGACCTGTGCCACACTGACTAGTGACCAAGTAAGGCAGTGCGTTTGTCAGAGGGGATGCCTTATCCCTGGTTAGGCCGGAGTGGGGGGTCATAAGGGGACAGCCTGGGGGTGAGGCCAGGCCACTGACAGGCTCCCCTCCTCTTTGCAGCCATCTCAGCTTCTTTGCCTCCAAGCCTAGCCCCACAGCCATGATCCTCAACCTGTGGGAGGCGCGGCACTTCCCCAACGGCAACCTCAGCCAGCTGGCAGCAGCCGTGGCCGGACTGGGCCAGCCAGATGCTGGCCTCTTCACAGTGTCAGAGGCCGAGTGCTAAGGCCAGCCAGGCCCACAATGCCTACACTCTCACCAGCTTTGGCACCCACCAGGGACAGGCAGAAGCCGGACAGGGGCCCTACTCCCACACTGGGTGGGGGGATAGCTGCTTGGACAGAACCCCCTCCTGGCTGAAGTCCCTTAATGCTGGTCCTTCAGACCCTGCCCAATCTCCTCATCCCTCCATGGACTGCCTGGCCAGGTTGGCATAGCCTCCTGCTCACACTCTGCCTGGCCCCAGGGCCCAGAGTAGACAGTGCCTGGAGCCTGGGCCCTGCCCAGCCCACCTGTGTGTGTGTGTGTATATACGTGTGATGCTACCTCTCCCCTGTCCCTCACTAGGGCCCACCTCCCACATCCTCCCCCCCCGCATACACACGGGCATGTGCACACATGTTGGGCTCGGGACACGGCCCCCCAGAGCTCCTGCCCGAGCTGGGCCTTATGCAAACATTTTTGTGCGTGCTGGGTAGGGGCACACCTGAGGGGCCTGGCTTCAAGCCCCGGGGCGAGGGTGGGGGAAGGGGACTGAGGGCCTCAGCTGGACAGGGGCTAGCCCCTGGATTCAGGCACACAATCACCACACGGGCACTGTGTTCATACATGCCTCGTGTGCTCATCTCACATGCACCCCTTCCCCTGGTCACGCAGGACCCTCCCCCTACCACGCGCATCTCATGCCGCACACCTGGAGGCTGCTCACGTCTTTCACGCCTGGTGTCGGTACACATCTGCCTCTCACATGCTGCCCTTCTCCCACCCACCCAGGGACACCCGAAGGCTCCTCCCTGATCCGCCCTATCCCCACCTTCCCCAGCCTCGAGGTGCCCTGCCCAGCGGGGAGTGTGAATATGCAATGGGAGTCCCGGGCTGTACAATGGCAAGTGTGTGTGCTGTGGTGTGCCCATTCTGGGGCTGGCCAGTGCCCCCGTGCGGGGCCTGTTGTGTGAAGCTTGTGTCCTGACTCTGTTTCAAGTGCATTCATGCACTTACACTTGGCCTTATGTACACAGCCTTGCCTGGCTGCCGGGGGCACGTAGGGAATTTAGCGGACGTGAATGTAAATAAATTATATATATATATTGCTAACCTGAGCGCTACTTCTCTCAGGGAAAGCCAAAGGTCAAAGGCAAGGTGAGGGCTTGCACACACACTGAGGAGTCCCGGGTGGCTGGGCCTGGCTGAGGGACAGGCTTGGCCCAGGCCTTAGTCCCTGTAAAGCCGGGGCCTGCAATCCTGTGGTTCATGGAGATTTCTTCAGGTCTGGGCAGTCTGGGCAAGGCGACAGGCAACAGCGGTGACTAAAGCCGCACCTTTGCCGGAGCCGTCCTCCGACTGCAAGAAGGAGACTGCACAGCGAGGGGCCAGCTCCCTCACCGTTGTCACCACCAGGCTGGAGAAGCTGTGAGGGGAAGGGGCTGAGGTGAGCCCAGGCCATCCAAGCCCACCTGGCTATGGCTCCCTGCCCAACCCATTCTCCCAGACTCACTGCGGGTGCATCTTGTAGAGGGTCCCATCTACCCCCACAGACACTGTCAGCTCCTCCAGGCCCCGGTTCTCCCGTATCTTTTCTACAACAGCAGCCACACCTGCCCCACAGAGTCGGGCAGCCCTCCGGGACACAGCCTGGCACACCTCTCGGACCATCAAGGCATCATCAGAGGTCAGGGGGAGCCCCAGATCCTCCAGGATGGCTCGGACCTGCCGCAGGGCCAGGCTATCACTAGGGGCCAGGAGGGAATAGACACAGAACTCTTGGGTCCTTACATTAGCTTCCCCTCTCTCAAGGAGTCTCCCACTTCATCCTCCATGGTGGACCCCTCCACCAACAGCAGCAGCCAGCATCCACCCCCAACAGTGACAGATTCCATTGCAATGCCGGCCTCAGGTACCTTTCAATCTCAGACAGAAACTTGGTCTTGAAGATGTCCTTGGTCTGAAGGCACTGGGCCTGCCGGCCCCGGAAGAGAACCCCACAGCTGGTTAAATGCAGGAGGATATGGCGTACAATCTCCCCCAGGTACATACCACTGATCATCTTCTCAAACCTGTATAAAAGCGCACGTGTGGCCGGGCGTGGTGGCACACGCCTTTAGTCCCAGCACTCGGGAGGCATAAGTAGGAGGATTGCCATGGGTTCGAGGCCACCCTGAGACCACATAGTGAATTCCAGGTCAGCCTGAGCTAGAGTGAGACCCTATCTTGAAAAACAAAACAAACAACAACAAAAAAGTGCATGTGTGTGTACATGAAGCAGTCAATCCTACTAACTATTACCAGTGCAGGCTGCCAATCTCTACTACCTAGGGCCAGCCCGCACCTCTGCTTGCCCGGATTGATGGATGTCTGGTCCACGATAGCATCAAAAGAGGTGCTGAGCAGGCCCAGCGAGCCATCATCCCCAAAGGCACCCCACTCCATGTTGATACACATGTGGCCTGAGTCCCCGACCACGCTGGTCACATTGCGGAGCTCCTCCATGTAGCACGCATTGGTGCCGGTTCCTGCAGAGAGAGCAGGGATGGCGGGGGCCATTTACTGCTGGAGACAAGGCCTCTGTGGGCCCTTCCCATACCAAGATGTCAAAGTTCAGGCTTACTCCCTGCTTCTCCATCTTCCATCCCTTCCTTCCTTCCTTCCTTTCTTTCTTTTTTTTTTGGGGGGGGGGGTTTGAGGTAGGGTCTCACTCTAGCCCAGGCTGACCTGGAATTCACTATGTAGTCTCAGTGTGGCCTCGAACTCATGGTGATCCTCCTACCTCAGCCTCCCAAGTGCTGGGATTAAAACCGTGTGCCACCACGCCTGGCCTCATCTTCCTTTTCAAAACATCTCCCTGGCCCTGGTCCTCCTTCCTTCCTGACATCCCTGGTGCAGAGCGTGCCAGCGCCAAACCCTTGGGGCCACTACCACTTCCCCTACCCACACCACCACCAATGCATCTACCGTGGTGTCTGTTAATCATGTCATTCCCTTGGGAGATATGTGGCTGTCCCCATTCTCTCTGCTGGTAAGTAGCTGAACCTCCCTGGAACGGGTTGACCAGGCCTTTAGTCAACCTAACTGATAGTGGGTCCAGGGCTTGGGACAAAGACCCGCCCGAAGGAACCCCACAGTCTGGCCAGAGCCCCCTCCATAGGTCCTAATAGGAACACAAAGGAGAGCACGATGGAAGATGAGAGCGCAGGGTGGGGCTGGCTGCCGAGTCAGGAAGAGTTACAGAGAAGCCGACATTAAAGCCAAGAGGGAAAGACATTCTAGGCAGGCCCCACATCCTGAGTAAAGGCATTCCTCTCTCTACACAGTTCCACTTCTGAGCAGGCGGGTCCTGTTAGCCTCACCTGGAAGTCATCCAGTTTATACAGAAATATGACTAAGCCTCTCCAAAACACCTACCAGTGTCAGGTACTGTGTTTAAAAACAAAACAAAACAAAACAACTCTCATCCTTGGGAGGCCACCTAAGAGACTGATGGCTCAAGGAGTTTGGGAGCCTTCCTCCCCATCCTAGCCAACCCCTCTCGCCTAAAACTCCATTTCAAAGTACCACTTGTCCCAAGTCTAGTTCCTTTGTGATACTAACCTGTCCCACTTGTATTTCTTCTCAAACACAAGTGTCTTTTATGCTTGGCTAAGATCAAGCATGGTATCTGTCGGCCCCCACCCCCCTTGTGTATGGAGTCAGAATCAGTTCTAACTGCCTCAGGCTGGTCTGGGCTTAACACCCTGTGGATGGTCAGGTCTGCAGAGACAGATTTCCTCTTCTTTCTTGTGTGTGTTCCTGTCCCTTAATACTGCTACCAGATGCTCAGGGTAAATACTTAGTGGAAGACATGGCATCTTGGACTGTCTGGAGAACCCTAACTCATGGACCTGCCGCCACGCCTCCAGTTTCAAACTCTGTGTGGCCACCGTGCGGCAGGCACTGTGTCATGCCTGGCCTCCTCTCATTTCATCCTCATGCCTCCTGGAGACAGGCACTGTGAAGATTTAGTGAGTTGCCCAATGTCACGCAGATGGGAGGGGCACAGCTAGCGCTCTGGAGGCCAAAGCAGAGATTCATTAACCAAACAGCAAACTGAGACTCAGCAGCTAAAACAGACTAAACATCCCAGGCTCAGTGTATTGTTTCCCCGGCCCTGTTGGGCCAGAGAGAGAGAATGCCACGTCCTCGAGGTCAGAGGAATGTCCAACCTGAGGAGGCAACAGGAGGCAATGCATTATCAGGCAGTAGGAGCAAAAGGGGCTGGACCTTCCTTACCGACAATGAGGCCCATCTCACAATGGGGATCCTCGTAGCCACAAGACATCATGGTCCCCACCGTGTCATTGACAATGGCAACCACATTCAGCTCCACTGCCTGCATACAAAAGGATGCTGCTTGGTTGCTGGGCAACAGAGTCGTCATGGCAACCAGCACTGGACCTAGAGGTCTCTATTGTAGAGGGCCCCTTCCCTCCCCTCAAGGAAGCAAATGACCCTTTGCTCCCTTCTAGGCCTGCCACGGCCCCCAAAGCAACCCTGGAGGCCTGCAGGCTCCTACCTGTCTGCGCCTGATGGCTTCCCGCAATAGACAGACCACATCTTGGCCCTCACAGTCTGATGCATTGAAACCCTTAGTCCAGTTCAAGAGGATGCCCTAGGGTAGCATTGGGGTAGGGGGTAAATCTCACTGGCCTCAAAGCCTGTGCCCCATAACAAGCATAACAATTTCTGCCCTCCGCAAACAGGATTCCTCGTCCACCTTGCCCTATGGCCAGAGGCCTTGCTTTCTGGCCCCTCCTAATTCCCCAGGAGGCTTTCAGTGGAAGAAGCCGATTAATAACAATTTGACCTATGTCTTCCATTTTTAGTTCCAGGATGCTCAGGCAGTTTGAAGGTCTGGCCATTTAAAGACATCTGCCCAGAAGGAATGGCCCTTGGTAATTGGGTTGGGAAAGGACAGAGGTAGTTGAATGTTGAACATAAGAAAAAGGAGGGTGGAGAAACTTCAGAAAAACCCAAGCCTTTCAAAAAGAGAGTCCAAGAGCCACGTCAAAGGAAGGAATTCTCAAAGTTAGAGATACAACCTTTTGAATGCAAGATATTCCCATTTGTTCCAAATACAAGTGAAAGACACATGAAAAGACAGACACCTAAGACAGGACAGAACATATCTTTATTGTAAGCAACAGGACTTAGTAGCAAGGGACCTAAATATATCTGAAAAGAGACTGTTCTTTTCTTAGTGTACTTCTTTTTGTTTTTTTAATATTTTATTTATTTATTTGAGAGAGAGAGAGGCAGAGAGAAAGGAATGAGTGTGCCAGGGCCTTTAGCTGCTACAAACGAATGCCAGACACACTGCGCCACCTTGTGCATCTGCCTTAAGTGGGTGCTGGGGAATCGAACCTGAACCTTACGTTTGCTGGCAAATGCCTTAACCACTGAGCCATCTCTCCAGCCCCAATACTTTCCTCCTTTCTTTCTTTCTTTCTTTCTTTCTTTCTTTTTTTTTTTTTTTGTGAGGTACGGTCTTGCCCTGCCCAGGCTGACCTGGAATTTGCTATGTAGTCTCAGGGTGTCCTTGAACTCACAACGATCCTCCTACCTCTGCCTCCCGAGTGCTGGGATGAAAGGCATGTGCGACCACGCCTGGCTTTTCTTAGTGTGCTTTTGAGGGAAGGAGCAGGGGCTGTCAAGGGAATATGACACTGTAAAAGCTAGGTAAATGCTCTACCATGGAGCTACATCCCCAGCAAGAATATGGGCTCAACATAGAAAAGAGGTTCAGTTACAGGAAGTTAATCAGACCGTGTTTCTTGCATGCCTAGACTTACACACTGAGACACACTTCTTGCCTCTTGGAAGGAATAGTCAAAAGAAGCAAGCTTGCTTAGCCCAGGGCCAAGCAGACCAGCAGGGAGAGACATGCCAGTTTTATCATCCAAAAGAACTATGGTGTGAAAGAAAGCAGAGAAAACAGCTGTGGCTCAGAGGTCAGAACAGGAGCAGAGGGTAAAGATCACAAATGCAGGCTAGAAAGTAACTAAGGCATCTACGAATATAACAGAGGCCTTGGAGGTGGAGGCGGGGGCGGGGGGGCGGGTTAGGGGAGCAGCAAACTTCTCAGCATGAGAAGTTACAAGTACAAACGGGGGAGAAGTCTGCTATGTGCTGTCATGTCACTCTGCCTGGTCAGGCCCCCAGCACTGCGCCAGGCACTAAGAAAATAAGCAAGGTGGGGGGAAGTGACCTCAAGCACCCCCCCCCCGATATAGGAAGAATGTTGCTTCCTGCAGGACCCTAAGACAGCACACCAGAGCCATGCCGAAATAGGCAATGTGTCCTCTAGTGGGCACCAACCTGGGCCTGTGCTGTCTCCAAATGGCCCCAACCTTAACCATGGGGACACCAGGTCTAGGGAAGACAAGGCTGTGTACAGGCTCAGCCCAGCAATGCTGCCCGCCCCCCGCTGCCCAGTTCTTTTCATGGCCTTCTGCCACTCTGTGAAGAACAGGTGGATAGGGGCCTGTGGTGGTTTGATTCAGGTGTCCCCCATAAACTTAGCTGTCTGAATGCTAGGCTCCCAGCTGATGGAGATTTGGGAATTAACGCCTCCTAGAGGCAGTGTATTGTTGGGGGTGGGCTTATGGGTATTATAGCCCGTGTCCCCTTGCCAGTGTTCGGCACACTCTCCTGTTGCTATTGTCCACCTTATGTTGGCCAGGGGGTGATGTCTACCGTCGGCTCATGTCATCATTTTCCTCTGCCATCATGAAGCTTCCCCCTTGAGCCTGTAAGCCAAAATAAACCTTTTTTCCCCCACAAGCTGCTCTTGGTCAGGTGATTTCTGCCAGCAATGCGAACCTGACTGCAACGGGGCCTTTGAGATCACTTTTCCTGGACTTGATTCCCTTACCTGGTCCAAGCCAAGCTGCTTGCATGGGAAGGAGAAGGTGAAACCCAGGGGGAGGCTCTGCCCACTGAGGCCCTGCCTCTGCTGGAAGTCCACGATGCAGTCCACGATGTGATCAAAGAGCTGCGGGGTATGGCAGGTCACGGGGGGGGGGGGGGAGGCTCCATCCCACCTTCCCCACCTCTGACCCCAGAGCCCAAGCAGTGAGTGAGTACCTGCTGCCCAGACCCCTGGGCCACGCGCTCAGGGATGGAGTAGACCTGGTTGGTGATCTGCACACCTCCCTCTGTGACATGTACCACAAGTACCCGGAAGTTGGTGCCCCCGAGGTCCAAGGCCAGGAAGTCACCTCGCTCTGTCAGGCAGAGACACTCAGCGCCAGGACAGAAATGGCGGTTCCGGCACACGCTGTGACCCAAAGGAGCCCATATCCCAGTCCTTTACTCCGGCCAGGTACTCACCGGTGCCGTCAGGTGTGGCTCGTACGTAGGTGGGCAGCATGCGGAGGGAGGAGGCCTCTCCTCGGAGCCCCCTGACCATGGCCTCCCGCATCTGTGCCTGCACCGCTCTCAACTGCTCGCGGCTCAGCTGAAATGGTGCCAGGGTCTCCTCCAGCAGCTGCCGGTGGGTGGCCAGACGGGCAGCCACAGCGGTCACCATGGCCACACCCCGGCCACCACCGTCCACAGAGGGGATGAAGGAGACGTCACATTCTGGGGCCAAGTGCATCACTGTCTCCTTTAGGATGTCGTGAAATCTGTACAAACACACCAGATATACCCAGCTTGGCATCTGACTCCTATGGCCCTGCTGAAGCTCTGGGTTCTATCACTTCAGTTCAATCCTAAATCTCTTCTGTGTACCAGTCATACGTCCAATGCTCCCATGCCCCTCCTTCACGTACAAAATGAAGTGTTTTCTCACTCTTGATCTCCCACAGCCCAGTGTGACCCTCACTCTTTTTGGATTCGTGGCCAGTGGCTTGCGCTTTTGATCCCAGCATGCTCTCTGGCGAATGTATCATACACACACACGTATGTTCACGCTACATGCTCACATAGGATTGTGTCCTCACAGTACCTGGGGTGCCGTTCAAACACTCGCCCTCCAGTGGCCACAGCCACCTGGAGTGCCTGCTGCTCCCTGCTGTGCTGGAGGCGGGACAGGACTGCGGCCAGGGCAGCGGCACAGAGCTGGGCAGCTCGCGTGCACACCGCCACACACACGTGCTGCACGAGCTCCGTGTCCGAGGCATCCGGGCTCATACCCAAGTCCTGCAGGATGCTGTGGGTATGGGCTGCCCCATTGCAGGGGCTAGAGGGGAAGGGGAAAGGGAGGAACAGGGTGTTGAATTGGGGCTCAGGTAACTCCCCGTGCAACAAAGCCCCACAGCTACCTCAGGCACCAGAGTATGATCCCTTCTCCCAAGCCAAGCGTCCCCTTGTCTAAGCTGTGGGCTTCCCGGGACTCACTCCTCCATCTCAGCCACGTGCTCCAGGAGGAGGCTGCCTCGGCTCAGCAAGGCAGGAGAGGTGTGGCCACCAAAGAGGGCCCCATGCTGAGCCAAGTGGGCCAGCACCAGCCGCACCAGTTCACCCAGGTACAGGCCCCCAATCATTTTCTCAAACCTGAAGGGGAGAAGAGTAACACACAGACCTTGAGCTCTCTGCCCACTTGGCACCACCTGAAAGAGCTCCCCCCACCCCCGCCAAAAAAAGAAATCACTTTCTTCAGGGTCCCCAGACTAAAGGCTTCAGAAGCAAATGGCTTCCCAGAGGCCAGATGGGATCATCCCCTCTAACTTAGGTTACTTTCTGGGGCCACCTAGAGGGACCACAGGGTGTGAGGAACACGTGGCTCAGCTATTTCCAGTGCCCAACGCCCAACCTACTGAAGCTGATCAGACAGAAAAAAAAAGGACAAATGGCGCTGGAGAAATAAATGTCTTAGCCACTAAGGCACTTGTCTGTGAAGCCTAAGGACCTAGGTTCGATTCCCCAGTACCCACATAAGCCAGATGCACAAAGTGGCACCATGCATCTGGAGTTCGCTTGCAGTGGCTAGAGGCCCTGGCGCGCCCATTCTCTCTCTGTATCTGCCTTTCTCTCTCTCTCTCTCTAATAAATAAGTAAAATATTTAAAAATAAAATAAAAAAAGACCAACGGTTGAAAACCGAGTTCTAGAACCTCGAAGCCTTCCTTCTGTTTGAGCCTGGCCTGGGATCCCCCAGGGCAAAGCTGCGGTCCCTCAAAGGGAGAAGCCCAAGGGCTAGAGAGCAGAGGCAGGTGGAAGACAGGGGTCAAAGGGATAGGCCCTAGAGCAGAGTCAGGGCACCCGCCAGGCCACCTCTGGGCACCAGGATTCAGGGACTCCTGGTCCAGGACATGGTCGAAGGTGGTGAGCACTGGTGCCAGGGCTCCGTCATCACTGAACGACCCCCACTCAACGCTGACACAAGTGCGGCCTCGGTCCTCGTCCAACGCTGCCACGTGACGCGCCTCCTCCATGTAACAGGCATTGGTACCGGTGTCTGGCAGGGAGGACCCTGTCAGGGCTCGCCCGTCAGGCAGCTACCACCCTCCCGTCACAAACGGCCCATGGCTCACCTACAATAAGCCCAACCTCACATGGCCCGGCACCCAGCTCACAGCCCATCATGGTGCCCACGGTGTCATTCACCACGGCTACTACGTCAATGTTGTAGGTCTAGGCAGTGGGATGGGTAAAGGTCAGGACCAGCCTGGGTGTTAGGAGTGGGGAGGGGATGGACAGGACTGGGACCCCACCTTGGATGGAGAGAGCCCGAGTCCAGGAAATGTCTCCAGGGCCCCACTCTATAGAAGGTTGTCCTCCCATCCCACCCTCAACCACCCCCTCCCCCAAATTGGGCCCTCAGGATCACAGGGGCTCCCCAACCTCTGCCATCACCTCCAGTGCTCCCCACAGGACCAGGATGAGTGTTGCCTCAAAATTTGCTTCTTGCTTGCCTCACCCATATCCTGGCCAGGCACCCCTAACCATTCTTTCCAGCCTCACTTCTAGCCAGGACCCTACAGTTAGTCCAGAAGGAACTGCCTTTCTCCAGAATCCACATTTGGGCACATACTCATCCCTGGAGCTAGCTCTTCCTCTCCAACCTTAGCTTAAATACCAGGTAAATGGCTCATTCACATTTCTGCACTCTCTTGGCTATTCCCAGAGTCATCTGAACACACAGACGATCTTTTATGCATTCCTTCCAGACTGTAAGGATCTTGAGGATAGGATCGATGTCTTTTCATGTCCTGTTCCCTCCTCCCTTCATCCTGTCCCCCCACTCCAAGGCCTGATCATTTTACTTAAATCTCTCTTAGCCTCAGTTTCCTTGTGTATAAAGGAAGCAACATTTACCCCAGGGTTAAACTGGATAAAGTCTACTACGCCCAGAGGAGGAAGCAGGACCTCCCAGAAGCACAAGCATCATCTTGACCTTCACTCACCCCCTTCCTCTGAATGGCATCTCTTAGCAACTGGACCACATCCTGGCCTTCAACACCACTGCACTTAAAGCCTTTTGTCCAGGAAATGAGGATGCTCTGAAGACAGAAAAGCAGAATTACTTTTCCAGTGGCCTCCACAGGACTGTGGTCTCTCTCTGCCCACTATCCCCATATCCCCTCCACCTCACCCTGTCCAAGCTTGTTTGGTGACAAGGGAAGGAGAAGCTGAACCCAAGCTGCAAAGGCTGATTGCCCACAGGTTGTGCATCCAGAAACTCAGACAGGCAGTGGGCGGCAAAGTCAAAGAGCTATGGGACAAGGGACATGCTTAGTTCTGTCCACCTGAGCCCCAGCCACTCAGCCAGATCCCAAGCCCCAAGGGATAGACCCAGACTACTCACCTGCTGGCCAGCACCCACTACCACATCTTGAGGGATCACAAACTCTTGGCTCCTGGGCTCTACCTTATAGCCCTCAGTGCCTGTCAGAGTCACCCACAACACCCGCAGTGAGGCTCCTGTGGCCCCCAGCTCCAGCACCAGGAAGTCTCCTTGCTCTAGAGGTCAAGCAGATCAGAGAAAGTCATGCATCTGGGGGCTGGAGAGGTGGCTCAGTGGTTAAGGCACTTGCCTGCAATGCCTAACAATCCTGGTTCAATTCCCCCAGTGCCCACGTGAATCCAGATACACAAAGTGGTGCATGCACCTGGAGTTTGTAGTGGCTAGAGACCCTGGCACATCTATTCTCTCTCTCCTTACAAATAATATATATATTTTTTTATTTTAGAGAGAGAGAGAGAATTGGCACACCAGGGCCTCAGCCACTGAAATCAAACTCCAGATGCTTGCACCACCTAGTGGGCATGTGCAACCTTGTGCTTGCCTCACTGTTGTGTGTCTGGTTTACATGGGATCTGGAGAGCCAAACATGGGTCCTTAAGTTTCACAGGCAAGCGCCTTAACTGCTAAGCCATCTCTCCAGCCCAAATAAAATATTAAAAACATACTTTATTTATTTGCAAGCAGAGAGAGAGAAAAAGAAGCAAGACAAGAGAGAATGGATGCACCAGGGCCTCCAGCCACTGCAAATAAATTCTAGGTGCACACATCACTTTGTGCATCTGGATTTAGGTGTGTACTGTGGAATCGAACCTGGGTTGTTAGACTTTGAGGCAAGTGCCTTAACTGTTGAACCATCTCTTCAGCCCCAAAATATTTTTAAAAGAAAGAAAGAAAAGGCCGGGCGTGGTGGCTCATGCCTTTAATCCCAGCACTAGGAGGCAGAGGTAGAAAGATTGCCGTGAGTTCAAGGCCACCCTGAGAAGACTATGTAGTGAATTTCAGGTCAGCCTGGGCTAGAGGGAGACCCTGCCTCGAAAAAAAAAAAAAGGGAAAGAAAGGAAGGGAGAAAGAAAGAAAGAAAGGACATATGACTGGCAAACATAGAGCTATCTGCCTCCCAGAAAAAATTCTTAAGGGCTGAGAAGTCCAGTCCCTTAGGGACCTTGGAGATGGTATACGGCAATAAGGATCTTTCTCTCCCTCGGATCAGAATGCCTTCTTCCATCCATCCTCCTCTATGCCACCCACCAGTGCCATGTGGAACAGACCCCACATATGTGGGCAGCATCCGGACAGCAGGGGCAGAGTTGGCTTTTCCCTTCAGTGCCTGCTCCATGGAACCCAGGAGGCTGGCTTGGATCTGCTGCAGCTGTGTCCTTGTCACCTTAAATTGCTTCAGACATTCCTGCACCTGGGGAGAAACAAGCCAACATTTGGAAGGAAGCCCTACTGGGCTAGCCATTCCCCCCTCCAACCAGAGTAGAGAACTGCCCTGACTAGCCTACCTCCTGCCTTCCAGGGGCCCTTGGCTTCCCAGGCACTGGCTAAGAGCCCTGCCTCTCTGAGCCCTGCTGGTCTTCTAATCCCCGTCCCTGCCTCTTCCCACACCTTGGCTCTCTTGCTGCTCACAAGCCTACACACCACTCCTCATCCTCAGAGGTATCTATCCTGAAGAGAGAAGAGCCACCCCTCTCTTTGTGTTCCATGTTTCCTCTCAGCTCCTGCGTTCTCTATCCTGACCCGACAGTTCACTGAATTCAGTCTGGTGAGGCCTTCCTCCCGGCTCTCCAGAGCAAGAGCTCCGTAGCTGTCTCTTGGTATGTTGTCACCGAATGAGCAAATATCCCGTCATCGCACTCGCCTCTCCTAACCTATCTCCAGCCTGGAGCCTGAGCAATCCAGCACGTGGCTTTGTTTTGTTTTGTTTTGTTTTCTAGGCAGGATCTCACTCTAGCCCAGGCTGGCCTCAAACTCACAACAATCCTCTTACCTCTGCCTCCCGAGTGCTGGGATCAAGGGTGCGCACCATCACGCCTGGCTCCACCACAGGTCTGAAGACCACGTGGCAGAGTATTGACTATGCCGTCCCCGCTGTACACCCAGCGCTATTCCAAGCACTGTACATGACATGACTGACCAAGTCATGCTCTTGGTGAGCGCGGACTCCCATATAGGAGATAGAAAATCAATACACAATGTGGTTCTGGCAGTGATGATGGCTACAGGGGGAGGCAGGGTTAGACGTGAGAGTCACTAGGGAAGAAAGACATATCTTTAGATAAGAGTGCAGGAGAGCCTCTCAGGACGTGACCTAAATAAAGGAGAGGAACAAGTTTTTGAAGTACTGGGGGGAAAGCATTAAAGCGTTTTCTGCAGAGCAAGGAGGTGGATTTGGGGGAGCACTAGGCTGGGAGGGGATCAGTCTAAAGAGAGGGCTAAGAGGTAGAGGCTATGACATCCCAGCTTCTCGCTCTACAAGAGCTAAAGAACCAGGGGAAGAATGCAGTGGTTTGAATTAGATGTCCCCCCCATAGCCCTGTGTTCCAAATGCTTGGTTCCCAGCTGGTGACAATTTGGGAGGTGGAACCTTGCTGAAGGAAGTATATTGTTTGGGGTGGGCTCAGGGGTGTGATAGCCAGCTCCCCTTTGCCAGAGTTCAGCTCACTCTCTTGCTGCCCTTGTCCACCTGCTGTGGCAGAGGGGATGCCCAGCCTCTGCTCTGCCATCTTTTAATCCTGCCATCATGAAGCTTCCCCTCAAGACTGTAAGCCAAAAAACTTTCTTTTCATCAAAAAGAGCTAAAGAGATGGCTTGGTGGTTAAGGCACTTGCCTGTGAAGCCTAAGGACCCACTCAGGGTTAATTCCCCAGTACCCACATAAACTAGTTACACAAGGTGGTGCATGCATCTGGAGTTTGTTTGTAGCAGCTGGAGGCCCTGGCACACCCATTCTCTCTCTCTCTCTCTCTCTCTCTAAACACACACACACACACACACACACCTACCTCTTTCTTTCTCCCTCTCTCTCAAATAAATAATTGGGGGGGGGAGTTTGAGGTAGGGTCTTACTCTAGCCCAGGCTGACCTGGAGTTCATTATGTAGTCTCAAGCTGGCCTCAAACTCACAGCAATCCTCCTGCCTCAGCCTCCTGAGTACTGAAATTAAAGGCATGCACCACCACGTTCAGCTCTAAAATGTATATATTGCTTGGTTATTTTTTGTTTGTTTTTGTTTTGTTTTTCCAGGTAGGGTCTCACTCTATCGCAGGCTGACTTGGAACTGGAATTCACTATGTAGTCTCAGGGTGGCCTTGAACTCATGGCAATCCTCCTACCACTGCCTCCCAAGTGCTAGGGTTAAAGGCATGTACCACCATGCCAAGCTAATTTTTTTTTTTTGAAGAGCTAAAGAAGAGACCCAGAGACCTCAGTTCTGTGTGTAGAACCTCACTTGGAGTACCTTGCCCATCTGCCAAGAAAGCCTCATTGAGGGTCACAGCCCAAGATCTCTATCCTCTCCTGGCTTAGACTTTCCAAGGTCCAACCTACTATGGCACTGGAATTTAATTCCAAAGGTCCACTGCCCCAAACTGGACCCATATCTGGGAAACAGCTTGTGTACCTGGATAAGGACCTGCTGATGGAAAGTGAGGGTGAGAGAAAGAGGACTCAATCCCACTTCCTCTTTTTTTTAAAAAAAAAAAATCTCTTTTTAAAAAAATATTTATTTTATTTATTTGAGAGAGAGAGAGAAAGAGAAAGAGGCAGATATAGAAAAGGAGTGCCAGGCCTTCACTGCTGCAAACGAACTCCAGACACATACACCACCTTGTGCATCTGGCTTATGTAGGTACTGGGGAATTGAATCTGGGTCCTTTGGCTCTGCAGGCAAGCACTGTAACTGCTAAACCATCTCTCCAACCCTCCCGCTTCCTGTTTAGGAAGAGTCGGGGAAGCAGACCCTAAGGAGACAAATAATCTCAACTGGAGTCTTAGCCATTCCATCACATGGTTACATTGAAGCAGATGCTTCCAGCCATCATGCACACTGGAGTGGTTGCTCATTCCTCTGTTGCAAATGAGGAAACTGAGGCTGGGAGAGGGTAAGTCATCTGTCAAGCCCAAGGAACTCCAAAGGGGTTGGTTGGTCTTATTGCAAAGATGTTCCCACATCACTGGGAAGCTTTGTAAAAGCCAGCGCCTCCCCTGAAAAGAACCCAACAGTGATGAGACTTCAGATGAGCCAGCAAGCTTTGCCTTAGCCCTTTTTGACTGTGTGACCTTGGGAAAGTCCTGGCTCTCTGTTCGATGGCAGGGGTATTACACTCAGTTACCTCCTATACAAAACCAAGAAAACAATACTCCTCAAAAGTCACCCAAAGCTGGGTATGGTGGTACACACCTTTAATCCTAGCACTTGGGAGGCAAAGGTAGAGGGATTGCAGTGAGTTTCAGGCCAGCCTGAGACTACATAGTGAATTCCAGGTCAGCCTGGGCTAGAGAGTGAGACCCTATCTCGAAAACACCAAAAAAAAAAAAAAAAAAAAAAAGTCACCCAATACCAGGGACTATATCTTGTTTATGGGGCTCAGAGCCATGTCAACTAGCTGGCTCTAAGTGGACTCTCGGGATTTGTTAATTAAATGGTTGTGGTGTCCTAAGGATTAAAGCGGATGGTGTGCACAAAAGTACATTAAGCATTGTTCAGATGGGAGAGGTATTTTAGCATTGCTTGATGGAAACAGTAGATATATGGAGAAATCAATGGCTTGAGTAGATTAGATGTTGCTCTTTCTCCTAGGTACAGTGAGAGGTTCAAGAAGAGAGACTATGAGATGACCAAGCCATATAAAAGATAGAATCAGGGCTGGACAGATGGCCTAGCAGTTAAGGCATTTGCCTGCAAAGCCAAAGTCCCCAGGTTCGATTCTCCAGGACCCATGTAAGCCAGATACACAAGGTGGCATATGCGTCTGGAGTTCATTTGCAGTGGCTAGAGGCCCTGGCACGCCCATTCTCTCTATCTGCCTCTCTCTCTTTCTCTTTCTGTGCTTCTTTGTCTCTTTCTCTCTCTCTGTCTCAAATAAATAAAGATAAAAATAAAATATTTTAAAAGACAGAATCAGAGCTAGGCGTGGTGGTGCACGCCTTTAATTCCAGCACTTGGGAGGCAGAGGTAGGAGGATTGCCATGAGTTCATGGCTACCCTGAGACTACATAGTGAATTCCAGGTCAGCCTGGGATAAAGCGAGACTCTACCCTGAAAAACAAAAAACAAAAAAGACAGCATTGGGGCTGGAGAGATACATTAGCAGTTAAGGTACTTCAGAGCCTAAGGACCCGAGTTCGATTCCCAGTACTCATGTAAAGCCAGATGCACAAAAGACAGAATCACCTCCCTGCCCCTCCAGGAAGAGTGGGGAGACCTCAGCCAGAAAAGTGAGGAGAAAGGCATTAGAGAGCACATTAAGTCCAATCTGGCTTCCATAGTGACTGCTTAAGTGAACTTGCTACGCCAGCCAGGCTGGACACACCTCATCACTTGTTTGAGCTGGTGACATCCTCTAACAAGTGGGAACAAGAGTAGTGCCTCAGTTCACAAAGAAACTGCTCATGATGAGAAGTACCATGGACATGCCAGTGAAACGTGGGCTCTCTTTCCTCAGAGCGTGAGATAAGATTGGTCTAGATGGTCTGATTCTACACCTTCTCTGGTAACCAAAAGAGACTTAGGGAAAGTTCTAGAAAAGGACTAGATATGGCTGGACTTGGATAACACATGTTTAACTAGCCTTTCCTCAACTCAAAGTTATGGAAAGAGATCACAGGATGAGGCTACTTGGTACCCCCTGTGGAGCACCGTCCCCCAAAGCCAAAGGGAATTCTTTAGACTGCAGGTGCATGTAACAGAACCAACAGGACAGATGTGGGACCTGTGCCAGAGTCTCAGAGAAAGAGGTAAGAAGAGAGATGATGGCAGGACCTAGAAAAAGTCCTGGCAAGGCGGCCATTTCTCACTCTTGGGGCCTCGCTATGAGTTGAAGGCAAAGGAAATGTCTACAGTAGAGCCTGAGGCACTGGTTGGACAGAGAAGGGGAGTGTGCAATGCAGTGAGGGTAACGTCCCACACCTTAACAGCAAGCCTAGTGAGCAGAAGTCCAAACAAGCCAGAAAACTACAGAAATGAGCCGGGCGTGGTAGCTCACGCCTTTAATCCCAGCACTCAGGAGGCGGAGGTAGGAGGATCACTGTGAGTTCAAGGCCACCCTGAGACTACATAGAGACTAGAGTGAAACCCTACCTTGGGGGAAAAAAAAACCCTACAGAAATGATTCAAGGAGCCTTTCACAGGCAGATCCTTTATCTTCATGAGCTCTTTTTATCTGAGTGCGGGGGG
Source organism: Dipus sagitta (assembly GCA_036346955.1). Taxonomy (NCBI): domain Eukaryota; kingdom Metazoa; phylum Chordata; class Mammalia; order Rodentia; family Dipodidae; genus Dipus; species Dipus sagitta. The sequence continues at coordinate 40,181,964 of CM070777.1, read as the reverse complement.
AGACTATTCAACTACATTTTCCTCTATTTTTCTGATGGGGAAACAGAAACCAAGAATTATGAAATGATTTACGTAAGTATTTCCTGCTCTAGAGTGTGGTAAGCAAGGACTGGTAAATCTTAGTTCACGGAAGGGGAAGGCTGGGGAATGCATCTCAGTGGTAGAGCTCTTGCCTATCATGCACAGTGTGCATCAACCTGCTTACCACCAACCCCCAAAAAAAAACAAAAACAAAAAATGGTAAAGAGGGAAAAAGAGCAATTCAGCACTCCAATACTCCCGGAGTCCAAGTGCATGCAGTGTCTTAGGAGGAGAAGCTACGCCGGAGGGACTGGAGAAGTGGGAAAGGAATGGGCTCAGGAATACAGCTCTTTATGGGAGAACTCTTTTTACAAGAAAATGAGGAGGGCTTACACTGAACATGTCAATTCACTCAGGGAAGGTGTGGCATCTGGGTGGTAAACTGGCAAAAGTTTTATGTTTGGAGTTGGCATACCCCGGCTCAAGCTCCTATCATGTTTAAACCCAAACCAGCCCCCACCTTGGAGTTCCACGGTGCTTCTAAGGAGTCGGGTACCGTGTTAGAGATGAACAGCTTAGTCAATTGAAGGCCATAAGAATATAAGCCCAATAACCCACGGGGCATCTCTAGTTATCCTATCCTTAATGCTGATAGCCATGAATAAGTCCCAAATGGGAACCCAGTGCTAAACTTACCAGCTCTGAGCTATCCAAGAGCGGTGGCAAGTTCTCCCGTGGACAGGCCAAGGCTCTTTCCCCAAGCAACAAACAGGCAGCCCCAATGGTGTCCATGTGTTTCTACAATGGGCGTTGGCCACCTATACAGGGGAGGGGAAAAAGGATAGTCAGGTACAAGAATACTTAATTGGGCTGTGGAGATGGCTCGTCAGTTAAAGGCGCTTGCTACCAAAACCTGCTGTACTGGGTTCAAATCCCTGGTGCCCATGTAAAGCCAGATGCATAAAGCGGCACATGTATCTGGTGTTTGGTTGTGGCAGTGGGAGGCCCTGGTGTGCCCATGCTTGCTTGCACTCTCTCTCTCTCTCTCTCTCTCTCCTTGCAAATAAATAGAAATATTTTTTTAAAAAGAATACTTAATCTATATCTTCCAAGAGGCAATATCCTGGACCAACAACTTCTTTCCTTCTGGAGGGAGGCCAAGAAGGAAGTTGCAATCAGAATTCAGGAGCTCTGACCATCAAGGGTCCTTTAGTAACCAACCAGGAGGCAGCTGCTTTCTGAAAGCCTGTGTAACCAGCAAGCACTGGGGAGGCCAGTAACAAGCTCAAATACTTATTCACTCACCTGCACTGGTTCCTGATGCCCACTGTGCTGGACACAGGAGGGCAGAGGAAAACAGAGTGGGCCCTGCCCTTGTGGACCTCAGAGCCTTACCAACCATCACAGCAGGGTTGGCACAAGCACTGACAGATGTGGCATGCTGCTAGATCTGTGGCAGTAGTTGGGAAGGCAGGGACATGCTAAAGGGTATAGGCTAAGAAGAGACCAAAGATATACCAGAAAACAGGCAGGCTGGCTTTTATGCCAGGCTAAGCAGGTGAATTTCATCCTAAGGATGAAAGACATGAGTCAGAGAGCCATGGGAAGGGGTCTGTCCTTTGGAAATTGAATCTGTGCTTCAGGAAAGGGTTGCACTAACGGGATGAGTTTGGACGAGTCATTTGTGACTCTGAATTTCACCTTTCCAGTCTGTGAAGCAAGGAGAAATAACATCTACCCTTATAAGGATGTTGTGAGCACAAAACAGAGTAAGGGCTGGAGATGCTTCATGAAGAGTAGCATCACACACACACACACACACACACACACACGAGCTCAAGTTTGGAAAGTGCAGAAAGTAGAATGAAGAGGCCTCTGTCTGAGCCTAGAACTCAGCTGTCCGTAAGACAGCTGCACCAGACCTCCCAACCTAGAGACCTGTGAAATGGGGACCAGCATATCAGAGGGCTGTGTGGGACAAATGAGATAATGAAAACAAAAGGATCTTGCTTAGCATGTAGGTTCATAGTTGTTCAGTGGAATCTGCATTGAAACAATAAGCCTCTGTTTCCTCTTCAATACCAAAAAAAAAAAAAAAAAAAAAAAAGCAAATATATTGAAAGGATGAAAGGAGTCAGGATCCTTTGAATGCTATGAGACTGTAGAAATACTGGGTATCGGGGCTGGAGAGATGGCTTAGAGGTTAAGGCACTTGCCTGTGAAGCCTAAGGACCCACGTTTGACTCTCCAGATCCCACATAAGCCAGATGCACAAAGGTGAGGCAAGTGCAAGGTCACACATGCCCACTAGGTGGCACAAGCATCTGGAGTTCAATTGCAGTGGCTGAGGCCCTGGCACACCAATTCATTCTCTCACTCTCTGAAAGAAAGAAAGAAAGAAAGAAAGAAAGAAAGAAAAAGAAAGAAAGAAAGAAAGAAAGAAAGAAAGAAAGAAAGAAAGAAACAAACAAACAAACAAACAAACAAACATTGGTATTTTGGCTCACCCAAGCTAGAGGTGGTACTGCCAAGAGAGCCCACAGTAGCTCAGGTGCCCTATGAAGGGGAAGGAGTAGGAAAATACAGTGGAGGGCCCAAGACAGAACAAGGGATCTGACCACTGATGGTGCCTTGCAAAAGCAAAACTAGAAACGTTATGTTTTTGCCCCTGTAGCCCTCACCACTCTTCCTGTCCATATGGTCACATATGACCTAGCTACCCAATCCTAGGCTTTGCCCAGTCCTTATGCTTGCCCATTTCCTCTTCATTGGCTCCAGGAGACAGTTTCTCCTGTCACAACTTCCTGGGACTTCATCAGGAACTCCTCTCCACTCTTCTGCCTTCAAATAATGGAGTTCCCAGCTAGGCATGGTGGCGCACACCTTTAATCTCAGCACTCGGGAGGCAGAGGAAGGAAGATCACTGAGTTCCAGGCCAGCCTGAGACTACAGATTGAGTTCCAGGTCAGCATGGGCTAGAGTGAGACCCTATCTCAAAACATCCAAAAATAGCCGGGGGTGGTCGCCATGAGTGTGAGGCCACCCTGAGACTACATAGTAAATTCTAGGTCAGCCTGAGCTGGAGTGGAACCCTATCTTGAAAATCAAACAAACAAACAAAAAGTCCAAAAATAAATAATGATGATGGTGGTGGTGGTGGAGTTCCCAACCTTCTGGTCATGCTTTTCTCCACATTCCCTCTTTTTCTCACCCACCCCTCAGATTAAAATCGCTGTATGAAGGCTCCCAAATCAACTACTGACCTGAGCCATCTCCAAATTCCAATGGCCTATTAAAGTTCACCCTGACTGCAAGAACCATTCTGAACTCAGCAGTCAAAGACAGGGTCATTTTTCTCCCACAAACCTTGTGCACTTGGGGGCTGGAGAGATTACTTAGCAGTTAAAGGTGCTTGCTTGCATACCCTGGGTTTAATTCCCTAGTACCCACATGAAGCCAGATGCAGAGTGGTATATGTGTCTGGTATTCGTTTATTTGTAGTGGCAGGAGTCCCTGGCACACCCATACATGCAAATACATATACAAATAAAAGCCAGGCGTGGTGGCTCACGCCTTTAATCCCAGCACTCGGGAGGCAGAGGTAGGTGGATCACCGTAAGTTCGAGGCCACCCTGAGACTACATAGTGAATTCCAGGTCAGCCTGGGCTAGAGTGAAACCCTATCTCAAAAAACCCCGCCCCCCCAAAAGAAAACATATACAAATAAATATTATTAAAAAAAACTTAGAGGCAGGAGGATCACCATGAGTTAGAGGCCACCCTGAGACTACATAGTAAATTCCAGGTCAGCCTGAGCTACAGTGAGATACTACCTCAAAAAACCAGAAAGGAAAACAAAAAAAAAAAAAAACTTCTGCACTCCACCTTGGCTAGAAGCATCAAGAAGTTTTCTCAGGGCTGGAGAGATGGCTTAGCAGTTAAGGCGTTTGCCTGCAAAGCCAAAGGATCCAGGTTCGATTTTCCAGGACCCACATAAGTCAGAGTCACAAGGGGGTGCATGCATCTGGAGTTCATTTGCAGTGGCTGGAGGCCCTGGCGTGCTTATTCTCTCTCTCTCTCCCTCTTTCTCTCTGCCCCCCTCTCTCTCTGCCTCTTTCTCTCTCTCAAATAAATAAAATATATTTAAAAAAAAGTTTGCTCAATCCCATAGCCAAGTTGCTAGAATAATCCCTGGTTTCTTCTATGTAGGGTAGGAAGGGTTTATGGGGCTCTCCCTCCAGTCTTGGGGAGTCGCTTGAGTGAAGACCAGAAAGTAGGAGACAGAGGGCCTGTAGTCAATGTGGTTAGAGTTTGGTGGGGAGTAGCCACTGATGGGCCTCTGGGAATGAGCTTTCTCATCTGTCTCTCCTCCCTGTCCCCACAACCACTATTAGATTCCTCTAGCAGTCCCCTAACTGAGATCTCTGCTTCGAAGTCTGCTCAATCCACTTGCTCCATTCAACTCCCAGCACATCATGGGACTCCTAAAATAGATTTTTGCCATGCCATTCTTAAGCTCTCCCCTAAAAAAATAATAATAATAATAGCAGAAGCAAGTCCAGAACTCTATGACGGCATTTGCAGATCCTCACAAGGCCCTCAGCCTCCATACTCCAAACTCCAGCCACACTGACCATAAACTCTGCCTCCAGCTTTCCAGTCTTCATTAGAGCTCTTCCCCAAGTGGGGAGGGCTTCTCATAACCTTGTGATGTCTGAGTCACCTCTGCATCTTTCATGTCAGCGCAGGGTTGGGCATGTGCTAATATGCTAATCCGTGTGTGCTAATCGTTTTATAAAATTAGAAGGGAGCACTCTGAGGTAGGAGTACAGCCTAGGCTACATAGCAAGACCAAATCAAAGTAAAACAGAAAAGAAGAAGGTTTTATTTGGTGAGCCCAGAAATCAGCTTCTGGCAAATCTCCAAATTACTTATGCCTGCATTCACTTTCCGAATGTGTCAGAGGGGAGCATGGGATGTCTGTTCTATAAATGGTATAGCCTGTCTCAAGGATAAAATTATATAACTGAAGCAGTTACCTCTGCGAAGGGGTAAAAGCTGTTCCAGGCCCAGCTAGCTTCATCATTAGCTAACCCATTCATTCAGCTCCTCATGCGTTTAACATTCACTCAGCACATGCCAGACTCCGAACCTTCTTCCCTCCCTCCCAAGAACCCCAATATTTCAAACCTGGCTTGATGAATTCAGGTCTGTCTCTTCCTATGAGGAGGAACATTTCTCCCTCATGGCTACATCATCACCAGATACCCAGCTCAGGGTCTACACACATTTGAACTAAGCTCCCCCTAGCTGAATCAGCTGTAGAGTGAGCCTTCTATGTTATTCCAATCACCTCTCCTGAGACTGGGAGCCACGGTCGCCCTTGAGGATTAGTACTGCTAGGCTCCAGGGTGTGCCTGATGGGGAGGGATGAGGACAGGAGGGCTGGGATTGGATGAAGTGTGCAGGAATTAGAGAAGGCGCTTACTTGAAGATGCAGTCGTAGATAACTCCTCAGGTCTCAGCTCTTCTCTCAAACGTGAAGCAGCACAGTGACCCTGGTCAGTACCCAAAAGTGAAAGTCAGGGGTGACTTGAGTTATACTGTCCCCAAGCTCCACCCTCTTCTTCAGCCACCACCTACCAGAGCCATGATAATTCAGGAAGGTGCACTTCCGTCCAAGGTTGCTCTAAAGGGAACCCAGGGTAGGCAGGGTCACAGTGCAAACTTAAGCAAGATGATCACAGACGAAGTTGGAGGCCTTAGTTGAGTGGAGGATCCCAAACCATCCCCTGTGCAATAATGAGAGCTCTGTTTATTTCAAAGACACCAAGAACTGAGGCGGTTAGCCCCTTAGAAAGAAGTGGAGAAGACCAGCTTGGGAAATGCGTGGTTGCAGTGGAAGGCTTTCCAAAATGTGGTAAGCACAACTGTGCAAGAGGAAGAGAATGGCTGTGCAGGAGAGTGGGTGGAGCAAGCCGGGTCCATGCTGACATCCTGCTACAGCGAGGACAGCAAGCACACAGCCAGTGTCACACACACGGGTGCCTTGTTGATCCTCGTGAGGATATGCACAGGAGGGATGCATGGTGGGAGAGGTGCTAGCAGCCAGGCAGAAGCAGTCTAGCCCTCCGTCCATAGGTCAAGGGCGAAGAGGAGGTTCACACCGAGGGGTCTTCCCCACTGGATGGGCCTTTGCAGGCTCCTGTGGTGCTTCTGGCCACAGAGCTGTTTTTCCCTTGAACTTGTCTCCTCAAATGCACACAACCTTGGGGCATCACTGCGTGAAACTAAGCACGCAGCAACAATCTCCACTTCCTAACCAGTTTTGCTTTCTTTTCTTTGTGGTGCCGGGGACTGAACCCAGGGCCTGATGGAGTCAGGCAAGCACTCTGCCATTGAGCCCCTCCAACCAGAGTTTTAGAGCACGTGCCCTGTCTCTGGCAGCCTCAACAGACTAGACTTGGCCCTAACAGGCCAATTAAAGAGATGAGCAGTGGTGAAAAGCAGAGAGATTTAATCAAGGTGAACTGGGAAGAATAGGAGATGAAGGGGTTAACTTTTCAGGGTGTTGATGTGAGCCTTAGGTTCAAATAGAGGAGGACGTGGGGCAGGAGGAAAGAGGTACACATAATTTAGCAGTCCTGATTAAAGTGCCCTCCCTCCCGTGGTTGTCTGGCTCCAATCCTGCGAGGTAGTTTGATAGGAAGTAGTTACTACTGTCATCACCAAGGGGTCAGTCTCATTCCTACAAGACAGTCTGTTCCAGGATGCATCCTCTTCATCATAGTTAATTGTCCTCGTTATTTTGATAGAGGGGCTTTTGATCAAAGCTTTGCTGTTCCTGAGATCCAAGATGACTACAGGTTTAGGACTTATCTTTGTGTCTTCAGCCTTGACAAATGATAAGCTAGGTTAGGTAGCCAAGACACTCCTTGAGTAACTAACATGCTATGCAGAGTCAAGCAGGAGTCTGGCCCAAAGGAATGGGAGACGGATACAAAATGAAGGCAGAGTTGCCTGTTTCTGTAGGCCCAAGTGAGAAGTCAATGTTTTGTAGCAAAAGCAGCTTCCAAATACCTGTTACAACTTCCACCAAACTGATGGCCACATTACATTTTTAGACTGTTGCATCCCCCCTACCATTATCCAGATAGATGACATCTACACGACACAGTGTGGGGAAACAGAGATGGTGGCTCCTGTCTCAGCTTCATTACGATTAGACCTAGAATCATGGAAGATGCTGGCCTTGCTATACTCTGAAAGGCAGGTTAGTAAGGGATGGTGCTGGGGACGCCAGACTGGCAGTCACCCACAGCACAGCATCCTGGCCTAGCCTGGGCAAATCAACTTTGATCGAGGGAGCATATGACTCTGAATGTGAAAGGTGCAAGTGTGATGTCAGCAGCTGATTTTTTTTTTTTTTTTTGAGGCAAGATGAGGTGATTGCCAGCGCTCACTGTCAATGTTTCTGGAAGTCCAGTGTTCATTTCTCCAGGAAGTGGGTGTCCTTTCCTAGTCACAGTGCCAGGGCTGGCCTGGGTTAAGGCCAATGAAGGCTGGACTTGAGGTCTGGAGACAGCTGGGCCAACCCTAGCCGTAGCAGAGTTACAGCAGTTGCCAGCAAATACTCGGGCAGATACCAGATGGCCACCGACCAACAAGGGAAAGACAAGTCCGGGTAAGGCTCTCACAGCCCCTCAGTGCCATCTCCAGCTATGCAGAAGTGAACTGTGGAATTGGAAGAGTGAACACCAGCAGGGCTAGAAGACCACTGCTGGGCTGGGAGGGCAGGTCCTCCCTGCTCTGAGCTTGTTCCTCTCCGTCTACAGATCCCACAACCAGGCACGCAGGCTCCCAGGCAAGCTCGCCCACAATCTTTCATCCCTTTTATAGTCTGAATAGGCCTCACAGCTCCTCCACAGTCATATAGCTGCTTCCGCTGTCTTTGTTCAAGCTGATTTGTCTAGAATGACCCCCCGTTCCATCCCACCACCACGCTAGCTCTCTAACTTTATCTGTTTTCCCATAATCTTTAAATTATAGTTCAGTCAGCAGCAGCGGTAGGAAGCCCTTCCATAACAAGTTCCTTCCAGCTCTGACCCCAGCTGGGAGCCTTCCTACACTGATGTCCTATCTTACACTTGCTAGTTCCATGGCATTTGCAAGTTTATTAAAATCATCTGTTTGTGTTCAACCTACCTGTTGAACTATGGGCTCCCAGATGTTTCTAATTCACCTTTAGAGCCACAAGGCCTGGTTCCAGACCTGACATGGAATGCCTATGGGTTAATTTTTGTTAAAACAGAAGGACCCTCCCTACCATCTCAATAGTCAGGACTTTTGAAAGACAGGCAATAAATAACCTTTTCTTCCTTCTTGGTCATAAGCTTTCAGCACTTTTTCTTTCATTATAATTTTTTTGGTTTTTCGAGATAGGGTCTCGCTCTAGCCCAGGCTCACTGAAATTCACTCTGTAGTCTCAGGGTGGCCTCAAACTCGTGGCGATCCTCTGACCTCTGCCTCCTCAGTGCTGGGACTAAAGGTGTGCGCCACCACGCCCAGCTTATTATCATTTTTAAATCTATTTATTGGAAGCAGAGGAGAGAGTAAGGGAGGGAAGTAGAGTATATGAGCATGCCAAGCATTCTTGCCACTGCAAACAAACCACTTTGTGCTTCTTGCTTACATGGGTACTAGGGAATTGAACCCAGGCAGTCAGGCTTTGTAAGAAAATGCCTTTAACAACTGAGCCACTTTTTCCAGCCCGCTTTCAGCACCCTTTCTATTTGGGTGGTTACAATGTCTCATTTCCCCACTGATAACCATTGGCCCTCCCACCAATTTACTACCTGCCTTCTCCAAATTCCCACCGGCTAAAATCAACTTAAGGCCCAAACTGCTCCGCCTCACAGGAATGAGCTTATCCAACTTCAAGTTTACAGTCATCCATCTTATGGTTCAAGCGGGAGGTAAGAGGTAGTGTAATACAGAGAGCATAAACTCTGGTGTGAGGTAGACCAGGGTTCAAATTCTACACTATTTTTCCAGTTGTTCAATCAAAAATCTCTACTTCTCTGAGCATATTCTCCATTATAAAAGAGAAGACACTAATTTCTCCACCGGATTTGCATGAGGCCTGGAAACATGGCAGGTGTCTGCCCTGCTATAGTTTACTACATACCAACCAGGTATGCAGGCCGCACGCTGGGGCAAGGGATGGAGCTGGGAAAAGCAAGCTGCTCAGCACCGACAACATAACATCCTGCCTAGCCTGGGGTTTGTCTCTCAATTTTGTTGAGGGAGAATGTCGGAGTCACCCTCGTGCTGCTGAGACAATGCACCGAAAACCAGCTGATAGGAGGAAAGTTTTTTTTTTTTTTTTTTTTTTTTTTTTTTTTGGCTCATGGTCTTGAGGAGAAGCTCTATGATGGCAGGCAAACCATGGCATGAGCAGAGGCTAGACATCACCTCTGCCACAGCAGGTGGAAAACAGCAGTAGGAGCGTGAGCCAAACTCTGGCAAGGGGCTGGCTGTGACACCCAAAAGCCTGCCCCCCAACAGCACACTCCTCCAGCAAGGCTCCACCTCCCAAACTGCCATCAGCTGGGGACCGAGCACTCAGAGTTCTGAGACGGTTGTAGGCACCTGCAGTAAGACCCTGTGAGTATGAAGTAGAGAAGGATGCGTGCCTAGGGGAAACGGGACAGGCACAGCACCTGTTGGAGGATTGTCGTAAGGATGAAATACAATAGCCTATGAAGTTCCTGGAGCATCTACGTTCTCCATGAGCTGGCAAAATGAAGCTAGAGGCATCTGATTCAAACCACCACGGAGAATATGGAACTGAATGCTTAAGGTGTAGCTGTGACTCCTGCCAACAGAGCATCTGAAGTCTCATGAGGGAAGGCAAGGCTGTGCCCCGATGAACCTTGCCAGCACTCCTTGGGTCTACTGCTGGGTGACCCAACCCTGTAAACATGTTCTTAAGTAGATCCAAGAAGTCTACTTCTGGATTGGGTTTCCTAGAAGAAGACACGTGCGTTTAAATACTTTGTAAGGATCCAGGGGATAGGGCTAGGATTAGGGTCGTACAAGTGAGACACCTAGAACGTACAGTGTATAGGCAGACACCCTCCTGAGCTCACACCAGTGCTAATACAAGAGTGGGGGGGTCCTATACCTAGTCCTGTTCCTGACAGGGGAGCTAGAAGTGAAATTGCAAGGGAAAGAAGTCAAAACTGCCGAGTGTGGTGGCGCATGCCTTTAATCCCAGCACTCGGGAGGCAGAGGTAAGGGAATCACTGTGAGTTTGAGGCCACCCTGAGACTATGAACTCCAGGTCAGCCTGGGCTAGAGCGAGGCCCTACCTCAAAAAAACAAAAAAAGGAAGAAGTCAAAGCTGTCAATAAAATTAAGTTGCTGCTGGGAGCTACTGTGGTTCAATCCTACAGGGGCCTCCTGAGAGGATGGTAGGGTGTAGATCAGCCTGCCTGAGGAGTGAAGATGAGGCACGTTTTTTCCAGCTTCTATTCTCACTGGCTCAGAGCTGCCCCGAGATACTCATTATCTGGTGCTCTCAGACTGCCAACAGAAACCAAGAGAAGTCCTAACACAGTTGCAGGCACTTGGAATAAGACTCTGAGAGTAGGAAGTAGAGAAGGATGCCTGCCTAGGGAAATGGGATGGGCACAGCACCTGCTAGAGGGCTGTCATAAGAATGAAATGTAATAGCTTGCAAAGTTCCTGCAGCTTCTAAGTTCCCCATGAGCTGCCAACATGAAGCCAGGGCAGACACTCCTGAGTGCTCATTCTTAGGACAAACATCTCCTCTTGCAGCTGCAGGCCACCACCTCTCTGGCCCTTCTGCTCCTCACTGCAATGCTATGCACACAAAACTAGTGTCACATTAGTAACAGGTGCTGCCACTAGCTCATTTTGCTAACAGATCATTGTGAAATAGCCTTTATACAAATTAAATGCTGAGAACCCTTTAAGCATAATTGTTTTCTCATTTTACCCACAAAAATGTGTTATCATACCTACTTCAGAGTCACTGAGGATTAAATGATGGTAGCATGCATTGCCTGGACCATAGCAGTTGCTCAAAAAAAAAAAAAAAATACAGCTAGAGTGCTGGGTGTGGTTGCTCACGCCTTTAATCCCAGCACTTGGCAGGCAGAAGTAGGAGGATCACTGAGAGTTCGTGGCCACACTGAGACTACATAGTGAATTCCAGGCCAGGTCAGCCTTACTTAAAAAAAAAAAAAAAAAAGAAAGAAAAGAAAAAAAAAAAAAAAACAGCTAGAGCTAAGTGTGGTATCTTTAGTCCCAGCTGAGGTAAGAGTATTGTCTTGAGTTTGAGGCCAGCCTGGGGTTACAGAGTGAATACCAGGTCAGCCTGGGCTACAGCGAGACCCTGCCTTGAAAAAGAAAAGAGAGAGAAAGAATAGCTATTGTGTACGTGATACCGACCACAATGTCAGTGTCATCTAAGAGACATTACAGTAAGAAAAAACTTCTGCATTCTTTTTCTAACTTAGTTTGTATGCAAAGGGCTGAGGAGATGGCTCACTTTTTTTTTTTTTTTTTTTTTTTTTGCAATGGCTGCCAATCCAGGGGAAATGGGACGGGCACAGCACCTGCTAGAGGGCTGTCATAAGGATGAAATGTAATAGCCTGCGAAGTTCCTGCAGCTTCTAAGTTCCCCATGAGCTGCCAACATGAAGCCAGGGCAGACACTCCCGAGTGCTTATTCTTAGGACAAATGTCTCCTGGCTCTTCCCCAGCATTCATGTAAAACTGTATGTGGGCCAGACTCATTTGCAGTGGCAAGAGACCCTGACTCTTGGAAAGTGGAAAACAGACACCTCAAGGTTGTCCTCTAACCTCCATATGCATGTTCTGGTATGTATTCAGCCATACACACGTACACATAAAATAAATAAATCTGCATTTTTAAAGAGCCATAGGCAGAACACAGGGCCTTCCTTAATGCCTGTGCTGAGTCTTCCATCCCAGCTACCTATAAATTCTTCAATCTAATATCCATCTCATTTTCTTTTTTGTTTTTCGAGGTAGGGTATCACTCTAGTCCAGGCTGATCTGGAATTCTCTATGTAGTCTCAGGCTGGCCTCAAACTCACGGTGATCCTCCCACCTCTGCCTCTTGAGTGCTGGGATTAAAGGCGTGCGCCACCACACCAGGCCTCATTTTCATTTTAAAATAAAGAAAAAGGTTGCATTAGACATTATAAATCAAAAGTGAGGGGTCTGAGTTATACATTGATTTATCCTGGCCCAAGATCATTTGTTGGTTAATGGTCACCTCCCACAGTCTTTCATTAAAACTTCAATCAGCTGGGGCCAAAGATGGCTCTTTTTTACCCTTTGATTGTCTCTCTCAGGTAGTTATTTCTGCCATTTGATGTTCTTATCTTTGGAGTCTACCTGTGCATAAGGACAGAGCACATTTTGTTTTGCACTGGCAGGTCTCAGCAGTGTGCAGAACGTGCCCTACTCCAGCAATGTTACTGACACAACTTGCTGTTGCCATATCACCTTGGACAGCAGCAGAACTAATTTTGGTTTAAAGAGATGACTGTTCTTGGCACCCCCAGTGGTTAATCTACTTTGAAAAAACTAACTGCACAGGAAGTAATATCAGGGTTCTAGGAAGAATGGCAGAACATGTGTCTCAAAGGTCTTAGGTCTTGGGCTGAAAATCTTAACTGGGTGAGGAGAGCAAGAATGAAGTTATAGGTCACTGAATAGAGGGACAATAGAGTAAGAGGTGGGATTCAGTGCCCTAGACATACAGAATGGTGTCACGGACAGTCAAGGCTTCAGCTTGTGCAGTACACTGTAAGTGAAGATAGGTGGTATGCTAATGACTAGCAAAGAAATTCATTTAGAAACATCAATTTATGATTCTCAGAACTGACCTCTTCAATTAAAATATCCACACTGCAAGTCCACAACACAGAGGAAAAAGGAAAATCTCAATCTATTGAAATAAGACTTTATACCAACATAGATAAATATATTTAATTTTTTAACACTAAGCAAATTCAAACAAACTGTTATAAAACAGAATACTATACACAGTTGTCTGTATAGATCATATAAAACATGAGAACCAGAATGCTGAGCTGGTGCTGGTGGTGAAAACTGCAGAATCAAAACTTGTCAACAGTGTCCTAATGGCCACTGTAGCTTACTGAATATGCCCACTCTTATCACTAATAGTTCTAATCAACTTTCAGACCTAGAAACTCAGGATTTTCTCCTTTTTCTTCTGCCACCTTTGGTCCGTGTCCGGCCACCTGGCCGCACAGCAAGTTGCTTTTTGAAGTCCACTAAACAATCTGTAACTTCTGAAATGGAAACAAAAGACTTGATGGGAGACTCATTGAAGTCAAGCTGTGCAAGGGAATTCTGCACTTCTCTGCTGCAGCCCGCCTCTTCCACTCTTGGTGAGGGTAACCTAGGAAGAAGGGAAAACTGAGGTTCAATATCCACCTACTAACACCAAGTATGTGCTGTGTGCTATACCAGGAGCTTGAAATACATTAGTAGCCCTCATGATCTTGATAATACTCCAACCTGTAGGTATCATCACATGCTGATGAATGGAGCCTGGGTAAAGCCATGGAGGCACAGAGAGGCTACAGGGTCAGACCCAAGTTCCTGCCCCACCTGATCAGAAGAGAGGAAGGAAGGTGACAGTTGGGTATGGTAGGCACACCTTAATGCCAGCACATGGTAGGCAGACCAGGAAGACTGCCATGAAGGCCAACCTGGGCTAGAGTAAGACCCTGCCTTGAAGAGGAAGGGAGGAGGGAAACAGCTTCTGTGCTTCCGACTTTACCACTGTGAGTGAATGGAGCGACCCAGCAACTCTTAACCAGCTAGATCAGGGTCACCAAGTAAAGAGATGGGTCACATTAGTTCCATAGTGATTTCTATAAGTAACTTTTAAGTCATTTACTTTTTCTATCTGTTTGCACATGTGTGTTGCCACTGCTGCATGCTTGCACCACTTTTTGCATCAGGCTTACATGGGTGGCTGGAGAATTGAACTCCGGGCCAGCAGACTTTGCAAGCAAGTGCTCTTAACCACTGAGCCATCTTCCTAGTCCCTCCACAGTGATTTCTATTTTAACAGTTTAGCTATCAAACTACACAAAGAATCCAGGCTTTGGCCTGCACTCTGCAGAACTCCAATAGCTACACTTCAGTGTACATTCCACTCACCCGAAAGCTCCTGCTTCTGAAGACCTGGTCTTGATCTCCGCACCTGGAGAGATGAAAGTAGTAATGTTGGCAGTCGTCCCACTTCTACTGGTCCGGTGTTTCCTATGTTCTAGAGACTACTTTTTATTCAGCCTATTTAAAAGCAGCTTAGATCCCTAATCCTCTGACCACAGAATTAGCATTAGCATCTATCAAGCTCAACTGCAGAAGTACAAGGTGAATATCTTTGAATGGACCATTTCTGAGTAAATCTACCTCAGATCTGGACTTGAGCAATAAGGAGTTGCCAGGGGGAATCTTCCACCTGAACAGATTCACAAACTGGTGATCTAGAGGAAGCAAGACGTCAGACTTAGGCTGTCTTTTTATTTATTCCATTTTTTTATATTTTATTTTTTATTGACAATTTTTATAAATGTATATTATGTACTTTGATCATAATTCCCTCCCATTGCCTTTTGTCCCCTTCCACTAAATCCCTTCTCCCCAACTAATCCCTCTTCTACTCTGATGTCTTTTTTGCCCTCTATCACACATGATGAAATGTTGATGGGCCAAATATAATGCAAGTCTTGTGCAGGTAATGACAGCTGCTGTGAGTTCATAAATGCAACAGTCTCTTCATGTCTGGGAGACAGTGTTTCAAAGTGCTCCTCCCTATTCTCTGTCTCTTATAGTCTTTCCTTCCCATCTTCTGCAATGTTCCCTGAGCCTTGGAAGATAGAACAGAGGTGTCTCATTTCGTGCTGAGCATTCAAATAGTCCCTTATTGTCAGCACTTTGATGAGTTTTGAGTCTCCTTAGTAGTTACTGTCATCTGTAAAAAGAAGCTTCTCTGTGGCTTAGCGGTTAAGCGCTTGCCTGTGAAACCTAAGGACCCCGGTTCGAGGCTTGATTCCCCAGGACCCACATTAGCCAGATGCACAAGGGGGCGCATGCGTCTGGAGTTCATTTGCAGTGGCTGGAGGCCCTGGTGTGCCCATTCTCTCTCTCTCTCTCTCTCTGCCTCTCTTTCTGTCTGTCGTTCTCAAATAAATAAACAACAACAACAAAAAGAAGCTTCTCTGAAGTAAGACGAGAGCAGCTCTTATCTATGGGCATAAGTATAATATTTAGAGGGCTAATTTGATGGGTACAACATATCCACTTAGCCAAACAGTAGTAGCTTCTCCTTTAAGGCCTATAACCTTCCTAGCCACAGACTTTTCACTAGTTTTCAGTATCAGGCATTAATTCCTTCCCATAGAATGGGCCTCATATCCAAAGAGAGCAGTTGGTTACCCTCCTAAGTTATGCCACTACTGCACTAGTAGCACATTTTGCCCAGGTGTGAGTTGTGTAGCTCTGCAGTCCAGCTCTGGTTAAGACTGCTTATAACTTTTCTCCCCAGCAGCCTGCATAGCATTTTTCAGCACTATGCCATCTATCCAACAGTGAGGAAGTTCCAGCTTGATTTTTCAAGTGTCCTGAAGCATGTGGTGTCTTCAGCAATATAGGGTCTTACCAGCACGGGTGTTCCGGAGCACTGGCTACAGCCTGTATTTTGGGGGGGGGGGTGCCTCAAAGGTCTACCTGACCAGCCAAGGCTGTCTTTTTATAATCAATAAACACAATAGATTTGTAATACAGCACTAGACAGTAAGCAAATCCCACCAGGCTCCAACCAAAGGAACTCTTCCATTTGCATCTAGTAAATTTGACTAATAGCAACTAAAGCAACAATAGCAGTAATAACAGCTAACATCTATCAAGAGCCTACTTATGCCAGGGAATATGGTTACAGCTCTTAGTAGATACAATCCTTGCAATCTCTAAAGTTGGTATCACTAATGCTCCAGACAAATCCACTCTAATGCTCCCCTAAATACCAGAAGCACAAAGAGGAGTTATTTCCTATAATACTGTATGAGCATAGCTTGTGGATACTAAGATAAAAATAACATATGAATGTTGCACAAAACATTAAGAACAGGCAGTAAGGTCTGTATGTTTGGTTTTCAATGATTGCTCACTTAGAAGTTTTACTTGGGACTTTTGTTATTTTCCTGTGATTTGGAGTCCCATTTCCCTCCCCTCCCCCTCTCAGTTTAACAGGCAGTCCTATCTCAGGCTTTATAAAGCCTGACATGAAAAACACAAGACTTGGTATCTCCCCATGTTCCTGAGGGAGAAATGACTGAGATTGAATCTCAAAGGCTGGCTGATTGGGAGAAAAATATAAATAGTGCACTCACATAACCCCCCAAAACAGCTGGTAGTTGACAGTGGCTATCCCCCCTGGAAGGCTTTAAACAGAAGCCCAGAAAATTGGTCCTGAAGTCCTCACCTGTGGTCTTGTGCTCAGACTGTTCCAAGAGATTGAGGAGTCGGCCTTCATTGTGGCCTTTCTCCTGTGACAGAAAACAGGAATGAAAAGTTACTTCATATCAGGGTCTAAAACACAACTGCCTTAGCCCAGATTACAACCCCCAACCCCCAAGATAAAAAAAGTGTGGTGACACAGCCCTAGGCAATCTTGCTTTCTAACAAATGACACTACTGAAGAGAATACAGCCCTGAGTCAAGAATGTAACTCAAGGATAGCTACAGCAGCAAGCCAAGTCACTCCACAAAAATTCTATCCAAGAACAGCAAGTTCTGCCTGATGTCAGATTTGAGGACATTTAAATTAAAAATCAACAATATCAGGGCTGGAGAGATGGCTCAGCAGTTAAGGCATTTGCCTACAAAGCCAAAGGACCCAGGTTCAATTCCCAAATACTCATGTAAAGCCAGATGCACAAGGTGGCTCATGTGTCTGGAGTTTGTCTGCAGTGGCTAGAGACCCTGGCACACATATTCACTCATTCTCTCTCTCTCTAGTAAATAAATAAAACATTTTTACATTAAAAAAGTGAATATTAAGGTAACTTCTATAGGTATCAATGTCAAAACAAACCAGCTGGTATAAGTAGGCATTCACCCATAAGTCCCAACCCCAAATCACTACCCCACCCATAGAGAAGTCCCTTTGTTTGGGTGTGGCAGTGAATGGCTTCCCTGACTAAGATGTTAGTTAGTAAGACATTACCTTTGATCTCTAAACCAAAACTTACTTTTTCCTAGTCTCTAACCACTAGGCCCAGAAAGTACTTACTTCTATTTTCCCACTGATCAGGGCCCACACTCTGTAATTTCTCTATGAATAGGCTGAAAAGACTTCAATAGAGTTCATTTCACATGTTTTTTCTAGCAGTGGGGTATACACTAGCTGGAAAGCAACTTGATGTTATATTTCAAAAGACATTAAGATGCTCGCTTATGCTTCAGAAAATCTAGCATTGGGCTGGAGAGATGGCTCAGTTAAGGCGCTTGCCTGTAAAGCTTAATGATGACCAGAGTTTGATTCCCTAGTACCCATGTAAAGCTAACTGCACAAAGTGGCACATGCATCTGAGTTCCTTTGCAGCAGCTGGAGGCCTGCCCATTCTCTCTGTCTTTCTCTCTTCTATCTCTGCTTGCAAAAGATAAATAAAATAAAAGGGAAATTCTACTATAAGGAAATAATTGGTGACATAAAAATGGATTAATGGTGTATTTTTTTTTTTTTTTTTTGAGAAAGGGTCTTACTACCTAGTTCATGCTGGCCTAGAATTCACTACATAGCTCAGATTGGCCGAAAATTCATATCCTCCTATCTCTACATCCTTAACATGACATCATGCTCACCTTAGATTACTGTTTTGTTTTGTTTGTTTTTCGAGGTAGGGTCTTGCTCTAGCCCAGGCTGACCCAGAATCCACTGAGATCTAGAGTCTCAGGATGGCCTTGAACTCACAGAGCTTCTCCTACCTTGGCCTCCCGAGTGCTGGAATTAAAGGTGTGTGACACCACACCTGGCCTTAGATTAATGTTTTGTTTTGTTTTAGGTTTGGTTTGGTGTGGTTTTTCGAGTTAGGGTCTCACTCTAGCCCGGGTTAACCTGGATTTCACTATGTAGTTTCAGGTGGTCTCAAACTCATGGCAATCCTCCTATCTCTGCTTCCTGA
This sequence comes from Dipus sagitta, assembly GCA_036346955.1. Classification (NCBI taxonomy): domain Eukaryota; kingdom Metazoa; phylum Chordata; class Mammalia; order Rodentia; family Dipodidae; genus Dipus; species Dipus sagitta. The sequence continues at coordinate 40,163,656 of CM070777.1, read as the reverse complement.
GTGCTGGGATTAAAGGCATGAGCCACCACATCCGGCAGATTAATGCTTTAAACAATCATATAATATAGATTTAAAAAAAAAAAACACCTAAGTGACCAATAATATGGCAATGGTTAAGCGACCAACAAGATGTTTTTGTGTATTAAGGTCTGAGATAGGGACTCAATATGTAGCCTGGTTGGTCTGGAATTCATTATGAGACCAGGCTGCCTCAAACTTGCCAGTGATCCTCCTGCTCATCTCCCCTGCCTGTGGTAGTATTAATGGTGAGTTGAACCTTACCCAGCTAACAGAATTTTTTATTATCATTTATGTGTATGTGCTTGTGTGCACGTGTGGAGGTCAAAGGACAATATTTGGATTAGTCCTTGCCTGTCCATCTCACTTAAGACAAGACTTCTCTCTCTGGATTCTCATTCTGCTGGTCTTTCCTGGGCTTGCACTGAGCTTCCAGGAAATTCTGCTGATGCCTGTATCTCACCAGCAGTGTCAGCATGCTGGGATGAGAGAAGCTCGCCACAGCTTCTGGCTTTCTCTGGAGGATCTGGGGGTCAAAGTCAGGCACTCCATCTTGAGCAGGAAGTACTTGATCCCCTGAGCCATCTCTCTAGCGCCACTCACAGAAAAAATTGTTTTTAAGTCTAAAAGTAAGCCCAGAAAGATGATTGTACTATACTACAGAGCCTTTTAACCCTTTTCTAAGGAGATGGCTCAGTGGATAAAAGTTGTGGTGGTCTGAATTAGGTGTCCCCCACAAACTCATGTGTGTGGAATGCTAGGCCCCCAGTTGGGGGCAGTTTGGAGATGGAGCTTGCTGGAGGAGGTGTATTGCTGAGGGTGGGCCTTGAGGTTGATTTGCCTCTAGCTTGCCAGTGTTAGTCTGGCTCACTCTCCTGCTGCTGTTGTCCACTGACGTTGGCCAGGAGGCGATGCTCAGCCTCTGCTCATGCTACATTTTCCCTTGCCATCATGGAGCTTCCCCTTGAATGTGTAACTTTCCTCCACAAGCTGCTTTTGGTTGAGTGCTTTGTGTCAACAACAAGAAGGTAACAAATGATATTTGCTTACAAAGCCTTCCATCGCAGATTTGATTCCCCAGTACCCACGTAAATCCAGATGCAAAAAGCAGTTCAAGAGACCTTAGCACGTGGACACACCCACATGCAAATAAACAAAACTAAAAACAAGAAAAAAAAGGAAGAAAAGATCCTTTTCCAATCATGATCATTTCTCATTTGAGATATTTTTAAATGCCTCTGTTTATGTTGGTATTATATAAAATAGGTTTAACAAGTCAAATGTATACTGATAACAAAGTACAAATATATTAATTTTGAAATAGTTCTTTGGGGTATATATATATAATTTTTACTACTTACTAAGGAGAAAAAAGTAAATCTACATACTAATGAGATGGATATGCTTATTTATTTTTTATTTAAAAAAATTATTTATTTAGTTGAGAGACAGCGAGAGAGAGAAAGAGGGAGAGAGAGAATAGGTACACCAGGGCCTCCAGCCACTGCAAACGAATTCCAGATGCATGCGGCCCCTTGTGCATCTGGCTTACGTGGGTCCTGGGGATTTTAATGGAGGTCCTTTGGCTTTGTAGGCAAATGCCTTAACCACTAAGCCATCTCTCCAGTCCATGCTTATTTATTTTTATGAAAAGAACTCAATCTCGGGCTGGAGAAATGGCTCACTGGTTAAGATCATTTGCCACAAGCATGAGGGCCTGATTAATTTTCTAAGACTAATGTAAATAGATGGACATGGCCACACATGCCTGTAACTCCATTCATTAGGGGAATGGAGAGAAACAAAGAGAAGAGAAAAATTGCTGGGACTCATGAAAACTATAGCTCCGCATTGAGTGAGAGAGAGAGAGAGAGTGTGTCTTAAGGTAATACATGGATGACTGACAGAGGAAAGACACTTAATGTTCTCCTCTGGCCTCTGCATGCACACAGGCATGTGCATCTGCACATATGTGTGCATATACCACACACATACACACACCACCACTGCCAAACATTCTTACAACACATGCAAAATAGTATATGAAGAATTAAATCTTCACCTTTATTCTCAGCATTTGAGAGGCTAAGGTAGGAGGATCACCATTAAATTCAAGGCCAGCCTGGACAACAGAATGAGCTCTAGCTCAGGCTGGGCTGGAGTTACAGTCTGCCTTAAAAAATAAATAAATAAAAGAATGAAGCCAGGCCCACAACTTTAATGCCAGCACTTGGGAGGCACAGATAGGATGATCGCTGTGAGTTCAAGGCCAACCTGAGACTACATAGTGAATTCCAGGTTAGCCTGGGCTACAGCAAGACCCTACCAAACCAAAAAAAAAAGGGGGGCAAGAGAAACAAAAGAAAATGAGGACTAGAGAGATGACTCAGCAGTTAAAGACACTTGCTTGCAAAGCCTGACTGCCCATGCTTGATTCCCAGTACTCATGTAAAGCCAGTCATACAATATGCCCATGTGTCTGGAGTTTGTCTACAATAGCAGGAGGCCCTGGCATGCCCATACTCACTCTCTCTCTCTCTGTCACATAAATAAATAAATAATAGTATAAATTGACATTAGTATGCTTAGGGTGATTTCAGAAATTGTTAGAAATTCTCTCCTAATCCCAAGCCAAAATTCCTTTATTGATATTTTTTTAGAAACTCAATTTTTTTCTTTTATTGTCTCTTTAGAAACTCTATTTTTAAAATTGAGCATTCTTACAATACAACCCAAAGACATACTAATTTAATACTTACATGCTGAGCAATGACACTAGAAAAATATTAAAAAGTCTTTGTTTCCAGTGATTAAACTATTACGTTTCTATAAGATCAGAAAAAAATTATTTATAATAAAAACACTATCTTTCATAACATGCAACAGTTTTGAATGTGAGCCAAGGTGTCTCAGACAGTGTTTGTAGGTGCTGTGTGGCATGACAACATGTCTGATGCAAAGTGCACGTGTTGGGTGTTCAGGACCATGAATGAAGTGAAGTTGTACAATGCAACACGGGCCAAGTGTTGACAGAAACATTGTGGGTTCATTTCACATTTGATTTTGGATTAACTGTTGGTTGTTACACATTCAGAAACCTTTTACTGTTTCTAAGTTTTTCACAAATCCCATTTTCATTTTCACTACCCCATATGGGGCCGCCACCCACAATTTAAGAACCTGTGCTATCCAGTAAGTTTTTGTAAATCCAAAGCATACAATTACACTATAATATATAACACAACACTATATGTATATAGTGTGTGGAGGTGAAGGAAAGAATTGCATTAAAAATACATAGAAGAAAATCGGCCAAAAAATTAAAATCTGTTATCATTGTGATTAATGATTTACTGATTCTCATTTTCTACAATGAGCACAGATTACTTTTTAAACTGAAAAAAAAAACAACCATAATTTTAAAAGTATACATCTTGTGGTCCGGGTTGAATTCCCAAGCCTCTTCCCACAAAAGCTGAACACAAAAAGGGCAAGAGGCTTTGATGTACCCATCCACCAAATACATATGCATACAAATAAATAAAAAATATTTTTTTAATTATGATTACGGGCTGGAGGAATGGCTCAGTGGTTAAGACGTTTGCCTGCAAAGCCAAAGGACCCAGGTTCAATTCCCTAGGACCCACATTAGCCAGATGCACAAGGGGGCGCACTCATCTGGAATTCGTTTGCAGTGGCTGGAGGCCCTGGCATGCCCAGTCTCTCTCTCTCTCTCTCTCCCTTTTTCTCTCTCCCTCTTTCTCTCTGTGAAATAATAAATAAAAATAAAATGTTTTAAAAACTTTTTTAAAAAAGCTTACATCTTGTATCAAGGGTGTAGCTCAGCAGAGTGCTGGCCTTGCCTGGGTTTCACTCTTCAGCATAACATAAACCTCAAGTCCCAGTACCCAGGAGGTGAGACAGAAGATCACAAGTTCAAAGTCATCTTCAGCTATATAGTAAGTTTAAGGTCAGTCTAGACTACATGAGAACGTGACTCCAGAAAAAGGGGGTTGGCTATTGAGATAGCTAAATGGTTAAGGCACTTGCCTGCAAAATCTAACAACCTGGGTTCAATTCCCCAGTATCCATGTAAGCCAGATGGACAAAGTGTCCCATGTATCTTGAGTTCATCTGCAGTGGCTACAGGCCCTGGTACACCCATATTCTCTTTCTCTCTCTCTCACTCTCTCTCTCTGTACCTCTCTGCCTGCAAATAAATAATTTTTTTAAATAAAGAGAAAGAGGGGACTGGAGAGATGGCATAGTGGTTAAGGCACTTGCCTGAGAAGCCTAAGGACCCAAGTTTGATTCCCTAGTACCTACATAAGCCAGATGCATAAGGTGGCGTATGCATCTGGAGTTGACAGTGGTGTGGTGGCTGGAGGCCCTAGTGTGCCCATTCTTTGTCCCCGCCCTCCCTCTCTCAAATAAATAAATAAAAAGATAAACAGGAAGGAAGGGGGGGAGGGAAAGGGAAGTCAGGATATAACAAATGGAGGGGCTATTCCACAAGTACCTTTGGGTTCCTCCTCCGTTGCAGCTGTTTCTCTTCCACACTTGGATGTACTCTACCACGGCCATTTCCTGGGTCAGCCCTGGCAAGCTGGATACAGTTGTCTACATGACACTGATATTCTCTGAGTGGGACGAGGGATTTACAGAGGTAACACTTCTCATTCCTAGCCAATCAGAAGAGAGGGAGAAAACCCAGTTTCAAGATTTGCTTTTGCCTCTAGGCTTTGGGATATGTAAATTGTGGTTTTTACATTACAAAAACTTCTGCTGAGGAGACTTGTCAACCAATGCAGATTCACTCAGCAGGATCACCAATAAAACTAACCCTGTGCCAATCAAAAGGAGTAAGTGATTAGCAGTTTTCCCTGGCTGTTTCTCAGTACCTGCTGTTGCAGCAGTGGGACGGTAATGAAATCAGGTCTTCTAACTATCTCAAACAATGCTGATTGCTCCTCACACATAAAACATTCTGTCAAACTCTTCTGAAATTATGTGTAATCGTTTTTTTCAAAGAGAAGTTAAAATCTTGACAGAAAAGGGAGCACCAAGTGCATTAAATCAAGATGACATTTTTACCATGGTGGTGAACATGTCTGATTTGTAAATCAAGTCAGTCATCTATGTACTATTCAGCCATAAAAATGATAAAATCCTATCCTTTGTGGCAATATAGATGGAACTAGAAACCATTGTGTTAAGTGAAATAAGGAAGACAGAGAAAACTCAGTAGTGTGTGCCCTTACACTTATGCAGAATGTACACCAGTGTTACCAGAGGCTGGGGAAAGGGAAGAGGAAGGACTGGTGTTAATTTATAGTTACACAGTAGTAGGAAGTTCTGCTCTACTATTATACAGTAGAGTGACTATATTTCAACAAGCTACAAGAAAGAGGTTTGGATGTTTTTACCAGACAAAAATGACAAGTAGATATGTTTAACCTTATTTAAACATATCGAAACATAACATGGCACCTTGTTAATAAGTAGGACTGTTAAGTTTTCATGTACCAGTTTTAAAAATAAAAAGAATTGGAAAGTTTCTACCTGTGCCTCACTGAGGTCTGCCAGTAGTGACAGCATAGACACTAGCCCCTTCCTCAGAATGGGCTTCGTAGTCAAGCAGCGGGCAGCCCACATCCCAAGCAAGTCTACTATATTGCTCAACCTTTTGTAATTTGACATCTGTATTAAGACATAGCAAAGTGCTCACTACTGTCTCAAAGCACCAGTCATCAAGTTGTAAATTCAAAGAAAACAGAGATCTAAAGGCAATGTAGAATGGATGGCAGGACAATTTCAGTGTACTGAAAGAAGAAAGAGAGGTAACCTATACGGACATAACTTGGCAATAAGACAGGCATCCAAGCAATGATGTGACTGGCAGGCCAAAGAAATAGAGGGTGACAGGAACTGGTCTCTTCATTCAGTCCAAGTGATGGGATGTTAAACAGGAGCTCCACAAATGCAGCACAAATACTTACTTGTCAGTGTCCAGGGAAGTCTGTGCTGCTGTCCTGCTATCATTTTTCTTCTTGGCCTCTCTTCGTCTCTGAGTCAATACTTTCTCGCAAAAAAAAAAAAAAAAAAAAAAAAAAAGTTAGCTGGCAGTAGACTCAGAAAAGACAAGACAAGGTACACAGGAAAGAGCAAAGCTCGAAACTGTTCTGTGGGCGGGGGGGAGTACATCAAAACTGTCAGCTATAGAAACCTTTTACTGTTTACTAAGTCATGAGAACAAAAAGATTTAGTTCACTCTATGAAAGGTTACTGAGTATACACCTGTTCGCAGCAGTCACAGGAGGGATTTAGACTTTACGAACCAAAATTCTGTCTGGTACAACACATAATCCAGTGAAAAGCATACAATGAGGTACTCCAGTGAAGTACAGTAATGGAAGCTATATCTGAGTACCTACAGAAGCTTCAGTCTTTCCACAGTTCTGCAGTGTTCCATTTATAACTAAGGAAACAGTCCCTCCTATAGTTAACTAATCTCTTCCATGATACTAGAACTACCACCTACTCTTAGTGGACATAGATGGTTATAGCCCAGGTTATGTACATATATTGTCTTTAACCAAAAGATATCTGTTTATAAAATGACAGTCCCAAAACTTGAATCTCCTTCTCCCAGAGAATCCTGCTCTTTCTGCTTTCTTCATCCCTTACTTTGAAATAAGATTTTTGGTTTTTTTGTTTGTTTTTCGAGTAGGGTTTTACTCTAGCCCAGGCTGACCTGGAATTCACTATGTAGTCTCAGGGCGGCCTTGAACTCACAGTGATCCTCCTACCTCAGCCTCACAAGTGCTGGGATTAAAGGCATGTGCCACCACGCCCGGCCAAACTTTATTCTTAAATAAAATAAAATCACAGTCCCTTAAGTGACCTTGCCAGTTATTCAACCAAGTATTTTCCAGTCTTTATTCCTTGCCATAACAAAAACTGACCATTTCTCTTTAACTATTACTTTCCTTCCACTTAATACCTGAAACCCCTACCACAGAGAATCTAGAAATGTTTCCAGTCTGTGAAGTAACTTGGGTTGTTAATTATGCATTTAGTCAATAGGTCAGCAAACTTTTCTGTGGGTCCAGTCAGTAAACAGGTTTAAAACACCATGTGGTCTATATTACAACTACTACTCACTCTATATCATAGTAGGAAAACAGCCACATACAATATAAATAAATAGGTACAACTGTGTTCCTATCAAGTTTTATTTACAATAATTGGTGCCTGGCTAGATGTGGCCTATAGCTAAGTATAGTTTGCCTACCCTTTGAGCCCAACCTCCTATTCATACAAAATACCTTCTATACATCCCTGATAAGTGATCACAGTGGTCTTATTTTGACTCTAAGGGGAGTTCACTTTCTCCTGGGAAAACTCATTTTATTTCTGCACAGCAATTTGGCTCAATTTGTATTTACTGGCAGCTGTATGAATACATTTATTCCTTTTCCACAAGTCAACTTTTTTGCTTGTGTGTTTTGTTTTTGGAGGTAGGGTCTCACTCTAGTCCAAGCTGACCTGGAATTCACTATGTAGTCTCAGGGTGGCCTCAAACTCACGGCAATCCTCCTACCCCTGCCTCCCAAGTGCTGGGATTAAAGGCATGTGCCACCATGCCCAGCTATTAAAAGTCAACTTTTATTTTAAAAAATTATTTATTTGTAAGGAGAGGGGGGAATGGGTGTGCCAGGGCCTCTAGCTGCTGCAAACAAACTCCAGATGTGCCACTTTGTGCATCTGGCTTTATGTGAGTACTGGGGAATATAACCCAGATCATTAGGCTTTGAAGACAAATGCCTTAACCACTGAGCCATTTTTCCAGCCCAAGTCAACTCTTTTAACACTTAAAAAAAAAATCATTATGTTAGATTCCCTTCGTCATTTGCCCCAGTAAGATGTAACCTCCCTAAAAGGAGGGAGTCCACGTAGTCACTCAGTCACTAAGAATTAGAATGAAGGCCTCTGAGGTGCCCATGTGAACTCTAATCCTTAACATGATCCTCCATATTGATGCCACTCCTTTCCACTATTTCAAAGGTATAGCAACAAGATGAGATGGTTAATGTCACCAAGCTTCCTAGGAAAACTAGGATAGAACCTGACTCCTACACCTATGTTTACCTTCCCAGTTATCTTCCAGAGACACTCCAATTTGACAGTTTTTCTCTGTATGTGTGGCAGTAAAGAATTTTTCTTATTTTTATTTATTTTCAGAGAGAGAGAGAATATGGGTGCACAAGGACCTCTAGCCACTGCAAACAAACTCCAGGCACATGTGCTACCTTGTGCATCTGGCTTATATCAGTTCTAGGGAGTCGAACCTGGGTCCTTAGGCTTCACGGGCAAGCACCTTAACCACTAAGCAATCTCTCCAGCCCGGCAGTAAAGACTATATGAGCTCGGTTTTTTTGTTGTTTGTTTGTTTGTTTTTTTGGCTTTCACCGCTCCTGAACTTCCAGGTCTCTGCTCCAATAAGCCCTGCCCCCTGGGCTGAGATGGAAGACTTCCAGGTCTCTGCTCCAATAAGCTCTGCCCCCTGGGCTGAGATGGAAGGGAGGCACTACTCCCACGTGGGCTCCCTACCTCCTCCTCTCTGTACTTTCCTTTTCTTCTCTTAATCTAATAAAGTCTCTCTAAACCATACATATATATATATATATTTTTTGAACTACCTATCTGGACTCACATTCTACTAATCCAGTAAGAGCTGTTTGCTTTCTTGGCAATCCTAGTATACTACCAGCTTTAAATGAACTTAAAGGTTATAACAATTAAGATCCATTACCTCCCTCCTATAGTACCTTCCAATAAAATACTATCAAAGACAGCTCTCTGAATTGTATGGTAAGGTGATGAGTATTTTTTTCTCCTTAAACATAGGTATGTATATCTGTGCCTGTTTTATTTTCTTTTAAAAAGCATTTTATTTATTTGCTAGCAGAGAGAGAGAATGGGTGTGCAATGCCTCTTGCCATTGCAAACAAACTCCAGATGCATGCACCACATTATACATCTGGCTTTATGTGGGTAATGGGAAATCAAACCTGAGCATACAGGATTTGAAAGCAGTACCTTTAACTGCTAAGCTATCTCACCAGCCCCCCTGTTATTATCTTGTGGTTACTGCTGCTGCTGTTACTGTTTTTGAGATTGGATCAATCTAGGTAGCCCAGGCTGCCTTAAACTGGTGATCTTCCTGCCTCAGCCTTTCAAAGTGCTGGGATTAATATGAATGTGCCATCATGCTGAGCTTGAGCCTCCTCCCTTTTTTTGAGGGCTGTAAGTGGTTGAATCTCATCATCTTTACTGGACACTGAAGGAGGAATGCTTCCACGGTTGAAGTTACAGCAAAGCAGCTGGGAAAAGTCCCTCCTCCATTCTAAGCACTCAGTTCTCCAGCCTAGTAGTGATATGGTGTTTATCCATCTCAGTGTGGCACACACACTGCTGTGGATTCAATCCACTGTGTGCATCCTCCTCATAAATCAGACAGCCCAGAACTGATGTCATGTTCCACAGTGCCAAAGAGTACTCAGTGAATGGGTTTGTAACTGGAGTCATTCATCCACAGCCCTTAGTGGCATGTGGCAATGTCTAGAGATATTTTAGGTGCTCACATGTGGGTGTATACTACTGGTATCCAATGAGTGGAGACCAAGATGCGGGTAGAACACAAAGAATGAAAGGATCCTCACAAAAATGGAAAGGAAAGGAAAAAGGAAAAAGAAGGAAGAAGGAAAAAGGGAAGGGGAAGGGGAGGAGAGGGCAGAGGAAGGGAAGGAAAAAAGAACGGGAGGGAAGAAGGAAAGAGAGGGAGAGGAGGAGAAGGGGATGGAGAGAGGGAAGGGGAGGGACAGGGAGAAGAACAGGGGGAGAGTAAGGGAGAAAGAGGAAAGAAGAATTACTCGGTCCAGAATGTCGATCATCCTGCTGTAGTCCACCTATTATCTCCCAGGATCTGGACACTGTGTCCCGATTATGGTAGCCTCAGATTGACAGCATAGGCTCTTCTGGGCCATCCTGAACTTGAGTCAATTAAAAATTTCAGGTCTTTTTCATGTGAACTGCTCTTAAGGTACTCTGTTCTTAAGCAGCTGAGATGTGGACGTGAGGAAGAATTGTACATGAATCCATGAGATTCCATCTTGTCAGTTTCCATTATAGCCCATGGAGATACTTAGAGGCCTACTTCCAACACTAAGCAAAGGAGCTCTGTCTCCCCATTCTTTATCACTTCCTGGGGTAGCTCCCAAACAGGAGGCCACAGACAGGTCCAGGCTAGAGAGGGGATGTTACTCTGCAACATCATCCCATTTTATTTCCCGCCTGCTTCAATCAAGACGATGAGGAGGTGAGCAGCCTCTAGGTGAAGGTGCACACCTCACAGCCAGGTATGGCTGGTATCTGGTCTACAGAGAAAAGGGAGCAGAAATGGCTCAAGTGTATTCAAACAAAGATGTACATATCTATGGCATGGATGTGGGCCAATTGTTTTTTTAACCACTTAGTACAATGGAAAATATCTGAATTGAATGAAATGTCATTAAGAGTATTGTTCTTCTATTTCTATTGGCAGAGCTATAAATCCTGAACATTCTGTAGATCTGAAAAGCAATCACAGGAAGATAAGGTTACATACTATGATGCACTGTAAGTATAAATTTCCAAAATGACAAGTTGTCACTTCTTCTCAGCACTTTAGTTGAGTCCTGAGTCTCCCTGCAAGCAAGGCTCAGGGAACACCACAGACGATTTGGTAGACACAATGTAAGAGTGAGTGGATGGGGAGGACTGCCAGAGAACACCAACCCCTGAGCACAAAGTGACCACTGCATCCATGATCCCACAGTGAGTTGGCACCAGGTCATCTCAATAGATACAAAAACAAATAAATAAACAAAACCTGCACTTGACAAAATGCACCACTCACAATTTTTTAAAGTACAGCTCTTAGCAGACTAAGAATGGATAACTACTCTACATTCTGATGCTGCATACAGAGCGTGCAGACCTCAAAGCACATGCTTTGAAAGGTCTCATCCCAACATAAATAACAACCTTCCAAGGGTAGGTGATGCTCTGACCCTATTTTTTTTTCCAGCTGAACAATCCAGTATGTTGAGATCATGTACTGACATTTGATGTTATTAGCTCTCTTTTCCAGCTTTCTATCACTGCATATATGACCAGCGTGCTTTATACATCTTCCTTCATCACTAGGGGGAAAATGGTTGTAAAGGATATGGCCAAGAACAGAAAATGATAGCATATTACCAGAGAAGCCTATCTTGTCCCTGGTCCAACTAACTTTCTTTTTCTAAAAACAATTTATTTGCAAAGAGAGAGAGAGAATGAGAATGATCATGCTAGGGCCTCTTGCGACTGCAAATGAACTGCCGACGCACTGCTTCATGCATCTGGCCTTCTGTGGGTACTGAGGCATGGAAGAACCCAGGCCATCAGGTTTTGCAAAAGGTACTTTAACCTCTGAGTCATCTCTCCAGGCCCCTTTATAAAAATTTTATTTTTAACAATCTCATACATGCATATAATAGATTAAGTTCTTATATGAACATGGGTGGTGAGGTCAACTTTCTTTTAAATAACAAATCAAGCAAATATTTATTGAGAACTGTTACTATGCAAATAGTATGAAGAGATACAGGAAATCTGAGGAAAGGTTATTGCTCTTAGAAGAGCTTAGAGTTTACTAAAGGACATGCAAATGTACTCAAATCACTGTAACACAAATATAAAGAGACCTACAAGATAAAACATCATACACACAAGCAACTAATGATGTGTTTGTCTCTGGAGGGTATGACAGGGACACTTGCAGACTCAAAGAAGAAGGAGCCATAGTTTTCCAAAGTATACTTTTATATACTGTTGAATTAAAACTTGAGTAGGACTCCTTACAATGCACTCTTCCAGACACAAAATGGTCTGGATATCCACGACCCTGCAGTGCCAGGCAATACCTACATAAGACCCTCATATTAGGAAAAAAAGATGATGACATCAAAATAAAAGAGACTGATTGAGAGGGGGAACAGATATGATGGAGAATGGAGTTGTGAAGGAGAAAATGTGTGTGGGGGGGGATTATCATGGCTTATTGTCTCTAACTATGGAAGTTGTCAATTAAAAAAAAATTAAAGGGCAGGGCATGGTGGTGCACGCCTTTAATCCCAGCACTCGGGAGGCAGAGGTAGGAGGATAGCCATGAGTTTGAGGCCACCATGAGACTACATAGTGAATTCCAGGTCAGCCTGGGCCAGAATGAGACCCTACCTCAAAAAACCAAAATAAATAAATAAATAAATAAATAAATAAATAATTTAAAAAATTAAAGGGAAGCTGGGTGTGGTGGCACATGCCTGGCTTTTTTTTTTTTTTTTTTTTTATGTGAGAGAGTAAGGAAGAGAAAAAGAATTGGTGCACAAGGGCCTCTAGCCACTGCAATCAAACTCCAGACACATATGCCACCTTGTGCACATGTGTGACCTTACACACTTCCATCACTTTGTGCATCTGGCTTATGTGGGATCTGAAGAGTCAAACATGGGTCTTTAGGCATCACAGGCAAGCACCTTAACCCATAAGCAATCCCTCCAACCCAGTTTTGTTTGTTTTTTGAGACCAAGTCTTGCTGGTCTGGAATATGCTATGTAGACTGAGCTGGCTTCAAACTTGTGCAGTGCTCCTGTCTGCCTCCCAAATAGTATGACTACAGGCATGCAACACCATGCCTGGTTAGTTTGTTGTTTTTTTAATATTTATTTATTTGAGAGAAAGAGAGATAAAAAGGCAGGTAGAAAGAGAAATAAAGCCAGATGCATGAAGTGGTGCATGCATCTGGAGTTCGTTTCAGTGGCTAGAGGCTCTGGTGTGCCAATTCTCCCCACCTGCAAATAAATAAAGTAAAATAAAAAGAAAGAAATACTCTATTTTAGTCTGTGCCTGAGACTATTTGTGGTCTATTCTCCCTCTCCCTCCCTCTTTACTTTTTTTTGTTGTTGTTGTTTCCCTCACCTACCCCCTTTTCTTTGCTTTTCAAAGTAGTTTCACTCTGACCCAGGCTGACCTGGAATTCACTATGTAGTATCAGGGTGGCCTCCAACTCTGGCGATCCTCCTAAGTGCCTCCCACGTGCTGGGATTAAAGGCGTCGCCACCACACCTGGTTCCCAGGACCTGGTCTTTGCCAGGGACGTTATGAATATTATCTCTACTCTTTACAACAACTGCAAGGCTTACATCAACATACAAGCATGACTAGAAAGAAGTATGCATTGTTCTAGAACAGCAGGTTGCCTCACCTAGAAAAGAAGGAAAGGTGGAGAGAAAGTGGTAAGTGGCAATTCTATTACTCAAACATCATAAGCAAGCTGGACTAAAGCTTTGCGGCTAGATTTTCCTTAGAAGCCTGTGATCCCCTTCAAAGGAACAGATATGTTTAAGTTGCTTGTGGGCTGAGATGGTCATTTCAACTAGCTACAGACAATTCAGTATGAAACCTATATCCAGAAATCTAGCTGCTAGGCTGGGCATGGTGGTGCTCATCTTTAATCCCAGCATTCTGTAGAAAGAGGTAGGAGGATTGCTGCAAGTTCAAGACCACCCTGAAACTACATAGTGAATTCCAGGACTAGAGCAAGACACTACCTTTAAAAAAAAAAAAAAAAAGCTAGCTGCTGGTGACAAAGACACAGTGGAATTTGAGCACAACAACTAGAACTACTAGGGCAAGATACAGGAGGTCAGCAATCCCTGAAAGCTTGAAACAACTATAAACTACAGGAAATGCTCAAGAAGCTGTGCTTAGGACTCTGGCATGTCACTATTGAGATGGAAAAAAGCAAATTGTGTACTGGTAAAGAAAACTAGCTTCAGAGTTAGAACTTGCCTGGTTGGGCTATTACTAAGCAAGTTCTGTAACCTTTTTGAGTATGAATTTCCTATCTAGATAACTGAGATGATATAATAGCATCTGTCCTCATGTGTTTTTGTTAGGACCATATCACATATTCCAAATAAAGCTGTTAAGAGTATCTGGTCCACAGAAAGCACTCTGAAAACTTTAGTTATTATTGTTCAAGATTTATTTCCTATGGCCAGGTGTGGTGGTGCATGCCTTTTATCCCAGCACTTGGGAGGCAGGGGTAGGAGGATCACTGTAAGCTCAAGACCAGCCTGGCACTACAGAGTAATTTCCAGATTAGCCAGGGCTAGAGACCCTACCTCTAAAAATAAAACAAACAAACAAACAAACAAACAAACAAAAACATTATTTCCTAGCTTTGTCCAAGGACTAACACATCTTCAAAACCAGTACTCACCAGGTGTCTGCAATTTGGGTTAGGTTTTAGTCTTAAGTGGTTTCCACACTAATTTGTACAAACAGAATGGATAAGTAAATAGGTGAAGCATTACTGGATAAGTATCAAGACTATGTAAGTAAGCACTAACACATGTACTTCCAAAATTCAGAGACAAGCAATCAAAACTAAAAACCATATGACTAGCACTATAAACAACAGAGACAATGGCTCCTTGAGGAAAATGGAAATTACAGACACAAAGAGTTGGCAGAATGACAGTAGTTAATGCCTTCCCCGCTTCTCCCCCTCAACCTCAAAACCACCTCAGTAGAAAATAGTAAGCAGCACAGAGCTGAGGTGATTGCTACTAAGCCCACCATCTTCCAGCCTAGCATTCGTTTTGTGGAGCACAAAGGGAAGAAAGACAGGGAAGCACCAGCAACACGGAGGCGCCAGGCTGCCTCCACCACTGATGCCTGCCTCACAACATGACCTCAAAGCCTCGGCCTGGCAACAAAGGCTATTATAAGAACTAATTATCTACCAGTCTCAGAGACAGGTGGTTAAATTTAAGTCTTAATTAGAATTAAGTGTAATTTTAAATTGAGCCTCTTAGTCCCATGAGTCCCATTTCAAATGCTCAATAGCCACATGTGGCTATTATATTTAACGGCACAAATCGAAAAATTTTCTCTTACTGCAGCAAGTCCCACTGGTAGTGTTTCTCCTTTAAGAGATAATCGGCACTATCATATCTTTAATCTGTTCACCTTGAACACCCCAAGAAATCTAAGCTTTCAGGCCAGTCGTGGAGGCACACACTTTTTTTTCTTTTTTTTAATTTTTATTTTTCTATTATATGAGGGAGGGGGCAGAGAGAGAGAGAGAGAGAGAATGGGCATGCCAGGGACTCCAGCCACTACAAACAAACTCCAGATGCATGTGCCACCTTGTGCATCTGGCTTCTGTGGGTCCTAAGGAATCAAACCTGGGTTCTCTGGGTTCTTTGGCTTCTCAGGCAGCACCTTAACTGCTAAACCATCTCTCCAGCCCTGACTAATCTCTTTTTTAACTGTCTTGGTAGAGCCTTATATACCATGGTGAACAAAAGTGGAAAGAAGCTATC
The DNA here is from genome assembly GCA_036346955.1 of Dipus sagitta. Taxonomy (NCBI): domain Eukaryota; kingdom Metazoa; phylum Chordata; class Mammalia; order Rodentia; family Dipodidae; genus Dipus; species Dipus sagitta. Next base: position 40,148,159 of record CM070777.1, on the reverse strand, counting down.
CTTGTCATGTTCCATGTCTTAGGAAAGCTTTCAATCTTTCACCATTAAGTATGATGTTAGCCATACATTTTTCATAGGAGCCTCTCTCAAGTTAAGAAGCTCCTATCTACTTCCAATTTGTTGAGTATTTTATCATGGAGGTGTGTTGAATTTTGCCAAATCCTTTCTATGCGTCTGATGATCATGTGGTTTTTGTCCTTTGCTCTATGACACAGTATATTATATATATATATTATATAAATTAACCTAATGTTAAACCAACCTTTCACGTCTTTTGATGATAGAAAGTACCACAGTGACCCTTCCACATCATCCACCACAAAACTGTTAATCTACCTGCATCTGTACCCATATACTCTACCTTCCTTCCTATTACATAGGATAAATTGCCCACAAGGCTATCTAAGGCTAACTTTTCCACTTGACCTTGGATCTTGATGCCTCTTGCATAATTAATGATTCCCTTCTTGCCACTACTCCCTGAATCATTTTTCCCTTTTCTAAAAAATATTTTCGGGTTGGAGAGATGGCTTAGTGGTTAAGGTGTTTGCCTGTGAAGCTTAAGGACCTTGGTTTAATTCCCTAGTATCCACGTAAGCCAGATGCACAAGGTGGTGCATGTGTCTGGAGGTTCGTTTGCAGTGGCTGGAGGCCCTGGTGCGCCCATTCTCTCTTTATCTTTATCTGTCTCTTTCTATCTATCGATAAATAAAGGAAATTTTCCATTATTTATTTATTTGAGAGAAAGAGGCAGATAGATACAGAGTGAGAGAGAGAGAAAGGGCACACCAGACCTCTAGCTACTATAAACAAACACCAGACACATGTACCACCTTGTGCATCTGGCATACATGGGTCTTAAGAGAATTGAACCTGAATCCTTTGGTTTTGGAGGCAAGTGCCTTAACCACTTAGCCAGCCCTTTTCCTTTGTTTTAGACATCTATCAACATGCTAATATGCTATAATGGTGCCCAATTTGTTAGATCTATTATCTTCTCAATATACCCTCTTGGTCATTCAATAGGCATCCTAAAATTATATCTAAAACCAAACTTTCAATTTCACCTTCAAGCCTGCTCTTGCCTAAATGTTCCCACCCTTGAAAAAAAAAATAAGTCAGACTGGAGAGATTACTCAGTGGTTAAGGCATCTGCCTGCAAATGCCTAAGGGCCCAGGTTCAATTCCCCAGTACCCATGTAAAACCAGATGCATAAGGTGTCACAGGTGTCTGAAGTTTGTCTGCAGTGGCTAGAGACCTTGGCATGCCCATATTCTCATTCTCTCTCCCTCTCCTTCCCTCCCTGTCAAATGAATAAATAAAAATATTTTAAGGGGGCTGAAGAGATGGCTTAGTGGTTAAGGCACTTGTCTGTGAAACCTAAGGACTCTTGTTTGACTCTCCAAGTCCCACATAAGCCAGACATAAAATGACAGAAGCATGCAAGGTCGCACATGTGCATGAGGGGGCACATGCGTCTGGAGTTTGATTGCAGTGGCTAGAGGCCCTGGCATGCCTCTCTCTCTCTCTCTCTCTCTCTCTCTCTCAAGGAAAAAAAAAAGGCAGTCTGTTGGGCTTGCCTCAAAAGAAAATACATTTTAAAAAAGTAAGTCATGATTAACCTAGTTGCTTGGGTCAAAATTGTGATTTCATCTAAACCTTCTTTCTCTTATGCGCCACAAACTCTGTAGATTTCAGTCTTCAAAATGTTCTCAAATTTGACTTCACCTCACTGCTACCACTATAATCCAAGTAAAATTAGATCTTGCTAGGAATAGTCCAACAACATCCCACTTAATCTCTTCAATTTTTTTTTTGCTCCTGTTTTTCTACAAACCATTTCCCACACAGTTAGATCACATCACTCCCTATTCCAACTTCTCTCTATAGTTTTCATATCTACATATCATATCTAAAGTATAACCACTCTTACCACATGACCTGACCACTGTTTCTCTCTCCTCTTTTTGTCCTGCTGCTCTTTCTAATTCAGTCATTGTGGCTTCCCTGTGTCTCTCAAAAATATACCCAATACTCTTGTATAATTTATTCCTTTTGCCTGGAATGATTCTATTCAAATACCACCTCAGAAGTCTTCCTTTTCCTTAACCTTTCTTTTAAACAAGATCCCACCCCCATTTATCTGCACCAGTCCTTGTCCACCCTCTGTTCTTTTGCTTCCTTTTTTCTTCAGTTTTGTTGTTTGTCTCCCTCACAAGAATGTACACTCTGTGAGAGCACACACTTCTCTTGGTCAGTATTGAATCTTAAGCTTGCAGGTTGTTGGGAAAAAGCACATATGCAACGGTAAATACAATGATCTGAGTTAGCCCAAGAAGCTCTCTGGGCTGGGCATCCTGCAATAAATTCAGCCAGAAACTTCTGTCAAGGTTGTCTTCTCTCACCTAACCTTTTGTCACAGTTTGGTTTTTCTTGCAAAAAATTTCTCAAATCTGTCCACTTATACCAACATTGCTTCTAGTTTCAACCCGCCAATCTATGTTCCACGGTGCTCTATGAGTAACCTGGGTCCAGCATAGTACTGGCAGGACCCAGGGAACCTCCTCTGACCCAGTGAGACTGATCTGTTTACCTGCACATGTCCTTACATATGCGTATCTATTGTGGTATTCTCAGACAACATTACTAATTATCGTTTTGCCTGTTTATTTTGCCCAGGAGAATGACTCTTTTTTTTAATTTATTTTTTTGAGGTAGGGTCTCGCTCTAGCCCAGGCTGACCTGGAATTCACTATGGAGTCTCAGGGTGGCCTCGAACTCATGGCGATCCTCCTAGCCCTGCCTCCCAAGTGCTGGGATTAAAGGCATGCACCACCACACCCGGCTGAGAATGACTCTTAATCATTTTCGTATCTTGGTGTAAAAAGTGCATTCATGTTGGGCATGGTAGCACACACTTTTAATCCTAGCACTCAGGAACAGATATGTTTAAGTTGCTTGTGGGCTGAGATGGTCATTTCAACTAGCTACAGACAATTCAGTATGAAACCTATATCCAGAAATCTAGCTGCTAGGCTGGGCATGGTGGTGCTCATCTTTAATCCCAGCATTCTGTAGAAAGAGGTAGGAGGATTGCTGCAAGTTCAAGACCACCCTGAAACTACATAGTGAATTCCAGGACTAGAGCAAGACACTACCTTTAAAAAAAAAAAAAAAAGCTAGCTGCTGGTGACAAAGACACAGTGGAATTTGAGCACAACAACTAGAACTACTAGGGCAAGATACAGGAGGTCAGCAATCCCTGAAAGCTTGAAACAACTATAAACTACAGGAAATGCTCAAGAAGCTGTGCTTAGGACTCTGGCATGTCACTATTGAGATGGAAAAAAGCAAATTGTGTACTGGTAAAGAAAACTAGCTTCAGAGTTAGAACTTGCCTGGTTGGGCTATTACTAAGCAAGTTCTGTAACCTTTTTGAGTATGAATTTCCTATCTAGATAACTGAGATGATATAATAGCATCTGTCCTCATGTGTTTTTGTTAGGACCATATCACATATTCCAAATAAAGCTGTTAAGAGTATCTGGTCCACAGAAAGCACTCTGAAAACTTTAGTTATTATTGTTCAAGATTTATTTCCTATGGCCAGGTGTGGTGGTGCATGCCTTTTATCCCAGCACTTGGGAGGCAGGGGTAGGAGGATCACTGTAAGCTCAAGACCAGCCTGGCACTACAGAGTAATTTCCAGATTAGCCAGGGCTAGAGACCCTACCTCTAAAAATAAAACAAACAAACAAACAAACAAACAAACAAAAACATTATTTCCTAGCTTTGTCCAAGGACTAACACATCTTCAAAACCAGTACTCACCAGGTGTCTGCAATTTGGGTTAGGTTTTAGTCTTAAGTGGTTTCCACACTAATTTGTACAAACAGAATGGATAAGTAAATAGGTGAAGCATTACTGGATAAGTATCAAGACTATGTAAGTAAGCACTAACACATGTACTTCCAAAATTCAGAGACAAGCAATCAAAACTAAAAACCATATGACTAGCACTATAAACAACAGAGACAATGGCTCCTTGAGGAAAATGGAAATTACAGACACAAAGAGTTGGCAGAATGACAGTAGTTAATGCCTTCCCCGCTTCTCCCCCTCAACCTCAAAACCACCTCAGTAGAAAATAGTAAGCAGCACAGAGCTGAGGTGATTGCTACTAAGCCCACCATCTTCCAGCCTAGCATTCGTTTTGTGGAGCACAAAGGGAAGAAAGACAGGGAAGCACCAGCAACACGGAGGCGCCAGGCTGCCTCCACCACTGATGCCTGCCTCACAACATGACCTCAAAGCCTCGGCCTGGCAACAAAGGCTATTATAAGAACTAATTATCTACCAGTCTCAGAGACAGGTGGTTAAATTTAAGTCTTAATTAGAATTAAGTGTAATTTTAAATTGAGCCTCTTAGTCCCATGAGTCCCATTTCAAATGCTCAATAGCCACATGTGGCTATTATATTTAACGGCACAAATCGAAAAATTTTCTCTTACTGCAGCAAGTCCCACTGGTAGTGTTTCTCCTTTAAGAGATAATCGGCACTATCATATCTTTAATCTGTTCACCTTGAACACCCCAAGAAATCTAAGCTTTCAGGCCAGTCGTGGAGGCACACACTTTTTTTTCTTTTTTTTAATTTTTATTTTTCTATTATATGAGGGAGGGGGCAGAGAGAGAGAGAGAGAGAGAATGGGCATGCCAGGGACTCCAGCCACTACAAACAAACTCCAGATGCATGTGCCACCTTGTGCATCTGGCTTCTGTGGGTCCTAAGGAATCAAACCTGGGTTCTCTGGGTTCTTTGGCTTCTCAGGCAGCACCTTAACTGCTAAACCATCTCTCCAGCCCTGACTAATCTCTTTTTTAACTGTCTTGGTAGAGCCTTATATACCATGGTGAACAAAAGTGGAAAGAAGCTATCCTTGTCATGTTCCATGTCTTAGGAAAGCTTTCAATCTTTCACCATTAAGTATGATGTTAGCCATACATTTTTCATAGGAGCCTCTCTCAAGTTAAGAAGCTCCTATCTACTTCCAATTTGTTGAGTATTTTATCATGGAGGTGTGTTGAATTTTGCCAAATCCTTTCTATGCGTCTGATGATCATGTGGTTTTTGTCCTTTGCTCTATGACACAGTATATTATATATATATATTATATAAATTAACCTAATGTTAAACCAACCTTTCACGTCTTTTGATGATAGAAAGTACCACAGTGACCCTTCCACATCATCCACCACAAAACTGTTAATCTACCTGCATCTGTACCCATATACTCTACCTTCCTTCCTATTACATAGGATAAATTGCCCACAAGGCTATCTAAGGCTAACTTTTCCACTTGACCTTGGATCTTGATGCCTCTTGCATAATTAATGATTCCCTTCTTGCCACTACTCCCTGAATCATTTTTCCCTTTTCTAAAAAATATTTTCGGGTTGGAGAGATGGCTTAGTGGTTAAGGTGTTTGCCTGTGAAGCTTAAGGACCTTGGTTTAATTCCCTAGTATCCACGTAAGCCAGATGCACAAGGTGGTGCATGTGTCTGGAGGTTCGTTTGCAGTGGCTGGAGGCCCTGGTGCGCCCATTCTCTCTTTATCTTTATCTGTCTCTTTCTATCTATCGATAAATAAAGGAAATTTTCCATTATTTATTTATTTGAGAGAAAGAGGCAGATAGATACAGAGTGAGAGAGAGAGAAAGGGCACACCAGACCTCTAGCTACTATAAACAAACACCAGACACATGTACCACCTTGTGCATCTGGCATACATGGGTCTTAAGAGAATTGAACCTGAATCCTTTGGTTTTGGAGGCAAGTGCCTTAACCACTTAGCCAGCCCTTTTCCTTTGTTTTAGACATCTATCAACATGCTAATATGCTATAATGGTGCCCAATTTGTTAGATCTATTATCTTCTCAATATACCCTCTTGGTCATTCAATAGGCATCCTAAAATTATATCTAAAACCAAACTTTCAATTTCACCTTCAAGCCTGCTCTTGCCTAAATGTTCCCACCCTTGAAAAAAAAAATAAGTCAGACTGGAGAGATTACTCAGTGGTTAAGGCATCTGCCTGCAAATGCCTAAGGGCCCAGGTTCAATTCCCCAGTACCCATGTAAAACCAGATGCATAAGGTGTCACAGGTGTCTGAAGTTTGTCTGCAGTGGCTAGAGACCTTGGCATGCCCATATTCTCATTCTCTCTCCCTCTCCTTCCCTCCCTGTCAAATGAATAAATAAAAATATTTTAAGGGGGCTGAAGAGATGGCTTAGTGGTTAAGGCACTTGTCTGTGAAACCTAAGGACTCTTGTTTGACTCTCCAAGTCCCACATAAGCCAGACATAAAATGACAGAAGCATGCAAGGTCGCACATGTGCATGAGGGGGCACATGCGTCTGGAGTTTGATTGCAGTGGCTAGAGGCCCTGGCATGCCTCTCTCTCTCTCTCTCTCTCTCTCTCTCTCTCTCAAGGAAAAAAAAAGGCAGTCTGTTGGGCTTGCCTCAAAAGAAAATACATTTTAAAAAAGTAAGTCATGATTAACCTAGTTGCTTGGGTCAAAATTGTGATTTCATCTAAACCTTCTTTCTCTTATGCGCCACAAACTCTGTAGATTTCAGTCTTCAAAATGTTCTCAAATTTGACTTCACCTCACTGCTACCACTATAATCCAAGTAAAATTAGATCTTGCTAGGAATAGTCCAACAACATCCCACTTAATCTCTTCAATTTTTTTTTTGCTCCTGTTTTTCTACAAACCATTTCCCACACAGTTAGATCACATCACTCCCTATTCCAACTTCTCTCTATAGTTTTCATATCTACATATCATATCTAAAGTATAACCACTCTTACCACATGACCTGACCACTGTTTCTCTCTCCTCTTTTTGTCCTGCTGCTCTTTCTAATTCAGTCATTGTGGCTTCCCTGTGTCTCTCAAAAATATACCCAATACTCTTGTATAATTTATTCCTTTTGCCTGGAATGATTCTATTCAAATACCACCTCAGAAGTCTTCCTTTTCCTTAACCTTTCTTTTAAACAAGATCCCACCCCCATTTATCTGCACCAGTCCTTGTCCACCCTCTGTTCTTTTGCTTCCTTTTTTCTTCAGTTTTGTTGTTTGTCTCCCTCACAAGAATGTACACTCTGTGAGAGCACACACTTCTCTTGGTCAGTATTGAATCTTAAGCTTGCAGGTTGTTGGGAAAAAGCACATATGCAACGGTAAATACAATGATCTGAGTTAGCCCAAGAAGCTCTCTGGGCTGGGCATCCTGCAATAAATTCAGCCAGAAACTTCTGTCAAGGTTGTCTTCTCTCACCTAACCTTTTGTCACAGTTTGGTTTTTCTTGCAAAAAATTTCTCAAATCTGTCCACTTATACCAACATTGCTTCTAGTTTCAACCCGCCAATCTATGTTCCACGGTGCTCTATGAGTAACCTGGGTCCAGCATAGTACTGGCAGGACCCAGGGAACCTCCTCTGACCCAGTGAGACTGATCTGTTTACCTGCACATGTCCTTACATATGCGTATCTATTGTGGTATTCTCAGACAACATTACTAATTATCGTTTTGCCTGTTTATTTTGCCCAGGAGAATGACTCTTTTTTTTAATTTATTTTTTTGAGGTAGGGTCTCGCTCTAGCCCAGGCTGACCTGGAATTCACTATGGAGTCTCAGGGTGGCCTCGAACTCATGGCGATCCTCCTAGCCCTGCCTCCCAAGTGCTGGGATTAAAGGCATGCACCACCACACCCGGCTGAGAATGACTCTTAATCATTTTCGTATCTTGGTGTAAAAAGTGGCATTCATGTTGGGCATGGTAGCACACACTTTTAATCCTAGCACTCAGGAGACAAAGGTAAGATGATCACCATGAGTTCGAGGCTACTCTGAGAGTACATAGTGAATTCCAGGTCAGCCTGGGCTAGAGTAAGACCCTACCTTGAAACAACAAAAGAAAAAAAAAGGTGGCACTCAAGATAAATGTGTATTTAATGACTCAATCTGACAAGGAATTTCCTTATTTATATAAATTTAAAGCCATTCTGTCTTAAGAACAAGAGAATTTTTTAAAACTTATATGAAAATATCTCTAGTGCACCCAATCAAAAACAAAAAGGTCCCCATCTGCTTCACTCCACTCAATAAATAAATTCTTATTCTCAAGTACTAGCCTCAATAATCTTACTCTACTTGATAGCTTCAAACTCAAAAATTCTGTATGATTATGTTGATAGTTCCTAAATATAAACACTTACAATGCTAAACAGACAAGCATCACTAGGTCCATTTTACAGCTGAGTAAATTTTAAAGGCTTAGAGTCCTTAAGTTATAAATTACTGTTCTAGAATGATTTCAAGTCTATTAGACAACAAAATCAGTACAGCAACTGAGCATGATGGTGCATGTCTTTAAACCCAACACTGGGAAGACAGAGGTAGTAGGATTGCTGTGAATTCGAGGCCAGCCTGGAACTACAGAGTGAGTTCCAGGTCACCCTGGGCTAGAGTGAAACCCTACCTCGAAAAAACCCAAACTCAAAAACCAAAAACCAGTCTACAATGCTACACTGTTCTTTGCTAAAGAAAAGCCACAAAGACCCCTTGTCCTTGCTCAGGTAGTAGCAATTCTGTCTAGTTTTAGAGATGAGCTTGCTTGCTTGCTTGCTTGCTTGCTTGCTTGCTTGCTTTCTTTCTTTCTTTCTTTCTTTCTTTCTTCTTCTTCTTCTTCTTTTTTTTTTTTTTTTTTTTTAGGTAGGGCGACCTATAATTCTAGCTCAGGTGACCTGTAATTCACTATGTAGTCTCAGGGTGGCCTCGAACTCACAGCGATCCTCCTACCTCTGCCTTCCGAGTGCTGGGATTAAAGGCGTGCACCACCATGCCCGGCCTGAGCTTGCTTTCTTAAGAGGTACCCTCAACGTTCCTGATCTTCACATGCAATACTGCTACACTTAGTCCTGGCACTTGTTTTGTTCAACATCTTCTCTCACAAAGACAGAAGCACTTCTAGACAAATGCTTTTAGCAGTCCTGCCACCTCAAAGAAAAAGACAGAGTTTATTCCTTGAAAGCACACCATTCCTGTTTGTACTTTCTAAACAAATTCCTCAATCTATGATATATGAAATAATTTAGAGTTCTAAGAAATTTAATGACATAGTTTCTACTAGTACTTTTATTTATGACTCAATCATTTTCTTTTTTGTCATTTCTTCATGTTGTACATGAGGGGCGGGGCATGCCAGGGCCTCTTGCTCGTGCAAATGAATACCAGATGCTTGTGCTATTTTTTGTATGCAGCTTAAAAAAATATACAGAGAGAGTATGGATACATCAAGGCATCCAGCCACTGCAAACGAATTCCAGATGCATACGCCCCTTGTGCATCTGGCTTATGTGGGTCCTGGAGAATCGAACCAGGATCCTATGGCTTTGCAGGCAAGCGCCTTAAACACTAAGCCATCTCTCCAGCCCTGTATGCAGCTAATTTTGATGGGTTCTAGGAAACTGAACCTGGGCCAGCAGACTTTCTAAGCAAGTGCCTTTAATCACTGAGCCATCTCCCTAACCCTCAATAATTTTCTTTGATAGCTGGAATTTTTTTAATTTTTATTTATTTATTTATTTGAGAGGGAAAGAAGCAGAGAGAGAATGGGCGCGCCAGGGCCTCCAGCCACTGCAAATGAACTCCAGACTCATGCAAATGCCTTAACCTCTAAGCCATCTCTCCAGCCCTGGAATTTTTATTTAACTAATCTGACAATACATACATATAATGAAAACATTGCTTTTAGAATACTGAGGATTGAACCCATGGTCTTACGTGTGCTAGGTAAGTGCTCTAGCACTGAGCTGTATCTCCAGTCCTTTCCCTTTTAATTTTTTTTGTGTGTGTTTGCCTTTTTTTTTTTGTATTTTCCCTTTAATTTTCAGATGGGCATCACTAAGTTGCCCAGGCAGGCCTTGAACTTGTGATTTTGCTCCCACAGCCTCCCAGATAGCTGATATTATAAGGCTTGAACTTCCAGGCCCAGCTAGAATTTTAAAATAATTTATATCTTTTGACCCACAATGGTTTGGAAATCTACTCTGAGGCAACCATCTGAATTTACATGAGATTATATGGACCAAGATGTTTTTCTTAAAAAAATATATTTTATTTATTTATTTCGGGAGGTGGGGAGAGAGAGAGAATGGGAGCACCAGGGCCTCTCGCCACTGCAGACAAACTCCAGATGCATGTGCTACCTTGTGCATTTGGCTTATGTGGGTACTGGGGTATCGAACCTGGGTCCTTTGGCTTTTCAGGCAAGTGCTTTTACTGCTAAGCCATCTCTCCAGCCCCTTGGACCAAGATGTTTTATCAAAGCATTATTTATAAGAATTTGAGGCCAAAGGACCCAGGTTCAATACCTCAGTACCACAAAAGCCAAAGGACCCAGGTTCAACTCTCCAGAACCCACATAAGCCAGACACAAAAGGTGACATATGCACACAAGGTAACACATGTGTACAACGTAGCACACACATCTGAAGTTCAACTTCAGTGGACAGAGGAATTCTCCCTCACAGTGTCATTAAATTAATTTATTTATTTATACAATGAATAAAGCTGGTTTTCTTTTTCTAATGGATGACTTAGATTAACTACTGATTAATCTTGAAATCAAAGAAAAAACAACTTGATAGTGCTGCCTCATAATCTAAGCTTTTATCTTCTCCATAAACTCTTAGGTTTGGTCTCAACTTTGATGTCTGAATGAAGTATTTCTTCAACCTCATCTTCCATCCTTGATATTTTTATTTCTAAATTGTCTCATCTGCTGGTAATAATGACAATACTAAACCAAACCAGATACAGAAAGTTTAAATCAGTGAAAGCCAACTACTATACCACCATGACTACAGAAAAGAAAATGGCAAAAATAATGTGGTGCTATGAAACTATGGAGTTAAAAATTACTTAGGAGGGGCTGAAGGGAAAGGCTGAAGCCAAAGGACCCAGTTTCAATTCCTCAGGACCCACGTTAGCCAGATGCACAAGGGGATGCAAGTGTCTGGAGTTTGTTTGCAGTGGCTGCAGGCCCTAGTGTGCCCATTCTCTCTCCCTCTTTCTCTGTCAAATAAATAAATAAAATATTTTTAAAAATTACTTAGGAGGAAAGTAGAAATAATTTCATGAAATAAAGGGGCAGAGAATAGAGAAGAAAGAATCTAGACAAGCCAGGCATGGTGGCGCATGCCTTTAATCCCAGTACTCTGGAGGCAGAGGTAGGAGGATCTCCATGGGTTCAAGGTCACCCTGAGACTACAGAGTGAATTCCAGTTCAGCCTGGGTTAGAGGGAGACCCTACCTCGAAAAACCAAAATAATAATTAATAAGTAAATAAATAAAATTGTGGAAGAGTCTCAATTCCCCCTTTGCCACAGAACAGGGAACAGGGCAGATTGGTACCTCATGTTCACAGCTTAGCTTTTCTACTTCTCTGGACTCTTTTCAGTTATTCTATGATCTTTCTGTACTTTCTGCCACTTTTGTTCTCCTCTTTGGTATAGTTTATCATTTGTTTCCCTGACTTTTCTCAGTCTTGGCATAAGACAGAGGCTGCTTCTAATCAGCCATCTTTTTAATTTTTTTTTTTTTTTTTTTTTTTTTTTTGAGGTAGGGTCTCATTCTAGCTCAGGCTGACCTGGAATTTACCATGTAATCTCAGGGTGGCCTCGAACTCTTGGCAATCCTCCTACCTCTGCCTCCAAAGTACTGGTATTAAAGGCAGGTGCCACCACACCCGGCTTTTTAAAAAATTATTTATTTATTTGAGACAGAGAGAGAGAGAATGGGCATGCCAGGGCCTCCAGTCACTGCAAACAAACTCCAGATGCATGCAACACCTTGTGCATCTGGCTTATGTGGGACCTGGGGAATCAAACCGAGATCCTTTGGCTTGCAGGCAAGCGCCTTAACCGCTAAACCATGTCTTCAGCCCCCTTTTAAATTTTTTTAAATATTTAAATCATTTTTATTTATTCATTTGAGAGCGACAGAGAGAGAAAGAGGCAGAGAGAGAAAGAGAGAGAGAATGGGCGCGCCAGGGCCTCCAGCCACTGCAAACGAACTCCAGACACATGCGCCCCCTTGTGCATCTGGCTAACATGGGTCCTGGGGAATCGAGCCTCGAACCGGGGTCCTTAGGCTTCACAGGCAAGCGCTTAACTGCTAAGCCATCTCTCCAGCCCCTTAAATTTTTTTTAAAAAACATTTTATTTATTTATTAGAGAGAGAAAAAGATACACAGAGAGGGAGAGAACGTGTGCCAGGACCTCCAGCCACTGCAAACAAACTCCAGATGCATGCACCACCATGTACATCTGGCTTACATGGGTACTGGGGAACTAGGTCCTTAGGCTTTGCAGGCAAGCACCTTAACTGCTAAACCATTTCTCCAACCCCTAATCAGCCATCTTGGAATGTCCTCAAGAAACTCAAACCCAGAGTCTTACACATGGTAGATAAGCCCTATATCACCAAGCTACATCCACAATTCAAATCAATCTTAATATTTGTGTATTTCATGTGAATACTGTACATGATTTGCATACTTTAGTACTTTAAAGGAAACAAGCTGATTTTTTGTATTTTTATGAGAGACAGAGAGAATGTATTGGCATGCCTGGGCCTTCAGCCACTGCAATTGAACTATAGACATATGTACCACCTTGTGAGCATGTGAAACCTTGCATGCTTGTGTCACCTTGTGCGTCTGGCTTATGTAGGACCTGAAGAGTCAAACAAGTCAAACGTGGGTCTTTAGGTTTCACAGGCAAGCACCTTAACCACTAAGCCATCTCTCCAGCCCATGATATTTTCGATTTACTTTGAAAAGCACCCCAAAATAACCTGGATTAAAGGATGGCTAAAGAAATGAGTAGACACATATGAAATAAGATACAGTAAAATACTGATGGTAGGATCTAAGTAAATAAGGTAAGAGTTTTTTCAATGTTTTTGTGGGTTTGAAATTTTTCAAAACAAAGTACTGGGGAGAAGAGACTGGAGAGCCTTATGGGTAGAAGCTGACTAAAGAAGCAGTGAAGTGCAATGCACTGTCAAATGCTCTTAGCAAGACAATCAAGAAATGGGAGGGGGTCTAGGAATGAAGCTCCATTAGTAAGTAGTATTTGCTTAGCAACACCCTGGGCTCAACCCCCAACTCCATTTACAGCAGGCATTGTGGTACACATTTGTAATCCCAGCACTTAGGAGGCAGAGAAAGGAAAGAAGTTCAAAGTCATCCTCAGCTACATAGAAAGCTCAAGGCCAGCCCGGGACATGAGACAAAAAGAGAGAGACAGAGAGAGGGAAAGAGGAAGAAAAAATGTAAATATGGGTTTATTAGATAATAGTATTGAATTCATGCCAATTGCTTGAGTTAAACAATAACGTTATGATTTTGTGGGATAATAATCATGTTCTTAGGCGATAAATGTCTCAAGTAGAGATAAAATGTCATGACATCTACAATTAACTCTCAAAGGGTCAGAAAAATGTGTGTGTGTGTGTGTGTGTGTGTGTGTGCATGTGTGTGTATGTGTGAAGATACATGTGCAAGACAGAGGGAAAAGAAGAGGGAAGACAAAGCAAGTATATTATTTCGTTTCTTGCTGAAATTTGAAAAAAAAAAAAACTTTTTTTTTTTCAAGGTAGAGTCTTGCTCCAGCTCAGGCTGACCTGGAATTCACTATGTTGTCCTAGGCTGGCCTTGAGCTCACGGTGCCCAGCTTGAAATTTGAAAATTTTTAATGGAAAGAAAAAAGTATTAACCCTGAAATAAATAAATTAGATGAGTCCCAATTCCCACTCTACCAATTAATAGCTTAGTGCCTTTGAGTTATTTATATATGTGTGTATATATATATATATATATATATATATATTATATATATTAATATATATTACTTAATTTGTAAGTTTGTTGCAAAATCAAATGAGATAAGATTACATACAAGATTGTAGCCAGGCACAGTAACTCATGCCTTTATTCTCAGCATGAGGAAGCTGAGGGAGGCGAATCACCATGAGCTCAAGGCCAGCCAGGGGTTACACAGTGAGTTCCTGGGCTACTGTGAGACCCTGCCTTGAAAAAAATAGTAAGAGTACATATTGTCTGAGCATGAATGATGGTGTATGTTTATAATCCATCAATTGGGACTAAAGAAGGAAGATCCAGGGCTGGAGGGATGGCTTATCAGTTAAGGTGCTTGCCTGGAAAGCCAAAGCACCCAGGTCCAATTCCCCAGAACCCACATAAGCCAGATGCACCAGGTGACACAATGCATCTGGAGTTTGTTTGCAGCAGTTAGAAGCCCTGGCGTGCCCATTCTCTCTGTCTCTCTCTCTCTCTCAAATAAATAAAAAAATAATTTTTTTTTTAAAGAAGAAAGATCCAAAGTTCAAAACCAGTGTGGCCTCCCTTATCTCCAAAAGCAAGATCCTAGTGCTTAGCAACACAGCAATTATGACGGTAGTAGCTGATATTATAAAGAACAAAAGTATGTCATAAACTCATCAACTTCAACTTTTAAAAGAAGAAAATCAGGCTGGAAAAGACACTTGTTTGCAAAGCCTGATAGCACTGGTTCAATTCCCTAGTACCCAAAGCAAGTACCTTTAAACACTGAGCCATCTCTCCAGCCCTCCTAATACCCATATGTCAAGCTATGTGCACAAGTACTGCATGTGTCTGTCTGTAGCAGCAGGAGGCACTAGTGTGCCTACACACACACACTCTCTCTCTCTCTCTCTCTCTCTCTCTCTCTCTCTCTGTCTTTCTCTGTCTCTTTCAAATAAATAAATAAAAATATAAAAAATAAGAAAATCAAGACCAACATATAACATATATCAAAGGAGACCTCTAGATGAAGTGACTAGTGAACAATACTCATGCTGCCCACACAATCTTTTCCATACCTTCATAGAAGTCTAGTGATTTACAGAGCACATTTTGAAAAACCAATACTTATACAACAGAGTTGGGCAAGTAGTTTTTTGTAAGTAAACTTTTATTGGAACATAAGCACCTTGTTCACTTACAAATTATCTATGGCTGCTTTGTGTAATAATGGCAGAATTGAGTAACTATAACAAAGACTTGAATAGCTGTGATAGATTTAGTATAGCCTCGGGCTGGAGAGATGCCTTAGTGGTTAAGGCACTTGCCTGAGAAGCCTAAGAACTCATGTTCAAAACTCTGGGTCCCATTTAACCAGATGGACAGTGACACAAGTGCACAATGTCACACATGCCACAAAGGGGTACACACATCTGGTGTTCGTTCGCAGTGGCTAAAGGCCCTGGTGCGCCCGTTCTCTCTCTCTCTGCCTCTTTCTCTCAAAAAATATTTTAAAAAATTAGATTTAAGACTCCACATACTTGGGTGGCAAGGCCACTGAGAAATTCTGCTGGAACTTAGCTGATAACCTCCTCCATGTAGACCAGCCGAGAGAAAGCTGGAAGAAGCCATCCTACATTTAGTTCAATGGGAGAGAGATATCACCAGTGAAGATACTCAACAGTGGACACTGCAAGCCTAATAATTGGCCAGCCAGGCCAAATGAGCCAAAGGGTGCAATAGTGGCATGTCTGTCATGGTGGAAACCAACTGCCCTCTAATTGGACTTGAGGCCTGCTCCATGGGGTGGGGGGGATACATCCCTGATACTGAAAACTTAAAACAGGGGTAGTCATGAGCCCTAGGGGTGTAACCTCTGCTGATGTCTGGAAAAATGTATATACTATGCTTATCAAACTGCCCAGTAAACACTTCTCTTAATATTTATACCCTTATATTAATGCTACTCTCACTTTGTGTAGAGAATCTTCTCTTTTCAGATGGCAGTGACCTTGGGATGACTCAGAAGGTATCATAGTGCTAGAAAGAAGTGACTGGAGTACTGAGTAACATCTCGATCACACCTTCCAAGGCTCAGGGTCTAATACGGAAGAGGTGGCAGAAAGAATGTAAGAGCCAAAGGAAGGGTAGGACTCCTTACAACGTCCTCCCTCCAGACATAAAATGGCCTGGATATCCATGACCTCATAGTGCCTGACACGACCTACACAAGACCATCATAACAGGAAGAAAAGATCATGACATCAAAATGAAAGAGAGACTGATTGAGATGGGGAGGGGATATGATGGAGAATGGAATTTCAAAGGGAAAGTGGGGGGAAGGAGGGTAGCACCATGGGATATTTTTTATAATCATGGAAAATGTTAATAAAAATTAAGAAAAAAATTAGATTTAGTACAGGCTTATAAAATTTGAAATATTTTTTATGTGTCCTTTTAGCCACTGCTTCATTTTTTTTTCTTCAATGTAGGGTCTTGCTCTGGCCCAGGCTGACCTAGAATTCACTATGTAGTCTCAGAGTGGCCTTGAACTCACAGCGATCCTCCTACATCTGCCTCCCAGGTGCTGGGATTAAAGGCATGTGCCACCATGCCCAGTTAGAAACTGCTTTTAAGGGTACATTTTTGGGCTGGAGGAATGGCTTAGTAGTTAAGTCGTTTGCCTGCAAAGCCAAAGGACCCAGGTTCAATTCCCCACCCACGTTAGCCAGATGCACAAGGGGGAGCACGCATCGGAAGTTTGTTTGCAGTGCCTGGAGGTCCTGGCGTAACCATTTTCTCTCTCTCTGTCCCCCTCTTTCTCTGTCAAACAAACATACAAACAAATAAAAGAGTATATTTTCTGAGGGCCTACCCACAGAACACTGTGTTAGATGCTGCAAAGGCAATTTAAAAAATGACAGTTACTACTAATAACAATTTTAAGCTTCTGTGT
Source organism: Dipus sagitta (assembly GCA_036346955.1). Taxonomy (NCBI): domain Eukaryota; kingdom Metazoa; phylum Chordata; class Mammalia; order Rodentia; family Dipodidae; genus Dipus; species Dipus sagitta. Next base: position 40,131,279 of record CM070777.1, on the reverse strand, counting down.
ATAAATCATGAATGGTTCAGTCTTAAAAGAACTTGTTGGGTTTCACTCTTCTATAAATGAGGAGAGATCCTGAGATATTAGCCACAAAATATTTCTGTAATGTGTGAGCCTTCTTTGGATTCTGATTTCTACAAACTACGTATAAAACACCACCATGAGACTCAAGGCTGTAAGATTCAGGAAGCTAACGAAACTCAGGAGGCTCAAACTCACAAAACGCACAAGACGCAAGCTCAGAAATTCACAAAACTCATGAATCCCCTCCCCCAGGTTAGATGAACACTAAACAATTGTTGGAGGAGAATTTTTAGTGGAGTTTCATGCAAATTGAGCATGGCATTTGGTGATGCCTTAGAGTCACTCACACTCTTACAAAAAGTCCCAATGGGGCTGGAGAGATGACTTAGCAGTTAAGGTGCTTGCCTGTGAAGCCAAAGGACCTCAGTTCAATTCCCCAGGACCCACATAAGCCAGATGCACAAGGTGGCGCATGCACCTGGAGTTCGTTTGTAGTAGCTGGAAGCCCTAGTGTGCCCATTCTTTCTGTGTGTGTGTCTCTCTCTCTCTGCCTCTTTTCATCTCTCACATAAATAAAAGTCCCAATAAACTAATGGCTCACCAAACTAGAATTGAGAGAGATCATTTATTTGGTCTGTTATTGGTGCCTTATCTGGGGTAAATAGATGTTTGTTCATGTCTCCCTAAGAAAAGTCACATACCACTGGCTCTTCAACACAAAGGCACAATGAATAGGGATAAACAAGCAGAAATGATCAGTGATGAAAAGAGAAGATAGGACGAGCAAAAACACTGGAGACCTCAATGATGAGGGGGACCCACTTCTACACTGTCAATCCAAAAATAGAGTTACGTGTGTATGGCATAAGTCTGGGCAGAGGTTCTAGTCTAACAGTTTATGTAGTCAGTAGCTAAGGTGTGCTTCTATGTCTAGTAACATGGACATTGAAGTAGGATGATGGCCTGTTAAAAAGGAATCTAGCCGGGTGTGGTGGTACACACCTTTAATCCCAGCACTCGGGAGGCCGAGGTAGGAGGATCACCGTGAGTTCAAGGCCACCCTGAGAACACAGAGTGAATTCCAGGTCAGCCTGGGCTAAAGTGAGACCCTACCTCAAAAAAAAAAAAAAAAAAAGGAATCTAGAATCTAGATAGTAGGTGATAAGACCCAGTACCCATGCTATGTTCCAAAACACCCTTTTGTTCAATGCCCCATCACTTTATTTTCCTCTGTCAAATAATATTTCCCCAATAGAGAAACAGAATTAAGTAAACTTTGTGTAATATGTTGAAGTTTTGTGAATCTAAGAATGTCTAACAGTGTGACATATTAGATAGATGCTTCTGATATGTAATAGGAAGGCAGAGCCAAATATAAAATCAAGACACACAGATATGTTGAATATCCTTTCCAAAATGCCTGAAACCAAAAGTGCTTCAGAATTTAAGGTATTTCAGATTTGGAGATATTTGCAAATAAGTAACAAAATATCTTGGGAAAAGAACCCAAGTCTAAACATGAAATTATTTTTTATTTCTTATACATACTGACTGAGGTGATTTTATATAACATTTTCAGTGTACCTACAGTTGAACTGTGACCCATCACATAAGGTCAGGTATGGAATTTTCCACCTATAACATCATGTAGATGCTCAAAAAGTTTCAGATTTGGGAGTTGTGAATTAATAACCTGATTATGTATCAGAATCCCAATACTGAAAGAGGAAGCAGTACTTGCCCCACCCTCCTCGTGAAGAAATACATCAAAATACACATGGTGGGGGGCTGGAGAGATTGCTTAGTAGTTAAGGTGCTTGCCTGCAAAGCCTAACAACCGGGATTTCATTCCCCAGTTCCTATATAAAGCCAGATGCACAAAATGGCGCACGCATCTGGAGTTCATGTGCAGTGGCTAGAGGCCCTAACGCACCCATTCTCTCCCCCCCCCTCTCTTCTCTGTGTATAAATAAGTAAATAAAATATTTTTTTAAAAAATACACATGATAGCCGGGCGTGGTGGCACACGCCTTTAATCCCAACACTTGGGAGGCAGAGGTAGGAGGATTGCCATGAGTTCGAGGCCACCCTGAGACTCCATAGAGAATTCCAGGTCATCCTAAACTAGACCAAGACCCTACCTCGAAAAACCAAAAAAAAAAAAAAAAAACCATGGTGGTTTCACTAGTCAGTTATTTTATTTTTAGGGCTCTCATATTTATGGGAGAAAAGTACACTTTTACATTCCTCTGTCTAGAGATATGTCCCGATTCCTTTCTCTCTCCTCCTCCTCCCCTCTCTCTTTATCTCTCTCCATCTCTCTCTCCCTGACCCTTCCCCTCCCACCTCTCACTCAGACTGTTGCTTTATGGCCCAGACTGGCCTTGAACTTGCATTAATCTAGTCTCGGTCTCCCTGCCTTACCCAGTCCCAATTTCTTTTTTTTTTTATATTTTTGTTGTTGTTTATTTTTATTTAATTATTTGACAGTGACAGACAGACAGAAAGAGGCAGAGAGAGAGAGAGAGAGAGAGAGAATGGGCACACCAGGGCCTCCAGACACTGCAAACAAACTCCAGATGCGTGCGGCCCCTTGTGCATCTGGCTAACGTGGGTCCTGGGGAATCGAGCCTCGAACCGGGGTCCGCAGGCTTCACAGGCAAGCGCTTAACCGCTACGCCATCTCTCCAGCCCCAGTCCCAATTTCTTTACATGCATCATTTTGGAGTTGGGAGGTTATGATGCTGTAATTTAAGCACAAGGCAGGTGAAGGCAGGAGGATAGAGAGTTGCAGGCAAGCTTGGGCTATGAATCCTGTTTCATAAAGCAAAGAGAAGCATGGCTTTGAGCACCTAGTTCCTACTGATCCTGAACAGAACACCTCCTCCTCTTCATAAGTCTTTAGCTTCCTCTATTCTTTCTACTTGTTAACCATGGCTTTAAGTCTAATTCCAGTGCTCAGGAGGCAGAGGTAGGAGGACTGCTGTGAGTTTGAGGCCAGCAAGGGACTTCAGAGTGAAACCTTACTTCAAAAAAAAAAAAAAAACAAAAACAAAAACAAAATAAATAAATAAATAGATTTTTTTAAAAAACCCTTGCAATAAAAAGGCAAATAATTTATCAAGAACTTATATTAGCTGCTAAAAACAATATTCAAAGTCCAGTATCTGCTAGGCAAATTCTACAGAACATGGAACACTGCTATTCTAGATGCTTAACTTTAATAGAAAATAAAATGGATTTTGAAACTATGCCCAGGGTCTGGGAAGAAGGCTCAGCAGTTAAAAGCACTTGTTTGTGAAGCCTAAGTTCAATTCCCAAGCCACCCATGTAAGCTGGATGCAAAAGGTGGCACAAGCATCTGGCATTCATGTATAGCAGAGCAAGAGGGCCCTGCAGAAGCTCACGTGTACACATGATCAACAGCCGGGTATGGTGGCACACACCCATTATCCCAGCACTCAGGAGACCAAGGTAGGAGGATCGCTGTGAGTTCAAGGCCAGCCTGAGACTACATAGTGAATTCCAGGTCAGACTGGGCTAGAGGGAGATCCTACCTCGAAAACCCAAAAATAAATAAATAAATAAACTTTGAAAACAAACTATGCCCTTTGTGGGCAGCTACTGCCTTTATTTCTGAGTTGCTTACACTTGGTTATGCCCCAAACCATTGTTCTCACTGGACTTTAGATTCCTCAACTACAGACTTGATACCTTTAGCACTATATCATCACGCTTGCCTTGAGCTCCCTGCCTTGTGCCTAGCATCTAGCATACACTTCACAAAGAGCAAAACATAAAAAAAAATTCAAGTCGAACCTTGTTTTACTAACCCTAGACTGACTCTCGCTGCTGCTGTCCACCTGCTGCAGCAGAGGTAATGCCCAGCTTCTCCTCATGCCATCTTTCTTTCCATCATGGAGTACTCCATTGAGACTATAAGCCAAAATAAGTCCTTTCCTCCCATGAGCTGCTTTTAGGTTGAGTGTTTTCTGCCAGCACGAAGGTGACTGCAACACCCTCCTCCATGGAATCCCTTCTTCCCAACTCCTCTTTTTTTGGGGGGAGGGGTGGGTTGGATGGGGTCTCACACTAGCCCAGGCTGACCTGGAATTCATATGTAGTCTCAGGGTGGGCTTGAACTCACAGCAATCCTCCTCCCTCTGCCTCCTAAGTGTTGGGATTAAAGGCGTGTGCCACCACACCTGGCTCTCTTCCACTTTGATGTCATCATTTTCCTTCCTACTATGAGGGTCTTGTGTAGATAGTGTCAGCCACTGTGAGGTTATGTCACAACCACTTTGAAACACTAAATTTAGAACTGACTTAAATCAAGCCACACACAGTGCTCAAGCCTTTAATCCTAGCACTCAGGAGGCAGAAGTAGGAGGATCAACATAAGTTCAAGGCCAGCCTGAACTATAGTGACTTCCAGATCAGTCTGGGCTAGACTACCTCAAAACAAAACAAAACAAACAAACAAAAGAAAACTGACTAAAGTCAACCATAATTTAGAACAGGCCCAATTCCACAAGACTGTGAAAATGAGTTGTGATAAATACCAGAGAGAACAACTTGAAAGAAGGAATGACTTACTTTGGATCATGGTCTCAGATATCACACCCTAGTTGCCTGGCTGCACTGTTTCATGTCAGTGGTGAGGCAGAAGCATGGCAGAAGGATGTGGTAGAGAACTGAGCCACTCGTCTCAGAGTAGCCAGGAAGCAAAAAAAGGAAAGGAAGGAGGGCAAGACAGGAAGAAGCCAGGGACCAGATACCTAGTGACGTACTTCTTCTAACCAGGTTCCACCTCCCATCACCTCCAAATACTGCCACCAAACTATGTATGAACCTAGGTCAGTGCCTTCATGATCTAATCACCTTTTTGTGACTGGATCAAGCAGCTGGGGACCCAGACTTCAAGACATGAGAACTTTGGAGGGACACATCTGCATCCAATCTATAACAGAGTATTAGCCAAAAGCAGATTTAGCAATCATATCCCTTTACACCTTTTCATTCCTGCATGGAACATACACATGAGCTCTAAAGATGCAGCAGCCATGCTGAAACCATGAATGCAGGGCCCTCAAATTTTGGATAATGGAGCCAAGAGGTAAATCCCTTAAATCTTCAATTACACCACTAAGCTCCTATCTCACTCCGGACCTGTTATGCAAGAAACTACAGTTACCTTCTCTTTGTTGGGACAAATCACCCCACCAAAGGCATTTTATGGAAGGAAACGATTTACTTCAGGCTTACAGTTTTGAGGGGAAGGTTCATCATGGTGGAGGAAGCTAGCTCACTTCACCATACATCTGTAGCAGAAAGAACAGCAAGAACAAGCTAGCTTTGAGTACACAGTGAGCTGGGCTAACCAGTCCCAAGGTCAACCCCAGTGACAAACCTCATCCACTAAGGCTCCACCAGCTATAAACCAAGTAGGAAGCTTAATCACGAACACCTGAGGCTCTGGGAAACAGTCCACATTCAAACCAGCACAGGTGCCAAGAGCAATACCATAAAAGCCACATTAATACAAGCAAGAAGTTAGACTAACTTTACAAACTACATTCAGAGGGGAGTGGTGTGATGGTTTAGTCGGTAAAGCACTTACCAAGAAGGGTGAGATCCTGAGCTCGGATCCCGAGCACCCACATAAATGTCATATGTGGTGGTGTACACCTGTAATCCCAGTGCTTGTGACAGAGATAGGCCGACTGCCCAGGGCAAGCTGGCTAGCTAGCCCAGCTTAATCAATGAGCTCTGGATTCAATGACAGAGTTTCTCCTCAATAAATAATGTGCATGGGCCTTTGTCCTCCACTTGCACACCACACACATGGGTGCATGTACACTCACATACAAACATGCATGCATACTATACTCATACACATGTAAAGAAATTACACTCTCAAAAAAATTTAAAAAGAAATTAAATTTCTCTCTAACATTCTCTCTCTCTAACATTAAAAAAAAATTAATTGAAAAAAAAAGAAATTACATTCAGAGCCAGGCGTGGTGGCACAACCTTTAATCCTAGCACTCGAGAGACAAAGATAGGAGGATCACCATGAGTTCGAGGCCAGCCTGAGACTACATAGTGAATTCCAGATCAGCCTGGGCTAAAACAAGACTCTACCTTGAAAAGCCCAAAAAAAAAAAAAAAAATACAACAACAACAAAAAAAATTACATCAGGGCTGGAGAGATGGCTTAGCAGTTAAAGTGCTTGCCTGTGACGCCTAAAGACCGAAGTTAGACTCCCCAGAACCCATGTAAGCCAGATGCACAAGGTGGCACATGTATCTGGAGTTCATTTGCAGTGGCTGGAGGCCCTGGCGTGCACATTCTCATTCTCTCTCTCTCTCTCTCTCTCTCTCTCTCACACACACACACACACACACACACACACACACATAAATAAATAAATAAATAAATAAATAAAATATTAAAAGATGTATAGGGCTTGAGAGATGGCTTAGTCCTTAAGGCACTTGCCTGCAAAGCCCAAGGACCCTAGTTCAATTCCCCAGTACTCACATAAGCCAGATGCACAAGGTGATGCATGTGTCTGGAACTCCTCTGAAGTGGCTGGAGGCCCTGGCATGCCCATTCTCTCCATCTGCCTCTTTCTTTCTTTTTCTCTCTCTCCCTTTCTCTCAAATAAATAAATATATATATATTTTTAATTACATTCAAGCCAGGCGTGGTGGCACACACCTTTAATCCCAGCACTTGGAAGGCAGAGGTAGGAGGATCACCATGAGTTCAAGGCCACCCTAAGACTACATGGTGAATTCCAGGTCAGCCTGGACTGGAGTGAAACCCTACCCCGAAAAGTTGAAAAAAAAAATTACATTCAGAAAACAGAAAAGGTCCAACTTTGTCTAACTTGATAAATTACTCTCACTGCAAGATGTTGAGGTCTATACAGACTTTTCCTGAACCACCCAAATCAAGCCTGTTCTTGGCCTCAGTCCTTCCTCACTATCTCCAAGGAATATCTATAAAAAGGATTTCTACCTCTCCCAGCCCACTCAACCTATTCATCATTCCTTTTCTGGAGCTATCCCTGAAGAGAAGACACCCACAGTGACTCTAAGCTATGTCCCTCCAGCCAGGCCCAACATGTATTCAGTTAATGCCTTCAGCTTCCCAAAGCCCCAACACCTACTTCTCACTCACTCAACACTTTGACTCTTAAGGCCTTGACATCTTCCCCTTACTTCTACCCAGATGACAGTTTATCCTTCACATGTTAGCGTTGCATAAACATGCCGAGAAAAACTACACAGAAAGAACTGGTCAGTAAAAGCAGCTACCATTTATTGACTAGGCACAATGCTATGTACTTTACAAAGTATCTCAGGTTCTCATGACAACCCAATACTGTCAGACTAATTTCAGACAGGAGGAATCTGATCCTGAAAGACATAAATATCACTCAACTGGCTAATATTACAGTGGAAACTTAAGTCCAGATCTGCCTAGTCCCAGAGTCCTCATTTCTTCCATTCCATCAAAGTGACAAAAATGCAATGTTGAAGCTGGGCATGGTGGTGCATGCCTTTAATCCCAGCACTTGAGAAGCAGAAGTAGGAGGACCACCATGAATTCGAGGCCACCCTGAAACTACATAGTGAATTTCAGGTCAGCCTGGGCTAGGGTGGAAGTCCCCCCCACCTTGAAAAAAAAAAAAAGCAATGATGACTGTTCTCCCAGATTCCATCCCTGTCTTCCATCTCAGTCATCTATTGTCCATACAGAAACCTCAGTGATCCTTGGGCTAGGGAGATGGCTTAGCAGTTAAAGCACTTGCCTGCAAAGCCAAAGGACCCAGGTTTGATTCCCCAGGACCCACATAAGCCAGATGCACAGGGTGGCACATACATCTGAAGTTCATTTGCAATGGCTGGAGACCCTGGCATGCCCATTCTCTCTTTCTCAAATAAATAAATGAAAATAAAAATAATGAGCCAGGTGTGGTGGTACATACCTTTAATCCCAGCAAACCTTTAATCCCAGCACTCAGGAGGCAGAGGTAGGAGGATCACTGTGAGTCTGAGGCCACCCTGACAATACATAGTGAATTCCAGGTCAGCCTGAGCTAGAGTGAGACCTTGCCTTGAAAAACAAAATAACAACAACAAAAAATTTAATGGGCTGGAGAGTTGACTTAGCAGCTAAGGTACTTGCCTATGAAGCCTAAGGACCTAGGTTTCACACCCTAGAACCCATATAAGCCAGATGAACATGGTGACACATGCATCTGGACTTTGTATGCAGTGGCTAGAGGCCCTACTGTGCCCATTCTCTCTCTCTCTCTCCCTCCCTCTAATAAATAAATAAATAAAAATAAAATATTTTTAAAAAATAAATAAAGGCCTGGAGAGATGGCTTAGCAGTTAAGGCATTTGCCTACAAAGCCAAAGGATCCCGGTTTGACTCTACAGGACCCATGTAAGCCAGATGCACAAGGGGGCGCATATGTCTGGAGTTCATTTGCAATGGCTGGAGGCCCTGGAGTGCCCATTCTGTCTCCCCCTCTGCCTTTTCCTCTCTCTCTCTCAAATACATAAATAAAAATAAAGATTAAAAATAAAAACTTTGGGCTGGAAAAACGGCTTAGTGGTTAAGGCGTTTGTCTGCCAAGCCAAAGGACCTCGGTTCAATTCCCCAGGACCCACGTAAGCCAGATGCACAAGGGGGCGCATGCATCTGGAGTTCCTTTGCAGTGGCTAGAGGCCCTGGTGCACCCATATTCTCTCTCTCTCTTTCTCTCTCTCTGTCTTCCTCTTTCTCTCTCTTCCTCTTAAATAAATAAATAAATAAACAAAATTTAAAAAAATAAAATTAAAATTAAAACTTTAATCCCTGCACTTGGGAGGCAGAGGTAGGAGGATCGCTATGAGTTCGAGGCCACCCTGAGACTCCATAGTGAATTCCAGGTCAGCCTGGGCTAGTGTGAGACCCTACCTCAAAAAACCAAAAATAAATAAATAAATATAAAAAATAAAAATAAAGGTGTGTGCCACCATGCCTGGATGTTTTTTAGAAAAGAAAAAAGAAACCTGAGTGATCCTTTAATATTCACACTTTGCTTAAATATTCTTTCTTTACTCAAATCTTTCCAGTGGTTACTCTCAAAGGAAAATCAGATGCCTGTTTCTCCTCTGCCCTTTTCCCTGTCCCCTCTCATCTCTTTCTTCCCTTACCACTCTCTTCCCCCTCCTCTCTCTCCCCTCCAGCTACACTCAAACCTGTTCACACTTCAGGTTCTTTGAAGTTACAATCTTCTTTTCTTTGCCTGTTAACACATCCTCCTCCTCACTTGAAATTCTCTTCTTTCCTTTCAGTCCCTACTCAAATGCCACCTCCTAAATGGTAATTTTCTGACCACCTGTTTTAAACTGCTACCTCAGTATTCCCAATCCCTCTTCTGTTTTTCCCTCTAAAATATTTATCACCACTTGATATAGTGTGTATTTATATTTCATAGCCTCCCACTATTAGAATGTAAGCTCTATGAAATGTCATATATTTATCCAATGTATCTGATATATAGTAAGTATTAATAAATATTTATTGAATGAGTAAACAGAAAGCTTTACTTTTCCTAAGTGTTCAAATAATAAGTGATTTCCAATGCATTTTCCAGAAAACAAGTGCAAAGGTAAACCTGCCTTTGTTCCAGTCTATATCAAAGCAACAAATCTTACTCCTTCAAACAGTGCCTTTAAGTATTCCATTTTCTATAGTTCTAATTAGCCATTAAATAAACTGAATAGATAAGCCAACTGAACTGGAGTATAATATCAACAGATAAAACAGAATAGGGAGCCAAGCATGATGGCACACACCTTTAATCCCAGCACTTGGGAGGCAGAGGTAGGAGGATTCTTGTGAGTTCGAGGCCACACTGAGACTACATAGTGAGTTCCAGGTCAGCCTGGGCTAGAGAGCAAGACCCTACCTCGAAAAACCAAAAGGAAAAAAAAAAAAAAAAAAACTAACTAACTTAAAACAGGGTACTCAGGACATAGCTCAGCAGGTAAGGGGTACTTGCTGCACAAGCATGAGAACCTGAGTCTGACACCTGGAACCAATGTTAAATACCTATAACCCCAGCACTGAGGGGGATGGAGACAGGATTGCTGGGACTCCCTGGTCAGTCAGGAGAGAGGGCTTACAGCAAAGTTAATCAGACACATATTTAATGATATGCATAATTGTTATCGTGCTGCACAGTAACTAGGCATAAATGGTAGGCACTTCATGTAAATGATTCTAATTACTATTCATTTTATACAGCCAAATCAAGCATGCCTAGGAACAGCCTCAGGGAGAAACAGAAAGGAGGGAACGGAGTACTTAACTGCAGGAGATAAGTACTCTCCTATTCCACCCCTTAGGAATTAGGCAAATGTCTATAGGCTGGGTTATGTGTCTTCAAGAAGAGTAAATATTCCTTTCACAGCAAGGATTTAGGAATTAAGACTGCGAGGAAGAAGAAAAAAAAAAAAAAGCACTAAATTCTGTCTCTAGTAAGGAAGGACATAAGCAAGTGGATAGGGGAACCAAATAAAGAGATCAGGTTTACTGAGGATCTAGTATATGCCACATAAACTAATAGGCGCCTCACATAATTCTTCAATTCCCCAGCATACTATACCCCAAACTGTTCCCCAGAAAGTGTAGTGCACAGGCTATGGGATGATTCCAGTGAGGCTTTTCTGCTTCAAATTCTCTCCAAGGGCCTAAAATGTCTCCAGAGAGGTGATATAAGATAGGAAGCTAACACACACAAAAGGAGAGGAAGCTGTTGATCAGGGGCCATTTCCCCTGGCTTCCCATCTTTCCTAAACCCACAAGACAGCAAAAGGCATCCTGTTCCTACGGGTTTATCTAAACCTACCTATCTTTCACAGCATGGACTAAGTCCCCCTCCCTGGGACATCATCCCAATTCATTAAACTTCTCTCTCTCCCACTGCACTTATCTTCAGGGACATTCACATGGGTATAAACCATTTAGTCTGATAAACTTTAATTAATTTCTTGAATAAATGTTTATATTCCCATTGAGATTAAAAACTCCTTGGTAGCAGTAATCTTGTCCTAAATTTCTTTTTAAACTTTTTTTTATGACAGCAAGAGAAGAGAGAGAGAGAGACTTGGCATGCCAGGGCCTCTACCCACTGCAATCGAACTCCAGATGCCCATGCTACCTTGTGTGCATGTGTCACCTTGTGTGCTGGCTTATGTGGGTTCTAGGAAGTTGAACCTGGGGTCTTAGGCTTCCCAGGTAAGCACCTTAACCACTAGCCTATCTCTTCAGGACCTTAAATTTCTTTCTTTAAAAAAATATTTTTAAAAAGCCAGGAGTGGTGGTGCACACCTTTAATCCCAGCACTCGTGAGGCAGAGGTAGGAGGATCGCCATGAGTGTGAGGCCACCCTTGGACTACATAGTGAATTCCAGGTCAGCCTGGGCTAGAGTGAGAGCAAAAACAACAACAACAACAAAAATAAAATCTGTATATTATGTATTTGAGAGAAAGAGAGAGAATAGGAATGCCAGGGCCTCCAGCCACTGCAAACGAACTCCAGATGCATATGACACCTTGTCCATCTGACTTACATGGGTACTGGGGAATTGAACCTGGCTCCTTAGATTTTTCAGGCAAGTGCCCTAATCACTAAGCCATCTCTCCAGCTTAAATTTCTTCAATAACCCACACAAGGCTTACCACCATTTTTAAAAAAAAAGTGTTTCATATTTAGATGAATTACAAGTGAATAGGAACAAAGCTGGGCGTGGTGGTGCCCTCCTTTAATCCCAGCACTCAGGAGGCCAGAGGTGGGAGGATCACCTTGAGTTCGAGACCACCCTGAGACTAGAGTAAATTCTAGGTCAGCCTGAGATAGAGTGAGACCCTACCTCAAAAAAAAAAAAAAACAAAGGAAGCCGGGTGTGGTGACACACACCTTTAATCCCAGCACTTGGGAGGCAGAGGTAGGAGGATTGTCGTGAGTTCGAGGCCACTCTGAGACTACAAAGTGAATTCCAGGTCAACCTGGGCTAGAGTGAGACCCTACCTCGAAAAACAAACAAACAAAAAAAGTATATAGGAATAGGTTGTAAAAATGAATTAAAGCTCTTTCCATACCTGGCTGAGCAAGTCAATCAAGGGTCAATCTACCACCATCCTCAGTGGACACGCCAGAGGGGTGCAAGAAGCTTGCAGGCGGCCACAGTTGATGTTCACAGAGGTTAGGGGACGAGCGGACCTACCAGCCAGGATATGGTAGAGCTGGCATCCAGCCCTAGGTTAGGCTCTGTAGCCCTGACAGTCCTGAAACTCTATGCAGGCAGGCTGACCTTAAACTCAAGGCAATCCTCCTGCCTTAACCTTCCAGGTGGTTGGGTTACAGGCATACATCACTACCTTTGGCTTCCATAGCCACCCTTAACTTGGTTTGGGAAAGTTGACTTCTGGGAAAAGTGAGGTTCCCATACCAGAGTTTGGGGCACAGGCTGGCATAAGATCAGGTCTCCCTCCGCTTGCTTGCTGCTTTCTGGCCTTGTGCCCCAGTGTCCACTTTCTTCCTGAGTCACTTGCTTGTGTGTTGCTAAGTTACTTATGGAGCATACTCATTACACAGTCTTGGTACATGCTTAAAAATGGGGGCTGGAGAGAAGGCTTAGCGGTTAAGATGTTTGCCTGCAAAGCCCAAAGACCCAGGTCTGATTCCCCAAGACCCACATTAGCCAGATGCACAAGGTGGCGCATGCATCTGGAGTTCACTTGCAGTGGCTAGAGGCCCTAGCATGCCCATTCTCTCTCTCTCTCTCTCTCTTTTCCTCTCTCCCTCCTTCCCTCCCTCCCTCTTTCTCTGTCAAATAAATAAAAATAAAATATATTTTTTTAATGGGGGCTGTTGATACAACTTTATGGTTCACATAGTTTAAGAAACCAGTTGGCAGGGTCTGTGTTGGGTAGGGGACGTGTAGTACAAATCTTCAGTTTTCTTAGCTGAGAAGTGAGGATAATTACATACCTGGAACCTTCATAGATACTGTATGAAAGATCCTTGTGTTATGTTCTGAATGATTTTTGATGTGGGAACCTATTTTAGGATCTTAAGTTATACTTAACATTCTTGCAAAGATAATAGTTTCTCAAGATTTTTTTTCTGCTACAGCAAATTGAACCCAGGGCCTTTTTGAATTAGGCAAGTGTTCTATCACTGAGAAGTATCTTTCCATTGAAAGTCTTCAACTTGTAATTTTTAAAATATTTATTTGGAACCAGGCATGGCAGTGCACACCTTTAATCCCTGCACTCAGGAGACAGAGGTAGGAGGATCACCATGAGTTCGAGGCCACCCTGGGACTACATAGTGAATTCCAGGTCAGCCTAGGCTAGAGCAAGACCCTACCTTGAAAAACCAAAAATAATAAATAAATAAATATTTTTTAAAAATGAATTAAATTTCCGGTCAACAACCTGGCATTGACAAGAAAAATGCAGGGGCCGGAGAGATGGTTCAGCAATTAAAACACTTGCTTGCAAAGCCTGCCAGCTCAGTATCCATGCAAAGCCAGATGTACAAAGTGAAGCATGCACCTGGAGGTCATTTACAGCAGCAAGAGGCCCTGGTGCACATATTTATTCTCTCTTTGCAAATAAATAAATAAAAATATTTTTAAAAGAACAGAAGAATGTAATATTTCAAATAGCTTAAAACAAGTGTTAGTATGACAAAGAATATGACTATCCCCCAGGATATAGCTGATACCTTCAGGGAGAGGTCTGAAACATTAGGATCAGATCTATATGACATATGGCATTCAAAAATATCAGGACTAGGGCTGTAGAGATGGCTTAGCAGTTAAGGTGTTTGCCTGCAAAGTCTAAGAACCCAGGTTTGATTCTCCAGTATCCATGTAAAGCCAGATGCACAAGGTGGCACATGCATCTGGAGTTCATTTGCAGTGACTAGAGGCCCTGGTGCTCCCATATTCATTCTCTCTCTTTCTCTCTCTCTCTCTGAAATTTAAAAAAAAAATGAATATTAAAAAAAATAAAAAATATGGGCTAGAGAGATGGCTTAGTGGTTAAGCACTTGCCTATGAAGCCTAAAGACCCCGGTTCGAGGCTCGATTCCCCAGGACCCACGTTAGCCAGATGCACAAGGGGGCACACACATCTGGAGTTCGTATGCAGTGGCTGGAAGCCCTGGCGCACCCATTCTCTCCCTCCTTCTCTCTCTCTCTCTCTCTCTCTCCCAAATAAATAAAAATAACCAAAAAAAATTTTTTAATTAAAAATATATCAGGACTGGCTGCAGGCAGTATACTAATTACCTCCCAGATCACTGTACTCAATAAAATTATTCTTCCTCCACAAAAAAATTTTATCATTATTATATTATATTATATTATATTACTATTATATCAAAGAACACATCTCCATCTCTATCTCTGTCTTTGCAAGACTCAGGATGCAATTCCTACTGAGCAACATTACACAAGATCATTGGCCCAGACATGGCAGCACAGCTTCAATCCCAGGACTTGAGAAGCTAAGATAGAAGAATCACCATGAGTTCGAGGCCAGACTTGGTTACAGAGCAAATTCCAGGTCAGTCTGAATTAGAATGAGATCCTACTTAAAAAAAAAAAAAATCGGGCTGGAGAGAGATGGCTTAGTGGTTAAGGCGCATGCCTACAAAGCCAAACGACCCAGGTTCAATTCTCCAGATCCCATGTAAGCCAGACGCACATGGAGGAACATGCATCTGGAGTTCATCTGCAGTAGCTAGAGGCCCTGGCTTGCCCATTCTCTTTCTTTCCCTGTCTCTAATAAATAAATATAAATAAAATCTTTAAAAAATAGATAATCTCTCTCTATGACTGGATAAAAAAGTTCTACTTGTACCTGATGATGTCAGTTTAGGAAGTTCAATGAGAAAAGCCTGGTTCTGATCAGTCTAGATTTAATCCCAGAAAATTCAGAAACAAGCCAAATCATTTCAGCAGAAAATACTTGGGATTTCTCCACTACACTCTAGTAAGAATTAGGGTTAAAAGCAGATATCATGGGCTGGAGAGATGGCTTTGTGGTTAAGTGCTTGCCTGTGAAGCCTAAGGACCCCGGTTCAAGGCTTGATTCCCCAGGACCCACATTAGCCAGATGCACAAGGGGGCGCACACGTCTGGAGTTCGTTTGCAGTGGCTGGAAGCCCTGGTGCGCCCATTCTCTCTCTCTCTCTCTCTCTCTCTCTCTCTCTCTCTCTCCCTCCCTCCCTCCCTCCCTCTCTCTGTCATTCTCAAATAAATAAATAAAAATGAACAAAAAAAATTTTAAAAAAGCAGATATCATGAATGGCAAAGCCTCCTATTAAGTATAAGCCAGCAAAGTCCAGTAAGGGAAGTGTCAGTAGAAACTAGCAAATATTATTCTTACCTAATATTTCTGACCTGAAAGAGGTCATCTATTCCTGAAGCTCAAAGGGGCTTTCAGCTTCTCAAATTCATTTATTTCTGGACCTCAGTGCTGAGTAAGTCATTGGCTCAGATGACTAACATCAACTGTAGAAGTGACTGGTAAGACAGACAAGTCAGTCAACTTTCCCCCTCTGTTCACCAAATTCTCAGCCCTAGGAGTCGTTCAGTCACTTGAACTCCCAGCTTAAAATAAAAACAAAAACAACAGACTAACACCTCTATCAAATCAAATCCACTTGATTCCAGTCCTTTGATGCTCTCCCATTACATACAGATAGTTGATGATCACATTTATGTCCTAAACTTTCATTCTATGTAAGAAACACAGCCAGTGGGCTGGAGAGATGGCTTAGCGGTTAAGCACTTGCCTGTGAAGCCTAAGGACCCCAGTTCGAGGCTCAATTCCCCAGGACCCACGTTAGCCAGATGCACAAGGGGACGCACGCATCTGGAGTTCGTTTGCAGTGGCTGGAGGCCCTGGCGTGCCCATTCTCTCTCTCTCTCTCTGCCTCTTTCTCTCTCTCTCTGTCACTCTCAAATAAATAAAAATGAACACAAAAAAATTTTAAAATAAAAAAAAAAAAGAAACACAGCCAGGCATGGTGGCACATGCCTTAATCCCAGCTCTTGGGAGGCAGAGGTAGGAAGATCAATGTGGGTTCAAGGCCACCCCAAGACAACAGAGTGAATTCCAGGTCAGCCTGGACTACAGCGAGACCCTACGTCAAACCACCCCCCCAAAAAAAAAGAAACACAATACTGTGTAGATCCTTTAAAGTGATCACAATTTCATTAATAAGAACAATAACATTAGCTAATAGTTCTTAAGTATTTACTATGTGCTACACACTATGTTAAGTCCTTTCCTTAAAATATCTCATTTAAGGGCTTGAGAGATGGATCAGTGCTTTAGGCACTTGCCTTAAAGCCTAATGATCTGGGTTCAATTCCCCAGTGCCCACGTAGGGCCAGATGCACCAAGTGGCACATGCATCTGGAGTTCATCTGCAGCAGCTGGAAGCCCTGGAGCACTCATTCATTCTCTTTCTTTTCTCTCTTCTTGCAAATAAATATTTTTTAATTAATTTATTTTTTATTAACAACTTCCATGATTGTAAACAATATCCCATGGTAATGCCCTCCCTCCCCCAACAAATAAATACTTTTAAGAAATAAAGATAAAATAAAGAATAATATATATATATAATTTAATCTCAAAAAACTGAATAAGCTAATTACTCTTAATTGACAGACACATAAAAGAAAACATGGAAACTAGTATAGGTCACACATTACTAAGTGATAGAAATGAAAGTCAACCTTAAATTGAATGGGCTCCAGAGCTGATCTTTTAATTTCTACTGTATACCAGGAACATATCCTTGGGAAGAAAATCCAAATACAGCAACAGCTTTAGGCATAACAGGCTCACTGCCATGTAATTATAATTGGTAACATGATGCCCTTTACATATTCAATAGTTAACTAAATGGAGGCAAGCCAGATAATGCAACATTATGTAAGTATTAAAATTATTTTGGAGGGCTGGAGAGATGGCTTAGTGGCTAAGACACTTGCCTACAGAGCCAAAGGATCCAGGTTCTATTCCCCAGGACCCACCTAAGCTAGATGCACAAGGTGGCACATGCCTCTGGAGTTCGTTTGCAGTGGTTGGATGCCCTGGTGCACCCTCTCTTCTCTCTCTCCCTGCCTCTTTGTCTCTCTCAAATAAATAAATCAAAATAAAATACAAAAAAATTATTTTGGGAATGCAGATAGCTCAGCAATTAAGCACTTCCTGTGTAAGCAGGAGGGCCCAAGGAGGCCTGAGAAAATGCTCAAATTCCATCCCCAGTATCCACATAAACAGCTGAGTATAGTCATGTGTGTTTGTAACTCCAGTCCCATGGAAAGTAGAGACCCAAGAATCACAGGAGCTTGTGAACAAACAGCTCCAGGATCAGTAATAGACTCCAGCTCAAATGGGCAGAAGATGGATCAAGTAGAATAGCCAATGACATTCCACGTCTGTTACCACAGATGAGCACACCCAATCACAGGTGAGTGCACGGAGTAACCCATGGGCACATACATGTGCATACACCACACACACACCAAAATAAAAATTAAGAAAAAAAATTACAGATAACTTAGATAGAATGGGGAAAATTTATACTATAAATAGAAAATGCCGAATGCAAGATTTTATAATCAGATCTCAACTACAAAAAAATAAATAAATAAAACACACGTGCAAGGCCGGGCGGCATGTGCCTTTTGTCCTAGTACTCTAGGAGCTGAATTAGAGGGATCACTATGAGTTTGAGGTCAGCCTGGGGCTACACAATGAGTCCCAAGTCAGCCTGGGATAGAGTGAGATCCTACCTCAAAAAAAAAAAAAAAAAAAAAAAAAGGAAGGAAGGGAAGGGGAAGGAAAGGGAGGGGAGGAGAGAGGAGGGAAGGGAAAAGGAAGGGAAGGAAAGGTCTGGAGAGATGGCTCAGCAGTTAAAGGCACCTGCTTACAAAGCCTGATGGCTCAGGTTTGACTCCCCAATACTCATGTAAAAGCCAGGTGCACAGAGTGGCATATGCATCTGGACTTTGTCTGCAGTAGCAAGAATCCCTGGAGCACCTATTTTCTCTCTTCTCTCTCTCTGCTTACAAATAAATAATAAATAAAAATATTTATATGTCCGTATACACACAGTATATGTTTGTGTGCACATGCATGTGTGCATGTGTATGCAATAGAAAAATCTAGGGAGCTGAGAAGATGGCTCAAGGATTAAAGGCACTTGTATGCAAAGCCTGCCAGCCCAGGTTCAATTTCCCAGCCACCTATGTAAGTCAGAAGCATAAAGTGACACATGTATCTGAAGTTCATCTGTAGCAGCAAGAAGCCCTGGCATGCCCATTCACTTTTTATCTCCCTCTCTCTTGCAAATTATATATGTGTGTGTGTGTGTGTGTATTTGCCCCAAGATCCAACTAAGAGCTTTTTAACTACAGCAACTTTAATATACACTATTAGAGCTGGAACTACTGCAACTGCTGGCACTAGACTTGCCCTCCAATGGATCCTCATTTTAAAGGATTTCAAGTAGACTCATTGCAATTACAAGGCCTCGAAAGAGTCCTGTATTATTACTTTTTATCACTACCTCCCCAGGTTGGGAGCCGGCAATATGCACACCTGCTGCCTTCCTTGGATGTGGAAGCTCTTTCTCAGGTTCCCTCTCCAGAATAAACCCTGATTCCCCTATCACCCGTGGTCACTATGGTAGGCACGGTGTCTACCACAGAAAATTGACAGGGCAGACATTCGAATGCATCAGCCAAGGTTATCTAGAGTCACCAAAGCCACTGGCACCTGACCCCCTCCATTTTTTTTGAAAAAGATCTAAATTTACTAAGAAAGACAAGTTAAATACCAAACATGTAGCATAGTCCTATTTATGTAAATAGTGCCTAATTTTAAGCATTCAATAAATACATCATTGTTATTACAATAAACATATACTACGTGACAAGCAGAAAATTCAACAACTTATTAAATTACAAGCTTAGAAAAAAAATGCTGAGCATGGTGGCACACGCCTTTAATCCCAGCACTTGGGAGGCACAGGTATGAGAATCACTGTGAGTTCGAGGCCATCTTGAGACTACATAGTGAATTCCAAGTCAGCCTGGGCTAGAGTGAAACCCTACCTCAAAAAACCAAAAAAAATAGCCGGGCGTGGTGGCGCACGCCTTTAATCCCAGCACTCGGGAGGCAGAGGTAGGTGGATCGCCACGAGTTCAAGGCCACCCTGAGACTCCATAGTGAATTCCAGGTCAGCCTGGGCTAGAGTGAGACCCTACCTCAAAAAACCAAAAAAAGAAAAAAGAAAAAAATTACAAGCTTAAAAGCTTCTTCATTTAATAACTAAGGCATAAATATTACTTTAGGAAAATTAAATAACATTTATTCTTTCTGGAAGTTATACAGTTTAAAATTGGCACTGAGAATATTCCAATGCTTCCAGTTACCTAAGGATTACATTCCATTCAGTATGTTGGGTCACAGAGAGCTAGCTATGCTGACAATATTTAGAGGTTAAATATATAGACAAAAAATACAGACAATAAGCAAGATCGGGCTGGTATTTTATGTAATGTGATTAATACCTTACAAGAATAGGAGCAGAGATAAGGGACATAAGATTATAACTAGATGGGAATATGACCAATTTGCAATATGCTCATACATTAAAGTTACCAGTAAAAACCATGTATCTCAGCCGGACGAGGTGGAACATGCCTTTCATCCCAGCACTCAGGAGGCAGAGGTAGGAGGATCGCCGGGAGTTCAAGGCCACCCTGAGACTACATAGTGAATTCCAGGTCAGTCTGAGCTAGAGTGAGACCCTACCTTGAAAAACCAAAAAAACAACAAAAAAAAGTATCTCTTTGCCAGCTATACATCTGACAGAGGATTGATATCCAGAATATACAAAGAACTCATAAAACTAAATAATAAAAAATCAAACCCAATTAAAAAATGGGCTAAGGAACTAAATAGAGTTCTCAAAAGAAGAAATACAGATGGCATATAAACATCTAAAAAAAGGTTCAACATCCTTAACCATCAGGGAAATGCAAATTTAAACTACTTTGAGATTCCATCTCACTCCTGTTGGAATGGCTATTATCAAAAAAATCAAATGACAATAAATGCTGGCAAGGATGCAGAAAAAGACACTGTTGGTGGGAATGTAATCTGGTATAGCCATTGTAGAAGTTCCTGAGACAGCTAAAAATAGATTCACCACATGACCCAGCTACACCACTACTAGGCATATATCCTAAGGAATTGTCGCACTACCTTAGAGATACTTGCACATCCATGTTTATTGCTGCTCTATTTACAGTAGCTAGGAAATGGAACCAACCTAGATGTCCCTCAACTGATGAGTGGATAATGAAGATGTGGCACATTTATACAATGGAGTTCTACTCAGCAGTAAAGAAAAATGGAATTATGAAATTTGCAGAGAAATGGATGGACCTATAAAGGATTATACTCAATAAGAGTCCCAGGTCCAGAAAGCCAAGCGCCACATGTTCTCTCTCATTTGTGGATCCTAGCTACAAACTCAGTAGCAGAGGCCAGAAATCTAAAAAGGGACTATAAGGGAGTAGGGAGAATGGAGGACTTAAGGAGATGGCACTGTATATACGTAAGCAGAAGAACAGCTTAATGGGGGTGGAAAGACCTAAGTGAGGTCAAGAGAAGAGACTGAATAAATAGTCAATAAAAAAAAGTAGGGTGGGGGAGGGCTAATCAAAACCCATGAGGGTATGAATAAGTCATATGGAAACCTACTTTTTTGGACAATGGTGCATCCAGAAGCCATAGACTGTTACTAGAAAAATTTCAGCTTCAGGGATGGGATACCTTCCAGTGAATTCTTGGACAGGGAGGTCCTGATGCCCCCAAAACATTACAGGCCATTGCAGAGGCTCTTGGCTTCCCACCAGGAACAGATGCTCAGACCCTCCTGCAGAAGACTTCACATGCTTTGGCTGCAAAGCCACTGAGAAATCTTGCTGGAGCTAAGATGAAAACCTCCTCTCTGTAGACTAGCTGACAGAAAGCTGGAAAAATCTATGCTGCATGCAGCTCCATGGGAGAGAGAAGCCATCAGTGGAGATAAGCAACAGTGGACACTGCAAGCATTAAATTTGGCCAGCCAGGCCAAATGAGCCAACAGGTGCAATAGTGACATGTCTGTTATGGGGAAACCAACTGTTCTCTAATTGGACTGGAGGCCCTCTCCATGGGAGGGAATACATGCCTGATACTGAAAACCTATGATGGGGGAAGTCACCAGCCTTAAGGGTGTAACATCTGCTGGTGTCTGGCTAAATGCATATATTATGCTCACCAAACTACCTGATAAGCACTTCTCTTAATGTTCATGCCCATATATTAATGCTACTCTCACCTCTGGTTAGAGAAGTGTCTCTTTTCAGGTGGCAGTTGCAGTGACCTACCTCTGGGATGACTCAGAAGGCCCCACAGTGCTGAGAAGTGACAGAGGAGTGCACAGCTCTGAAAACATCTCTACCACACCTTCCAAGGCTCAGGGTTCATTGCAGAAGTGGCGGGAAGAATCTAAGAGCCAAAGGAAGGGTAGGACTCCTTCCAATGCACTCTTCCAGACACAAAATGGCCTGGGTATCCATGACCTTGCAGCGCCTGGCACTATCCACACAAGACCCTCATAATAGGAGGGAAAGATGATGACATCAAAATAAAAGAGAGACTAATTGAGAAGGGGAGGGGATATGAGGGAGAGTGGAGTTGCAAAGGGGAACATGGAGGGAGGGAAGGAACTACCATGGTTTATTGTCTATAGTTATGAAAGTTGTCAATTAAAAAAAGTAAAAAAAAAAATAGAGACTGATTTGAGAGGGGGAGGGATATGATGGAGAGTGGAGTTGTGAAGAGGAAAGTAAGGGGGACGGAATTATCATGGTTTATTGTCTATAATTATGGAAGTTCCAATAAAAAATTTTTAAGGAAAGAAAATAAATGGAATATTAAATTTAAACAAACAAAAAGACCATGTATCTCACACAACATAAAAACGATGGCTTTCAGTGTGCTCTGAGAGATAAACCGGTAGCTCCAGCATAACTCAGCAGAGACATACTGAATATGAAAATATGGAAATTTTTACAGCTGGGCGTGGTGGCTCATACCTTTAATCCCAGCATATGTGAGGCAGAGGTAGGAGGATCTCGGTGAGTTTGAGGCCACCCTGAGATTACATAGTGAATTCCAGGTCAGCTTGGGCTAGAGCAAGACCCTACCCTGAAAAACCAAAAGATAATAATAATAAGAAGAAGAAGAAGAATTTTTTTAACTGTCTCATAGCAGTTTCTACTAAAATAAACCACAAGACACTTATTTTGGGGGTAAAAAAAGGGCAACTCTAGCACTTCATTTCACAAGTTCCCCAGGAGTCTCAATATTTGAATAAATGAACTGAAATGTTTGCTCCACTGCACTGCACTGGCTTCTGGCCTATCTACAGCAAAGAGTAAGTTAAAGCATTAGAGGTGGGAAGATTTTTTTCCTTTCTCTTTCTCTTTCTCCTGAGGTACATGTTACAAGGTAATATAGCTACTAAAAGTAATAAAGATGTTGAAAGTACTAGAATTACTAACTAAAGAGGAAACAATTAAAAAACTTTACAAAATCACCATGCAAAGCAAGTTGGAGTTTGGCTGACCTGGTGAGTTTTTACCTGTTCGTTGCTCCATCGGACCATTACAGTACATGGCATGTTGCTCAATCTTTGTGAGTGGGAAGCCTTGGTTACACAGTGGGCAGGACACTTGGGTACTAGATGAGAAGGCAGAAGGATTTTCTTTCTTATCATCTTCCCTGTTATTAATCTGAGGAACAAGGCAAATAGCAATTGTAATTGCTTTAACTTACAGAATGTTTTTTCTCCCAAATTACTGCAAGAAAGAATGTCCCACATTTCATTTACCTTCAAAGAAATAATACCAATCAGTTTATACCAGATTCAGAAGCAAGGATTAGAAGATGCTACTAATGTAAGTAAAATTTACTCAGAGTCTGTTAACTGTATTCTAAGCACCACATATGTATTATTTAATCCTCTCAGATTTACAGAGGTATTGCCATACCCTTTTTACATGTGAAAAAGTATTATCCAGCACAGTAAAGCATCTTGCACAAAGCCATAAACAAGCAGGTGGAAGAGTTAAGATTCAAACCTAGGAATAACTGCTCCAAACCTCAAGAGTGCTGACCACAATGCTGAAACAGTCTTCAATGCACACAAGTACTGTCTGTGCTATACTTCATGTCTTATATAGCAATAACATCCTAAAGGTAACTTTTTCAATCTCTCTCTCATGCACGCGCGTGCGCGCGCGCGCACACACACACACACACACACACAAACCTGTGATCCATGTGACTTGAAAACATAAGAAGAAAAAAAAATGCATAAGAAGTTTGACAACTAAAGAATTCTAAGCCAAAAATAGAACAATTAAGACTTAAGAACGTAGGTCTAGAGCTGGGCATGATGGTGCGCGCCTTTAATCTCAGCACTCAGGAAGTGGAGATAGGAGGATCACCATGAATTCAAGGCCAGCCTGAGGCTACAGAGAGAATTTCAGGTCAGTCTGGGCTAGAGTAAGACTCTACCTTGAAAAACAACAAAAGGGAGCTGGAGGGATGGCTTAGCAGTTAGCCTGCAAAGTCAAAGGACCCAGGTTCAATTCCCCAGGACCCATGTAAGCCAGATGCACAAGGTTGCACATACATCTGGAGTTCATTTGCAGTGGCTGAAGGCCCTGGCATGTCCATTTCTCTCTATCTGTCTCTTTCTCTCTCTCTCTCAAATAAATAAAATAAAAAAATTTTTAAACGTTAATAAGAAAAACAACAAAAGGAACCTAAGTCTATGCTTAAACCAAAGAGTTATATGTCTTCTATTTTATTTGTGACTTTTTGGATTGAAAGGGAAACGACGTAAGGCACTTGCCTGAAAAGCCTAATGACCCAGGTTTGATTCCCCAGTATCCGTATAAAGCCAGATGCACAACGTGATGCACGCAATTCAGAGGCAGGAGGCCCTGGTGCACCCATTTCTCTCTACCTCTCTCTGTCTCTCTCAAATAAATAATAAACAAAAATATTTTTTTTTAAAAGAAAGAAACTATGGAGTTGGATTTAGCTCACTAGGAGTGTTTGCCTAGCTAAGTACAAGGACCTGGGTTCAGTGCCTAGCACCAGAAAGAAAAATGGATAGATGATAGACAGATGGATAGATGGATGATAAAGGAAGGAGGGAGAGAGAAACTAAGACTCAAACATTTAAAGATCCAAAGAAGTCATTAGTTAAAAGCAACCAACTCTGCCAAAGCCACTCTTAACCCTTCTCTTTTGCTCTTCTCAGTATCTTACAGTCACCAAGTTCTCCCAGAGTTGCCAGTGTCTCTAAGAGGGAGGTTCATGTAAAGGTTGATCAAAGCCAAAAAAATCTGCAGTGATTAATTCAACGGTATGTGTGCACATCGTAGTAATACTGCCTAACACTTGCTTCAAAGGACAGCATGCCCTATCCAGTATGAAAAAGGCCTGTGCAGCTACTGCTTTCATCCAAGAGCAAACAGCACCTGTGTCATCATCACACCTTACAGCAGGGGAAAATAAATCTTCTAGTACAAGAATGAAACTGTACCAAAATGATGATGAATAAAAAATTTAATTTCTGTATAAATGAGGGTTTTGTTATTATTGCTTCTAGTCGGTTTATTTCTAAAATCTATTTTTTATGAGTGTGATCCAGCAGAGAGAAAAACAGCCATCTAAATACCAAGTCAGTTTCTACAACTGCCAGGAAATAATCTATTTTCAAGACATTGCTTTTGTGCTAAAAACACATACTCAAAAGAGGAGTAAAAGAAAAAGGCAATAGAGAAGTAATGAGAGTTTAGTTCTTTTACTTTGCCAGGCTACACTAAGCATTTCCTATACCCATCCCTCACAACTCAACCAGAGGCATCACTAGCTTCAGTATTACAGAAGTGTTAATTGAAGCTTTGAAAGGCAAATTAACTTGCTGACTAGAAAGTTCATAAGTGAACAATGCATACTCACACCTAGACCTATTTCACATCAAAGCCCTCATTATTTTCTTTTTACTGTGTTGTGGCAGAAGCAAAAAGCCATCCTCTTCCACTTTGTTTCTAGAAGGTAATATTGAGGGTTTTATTACAAAACTATAATGGTTTTGTTCTTCTGTAGGAGGTAGGCAGGGTCAAGGTGGGTCTATCTGGAATTCTAGGCACTGCTTTTCCAAGCTTCTTACAGATTCCTCTGTTCATAAATCTTACAAGAAAATACTGTATTATGCATGCAAAGCTAGTTAAGCAAACAGGGGAAGTCAATAAACCCTAAAATTTGCAGTCTTGAGCTGCTGAAAGTTAGTGGTTACTGAGCACCACTTGACACTCCAAGTTCACTAAATGCAGAGACATCATACAACATGTCAGTGGTACTCATGATGGCCCTATACTTCTTTGTATTGATGACTAGTTCTATATAGTACAGAGACTACACTTGTAACTGTACAGAATTTAAGAGGAAATAGTCTACTATTGTCTTATTGTAAGATCACTTCTTACCATATTCATAAGCAATCCAGGTTTCTGAAACTTTCTGTATGAAAAATAAGACTTTTCCCCAATACCATTGAAAAAGCCTACTTAGATATTAACTACTATACAGAAACCTCAAGGAGGAAAAACATAAACCAGCTGTGTGTGTGCACGTGCATGCATGTGGAAGCCAGAGGTCTTCCTCAGTTAGTTCCTCCTTGTTCTTTAAGACAGGTTCTCTTGCTGAACCCAAGAGCTTACCAATTCGGCTAAATAGATAGCTGTTTGGCCCCAGGGATTCTCTTGTCACCCAGCATTTTATGTGGGTGCTAGGCACCTAAGGTCAAGTGATCATTTATTTACCAAGCCATCTCCCCAGACCAATCAAGCAGTTTTTATCAAGAACATGCAGCTGATCATGGATTTGGTCTCTCAGAGCTGCTTTAAACTCTTAAAATATCACATAGTGATTTCTCCAAAAGTGGTACTCAGACACTGAATTTTAATCCCTTTTACCCAATAACACTGAAAAGCTGAAAAGGTCTATTTAAATATTAACCACTATGGAGGAAACTCAAGGGGGAAAACATAAACCTTTAAAAGGCTGGTCCTGGGCTGGGGAAATGGCTTAGCAGTTAAGGTGTTTGCCTGTGAAGCCTAAGGACCATGGTTCAATTACCGAGGACCCACATAAGCCAGATGCACAAGGGGACGCATGCATCTGGAATTCATTTGTAGTGGCTAGAGGCCCTGGCGTGCCCATTCTCTCTTTCTCAAGCTCTCTCTCTCAAATAAATAAATAACATACTTAAAAAATTAATAAAGGGCTGGTCCTGGGGTTGGAGGGATGGCTTAGCAGTTAAGCCACTTGCCTGCAATATCAAAGGGCAAAGGTTCAATTCTCCAGGCTTGAGTAAGCCAGATAAACACAAGGTGGCACATGCATCTGTAGTTCATTTGCAGCAGTTGGAGGCCCTGGTGTACCCATTCTCTCTCTCTTTCTCTCCCTCTCTCTCTCTCTTTCTCTAACAAATAAATAAATAAAGATTAAAAAAAAAAAAAGGCTGGTCCCTATCTTTGACTATCTCTAATAATAAAAATACTCAAGAAATGAGAATTACTGTCACTTTTATAAATAGTGTTTTTGGAGTAATTATCTTAGAATCGGACAGTAAACACAATTACAAGCAAAATCTTTATTTCCATGAAAGAATTTGTTCATTTCCAGCAGTATTTTTTTTTTTTTTTTTGAGGTAGGGTCTCATTCTATCCCAGGCTGACCTGGAATTCACAATACAGTCTCAGGCTGGCCTTGAACTCACTGTGATCCTCCTACCTCTGCCCCCTGAGCATTGAGCATTCATCACTCACTACTTCCTGACTATAGACAGAATGTGACCAGCTGCTTAGTGCTCTGCCACCATGCCTTTGCTACAATAATGGGGTGTACCTCAAAATGTGAACCAAAACAAGTCCTTCCTTCCTTAAGTTCTGTCTGTCACAAGTAATAAGAAAAGTAATTAATACAAGGCTGAAAAAGTATGTGTATGTTACATAATGATTTCTTTTTCAAAGATTCTTCATGTCTCTTCATTATCAGTATGCAATAGAAAACACCCTATTACTTCAGAAACAATTCTGTGTTCAAATTCTAGTTCTTTAATAGCAATATTAATTAGTAAAAATTAATAAAATATCCTGTTTCCTCATCTCTAAGAGAAATAATAATAAAAGTACCCAAGACGGCTGGAGAGATGGCTTAGGGGTTAAGCGCTTGCCTGTGAAGCCTAACGACCCCAGTTTGAGGCTTGATTCCCCAGGACCCACGTTAGCCAGATGCACAAGGGGGCACATGGCGTCTGGAGTTCGTTTTCAGTGGTTGGAGGCCCTGGAGCGCCCATTCTCTCTATCTGCCTCTTTCTCTCTCTGTCTGTTGCTCTCAAATAAATAAATAAATAAAAATAAGCAAAAAAAAAAATTTTTAAGTACCCAAGAAATAATTACTACTATTTATACTACTATCCTTTTATAAACAATATTGAACTGATAATTTTAACTATAAAAATTTCTCCCTGACAGCTGGGCATAGTGGTGTACACCTTTAATCCCAATACTCGAAAGGCAGAGGTAGAAAGGTTACCATGAGTTTAAGACTAGCCTGGGACTACATAGTGAATTACAGGCCAGCATGAGCTAGAGTGAGGCCCTGCCTCGAAAAAATAAAAAACAAAAAAACTTATCCCTGAGGTAATTGCCCCCAAAGCTTAAACCTACTATGCCATCAAAATCTTTTCAGCCAAGGTCAACATTTTATCATACAGAAGACAGCTACATAAAGAAATAACTAAGACAAATTATGGAGACTATTCACCTCATCTCTCATTATTACTTGTACTTCATCTGAGGAATCTCTGCCATGTGGAGAGTCTTCTCTTTCAAGGTCAAGAGTTTCAGGGGAACTTAGCTGTGTCTCTGTAATTAAAGAAGTTGAGTATCATTATTTTCATTTTTGGGGTGTACGTGTAAGTGCAGGCACATGCATGCCATGGTGCACATGTGGACACCAGAGGACAAGTCAGAAGTTGGTCTTTGTCTTATACCTTGTTTAAGGCAGGGTCTGTCATTTATTCACTGCTGCTTTTGCAAGGCTGGCTAGCCCAAGCTTCAAGGAGATTCACCAGTTTCCATCTCTCTACTTACCATAGGCACTGGGATTGCAGATGCTAGAACTATACCATCCAGCTTTTACATGGGTTCTGAGGATCTGAACTCAGGTACTGACACTTGCATGGGAAACACTTTCACCCACTGAACAATCTCTCCCAGCCTCATTATTTTGGATTTTTATAGTTTTAGTAAAAATGTGAGGCTAGAGCAATAGCTCACTGGTTAAGGTGCTTGCCTGCAAAGCCTAACAACCTGGGTTCAATTCCCTAGTACTCACATAAAGCCAGATGCACAAAATGGAGTTTGTTCACAGTGGCTAGAGACCCTGGCATGGTCATATTCTCTCATGCTCTTTCTCTCTCTCGCTCTCTGCTTGCAAATACATAAATAAAATATATTTTTTAAAGTGTGCCTATGCAAGCCAGGAGTGGTGGTGCACGCCTTTAATCCCAGCACTTGGGAGGCAGAGGTAGGAGGATCACCATGAGTTCGAGGCCACCCTGAGACTGCATAGTGAATTCCAGGTCAGCCTGGGCTAGAGTGAGACCCTACCTCAAAAAAAAAAAAAAAAAAGGCACAAAAGTGGGCCTATCCCCCCTAAAGTTTAGGGTATAATGTGCTACAGTAATGATACAGATCTAGTTTGTTTCTTCTTAAAACTTTACTGAGGCATAATCTGCCTACAACACAATTTATCAATTTTCAGCTTATACTTTGAAGGGTTTTGCCACATACATACCATTTTAACCATAGAACTACCACCATTATAAAGAAAAAAAAAAAAAAACATTTTCAGCATCCCATAAAGTTCTCCTGTACCCTGTGTGGTTTATCATAGAAATCTACTCCTACAGTTTTGCCTTTTCTAGAATATCACACGAACAGAAACAACTAGGTTTGGTGGCACATACCTATAATACCCCAGAGGCTATGTCAAGAAGATTCAGGGTCAAGCCTGAGGCAAGATGGTGAGATCTTGTCGTAAAAAAAGAATGTGGAGATGAAAGATGGCTTAGTGGATAAGTACTTGTCACTCAAGCCTGAGTGTCCAAGTTTAATCCGCAGCAAAAATGAGAGAATCACTGCTCAAAGGAGGTGGAAGTATGGAACAATAACTGAAAGTTGGCCTCTGGCTTCCATAAGAATGCTGTGGTATGTGTGCCTGTACTCACACACAAAGCATGCACATCACACACACACACACACACACACACACACACACAATATAAAATTTTAAAATAAGCTGGGTATGGTGGCGCACGCCTTTAATCCCAGCACTTGGGAGGCAGAGGTAAGGAGGATCACCGTGAGTTCAAGGCCACCCTGAGACTACGTAGTAAATTCCAGGTCAGCCTGGGCTAGAGTAAAACCCTACCTCAAAAAAAAAAAAAAATTAAAATAAGTACATGAAAAGATATCAAACTTCCTGGAAGAGAATATCTAAGGGAAGAGGAACAATTAATTTTTTTAAAGTCATAGTGAACTATCTTTTGTGTCATTTTTTTCTTAGTATAATGTGCCTGAGATCAGTGCTTCATTCCTTTTTACTAATTATTACTCCACTGTCATGAATATACCACAATTTATTCATATGTCAGTTGATACATTTGGTTACTTCACTATAATTTCAAAATGTATTAATTGTTTGGCTAGGAATATGGTTCAGTGGTTAAAGGCACTTGCTTGCAAAGTCTGCCAGCCTGGGTTTGTTTCCCCAGTACCCATGTAAAACCAGATGCAAAGTGGTACATGTGTCTGCAGCTAGTTTGCAGCCGCAAGAGACTCTGGTATGTCCATGATCGTCCCATTCTTTCAAAAATTAAAATATATATTAATTTTGACAGAAAACAAAAGAACAAATATTCATATTATAGTTAAAAGATTAGGAAACATGTAAACTGCACTCTAAGGCTGGAGAGATGGCTTAGTGGTTAAGGTGCTTGCCTGTGAAGCCAAAGGACGCAGGTTTGATTCCCCAGGACCCACACAAGCCAGAT
Source organism: Dipus sagitta (assembly GCA_036346955.1). Taxonomy (NCBI): domain Eukaryota; kingdom Metazoa; phylum Chordata; class Mammalia; order Rodentia; family Dipodidae; genus Dipus; species Dipus sagitta. The sequence continues at coordinate 40,100,890 of CM070777.1, read as the reverse complement.
GCACAAGGGGCACAAGCATTTGGAGTTCATTTGCAGTGGTTACAGGCCCTGATATGCCCACTCTCTCTCTCTGTCTCTCTCTGCTTGCAAATAAAGAAATAAAAATAAAATAAATTATTTTAAACTGTATTCTATACAAAGATATGCCTTTCTTTAATATATTCTTTAGACAGTATCTATTAATTCAACAAACATTTATTAAATAAGTCATGCCAGGCATTGTGCTACCTACTACTGCTACAGAGATGTAAGATGGGACTTTTCCTTGTAGTCTAGATCAAGAGCCAGAAATTATATGTACCTCATGGGCCCTACCTGGCCAGCTGCCTAGTTTTGCAAATAAGGCTTTATTGGAACACAGCCATTCTTATTCAGCTATGCATTGTTTATGGCTGTTTTTGCCCTAAAATAGCAGAAATGAGTAGTTTTAGCAAACTGCATGGCCCAAAGAACCTAAAATATTTACTAGTCTCTTTTTGTAATTAATTTACTTATTTGAGAGAGAGGAAGAGAGAGAGACCGTGTGCTTCTGAGCCTCCTGCTATTACAAATGAACTATAGATGCATGTGCTACTCTGTGCAGCTGGCTTTACATGGGTACTGGGGAATCAAATCTGGGTGAGCAGGCTTTGCAAGCAAGTGCCTTTAATTACTGAGCAATCTCCTCAGCCCATTTACTAGTCTTTTACTTTTTTAGATGTTTTATTTTTTATTTTATTTGGTTTTTTGAGGTACTGTCTCACTCTAGCTCAGGCTGACCTGGAATTCACTATGTAGTCTCAGGGTAACCTTGAACTCACAGCAATCCTCCTACCTCTGCCTCCCAAGTGCTGGGATTAAAGGCATGTGCCACCATGCCTGGCAATACTTTACTTTTATTTATTTAATTGAGAAAGAAAGAGATAGAGTTAGAGAGTGATCTTCTTTTAAAAACTAAATGTTTGGGGGCAGTTTGGTAAGGCATGGGGGAAAATAAATGAAAATAATTTTTAAAAATATGTTTATTTATTTATTTGCAAGCAGAGAGATACACAGAGAGAATGGGCATGCCAAGGCCTCTAGCCGCTGAAAACAAATCCCAGATGTATGTACCATTTTGTGCATCTGGCTTTACATGGGTACTGGGAAACTGAACCCAGGTCATTAGGCTTTGCAAGCAAGTACCTTAATTGATGGGCCATCTCTCCAGCCCAAAAAGAATTTTTTTAAGTTTGTTAACCTCTGTTCTAGACACCTATCACTCAATGTGACAAAAGAACAGTGATTGTACTTCAAATGACAATAAATCTGGAAAAGAAATATTTTAAACTCAACGTTCATGACTGTTATAGTTAAATTCTGTTGTCATCTTGCTCAGATTAGGAATCAAGTGAGAGATGAGCCTCTTGTGAGGGTGTGTCCAGGAAGGATTAATTGAGCAAGGAAGTCCTCCTGCCTCCAGAGTGAGAGACCCTGACAGTGGGGACTGTATAGAAGGAGAACACAGAACTTTTTCCTTTGGTCCAGCTGCCTGTGTTACTCACTGGCACAAGCTTTATGCCTGGCTCCACTTACTATGCACTTGTACATAGGTTACTGTTTAGCTGTCCTTTGAGGACATTGGAACCCAGCATGCATCAGCCCTGTGGACTGAGCAGCTACCAGGTCCTTAGACTCTCCAGCCTGTATCCAGCTTCATGGACTGAGCAGCTACTTTCTAGCTTGTAGACAGCTACTGTTGGACTGCCCATCTGTGTCTTGTAAACTAATCCAATAACTCCCACTTCAAATACATATTCATTCTATCAGTTCTCTTCCTCTAAAGAACCTTGACTGACAGTGCCCCTTGTCAACTTCCATGATGAAATTGTAACCCAAAACGTGACAGTGTTAGGAAGTAAAGCCTTTGGGAGGTAATTAGGTCATAAGGATGGATCAGCTTACTCACTATCTTCCTCCCAAGTGAGGACAAAGTGAGAGGGTGCATCTATGAACCTGAAAATGGGCTCTTATAAAATAATGAATCTGAGCCGGGCTTGGTAGCGCACGCCTTTAATCACAGCACTCGAGAGGCAGAGGTAGGAGGATCCACGAGAGTTCGAGGCCACCCTGAGACTACATAGTTAATTCCAGGTCAGCCTGGACCAGAGTGAGACCCTACCTCGACGAAAAAAAAAAACGAACCTGTCATTGTCTTGATCTTGGACTCCTCAGCCTCCACAACTGGAAGAGATAATCTCTATTATTTATAAGCCACAGTCTATGACATTTTCTTAGCTATAGCTCAAACTAAGGCAACAAACATCTCAAAAGGTAAATCCTATGAGTTCTCTGTTCCACCACACCTCTAACTGGCACTGTCATGTTTTACAACTACGATGAATGGCCAATGCTGGACAAATAAACAATCTGTAAGATTCTTAAATATCTTCTAGATCATTAATGGATTAAATACATTCACAGTATTAACTACATTTTAACACAGCCTTATTTATTTATATGTTACCATAATTTTTAAATGTTATTTTTGAATATGGGTTTTCTTTTTCATTTATTTATTTATTTGAGAGAGAGGGAAAGAGGGATGGGAGAGAGAGGGAGAGAATGGGCACACCAGGGCCACCAGCCACTGCAAACGAACTCCAAACAGCATGTGCCACCTTGTACATCTGGCTTACATGGGTACTGGAGAACTGAACCAGTGTCCTTTGGCTTTGCAGGAAAATGACTTAACCACTAAGCCACCATCTCACCAGCCCATAATTTTTTAAACTGGAAATATACACATACACATTGTCCACTTGATGGAAAAAGGTTTACAACATACAAACTGCAAAACTTGCCTTGTTAAATTTCCCTGAGAGAGCTGATCACCATAGACATTCAGTTTGTGCAAAACTAAAAACTGCTCACTAAAGGTTACTACAATAATAAAAAGTATTCAATTAAGCCTCCTGTGATAGATGAAATATCCAAATATAAAATCAACTTGAGAGCATCAGTTGCTCAGAAATGAACAATTCTGGTAGTATGCTATGACAGTTTTGATTGCCAGCTTGACTGGATTAAGAAACCTAGGCAATCATAAATGTACACTTGGGTATGTCTGTGTGGCTTTCCAGACATGATTACACTGAGAGCTCTGATCCAATGAATAGATTAATCTCTTCATAGATTCGTAAAATGTTAGTGAGAGGTAGTAAAAGGTGGGGCCTAGCTGGAAGACATGGATCACTGAGGATCCTTGGAGTTAGAGCTTACCCAAGCCTCTTTCTCTGTTATTTAGCCCCCCCCTTTTTTTTTCTGTTTCCTACAAACCATGAAATAAGCACTCTATCATACAATCTCACCTTCATGTTCTGCCCAAGTGCATAGGGACAAGCAACCACAGACTGAAAAGCATGAGTCAAAATAAATCTTTCTTGGGCAGGAGAGACGGCTCAGCCATTAAATGCACTTACTTGCAACCCTGACGGCCTGAGTTTGTTTCCCCAGTACCCACATAAAGCCAGATGCAGAAAGTGGTGCATGTGTCAGGAGTTCATTTGCAGTGACTAGAGGCCCTGGTGTACCCATTCTGTGTCTGCCTTTTTTTTTTCTCTCTCTGCCTCTCTGTCTCTTGCTCTCTCAAATAAATAAATAATTTAAAAAATTTTTTAATCTTTCTTCCCATAAGTTGTTCATACATCATGGATACAATATTGCCATAATTCTGCTTCTTCAAGAGAGTCAAGATTGAAAAGATACTGTAACTTTGATTATTAGAGCAATGAAATTGTCAGTAATAAGAGACTAAAGAAAATGAGTAACATAAAACCCATTAGAACAATTTTTTTCAGCCAAGCATGGTGGTACACACCTTTAATCTCAGCATTTGGGAGACAGAGATGATCCTCGGCTAGGGTGAGACCCTACCTCGAAAAACCAAAAATAAAAAAATAAGTTTTTTGGTTTTCTGAGGTAGGGTCTCACTCTAGCTCAGGCTGATCTGGAATTCACTATGTAGTCTCAAGACGGCCTCAAACTCACAGTGATCCTCCTACCTCTGCCTCCCGAGTGCTGGGATTAAAGGCATGTACTACCATGCCCAGCAGAAATGTTTTTTGGGTTTTTTTTAATTTTTGTTTATTTATTTGAGAGCAAGAGAGAGAGAAAGAGGCAGAGAGGCAGAGAGAGAAAAGAGAGGAGAATGGGCACACCAGGGCCTCCAGCCACTGCAAACGAACTCCAGATGCATGTGCCACCTTGTGCATCTGGCTTACATGAGTCCTGGGGAATTGAGCCTTGAACAGGGGTCTTTAACTGTCACAAGCAAGTACTTAACCACTAAACCATCTCTCCAGCCCCAGAAGTGGAGTTTTTTGTTTTTGTTTTTTCAAGGTAGAATCTCACTCTAGCCTAGGCTGACCTGAAACTCACTCTGTAGTTCCAGGCTGGCCTCAAATTCACAGCAATTCTCCTACCTCGGCCTCCCAAGTGCTGGTATTAAAGGCGTGCAGCACCACAGCAAGTTTTTGTTAAAAAATATTTTTATTGGGCTGGAGAGCAGATGGCTTAGTGGTTAAGGTGCTTGCCAAAGGACCCAGGTTTGAATCCCTAATACCCACATAAAGCCAGATGCACAAGATGGCACATGTGTCTGGGGTTCATTTGCAATGGCTAGAGGCCCTGGAGCACCCATTCTCTATCTGTTTCTCTCTATCTCTCTCTCTCTCTCTCTCTCTCTCTCTCTCTCTTTCTCTCTCTCGCTCCCTCAAATAAATAATTTTTTTTTTTTTTTTTTTTTCGAGGTAGGGTCTCACTCTAGCCCAGGCTGACCTGGAATTCACTATGGAGTCTCAGGGTGGCCTCGAACTCACGGCGATCCTCCTACCTCTGCCTCCCGAGTGCTGGGATTAAAGGCGTGCGCCACCACGCCCGGCATAAATAATTTTTAAAATATATTTTTGCCGGATGTGGTGGCGCACACCTTTAATTCCAGCACTCAGGAGGCAGAGGTAGGAGGATCGCTGTGAATTCGAGGCCACCCTGAGACTACATAGTGAATTCCAGGTCAGCCTGAGCTACAGTGAGACCCTGACTTGAAAAAACAAAAATAAACAAACAAATACACACACACACACACACACACACACATATATATATTTTTAAACTATGCTGCATGCAGCTCCATGGGAGAGAGAGAAGTCACCAGAAGAGCTAAACAATACTGGACACTGCAAACCTTAAATTTAGCCAGCCAGGCCAAATGAGCCAAGGGTTACAAGAGTGACAGGTCTGTTATGGGGGAAACCAACCACTCTCTAATTGTACTGGTGGCCTGCTCCACAGGAGGGAATATATGCCTGATACTGAAAAACGATGACGGGGGAAGTCATGAGCCCTAAGAGTGTATGCCTGCTGGTGTCTAGCTAAATGCATATATTATGCTCACCAAACTGCCCAGTAAGCACTTCTCTTAATGTTCATACCCATATATTAATGCTACTCTCACTTTCGGTTAGAGAAGCTTCTCTTTGCAGATGGTGGTGACCTCTAGGATGACTCAGAAGGCCCCATAGTGCTGAGAAGTGACGGAGTGCTCAGCTCTGGAAACATCTCTATCACACCTTCCAAGGCTCAGTGACCATTGCAGAAGAGGTTGCAGAAAGAATGTAAGAAGAGCCAAAGGAAGGGTAGGACTGCTTACAATGCAATAATTAAGACACAAATTGACCTCGATATCCATGATCTCACAGTGCCTAGTATTATACTCCACAAGACCCTCACAAATAGGAGGAAAAGATGATGACATCAAAATAAAAAAAAAACAGACTAATTGAGATGGAGAGGGTATATTATGGACAGTGGAATTGTGAAGGGGAAAGTGAGGAAGGGGAAGGAATTATCATAGTTTATTGTCTATAATTATGGAAGTTATCAGTAAAAAGCATTTAAAAAATAAAGTAAAATAATTAAATCCTATGAACTAGGTCTTTCAAGATCATTGTATATGTAGGTTCTTCCTGTAAGATATCACCATATCACAAATGACATCATATGCCATCATATTAAAAAGTTAAAGGTAGACTGAGTAACTTCTCAGAAGGATGGGCTAAGTAATCAGTCACAGACAGAAACTAAGTAAAGCTTTCTTTCCACCAAGATGACACAGCATTTTTGAGCATTCCTGCCAAAATCAGAACACTTTGGAAGTGAGATTTCTTAGTGGGTATCATTAGGTAGTAATCCACATAAAAGCCAGGCATGTCAGTGTGTCTAAAACCCCAGTGCCGGGGAGGCAGAGATAGGAGGATCCCTAGATTCAAGGGTCCATTAGACAGTGGCTATCTTAGTTCATATAAACTGCTCTGTATACCTAAATTCATCCATGTGCAACGTTGAACACTTCTTATGCCTAACAGCAAGGTACCTAGCTTTTAATCTCTATAGTTAACAATATATATATATATATATACTAAAGCATTTAACCAGGCTACGGGTTTTGTCTAAGGTTAAAAATATGCCCATTGTGGGCTAGAGAGATGGCTTAGCACTTAAGGCACTTGCCTGTGAAGCCTAAGAACCCAGGTTCAATTCCCTAGTACCCATGTAAGCCAGATGCACATGCACATGGTGGTGTATGCATCTACAGTTCATCAGCAGTGGCTAGAGACCCTGGTGTGCCCATTTTCTCTATCTGCCTCTTTCTCTCTCTCAAATAAATTATATATATATGCACACACACACACACACACACATATGTTGTTGTTTTGTTTTGTTTGTTTTTTGAGGTAGAGTTTTGCTCTAGCCCAGGCTGACCTGGAATTCACTATGTAGTCTCAGGGTGGCCTTGAACTCACAGCAATCTGCCTACCTCTGCCTCCCAAGTACTTGGATTAAAGGCATGTGCCACTGTGCCCAACTCTAAATAAAGTATTTTTTTAAAGTATGCCAGTCAGGCTGGAGAGATGACTTAGCAGTTAGGGCACTTGGCGGCAAAGCCTAAGAACTCATGTTTGACTCTCCAGATCCCACATAAGCCAGACACACAAGGTGACACAAGTGCACAAGGTCGCATATGCACACAAGGGGGTGCACATGTCTGGAACTCAACTGCAGTAGCTGGAGGTCCTGGTGTGCCAATTCTCACTCTTTCTTGCATTTGAAAAAAAAAAAAAAGAAGAAGGCGGCCAGTCTTGCTCGGTGTGGTAGTGCAGGCCTTTACCCAGCACTTGGGAAGCAGAGGAAGGAGGATTGCTGAGAGTTCAAAGACAGCCTGGAACTACAGAATACAGATCAGCCTGTGTTAGAGTGAGAGTCTACCTCAAAAGAAAAAAAGAATTGCCAGTCTCAAAATTGCACAAAACTGTAACCACCAGGTACGGTGGTGCACACCTTTAATCCCAGCACTTAGGAGGCAGAGGTAGGAGGATTGCCATGAGCTTGAGGCCACCTTGAGACTACATAGTGAATTCCAGCTCAGTCTGGGCTAGAGTGAGACCTCACCTCGATAAAATAATGCACAAACTATATACAAAACTTAGTTTCTGGACCCTATGCATAAAGCCTCAATAAATGACAGTCTCAAGTCTCAAATTAGCTAGTGAACTGGAGAGATGGCTTAGTGGTGCCTAAGGAAGGACCCACGTTCTACTCTCCAGACACACAAAGGTGAGGCAAGGTCAAGGTAGCACATGCCTGCTAGGTGGCGCAAGTATCTAGAGTTCAATTTCAGTGGCTGAGGACCTGGCATACCAATTGTCTATCTCTCCTCTCTCTGTCTCTCTCACTCGCTCCAAAAGAAAAAAAAAAACCTAGTAAAGGGCACAGAAAAATCTGAATCTGTTTATTGAAACCTGCTTGAGGATAGCCAAACTTAGCACCTGAACATAAAGTCAGTCAGTCAGTGTGGTGGTTTGATTCACAAACTTAAGTGTCCTGAATGCTAGGTTCCCAGCTGAAGGCAATGTATTGTTGGGGGCAGGCTTATGGGTGTTATAGACAGTTTCCCCTTGCCAGTGTTTGGCACACTCTCCTGTTGCTATTGTCCACCTTATGCTGGTCAGGGGGTGATGTCCCCCCTCTGCCTCATGCCATCATTTACCCCTGCAATCGTGGAGCTTCCCCTTGAGCCTATAAGACAAAATAAGCCTCTCTTTTCCCACAAGCTGCTCTTAGTTAGGGTGATTTCTACCAGCAATGCAAACCTGACTGCAACAGTCAGTATTACTCTTGATACTGTGTTGCCACTTCTGACATGGAAACAAACAGAACAGACAAGAGTCTTATTAATTTCAAAACTAAATTACCTCTAAGAATAAAATAAAATTCAGAATCTTTACCCTGTGTCCCTAAAAACAAGTATGTATGTGATAATACATACACACACAATCTTCCCAAGAATATTTTTAATAGAGAAAAATTAAGGGGGGAGGGGCTGGAGAGATGGTTTAGCAGTTAAGGCGCTTGCCCACAAAGCCAAAAAAGCCAAGTTCGATTCCCCAGTACCCATGAAAAGCTGATGCACAAGGTGGAGCATGCGTCTGGAGTTTGTTTGCAGTGGCTAGAGGCCCTGGTGAGCCCATTCATTCTTTCTCTCTCTCTTTTTTTTTTTTTTGGTTTTTCAAGGTAAGGTCTTACTCTAGCCTAGGTTGTCCTGGAATTCACTATGTAGTCTCAGGGTGGCCTCGAACTCACAGTGATCCTCCTACCTCTGTCTCCCAAGTGGTGGGATTAAAGGCGTGCACCACCACGCCCAGCTAAATAAACATTTCTTGAAAAGAAAAAGAAAAATTAATGGGAAAGGCAAGGTAGGTAACTAGACAGCAAAAAACTCAGTAAAATCACAAGGATGCTTACCAGGACAAACAGTGATTTCTTCTGCAGACTTCTCTGGCACAAGGACTAAGCTTCCCTTACTGGTCAAAGCAGCAATGCTGAAAAAGAACCAAGCCCCAAGTGAACTCTCAGCACAAGAAATTAGAACGGTGGTGGAGAAGCAATGGTGAGTCATTCACAAAAGCCACAGGTAACCTGATACCTACTATCCAATGTCACAAAAGCACAACAGGGAAGCACAAGATCCATAGTGAAAACTAGGCCAGAAATAGAGAAAATAAGCATGCTTACAACTTTGGCTCAAGTGAAATCACCGATAAAAGAGACTCCCTTTTGTAGTCTCCATAAAGAAGGGTTCAAGGGAAAGAATTACTGGTGAGTATCAGAAAAGACAAAAACTCCACTCCAATATAAAAATGTCGAAGGTGTTTTTTAGGCTTGATCTCAGCCTTCTGAAGGCAGGACACGTGTAAACTCAAAAGACATGCAGATGCTCCTAGTGGCACACTGCTATTGCATAGCCTTGCAGTTAAACTTTTTTATCTCAAGAAATAGTTTTCCAAAGCAGGGCATAGTAGCGCATGCCTCTAATCCCAGAACTCAGAAGACAGAGGCAGGAAAATCACTTGAGTTCAAGGCCACCCTGAAACTACATAGTGAATTCCAGGTCAGCCTGGACTAAAGCAAGACCCTACATCAGGGGAAAAAAAAAGAAGAAGAAGAAGAAGAAGAAGAAATAGCTTTCCAAACAACAAAAGAAAGTGAACCCAAACTGTCCTATAACAAAAATCTGCCTATACAAGTTAAATGTCTCTTTCTAAAAACACTTAATTGGGAATGGCTTCCCATATCCAGCCTCTGTCTTCCCTGCCTGTCTGTTCATAGAGTGTGATCTCTTCCTGACATAGGAACACATGGTGTAGAGATTTAAGCATCTGAAACAGCCTCCTCATGCTTCACAGAGCTTTGTGATTAGTGTGATCAAGTATGCAAGAAGACACTAAAAACACAAATCCTCACATCAACCAAGAACCACAGAGGAGAGAGAATAGCCACCACTGCAACTCATGATAAATAACTAAACCATGACAGGAAACCACAAGTGATTTCTCTATCTAAATAAAACATTTCATAGCATTTGTTACAAGCCCAAACCAGACAGGGTTTACTCTGCATGTACCATTAAGGCTCTCTTCAAAGGGTCCCTCACAAAACAACTTACTGACATTTATAAAACGGGGTAATCAATTTGAAGTCAAACCACATTGTGTGTGATTTCAACTCTCTTCTGGTGACAAAGCATATGATCATTTATTAAAACCTACATCTGCTCCATACAGGCTTACCACAATACAGCTGAGAGGCCTGCAGGGAGCAGGAGACAACTCCAGTTAAAACACTTCCAAAACTGTCTTAATAGCAAGAGAATTGAACCAACACTTTAGCCCAAGAACAAATACCTAGTACAATCCACCAAAAGACTTTTTTTTATTTGTTTTGTTTTGTTTGAAGTAGGGTTTCACTCTAGTCCAGGCTGATGTGGAATTCACTATGTAGTCTCAGGGTGGCCTCAAATTCACAGTGATCCTCCTACCTCTACCTCCCAAGTGCTAGAATTAAAGGTGTGCACCACCATGCCTGGCTCCAAAATATTTTTTAAATAGTTATTTATTTATTTGCAAGTAGAAAAGTACAGACATAGACAGAGGCAGAGACAGAAAGACAGAGTATAGGTGTGCCAGGACCTCTAGCCACTGCAAATGAACTCCAGATGTATGTGCCACTTTGTGCATCTGGCTTTAAGTGGGTCCTGGGGAACTGAACCTGGATTGTTAGGCTTTGCAGGCAAGTGCCTTAACCATTAAGCCATCTTCCCAGCCCTAATCCACCAAAATCTTAACAAAGAACCAACTAAATTACAGCAAATGGCAACTAGGCTTCAACTTCCATATAGAACAGGACAGTCACAATATAAAATTGAGTTCTAGAGAAATTCCCAAAACTCAACTATTAGACAAAGGGGAAAAGTAATTAGAAACCTGATCCAATACAGTTTATAGTCACTAGCTGCTATCAATTATTAAAGTAAGAAGACTTTGAAGGTAATCCCACCAACCAATCATCAAGACTAATGGAGGAATAAGCCAGATGTGGTGGCACATGCCTCTAATCCTAGCATTCATGGGGCAGAGGTAGAAGGATCACCATGAGTTCAAGGATAGCTTGAGACTACGCAGGTCAGCCTGGGCTAGAGTGAAACCCTACCTCGAAAAATCAAGAAAGGAAGGAAGAAAGGAGGATGGAGGAAGGGCCAGAGAGAAAGCTCAGGAGTTAAGTACTTGCCTGCAAAGCCTAAGGATCTGAGTTAGGTTCCCCAGTACCCACATAAAGCTAGATGTACAAGGTGGTACATGCATCTGCAGTTCATTTGCAGGGGCTAGAGGCCATGGTGCGCCCATTCTCTCCCTCCCTCTCTCTCTCTCCCTCTCTCTCTCTCTCTCTCTCTCTCTCTACCTTTTTCTCATTCTCTCTCAAATAAAGAAAAAGAATAATGGAGGAAGTAATATAACTATAACCAGTTACTAACAGATACTAACAGTGGCACAGTACAGAGAGTGAAAATGGTACAGAATATGTGTAGCCTGAAAAATATAAAGACTACAAAGAGGATATAGAAGTATTTACAGTAGATTTACAAGAAAGCTGTAAGAAGAGTCAGGATAAGAAAAAAGCCAGCCAGGCGTGGTGGCGCATGCCTTTAATCCAAGCACTTGGGAGGCAGAGGTAGGAGGATCACTGTGAGTTTGAGGCCACCCTGAGACTATATAGTGAATTCCAGGTCAGCCTGGACTAGAATGAAATCCTATCTTGAAAAGCCAAAAAAAAGAAGAAAAGAAAAAATAAGCCAGGCGTGATAGCACATGCCTTTAATCCCAGCACTTGGGACCCAGGTTTGACTCCCCAGAACCCACGTAAGCCAGATGCATAAGGCAACACATATGCACAAGTGCCACATGTACACAAGGTGACACATGCATCTGGAATTCGTTTGCAGTGGCTAAGGCCCTGATGCACCAATTCTCTCTCTCGCACTCTCTCTCAAAAAAAGAACAAGCTGAGTGTGGTGGCACACACCTTTAATCCCAGCACTTGGGAGGCAAAGGTAGGTGAATAACTGTGAGTTCGAGGCCACCCTGAGAATACATAGTGAATTCCAGGTCAGCCTGAACTAGAGCAAGACCCTACCTCGAAAAAACCAAAAGAGGAAAAAAAGAAAAAAAAATCTGAGTCTCTTCTAAGATGCACTCACTCTCAACTGTGAACATCAACAAATGAGTTACAGAACTAGAGAGATGGCTCAGCAGTTATGAGCACTTCCTGTGCAAGCATGAGAACCTGAGAAGGGCCAATAGAATGCAAAAGTTCAATATCTAGACAGCCCAGGATGGTAGTGCATGCCTTTAATTCCAGCACTTGGGAGGCAGAGGTAGTAGGATTGCTGTGAGTTCGAGGGCACCCTGAGACTACATAGTGAATTCCAAGTCAGTCTGAGATAGAGCGAGACCCTACCTCAGGGAAAAAAAAAAGTTCAATATCTAGGACCCACATAAACAGCTGGGCATGGCCATGCATGTTTGTAACTCCAGGGTCACAGGGGAGCAAAATCCCAAGAATTACCAGAGCTCACACACAAATAAACAAGCTGGAGAGATAGCTTAGTGGTTAAGGCACTTGCCTGCAAAGCCAAATAACCCAAGTTCGATTCTCCAGGACCTATGTAAGCCAGATGCACAGGGGCACACGCGTCTGGAACTCGTTTATGCCCATTCTCTCCCTCTCTCACTTCTACACTGTTGGTGGGAATGCAATCTGGTCCAGCCACTGTGGAAATCAGTGTGGAGGTTCCTGAGACAACTAAAAATAGATCTACCATATGACCCAGCTAGAGCACTCCTAGGCATATATCCTAAGGACTCATCTCATTACCTTAGAGATACTTGTTTATTACTGCTCTATTCACAATAGCTGGGAAATGGAACCAGCCTAGATGTCCCTCAACTGATAAGTGGATAATGAAGATATGGCACATTTACACAATGAAGATCTACACAGCAGTAAAGAAAAATGAAGTTATAAAATTTGCAGGAAAATGGATGGATCTGGAAAGGATTATACTAAGTGAGGTAACCCCAGCCCAGAAAGCCAAGTGTCGCATGTTCTCTCTCATATGTGGATCCTAGCTACAAAATGACTGGACTTCTGGGTAAGTAGGAAGAAAACTCAGTAGCAAAGGCCAGTAAGCTAGAAAAGAGATATAAAGGGAAAAGAAAGGAAGGGAGGGGTACTTAATAGGATGGTATTGTATATATGTAAGTAGAAGAATAGATTAATGGGGGTGAAAAGGCCTAAGTAAGGTCAGGGGAAGAGATTGAGTAAAGGAAAAGTAGAGGGAGGGCTAATCAAACTCTAAGAGGATATAAATAAATCATATGGAAACCTACTTTTTTGGACGATGGAACACCCAGGAGCCATAGATTGTTGCTAGAAAATTTTCAGTGCCAGGGATGGGATACCTTCCAGTGAGTTGTTGGCCAGGGAGGTCTCTGATGCCCCCAAAACATTACAGGCCATTGCTGAGGCCCTTGGTTTCCCAGCAGGAATAGATGGTAAGACCCTATTGCTGAAGACTTCACATACTTGGGATGCAAGGCCACTGAGAAATCCTCCTGGAATTGAGCTGATAACCTCCTCCATGTAGACCAACTGACAGAAAGCTGGAAGAAGCCATTCTGCATGCAGTTCAATGGGAGAGAGAGAAATCACCAGTGAAGATACTCAACAGTGGACACTGCAAGTCTTAAATTTTGCCAGCTACGCCAAATGAGCTGACAGGTGCAATAGTGGCACGTCTGTCATGGTGGAAACCAATTGCCCTCTAATTGGACTGGAGGCCTGCTCCATGGGAGGGAATACATCCCTGATACTGAAAACTTAAAACAGGGGTAGTCATGAGCCCTAGGGGTGTAACATCTGCTGCTGTCTGGCTAAATGTATATACTATGCTTGTCAAACTGGCCAGTAAGTACTTCTCTTAATGTTCATACCCATATATTAATGCTACTCTCACTTTTGGTAGAGAATCTTCTCTTTTCAGATGACAGTGACCTTGGGATGACTCAGAAGGCATCATGGTGCTAGAAAGAAGTTACAGGAGTGTTCATCACTGGAATATCTCTATCACACCTTCCAAGGCTCAGGGTCTAATGCGGAAAAGGTGGCAGAAAGAATGTAAGAGCCAAAGGAAGGGTAGGACTCCTTAAAACGTGCTCCCTCCAGACACAAAATGGCCTGGATATCCATGACCTCACAGTTCCTGACACTACCTACACAAGACCATCATAATAGGAGGAAAAGATCATGACATCAAAATAAAAGAGAGACTGATTGAGAGGGGGAGGGGATATGATGGAGAATGGAGTTTCAAAGGAGAAAGTGGGGGAAGGGAGGGAATTACCACGGGATATTGTTTACAATCATAGAAGTTGTTAATAAAAAAGAAAGAAAGAAGAAAAATGTTAAAAGAAAAAAAAATCTTCCAGCTGGGCATAGTGGAGCACACCTTTAACCCCAGAACTCAAGATGCATTGGTAGGAGGATTGCTGTGAGTTTGAGGCCAGCCTGAAATTACATAATGAATTCCAGGTCAGCCTGGGCCCCTACCTCGAAAAACCAAACTATAAAAATAAATAAATGGCTGGAGAGATTGCTCAGCGGTTAAGGTGCTTTCTTGCAACAGCCAGCGACCTGGGCTTAATTCCCCAATACCCACGTAAGCCAAATGTACAAAGTGGCACATGTATCTGGAGTTTATTTGCATTGGTTAGAGACCTTGGCATGCCCACACACAAATACATACACACACATACACACTCTTTCTCTCATTTTATCTCTCTCTACATGTGTGTGTATCTACTTGCAAATAAATAAATGTTTAAAAATAAATAAATAAATGTTCTAATGAACTCAACAGACAGTTCTCAAAAGAAATACAATGGCCAATAAATAATTTTAAAAAGTGTTCAACATTCATAGCCACCAGGGAAACACAAATTAAAGGTGCTCTGAGATTCCATCTCAACCCAGTCAGAATAGTTGTCATCAAGAAAACAGATGACAACAAATACTGGCAAGGATGGGAGGAAACAGCTCTTATTCTGTGCTGATATGAATGTAAACCTGTATAGCCACTACAATGAGCATGGACGTAGTGGTTAAGAGCGCTTAAGCATGAGAACTGGGGAGAGCCTGAGCCCACTCAAGTTGGAATCCACAAATCCCACATAAACAGCTGAGTATGGTCAAGCAGTATGTAACCCTAGCCAACAGACTATAGAAAGTGGACAATCACTGGGGCTCACGGTGTTGGTTTGATTCAGGTGTCACCCATAAACTTAAGTGTTCTGAATGCTAGGACCCCAGCTGATGGCAACTTGGGAATTAAAGTCTCCTGGAGGCAGTCTATTGTTGGGGGCAGGATTATGGGTGTTATAACCAGCTTTCTCTTGCCAGTATTTGGCACACTCTCATGTTGCTGTTGTGCATCTGATGTTGGCCAAGAGGTGATGTTCACCTTCTGCTCATGCCATCATTTTCCCCTGCCATCACGGAGCTTCTCCTCGTCTGTAAGCCAAAATAAACCCTTTCCCACAAGCTGCTCTTGGTCGTGTGTTTTCTGCCAGCAATGCGAACCTGACTGCAACAGTAAAGTTGGTACCAAGAGTGAGTTCATTGCTGCATGAAACCTGACTGTCTGGCTTTGGCCTTTTCGAACTACTTTGCAGGAGGAATGTGGATGAATTTGAAATCTTGGCCTAAGAGATGTTTTGCAGTGCTGTAAGTACAGCCTGATGGACTATTCTGGTCAGAGTTACAAGACCTGAATGCAGTAAGAACTATGGACTGTGAAGTTTGGCTTATGAGGGTGAGAAAGAGCTTTGCCTAGACTGGGCTAGCAGTTTGTATGAGAGGGCTGTTACGCCCATGTCCTGAGAATTTATGCAAGGTTGCATTGTAGAAATGGACTGGTGTGAGCAGAGGGATATGATAAAGAAAAATGAAATCTTTGGGTGAAACTGCTGTCTGTTCAGCTGCAATTGAGAGATTATAACCACTGAGATTGGGCCAGCTGACCTTCATTGGAACAACAGAAAGAATGCAGTCTTCTGAAGAGGGCCTGAGTGTTCAAGGAATGTTCTGCTCTTCAAAGTCTGCTTTATTCCCCTCTGGATTAACAAACCCTACCTGGTACTGGAGTATAACCAGGAAAGAGACGGTCATTGAATTTACAATACAGTCTTGTATTTTGGAAATGGCCAAGGACAGTGTGCAGCAGGTTTGCTAGACTGCCTGCATGGAGACCCCATGGAGCTATGAGGATGAGCCATAGGTTGCAGTGGAGACCCAGTTGAGATGCTGGGACCACTAGACAGCTGCTAAGGAGAGCTGCCAGCCCCAGATGAAGTTTACCAGGACTGTGAGTAGCCTAGCTGGAGGGGCGGAATTGGAACTCCAGAGACTTGTTGCTAGTTAGAATGATCAGACTTGGAGAGTTGTCACTGGCTAGAGTTGCTGGACTTGGAGCTGTAGAGTATGATGTTTGCCCTGGTTGTTTTAAATCGTATATTGATTGAATATTTCTTTGCTATGCCCAATGTCATCTTTTGCACTGTGTTTATTCTGTGTCATTATGAGTTGTTTGGGGAAATTTTTTGGTATTATGGCTCAGTTAAAGATCTTGGACTATGGGAATGTTTGAATATCACTGGGATTGACTAAAAACTATGAGGAATTTTAAAGTTGGATGAATGAATTACACTTTACAACATGTATCAGTTTATGGGGACCAGGGGCAGAATGTACTGGTTTGATACAGGTGTCCCCCGTAAACTTAAATGTTCTGAATGTTAGGTGCCCAGCTGATGTGAATTTGGGAAATAAAACCTCTTGGAGGCAGTCTATTGTTGGAGGCGGAATTATGGGTGTTATAACCAGCTTCCTCTTGCCAGTGTTTGGCACACTGTCCTGTTGCTGTTGTCCATGTGATGTTGCCCAGGAGGTGATGTCCACCTTCTGCTCATGCCATTGTTTTCCCCTGCCATCATGGACCTTACCTTGAGTCTGTAAGCCAAAATAAGCCTTTTTTCCCACAAAATGCTCTTGGTCAGGTGTTTTCTGCCAGCAATGCAAACCTGAATGCAATACTCACTGACCAGATAAAAGGGAAAAAGGGGGAGCTAGACGTGGTGGCGCACGCCTTTAATCCCAGCACTTGGGATGCATGGGTAGGAGGATAGCCGTGAGTTCGAGGCCACTCTGAGACTCCATAGTGAATTCCAGGTCAGCCTGGGCTAGAGTGAGACCCTACTTCAAAACACCAAAGAATAAATAAATAAATAAATAAATAGGGGGAAAAAAGGGGCACCTCTGGGCTGAAGGAATGACCCCATCTCAAGTAAACATGAAGAAAGGCAATACAGAAGTGCACCTAGAGTCCTCCTCTGGCCTACAAACATACACTCTCTCTCTCTCTTTCTCTCTCTCTCACACACACACTGCATACACATCTACACACACATGTGAATGCACCACATAAGCACACTACACATCACACCACACCACACGCATGCACATGCACAAAAAAGAAGAAAGACCTAAAAATAAAACTACCATATGAGCCAGCTATAACCCTCTTGGGTATACACCTGAAGGACTCTTTAAGTCAACATACCAAAGAGATACATAGTAATGTTTCTAGCAGTACTAGTCACAACAACCAGGAAATGGAATCAGCCTAAATGTCCATCAACACATGAAGAGATAAAAAAAAAAATGTAGTACATATACACAGTAGAATTTTACGGAGCCATCAAGCAAAATGAAAGCACGACATCTGCAAGAAAATGGGTACAAGTGGAAATCATTATATTAAGTGAAAAAAGCCGGATGCATGCAGAATAAAAAATATCTCATTTTCTCTCCTATGCAGAACCTAGATTTATACACATATATGTGTATGTGTGTGTTTGTAGTTCATGAAACTAGAAAGGGGATTATGATAAAAGAAGAAGAGACCTTAAGAGAGGTATGGAAACTAGAAATGGTAATAAAATACAGGAAAGCAGAAGGAGGGATTAAACGGAGAAGGAAAGGGAACCAGCTGGATAAGGAAGGGGGCAGGGACATGACAGTGGGAGAGGCAAATGAATGACAACAAAGTATAACATCACATTAAGTACGAAGATTCTATGATGAAACTCAATACTCTGTATTCTAATTGTGGTGGTTTGGGAGCTGGAGAGATGGCTTAGCAGTTAAGGCACTTGCCTGCAAGGCCAAAGGACCCAGGTTGGATTCCTCAGGACCCACGTAAACCAGATGCATAAAGTGGCGCATGTATCTAGAGATCATTTACAGTGGCTGAAGGCCCTGGTGCGCCCATATGTCCATCTGCCTCTTTCTCTTTCAAATAAATAAATGAAAATAGTTGTGATGGCTTTAATGTAAAATAGTCCCCATGGATTCATGTGTTTAATCCCCAGTGTCTCTGTTTGTGACATTTGTGAAGTCATTAGGAGGTGGAGTCTTACTGGAGAAAGAATGTCACTGGTGGTGGGCAGGAAGTTTACCACTGGTAATGGGCCTTCAGATGTCATTGTCCAGCCCCACATGGTGCTTTTCATTTTCTACTTCTGCTCTTCTAATGTGAGGATGTGACACCAGCTGCCTACTCTTGCCATGCTATCCATGCCATGATGAAACTTCCCCTCAAAACTGGAATCTAGCCAGGCATGGTGGCACATGCTTTTAATCCCAGCACTTGGGATACAGAGGCAGGAGGATTGCTCTAAATTCAAGGCCAGTCTCAGACTATATAGTGAATTTCAGGTCAGCCTGGGCCTGATCAAGGACCTATCATGAGGGGCCGGGGGGACTATAAACTGAAATAAACCCTTTCCTTCTATAAGCTGCTTCTGGTCAGGTATTTTGTCATAGCATCAAGAAAGGAACTGGAAAACTGGATATGATGGCTCATGCCTTTAATCCCAGCACCTGGGAGGCACAGGTAAGGATCACTGAGTTCAAGGCTACCCTGAGACTACATAGTGAGTTCCAGGTCAGCCTGGGCTAGACAGAGATCCTACCTTAAAAAAAGGGGGGTGGGGTGGAGAGATGGCTTAGCGGTTAAGGCATTTGCCTGCAAAACCAAAGGATCCCAGGTTTGACTCTCCAGGACCCACGTAAGCCAGATGCACAAGGGGGTGTATTCATCTGGAGTTCGTTTACAGTGGCTGGAGACCCTGGCGCGCCCATTCTCTCCCTCCCTCTCTCTGCCTCTTCTCTCGCTCTCTCAAATAAATAAAAATAAAAATGCTAAAAAAAAAAAAAAAAAGGCGTGGTGGTGCACACCTTTAATTCCAGCACTTGGGAGGCAGAGGTAGAAGGATTGCCATGAGTTCAAGGCCACCCTGAGACTACACAGTGAATTCCAGGTCAGCTTGAGCTAGAGTGAGATCCTACCTCCAAAACACCAAAAAAAAAAAAAAAAAAAGGAAGGAAGGAGAGCCAGGCGTAGTGACATGCGCCTTTAATCCCAGCACTTGGGAGACAGAGGTAGGAGGATCACCATGAGTTCAAGGCCACCCCGAAACTGATAGTGAATTCCAAGTCAGCGTTAAAGTGAAACCCTAAAAAAAAAAAAAAAAAAGCTGGGCGTGGTTGTGCACACCTTTAATCCCAGCACTTGGGAGGCAGAGGTAGGAGGATCGCTATGAGTTCAAGGCCACCGTGAGACTACATAGTTAATTCCAGGTCAGCCTGGGCTAGAGTGAGATCCTACCTCAAAAAAACAAAAAAAAAAAAAAAAAGAAAGAAAGAAAAGAAAGTAACTGAGGGCTGGCGAGATGACTTAGCAGTTGAGGCACTTGCCTGCAAAACCTAAGGACCCTGATTCAATTTCCCAGCACCCACATAAACCAGATGCACAACGTGGTATATGCATCTGGAGTTCCTCTGCAATGGCTGGAGACCCTGATGTGCCCATTCTCTCCCCCTCTCTCTCAAAAATAAATAAATAGGGCTAGAGGAATGGCTTAGCAGCTAAGGAGCTTGACAGGTTTGATTCCCCAGGACCCACATAAACCAGATGCACAAGGTGGCACATGTGTCTGGAGTTTGTATGTTGTGTGGATGATGTCCTCGAGCACCTGTCCTCTCAGTCTCTCTCATAAATAAATAGAAATAAAATATTTTTTAAAATAAATGAGAAATAAACCAAAAAATTCTATTAAAAAATAAAAAAAGAAAGTAACCGGTCGTGGTGGCTCACATCTTTAATCCCAGCATTAGGGAGGCAGAGGTAGGAGGATCGCCTTGAGTTCAAGGCCACCCTGAGATTACATGGTAAATTCCAGGTCAGCCTGGGCTACAGCAAAACACTACCTCAAAAAAACAAAAAATAAAAATAAAAAAGGAATTAACCGGTACACTAATCTAAAAATAACAATTTTTAAAACCTTAAGAGTACAAAGAAGGAATAAGAGTACAATAAAGCCAGGGCATGGTGGCATGCACCTTTAATCCCAGCACTTGGGAGGCAGAGGTAGGAGGACAGCCATGAGTTCGAGGCTACCCAGAGACTACATAGTGAATTCCAGGTCAGCCTGGGCTAGAGTGAGACCCTACCTCAAAAACACACCCACAAAAAAAGTACAATAAAGGAAGAACCAGACCATAAGAAACCAATATAGCCAAAAGTGGTGGCACGTGCCTTTAATCCCAGCACTCAGGAGGCTGAGGTAGGCAGATCACTGAGTTCAAAACCAGCCTGGGCTACCGACAGAATTGGTTCCAGGTTAGCCTGGGCTAAAGTAAAACCTTGCCTCAAAATAAAAGAAAGAAGAAACAGAGAGAGAGGGGAGAGGAGGAGAGAAGAGATGAAAAAAAGACCAACCAACCAGTCCAGGGACTTAAATAGCATAGGAAGTCACTGAGGACATGGCTAGGAGGTTAAAGGCACGTTTCTGGAAAACCTGCCAGCCCAGGTTCAATTTACCAGCACCCATGTAAAGCCAGATGCAAAATTATACATGATTCCAATGAGCCCAGGATAATGGGAGCCAGAGCCATAAGAATCCTAAACTCATGGGTCAGCTAGTCTGACATGCATTTATAGTTTGTAGTCTGGAAATTCGTTGCAGTAGCTGACTTGCACAACGTGCTATGGCACACGTGTCCCTACACACACACACACACACACACACACAAAGTAATAATCCAAGAAATTGGCACAGGTAGCTAGTATACTTAAGGGAATAAGAGGAAGTGACCACTTTTCAAAAGTAATGTAGCCGGGCATGGTGACACATACCTTTAATCCCAGCACTCGGGAGGCAGAGGTAGGAGGATCAATCACCATGAGTTTGAGGACACCCTCAAACTACATAGTGATTTCCAGGTCAGCCTAAAGCAAAACCCTACCTTAAAAATCCAAAAACAAATAAAATAAAATAATGTGTATGAGATTTATGTCAAGTAGGATTTATGTCAAGATGAATAGAGTGGATAAGAGTATCTTTTGAGCCAGGCATGGTGGCGCACACCTTTAATCCCAGCACTCCGGAGGCAGAGGTAGGAGGATCGATCACTGACAGTTCAAGGCCACCCTGAGACTACATAGTGAATTCTAGGTCAGCATGAGCTACAGTGAGACCATACCTAGGAAAAAATCAAAAAAAAAAAAAAAAAAGAGTGTCTTTTCCAGCCCTAATATGCTAAATTTTCTAAGAGAAAAAATTTGAAAATTTGGAGCTAATATTGATTTTTCCTAGTCTCTGTTTATAAAGATTAAAAGTTCCAGCCGGGCGTGGTGGCGCACGTCTTTAATCCCAGCACTCAGGAGGCAGAGGTAGGTGGATCACCGTGAGTTCGAGGCCACCCTGAGACTCCATAGTGAATTCCAGGTCAGCCTGGGCTAGAGTGAGACCCTACCTCGAAAAACCAAAAAAAAAAAAAAAAAAAAAAAAAAAAAAAAAAAAAAGTTCCCTGAAACTACTATGGAAAAGGTGGCAGAAAAAAACATTAGCACTAAAAGAAGGGTAGGAGTACTTTGCAATACTGTCTTTCAGACACAAAGTGGCTATGGTATTCATAACCTTACAGGGGCTGACACGACCTACACAGGAAAAAAATGAGACTAGTTGGAAAGAAGAAGGGATTCAGTGGAGAGGGTGATTTGCAAGAGGGAAAAGGAAGAGTGGTAGGAGGAAATTATGATCATGGTATATTATCTATATTATGAAAGTTGTCAATAAAAAGTTAAAAAAATAAGTTCCCTGACAAGTTTCCCATGAACAAACTCATTAATGGTGTTATCTCCCTGATACTAATGCTTTCAGAGGATAATTGAAACACACAGCAAATATGATCTAACCTTTGTAAGACAGGCACAGAATTTCCTTCTTCAGAACTCTTCATCACTTCTTCAGAAGTTTCTTCAACAAACAGTCCCTGGGAAGACTGCAAAGAAATATGAGACATGCTAAAAACATAGATGAACTATGTTCAATATTATCATTCAACAATTAGTAATAAGAAGGGCTGAAGAGATGGCTCAGTGGTTAAAGGCACTTTCTTGCAAAACCTGATGACCTGAGTTTGGTTCTCCAGTACCCACATAAAGTCAGATGTGCAAAGTGGCACATGTATCTGTAGTTTACCTATAGGAGCAAGAAGCCTTCGTGCACTCATTCATTCTTTCTCTGCTTGCAAATAAATAGAAATCTTTAAAAGGAAAAGAAAAAAATGGGAGTTGAACAAAATTATGTAGACTAAAATAAAGCAGCAATAAGTATTACACCAACTCTCTGAACTCAACAGTTTCTTTTTCTAAAAAGTCTTCAAGCCAGATGTACCTATTCTCAATCTCTCTCTCTCTTTCACTCTGCCTATTTCCCTCTCTCAAAAATAAATAAATAGGGCTGGAGAGATGGCTTAGCAGTTAAGTGCTTGCCTGTGAACCTAAACTGTGAAGCCAGTTTGAGGCTCGATTCCCCAGGACCCACGTAAGCCAGATACACAAGCTGGCATATGCGTCTGGAGTTCATTTGCAGTGGCTGGAGGCCCTGGCGCGCCCATTCTCTCTCTCTCTGTTTGCCTCTTTCTCTTTCTGTCGCTTTCAAATAAATAAATAAAAGTAAACAAAAAGTTAGTAAATAAATAAATAAACCTTCCAGCCATGGGTGGGGGGGGGGGTCTTCAGTGCTTAAACATGCTTGCTTTAAACCCAACAGCCTTATTTCTACTTTCCAGCATCTATGTAAAACCAGACTCAAAGTGGTGCATATGTCTGGGATCCTTAGGCACCTACAGCAAAATGAGAATAAAAGCCAGAAGAATCTAGAAATTTATAGCCAATTAAGATTGGTGTACATGAGACTGGGGAAATGGCTTAGTGGTTAAGGTGTTTGTCTGCAAAGCCTAAGGACCCCAGTTCTATTCCCCAGGGCCCATGTAAACCAGACGCACAAGGGGGTGCATGTGTCTGGAATTCATGTGCAGTGGCTGGAGACCCTAGCATGCCCATTCTCTCTTTCTCTCTGACTCTTCCCCCCTCTCTCTCTCTCTTAAATAAATATATAAATCAGGAGCCACCATTCTTTAAAAAAAAAAGAAGATTGGTGTACATGAAAGCTGGATGTGGTAGTGCAGGCCTTTAATCCCAGCACTCGGGAGGCAGAGGTAGGAGGATCACCATGAGTTCGAGGCCACCCTGAGATTACATAGTGAATTCCAGGTCAGCCTGCGCTAGAGTAAGACCCTACCTCGAAAATAAAATAAACAAATAAATAAATAAAAAGACAAAGAAGACCCTATATCAAACTGGGTGGACAAACACCCCAAGACTGCCCTTAGACTTTCACATGTGCACTAAAGCATGTTTGCGCACACAAATTCTTTTAAATAGCATATACTGACACCTAGTGTCCACTTCATATAATCTTGCTCACTTAAAACGACAAGTTAAAATATCTCAGAATTTCAGAAGTAATCAGGGCACTAATCAGTTATACACCTCTGTATCTCCCGTAAGCTATACAGTATCTCAAAGTTTTCCAAGTATAACTGTTTAAAAAACTATTATGCATAGCCAGGTGTGGTGGTACACGCCTTTAATCCCAGCACTCAGCAGGCAGAAGTAGGAGGTGATATCACCATGAGTTCAAGGCCACCCTGAGACTACATAGTCAATTTCGGGTCAGCCTAGGCTACAATGAAACCCTACCTCAAAAAAGAAAGGGAGGGAGGGGAAAAAAGAAAAAATAACTCTTATGCACTTATTAAGCACCCTTTCTCAGCCAATCATTTATTTTCTTTACTTTTATGAAGGGCTGGAGAGATGGTTCAGGGGTTAAAGGTGCTTGCTTGCAAAGTCTGACGGCCCAGGTTCGATTCCCCAGTGCCCATGTAAAGCCAGATGTACAAAGTGGCACAAGTGTCTGGAGTTCATTTGCAGTAGGAGGCGGCCCTGGAGCACCCATTCTTTCTCTCTGTGTTCACTTCTTTCTATTTCTCTCTCAAATAAATAAACTATTTTTCAAAAAAAAACCTTATGAAGTAAAACTATCAAGTTGTTTTAGAAATAAAGAAAGTAAAAATTCCAAACAGTTCAATAATCTGCCCAAAATTACAACTGATCAAAAGTACAGCTAAGACTTATCTAGCTCCAAAACCATGCTAAACAAATACTGCTGTATTTACATAAATGATTCTTTCCCTAATCATTTCAGTAAGGAATAGTTTCATTCCAATAATTAATTTTGGGGGGGTTGTTTTTTCGAGGTAGGGTTTCACTCTAGCCCAGGCTAACCTGGAATTCACTATGTAGCCTCAGGGTGGCCTCGAACTCACGATGATCCTCCTACCTATGCCTCTTGAGTGCTAAGATTAGAGGTGTGCACCACCATGCCCAGCTCCTATAATTAATTTCTAAACTTACAGCTCAAATGGCAATAATCTGAAGTTAGGGATAAAAATGAAATTCTCCCAGAATGTGCAAATAAGACAGCTTATTAGACTACTTAAATATACATAAAATGAACATGAATATTTATGACAAGAATTAAACTTTAAGCTGAGCCTGGTAGCTTATATTTTTACTCACAGCACTCAGGAGACTGAGGCAAAGAATCACAAGCACATGTACTACATAGTTCCATAGTACACAAGTACTACATAATTCCAGGCCAAACTGGGTATCATAGCAAAACTTTGTCTTTCTCCCACACAAAAATAAATAAATAGACAATAAAAGGAAGTTGCAGCTTAATCAAGATATTATACTATGCCTGAAGAAACATATTAATGGAAAAGAGTAGTTTGCATTGAATCTGACAAAAGAAAAGAGGAACATCTGAAAATACAGTAGTTATCGTCAACACAATGGCCTGAGAAGAGAAAATAAAACAATCATCAGTTGGTTATCATAGAAATGGCCTCTGTGGGAGCTGGGGAGATAGCTTAGTAGGGAAGAACATCTGATGCACAAGCATCTATGTTTAAAAAAGAAAAACAAAGGTGTGGTCACACATGCCTGTAAGCTCTGAGGGGGACAGAGAGAGGAAAATCACTGAGGATCCCTGGTTAGCCAATCTAGCTGGATTAAAAAAAAAAAAAAAAAAGATAGGGCTGGGGAAATGGCTTAGCGGTTAAGGCATTTGCCTGTGAAGCCTAAGGACCCTAGTTCAATTCCCCAGGACCCATGTAAGCCAGATACACAGGGGGGTGCATGCATCTGGAGTTTGTAGGGCTAAAGGCCCTGGCACACTCATTCTCTCTCTCTCTGCCTCTCTCTCTAATAAATAAATAAAACATTTTTTAAACTTAAAAAAAAAAGATCCAGTATAGAAAGATAGCTCAGCAGTTAAGGGGCTTGCCTACAATGCCTAATGTCCCAAGTTCAATTCCCTGGTACCCATATAAAGCCAGATGCACAAAGTGGTACATGCATATGGAATTCGTTTGCTATGGCTAAAGGCCCTAGCATACCCATTCCTCACCCCCACCTCCTTGCAAATAAATACATATTTTTAAAAAGCCAGGCAGGGCTAGAAAAATGGCTCCATGACTAAGAGCTCTTGGCACTTAAGCATGAGGGCCTCTTGGGCTGTAGACTGCTGAGTTCAATTCCCCATAACCCATGTGAAAAGCTGAGTGTGGCCATACACATCAGTAAGAGGAAAAGGGGTGGAGACCAGAGAACCACTGGACTCACTGATGGACAGACAGCATCTCTTCCCAGTCAAGACTCTGTCTCAAAGAAATAAGCACATAATCAGTAAGAAAAGGACTCCTGACATTCTCATCTGGCTTGTACACATGTGCATATGACACATTCCACACGACATATACTCTACACACATCATACACAAAAAGAAACGACAATGAATATTCATGCTTAACTTTCTTTCTCCTGTTTATATAGTCCAGTTTGCCTCAGGTATGGTGGTCCAGATCTGCAATCCCAGAGCTGGGGAGGCAGAGACAAATAGATACTAGGCACTCACTGGCCAGATAATCTTGCCTCCTTGGTAAGTTCCAGGCTAATGAGACTCTGTCTCAGAAAAGGTGGATGATGCTTGAAAAATGACACCTGAGGGTGTCCTCTGGCCTCCACATGCAAGCACACACACATGAATACAAACATGAACATACACATGAACACACACAGGTGACATAATGCATAAAGGATTATTTGTATGTAAAAATTTTTTAAAAATTAAAAAAAAAAGTAAGAGGCTGGGGAGTATATGGATGTAATTCAGTTGGTAGAGTGCTTTCTCAGGGCTAAGTCCTGGGTTGGATCCCCAGAGCCACCTAAACCCAAGTTACAATGGTAACATCTGTAATCCCAACACTCTAGAGGAAGAGATGGGATTGGAAGTTCAAATTCAAATTCACCTTAGCTACACAGTGGGCTCAAGGTTAGCCTGGGCTACATGAGACCCTGTCTCAAATAAAAAGAGGGGAATATATATACATACGTATATATAAATATTTCTATATATAAATAAGAGGGGACTATATAAACATACATATATATAAAGCATATATATATATATATATATATACATATATGCTTACACTTATACTACATAAAATATCTTTAAAGGCTCACTAGCTACTTTTCACATTGTTATAACAAAATACCTGATAAAAGGACTTAAGGGAGGATAGATTTACTTCAGCTTCCAACTTCCATAGTACAGTCTATCATGTAAGGAAGGCATGGGAGCAGGAGCACAAAGCAGCTTATGACACTGCATCC
Organism: Dipus sagitta; assembly: GCA_036346955.1. NCBI lineage: Eukaryota > Metazoa > Chordata > Mammalia > Rodentia > Dipodidae > Dipus > Dipus sagitta. The sequence continues at coordinate 40,073,709 of CM070777.1, read as the reverse complement.
AGTCAGGAAGCAGATGCTTAACTCTTTCTCCTATTTATATAGTCCAGAATGCCCCAGCCCAGGCAATGTGACACCCATATTTAGGATGGGTCTTCTCATCTCAATTAGCATAATCTAGAAGCTCTCTCTTAGCAAACCCACAGCTTTGTTTGCATTGGGATTCTACTGGGACAATATTAACCACCACAAAAAGAATACACTAGAGCCAGGCGTGGTGGAGCATGCCTTTAATACCAGCACTCGGGAGGCAGAGGTAGGAGGATTGCCATGAGTTCGAGGCCACCCTGAGACTCCATAGTGAATTCCGGGTCAGCCTGGGCTAAAGTGAGACCCTACCTCAAAAAAAAAAAAAAAAGAAAGACTACACTAAAAAATAGTGATTCGGATTGATTCCAAGAGAATTTACATGTCCTTAAATTTTTAATCCATGTTAACATTACACACTGAAAAACTTTTTTAAAAATAAAAAGCAAGCTAGGCATGGTGGTGTACGCCTTTAATCTCAGCACTCAGGAAGAGGCAAAGGTAAGAGGATCACCATGAATTCGAGGCCACCCTGAGACTACATAGTAAATTTCAGGTCAATTCCTAGGCTAGAACTAGACCCTACCTTTGAAAAACAACAAATACATAAAAAATAAAAAACAAGCCAGGGCATAGTGGTACACACCTTTAATTCCAGCACCCAGGAGGCAGAGGTAAGAGGATCACTATGAGTTCAAGGCCAGCCAGGGACTACAGAGTAAGTTCTAGGTCAGCCTAGGCTAGAGTGAGATACTACCCTGAAGAAAAAAAAAAAAAACTTGAACAAAGAATGAATTATGGTATATCTATAAAATAATGTTTTCACATGTAGCTAATAAGTAGGTAAATAACTCAAACCATAAAGTAGAAAAAAGTTTATATAAAAGTCTTCACTTTTGTTCAAAAATTTAAAAGAAAAAAATGTGTTTTGAGATGTACAGAAACGATGATGATTCCTTCTTGGTGATAGGATTACATGCAAGGAATATTTTTCCTTCTCTGTCTTGTTTTGCCTCAGACACCTGAGTGCTAGGCCGATCATCATGTTCAGCTTCTTTTCTGTATTCCCCAATTTTCTATAGTAAGCATGTATTATTTTAATAAGCAGAGGGAAAAGAGGGGGAAGACCACAAAAAATAGTTAAGATAACCACTGTTTAGTATGTAAATAAATCATCCTTCATTACAGCATCACTGACCTTACCTGACCATGACTGGTTGTTGGTTCTTCCTCCAACGTAAGCTTCTGTTTCGACCTTTTAACTGGCTTGTCCTGGAGATCGTTGCTTTGTGAGTGCCAGAGAGACTCCCTGGTCTCGTGCCTATCTTCTTTGTCTTCATCTCCTACATCTTCTGAGATGCTTTCGTTGTTTTCACTAGTCTGATCTTCTTGGCCACATTCATTCTGGATCAGAGGAGGGCGAGGTAACACTGGTTCCCCAAACCTCCTTTTTTTAAAGAGCTGCCTCTGAGCCATTTTCAAGCTTTTCTGATAAACCTCCAACTGGCAGAGAATGACACTGGTATACTGGTTAGGATCTATTCCAGCAGGGCAAAATGGAATACCCCAGTAGTAGTGCACAGCACCCCCAATATCCTGAAGACCTTTGGCATCTGCTGGGGTAGACAGACACTGCCTAGATGTCCCCCCGCTACCCTGGGCAGGTTGGAGAAAAGAACAGCTCCTCCTAGTAATTTCCTGCGGCTTTGCACACTGTTTGTGCTCAGCCAAGTGGCCAGTACATCTGTCAAAACATTTAGCATTCTCATTTTCAAACAGTGGCTGGCTTGACTGGTCCCAGTTTCCTGGCTCCTCTTCAGTGTTCTCATTGTAGTCCCAGGCTCCTTTTTTTTTTCAGCCTCATTTCCCTGACTGATAGGTGAGCCTTCAAACAGTGGTGGAGGTACCAGCTGCAATATGCCTGTGGATATTTGAGAAAAAGTAGGGCTAAGGACAAACTTTTTATTAAGAGAGTTTGGTTATGTTATCACCTACCAAGAATTACAAGATGTGGTCAATAAAAGCCTTTTTATTGGGTTTAACCAAAGGTTTGTTTTTCTTTGAAGATAAAAGTATGTTGGGGAGCTGGAGATGGCTTAGCGGTTAAGGCGTTTGCCTGCAAAGCCAAAGGATCCCAGTTTGATTCTCCAGGACCCACGTAAGCCAGATGTACAAGGGGGCACATGTATCTGGAGTTAGTTTGCAGTGGCTGCATGCCCTGGTGCACCCATTCTCTCTCTTTTTCTCTCTCAAATAAAAAAAAATATAATATATATATATATATATAAAGTACGTTGGGTATTAGTGAAATCTCAACTATTTTTGTTCAAACCTCTTTAACACTGTCAAAGGGATTTGGAGTATTTCTCTCTCTTTTTTTTTTTTTTTTTTTTTTTTTGGTTTTTTGGTTTACTCTAGCTCAGGCTGCCCTGGAATTCACTATGTAGCCTCAGGCTGGCCTCGAACTCATGACAATCCTCCTACCTCTGCCTCCCCAGTGCTGGGATTAAAGGCATACACCATCACGCCCAGCTGGAATATTTCTTTATCTAGTTATACTTAATGAGTGAAAGGAGTCAAAACAGGGAGACATGCCTTCAGTGGTCCCAGAATCTGTAGTTTCCTCTTGATGAGAATGTGAACATGGTCCAGTGGCCAGAGGTCGAGATCTGGTAGCAGAAGCAGCAGAAGGACAGCAACTCTGAAACAAGTGACCCCACATCAGACCTGGGTTTATTATTCAAAGAACTATACATGATGAGTCACACAAAGGATAAAAGAGAGAGGCTACTGTCCCTAGGAGTTTCTGCTATCCAAAATATAGCTGCTCAATCCAAATGAATTCTACAATGTGAACTACACATAAAGTGCCTTATCAGATCACTTACACTACACCCTGTTCTAATATATAAGGGTATATAGCATAAAAGTTGGATCAGGCTGGGCATGGTAGTACATGCCTATAGTCCCAGCTACTTGGGAGGCCAAGGTGGGAGGACTGTTTGAAGCTCTAAGTTCTTGGCCAGCCTTGTCAACCCTGGGAGACAACATCACAAGCAAAGGAACAGAATAAAGAATAAAGGATGGCTCAAAACCTGCCACAAGCAACTGTCCTTAACATTTAAAATTATTTCAGTTGCATATATTCAAATCACAACTTTAAATTATTTATTTTAAAAACTGCCCACTCTTTCTCTCATTTCCTTTGCTCTCCCCATAAAACAGGGGAGGTAAATACCCAACCATGCTGCATTTGAGGTTCTTAATACTTTTAACTCTCCACAAATTGTCAACTTACTATGGGTCTTTTAAGCCATGAAATGGAAAATTTTGTGGAGTAGAAAAAAACTCAAATAGTAACAAAAATACTTTAAAATTGGATTCACCATCAATACAACATGGACTTTGAAAAAACGTTATGTGCATTATTTGTTAGCTGAAAATGCTATTAACTACCACAGCTCATTTCTAATGCAACTATACCTCTGAATGCCTAAGAGAACATTATTGATAAATCCCACAAGCTTATCCAACACAGCATTATTTACATTTAGGCTTTCAGCAATAGCTTTCCTGAAGAGCTCCTCTTCTTTCTCCTCCTGGCTGTTCACCTCCCTAGCCTCCTGCTCACTCATTTTGAGAGCTAGAGCAAACTGTTCTTCTTCTGTCATCTCTGTTAATGTAGGAAAGACAGAGGGAAGAATATCAGAAACAACAAATTAGCATGAAGGCAAAAAACAGAATTCTTAAAAACTTCTCAACTACAGACACTAGAGACAACTTAGTACAATTTGGTAATCTAAGTAGTGAGGAAAGGTTAAGAGGATGGTCAAGATCTCAGCTACAGGTACAAGAACTCTGCATTAACTAGATGTAAGCTCTCATGAAGGCATAGTTTTTGTCTCTCTCGTCATTTTGTACTTCCAGCTCATAACTAACTGCTTGGCACAAGACAGATAATATCTGTTGAAAGAACAAGCAGAGAAACCACTAAATACCACATTGATTTATGCTCAATATTTAACCAGAATAATGTCACTCTTCAAATTTTTCAGATTTATCCAATTTTTTATTCTTTTTTCTTCTTTTTCGAGGCAGGGTCTCACTCTAGCCCAAGCTGACTTGGAATTCACTCTGGAGTCTCAGAGTGGTCTCAAACTCACAACAATACTCCTACCTCTGCCTCCTGAGTGCTGGGATTAAAGGCATGTGTCACCACACTCAGCTAGATTTATCCAATTTTAAGAAAAACTCCCTAGTAACCAAAATATAATCTCCAAATACCGTTTTCCACTAATAGCAACTGTAATGTATTAGAGAATATGTATTAGAGAAATAGCTGATTAAAAGACTGACACATAGTCAGGCATGGGGGCACACATCTTTAATCCTAGCACTCAGGAGGCAGAGGTATAAGGATCACCAAGAGTTTGAGGCCACCCTGAGAATACAGAGTGAATTCCAGGTCAGCCTGGGCTACAGTGAAACCCTACCTCAAAACAAACAAACAAACAAACAAACAAAAAACACCTGACATATGAGCCAGGCGTGATGGTGCATGTCTTTAATCCCAGCACTCAGGAGGCTGAGGTAGGAGGATTGTTGTGAGTTCAAGGCCAGCCTGAGACTACATAGTGAATTCCAGGTCAGCCTGGGCTACAGCGAGACCCTGCCTCAAAAATAAAAGTAAGGGGCTGGAGAAGATGACTTAGCGGTTAAGGAATTTGCCTACAAAGCCAAAGGACCCCAGTTCAATTCCCCAGGTCCCACGTAAGCCAGATGCACAAGGTGGCGTATGCATCTGGAGTTTGTTTGCAGTGGCTGGAGGCCCTGGCGCATCCATCCCCCCTCAAATAAATAAATAAAATATATATTTAGAGGCTGGAGGGATGCCTTAGTGGTTAAGGCATTTGCCTGCAAAGCCGAAGGACCCAGGTTCGATTCCCCAGGACCCACGTTAGCCAGATGCACAAGGGGGCGCATGCATCTGGAATTCGTTTGTAGTGGCTGGGGGCCCTGGCACGCCCATTCTCTCTCTCTCTCTCCCCCCCCCCTTCTCTGTCAAATAAATAAATAAAATAAATAAAATATTTTAAATATATATATATTTATAAATAAATAAATAAGAGTAAATTTACACACACATACATACAGACACACACACACAAGGAACCAGGTGGGGTAACACATGCCTTTAATCCAGCCCTCAGAAGGCAGAGGTAGAGGATTGCCCTGAATTCAAGGCTAATCTGGAACTACAGAGCCCTTCACCCTTGTACTTCATGGCCACCCTAAGGCAAGCAGCTTTGCTCTGCAATGAGCTCCATGTCATCATGTTCTGCCTCACCTTGAGCCAAAACTGACAGAGCCAAGAGACCATGGACTGAAACCTCTGTAACCATAAACCAAATAAAATCTTCTAAGTTAGCTCAGATATTTTCCATAGAAACAGAAAGCTAATTCTCTCCCTAATTAGAATGTATGATCCAAATTATTTTACTTATTGGTATAAAAATAATCTATAGGGCTGGGATATGGTTTAGCGGTTAAGGTGTTTGCCTGGGAAGCCTAAGGACCTCGGTTTGATTCACAGGACCCATGTAAGCCAGATACACAAGGGTGCGCATGCATCTGGAGTTCGTTTGCAGTGGCTGGGGCCCTGGCGCGTCATTTTCACTTTTTCTCTGCCTCTTCCCCACCCCCTCTCTCTCTCAAATAAATAAAGTAATAAAATATTTTTTAAATAATCTATAAAAGTACTATAAGATTCTTTTCATGACTGTAGAATCTATAGTGGTATGACCATTTAATTTTTTGTTAATTTGTGTCTAATTTTTCTCTAGGAGTCCAGTTAAGACATTTATGCATTTTATTTGCCATTTCATAGCACCAAATTTTATTTTTCCCTAATATATGCCCATATTCCATTTCATTATTTCTGCTCTTTGTTCTTTGTATTCTTTCCTTCCACTTATTTTGGGCTCATTTTACTCCACATTCTAGCTTACACCAGGAAGTTTCAATCACTTATTTCAAACATTCAAATTACTTTCTTACACCAGGTGTGGTGGCACACACCTGTAATCCCAGCACTTGGGAGGCAGAGGCAGGTGGATCACCATGAGTTCAAGGCCACCCTGAGACTACTCAGTGAATTCCAAGTCAGCTTGGGCTATAGAGTAAGGCCCTGCCTCAAAAACAAAAAAATAAATAAAATAAAAAATTATTTACTTACATGACCATAAGTTTAAGTTTTCCTGTAAATGTTGCTTTGTGTCCCACAAATTTTGGTATGTTAGCACATTTACTAAGTCATTTCAAATTGAGTTGAGCACGTTTTTTTGGTATGGATTAAATTTTAAGCATCCCCTATTCTTGTTAATACACAAGCTATTTTTAAAATATATTCAAAGCCGGGCGTGGTGGCGCACGCCTTTAATCCCAGCACTCGGGAGGCAGAGGTAGAAGGATTGCCGTGAGTTCGAGGCCACCCTGAGACTCCATAGTGAATTCCAGGTCAGCCTGGGCTAGAGTGAGACCCTACCTCGAAAAACCAAAAAAAAAAAATAAAATAAAATAAAATATATTCAAGCCGGGCATGGTGGTGCACGCCTTTAATCCCAGCACTCGGGAGGCAGAGGTAGGAGGATCGCCGTGAGTTCGAGGCCACCCTAAGACTCCACAGTGAATTCCAGGTCAGCCTGGGCTACAGTGAGACCCTACCTCGAAAAACCAAAAAAATAAAAAAATTTAAAAAATAAAATATATTCAGTGCTCACTTCAACAGCACATATACTAAAACTGGATTGATACAGAGATTAGCATGATGACACGCGAATTTGTGAAGCATTCCATATTAAAAAAAAAAGTTCAACATTAACATATACTCTCAATTTCTCTCAGTTCCTATGAAAACCAATGATCTTTCTGTCTCAGGATGTTCAAATGCTTTTTCTCCTCCTACAAGTCTCTTGTCTTCGTCTGGCTCGTTTCTGTTTACTCTCCACAGCCCATCTGAAATATTTCCAACTTACAAATTTCTTGTAACCATTTAGATGAAGTTAATCTATACTTTAACATCTATTTAAATTAGAATGGAGCCGGGCATTGTGGCGCATGCCTTTAATAGCAGCACTTGGGAGGCAGAGGTAGGAGGATCACCGTGAGTTTGAGGCCACCCTGAGACTACATAGTGAATTCCAGGTCAGCCTGAGCTAAAGTGAAACCCTACCTTGAAAAAAAAAAAAAAATTAGAATGGGGGCTGGAGAGATGGCTTAGCAGTTAAGGCATATGCCTGTGAAGCCTAAGGACCCAGGTTCAATTCTCCAGGTCCCACATAAGCCAGATGCACACGGTGGCACAGGCATCTGGAATTCATTTGCAGTGCCTGGAGGCCCTGCGCACCCATTCTCACTCTCTTTCTCTCCCTCTCTGCTCCAAATAAATAAACAAAATAGATAAATAAAATGCTTAAAACTATATCTTTTAAAAAATAAGTTAGAAGCCGGGCGTGGTGGCGCACGCCTTTAATCCCAGCACTCGGGAGGCAGAGGTAGGAGGATCGCCGTGAGTTCGAGGCCACCCTGAGACTCCATAGTGAATTCCAGGTCAGCCTGGGCTAGAGTGAAACCCTACCTCGAAAAACCAAAAAAAAAAAAATAAGTTAGAATGAGCCAAGAATGGGCATTGAAAAAAAAAAAAAAACTCAAGAAAATTTCAAATTGATTAAGAGATGGCTCAGCAGGTGTGAGCATTTGCTGTGCAATAAGACAACCTGAGTTCAAACCACAATATCCACATAAAAAGCCAGACACAATCATGATGCCTGTAACACCAGAACTGAGGGAGTATGGAGACCCAAGAATTGCTGGAGCTGCCTGGTCAGCCAGTCTAACCAAAAAACAGGACGCTTCAGAGTCAGATAAGAGTCTCTCAGTGAACTATGGCAAAAGAGTGATGGAGGAGGATATGTGACGTCTTCCTGTGGCTTCCATACACATGTGCATACACCACATACCACACATGCTTCATAGACATATACCAACATGCACCCAAAAAATTATAAAATCCTTTTTTGGAGGGGGAGAAGGGAGACAGGGTCTTACTCTAGCCAGGCTGACTTGGAATTCACTATGTAGTCTCAGGGTGGCCTTCAAATCATGACACTCCTCCTACCTCTGCCTCCCGAGTGCTAGGATTACATGCATGAACCACCACATCTGGCTTTAAGTTACTCTTTTATTTATTTATTTTGAGAGAGAGAGAATGGGCACTCCAGGGCCTTCAGCTGGTGCAAAAAAACTCCAGATGCATGTGTCCCCTTGAGCACACGTGCGACATTGTGCTTGCGTCACTGTGTATCTGGTTTATGTGGAACCTGGGGATTCAAACAGGACTTCTAGGCTTTGCAGGCAAGCACCTTAACCACTAAGCCATCTCTCCAGCCCTAAAATTCTTTGCAAGTAATAACTTTTTTGATGTCCATATAATGGAATAATATAGGTTCATTGATTGTGACAAATATACCACTCTGGTGATGTTACAGTGAGGGATGCTAAGTGTGTAAATGAGTAAATGAGTAGAACATATAGGATGGGGCTGGAGAGATGGCTTAGCAGTTAAGTGCTTGCCTGTGAAGCCTAAGGACCCTGGTTCAAGACTCGATTCCCTAGGACCCACGTTAGCCAGATGCACAAGGGGACGCACACATCTGGAGGTCGTTTGCAGTGGCTGGAGGCCCTGGCATGCCCATTCTCTCTCTCTCTCTCTGCCACTCTTAAATAAATAAATAAAATAAAACAAAAATTTTTTTTTAAAAAAAGAACATATAGGATGATTCTCTGTACTTCCCGTTGAATTTTGCTGTTCTAAAACTTCTCTAAAAAAAACCTAAGGTCTATGGGCTACAGAGATGGCTTAGTGGTTTAGGCACTTGCCTACAAAGCCAAAGGATCCAGGTTCAACTCCCCAGGACACATATAAACCAGATGTACAAGGTGGCACATGCATCTGGAGTGTGTTTGTAGCACCTGGAGGCCCTGACGTGCCCTCTCTATCTGCCTCTTTCTCTCTCTCAAATAAAATAAATTTAAAAAAAAATTTTAAATAAGGTCTAGGGCTAGGAAGATACCTCAGTCAGTGAAATGCTTGCTTCATAAATACAAGAACCTGAGATTGATTCCCAGTGTCCACAAAAATGTTGGGTATGGTGGTGCATGCCTATGATCTCAGCACTGGGGCGGTAGAGACACTGGTGAGCTCCAGGCCAATGAGAGAGCTTGTCTTAAAAGGTGCATGGCATACCTGAGGAAAACACCAAAGGTTGTTCTCTGGTCTTGACATGTGCATGCACACATGTGCTTACACAGCCCACACACACATGAACCCACATATATACATATATACATACACACATACATATAGAAACATAAATACACACATATTCTCCACACACATGCAAAAATGTCTTGTAATTTCTTAAGAACTTAAGGTTACCAGTCTAGTTACTCAATGTTAGTTTGATGTTACTATCATAAAAGTACTTTGTGAAGCCAGGCGTGGGGGTACATGCCTTTAATCCCAGCACTCAGGAGGCAGAGGTAGGAGGACCACTGTGAGTTCAAGGCCACCGTGAGAGTACATAGAGAATTCCAGGTCAACCTGAGCTATAGAGACCCTAACTTGAAAAACCCAAAAAAAAAAAGAACGTTGTGTTACACATATACACATGCATGTGCCAAGGGTTACTGGACTGGCTGGAAAGTTAGCTCAGCACAGCTTCCACTCACTGCTTTTATAGAACTTTTCAAGACTCCCGGATAAGATGGCAGCATGGTAGGCACGCCAAAGCAGCCTAGGGAGAAAAATAAGCAGACAAATACCACAACACATTCTCCTACCAAAAAGTGAAGGTATATAAGGAATTATCAACCACAGCAGAAAAGCAGGAGAGACAAGAGCTTCTAGCAACCACACAAGCAGCCAGAATCAGCTCCCACCACAGCACAGGTCCCAGTCTCTGGGCAGGGCTACCACACACGGCCCCTGCCTGAGACACAGGAGCAGAATACCCAGGTGGGAGAACTCGCCAATCACACCTGCCTCCTTGCAAAGTAAAAAACCTCAAGAGCCGGGCTGGAGAGATGGCATAGTAGTTAAGGCCTTTGCCTGCAAAGCCAAAGGATCCTGGTTTAATTCTCCAGGACCCACGTAAGCCAGATACACAAGGCAACAGATGCATCTGGAGTTTGTTTGCAGTGGCTAGAGGCCCTGGTGTACCCATTCTCTCTCTCTGGCCTTTTCTCTCTCAAATAAATAAATTAAGGGATTCCGGTTAAGATGGTGGCGTAGGTACCACGCCAAAGCAGGCTGAGGGGGTAAAAAGCCAAAAAAAAAACACAGCAAAATACACAATTTTACTAAAAAGTGAGGTGAATAGCAAATTGAAACGGCAGCGGAGAAGTAGGAGAGATCCAGAGCATCCAGAGCCCACACAGACCTGGCAGGAGCAGCTCCAGCAGCTCTGCGGACCACAGCGGCGGCCAGAAAGTCGCCAGGCTCGACTTGAGCCACAGGAAAAGCCAGGTGAGGGGATTTTCCACTCACACCGGAGCTCTCCGCAAACTCAAGAAACGTGAAGGGAGAACAGCAGTGAACAACAGAGGAGCAGATCACAAGGTAGAAGAACACGTGGAACAGCGGGCGAACTAGAGCAGCATGGGCAGCCTCCCCTCCCCCACCACCAGTGCCCGGCTCCAGCGAACAGAGCAGCGGTCCAGGGCCCCAGCCACACCAACTTGAACCAACAGCGGGGGCCCAAGCAGGAGCAAAGGTAACTGGGATTACACCAGGGAAGGGTCTCACCTGGTCACAAGCTGACTTGGAACCCTCAACAGATCAAAACTCTTAACCTCCTTGGTGTCAGGATTAAGGCTGTGGGTGGGGCACCACACACCCTAAGGGAAAGTTAGAGGATCTGGTTGTCATAATACCTACTCTTGGATAAATATTCTGAGCTGTTTTTTCATTGAAAGTGTACATTGTTTAATTGAATTTCAGAATCTATCTGTATTTGGTTCTACTCAGCCTACTTGAATACTCTCATAGCAGGCAAACCCAACACCTAGGGTCACTTTTGTAGATACTCTGAGAGTCTTGAGAGCCATACCTAACGCCTTAAGCTCCTATCCTGAAGTTATATAACATCAGATTGACTGATATATCTAATAATACCCAGCTAACTAGAAAATCCAATCATTAAATAATCCAGGATGCAAAAATATATACATTATAACACAAGAAACACCAAAAATCAAGACAATATAAATCCACCGAAAAGTATTAATACATCAGAAATGACCTCTAGTGACAGCGAGTTAGAGGAAATGCAAGAGAAAGATTTCAAAAGAATGATTATAAATATGTTTAAAGAAGTCAAAGAAGAAATCAAAGGAATGAAAGAGGAAATCAAAGGAATCAAAGAAAATACAGGACACCAATTTAATGAAATAAAGAGGTCAATACTAGACATAAATAAGGAAATAGAAATAATAAAGAAAAACCAGTCAGAATTACTAGCAATGAAGAACATAGTTAATGAAATAAAAAACTCTGTAGAAAATCTCACCAGTAGAATGGATGAAGGAGAGGATAGAATATCTAAGCTAGAAGACCAGGTGGCAGATCTAATACAGTCCAACAAAAAGAAAGACAAACTAATAGAAAAGTATGAGTGGGAATTTCAAGATATTCGGGTAACTACGAAAAGATCAAACAAAAGAATTCAGGGCATAGTAGAAGGAGAAGAATTTCACTCCAAAGGCATAGTAGGCGTCTTCAACAAAATCATAGAAGAAAACTTCCCCCAAATTGGGAAAGAGGTGCCAGTGCAGATACAGGAATCCTTTAGAACACCAGCCAGACAAAACCTCGCCATATTATAATCAAACTACCAAACACACAAACCAAAGAAAAAATATTGAAAGCAATCAGAGAGAAAAATCAAGTTACCTACAAAGGCAAGCCCCATCAGGATTACAGCAGATTACTCAACACAAACTTTAAAAACCAGAAGGGCGTGGAGTGATGTATTCCAAGTCCTGAAAGATAACAACTGTCAACCAAGGTTACTTTATCCTGCACAACTATCCATTCAAATAGACGGAGAAATAAGGACATTCCACGATAAAAGCAAGCTAAAGGAATATTTGAAGACAAAACCAGCTCTACAGAAAATACTTGAAAGAATCCTCCATCCTGAAGAAAAAGAAAAGCACACATATAAGGAACCGGGAAAAAACAAACAATACTCAAATACTAATTAACACAAGAGAGCAAAGGTAAAACCGGAAGAACTACAAAAAAAAATGGCAGAAATGAATACAAACCTTTCAATATTATCTCTTAATATCAACGGCCTCAATGCTCCAACCAAAAGGCATAGGTTCACAGACTGGGTTAAAAAGCAGGATCCTTCAATTTGTTGCCTTCAAGAAACCCACCTTTCTACAAAGGGTGGTCACTATCTTAGGGTAAAAGGTTGGAAAACAGTGTTCCAAGCAAATGGACCTAGAAAACAAGCAGGGGTTGCTATCCTAATATCTGACAAGGTAGACTTCAGTCCAACATTAGTTAAGAAAGACAAGGAAGGTCACTTTATATTAATTAAAGGCACCCTCCAACAGGAGGATATTACAATCCTAAACATATATGCACCTAACGTGGGGGCCCCCAAATTCATCAAATAAATTAATTAATTACATATACTAAAAAAAAAAAAAAAAAACAGAAGAGCCAGGCATGGTAGCATACACCTTTAATCCCAGCACTCAGGAGACAGAGGTAGGAGGATCACCATGAGTTCAATGCAAGCCTGAGACTACATAGTGAATTCTAGGACAGCCTGGGCTAGAGTGAGACCCCACCTTGAAAAACCAAAACAAAGGGGGGAAAAAAAAGGTCATTTTATATTGATTAAAGGAATAATTCAACAGGACATTACAATTCTAAACATATATGCACCTAGCATGGGTGCTCCCAATTGCATCAAACACTATTAGACTTAAGGGCACAGATAATATTAAGCACAATTGAAGTGGGTGACTTCAATACCCAACTCTCATCAATTGACAGGTCACCACAGCAAAATATATACAGGGAGACATCTGGATTAAATGAGGTCATAGAACAAATGTACCTAACAGATATTAACAGAATATTTCATCCAAATGCTGTGGAATGCACATACACACTCTTCAGCAGCACATGGAACATTCTCTAAAATAGACTGTATAATAGGACACAAACTTTTCTCCTCATATGGAATATAAGTAAACTCAATGTTTGTCACCAATAAGTGATAATACTAAAAATAAAAAGGTATCTTGTATTATACATTTAACTCATCCTGAATTAAAAGACCAGCATGATTTTTATATAAAACTGAAAAACTCAGGCTGGAGAGATGGCTTAGCAGTTAAGGTGTTTGCCTGCAAAGCCAAAGGATCCCAGTACAACTCTCCAGGACCCATGTAAGCCAGATGCACAAGGGGGTGCATGCATCTGGAGTTCATTTGCAGTGACTAGAGGCCCTGTTGCGCCCATATTCATTCTCTCTCTCTGCCTCTTTCTCTCTCAAATAAATAAATAAAATATATTCAAAACTGAAAAACTTGATTCTACAATAACCAAAGAAATCTTTTTTTTTAAAATATTTTTATTTATTTATTTGAGAGTGACAGAGAGAGAGAGAGAGAGAGAGAGAATGGGCACGCCAGGGCTTCCAGCCACTGCAAACGAACTCCAGACACATGCGCCCCCTTGTGCATCTGGCTAACGTGGGTCCTGAGGAATTGAGCCTCGAACCGCTGTCCTTAGGCTTCACAGGCAAGCGCTTAACCGCTAAGCCATCTCTCCAGCCCACCAAAGAAATCTTTAAGAAAAACAAAGGTGAAGGAATCATTTTGCCTAACATCAAAATTTGCTACATTTACAATGGTAAACAAGACAATGTAGTTGTAGAATCAGCACCAATAAATAGAATTTGACCTGGGTGTAGTGACTCATGCCTTTAATCACAGCACTAGGAAGGGTAAGGTAGGTGGATCACTGTGAGTGATCACTACACAGTGAATTCCAAGTCAGTATGGGCTAGAGTGAGATACTGCCTTGAAAAAATAATAAAATAAAATTGACAAGAAACACCTAGGCAAATAATTTTCAACAAAAATGCCCAGAGAAGGCAGGCTGGTGGCACACGCCTTTAATCCCAACACTCAGGAGGCTGAGGTAGGAAGATCACCGTGAGTTCAAGGCCAGCCTGAGACTACATAGCAAATTCCAGGTCAGCCTGGGCTAGAGAACAAGATCTCACCTCAAAAAAAAAAAAAAAGAAAAAACCCTCAAAGAGCACTTCCTGTGCAAATATGAGGGCCTGAACCTTCTCTTTTCAGATGGCAGTGACCTTGGGATGACTCAGAAGACATCATGATGCTAGAAAGAAGTGACAGAGGAGTGCTCAGCACTGGAATATCTCTATCACACCTTCCAAGGCTCAGGGTCTAATGCTGAAGAGGTGGCAGAAAGAATGTAAGAGCCAAAGGAAGAGTAGGACTCCTTACAACATGCTCCTCCAGATGCAAAATGACCTGGATATCCAAGACCTCACAGTGCCTGCCACTACCTACACAAGACCATCACAATAGGAGGAAAAGATCATGACATCAAAATAAAAGAGAGACTGATTGAGAGGGGAGGGCATATGAAGGAGAATGGAGTTTCAAAGGGGAAAGTGGGGAAAAGGAGGGCATTACCATGGGATATTGTTTATAGTCATGGAAGTTGCTAATAAAAAATAAATTAATTTTTTAAAAAATGTAATATGCCCTTTGTGGTTGTTTGATTCAGGAATCCCATAAAACTAGGTGGTCTGAATGCTAGGTTCCCAACTGATAGAGATTTGAGAATTAATGACTCCTGGAAGCTGTGTATTGTTGGGGGCAGGCTTATGGGTATTATAGCCAGCTCCCTCTTGCCAGTATTTGGCACACTTTCCTATTGCTATTGTCCACCTTATGTTGGCCAGGGGGTGATGTCCACCCTCTGTTCATGCCATCGTGTAGCTCGAGTCTATATGCCAAAATAAATCCTTTTTTCCCCAAAAGCTCTTCTTGGCTGGGTGATTTCTGCCAGCAATGTGAACCTTTCTGCAACATCCTTATTTAGAGAATTCTTTTTACCTAATGAAAATACTAACATCAATTCAACCACAAAATGAAAACATACGTGAAATTTTTCTTTTAGCCAAGCACTTTGCTCTGCTCGATTGTTTTGTCTTCATTTTCTGCAGTCCATTCTCCTCCTTTGGTTCCTGTTGCCCAATGAGAAATATGGTCAGGGCAACTGTCATTAAAAGCAGTAACTTGAAAAAAAAAAAAGCACTAATTTCTCTATTTCTTATAGATCTCCTTCTGGTTAATAGAGGCCTCAGAAAAATCAGTGTTCGTTACAAATGTACACATTAGACATCAGAAGAAAGTCCTTTTCTTATTTTTTTATTTTATTTTATTTTTAGTTTTTCGAGGTAGGGTCTCACTCTAGCTCAGGCTGAACTATGCAGTCTTAGGGTGGCCTCATACTCACAGCAATTCTCCTACCTCAGCCTCCTGCGTGCTGGGATTAAAGGCGTGCACCACCACGCCTGGCTAGAAAGTCCTATTTTAATACAAAAAGGAAAACGTAATATATAGAATCAATAAAACCATAAAAATGAAAATGCCTTGGCTGGAGAGGAGAGATGGCTTAGTGGTTAAGGCACTTGCCTGAGAAACCTAAGAACCCAGGTTCAATTCCTCAGTACCCACATAAACTAGATGCACAAGATGGCACATGCATCTGGAGTTCATTTACAGTGCCTATTCTCTCTCTCTCTCCTATTCAAATAAACAAATAAATAAAATGTTTTAAAAAATAAAAAATGTAGGGCGGGCATGGCGGTGCATGCCTTTAGTCCCAGCACTCAGAGGCAGAGGTAGGAAGATCGTCGAGAGTTCGAGGCCACCCTGAGACTGACTACACAGTGAATTCCAGGTCAGCCCAGAGCTAGCATGAGACCCTACCTCAGAAAACCAAACAAATAATAACAATAAAAAAAATAAAAATAGAGGCTGGAGAGATGGCTTAGCAGTTAAGTGCTTGCCGTGAAGCCTAAGGACCACAGTTTGAGGTTCAATTCCCCAGGATCCATGTAAGACAGATGCACAAGGGGGCGCATGTATCTGGAGTTCATTTGCAGTGGCTGGAGGCCCTGGCACACCATTCTCTCTCAGTCTCTCTCTCTCAGTCTCTCTCTCTCTCTCTCTCTCCTTCTTTCTCTCTGCCTGTCACTCTCAAATAAATAAATAAAAATTAAAAGAATAAATAAATAAATAAAATTTAAAAAGCTGGGTGTGGTGGCGCATGCCTTTAATCTCAGCACTCAGGAGGCAGAGGAAGGAGGATTGCTATGAATTCGAGGCCACCCTGAGACTACATAGTGAATTCCAGGTCAGCCTGAGCTAGACTGAAACCCTACCTCGAAAAACCAAAAAAAAAAAAAAAAAAAAAAAAAAAGTAAGTTGCAGAAGTAAAGGGAAACAGAGAGAGGAAAACCTGAATACAAAAAAACATCATTTTAAAGCCTGTTGCAAAAGCCCAAATAACAGATAATTGGGTAAAGACAGGGAAGTAAAGACAAGCCTGGTGACACACACCTTTAATTTCAACTCCCAGGAAGCTGAGGTAGGAGGATCACCATTGAGTTCAAAGCCAGCCTGGAGCTATACAGTGAGTTCCACATCAACCTTAGCTAGAGTGAGACTCTACCTGGTGAGAAAAGTACACTTCCTATTATTTATTTACCTATCTGTTTTGATAGTTGGGGGGTCACATTCAAGATTCTGCACATGCTAGGTAAGCACTCTTCCACTGAACTATATCAAGAGCTATAACCGTAGTTTTTTCTTTTCTTTTTTTTTTTTGGGGGGGTTTCCGAAGTAGGGTCTCACTCTAGCTCAGGCTGACCTAGAATTCACTATGTAGTCTCAGGGTAGCCTCAAACTCTTGGCGATCCTCCTTCCTCTGCCTCCCAAGTACTGGGATTAAAGGCATGCGCCATCAGCCTGGCTTTAGTCACTTTTTCCTCACTTTCCAAACACACAAAAATTATGACATATTTGATTTAGTTTATTCTAATCGTTCTAAAATATCACATTGGGTTAATATATTACAAAACTAAAATAAATAAATAAATAAGCCAGGCAAAGTGGCACATGTCTTTTTAATTCTGACACTCAGTAGGCAGAAGTAGAAGTACTGCTGTGAATTCCAGGTCAGCCTAGACTGAAGTAATGTGATCCTACCTAAAAAAAAAAAAAAAAAAAAACTTAAATCATCCTTAGCCAAAAAGTAAGATTATTTAATTTACAAATCCATTTATAGATCAAAAGAAAATCAAGCAAAAATTGCATGGCCTTGGCAAACTAGTATTAAGGTACAGTCACAAAACAAACCTGTCATGTATAAAGAGGCCTACTTTGAGGACTACAGCTCCACATTGCAGAATACTGACCTCACCATCACTATCAGATATGACAATGAATGAATCTTCAAGTCTTCGCTTCTTCTTCACACTGACAGTAGTGGTACTTTCTGCATCCTTCTTGTCCAAGTTCTGACAATTAGAGACTTCTTTAATTTTTTTCTTTCTTCGAGGCATCCTGTTGCCTGAAAAACAAGAACACAGGTTTAAATAATTTACTCAAAGTATAAACTTTTACGCATGTAATACTAGCACTGGGGAAGCTGAGACAGGGTTGCTCCTGTGAATTTCAGACAAGCCTGAGTTACCAAGCGAGTTCCAGGTCAGACTAGACTGGAGTGAAACACTGCCTTTTAAAAAAAAAAAAAAAAAAAAAAAAGTAAGCCAGGCGTTTAATCCCAACACTTGGGAGGCAGAGGTAGAGGATCACTGTGAGTTCAAGCTCAGAGTGACCTAGAATTCACTATGTATTCTCAGGGTGGCCTCGAACTCACAGTGATCCTCTACCTCTGCCTCCCAAGTGCTGGAATTAAAAGCATGCACCACTACACCCTGCTCTACCCAGTAAAAATCTTACTTTTTTTCTGTAGACTAGGAATATATATATACACACACATATAAATCTCACCTCTGGTGAAATTTCAGTAGCATTAAAAAAAGGTAATTTAGGAGCCAGGCATGGTGGCACATGCCTTTAATCCCAGCATTTGGGTGGCAGAGGTAGGAGGATTACCATGAGTTCAAGGCCACCCTGAGACTACATAGTGAATTCCAGGTCAGCCTGAGCTACAGTGAGACCATACCTCAAAAAAAAAAAAAAAAGGTAATTTAGGTCTGGTGGGATGGCTTATCAGTTAAGGTGCTTGCCTGAAAAGCTAAATGACCCAGGTTTGATTTCCCAGGACCCATATAAGGTGGTACATGCATCTGGAGTTCATTTGCAG
Organism: Dipus sagitta; assembly: GCA_036346955.1. Classification (NCBI taxonomy): domain Eukaryota; kingdom Metazoa; phylum Chordata; class Mammalia; order Rodentia; family Dipodidae; genus Dipus; species Dipus sagitta. The sequence goes on along the minus strand of CM070777.1, from coordinate 40,055,165 downwards.
TACTGGAGGCCCTGGAACACCCATTTTCTTTCTCTCTTTCATAAATAAATAAATAAAAACAGTAATTTAGGCCAGGCATGGTGGCACATGCCTATAGTACCAGCACTTGGGAGGCTGAGGTAAGAGGATCATTGTGAGTTCAAGGCTAGCCTGGACCTACAGGGTGAGTTCCAGGTCAGCCTAGTCTAGATTGAGACCCTACCACAAAAAAAAAAAAAAAAGTAATTTAGGACTGGAGTGATGACTTAGCGATTAAGGCACTTGCCTGCAAAACCTAAAGACCCAGGTTTGATTCTCCAGCACCTGCGTAAGCCTGACGCACAGGGTGGTGCATATTGGATTTTGTTTGCAGTAGCTAGAGGCCCTGGCACACCCATCCTTTCTCTTTTTCTATTACTGTGGAAGTTTAAATATATGGCCCCCAGTATATTCAGTGTATTATTAGCTTGTAGTGGATCTACAGCCACCTGGCTGAAGAAGGTGTCACTGGGCGGTCCAGCCCTAAAGTGTGGTGATGGGTTTGAAATTCCAATCTAAAGATACACAAAATGCACCTAGCTAGAGTTCCTGAAGTGTTCTGTGTAGCTTTTGGCTTGTGCTTTTCTCTCTCTCTGCTTGGACCTATGAAAGCAGGCCAGCTTCTTCTGCCATTATGGAACTTCCCTTGGATCGGTAAGCATCAATATGCCTTCTTCCATAATTGCGCCTGGTCTGGAAGTTCATCTCAGCAAACCTGAAACTGTCTGCCACAACCACAAATAAATGAAAAAAAAATTGGGGGCTGGAGAGATGGCTTAGGGGTTAAGGCACTTGCCTTCAAAGCCTAAGAGCCTAGGTTCAATTCCCCAGAATCCACATTAGCTGGATGCACAAGATGGGGCATGTGTCTGGAGTTCATTTGCAGTGGTTGGAGGCCCTGGTGCACCCATTCTCTCTCTGCCTCCCCCTTTTTCTCTCTCAAATATTTAAAAAGAAAAAAATTTCAGCACTTGTGAGGCAGAGGTAGGAGGATCGCCATGAGTTCGAGGCCACCCTGAGACTACATAGTGAATTCCAGGTCTGCCTGAACTATAGCAAGACCCTATCTCAAAACACCAAAAAAAACCCAAAAACCAATAAACTATTTCTTCTTACCTAGAAGCCATCAAACTACAGCTGGTACTCCAACAGAGCTTCAACCAATCCCAAAAAGAAACCCAGAAATCTCAATGACTCTACTGGGCCAACAAAACATGTGCCTAACAAACTCAACATAAAGAATGGCCTGGCATGGTGGAGCTTGTTGCAGTCAGGTGCATGTTGCTGGAAGAAAACACCCAACTAAATGGTTTATCTTGGTATATAGACTTGAGGGGAAGCTCCATGATGGCATAAGCACAGGGTAGACATCACCTCCTGGCCAACATAAGGTGGGCAACAACAACAGCAGAGTGTGTCAAATACTGGCAAGGGGAAGCAGGCTATAACACCTATAAGCCCACCCACATGATGCTCCAATTCTCAAATTGCCACCAGTTGGGGCCCCAGCCTTCAAAACACATAAATTTATGGGGGACACCTGAATCAAATCACCACTTTCCACCCTGGTTCCCATAAACTGATAACCATCCACGATGGAAAGTGCAATGCATTCAGTCCAACTTTAAAAGTCCCCAGGCTGAAGAGATGGCTTAGCGGTTCAGGCACTTGCCTGAGAAGCCTAAGAACTCATGTTCAAATCTCCAGGTCCCAAGTAAGCCAGACACACAGTAACATAAGCACACAATGTCACACATGTGCACAAGGAGGCACACACATCTGGAAGTCGTTCACAGAGGCTGAAGGCCTTGATGCACACATTCATTCTCTCTCTCAAATGAATTTTTTATTTTTTTTTTTTTTTTGGTTTTTCGAGGTAGGGTTTCACTCTAGCCCAGGCTGACCTGGAATTCACTATGGAGTCTCAGGGTGGTCTCGAACTGCCGGTGATCCTCCTACCTCTGTCTCCCAAGTGCTGGGATTAAAGGCATGCACCACCATGCCCAGCTCAAATGAATTTTTTTTTTAAGTCCCCATAACTCTTATCAATCTCAGTGATGTTAAAACATCCCTATAGTATAAGGTCTTTTAACTAAGCCATAATACCAAAAAGAAAAAAGAAAAAAAGCCAGGTATGGTGGCACATGCCTTTAATCCCAGCACTTGTGAGGCAGCGGTAGGAGGATCACCATGAGTTCAAGGCCACCCTGAGACTACAGTGAGTTTCAGGTCAAAAAAACAAAAACTAACTAAATAAATAAATAAACATAAAAAATAAAAACATAATGACACAGAATAATAATTCACATTGCAAAAGATGGCAATGGGCATAGCAAAAAATATTCAACCAATCCAGACATGGTGGCACACACCTTTAATCCCAGCACTTGGGAGGCAGAGGTAGGAGGATCGCCATGAGTTCCACTCTGAGACTCCATAGTGAATTCCAGGTCAGCCTGGGCTAAAGTGAGGCCCTACCTCAAAAAACCAAAAAATAAAATAAAATATTCAACCAATACAAGATTTAAAACAAACAGGGCAAACATGAAATTCTATAGCTCCAAATCTGACAACTCTCATCAGTGATGAGCCTTAAAGTCCGATAATTCTAAACAGCAACAAGTCTCTGGAGTTCTAATTCTGCCCGTCCAGCTAGGCTACTCACAGTCCCAGGAAAACTTCATTCAGTGCATTCAGGCAGCTCTCCTTGACAGCCATCCCATAGTCCTGGCATCTCCATTGCAACTCGTCTGCAACCACAGTTCATCCACATGGCTCCACTGGGCCTCCATGCAGGTAATCCAACAAGCCTGCTTCACAGTGCCCAAGGCCATTTCCGAAATACAAAACTGTGTTGCAAATTCAATGACTCACTTTCCTGCATTTGTTATACTCCATATGACCAAAGGGGCTACCAGTTTGTTAGTTCAGGGGGAAATAAATCAGACTGAAGAACAGGACACTCCTTCAGCATTCAGACACCTTCAAAAGCGTCTGCATTCTTCCTGTTGTCCCAATGCAGATCAGCTGGCACAGCTGAGGGCTGTAATCTCTCGTATAATTGCACCTGAACAGGGAGCAGTTTGGGTCCAAAGATTTCATTTCTCTCTATGCCATATCCCTCTGCTCACACCAGTGTATTTCTATGCAATGCAATCCTAAACAAGTTCTCAGAACTTGGGAATAACAGCAAGCCTCTCACAAAAACTAATTATAGCCCAGTCCAGGCCAAGTTTTTTCTAAACCTCATAAGCCAAACCTTACAGTCCACAGTTCTTACTGCATTCATGTCCTTCAACTCTGACAGAATAGTCCATCAAGCTGTTCTTACAGCACTGTAAGATGTCTCTTAGGGCCAAGATTTCAAATTCTTCCACATTCCTTCCTTAAAAATTAGCTCCATGGGGTTGGAGAGATGGCTTAGCAGTTAAGGCGATTGCCCGCTAAGCCAAAGGACCTCAGTTCGATTCCCCAGGACCCATGTAAGCCAGATGTGCAAGATGACACATGCATCTGGAATTCGTTTACAGTGGCTGGAAGCCCTGGTGTGCCCATTCTCTCTCTTTCTCTCCTTCCCTCTCTCAAATAAATAGAAATAAAATATTTTTTAAAAAATTAGCTCCATGGGCTGAAGAGATGGCTTTGCAGTTAAGGCGCTTGCCTGCAAAGCCAAAGGATCACGGTTCAATTCCCCAGGACCCACGTAAGCCAGATGCACAAAGTGGCGCATACATCTGGAGTTCATTTGTAGCAGCCTGAGGCTTCCTCATTCTCCCTCTCTCTACCTCTCTCTCTCTCTCAAATAAATTTGTTAAAAAAAATTTTTAATTAGCTCCAAATGGCCAAAATCCACAGTCAGGTTTCTAGCAGCAACCACCCCACTCTCATTACCAATTTTACTATTGCAGTCAGCTTCACATTGCTGGCAGAAAACACCCAACCAAGAGCAGCTTATGGAAGGAAAGGGTTTATTTTGGCTTACAGACTCAAGGGGAAGCTTCATGATGGCAGAAGAAAGCAATGGCATGAGCAGAGAGTGGATATCACCTCCTAGCCAACATAAGATGGACAACCACAACAGGCGAATGTGCCACATACTGGCAAGAGGAAGCTGACTATAACATCCATAAACCCACCCCCAATAATATACTGCCTCCAGGATGCTCCAATCCCCAAAGTGCCACAGAGCTGGTGTGACAATATTCAGAACACATAAGTTTATCGGGGACACCTGAATTGAATCAAACCACCACAATACCTTTAATCCAAGCACTCAAGGGACCAAGATAGGAGGACTGCTGTGAGTTTGAGGCCAGCCTGGGACAACATAGTGAATTCCAGGTTAGCATAGGCTAGAGTGAGATCCTACCTCAAAAAAAAAAAAAAAAAAAAAAAACAGAGTGAAACTCTACCTCAAAAAAAAGAAGAATGGCTCTGTCTCTGACTCTGCCCCAGGAAGCTTCTGCTTGGGGACAGGAGAAGGGGAAACCATCTCCCTGATTTTTCAGTGCTCCTATCTCAGCAGGACGTAGTTACCAAAACTAATCTTCCTGCTTCTGTACTCCTAAAAAGATTTAGGTAGAAAGGTCTCTCAGGGGATAACTGAGAGAAACATCAGCAACCCAGTGTACCTTCTCTTGTCTATTTCCTTCCCAATTGGAAATCACCCCGGCAATTCCCTTCTGGTGAGTAATTTGTGTTCAGGCACATCCTGATAGAAGGGAAGATTAAGAAAAGAAAAAAAAAAAAAAGCCAGATGTGGTGGCACATGCCTTTAAGCCCAGCACTCAGGAGACTGAGGTAGAAGGGTATGCATGAGTTTGAGGCCACCCTGAGACTATACAGGTCAGCCTGGGCCAGAGGGAGACCCTACCTCAGAAAAAAAGAAAGAGAAGCAGGCAGGCAAGCTTTAGAGCCCTGTTATATCGAGAGCAATGGGTCAATCTATGTTTGAAGTGATTGACCCATCAAGAAAAAAAACCCATTTACCATCTCATGTGTATGCATAACAGGATGCACTACTTAAAATTATGGAATGGGCAATGGGGTCAAATACCTCCCCAACCACGGTCAGTTGGGCAAGTGGTAGACTCTGCACTCGTGAGGGCTTCCACTGCTCATATGTTACCAACCACACTCACTCAATAAACCTCACAGTATAATCCAAAAAAAAAAATTAAAAATGGAATGAACAGCCAGCCAGTGCATGCTTTAAATAGCCCATCTGTCAATCGGGGTAAGGATCCACCCCATTCCAGCTCTTGGGGATCAGCTCTTCGCTCCACCTAAACTCATAAAGGGAACCCCGAGAAAGAACTCCAAGCTCTTGAGCTATGTGTTTGCTCAAACCTGTTACTACACTGTGGAGTGTTTTCTATGCTTTTACTCTTTTAACAAATCTATGCTTTCACCAGTATCACTACATGTCTTGTCCAATTTGTTGTTCCAGACACAAAGAACCTGGACATTGTGTCAGGGACATCCCGAGATCCCATCCTCTAGTAATATACTGATATAGTAACTAAGTGTAAAAACACCAGAGTCAAGCCGGGCATGGTGGCGCACGCCTTTAATCCCAGGACTCGGGAGGCAGAGGTAGGAGGATCGCCTTGAGTTCGAGGCCACCCTGAGACTACATAGTGAATTCCAGGTTAGCTTGGACCAGAGTGAGACCCTACCTCAAGAAACCAAAACAAAAAAAAAAAAAAACAAAAAAAAAACCCCACTGGAGTCAGATAAGACATACAGATCCATCACTGAGTGGGCAAGAGGCCTGAAATACTGTCATCAAACACAGGAAACATACACCAGTGGTTAAGTACTATATGGAGATAAGGATTTCCAGGGAAAATCATTTTCAGGAGGCTAAGGAAGGAAGGTCATGTTCTGTTTCCAATGTTCCCTGGGTAATTGGTACCCACACAAGTATCTAAACTAATCAAAGACATTTAGATCAAAAGTGTTTAGATAACAGATGCCAAGACTTTTTACTGTCTTGTCTTTTTCCTGACAATTTCTAGGTTACATTAATTGGTTTGGATTTGTTGATAGAAATATTATTTTCAGGGCTGGAGAGATGGCTTAGCAGTTAAGGCACTCTCCTGTTAAGCCTAAGGACCCAGAACCCACTTAAGCCAGATGCACAAGGTAGCACATGCACACAAGGTGGCACACATGCCTGGAGTTGGACTGCAGTGGCTGGAGGCCGTGGCACATCAATTCTCTCTCTCTCTCATAAATAAAACTTGAAAAAAATTGTTTTCAGAACTGGTAACATGTTCAGCCTATATTTATAGCTATTAGATATTGAAAGGCTAAGACATGCCTACTTTCTATGCTTCAGATATGAACTAGGCTGCCACAAGGCAACTAAACTTAAAAGTTAGACAAAACGACTTTAAGCTTTGGGGGCATTCTTTCGCTAGATCTGTTTCAGTAATCAAATGTGCTATATATGTACATCCATGCAGGTTGGTGTACCTTCCTTCCTATGTGTTTAATAACCTATGTAGAAGCCAAAGACAATTGGATTCATTGGAGCTAAAAAGGCCCATATTTTGGCCCCTGCTTCCAGGTCACAAGGCCACTGGGATTAAAGGCATGTACCACCACACCCAGCTTTTTTTTTTAATAATTTTTTTTATTTTATTCATTTTATTTAAGAGAGAGAATAGGCACACCAGGGCATTCAGCTGCTGTAAATGAATTCCAGACACATGCGCCACCTTGTGCATCTGGCTTACGTGGGCCCTAGGGAATTGAATCTGGGTCCTTTGGCTTCGTAGGCCAACGCCTTAACTGCTAAGCCATCTCTCCAGCTCCCAATATTTTCTTTAAGGACTTATCTTCCTGCACTCCATTAATACACTTCTGGGGTCCTTTAGAATAGTTTCCCTCTCTGAGAGACTCTCTAAGTGCTATATACTCCTGTTCAGCGGGAAACAGTTAAAGACTGAACAGTCATCATCCTCTTTCCTCTAATAGCAGTTAGAGTGTCTTCTCAGTAGAGGGCAGAATGACAGGGAGTCAGATAGCCCTTTTAGGCAGTTAGGGTGACTCCTGAAAGTTAAAAGGCACTTGCTAGAAATCAAAGGATCTGACTTATCTCTGACCTGGTTCCCTACCTGTTTTTCCACAAACACAGGCACCTCCTGGGAGGGAGGTCTCTCCTAGGATTTAAATCTAGCCCTAATACTGTGGTCAAAGTTCAGCCCCTAGAATTTGGCATCATGGCTAGCCTCTTCCTGAGACAGTCCCTAGCCCAAACCAACCAGCTGGCCCTCAGGTGAGCTGAGCTGGAAGGTAGAGCCCACCATAAAGTTATAAATATGTTTGTGATGGGAGAACAAGGTCTCTGTGCTGCCGGACCTCTCCTGAACTTCCAGATGCTGATGAGTTACCCTCAAGCTCAGCCCAGGCCCAGCCAGGCTGAGCAAAGGGAAGAGCCCCTTAGTCCTTACTCTCCACATGGGCTCTTTACCCTCTCCAGCTCCCCACACTGTAGGAGCTCTTCAAACTATCTTTTTTTTCTTTTTTCTCTACAGTTTTCCCAGACCCTCCACGTGGGCTCTCAAGCCATGTGGGTGTCTTTCCTTGGTCCTATACATCCCTCAATAAATAATTTAATATGATCCTTCTCAGTCTAATTTTATTCAATTCTTTGATTAAAAGTAAAAACAAGTAATCTGGGCATGGTGGTGCACGCCTTTAATCCCAGCACTCGGGAGGCAGAGGTAAGAGGATCAGCGAGAGCTCAAGGCCACCCTGAGACTACATAGTAAATTCCAGGTCAGCCTGGGCTACAGTGAAACCCTACCTCAAAAAACCAAAAAAGAAAAAAGTAGAAACAAATGGCATATGCATTTGGAGTTCATTTGCAATGGCTAGATGCCCTGACGCACCCATTCTCTCTCACTCTCTCTTTCTCAAATAAATAAAAATTAAAAAGTAGAGGACTGGAGAGATAGCTTAGTGGTTAAGGAGCTTGTTTGCAAAGCCTGAAGACTCAGGTTCGACTCCCCAGAATCCATGCAAGCCAGATGCACATGGTGGCACATGCATCTGGAATTTGTTTGCAATGGCTAGAGGTCCTGGCATGCCTATTCTTTGTCTATCCCTCCCTCCCTCTCTCTCTTTCTGTGTCTCAAATAAATAAACAAATAAACGTTTTTTAAATTTATGTCATTAGTTTATTTACAAGCATATCTTGTAGGAGTTTTAACAGTCTGATCCATTTCTGAAGTTGAACCTCTTAAACATTCTTCATATCTGCTAAATGGATGAATCAAAACATCCTTATTTCTTAAGCAATTGGTATCTTATGATAAAGAAAGGTGCTGCAAATCCAGATCCAAAGAAAACAGCCATCATGGCCATCAACTGCCACTTGTTTTCCCACTGAAAATGGCAAGGTCTTGCCCTGGCCCTTCTCGTAGTGACCGCGGTGGAACATGGAGGTTGTGAACCTCCAGATGCTCTGGCCCAACATGACACTGCTGCACTCCAAATAAACTTTTTAAAGCGGAGCTGGAGAGATGGCTTAGCAGTTAAGGCGCTTCCCTGTGAAGCCTAAGGACCCATATTTGACTCTCCAGATCCCACATAAGCCAGAAGTACAAAGGTGAGGCAAGCGCAAGGTTGCAATGCCCACTAGGTGGCACAAGTGCCTGGAGTTCTATTGCAGTGGCTGAGGCCCTGGCATGCGAATTCTTTCTAAAAACTTTTCTGAAAAATTTAAAAAAAATTTTAAGTAGGAACAAGCCAGGCATGGTGGTACACACCTTTAAGTCCAGCACATGGGGGTGGGGGGGCAGAGGGCAGAGGTAGGTGGGTTGCTGTGAGTTCGAGGTCACCCTGAGGCTACATAGTGAATTCCAGGTCAGCCTGGACTAGACAGTAAGACCCTACCTCGAAAAACCAAAAATAAAAAATAAAAATAAGGGCTGGAGAGATGGCTTAGCGGATAAGCGCTTGCCTGTGAAGCCTAAGGACCCTGGTTCGAGGCTCGATTCCCCAGGACCCACGTTAGCCAGATGCACAAGGGGGCGCAAGCGTCTGGAGTTCATTTGCAGTGGCTGGAAGCCCTGGCACGCCTATTCTCATTCTCTTTCTCTCTCTCTCTCTCTCTCTCTCTCTCTCCCTCTTTCTCTGTCTGTCACTCTCAAATAAATAAATAATAAACAAAATATTTTTTAAAAAATAAAAATAAAAATAAAATAAAATAAATAAAAATAAAAATAAATTAGAAACAAACCTAGGCTTTGGGGTTCAAGGACTTTCCTGAACTCCTAGCACCCCATTACAGGGCCAGGGGTACACGGTGAGCTCAAAGCTGGCTTGGACTACACAGTGAATCGTGGGTGGGGGCAGTGTCTTGGGGGGCAAAGAACTATTGAAACCACCCGAACTTGGTGGCTCATCAAGGCTTTAATCCCAGCACTTGGGAGGCTAAGGTGGAAGGATCATTTAAAGAGTTCAAGGCCAGCCTAGGCCAGAGGGACACCCTGTTTGAAATAACAACTGTAATCATAACAGGGCTGGGGAGATGGCTCAGCAATTAAAGGCGCTTGCTTGCAAAGCCTGCCCATCTGGTTCAATTCCCCAGCACCCACATAAAGCCAGTTGTACAAAGTGGCTCTGTATCTAGAGTTCATTTGCAGTGACAAGAGGCCCTGTTCTTGACGAGGTGACAAGGGCGCATCCGTTCTCCCTCCCCCTCAAACCCTCGCTATTCGCAAAGAAACAAATAAATAACGTTTTATTTCTTATTTGATAGACGGAGTGTGAACACTCCATGGCCTCCTGCCACTGACATGAACTCTAGACACATTGTGCATCTGGCTTGACGTGGGTACTGAGGAGTCGAACCCAGGCTGGAAGGCTTTTCAAGCGAGCACCTTGACCCACTGAAGCATCTCTCCAGCCCAATAAAAATACTTTTAAAAATAAAATAATAATAAAAAGCAACTAGTGAAACCAAGTAGTACTCCACGACCAGAAGTAATCTGGCGGGAGGAAGGGGGTGGTTCATGAGGAGCGAGAGATCTGCGATCCTCTGGGAGAGCAGCAGCCGGGGGACGAAGTCACCAATCGGTCCCTTCGCGGCTGAGCAAGCCCGGGCGACCGCCATCGTCCAGGCAGGCCATTGGGGGACAGAGGCTGCCGTCCGGATGAGCGCGGGCCCGGCTCGAGGCAGGCAGAACAGGTTAAGGTCCCTCCCGGGGCTCCGTGCGGCCCACGCAACGTCCCGCAGAGGCCTACCTCCGCGTCGGGAGGCGGCCCTCGGCCCGAGGAACCCGCGGCGGCCGGCGACGAGGACGTGAGAAGAGGACGGGCGGAGGTGGACGGCGGCAACAAGTACTCACGGGCCCGCGCGTCCAGCTCCGCCGAGCCTCTGGGGGTCGTGAGACGCCGCGACAACGACAGGAGTCGGAGTGCGTGCACGCGCACACACGCGTGCGCGCGCACGCGAGGGCCGGTCGCGATCTCCGCGCGTGCGCACACACGGGCGCGAGCCAGGCTGTGGACGAAACCAACCGGCACGACGGTGAAGGGGGAGGACGGCGGCTGTTGGAACGAACCAACTGCGATAAACCATCGGAGTCTCAGGCAGTCCAGACCCCTTCACTGCACACGCAGGCTGAATCTTTTGCTAGCATTTCATCACGGTTTGAAGGAAATCAAGGAATGTCACTAGAATCCCTAAACATCTACGGCAACCATATCAATCCTCCCCTAGGCCTTTATTTATAGAGGTTCAGAATTATATTGAAATTAGCCATTCACGTGTCTACTTACAAAGTATCTCAGATGGTAACTGTTAATGTCTGGTCATTACAATGGAAGAACAGAATCCTGACATTCAGATTTGGCAAGTGGGAGTGTAAATTAGAACAGGCTACTGTTGATTTGATGTGATTAAATTTAAAATACACTTTATATTATTATTGTTGTTATTATTATTTATTTTGAGAGAGAGAGAGAGAATGGATGTGCCAGGGCCTTCAGCTGCTGCGAATGAACTCCAGATGCATGTGCCTCCTTATGTGCATAGGCGACATTGTGTATTTGTGGCACTGTGGGTCTGAGACCTGGAGATTCCAACATGAGTCCTCAAGCTTCTCAGGCAAGCACCTTAACCACTGTGCCATCTCTCCAGCCCTAAAATACACATTTTTTAGGTAGGAGGGGTTAAAGGTGGGGTCTCACTCTATCCCAGGCTGACCTAGAACTCACTCTGTAGTCCCAGTATGGCCTTGAACTCAGCAATCCTCCTACCTCTGCCTCCTGAGTGCTAGGATTAAAGTCATGCCATGCTTAGCTAAAACACACATTTCGTTGTTGTTGTTGTTGTTGTTGTTTATGAGGTAGCATCTCCCTCTAGCCAAGGCTGACCTGGAACTTACTATGTAGTCTCAGGCTGGCCTCGAACCCACTGTGATCCTTCTACCTCCACCTCCCAAGTGCTGGTATTAAAGACATGTGCCACCATGCCTAACCTAAAATACACAGTTTATAACCCACCAATTTCACATGTAGAAAAGTACAGAAATTTATACAAGTACACACAAGAAGATATGTTCCAAAAAGTCTGCTTCTTTCCAGAAAAAAAAAATACCAGAAATGTATAATAAGACATGGATGAATAAAGCATGAAAGAGTCATATAATAAAATTATAAGCCAGGCGTGGTGGCACACGACTTTAATATCCCAGCACTTGGGAGGCAGAGGTAGGAGGATGGCCGTAAGTTCATGGTGAATTCCAGGTCAACCTGGGCTAGAGCGAGACCCTACCTCAGGCAAATAATAATAATAATAATAATAATAATAATTCTATAAGTAAAAACTCATAAACAGTTCCCACCTAACTTTTTAAAATTCCTTTATTTGCCACTGTGGGGGTGGGGGTGTGGGCATGCCAGGTCCTCTTGCCACTGCAAACAAAATAACAGATGTTTGTACCACTTTGGGGTTCCAGCTTTATGTGGGTGGTTGGGGAATTGAACCTTAGGCGAGCAAACTTTGCAAACAAGAGCTTTAACAATTGAGAAAGCACATGTATATATATTCTCATTCTGTAGCCCAGGCTGGCTTGTAACTCACTGTGTAGACCACGCTGGCCTTCTGGTGATCTTCATTCCTCAGACTACTGAGTGTTGGGATTACTGGAGTGAACCACCATGCCTGGCTGTCATTCATATATATATAATTTATACTTGAGGGCTGGAGAGATGGCTTAGTGGTCAAGGCACTTGCCTACAAAGCCAAAGGACCCAGGTTCAATTCCCCACATAAGCCAACTGCACATGGCAGTGCATACATCTGGAGTTTGTTTGCAGTGGCTACAGGCCCTGGCATGCCCATTCTCTCTTTCTCTATCACTCGCTCTCATTCTATCTACCCCCTCAAATAAATAAATTTTTAAAAAAGATTTTTTTTTTTTTTTTGGTTTTTCAAAGTATGGTCTCCCTGTAGCCCAGGCTGACCTGAAATTCATTTGGTAGTCTCAGGCTGGCCTTGAACTCACAGTAATCCTCCTACCTCTGCCTCCCAAGTGCTGGGATTAAAGGCGTGTGCCACCGTGCCCAGCTAAGAGCTCAACTTTGAATCCTAACAGAGTAGTGTTGACTTTACAGAAACCCCTATCAACTATGAATAGAGGAGGATCAGGATCTCAAAGACAACTTGAGGTGCAATTAGCAGAGTGAAGAAATGGGGTTGCATGTCCAGTCCAGGATGGTCAGGATGAGACTTAAGAGAAATGCCTAGGAGACATCGAGAATGTTGAATGACAGGCATCAATCTGGTGGGAGGTGAGAGGCAGATGGGACACAGAAAAGACACAGAGCAAAAGGCGTGGGAGCCCCGAGATATATTCCCAAGCTCAGTGCAGGCGAAAACAGCAGGTGTCTCTGGAGAGCATGCACATGGGACTAGAGGGAGCAGCAGAGCCAGACCTGAAGGGCCCAGAATACCAGAGGAGCTGACAGCGCCTGTGAGTATTGAGAAAAAGGGAAAGGAAAAGGAAGAGGAAAAGGTGTTTCCACAGGCTGATTTGCACTTTATTTATTTTTTTTGTTTTGTTTTGTTTTATCAAGGTAGGGTCTCACTTTAGCCCATGCTAACCTGGAATTCACTATGTAGTCTCAGGGTGGCCTTGAACTCATAGCGATCCTCCTACCTCTGCCTCCTAAATGCTGGGATTAAAGGCGTGCGCCACCACGCCCAGCTGACTGTGAACTTCTGATCTTCTGCTTCTACCTTCCAAGTGCTGGGATTACAGGAGTGTTAAACCTTTCTACCCCCTATAATTCACCCCTCTGTTTTCATATAACGTGTGTTCTAATATCCCCTCCCCTTACGACCCCACTGCTCCCCACTCTTGGCCCCTTTCTTGCTTCTAATCCTCTACTGAATCTCACCCCAATTTACAAAAAAAAAAGCTAAAACTTCAAAGCTAGGATCTGCAGATGAAAGAGAACATGCAGTACTCATCTTTCTGAGCCTGTGTTATCCCATTTAGCATTCCAGTTCCATCCATTTTTCTGAAGATTTTATAATTTCATTTTCCTTTACAGCTGAATAAAACTCCATTGTACCCATGTAACACATCTTCACTACCCACTCATCAGTTGATGAGCATCTAGACTGACTCCCATTCCCTAGCTATTGTGAATAGAGGAGCAATAAACATGGATAAGCAAGTATCTCAATACTAGTGTTGAGTCCTTTTGGTATATGCCCAGGAGAAATATAGCTGAGCATATAGTATTAGTTTTTTGAGCAACCACTACACTGATTTCCATAATGGCTACACCAGCTTGCACTCCCATCAACGGTGAATGAGGGATCCTCTTTCCCCACACCCTGGCCAGCATTTGTTTTCATTTGATTTCTGGATGATAGTCATTCTGAATGAAGTGAGGTGGAATCTCAAAGTGGTTTTAATTTGCATTTCACTGATGGCTAAGGATGTTGAACACTTTTAAAAATATTTATTGGAGGCCGGGCGTGGTGGCACACTCATTTAGTCCCAGCACTCAGGAGGCAGAGGTAGGAGGATCACCATGACTTTGAGGCCACTCTGAGACTACATAGTGAATTCCAGGTCAGCCTGAGCTAGAGTGAGACCCTACCTTGAAAAATTGAAAAACCAAAAAAATAATAATAATTTTAAAAATAAAAAAAAATTATTGGCCATTTATATTTCTTCTTTAGAGAATGCTCTGTTCAGTTCCATAGCCCATTTATTAATTCAGTTGTTTGATGTCTTATTGCTTAGTTGCTTTTTTTTTTAGTTTTTGCATATTCTAAATATTAATGCTCTATCAGATGTATACCTGGAAAATGTTTTTTTTTATTTTTTATCATTTTATTTATTTATTTATTTATTACATACAGAGAGATAGAGAGAGGTACCAAGGCCTCCAGCCACTGCAAACAAACTTCAGATGCATGTACCACCTTGTGCATCTCAGGCTAACGTGGGACCTGGAGAATCGAACCTGGTCCTTAGTCTTCACAAGCAAGTGCCTTAACCACTAAGCCAGCTCTCCAGCCCTGGGATTTTTTTTTTTTTAATTGTTGTTGTGGTTTGTTTGTTTGTTTTTGTTTTTTTGAGGTAGGGTCTCACTCTGGCACAGGCTGACGTGGAATTCACTATGTAGTCTCAGGGTCGCCTTGAACTCATGGCAATCCTCCTACATTGGCCTCCCAAGTGCTGGGATTAAAGGCATGAGCCAGGAAAGCCAAAGGACCCAGGTTCGATTCCCCAGGACCCACGTTAGCCAGATGCACTAGGGGGCGCATGCTTCTGGAGTTCGTTTGCAGTGGCTGGAGGCCCTGGTATGCCCATTCTCTCTCTCTCTCTCTCTCTCTCTCTCCCCCTATCTCTGCCAAATAAATAAATAAATAATTTTAAAGGCATGAGCCACCACGCCTGGCCTATTTTTTAATCTATTTATTTTGCTTGGGAAATTTTTTTTTCACATTCTGTAGGTTGCCTCTTCACTTGATTAAAGCTTCCTTTGTTATACTATAGCCATTTAATTTCATCAGGTTCCACTTGTTTATAATTGGCCTTATTTCCTGAGCTACAGAAGTCCCATTCAGAAAGTCCTTACCTATGCCTATATCTTCTTCTTTTTTTTCCCCAAGATACGGTCTTGCTGTAGCCCAGGCTGACTTAGAATTCACTGTGTAGTCTCAGGGTGGCCTTGAACTCATGGCAATCCTCCTACCTCTGCCTCCCAACTGCTGGGATTAAAGGCATGCGCCACCATGCCAGGCTTCTTCTAATGGTTTTATTCTACTTGTTCTTCTAGCAGTTTCAGAATTTGAGACCTATGTTAATTTGAGCTGGTTATTTTCTTTAAATATTTTATTTATTGGGACTGGAGAGATGGCTTACCAGATAAGGCGTTTGCCAGTAGAGCCAAAGGACCCAGGTTTGATTCCCTAGTACCCATGTGAAGACAGATGTACATCTGGAGTTTGTTTGCAGTGGCTTGGAGGCCCTGGTGTGCCCATACTCTCTCCCTCTCTCAAATAAATGAATAAATATTTTTAAAAATTATTTACTTATTTACTTGAGAGAAGCAGAAAGAGAGAGAGAGAGAGAATGGGCACACCAGGGCCTCTAGCCACTGCAAACGAAGTCCAGATGCATGTTCCACTGTTGCAGTCAGGATTGCATTGCTGGTAGAAATCACCCAACCAAGAGCAGCTTGTGGGAAAAAAAGAGGTTTATTCTGGCTTACAGGGCCAAGGGGGAAGCTCCATGATGGCAGGAGAAAATGATGGTGTGAGCAGAGGGTGGACATCACTATGGACTGGAAGTCACTATGTGGTCTCAGGGTGGCCTTGAACTCATGGCAATCCTCCTACTTCTGCCTCCCAAGTGCTATGATTAAAGGCATGCACCACCATGCCCAGCTTCCCATTCTTTTGTTTGTTTGTTTGTTTGTTTGTTTGTTTGTTTGTTTTCAAGGTAGGTCTTGCTCTAGCCCAGGCTGACCTGGAATTCACTGATGTAGTCTCAGAGTGGCCTTGAACTCATGGTGATCCTCCTACCTCTGGTTCCCAAGTGCTGGGTTAAAGGCATGCACCACCACACCTGGCTTGTGTACCCATTCTGACTTCTCTCTAGCTCTCTTTGCTTGCAAATAATAAATATAAAAAGCAACAACAACTGAAATCAGATACCTATAGTTGCAAGGGATAATATTTGGATCTTCTGTTCTGAATGCTAGGTCCCCAGCTGATGGCAGCTTGGAAACTGGATCCACCTGGAGGCGATGTATTGCTGGGGACAGGCTTATTGGTGTTATAGCGAGCTTCCCCTTGGCAGTGTTTTGCCCACTCTCCTGCTGCTGTTGTCTGCCTGATAATGGCCAGGAGGTGATGTCCACCCTCTGCGCATGCCATCATTTTTCCTTCCTATCATAGAGCTTCCACTCAAATCTATAAGCCAAAATAAACACTTTCCTCCCACAAGCTGCTCTTGGTTGGGTGTTTTCTGCCAACAGCATGAAGCTAATTACAACAGTAAAATTGGTACTGGGGACAATAAATCTGACCATGTGGATTTTGAGCTTTTGGAACTGATTTGCAAGAGGAAAGTGGGAGGATTTGAAACCTTGGCTTAAAAGATGCCTTGCAGCTGGGTGTGATGGCGCATGCCTTTAATCCCAGCACTCAGGAGGCAGAGGTAGGAGGATCACCGTGAGTTCGAGACCATCCTGAGTCTGCATAGTGAATTCCAGGTCAGCCTCGGCTAGAGTGAGACCCTACCTCAGAAAAAAAAATGTCTTGCAGTGCTTTAAGTACAGCTTGGTGGACTACTCTGGTCAGAGTTGAAATACTTGAATGCAATAAGAACTATGGACTATGAGGTTTGGCTTATAAGGATGAGAAAGAGCTTTGCTTGGACTGGGCTAGAAGCAGTCTGTGTGAGAGGCTTACTGTCATTCCCAAATCCTGAAAACTTGTTCAGGGTTTCATTGCACAGATGTGGACTTATGTGAGCAGAGGGATATGGCACAGAAAGAAATTAATCTTTGGGCTGAAACTGTTGCCCATTCAGCTGTAAGTGTTTGAGAGATTACAACTTTGAGATTGAGCCATCTGATTTGCATTGGGACAACAAGAAACATAAAGACTCTTTTTTTTTTTTTTTTTTTTTCTGAGGTAGGGTCTCACTCTAAGCCCAGGCTGACTTGCAATTCACTATGTAGTCTCAGGGTGTCCTCGAACTCTCGGTTATCCTCCTATCTCTGCCTCCTGAGTGCTGGGATTGAAGGTGTGCACCACCATGCCTGGCATGAAAACTCTTTTTGAAGGTGTCTGAATACTGAAGGAGCATCCTGTTCTTCAAAGTCTGCTTTATTTCCCCCTAAATTAACAAGTTGGTAGCCCATCTAGTACTATGGAGTACAACAAATTCAGGAAATAGAGGGTCATTGAATTTGCAACACAGTTTTGTTTTTGGAAATGGCCTTAGACCATGTGAAGTGGGATTGTTTGATTACCTGTGTGGAGACCAGATGGAGCCATAAGATGAACCATGGGTTGCAGTGGAGACCCAATGGAGATGCCAGGACTATGGCATGGCTGCAAAGGAGAGCTGCTGGCACCAGGTGAAGTTTTCTGGGACTGTGGGTAGCCTAGCTGGAGGGGCAGAATTGGAACTCCAGAAACTTGTCACTGTTTAGAATTATTGGACTTGGAGACTTGTCAATGGCTAGAGTTGTCAGACTTGGAGCTACAGAGTTTGATGTTTACCCTGTTTGTTTTAAATCTTGTATTGGCTCTATATTTCTTTGCTATTCCCAATGTAATCTTTTTTTTTATTAGAGAGAGAGAGAGTGAGTGAGAGTGAGAATGGGCGCATCAGGGCCTCCAGCCACTGCAAATGAACTCCAAACGCATGTGCCACCATGTACATCTGGCTTACGTGGGTCCTGGAAAATAAAACCTGGGTCCTTAGGGTTCACAGGCAAGCACCTTAACGCCTAAGCCATCTCTCCAGCCCCCCGCCATGTCATCTTTTGCAGTGTGAATGTTTATTCTGTGCCATTATATGTTTTTTATTGTTGTTGTTCTTGATGGTGGGTTTTTTTTGTTTTGTTTTGTTTTGTTTTGTTTTGGTATTATAGCTCAGTTAAAAGACCTTGGACTGTGAGAAGATTTGAACATTATTGGGATTGATAAAAACTGTGGGGGCTTTTAAAGTTGGACTGAATGCATCGTATTTTACATCATGAATTGCTATCAGTCTATGGGGGTCGGGGCGGAATGTGGTAGTTTGATTCAGTTGTCCCCTATAAACTTATGCATTCTGAGTGGTAGGTTCCAAGCTGGTTGCAATTTGGGAATTGGATCCTCTTGGAGGCAATGTATTGTTGGGGACAGGCTATGGATGTTATAGCCAGCTTCTCCTTGCCAGTATTTGGCATACTTTCCCGTTGCTGTTTTCCATCTTATGTTGGCCAGGAAGTTATGTCCATCCTCTGCTCATGCCATCACTTCCCCTGCCATCACGGAGCATCCCCTTGAGTCTATAAGCCAAAATAAACCCTTTCCTCCCACAAGCTGCTCTTGGTTGGATGTTTTCTGCCAGCAATGTGAATCTGATTGCAACAATGTCTCTGTAATACCCTTTGAAATCAGGTATTGTGGTAGCCCCAGCCTTATTCTTTTTGTTCAGAATTGCTTTACCTATCCAAGGTTGTATCCATTACTTTCTCTTTGCTGGGACAAAATGCCTAACCAGAAGCAATTTAGGGAAAGAAAGTGTTTATTTTGGCTTACAGTTCCAAAAGGCAGAGTCCATAATGTGAAATTCAAAGAGGGCTGGAGCAGGAATCAGGTGTCACCTCAATATATCCACATAATGTCAAGGACCACACTCTGTGACACACTTCCTCCAACAAGTCTCTGCCTCCTCAGTGTTCTACATTTATTTACCATATGCCTTTCGATGGGCTAAGTAGTTTATAGGGATCATATTGACTACTCTGAACCCATATAACTACCTGATGTAAGTACCATTTTCTCCATTTATAGATGAAGAAACAGCCTCTCAATGTTAAGTAATTTGCCTAAGCATATATACAGCAGGGTGCAGAATGAAACAGTTGATGTCAAGCTAAGTTCCTCACAACTTTAACCAACAGCCTGCTCATGTCTCAGAGACTATCGAAGTTAATCCTCATCCCGCTTGCCCCAGCTATCTTTAGTGTTCACAGCATCATGATCACACACTGCACCTAGCCAGTCCTCTGATACCAGTTGCTTCCATATGGGGCATGCAAGTGTAGGGATAGCTTAGTGTTGTAGTTCCCTTCCCATTGCTGGAACAAAAACATCCAACCAAAAGCAGCTAATGGGAGGAAAGTTTTTATTTTGGCTTATAGTCCTAAGGGGAAGATTCATGATGGCATGGGAAAGCATGGTAGAGCAGAGGCTAGACATCACATCTGCCATAGCAGGCGGAAATCAGCAGCAAGAGTCAGATGACCAGCTGGGCTTGGTGGCATGTGCCTTTAATCCCAGAGGTAGGAGGATTGCTGTGAGTTCAAGGCCACCCTGAGACTACATAGTGAATTCCAGGTCAGTCTGAGCTAGAGTGAGACCCTACCTCAAAAAAAAAAAAAAAAAATAGGGCTGGATAAATGGCTTAGCAGTTAAGGCATTTGCCTGTGAAGCCAAAGGACCCAGGTTTGATTCTCCAGGACCCACATAAGCTAGATGCACAAGGGGCACATGCAGCTGGAGTTCATTTTCAGTGGCTAGAGGCTGTGGCATACCCATTCTCTCTCTGTCTGCCTCTCTTCTCTCTCTCTCTCTCTCTCTCTCTGTTTGCAAATAAATAAATAAAATTTATAAAAAAAAAAGAAAGAAAGTGAGACATTGTCTGGCAAAGGGGAGCTGGCTATAAGACCCCTAAGCATGCCCCAAACAACACACCTCCTCTAGCAAGGCTCCACCTCCTAAATTGCCACCAGCTGGGGACCAAGCATTCAGAACATATGAGTTTATGGAGACAGCTGATCTAAACCACATTTAGCAACCAAAGTCTCAAGGTCAGCCCCCAAAGATCCACCTTCTCCCAAAAGACTCCCACGCCTGAAAGGCTTTACATCTTCTCAAACAGTGCCACTTGCTTGGGACCTTTAAACATGAGCTTATGGAGGACATTTTATATATAAATGATAACACCACCCATGCCCCACCTCTAGCAATCTCTGTACCCTCAAAAGGAGGCCCCAAGCAGTAAGCTGCTGCTCTTGACTATCCTCACTTACATAGTCAATTGTGCTCTTACACACTTTGCTACCTTGCAGTGTGTCTGGTGCTAATACTTTAAATAAAAATTCCTAAAACTGGGCTGGAGAGATGGCATAGCCATTAAGGTGCTTGCTTGTGAAGCCAAAGGACCCAGGTTCAATTCCCCAGTACCCATGGGGGCGCATGTGTCTGGAGTTTGTTTGCAGTGGCTAGAGACTCTGGCATACCATTCTCCCTCTGTTCTCTCTCTCTCTCTCTCTCTCTCTCTCTCTCTCTCTCTCTCTTGCTCTGCTTGCAAATAAAATAAAATAAAAAATTAACAAAAAAAATTTCTAAAACCAGCCAGGCATGGTGGTGCATGCCTTTAACCCCAGCACTTGGAAGGCAGAGGTAGGAGGATCGTCTTGAGTTTGAGACCACCCTTAGACCACATAGTGAATTCCAGATCAGCCTGGGCTAGAGCAAGACCCTACCTTGAAAAACAAACAAAAAAAAAAAAAAAAAAAAAAAAAGAAAGAAAGAAAAGAAAAAAGCTCCTAAAACCAAAAAAGATCCAAGCATGGTGGTGCATGCCTCTAATCCTAGCACTCAGGAGGCAGAGGTAGGAGGATCACCCCTGAGTTTGAGGCCACCTTGAGACTACACAGTGTATTCTAGGTCAGCCTGGCCTGTAGCAAGACCCTACCTTGGAAAATCTAAAAGAAAAATTAAAAACAAAAACCTGGGCTGGAAAGATGGCTTAGTGGTTAAGGTGCTTGCTTGCAAAGTCAAAAGACTTAGATTTGATTCCTCAAGATCTACATAAGCCAGATGCACAAGGTGGCACATGTGTCTGGAGTTCATTTGCAGCATCTGCAGGCCCTGGAGCACCTATTCTCTCTATATGCCTCTTTCTCACTCTCTCTTAAATAAATTAAACATTTTTTTAAGTTCCTGATGCTTTGCTTTTTGTGTATGCTTTTACACTTCTTTCAATATGCCATGAACCTGGAAACACCCAATCTGAACAAGATCATTGATGAGAGCAAAACAAAGATATATATTAGGCAGTTAGGGAGAAGAGATCTCACACCATTAGTGTAAGGTTCAGGAGTGACCAAGACCACACAAACCTCTCTGAGGCAAAGATGAATGCTTTTATTTGGGAAAAACATGAGCTTCCAGGGACTGGCTCACAAGACAGGAGCACATCCAACCTGAGTTTTTCAGGTAGTGGGCTTTATAGGGCTTCTTCAGTTGGGGGAAGGTGAGGAAGGGAAAATAACTCCTTTGTTCTTTACATTAGCTATTTCAAAAAGCTATGGAGTCCCCCAAAACATTATATGCCATTGCTGAGGCCCTTGGTTTCCCACCAGGAATAGATGGTAAGACCCTATTGCTGAAGACTCCACATACTTGGGTGGCAAGGCCACTGAGAAATTCTGCTAGAACTGAGCTGATAACCTCCTCCATGTAGACCAGCTGAGAGGAAGCTGGAAGAAGCAATTTTACATTTAGTTCAATGGGAGAGAGATATCACCAATGAAGATACTCAACAGTGGACACTGCAAGCCATATAATTGGCCAGCCAGGCCAAATGAGCCAATGGGTGCAATAGTGGCACGTCTGTCATGGTGGAAACCAACTGCCCTCCAATTGGACTGGAGGCCCGCTCCATGGGGGGGAATATATCCCTAATACTGAAAACTTAAAACAGGGGTAGTCATGAGCCCTAGGGGTGTAACATCTGCTAATGTCTGGAAAAATGTATATACTATGTTTATCAAACTGCCCAGTAAGCACTTCTCTTAATATTTATACCCTTATATTAATGCTACTCTCACTTTGGGTAGAGAATCTTCTCTTTTCAGATGGCAGTGACCTTGGGATGACTCAGAAGGTATCATAGTGCTGGAAAGAAGTGACTGGAGTACTGAGTAACATCTCGATCACACCTTCCAAGGCTCAGGGTCTAATGCGGAAGAGGTGGCAGAAAGAATGTAAGAGCCAAAGGAAGGGTAGGACTCCTTACAACGTCCTCCCTCCAGACATAAAATAGCCTCGATATCCATGACCTCATAGTGCCTGACACTACCTACAAAAGACCATCATAAGAGAAGGAAAAGATCATGACATCAAAATGAAAGAGAGACTGATTGAGATGGGGAGGGGATATGATGGAGAATGGAATTTCAAAGGGGAAAGTGGATGGAGGGAAGGTAGCACCATGGGATATTTTTTATAATCATGGAAAATGTTAATAAAAATTAAGAAAAAAAAAAAAAAAAGCTATGGTGTGAGACCAGAACAGTGAGCAAGGGCCTTATGAGATAAGGGGGCAGGAAACCATCACCTGGAGGCATTGTTAGGCAAGGAAGGGATAATGGCTGGGCTGTTTCTTGAGAAGTGTGGATAACCCACTTCCTTATGTCTCTGTCACCCTTCTGCTGTCCTTGGTGACTCCATTTTGGGAGCCTGTCCCAACCTAACATTCCAACCTTTTGTTAATGATAAGAGGTGAAGGTTAATTTTTTCATGTCGACCAGGCATAAGGAGAGGTTGGATAATTTGGTCAATGGGTCTCCCTTCAGGGCAGGTGATGAGGAGGCAGTTTCATGGTGGCTAGAGGTGGCAGAGTGGTGAGATCGAAAGTCAGCGCCAGTGTTGCATGTTGTTGTAACTTGGTTCTGAATGAAACAGAGACTTCTCTTGTACCATCTCTGTATTGAGCTGGCTTTGGGGCAGTTGCTGGCAACACATGTCATAGAGAAGGTGAGGGAGATGGGCTCTGTGCACTCTGTGAGAAGACAGAAGGGAGAATTAAGGAGCTTATTACTCTTGTCAACACCTATGACATCAAAAGACCATGCATAAAGGGAGGATGAGGATTCAGAGGTGAAGGATAGAGGGCTTGGGGCAAGAGAGGAGGCAGAGGAGCATTTTGGGATCAGGGGAAGAGTAGGAACACAAGAGAGTTTAAGTTTGAGAGTGTCCATTGGGGTGGCAGTGTACTTATCCCTGGATGAGATAAGGCCCAAGGAATAGCTCTGATTCTGGCTAAGGCAAGTGGGAGGAGCTAGAGCCAGGATAGGTGAAATTCAGAAGTAATCAGGGGCAGGCAGAAGCAGAAGGCATGAGTTAATGTTCAAGTTTACTGTTGTAAGCCAGTATCAGACAGGGGAGCCTACTAGTCTGAATTTTTGTTTATATTGTAGTCATATTTTGTAGTTATATTTTTTTACTGGGTGATTAAGACCATGTAAGCTGCCAGAATTAAGTGTATATTTTGGAGGCCAATAATGGTGCTGTAGAAGAGACTTTTAGGGACTTGTGAGGAATTCTATGACTCTCAGTATTGTCATCTGCTAGGATAAGTAAAGGCCATGCTGACCAAGTGGCCCTCCCACTTTTGGGAAGCCTGGAGAACTGATTCTCCTCCAATATGACTCTCCTGTTGCAGATACATATCTCTGGGTCTCCATATCCTCTATGATCAAGAAGACAGGTAACCGATCAGAGGCTAGAGGTTAGCAAATGTCCCATCATCTCCTGTGGCCTTCTGACCTGGGAGCAGGAACCAAAATATTGGTTATCCTTTTAACTCCAATGTTTCCAATTGATTTTGGCTTCCATATATGGTTATTGCTCTCTCAGAGAGAGTGTACATATCTGATTAGCAGAACAGATTAGTTAAAAAGGTGTAGAACATATATGGTTAGCAAAGCAGATGTGGTTAGAGAATGACACAATAGTTTAAAATCATTCTGATTAATATTTAAGTTTAGTTGTCAGGTGACAGTGTAAGCTATATCTGGGACTTAGAAAACATACACATTCTATCTTTTAAGTATCTATCAGTTATAAGTATATGAAGAACATTTGAGTAGCCCTGAATATAATTTTTTTGCTTGTTTGTTTGTTTTTGGTTTTTCGAAGTTGGGTCTCACTGTAACTCAGGCTGACCTGGAATTCACTATGTAGTCTCAGGGTGGCCTCAAACTCACAGTGATCCTCAGGTCCTCCTACCTCTGCCTCCCGAATGTTGGGATTAAAGGTGTGTGCCACCACACCTGGCTCCCTGAAAATAATTTTTTACAAATTATTTCATCAATAACTTTAAGGCAATTGATTTAATCTAGAAATTATATGGGTAAGCTGTATCTGGGACATAGAAAGCATACACATTCTATCTTTTAAGTATCTGTCAGTTATAAGTATAGGCAGAACATTTTAGTAACCCTGAAAACATTTTATCAATAACTTTAAGGCAATTGATTTAATCTAGAAATTGTATGCCAGCAAAAAGACAAGACAGTATAAAAACTTGGCATCTGAGCCAGGCATGGTGGCACATGCCTCTAATCCCAGCACTAGGGAGGCAGAGGTAGGAGGATTGCTGTGAGTTCAAGGCCACCCTGAGACTCCATAGTGAATTCCAGGTTAGCCTGGGCTAGAGTGAGACCCTACCTTGAAAAAAAAAAAAAAACTTGGTATTTGTGTTTGAAAACAACTTTGGCTAGTCTGTATACCAATGTAAGCACCAATTACTCCCCAAACTGGGAGCAGAACAGCAATTTAAGATTATTTTTCTAGGGCAAGAAACATGTCTTAAGTATCAATATCTCTATAAGCAATGAACTTAAGATACCAGAAAGGAGACAATTAATTAAGTGAAACCTTGACTGAGACTGATTATACATAGCCCAATAATAAAATATAACCTGGTCATTGTTGAATTAAGCAAGCTGATTTTAACATAGATTAAAGACAATATGACAGACAGAAAGTTATTTCTTAAATAAGTACTTTTTACCATTGAATAATTTTAAGGCTTAACTAAAGAAATATTTATTATTGCTACATGAAGCTTAGACAAACTATATTAACATTGTTCATATACAGTAGATTTTCCTAAGACATGGGGAGCTTCCTCAATTTCTCTAAGAACAATATCACAATAAGTCACTCTTAATAAGACTTAGATTATAACCTCAGTGATAATCACCCAGAAAAAACAGCATGAACAAGACAAAAACCATCTTAAAATTACATAGTTTTAGCTGGGCATGGTGGTACATGCCTTTAATCCCATTACTTGGGAGGCAGAGGTAGGAGGATTGCCGTGAGTTCAAGGCCACCCTGAGACCACATAGTGACTTCCAGGTCAGTACTAGAGTGAGACTCTACCTCAAAAAAACAAACAAACAAACACAGAGTTTTAGCCAGGCATGGTGATGTATGCTTATTGATAACCAAACATCATGGACTTTGTATAAACAAAATTACAATATTCTGATATCTGCAAGAGTCTGATATTAACAAAAAGTACAGTTCACATATTTAAGGCACATGAGGTTGCAGAGAATAAACTATGAACAAAAGATCTGCTAACAGAATTGAAAATAAATAAGAAAGCTATATTATGTAGTAACATTTTTGTCTTAAATATGAAGACATGAAAAATTTTACAATTTTTAAAGCATACCAGAATTGGGATATTTTTCACACACACACACACACACACACACACACACACACACATATGTAGAGAGAGAGAGGAGATTTTAGCACTTTAAAAAAGCTAAATAAGCCAGGTGTGATGCCACATGCCTTTAATCCCAGCACTTGGGAGGCAGAGGTAGGAGGATCACCATGAGGTCAAGGCCACCCTGAGACTCCATAGTGAATTCCAGGTCAAGCCTGGGCTACAGTGAGACCCTACCTCGAAAAACCAAAACAAAACAGAAAAAAAAAAAAACTAGGGCTGGAGAAATGGCTTAGCGGTTAAGCGCTTGCCTGTGAAGCCTAAGGACCCTGGTTTGAGGCTCAATTCCCCAGGACCCACGTTAGCCAGATACACAAGGGCACAAGCGTCTGGAGTTTGTTTACAGTGGCTGGAGGCCCTGGCATGCCCATTCTCTCTCCCTCTCTCAATCTGCCTTTCTCTCTCTGTCTGTCACTCCGAAATAAATAAATAAAAATAAACAAAAATAAATGCTTAAAAAAAATAATATGTCGCCGGGTGTGGTGGCGCACGCCTTTAATCCCAGCATTCGGGAGGCAGAGGTAGGAGGATCGCTGTGAGTTCAAGGCCACCCTGAGACTACAGAGTGAATTTCAGGTCAGCCTGGACTAGAGTGAGACCCTACCTCAAAAAAAAAAATAATAATAATAATAATAATATGTCTATCCAATCTGTAAGTCAGTTTCTGAAATTAATTCAGCTATATCTAACATACCCAAAGAATAGAGGAACTGTACTAAACTACCATGATCTAATGAAAAAAGGAGAAAATTCTTATAGAAAAGAGAGGGAATGGGCATACCAGGGCCACTTGCCACTGTAAACAATTTCCAAATGCATGCTCCACCATGTGCATCTGGCTTTGTAAATAAGCACCTTTAACTGCTGAGCCAAAAAGAAATATTTTTAATCTCTTTCAAATCAATTTTACAGAACTATATTGAATTCCAAACATACGCAAAATTTCATGACACAATCTATAACTATTTGAACCTTAATCAACTCTATAATTTTGCCTGTGGTACTTTGGTAAACATGTTCAGTAATGACATAAGTTAAATTTAAAGTATTAAGACTGATTGTAGGAGGAATTGAGGAATTATATCTTAAACTACAACATAACTTGGTTTAGAATTTTCTTTTACTGCTCCCCATGAAGTAAATAGTTATTAAGTGTGTGACAGATAAGCACTGTTCAATGTCTCCAAATGTGGTCTATTACCTTCTAAGATAGGAAAAAAGAGTAAATAATTCTGTGAGAAATTTTTTTGAGGCTGAGTTTTAGATATAATAAACATATGAGAAAATTAAATATTAAAGAGCTAATTTTAACCTTAAGATTTAGTTAAAAGGTTGACAAATAGATGTACTTAGCTCACTTGGTTGGGCACTCTAAATTCAGTCTTTCATAACCATTGTCATGACCAGGTTAACATCAATAAGTTTTAAATTTACAACCTGAATACCATAGTAACCTGCTACCAGCCAAGGCCATACTTTGTTAGTCTGATGTAAGCCCTAGGCTAATAGTCATTTTGTGTCTCAAGAAGTCTGTAATCTGATCAAGTACTTTGAGACTTAGTTAATCAACTTTTTTTCCAACCTTCTGTTTAAGTTTACTCATACTTTCAACCATATATTTTATTTACATCTTTATCTACATACTTTTACTCTACAATCTATGTAGCCATTATGTAACAATCTTTTGCATCAAACATTTCCAACATTTAATGTTTCTCTCCAGTTTATGTTTTAGTCAGTTCACCTTATAACTACCAATAAAAACTTTCATTGTCCTGGGCTGGAGAGATGGCTTAGTGGTTAAGGCACTTGCCTGCAAAACCAAAGGACCTTGGTTTCATTCCCCAGGACCCATGTAAGCCAGATGTACAAGGTGGCGCATGCATCTGGAGTTCATTTGCAGTGGCTGGAAGCCCTAGCATGCCATTCTCTCTCTCTCTTTCCTTCTCTCAAATAAACAAATAAAAATAAAATATTTTTAAAAAAAACTTTCATTATCCTTACCATAAGACTTTTAATAAAAGGCCTTTTGAAATAACTTTTTTATAAAAGAGTAGACTAGATTTGACTTATACTATTTATCCAGAATAAACATATAGATTTTATCATTTATTGATTTTGGAACTTTGTTTCTTGTAACTTTCCTGAAACACATTTTATAAGAAAATATGAAAGCAGATTTGAACATTATTAGAAATTTTCTTACAAGCTCAGTATCGAGTACTTCTTTTTTTCTTTTCTTTTTTCTTTTTCCTTTTCTTCTTGGTTTTTCAAGGTAGGGTCTCACTCTAGCTGAGGTTGACCTGGAATTCACTATGTAGTGTCAGAGTGGCCTCGAACTCATGGCAATCCTCTTACCTCTGCCTGCCAAGTGCTGGGGTTAATGGTGTGTGCCACCATGCCCGGCTCAGTATCGAGTCCTTCTAAATTTAAACATAAATCTTGAGGCTGTTGTCTGTTAGTAGGTCCATAGAAGCATACTAAAATAAACATAAAAACAGTTATAGTTTTCTTATAAGAAGTCCCCATCTATTCACAGCAACTTGGGACTTACCCATCATCATGCTGGGGCCAGGATCCTGAGATTCCCTGTGCCTGCAGCCCCCTGGCTCTGCAAGGCAGGGAAGCTAAGAAAGAGCCTTTTTGTTTTTCTTCCTAAATTCCAGGGAGAGTTTTGGTCTTTCCTCAGGGCTACAAGGCAGCTTTCTGATCCTGCCATTTTACAACTCTTTAAGAGTAGGAGACTCTTGCTTTTTTTTTTTTTTTTTTTTTTTTGCCTATGATCTTAATTACTTTGAGCGTTCTTTCTGGGGGACACTCAACAGTAAAAATTGGCTATGCCTTCTAGTACTTGGTGGAGAACATCCCCCGTAATGATATGGCACTGTGCAGAACAGAAATCATTCTGCAGCCTTAGAGCTGTGAGCCATATACCTCCTCATACACACACATTCATTTCACATGCACTCTTTATATAGACTCTAGACAACCATTTCCCCTTCACATATTCATTCATTCATTTATTTATTCAGAAGCTATGCATTCCCATTTTAAATTTCTATTTAAATTTACAACTCCAGGCAGGGGGTCAGGAGAGACTGAGGGAGCTGGAGGAGCTATTGGGGCGAGGTCATCTATGGTCATCTATGGTGTCCGGGTCAAAAGCAGAGGGTGAGGATAAGTATGGGGGAGGGGTTGAATGGGAATGCATTCCTGAGACCTTGGCTAGAAGGACCTGGTGAGAAGAGCAGGTAGAGCAGAGAGAAGGCCGTGCACACAGAGTGAAAAATGTTTGACTATAGGGTATTTCAGACCATTTGCCTGTATGTTGGCAGAAGTTTTTTTAAATCAGTGAGAATTTGGAAATCAAAAGTACCATTCTTAAGCCGGGCATGGTGGCGCACGCCTTTAATCCCAGCACTCGGGAGGCAGAGGTAGGAGGATCACTGTGAGTTCAAGGCCAGCCTGAGACTACATAGTTAATTCCAGTTCAGCCTGGACTAGAATGAGACCCTACCTTGAAAAAAATAAAACAAAACAAAACAAAAGTACCATTCTTAGGCCACTTGGACCCATTTTCCAGCTTACATTGTGGCCAGGCAGAGTTGCAGAGAAAGGTAAGACATTGTCCAAGAGTCGTAGAGGCTTTAAGTTCTTAAGGAGACAGAGAAAGAGGGGTGAGAGAAAGGAACCAGGGCTTAAGCTGGGCTCACACAGAACACCAATAGGACCCCCTGGCCCATCAGAGTGAATGGGGCCTGCACCTCCCATGTGGGCAGAGGCTATGCAGGTCACAACTATCAGCTTTTTAGCCTGTTAGTGGGCAAGGTGAGTTACTGTGCTCCCGATGGTGAAAGAGGCTGGCAGTGAAAGATGAGACCTCAGGAGGCAGAGGGAAGAGGAGAGTGTCCCAATAAGGTACAACTGAACCAAAAGGCGCCCCTTAGGGTACGGTAGACCACAGAGCGAGAGACCCGAGGTGTTGAGAGTGTGTCTTTCTTGAGACCTGGGGCTGGGGCCAAAAAGCGGCTGATGTGTATAGCCTGGTGTGCCCGCATGGCTTCCACGAGGAGGGATTAAACCCAAAAGCAGGCCAACCTGAGAGGGACCCTTAGTGAAAAGGAGGAAGGAGATGAAGGGAAGAAGAGCGAGGCCGAATTGTGGTGGGTGTAAAAGCTGGTATCAGGCAGAGATGGTCCAAAGCCATCCGGGCTTAATGGCAGCTCAGTGGTCTGGTCAGGGGAAAGGAGGTCTGGCCACCCAAGAGGGCAACCGGAAGTCTCCTATGCAAGTCACGAGCACCAGATGTAAGGTTCAGGAGTGACCAGGACCACGCAAACCACTCTAAGGCAAAGATTAAAGCTTTTATTCAGGGGGAAAAACACGAGCTGCCAGGGCTGGCTCACAAGAGAGGAGCACAGCCAACCTGCGTTTCCAGATAAATGGGCTTTATAGGGCTTCTTCAGTTGAGGGAAGGTGAGGAAGGGAAAAGAACTCCTTTGTTCTTTACATCAGCCATTTCAAATAGCTAGAGTGTGAGACCAGAACAGTGAGCAGGGATTTATGAGATAAGGGGCCAGGAAACCATGGCCTGGGGGCATTGCTAGGCAAGGAAGGGATAACGGCTGGGCAGTTTCTTGAGGAATGTGTATAACCTACTTCCTGATGTCTCTGTCGCCCTTCTGCTGTCCTTGGTGACTCCATTTTGGGAGCCTGTCCCCACCTAACAATTAGCAGTCCTACCCCAGAGACTAGGACATCATTAGTCCTCTGTGTTTTTTATTTTTTCTATTTATCTATTCTTCTTTTAAATAGTAACCGTGGCTGTTTGATTCAGACATCCCCCATAAACTTAGGTGGTCTGGATGCTGGGTTCCCCAACTGATGGCAATTGGAAATTAAAGCCTCCTGGACGCAGTGCATTGTTGGGGGCGGGCTTATGGGTGTTATAGCCAGTTTCCCCATGCCAGTGCTTGGCACACTCTCTTGTACCTGTTGTCCACTCATGTGGTCCAGGGGGTGATGTTCACCCTCTGCTCATGCTATTGGTTTTCCCTGCCATCATGGAGCTTCCTCCTCGAGTCTGTAAGCCAAAATAAACCTCTTTTTCCCACAAGCTGCTCTTCTTTGGGTGATTTCTACCAACAATGTGAACCTGACTGCAACAGTAACAAACAGGGCTAGAGAGATGGCTCAGCAGTTCAGGCACTTGCCTGAACAGGCAAAGGACCCTAAATTGATTCCTCAGTGCCCACATAATGGATCGCCCATTCTCCCTCTCTGTCTGCTTCTTTTTTTCCTTCCTTCCTTCCTTCTTCTCTCCCTCTCTCCCCCCTTCTTTCTTTCTTTCTTTTGTTTTTTGTTTTTTGATTTTGGAGGTAGGTTCTCACTCTAGCACAGGCTGACCTGGAATTCACTATGTAGTCTCAGGGTGACCTTGAACTCACGGCAATCCTCCTACCTCTGCCTCCTGAGTGCTGGGATTAAAGGCGTGCAACACCATGCCCAGCGCAGTTTTTTTCTTTTTTAAATGGTTTTTATTTTATTTTTATTAATTTGAGAGAGAGAGAGAGAGAGAATGGGCACACCAAGTGTTGTGCCAAATCATCTGACCAGGAGCCAAGACCCCCGGTCACCCAGGAGTCACCCAGAGAACCGCCACAGAAGCCGAGACACTCGAATGTAAAAGCAACAGGTTTCTTTATTGCAAGCCTAGGCCTGGGCTCCATCCCTACAGTCCGGCACAGCGGTAGTGAGGGAGAGAGCCCCTTCCTTTTGGGGGAAGGGGTTCATATAGGAATTCAAACAAAGAAGTAGGGGATAGATACATGATTGGTTGATTTAAACGGTTTTGATTGGCTTGGGGTTTCAGCGGGCAAAATTGGGGGCAGGAGCTAGGGGCACTCCAGGCAGATGAGGTAATCTCCATTGTGATGGGCTAAGTAAACAGTTTCTTACCTGAGCAGGAGGTCGGAGGCCGGAGGTCTCCGCAGTGGAGTGTTTCTGCAATGTCCTTGAAATGGAGATTCCCCAGAAACTTTAGGGAGAAAGGCAGCAATTGAGCAAGCAAGCAAAGTTTACAGAAGCAGAGGTCAGCACATTAGCCAGCTAGTTCTCTATCTAAGTCAGGCCTGGTCCTTTTTACTTAAAATGGTTATATTTGGCCTTTCACAGGGACTCCTGCTACTGCAAACAGACTCCACACGCATGTGCCACCTTGTGCGTCTGGTTTACGTGAGCCTTGGGGTATCGACCCTGGGTCCTTTGGCTTTGCAGGCAAACGCCTTCTAAGCCATCTCTCCACCCCTGCCTCTTTTTTTCTCCCTTCCTTCCTTCCTTCCTTCTTCTTCCTTCCTTCCTTCCTCCCTTTCCTTCTCTCTCTCTCTTTCATAAATAAATAAATAAGTTGGGCATGGCGGCTCATGCCTTTAATTCCAGCACTCAGGAGGCAGAGATAGGAGGATCATCATGAGATCGAGGCCACCTTGAGACTACACAGTGGATTCCAGATCAGCCTGGCTAGAGCAAGATCCTACCTCAAAAAAACAAAAATAAAAAATTTTTAATTAAAAAAAATAGTAACCAACATTATAATGAGCACAACTGCCTAGAGACCTCTATGGCCAGACATCTCATCGGTCTCTGGGAGTAGTCACCTAGGTCCTAACTTGGTCACCTGGAGAGAGAGAGAGAGATGTGCAAACATCTCAGGAATTTATGGCTGGGTTGACCAGACTACACAGCCTACCTCAGCCTCAGTCTCAGTCTCAGCCCAGTCACCAACAGGAAGAGATATGTAAACATCTCATATGGATTTATGGCTGAACATGTTGAACTAAACTTCACCCCCCCCCCCACACACACACACACTTGTGTTTCATCCTTCCTTCGGTCCTGCCTCCCCTTGAAGAGCTTGCAGGTCTGTCCTGAACCCTCCCCCTGCCCAGTCACTGAGGAACATGACCAGTTCCCTGATCAGAAAAGAGATACATCAGCACCTTGGTGGGGGTGGGGGGGAATGATAATTGGTCCAGAAATTCACTTTGTATCTCAATCCAGGCATTTTATTTTATTTGTTTATTTATTTGGGGGGAGGGAGACATTGATGCACGAGGACCATCTGCCACACTGTTCTGTCTGCTAGAAACACTCATCCTCAGTTCCTTATATAACTATTAGCTCCTCACTAATCAGGTCTTAGCTCAGATATTACTCCTTTTCTTTTCTTTTTTTTTTTTTTAGGTAGGGTCTCACTCTAGCCCTGGCTGACCTGGAATTCACTATGTACTCTCAGAGTGGCCTCGAACTCACAGTGATCCTCCTACCTCTGCCTCCTGAGTGCTGAGTGCTGGAGGTGCACACTCGGCTACTCCTTTTTTTTTTTTTTTAAGGCAGAGAGAGAAACTGCAGACTATTTATTTATTTTTTTAAACCATTTGACGACCAACGAGTTTAGTGGTTTTTTTTTTTCCTGAATTATTTTTTTATTTATTTATTAGAGACAGAGAGGAGGACACAGAGAGTGAGAACGGGCACTCCAGGGCCTCAAGCCACCTGCAAACAAACTCCAGATGCATGCACCACCATGTGCATCTGCCTTATGTGGGACCTGGAGAATCGAACCTGGGTCCTTAGGCTTCACATGCAAGTGCCTTAACTGCTAAGCCATCTCTCCAGTCCCTGCAAACAATTTATTATTTAAGAGAGAGAGAAAGAGAATGGTGCGCCATAGCCTCCAGCCACTGCAAACAAACTCCAGACCCATGTACCACCTTCTGTATTTGGCTTACATCGCTACTGGGGACTCAAACCTTGGTCCCCAGACTTCACAGGCAAGCACCTTAACCGCTAAGCCATCTCTCCAGCCCAGATATTATTCTTTCAAAGGATTCCCCTGAACATAATTTTCCTTCCAGCATAGTGATAATCCAAAGCAAGAAACCCTGCCTCAAATGAGATGGACAGGTGATGACCGACCTAAAAATTGTCACAAACACATGCTATGGCACACACGCACAAAAATAAATACTAAGATTTACAAATTAAAAAAGTTGTTATTTATTTATGTATTTGACAAAGACAGGGAAAGGAAAGAGAGAGAGGCAGACAGAGAAAGTGGGTGTACCAGAACCTCTCCAGCCACTGCAAACAAACTCCAGACACATGACCCCGTGCATCAGGCCTATGTGCGTTCTGGGGAATCAAACCTGGGTCCTTTGGCTTTGTAGGCATGTGCCTCAACTACTAAGCCATCTTTCCAGCCCTAAAAATATTTTAAAATATCTTATTTATTTATTTACCTATTTATTTACTTGAGAGAGAGAATGGATGCATCAGGATCTCTACCTACTGCAAAGGAACTCCAGACACAGACACCACCCTGTGCATCTGGCTTATATGGGTACCGGGGAATGAGACCTGGGTTCTTAGGCTTTGCAGTCAAGTACCTTAACTGCTAAGCCATCTCTTCAGCCAATAAAAAAAATTTTTTTTGGGGGGGTGGGACCATGAGCAGTTTTTTCCCTCAATTTTTATTAACATTTTCCATGATTTTAAAAAATATCCCATGGTAATACCCTCCCTCCCCACTCTTTCCCCTTTGAAATTCCATTCTCCATCATATCCCCTCCCCATCTCAATCAGTCTGTTTTATTTTGATGTCATGATCTTTTCCTCCTCTTATGATGGTCTTGTGTAGGTAGTGTCAGGCACTGTGAGGTCATGGATATCCAGGCCATTTTATGTCTGGAGGGAGCACGTTGTAAGGAGTCCTATCCTTCCTTTGGCTCTTACATTCTTTCCACCACCTCTTCCGCATTAGACCCTGAGCCTTGGAAGGTATGATTGAGGTGTTACTCAGTACCCCAGTCACTTCTTTCCAGCACTATGATACCTTCTGAGTCATCCCAAGGTCACTGACATCTGAAAAGAGAAGATTCTCTACCCAAAGTGAGAGTAGCGTTAATATAAGAGTATAAATATTAAGAAAAGTGCTTACTGGGCAGTTTGATAAACATAGTATATACATTTTTCCAGACATCAGCAGATGTTACACCCCTAGGGCTCATGACTACCCCTGTTTTAAGCTTTCAGTATCAGGGATGTATTCCCCCCCATGGAGCGAGCCTCCAGTCCAATTGGAGGGCAGTTGGTTTCCACCATGACAGATGTGCCACTATTGCACCCATTGGCTCATTTGACCCGGCTGGCCAATTATAAGGCTTTCAGTGTCCACTGTTGAATATCTCTTTCTCCCATTGAACTGCATGTAGAATGGCTTCTTCCAGCTTTCTGTCAGCTGGTCTACATGGAGGAGGTTATCAGCTCAGTTCCAGCAGGATTTCTCATAAATATTTTATGCTTATTTATTTACTTAAGAGAGATAGAGAAATAGGTAGGTAGAGAGAGAGAGAGAGAGAGAATGGGCGAGCCAGGGCCTCTAGCCGCTGCAAAGGAACTACAGATATGTGTGCCCTCTTGTGGATCTGGCTTACATGGGTCCTGGAGAGTCAAACCTGGGTCCTTTGGCTTTGCAGGCAAGTGCCTTAGCCACTAAGCCATCTCTCCAGCCCCTTAAAAATATTTTAATTTAAGCTGGGTGTGGTGGCACATGCCTTTAATCCACACACTCCTTTAACAGCCATGAGTTCAAGGCCACCATGAGACTACATAGTGAATTACAGGTTAGGCTGGGATTAAAGGCATGTGCCACCATACGCGGCCAAAATATTTTTTAATTTCTTTATTTGCACATGCAAATAAAATAGTTTTAAAAGCTTTGAAGTGTGTGCACATGCGTGTGTGTTAGATGCTTGCAACACTCTTTTTGTCTGGCTTTACATGGATGCTAGGGAATTGAACCCACACTGAAAGGCTTTGCAAGCAAGTGCCTTTAACTGCTGAGCCATTTGCCCAGCCCCCAAACTAAAATATAAAATAAAATATTTAAAAGACAGGTGGATAGCCAGGCATGGTGGCGCATGCCTTTCATCCTAGTACTCAGGAGGCAGAGGTAGAAGGATCGCCATGAGTTTGAGGGCACCCTGAGACTACATAGTTAATTCCAGGTCAGCCTGGACCAGCATGAGACCCTACCTTGAAAAACCAAAAAAAAAAAAAAAAAAAAGACAGGTGGATAGATGGGTGTGGTGGCTCATGCCTTTAATCCCAGCACGCGGAAGGCAAAGGTAGGAGGTTTGCCGTGAGTTTGAGGCTGAGACTCCAAAGTGAATTCCAGGTCAGCTTGAGCTAGAGTGAGACCCTACCTCAAAAAACAAAAAAACAAACAAACAAAAAAAGACAGGTGGAGTTGGGGGTTTAGCTCAGTGGAAGAGTGTTTGTCTAATAAGCACAAGGCCCTAGGTTTAGTTCTTAGATGCGAGAGGGATCTGGGGGGATAGAGGCAATCTTTAGAGATGTAATTTGAGAGCCACTAAAATCCTATATATGCCCATTACAGACACACTTAATTGTGACTCTCCCTTGAGAAGTCTATACCCATAAATCTATATTATTATTTCCCTAAGCATCTTTCTTTCTATTAACCCCTGTGTTTAAGATCTATATCACTTAATAAATCTCCAACTCAGGCCTGGGAAGATGGTTCAGCAGTTAAAGGCACTTGCTTGCAAAGCTTGTTTGCCCACCATTTTTTTGTATCTGACTTATGCAGGCGGCTTGAGAATTGAACTCCAGCCAAAAAGCTTTGCAAGTGCTTTTAACTCCTAAATCATCTTCCCTTCCTTTTTTTGAGGGTGATACAGAAAGAAAAGACAGTGAGTATGGGTGTCCCAGGGCCTCCTGCCACTGCAAACTTCAGACACATGTGCCACCCTATGTATCTGGCTTAAGTGGGTACTGGGGAATTGAACCCAGGGCCATCAGGCTTTGCCAGCAACTGCTGAGTCATCTCTCCAGCCCCATGTTGTAGTTTTGCTTTGCTTTGAGGCAGGGTCTCATGTAGCTCAGGCTGGCCTTGATCTCTATTCTCCTGTGTCTCACCTTCAGAGTGCTGGCACTGCAGGTCTTTACCACCCAGTTTTTCTCACTTGTTTTGTCTAATAAAGCCCAGACCAGCCTTGAATTTACAATCTTCTGGCATTAACTCTCAAATCCTGGTGTACAAACTTTGAAATATATATTTTTTATTTTAGCTGGTCGTGGTGGCATATACCACCCAGCACTCAGGAGGCAGAGGTAGGAGGATCACCACAAGTTCAAGGCCACCCTGAGTCTACATAGTGAATTCCAGGTCAGTCTGGGCTAGAGTGAGACCGTACCTTGAAAAACCAAAATATATATATTTGAGAGAGAAAGAGGCAGAAACAGAGAGACAGAAAGAGCAAGAGCATGCCAGAGCCATCAGCGGCTGCAAATGAACTCCAGGTACATGCACCACCTTGGATTTGCAGGTAAGTGCCTTAACTCCTAAACCATCTCTTCAGCCCAAAACTTTTTTTTTTTTTTTTTTTTTTTTCAGTCAGGATCCAGACTGGCCTTGAACTCAAAATATCTGAAGATGACCTTGAACTTCTGATCCTCCTGCCTCCAGTTCTTGAGTGCTGGGATGTCATGCCTGAGCCACTAAGGCCGGTTTTAAGGAACTCTTTTTGAGTAAATTATTTGTAGATCCGGGGCCTGGTGGAGCATGCATTCAATCCCAGCACTTGGGAGGCTGAGGCAGGAGGATCATTATGAGTTTGAGGCCAGCCTGGGACTATCTGAATGAGTTTCAGGTCACACTGGGCTAGAGTGTGACCCTACCTAGACCACCCCCCCCACAAAAAAAAATAATAAAATATTTGTAGAATCTGGGCTTTAGTGTCCCTACCAATGAATGGGGGATATTTTTCCACATTTAGAGAAGGAAATGAGAAGTGTCATCAGCTGACTGTAAGTAGAGTCCCTCATCCTAGAATTGAAGGACCTCATCTAGGAGGATGGGGCCTTGCTGCAGTAACTGCCATCCACAAGTTTTCCAACCCACCGCACGTATTCCTAAATCCTAGGAGCCCCAAAGCAAAATGAGCCCTAGGCTTCCCGCAGGGACACAGGCAGCAGCGCCTAAACCTCGCGAGATTTGATGGCAGGTCCAAATCCCAGCCTATCCCTATCTCGCGATACCAAAGCGCATGAGCAGTTCCTCCGCGGCTAGGGCTTGCGGGAAAGATGGAGTGTCCTGTGCTTGACTCTACGGAGGCTGCGGGCGGTGGAGGGGCCGGGCCAGGCGACAACTCGGAGGAGCGGGAGGGTCGGGAACCGGACAGAGTGTGCTTCGACCGCGAGAGGGCGCGCCGCCTGTGGGAAGCAGTGTCCGGGGCCCAGCCGGTGGGGAGGAAGGAAGGTGAGTGCGGGACGTCGGCGGCCGGCACAGCCCCCTCGCCCGCCTGCTGGGATGACCGAGGGACGGTCCCCGGGGCTCTGGTCACGTCCCCCCCCCACACCAGCCCCAGGACTCCCAAACTCATGCTCATAAAGGATGCAGGGCTTCGAAATTGAGGGCCCTGAGACTTCTTTTTCCTTCTGTCCTCCTTTCTCATCCTTCTAAACACAGTTTTCTGCAAACTCTTGGAGATGGACAGACTCTTCATGTCAGATCCATGGCCAAGCAACTACTATATCTCCCCATCTCTGTAACTGTCCAGCATTCCTCCCTTCTCTCAAACCCAACACTTCTGACTGGTTTGGTTGTCTCTATTGTGTGTGTGTTCCAGAAGTTCTCAGGTGTCTTACTCCATAGCTGTCCACCTTATTTATTGAGACGAGGTATCTCACTTGAACCCAGCTAGCAAGCTTGGCCCGCTAGTTGCGGGGTGATCTCTTGTCTCCCAGCTCCCGAGGGCTGAAACAAAGGTTTAGCATTTAAGTGGGTGCTGGGGCCCCCAAACTCGGACCCTCACGTTTGTGCTTTACCCACTCAACCATTTCCTCGGGCCCCTTATTTGGGAATCGAACCTAGGGCTTCACAGACAAGTGCCTCGCTAAGACATCTCTCCAGGTTTTTTTTTTTTTTTTTTTTTTTTGAGATGGTTTCTCATCCTGTAGCCCATACTAGCCTCAGACGTGTGGGCATGTTGGGATTCCAGGCATTAGCTAGCAAGCATACGCTCTTTGGAAGGTCTTCATGACTCCCGGGTTCCTCCTGAGCTTGGGGGCTTATTTCTGTATGTCTGTAGCTAGGAATTTACAGCAAGAGGAGGGCCAGAAGTCTGAGAAGCTGATCAGGGTTTATGTTGATGTTTTCTTTGAGGTAGGGTCTCACTCTAGCCAGACCTGGAATTCACTATGTAGTCTCAGAGAGGGCCTCAAATTCACAGTGATCGTTCTACCTCTGCTTCTCAAGTGCTGGGAATAAAGGCACCACCACATCTGGCAACCCAGCTTCTTTATCTTACATTTGGTGTGAGTTTGTGGAGAGCAGTGTATCCACTTTTAGGGGTCACTTCTGGGCTGAAACTTCCCAGATTGTTCTGTTTGACCTGAACCTGGGTAAGATGGGAGATAGAGGAGGGTGGAGAGAATTGGCCTGATCTAGCTGCATGGCCTCCTCCATGGTTTTGTCCTGAGCTAGCTACTTAATGTTAACCCAGATATACAGGAACTGTATCTGGGCTTCTGTGCTAATCCTGACAGGTGTCTACAGGGAAATCAGATTTCTGTAATGATTGGCTTGCTTGCTGAACAGGCTATTTTTATAAAGTTTAATGTGTTTGTGAACTGCCTGCCCTGGATAAAATTGAGTCTTGACTATATCCAAGGGAGATGTGTTCAAACTTGGGTGTGTACAACTCCAATCTAACAAGTTTAGCCTGGCTTCTAAATTAATATGTATACTATTTCTAAGTTCCTAGCGCTTTTGGACTTTGATATATGTTTGAGGTCAAATGTGGTAGTCCATGCCTAGAGGCAGGAGGATCAGGATTTTAAATTGCCTTAACTACATAGCAAGTTCAAGGTAGCCTGAGCTATATGAGACCTTGTCTCAAATACAAGAAAGATGCCAGGCATAGTGATGCATCATGCCTTTAATCCCAGCACTCTGGAGGCAGAGGTAGGAGGATCACCATGATTTTGAGGCCACCCTGAAACTACACAGTGAATTTCAGGTCAAGCTAGAGTGAGAACTTACCTTGACCCCCCCCCCCAAAAAAAGGGGGGATGGAGGGATGGCTTAGGGGTTAAGGCGCTTGCCTGCAAAGCCAAAGGACCCAGGTTCTATTCCCCAGGTAAGCCAGTTGCACAAGGTGGTCCATGCGTCTGGAGTTTGTTTGCAGTGGCTGGAGGCCCTGGTGCACCCATTCTGTCTCTCTCTCCGTTTCTCTCTGCCAAATAAATAAAAATAAAATGTATTTCAAAGAAAGAAAGACAGCACTCAGGAGGCAGAGGTGGGAGGATCACCGTGAGTTCAAGGCCACCCTGAGACTACATAGTAAATTCCAGGTCAGCCTAGGCTAGAGCAAGACCCTACCTCGAAAGACAAAAAACAAACAAAAATAAAGGGGAGGGGGGGCTGGAGAGATGGCTTAGCAGTTAAGACGCTTGCCTGCTAAGCCTAAGAACCCTGTTGAATTCCCCAGTACCCACGTAGGCTGGATATACAAGGTGGCACATACATCTGGAGTTTGTGGTGGCTGGAGGCCCTGGTCCACCCATTCATAGTCTTTCTCTTTCTCTCCCTCTCTCCAATATTTAACATATGTTTTTTAAAAAGGAACAGAAAAAAGATTGGTACAAAGTTACCTCCCTCTACCCAAATTTCCTTTCCTTAATTTGACATTTACTGATGTCCTTGTCCTGGAGTGCCTTGCAGTCCAGTTTAGGAAGCAGACACTAAAACAGCTCTAGTATAATATACTGTAAGAGAAGAACAAAGAGAGATGTCTTAAGAACTAGGGATACATAAGAAGAAAGTGATCTTGGAGACAGGGAGAGCATGCCTGAACCTTGAAACAGAGAACACAGCAATTGTGATCTGAAAAGTGATCTGTATTCATGAAGATATGGTGGTGTCACAACTTTGCCACAGCTCATGTTCCTGTTCCCACTTCTCCCATATTTATGCAGGGATACCTGCAGCATTTATTCTCACTTTTCCTCATAGTACCTTCATTACCATAAATTATGTACCATAAATTCAACTGTTATAAATGTACCACTCATTGACTTTTAGTAAAAGTATCGAGTAGCCAGGTGTAGAGCACTCGGGTGGCATAGATAGGAGAATTGCTGTGAGTTTAAGGCCAGCCTGGAACTGCAGAGTAAGTTCCAAGTCAGCCTGAGTTACGGTAAGACTCTACCTCAAAGGGGGGAAAAAAAAAGAGCTGGATGTGGTGGCTCACACCTTTAATTCCAACACTTGAGAGGCAGAGGTAGGAGGATCGCTGTGAGTTCTAGGCTACCCTAAGACTACATAGTGAATTCCAGGACAGCCTGAGCTAGAGCTAGACCCCACCTCGAATCACCACCCCCCATAAAAAAGGAAAAGAAAAAAAAGATAAAAACATAAGAAAAGAAAAAAAGTGTAAGCCAGACATGGTGGCACACACCTTTAATCCCAGCACTCGGAAGGCAGAGGTTGGAGGATTGCTGTGAGTTTAAAGCCAGCCTGGAACTGTAGTGTGAGTTCCAGGTCAGCATGGGCTAGAACAAGACCCTACCTTGAAAAGCCCTCCCCCCCAAAAAGAAAGAAAGAAAGAAAAAAGTGTAGTTGTGTAGCCATTCCTAGCAGCACAATTACTGTTTCCATTAAATCTTCACTCCCTTCTATCTTAGGGACCACTGATGAGTTTCTGTATGTATCCATAAATTTGCCTTTTCTTCTTTTAAAAAATATTTTTTTTATTGACAGCTTCCATAATTGTAAACAATATTCCATGGTAATTCCCTCCCTCCCCCAACTTTCCTCTTTGGAACTCCACTCTCCATCATATCCCCTCCCCCTCTCAATCACTCTCTTATTTTGATGCCCTGATCTTTTCCTCCTATTATGATGGTCTTGTGTAGATAGTGTCAGGCACTGTGAAGTCATGGATATCCAGGCCATTTTGTGTCTGGAGTAGCATGTTGAAAGGACTCCTACCCTTCCTTTGGCTCTTACATTCTTTCTGCCACCTCTTCCGCAATGGACCCTGAGCCATGGAAGGTGTGATTGAGATATTTCAGTGCTGAGCACTCATCTGTCACTTCTCAGACCATGGTGCCTTCTGAGTCATCCTAAGGTCACTGTCATCTAAAAAAAGAAAGTTCTCTAACCAAAAGTGAGCGTAGCATTAATATATGGGTATGAATATTAAGAGAAGTGCTTACTGGGCAGTTTGGTGTGCATAGTACATACATTTACCCAGACACCAGCAGCCGTTACACCCTGTGGTGGTTTGATTCAGGTGTCTCCCATAAACTTAGTTGTTCTGAATACTAGGTTCCCAGCTGATGGTAGATTTGGGAATTAACATCTCCTGGAGGCAGTGTATTGTTGAGGATGGGCTAATGGGTGTTATAGCCAGTTTCCCTATGCCAGTGTTTGGCATACTCTCCTGTTGCTATGGTCTACCTTATGTTGGCCAGGGGGTGATGTCCACCCTCTGCTCATGCCATTGTTTTCCTTGCCATCATGGAGCTTCTCCCTTGAGACTGTAAGCCAAAATAAACCTTTTTCCCACAAGCTGCTCTTGGTTGGGTGATTTCTATCAACAATGCAAACCTGAGTGCAACACACCCCTAGGGCTCATGACTACCCCTATTGTAGGTTTTCAGTATCAGGGATGTATTCCCTCCCATGGAGCAGGCCTCCAGTCCAATTAGATGGCAGTTGGTTTCCCCCATAACAGACATGCCACTATTGCACCCGTTGGCTCATTTGGCTGGGCTGGCCAAATATAAGGCTTGCAGTGTCCACTGTTCGGTATCTTCACTGGTGATTTATCTCTCTCCCATTGAACTGCATGCAGTGTGGCTTTTTCCAGCTTTCTGTCAGCTGGCCTACATGGAGGAGGTTATCAGCTGAGCTCCAGCAGGATTTCTCAGTGACCTTATAGCCCAAGTATGTGGAGTCTTCAGCAATAGGCTCATACCATCTATTCCTGGTGGAAAACCAAGGGCCTTGGCAATGGCCTGTAATGTTTTGGGGACATCAGGGACCTCCCTGGCCAACAACTCACTGGAAGGTATCTCATCCCTGACATGGAAAATTTTCTGTTAACAATCTATGGCTCCTGTGTGTTCCATTGTTCAAAAAAGTAGGTTTCCATATGATTTATTTATATCCTCTTAGATTTTGATTAGCCCTCCCTCTACCTTTCCTTTACTCAATCTCTTCCCCTGACCTCACTTAGGCCTTTTCACCCCCAATCTGTTCTTCTACTTACATATATATAATACCATCCTATTAAGTGCCCCCCTTCCCTCCCTTTTTATTCCCTTTATATCTCCTTTCTAGCTTACTGGCCTATGCTACTGAGTTTTCTTCCTACTCACACAGAAGTCCAGTCATTTTGTAGCTGGGATCCACATATGAGAGAGAACATGCGATGTTTGGCTTTCTGGGTTGGGGTTACCTCACTTAGTATAATTCTTGCCAGATCCATCCATTTTCCTACAAATTTCATAACTTCATTTTTCTTTACTGATGAGTAGAACTCCATTGTGTAAATGTGCCACATCTTCATTATCCACTCATCAGTTGAGGGACATCTAGGCTGGTTCCATTTCCCAGCTATTGTGAATAGAGCAGTAGTAAACATGGTTGAGCAAGTATCTCTAAGGTAATGAGATGAGTCCTTAGGATATATGCCTAGGAGTGGTATAGCTGGGTCATATAGTAGATCTATTTTTAGCTGTCTCAGGAACCTCCACACTGATTTCCATAATGGCCGGACCAGATTGCATTCCTACCAACAGTGTAGAAGGGTTCCTCTTTTTCCGCATCCTTGCCAGCATTTATGGTCGTTTGTTTTCATAATGGTAGCCTATCTGACAGGAGTGAGATGGAATTTCAACGTAGTTTTAATCTGCATTTCCCTGATGACTAGGGATGTAGAACATTTTTTAGATGTTTATATGCCATCTGTGTTTCTTCTTTTGAGAACTCTCTATTTAGTTCCATAACCAATTTTTTAATTGGGTTGTTTGATTTCTTATTATTTAATTTTTTGAGTTATTTGTATATCCTAGAGATTAATCCTCTATCAGATGTATAGCTGGCAAAGATTTTCTCCCATTCTATAGGTTGCCTCTTTGCTCTATTCACAGTGTCTTTTGCCGTACAAAAGCTTTGTAATTTCATGAGTCTCAGCAGTTGTGTTGTGTTGTTTTGTTTTGTTTTTCAAGGTAGGGTTTC
This sequence comes from Dipus sagitta, assembly GCA_036346955.1. NCBI lineage: Eukaryota > Metazoa > Chordata > Mammalia > Rodentia > Dipodidae > Dipus > Dipus sagitta. The sequence goes on along the minus strand of CM070777.1, from coordinate 40,010,999 downwards.
ACTCTAGTCCAGGCTGACCTGGAACTCATATAGTCTCAGGGTGGCCTTGAACTCAGAGTGATCCTCCTATCTTTGCCTCCTGAGTGCTGGGATTAAAGGCGTGCGCCACCACGCCTGGCTTATTTATATATTTCTTTAAGAGAGAAAGAGGAAGAGGCAGAGGGAGAGAATGAGCACACAAGGGCCTCTAGCCACTGCAAAAGAAATCCAGACAGGGTGGCCTTTAACTCACGGCGATCCTCCTACCTCTGCCTCCTCAGTGCTGGGATTAAAGGCGTGCACCACCACGACTGGCTCAATGTCTTACTTTTTAAAAAATGCTTTATTTTTGTTTATTTGTGAGCAGAAAGAAAATGGGCACAGTAGGGCTTTTTGCCACTGCAAATGCGCTCTTTTGTGCATCTGGTTTTTCATGGGTACTGGGGAATTAAACCTGGACCATCAGGCCTTGCAGGAAAGCACCTTTAACTGCTGAGCCGTATCTCCAGGCCCCAATATGTTGTCTTTTTTGTTGTTGTTGTTTGTTTTTTTTTTGAGACAGGGTCTCACTCTAGCACCAGGCTGACCTGGTACTCACTCTATAGTGCCAGGCTGGCCTCGAACTCACAGCAATCCTTCTACCTCTGCCTCCTGAGTGAAAGAATTAAAGGTGTGCACCACATCTGGCTATGTTTTTGTTTTCGTTTTTTTATTTCTTTTTGAAGTAGGGTCTCACTCTAGCTCACGCTGACCTGGAATTCACTATGTAGTCTCAGGGTGGCCTTGAACTCACAGCGATCCTCCTACCTCTGCGTCCCGAGTGCTGGGATTAAAGGTGTGCATCAAGATGCCTGGCTCTATGTTATCTTTTGAGTTTAGCCCCTCTTCTTAAAAAATTGTGTGTGGAGATATATTTGTGTGTGTATGGGCACACCAGGGTCTCTTGCTACTGCAAACACTTGATGTATTTGGCTTTATGTAGATGGCTTGGGAATTGAACCTGGGCCAGCAGGCTTTGCAAACAAGTGTCTTTAACCCTCAGCCATCTTCTTTGTAGTGCTGTGTAGCATGTTTGTGGGGTCCAGCCAAATCAGTGCGTATTGGTACTTTATTCCTTTTTACTGTTTTGTCAAATTCTGCTGAATGGATAGGCCACATTTGTCCATTCATTCACTGTTTGTGAGCCTTTGGATTGTTTCCAGTTTGGATCTCTTAAGAATAATCCTGCTATGGATATTTATACACAAGTGGACATTCCTTTCTTTCTTTCTTTTTCTTCTTCTTTTTTTGTTTATTTTTATTTGTTTGAAAGCGACAGACAGAGGAAGAGGCAGATATATATATAGAGAGAGAATGGGCGTGCTAGGGCCTCCAGCCACTGCAAACGAACTCCAGACGTGTGTGCCCCCTTGTGCATCTGGCTAACGTGGGTCCTGGGGAATCGAGCCTCGAACCAGGGTCCTTAGGCCTCACAGGCAAACACTTAACCACTAAGCCATCTCTCCAGAGAAAGAGGCAGATATGTATATAGAGAGAGATTAGGTGCGCCAGGGCCTCCAGCCACTGCAGACAAACTCTAGATGCATGCGCCCCTTGTGCATCTGGCTAACGTGGGTCCTGGGGAATCAAGCCTCGAACCAGGGTCCTTAGGCTTCACAGGCAAGTGCTTAACCACTAAGCCATCTCTCCAGCCTTTTTTTTTTTTCTTTTTGGTTTTTCAAGGTAGGATTTCACCCTAGTCCAGGCTGACCTGGTATTCACTATGTAGTTTCAGGGTGGCCTTGAACCCACAGCGATCCTCTGCCTCCTGAGTGCTGGGATTAAAGGTGTACACCACCACGCCCAGCTTGACCTGTAATTTCCTTTTATTTATTTACTTATTTATTATTTTTTGGTTTTTTGGTCTTGCTCTAGCTCAGGCTAACCTGGAATTCACTCTGTAGTCTCAACATGGCCTCAAACTCAAGGCAATCTTCCTGCCTCTGCCTCCTGAGTGCTGGCATTAAAGGCATGCACCACCACACCAAGGTCTCTACTTTTAAAAGAATTTGGGGCTTTTTGAGGTGGCTCAGAGGTTAAAGGTACTTGCTTGCAAAGCCTGATGGCCTAGGTTCAATTCCCTGGTACCCATGTAAAGCCAGATGCACAAAGTGTACATGCATCCTTTTTCTTTTACACAGTTTCTCTCTTTTAAAAAGAATATATATATTATGTATTTATTTATTTGAAAGAGAGAAAAGGGGGGAGGGAGGGAGGGAGAGAGAGAGAGAATGGGCATGCCAGGGCCTCCAGCCATTGCAAATGAATTCCAGACACATGCACCCCCCTTGTGCATCTGGCTTATGTTGGTCCTGGAGAATAGAACTGGGATCCTTTAGCTTTGCAGACAAACACCTTAACTGCTATTATTTTTTTTTTGAGGTAGGGTTTTAATCTATCTCAGGCTGACCTGGAATTCACTATGTAGTCTCAGGGTGGCCTTGAACTCACGGTAATTCCCCGACCTCTACCTCCTGAGTACTGGGATTAAAGGTGTGTGCCACCTCATCACTGAAGCAGACCAAAAATGAACCCAACATGGCTCAGGGAAATTTTGCGGAAGAGGGGGCGGAAAGAATATCAGAGCCACATGTTGGGTCATGATATGCAGACATTTATCCTACCCATAACTGTGGGCTAACTCCACAATGCATGACCCATATACCTCAACAAGGAGGGGCCAAGGGGAGGGGGTAGGTCACGGATGAGCCTAATAATGGTACCAAACTGACTGTATTTGCTGAATACAAAACCAATTAATAAAAAATAAAAGGTGTGTGCCACCATGCCTGGCATTTTTTTTTTTTTTTTGCAATTTGTTTGCAGTGGCAAGAGGCCTTGGTGTACTTGTACCCCCCTTTCCTTGCAAATAAATAATAAATAAAATATATATATATATTTAAATATATTTTATTTATTTATTTGAGATAGAGAAAGAGGCAGAAGTGGAGACAGAGAGAGAGAGACAATGGGCATGTCAAGGCCTCCAGCCACTGCAAACGAACTCTACATGCATGTGTCCCCTTGTGCATCTGGCTTACATGGATCCTGGAGAGTCAAACCTGGATCCTTTAGCTTTGCAGGCAAATGCCTTAACCGCTAGGCAACCTCTCCAGCCTAAATTTTTTTTTTTTTTTTTTTTTTGGTTTTTGGTTTTTGGTTTTTGGTTTTTGGTTTTTCGAGGTAAGGTCTCACTCTGGCCCAGGCTGACCTGGAATTCACTATGTAGCCTCAGGGTGGCCTCGAACCCACGGCGATCCTCCTACCTCTGCCTCCTAAGTGCTGGGATTAAAGGCGTGCACCAGCACGCCCAGCCTAAAATATATTTTTTAATCTACTAATGAAAATAATTTCTTCTCAGTTTGAACATGAATTGAGTGTAGTCTTCATACTACCAGTAACATCCGAAAAAAGAAAAATCTGCTAGTGAGGCTGGGGAGATGGATAAAGCACTTAAGTCTGAACACCTGAGTTTAAGGTAGATCTCCATTGATTGCCATGGTGGGCTTCTGTAATGCCAGCAAGGCAATGAGTGACCTGAAAGTTCTGACCTTCACAGGCACCTTCACATATGCACATACCATTTTTTGTTTTGGTTTTTCAAGGTCGGGTCTCACTCTAGCTCAGGCTGACCTAGAATTCACTATGTAGCCTCAGGATGACCTTGAACTCACAGAGATTGTTCTACCTCTGCCTCCTGAATACTAGGATTAAAGGTGTGTGCCACCATGCCCAGCTAAGAACTTTTGAAAATGAAGATGAGTATGGCCAATTTTTTGTTTGTTTTTGAGGTAGAGTCTTGCTCTAGCCCAGACTGATCTGGGATTCACTATGTAGTCTCAGGCTGGCCTGGAACTCAAGGAGATTCTCCTACCTGTGCCTCCCAAGTGCTGGGATCAAAGGTGTGCAACACCACACCCGGCTACTATGGCCAATTATTTATTTATTTATTTTTAATTTTCTGATATTTCTTTGTGTCATCCATTTGTTGTTTATTTTTATTTATTTATTTGAGAGTGACAGAGAGAAGGAGGCAGAGAGAGAGAGAATGGGTGTGCCAGGGCTTCCAGCCACTGCAAACGAACTCCAGACCCATGCGCCCCCTTGTGCATCTGGCTAACGTGGGTCCTGAGGAATCCAGCCTCTAACCAGGGTCCTTAGGCTTTGCAGGCAAGCGCTTAATCGCTAAGCCATCTCTCCAGCCCTATTTATTTATTTATTTATTTATTAGAGGGAGAGGGAGAGAGAGAATGGGCATACCAGGGCCTCCAGCCTCTGCAGATGAACTCCAGATGCATATGCCACCATATGCATCTGGCTTACATGGGTACTGAGGAGTCAAATATGGGCCCTTAGGCTTCATAGGCAAATGTCTTAACTGCTAAGCCATCTCTCTAGCCCCATGTATGGCCAATTTTAAAAATTGTGTTGTTAGGTTCCATATATTTTTTTAAGATTTATTTTCATTTATTTATTTATTTACTAGAAACAGAGAGGGGGAGAGAGAGAGAGAGATAGAGAGACAGAAAATAGGCATATCAAGGTCTCTAGCTGCTGCAGATGAACTCCAAACACATGCGCCACCATGTGCTTCTGGCTTACGTGGGACCTGGAAAACTGAACCTGGGTCCTTAGGCTTCCTTAACCATTAAGCCATCTCTCTAGCCCCCCATATGTTTTATTGTATTTCCTCACTTTTCATTGTTTCTTTCCCAGTTTTGATGACAGTGACTTTGTCATTTTGTTAAGTCAACTCATGGTCTTGTTTTTACATGGTAATTACATGTATTTAGGACTTATCTTAACAGGGGCTTAAAATAAATTTGGTCATATTTTTGTGTAAATATTTGGGTTTCTGAATTTACTAACAGATGCTTATTTCAGAATGTAGTAAATATTATCTTAAAGTATCTTGGTCAAAAAAAATATATATATAATAAAATAATAATAATAAACCCTGTGTGGAAGTTTGAATGTGAAATGTTCCTCATGGCCTCAGATGTTTGTGAGCAAGCTCCTCCTCCTTAGTTCCCAGCTGGTGGAGCCATTGGGAGGTGGTTCCTTGCTGGAGGTGTGCCAGTGGGAGTAGACCTTGGGGATGATAGTCCAGTCCACTGGGTGTTGAGAGCTGGCTCACTCAGACTGCTCTCTCTGCTGTGGATATGTTCAAAGACTGTTGTTAAGGTAGCACTCATCCACACTGATGGTTTTCTTTTCCCTCTACAGTGGAACACATGATCCAGAAGAACCAGTGTCTCTTCACCAACACCCAGTGCAAGGTTTGTTGTGCCTTACTGATTTCTGAGTCCCAGAAGCTGGCACATTACCAGGTATGCCATTGTTCCTTTCGCAGTGCTTTTCCTTTCCGACCCAGGCCAAGTCCTCCCTTCTTTGGCTTGCACAGTGATGGGTAATTTCTTTTTTAGCTTCCAGATGTCGTCTCTACACATTTTGCTTTTGACTTGATTGACTTCAATTTCTCCGAGTCTCATCTCTCTATCCCATCCAGGATCATTATATGTATATCTTCCCTTACAGCTTAATATAGTAGGAAGTGTGAGCTTTGACTTTAAATAGATCTGAGTTTGAATCCCAGCTGTGCTACTCAACTTGACCATTTCCAGCCTCCATTCTTCGTGTGTAAGGAGATAGCAGTATTCTCATAAATTGTGAAGATTACATTTAAAGCATGTAAAGTACCTAGCACAGAGTAGGAATTCAATAAACTTAAGTTTCTTCCTTCCCCCATCCTCTCCTCCTTAAAGGATTTTGTGAGGATGATTCAGAGGAAAATCTAGTGGTTTTGAGTGCCTTTCATATGAAATGGCATTTGGCTATCCTTGATCTTTTTCCTGGGTTCTTGCAGAGCAAAAAACATGCCAACAAAGTGAAGAGATACCTAGCAATCCATGGAATGGAGACATTAAAGGGGGAAACGAAGAGGCTAGACTCAGATCAGGTAATACAGCTGTCATGTTAAGACTGCTTGCTTCCAGATGAAGCCAGCGAGCAGGTTGGTGTGAAAGAGCATGGGCACATGGCTACAAATCCCGGGCCCTATTGTTTGATTTGCACAGGTCTTTATGCATTGAGCCTTGATTTTGGGATGCTGCTGGGTGTGGTTACTCACACACATGTAATCCTAGTGCTTGGGAGATGGAGGCAAGAGGATTAGGAGTTCAAGGTCATTTTCAGCAGCATAGCAAGTTTGAGGCCTACCTGGGCTACATGAGACTCTGTCTTAAACAGAAAACAAGGCTGGGGAGATAGCTCAGCAATTAAAGGTACTTGGCTTATAAAGCCTGCTGGCCCTCATTCAATTCCCTAGCCTCTCATGTAAAGCTGAGCAGGCATTCATATGCAATGATGAAATGTTGACATTTCCATACATATATATACATGCTAATAAATAAATTTTAAAAACAAAAAGGTAAGAAAACAAGACCCAAGAATGCTAATGTTAGCTATCTTTCTGGATTTTTCCTAACTAAAACAAGAAAAGGCTTATGAAACTACCTGACCCAGAGCCTTGGACTAGTAGAGACTCAGTAAATGGAACCATTGTTACACCTCACAACCCAGATTTGTTTGGAACCTGAGAGAAAGTAGAAGGAAACTAGGCTGCTTGTTTTCTTGAACTGTGGGGCGGTAAGGGCGGGGGAACTCAGCATTTGAATAAACAAGGGGGAAAAAGCCTCCTTATTGTGACAAAATCACAGTTGCTTTTTGGCCCAAAATTATGTAAGAATTATTCTGAAAAAAACTGCTAGCCCATTGGGAGTGAGTACCTATATTTGCAGTACAGGAGGCTGTGCACACCATGGGATGAGAAGCCCCCAGACAATGCTCTGAGTGACTTTGGTTAAATCACTTAACCTCCCAGCTTCACTCATAAAGTTGAGATGAGTCATAAGATATTGTAAGGTAAATTTTTAGTCCTCAGTAAATAGTCAGAGAGTGCCGGGCGTTAGTTCAAGGCCACCCTGAGACTACATAGTGAATTCCAGGTCAGCCCGGGCTAAAGCAAGACCCTACCTCAGAGAGAGAAAAAAACAACAACAACAACAAAAAGTTACTCTGCAAACTGCTCATTTACCTTGCTTGTCCCTTCTAGAAATTTACTCAACTCATCCCCTAGTTGCCCATGTGATTTAGAATTCAGAAAGACAAGATAAATTACTTGACCTCTTTGTACTTCAGTTCCTCCAATTCTTGGAGTGGCTGAGTAGTTCAAATAAGATTATAGCACCCACCATGAATAACATGAATAACAACCCCAAAATGTCCTTAATGCTAAGATTCAGAAATGCTGAATGGCTATTCTATTCAGAGATCAGACTTTCTCAGGAAAATTGGGAGACCTTACTATAGGTTTGAATGCATTTTCTAGCCTAGCCATAACCAGCAAAAATCAAAGAACCCTGAGCATCTGCCCATGCCAGGCCCCAGCAGGGTGCCAGGAATAGGAGCAGGGATGACTCAAACTGTCCACCTTCTACAATGTGCTTGAGTTCACAGAAAAGTCTCAAACTGTAACACTGTCGGTTTGGGTAGCAAGGGGTCTACTAGAAGTTTAGTGTACTCTGGCAGTACAAGTGAAGAGTAAGATGCATTCTTCCGGAACATGTATGAAGGAGCTTGATGAATTCTTGCCAAATGATTTTTGTTTTTAAATAAATCTCCCAGGCCAGTGGCTGTTATTGAAACTGAGTCTTTAAGGCTAAGCAGACATAATGCCAGGTAGGAAAGAAGGAAGAACATTCTAGGTAGTAAGAATGAAGCAGTAAGAATGCTCCAAGCAAAGCAAGGAAGTAAGAGAAAATAGAATGGGGAATGATGAGCAGAGCCTGTCATGGAGTAGCTGGAGAAGAATCCATAAAGGTAGGTGGGGATTAAAGTGTGAAAGGGGTCTTCAATACCCATTATCTTAGGGGCAGTGGGGAGCCATTGAAGATTTCCCGGCTGGGCAGGGGCATGATCAGACCTGTGTTCTTTCTCCCAACCAGAAGAGCAGCAGAAGCAAAGACAAGAACCAGTGCTGCCCCATCTGTAACATGACCTTTTCCTCCCCTGTTGTGGCCCAGTCGCACTACCTGGGGAAGACCCACGCAAAGAACTTAAAGCTGAAGCAGCAATCCACTAAGGTGGAAGGTACTGGTTTTCCTGAGTAGTGCTGTATTGGGACCCCTCACATCCTCAGGGTACCGTCACCAGGTGCTTCCAGAAATGCTCACTGGGCCTCAGACTTGGAAAGGTTGTACTACTTTTGAGAGCCCTTAAGAATATCAAACTAGGGGGTGGGGATGTAGCTCATTAGGTAGAGTGCTTGCCTAGCATGCAAGAAGCCCTGTCTTTGATGGGCATGATAGCCCTGCATTAAACTGGGCATAGTGGTGCATGCCTATAGTCCTAGCACTCAAGAGGTAGAGGCAGGAGGATTAGAAGTTCATGGTCATCATTGCCTAATTTAGTAGACCTTTCTGCATTGAAATGAAGCTTCAGGTGGGCATGGTGGTGCATGCCTTTAATCTCACTCATGAGGCAGAGATAGGATTGCTGTGAGTGAGTTTGAGGCCACCTTGAGACTACATAGTGAATTCCATGTCAGCCTGGGCTATCGTGAGACCCTACCTCAAAAAAACAAAAACAAGCCTGGTTTGGTGGTGCACACCTTTAATCCCAGCACCTGGGAGGCAGAGGTAGAAGGATCACTGTGAGTTCCAGGCCACCCTGAGACTACATGGTGAATTACAGGTCAGCCTGGGCCAGAGTGAAACCCTACCTCAAAAAAACAAAACACACAAACAAACATAAAAAGAAATGCAGCTTCAGTCTACACCACCCTGAACGTGACCACTTCTTTTTTTTTTTTTTTTTTTTTTTTCAGTAGAATCTGCTTAGCTTGAGCTTTAGTCCTGACCAGTAAATACAACTCAGGAGTGCCAAGGCCATCTAGGCAACTCACATCATGAGAGCGTTCTCTTACCTCCTGCCATCCACCGGCTCTTACTACTAAGTGTTCTAGTTGAAAGCTAATTCCTTGTCCCTTTTGTGTGCTTATGTTAGCCCTGCCCACTTCAGTCCTCAAAAGCTGCCTGTTCTCAAGACAGGGGTTTGCCTTTCAAAGCAGGGTACTTGAGTGCCGTAACTCTTGCCCAGCAAGCTGTTTGCAGCTGCCAGGATTCATTTCTAGTGCACTGACTTCTAAAATAGACTCTTTTATCTCGTCACCATGGGGCCTAGCCTTACTTTCATCATAACTCCTGTCAGCAATTAGTCAAGAGTGAGAGTTCTTAGATCTTTATTTCACTTTTGTCACAGCAAATTTTGGTTCTCTATTTTGGACTAAGAAATAGACTATACTATTTATAGTACTTACTATTCTTTTGTTTTACTGTATTATGAAAATAAGACAACAGTATTTTGGAAGGCTTTGAAGAGAGGATGGAAAATCTACTCATAATTAAACCCTCTTATCATGCCCAAATCTAGTTATTCATGGTATGAAGGGACAGAAAATGGACTTTGAAGTCACAAAGGCCTAGATTTAAGTCCTGGCACTGTTATTAACCATTTTGTCTGAGTTTCCTCACTTATAAAATGTCGGTGCTATCTACTTAATAGATTATGAAGGTAAAATAATCATTGAAGGCCAGGCATGGTGATGCACACTTTTAATCCCAACACTTAGGAGGTAGAAGTAGGAGGATCACTGTGAGTTCAAGGCCAGCCTGGAGCCACAGAGTGAGCTCCAGGTCAGTCTGGGCTAGAATGAGACTCTACCTCAGGAAAAAAGAAAAAAAAGATTAGAACCAGATGTGGTGGCACATGCCTTTAATTCCAGCACTTGGGAGGCTAAGGTAGGAGGATTGCTGTGAGTTTGAGGCCAGCCTAAGACTACATAGTGAATTCCAGATCAGCATGGGCTGGAATAAAACCTTACCTCCAAAAAACAAAACAAACCATAAAAAAAAAAAAGCCCCTGAATACAGGATTACAGTTATGGCTCAGTTGGTAGTTCCATCCCCACCACTGTGTAAAACTGAATGTGGTAGCACATGTCAGTCATCCAGTACTTGGAAGGCGGAAGCAGGAGAATCAGAAGTTCGTCCTTGACTACATAGTGAGTTTGAGGCCAGATTGCTGTCTATGAAACTCTCTGTCAAAAAAAAACTTAGGCTAGCCAGCTGTGGTGATGCCTGCCTGTAATCATACCACTCAGGAGGCAGAGGCAGGAGGATCAACCTAGGAACATATAGGATATAACAAATGCCTACTAAACAACAGTAGTCATTGTCATCATCATCATCATCATCATCACCACCACCACAACTAAGATAGCCAGTGAGTGGAATTCCCTCAGGAAAAGCAGTAGTTGATCACATATCCATCAGCTAGAACATATCATTGGCCTAGCTTATGATTGTTTCATCAGCATCCTATACTAGTACTGACTGATTTTGTTTAAAGTCAAAAGTCAAAGTTGTGGGCTGGAGAGATGGCTTAGCGGTTAAGGCGCTTGCCTGCAAAGCCAAAGGACCTCGGTTTGATTCCCCAGGACCCATGTAAGCCAGATGTACAAGATGGCACATGCATCTGGAGTTCGTTTGCAGTGGCTAGAAGCCCTGGTGCACCCATTCTCTCTATCTCTGCCCCTTTCCCTCTTTCAAATAAATAAAAATAAAATAACTTAAAGTCAAAGTTGCTAGCAACCATGGTATCACAGTGCTTAAGCATTAGGTCAAGAAAAATTATCTTAACTGAATTTTTTTATATTGTCATTTATTTCATTTATTTGAGAGGGTGGGGGAGCAGATAGACAGAGACAAGCGGCACACCAAGACCTCTAGCCACTGCAAATGAACTCCATATGCATGTGCCACCTTGTACATCTGGCTTATGTGGGTACTGGGGAATTGAACCTGGGTCCTTAGGGTTTGCACGCCAACAGTTTAACTGCTAAGCCATCTCTCCAGCCCTGAATTTTTATTTATTTATTTTGTTTTGTTTTTGTTTGTTTATTTTTCAAGGTAAGGTCTCACTCTAGCCCAGGCAAACCTGGAATTCACTACAGAGTCTGAGGGTGGCCTCAAACTCAAGGTGATTCTCCTAACTCTGCCTCCCAAGTGCTGGGAGTAAAGATGTATGTCACCACACCTGGCTGAATTTTTTTTCCCTGAGGTAGGGTTTCGCTCTAGTCCAGGCTGACCTGGAATTCACTCTGTATTCTCAGGGTGAGGTCAAACTCATGGCAGTCCTCCTTCCTCTGCCTCTGGAGGGCTGGGATTAAAGGCATGTGCCACCTCACCAGACTGAATTTTTTTTTAAATTTTATTTATTTGAGAGAGAAAGAGAAAGAGGCAAATATATAAAGAGAATGGGTATGCCAGGGCCTTCAGCTGCTGCAAATGAACTCCAGATGCATGTACCACCTTGTGCATTTGGCTTATGTGGGTCCTTGTGAATGGGTCCTTTGGCTTTGCAGGCAAGAGTCTTAACTACTAAGCCATCTCTCCAGCCCAAAAACTGAATTTTTTTTTTGGGGGGGGGGTAGAGTTTTGCACTAGCCCAGGCTGACCTGGAATTCACTATGTAATTTCAGGTTGGCCTCGAAATTACAGCAGTCCTCCTACCTCTGCCTCTTAAATGCTGGGATTAAAGGCATGTACCACCATGCCTGGCTAGAACTGAATTTTTTATTTATTTATTAGACAGGGGGAGAGAGAGAGCATGCCAGGTTCTGTAGCCACTGCAAATGAACTCCAGATGCATGTACCAGCATGTTCATCTGTCTTACATGGAACCTGAAGAATTGAACCTGTATCCTTAGGCTTCAAAGGCAGGCGCCTTAACCACTAAGCCATTTCTCCAGTCCAAGAACTGAATTTTTTTGGGGGGGGGGTTCGAGATAGGGTCTCACTCTAGCTCAGGCTGACCACCTGGAATTCGATATGTAGTCTCAGGATGGCCTCGAACTCATGGCGATCCTCCTACCTCTGCCTCCCGAGTGCTGGGATTAAAGGTATGTACCACCACACCCGGCTAAGAACTGAATTTTGTTTTGTTTTTGTTTTTTCAAGGTAGGGTCTCACTCTAGCCTAGGCTGACCTGGAATTCACCCTGTAGTCTCAGGGTGGCCTTGAACTCACGGCAATCCTCCTACCTCTGCCTCCCGAGTGCTGGGATTAAAGGCGTGTACCATCACGCCTGGTTTAAGAACTGAATTTTCTAAGGTCATAGATTTATATGTTTACACAAGTGGGAAAATTCTGTGGAACATGCCTGGTCCCAGTACTTCCATACTAAGTAGTAAATTATTTTCCATATTCACTTTCCACATGCAAATGTGTTTTATGTAGTTGTAATCGTAGTGCATGCACCATTTGTATCTTGTTTTTACTTTTCATTTACCCTTACAACATAAGCACATGTCTATTTTATTTCATAACCAAAATTTTAGCATTTCGAAATAACTGCTGTTGGGTTGGAGAGATGGCTTAGCAGTTAAGGCACTTGCCTGCAAAGCCAAAGGGACCTGAGGACCTACATAAGCCAGATGCACAAGGTGGCGCAAGCGTCTGGAGTTCATTTACAGCGGCTAGAGGCCCTGGTGCGCCCATTCTCTCTATCTGCCTCTTTTTCTCTCTCTCAAATAAATAAATAAAATTTTTTAACTGCTATTAAGATTCTGGAGTGCTTTTTCTCCTATAATCTTTTGTTATGTGTAGTGTGTATATTTTTTGTGTATTTATTGCATGTATATCTAGGTTGACTCCATGTATATGTGCATGTAAACAATGTATTAAGTGGCTTTGTTTTTGTGAAAATGATACACGCTTGTGAATAACTCCAGTTCAAACAATGCAGAAGGTACAGAGAATCAGGGTGAACGTCAACCAGGGCCTGGGGAGATGCTCAGTTGGTAAACTACTTGCCGTGAAAGCAAACATGAGGATCTCTGAGTTCATACCCCAGCCCCCTTGTAAATGCCAGATATGGTGGCAGATGCCCTTAATCCCAGTTCATGGAAGACAGGCAGATCTCCAGGGCTTGCTGGCTAGCTTGTCTAGCCAAATTGGTGAACACTGTCTTCAGTGAGAGATCTTGTCTCAAAAAATTAAGTGAGGGGGTGGGGAAATGGCTTAGCAGTTAAGGTGCTTGCCTGCTAAGCCTAAAGACCATGGTCCGATTCCCCAGGACCCACATAAGCCATATGCACAAGGGGGACACATGCGTCTGGAGTTTGTTTGCAGTGGCTAGAGGCCCTGGCATGCCCATTCTCTCTTTCTGTCTATCTGTCTCTTCCTCTCTCTCTCTCTCTCAAATAAATAAATATTTTTTAAAAAGTTAAGTGAAAAGCAATAGACATTGACCGCTAGCCTACACATGCCAAAAGAAAAAATACCAACCAAATCCTACTTCTTTTTTTTTTTTTTTTTTTTTTTTTTTTTTTTAGTTTTTCGAGGTTAGGGTCTCACTCTAGCCCAGGCTGACCTGGAATTCACTATGGAGTCTCAGGCTGGCCTTGAACTCACGGCGATCCTCCTCCCTCTGCCTCCCGAGTGCTGGGATTAAAGGCGTGCGCCACCACGCCCGGCTGTAAATCCTACTTCTAAGAGGAACACTGCTAATAAGTGGGTGAGTTGGATGTGGTGGCTTCCATCTGTAACCCCAGCACACAGGAGGCTGAGGCAGGAGGATTGCTGTGAGTTCAAGGCCAGGCTAGGCTATCTAACAAAAAAAGCAAACAGGGCTGGAGAGATGACTCAGTAGATAAAGTGTTTGCCACATATCTACTGTGGCAAGCAACTGTAACCCCACCTCAGCAGTTAGCACACTTGCCTGCAGAACCTAATAACCTGGGTTCAATTCCCCAGCACCCATGTAAAGCCAAATGCACATAGTGGTGCGTGCATCTGGAGTATGTTTGCAGTGGCTAATGACCCTGGCACAACCATTCATATTCTCTTGCTTGCTCGCTCTCTACAAACTGAAAATTTAAAAAAAGGGCTGGAGGGATGGCTTAGCAGCTAAGGCGTTTGCCTGCAAAGCCAAATGACCCACGTTCGATTCCCCAGGACCCACGTTAGCCAGATGCACAAGGGGGCGCACATGTCTGGAGTCCGTTTGCAGTGGCTGGAGGCCCTGGCGTGCTCATTCTCTCCCCCCCCCTCTCTTTCAAATAAGTAAATAAATAAAGTTTTTTTTTTTAAATAAAAAAGACTACATTACATTCAATATAGAAAAATTAGAAAAACAGGGCTGGAGAAATGGCTTAGTGGTTAAGCGCTTGCCTGTGAAGCCTAAGGACCCTGGTTCGAGGCTCGATTCTCCAGGACCCACGTTAGCCAGATGCACAAGGGTGTGCACGCATCTGGAGTTCGTTTGCAGTGGCTGGAAGCCCTGGCGTGCCCATTCTCTCTCTCTCTCTATCTGCCTCTTTCTGTCTCTGTCACTCTCAAATAAATAAATAAAAATGAACAAAAAAAATTTTTTTAACAATTAGAAAAACCGAAGAACATTCCTTATTCTCTATGCCTTTGATCTTTTTTCCATGTAGCCACCTATTTCTGTTTTGTTTATAAAAGTGGGTATGGGGCTGGAAAGATGGCTCAGCAGTTAATGCACTTGCCTGCAAAACTTAACGACCTGGGTTTGGTTCCCCAGTGCCCATGTAAAGCCAGATGCACAAGGAGGCACATCTATTTGAGTTTGTTTGCAGTGGCTGAAGGCCCTTATGCACCCATTCTCTCTATTTGTCTCTTCTTTCTGTCTCTCTGCTTGCATATAAATAAATATTCTTTTAAAAAGTGCTATGGTAGTACATGCCTATAATTCTAGCAGTCAGCAGACAGAGGCAAGTTTGAGGTTGGCCATCCAGGTGTACTTAGTGAGACATTGGCTCAAAAAGAGGGGGCAAGCTGTGTGTGGTGGTGCACGCCTTTAATCCCAGCACTTGAGAGGTAGAGGTAGGAGGATCACTGTGAGTTCGAGGCCACCTTGAGACTCCATAGTAAATTCCAAGTCAGCCTGAGCTAGAGTGAGACCCTACTTTGGAAAAACCAAACAAAAAAGAGGAGGTGAGGGGTTGGAGTTTTAGCTCAGTGGATGAGCACTTGCCTAGCAAGCACAAGGCCCTGGGTTCAGTCCTCAGCAATAGGGAGGGTGAAGGGGGTGAGAGATTAATAAGTAACATGTTGCTTTATAATCATTTTTTTCACTCAGTACCACAAACTAAATATTTCTCATGAATTATTCTATAACATATACTTTACTTTTTTTGTTTTTATCTAGGTAGGGTCTCACTGTAGCCCAGGCTGACCTGGAACCCACTCTGCAGTCCCAAGCTGGCCTCAAACTCACAGCAATCTTCCTACCTCTGCCTCCTGAGTGCTGGGACTAACGGTGTGTGCCACCATGCCTTGCCTTACTTTCACATTTTTCATAATTTACTGAAACAGAAGTAATGACCAGAGAAGAATACTGTAGGAAACGCTGGCATGTGTCACCTGGCTTGCTAAAAATCCTCAAAATGTCTTCTGTTGAAGGGGTTTCGTGGTGAAAGAGGATCCCATCTGTATGAGTTCTGCTGAGCCTCACCTCTTCCTCCCACTTGTGGGGGTTCTGTCCCTCTCCCATCTCTGTAGCAGTGGTTAACACCATCCCAACCAGCCTCATGGGCTTGTCAGTGAGTTGTGGCTTTCGCTTTAAAAGGCAGCACTATAGCTGGGCGTGGTGGCACAGGCCTTTAACTCCAGCACTTGGGAGGCAGAGGTAGGAGGATCACTGTGAGTTTGTGGCCAGCCTGAGACTACATAGTGAGTTCCAGGTCCTCTTGGGCTATAGCAAGACCCTACCTCAAAAAAAATAAAAAATAAAAATAAAAACAAGGCAGCAGTATAGACTACAGTGAACATCAGCACCCATGTTGACCCAGAGGCTCGCACATACGCCCATCCTAGGCTTTGATTAACTGAATTTTTTTAAAGTAATCCTCTTCAGCTTTTGTTTGTTTTTATTTATTTATTTGAGAGAAAGAGGCAGATAGAGAGAGAATAGATGCTCTAGGACCTCCAGCCACTGCAAACGAAGTCCAGGTGTGTGCGCCCCTTGTGCATCTGACTTATGTGGGTCCTGGGGAATCAAACCTCGAACCTGGGTCCTTAGGCTTCACAGTCAAGCTCTTAACCGCTAAAGCAGAATCAGGAATGTTTTCTAAAGGTAAAAACATCAGCAGTAGCCTTAAGGTCTGCTGGCTCTGTTCTGAGACTGGCAGAGAATGAGCTTCAGGGTCACACAGACCCATGTTCTCTCACTAGTTCAGTGGTCTTAGACAAGTCACTATCTATCTGAGCCTTAGTCTTTGTAATGTGGCAAAAATAAAGCATACTTCATTGGAGTAGTTCTGGGAATCAAAGAGGGGAATGAGTATATATATAAAATGTAACTAATTGCTACTGCATCTTCTCCTTCACTTGAAAATATTATGTAGTCTAAAAGGCATTCCTTGTCTGGTTGCCTGACCCTCTATGAGCCCAGAGCTTCAATTTAACATCAGGGCATTGTCCTAGCTCTGAAACTGGAGTACTTGGAGGATGGTAATAAAATACTCATATCTCTTATCCCACTTGCTTTGAAATTCCAAAAATGCTAAGGCATAGAAAGACTGCAAACCGCATGCCTGGTTTGTTAAAGTTAGGCGACTCAGTGGTAGAACTTTAAGCCCTCTTCAGAGTAGAAGAAATTAGGATTATGTGCCTAGAGTTGTTAAAGCTGTTAAATGTGGGGAGGGGAAGGGATTATTATGGTTTATTGTCTGTAAGTATGGAAGCTGTCAATTAAAAAAAAATTGTTAAGCAAATTAGTTGCTCTTTGGGATCTTCCAAATCTTCCCAGTTTTCCCAATTGCAGAAGGTGTTTGCTGTGTGACTCACACAGGCAGTACCACATCTACACGTGTGGTTAGCTAGTGACACTGTCTTTCTTTCTCTTCAGCATACTCAGAAGCCTACCACCTTCTGGGGTTTGGGGTGTTTTGTTTTGTTTTTGTTGTTGTTTTTTCCATTGTTTCTGTTTGAACTCGCCATAGCTCTGTCAAAACACCTCACAAATCCTTTCCTTGTGGCCTCCACCTTAGCCTTGCACCAGAATAGAGAGATGATAGACCCAGACAAGTTCTGCAGCCTCTGCCATGCAACTTTCAACGACCCTGCCATGGCGCAACAGCATTATATGGGCAAGAAACACAGGAAGCAAGAGACCAAGCTCAAACTCATGGCACATTATGGGCGACTGGCGGACCCTGCTGTCACTGACTTACCAGGTGAGAAGGCTTAGCTCATACCCAGAGCTAGATCAGGGTTTGAACACT
This sequence comes from Dipus sagitta, assembly GCA_036346955.1. NCBI lineage: Eukaryota > Metazoa > Chordata > Mammalia > Rodentia > Dipodidae > Dipus > Dipus sagitta. The sequence goes on along the minus strand of CM070777.1, from coordinate 39,993,610 downwards.
GGGGCTCCCTGGATTAGCCAAGTAGACACTTCTCATTGGATCTTCTCTGGGTTTGCCAGCTCAGATGCCTATAGAAGCCAGGCAGGCCAGGCCTGGTGGTGCATTCCTATAATCCCAGCACTTGTGGAACTGAGACAGGAGGATTGATTGTGTGTCTGAGGCCATGTTTGAGGCCTGGACTACATAGTAAGACCCTATCTCAAAAAAAAAAAAAGTAATTTAAATGGTGAGAGCCAAAAATGACTATGTTCAGCTAAAGACTATTCCCAGTCTAGACTGCTTTTACCATCTTTTTTTAAATTAATTAATTAATTAATTTGTAATTAATAATTGCCATGATTGTAAGCAACCATCTCTGCTTTTTTTAAATACTAAGGTGCTTGGCATGGTGACTCATGCCTGTAATCTCTGCACTTGGGAGGCTAGGCAAAGAGGAGCACCTTGAATGGAAGGCCAGCCTGGGCTACCTAGTGAGTACTAAGTCAGTATGGGTTAGAGTCAAACCCTGATTCTGGCTCAAAGCAAAAAAACTAAGGAAAGAAGATTTGCATAGGAATTTCTAGGATTTTTTTAAAATATGGGGCTAAATTTAAAAAAATTTAAATGCTGTTTGAGTAAAACCCTGTCTGCAAGTTAGATCTGGGCCAAGAGCCTAAGGTACTTTGGAGGCCTTGAAGTTGAGACCTCCTTGGAATCCAGTTGTAGAACAACTTGGGCTCAGGGAACCTGCTTTTTATTTATTTATTTATTTTTAAAGAGGAGGGGGGGGGGAAGAATTGGTACACCAGGGCCTCAGCCACTGCAATTGAACTGCAGATACTTGTGCCACCTAGTGGGCATATGTGACCTTGTGCTTGCCTCACCTTTGTGTGTCTGACCTATGTGGGATCTGGTGAGTTGAACATGGGTCCTTAGACTTCACAGGCAAGCACCTTAACTGCTAGGCTGTCTCTCTGTCCCGAACCTGCTTTTTAAATCAGTACTTTCCCCATAATCATGGGGATGATGACCAAGCAGGTGCCATAGATGTTCCAGACATACCTTTGGGCAAGGAGAGGGATCATGTTTTTCCAGTAGTCACCCAGAAAGGGAGTCATACAACACAGTTGGCTCCTGAGCCACACTGACACAGATGGAACGTGCAAATCAGTGACCAGAAAGCAAGGGGAAGAAAGTGATAGCCAAGTCCCTTAGGAGGGCTCTAGGGATTACTTATCTAGTGCCATGGAAGGAACCTATTCCAAGCCAGGTCTTGTTGCTTGTTTACAGGATATAATATAGCTCAGTAGACTTTTATTACCAGAGCAAAGCCAATTGCCCCTTCAATTGAGAGTGTGGGTAGCACCATTCCTTTGCCAGCTCTGCAGATCTTCACTGATAGACTAGAGGCAAGAGGAAGAGGATCTAGACACTGAAAAAGAAGACCGCGAAGCTCAGTCCAGTCAACCCTCATGACAGGCTATGAGGAGCGTGAGTCACACGTGCTCCTCAGTGTGTCAGGGCCCTTCATATGATCACCACCTGGCTCTTGTTCACTTAAGTGAGAGCAAATTGGCCCCTGGTCCTCTACAAAAACAGGTTCCTAGACCCAGCACTGTGGTGATGCACATCTATAATCCCAGAATTCCCTTGGAGGCTGATGTAGGAGGATTATGAGCTCCAGGCCAGCCTGGGATATGTAACTACACTCTGTCTCAAAAAAAGGGAAAAATAAAAGGTTGTTTTGAAGAGTACTCTCCAAAAGCACAATCCCAAGCACACTGACTGTGGCCCTGAGAAGGAACTTTGTCAGGGATCTGTATTAGTTACTCTTTTTTTTTTCCCCCTGAAGCAGGGTATCACTCTAGCCCAGATTGGACTTGAGCTCACAGCAATCCTTCTACCTCAGCCTTCCAAGTGCTAGAATTAAAGGTATGGGCCACCACCACACTCAGCTAGTTACTTCTCTTGTTGCTGTGACAAAATATCTGAGAAAAGCAACCTAAGAGAGGAAGGGTTTATTTGTGTTTACGGTCCATTAGGTGGGGAAGGCATGGAGGCAGGAGCATGAATGGGTGTGAAGAGGTTGAGAGAGATCAGTGCATGTTGGCACTTTGCTTGCTTACTTCCTTTTATTCATTCTGGGACTCCAGCACATGGAATGAGCTCACTAACATTTAAGAGTAAGGCTTCCCACCTCACTTAACCCATTCTAGAAATTCCCTCACACATTGAGAGATTACAGGTGTGTGCTATGATGCCTTTTTTATTATTATTACATATGCATGTGTGTATATATATATATTTGTTGTTTTCTTTTTTTTTTTTTTTTTTTTTTTTTTGGTTTTTTGAGGTAAGGTCTCACTCTGGTCCAGGCTGACCTGGAATTAACTCTGTCGTCTCAGGGTGGCCTTGAACTCATGGCTATCCTCCTACCTAGTCTGCCTCCTGAGTGCTGGGATTAAAGGCGTGCGCCACCACACCCGGCTTTCTTTTGGTTTTTCATGGTCATGTTTTACTCTAGCCCAGGTTGACCTGGAACTCCCAGGCTGACCTTGAATTCACAGTAGTCCTACCTCTGCCTTCCAAGTGCTGAGGTTAAGAATATGCACCACCACATCTGGTTTACTATTGTTTTCATTTTTATATTTATTTAATATATATTGATTAAATACTATATATTTATGTTTTCTATCTATACTTATTATTTTGAGATAGGGCTGATTCTCCAGCTGAGCAGTAATTCACTCTGTACTCCCAGGCTGGCTGGTGATCCTGCTACCTCTGCCTCTCAAGTGCTGGGATTAAAGGCCTGTGCAACTACTCCTGGCTGTCATGCCTATCATAAACTAAAAATAGTTGCAACAGAATTTCAGTTCTCATGACAATAAGCTAGATGTGAACCTGAGCACAGTGGTGCCTGGTCCCAGCATTTAGCAGGGTAAAGTTGAAGGATTGCTACAAGCTTGAGGTCAGACTGAGTATCCTGCCAGCCAGGGCTACACAGTAAGGTCCTGGTTCAAACAACAAAAAGTGGGGCTGGAGAGATGGCTTAGCAGTCAAGGCACTTGCCTGCAAAGCCAATGGACCCAGGTTCAATTCTCCAGGTCCCAAATAAGACAGATGCACAAGGTGGCGCTGCTTGTTTGCAGTGGCTGGAGGCCCTGGCATACTCATTCCCTCTCTCTGACTCAAATAAAAATACATTTTAAGAAGGTGGAGCGGGGAATGTGGTGGTGCGCACCTTTAATCCCAACACTCAGGAGGCAGAGGTAGGATCACCATGAGTTCGAGGCCACTCTGAGAATACATAGTGAATTCCAGGTCAGCCTGGACCTAGAGTAAAACCCTACCTTGAAAAACCAAAAAAAAAAAAAAGAAGAAGAAAAAAAAAAAGGGGGGGGCAGACACATGCCTTTAATCCCAGTACTTGGGAGGCAGAGGTAGGGGGATTACCATGAGTTTGAGGCCACCCTGAGACTACATAGTGAATTCCAGGTCAACCTAAGCTAGAGTGAGACCCTACCTCGTATAAACAGAAACCAGAAAAGAGCAGACTGGAGAGGTGACTTAGCAGTTAAGGCACTTTCCTGTAAAGCCTAACGACCCAGGTTCCATTCCCCTGTACCCACATAAGCCAGATGCACAAGGTGGCACATGTATCTGGAGTTAGTTTGCAGTGGCCCTGGTGCTCCCATTGTCTCCCCTCCACCCCTGAAAATAAAACAAGTATTTTTTTAAAGTGCCAGGCACAAACCTGGAATATATACCCTTGTTTCAAATGCCTGAGATGAGTAGTTTTAAAAATTACTAAAACATTTAACAATTCAAACTACTATGCACCTTTTACGTAGTTGAAAAAATAAACATTCCTGTTTTCACATTACAGCATCTGATTAAGCTTAAGATGTGTCACTTTTTATAGATAGGTGGCCCATGTCTCCATTAATTAGAACACTGGAAAAGATGTTTTTATATATTAAAATAAAAAGGTACTTAGTTTTGTTTGATTGTAGGATTAACTCATGCAAATAGTTACCCTGTTGGTTCAGTAGTACACTATCTCCTTTAAGGAAGGAAATGTGATGAATGAATGCTGTGTAGACTAGAGGGAAGACAATTATAGGGGAAGTAGGATGAAGAGAGAACCTGCAGATGACAATGAATGTAAACTTATTTTTCAAGGGTAAGCATTGTGATCACTGGTGATAGATATCCAGATTAGCTGGTTAGGACCAGTAACTAGACTGAGACCTCTATGGTAATATTTTGAACCAAATGTTAATGCTTGATTCAGAATTTTAATGCAGCATCTGGTCTTACATAGCCTTAAGGATTACTTTTAGTGATCCTCAAGAAATTAAACCTAGGGAATTTCAGAAATGTAGACTGCAAAGGCAGTATACAGAAAAGGTGGAGTGGTTTTGTTTATGAAGGTGTCTGAAAATTAAAATTGAGCGAGATATCATGGTACATAAGTTGGACAGTATTAGTCCTTCAAGTTTTGGCCATACGTATAATAGAGCTTTTACCAAAGATGTATGAGAAGCATTAGGCTATTCAAAGTAAAACTCAAAACGTTTTCCTTAAAGCAGATGAGAAAAGGTGCTATGTTGCAAGCTTCTATTGATGCAGAGGGATTTTTAAATTAAAGATGCAACCTAAAGCATAGTTTTCAGTTTCACTTTACTTAGAAGTATCTAGAAATTAGGCTGATACACAGTTAAGAACATTTTAGTTGCTTTTTTAAATTCCCACAGTTACATCATAAATGTAACTCTTGGCATTTTAAATGATTACATTTTAGGGTACATAAACAGGGGTTATACAAATATCAAAGCTATAGTAACATCCTGAAACAAAATAAGCACAAAGATATAAAGGAAACTTGAAACCCTCATGTTCATTCTTAAATATAGTGTTTCTAACTTGTGACAGACAGATTGGTAGGCAGCCATTTTTGTGTGTGTCTGTGTCTTAAAATTTTATACATCAAGTGATTGTTATTACTGAATGTTGCAGGTTGCATGTTATTTTTAGTTTTATTTGAAATGTCTGAAAAAGGTGGGAGGGGAAAACACTTTTTTGAAATTTGGACACCCTGAACCTTTTGGAAAGAAATTGTATTTTTCATTTATACTTAAGGATATGAGATTTATAATTGATGTAGTTAAATTGAACCATAACCATTGGTGATTATGGAGCAGGTAATTATAGCCTGCAGATAAGTTATAATCTAAAAATAAAAAATCCTGAGGATTTTAATTGCATCAGTTTCTGTATTTATGTGAAGTTATAAACTGCAATAAGTTTTGAATGAGGTTAATCTTGTCTAATATAAGTAAATGAGTCTGTAGACTGATCTCTCCAAGCTAAAAAGTACAATATTTGGAATTGTGTTCTTTATAGTTGTAGTGTTGGCAAAGCACTCATATGCAGAAAATAAAGACATTACACAATGCAAAATAAATAAATAAATAAAAACTGCTAGGCATGGTGGCACAGGCCTTTAATCCCAGAACTTGGAGGCAGAGATAGGAGGATCATCTTGAGCGTCTGCCTGGGGTAGAGCAAGACCCTACCTCAAAAAGCCAAATTATTTACACGCACACGCGCACGCACACACACACACACACACACACACGGGGCTGCTGGGAAGAAGGCTTAGCAGGTGAGAGCACTTGCTGCACAAGCCTGATCCCCATCAGCCACATAAAAACTGGGCGTGGCCTAGAGAGAGATCTCAGTGGTTAGGGTGCTTGTTTGTGAAGTCTAAGCTAAGGACCCATGTTCAACTCTCCAGATCCTGTGTAAGCCAGATGCACAAGTTGATGCTAGTGTGCAAGGTTGCACATGCCCTCAAGATGGCACACACGTCTGGAGTTGGGTTACAGTGGCTGAAGGAGGGAGGGAGGGAGGGAGGAACGAACGAACGAACGAACGAACGAACGAATGAACGAACGAACGAACTGAGCGTGGGGCTGGAGAGATGGATCAGCAGCAAAAGGCACTGGTGTGCAAATCTTTATGGGCCAGGTTCTATCCCCCCAGTACCCATGTAAAGGCAGATGAGCAAAGTGGTGCGTGGAGTTTGTTTGCAGTGGCAGGAGGCCCTGGAGTGCCCCCACCTTGGAAATATTTGGGGGGACAAGGGGTTTGAAGTAGGATCTTGCTCTAGCCCAGGTTGACCTGGAATTCTCAGGATGGCCTCAAAACTCACAGTGATCTTCCTACCCTGCCTCCGAAGTGCAGGCATCAAAAGGCCACCATGCCTGGCTAACTTCACATTTTCGTTTTGTTTTGTTTCTGTTTTTTTTTTTTTTTAATGCAAGAGAGAATTGGCCCACCAGGGCCTCCAGCCACTGAGGTCGAACTCCAGATGCATGCGCCCCTTTGTGTGCATGTGCTGCCTTGCCCATGTGGTCACTTTGTGCATTTGGCTTATGTAGGACCTGGAGAATAGAACATGGGTCCATAGACTTCGCAAGCAAGTACCTTAACTGGTAAGCCATCTCCCCAGCCCTGACTTTAATTTTTTTGCTTAGAATTTCTTGACTGCTTTGATGTGTTAAAACATCACATGGGACTGGAGATACTCCATCCTCCTACCTCAGCTTCCTGAGTGCTAAGATTATACCTGCCTTACCTCTTTTTTAATATTTTATTTATTTATTTATTTATTTGAAAGAGAGAAAGAGGCAGAAAGAGAGAGAGAGCAAGCATGGGCATGCCAGGGCTTCCAGCCACTGCAAACAAACTGCAGATGCATGTGCCACCTTGTGCATCTGGCTCAAGTGGATACTGGGCAATTGAACCTGGGTCCTTAGGCTTCATAGGCAAACACTGTAACCACTGAACCATCTCTCCAACCCATACCTGCCTTACTCTTGACTCTGGTGTCTTTTGGAGGGGGCGGGAAAGGAATACAGGGGTTGTTGATTGATTTATTGCATTTTATTATTATGTTTTTAAGTTTAAAGAAACTATTAGTTTAAGAGGAGAGCATATAATAGCTCTGCTCGTAAGAAGACAGAAAGGGGTAAAGCCAAGGGTAAAATGGGTCATGGGGGTGTTCTGAATGGGGCTGAGCTAGCCAGCCACAATGCTAGGTCCAGGTTTAATCCTTCCAGACTCTTAATTCTATTTTTTTAAAGATTTAAGAGAGAGGGGGAGACAGAGAGAGGAAGAGACAAATAGAGAGAATGGGCACTCCAGGGCCTCTAGCCACTGCAAATGAACTCCAGATACATGTGCCACCATATGCATCTGGCTTATGTGAGTACTGGGAAATCAAACCTACATCCTTAGCCTTTGCAGGCAAGCACCTTAACCACTAAGCCATCTCTCCAGCCTGCTTTTTTTTTCCCCTCCCCCCCCCACCTCAAGGTAGGGTCTCACTGTAGCCCAGGCTGACCTGGAATTCACTATGTAGTCTCAGGGTAGCCTCAAACTCATGGCGATCCTCCTACCTCTGCCTTCTGAGTGCTGGGATTAAAGGAGTGCACCACCATGCCCAGCTGAGAAGGGACATTTTAAAGAGTACATTTAACTAAGGAAATGAAAGGTCTTTTTGTAGTGAATCCCAGACCGGAAATGAACAGAAGACCACTTGAATAAAAATTAAAAAGGAGAGTGTTTATTAAGCCAGCCAGGAGAAAAAAGAAAAAAAAAATCTAGCCGCCATCTTTCCCCTCACAGCAAGGAGGAGAGCAGCCTCGTCCTACTTTTACAGTGAGTTTTTTTTAAATATTTTATTCATTTTTATTTATTTATTTGAGAGCGACAGAGAGAGAGAGAAAGAGGCAGACAGGGAGAGAGAGAGAATGGGCGTGCCAAGGCTTCCAGCCATTGCAAACGAACTCCAGATGCGTGCGCCCCCTTGTGCATCTGGCTAACGTGAGTCCTGGGGAGTCAAGTCTCAAACCAGGGTCCTGAGGCTTCACAGGCAAGCGCTTAACCACTAAGCCATCTCTCCAGCCCTACAGTGAGTTTTTAAAGGTAAAAACCACATTCCTTTACAATGACCAACCCCTTACTCTTCAGTCATCCCCCCACCCCAGTTATCTTTTGTAAGAGCAAGCAAGCACGATGATTTACAAAAGCAGAACTTGGGTAGAGGGAGCTCTAGATAAGGGCAAGACCAAACACCAGATGAAGCTTGTATGGAGTACCAGGCCACCTTGACCTCAGGTCAAGACTAACCTTAGATGTCTTTACTGGAATCATGCCCTCAGGCTTGTGGTTACAGCTCTGTGTTAATCTTTGCTCTCTTATGGATCCCTGAGAATGTCAAGACGGATGAGTGGCCTAAGATGGGAAAGTTTCCCTTAGGTCTGTTCACCAGAGGTTATTTTATTCCCCACTGGTTTTAGTAACTGAGTCAAATCTTAGACTTAGACTCATCAGTTACCATAGCCTCATACTCAGTCCTGAGAACCATTAATTTTACTGAGGAAATTCTTTGTTGGATAAACTTGACTAGAGCATTTAAAATGTAGGGGCCGGAGCCAGGCGTTGTGGCACATGCCTTTAATCCCAGCACTTCGGGAGGCAGAGGTAGGAGGATCGCCATGAATTAGAGGTCACCCTGAGACTGGTCAGCCTGGGCCAGAGTGAGACCATACCTCAGGAAAAAAAAAAAAAAAATGTAGGGGCCAGGGCTGGAGAGATTGCTTAGTGGTTAAGGCACTTTTCTGTAAAGCCAAAAGGACCCAGGTACGACTCCTCAGCACCCATGTAAGCCAAATGCACAAGAGGGGCGCATGCATCTGGAGTTAGTTTGCAGTGGCTGGAGGCCCTGGCACACCCATTTTCTCTCTCTCAGAGGAAGAGAGAGAGAGGGAAAGAATAGGTGCACTAGGGCCTGTAGCCAATGTAAACAAACTCCAGATGCATGTGCCACCTTGTGCATCTGTCCTGTGTGGGTACTGGAGAATCAAATCTGGGTCCTTTGGCTTTGTAAGCAAGCACTTTAACCACCAAGTAATCTCTCTAGCTCCAATAAGTCACTTTGTAGTCTCAGGCTGGCCTGAAACTCACAGTGATCCTCTTACCTTTGCCTACTGAGTTCTGGGACTAAAGGAGTGTGTCACCATACCCTGCTACATATATATATATGTGTATATATATATATATATATATATATATATATATATGTATGTATTTTTTTTTTTTTTTTTTTTTCCGAGGTTGGGTCTCACTCTAGGCCAGGTTGACCTGGAATTCACTATGGAGTCTCAGGGTGGCCTCGAACTCATGGTGATCCTCCTACCTCTGCCTCCCGAGTGCTGGGATTAAAGGCGTGCGCCACCATGCCCAGCTTAGATTTTATCATTTGTTAATTTTGAAACTTTTTCTTATAACTATCCTGAAAGACTTTTTTTAAAAAATATATGAAAGCAGATTTGAACATTATTAGAAATTTTCTGACAAACTCAGTATTGAATACTAAATTTTAAACATAAATCTTGAGGCTGTTGTCTGTTAGTAGGTCCATAGAAGCATACTAAAATAAACATAAAAACAGTTATAGTTTTCTTATAAGAAGTCCCCATCTATTCACAGCAACTTGGGACTTACCCATCATCATGCTGGGGCCAGGATCCTGAGATTCCCTGTGCCTGCAGCCCCCTGGCTCTGCAAGGCAGAGAAGCTAAGAAAGAACCATCAGGGATTCTCCTGGGATAGCATAAACCCCAGAGAGATCTGTGTCTTGTCTCTCTGACCAACAGTGAGACGTGTGTTAACCTCCCTCTTTTATTCCTAGGAACACCTGGCCATCTATAGATCAAGCCCTTTAGGAAAAAGCACTAAGTAATACATTACAGGTGCATCTGCCTGGACTGGCCCAGAACTTAATTATTCCTGATCTACTTCCTGCCTCTGGGGAACACAGTGGGACAGCATAACCCCCCCCCCACAACCACCACCCTTTTTCCTTCCTAAATTCCAGGGAGAGTTTTGGACTTCCCTCAGGGCTACAAGGCAGCTTTCTGATCCTGCCATTTTTCTTTTAAGAGTAGGAGAATCTTGCCAGGCGTGGTGGCGCACACCTTTAATCCCAGCACTTGGGAGGCAGAGGTAGGATTGCCCACGGTTCAAGGCCAGCCTAAGACTACATAGTGAATTCCAGGTCAGCCTGAGTTACAGTAAGACCCTACCTCAGAACCCCCCCCCCAGAAAAAAAGGTCTTATGATAAAGACAATAAAAGTTTTTGTTGGTCAGCCTGAGCTACAGTGAGATCCTACCTCTTTAAAAAAAAAAAAAAAAAAGTAGGAGAATCTTGCATTTTTCCTTACATATGATCTTAATTACTTTCAGTGTTCCTTCTGGGGGACACTCAACAGTAAAGTTGGCCATGCCATCTAGAACAGTGGGCTTGGTGGAGGACATCCCCCGCAATGAAATGGCATTGCTCAGAACAGAAATCATTCTGCAGCCTTAGGGCTGTAGGCCACATGCATACTCATACACACACTTTCATTTCAAGTGCACTTGTCATACAGACTCCAGACAACCATCTCCCCCTCACACATTCATTCATTTAGAAGCTATGCATTCCCATTTTAAATTCCTATTCTATTTACAACTCCAGAGACCAAACCCAAACATTGAAATTACAGAATTTCAGACCTCACATTGAGGATTTTTTCCAAACCAAAATTTGACTAGTCTCAGTTCCAATTTTCAGTTTTTGTTTTCCAATTTCCCCCAGGGTGGTCAGGGTGTCCAGGTCGCCCAAGGACGACACATTTGACAGTTGAGCAGTTGAAGGTTCCCACTGGTGGCCATACCACATCAAAGGATGGCCAGTATAATTCATAGAATTTCCTCAAAGAAAAGGCATGTCATGTGGCACCTAAGTCAGACGACCACTGTTGGAAGAAGGAAAAGTTAGTAAGGACATATTGCAATGGGCTAGATGTGGAGCTTGTCTGTCCCATGGTGGAGTTTTAAGATTCTACAGCTGGTTTCCTAGGAGAATCCAAAAATGTTAAGCACAAAAGGACAAAACAAACACTAAACAGAAAGACAAGGACACATGGCCACACAGACCTGAAACGGACCAGGGGTCGGGGCAACGTCTCACCACTGTCTGGAATTTGGGAACTAGTGCTGCATCTGGCCTTCCACTGAATCCTCCTTACCTCCAGAGATTTTCAGACCAGATGACTTTCTGTTCATGGTGGTGATGTCCTCTGTCTGCCACTACTCCCTGCTGGGGCCTGGAGAATGCCCCTGGGGCTGAGGAAACATCTCTCAGCGGCTGCCCCCTAAGGTCTCCAACCTGCAGTCAAGAGTATAGTCCCAAGAAATCAAGACTATGAGACCAGATTAAGGGGGTCAGTTTAGTGAGAAAAATATATCTCGCTGGGGCCTCCAAATGCCCAGACCAGAAATGAACAAAAGACCACCCGAATAAAAATGAAAAAGGAGAGCCTTTATTATGCCAGCTGGCGTCTGTCCCCTGACAGCAAGGAGGAGAGCAGCCTCGTCCTACTTTTACAGTGAGTTTTTAAAGGCAAAAGTCACATTCCTTTACAGTGACCTACCCCTTGGTCTTCAGTCATCCCCCCACCCCAATTATCTCTTGCAAGAGTAAGCAAGCACAGTTTACAAAAGCAGAACTTGGGTAGAGGGAGCTCCAGATAAGGGTAAGACCAAACACTAGATGAAGCTTGTATGGAGTACCAGGCCACCTTGACCACAGGTCAAGACTAACCTTACATGTCTTTACTGGAGTAAGGCCCTCAGGCTAGCAATTACTGCTCTGTGTTAATCTTTACTCTCTTAGGGCCCCTAAAGAATGTAGCTGGGCATCCAGTTTTAATTTCATATTGATGCCTGAGGAGTGGGACTGGATATTGTAGGGCAAATGTTTTATGGCTATAATTGGAACATTTGGTACTCTAGATAGCTGCAGTTGTTTTAAGATGTAGGGAGTATTACCTGCCATCTTTATTGTTGATTTCTTTCTTTCCTTCTAAGTAAGAAAAAAAAAGGTATTAATTTCAGTTATTTTGAAAGGAAAACAATTAAACCTTTTAAATGTGATACATTTGAATTATGGGTAGTAACTATGCTTTATATCAGAAATGAGGTTTATGCATAATTATTTCCTAGCATTTTATTGTTTATGCTTATTTGGCTTTGAGAGATATAATTTACTGATTTATATAGGGTATTGCAAAACAAACCTCCTAGTTTGTTTTAAGACACTAAACTTTACACAAAGTCCTGGTGTATCCAGAAGCAATCATGTTAGCAATGAAAGAACATTCTGTTTCACACTGTTATACCCTTGCACCAAAAATTCTGAGTTTTTGTAGCTTGATGATATACTTTCAATTTAAAAATATTTTTGACAGGCTAGAGAATTATGGCTTAGAATTTAAGGTGCTTGCCTGTGAAGTCAAAGGACCCAGGTCCCCCAGAACCCACATAAGCCAGATGCACATAGTACACATGCATCTGGAGTTTGCAGTGGCTAGAGGCCTTGGCTTGCCTATCCCATTCTTATTCTCTCTTTCTCTCTCAAATAAATAAATAAATACAAATAAAATGCTTTTAAAAAAATGTAGCTGGGGACTGGAGGGATGGTTTAGTGGTTAAGGCATTTGCCTGTAAAACCAAAGGACACAGGTTCAATTCCCCAGGATCCACCTAAGTCAGATATACAAGGTAGTGCATGCATCTGGAGTTCGTTTACAGTGGCTGAAGGCCCTGGTGCACCCATTCTCTCAATCTGCCTCTTAATCTCTCTCTCTCTCATAAATAAAATAAATTAATTAAAAAAAAAGAATAGGGGCTGTAGAGATGGCTTAGTGGTTAAGGTATTTGCCTGCAAAGCCAAAGGACCCAGGTTTGATTCCCTAGGACCCATGTTAGCCTGATGCACAAGGGGCGCATGCGTCTGGAGTTCGTTTGCAGTGGCTGGAGGCCCTGACGTGCCCATTCTCTCTCTCTTTCTCTCTCTTCTTCTCTGTAAAATAAATAATTAATTTTAAAAAATGTAGCTGGGTATGGTGGCACACACCTTTGATCCCAGCACTCTAAAGGCACAGGTAAGAGAATCGCTGTGAGTTCAAGGACATCCTAAGACTCCATAGTTAATTCCAGGTCAGCCTGGGCTAAAGTGAAATCCTACCTTGACTCCCCCCCCAAAAAAAAAGAATGTCAACATGGCTGAGTGGCCTAAGATAGCTTCCCTTAGGTCTGCTCACCAGAGGTTGTTTCATCTTCAATGGAAATTACAAAACAATTAAAGAAATTGAGCTGGGTATGGTGGTACACACCTTTAATCCCAGCACTTGGGAGGCTGATGTAGGAGGATTGCCGTGAGTTTGAGGCCACCCTGAGACGACATAGTGAATTCCAGGTCAGGTTGAGCTAGAGCAAGAACCAACCTTGAAAAAAATAGACAAAAAAAAGTCTCTACACGGAAAAGGAGTTGTCTGCAGAGTAAGAGAAAAATTTGTGAGTTATTCTGTTGAGGAGAGTAATACCAGAGTAGATGAAGAACTTGATAGTGACGGGGTGTGGTGACATGCCCTTTAATTTCAGCACTGAGGAGGCAGAGGTAGAAGGATTGCTGTGGGTACAAGGTCAGCCTAGAACTGCAGAGTGAATTCCATGTCAGCCTGGGCTAGAGACCCTGCCTTGAAAAAAAAAAGAGAACTTGAAGCCAGTTGTGGTGGCGCATGCCTTTAATCCCAGCATTCGGGAGGCAGAGGTAGGAGGATCACTGAGAGTTGGAGGCCATGCAGAGAATACATAGTGAATTCCAGGTCAGCCTGGGCTAGAGTGAAACCCTACCTGCAAAACCAAACAAAGGAAGGAAAGAAAAGAAAAGGAGTAAGTGGCTGTCTCCGGCTGTGGTGGCATATACCTGTAATCCTAGCACTCAAAGGAAGAAGCAGGAAGGTCAAGCATTCAAGGTTAGCCTTGTACATAGTGAATCCAAGGCCAACCTGGGATACTTAAGAGCCTATCTCAAAAAAAAAAAGGTAGCTGTTTTATTGTAATAATTATATATAGTCATATTATAAGTTGTGGTATAATTGGTTTGTGGCTACAAAAAGCTAAGAATCAGAGAAAGGACTTAGCCAAGTCAACATGAAGACATTCAGGAGTCTTGGTCTCCTGTCTTGGCTTCTGAGTCAGCACTAGACCATTTAGTAAAAGGTCACTTTGTCATTGGAGGAGCCCTGGTAGTCAGCCAGGTTGCGTGTAAGCCCCAGTGTAAAAAGACAGATGTAGGAGATTGGGAAGATTGCTCAGTGGTTAAAGCTATTTGCTTGCAAAGTCTGCCAGCCTGGGCTCATCTGACATCGTCAGATGCAGAAAGTGGCCCATTGGCCCATGTGTCTGGTGTTCATTTGCAGTATCTAGACACCCATATGTGCACACATGCCAATAACTTTTTTGGGAGGTGGGGGGAGTTTCGAGGTGGGGTCTCACTCTAGCCCAGGCTGACCTGGAATTCACTCTGTAGTCTCAGGGTGGCCGTGAACTCACTCACGGCGATCCTCCTACCCCTGCCTCCTGAGTGCTGGGATTAAAGGCATGCGCCACCACACCCAGCTACCAGTAATTAAAAAAACAAAAAAAAAAACCGTGGCCTCCATGTGCACAGCACACCTGCACATCCATGCAACTTCACATACACAAAAAAAGACATGGATTTTTGTAACAAGTGTGTTATTAATTACTGTCATTGCAATCTCAGGAAGAGTGGCACTTTCCCAGAGAGAGCTCCCAGGGAAGGATGCCCTTAAAGAGGCCACTTAGCATAGTGGGAAAGATACACCAGATGTCTCCTCTGCTCTGTCATTCTTCTACTCAGTGACAGTCTAAGCAGAGTATTCACTGGAACAATGAAAATAGGAGGTTCCAGCTCTAAGCCCCACAGTCACACAGGCTGTACCTCCTGCGCACCTCTGGGATTTTAATCAGAGCCCCTCATCCAGCTCCATTCCTCAGCTCTCAGAAGGATATTCACAGGCACTATGAAAAGCAACCATCTCCTGGTCCCTTTTTTTTTGTTGTTGGGGGGGGGTATTGAGGGGAGTTTGATACATGGGCCATGTAACCTAGACTGGACTTGCACTCCTGATCTTGCCTCTGCCACCCAGCTACGATTTACAGGCATCTACTGTCGTGTCCAACACCTTCGTCTCTTCTTAGACCTTATTACTGAGTAACTAACGTTCTTCGTTTTGCTGTGTGTTTCAGCCGGGAAGGGCTATCCCTGCAAGACGTGTAAGATAGTCCTGAACTCCATAGAACAGTACCAAGCTCACATCAGTGGTTTCAAACACAAGAACCAGTGAGTATCATCCTTTGAAATTCAAGAGTGTACGTTTTGCAATCAGGTTCACATTGTTAGCAGAAATCACCCAACCAAGAGCAGCTTTGGGGGAAAAAAAAGGGTTTATTTTGGCTTATGGACTTGAGGGGAACCTAGCATTCAGAACACTTAGGTTTATGGGGAACACCTGAATCAAACCACATTATGCCCCTGGCTCCCATAAACTGATAACCATACATGATATAAAATACAATGCATCCATTCAACTTTAAAAGTCCCCATAATTTTTATCAATCCCAGTAACGTTTAAACATTCCTATAGTCCAAGGTCTTTTAACTGAGCCATAATACCAAAAAATCTCCCCCCCCCAAAAAAAAAAAAAACACCATAATGACACAGAATAAACATTCACAGTGCAAAAGATGGCATTGGGCATAGCAAAGAAATATTTAACCAATACAAGATTTAAACACGGCAAACATCAAACTCTGTAGCTCCAAGTCCAACAACTCTAGTTAGTGTCAAATCTCCAAGTCTGATTATTTTAACCATCAACAAGTCTCTGGAGTTCCAATTCCAAACCTTCCAGCTAGGCTACTCAGTCCTGGAAAACTTCATCAGGGGCCAGCAGCTTTCCTTGGCAGCCATCTCATGATCTCAGCATCTCCACTGTGTCTCCACTGCAACCCACAGTGCATCCTCACAGTTGTATGGGTCTCCATGCAGGCATCTAGCAAACCTGCTTCACAGTACCCATGTCCATTTCCAAAACACAAGACCATGTTGCAAATTCAGTGACCCTCTCTTTCCTGTATTTCTTATACTCCACAATACCAGGCAGGGTGCCAATTTGTTAATCCGGGGGGAGGGGGGGGATAAAGCAGACTTTGAAGAACAGGATACTCCTTGACCACTAAAGCTCCTTCAAAAGAATCTACATTCTTCCCACTGTCCCAATGCAAGTCCGCTGGCCCAATCTTTTTATTTTTTAATTTTATTTACTTATTTGTTTGAGATAGCCAGAGAGAAAGAGACAGAGAGACACAATGGGTGCACCAGGGCTTCCAGCCACTGCAAACAAACTCCAGACACATGCACCACCTTGTGTATCTGGTTTACGTGCATCCTGGGGGAATCAAACCAAGGTCCTTTGGCTTTGCAGGCAAACGCCTTAATTGCCAAGCCATCTCTCCAGCCCCAACTGGCCCGATCTCTTTTTTTTTTTTAATATTTTTTTTTGTTTCTTTTCATTTATTTATTTGAAAGTGACAGATAGAGAGAGAAAGAGGCAGATAGAGAGAATGGGTGTGCCAAGGCCTCCAGCCATTGCAAACAAATTCCAGATGCATGTGCCCCTTTGTGCAGCTGGCTAACTTGGGTCCTGGAGAATAAGGCTTGCAGTGTCCATTGTTGAGTATCTTCACAGGTGATTTCTCTTTCTCCCATTGAACTACATGCAGAATGGCTTCTTCCAACTTTCTGTCAGCTGTTCTACATGGAGGAGGTTATCAGCTCAGTTCCAGGAGGATTTCTCAGTGGCCTTGCAGCCCAAGTATGTGAAGTCTTCAGCAATAGGGTCTTACCATCTATTCCTGATCACACCAGTCCATTTCTACACAATGTATCCCTGCACAGATTCTCAGGACACGACCATAACAGCAAGCCTCTCACACAAACTGCTTCTAGCCCAGTCCAGGCAAAGTTCTTTCTCACCCTCAAGCCAAACCTCACAGTTCATAGTTCTTACTGCATTCAGGTTTTTCAACTTTGACCAGAATAGTCCATCAAGCTGTACTTGCAGCACTGCAGGGCATCTCTTAGGCCAGGTTCAAATCCTTCCACATTCCTATTGAAAATCAGCTCCAAAAGGCCAAAGCCACATAGTCAGGTGTCTAGCAGCAGTCCCACTCCTCTGGTACCAACATTACTGTACATCAGGAGCTCAGGGCTTCTGAGTCAGGTGGTCACCTGTTTAAATGGGATACTGAACGCTTTTCTTAGTCAACAGAAGATGACTCCATTAGCAGGTATTATCTCCTCTATTTTTCTCCCATTAGCTTTTCCCTAACCTTCAGACTGACTCGGTTGAAAGTGTGGGCCACGTGTGGTGGCACATACTTTTAATTCCAGCACAGGCAGAGGTAGGATCAATGTGAGTTCAAGGCCAGCCTGGAAGTACAGAGTAAATGCCAGGTCAGCCTGAGGTAGACTGAGAACCTACCTTGAAAAGAAACCAAAAAATAAAAATAAGAAGGAAGTTTCAGGGCTGGAGAAGATGGCTTAGCAGTTAAGGCATTTGCCTGCAAAGCCAAAGGACCCAGGTTCAGTTCCCCAGGACCCACATAAGCCAGCTGCACCAGGAGGCACATGCATCTGGTGTTCATTTGCAGTGGCGGGAGGCCCTGGCGTGTGCGCTCTTGCTCGCTCTCTCTCTCTAATAAATAAATTTTATATATATATATATTTTTTTTTTTTTTTTGAAGTTTGGGTCAAGAAGCATAGATTAGTTCCTTTGTGGTCTCCAAAGAGTATCTGGATTTCCTGGCCTGTGGCAGTGACTAGGGAAGCTTGGTTGTGTCTCCTCACTAGTCTGAAGACCCTGTCCTTTACTGCCACCAATTATATGCAGAAGTTCCCTTTACCAAATATGGCCATGTCATTTCACTCATTGATCAGAAATTTATCAGATACCTGACAGACTCAGCCCCTCACAGCTTTACATTTTTATAGGAGAGCACAAAGTAAGGAAGTAAATAATCAGTGAAAATTGTGTTGTTCATGCCTAATCCCAGCACTTGGGAGGCAGAGGTAGGAGGATCGCCAAGAGTTCGAGGCCAACCTGGGACTACATAGTGAATGCCAGGTCAGCCTGGGCTAGAGTGAGACCCTACCTCAAAAAAAAAAAAAAAAATTGTGATGTTCATATAGTGGTGATGTCTAATTCTAGTATCTGGGAAATGGAAGCAGTAGGGTCACAAGTTTAAGGTCATCTTCAGATACATAGTTTGAGGCTAGCCTGAGCTACATGATATTCTATCTAAGAAAAAAAAAAGACAGGACTGGAGAGATAGTGGTTAAGGTGCTTGTCTACGAAGCGTAAGGACCCATGTTCTACTCTCTAGATCCCATGTTAGCCAGACACGTAAAGGTGAGGCAGGCACAAGTGTCTGGAGTTCAGTTTCAGTGGCTGAGGTCCTGGCGCACCAATTCTCTATCTATCCTCTGTCTTTCTCTCTTACTTGCTCTCTCTTAAAAAAAAAAAAAAAAAAAAACCTGGGCATTGTGATGCATGCCTTTAATCACAGGCAGAGAGGAGCATCACTGTGAGTTTGAGGCCACCATGAGACTCCATAGTGAATTCCAGGTCAGCCTGGGCTAGAGTGAAACCCTACCTTGAAGTGTCCCTCCCCCCCCCCCACTAAAAAAGAGTGTCAAGATGGCTGAGTGGCCTAAGATGGCTTACCTTAGGTCTATTCACCAGAGGTTGTTTCATCTTCAATGGAAATTACAAAACAATTAAAGGAAATTGAGCCGGTCATGGTGGTGCATCCCTTTAATCCCAGCACTTGGGAGGCTGAGGTAGGAAGATCGCTGTGAGTTTGAGGCCACCCTGAGAATACATAGTGAATTCAGGCCAGCCTGGGCTAGAGTGGGACCCTACCTTGAAAAACCAGGAAAAAAAATAAAAGAAAAAAGAAAAGGAAAAGAAAGAAAGTTTTGCTCTCCCTTTATAGATGGAAGCAGCCAATGTTCAGGCCAATGTTCAGTGTGACTGGATAAGTAAGGCCATGATTCACACTAGAGCCTGTCTGGCTCACATCTTTGCCAGGGCATCATGCTGAGAAGATGTGCTACCAACTGATAGGAGGCCAGAGCCTGGCCAGGGGGGCCCATGTGATTCTGTCCCTTCCTCTGTAGGGGAGCATTGTGTTATAACATAACCTGCAATGGGTGTCATTCTCTCCATTTCCCAGAAGAGCTTGCAGAAAGATTGCTTTGGCTTTGGTGGTTGATTCGGTATTGCTTTTTGAGCAAATAAATTAAAGACAGTGAAAATACAGAGTAGTGGGGTTTTAAAAAGTACCCCTGGCCCTCTCTACTCTGCCTGAAGTTTCCTCTCTCACTGAGTAACAGGTCTTCCTTCTCTGTGGATAATCTTCTTGGAGATTTGTAAGGGCTGATCTTAGGTACAGATTTGAAACAACCCTAGCATCCCACCTTGAGCACACAGAGGGTTTCAGCATATTTGCAGCATGGCTGTTGGCAGTTTCAGTAGATGACCTGGAGCCAGTCAGAATTGAGGACTTGAAAATGCTAGGAGCCACATTAGTGGCACACACTCTCTATAATCCTAGCACAAGGCTGAGGGAGGAGGATCAAGATTTCAGTGCCAGCCTAGGTGATACCAGGAAGGGAAGGGAAGAATGAGCTCATGTTATTTTGTTGAAATTTTGTTTGTTTGTTTTTACTGTTGAGACCCTCTCAGCCTCTACTTATAGAAGTCTATAAGATTAAAGCTACAGGGATGGAGAGATGGCTCAGTGGTTAAGGTGCTTGCCTGCAAAGCCTAAGGACCCAGGTTCAATTCCCTATTACCCACGTAAGCCAGGTATACAAGGTAGTGCATGTGTGTGGAGTTCCTTTACAGTGGCTAGAGTCCCTGGCATGCCCATCCTCTCTTCTTCTCTCCCTGTCTCTCAAATAAATGAATAATTTTTTTAAGATTAAAGCTGTCTCTCCCTCCTTCACCCTCTCTCTGCCTTCTGTCAAATAATACATAATACATAAAATTTGAGGCCAGCCTAGTTGACATGAGACTCTGTCTCAAAAAGCTTAGCTTGGCATGGTAGTAGGAGGATCACTGTGAGTTCAAGGCCAGCCTGGGACTACAGAGTAAGTTCCAGGTCAGCCTGGGCTAGAATAAAACCCTACCTTGGGGGGCAAAAAAGTGAAAGAAAGACTAATTTATGTCAGTTCCTAGAAAATGCACATAACTTAACAGTCATATTAAGCAAAATAAGCCAGACACAGACAAGTATAAAGATAAATACTAGGTTTTCTTTCATTTGTAGATCCTAAACTTCAAAGATATATGTAACCATTTATATAAGTGTGTTTGGGGGGGGGGGGGTGACATGAAAACAGAAAGGAAACTCCAGGACGAAGAAAATGAAAGCAAGAGAAGAAAAGAGTATGAGTAGTGAATATAGCCATAGTACATGATATACTTCAAGTAAATTGTCTTTATGAAATCCAGCACTGTTTATAATGAATATATATCAATAAAAAAAAAAATTAAGCCAGGCGTGGTGGTACATGCCTTTAATCCCAGCACTTGGGAGGCAGAGGTAGAAGAATTGCCATGAGTTCAAGGTCAGCCTAAGCTAGAGTGAGACCCTACTTCAAAAAACCAAAAAAAAAAAAAAAGGGGCTGGAGATATGGCTTAGCTTTAAGGCACCTGCAAAGCCAAAGGACCTACAGACGGAAAGCCAGATGCACAAGGTGATACATCCATCTGGAGTTCATTTGCAGATGCTGAAGACCCTGGTGTACCCATTCTCTTTCTCTCTCTGCTTCTTTCTCTCAAATAAATAAATAAAATTAAAAGATTTATTTTATTTTATTTTTTCTCAATTTTTTTTACATGAATATAAAAGTCTTTAGTCAACTTATACATCCATTTAAATGCAAAAAATATCTGCAAGGACGATTTGAAGGACTTTGATTTTGATGCATTTAATAGAAGCATTGGATCTTATTTTTCATTAGATAAAACCATTAAAGACTTAGTATTTTAGTGGGGGCCTTTATACATATACAATGAACCGAAAAAGACAGTATTTTATATTGATTACATCATGAATATCTTGGCAATTCTCTGATGTTGACTTTATAAATTATAACTTCTACCTCAGAATAAGCAATTGAAGATAACAAAGAGGGGCTGGAGAGATAGCTCAGCAGTTAAGGCACTTGCCTACAAAACCTAAGGACCCTGGTTCGATTCTCCAGATCCCACATAAGACAGGTGCCACCTGTTTGCAGTGGATAGAGGCCCTGGCACACCCATTCTATCTCTCTCTCTCTCTCTCTCTCTCTTTGTCTCTCTCTCTCTCTGTCTAATAAAAAAATAAAAATTTAAAAAATAACAAAGAGGAAGGATCCAGTTTGTTGCCACAAAATGGCATAACTTCATTCCTTTCCTGACAACAACTATCTCAAAACACAGCACACTTGATTTCCTTCAATTATGGTCTCATTTAGGGTTTTGTGCCCACTTAACCAAGGACATTTAGGAATGCATCAAGTGGCAGATGCATTTCTTGCACTTTTATCTTTTTAAGTTGTAATGGAATCTACAACATTCATCCTCTGGGTTCTTGACATAGTGCACAGTGGGACTTGGCTGTCATGCTCAGCAGACATCCCTTATCTTTGTGTATGGAACTCATCATACAGGGGATACTAAGAAATTAATCTTTTTTTATTTTCTTAATTTTTATTAATATTTTCCATGATTATAAAAAATATCCCATGGTAGTACCCCCCCCCCCCCCACTTTCCCCTTTGAAATTCCATTCTCCATCATATCCCCTCCCCATCTCAATCAGTCTCTCTTTTATTTTGATGTCATGATCTTTCCCTCCTCCTATGATGGTCTTGTGTAGGTAGTGTCAGGCACTATGAGGTCAGGGATATCGAGGCTATTTTATTTCTGGAGGGAGCACGTTGTAAGGAGTCCTACCCTTCCTTTGGCTCTTACATTCTTTCCGCCACCTCTTCCGCATTAGACCCTGAGCCTTGGAAGGTGTGACCGAGATGTTACTCGGTACTCTAGTCACTTCTTTCCAGCACCACGATACCTTCTGAGTCGTCCCAAGGTCACTGCCATCTGAAAAGAGAAGATTCTCTACCCAAAGTGAGAGTAGCATTAATATAAGGGTATGAATATTAAGAGAAGTGCTTACTGGGCAGTTTGATAAGCATAGTATATACACTTATCCAGACATCAGCAGATGTTATACCCCTAGGGCTCATGACTACCCCTGTTTTAAATTTTCAGTATCAGGGATGTATTCCTTCCCTTGGAGCGGGCCTCCAGTCCAATTGGAGGGCAATTGGTTTCCACCATGACAGACGTGCCACTATTGCACCCGTTGGCTCATTTGGCCTGGCTGGCCAATTATAAGGCTTGCAGTGTCCACTGTTGAGTATCTTCACTGGTGGTATCTCTTTCTCCCATTGAACTGCATGTAGAATGGCTTCTTCCAGCTTTCTGTCAGCTGGTCTACATGGAGGAGGTTATCAGCTCAGTTCCAGCAGGATTTCTCAGTGGCCTTGAAGCCCAAGTATGTGGAGTCTTCAGCAATAGTAAAAGATTTTTTTAAATTAATAGGAGCTGGGCGTGGTGGCACACGCCTTTAATCCCACCACTCAGGAGGCAGAGGTAGCAGGATCACCATGAATTCAAGGCCACCCTGAGACTCCATAGTGAATTCCAGGCCAGCCTGGGCTAGAGTGAGACCCTACCTCGAAAAACCAAAAAAAAAAAAAAATTAATAGGGCTGGAGAGATGGCTCAGCAATTAAGGCACTTGCCTGCAGAGTCTTAATGACCCAGGTTCAATTCCCCAGTACCCACGTAGGGCCAGATGCACAGAGTGGGGCATGTACCTGTAGTTCATTTGCAACGGCTAGAAGCTCTGGTGCATCCATTTATACTCTCTTTCCTTGGAAATAATTAAATATATATTTTTAAAAAGTGATAATAAAGTTTTAAAGAAACTTACTTTGGACTATCCATTTCAACTTGCTAAACATCAGTTTTCTTGTGTGAAAAAAATGGAGTGCTCTTTCTCTCCTCACAAACTACCACGAGGTTAACCTGGGCTCATAGAGGCCTAGCATGCAACAGCCCTCAGAAAAGGAAAGCTACTGTGCTCATTGTTCCAGTGTCTTGGAAGGTCCTTACTGCCATTAGAAAAGCTGCTGGGTGCACCTTGATAGGCATGCCACACACTTACTCTGTGCCTTTGTTCTCAAATTACAGGTCACCAAAAACTGGCCAGGTGCCAGTACAAAGGCAGCCCATCCCAAAGGACTCAAGCACGTTGGAAGATCAGCCATGAGCCAGCTTCCGGTGACAGTTCAGCCCTTGGCTCCCTCTTCTTTCCTACACAGTACATCAGGAGAATGTGCAGGCCTGATGGCAGACTGGGCTGCAGACAGTCCAGGAAAATCCACTCCTGGTTCTATCCTTTAGTATGGGCCCTGTAGGTCATGACAGAGGAGGCAGGGATTGTGGAAAGACTTCAATGGTAGTTGGGGGTCAGCTTTCCCCAGCCCCACTGGGCCACAGTTTCAGTGCCTGTTTTTCCTCTGAAGGTCAGTTTGGAGCCATTTCCCACAGCTCAAGTACAAAGCTGTCCTTGGACTTCAAGCATCTCCTGGAAAACCTAGAGCCTACCTATAGACTTTGCCTGGGCAGGAAATAAGTGGCAGTGTCTGCCACATGGAAGCTTGGAGCTGATGTGACTCTCCCCCTCCCTCCAATGTGCACAGACCTTCCTGAGTGTTAGGCCGAAGGTACAGATTCTGCCAACTGTCAAGTCTCCTAGAGCACGACATGGTCCTGCCGGAGTGCTGCCATCCCTGCTGCTTATCTCCACAGTCCCCGAATGGTGCTAAGGACCATCTGCAGCAGCTGGGGACAGGCTGGAGCTCCAGGAGGCCTCAATGCCCAGTGGGATCATGGAAAACACTAATAAGGGTCTTTTTCCTATATCAGAAGATCCCTGGCCCTGGGTCATGTGAGAAAGTGCACCACCTGCCACTTTCTAGATAGTTTTGTGCCCTTAAATGAACCTGCCTCACGCCAGGCAGCTGAGAAGTTAATTTGCCCTTAAGCCTCTCCTTCCCCTTGTATAGAGGCCCCTCCAGACACCCAGGTTGCCTTGGTGCTATCCTTCCTTCATCATCCAGAAGAGATACTGGGTAGTAGGCAGCCAGAGGGGCCCTACAGAAAGAAATGGAGAGCGGGTACCAGTTTCTACAGTGAGGACTCCCGTATGTCCACAGACCCTTAAACCTAGATTTCTCTCAACTCTGCTGTTTTGTCATCTGGGATTTTATTCGGTGAATTTTTCCATGTAATGTTGGAGAATGAATTCCAGAAGTATCATCATCTTAGGCCTCTATTCGTTGAGTTACAAGAGCCCAGCTGCTGTTATGGCCTCTCCATACCCACCCTACACACATTCTTATTGCTTTGCCTGTAAAATACCTTTGCATACTGTGTGTGTGCGTGTGTACACTCACACTCAATCTCTTGGTCACTGAAGCATCCAAAAAGAGAGTTTCTTCCATGAGTCACATTGCAGGTTCACAGACCTGGGCTTTGGAGCCATATTGCCACTGGACCTAGTATATCCATCCTGACCCCTCTAGTCCTCATCTCCAGTAATGATCTTAGGAGTTGGTACAGACAGTCACATTTATTGGCACTCTAGTTAACAGCCTTCCTGATGCCCTAAACTCAGCACAACATTGCTTATCCACCTCCCTCTTTCTTGTAGGCCTCCTGGAGGTCTTTGGGCAATATAAATTTTAGGATTTGATTTATGCTTGAAAGAGTCATTCTGCCTGCTGTGTGGAAAACCTAGGGGAGGCTAATAGGAAATTTGTGTCCCATATAGACCTCCAGGGTTTTCCCTTCAGAGTTGGTCTTCACTTTCCTCATGCCCAGAGTGCTGTATTTTAAATGTTGAATAAATAAATGGATAGGTCAAGGTGTGTAAGAGATGTCTTTTGATTGCTCAATTTGTACAGTGAGAGGCTTGCTCCATAGGAATTCATAAGCCTGCTGATTCCTGGAATGAGCCTTGGGTAGCCCTTTGTTGCAGATGGCCATACCAAGCAACCTGATCCCATTCCTCACTCAGCAAACTGTTCTGGGCACCTAGCCCTTGCCAGCTGAAACAGGCTCTCCACAATTTCCAGCTTCCCAAACTCAGGTTACCTCAGCAGTTTCTGTAGAGTTTCTATGCCTCCCAGTAGGTCAGAATTGGCTCTAATTACTAGACAAGGAAGTGAAGGGCAGGGATGTGGATGGTCTGCCCTGCATGAGCCTATAGGACATCTGTCTAATTGAGGAGCCCCTGTGAGCTGTGTGTTCAGCACCGTTGGTGTGGGGATACCAGAAGTGTTCATTCCTGCCCTCTGGGAGTTCACACTTGAAAATCATTGTAACCATAGGTTAGGGTGTTACATAAGACACTGAAGCAGGAATTAACTTGGCCAGGAATATGAAAAAGCCAGAGAAGTTGAAAAATGAGCATCTGATCTGCATGATTTGGGGGAATATTTTTGTTTGAGGCAGAGTCTAACATAGCCAAGGTTGGCCTCAAACTCATTTTGTACTTGAGAATGACCTTGTATGTCTGATTTTCCTGCCTCCCGCTACCTCCTGAATGCTAGGATTACAGATGTGTGGTGCCATGCCCAGTTCTGTTTGATGCTAGTGATTAAACCAAGGGCTTCATACATGCTGGGCAAACACTATATTAATTGGGCTGTGTCTACTGCCTTCTTTTTTTTTTTTGAGGCAGGGTCTCAGCCCAGACTGACCTCAAATATACTCTGTACCACACATTCTTGAACTCTTATCCTACTATATCCTCCTACCAAGTGCTGGGACTACAGGCTTGTGCCACTGGCTTCTAAGGTAACGACTTTTTATTTATTTTTTCAAGGTAGGGTCTCACAATAGCTGAGACCCCTTTTTTTTGGGGGGGGGGTGAGGTAGGGTCTCAGCCCTAGCTCAGACTGACCTGGAAGTCACTATGTAGTCTCAGGGTGGGCTTCAACTCACAGCGATCCTCCTACCTCTGCCTCCCCAGTGCCACCACGCCCGGCTTCCTTTGTTCCTTCTTTAATGAAGTATCATCTGCTAGTTCAAAAAGTCCTTATCACTGGGCATGGTGGCGCATGCCTCTAATCCCAGCACTTGGGAGGCAGAGGTAGTAGTGAGTTCAAGCCCACCCTGAGATTACATAGCGAATTCCAGGTCAGCCTGGGCTAGCTTGAGACCCTACCTCAAAACAAAACAACGATAACAACAAAAATGGCATGGGCCACAATGCTCAGTATATAAGAACGAGCAAAGTTCAAATAGTTGTAGTGTTTGCCAAGGACTTAAATGAGGCAGGAAGGTGAAGAGTAGACCCTGTACTCTAGAATTCTAGCCCAAACTCTTCCAAATACAGACATTCCTTCCCACATAATATCTGCAGTCGGCCTCACTGGTAATGTCATAGTCTCACAGAACAAGCAGACACATGACAGGGGCAGCAATAGCACAAAGATCAGACAAAGTTCAGTTTATTTCATGGTCCAATCCCTAAATTGAGAAGGCTTCAAGTGTTTTGTGCCCACTGCAGTGTGTGCAGGCTCCAGGTGTTCCTCTCCCACTGCAGTGTGTGCTTAGGCTCCAGGTGTTCCTCCCCCACTACAGTGTGTACAGTCTCCCACTGCAGCATGTGCAGGCTCTAGGTGTTCCTCTCCTACTGCAGTGTGTGTAGTCTCCAGGTGTTCCTTTCCCACTGCAATGTGTGTTTAGGCTCCAGGTGTTCCTCTGTCACTGCAGTGTGTGCAGTCTCCAGGTGATCCTCTCCCACTGCAGTGTGTGTAGTATCCAGGTGTTCCTCTCCCACTGTAGTGTGTGCAGTCTCCAGATGTTCCTCCCCACTGCAGTGTGTGCAATCTCCAGGTGAGAGAGAAAGAGAGAGAATGGGCATATCAGGGCCTCCAGCCACTGCAAACACTTTGCAGGCAAACGCCTTAACTGCTAAGCCATCCCTGCAATTCTTTTAAAAATATTTGTTGAGGGGGCCACTGGAGAGATATCTTAGCAGTTAAGGCATTTGCCTGCAATGCCAAAGGACCTTGGTTCAATTTTCCCGGGCCCACAAAAACCAGATGCACAAGGTGGCATATGCATCTTGAGTTCATTTGCAGTGGCTGGAGGCCCTGGTGTGCCCATTCTCATTCTCTCTCTCTCTTTCTTAAATAAATAAATAAATAAATAGATTTTTTTTTTTTTTTTGAGGTAGGCTGTTGTTCTAGTCCAGGCTGGACTTCACTATGTAGTCTCAGGGTAGCCTTGAACTCACGGTGATCCTACCTCTGCATCCTGATTGCTGGGATTAAAAGTGTATGCCACCATGGCTGGAAAAATATTTTAAAAAATAATAATAATTACAGAGCTGAAGAGATGGCTTAGTGCAAATCAAAGAACCCAGGTTCGATTACCCAGGACCTACATAAGCCAGATGTACAAGGTGGTGCATGCGTCTGGTGTTCATTCACAGCGCTGAAGGCCCTGGTGTGCCCATTCTTTCTCTCTCTTCTGTCTACCTCTTTCTATCAAATCAAATCAAATAATAATAATTACAGTACTTGTTGCAGTCAGGTTCTCATTGCTGGTAGAAATCACTGAATGGAGACCAGCTTGTGGGGGGGGGGGAAAGAGGGTTTTTTTTAGCTTACAGGCTCGGGCGGGGAGGTCCATGATGGAAAGAAAAATGAGGGCATGAGCAGAGGGTGGACATCACCCCCTGGCCAACATCAGGTGGACAACAGGAACAGGAGAGTGTGCCAAACACTAGCAAGGGGAAGCTGGCTATAACACTCATAAGCCTGCCCCCAATAATACACTGCCTCCTGGTGGTGGTAATTCCCAAATCTCCATCACTTGGGAACCTAGTATTCAGAACACCTAAGTTTATGGGGGACATTGAGTCAAACCACCACATTCTGCCTCTGGCCCCCATAAACTGATAACCATACCTGATGTAAAATGCAATGCATTCATCCAACTTTAAAAGTCCCCATAGTTTTTTTTTAATGTTTTTGTTTATTTTATTTATTTTTCAGAGTGACAGAGAGAAAGAGGCAGATAGAGAGAGAGAATGGGCGCCCCAGGGCCTCCAGCCACTGCAAACAAACTCCAGATGCATGCGCCCCCTTGTGCATCTGGCTAACATGGGTCCTGGGGAATGGAGCCTCAACCCAGGGTCCTTAGGCTTTACAGGCAAGCGTTTAACCGCTAAGCCATCTCTCCTCCAGCCCTCCCCATAGTTTTTTGTCAATTCCAATGATGTTCACACATCCTCATAGTCCAAGATCTTGTAACTGAGCCATAATACTAAAAATAACCCCCCAAAACCCCATAATGGCACAGGATAAACATTCACACTGCAAAAGATAGCATTGGGCATAGCAAAGAAATACTCAAGCAATACATGATTCAACAGGGCAAACACCAAACTCTGTAGCTCCAAGTCCAACAACTCTAGCCAGTGACAACTTTCTGGAGTTCCAATTCCGCCCCTCCAGCTAGGCTACTCACAGTCCTGGAAAACTTCATCAGGGGCTGGAGCTCTCCTTGGCAGCCATCTCGTGGTTCCAGCATCTCTACTAGGTCTCCAATGCAACCCACAGTTCATCCTCATGGCCCCAACGGGTCTCCTGCAGGCATCCAGCAAACCTGCTTCACACTGCCCATGGCCATTTCCAAAACACAAGACTGCATTGCAAATTCAATGGCCCTCTCTTCCCTGCATTTCTTATACTCCACGATACCAGGTAGAGTGTCAGTTTGTTAATCCAGGGGGGAATAAAGTAGAGTTTGAAGAACAGGACACTCCTTGAGCACTCAGACCCCTTCAAAAGAGTCTACATTCTTCCTGTTGCCCCAGTGCAGGTCAGCTGGCCCAATCTCAAAGGTTGTAATCTCTCCATTGCAGCTGAATGGGCAGCAGTTCACCCAAAGATTTTTTTTTTTTTCTATGCCATATCCCTCTGCTCACACCAGTCCATTTCTATACAAAGCAACCCTGCACAAATTCTCAGGGTATGGGCATACCAGAAAGCTTCTCACACAAACTGCTAGCCCAGTCTAAGAAAAGCTCTTTCTCACCCTCATAAGCCAAACCTCACAGTCCATAGTTCTTATATTGCATTCAGGTCTTCCAACTCTGACCAGAATAGTCCATCAAGCTGTACTTACAGCACTGCAGGGCATCTCTTAGGCCAAGGTTTCAAATTCTTCCACATTCCTCTTGAAAATCAGCTCCAAGAGGCCAAAGCCACACAGTCAGGTGTCTAGCAGCAACACCACTACTCAGTACCAAAATTACTGTTGCAGTCAGGTTCATATTGCTGGTAGAAATCACCCAACCAAGAACAGCTTGTGGGGAAAAAAAAAAAGAGGTTTATTTTGGCTTACAGGCTCGAGAGGGAAGCTCCACGATGGCAGGGAAAATGATGGCATGAGCAGAGGGTGGACAACACCCCCTGGCTGACATCAGGTGGACAACAAGAACAGGAGAGTGTGCCAAACATTGGCATGGGGAAACTGACTATAGCACCCATAAGCCTGCCCCCAACAATACACCACCTCCAGGAGTCATTAATTCCCAAATATCCATCAGCTGGGAACCTAGCATCCAGAATACCTAAGTTTATGGTAGACACCCGAATCAAACCACCACAGTACTTAAGAAGAACTAATAATTAATTGATGGCTGGTGGGTACCCCTGAGGAAGAGAGGCCAGAGGCATATTTCATCTGGGATGGTTCCTAAATTTTCATAGAAAAAATATTAGAAGCATAATTCAATATGAAGAAAAACACTGACCATAGCCAGGCGTGGTGGCGCACACCTTTAATCCCAGCACTTGGGAGGCAGAGGTAGGAGGCTAGCTATGAGTTCGAAGCCACCCTGAGACTACATAGTGAATTCCAAGTCAGGCTGGGCTAGAGTGAGATCTTACCTCGAAAAAAAAAAAAAAAAAAAAAAAGAAGAAGTCACCTTTCATTGCTGCCCTCCATCCCCAGACTCTGCAGCCAGTGAGGCTTGAGAAGAAATATAATATGTATACAACAGAATCAAGCTGAAATGGCCAGGATGTGATTTATTGCATGGTAATCCCAGCATTCTTGAGATGGAAGGAAGAAGGAGGATTAGAAAGCCAGCCTGGGCTACATGAGACCCTTTCTCAAAAAAACAAAAACAAACACACAAAAAAAAAAAAAAAAAAAAAAAAACCTGATGAAATAAAATCATGTTCTCAACCCAGAACTAGATGCAAAACAAGTGTTAGGGCTGCCATAGCCCTCCCCGTACCCAGTGCAAGCAGATCTGCACACATGCCCATACAGCAACCCTGAGGAAGTGTGTGAGGGACATTGGCCTGGGCTTACAGGTGCTAATCTGAGCACTGCCTGCAACTTCATGTGTCCTGAGGACTTGGCTCTATAGAATTTAAAGTCAGAAGAAACCACAGTGCCTTCCCAAGGCAGGTTCAAGAAGGAAGTCCCCCACCCCCACCCCGCTGTTCTCACCCCCCTTGGTCTCTGATATTGGAGCCACTAGTACCAAACTACAGGAAAATAAAACAACAGTTCCTTCTAACTGTCCATCCACCCCAAAACATCACCTAATCTGCCTGTTCCAAGTGTAAGTAACAGAGACCAGACATCTCTTTTCTGACACTGCGGAGCTCACTGTCCATGACCACTCTTCATAGGTCTAGGAACAGCCAGTGGGTTCTGTAAATGGGCAATGACCCCCAGTAGCCACTAGGTGGAGAGCACTCCTTAGCAGCTGAGAAGGTACAACAGCCCCAATATCTTAAAGTTTGATTTAAGGCCAAAGAAAATAGGGCAGACTTCTAAGCCTCTGTGTTTGACCCTGGATGTCTTTCTTTTTTTTTTTTTCTTTTCTTTTTTTTTTTCGAGGTAGGGTCTCACTCTAGCCCAGGCTGATCTGAAATTCACTATGAAGTCTCAGGGTGGCCTCAAACTCATGGCAATCCTCCTACCTCTGCCTCCCAAAGGTGTGCACCACCACGCCTGGCTTCTATCTTTCTTTTGTTGTTGTTGTTTGAGATTGGGTCTCACTCTAGCCCAGGCTGACTTGGAATTCACTATGTAGTCTCAGGGTGGTCTTGAACTCATGGTGATCCTCCTACTCTGCCTCTGGAGTGCTGGAATTGTGTTTTGAAAGTATGTAACTCTACATTCAGAGAGAGACTCTGTCTCAAGGAAATAGGTGGGTAAGCCATAGAGGAAGGACACCCAATGTTCTCTGGCCTGTGCACGCCTGCCAGCACATCTACACAACCACATATGCATGCGCACACACACACACACACAAAGAATAATCTATCTCCCAAGCCATTGAGATTTGCTTAAAAATGAGCACGTGGTCCCTCCAGACATAAAATGGCCTGGATATCCATGACCTCACAGTGCCTGACACTACCTACACAAGACCATCATAAGAGGAGGAAAGGATCATGGCATCAAAATGAAAGAGAGACTGATTGAGATGGGGAGGGGATATGATGGAGAATGGAATTTCAAAGGGGAAAGAGTGGGGAGGGAGGGTATTACCATGGGTTATTTTTTATAATCATGGAAAAAGTTAATAAAAATTGAGAAAAAAAAAAGAAAGAAACAAAAACTGGATACCCATAACCTCACAGTGCCTGGAACTACCTACACAAAACCTTCATAATTGGAGGAAAAGATGATGACATCAAAATAAAAGAGACTGATTGAGAGGGGAGGGGATATGATGGAGAATGGAGTTGTGAAGGAGAAAGTGGGGGGATTATTATTGTTTATTGTCTATAATTATGGAAGTTGTCAATTTAAAAATCCAAAAAAAAAAGAATGAGCACATGGCCAGGTATGGTGGCTCACCCCTTTAATCCCAGCACTTGGGAGGTAGAGATAGGAGGAGTGCTGTGAGTTCGAGGCCACCCTGAGACTACATAGTGAATTCCAGGTCAGCCTGAGCTAGAGTGACACACCTATCTCGAAAATACAAAAAAAAAAAAAAAAAAAGAGCACGTGTTCCAAGCAGGGCCAATGGGAGCCAGTCTTGATCTTGTATTGGGACTAATTAGGATTAACTCTCTGACAAGACTGATCTATAGCATGGAAGCCTAGAGCTACTGGGAAGCTGACTATGAACAAAAACAGCATAGGAAACAAAAAGTCCAAGAGATGTGATGTGCCTGAATTCAACCATACCTGAAGCCAAAAGTTACATCTTCCAATAACCACATGTATGTAAGCCAAACAACATTAGTGTTTACTGCACATGTAAAATTGTAGAGTAACTTGGTAAATCTGCATTTTACTTATTTTTTTTTCAATTTTTTTTAAAAAAAAAACTATGTTTATCTATTTGTGAATTGAGAGATTGTGTGTGAATATGGGTGCACCAGGGCCTCTTGTCACTGCAAATGAACTGCAGATGCATGCATCACTTTATGTATCTGGCTTTATGTGGGTACTGGAACTCAAACCAAGGCCATCAGGCTTTGAAAGCCAGGGCCTTTAACCACTAAACCATCTCTCCAGCCCAGGAATTTTTGTTGTTGTTGTTTTGAGGTAGTATCTTGCTGTATTCTAGGCTGACCCAGAATACTCACAGCAGTTCGCCTACCTCTGCACCCCAAGTCAGCTTTGGCCTAGAAATTTTTTTCTATTTTTTATTTTAATTTAATTTTATTATTGACAACTTCTATACTTACAGACAATAAACCATGATATTTCACTCTCCTCCCCCATTTTCCCCTTCACAACTCCACTCTTCATCATATTCCCTAACTCCATCAGTTTCTCTTTTATTTTTATATCATCATCTTTTTCTCCTATTATGAGGGTCTTTGAAGGTATTGCTAGGCACTGTGAGGTCATGGATATCGAGGCCAATTTCTGTCTGGACAGTTGCATTGTAAGGAGTGGTGCCCTTCCTTTGGCTCTTACATTCTTTCCGCCATCTCTTCTGCAGTGGACCCTGAACCTTGGATGGTGTGATAGAGATGTTTCAGTGCTGGACACTTCTCCATCACTTCTCAGCACTATGTTGCCTTTTGGGTCATCCCAGTGGTCACTACCATCTGAAGAGAGAAGCTTCTCTAACCAAAAGTGAGAGTAGCATTAATATATGAATATGAACATTAACTGTAGTGCTTTCAGGGCAGTTTGGTAAAAATAGTATATGCATTTAGCCAGACAAGAGCAGGCTTTATACCTCTAAGGCGCATGACTTCCCCTCCATAGGCTTTTGATTAGGTTTTCAGTACCAGGCATGTATTCCCTCCCATAGAGCAGGCCTTCAGTCCAATTAGAGAGCAGTTGGTTTCCTCCAGAGCAGACACACCTCTATTGCACCTGCTCGGTCATTTGGCCTGTCTGGCCAAACTTGAGGCTTCTGGTGTCCACTGTTTTTATCACTGATGACTTCTATCTCCCATAGGGCTGCATACAGTGCAGCTTTTTCCAGCTTTCAGTTGGCTGGTCTACAGGGAGAAGGTTTTCAGCTCAACACCAGTTTGATTTCTCAGTGACCTTGCTGCCCAGGCATGTGAAGTCTTCAGCAATAGGGTCTTGCCATCTGTTACTCATGGGAAACCAAGGGCCTTGGCAATAGCCTGTAATGTTTTGGAGGCAGCAGGGACCTTCCTGGCCAACAGCTCACTGGTAGGTATCCCATCCCTGGCACTGAAAATTTTCTAGTAGCAATCTATGGCTTCTGGATATGCTGCTATCCAAAGAAGAAGGCTTTCATATGTCTTATTCAGAATATCTTGAATTGTGATTGACCCTCCCCCTACCCTTCTCATACTCAATCTCTTTCCCTGGCCTCACTTAGTCCATTCCACTCCCTGTAATCTGTTCTTCTACTTACATATATACAATACCATCCCCTAGTCCCCTAAAGTCCTTCCTTCTCCCTCCCTTGTAGCCTTTTTCCAAGTTACTGGTCTCTGCTACCAATTTTTTGGTTCCAGCTCACACACAAGTCTAAACATTTGTAGCTAGGATCCACGTATGAGAGAGAATATGTGATGTTTGGCTTTCTGTCTGGGCTGGCCCAGAATCTTTTTTGCAAGGAGAGAAAGAGACAAAAACAGAGAGAAAGGGAATGGATGCAACAAGTCCCCCAGCCACTACAAACGAACTCCAGATGCATGTGCCACTTTGTGCACCTGACTTTATTTGGGTACTGGGGAATGGAGTCATGGTCCTTAGGCTTTGCAGGCAAGTGCCTTAAGTGCTGAGCCATCTCTCCAGCCCAACCCAGGGTTGTTTTTTTTTTTCGAGGTAGGGTCTCCACTGTAGCTCAGGCTGACCTGGGATTCACTATATAGTCTCAGGGTGGCCTCGAACTCATGGCGATCCTCCTACCTCTGCCTCCTGAGTGCTGGGATTAAAGGCGTGCGCCAACATGCCTGGCTTCAACCCAGGAATTTTTTTTTCAAATATTTTTATTTATTTATTTGTGAGGAAAGAGAAAGAGAAAGAGAATGAGCATATCAGGGCCTCTTGCCATTACAAATGAACTCCAGATGCATGTGCCACTTTGTGCATCTGCCTTCATGTGGGCACTGAGGAATGGAACCCTGGCCATTGGGGTTTGCAAGCAAGTGCCTTTAAGTGGTGAGCCATCTCCCCAGCCCAACAATACATTCTACGGAATTTCTTTGGAATTGCTCTTTTCCTCATTAGACCTCCCTGCTTTGACTCCCTTTCTTCCTAAGCCTGGCATGTGATGTTGGAATAGTCCAGCTGCAGTTCTCTCTTCTTCAGTCCACAGTGACAGCTCCAGGTCGGTTTGCTTTGGAAGTTATTGGATCACCGTCATTGCCTTATTCAAAGTGGCACAAATGCGGCTCTTAGTCTCTTTTTGCTCAACAGAATACTGATTTAAAGCACGCATACAAAGCTGAAGATCAAGACCTTATCCACTGATGATTCCTTTGAAAGTGTAACTGGAGTGTTCTTGCTTGCAGTGTCAGAATGATTAATCTTGATTGCATACTCCAGCCTTGTATTGAATGTAATCCAAATCAGAGTTCGCTTTGCTGTCTGAACACCAATTCCAGCTTATCGACTTCCGCCTCCATGTTGAATAGTTGAAATTCCTCAGACCCCCTACTACACTTTCTTGCCGAGTCTTTTTTTTTTTTTTTTTTTTCGAGGTAACTCTAGCCCAGGCTGACCTGGAATTCACTATGTAGTCTCAGGGTGGCCTTAAACTCACGGCGATCCTCCTACCTCTGCCTCCCAGGTGCTGGGATTAAAGGAGTGTGCCACCACGCCCGGCTTCTTTTTTCTTTTTCAAGGTAGGGTGTTGCTCTAGCCCAGGCTGACCTGGAAGATCCTCCTGCCTCTGTCTACCAAATGCTGGTATCAAAGGCATGTACCACCACATCCGGCTTAATTATAAATAAAGTTTCTTTTTCTTTTTCTTTTTTTTTTCTTGCCCAGTCTTTCAGTCTTTGCCAGTTCCCAGCTGTTCTGCTCTCCAGCAAACAAGTATACACACCAAGACCTAATGGAAGTAACTGTAACCCAGCACTCAAGACGCTGAGTCAGGAGAACTGCCACAAATTAAAAGCCAGGCAGAGAGAGAGAGAGAGAGAATGGGAGCATAGGGGTCTCTAGCCACTGCAAAGGAACTCCAGATGCATGTGCCATTGTATGCAACTGGCTTTTATGGGATCTGGGGAATCGAACCTGGGTCCTTAGGCTTTACAGGCAAGCACCTTAACTGCTGAGCCATCTCTCCAGCCCTAACCATGGGATTTAAATCAATCTTCTGCCGGGCGTGGTGGCGCATGCCTTTAATCCCAGCACTCGGGAGGCAGAGGTAGGAGTATCGCCGTGAGTTCGAGGCCAACCTGAGACTCCATAGTGAACTCCAGGTCAGCCTGAGCTAGAGTGAGACCCTACCTCGAAAAAACCAAAAAAAAAAAAAAAAATCAATCTTCTGTTTGTTTGGGTTTTGTTGTTGTTGTTGTTGTTGTTGTTTATGTATTTATTTACTTGTTGGTTTTTCGAGGTAGGGTCTCGCTCTAGCCCAGGCTGACCTGGAATTCACTATGTAGTCTCACGGTGGCCTTGAACTCATGGTGATCCTTTTACCTCAGTTTCCTGGGTGCTAGGGATTAAAGGCATGCATCACCACGTCTACACTAAAACAGTTTTTGAAAACCAGGTATGATGGTAGACTAGGGAGGCAGAAACACTTGCCTGCAGTGTCTTGTTGGTATAGACAGAGAAGTCTCCCTTGGGAGGCAGAGGTAGTAGGGACATTGCAAGTTGGAAGCCAGCCTGGTCTAAATAGCAAGTCACAGGCCAGCCAGGGCTACATAGTAAGATTTTGTCTTGAAAGAAAGGAAAGAGAGGCGGATAAGGAAAAAACTGTGTGTGTAGGCAGCTGAGTGGAACAGCAGAACCATTCTGGGCACACAAAACCATGCAAATCACAGGAAACTTCAATAAATACTTGTCAATTAACTGAGCAAAAGGATGAATGACTTTGTGAGTCAAGGCTGTGACATAGTCCAATCAAGGGACCAAATGATGTGGAGACTATATTCTGGGTTCTTGGGGACTGGGAGACAGGGAAGTTCAGGAACTGGCTAAGAATGTCTCTAGTTAGCTTTGGGCTCAGGGAAACCTGGGAAATACCCTAGAGTCAGAATGAAATCTGTGATGTGGGGTCCAGCTCTTGCTACCCCCTCACCATGGACCCCAATAACCATATTCAATAAGAGGAGGGGTGCTGAACCTCTCTCAAAGTCCAGGAGCTCTCAGAAAGTCCCTCTGGAAAGTATCCCCACCCACACCCATGCCTCATTCTTAAAAAATATCAGCTAGGGAGGACTCTAAATGACAGAGTGAGTGATAAAATGTTTTCAAAAGATAATGTAATTCTCTGACTTATCTTTGAGAGGAGACCATTCTTTTGTGGGACAAAGGAAGAAAACATTTAAAAACAGAATGCTGTCCCCTCCGGTGGCATGAGTTCAAGGTAAGCCAGAACTGCCTACAAACAAACAAACAAACAAAGCTTTAGGGCTGGAGAGATGGCTTAGCGGTTTAGGCACTTGCCTAGAAAGCCTAAGAACCCAGGTTCGATTCTCCAGTACTTATGTAAGCCAGATGCTCAAGGAGGCACATACATCTGGCATTTGTTTGCAGTGGCTAAAGGACCTGCTGCGCCCATTTTCTCTCTCTCCCTCTCTCTCTCTATCTGCCTCACTCTCAAATTAATTAATTAAAAAAAAAAAACTTTGGGCTGGAGAGATGGCTTAGTGGTTAAGTGTTTGCCTGTGAAGCCTAAGGACACTGGTTCGAGGCTCAACTCCCCAGGACCCACATTAGCCACATGCACAAGGGGTGCATGCATCTGGAGTTCGTTTGCAGTGGCTGGAGGCCCTGGTGCGCCCACTCTCTCTCTCTCTGCCTTTCTTTCTCTGTCTGTTGCTTTCAAATAAATAAATGAAAATAAACAAAAATTAAAAAAAAAACTTTAATGAGGGCTGGAGAGATGGCTTAGTGGTTAAGGCGTTTGCCTGCAAAGCCAAAGGATCCCGGTTTGATTCTCCAGGACTCACATTAAACCAGATGCACAAGGGGGTGCATGCAGCTGGTTTGTTTGCAGTGGCACGCCCATTCTCTCTCTCTCCTTCTTTCTCTCTCTCAAATAAATAAACTAACTCAAAAAAAAAAAAAAACTTTAATGAAGCTGGGCGTGGCGGCGCATGCCTTTAGGAGGCAGAGGTAGGAGGCTCACTGTGAGTTCGAAGGCCACCCTGAGACTACATAATGAATCAATGAATTCCAGGTCAGTTCTGAGCTAGAGTGAGACCCTACCTCAGGAGAAAAAGAAAAAAGAAAACTTTAGTGAACTTTTAGTTATGCAAACAGATGTCATTATGGTTTTTTTTTTTTTTTTGTTTTTGTTTTTTTAGTTTTTCGAGGTAGGGTCTCACTCTAGCTCAGGCTGACCTGGAATTCACTATGTAGTTTCAGGGCAATCCTCCTATCTCTGCCTCCCAAGTACTGGGATTAAAGCCATGCATCACCATGCCCAGCCTCTTCAATATGGTGATTCTTTTGAGAGTGAGAGTGAAAAGGAAATAGGTTGGGCTGCAGAGATAGCTCAGCAGCTAAGGCACTTGCTTGCAAATCCTGCTGGCCTGGGGTTTAGTTCCTCAGTACCCACATAAAGCCAGATGCACAAACTGGCACAAGCGTCTGAAGTTTGTTTTCAATGCAAAAGTCTGGCACACCCATACTTCTCTTCTTCCTTCCCCTCCTTCTCTGTCCCCCCACCAAAAAAAAAAAAAAGAAAAAAAAACACAAAAAAAGAGAATAAAAATATTTTTAAAGCCGTACATGGTGGCGCATGCCTCTCTACTCCTAGCACTTGGAAGGCAGAGGGAGGAGGATTGCCAAGAGTTTGAGGCCACCCTGAGACTACACAGTGAATTGCAGGTCAGCCTGGGCAATAAAGAAACCTCACCTTAAAAAAAAAAAAAAAAAAAAGAGCCGGGCGTGGTGGCGCACGCCTTTAATCCCAGCACTTGGGAGGCAGAGGTAGGAGAATCGCCATGAGTTCAACGCCACCCTGAGACTACATAGTGAATTCCAGGTCAGGCTAGAGTAGAGAGAAACTCTACCTTGAAAAAAGAAACAAAAAAAGAAGGAAAGAAAAGGAAAGAAAGGGAAAGAAAGAAAGCTATTTTCCAGGGTTTCCACCCTTGAGGACTGATAACCTGAAGTTGAACGGGAGACCCAAGTAAGAGGTGAGGCCTTTCCTTAGTTCCCAGGGAGCCTTCTGGGGATCAGAGTCCCAGCCTGGGACCTCAAGTGAGGTATGGGTTGGCTGGCCTCCTCGCCTTGCTACAGCGCAGGTGATGGAGAAAAGTGCCTGCAAGGGAGACAGATGTGAGCCTGAGGTAGATGGAGATCTCCAAGGGCAAGTTCCCACCAATCTTGGGCTACAAGAGGGCCTACACTTATTAAATTCTCTGTAAACTAACAACGGTTATCCCAGTTAACCAGTGCTGACTTCACTCTCCATTGGAGAATCTACTTCTCATTTTCAGATGGACGCAGAACCTGAGGAGAGAAT
The DNA here is from genome assembly GCA_036346955.1 of Dipus sagitta. Lineage (NCBI taxonomy): Eukaryota > Metazoa > Chordata > Mammalia > Rodentia > Dipodidae > Dipus > Dipus sagitta. The sequence goes on along the minus strand of CM070777.1, from coordinate 39,954,308 downwards.
CAGTCCATTGCACCTCACCAGAGCCCCAGATGAAACCACAGAGTAATTGGGGAAATGAGCAAGAGTGCACAAGAGAGCACAAGGGTGAAGGAGATAGACATAGAGAACGCTCAACTCCTACCAAACCAGAGATACAGAGACACAGAGGCTCCAAAGTGCCCATCACTGAAGTAGACCTAAAACGAACCCAAGCCGGATGTGGTGACGCACGCCTTTAATCCCAACACTCGGGAGGCGGAGGTAGGAGGATCACCATGAGTTCGAGGCTACCCTGAGACTCCATAGTGAATTCCAGGTCAGCCTGGGCTAGAGTGAGACCCTACCCTGAAAAACCAATAAATAAATAAATAAATAAATAAATATAAAGATAAATAAATAAAACGAACCCAACATGGCTCAGGGAAATTCGCAGAAGAGGGGTCGGAAAGATTGTCAGAGCCACAAGTTGGGACATTACACACAGAGACATTGCCTCTCCCCCATGACTGATGCCTACCCCACAATGCACAACCCACATTCCCCATGGGACTGACCTGCATCCCCAACAAGGAGGGCCCTTCGGGGGGAGGGGCAGGGATGAGGGTAAGGATGGTACCAACATGTGCTGTTTACACACTGAAAAAAATATATTTTATTGCCGGGCGTGGTGGTGCATGCCTTTAATCCCAGCACTCAGGAGGCAGAGGTAGGAGGATTGCTGAGAGTTTAAAGCCACCCTGAGACTACAGAGTGAATTCCAGGTCAGCCTGGGCTAGAGTGAGACCCTACCTCGAAAAACCAAAAAATAAAAATAAATAAATAAATAAATTCCAGGTCAGCCTGGGCTACAGTGAGACCCTACCTTGGGGGGGGGGCACCTTTTATTTTACTTGAAAGAGCAGAGGAAGTGTATGGGCGCACCAGAGTCTCCTGCCACTGCAAACGAATTTCAGATACATGCACCACTTCGTGAGTCTGCCTTTATCTGGATGCTGGGGAATTGAACCATACCTTTAGGCTTTACAAGCAAGTACCTTTAACCATTGAGCCATCTCTCCAGTCACTCTAATATGTATTTTTTAATCTTTTATTTTTTGTTATTTATTTGCAAGCAGAGAGAGAGATAGAGAATGGGCATGTCAGGCCCTCTAGCCGCTGCAATGGATCTCCAGATACATGCATCGCACCGCTTCGTGCATTGGTTTTACCTAGGTACTAGGGAATGGAACCCTGGTCTTTAGGCTTTGCAGGCAAGCTCCTTAACCTCTGAGCCAGCTCTCCAGCCCTAATGTGTATTTTAAATAATCATCCTCCGAGGTTACTCGGAATAGTTGGTGCGTGGGGGGGGGGGGATTCTATCTGCTGCACAGTGATGGCACAGAAAGACTGAGGGGGAGTCTGGCCAGTCCAAGGTCACACTCCCTAAATGATGAAGAACCAGGGTTGGAGCAGGAAGCGCACTAGAACTTGGAAGCTGGGCCAGGCGCATTGGGTGTGTGTGTGCGTGTGTGTGTGTGCGTGCGTGCGTGTGTGTGTGTGTGTGCGTGTGTGTGCGTGTGTGTGTGTGTGTGCGCGCGCGTGTGTGTGTGTGTGCGTGTGTGTGTGTAGCAGCCGAATCCGAGGGAGTGCGTAGCAGACCGAGCTCGTTCCCAAGATCGGACGACCCTGCCCTTGGCCGGTCGCTGCTGGACCCGGGTGCGGGGCGAGGACAGCGCTCGGTTCCTGGACCCCGCCTCTCAGGACAGAACTGGTCCAAGCGGGGCGGAGCCGGAGGGGGGTGGGGGTGGGCGGGGCAGGAGCTGGGCAGCCCTGGCCACGCCGCGGTGGCGGGTACATTCCTGGCTCTCCCTCGGGCTCCGAGCGAGCGGAGGAGCCACCGGGGAAGTGTGCCAGCCCCGTCGGACGCCGGGACTTGTGACCGGCGGGCGCCGGGCACGGGACGTCGGAGGAGCCCAGGTGAGCGGGCGATCCGAGCCACGCCGTCGGTGAGGTGACGCGGGGGACCCCGAGAGCCATCCCCGCCGCCAGGGGGCGCACTCCCGGACAACCCCCCCCCCAACCTCCTCCAGCACCCGAGACCCAGGCGCCCGCGGGGCGGGAGGGGATGGGTGGAGGGGACGGTAAATCAGTAACCTGCAGCGCACACAGGGCCTTTTGTCCCCCTCCGTTCAAAGAGCACCCTAGCCGTGCTGCTGGTTACTGATTGCCCACCGGGGGGCGGGGGCGGCCCGGCTGTCTGCACGGGCGGGCGGGCGGGCTCCTCGCCGGCGACCCGCCGACGGTGACCAGGCCGTGGGAGGGGGGAGGTGGGCTGAGAGCGCGCAAGTCTTGGGGAAAACTGATGCACGCTCCAACAAGGTGCGGTCCCCTGCCCAGGTCTGGTGACCGGATCGGAGCCACGAAATGCAGGTGTTGCGGGGGGGCGGGGGGAGCTGGGGGTGGAGAGGGGTGTCAGGAACCAGTCGCAGCGATCCTTCTGGTTGTGAGCTCAGGGAAGCCTAGGGATGGGAATGAAACATCCACCCGGAGCCTCTCCATCCCAATTCTAGCCGGAGCTGAGGATGGGAGAGCTGAGATCCCAGCTTAGCAGAGTGCGGTGGTGAGAGACTTTGACAGTGGGACCAACCGAATTGCGGCCGGCCAGGGAGGGCGAATCTGAGACTTGGTACCTGAGCCAATCGGAGAAAGGAGAATGAAGGGTACGGAGACATAGGCAAGACAGCAAACGGATCCACTTTTCATTCTCATTAAGGGCTAAAGGGACAGTCAATGGGAGGGAAAAGGTTGACATGGGGCCGAAAAGAAGCCCAGAGAAGTTGGATCCAGCCTTGCAATCCTATAGTCCCAGCTGCTCCACGAGGCTGAGGCAGGAGGATCGCAAATCCAAGGCCTGCTTGGACTGCAGCGTGAGTTTAAAACTAGCATGCTTGGTCAACTTTAGTGAGACTCATACCGACATACAAGGTAAAAAGAAATTAATTTAATTAAAAACCACTGCTGTAGGAAAGCTGTGGGGCCCAGGAAGAACGTTTGCAAGGGCCTCAAGCAAGAGATGACTGTGACCTGCACAGGCTAAGGAGTGGTAGGCTGAAAGGGGGCAATATGTAAAAGTGCATCTGTTTGTTTTGTTTTGAGGTAGGGTCTCATTCTAGCTCAGGTTGACCTGAATTTAAATATGTAGTCTCAGGGTGGCCTTAAATTCATGGTGATCCCCCTATACCTCTGCCTCCCAAATGTTGGGATTAAAGGCATGCACCACCACCACACCCAGCTTAAAATGCATCTTTTAAGAATCACACTCTTTGTTCACCTCAGCGGCACATTTACTTAAATTAGACCAATCCAGAGAAGGTTACATAGCCCCAGTTATGGTACTCACATTTGTGAAGTGTTTCATATTGAAAAAAAAAAAAAAAAAAAAAACGGCCGCACGTGGTGGCGCACGCCTTTAATCCCAGCACTGGGGAGGCAGAGGTAGTAGGATCATCATAGTTCGAGGCCACCCTGAGACCACAGTGAATTCCAGGTCAGCCTGAGCTAGAGAGATACCCTACCTCAAACAAACAAACAAACAAAAAATCCAGCCTGGGCTACAGCAAGACCCTATCTCAAAAAAAAAAAAAAAAAAAAAGAAAAGAAAAGAAAAGAAAAGGAGATCATGCTATGGGGTTGAGTGTGTAGCTCAGTGGTAGAGCAGTTACTATGTTAACATAAGCAAGACCCTGAAGAAAAATATTGAATTCAAAGACATTCGTGCTGAGTAACAGCCAGGTCCCAGGTCCTTGGGACTACACTGGTCACACACATCCTCTGCCCAAGCTGAGGCTCAGTTCTGAATATTCTTTTTGAGAAAGAGATCTCCTTAGCATTTGGAAGAGGGCTAGCAGATGTCATAGTTCCAGAAACAGAGAACGTCTGGCCAAGGGCAGACTCAAGGAGCCAGGTGAACAGACATAGGGATAGGGGGAACTTTTTTTTTCCTCAGTTAGGTTCTTACTCTAGCCCAGGCTGACCTGGAACTCACTCTGTAGTCCCAGGCTGGCCTTGAACTCACAGTGATCCTCCTACCCCTGCGTCTGGAGTGCTGGCATAAAAGGTGTGAGCCACCATGCCCGGCCTGGGGAAAACATTTCTCCAACATTTTATGTGCCCTCTCCTTACATGCATTGTTTCTTTTATCCTCAGAATAATCCACTGAGGATAATGGCCAGAAAGCAAGAGACAGGGACCTGCAAGTTAGTAAGAGTAGGGCTGGAGAGGTGGCTCAATGCTTAAAGGAGCTTGCTTGCTAGACAGCAAATTGCTAGCTGGTCCCTAGAATCTATATTATTTACAAAACTAGCTAGAGATGGAGCTCAGTGGCAGTACGTTTGCCTAGCATGCAGATCCTGGGTTTGATCCCAAACTCTGGGAACTAAAAAAAAGAGAGAGAGAGAGAGCAAAAGCAACCAAACAAAATCCTACGTCGTCTAAGAAGGGATGATAAGAGCACAAAAAGCGTTTCTGGTTCTGAATGAGGAAAAGTCCTGCTTGACTTGGACGACACTGCCTTGGTAGACGGGAGCACCCAGCCACTAGAGGGATCCCAAGCTGAACGTGGAGATGTCAGTAATGCTAAAGGAGTGGGGTCTGATTCGATAGCATCCAGATGCTGAAGTTTGGCCTTGTATTAGATTTCACATTTTTTTTTTAGCTCTTCGGCAATGAATTCATTTATTCATCAAAAAAAATAAATAAATGATGTGTGCCGAGAGTGAGCAAAAGATATGTCTCCGTCTCTGCTTCCCTCCAAGGAAAGAATCTCAAAACTGCTCTTTCTGTGAACTCATGCCAGGGATCAATAGGGCCCAAGGCAAGCAGGAAGCCCAGCCCAGGGGCCCCCCTGCAGAACCTTCTACGGGGGAGCCTGTGGGCTCTGGCAGCAACAAGCTGGTTCCACTGTCTACTCTGCTACTGCCCCGCCGGGGGGGGGGGGCTTGGATGAGACGGCTGGCTGCTTCCTGTCTTGGTGTGCTTGTCTGCAAAATAATGGAACGGCAAAGGGGCGCATGTAGCAGGAGCTCTTTTCCCTCCCTGTTTCAGGAAGGTGGTCAGTGGGAAGTCCAGCCTGGGTCCTTGAGAGCAGCTAGAAGGAAATGCAGCTGCTGTTGGCCCTGTTGAGCATCCTCCTGGGGGCGCCAACCTTGTCCCTTGAGGCCTCTGAGGAAATGGAGCTGGGTATGGCCTCCAAAGCGGGAGATGGTGGCAGGGGTGGGTACCAGGAAGGGGTACTTGGAGAGGATCCTGGTCCTGGCCCCAAGAAGGTGGCAAGGGACAAGGCTCAAGCATTGAGATTCACTGTCTAGCTCCCAGCAAGCACCCACCTATCTGTGTGTCTACACAAGAGGACTGGCTTTGCAGGGCCCAGGGCCCAGTCTGGGCTGCAGAGCTGGTGGTGAGCCCCTTGGCTGTGTGTGTGTGTGTTTGTGTGTGTGTGTGTTGGTGTGTTCTATAGCTTGAGAGGCCTAGGCAGCATGTGTGGTACGTACCCTAGATGTGTGGTATGTGTCTTATATATGGCTTGTGTAGCATGTGCCTTGTGTGTGTGTCGTGGCCATTAGCATGCCTAGCATGTGTGCCAAGTAATGTGTATGCATGTGTATGGCATTTGCCCTGTGTGTAGTATCTGCGTGTGTGTGTGTGTGTGTGCGCGGCATGCACGCAAAGTGACAGCATGTGTCACTGGATGGATGTAACATGTTCTCCACATGCCAGAGGCTGCCTCAGATGGAGCTGTGGGACTCACTGACTTCTCCCTCTGCCCTCAGAGCCCTGCTTAGCCCCTACCCTGGAGCAACAAGCACAGAAGCTGACGGTGGCCCTTGGGCAGCCTGTGTGGCTGTGCTGTGGGCGGGCTGAGCGTGGTGGCCACTGGTACAAGGAGGGCAGTCGCCTGGCACCTGCCGGCCGGGTACGGGGCTGGAGGGGCCGCCTGGAGATTGCCAGCTTCCTGCCTGAGGATGCTGGCCACTACTTCTGCTTGGCCCGTGGCTCCATGACCGTCTTGTACAATCTTACCTTGGTTTTGGATGGTAAGAGAGTGTGGTGAAGGGTTAGGGGGTGCTTGGGAGCGAGGTCCGTCCCTTGTGGACCCTTACTTGCTTCACCCTGTCTCTGACTAGACTCCTTGACCTCTCTCAATGATGATGAGGACCCCAAAACCCTCAGAGTCTCCTCAACTGAGCAGGTTTATCCCCAGCAAGGTCAGTATTATGACTTGTTAAGTACGCATGTCCCCACTGCCCATCTGTGTTTTTGGGGGGGGGCAGTTTTTTAATAATATTTTTATTTTAGTTATTTATTTGAGAGAGAGAATATGGGTGTGCTAGGGCATCCAGCTGCTGCAAATGAACTCCAAGCGCCACCTTGTGCATCTGGCTTATGTGGGTCCTGGGAAATCGAGCCTGAGTCCTTTGGCTTTGCAGGCAGGCGCCTTAACTGATAAGCCATCTCGCTAGCCTTCTTTTTTTTTTTTTTCCTGCGGTAGGGTCTCACTCTGTCCCAGACTGACCTGGAATTCACTGTGTAGTCTCAGGGTGGCCTCGAACTCACAGCAGTCCTCCTACTTCTGCCTCCTGAGTGCTGGGATTAAAGTTGTGCATCACCACGCCCACTTTTGCTGTTGTTGTTTTTGTTTTGTTTTGTTTTTTCAAGGTAGGGTCTTGCTGTAGCTCAGGCTGACTTGGAATTCACTATGTAGTCTCAGGGTTGCCTCGAACTCAGGACAATCCTCCTACCTCTGCCTCCCAAGTGCTGGGATTAAAAACGTGCACTACCATGCCCTGCTCTGGTTTTGTTTTGTTTTGTTTTTGTTTTTTGAGATAGGGTCTCACTCTGGTCCAGGCTGACCTGGAATTAACTATGTAGTCTCAGGGTGGTCTCGAACTCACGGCAATCCTCCTACCTCTGCCTACCGAGTGCTGGGTGTGCGCCACCACACCCAGTTTTGGTTTTGTTTTTTAATTTGATTTATTTATTATCATGTGTGGAGGGGGGGGTGCATCAATGTCTCTTGCTGCTGCAAATGAACTCCGGACACATGCACCCATTTGTGTCCAGATTTACATAGGTGCTAGGGAATTGAACCTAGCTGGAAGGCTTTGCAAGCAAGTGCCTTTAATAGCTGAGCCATCTCCCCAGCCTCCCTTACCACCAACCTGGTTATTGAGAAGAGACCTGTATAAAAGCTGGGGTCACCTTAGGGGTACTAATTACTCCTTCAGCACCCTACTGGACACATCCCCAGCGCATGGAGAAAAAGCTGCATGCGGTGCCTGCTGGGAACACTGTCAAGTTCCGCTGCCCAGCTGCAGGCAACCCTATGCCCACCATCCAATGGCTCAAGGATGGACAGACCTTCCATGGGGAGAATCGCATTGGAGGTATTCGGGTGAGTCTTGGTTTCCAAAACCACCTTCCCCCCATTTTTATTTTCCCATACATCTCCTCACATATAGATAAATATATGATGAAGGTAATTATAGGGGTCCTAGACTGTGGGCTTGGGCAGCTCTGGTTTAAGTTCCCAATCTACCACTCTCAGGCAAGTGATTTAACCTCTCACAGCCTTAGCAACTTCTTTGTGTTCTGCTGTTTTTTTTTTTTTTTTTTTTTTGGCTTTTCGAGGTAGGGTCTCACTCTAGCCCAGGCTGACCTGGAATTCACTATGGAGTCTCAGGGTGGCCTCAAACTCATGGCGATCCTCCTATCTCTGCCTCCCAAGTGCTGGGATTAAAGGCATGCGCCACCACACCTGGCTTGGGATTTTGTTTTTGATGATGATAATTTTGTATGTGTGTGGGGTTTTTTTAATATTTTATTTGTATTTACTTATTTGACAGAGAAAGAGAGAGAGAGCTTGTATATCTCAACATGCAGGCCAATTTTTCACTCTCCAGCCCCTTAAATATAAATTTTATTTTTATTTTTTTAATTAATCTATTTATTTGAGAGAGAGAGAGAGAGAATGGGTGCAGCAGGGCCTCCAGCCACTGCAAACAAACTCCAGATGCGTGCGGCCCCTTGTGCATCTGGCTAACATGGGTCCTGGGGAATTGAACCTGGGTCCTTCAGCTTTGCAGGCAAACAACCGCTAAGCCACCCCTCCAGCCCTGTGTGGGGTTTTTTGAGGTAGGGTTTCACTCTAGCCCAGGCTGACCTGCTTGTAGTCTCAGGGTGGCCTTGAACTCATGAGGATCCTCCTACCTCTCTGCCTTCTGAGTGCTGAGATTAAAGGCATGCAGTACCACTCCTGGATTTTTTTTTTTCAAGGTAGGGTCTCATTCCAGCCCAGGCTGACCTGGAATTCACTCTGTAGTCTCAGGGTGGCCTCGAACTCACGGCGATCATCCTACCTCTGCCTCCCAAGTGCTGGGACTAAAGGCGTGCGCCACCATGTCCGGTTCCTGATGATGTTATTGAGACAAGGTCTTGCTGTATGTCTGTATATGTATAGCTCAGGATGGTCTTAAACTCCTGCCTCCTGGGAAGAGTCATTGAACAATAGATATCATCAGGCTTCAGCATCTCACTGTGAGGACGAGACCTACAGTCTCAGACCCATGATGTAAAGAGGAAGCTAAAACTCAGAGCGGGCGAAGATTGGCACAAGGTGGCACAGCTAGGCAGAGGTAGAGCTACAACCCAAAAGACTCAAAGTCCTGTGTGGTGACACATGCCTTTAATCCCAGCCCTTGGGAGGCAGAGGTAGGAGAATTGCCATGAGTTCAAGGCCACCCTGAGACTACATAGTGAATTCCAGGTCATCCTGGGCTAGAGTCAGACCCTACCTTGAAAAAAAGAAAAAGAGAAAAAAAAAGCCAGGCATGGTGGCACACGCCTTTAATCCCACAACTCCCACTTGGGAGGCAAAGGTAGGAAGATCACCATGAGTTCAAGGCCATCCTGAGATTACATAGTGAATTCCAGGTCAGCCAGGGCTAGAGCAAGACCCTACCTCGGAAAAAAAAAAAATGACTCAAACTAGAGCTAGGGGGCTGGTTCAGCAGTTAAAGGCACTTTCTTACAAAGCCTACTATAGGTCTAGGTTCAATTCCCCAGTACCCATGTAAAGCCAGATGCATCTGGAGTTCATTTGTAACAGCAAGAGGCCCTTGCATACCCATATTCTCTCTAACTTTCTGTTCTTCTCTCACACTTTCTCTCCTCATCTGCTCACAAATAAATAAATAGAAAATGTTTTTATAAAAACACCCAGACTGGGCTGGAGAGATGTCTTAGTGATTAAGGTGCTTGCCTGGAAAGCCAAAGGACCCAGGTTCAATTCCCCAGGACCCACGTTAGCCAAATGCACAAGGAGGTGCACGCATCTGGAGTTCATTTGCAGTGGCTGGAGGCCCTGGCACGCCCATTCTCTCTCTCTTTCTCTCTTTCCCTCTGTCAAATAAATAAAAATAAAATATTTTTTTTAAAAAAACCACCCAAACCCAAGCTCAGACACTTCTTGGAGCCGTTTTCTTTGTCCCAAGGTCCCTGGCCTTGACCTGACCCCCTTGGGGCCTAGGGAGTTTGAAAGGAACCCTGCAGGTAGGATCTGGGCTCCTCATAAGAGATACTTCCTCTGCCCCCAGCTGCGCCACCAGCACTGGAGCCTGGTGATGGAGAGTGTGGTGCCCTCGGACCGTGGCACGTACACATGCCTTGTGGAAAACTCCCTGGGCAGCATCCGCTACAGCTATCTGCTGGATGTGCTGGGTGAGTGCATGGGCAGGGGAGGCAGGATGCGGGAGCTGGCTTGTGGTGGGCATAGTCCTGCCCTTGGGAGAAGACCCAGTGTTGCAGGCAAGAGGAATTCAGTGTCAGATGAGTCACACAAGTCTAAGCAACCAGGTGGGTCCGAAGGAAGCACTGGGGTTATGTAGCCTGGAGGAGCAGGGATGCCTAGTGGAAAAGTGAGAAGGGCTACCAGGTTGAGTTAAGGTCCTAACTATGAAGAATGTAGTACATGTGTAGGTAGGTATATGCCTGGGGCGCAGCATTTATGTGGGGAGTCAGGCTGCAGAATGTTGGTCTGAGAAGCTGTCCTGTGCTCAAAGGCAATGAAATGAGCCACAGAAAGTTTAAGCGGTTTAAGTAAGAAATGGATAGGGTCAAAGGTACATGACAAGAAGGTCCCTCCCTTGAACTGTGGGATAGCTAGGGACAGATAAACTGGGTGATTTTATGGGTACCACTGGTCAGGGTTGACGGCTTGGCCTGGCCCCCAGAGCGGTCCCCGCACCGGCCCATCCTGCAGGCGGGGCTCCCAGCCAACACTACAGCTGTGGTGGGCAGCGATGTGGAGTTGCTATGCAAGGTGTACAGCGATGCCCAGCCCCACATCCAATGGCTGAAGCACATCGTCATCAATGGCAGCAGCTTCGGTGCTGACGGCTTCCCCTACGTCCAAGTCCTGAAGGTGCATTTCCTGCTGGTAGTGCCTGATCCCTGCCCTTCTCCCACTGGGGTGAGGAGGTCCCCAGCCAGCCGCCCTCCTAAGTACACTATGGCCCCAGATCCTGCAGTCACCCCAATGTGTTCCCTGCCTCAGACAGCGGACATCAATAGCTCAGAAGTGGAGGTCTTGTACCTGCGGAATGTGTCGGCAGAGGATGCGGGCGAGTATACTTGCCTGGCAGGCAACTCCATTGGCCTCTCCTATCAGTCGGCCTGGCTCACAGTACTGCCAGGTGAGCCCCAAAGATGCCTGGGACTTACCTGTGACCCAACATGGGCTAAGGCCTGTGGGTCAGGCAGTCTCCTTGGCCTGTGAGATCTGACCATGGGGTAGAGGGTTTGTTCGCTTGTGATGCTGGGGCCTCATGAGTGCTAGATAAATGCAACGCCACTGAGTCCAGCAGGGACATGTTTGGTTTTGTCTGTGACTGTCCCTGTGACCCTTGGGGATATGGTACTATGTATAACTGCAGCTTTTTCAGTTTGTGTGCCAGAACATAATTGCAGCTATGAGGCTCTAAGGTGGGGCGGGAAGGGAATGGCCAGTCTGACCACTGACTGGCCCGTTTCTCTGTCTGTGTGTGCCTCTGCGCGAGGGCAGAGGAAGACCTTATATGGACGGCAGCATCGGAAGCCAGATACACGGACATCATTCTGTATGTGTCCGGCTCGCTGGCTTTGGCCGTGCTCCTGCTGCTGGCTGGGCTGTATCACCGGCAAGCCATCCATGGCCGCCACCCCCGCCAGCCCGTCACTGTGCAAAAGTTGTCCCGTTTCCCTTTGGCCCGACAGGTAGGTACAGTGCCTATTCCCCAACTCTGTCCCCATAAGGTTCCCCTGTCCCAGCAGGCAGGGTCAAGCCTCCTGTCTGTCACTTTGCAGTTCTCTCTGGAGTCGGGCTCTTCTGGCAAGTCTAGCTCCTCCCTGGTACGAGGTGTCCGGCTGTCCTCCAGTGGCCCCCCACTGCTCGCTGGCCTCGTGAATCTAGATCTACCGCTTGACCCGCTGTGGGAGTTCCCCCGAGACAGGTACACCAAGCAGAGTGAGGTGGGGATACAAGCGTGGGAGTGGTGCCCACATACCTGAGGCACGGGCTTTCTTGGTCTGCAGGTTGGTGCTCGGGAAGCCCCTGGGTGAGGGATGCTTTGGGCAGGTGGTTCGAGCAGAAGCCTTCGGCATGGACCCCTCCCAGCCTGACCAAACTAGCACGGTGGCTGTGAAAATGTTGAAAGGTAAGTGTGGCAACCGAGGCAGTGGGTACTGGGGCCAACAAAAGGGGCACATAGTGTTGCAGGGTTCTGCTTTTGGGCCTGAGCTTCAAATCTGCTGCTGGCCTTGGCAAGTGACTTTTGACCCTTTACATGAGGTGAAAAATAATGATCCAGGGGACTACAGAGTAAATTCCAGGTCAGCCTGGTTTAGAGCGAGACCCTACCTTGAAAAGAGAAAATTATATAAAAAAAATAAAAATAGCCGGGCATGGTGGCACACACTTTTAATCCCAGCACTCAGGAGGCAGAGGTAGGAGGATCACTATGAGTTCAAGGCCACCCTGAGACTACATAGTGAATTACAGGTCAGTCTGGGCTACTGTGAAACCCTACCTTGAAAAACAAAACTAAATAAATAATAAAAATAAATAAAAAATTAGAGCTGGGCGTGGTGGCACATGCCTTTAATCCCAGCACTCGGGGGGCAGAGGTAGGAGGATCACTATGAGTTCGAGGCCACTCTGAGACTACATAGTGAATTCCAAGTCAGGCTGGGTTAGAGTGAGATCCTACCTTGAAAAATCAAAAAAATAAAAATAAAAATAATGATCCAAACTGGGCATGGTGACACGCACCTTTAATCCCAGCACTCGGGGGCAGAGGTAGGAGGATCACCATGAGTTCGAGGCCACTCTGAGACTACATAGTGAATTCCAAGTCAGCCTGGACTAGAGTGAAATCCTACCTCAAAAAAACAAAAAAAAATTAATAATAATAATAATGATCCAGCTGGGTGTGGTGGCACACGCCTATAATCCCAGCACTTGGGAGGCAGAGGTAGGAGAATTGCAGTGGGTTTGAGGCCAACCTTAGACTACATAGTAAATTCCAAGTTAGCCTGAGCTAGAGTGACACCCTACCTCCAAAAACCAAAATAATAATAATAATCCATAGGCTGAGGTTTGTAGGACATGTCCTGTGCATAGGGCTCAATAAATCTTTTTATCTATCTATCTATCTATCTATCTATCTATCTATCTATCTATGAGAGAGAATGGATGTACCAGGGCCTCTTGCTGCTGCAAATGAACTCCAGATGCATGCATCACACATGTGCATATGGCTTTTACCTGGGTGCTGAGGAATCCAACCCAGGCTGTCAGGCTGTGCAATCAAACACCTTTAATGACTGAGCTATAACCCCAGCCCTCAACAAAACTTAATCACTGGGTGATGATGTCTAGGAGGATTTGGGGTGACTGGTGCTTGATATCCCCCTTTTAGTTCTAGCCACACATCTCCTTTCCATCGTCACAGGTCTTCTGCTTCATCCCCACAGTTCACAATAAGTTACATACTCTTAGCACATTCCCTCCCCCACCATTCTTAGGTCTGTCCCCCTAGCCATAGAGCCGTTCTCTGCTGAGAAGTCCCAGACTCAAGCTAGGCTTAGTGGCACAAGCCTATAATCTCAGATACCTGGAATGCTGAGGAAAGATCACAAGTTCAGGGCCGCCCAGGCAACAGAATGAATTCTAGGCCATCATGAGCAACTGAGTGAGACCCTGTCAAAATTTAAAAAGAGCCGGGCATGGTGGTGCACACCTTTAATCCCAGCAATGGGGAGGCAAAGGTAGGAGGATTGCTGTGAGTTTGAGGCCATCCTAAAGCTACATAGTGAATTCCAGGTCAGCCTGGGCTAGAGTGAGACCCTACCTTGAAAAACCAAAAAATACAAAAATAAAAAATAAAAAAGAGCCAGGCGTGGTTGTGCACACCTTCATTCCCAGCACTCAGGAGACAGAGGTAGGAAGATAGCTGTGAGTTCGAAGTCACCCTGAGACTTCATAGTGAATTCCAGGTCAGGCTGGGCTAGTGTTAGAGTATTTCCATAGCAGGCCTACGGCCCCAGGTATACTCCTCAGTACCAAGACAAAAACTAAAGTTCTAGACCTCCAGCAGCCATCCCAAGGTGTTCTGCAAGTTATACTTGGCCCTGCCCATTGGGACGCCCTTACCACTTCCTGCTGTCCCCTGTCCCCTCTGCAAGAATGGCTCCATCCACTGCTGCTGCTCTGCTCTCTTCCTCCTTCCCTCTGCTTTGCACAGCTGGGGCCATCTGACACTTTCTGGAAGGCAGAGATTGAGAAATATGTTTTAGGATATGGTGTGTGGCTGAGTCATGGCATTGTCCCGAGGCTGCAGATCAGCCCTGGGAACCCAGCTCCAGGGCTTCTCACGAGAAGCCAAAATAACCTCCTGCCCACATTCTCCTGTTCACCCTGACAGTAGCTCCCTGAATTCCCAGGCCAGGTTGGTAGCAGGGCCTGATCAGACTGACCTCAGGCACGGCACCAATCTGTTTCCTGCCCATAAGAGCTATTACACTTCGCTGCACACACTCCAGGAACTAGTGCCAACCCCTCCAGAGACAGTCCTTCCTTCCTGTTTGGAGCTCTTGCCCCTCTTCCGTTTCCTGAACTTGCTCATAGGAAGGCCTACCTCTTTGAAATCCTTAATGCTATATCTTTGCTAACTTTTGGGGGGAAAAGGGTGTGATCCACCTTTATACAAGACAAGCCTGAGGTTTAAAAAATTAAGGGGATGAGGCTGGAAAGATGACTTAGTGGTTAAGGCATTTGCCTGCAAAGTCAAAGGACCTAGGTTCAATTCCCTAGGACCCACGTAAGCCAGATGCACCAGGGGCACATGCATCTGGAGTTCATTTGCAGTGGCTAGAGACACTGGCGTGCCCATTCTCTGTCTGTCTGTCTCTCTCTCTCTCTCTCTCTCTCTCTCCTTGCAAAAAAAAAAAAAAAAGTTAAGGGAGTTGGGCATGGTGGCACACGCCATTAATCCCAACACTTGAGAGGCAGAGGTAGGAGGAGGGCCATGAGCTCAAGGCCACCCTGAGACTACCGAGTGAATTCCAGATCAGCCTGGGCTACAGCAAGATCCTACCTCAACAAAAAAAAAAAAAAAAGTTAAGAGGGTGCTAGAGAGATTACTAAGTGGCTAAGGCACTTGCCTGTAAAGCCTACCAACCAGGGTTCGATTCCCCAGTACCCACATAAAGCCAAATGCATCTGGTACACGCATCTGAAGTGCACTTGCAGCAGCTGGAGGCCCTGGGGTGCCCATACTTTCTATCTGCCTCTCTTCTATCTCTCTGCTTGTAAATAAATCAATAAATAACTATTTAAAAAAAAAAAAAAAGGTTGCCACACTACCTATACAAGACCATCATAAGAGGAGGAAAAGATCATGACATCAAAATTAAAAGAGAGACTGATTGAGATGGGGAGGGGATATGATGGAGAATGGAGTTTCAAAGGAGAAAGTGGGGGGAGGGAGGGTATTACCATGGGATATTTTTTATAATCATGGAAGTTGTTAATAAAAATTTAAAAAATAAAAAATAAATAATTTTTTTTAAAAAAAGGTTGAAAAAAAAAAAGCTTGCTGGGAGCTGGAGAGGTGGCTTAGCAGTTAAGGCACTTGCCTGCAAAGCCAAGGGACCCAAGTTCAATTCCCCCAATACCCATGTAAGCCAGATACACAGGTGGTACATGTATCTGGAGTTCGTTTGCAGTGGCTAGAGGCCCTGGCATGCACAGCATGCCCATCCTCCCTCTTTCTCTCTCTCTTTCTCTCTCTCTCTCTCTCTCTCTCTCTCTCTCTGTCTCAAGTAAATAAATAAAAGTAAAAACTATTTTTAAAGTCTGGGCATGGTGGCGCACACCTTTAATCCCAGCACTTGGGAGGCAGAGGTAGGAGGATCGCCAAGAATTCGAGGCCACCCTGACACTACATAGTGAATTCCAGGTCAACCTGAGCTAGAGCTAGAGTCAAACCCTACATTGAAAACAAACAAACAAACAACAACAACAACAAAAAGTTGCTGAGCATGGTGGCACACACCTTTAATCCTAGCACTTGGGAGGCAGAAGTAGGAGGATCACTATGAGCTCAAGGCCACCCTGAGATTACGTAGTGAATTCCAGGTCAGCCTAAATTAGAGTGAGACCCTACCTCAGAAAAAAAAAAAAAAAAAAAGTTAAGGGGCCTGGGGTGATGGGTCAATAGATAAAGGTGCTTCCTTGCAATGCTGTCGACCCAGGTTCAATTCCCCAGTACCCATGTAAAATCCAGATGCACAATGTGGCATATGTATCTGAAGTGTGTTTATAGTGGCAAGAGGCCCTGGCACACCCATACTCTGTCAAATGAACAAAATATAAATATATGTATGTATGTATGTATAAATATGTGTATCCAGCTAGAGTGAGACACTACCTCAAAAAACAAAAATAAATAAATAAAAGAAGGAAGAAAGGAAGGAAGGAAGAAACAAAGAAAATGAGTAGCTGGTCATGGTGGTGCACGCCTTTAATCCCAGCACTTGGGAGGCAGAGGTAGGAGGGTCATTGTGAGTTCGAGGCCACCCTGAGTCTACATAGTGAATTCCAGGTCAGCCTGGGCTAGAGTGAAATCCTACCTCAAAAAAACACCCCAAGGGCTGGAGAGATGGCTTAGCGGTTAAGTGCTTGCCTGTGAAGCCTAAGGACCCCGGTTCGAGGCTCGATTTCCCCAGGACCCACGTTAGCCAGATGCATGAGGGGGCACACGCATCTGGAGTTCATTTGCAGTGGCTGGAGACCCTAGCATGCCCATTGTATCTCTGTCTTTCTCTGTCTCCCTCCTTCTCTCTCTCTCTGTCACTCTCAAATAAATAAATAAAAATAAACAAAAAATTTAAAAAAATATATTAAAAAAACACCCCCCCAAAAAAAATTAAAATTAGAGTTGGGTATGGTAGCACACACCTTTAATCCCAGCATTTGAGGCCACCCTGAAACTACATAGTGAATTCCAGGTCAGCCTGGGCTAGAGGGAGACCCTGCGTCAAAAACCAAATAAATAAGTAAAATTTCAAAAATGTCAAGAGATTTTTTTTAGGCCACATAGCCTCCGAGTCTTGGCCTTGTTCTTGACCTGGCCCCAGCCTCACGACCACTCTTGTGGAGTTGGAGGCCGGCTTCCTCACTCCAGCTGTTGTCCTTATAGATAATGCCTCTGACAAGGATTTGGCAGACCTGGTCTCTGAGATGGAGGTGATGAAGTTGATCGGGCGACACAAGAACATCATCAACCTGCTGGGTGTCTGCACTCAGGAAGGTGGGGCAGGAGCCCGGGCAGGGGCTGATAGTTGGGGTGCAGAGGCATAGCCTCAGCAACTTCCCATCTCTCGGCCCCTGCCTCCCCCTCTGTAGGGCCCCTGTATGTGATTGTGGAGTGCGCTGCCAAGGGAAACCTGCGAGAGTTCCTCCGTGCCCGGCGTCCCCCAGGCCCTGACCTCAGCCCTGACGGGCCACGGAGCAGTGACGGGCCACTGTCCTTCCCAGCCCTGGTCTCCTGTGCCTACCAGGTGGCCCGAGGCATGCAATATCTGGAGTCTCGGAAGGTGTGGGCAACAGTGCTCTTAACTCCTCCATCTCATGCTGGGGGCATTAATGCCCTCAACTTCTCCCTCTCTGCCTTTTTCATTGCTCTGTGTGAATGTGCCTGTCTTACATATAAAGCCTTGTTTCCATCAATGTGCGGCTCACACAATATGCGGTTCCCATCGGAACGTTATCTACTTACTCTTTAACCCATAGGCAAGGGGAGGCAAAGGAAGCTACCGTTTCCTTTTTCTGGTGGAAGGGATTCAAAGTGGAAGCTTTGGCCTTCCCTTACATTCCTTACTTGTTAAATGAGTGAATGAGCCCAGCCCTCAGCTTACTGTGAGCTGGTGTGCTAAGCTCCCAGCCCTGCGTCCTAATGCACCTCACTTCCCTTTCCGTCCCCCGCCCCGTCCTCAGTGCATCCACCGGGACCTGGCTGCTCGAAACGTGCTGGTGACTGAGGATGATGTGATGAAGATCGCCGACTTCGGGCTGGCCCGCGGTGTCCACCACATTGACTACTACAAGAAAACCAGCAATGTGAGGGAGAGGGCGGGCAGAAGCCGGATGGCGGTTGGGAAGGGCTGGGCCGGTGCGGCAGACCCCGGGGCCTGTGGGGCTTAATACCGCTACCCCCCCCATCGTCCTCCTCCAGGGCCGCTTGCCAGTCAAGTGGATGGCGCCTGAAGCCTTGTTTGACCGTGTGTACACACACCAGAGTGATGTGTGAGTCCTGGAAGCTGGGGTCTGGGATATCTGCCAGAGTCACAAGGTTCTAGGAGTTCTGTAATCAAGCGAGCCCTCTGATTAGGCCTGGGACCTATGTGGAACTCAATTTCAAAAAAAAAAAAAAAAAAAAAAAAAAACCCAGTCTCTACCCCCAGGGGTGGTTCATGACTGTGGTAGCCTCATCATAGTGCCCAGGCAGGAGTAAAGACGGAACCTGGCCCATACTGAGTCCCAGTTCTGCCTCCAGATGGTCATTTGGGATCCTGCTCTGGGAGATCTTCACGCTCGGGGGCTCCCCATATCCCGGCATCCCCGTGGAAGAACTATTCTCACTGCTGCGGGAGGGGCACCGGATGGACCGACCCCCAAACTGCCCCCCAGAGCTGTAAGGCTGCCCTGTCTTCTAGTCCTCATCCTCTGCCCCGACCTTGACCCTAAGGTGTAACCCTGGCCATGAGGGGAGGACTAACTCACCGCCACTCCTTCTTCTTCCTATTGCCCTGCTAAGGAGCTACTTCTGTGCTCTTCCACTGAATGGCCCCACCGAACCCTCCTCCAACCCCTCCCAGGCTCCTGAGGTCTACCCCTGGGAACCCACAGTCCTCCCCTAGCCCCAGGCCTGAGGCTATACTCTGACCCTCTCCCAGGTACGGGCTGATGCGGGAGTGTTGGCACGCAGCGCCCTCTCAGAGGCCAACTTTCAAGCAGCTGGTGGAGGCACTTGACAAGGTCCTCCTGGCTGTCTCTGAAGAGGTAACGCCTCTCCCTGTCCCACAATCTCTCTGCCTGTGTCCCAGCTGCTGGGAGCTGACCAGCTCTGTTCTTTACAGTACCTTGACCTTCGCCTGACCTTTGGACCCTACTCACCGTCCAGTGGGGACACCAGCAGCACCTGCTCCTCCAGCGACTCTGTTTTCAGCCATGACCCTCTCCCACTGGAGACGAACACCTTCCCCTTCCCTGGCGTGCAGACATGAGCCAGGGTAGGCAGGTAGGCCGGTGGCCCTGGGTTTCCTGGCTCAGCTGCAACCTGACACAGCAATTGATTTCGGCAGCTTCAGGCCCCTGACCTGAGTGTACTGTCCCAGATCCCTCGTCCTGCTATGCAGAGGCCCATTGTTTGGTCCTGATGCTTAGATTTAAGACCTTAATGCTCCGGCCTAAATTCCCAATGCAGAGTTCAACCCTAGTCTCGAGCCCCGCCCTTGCCCATGGACTTACTTCAACGGGGCCAAGTATTAAGGGTCCACCTCCATGGCCTTGGCATTCAGTCATTATCTTAGGGGGTGCAGAGCTGCTGTCCTAAACCCCCCCCCTCCTTCCGCAAAAGAACTGAAGTTAGAGGCCTCTGAACCACAGGACCCCATGCTCTTAAACCTTACCTTCCCCAGCAGCCCCCCCCACGCCCCCTATATTCACACTGCCCCCTCTCTCACCATCATGGAGGAAGGAGTAATGGATCTGGCGTGCCTGTGAAAGACTCAAAGCTTACTGAAAACAAAGGATTAAATTGCTTTTATAAATTATTTTTTTTAAATAAACCTCTGTGTGCGCTTGCTGTCTTCCCTGAAGGGCAGAGAGGAGGATGGGTGGGTCTCCCAAAACTGGGAGTTCTGCCTGGGCTCTGGGCCAAGCCTTGGGTTAACATCTACCTCTGGCTGCACCAGGCAGACCCACGAGCTCTCGAGCAGCCTCGCGTTTGTCCATCCTTCCTGCCCGCGCCATCTCGTGTAGGCAGGCCATCGTGTGAACCAATGTTCACGGGCGGAGGAACCCACAGTGCACCATCTATAGGGTGGGCCTCCTGGTAGCCTTTGCACATGCGCACGTGTGCGTGCTTGCTCCACAGCTGTCCGTCCCCAAGGGACCTGGCTCTTCCCCTCCCCCATCTGTTCAGCATTAACCAAGCTGACCGTTAACATAGCATGAAAACCTGAAACCCAGCCTCCAGTCACTGCCTACTCCCACGATCTGCTGGCTCGGGCTCAGGACTTGTGGGGGCTGAGCCTGCCCCACCTTGCCCTGGCCAATCTCCCGGGCAGCAGCTGGTTGCCGCCTGGCTGAGCTGCAGCTGTCCCTGCCTGCGTGGTCCTCCGCTGGGAGGCTGTCGCAACCCTGTTCCCAGACTCCTTCTCAGAGAGATCAGCTTCCCAAAGTGCTGAGCCTGGAACCCTACTGGACCCACTGGTGGCCGTTACTGCTGTTTCTCACCCCTCCTGAATGTCAGAGTGGGCCGCAGGGAGGCCAAAGGTGATGCCCTAGGTCTGGATAGGACTGCTCATCCAGAACACCGTTTATAAGACTCTGCCTGGAACGTCTCTATCCATGGGTTCCCAGACAGTGGTGGCTGAAAATACATTTAGGATCTGAGGGACTTGATAGAAGAATTTTTGTTTTTGTTTTTCGAGGTAAGGTCTCACTCTAGCCCAGGCTGACCTGGAATTCACTGTGCCCAGCTACTGTGCCCTGCTTTGATACAAGAATTTAAGAATAGAAAGCTGACTGTGGTGGTATACGCCTTTAATCCCAGCACTCAGAAGGCAGAGATAGGTGAGTTCAAGGCCACCCTAAGACTACATAGTGAGTTCCAGGTCAGCCTGGGCTAGAGTGAGACCCTACCGCAAAAAAAAAAAAAAAAAAAAAAAAAAAAAAAAAAAAAAGAATTTAAGACTGGGGCCAGTGTGGTGCATACACCTTAATTCCCAGCACTCAGCAGGTAGAGGCAGGAGGATTACCATGAGTTCAAGGCCAGCCTGGTACTACAGAGTGAATTCCAGGCCAGCCTGGGCTAGAGTGAAACCTTACCTTGAATAACCAAAAAAAAAAAAAAAAAAAAAAGAAAAAAAAAAGAAAAGGAAGAAAGAAAAAGAAAAAGTACAAACAGCAAAAATGCCTTATTATTCATTGTTCTATCCTCAGCCCCTTGTCAGGCCCAGCCACCCACTGCTTTCTCCCACTACAGCCTCACCAGCTAGAGACTACACTTTCCCTTTAATGATGGTAAAACTGGGGCTGGAGAGATGGCTTAGCGGTTAAGCACTTGCCTGTGAAGCCTAAGGACCCCAGTTTGAGGCTCCATTCCCCAGGACCCATATAAGGCAGATGCACACTGTGGCACATGCATCTGGAGTTCGTTTGCAGTGGCTGGAGGCCCTGGCACGCCCATTCTCTCTCTCTCTCTCTCTCTCTCTCTCTCTCTCTCTGCCTCTTTTCTCTCTTTGTCTGTCTGTCCTTCTCAAATAAATAAAAATAAACAAAAAAAATTTTTTAATGATGGTGAAACAAGGGGTGTGCCTGGTGTAGTCTTGCACACTTCTAGTCTCAGTTACTCTGGAAGCTGAAGCAGAGGAGCCCTTAAGCTCAGGAGTTTAAGACCAGCCTGGGCCATATAGCAAGACTCTAAGGGGTGAAAAAAAAAAAAAAAGCTAGGGAGGTGGCTCAGTGGTTAAAGGCACTTGCTTGCAAATTCTGATAGCCTGGGTTCAATTCCCCAGTACCCATGTAAAGCCAGATAGATACACAAAGTGGTATAGCCATCTGGAGTTCGATTGCAATGGCAAATGGTGTGTGTGGAGGCCCATTCTCTCTCTGTGTCTCTCTTCTCACAAATATATCAAAATATTTTTTTAAAAAGCTAGGAGTGGCCAGGTGTGGTGGCATATGCCTTTAATCCCAGTACTCAGAAGGCAGAGGTAGGAGGATTGCTATGAGTTCAAACCACCCTGAGAACACAGAGTGAATTCTAGGTCAGCCTGGGCTAGAGTGAGACCCTACCTCCAAAAACAAAACAAACAAACAAAAAGCTAGGAGTGGGGCTGGAGAGATAATTTAGCAGTTAAGGCACTTGCCTGTGAAGCCTAAGGACCCAGGTTTGATTCCCCAGAACCCATATAAGCCAGATGCACAAGGTGGCGCATGCTTCTTGAGTTTGTTTGCAGTGGCTAGTGGCCCTAGCATGCCCATTCTCTCTCTCTCTCTCTCAAATAAATAAACTAAACTAAACTAAAATAAAATAAAATAAAATAAAATAAAAAGTGTTCTGGTAAAAGAGCTGAGCTACGCCTTTGGTTTCCAGTCGGCCCAGTGCATATTGGCGACCAGAACCAGGTTGCTCAGAGTGACAGGGACATCTGCTGCCTGGTAATTTCTGGGAGGCCAAGAGGGATGAAGTTGCCCACCCTGTGCCCCTTCCCTGCCAGTGTCCCTGGCAGGCACAGTTGCTGGGGCTGTTCCACATTCCTGACGTCCCATGGCAGGAGACAGATGCTGCTAATTCCTCTGTGTTGCTCCATCTCTCCTGCCACCCCAGCCTGCCTTAGGCAGCATGGCAGCAGCTGGGGCCTGGTCCCCTCCTTCTGCCTATGGTCTGAACAGCTTCCAAGCCAGTGACAAGCCCCAGGCCTGTATCCAGATGGCCACTTAAGAGGCTGCTGCTATCAGTCAAGGCTCTGCTAGAATAGATAGAAACTACACTGATTAAGCAAGAGCCGGCCAGGGAACAGGAGGCCAGTGAGTAGCTGGGAAGAAGGGTCAGTTTGCGCATAGGGTGGGAGGGTTAATACCATGAGCGGCCTCTGTTTCCCTGCCAGTAATGCAGGAATGAATGATGACACAGTCCCTGAGTGCTGAGGAAACAAGAGCTGTTACTGCACGGAGATTAGGAGGGAAAGGCTCCAGGGCAGGGCGCCGAGCAGCCGTGATCTCACTCCCCGCGCGGGGCAGCCCTTCCAAGAGGCATTCTGCTCAGCATTTCCCAGAGAAAAACACTGAGGCTAGAAGAACTGGCCCAGGACACATGGGGGGATAAAAAAAGAAGAAAAAGAAGAGGTGGAGAAGGAACAAGAAGGAAGAGATGAGGAGGAGGAGGAGGAGCTGGGTGCTTGGGCCTAGCGCTCCATCTCCCTGAGAGAAGCTCATTACTATACCCCATGTGGCCCAGCATTTCCTGGGACCCTGAGGCTCTGGGAAGGCACAAAGCAGGGAGGCCTGTTAGCCAGATGTGGGTGGACAGTCACAATGCTGAAACCCATCCAAGCCTCTACTTAGTGCTTTGGCTCCAACCCTCTGACCCCAGTCCCCGCCACATCCTTCCCACAAGCTTTTCCTTGCAGGGGGACACTTTTTCTCCACTTCTCACCTGGCCAAACCCTAGTTACCCTTAAGAGCTTACACAGAAAAAAATTTTATTTAATTTAAAAACATGGGCTGGAGAGATGGCTTAGAAGTGAAAGAGCTTGCCAGCAAAGCCAAAGGACCCAGGTTGATTCCCCAGTACCCACGTAAAGCCAGATGTACTAGGTGGCACATGTATCTGGAGCTTGTTTGCAGTGGCTACAGGCCCTAGCACACCCATTCTCTCTCTATTTTTTTTTAATTTATTTGAGAGCGACAGACAGAGAGAAAGAGGCAGAGAAAGAGAATGGGCACGCCAGGGCTTCCAGCCACTGCAAACGAACTCCAGATGCGTGAGCCCCCCGGTGCATCTGGCTAACGTGGGTCCTGGGGAATCCAGCCTCGAACCTGGGTCCTTAGGCTTCACAGGCAAGCGCTTAACCGCTAAGCCATCTCTCCAGCCCTTTTTAACTATTTTTTAAATTTATTTATTTGGCCCATTCTCTCTATATCCACCTCTCTCTCTCTCTCTCTCTCTCTCTCTCTCGCTCTCTCCTTGCAAATAAATAAATAAAAATATTTTTTAAATATTAAAAATACACTTGTAAGCCAGACGTGGTGGCACATGTGTTTAATTCCAGCACTTGGGAGGCAGAGGTAGGAGGATCACCCTAAGTTTGAGGCCATCCTGAGACTAGTGAATTCCAGGTTAGCCTGGGCTAGAGTGAGACCCTACCTCGAAAAAAATTAAATTAAATTAAAATAGGCAGGCATAGTGGTGCCTGCCTTTAATCCTAGCACTCAGGAGACAGAAGTAGTAGGATCACTGTGAGTTCAAGGCCAGCCTGGGACTACAGAGTGAGTTCTGGGTCAGCCTGGGCTAGAGTGAAACCCTACCTCAAAATAGTAATAGTAATAGTAATAGTAATAGTAATAAATAAATGAAAAAAAAAAGAGCCAGGCATGGTGGTGCACACCTTTCATCCCAGCACTTGGGAGGCAAAGGTAGGAGAGTTGCTGAGTTCAAGGCCAGCCTGAGAATACATAGTGAATTCCAGGTCAGCCTGGGTTAGAGTAAAACTCTTCCAGAAAGAAAGAAAGAAAGAAAGAAAGAAAGAAAGAAAGAAAGAAAGAAAGAAAGAAAGAAAGAAAGAAAGAAAGAAAGAGAAAGAAAGAGGAAGGGAGGGAGGGAGGGAGAAAGGAAAGAAGGAAGGAAGAAAGGAAAGAGGGAAGGGAGGAAGGAAGGAAGTTAGTTTGAGGCCAGCCTGGGCTCTAGGCTGACTCAAAAAAAAAAAAAAAGAGCCCGGCGTGGTTGGCGCACGCCTTTAATCCCAGCACTCGGGAGGCAGAGGTAGGAGGATCGCCGTGAGTTCGAGGCCACCTTGAGACTCCATAGTGAATTCTAGGTCAGCCTGGGCCAGAGTGAGACCCTACCTTGAAAAAACAAAAAACAAACAAACAAAAAAAACCCCACACAACTCTAACAACCCAAATTCAATTCCCTAATACCCACATAAAGCCAGATGCACAAAGAGGTACATGCATCTGGAGTTCATTTGCAACCTAGCGTGCCCATTCTCTGTCTTTCTCTCCCTCCCTGCCTCTCTTTTTGAAAATAAATAAATAAAAACATTAAAAAAAAAAAAAAGGTGTAAGCTGGGCATGGTGGCACATGCTTTTAATCCCAGCACTCAGGAGGCAGAAGCAGGAGGATCGCCATGAGTTTGAGGCCACCGTGAGAATACAGAATGAATTCCAGGTCAGTCTATCAGTCTGTGCTAAAGCGAGACCCTGCCTCAAAAAGAAAAAACAAAAAATCAAGGTCGAAGGTGAAGACTGACAACTGAGCATGCCCTTTGACTTCTACTCCTGCAACATGGCACACACACTCCACACCCCCACACACATACATAAGAACTGTCTCAAAAAAAAGGGAAGCTGGGCCTGGAGAGATGGCTTAGTGGTTAAGGCGTATGCCTGCGAAGCCTAAGGACCCAAGTTCAATTCTCCAGGTCCCACGTAAGCCAGATGTACAAGGGGGTGCATGTGTCTGGAGTTCATTTGCAGCAGCTAGAGGCCCTGGAGTGCCCATTCTCTCTTTCTATCTGCCTTTCTCTCTCCCTCTCTCAAATAAATAAAATATATTTTTAGAAAAGGGGGGCTGGAGAGATGGCTTAATGGTTAAGCACTTGCCTGTGAAGCCTAAGGACCCTGGTTCGAGGCTTGATTCCCCAGGACCCACGTTAGCCAGATGCACAAGGGAGCGCACGTGTCTGGAGTTCATTTGCATGGCTAGAAGCCCTGGCGCGCCCATTCTCTCTCTCTCTCTGCCTCTTTCTCTCTCTGTCTGTCACTCTCAAATAACTAAAAATAAAAAATTTTTTTAAAAAGGGAAGCTGCCTGGTGTGGTGGCATTAGGACTTCAATCCCAGCACTTGGGAGGCAGAGGTAGGAGGATCACTGTGAGTTCAAGGCCACCCTGAGACTGCATAATGAATTCCAGGTCATCCTGGGCTACAGTAAGACCGTACCTTGAAAAAACAAACAAACAAACAAAAAAAGTGGTGAGTGATCTAGAGACTCAGTATCTCAGTATCCTCTCGCCTCCACATGTACATACACAAATGTGCATCTACAACTCACACCTGCACACATGTGTGCCCACACACATATATATGAACACGTACGCATGCACACCACACACATAACATGCAACCCCCCCCTCCACATGCACACACAAGGACTGAGGATGCTGTACAGTGGTAGAGTGCCTGTTTTGCTATACAGAGTCCTGGGTCTGATCACTAGCACCCCAAGTTCTCAATGAAAAACAACCTTCCTTCTATTCTCTCCTTCCTCAGAAGACTTTGCCTCCATTTTCTAAGTCTTCCTGTAAACCCTCCTCACATAGCCCTTGATCCTGGTTAGCAATTACCATTCTTTTTTTGTTTGTTTGTTTTGTTTTTCCAGGTAGTGTTGCCCTAGCCCAGGCTGATGTGGAATTCACTATGTAGTCTCAGGGTGGCCTCGAACTCACAGCGATCCTCCTACCTGTGCCCCCAGCGTGCTGGGATTAAAGGCGTGCACCACCACACCCAGTGCAACTACCATTCTTGCTTGCTCCCAAACCCCAACCCAGGGCTGCACATGGCAGAGCGGGCAACCGTGAAGAATTTGTTGAAGGAAGGGAGGACAGAGGAAGAGAAGCATACCCGGATCCAGGTGCAGTCAGGTTTGTTCTGTCAAGCGTTTACACTCTTGCTTCCCCACTGCCCACTTCTTCCCACACTCCTGGGACCCTAACTGGGAGCTCCCTACACCTGCTGTGGATTTGGCCTAATCTGGGGGTATGTGTTCGAAGCAGCTGCACTCTCCCCTCCAGAGGAAATCTACTTTTTATTCTCTTAGTACAGAAATCTGACCTTCCTTGGCACCTGGGCTCCACGGCTGGAGCCTGTCCCCAACAAGTGACTGAGGAAGGGGGCGTGAAATCGCCAACAGCTGAACTCAACCAGCTCTCCCCACATCCTTCCCAGCCCTGTCACCAAGTACATTCCACAGCCAGGGTACACTGTTCTTGGGCTGGTGCCTGGGACCAGCCTGACCTGGCCCTACTGACTTCATTGAAGTCTATGGCTTGCGCTCCTTGTAATTCTGGAACCTCCAGGCCAGCTTGTATATCTCAACATGCAGGTCAGTTTTTCACTCTCCAGCCCCTTAAATATAAACTTTATTTTTATTTTTTTAATTAATTTATTTATTTGAGAGAGGGAGAGAGAGAATGGGTGCACCAGGGCCTCCAGCCACTGCAAATGAACTCCAGACACATGCACCACCTTGTGCATCTGGCTTATGTAGGTTCTGGGGAATCAAACCTTGGTCCTTTGGCTTTGCAGGCAAGTGTCTTAACCGCTAAGCCATCCCTCCAGCCCTAAATATAAATTTTAAAAGCCATGAATTGGACAGTACAGCTCCAGAACCTCCAGAAAAGGGCTGCTCTGGATGCTGTCATCGGGGCAGAGAATGCAGGGTCATGAGGTCTGAGATTACTAGCACCACAAAAAGAGAGAACACAGGGTGGAAGAGATGCAAAGCCTGAAGGCCTGAGTTTGATTTCCCAGTACTCACAGTACTCACATAAAGCCAGATGCACAACGTGGTGCATGTGTCTGGAGTTCCTTTGTAGTAGCAGGAGGCCCTGGCTTGCTTGTTTATTCTCTCGCTCTCACTCTCTATCAAATAATAAATTTTTTTTTTCAAGGTAGGGTCTCACTGTACCTCAGGCTGACCTGGAATTCACTATGTAGTCTCAGGGTAGCCTCAAACTTACAGAAATCCTCCTACCTCTGCTTCCCAAGTGCTAGGATTAAAGTTGTGTGCCAACCACGCCCAGCTAATTTTTTTTTTTTTTAAGGTAGGGTCTCACTCTAGCACAGGCTAGCCTGGAATTCACTATGTAGTCTCAGGGTGGCCTTGAAAAAAAAAATTCTTTTTTTTTTTTTTTTTTTTGGTTTTTCAAGGTAGGGTTTGACTCTAGCCCAAGCGGACCTGGAATTCACTATGTAGTCTCAGTGTGGCCTCGAACTCATGGCAATCCTCCTACCTCTGCCTTCTGAGTGCTGGAACTAAAGTTTTTCCACCACCCGGCAAAAACATTTTTTAAACATTTTTATTTATGTATTTATTAAAGAGAGAAGGTGGGGAGGAGGAAGGGAGAGAATGGGCTCGCCAGGGCCTCCAGCCACTGCAAACAAACTCCAGACGTGTGCACAACCATAAGCATCTGGCTTATGTGGGTTCTGGGGAGTTGAACCTAGGTTCTTAGGTTTCACAGGCAAGCACCTCCACCGCTAGGCAATCTCTCCAGCCCCATTTTTTTTTTAAGTGAGAATACAACTGGAGAGATTGCTTAGTGGTTAAGGAACTTGCCTGCAAAGCCTAAGGACTCATGTTCAACTCTTCAGGTCCCAGGTAAGGCAGATGCACAGTGACGCAAGCATGCAATGTCATACATGCACACACGGGGCACACACACCTGGAGTTAGATTTTAGTGGCTGGAGGCCCTGGCATGCCAATTCTCTCTCTCTCTCTCTCAACCTCTCTCTCTCTCTCTCTCTCTCTCTCACACACACACACACACACACACACAAAAAAAAAAAAAAAAAAAAAAAAAAAAAAAGCTCACATCCCAGCATTCAGGAGGCAGAGATAGGAGGATTGCTGAGAGTTCGAAGCCACCCTAAGACTACATAGTGAATTCCAGATCTGCCTGGGCTAGAGCAAGCCTTGAAAAACAAACAAACAAAAAAGGTCAGTCTTTTGGACTTGCCTCAAGAAAAAAAAAAAGTGATAGGGCTGAAGAGATGGCTTAGCCATTAAGGCATATGCCTGCAAAGCCTAAGGACCCAGGTTCGATTCTCCAGATCCCACATAAGCCAGATGCACAAGGTGGCACATGCGTCTGGAGTTCATTAGCAGTGGCTAGAGGCCTTGGTGTGCCCATTCTCACTCTCTCCTTTTTTTTTTTTTTTTTTCCCAAGGTTGTGTCTCACTCTAGCCCAGGCTGACCTGGAATCACTATGTAGTCTCAAGCTGGCCTCCAACTCATGGCGATCCTCCTACCTCTGCCTCCCAAGTGCTGGGATTAAAGGTGTGCACCACCATGCCCGGCTTCTCTCTCTCTCTCTCTCTCTCTCTCTCTCTCTCTATCTATCTATCTCTATCTCTATCTCTATCTCTCTCCCTCTCTGTGTCTCAAATAAATAAATAAAATAGATAAATAAAATGTTTTTTAAAAAGTGAGAGTACAAAAAGAGAGAGAGAATACAGGGAAGAGAAGATGGAGGAAGAGAAAGAAAAAAGAGGGAAGGAGGCTAGAGAGATGGATTAGTGGTTAAGGCGCTTGCCTGTGAAGCCTAAGGACCCAGTTTCAGTTCCCCAGTACCTACATAAACCAGATGCATGAGGTGGTGCCTGTATCTGGAGTTCATTTGCAGTGGCTAGAGGCCCTGGTGCGCCCATTCTCTCTTTCTCTCTCTCCCTCTTTCTCTAATAAATAAATGTACTTTAAAATTTTTTTTTTTTGGTTTGTTTTGGTTTTGGTTTTTCAAGGTAGGGTCTCACTCTAGCCCAGGCTGACCTGGAATTCACTATGGAGTCTCAGGGTGGCCTTGAACTCACTGCAATCCTCCTACCTCTGCCTCTTTAGTGCTGGCATTAAAGGTGTGCGCCACCATGCCCGGCACAAATGTACTTTTTTAAAAAAAGAGGGAAGGGAAAGGAAGCGAAGGAAAATGACATGAGATAGGAAATTATCTCAGAATTCCACATCAGAGTGGAAAATTCAAGCGGCTAGAGATGTAGCTCAGTTGATAGAGTGCTTGCCTAGAATGCTTCCAGCATAGTGGTGCATAACTGTAACCCCAGCATTTGGTGGGGGTGTACAGGCAGAAGAATCAGGAGGTCGAAGACATTTGCTACATAGTGAAATTAAGGCCACCTTGGGCTACATGAGCTTTTGTCTCAAAAACCACTTGCACGTCTCACTGTGTGTAATGCTGTTCCCCACGTTCGTCTGGTTGGCTCTCAGAACAAAGGTCTTCTCCTAAGGAAGGCTTCCTCTGACCACACTGATTAAAGTCCTTCTCTGCTATTCCCCATTTTAGCCCCTTGTTTATTTGTTCAGTCTTTACTGGCTGACCCCCCTCACTACAAGGTGACTTCTGAGAAGCCAAAGGCTTGCCTTATCCATAGACATGCCAAAAGTCTGCAATGGACGAAGGCTGAAGGTGTGGCACGGTGGTTGAGCATGTACTTAGGGAGGCCCTGGGTTCCATCCTCAGCACTTCAGGGAAGAAAGAATGGAGTCGCTGGGCGTGGTGGCGCACGCCTTTAATCCCAGCACTCGGGAGGTAGAGGTAGGAGGATTGCCGTGAGTTCGAGACCACCCTGAGACTCCACAGTGAATTCCAGCTCAGCCTGGGCTAAAGTGAGACCCTACCTCGAAAAACCAAAAAAAAAAAAAAAAAAAGGGGGGGAGGGAGGAAATGAGGAAGTTGTTTGTAGTGGCTGGAGGCCCTGGCGCACCCATTCTCTCTCTCTCTCTCTCTCCTTGAAAATTAATAAAAATAGCTGGGCATGGTGGTACACACCTTTAATCCCAGCACTCAGGAGGCAGAGGTGCTAGGATCACTGTTAGTTTGAGGCCAGCCTAGAACTACAGAATGAGTTGCAGGTCAGCCTGGGCTAGGGTGAGACCATGACCATCTGTCATGGTGGAAACCAACTGCCCTCCAATTGGACTGGAGGCCCGCTCCATGGGGGGGGGGGGATACAACCCTGATACTGAAAACTTAAAACAGGGGTAGTCATGAGCCCTAGGGGTGTAACATCTGCTGATGTCTGGATAAATGTATATACTATGCTTATCAAACTGCCAGTAAGCACTTTTCTTAATATTCATACCCTTATATTAACGCTACTCTCACTTTGGGTAGAGAATCTTCTCTTTTCAGATGGCAGTGACCTTGGGATGACTCAGAAGGTATCATAGTGCTGGAAAGAAGTGACTGGAGTACTGAGTAACATCTCGATCACGCCTTCCAAGGCTCAGGGTCTAATGCGGAAGAGGTGGAGGAAAGAATGTAAGAGCCAAAGGAAGGGTAGGACTCCTTACAACGTCCTCCCTCCAGACATAAAATGGCCTGGATATCCATGACCTCATAGTGCCTGACACGACCTACACAAGACCATCGTAAGAGGAGGAAAAGATCATGACATCAAAATAAAAGACAGACTGATTGAGATGGGGAGGGGATATGATGGAGAATGGAATTTCAAAGGGGAAAGTGGGAGGAGGGAGGGTAGTGCCACGGGATATTTTTTATAATCATGGAAGATGTTAATAAAAATTAAGAAAAAGAAAAAGAAAAAGAAACCTGGATAGTGGGAGAAGAGTGGGAATATTTAATAACTTGTAGATGGTGGCTGAGGGTAGTTCATTGACAGAGCACTTGTCTGGCATAGGAGAGGACTGCAAGGCAATTAAGGGTGAAGATGAGAGACCCACACACTTCGCTTGGCCCCGAAAAAAATAACTGAGCCATTACTAGTCCGGTTTCACTATCCCCTGTCTTGCATCCCACCCATTCTCTGTCCACGTCCCACTCATCTTCTGACCCCCTTCCTCTTCTTTCCTCACCCACTGCTGTTTCCTCTCTGGTCTCTGGCCTGTAGGGACTAGCAGAGCAGAAAGGATGGAAGGGGAAGCCAGGCGTGGTGGCCCAGCCTTTAATCCCAGCACTTGGTAGGCAGAGGTAAGAGGATTGCCATGAATTCGAGGCCACCCTGGACTCCATAGTGAATTCCAGGTCAGCCTGAGCTAGAGTGAGACCCTACCTGGAAAGAAAACACAGAAAAACAAAAAACAAGAAAAGAAAAGAAAAGACAAGACAAGACAAGACAAGAGAAGAGAAGAGAAAAGGAAAAGGAAAAGGAAAAAGAAAAAGAAAAAGAAAAAGAAAAAGAAAAAGAAAAAGAAAAAGAAAAAGAAAAAGAAAAAGAAAAAGAAAAAGGCACAGGACACACTTGGGTGTTGGTGCCATCTCATGGTGGCCCATGGGGAGTGCAGCATCGGGAGCCCTGTGAAGGGATGCCTTCCTCTGCTGGTGGCCATTGGGTTGTTCTGGAGGAACATTCAGTTCAGGCTGCCGTATTTTAAGAACCTTGATCAACCTGCCTCAACCTTATCCAGGGGAATTGCTGAGTAGTTGCCCCTGCATGAAGCTCTCCACTGACCTCAGGATTGGGCTCAAGCTCTTGAACACTGCCCAGGCCTTCAGGCCTGCCATTAGTTCACTCTTTCCCTCCTCAGCCCTATCCCCTGCAAGGGCGTTCCCACAGGAGCATCTTGGCCCCAGCACAAGGTTGTTCCCTCTTCCTAGAACTCTACTGATTCTCCAAACTCTTACTCCACTCTCAGGTCCCAAATCCTCTACCATCAGGAGAACTTTCAGTACCTGTGCATTACCCGTGGGTGGGGACGAGTGTCTCAGGGAAATAGCTAGTGCAAAGGCCCAAGGTGCCTTCAAGGAGACTGAGGAACGTTAAACACTAGAAAGAAAGGTGGAGCTGACTGGGCTGTGGCAACAGTTCTCAGAGGCCCTGGTGAGGGTTTGAGGCCCTGGTAAACAATGGAAGATTGGGGCTGGGGAGATGGTTCAGTGGTTAAACACACTTGTTGCAAAGCCTGACAACCAAGCTCAATTCCCCAGTACCCATGTAAAGCCAAATGAACAAAGTGGCATATGTGTCTGGAGCTCAGTTGCAGCAGCAAGAGGCCTTGGCCTGCCCATAGTGTCTCTCTCTTGCGCTCTCTCTCTCTTTCTCACACAAAAAAATAAATAATAAATAAATAATAGGGGGAGGGAGGGCATTACCATGGGATATTGTCTATAATAATGGAAGTTGTTTTTTAAAAAAAAAATTTGAAAAGAAAAATAAATCAATAATATATTTTTAAAAAATTTATACAGGCAAAAAAAAAAAATTATCCAGGGT
Source organism: Dipus sagitta (assembly GCA_036346955.1). Classification (NCBI taxonomy): domain Eukaryota; kingdom Metazoa; phylum Chordata; class Mammalia; order Rodentia; family Dipodidae; genus Dipus; species Dipus sagitta. The sequence continues at coordinate 39,921,777 of CM070777.1, read as the reverse complement.
GGTGGCACATGCTTTTAATTTTAGCAATCAGGAGGCACAGGTAGGAGGATCACTGTGAGTTTGGGGCCAGCCTGGGACTACAGAGTGAGTTCAAGGTCAGCCAGGGATAGAGTGATACCCTAACTTGGAGAAAAGAAAATGTAGAGAGTGGAAAGTCAAAGTTTTCAGTAGCAAAAATACAATCAAATATATAAATAAGTAAATAAATAAATAAAATGGAAGCCAGGATTGCGGCGCAAGCCTTTAATCCCAGCACTTGGGAGGCAGAGGTAGGTGGATTGCCATGAGCTTGAGGCCACGCTGAGACTACATAGTGAGCTCTGGATCAGCGTGGGCTAGAGTGAGACCCAAACTCGAAAACTCAAAAATACTAAATGAATATAAATAAAAATAAAGTGAGATGGAGAGATGAATTAGCAGCTAAGACACTTGCCTGCAAAGCCAAAGGAGCCAGGTTTGATTCCCCAGGGCCCACATAACCCAGAGGCACAAGATGAAGCATGCGTTTGGAGTTTGCAGTGGCTGAAGGCCCTGACGCACACATTCCCTCTCTGCCTTGTTCCTTCTCTTAAATAAATAAATAATGTAAAAATAAAGTGTTTCAAAGGTTCCCATAAGGCTGCCAAGTACAAAAGGCACACACCTCTAATCCTAGCACTTGGGAGGCAGAGGTAGGAGGATCACCATGAGTTCCAGGGCACCCTGAGACTACACTGTGAATTCCAGGTCAGCCTGGGCTAGAGTGAGACCCTACCTCGAGAAACCAAAAAAAAAGGAAATGATATTTGAGGTAGGGTTGCAAGGTCACTGAGAAATCCTGCTGGAGCTGAGCTGAAAACCTGAAAACCTCCATGTAGACCAGCTGACAGAAAGCTGGAAAAAGCCATGCTGCATGCAGTTCAATGGGAGTAAGATAAATCACCAGTGAAGATACCCAACAGTGGACACTGCAAGCCTTATATTTGGCCAGCCAGGCCAAATGAGCCAATGGGTGCGATAGTGGCATGTCTGTTATGGGGGAAACCAACCACCCTCTAATCAGACTGGAGACCCGCTCCATGGGAGGGAAAATATCCCTGATACTGAAAACCTACAACAGGGGTAGTCATGAGCCCTAGGAGTGTAACGTCTGCTGCTGTCTGGCTAAAAGTATATACTATGCTCACCAAACTGCCCAGTAAGCACTTCTCTTATTAATGTTCATACCCATAGATTAATGCTACTCTCACTTTTGATTAGAGAACCTTCTCTTTTCAGATGGTAGTGACCTTGGGATGACTCAGAAGGCACCATGATGCTAAGAAGAAGTGACAGACGAGTGCTCAACACTGAAATATCTCAATCACATCTTCCATGGCTCAGGGTCCATTGCGGAAGAGGTGGTGGAAAGACTGTAAGAACCAAAGGAGGGGTAGGACTCCTTACAACCTGCTCCTCCAGACACAAAATGGCCTGGATATCCATGACCTCACAGTGCCTGACACTACCTACTCAAGACCATCATAATAGGAGAAAAAGATGATGACATCAAAATAAAAGAGACTGCTGGGCATGGTGGTGCATGCCTTTAATCCCAGCACTTGGGAGGCAGAGGTAGGAGGATCACCGTGAGTTCAAGGCCACCTGAGACTACATAATGAATTCCAGGTCAGCCTGGGCTAGAGTGATACCCTACCTTGAAAAACCAAAAATAAATAAAATAAAATAAAATAAAATAAAAAGACTGATTGAGAGGGGGCAGGGATATGATGGAGAGTGAAGATTCAATCGCTTCTCTTGGCCTTTTGGCTAAGATCAAGTGTGGAAAATGAAGTTTCAAAGGGGAAAGTGGGGGAGGGAGGGAATTACCATGGGATATTGTTTACAATTATGGAAGTTGTCAATAAAAAAAAAAGGAAATGAACTGGGCCTGGTGGCGCATGCCTTTAATCACAGCACTTGGGAGGCAGAGGTAGGAGGATCACCATGAGTTAGAGGCCACCCTGAGACTACACAGAGAATTCCAGGTCAGCCTGAGCTAAAGTGAGACCCTACCTTGTAAAACCAAAAAATAATAGTAATAAATAAATAAATAAATAAATAAAAAGGAAATGAGATTTGAGCCAGGGTTTATATGCTCTCTTAACATTCTAGGTAGCCTAGTGGCTATATATGGGGCTTTTATTTATTTATTTGAGAGAGAAAGAAATTGGCAGAGAGAGAGAGAGAGAGAGAGAATGGGCATGCCAGGACCTCCAGTCACTGCAAACAAACTCCAGACACATGTACCACCTTGTGCATCTGGCTAATGTGGGTCCTGGGGTATCGAATCTGGGTCCTTTGGCTTTGCAGGCAAACACCTTAACGGCTAAGCCATCTCTCCAGCCCCAGAACATCCATTTTTGAGCTTCTTTTGTTTTTTGTTTTGTTTTTCAGGGTAGTGTCTTCCCGTAACCCAGGCTGACCTGGAATTCACTATGTAGTCTCAAACTGACCTCAAACTCACAGGGCTCCTCCTACCGCAGACTCTCAAATGCTGGATTAAAGGCGTGCACCACCACACCCATGCCCAGCTCCCTTTTTGAACTCAGATTGCCAATTTACAATTGTAAGGCTGTTTCCGATAAGTGACCCAAGCCACCTATCTGTCTCACTTCCCTGAAGTGACCCAGGCCCTGAGGCAAGGTGGACCACCTGCAACCAAAGAATTCCAATGTCACCACAGCCCCATAAGAACCCCTGGTCTGAGTGGTGGTGCACTCCTTTAATGCCAGCACTCTCAGTAAATGTGAGGGCGGGGCCTGAGGGATGGTTTAGGCGTTTGCCTGCAAAGCCAGAGGACCCAGGATTCATTCCCCAGGATCCACATAAACCAGCTACACAAGATGGCACATGCGTCTGGAGTTCCTTTGCAGTGGCTGGAGGCCCTGCAGCGCCCATTCTCTCTGTCTGTCTGTCTGTCTGTCTCTTTCTTTCTCTCTCTCTCTCTCTCTCTCTCATTCTCTCAAATAAATAAAATAAAGTAAAAATAAATTTTAAAAATGTGAGGGAAGCCGGGTGTGATGGCACATGCCTTTAATCCCAGCGCTCAGGAGGCAGAGGTAGGAGGACTGCTGTGAGTTTGAGGCCACCCTGAGACTCCATAGTGAATTCCAGGTCAGCCTGGGCTAGAGTGAGACCCTACCTCTAAAAACAACAACAACAACAAAAAAAAAAATCATTGTATTTATAATCGCCCCTAGTCTGCAAAGGAAGTTGCTTCTGACCTGCCTGGTCAGAACCCTCCCGTGAATAAAGTCTACCTCAGCTGTTGAGCTTTCTTTAACTTTTTGCTTTTTTCCTAACAGAGCTTGCTCTGTATGCTAGGTTGACCTTAGCCTTAAGCCAGCACACTCAGCTTGCTTGTTTGTTTGTTTTCATGATACAGGTCTCCTGTAGCCCAGGCTAACCTTGAATTTATGATGGAGCCAAGGATGACCTTGAATTTCTTCTAACCTACTTCCATCTCCAGAGTGCAAGATTACAGGCATACACTACCATGCCCAGTTTTATGAGATGCTTAGAATGTCACACAGGAGTCACCATTCGGTTCTAGAGTCAGAAAAGGCAAAGCTAGTGCCCTAAACCCAGAAGTGAATTACTCTCCTCTCTAAAGATGACAGCACTGGCCAGGCATGGTGGCACATACCCTTTAATCCCAGCACTCAGGAGGCAGAGATAGGAGGATCGCTGTGAGTTCGAGGCCAGCCTGAGACTACATAGTGAATTCCAAGTCAGCATGGGTTAGAGGGGTTAGAGCAAAACACTACCTGGGAGGTAGGGGGGGGAAGCAGGGCATGGTGGTGCACCCCTTTAATCCAAGCACTAGCCGTGAGTTCGAGGCTACCCTGAGACTACAAAATGAATTCCAGGTCAGCCTGGGCTAGGGTAAGAAGACCCTACCTCTAAAAATCAAAAAAAAAAAAAAAAAGAGAGATGACATCACTGACTTCAGAGGTCTGAGATACTAAGACAGTGAAGATGGGATCGGACACATGCTCAGGCTATCACTTCCTCACAAAGATCCGCTTCTATGTAATTTCCCTGCTATTCACACGGTGGCGATAGTGCAACATGAAAACTCCATTTCACCCTCTCAGCCAAAACAAAAGCTAAAGTACTAAAGCCTTCTAGGTGACATGAAGATCCAGCCAGAATCCGTACATCTCTATGAAGCAAAGTGCACTTGACAGGTGGAAATGATGGTTAAGAGAAGTCAAGTAGCCCACCCAAGATGACCCAACCGGTGTCTAAACTGTGGTCAGCATCTCTCCCAATCTGGCTGTAGCAGCTGCCTGTCCTTGGCCAGCAGTCCTGGTGAGGCTTCGTGCCTCCATTTGGGAGCAGTGCAGCCTAAGCTGAGCCTGAAGATCAAAAGTGTGCACAAGAAGTGAAATGTTAGAGAAGATTACTATGTAAATGTTTTCGCTTTTCTCTCTGAAGTTTTGGTTACTTTTGTAATGTTTGCAGAAGAGGTAAGGCGACGGAGAAGTTCATTCATACCTCTGAGGTAGAAAGGTTGGTGTGAGGGATGAGGCCTTCCTCCTTTCCTTCCCCCACATCAGTCTAGCTGCCAGAGACTGAAGTCCCAGGCCCTCTTGGATTTTTCCAGGCGATCCTCCTACCTTAGCCTCCCAAGTGCTGGGATTAAAGGCATATGCCACCACGCCCGGCCCAAAATGTTCTTGTTTTAAAAATGTCATTGCCCACCAAAATTAAAAGAGAGGCTGGTTGAGATGAGGAGGGGGTATGATGGAGAATGGAGTTTCAAAGGGGAAAGTGGGGGGGAGGGAAGGTATTACCATGGAGTATTTTTTATAATCATGGAAATTGTTAATAAAAATTTGGAAGAAAAAAAATAAAATAAAAGGCAAAAAAAAATGTTTGAAACAAAAATAAATAAATAAATAAAAATAAAAATGTCATTGCCAGGAGGTGTGGTGGAGCTTGATTTTAATCCCAGCACATGGGAGGCAGAGGTAGGAGGATTGACATGAGTTCAAGGCCACCCCGAGACTACAGGGTGAATTCCAGGTCAGTCTGTACTAGAGTGAGATACTACCTTGAAAAACCAGAAAAAAAATTATTAATTTATTTGTGGGAGGGACAAGGCCTCTTGCTACTGCATATGAACACCAAACACTTGTACTGCTTTATTTATTTATTTTTTGTTTTGTTTTGTTTTTCGAGGTAGGGTCTCACTCTAGCTCAGGCTGACCTGGAATTCACTATGTAGTCTCGGGGTGGCCTCAAACTCATGGCAATCCTCCTACCTCTGCCTCCGGAGTGCTGGGATTAAAGGCGTGCCCCACCACGCCCAGCTCTATTTTTTGTTTTTTTGAGGTAGGGTCTCACTCTAGCTGAGACTGACCTGGAATTCACTATGTAGTCTCAGGGTGGCCTTGAACTCACAGCAATCCTCCTACCACTGCCTTCCAAGTACTGGGATTAAAGGCCTGCACCACCACACCCAGCTAAATAGAATTTTTTTTTTTTTTTTGGTTTTTCAAGGTAGGGTCTCACTCTAGCCCAGACTGACCTGGAATTCACTTTGTAGTCTCAGAGTGGCCTCGAACTCACGACAATCCTCCTACCTCTGCCTCCTGAGTGCTGGGATTAAAGGCGTGCGCCACCATGCCCGGTTTAAATACAATTTTTTTAAAGGACAAAAGAGCCTGGCTTTGTGGAGCACACCTTTAATCCTAGCATTTAGGGGGCAGAGGTAGGAGGATCACTGTGAGTTTGAGACCAGCCTTGGATTACAGAGTTCCAAGTCAACCTGGGCTAAAACGACCCTACTTCAGAAAAAATAAAATAAAAAAAATAAAAGCTGGGCCTTCTGGCACATGCCTTTAGTCCCACCACTGGGGAAGCAGAGGTAGGAGGATCAATGTGAGTTCTAGGCCACCCTGAGACTACATAGTAGATGCCAGGTAAGCCTGGGCTAGGGCAAGATCCTACCTCAATAAATAAATAAATAAATAAATAATAAAATAAAATAAATAGGGCTGGAGAGATGGCTTAGTGGTTAAGGGGCTTGTCTGTGAAGCCTAAGGACCTAGGTTCTATTCCTCAGAACCTATGGAAACCAGATGTGCATCGTACCACATAAATAAATAAAAATAAAATATATTTAAAATAAATAAAGTGAGCCAGGCGTGGTGGCGCATGCCTTTAATCCCAGCACTCAGGAGGCAGAGGTAGGAGGATCCCGCATGAGTTAGAGACCACCCTAAGACTACCTAGTTAAATACAGTTCAGTATGGGCTAGAGCTAGACCCTACCTCTAAACAACAACAACAACAACAAAATCCATTGTATTTATAATCACGCGTGTGTGTGTGTTGTGTGCATGCACACATACATGTGTATATATGGGTGCACACCATAGTCTCTTGCTGCTGCAAATGAACTGCAGGACCCATGGGCTACTTTGCATCTTGCTTTATGGGGATGTTGAGGAATTGAATAGGGGCCAGGAGGCTTTGAAAACATGTGCCTTTAACCATCTCCCCAGCCCCTCTTTCATTGTTTCTATGTGTATTTAGTGCCAACTGTGCGGGTCATAAGAAGTCACAGTGCTCAAGCTCCTGGCATGCATCATATTTATTTTATTTCCTTGGTTTTTTGAGGCAGGGTTTTACTCCAGCCGAGGCTGACCTTGAATTACGATGTAGACTCAAGGTGGCCTCGAACTCACAGTGATCATACTACCTCTGCCTCCTGAGTGCTGGGATTAAAGGCGTGCACCATCTCACTAGGCTATATTTTATGCATACTCACACAGATTATTATTATTTTTTTTTTAGTGCTGAGGATGGAAGCCAAGGCCTAGAATATGCTGGGTACTGAGCTACATCCCCAGCCCCAAACATATCTTTTTGGGGGGAGGGCAGGGGAGGTTTTTTGGAGGTAGGGTCTTGTACTTGCCTCAGGCTGACCTGGAATTCACTATGTGGTCTCAGGCTGGCCTCTAACTCACAGTGATCCTTCTATCTCAGCCTCCCAAGTGCTGGGATTAAAGGCGTGCTCCAGTACCTCCCTCCCCATGTCAAACACATATTAATTGAATAAATTACTTAGGTTGAACCTGTGTCCTTGTGAGATATCCATATACTAAGTTTCAAGCTCTGGGACAAATCTAGGCTAGAGATTGACTTAAGTCATTGCTGGAGCTGCAACCGATAAATTGAGATTCCTCAGATGATCACAGGATAAGCTTTGTCTGGAATTGACACTGGGGCACTCCTGGTTAGCAGGAGAAAGAGAAGGCATGGCCATCACATGGAAGCCTAAGAAGTGGTTGCCATCCAGGTAGGAGGACACCAAAAGATACTGGCCTGCCTTAGAAATTTGGTTGCTTCCAAAGGTATAAATCCAGTCACTGTTGCCAGAAGTGAAGAAATTAAAAAGGTTATGAAGCCTAGCATGGTGGCGCATGCCTTTAATCCGGGAGGCTGAGATAGTAAGATCACTGTGAGTTAGAGGCCAGCCTGAGACCACATAGTGAACTCCAGGTCAGCCTGGACTACAGTGAGACCCTACGGGGGGGGGGCGGAAGGGGTGAATTATGAATTATGAAATAGCACCAGATTTGCCACAGTGGCAGTCAGTGATCTGAAACCAAATTACAGTGGAGAAAAAAAAGAGGAAGATGAGGGGAGGGCAAAGAAATAGAGCCAGATTTTGCTATTTTTCTCTTTAAAGGGGGAAGAGACGGATGAATGCATTTATGTATATTGAGAGCAGGCAGCAACGGAGGGCCAGCCCAGTTCTGCTCATGTCCTTCTCCGAGAGCTAAAGGAGGCTTAGTGGCAAGTAAATGGGCACCAAGCGCCAGCTGGATCTGGGGCAGGCTGGGTTTCGCCAGCAATTGGCAGTCCTTGCCGGCCGCCGCCCATAGCACAAAGATCACCTTTTCCCAGGCTCCCCAGTCCCCAGGCCCGCGCGCCCAAGGCCGGGGCCGCCGCTGATTGGTCGGCGGCAGTCACCTGACAGAGCCGGCGAATCAGAAGCCCGGTCTCAGGAATGCGGTCCCACGTGCGGCCCGGAGCGGAAGGCCGGCTGAGGAGGGAGAGAGCCGCGCCGTGAGGGCCCGAGAAAGAGTAAGCTTCCTCCCGAGCCCAGGGCCTGCCCGCACCGCGTGCCTTTCCTTCCCTTTCCATTGGTTCTGTGGAGTAGGTGCCTTCGAGACTTTCCACTAATCCGAAGTGGTGCTTTACGGGGCTGGGGAGGTGGCTTAGTGGGTAAAGTGCTTGCGGCTCAGAACCTGAGGACCTGAGTTCGAATCTTTGTGGCACGTAAGCGGAGGGACGAACAACGTCAACTTCTGGCCTGCGCACACGCAAACTAGCTTCCCCAGCAAAGTGAAAACGACGGTGTTTGAGGAGATGTGGAAGCAGACACATCATGGTTGAAATCAGTTGCTCACCATGTGGGCAGATGTTTACCCTGTATTGAAGCTAAGGTTTCCCTGTCTATGGTTATTAATGCCTACCTTGCTATTTGGAGGGAAATGATAAAGCCTAATGCTATGTACACGTGTGCTGGGGTTTTTGGTTTTGATGATACTTTTTTTTTTTTTTTTTTTTTGGTTTTTCGAAGTAGGGTCTCACTCTAGCTCAGGCTGACCTGGAATTCACTATGGAGTCTCAGGGTGGTCTCGAACTCAAGGCGATCCTCCTACCTCTGCTTCCCGAGTGCTGGGATTAAAGGTGTGCGCCACCACGCCCGGCATTGATGATACTTTTTTATTGTTCTTGTTTTTTGGTTTTTCCAGGTAGGGTCTCAGTCTAGCCCAGGCTGGCCTGGAATTTACTATGTAGTCTCAGCCTGGCCTTGAACTCACAGCAATCCTTCTACCTCCTCTGCCTCCCAAATGCTGTAATTAAAAGTGTGCACTATCACACCTCACATTATGTGTATGTGTGTGTGTATGATTTTATATAAATGTATAAATTTTATAATCTTTGTGGTCTGGAGAGATTGTTCAGTGGTTAAGGCACTTGCCTGCAAAGTCTAAGGACCCATGCTTGATTCCTCAGTACCCACATAAAGCCAGATGCACAAGGTGGCACATGGCGTCTGAAACTCGTTTGTAGTGGCTAGCGGCCCTGGCGTGCCCTTTCTCTTTCTATCTGTCTTTCTCATAAATAGATAAATAAAATATTTTTTAAAAAATCTTTGTGAGCTGAGCGTGGTGGTGCATGCCTTTAATCCCAGCACTGGGGAGGCAAGGCTAGGAGGATTGCGAATTCGAGGCCACCCTGAGATTACATAGTGAATCTTTGTGTGTGTGCATGGGTAAGCACATGCCGTGGCACCATGTAGAGGTCAGGGATAACCGAGTGCCTTCCACATTGTTTGAGGCAGCATCTGGGATTTTTGTGACCCCCTACCTCCCATCTCAAAGTAGGATTACAGATATTCATTACTTCATCCTGTATGTGGGTTCTAGGGTTCTGAATTCTGCCAGTTGTCAGACTTGTACAGCAAGTGCTTTGATTTGCTGAGCCTGTCATAGGTTGACATGGAAGTCAATGTGTAGTCCCAGGCTGCCCTCAAACTCTGATCCTCCTACCTCTGCCTCCAAGTGCTCAGATTAAAGGCAGTCACCACCATGCCTTGCTTTCTCTTCTTTCTCTCTTTTTTTTTAAATTTTCAAGATAGAGTCTTGCCCTAGCCCAGGCTGACCACGAATCCACTATGTAGTCTCAGGCTGGCTTCAAACTCATGGCGATTAGCTGAGCGTGGTGGCACACGCCTTTAATCCCAGCACTCGGGAGGCAGAGGTAGGAGGATCGCCGTGAGTTTGAGGCCACCCTGAGACTACATAGTGAATTCTAGGTCAGTCTGGACCAGAGTGAGAACCTACCTCGAAAAACAAAAAACAAACACTCATGGCAATGCCTCCTGAGTGCTGGTATTAAAGGCATGAGCCACCATGGCCAGCCCCCCCCCCTTTTTTTTTTCCAGGTAAGGTTTCACTCTAGTCCAGGCTGACCTGGAATTCACTATGTAGTCTCAGGGTGGCCTCGAACTCATGGTCATCCTTCCTAGTGCTGGGATTAGAGGTGTGTGCCATCACACCTGGTTCTCTTCTCCCTCTTTTCTTTTTTTTTTTTTTTTTTTTTTTTTTGAGGGAAGGTCTCACTCTAGCCCAGAATGACCTTGAATTCACTACATAATCTCAGGTTGGCCTTGAACTCATGGTGCTCCTCCTACTTCTGATTAAAGGCATGTGCCACCTATGCCCAGCTCCATTTTTTTTTTTTTAATTTTGTTTTGTTTGGTTCGGTTTGGTTTGGTTTGGTTTTTTGAGGTAGAGTCTCACTCTAGCCAAAACTGGCCTGGAATCACTATGTAGTCTCAGGCTGGCCTCACAGCCATTCTCTACCTCTTCCTCCCCAGTACTGGGATTAGGGGCCTGTGCCACCACTCCCAGCCTCTCTTCCCTTTTTTTTTGGGGGGGGGTTGTTGAGGTATGGTTGCATTCTAGCCCAGTTTGACCTGGAATTCACTATGTAGTCTCAGGGTGGCCTTGAACTCATGGCAGTCCTCCTACCTCTGTTTCCCAAGTGCTGGGATTAAAGGCATGCACCACCATACCCCGCCTACTTCCCATTTTTGACAAAGGTTTTTTTGTAGCTCAGTGTGTCTTGAAATTTATTATGTTAAGCTTGACCTTGAATGTCCGACCCTCCTCACTCCTCATACCTCCTCCGTACTGTGAATACAGGCCTGTGTTGCCATACTTTATTTGTTGGAGAAATATATATATATATATTTTTTAATGTTCTAATATTTTAATTTATTAGAATTAGAGACAAAGAAAAAAAAAGCAGACAGAAAGAGAATGAACATGGGCGTGCCAGGGCCTTCCGCTACTGAAAAAGAAGTCCATGAGCTGGGTATGATGGCACATGCCTTTAATCCCAGCACTTGGGAGGCAGAGGTAAGAGGACTGCAGTGAGTTCAAGGCCACACTGAAACTACAGAGTGAATTCCAGGTCAGCCTGGACCAGAGTGAGATCCTACCTCCAAAAAAAAATTTTAGGAATGCTGGGTGTGGTGGTGCATGCCTTTAATCCCAGTACTCAGGAGGCAGAGGTAGGAGGATCATCATGAGATCAAGGCCACCCTAAGACTACATGGTGAATTCCAGGTCAACCTGGGCTAGTTAGAGCAAGACCCTACCTCGAAAAAACCAAAAAACAAAACAAAACAACAACAACTAAATTAGGGGGTTGGAGAGACACCTTAGCAGTTAAGGTGCTTGCCTGTGAAGCCTAAGGACCCAAGTTCGATTCCTCAGTACCACATAAACCAGCTGCACAAAGTGGCACATGCTTGTGGAGTGGCTGGAGGCTCTGGAGTGCCCATTCCTGTCCCCCTTCAGTTTCTCTAAAATAAATAAATAAATCAAAATATTTAAAATTTTTAAAAAATTTATTTGTAGGCAGAGTGAGAAACAAAGAGAGGGAGAGAGAGAGAGAAATGTGGGAAAGCCAGAGCCTCTTGTGGGTGCAAACAAACTCCAGATACATGTGCCACTTTGTACATCTGACTTAAAGTGGATATTGGGAAATAGAACCAGGCTGTTAGGCATTGCAAGCAAGCTCCTATAATTGCTGAGGCATCTTCCCTGCCCAAGATGTCAGCTTCCTGAAGGGCAGGAGCCATCACCTTAAACTATACACCTGAGCTCCACTGAGCACACAGTACAAGGCCTGGGCAAGGTAGGTGTTTTATACTGCTTCAAACAGAATCATCCTTTGTATCTATGTAGTACCAAAGGCCTGGGAAAACAGGCTCTCCATCTCCCATATAGCAAATGGAAGTATGGAACTTAGGCGAATATCTGATGAACAATAAATGTTTTCTAAAAGAGGGTTGCCATGAGCCAGAGTGAGAACCTACCTCAAAAAAAAAAAAAAAAGAAGAAGAAGAAGAAGAAGAAAAGTGCTCAGTCATCTCTCCAGCCCTGGGTTTTTTGTTTGGCTTTTAATTTTGTATTTATTTATTAGAGAGAAGCACACATAGAATGGGCATGCCAGGACCTCCAACCACAGCAAAGGAACTTCAGACACATGTGCCACATTGTACATATAGCTTTATGTGGGTACTGGGGAATAGAACCTGGGTCCCTTGGTTTTGCAGGTAAATGCCTTAATGGCTAAGCCATCCCTCCAGCCCTGTTTGTTTGTGTTTGTTTTACTGGAGGTAGGGTCTCACTCTACGTCAGGCTGACCTGGAATTCACTCTTAATTAGAAGCTGGCCTCGAACTCACAGCAATCCGATCCTTATGCCTCCCAAGTGCTGGGATTAAAGACGTGCACCACCACGTCATGCTGTCCTTGTTTTGTTTTTGAGGCAGGATCTCCCTGTGCCCCAGCCTGACCTCAAATTCACCAAAATCCTCCTACTTCAGTTTCCTGAGTTCTTGGATTGAAGATGATTCATACCTTCACACATGGCCTTGTGCTTCATATACTTTTTCTTCTTCTTTCCTCATACTAAAATTTATTCTGAATGGAGGCTGGAGAGATGGCTCAGCAGTTAAGGCACTTGCCTGCAAAGCCTAAGGACCCAGGTTCAATTCCCCAGTATTCACATAAGCCAGATGCACAAGGTGGTGCATATATCTGGAGTTCCTTTGCAGTGGCTAGAGGCCCTGGTGCATCCATTTTCATTCTCTTTCTTTCTGTATCTGCCTCTTTCTTGCTCTCTCTCTCTCTCTCTCTCTTTTTTTTTTTTTTTTTTTGGGTTTTTCGAGGTAGGGTCTCACTCTAGCCCAGGCTGACCTGGAATTCACTATGGAGTCTCAGGGTGGCCTCGAACTCACGGCGATCCTCCTACCTCTGCCTCCCGAGTGCTGGGATTAAAGGCGTGCGCCACCACGCCCGGCTTCTCTCTCTCAAATAAATAAATAAATGAAATGAAATGAAATGAAATAAAAACAACAAATAAATAAAATGCATACTGAATGTCTGTGAGTGTGCCCACATGCCTTCTTAGTCTTTCAAACAAAATTCCTTCACTTGATCTCAGAAGGTGTAGCAGTTACCTTCTCATCGCCGAGACAAAACACCTGACAGAAGTAGCTTCTGGAAGGAAGAGGTTTATACTTCAGCTTATAGTTTCAAGGGGAGGTTTCACTCATCATAGCAGGGAAAGCATGGCGAGTCGACAGCAGGCATCACATCCTGTCAAATGAGCTGGGAGAAAACAGTGAGGGAGCTTGCACTGGCACGAGGCATAGAATCCCAAGAGTGAGCTAGGTAGCCCTGGCAAGAAAGATAAAATCCCAACATCTGCTCCAGGGATACACCTCTTCCAGCAAAACTATAACTCGCAGGCCCCCCAACTTTCCCAAACTGCCACCAACTGGGGACAAAGTGTTCAAAGCACATGAGATGCCCATTCTCTCTCTCTCTCTCTTTCTCTCTCTGCTTGCAAATAAATAAATTTTAAAAAATAATACATAAAGCCGTGTGTTGGTGGTGCACACCTTTTAATCCCAACATTTGGGAGGCAGAGGTAGGAGGATTACTGTGAGTTCGAGGCCACCTTGAGACTACATGGTGAACTCCAGGTCAACCTGAGCTAGAGTGAGACCCTACCTTGAAAAACCAAGATAAATAAATACATAAATTAATAAATAAATAAGTGAAAATAAATAAATGAAAGGATGCCAGGCATGGTAGCACACATCTTTAATCCCAGCACTCCAAAGCAGAGGTAGGAGGATTGCCATGAGTTCAAGGCCACCCTGAGACTACATGGTGAATTCCAGGTCAGCCTGGGCTACAGCAAGAACCTACCTGGAACCCACCCTCCCCCCCAAAATTATATATATATATAATTTTGAGAGAGAGAGAGAGAGAGAAACAGGCATAGAGAAGTGCTATCACTTGTCTATGTGGTAGAGTTGAGAAGTTCAAAATCAGGCTTTTTCTACCTGAATCTTTGCTCTGCTGGCTTTTCTCTCTCTCTCTCTCTTTTCTTTTGGAGGTAGGGTCTCGCTCTCTTACTGGCTGACCTGGAATTCACTATGTAGTATCAGGGTGGCCACTTTTTATTTATACGTACATATATTTTCCAAGCAAAGAGAGATAGAAGAGAGACAGAGAATGGGCATGCTAGGGCCTCCAGCCACTGCAAACCGACTCCAGTTGCATGTGCTACTTTGTGCAGTGCATCTGACTTATGTGGGTACTGGGGAATTGAACTTGGTTTGTTAGGCTCTGAAGGCAGGTGCGTTAACCACTGAGTCATCTCTCCAGCCCGTTTTTTTTTTTTTTTTTTTTCAAGGTAGGGTCTCACTGTAGCCCAGGCTGACTTGGTATTCACTATGGAGGCTCAGGGTGGCCTTGAATTTAGGGCGATCCTCCTACCTCTGCTTCCCAAGTGCTGGGATTAAAGGCATGCCCCACCATGCCCTGCTCCATTTTTTAAAAATATTTAATTTATGTATTTATTTATTTGAGAGAGAGAAAGAGAGAGAACGGGTGCACCAGGGCCTCTAGCCACTGCAAATGAACTCCAGAGGCATGTCCCACCTTGTATATCTGTCTTTACATAGGTACTGGGGAATTGAACCTGGGTCCTTTGGCTTTGCAGGAAAGCTCCTTTACTACTAAGCCATCTCTCCAGCTCTTGTTTTATTTATTTATTTATTTTTTTTGAGACAGTCTCATGTTGCCCAGGCTGGCCTCAAACTTACTGTGTAGCTGAGGCTGGCCTTGCGCTCCTGATCCTCTTGCCAGCAACATCACAGGTGCTAGGATTATAGTCATTTGTCATCATACCTGACGAAACTTCTTGTTTCTTTACCTCTTTTCATACACTCTCCAATCTGCTACACATCTGAATCAGTTCACCAGTGTTACAACTTTTACCTTCCATGACCTCCCTTTAGTATTTATTGAGCAATTACTGGGTGTAAATTGTACCATTCCACCACTTGCTACTGTATCCATTGCTTCACAGCCTCTATTTTCATCTGTTTCCTCCTGTGGAAGGGAGACAATGAGCGGGTGAGTTGTAAAAGGCAACCCTTAAGCGGACAGAAGGGGCAGTCATTTCCTGGCTCTTAGCGCTGGCTCAGGACTTTCCCTTCCCCGACCCTATTCTCGCTCACTGCTGGAGCCCAGCATTTTCTTATCTCCCCCTTCTGCCCTTGGAAGCTGTATATTCTGAAGTTTGGCTGGAGGCTAGGGATGCACCCAGAAAGAATCAGCTGGGTTTGCAGCATGCTGGTGAACGCCTTTGATCCCAGTACTCTGGAGAGTAGAGGTAGTGGAGCCCTGTGAGGTTGAGGCCAGCTGGGACTACAGAGAGAGTTCAGGGTCAGCTTGGACTAGAGTGTGACCCTACCTCAAAAAACAAAACAGTGGGGTGTGGTGGCACATGCCTTTAATCTCAGCATTTGGGAAGCAGAGGTAGGAGGAGAGTTCAAGGCCACCCTTAGACAATATAGTGAATTCTAGGTCACACTGGGCTAGAGTGAAATCCTACCTCAAAAAAACAAACCAATCAACAAAAAATCCCTAATACGGAAAACCTACAACAGGGGTAGTCATGAGCCCTAGGGGTGTAATTTCTGCTGGTGTCTGGCTAAATGTATATACTGTGCTCACCAAACTGCCTGGCAAGCACTTCTTGTAATGTTCATACCAATATATTAATGCTACTCTCACTTTTGGTTAGAGAAGCTTCTCTTTTCTTTCTTTTTTTTTTTTTTTGTTTTTTTTGTTTTTTGTTGTTTGTTTTTTCTAGGTAGGGTCTCACTCACTCTAGCTCAGGCTGACCTGAATGGAATTCACTATGTAGTCTCAAGGTGGCCTCGAATTCATGGTGATCTTCCTACCTCTGCCTTTCAGGTGCTGGAATTAAAGGCGTGCACCACTACGCCCAGCTGGAGAAGCTTCGCTTTCAGATGGCGGTGACCCTGGAATGACTCAGAAGGCACCATGGTGCTAAGAAGTGACAGAGTGCTTAGCACTGAAACATCTCAATCACACCTTCCAAGGCTCAGGGTCCATTGCGGAAGAGGTGGCGGAAAGAATGTAAGAGCCTAAGGAAGGGTAGGACTCCTTACAACGTGCTCCTCCAGACACAAAATGGCCTGGATATCCATGACCTCCCAGTGCCTGGTGACCATCATAATAGGAGGAAAAGATAATGACATCAAAATAAAAGAGAAGCCCGGCGTGGTGGCCCATGCCTTTAATCCCAGCACTTGGGAGGCAGTGGTAGAAGGATCACAGAGAGTTTGAGGCCACCCTGAGACTACATAGTGAATTCCAGGTCACCCTGGACTAGAGTGAGACCCTACTTCAAACAACAAAAAGAAAATAAGAGAGACTGATTGAGAGGGGGAAGGGGTATGACGGAGAGTGTAGTTTCAAAGAGAAAAGTGGGGGTAGGAAGGCAATTACCATAGGTTATTGTCTACAATTATGGAAGTTGTCAATAAAAAAAAATAAGGGCTGGAGGCTTGGCTTAGCAGTTAAGGTGCTTGCCTGCAAAGCCAAGGGATTCCTGTTTGACTCTCCAGGACCCACGTTAGCCATATGCACAAGGGTGCACATGCATCTGGAGTTCGCTTGCAGTGGCTGGAGGCCCTGGCACACCCATTCTCTCTCTACCTCTCTCTCTCAAATAAATAAATAAAATATATTTTTAAAAATAAAATAAAGTAAATAAATTAAGCCAGGTGTTGTGGCACACACTTTAATCCCAGCACTCGGGAGGCAGAGGTAGGAAGATCGCCATGAGTTCGAGGCCATTCTGAGACAACAAAGTGAATTCCAGGTCAGCCTGGGCTAGAGTGAGACCCTACCTTAAAAAAAACAAATTAATTAATTAATTACTTAACTTAAAAAAGTAATAAACAACAACAAAATAATAAACACAGGCTGTAGAGATGGCTCAGTTGTGAATGCCTGCAAAGCCTAATGACCTGGGTTCGATTCCCCAGTACCCATGTAAAGCCAGATGCTCTACTAGGTGACATATAGGTCTGGAGTTCCTTTGTAGTGGCTAGAAGCTCTGGCATGCCCATTTTCTCTTTCTCAAATGAATTTTTTTGGGGGGGTTTCCAAGGTAGGGTTTCACTCTAGCTCAGGTTGACCTGGATTTCACTATGTAATCTCAGGGTGGCCTCAAACTCATGGTGATCCTCCCTACCCCTGCCTCCCAAGTGCTGGGATTAAAGGCATGCCTCACCATGCCTGGCTCAAAAAAATTTTTTTAATGTTAAAATAAACACACACACACAAAAAAAACACAAACAAAAAAATCAGGGCCCTGGCGTGGTGGCACATGCCTTTAATCCCAGCACTTGGGAAGCAGAGGTAGCAAGATTGCTGTGAGTTTGAAGCCAGCCTGAGCTAGAGCAACGCCCTACCTTGAAGAAAAAAAAAAAATCAAAAAATCACCAAAGCTTGCCTGCAAAGCCTAATGATCTGTGTTCAGTTCCCCAGGTGCCCAGGTAAAGCCAGATGCACTGAGTGGCACATGCATCTGAAGTTCATTTGCGATAGCTGGAGGCCCTGACGCACCATTCTCTCTTCTCTCTTTCTCTCCTTGCAAATAAATAAATAAAAGTCTGGGCACTCAGGAGGCAGAGATAGGGTTAGTAGAGGGTGTCTGTGTAGCTGAGGCTGACCTAGAATATACTCTGTAGTCCAGGCTGGTCTGGAACCCAAGGTGATCCTCCTACCTCAGCCTCCCAAGTGCTGGGATTAAAGGCATGGATGGACAGCTGGGTGGAGGCAGAGGTAGGAGGATCACTCTTGAGTTTGAGGCCAGCCTGAGACTACATGGTGAATTCCTGGTCAGCCTGGGCTAGAGGGAGACCCTACCTCAAAAAACCAAAAAATACAAACAAGCAGGACATGGTGGCTCAAGCTTTTGATCCAGCATTCAGAACATTGAGGTAGGAGGAATCCTGAGTTTAGTGCCAGCTTGGGCTGCAGAGTTCCTGGTCAGCCTGGCTCCAGTGAACCCCCCCCCCCCGAAAAAAAGAGGTAGGGTTGGGATGGGAATGTAGCTGAATTGGAGAGTGGTATTTATTTCTTATTTATTTATGAGAGATAAAGAGACACATAGAAAGAGAGAATGGGACCTCCAGTCATATGTGCCCCCTTGTGCACCTGGTTTATTCGGGTCCTGGAGAATCGAACCCAGGTTCTTAAGCTTCGCAGGCAAATGCCATAACCGTTAAGCCATTTTCCCAGTCCACAGAGAGCGGCATTTACTTCTAATCCCAGTACTCAGGAGGTGAAGGCAGGAGGATTAGAAATTCAAGGTCACTAAAGTAATCCTCAACTACAAAGTGAGTTCCAGGCCAGCCTAGGTTACTTAAAACCTTGCCTCAAAATAAAAACGAAAAAGAGCTGGGCATGGTGACGCATGCCTTTAATCTCAGTACTCGCTAGGCAGAGGCCTGAGACTACATGGTGAATTTCTGGTCAGCCTGGGCTAGAGCGAGACCTTACCTCGGAAAAAAAAAAAAAAAACCACCCAAAAAGCACCCCAAAAGAGTTCATATATATTTTAATTATTTATTTTAGAGAGAGAGGGAGAGAAGGGGGTTGGGGAGTGGGAGAAGGAGAGAGAATCATCGAGCCAGGGCTTCTAGCCACTGCAAAAGAACTCCAGATACACACATCACCTTGTGCATCTGCCTTTATGTGGATCCTGGGGAATTAAACCTGGGTCCTTTACCTTTGCAGGCAAGTCCCTTAACCATTAAGCAATCTCTCCAGTTTCTATTTTTGTTCTTTTTGAAGTAGTGTCTCACTCTAGTCCAGGATGACCTCAAACTCATTACAATCCTCCTACCTCGGCCTCCCAAGTACTGAGATTAAAGGTGTGCACCACCATGCTCAGCCTGAGACCAGATTTAGAAGCCAATAGTCAACTTCAGGTAATCATATTCGGGCAATGATACTTGTCTTTATGGCAGAGTCAGGGAAGACTTTCAAGAGGAGGTATGTTCTAAACAGGTGGCTGAAGGATGAATATTATTTGCCTGATTTAAGAAGAAAAACAAGGCCAGCTGTGGTGGTGCACGCCTTTAATCCCAGCACTGGGGAGGTAGAAGTAGGAGGATTACCATGAGTTTGAGGACACCCTGAGACTACATAGTGAATTCCAGGTCAGTCTGGGCTACAGGGAGACCCTACCTAGAAAAAAAGAAAGAGGAAAATCAGAGGGACAAATCTGCACACAGGCCAGATAGGAAGGGCCAATCTTTGTACTGGACAACTGGAGTCAGTGATGAGAGCAGACATGAAGTGAGTATTTGCCATCACTCTTAGGGCCTTGGAAAGATAATTTTGTTTCTTTACTTTTTTCTTTTTCTTTCTTTCTTTCTTTTTTTTTTTTTGGAGTTTTTTTGAGGTAGGGTCTTGCTCTAACCCAGGCTGACCTGGAATTCACTGTGTAATCTCAGGGTGGCCTCATACTAACAGCAATCCTCCTACCTCTACTTCTGGATTGCGGGATTAAAGGTGTGGGCCACCACACCCAACTATTGCTTTGTTTCTTGTGGCAGAGTCTCTCTTTAGCCCAGGATGACCTGGAACTTGGTAGTCTAGGCTAGCCTAGAACTCATGGTGATCCTTCTACCTCAGCCACCCAAGTGTTGTGATTAAAGGTGTGCACCACCGTGCCTGGTTCTGGAAAGAGAATGTCTGAGAGGAAGAAAACTTGATGGTGGAAGCTTGAGTCACTAGGGTAAGAGTTATGGATATAGGACAGGTCAGCAACAGAAACCTTGTCTTTCGGGCCGGAAGGAAGCTTTACTGGTGCACTCACTGCCTGGTTTCAGATGTGGCCAGGCCTTCCTTTGAGGAGCTTAAAATCAGATTTAATTCTGGAGAAACCACTGGATGGGGAGATGAAGGAAGAAACTCCTGTACCCATCAGAAGGGACAATTACAGTGTCCATTATCTACATTTGGGATGAATTGCCAAAGGCCTGCTTGCCTCCCCCAAGCACTAGCTGTCAAGTCAAAAAGCTGATAAGCAAATGCTGTTCCTGTCCAGCAAGAACAAAGAGCTGGAACTGGGAATTAGGGGTTGGAAGTTTGGCTCTGGGCAAATTGTTTCATGTCTGAAAGGTGTGAATAATAATAGTGTCCATCTCAGAAGATTAAATGAGAGTTTCTTGGAAAGTACCTGGCCCAGAACATAAGCCACAACTGTTTGTAGAATTGGACAATAAAGGAACCTCCCACAAGCACGGTCTTTACTAGGCTTGTATTATTAGGGGGAGGAACCAAATTCTTTTAGACATTGGTAGACATTTTTTTTGTTTGTTTGTTTGTTTGTTTGAGGTAGGGTCTACCTCTCTAGCTCTTGCTGGCCTGGAATTCACTAGGTAGTCTCAGGCTGGCCTCATTCTCACAGTGATCCTCCTACCTCAGAATCTTGAATGCTGGGATTAAAAGTATGTGCCACCACCACGTCTGTGCTTTTATATTCTTTTTTTTTTTTTTTTTTCCTTCCCAGAGGTAGGGGCTCCCTGTAGCCCAGATTGACCTTGAATTAGCCTCAGGTTGTCCTCAAACTCACAGCAATCCTCCTACCTCAGCCTCTGGTGTGGTGGCATTAAAGGCATGTGCCACCATGTTTGGCAATCCTGCTTTTTTTTTTTTTTTTTTTTTTTAATATTTTGCTAGTCGGGTGGGGTGGTGCACACCTTTAGTCCCAGCACTTGGGAGGCAGAGGTAGGTGGATCACCTTGAGTGAGAGGCCACTTAGAGACTACATAGTGAATTATTCCAGGTCAGCCTGGGCTAGAGTGTAGAGAGAGACCCTACGTGTGTGTGTGTGTGTGTGTGTGTGTGTGTGTGTGTGTGTGTATAATTTTATTTATTTATTTGAGAGAGAGGAAGAGGCAGAGAGAATAGGCATGCATGCCAGGGCCTCCAGCCAGTGCACAGGAACTCCAGATGCATGTCCCAGCTTGTGTATCTGGCTTACATGGGTCCTGGGGAATTGAACCTAGGTCCTTAGGTTTTGCAGGCAAGCCTTTAACTGCCCAGCCATCTCTCCAGCCCCTTATTTTTATTTAATTTATTTATTTATTTGAGGGAGAGAAAGAGCACATAGGACAGGTGTGGTGGCGCACACCTAGCACTCAAGAGGCAGAGGTAGGAAGATTGCTGTGAGACTGCATAGTGAATTCCAGGTCAGGCTGGGCTAGAGTGAGATCTTACCTCCAAAAAAAGTTGTGTTTTGGGCTGGAGAGATGGCTTAGTGGTTAAGCGCTTGCCTGTGAAGCCTAAGGACCCCGGTTCGAGGCTCGATTCCCCAGGACCCACGTTAGCCAGATGCACAAGGGGTTGCACACGTCTGGAGTTCGTTTACAGTGGCTGGAGGCCGTGGCGTGCCCATTCTCTCTCTCTCTCTCTCTGTCACTTTCAAATAAATTTTTAAAAAAGTTGTGTTTTTTTTCCCATGTATTTGCACATGCGTGTGTACATGTATAGGCATGCCAGGGGTTCTTGCCCCTTCAAACAAACTCCAGAGGCATGTGTCACTTTGGGTCTGGCTTTATCTGGGTGCTAGGGAATTAAGCTAGAGCTGTCAGGTTTTTCAAGCAAGTACTTTTAACCTCTGAGTCATCTCCCTAGCCTTTCTGCCTTCTTTTTCAACACTCAGCTCTCTATTATTTGTCTGCCTTCCCCACAAGGTTCTGTGAGGAAGCTCAAGTATTTGCTGAATTAATAAATTAACAGTTCAAAGACAAAAAGATATTTCTGGGCCAAGAATTCCAACAAGTAGCCCTCATCAGGGCAGGAATCATAGTAACTGTGGTTTACAAATAAGGAACTGAGGCTAATGCCTGGCATTCAGATGCCTGAGTGTCTGCAGAGTGTGCAGGATATGAGGAAGGGATGGGAGGCTCATCTCACCTCTGATAGTCATGGTTCTAAGACCTTTCCTGAGGGTCTTGACTTCTAGTCCTTAATTCTTCATAGGCTAGTGAAGCTTGAAGATAGGTGTCAGATACTCAGCACTGTCCAATGCATAACACAGAAACAACAAGCATTTATTCCTTCTTTTTAATAGGTAAGATTCATTTATATTATTATTATCATTTTGGTTTTGCAAGGTAGGGTCTCTAGCCCAGGCTGACCTGGAATTCACTAAGTAGTCTCAGGGTGGCTTCGAACTCACAGTGATCCTCCTACCTCTGCCTCCCAAGAGCTGGGACTAAAGGTGTGTGCCACCATGTCCAGCTTATATTTATAGAGAGAGGGAGAGAGAGAATGGGCACACCAGGGCCTCTGGCCACTACAAAGGAACTCTAGATGCATGTACCACCATGTGCATGTGGCTTACATGGGTTCTAGGAAATCAATGCTGGGTCCTTAGGCTTTGCAGGCAAGGGCCTTCACTGATAAGCCGTCTCTCCAACTCAGCATTTATTTTTATCTTTCTCAATGGGAAGCACAGGCCCAGAATAGGCCTCTAAATTGGGATGACCAGTCAGAAAAGTGGTGGTTCTATACCCCAAAGGCTTCCCACTTCAGGATTCATGTTTTTTTTTTTTAATTTTTATCTATTTATTTATATTATTATTATTATTATTTTGGTTTTTTGAGGTAGGGTTTCACTCTAGTCCAGGCTGACCTGGAATTCACTATGTAGTCTCAGGGTGGCTTTGAACTAATGGTGATCCTCCTACCTCTGCCTCCTGAGTGCTGAGATTAAAGGGGTGTGACACCATGCCCGGCTCAGGATTCATGTTTTTTTTTTTTTGTTTTTTTTTGGTTTTTTTTTAATTTATTTGAGAGTGACACAGAGAGAGAAAGAGGCAGAGAGAGAGAGTGAGAGAGAGAGAGAATGGGCGCACCAGGGCCTCCAGCCACTGCAAACGAACTCGAGATGTGTAAGGCCCCTTGTGCATCTGGCTAATGTGGGTCCTGGGGAATTGAGCCTCAAACTGGGGTCCTTAGGCTTCACAGGCAAGTGCTTAACCACTAAGCCATCTCTCCAGCCCAGGATTCATGGTTTTTGTGAGTACATTTCCCTGTGGTGATCCTCAACTCAGCTCCAACTTTCATGAAATGCTTGGCCAGGGCATGTTGGGTTAAGGCTGTGGTTGAAGACTATAGCCAAGTTCTCCTGAAGAGTCAGGCAGGACCCTGAAGTGTTACCCAGGGAAGTGTGAGAGACTTTCCCTGGGGTGAGTCTTCTCCCCTTGATTTTGTCAGTAACTAGGTCATGATCATTTGAGAATCTTCATTTGGCCTCCACTCCTCTCTGAGGGGCCAAAATAGGAGAGGAGTTCCTGCAGGGCAATAATTGTACAGAGGTCAGCCAACTCCTCCTCACACCTTAGCATCTATATTTACCTGTTTTTTTTTTTTAATTTTTATTTTTGGTTTTTCGAGGTAGGGTCTCACTCTAGCACAGGTTGATTTGGAATTCACTCTGTATGCTCAGGGTGGCCTTGAACTCATGGGGATCCTCCTACCTCTGCCTCCCAACAAGTGCTGGGATTAAAGGTATGTGCCACCATGTCCAGCTATATTTAACTGTTATTATTATTATTATTGTTGTTGTTATTATTATTATTTTCTGAGGTAACTGGTTGCCTGCCACAAGATCTTAACTTTGCTTCCTTAGGTATCCCCAGTACGCTGCCTGAAATGCAGGAAATGATTGCTAATGGAACTAATAAATTACATTGCAGAAGTCATCCAGGGCTCAGTCTGTAATTAAGTGTAAGTGTAGAATTGTTAGCATTTTCACAGGATCCTCACAAGCTGTCCTGGGCCTTGGAAGCCACACGTGAGGAAACTGAGGCTGGGGGCTGAAAAAGAGACTTGTTCAAGGCTATTCAGGGACAGCTCCAAGGCCTTCAAGATGCATAGGCACTGAGTGATTGACAGAGGGGGCAATTGCCAGTCAGAAATTATTGGCCCAAATTATGAGGTGTGAAGAAGGAACCAATTAGAGCTTCCACACTGAATTTCCTGACGGGGTTAGCAGGACCCCTTAGGAATAAAGGACTGATCCCTGTGGGTCAAGGCCCTGCCTGAGTTTGTCGACCCAGCTCTTCTCCCGGCTGGGGTTGGAGCTCAGAGAAAATGGCCAGTCAACTTTGCACCGGAGAATCCAGAGTACCTCGCTCTCCAATAGGAGGAGCCCCTCAGGCCACACAGCCTTCCGAATCCTGCCGGTTCCAGTACTTACTCAAGGTGTGATAAGGGCTGTAAGCCTCCAGGAATGGATTGTGGGTCTTGAACTGCAAACATCCTGAACGGCTCGCTTGCAGGGGCCAGTCGCCGAGCGAAGGCCGTGGAAGGATGGCATTTAGCTAAGCCCAGCACTGATACCTCGAAGGGGAAAGTCAAAAAGTGGCCTTTCTCCCTCGTGGGGTCTCATCACCAGAGGGTCCCAGGAGTAAAGACTCTACTCGGGGGCAATAACTATGCACATTTTACTAAGCCCCTGGAGGAATGATGGTCACGTGGCCCCCGAGGGCGGCGCCCTCAGCTTTGAAATGAACTCCAAAGCCTAATCACTGAAGGCTTTCTGGAGGAGGCGGAAATTTTTTTATGGCGGTCCATTGTGGTTTTCTGTCCACGACAAGGATGAGCTTAGCGCACTAGGGATCGAGTCGCTCCTGAGGTGAGCTTCTTACTGGGGAGCAAGCCCCTGAAAGCAATGGAGTCCGGGCTGGGGAGGAGGAAGGGTCAAGATCCAGGTTGCGGGGGTGGGGTGGGGATGGAGTTGCAGGATCAGGGCTCGGCTTGGCTTCGCGATCTGCCCTTCTACAGTGTGTTTCTCCAACATGGACGCGCCATTGCTGCGCTAGGTCAGTGCTGCAGGCCCGGGTGCAGGCCGCGAGGCCCCCAGCTCTTGAGCCACACCAGCGTCCCTTGATCGAGTGCGATCACCGCCCGCGCAGGCCGGCCGGGACGGCCAGGCTTGCTCGCCCTCGCTGGTGCATACAGATCGGCCGGGGAGTGTGTGTGTATGTGTGTGTGTGTTGGGGTGGGGGGGAGCTCCCGATGCCTGGGACCTCGGTGCGCGCTCGCTCGCTTGCTGGCGAGATCCATCTGCCCGGGTGCGCAGAGCTGCAGCGTCCGCGGTGCGAAGCGCTGCCCCTCCCGGCCCCGAGCCCCGTGCGCAACGCAACGCACAGACACACGCCCGTCCCCCCCCCCCCCTTCCACCAGCCCTGCTCCGCAACCTGGGGTCCCCTCGTGCCAGGCCCAGACCCGGGGACTGCACGCGGGAGGCGGTGCAGGGATTAGTGTACCCCTCCCCCTCCAGAGCTCCCCTCGCCCCGCCCGAGGACCCCTGGGCCCCAAGGGTGTCCAGGAAGCTTCGTGTCGCCGGTGCACCCGGGGGGGCTTAGGAAACTCGTCCTTTTTTGGCGGGGTAGGGTGGGGTGGGAGAGTGTGTTTGGAGGGGAAGGCCGCACGGCTACTGGCCGAGGTGCGGGCGCGCTGCTGTCAGGCTGGTCACCCGGCCGGGGTGCGGGGCGTTGAGGCTCAGCGCTAGGGTCGCACGGGCCTCGTCCCTACGGCCCCGAGCCGGTAACCCGACCCGGCTCCCCGGAGCCGCTCACCCCGTACGGCCGGGCAGAGAGGGGGAGGGAAAGCGATGGGAGGAGGGGGTGGTGGGTGAGGGGCAGTGGGGGGAACCGCAGGGCCGTGTGTGTCCCCCCCCACCTCGCATCGCCCGGCCCCGAGTGCCTCGCCGGGAGGGCCGGCTGCCCAAAGCTCCCGGGAGGAGCCAGCCCCCTCTGCCTGGCCGGCGTCGAGCCTGCGGCCGAAAGGGAGCCCTGGGGCTGCACGGGCTTGGCTCGGGGAGGCAGACCTGAGCTGCTGCCTGCCTGCCTGCCTGCCTCCATTTTGTTTCCTGTTCAGCTTTGGTCTGTGGTGGTTGGTTGGTAGTGGTGGTGATGGTGTGGGATTGGGGTGCGGCCAGGCAAAGTCGGGGGGGGGTCCACCTGCGGCCACGCCTGCTCGGGGTCCCGAGGCCTTGAAGATCACCCCCCCCCCCACATATACATAACACAACCCAACCCCAGTCCATCTCACCCCAGGTGAGCCCTGCGGCACGAATGGGGGTTGCCTTGGCCTCGGGCTGTGCAACGTTGAGGGCAGGTGCCCAGTGCATGGGGAGCCCGGGCTGTAACCTAAGATGGAGGCCGTCAGTGACGCGGGCCCGGGGAGCTTAGGACAAGGCCTCAGCGAGGCCAGGTACCGCCGGGGCTGGTGGCTGGGCGGGGGGGTGGGGTGGGGTGGGGGGTGGGTTCCACATGGGTTAAGAGTTTGTGTAGTAAGTGTGCAAACTAGGGGCTGGCGCAGCGCCCCGAGCTAGGTGAAGGGATTGGAATGCCACCCACGACGCCCGAAGGCCCTGACACTCCCCGGGGAGCGCGCGAGGCCCCTAGGGAGCCGTGTCTCAGATCTCTCTCTACCCCCCCCCCACCCCACCCCCACGCCCCGACCCGGACAACCCCACAGCCAGGCCCGTAGGCCCCGGGGCTGCGATCGGGCGTCCAGGGAGGAGGAGAAGGAAAGGGGAGGGAGGCAAAGGGGTGGCCGCGGCAGCTCTACTGATTGGGCAGCGCACTCGCCAGGCCCGACTTCACCCGCCCTGAACCCCCGAATAGTGAGGCGCGGGAGCGCGCGCGGGGTGGTGGTGCTGGAGGGTGGTGGGGGGGGGGGGAAGAGGGAAGGGGTGCGCGCGCACCCCGGGCCTCCATTCGCACGCGGGCCGGCGCGAGGCGCTCTCGGTCGCACGCGCCGCCGCGGGGGCGCGCGCTGTGGGGGTGTGAGTGAGGAGGAGGAGGAGGAGGTGGAGGAGGAGGAGGAGGTGGTGGCGACGACGACGACGACGGCGGCGGCGGCGGCGGCGACATAGGCCCGGGGCAGGTCGCGTTCGCTGCCTTCTCTCCCGGAGAGAAACGCGAGGGGAAGGGGGGGGTGCAGCGAGCCGCTTCTCTCTGTCCACCGCCACCACCACCCCCCCCCCGGCCCAGCTCGCGCCCCGGTGTAATGAGGGTCACTCCCTCCCCCCCAGCTGGCCCGGGAGGGGGCGCGGGGCACGGTAACTAGTGCGCAGGGGTGGGCGACGGGCGGGGGAGGGAGGGGGAGAGGAGGGAGGAAGAGAGGGAGGGAGAGGCGGCCGGGCCGGGAAGATGGTGGTGGTGGTGGTGGTGGCCGTAAGGTGAGGGACTCGGTGGAGGGTCGCTTGTGCAGCGAGGCCGATGGCCGGTGGCGCCGTAGCCCCGGCCTGCCCCCCTCCCCCTCCTCCATCACTCCCAGCAGGGCTCAGGCCTAACCGATCGGGCGGGCGGACGGCCGCGAACTTCCTCCCCGCGCGGCCCGTGCAGTGCCTGCTGGCCAGCCCGGCCCGTCCACCCGCCCGCGCGCACCTCGGCCTCTTGCTGTCCCCCCCCCCCCCAATCAGGTAGCCGGCTGGCTGGAGGTGTGTGTGTGTGTATGTGTGTGTTAGGGGGAGGTGGGCAACGGGGGCGGATGCCCTCTCGCTGCAAACTTTGCTTGCTGCTCCGTGTGGAGGAGTGCGATCAGCATCGCCGAGAGACGCCGGCTGCCGCGGCTTGCGAGCAGGAGGAGCGCGGCCCGGCCAGGCGGCGTCGGCAGCGGCAGCAGCAGCAGCCATGTTTGTCAAGCTGTTAGCAGCTGCTGCTGCTGCTGCTGCCCTGACTCTTGTTTTGCCGACCACCCCGTTTTCTCTCCTGGCCGCGTCCGGGTCTCTCTAGGCCCTGCACTCGCGGGGATCCAGCAGGCCCTGCAAAGTCAGGAAGACCGAGCTCAGGGGCACACCCGCCTTGGGCCAACTCATTTGCGGCCTCTGTGTGTGTGTATGTGTGTGTGTGTGTGTGTGTGTGTGCACAGCCACTGCAAAGGCTCCCGGCGGGCGGGCATAGGGTGCAGCGCTATTGTGACCGCTGTGTCCAGCTTGCTGAGGAGGAGGGGTACCTTTTTGTGCAGTTTCCAGAAGCTCCCCCTTCGAACCCTCACCAACCTCCTCCTTTTCTGGAGGTTTAGCTCCCCCCCCCCCACCACCACCACCGGACTCTGGCCATGGAGAGGGAGGAAGAGGAGGATTCCTGTTTGGAGATTTGGGAATTTTGACTGGCAACGGGTTTTTTAATTTTAGTGCAGCCCAAGTGTCCGCCAGTCTGCAGTGCAGGGAAAAGGAACAGGCTGTTTCCATGTGGCGGACTTGCCCAGCTCCTCAGGGAAGATGTAGTTTGCCGAGGCTCACCCGAGGCCATTTTTCCCTTGTCAGCCTAGAGAACTTTTTCTGTCCTTGAAAGTGCAGCAGAAAGGCCACTAGGCCTTTAGAACTGGCTTCCATTTTGAAGAGAAGAATCAGATGGTCTATTAACTCAGAATAATTGCTGTGTTTTTGGATTCCAGGTTGATGCCAGCCCAGTATGGATCAGACCTGTGAACTATCTAGAAGAAATTGTCTGCTGTCCTTTTCTAATCCAGTGAATTTAGATGCCCCTGAAGACAAGGACAGCCCTTTCGGTAATGGTCAATCCAATTTTTCTGAGCCACTTAATGGGTGTACTATGCAGTTATCGACTGCCAGTGGAACATCCCAAAATGCTTATGGACAAGATTCTCCATCTTGTTACATTCCACTGCGGAGACTACAGGATTTGGCCTCCATGATCAATGTAGAGTATTTAAGTGGGTCTGCTGATGGATCAGAATCCTTTCAAGACCCTGCAAAAAGTGATTCAAGAGCTCAGTCGCCAGTTCCTTGCGCTTCCTTGAGTCGTGGTGGGCCAACAGCGCTTGCTGTGAAACAGGAACCCTCTTGTAATAACTCCCCTGAACTACAGTTAAAAGTAACAGAGACGATCAAGAATGGCTTTCTGCACTTTGAGAATTTTACTTGTGTGGACGATGCAGATGTAGATTCTGAAATGGACCCAGAACAGCCAGTCACAAAGGATGAGAGTATAGAGGAGATCTCTGAGAAAACTCAGACCAATGCCACCTGCAAATATGAGCCTAAATCAGAAAATGGTGTAGAAGTGGCCATGGGAAGTGAACAAGACAGCACACCAGAGAGTAGACATGGTGCAGTCAAACCGCCATTCTTGCCATTAGCTCCTCAAACTGAAACACAGAAAAATAAGCAAAGAAGTGAAGTGGACGGAAGCAATGAAAAAACAGCCCTCCTCCCAGCCCCCCTTTCACTAGGAGATACAAACATTACCATAGAAGAACAATTTAACTCAATAAATTTATCTTTTCAGGATGATCCAGACTCCAGTACCAGTACATTAGGAAACATGCTAGAATTACCTGGAACTTCATCATCATCTACTTCACAGGAATTGCCATTTGTAAGCAGTTTTTGGTACAACTTAAACATATACTTGGATGTATATATCTATATATATACAGGCCACTTAAAGGGAAACTTGAAATTATTTTTGGTTGCTTATCAGTTCCTAGCTGAAAGTTAAAGATGAGGTTTTAGAGGGAAATTTTACTTTGATTTTTACACTTATCTCTGTTGTAGGAGTTTGGTTCCTTTAGTTTTTTCCTCAAATAATGACTCCATTGAGTACTGGCTAAGTGTTAAACTTTTTAGTGTCTTTGAGGTCAGGTTTACATTTTCAAGGTAAAGGTATACATCGGAATAGCTTTTAAGAAAATGAGAAGCTGTGACATACTGGTGTCATTACTGCAGATAGACCAGAGTGTGAGTAACTTGGACTCTTCTTTCCACATAAGCATGACCTGAGTGATTTGTGCTGCAGGTGGAACATTTGGGCACAGACTTAAACTGGCTAAGATGAGGGAGAAAGCTTTCTTGTCTTAGCTGTCAGTCAACATTTAGGTTAATTTGTCTGAACTACTTGAGAAGGTACAGCATCCTGTGCTTTTGATAAGTTGCTACTATCAGGATAGGCTCGCTCCTTAATCTGGTTTTAAAATTTGAAGTGTGGAGCCCAAGGTGGTGGTGCATGCCTTTAATATTAGCACAGAGGTAGAAGGATCACTGAGTGTGAGGCCAGCCTGCGACTAGAGAGTCCCAGGTTACCCTGGGCTAGAGTGAGACTCTACCTCAAAAAAAAAAAAATTGAACTGTGTATGTATATGTGCCCGTGTATGCATGCACATGTGTATAGAAAAAGAAATCTCATGAATCTTTCACTGGTGCCAGGTAGTACTGTCAGAGGATGGTAGATAGCAAATGTTTTTTTCTTCAATCAGAACTTTATGCAGAATTGCTTGACTTCTAGGTGACTTATTGTCAGTTAATTTAGCCTCTGGTTCATCACTTCTGAGGTTCAACCATTTGATTATTGAAAGATTGCTTTCTGCTTTATTTATTTATTTCTGGTTTTGTTTCTGTTTAAACACTACTTTGTCATAGTTACTGGTAATGTCATCAAAGACAATTAGCTTTTTGTTGGGGATTAACAGATGTCTGAAAATACCACAAAGATTTCATAAGAAAAAATTATACAGTATGTGATGATTGTTTAGAGTGCATTGAACATTTATTTTACCATACATCCTATTGGTCTTTAACCATTACAAAGAAAAAGAGGAGGGTTGGAGAGATGCTTAGTGCTTAAGCTGCTTGCCTACAAAGCCTTAAGGACCCAGGTGCCATTTCCCTAGTACTCCTGTAAAGGCAGATGCACAAGGTGGCCCATGCATCTGGAGTTTGCAGTGGTTAGCGGCCCTAGCGTGCCCATTCTCTGTCTGTCTCTCTCTTTCTCAAATAAGCCAGTCTGGGCTAGATGAAGACCAACCCTACCTCAAAAAAAAAAAAAAAAAAAATCACGCAAAAATGAGATGGGTGAATTGTTTTTATGCTGATATATATCTTAGATATACTTTAATACTCTGGTTTCTTTTTTCTTTTCTTTTCTTTTCTTTTCTTTTTTTTTTTTTTTTTTTTTGTGAGGTAGGGTCTTGCTCTAGTCAGTGCTGACCTAGAATTTGCTTTGTAGTATTAGGTTGGCCTCGTAATACTACAAAGTGAACTGGCAGTGATCCTCTTCTCAGGCTCCCAAGTGCTGGGATTAAAGTCATATGCCACCATTAAAGGTGTGTACCACCATACCCAGCTCTAGTATCTTTTATTAGAACTTTGCAGAATTTTTACTTGTAGGTAGGTAATCAGTTGACTCGGTTTCATCACTTGTAAAATTCAATAGTATTTGACTTTTTTTGTTTGTTTGTTTTTGTTTTTAGGGGTAAGGTCTCATTTTAGCTCAGGCTAACCTGGATTTCACTGTGTAGTCTCAGGGTGGCCTCAAACTCACAGCAATCCTTCTACCTCTGTCTCCCAAGTGCTGAGATTAACGGCGTGTGCCACCATGCCTAGCCAAAAGTACTCGACTTCTGAAAGCTTGCTTTAATTTTATGTATTTCATTCTGATTTTGATGGCAGTTAGTGGTTATCTTGTTTATTTTGGTCCTATTATATATAAAGGTAGACAAGCTATTTTGGAAACAAACAAGAAGATCAAGCCTATATTTTTCCTGGGTTCGTGTTGAAATATGTATAGTTTTGTCCTTTCATTTTTAGTTATTTATTTATTTATTTATTAATTTATTGTTTTTTGCTCTAGCCTAGACTGACCTGGAATTCGTTATGTAGTCTCAGGGTAGCACTGAACTCACAACGATTCTCTGCCTCCCAAGTACTGGGATTAAAAATGTATACCACCAGACCTGGCCCCATTTTATTTATTTATTTAAATATGTTATTTATTGAGCCTGGTGTGGTGGTGCATGCCTTTAATTCCAGCACTCTGGGAGACAGAGGTAGGAGGATCGCCATGAGCTGAAGACTACATAGTGAATTCCAGGTCAGCCTGAGCTACAGTAAGATGCTATCTCAAAAAAACAAAAGCGCTGAGAGATGGCTTAGCAGTTAAGCGTTTGCCTGTGAAGCCTAAGGACCCCAGTTCGAGGCTCGATTCCCCAGGACCCACATTAGCCAGATGCACAAGGGGCCACATGCATCTGGAGTTTGTTTGCAGTGGCTGAAGGCCCTGGTGTGCCCATCCTCTCTCTCTCTCTGCCTCTTTCTCTCTCTGTTTGTCACTCATAAATAAATAAATAAAAGTATCAAAAAAACAAACAAACAAAAAAAAAACAAACAAAAAAACAAAAACAAAAAATCTTATTGGGCATGCCAGGGTTTCCTAGCTACTGCAAACAAACTTCAGATGCATGTGACAACTTGTGCATCTGGCTAATGTGGGTCCTGGGGAATCAAACCTGGGTCCTTAGGCTTTGCAGGCAAGAACATTAACTGCTAAGCCATCTCTCCATCCCTATTTTATTTTGGTTTTTCGAGGTAGGGTCTCGATCTAGCCCAGGGTGAATTGGAATTCACAATGTAGGCTCAGGGTGGCCTCAAACTCATGGCGATCCTCCCTACCTCTGCCTCCCAAGTGCTGGGATTAAAGGCGTGCACCACCACATCTGGTTAAATTGTTTTTATAAGTGTATTTATTTATTTGACAGAGAGAGAGAGAGAGAGAGAGAGAGAGAGAGAGAGGCAGAAAGAATGAAAGTCGGGCGTGGTGGTGCATGCCTTTAATCCCAGCACTCCGGAGGCAGAGGTAGGAGGATCACTGTGAGTTCAAGGCCACCCTGAGAATACATAATGAATTCCAGGTCAGCCTGGGCTAGAGCAAGATCTTACCTTGAAAAACCAAACCAAAAAAAAAAAAAAAAAAAAAAAAAGGGCGCATCACTGTAAACTCCAGACGCAGGCGCCACCTTGTGCATCTGGCTTACATGGGTCCTGAGGAATTGAACCGTGGTCCGTAGGCTTCACAGGCAAATGCCTTAACCACTAAGCCATTTCCCCAGCCCTTATTTTATTTATTTAAAAAATATTTTTATTTATTTGAGAGAGAAAGAGGCAGCGAGAGGGAGAGAGAAGAGAGAAAGAATGGGCATTGCAAATGAACTCCAGATGCATACACCACCTTGTGCATCTGGCTTTTGTGGGTCCTGGGGAATCAAACCTGGGTCCTTTGGCTTTGCAGGCAAGCGCCTTAACTGCTAAGCCATCTCTCCAGCCTTATTTTATTTATTTATTTATTTATTTATTTATTTATTTATTTTTGAGGTAGGATCTCACTGTAGCTCAGGCTGACCTGGAATTAACTATTGTAATCTCAGAGTGCTGGGATTAAAGACATGCACCACTATGCTGGATTTATTTTATTTTTTAAATATTTTAATTTATTTATTTATTTATTAGAGAGAGAGAAAAAAAAATGGGTGTGCCAGGGCCTCTAGCCACTACAAATGAAGTCTAGATGCATACCCCACCTTGGGCATCTGGCTTACATGGGACCTGGAGAATCGAACCTGGATAACTGCCAAGCCATCTCTCCAGCCCTTATTTTTATTTATTTATTTATTTATTTGATAGAGAAAGAGGGAAAATGGGCGTGCCAGGGCCTCCAGCCATTGCAAACAGAACTCCAGACACGTGTGCCCCCTTGTGCATCTGGCTAACGGGGTTCTGGGGAATCGAACCTGGGTCCTTTGGCTTTGTAGGCAAACGCCTTAACCGCTAAGCCATCCAGCCCCTTATTATTATTATTATTATTATTATTATTATTATTATTATTTTCTTTTTGATGTAGGGTGTCACTAGCTCAGGCTGATCTGGAACTCTGTAGTTCCAGGGTGGCCTCAAACACAGCAATCCTCCTACCTCTGCTTCCACCAAGTGCTGTGATTAAAGGCGTGGGCCACCACTTCTAGCATTATTTTTTTTCTATTCTAAAAATTATTTAATTGTGTGCGTACATGTATGTGTGTACCAGGGTGTGTTATTGCTTTCTGCAAATGAATACCAGATTCTTGTGTCACTTTTTGCATCTGGCTTATGTTTATGTGGGTGTTGGGAATTGGACCCAGGCTACAAGCTTTGCAAGCTAGTACCTTTAACCATTAAGCCATTCCCTAGCCCAAATGTGTAGTCAGGTTGGCCTCCAACTCCTCATCCTGCCTTTGCCTCTTCAGCAATTTCCTACAGATGTGTGCCACCACAGCTGGCTTGTTTTGCTTCTTTTCAGGCAGGATCTCAGGCTAGTCCTGGAACTCTGTAGCCCCAGGCTGACCTCAAATTCCCTGTGATCCTCCTACCTCAGCCTCCCCAGTGCTGGGATTAAGGGCATGCGCTACCATGTCTGGCTTGACCTGTATTTTTTTTTCGAGGTAGGGTCTCACTCTAGCCTAGTCTGACCTGGAATTCACTGTGTAGTCTCAGGCTGGCCTTGAACTCACCGCGATCCTCCTACCTCTGGCTTTTCAAGGTTGGTTCTCAATCTAGCTCAAGCTGACATGGAATTTATTCTGTAATCCCAGGCTGGCCTCAAACTCACATTGATCTTCCTACCTCTGCCTCCCAAATGTTGGGATTAAAGGCATGTATCCCCATGCCTGGCTCATAATAATTTTTAAAAAACATTTCTTATTTATTTATTTATTTGTTGGGGGTGGGGGAGAAAGAAAGAGAAGGAAGAGAAGTCAGGGCTTCTAACCACTGCAGTTGAACTCCAGACACATGTGCCACCTTGTGCAGCTGGCTTTCTGTGGGTACTGGGGAACCAAACCTGGGTACTTAGGTTTTGTAGGCAGGCACCTAAACGGCTGAGCCATCTTTCCATCCCCATATTCGGTATTCTTTAATGTGTGTGTGTGTGTGTGTGTGTGTGTGTGTGTGTGTGTGTGTCTGTGTGTTTGAGAAAGGGGCAGAGAGAGAAAGAGAGAGAGAGAGAAAATGAGCACATCAGGGCCTCCACCCACTGCAAACAAATGCCAGATACTTGTGCCCCCTTGTGCATCTGGCTTATGTGGGTCCTGGAGAATGGAACTGGGATCCTTTGGCTTTGCAGGCAAAGGCCTTAACCGCTAAGCCATGTATCCAGCCCCAGTTTTTTTTTTTTTTCCCGACTTTTTGAGGTAGGGTCTTGCTCTAGCACAAGGTGACATAAGGTTGCACATGTGCCCAAGATGGTAGGCATCTGAGGTTCGATTATAGTGGCTGGGGGCCCTGGTGTACCAATTCCTCCCCCCTTCACTCTCATTCTTCCTCTCGCATTAAAGAAAAAGGCCAGTTCATTGGGCTTGCCTCAAAAATAAAAAAATAAACAGACAGCCTGGTGTGGTGGCTCATTCTTTTAATCTCAGCACTTTGGAGGAGGAGGTAGGAGAATCCTTGTGAGTTTGAGGCCAGCCTGGGACTACAGAATGAGTTGCAGATCAACTTGGCTTTGAGTGAGATCCTATCTTTAAAAAAACAACAAAACAAATAAAATTAAAAGAAAAACAACCAACTGCCAGGCATGGTGGTGTACACCTTTAATCCCAGCACTCAGTAGGCTATGAGGAAGGTCAGTGAGTTCGAGGCCAGCCTGAGACTACGTAATGAATTCCAGGTCAGCCTGTGCTACAGTGAGACCCTACCTCAAAAACAAAACAAAACAAAAAAAACCAACCAAACAAAAACATCACCAAAAATATATACAGGTCAATTTTCATGGTTCCTGAGACCATTTGGGGTGAGTGTTAAATGCAGAATTAACTGAGTACTTACTTACTGGCTTTAGTGACTTCTGAGATTATGTGACATGTTTACATGGGTGGGGAATGACTCCTGACTTTTTTTTTTTTTTTTTTTTTTTTTGAGGTAGGGTCTCAGCTCAGGCTGACCTGGAATTCACTATGTAGTCTCAGGGTGCCCTCAAACTCTCCTACCTCTGCCTCCTGTATTAAAGTATTAAAGGTGTGTGTCACCATGCCCAGGTGATTTTCTGTATAGGCAGATTTACAGCACTTGATTTTCCTATTCCTCATATTGCTTGCATAGGACTGGTACAGTCAAATAATGAGTCCCAGAGATCCAGATGAGGTCTTTGGTATTAATGTGATAGGAAGTAGGAGCTTGTGAATGATGTTTGGCAAGAAGTATGAGATTCATGTTGGAAGACTGGCTGGTGGAGACAGCAGACACTTGAAATAACAATTTTGAATTCAACTTGAGCAAAGTCAGTGCAAGGAAAAAAGAAGGGCTAGAGAGATGCCTTAGCGATTAAGCCTGCGAACCCTAAGGACCCATGTTTGACTCTCCAGATTCCACGTAAGTCAGATGCCCAAAGGTGAGGCAAGTGCAAGGTCGCACATGCCCACTAGGTGGCGCAAGCATCTGGAGTTCAATTTAGTGGCTGAGGCCCTGGTGTGCCAATTCTCTCTCTCTCTCTCTCTCTCTCTCTCTGTCTCTCTAAAATAAATCGAAAAGAAAGATTTTTTTTTTTTTTCTTTTTGGTAGGCCAAGCTGTTCTCAAACTGACTGTAGTTGAGAAGGGCCTTGAACACTTGATCCCTCCTGCCTCTATCTCCCAAGTTCTGATATTGGGCATGCAACACAATGCCTGGCCTCACTTAGGTATTGTTAAAAGAAGAATTTATACTATGGTATTCATTGAGTTTGGGGATCCTCAAAGTTATGCCTGCTCTAGGGTGGTGATATAATGTTTTATGATCTTTTAAGTACTGTGCTGTGGATGTTTTTAATGGTTATGGGATTATGGCCTCCAGCCACTGCAAACAAACTCTAGGCACATGCGCCCCCTTGTGTATCTGGCTTATGTGGGTCCTGGGGAATCAAACCTGGATCCTTTGGCTTTGCAGGTAAGCGCCTTCACCACTAAGTCATCTCTCCAGCCCTTTTTTTTTTTTCATTTAAAAAATATTTTATTTATTTGACACAGAGGTGGGAGGGACAGAGAAGGGAAGATAGAAGCAGGTAGAGAGAATGGGCATGCCAGATCTTCCAGCCACTGCAAATGAACTTCAGACTCATGTGCCACTCTGTGCATCTGGTTTTACATGGTACTGGGGAATTGAACTCCAGTTGTTAGGCTTTATCTGAGCCATCTCTCCAGTTCTCCAACTCTTTATTGTCATTTTGAAACAAGCCCAGGCTGGCTGTGGCAGCACTATGAAGCCTAGGCAGGGCCTGAACTCCTGAATTACCTGCTTTAGTTTCCCAGTAGCTGAGATCAGAGGTGTGTACTATGCACTGCCAGTGTTTTTTTGTTTGTTTCTCAAGGTAGGATCTCCCTGTAGCCCAGGCTTACCCGGAATTCACTATGTAGTCTCAGGGTAGCCTTGAACTCACGGTGATCTTCCTATGTTGGCTTCCCAAGTGCTGGGATTAAAGGTTTTTTTTTGTTGTTGTTGTTTGTTTTTTTTTTGGGGGGGGGTTCAAACTAGCGTTTTTTGTTGTTTGTTTTTAATTGTAGAGAGGGAGAGAGACAGACACACAGAATTGCCAGGGCTTCAGCCACAGCAACCAAACTCCAGACGCTTGCGCCACCTAGTGGCCATGTGCAACCTTGCGCTTGCCTCACTTGTGCATCTAGCTAACATGGGATCTATACAGTCTAACCTAGGTCCTTAGGCTTTCTCAGGCAAGCGCCTCAACTGCTAAGGCATCTCTCTAGCCCTAGTTGTTTTTTTTTAAGTTAATTCACTTTTTATTAACAACTTCCATGATTGTAAACAATATCCCATGGTAATGCCCTCTCTCCCTCCCCCCACTTTCCCCTTTGAAACTCCATTCTCCATCATATCCCTCTCAGTCTCTTTTATTTTGATGTCATGATCTTTTACCTCCTATTATGATGGTCTTGTGTAGGTAGTATCAGGCACTGTGAAGTCATGGATATCCAGGCCATTTTGTGTCTGGAGGAGCATGGTGTAAGGAGTCCTACCCTTCCTTTGGCTCTAACATTCTTTCTGCCACCTCTTCTGCAATGGGCCCTGAGCCTTGGAAGGTGTGATAGAGATATTGCAGTGCTGAGCACTCCTGTCACTTCTTCCCAGCACCATGATGCCTTCTGAGTCATCCCAAGATCACTGCCATCTGAAAAGAGAAGGTTCTCTACCAAAAGTGAGAATAGCATTAATATATGGGTATTAACATTAAGAGAAGTGCTTACTGGGCAGTTTCATGAACATAGTATATCCATTTACCCAGACAGCAGCAGACGTTACACCTCTAGGGCTCATGACTACTCCTGTTGTAGGTTTTTAGTATCAGGGATGTTTTCCCTCACATGGAGCAGGCCTCCAGTCCAATTAGAGCGTGGTTGGTTTCCACCATGACAGACATGCCACTATTGCACCCATTGGCTCATTTGCCTGGCTGGCAAAATATAAGACTTGCAGTGTCCAATGTTGAGTATCTTCACTGGTGATTTCTCTCTCTCCCATTGAACTGCATGCAGAATGGCTTCTTCCAGCTTTCTGTCAGCTGGTCTACATGGAGGAGGTTATCAGCTCAGTTCCAGCAGGACTTCTCAGTGGCCTTGCAGCCCAAGTATGTGGAGTCTTCAGCAATAGGGTCTTACCATCTATTCCTGGTGGGAAACCAAGGGCCTCGGCAATGGCCTGTAATGTTTTTTGTTTTTGAGGTATGGTCTCACTCTAGCCCAGGCTGACCTGGAATTCACTGTGTAGTCTCAGGGTGGCTTCAAACTCATGAACTCATGGTGATCCTCCTACCTCTGCCTCCTGGGTGCTGGGATTAAAGGCGTGCACCACCACGCCAGGCCTTCCTAGTGTTTCTTTTATTTTATTAATGAACTGGGAACTGGCTTAGCGGTTACAGCCTAGTGTTCTTTTTGATAAGAGCTGGTACTGGTCTACTTTGTGCACTTTGGTTCAATAAGACTGAAGTGTGTTTCATTGATCCATATTCTCATGTAATGCCTTTACTCTTCTGGCCTGGTTCATTTCTGCATCTTGACATCCTGTAGCGTTGAACCTTCATTGTAAGCGACGTATACTAATTGAATGAAAAAAATGGTGTTATTCTATGTGTACTGTAGTTTAGTCTGATACTGATCCCAAAGCAATAATGCTCCACTGTGTGCTGAGTTTATAGACATGAACTATGGTGCCCAGCTTTGAATGGTGCTATTGAAAGGTATAAGTTGTACCAGGCGTGGTGGTGCACACCTGTAATCCTGGCATTTGGGAGGCTGAGGTAGGAGGATCCCAGTGAGTTTGAGGCCACCCTGAGACTACATAGTGAATTCGAGGTCAGCCTGGGCTAGAGCAAGAACCTACCTCGAAAAACCAAGAAAAAAAAAAGTGTAATTTGAGAGACGGAGTTAACTTTAGGTATGAAGATGATGAGTGGACTGCGCACTCTCCTAACTGAGGGAAATTGGTGTTATTTGAACAAATATGGAATATATCCATTTAGAAGGATACCCTTGTACATTCCTCATATTTTCCATTTATTTATTGATTTATTCACTCATTCATTCTGGGGTAAGGTCTCACTCTAAGCCTGGCTGAACTGGAACTCACTCTGTAATTCCAGGCTGGCCTCAAATTCACAGTGATCCTGCTACCTCTGCCTCACTATTGTTGGCATTAAAGGCATGCACCACCCTGCCTGAATGTTTGTTTATTTTTATTTTGGTGGTTTTGAGAATTGGACCCAGAGCATCATACATGCACCACAAAAACATCCTTGACCCCATTCTTTTTTTCCTGCCTATGTTAGGATTTTACTATATGAGGCTGGCCTGGGACTGAGTTTTTGCTTGCCTTTAGCTCCTAAAAATGAAAAGGCTTGTGTCATAGTGCTCACTGTTAATATTTTTGCAGTTTTTTTTCACGGTAGGGTCTCACAGTGATCCTGTTACCTGTGCCTCCCCAGTGCTGGGATTAAAGGTGTGTACCACCATGCCTGGCTTTGAAAAAATTATTAATTGGGAAAACTGTGCCTCATGCCTATAATACCAGGACTTAGACTGAGGTTGGAGGATTTTTGAAAGTAAAAAGTCAGTTTGGGCTGTGGTGTGAGACTTGGGTTTTTTTTCTTCAAGGTAAGTTCTCACTCTAACCCAGGCTGACCTGGAACTCACTAGGTAGTCTCTGACTGGTCCTGCACTCATATCAATCCTCCTAGGATTAAAGGCATGTGCCACCATGCCTAGCTCCTGTGTCTTGAAAAAAAAAAAGGGCCTGGAGAGATGCTTAGCGATTAAGGTGCTTGTCTGCAATGTGAAAGGACCCACATTCAATTCCGTGGGACCAACATAAGCCAGATGCACAAGGTGGTGCATGTATCTGGAGTTCGTTTGCAGTGGCTAAAGGTCCTGATATGCCCATTCTCTTTCTCTCAAAATTAAAAGAAAAGAAAAAAATGAACATAAACTATATAATGTTGGCACATACCTATAATCCTACCACTGGGGAGGCTAGGGTAGGAGAATCACAAGGTGAAGGCTCTGTTTCAAAAGATAAAATAATAGCTGGGCTTGGTGCCATATGCCTTTAATCCCAGCACTGAGGAGGCAGAGGTAGGAGGATCATCTGAGTTCAACTCGAGGTTACCCTGAGACTACATGGTGAATTCCAGGTCAACCTGGATGAGTGAGACCCTACCTCAAAAAACCAAAAAACAAAACAAATCAAAACAACAACAACAACAACAACAACAACAACAAAAACACCTAAAATCCCAAAAGACAAAAAAAAAAAAAAAAAAAAAAAAGAGCCAGGCATGGTGGTACATGCTTTTAATCCCAGCACTTGGAAGGCAGAGCTACATAGGATTGCTGTGAGTTTGAGGCCAATTTGGGACTACAAAGTGAGTTTCAGGTCATCCTGGACTAGAGTGAGACCCTACCTAGAAGAAATAAAAATAAAAGACAAACAAAGATAAAAAAAAAAAATAGGGCTAGAGAGATTGTTCAGTGACGCTTAATGACGCTTGCAGAGTGATCCTGACCTGGGTTCAATTCCCAGACTGATCTGGAATTCACTATGTAATCTCAGGGTGGCCTCGAATTTATGGAGATCCTCCTACCTCAGTCTCCCAAGTGTTGGGATTAAAGGTGTGTGCCACCACACCTGGCAGCTGCTGCTGCTGCTTCTCTCTCTCTCTTTTTAAATATTTTTGTTTTTATTGAGAGAGAGAGAGGACAGAGAAAGAGGTAGATTTAGATTGGGCACTCAGGGCCTCCAGCCACTGCAAACGAACTCCAGATGCATGTGCCCCTTGTGCATCTGGCTTATGTGGGTCCTGGGGAGTTGACCCTGGGTCCTTTGGCTTTGCAGGCAAATGCATTAATGGCTAAGCCATTTCTCCAGCCCTTCTTCTTTTTTAAAAAATACTTTTCTTTATTTATTTTTATTTGAGACAGAAAGAATGGGCACACCAGGGCCACTAGCCACTGCAAATGAACTCCAGAGGCATGCGCCCCATTGTGCAGCTGGCTTATGTGGGACCTGGAGAATTGAACTTGGGTCCTTAGGCTTTGCAGGCAAGCACTTTAACCACTAAGCCATCTCTCCAGTCCTGGCCTTTTTTTGGGGGGGGGGTTCTGAGGTAGGGTCTCACTCTAGAATTCATTCTGTATTCTCAGGGTGACCTCAAACTCACCTCCACCCTCCTACCTCTACCTGTGCTGGAATTAAAGGTGTGCACCACCATGCAAAGCCCCACCTTTTTTTCAGACTTTT
The DNA here is from genome assembly GCA_036346955.1 of Dipus sagitta. NCBI lineage: Eukaryota > Metazoa > Chordata > Mammalia > Rodentia > Dipodidae > Dipus > Dipus sagitta. The sequence continues at coordinate 39,880,173 of CM070777.1, read as the reverse complement.
GAGTGTGGCTTTCATTAAAATTGCCTAGTCAGGACTTGAGTTTGTTGTTTCTCTGCCTCAGCCTCCTGAGTAGTTACAGGCCTGTGCCGCTAGGTCTGGTGAAGTTTTACAGTTCTTTATATATATAGTCTAGATATACATTTATTTTTTGAAGTAGGTTCTCACTCGAGCCCAGGCTAACCTGAACTCTAGATCCACAATGGCCTTCAACTCACAGTGTTTCTTCTACCTCTGCCTCCAGAGTGCTGGGATCCAAAGCATGTGCTGCCATGACTGGCCTGCTTTTGATTCTTTTAAAAATATATTTTATTTATTTATTTGAGAGAGGGTGGGGGAGAGTGGGAGAGAGTGGGTGTGCCAGGGCCTCTAGCCACTACAAACGAGCTCCAGAATCATGTGCCACCTTGTGCATTTATTTGGCTTAAGTGCGGAGAGGGCATTGAACCTGGGTCCTTAGGCTTTGCAGGCAAGTGCTTTAACCACTAAGCCATCACTCAAGCCCTGATTATTTTAAATTTTTAAGGATTTATTTATTTATTATTTATTAGAGACGAAGGGAGAGAGAATGAGTGAGAACAGGCATGCCAGGGCCTCTAGCCACTGTAAATGAACTCCAGATGTGTGCGGCACCATGTGCATCTGGCTTACATGGGACCTGGTGAATAGAACCAGGGTCCTTAGGCTTCTCAGGCATGCACCTTAATGGCTAAGCCATCTCTCCACCCCCTAATTTTTTTTAAACTTATCTGGGGGTATGGAGAATATGTGTGGCAGTGCTTGCCACTGGGAATGAACTCAATTCATGCACCATGTGCATGTAGCTTTTTATGTTGGCACTGAGAAATTGAAGCTGGCTTTGTAAGCAAGTGTGTTTAACCACTGAACAATCTCCCCAGCAATTTGGTTTTGATTTTAGTTTTGTGTTTTTCTTTTTCTTTCCTTCTTTTTCTTTCTCTCTCTCCATCTGCTTTTTTTTTTTTTTTTTGCTGGTGGTGTATGTATGTTTACATGTATGTGAGTGGATGCATGTGTGTGTGAATGAGAACGTAGGCTAGAGGTTGACATGGGGTGTCTTCCTCAGCCTTTCTCTATTTGAGGCAGAGTCTCTCTGAATCTCAATCTGACTGATTTTGCTAGACTAACTAGTGAGCAAACCCCACAAATTCCCATTTTTCTGTTTAGCACTGGGTTGACAGGTGCATGCTTGTACTCCAGGCTTTTAGGTACTCATGGGTATGCTGCAAGTACTTTAATTACTGAACTATCTCCCCAGCTCTCATGTGTCTTCATTGTTTTAAAAAAATATATTTTTTGGGCTAGAGTGAGACTGTAACTCATAAAACTAAAAAAAAAAAAAAAAAGTTCTAAGCAGAGAGAGAAAGAATGGATACACCAGGGCCTCCTGTCACTACAAAGGAACTCCAGGTGTTTGCACCACTCCATGTATCTGGCCTGTGTGGGTACTGGAGAATTGAACCTGGGTAGTTAGGCTTTGCAGGTAAGCAAAGAGGGTCTTACACTAGTACAGGCTGGCCTGGAAATCACTCCCTAGCCCAGGATGGCCATGAACTTACTGTGATCCTACTTACAGCTTTCTGAGGGCTGGGGTCAAAGGTGTGTCCCACCACCCCTGGCTTTTGTTTTGTTTATTTTTCGGTTTGTGCCTAATGTTCGTGTGTGTGTATGTGTGTGTGTGTGTGTGTGTGTGTGTGTGTGTGTCTGATAGAGCATGGGTACATATGTGTCACAGTCTGCATATGGAGGTCAGACAGTAACCTCTGTCGTCTTACTTGCCCTAGATTTTTGTGTCAGCTTCATATGTCGGGTTAGTTGGCCAGTGGGCTTCCAGGAATTGTGCTGTCTCCTCTTCTCATCTCACTATTGGGGTTCTGGGATTACAGATGGCGGCCACTGCGTGTGACTTTCCATGGGTTCCGTGTATCTGAACTGCGGTAGTCATAGTCATGCAGCAAGTACTCTATCCACTGAGTCCCGTCTGACTTTTAACTTTTTTTTGTTTTTAGTTTTTGGAGGTAAGGTCTTCCTCTAGCACAGGCTGACCTGGAATTCTCTATAGTAAGGTGGCCTTGAACTCACAGTGATCCTCCTACCACTGTGTGAGCTACCACACCCAGCCAAAATACATTATTTACCTATTTACTTATTTGAGGGGGGGGGGAGAGAGAGAGGCAGATAGATGGATGGATGGATGGACGGATGGATGGATGGCAGGGGGTGCTGGAGAAAATGAGCGTACCAGGGCCTCCAGCCACTGCAAATGAATTCCGGACACATATGCCACCTTGTGCATTTGGCTTACATGGGTATTGAGGAATTGAACCTCAGCCCTTAGGCTTTGCAGGCAAGTGTCTTAACTGCTAAGCCATCTCTCCAGCCCTCATCAGATTTTTTTTCTTTTTCTTTCTTTCTTTTTTTTTTGAGGTAGGGTCTTGCTCTAGCCCAGGCTGACCTGGAATTCACTATGTAGTCTCAGGGTGGCCTTGAACTCACTGCAAACCTCCTACCTCCCCCCCCCCCCCCGTGCTTGAATTAAAGGTATGCGCCACTATGCCCGGCCTCCTCATTACATTTTTATGATTGCTGCTTCTAGGTGAAAATATGGTCTTTTTTAAAAAGTATTTTCTTTTACTTTGGAGAGAGAGAACTGGCGTGCCAGAGTCTCAGCCATGCAATCGAACTCCAGATGCTTGCACCACCTAGTAGGCATGTGTGACCTTGCGCTTGCCTCACATTTGTGCATCAGGCTTACTTGGGATCTGGAGAGCCAAACATAGGTCCATGGGCTTTTCAGGCAAGTGCCTTAACTGCTAAGCCAGCTCTCGAGCCCTGAAAATATGGTCTTAAGACCTGAAGTTCTCTTTAGTGTCGAATGACCTATGTAAAATTCCACTGTGATATGTTTGAAATACCATCTCCCAGACTAGCTTCACACTCCTTATGTACCTAGGATGCCTGTGAACCTCTGATCTTCCTGCCTCTACCTCCTCAGTGGTGGAATTACAGGTATGTACCACCAAGATCAGTTTATGTAGTGCTGGGAATTCCCACTGCAGGGATTTGTGGTACATCCTAGGCAAGCACTCTGCAAACTGGCTACCGTCCCATCTCCCAGCATATCCTTTTTTATTTTTCTCTTCTTCTTTGATGTATGGTCTCACTCTAGCTCAGGCTGACATGGATATCTCTGTATAGTTCAAGACTGGCCTAGAATCCACAGTGATCTTCCTACCTCTTCTTCCCAAGTGCTAGGGCTAAAGGCATGCCCACCTCAGGTGGGTCCTCCAAAGTATTCTATTTTATTTTATTTTATTTTATTTATTTATTTTTTTTTTCCAGGTAGTGTCTCTCTCTAGTCCAAGATGACCTGGAATTCACTATTTAGTCTCAGTCTGGCTTTGAACTCACAGCTATCCTGTGCCTCCAGAGTGTTGGGATTAAAGGAGTGTGTCATGGCCGGCCAAAGTACAGTTTTATTTATTTATTTTTGAGGTAGGGTCTCTCTCTGGCCAAGGCCAAATACAGTTTATTTTTTTAATCCCTTCTCATATTTTTTCAGCTTTAACAGTTTGCTGGTAGAGTCTTTAGGGTCCTTTTATATAGAATCATGTCATTTGCAAATAATGATAACTTGATTTCTTTCCAATTTGTATCCTTTTTATGTGCGTCTCTTGCCTTATTGCTATGGCTAAGACTTCCAGTACTATATTAAATATAAGTGGGGACAGTGGACACCCTTGTCTTATTCCTGATTTTAGTGGAAAAGCTTCCAGTTTTTCCCCATTTAGTAATATGTTGGCTGTAGGCTTGTCATAAATAGCCTTTATTATATTGAGATATGTTCCTTCTATTCCCAGTCTCTGTAGGACTTTTAACATGAAGGGATGTTGGATTTTGTCAAACGCTTTTTCTGCGTCTAATGAGATGATCATGTGATTTTTGTCCTTCAGTCCATTTATATAATGTATTACATTTATCGATTTGCATATGTTGAACCATCCCTGCATCCCTGGGATAAAGCCTACTTGGTCAGGGTGAATGATCTTTCTGATATATTCTTGTATTCTGTTTGCCAATATTTTGTTGAGAATTTTTGCATCTATGTTCATGAGGGAGGTTGGTCTGTAATTTTCTTTTTTTGTTCTATCTTTGCCTGGTTTTGGTATCAGGTGATGCTGGCTTCATAGAAGGAATTTAGTCCTTCTCATATTTTTTAAAGAGTACAGTTTTCTTTAAATATTTTATTTGAGAGAGAGAAACAGGCAGATAGAGAAAGTAAATGGGTGCGTCATGGCCTCCAAACGAACTCCAGACACATGCACCACCTTGTGCATCTAGCTTATGTGTGTACTGGAGAATTAAACCTGAATCCTTAGACTTCGAAGATAAGTGCCTTAACTGCTAAGTCATCTATCTCTCCAGCCCACAGAAAGCCTAACCCTAAACTTTTTATTGACTACTTCCATAATTGTAAACAATGAACTGTGATAATTTCCTCCCATTCTCCACTTTCCCTTTCACAAATCCACTCTCCATTATATCTCCTCCCCCTCTCAATCATTCTCTCTTTTGTTTATTTATCTATTTTTGGTTTTTCGAGGTAGGCTGTTGATCTAGCTCAGGCTGACCTGGAATTCACTATGTAGCCTCCTAAATGCTGGGATTAAAGGCGTGCGCCACCATTCCCAACAGTCTCTATTTTATGTTGATATCATCATCTTTTCCTCCTATTATGAGGATCTTGTGTAGGCAGTGTCAGGTATTATGAGGATATCCAGGCCATTTTGTGTCTGGAAGATTGCATTGTAAGTTGTCCTTCCCTTCTTTGGCTCTTACATTCTTTTTATTTTTATTTATTATTATTATTATTTTTTTTTTTATTTTATTTTTTTGGTTTTTTGAGGTAGGGTCTCACACTAGTCCAGGTTGACCTGGAATTCACTATGTAGTCACAGGGTGGCCTCGAACTCATGGCGATCCTCCTAACCTATTCTTCCTGAGTGCTGGGATTAAAGGCATGCGCTACCACGCCCTGCTTATTTTTATTTTTTTATTAGAAAGGGAGAGATAGAAAGTGAGTGACAATGGGCAGGTAGAAAAAGTAAATGTGCATCACGGCCTCCAAACGAACTCTAGATGCATGTGTCACCATGTGCATCTGGTTTATGTGGGACCTGGGTTCTCCTCTTTTTTTTTTTTTTTTTTTTTCTTTTTGAGGTAGGGTCTCACTGTAGTCTCAGGCTGCCTTCGAACTCATGATGATCCTCCTACCTCTGCCTCCCAAGTGCTGCGATTAAAGGCGTGCGCCACCACGTCCAGCTTCTTTCTTTCTTTCTTTCCTTTTTTTTTTTTTTTTTTTTGCAGATTTTACAGATTAATTTTTTTTTTTTTTTTTTTTTTTTTTTTTTTTTTGGTTTTTCGAGGTAGGGTCTCACTCTAGCCCAGGCTGACCTGGAATTCACTATGGAGTCTCAGGGTGGCCTCGAACTCACGGCGATCCTCCTACCTCTGCCTCCCGAGTGCTGGGATTAAAGGCGTGCGCCACCACGCCCGGCTCAGATTAATTTTTTTAAAAACAAAAGATTAAAAAAAGTCCTTCATTTCCAACCCTGCCTGGGGGTGTGGGTGAGGACTAGAAGAAGCTAAGAAGGGTACCCACCCTCTTGGGAAGAGTGACTTCTCCCAGAGTTGGTAGGGGAGGGCAGGTCAGAGGCAGGCCCTCACCATTCCTGCCCTGCCTCCTCCTCAGGTAGCTATTACTGCCTCTCCCCTCAGTTATAGGGACCCACCAGGGAACCCAGGGGTGGACAGACAAGCAGGCCACAGGAGGTTCAGCTTGGTGTGGCTTGGCCCCTGCAGCAGGCAGGTAGTTTCAGTGTGGGAGGGCTTTTAAGAGTCTTGCCACCAGGAGAAGACCTCTAATCTCCATCTCTTTCTTTTTTTTTGTTTTTTAATTGAGAACTTCCATAATTGTTGGCAATAACCCATGGTAATTCCCTTCTTTGCTCCACTTTCCCCTTTGAAACTCCACTCTCCATCATACCCCTTCCCCTTCTCAGTCTCTCTTTTATTTTGATGTCATCATCTTTTTCTCCTATAATGATGGTCTTGGGTACGTAGTGTCAGGCACTGCGAGGTCACGTATGTCCAGGCCATTTTGTGTCTGGAGGAGCATGTAAGGAGTGCTACTGTTCCTTTGGCTCTTACATTCTTTTTTTTTTTTTCTTTCTTTTTTAATATGGAACGCTTCATGAATTTGTATGTCATCCTTGCCAGGGTCCATACTATTCTTCTCTGTACATTCCAACTTTAGTATATGTGCTGCCAAAGTGAGCACAGCTCTTACATTTTTTTTTTTTTTTTTTGGTTTTTCGAGGTAGGGTCTCACTCTAACACAGGCTGACCTGGAATTCACTATGGAGTCTCAGGGTGACCTCGAACTCACAGCGATCCTCCTACCTCTGCCTCCTGAATGCTGGGATTAAAGGTGTGTGCCACCACACCCGGCGGCTCTTACATTCTTAACGCCACCTCTTCTGCAATGGGCCCTGAGCCTTGGAAGGTGTGATAGATATATTTCAGTGCTGACTGAACACTCCTCTGTCACTTCTCAATTTTATGTTGCCTTTTGGCTCAACCCAGTGGTCACCACCATCTGAAAAGAGAAGCTTCTCTAATCAAAAGTGAGGGTAGCATTAATGTATGGGTATGAACATTAGGTAAAGTGCTTACAGGGCAGTTTGGTGAGCATAATATATGCATTTAGCCAGATAAGGGCAGGCATGTAATGCCTCCTAATGCTCATGACTTCCATCACAGCTTCTTTTTCTTCTGTTTTTTGGTTTTTTGAGGTAGGGTCTCACTCTAGCTCAGGCTGACCTGGAATTCACTATGTTGTCTTGGAGTGGCCTCGAACTCATAGGGATGCTCCTACCTCTGCCTCCTGAGTGCTAGGATTAAAGTTGTGTGCCACCATGCCTGGCTGCATCACAGCCTTTTGATTAGGTTTTCAGTACCAGACCTGTTTTCCCTCCTGTGAAGTGGGCTACCAGTCCAATTAATGAGCGGTTAGTTTCCTCCATAAGAGATGCCAGTATTGCATTACTTACTTATTTATTTATTTTTATTTTTTTGGTTTTTTGAGGTAGGGTCTCACTCTGGTCCAGGCTGAGTGGAATTCACTATGGAGTCTCAGGGTGGCCTCGAACTCAAACTTGAACACGGCAATCCTCCTACTTCTGCCTCCCAAGTGCTGGGATTAAAGGCGTGCGCCACCACGCCCAGCCTTACTTTTTTATTTATTTGAGAGAGGAGAAAGGCACATAGAGGGAATGGGTGAACCAGGGAGTACAACTGGCTTACGTGGGTCCTGGGGAATTGAACCTGGATTCTTTGGCTTTGCAGGCAAGCAACTTAATTGCTAAGCCATCTCTCCAGCCCAGTTTTATTTTATTTTATTTTATTTTTTCCTGTCGAGGTAAGGTCTTGCTCTAGCCCAGACTGACCTGCAATTCACTAGGTAACCTCAGGGTAGCCTCGAACTCATGATGATCCTCCTACCTCTGTCTCCTGAGTGCTGGGATTAAAGGTGTGTACTTTTCAGTTTTAATTAAGTTTATTTACTTACACGTGTGTGTTTGTGTGTGTGCATTTTCCAGGAACTTTTGCTGCTCTAAGTGCATACTAGAACCTTAAGCCACATTTTTTGTTCAGCCTATGTAGGTGGCTTAAGAATTAAAGCTAAAAAAAAAAAAAAGAATTAAAGCTAGAGGCTGGAGAGATGGTTTAGTGGTTAAGGTGCTTTCCTGCAAAGCCAAAGGACCCAGGTTCAATTCCCCAGGAACCACGTAAGCCAGATGTACAAGCGGGTGCATGCATCTGAAGGTCCTGGTGCGCCCATTCTATCTCTTCTCTATCTCCTTTTCTCTCTGCTTGCAAATAAATTAATTAAATAAAAAAATAAATATTAAAAAAAAGAATTAAAGCTAGGCCAGCAAAATGTGAAGCAAGCACCTGTAACCACTAAGTCATATTCTTTTTTGTTTGGTTGGCTTATTCATTGTTTTCTTTCTTTCTTTTTTTTTTTTTTTTTTTTTTGGTTTTTCGAGGTAGGGTCTCACTCTAGCCCAGGCTGACCTGGAATTCACTATGGAGTCTCAGGGTGGCCTCGAACTCACGGCGATCCTCCTACCTCTGCCTCCCGAGTGCTGGGATTAAAGGCGTGCGCCACCACGCCCGGCTGTTTTCTTATTTTAATTATTGGCAGCTTCTATAATTATAGACAATAAACCATGATAATTCCTTCCCACCCTGCTTTCTCCTTCATAACTTCACTCCCCATCATATTTCCTTTCAATCAGTTTCTCATTTTTACTTTGACTAATATCTATCTGTGCCTCATAGGGAAGGAAAATAATAGAATTTAGTTCTGTTGGAATCCAGTCCACTTGGTATATACCTAACTAGATTAGTGTGAGGTCAGCTTCACAATTGTTATTCCTCCTTTAGGACCATCAAGACTAGCGTCCAATGAGATAGGAAACTGGAGGTAGGATCCCAGGCTGACCTGGAATTCACTATGTACTCTCAGGCTGGCCTCAAACTCACAGAGATCCTACTATTCCTGCCTCTTGAGTGCTGGGATTAAAGTTGTGCACCACCACTTCTGGCCCACATTTTTCTTTTGTTATTTTTTAAAGGTTTTATTGGAGGCAGGTGTGGTTCAGGAGGCTGAAGTAGGATCTACTTGAGCTCATAGTCAGCTTGGGGCTGATGTGAGACCCTTTTTCAAAAAAGTTAATTTTTTTTTTCAAGGTATGGCTTCACTCTAGCCCAGGCTGAATTAAAATTAAAAGTTAGGGCTGGAGGGATGGCCTAGCGGTTAAGGCATTTGCCTGGAAAACTAAAGGATCTAGGTTCGATTCCCCATGACGCATATTAGCCAGATGCCCAAGGGGGTGCATGCAACTGGAGTTTGTTTGCAGTGGATGGAGGCCCTGGCGCACCCATTCTCTGTCCGTCTCTCTCTCTCTCTCTTTCTCTGTCAAATAAATAAATAAAAATAAAATATTAAAAGTTATAGGGGCTGTAGAGATGACTTAGTGTTAAGATGCTTGGCTGTGAAGCATAAGGACCCAGGTTTGATTACCCAGTACCCACGTAAGCCCGATACACAAGGTGGCATGCATCTGGAGTTTGTTGGCAGAGGCTGGAGGCCCTAGTGTGCCCATTGTATCTGCCTCTTTCTCTCCCTCAAATAAATTAATTATTTAAAGAGCCTGGCATGGTGTCACACGCCTTTAATACCTAGCACTTGGGAGACAGAGGTAGGAGGATCGAGGCCACCCTGATACTATATAGGGAATTCTAGGTCAGCCCGAGCTAGAATTGAGACCCTACCTCAAAAAAACAAACAAATAAACAACAACAAAAAAAACCTAGAGCCAAGCGTGGTGGTGCACACCTTTAATCTCAGCATTCAGAAGTCTGAGGTAGGAGGATCACAATTACTTTGAAGCCATTTTGGAGTTAAGGAGTGAGTTCTAGGTCAGCCTGAGCTAGAGTGAGACCCTACCATGAAAAAGCAAAAAAGATTTACTTGGAAACCATTCGTGTCATATTCTTTGTTGTTGTTGTTTGTTTGTTTGTTTTTGGATTTTGGAGGTAGGGTCTCACTTTTGTTCAGGCTGACCTGAATTTACTTTGTAGTCTCAGGGTGTCCTTGAACTGAAGGCAATCCTCCTACCTCTGCCTCTGCTGGGATTAAAGGCGTGAACCACCACGCCCAGTGTTTATTTATTATTATCATTATTTTTAAATTTATCAATTTATTTGCAAGCAGAGAGAGAGATAGAGGAGATAGAGAGAATGGGTGTGCCAGGGCCTTCAGCCACTGCAAACGAACTCCAGATGCACATGCCCACTTGTGCATCTGGCTAACATGGGTCCTGGGGAATCGAACCTGGGTACTTTGGCTTTGCAGGCAAACGCCTTAACCGCTAAGCCATTCGTCTAGTCCCTGGTGTTTATTTTTAATTATTTATTTTGGTTTTTTAAGGTAGGGTATCACTCTGCCCTAGGCTTACATGGAATTCATTATGTAGTCTCAGGGTGGCCTTGAACTTAGGGCAATACTCTTTTCTGCCTCTTGAGTGCTGAGATTAAAAGCATGTGCCACTACCCTGGCATTACAAAATACTTTAAGCTGGGCGTGGTGGTGCACGCCTTTAATCCCAGCACTTGGGAGGCAGAGGTAGCAGGATTACCAGGAGTTCGAGGCCTCCCTGAGTCTACATAGTGAATTCCAGGTAAGCCTGAGCTACAGTGACACCCTACCTTGGAGAACAAAACAAAACAAAACATATATTTGTGTGTATATATATATATATATACATATATATATATATATACACATATATATACATTTTAATTATTTATTTGAGAGTGGGGAGGGGACAGGGGTGGGAAAGAGGGAGGAGCAGATAGAGAGAATGGGCACACTAGGGCCTCTAGCCACTCCAGATAAATTCCAGACCCATGTAACACCTTCGGCATCTGGCCTTTCATGGGTATTAGGTAATTGAACCTGGGTCCTTTGGCTTTGCTGGCTAGTCCTCAACACCCACGTAAAGTTGGATGTGAGGAGGTTCATGTGTTTGTAATCCCAATTCGCTTTACACAGGAATCAGAAGTGGAGTTAGGATAATCTGGAAGCTTTTGGGCCATCTAGACTGGCCCATAGACATCAGCAAAATGAACGCTCTCAGGATGTCCTCATATCTTCACACACGTACCATGGCGCACACACATGCATGTGCGCATGCACACACGTACATATATAATAAAAATAAATTTGAATGTGACTTAGTTTTTTTAGTGGAGAAATTGTGCTTTTACTCTTTGTTTTTTTACCTCTTCCCTCTGGGTTGCTCTTGTAAAAGCTGAGGGAATTAAAGTTATATTTTACAGAGCCTGGAGAGATGGCTTGGCAGTTAAGGCGCTTTCCTGTGAAGCCTGAGGACCCATGTTTGACTTTTCAGATCCCATGAGCCAGATGCATAAAGGTAAAGCAAGCACAAGGTCGCACATGCCCACTAGGTGGCGCAAGTGTCCAGAGTTCAATTGTAGTGGCTGAGGACCTGGCATGCCAATTATCTCTCACTCTCTCTAAAAAAAATTAATTTCAAAAGTAATAGTTTACAGGTAATTACAATTAGCTTCATTACAGAATTCCCATAGGAATAGGGACTGGGAATTTATCTTAGTTGGTAGATTGCTTACCTACCAAACAAGGAAATACACAGCAAAACATGTGACCCTAGAATATAAAAAGCAAACTCTTTTTTACCATGAGTCACCCCTTTCTTTCCCTGTATTCTTTCTGCTGGCACAGTCAATGATTTGGAGCAATCTAGAGACCTCAGATACCTCCTGGGGATTTGTCACTAAGACCATGAAATGGTGAAGTTGCCTAGATAGCCAGTTTAATAACATTGATCATTTGAATCAGCTTTGTGTGAATTTCCAAAGTACATACTACATTATATTATTCTATGCTAAAGAGTGTGTGATATGCCTATTTTGTGTTAGTGGTAAGTAGGAATTTATTTCTTTTGGTGTTGGAGATCACACTCAGGGCCTTGTATATATATTAGCATCTTTATTGCTGAGCCCACAGGAATCTTAAAAAAAATTTTTTTTTCTGGTTTTTCGAGGTAGGGTTTCACTGTGGCTCAGGCTGACCTGGAATTCACTATGTAGTCTCAGGGTGGTCTTGAACTCATGGTTATCCTCCTACCTCTGCTTCCCGAGTGCTGGGATTAAAGGCGTGCACCACCACGCCCAGTTTAAAATATATATGTATATTTTTGTGAGAGAGAGCAAGAGAACAAGAATTGGCATGTTAGGGCCTCCAGCCACTGCAATCAAACTCCAGATATGTGCAGCAAGACCTTGTATGTCTGGCTTACTTGGGTTCTTGGGAGTCTAACCTGGGTTCTTAAGCTTGGCAGGCAAGCATCTTCAGTGCTAAGCCATCTCTCCAGCCCTTAAAATATTTTTATTTATTTACTAGCTAGCTGAGAGAGATACAGAAAAAAATAGGTGTGTCAGGGCCTCCAGCCCCTACAAAGGACTTCAACCCTTACAAAGGAACTTTAGCCCTTACAAAAGAACTCAGGTTGTCTCAGACACTGGCAAGTACTCTTACCTACTGAGGTCATTTCCTTGCCCCAAATCACATCACTTAAAAAACTTTATTTATTTATTTATTTATTTATTTATTTATTTATTTATTTTAGAGAGAGGCAGACCTTGTGCATTTGGCTTACCTGGTTACTGAGGAATTGGTCCTTGGATTCTTAGTTTTTTCAGAAAAGTATCTTAGCCACTAAGCCATCTCTCCAGCCCTTTTTTAATTTTTTAATTTTTATTTTATAGAGAGAGCCAGATCATGTTTTTTTTAATGTTAGATGATTTTTTAAAACATTTTTTTGTTTATTTTTATTTATTTATTTGAGAGCGACAGATAAAGAGAGAAGAGAGAAAGAGGCAGAGAGGGAGAGAGAGAGAGAGAGAGAGAGAATGGCCCCAGTAGGGCCTGCAGCCACCGCAAATGAACTCCAGATGCGTGCGCCCCCTTGTGCATCTGGCTAACGTGGGTCCTGGGGAATTGAGCCTCGAACCGGGGTCTTTAGGCTTCACAGCAAGTGCTTAACCACTAAGCTACCTTTCCAGCCCAAGATCATGTTTTTAAAAATCCATTCTTGGGCTGGAGGGATTGCTTAGCAGTTAAGGCATTTGCCTGCAAAGCCAAAGGACCCAGGTTTGATTCTTTAGGACCCATGTTCACCAGATGCATAAGGTGGTACATTTGGTTCATTTGCAGCGTTTGCTGGAGGCCATGACGACCACATTCTCTCCCCCCCCCCCCCCCGCCTCTTTCTGTCAAATAAATAAATTAGAATATTTTTAAAAATCCATTCTTGGGCTAACAAGATGGTTCAGTTGACTTAAATCTGTTCTTCCATATGGCTTTATTCCATATACATTTTTGGGGGGTTTTTCTCGGTAGGGTCTCTGTAGCTCAGGCTGACCTGGATTTCAGTGTGTAGTCTCAGGGTGGCCTCAAACTCACTGCAATCCTCCTACTTCTGCCTCCCAAGTACTGGGATCAAATGCATGCTCCACTATGCCTGGCACATTTTCTTTTTTATTTTATTTTGTTTTATTTTATTTTAGTTAATTTATTTGTGAGGATAGATTGAATGGAAGAGTCAGGGCCTCTAGCCATTGCAAATGAATTCCAGATGATTGCCCCACTTTGTGCATCCAGGTTTACCTGCGTGCTGGGTATTGCAGGCAAGCAGCTTAACCACTGGGCCATCCCTCCAGCTCCTGCATTTTCTATTTTATCTAATTAGTTGTAAGGTGCTATTGATGTTGGCCATAGAGATCCTCCTTTCTCTGCCTCCTAAGTGCTGGGAATAGAGACATGACCATGATGCCCAGTCCCCCTCCCCCCCCCCCCACCACAGGGGTAGGGTGTAGCTGTATTCCAGGTTTACCTGGAATTCAACATGTAGTCTCAGGCTTGCCTCGAATTCAAAAGTCATAGAGATCCTCTTACCTCAGCCTTCTGAGTGCTGGGATTAAAGGCATGCACCACCATACCTGACCTGTTTTACATTTTTATTTATTGTGGGAGGGCAAGAGAGAACATGAATGAGCATTCCAATGTCTCTTGCCCCCTCATAGACCTTTCCAGATGCATTTGCTATTTTGTGAGTCTCACTTTACATGGGTACTCAGAATTGAACCAGGACCAGCAGTCTCTGTAAGGAAGCACTTTTACTCCATCTTCTTTGCCCCCATGATTATTACTATTTTTTCTTTTGAGGTAGGGTCTCACTCTAGGCTGGGCTGACCTGGAATTTACTATGTAGTCTCAGGGTGGTTTTGAACCCAGCCATTCTCCTACCTCTGCCTCCTGAGTGCTGGGATTAAAGGCGTATGTACCACACCCAGCTACTTTTTAAAAAATTGATTTGAGAAAGAGGAAGTAGATAGAATGCAGATAAACTCCAGATGCATGTGCCACCTTGTGCATCTGGCTTATGCAGATCCTGGGGTATTGAAGCTGGGTCCTCTGGCTTTGTAGATAAGTGCTTTTACTGCAAAGCCATCTTTTCAGCCCTACTTTTTTTTTTTTTTTTTTTAATTTTGTTGAGACAGGTCTTTACTTTGTATCCCACACTGGCCTGAGCCTCATGTATTATGATTATAGGTAATAACCACCATACCCTTAGCGATATACAAGATGGAAAGCTCAGGCCTGCGAAATAGAAAACTTTTTTCCTCTGAAGGTAGGAGATTTGTACTGTTTGTGTTTGGTTAAAGACAATGACATTGTTTGGGAGCTGGGATGGAGGGAGTAAGATAACAGATCACTGTCTGTACTATTTTTGGAAAAAAGTTGCAGCCAGGTCCTCTGCCTTGAAAAATTCCAAAAGCCACTTTTATAATGTTATTTCTTGTTATGCTATATTTTGTCTGTTTCCCCTTGTATATCTTAGGAAAAATTCTAGGTCATTTGCACTGATAAAAGTATAAGGCTGGACTGGATAGTTGGCTTAGCAGTTAAGGCGCATGCCTGGGAAGCCTAAAAACCTAGGTTTGATCTCCAGGTCTCATGAAAGCCAGATACAAATGGTGTAGCATGTGTCTGGAGTTCGTTTTCAGTGGCTAGAGGTCCTGGTGTGCCCATTCTCTCTCTCTCTGTCTCTCTCTGTCTCTCTCCCTCTCCCTCTCCCTTCCTCCCTCTCTCTGTCTCAAATCAATTTTTTTTAAAAGTATAAGGCCATTTATAGCTTTTCCTTTTTTTCCCTTCAAGGTAGGGTCTTGCTTTTGTCTAGGCTGACCTGGAATTCATTCTGTAGTCCCAGGCTGATCTGGAACTCACCCATGGTCGTCCTCTTCCTCCCGAGTTCTATTATTAAAGGCATATGTAAGTAGAGAAAAAGAGAGAGGGAAGACTCAATGGGAACCCTAGAGAGACCCTTGCTTTCTCAAATGAACTCCAGACTCATGCACCACATTGTGCATCTGGCTTTACATGGTTACTGGGAAACTGAACCTGGGCCAACCCAGACTGGCGCACTTTGCAAGCAAGCTCATCGAACTGCTAAGCCATCAATTCAGCTATTTTCTAAGTTTGCAGGTCTTATTGTATTACAAATAGACCTTTAGAGATGGAAGGATGACAACTCTTGCTCAAGAAGGGAAGAGGGGGCTTAAATTCATTCAGAGTTTAAGAGAACTGAGAAGAGGGGTTGGAGAGTTTGTTTAGTGGTCAAGGCCCTTGCCTGCAATGTGAAAGGACCCTGGTTCAGTTCTTCAATACCCACGTAAAGCTAGATGCACAAGGTGGCACATGCGTCTGAAGTTTATTTATAATTGTTAGAGGCTGTGGTGTGCCCATTCTTTCTCATCTACTTTCTGTTTCTCAACTAAATAAGTAATTTGGTTTTGTTTTGTTTTTGTTTTGTTTATTGAGGTAGGCTCTCACTCTAGCCCAGGCTGACCTGGAATTCACTGTGGAGCCACAGGGTGGCCTTGAACTCATAGTAATCCTTCTACCTCTGCCTCCTGAGTGCTGGGATTAAAGGTGTGCACCACTACACCCGACTTAATAAATTTTTTAAAAAAGAGAACGGAGGAGAGAATATAGAGTGCTGCCCATGAGAAGGCAGTAGTGTAGTAAAGCCCAGGATTTATTTTCCTTAGGATCATTGTTGTCAGTAGGTATGTTAAAAAAAAATATGTTGAGAAATAACTGTACAGAAGGCAGGTTTTATTAGGTAAGCCAAAGTGATTTATTTCTGTTTTGTAATTAATATTGGGTGTGTTCTCATCTTGGGTTTTTTAGTTTTGTTTGTTTCTTTGTTTTTTTAAATTTTTTTTTGTTTATTTATTTATTTGAGAGTGACAGAGAGGAGGGAGAGAGAGAGAGATTGAGAGAGAGAGAGAATGGGCGCACCAGGGCCTCCAGCCACTGTAAACGAACTCCAGATGTGTGCGCCCCCTTGTGCATCTGGCTAACATGGGTCCTGGGGAATTGAGCCTCGAACCACGGTCCTTAGGCTTCACAGGCAAGCGCTTAAACTGCTAAGCCATCTCTCCAGCCCTGTTTCTTTGTTTTTTCAAGGTAGGATCTTCCTCTAGCCCATGTCGACCTGAACTATGCAGTATGTAGTCTCAGGCTGGCTTCGAACTCTCGGCAGTGCTGCCTCAGCCTCCTGAGTGCCATGCCCAGATAATCTTGCATTTTTTATGCTTGCATAAAAGGTGTGTACCACCATGTCCAGATAATCTTTGTGGTTTTTTTTTTTTTTTTTTTTTTGTTTGTTTGTTTTTTCGAAGTAGGGTCTTACTCTGGTCCAGGCTGACCTGGAATTAACTATGTAGTCTCAGGGTGGCTTTGAACTCTCAGCAATCCTCCTACCTCTGCCTCCCAAGGGCTGGAATTAAAGGCGTGAGCCACCACACCTGGCAGCCAGATAATCTTGCATTAAAAAAAATTATTTATTTATTTTTGAGGTAGGGTTTTACTCTAGCCCAGGCTGACCTGGGATTCACTGTGTAGTCTCACAGCAGCCTCGAACTCTTGGCAATCCTCTTACCTCTGCCTCCCAAGTGCTGGGATTTTAGGTGTGTGCCACCACACCCAGCATTAAAAAAATATTTTTTTCTTTCATTTTCAAGAGTGTGTGTGTGAGAGGGAAAGAGAGAGGGAGAGAAGTGGTAGGCTAGGGCCTCAGCCACTAAAATTGAATTCCAGGCGTTTGTACTACCTAGTGTGTGTATTCAACCTTGCGCTTGCCTCACCTTTGTGTGTCAGGCTTACGTGGGACTGGAAAAGTTGAACATTGGTTTTTAGGCTTTGCAGGCAAGAGCCTTAACTGCTGAGCCATCTCTGCAGCCCTAAAATATTTTTATTTGACAAGAGTGGCGGGAGGGAGAAAATGGGCATGCCAGGGTCTCCAGCCAGTGTAAACAAACTCCAGACATATGCACTACCTTGTGCATCTGGTTTTATGTAGGTATTGTGGAATTGAACCTCAGCCATTTGGGTTTGTAGGCAAGCCCTTTAACCAGTTAGCCATCCCTCCAGCCATAATATATTTTTAAGGCAGTATCTTTTCAGATGTCTAATATGATGATAATACTGTTTCAGAAGGTTTTTGATTTTTACTGATATGTCGTGTTTTGTCTGTCTAAACCCAAGTGTCAACCGAAGAAAAAGTCTACACCACTGAAATACGAAGTTGGAGATCTCATTTGGGCAAAATTCAAGAGACGCCCATGGTGGCCCTGCAGGATTTGCTCTGATCCGTTGATTAATACGCACTCAAAAATGAAAGGTAATAACGTGATAAAATACACTATGTTACTGTAAATTTGCAGTTGCTTTAGTGTACCCCAGTTTTGATTATCTATAGCACTAATTCATCTTTTCTTTCTTTCTTTTTTTTCAAGGTAGAGTGGCAATCTAGCCCAGTCTAATCTGTAACTCACTCTGTAGTCCTAGGCTGGTCTCAAACCCACAGTAATCCTCCTACTTCTGCTTCTCACCTGTTGGGATCAAAGGCGTGTACCTCCATACCTGCCCAATGTTTGTGTTTGTTTGTTTTCAGGTAGGGTCTTGCTCTGGCCCAAGCTGACCTGGATTTTACTATGTAGTCTCAGGCTTGCCTCAAACTCACGGCGATCCTCCTACCTCTGCCTCCCAAGTGCTGGGGTTAAATGTGTGTGTTACCATGCCGGGCTACCACTTGTGTATATGTGTGTGTGTGTATATATATATATATATATATATTTTTTTTTTTTTTTTCGAGTTTTTTCGAGGTAGGGTCTCTAGCTCAGGCTGACCTGGAATTCACTGTGTACTCTCAGGGTGGCCTCAAACTCATGGTGGTTCTCCTGCCTCTGCCTCATGAGTGCTGGGGTTAAAGGCGTGTGCCACCACGCCTGTCACCACCACTTGTGTTTTGATGTTATCATCATTTCCTCCTCTTATGACGGTCTTATAGTGCCAGGCACTGTGAGTTCGTTAATATCAAGACCATTTTGTGACTGGAAGATTGCATTGTAAGCAATTCTACCCTTCCTTTGGCTTTTACATTGTTTCTGCCAGCTCTTCTGCAGTGGACGCTGAGCCTTGGATAGACTGATAGATGTTTCAGTGCTGAACAATCCACTGTCACTTCTTAGCATTATTGTGACTTGAGCCTCCCTAGTGGTCAAGCCCTCTGAAGTGAGAAGCTATTGTAACTGATAGGGGCTGTAGCATTATTATATGTGTATAAACATTAGAAAAAGTGCTTAGAGAGCATTTTTGTGGGCGTGATATATGCATTTAGCCAGACAACAGCAGGTGTTACTCCCTCCTATAAGCTTTTGACTAGATTTTCAGTACTAACTTTATATTCTCTTCTGTGGAGATGGTGTCCTGTTCAATTAGAGAGTGAGTAGTTGGTCTCCCTCATAACACACATGCCACTACTAGGAAATTTGGCCTGGCTGGCCAATCTTAAGGCTTGCAGGGTCCTCTCCACTGTTGATGACTTCTTTCTCCCATAGGGCTGCATGCAGCATAGCTCTTTCCAGCTTTCTGATAGCTTGTTAACAGGACCTTTTTTAAAAAATGTTTTAATTTTTTTATTAACAACTTCCATGATTATAAAAAATACCCCATGGTAATATCCTCCCTCCCCCCACTTACCCCTTTGAAACTCCACTCTCCATCATACCCCCTCCCCATCTCAATCAGTCTCTCTTATTTTTGATGTCTTGATCTTTTCCTTCTCTTATGATGGTCTTATGCAGGTAGTGTCAGGCACTGTGAGGCCATGGATATCCAGGCCATTTTGTGTCTGGAGGGATCACGTTGTAAGGAGTACTACCCTTCCTTGGCTCTTACATTCTTTCCTCCACCTCTTCCGCATTAGACCCTGAGCCTTGGAAGGTGTGATAGAGATATTATAGTACTGAGCACCGTGGTCATTTCTTTCCATCACCATGATACCTTCTGAATTGTCCCAAGGTCCCTGCCATCTGAAAAGAGAAGATTCCCAACCAAAAGTGAGAGTAGCATTAATATAAGGGTGTGAATATTAACAGAAGTGCTTACTGGGCAGTTTGATAAGCATAGTATATACAACAGCAGACATTACACCCCTAGGGTTCATGACTACCCCTGTTTTAAGTTTTCAGTATCAGGGATGTATTCCCTTCCCATGGAGCGGGCCTCCAGTCCAATTAGAGGGCAGTTGGTTTCCCCTGTAACAGATGGAATTCAGTATATAGTCTCAGGGTTGCCTCGAACTCATGGCCATCCTGCTACCTCTGCCTCCCGAGTGCTGGGATTAAAGGTGTGTGCCACCACTCCTGGGTTGGTTTTTTCAAGTATTATATAATACAAGCATTAAAGGTGTGTGCCACTGCGCCCGGCTATAGGTTGTATTATTTTATTTTTTAATTTTTTAATATTTTTTGTTCATTTTTATTTATTTATTTGAGAGTGACAGGACAGAAAGAGGCAGAGAGAGAGATAGAGTGGGTGCGCCAGGGCCTCCAGCCACTGCAAACGAACTCCAGACGCATGCGCCTCCTTGTGCATCTGGCTAACGTGGGTCCTGGAGAATCGAGTCTCGAATTGGGGTCCTTAGGCTTCACAGGCAAGCGCTTAACCGCTAAGCCATCTCTCCAGCCCGGTTGTATTATTTTAATGCTGGGGAATGAACTCATTGTATAGAACATGTACTAAATCACTCAGTTATACCTTCAACTCTTATATCTTGAATATTGAGATCCTTAAAAATATCCTTATGTAGTTCATTTAGAGGTAGAGTCTTGTTCTAACCCACACTGACTTGGAATTCACTATGTAATCTTAGGGTGGCCCCGAATTCACAGCAATCCTTCTACCTCCACCTCCTGAGTACTGGGATAAGCAATGGCTTTCAACTTCATTCTTTTTTTGTTGTTGTTGTTTGTTTAAATTCATGTGCCACTACACCCCGCTTAAAATACACAGTTTATAACCTACCAATTTCACATGTAGAAAAGTACAGAAACTTACACAAGTATGCAGAGTTACAGGGCTGGAGAGAAGGCTTAGCAGTTAAGGCTCTTGCCTGCAAAGCCAAAGGAGCCAGGTTCCATTCCCCAGTACCCACATCAAACCAGATGCACAAGTTGGTGCATGCGTCTAGAGTTTATTTGCGGTGGCTAGAAGCCCTGGCATGCCTATCCTCTCTCTCTGTCTGCCTCCCTCCCCTTCTCTCTCAAATAAGTAAATATAGAAAAGATACAGTACCAGTCATGGTGGTGCACACCTTGTTCATAGCACTTGGGATGCAGAGGTAGGAGGATCACCGTGAGTTCGAGGCCCCCCTGAGAATATAGAGTGTTTTCTAGGTTGGTCTGGGCTAGAGTACCTGAGACCTCTCTTGAGAAAACAAAAACCAGGCAGATAGTAACTGGAGATAGAGCTCAGTAGTGCAGTTGCCGGCTTCACATCCTTGGCTCTTGTTTGACCATTTTTAGCGTTACTTTCGATTCTATCCTCATACCTTATCTTCTATGAGCTGTTTGTACATTTAAGTTCTAGGAATAGAAAATCCTTCTTTGTGTCCGTCCATGTATGAATTTTGGTTTCTTACTAATGATCTTTAATTTTTATTTAATTTTTTTGAGGAGGTAGTACCTCCCAAGTGCTGGGATTAAAGGCATTAACCACCATGTCAGGCCCTAATGGTAGTTTTTTGTTTGTTTGTTTGTTTGTTTTTTCAAGGTAGGGTCTCACTCTAGCCCAGGCTAACCCAGAATTCACTATGTCATCTCAGGGTGGCCTCGAACTCACAGTGATCCTCCTACTTCTGCCTTCCCAGGTGCTGGGATTAGAGGCGTGAGCCCCCCTTTTTTTGCATGCTAATTTGGCCCATGCTGTTTGTCAAACATCATTTTTTTAAATATCTATTTTATTATTATTAATTAAACATTAATATTTATATCACAAGCTGTCCAATTTTTTTTTTCTTGTTGGTTAAGTTGAAATTTGGAACTGGCATGAATGTCCACACCATGGATATTTTAACTTATGCACTAGTGGTTTGGTTTTCAAGGTTTCAGGCTAAGAGACGGCCATTAGTCCTCCTTGTGGATAAAAATCTTATAAATCATTAGCTGGTGCATCCACAGAGTAATTGAACCTGTTCTTTCTCAAAGATAAAAGATGTGTTTTTCCAAACATGGAAAAACATGTGCAGAGGAGATAGCCTCTGATATGTGTGTATATGTAGTCAATTGCAGTGTGGAAAGGAGGTCATACATATTATTAAATATATGTGTGTATATTCTGGGTAAGATGGTGGTGCCAAAACATGCTAAAACAACCTTGGGGGGGGGGGAATAAGCAGAAAAACAACAAAATACACTCTTCTACTAAAAAGTGAAGGTACGTAAGGAATTATCAACCTAGGCAGAGAAGCAGAAGGGACCCAGAGCTTCTAGCAAGCAGGCAAGCAGCCAGAATGAGCTCTCACTGTAGCTCCAGTGACACTGGTCCGCATGTCCATCAGCCCCGCACAGAGCCACAGGAGCAGAAACCAGGTGAAAGGATCTTCTACTCCCATCAGCCTCCTCATAAAGTCAAGGGTCCTTAGGCTTCACAGGCAAGCGCTTAACCGCTAAGCCATCTCTCCAGCCCAGGACTTTTGTCATTGCATATGAACTCCAGATGTATGTACCACCTTGTGCATCTGGCTTTATTTGGGTACTGGAGAATTGAAACTAAGTCCTTCGGCCTGGCAAGCAAGCACCATAGCTGCTAAACCATCTCTCCAGCCCCCCCTATATTTTTATTTATTTGCAACTAGAGAGGAAATGGGCACACCATGGCCTCCTACCACTGCAAAGGAAATCAGATGCATGTACCAAATTTTTTAAAAAATTTATTTATTTGAGAGAGATAGGCAGGGGTAGAGGGAGAGAGAGAGAGAGAGAAAGAGAATGAACATGCCAGGGCCTCTAGCCATTGCAAACGAACTCCAGATCCAGCTCCAACATATATATATTGCTTTTGTTTTTTGTTTTTTTGCGATAGGGTCCTCAGACTGATTAGGAATTTGCTATATAGTCCTGGGCTGGTCTCAAACTCACAGTGATCCTCCTATACCTCTGCCTCCTGACTATTTTGTGTCTTAAAAAAGAGCATTTGTGAGCAGAAAGAGAGAGAGTGTGTGTGCATGCACACAAGTACATATGTCCATGTCAGGGCTTCTTGCTGCTGCAAATGAACTCCAGACACTTAATCTTTGTAATCTTCCTGATAATGTTTATCATTCTTGTCAGTCTAAAGTATTCCTTCAATTTTTTTTCTGTAGAACTCACTTAGTTGTCATAAATCTTTAATATTTTATTTATTGAACCCCTGGGTCTTAGGCTTTCAGGGAAGCGCCTTAACCCCAAGCCATCTCTCCATCCCTGTTCATAAGTTCTTTCAGCTTATAATTTTCATAAGTTTTTCTCCCTCAATTAAAAATTGACAGCTTTATTGGGTATTGGGTTTTCTTTGGTCTTTGAGGTCTTGAAATACATCAATCTAATCCCTTCTGGCCTTTAAAGTTTCATGGAAAAAGCTGCTGTTATGATGGGCCTGCCTGTACATGTGACTTGTTTCTCTCACAGGTTTCAGTCCTCATTCTTTGTTTTATTTATTATTATTATTATTATTATTATATTTTTTTCAAGGTAGGGTTTCACTCTAGCCCAGGCTGAACTGGAATTCACAATGTAGTCTCAGGGTAGCCTTGAACTCATAGCAATCCTCCTACCTCTGCCTCCCAAGTGCTGGGATTAAAGGCATGAGCCACCACACCCAGAATGACAGGGTTTCTTGATATAACAAACAAATTTCAGAAGTATGTGTCACTTTTTGCATCTGAGTTTATGTGGGTATTGAGTGATCAAACCTGTGTTATCAGGTTGTGCTATCAAGCACCATACATATTTCTTTTTCAAGGTAAGGTTTCACTCTACCAAGCTCAAGCTCGCCTTGAACTCACAGCATTCCTCTTATGTGTGACGCCTTTCCAGTGTTGGGATTAAACACATGTGCCACCATGCCCAGCTCAGTTGTTTTTTAAAATACAGTTTTTATTTTTTATTATTTTAGAGGGCGTAAGACAGAGAGAATTCGCATGCCAGGGCCTCAGCCACTGTTATTGACCTTGAGATGCTTGCGCCACCTAGTGTGCATGCATGACCTTGCACTTGCCTCCTTTCTGTGCCTGGCTTAGGTGGGATTTGGAGTCAAACATTGGTCCTTAGGCTTTGAAGGCAAGTGCCTTAACTGCTAAGCCATCTCTCCAGCCCTTTTAAAGAATACACACACACACACACACACACACACACATATATATATATATATATATATATATATATATATATATACATACATACATATATACTTATATACATATATGTGCATATATGTATTATGTGTGTGTATATATATATATATATATATATTTATAAGTAGTTCTATCTTTTTTTTTTCCTGGTTGGGTCTGTAAATCCTACCTCTGCCTTCCAAGTGCTGGGATTAAAGGTGTGTGCTACCACACCTGGCTGATTTATTTATGAGAGAGAGAAAGAATGGGTGCACCAAGGCCTCTAGCCATTGCAAACGAATTCCAAATGCATGCACCACCTTGTGCATCTGGCTCATGTGGGTACTGAATAATTGAATCTGCCTCTTCAGGCTCCATAAGCTAGCACTTTAATCACTAAGTGATCTCTCCAGCCGCCCCCCAATTTTTTGTTTGTTTGTTTGTTTGTTTGTTTGTTTGTTTGTTTGTTAAGATAGGGTTTCACTCTAGTCCAAGATGACCTGGAATTCACTATGTAGTCTCAGGGTGCCCTTGAACTCATGGTGATCAGCCTACCCCTGCCTCCTGAGTGCTGGGATTAAAGGCATGCGCCACCACGCCCGTCTACACCCCCCCCCTTTTAAATTGATCTTAAAGCTTGATTTTATTTTTGATTTTTTTTTTTTTTTTTGATTTTTTTCAAGGTAGTGTCTCACTCTGGCCCAGGCTGACCTGAAATTCACTATGGAGTCTCAGGGTGGCCTTGAACTCACAGCAATCCTCCTACCTCTGCCTCCCGAGTGCTGGGATTAAAGGCGTTTGCCACCACACCTGGCAAAGCTTGACTTTATTTTTATTTATTTATTTGACAGAGAAAGAGGGAGAGAGAGAAAATGGGTGCACTAAGGCCTCCAGCAACTGCAAACGAACTCCAGACACATGTGCCCCCTTGTGCATCTGTCTAACATGGGTCCTGGGGAATCAAACCTGAGTCTTTTGGCTTCGCAGGCAAACGCCTTAACTGCTAAGCCATCCCACCAGCCCAGCCTCCTCCCCCTTTTTTTGAGGTGGGGTCTCGCCCTAGCCCAGGCTGACCTAAGATTCACTATGCTATCTCAGGGTGGCCTTGAACTCACAGGGCTTCAACCTTGGCCACCCCTGTGCTGGGATTAAAGGTGTGCATTTGACCACACCCCAGCACATTCCTTTTTTTGTTTGTGGGGTCCCCTGAGGTAGGGCTCACTCTAGCCCTGGCTGGCCTGGAATTTACTATGTAGTCCCACGGTGTCCTTGAACTCACAGTGATCCTTCTATTTCTGCCTTCCTAAAGGTGTGCCCCACCACGCCTTGCATTCCTTTATTCCTTTATTTATCTTTTCTGTAAAACCCAATGTGTGACCTGAGTTTCCTGTCCAAAGTCACTGTACTATACATGTATATAAAATTGGGATCATTGTGTTTGCTTCTAGAGCAGGTCATTTGTGGTTGTGAGGAATCTGTGCAAAGTATGTAGCATATCGGACTTCTTATGTATCTGTTTTTTAAATGTTAGTGTACTGTATAACTTCACCGTTGTAATATTTCTTTTTTTAATTTTTATTTATTTATTTGAGAGTGACAGAGAGAGAAAGAGAGAGAGAAGAGAGAGGGGGGTGGAATGGGCACGCCAGGGCTTCCAGCCACTGCTAACGAACTCCAGATGCATGCGCCCCCTTGTACATCTGGCTAACATGAGTCCTGGGGAAAACAGCCTCAAACCGGGGTCCTTTGGCTTCACAGGCAAGCGCTTAACCGCTAAGCCACCTCTCCAGCCCTGTTGTAATATTTCTTCCCCCACATATTTTATGTGTCTTTTCTTATCTGTAGTAGAATTGTGATCGGGTCTTCATGATAGCCCACCTTGGCCTTGGATTTCATGTCTAACAAAATTACCTTGAACTCCTGATCCTGCTGCCTCCACCTAAAATAAGATTTTCTATATCCCAGGCTGACCTCAAACTCTGCATCCTCCTCCTTTATCCTTAGGGTTTGGTTGACCAGCATGTGCCTTCATAATTGGCTACCATAATGTATGTTTGTTTGTTTAATTCTTTCTTATTTTCTTTTCTTTCCTTCCTTTCCCCTTCCCTCCCTCCCCTCTTTGATGTTTTGTGTTGTTTCTGATGCAGGGTCTCACTGTATCTCAGGGTGACCTGGAAATCACTCTGTAGCCACAGGCTGGTCTCAAACTCACAGAGATTCTCTTACCTCAGTTTCCTGAGTGCTGGGCTCTTTGTTATTTTCTATTATTTTGTTGGTTTTGCTGCAACTTATTATACATTCTCTTACATTTTGTGACAGTGTGGCTATCTGGTGTCACAGATGAATGACGAAAATGAGCTCAGTTGGCTGCTCTTAATTATGTGGCTAATAATCCTTTACCAATATGTATTTTTTCTTCTTGGGAATGGAACCTTGGGTCTCATACAAAGTAGGCAAGTGGTATGCCACTGAGCCCTTTATTTTTGGGGTAGATATATATGTATCTCACAACATTTTCTTTTTTAAAAAATTCATTTATTTAATTATTTGGAAGCAGACAGAGATAGATGGAAAAGAGTCAGAATGGGCGTGCCGGGGCCTCTATCCACAGCAAATGAACTCCAGTTGCACGTGCCACTTTGTGCATCTTGCCTTTCATGGGTAATGGGGGAATCGAACACGAGTTGCTATGATTTACATCCAAGTGCCTTAACTGTGGAGCCGTCTCTATCCCCTAGAAACATTTTCTTATCATAAATTATTTAAAATTTTCCCTGCCATGTAACTTAGTTTAGATTGTACAGTTCTGTGGGCACTTTAGTATAGTAATTATAATTAGGCTTTGGCAACAGAAAAGACTATTATCTTGATGAGCCCAAGCTGACCTGGAATTTACTATGTAGTCTCAGTGTGGCCTTGAACTCATGGCGATCCTTCTACCTCTGCCTCCTGAGTTCCAGGATTAAAGTTGTGCGCCACTATGTCTGGCTTTTTTTGATTTCTCAAGGTAGGGTCTCACTGTAGTCCAGGCTGGGATTAAAGGTGTGCACCACCATGCCGACTTCTTTCTTTCTTTCTTTGTTAAAAATTTTTATTTTATTTATTTATTTCCAAGCACAGAGAGACAGATAGAGAATGGGCACATTAGAGCCTCCAGCTCCTGCAAATGAACCCCAGACACTTGAGCCACTCTGTGCACCTGGCTTTACATGGGTACTCTGATTGGAACCAGGGTCATTTGACTTTGTAGACAAGCACCTCAACCACTCAGCCATCTATCCAGCCACGGGAAATCATCCTTTTGAAGTAATGTCAGTTTTTTTCTCTATCTAGTTGCAAACAGGAGGCCCTATCGAGAGTACTACGTGGAGGCTTTTGGAGACCCTTCTGAAAAAGCCTGGGTGGCTGGAAAAGCAATCGTCATGTTTGAAGGCAGGCACCAATTTGAAG
Organism: Dipus sagitta; assembly: GCA_036346955.1. NCBI lineage: Eukaryota > Metazoa > Chordata > Mammalia > Rodentia > Dipodidae > Dipus > Dipus sagitta. The sequence continues at coordinate 39,853,252 of CM070777.1, read as the reverse complement.
AACTACCTGTCCTTAGGAAAAGAGGGAAGCAGAAAGAAAAAGGATACAGGCATAAGGTAAAAATAGTACTCCAAAAAGGGCCTCTCGCGATTATCTTTTTGTGGGTCACCAGATAGAAGCAGCAGCAGCACAATTTTGAAATATAAGCTATTTAATTTGTCTGTGGGATAACTGAGGAAGTAGCTAGAAAGCAGGTTATTTTGCAGGGGTAAAATGCAGCAAGTCTTTTGTCTGACTCTAGCCCATGCTAAGCTGGAGCTCACTCTGTTTCCCCTGGCGGAACTCTAAACGAGATCATGATGATTCCCCTATCTCGGTCTTCCAAGTGCTGGGTCTAAAGATGTATGCAACCACATCTGGCTTACAGCTAGTTTTCATACCACTTACACTGGTTTTTTTTGTCTAGTTTTGTTTTGTTTTCGAGGTAAGGTCTCACTTGAGCCCAGGCTCAGTCTGTCACCCCAGGCTGGCAACAAACTCAGTGTTTCTCTTACCTTTGCCTCCTTGAGGAGTATAGGCCTGTGCCACCATACCTGACTTATGAATGTTTAATTTATTTTGCTTGATATTTTCTGTTGTAGGTTTTAAAACAATTATTTATTTGAGAGAGGGAAAGAGGCAGATAGTGATAAAGGCCATGCCTCTAGCCCTGTTGTAGATTTTTTTTCCCCCTGAGGTAGGGTCTCACTGTAGCTCAGGCTGACCTGAAATTCACTATGTAGTCTGTGGGTGGCCTCAAACTCAAGGAGATCCTCCTACCTCTGCCTCCTGACTGCTGGGATTAGAGGTGTGCACCACCATGTCCGGTGATTTTTTAAAATGTATGTCTCATTTATTTATTTGCAAGGAGCAAGTGAGCAAGACAGAGAGAGAGAATAATTGAATATGGGTGCACCTGGGCCTCTAGCCACTGCAAACAAACACCAGATGCATGTACTATCCTGTGTATCTGGTTTTACCTGGGTATTGGGGAATCAAACCTGGGTTGTTTCCCATTTCAGGCAAGCATCTTAGCCACTGTGTCTCCAGCCCTTGTTGTAGGTTAAAAAAAATTATTTTTGGCTTTTTTTGCATTTGTACGGGCACACATAAAAAAGTTGGATGTATAACAAAGTGATCCATTTGTTTGGAGTCAGTTACAATGGCAGGAGGTCCTGGTGTAGCAATATTTTCTCTCTCTAGTAAATAAATAATGAAAAACTTTGCATAGAAATGCTATTAATCTGTGTCCTTTCTCTTTTTTCCCCTCTCTTACTTTCCCTCCTATTCTATCTCTTTCTTTCCTTTACTCCCCTTTCCCTTCCTTACCTGTCTTCTCCCATCTTCTCTTTCTCTTCTGTGTCTCTCTCTTGATGTAGGGTCTCACCCTAGCTCAGGCTGACCTGGAATTCAGTCTCAGTCTGTCCTCAATCTCACAGCGATCATCCTACCTCTGCCTCCCCAGTGCTGGGATTGAAGGCAAGTGCTGGGATTAATAAAGGCGTGTTCCACCACACCCAGCTAATACTCTTTTATAGTCAATTTGTTTGGTTTGGTTTTTCAAGGTAGGGTCTTCCCTGTAGCTCAGGGTGACTTGGAATTCACTATGTAGTCTCAGGCTGGCCTCAAACTCAAAGGGATCCACCTCCCTCTGCCTCCCTAGTTCTGGAATTAAAGGTATGAGCTACCAGTTCCAGCATTTTTTGCGGGGTGGTTTTGAGGTTGGGTCTCCCTTTATCCCAGGCTGACCTGGAATTCACTATGTAGTCTCTGGCTGGCCTCCAGCTGATTTCCTACCTCTGTCTCCTGAGTGCTGGAGTTAAAAGTTTATGCCTCCACTTCAGGTTGTTTTGATTTTTAAATTACTTATTTGCAAGAGAGAAAGAGAGTTGGCATTCCAGGGCCTCTTGCTAGACACAAATGCCAGACATATTCATGTGGCTTTACATATTACTGGGGAATTGTACCTGGACCAGCAGATTTTCCAAGCAAGTGCTTTTAATCCCTGATAATTATCCCAGCCAGTTTTTTCTCTTTGTTTTTTTTTTTTTGTTTTGTTTTGTTTTTCAAGATTGGATTTTAATATTTTGTGCCAGCTGACCTTCAACTTCTGGGCTCACATGGTCCTTCTGTTTCAGCCTTCTGAGTAGCTGGGTATATAGGCATGCATTACCTTACCTACTACCTTCTCCAGTATAGTCTGCAAAAAATCATTCCTATAGTCAGGCATGATGACGTTCAACTTTTGGGTAGTAGACCAGGAAGATATTGCATGTTTAAGGCTTGCCTGGTCTAGATAGTGAGACTCTCAAGTAACAAATTTACAGAAGCAAACAAAAAGGAGTACTTCTTAGGTAGATGTTTTTACTCCCTTTTAGACTTTAAAAAAATATATATACTTTTTTTTTTTTTTTTTTTTTTTTAGATTTTTCTAGGTAGGGTTTTCACTGTAGTTCAAGGTGACCTGGAATTCACTATGTAGTCTCAGTGTGGCCTCGAACTCATGGTGAGCCTCCCATCTCTGCCTCCCAAGGGCTGAGACTAAAGGCATGTGCCACCATACCCAATTAGTATTTTTTATTTATTATTATTTTTTTAAAAAAATTTATTAACAACTTCCATGATTATAAAAAATACCCCATGCTAATACCCTCCCTCCCCCCTCTTACCCCTTTGAAACTCCACTCTCCATCATACCCCCTCCCCATCTCTGACTGACTGATTTTTTATTTTTTAAAAAAGTTTTTCAACTTATTTTATTTTATTGTATTTATTTATTTTTGCGTTTATTTATTATTTAAGAGAGAAAGAGAAAGAGGCATGGGGAGGGAGAATGGATGTGCCAGTACCTCTAGCCCTTGCAAATGAACTCCAGGTGCATGCACCCCCCTTGTATATCTGGCTTACATAAGTACTGGGGAATCGAACTTAAGTCCTTTGTCCTTGCCTGTAAGGGCCTTAACTGCTAAGCCATCTCTCCAGCCTTAGACTTTTTTTCTTTTAAATCGTAGTTTGAATGATTTAATGTTAGTATAAGAGTCTGCCTTTTTATATTTATTTATTTATTTATGAGGTAGGGCCTCACTGTAGCCCAGGCTGACCTGCAATTCACTATGTAGTCTCAGGGTGCCTTCAAACTCATGGTGATCCTCCTACCTCTGCTTCCCAAGCGTTGGGATTAAAGGTGTGCGCCACCACACTCAGTGAGTCTGCCATTTGTAAATGTCTGAGACCTCAAGTCTAAAGCTAATGTAGGAATATGTGCTTTGCAGACCTTTTCTAAGGTTTAGAAGTATAAAATATGTCATTGAATTAGTGTTCTAAAAACAGTTTATGCAGAGTTGTTAGCATTAAGAATTTGAATGCATCCTTTGTCAAATATTCTTTGTGGTGTGGAGTCATCAGAGTTTTGAGTGTTGTCTGTGTATGTATGCAATGTGGCATGTGTGTGAGAAGGTGGTATATGCACGTTACATGTACTAGGCATCCCCATATGTCTTTAGATCCTCATGCCTATAAAGGAAGTGCTTTTAACCACTAAGCCATCTTCAACCCAAGTGTGTGTGTATTTGAGAAAAAGACCCTGCCTAGTGCCCTTACTTTTTGTATGCTTTGTAGAGCATTTTATGCATTAAAATATTTTTGAATAGTTAGTTGTGGGTAGAACATTGACAAGTGCATATTTATAAAGCCAAAGAAGGAAAGGTGCAGAAAATAAGGCTTATTGCATACTCTTATTGACCTCATGCCTTGAAGTATTCAGAAAATACCACATATATTTTGTATAACCCTGTGTGTCTTTGAATCTTTCGGTTACCTTCTGATACATTTGTGTATGTGGGTCTATACACACACACACACACACATACCTTTTGCCTTCATTTTTATTCAGTTGAACATGTGTAGGCCTGTTTACTACCCTTAGTCTGGAAGAAAGTAAGTCTTTATTCTAAGGCCTACAGGAATAAGCACAGAGAATCTACTCCCCACCCCCTGTTTTTTTCCTTCCTTTTCTTAATCCCTTTCTTTTAAAATGTTGTATTCTCAGTTTTTAGTCTGCTATAGTCCGCTCTTTTGCATGTAAATGCCAGTGGGCAAAGAGTTTGTGAGACCAGTTCTAGTAGTGTGGTAACTTCTGGTAGGTCAACCCAGGTGCCAACTACTTGGGTAATTCCAGAACAAGCTGTTGAAGAGCCAGGTATGGTGATATATGCATTGATCCCAGCACTTGAGAGGCTGAAATATTAGGACTATAGGTTTGGGGAATACTTATCTGTCTCAAGTCTTTGAATAAGTGCATACAATAAAAGTTAGGAAAGCTTCTGATTGAGAGGTGCTTCTTTTTCTTCTCTCCCCCTCCACCCAAGGCAAGGACTCACTCTAGCCCAGGCTGATGCTGAACTCACTCTGTAGTTCCCCTGCGAACCTAGAACCCATGCCTTGGTGTGTGCCACCACGGCTGCCTTTTTCTTTTTTCTTTTCTTTGAGGTAGGGTCTCACTCTAATTTAGGCTGACCTGGACAGAATTCACTATGTAGTCTCAGGGTGACCTTGAACTCAATGATATTCTCTTACCTCTGCCCACTAAGTGCTGGGATTAAAGTTGAATGCCACCATGCCCGGCCATACCTAGCCTTTTTTTTTTTTTTTTTGGTTTTTTGAGGTAGGGTTTCACTCTAGCTCAGGCTGATGTGGAATTTACTATGTAATCTCAGTGTGTCCTTGAATTCATGGCAGTCCTCCTACCTCTGCCTCCTAAATGCTGGGATTAAAGGCATGCAATACCATACCCTGCTTTTTTTAAATTAAATTTTTAAAATTTCACTTATTTATTTATTTAGGAGAGAGAATGGGCAGGTTAGGGCAGGCCCTTCAGCCACTGCAAATGAATTCCAGATACTTGCATCTCCTTGTACATCTGACTTACATATGTACTAGGGAATCAAACTTGTGTCCTTAGGCTTTCCTGACAAGCATCTTAACTCCTATGCCTTCACTCTACCCCTCATGCCTGGCTTTTTTTTTTTTTTTTTTTCCGAGGTACGGTCTCACTGTAACTCAGGCTGACCTGGAATTCACTATGTAGTCTCAGGGTGTCCTTGAACTCATGGCGATCCTCCTACCTCTGCCTCCCAAGTGCTGGGATTAAAGGCATATGCCACCATGCCCGGTGGCTTTTTTTTAAAGTTTGTTTTTATTTATTTATTTATTTTTATTTGAGAGAGAGAGACAGAGAAGGAGAGAATGGGCATGCCAGGACCTCTAGCCACTGCAAATGAATAACAGATGCATGTGACCCCTTGTGCATCTGGCTTATGTGGGTTCTGGGGAATCAAACCAAGGTCCTTTGGCTTTGTAGGCAAATGTCTTACAGCTAAGCCATTTCTCCAGTCCATGCCTGGCTTTTTGATTGGTGCTTATTATCTTCTTGTTCTCTTATTTTTCTTTTTCTCCTTTAATTTTAAGGTTCCTCAGAAAATTTTGAGTAAATGGGAAGCCAGTGTTGGCCTTGCTGAACAGTATGATGTTCCCAAAGAATCCAAGAATCAAAAATGTTCCATCAAGTTGGACAGTGAGGAGGATATGCCATTTGAGGACTGTACAAACGATCCTGAGTCAGAACCTGACCTGTTGCTTAATGGCTGCTTGAAATCTCTGGCTTTTGATTGTGAACATTCTACAGATGAAAAGGAAAAGCCTTGTGCTAAATCTCGAGCTAGAAAGAGCTCTGATAATCCCAAAAGGACTAGTGTGAACAAAGGTCTCATGCCATTTGAAGTACATAAAGAGGAACGGAGGGGAAAGATTCCAGAGAACCTTGACCTGAACTTTATCTCTGGAGATGTCCCTGAGAAACAGGCTTCTAATGAACTTTCTAGAATAGCAAACAGCCTCACAGGATCCAGCACTGCTGCAGGAAGTTTCCTTTTTTCTTCTCATGGACAAAACATTGCAAAGACGGAATTTGAGACTTCAAATTGTGATTCTTTATTGGGCTTATCTGATGCTGCTTTGATCTCTAAGTGTCCTGGGGAGAAAAAGAAACGCCAGCCAAGCCTACTATGTGGTTCAAAAATGCAGCTCTGCTATATTGGAGGTGATGATGAGGAAAAGCGAAGTGATTCTGTTAGTGTTTGTACCACGTCTGATGATGGAAGTAGTGATCTGGATCCTATAGAACATAGCTCAGAGTCTGATGGCAGTGTCCTTGAAATTACAGATACTTTTGATAGAACAGAGAGTATGCTATCCATGCATAAAAATGAAACAATGAAATATTCTAGGTATCCTGCCACAAACACTAGGGTTAAAGAAAAAGAGAAGACTGTCATTACTAATTCACATACAGACCACTCAATGGATTCTCCTAAGACAGTTGAGCCCAGAACTGCTGAGATGTCTCAGGTTAATCTCTCTGATGTTAAAGTTTGTACTCCTTCGCCCAAACCCCAATCAGAATTTAGGAATGATGGTCTCTCTTCAAAAGTCAACACAGAATCAGGTATTTCTAGTGAAAACTCACTAATAAAGGATGGGACTACAAATCAAGCTCTTTTATCTTTGAAAAGTAAACAGGCCAAGTTCAGAAGTATAAAGTGCAAACATAAAGAAAACCCAATTGTGGCAGAACCTGTTACAAATGAGGGCCGCAGTTTGCAACGTTACTCTTCTGATACCAAAGGCTCTCATTTGGACAGCATTTCCAAAAGTGGGAAAGTAGATGGGCTAAAACTACTGAACAATATGCATGAGAAAACCAGGGATTCAAGTGACATAGAAACAGCAGTGGTGAAACATGTTTTGTCAGAATTGAAAGAACTCTCCTACAGGTCTTTAAGTGAGGATGTCGGTGATTCTGTATCGTCAAAACCATCAAAACCATTACTATTTCCCTCAAGTCAGAATCATATTCCTATTGAACCAGATTACAAATTTAGTACATTGCTAATGATGCTGAAAGATATGCATGATAATAAGACAAAGGAGCAGCGCTTGATGACTCCTCAGAATGTGGTCTCTTACCGGAGTCCTGATCGAGGAGATTGCTCTACCAGTAGTCCTGTGGGGACATCCAAGGTTTTGGTTTTAGGAGGCTCCACCCATAATTCAGAAAAAAATGGAGATGGTACTCAGGACTTGGTCAGGCCTAGCCCTAGAGGGGGCGACTCTACATTGTCTGGGGAGCTGTCTTCTTCCCTCTGTGCTTTAACTTCCGATAGAAGAGACCTCCCTGCTTCGGGAAAAAATCGGTTAAACTGCATTACTAGGCGCAACTTTGGCAGAACAAAGCTGTCATCCAAATTGAGAGATGTGGTTTCAGCCCCCATGGCAAAGAATACAATGAACCCAAAAGCCTTAAGGACAGAGCGCAAAAGAAAACTGAGCCGTCTTCCAGCTGTGACTCTGGAGGCAACACTGCAGAGCGACAAAGACAGTGGAGGCTCAGGGAATGGCCCATCAAGGGGGGGGGCAGAAGATCCTGGTAAAGAGGAGCCCCTTCAATTAAAGAGTCATTTAACAAGGGAAGACACCCAAATTTCTGATGACAATGTTAAAATTCTTGACAAAGAATCTTCTTTTGAGAAAGAAAAGGGTCCAGGCTGGGGGTCTGAAATGAACAGTGGGAATGATGAACTCAATGGTGTAAGTCGCGTGGTGCCTAAAAAGCGTTGGCAGCGATTAAACCAAAAGCGCCCTAAACCTGGAAAGCGCACTAACAGATTTAGGGAAAAAGAAAACTCTGAGGGTGCCTTTGGGGTCTTGCTTCCTGCTGATACTATTCAGAAAGCAAGGGATGATTACCCAGAGCATAGAACTGCTCCTACAAGCATACTAGAGGACGCACCAGCAGATCCGAATCATGCAACCCACTCAGATTCAGTTGACGCAGGGTTAAATGTTTGTGATAAATCTGGTGCCAGTATGGAAAATATGGAAAAGGAGCCAGCAATTCCCAGTTTGACACCACAGGGCAAACTCCCTGAACCAGGTAAGGATTTCTGATTGTGGCAGAAAGGGAATAAAGAAATTGCCAACAATGTTTCTCTGAAGTTGGTATGTTGTAATGGAAAGCTGACTTCAGTGTGATGTGTTATCACTTGAATAAGAAAGGGTGTGGTCGCCCACGCCTTTAATCCCAGCATTTGGGAGGACAAGGTAGGAGGATTGCTGTGAGTTCAAAGCCACCCTGAAACTACAGAGTGAATTCCAGGTCAGCCTGGGCTAGAGTGAGACCCTACCTCGGGGGAAAAAAAAAATATATATATATAAATATATATATATATATATATATATATATATATATAGTTTTAAGAAGGGACTCTATGAAGCTACTTGCTTTTAATCACAGCACTGAGGATCACAGTTGAGTTTGAGGCCTCCCTGAGACTACATAATGAATTCTAGGTCAGCTTGGGCTACAGCAAGACCCTACGTGTGAAAAAGCCAAAGCCTTTTTGGTTTTATGAAATTTGAAGATCACTTCAGTATATTTTCAGAAATTCTTATATGTTTATTTATAAGCAGAGAGAGAGATAGAAGAGAAAGAGAGAATGGGCCCATTCCAGCAGCTGCAAATGAACTCTACACATCTGCCACTTTATGCATCTGGTTGTATGTGGTACAGAGGAACAGAACCTAGGCAGGCAGGCCTCACTAGCAAGCAGCTTTTAACTGCGGAGCCATCCCCCCAGCCCGAGTTTTTGTTTTTGTTGTTGTTGTTTGTTTGTTTGTTTTTGTTGTTGTTGTTGAATTCCCTGCATTCTCAGGGTGGCCTCGAGCTCGCCATGATCCTCTTACTTTATAGCCTCCAGAGTGCTGGGTTTAAGCGCGAGTGCCACCACACCCAGCTCTGAGAAGTTCTTTTCTGTTTTGAGGTAGGGTCTCGCCATAGCCCAGACTGACCTGGAACTCACTCTTTATTCTCAGGGTTGTCTCGAACTCATGGCGATCCTCCTATCTCTGCCTCCCGAGTGCTGGCATTAATGGTGTGTGCCACCACGCCGGGCTCTGGGAAGTTTTTTGTTGTTAATTTAATGTTTACTTTTCTTTTTCAGTTGTATGGGGGTGGGGTATGTGGCGTGGTATGTGTATTGTATGCACGTGTGCATTTGCAAATACGTGACTCCTGTGCGCATGCGTGCAGAGGTCAGAGGAGAACTCCCGGTGTCTTCCTCTTTTTGCCCATCCCCCTAATTCCTTGAACTGAGTCTCTCTCAATCTAGTGGTGCTGTTTTTCCGCCATTTTCGGTCAGCAAGTCCCAGCACTTTTTCGATCTGGTCAAAGCTTTATGACTTGTTTTATGGCCAAGCATGGTGGCGCACACTTTTTAATCCCAGCACTGAAGACTGATGTCGGAGGATCGCTGTGCCCTTGAGGTCAGCCTTGGATTACATAGTGAATTCGAGGTCAACCTGGGCTAGAGCTAGCCGCTACCAAAAAACAACAACAAACAAAAAAACAAGATTGGTTTATATATTTAGGAGTTCTTCGAGATTGCACATGATTTTTTTTGTTTTAAGGTAAGTCTCTTGTGTTGTCCAAGATTCAGAATGTCCTAGAAGGTGTTGGCTTCAAGGGATCCTAGTGAGTTCCGGTCTTAGAGATATGCCTTACAATACCTTCCTTTCCCTTCCCCTTCCCTTTATCTTTCTTTGTTCTTTATATTTACTTATTTAGAGAGAGCTGGGGGAATGAATGGGTGCGCTAGGGCCTCCAGCCAATGCAAAGGAACTCCAGATGCGTGCGCCGCGTTGTGCGTCTGGCTTTCGTGGGTACTGGGCAATTGAACCTGGGTTCTTAGGTTTCACAGGCAAGCATCTCAACCGCTAAGCCATCTTTCCAGCATTTCTCAGACAAACAAAATTATCTTTGTGTTGCATTATAGGATATTAACTCCAGGGGAGAATCACACAGTCCAGAGGGTCCCTTGTCTTTTATTAGGTTCAAATAGCGGTAGCTAATTAACGAACTTAAAAGCTCATCTCAGGGAAGGCATATCTATATACCGTCAAGGTGGTAGGCAACAGGGAGGCAACTGCTTATGGAGTTTAAGGAGAGTACAGCTGGGGATTCTTTCCAACAGCTATCAAGACTACATTTGATATTATGGACATCTCTAAAGAGAAGATAAGGAGGAGTTAAAAGTTAGGGTTAGCCGGGCGTGGTGGCGCACGGCTTTAATCCCAGCACTCGGGAGGCAGAGGTAGGAGGATCGCCGTGAGTTCGAGGCCACCCTGAGACTCCATAGTGAACTCCAGGTCAGCCTGGGCTAGAGTGAGACCCTCCTACCTCAAAAAAATAAATAAATAAATAAATAAAAATTAAAATAAAAATAAATAAAAGTTAGGGTTGACAGCCCTGTGTGGTGGGGAGATAGAAGAGTTATAGTCAACATGTCAGCCTTGTTAAAAAGGACAGTACAGTAGGGAATGTATGAAGATATAGAAGATTAATGAAATATATATGTTTATTTATTAGAGAGAGGAGAGAGAGAATGAATATGGGTGCACCAGGTGCTGTAGCCACTGTAAAACTCCAGACATGTGCCACCATGTGCATCTGGCTCATGTGGGTTCTGCAGAATTGAACCTGGGTCTTTAGGCTTTGCATGCAAGCATCTTAACTGCTAAGCCATCTCTGTAGCCCTAAAATATTTTATTTATTTGCATGCAGAGAGTGACAATAAGTGTGTCAGGGCCTTTAGCCGCTGCAAACTCCAGTGCATCTGACTTTATGTGGGGTACTGGGGAATTGACCTTTGGTTGTTGGCCTTTGAAGGCAAGTGCCTTAACTGCTGCCCCCTTTCTTATTTATTTATTTATTTGTTTGTTTGTTTATTTATTTATTTGTTTTTGAGGTAGGCACTCACTCTAGCCCAGGCTGACCTGTAATTCACTATGTAGTCTCAGGCTGGCCAGTGTCTTAACCAAGGAGTCATCTCCCTAGCCCCCTCCATTCTTTTTTTTTTTTTTTTCTTTTTTTTTGAGGTAGAGTCTTATTCTAGCCTGGGCTGACCTGGAACTCACCTCCCAAGCACTGGGATTAAAGGTGTGTGCCACCACGCCTGGCCTTTCTTCAGTTTTTGAGCTAAGTTCTTTGTATATTGCCCAGTTGGCTCTGAACTCATCACTGAATCTACCCCGCTTATCTTACCCTCCTCCTTAGTTGGACCTCCACGTGACACCACTGTATCTGATTGCTGTTGTGACTAAAAGTGATTCTGTAGTTTGCTTTGGGTACTTTGGATATCTTGACAGACTTCTTATTTTTCTTGTCAATGCATAAAGGGTAGCTTTCTGTTTTTATCTTTAATTTTAGGCAGTGTTTTTGTTTTTCGAGGTTGGGTTTCTGCTCTAGTCCAGGCTGATCAGGGGTGGTCTTGAACTCACAGCGATCCTTCTACATCTGCCTCCCAAGTGCTGTGATTACAACTCATGCTTCACCACACCCAGTTTAGTTAGTGTTTTATTTATTTATTTATTGTTTTTTTTCCAGGTAGGGTCTCATTCTAGACCAGGCTGACCTGGAATTGACTATGTACTGTCAGGGTGGCCTTTAACTCATGGCAATCCTCCGGAATTAAAGTCATGTGCCACCACATCTGGCTTATATTTATTTATTTATTTATTTATTTATTTATTTATTTCTGTTTCTGTTTATACGAGGTAGGGTCTCACTCTAGCTCAGACTGACCTGGAATTCACTATGTAGTCTCAGGGTGGCCTCGAACTCATGGTGATCCTCCTACCTCTGCCTCCCTAGTGCTGGGATTAAAGGCGTGCACGACCACACCCGGCTTACTTATTTATTTTTCAAACATTTCATTTTTATGTATTTATTCAAGGGAGAGAGAGACAGACAGGTATACGGGGCCTCCAGGTGCTGCAAACGACGCCAGATGCATCTGGCCTACTTGGATCTTGGGCAATCGATCCTGGGTCCTTTGGCTTCGTAGGCAAACATCTTAACCACTAAGCCATTTCTCCAGTCCCTGTTTTGTGTTTTAGTGTTTTGGTGTTTTTTGTGTGTTTTGTTTTTGTTTTCCGACGTAGGATCTTACTCTAGCTCAGGATGACCTGGACTTGACTATGTAGTCTCAGGGTGGCCTTGAACTCACAGTGATCCTCCTATCTCTGCCTCCTAGTGCTGGGATTAAAGGCGTGTGACAACACTGCCCGGCCTCAGTCCCTGTGTTTTATTTTTAATATTATTATTATTATTGAGATAGAGACAGAGACAAAGAGAAAGACAGAGAGAGTGGCTACTGGTGTGCCAGGACCTTATCCTACTGCAAACAAACTCCAGACACATGTGTGACATTGTGCATCTGGGTTCACATGAGTACTGAGGAATCGAACCTGGGCCATCAGGCTTTGAAAGCAAGTTCTTTTCACTGCTGAATCGTCTTCTCTTCAACCCTCAGTGTTTATAAATTTCAGTGCATATAGGTTTAATCTTGTCACAACCTGACACTGGTTGTTGAATTTTGTCAGGTACTTTTGTGCACGAATTGAAATCATCCTATGAGGTTTTTTCTTGTATGTATGGGGGAGGGGGTCCTTTATCCTGTTAATATGGAGTGTTTCAGTGATCATCTTCTGCTTATTTCTTTTTGTTTGTGTGGTAATAAGGATTTCACCTTGGTCCTCACATGTGCATGCTAGGCAAGTGCTGTACCACTGCACTATACTACTCGCCCATCTTTTTATTCATTTGTGAAGAAAGAGCAGAACATTGAATGCCACTTTTCTTTTTCCATACATTGAGTATGTTCTAATTAATTCCTTTTGGCCTGTAAGATTTCTGCAAAGAAATCTAACTTAAAGTATAGCATAAGTGCCTTTGTATGTGAAGAGTTGCTTTTCTGTGTGTGTTCAGTAGTCTCTTTGACTGCTTTTACTGTTCTTTTGCTTTAAGTAATTAGAATATGTCATAGTATGAGCTTCCTTGACTTCATTCTCATTGAAGTCACCTGTTCCCTTCCCCCAAAATTATACCCCTGAGCTTGTATCCCCACCCTGCTTGAAATATTTTAAGTATTAATTTTGTTTTTAAAATTGTTTCTTCAAAGTGAGAAGTCTTAGGTTATTCTTCAAGTAAGTTCTCAGGCCCTTTTGGGTGTGTGTGTGTGTGTGTGTGTGTGTGTGTGTGTGTGTGTTAAAGGGTGTTGGGAATTGAACTTGGCATAAAAATACATGCTACCTAAGCACTATTTCAGTGAACCATATGCTTAGCCCTTTAAGTTACATGTGTTTTGAGTTTGCTGGTTTTCTTTTCCCCCTGCTTGGTCAAGTTCATTGTTAAAATGCATATAAGTAGAGGTGGAGAGATGACTTAGCAGTGGTTAAGGCAGTTGCCTGCAAACCTAAGGACACTTGTTCAACTCTCCAGGTCCCATGTGAGACACACAGTGATGCAAGTGTGGAAGGGCACACAAGGGGGCACACGCATCTGGAGTTCAATTGCAGTGGCTAGAGGCTCTGATGATCCAGTTCTTTCTTGTTCCTGATCTCACTCTCTCCCTCTCACATAAAAAAAGCAGTTTGTTGGGCTTGCCTCAAAACAATGCATCTAATTAATTTTTCAATTCAATTGTATCTTTTTTTGGGCGGGGGGGGGGGGATAGTGTTTTGCTCTAGCCCAGGCTGACCTGGAATTCACTATGTAGCTTCAGGGTGGCCTTGAACTCATGACAATTCTCCTACCTATGCTACCCAAGTGCTGGGATTAAAGGCATGCGCCACCACACCAGGCTGTATTCTTTTTTATTTATTTTTGAGAGAGAGATAAAGATGCATATATACAGAGAATGGGTACTCCAGGGCCTCCAGCCACTGCAAATAAACTCCAGATGCATGTACCACGTTGGGCATCTAGCTTATGTAGCTACTGGGGTATCAAACCTGCGTCCTATGGCTTTGTAGCCAAATAAATGCCTTAACCACTAAGCCATTTCTCTAGCCCTCAATTGTATTCTTTAGCCTCAGGTTGTTTTGGGTAGTTTTTCAAGGTAGGGGTTTCACTGTGTACTGTCAGAGTGGCCTTGAACTCAGAGTGATTCTCCTGCATTTGCCTCCCATAAAGGCATGCTCCACCATGCCCAGTTTTAGCCTCAGTTCTCCCCCCACCCCGGCTCTGAGGTAGGGTCTCACTCTAGCCCAGGCTGACCTAGAATTCACTATGTATTCTCAGGGTGGCCTTGAACTCATGGCGATCCTCCTACCTCTGCCTCCCAAGTTCTAGGATTAAAGGCATGTGCCACCATGCCTGGCTAGTTTTATATATATATATATATATATATATATATATATATATATATATATATATATGTATATGTGTGTGTGTGTGTGTGTATATATATATATATATATATATATATATATATTCATTATTTTAAGAGAGAGCCAGAGAAAGTTAGAGAAAGAGAGATAATGGGCATTCCAGGGCCTCTAGCCACTGCAAACGAACTCCAGACACATGCGCCACCTTGTGCATCTGGCTTCCATGGATACTGGGTCATTGAACGTGTGTCCTTAGGTTTTAATGTAGTTAATATATTGATTGTCTCATTTGTTTCGGTTGTCTCCCTACCCCCCACCCCCTACTCCCAGGTAGGGTCTCACTCTTTTTTAAAATTTTTATTTATTTTTTTAATATTTTATACTTTTCTCTTTATTTATTTATTTATTTACAACTTCCATGATTATAAACAATATCCCATGGTAATGCCCTCCATCCTCCCATTTTCCCCTTTGAAACCCCATTCTCCATCATAACCCTCCTCCTCTCAATCAGTCTCTCTCTCTTATTTTGATGTCATGATATTTTCCTTCTATTATGATATTCTTGTGTAGGTAGTGGCAGGCACTTTGAGGTCATGGATATTCAGGCCATTTTGTGTATGGGGGGAGCACGATGTAAGGAGTCCTACCCTTCCTTTGGCTCTTACATTCTTTCTGCCCCCTCTTCTGCAATGGACCCTGAGCCTTGGAAGGTGTGATAGAGATATTGCAGAGCTGAGCACTCCTGGCACTTCTTCTCAGCACCATGATGCTTTCTGTGTCATCCCATGTTCACTGCCATCTGAAAAGAGAAGGCTCTCTACCAAAAGTGACACTAGCATTAATATATAGGTATGAACATTAAAAGGGTTTCTTGCATGTGACATTTATATACAGTGGCAGCGACACTAGTACACACACACACACACACACACACGCATGCGTGCACTCTGAAAATATCAGAGTATATCCATCTCTATATCCTAGAAGTCACATGCTTGCTCCTAAAACAAACAGTCCTCCCATTCATCCCTTCCTTCTTCTCTCCCTCTTTTCTCTCTCCCTCCTTGATTGATTGGTTGATTGATTGATTAACAGATTTTGGCAAGGTCTCACTCTTCCACCTAGTTTTATCTAGAATAAAAAATGCGTAGCCCAGGTTATCCTTAAACCACAGTCCTACTCCTTCCTTAGCCACTATGCCTAGTTCCTAAGGTGTTTCTTATTCAGAAGAACATGATCATATACTTGTTCCTGCTTACCTGATTTGTACAGTGCTTTTCTGTTTTTAGATTTATACTTACCTCATAGAGATGTAGAGGATGTGAGGTTCAGTTTAATGATTAGAGGAATTGGCACCGGGGAGATGGCTCAGCAGTTCAGACAGTTGCCTGACTGCATTGCATTATATGAGAGGGGTGGGTAAATTGTAGGCATGGTTTCCTAAGTCGTGGTTTACCTCCAGCTTCTTAGTGTTAAAATTATTTTTCCTTTCAGCTGGGCGGACTGAAAAGAAACGCCTTAGGAAGCCAAGCAAATGGCTTCTGGAATATACGGAAGAATATGATCAGATATTTGCTCCTAAGAAAAAACAAAAGAAGATACAGGAACAAGTTCATAAGGTATGGTCTCATATTTTAACAAAAATATATTGAGGGGGTGGGCGGGAGGGTACTACCATGGGATATTTTTTATAATCATGGAAAATGTTAATAAAAATTGAGAAAATAAGTAAATAAATAAATAAAAATTAAAAAAAATATTGATGTTTCCTATAGATTTCTGTTTTACCTTTAGCTTCATTTTATCCTTGTAATATAATTATGTCCTTAACTGGGATCTTGCCTTTTCAATTTATTTATTATTGAAAAACTTCTAATATTGTACCTGCAATGTATTATTTATTT
This sequence comes from Dipus sagitta, assembly GCA_036346955.1. NCBI lineage: Eukaryota > Metazoa > Chordata > Mammalia > Rodentia > Dipodidae > Dipus > Dipus sagitta. The sequence goes on along the minus strand of CM070777.1, from coordinate 39,837,083 downwards.
AGAGAATGTATAAATGAGTGTACATTTTGTTGTGTGTGTGTGTAGTCTTTTTGTTTTGGTGTATACACATGTTTATGCATAATGTGCTTATATTGATGTGTGTTCTGTCGGTGCTTTCAGAAGCCAGAGGAAAATGTTGGTTGTCCTGGAACTTACCCTGTAGTCCTAGGCTGGGCTCAGACATCGATCCTCCTACCTCAGCCTTCTAAGGGCTGAGATTAAAGGCATGTGCTACTACACCCTGTTATCTTTATAAATTATATATATATATATATATATATATATATATTTTTTTTTTTTTTGGTTTTTGGAGGTAGGGTCTCACTCTAGCTCAGGCTGACCTGGAATTCACTCTGTAGTCTCAGGGTGGCCTTGAACTCATGGCGATCCTCCTACCTCTGTCTCCCGAGTGCTGGGATTAAAGGCGTGCGCCACCACGCCCGGCTATTTTTTGTTTTTGTTTTTCAAGGTAGGGTCTCACTCTAGCCCAGACTGACCTGCAATTCACTTGGTAGTTTCAGGATGGCCTGGAACTCACAGTGATCCTCCTATCTCTGCCTGCTGAGTGCTGGGATTAAAGGTGTGCGCCATCACACCTAGCTCTTATTAATATTTTTATTTCCTTTTTCTTTTGTTTTGATAGTAGTTTCAAGTAAGGTTCTGTCTAGCCCAGGCTGACCTGGAATACACTTTGTAGTCTCATGGTAGCTTTGAACTCATGGTGATCCTGCTTGCTACCTCTGCTTCCTAAGTGCTGGGATTAAAGGTGTGTATCACCATGCCAGCTTTATTTACTTTCAAACAGGGAGCAAGCAAGAGAGAGAGAGAAAAGGTATATCAGGGCCTCTAGCTAATTCAAACAAACTTCATCCAAGATGCATGCATGACTTTGTGCATCTTGTTTTGTGGGGGTACTGAGGAGTCAAACCCTGGTCATTAGGCTTTGAAGGCAAGTGTCTTAACTGCTGAGCCACCTCTCCAGCCTCTGTTTTTAAATTTTAAATGAGTACATATTATTTGTAAGCTTTATCCTAAACACTATTGAATGAGAATTACCACTTGGGCAATATAAATGTCAAGGGCTGGAAAGATGGCTTAGCGGTTGAGGCGTTTACCTGTGAAGATTATAGGACCCTGGTTTGATTTCCCCAGTACTCACATAAAGCTAGGTGCATAAAGTGGTACATGCATCTGGAATATGTTTTCAATGACCGGAGGCCTTGGTGTGCCCATTATATCACACACACACTCTTTCCCCACCTCTCTCTCTCTGCTTCTTTCTTGCTCTCTCTCAAATATATATATGCTTTTTTTTTTTTTTTCTTTTTGGTTTCCTGAGGTAGGGTCTCACCCTAGCTCAGGGTGGCCTGGAACTCACGACAATCCTCCCACGTGCTGGGATTAAAGGCGTGTGCCTTCACACCCGGCTAATCAATATTTTTTTAAAATGAACATCAAACCGTTGTGTGAATCATGATAAAACCCCTTTTCTCCTGTATTGCAGAATTAGTATTACTGTAGGATTACACAAGATGCGTACAAGAATTCTTCCACTTAATTTAGGAAGTGATTGACAAGGATGAACTTGTCTCTTAAGAAACTGGACAAGAAATACACTGAACCAAAATGTTTATTGGATAAAAACTATACAAATGCATTTATTAATATACTCATAATAAGCTCACTATTAATTATTGAGCCAAGATTCACTTAACATTTATTGTGTGTGTGTGTGCTTGTGCATGCACGCTTGCTTGTGTCCTTCCATGTGTGTGAATGTGGGCATGTGTGTTCTGTGGAGGACCTGTGGATGTCTGAGTGCAACCTCTAGTGTTAGTCTTTGCTTTTCATTTGTTTCCAGGCAGAGTTCTCATTTACCACTGTATTCGCCAAGGTAGCTGGCCCCGGAACTCTGGGATTCTCCTGCGTTTGCCTCCTCCTCACTGCAGACACTGGGATTATAGCCTCTTGCCTCATGTGTGTGGTTTTACGTGGGTTCTGGGGATTAAAACTGGAGTTTTCAGGCTTTCACGGCCACCATTTTACACTGACCTATCTTCCATGCCTGGAAAGGCATTATTTTGTTGAATTCTTTTTAAAAAAATTTTGTTTGTTTGTTTATTTATTTATTTGACAGCAACAGAGAGAAGGAGGCAGAGAGAGAGACTGGGAGAGAGAGAGAGGGAGAGAGAGAATGGGTGCACCAGAGCTTCTAGCCTTTGCAAACGAACTCCAGATGCGTGCGCCCCCTTGTGCATCTGGCTAATGTGGGTCCTGGGGAATTGAGCCTCGAACCGAGGTCCTTAGACTTCACAGGCAGCACTTAACCGCTAAGCCATCTCGCCAGCCCCCCCCCTTTTTTTTTAGTTTAACAGAATTTATTCTATTCTTTATATATCTACTTAGAGCATTAATGATGCATGGTCCTATGGTAAGGCCACCGCAGTGAATTTCAGACACATACGCCACCTTGTGCATCTGGCTTACATGGGTCCTGGGGAATCAAACCTGGGTCCTTTGGCTTTGCAGGCAAAACACCATAACTGCTAATCCATTTCTCCAGCTACTGTCAAGTTCTTAATATTTGGGCTTGCACATTCTGTTTGTACTGTTTTTAGGTAAGTTCCCGCTGTGAAGAGGAAAACCTATCCCGATGTCGCGCTAATGCTCAGAACAAACAGGTGGATGAGAATTCTTTGATTTCAACTAAAGAAGAGCCTCCAGTTCTTGAAAGAGAGGCTCCTTTTTTGGAAGGGCCCTTGGCTCAGTCAGATCTTGGAGGTGGACATGCTGAGTTGCCACAGCTGACCTTGTCTGTGCCTGTGGCTGCAGAAGTCTCCCCGCGGCCTGCCCTTGAATCTGTGGGATTGCTTGTTAAAACATCAGGTAAGGTGGAGATGTGGGATCTCTGTGTATAGGCAGACAGCAAGGAAAATCTAGTATGTCTTGTTACAAAGCTAACATTTTGACTATGTATAATTACCCATTCCCCACCCCTCCGGAAATCTTTAAATTGGGTAATTTGATATATTTTGTGACTACAGATTAATTTGTTGTAGACAAATTTTGAAAACTGTTGTACTTGCTTTACATTTTGCTTATCATGGTTTCTTATCAGCTATATGTGAACCAAATGTTGGAGTAACATTTTGGGGAAGGGTAGTGTACACTAATGGAGTAAACACTTTAAACCTATGCTCTAGCCACACTTTTACCATCTCTGCATTACTTGGGTAGTTGCTTAACCTCTGAACTTGTTTCATCATGTAGTTAATAATGTCTTACTTTACCTATTTGCATTTAATAAGTTTTGTTATTCCTTAGAAGTTACTTATTGTTTTTCACTTTTTGATTTTTTTTTTACCTGCATGTCACATGAGAAGAATTAAACTTGAAACTTAAAACTTATTTACTTATTGCTTTAGATACCATTTGACTATTGGATGTAAAAGTCAGCCAGGGAATGGGAAGATTTTTCTTAATCTGAAATTTTGGATATAAATCTGCTATTTTTACATTTCATGCTATTTAACAATAAATCCCAGTTAGGCTTATACTAGTAAGGTAGAAACTAAAAGACCTTGATTTCTTCTTCTTTTTTTTTTTTTTTTTTTGTACCAGGCACATGGGCTTCACACATGCTAGGCAAGCTTGCCACCATTCAGCTAGCTATATCCCCAATCCTCAAAGTTTTAAAAAATTATTTATTTATTTGAAAGAGAGTGTGCTACTACTCACTTAGCAATCCCCAATCCTAGAAAAAATTTAAAGGAATAAGAAAGCAGGAGGCTTAAAAGGTGGCTTAGTGGTTAAAGGTTGCAAGCAAAGCCTTCCAGCCTGGGTTCAATTCCCAACCTTCCCATGGAAGCTGGACAGAAGTTGGTTTTCAGTGGCACGAGGCAGTATGTACACACACACATGCAAACAACAAACAAATATCTTAAAGAAAGAGGTGTTCTGGGCATCGCCCAGTGATAAAGCACTTGCTAGGCAAAGATAAATAATTGAGTTCAGGATCACCAGAACCCATGTAAAGCCAGATGCTATGGCAGGTTTCTACAATTCCAGTTTGCCTAAAGAAGCTGGGAGGCAAAAAAATGAGAACTCTGCCCACACCACCTAGCTTCTCAATGCAGCAGTGAACAACTTCAAACAAGAAAGAAAGGGAGGACCAATATCCAAGGTTTGTCCTCTTATCTCCACATTTGAACTTTATGCCTGCATGAGTGTGCATACATAAACACATACCCCCCCACACACTCTCACCCCAAGGTAGTGCATTAAAATTTGAGTGTCTGTTAAGTGCCAAATTGTATTAATAGGCTATTTCATTTTCTTTGTTCTTTTAATATATATATATATGTATATATATATATACATATATATATATGTATATATATTTTGTTTTTTTATTAGAGAGAGAGAGAGAGAGAATGAGTACACCACGGCCTCTTAGCCACTGCAAATGAACTCCAGACACATGTGCCACCTTGTGCATCTGGCTTTATGTGGGTACTGGGTAATCAAACCTGGGTCCTCTATCTTTACTGGCAAGTGCCTTAACTGCTAAGCCATCTCTCCAGCCCTTTTGTTTTTGTTTTGCTTTTATATTTGTTTTTTTGAAGTAGGGGTCTCTGTGGCCCAGGCTGACCTGGAATTTACTATGTAGTCTCAGGGTGGCCTCAAACTCACTGCAGTCCTCCTACCTCTGCCTCCCAAGTGCTGGGTTTGAAGGCATGCATCACCAAGCCTGATTTCTTTTCTTTCCTTCCAAGGTATTTAGGTGTCTTTTCATTTAACCTTTGTTTTCATTTCATTTTATTATTATTATTTTTAATATTTTTTTATTTATTTGAGATAGGAAGAGGGAGAGAGAGAGATAGACAGACAGACAGAGTGGGCATGCCAGGGCCTTCAACCTCTGCAAATGAACTCCAGATGCATGCACCACTTTGTGCATCTTACTTACGTGGGCCCTAGGGAATTGAACCTGGGTACTTGTGCTTTACAGGCAAGTGCCTTAACCCCTGCTAAGCCATCTCTCCAGTCCTGTTTTATTTATTTTTATCATTTGGCTTTTCAATGTAGGGTTTCAATCTAGCCCAGACTGACCTGGAATTCACTATGTAGTTTTAGGGTGGCCTTGAACTCAAGGTGATCCTCCTACTTCTGCCTCCTGAGTGCTGGGATTAAAGGCATGTGCCACCATGCCCAGCCTGTTTTATTTTTAATTATGAGCAAAACAAGTATTGTAGCCCTAGTCTTCTTCACTTCTTCTTTCCTACCAGTGAAAAGCCATAAATTCATTTTGGCCCTTTTGATTTTCCATTTATTCTGTGTGTATGAACCCCTGTGTTTGATCCCCAGTGCCAGATAAGCTGAACATGAGGATCAGAAATTTATAATCATCCTTGGAAACATAACAAGTTTGATGCCAGCCGGCAAAATAAAAACTGGTCTTAGAAAGAAATTAACAAAAAGCCGGGCGTGATGGCGCACGCCTTTAATCCCAGCACTCAGGAGGCAGAGGTAGGAGGATCGCTGAGAGTTCGAGGCCACCCTGAGACTAGAGAGTGAATTCCAGGTCAGCCTGAGCTAGAGTGAGACCCTACCTCGAAAAACCAAAAAAAAAAAAAAAGAAATTAACAAAAAACAAAACAAAACAAAACAAAAAGCAGGAGGCATGGTAGTACATGTACTTTTAGAGCTGAGGTAGGACAATCACCATTAGTTCAAGGCCAGCCTGGGCTAGAGCAGATCGTGCTTCAACAAACCTAAACAAACCCACAAAAGAACATCTTTATGCTAGTTTATATCTTCCTTGTGTCCTACTTATTCCTTTTTTATTATGCCATTATTGGAATATTACCTCGTGCACTGTTTCTAAATTATCTAAGTAAAGGCATGTACATTTCAGGAAATTATGAAAGTAAGCGTCAAAGAAAACCAACTAAGAAACTCCTTGAATCCAATGATTTAGACACTGGATTTATGCCCAAGAAGGGAGAGTTGGGCCTTTCTAAAAAGGTATGTTGATTTTTGTCAATTGTAAAATATGACTAAACCCAGAAAACACAAGATTCTAAAAATAAAAGTAACCTTTCAGTAATATTTTTAATCTTGTGTATATAGAATTACCTCCTTTATTTGTAGTTTTGCTTTCTATAGTTTCAAGTAAGTCATTATTATGAAAAATATTAAATGGAAAATTCTAGAAATACACCACTCATAAGTTTAACACACAGACACATTTGTAATGTGATAGAACTTCATTCTGTCTCACTTCATCATCTGGACGTGCCTCACTCCTTTTCCAGCACATGTATTGGCCCCCAACCTGTATGGTACTTAGTAGCCGTGAAAGTTATTTGAGTAGCTATCTCAGTCTCATAGCACTGAGTGGCAATCCTGGTAATTTCCATATTCTGATGAGAAGCCATAAAGTGCTTCTTTACATGAAAAACTTTTCACTTAGTAACTAGTTATGGGGCTGGAGAGATGGCTTAGTGGTTAAGTCTCTTGCTAGCAAAGCCGAAGACCCAGATTTGATTCCCCAGTACCCATGTAAAGCCAGATACACAGGGTGGTGCATGTGTCTGGAGTTCGTTTGCAGTGACTGATGGTCATGGTACACCCATTCTCTCTCTCTCTCTCTGCCTCTTTCTCTCTTTCTCTCTCAAATAAATAAATAAATACATAATTAAAATTAAAAATTTTTAAAAAGACAATTAAGTTGAGTTTTCTGAGAATTATGGTAACTATAGATTGTCTCCATATAATTATCAAGAATAACAAATTTAAATTGTTTTTATGTCATATGTCAAAATGCAGAAGTTGAAAAATGCTGTAAGTGCTTAGTTAATATTTTAATATTTTACTTACTTGAGAGAAAGAGGCAGAGAAAGACAGTTTAAAATTTTAAGTGTTGGCTGGAGAGATGGCTTAGTGGTTAAGCGCTTGCCTATGAAGTCTAAGGACCCTGGTTCGAGGCTCGATTCCCAGTATCACATGCACAAGGTGGCGCATGCATCTGGAATTCGTTTGCAGTGGCTGGAGGCCCTGTTGTACCCATTCTGTCTCTCTCTCTCTCTCTCTCTCTCTCTCTCTCTGTTGCTCTCAAATAAATAAATAAAAATAAACAAAAAAATTGGAAAAAAATTAACTGTTTGTGAGTAAATGCTTTGTAAGGTATAGAAAGCATATTACATGTAGTCTTAAGTTTTTAAAAATTTTATTTATTTATTTAGGTTTTTCTAGGTAGTGTCTCGCTCTAGCCCAGGCTCATTTAATTAATTAATTAATTAATTTGGCTGGGAAGATAGGGAGAGGGCATGTCAGTGTCTCTAGTCAGTACAAATGAATTCCACATGTATTCCTCACCTAGTGCATCTGGCTTTATGTGTGTACTGGGAAATCAAACCTGGCTCCTCACTTTTAGCAGGCAAGTGCTTTAACTGCTGAGACCTCTCTCCAGCCCCGAAGTTTTAATTTTTATTTTTTAATTTTTATTTATTTATTTATTTTTGGTTTTACCAGGTAGGGTCTCACTCTAGCCCAGGCTGACCTGGAATTCATTAAGAAGTCTCAGGCTGGCCTTGAACTCACGGCAATCCTCCTACCTCTGCCTCCTGAGTGCTGGGATTAAAGGCGTGCGCCACCATGCCTGGCTGAAGTTGTAATTTTTAATTTTCGTTTTATTTATTTATTTGTTTTTGGTTTTTCAAGGTAGGGTCTCACTCTAGCTCAGGTTGACCTGGAATTCACTCTGTATTCTCAGGTGGCCTCAAACTCACAGTGATCCTGCTACCTCTGCCTCCCAAGTGCTGGGATTAAAGGTGTGCACCACCACACTGGGCTCTGCAGTACTTTGTTTTGTTTTGTTTTTCGAATTAGGGTCTCTAGCTCAGGCTGACCTGGAATTCACTATGTATTCTCCTATCTCTGCCTCCTGAGTGCTGGGATTAAAGGCATGCGCCACCACACCTGGCTCTTGTAGTTTTAGTGTATATTAAAAATATAATAATAAAAATATAATAATCCCTAGATCTGTTTTCTTGTTTTGAAGAAGATATAACTTACACCAGTTTAAAGAATAGGTCCTAATTCTTTTTTGATAGCTTTAGACAATTATATATGCCATGTAAGTATAATACAAATTGATTATCACTCCAGAAAGTTATCTTTCATCTCCTGTCAGTCAGTTCCCCACTCTGGTTGAAAACCAGTGCTCTCTCCAGCTAGGCCTGGTGGCAAGCAAGCCTTGTAATCCCAGCCACTTTGGAACATGAATCAGGAGGTTTGTGACTTCAAGGCTTGCCTTGCCTACAGAGTGATTAATGTAAGTTAGTGAAAACCCATTATTTGTGTGTTTTTTTTTGGGGGGGGGGTTAGACTGACTTGGCATTCCCCCAGTGCTTCTCTTTCAGTCTCCTGAGTGCTGGAATTAAATACATGTGTCACCATACTTGGAAGTTTTGAGGATTCTTTTTAGATGTGGCTGTGCTAGAAATTGAAGCTAGGTCCTCATGCATGCTAGGCAAGCACTTTGCCACTGTCCTCCCCACCACAGCCCAGTTTTGAATGTTTTTCTATATTAAAAATTATTTTTATTTTTATTTGATTGTGAGAGAGAGAAAGGGGGCATCAGGGCCTCCAAGCCACTGCAAACAAACTCTGGATGCTTGTGCCACCTTGTGCATCTGACTTATATGGGACCTGGAGAATCAAACTGGGGTACGTAGGCTTTGCAGGCCAATAACTTAACTGGTAAGCCATCACATCAGCCCTGAATGTTTTTTTCCATATCAATAGCTGTTTTTCTGAGCAATATAAACCAGGTATTATACTTTTTCCTAAATTAGTTTCTTAGGTTAGCATACAAAGTAATGTCTTTCATATGGCATATTTGTACACATACACATCATTAACTTTTTTCTTTTTTCTTAGAGGGAGAGAGAGTGAGAGTGTGTCAGAGGCAGGGTGGGGGTCAAGAAATGGGCACATCAGGGCCTCCAGCCACTGGAAATGAACTACAGACGCATGTGCCACCTTGTGCATTTAGCTTTCATGGGTTCTGGGAAATCGAACCTGAGTCCTTAGGCATTGCAGGTAATTTCCTTAACTGGTGAGCCCTTTCTCCAGCTCCTCCTTTTATTAATTTCTTTAAGATAGTGAGAGACAGAGGCTGATAGATAGAGAGAATGGGCACGTCAGATACATGCCCCTCCTGGCTCACCTAGATTTATGTAAGTATTGGGTAATTGAATGTGGGTCCTTAGACACAGCAGGCAAACTCCTTAACTGCTCAGCCAACTTTCTACCCCCTTCATTTTTTTCTCAAATGTATTTTTATTTTATTTTTGTTCTTTTATCTGTTGGGGGGGGGCAGGGAGGGGGAATGGACATGCCAGGACCTCTAGCTACTGCAAACGAACTTCAGGTGCATGTGCAACCATGAGCACCTGGCTTACATGGGTTTTGCTGGTCCTTGGGCTTGACCTGCAAACGCCTTAACTGCTAAGCCATCTGTCCTCTCAGTTGGTGTTTATTTAAAAATATTTTTATTTTGTTTATTTATTTATTTATTCATTTATTCATTTATTCATTTATTTATTTGAGAGCAACAAAGAGAAGGAAGGGGGGAGAGAGAGAGACAGAGAGAGAGAGAGAATGGGCGCACCAGGTCTTTCAGCCACTGCAAACGAACTCCAGACGCATGCGCCCGCTTGTGCATCTGGCTAACGTGGGTACTGGGGAATCAAGCCTTGAACCGGGGTCCTTAGGCTTCACAGGCAAGCGCTTAACCGCTAAGCCATCTCTCCAGCCCAATATTTTTATTTACTTACATGAGAGAGAGAGAGAAAGAAAGAGAGAGAGAATGAGTGTGCCATGGCCTCCAGCCATACTCCAGATAAATGCTTCACCTTGTCTATCTGGCTTATGTTGTTCCTGGGGAATGGAATCTGGGTTTTTTGCCTTTGTAGGCACATGCCTTAACCATTAAGCTGTCTTTCCAGCCCCATTATTATTTTTTTAAATTATTTATTTATGTTGGCCCAGCCTGGCCAGGAACTCACAGAGATCCTGCTATTATTGCCTCCTAAGTGGTGGGATGAAAGTTGTGCATCACTACCATTGGCCCCCTTTTTTTTTTTTTAACAAAATTTATGGGCTGGAGATATATGGCTTAGTGGTTAAGGGGCTTTTCTGCAAAGCCTCTGTTCTCAATTTCTGCTCCCCTGAGCTTACTTAAGCCAGGTGGACCAGGTGACACGTGCGTACCAGATGGTCCAGGCGCCAAGAGTTCAGTTATAGTGACTAGAGGCCCTGGTGCACCAATATTCTCATTCTCTCTCTCTCTCTCTTTCATAAATAAGATAAAATAAAAGGTTGGGCTGGAGAGATGGCTTAGCAGTTAAGGTGTTTGCCTGCAAAGCCAAAGGACCCAGGTTCTATATCCCAGGACACGTAGGCCAGATACACAAGGTGGCTCACATGCCTGGGTTTCATTTTCAGTGGCTGAAGGCCCTGGCACACCCATTTTCTCTCTCCCTCTCTCTTTCAAATAAAATAATTGTTTTTAAAAATTCACTAACAACATATAAAAGAAATTGACAAGCATGGTGTCACATGCCTTTAATCCCAGCTCTTGGGAAGAAGAGGTATTAGGAGGATCACTTTGATTTCAAGGCTACCCTGAGAGTACATAGTGAATTCCAAGTCAGAGCAAAACCCTACCTTGAAACAGCAAAACAAACAAACAAACAAACAAAAATATTATTTGCTAGCAGAGTGGGAGAGGTAAAGGGAGAGAAAGAGAGAATATGAATGAATGTGAGCCCTAGGGCCTCTTAGCACTTTTAGTGAACTCCAGATGTATTCACCATTTTGTACATCTGGGTTTTCATGGTTATTGTTGATTAGAACCTAGGCCACCAGGCTTGCAAACAAGCATCTTAACAGCTGAGCTATCTCCCTTGCCCCAGCAATTGGCACCTCCCCACCGCAACACTATCCTGTATTTTGATGTCCCATATTTCTTCTTTGTGGTCATCTCCCTTCACCTTCCTTTTCTGTGTTGGCATATTGAGGAGCTCAACATTGTGGTTGTTGTGTCATGGTAGTCACCTCCGTTATGATGTGCAGAGCATAGTGTCCCATGTTACTTAAGCCTCCCCATCCTCTGACTCTTTTCACCTTATCTTCCATGATGTTCCCTGAGCCTTGGACAGCATGGTAAAGATGTCTCCTTTGCATTGAGCTCTAAATTGGCTCTTATTTTCATCATCTTTATGAGTTTTGAGCCTCCTCATTCATCTACTGCCATCTCCAAAGAGAAACTTGTCTTGCCAGTGGTGACCACATTACTGTATTCTTCCTGACACATACTCTACAGTTTGTCTAGTTTGGCCTGAACCCTGTAAGGTGTGACACTGATGTCTCATACAATGCTAGGCACTGAACCATCACTGCTTTTCATTGCCTGGACACATCTTGGTTCACCCTGCTAGTCACCGTCACTGGCAGCATGGGTGGGCTAGTGTCTCATGTTGCCCAGGCTAGCTGGGTATGTAGATGAGGGTGACCTTGAACCCTTGACTCTTTGCTTCCACTTCCCAAGTTCTAGGATTATAGTGTATATCACCCCAGCTAGCAGTGTGGTTTCTAAGTCCTTGTGTGGTGTCTTTACATACAAGTTTTGTGTATGCATGTTTGTATTTGTGTGGGTAGGCATGTGTACAGCATGTAAATGGAGGCCAGAGGTTGATGACTGGTGGTTTTCGTTAATTCCTTTGGAAATGAATGCAGAACTTACTGATTTGGCTAGCCTAGCTAATCAGTTAGCAATAGGAATCTTCACCTGGCAGTTTATATGAGTACTGAGGCTTTGAACTTAGGGCTTCATGTTTCCTTGGCAAGAACTTTATTCACTGATCCATCCCCCTCGGCATGATTGTTGTTTTGTTTTTGTGTGTGTTACTTCTTTTTTCTTGTTGTTTGTTGTGTGTGTGAGTGTGATTATTTCTTTTTATTTTTATTTATTTTTTTAATTTTTTGTTTATTTTTAATTATTTATTTGACAGTGACAGAGAGAGAAAGAGGCAGAGAGAGAGAGAGACAGAGAGAGAGAGACAGATTATGGGCATGCCAGGGCCTCCAGCCACTGCAAACGTACTCCAGATGCGTGCGCCCCCTTGTACATCTGGCTAATGTAGGTTCTGGGGAATGGAGCCTCGAACCAGGGTCCTTAGGCTTCACAGGCAAGCGCTTAACCGCTAAGCCATCTCTCCAGCCCTATTTTTAATTTTTTTAATTTTTTTTATTTTTTGTTTTTCCAAGGTGGGGTCTCACTGTATCCCCAGGCTGACCTGGAATTCACTATGCAGTCTCAGGGTGGCCTCGAACACATGGTGGTCTTCCTACCTCTCCCTCCAATTGCTGGGATTAAAGTCATGTTCCCCCCCCTCAAATCCCCCCGGTGTGGTCTTACCATGCAACCCAGGCTGATCGGCAACTTGTGGTTTTCTTATTCCAAGTGTTGTGATTACCATACTATTTCTTTTAAATATTTATTTATTTATTTGACAGAGAAAGAGGGAGGGAGGGAGAGAGAATGAATGGGCACATCAGGGCCTCCAGCCACTGCAAACGAACTCCAGATGCATGTTCCCCCTTGTGCATCTGGCTTACGTGGGTCCTGGGGAATTGAACCTGAGTCCTTTGGCTTTGCAGGCAAGTGCCTTAACCGTTAAGCCATTCCTCCAGCCCCTACCATACTATTTTTTAAAAACTTCTTCAGTCAGCCCGGGATTTCGTGACTATGTCAATATTCCCTCTCAATCTGGTCATCTAAGCAAAAGGGTTTATTTTCTATATACCTCAGTAAATCTTGTTGCTTTTTACATATAGTGCTATGAAGCTGGCCACTTGGAGAATGGCATTGCCAACTCATGTTCTGTGTCTCATTTGAAAGAGTTTGGTAGAGGTGAGTATTTTTGAGATTAAAAAAATATAAAGTAGACATTAGTATAATGCAGCTTTTTTAAAAATTTAATTTAATTTAATTTAATTTTTTATTGACAACTTCCATAATTGTAAACACTATCCCATGGTAATTTCCTCCCTCCCTTCTTCCTTCCCTCCACTCTCCCCTTTGAAACTTCCTCCCTCCCTTCTTCCTTCCCTCCACTCTCCCCTTTGAAACTTCCTCCCTCTCTCCTGTCCGACTGTCAATAGCAGCCCAGAATGACCTGGAACTCAATGTAGCTCATTTAGCCTCAAACTCATGGTCATCTTCCTATCTCAGCCTCCTGAATGCATGAGCCACCATGCCTAGCTGTTTGCTTTATCACAACTTTGTTCAGCTTGCATATGTATGCTTGAAAAATTCCATATATTTGAACCTATTGAATTGTAGCTGTAGGAATATTCTGTTTGAATCTAGAAGCTGTATCCTGGAAACTCTATGTGGTAATATTATTTCTGTCCCCGGGGGGTGTGGACAGAATATTTATAGATTGAACTTCTTACTCCATCAGCCTCTTTTAAGTTAGGATATGTATTACCCCTGTTGTATAGAAGAAACATAAAAGTCAACTTACTGGCACGTTCAGAGCTAAGTCCAGATCAAATTCAGTGATGTGATATACCCAACCTACATTGTCTACCAGTTCCCTCTACCAATTTAATATTTGGAAGCCACTGCCAATGTTTTCATTCTTCAGTATTACCCTTGATATGAACTGTTGGCAAACAAGATTATGAGATGACATTTCATGGGACCCTAGATGCATAGTTTCTATAGCATGTTCAATGTCATGAAATTTTCTTTTCTTTTTTTTTTTATTAACAACTTCCATGATTATAAAAATACCCCAAAATACCCCATGGTAATACCCTTCCTCCCCCTACTTACCCCTTTGAAACTCCACTCTCCATTATACCCCTTCCCCATTTCAATCAGTCTCTCTTTTACTTTTGATGTCATGATCTTTTCTTCCTCTTATGATGGTCTTAAGCAGGTAGTGCCAGGCACTGTGAGGCCATTTTGTGTCTGGAGGGATCACGTTGTAAGGAGTACTACCCTTCCTTGGCTCTTACATTCTTTCCGCCACCTCTTCCGCATTAGACCCTGAGCCTTGGAAGGTGTGATAGAGATATTATAGTACTGAGCACCGTGCTCATTTCTTTCCATCACCATGATACCTTCTGAGTTGTCCCAAGGTCCCTGCCATCTGAAAAGAGAAGATTCTCTACCAAAAGTGAGAGTAGCATTATTATAAGGGTGTGAATATTAACAGAAGTGCTTACTGGGCAGTTTGATAAGCATAGTATATACATTTGGCCAGACAACAGCAGACGTTACACCCCTAGGGCTCATGGATGTCATGAAATTTTCTAACCACTTTAGCAGTATGTTTATTTGTCGTTTAGGCAGTTCTAATTTCATACTTTTAAAATAAACCGCTTAGAAAATAATATTAGGTCTTTTCTGATACTATTTATTTATAGACTTCTTTGTAAGCAGAGAGAGAAAGACAATGTATGGTCATGTGTCCCTTTTTCGCATCTGAGTTTACTTGTATACTGGAAGTTGAACTCTGGTCATGAAGTGTTGCAGGCAAAGCCTTACTTAACTGCTGAGCCTTCTCTGCTGCCCATCCTTACAAATCCTTTCTTTTTCTTTTTTTCCTTTGCTGAGGACTAAACTCAGGGTCTTCTGCTTACTTAAATCTCCCTTAACTTTTTTTTCCCCCAGTTAGGGTTTCTCCTCTAGCCCAGGCTGAGCTGGAATTCACTTTGTAGTCTCAGGGTGGCCTTGAACTCACAGCGATCCTCAAACCTCTGCCTCTGAGTGCTGGGATTAAAGGCGTGCACCACCGTGCCTGGCCCCTTTACTACTGTTTTTTTATTATTTTTTTTTTACTACTTTTTTGTGTTACCTTTTTTTTTTTTTTTTTTTTTTTTTTTTGGTTTTCTGAGGTAGGTTTTCATGCTAGTTCAGGCTGATCTGGAATTCACTACATAGTCTCAAGGTGGCCTAGACCTCTCGGCGATCCTCCTGCTTCTGCATTCCGATTGCTGAGATTAAAGCCTGGCTAGATATCTTTTATTTGCAAGGGGAGAAAGAGAGAGAGTACACAAAGATGTGCAGGCCAGTGCCTCTTTCAAGTTCATAATTTCTCTGCAAATTTCATAATTTCATTCTTCTTTACTCCTGAATAGAACTCTTGTATAAATGTACATTATCTTCATTATCCATTCATTAGTTGAAGGACTTCTTCAGCCTAGGCTTTTCTGTATCTCATGACAGTTTTTCCTCACTGTCCCTGAATTAGTTTCAAACTACAATCTCGAATTTCAATTTTTAAAACACGTAGTGATATACTGTTTTGTCTAAGCCTGGAATCTAGGGAGAAACTATTTGGTCATTAGTAAGTGTGTTTCCTCTCCATCTAAGAACTTGTTTTTTTTTTTTTTTTGCTTTTGAGGTAAGGTCTCGCTGTAGTCCAGGGTGACCTGGAATTCATTATGTAGTCTCAGGGTGGCCTCCAACTCACAGCGATCCTCCTACCTCTGCCTCCCGAGTGCTGGGATTAAAGCATGTGCCACTATGCCTGGCTCATCTAAGAACTTTTTAAATAACCTGTATATGAGACGTACAACTTAATTCCCCATGAGCTAAATAATTCTGTTTTTTTTCATGCTAATGTATGGTACTAGAAAGTTTAATTAATTTGAAGGTTGAATTTTACCCTAACCTGCCATAATTCTGTAAGATTCTTTTATTAATGGATAAGAGTTGTTGACCATGTATATGATCAGCTATTAAAAGCATTTTCTGTCATAGGAACTACTAAGGTCTATGACAAACCAAGGAAGCGAAAACGACAGAGACACGTAATGGCCAGAATGCAGTGTAAAAAGATGAAAAATGACACATCAAAGGAGACTCCAAACTCAGAGGTATTATCAGTTCCTAATCTTTTGATCTTTCAGAGAGTAGCTACTTTTCACATTAGAAGGCACATCCCTCTCCCATGAGTTTATTTAAGAATAGTGTTCCAAGGAATGACCGTACCAGTAGGTATAAGGAGTTCTAACTTAGTGGAGAGCCTGATCCCACTTAAATAATATACATGTTGCAACTGTGAATATGGCCTTTTGTAAAAAGATGTCATCCTTTATTCCCTTGTGGAGTCAACTTTTAAAACCAGAGAGCTTATTATAAGTAACCATAACATCTGACTGAGGTAGACATTGTCCTCCTAAAGCAGAGAGAACATCAGTCAGGGGGAAATTCTTAGGCTTATTCCTTGTTCACCAATTTCTTAATTTGGGAAAATGTACACATCAGCTGTGAAAAATAAAGATTTAAAACCACGTCTTTCTTGAGCATCTGTGTAGACATTGATGCTATATATGATTTTCCATTCTGGTGAAATTATAGTTAGAACCATCTGGATCAGCATCACACATCATGATGCAGTGTTTCTTTCCAACTGGAATAGAATGCCCAAGGAGGCATTATTATTTAGGAAGCACGGATCTTGAAAGGACAAATAAGAAGTAATCAAATAAACTTAAGAATGTTTTCTCTCCCTTAGTGAAACCTATAAATGGAACAGCTCAAAAAGTTCCAGTGGAACAGCCTCAGAGCAGTTAGTGGCAGGGCATGAGGCGCCCACTACCCGCCCAATCACAGCAGGGTTAGAACTAACATTGCATGCAGTCCGCCCGCGTGATTGGCTGAACATCTGTAAGTGCTTTATGGCTAGACAAATAGCAGCCCAGAGGGAGGGGGTCAGATGGAGGAGACATCAATAATACAGATGTGGGACCTTTTTTTTTCTCTGCAAGGGAGAACTGCTGACTCACAGAACTGCTGGAAGCCCCAAGGAAACTCTTGAAGACAGTGTAGAAAACGATTCTGGAATGTCTGTCTCCAAAAAATTGCAGGGCGAACGAGGTGGAGGAGCAGCACTCAAGGAGAATGTTTGTCAGGTAAGGAATATTTGCCACTTGTTTTTTCCTTTTGGATTGTATATGTGTGTACATGTAGTATGTGTGATGTGTTTGCCCTGTGTACATGTGTGTAGGCTAGAGGAAGACATTGGATATCTTCTGTTGCTTTTTCCTGAGACAGAGTCTCAATAATCCTGGAGCTCTCATTGACCAGGGAACCCTTTCTCCTTCATTTCTCCACTGACCTCTGTGTTGGTACAGGTTGCATATTTATTATCTGATATTTAATGTGGTTGCTGCAGATTGACTCGAGTCCTTATTATTACACAGCAAGTGTTGTTACCTACAGAGTTATCTTCTCAGCATGTTTATTTATTATTTTTTAAATAACCCTTCTATTTCCTCCCCCCTTTTTAAAAAAAGATTTTATTTTTATTTATTAGACAGAGAGAGAATGAGAATGGGTATGCCACTGCAAACAAACTCCAGATGCATGTGCCACCATGTGCATCTGGCTTGCCTGGGACCTGGAGAATTGAACCTGGTTCTGTAGGCTTCACAGGCATGCCCCTTAACCGCAAAGCCATCTCTCCAGTCCCTCTATGTCCCTTTTTGGTTTTTGAAGTAGGTTTTCCCTCTAGCCCAGGCTGACCTGGAATTCATTGTCAACGTAAGGTGTCCTTGATCTCATGGTAATTTTTCTACCTGTGCCTCCCGAGTGCTGGAAGTAAAGGCGTGTGCCACCGTGTCTGACTCTTTTTTATCTCTTACTGTGATTACAAAAAAAAAAAAAAAATGCTTTTAGGTGACTCTGGTTTAGTCACATTAAGTAGTTGTGTCTCTTACACAATGGGAAAGAAGAGAAATAATGCTGGTAATAAGCTGAGCTTCCAAGCCCACAGGAAAGTGAACCGTGAAACTTTATTTATATTTTTTGTTTTTTTCAAGGTAGGGTTTTACTGTAGCCCAGGCTGACCTGGAATTCACAATGTAGTCTCAGGGTGGCCTTGAACTCTCACAGTGATCCTCCTACCTCTGCCTCCCAAGTGCTGGGATTAAAGGTGTGCACCACACCTGGCAACCGTGAAACTTAATTTGTACATTTTATAGTGAGACTTGTGCGTGTGTGTGTGTGTGTGTGTGTGTTTTATTGAGTTAGGGTTTCACATATCCCAGGATATATTCATTCACAATGAATCTTTGCCTAGAAATATTTTAAGTGTTATTTTAGGTTTGATATTTAAAAAAAAAAAAGCATTTATTTGTGTGTCTGTAGGAGAGAGAGGGAGGCATGCCTGGGCCACTTGCTCCTGCAAACAAACTCCAGACACATGCGTCACTTGTTCTTCTGGCTTTTATGGGTACTGGAGAATCATATCCAGGCTGTCAGGATTTTTATCCTTTAGTATAATGGCTTTGTACATCCTACTACCTGTTTTCATCAATGAATATTTGTACAAATGTATTATATATGTCAGTATTAAAATTTATATATCACATTTTTTACTCATTAGAGTGTTATTATTATCCTTGTTTTGCATATGAAGAGACTGAATTACATAGAGATTACATAACTTGTGTATAGTCACAGTTCAGCCTGGTTTCATACCTGGTCCTTGTGAGTTTAGTTTGTTAACCATTGTGCTACATTTTATTTGTGAGATGAGACTCCACTGTATTATTCAAAATGCCTTTATGTGGACTGGAGTGACGGTGTAGTGGTTGAGGTACTTGCCAACAAAGCTTAAGGAACCAAGTTTGATTCCTCCAGAACCCACATAAGCCAGAGGCT
The DNA here is from genome assembly GCA_036346955.1 of Dipus sagitta. Lineage (NCBI taxonomy): Eukaryota > Metazoa > Chordata > Mammalia > Rodentia > Dipodidae > Dipus > Dipus sagitta. The sequence goes on along the minus strand of CM070777.1, from coordinate 39,818,326 downwards.
CATGGCGGCACTGTGCATCTAGAATTCATTTGGAGTGGCTATAGGCTGTGGCGTGTCCATTCATTCATTCATTTATTTATTTTCCTTCTCTGTCCCTCTCATTCATAAATAGATACTTGAAAAAAGAAATTAAAATGAGTTCATGTGACTTTGGGAGTACTCAGTTAAATGAACACTTGTTTTATCTGTGTATATTCTTTATAAAAATTTATTTAATTGCAAACAGAGAGAGATAGAAGAGAGGTAGACAGAGAGAATGGGCACGACAGAGCCTCTGGCCACTACAAACGAACTCCAGATGCATGTGCCCCTTCTCCAGCCCAGAAATATCAGTGTCAATATTGCCAGATTTTAAGAATAAACATCGATGGGCTGGAGAGATGGCTTACTGGTTAAGGCATTTGCCTATCAAGCCAGAGGACCCAGGTTCAATTTCACAGGACCAACAGAAGCCAGATGCACAAGGTGGCACATGCATCTGGAGTTCGTTTGCAGTGGCTGGAGGCCCTAGTGTGTCCATTCTCTCTCTCTCTCTCCTTCCTCTTCATCTCTCTCAAATAAAAAATAAAACATTTTTAGAAAAGAAAATAATACTTCTTATATTTTTGTTGTTGATGCTTGTTTGTTTGTTTTTGTTATTTGGAGTAGAATCTAGTCCGGGCTGACCTGGAATTCACTATGTAGTTTCAGCATGGCCTTGAACTCATGGCACTCCTACCTCTCAAGTATGCCACCATGCCTGTTTCTTCATTCCTTTGTTTATTTGATTTTTCGACGTTGGCTCTCTAGTCTAGGCTTACCTGGGATGTACTATGTAGTGTTTCAGGTTGGCCTCGAATGCATGGTGATCCTCCTACCTCTGCCTCCTATGTGCTGATATTAAAGGTGTGCATCACCACGCCTGAGCAGTCTATTATTTTTTAATTAAAGCAATTAAAAATTAAATCTAGGCCCAGGATATATTATTGTGACCAGTATAATTTTATGCCAGTGTCTTTTCCTGTTCATTTTCTCTTATAACTTGTACCAGTCCACAAATACAATGTTGTACCTCAAAATCAGTTAGGCCCAATATGCATTAAGAAAAGTCACAATGTACATATATTTTACAAAGGTTATATCATAAAAGGGGGTACTAGCCAGGCATGGTGGTGCACACCTTTAATCCCAGCCTGATACTACATAGTGAATTCAAGGCCAGCCTGGACTAGAGTGAGACCCTACCTCAAAAAATAAAAAAAGGGGGGTTACTGGAGAGATGGCTCAGTGGTGCTTGCTTACAAAACCTAAGTTTAATTTCTCAGTACCCTGTAAAGCCTGATGTTTCAGATAGTCCATGCTTCAGGAGTTCTTTTGTAGTGGCAAAATTCCCGGATGCACAGTCCTCCCTTTGTCTTCTCTCTCTTCAGGCAGATAGGTAGTGTTCATGCTGGCAGTGATGGACAGAGTGGTGCAATTCCAGCACTTGGGAGGTGATGGTAGGAGGTTGGAAGTTTGTGGCGAACCTGGGCTACATAGGGGCATACGCTGCCTCTGGTAGAAAGGAAAATAAGTGCAGACAGGTAACTGTAGTGTTCTGACTTACCTGGACCGATGGAATACAAGTTTGTTCCTCTGGTATAATTTATTAATAGCACCTTCCTTTACTCTCACAAAGATAGTAAACAGTTCATTTGAAGTTTTTAATTTGTATTGTAACTGAATTTTTTTTTTTTTTTTTTTCCGAGGTTGGGTCTCACTTTAGCTCAGACTGACCTGGAATTCTTTATGTAGTTGAAATTTTCTTACTAAAGCCATGTATTCAAATATTTTTCATCTGTGAAAAATGATGTCATTGACATTAACATAGATAAGATGGCAGTTTTTATTTTTTATTTTCATTTATTTGAGAGAGACAGAGAAAGAGATAGAGAGAGAGAGAAAATGGACGTGTCAGGGCCTCCAGCCACGGCAAACGAACTCCAGATGTATGCTCCCCCTTATGCATCTCGCTTACGTTGGTCCTGGGGAATTGAGTCTCAAACTGGGGTCCTTAGGCTTCATAGGCAAGCACTTAACCGCTAAGCCACCTCTCCAGTCCCTACTTTTTTTTTCTTCCCCGAGGTAGGGTTTCACTCTAGTCCATTCTGACCTGTAATTCACTATGTAGTCTTAGGTGGCCTTGAACTCACAGTGATCCTCCTCCCTCTGCCTCTCCAGTGTTGGGATTAAAGGTATGCACCACCATGGTGATGCTCAGTTTAAAAATACTATTTTATTTATCTGTTTGAGAAAGAATCAGCAAGAGAGAAAATGGGTGTGGGGATTAGGGAATCAAACACAGGTCCTTAGGCATTGAAGGCAATTGCCTCAACCGCTCAGCCATCTCTCTACCCCCTTCTTTTTTCCAAGCACGCACGCACGCGGGTGCGGGGGCACACACACACACACACACACACACACACACACATGTTTACATATGTATATGTTTGTATGTCCTTCCTTCCTTCCTTCCTTCCTTCCTTCCTTCCTTCCTTCCTTCCTTCCTTCCTTCCTTCCTTCCTTCCTAGGTAGTGTCTCACTCTAGCCCAGGCTGACCTGTAATTCACTATGTAGACTCAGGTTGTCCTCGAACACAGGTGATCCTCCTGCCTCTACCGCCCAAGTGCTGGGATTAAAGGTATGTACCACCATGCCTAGCAAACATATACACACAGACGTATATACTTTTTATTTTTGTTTTTGTTTTTTTGAGGTAGGGTCTTGCTCTAGCCCAGGCTGACCTGGAATTCACTATGCAGACTCATGGCGATCCTCCTACCTCTGCCTCCTGAGTGTTGGGATTAAAGGCGAGTGCCACCAAGCCCAGCTTTCTAAAAATATTTTATTTCCATTTATTTATCTGAGAGAGAGAATATGGGTATGCCAAGACCTCAGGACACTGCAAACAAACTCCAGACACATGTGCCACCTTGAGCTTCTGGCTTACGTGGGTCCTAGGAAATCAAACCAAGGTTCTTGAAATGCCTTAACTACTATCCTCAAGCATATTTATGTTTTATTTTTATTCATTTATCTATTGAGAGAGAAATAGACAGATAGAATGGGTGTGTCAGAGTATCCGGCCATTGTAAACAAACTCTAGGTGCATATGCCACTCTTTACATCTGGCTTATGTGTACTGGGGAATCAAAACTGGGTCCTTTGGCTTTGTAGGCAAGCACCTTTAATAGCTAATCTATCTTTTCAGCCCAATTTTTAGTTTTTAGTTTTGTTTTGTTTTTTGTTTTGTTTTGTTTTTCAAGGTAGGGTCTCACTCTAGCTCAGGCTGACCTGGAATTCACTATGTAGTCTCAGGGTAGCCTTGAACTCATGGTGATCCTCCTACCTCTGCCTCTGGAGTGCTTGGTTTTTTTTTTTTTTTTTGAGAGACAGACAGAATAAGGCCTTCAGTTGAATTCCAGACACATACAACACATGTGCATCTGGCTTGCATGTGTGCTGGGGAATTGAATGTGGGCCCTTACACTTTACAGGCCAGCACCTTAAGTGCTGAGCTATTTCTCCAGCCCTTCCCTTTCCTTTTTCTCTTTCCTATCCACTCCTTTCTTCTGTCCTCCCTTCCTCCTTAATCCCAGCACTCAGGAAGCTGAGGTAGGAATATCACCATGAGTTTGAGGGCAGCCTGAGAGTACATGATGAATTTCAGGACAGCCTGGTCTAGCGTTAGATCCTTCCTCGAACTACTCCCCCCCCCCAAAAAAAAACTATTTATTTCTTGTTATTATTATTTTAATTCACTTGTTAGTAAGCAGAGAGATACAGAGAGGAGAGGGAGAGAGAATGGGCACACCAGGGACTCTAGCCACTACAAACAAACCCCAGGTACATGTGCCAGCTTTTGTGCCTCTGGCTTTACGTGGGTACTGGGGAATCAAACTTAGGTTGTTATGTTTTTTGCAGACAAGTAGTACCTTAACTGCTGAGCCATCTCTCCATCCCTTATTTTCTATTTTCAAGTCAGGAAAGGGAGAGAATGAGTGGGCACACCAACACCTCTTGCCACAGCAAATGAACTCCAGATGCATGTGTTACTTTGTGCATCTGGTTTTATGTGGGTTCAGGAGATTTGATCCCAGGCCATCAAATAAATAAAAATATTTATTGTGTACTTTGTATTTGGTATTATGAATAATCTAGAGGTGATCTAAAGGATCTAGGGGGATATGTGCAGATTAAATCAATTGCTGTATTGTTTTATTTATTTATTTATGAGAGATTTATTTGGGGAGTGAAGGAGAGGGAGGGAGAATGGGCATCCCAGTACCTCCTTGCACTGAAGTACATTGTGCCACTTTGTGCATCTGGTTCAATGTGGATACTAGGGAATTGAACCTGGGTTGGTAGGCTTTGCATACAGTGCCCTTTAGTGTTGAGCCATCTTTCCTGCCCACTGAAGAAATTGATTATCCATGGATTTAGATATGGTATTGGTCTTGGTTTGTTATTTTTTAGTTCTAGCATTTTGACTCTCATCACTGATGATATAAACTGTAGAGAATGGTGAGAAGTATAATGTGTTGGAAGCTTATGTCTTTCATAAATCTTAAGATATTCCCTAGTGAGAGATGTGTGTCTTCATTTATTAAGGTGTTCTATGTAGTGACACCATTATCTTAGATACAATTGTCTCAGAAGGATGATCTCCCTCTTGTATTTGATACCTAATGTGGTATGGGGGAGTTAGTTATCTTTGAGGTCGTTTGAGGTAATAGGATTTCTTTTGGTACTATTAGGTCCATGTCCACTGGGCTGACATTGCTTGAAATAGCATGGTTTGTCTTTTTCTTCTTATTGTTTTCTTTATTTATTGTGGTTTTTCAAGGTAAGGTCTCACTCGAGCTCAGGCTGACCTGGGATTCACTCTATTCTCAGGTTGGCCACAGACTCATGACGATGCTCCTACCTCTGCTTCCTGAGTGCTGGGATTAAAGGCGTGCGCACCACTCCTGCCTTACTGTTTTATTTTTATTTCATTTTCTAGTTAGTATCCATTAGGTTCTTTTTTTCTTTTTTTTTAACATTAGGTTCTTTTTACCAATGAAAACTTATGTTTAGCCTTCACTTGATATAGGTTTCTAGTGGTACATCTTGCAATTTCAGACTTTTGCCTCATTTTTGTTTCAGTTTTTAAGGTAGGGTCTTGATCTTAGCTCAGGCAGCCCTGGAATTCACTATGTAGTAGTCTCATGGTGGCCTTGAATTCACAATGATCCTCTTATCTTTGTGTCCATAGTGATGGGATTAAAGTCATATGTCATCATGACTGTTTTTTTTTTTCCACAGTTTTGTGGACAAATGTAGACAGTAAACCATGATCATTCCAACCCACCACTCTGCCAACTCACTTTCTGCAACTGTGACCTTTCTTCAGTGTTCAGTGGACAGTGGGTTTCCCATCTGTGGATCTTTGTTTTGTAGTTGGTGCATTCCTCTCACTTCTCATTCATTATCCAGTCGTTTTCTTTTTCTCAAGCTAGAATCTCACTCTAGCCTGGACTGACCTGCAACTCACTCTGTAACCTGTGCAGGCTTCATGCTTACAGTGATCCTCCTCCGCTGCCGCCCGAGTGCTGGCATTAGAAGCGTGTTTGACCAGACATGGATTCATAACCCAATTTTGAGAGTTCATACCTGATCACCAAAGCCAAAGGAGCTTTTTTTTGTTTTTGTTTATTTGAGGTAGATTTTTGCTTAAACCCAGGCTGACCTAGAATTCACCAGGTAGTCTCAGGTTTGCCTCAAATTCACAGTGATCCTACTATCTTGGCCTCCCGAGTTCTATTTTAGTAGAAGCTATAGGAATATTTTAATTTTTTTTGTAATACTAATCATTATTTGATATCTTGCCTAGTTTTTCAATCATTTGCTTCTTTCATTTATCCCTGTAAGAATCTTAGATGCCAGGGATCTTACAATGTTTGATATATTAAAAGTAATTATGAGCTGGATGTGGTGGCACACGCCTTTAATCCCAGCACTTGGGAGGCATAGGTAGGGTGATTGCTGTTAGTTCGAGGCCACCCTGAGGTTACATAGTGAATTCCAGGTCAGCCTGGACTAGAGTGAAACCCTACCTCGAAAAACCAAAATAAAATAAAATAAAAGTAATTGGGTGTGGTTGCACACACCTTCAATTCCAGCACTTTGGAGGCTGAGGTGGGGTTATCAGTGTCAAGTTGAGGTCAGCCTCAGCTGCAATAAGACCCTGCCTTGGAAAGAAAAATATTGGTAATTGTTATATTAGCTGAATGAATGATGAAATTTTTTTTTTCTTTCTTTCTTTTTGTTTGGTTTTCCAAGATAGGGTCTCACTCTATTGCAGGCTGACCTAGAATTCACTATCTAGTCTCAGGATGGCCTTGAACTCATGGCAGTCCTCCTACCTCTGCCTCCCAAGTGCTAGGAGTAAAGGTGTGCACCACCACACCTGACCCAGAAATTTTATGTTTTTTTGAAGAGACGCTTTCTTAATCATTGTGGAATTTTCATGTTTCTAAAATCTATTTCTGTATATATCTTTTTTTAAATTTTTTTTTTCTTATCAGAATTGTGAAAAACTGGGTGAATTACTGTTATGTGAAGCTCAGTGCTGTGGTGCTTTCCACCTTGAGTGCCTTGGCTTAACTGAGATGCCACGAGGAAAATTTATCTGCAACGAATGCCGGACAGGTAAAGTAGATAGCGAAGAGTTTTCCCTGCTCTCTTTCCTGAAGTTAGGTGCATGTTCTCTATCTCTAGCTATACTGTTATCTGTTACCTCTGTTCCTCTGTCTCTACCTCTCATTCATTTGTATCTCTGCCAACATACACTGTCCCTTGTGCTCCTGTTCTTCTGTTCAGTCTCCCTCTCCTCTCCCTCTCTTGTCTTTTTCCTTGGCTCTTTGCTTTAGACAATCCTCCTATCTAGCCTCTGGCAACTCTCAACCTTTTTCTAAGGAGATGGTAATGTTTTGTAGCTTTTGAATATACTGGTGTGAGTCCTTTCACGTCCCAAATGAGGAGGCTGAGGGACGTATTATGAGTTGAAAGCCAGCCAGGTGCTACAGTGCGAGTTGTATTGGTTTAGCGTGAGAGCCTACCTCAAAAAAAAAAAAAAAAAAAAAAAAAAAAAAAAAAGATAAGGAAATTCCAGAGAGATTTTAATAGAGAATTAATAAATTTCATGGCAGGTTGCACATGGTATAAAAACTCAGCACTACAGAGGCAGAACGATTGAGAGTTTGTGATCAGCCTGGATTATTCATGGTTGTCCTGTGCCCCCCCCCCCCAAAAAAAAAACCTGTCAGGTGTGGTGGCTCTTGTCTGTAATCCCAGCACTCAGTAGGCTAAGGTAGGAAGATTGTTTCAAGTTTTAATCCAGCCTAGGACAGAGAGTGAATATCAGGTGTGTCTGAGATAGAGTAAGACCTTACCTTTAAAATATAAAATTTAGGAGCTGGGGAGACGGCTCTGTGGTTAAAGGCAGTTTGCAAAGCCGAATGGCCTGAGTTCAGTTCCCCAGTACCCACATAGACCCAGATGCACAGAGAGGTACATGCATCAGGAGTTTATTTGTAGTGGCAAGAGGCCCCGGCATCCTGTTTTCCTCTCCAATCCCATGCTTGCAAATAAATAAATAAAGAACATTAAAAGTGACTACTTTCAGAGCCACATGTGTTAAGACATACCTTTTTTAATAAAAAGAAACATCAAGTGCACAATTTGACTTTTTGTGGTATGTGTTTTGTGCATATGTTTATTTGCCAGAATCATTAGCTTAACTACTGAAAGTAAACAGTATTGATGCTTACTGAGTAGTATGTGACTACTTCATTTTTTGAGTCATTCAATTACTGGAGGACATTTGAATGTTTGAGTTAAACATATAGCTGATTTCTTCTCTTGGATAAACGTTTAAGAGTAGAATGGATGAAAAATACATTAGTGTTCACTTCTCGTTCTCTTTCATCTTTGAAAACACTTGACTTTGTAAGTCTCCCCCCTCCCCTTTTTTTTTTCCTTCAAGGTAATGTTTTGTTCTAGCCTAGGCTGACCTGGAATTCACTGTTCACTATGTCGTCTCAGGGTATCCTCGAACTCATGGCAATCCTCCTACCTCCTGCCTCTGCGTCCCAAATGCTAGGATTAAAGACATACCCTGCCATGCCTGGCTCTGTAAGTCTAGTTTATATAGTTAGTTATTTTTATTTTTATTCATTTATGAGCGGGGGATAGATAAAGAGGTAGATAGAGACAGTGAATGCATGCACCAGGTCCTCCAGTCACTGTAAATGAACTCCAAATGCATGCGCCACCTTGTGCATCCATCTTCTGTAGGTCTTTAGGGAATTTTATTTGGGTCCTTAGGCTTTGCAGACAGACACCTTGACCACTAATCGATCCCTTTATATATGCTATCTGTTTCCATGTAATTTCTGCATATGCTTTTAAGTAAATACCTTTACTACTTTTTCTGGTCTTCCTCCTTCTCCCCCCAGGTACAGTTTCAGTGATCATTTTACCCCGGTCTCCTGATTGCTGGAATTAAAGGCCTGTGTCCCCATGCCCAGCTTCAGATTCTCATTTGACAGGAATGCCTTTTTTTTTTGGATTTTTGAGGTCAAGTCTCAACTCTAGTCCAGGCTGACCTGGAATTCAACATGTAGTCTCAGGGTGGCCTCAAACTCATGGAATTCACTCCTACCTCTGCCTTCTGAGTGCTGGGATTAAAGCCATGCACCACTAAGCCTGGCGACAAGAATGCTTTGTATACATTCTGATGTACTATGTCATTAAACACTTGATGTCAGTATATCCATTCATTGTAGAGGCACTGAGATTGTAATTGGTTTCAGATATCACCATCTTCATGGGTCTTAATGCTCCCCCATAATGGATTAATATCTGGGTAATTTATTCAATTATATTAATTTGTTGCCTTCTTTTAAATTTCAAGGAATCCATACCTGCTTTGTATGTAAGCAGAGTGGCGAAGATGTTAAAAGGTGTCTTCTGCCCTTATGTGGCAAGTTTTACCATGAGGCGTGTGTCCAGAAGTATCCACCAACTGTTATGCAGAACAAGGGTTTCCGGTGCTCCCTCCACATCTGTATAACCTGTCACGCTTCTAATCCAGCCAGTGTTTCTGCTTCTAAAGGTATAGATTGCTCTTGTATAACAATCTAATTATAAGACCTCAATTTTTATTTATATATTTTTATTGTAAATTATTTATTTATTTATTATGTGAGATAGAATATGGTCATGCCAGGGCCTTTAGCCACTGCAAATGAACTCCAGATGCATGTGCCCCCTCTGCATCTGGCTTACGTGGTTCCTGGGGAATTGAACCACTTTAACTGGTATGCCATCTCTCCAGCCCTGTCAATCATTTTTAACGTGGTTCCTCTAATTCTGAAATTGTTCATAGACTTGAATAATAGAATTGAATAACATCTTTTTTATGCATAATATTTAAATTTTTTATTTTTCTCTTCCCTCATTTTTCTGCTTTCAATAAACGTAGGTCGACTGATGCGCTGCGTCCGCTGCCCTGTGGCATATCATGCCAATGACTTTTGTCTGGCTGCTGGATCAAAAATTCTTGCATCTAATAGCATCATCTGCCCTAATCACTTTACCCCTAGGCGGGGCTGCCGAAATCATGAACATGTTAATGTCAGCTGGTGTTTTGTGTGCTCAGAAGGTAAGATACAATATCTTACAGCATGACAGGTTTCAAAAGCTATTAATACAGTGTTTGTGTGGGCATAAAAGTACTCTTCACATTGCCACTGGCAGAAATACTAGGAAGTGCTATGCTTTATTAATCATAATGTAGTAGAACTTTTGGAACTTGTTTATTTTTAATATTTTATTTATTTATTTATTTGAAAAAGAGAGAGAGAGAGGGAAGCAGAAAGAGAGAGAGAAGGGGCACACTAGGGCCTCTAGCCCTGCACACGAACTCCATATGCATGCACCACCTTGTACATCTGGCTTACATGGGTTCTGGGGAATCGAACATGGGTCCTTTGGCTTCACAGGCGAGCACCTTAAGTGCTAAGCCATCTCTCCAGACCTAATTTTTGAGCTTGGGACAGTGCTACACACCTGTAGCCCCAACAGTTGGAAAATCTGATGGAGAAAGTTTATCTTTGTTGGGATAGCCTGAGCCACGTAATGAACTGTAAACCAGCCTGGTCTGCATCATCATACCCTATTTCAAAAACAAAATTTGAGGGCTCGAGAGATGGCTTAGCAGTTAAGTGCTTGCCTGTGAAGCCTTAGGACCCTAGTTCGAGGCTTGATTCCCTAGTATCCACATAGACCAGATGCACAAGGTAGCACATGCATCTGGAGTTCCTCCAGCATTAGCTGGAGGCCCTTGCGTGCTGATTCCTCTCTCTCTCTCTGTCTTCCCCCGTTCCTCCCTCCCTTCCTCCTTCCCTTCCTCCTTCCCTTCCTCTTTCTCTCCCTGTCTGTCACTCTCAAATAAAAATAAACAAACAAAAACAAAATATGATCCTGATATGGTGGCACATGATTATCCCAGCACTTGCAGGAAGATCGTCTGAAGTTTGAGGCCAGCTCTATAGTGATATAGCAGCAAAAAAATATCACTTAATGAAGGAAAAGGTTAAAAAAAAACTTCTATTTATTTGAGAGAGAGAATGAAAGGGGGGGGGGGAATGGACATGCCAAAGCATACAGCCACTGCAAACCACCTACACACATATGAGCCACCTTGTGCTTACATGGGTCCTGGGGAATCGAACCTGGGGTCCTTTGGCTTTGCAGGAAAGCACCTTAACCACTAAGCCATCTTTCCAGCCCTTGTTTTTATTTTTTATTTATTTTATTTTATTTTTTCTCAATTTTTATTAACATTTTCCATGATTATAAAAAAATGTCCCATGGTAATACCCTTCTTCCCCCGACTTTCCCCTTTGAAATTCCATTCTCCATCTTATCCCCTCCCCATCTCAATCAGTCTCTCTTTTATTTTGATGTCATGATCTTTTCCTCCTCTTATGATGGTCTTGTGTAGGTAGTGTCAGGCACTATGAGGTCATGGACTTGTTTTTATTTATTTATTTATTTTTGGTTTTTCGAGGTAGGGTTTCACTCTCACTTAGGGTGGCCTCGAACTCATGGCGATCCTCCTACCTCTGCCTCCTGAGTGCTGGGATTAAAGGCGTGCACCACTACGCCTGGCTCCTGTTTTTATTTTGAGTGTCTTTATTTCAAGTATTTCTATTGAAATGAAAACTAACTATAGGGGTAAAGAAAAGAAGGGAAGACCACCATAAATCCTACTACTGTGATAAAACAACATTAGCAATTATGTTTATGAGCAGTTGTGTGCTGCCCCATCAGTTTTCTGCCAGTTCTTTTCTTTTTATTAATTTATTTGAAAGAGGAAAAAAAAAAACAAAAACAAACAAGGAGACAGATACACAGAGAGTGAATATGGGCCCATTGGGCTTTTTTGCCTTTATATATGAACTCCAGACACATATTGCCACTTTGTATACCCAGCTTTATATGGTACTGTGAAATTAATCCAGGTGTCAGGTTTTGCACGAAAATACCTTTAACCAATGAGCCATCTTACTGACTTTTTTTTTTTTTTTTTTGAGGTAGGACCTCACTCTAGTGCAGGCTGACCTGGAATTTACTATGTATGTAGTCTCAGGGTGACCTTGAACTCATGGTGATCCTCCTACCTCTACCTCCCCAGGGCTGTTATTAAAGGCATGTGCCACCACCACACATAGTTCACAGTAGGTTTTTTTAGGTAAGCCATATCTCCAGCTCCAAACTGGATATATTGTTTATCCTTTTTATTTATTTATTTAAATACAGCATAATTGTCTTAAAGAAAAATTTATGTGTGTGAGACATGTGTGCCCATGTATATATGCATGTGCAGAAGACAACACAAGTGTCCTCCCTTATTGCTAATCTTTGTTTTTCCTTGAAATGCCGAGTCTCTCACTGAAAGTGGAGCTGCAGTTTTCAGTCAGAGGTACTGGATAGGGAGCCCTCGCAGTTCCCGGGTCTGCACTCCTCACAAGAGGATGGTTGCAATTTGCTTAGCCATGCCTAGCTGCTGACCTGGTTGCTGGGGAATCTCACTCCTGACAGATAGGCTTTCACGCCTTTTTGTAAGCCCTCTGCTATCTGCTGAGGCATGTGCTCAGCTTTGTTTTTCCTTTCTTTTATTTTTCATACACATGTAGATTATAAATTACCTAGCCTGGATTTTGCTAAGTGGAATAACTGGTACTCATCAGGGAGTTAAATGTGCTTGTCTCAAAAGATCCACCCCCAATGGCCACATAAAAATGCTTAGTGTGCTGATGCTCACCTGCAATCCCAGTGCTGGATAGGTGGCGGGGGGGGGGGGGGGGGATGGATCCCAGAGTCTTACTAGCCTCCAGTCTAACTTGATTGATAAGCTCCTGGCTATTGAGAGACCCGCTCAAGAAGCGGTGTGTGATCTACCTGAGGAGTTGTCCCCTGGATTTCACATACCTACCCTCTATAGTGATATAGCAGCAAAAAATATCACTTAATAAAGGAAAAGGTTAAAAAAAAACTTCTATTTATTTGAGAAAGAGAATAAAGCGGGGTTGGGGGGGGGGAGAATGGCCATGCCAAAGCATACAGCCTCAGTATGAATGCCTCAGTCCTCCCCTATAAAACAAGCCCTGTAGTAGTTATAGGTTTGAATTCCTTATTTCAGTTTTATTCTTGGCTAAGCCTGGCTCTAAAAGGAGTTGTTTGGATATGTTTCTGTTGGAAGCATTTTTTGCTTATGTTCTTCTGATATCTTGGGTTGCCACAACACTCTAACAATCTAAGATTTTTGTGGATTTTGCTGAGAAAAAAGTATTCTACTTGGGATCTGAAAACTTTAGTTTTTCTTCTGCTTTGCTTCCTTTTGCAAATTGCTTTTCTGAGGTATGGAGCCCCTTAGTTTACCGTATTAAAGTAGGATCAGTACAACCCGGGTGTGGTGGCGCACGCCTTTAATCCCAGCACTCGGGAGGCAGAGGTAGGAGGATTGCCATGAGTTTGAGGCCACCCTGAGACTACATAGTGAATTCCAGGTTAGCCTGGGCCAGAGTGAGACCCTACCTCGAAAAACCAAAATAAAATAAAATAGGATCAGTGCTTGATGGTGCTTGTTTGCAAAGCCCAATGACCGAGGGTTGATTCCCCAGATGCACAAAGGAGAGCAAACGTCTGAAGTTACTTTGCAGTGGCAGGAGTCCCTGGCATGCTCATTGTCCATCCATTTTATCTGTTTTGGTGGGGGGTTTTTTTTTTTGTTTTTTGTTTTTTTGGTTTTTCATGATAGGTCTTGTTGTAGCCCAGGCTGACCTAGAATTCAAAGTCTCAAGGTGTCCTTGAACTCATCATGCCTGGCCTTTTTTTTTTTTAAGATGGGGTGGGGGGAGGGAGGAAGATAGAGAATTGGCACACCAGGGCTTCAGCCACTGCAATCAAACTACATACGCTTGCAATACCTAGTGGGCATGTATGACCTGGTACTTGCCCCACCTTTGTGCACGGGCCTAACATGGAATCTGGAGAGTGGACCGTGGGTCTTTAGGTTTTGCAGTTAAGCTCCTTATCCGCTAACCCATCTGTCCATCCCTTCCTTCTTCTCCTTCTTCCTCTTCCTCTTCCTCTTCCTCGTCTTCTTCTTCTTTTTTTTTAATATGAAAGAAAATTGGCATGCCAGGCCCTCCAGCCACTAAAACTGTACTAGAGATATGTACACCCACTTGTGCCCATGTGCAACCTTGCTGGCTTGTGTCACTGTGTATCTGACTCATGTGGGACTTGGAGAGTTGAACATGAGTCCTTAGGCCTTGCAGGTAGGCACCTTAATGGCTAAGCCATCACTCCAGCCCCCCACTTTGAATTCTTAATAAATCTAGTCATATGTAGAAAGTTTTTAAGAGATTTTCTTTAAATATGTCCCTGAGGATATTTAGGAATCACCAATTCTAAGCAAGTTGACCAGAAGATAATATCCTGATACCATCATTATGCTAAGAATTCCCAAATATGTATTCCTAACCCAAACCTATCGACTGAATTCTAATTTCTGCTAAATATTTGCTCATCTCACAACAATCTTGAATTTATTGTGTTTGAAACAGAACTGTTCTCAAGGAATGGCATCACACTTGACTGTAGTCTCAGCACTTGGGAGGCTGAGGCTGAAGGTTGAGGAATTGAAGTTTATCCTCAGCTACATAGCACTGGTTACATGAAACTCTGTCACAAATGAAGTAATCCCCCTCCAACACACAAACCAACATGTGCCTGCATGCCACAAACCAATATTTCCTGTCATGAGTTTTTCTCATCTCAGTTAAATACACTGCTCTCTATTGAGTTGCTTATATCAGAAATCAGAAGTTAGACTCAATTTCTACCTTTCTCCAAAATTTTTTGTTTGTTTGTTTTTTAAGGTAGGGTCTCACTATCTAGCCCATGCTAGTTCAAGGCCATCCTGAGACTATATAGTGAATTCCAGGTAAGCCTGAGGTAGAGTGAGACCCTACCTCAAAAAATAAACAAGCAAAAAACGTTTAAAAGATAAAATAAATATAGCCAGTAATCACTTGAACTTTTCTAACTTTGATAGGTTTATGACCATGTTTGATTTGGTTTTTACTAGTTTTTTTTTTTTTTTTTATGTGTTCAAACTGGGCATGGTGGCACATGCCTTTAATCCCAGCACTTGGGAGGCAGAGGTAGGAGGATCACTGAGTTTGAGGCCACCCTGAGATTACATATTATATTCCAGATCAGGCTGAACTAGAGAAAGACCCTACCTTGAAAAAAAAAAATTGAGTTCAGACAAATTGGCTTTGATATCCATTATCTCTGCCTCCTAAGTATAGGGATTAAAGGCGTCCACCACCATGCTGGCTAACTTTTTTAATTTTATTGTGAGCATGACTACTTTTATAGCATGCCTTATTTTGATTTTCATATAAAAACTTTATTGTTACTTGTGCCAATTAAATTCCTTATTTTTTAAAAATTATTGTATTTATTGAGGAGCTAATTTTAAGCAGTCCTACCCTTCCTTTGGCTCTTACATTCTTTCTGCCACCTCTTCCACAATGAACCCTGAGCCTTGGAAGGTGTAATAGAGACACTGCAGTGCTGAGCACTCCTCTGTCACTTCTTCTCAGCACCATGGTGCCTTCTGAGTTATCCCAAGTTCACTGCCATCTGAAAAGAGATGCTTCTCTAAACAAAAAGTGAGTAGCATTAATATATGGGTATGAACGTTAAGAGAAGTGCTGACTGGACAAAAGTTATATTTTTTCAATTTTTTAAGAGAATACAGGAAAATATATATTATCATTTTTGAGGAGAAAAAGGTAGATAGATAGAGAAAAGGGGTGCACCAAGGCCTCTAGCCTCCACAAACCAACTGCAGACACATGTGCCACCTTGTGTATCTGGCTCCAGGAGGCCACTGGGGAATCAGATCTGGGTACTTTGGCTTTTCAGTCAAGTGCCTTAACTGCAAAGCCATTTCTTCAGCCCAATTATTAACATTTTTATCCTCCTTGGGTTTTGTTTGTTTGTTTGTTTGTTTGTTAAGGAAACTAAGTTCTGTAGATATGAAATTTCAATGCCCTGATAAAGGTTATATAAAGGTATAGTTCCTTCTCTCTCCCTTTGGCTTTCTTTCTTTTTTATTTTTGGGTTTTTTTTTTTTTTTTTTTAAGGTAGGGATTCACTCTAGCTGAGGGCTAACCTGGAATTCACTATGTATTCTCAGGTTGGCCTCGAACTCATGGTGATCCTCCTACCTCTGCCTCCTAAGTGCTGGGATTAAAGGCATACGCCACCATGCCCGGTTTATTTTTTGGTTTTTCGAGGTAGGGTTTCACTGTAGCTCAGGCTGACCTGGAATTCACTATGCAGTCTCAGGGTGGCCTGGAACTCATGACAATCCCCCTACCTCTGCCTCCCAAGTGCTGGGATTAAAGATAATGCCTGCATTATTTTTTTTTTTAATTTGTTATTTGATTTATTTTGGTTTTTCGAGGTAGGGTTTCACTCTAGCCCAGGCTGACCTGGAGTTCACTACAGAGTCTCAGTGTGGCCTCAAACTCGCAGCGATCCTCCTACCTCTGCCTCCCAAGTGTTGGGATTAAAGGTGTGCTTATTAACAACATATTGTGTATGGGTACATCATGTGTTGGTACCCTCTGTTCCCTCATCCTTGTCCCCATTCTGTTGGGGACTCCCCTCAGAGCGGTTGCAGGTATTTCCCGTGGGATTGAGGGTTATTCGTTTAGGTGCAACAGTTTTGAGGAGGCAACGGTGCAGCTGGGCACCCTGTCTCACTCAGCCTGTGCTCTTACAGTCTTTCCGCCCCCTCTTCCACAAAATGCCCTGAGCCATGGTGGGTGTTTTAAGTCTACTTCAGTGATGAGCTCTTAGGAGTCTCTGGATGACTGCTTTGGTAGGTGTTGAGTATCTTCAGGGGCTGTCTCCATTCACCTTGGCGTTGATTGTCGGGTTCTGCATGGAAGCAGCACCTTTCCTCTGTGGTTTCAGCTGCGGTGGCGTGGCTGATGTGCGAGAGGTAGTTTTTCTCCTTGGGTCTTGCTACCTTCATGTACTGGCACCCTCCTGAGTAGGGGAGTTAGGAACCCAGTGGCTATTCAGTGAGGAAGGTGGGTCAAGGAGTGTACTTCCACAGCAAGCTTGCAGGGGCCAGACAGGCCCAAGCCAGCAGCAGGGTAACTGGAACAAGGAAACTGGGAGGTAGGGGACTAGACAGGAGCTCTGGCCTACTCAGTCTATGTGCAGCACCCTCTACCCTGCAGATCAGGGGATGGGTTTGGGGGGGGCATTTAATCAGAAAGGTGGAGCAAGGGGCCTGCTTCTGCAGCAGGCTCAGAAAGGATCCAGGCGATTCCAAGCCAGCAGCAAGGGACCAGGGAACTAGGAGGTAGCCAAGGAACTGGGAGCTCTGGCCTGTTTACTCTCTCTGTGTGCATGTACCCTTTGGTGCAGGGGATCTGGGAGTAGGGACACAGGGAACATTTAGTCAGGAAGGTGGAGGAAGGGCAGCTTGGACCAGGGACTGCAGTTGGGGAAGGACCTGGTGTTTCTGGTCTCCTTTTTTTTAGAGGTAGGGTCTCACTGTGGCTCAGGCTGACCTGGAATTAACTTTGTAGTCTCAGGTTGGCCTCGAACTCACGGTTCCTCTACCTCTGCCTCCCGAGTGCTGTGATTAAAGGCGTGTGCCACCATGCCCGGCTCTGGTCTCTATTTTTTATTTAAATGTTACCAATTATAATTTAGTTAACTCATTATTTAAAATGAATTGATATATTTTAAGCGTAATTTTAATTTTTATCTGGGCACTTATGTGTATTTGTTTGTGTCCTCCATATTTTATTTATTTACTTATTCATTTATTTGGAAGCAGAAAGAGAAAGGGTGCATCACGCCTCTAACTGTGGCACATAAACTGTAGTTGCAAGTGCCACTTTGTGCATCTGGCTTTACGTGGGTACTTGTGAATCAAACTCTGGTCCTTAGGTTTTGCCAGCAAATGCCTAACCCTCTGAGCCATCTCTACAGCACTCTGTATCCAACCTAAAAAAACCAAAATTATTCATGCCAGGCATGGTGGTACACGCCTTTAATCCCAGCACTCAAGAGGCAGAGGTAGGAGGGTTGCCATGAGTTTGGGGGCACCCTGAGACCATATAGTGAATTCCAGGTCAGGCCGAGGTAGAGTGAAACCTACCTCAAAACAACAACAACAACAAAAAAAAAAATCATTCATTTACTTAATATGTTGGAGAGATTGAGAGAGGTAGAGGCAGATAGAGAGAATGAGTACTTCTGGGCCTCCAGCCAGTGCAAACGAACTCCAGATGCATGCTCCACCTTGTGCATCTGGCTTTGGGTAGTTGTGGGTACTGGGGAATTGAACCTGTGTCCTTTTGCTTTGCCAGCAAGCACTTTCACCACTAAGCCATCCCTACAGTCCCTAAAATATCTCATTTGAGAAAGCGAGAGGTAGAGGAATAGGCTCATAGAGAGAATTGGTGCGGTAGGGCTTCCAACCACTGCTAACAATCTGCAAACTCTTGACCCACCTTGTCCATCTTGCTTATGTGGGGACTGGGGTTTGACCCTGGGTCTTAGGCTTCACACTCAAGCGCCTTATCCACTAAGCAATCTCTGCAGCCCTAAACTACCTACAGCCCACCCCCCACAATAGGGGGTTGTCCTGAGACCAATTTGAGAAATGATGGTAATACTGTTTGCTCCAGAACTTATGTATTTATTTATTTAGGTTTTTTCGAGATAGAGTCTCATTCTAGCCAGGCTGACCATGAATTTACTATGTCTCAGGGTGGCTTCGAATTCACGGCAATCCTCCTACCTCTGCCTCCCAAGTGTGGGGATTAAAGATATACCCAGCTTTATTTTTTTAAATTTATTATTGTTTTCTTTAATTAATTAATTTTTTATTAACAACATCCCTGATTGTGAACAATATCCCATGGTAATGCCCTCCCCCACTCTACTCTTTCCCTTTTGAAACTCCATTCTCCATCTTATCCCCTCCCTCCTCTCAATCAGTCTTTTTTTATTTTGATGTCATGATCTTTTACCTCCTATTATGATGGTCTTGTGTGGTTAGTGTCAGGCACTATGGGGTCATGGATATCAAGGCTATTTTGTTTCTGGAGGAGTACATTGCAAATGTTTGGTAGTTTAATTATAACATGGCAAGGAGAGGTTCTTTCCAGGTTTTGTCTGTTTAGTGTTCTAAAGATTCCTGTATCTGCATTGGCATCTCTTTCCCAATTTAGAGGAAGTTTTCCTCTATGATTTTGTTGAAGATACCTACTATGCCTTTGGAGTGAAATTCTTCTCCTTCTGCTATACACTGAATTCTTATGTTTGATCTTTTCATAGTGTCTGAAATATCTTGAAATTCAATATGAAATTCTATATGCTGTATGAGCCCAACTGCATGACCTTTTGGGAAAGGCAAAACTATGGACACAGTAAATAAGCAAACAACATACCAGTGGTTTCTAGGAGGTACTGGGGAGGGTGGGATGAATAGGTGAAGCACAGTGTGAACTTAAAAATATATTTATTTATTTATTTACAAGCAGAGATGCACACACACACACACACGGGGGGGGGGGGAGGGAGCAGAGAGGGAATGAATGCAACAGGGCCTCTTGCCACTGCAAATTAATACCAGATACATGTGCCATTTTGTGCATGTGACTTTACATGGATACTGGGGAATCAAATCCAGGTAGTCAGGCTTTGCATGGCTCTTACATTCTTTTTTTTTTTTTTTTCTGCATTGGTATGTTTATTAAAAATATAGACTAATGAAAGCCGGGCGTGGTGGCACACGCCTTTAATCCCAGCACTTGGGAGGCAGAGGTAGGAGGATCGCCGTGAGTTCGAGGCTACCCTGAGACTCCATAGTGAATTCCAGGTCAGCCTGGGCTAGAATGAGACCCTACCTCGAAAAGCCAAAAAAAAAAAAAAAAAATATATATATATATATATGTGTGTGTGTGTGTGTGTGTGTGTGTGTGTGTATATATATATAGAGAGAGAGACTAATGATTCTGTGCTTCTGTGTCATTGTGTGTTCTTACTTCCATAAAACTCATCTTCACAAATACACTCTGCACAGAAGTCAAATGTAGACAGAAGCGACTGCTGGGACAATACTGTTCCAGACACAATCCCCCTAAGATCACGCTGGCTAGAAAGTGGAGTCAGACATTATTTACAATTATATCAACACTCACAGAGGCCAAATATCACAGGAATAAGGGCACCCAACATCTTTTTGTACTTTTCAAATTATTTATATTTTAGCTATGAAGGCCAGTTACCACAGCCCTACTTGTTCTTGCAAGTAGAAGTTTTTGTCTATTCAAGCAGTTCTTAGACCTTTCTGGGCCAGTTCATTAAGGATAGGGTAGAAACTGTAGCCACGTTCCTCATGTCATGTATTTTTATGCAACTGCCCATCTTCATATGCTGTCCAATTTCTTCAAGATAAATGGAGTGACTCGCAGCAGGGCCACATAGATGAGGAAGTTCCGTATGGAGGAGAGCACATCCTTACGCATCTTGCGTTTCATCTCCTCCGGGTCCAGCTTCGGAACGAGGTCTTCTATCCGGAACATCGCGGCTCAGCCTCACCAGCTCGCACCCAGACGTTCTCTTCCTCCGCAACGATGGCTCTTACATTCTTAATGCCACCTCTTCCTCGGTGGACCCTGAGCCTTGGAAAGTGTGATTAGAGGTGTTTCAGTGCTGAGCACTCCTCTGTCACTTCTTAGCACCATGGTGCCTTCTGAGTCATCGCACGGTGGTGGAAAGAATGTAAGAGCCAAAGGAAGGGTAGGACTCCTTACAACGTCCTCCCTCCAGACATAAAATGGCCTGGATATCCATGACCTCATAGTGCCTGACACTACCTACACAAGACCATCATAATAGGAGGAAAAGATCATGACATCAAAATAAAACAGAGACTAATTGAGATGGGGAAGTGATATGATGGAGAATGGAATTTCAAAGGGGAAAGGGGGGGGAGGGATATTTTTTATAATAGTGGAAAATGTTAATAAAAATTGAAAAAAAAAAAGAGTTAGGGCCTCACTCTAGCCCATGCTGACCTGGAACTCACTATTCCTAGGCTAACCTGGATCTTACAGCAATCCTATTACTAGGTTTACCAGTGTTTTTGTTGTTGTTTTTATGTTTATTTTTGTGATGCTACTGACTAAACAGAAGGTCTCACACATGCTTGCTATGTTCTCTTCCATTTAGTTTCATCCAAGCTCTCAGTAGGATGCTTAAATAATTTACTTTTTCTCTTCTACTAAATGTCAATTTTTTCCATCTTTTTTTTTTTTACTTTGTTTTAGTAGTTCGTGCAGTTTCCCTGTGCTATCTGCCTTTCTTCCTTCTTTTTTTTCTCTGTCTACCTTTCTCTTTTTCTCCTTACACATGTAATCTCCCTTTAGACATTTTTCCACCTATTGACTGCTTGGCTTAATTCGCTAGCCTTTTTTTAATAATCCCCTTTCCTTACTCATGCTTCCTCCTCATTTAAAATTCTGATTCGAAGTTTGTTTTGCGGATTTGAGGGTGACCTGGCTACCTAGGCAGGCGTCTTCCCTCACTGCCCCATGTGCGTCCTTCCCAGAGTTGAATGATCATTTGAAGAAGGTGATGTTCTGCGTATAGATGTGGATCTGTCTTGAAAGGCATATGAATAGCTGTGCTCCACTGCTAGAGCAAAGTCCATTTTCTAGTTGAAATATTTCTAGTATGTTACGAATGCCACTTTACAGCCATGTAAGCAAATTGTACTATCAACTAAACTGTCACTTAGCAGCTAAACAAGCAAAGATAGAAATACAGTGCAAGGACTTCTGCCATTAGGCCAGAACAATTTATGTGGTTCTATGTTAATATCCACTGCTAAGATTATTTTTTTGCTCATCCTCATAATGCAAGAAATATCTAAATATTTATTTGAGACTTGAGGAACATTTGTTCTTCTGGTGTGTTTTTTACAGTAATATCAGTCTGAATCTGAGCTCTCTAGTATGTCGTACTGAAAGAAGAACGCATGATGTATTTTGCGTCAAGTGTAAGAAACATTGTGGCTATACACAAAGGCCACCTGTAGTCCATCCTTCACATTCACTCAGATACCATTGTCCCCTTGAAAGAGCTTTTGTGTCCATGCAAGGTTCCTTTATTTATTTATGTATTTATTTATTTTGGTTTTTCAAGGTAAGGTCTTGCTCTGGTCCAGGCTGACATGGAACTCACTATGTTTTCTATGTAGTCTCAGGTTGACTCGTTCTCACGGTGATCCTCTTACCTCTGCTTCCAAGTACTGGTTTTCAAGGCATGGTTCCCTTTGCCTAGCTTCTTCGCTCCCTCCCTTCCACTCCCCCCTCCCCCCACCGAGGTGAGTTCTTACTCTAGCTCAGGCTAACCTGGAATTCACTATGTAGTCTCAGGGTGGCCTTGAAGTCATGGTGATCCTCCTACCTCTGCCTGCCAAGTGTTGGGATTGAAGGCATGCGCCACCATGCCTGGCTCCTTCCATTGTTTTTTTAATCGTTTTATCTATCTATCTATTTGAGAGAGAATGGGCACACCAGGGCCTCTAGCCCCTGTAAACGAACTCCAGATGCATGGACCACAATGTGCATCTGCCTAACCTACGACTTGGAGAATCAATCCTGGGTCCTTTGCAAGCAAGCGCCTTAACCACTAAGACATTTCTCTAGCCCTAGAAGGGAGAGAAAACATTTATGTGTGTATTTAAATATACAGCCTTTTGAAAATATATTTATATATTTGAGATGGAGGTACAGAGCTGGTCCCAGTCCCTGCAAACAAATTCCAGATACATGCGCCACTGCGTGCATCTGGCTTTATGTGAGTATTGGGGAATCAAACCCAGACCACCAGGCATTGCAAGCAAGCACCTTTAACCACTGAGTCATCTTCCCAACTCCCTTATATCCTAGTGTGTAAAATGTCATAGTTATTGTCCGTGAGTCTGCCAAACTTAGTCAGGAAGGGATTTCAGGAATATTACGAAGGGTATATTAGTATAGAAAAGTCTTTCTGGATAAATTATTTGCTAAATTACTGTGCCCTTGACTTAGAAATCATTGACTAGTTGTTAAACAAAAGCCAGTTTTTCTTTCTGGGATCTTGTGTATAGCTTTGGCGTCTGAATGCTCTCTTTTTGCTTCCTGTAGGAGGGAGCCTGCTTTGCTGTGATTCTTGCCCTGCTGCGTTTCATCGTGAATGCCTAAATATTGATATCCCTGAAGGAAACTGGTACTGCAATGACTGTAAGGCAGGCAAAAAGCCACACTACAGGGAGATTGTCTGGGTAAAAGTTGGACGATACAGGTAAGCATGAAAAACAATAACACTCATTTCTTATCATTCTTTTTTTTTTTTTTTTTTTTTTTTTGGTGTATGTCACATAATTAACTATTTCAAGATTGTGTTCATGCTGCTTGTGGCGGCGCATGCCAGTAGGATAATGATGAAGAGGTGGAGGAAGGAGAGTCAGGAGTTGGAGGCCAACCTGGGCTACACATTTTAAAAATTAAAGAAAGAAAGAAAAAAAAAACTGGGCAAGTTGTCACATGCCTTTAATCCTAACACTCAGGAGGCACGGGTAGGAGGATCACCATGAGTTTTAGGCCACCCTGAGACTACAGAGTGAATTTGAGGTCAGCTTGGGCTAGAGCAAGACCCTACTTCACAATACCAATAAAATGGCTGGAGGGATTGCCAAAAGATCCAGGCTCAATTCCCTAGGATTCATGTAAGCCAGATGAACAATGTGGCACATGCCTCTGGAGTTCATTTGCAGTGGCTCAAGGTCCTGGTGCCACCTATTTTCTGTCTCTCTCCCTCTTTCCCTCCCTCTCCTCTGTCAAATAAGTCAAATAACTAAGTTAAGTAAATAAAATGTTCTTCATGATTAGGCACCGAACACTCCTGCAATTCTTCTCAGTGAGAAAACTAAATATTGTTTGCGGTTTGAGGATTAATATGTACATCTAGAGAATGAATTAACGGACCTGGGGTGATTTCTAAGTGGTTACAGTCTGTTTCTAAAGCCTGCCTGTAGGGGCTTCAATTCTCCAACCACCACATAATGACAGACGGGCATTTGATTGCAGTAACAAGAGACCCTGGCATACACACACACACACACAAATGTTTTGTTTTGTTTTTAATTTAAGGAAAATTCATTAATGAAGATAAAACTGGAAAATTGGCTGAGCATGGTAGCTCACACCTGAAATCCCAGCATTCGTGAGGCACATGTAGGGGGATTGCTGTGTGCTCGAGGCCAGCCTGGTACTATGGAGTGAGTACCAGGTCAGCCTAGGCTGAAGTTAGAAGACCCTACTCTGAAAAAATAAAAAACAAAGCAAACAATAATGTAGAAGATATCTTGCTAACATTGCCGTGTGATTTCTGCTCCAAAGCAGCACCTTTCCCCTCCAGATTCACCTTACTGTTTTTTTTTTTTTTAATTTTTGTTAGTTTATTTATTTATTTGAGAGCAACAGACAGAGTGAGAAAGAGGCTGAGAGGGAGAGTGAGAGAGAACGGGCACGCCAGGGCCTCCAACCACTGCAAACGAACTCCAGACGCGTGCGCCCCCTTATGCATCTGGCTAACGTGGGTCCTGGGGAATTGAGCCTCGAACCGGGGTTCTTAGGCTTCACAGGCAAGCACTTAACCACTAAGCCATCTCTCCAGCCCCACCTTATTGTTATATGCACTTTTTTCATCTAGCCTTTTTGTTCTTACATCAGCATTGTTGAATTTGGAATGCAGAAAAGAATATGACATGAGGGTTAGAGAGATAGCTTAGCAGTTAAGGCACTTGACTGCAAAGCCAAAGGACCCAGGTTTGATCCCAGGACCCACATAAGCCAGATGTAGAAGGTGTCGCATGCAGCTGTAGTTTGCTGTGGCTAGAGGCCCTGGTGCACCCGTTCTTTTATTTGCCTGCCTCTTTTGACTTCATCTCTCTCAAATAAAGAAATAAAAATTTAAAAATTAAAAAAAAATAGAATGTGAGTCAGGTGTGGTGGTGCACACCTTTAATCCCAGCACTCAGGAGCAGAGGTAGGAGGATCACCATGAGTTTGAGACCTCCCGGAGACTACATAGTGATTTCCAGGTCAGCCTGAGCTAGAGTGAGACCCTACATCGAAAAAAAAACACCCCATGAATTGTTTCTTTTGCTTTTTCATGGTAGGGTCTCACTCTAGCCCATGACCTCAGACTCGCTCTCTATCTCCAAGATGACCTCAAACTCATTGTGATCCTCCTACCTCAGCCTCCTGAATGCTGAGATTAAAGGTGTGCACCAACATGCCTAGTTTAATATATAACTTTTAAATTTAAAGTGACTGTAGAATTTCTCTTTTATATTTCTTTGCCTTGGTGTATGTAATAACATGGCTATAATGTTTTGTTTAGGATGTTGTATACCTTTATTTTCCTGGAGTTTACTTTTTATTTACTTGTGTAGGTATCTCTTTTTTTCTTTTTCTTTTTTTGGTTTTTCAAGGTAGGGTCTCACTCTAGTTCAGGGTGACTATGAACTTACAGCAATCCTCCTACCTCTGCCTCCCCAGTGTTGGGATTAAAGACGTGCGCCACCACGCCCGGCTTTACTTTTAGGCATTTCATGCATAGTTTGCTACTCTGTGCTCATTTGGTCGTGTTCCTTGATTTCTATGTTCTACCGCTTCTTGGAGGCATTCTATGAAGGAAAATACCCCGATAAGAGATGTTCAGCTTTAATATGTTATGCTAAAATTATCTTTATAATGTGGTTGTAGTGTGTGTGTGTGTGTGTGTGTGTGTGTGTGTGTGTGTGTTTTGTTTTTCAACGTAGGGTCTTGCTGTAGGCCAGGCTGTCCTGGAATTCACTGGGTACTCTCACAGTGGCCTTGAACTCTCAGTAGTCACCTACCTAGACTTCCCAAGTGCTGGGATTAAGGGCATGCCCCACCAAGCCTGGCTGTGTGTGTTTTTTTATCCCTATATCTTGGTGTGGTTCCCTTTCTTTTTTGCTTATTTATTTCTGTTGTCTTTTTTTTTTTTTTTAATGGACTCCAGACACATCTGCCTCCTTGTGCATCTGGCCTCACGTGAGTCCTGGGGAATCAAACCTGGGTCCTTAGGCTTCCCAGGCAAGTGTGTTTACAACTAAGCTATCTTCCCACTCTCTGTTTTTGTTGTTTTTTTCTGTTTTGAGAGCGAGAGAATGAACATGCCAGGGCTTCTTGCCACTCTAATTACTAGATGTTTGCTACTTCAAGATCACATTGTGTTGGCCGTGGTGACACATACCTTTAATCCCAGCACTCAGGAGGCAGAAGTAGGAAGGAGGATCTACATGAGTTTGAGGCAATCCTGAGACTTCATAGTGAATTCCAGCCAGGCATGGTGGTGCACACGTTAAATCCCAGCACTCTTGATTCATTTGGGCAGCTTGGTGTGTTGGTTTCAGTGTGATCAGATTGACTTTGCTACTTTATTTATTTATTTATTTTGAGGGAGAGAGAGATAGAGGCAGCTAGAGAGAATGGCTACGCTAGGGCCTCTAGCCACTGCAAACAAACTCAAGATGCATGTGCCCCCTTGTGCATCTGGCTTACATGTGTACTTGGGAGTCGAACCTGGGTACGTAAGCTTCACAAGCAAGTACCTAAACTGCTAAGCCTTCTCTCCAGGCCAACATTGCTATTCTTTATTCCTCTTTAAATAGGTGTTTTTCTTAGTTCCTTGCAGCTTTGTAAAGGTTCTTTTCCCTTCTTTTCCTTGTTTTCAGGTGGTGGCCCGCTGAGATCTGCCATCCTCGCGCTGTACCTTCTAACATTGATAAAATGCGACATGATGTGGGTGAATTCCCTGTCCTCTTCTTTGGGTCTAATGACTATCTCTGGACTCATCAGGCCCGAGTCTTTCCTTATATGGAAGGGGATGTGAGCAGCAAGGATAAGATGGGCAAAGGAGTGGATGGGACATACAAAAAAGGTAATTTTGTCTTTTTATTCTCAACAAACAAAGACCTCCTTGCCTGATTCTCTGTGTTAAAATTCATGTAATGGGTAGAAATATACTGGATGTATTAATACATACCTATAATACCAGTACTTAAGATGCTAGTATGGGAGAGTTGCAAGTTGAAAGTAGCTGGACTACATACTGAGTTCACTAAATAGGGAGCCTTGTCTTAGTGGGAGAGTCTAATATAGATGCAGTCTGCCAATATGCTATTTTGTGATGGTTTTAGCAGACCTGTGCATGATATCCTCTATAGGAAACACAACTAGGCCAGAGAATGAAGTTTTTTTGAGGTAGGGTCTCACTCAGGCTGATCTGGAATTCACTATGTAGTCTTACAGTGGCTGCTAACTCACAGCTGTCCTCCTACCTCTTCCTCCCATAGTTAGACCTTGAGTCCAATCTATTTTTTTTAATTAATTATTTATTTATTCGAGAGTGACAGAGAGAAAGAAGCATATATAGAGAAAATGGGCACGCCAGGGCCTCCACCCACTGCAGAAGAACTCCAGATGCATGCGCCCCCTGTGCATCTGGCTAGCGTGGGTCCTGGGGAATTGAGCCTCGAACCAGGGTCTTTAGGCTTCACAGGCAAGCGCTTAACCGCTAAGCCATCTCTCCAGCCCCAATTTATTATTTTTTTTAAATTTAAACCAAGCTTGTTTCTTTATTATTTATTTGCAAGAGAATAGGGAGAAAGAAAGAAAGAAAGAAAAGAAGAGAAAGAGAAGAAAGAGAAGAAACGAGAGGAAAGAAGAAAGAAAGGGAGGAAATGAATCTGGCCTCTACCTGCTGCAAAAGAATTTCAGATGCATGCACCACTTTGTGCATCTGCCTGTCCATGGATACTGGCAAATTGTGCCTGGGTTGTTAGGCTTTGCATGCTAGTGCCTTAATGGATGAGTGATCTCTCTAGTCCAAACCTTTTTAATATAAAGAGAGAGAGAAGGCGGGCCAGGGTCTCAGACCATCACCCCTTCACTTACTGAGCATTTTAAAGCATTTCCAGGGAGCATCTCCCGCTCATCCAAGTTGACCTGTAGTCTGTGTATTCTCAGGGTGACCTCGAACTCCTACAGCAATTCCCTTACCTCTGCCTCACAAGTGCTAATCTTAGGGGCTTGCACCACCATGCCCGGCTCATATATTACTTTCTTTTATCACACTCTCTCTCTCCTGCCTATTCCTTTCCTTGTCTTAAATATTCCCCCCTCTACTTTCATGGGTTGATTGTTTCTTTGTTTTGTAACTTAATGAGTTTAATTAGGATTGTTTACAGGAGCACCATGGAGGGTTATTTACAGGAGCCTAGGCAAGTCACTAGATGCTAGACCACTGAACAGCAAGGTTCTTATGTGTCCTTGTTTCGTGTTTTCCCAGCTCTTCAGGAAGCTGCAGCAAGATTTGAAGAGCTAAAGGCCCAAAAGGAGCTAAGGCAGCTGCAAGAAGATCGAAAGAATGACAAGAAGCCTCCACCTTATAAACACATAAAGGTGAAGGGGGGGAAAAAAAACATGGCAGAGTTCTTTATAATGACACTTACTGTTCAGCTTCCTTTCCTCCCACTCTGCTCATGATGAAGTGGGCAATGCGAGCAATATTGCTTTTAGAGTTGGAAGTAGAGAAGAAATTAAATGTTTCATTTCTAATCCAATACACACACTGGTCAGCTTGGGACTACAGAACGAGTCCCAAGTCAGGTTGAGCTAAAGTGACACCCTACCTTAGGTGCCCGGGGAAATCACAAAAATTCAGTTTCACTGCCTGTTATGAGGTCAAATTCCTTTGATCCCAGCATTCAGGAGGCAGAAGGAGGAGAATGTGGCCAGTCTCATTCTACAGAGTAAATTCCAGGCCAGCCTGGGCTGGAGTGGGACCCTACCTATCATTCTCACATTGAGATTTAAATTTTCTTACTGCCTTAGAAAGCTCTCTCATGTAGGTGAACTGTAGTCTGTTTACTTGGTAGTATCTTCCTATTTGAATGGAACTCAAGAACCATCATGAAAAATGCCCCTTTCATATGGATAATGCAAATGGCAATTTTTAAAGATATTCAGATATGTGATTTCCACAGTTGATAGTTCTCTCTCTCTTTTTCTTTAAGGATTTTTTAAAAATTTGTTTATTAGAGAAAAAGTGGCATTGAGAATGGACATACCAGGGCCTCCAGCTGCTGCAATGTCTCATCTTATGCACCTGACTTACTTGGGTCCTGGGGAATTGATCCTGGGTCCTTTGTCTTTGCAGGCAAGCGCCTAAACCACTAAGCCATCTCTTCAGCCCTCCTATGTTTTCTTTGTTGTTGTTGTTTTTTTTTTTTAATTTTTACATGCCAGGGTTTCTAGCCACTGCAGACAAACTCCATATGCCTGGCCCCTTGTTCATCTGGTTTACTTGGGTCCTGGGAATCGAACTGGATCCTTTGGCTTTGCAGGCAAGGGCCTTAACTGCTAAGCCATCTCTCCAGCTCCCTCCTTTATTTTTCAGTACAGAGTCTTGCGTAGCCCAGGCTGGCCTTGAACTCATTATATAGTAGAGATGGACTTGAACTTCTGATCCTCTTCTGCCTCCTTAGTGGTGGGTATCGAACCGAGAGTTTCATGCATTTGAGGCAAGTAGTCAATTGATCCACATCCTATCCACCTTGTATTTTTTCATAGTTGTCAGTCATTTATATGAATACTAAGAAGTAAAAAATTCAAAGAATATAGATGATAGGTATATTAGAATTTGAGCTTTTAATAAAGTATTTCTATGTTTGCCTTTGTGTAGTATTCATCTTTATGTTATTTTATATCGCCAGGTTTTCATTTCTTTGTTCTTCTGGTTTTGTTTTTTTATTCTCTGTAACCCAGGGTAACCTGGAAGTCACTGTATAGTCCCAGGTTGACCTGGAACTTAGACCAGTTCTCCTCCTGCCTTTGCTTTCCAAGTGCTCAGGTTGAAGGCATGTGCCGCCAGGCTTTTTTTTTTTTTTAATTATTGAGAAAGGAAACAAAGAAGCAGAGAGAGAGAGAGAGAGAGAGAGAGAGAGAATTGGAATGCCAGGGCCTTCAGCTACTGCCTCCAGCTGCTGCAAACAAACTCCAGACACATTTGCATCTGGCTTACGTGGGTCCCAGGGAATCAAACCTGGGTTCTTTAGCTTTGCAGGCAAGCACCTTAACTTAACCATTGAGCCATCTCTCTAGATGAGAGTGAGAGAACCACAGAAAATGACATGATGGGTATGAGCATACCAGGGCCTCCTGCTACTGGAAATAAATTTCTTTTTACTTTTAATATTTAATTTAATTTGTTTATTTATTTGACAGAGAAAGAGAGAGAGAGAGAATGGGCATGCCAGGGCCTTCAACCACTGCAAACGAACTCCAGACACATGTGCCCCTTGTGCATCTGGGTAACTTGGCTCCTGGGAAATCGAACCTGGGTCTTTTGGCTTTGCAGGCAAACGCCGTAACCACTAAGCAATCCCTCCGGCCCTGGAAATAAAACTATCACATGCAACAGTGTATCTGGCTTTATGTGGGTACTTAAGAATTGAACTAGTTGTGTGTGGTTTTGCATGCCTTTAATCCTAGCAGCAGAGGTAAGAGGATAACCAAGAGTTCAAGCCTAACCTGACACTACATAGTGATCTCTAGGTCAGACTGGGCTAGAGTGAGACCTTACCTTCAGTGGGGCGGGAGAATTTTGAACCTAACTGTCTGGCTTTTCAAGCAAGAATCTATAACTGCTGAGCCATCTCTTCAGTCTCATGTTTTAAATATTTCTTGTAGTAGCACCATGACTACATAAATGTGTGAATGATATTTCTGTATTCCTTTTAAAACATCTCAAAATATGTAAATATTAAAATGCATCTTTACATGTGGCGCACCACCATACCTGGCTAGAGACATTTTTACTTCAATTTTTCTCCATTTAAAATGGTGGTTAATGGGCTGGAGTTAAGATGGTTGTCTGCGAAGCCTAAGGACCCAGGTTCAATTCCCCAATACCCATTTAAACCAGATGCACAAGGTGGGTCATGTGTCTGAAGTTATTTTGCAGTGGCTAGTGACCCTGGTGTACCTATTCTCTCTGTCTTCCTTCCCTCCCTCCCATCCATCCAAGTAAATAAATAAATGTATTTTAAATAAATAAAATAACATAGTGTTTAATGGCCTATGGGCTGTAAGGTTGGCTTAGCAGTTATGGTGCTGGCCTATAAAGCCAAAGGACCCATGTTCAAATCCCCAGGACCCAGCATGCTCACCTCCTACCACAATAAATAAATAATAAAATTAGTCACTATGCTGAGTTTTGTGCTTCATGCCTTTATTGCCAGTACAGAGGCAGAAGTATGATCGCTGTGAGTTCAATGCGTGCCTGACACATAGTGAATCCTAGGTCAGCCTGTGCTACAGCAAGAGTCTTATCTCAAAAACAAAACAAAATCAATAAAGAGTGGATATTAGATGAGGTGCATGGCTCAGCATTTAAAGACACTTACAAAGTCTTGTATTCCTCAGTATCCACAGTTACATTAAATGGACATGTGTCTGGAGTTCATTTGCAGTTGACAAGAGGTTCATTTCCCCCTCCCGTATATACATTTTTTTTAAATATGTTTTCTTTTAACTGTGTTAGCTTTTGTGGCATCATCTTGTGGCAGTGGCAGAAAGTCGCAAAAAAAGGTTTCCCCTCTAATCCTTCCAGTGGCTAGGGTTGAACCTAAATATACTAGATAAGTACCTGAGCTACACACCATGTTTTGATTAATTTATTTATTACTTATTTATTTATATTTTGGTTATTTAAGGTAAGGTCTCACTCTAGCCCAGGCTGATCTGGAATTCACTACATAGTCTCAGGGTGGCTTCAAATTCACTGCTATCCTCTTACCTCTGCCTCCCAAGTGCTGGGATTAAAGTCATGTGCCACCATGCCCGGCTCTGAAAATAGGTTTTAATTTTTAAAATTTAATTAATTAATTTGAGAGAGGGAAAGAGGCAGAGAGAGAGATAGAGAGAATGGGTGCGATATGTGTCTGAGCCCATCAAGTTTGTTCTCTTGTTGATACAAATGAACATTCGCATTGTGTTTTATGTTGTTGACTGGGTATTTGATCCTAAGCCAACAGTATTTGCTACCAAGAGCCTTTAAGTACTCAGTCCTTTCTTCAGCACCACCACCCTTCTATTTAGAGACAGTGTCTCACTAAGTTGCCTAGGCTGGCCTTGAACTTGTGGTCCTGCATCCACAATATTTTGTATGTGAGCTGACGCTTTATATTTTTCAATCTAACTGGCTGAATATTTATCTGCAAAGGGGAGGGTAGAGATAGATTATGATGGGCTAGGGCCTCTTGGCACTGCAAACGAACTCCACTTTGTGCATCTCACTTTCTGTGGGTCGCTAGAGAAATTAAACCTAGTCTGGCAATCTTTCTAACCAAGAGCCATTAGTTACTGAGCCATCTCTCCAGCCTAGGTTTTTGGTATAGTTTCACTCTACCCCAGGGTGACCTGGAACTCACTTTGTAGTCCCAGGCTGGCCTCAGACTCACAGTAATCCTTCTACCTCTGCCTCCTCAGTACTGGGATTAAAGACCTATGCCACCATGCCCAGCCACTTTCCTTTCAGAAAACCTAAAATGAGGTCTGGCAAGATGGTTTAGTGGTTAAAAGTGCTTGGTGCAGAGGTTTGATAACCATAGTTCACATTCTCAGAATAGCTGGTTTCTAGTGTAAGGCAGTATTAGGAAGATCCTGAAACTCACGGGCTAACTGGTCTTATAGACAATTCTCAGGGGCAAACGAGAGACCCTCACATGGTATGCATGCATCATATAATTTCAAGGAAAAGAAGTTTGCCCATTAATGTACTGGTTTGCCTTTTGTTGACTTTCATGATACACATTCTTTTTGCTTCTTTAGGTCAACCGTCCCATTGGCAGGGTACAGATCTTCACTGCAGACCTGTCAGAAATTCCCCGTTGCAACTGTAAAGCTACTGACGAGAACCCCTGTGGGATAGACTCCGAGTGCATCAACCGCATGCTGCTGTACGAGTGCCACCCCACCGTGTGCCCTGCCGGAGCGCGCTGTCAGAACCAGTGCTTCAGCAAGCGCCAGTATCCAGACGTGGAAATTTTCCGCACACTACAGAGGGGCTGGGGTTTACGGACAAAAACCGATATTAAAAAGGTGAAGAAAATCTGAAAATAATTTTTTTCTTTTTTGAAGTTCTTGATATGATTAATTTTCCTTAAGAAATGTGTAATATTTCATCATAAAGGGAAACAGCATTGTAAAGGTATTACCATTTGTAAATATTATGTCTAAACTCTTCATAGGGTTTAGAGTCTTGAGAATGAATGATGCACTCATTTTCTAGACTACATTGACCATGTTAACTATGAAGAATGAGAAAAATGGAAATAGAGCAGTTAGGGGATTATTTGTACTTCTAAGAGCTGGGCGTGGTGGCGCAAGCCTTTAATCCCAGCATTCAGGAGGCAGAGGTCACTGTGAGTTCGAGGCCACCCTGAGACTACAGAGTGAATTCAAGGTCAGCCTGGGATAGAGTGAGACCTACCTCAAAAAAAAAAAAAAAAATCTAGGATCAATAATTTAGAGATGATAATGAACAGGACACAAATGTGTTTCTTTCAAAATAATTTGGGGGGAAGGTTTGGAATAAGATATCATAAATGAAAACACCATTGGGCTTTTCTCAATGAAATTGCACTGATAATCTTCCGTTTGGAACTCGGCGTATTCTTTGTTTCTGATATACATTATATACAGTCTTGGTATAACACAAATCTTACATGACTTTTTGTGTTGGTTTTTTGAGGTAGAGTCTCACTCTAGCCCAGGCTGACCTGGAATTCACTATGTAGTCTCAGGCTGGCTTTGACCTCACAGTGCTCCTGCGACCTCAGCCTTCTGAGTGCTGGGATTAAAGGTGTGCACCACCACACCTGGCCTTTATCTGACATTTTAATGAAATAGGCTTACACTCATAATTTTGATTTTGTTGAAGTTTCTAGGATACATAGCTATTATGGGCTGTCTTGTTTGACCAAATAAGTGTATCTCCTATTTTTCAAGGCATCATGATGGGGACAGTAAAGAAGCCATGTTGTAGGTCTTTCCTAAAGCTTACATTCTAGATGGAGAAAGACATTGAAAATATTTATCACCCAGTGTGGAATCCTAAGAGTTTGGAGGTATATAGCCAAAAACTTGAAATTCACTGTGTGCAAGGATATTTTCAAATAAGATGATGAATAAATTACGCAAGATTCAGATTAACATCAGCTGGGCATGGTGGCACATGGCTTTAAGCAGTGAATTCCAGGTCAGCCTGGGCTAGAGCAAGACCCTATCTCAAAAAACAAACAAACCAAAAACAATTAGTCTTATAGATTATTTGTAGCTGGGAGTGGTGGCTAACACCTATTCTGCCTCCAGTAACCATAAAAAAACAATCATTCATGAAAGTCAGTATCACATACTGTTTTGTAAGGTGTGACTTTTAGGTCCATGGCCAGGTAATGAGATTTTCTGTCACCATTATTACTTACTAGACTTACATTCTAATTTTTCTGCTTGTACTTGTGCAGTGGTAACTTTTTTTATTAAATAATTGAGGCATCATAACTAATTAGCCTTTGAACATTAGTGTGCTTTTAGCAATATGTCAGGAGCTGTTTCTTGTTGCAGGGTGAGTTTGTGAATGAGTATGTTGGTGAGCTAATAGATGAAGAAGAGTGCAGAGCTCGAATTCGCTACGCCCAAGAGCATGACATCACAAATTTCTACATGCTCACCCTGGATAAGGTAAGCAATGCAGTATCTTGTTTCCATAGTAGTAATATGTGGTCTCACTTGTGTTAGCTCAGCCAGTATTTACATGTGTAATTTATCCCTTGCCCAAGTCCCATACTTTCTCCAAATCCATGGAGATTTTCTTGATCGGAGAGGGTAAAATTGCTCATTTTTTAAAACTATTGACAGCTTCCATAATTATAGACATGATAATTCCCTCCCCCCTCCAACTTCACCGAAAGGTGATTAGAGCTGTTCTTACCATCCTTTGGAATGATAAAATGTGTAAGTGTGGAGAGTAGTTTGATAATATTTAACTAGTTCCTTGAGAAAGTTATGGAAATTACAAAATTCAACTCAAGTCATTATTTCCATTAGAGAAATGTTTAAAATTTTTTTCTCTATATTTTACTTATCTCTTTGCAAGAGGAGAGAGACAGAGAAAATGGATACACCATGGCCACTGCAAATGAACTCCAGATGCATGTGCCACACTGTGCATCTGGCTTTACATGTGTACCAGGGAATCAAACCAGGGTCCTTAGGCTTTGTAGACAAGCCTCTTAACCACTTAGTTATCTTTACAGTCCAAGAAATATTTTAATATTCATTTCGTTGGTCATTGTACTTTCAGTTTGATTCTGTAATTCAGTGCTCAATTGTCTCTGTCCTTTGTACTTGAATATTACGTTTCAGTGACATTTCTTTCCCATGTGCACTAGTTCTTGAGTTTTTTCCCCTACCTGGCATGAGGATTGAAACTAGGACCTCATACACTCTAGGCAAGCACTTCACCACTTAATTGCACACCTGTTTTATTTTAATTTTTTGTTTTGTTTTGTTTTCTTTTCTTTTTTGGGGTAGGGTGTCCATCTAGCCTACGCTGACCTGAAATTCACTGTGGAGTCTCATGGTAGCCTCGAACTCACAGTGATCCTCCAACCTCTGCCTCTGGAGTGCTGGGATTAAGGGTGTTCGCCACCACGCCTGGCCTGTTTTATTTTACCTTATTTATGTTTTCGGTTTTTTGGAATTATGTCCATCTAGGTTATTTTAGCTACCTCAGTTTTCTGAGTAGTTAAGATTGCAAGTGTGGCTGGAGGGATAGTTTCGTGGTTAAGGCGCATACCTGTAAAGCCAAAGAACCCAGGTTTGATGCCCCAGGACCCATGTAAGACAGATACATAAGGTGGTGCATGTATCTGGAGTTTATTTGCAGTGTCCTGAGGCACTCCAGTGCCCATTCTCTCTCTCTCTCTCATATTAAAAAAAAAAAAAGAGTTCAAGTGACCTCCATCATGCTTGCCTCTATCCACTAAAAATGTTTTTCCTTCAGGGGAGGAGGGGGGAATTAACAACATCCCAAATAGAGTTGGTACTGGCCCATGGGCAGTACTTGTAGAACCATTCTTCTGGGAGATTTAAACTTTGAAGATACCACCCTCAGTTCAGAATAGTGTGCCACCTTGCTTATCTCCTCTCCCCCCCCCCCCCCCCCGCCCCGAGGTAGGGTCACTGTAGCTCAGGCTGATCTCTTTCTAGTACAGGTAAAAAGTCTTTGCCTTCACAGTTTACAAAATACTTCTTCAGTTTGGCCACACCTACTCAAGATCACCTGCATGCACCATTCACCTTGTTCCTGCTCTCCCTGCCCACGACACTCATATCTCTGTGCTTCTGTCCCTTTCCTGTGCCTCTTTTTATTGATTTATTATTCATTATTTTTAGGTAGGGTCTCCCTCTAGCTCAGTCTGATCTGGAATTCACTCTATAGTCTCAGGGTGGCCTTGAACTCATGGCAATCCTCCTACCTCTGCTTCCTGAGTGCTGGGATTAAAGGCATGCACTACCACACCTGGCCCAACCTCAGCTTATTAGAGAGAATGTTATAGGGCTTTAAAAGTTTATTTATTTTTTTGTATGTGTGCCATTTTGCATTTACATGACTTCATATGGGTGCTGGGAAATGGAGTCAAGCCAACAGACTAAAAGTAAATTCCTTCACTGGCTGAGTGTCTCCCCCGCCCCCGATGTAGTTTTAATCATATCAGAGGTTTCAGGAAGTCTAACATGTAGCTTTTCTTGGAATTCTAGGACCGAATTATTGATGCTGGTCCCAAAGGAAATTATGCTCGATTCATGAATCATTGTTGCCAACCCAACTGTGAAACACAGAAGTGGTCTGTGAATGGAGATACCCGGGTTGGCCTTTTTGCCTTAAGTGACATTAAAGCAGGTAAGCTTTATTTAAGAGTTCTGGGGCTACAGAAAGATGTCCTCAAATTCTTGGAGATTCATTGACACATACTTTCCTGGTGGTGGTACTTGGGGATGGTGTGTTTTATTTCATTTTATTTTATTATTTTTTTAAACAATCCATCCCTGGCTGACCTCAAATTCACAGCAATTTTCCTGCCTCAGCCTCTTGATTGCTGTGAATAAATTATGTGCCCCAAATCCAGCTATGTATAATTTACCACTATCCACCCAAACTCTTTTCGTCTTGCCTTGTTGCAACTATTCCTATTCTCCCTTTTTTTAAATTTAATTTAATTTTATTTTATTTAATTTAATTTTATTTTATTTTTTGAGGTAGGGTTTTGCTCTAGTCCAGGCTGACCTGGAATTCATTATGTATTCTCAGGATGGCCTTGAACTCCTCCTACCTCTGCCTCCCCAGTGTTGGGATTAAAGATGTGCACCACCACACCCGGCTCATTCTCTCATTTTATATCTCCTATATTACCATACTGCTTTCTGTCTTTGAATTTGACTGCTCACAAGAAGTCAATATTATATAATCATATAAAACTTAACCTTTTCTGACTGGCTGATTCCATGGAGCATAATGTCTTTTTTATGTTAATAATGGCATAGGTGGGTTCACATGTGTGTTCCTGCATGTGTGGGTGAAGAGGCCAGGGGACAAGGTCAGTGTTGTTCTTGGGAATGTTTTCTGCCTTTTCTGTGACAGACAGGGTCTCTCATTGACCTAGGGCTTCCCAAGTTGGACCATGATGGCATGCCAGTGAACTGCAGAGATCGGTCTGTCTCCACCTCCCAGCACTGAGATAGTGTACACACAATATGCCCCCTCCCACAATGTGTCTTTTTGTTTGTTTGTTTGTTTTCAAGGTAGGGTCTTGCTGTAGCTCAGGCTGACCTGGAATTCACTGTGCAGTCTCAGGGTGGCATGGAACTCACAGCGATCCTCCTACTTCTGCCTCCTGAGTGCTGGGATTAAAGGCATGCGCCACCACGCCCGGCAGAATGTGTCTTTTCTCTTAAAATTGAAATATAAAGTTTCACATACCATTTTCAAATTTTAAAGATTGAGCCCCTAGTTCCTTTCTACTTTTGTGTTAGTTTTACATAACATATGAAATAGCAAGGGCAACAACATTTGAATATGAACACACACCTTTTATTCTACTTGAACAGAAATAATACTCAGTTTTACCATGCTGACCTAGGTCAAGTTTTTGGACTAGATAGTATTTTAGCTTTCTTTCAATATAACCAATAACCTGTGATGATAATAATAATAATAACAACAACATCTAATAATAAAGAGTAAAGGTTGCTAGGTGTGGTGGGTCACGTAATCCTAGCACTTGGGGGGCAGAAGTAGGAGGATCGCTGTGAGTTCCAGGCCACCCTGAGACTATATAGTGAATTCCAGGTCAGCCTGGACTGGACTAGAGCAAGAACCTACCTCGAAAAAATAAAGGAAAAAAAAAAAAAGAGTAAAGGTTGATTTCCAGTTAGTTTGTGAGCTTCTCTGTGATCAGATGGACCTATTGCTTTGACACCACTGTTGAGTTCATAGCAGTAAGAATGTGACAGGGCCCAGCATCTTCATTTCTGAGAAGGAAGTGAAACAAACAGGAAAGAGCCCAGGTCTCAGATTCTTATTCAAAGGTCTGCTTCCTATGACTTAGAGTGTTCCCACAAGGCCCTATCTCTTAATGGTTCTACAACCTTGCAGGGGTATTTCCTTGGGTCAAGTGCAACACACATGCGCAGTTGGGGAATATTCAAAATCCAATCTATATTAGGTATTTTCAAAGTAATGTATGTATGTTTCTAATACTATACATTATCTAAAGTATGTTATCTCATTTTATCCTTTATGCCCTAGGGATAGAGAGATGTCTTTTTTGTTAATGTGCTTTCCTACAAAGCCAAAAGACCAAGGTTCAATTCTCTAATACCTACAGAAAGCCAGATGCACAACACAAGGTGGTTCATGAATCTGGAGTTTGTTTACAGTAGCTAGAGCCCCTGGTGTTCGTTCTCTCTCTCTCTCTCTCTCTCTCTCTCTCTCTCTCTCTCTCTCTCTCTCTGTGTAGATATGTGGATGAATAACAAAAATATATTTTTTAAAATGCTGCAGTGTGATACTATCCTTGTACTTCTGGTTGCATAGCTTGTCCCAGTTGAAACTTAAAAATTTCCTACTCA
Source organism: Dipus sagitta (assembly GCA_036346955.1). Lineage (NCBI taxonomy): Eukaryota > Metazoa > Chordata > Mammalia > Rodentia > Dipodidae > Dipus > Dipus sagitta. Next base: position 39,779,303 of record CM070777.1, on the reverse strand, counting down.
TTTTGAGGTACTGAGAGCCTAGAAACATAATCCAACTATTGTATTCAGAGTGATCTTTATGGAAATGTTTCCATTTCAACGTGGTGGTTATAATGGAGGAACCTGAATGCTGGTGGTTTATAAGAATTAGAGACCAGAAAAAGCAGGCATGCTCCCTGTCCCATGCACCATACTGTCTCTGATCTGTCAACAAGGCCTTTACCAAATGCCATGCATGCCTGTACCAAAGCTTAGCCAAAATGTGCCTTTTTTCTTTATAACTTACTTATTCAGTGTCATCAATTGTAGACTGTAGGCACTTGAATTCTTTAATCTCTCTCCTTTTTAAAAAATTTTCTTTTTTTTTTTTTTTTTCAAGGTAGGGTCTCAGGGTGTCCTTGAACTCACAGCAGTACTCCTATCTCTGCCTGGTATAGGTTGGGAATAAAGGCGTGTGCCACCATGTCTGGCTTTTTAAATTTTTTTTATTTTATTTTTTGGTTTTTCAAGGTAGGGTCTTGCTGTAGCCCAGGCTAACCTGGAATTCACTTGTAGTCTCAGGGTGGCCTTGAACTTACCTCTACCTCTCAGGTGCTAGGATTAAAGGCGTGTGCCACCCCACCCAGCTCCCTGTCTACTTTTTAAAATCTTTATTTACTTGCAAGTAGAGAGAGAAATTTGGAGGGAGGGTGGAAGGGAGAGGGATGCAGAATGGGTACACCAGGGCCTTTGGTCGTTGCAGATGAACTCTATATGCATGGGTCACAGTTCACATGGATAGTGGGGAATTGCACCCAGGCTGGCATGCTTTGCAAGCAAACACCTTAACCACTGAGCCATCTCCTAGCCCTGATAGCTCTTTTCTTAATTTCTATCATGACTGAGTATACCTTCTGTGTACTCTCCACTCAGGTAGGGAAAACGAGGAAAAAAATGTAAGAAATGCAAGCCAACTTTTATTTGAACAGATGGAATCAGAAGTGTTCATTTGACATACTTCTCACTCTCTCCTATAGTTTTTTTGTTTGTTTTGTTTTTGAGGTAGGGTCTCACTCTAGCCCATGCTGTCCTGGAATTCACTATGTATTCTCAGGGTGGCCTCAAACTCATGGTGATCCTCCTACCTCTGCCTCCCAAGTGCTGGGATTAAAGTTGTGCGCCACCACACCCTGCTTCTCCTATATAGTTTATCTCCTCCTGTCTCTTTGCTCTCTAATAACCTTTCCAAGTGAGCCTGGGGCTACAGAGTTAGTTCCAAGAATAAGACCCTACATGGGAGGCCCGGGGGCCGGGGAACTAATTTTAATGGGAAGCCAGAGGTATTAAGATACATTGTAATCCCCCACAGCTGCCAGCTACTTAGCAAATTTGAGTTCCACACTTACGAGATCCTATCTCCAAAACAGAAAAGTTAATCCTGGCTCAGTGGCTCATACCTCGAACTCTAGCAGTTGGGAGGCTGAGGTAGGAGGAGCCCCATACTGTTCTGGACATAGAAAGTCAGGCTGGAACATCTTGAGATCCTGCCTCAAAAATAAAATTAAGTGGGGCTGGAGAGATGACTTAGCAGTGAAGGCATTTGCCTGCAAAGCCAAAGACCTCAGTTCAGTTCCCCGGGATCCATGTGAGCCAGATGCACAAGGTGGCGCATGTGTCTCGGGTTCGTTTGCTGTGGCTTGAGGCTCTTGCGTGACCATTCTCTTTCCCTCTCTTGCTGTCTCAAATAAATATTTTTTTTTTATAAAATTAAGCAAATAAAATGGAAATCTTGGGCACAGTGGCTTATGCCTTTCATCCCAGCACTCAGGAGGCATAGGTAGGAGGTTTACTCCATGGAGAGGTTGGAGGATTGCTGCCAGATCAAGGCTGAGACTACATAGTAAATTCCAGGTCAGCCTGGGCTACAGTGAGACCATATCTCAAAAAAAATAAAATAAAATAAATAGTGATTTCTAACATTACATGAAAAACTGTATTTTAGTCTTGCTGAAAGAATGTATGATAGTCGAGCAATCATTAGTGTTAATTAACTATTGATTATTGATAATTTTTTCTCTTTTTGGTTTTTTCAAGGTTGGGTCTCCATCTTGTTCACACTGACCTTGAACTCAGAGCAGTCCTCCTACATCTGCCTCTAGAGTTCTGAGTTTTTCTATTAAATTAACTACTTGACAGTATGTTGTTAATGTTTATTTAGTTTTTACCCTCTTTCATCTTATTTTATTTTATTTTTTTAATTGGTTTTCTAAGTAAGGTCTCACTCCAGCCCAGGCTGACTTGGAATTCATTATCTTGTCTCAGTGTAGCCTCAGACTCACAGTGATCCTCCTACCTCTGCCTTCAGAGTGCTGGGATTAAAGGCATGTACCACCACACCTGGCTGTTATTTAAGTTTTTGAATAGTTTTAAAAAATATTTTATTTTTATTTATTTGACAGAGAAAGAGGGAGAGAGAGAGGATGGGTGCACCAGGGCCTCCAGCCACTGCAAACAAACTTTAGACATGTGCACCCCTTTGTGCATCTGGCTAACGTGTGTCCTGGGGAATTGAACCTGGGTCCTTTGTCTTTGCAGGCAAACACGTTTGCCGCTAAGCCATCCCTCTAATCCTTGGATAGATTTTTTTATTTGTTTCTTTGCAAGCAGAATGAGAGAAAGAGAGAATGGGTGTGCCAGGACATCTAGCTGCTGCAAACAAACTCCAGATGCATGCACCGCTTTGTGCATTTGGGTTTACTTGGGTATTGGGGAACCAAACTTGGGTTGTTGGGTTTTGTAGGCAAGCTCCTTTTAACCACTGAGCCATCTCTTCAGACTTATTATTTATTTATTTTTATGTTTTTTTTTCAAGGTAGGGTTTCTCTGTAGCTCAGGCTGACCTGGAAATCACTATGTAGTCTCAGGGTGGCCTTGAACTCATGACCACCCAACCCAGCTTCCCTTATTTATCTTTTGATAATGGTCTCACTTTAGTCCAGGGTGATCTGGAACTCACTAACTTATTCTGTAGCTCTGGCTGGCCTTGACCTGATAGCATTCACCCTATCATCCCACTAAGTCTCTCTGATGGGATTAAAGACATGAGCACCATGCCCAGCTCCTCTTTACCTTTTTTTCTTTTTGTTGTTGTTGTTGTTGTTCCTTTTGGTTTTGTTTTTTCAAGGTATGGTCTCACTCATGGTGACCCTCCTACTTCTGCCTCACAAGTCCTCAGATCAAAGGTGTACATCGCCATCCTTGGCCACTTTTTCTTGCTTTTTATTATCCTCAGAAGTTAATATCCTTTGTAATAACAAAGACATAATTAAAACTGTACACAGTAATATTTTCATGTTTTCTTATGCAGGAACTGAACTCACCTTCAATTATAACCTAGAATGTCTTGGGAACGGGAAGACTGTTTGCAAATGTGGAGCCCCAAACTGCAGTGGTTTCTTGGGTGTGAGACCAAAGGTACACCTTCCCAATTGTTGCACTGGGAATAATGGTATATGCTACATCACAGTTTGAAGGCTGAATCATTAAGAGTATACTGATTTGAAATGGCATTAGTTATCTCTCCTTAGTGCCGTTGATAATTCATTGAGAATTATGATGATGCATTTGGTTACACAAAAGAGGATATCTAGGTATTGTTGAAGTGTTAACTTGAATTCATACTTTTCTAGCCAAAATAGTTGTGAAATAGAAAACTGTAAACTGAGCCGGGTGTGGTGCACATACCTTTCATCCCAGCACTTAGGAGTCAGAGGTAGGAAGATCGCCAAAAATTCGAGGCCACCCTGAGACTACATCTTGAATTCCAAGTCAACCTGAGTTAGAGTGAGACCTTACCTTGTAAAACAACAACAACAAAAAAAAAAACAACGAAAACAAACAACAAAAACAGAACACTAGGAAGCTCATCTCACATCTTCCAGTTACCTGCTTAGATTTTCCATAGATCTGTGATTGTTTTTCTTTCTAGATGTACTGAGGAATACATAGGTGGTCTGGAGAGATGGTTTAGTGGTTAAGGTACTTGCCTGCAAATTCAAACCAGGTTCGATTCCCCACAACCCACGTAAGCCAAATGCACACGGTGACACATCATGCATCTGGAGTTTGGAGTGTCTAGAGGCTCTAGCGTGCCCATTCATTCTCTTTTACCAATCTGCCTCTCTCTCCTCTGACAAATAAATAGATAATAAAGGGGGGAGGCTAGAGAGATGGCTCAATGGCTAAGGTATTTGCCTGCAAACCTAACAACCCATGTTTAATTGCCCAGTATACACATAAAGCTAGATGCTAAAGGTGGTACATGTTTGTTTGCTTAAGGCCTGGGGGTGCCCATTCTCTCTCTCTCTCTGCTTACAAGTCAATGAATTTTAAATGGGGGCTTGGAGAGATGGCTTAGTCTTTAAGGTGCTTGTCTGCAACGCCTAAGGATCTAGGTTTGACTCTCCAATACCCATGTACACCAGATCCACAAGGTGGCACATGCATCTATTGTTTGTTTGCAGTGGCTGGAGGCCCTGGCACACTCATTTGCTCTCTCTGTCCGCCCCTCTCTCTCCCTCTCTCTAATATAAATAAATATATAAATACATACAATTTTTTAAAAAGATGAATTTAAAAAGGTGAATTTAAAATTGTAATATAAGGGGCTAGGCAGATGGCTCAGCAGTTAAAGGTACTTGTTTGCAAATTCTGCCCCAAGTTTTATTGCCCTATGTAAAGCTGAATAGCATTCATTTGCAACTGTAAGAGACCCTGGCACACCTGTGCATGTACACACACATATCATATCATATACTCTGCTGGGGTATGTAGCTCTGTAGAAGGTTGCTTGCCAGGCATGTGTAAAACCATAAGTTCAATCCTTAGCACTATCTAAAAAAGAAAAGAAAAAGAATGCTTTATTTTTCTATTATACCAAAGTATAAACATATAAGCTTTATTTTATCTTCCTGAACTTTTATTGAGTTATTCATTTATTTTTTAAATATTTTATTCATTTTTATTTATTAATTTGAGAGCGACAGACAGAGAGAGAAAGAGGCAGATAGAGAGAATGGGCGCGCCAGGGCCTCTAGCCACTGCAAACAAACTCCAGATGCATCCGCCACCTTGTGCATCTGGCTAATGTGGGTCCTGGGGAATCGAGCCTCGAACCGGGGTCCTTAGGTTTCATAGGCAAGCGCCTAACAGCTAAGCTATCTCTCCAGCCCTATTCATTTATCTTTAAGCTGAGAAAGTCAGAAAGAGAGAATGGGTATGCCATGGGGTGGAGAGAGAGAGAATGGGTGCACTAGAACTGCTAGCCACTGCAAACAAACTCCAGATGCATTTGCTACTTGGTGCATCTGGCTGTAAGTGGGTACTGGGGAATCAACCCCAGTTCATTAGGCTTTGCCAGTAAGTCCCTTAACCACTGACCCATTTCTTCACCTACCCCCCCCCCCCATTTTTATAAAATGTGAAAAAATATTTTTTATTTATTTAAGAAAGAAAGAGGAAGAGACAGAGAGAGAATAAGAATAAGCATGGGCACACCAGGGCCTCCAGTCACTGAATACTAATACTAACATCAGACACATATGACACCTAGTGCATCTCGCTTACGTGGGACCTGGGGACTTGACCCGGGTTGTTTGACTTTGCAGGCAAATGCCTTAACTAAGACATCTCTCCAGACCTTTTTGTTTGTTTGTTGTTTAAAAAATTTATTTATTTGAGAGAGAGGTAAAGAGGCATATATAGAAAAAGTGAGAATGGGAATACCAGGGCCTCTAGCCACTGCAAATGAACTCCAGACACATGTGCCCCTGGCTTACGTGGGTCCTGGGGAATCGAACCAGGGTCCTTAAGTTTCACAGGCAAAGGCCTTAACCACTAAGCCATTTCCTTAGCCATGTTTGTTTGTTTGAGGCAGGGTCTCACTCTAGCCCAGGCTGACCTAGAATTCACTATGTAGTCTCAGAGTGGCCTCGAACTCACAGCCATCCTCCTACCTCTTCCTCCCAAGTGCTGGGACTAAAGGTATGCGCCACCAAGGCCAGCTCCAGCCCTTTTTAAATATTTATTTATATGAAAGGGAGGGAAGGTGATAGTTAGGTAGATAGATTGAATGACAGACATACAGAATGGTGTGCCAGGGCCGCCTCGCCACTGCAAACAAACTCCAGACGTATGTACCACCTTGTGCATTCAGGCTTTACATAGGGACTGAGGAATCAAACCTAGGTCCTAAGGTGGTTGTGGTAATGCACACCTTTAATCCCAGCACTTGCGAGGCAGAGGTAAATGGATTGTCATGAGTTCAGTGTCACCCCAGGACTACATAATGAATTCCAGGTCAGACTTGACTAGAGACCCTACCTTGGAAAAAAAAACCAAAAACTCAAAAACCTAGGTCCTTTGGTTTGCTGACAAGCACCTTAACTGCTAAACTATCTCTCCAGGCTACCCACACTCCCCTCTTTTTAAATTATTTTATTTTTTTATTGACAACTTCCATGATTGTAAACAATATCCCATGGTAATTCCCTCCCTCCCTTCCTCCCACTTTCCCCTTTAAAACTCTCTATCATATCCCCTCCCCCTCTGTGGTTAAGGTACTTGCCTGTGAAGCCAAGGACCCAGGTTCGATTCCCCAGTGCATACATCATTTTGTGCATGTGGCTTTATGTGTGTACTGGGTAATCAAACTCAGGTTGTTAGGTTCTTCAGGCAAGGCTTTAACTAACCGCTGGGCCATCTCTCTAGCCCCTGGTTCAAGGCCAGAGGTCATTATGGGTTGTCCTCAGTTGCTCTCCCCTTTATTTTAGAGAGAGGTGGGGGGGAGGGGTCTTGACACACATGTACCACTTCCTATGTGTCTGGTTTTACCTAAGTACTGCAGAATCAAACACAGACCACCAGGCTTTCCAATTAAATGCCTTTGACCACTTAGCAATTTCTCTCGACCCTCCCCTTAATTTTGTCTATTTATTTTAATATTTTATTTATTTATTTATTTATTTGACAGAGAAATAGGGAGAGTGAGAGAATGGGTGTGCCACGGCCCCCAGCCACTGCAGACGAACTCCAGACACATGCACCCCCTTGTGTATCTGGCTAATGTGGGTCCTGGGGAATCGAACCTGGGTTCTTTGGCTTTGCAGGCAAACGCCTTAACTGTTAAGCCATCCTTCCAGCGCCCTCCCCTTTATTTTTGAGACAGGGCCTCTCAGTGAACCTGGGGCTCACTGATTTTGCTAAAATAGCTGGCAGGGATCCTGTTATCATTACCTGTGCCGAGCTGGGATTACAGATCTGCCACCACCACAGTGCCCAGGTTTTTACTTAGATACTAGGGATCCAAGCCCGGGTCCTTATGCTTGCACAGCAGCCTCTTTACCAACTGAATCATCTCCCCAGCGCCTATTGTGCTTTGCTTTGCTTTCCTTTCCTTTCCTTTCCTTTCTTTCCTTTGGCTGATCTGGAATTCACTATGTAGTTTCAGGGTAGCCTCGAACTCATAGCAATCCTTTTACCTCTGTTTCCAAAGTGCTTGAATTAAAGGCGTGTACCACCATGCCCAACTTTTTTTCTTCTTTGTAGTTTATGTATAGAGATCCGAGGACAGCCTGAGTGCTCATTCTCTGCTCCCGTTCTCCCTGAGATGGTGTCTCTCTTGTTGTTTTGTTCTTGCTGCCTCATGTGTGGTATTATAGCTGGCTAGCCCGGGAACTTCGAGACTTTCCTGGCTCCATGAATTTGCTATCTTAAGTGTGCTAGGTACCTTCTTGCTTTTTCTCTTTTTCTTTGGAGCAGTCTATGGGGACAGCCTTTTCCCAAAGCAAAAAGTGAGGTTGGAGAATAAATTAGTCTGGTCATGGTTATTCATCTAAGTATTGGTATTGACTAATAATTATCTGACCTCTAGAATCAACCCATTGTCACCGAAGAAAAGTCGAAGCGATTCAAGAAGAAGCAGCAGGGGAAGCGCAGGAGCCAGGGCGAAGTCACAAAGGAGAGAGAGGACGAGTGTTTCAGCTGCGGGGATGCTGGCCAGCTCGTCTCCTGCAAGAAGCCGGGCTGCCCAAAAGTGTACCATGCAGACTGTCTCAATCTGACCAAGCGACCAGCAGGTTAGTGCCAAAATCCATCTGGAGTGCTAATTGTTCCCTGCCAGAATTTTCAGGCTCTGATGTCACTTGCTTCAATTTGAAAGAGTGCTATTCGGTCCGGACATACATACATTGTTGAGGTTGTTGTCCTTGTCCTTTTACTACAATAAGTGTCCACAAAGGCTTAGAATCTAGATTCTGAATAGGCAGCAGACTCTTATTGTGTGTCAATTACTCTACTTCCATAAACATTTATCCATATTTCCAGCAACCCCATAAAGATTTCTTTTCTTCTTGTACTGTGTGAAGATGACCTGCATGTCAAGGATGGTGAGGTGATTTATTGTATATTGATGGAGGAGCTGGATTGAAAGCCAGAATGAAGACTCTACATTGTTATATTAGTGAAAAATGGGTTGATGGTCTTTTATCCTTTCCTTATCTTACCTGTTTCACCTCTACTGGAATCTCTTCTCCTGCAGACTTTTTATTTTTGTTTGTCAAGGTAGGGTCTCACTGTAGTCCAGGCTGACCTGGAATTCTCTATGTAGTTTCATGGTGATCCTCCTACATCTGCCTCCCAAATGCTGAGGTGTGTGCCACCACACCTGGCTTCAAAGTAGACTTTTTAATTTAGTTCACACATGAGAAGTCTGCTCAGGTAGGTATCGTTATAGCAGGTTGTAGCAGAAGAAATTGATGTTGTTGATCAGTGATTTTGGGCTTAGAATCGAACCATTTGGACATGCTAGCTACTGTAAAAGACAAGAGAGAAATCTGTAGTAAGCCATTCTAATGGGATGTTATTAGACAGTAGTGGCTTACTTCCAAGATGTTCAGAAAATGGAGAATTTTGAGGTGGAAGTCAGAGGAGAGTGTTCTGCTACTGGCTTTCTTCCTGTCTGTATTTGCCAAGGTAGTGATCAAATAGAAGCAGTTAGTGTGAGGACAGGGCCATAACATTGACATACGGTGCCTGGAGTAGAAACAGGTAATGGTGTCCCATTCAGTTACTTACAGCTGTTACATGGCACAGGCTGTGATCCAAGTAGTGTGTGCCAACGCTAAACTGTAGCGTAATTTATTTGGAGATAAAAACATTGCCCATGGTTGATCCTCTCATTTTTTTCATGAAATGGGGGGGGGCATAAGGTCAAATTCAGGTCAACTTTGGGCCACCCTGCTAAAGTAGTGTGCTCGTTTTATGATTTAAAATTGAGCAAACATAAGGTCTACTTCCTTTTTTGTTGTTGCATCTATGCGTCCTTTTCATACTTTGGTTAATAACAAAATCATATGAAAAGTTGGATTGTTTCTGTCTGAGTCAGATATTTAAAGCTGTCCAGAGCCAGACACTGTGATGTATACCTATATTCTCAGTACTTAAAAAGTGCTTACAGAGATCATCCTGGATACATAATGAGATTTTTTTTTCAAAAACCCTAAACTGGGCTGGAGTGATGGCTTAGCAGTTAAGGTGTTTGCATGTAAAGCATAAGAATTCACGTTCAAATCTCCTGGTCTCACATAGGCAGACACACAGTGCACAATGTCACACATGTATCCAATGGGGCGCACCCATGTGGCTTTCATTCACAACAGGCTGAAGGTCATGGCATGCCCATTCTCTCTCTCTCATAAGAAAAAAACAATAAAACCTAAACCCTTGGTTGGTAGGTAGGTAGCTAGCTGGATGGATGGATGGATGCTGTCTAGAACAAATGGAACTTTCACAAATATCAAAGTATTGCTAAATCATTCATTTAAGGGAAAATTTGGGATTTACTTGGTTCATTTTTATTTATGTGTTTATTTATTTTACCTTGCCACTCTTCTTTAGGAATAGTGTCCTGCTTGTATTTAGTTGATATTTAGTTGCTCAACCTTGATTCTTTGCTGTTATTTTATATATTGTTTTGTGCAGAAGAGGAAGCTGAAATTCTGGGGAAGGAGTAATGGCAGGTGAGTGGCATGAACTTTGAAGTTTATGGCAGTTTGAAGAAGGCTTTGCAGCCCCTCCTGTGGATCTATCCCAGGGCCAAGGCCCTGGCCCATTTCTTATGCATCTGTTTCTCCTAATCTTTTGTTCACTCTTGATTTCAGGAAAGTGGGAGTGTCCTTGGCACCAGTGTGATGTCTGTGGGAAGGAAGCAGCCTCCTTCTGTGAGATGTGCCCCAGCTCCTTCTGCAAGCAGCATCGGGAAGGGATGCTCTTCATTTCCAAGCTCGATGGGCGTCTGTCTTGTACTGAACATGATCCTTGTGGACCCAACCCTCTGGAACCAGGGGAGATCCGTGAGTATGTACCTCCACCAGTGCCTCCAAGCCCCAGCACTCATCTGGAAGAGCAGTCGTCAGGAATGCCTACTCCTGGGCCCAAGATGTCAGAGAAGCCGCCTACTGATGCCAACCACATGCTGCCCCTCTCCAAAAAAACCCTGACAGGCTCTTATAAGAGGCCACTACTACCTGAAAGACCTCTGGAGAGAACTGATTCTAGCTCCCAGCTTTTAGATAGAGTCAGAGACCTTGTTGGGTCAGGGACCAAATCCCAATCCTTGTTATCTAGCCAGAGGTCACTGGACAGGTCACCTGCAGTAGAAGGGCCACGACCTCAGCTATCTGACAGAGCCTCTCCAATTACCAACCCAAGCTCTTCACCCTCAGTCCGGTCCCTACCACTGGAACGACCTCTGGGAATGACTGATCCAAGGCTGGATAAATCCATTGGTGCTGCCAGCCCCAGGCCCCAGTCACTGGAGAAAACCCAAACCTCTACTGGACTGAGACTTTCACCGTCAGACAGACTGCTAGCCACCAGTAGTCCCAAACCCCAGAATCCTGAAAGGTCTGCAGACAAATCCCATGCCTCTTTGTCCCAGAGACTTCCACCTGCTGAGAAGGTACTATCAGCTGTGGTCCAGTCCCTGGTAGCTAAAGAAAAAGCATTGAGGCCTGTGGACCAAAATACTCAATCAAAAAACAGAGCTGCTTTGGTGATGGATCTCATAGACCTACCTCCTCGACAGAAGGAGCGATCCACTTCTCCTCATGAGGTGACATCACAGGCTGAGGAGAAAATGCCAGTGCTGGAATCAAGCTCATGGCCTGCTAGCAAAGGTTTGGGGCATATACCACGAGCTACAGAGAAAGGTCTTGTTTCAGAGCCTCTTCTCCAGCCACCTGGGAAAGCAGTAGCACCTTCAGAGCACCCTTGGCAAGCTGTTAAGTCACTCACCCAGGCCAGACTTCTCTCTCCACCTCCTGCTAAGGCTTTTTTATATGAACCAGCCACTCAAGCCTCAGGAAGACCTTCTGCAGGGGCTGAGCAGACTACAGGGTCGCCCAGCCGAGTGCCTGGCCTGACGAAGCAGGTGAAGCAGGTGTCTAGAGGCCAGCAGTTGTCTGGGTTTGCTGCCAGGAGTGGGCCATCCTTCAGGTCTCTTGGAAAGGCCCCAGCTTCCCTCTCTATTGAAGAGAAGAAATTGGCAACCACAGAACAGAGTCCCTGGGGCCTAGGAAAAGCTTCACCAGGGGCAGGGCTATGGCCCATAGTGGCTGGACAGACACTAGCCCAGTCTTGCTGGTCTGCTGGGGGCACACAGACATTGGCACAAACTTGCTGGTCCCTTGGAAGAGGGCAAGACCCCAAAACAGAGCAAAATTCACTTCAAGCTCTTAACCAGGCTCCTAGTCACAAACGTGCAGAGTCAGAACAGAAATAATACCCATAAATGTCACATAACCAGAAAAGCTATCCCTGGGTACCATTCGGGAAGAGAAAGGGTTATTTCTTTTTCCCTCTTGAAAAACAGACATACTCCAACACTTCCACTGTTATCCTTTCCTTATATCTGAACACTCAGAACTCTTGTGACATTAGCCCATGGAGGCTTGTGGTTGTGTGAAACATGTATGGAAATCCGTTGGGCCCCAGTCAAGGAGACAGACAGACTTGAGTCTCTTTGCCCCAACTTTTACTTATGGTCAACTTAAAATAAAAAGTCCACTCTGGAGTCAAGCATGGAATTCAATTCCGCTGGTTAAGTTGGAAAGTTTAGGTGCTCTCAAAGCTATTTCCCCCACCCAGCAGAGCCCCATTGAGGACACCTGGTGTAAAATTAGCTCTGATTTGCATTCAAGTCAGAGGCAGTTTTAGAGCCTTGATATGTTATTAGGTCAGGCGGCTAATCACTGGTGGAAAATAGATACATAAGGCATGATGCCACATGGGTCCACAGGTTGTTTTCAAGGACCTCAGACCAGGAAACAACAGGAAGTACTGAAGCACCTTGGATTTCCAGACTCGTTTTTAGGTGTTTCTGGTTTTTTTTTCCTTTTTTTTTTTTTTTTTTTAATAGCACCAAAAGTGGCTGTATTGCACAAGTGTCTACTGGTTGGAACATGCATGTGTGTGCATGCATGTACCTGCAAAGGTCTCCTCTGTAGGTAGTAGGGCGCTACGCCAAGGTCAAGGAGAGCTGTTGCCTGAGGCAGCTGCGGCTGTGTCAGTCTGTGCTGTAGCGCTGGAGGTATGTCCTTGGAAGAGCATCATCTGCTTAGAGAAAGCTAGTTCCTGAGCATGTGGCATACCAGCGGTGGGTAAGGTCAATTGGCAAGTTTACCCTACTTTTGTACCAATTATCTTTTTACATGAACCCACTCCACCCACATTTCCTCAGACACTCAGGTGCTTTCAGATTTCAGTCTTGGGCAGTTGACATAGGGAATTTCTGGTAATCTCCTAACTAGCCACACCATTCAGGAAGAATGCCAGATCTAATGGGAAATTCTGGTTCTGTACCATTCTAACTGAAAGGAAGGTGCTCTCTTCTTCACCTCCCTGAGAATTACCATGCTCTCCATTGAGAGTACCTGCCTGGTAACTTAGATCCTAAAACTCGAGATGTGGCGTTTGGAATAATGTCCAGTCTGAGATGATTCCTCACAACTGCTGATTATCTGTTACTGCTGCCCTGAGCTCGGGGCCCAAGGGCTGGGAAATCTGTTGGTGCTACCCTGCCCTACCTTTCCCCAGCTCACCAACTGCCAACAGGAAGTGCTGTTTGGCCAGTTCCTTTACACCCCCCATCCTTTGTCCTTAGACCAAATGTGTTTACCTGTCTGCTTTGCCAACTTAGCCAGCCGGCATCTTTAGCCAACAAGCAACATCTCTTGGTTTGTCTCCGTTACAGCTTCAACAGGATTCTGTATTTGTCCCATTTCCTCCTTCAGAGTTCCTGTTGAGGTTAATTCCCATCACCTCAGTGGGAGGAATGGCTGTTATAGAAGCATTTGCGCTTTATATAAAAATTTAAAGTAGATCTGCTTTTATTTCCCGAAGTCAGTCTGAGGTTAAGATTCTTGAACCCAGGCAGAGAGATGAGGCTGGGGCAGGACTATCCCAAGTTTGGGGGCCTATCCCTGTACTTCACTGAGACCTCAGAATCTCCTGTGAATTCCTCCTGCCTAGTTCTCCCTTTTATCTTCTCTCTTCCCACATCATCACAAAGGAAAAGTCCTTTGTCAAAAGGAAGAGAAAACAAAGCATCTTATTTTCTTTTAAAAAGGATTTTAAATCGTGAAAAAGATATTTTTAAAGAAACTTCACCCTGAACATTAAAGTTTGCTATATTAAGTATTTATCATGTGTGAGAATAATAAGTATATAACTGCAGCTAGTAGGCCCCTCCCTGATTTCTTAGGTGTGTGAGTAGGTTTGCTTGGTGCCAGTCCTGTGCCCTTTGCTCTCCTGTCATCTGTAGTTGTGATCAAAAAAAGGTTATCTGCACTGCACTGTCAGTATCTCCTTTCACTGTTGTGTGTCGGATTACAGTAGCTCTTTGGTTCATTAAATAAACTGTGAATTGGGGGAGGGGGGTGCCGGCTATGTAAACATGTTAAGTGGAGAAGCTTGGTCCAGAAATAGCTTCTCTAATGTAGGCTTCAGTAGGTGTAATTGGTTTTGATGGCTGCCTAGCTGTGTCTCACAGGACAGGAGGGAAGTGAGGGATAGGGGGCCATGATTGGCCATTTTGTGGTTTCGTTTTCTTTCCATTCACTACCATTCACTGGAGGCTTCATCCATACCTTCCTGGGAAAAAAACTTTTGAGCATTGTACTTGGTTTGGGGGGGGGGGCAGTTATTCTAATGGTAAAGAAGCAGAATTCTATCCAGGACTACTGAAAGACTCAGGTTGAATGGAAACTAGAGATTTGAACTATGGAATCCATTGATGGCAGCATCTGAGCAGCCACTCTTCATTGAGAAGGGGTGACCTTGCAGCCCCTCTAGAACCTGTAATGAAACTCTTCTTCAAGGAGTGTGAATTTGTCAGCAAAAGAATTCTAAAAAATTCTGATTCAGGATGGTATTCTGATGTTGGCATTTGGAAATTAGGATTTCAAGTCTGCCCACAAGACAGCTCCTAAGAAGGTGTTTTCCCATTTTCCAGAGGGATGCCAAAGGCAAAAGCGCCCCATAGGTTACTGATACCTCTGTTAGAAATTTGCGTCCAAAGCCTCATTTGCTCCTCCTGCTTGAAACCGCCCATTCTAATTGAAAACAGCTCTCATTTACAAAGGCATCCATGGTTTTAGATGTCTGCTTCCCTCTAAAGTTACTGAGATGATTTAAGTCAGTGTTGAGATTTTTTTCATTTTAATCAATTTCACATCTTTGATCTTGGCTTGAAATTATTTCATTCATATCCTCCACCCTCACCCTATGGTCAGGGCATAAAGTATATAGTCATTCATGATCCTGCCCAACCCAGTACTGTCTGCTCACAGAATGGAATCCCAGGTTGTATTCCAGTGTTGCCCAAGAGAACGCAAGAGCAGCTTCCCCATGGGGAACGATCAGGAGAGTGCTAAACTTGATGAATTTTTACCTCCACCTCCTGTACAGTAAATTGTCATCCTCTTGGGGTTAGCTGTCAGGTCAGAGGAGCCCACATCCTGACCTCCAAGAGGCCAGCAGGGAAGAAGCGGCCTCTATCCCTTTTCCTGCTGTTAAATTGAGCTCTTAAGACATGCCGGGTCACTTAGAGCTTGGGGAGCTGCTGCAAGAGCTTTGATCGGCCGTGGCCAGTAGCTCTCAGCTGCGCCTCCTAGGCCAGTGCAGAGGATGGTGTAGTATAAATTAATGTCTGAATAATTGCTTTGTACACAAAACATTGTAATGATGGTGCTAATCTCATGGTATAAATAAAGCACTGCCAAGGGTTGAGGGACTGGTGGCTCAAGAACCCCAGGTTCCTGTTTGAGAGGAAGAGATTTCCTGCAGAAAGATTCCTTTAAGCTCTATGTCGGGTGGGAAGAAGGCAGAGCTTCAGTGAAGCCTGCCCCCAACTCTGGAGTAGTTCAGTGCGTTTCAGAGGTGGACGAGATCCCACATCCTGATGATGGTTGTGGCCTTTTGAGATATTCAGGGCTAGGACTGCCTCGTCCACAGCCTCTGAACACATTGCCTCAAACGGGTTGGTAGAGAGCTAGGCACGGGATCTTTGTTACCTTCTGCTCTCTACCTCTTCCACTCTCACAGGAGCATCTCAGTTGCTTTATGAAGGCTAAGGGCAATATTTCTTAAGGAAGTGGAAAGAGTTTATTTTAATTAGAAACCCACAACCTCAAAAAATGTTTCCTTATCAACATTAGCAAAAAAACAAACAAACAAAAAAAAAAAAAACAGCACATGTAAAACTCTTCTGTGGCCTCTACCTAGAGCTGCTGTCCTTTGACTTTTGGACCATCAGTCTACTGAAGGGCCCTAGGTAGTACCTGGTAGTCTAGTACAGCTCCACAGACAGAGACAGGCACAGGGAGCAGAGCAGAGACTAAGTGTCCTGGTGTCCTAGGCTTCCAGGGTAGGCAGAGCAGGTGGTCTCTGGGCCAAGGGAGCTGCCTTGTGTGTGTGGGTGAGTGAGTGCAGCACATGAACGAGCAGCTGTCTAGGTCTTGGCAAAGAACAAGCTGACAAGAGCTCTATATATTTTTAAGAAAGGGGGTGGGCTCAGCCAAGGTCCATCACTGTTTCCCTACCCCCACAGACCGTCAGCTAGAAGTGAACCTCCTAGTGAAAGAAGGGAGCCCTGTGCTAGGTGTTCCCATAAACATGTACTGTAATTCTTTGTATATAGAAAAAAAAATTACTGTAAAGTAAAGTTTAACTTTACTCTTATGGCCCTTGCCCTGTGTTTTGTTTTATTGTCTCTGGGGAGGTGTAGCTTAATGTGGAGTCAACCTGAGCCAACTACAAGCACTTGATGGGAGTGGCATGGATTTCCTCTCCCTCCAGTTGGGAGTGGCAAGTGTCCATTTTGGTCACCTCCACAGGAAGTTCCCATTGCTCAAGGAGGAAGGGTGTTTTGAGGAATTGGTTTTAAAGAGAGAAGTGAAACTGAAGCACTGGGTTTGCTTTTGTGACAAAGCCTCACTGTGTCGCATCCTACAGTCTCAGCTCCCTGATTGCAGGGGTCATGGGTATGAACTATACCTGATGCCAAAATAACGAACGTGAGCCTGACCTAGTCGGTCTTCAAAGGCAGGCTCTTCACCCTGCAGGACCCTTGGCAGGGCATATGGGGACCTGGAAAGCACCCCTTAATCAGGACTACATCCCATATACACTGCAGTGCTGGAAAGGGCTGCAATACACGTCCTGTCTGACAGGAGGCAGCAGCCATGTTTACAGTAACACCTGGCTTTTTGGAAATACTTGGATTTTCAAGGTTTAGAGAAACCTTGGGTGTCTGCCTCCACTTTTGTCCCAGTCTGAATCTCCCTACCCTGTCAGTAAAAAGCATTACAAGAAAAGCCTTCAGGGGAGGAATATGGGGAACACAATAGTTACTTCTCAAAGTATAAGTGATCCTGGCCGGGCGTGGTGGCGCACGCCTTTAATCCCAGCACTGTGGGAGGCAGAGATAGAAGGATTGCCATGAGTTCGAGGCCAGCCTGAGACTCCATAGTGAATTCCAGGCCAGCTTGAGTACAGTGAGACCCTACCTAGAAAAAAAAAAAAAAAAAAACAAAGATCCTAAGCACGCTAGGAGTAGCCTCATTGAAACCCATTTGCACCTGTATCCACAAGACCTTCTTGTCTTGAAGCACCATGGCTTTCCTATCAACTACATTTTAGGATGTTACTGGGAAGCTCTGGGTTTGAGTCACAGTCCTGAGCTACTGGCCCAGATATGACAGACGCAGTAGAGCTGGCCAAACCAACTGGTCTTAAGGAGTGTCTGGCCCTTTCATCTCTAGACGGAGTTGAGTGCTCTCCTTGCTCTGAGCTTTGTACTGCCACAGCCCAGCCTCAGCCTGTCTTTGTCCCCTAAAAGAAGGAAGTAACTGGGTATTATTCAGTGGTAGATCCTTAATAAGTATGTGCAAAAGGAAAAAAGCCCTTGGTGCTCCCAATACTACAAGTGAAAATCTTGAGGAAAAAATTAATTTGTTTCCAAAAGAAACAAAGGAAGTAAGGCTAGCTAGACAGCCCCAGAAAGAACGAGGTGCCCTGACACCCAGTTCACACGGCAAGGGAAAGGGGCTGAGTGTAAGTCACAGTGCATTGATTTTATTTACAGATCAGAAGCCGCCACTTCAGTAGTCTGCAGACAAAAGTGCTGTCCAGGGCAGAAGCCTTGCATTCATATCCGCCCATAGCCCTCCTCATGCCTACAGTCGGCCCAGTGCTGCCTCCGTTCCATGGGCCAGCACAGGCAGGTGCCACCTTTGCTCCCGTAGGGACCTTGAGTAGCTCAGACACTTGAACACCCAAGCCCAGGTAAGAGTTGGGTCCAGCTCCTCTGGGGACTTGCTTTAATTCTCCCCAGCCAGGTGAGGTGGGACTCAGTGATGACAACAGCTGTAGAAGTAGGGGTTTGCCTTCTGGCTCAGATCCACACCCTGGTCCTCTGTCAAGGAGAGGCAGCGGCTCAGCACCATTGTGTGGGGGATCAGTAAGTGAGACTAGCTTGTGCGCGTGGAGGAAGTCTTAAAAGCTGGGAAAGCACACACCTGTCATCACCTGGAAGGCAGCCACACTGACGTAATCCTCTGCCACCTTCTGGAAGAGCTTGTCTGTCAGGAAGAGAGTCAATGAGAGGGCCTGGTGCCATCCGCCCTGGGATCTCCCAGTGACCTAGCCCTCTGAGTTCTATTCTCCTTCCTCTGGTGCCCCTGCCTGTTCCTGCTGTCAGGCCCCAAGACAGCACTCACCCACACTCTGGCCCGTCTTGCTGGATGTTTCAAAGAGCTGCGCTTTGATATCTGTAAAGAAAATTGACTAAGGCTCCATATCTGCATGTCTGCTCTACACACCTAGATACAACTAGCAGTTCAGGGGCTATCTTGGAACCCAGAGGTTCAAGGAGGCCAGAAAGCCTTTCTGGTACACCTTGTCAAGGCAGTCCCTGTTTCTTGTAACCCACCCAAGCTGCTACCCCCCAACCCCCAGGGCTGAAGACAGCTACTATCTGCATAGTCTTGGACATCGTGGAAGTCAACGCGACGGCGGCGCCTGTCTTCATCCAATAGGTCACTCTTGGTGCCACACAGGTAGATTTGACAGCCCTGGGACAGAATACAAGGCCAAGGTTATTTCCACAGACCCAGAGGGCTCCAGTCGCTGGTCTTGGTGAGGTATGGCTACGTACCTCTTCTAGGCTGCGCAGCTCCTTTACCCAGAACTTTGCTCTCTCAAAGCTACTGCTGTCAGTGAGGTCTTGGTAAAGGGGCATGCAGGAAAACACAACCAAAGATCAGGAGCTCTGCTGCCGGCCTGGCACCCAACCCTGGCGTAAGTTACAGGCCCTTACCATAACAGACGATGGCCGCCTTGGCACCTCGGTAATAGATTCTGCTCATAGCTTCGTAGCGCTCAGAGCCTGCTGTGTCCTGAAGGGGCAGAGAGATACTGGACTACTCAAACCTAGCCTAAAACCGAGGCCCATGTCTTCCAGACTCCCACTTTTCACATAAGGAAATGGGTCTGGAGAAGGGAAAATGGCCTCTATGAGGCACCAGTCGGCTAGCAGAGGGCAGGACAGAAGCTTCAGAGATGGGTGGCCCCAAGACCATATCCCAAGGGACTTACCCAAATGCCCAGAGTCACTGTCCGGTCTCCAACAGACATTACCTTGGCTACGAAGGCAGCCCCAATGGTCTGCAATCGGGTAAGAGATCAGGGCTGAGCGTGCAGGCCTGGCCGGGGGGGGCCCTGCGTCCCGCGCGGGCCGGGAAGGGGTAGAGGTCCACTCACTCACATTCTGATAAGGCCCCACCAAGAAGCGGTCGTGCACGTATCGTTCCACCAGGCTCGTCTTGCCCACGTACTCCTTGCCCAGCATTACCACCTTAACGTCCACGCGCTGCCCGCTCATGCTCCCGGGGCCTCCTCACCCGCGTCAGGGTCTGCCCAGCCCAGGGCAGCGCTCCAAGCCTCCAGCGCCCCCGGCTCCTGGGCCCCGGGCGCTCAGCGTCCCTCCGGGGGAAGCCGGCCGGGGAGCGCGCGGCGCGGTACGGCGCGGAGCAGGGCAGCGCCCTCCGCGGGGCAGCTCTCCGCCGATCCCCCGCTACAGCCGGTCCGACCCAGCCTCTGCCCGGGCCAGGATTCCCGATTGAACCGTGGGGTCCCCACCAACCCGCAGCGCCGCGGCTCCCGTGGGGCGGGGTGGGGGAGGGGAGGGGAGGGCGCGCAGGGGGCGGAGCCTGCCGGCGCGAGCGCCGGAAGTGGGCGTGGCCCGTGCCGGGGCTCCGCGCCGGAAGTGGCGCGCGGCCGTGCCGTCCCCTCATGGCGGCTGTGGCGACCTGGGCGCGGCGCGGCCGTGACTGAGCTGCGAGCCTGGCG
Source organism: Dipus sagitta (assembly GCA_036346955.1). Classification (NCBI taxonomy): domain Eukaryota; kingdom Metazoa; phylum Chordata; class Mammalia; order Rodentia; family Dipodidae; genus Dipus; species Dipus sagitta. Next base: position 39,759,380 of record CM070777.1, on the reverse strand, counting down.
GGCTTGCGCCTAGCCACGTGCCCCTCCCCGGGCTCCGCACCCCTGATGCTGCGCGGGTGCTGAGCCCGTCCGCCCAGGCCGACACGATGGTGAAGTATTTCCTGGGCCAGAGCGTGCTCCGAAGTTCCTGGGACCAAGTGTTCGCTGCCTTCTGGCAGCGGTACCCGAATCCCTACAGGTACGTGGCCGTGGGCAGCGCCGAGCGCCCTCCGTGCCATCTGGAGGGCCAGGTGTGCAGCCCGTCGCCCTCGATGGGTCCAGGAAAGACTCGACATCGAATGTGACTTTTAGGGGATCCCTGAAATCGTGGCCACTTAAATGACACGGAGGACCTTATTGGGACAATGGCCAGGACAAGTGTGCAAGGTCCTAGGAGGCAGCTGGGCCGGGGTGGAGATTTGGATGAGGCGCTGGTATAACATTCTGGCTTTTCCGAGTGGTAAACCGGGAAGGGGGGTAGCTGCACGGGTGTTGGAAATACTGGCATCCGACTGCTCACCTGCCCGTGGCGCTCTCTAGTGGTGCAAGGAATCATGAGGTGCAGCTCAGCCCGAAAGCCCAGGAATCCAGGTCAGGGAAGAGACCGGAGTTGGAATTTGCCCTGTGATAGGTTCAAGGTACTTTTTCTGAACCCAGGTACAGATTACTCTGCAAGATTGTAGAAAGTCATGGCCCCCGGAGGCACCAAATGGGAAGGAACCCCGGTAAGCAGGTCTGTCAGGGACAGGTTTCTGAAAATCAACTGTACTTTGAAACCTGCAGCAAACATGTCTTGACTGAAGACATAGTGCACCGGGAGGTGACCCCTGACCAGAAGCTTCTGTCCCGGAGACTCCTGACCAAGACCAACAGGATGCCCCGCTGGGCGGAGCGACTGTTTCCTGCCAATGTTGCTCACTCGGTGTACATCCTGGAGGACTCTATTGTGGACCCACAGAATCAGACCATGACCACCTTCACCTGGAACATCAACCATGCCCGGCTGATGGTAAGACCTCTTTTGGTACCCCCAAATAGTTGTTTTTTTCAAGTCTTTGGCTTTGAGTTGTGAGGGAGCTTCTGTGGTCTGAGAAAGGTCTAGGTTATGGAGCAACAAAGGTTGTAGAGAACAGCTTCAGATTGTCCTCTGTTCACCTCCTTGGCCTCTCTGAACCTGTTCCAGTGTGCCCATTTTACAGTTGCTGCAAGAGCTGTATATGGCACACATGCAGGTTGGGCCCACAGAAGTCATGCTCAGGGAAAATGGGAGATGGTGGCTGTCATTTGGGAGCCTACCCCCACTTAGACTTGAGGAATTCTGTGTTTCTGTTTCACCTAATGGAATTTCTTTCTTTTTTTTTTTTTATTTTATTAATTTGCAGTGTGTGTGTGTGAGAGAGTGTGTGTGCATGTCAGGGCCTCTAGCCACTAGCAAGTGAATTCCATGTGCATGTGCCGCTTTATGCATCCGGCTTACATGGGTATTGGGGAATTGAACCTGGGCCTTTAGGCTTTTCAGGCAAGCTCCTTAACCACTTAGCCATCTCTCCAGCCCATTTTATTTTATCTTATTGATTTTTTTTTTTTTTTTTTGAGGTATGGTCTCTCTCTAGCTCAGTAGTAGTACTCTGTAGTAGTCCCAGGCTGGCCTCGAACTCACAGTGATCCTCCTACCTCTGGCTCTCAAGTGCTGGGATTAAAGGTGTGCACCACCATACCTGGGTAAATACGTGTTTTTTTTTTTTTTTTTTTTTTTGCTTGTTTGTTTGTTGTTGTTGCTTGTTTGTTTTATGAGAGAGAATGGGTGTACCAGGGCCTTCTGCCACAGCAAGCTTCAGAAGCATACACAACTTTGTGCATCTGGCTTTATGTGGGTCCTGGGGAATCAAACCCAGGCCATCACACTTTGCAAGCAAGTGCCTTTAACCATTGGGCCATCTCTCTAACCCCAGGATTTCTGCTTGAGATTTGGGGAAAATGAATTACACATGCCTTGAATCTTTTGTCTCTTAAAAGCTTGAAAACCCATGGGATTCAGGAATATTCAACAGTGTCTTTGCATATATGAATTCCCTGCAGGCTTTTAGAGAATTCTTTCTTAGCCTCTCTAACCTTGAGATGGGAATTCTTTAGTTTTACAAAGAGGTGAGGTTCAGAGAGGAGATGCATCCTGCAAGGTCACAGAATAAGTGGGCCCCCCTCTCTGCCCAACGCTCTCTACCTCTGCTTGGTGACAGGTCTCTTCAGTGGTCTTCTCTCAGGAAGCTCACAAGAGGAAGTGTGAGCTGGAGAGATGGCTTGCAGTTAAGGTGCTTGCCTGCGAAGCCTAAGGACCCATATTTGACTCTCCAGATCTCATGTAAGCCAAATGCACAAGGTGGCGCATGTGTTTGGAGTTTGATTGCAGTGGCTGGAGGCCCCGGCATGCCCATTCTCTCTCTCGGTCTCATAAAAAAAAAATAAATAAATAAAATGAAATGAAAAAGAGGAAGTGTGTGGAGGGAAGAGTAAAAACACTCTGGGGCTAGAGGGATGGCTTAGCAGTTAAGGCGTTTGCATGCAACGCCAAAGGACCCAGGTTCAATTCCCCAGGACCCATATTAGCCAGATGCACAAGGGGGTGCACGCGTCTGGAGTTTGTTTGCAGTGGCTGGAAGCCCTGGCATGCCCATTCTCTGTCTCTCTCTCCCCCCTTCTTTCTCTGTCAAATAAATAAGTAAAAATAAAATATTTAGAAAAAACTAAAAAAAAAAAAAAAAAAAAAAAACTAAACACTCTATGTATCTAGATACAGAGGCCCAAAACAAAAAGCTGGAGGCTACAGATCCCAAGAGACCATGTCCTTGTAGTTTTAAGGGTCAACAGAATGGTTGTAGAGATCAAAGATGGCTTTATTTCTTCCCTTGATGAGAGGCAAGGGATCAGTCAGCATGATGGCATGTACTGGCAGTTCTCAGCTGCTTAGTAAGTTGAATTGAGAGGATTGCTTGAATGGAGGAATTTGGAGCCAGCCTGGGTAGCACAGAGACCAGATCCAAGTCTGTGTGCAAGTGGGCAAAGCAGAAGACACCCCTGTGAGGTGCTTGGTCTGACTCCCTCACACAGGTGGTGGAGGAACGATGTGTTTACTGTGTGAATTCTGACAACAACAGCTGGACCGAAATCCGCCGGGAAGCCTGGGTCTCCTCTAGCTTATTTGGGGTCTCCAGAGCTGTCCAGGTAAGTGGTGTTGGCAGAGGCTGCCATGGCTCGGGGGCATGGGGCTTTTGGGCTGGGAGCTGAGCTATTCCCCATCCTTCTCTTCTGCCAGGAATTTGGTCTTGCCCGATTCAAAAGCAATGTGACCAAGACAATGAAGGGTTTTGAATACATCTTGGCCAAGCTGCAAGGTGAGAGTTATGGGCACTGCTTGAGTTATGCTCACCAGGAGAGGCTGGCTTGATCCTGGCTCAGCCTGATCAGTAAGGCATTGGGCCAGTCATTGCACTGCTCTGAGCCTGGGAATCTTCTGTTGGCTAGGGGAGAGGAGTGCAGGACACATGGCGATGACTGCTTTCCAAAAGAGTCTGGTCCTTACAGACTGCCATGTTTGGACAGGGATTAGGTGAGTCTTATAGGCATCACCTGAATCCAGCCTTCCGTCCTTTGCTGCAGGTGAGACCCCTTCTAAAACACTTGTTGAGACAGCCAAAGAGGCCAAGGAGAAAGCGAAGGAGACAGCACTGGCAGCTACAGAGAAGGCCAAGGACCTCGCCAACAAGGCCGCCACCAAACAGCAGCAGCAGCAGCAGCAGTTTGTGTAGCCCACCAGCCAGTGCAGCTCAGCCCTCTCCCCTATTCCCCTTGTACTTTAATTATTAAAAATCAACTTGCAGCCCTCTCTGCTGTTGGGGTGGTGGCTGGGCACGTGCCCTGTTCAGCATCTCAGTATACCAGGCTCCGTGTCCATGCTGAGCCTGGCCTGCTTGTTCCCCCTTTGGGCATCTGACAGGTGCAGACAGATTGTGACTTGCCCAAGGTCACAAGCAGTGCGCAGGTGAAGTGGCAATAAATGATAGACTGTAAGCTCCACGAGGGCAGGGTTCCTTGTTCTATTCTCTGATGTGTCCCAAGTCCCTGGAATATTTAGCATATAACAGGCATTCAATAAATACTTGTTGGACTCAATAGGCCCAAGCACTGGAGTCAGAAAGCTTTGGTTTGGATCTTGTCTGACTCCACTGTTTTCCTGGCTCCCGGCCTCAGGGAAGTCACATCATGTGGCCTTGGGGCCACTACAACCCAATAGACACGCAGCAGCCTTCATATTGTGAGAATTAATGCGAGCTGCCTGGCTTGTGGCAGCAGCTGATACTGTGTCCTTTCCAGCTGTGGCTAGGACTTCTCCATTTCATCAGTCAAGAACATGGATGGGAAGTTGTGAAAGAGAATTTAATGAAAACACTGTACAGTATGTGTGGGGCAGAAGCCAGGGTCCTTGTCCCAGAAGGGACATGAGTATCTTAACAAGCGTCCTGCCCCCACCAGAGCAGAACCAAGTGCTACATAAAATGCCTTGTGGGGAGGGGTGGTATTGGCCCAGCCCAAGCTGTGCAGCAGGGGAAACCTGTTCCCACACAAGGGTCCTTTCAGTCCCCCGACAGGTGGCCCTGAGCAGCTGCCTGGCAGGCTCAGTCCAGCGGGAAGGTGTTCTCACCACGAGCCTCACAGCTACGTGCCGGTGCCGTGCGAGTAGCTGTGCTCCTGGCCAGCGCGGAAGCCCCGCAGCAGCTCAACCTCGTCCCCAAACACCAGGCTCTCCACATCCACTTCCAGCTCCTCTGCACAAGAAAAAAGTCTGCTTGGAAACCCTGGCCACCCACAAGCCCCATAGTCCTTGCGTCGTGGCACTCACCTTGGTCAGAATCCGAGCGTTCCGAGGACAGGCCAGAAGAGTCCAGGCTGTCCGCCCGCAGCCGTTCCCGCTCCACGGTCTTGGGCAGCTCCTGGAGCTGCTCCAGCTGCTGCCGCAGGCTCTGCTGCCGGCTGCGCAGCTTCTCCTTGAGCCGCCGGGCCTGCTGCTCCTGCTCCTCCAGCTTCTGCAGGGCGGGTGACGGGCTAGGGTCAGCGGCTTGGGCCTTGTGCCCATCACGACTAAGCGCTAGTCATGCCACCTGTGCCTTTGTTTACTTCAGTCAGGAAGGCAACCCTCCTCTTCTTACCCTTTCATATACCCAAAGATGATCTGTCTAGATGGGCATGACATGGGGAGGCACCCAATCTCAAATGCCTAATCAGATAGGCTATGATGGCCAGAGAACCAGGGAGTGGGGGAAATGGACTGGCATCCTGACACATACTCTGGCTTAAGGAGATGGACACTTCCAAGTTCAGCCAGTTACTTCATGACCACAAGCCCAGCACTGCTTTATCTCCTCATTTCTTTTGTTATTTATTTAGTTGAGAGAGAATAGGCAGGGAGAGAGAGAAAGAATGGGTGCGCTGCAAATGAACTCCAGATGCATGCACCCCCTTGTACATCTGGCTTACATGGGTCCTGGGGAATCAAACCTGGGTCCTTTGGCTTTGCAGACAAGTGCCTTAGCCACTAAGTCATTTCTCAAGCCCCTATTTCCGCATTTCTTTAAGAGGAGATGGAAAGTAAAATATTAGAAAACTGACTAAGCAAAGGTTACCAGTTTGTAACTCCGGGTTTAGATCTTTCCAGGAGACCTAAGGCTTCAGCATTAACCTTCCTTTACCCTGGCCTGAGCTCTGCGCAGGGTCCAGAGAGCCAGGGTCTGCTTTGCGCAGCTCTCACTGGGCAGAAGCCCGTGCCAGTCATTCAGCAAGAAAGAGTAGCTGTGGTGTTGCGCGGTGGTAGGATGTGTAGGAGAGCTACCTGGACCAAGAGTGGGGGGTGGATTGTAGAGGCAGCCTGGAAAGCATGGGAGAGTCCAACCTTTTCAGTGGTAGGCAGGGAGATGAAGCCCAAAATGGTGATCTAAGTGGCAAGGCCTGGGTTTGAGAGAGCCTTGCGTTTCATGGGAAATAACCAAGGCTGTGTCCTAGCAATCAGGAACTCTGTTTTAAGCCTGGGCACATCTATGTGCAGCCTATACCACCATTCTAGGGCAAAACAGAGGCAACCTGGTAGAGGTCACACAAAGAAGGCCCGGGAGACGGCAACAGTTCATTAGTCCAGAAGAGGAGTGATGGGGTGACCCCCAGGTCCTGCCCACAGGCCAGCCAAGCACCTGAGAATGAGCAAGCGCCATGTGAGAAGCCAGGGCCTATATGCCAACCTGTGGGGACCTATGAGCTAGCTCAGACACTTCCCACAGCTGGATGGCACAGCAGAGAAAGTTTAATAAGTACTTGAGAATGTGGGTACTTGGGTCCTGAATCTGCCTCTTAGTTGCTGTATCTTTAAACATTTTTATTTTTTTAATTTTATTTTGTTTGAGAGAGAAAGAGGCAGGTAGAGATAGACAGGCAGATGAGTGAGCACTCCAGATACATGTGCCACGTACATCTGGATTTATGTGGGTCCTGGAGAATTGAACCTGGGTCCTTTGGTTTTGAAGACAAGTGCCTTAACCGCTAAGCCATCTCTCCAGCCCTTAGTTACTATGCCTTTAGTCTGGCCATACTTCCCTTTCTTATCCAAAGGTCCAGGAAAGCAGGAAAACCCTATTGTCTCCAGGCGGTTTTTGGCAATGCCCACATCTCTGATGCTGCCTGGGCCTCTTGCTGTCTGAACTCCTACACAACCACTTCTGTCCACCAGGAGGCGTGCACGTTCACCCAGACAACAGCAACCTCCCAGGACCAGCTACAGGCTCAGGCCTTTCCCATTCTCTCCTGATACCTGGAAGCTGCCCCCATCAAAACACACAGACCAGGACAGTAGGTTTTTGAAAGGTGCGGGCAAGAGGGGGTGAGCACCAGCTCCCTACAATCCAAGAGACTTACAGAATATTTTCTGGAGGGGGGGCGGGGGTGTTCTTGTTTTTCAGGCATGGTCTCATTCTAGCTTAGGCTGACCTGGAACTCATTCTGTAGTCCCCCAGGATGGCCTTGAACTCACAGCAATCTCCCTACCTCAGCCTCTCCAGTGCTGGGACTAAAGGTGTGTGCCACCACTTGGCTCACAGAATATTTCAACAACCATCCCCTCTCCCCCGGGACTGAACAGCGACAAAGTCCAAGCACATCACCTAACATTCCTGAGGTTTCTCAGCTAGTAATAATAACCATAAAAAAAAATTAAAAAAAGAAAACAATAAAAAAAGAAAGAAAAATAATAATAATAACCATGATTGCAACAAACACAACTTGAACTCACTAAAGGCTCAGGATAGCCCTGTTATTGTATACTGCTTTTCTTCCCATTTGGTAATGTGGAAACTAAAGCACAGACAGTTCCAAGTCGCACAGGCAGGCCACACGTGGCCCTTTCCCATAGCTCCAGTCAGGCTTCCCACACCACACCCTTCCACACAGCAGCGCAAAAGCAGGCCGGGAGTGCAGGGCCCGTTCCTAACCTGGATGTGCATCCTGGCTCGGCGCAGCAGGCTCAGCGTGGTGTATCGGACACAGTCAGCCCCCAGGGGCATCTGCTGCTTTAGCTGCTCCAGGCATCGCTTCAGCTGGGCCCTCCTGCAGGGGAAGGGGTCTGAAGGGCAGTGCCAGCCCCACCTCACTGGCCAAAGGGATGGCAAGGGAGGAGAGGCCTGAGGGAGATGGTGTTGTCAGGGCCAGACTAGGACTCACCTGCGTTTCTCCAACTCATTGTGCACAGACCTGCCAATGCCAAGGAGAATGGAATGAGGAGCTGTTGGTATCACCCACATCCTCAGCCCCAGGACACTCTGTGGCTCAAAATCCACTACAGCTATCTGTCCCAAATATGTCCCATGTCAGGGACCTGTGCTGGCCCTACCAAAGCCCTAGACAGGGGGGAGAGGATCCAGAGACCCACATCTGCCTGGGTGGTTGTGGAGGCCCTACCAGCCAGGCAATACAGGCTTCCTGGAAAGATGTGACATAGGAACTGAGCACAAAACAGAAGTTTCCCAGAGAGAAGAGAAGACTGATAAGCATTTAAAGGGAACAGCATATGCAGAGGGTTGAGGAACAGGCAGAAAATCAAGAGCCAGTGCAGGAAAGGGAATGGTTTGATTGGGAGTGTAAGTACAAAAAGGGCCCCAGCTCAACTGTCCTGTTCACGGTTTGTGGCACATCAACGGTGCTCAAAAAGTAGGCTTTGACTTCTCTTAATATTCAAACCCTTATATTAATGCTACTCTCACTTTAGGTAGAGAATCTTCTCTTTTCAGATGGCAGTGACCTTGGGACGACTCAGAAGGTATCATAGTGCTGGAAAGAAGTGACTGGAGTACTGAGTAACATCTCGATCACACCTTCCAAGGCTCAGGGTCTAATGCGGAAGAGGTGGCGGAAAGAATGTAAGAGCCAAAGGAAGGGTAGGACTCCTTACAACGTGCTCCCTCCAGACATAAAATGGCCTGGATATCCATGACCTCATAGTGCCTGACACTACCTACACAAGACCGTCATAAAAGGAGGAAAAGATCATGACATCAAAATAAAAGACAGACTGATTGAGATGGGGAGGGGATATGATGGAGACTGGAGTTTCAAAGGGGAAAGTGGGGGGAGGGAGGGTATTACCATGGGATATCTTTTATAATCATGGAAAATGTTAATAAAAATTGAGAAAGAAAAGTAGGCTTTGAATGAATAAAAATATATGCTTGGCCGCGCGTGGTGGCGCACGCCTTTAATCCCAGCACTCGGGAGGCACAGGTAGGAGGATCGCCGTGAGTTCGAGGCTACCCTGAGACTACATAGTGAATTCCAGGTCAGCCTGGGGTAGAGTGAGACCCTACCTCGAAAAACCAAAAAAAAAAAAAAAAAAAAAAATCTATGCTTGGAGAGTGGGCAGATGGTAGGAGGGGTGCTGGGGCTGGGTACCTGCCCCAGAAGATGCGAACAAGGAGGAAGTGAGCAGAGGAGGAGCTCGAGAGAGTACCTCCTCTCCCCCAATACCCCATCCGTCCTCACCGCCCACTGTCCAGCGCGCTGGGAGCTTGCAGGGGTCGCTTCCTCCTGTAGACCTGGACCGGACTGCGGTGCGGGAACAGGGACGCGTAGCCATGCTCTGCCTCTGCCAGAGAGAAATCCCCCCCCCAAAAACCCCGCCCGTCATCCGGAGGAGCCTCCTGGCATGGCATGGTCAAGAAACGGCTTTTGGCGCCAGGATCATTTCCCCAGTCCCTCCATGCCCAGCCGCCCGCAGTACGCCCCTCCGGCCATGTACGGTTCAAGTGGAGAGCCAAGTCCAGTCCAGGCCCCCAGGGGTGGGTGTGGGCAGCGAGGTCACCGCCCAGGGTCTCCCCCACCCCACAGGGTTTTCCCTCACCTCTCTCCCGTCGCTCCAGGAACTCGGCCGCCTGCAGCAGGACCTGGATGTTGCTGGCCACAGGTTCCATGTCGGAGACAGCTGGCAGCGAGCCGCCCCGGCAGCGACTACACCACTTTTGTTTCAATGTTAACTGACACGGTGCAACAAACACAGGGGCCCGCCCCGCCCCCGGAACGCCCCGCCCTCGGGAACGCCCCGCCCCCTAGGACAAGCCTGGGAACCGCAGCCCACCCTCCGCGAGCGAGTCCGACCCCCACTTCCCCGCCTCCGGAGACCGCTGATCCCCGCGGGACAGAGACGCGCGCGGGGCTCCAGGCCGGGCCCGTGGGCGACCCTCGGCGCCGGAGGATGCCGGCGCCTCGCCGCTTCAACTCCGCCGGCTCCTTGGCGCCTCCCGGCCTCAGTTTGCAGGGCCATGCAGGCGGGGAGCTCCCTGCGGGGCGCGGCGTGGGTGGCACCGAGGTTTCTTCTTCGGCACCCGCGTGCACGTGGGCGCCTCGGGAGGGGCGGGGCCATCCGGGTCGCGCCCGCCCATTGGCGGCTTGCTACGCTGACGTCATCTGGAGGCGGGGTCGGCTGCCGCGCGGCTCCGCCCTCTCCCGCTGCTGGTCCACACGTTCGGGCGGGAAAAGAAGCAGGTTTCAAATTTGAAAACTCCAGAGGAGGGTGAGAGCGCGGGTGAGCGGGGGAACCGAGCGCAGTGCGCAGGCGCCTGCGGAGGGGCGCGGGAGCGGACCTGCTTTCTGTGCATGAGGAAGGGGGTCAGTCCCTACGCCTGTCTTCTGTCTCCCTTGGTCCCTGGCTGGACCTCAGCCTCCTATAGTGTCGAATGGGAAGCGTCTCATCTGCAATGAAGGAGTGTCAGGGTAACAGCTTTCCAAGCCAGATCACACTCATCTGGGGTTTTTGTTGTTGCTGTTGTTGTTGGTGGTGTGTGTTTGTTTGTTTTGAGGTAGCACAGGCTCTAGCCCAGGCTGACCTGGAATTCACTATGTCGTCTCAGGCGGGCCGCGAACTCACGGCGATCCTCCTACCTCTGCCTCCCTCCCGAGTGCTGGGATGTGGCTCTTGGTGCTGCGGTCACGGAATAGAGCCCTTCTGGTCGCTGCTGACTCAGCTGTGCGTGCCCGGGGGAGGGAAGGCAGCTGACCGCGCCGTGGAGGGGTCAACTCCTATGTAGTGGCCGGCACAACGCAGCTACCCCTTCTCTAGGGCCAAAACAACCGACTTCTTCCTCCGGGAGAGACAACCCCTGATGCCTTCCTTACTCAGAGTCCAGGAGTCCTCCTGGGATGAGCCGGATGTCACTCTTCTTCCAGAGAAGGCTCCAGGACCCAGCACCAACCAGTCAGGAAGGTGACGGCAGCAGTAACAGGGTGGGGGCATGACTTGAGAATCCGCTGGAAACCCAAGGAAGACACTGCCCTAGGTAAGAGCATTTCAGTCAGGCCACTTCCGGAGAGGTTCTCTGAAGGGTCAGCTGAGAACAATTTAGCATCTCACACAGCTTCAGGATTAGAGTTTTAGGTTCTCCCAGGAAAAGACACTACTAACAGCAAGCCCTAAGAAGCATCTTAACCTGGTCCTGGAGGAGTGTGTGACTTTTTTGGGGGGGGGGGGTTGGAGTGGGGAGGTGAATAGGCGGGGTTTGCCTCTAGCCCAAGCTGACCTAGAACTCACTGTGTAGCCCAGGCTGGCCTCAAATTTATAGCAATCCTTCTACCTCTGCCTCCCCGGTACAGGGATTAACAGTGTGAGCCACCATGCTTGACACCCCCCCCCTTTAAATAAATTTTTAGATTAGCGTACAAAGAAATGGGTTCCATCATGGCATCTTCATTACACATTCTTCTCATCTATTTCTCTCCTCCACAGTTCTCCCAGACAGGTCCCAATTCTTTTATTTAAAAAAGGGGGGGGGTTGTTTTGTTCTTGTCGTTTTTATTTGGTTTTCCTTTGTTGTTGCTTTCTTAGAGGTCGGGTCTCACTCTAGTTCAGGCTGACCTGGAATTCATTATGTAGCCTCTCAGTGGCCTTGAATTCACAGTGATCTTCCTTCCACTGCTCCCAAGTGCTGGAATTAAAGGCGTGCATCACCACACCTGGCTCCAATTCTTTTTCTTTTTCTTTTTTTTGAGTATTTCATAATTTATTTGAGAGAGAATGGACACGTCAGGGCTTCCAGCCACTGCAAACTTCAGACGCATGCATCTTGCTTACAATGGGTCCTGGGGCATTGAACCTGGGTCCTTCGGCTTTGCAAGTAAGCACCTTAACCGCTAAGCCATTTCTCCAGCCCCAATTCTGCCTTTTCATTGAATGTTTCCCATCGCCATCTCTATTTGCCACCTTCCTTATGATGTCCTTTCTTATGATCCCCTTTCTAGTTTCATAACCTGCATATACATGTAAATAAATATATATATACACATATAATTTTACATCCAGATTCTACACGAGATAATACGGAGTTATTTGTCTTTCTGAGTGTCACTTATTTCGCTTGGCATGATTTCTAGTTGTATCCATTTTCCTGCATATGTCATGGCTTCACTTTTCTTCACAGCTGGATAGAATTCCATTGTACATATGAACACCTTTATCCATTCATCTGTGGATAGACATCTAGGTTGGTTTTCTTTCCTAGCTATTATGAATAGTGCAATGATAAACATGGATGTGAAAGTATTTCTATGCTGTTCTGACTTTTGAGTCCTTCAGGTGTACACCCAAGAGTGAGACAAGCAGTAGTTCTAGTTTCAGTTTTGTGAGGAACCTCTGCACACTTCCAGAGTTGCTGCATCCCTTTGCACTCCCTCCAGCAATGAATTTTCTTTTTCCCCACATCCTTGCCAGCATTTGTTGTTTCCTTTCCTTTTTTAAATTTTAATTTTACTTATTTATTTTGGTTTTTCAAAGTAAGGTTTCACTCTAGCCCAGGCTGACCTGGAATTCACTACATAGTCTCTGGGTGATCTCAAACACACAGTGATCTTCCTACTTCTGCCTCCTGAGTGCCCGGATTAAAGGCGTGCACTATCATGCCTGGCTCTTTCCTTTTTTTTTTTTTTTCCCCATTTTCATTTTATTTTATTACAGAGAAAGAGAGGGAGGGGGGAATGGGCACACCAGGGCCTCTAGCCACTGCAAACAAACTCCAGAAGCATGCACCACCTTGTGCATCTGGCTTATGTGGGACCTGGAGAATCAAACCTGGGTCCTTAGGCTTTGCAGGCAAGTGCCTTAACCACTAAGCCATCTCTTCAGCTCTTTCCTTCTTTTTTTTTTTTTTTTTTTTAACTTGAAAGCAGAGAATGAGAGTGAGAGAAAATGGACATGCCAGGGTCTTTAGTCACTGCAAAGGAATTCCAGATGTATGTACCACTTTGTGTATCTGGCTTTACGAGGGTACTGAAGAACTGAACCTGAGTTGTTAGGCTTTGCAGGCAAGTGTGTTAAACACTGAGCCATCTTTCCAGCCCTCCCCCTTTTATTTTGAAGAGCAGGGTCTCTCTAGCTTCGGCTGACCTGGGTTAAGGAACTAAGGATGCTCCAGCATCTGATGTGCAGAGGAACCTAGTCAGGTGCTCACTCCAGTCAGCCATCTCAGTAAACCTGGGGGCTCTACTCGACATTACTGAGACATGTGGCCTGGCTTGTGCCAAGCCTTTGGATGTCTGACCAATCTTCCTGAAACTGGGAAGAGAACTCATGCTTCTCAAAAACTGGTTTTAGAACTTGACACCTGGTAGTTTGCTCTATTATTAAGTTCATTACATATTACGTATGTAAAAAGATCAGGCCTCTTGCCATTGCAAATGAACACCAGACACTTGTGCCACTTCAAAAAAATTTTTTTATTTATTTACTTATTTGAGAGAAAGGTAGAGTGAGTGAGAGAGAATGGGCATGCCATGGCCTCAAGCCACTGCAAACCAACTCCAGATGCAAGTGCCTCCTGTGCATCTGGCACAAGGTCCTGGGGAACTTGAACCAGGGTCCTTTGGCTTTGCAGGCAAATGCCTTACCGCTAAGCCATCTTCTTTTTGCATCCAGCCTACTTGGATTGCTTCAGAATTGAGCCCTGGACCATCAGGCTTTGCAAGCACATGCCTTTACTTGTTTTGTTAGTTTTCCAGGTAGGGTCTCACTCTAGCCTAGGCCGGCCAGGAATTCACTATATAGTCTCAGGCTGGCCTCAAACTCACGGCATGTGTATGTAGCTCAGAACATCAGCCGTGGGGCAGGGTAGACCCAGGTATGTCAGAAAATTCACATGTACACAGGGGCAGAAGCTAGGTACTTTAGCTGCAAACAGAAAACATGACTCAGAGCAGGGTGTGGTGGTGCATGCCTTAAATTTGTTTGCGGCCAGCCTGACTACATAGTGAATTCCAGTCAGCCTGGGCTAGAGTGAGAGTGAGACCCTACCTCTCAAAACAAACAAAAAGGAAAAAAGAAAACATGACTCAGTAGTTTGAACAAATAGGGATTTATTTCACACAAAAAGAAAGAAAAAACAAAAAACCCCAGCAGTTGGCAGTCCAGGCCTGGGGTAGCACCTCAACCCTGTCATAGAGGACTTCTCTCTCTACCAGCTGTGCTGTGCACCCAGTCCAGCCCTCACAGGCGGCTTCTGCACCCTCAGGAATCCTGCCACATTCCAAGCAGGAAGGTGGCTAGGCAACCAGAGACCCTCCTTAGACTTCTTCCAGCATCTCTTTAGTCACTTGGCCACCCTAGCTGGAGGGAAGGGGTTGGGAGAGGAGAGGATGCTTGAGGGACAGTCTCAGATGGTGGGGAGTATGAGTGAGTCGGAAATGCTGCTGGAACAACTGATTAAAGACAGTAGGAAAAAAGAATCACTTCTCACCTGACACAAAACTGTATTCCAAGTAGATAAAGTGCAAAATTTGAAAACTTTCAGAAGAAACCATCTTTGGAAAGGGCTAGTACATCACATTTAAATGTAGACGACATCAAATGGTATTAGCAAAGCAAGAAGCCAGGCATGCTCTGCGAAGCATGTACCAGAGGACTGTTACAGAAGTCCTGAACATCGAAACGAAAGGGGGTCAGAAGTCAAGCACCACGGCAAAAGGGCACATGAGCAATACACCAAGACCCTCAACTGACAGGTGGAAAATGCAAACTAAATAAACTTTCAGAAACCAAGAAGGCTGACAATGGGGACTAAGCCATGGGCAGAAGGGAATCTCACTAGCATCGAGTGCAGCTGAAGGAATAAGAACAGAGTCCACTCTGGAGAGCAATGTGGTCTCATCTAGCAAGACTCAATGTACACAAGCTATAGCCTAGCAATCCTCATGTTTGTGTTCGAATGTTCTAGAACTTTGAGGGGGGCATTAGGAACATGCCTAAGAGGAAAAGCCTGGAAGCCACTCAAATGTCCATCAGCAGCAGAACGGAGAAACAAGTCCACCCACACCACGCAGCATGACAGGAGAAAGACCGCGTGAGCTCCATACAGTTCAAGGCCAAGTTAGAAAAGTTGAAGAATACATCCAAATACTGAGTTTTTACTAACACAAAACATTAGAGTTTCAATGCATTTGTAAGATGATGATTTAGCAGCAATCACCTGTGTGGGGAGAGGACAAACAGGGATCCAGACGCATTGGTCTTTTCTCCCCCAGACTGCACAGCAGGTGCCTGGGTACACATTTAACTTTGCTAGGACGGAATAACTTGACTTTTAGAAGAAGCATGTGCCAAAAAACTACCGATGGAATCAACTGTGTGTGAAAATGCAGACATAAGAACACACATTGACCCTCTGGGAAAGAGCTCCATGGCCTTTATAGCAATGAACTTTTTCTTTTTTTCTTTTCTTTTCTTTTCTTTTCTTTTTTTTTTTTTTTTTTGAAGTAGGGTTTCTCTCTAGCCCAGGCTGACCTGGAGTTCACTATATAGTCTCAGGGTGGCCTCAAACTCTGAGTCAATGAACTCCTCACAGATGCCAACAAGATGACAATAAGAAGTGGCCAGCTAGAGGGCAAAACAGACCAACACAATTACTTTCACACGTGCTTGCAAGACCTGAGTCAGATCCAGCCAAATTTTTGCCAAAGTCCATTTGCTCATACTAACTACAAAAAAGTGACATTGCAAAAGAAAGCCAGGGTTTGCTTTTACTTGTGAGATGAGACCAAAATGTGACTGAACTATGTGTGGGTAGGAGAGGATGAGGGCCAAAGGTGGTCCCCAAGAGGGGGGTGAGTCAGGGTCACAGATAGACTGGAGGGGACACGATACTGTGTGGTGAGAGATTTGGATGGCGGCAGCAGGCCATAGCTGGGTGCAGATGTCAGTGGAAGCGGCTGCTGGCCGTGCTCTCCCTTGAGCAGCCAGCTTTCCTCTACTCCCTATTGCCACCCCTGTTCCCTCAAGGTCCTCAACTGCCAACCCCACCAGCTCCCCTTCCACATCCTCCCAGAGTCTCCTATCATTATCACTGCATTCCTCCATGGCCAGCCCATTACAGCCTTGGCTGAGACCACACCCTCTGCATAGTACCCCATGGTCATCCCCACAACTTTTCCTCCAGAGGATGGGAGAAGGCACAGGGCTCCAACCCCAAGACCACTTGCTGGGTGACACCAGGCAAGCTTTGCCTGTCCTCTGAAAGCCATGTTTCCCCACCTGGGAAATATAGCCGTGACAGTCCCTCCTTGTCATGGCTTTGCAGCAGGCCAGAGGGAATGAGGCTAGAAGCAAAAAGCTAGCCCTTAGAAAGTCACATGGCTGAGGCAGGTTATCTGACTTTATTGAGTACATGGTCACACTCTTGAGCCTCACTAAATTGCTCCCCCAGCCTGAGTTGAGGTTTGCCCTGGACACTACAGAAGACCCAGGTTCCCCAACACTAGTTGCTACCACACACCTCAGAACAAAACCACTGCATGGGTCCTAAGGAGCCACCCTATGTGGTCTAGGAGACCATCCAGTGTTTGACAGCCACTTGTAGGGCCTAGCTGGGCCTTGGGTACACATACTCCCCACCCCCCACACATACCCTGGGCAGGCCGAGATCTTCAGCTTTGAGAATGCTGAACGTTAGCCCCCAGCCCGGCTGTCCCAGCTGGGCAAGAAGCAAAATGTATGAAAATACTTTAATCATTTCTTGGAAACGGTTAAGAAATAAGGTCATCTTGTTTTTCTTTTACAATCCCAGTAAAAAAAAAAGTTCACATAAGCGTCGTGGCCCAAGCTCAGGCCCTTCCCAGCCAAACTGGCCGCTCAGTAGAAACGTTTATTCCGCTCCTGGCGCTTCTGAAACACCACAGCACCCACCACAGCACAGACGATGATGCCCAGAAGAGCACACAGCAGCAGCAGGAACACCCTCCACCCTGTCAGGGGCCCGCTGCGGAAGTTCCCAGTGGGGTCGTCCACATTGTCTGAGGGAGAAAGGGAAAGTGAGTGTGCAAAGCGGGACACAAGCTTGCCCGACAGATAGGCTCCATGAGCCTGGACCAACAGGCCCTCCCAGCATGGGTGGCTGCAGTCCCCGCACTACAGCCACCGTCTCAGGGAGCCACCGCACCTGCGCTCCTCATCATGGGGCCCCGAAGCAGCACCAGCTGCAGAGCTGTGCTGGGTCTGCACTGGTGGGAGCAGAGGTCACATCAAACCCACCTCAGGGAAGCCCTGAAGTCCACAGGGCTCAGCACAGGAGTGGCAAGGGGGACAATCCCACAGGGATCAAAGTTTCCAGGAATCAAGGCCAAGCATGTACTCTACTAAGGTGCTAATTAAAACTGGAGATCTTAGGGCTGGAGGGATGGCTTAGCAGTTAAGGCATTTGTCTGCAAAGGCAAAGGGCCCAGGTTTGATTCCCCAGGACCCATGTAAGCCAGATGCACAAGGTGACACATGTGTCTAGAGTTTGTTTGCAGTGGCTGGAGGCCCTGGCATGCCCATTCTCTCTGTCTCTGTCTCTCTCTGACTCTCTCAAATAAATAAATAAATCTTAAAAAACAAGTATCAGCAAAAAACAAAACAAACAAACAAACAAACAAAAAAACACTAAAGATCCCTGGGTTTCCTCTGACCGCCTGATTCTATAAGAGAGAGACCTAGGAACCTGCCTGTACAGCACCCCACACACTGGGGTACAAGACCCCTACACACAGCTAACGACAAGCCTCTGAAGTAGTCTCCCAGGACACAGCCTTCTTCTTAGCACCCCTTCTCTGCTCCAGCTACACCACTCCTCTGCACAACAATCCTGTGAACAGATCCTGCTGGGAGCCATGCCCTGGTATGCATGGGCTATCCTGGATCCTGACCACCTGGAACATGGTGCTCTTGTAACCTTTTCTTTTAAAAAAAAAATATTATGTTATTTTTACTTATTTATTGTTAAGTCAGAGAGAATGGGCACACCAGGACCTCCAGCCACTGAAAATGAACTCCAGACACATGTGCCACCATGTGCATATGGCTTATGTGGGTTCTGGATAGTCAAACCTGGGTCCTTAGGCTTCACAAGCAAGTGCCTTAACTGCTAAGCCATCTCTCCAGCTCCCCCTTTAAAAAAAAAAATAGTGTGCAGCACTTGGGAGGATAGAAGTAGGATCGCTGTGAGTTCAAGGCCAGCCTGAGACTACACAGTGAATTCCAGGTCAACCTGGGCTATAGCAAGACCCTACCTGGAAAAAACAGAAACAAAACACATTGTGGATGTGTACATATGCACAGGGGCACATGTGCCACAGGGCATGTGGGATACAGTTACTGGGCCCACTACCTATGGTCAACAAACTGACCCTCTTGGCTTTCCTGGCCACTGCCCCTGGCATAGGAAGAAGTGGGCACGTGCGTGTTGACTACCTAAGCCTCAACAGATCTCATGGGGCAATAAGGACACCATCTTATCTTATCTTACCTTATCACCTTTCTTTTTGGTTTTTTGAGGTAGGGTCTCACTCTAGCCCAGGCTGACCTGGAATTCACTCTGTAGTCTCAGGGTGGCCTCGAACTCACGGCGATCCTACCTCTGCCTCCCAAATGCTGGGATTAAAGGCATGCGCCACCATGCCCAGCCGGACACCATCTTTTCTATCTCATCTGTTTACCTAACTGAAGCTCCTGGCATCTAAGTGCTTAGGCAGGGTGGGCCAATGCCACTCACCAGAGACAGAGATGATCCAAGAACCCAGACTACAATCACAGCTGGACTAGAAGGACAGACAACACAGCTCACCTGAGGCCCAGAAAGGGAGGAATTTTGTGCATGTTACCTTTGGGTGACTTGAGGAAGTTGACACCAGGCTCAATCTTGGTCCAGTCGATGTTTTCCTCCTCAGGTGTATGCTCTACCATGAGCTGGAACAGCTTGATGGAGATGATGTCATGATTGTCTGTAGGGCAGAGAGCAAGCCTATAATGGCCAGAAGCCTTCTTAGGTCCTCCTCAGAGAATCTGCTGCCCTAGCCACAGACAAGGGTCAAGTCTCCTGGGAAGAGAGTTGTTTCTTTCCAGGGGCAGGAACCCCTCCAAGGGGTGTGGTTCAGTGGTAGTGGATGTCAGCATGTGTAAGGCCCTGGGTTCAATCTTCAATCTCCAGCCCAGCCAGGCGTGATGGCACATGTCTCCAATCCCAGCAGTAGGGAGGCAGAGGTGGGAGAATCACTGTGAATCTGAGGCCAGCCTGAGACTAAATAGTAAATTCCAGGTCAGCCTGGGCTAGAGTGAGACCCTATCTCAAAGAAAAAAAAAAAGACAGAAAGCAGAATAGAGAGGAAAAAACAAAAACCTTATGTTCAAAATTCTCTGGATCTAAGCAGCTGGGAATGGTGGCACACGCCTTTAATCCCAGTACTTGGGAGGCAGGAGTAGGAGAATGCCCATGAGTTCAAGGCCACCCTGAGACTACATAGTGAATTCCAGATCAGTATGGATTGGAATGAAACCCTACCTCAAATTCTCTGAATCTAAACCCCAGGTCTGTTTCTCTGTTTGAAGCTCAGTTTCCTTGTTTGCAAAATGAAAGCAGTTGTCTCCACCTTGTGTCATCCTACAGCCAGTCCATGAGAATATATATGTAGTGTGGGAGCCACAATGTCTGGCAGAGCATATGTATTAAAACAGTACCAAAGCCAGGTGTGGTGGCACACACTTTTAATCCCAGCACTTGGGAGGCAGAGGTAGGAGGATCACTGTGAGTTGGAGAGCACCCTGAGAATACATAGTGAATTCCAGGTCAGCCTGGGCTAGAGGGAGACCCTACCTCGAAAAACCAAAAAAAAAAAAAAGAAAGAAAGAAAGAAAAGAAAAGAACTAGATAAGGGCCAGTGCCATCATTATTCTAGAGCTGCCTAAGAAGCTTGATCCTCCCCCAAGGACAGGAAGCAGCCAGATGGTCCTGTCAGATACCCATGTGGAGGGCACAGATAACCAGCTAAGGGTCTAACCTCAATATTCAGCCAGCAGTTGTGCCTGAGACCTGGAAGAGGCATGATCCAACCAGCATGGGCAGGAAGGATGCTGTGTCTAATACTAGTGAACCACCCATTTCAGAGAAGAGGCACTTGAGACTTGGAGCTATGACGTGGCTTCGGGACAGTGAGCTGGACTCAGTGAACTCACTGGAATCTGAAGAAGGGCCTAGTGTAAAGAGGGACTTTTGCAGCCAAGACAAGGGAAGATCTACAGAGTAAGGAGCTGGCAGCCAGGTCAGGCAGGGCCAGGTGGCATCTGACAAGGAAGTGTGCACAGCCCAAGGAGGCATAGAGTAGCAGGTTCCAAGGACCAGCTTTGGAGTCCAATTTCAGCTGCCACCTGGACTCTGCCATTTATTGCTAAAATCCCTCAACTTTCACATTCCCTAAGATCTCAGTTATATAACAAGGGAAAGAGACCACTACCCACCTAAGGAAAAAATATTCCATGACTGCATAGGACACCTAGCACTAACATACACTGTGAACAGCAATGGCCAGAAACTACTACAGAAACAGTTTTAGTGAGCATCTGCTAAAGACTTGCACCTCTTTCTATCAAGAACCCTCGGTGAGCTAGGCTCAGTGACTCATACCTATAATCCCAGCACTCAGGAGGATCACTGTGAGTTTGAGGCCAGACAGACTACAGTGTGAGAACCCTTGCAGAGACACATGTGCCAATGCTGTGTGGTGAAACTCCAGGTAACCTCAGGGAAAGGAGAGATATGGTGGATCCAGTGATGAAAGAAGACTGGCCATGAGCTAATAATTCCTGAAGCTGGATACTAGAACAGTGGGCTTATTAAACCATGCATTGAGGGGGCTGGAGAGATGGCTTAGCACTTAAGGCATTTGCCTGCAAAGCCAAAGAACCTAGGTTCGATTCCCCAGAACCCATGTAAGCCAGATGCACAAAGTAGTGCATCCATCTGGAGTCTGTAGTGGTCAAAGGCCCTGGCATGCCCATTCTCTCTCTTTCTGTCTCTCTGCTTTTCTCTCGAATAAATATTTTTTAAAAATGCACTGAAACTTCCATATTAAAAACTCTACAACAAAAACCCTAAACAACAGATATTCTGGGACTAAATGAACTTGGATGTCCTTAAAAGATCACACTGAGGATAAGTGAACTCGCTTTCTGAGCACCCCTAGTAGAAGATGAATCACAGCTAAGGGCCACAATTAATTGCCATCAAGGCCCCAGAAGTACCCAAATGCTTAGGTGAGTACCCAACTTAGGCCAAACAAGACAAATTACTAACTTTATGGAGCCTGTAATTTGACTGGGGGAGGGGGAGCAGAGACAATATGGTAAATTATACAGCTGGTGCACAGCTAGTAAATGCTATGAAGAAAAAGCTAGGAAAAGTGACACGAGACTGTGCTGAGGACTAGAGAAGGCAGCACAATTTTAAATGAGGGAATTGGGGAAGGTCTCACTGAAGAGGATTAATTAAGGAGACGATATGGTCAGACAGCACACACGACCATGGTGTGTGTGAAGAGGAAATAGAGGCCAAGGGAAGAAGTGCATCCTGAGTCTGAGGTGATAGGTAGGAGGAGGGCCTAGCAGACCACAATGGGATGGTGGCCTTGCCTCTGATTTAGGCGGCAGCTACTGCAGTTCTGAGCAAAGGAGGGGCAACGTCACATGAGCTGCTGTGCCAGCGACAGGCCATCATGGACCTGTGTAGGAGGGAGTGAGGGGTGGAAAGGTGATGTTGGCTTGAACCTGTCAAGAAGTGGTAGATGTGGCATGACAATAAAACCAGTAAGACTCAATAAAGCATTAGCAGTATGTGTGAGAGAGAAAAAGGCCAAATGACACCAAGGCATTTTGGCCTGGGCAGCTAGAAACAGAAAGGTGCCGTTTACACCTTGATGAATGAGGTGTGGTCTTGGTCTGTGGGCATGTTAAGGTACAGATGGGCAGAGTGGAGGATGGAGTAGCTTGCTGCTTTCACAGATGTGGAGATAGACAGAAATCTGGAAGACAACAATACTTAGTTTTAAGGGAGGGGGTCAGCCTGAGCCTTGAGCGTGCCAACATTTCTAGGTGATGGGAAGAAAGAAAGAAGACAGTGAGTGTGAAAACCACAGGAAGGAACACCATCAACTACCCTGAGAGCTGCCAACACACCAGGGAAGACAGGCTGAGCATAGGTCCTTGCTTGGCACACTCACCAGACAGGTCGCCGGTGCCAGCTGAGGCTCCGAAGTAGTAGCCAGTAGGCAGGCGCACGCCTGTGATGTCAATGCAGTTCTTCCACTCATTCTTGTCCTCCAAGTCAGTCATCACCTGCAGCCAGCCACCATGTCAAAGACCCCTCCAGCCCAAGCCAGCTGCCTCCTGGAGCCTCTGCAGAACCAGCACAGGCTCAGCAAGCCTCCCTCCTCGTGCATGCTCACCGTCAGACGGCCGCGAGAGTAGCGCACAGCCAGGAAGGTATCGTGGTCCCGGTTGCGGAAGTCAGCGGTGCAGCCTGCCAGCTCAGTCCAGCGCCCATCCTTGCTATGGTCATAGGACAGGGAGCCATTGTTCACCATCACCGAGATATACGGGAACACACGCTGCAACCAAGACACCGGTCACTCCTCAACCTGCCCAGTCTATGGGAGGAGGCAGGGACACCACCACCCTAGTCCTCCCAAGCTCTGCTGTGCCGGGACAAGTGCAGAGCCCTACCTCAGTGCTCTCATCATTGGGATATGTGTCCAGGAAGATGGCTAAACCATGGAAGTTGTCTTTGCTTCCGAACACGGGCCCTGGAATTATAAGGAGAGGTTCTCACAATGGGACGAACTGGAGATGTCCCACAGGCGATGTGGGTAGAAGAGATCCCAACCTCTGGTCCTTGCCCTAGGAAACAGGGAAACCCTGAAGGACAAAGCTGAGGCGAGGTCAGCGAGGTGTCAGTCCCCTCCAGCAGTGAGCCAAGCATGGTGGCACATGCCTAAAATCCCAGCACTTGGGAGGCTAAGGCAGGAATACATGAGTTTGAGGCCAGACTGGGCTACACAGCAAGCACCAGGTCAGCCATGGCTACATAACAAGACCCTATCTCAAAACAACAAAATGTTTAAGGCCTATACTATGAGGGGACAGCCACCAGTCCTTATGCTTTGAGGCAAGTGTTGGGTGCAAAGGGGTACCCAGTCTAGGAAGAACACAGCCATAGAAGAGCCCACTTTGACTACGGGCAGCAACTTTCTAAAAAGGAACAGAGGCATTTTAGGCTTTGCTGCCCACATAGTCTTTGTAAGAGTTTTCGTGTTTGGGCTTTTTAAAAAATAATTTTTTTGAGCTGGGCATGGTAGAATATGTCTTTAATCCCAGCGCTGGGGAGGCACAGATAGAAAGACCACCATGAGTTCCAGGCCAGCCTGGGCTAGACTGAGACTCTACCTTGAAAAAAAGTCTTTAAAAATAACCTTTTAAGAGCCAGGTGTAGTGGCACTCGCCTTTAATGCCAGAATTTGGGAAGCAGAGATAGTAGGATTGCCATGAGTTCAAGGCCACCTTGAGACTACACAGTGAATTCCAGGTCAGCCTGAGCTAGAGTGTTACCCTACCTCGAAAAACCAAAAAATAAGTAAGTAAATAAAGAATAATAATAATAAAATAAAAATAAAACCATAAAACATTTTGAAGTGCCTGAATAGCTGGGCATAGAGACTCACATCTATAAAACCAGCACCAGGACGCTGAGGTAGGAGGATTGCTCTAAATTTGAGGCCAGCTTAGGCTACAGAGTGGGTTTCAGGTCAGCCCCAGCTAGAGTGAGATCCTGCCTCAAATAACATTGCCAGGCATAGTGGCACATGCCTTTAATCCCAGCATTGGGGAGGCAGAGGTAGGAGGATCACCTTGAGTTCAAGGCAAAACTGAGACTACATAGTGAATCCCAGGTGAATTTCACTCAGCCTGGGCTAGAGTGAGACCCTACCTCAAAAATAAATAAATAAATAAATAAATAAATAAACAACCAAATAAATAAATAAAACAAAATAAAAATAAAATAAGGCCAAGCATGGTGACACACATCTTTATTCCCAGCACTCGGGAGGTACAGGTAGGAGGATCACCATGAGTTCAAGGCCACCCTGAGACTACATAGTAAATTCCAGGTCAGCCTAGGCTAGAGTGAAACTCTACCTCGAAAAACTAAAAATAAATAAATAAATAAAAATAGTGACAAAACCAAATAAAAACCCACAAGTAAGCCAGGCATGGTGGCACACGCCTTTACTCCCAGCACTCGGGAGGCAGAGGTAGGAGGATCGCTGTGAGTTCGAGGCCAGCCTGAGACTACATAGTGAATTCCAGGTCAGCCTGGGCTAGAGCAAGACCCTACCTTGAAAACCAAAAAGTAAGTAAATAAAATGGCAGAATGGTCAAAACCATGCCACCAGAGGTAGAGTGGCACTGAGCTGCACAAGCTAGCTGCAGCACTTCCCCTAAGAAGCCTCCTTTGAGCTGAGCTTTCTCCAGCACTGTTCTATCTGCACAGCATCTGTCTCCAGACAGGACAACCATGGAAGCTTCCTGACCACAGGAGCTGAGGTCAACAACCTGTCCTTGCCTACTTCCACTGCCCTGATGGACCAGTAGCCATGCCCACTGCCTAGGCCACCCTCTGAGGCCCAAGAGGGCCCACTGGAGCCAGCACCTTCCCACCTGGTACAAGGCGGTCCCGGGTGTACCACAAGGCGATGCCATCTCCATGGAGATTCTTCTTCCCTGTGCCATGGACTCTGAAGTGGACATGCATTTCCCAGTCCTTCAGGAAGCAAGGCTGGGAGTAGAGAAAAAGGCTACTCGGTTATCAAGGCCTTCGAGCAAGCTGACTCTGCTCCACACACCTATCTCCCTGGCCTCAGTAAGACTCACACTCAGTTCTGGTACAGGGCCAGGCAACAGGGTCTTACATACCACTGACTTCAGACCCCAAGCATGCTCTCATCTGCTGTCCCCAGATGAGAAAGAGGAAGCCACAGAGTATCTCAATGCTTCCTCAAGTCCAGCCTCTCTGTTGACCGGAACTCTTCATCCTCTCAATACTAGCCAAAGCCTTGAGCCTATTTCATATCCACCCACACTGCTGTGCCCTAGGTTCTTTTTTCTTTTTGGTCTTTCGAGGTAGGGTCTCACTCTAGCTCAGGCTGACCTGGAATTCACTATGTAGTCTCAGGCTGGCCTCGAACTCACAGCGATCCTCCTACCTCTGCTTCCCAAGTGCTGGGATTAAAGGCATGCGCCACCATTTATCCAATTTTTTTAAACTTTTATTGACAACTTCCATAATTATAGACAATGAACCATGATAATTCCCTCCCTCTCCCTCCCCCACTTTCCCCTTCATAAATCCACTCTCCATTATATCCCCTCCCTCTCTCCATTAGTCTCTCTTTTAGTTTGATGTCATCACCTTTTTCTATTATGAGGGTCTTGTGAAGGTAGGGCTAGGCACTACAAGGTCATGGATATGGAGGACAATTTGTGTCTGAACAACTGCATTGTAAGCAGTCCTACCCTTACTTTGGCTCTTACATTCTTTCTCCCACCTATTCCGCAATGGACCCTGAGCCTTAGAAGGTATGTATGATGAGATATTTTAGTGCCCCTGGGTGCTTGTACAAGGGTAACTACCCCATTTGAGTCACTTTTTTTTTTTTTTTGAAGCCCAGTGGTTGAAGGTGCTTGCTTGCAAAACCTAACAGCTCAGGTTCGATTCCCCAGTACCCTACTAAAGCCAGATACACAAAGTGGTGCATGTATCTGAAGTTTATTTGCAGTGCCAAGATGCCCTTGTGCATCCAGTCCCTCTCGTTCTTTTTACTTTATTTTTCTCTCCCATTCTTGTTCTCTCTCTGGCCCCTCTGCTTGCAAATAAATAAATATTTAAAACAAATGTTAAGGCCAGGTGTGGCAGTGCACACCTTCAATCCCAGCACTCAGGAGGTAGAGGTAGGAGGATCACTGTGAGTTTGAGGACACCCTGAGACTACACAGTGAATTCCAGGTCAGCCTGAGCTACAGCGAGACACTACCTTGAAAAACACACACACACACACACACACACACACACTTTGAAGGCAAAATAACCTGTCCATAACAGATGAAAAGATGTTCTCGATTCACACAAGTCTGATTCCAAAACTTGAGCGTCTCCTGTAGTCTCAAACAAAGCCTTCAGACATTCAACATAAGACACAGTTTTCTTCCCCAGACCTCTTTTCTTCCAGCCAGAAGTCACACCCAAGTCCAGCTGAATACAAAGACCAACAAACCTCAGGTAAACAATCACTATGTGCCTTTAATCCCCGCACTTGGGGAGGCTGAGGTAGAATAACCATGAGTTCAAGGACAGCCTGGACTAAGAATGAGTTGCAGCTGGTTGTGATGGCACATGTCACACACAAGTAAGAAATTTCTGGTCAGTCAAGGCTAGAGTGAGACATGCCTCAAAACAAAACAAAACAAAACAAACAAATAACCACTATGCCTCAAAGAGGCAATCTAGCTGATAACTGATTCACCAGATCCTCTGTACCGGTCAGCACTGGGAACCTAGGTAACACCCAGTGTGGTGGTTTGATTCAGGTGTCCCCCATAAACTTAGGTGTTCTATATGTAAGGTTCCCCAGCTGATGGAGATTTGGGACTTAATGCCTCCTGGAGACACAGTATCGTTGGGGGCAGGCTTATGGGTGTTATGGCCAGTTTCCCCTTGCCAGCTTTTGGCACACTCTCTTGTTCCTGTTGTCTACCTGATGTTGGCCAGGAGGTGATGTCCACTCTCTGCTCATGCCATCGTTTTCCCCTGGTCATTGTGGAGTTTCCCCTCGAGCCTGCAAGCCAAAATAAACCCTTTTTCCCACAAGCTGCTCTTGGTCGGGTGATTTTTGGCAGCAATGCAAACCTGACTGCAACAGTAAAGTGGTACTGAGGAGTAGAATTGCTGCTAGACACCTGACTGTGTGGCTTTGGCCTTTTGGGGCTGGTTTTCAAGAGGAATGTGGAAGATTTGAATCCTTGGCCTAAGAGACGCCCTGCAGTGCTGTACGTACAGCTTGATGAACTATTCTGGTCACAGTTGAAAGACGAGAATGCAGTAAGAACTAAGGACTGTGAGGTTTGGCTAGTGAGGATGAGAAAGAGCTTTGCCTGGACTGGGCTAGAAGCAGTTTGTGTGAGAGGCTTGCTGTTATGCCCATGTTCTGAGAAGCTGTGCAGTGCTGTATTGCGCAGAAATGGACTGGTGTGTGTAGAGGGATATGGTACAGAAAAAATGAAATCTTTGGACCAAAACTGCCTGTTCGACTGCAATTGTATAAGAGATTACAACCTCTGAGATTGGGCCAGCTGACCTGCACTGGGACAACAGAAAGAATGCAGTCTTTTGAAGGGGCCTGAATGCTGAAGGAGTGTCCTATTCTTCAAAGACTGCTGTATTCCCCCTGGATTAACAAACTGACACTTTACTTGATGTTGTAGAGTATAAGAAAAGCAGGAAAGAGAGGGTCATTGAATCTACAATACAGTCTTGTGTTTTGGAAAGGGCTATGGGCAGCGTGAAGCAGGTTTGCTGGATGGCTGCATGGAGACCTGATGGAGCCGGGAGGATAGACTGTGGGTTGCACTGGAGATGCCAGGAACACAAAATGGCTGCTAAGGAGACCTGCAGGCCCTGGACAAAGTTTTCCAGGATTGTGAATAGCCTAGCTAGAGGGGCAGAATTGGAACTCCAGAGACTTGTTGCTGGTTAGAATTATCGGACAGCTCACCAAAGTGTTAACTGCAGAGCTTTCCCAGTTCTGGACAGCTCGCTGGTCTGGGCACATTCAGACTCAGGAGGGGGTGAAATGATTAGAACTCGGTCTTCAAGACAGATGGACAAAGAACCACAGCCAGAGACCTGCTCAGGGAGATGGAAGCCTCATTCTGAACTAGGTTTGCACACCCTGAAATGCAAGAGTACTGACACGCACTCCCATAGAGGGACTCAACTCAGCCTTGAGTCTTCCCTAACCTGAAATTAGAGTAAGATGAGCCCATCAGACCTCATTTTTTTCTCTACAAACTGTACAAGTACAATAGCTGGTACACAACCTAGGCAGAAAGGAAAAGAAGAGGCTGACGGGAGCCCCAGGCACTGGCTTTCAGGGAATTAATGTATTGTATCCAATTTGATAAATGATAGTCTTGAAATTTTTGGTAGGTAAATGATATTTTTAAACACACTGAAAAAAATCCAGAAATAAGATTAACAACAGATTAAAAACAATTGAAGAGATAACTAGTTAACTCAAGGCTAGTCAATTAAAAATACCCAGAACAGGGCCCGGCGTGGTGACACACGCCTTTAATCCCAGCACTCAGGGAGGCAGAGGTAGGAGGATCGCCATTATTTCAAGGCCACCTGAGACTACATAGTGAATTCCAGTCAGCCTGAGCTAGAGTGAAACCCTACCTCAAAAAAAAAGAAAAAAGAAAAGATACCCAGAACAAAGCTTTGTAGTATATGCCTTTAATCCCAGCACTCAGGAGGCAGAGGTAGGAGGATCGATATGAGTTCGAGGCCAGCCTGCAACCACATAGTGAATTCCAGGTCAATCTGGCTACAGTGAGACCCTACCTCACACACACACACACACACACACACACAAAAGGAAGAGAAACATTTCCAGAAGAGGCAATGGCATACATGCAGTTAGCTGTCCTGTCCAGGAAGAAACACTATCCTAAGAGTCTGGAGAAACAAGGTTGTGTGACTGTATGTAGGTGTGGTCTGTTTGCTGCTGCAGATCCAAGCAGGCCCTGCACATGCTAGACAAGCACTCTACCACTAAGCCACATCCCTAGCTCTGGCTTTTGTTATTATTGGAGGCAGAGTCTCACTCTTGCCCAGGTTGACCAGAAACTCTCTTTGTAACTCCACGCTGGTCTTCAACTCATGATGACCCTCCTACCTTAGCATCCAAGGTGCTAGAACTATATATATCTGATAGAGGATTAATATCTAGGATATACAAAGAACTCAAGAAGTTAAATAATAAGGAATCAAACAAACCAATCAAAAAATGGGCAATGGAGCTAAATAGAGAATTCTCAAAGGAAGAAATACGAATGGCATATACGCATCTAAAAAAATGTTCTACATCCCTAGTCATCAGGGAAATGCAGACTACATTGAGATTCCATCTCACTCCTGTCAGATTGGCTACCATCATGAAAACAAATGATCATAAATGTTGGCGGGGATGTGGAAAAAGGGGAACCCTTCTACACTGTTGGTGGGAATGCAATCTGGTCCAGCCATTGTGGAAATCAGTGTGGAGGTTCCTAAAACAGCTAAAGATTGATCTACCATATGACGCAGCTATAGCACTCCTAGGCATATATCCTAAGGACTCATCTCATTTCCTTAGAAGTACATGCTCAACCATGTTTATTGCTGCTCAATTTATAATAGCTGGGAAATGGAACCAGCCTAGATGACCCTCAACTGATGAGTGGATAATGAAGATATGGCACATTTATACAATGGAGTTTTACTCAGCGGTAAAGAAAAATGAAGTTATGAAATTTACAGAAAAGTGGATGGATCTGGAAAGAATTATACTAAGTGAAGTAACCCAGGCCCAGAAAGCCAAGCGCCACATGTTCTCCCTCATATGTGGATCTTAGCTACAGATGATTGGGCTTCTGTGCGAGAAGGAAAAAACTCAGTAGCAGAGGCCAGTAAGTTAAAAAAGGAGATAGAAAGGGAAGAGAAAGAAAGGGAGGAGGGCTTTTATTAGGTTGGTATTGTATATATGTAAGTAGAAAGATTGAGATGGGGAGGGGATATGATGGAGAATGGAATTTCAAAGGGGAAAGGGGGGGAGGGTAATACCATGGGATATTTTTTATAATCATGGAAAATATTAATAAAAATTGAGAAAAAAAATAAAAATAAAATAAAATGATTTTAAAATGTTAAAAAAAAAAACAAAGTGCTAGAACTAAAGGCATGTGATACCATGCCTCCTGAATAGTCAGATTATATGTATGAATTCCCCCACCAGCTGGATATGTACTTCAAATTCCAGGGTAAACATAAAAAATTTAGAAAAGCCAGGTGTGGTGGTGCACACCTTTAATCCCAGCACTTGGGAGGCAGTAGTATGAGGATCACCGTGAGTTCAAGGCCACCCTGCGACTACATAGTTAATTCCAGGTCAGCCTGTGCCAGAGTGAAACCCTACCTCAAAAAAAAAAAAAAAAAAAATTAGAAAAGAGCATATAACTTTCACACTACTAGAGGACAAAAAAACAGAATAAGAATTAATTAACTCAGAGATAAAGAGATTCCCCAATTATGTGGTAACCAGGGACTCGAACACAAGCAGTCAGATTCTGTAAGCAAGTGCCTTTAACTGCTGAGCCATCTCTCCAGCCCCTCTCTGTATTATTTCTTTTATTTTTATTTCTACAGTACTAAGGAGTGAACTCAGGATCCCAAATTAGGGAAGAGCTATATAACTGAGCATCTTTCTTTTTCAGGGGTGGGGGTGCCTATTCATTTATTTGAGAGGGAGACAGAAAGGAAAGTATGGGCACACCAGGGTAACCCAGTAACACGCACCACTTTGTGCATCTGGCTTTATGTGTGTACTGGGGAATCAAACCCAGGTCAACAGGCTTTGCAAGCAAGCCTTTAACCACTGAGTCATTTCCACAGCCCCTTTTTATTTTTGAAACAGGGTCTTCCTAAGTTTCCCAGGCTGGCATTGAAATTACTCTGTAGTCCAGACAAGCTTTGAATTTGTGATCATCCTGTTTCAGCCTCCCAAGTACCTAGGATTACAGACTTGCACCACTAGACACAGCTTCTGTATAATTTTGCCAGATGCAAAAAGTGGCATAAGCACTGGTATTCATTTGCAGTGGCAACATACTCCTAAATGCCACCACCCACAAAACACATAAATAAATGAATATAAATAATTTTTAAAGTTGGGGTGGGCTGGGAAATTTAACTTATGTCCTTTAGTGACTGATAAAAATGAGATATAAATGTCAATAAGCAGAAGATATAGGCTGGCACAAACAACAAGAAGCAAGCTGAAAGGCAGTGCTGCTGCCTCCACGAAGTCGTCCTCAACATGTAGCCCACACAGCAGCTTCAGCGTCCCTGAGCTCCTCGCCTCTGGGCCACATGACCGCTCAGGCGCCCAGGAGTGCTTACTAATTCAGGGCCTCCCAGATGAAAAACAAGAAAAGATTTAAAAAAAAAAATTGCAGCAAGCATCTCTCCAATTCTATAGAGAGAGAAGTGGTTCTTGGGGAACACTGAACAGAAAATTAAGAGTTACAAGCAATTTCTTTCTTATAGGATTGCCAGGCGTGATGGAGCACGCCTTTAATCCCAGCACAGTGAATTCAAGGTCAATCTGGGCTAGACTGAGACCCTACCTACCTTCAAAAACAAAAAACAAAAACAAACACACACACACACACACACACACTCTCTCTCTCTCTCTCTCTCTCTCTCTCTCTATATATATATATATATATATATATGTATATATATATATATATATATATTGCAATCTAAACATTTACAGACTATCAGCAGAGCCCAAGAAGAAAAGACTAGAGCTTAAAAGAGGAAAGGAAAGCACCACGAAAATTAAGACAGACAAGTGCAGAATGCTTAATCCAATGACATACACCATTTATTGGCAATGCCAACGATCAGCTTTGCACAGACCTAATTGAGGCCATTACCTTGTATGTGTCTGTTCCTTGTGGCTAAACCCTATTTCTTTAAAAAAATATATATATATTATTTTTTATAAAAAGGTTACCAAACCTAATTTCTAGCAGTTCTAACAATTCTTCTACTTTGTTCCTTAAAAATGTAATGCTGATATCTCTATCACACCTTCCAAGGCTCAGGGTCTATTGCAGAAGAGGTGGCAGAAAGAATGTAAGAGCTAAAGGAAGGGTAGGACTCCTTACAATGTGCTCTCCCCAGACACAAAATGGCCTCGATATCCACGACCTCACAGTGCCTGACACTACCTACACAAGACCATCATAATAAGAGGAAAAGATCATGACATCAAAATAAAAGAGAGAGACTGATTCAGAGGAGGAGGGGATATGATGGAGAATGGAGTTTCAAAGGGGAAAGTGGGGGGGAGGGCATTACCATGGGATATTTTTTATAATCAAGGAAGTTGTTAATAAAAAAAAATGTAATGCTGGGCTGAGAGATGGCTTAGCAGTTAAGGCGCTTGCCTACAAAGCCTAAGGACCCATGTCTGACTCTCCATATCCCATGTTAGCCAGACGCACAAAGGTGAGGCAAGCACGAGGTCACACTATCACTTAAAAAATATTACCCAATGGGCCAGGCATGGTGGCGCACACCTTTAATCTCAGCACTCAGGAGGCAGAGGTAGAAGGATCACCGTGAGTTTGAGGCCACCCTAAGACTCCATAGTGAATTCCAGGTAAGCATGGGCTAGAGTGAGACCCTAGCTCGAAAAACCAATAAATAAATAAATAAAAAATATTAATTACCCAATGGGCTGGGGGGGATGGTTCAGTGGTTAAAAAGGTGTTTGTTTGGGGCTGGAGAGATGGCTTAGTGGTTAAGGCATTTGCCTGCAAAGCCAAAGAACCCAGGTTCAATTCCCCAGGACTCACGTAAGCCAGATGCACAAGAGGGTGCATGCATCTGGAATTCATCTGGAGTTCAGTGGCTAGAGGCCCTAGCGTGCCCATTCTTTCTCTCTACCTGCTTATTTCTGTATCTCTCTCTCTCAAATAAAATAAATAAAAATTAAAAAAAATTTTTTTTAAAAAAAGGTCTTTTGTTTGCATTGCCTGATGGCCTGGGTTCAATTCCCTAACACCCATGTAAAGCCAGACTCACAAAGTGGTCCATATAGACCCTGCTGCACCCCTTCTCTCTCAAATAAAATAAAAAATAAGGGGGCTAGAGAGATGGCTTAGCAGTTAAGGCATTTGCCTGTGAAGCCAAAGAACCCAAGTTCGATTCCTCTACGTAAGCCAGATGTGGCACATGCGTCTGGAGTTCATTTACAGCGGCTGAAGGCCCTGATGCACCCATTTTTCCTCCCTCCTTCCCTCCATATCTCCACCTCTTTCTCTCTCTCAAATAAGTAAAAAAATTAAAATTAAAAATAAGGGCTTGGGAGATGGCTCAGTGGTTTAAACATGCTTGCTTATAAAACATGCTGGCCTGGGTTGGCCCAGGGTTCAATCTCAGTACCCACATAAGGCTAGAAGAACAAAGCGATGCAAGGGTTATACTTGGCAGTAGCAAGAGGCCCTGACACACCCGTTCATTCTCTCTCCCTCTGGTTGCAAATAAATAAAAAAGATTTTTTTTTTTTAAATGAAAGCCAGCTGGGTGTGGTGGCACATACCTTTAATCCCAGCACTCGGGTGGCAGAGGTAAAAGGATTGCCATGAGTTCAAGGCCACCCTAAGACTACACAGTGAATTCCAGGTCAGCCTGGTCCAGAGTGAAACCCTACCTCGAAAAATCAAAAGAAAAGAAAGCCAGGCATGGTGGCACACACCTTTAGTCCCAGCACTAAAGAGGCTGATGTAGGAGGACAGCCATAAGTTCAAGGCTAGCCTGGTAGCAGACAGTGAGTTCCAGATCAGCCAATGCTAGAGAGAGAACCTGCCTCAAGAAAACAAAAAGAAGTAGCAATAATAAAACAAACAAGGGGCTGGGGAGATGGCTCAGCGGTTAGGGCGCTTGCCTGCAAAGCCAAAGGATCCCAGTTCTCCTCTCCAGGACCCATGTAAGCCAGATACACAAGGGAGCACATGCATCTGAAGTTCATTTGCAGTGGGCTGGAGGCCCTGGCACACCCATTCTCTCTGTCTGTATTTCTTCTCTCTACCTCTTTCTCTGCCTGTGAATAATAATTAATAAATGTTTTTTAAAAAGAAATAATAATAATAAAACAAGGGGCTGGAGAGATGGCTCAGCGGTTAGGGTGCTTGCCTACAAAGCCTAAGGACCCAGGTTCAATTTCCCAGTACCCACATAAAGCCAGATGCACAAGGTGGCACATGTGTCTGTAGTTTGTTTGCAGTGGCTAGAGGCCTTGGTGTGCCCATTCCCTCTATATATCTATCTACCTATTCCTCTTATGCCTCTTTCTCTCTCAAATAAATAAATTAAATTTAAAAAAAAACAACTTTTAAAACTGGTATGGTAGTGCACACCTTTAATCCCAGCACTCGGGAGGCAGAGGTAGGAGGATTGCTGTGAGTATGAAGCCAGCCTGGGACTACAGAGTGAATTCCAAGTCAACCTGGGCTACAGTAAGACCCTACCTTGAAAAAGAGAGAGAAAGAAAGAATGAATGAAAGAAAGAAAGAATGAATCTGAACACCCTAAGCCAGACTGATGTGGCAGAATGTGTTTTGAGGGAGATCCATGGTGATTAAGTAGTCTGAGTGGGTGGCACTTGAACCGAAACTTAACAGATGAGAAGGAATCAAGCAGGCATGAAGGCCAGGAGGCACTGTCCCAGACAGAAGGAATAACAAGAGCAAAGGTGCTGAGGCAAGAAGGCAGCCAGAGAGGACGGAACAATCCTAACAGCCAGCATGACTAGAGACATAAGGTACCAGGACAAGCTGTGCAGACATGATGGAGCTCTCCCTTCACAGGAGACCTCAGGCTCTAGCCCCAGATGCTCCTAGCAGCAGTGTAGAGGCACAGGGCAGGAAGACAGGAGGTGCTGAGGGGGCAGGCAGAGAAGGCAACACGAGGATGGTGCAGACTCCTAGAGCTAAATGACAAAGTCGACCAGAAAGTCCCAGAGAGCAAGTGGTCCCCACCAACGGGACACTGAGGAGGGCTGAATCAGGCAGGCTACGCAGAATCAGATTCCATGCTAGGCTGTGACCTCACCCCAAATTATTCCCTTTCACCCCTTCCCAACCCAGACTTCTTTGCTCTAGAGACTGTACCACTGCTCACATGTGACGTGACAAGGACACCTCAAGCTCCCTGACCTCCAGAGTGAATGTCACAGAAACAAAACTGCCCCGAAGTTCAGCAGGGATACCACTGATGACAAGACTGTCAACCAAGCACTGGGAAAGGCAACTGACTAATCTCCACATATGTCAAATAGGTTTCCCTCACTGTCTAAAGGAAGGGGTCAAGTGTATCAATGAATTTCTGGGAGCGGGGTTAAACAGTTTAAATACTGTGTCTGCCATTCACTGGCCATATTCCCTCTGCATTTTAAATGGCCTGTTTGAGAATTCAATCAAGTAAGGCATGGCACGTCTAGTGCCTAGGAGTACAGTTCATTTCCTTCTCCCCACTATTGATGGTGTTTGAGTTAGACAGTCTGACTGACAACTCTGCTTTCGGGTTATATGACTTTGGGTGGGGTACTTGCAAGTCTGAGCCTTAGTTTCTTATGCATCAAAACGGGGACATCATCACTTACCTCACGTGGCTTCTGAAGAAATTAAAGAATATAGTTTTAACTATCAAGCACTGCTCCCAACACATACTCAATATGAACTGTCTCATTAGTTGTAGGTGTGATCAGGATAGAGAAGGAGCAGGAAATGGGGGTGCAAGTCTTTACCAAGCTCAGGCCTGAGGAGGCAGGGAGTTAAAAGTGACTCACTGAATGGCATGTCTGGCCACTTCTTGGGAACCACTCACCTGGTGGTTCCAAATAGAGCCCTCTTTGCTGCGCTCGTCGGGGGTCAGGCGCACGTACTGGCTCGTGAGCATAGTACTGCCTTGAAAGTCCCAGAGCGGCATGGAGCTGGAGCCGACCCCTGTGGGGAAGAGACGGACATGGGCAGGTGCAGAAGAGGCCTTGCCAAGCCTGGCCTGGCCCGAGGCAGGAAACCCAGAGCGTTGCTGTGCTCAAGAAAAAGGGCAAGTCCTCCCCAACGCGCTGCAGCCTCTCGCCCTTCGCCCCTTCCTGCCGCAGGCCTCACCTTGGTAGGGCTTGATGAGCGAATGCTCCCGCTTCAGGTGCTCACTGTTGCCGTCAGTTATGTCCGCAGCCACCAGGCCCAGCAACAGAAGAAGATGTAGAAATACAGCGGGGCCTGGGCCGGGGCCAGGAAGCCCAGGCCTCCCTGGGCACCGCTGGCCCCAGCCCCAGCGCCAACACCAGGCCTCCGCCGCCATTCTCCTCTACTCTCGGACACTTCCGCCCCAAGACTTCCGCCTTCCGGGTGTGTCCGTTTCTCAACCCCCCCCCTCCCCTCGCCAATGGCCTCCGGTCGGAAACCCACCAACGTTAGTGTCACCGGAGAGTTAAGAAGCAAAGCCTTGCAGCCAGGGGGACGGCAGCCTTCCTGGCTGGGCAGCCCCCTATCCTGGTAGAGCGTCGTTCCATAACCTTGGAGGTTCCCAAGCACCTGCCGGCCGGCTACAGCAGAAGGCTCTTTCAAGAGACAAGGGAGCCAGCCAATCATGAAGCAGCACGTTAGGCTTATAAGCCAATGAGAAGCAGAGAAATGATTTGAGCGGGCGGGCTGCGCCAGGGTAGTCCTCGAAGCGAGGCATGCTGGAACTTGTGGTTTTTACGGGTTGTTTGCACAGGCTGGAAGTGCACAGACTATTCTGGCCTTGGCCTCTAGCCACAGAGTCTTGTCTTTGGAATGACCTTTCCCAGTTCAGTGGAAAAAGCAGCTCTGAAGTGAAGTAGAAAGCCTGAAGTCCATGGGACTATGGCTCAGTGAATAAAGAGCTCGACTCTCAACCTGGAGTACCAGAGTTCAGTCCCCAGACGACCCCCCCCACCACCCATGTACAAAGCTGAAGCCATGGAGGACTACTGAAATCCCAGCACGCTGACTCTGACGGTGAGATGGGAGACAGACAGGAGAATGTCCCAGAAGCTCATGGCGAGCATGGCAAAGACTAGCAGTGCTACACTGAGAACGGACAGACCCAAAAGTTGTCTTCTGAACTCCACACACGCGGGCACATAGTGCTCACGCCTGCGCACACACACACACACACACACGCACACGCACGCACACGGGAATATGCACACACACAATAATAACTTTAAAAATTATAGAAGCGCCAGGCATGGTAGGAGGATCTCCTTGAATTCAAGGCCACCCTGCGACTACATAGTGAATTCCAGGTCAGCCTGAGCTACAGTGAGACCCTACCTCGAAAAACAAAACCAAAAACAAAATTATAAAAGCAAAAACAAAAATTATAAAAGCAAGAATGCTCGGAGTCCAGGTCCTGTGACGTTGGATTCACTAGTTGGCCAGGATGAGCCTCGAAGCTAAGCCATGTCTATCTGCCCCCTTCTAGCACAGCTTTAAACTCCTCAGGTCAAGTCCAGAGGAGCAGACCCAGATCCTGGCCTGGGATCCAAAAAGTGCCCGGGTCAAAGCCTGAGCCCTGACAGTCCTCCCCTCCCCACCACAAACTCGGTTTGGCTACCTGTTCTCAATAAACCGATTAAGTAATAGAAAAAAAAAAAAGATTTATTCAATGTGGCAACATTGGGAAGAGGAGCAAAGAGGTCTAGTGAGCCCTGCTAGTCTGTCTCTAAATTTCAGTCCAGATGTGATCACACAGGCTGGAGAGATGACTTAGTGGTTAAGACACTTGCATGTGAAGCCTAAGGACTCATGTTCGACTCCCCAGATCCCACATAAGCCAGAAAGCCAGACACACAAGGTGACTCATGCACAGTGTTGCTCATGCACACAAGGTGGCGTGGCCATCTGGAGTTTGATTGCAGTGGCATCAAATCCTCTCCCTCTCTTTCATAAACAATAAAAAAGAAACAGAGGCCGGGTGTGGTGGTGCATGCCTTTAATCCCAGGACTCATTAGGTAGAGGTAGGAGGATCACTGTGAGTTCGAGGCCATCCTGAGATTACATTGTGAATTCCAGGTCAGCCTGGGCTAGAGCAAAACCCTACCTCAAAAAAAAAAAAAAGGGATGTGATCACACACTCTCATCCTATAACCTCATGGTAGAGGGGAAGGTTTGTTAATTTTTTTGTTTTGTTTTGTGTGTGTGTGTGTGTGTTTTGTTTTTCAAAGTAGGGTTTCATTCTAGCCCAGGCTAACCTGGAATTAGTTCCTAGCTGGCCTCAAACTCACAGTGATCCTCCTACCTCTGCCTCCTGAGTGCTGGGATTAAAGTTAGTGCACCATCACACCCCACAAGGAAGATATTCTTAAGAGATACCTTGTGTCATTTTCTTTGGCTATCAGAATATTCAACAATGAACCCCAAGAAACTAGAACTTACCTGGGAAAGAAAAAGTCAAAACCCAGTGCCAATAAGCCTTACCTCCACCAGAGAGGGATTTCACCTTGGCAACTTGTCAGACCACCTTCCAGGAGAGACTGGCCCTCAGATAATGATGGGTGGGAAGAAGCCTTGGTCAGCATTG
Source organism: Dipus sagitta (assembly GCA_036346955.1). Classification (NCBI taxonomy): domain Eukaryota; kingdom Metazoa; phylum Chordata; class Mammalia; order Rodentia; family Dipodidae; genus Dipus; species Dipus sagitta. The sequence goes on along the minus strand of CM070777.1, from coordinate 39,721,040 downwards.
CTTGACTTCACATGCTCTGGTCCTCTACTTAAATCCAAACCTGAGCCAGGCATGGTGGTTCACGCCTTTAATCCCAGCACCCAGGAGGCCAAGGTAGGAGGATTACCATGAGTTTGAGGCCACCCTGAAACTACATAGTGAATTCCAGGCCAGGTGGAAGGGAAAGTCATCATCAGCAGTAGGAAATGAAGATACAAACCTAAGAAGGATGTTGGAACACTATAATTTGGAACTGATTGTAAGTTGAGGTTTGAGGAATAGAGAATTCAGAGACGGATTGTTTCTTAGGCCTAAGATGTTATTTAATGCCAAATGAGAGAATGGCAGGACCAAAAGTGAAAGGAAGGCTGGAGAGATGGCTCAGTGGGTAAAGGTATTTGCTGGCAAAGCCTAATAGCTTGTGTTTGGTTCTCCAGTACCCACGTAAAGTCAGATGCACAAAGTGGCACATGCGTCTGGAGTTTGTTTGCATTGGCAGGAGGTCTGGTGTATCCATTCTCTCTCTCTCTGCCCTTCCCCCAAATAAATAATTTTTTTTTCCTAAAAAAGTGAAGGAGCCAGGTGTGGTGGTGCATGCCTTTAGTTCTAGCACTCAGGAAGGCAGAGGTAGGAGGACCACTGTGAATTCGAGGTCAGCCTGAGACTGCATAGTGAATTCCAGGTCAGCCTGGGCTAGAGCAAGACCCAACCTCAAAAAAAAAAAAAAAAAAAAAGTGAAGGAAAGAGGCTTTGGAATGCCCAGTAAGGGAAGGGGTGTTGGTTTAAAGACTTCTTCAAGAGGGGAGGGGGGCCAGATCTTGCACTGCAAGGAAAGAGCCTTGCTTGTGACATGTGGTATATGATGTAAGTGTGAATTTAGTACCTATAACCTAAACTCACCAGATTTGGTTATCTGTTACACTTCTGTGGGGAGGAGAGGTATGGATCGCTATGTCCCCCATCCCTGGCTAGGAGGAGATAGCCATGGGACAGTAAGTCTTAACAGTGAGGATTCATAGACCTGGGTGCACTTGGCGGTGCCTGTCACAGCTCTGGAAAAAGAGTGAGATAGCTTTCTTCAAATCTAACAAAGACAAGAAGTACGTATTGACAGGAAGGTGCCTGCAATCCCAGCATTAAGGCAGGAGTATCACCAGTTCAAGGCCAGACTGAGCCACATAGCAAGTTCCAGGCCAGTCTATATCACTAGTAAGATATTCTCTCTCTCTCTCTCTCTCTCTCTCTCTCCTGTAAAGATCCTGTCTCAAGAAAAACAAAGAAGCCAGATGTGGTGGTGTGCGCCTTTAATCCCAGCACACAGGAGGCAGAGATAGAAGGATTGCCATGAGCTGGAGACCACTCTAAGACTACATAAGGAATTCCAAGTCAGCATGGGCTAGAATAAGACCCTACCTTGAAAAAAAAAAAGTAAAACTTGGAATCACCATGGAAGCACACCTCTGGATGTGTCTATGAGGGTGTTTCCAAAAAGGTTTTACATGAGGAGGAAGGCCTTGTTATGAATGTGGGAGCGCCGTTCCGTGGGCTGGGATCCTGGGACTGACTAAGAAGGAAAAAGTGAGATGAACGCCAGCATTCATTTCTGTTTCCTGACTGTGCATGTAATGTGACCAGATGTCTCGTGACCCTGCCACCATGGCTTCTCTGCCATGATGGGCTGTACTCTCAAACCGTGAGGCAAAACAAACCCTTCCTTCCTGAAGTTGTTTTGGTTAGGTGTTTTGTCACAGTGATAAATAACTAGTGCAGACAAGGGAAAGCATCTCTAAGCAGCAAGAGTGAAAGAATTTAGGAAGGGGTCCCAGACAGAGCTTGTGACTTAGCCTTTGGGGCAAGGAAAATGAGTTGTGAGTTGTGGGTATCTGGGCTTGAGACTCAGGCCCAGATTCTAGCACCTAGAACATATCCCTAGCTTAGTGGATTGCTAACATGATATATAACCTCGGGCAACTCACTCTTCTTTTTTAATTTATTTATTTGACAGAGAAAGAGGGAGTGGGGGAGAGAGAGAGAGAATGGGCGTGCCGGGGGCCTCCAGCCACTGCAAACAAACTCCAGACGCGTGTGCCCCTTTGTGCATCTGGCTAACGTGGGTCCTGGGGAATCAAACCTGGGTCCTTTGGCTTTGCAGGCAAATGCCTTAACCGCTAAGCTATCTCTTCAGCCCACAGCTCACTTTTCTCTGAGACCCAGCCACCTGAATGGGAATAATGTACACCATTGAAAAAATGGTTCTAAGAGTCAAATGAAGCCCTGTGAGAACACCCTGTAAACTGTAAAGCACCCCAAGAAACATGGAGCCTGAATCCAAAGCACAGCATATAGGCAGGCTCTAGTCAGGTCTCACACCCTAAGCCTATTCACAGGCACTTTATTTTTTATTATGATACTGGAGATTAAACCCAGGGCCTTGCATATGCCAGGCAAACACTGTACCAATGAATGGCATCCCTAGCCTCATAGGCACTTTATTTATTTAGTTATTTTTATTTATTTGTTTTTTTGATGTAGGGTCTCACCCTACTCCAGGCTGACCTGGAATTTACTATGTAATCTCAGGCTGGCCTCGAACTCACAGTGATCCTCCCACTTTCGTCTCTCCAGTGCTGGGGTTAAAGGCATGTGCCACCATGCCTGGCTTATTATTGTTTTAATATTTATTTATTTGAGAGAAAGGAAGAGAGTGAGAATGGGCACACCAGGACCTCTTGCTACTGAAAACTAACTCCAGATACACGTGTCACCTTGTGAGTCTGGGGGTACTGGGAATGGAACCTGGGCCATCAGGTTCTGCAAGTACCTTTACCATCTCTACAACCCCCACTCCTTTTTTTTTTTTTTTTTAGGCAGAGTCTCATTCTAGCCCAGGCTGACCTAGAACTCACTCTGTAGGCCAGGCTGGCCTTAGACTCACAGTAATCCTCCTCCTACCTACTCCTCCTGAGTGCTGGGATTAAAGGCGTGTGCCACCACATCCTACTCGGGTCTATGATAGGCCCATTCTCTCTCTCTCTCTCTCTAATAAATAAATAATATATTTAAAAAATATAAAAAATAAAGAATGGGAAAAGAGCCCTGTCTCAGTTACTCATGATACTTGAAGCAGCCTAGGCAACATAGGAAGACCCTATCTCAAAAAACAAAGTGGGGCTGGAGGGATTGCTTAGTGGTTAAGGCACTTGCCTACAAAGCCAAAGGACCCATGTAAGCCAGATGCACAGGTGGCACATGTGTCTGGAATTAATTTACAGTGGCTAGAAACCCTGGACCGTCCATTCTTTCTCTCTGTCTCTATCTGCCTCTCCCCCCCCCCTCTTTCTCTCTCTCTCAAAATGTTGTTGTTTTTTTTAAGTGTCCAAGCCAGGTGTGGTGGTGCATGCCTTTAATCCCAACACTTGAGAGGCAGAGGTAGGAGGATCACCTTCAGTTTAAGGCCAGCCTGAGACTACATAGTAAATTCCAGGTCAGCCTGGGATAGAGTGAAACACTACCTCGAAAAAAAAACAAAGCGTGAAAAGAGTGCTTTCTTCCTCATATGCTGAAACACTAGCCACAGATATGCAAGTATTTTGAGATGCTGGATATGGGGCCTTAGGACCGTAATTTGGGTGAGGAGGATAGGTCCCTGATGGTGAGATTACTGTCTTGATAAGACGAGACAGAAGACAGCATGCTTCCTTTCTCTGTGCTCTCTGCCACAGAAGAACATAGTACAAATATGGCCATCTGTGAGCCAGGACTTACACCAAACAAGCCAGGACTCACCAGACGCCAAAGCTGCCAGTACTTCATGATGGACGTCCCAGCCTCCGGAATCATGGAAGAAATGAGGGCTCGTCCTCTAAGCCACCCCAGCCTACGGCATTTTTCTCAGAACAGCCCAAGCTAAGATAGTCCTGCAGCAAGGCAGGGTTCCTACATGAATATCGATATACTTATGCCTTTGATGTGAGTGCACCTTGGTCTGTTCTACCCAGAGGCGAGCATGGGAATGCCTGGTTCTATATGTCTCTGGGGTGTCTGAGCACATGGGCCCGTGTGCAAGTATGCCTGTCATATGCACCTGTCCTAGGGACTGGGCATATGTATGTCTTATTGTTATTTTATTATTTGTTTATTTATTATTATTATTATTTTTTTTGAGGTAGAGTCTCACTCTAGTCCAGGCTGACCTGGAATTCATTATGAGTCTCAGGGTGGCCTCAAACTCACAGCGATCCTCCTACCTCTGCCCCCCAAGTGCTGGGATGAAAGGCGTGCACCACAACACCCAGCTCTTAATTTATTTATTTGAGAAAGAGAGAGGAAGAGAGAAAGAGGCAGAGAGAGAGAGAGAAAAAAAAAATGGTCACACCAGGGCCTTTGGTCGCTGCAAATTAACTCCAAAGGCATGCACCACCTTGTTCATGTGGCTTACATGGGTCTTAGGGAATCGAACCTGGGTTCTTTGGCTTTGCAGCTAAGCCATCTCTCCAACTCTTTATGTCTTCTTAAAAATATTTTATTTATTTATATATGTAAGAGAAAGAGACAGATTGAGAGAAAGAAAGAATGCTCACACCAGGGCCTCTAGCCACTGCATACGAACTCTAGACACATGTGCCCCCTTGTGCATCTGGCTTACGTGGGTCCTGGGGAATTGAACCATGGTCCTTAGGCTTCACAGGCAAATGCCATAACCACTAAGCAATTTCCCCAGTCCCTGTATGTCTTTTGTTGTTGTTGTTTTTAATTTTTTTGTTTGTTTTTTCAAGGTAGGGTCTGTTGCAGTCAGGTCCACATTTTTCACATTGCTGGTAGAAATCACCCAACCAAGAGCAGCTTGTGGGGAAAAGATATTTATTTTGGCTTAAAGACTCAAGGAGAAGCTCCACAATGGCATGGAAAACAATGGCATGAGCAGAGGGTGGCCATCATCCCCCGGCCTACATAAGGTGGACAACAGGAATAGGAGAGTATGCCAAACATTGGCATGGGAAAACTGGGTATAACACCCATAAGCTTGCCCCCAACAATACACTGCCTCCAGGAGGCTTTAATTTCCAATTGCCATCAGCTGGGGAACCTAACATCCAGAACACCTAAGCTTATAGGGGACACTTGAATCAAACCCCCATATTCTGCCCTTGGTCCCCACAAACCGACATCCATACATGACGTAAAATATAATGCATTCAGTCCAACTTAAAAGTCCCCATAGTTTTAATCAATACCAATGACGTTCAAACATACCCATAGTCCAAGGTCTCTTAACTGAATCATAATACCAAAAAAAAACCATAATGGCACAGAATAAATACTCACACTGCAAAAGATGGCATTGGGCATAGCAAAGGAATATTCAACCAACATAAGATTTAAAACAGTGCAAACACCAAACTCTGTAGCTCAAAGTCCAACAACTCTAGCCACTTTCAAGTCTCCAAGTCCTATAATTCTAACTAGCAACTAGTCTCTGGAGTTCCAATTCTGCCCCTCCAGCTAGGCTACTCACAGTCCTGGAAAACTTTATCAGGACCGGCAGCTTTCCTTAGCAGCCATCTTGTGGTTCCAGCATCTCTACTAGGTCTCCACTGCAATCCACGGTTCATCCTCATGGCTCCATTGGGTCTCCATGCAGGCATCCAGCAAACCTGATTCACACTGCCCATGGCCATTTCCAAAACACAAGACCATGTTGCAAACTCAATGACCCTCTCTTTCCTGCATTCTTATATTCCACAATACCAGGTAGGGTGCCAATTTGTTAATCCAGGGGGGAATAAAACAGACTTTGAAGAACAGGATACTCTTTGAGCACTCAGGCCCCTTCAAAAGAGTCTGCATTCTTCCTGTTGCCCCAGTGCAGGTCAGCTGGCCCAATTTATCTTAAAGGTTGTAATTTCTTAATTGCAGCTGAACGGGCAGCAGTTCACCCAAAGATTTTTCTTTTTGTGCCATATCCCTCTTCTCACACCAGTTCATTTCTACACAATGCAACCCTGCACAACTTCTCAGGACATGGTCATAACAGCAAGCCTCTCACACAAACTGCTAGCCCAGTCCAGGCAAAGCTCTTTCTCACCCTCATAAGCCAAACCTCACAGTCCATAGTTCTTATTGCATTCAGGTCTTTCAACTCTGACCAGGATAGTCCATCAAGCTGTACTTACAGCACTGCAAGGCATCTCTTAGGCCAAGGTGTCAAATCCTTTCACATTCCTCTTGAAAATCAGCTCCAAAAGGCCAAAGCCACACAATCAGGTGTCTAGCAGCAACTCCACTCTTGGTTCCACTTTACTTATTTTATTTTATTTTATTTTATTTTATTGGTTTTTCGAGGTAGGGTCTCACTCTAGCCCAGGCTGACCTCCACTATGGAGTCTCAGGGTGGCCTTGAACTCATGGCAATCCTCCTACCTCTGCCTCCCAAGTGCTGGGATTGACGGCGTGCGCCACCACGCCCGGCTTGGTTCCACTTTACTGTTGCAGTCAAGTTCGCATTGCTGGTAGAAATCACCCAACCAAGAGCAGCTTGTGGGGAAAAGAGGTTTATTTTGGCTTAAAGACTCAAGGGGATGCTCCACAATGGCAAGGGAAAACAATGGCATGAGCAGAGGGTGGCCATCATCCCCTGGCTCACGTAAGGTGGACAACAGGAACAGGAGAGTGTGCCAAACACTGGCATGGGGAAACTGGCTATAATACCCATAAGCCTGCCCCCAACAATACACCACCTCCAGGAGGCTTTAATTTCCAATTGCCATCAGCTGGGGGACCTAGCATCCAGAACACCTAAGTTTATGGGAGACACCTGTATCAAACCACCACAGGGTCTAACCCAGGCTTGTCTGGAATTTATAGTCTCAGGCTGGCCTCAAACTCATGTCAATCCTCTGCCTCCCAAGTGCCAGGATTAAAGGCGTGCACCATCATGCCCTACTTTTTTTTTTTTAATAGCCTCCTCTGACCTCAAACTCACAATGTAACTGAAGATAGCCTTGAACTCCTGATTGCAGGGATGGACCCCCATGCTGAGCTTGCATGTGGATGTCTGAATGTTCAGGCTCCCTTACTGGGGCAAGCCTGTGCGTTCATGACATGCATACCTGTCTACATGGCTAGGCATACCAGGTGTTTACCTGTCTGCACAGCTGGGCATCGGATGACAGTTTGTAGTTGTCTGCAGATGACATGGTCTGCATGTGGCAACTGCCTGGAGCAGGGGTATTGAGCATGCATAAGCCTGGTATGTATCGGGTGTAACATCAACACGTGCTTAGTAAAGCACACATGTATATACTTCTGACACAACACCTGGTATGACGGTGACTAGTTTTGGGACCGTGCACTTCTGTGTGCTCACACATGATTTTAGAGTTTCCCAGACTAAGCTAGACTACTCTGGGCACAAGGAGACCCTTGCCATGTGTTGATGCCTCCATGGGGTGCTGCCAAGGGAGCGTAGGCAGACAGTGTGTGTGTGTGTGTGTGTGTGTGTGTATGTGTGTGTGTATGTGTGTGTAGGAAGAGGCGTTCACTCTCTTAGACCTTGCTTCTTTCTGTGGTTTGGTTTCTATAGAGACACTTCCTGTGGCAGAGAAAAGAGGTAGTGAGCTGGTGTTTCAGGATGTGAGGGCTTCAAGGAGCAGAGCTGAGCTCTCTCCACTGCCTGTCTGCCACTGTGAGAGTTCTGGTCGGTACTGCCCACAGTCCCCACGGTGGGTGGCCTCCGTGGAGGGGACCCGTGATCAGCGGCAGGATGCCAGGGAAGCCCAAGCACTTGGGTGTCCCCAACGGGCGCATGGTGAGTTTGGGCTCTGGGCCAAGGCCACAGGGAGGGGATGGGCACACCCAGGGTGGAGTCCAGGTGGTACACCCAACAGATAGAGAACAAGCCCGTGGCGGGAGAAGTTGGCTATGGACCTCAGCAGGCAGTGCACCAGGTACCCCCACCTCAGGACCCTTCTGCATGTCTTGCTAGAAGTTTCATGTGACCTTAGGATGATGAGTGTAGAGAAGAGTAAGGCACAAGCTGTGGTCCAGCCTGCAGGTTAGACTCCTAGCTCCCTCATCTGCTACTGCAATTAGCATTATCTGAAGCTGCCTGCATCCCAGGGTACCTGATACGCCGCTTGCCCACTCCTATGATGGCTCAGGCTCCCCACTCAGTTTTGCCTCTCTCCTCGCCCTATGCCCCAGGTGCCCAAGGTCAGTCTAAGGGCAGTCCTTGCTGGGTCACTGTCCTCTCAATTGATCTCCATCAGAGGCATTCTGCCAGAACTTGCGTCCTTTGAGCAGCCTGGGATGGGTCAGGAAGGACTGGCCAGTTTATACAGTCTCTACCCGTTGTATTCCTGGCCCTCCAGGAAGTGGGGGGGGCGGGGGGGCAAGCTATACTGGACCTCCCCTTCTCTCTTCAGGAACCTGGCTCACTGGGCAGAGCCACCGAAAAATTCCAGGAAGGCCAGGCAGTGTTCTGTCCCCTACCCCAGCCTGGTACTATGGGACAAAGCCAGTAGATCCAGAGCGACCTGGGTCCCAGTACTAGCACTGTGGTCCCTTACTGGGAAAGGTCCGATCTAACTTTATTTCCTCATCTGTAAAATGAGATTGGAATGGCTCAATCTTGACTAAATGGAGTGATGAATATAAGACCCTTGATCCATTGGAAAGGCTGTTGAAATGTCAGCCCAGTGGCCCCCACATTACTGGCCTCTCTTTAAGGATCCCTTGGATCACCAAAAAGCTGAACCACTCCAATCCAGTCTCCACTTCTGCTTCCTAATTCCCAAGACCTGTTTCCATCTCTCCTCTCAGCATCCCTTTATGCTACTTGGGTGGGAGAGAGACAAATTCCCAAAACCGGCTCAGCCCCCATCCCCCTTATCTATACTACCACCCCAACTTTGAAAGTCCAAAGGAGCCTATCTGCCTTGCATTCCTTCCCTGGAAGGCACAGTGCTTGTTTAAAGAGGAGCAGCCACAGGCCTGTCTCAGGAGGGGTACCTGGACTGAGGCTTCTGAAAATAGTGCCCAGAACTGTAGGCTATCCGAGGAGGCTGGAGACACACCAAGCCTCTGTCCCTCCTCTGTCAGCCCATGCCTTCTCTCTATCACAAAGTCAAATAGGATGTGAGGGTGATCTGGCTGTGACATCTGTCACCCCATTGATTGCCAGGGTTGATTGGGCTGCTCTGGCTGGCTAGGTGGATGGCCCCTTCCTCCCTCACCACTCCATGTGCGTCCCTCCTGAAGCTGAGCACTCGGTTGAAGAGGAGACCTTCCCAGAATAGAGAAGGACAGGTCTTCGGTCAAGGGTGTACGAGTAGCTGCGCTCCCCGGCTCGAACCTCCAAACCAGCTCTCAAAATTCCAAGTAGGGAGAATGTCCTAAAGCTCTGCACCCCAGCCCTGTTAAGCCCACAACTGCCCCAGTGGTCACGTACAGGTTTATCTCTGTCCTTCCTGGACCAGTTCTGAGCTCTCTGTATGATCGCTTGAATCCCGCAGGTCACAGATTGGTCACTGGCTGGACACTGGGCCGTGCGTGGCAGGGGCAGGGCGGGGTGGACAGTCACTGGTGACTGTGTAGGGATGTGGATGGAGAGGTGTTTGAGGGCCAGGTGTCTGGTTCCTTCCAGGGGTTGTCTCCCAGGGGAGACTCGGAGAAATAAATGGCGTTGAGTAGAAGGTGCATTTGCATACCTCCCCCCCCCCCCGCAGCACTGCTTGACTGGCTCCCCCACCTCATCCACCGTCATTCCCTGCTAAGGCAGTTTCAGTCACGGGCCTCACATTCATCTTATCAGGCGATTTCAAGGAAACCTGTCACCTAGAGATGGCTCTGAGCCCCTTCCCAGTCATATCTCCCATACAGCCCCAACTGCCCCTTCATTTGCGTACTTGCTCCTTCACTCAGGGACTGCTCCGTGTTGCCCCCTCTTAGGTACTTAAGACCCAGGCTGCCCCCCCCGACCCGAACAGCCGCCAAAAAGACATGAGGGGAATTATTGGGATCAAATTCAGGTTTGGGTTAAGAGCTGAAGGTCAGGGCTAGAGAAAGCCTGAGTCCACTGCCTTCCCTTTGAGATCTAACCCCTCTAGTAGGCATAGTGCAAGAGAGGTCCCTGGGCCCTCACCCTCATTGGCCTTGCCCATCCCCTGGGCCTCCAGGGTCCCCTGTCCGCAAAGGAAAGCAATGTGGGGAGGCGGGGAGAAGACTTCAGATTCTAGAGACACGCAAGTTTGGCTTCTACTGGTAGCTCTGCTGTTTCCCGGCTCTATGACTTCTTTGGGTCTTGGTTTTCTCATCTGTAAAATGGGGGTAAGAACACCTTCTGCCAAAGGATAAAGATGTAAGGATAGAAGGAGAATATGGATGCCTGTCGCACAGCGGGAGCTCAGGAAATGTGGGGCAGTATCCTCATTTAGTGTTCTCAGCTCCCTCAGAGCCACTTCCTAAGGCCAAAGCATGGTGAGCTAAAGCTGGACCATGGGGTTGGGATGTCAGCGGCCACCACATCCTTCCTTACCCTTTCTTCCTCTTTTCCTCCATGCACTCACCGCTTCTCCTCAAGCAGGCTGAGGCTAGAACTGGAGTCCCTGCTCAACTCAACTTCCCCAAGCCTGCTCGACTATGAAGGTCTTAGCCATAGCTCCATATCCCACTTTGTCATGTTGTGCTGCTCTGATTAAAGTGTGCCTGGTACTTTAACATGTGGGGCCCCATTCAGTCCTTAAAATTTATTTTTATTTTTATTTATTTATTTGAGGAGAGGCAGATAGAGACAGAGAGAGAGAAAGAGAGAGAGAGAGAGAGAGAGAGAGAGAGAGAATATGGGTGTACCAGGGCCTCTAGCCACTACGAATGAACTCCAGATGCATGTGCTACTTTGTGCATCTGACTTACATGGGTCCTGGGGAATCAAACCTGGGGTCCTTTGGCTTTACAGGCAAGTGCCTTAATCGCTAAGCTATCTCTCCAGCCCTAAATTTTTAAAAATATTTTATTATTTATTTATTTATTATTACTTGAGAGAGACAGAGAAAGAAGCAGAGAGAGCAAGAGAGAGATGCAGACAGACAGACAGAGAATGGAAATGCCAGGGCCTCCAGCAACTGCAAACAAACTCCAGATGCATGTGCCATTTTGTGCATCTGGCTTAGTGGGTCCTGAGGAATTGAACCTGGGTCCTTTAGCTTTGCAGGCAAGAGCCTTAACCACTAAGCAATCTCTCCAGCCCTTAAACTATTATTTATTTATTTAAATATTGTATTAATTTATTTATTTGAGAGAGAAATGGAGGGAGGATGATCCAGGGCCTCTTGCCACTGCAAACAAACTCCCAATGCATGTGCCACTTTGTGCATCTGGCTTTACATGGGCACTGGAGAATTGAACCTGGGACAGTAGGTTTTACAAGCAAGCACTTTTAACTGCTGAATCACCCCCCCCAGCCCAATCAGTGTGTTTTTAAATATTTTTATTTATTTATTTGTGTATGTGTGAGAGAGAATGTGTGTATATGGACACACTTGGGCCTCTTGCCACTGCAAACGAACTCCAGACTCATGCACCACTTTGTGCATTTGGTTTTGGTGGGTCCTGGGAAATCAAACCTGGCCTGGCAGGCTTTGCAAGCAAATGCCTTAACCACAGAGAAATCTCCCCAGGCCTCCTCCCTGATCCACCATTCAGTCTTCTTTTAAAAAAATATTTATTTTTATTTATTTCTTTGAGAGAGAGAGAATGTGGAAGAGAGAGAGAGAATGGGTATGCCAGGACCTCTAGCTGCTGCAAATGAACTCCAGACACATGTGTCACCTTGTGCATCTGGCTTATGTGGGTCCCAGAGAATTGAACCTGGGTCTTTTAGCTTTGTAGGCAAGTGCCTTAACCTCTAAGCCATCTCTCCAACCCCCCCCCCTTTTATTTTTATTTTATTTTATTTATTTATTTTTGAGGTAGGGTCTCACTTTCTAGCCCAGGCTGACCTAGAATTCACTGTGTACTCTCAGGGTGATCCTTCTACCTCTACCTCCCAAGTGCTGGGATTAGAGGCCTTCACCACCATGCCCGACTACTATTCAGTCTTTACAGCATTCCAGGGGAGTTCTGAGCCCCATACTGAGGGAAGGAGGAAACTGAGGGAAGAGAAATCACTCTAGTTCCCCAAATGGCTGAGCTGGGGTTGGGTTCCATCTCTCCTCCCTCCAAACTCTGGACGTCTGTCCTTCCACTGGCTCAGGCCTATCCCGGCTGTCAACACCCAGTGGGGCCAGAGAGGCCTGCTTGGAGCATGGAGCCAAAAAGAGTGCCTCTGGGGGCATAGGGCTTAGCTGGGCTCCCTTCTCAACCAAGTCTGCCCTCAGGAGCTACAAGGCTGACAAGGGGTGAGAGACCCTGACATTAATGTGGTGGGAAGCGGGCAAGCACTGGCATTTGGGGATGACTGGTATCAATGGGCAGGGAACTGGGAGCAGCTATGGGGCGCTGTGGAAGGTGTTCAGACAGAAGAAAGAGCTGAGCAGAGGAAGCAGGGGTGTGTAGGGGCGCAGGGAAAATACAAGTTTGATCAAGTGTAGAGTGGAGGTGAGGGGGAGGGAGACGGCTGATGCTGCCTGCGGAGGTTCATTACTCAGGCCCAGGTAGGGGTTTAGCTGTAACTTGGCAACCGCACCCCAACTCAGGAGTGGGAGAGGGCAGAAAATAGGGTCTAGTGTTGGGACAGTGAGGATAGGAGTACCTGGAGAGGAATTGGGAGCCAGCTCTACTTAAGGGCACAGACATTCAATTAAACATAGTATATAGACAGCCGGGCGTGGTGGCGCACGCCTTTAATCCCAGCACTGGGGAGGCAGAGGTAGGAGGATCACTTTGAGTTCGAGGCCAGCCTGAGGCTACATAGGGAATTCCAGGTCAGCCTGGGCTAGGGCAAGACACTACCTTGGAAGACAAAACAAAACAAAACCAAACCAACAACAACAAACAAAATCCAAATGTAGGCAGGTCCCGGACTCTTGACCATGGAGGGCTCCCCACAAGGAAAAAGGGACAGGTCGAAGGCAGCACAAAGGCTGGGGTGCACTAGGGGGTCAAGGCCCTGGCACGGAGAGGGGGACTATTATGATCTCTGGAGAACTAAAGGGATGGGAGTGTCGTGGTCTCTGAAGCTAGGAACACAGCTGACTGAAGGGGAGGAAGCCTTGCCCAGGGTGCAGGCCCATATGTAAGGCCGCCTAGGGACCTCAGCCAGCCTGAAGGCCCCTCATTACCCTTCCTTGCACATGCCTGCCTCCCGCCCCCGGGGGCGCAGGGCTTCCTCCCATAACCGTGGGAAGTGCTGACAGTGATGGGAAGTGATGATTCTGATGACGCAGGTCACCTGGAGGAGTGTAGGGTGGGGCCTGGGGTGGGTGGGTGGAGGGCGAGATGTGTAGGGTGGGGCCTGGTGTGCCCAGGAGCTGGCTTCATGCCCTTCCCTTAAAGCCCAAACCTTCTATCCTGCTCAACCCAGATGCTCAAGGAGGGACCCTGCTCTCCAGCAAAGAGGCAAACTCAAACACATAACAGGGTCAAGCGTGGATGCGAATGCAGCAGCCCTAACTGAGGTTCTTGAACACTGACGACACACTGCGAAAGTGTTGTGAGCGCCTTCTCCTGATCCTCCTGTCCGCCCTCCTCCCCTCTCCTCCTCCTCTTCTGCCTGGTCTCTCCGGTAACCAAGGCTGGCCTCCAACTCTTGAAGCCTTGAGCTCCTCCTCCTTCCCCTTCTCCCTTTTCTCCCTCTTTTCTTCCTTCTCCCCTTCTCCTCTTTCTCCTTTCCCCTCTTCTTCCTCTCTCTCTTCCTCCTCTTCTTTGTCTTCTTCTATGGGTTCGCCTGTGATCAAGGCTGGCCCTGAACTCAAGAAGCCTTGACCTCCTTCTCCCATCTCTTCCTTCTCCTCCTCCTCCTTCCATAGCATCTCCTTGTAGCCAAGGCTGGCCTCCAACTCCTAGAGCTGAGGATGATCTTAAACATTTTACTTTTTTATTTTTAAATGTTTATTATTATTATCATGAGCAACATATTTCATATGGATACATCATGTGTTGGTACCCTCGTTTTAAAAATTGTTTTGGTTTTTCGAGGTAGGGTCTTACTCTAGCCCAGGCTGACATGGAATTCACTATGTAGTCTCAGGGTGACCTCCAACTCATGGCCATTCTCCTACCTCTGCCTCCCAAGTGCTGGGATTAAAGGTGTGCGCCACCGTGCCCAGCCAGAACCCTCTTTTACCTCATCCCTGCCCCCTTTCCGTTGGTGACTCTCCTCAGTGGGGTTGCAGGTATTCCCTATGGGGTTTTAGTTTATGCATTGTGGGAGCAGCAGTCAGTAATTTTTAGAGGGAGGGAATGCCTCTGGGCATGATGTCTCAACCTGTGGCTCTTACAATCTTTCCACCCTTCTCTTCTGCAAAATTCCCTGAGCTTTGGTGGGTGAGTTTTAAGTCTGCTTCAGTGATGAGCTCTTAGGAGCCTCTGGCTCTCTGCTTTGGTAGGTGTTGAGTGTCCTCAGGATCTGTCTCCTACACCATGGTGCTGATTATCAGGTTCAGCATGGAAGCAGCACTTGTGCTCATCTCCCCAATTCCTCTGTGGATTCAGCTATAGCTTGGCTAAAGTGTGAGGGGTAGTTTATGTCCTCCAGTCTCACTACCTTCTGTAAAAAAAGAAAAGGACACATTTCCATGCGTGTACCCTCTGGAGCAGGACATCCAGGAATTGGGGACACAACAAACTTTTTTTAAAATTTTTATTTATTTTTATTAATTAATTAATTTTTTGTTTTTTCAAGGTAGGGTCTCACTCTAGCCCAGGCTGACCTGGAATTCCCTGTGTAGTCAGGGTGGCCTTGAACTCACGGTGATCCTCCTACCTCTGCCTCCGCAGTGCTGGGATTAAAGGCATGCGCCACAATAAAAGGCCTGGCTTTTATTTTTATTTTTTAATTTATTGCAGAGAGAGAGAGAGAGAGACAGATAGAGAAAGGGAGAGAACGGGCACGGCAGAGCTTCCAGCCACTGCAAACAAACTCCAGACACATGCACTACCTTCTGCATCTGGCTTACATGGGTCCTGGGGAATCAAACCTGGGTCCTTTGGCTTTGTAAGAAAGCACCTTAATTGCTAAGCCATTTCTCCAGCCTGCTCAGTATCTTTTCTAAGAGCAGACAGCACAAATTTTAAAGTCAGGTAGTCTGGAATACTGCCTGCCTCTCACTGCCTCCAAAAAGAAAATAGATGCATCAAATTGTCTCCAAAGTCCTTTGAGGTGAGTGTGTACCCTTTCTAGGGAAGGTCATCGGCTGCCCAGTGCCAGCTAAGGGTGCCATGTTGGGAAGAAGCTTAGGGTACCCTGAGTACCACAGTCTTAAAGAGGAAATAGAAACTGAGATTTAGGATTTAATGTAAAATATCTTTTCAAACACAGGAAAACTTTTTTTTTTTTTTTTTAGTCCAGGCTGACCTGGAATATGTAGTCTCAGGGTGGCCTCAAAATCATGGTGATCCTCCTACCCCCTGCCTCCCAGGTGCTGCGATCAAAAGGCATGTGCCACCATGCCCAGCTAGGTAAACTTTTAAAACTTAACTTCAGGTTGGGGAGATGACACAACAGCTAAAGACACTTGCTTGCAAAGCCAGATGGCCAGGGTTCGATTCCCTAGTACCCATGTAAAGCCAGACACACAAAGTGGCACATGTGTCTGGAATTTGTTTGCGGTGGCAGGAGGGCCTGTCACACCCATTCTCATTCTCTTTCTCTCTCTCGCGCTCTCCAATGAATAAGTAAATTAATAAAATTTCTGGGGACAGGATAATATAATAAAATAACATCTTACATATTTGCTGGCCAGATCTGACTGTCCATCACCTGGGTGTTCCAAGGGTGGGAACAGGGAACAGAAATTAAAGCAGGGGTGGCTTTCTGGGTGAGATCTTCCCAGACTTGTTTCTAATAGAAATGAGAAGAAGGAACAGGTGGTGTAAGTTCCTGTGACAGGCCTTGCGGTGCTGGGAGCTTGGAATGAGAAGAAAGACAGGATGAAAGGAAACTGGCTCAAGAGTCTGTTGAATCGGGGACAGAAGGGACGTCCACCTGGGACTAGCTGAGTTTGAATAACCCATGGGACACTTGGGGGTTGATGTTAGCAATCAGTTGGTTATGTGTGGTTGGAGCTAGAGACCTAGGTTTAGGGAAGACATAAAGGGCTCAGGACAGAGCCAGGGAGTGGCAAAGACCACCCTGCATGGGTAACAGTTAATGAGGGAGCTGGGGAGCTGCTAGGAAAGTAGGGAGGTAGGAAGGGGACCACCACAACCAGCCACTTCAAGAGCAGAGTTTTTCTGCTCCACTAATGATTGGGATTCCCAGAGAAGTCAAGGTTGATGTGCATTGTGGAGGACAATGGAGTTCAGCCTGGACAAGGATGTTCACAGTGTGGTTCCCAAACTAACACCAGAATCACCTGGGAACTTGTTAGAAATGGAGAGCCTCAGGCCCCATCCTAGGTCTACTGAATCTGAACTGCCGAGGCGAGGTCTTTCTCATGATTCTAGTTGTTTGTTAGTTTGTTTTCCCTTTTTAATATTTTATTTATGTATTTATGAGAGAGAGAGAGAGAGAGAGAGAGAATGGGCACACCAGGGCCTCTAGCCACTCTGCAAACAAACTCTAGACGCATGTGCCACCTTGTGCATCTGGCTTACATGGGTTCTGGGGAATCAAACCCAGGTCCTTAGGCTTCAAAGACAAGCACTTTAACTGCTAAGCCATCTCGCCAGTCCCCTCCCTTTTATTGAGGTAGTGTCTTGCTCTAGTTCAGACTGACCTGACATTTACTATGTAGTCTCAGGGTGGCCTTGAACTCATGGTGATCCTCCTACCTCTGCCTCCCTAGTGCTGGGATTAAAGGTGTGCACAACCATGCCCCCCCTTTTTTTTTTCTTTTTGAGGCAGAATTTTTCTCTAGCCCAAGCTGACCTGGAACTCACTCTGTAGTTCCAGGTTGGCCTTGAAATTACAGTGATCCTCCTACCTCAACCTCCTGAGTGCTGGGGTTATAGGCATATATACCACCACACCCAGATGGTGACTGTAAAGTCACTGCTCTATGCCATAAAAATAGCATCCTGGTGGCTAGAAAGATGGCTTAGTGGTTAAGGTGCTTGCCTGCAAAGCCTAAGGACCCATGTTTGACTCCCCAGGTCCCACATAAGCCAGATGCACAAGGTGGTGCATATATCTGCAGTCTGATTGTAGTGGCTGGAGGCCCTGGCATGTCAATTCCCTCTCACTCTCTCTTTCTCTCATATATGTATGTATATATATGGCACCCCAGCTGGGCATGGTGGCACACTCCTTTAATCCCAGCACTCTGGAGGCAGAGATAGGAGGATCCTTGTGGTTCGGCCACCCTGAGACTACATAGTGAATTCCAGGTCAGCCTGGGCTAGAGTGAGACCCTACCTTGAAACCCCCCCCAAAAAAGAAAAGCATCCTGTGTCCTAAGGTAGCATGGGAGCCGTGTGGAAGAATGAACACCTCTCAGGAGGAAACAAGTGCAATGAGGTCACTGGCTTCAGTGACACCTCTCTTTGCCCAAGGACATCAGCAAGCATGTGCTGGCCGCTGCTTAATGTGCTATAAATAAATTGAATACTGATTCCATCCCTACAATAGCCCCAAGAGAAAGTTACTATTTATGGCATCATCCCCTCGTTACAAATGGAAGCCAACGAATGACCTGATCCATCCCAAATCACACAATTAGTAAGTGGCAAAGACAGGAGTGACGTCTATGCCTATCTGGGTACACGTGGCAGAGTCTGGGAGAAGAGGGAGGCAGGAGCTCCCAGAGGGTACTTTCAGTGTGAGTTGCATCACACAGTGCTTGGCACATGATGGCAGAGGAGCCAGGACATCCTGAACAAAACTCTCACCAGTGGTGACTGGCGAGGCATGCCCAGCATGACTCTCCAAGTACAGAACACAATTCGAGTTGCCTGGATGCCTCCCTGGGCCCGGTTCTGACTTTCTGCTCCTCTCTCTCTCTCTCTCTCTCTCTCCCTCCTAGGTTCTGGCTGTCTCTGACGGAGGTAAGCCATAGGACTTGTGAAGGAAGCCCTCCTGGGTGGGAAGAGGGAAGGGCGAAGGGAACAAAGAGTGGGGACATCCCTGCCACTTGCTTTCAGGACATGGGCCTTGCAGGAGGGACGGGGCTAGGGGTTGAGGAAGGAAGGCTCACTCCCTACTTGTCCAACTCCCCGCAGAGCTGAGCAGCACAGCGGGCTCCCAGAGCCAGGGTGAGGACCGAGGGAGCTCTCTTAGCATCCACAGCCTCCCCAGTGGGCCCAGCAGCCCTTTTTCCACGGAAGAGCAGCCTGTGGCCAGCTGGGCCCTGTCCTTTGAAAGGCTGCTGCAAGACCCACTGGGCCTGGCTTACTTCACGGTAAGCCCTGGGGTGAAGTGGGACGGAGGGAGGCCAGTGGCATATGCCACTATAGAGGATGAGGGTGCGAGAGTGGGATTCCTTGCCCTTCCCTGTTCACTCATCTAGACCTTTTTTTTTTTTTTTTTTTTTTTTTTTTTTTTTTTTTTTTTTTTTTTGGCATCCACTTTCTCTTCCCCACGCCGAACTCTTCTTTTTGTCCTGTTCTGATTCTCATCGGCTTCCTTTGCCTCAGGATCCGGCACCATCTGTCTGTCTATCTGGTCTCTTGGCCCCGTTGTGTCTGTCCCAATCTTTGAACGCGTCCCCTGATTCAATCTGCATCTGACAGCCTTTCCCTTCACCCAGGAATTCCTGAAGAAGGAGTTCAGTGCAGAGAACGTGACTTTCTGGAAGGCTTGCGAGCGTTTCCAGCAGATCCCAGCCAACGACACCCAGCAGGTGGGAGGAAGGGAGGGTGAGGCAGAGAGATGGGAGCCAGCGCTCCCCCCCGCCTCGTTTGCATCCCGATCTCTTCCATCTCTCCTCTCCCAGCTAGCCCAAGAGGCCCGTAACATCTACCGTGAATTCCTGTCCAGCCAGGCTCTGAGCCCGGTGAACATCGACCGGCAGGCCTGGCTCGGCGAGGAGATGCTGGCCCAGCCCCAGCCAGATATGTTTAGGGCTCAGCAGCTTCAGGTGAGTGGGTGCCAAGGGGGCACTGCGGGCCGGAGAAGGGAGAGAGAGACAAGCCCAGAGGCCCGGGTCTGATACAGGGGCGGAGCTTGGGAACGCGAGGGGGAATGGGGCAAATTTGGATGAAGGAGCCAAAGGCAAATGTAGATAGAGGTAGGTAGGGCCGGGGTTGGAGGGTGGTACCCGAGTGGAGGGGCGGGGCCTACCTGGCTCGGAGGCGGGGCCTACCTGGCTCGGAGGCGGGGCCAAAAGTAGAGGCGGGTCCTAGGCAAGGTAGATGGCTGGAGCTGAGAAAGCAAGAGTAGGGGGCTGCTCTCTTAGGTTGGCTGAGGGCCTGCTCTCGAGGGATGTTTGACGACCCAACCTAACCCATCCTTCTCCCTTCCTCCTCTTCCCTCTCCCCAACCCCCAACCGCCACCCTGGCCCCCTGCAGATCTTCAATTTGATGAAGTTCGACAGCTATGCGCGCTTCGTCAAATCCCCGCTGTACCGCGAGTGCCTCCTGGCCGAGGCCGAGGGGCGTCCCCTGCGGGAACCCGGCGCCTCCCGCCCGGGCAGCCCGGACACCAAGAGGAAGGTGCGAACTCGAGGCCTCGTAGGAGGTGGCATTGGGGGGGAGGAAGGGGAGTCGGGGGGGGGGAGGTGGGGGCTGCAGGCAGCCTGCAGGAAGGGTCCTCCCCGGATGTAGATCTGCGGACAGGTGAGGAGCCAGCTTGGCACCAGGGTCTTCCCTGCATCCACAGAAACCGAAGCTGAAGTCTGGCAAGTCGCTGCCGCTGGGCGTGGAGGAGTTGGGACAGCTGCCACTGGCCGAGGGACCCAGCGGCCGCCCGCTCCGCAAGTCCTTCCGCAGAGGTGAGGAGGGTAGGAGGCGTCCCTAGAGACGAGGGCACGTGGGAGTCTGGACAAGTTTTGGGGATGCCCTCTACCTCCTACTTGGCCTATAATCTACAGGAAAGTTAAAAAAAAAAAAAAAAAAAAACTTTAAGCAGGGTGTGATGGAGCACGCCTTTAATCCCAGCACTGGGGAGGCAGAGATAGGAGGATCGCTGTGAGTTCAAGGCCACCCTGAGACTACATGGTGAATTCCAGGTCAGCCTGGGCTACAGTAAGACACTACCTTGAAAAGCAAAGCAAAAATAAGTCTAGATTCCCCACGAGTTTGTGGGGCCACGACTACAGTAATGCATCCAGGCACCTGCACCACATTGATCCCCTCAAAGATGGCTCCAAACAAAAGCCACCAAGTGGAAAGGCCTTACGGGCCAGGGGAAGAAGGGCTGTCCATTTCACTGCTCCCCCTTTCCTTAGAGCTGACCGGTGGGGCGACGAACTCAGCCTCACGCAGAGAGTCTCAGGGGTCCCTCAATTCCTCGGCCAGTCTGGACCTTGGCTTCTTGGCCTTTGCCAACAGCAAATCCGAGGTGAGCTGGCTGCTTGGGGAACACACAAGGTGCACTTCTGATGAGAGCTGCTCACTACTGTTCTGTGTAATTCCTGTCATTCCCAGCGGATGTCCCCGCGTCCATTCCTGGCTTGCTCTGCATAGCCCATGGCCTCAGCCACCTTCCTCTCACCTGTCCTCACTGCACTGGTCCCCATGCGCACCATGGATGGACTTCCTCAGCTGATAGACGTGCGTGCATGTGCGTGTGCGGCGCTCAGGTGTCACACCCAGCATGAGTGTGTGGTCACTGGGGAGGGCTGCTGTCATTGGATGTGCTTACCTGTGCTCCCGGAAGAAATTTCCTCTTTACCTGCCTCCGGATGTGCTCTTGTATGCGTGTGTGTACGTCTGTGCCCCAGGGAGCTTATGTGCCTCTATATGCCAGTCTGCATGCCCTTGCACACGTACATACAACCTCTGCCCTCTCCTGCCCAGAATCAGAACCATCGGAAGAGCCTCGGGAGTGGAGAGGGTGAGGGCGAAAGCCGGCCAGGAAAGTACTGCTGCGTGTACCTGCCCGACGGCACAGCCTCCTTGGCCCTGGCTCGACCTGGCCTCACCATCCGTGACATGTTGGCAGGCATCTGTGAGAAACGAGGCCTCTCTCTGCCTGACATTAAGGTCTACCTGGTGGGCAAAGAACAGGTGTGAACCTGATCAGGTCCCAACTCTAACCTCTTTTCTGATCACGATCCAACCCTGTTCCTAATCCCCTGGGGCCAACACTAATTTTAGCCCCTGTTTCAGTCACCTTGGTGTTGCTGTAAGAAAACACCTGACCAAGAGCAGTTTGTGGAAGGAACGGGTTTGTTTTGGCTTACCGACTTGAGGGAAAGCTCCATGATGGCAGGGGAAAATGATGGCATGAGCAGAGGGTGGACATCACCTCCTGGTCAAAGTCAGGTGGACAACAGCAGCAGGAGAGTGTGCCAAACACTGGCAAGAGGAAGCTGGCTATAACACCCATAAGCCCACCCCCAACAATACACTGTCTCCAGGAGGATCCAACCACCAAATTGCTACCACCTAGGAACCTAGTATTCAGAACATATAAATTTATGGGGGAACACCTGAGTCAGACCACCACAGCCCCCTTTCTAACTCCAGCCTGTACCACAAACACACCCCTGTTCTCAAATCCAAATGAACCCCGACACCAGCTCCTCACTCAAAACACAGATATCCACCAAGAACCCACAGAAATTCTACTCATACAAAAATCCTTAGCCCTGAACTCGTCCTGGTCTCCAGCTTTATCTGTCACCCCACAGTGATGGCCTTAAGAAGGGACAGCCAGGGAGAGAGTGGTGCTAGAACTGGGATTTCCTCCCTTTCCTTCTAGAGTTCATACTGCCATTCCCACATGAACTTGCCATTGGGGGAAACCCCTACCTCTTCTACCACAAGGAGCCTCCAATGCACCCCTCGCCCAAGCAGCTTTCCTTTAGCTGCATCAAGCCTTAAAGTCTGGGGAAACGCACTTTAGACCATCCAGCAAGGGTGTGCAGAAGGAATAATGGCTGGGGAGATAGCTCCGCTGCTGAAATGCTTGCCTAGCATGCATGAAGCCCAGGTTCAATCTCCAGCACCAGCAAAAACTGGGTGTGATGGCTCAGGAGTTCAAGGCTGGCCTTGAACTACATGAGACCTTATCTCAAAAAAAAAAAAAAAAAAAAAAAGAGAGAGAGAGAGAGAGAGAAAGAGAGGGAGAGAGAGAATGCATGATAGATAGGGCCAGGCACGGTGGTACACGCCTTTAATCCCAGCACTCGGCAGGCAGAGGTAGGAGGATCACTGTGAGTTCGAGGCCACCCTGAGACTCCATAGTGAATTCCAGGTCAGCCTGGACTAGAGTGAGACCCTGCCTTGAAAAACCAACCAACCAAACAAACAAACAAAAAAACACCTGAAAGAAAACAAAAGGAATGATTGAGGCTGCACTCCAGGGGACTGACAAAACAGGGTGGGAAAGCAGGGCGACTGGGGGCGGGGGTTGTGTCCTCCAGGTCCAGGACGGAGGTGAGCGAGGTGCGACGATTAGGGCACCTCTTGGGGAAGGTGGGCATTTTGGGTCAGGTCAGTGTCTGGAAGACTTCAAGGAAGAAGCAACAGCTGGTGAGGGTGGAGCGGGGTCTGTGTGGCAGAACTGTTGAGGGGGGACATTCCAAGCAGAGGGACCAGAGGTGAGGCTCTTACAGGACGCGGTCAGGGATCTGGAGTGTGGGGGCGTGGGGACAGCAGCGGGAGGCATGCTATCCACTTTCTTAGGCCACCGGAACAGCTGCCAACAGCCAGATGGGCTTTTGTGCCTGCTAAATATAACCTCACCACCCACACTCCACCTGTCCCTGTGGCACAGCACAGGCCTGCTGTCTGGGAGAGGCTCCGTCTCCTCTATAAGCCCCTCCACCAACTCTTGGGCTGGCACAGGCAGTGGGTCCATTTGTGTACCTACTATTGCGTGTCAGCCATGGGGCGGGATGCTCCTCATCATTGCCGCCTCACAGAAGTCTTGGAGGGAGGGCATTTTTTCTTTGACTTATTTACTTGAGAGAGAGAATGGGCATGCCAGGGCCTTCAGCCACTGAAAACAAACTCCAGATGCATGTGCCACCTTGTGCATCTGGCTTACATGGGTACTAAGGAACTGAACCTGGGTCCTTAGGCTTTACAGGCAAACGCCTCAACTGCTAAGCCATCTCTCCAGCCCAAAGGGAGGACATATACTGCTTGGGCTGGAGAGATGGCTTAACAGTTGAGGCGTTTGCCTGTAAAGCTTAAGAACTCCCACCTTAGCCAGATGCGCAAAGGTGAGGCAAGTGCAATCTTGTACATGCCCAATAGGTGGCACAAGCCTCTGGAGTTTGATTGCAGTTGCTGAGGCCCTGGCACACCAATCCTCTCTCACTTTTTCTCTCGCTCTCTCTAAAATAAAAAAGTATTCTTAATGAGGAGGGGGTGGAGGGAACTGAACAAGTGTTTGGAAAGGGATAAAGTGCAGGGGAAATGGCTCTGTGGTTAAAGATGCTTGTTTGCAAAATCTGCCAGCCTAGGTTCAATTCCTCGGTAACCATGTGAAGCCAGATACAAAGAGACACATGTATCTGCAGTTCATTTGCAGTAGCAAGAGACTCTGGAGCACGCACACATATGCAAAAAAAATAATAATAATAATAATAATAATGAAAGAAAGAAATTGTTTTTGTTTTGAGGTAGGGTCTTGCTCTAGCCCAGGCTGACCTGGAATTCACTATGTAGTCTCAGGCTGGCCTCAAATTTAGTGATCCTCCTACCTCTGCCTCCCAAGTGCCAGGATTAAAAGTGTGTGCCACCATGCCCAGCTCTAAATTTTATGGGACAAGGCCTGACTGGCTAACCACAGGTGGGTGGTGAAGGAGGAAATGTATCCAGCTGGTTTAATTCCGCCTCCCATGTCTGAAGGAAAGGCTTACAAGTAATCAGATACCTAAGCCTGGGTCTTACTGAAACAACCCCATTACCATCTCATGCTCACACGCCTGTTTATCATAACTGGTTCCTTTCCTAAGCTTCCTCCAGCATTTTTTTGAGTTATTATTATTATTACTATTATTAACAACTTCCATGATTGTAAACAATATCCCATGGTAATGCCCTCCCTCCCCCCACTTTCCCCTTTGAAACTCCATTCTCCATCATATCCCCTCCTCCTCTCAATCAGTCTCTCTTTTATTGTGATGTCATGATCTTTTCCTCCTATTATGATGGTCTTGTATAGGTAGTGTCAGGCACTGTGAGGTCATGGATATCCAGGCCATTTTGTGTCCCTCTAGCATTCTTTAACTATTTTTTATTTATGATTATTTATTTATTTGACAGAGAAAGAGAGAGAAAATGGGTGTGCCAGGGCCTTCAAGCCACGGCAAACGAACTCCACGCACATAAACGAACTCCACGCACATGTGCCCCCTTGTGCAGCTGGCTAACGTGGGTCCTGGGGAATTGAACCTGGGTCCTTTGGCTTTGCAGGCAAACACCTTAACCGCTAAGCCATCCCTCCAGCCCTCCTCCAGCATTCTTAAACATCCTCCTGCTCTTAACACTCCTTGGCCTTATCAGGCTCCAACTCCAGTCTGTTCCCTTAACCTATCTGTTTCCCCCTGCCTGTGCCACCCATGGGCTATTCCCTCCCCTTCAAGGAATCCAAACATGAGACCACAAGAGAAAGCACAGGTGTTTCTCAAAAGCCTCCACGGGATGGCTCAGGGCTGAGGGAGGGACTCTTAGACCCTGCCTGGCCTCTGCAGAAAGCGCTGGTCCTGGACCAGGATTGTACGGTGCTGGCGGACCAGGAAGTGCGGCTGGAGAACAGGATCACCTTCCAGTGAGTGTCCTGCCCCAGGCCTGGCCTCCTCTCTAGGCTGGATCCCGTCCACTGGTCTCCCAGGCTCCCAATCTCTTCTCAGGTCTCGTCCCCGGTGTCAGGAGCCACTGCTCCCTGAACAAAGCCCCCCCCCCCCCCGCCTCCTCATCCCTCACTCCCCGGGGCCGGTGGCGGGAGAGAGGGGCCGGGTCCCTGCTCCTTCGCAGCCCCAGGGTCCCACGCAGGCTAGAGTTGGCACCGCTGGAGCGCGTGGTGCGGATCTCGGCCAAGCCCACAAAGCGCCTGCAGGAGGCGCTGCAGCCAATTCTGGCGAAGCACGGCCTGAGCCTGGAACAGGTGGCGTTGCGCAGGGTGAGCTGGGCAGCTGCTGGCCTGGGGGCGGGGGGCGGCAGGGACCCGGTGCTCTATCTCGTAGGCTGCTGACCTCTCCCCACAGCCAGGAGAGAAGCAGCCGCTGGATCTGGGGAAGCTGGTGAGCTCGGTGGCATCGCAGAGCCTGGTGTTGGACGCTCTTCCAGGTAGAGGCTGTTGACCCTGAGACTTGATCTCCCAGTATAGGCCTGGAGCTGAAGGAAGGGGATCTGGGGGGGGGGGGGGGAGGCCAACAGTGTGCTCTCTGTTCCAGGGGCAAAGATGCTTGAAGCCAGCAACACATCCACCTGCCTCAGCCAGGTGAGGAAGAACCCCACTGTGTCTTCTTCCAGCTTTCTTCCATTTGCTTTTTCTCACCTCCGCGTTGTGACTCTGATCCCCACATCCTTGCAGGCGTACCCTTCTAGAACCCAGGACAAGGCTACGACTCCTCTCCCTCCACTAACCCCCAGCTCGCTGGTGGAGGAGTCCCGTAGCTGCACCGGGAAGCGGCAGACCTGTGATATTGAAGGTACGCCAAGGGTATGGTGTGAGCTAAGGAATTAGGGAAGTGAGGTTCGGGTTTGAAGACCATTGAGGGTAGGAAGAACAGAAGGGCTGTGATAAAGGCTCTGGGGTCAGCGAAGAGGACGGTCATAGCAATCTGCTGGCTGATGCAGCGTTAGCCTCGGCACCTTGTTTGGGTGGGCTTCCTGACTCTGTGGCTTCCCCCAGGCCTGGTGGAACTGCTGAACCGGGTGCAGAGCAGCGGAGCCCATGACCAAAGGGGCCTTCTTCGCAAAGAGCACCTGGTGCTTCCAGACTTTCTGCAGCTGTCCACCCAAAAGCCTGACTCCCAAGACGCCCCGCCTTAGGTTGGATCAGCTGCCCAGCCCTGGGAGAGCCCCTCGGACTCCATTGCCCACCCAGCCCTCCGACACCTGTTAACAATCCAGGTCCCTTAGTGGCCCAAGCATGCTGTGGGTCCGCTCTGCATGCCCCGTCTGTGCCCTGAGTGTCCTTGGCCCCTTCCTGCCGTGGGCAGGCCCACGGGAGGAACAGGAGGAGAGGGGACTCAAAGGAGCCTTACCCCCCTAGCTATGGCCACCTAGTCTCTCACAGGCTCACCTACCCATCTCTTGTAGCCAGGTCCTTGGAGGCAGGTGGGCTTAGCCCCTTGGTGCAGGCATACCCAACACAGGGATGGCATTGGCGGTGCCAGCTTCCTAAATTTGTTCTAAGCATCAGCAGGGGGTAGGAGGAGGGGCTGGCCCCTCCTTAGGAAACTGATGTGAGTAAGGCTTGGAGGTACTGGTGGGCAGCCCCTACCCCTCCTCCTACACAGACTAGTGTACATAGAGATTTTATGGTTGGCTTGGGGCAGCTGGGTTTGTCCTCACTGTATGATACTGTTATTATAATTATTATTCTGTCATGAGGTGTGTTCCTTTGTATGCCATCTGCCGTGTGCACCCACCATCATACTGCCTCTGTCACCAAGGCCAGTGCCAGGAAGTTGTTGGGGACTAGGGATGTAACTCCTGACTTCCTGTTTGCTGAGTTCCCTTCCTGACTGCATGGAATATGAGGTGTGGGGGGCGCACAGAGAGAGAGAGAGAGAGAGAGAGAGCCCTTTCTCAGCAGCTGTGCATCTGCGTCACCTATCTGCTCTGCACTCTCCGTGGATCTGAACGTGTTGTTTTTGTTACTGTTCTCAGCTTTTATCAGGGACCCAAATGTGTCTCTTCACACCTAACTGGAGGCACCTCTAGTGCATCAAAGGACTGCTTTTGGAGACAAATTCTCTCCTTTGCCTGTCTGGGTGGGTGACGTTCAATGTCTAGGCAGTCAGGGAAGACAGAGAGGAGAAGCAGAGAGGGCCTTCCAGAAAGAGAGCCCTCCTCCTGCAGGCAGAGAAACCAGAACCGGTTCATCCCAGGAAGGTAAGTGCTGAGAGAGAGGAAGCAAGGGGACTAAGGGGGCCTCCCCCTGAGGTGAAAGGGCCAATCCATCCTGCCTCAGTAGGTCAGGGCTGCACTCACGGACCCCTTCACCAGGATCTCCCATACTTTCTTCCTTCTCATCTAACGGATTGCTCGTCATCCTTGACATGGATGTGGGATACATCAGTGGGGTTTTCTGACTGGCCATGCCTTCCTCTGAGAGTGTCAGCCTTCCTCCTCCTTACCTCACTTCTTTGACTCTTGAATGGATGCCAGGACGCTGGGATGGGCTGATGACCCCGTCCTGACCCATCAGAAACTCTGTTTCCCCCCTGGCAAATCAGAGTTTGGCTCGGGAGTGCTTGGTCCTCTGTCTAAAGCTGAGCTGATCAGAATTCCAATCCCGCTAGCTCACTTCCTATCACCTTCTGATTTGCACAGAGAACTGTATTTAGTTACCGTCTCATAGCTGGGACAAAGCACCTGACCAAAAGCAGCTGATGGGAGGAAAGAGTTCGTTTTTGGGCTTAAAGTCTCGAGAGGAAGCTTCATGATGGCAGGGAAAGGGTGGTCCTAGAGCAGAGGCTGGGCAGGTGGAAAACAGCAGCAAGAGTGAGGTGAGCTCTGATTGTGGGAAGCTGGCTACAGCACCCCTAAGCCTACCCCCAGTAACACGCCTCCTCCAGCAAGGCTCCACCTCCCAAATTACCACCAGTTAAGGACCAGGCATTCAAACACACGAGCTTATGGGGCACATCTGTTTCAAACCACAACACACTTGAATGCAAAGGAAGCCAAACAAAGGTGAGCAGGACTGAAGCAGGGGATTACCGACCAAGTTCACTCTTGCTTGAAATCGCCACTCCTAGATTTTCTCCGGGATTGTGGATTCATAACTATGAGGACCTGTAAGCACAGAAGTGCTGCCCCAGGGAACGCCACAACAGTCTAGGACAGTCCGAGCGAAGCATGCCGAGACACCAGGGCATGGGGGGGGGGGCTGCATGACATTGGCGTCACCGTGGGACACCAGGGTTGGAGTAGGGAGACAATCACCATCCCTTTCCTCACCAGCCACAGAACTTCCTTCAGATGTCCTGGGACATGCGGGAAGACACACGCTTCCATGAGCCTCGGGGTAGAGAGTGCTCTAGAAGCCCCTGATCCTGGGCCCTCTTAGGGGAAGGGACACTGTAATGGGTATTTCTGGAGGCAGGTCAGCAGTTTCTGCCAAAACTTTACAAAAAAGGAGCTGGAGAGGTGGCTTAGTGGCTAAGGCACTTGCCTGCATAAGCCTAAGGACCCAGGTTCGATTCCCTAGTACCCATATAAACCAGATACATAAGATGTGTCTGGAGTTCGTTTGCAGTGGCTGGAAGCCCTGGCATGCCATTCTTTCTCTATCTTCCTCTCTCTCAAATAAATAAGTAAATAAAATAACAATATTAATAAAAAAAAACATTGTGGCAAGTCCATACTCTGCAATATCACACAGCAGATAAAGAATGGCCTAATGCAAAGCCGGGTGTGGTGGCACATGTCTTTAATCCCAGCACGCAGAAGGCAGTGGTAGGAGGATCGCCATGAGTTCAAGGCCAGCCTGAGACTACATAGTTAATTCCAGGTCAGCCTGAGCTACAGTGAGACCCTACCTCAAAAAAAAAAAAAAAAAAAAGAATGGCCTAATGTGGAAAACTCAACATGTCATCATTAAGTATACTAAAGCAAGGTGATGCATATATATGGTATGATGCCTGTCTTAGTTTGTTTTCTGTTTCTATAACTGAATACTGTAGACTAGATAATTAGTAACATGTTGAGGGTGATCACATGATGAGACAGAATAAGGTAGCCAGGGAGCTGCTTTAATAAATCAGTCATTTCCAAAATGGGTTGATCTATTCATGAAGGCAGATCCTTCATGACTCCGTCAGTTCCCAGAAATCCTGCCTCTTGGACTAGAAAGATTGCTCAGTGGTTAAGGCACTTGCCTGCAAAGCCTAATAATCTGGGTTCAGTTCCCCAGTACCCACATAAAACCAGATGCACAAAGTGGCGCATGCATCTGGAGTTCATTTGTAGCAGTTAGAGGCCCTGGCATGCCCATTCTCTCTCTGTCTTTGCTTGCCAATAAATAAATAAATAAATTTTTAAAAACCCACAGGGCTAGAGAGATGGCTCAGCAGCTGAAGGCACTTGCTTGCAAAGCCAGATGGCCTAGATTTGATTCCCCAGACCCCATGTAAATCCAGATACACAAAGTACCACATGCATCTGGAGTTCATTTGTGGTGGCAAGAGGCCCTGGTGTACCCATTCTCTCTCTCTGTTCACAAATGAATAAAAAATACTTAAAAAAGAAAATAGTCCTACCTCTCATACTGCTTCTTCAAGGACCAACTTCCCAACACACAAACGTTTAGGGAACACATAAACAGTAGTGATATCTCTGTTTGGTAGGACCAAGATGAGCTCAGAATATGAATGTATAGAGGTGGCCTGTGAATCATAAACACATGGACACTCAGAAGTGTACAGAAAAGAAAGAGAATGTTCTGGAAGAACACAGATTGATCATGGTCAAATGAGGACTGGAGAGATGGCTTAGGAGTTAAGGAGCTTGCCCACAAAGCCTAAGGATCCACATTCCACTCTCTACATCCCATGTAAGTCAGACACACAAAGTAATAATGCAAGCAGGCAAGGTCACACATGTACACAAGGTGGCGCATGTGTCTGGAGTTCTATTGCAGTGGCTGGAAGCCCTGGCACATCAATTCTCTCCTATCTCACTCTTGCTCTTGCTCCCTCACATAAAAAAAAAAAAAAATGATAATAGTCAAAAGAAATTTTCATCTTAGCTTTATTTTTTTTTTTCAAGGTAGGGTCTCGCTCTAGCCCAGGCTGACCTGGAATTCACTATGTAGCCTTAGGGAGACCTCAAACTCACAGTGATCCTCCTACCTCTGCCTCCCAAGTACTGGGATTAAAGGTGTGCACCACCACGCCTGGCTACTTAGCTTAATTTTTTTTTGTCTTATTTTTTGTCTTAATTTTTTTAATGATACTTTTTTGTTTGAGAGAAGGAGGGAGAGAGGAGGAGGCAGATAGAGTGAATGAATGGGTATACCAAGGGCTCCAGCCACTGCAAATGAACACCAGATGCATGCACCACCTTGTGCATCTGGCTTACATGAGTACTGGGGAATCAAACCTGTGTCCTTGGGCTTTGCTGGCAAGCACCTTAACCGTTAAGTCATCTCTCCAGCCTTAGCTTAATTTTTTTTTGTTCATTTTTATTTATTTATTTGAGAGCGACAGAGAGAGAAAGAGGCAGATAGAGAGAGAGAATGGTCACATCAGGGCCTCCAGCCACTGCAAACGAACTCCAGATGCCATGAGCCCCCTTGTGCATCTGGCTAACGTGGGTCCTGGGGAATTGAGCTTCGAACCAGGGTCCTTAGGCTTCACGGGCAAGCGCTTAACTAGTAAGCCATCTCTCTAGCCTGTTTGTTTGTTTGTTTGTTTGTTTTTTGGGGGGTAGGGTTTCACTCTAGCCCAAGTTGACCTGGAATTCACTATGTAGTCTCAGGGTGGCCTTGAACTCACAGTGATCCTTCTACCTCTGCCTCCTGAGTGCTGGGATTAAGGGCGTGTGCCTCCGAGACTGGCTAGCTTATTCTTTTTTTTTTTTTTTTTTGAAACAGGGTTTTATGTAGCCAAGGCTGGCCTCACACTTGTTATGTAGCAGAGGATGACTCACAGCCTCTTCCCCCAAACTGGGTCGGGCACATGGGTGATGTTTTACAGCCATTGACCTGAGCTGGTTCCTGGGTGGTGAGGAAAAGCAGTGTAGAGCAGTTCACATCCCCAGAAGGGAATCCTTGAGGGGCATTGACCCTGCCTACCCAGATTATAGCATAAAGGAAGAGAGAGGATATACACATTTCATGACCAATTTGTATCCTGCCAATACCTTATTTTCCAGGGGACTAGGGCTAATTGAACAGATGTGACTTCTTTGAGGACACCCCCGGGGAACCAAGCCCATACGGCTCAGACCTCTTATGAGATAATCTTGCTACCTATCTTTTGCCACCCACCCCAGTCTTGGGGGCTGGGGAAGGGTATGGTGTCATGTGTGATAGATCACACGGTGGCCTCAGTTCTGGGCCAGGGTCAGGGCAGGTGGAGGCACCTGGAGCCCCTGCTGAAAGTGCGCTGATGCAGCAGTGGGCGGTGCTCCTCGGAGCAGTCACCCTTACCTCCAAGGGGAGCACAAGGTGCACCGGGGTGGGGGTGCCTCGCTTGGGCGTCACGTGACTCTGGTTTCTCAGGGTTGGAGAAGCTGGTGTTCATTTCCACAGGGACACAACAGAGGAAGGACATGCCTGGTTGGTTCCACTCAACCAATCAGATGTAACCGTGCACGGGCAC
The DNA here is from genome assembly GCA_036346955.1 of Dipus sagitta. Lineage (NCBI taxonomy): Eukaryota > Metazoa > Chordata > Mammalia > Rodentia > Dipodidae > Dipus > Dipus sagitta. Next base: position 39,689,351 of record CM070777.1, on the reverse strand, counting down.
AGAGCTACGGGGTGACTGGTGAGGCCAAGAACAGCTAGGAGCATGAATATATAGAGGTGGGTCGTGAAAACAGTAGAGTCTGGACGAGGGGTGTTGTTAGCACTGTCCCTCCAAGAATATAACCATCTTCATCACAAGCAGCTATGACTACTAGCCGGAGACTCTCAAGATCGGGACTATGAGCCTGAGTCAGGGGTGGTGGTGCACGCCTTTAATCCCAGCACTCAGGAGGCAGAGTAGGAGGATCACCGTGAGTTCGAGGCTACCTTGAGACTACATTGTGAATTCCAGTCAGCCTGAGCTAGAGTGGGACTGTACCTCGAGAAACCAAAATGAAAAAAAAAAAAAAGTGGGGGGGGGGCTGGAGGGATGGCTTAGCGGTTAAGGCATTTGCCTGCAAAGCCAAAGGACCCAGGTTCAATTCCCCAGGACCCACGTTAGCCAGATGCACAAGGGGGCGCAAGGGTCTGGAGTTCATTTGCAGTGGCTGGAGGCACTGGTATGCCCATTCTCTCTCTCTCTCTCTCTCTCTCCCCCTTTTTCTCTGTCAAAGAAATAAATAAATAAAAATAAAATATTTTTAAAAAAAGGAAAGAAGAAAAAAGAAAAACCAAAAAAAGGGGGAAAAAAAGAAGGGGACCGTGGATGTTCCCTCACAGAAGGAGGAGTGGGGTTGGTCATCACACCTGCCCCTGCCCACCTTCCAGCCCAAGCTGCATGCGGTCTCCCGGCCTGGAAGGGTGCTTGCCCATACAGTGTGTGGCAGGTTGACTGAAGCAGGGACTCCATCTCTGCGCTCCGGGGAGGTTGGCGTTGTGTCGGGATGAGACTTTCAGGTGGTACAGCTGCTGTGGGGTCGCCCACACCCCTGTAATACCTGCTTGCGTCTGCGCTGAAGGAGCTCATCCAACTCACTGGATGACCCAGTTGAACTCTGGTGGAACTGTACTTTGGTCGGCGCCCTACCTCAGAGGAGCAGACGTTTGCTTACATCTCCCCAGGAGTTCACACAACAGGCAGGGCCTCTGTGACCATTTCAGCATCTGACAGTGGCTTAGAGGCAAAGCAGAGAGAGGACAGAAAGACTGCCCACCTTCAGGCCAGCTAGCATGCTGGCCGTGTTAGAATGAAGTTCTCCAGCAAAGATGGTGGGGATAGGGATAACCTCATCAGCCAGGAAGGCACCATGTTCCTTCCCTTTGCAGAGGGCCTGAAGGAACCCAGAGCCCCTTCCAAAACCTGGAGCCTGAACTACAAGAACCGAAGACTGGAGCCCTGAACCCAGAACCTAAAGCCCAGGATCCAAAGCTTGACATCCAAAGCCTAAAACCAGAGCTGGGAGACTAGGTAGGACTCAAGAGCCAGAGGCCAGAGCCTAGAGCTTGTATCTAAGAATGCAGAACTCAGGGTATAGAACCTTCCAGACTTAGAATGTAAAAGCCAGGCCTCAAGAGTTTCAGGTCTGACCTAGATGCCAGAGTTGGGGACCACCATCTAATAGAAAGCCACCCACAGCCTCACTGCCTGGCTCGGGCCCTGACAGCAGCATGAAGGACAGGACTGGAGCCACATAAGGAGGAAGATGCAAGGAAGAGGTGACCTCTGAGAAAAGCCCAAAGCAACCTCAGCTGTTTTGGACACAGACTTTGGTCTTGTCCATAAATGAGTGACCAGTGTCTAGGCTGGGACGATTAATAATTACACTGGGTGCTTATTCCTCGAGCTGAAATGATGCACCCTCAGGCCAGCCCTCCCCTTGCCCCCTTCACTTAGCTTGAGCCTACAGAAGAGCCTCAGGCAACCTTGTCTGGGAAACGGGACTTAGATGGGATAATATTTCAGGCCTCTGCCTGCTCTGGGCTGGGGTTAGACAGCTCAGCCGGAAGTGCAGGCTCCCCAAGGGAGAACAAAGGGAGGGCCATGGGAGGGACTACTTTGTCCGCTCCAAGGAAGGTATCAGGTGGTCTTTCTACCTTATCAGCCAGGCCACTGGTGAGAACCACGCCTTGACCACGTGTTCAGCACCGTTTGCCACATGGTGGGGGTTAGGAGATTACTGAATTAATCACATGCTTGTGAGAAGAAGCAGGAAGTCTCAGACCACACTGACGGGAACCCTGATAATAAGATTACACAGGTCATTAGCCAATCCCCCTTTAAAAAAAATCCAGTTCAATTCAAGCCAAGCTACACATAGAGGCTCACACATGTAATCCCAGTACTCAGTAAGGAGGGGAGTTGAGGCAGGATTGTGAGTTCAAGGCTAGCCGGGAGCATATGAGACCCTGTCTGAACAACAAAATCCAAGGGGCTGGAGATATGACTCAGAGGTTAAAGGCACTTACTTGCAAAGTCTGCCAGCCTATAGCTACCTACATAAAGGCTGATAGGCATTTGTTTGCAGTGGAAAGATCCTGGCATGTATACACACACATAGACACATGCACACACATGCAGGCAAATAAATTTTTTTTAAAAAGGGGGGGCTGGAGAGATGACTTAGCAGTTAAGGAACTTACCTGCAAAGCCAAAGGACCCAGGTGCGATTGTCCAGTACCTATGTAACCCAGATGCACAAGGTGGCATAGGCAACTGGAGTTTGTTTGCAGTGGCTAGAGGTGCTGGCATACCCATTCTCTCTCTCTCTCTCTCTCAAATAAATAAAATGTTTTTAAAAATCAGAAATACAAAAAAATTCATTTCATGGGGAAAAGTGGTCTTGAATGTTGGTGTTTCTTCCCTTGATTGTTGTCAAATTTTATTTATTTTATTGTTAATAATTTTATTATTATTATTTTTATTTTTATTGAGGTAGTGTCTCACTCTAGCCCAGGCTGACCTGGAATTCACTATTTAGTTGCAGGCTGGCCTTGAATTCACAGCGATCCTCTTACCTTGGCCACCCAAGTCCTGGGGTTAAAGGCATGCGCCACAACGCCCCAGCTGTTCTCAAAGTTTAGATCCTGCTGAAAACTCACATGTAGCAAATTGTGCACTAAAAAAAGCAAATGGGGGAGCTGCAGAGATGGCTTAGCAGTTAAGGTGCTTTTGCCTGTGAAACCTAAGAACTCATGTTCAACTCTCCAGGTCCCATGTAAGCCAGACACACAATGACACAAGTGCACAATGCTGCACATGCACACAAGGGGGCGCACGCGTCTGGAGTTTGATTTCAGTGGCTAGAGGCCCTGGTGCACCAACTCTTTCTCTCTCTTTTCTCTCATTAAAAAAAAAAAGCAGGGCTGGAGAGATGGCTTAGTGGTTAAGCGCTTGCCTATGAAGCCTAAGGACCCTGGTTCGAGGCTCAATACCCCAGGACCCACGTTAGCCAGATGCACAAGGGGGCGCACGCATTTGGAGTTTGTTAGCAGTGGCTGGAAGCCCTGGCATGCCCATTCTCCCTCTCTCTCCCTCTCTGTCTGTCGCTCTCAAATAAATAAGTAAAAATAAAGAAACAAACAAACAAAAAAAAGCAAATGGGGGTTGGAGAGATGGCTCAGCAGTTAAAGTTGCTTGCTTACAAAGCTTAACAGCCCCAGTTCAATTCCCCAGCACCCACATAAAGCCAGGTGCACAAAGTAGTATGTGCATCTGGAGTTCATCTACTGGAGACCCTGGCACGTACATACTTAGTCTCTCTGTGTCTGCCTCTTTCTGTCTCCATCACTCTCTCCAAAAGAAGAGAAAAGAAAAAGCAAGTGGATCTTAACCCATGACTGGGGAATCAGCTGGTTGTTCCAACTTCCACAGCTCCGTTCCCGGACACGCACACTTATTCTTGGGACTGTTTCCCCTCCCTCCAGCTGTCATTCTGCTCTGGAGGAGATCATTTTCATTGGTGTGACAAAATTCAATATACATCAGCCTCTTATAGTCATTCTGGCCATGTTGTGGCCCCTTGCTCATGACCTGCTCCTCCCCAGCCCATGATAGCTGGCTCCCTCTTCATGTGGCTCTCCCAGGTTACGATGACTCTAGGTTGCTAAATCTGGTTTGTTCTAAAATTACATCTCAGCAACCGTTGACCCAGCTGACCAGCATGTCTCTCTTAAAACTTGGTTGAAGCCAGGTGTGCTGGCGCACGCCTTTAATCCCAGCACTTGGGAGGCAGTGGTAGGAGGATTGCCATGAGTTCGAGGCCACCCTGAGATTACATAGTGAATTCCAGGTCAGCCTGGGCTTGAGTAGACCCTATCTCGAAAAATAAAACAACAACAAAAAACTTGGGGGACTGGAGAAATGGCTTAGTGATTAAGGCACTTGCCTGCAAAGCCAAAAGACCTTGGTTCAGTTCCCCAAGACCCATGTAAACCAGATGCACAAGGTGGCACATGCGTCTGGAGTTCATTTACAGTGGCTGGAGGCCCTGGCATGCCCATCTTCTCTCTTTCTGTCTCTATATCTATCTCTAGCTCCCTCTCTCTCTCTCTCTTAAATAAATAAATAATAATAATAAAAAAACTTGGTTAACCCTAGCATCTGGGGCACCTGCTTTAAAAATTTTTTTTTATTAACGACTTCCATAATTATAGACAATAACCCATGGTAATTCTCTCCCTTCCCTCCCCACTTTCCCTTTGCAGCTCCACTCTCCATCATGCCCCTTCCCCTCTCAATCAGTCTCTCTTTTATTTTGATGTCATGATCTTTTCTTCCTATTATGATGGTCTTGTGTAGGTAGTGTCAGGCACTGTGAGGTCATGGATATCCAGGCCATTTTGTGTCTAGGAGGAGCACGTTGTAAGGAGTCCTACCCTTTTTTTTTGGCTCTTGCATTCTCTCCGCCACCTCTTCTGCAATGGACCCTGAGCCTTGGAAAGTGTGATAGAGATGTTTCAGTGCTGAGCACTCCTCTGTCACTTCTTCTGAGCACCATGGTGCCTTCTGTGTCATCCCAAGATCACTGCCATCTGAAAAGAGAAGCTTCTCTAACCAAAAGTGAGAGTAGCATTAATATATGGGTATGAACATTAAGAGAAGTGCTTACTGGGCAGTTTGGTGAGCATAGTATATACATTTAGCCAGACAGCAGCAGATGTTATACCCCTAGGGCTCATGACTACCCCATCATAGGTTTTCAGTATCAGGCATGTATTCGCTCCCATGGAGCAAATCTCCATTCCAATCAGAGACCGGCTGGTTTCCCCCATAACAGATGTGCTACTATTGCACCTGTTGGCTTATGTGGCCTGCTGGCCAAATTTAAGGCTTGCACTGTCCACTGTTGTTTATCTCCAGTGATGACTTCTCTCTCTCCCATGTAGCTGCATGCAGCATAGCTTTTTCCAGCTTTCTGTCAGCTGGTCTACATGGAGGAGGTTTTCAGCTCAGCTCCAGCAGGACTTCTCAGTGACCTTGTAGCCCAAGTATGTGGAGTCTTCAGTAATAGGGTCTTACCATCTATTCCTGGTGCGAAATCAAGAGCCTCGGCAATGGCATGTAATGTTTTAGGGGCATCAGGGACCTCCCTGGACAACGACTCACTGAAAGGTATCCCATCCCTGGCACTGAAAATTTTCTAGTAACAATCTATGGCTTCTGGGTGTGCCATTGTCCAGAAAAGTAGGTTTCCGTATGGCTTATTCATACCCTCTTAGATGATTTTGATTAACCCTCCCTCTACCCCTTCTTTACTCAATCTCTTCCCCTGTCCTCACTTAAGGCTATCTACCCCTATTAATCTGTTCTTCTATTTTCGTATACACAATACCATCCTATTAAGTCCTCCCTCCCTTTCTATTCCCTTTATATCCTTTTTCTAGCTTACAGGCCTCTGCTACTGAGTTTTATTCCTACTCACATAGAAGTCCAATCATTTGAGAAAGATAGATGGAGAGAGAGAAAAAAAAGCCAGATAAAGAAAGAGAATGGGGCTAGAGAGATGGCTTAGTGGTTAAGTGCTTGCCTGTGAAGCCTAAGGATCCCGGTTCAAGACTGAATTCCTCAGGCCCACGTGAGCCAGATGCACATGGTGGTGCATGTGTCTGGAGTTCGTTTGCAGTGGCTGGAGTTCCTGATGCGCCCATTCTCTCTGTCTGTCTGTCACTCTCAAATAAATAAATAAAAATTAAAAATAAAATTTAAAAAAAAGAGAATGGGTGTGCCAGAGGCTTTAGCCATGGCAAACAAAGTCCAAACATATGTGCCACCTTGTGCATCTGGGCTTATGTGGGAACTGGGGAATCAAACCTGGGTCCCTAGGCTCCACAGGTAAGCACCTTAACCATTAAGCCATCTCTCCAGCTCTTTTATGTGTTTTTTTTTTTTTTTTTTTTTTTTTTTGCAGCTGCTTTTTTGCTCTCCCCCTGAACCTGGATGCTCTTCCACTCACTGTAGGCCAGCCTGGCCTTGAACTCATAGCAATCACCTGTCTCAGCCTCTCAAGTGCCAGTGTTATAGCTGTGGGCCACCATGCTCACCTGGCTTTAGTTTAGACTTCCTCCTTCCTTCCTTTCCCCACCTCCTCTTTTTCTTTCGCATACGTGCATATGTATATGGAAGCCAGAGGTTGATGTTGTATGCGCTTTAAAATTTGTCTCAGCCTTATTTTATTTTTTGTTTTGTTTCTCTTTTTTTTTGTTTGTTTGTTTTCTTTTTGAGTTTGTGATAGGATCTCACTATAGCTCAGGCTGACCTGGAATTCACTATGTAGTCTCAGGCTGGCCTCTAACTCATGGCAATCCTCCTACCTCTGCCTCCCAAGTGCTGGGATTAAAGGTGTATGCTACCTTGCCCAGTTGGTTTTCATTGTTTTTTTGTTTTTTTAAATCTATTTGAGAGATAGAGGAGAGAGAGAAGAAAGAGTGGGCACATCAGGGCCTCCTGCCTCTGCAAACAAACTCTAGACACATGTACCACTCTGTGCATCTGGCTTTATGGGTATATTGGGGAATCGAACCTGGGCCTTTAGCCACTGAGCCATGAATGGAACCTGGGCCTTTAGCCACTGAGCCATCTCTCCAAGCCCTGGGTGCATTTCTTTTTTTTTTTTTTTTTAATTTTTTTGTTCAATTTTATTTATTTGAGTGTGACAGAGAGAGAGAGGGGGGGGGAGAGAGAGAGAGAGAATGGGCACACCAGGGCTTCCAGCCACTGCTAACAAACTCTAGATGCGTACACCCCCTTGTGCATCTGGCTAACGTGGGTCCTGGGGAATCAAGCCTCGAACTGGGGTCCTTAGGCTTCACCGGCAAGCGCTTAACCGCTAAACCAGCTCTCCAGCCCCCTGGGTGCATTTCTCAATTGCTCTCCACCTTTTTTTTTTTTTTTCCTCGAGGTGAGGTCTCACTCTAACCCAGGCTGACCTGGAATTCACTATGTCGTCTCAGGGTGACCTTGAGTTTACAGCAATCCTCCTACCTCTGCCTCCCAAGTGCTGGGATGAAAGGTGTGCACCACCACACCGGCCCTCTCCACCTTAAAGACAGGGATCTCTCATTTGTCTAGACTAATTAGCCAACAAGCTCCAAGAATCCTCCTGTCTCTGTCGTCCCAGTGCTGGGATTACAGGCATGTACTGGAATACCTGCCATTTTCATATGGGTGCTCGGGACAAATCCAGGTCCTTGTGCTTGCATGGCAGACACTTTACCCACTGAGCCATCTCCCCAACCTCCTGGCTTGGATTTTCCCTTCCCTTCTCTTTTCTTTCCTTCTCTCCTTCTTCTCCTCCTTCTCCCTCCCTCTCTCTCTCTCTTGTGTATGGTGTATGCATGTATGTGATGCATGTGTGCACATGTCCATGCCCCATATATACATGCAGAGGCCAGAGGAAGCTATTGGTGTCTTCCTCTATCACTCTTCTGCCCATTTCCTTGAGAATAAGTCTCTCACTAAACCTGGAGCTCCCTGGTTTTTGTTTGTTTGTTTGTTTGTTTTTATTTATTTATTTATTTATTTGAGAGTGACAGAGAGAGAAAGGCAGATAGAGAGAGAATAGGCATGCCAGGGCCTCCAGCCTCTGCAAATGAACTCCAGATGCATGCACCCTCTTGTGCATCTGGTTAACGTGGGTCCTGGGGAATCGAGCCTCTAACCGCGGTCCTTAGGCTTCACAGGCAAGCGCTTAATCGCTAAGCCTTCTCTCCAGCCCCCCCCTTTTTTTTTTGCTTTTTTTCATTTTTGGTTTAGACTGGTTGATGAGGGAGCCCCAGCAATCCTTGTCTGGACCCCTTTCAGTGCTAAGGTTACAGGCATGTACAACCATGCCCGGCTTTTTATATGGGTACTGGGGTTCAAACTCAGGTCCTGATGTTTGCACAGAAAGCACTCTTACCCACTGAGCCATCTCCATACGACTGGCTTAGATTTTCAAAAGTTCTCTGGCAAGTGGATTTGGGGTCAGCCAGGCCAGGTGCAGGCAGAGCACTTGGGAGGCATTCGCATCCTGCCCCTCCACAAGTGATGTCTGACGGTGGCTTACACCAGGGAAGTGACGGCGGACATGCTGGACAGAGCTCCTGGAAAGGCACAGTTGGAAGAAGGGATGGAAGAGAAAGAGTCAAGGATGCCTGTTCAGTGTCTGGCTTCAATCCTTTGCTATCTGCAAAGGTTGGGAACATGAAGGAGGCCCCAGGGTGACATGAAGAGCTCAGTGTGCTCCAACTCACAGAACCAAGCTATTCAGCCAGAGGCCCATCTGACAGCCTGTGCAGGTGCCTTCTAAGATACCCCAAAGTCACTGCCATCTGAAAAGAGAAGGTTCTCTAACGAAAGTGAGAGTAGCATTAATATATGGGTATGAACATCAAGAGACATGCTCACTGGGCAGTCTGATGAGCATAGTATACACATTTAGCCAGACAGCAGCAGACGTTACACCCTTAGGGTTCATGACTACCCCTGTTTTAAGTTCTCAGTATCAGGGATGTATTCCCTCCCATGGAGCGGGCCTCCAGTCCAATTAGAGGGCAGTTGGTTTCCACCATGACAGATGTGGCACTATTGCACCCGTTGGCTCATTTGGCCTGGCTGGCAAAATATAAGGCTTGCAGTGTCCACTGTTGAGTATCTTCACTGGTGATTTCTCTCTCTCCCATTGAACTCCAGGCAGAATGGCTTCTTCCAGCTTTCTGTCAGCTGGTCTACATGGAGGAAGTTATCAGCTCAGTTCCAGCAGGATTTCTCAGTGGCCTTGCAGCCTAAGTATGTGGAGTCTTCAGCAATAGGGTCTTGTCATCTATTCCTGGTGGGAAACCAAGGGCCTCAGCAATGGCCTATAATGTTTTGGGGGCATCAGGGACCTCCCTGGCCAACAATTCACTGGACGGTATCTCATCCCTGGCACTGAAAACTTTCTAGCAACAATCTACGGCTCCTGGGTGTGTTCCACTGTCCAAAAAAGTGGGTTTCCATATGATTTATGTATATCCTCTTAGATTTTGATTAGCCCTCCCTCCACTTTTCCTTTACTCAATCTCTTCCCCTGACCTCACTTGTGCCTTTTCACCCCCCATTATCTGTTCTTCTACTTACATATATACAATACCATCCTATTAAGTCCCCTCCCTCCCATTCTATTCCCTTTATATCCCCTTTCTACATATATCCCCTTCCTTTTTTGTTTGTTTGTTTGTTTGTTTGCGGGGGGGGGGGGTTCGAGGTAAGGTCTCACTCTCTAGCCCAGGCTGACCTGAAATTCACTATGTAGTCTCAGGGTGGCCTCAAATTCATGGCAGTTCTCCTACCTCTGCCTCCCGAGAACTGGGATTAAAGGTGTGTGCTACCACATCAGGGTCTGGCTGTTTTTTTTTTTTTTTTTTTTTTTTTTGGTTTTGGTTTTTTGAGGTAGGGTCTCATTGTAGCCCAGACTGACCTAGAATATTCACTATTTAATTTCAGGGTGCCCTTGAACTCAAGGTGATCATTCTACTTCTGTCTCCCAAGTGCTGGGATTAAAGGTGTGTGCCACCACACCCAGGCCTTTTCTTCTCCTCTTTCTTTTTTTTTGGGGGGGGGGTGTAGATATAACTTTATTAAAAAACAAAGAAGCCAGGCGTGGTGGCACACTCCTTTAATCCCACCACTTGGGAGACAGAGGTAGGAGGATCACCATGAGTCTGAGGCCACCCTGAGACTACATAGTGAATTCCAGGTCAGACTGAGCTAGAGTGAGACCCCACCTCCTTGAGAAACAAAGCAAAACAAAACAAAACAAAAAGACAAAGGACCAGGCTGGAGAGATGGCTTAGTGATTAAGGCACTTGCCTATGAAGCCTAAGGACCCATGTTTGACTCTCCAGGTCCCATGTAAGCCAGACGCACAGTGATACAAGCACGCAAGGTCGCACATGCACACAAGGGGGCACACACATCTGGACTTCTTTTGCAGTGGCTGGAGGCCCTGGTGGGCCATTTCTCTCTCACACTCTCTCTGTCACTCTTTCAATCTCTCACTCTTGCATAAAAAAAGGCAGTGTAGGGCTGGAGAGATGGCATAGCAGTTAAGGTGCATGCCTGTGAAGCCTAAGGACCCTGGTTCAATTCTCCAGGTTCCTGCGTAAGCCAGATGCACATGGTGGCACAAGCATCTGAGTTCGTTTGCAGTGGCTGGAGGCCCTGGTGTGCCCATTCTCTCTCTCTCTCTCTCTGTGACTCTAATAAATAAATAAAAATAAAACTTACAAAAAAAGGCACTCTATTGGGTTTGCCTAAAAAAAATAAAATAAAATAACAAAGACAAAGGCCCTCAGCTCATGAGGAGCACCTTGGATGTCACTGCCCCTGCCCAGGGTCTCACTGAAGCAGGGACGGGCCGGCACAGACCATGTGGACCAAAGTCTCTGCACCTGCTGTCAGGGGAGGGACAAGGTGCTTATGGGGGATTGCTCAGTCCAGACAATCTTTGAGCCCATGCTTAACGTGACTGTGTCCATGATGGAGGCATTCCGATCTGATAATTCAGTATCGACTGCATCTCCTCAATTCGGGTGCTCTCTCCCATCTGTGCAAGAACCTCAGCTTTACCTGAATCACTCCCTCCAGGCTGAAGAGGATCTGAGACACTGACGTCTCAGTAAGTGAACGAGGGTTTGTGATAACATCATGGAATACAGCACATGGCTCAGCCGTTAAAGGTGCTAGATTTCAATGACTGCCGGCCCAAGTTCGATTCCCAGCACTCACGTTGAAAGCTGGACACAAAGTGGCTCATGTGTCCGGCCTTCATTTACAGCAGCAGCAGACTTTATTTTTTATGCCCATACATAAGCATAACCATGCATGCAAGGAAATAAATAAATTTAATTTAAAAAAAATAAAGAATATATAACATATGGCTGGACAAAGTGGCACATACCTGTAATCCCAACTTCTTGGCACCTGAAGTAGGCAGATGGCTTGAACTCGGGGAGTTTGGGCCAGTCTGAGTAACATAGTGAGACCACAACTCAAAAAAAGAAATAGGGCCCTAGGGGTGTAACAGTCTGCTGCTGTCTGGCTAAATGTATATAGTATGCTCACCAAGCTGCCCAGTAAGCACTTCTCTTGAAGTTCACACTCCTATATTAATGCTACTCTCACTTTTGGCCAGAGAAGCTTCTCTTTTCAGATGCAGTGACCTTGCAATGACTCAGAAGGCACCATGGTGCTGAGAACAAGTGACGGAGGAGTGCTCAGCACTGAAACATCTCTATCACACCTTCCAAGGCTCAGGATCCATTGTGGAAGAGGTGGTGGAAAGAATGTAAGAGCCAAAGGAAGGGTAGGATTCCTTACAATGTGTTCCCCCCAGACACAAAATGGCCTGGATATCCATGACCTCATAGTGCCTGACACTACCTACACAAAACCATTGTAATAGGAGGAAAAGATCATGACATCAAAATAAAAGAGAGACTAATTGAGAGGGGGAGGGGACATGATGGAGAGTGGAGCTGCAAAGGGGAAAGTGGGGGGAGGGAGGGAATTACCATGGGTTATTCTGTATAATTATGGAAGCTGTCAATAAGAAAGTAAATTAAAAAAAAATAAATAGGAAAACTTCCATGTTAACTTAAATACACAGGAAAAGGCTTATAATCTAATAGTAGGTGAAAACACATTGAGATGCAGCCTTTTAGAGACCAAAAAAAAAAAAAAAAACCAAGCCGGGAGTGGTGGGATACACCTTTAATCCCAGCACTTGGGAGGCAGAGGTAGGAGGATTGTCGTGAGTTCAAGGCCACCCTGTGACTACATAGTGAATTCCAGGTCAGCCTGGACTAGAGTGAAACCCTACCTCAAAAACCCAATAAATAAATAAATACATAGATAGATAGAAAAAAAAAAACATTCTAAAATGTCATTGGCGACACTTCTGGGAGATAGGATTTTTTTTTTTCACCTGTTTTGCTGTTCTGTGAACTGAAGCCTTTCTAGTTAACACACTAAGATAGCTAATCCCCTGCTACCACACTCCAGAATCAATCTAAACTGCTCTTCAAACCGGGGCAATTTTCAGAGTAAAATGGGCTTCTGGACTGAGAGTCATAAACCAGGGTTTGGCTGAGCAAATCAGTGCTTAGAATCATTCCACAAACCAATCTCAACAGAGAAGGATTGGGGGGGGGGGGCAAGCACATCTCTAGCATTGTTGCAGGTCTTACTGTCCCCTCTTAGGACAAAAAAAAAAAAAAAAAAAAAAAAAAAACCTAGTAGCACCCATCCCTATCCCTCCCCTCTTCCACAAGCATTCTGTGACCTAAACTGTCATTTTTTTCCCCCTAGGTAGGGTCTCACTCTAGCCCAGGCTGACCTCAGACTCACAGTGATCCTCCTACCTCTGCCTCCCAAGTGCTGAGATTGAAGGTGTGTGCCATCACGCCCTGCTAAAACTGTCATCTTTGAGGCAGAGTTGGGACACAACGCAGGCCGGGCTTGTCCCCTGCTCCCAGCTCCTTGCACAGAAGCAGAAGCCCATGGAGCACTGCTACACAGAAAAGCATGGAGAGAATCACGTGCTGAAGAATTGTTCTAGGCCCAGGGTTATCTCGTTAAATTCTACAACTCAGTGAAGAAACATTACTAATTAATTGCCGTTTTATATGTGAAGAGAGTGGGGCCCAGGGAGGTGAAGTGACTTGCCTGAGACTCCCAGGCTGACTTAAGGGCTGCTTGGACCTTTTCTCAGACCAAAGGAAAAGCTGGTTTTGCTGGTCTTCATCCAGCATGGAGTCAAAAACTCAATTGATATGCATAGGAATGGGTTGGCTGGTAAAGAAGACCTAAGGAAGGAAGAAAAGACGGGAGGGAAGGAGGAAGAAAGGAAGAAAAGAAGGAAGGAAAAATACATAAATGGGATTGGGGAAATGGTCCAGTGGTTAAAGGTACTTGCTTGCAAAGCCTGAAGACCCAGGATTGATTCCCCAGTATCCACATAAAGCCAAATGCATCTGGAGTTCCTTTGCAGTGTCAAGATTCTCTGGCATGCCCATTCTCTCTCTTTCTCACTCTCTCAAATGAATAAATAAATAAAATATTTTTAAGAAGAAGCATTTTATTTATTTTTATTTATTTATTTGACAGAGAAAGGGGGGGAGAGAATGGTCACACCAGGGCCTCCAGCCACTGCAAATGAACTCCAGATGCATGTGCCCCCTTGTGCATCTGGCTAACGTGGCTCCTGGGGAATCAAACCTGGGTCCTTTGGCTTTGCAGGTAAATGCCTTAACCGCCAAGCCATCCTTCCAGCCCAAATAAAATATTTTTAAAAAGATACACAATACATTGGATGGATGTAGCAAATGAGTAGACAACAAGGAGGGTGGGGTGGTGATATTAGGCATGTTAGTCAATTACCTAAACTAGATCTTAAATGGAACCCACTGTTACTGAATCTGATCATATCTGGGATGTTTTTTTGATAAGGTCTTACTTCTAGCCCAGGCTGACCTTGAACTCAAAGTAATCCTCCTACCTCAACCTCCTAAGTGCTAGGACTAAAGGCATGGGCCACCATGCCTGCCTCTGATCCTAGTTTTATTTTTTTTATATTTTATTTATTTATTTGAGGGAGAGAATGGTTGTGCCAGGGGCTCTTGTCACTGCAAACAAACTCCAGACACATGCACCATCATGTGTCTGGAGTTGAATTGAATTGAACCCTGGTCCTTAGATTTCACAGGCAAGCGTCTTAACTGCTAAGCCATCTCTCCAGCCCGCTGATCACATTTTAAAAAAATATTTTATTTTTATTTATTTATTTGACAGAGAAAGAGGAAGAGAGAGAGAGAATGGGCATGCCAGGGCCTCCAGCCACTGCAAACAAACTCCAGACACATGCACCCCCTTGTGCATCTGGTTTATGTGGGTCCTGGAGAATCAAACTCGGGTCCTTTAGCTTTGCAGGCAAATGCTTTAACCGCTAAGCCATGCCTTCAGTCCTGATCATATTTTTTTAATCTAAAAGATACTCTTCTCATTATTCTGAAAATCTGGCTTCAACTCCACAATCCTATGAGAGGAAGCAAACTTCTCAATGCTTCCCTGCTTCCTGTCTGTGTTTCCAGAACTGTATGTATCACACATTATCATTAGCTTCCTGATGCCAATTATCATCTATTTTCTCTTCCTGCTTCCCTCCCCATCAGCAGTTCCATTGCACAAGTATCCCTGGGATGCGACCTCTTCTTTCCGTCCCTCCTGATCCCACCTTAGTTCAGTCTTATCATCTCTACACTGGACCATCTCTTCAATCTCTTAACAAACGAACTCCAGACACGTTTGCCACCTTGTGCATCTGGCTTACGTGGGTCCTGGGGAATCGAACTGAGGTCCTTTGGCTTTGCAGGCAAACGCCTTAACCGCTAAGCCATCTCTCCAGCCCCAAACTTAAATCTTTTTGAGTCCAGATCCACTCTCTTGACATATCCCACACCAACATTTTAGGGGGCGTCCTAAACTACAGATTAAAGCCCTTCCAGGGGCCCCACATTCTCTCAGCATCACATCCTGGATCCATCATCAGGCCCCGAAAACCCTCCACAGTTCCACATAGTCGCTTTCTCTGGGCTTGCCCCGTGTGCTCCCTGTTTTTCTGAGCCCTGCCCCTTGGGACACACAGAGAGCCAGACAAGATGCCCAATGCGTGGCAAGGTTGGGTCATTCTCTGAGGAGTCCTGTCAGGCCAGGAATGAAGTGGAATAGGCAGGAAGCACAGAATATCTTTAAAGACTCTGGGGAGATAACTCAGTCAATAAAGTGTTTGCCTTGGAATCATGAGGACCTGAGTTCAATCCCCAGAACCCATATTTTTAAAAAGCCATACAAGCTGGGCGTGGTGGCACACACCTTTAATCCCAGCCCTTGGGAGGCAGAGATAGCAGGATTGCCATGAGTTCAAGACCACCCTAACACTATATAGTGAATTCCAGGTCAGCCTAGGCTAGAGTGAGACCCTACCTTGAAAAACAAAACAAAACAGCCAAACATTGTGGCACATACTTGCTATCCCAGTGCTAAGAGACAGACTCCTGGGTCTCACTGGCCAGCCAGTCTAGCCTACTTGGCAAGTTCCAGGCCAGTGATAGGACCCTGTCTCAAAAAAATGTGGATGACCGGTGCATGGTAGCACACGCCTTTAGTCCCAGCACTTGGGAGGCAGAGGTAGGAGGATTGCCATGAGTTCAAGGCCACCCTGAGACTATATAGTGAACTCCAGGTTAGCCTAGCCTGGACTATGTGAGACCCTACTTTGAAAAAAAGAAAAGAGGGGTGGAGAGGTGGCTTAGCGGTTAAGCACTTGCCTGTGAAGCCTAAGGATCCCAGTTCGAGGCTGGATTCCCCAGGACCCACGTTAGCCAGATGCACAAGGGGGCGCATGTGTCTGGAGTTCGTTTGTAGTGGCTGGAGGCCCTGGCGCGCCCATTCTCTCTCTCTCTCCCTCTCTCAAATAAATAAATAAGAATGAACAAAAAAAATTAAAATAAATAAAAATAAACCAAAAAATTAAAAAGAAAAAGAAAAAGAAAAATAGGTGGATGTTACTCCAATCTGTGTCTCTAGATGGACTTTATTCCACTCCTGCCTTCTCATGAGCAAGAACCATCTGTTCTTTCTCCTCCTCTCTTTTAAGTGTTTTCAGTTCTATTTATAATCTAAAAAAAAAAAAAAAAATCTCTCCAAACTTCAAAAAAAAAAAAAAGGGGGGGGGTGGACTGAGACTACTTAGTGAATTCCAAGTCAGCCTGGGCTACAGCGAGACCCTGCCTTGGAAAAAAATAAATAAATAGGGATGAATGGTGGCTGAGGAACAGCCTGTGAAGTTATCCTCTGGCCTCTACATGCACACTCACAGATATGCATACACGCCCACATGCGTGTGTGTGCGCGTGTGTGTGTGTGTGTGTGTGTGTGTGCGCGCGCGTGCGCGTGCGTCCTCGGGGTCTGTGCCTGGTTGCCTGGGGATGTCCCTAAGCCCTTGCTAGGTTGTGTTCCGACTGGTCTGGTGTGGTGGGGGAGGGGAGTCCGACCACAGACTCCCCCTGGCGAGCTGGCGATTAGAAATTAACTGGAAGGGATCTCAGGGGTAAAGTTAATCTAATGGGGAACAGAGGGAGGGCAGCTAGGGTTCTAGGACTTTGCCCTTGACCCGAAGGTATAAACAGGAGGGTCCCAGTTCCTTCCCCAAGCTCCTGAGCAGAAGCTGACACACACACAACCTCCGGGTGAGTCCAAGGCTGCCATATTGCCCCCTTGTCCTTATCCAGCTCCTAGTAGACACCCCATCACCCCGGCGCCTCCCTTTACCGCTCTCCTACCTGTGCTCCCCTTTCCTGCTCCCTGAGATATCCCAACCCCAGCCCAGCCTGGTCTACTCCCCCCCCCCGCCCCGTGAGAGCCCCCACCCTACCATGGGGCACTCTTCAGCGGTACCTGTACCTGTCATAACACCTGGTTGCTGTTCTCTATCCACTGAGAGATCACTTCATGTACACCCGTCTCCTCCCTGGACTTTGAGCTTCATGGGGCACCGGCTGTATCTGTCTTGAATCACCAGGGTACCCCAGCAGCTATCTCAAGAGTCTAGGATAGACTCATGCTCAAGAAGCACTTACTGGGTAAACTGGTGGGTGGCTCGTTCCAGCATTGGAGAGATGGGAGGCAGGAGCGTCGGAAGTTCAAGGTCATCCTTGGCTCCTTGGCTGCATAGAAAGTTCCAAGCCAGGCTTGGCTACATGAGATCCTCGAAGGAAAGAAGCAAAGAAATAAGGGAAGGAGACAGGAGGGAGGGAGGGAAGAAGGAAGAAAGGAAGGAATGGAGGGAATTAAAATGGGAAGGAAGGAGGGAAGGAGGAAGGTAGGGAAGTAAAACTTGCTAGAGGGCTGGAGAGATGGCTTAGCAGTTAAGGCGCTTGCCTGTGATGCCTAAGGACCCAGGTTCAATTCCCCAGAACCCACGTAAGCTAGATGCACAAGGTGGCACATGTGTCTATAGTTCATTTGCCTTGGCTAGAGGCCCTGGTATGCCCATTCTCTCTCTCTCTCTCTCTCTCTCTCATAAATAAATAAAAATCTTTTAAAAAAAACTTGCTAGAGCTGGTGATGTAGCTCAGTGAGGGAGTGTTTATTAGTACGCATGCCCAAGGCCCTAGGTTCCATTCCCAGTACTGCAAACAAAACAAGTACAAAACCCCTGCTGGCTGAATGAGTTGGTGAATGAACACCCACATCTGTGCTGAGCACCTGATTGTGTATCTCTGGGTGTGTCTGGCTGTCTGGAGGTGGATGGGATCACACATCGTGGGGTTCTGTGGATGACCATGTATGTGCGTATTGAGTGTCTAGTATCTAGCAGTTGTCACTCAATGTTGCTGCACCCTCCTGACACCCAGGACTCACTGTGGGAACCCAGCATGATGTCCTATGGAGAGAGGCTGGGGGGGGCAGCTGTCTCCCCACTTCCAGTCCGTGGGGGGCACATGGTGCATGGGACAGCCTTCGCCTATGTGCCCAGTCCACAAGGTGAGTACTATTTCCACACCCTATGTCCTACTTGCCCATAGGTGCCATATCTTGGGTCAAGTCCTTTGCCCCTTTGGCCCTGGGGCATCTGGGGACTCCTGACCAGTCTCTCTCCCCAGTTCTGCACAGGATTCCAGGGACATCCACCTATGCCTTCTCCAGTCTGAGTCCGGTGGCTCTCACAGAACACAGCTGTCCCTACGGGGAGGTCAGGGAGTGTCATGACCCACTACCTGTCAAGCTTGCCCTGGAAGAGGAGCAGAAGCCAGGTGGGCCAGGCTGGAGGGGAGGGCAGAAGGGGTCTAGACAGTCACCACCCCGGTACCCTGTGCAACTGTGCTCATGTCTGGCCCACCTGCAGAACCTAGGCTGGCCCGGAAACTGCTCCAGGCTGTTACGAAGCTCCTCAAAGTCCCGCTGATGCTGGCCTTCCTCTACCTCTTTGTCTGCTCCCTGGACGTGCTCAGTTCAGCCTTCCAGCTGGCTGGAGGTAGGGTCCGTGTGGAGGAGGTCGGGGTGGGGTGGTTCAAAAGGACCTCAGGGGCTGGAGAAATGGCTTAGCGGTTAAAGCGCTTGTCTGTGACTCTCCAGCTCCCACGTAAGCCAGACACACAAGATGACGCAAGATCACAAGGTCACACATGGTGTTTGACTGCAGTGGTGGAGGCCCTGGCGTGCCAATTCTCTCTCTCTCTCTCTCAATAATATATAGATATATATACATATATACATATATGCATATATACATATATACATATACATATATATACATATATACATACATACATATATATATATATATATATATATATATATATATATATATATATAATATATGTACACATACCAAAAAGGCTTTACAAAAGGACCTCGGACAATGCTGGTTTGTGCTCCACAGGGAAGGTGGCTGGCGACATCTTCAAGGACAATGCCATCCTGTCCAACCCGGTGGCGGGGCTGGTGGTAGGGATCCTAGTGACCGTGCTGGTACAGAGCTCCAGCACCTCCACCTCCATCATCGTCAGCATGGTCTCCTCTGGCTGTGAGTGAGCCCAAGCATGGCCAGGAAGAGCCTGGGGTGGGAACGGGAGGGCACAGGACAGGAGGTGAGAGCACCTTGTCAGGGCTTTAGGATGAAGGCAGGAATGTGGACAGGAGGCTAAGAACCAAGAGCAGGTCTCCAGCCTCGCTACTCTGTCCTCTAGAGCAGGGCCTAGAGTCTGAACCAGGTGGGGTGTCTCAGGAGCTGGGGAGGGTGGCAAGGGAATATAGCTCCTGGAAGGCCCAATTCTATTTGGCCACATCCACACTCAGGGAAGCCAGAGAAGCACAATCACATGCATACATATATATCCTATAGATTGCACTTCTCTGGCTTCCCTGAGTAACATGTGATTTATTGTAAAGAATTGGCTTATAGCCGGGCATGGTGGCGCATGCCTTTAATCCCAGCACTCGAGAGGCAGAGGTAGGAGGATTGCAGTTAGTTTGAGGCCACCCTGAGACTACAAAGTGAATTCCAGGTTAGCCTGAGCTAGAGTGAGAACTTATCTCGAAAAACAACAACAAAATTGGCTTACACAATTGTGGGGTTGGCTGGTCAAGTCATAACGGCAGGCCATCGGGAAGGGCAGGCCAGGATGCTTGGGCAGAAGCCAGTGGTATATAGTCTGCAGGTGAAGCCACTTCTTCCTCGACCCTTTCATCCCTTTGGATAAGGCCATCTAGGTTATCAAGAATAATCTTTACTTGGATGGGGAGATGGCTCAGTCGTTAAAGGTGCTTGCTTGCAAAGCCTGACGGCCCTGGTTCAATTCCCCAGTACCCAGGTAAATCCAGATGCACAAAGTGGCGCATGCATCTGGAGTTTGTTTGCAGTGTCAAGAAGCCCTGGCGTGCCCATTCCCCACCCCATCACCATCCTCCCTCTGTTTCTCTGCTTGCAAATAAATAAATAAAAATAAATAAAATAATCTTTACTTAAAGTCAAATGATTATGGGTGAAAATCACATTTATGAAACAGCTCCACCTAGGCCAGTGCTGGGTTGAATAACGATGCTATAGGCTAGCCTAGTTCACATGTAAAATAAACCATCAAGGTGCCTTGTTGGCACAGTAGGTAATGCATCAGTCTCATGAAATGAACCATCAAACTTGTGTGATGTGTGCCCATATAAGCATAGAATGTAGATTTGCACATGAGCTATGGTCTAATGACACACTCATACACGTGCACATACATGTTCATACTATGTCGAGCATGGGTACACCCTATGCAGCATATGTACATTTAGTCACATGAGCATACACACACACATAAAGGCACAGCCTATGTGCACATAGACCTGTGACACTGAGTCTAGGCAGAGTCAACAGTGGAACAGAAAAGGCCACCTGGGGAGCTGGAAGCCTGATGACCTGGGTTCGAGTCCCCAGTACCCATGTAAATCCAGATGCACAAAGTGGCACGTTCGTCTGGAGTTTGGTTGCAGGGCAAGAGACCCTGGCATGCCCACACATACTCTCTCTCCCTCTCTCTCAAATAAATAAGTGAAAATTAAGAAAGAGAAAAGGCCATTTGGGACTGGCATGTAAGCTGTGGGGCCAGTAGGAACTCTTGTAGGACACAGCCTGGTGTCACCACCCAATCGCTTAAGAGGACCCTTTTCTCTCAGTGCTGGAGGTGAGCTCTGCCATCCCCATCATCATGGGCTCCAACATCGGAACCTCTGTCACCAACACCATTGTGGCCCTGATGCAGGCAGGGGACAGGACTGACTTCCGGCGGTAAGCTGGCAAGGAAGGTGGAAGCTCATGCTTGTTGGGGGAGGGGAGGCAGCATTGAATGCCAGGAGCCCCCAGTGTACACACATCCTGGCTCCAGCTGTCCTGCAATGTGGCCCTCCCCGCTCAGGGCCTTTGCAGGGGCCACAGTGCACGACTGCTTTAACTGGCTGTCTGTTCTGGTCCTGCTGCCCCTGGAGGCTGCCACCGGCTATTTGCACCACATCACTGGACTCGTGGTTGCCTCCTTCAACATCCGTGGTGGCCGTGATGCCCCCGACCTTCTCAAGATCATCACGGAACCCTTCACGAAGCTCATCATCCAGGTGGGGGGCAGGGCCTGGCATCGGGTGGGCAGATGGGCATAAGAGGCTCCACCATCACCCCTTCCACCTTCATCTTACCACAGTTGGACAAGTCTGTGATCACGAGCATTGCTGTGGGGGACGAGTCCTTGAGGAACCACAGCCTCATCCGGGTTTGGTGCCACCCAGACTCAACAGAGGTGAGTTCTGGCCCTGGACCCAGGTAAGAAGATTCTCTTTTCACACAACGCCTATTGGTTTCACGGTTCAGATAGATCTTGGAGGTCATTTAGCCAGGAGAGAGCAAATGTGTGGCAATTTTCCTGTGACCTTATACCTGTGACAGACATTGGTAATACCTCCTAGCATCACACACTACTTTAGGCAAACATCACCAGTCAACTAGATTTGGCATGTCATTGATGTAATCTAATGGTTCTCAAAGAGTGGTTACCAAGATCAGCAGCATCAATGTCCTTAGGAACCGTGAGAGATGAAAATTAGATATCCTGCCTACAAGTGCTAGAAGTAGATCCATTGCACATTAGATATTTTTTACCCTAGATCTACTGAATCAGAGAAAACCCTGAGAGCTGGGTCCGGTGGCATACGTTCCCACAAGCCCTCTAGATTTCCTGTGTGCTCTAGTTTAAGAACCATGAGGCTTGCTCAATCCTCTAGTCTGACAGGTAGAGACACAGGCTCAAAGAGGCCAAGAAACTTGCCAGAGTTTATCAAGCCCAAGGGTGCTGGGAGTTAGCGACTCAGTTCTGCTATGTTTTGGAGTTTAATATGTAGGAAATATGTGAAGTTTAACATGTTGGAAATGTGAGGAGGGGGTGGGAAAAGAGTGCTGTAAGGATACTTGAGAAGTCTAGCTGAGGAGCAAGACTGCTACATGGAAGCCTCCTTGGAGATACATTCTACATGGAAATTTCCTTGGAGACATGTGCTATATGGAAACCTCTTTGGAGACACATACTACATGGAAACTTACTTGGAGACACATGCTACATGGAAGCCTCCTTGGAGACACATGCTACATGGAAGCGTCCTTGGAGACACATGCTACATGGAAACTTACTTGGAGACACATGCTACATGGAAGCCTCCTTGGAGACACATGCTATATGGAAACCTCTTTGGAGACACATGGTACATGGAAGCGTCCTTGGAGACACATGCTACATGGAAACTTACTTGGAGACACATGCTACATGGAAGCCTCCTTGGAGACACATGCTACATGGAAACTTACTTGGAGACACATGCTACATGGAAACTTACTTGGAGACACATGCTACATGGAAGCCTCCTTGGAGACACATGCTACATGGAAGCCTCCTTGGAGACACATGCTACATGGAAGCCTCCTTGGAGACACAGCAAGTGGCAGTGGGGCCCTCTGGAGACTGTCATTGTCATGAGGCCATGTTCTCTTGCACGGTTTGTGCCACTTCTACTGCCCAGAGGGAAGAGCTGTTTGGATCGGTTGGACACTCTTGGACTAGTCATTATACCTGTGGTGCAAGGTGATTAGGAACAAGGAAGCAGGCAGTTAGCACACTGACTTACCCAGCCATAGAAAGAAGAATGCTTTATCAACATATAAGCTGCCAGATTCGCTTCTCCTAAGCTGTTATCTACAAGGCACAGCTCCATTTAGAACAAGCTTTGAGGAAATCCAAAGCCCACAAGCCCTTCCTCCTCATTCAGTCCCTTGCTGCTGGATGCTCCTGGACTTTTATCCCAGCATGAACAGAAAACCCTCCAGTAACTCGTCCTCTGCTGTTCTTTTGTATTCCAAGTGGCACACAGCTCTACATCAGCTCTTCCGAGAGTTCAAGGCAGATGAAAACAAAAAGCCCCTGTGGACCGCTTTGATGCTGGCTTTGGGACCTCTCACACCAGCCACCGTCTCACAAGTGCTCACACTCTGCGAGCTCTCTGAGTCGCCGCAACCTCTCTACTTGAAAGCGTGATCCGGAAAAGAGAAAAAGCACACACTGATCTACACACACACACACACAACTAGCCATGGACGAGAGCACTATACCTCACATCACTGGGCAGATCCTCCACCGATGTGGTCTGTGAGCAACACTGACGAGGTGGACACGAACACCTCATTTTACGGAAGTGGAACCTGAAGTTCAGCAGTGTGAAGGAACTTCCCAAGCTCATCCAGCCAGGGCTGACTTTGGGCCCTTCTCACTGTCCTAGGTGCCACTTGCTGAAGTACTGGTTTCAGGCTCCTGTCCCAGCAAAAAAAAAAAAAAAAAAAAAAAAAAAACTTTTCGAAGTTTTATTTATTTATTTATTTTTATTTTTGTACGTAGGGTCTCACTCTAGCTCAGGCTGACCTGGAATCCACTCTGTATTCTCAGGGTGGCCTCGAACTCACGGTGATCCTCCTACCTATGCCTCTGGAGTGCTGGGATTAAAGACGCACACCACCACACCTGGTTTATTTTTATTTATGAGAGAGAGAGAGAGAGAATATTGGCACGTCAGGGCCTTAGCCACTGTAAACAAACTCCAGATGCATACGCCACCTTGTGCGCATGTGCAATCTGCATGCACGCGTCACATTGTGCATCTGGCTTACGTGGGTTCTGGCGAGTCGAAACTGGGTCCTTAGGCTTCACAGGCAAGCGCCTTAACCGCGAAACCATCTCTCCAGCCCGCAGAAAGCTCTTCTGTAATAGCAGCTTGCACTTTTCTTGTCTTGGAAAGTAGCTAGGGGATTGGAGAGGAGTCCCTTGCTCTGGGCTTGTTCACCAATGGATGAAACCCAACACAGCTGCGTCACATGCTCTTGGGATGGAAATCGGCTCTTCCTCGTACCACAGGTTTTCCTTTGGTCACAGAATTTCTCCTACTGTCTACAACTTTTCTCCTTGCTGCCAGCTGTCACTGGAACTCGACCTTGTCCCCCCAAAAAGTCTCCAGGGAACCTGTATCATCAAGGAGACAATGAAAGCCCGAGGTGTTTCAGATGGGAAATGGAAAATAATCTAGGCAATTCCGATAGTTCAACCATTTCTGGATGATCCGAAGGCCTGGCACTGTCTTAGGAATTCCCTTCTTGTGGACTCATATTGTGGATTGGCAGCTATACCTTGTGGTTTATCTTTCTTTAACTTTTTAATTTTTTTTTTTTTTTTGAGGTAGGGTCTTGCTCTAGCCCAGGCTGTCCTGGAATTCACTATGTAGTCTCAGGCTGGTCTTGAACTCATGGCAATCCTCCTACCTCGGCCTCCCGAGTGCTTGGATTAAAGGCGTGCGCCGCCACCACGCCCCGTTCATGCCTTGTGGTTTAAACAATCACTCTTAGAGGATTTGCAGCCTGGGAAGCAACGATTATTCCACCCCCACTTCACAGATGAGGACCTAACCGCAGAGAGGTTGTAATGGAGGAAGACCGCAAGTCCCGCTGGGATCCCCGCTCTGCTCCCTGCTTGTCCCAGCTGCCAAGTCTGAAGTCTCACCCTACGCATCCATTCCCCTTTCTGTCCATTGTGCCACCAGGTGGGGTCGCGGAAGGTGGGCTGATAACGCTCTGAGGACTTCTCCTCTTAACCACCAGATGGCGCAGCCGGCACGGCTCTGTCTCCCCCGCAGCCCGCCTTCCTCTGCAGGGCCAGGTCCACATCTTCCTCCTTTCTCTCCTGGGGAAGGGCTCTGGGAACCTGGCAGTCCTCTGTGAGCTTAATCATCTCCTTCGGTTCCCAGAAGCGTCTCCTTAATTTGGGGTGTCCCTGCAGACACTTAAATCCCAACTCCTTCTTCTAAGATGTTTCCAACTCGTCCTCGGGGAGAGGCAGATGCCATCAGAGATTTCATGCCGCGAAGGAGGCAAAGGTAGCCCAGAGAGGTTAAGTGTAAGGTTTCATGTCACCCAGCTGGGAGGGGCTCAGGTAGGGTGAGCTCCCAGGGCTTTGGGAGACTCATTTGTTCTATTTTCCCATCAACACTCCCATCCCCACTCACTATCTACTCCCCTTACTTTCATCCCAGGTAAGATGGACCTATCCTGAACACGTGCCCTTATCTGGGCCTCCTAACATTCCGAGCTAGGCCAGAGCTCCCACCTCCCTGTGCTCTGCAAGAATGCCTAGGAGGTTCTCCGCCCTCTGAGCTCCGTCTCTGGCCTGGCTTTGCAGTAGATTCCTCTCTGCCCCTCCTGCTGCCTCTACATCCCTCTCTTGCACTTTGGGGTACCTGACTTCTCCTGTGGGCTCAGCCGAAGCCACATAGACCAAGCTAGAAAGGTGAGGGATATAGCTCAGTGGTAGGAGCGTGTGCTCAGCATGCACGAGGCTGTGGGTTCAATCTCTAATACCATAAACAAATATGCATAAATAAAAAGAAAACCAGATATGTTAGCCCTTGGCCTTGCCCTACCCCTGACTATGCCAACCCCAAGGTGTCTCTCTATATATATCTGTCTCTTTATCTCTCTCAAATAAATAAAAATAAATAAATATGAGAGAGAGAGAGAGAGAGAGAGAGAGAGAGAGAGAATGGGTACGTAGGGCCTCTAGGCACTGCAAACAAACTCCAGAACCATGCACCACCTTGTGCATCTGGCTTTACATGGGTACTGGGGAATTGAACCTGGGTCCTTTCGCTTTGCTGGAAAACACCTTAACTGCTAAGCAATTTCTCCAGCCCCATCATACATTTTTTAAATTAATTTTTAAATTTTTATTAACAACTTCCATGATTATAAACAATATCCCATGGAAATGCCCTCCCTCCCCCCATTTTCCCCTTTGAAACTCTATTCTCCATCATATCCCCTCCCCCTCTCAGTCTCTCTTTTATTTTGATGTCATGATCTTTTACCTCTTATTATGATGGTCTTGTGTAGGTTGTGTCAGGCACTGTGAGGTCATGGATATCCAGGCCATTTTGAGTCTGGAGGAGCACAATGTAAGGAGTCCTACCCTTCCTTTCCACCTTTCTTTCCACCACCTCTTCCGCAATGGATCCTGAGCCTTGGAAGGTGTGATAGAGATATTTCAGTGCTGAGCACTCCTCTGTCACTTCTTCCCAGCACCATGATGCCTTCTGAGTCATCCCAAGGTCACTGCCATCTGAAAAGAGAAGGTTCTCTACCAAAAGTGAGAGTAGCATTAATAATATGGGTATGAACATTAAGAGAAGTGCTTACTGGGCTGTTTGATGAGCATAGTATATACATTTAGCCAGACAGCAGCAGGCGTTATACCCCTAGGGCTTGTGACTACCCCTGTTGTAGGTTTTCAGTATCAGGGATGTATTCCCTTCCATGGAGCGGGCCTCCAGTACAATTAGAAGGAAGTTGGTTTCCACCATGACAGACGTGCCACTATTACACCTGTTGGCTCATTGGGTATGGCGGGCCAAATATAAGGCTTGCAGTGTCCACTGTTGAGTATCTTCACTGGTGATTTCTCTTTCTCTCATTGAACTGCATGCAGAACAGAATGGTTTCTTTCAGCTTTCTGTCAGCTGGTCTACATGGAGGAGGTTTTCAGCTCAGTTCCAGCAGGATTTCTCAGTGGCCTTACAGCCCAAGTACCATCATACATTTAAAAAAATTTTTTTTGGTTTATTTTTTAAATTTTATTTTTATTTATTTATTTGAGAGAGAGAGAAAGAGGCAGAGAGAAGGAGAGAGAGAGTGGGCATGCCAGGGCCTCCTGACACTACAAACAAACTCTAGACGCATGCACCCCCTTGTGTATCTGGCTTATGTGGGTCCTGGGGAATCAAACCAAGGTCCTTTGGCTTTGCAGGCAAATAAGCCATCTCTCCAGCCCATCATATATTTTTTTAAGCAGCTCATAGCTTAGAATAATTTTTTTTAAAATTGTATATTTACTTATTTACTTGAGACAGAGAGAAAGAAAGAGATAGAGAAAGTGAGAGAGAATGGGCGTGCCAGGGCCTCCAGCCACTGCAGATGAACTCCAGATGCATGTGTTCCCTTGTGCATCTGGCTTACATGGGTCCTGGGGAATCAAACCAGAGTCCTTTGGCTTTGCAGGCAAATGCCTTAACTTTTAAGCCATCTCTTCAGCCTTTTTTTTTTTTTTTAAGATGGAATGCTTCACGAATTTGCATGTCATCCTTGCGCAGGGGCCATGCTAATCTTCTCTGTATCGTTCCAATTTTAGTATATGTGCTCCTGAAGCGAGCACAGAATAAATTTTTAAATCTATTTATTTGAGAGAAAGAGATTGGGAAAACCAGGTCCTTCTGCCACTACAAACAAACTCCAAACACATGCGCCACTCTGTGCCTATGACCTTATGAGTGTAATGGGAAGTTGAACCCCGGACCATTAGGCTTTGCAAGCAAGCGCCTTTAACTGCTGAGCCATCTCCTCAGCTCTAAAACAAAATCTAAAGACTCTGTAAACATGGAAGTGCCAGCAGCACCCCACCAGAGTACCCACCCTTAGAACAGGAGAGGTCAGAGTCTCCCACAGCACAGCCTCAGGGGACTGGGCCAGGAGAGACAGAGGGGTGCATAGAAAGGGACCTGGGGACTTGGTCATGTACAACTCCCTTCTGAGGTCCAGTTAGTTCCCCCTTTGTGAGGTGCATTTCTCCACAGTCAAATCCATCATATTTCCTCCTGACATGGGACCAGGGTGGGGGAACAAGATAAAGAACCCTGGGCTGAATTTTCAGTAACAACTTTTTTTTTTTTTTGGTTTTTCGAGGTAGGGTCTCACTCTAGCCCAGGCTGACCTGGAATTCACTATGGAGTCTCAGGGTGGCCTTGAACTCATGGCAATCCTCCTCCCTCTGCCTCCCAAGTGCTGGGATTAAAGGCATGTGCCACCACACCCGGCTTAGTAACAACTCTTTAATCCAATGAGGCTACAGGTTATACGTATATGTAATATGTAAGCTAGATGGCGTTGTTTCTGCTGGCCCTCAAATTCTGCTTCCTAGAATTCTGAAGTATATTTCTGGGTCTGGTGCCGCAGGTTTGTAATCTCAGCTATTCAGGAGACTGAGGCAGGAGGATTGCAAGTTCAAGGCTTACTGGGGCTATACAGTAAGTTCAAGATCAGTTTGGGCAACTTAGTGAGATCCTGTCTAAAAAAAAAAAAAAAAAAAGTTTTTTTTTTTTTTTTTTTTTTTAAAGCCAGGTATGGTGGTTTATGCTAGTAATCCCAGCACTTGGGAGGCTAGGATAAGAGTAGCGTGTGAGTTCCAGAAAGAAAGAAAGAGAGAGAGAGAGGAGGGAGGGAGGGAGGAAGGGAGAGAGAGGAAGGGAGAGGAAGGAAGGAAGTGAAGGAGAAAGAAAAAGAGAGAGAAAGGGAAAGAGAGGGAAGGAGGGAATGAAAGAGGGAGGGAGGGAGGTAGAGGAGAGAAAAGATAAAAAAAATAAAATAAGGGCTAAGGATGTCACTCAGAGATAGGACACTTGCCTAAAATTCGTGTGCTGCTAGGTTCAAACCAGTGCATTGAAAAACAAAAGTATGTATCAAAGTAATTGCCAACATTTATAGAGATTGGATTTTTTTTTTTTTTGAGGCAAGCCCAACGCACTAACCTTTTCTTATGCGAGAAAGTGAGAGTGAAAGCAAGAGAGAGACAGAGACAGAGAGAGAGAGAGAATTGGTGTCCCAAGGCCTCCAACCACACCAATTGAACTCCAGATGTGTACGCCATATCGTGTGCATGTGCGACCACGCCCTGCTTGTGTCACTGTGCATCTGGCTTACGTGGGGCCTGGAGAGTCGATCATGGGTCCTTAGGCCTCGTAGGCAAGCACCTTAACCACTAAGCCATCTTTCCAGCCCAAGATTGGATATTTTTACCAAAAACTTCAGAATGGTAGTTTATTTTGTGGAATTGGACAGTTGGGTTGTATTGGACTGTATCTCTGGATGGTGACAGTGACCTAGAGCTATGTAGCCACTATCCCTGCGGGCCCACCACCTCCACATGCAGCCTATGCCATCATTTCAGTCACCTGCCTAATCCTGTGGCTCCTGTATCCCCAGGAAGCCCCCCTCACTTCACTGTAGGGAAGAAATGTGGCAGCTGGACCCTCTGCCCCACCATGCCCTCACCACTTGGGTAGAGCAGGAGAAGAATGGTGCTTGGATTAAGGAAGCATTAGGGAGGGTATGGGGCAGTTATTGAGGAAGAGGAAGGTCACCAAGAAAGGGGCTGGTAAGAAGAGATATGTACAGGGATTGCTTCTTGGCCTTTTGGCTAAAGATCAAGTGAAGAGATATATAAGGGACCCATGTGTGGTGGCACATGCCTTTAATCCCAGCACTCGGGAGGCAGAGGTAGGAGGATCTCTGTGAGTTTGAGGCCAGCCTGAAACTACATAGTGAATTCCAGGTCAGCCTGAACCAGAGTGAGACCCTACTTCAAAACATCAGAAGAGAGAGGGAGAGAAGAAGTGTTAAAAAGCATATGGATGCTACTAAAAGGCAGAGGAAGATGAAGATTCGAAACTACTTATTTGGTCATCAGGAGATCCCTGCTAGTCCCAGTGATAACCAGTTACCTGAGCGATGGCCAGATTCTTGGGTGGCAAGTTTTTCATTCACATTTGTTTCAGCAGAGGCTACGGGATCAAAGAGGGCAAGTGACTCGTCTATGGCCACAGAGCCAAAAAACCCATCTTCAGTTCTCTCGTCTTTCCCTGACCCCCATCTTAGCTCCAACCCCAGGCTGTGTTTTCCTAGATTCTCTAAGTCACCTTCTTCTTTTCTTTTTTAACTTTTCATTTTTATTTATTTATTTGAGAGAAAGAGAAAGAGTCAGAGAGAGAGAGAGAGAGACAGAGAGAGAATGGGCATACCAGGGCCTCCAGCCACTGCAAACAAACTCCAGATGCATGTGCCACCTTGTGCATCTGGCTTACGTGGGTCCTGGGGAATTGAACCGAGGTCCTTTGGCTTTGAGGCAAATGCCCTAACCACTAAGCCATCTCTTCAGCCCACCTTCTTCATATATATATATATATATATATATATATATATATATATATATATATATTGAGCCAGGTGTGGTGGTGCATGCCCTTAATCCCAGCACTTGGGAGGCAGAGGTAGGAGGATCACTGTGAGTTCAAGGCCACCCTGAGACTACAAAGTTAATTCCAGGTCAGCCTGGGCCAGAGTAAGACCCTACCTTGAAAAACAAAACAAAACAAAAAAACAAAAAACCTATTTTTACTTATTTATTTATTTATTTAGAGAGAGAGAGAGAATGGGTGCACAAACTCCAGACACATGTATAGCCATGTGCATCTGCCTTATGTGGGCCCTGGGGAATCGAACCTGGGTCCTTTGGCTTTGAAGGCAAGTGTATTAACCACTAAAGCCATCTCTCCAGCCCAGTCACCTTCTTCTTAACCTAGGCTTCCATGTCCATGTCCAAGGCAGAGACCAACTTCAGCAAGACCTTTGTGAATGCCACCATGGAGAAATGTAAGTATCCGCAACATGAGAGGGTGCCACCTGGCAAGGGCAGCGGCAGGGCCATCCCCTTGCTGACCACTGCTGCATCTAGCCCCAGGAGGGGACAGCTGACAATTAATCTCACCTCTGGGCTCGGGTCAGTCCATGGTATGGTCTGTAAGCTTACGGAACCTAAGGTGAGGCGTGAGGTTCACGGCCCAGTGGATCAGCAAAGGTGGGAAGCGGGGTGTGGGGGTGAGCTCTCAGCCATCTGACCTCATCCCTTCAGGCAACCACATCTTCGTGGACACTGGGCTGCCTGACTTGGCTGTGGGGCTCATCCTGCTGGCTGGCTCCTTGGTGGTCCTGTGCAGTTGTCTCATCCTCCTCGTCAAGATGCTCAACTCTCTGCTCAAGGGCCAGGTGGCCAAGGTCATCCAGAAGGTGATCAACACAGGTGAGCTGTGGGAAGGGTGCAGGCCTAGGCAGAGCCCTAGGATGGACGCTTCCAGATTCTACTAAGCCCCGTTACTATATAGGTCTGGGTAAAGTGCTATCTCTGTGCCTCAGTTTCCCCATGTGAATCAAGAAGGGGTGAAAACTAGGCCATTTTGGAGGGTCCTGAGATGATGTCGACTGCTGGGGAGTTGGGGCTGCCTCCGGCTGTGGTACCATTCTAGACGTGGGTGTTCTTAGAAATCGGTGTTGTTTCTGCTGTTCTTGTTTTTTCTTGGGGGGGGGTTGAAGGTAGGGTCTCACTCTAGCCCAGGCTGACCTGGAATTCACTATGTAGTCTCAGGGTGGCCTTGAACTCACCTCACGGTGATCCTCATACCTCTGCCTCTCGAGTGCTGGGATTAAGGGTGTTTGCCACACTGCCCAGCTTGTATTTGATTTTTGAGACAGGGTCTCCTGTTGCCCATGTTGGCCTTGAACTCCTGATTTCCTTGCCTCCACCTTACAAGTGTTAGGATCACAGGTGTGTGCCACCACACTCAGCTAGAAGCCACTGCTTGACAAATAGACAGGCATTTGGGCCAAGGGATATGAGGGTGAGGCAAATAGGGAAGTTCTGATCTCAGAGGACTCATAGCCCGACCGAGGAGACAAACTATGAAATAATGAGGGTGATAAGTTTGGAGAAGGAGCAAGGTGGCCCCCAAAGAGACAGGGAAAAAAAAATAGCAACACAATAAATGGAACAGGCTGTCACCATAGATGTTCAGAGCCCTCTCTGGGGAGGATGAAGAGTCAAATGTGGATGAAAGGGCTGGTCATGATGGCACATGCCTATAATCCCAGCCCTCAGGACATATAGGCAGGGAATTTTGCATTCAAAACCCATCTGGACTACATGGCAAGACCTTTTTTTCAACAAACAAACCTTTTAAAAATTATTTATTTATGAGAAAGAGAGAGAGAATGGGTGTGCCAGGACCTCTAGCCACTGAAAATGAACTCCAGACACATGTGCCACCATGTGCATCTGCTTTACGTGGGTTCTAGGGGATTGAACCTGGGTTCTTAGGCTTCGCAGGCAAGTGCCTTAACTGCTAAACCATCTCTCCAGCCCTTAAAACTTAAAAATAAATTATCTGGGCATGGTGGCGCACACCTTTAACTCCAACACTTGGGGAGGCAGAAGTAGGAGGATCATCGTAAGTTAGAGGTCATCCTGGGCCAGAGTGAGTTAGTTCCAGGTCATCCTGGCCTAGAGTAAGACCATTCAGACACTTTTCATGTCATTCTTCCTTAATCAATGCAGTGTAACAAGTATTTACCTAGGCTTCACATTGCATTAGATATGATAAGTCACCGAGAAATGAAAAAGCATATTGCGGGGGGCTGGCAATGTGGCTCAGCAGTTAAAGGCACTTGCTTGCAAAGCCTGTCAACCCAGGGTTCAGTCCCCAAGCCACCCATGTAAGCCAGATACTGAAAGTGACATAAAACCACAAGCCTCTGGTGTTCATTTGAAGTGGTAAGAGGTCGGTCCTGCCACACCTACACACACAGAAGTAAATAAAAATTAAAAAAATAAAATGACCAATATTTAAAAGAATTTTGTTAAAAAGTATATTGGGAGGGGTGGAGAGATGGCTTAGCAGTTAAGGTGCTTGCCTTCAAAGCCAAAGGAACTCAGTTCGATTCCCCAGGACCCATGTAAGCCAGATGCACTAGGTGACACATGCATCTGGAGTTCATTTGCAGTGGCTGGAAGCCCTGGTGCGCCCATTTTCTCCCTCTCTCCCTCTCCTTTCCCTCTCTCAAATAAATAAATAAAAATAAAATATTGAAAAAAAGTATATTGGGGGCTGGAGAGATGGCTTAACAGTTAAGGTACTTGCCTGCAAAGACAAAGATCCTAGGTTTGATTCCCCAGGACCTACATAAGCCAGATGCACAAGGGAGCCCACGTGTCTGGAGTTCGTTTGCAATGGCTTGAGGCCCTGGCATGCCCATTCTCTCTCTCTTTCTCTCCTGCTCTCTCTCAAATAAATAAATAATTTTTAAGCATATTGAAGCAAATAAGTTGGTCTTTGACAAATCTCATACCATTTTACAGAAGGGACTTAAGTACCCTCAGATTTTGGAATCCATGGGTGGCATTGAGCCAGTCCCCATAGATACTGAAGGGGGAATGGATTTAGATAGAGTAGGACATTCTGGGCAGAGGGAGCAGCCAGGCAAAGCCCTGGTAGCCATGATAACCCAAGCTAGACACAGTGAGCCGGGCACGGGCTAGGTGCTGGCAGAAAACTGATTCCCAAGTACCACCTCCCTAAGGAAGGTGCTTGTCCGCCCAACGCCTTTCCACTGACCCAGCCTGGGGCTCCTTACAGACTTCCCAGCACCCTTCACCTGGGTCACGGGCTACTTTGCCATGGTGGTGGGCGCCGGCATGACCTTTGTTGTCCAGAGCAGTTCTGTCTTCACCTCAGCCATCACCCCACTCATCGGTGAGTGCCCAGTACCCAGCAGCAAGCAGCGGCGGGGGAGGGGGCGGGGGGGAGAGGGAGACGGTGAGGACCCACGTCCGTTCCTGTGTCCACCAGGACTGGGTGTGATCAGCATCGAGCGGGCCTACCCTCTCACACTGGGCTCCAACATTGGTACCACCACCACAGCCATCCTGGCAGCACTGGCCAGCCCCAGGGAGAAGCTATCCAGCTCCTTCCAGGTACGTGGGGGAGGATGGGCCTGCCTGAGGCAGGATGGGGCTGGCGCCCAGGCTGGGGTTATAGTGCAGCTTGACGGAGGATGTCACAACATATGAACCAGCATTAGTTGCCTGTAAAGGCTACACAATACGCTCTTGGAAAATCACTATGGACAAAAGTAGACTTGGCCGGATGTGGTGGCCCACACCTTTAATCCCAGCACTTCGGAGGCAGAGGTAGGAGGATCGCCATGAGTTTGAGGCCAGCCTGAGACTACACAGTGAATTTCAGGTCAGCTAGAGCAACACCCTACTTTGAAAAAACTAAAAAAAAAAAAGTAGACTTGATTTCACTCTTCAGACTTTGGTGTCTAATAGGGAGAAACTGTTAAGTAATCACACAGGGGACTGGGGAGCTGGCTCAGTGGTTAAAGGCAATTGCTTGCAAAGCCTGCTGGCCAGGATTCAGTTCTGCAGCCATCCATGTACAGCTGGATGCAAGACCCTGGCACACATGTGTGTGCATGTACAAATAAATAAATAATCACACCGATAATCAATAGCAAGCCAGGTTTGCACTGTGGAGAGATACTGTCAGAGAGACCTGGCCCAGTCTGGAGGAATCAAAAGGATGAGAAGAGGCGGTGAGGATGAACAGATGGCAAAGGGGAGGCTTTGTCTAGAAACCAAAGAGCCACTGGCAAGACTAAGAGTCCAGAACAAGTGAGCCAAAACCCAGTGCCCATCTTCTAGCTGCTGAAGCCGGACATGGTGCATGCCTGTAATCCCAGCACTTGGGGGGCAGAGGCAGAAGGATGGCTGCAAGTTTGAGGCCAGTTTGGTCTATATAGCAAGACCCTGTGCCAGAAAGGAAAACTCTTGGGCTGGAGAGATGGCTTAGCGGTTAA
Source organism: Dipus sagitta (assembly GCA_036346955.1). Classification (NCBI taxonomy): domain Eukaryota; kingdom Metazoa; phylum Chordata; class Mammalia; order Rodentia; family Dipodidae; genus Dipus; species Dipus sagitta. The sequence continues at coordinate 39,654,823 of CM070777.1, read as the reverse complement.
GGCGCATGCCTGCAAAGCTTAAGGACCCAGGTTCAATACTCCGGGCAGGTCCCACATAAGCCAGATGCACATGGTGGCGCATGTATCTGGAGTTTGTTTGCAATGGCTAGAGGGCCTGGTGTGCCCATTCTCTCTCTCACTCTGTCTCTAATAATAAATAAGTGAAAATAAATCTTATTTATTTATTTATTTTGGTTTTTTTGAGGTAGGCTTTCACTCTAGTTTAGGCTGACCTGGAATTCACTATGTAGTCTCAGGGTGGCCTCGAACTCATGGTGATCCTCCTACCTCTGCCTCCGAAGTGCTGGGATTAAAGGCGTGGGCCACCATGCCTGGCAAAAATAAATCTTTAAAAATATTTTTTTTAAAAAAAGAAAAATCTTTTAGTTGCTGGATTGTGTATCTGCTCAGGAATCCTGAAAGAGGGAGTAAGAGAAATGTGGAATGCTGACAATATAGAAGTACCTCAATTTTTTAAATTTTATTTTTATTTTATTAATTTGAGAGAGAGAGAGAGAGAATGGGCACGCCAGGGCCTCCAGCCACTGCAAAGGAACTCCAGATGTGTGCGTCCCCTAGTGCATCTGGCTTACGTGGGTCCTGGGGAGTCAAACCTGGGTCCTTTGGCTTTGCAGGCACTAAGACATCATTCCAGCCCCCTCAATATTTTTAAGATTTATTTACAAGCAGGGAGAGAGGAGAAAGAGAAAGAGAAAGAGAAAGAGAAAGAGAAAGAGAAAGAGAAAGAGAGAGGATGGGAGAGAAAGAATGAGAACCAAGGCCTCTTGCCACTGCAAATGACTCCAGATGCATACACCGCTTTGTGCATCTGGTTTTACAGGATTTGTTTTGTTTTGGTTTTTCAAGGGTAGGCTCTAGCACTAGCCCAGGCTGACCTGGAATTCATTATGTAGTCTCAGGCTGGCCTAGAAACTCACAGCGATCCTCCTACCTCAGCCTCCCAAGTGTTGGGATTAAAGGCGTGTGTCACCATGCCCGGCAATATTGGGGATTTGAACCTGGACTGCCAGGCTTGCCAGCAAGCACCTTAACCACTAAAGCCATGTCTCCAGCCCACGCCTCAGTATTTTAAGAACAGCACTGACAGTGTGCAGTGGTCCGGAGGCTTGTCAGCCCGAAGTGGTGACTCTTCTGCAGTTGTGTGTGGGGAGGATGAAGAAGGGGGAGGGCGCCCCATATTCCCTGTCCCTGTTGGGCTGATGTAGGAGCCCCTGACCCACCTCAGTGTTCTTCTGACTCTCCGTACAGATCGCCCTCTGCCACTTCTTCTTCAATATCTCGGGCATTCTGCTGTGGTACCCGCTGCCCTGCACGCGCCTGCCCATCCGCATGGCCAAGGCGCTGGGGAAGCGCACGGCCAAGTACCGCTGGTTTGCCGTCCTCTACCTTCTCGTGTGCTTCCTGCTTTTGCCCTCGCTGGTGTTCGGCATCTCCATGGCAGGCTGGCAGGCCATGGTGGGTGTGGGGGCACCTTTTGGGGCCCTGATGGTCTTTGTGGCACTTGTCAATGTCCTGCAGAGTCGAAGTCCTGGGCACCTGCCCACGTGGCTGCAGACGTGGGACTTTCTGCCCCGTTGGATGCATTCCCTGCAGCCCTTGGATGGTCTCATCACGCGTGCCACCTTGTGCTACGCCAGGCCTGAGCCCCGCTCACCTCAACTGCCTCCCAGGGTCTTCCTGGAGGAGCTGCCCCCTGCCACACCCTCCCCACGTCTTGCACTGCCTGCCCATTACAATGCCACCCGCCTCTAGACTACAGGCCCAGACTATTACCTGGGAGCAGGAGGAGTCCGTTCATAGAGTAGAGGGGTGTGTGTGTGTGTGTGTGCATGCATAAAGCTTGGAAGTACGCATGATTCTGTGTCACTTTGGGGAGCCTGGTCCTTAGCCAGGGCAATAGAGGTCTGGGCTTTTGTACACGAGAGGCAATGTGCATGAAGGCACACGTCAGGGGTTGAGTCTGTGCAGAAGCCGATATTTGTGTACCTGTGTATCGGCCCATGCACAGGGACAGACACGTCTGTGGGAGGCTGTGTGCAAGTTACAGTGGGTATTATTTTGGTCTCTTTATGCTCGTGTTACAAGACATGAGCTTGAGTCCTTGCGTACGCAGGCTACAACAGGCAGGAATAAGGGTGGCTCTGAAGTAGTGACTATATAGCCGTTTGATTATGGCCAGATGTGAGTGCTTGAGTCACTGACTAAATTCTGTCCCTCCCTCCCATCTTCTTTCTCCACACCAGCCTCCTCATCCTCACCAAGGGCTTCAGCACCGTGCCTGTGGCCCTCTTTCCCAATCCTGCTTGATGAAAAACAGAAGGGAATTAAACTGTCGTTATGTATTTGGAGATCTTTTTTAAAATGTGTGTGTGTGTGTGTGTGTGTGTGTGTGTGTGTATACATGCGCGCCCACCAGGAGCTCTTGCTACTATAAACGAATGGCAGACACTTGCACCACATTTTGCGTCTAAATTGTTTACGTAGCTTGGGACTTGAACCCAGGCCAGCACACTTTGCAAGCGAGTGCCTTTAACTGCTGAGCCATCTTTCATCAGTGGGTGAGGAGAAGATGAAGGCTTGAGGCTCAGCAGCACCACGTCCCCTCAAACATCCTCCGGGACAGCAGTCCAGAGTCCTGCCAACTCATCCCAACAACCTGCCTGGCTCTGCCTTCAGAAGCCAAATCCATACCTTAAACTCCCCTCCAATCTCCTCCCAGGACCTGGGGCCACCTCCAAGGCAAGTGTAAGCAGGACTCTGGACTCTGGTGTCTTCTGAACCCACCTACTTCCATCCCACGTTCACTCTCCCCACCCCCCGACTGAGCTGAGATCAGCACTGAAGGATGAGTGACTAGTCAGGGCTTGCCAGGGCCACTGAAGAGGACAGGCAGGAAAGTCCTTGGCCCGGGCCCCAGCACCTGGAGGGCAGGGATCAGATCCTTCCTCCCACTTTGTTCTGTTTCTTTGGGCAACAAACTCCACCTCGCTTACACCTCCTGGAGCTCTGCAGCCCATAGGCCATGCTGGAGCTAAAGGGTGGAGGTCAATGGGGGGTGGCGAAGTTCTTCCATGTAAGCCAGGGTGTCTCAGGGACCTTGGGGCCCCAATGAGGAAGGAAGATCGAAGGCTCAGACCCAGTTGTGATGCTCTTGGATGCATCCCTTCAGTGGGCCCTGCATGTAGGTCTGGAGCAAGGAGATGCAGGTGCCTGGGAACCCCAGAGCTTTTCTCCAAGCAACCAGCCCCATCCCATCACTTACAACCCTTGTTAGGTGGGGTACAGCTGTATCCACGGATTCTACTTCTGCCAACTCGACCAATGATGGATAGGATTTGTGTGTGTGTGGCAGGGTCTCACTGTAGCCCAGGCTGACCTGGAATTCACTCTGTAGCTCGGACTGGATTCAAAAATCACAAAGATTCTCCTACCTTAACTTCCTGGGTGCTGGGATTAAAGACATGAGCCACCAGGCCCAGTCGAAATTTTTTTTTTTTTTTAGGATTGGAGCGAGGTCTCAGTGGTTAAGGCACTTGCCTACAAAGACAAACGACCTGAATTCGATTCCCCAGTGCCCACATAAAGCCAGATGCACAAGTGGCACGTACATCTGGAGTTAATTTGCAGCAGCTAGAGGCACTGGTATGCCCATTCTCCCTCTGTCTCTCTTCTCTCCCTGTTTGCAAATAAATTTTTAAAAATTAATTATTTTTTAATGTTCATCTATTTGAGAGAGAGAAATTCAGAGAGAGAGAGAGAATGGGCATGCCAGGGCCTCAAGCCACTGCAAACGAACTCCAGATGCATACACCACCTTGTGCATCTGGCTTACATGGGTCCTGGGGAATTGAACCTGGGTCCTTTGGCTTTGCAGGTAAGCACCTTAACCACTAAGCCATCTCTCCAGCCTTATTTTTTTAATTATGCATGTATTCATGTATAGGTTTTTAAAAATCATTCCTGGGCTGAAGAGATGGCTCAGCAGTTAAGGCAAAACCTGCTGGCCCAGGGTTCAGTTCCCTAGGATTGGAGAGTGGTGCATGCATCTAGAGCTCATTTGCAGTGGTAAGAGGTTTTGGTGTGTCCATACGCTCTCTCTCCAATTAAATAAATAAATACATATTCCTTAAGCAATACAGCATAGCAACTATTTACATTGTATTTGGTATTAAGTCATGTCAAGAGAAAAGTGTAGGGACTTGAGCACCTAAGGTTTTGGTATTCGCAGGGGTCCTGGAACCAGACCTAATCTACAAAGTTCAGGGACTGAGAGACCACTGTATACTCACCTTGGACCTGAAACCCTGACCCCGCAGGTCTTGTCTAGTGTATGCCTGGGGACAGGTTGACAGGATGAGAAAGTGACTCCTTTCACTGGCCTGCCGAGACATGTGGAAATTTCTTCAAGAAAGAATGCTAAAGCTGGGCATGGTGAACCACGCCTTTAATCTCAGCACGGGGGAGGCTGAAGTAGGAGGATCACTGTGAGTTCGAGGCCGGCCTGGACTATAGTTTCAAGTCAGTCTGGACTAGAGTGAGATAAGAAAGAAAGAAAGAAAGAAAGAAAGAAAGAAAGAAAGAAAGAAAGAAAGAAAGAAAGAAAGAAAGAAAGGAGGGAGGGAGGGAGGGAGGGAGGGAGGGAGGGAGGGAGGGAAGGGAGGGAAGGGAGGGAGGAAGGAAGGAAAGAAGGAGGGAAGGAAGGAAGGAAAGAAGGAAGGAAGGAAGGAAGGAAGGAAGGAAGGAAGGAAGGAAGGAAGGAAGGAAGGTAGGTAGCTAAAGCCTTTGGTAGAGTTTGGGAAGCTCCCACCCTTTGGATTCCTTCTCAACTACGGAGTCCCCAGAACCTTGGCAGGGCATCAGGAAGTAGCAGTTAGGCCAGGGCCTCAGCAAAGCATCCAGGATGGGAAGAGGAGGTGGAACACGGTAGGTTCTCTCTAGCCTCTACATTTACAATCCCAGCGCAGTGGTACTTTTCTGTTCCTTCCAACAGCTTTTTTTTTTTTTTTCTTATTTGCAAACCCCCCTCCCCGACACACACACACACACACACACACGCAGAGGATGTGCCCACGGCGTACCGTTCGTTCAGTTTATTTGGGCCTGGCAGCCGCCGTGGGCGGGCGTCTGTCCCGCTAGGAGCTCTGCGTGTGCAGCCCGCTCATCAGGTCGTGCACGGTCTTGTTGAGGACGCCTCCGTGCACGCCGCGCCTGCCCATGAGCACCAGCAGCGCCCGCGGCGTGTGGCCCACGCACACCGCACGCCCGTCCAGCCCCTTGGTGCGCGCGTCCAGCACCCGGTCACCCTCGGCCAGCAGGTGGTCGCGGATGACGCAGCAGCGGCGGCCCGCCACGCTCAGGCCGGTCTGCAGGAAGGTGTGCCGGTCGGGTCCCGTGAGCACACCCACCTCCTGCGGGGAGATGGCCGCTAGCAAGCCTCCGGGTCGCGATGCCCACACGCAGCGATTGTCCGAGTGGCCCACGATGGCCACGTCGTCGATGCGTTGGTCCCGCAGCACCGCGCTGATGTAGCCCTTCCAGTCACCCATGCCGCTCCGAGACCTCCCCGGGCACCCGGTGCTTGGGCTTGGGCTTGGGGTTCGGGGGGGTGGCCCTGTGCAGCGAGCTAGGGACGCCTGCGGCGCTGTGACGTCTGCGCGGGTGGGGCCGTGATGGGAGACGTAGACGTCACAGAACAGCTACTTAGGTGGAGAACGTGGGCGCGTTCGCCTTTTGCGCCTGGTGCAATTCTAAAAATAGCCCGTGGGAGGAAATGAAAGAGGACTCCGAAAGAGTCTCCAAAAAAAAAAAAAAAATCGAACTCAAATGGCCTATTAAAAAAAGGGTTGAAGGGCGGGGCGTGGTGGCGCCCGTTAAGATCTTTACAAAGCCTGTCGACCTGGGTTCAATTCCTACTTAAACTACATAAGCTGGGTGCAAAAAGTGGTGAAAGCATCTAGTGTTTGCAGCAGCGAAAGGACCTTACACACCCACCCACACACACACACACGTGTAAATAAATAAAATTTTAAAGAAAGCCGGGTCTGGTGGTGCACTGTCCTTAATCCCAGCATTTGGGAGGCAGAGGCAGCAGGATTGCCATGAACTCAAGGCCATCCTGAGATTACATAGTAAACTCCAGGTCAGCCTGGGCTACTGCGGGACCCTACCTGGAAAAAAAAAAAAAATTTTTTTTTTTAAAGGGTGGGTTTAAAAACAGGAAAGCTGCTGTTTGGACAGCCAGATGTCTGGGCTGTAAGGGAATCATTAAACTGCACCTTGGAGTCCCTGAAAAGCTTTGGATTGCTACCGCCCTGATTTCTGCTTTAGCGGTTTGTAATGTAGCTTAAGAAGGTCTTTGTAAAAACATTTGAAGTAGTTTGGATTTTTTTTTTTTTTTTTTTTTTTTTTTTTTTGAGACGCGGTAACTCAGGGCTGGCCTTCAATTCCAGATCCCCATGCTTCTGCTTCCCTAGTACTGGGATTAGAGATGACCAGTCACCACACCAGGCCCAAAGGTCTGTCCACCAACTTTTTTTTTTTTTTTTTTTTTTTTGGAGTGCTGGGGATTGAACCCACGACCTCACTGGGCTACACCCCTTATCCTAATTTGGAGCATTTCCAACTTGTGATTCTAACAGCTGCACATGGGAATCACCTGGAGAGTTTGGAAACTACACCACCGCTCACACCTCATCCCCAGAGTTGCTGCTTAATTGAGCTCAGGTGGATCTTGGGCATAGCTAGGCTCAAAAAGCAACCTGGGGGATCCAGATGTGTCATCCAGGCTGAGAACTGTTACTCTGTAAGCGCGAGGTGCGTTGCAGTAAGGAATGAGCCGACACGCAGGACCCCTTGCACAGGGCTTGGTACACTGTATTTCCCTGAACATCACCTAGACCAGCTTCGAAGTCTCTTGACTTAAGATCTCACGGTTGTTGTCCTCTGCGGGCAGTAAGAAAGCTGTGCACGTGGTTTCTGGCTTGGCATTTGGAATTCTGAACTCTGTTCTTTTCTTTTCTTTTCTGCTTGTGTATGTGATGTGTGTAACCATGCTGAGCCCGTAAGCTCACTGGCCTGTGGTGGAGTGCCACTGTCTGTCTGCTAGGCCTGATGGAAACGGTGGGTGTGGTGCTCCATTGCTCTTCCACCCTTTCTTATTTGAGCCAGTCTCTTATTGATCCCCTAGCTTGCTGGGGAGCTTTTTTTTTTTTTAATTATTTGTTTGTTTTTTGCCCCCTAGCCGCAGCCGTTCTGGGGTCTCTGCTCCCCTAAGGGTTGGTATTACAGACTGTTTATGTGGGTCCTGGGGATCGAACCCCAGCCTCCTCAGGCCCTCAGGTTTGCACAGGAAGTGCTCGTAACTGCTGAGCCATCTCTCCAGCCCCTAAGGGGCATTTTCAAAGAACTTTATTATGTTTATTATTTTGTTCCCCCAGCTCCCCGCCCGCCCCCCCCCATGCGCCTGGCTGGTGGCCCTGGAAGGAACCTGCACATAGCTTTACCCTAGATGATCACGCTATGGCCATCCTCCCACTCCCTGGAGCAGTCAGGTAGCTGTGTGCTTCTGGATCCAAGGCAGGTAGTTGGCCACGTCTGTGTAGACACCGGGCTTATTGCGGTCGCCACAGCCAGAGCCCCAACTGATGACACCACGCAGCGTGAGACCTTGCCCAGGCTCTTCCTCACACACTAGAGGGCCCCCGGAGTCACCCTGTTTAGGGGATACACAATTCAGCGCCCCTCATCCTGAGGCTGACAAGCAGGGCGGGGGGCACTAACCTGGCCCCCAGGGCTCACCTGGCATGCGTCGGTGCCGCCCTCGAGGAAGCCAGCGCAGAGCATCCCAGGGAGGATGGCGTCCCCGTGCACTTCGGGGGTGGAGCACCTGCTCCAGGGAGATGAAGGGAACCTGCGCCTCCTGCAGGAAGGTGGAATATTCCTCCGCCCCTGCGAATCCAGAGCACCTTCCTCAACAAGGGTCGTGATAAAGGTTGCCACTTGGGCGACGTTGTGCCAGGCAACTCAACACCCACCCTTGACCTTCCTTTCCTCATAGCAAGCATAAGCCGGAGGGAGTTGCTGTCTTAACCCCATTTCACAGGCAGGGAAACTGAGGGCCAGAGAGGAGCAGGGATTAGAATGAACCCGATTCCCACAGTCCTCCTCCGGCTGCCCCAGCATCCTAAATTAGCCCTTGCAACTTGGCGTCCTGAGAGAGAGGATCGGGAGGAAGTACGACTCTCCCTGTCATCCAAGAGATTTGGGAAACCTCAATAGTGAATTCCAGACTCTGAGAAGACCTCACAGACAGGGACCCAGCACATTGTCACAACCACCCATGCATGCCCTTCAAGCGCCACAGGTCCTGCAGGCCGCCCCCACCCCGGAGGTCACCAAGATTGCGGGTCCTCTGGCGTACCCCAATGGCCAAAGGTCTCCCACCTATCCAACACCAGTTGTGCCTACCCTCAAACTGGTGACCCCAGCCGGCCACCTCGCAGACAGCGGCCTCTGGCTGGGAGGGTGGCGCGGCGCTGCCGGGCAGGCACACTGGCTGAACGTAGGGCGACATGAGCGCGCAGCTGCCGTCCTCTCTCTCTTGCAGGCGCACCAAAGCTACCCGGGGCGTGGAGGAGCATTAGGCTAAGACTAAGCCCGGGGGTTGGGGGGGAGCTGGGGAAGGGAGGGTCCCCACTCTTCCTCCCCCCATCCCTGCAGGGGCGCCCCCCACACACACCCAAGTCGTGCTGGTAGGTGACGGGGGAGAAGGCCTCGTGGAGGACGTAGGAGCGCACGGCCAGCGTCTGGCATTGCTCACAGCTCTGGTTATGGCGCTCTTGACCTAGCACCACCGTCATTTCCCCGGGCGCCGGCCTGCGGGCGGATGGGTCGGTTGGGTGTGCGTGTGTGTTTCGGGGGAGGGAGTGGACAGGCAGCGTGATGAGACCGGCTGCAGGCGTTCTAGGGGAGACCCCCCCCCTCCTCAACCCCGCTCCCCTGACCAATCCAAGGTTTCAGCTGTCTTCACGGGAGAGCTCAGGATGGGGCGGGGAAGGGAGAAGGTGCAGGTCTGGGCTCAAGAGGATGGGAGAGCTGGCTTGGGGGGTCTCCCCATTCCACGCCCCCCTCCCCACGCACACACGAGGGGGGCCTCTGGGCGAGCCGGCACTTGCCGGTGCTGCAGACAGTGCGCCGCCGTCAGCACCCAGCAGGGGTCGATGAGGCTCCCGGCGCAGAAGCCGTGCTCCCAGTAGAGCGCGGCGATGTAGGGATGCGCGCCGCGCAGCGCCACCAGGCCGCCCACGACGCGCCGCAGCGACGACAGTCGCTTGCTGAGCCGCTGTCCGCAGCCCATCGAGCTGGTCTTGGACTCGCTCTGAGGCCCGGGAACGTCTGTGTGGGGGAAGGGACCGTCGTGAGGACAAGGGAAGCTGCTGTGGCCCGGGAGACTGGGATCCCTTTTTTTTGGGGGGGGGGGTCCGCGCCCTCGGGGCTCTGACTCCCCTCCACCCCTTCCTTCCTCTGCTACCTGAGGTCTGGGGGTGACGTGGAGTCTGGGACGTGGGCTGAAGCTTCTGCCCTGCGGAAGGCTGGGGTACGGGCATTTCCTGACGTGCAAGGGGTCTAAATGCTGCCTGGGTTGGGGCCTGGCACTGCTCCAGGTCGCAATACTCCCAGCTCAGCCTGTCACCACTCCAGACAAAGCACCACGGACGAATGTCATTATCTGGGTTCCTGCAACCTCGAGACAGAGTGCTGTTAGAGCGTGGGGAGTCCCCGAAGGTATCCCCCCCACACACACACACACCCGTCCTCCAACCGAGGTGGAGAGGGACGCCCCGACCCGCCCCACCCCGCCCACCGGCAGAAGGCATGGTGGCCCAGGCCCTGGCTCAACGCTTGCTCCTCGGTCATGTTCCGGTAGGTGGCCTCCGAGGTCCATCGCTGACACCGTGCACCCGATAGAGTGGTCTCCACCTTGCCACGGTAGCTGTGGCCCCTGTCTTCGTAGCAGGTCGCCTTCGTGTCTGCAGAGAGAAAGAAGGGGCTCCCTGCAGTCAGATGGCTCTTCGGCTAGGCCTTCTCTTCCGCTTCCCCACTCTCGCTGCCCCACCTGCAGAAGCCTTTCCCACATGGGCAATGGCGTTCCTGTCGTCTCCTAGCCCCCAGGCCCTCACTCACCTAGATCACAGAAGCGTCCGGTGTAGCCGTCGGGGCAATGGCACAAGGAGTGTCCCTCTGCCTGTAGGCAGCGACCCCCATTGAGGCACCGGTTTGTGCTGCAGACTGCGGGGGGGTGGGGGGGCGGGGAGAGGAAGCAAACTGAGCCTTCCCTGGCCATCCTGGACCAATTCAGCCTCCTGCCAGGTTCTCCGGGCTTTCGACCCTGCCAGTCCACCCGGCAGTTCTCAACTCCATCCACTTACCCTGACTGGCCAACGTCTTGCATTGCGAGTTAGGACCCTTGCACTGGCATCTGGCTATGCCTGTGGGCTCTGCTCTAAGCCATACGTCGTCCTCGTCGAAGAACCGGAGAAGCTGAGGTTCAAAGCACTTCTCTGGGGACCAAAGGAGAGCAGTGGTACCATGCCGAGCCTCTAGGGGTCCTGGGGGCCCCTTCTAGAGTTCCACCAATGTCACCCCTCTTGTCTGGCAGTACCTTTTACCTTTCTGGCAGTGCTTTCCAGTGAGGTTTTCCGGACAGAGGCAGTGTGGGCCACTCAGGGTGTTCACACACGTCCCTCCTTTGTGGCAGGGGTTGTGTTTGCTGCAGTGATCTGAGAGATGGAAGCATTGCGGTCCCGAGTCACATGGGTGCCGACCATGACCCTACCTGAACCTGCTTGCCTGAGGACTGTGGGACACCACGTGTCCAACTGACTCATCTGAAAACTTGGGGCTCTTCTTCTTCCCAAAATTATTCCTCTGAGCTTTGGTGTTGTGGGCAGGGAGAAGGGCTGGGCCAAGAATCCCAGGTGTATGGCTTCTAGTGATGCCTAGGAGAGGCGCTAGTAAGTAGGAGAGAGAGCCCTTGGACCACCTCCAGGGGCTGTGTGTAGTACCTTTCACGTTTTTGGGCTCCAGGCAGTATGCCCACTTCTGGTCCTGGTCAAAGTTGGGGGTGGTAGCACACCTAGGAAAATAGATGCGGCTTTCCTGCTCTGCCCCAAAGCTGGCCCACCATCCCTACCATAGCCCCCTCTCTCCAAACAAGAGTTTTGGACAGATGGATGGGCAGAATCCGTTATTCCCAGGCTCTTCCTCCAACCCCTATTAGGGAGTCTTACCAGGGTCGGGAGTCTTACCAGGGTCGGGAGCCTGGCCAGCCCTTGTGAGTACATTTGTGGTACAGCCGTCGATGGTACTGGAAGGGGAAATGGCAGAGCTCTCCCGTGACAGTGAGGACTGCAGAAATAACACACTTGGGCTGGAGAGATGGCTCAGTAGTTAAAGGTGCTTGCTTGCAAAGCCTGATAGCCCAGGTTCAATTTTCCGGTACCCACATAAAGCCAAGCATACAAAATGGCACGTGTCTAAAAATCATTTGCAGCAGCAAGAGGCCCTGGAGTGCCCCTATTCATATCCTCCGCCCCCCATCTCTCAAATAAATAAATAAATAACAGACTTCATGAGGTCTGCCCTTTGCCCATATGCTCAGACTCTGCATTATAGAGCCTGATTGGGAAAAGGAGAAACCCCGGAAAAGATTGCTGTGTGTTCAAGACAGCATCTTGCCTAGGAAATTGGTTTCTAAGCCAGGCGTGGTGACGCACACCTTTAATCCCAGCACTCAGGAGGCAGAGGTAGGAGGATCGCTGTGAGTTCGAGGCCACCCTGAGAGTACATAGTGAATTCCAGGTCAGCCTGGGATAGAGTGAGAGGCTACCTCGAAAAACCAAAAGAAAAAAAGAAAAGGAAGTTGGTTTCTGGAGTTGGATAGCCTGGAGTAGGTTTTGTCTCCGCCACTTACTAGCTGTGTCTGGTCAAGGCTGCAACCCCAAGGCCTAGACAACTACATGTCACAAAGTTGGAACTTCATAAATGCTTGTTGACCATTGAGGTCACTTATCCACTTGGAGCGACAGTTTGGTCATTTGTGAAATAACAGTATTAATAGTAGAGTCAATCGTCATAATTCATTGATTCCATATTTGCAAGCCCGTTTGCTTGCTGAAATTTACTTGTAACCCCAAGCCAATACTTATAATTTGTGTTGAGGATATAGGAGAGTGGTAGAGTGCTTGTCTAACATGTGCAAAGCACCACAAAGCAAAACAAAGAAGAGACAGAAACAAAAACACATGCTTTGTGATTATTTATAGACATGTACATTTGGAGAAATGGCTCAGTGATCTGCAAAACCTGACAATTCCCCAGTATCCAGCCACATAAAGCCAGAGGCACAAAGTGGTGCATGCATCTGGAGTACATTTGCAGTGGCAAGAGGCCCTGGTATATCCATTTTCTCTGCCCCCCTCTGCAAATAAATGAATAAAAATATTTGGTGTTTTCAATATTTTTTAATCTTTATTTATTTATTTGAGAGAGAGAAAGAGGTAGAGGTAGAGAGAGTGTGTGTGTGAGAGAGAATGGGAACACCAGGGCCTCCAGCCACTGAAAACAAACTCCAGATGCGTGCGCCACCTTGTGCATCTGGCTTACATGGGTCCTGGGGAATCAAACCTGAGTCCTTTGACTTTGCAGGCAAGCGCCTTAACCACTAAGCAATCTCTCCAACCCAATATTTGCTTTTTAAAAGAAGGGCTGGGGAGATGGTTCAATGGTTATAAGCACTTGCTTATAAAGCCTGTCAGCCTAGGTTCAATTCCCCAGTACCCAGGTAAAGCCATATATATGAATGGATACATACACCTGGAGTTCATTTGCAGCAGCAAGAGGCCCTGACATGCCCATACTTACTATATATCTATATCTATATCTATATCTATATCTATATCTATATCTATATCTATATCTATATCTATATATATCTATATATATATATATACCCATACATACATACATACATATTATTTTTTTGAGGTAGGGCCTTGCTCTAGCCCAGGCTGAGCTGGAATTTACTAGGTACTTTCAGGCTGGCCTTGAATTCAAGGCAATCTTCCTCCTCAGTCTCCCAAGTGCTGGGATTAAAGGCATGTGCCACCACACCTGGCAAATAAAATAAGATTTTAAACAAAGAAATGCACAGAGCAGTGAAAACTTTGCACATTCCTAGTTGAGGTGCAGCAAGACAGCACGTGCTCCTCCTTCCTTCAGCTCTGACACTGTGTCAAACACCCTTTCTTAGCACAGTGTCCCCCGCCCTTCTTTTCCCTTTGCATGATTCCCTTATTAGAAATAGTCCCAAACATTCAGGTCCTGATGGCACAGACCTGTAACTCCGGCTACTTGGGTGGGTCAGGGAGGAGAATTTCAAGTACAAAGCTTGCCTGGATTACAGAGTGAGTTCAAGGCAGCCTGGAAACTTCGAGAGACCGTGTCTCAAAACAACAAATAAATAAATAACTAAATAAAAAGAGGGCTGGGGGTTGCAGAGATGGCTTAGCAGTTAAGGCGCTTACCTGTGAAGCCTAAGGACCCATGCTCAACTCTCCAGGTCCCACGTAAGCCAAGCACAAGGTCACACATGCACACAAGGTGGCACATGCATCTGAAGTTCAATTACAGTGCCACTTTGTGTATCTGGCTTTATATAGGTACTGGGGAATCCAACCAGGCCTTCAGGCTTTACAAGCAAATGCCTTTAACTGGTGAGCCATCTCTCCAGCCCCAGTATCTGTGAATCTGATGTTCATGTTGGTTTAATAGAATATAATTACTGCCGATAGGAAGAAAATCTACTTCAGAGGGATGTTGTGAATCATAATGAGAGAATTCTTATGAAATTATGCCAGGCACCTAGTATGTGCTCAATAAACATGTGTGGCTGTTTATTTAGTTATTATTCATTTATTTTCAATGAGGGAGGGAGAGAGAAAGAGAATAGGCGCTCCAGGGTCTGTTACCACTGTAAACAAACTCCAGACACATGAGCCACTTTGTGCATCTGGCTTTATGTGGATACTGGGAAATCGAACCCAGAACATCAGGTTTTGCAAGTAAGTGCTTTAACCACTGAGCAATCTGTTCAGTCCCTGCTATTTTTGTTTTAAAGTCCTAGTGGCAGTAGGGTGATAATGATAGAAGGATGTAAGGAAGACAGAGAGGAAGTAGACCCTAGGTAGGAAATGAGGGAAGGACCTGGGATCCCACTTGGGTCAGGGTAAGAGGGCAGAGAGCAGTGAAGCTTAGTGTGGGGTAAGGCAAGAAGACTATAGAAGTCGCAGGGCACTGTACATGGCTTCAACGTCATATCACGGCCTCAGCTTGACCCCATCAGGCCAGATTCATCCGAGCAGGGTTCCCTATTGCAGTGCACTAGCACCTTGCGTGCTCCAGGCAAATGTTTCGTGTCTGGAAGAATGAGGGCCATGGAGCCCTCTGGCAGGGTTTGAGGCAAGGGAGGATGGCAGTGCCCTTCATGTAAGTGGGAGCGTGATAATAAGTGCTAAGATACTTCTTTTTGTAGCGCTGCAGATCAAGCCCAGAGCCATGTGGATGCTAGGCAAGTGCTCTACCACTGCGCCACCAGCCCAGTCTAAGAGCTACCCAGGAGAGGGGAGAGATTTTTAAGGCATTTGTCATGAACCAGGCTCTAGGCTATATGTTTTATAGGAATCAACTCATTCCTTCTCAACAACCCTGACAGATTCACTATTCCTGATTTACAGATGGGAGAAAGCGAGAACAGAGAGAGATCAAATCACTCACTAGTCATCCAGCTCCTAAGTGATGGAGACTGGATTTGGAGGATTGTGGGGTATTTGAGACTGAGGCAAGTCTGACGCCCCTGCTCTGGTTCCCTCTTTGCTCATTGAGGGCCTGGCCTCTCCATCGTATGACTGATGTCCTCCAGATATGTTGACGAAGGACAAAAGAGAGGGAAGATGGGGACACTGAGGAAGACTTGTAGGAGTCCATGTTTGATAGCATCAACGGCACAGCCTCCCACTGCTAATCACCTGCCAGGTTCTAGACAGGCATTTGATACAACCTTACCTTCCAAAGTACACAGCTTGCCGTCACTCAGGGTCCATGGCACCCATGGGCCAAGACATGGCATAGAGTAGGTGCTCAGGTCCGAATGTCAACCAGAACAGCTTTGCTCAGGACCCTTTCCCTGCTCCAAGAGCCTGAGGCTGCCTTGAGATGGCATATTGGGTGTTTTTTTTTAAATACTTTTTTTATTTATTTATGAGAGAGAAAGAAAGAACACATCAGGGAATCCTGCCACTGCAAATGAACTCCATACATCTGGCCTACATGGGTACTGGAGAATGCTCTTCAAGAAAGCACCTTTATCTGCTGAGCCATTTCATCACCAGCCCCATTATTTTATTATTATTATTATTATTATTATTATTATTATTATTATTTTGAGGCAGGGTCTTTTTCTAGTCCAGGCTGACCTGGAATTCACTATGTAGTCTCAGGCTGGCCTTGAACTCACAGAGCTCCTCCTACCTCTGCCTCCCGAGCGCTGGGATTAAAGGTGTGCACCACCACACCCGAGCTGGCATATTATTGAACACACTCATTACCACTCAAGGGTATGCTAGGAGGGGGAGCCATGCCACTTACCCACAGTGAGCTCCCTAGCTCCCTGCTTGTGCTCCTTGGGAGCCTTCCTCGATGGAGCCTGCGGGGGAGAGAAGTCAGAGACGTTGCCTGGCACGTCGTAGGAGCCTCCTTTGATCCTATGCTAGGCCTCAGCTTCCTCTCATTTCCCGGAAGTGCAGGATTTCCTTACAAGACTGAGCCCTCCCTCCTCCTTCCTTTGTGTCTCCCACAGATGCAGGCCGCGCCCTCATATCTCCCAGCACTGGCAGCTGTCTCCTCTGTTTTGGCCTTCTGAGCTCGCCCTGCCTTCCTGCACAGGCCTACTTACCTGCAAAAGCAGGTCACGGACAGAGGCTGAGGCTCGGACAAGACCTTCTCCCTAGTGCACCCCCACCCCTCCTGGCCCCGTGCTATCTTGGCCCAGTTCTGGTGCCCGCAACCCTCACCGAAAGTGCGGACTCCAGGCTTCCCAGAAGGGTCCCCAGAAACAGCAAAGCCCTCATGGCGGAGGTGTCTGATGGTCCCGCTGCCTGCCCTGGAGGGCAGATCAATGGGCCTGGGCAAAGGTCTCTGAGGTCTGGGAGGTAGAGATTGGTCAAGCTGCCTCCTGGGCTTGGGGACACAGGCTGCACGGAAGGCCCAGCCAAGCAGCTTTCCCAGGTGGCCTTGGAAGGGGGAAGTGGGCGGGTGGGGGTCAAGTAATGAAGAGCCCGGGTGCCCTCCCTCGCCTGGGTAGTGAGACATTCTTGTATTCCAGGTGCTATTGAGGGTTAGGGAGTGAGAGCGATTGAAGAGAAGCCCCCTGCGTTAGGAATCTTGCGGTCCATTGGGAAGCTCACTCACTGTCTAACCATTTTCTGCCCACTGGGCGGGGCCTAAAACAATGCCTATGCGTGGCTTCATATATACGTGGGGGGAAATTCGGAATTGCATGATTGGGATTTCTGCTCCAAATGTCACAAAGCTGATGTCCAGACAGTTTTCTGGACACTCTAAGAGAAGATTTGCTCCCAAGTTCATTCAGGTTCTTGGTAGAATTCAATTCCATATGGTTTCAGGACTGAGGTCCCTCCCTCCTTGCAGACTGTGAACCATGGGCCACATTTGATTTCTAAGGGAGAGAGAGAGAAAGGGAGAGAGTATGGACATATAAAGGCCTCTAGCCACTGCAAACAAACTCCAGATGCATGTGCCACTTTGTGCATCTGGCTTTACCCAAACCAAGCCAGGTTTGCAGGCTTTGCAAGCAAACAAGCAAGCAAGCAACTTTAATTGCTCAGCCATCTCCCCAGCCTGCAAAGTCCCTACAGTCTTTAACAGTCCCAACACTGTTCAAAAATCCAAAGTGTATCCAGAAACTCAAGGCAGTATCTTTTTGTTGTTGCTGTTCATTGTTATTTATTAGTTGGGAGCGACAGACAGAGAGAGAAAGAGGCAGAGAGAGAAAAAGAGAAAGAGAGAGAGAGAATGGGCGTGCCAGGGCCTCCAGCCACTGCAAATGAACTCCAGACGTATGCGGCCCCTTGTGCATCTGGCTAACGTGGGTCCTGGGGAATCGAGCCTCAAACCAGGGTCCTTAGGCTTCACAGGCAAGTGCTTAACCGCTAAGCCATCTCTCCAGCCCTTTTCTTTCTGGTTTTTTTTTTTTTTTTTTTTTTTTTGAGGTAAGGCCTCACTCCAGCCCAGGCTGACCTGGAATTCACTATGTAGTCTCAGGATGGCCTTGTACTCATGGTGATCATCCTACCTCTGCCTCCTGATTGCTGGGATTAAAGTCGTGTGCCACCACTCCCTGCTTCAAGGCAGTATCTTAACTGTGACACCCCACACACACACCGTAAAAAAATTTTTACATACTTCCAACAAATAATGGCACAGAGTAAATATTTCCATCACAAAAGGGGAGGATGGGGACATAGAAAGAAAAGATTGGGCCAAAACAAGACTAAAATCCAGCAGGGCAAACATCAAATCTTGCAGCTTCATGCCTGGGACTGGTGATAAAATCACCATGACTCAAAAGGGCTTGAGGCCAAGTGTAGTGGTGCACATCTTTAATCCCAGCACTCAGGGGCCAGAGGTAGGAGGATCGCTGTGAGTTCAAGGTCACCCTGAGACTACATAGTGAATTTCAGGTCAGCCTAGGCTAGAGTGAGACCCTACCTTGAACCCCCACACACACAAAAATAGGGCTTAAGTAACCTATCACTCCAGCTGCTCTGCCTCTCTCCTGTGCTGGCTCCACACTAAGCCTATAGCTTTCCTTAGCCGATATCCCATAGTCCTGGCAGTTCCGACATCCTGGGCCTCCACTGACACTTAGGTTTCATCTTCATTCCCTCCTCGCAGGGAGTCTGACACTGCCTCATATTGCCCAGCCTCAGCAGCTGTGTGAAACCATGGAGCAAGATGCCACAACCCCCTCCATCTTGCATTTTTTTTAAAGAGACATAAGCTTTCCATGTTCTATTTTTTAAATATTTGAGGGCTAGAGAGATGGCTCAGTGGTTAAAGTGTTTGCCTGCAAAGCCTAAGGACCCAGGTCCGACTCCCCAGAACCCACATAAGCCAGACGCACAAGGTGACACATGTACACAAGGTGGTGCACGTGTCTGGAGTTCGATTGCAGTGGCAAGTGGCTCTGGTGTGCCAATTCTCTCTCTCTCTCATAAAAATAATTTGATTTAAACTGGACATGGTGGCATATGCCTTTAATCCCAGCACTCGGGAGCAGAGGTAGGAGGATTGCCTTGAGTTCGAGGCCAGAATTCCAGATCAGCCTGAGCTAGAGTGAGACCCTACTTTGAAAAACCAAAAAAAATTTTTTTTTCTTCTTTGATTTATTAATTTGCAAGCAGAGAAATACAGACAGAGTATAAGTCGCTAGCCACTACAGATGGATTCCAGATGCATGCACTGCTTTGCGTATCTGTCTTCATGTGGGTACTGGGGAATCCACTGGACTATATCCCCTGCCCATCTTGAACTTTTTTTTTTTCTTTCGAGGTAGGGTCTCACTAACTCAGGCTGACCTGCAATTCACTATGTAAATGTAATCTCAGGGTGGCCTCAAACTCATGGTGATCCTCCTACCTCTGCCTCCCAAGTGCTGGGATTAAAGGCATGTGTCACCATGCCCGGCCATCTTGTACTTTTTAAAAAAATTTTTGTTTATTTATTTATTTATTTATTTGAGACCAAGAACAGAGCAAGAAAGGAAGACAGAGAGAGAGAGAGAGAGAATGGGCACGCCAGGGCCTCCAGCCACTGCAAACGAACTCCGGACACGTGCACCCCCCCATGCATCTGGCTAACGTGGGTCCTGGGGAAAACTGAGCCTCGAACCAGGGTCCTTAGGCTTCACAGGCAAACGCTTAACCGCTAAGCCATCTCTCCAGCCCTATCTTATACTTTTTATGCCTACCAAACCAGTGCCACATGAATGATGCTACCAATTTCTCTTTTTTTTAAATATATATTTTTAATTTATTTACTTATTTGAGGGAGGCAGATAGATAAAGAGAATGGGCACGCCAGGGCCACCAGCCCCTGCAAACGAACTCCAGATGCATGCACCACCTTATGCATCTGGCTTACGTGGATACTGGGGAATCGAACCTAGATCCTCAGGCTTCGCAAGCAAGCACCTTAACTGTAAGCTATCTACCTAGCCCTGATTCTGTCAATTTCTGCAGCCAGCTCAAGATGAAGCCTGGCTGCTTTGAACCCAGGCTATACTGGTGACTGTGTGCATTAGATGCTGAATCTGTGGAAACACTTTCCTGGGCAGTTTGACTTTGAGCAGGGAATCCCTTCTACAGCATTCATTGTTTAGGCTTTCTCCTTGGAAAAGAATTTCCATTCTCACAAGTTAGACCTTTTAATGGGTAGAGTCTTACCCTCAGGTGCCTTTCCTTTTTCTTCCTTTCTTTCTCTCTCTTTTATAAATTTAATTTAATTTAATTTAATTTAATTTAATTTAATTTATTTGCAAGCAGAGGTGGGGAGGGGAGATAGAGAATAGGCATGCCAGGGCCTCTAGCCACTGCAAACAAACTCCAGACGCATGCGCCACCTTGTGCATCTGGCTTATGTGGGTACTGGGGAATTGAACCTGTGTCCTTTGGCTTTGCAGGCAAATGCTTTAACCACTAAGCGATCTCTCCAGCCCCTCTTTTTTGGCTTTTTGAGGTAAGGTGTTGCTCTATCCCAGGCTAACCTGGAATTCACTATGTATTCTCAGGCTGGCCTTGAACTCATGGCGATCCCCCTACCTCTGTCTCCTGGGTGCTGGGATTAAAGGCGTGCACCACCATGCTTAGTGTGTCGGGGCTTCTCAAACTCTGCATCTGGCTTTATGTGGACACTGGAGTATTGAACCTGGACTGGAAGGCTTTGCCAGCAAGCACCTTTAATCTCTGGGCCATCTCCACAGCCCTTAACCTTTTTATTGTTTTTAGAGAGAGAGCGAGAGAGAGAGCAAAAGCGAAAGAGAACTGGCATGCCAGGGCCTCAGCCACTGCAATCAAACTCCACAGCCACCTAGTGGGCATGTGCAACCTTGCACTTGCATCACCTTCATGCATCTGGCTCTCGTGGGATCTGAAGAGAGATCAAACTTGAGTCCTTAGGATTCACAGGCAAGTGCCTTAAGTGCTAAGCCATCTCTCCAGCCCCTAAAACTTTTTTTTTCCAAAGGATTTCATTTTCATTTATTTATTTATTAGAGACAGAGAGAAGGGGAGAGAGAGAGAGAGAGAGAGAATGGGCATGCCAGGGCCTCTAGCCACTGCAAAAGAACTCCAGATGCATGTGCCACCATGTGCATCTGGTTTATGTGGGACCTGGAGAATCAAACTTGGTTCCTTAGGCTTCACAGGCATGCACCTTAACAACTAAGCCATCTCTCCAGCCCTATTTTTTAAAAGATTCTATTTTCATTTATTTATTTATTAGAGACAGAGAGAGGGAGAGAGAAAGTGTGTGAGAAACTTTTTAAAATTATTGTTGGGGGACATGTGTACTAAAGCATGCACTGGAGGTCAAAGGACAACTTTGAACTACCTGTGTTCCACCTTTGAGACAGTTTCTCTTGATGCTACAAGTGAACTGCCACACCAGAAGTGAATGTCAGACCAGCTGGCCTATGAACTTCAGATTCTCCTGGCTCTGCCTCCCATTGTCATAGGCACATTGAGATCACAGATGCATGCACCACTTTGCAACTGGCTTTCTGTGGGTACCGGGGGATTGAACCTGGGCCAGCAGGTTTTGCAAGTCAGTGGCTTTTTTGTTTTGTTTTGTTTTGTTTGTTTTGTTTTTTGAGGTAGGATCACACTCTAGCTTAGCCTGACCTGAGTCACTATGTAGTCTCACAGTGGACTCAAACTCATGGTGATCCTCCTACCTCCTCCCAAGTACTGGGATTAAAGGTGTGTGCCACCATGCCCAGCTTGGTTTTTTGTTTTGTTTTGTTTTGTTTTAAAATATTTTTGTTTATTGATTTATTTAAGAGAGAGAGGCAGAGAGAAAAAGAGACAGAGACAGGGAAAATGGGTGCGCCAGGGCCTCCAGCCACTGCAAATGAACTCCAAATGCATGTGCCACCTTGTGCATCTGGCTTACATGGGTCCTGGGGAATCGAACCAAGGTCCTTTGGCTTTGCAGGCAAGCGCCTTAACTGCTAAGCCATCTCTCCAGCCCTTTTTTGTTCGTTTTGTTGAGGTAGGGTCTCACTCTAGCCCAGGCTGACCTGGAATTCACTATGTAGTCTCAGAGTAACCTTGTACTCACAGGGATCCTCCTACCTCTGCCTCCCAAGTGCTGGGATTAAAGGCATGTGCCACCACACTCAGCTCAACAAGCCAGTGTTTTTAACTGCTGAGCCATCTCCCCAATGTCCCTTTAATTTCTTTTTTTCCTTTTGTAATATTTATTTATTTATTTATTTATTTATTTATTTATTTATTTATTGGAGACAGAGAGAGAGAGAGAGAATGGGTGCGCCAGGGCCTCTAGCCACTGCAAACGAACTTCAGATGCATGCGCCACCTTGTGCAGCTGGCTTACGTGGGACCTGGAGAATCAAACCTGGATCCTTAGGCTTCACAGGCAAGCACCTTAACTGCTAAGCCATCTCTCCAGCCCCCCTGTAATCTCTTTAACAATTACAGATGCTTTATCACAGCAGTATCCTTGCCTGAAACTTTAAACTTGCTCACAATCCTTTCTAAACTTTTTATTTTTTTTCCCCATATCTCTTTAGTCTCTTTTCTGTAGATCTGGATAAAAACAGTATGTAATTTCCATGACACAGATTCAATGCTTTCTTCCTTGAAATGTCCTCTGCCAAACACATTAGTCATATCAGCTATTAAAATTCAGCCTTGCTTGGTGTGGTGGCACACACCTTTAATCCCAGTGCTTGGGAGGCAGAGGTAGGAGAATCACTGTGAGTTTGAGGCCAGCCTGGGACTACAGAGTGTATTCCAGGTCAGCCTGGGTGAGAATGAGACCCTGTCTCAAAAAGTAAAACAAAATATTCACAGCACTTGGGAGGCAGAGGTAGGAGGATTGCTGTGAGTTCAAGGACACCCTGAAACTACATAGTATATTTCAGGTCAGCCTGGGCTAGAGTAAGACCCTGCCCCAAAAAACAATACACACACACACACACACACACACACACACACATTCAGCCTTATTCAAGTTCTCATGAGCAGGATGCAGCCTGATTTGTTGTCAGAATGTGACACAAACTGTCTCTAGCCCAGTTCCCAATAGTCTTAGTTCCCTTCTGAAACCTCATGAGCCTAAGCCTCCACTGTCTGTCTGTCAGCATTCTGGTCTTCCAAGTTCCCACCACAATGACTCCTTAATCTCTGTTTGCAACCTTCTAGGGCTTCTCCAGCCCAAAGTTCCAAATTCTTCCACATTCTTTCCACAAAGCAGTTCCAAAGGCCTCTAAGCCACATGGTCAAGTCTACCTCAGTAGACCCCACAGTAATGAGTCACTTTAACTCATTACTGGGTCAAAATAACTGACCAGAAACAATTCACAAAAGGGAAAGAATGCATTCCATCATGGTACATGTGAGTGTATGGTGAACATCGCACATTCAAATCAAAACAACCCTCAAGATTTCTCAGTTACAGGAAGTGAGGATGAGGTGTAGAGCGTTTGCATGTCGTAAGTCTTCTCAGGTATAGGAGCCATGAAAACCAATTTGAGGGGCCTGGAGAAATGGCTCAGTGGGTAACGTGTTTGCCAAGCACAAAGAGCTGAGGCTGGATCCCCAGCACTCATGTAAAATGCTGGGCATGGTGGCACACACCTGCTCATTCCAGCACGGGGGAGGTGGAGAGGAGAGGATCCCCAAGCTAGCTTATCTAGCTGAATTGGCGAGCTCTGGGTTCAGTGAGAGACCTCTTTTTCAAAATAAGGTGGGAAGCAATGGAGGGTGGCCCCAAAGTTGACCTCTAGCCTCCACATGTACGCACACACACATTCACATACAGTGTGCCTACATACTTATGAACATGCATCTATGCATGTGAGAGGGGAAGGCGGGGCCCCCATCAGGGATTTTAGCTAGCAACCGGAGGCACGCCCCCCAACCCTTCCTGCAAAACTCAAACTGGCTGCACATGCCCTTTGACAGCCAAACCACTTCCTTCTAATCACGTCTGATATAAACATCCCGGAAGCAAGGGGCCTTCCCAGGTGATAATTGAAGGACTGGCAGAAACTCCCACGGCTAGACCACACTCTGCCACTCCATGCACTGCTGTGTTTTTGAAAACTGGCGTTGCTGTTTGGTGGTCGCCATGGCAACAAGTGAACTGGGAACCAGCTCTTGGTGAGCTGGACTTTTTTCTTCCCCTATGGGCTGGCTCTTCTGATTGGTCCATGTGATTCTCACCTTATTTGCATACACAGCCAATCAGGGCCCACCTGGGGTATACATAGATTTCCCCCCCCCCCCGCACTTGGCTGCTCCTGGCCAGACTCTCTGGATGCTGGAGAGAGATTACCTGCTGTAAGCAAGAAGGCTTGTATGTCCTACCTACCTACGGATGCTAGCTACACGTATCTGGTCCCAGGGTGGAAATTTCTTGGAACAGCAAGAGCGGGGCAGGGGGATATGGCTCCTTTTCAACTCTTGGTTCCAAAGGGAACATGTTGGGGCTGGAGAGATGGCGCAGCGGATAATGTGTCACAAAAGCATGAAGATGGAGTTCGGATTCCCGGCACCCATGTAAACGCTGCGTGGTCGTGAAGGCCCTCCTATAACATCGGCACTCAGGAGGCATAGACGGGGGGGACCCCCGCCGTAGCTGAACCTGAGCTCTGGGGTCAAGTGAGAGACGCTGTCTCAATAAATAAAGTGGGGAGTAGTTGAGAAAGACATCCAACACCAACTTCTGACCTCCAACACAGTTGCGTGCACACCCACTCTTGTGTGACACTGCCCTCCAAGAAAATCAAACTATGGCCATCTTTATCAGAAGCTGCTGTGGCCGTTCACAGGAGTCTCTTGAGATCGGACCTGTTGACTTTTCCCCGTAGGAAGGGGTTAGGGAGCGTCTTCAGGCCCTCACTCCGGAGCTCAGATATCCCTTGTGCCAGCCCCATGCGAGGATGCACGAGGTCTCACGGCCTCCGAGGGACAGAACAGGGAGGATGCCACCCATGCTGGGACAGGACGTTTTGATGCGCTGGCTGCTTTGGAGTCCCCACACATCTGTAAATAACCCCTCACCCATGCTCTTCGGTTCATCAAGTGGAACATTGGTTCACATTACACCTTGCAAAAAAAAATAATAATGGGTTTCACCATGACATCCCCACACTACTATCTTCCTCCCTCCCCACCCCCGACCCCTACCTCTCTGGCTGGCGCCCTGCCTTGCCCAGTTATGCTCCCTTCTGCTTGCTTACCCTATCTTCCACTTCACTTAAACTTCCTTCTCTCTCACAATCCCCTTTTTAAAGCATCCACGACCTGCACACTCACAAGTGCATAGTACAACATATGTATACACATATACACATATGTCATTTTTAATTTTTATTTATTTATTTTCAGGGAGAGAGAGAGGGGAAGACAGAAGGGGGAAGAAGAGAGAAAGAAAAAACAAAGGCTTGCAGCCATTGCAAACGAACTCCAGATACATGCACCATTTTGTACATTTTGGCTTTATGTGGGTACTGGGGAATTGAACTTGGGTTGTTAGGCTATGCCAGCAAATGCCTTTACTGCTGAGCCATCCCTCCAGTCACACATATGTAACTTTTTTTTAAGTTTGCCAAATTTTATTTAATGAATTTAAAAGCCAAGGAACTCCTTGATCTCACCCAAAGTATTCATAAATATGGACAGCATGGCAAATTTTTAATTTAAAACAATCCCATTAAAAATTATAAAAGCCAGAAGCCGGTCGTGGTGACGCACGCCTTTAGTCTCAGCACTCGGGAGGCAGAGGTAGGAGGATTGCTGTGAGTTCGAGGCCACCCTGAGACTACAGAGTGAATTCCAGGTCAGCCTGAGCTAGAGTGAGACCCTACCTCGAAAAAAAAAAAATTATAAAAGCCAGTTTCCAAAGCTTTAGTCCCACTCCTGAGGGGCAGTGAAATCCTTGAGCAGCCAGTGCATGGGATTGCCAGACTCGTGCATCATCCGGAATGTATAGCTTAATTCCTACACGACACAGGAAGGAAGCCAACTTTCATGGTCCAGAGGGAGCAAACTGTTCTGAGGAAACACTCCTGGCTGGATTCCTATGTGTTCAAGTTCTGATGACATTGAGCATTTCTGTCCCACTGGCCTGTTACACTCACACCTAGTTTCCTCCCTGTTTCATTACAAAGGTAACTGGAAACAATCTTTGAAGGTAGCATGACACTGGAATGTGACAAGTATAATTTATCTGTGCCGAATCATAGGTGATTGTACTTTCAATGAGAATGGCTAGCAGGTATACATGCACCCAGATGCCACAGTAAGTGAGGATATGAAGGAACTCAAAGAAATCCGCTCGATGAAGGAGACAGGACAGCTGTACCCCAGAAAGGGCTCATTAGGCTGAGGTTGCAGGTTATCCACTGGAGGTGCTCGGCTCACTCTGACCTGAAGCCAGACTGCAGTACAGGATATGGAGACTTCAGCTAGACCCAGAGTTGTCACAAAAAGCATGAGGAGAGTGCCTAACACACCAGAGATCTTCACCATGGCTGCGATCTCAGCCCCAGGGCCCACAGAAAGCACAAATCTCACATATGTAATTTTTAATCTAGGCTCCAAGTATAAGAGCAATTGAGGTATTCGTCTTTCTGAGCCTGACTTATTTCATTTAACATAATGATTTCCAGTTTCATCCACTTTCCTAAAGATGTCATGCTTTCATTTTTCTTTACATATGAATTGTATATATTTATCACATTTTCCTTTTTTTTTTTTTTTTTTTTCGAGGTAGGGTCTCACTCTAGCTCAGGATGACCTGGGATTCACTATGTAGTCTCAGGGTGGCCTCGAACTCATGGCGATCCTCCTACCTCTGCCTCCCAAGTGCTGGGATTAAAGGCGTGCGTCACTGCACCCGGCTACATTTTCCTTTTGTTTATAAATTATTTTGGTTTTTATGTTTTTATTTATTTATTCGACAGAGAAAAAGGAAAAGAGAGAAAGAGAATGGGCAGTGCCAGGGCCTCCAGCCACTGCAAATGAACTCCAGACACATATGCCCCCTAGTGCATCTGGCTAACATGGGTCCTGTGGAATCGAACCTGGGTCCTTTGGCTTTGCAGGCAAACACTTTAACCACTAAGCCAACCTTCCAGCCCACAGTTTCCTTTTTTAATATTTTTATTTATTTATTTATTTATGAGAGAGAGAGAGTACGGGCATGTTAGGGCCTCTTGATACTTGGAGACAAACTGCAGACACATGTGCCAGGGTGTGCATCTGGCTTATAAACCACATTTTCTTTATCATTGATCTGTTGATTTGACATCTTGGGCTGGTTCTATATCTTGGCTGTTGTGACTAGTAGCAGACATAAACAAGAATGAGATATGTTGACTTCAGGTATATAATCGAGTCACATGGTAGCTTTGTTTTCATTTATTTATTTATTTATTTATTGTGTGTGTGTGTGTGTGTGTGTGTGTGTGTGTGTGTGTGTGATGCACACACACCACAGTCTCTTGCCACTACAGTTGAATGCCTGTCTTACTTGCTGTGGGTGGCTGGGGAATTGAACCTGAATTCAGCAAGTGCCTTTAACTGCTGAGCCATCTCCCTAGGCCCTATTTTTAGTTTTTTAAGAAACTTTCAAGCTAATTTTTGTTTTGTTTTGGGTTTTTTTTTTTTTTTTGGTTTCTCAAGGTAGGGTCTCACTCTAGCCCAGGCTGACCTGGAATTCACTATGGAGTCTCAGGGAGGCCTCGAACTCACAGCAATCCTCCTACCTCTGCCTCCTGAGTGCTAGGATTAAAGGCGTGCGCCACACCAAGCCCAAACTGATTTTCAAAGTGGCTGCACACATATACATTTCCACCAGCAGCGAACAAGGGCTTCTTTTTCCCTGCATCCTCACTAGCATTGGTTATCATTTGTTTTGTTAATGATAGTCATTCTGACTGGAGTGAGATGGAATCTCAGAGAAATTTCCATTTGCATTTCCCTGATGGCTAAGGGTGATGAACATTTTTTCAACTATTTATTCAGCTCCCCATTCATTCAGAGAACTGTTGGGTTCATTTGCTCATTGATTGATTGACTGAATGACTGATTAGTCAGGTATTTAATTATCGCAGTTCTTTGCATATTCTAGATGCTAATTCCCTGTATGATGTATGGTTCACAAACATTATTTTTCCATTCTGTAGGTTGTCTGTGTAGTCTGCTGATTGTTTCCTTGTTATGCAAAAGCCTTTTATTATTTATTTATTGGTTTATTCTATTTTATTTTATTTTGTTTTTCGAGGTAAGGTCTCATCTAGCCCAGGCTGACCTGAAAATCACTCTAGTCCCAGACTGGCCTCGAACTCATGGTGATCCTCCTATCTGTACCTCCCAAGTGCTGGGATTAAATGTGTGTGCCACCATGCCCTGTGTATTTGTTTGTTTGTTTGTTTGTTTTTCAAGGTAGAGTCTCACTCTAGCCCAGGCTGCCCTGGAATTCACTCTGTAGCCTCAAGGTGGCCTTGAACTCATACCTCTGCCTCCCAAGTGCTAGGATTAAAGGCGTGCGCCACCACGCCCAGCGTGCTGCGTATTTTTAATATTTATTTACTTATTTAGTACAGGCAGGGTGGGGGAAGATGGACTGGCTTTATGTGAGTACTGGGTAATCAAACCCCTGGCTGTCAAGCTTTGCAGGCAAGTGCCTTTAATTTCTGAACCAAGTCTCCAGCCCCAGAAGCTTTTAATTAATTAAGTGTGTGAGTGTGTGTGTGTGTGTGTGTGTGTGTGTGCGCGTGCTTGCGCGCAGGCAGGCATGTGCCATGACATGAGTATGGAGATCAGAGGACAACTTTGAGGTCCAACCTCTGCCTGTCCACCTCATTTGTGGCAGATTTTGTCACTCTGGATTCTCATTCTGCTGTTGTTTTTGTGTGTGTCGGCGGGGGGGGGGGGGGGGGGGGATCAAGGTAGGGTCTCACTCTAACCCGGGCTGGCCTGGAATTCACTACGTAGTCTCAAGGTGGCCTTGAACTCACGGTGATCCTCCTACCTCTACCTCTGAGTTTAAAGGTGTGCGCCACCACGCCGGGCTTCTGCTGTTCTTTAGAACGCTCGCCAGCACAGACTTCCAGGAAGTTCTCCTGTTTCCACCTTCCACCTCCCAGGCAGTGTCAGCGGGATTACAGACATCTGCCATGACTTCCGGATTTTTCTGTGGAGTCTGAGATCCAATTCAGGTACTCCAGCTTGAGCTCTGAGCACTTCATCTACTGAGCCAACTCCCCAGCCCCAAGAAGTATTTTTTGGGGGGGGGGCATGGGGACTGTAGTAGACAGCTAGGTTTGTTGAGATGAACTTCCAGACCAGGCACAGTTTTGGAGGAAGGGATATTTATTGAAGCTTACAGATCCAGGGGAAGTTCTATAATGGCAGAAGAAGTTGGTGCCTTCTTCAAGGACCAAGGAGAGAGAGAGAGAGAGAGAGAGAGAGAGAGAGAGAGAGAACCACACCACACAGCACACTTCAGGAACTCCAGACAGAACTAGGCACTTTGTATATTTTTAGGTTGGAATTTCAAATCCACCACCACACCTAAGGGCTGGACCACCCAGTAACACCTCCTCCAGCCAGGTGGCTGAAATCTAAAAAGTTTTAGTATCTCCTGAATCTACTGGGGTGTGGGGGGGAGTTATTCAAACTATCACATTCTGCCCTTGGCCCCCAACAGATTTAATACCATCTTATATTGTAAATTGTACTCGGTCCAATTTCAAAGGCCCCCAACTTAAGATAGTTTTAAAGCCCCAAATCGCATTTGAGATTTAAGATTGTCTCCTAAGTTGTGAGTTTTGTGAAATCAAACAAGTTATATGCTTTTAACATATAAAGACACAGAGTGAACATTTTTGACTGTTATAAGGCACAGCAAGGAGAGACTAGAACAATGTAAACTCAACAACCATCAAGCAAACATCAACTTTTATAGTTTAAGTCTGATATCATAACCAGTGACTGCTAGTCTCCAGATTTTTTTTTTTTAATTTCGCCCCCCAGCTGGGCTGTGTAGCCAGGGAAAACTTTTATCTTTAGCTGACAGTGTTCATGGTAGCCCTTATACAGTCCTGGCATATCTAAAATATCTTTGAATCTCCATGTAAACCACGACCCATCTTTCAATGGCTTTGTCAGTCTATCAGGGTCATCACACCCTGTCTTATTTTGTATCTCAGCAGCGGCTCCTGGAACCGTGTGTATTTCATGACCGCTGTATGCATTTTCTATGTTTCCAAAACTAATGTCAGGTGTGTAGGACACAGCCATATTTTTAACTTAGGGACAAAATAAATTGTGACTTTGAAAAGCTGAAGGTGGAGTGGGCTCCTGATCCAGATGTTGCCAATCCTAACAGCACCTCTTTCTGCCATCAATGATTGGTTCAAAATTAACACCGAATCCAAATCAAACCAATGAGAGGTAAGCCCGGTAGTTTAATTGTTAGGTGTAAAGCCAGAGCTTTGTCTTTGTATGGAAGTTGGTACATTTGTAATAAGTGAACTTGAAGATGCTGGCAGCCCTCTTGACCTCAGAGAAATAACAGACCAAAAGCAGAGGCAGAGGGCTGTCAGGTACAGTTCAGTGGAAGAGCACTTGCCTAGTATATTTAAAGCCCTGAGCTCATTCCCAGCACAGCCCCAAACAAAACAAATCAAAAAACCTAAAAGCCTGACAGCCTCGGTTTGATTCTCCAGTACCCATGTAAAGCCAGATGCTCCAGGTGGTGCATGATTCTAGAGTTCGTTTGCAGTGGCAAGATGCCTAGCATTCTCATTCTCTCTTCCTTTCTTCCTTCTTTTCCTTTCCTTTCTTTTCTTTCCAGGAAATTTGCAAACTTGTCCTTTCTTCTCCCTGCACAGCTGATTCTCTTCTGTTGGACCAGAGCAGAAAGCCACCTATATCTGTTATCTTCTCATTGCTGTGACCAAATACCTGACCAGAAGCAACTTAAAGAAGAAAAGAGTTTACTACGGTTTACTTCCAAGGGCATAGATAGTCCATCATGGTGGGAAGACATGGTGGCAAGGAGCATGAAGCACAGCTGGTCACATTGCAGCCCAGGAAACCGTGGAAGAACAGAAAGTGGGGCTGGGCTACAAAATCTCAAAGCCTTTCCCCAGCGACCCACCTCCTTCAGTAAGGCTCCACCTCCTCAACGCTCCACAACCTTCCCTAACAGCTCTACCAACTCAGCCACCAAGGGTTCAAACACATGACCCTGTGAGGGACGTTTTCTATTCAGACCACAATAGTGCCACCTTCTTGCCAGGGCTTCTCTAAGAGTTGGGTTGGAGGCTCATGGGATGGAAAGCCAAACAGGTTCTACTCTCAAGTGTCTTGATGCACATACACACCAAGAGCCGGCTCCTTGTGCGTTAGGGGTGGGGTGAAGAAACGGGACAGAGTCTCTTTATGTAGCTTATGCTAGCCTTGAGCTCTCAATCCTCCTGCCTCAGCTTCACAAGCCAAGTGTCCGGGATTATAGGCATATGCCATATCCAACTTTATTCTTTTTAAACAAAGATTTGGAGCATAGATTTCAAGAAATCACAGAACTACTTTTCAAATAGAATTTTAAGTGATCAGAAGGACCCATCCTGCATGCCTTGGTTGGTGGCACTATTAGTCCCCTAGTCACTCTACCTGAGGTGACAGAGCTCTTGCATAAGTGGAAGCCCCTCCTTCGGCTAAACCAGCTTGATGGAACTTTCTAGAATATTTGTCTCATACTGTAGCCGCTTGGCTATTGAGGACATGAAATATGACTTAGGGTAACGGAGGAACTGAATTTTGGTTTAATTTGATTAATTTATTATATATATGCATATATTTTTTTCGGGGGGGGTTTCGAAGTAGGGTTTCGCTGTAGCCCAGGCTGACCTGGAACTCACTATATAGTCTCAGGGTGGCCTCGAACTCATGGCAATCCTCCTACCTCTGCCTCCCAAGTGCTGGAATTAAAGGCATGTGCCACCATGCCCAGCTGTTATTTAAAAGTATTTTTAATTAATTATTTATTTATTTGAGAGACAGAGAGAGAGAGAGAGAGGGTGAGGGTAGCTGGAGAGATGGTATAGCAGTTAAGGCATTTATCTGCAAAGCCAAAGGACCCTAGTTTGATTCCCCAGGACCCATGTAAGCCAGATGCACAAGGGGGCCCATGCGTCTGGAGTCTGTTTGCAGTTGCTGGAGGCCCTGGCATGCCTATTCTCTCTCTCTTTCTCTCCCTCCCTCTCTCTCTCTCTCTCACTCTGTCTCTCAAGTAAATAAATAAAAATGAATAATTTTTTTAAAAGAGAGTGAGGGAGGGAGGGAGAAAGAGAGAGAGAGACAGAGAGAGAAAGAAAATGGAGGGAATACATCCCTGATACTGAAAACTTAAAACAGGGATAGTCATGAGCCCTAGGGGTGTAACAACTGCTGATGTCTGGAAAAATGTATATACTATGCTTATCAAACTGACCAGTAAGCACTTTTCTTAATATTTATACCCTTATATTAATGCTACTCTCACTTTGGGTAGAGAATCTTCTCTTTTCAGATGGCAGTGATCTTGGGATGACTCAGAAGGTATCATAGTGCTGGAAAGAAGTGACTGGAGTACTGAGTAACATCTCGATCACACCTTCCAAGGCTCAGGGTCTAATGCAGAAGAGGTGGTGGAAAGAATGTAAGAGCCAAAGGAAGGGTAGGACTCCTTACAACGTCCTCCTCCAGATATAAAATGGCCTGGTTATCCATGACCTCATAGTGCCTGACACTACCTACACAAGACCATCATAAGAGGAGGAAAAGATCATGACATCAAAATAAAAGAGAGACTGATTGAGATGGGGAGGGGATATGATGGAGAATGGAATTTCAAAGGGTAAAGTGGGGGGAGGGAGGGTATTACCATGGGATATTTTTTATAATCATGGAAAATGTTTATAAAAATTGAGAAAAAAAAAAAAAAGAAAATGGGCACGTCAGGGCATCTAGTCACTACAAACGAACTCCAGATGCATGTGCCACCTTGTGCGTCTGGCTTATGTGGGTCCTGGGGAATCAAACCTGGGTCCTTTGGCTTTGCAAGCAAACTCCTTAACCACTAAACCATCTCTCCAACCCCTTAAATTTTTTTTTTTTTATTTTTTGAGGTAGGATTTCACTCTAGCTCAGGCTGACCTGGAATTCACTGTGTAGTCTCAGGGTGATCTCAGACTCATGGCGATCCTATCTCTGCCTCCTGAGTGCTGGGATTAAAGGTGTGCGCCATTATGCCCGGCTTCCCTTAAAAATATTTTTAAACATATATGTTTAGTAACCTTGGGATGACTCAGAAGGCACCATGGTGCTGAGAAGAAGGGACAGAAGAGTGCTCAGCACTGAAACATCTCTATCACACCTTCCAAGGCTCAGGGTCCATTGTGTAAGAGGTGGCAGAAAGAATGTAAGAGCCAAAGGAAGGGTAGGACTCCTTACAACGTGCTCCTCCAGACACAAAATAGCCTGGATATCCATGAGCTCATAGTGCCTGACACTACCTACACAAGACCATCATAATAGGAGGAAAAGATCATTTTATCAAAATAAAAGAGAGACTGATTGAGATGGGGAGGGGATATGATGGAGAATGGAATTTCAAAGGGTAAAGTGGGGGGAGGGAGGGTATTACCATGGGATATTTTTTATAATCATGGAAAATGTTTATAAAAATTGAGAAAAAAAAAAAAAGAAAATGGGCACGTCAGGGCATCTAGTCACTACAAACGAACTCCAGATGCATGTGCCACCTTGTGCGTCTGGCTTATGTGGGTCCTGGGGAATCAAACCTGGGTCCTTTGGCTTTGCAAGCAAACTCCTTAACCACTAAACCATCTCTCCAACCCCTTAAATTTTTTTTTTTTATTTTTTGAGGTAGGATTTCACTCTAGCTCAGGCTGACCTGGAATTCACTGTGTAGTCTCAGGGTGATCTCAGACTCATGGCGATCCTATCTCTGCCTCCTGAGTGCTGGGATTAAAGGTGTGCGCCATTATGCCCGGCTTCCCTTAAAAATATTTTTAAACATATATATTTAGTAACCTTGGGATGACTCAGAAGGCACCATGGTGCTGAGAAGAAGGGACAGAAGAGTGCTCAGCACTGAAACATCTCTATCACACCTTCCAAGGCTCAGGGTCCATTGTGTAAGAGGTGGCAGAAAGAATGTAAGAGCCAAAGGAAAGGTAGGACTCCTTACAATGTGCTCCTCCAGACACAAAATAGCCTGGATATCCATGACCTCATAGTGCCTGACACTACCTACACAAGACCATCATAATAGGAGGAAAAGATCATTTTATCAAAATAAAAGAGAGACTGATTGAGAGGGGAAGGGGATATGATAGGAGTGGAGTTTCAAAAGGGAAAGTGGGAGGAGGGAGAGAATTACCATGGGATATTGTTTACATTCATGGAAGTTGTCAATAAAATAATAATAATAAATTTAAAAACATATATATTTATTTATTTGAGAGAGAGAGGCAGATAGATAGAGAGAGAGAGAGAATAGGTGTGCCAGAGCCTCTAGCCACTGCAAACAAACTCCAGACACATATGCCTCCTTGTACATCTGGCTTTACATAGGTATTGGAGAACAAAACCCTGGTCCTTAGACTTTGCAGACAAGTATCTTAACTGCTAAGCCATCTCTCCAGCCCTAATTTAATTTATTTTAAAAAATATTTTGGGCTGGAGGGATGGTTTAGGGATTAAAGTGCTCTCCTGCAAAGCCAAAGGACCCAGGTTCAATTCCTCAGGACCCATGTAAGCCAGATGCACAAGGTGGCGCACGCTTCTGGAGTTTGTTTGCTGAATGTTCTGGCACACCCATTCTCTCTTTCTATCTGCCTCTCTCTATCTCTCTCTCTCAAATAAATAAAATAAAACTAAAAAATTAAATTTTAAATTAAAATAATATTTTATTCATCCAGGCGCAGTGGTGCACACCTTTAATTCCAGCCCTCGGGAGGCAGAGGTAGGAGGATTGCTGTGAGTTTGAGGCTGGCCTGAGGCAACATAGTGAATTCCAGGTAAGCCTGGGCTAGAGTGAGACCTTACCTTGATCTCCTCCCCACAAAAGTATTAATTTATTTGCAAGCAGGGAGAGAAAGAATGAATGGGTATTCCAGGGCCTTTTGCCACTGCAAACAAACTCCAGATGCATGCATCACTTTGTGCTTTGGCTTTACATGGGTACAAGGGAATCAAACCCAGCCTGTCAGGCTTCGCAAGTAAGTGCCTTTAACCGCTGACAATATATATATATATATATATATATATATATATATATATATATGCCTCAATTTTTTTTTTTTTTTTTTTTTTGGTTTTTCGAGGTAAGGACTCACTCTAGCCCCGGCTGACCTGGAATTCACTATGGAGTCTCAGGGTGGCCTTGAACTCACGGCGATCCTCCTACCTGCCTCCCGAGTGCTGGGATTAAAGGCGTGTGCCACCACGCCCGGCCTAAATTTTTTATTCTTTATTTGATTGAACATATTTAGTATGTAAACAACACATGTTGGTACCATCCTTTCCCTTCTCCTTGCCCCTTTTCTGAAGAGGCAGGCCTTCCTCGTTGGGGATGCAGGTCAACCCCATGGAGACTGTGGGTCATGCATTATGAGGGGGGGGAGGGGCAATGTCTCTGTGCAAAATGTCCCAACCTGTGGCTCTAACAATCTTTCCACCCCCTCTTCCACAAAATTCCCTGAGCCATGCTGGGAGCATTTTAAGTCTACTTCAGTGATGGGCACTTAGGAGCCACTGCTTTGGTAGGTGTTGTGTCCTCAGTGTCTATCTTCTTCACCCTTGTGCTGATATCAGAATCACTGAGAAAGCAGCACTCTTGCTCATTTCTCCAATTCCTCTGTGGTTTCACTTGGGCCAGAGTGGAGTGCACTGGGTCATTTATCTCCTCAGGTACAGCTCCTATTGTATTGTTTTCTTTCTTTCTTTCTTTTCCTTTTTGGTTTTTCGAGGTAGGGTCTCACTCTAGCTCAGGCTGACCTGGAATTCACTATGTAGTCTCAGGGTGGCCTCGAACTCACGGAGATCCTCCTACCTCTGCCTCCCCAGTGCTGGGATTAAAGGAGTGTGCCACCACGCCCGGCTTGTATTCTTTTCTTAAGAAGTGAGTTGGAAGCCAGGCATGGTGGCCCACGCCTTTAATCTCATCACTCAGAAGGCAGAGGTAGGAGGATCACCATGAGTACCTCGGAAAAAAAAAAAAGTGAATCGGGAGGTCCAGCTATATTACAACAGGTTGCCAATGCCAGGAAGCAGTGATGGTTGGGCAGGGTGTTGGGGACAGACTCTTTAGAAGACAGGAAGTCACAAGAGGTTTCCAAGCAAGAGAGTAACAGAACCAGGTCGGTTGTTTTAAAAATAGACAATTTAGGGCTGGATAGATGGCTTAGAGGTTAAGTGCTTGCCTGTGAAGCCTAAGGACCCCAGTTCGAGGCTTGATTCCCCAGGACCCACGTTAGCCAGATGCACAAGGGGGCACATGTGTCTGGAGTTCGTTTGCAGTGGCTGGAAGCCCTGGCGCGCCCATTCTCTCTCTCTCTCTCTCTCTCTCCCTCTTTCTCTCTCTGTCTGTAGCTCTCAAATAAATAAATAAAATAAACAAAAAAAATTAAAAATAGACAATTTAAAGGCCCGTGTGGCTGTGCACGCCTTTAATCCCAGCACCCAGCAGGCAGATGTAGGAGGATCGCCATGAGACTACATAGTGAATTCCAGGTCAGCCTGAGCTAGAGTGAGACCTTACCTTGAAAAACCAAAACAACAAACAAACAAAAAGAAAGAAATAGGCATGGTGTTTGCACACCTATAAGCCTAGAACTCAGAAGATTGAAGTGGGAGGATTGCCATGAATTTGAGTCCAGCCAGGACTACACAGGGATTACGAGGCTAGCCACGGGTACATAGAAGACTCTGTCTCAAAATCCCCAAACAAAGCAAAAGGCCTAGTGTGGCGGTAGACATTCATAACCCTGGCATGTGGAAGACGGCGACAGGAAGATCAGAGTTCACTATCATCCTCACCTATTCAGTGAGCCTGAGGCCAGCCCAGGCTGCATGAGACCCTATCAAAAACAAAACCATCATCAGTGAGGCTGGGAGATGGCACTTGCTTGCAAAGCCTGATGGTACAGGTTCAATTCTTCAGTGACCCATGTAAAGTTGGATGGGCTTTCATTTGCAGTGCAAGAGGCCTTTGGTGTGTACACACCACACACACACACACACACACACACACACACACACACAAATAAATGTTTTAAAAACAATTTTTTTTTAATTATCACCACCAACAAAAGGCAATCCAGTCTCAGGATGAGATAAGATTAAAGGTTAAAAATATATATAATAGGACTGGCTTAGCAGTTATGGTGCTTGCCTACGAAACCTAAGGACCCAGGTTTGATTCCCCAGTACAAGGTGTGCATGTGTCTGGGCTGGAGACCCTGGCACACCTGTTCTCTCTCTCTCTTTCTCTCCCTCCCTCCCTCCTTCTCCCACATAAATAAATAAATATTTTTAAAAATTAGGATTGGAGAGATGGCTTAGCAGTTAAGGCGCTGGCCTGTGAAGCCTAAAAGCTCATGTTCGACTCTCCAGGTCCCAGGTATGCCAGATGCACAATGTGACACAAGTGCGTAAGGCTGCACATGCACACAAGATGTTACACACATCTGGAGTTCAATTACAATGACTGGAACCCTGGTGCGCCAATTCTCTCTCACTCTCTCTCTGTCTGTCTCTGCTAAAAATTTTTTTTAATTTAAAAAGTACATAATAAAATAAAAACCTTCCTTCTTCCCCTGTCCCCAGAAACTTACCCTCCACCTTCCCAGAGGCATCCGGTGTGTTTTCTTTTTCTTTCTTTCTTTCTTTTTTTGTTTGTTTGTTTGTTTGCTTGCTTGTTTTTCAAGGTAGGGTCTTGCTGTAGCCCAGGCTGACCTGGAATTCACTATGTAGTCTCAGGGTGGCCTCAAACTCATGGCAATCCTGTGTGCCTCCTCCTACCTCTGCCTCCTAAGTGCTAGGATTAAAGGCATGCGCCACTACGCCCCCCCCCCATTCTTTCTTTCTTCTTTCTTCCCTCCTTCCTTCCTTCCTTCCTTCCTTCCTTCCTTCCTTCCTTTTCTTCCTTTCTTTTGAGTTTTTCGAGGTAGGGTCTTGCTCTAGCCTAGACTGACCTGGAATTTACTGTGTAGTTTCAGGGTGGCCTTGAACTCAAGGCAATCCTTCTGTCTCTGCCTCCTGAGTGCTGGGATTAAAGGCATGGGTCACCAAGCCTGGCCTAGTGTTTCTTTCTTTTTTTAATTTTTTGTTTGTTTGTTTTTATTTACTTATTTGAGAGTGACAGACAGTGAGAAGGAGGCAGAGAGAGAGAGAGAGACAGAGAGAGAATGGGCGCGCCAGGGCTTCCAGCCACTGCAAACTAACTCCAGACACATGCGCCCCTTGTGCATCTGGCTAACGTGGGTCCTGGGGAATCAAGCCTCGAACCGGGGTCCTTAGGCTTCACAGGCAAGCGCTTAACCACTAAGCCATCTCTCCAGCCCTTTCATTTTTTAAGTATTTTTAAAATATTTTATTTATTTGAGAATGATAGAAAGAGAGAGAATGGAGAATGGGTGCACCAGGGCCTCTAGCCACAGCAAACAAACTCTAGAAGCATGCATCTTCTTGCGCATCTGGCTTTACTTATTTATTTGGAAGCAGAGAAAGAGAGAATGGATGCACCAGGGCCTCCAGCCACTGCAAATGAACTCCAGATACATGTACCAGTTTGTGCATCTGGCTTTATGTGGGTACTAGGGAATCAAACCTGGGTCGTTAGGCATTGTAGGCAGCACTTTAACCTCTGAGCCATCTCTCCAGCCCTGGTCTAGTGTTTCTTATACTGCTCCAGATGTATACATGTGTATCACATCTGTCTGTTCACCAAATCTTATGATTCTGTTTTCCTTTCAGGCCTGTAGGGGTTGACAGGTATCTTTCTGTGAAACAAACACTTGGGCTTAGAGGCATGAAATGGCTACTTTGTTGTGCTTCTGGATTCTATGGAATTCGGGAATTCAGACAGAAGTTGGCTGGATGGCTGCTCTGCCCACCACAATGTCAGGCGCCTCAGCCAGGGAGACTTGCATGGACTTGATGAAATCCCTGAGAAGCTCTTCACTCCTTTGTCTGCAGGCTGCTTGGCTGGGCTTTGTATCCAGAGCGAAGCACCCACAGGGGGCCTCACATTAGGTGTGGATGGTCTTCACACGTTAGAGCCAATTCTAAGGAAAGAGCCCAAGAGGAAGCTTTTGGAGAATCAGTATTTCAAGAAAACTGCGCTGTCTGGCTTTGTTCTGACCTGGCCACAACCTTGCTGTGGGTCATTTGCAGCATATTCTATGAATGACAAGAGAGTCAAAAAGGGCAGACCAAATTCAAATTAGACTCCATCTCTTCCTGTGGAGGTGTCTGGGTTGTTTACGGATGTCTGTGGGATGGAAGTATGTTGATACACTCATCCTTGGCAACGATGACCTCCCATAGTATGTTTGTACTTCTTTATAACTATACTCAGTAAGGAGCCCTGGTGCATCCATTACCTCACCCCCTCAAATAGATAAAAAACATCTTTTTAAAAATTACCGTGGAGCTGGGCATGGTGGCGCATGCCTTTAATCCCAGCACTCCGGAGGCAGAGGTAGGAGGATTGCTGTGGGTGAATTCGAGGCCACCCTGAGACTCCATAGTGAACTCCAGGTCAGCCTGAGCTAGAGTGACTCTACCTCAAAACTCCGCCCCCACAACAAGGAAAAATTACTGCGGAAAGGCAGTTGAGGCACTTGCTGTAAAGCCTAATGATCCGAGTTCAATTCCCCAGTGCTCAAGTAAAAGCCAGATGCATCTGGAGTTCATTTGCAGAAAGTCCTGGTGTGCCTTTCCCTCTCTCTCTCTCTTTGTCCCCCCCCCCCGCAGGTGTGGTGGTGCACACCTTTAATCCCAGCACTCAGGAGGCAGAAGTAGGAGGTTTGCTGTGAGTCTGGGGCCAGCCTGAGACTACATATTGAATTCCAGGCCAGCCTGGGCTAGAGCGACACCCTACCTCAAAAACCACCTTCCAAAAAATTACTCTGGCCAGGCAACTTGGCGCACACCTTTAACCCCAGTACTTGAGAGGCAGAGGTAGGAGGATCACTATGAGTTCGAGGTCACCCTGAGACTACATAGTGAATTACAGGTCAGCATGGGCTACAGTGAGACTCTACCTTGAAAAACCAAAAAAAAAAAAAAAAAAAAATTATTACAGAAATAAAATAAAGACATCAAAAGAGTACCAGGACTGGTTGAAGGGAATGGTCCTGGGTTCAATTCCCCAGCATCCATGTTAAGCCAGACCCAAAAAGTGGCACAAGTGGGCTGGAGAGATGGCTTAGCAGTTAAGGCACTTGCCTGCAAAGCCAAAGGACCCAGGTTCAATCCTCCAGGATCCATGTAAGCCAGATGTACAAGGTGGCGCATGCATCTGGAGTTTGTTTCCAGTGGCTAAAGGCCTTGGCATGCTCATTCTCTCTCTCTCTCTCTCTCCCTCCCTCTCTCTCTCTCTCTCTCTCAAATAAATAAAAAAAATTTTAAAGTGACACAAGTGTTTGATTTGCAATGGCAATGGCAAGAGACCCTGGCGTACACACACACACACACACACAAATTTTAAAACAAACATCTGTTTGGCTATAGGTGGAAAATGTCTTGAATAACCAAAACTTTAGTGTGAACAACAACTTCTCTTCACTCCCCTTCAACTGCCAAGTCCTGGGTTACCCCATTCCATGATAGCCCTCAATGTATCCACCGGTTTACACTCCCTGGCTGCCGCTCCAGCACAATGCATCACCCTTCTGCTCATGGTTGAACCCAGAAGGTCTGCTTCCTTTCTTAGCTGCAAGAAAACAAGCCAATTTTGGGTCACTTAAGAAAACCACCTGAGCTAGAGTGAGGCCCTACCTCAAAAATAAAAGAAAAAGAAAGAAAGAAAAGAAAAGAAAAGAAAACCAGGAACTACAATTGGGAAATGGCTGCAGTCCAGGTTCAATTTCCCAGTACCTATGTAAAACCAGATGTACAAAGTGACACGTGTCCAGAGTTCGTTTGCAATGGCAAGAGACCCTGATGTGCCCATTCATAGCCCCCCCCCTTTCTCTCAAATAAATATTTTAGAGTTGGGCGTAATGGTGCATGCCTTTAATTCCAGCACTCAGGAGGCAGAGGTAGGAGGATCGCCATGAGTTCGAGGCCACCCTGAGACTACATAGTGAACTCCAGGTAAGCTTGGGCTAGGGTAAGACCCTATCTCAAAAAAACTATATAGATAGATAGATAAATGTGTGTGTGTGTGTGTGTGTGTGTGTGTGTTGGACAGTCCCTGGGGTGCTTGTTGAATTCCCCTTTCCAGGAAGGGCTAGCTTATATTTTTGTCCCTACCTTTCCCTTCTCTTCCCTCCCTGTACTACTTCCACTACAAATTCTTTATTTTTAAATATTTATTTATTTGCAAGCAGAGGGAAGAGAGAGAGAGAGAGAGAGAGAGAGAGAGAGTGGGATGGACAGGACCTCTAGCTGCTGCAAACAAACTCCAGATGCATGTGCCACTTTGTGCATTTGGCTTTACATGGG
Organism: Dipus sagitta; assembly: GCA_036346955.1. Lineage (NCBI taxonomy): Eukaryota > Metazoa > Chordata > Mammalia > Rodentia > Dipodidae > Dipus > Dipus sagitta. The sequence continues at coordinate 39,613,667 of CM070777.1, read as the reverse complement.
TACTGGGGAATCAAACCGGAGTCATTAGACTTTGCAAGCAAGCACCCTAACCACTGAGCCTTCTCTCCAGTCCTCCATTATGAATTCTAAATGTTCCCCGGGATGTCTTATTTTCATCCCTTTCTTGGCTTCAGATCATGCTGGAAACATGCTATAACTACCAGGGATCTAGGAGAGGAGATCCTGTCTCCCCTCTTTGATCTTTGTGGGAGGCAGGGCCTTGCCTCTTCATCTAACAGCATATTTCTCAAAGGAGGGTGGGAGGATTTCAGCCTCTGGGCACCAAGGCAAGGTTCCACCATTTACAGCCCCACCCCCTGCACTATACCCTGAACACACTTCCCATCTTGGTTCCAGGATCCAGATTACAGGTTCTGGTTTCAGAGGCTGAGGTTGATGGCTGTATCACAACCTGTTTGTGTCAGGAGATCCATAGGAAGGGCGCTGGACACCCTGGAACTAGAAATGGCTCAAAGAGCTAGGAAAATGAATACACAGTTCCTCAAACAGAGACACCTCCATTGTGACTGCCACATCCATCAATGGCTGACTTAACTGTATTAATTGGACTCCCACACCTCAACCTCCTGAGTTGGGCCCAGCAAGAACTGAGAGGGCCTCTCCAGCACTCTCAAGTGTTGCATCATTTGGAAATCCCAATGAGATATGGGATACAGCTTCCTATTTTTTTTTTATCATATGTATTTCTGATTTAAAAAAAAGCAGGTTAATTAAAGGTTGTTGAATTTCTAATGAAGGTGTGCTTGAGAGTCAGACCAAAAAAAGTGACATAGCTATAACTAAATTCATTATTATCATTATTTTGTTTTGTTTTTCTATATATTAAGATTTTGTTTTTCTTTTTGTTTTTTGAGGTAGGGTCTCCCTCTAGCTCAAGCTGAGCTGGAATTCACTATGCAGTCTCAGGGTGGCCTTGAACTCACAGTGATCCTCCTACCTCTGCCTCCTGAGTGCTGGGATTAAAGGCGTGCGCCGCCATGCCCAGCTTTGTTTTATTTTTCGAGGTAGGGTCTCACTCTAGCCCAGGATGACCTGGAATTCATTCTATAGTGTCAGGGTGGCCTTGACCTCACCCTCCTACACCAGCCTCTCAAGTACTGGGATTAAAGGTGTATGCCACCATACCGGGCCAAAATCATTATTATTAAAGGCTATCAAATTTCTAAGGCTAAAATTTCAATACCGTAAGGATAACACCCCATTCTCGGCAACAATGGAATTTTCCAAAATGTTGTTCTGCTTTTGGTAGTGTTTGCAAGAATGACTTAAAAGCCCATTCGGGCCTGCAGAAGGCATTCTCTAACCAGAGGACTCTTCTTTTTCCATCTCCATTCCATTAACCTTGACACTTGTATGTTCTCACTTCCCCCTCCCGTCTCACTTGGATGCAACAGCCTGCAGTGGGTGTGGTTCCTCCCCTACGCTCCATCAGCCCCCTGGGTTTTGAACTCCTCAATCTATCTTAATTTCTCTATCTCCATTGCCCCCTTGTTAGTTGAAGCCATCATCACTGGTCGAATTCTGTAGCCTCCCTGTTACTCACTCTACTTCTCTTCTTGGTGCCCTACAAGGCCATCTATCAGGGCAGTCATTTGGAAGTATAAATCAGCCTTTCATGGGAGTCACCTTTTCAGCGAGGAACACAAATCCCTCGCCAAATGATCCATGATGTCTTCTGTGATCTACCCAGAATCTTTTCTCCTTGTCTCACCTCAGCCCATTGGACCCTGAAGCTTCCCAGGCCCTCTCTCTCACCAAACTTTCCTAACTCAGCATTCGCAGTTGCTGTTGTCTCTGCGGGGTCTATGCAAATGTCACCCAAAAACCATTCTCCCTCTTTACTGAACCTAGGGAATTGGACATGCTAAGCACATTCTCTCCCACAAAACTACATCCCCAGCTCTTTGTCTTAACAGCACTAGCCACTCTAAAGCCACAAAATTAATTTACTTACTCACAGATTAACACTTTTATGTCTGACTTTAACATGTAAGCATGGGGTTTTGGCTATCTTGGTGACAGTACTATATCCTGCACCTGGCTGGCTGCAGGAAAGAAGACAGAGGTTCTGTAAATATCTCTGGATGCATGGGTGAAGGGATGGTTGGATGAACAGGGATCAAAGAAACCTAATTTTCTAAGCCTGACTCCTGTGTTTGGGCAAGCCTGTTTCCTGCGGTGTGAAGTGAGAGCGGAGGAAGTGGGGTGTTGAGATATAAAGTGTGCATTAGTTGTAAAATTTCAGTCTTGCTCTTTTCCGTGGTCTCAACGTCCAGAGCCTCAGCTCCCCACCTGTACAATGGGTGTGAGCTCATGCCTGCATCTTGGGGTGGTAGCACTGCCTTATAAGGCAGCAGAGGCCGAGGGCGGGCGAGGCCTTGTGGGTGGAGAGAAATCACAACATCCGGCTGCGGAGGCGGGGCGGGGGTGCGGGAGACTGCTGGACGGGTCGCTGGAGATCCCCCTGCCTCCTTCCGTCTTCTGCTCGCTTCCTCCACAACGAGCTGACCCAAGAGAAATGTGGCAGGACATATGTCCTAACAAAGCTACGCGCTGGCCGCCAGGAGGCCGGGGACACCAAGCGTGGCCGCAACAAAAACCCTTCCTCGAGCCAGGCGGCCGGACCACACCCCCTCCACCTGATGGCCCAATCAGGTTGCACGGCCCGGAATGATTGACGCTTCCTTCATTCAATCACACATCTGGTCTCCTGGGCGTGACGCGAGAACCCACCCCCTACCTGCCAGGCGGAGGGCTCGGCTCTAATTGGCAGTTCGCTATCCTACGAAGGCTTAGAATTTCGAACTTAGGGGCGGAGCCCCGCCTTCAGACCAACCAGGAAGTGGTGACGTCATTAGTCCCGCCCTCAGACCCTTTGAGCGAATTCCTGACTCGGTAGGCGGGGAATGATGAAGAGGTGGACTAGTAGGAAGACGGCGCGGGGAGCGTCCGCTCTGCTATTGGCTGTGTAAAGTAAACAGAGGGCGGGGAGGGGCGGGGCGGCGCGGGGAGGGCTGGCGCCCGGGTGGCCCCCGGGAGGGGGCGGAGAGTGCGCGGCGGGCGGCGGCGGCCGGGGAGGCCGGGGAGGCCGCGGCGCGGTCACTGCGAGCCGAGCCGAGCCGCGCCGCGCCGCGCCGCGCCGCGCCGCGCCGATCGCCCTCGGCCTCGGCTCTAGCAGGCGATCCCGGCGGGCGGCGCGGCCCGTCGGCGCTGCAGCCCATGGAGCTCGAGAACATCGTAGCGAACACGGTGCTACTCAAGGCCCGGGAAGGTGAGGCAGCCAGGCAAGACGGCCTGGCCCGGGTGCAGGGAGTACGGGCGTACGACCTCCGGAGCCCTGAGGGGCTCTCCCCAGCCTCCGGGTACCCCTAGTGCCGCGAGCCCTGCACCCCGACTCTCAAGTAGACACGAGCCCTTCCGGTCTGTTCTCCTCTGCACCTACACCCGCCCCCAGCTGGGGCCCAGGAAGGGGCAGAGGTGCGGGGGGTGTCCGCTGCCCTTGCAGCAGGGGAGGGTGTTGAAGGGGTGACAGAAGGAGAGAGGAGGGGAGTGTGGGAACTGAGCCTCAGGAGAGTGCCTTTGAGGCCTCTTCCAGCTGAGAGGCAGGAAGATGCCCCACGTGCCCCAGGCCCAAACGCCCAGGACAGCACAAGTTGGTATTCAGGTAAAGGTTAGAGAATGAATAAACGGAGAGCCTTTGCATAGACAACCCATTCGACTTGGGGAAAACTTCTGGTCGCATGTACTACGAAGACTGGCACTCAGTAGGCTCCTCAGGACACTGCAAACAGGGGTGAATGGGTAGCGATTTTTGCACTCAGCAAGCCCATGATCAGTTGGGGGAAATACACACAAGAGCATGATGAGCTGTTAGAGCTTTAAGGTTAAAGACCTGGCTTGGGATTGGAGGGCGTAGTCCAGTGGACCTAGTGTGTGTGCATATGGGTGTGCATTAGAGTAGCTCCTCGTGATTCCCACTCCAGATGTTAGGGCACACCTGCTGTATGAGGGTACAAAGGATCAGACCTTAAATAAAGCTCACTTGGTTTCACCTGCCACAGACCACCTCAGCAACATCCCCAGTACCCATTCTGTCCAGGGTGCTTGAAGGACAGTGAACAAGACCTCGTTTTTGGAACTCCAGGGCAGGGACGTCCTGATAGTTTTCTCTACTTTTTGCTTGGTTTCCAGGCTGAAATAAAGATCTGCCTCACTGTTCACTGTTCCCCATTTTATAGATGGGAAACTGAGGCTCAGACCCCAGATACAGCAGGATTGTGATTGACCCAGACCTAGGACACAGGAAACCCAATAGAGTCCATAGGAAGCTCAGGGGAGCCCTGAATGGGCTGTGGTACCTGGTGTCCTCTGCCCATCCAGCACATGTCACCCCAGGGAGGTGCTGCCTGGAAATGGGCTTGGCAGGCCCGGTCTCTCTAGTGCCCAAGGAAGGCTATCTTATCTCCTGTCCCTTATCGAGCTCAGGGGCTGGGCCTTCCTCTCAGCCTCTGGGGGCATCTGCCGATTCTGTTCTGCCTCGTCATCCAGCCAGGGAGGAGGGGTGCCAATAGCCCAGCTAGGCTTCCCTTTCTGTGTATCCAGTTCAGTCCTCAGGCCTGCTGAGGGCACTGCCTTGTCTGGACAGTGTGGGGACCTTCAGACAAGCTTTGTTGGGTCTTTGGTGACTCACTAGTGTTAGCCAGACCAGGGACAGGTCCCTTCCCTAAACTACCTTTATTCTGATCTGGCTGTGGCCCTCCCACCTACATAGCATGTCTCTTGACCCTCAACCTCATTGACCACCCCCCCCCCTTATTTTTTTGGTGGTGGTACTAGAGATTGAACCTAGAACTTCACACATGCTAGGCACCACTAAGCTATTATCTCCAACCCCACACCTCTTTATGGAGTCTAAAGGAAATCTTGATTGTCATTGAGTCTTGAACCTTGCATTGGTCAGAACTATTTCATGAGCTGCTTGTCAAGCTGGAAGCCAGCTTTCCAAGTGATCTGAGGCCATAATCCTCAGGTGTATGTATACAGCTGGCTTTTAATACATGCTAGGTATATTTGAGGAGGGAGAAAAGAACTTGAGTTGAGGAGTTAAATTTGAATTCTACCACGGTTATCCTAGGGCTATGGACTTGAGAAGACTGGCTTGCTACTCAGAACCTCAGAGTTCTTGTTTTTCTTTTATTTGGGGGTTATGTGTTTGTGGTGTGCATGTTTGTATGTGTATTCATATGTGTGCGGGTACATGCATGCATTCATGTGGAGGCCAGAGGGTAATATGCCAGGTGTCTTCCTCAATTGCTTTCCACCTTTTATTTTCCCCCAAGGTCGGGTCTCGCTGTAGCCCAAGCTGACCTGGAATTCACTTGGTAGTCTCAGGGTGACCTTGAACCTGTGGCAACCCTCTTACATCTGCCTCCCAAATGCTGGGATTAAAGGCGTGCACTACCACACCCGGCTCCACGTTATTTTTAAAAATTATTTATTTATTTATTTGCAAGCAGAGAGAGAATATGAGTATACAATGAGCACAACAGGGACTCTTGCCCTGTAAATGAATTCCAGATGTATGTGCCACCTTGTGCAGCTGGCTTTATATGGGTTCTGGGGAATCAAACCCAAGATGTCAGGGTTTCTTTGTTTGTTTGTTTTCCAACATAGGGTCTAGCCCAGGCTGACCTGGAATTCACTCTATAGTCGGTACCCTCGAACTCACAGCAGTACTCCTACATCTGCCTTCTGAGGGCCAGGATTAAAGGGATGTACCACCACGCCCAGCTAAGCTGTCAGGTTTTGCAAGCAAGTACTTTTAACTGCTGGGCCATCTCTCCAGCCCCTCTCTACCCTTTTTTTTTTTTTTTTTTTTTAAGAGGTAGGGTCTTGTTCTAGCCCTGGCTGACCTGGAATTAGTCTCAGGCTGGTCTTGAACTCACAGCCATCCTCCTACCTCAGCCTCCCGAATGCTGGAATTAAAGGTGTATACCACCACACCCGGCTCTCCACTCAATTTTTTTTTGAGATAGAATCTTAATTGAGCTAGAGCTTACAGATCTAGCTAGCCAGCAAACCTCAGGGTCCTCCTGTCTACCCCTTCAGCGCTAGGATTACAGGTTCTCACTGCTGTGCTGGGCTTTTATACGAGTGCTAGGGACCCAAACTTGGGTCCTCATGCTTGCATAGCAAGCCCTTTATAAACTGAGCCAGTTCTTCAGTTCTGAACCTGTTTTATTATTATTATTATTTAATGAAATTGGGCCCAATCAGGTACAGGGTAAAGTAGGAAGGCACTGAAAGATGTGCACACTCACTTTGCAAACAGTCACCCTTAACCACTGAGCTATTCCCCCAGCCCCATGAAATGCTCCCTCACTTTAATCTTCTTCCTTTCCCAGGTGCCAGAGACACAGGGAGAAGGGCATAGTAGAGTGGAGAAGAACCCCAGTTCTAGGACAGGATTATTTGCATGTGACTTTTTGCTTTTGCCTTGATGTAGCTGGGAGGAGGAGGGGGAGGAGGAAGTAGCTGGTGGGGGAGGCAGGCGGATGGAGGGTTGTGAGAGGGACCAGGGTGGGGGAGTGGGAGGAGTTCCCTTTCTGAGGAGGCCAGCTTGCCATGGGTTAGGGGGAGGAGGTCTGTTGCTCACTCACGGTGAAGCAATGACTCTGGGGTACAGACTGCAACAGGGCTGTGAACAGGTTTCTCAAGGGGACCCTACTTCCTCCTCCCTCCAAGTAGCTTCCTTAGGGATCCTACTTAAAGACCTAGCTCTGATCCCTTCTCCTACACCATCTACATCCACCCAAGACAGATGGAACCTGGGCTGGGGAAACTAGGGCCAGGCAAGGAAAAGTGGTTGCTTAAGGTTGCCACTGAGTGGGAGCTGGGGCCCACATTTATTGATACAGGTCTCCTCGGGACTGGATAGAGACTCACCCAATCACCTTTACAATGCCTCTGGAAGTGACTGTAGACCTGAAAGCACACACAAAATTTGGGGTTCTAGGGCTGGAGGGATGGCTTAGTGGTTAAGGCGTTTGCCTGCAAAGCCAAAGGACTCAGGTTCGATTCCCCAGGACCCACATAAGCCAGATGCACAAGGGGGCACATGCATCTGGAGTTCGTTTGCAGTGGCTGGAGGCCCTGGCATGCCAATTCTCTCTCTCTCTCTCTCCCTCTTTCTCTGTCAAATAAATAAATAAAACTTTTTTTTTTTAATTTGTGGTTCTAGATCCAGGTCTAGGAGACCCTAAGCTCAGGCCTCTTCTAGCATTCTCAACCTGGTGGCCCACAGACCACATCTGACTTACTCTCTGACATATTCTGCCTGCTTGCAGTGTTCTTTTTTGTTGTTGTGTTTTGTTTGTTTGTTTGTTTCTTTCTTTCTTTCCAATTAAATTTCCAGCTGCTTTTGAAAACTCAGAGGAGCTAGCCACACTAACCTGGCATTCCTGCCTAGCGGCAACCAAAAAAAAAAAAAAACCTGCTGGTATATGTGGCAACTGTCCCTGCTGAAAGTAACATTGCAGTTGTATTGTCCGACTGTCCATCTACCTAAGAACCCAGAAGGACCATATATCCTTGAGTACAGCATGGACATACTGGAGCAGATCTAGAGGAAGCCCCAAGGTTTCTTCCAGGGTAGACTGGACCTTGACTGGGCTCTGAGGGCCTCTGGACCACACTGGGTGGAGGTAAAACAAGTCGACTTGATAACCAATGCCTGATTGCTTCTGCAGGTGGCGGCGGGAATCGCAAAGGCAAAAGCAAGAAATGGCGTCAAATGCTGCAGTTCCCCCACATCAGCCAATGTGAAGAGCTGCGACTCAGCCTTGGTGAGGCCTGGGTAGAGACCGGGGGCTGACAGCGCAGGGTGGAGAGGATATGCCTTAGACAGTGGGAGAGTTGCCCCTGAGACCTTACCCTGGAGCACAGGGGCCAGCATTGAGGGTCCAATGACCAGGAAAGTTGAGACTACCTCTCCCCGCCCAGTTTCAGTTCCTGGGCTTGAGATGAGTAGGAGGGGGGAGGGTAGAGAATAGTCACTGACTGAGCTGGTAGTATGGGGAAGATAGCTGGTCTGGATTAGAGGCAGTCTGAAAGAAACTAAGGAAGAAGACCAGCCTGGGCCCCAGAGATTTGGAGCTGTAGACCTGTGCTTATTAGGCCCACCTAGCCCAGTCCTGAGGGCACTCAGCAAAGTCAGGGCAATGTGACAGGGTTACTTTTGGGAGAGAACAGAAGAGCACAGGGCCCCAGGTCTGAACCCTACCTAAGGTGCCCACGTGCCCCTGCTAATAGCCCCACATGTGGGTAGAGTGTACCGTGGCTGCTTACTCTGCCTGGGAAGTAGGCCCAGCTCAGAGAGAGCACGGCGGAAGCCACAGCTTCCTCTCACACTTTCGTCAGGCAGGCAACAGGTGTAGGCCTGGCCTAGGCCCATCCGGAACCTCACAGACCACACCCGACCCTTACAGTGTGACATGCAAGTGTGTAAAGCAGGAGCCAACAGGAGAAGCGGGGGAGGCCTGGGTTCTGGAGTACGGAATGAATGGGACACTGGGATAATCGACCTCTCTGGGCCCCACGGTCCCAAGTTAACGTTGAGAATAGCAGTAGTGTCCACCTCGTGGTTACACTGGGAGTTGTGAAGGAGATGATGGCTGCCACACTGTTGGACTAGAAGCTGTTGGAGCCCAGGCCTGGGAATATGGACAGGAGTACCCTGCCAGTGAGGTCCAGGTCTGTGACCCCAGCAGCTCCCCCTCTTGGCCTGCAGAGCGCGACTACCACAGCCTGTGTGAGCGGCAGCCCATTGGGCGCCTGCTGTTCCGTGAGTTCTGCGCCACGAGGCCTGAGCTGACCCGCTGCACTGCCTTCCTGGACGGGGTGGTAAGCGCAAACTACCCAGGACCCCGCCTAGCACTGAGGGCAGGCAAAGGTCCTGGCCACTGTGCCCTATTGCCCCATACCAGTTGTTCCTCCAGCCCTCCAGCACTTGCCTCTCAACCCTGCAGGCTGAGTACGAAGTGACCCCTGATGAGAAGCGGAAGGCATGTGGGCGGCGTCTAATGCAGAATTTTCTGAGCCCCACAGTGAGTTAGCAGGCTTGGTGATAACTGGCGGGTCTTGAGGTGGGAGGGCTATCAGGGAGGGAGTCCAACAGGGAGGCAGCTAGTGCACCGCCCACTCTTGGTACCCACAAACACCTGGCAGCTCTGCCTTGCGGAGTAGGCAGCCATCCAAGAGAGCCCCTGTATTGACCTGTCTGTGGCCTATCCCCAGGGTCCTGACCTCATCCCCGAGGTCCCCAGGCAGCTGGTAACTAGTTGCGCCCAGCGGCTGGAGCAGGGACCCTGCAAAGACCTTTTCCAGGAACTGACCCGGTAAGCCTCCCCCACCCCCCCCCCCACACACACACGTGTGAAGGTGGGCTAGCGGAGGGAGCCCAGAGTGTGTGCATAGCTTAGCTTCTTGCCCTGGCTTAGAGTTCGCTGTTTTAACCTTGACAGTTGCCTCCCATTTCTCTAGCCTACCCAGCTTCGGCATGGAACGCACAGCTCCCTCCCTGCTCAGTGTGCTGGGAAGAGGACTGGCCGAGGATGGCGCTTTGTGGGCTGAGCACGTGCTTCCGGGGAGGCCTGGGCCATCAAGCTGAGACCCGGGTTTGATCGGGGCTAACCTGTGGGCTGGTCCTCTCGTCAACAGGCTGACCCATGAGTATCTGAGTATGGCCCCTTTTGCTGACTACCTCGACAGCATCTACTTTAACCGTTTTCTGCAGTGGAAGTGGCTGGAGAGGTGAGCTCCTCTCACGTTAGACTTGGTTAGACTGGAACGTGGGGGCCTCCTCGTGAGAACACGTGCTTAGCCAACATTTGCTCCCTTACCCCTTGCCAACAGGCAGCCAGTGACCAAAAACACCTTCAGGCAGTACAGAGTCCTGGGCAAAGGTGGCTTTGGGGAGGTAAGTGGCCAGGCCAATAACCCTTGGCAGTGTGCATGGCGTAGAACACTGTGGGCCTAGACCCTTCCTTCCATCTCCCAACAACAGCATGACTGGCCCTCATTTGTCCACCAACCCTGGGTACAGGTATGTGCCTGCCAGGTGCGGGCAACAGGCAAGATGTATGCCTGCAAGAAACTGGAGAAGAAACGGGTCAAGAAACGGAAAGGGGAGGCCATGGCGCTCAACGAGAAGCAGATCCTGGAGAAAGTGAACAGTAGGTTTGTAGTAAGTACAGCAAGGAGATCTCTCCCTTCCCCTCGGCCACGTTGGCTCAGCTGCCCTCCCCACCCACAAAGCTACAGTCTCTCCTTGTCACGAAAGAGACTAGTGTCAGCTCTGTCCCTCCCCATCCTGTGCAGTGCCCAAGAAGGGTGGAGTGGTGGTGTTGATGCCAGGCCTGGGAAGCATCTGAACCCCAAGGAGTGGCTCCCAGAAAGATTTCTCTGGTGGTTAGCATAGATAGCCCCCATGCCCAGGCAGCTCCCCCACAGACTCTGGCTGAGGGTTCGGGTCTCCTGGCACAGGTGAGCTTAGCCTACGCCTATGAGACCAAGGATGCACTGTGCCTGGTGCTGACGCTGATGAACGGGGGTGACCTCAAGTTCCACATCTACCACATGGGCCAGGCTGGCTTCCCCGAAGCACGCGCTGTCTTTTATGCCGCCGAGATTTGCTGTGGCCTGGAGGACCTGCACCGGGAGCGGATTGTGTACAGGTGGGAGGGGCTTCTTCGGACCTCTGTCCTACGACTTGCCCCTTCCTGGCCAGGGGCAGCAGCAGAGGCTACTCATCAGGTCGAGGTAGTGGAAGGATATCTGCGTGCTGGGGGCTTTATAGATCCACGAGCTAACACTTGCTCCAAGCTCAAAACTCCTCCACACTAGACAGACATGAGTGGCTGAAATCTTAAAATTGAGGGTCCGACTGACCCACATGTGAACCGTTATTTTTTTGTCATCCTTCCCTGTGTGACCTTGGGCCAGTCCACTCCCTGCTGCCAGTATCATTTCCTTTCCTGGGTGGTAGCACAGACTGACTTCTGCCTTGAGGTGGGCTCAGTAGAAGGGAATCCGGTTGTGATGGTTCTTGGGAATCCTTTCATTTGAGACCTCAGGGAATGCAATAGTAACCCTATTTAACAGAGGAATGTGGAGTTAGCCTTCCCTTAACAGAGAGCCCTCGACATCGGGGTGAACAAGGCTGAAGATAATGTCCAGGGAGTCCCCCATCTCCCATGGGGGCAGGGAGTGCACAGTCCCTCAGGTGGGATCTGCCTTTCACTTGCCTACAGAGTTCTTGGTGCTGGGTATGGTGGCACATGCCTTATATCCAAAGCACTTGGGAGGCAGAGGTACGAGGGTTGCCATGAGTTCGAGGCCACCCTGAGACTACATAGTGAATTCCAGGTCAGCCTGGCTAGAGTGAGACCCTAACTTGAAAAAAAAAAAAAAAAAAACAACTACTGGAGTCTACTCTTTATATCTTTCCCTGCTTCCCAGAGTCAGGGCTGCTGCCCAAGGAGAACAGGGCTTGCTTTTTTCTTTGTTTTTCCAGGTAGGATCTTGCTGGAGCCCAGGCTGACCTGGAATTCACTGTGTAGTCTCAGGGTGGCCTTGAACTCATGGCAGTTCCTACCTCTGCCTTCGAAATGCTGGGATTAAAGGCATGTGCCACCACACCCCGTGAATAGGGCTTTCTTGATTTAGAGCAAATGAACTCTTAACCTTGCTCTGCATCTGATGTCTGCATGCAGGTTAGCTGGCCTTGTCCAGCTTCCTGGCAAATAGTAGCATTTAACGCTATCTGTCTATCTCCACAGAGACCTGAAGCCAGAGAATATCCTACTGGATGACCACGGTGGGTGGGGAGGCCCACATGGGAGATGGGATGAGTTGGGGAGACTTGGCCTATCAGTGGGCCCACCTGCTTCTCCACCCCCATTCAGGCCACATCCGAATCTCTGACCTGGGACTGGCTGTGCATGTGCCTGAGGGCCAGACCATCAAAGGTCGTGTGGGCACCGTGGGCTACATGGGTGAGTCCCTCTGACCTCGTACACCAGTCTCCTGAGTCCGCTTGCTGTCCCAAGCCTGACCACTCACTTCTGTGTGGGGGTCTCCTGTGCCTTGGGGAGTAGACAGCCTGTACTCTAATGGACTAGGAGACCCAAGACTAGCCAGGTCCCATAGTTGGGAACTCCTGTTATTCATTTGCCCAATATTTATTGAGCACCTACTGTTGGCTGGGCCTGCAGGTGGTCACAAGCAGAGAAGGGGATTGAACATGTTTCCATGATGCTAGCCTGGATCTCCCCTGAATTGCCTGTGCCTGGAGTAGGTATGCCTGTCTTAGATACAGGCTGGTAAAAGGCTGGAGATGTGGCCCTGTGTTCCCTTTGGGGACTGTGTAACAGAATAAACAGTCTAGGCTCTACTAGGTCCACCTCAAGCTAGACACTCCACTTCTAGTCTCTCTTTACCATAAAACTTCATCAGAGCTGCCTCTCGGGATGGCCTTGAGATGCGATGGTGGAGGGGAACTATGTAAGAGCCCACCCTGGCAGGTTGGGGGTATTAGCAAGTAGACTCTTCCATACTGTCTTCTCTGTGGAACCTAGAAGTTAACAACCAGTGGCTACATGGGCTTATATTTGTATGCCTTTATTTTAATATATATGTATATTTATATTTGAAAGAGAGAGAATGCATACTCCAGGGCCTCCAGCAGCTGCAAACAAACTCCAGATGCATGTGCCACCTTGTGCATCTGGCTTATATGGGTCCTGGGAATCAAACCTGGGTCCTTTGGCTTTGCAGGCAAACGCCTTAACCGCTAAGCCATCTCTCTGGCCCCTCAAATGTTTTTATTTTTAATTTCACTTTAATGTGTATGGGTTGCACCAAAGCCTCTTGCCCCCTGCAAACAAACACCAGACACTTGAGCCATTTTTTGCATCTGGCTTATGTGGGTGGCTTGGAAATTGAACCCTGGGCTGACAGGCTTTGCAAGCAAACATCTTTAACCTCTAAGCTATCTACCCAGCCCCTCAAATGTTTTTTTAAGGACAGTTTGAATTGGATGCCATAATTCACTAAGCCAGGCAGATTAATGTAGAAATGTGTGCTTTGGGGTTGGGGTTGTATATAGCTCAGTGTCGAGTGTATGACTTTGTGTTCAATGCCGAGGCATTACACATACACAATTAAAAACAGTCAGGGCTCGCCAGGTGTGGTGGTGCACAGCCTTTAATCCCAGCACTCAGGAGGCAGAGGTAGGAGGATCACCATGAGTTCGAGACCACCCTGAGACTACATAGAGAATTCCAGGTCAGCCTGAGCTAAAGTGAGACCCTACCTCAAAAAAAAAAAAAAAAATCAGGGCTGGAAAGATGGCTTAGTGGTTAAGGCCCTTGCCTACAAAGCCAAAGGACCTAGGTTCAATTCCTCAGAACCCACGTAAGCCAAATGTACAAGGCATGTGTCTGGAGTTCGTTTGCAGTGGCTAGAGTCCCTGGCACACCCATTTTCTTTCTCTCTCTCTCTCTCTCTCTCTCTCTCTCTCTCTCATTCTCTCTCTCCTCATTCTCTTAAATAAATAAATAAAAATATTTTTTTAAAAATCAGGGCTGGAGGGATGGCTTAGCAGTTAAGGTGTTTACCTGCAAAGCCAAAGGACCCTGGTTTGATTCCCCAGGACCCACGTTAGCCAGATGCACAAGGAGTCACATGCGTCTGGAGTTTGTTTGCAGTGGCTGGAGGCCCTAGTGTACCCATTCTCTCTCCCCCTCTTTCTCTGTCAAATAAATAAATAATAATAAATTTTTTTTTTTAAATCAGGGCTGGAGAGATGGCTTCACAGTTAAGGCACTTGCCTGAAAAGCCTACCAACCCAGTTCGACTTCCCTAGTAACCACGTAAAGCCAGATGCAGATGCAAAAAATAGCACATGTATCTGGAGTTTGTTTGCAGTGGCTGGTGGCCCTGGTGCATGCCCATTCTCATTCATATTCTTTCATTCTCTCTCTCTCTCTTTGCAAATAAATAAATTAAAAAATCAGACCTGGAGGTCCTTGGGTATGACCAGTGTAGGGCCACATCAGCTTCCATTGATGAGACATATTTTCTTTTACACTTGCTGGGGTTCCCCATCAGGCCAATGACATGCCTTCCTGATCAGTGGGTGTTCGAGTTGGTCCCCTGGTTTCCCATGTGCTGAGTATTTCTGAGGCCCAAGGGCTGTGTTCCTTGACACCTGTTCATCCCTGACCCCTGTACCCCTGTACCCCTGCCCAGCTCCGGAGGTGGTGAAGAACGAGCGGTACATGTTCAGCCCTGACTGGTGGGCATTAGGCTGCCTCCTGTACGAGATGATTGCAGGCCAGTCACCCTTCCAGCAGAGGAAGAAGAAGATCAAGCGAGAGGAGGTGGAGCGGCTGGTGAAGGAGGTGCCGGAGGAATATTCCGAGCGCTTTTCCCCACAGGCCCGCTCCCTCTGCTCTCAGGTACCATGATAAGTGGGAGGTTTGACTGGCCTGGGCTGGCACTGGGGGCACTTCGCCTACCTGCCCACTCAGATACCCTAACCACCTCTGCCCTGCCACAGCTCCTCAGCAAGGATCCCACTGAGCGCCTGGGGTGTCGTGGGGGTGGTGCCCAAGAGGTAAAGGAGCACCCCCTTTTCAAGAAATTGAATTTCAAGCGGCTGGGAGCTGGCATGTTGGAACCACCCTTTAAACCGGATGTGAGTGCTGCAGGGGTTGGCAGGGAGTGGTGGTTGAAATGTCTTCAGTAGGACTGGGCATGGTGGTGCACGTCTTTAATCCTAGCAGAGGTAGGAAGGTTGCCATGAGTTCAAGACCACCCTGAAACTACATAGTGATTTCCAGGTCAGCCTGGGCCTAGAGTGAGACCCTATCTTGAAAAACCAAAAAGAAAAAAGAGAAAAAGAAAAAACATTCAGTACAAGATACAAGCATTGGAAAGCCCAACCTAGTCAGCTCTACCAAAAGTGTGTTAGTGAGAGTGAGTGTGTGTGTGTGTAATTGTAATTGAAAAGCCCAAGGGTAGTCTTTAGTTTGGCCATGATAGGATGGAAGGGGGCTGGAGGTGGGGCTACCGATAGTAGTGTCACAGGAAATTTGTTTTCTCCCTCTGAGCTGTACTGTTGATTACACAGTCATTACTGTAAGGCATCTCTCTCTTCAGGCAGTGGTGCTTGTGACGAGCCGGCAGCTCTGGCCCACATCCGTTAGCTCAGCTATCCCAGTAGACAAAGAGCAACTCCTGCCCAAGGAATTTCAAAAGGAAGAAAAAGTCTTAGAGCTGTTGCTTATTGCCTCTGATTTCTAAAGAGTCTGAGAAATCAGAGAGGAGACACTCTCACTGGATCATCCATTGGCAGTGGACTGGGGGCGGGAGGATATGATCCATTTCCCAAAGGAAAACCGAACTGGTGCTAGCAGGGGCATGGCTATTAGGCAGGGCATTCTCCCTTAGAGAGTCTTACCCATTTACTGAGCATCTTTGGGCCAGATACCCTGAAGGCAAAAATGTCCTCTGTAGTCATCAGAACACAGGGAGCATAAACTCTGCTCAAGCCCAATTTCGAGCTTATTGGTCCCTCTGGGCCAACATCAGCACTTTGTGCTGTGTTTCTGGGACTTTATTTCTTGGCTCTACTTGTACTGGTTGCCTGGTCCCTCCTCCTGTGTGTAATGTCACAGGGAAGGTTCTGATTGGCTAGGATTGGGTCTTCTGCTTGTCCCCCCCCCCCTCCCGTGTCACTGAAGACTGAGTCCAATGACTGTCAGCTCACCAAGAGCATTTGGGGAGGCTTGAGGCAAATGTGCTTGCCTGCTTGATGGCTATCAGCCACACATGTGTTTATGTGGTTAACAAATACCTGAGCCAGACCTTAGAGATAACAAGGCCCACTGGACCCTGGCCTATCCTTAGGATCTGGTAGGGCAATATACCAGAATAAACCAGTAAGCAAGGAAGCATGTTAGATAGTACTAAGTGTGACAGATGAAAGAAAGCAGGCTAAGACAGTGATGAGGGGCTTGGTCTTTTTAACTACTTTCTTGTTTAAATTTTTTATTTATTTGAGAGAGAAAGAGGCAGATAGAGGGGAGGGGGCGCTTGGTAGTTTTAGTCAGGGTGGTCTCTGAGGAACAAAACTTTGAAAATATGAGTAGTAGAGAGATGTCAAAATTTGGAAGGGATGGCTGTTAGCAAAAGGAACTGCGAGCCTGATGAAGGGAACTGCAAGCAGGAGGCTATGTGGCTGGAGCACGTATATAGGAAGAGTATGGTGATAGTCTAAGCATGATGGGATGTTTGGGAGGGTTTTAGCAGGACTGTGAGGTGTGGGAATAGGTCATCGAGGGTATAAGTGGGGAAGCCAGCTAGGAGCCTGTGAATGATGTCTCACACAGTAGACCTCACCCACAACCCAAAGGGTGAGGCTTGTTGTAAGTTACCTTTGAACTGAGTGGGTCTGACTTAACCATCCTACCTCTAGACCGGTACCACTTTTCACATTTATTCCACTTCTGTGCGTATCATCTCACTTTGAAATAGTCACACCGCACCAACTACTAATTCAAAGATAGAAATCTATTCAGTGCCTTAGGGTTTAACTTCTTAGCAACAACAGGTGAAAGACTTGATGACAGACTTTAACAACTTTATTAAAAAAATTTGCATACAGTTCACTCGTAGAATATATGCAATTCAATAGCAAGAGTTGTGTTAACTGTTACTCGGTGTGATGGCATATATCCTAGCACTTGGGAGGCTGAGGTACCAGAGGCTCAAAGAGTACCCTGAGTTCCAGGTTAGCCTGGGCTAGAGTGAGATTATGCTTCAAAAAAAAAAAAAAAAGCTGGGCACAGTGGCTCACATCTTTAATCCCAGCACTTGGGAGGCACAGCTAGAAAGCTCACTGTGAGTTCAAGGCTACCCTGAGACTACGTCATGAATTCCAGGTCAGTCTGGGCTACAGCAAGACCCTACCTCAAAAAACCAAAAAAAAAAAAAAAAAAAAAAAAAAAAAGGGTTGCATAACTGTCACCACAAATTTCAGATTGTTTTCATTCTCCCCCTCCAAAAATCCAAGCAAAACCAAAGCCTGTACTCATTAGCTGTCATTCCAAACCCTTCCCTCCCCCGTACATAACAGTCAATAATCTAAATCTGTCTGTGCCTATTTTGGATGTTTCATATTTATGGGTGGATGGCATCATGTGACTGGCTTCTTTTACTTACCATGTTTTTAAAAATATTTTATTTTTATTTATTTATTTGAGAGAGAGAGAGAGGGAGAGAATGGGTACACCAACGTCTCTAGCCACTGCAAACAAACTCCAGATGCACATGCCCTCTTGTACATCTGGTTTACATAGGTCCTGGGGAATCGAACCTGGGTCCTTTGGTTTTGTAGGCAGTGCCTTAATTGCTAAGTCATCTCTCCAGTCCTCCTTAACATGTTTTTAAGATTCGTGCATGTTGTAGCATGTGTCAATACTTTATTCCCTTTCTAAAGCTGAATAATATTTTTAAAATATTTACTTGTTTATTTATTTATGAGAGACAGAGAAAGAGGGAGACGGGGGGGTGTGAGTATGGGTATGCTAAGGCCTCCACAAATGAACTCCACATGCACGTGCCACTTTGTGCATCTGGCTTTACCTGGGTACTGGGGATTTAAACCCAGGTTGTCAGGCTTTGTAAGCAAGCACCTTTAACCACTGAGCCATCTCTCCAGCCCTGAGTAATATTTTTCTTAATACGGCTATATCACATTTTATTCATTCATAGTTGATAAAGAATGATTCTACCATTTGGGCTATTAGGAATAGTGCTGCTATGAAATTCGCTTTGAGATGGAATCTCACTGTGCCGTCTTACACAATGCTGAACTTGTGAGCTCAAGCATTCTTCTGCCTCATCCTCCTGGGTACTAGGACTGTGGGTGCTCCCCACTATTTCCAGCTACTACGAACATGCTTGTGCAAGTTTTTGTTTAAACAGATCGTTTCTCTCAGTATATACCTAGGCATAGCATTATAAGGTCATAGACTATGTTTACTCTTTTAGGAATTGCTGGACTGTTGTTTTTCAGGGCAGATGTACCATTTGACATGATGATGACCTATAGATCAGTACATTGGTAGATTGGGTGCTGGGGGTGGGACTCAGGGCCTTGAGCATACTGTGCTAGCACTCTACCACTAAGCTACAAGGTGGTGATGTTTGAAATGACTTCCTCTGTAGTAGGATTTGGAAGACAGTTGTAAGGATGGAAAAGAAAGTAGTCTTCTGATGCTGAGGTGTACTTCCCAGCAGGGCCTGGAGAGATGGTTGGGAGACCATTCCAATCCTCTGGTGGCTGTGAGGGGGTAAAGCAAGCCACTGGACATGCCCAGAATGGGGACCCATCCATCTCAGGCCCTGCGTAAGGGGCCAACACTCCCCATGGCAGCCACTTGTTCAGACAGCCCTGTGCAAGTGGAGGGATAGCCTAGCACCAGGCCTCATTCACTCACTGAGCAAAAAGGGATAATGATCCCAGTTGACAGAGGAGAAAACAGCTGGGCTTAAGAACGAGTGGCACAAAGGCCAGACGTGGTGGCGCACACCTTTAATCCCAGCACTCGGGAGGCAGAGGTAGGAGGATTGCTGTGAATTCAAGGCCACCCTGAGACTACATAGTGAATTCCAGGTCAGCCTGGGCTAGAGTGAGACCCTACCTTGAACCCCCCCCCCAAAAAAAAAAAAAAGAATGTGTGGTGCACCAGGCTGCTGCCTCCAAACCAAAGCCGCAGGTGTGTCAGGCAGATTCAGGCCAAAGTGAGTGAGACTGAAGGCTGAGGGTGTGATGTGTCTGCGTGCTCCTCAGCTTTCTATCTGACTGCTACCACTCTCCCCCCAGCCCCAGGCTATTTACTGCAAAGATGTTCTGGACATTGAACAGTTCTCCACAGTTAAGGGCGTGGAGTTGGAACCAACCGACCAGGACTTCTACCAGAAGTTTGCCACAGGCAGTGTGCCCATCCCCTGGCAGAATGAGGTGTGGGCCTACCCTGCAGGTGGGGTGGGCTCCAGGTGGGCAGCCCTGGGCTAGCTCTCACAGCTGCCTGTTCCTGGGCAGATGGTGGAGACTGAGTGCTTCCAGGAGCTGAATGTCTTCGGGCTGGATGGCTCAGTCCCTCCAGACCTGGACTGGAAGGGCCAGCCGCCTGCACCCCCCAAGAAGGGACTGCTACAAAGGCTCTTCAGTCGCCAGGTAAGCCCCAGCAGTGTCTGACCTGGGCCCCCAGCCTGCTCCAGGGGCATGGTGGGTGGAGGCAGAGCCAGTGCCCGCCTGCACTGGGAGTGGGCATCTTCCAGCTCTGCCAGCGGTGCCCAAGGTCTCTGGCCTCATTCCTGCCTGTCCCCCACCCCCGGCTGGGCTCATGGCCTCTTTTCTCTTTCCAGAGGTGAGCAGTGTGGGCTCCCCGTGGGTTGGCCTTGCTGCCTGGCCTCGGGGAGCCCCAAGCAGCCCTTCCATGGCAGAGGCGAGATGTAGGAGAAAGAAGTCTGGTGTCCTCCTTCCCCATCTCCCTCCCCCCGCTGCTGTCGTTCCCTGCACCCTGGCCCCTTCAAGCTGCTAGCCTTGCTTAGCATCTGTCTCCCCATGCCTTGTTCTGTCCAGGGGATGGACAGAGCTTTGCCTTGGTATACTCTGGGATCTCCTAGTCTTCCTACTTCAGTCTGTTGCCAGAAAGCTCCGCCCTGACACCACTCATGTTTGGCTTGAGCTGCTTTTCCGGGATGCTCATGGGAGCTCCCTCCCCAGGGCATGACCCAGGCAGGGCCTGGCATCCCCTGGCAGTACCGGCTTTGTGCAGCCTCACTGGTGGCTACAGCACCCACTCTGCCTCTCTCCCTTCATGTCTTCCCCGTGCCTCCAGGATTGCTGTGGGAACTGCAGCGACAGTGAGGAAGAGCTCCCCACCCGCCTCTAGCCCCCAAGCGGAGGCCTCCAGCAGCGGTTGGCGGTAGCAGTTACTCCCAGTGCTGTTTACAGTTTTGCACAGTGGTCTTCCCCATTGTCCACTCAAGTCGTGGCCTGGGGACCACAGCCGGAACTGTCCCCAGTGTCTGCTGTCCCTCAGCCCCTGGGCCCGGCTGAGCTTGCTTGGCAAGGCCTGGGTTGTCCCTGGGACAAAGGTGCGTCCCTTTAGCTCTCCTATGTGGAGCTCTGGGATTTCTGTATTTATGTATTTGTACGAATGTATATAGCAATCAGCGTTCTTAATTCCACCCTAGACCTGGCGCCCCAGCCTCAGTTTCCCGGGGCAGCCAACCCTGGCTGAGAAAGCCAGGCACTGGCAGAGGAGCCACTGCCAAGCTGGAGGCTTCTTAGGCTCAGCCCAGGTGAGCAGAGGGCTGGGTCAGGGGAGACCCCCAGCAATGCACTGGCCCTCCGTCAACCTCCAAGTGACACTTGTGACTGCCCTTGCTGTCATGGACTCAGGCCATCACCTTCTGGTTGCTTAATGCTGTCATTCCTTCTCTGCATGAGTCAGAGCTGGAGTTGGGGTGTCTGCATCCCTAGGGCCTGTGTCATAGCATGACCACTGACTGGACCGGGAACCATCAGACCACTGCCCAAGCTGTCTGAGACAGTCTCCTTCTGCGTTCAGACTCCCAGGGCACTGTGTGCTTTATGCTAGGCCCTGTCCTGGAGACACCACCTTCAGAAATGCCCCAGCTCGTCCCATAGCAAGGGTTGGGAGTATCCCTGGTCATCCTCCAACATTCCAAATCCTTCATAGCAGTAGACACGTGCCCAGCAATAATCCACCCATTCCTGTGTGCCTGTGGGGTGTGTGTGTGTGAGTGTGTGTGAAGGGGACTGGGGTAAGGCTGTGCCCGTGCCCCAGACCCTAGCCCTGGCCCTTCCAACTGTGATGCCGTTCTGATGCCAATGTTAGGACAGCATGGGATTACAGGGCCTTGGTTTTTCCATATTTAAAGCCAATTTTTATTACTCATTTTGTTCAATGTAAGCTGCCACGTGTCTCTATGTGAATACAGTCTGAGCACAAACCTAGCCAGCTGCCCCTGCCTGCCTCTTCCTTGTTTCTGGTGTTGTTTTTTTTTGTTTTTGTTTTTGTTTGGGGGGCGGGAATCTTCCTGCTTCCTGTCCTAGCCAGAAGTGGGAGAGGATTGGAGGTGGACCTGGCTGGTATGGGACTTCCAAGGCCCAGGAACTCTGAGGACTAGTCCTGGCTTAGACTTTACAGGCAATCAGGCTGTAATGTAGGGGCTTGCCCAGTGTATTTCTCCATTTCCTAGATGGGCACAGCCTAATAAAGGAAGCCTTGAATGCCCAGTGAGGTATAGGTTTATCTGCTAGAGAGGCAGGCGCATCTGGCTGGGCTTTAAGCTCTCCAAGGCCAAGGTGACCTGCCTGGCTGGCAATTATGAACTTAGTTGGAGTGGCCTGCAGAGACAGGTGGGAGCTACTCTTAGGAATACTTGACCCAGGTATGCCTTAACCTGGCCCCCTGCTATGAGTACACCCCCTGGGCTGGTAGGCATGCATGAGATCCATGCCTCTGTTACCTGTGAAACATTAAATATGGGTAGGCAAAGACCAAGAGAGGTGATTTGAGGAGGAAGGCTGTGGCAACAGTAGGAGGGACCAACCACTTGAGTATTAAGGGAGGATTTTGTGGTTAGCCAGGTCTTGAAGGAGACAGTCATTGGAAAAGAGGGTAAGAGTGCTTCCAGAGTAACCACGCAGGCAAACCCTTGGAGCAAGAACTCTTTCACTGCCCTTTTGCCCCAGACTTTACATATCCATGCCAGTGTCTCTGACTCCCTCAAAATGTCCGGAAGTTACTAATGAGCCAGGCAGTCAGTACTGCAGAAGTGACAAGAATTTTGCAGTTAAGAATCATGAGTACAAGTCCCAGGCTGGCAGCTTTTCCAGTTGGCTTTGCACAGGCCCTTCCTCGTCTGGGAAGATGATTGTGATACCAGCTTTCTTGTAGATCAGCCATGAGAATCTGCCGAAGCATCCAGTAAGGCACTGGAGCCCCTAGGTCACTAGAAGGGCTCTAAACTGCTGGGGGAGTGGTGCTGGATGCCAAACTAAGTGTCTCTGTCCCTCCCTCCCTCCTCCTTTCTCTCCTCTTTCTTTCCCTTCTCCCCTCCCCCCTCCCCCCAATATCCCTGGCTAGCTTGGAACTCACTATGTAGAGATCAAGCTGGCCTTGAACTTTGTGGCAGTCCTTTTGCTTCTGCCTCCCTAGTGTGCTAAGAATACAGGCCATCATGCCTGGCTTGAACAGCTATCTTAACAGCTGCCAGCAGGTACTCAGCACCAATTTGCCAGGGACTCTTGGCAAGTGGAGTGCTCACTGCTGCTGCCATCAGCTTGGCAGGAATAAGTAGAGTGCTCAAGGTCTTTCTAGTGAGTAGGAAGGAAGCTGGGTGAAGATGGAAAGGTATGCAAGGATGAGTGGGTACCAGATAGGTGTGCCCTGAAGCACTCTCCTGCCACTGGATCCAAATCCTTTTGGCTTCCCCCTTGAACCAAGAAGGCATCAGGGAAACTGTCAGCTAGTGTTAAGTTCACCTCCAATCCTCGGTAAACTCAGAGTTTCATTTCCCAGCAAAATCTTAACGGCTCTATGGTTGGAACCGAGGACCCGGATGGAGACGAGGCCCCTGCCAACTTGAAGCTCAGTATGGTCGACAGGGAGATGAGAGCAGTAGCACTCGATGTGACTGGCGCTGGGACAGGATCCTGGAGGGCTTGGTGGGAGGACAATGAGCAGAAGCGCTTTATCCACCAAAGTGCTGCAGCTCTCCAGGATGGCCAGATGTGCTAGGAAGAGGAGCCAGGCAGATGGCCGGGGCCTTCCAGTGGCTGGACATGGGGTGCGGAAAGTGGCTGCAGCTGATGGTGAGACCCAGGCAGCTTTGAAAGCTGCACTGTGGATGCAGCCTCATCTGCATGCTGGGGGAATCCCTAGAGAGTTTTGACAAGTTTTGTTACAAGTTTTCTTGGGGTGTCTATTCCAACATCTATGAAAGTACCCTGAATTTTCTTTCAGGGACACCCCCCCCACTCCATCCATGTAGCTTAGATGGTGCTGGGCTTACACCCCATTCATACACACATAACCCAAAGTACATCTAGTGGGACCCTGGTAGGAATGATGGAGGGGATGGAACCATCTTTCTGACAGTGGCAGAAGGAGGTGAGGAAGAGGCTTAAGGGTGGGGTGCTTGCCTAGCATGTGCAAGGAGCCTGGATTTAATTCCAGTCCCGTGCAAAACAAAACAAAGCTCAGGCAAAAAGAGCCTCTGATACTAGTTGCAGACTCCATTCTCAGGGTCCAGCTACCAGAAGCAAGACGCTACAGCCATTTGTTTCTTGGCATCAAGGAGCCCAGCTACAAACCCAAAGAGATTGAAAACCTGCCCCAGTGTACGTTAGAGCCAAGACCTTAGGTTTGACACTCATTTGGTGTGGAAGGTAATGATTTCCCCCTAGTGAAATCTGGTGTTCACACTCAAAGGAAAGAGACTTGAATACCAGGTGGCTGTTTGGAATATATATTCTTGGCCCCAAAGCACGGGCACCTAGAGTGTTTCACTGGTGGATATGTGGCCAACTGAGTCCAGAAAGAGTCGCTTTTGTGAGTTGTTAACGATTTTCTTGGGGTTTTTTGTTTTTTGTTTTTTTTTTTCTGGAACTAGTGGGAAGAGATGGAGTTATTTCCACTGGGGATGGATAGGCAGGACATAAACGTAAAGCTGTGGAAGTCATCGCTGACACAATTTAGGGACAACTTGCCATTGCCGAAACACCTGCAGCCAAGTGACCAGAGCTACAATCCAGTTCTGCATTTGAAAGTTACGTTAACTAGTCCCTGTGGGTTCAAGCTTAATCATTTTAGGCTTCTGTCTCTTGCAGCCTAAAATAACCCAGCTGCCATGGTGGGCGGTGCTTTTGGAAGACCACCATAAATACCATAGAGAAGTTGGAGTAGAAACAAGTCAGTTAAAAGGCCAGGGCAGCCACGTTTCTGTAAAATAACTGCAGGGTCGCCCTCTCCAGTAGTCCTCTGTTCTCCTGGAGTGCGTGCATCCATACACTTAGGTGGTCCTAGTAGGCGTGTAGTGACAAACCTTCTAGAGAAACCGCAGGTGGGGTCGTAAATTGGGAAGAAGCCACATTGGTGTGCAGCCCTACTCCAACCCCTGTCCACTGTGTCTGGTTCCTGTCTGGGTGTGACCAGGGCCTGGTGGCTTGTGTGCCTGCCCTGGTTGGGCTGCGTATACGTCTAGATTGTTGACCTCGGCTGAGCATCCAGCGTGTACGACTGCCACGTACCCTTACCTGAGTCTGCCCGTGCGCGGTGTCCCCAACTGGGTAGCCTGTTGCCTGGAACTGCGCCGTAGGCATCCCCAATGCAGAATACCCGGGCGTGTGGGGAGGAGGGGGGGGAGGTGAGCCCTGCACCCCAGTGTCTCCGGTCTGGGCGCGGCAGGTAGGTCCTGAGTCCCACTCACCGCATTCCCTCTCACCGGCAGCCTCCTCCTCCTCCTCCTCTTCCTCCTCCGCGGCGGCGGGGGGGGGGGGGAGGTAGGCTCTGCTGGCTGCGCGCGCGCGCACGTCGGGCTCAGCACGCGCCCGTGCGCGCGCCCCGCGCCTCCTGCCCGGCGCTCGGAGCCGCTCTCGCTGCCACTGTGTGCTCCCCGGGGCCGCCGCCTGCCCCAGAGCCGCGGCTCCCGTCCGCCGGGCCGCTCGCCCCGAGGCCACGCGACGAGCTCGAGGAGGATGCCCGGGCCCGTGAGTAGCGAGCGCGCTGGCCACGGCCTAGGCGGGGACGGAGCGCGGGCGGAGGACGAACGGTCCCGGGGCTGAGTGTCTCTCCCTGTGGGCGGCTCGAGCGCTGCGGGCCCCGGGCCCGGGGGGGGGGGGGATGGGGGTCGTCACCCAGACCGGACCACCCCCCCACCCCCGACCCGGGCCGCGGGCAGCCCCTCCCCCAGCCCGCACCGGAGGGAAAGGAGGGTGGGAAGGAGAGTGCCAGGGAGCGAGGAAGCCGGAGCGGGGCGCGAGCCGCCACCAGTTCGCTTGGAAACCGTTGCCACAGCAACAGGGTTGCGCTCCCCGGCAACGCGACTGCGGGGTGGCGACGCCCCCTCCCCCACCCCACGCGGGGCCACGGCCGGGGACGCTGGCGGAGGGGGGGAGGCGTGGGGGGAGGGGTGCGCGGCCGGGAGGACATCGCTCCTGGGGCCCGTCTGGGTGTGCCTGCCTCAGCACGTCGAGGGTGAGGGTGGGGGCGGGCGGCTCCGTGGGCACGAGCTGGCTCCCACGTGGCTGCAGTCGTCGCAGCAGGGCTCCTAGGGTGGCTGCAAATGTGGAGGCGGCTCGGACCCCGGGCCTGTCGCCGGAGGAGGAGAAGGCCTGGAGGCTGCGTCTGGGGGTTCTCTGCCCTGCTACACCCATCTCTGTTAACCACCACCAGGGCCGTCTCCCGTCCACCCCCCACCCCCCACCCCCAGGGACATAGCCTGACCTGAAGTTGCATTCTCCAGAGGCGATTTTCCTTACCAGGGACTGGAGGGGAAAGACACATCCCTTCCTAGCCACCATTCTCCAGGGAGGGTCGGAAGCAGAGTGGGCAGGAGCAGAGAGGAAAGGACATTGCTGACCCAGGGAAACTGAAACCCAGGCCAAATGGGATCGACCCAGCCAGCCCAGTGTCTGGACCACAGTACCTCTTTCTTGTCTGTGGACAATGCCTCAACTGTGCAGAGTAGCATGGAGGTTGGCCTGCGGAGAACCCACGACATATGGAGGTACCCTGCCCTCCAGGGGCACTCCTCAAATGGCTACTGAGTCAGAGGAAATGACCCCTGGCTCCCGTCCTCCCCTCCCCTCAGCAGGCAGTATGCTGGAGAGAGAAATGGCCCCCTTGCCTGTTCTCCAGGGCCTGACTCAGCAGATGCCAGCCCTGACCACAGGTTTCAGATCCAGCTTCCTTGGGACCACACCACCCTTGGGTTTCCTTGCCCATCATCCAGAGAGGTATCCTGGGCGCCAGAGGTGACCACGATCTAAGGAATTTGAGGCCTTGGCTTAAGATACCCTTAGATGGGCGCTACTTGGGAAGTCTGGCTTGAGTCTCCTTTGGACAGAGGGACCTGGGGAATGAGTCACAAACACCTTTCATTCTTTTCCTGCTCCGTTGTGCAACCTGTTCTGAGCGCTCTGCATTCGTTGTCTTTTAATTTATAGAGCAATTGTCCAAGGTAAGTTTATTATTCCCTGTTTTAGACATGGAGATTCTGAGGCTCAGGGACTTGCCCAAGGTCAAACAACCAGTAAGTAGGAGAGCTACTTGTAGATTTTTCTGCTGGTGAAGCCCCTCTTTAGCCATGTGACTCATACAGCAATGAATCGGAGAGCCTTCCTTCCGGAGAAGCATTCTTAGCTTGCTCTCACCGTCCTCCAGTGAGGGAGTTCTCTGTGTGTTTCAAGCCGTGGTGCACCTTGCCTGCTTCCAGCTGAATCAGGCAGCATCGTGTTCCCTCGGACGCCGTATAGGATGTGCCACTGCTAGGCTGGCTTCCTGTCTTCCTCCCTCCATTTTCTCTCTAGCCGAGACCAAGCTCAGTCTTGCTGCCTCAGTCTCTGGGGAAAACTGCCCCCACCAAAGCCCCTAGACTTTGGTTCATGGGATCGGTGACCTGTTTGTACAGACTACACATTGCATTATCTAGCAATAATGGGCCTCGGTGTCGCTGGTCTCTATAGCTGCCCAATCTAGCTCAGTGGTTGGACACCCAAATGCCTTCAGGAGATAGGGGAGCGATGGGATGAGTCAAGTGACCTAAGTAGCTGCTCAGTTGCTGGGTGAGATGTGGACTTGGTTTTCCAGATTATCGTTTTTGAGATCAAGCAGAAATCTAGACCTTTAAAGCAAATGTTGGCAACAACAACAACAAAAAAAAAAAAGGGAAATATTGAAAAAATAAATTGTGTGTGTCAATAAAACACACCCATAAGTTATAGTCAAGCTGAAGGCCTTAATTCCAAAACCTACACAGTCCATGGTAAAGTGAGGGTGGGGTGGGGGTTTTGCCAGATCACCCTTAGGCTGCATACAGTAAAATAGTGTTCCACAGCCTCTCCCGCCGTGGGGTGCTGCTCTTTGGTTGGTCACATGTAGCTGAGCACATTGGGCTTGAAGTATTTTTCACAGCCCTCACCAGTTGGTGCACCCCTTTCCCCCAGCATTACTAGGTAGGGCTCATCATCTTTGTTCTATAGGTAAAGAAACTTGACTTCAGAGGTAGGAGTAGCCAGAACTGGATCACATGGCTCAGTTAGGGCAGAAGCAAAATTTGAACCCCCGGACTTCCTTCCGTGCTCAACATGTTACTGCAGATTACTCTGGACCAGAGCAGGGCGTCACCTCCTCCCACCATGTAGCCACTTTGCTTGCGTGGAAAGCTCATTAGTCCCATGCTGAATAAGGAATGGAAGCACCTGGTGCCATTGGAAAGGTGTTTTTGGTCTTTGAATGCCCTTCCCTATGCCCCGCCCTCCTCAATAGGGTCTAAGGTAGTTCTTTCTACCCACAAGTCCACTGGATCTCTGGATCTCCAGCCTCAGCTGTCCTGGTTATAATTTTGTCTGTGCCAGGATCAGTTCACAGAGATCCACCTATACACCAGGGCCCAAGCCAGCACCTTACCCTTGTTGGATGCAAGTTTGTAGCCAGGTCCACTCTAGGCTGACTTTGGGAGCTTAGACAAATCTCAGTGTCTTGTCTCTCTCTCTCTCTCTCTCTCTCTCTCTCTCTCTCTCTCACCTTAGTTCATCCATCTTAGTGTAGGAGGAGCATAGAAATGTAACCGTCTTCCTGAAATGCCCTCCCTGCAAGGACAGTCGAGCTTTGCAATCCCCAAGACTTCACAGATACTTGACTTCATGGGCCTGAGCCGGGCCCAGTGCTTTGCTGAGCCTGTTTCTTGTCTGTAGAGGCTTCTTTTTCAGTGACATTTCCAAGGAATGAACTGGATGCAGACCCCGCTCCTGAAGTGTTCCCTCTCCTACAGCTAAAAGACCAAACAGGTAACTGGACACCTCCAGTCCCCCTCCTTAAGTGGCTTTTGAACTACTGTGATTCCAGCTGGTCAAGCCTTTGGTGCTGGACACAGGCCACTCCAGAACCTTTTGAGATAATTGTGTTTTATCCTTATACAGCCCAGGGTTGTGAGGTGGCTCAGGGCTGACTTGTCGAGGGAAAAGGTGGAAGCCAAGAGGCTCTGGCAGGGACTCATCCTGGAGGCCAGGAACTAAGACACAGGGGATTTCTTGGCTCAGCATCTGCTGGCAGTTTGTTAGAAATGTAAACTTTGAAGCCAAGTGTGGTGGCTCATGCTTGTAATCCTAGTACTTGGGCTAAGGCAAGAGAATTGCCATGAGTTTAAGGCAATAGGGCCCACTCTAGACCTAATGAATCAAATGCTTGGAATGGAGATAAGCCTCTGGATTTGGACAGGCCCTCCCTCCATATGTTTCAGACACTCATATAAGTTTGGGAGGCACCAGTCTGAACCGTGTTAAGAATAAGACTGTGTCTTAAGGCAGAGGGAAGGTGCTGGAGGGTTGAGGTGGAGATAACCTGGGGGAATGGGTAATGTGGAGAGCAAGAAGGATGGGCAGACGTTTTGGAGTAATGGCAAGGATAGCAATACAGGTCCAGGCAATAGTGGCATGATCAGGGCAGTGGTAAGAGGACTAATGGACAAATGAAGGCATTGCACTGAAGGTTGGGAAAACATGTTGATGGCTGGAGTGAAGGTTGGCCCCATCACTGAGATAAAGGACCCAGTAGTAGATTTTTGGGGGGAGAAAACTAAGATATAAGGATGGGATTATTCATGCAGGGTCCCAATGCATGAGGTGCTGACAGAGAACCAGGCTCCAGAATAGCCCAATATCCCTTGGAGGTGTTTCATTTAATCTCTCTGAGCCAAGTGTTCTGTCAAGTGAGAAGAACGCTAGCCTGCTGCCTAGGATTGAGAGATGTCAGTGGTGTCTGTAGGAAAGCGCCTGGCTCTGCACCCCAGGTCAGGAGACCTCTCCATAGCCTGTGCACAGTACCTCAGTCTTCACTATGGCCACTGATGACAAGGAAGCTGAGGCAGCACAGTGATTAGGAAACATCTCAGAGGGTCTCATTTTCATCCCCTTGCTGTGCTCCCAGTGTGACCTAAGGAAACCATACAAGGCCATATGCTAAAACTGCTATACCTATATACCGAGATAGGAATGCCCAAATAACCAAAAGAATTAGAGAAAAGTGAAGCTGGAAATGTACCTAAAACAAGAGGGCAGACAAAAGGATGAGACCATCTGAAGGGTACAGCTCCCAAGAGAGGAATCAGACAATTGGCAAGTATTTGCTGTCAACACTGTAGGGACAGTGCAGTGGTACAAGTGACAGACCAAGAGTCTGGGTCTGAGTGTGCACATTCCCCTGACAAGGCCAAGAACATGCGCAGAGACTGATGTTCTTGTATCCACCATCCAGTGTGCACCAGAGGATATGATGAGCAGCCAGGGAGGGAGGCTCTGGGCTTGCTGTAGTGTTTAGTATCAGACCCCTGCTTTTCAAGCTGGGCAGTGGAACTAGATTAGTTTCAGAGGTCCAGCTCAGTGGTGAGACCCCAAGCAGGAGACTTCCTCCGTGACCCACAGTTCTTGTCTATAGAATGCATTGATGACTTACCTTGTCGCTGAGCCACTGGTAACAGCAGACTGGGATGTGTGAGGGGGGAGTTAGCCTGCCCTAATTTGGCCTAATGCCCAGCCTGAGCTGGACACCCTCAGGGCATAGTTGATATAGTTAAAGCTGCCATTCTCTCTGTCCATCTGTAGCCCTTTTCCACCGTGAGCTAGACCACAACAGGTGGCCAAGCTCTTCGGGGCCTTGGCAAGAAGAAGAATATCCAATTTGGCTACTGTCTGGCCTGGCTATGGCTGACTACCCAGTGCTCCTAGGCCTGCCAAGTCCTCTTGTACTGAGTGCTAACAAACACTGGGCTTTTCATTCACATCTCACTCATCACATAAGGAAAGTGGACAGTCTGGATTCAGATGCAGGCTGTCTCATAGCTCCTCCCCTTCTTATCTGTGTGACCTGAGGCCAGTCATTTCCTCCTCTGAGCTGGTTCCTTCATCTATCAGATAGTGGCAGGAATAGTAGTCATAAGGTATGATGATCATGAAGGTTCTCCATGGGAAGAGAAAGACCTCTGACCTATTTTGTTTTTTTGTTTTTGGCATGTGTGGTGTGTAATGTAGCATATGTGCTGAGGCCAGAGAATGAGAGGTGTTCTCTTATTGCTTATCTGCATATTTCCTTGAGATGGGGTCCCTCCTCCAACCCATAGCTGTTGTTAGTGAGGCTCCCAACCCCCTCCATGATTCTCTGGTCTTCACTCTGCAGACTAGGATTACAGACATGCATAGCCACACCTAGCTTTTTGAAACATTCATTTATTCTGGGCTGGAGGGAGGGTTTTGCAGTTAAGGCATTTGCCTGCAAAGCCAAAGGATCCAGGTTTGATTCCCCAGGACCCACGTTAGCTAGATGCACAAGGGGGCTCATACATCTGGAGTTCATTTGCAATGGATGGAGGCCCTGGTGTGCTCATTATCTCTCTCTCTCCCTCTTTCTCTGTCAAATAAATTAATTAATTAAAACATTTTTAAAAAATAAAATATTCACTTATTCAAAAGAGAATAGGCCTTCTGTCTCTGCAGATAAACTCTAGACGCATGTGCTATTCTGTGCATCTGGCTTTACATGGATATACTGGGGAATTAAACCTGGGCTGTCAGGCTTTGCAAGCAAGTTCCTTTAGCAGCTGAAATCGCTCCAGCCTCATACTCAGTCTTTTATGTGTATTGTGGAGTTGAACTTGGGGGGGGGGGGATCTCTGTCCATGAGGCCCTCATACTTAAGCAACAAGTGCTCTTAACCCCAGCCTGTTATTTTTAAGTTCCCTTTATTTATTCTTAGAGATTGACATCTTGATATGTTGCCTGGGATGGCCTTGATCTTTTGGATTCAAGCCATCCTCCTGCCTCAGCCTCCTGAGTAGTTAAGGACTGCAGACCTGCACCACCACACCTGTCTCTGGACAGTTACCTCCCAGTCAGCTAAGCTGCATTCTCTCCAACCACAGAAGTGCCTTTCTGACCTGGCGCAGTCCCTGCTCTATGGGCCAGGGGACCTCTACCTAGTGCCAATTTCCTCAGGAACAGGAGAACAGCAGACTTAATTAACTCCCAGTGACTGGCAGCATCGTGTTTTCATCTGGGCTCTGTCGCCATGGTAGCGTCATGGCGGGGTTGTCGAGGGGGCGGGCAGAGCTATTGTTCCTGCCATTGTCTGCTCTGGAACGCAAGCCAGGAAAAGAAAGGACTGGCATAGACACCAAGTAGCACATGGCTAAAGGCAGTCATGGAGTCAGACAGGAGCCATCCGGGGAGACAGTGGGGTGTCCATGGCCTGGCATCCTCTCAGCCTGGGGCTCAAACGGACTGTGGGTACCAAAGCTCAGTTTGTGTGGGTGTGCAAGGTGGTTCCTTGGAGGTCCTGGAAAGGGCCTCCGAAGCTCAAGCAGCACCTACTCGGGCTAAGGCCTTGTGACCAGGCCTGGGGTCAGAATTAGGCTATGCTAACCTCTCTCCCATTCCTCATCTGTTAGAGATAATTCCAGATATACGAAAAAAAGGTTATGTCAAAGTTAATGGTGGAAGGCATCCAAGAAGGGCGCGTTTCTGTTCTGTGGTGGTGAACTCTCGCCTCTGCCCTTCACTGAGCAAGTCAGGGCTTCTTCCTCCATCCTTCTTAAGATGCGGGCATGCGTCTCAGCCCTCTCTGCAGTGATAGGATGCCCGTTTGGAGTGCAGGACCAGGTGGGTTTAAAAGACAGATTTCACCCAGTTTTCCTTCCCTATAAAGGGAAGGAGAATTGGAAGAGAGGCAGTGGCTCGGAGGTAAGAGTGTGTAGCCAAGAGGGGCTGTGCATGGGTAAGGAGACTGAGGAAATGTGAGGCGGAGCTGGAATCCGGCTGGTGGAGGCGCCTAGAGGAAGGAAAGAGGGGCCGGCCCACGCCCAGCACGACGCATCGGGCGCAGACAAAGGCGAGGCCAGTGGCAGCCACCCGAGTCCCCGCACGGGCACGGAGACAGGCGGTGGAGGTCCGAGGCCGGGCGCCAGGCGGGCTGTCCGTAGCGCTCTAAGGGGTCGACCACACCCTTGCCCACCCAAAGTAACCGCGCCGAGACGTCCCATCGCCACGGTGTCCGTGGCCTCCGGAAGCCTTCCCGAGCCCGTGCCTCGGAGTCATGGGTGGCGGGTGGCGGGTCGCGCCCAGGCTTCGCGGCCGAGCCTGGTCTTCGCGCGCCCCCTGCTGGCCCGCCATCCCCGTGTCGCGTCGACACCTGGGCAGCCGCGGCGGACGGGTTTCTGAGGCGGGGAAACCCTACCGGGGGAAACCTCGGGCGTGACGTCATCGGAGGTGACGTCACCAGGCCCCCGGGGAGCGCGGGGTTCCCACCGAGGCGGCTTCCCCGGGACTGCGCGGGCCGCGGGAGCGGGCCAGAAAGTTTTCTGGGAGCGCGGCGAGCCTCGCTGAGCCCGGTGTCTGCCCCGCAGGTCGCTCGCGGCCCCGGGTAAGGCAGGCCAACGCTGACCGGCGCCATGGGAAGGAGTAGGCATCCAACCTGCCCCCCGCCGGCGCGCGCACGACTCGAGCCCCGCCGCAGGCAGCCCCCGGCTGCGGGTCCCCGAGTGACGCTGGCGGCACCCGGGAGCGTGGCGCGGGCCCGAGGCCACGCCGAGGAGCCAAGTGTCCAGTGAAGCTGCTGAGGCCCCGCCGCTCGCGCCGCCGCCATGGTGATGTCCCAGGGCACCTACACGTTCCTCACGTGCTTCGCGGGCTTCTGGCTCATCTGGGGTCTCATCGTCCTGCTCTGCTGCTTCTGCAGCTTCCTGCGCCGCCGCCTCAAACGGCGCCAGGAGGAGCGACTGCGGGAGCAGAACCTGCGCGCCCTAGAGCTGGAGCCGCTCGAGCTCGAGGGCAGTTTGGCCGGGAGTCCCCCGGGCCTGGCGCCGCCGCCGCCGCCGCACCGCGGCCGCCTGGAGGGCGCAGGGCACGGGCATTCGCACGTGCACGTGCACCCGCTGCTGCACCACGGGCCCGCGCCGCCGCACGCGCACCCGCATCCACACCATCACGCCCTGCCGCACCCACCGCCGCCGCACCTCTCCGTGCCGCCCCGGCCTTGGAGCTACCCGCGCCAAGGTAAGGACGCACTTCCGCCGGGAGGCGACCCGGGCCAGCGGGGGCGGGCGGGGCCTCGGCAGGCGCCCGGCTCACCGCGGCCGCTCGAGGCTTCCACCCGGGAGAACCTGGGAGGCGGGAGCGGAGCGGAGCGGGCCGGGGTGGGTGGCCGGCCGAGGCCTCAGCCCCCACCCACCGCTTCCCATTCCGCAGCGGAATCGGACATGTCTAAGCCACCGTGTTACGAGGAGGCGGTGCTCATGGCCGAGCCGCCGCCGCCCTACAGCGAGGTGCTCACGGACACTCGCGGCCTTTACCGCAAGATCGTCACGCCCTTTCTGAGCCGCCGCGACAGTGCGGAGAAGCAGGAGCAGCCACCGCCTAGCTACAAGCCTCTCTTCCTGGACCGGGGCTACACTTCGGCGCTGCATCTGCCCAGCGCCCCTCGGCCCGCGGCCCCCTGCCCCGCCCTCTGCCTGCAGACCGACCGCAGCCGCCGGGTCTTCCCCAGCTGGACCGACTCGGAGCTCAGCAGTCGCGAGCCCCTGGAACACGGAGCTTGGCGCCTGCCGGTCTCCATCCCTTTGTTCGGGAGGACTACAGCCGTATAGAGGGGCGTCTGGCGTCCCGAGCCCCACCGGCGAACTCCTGACCTAACTGCGGGGCTTTTTAAATGCTTCCCTTGGACGGCGGGGAGGGGTAGGGGGAGGGAGGGATTTCTTACCCCGTTTGTTACATTTTGAGGATAATAAAGGTGTGTGATCTGCTTTGGTAAAAGTGGAGGGGGACACCAGCTGCTTACACACAAGATTCTAGGGGCCAGGCATGTTTGGCCTTTAGGAAAGGGACCTGAATGCCCTTTCCTGCAGCGTGGCGGGCAGGATGGAGGGCGTCCAGTCTGACTTCGGAAACCAGAGACTGGATTGGGGGCTGGCTAAGACCCTAGCCGAGCCAGCTGTTGAGATCACAGGGTAACCATGTAAAGCTCTCTGCAGCCTTGGAGGAGGGAGGAATTGGGAAGCGGGTCATTAGGGCAGGAGCCCAAGCCAGATCAAGCCCTCGAGGCCCACAGCAGCAGGCCCGAAGGGATCTGGAGTTCTTTATTAACAGACATGAGCACGACCCGTTACAGAAATTTGTGCTTCCCCCAGAAAAACTAAAAAACCCGTACTGAACGTGAAAGAAGAAAAAAAGCAAAGAAGTTCAGGAGGCGCCACCCAACCCCTTGGGTCCGTCTCACCTACAGCCCTGACCTGAATCATGCCTAAGACCTCCAGCCTGGGACCTGCCCGGCAGGAGAGGGCAGGAAGTCAAGAAGCCCCAGGTGGGCCTGCTACTTCCTTTGGACCAGGCAGGGAGGGACTAAGAGAAGGGGGAGGGGGTCCCAGGGAGCCAGAGCCCGCGAGCCATTTATTGCCTTGTTTTAAAATTCGTGCAAAATATCTGAAGCTCTGGACAGCGAATACAAAGTGATATTTTTCAAGAAACATAAAACTAGGAAAAGAGGTGAAGGGACATTTTTTCACCAGAACCCCCCCCACACACACACACCAGGTCCCAAGAAGGGTTGGTCACCACCCTGGCCAGCTGAGCGGGGAGGACTAAGCTACAATCTGGTCTGGGTAGGGAGAGTGGAATTGGCAACAGCATCTCAACTACCAACAGAAGGAAAACCAGTCAACTGTACAAGTCTATCAACCTTTAAAAAAAAAAAAGAAAAAGAAAAAAGCTGTAAAAGTCAGGCCCTGTGGGTAGGTAAGCAGACAAGTCCCTGGCCAGTGCCGGAATCCAGAGTGAGTGCCAGGCGGAGCTGCTGCTAATGCAGGCACTGCTGGCCATCTGGTCGGAGGCCCGTGGTGGGCGGCCTTGGCAAGGGAGGCCAGAGTGCAGGTGCCATCACTAGTCGCCACCCTCAAAGCCTTCTTCCTCTTCAGGTAGTGGGTCTGCATCCCAGCAGGTGATGTCGATTTCTATGATGTTGGAAGGGGAGAGGAGATGACAGATTCGACTGTGTCCCTCAACCTCTATGAGCTATGCCAACTATGGTACTGCTGGCCCAAGCTCGCCCAAACCCCACACCCTCACCATTCCCATCATCCATCCAGGGAGAATTACCTGGAGGTTTGTTGTAGAACACAGGAGGTGGAGCCTTTGCACACAGCTCTTCTGATTGGGCAAACTCCTCCTCCTGTGACTGACTGAAATACCCTTCGCTGGCCTGCTGGAGGGAAAAAAAAAAAAGCACCGGTCACTAGGCCCCACCCACCACAACAGCTGATCCAGCAGGCCTGAACGTGTTTCCTAGCAACCAATGATTCCACGAGTGGTTGGTTGCCAGGGAAACATAGGTGCCTGCCTGGGAACAAAAGCAGAAATGGTCCCGGGAGAGGGGGCAGGGAGGATGTGTGGAATGAAGCTTCCTCTCAATAAGGATGGTAAGCACAGTCAGTTCTCCCCACCCCAACCCCTGACTATAGTCCATCCCACCAGGCTGCCCTGCCCCACCTGGGTTCCCTCCTTCTGGGTGGTCTCCCCATTGGTCAGTAGGTGGGGTTCCGGCTCCAGTTCCTGCTCCACCTCCTGATCTACCTCCTCAAGAGCTGAGGGCAGAGTGGGGGCCTCAGGGACAGCCGAGGGCTCCCCTTCTACTTCCTCTTCTGGGTCACAGAAGGTAGCTGGTGGCTCAGGCAGCTCGTCAAAATTAAGAAGGTTGGCACAGCCTTCACTCACTGGTGGCACTGTCTCCTGAGCCACCTCATCCAACAGAGGCACCTCTGCTAGGGGGACCTCAGCACCCAAGGGTGGTGTGGGCACCCTGGGCTCAGCCTGGGGTGCTGAGGTCTCTTCCTCATTGCCAGGCCATAGATCGATGAGGCTGGCAGCGGCAGGGGAGACGTTGTTGGCAATAGTGGTATCAGTGTTGGTCTCAACAATGTCAGCTACTGAGGTGGTGGAGGAGGTGGTAGTGATGGCAGGCTCAGCCAGGACCGCCTGCTCTGGAGTCTCCATGCACATCAAATCCTGCACAGGGCTTCCTAGCTCCCGGGGAGGCTCTTGTGCCTGAGGGGGCTCCTCCACACAGCTGCTCCAGGCCTGAGGGGTTGTGGCTACTCTGACCTCCTTGCTGGTCTCTTCACCTTCCAGAATGGGGCTGGACTCCTGGGCCTCTGTCAGGATACATATGGCAGAGACAAAGCAGTTGGCCCCCTTGGGAAAGGATGGAAAGACTGGGCAGTCACTACAATGCCCTGCCCACTTGATGAGGGGCGAGGGAAAGAATTGGAGAGTTCTAGGGAAGAGCACCTCCACTCAGACTTCCACACAGGTAGCTTTCACACCAGATGCACTTTGCTCTTCCTTTACCTCGTGTTCTCTAAGTTTCTTTTTCACAGAAGGGCCTCACTCTAGGCCAGGATGACCTGGAACTCACTCCGTAGCCCCAGGCTGCCCTCCAACTCCTACCTCAACCTCCTGAGTGCTGGGACTGAAGGTGTGCACCACCACTACCTAGTGTTTTTAAACCACTGGTAGCCCCGGGAGAAAGGCCCAGATGGCCTTGTTAGAGATGATCACTGAGGTTCAGAGAGGGCAGGTGGGACAGCAACACCAGGGCTCTATGCTGCTGCGGTCACTTTCTGGGCAGAGTAATCTTGGTGGTGGATGGTGTAGTTCTCTTGGGAGTTGTTATTATGGCAACTTGGGGTTCCCAGTCCAGAAACTGATGGGAAGATGGGCACAGATGGGAGTCCTCACCTTGAGCTGGTGGGGGCGGTGGGGGCAGTGGTGGAGGCTGTGAGGATGTGACCTCATCCAGGGCCCGTTCAATCTGCTCGGTGACAGGGGTAGAGGCTGTGCTGGAGTCAGATGGGCTCCGGGTGGGGATGGAAGTGGGTGCCATCCTCCGGTGGCTGTCCAGGTGGCTGCCTGAAGAACAAACCCCCAAGTTAGTCCATGAGAGCGGGAGAGCCAGGTGGGATCAGGATTGTCCACCTTCTCTCGAGTATGGGTGGGGGCTATGAGCTCCCCAGGCCCTCCAGGGGCCAGACCACAGCTCCAGACCCTGTAAACCAGGCCCCTGGGAGCCAGTGCCCTGCAGGGACAGGGACAAGAGGCAGGCAGTACCTGCTCTGGGGTCAAACACCGGCAATCAGCAGTCAGGCTGGGGGAGAGGGCGAGGGGGCTGCTGGGAAGCGGGGCCCTCCTTACCCCACCCTGCCGAGGCCTGGGGCTGCTACCTACATGGGAGGGAGGAAGAGAGGTTTGGGGTGCGGTGACAGGTGATATAGGGAAAGGGAGTCCGTGGAGGGGAAGAGGAGGAAGAGGAGGAGGAGGAAGGCCCACTGTCCGATGCCTTTATGAAAGGGCAGTACGGACGACCTGCCAAGAGAGACAGACAGAGAAAGAGACAGAGGACAAGAGAGGGTCAGTCTCCCCCACCCCTGCCCCAAGGCCTCACCCACCCCCAGGGCCAGCCCTAATATCCAAGCCACCTTCAGCCAAGGCACATGTTCAGCTAAGCTGGACCACAGCCTCAAGCCATCCAGTGTTTTCCATCAGCCAGTACCAGACACACGCACACGGCCGTGAGCCTGCCACGCACAGCCAGCCTCTTTGTGTAGCAGCACAAATGGGGGTAGCCTGCCATGCCCCTGGAACCCCAGCACAGGACCAAGCACACAGTGGATGCAAACACTCAGAACAGCAGACAAGTAGAAGGGTGCTTCAGGGAAAGGTGGAAGCCAAACAGAGGACCCTGAGGGAAGGTTCCAGGCTGCTCAAACACAGGGCCAGGGTAAGGTCCCCACCCCACATGCATACACAGTCCGCAGGCCAGACCTACTCCAGCCCTGCAGGGCAGCTCTCACCAGCCAGCAAGTGCCCGCACCCATGCCGGAGCTGCCCAGCTGGCCTCGAGCACTACCCACTGCTCAGCATCAACATCAACACCACCCCCAACCCCTCTAGGGGTGCTGCCACCTGGGAGGCTGTGGGTGGAAGCACACTGGAGGGGTCTTGCCTTCTCCAAGGGGTCCTTGGGTAAGGCTTCTCTTCCAAGGAGCCCAAAGGGACTCAGGACCATAACCTGAGGAATTATAGGGGTCAAGCAGGGATGGGGCCAAGGACTACCTGGCCGGTGGTTGAGGGGTGAGGGCGCATCACAGCTGCCCACGGAGGCCGACGCAACTCTTTCTTGCTGCTTAAAGAACTCCCGTGGGTTGTCAGGCCGCTGGGCAATAATGGCAGCTGCCTCCTGGGAGCACAAGGCAAGCGTTAGGGCCTGAGTGGGGCCAGGCTGACTGGGATGGCCCGTGCCCGTCTCACCTGCAACCCCGCAGCTCTCACCTCTACCTCCGATTCGGACTTCTTCATCTGGGTCTCTTCCTCCTCATCTTGCTGGTCACCCTGGATACCAAAGGAACAGTGTCCTGGGCATCTCTTCCGCAAGCCAGGCTAAGAGGTGGCACCTCTGCTCTTCTCTGCACTCAGCCACGCAGCCTTTTCTACCCTCACGGTCCTTGGCCACCTCATTCCCCTTCTCCCCTCCACTCTGCCCCCTCTCTAATACTGGGGATCAAACCAGGGGTCTTGTGCATGCTAGACAAGGGCTTGACCACTGAGCTATATCTTCAGGTCCCTAGTTTCTCAACATTATTTTGCAGGTCCCCAGAACAGCTGGTCGCCAGAGCTGTGTGGCAGCTCTCCTTATACTGGATGTGTGCCACCTACTCATTACAGTCCCCACCACTCCCTCTGGCCCTTCACCTGCCCACTTCACACACTGTTTTAAGATTGCAATCCTGGGCTGGAGAGATGGCTTAAAAGTTAAGGCATTTGCCCATGAAGCCTAAAGACTGGGTTCGATTCTCCAAGTCCCATGTAAACCAGATATACAAGGTGCTGCATGTGTCTGGAGTTTGTTTGCAGTGGCTGAAGGCCCTGATGTGCCCATTCATATTCTCTCTCTCTCTCTCTCTCATCTATCTCAAACAAATAAATAAAAATAAATCAGAAAAAAAATTTTTTAAAAATATTGTAATCCAGGAGCTAAAGAGATGACTCAACAGTTAAGGCAATTGCCAGCGAAGCCAAAGGACCTAGGTTCGATTCCCCAGTCTCCACATAAAGCCAAACGTACAAAGTGGCACATGCATTTGCAGTTCCTTTGCAGTGGCTAGAGGCCCTGGCTCACCCATTCTCTCTCTCTCTCAAATAAATAAAATATTTTAGAAGAAAAAAAGATAGTAACCCAGGGCTGGGGAGATGGCTCAGTGGTTAAGGGACTTGTTTGTCAGGCCTACTGGCTCAGGTTCAATTCCCCAGTACCCACATAAAGCCAGCTCAACACATTGATAACTGGCCAAGATGAATGGCTAATTCAAGAGAGTCATTATATTATTCTGTCTACTTTTGTCGTATGTGCACCTGTTTTAAAGTTTTCTGTAAAAATAAGCTTTGGGGGCTGGAGAGATGGGTTAGCCAGTTAAGGCGCTTGCCTGTGAAGCCAAAGGACCCAGATTCAATTCCCCAGGACCCACTTAAGCCAGTTGCACAAAGGAGGCATGCAGCTGGAGTTCATTTGCAGTAGCTAGAAGCCATGTTGTATCCATTCTCTCTCTCTCTCTCTCTCTCTCTCCCCCCCCCCCCGCCCAAATAAATAAATATTTTTTTAAAAAAATAAGCTTTTGTTTGTGGCCACCCTGAGACTACATAGCAAATTCCAGGTTAGCCTGGGCTAGAGTTAGACCCTACCCCCAAAAGGGGAAAAAAGCACTTTATATTGGGCCAGGCATGCTAGTGCATGCGTTTAATCTCAGCACTTGGTAGGCAGAGGTAAGAGGATCACTGTGAGTTCAAGGCCACCGTCATACTACATAGTGAATTCCAGGTCGACCTGGGCTAGAGAGACCCTACCTTGAAAAGAACCAAAAAATAAAAAAAAGCTTTTACAAAAAGACTTTGCTAGCTAGGAATGATGGCTCACGTCTTTAATCCCGGCACTTGGGAGGCTGAGGTAGACGGATTGCCCTGAATTCAAAACCAGCCTGGAATACAGAGTGAGTTCCAGCTCAGCCTGGGCTAAGGTGAGACCCTACCTTGAAGGAAGGGGGGAAAAAAGGCCCTGGTAAGAATGAGTAAACAAAATGTGGTCTACAATGAAATATTATTCAGTCTTTTCAAGGAAGGAAATTCTGACATGCTATAATATATTTAAATCTTCAGAATATTATGTTGAGTAAAATAAGCCAATCATAGAAGGATAAATGCTGGACTGGAGAGATAGCTCAGCAGTTAAAGGCACTTGTTTGTAAAGCCTGACGGCCTGAGTATGACTCCCCAGTACCCACGTAAAGCCAGATGCACAAAGTGCTAAATGCATCTGGAGTCTGTCTGCAGTGGCAAGAGGCCCTGGTGCACCCATACCCACGCTCTCTAGCAAATAAATATTAAAAAAAAAACAAGATAAATGCTACACAACTCCACTCATATGAGGTAAAGCAGTCAAATTCACAGAAAGTGAATGATGCTTGCCACCGGAATAGCTGGTAAAGAGAATGGGAAGTCAACTGGGTACAAAAATTTTATTTCTTAAAACAAAAGAGCCTAGGAGATGGGTGATGGTGATGGAAGACGACGATGGTGGATAATGGAGATGGTGATGGATAATGGATAATGGATGATGGGGGTAGATGAGATGGTGATGGATGATGGGAGATGGCGATGGAGATGGCTGCACAGTGGAAATGTACTTAATGGCTCTGGACTATATACTCAGAAGTAGCTGAATTGGTAGATTTTTAAAAATATTTTATTTTTATTTATTTACTTAATAAGAGAATGGGTGCACCAGGGCCTCCAGTCACTGCAAATGAACTCCAGACACGTGTGCCCCCTTGTGTCTGTAGCTAACGTGGGTCCTGAGGAATCAAACCTGGGTCCTTTGGCTTTTCAGGCAAAGACCTTAATGGCTAAGCCATCCCTCCAGCCCTGAATTCGTAGATTTTATGTAACACGTATTGTACCAGAATTAAAAAACAAGGGGCTGAGGAGATGGCTCAGTGGTTAAAAGGCACTTGCTTACAAAGCCTGCCAGTCCAGGTTCAATTCTCAAGAACCCATGTAAAGCAAATGAAAAAAAGTGACCCATGCACCACACACACACACACACACACACACACACACACACACACAAAATGAGCTAGGAATGGTGGCACATGTATCAGATCATAGGGAGATCACGTCTCAAAAACCAAAAAAGCGGGCTGGAGAAATGGCTTAGGGGTTAAGGCATTTGCCTGCGAAGCCTAAGGATCCAGGTTCGATTCCCCAGGACCCCCGTAAGCCAGATGCACAAGGGGACGCATGCATCTGGAATTTGTTTGTAGTGGCTGGAGGCCCTGGTGTGCCCATTCTCTGTTTCTCTCTGCCTCTTCCTCTGTCTCTCTTTCTCTCTCTCTCTCAAATAAATAAATATTTTTAAAGCAACAAAAGGTCCTCAAATTAATTAATTTTGAAAAAGATTTTTCATTTTGTTTTCTACAATGTTTCTAACACCTGGCATAAGGCAGGTGGCAAGAGTATGGTGAATAGTTACTGGCTAGAGTTTACCACACACACCATTTATGCTTATCCAGGGGCTGATATGATTGGAGTGACAGTC
The DNA here is from genome assembly GCA_036346955.1 of Dipus sagitta. NCBI lineage: Eukaryota > Metazoa > Chordata > Mammalia > Rodentia > Dipodidae > Dipus > Dipus sagitta. Next base: position 39,571,578 of record CM070777.1, on the reverse strand, counting down.
TAAAGACAATCACTTAATGCTGATACCCTGCAGAACTGACCCTTCCCTGCAAGCTTCCTGTGAGTTTGACCCTGGAGCTCATTCCAATCACCAAGGCCCAAAATCTACCAGTCACAGTCCCAATGCAGTGAGTGTTAAACACGGTTAAGACCCTTCCTCCAACCTGAATGACCTTAGCTATTCCTCAAATACTAAATTCAGTCCTGAGGCTAGGAGTGTAGCTCAGTAGTAGAGTGCTTACCTACCATGTGTGAGGATCTAGGTTTGGTCCCTAGCACCAAAAAAATAGATAAAATTTCAAAACTCAAAGCATGAAGATTTGTCTCTACTGTTACTTTCAAGGATCAATCCACAAACTAATGAGTCATTCTCAACGTTTAGAGAGCAGCAGTGCTGGTCAGACTGCCCTGGAGACACTTGGAGAGAGGGTCTCCAAGCACTGACCCCAATCCACTCAGGCAGCTCTACAGCACTCTTCTGGGGACCCAGCTTCAAGTCCCCCAGATCCCATAGGAAGAGGCAGGGGGAGTCAGATCAGTGAGGGGCTGAGTCAAGTTGGATTTTTCCCTTTCAATCTAGAGAATGAACTTCTACAGGAAGTCTTTTCTGGAAGCCCACATGATGGGGCGCCAGGCCCAATACTCATGACATACATGCTATGTACCCAGAATGCTGGGTACTGTCCTAGAGCCACTGATGTCTCCACAAAGCTCAGGAGCATGGGGACCATCCTCAGTTCCTGACCAGGGCCTGAAAGCCCTGGAGAAAAACTTACAAAGATAGACTGTTCCTTCAATCTTCTCTTGGCCTCTTCAGCTTCTAGAGTCTGCTGTTTCCTCCTGGAATGAGACGTGGCAAGCACTCCGTTCAGGGTGGGCCAGCGGGATGGGCAGCCCTTACCTGAAGCCGGGCCTCACCTGTGTTCCTCAATCTGTTGCTCGCGCTCTCGGTAGCGCCGCTCACGCTCCTCCTGCTCCTGCCGCTCCTGTTCCATGCGCTCTTGCTCAAACCTGAGCCTGGCATCCAGAGCCTTCTTCCGTTCCTCCTCCTTCCTCAGCTCTTCCTCCTTCTGCATCCCATGCCCAGAAGTGCAGGCCTTGAACCCAGGCCAACCCTACCCCTCTACCTCAACCCCCACCTAGACTGGGGAGGTGGCCTGGAAATTGGCAAAATGAACCCTATGCACAGGAGTTCAGAAAGGCTCCCTTAGCTGGGGCAATATGTGGATGGGGCACTATTAGAGTGAGGGACTTAGAGCTACCTTGCAGGCTTAGGTAGGGGCACCTCAGCCTGAAGGCCAGGGTCAGTGTTATGCACCTTGGCCTGCTCCCAGAACTGCTCACGGTTAATCCGCTTCATTTCCACAGCCGCGTCTGTCTTCTGATAGGTGGTGCCCTGCAGAGCCAAGTACCCTGGCATGAGCACATGGAGCAGGCTAAATGCTCCAAGGGCTCCTATGCACAGAGTGAGGGCTCAGAAGGGAGGGGAAAACCTGACTTGTGGGCCAGGCCACACAAACGGAGCCTGGGCAGGGCTAGCCTGCTGCAGGCACACACTGACCACCGGCTCCGCATTCTCATCCTCCCGAAGCCGCAGTCGGTGCAGTACAGGGCTGGAGAGTCGTGCTAGCCCATTGGAGAGTCGCTGCCCAATAGCGCCCGCATCGATGTCCTCCACGCTGCTGGCATTCACAATTACATCCACCCCCTTCCACAAGAAGGTGGTGGTTAGGTGATACCCAGACTCCCTTTACCACCCCCAAGCATACAGACCTGGCCCGCGGGGTGGGGGGGGGGAGCTGTCCCCACCCCCTTGAGCCCAGGCCCCCACACACCTGGAAGAACTCAGCCACCTTAGCCACATGGCTGGCACAAGCGCACTTGCGGGCATCAGGCACATCTTCACCAACCTGCAATACACCCAGTGAAGAGGGGTCAGGAAAGGACAAATATAGTAGTCTGCAGGCCCAGACACTCTCCCCAAGAGCTAGCGGGTTTCTTCCCAGGCAAGGTTGTGGGTGGAAGGCGACTGCCCTGGGGCCGTCAGCTCCCAGCCCCAGCCCCAGCCCACAGCTGCATACCCAGTTGATGAGCACATATTTTGGCAGGGCAGCCTGGGAGTCCTTGACGCTGCAGAAGCCGTACATCACTTTCTGGTTCTCGAAGTGGCCTGAGAGCTCCTGCAAGCCCCCTTCTGGGGGAACCAGGAGGGCGTCAGGACTCTCCATCCCCCACACCCATATCCCACACCCTGTCTAAAACCCCCAGGGGATTTCTAGCCTCGAAGACCTGCAGGTCTCAGAGTTTCATGTAATGGGGTTGGAGTAGAGAGCACTGTAGCTTGCTTCCGTATCCCAGGGGTCCAGATTCGGGATAGGACCTAAAGGTGTCTGTTCTTCACACATCCTCATTTCTCGCCCTCCCCAGGCAGGGTCTTACTCTAGTCCAGGCTGACCTAGAACTCACTCTGTAGCCCCAAGGTGGCCTCGAACTCACTGCAACCCTCCTACCTCAATCTCCTGAGCGCTGTGAGAAAGGCGTGCACCACCATACTCGGCTCTGTGTCCCCACTTCTTTTTTTGTATTTATTTATTTATTTATTTATTTATTTATTTATTTATTTATTTTCTTGAGGTAGGATCTCACTCTATCCCAGCCTGACCTGGAATTAGTCTCAGGGTGGCCTTGAACGAACAGCAATCCTCCTACCTCTGCCTCCCAAGTGCCGGAATCAAGGCATGCACCACCACATCCGGCCTCACCACCACATCCGGCCTCATCTTACTCATCACACGTCTCACCAGGTGCTCGTGTCCAGCAAGGTAAAATGAAGCCCTCCTTAACAAACCATTACAGCCCCGACACTTGTAGGGCTGACCTGGACCATCCTGTTAGGCTCTTCCCCTGTCTGTGTGTGTGACTTTGGGCAAGTCACTTTCCCTCATTAAGGCTTCTCAGAAGTCAAACGGGAAACAGGATCTCTTCCCTCCCCACTCTCAGGAAGGCCAAACAGCAGACAAGTGTGGGTCTGCCCGATTGCAGAAATTGTAGGGTTGCCAGGATGGGACTGCAGGCGGAGAAAGTGGCCGGGGGCCAGGTTGGGTGGGGGGTGGAAGAAAACAACCAGAGGAGGGGGTGGAAAGGAAAAGGAATGGCTGGAATTCTTACCTCCTGACGCAGCAAGTTTGAGGTCATCTGAGCCATCCTCATATGTGTATAGCGCCCTGGAGAGAGGGAGGGGTGGCTCACAGAACTGTCAGGGCCCAGGCAGCCAATTCTGGGTGGGGACGGCACTGGGGAGGGAAAGGGATACCAGAAGGGACAGGACAGAACAGGACAAGAAGAGGGAGGGCTTCTGTTGTTGGCCATGGCAACAGGGATAGGCACCATTTCCAACTAGAGCTCAGCAGGGTGCATACTAGGAGCCTAGGAGGCCTGGGTCAGATGGAGAGCTGGGAATGGTAGGAGAGAAATCACCGCCTGGTCAGCCCCAGCCCAGACAGCCCACAACCCAGTGCAGCGGGTGTGCGACAGACTCCAAGGCAACGGTTCCTTGGTTACTGTTCCCTGGCTACCACGGATCCTTCTCCCTCATTGGCCAGCGCCAGGAATTTACCTGGCGCGTGCCTTGGTACCCGCTGTCCCTCCCCCTATGAGGAGGGAGGAGGAGGAGAATCTGGTGCTCAGTGCTGGGCATCCCCTGGTAACCATGGCAACCCAGCAATTGGCACAGGAACCAGCCCACCAGAGCTGCATTCTCCTCGAACACAAAGGACCCTGGGGACATCCTCGGACTCAATCCCTGCCTCTCTGAAATGAGGATGAGGTCACTGTGGTCACTCCCAGATGCCCCCCCATACACCCCCCCCCAGATGGTTGCGCTTTCCTGGCCTTTCAGCTCCTAGGCTGCCTCTGTCCTAGCTGAAGCTTCCTAGTACCGCCAGCCTTCATCAAGGCTGGCCGGAAAGCTGACCTAACAACCTTCCTTCACCTCTCTAGCTTTCTTTCTGCCGTGTTTGCTCAGAGCAGGCACGGCACAGCAAGCATTTCACAGAAGGGAATGCCGAGATGCCTCTCATCCTGACGCAGGCAGAGGCCCAGGACCCATGGGGAAGAGAGGCCCAGGCCAAGGGAAACGGGCCTTGTCCCTGAGGTTGAGAAAGACTCAGACCCTTCCCCAAACTCCCCTTTCTCAAGTGCCAAGTCAGGAGGCTGGGGGCTATAAGAGCATGAGGGAGATGGAGGAAAGGGGGAGGTAGAGAGGAGGAAGGTAATAGACTAGAGAAAGGAGGAGTCGTGACGGGATGAAGAGGATATAAAGAATGGAGGAAGAGAGGAGGGTAAAGGAGAGAAAAGGGGAAGAGTAAAAAGGAGGAAGGGTCTGGCCCTAGCCCTGAGAGGGTGGTACAAGTCTGTGAAAGGACCAAATGGCCCCTAGCCCCCTTCCCTTCTTGGATCCCTCCCTACTTTTCTCCAGAAAGAGACACAGGTGGGCTGTAGGCCTGGGAGTTCTTGATCCAACTGTTAGCCCAGCGGCTGCCCTGACAGCTGCTTCCCAGCACAGCTGTCCCACCACCTGTCTGGCTGTCCTAACCCAAGGCTGGGAACAAAGAGCCCTCAAAGAAGTAGGGATACCCTTCTCCATTCACAGAGAAGAAATGGAGGCAGCACCCAGAGATTTGCTTTCCCAGACACTGCTCTGACATCACACTTCCTTCAGAGAGGCTGCTGGTCTGAGCTTCACTCAGGCTTCCTAAGGCCCTTTCCCCATCTTCCATCACCATCCAGGCAGCCCATTTTCTGCTAGTATCACAGCCCTCCTCAGCAAAGACCATCCATGAGCCCAAACCCTTGGTCCCAGCCTTCATCCCTCAGTTCTGCCAAGCCCCTGCCTTTCCATCCTGACCTCTGTATTCACACCCACACTTGGGCCATACTGGATGGCTCCTTGACCCAGGCTTGGTCCTGGGTACTTCCTAGCCTGAAGTCTTTGTATATGTGGCTCTCTATGAGAAACCAGACATTCAAAATGTCAGTGCCAGCTCACCAAGCAAGTGAGCTACACAGCCCCTGAGCACTTACTGCACCCTAGCAGGAACAGGAAGAGACACCTGGATTCGTCCCAAGCCCTGATGGATAATAATGCTTCTCTAACATACCACAAGGGCCCTGGGTCTGGCTGGTGGGACCTAGGGAATAAGCAGGGAAGCAGATGGGGAGTAGGGGACTGCGACTGTCAAGCCCTAGAGACAGTCACTGGCACAGACAGTAAGTTTTGTGAAGGCAGAAACCCATACTGCCCAGAGTCCTAGGTCCAGCACACAGCACCACAGGGATTTGTGATGTTGACACCAACTCTCACAAACCACTTAGGCCACAGACACCTGACTAGGGCAAGAGCTAGACCGTGGCACCTCTACGGGGATCCTGAAGTTGGCTCCGGGTTGAAGGCTGAGGACCCCTCAGCAACATCATATGCTCATGGTGCTAGAGCTGGAAAGGCCCCAGGGATCCTAGAGAGGCTGGTGCCCAACCCTCTCTTTTCCTTCTCGAGAGGACCAGAGAGGAACAGAACCTTCACGCGATCACACAGTGAATCACATCATAACCAGGGCAGTGCTGGCCTTTCCCACCACTTGGCTTCCTGGGTGCCCGGCTCTCAGGACCAGACCAGTGGTCCCTCTGCCACTGAGGGGTGAGTTCTCTCTCCTCAACCCCCCCCACGCCCACTCGAAGTAGAGGGAGGGGATAACAAATCCTCACGACCCCACCCCACCCCCACATTATTTTCACCCAAGACACCCTGCCTCTGAACTTACAAGTTCAGGGTCTTGCCCTCAATCTTGAGACCTCATCCAACTCCTGGATCTGTGCATACATGTCCCTGTGTGCAGGATGTGACGATCCTTTTTTACAACATCCTGTTTGGGCCCTTGGGAATATTCAAGAGTACATGTGTGCATCTCGGTACGTGTCCCACACACAACCCAGATGGGGTTGACGCAAACCAGGGATGAATAACTCACTTTGGCCACATGGATGCTGCTGGTGGTGGGAGCCCGAGCCTATGCTAAGCAGGATGGGGGGCAGCAGTGATTGGGTGGCTCCAGCATCAGACTGCTAGAGCTCTACTTTTGAGGGGTTAGCAAAAAACGGGTGTTTGGTAGTCACCCCCGCCCCCCGACACTGGAAAACAAGGGAAGTGTTCCCTGGTGGGTTGAGCCTCTCCTGAGGAAGGGCCAAATCCTCATTCCAGTCCCTCCACCACACCGGGAAGGCCACGTGCCCAGACCCAGACCTCCTCCCATGATCTCAGGCCCCCAGGGGCAGGGCTGGGACAACAATGGGTGGGATACTCTGCATAGTAACCGGCTCCAGCCTCTACAGTGACTGACCAGCAGGACACAGCAGCTCTTCTCCCCAGTCCATTCCTCTGGGCCTGGCTGCCGGCCAGTGCTGCAGTACCATGGCATGGACGCCTAGCTATCTTGTTCCTTCCTCCAGCACCCGGTTTAAGTGTCCCTACTTTATAGTTGTCTTCCGGAGTGAGAGTGAGGCCAGTCCAGCTGGAGTCCCTCACACCTGTCCTCACTCTGCCTCAGTTTCCTCGGGAAGAGCGAGCCTATATTTCCTGCCAGCCTGGGTGAAAGAAAGCCTAGGTACAAAATGAGTACTTGCCCCCATGAGAACATCGGTGGTGGGAGGGGGGAGGTGAGTCCAGGATAGGGCAACGTGGAACCCCCTCGGTTTTACTGCCCCTCAGGGGCTTCAGGCCCGGAGCAGGTGGCCCCTCCCCTCCCCCACCTCAGGGGAAGACAACAGCTGGGGAGGGGGAGAGAGGCGGTCCGGCTCCCCCCACCATCAGGAGCTGACTGTCCTTGCTGCTGGGCGAAGGGGCTAGGGTACCAGTGACTCTTCTCCTTCTGTCATCCTTCTAAAGGGGGGCCCCCCTGAAGCCTCTCTCTCAGCTGATCACCTAGACAAGCTGCTTGAACCCTTGGTGTCTGTCCCCCAGCCCGGCTGTCTAGAGCCAGCAAGCCCCTTCTGGTAGAGGCGAGGAGGGCTCGGAACTGCCGCCGCCGCCGCCTCCTCCGCGTCCCGGGAAGGGTCAAGAAATCACTTCGCGGGTGCCATGTGGCAGTGAACCTCCTGGCATCACACCCCCAAACCCAGATTGTTGGGGAGGGGGGGAGGACAACCCTGAGAAGCCCCTGGTGGGCGGGGCGCCTTGGGCCCCCAGTCGGTTCCGCTCCTCCCCCGCCCTAGCTTTCCTTTGTGTTGTGTCCGGGGCCGGGCTGGGCCAGGCAGGCGACCCAAGCTCCTCGCTCGCTCCGTCCCCGCCCAGTCCTCTCCCGCGCGCTCGCACTCTCGCTCGAAGGTGGCGAAGGTGCCCTTGGCCGGCCCGTGCACACCTGTCCCCCGGGTCCTTGGAGGTGGAGGTAGAGGTGGAGGGGGGGGGGCAGGGTAGGAAAGGGGGATGGGCTCGGGCAGAGCCACGCGGGACCGGGGGCCACACACATCTGTTGGGCCCCCGCGTCCAAGCATCCAGCTCCGGCTCCCTCCGCGCGACTGGGGCCGCCCATGGGCGCACGGGGCCCCGGCAGTGCCCCGCCTGGCCCCTCCCCCGGGGCGCACAAAGGCAGCCCCTCCCCGGCTCTCCCGGCCGGCCCCGATGCACCATTTCGGGGTCTCCCCCTCCCTTCCCGGCGGCAGGGCCGCGTGGAGACAAAGGCGCGGCGGCGGCGGCGGCGGGGCGGCGCGGGGACAAAGGGGCCGGGGGCGGGGGTCTCACCAGTCGGCCGCGCTCTCCTCCCGGATCACCTCCTCGTACGCCGCCAGCAGCTCCAGGCGGTGACCGCTGAAGCTGACGCCGGCCATGCTTCGGGCCGGACCGGTGCCGAACGGACAGACGCACGGACGGATGGACGGACGGACACAGGAGGGAGGGACCGAGCGAGTCGCCGCCGCCACCGCCGCCGCTGCCTCCGCCGCCGCCTTGGAGCCTCTGCAGCGCAGCGAGCCGAGCGAGCCAGCGGCCGGGGGAGGGGAGCCGGCCGGCGGGGGGCGGGGGGCGCTGGCTCCGCCCGGCTCACTCCCTCCGCTCGCTCGGTCCTAGCGCCGCCCCGGCCCGGCCCAGGGGGAGGTCCGCCCCCCCATCTTCCCGGCTTGCCCCGGGGCGCCCCCACGCCCCTCGCCCACAGACCTGGTGGGCAGCATCCCTAGTCTAGTGTCAGCTTCCCTTCTGCTCCTAGGGTTCCTCCCACGCACCTACCTCCCTACCTCGTTCTCCATCCCCGGCCTAGGCACTCGTGCTCTTTCCTGACCAGTCCCAAACCCAGCCCAGCTCCCCACCGCCCCAAGATTCCAGACCCTACGGAAAGCCCAGCTTCATTCCTCCCCACCTTCCCTGACTAACGGGCCTAGCCCCACCCCTTAATTCACTTAACTCCAACCCAGCCTCACCCCCTCCTCCCAAAATCCATCCCACCCCAGCGTTAAACCCATTTTGGTCCTCGACCCAACCAAACCCAATTTACACATGAGCCCAGACCTGGCCTGCCCTGTAACCCTTCCCCTCTGACAAGGCCATTCCCAGTTCACCTCCATCACTTCCTAGCGCCAACCCCACATTCCTTTCCCATCCCAGCTGCCGCCCCAAGCTGAGCACAGCACCCTTCACTTACTTACCACGCCCTGTTCTAGTCCCATCCTCTTCATCACCATGCCTCTTCATCCCCGCCCATAACCTTGTCACTTCAAGACACTCCACGCCAAAGCTATTTTCCTTCCGTTCCCAAAGCTTTCCTCCTCCCACCTGAGCCTGTGCCCACCCAGATGAGGCCTATCTAGGCAATCATTTATCTTCTGTCCCAAGCTGCACACTTCCCAAGGAACCCCAAGTAGAACTTCTCCGAAACCACTCCAGCGCCAGTTTCCCAACACCTTTATTCCCCAAAGCTGTGATCATAGAAGGAGCCAGGCCTCAAAGAAAGCTCCTGCAGAGACGTCGGAACCATAGCCAGGTCCTCCAGGCACATCTCTCTTCCTTGTGGGGTGGGGGACTCAGCGTCCCTCCACAGCTCTTGGAAGCCTTTTCCACCATGGCCAAGCCTCTCAGCCCATTTTCCAGGGAGCTGACAGAAGAGAATGCAGGAGTGAAGCAAATTTCACCTGGGCCAGTATTGGGGGTGGTTTGGGTTGGGCCTCCTCGTTCTGAGTTGGGCAGTTAGCTATACCAAGAGAAGGTCAGTATGCACATTTATTCCAGAGTTTTGGAATAGGGGGTACCCTTTTGTTTTACTATTGACTTATTTGCAAGGAGAGAGAGAGAGAGAGAATGGGCATGCCAGGGTCTCTTGCCTCTGCAACCGTACTCCAAATGCTTGTGCCATTTTGCACAAGGGTACTGGAGAATCAAACCTAGGCTGTCAGGCCTGGCAAGCAAGTGCCTTTAACCACTGTGCCATCTCTTATTTTAAAAGCGGTACCCTTTTTTAAATAAAACACCTCACTGGCCACTAACTCAAGCGTTCTGGGTGCCTATTATCCCTAACCCTGTGACAGTGTCTCCACCACGTCCACATAGTGAGGCCTAAGCAGGGTCAGCCCCAGGCCTTGGGCCCTAGCCCTGTAGGAGCAGCTAGAATGCAGTGGAGGTGGCCGGGGAAGTAGCATGTGATGACACAAGGTGGGGAAAGAGGCAAGAAGCCTTGAGGAGGGCAGCGCTTCAGTCTTACCCCATGGCTAGTCGCTTAAAGAGTGAGCTCTAGGACTACATAGTGAATTCCGGGTCAGCCTGGACTAGAGTGAAACCCTACCTCAAAAAAAAAAAAAAAAAGAGTGAGCTCTAGGGAGGGAGGAGGCCCTACAGCAAGGGCCCACAGGGTCCCAGGAGCGTGAGGCACTAGGCGGCAGCACCTCTGGCCTCCGCCCCTTCCTGCTTCCTTTGATTTGTCCTAGCTCACACCTCCTCCCACTCCCTTCACCCTTACCGCCTCCACAGCCTCCTGCTCAGTGAATTTCACATCCTAAAACACAGGCCTGCATGTACCATGGAAGCTCATGCTCAAATCCCCCTGTCTCCACCAGCTGCCTACCAACTCTCACCAGCTACACCCACTTTCACCTTCCATTTATATTCTTTTGTTTGTTCGTTTTGTTATTTTGAAAAACAACAACAAAAGTGAATTAAAGCCCAGGCTGGCCTAGAATCCACTATGTAGCCCAGACTAGCTCCAACTCATGGCCATCCTTCTCCCTCAACCTGATCTACCATGCCCAATTTGCCATCTATAATCTATAAAAAAAAATTTTTTAAATGCATGGTGGTACATGCCTTTAATCCCAGCACTTGGGAGGCCAAGTTAGGAAGATTACCATGAGTTCAAGGGCAGCCTGGGCTACAGAGTGAGAGCCAAGTTAGCCTGAGCTAGAGTGAGACCCTACTTAAAAAAAAAGAAAAGAAAAGATGCTAGGGGCTGGAGAGATGGCTTAGTGGTTAAGGTGCTTGCCTGGGAAGCCTAAGGACCCATGTTCAACTCTCAAGGTCCCAAGTAAGTCAGGTGTACAAGATGACGCAAGCACGTGAGGTCACACATGCATGTAGCTGGAATTCGATTTCAGTGGCTGGAGACCCTGGAACACCAAGTCTCTCTCTCACTCTGTCTCATTAAAAAAAAAAAAAAAAAAAAAAAAAACTGGGCTGGAGAACATGGCTTAGTGAGTAAGGTTTTTGCCTGCAAATACAAAGGAGTCCAGTTCGATTCCCCAGGACCCACATAAGGCAGATGCACAAGGAAGCACATGCATCTGGAGTTCATTTGCAGTGGCTGAAGGCCCTGGTGTGCCCATTCTCTCTCCTCTCTCTCTCTCTCTCTCTCTCTCTCTCTCTCTCTCTTAAATAAATAAATAAAATATTTTTTAAAAAAATTACAAGCCAGGCATGGTGGCACAACACTCCTTTAATCCCAGCACTCAGGAGGCAGAGGTAGGAGGACTGCCTTGAGTTTGAGACCAGCCTGAGACTACATAGTGAATTCCAGGTCAGCCTGGGCTAGAGTGAGATCCTGCTTCAAATAATAAAAAGAGGGCTGGAGAAGTGGCTTAGCGGTTAAGGTGCTTGCTTGTGAAGCCTAAGGACCCGAGTTAGATTCCCCAAGATCCATGTAAAGCAGATGCACAAGGTGGCGCATGCATTTGGAGTTCATTTGCAGTAGCTGGAGGCCCTGGCACACACATTCTTTCTCTCTCTCTGCCTTTCTTTCTCCAATAAATAAACGAATAAAAATATTTTTGAGAAAAGAAAAACAGGGCTGAAGAGATGGCTCAGTGGTCAAGGTGCTTGCCTACAAAGCCTAATGCCCTGGGTTCAATTCCCCAGTATCCACGTAAAACCAGATGCACAAAGTGGTACATGCATCTGGAGTTCATTTGCAGTGGCTTAAGGCCCTGGTGTGCCCATTCTCTCTCTTCCTCTCCCTCTCTCCCTCCCTCTGTCTCTTTGCTTGCAAATAAATAAATAAATAAATAAATAAATAAATTTTTAAAATAAAAAAAACAAAGGTTATTTTTCTCTTTATTTGCATACATCTGAGAGAGAGAAAAGAGGTAGTTCTCTGCTCACTGTTACTTATGAGCTTTCAACATGTGTCACTTTGTATCCAGCTTCACGTGGTTGCTAGGGAGCCAAACTTGAGCCAGCAAGCTTGTTAGCAAACACCTTTAACCTCTTGCCATATATATATATATTTTTTTTTTCAGGCCAGATATGTGTAATGGTGCATACCTGTAACCCCAGCATTGGTAGAGGTAGAAAGATCCGAAGTTCACAATCATCCTCTACTACATGGTAAGTTCAAGGAAGCCAGGAGTGGTGGCACACGCCTTTAATCCCAGCACTTGAGAGGCAAGGGTAGGAGAATCGCCATGAGTTCGAGGCCACTCTGAGACTACACAGTGAATTCCAGGTCAGCCTGGACTAGAGTGAAACCCTACCTCAAAAAAACCAAAAAGAAAAAAAAAAGGGCTGGAGAGATGGCTTAGCAAGTAAGGCACTTGCCTGCCAAGCCTAAGGACCCACATAAAGCCAGATGCACATGGTGGCATATGTTGTCTGGAGTTCGTTTGCAGTGACTAGTGGCCCTAGAGTGCCCATTCTCTCTCTCTCTCTCTCATAAATAAATAAAATATATTTTAAAGAAAGAAAAAGAAGAAAGGAAGAGAAAGATAGAAAAAGGAAACAAACATTAAAAAAAGAGTTAAGCCGGGCGTAGTGGTACATGGCTGAGTTCCAGGCCACCCTGAGCCTACGTAGTGAATTCCAGGTCAGCCTGGGCTACAGTGAGACCCTACCTAGAAAAAAAAAAAAAAAAGAATTGTAGAGCTGAAGATATAGCTGACTGGTAGAGCTCTTGCCTAGAATATGTAAGGGTGTGGGCTAGATCCCCAGCACTGAAGAAAAAGAAAATGTTTTTTTTTTTATAGAAAAATTGCAGATAGTACAAAGTTCCCATTAATGCCACCTCAAGTTTTCAAGGAGGTCCCCTACTTGCAAGTTTTGGAGCCTACTTCTCACCCTTCTACGTCATCTTCAGCTGAAAGTTCTTGAGGATTTATACTAAATGTCTCTTGTCTGTAATCTATGTTGTAGTGTCTCCTCACCCCACATTCCCTGGCATTGTTCTGGCCACAGAATTAGGTAACACCCATTTAGCTCTCAGTCTCCTCGGCTTGTACCTCGGGTTCTGGACAGCCACCAGTCAGTCACTCTGTCCTCAGAGAACCTCCCTCCTTGCAGCCGCCAGCTGTCCCCTGAAAGCCACACCCAGTCTTGGGTAGGTGGGTGGCTGGCTGGTGGTTGCACCCCGGAGGTCCTCCCACCAGACTTCGTATCTGACACCCCAGCATTGATCACCCTTCAAGTCGCTGACACGTCTGTCTCTCCCACCCCCAGAGCTCCCCACACACACTGGGAGGCTGGTCCTGTGTCTTTTGGGGCACAGTGGAAAAGGTGAGAAGTCGGGGGACCCAGATCTTTGCTGTGTGGCTTTAGCTAAAACATGTCCCCTCTCTGAATTTCCTTTTGAGGACCCCTTATAAGGATAAAATGGGGCTGGATGGAGTCTTAGAAGATTGGGACCCCCTCATTTCTTCCTGGCAGCCCTGCCTTCCTCTCCCACTTTCCAGCTCTGTGCTCCCCCACACTTTGCAGGGAAGGTTTTGAGACTGAGGGGAGCATGTGAGCCGCAAGACTTGTTCAGCATCAGCTGACAAAACCATTCTTGGCCTCTTCCCCTGCAAGGAACCTACCTAGCACAAAAGCGTCCCCTCGTCATTACAAAGCTCACAGCACTTCCCTGGCATCTGCCCTGGCACTGAACCAACTACTTTCATTCACCACATTATCTCCGTTCCTGACACTGCTCCTCCCACAACCAGGCCCTGCTAATGGTATAACCTTAGACAAATTTAATGATTTTTATTTTTTTTGATGGGTTTGTTTTGCTTTGCTTTGTTGTGTTTTGAGACAGGATCTCACTGTATAGCCCAAGTTGCCCTTGAACACTGCATCCTCTGGCCTCAATCTCCTGAATGCCAGGATTTTTTTTTTAATTTTTGCAATATTGGGGTTTAGACCCAGGGTCTCACAACTTGCTAGGCAAGTGCTCTACCACTGAACTATATCCCCAACCCTTTTACTTTTTTAATTTTCTTTTGTTGTTGTTGTTTTTGAGGTAGGTTCTCACGCTAGCCCAGGCTGACCTGGGATTCACTATATATTCTCAGGGTGGCCTCAGACTCACAGTGACCTTCCTACCTCTGCCTCCTGAGTGCTGGGATTAAAGGCATGTGCCACCATGCCCAGCCCCTTTTACTTTTTTTTTCTTTATATTTTTAGTTTTTCGAGGTAGGGTCTCACTCTAGCCTAGGATAACCTGGAATTCAGTATGTAGTCTCAGGGTAGCCTTGAACTCACATCGATCCTCCTACCTCTCCCAAATGCTGGGATTAAAGGCGTGTGCCACCACACCCAGCTCAAAATGTGTAGCCCAGGCAGGCCTCCAACTCCTGATCCTCCTGCCTCTGCCTCTTCAGCAATATCCTACTGGTATGTACCACCACAACTGGCTCCTCTTACTTTTTATTATTATTATTATTAGAGACAGAGAGGGAGAGAGTGAGCATGGGTGTGCCAGGCCCTCTAGTCACTGCAAACAAACTCCAGACGCATGCACCACCATGTGCATCTGGCTTATGTGGGACCTGGAGAATCGAACCTGGATCCTTAGGCTTTGCAGGCATGCATCTTAACTGCTAAGCCATCTCTCCATCCCTCCTTTTACTTTTTGAAACAGGGTCTCACTAAATTGTCCTAGCTGACCTCGAACTTACCATGTAGCCCAGGCAGGCCTTGAACTTAAGATCTTCCTGCTTCAGCCTCCTCCCATAGAGCTACGATTATAGGCCTACACCACCAACAGGTTTGGCTAGCTTGGTGCTTTTTTTTTTTTTTTTTTTTTTTTGTAAAGTATCTAGAGAATACTGTGGTGGTTTGAATGTGAAAGGTCTCCCATGGTCTCATGTATTTGTGATTAAGCCTCATAGTCAATCAATCCCCAGCTGGTGGAGACGTTGGAAGGTAGAACTTTGCTGGAAGAGGTGTATCACTGAGAACAGACATTAAGGTTTATTGGTCCAGCCCTAATGGGCATTCTCTAGCTGTCTTACTCTTGCTGCTACCTCCCAGCTGATGTGACAGGATTCAATGTCCATCCTCTGCTCAGCCATGATTTCCCAGACATGATTGAAACTTCCCCCTTGAGATTTTAAGCTGGAATAAACCCTTTTCTCCCGTGAGCTATTTTTGGCAAGGTGTTTTGTCCCAGCAAGGAGAAGGTAACTGCTACAGTACTTAAAAGTAGCAAAAATACATAGGTGATATGGATGTGTTAGTTACTGTTTTACAGATGGGAAAAAATCCAGGCTTACAAAGAGGCAGTGACTTGCCTAGGGGCACAGCCATTAAGTAGCCAAGTGTAAGTGGGCTGCCAGGTCTGCCTTGGCACTTCAGCACAGCACATGCTCTCACCACCCCCACTGCCTCTCTTAGCACTGTCTTTTCCATGCCTAAGGCCCAGAGTTTGGTTACTAGCTCCAGAGGCTGGGCTGAGGTCTGGGAAGGGTGCCAAGGGGCGGCAGAAGGGTAGTGGATATTGTGGTCAGTCCTGCTCAACCTCCCTCCTTCTGGTTGACTTTTCCACTACAGACTAGAGGGAAGCATGTGACCCAAGCCTGGAGGGACAGACTCGACTACATCATAGATAGACCCATGTGACCTAAGTCAGTCCAGTGGCTGTCAGACCTGTAACTTTTATTTTTATTTACTTATTTTTTAATCAATTAATTTATTATTATTAATATTATTTTGTTGTTGTTTTTGAAGGTAGGGTCTCACTCTAGCTCAGGCTGACCTGGAATTCACTATGTAGTCTCAGGGTAGCCTCAAACTCGTGGTGATCCTCCTATCTCTGCCTCCCAAGTGCTGGGATTAAAGGCATGTGCCACATGCCCCTCTAGACCTGTGACTTTTTTTTTTTTTTTTTTTTTTTTGGTTTTCCGAGCTAGGGTCACCCTCTAGCTCAGACTGACCTGGAATTGACTATGCAGTTTCAGGGTGACCTTGAACTCACAGTGATCCTCCTACTTCTGCCTCCCAAGTGCTGGGATTAAAGGTGTGAGCCACCACGCCCGGCTAGACCTGTGACTTTTTAAAAATTATTTTTTATTTATTTGAGAGAGACAGAGAGAGACTGAATGGGTGTGCCTCCTGCTGCTGCAAATGGCCTCCAGGTGCATGCACCACATTGTGCATCTGGCTTTACATGGGTATCAAACCTGGCCCATTAGGCTTTGCAAGCAATAGCCTTGAACTGCTATGACTCTCTCCAGCCTGCTATGACTTTTTTTTAAGTGTCTTTTTTTTTTTTTTTGCTCAGCTATTTTTTTTGTTCGTTTGTTTGTTTCTTGAGGTAGGGTCTCACTCTAGCCCAGCCTGATATGGAATTCACTATGTAGTCTCAGGCTGGCCTCGAACTCACAGCAATCCTCCTACCTCTGCCTCCCAAGTGCTGGGATTAAAGGCTACCACCATGCGGGCCTACTGTAATGTTTTAAAATTTAAATTAAATTAAATTAAATTAATTTTATTTATTCTTGTGAGGGGATAAGGAGGCCCTCTTGCTGATGCAAACAAACACCACATCACTTGCACCACTTTTTTTTTTTTTTTGAGGTAGGGTTCGCTCTAGCCCAGCCTGACCTGGAATTCATTATGTAGTCTCAGGGTAGCCTTGAACTCATGGCAATCCTCCTACCTCTGCCTCCCAAGTGCTAAGATTAAAGGTGTGCGCCGCCACGCCCAGCTGTACCACTTTTTCCTTGGGAAATTGAACCCAGGCCAGTAGGCTTTGCAAGCAAATACCTCCAATCACTGAGCCACCTTCCTAGCCCAGCCCTGGGAGTTTTGCTAGAACAATTAAGAAAGGATCTCTGACTCCTGGGGCTGCAGAGCTGACAGGATGTGAGCCTGGAGCTGCTGGGAGCTATCTCTTCCCATAATGGAAAAATAAATCCAGCAGCCAAAGGATGGAGAGTGAGGGAGACGTCCATGGTGACCTGGATCCAGCGTGTCTGTCATGGCTGAAGCCACGAACTATTTTGGGAAAATTATCCTCATGGTTTGCTTAGTCTGGATTGCAGCAACAGTCTTTCCTAATTTACCTGGCCCTTCTTCTCAGTGGCAAGGGATGTGGATGAAACCTGAGTTACCTTCTAGTAAAAATAGGGCCTGGCCATTGCTGAGGCCCTTGGTTTCCCACCAGGAATAGATGGTAAGACCCCATTGCTAAAGACTCTACATACTTGGGCTGCAAGGCCACTGAGAAGTCCTGCTGCAACTGAGTTGATAACCTCTTCCATGTAGACCAGATGTCAGAAAGCTGGAAAAAGCTATGCTGCATGCAGTTCCATGGGAGAGAGAGAAATCATCAGTGGAAATACTCAACAGTGGACACTGCAAGACTTAAATTGGGCCAGACAGGCAAAAATGAGCCAAATGGGTGCAATAGTGGCATGTCTGTTATGGAGGAAACCAGACATTCTCTAGTTGGACTGGAGGCCCGCTCCATGGGAGGGAATACATCCCTGATACTGAAAACCTACAACAGGGGTAGTCATGAACCCTAGGTGTGTAACGTCTGCTGCTGTCTGGCTAAATGTATACACTATGCTCACCAAATTGCCTGGTAAGCACTTCTCTTAATATTCATACCCATCTATTAATGCTACTCTCACTTTTGGTTAGAGAATCTTCTCTTTTCAGATGGTGGTAACCTTGGGATGATGCAGAAGGCATCATGGTGCTGAGAAGAAGTGACAGAGGAGTGCTCAGCACTGAAATATCTCTATCACACCTTCCAAGGCCAGGGTCCATTGTGGAAAAAGTGTGGGAAAGAATGTAATAGTCGGACTGGAGAACTGGCTTAGTGAGTAAGGCACTTGCCTGCCAAGCCTAAGGACCCACATAAAGCCAGATGCACATGGTGGCATATGTTGTCTGGAGTTCGTTTGCAGTGACTAGTGGCCCTAGAGTGCCCATTCTCTCTCTCTCTCTCTCATAAATAAATAAAATATATTTTAAAGAAAGAAAAAGAAGAAAGGAAGAGAAAGATAGAAAAAGGAAACAAACATTAAAAAAAGAGTTAAGCCGGGCGTAGTGGTACATGGCTGAGTTCCAGGCCACCCTGAGCCTACGTAGTGAATTCCAGGTCAGCCTGGGCTACAGTGAGACCCTACCTAGAAAAAAAAAAAAAAAGAATTGTAGAGCTGAAGATATAGCTGACTGGTAGAGCTCTTGCCTAGAATATGTAAGGGTGTGGGCTAGATCCCCAGCACTGAAGAAAAAGAAAATGTTTTTTTTTTTATAGAAAAATTGCAGATAGTACAAAGTTCCCATTAATGCCACCTCAAGTTTTCAAGGAGGTCCCCTACTTGCAAGTTTTGGAGCCTACTTCTCACCCTTCTACGTCATCTTCAGCTGAAAGTTCTTGAGGATTTATACTAAATGTCTCTCGTCTGTAATCTATGTTGTAGTGTCTCCTCACCCCACATTCCCTGGCATTGTTCTGGCCACAGAATTAGGTAACACCCATTTAGCTCTCAGTCTCCTCGGCTTGTACCTCGGGTTCTGGACAGCCACCAGTCACTCTGTCCTCAGAGAACCTCCCTCCTTGCAGCCACCAGCTGTCCCCTGAAAACCACACCCAGTCTTGGGTAGGTGGGTGGCTGGCTGGTGGTTGCACCCCGGAGGTCCTCCCACCAGACTTTCGTATCTGACACTCCAGCATTGATCACCCTTCAAGTCGCTGACACGTCTGTCTCTCCCACCCCCAGAGCTCCCCACACACACCAGGAGGCTGGTCCTATGTCTTTTGGGGCACAGTGGAAAAGGTGAGAAGTCGGGGGACCCAGATCTTTGCTGTGTGGCTTTAGCTAAAACATGTCCCCTCTCTGAATTTCCTTTTGAGGACCCCTTATAAGGATAAAATGGGGCTGGATGGAGTCTTAGAAGATTGGGACCCCCTCATTTCTTCCTGGCAGCCCTGCCTTCCTCTCCCACCTTCCAGCTCTGTGCTCCCCCACACTTTGCAGGGAAGGTTTTGAGACTGAGGGGAGCATGTGAGCCGCAAGACTTGTTCAGCATCAGCTGACAAAACCATTCTTGGCCTCTTCCTTCCCCTGCAAGGAACCTACCTAGCACAAAAGCGTCCCCTCGTCATTACAAAGCTCACAGCACTTCCCTGGCATCTGCCCTGGCACTGAACCAACTACTTTCATTCACCACATTATCTCCGTTCCTGACACTGCTCCTCCCACAACCGGGCCCTGCTAATGGTATAACCTTAGACAAATTTAATGATTTTTTTTTTTTTGATGGGTTTGTTTTGCTTTGCTTTGTTGTGTTTTGAGACAGGATCTCACTGTATAGCCCAAATTGCCCTTGAACACTGCATCCTCTGGCCTCAATCTCCTGAATGCCAGGATTTTTTTTAATTTTTGCAATATTGGGGTTTAGACCCAGGGTCTCACAAGTTACTAGGCAAGTGCTCTACCACTGAACTATATCCCCAGCCCTTTTACTTTTTTTATTTTCTTTTGTTGTTGTTGTTGTTTTTGAGGTAGGTTCTCATGCTAGCCCAGGCTGACCTGGGATTCACTATATATTCTCAGGGTGGCCTCAGACTCACAGTGACCTTCCTACCTCTGCCTCCTGAGTGCTGGGATTAAAGGCATGTGCCACCATGCCCAGCCCCTTTTACTTTTTTTTTTTCTTTATATTTTTAGTTTTTCGAGGTAGGATCTCACTCTAGCCTAGGATAACCTGGAATTCAGTATGTAGTTTCAGGGTGGCCTTGAACTCACATTGATCCTCCTACCTCTCCCTCCCAAATGCTGGGATTAAAGGCATGTGCCACCACACCCAGCTCAAAATGTATAGCCCAGGCAGGCCTCCAACTCCTGATCCTCCTGCCTCTGTCTCTTCAGCAATATCCTACTGGTATGTACCACCACAAGTGGCTCCTTTTACTTTTTATTATTATTATTATTATTAGAGACAGAGAGGGAGAGAGTGAGCATGGGTGTGCCAGGCCCTCTAGTCACTGCAAACAAACTCCAGACGCATGCACCACCATGTGCATCTGGCTTATGTGGGACCTGGAGAATCGAACCTGGATCCTTAGGCTTTGCAGGCATGCATCTTAACTGCTAAGCCATCTCTCCATCCCTCCTTTTACTTTTTGAAACAGGGTCTCACTAAATTGTCCTAGCTGACCTCGAACTTACCATGTAGCCCAGGCAGGCCTTGAACTTAAGATCTTCCTGCTTCAGCCTCCTCCCATAGAGCTACGATTATAGGCCTACACCACCAACAGGTTTGGCTAGCTTGGTGCTTTTTTTTTTTTTTTTTTTTTTTTTGTAAAGTATCTAGAGAATACTGTGGTGGTTTGAATGTGAAAGGTCTCCCATGGTCTCATGTATTTGTGATTAAGCCTCATAGTCAATCAATCCCCAGCTGGTGGAGACATTGGAAGGTAGAACTTTGCTGGAAGAGGTGTATCACTGAGAACAGACATTAAGGTTTATTGGTCCAGCCCTAATGGGCATTCTCTAGCTGTCTTACTCTTGCTGCTACCTCCCAGCTGATGTGACAGGATTCAATGTCCATCCTCTGCTCAGCCATGATTTCCCAGACATGATTGAAACTTCCCCCTTGAGATTTTAAGCTGGAATAAACCCTTTTCTCCCGTGAGCTATTTTTGGCAAGGTGTTTTGTCCCAGCAAGGAGAAGGTAACTGCTACAGTACTTAAAAGTAGCAAAAATATATAGGTGATATGGATGTGTTAGTTACTGTTTTACAGATGGGAAAAAATCCAGGCTTACAAAGAGGCAGTGACTTGCCTAGGGGCACAGCCATTAAGTAGCCAAGTGTAAGTGGGCTGCCAGGTCTGCCTTGCCACTTCAGCACACCACATGCTCTCACCACCCCCACTGCCTCTCTTAGCACTGTCTTTTCCATGCCTAAGGCCTAGAGTTTGGTTACTAGCTCCAGAGGCTGGGCTGAGGTCTGGGAAGGGTGCCAAGGGGTGGCAGAAGGGTAGTGGATATTGTGGTCAGTCCTGCTCAACCTCCCTCCTTCTGGTTGACTTTTCCACTACAGACTAGAGGGAAGCATGTGACCCAAGCCTGGAGGGACAGACTCGACTACATCATAGATAGACCCATGTGACCTAAGTCAGTCCAGTGGCTGTCAGACCTGTAACTTTTATTTTTATTTACTTATTTTTTAATCAATTAATTTATTATTATTAATATTATTTTGTTGTTGTTTTTGAAGGTAGGGTCTCACTCTAGCTCAGGCTGACCTGGAATTCACTATGTAGTCTCAGGGTAGCCTCAAACTCGTGGTGATCCTCCTATCTCTGCCTCCCAAGTGCTGGGATTAAAGGCATGTGCCACATGCCCCTCTAGACCTGTGACTTTTTTTTTTTTTTTTTTTTTTTTTTGGTTTTCCGAGCTAGGGTCACCCTCTAGCTCAGACTGACCTGGAATTGACTATGCAGTTTCAGGGTGACCTTGAACTCACAGTGATCCTCCTACTTCTGCCTCCCAAGTGCTGGGATTAAAGGTGTGAGCCACCACGCCCGGCTAGACCTGTGACTTTTTAAAAATTATTTTTTATTTATTTGAGAGAGACAGAGAGAGACTGAATGGGTGTGCCTCCTGCTGCTGCAAATGGCCTCCAGGTGCATGCACCACATTGTGCATCTGGCTTTACATGGGTAATAGGGAATCAAACCTGGCCCATTAGGCTTTGCAAGCAAGAGCCTTGAACTGCTATGACTCTCTCCAGCCTGCTATGACCTTTTTTTAAGTGTCTTTTTTTTTGCCCAGCTGTTTATTTTTATTTTATTTTTATTTTTTTTTATTTTTTTTTTGTTTCTTGAGGTAGGGTCTCACTCTAGCCCAGCCTGATATGGAATTCACTATGTAGTCTCAGGATGGCCTCGAACTCACAGCAATCCTCCTACCTCTGCCTCCCAAGTGCTGGGATTAAAGGCTACCACCATGCGGGCCTACTGTAATGTTTTAAAATTTAAATTAAATTAAATTAATTTTATTTATTCTTGTGACGGGATAAGGAGGCCCTCTTGCTGATGCAAACGAACACCACACCACTTGCACCACTTTTTTTTTTTTTTTTTTTTTTTTTGAGGTAAGGTCTTGCTCTAGCCCAGGCTGACCTGGAATTCATTATGTAGTCTCAGGGTAGCCTTGAACTCATGGCAATCCTCCTACCTCTGCCTCCCAAGTGCTGGGATTAAAGGTGTGTGCCGCCATGCCCAGCTGTACCACTTTTTCCATCTGTTTTACATTAATGGCTTGGGAAATTGAACCCAGGCCAGTAGGCTTTGCAAGCAAATACCTCCAATCACTGAGCCACCTTCCCAGCCCAGCCCTGGGAGTTTTGCTAGAACAATTAAGAAAGGATCTCTGACCCCTGGGGCTGCAGAGCTGACAGGATGTGAGCCTGGAGCTGCTGGGAGCTATCTCTTCCCATAATGGAAAAATAAATCCAGCAGCCAAAGGATGGAGAGTGAGGGAGACGTCCGTGGTGACCTGGATCCAGCGTGTCTGTCATGGCTGAAACCACGAACTATTTCGGGAAAATTATCCTCATGGTTTGCTTAGTTTGGATTGCAGCAACAGTCTTTCCCAATTTACCTGGCCTTTCTTTCTCAGTGGCAAGGGATGTGAATGAAACCTGAGTTACCTTCTAGTAAAAATAGGGCCTGGCCATTGCTGAGGCCCTTGGTTTCCCACCAGGAATAGATGGTAAGACCCCATTGCTAAAGACTCTGCATACTTGGGCTGCAAGGCCACTGAGAAGTCCTGCTGCAACTGAGCTGATAACCTCTTCCATGTAGACCAGATGTCAGAAAGCTGGAAAAAGCTATGCTGCATGCAGTTCCATGGGAGAGAGAGAAATCATCAGTGGAAATACTCAACAGTGGACACTGTAAGACTTAAATTGGGCCAGACAGGCAAAAATGAGCCAAACGGGTGCAATAGTGGCATGTCTGTTATGGAGGAAACCAGACGTTCTCTAATTGGACTGGAGGCCCGCTCCATGGGAGGGAATACATCCCTGATACTGAAAACCTACAACAGGGGTAGTCATGAACCCTAGGTGTGTAACGTCTGCTGCTGTCTGGCTAAATGTATACACTATGCTCACCAAATTGCCTGGTAAGCACTTCTCTTAATATTCATACCCATCTATTAATGCTACTCTCACTTTTGGTTAGAGAATCTTCTCTTTTCAGATGGTGGTAACCTTGGGATGACTCAGAAGGCATCATGGTGCTGAGAAGAAGTGACAGAGGAGTGCTCAGCACTGAAATATCTCTATCACACCTTCCAAGGCCAGGGTCCATTGTGGAAAAAGTGTGGGAAAGAATGTAATAGTCGGACTGGAGAACTGGCTTAGCGGTTAAGTGCTTGCCTGTGAAGCCTAAGGACCCCAGTTCGAGGCTCGATTCCCCAGGACCCACATTAGCCAGATGCACAAGGGGCGCACACGTCTGGAGTTCATTTGCAGTGGATGGAGGCCCTGGTGCGCCCATTCTCTCTCTCTCTCTCTCTCTCTCTCTCTCTCTCTCCCTTTCTTTCTATGTCTGTTGCTTTCAAATAAATGTTAAAAAAATGAGCAACAACAACAACAAAAAGAATGTAATATCCAAAGGAAGGGTAGGACTCCTTACAACGTGCTCCTCCAGACACAAAATGGCCTGGATATACATTACCTTGCAATGCCTGACACTACCTACACAAGACCATCGTAATAGGAGGACAAGATGATGACATCAAAATAAAAGAGACTAATTGAGAGGGAGAGGGGTATGATGAAGAGTAGAGTTGCAAAGGGGAAAGTGGGGGGAAGGAGGGAATTACCATAGGTTATTTTCTATAATTATGGAAGTTGTCAATAAAAAAATAAATTAAACAGAAAAAATCCGGGTGTGGTGGCGCACGCCTTTAATCCCAGCACTCAGGAGGCAGAGGTGGGTGGATCACTGAGTTCAAGGCCACCCTGAGACTACATAGCAAATTCCAGGTCAGCCTGGGCTAGAGAGAGACCCTACCTCAAAAAACCAAAATAAAATAAAATAAAAATAAAAAATAGAAAAAATATAAAAAATAAAAATAAAATAAAAAAATAAAAATAAAAAATAGGGCCTAGTTAAGGTGCTTGCCTGCAAAGCCAAAAGACCCAGGTTCAATTCCCCAGTACCCACATAAGCCAGATGCAGAAAGTGGTACATGCATCTGAAGTTTGTTTGCAGTGGCTAGAGGCCCTAGTGTGCCTAGTCTTTCTCTGTCTGCCTCTTTCTCCCTCTCTCTCAAATAAATACATATTTTTTTTGTTTTGTGTTTTGAGGTAGGGTCTCACTCTAGCTCAAGATGACCTGGAATTCACTATGTAGTCTCAGGGTGGCCTCGAACTCATGGAGATCCTCCTACTTCTGCCTCCCGAGTGGTGGGATTGAAGGCATGCGCCACCATGACTGGATATATGTATAAATATATTTTTTTTAAATAGGCCTTTACAGGCTGGAGAGGTGGCTTACCAGTTAAGCACTTGCCTGTGAAGCCTAAGGAACTCAGTTTGCGGCTCGATTCCCCAGGACCCACATAAGCCAGATACACAAGGTGGCACATGCATCTGGAGTTCGTTTGCAGTGGCTGGAGGCCCTGGTACACCCATTCTCTATCTGCTTCTTTCTTTGTCTCTCTGTCGCTCCCAAATAAATAAATAAAAATAAACAAAATTTTTTTAAAAAAATAGGCTTTTAGCTGGGCATGGTGGCACACACTTTTAATCCCAACACTTGGGAGGCAGAGGTTGGAGGACTGCTGTGGGTTCGAGGCCACCCTGAGACTACATAGTGAATTCCAGGTCAGCCTGGGCTAGAGTGAGACCCTACCTCGAAAAAAAAACAACAGCTGGGCATGGTGGCTCACACCTTTAATCCCAGCACTCGGGAGGCAGAGATAGGAGGATCGCTGAGAGTTCAAGGCCACCCTGAGACTCTATAGTGAATTCCAGGTCAGCCTGGGCTAGAGTGAGACCCTACCTCGAAAAACCAAAAAAAAAAAAAAAAAAAAAAAAAAGAGGCCTGGGTCCCCTGTGGCTGGAGAGGTGGCTCAGAGGTTAAAGATACTGCTTGTGAAGCCTGACAGCCCAGGTTTAATTCTCCAGTATCCATGTAAAGTCAGATGCACAAACTGGCACAAGCATCTGGATTTCATTTTCAATGGCAAGAGACCCTGGCACACCCATATGCACTCTTTCTCTCTGCCTGCCTCTTTGTCTCTCTCTTCCTCTCAAATGAATTTTAAAAAATATCCTAAGGGCTCAAGAGATGGCTTAGCAGTTAAGGCGTTTGCCTGCAAAGCCTAAGGACCCAGGTTTGATTCTCCAGGTCCCACGTAAGCCAGCTGCACAAGGTGGCTCATGTGTCTGGAGTTCATTTGCAGTGGCTGGAGGCCCTGGCACACCCATTCTCTCTCTCTCTCTCTCTCTCTCTCCCTCCGTCTCTCTGTCTCTAATAAATAATGTACAATTTTAAAAATGCCCTAAGCAAAGGTTCTGGGTTCTCAATAACCATTTTGAATCTCCCAAGCATCTGTCCTCCTGAGTCCTTTCCCCACCTCTGGCTCCAAATCGGCAAGTTTCTTCTTGACCCACCAAAATGCCTCTGGAATTCTAAGCCCTTCTCCTCCTCCTTCCATTCATCAGGACCCCTTCCTGCGCTCTCAAGTTCAAATCCCAGGCTATGGGGCGATGGTTCAGCGGATAAAATGCTTGCTGGAGTACTGGAGTCTGATACCCTGACCCCATATAAAAACTGGAAGCTGTGATGGACTTCTGTGATCCCAGCACACTGATGCTGACAGCCAGATAAAAGCTGCAGACAGGATTTCTGAAGCTCACGGCTAGCATAGCAAACAGCAGACTGAGAACCCGGCGCAAGAAACCCTGCCTCAAAGGAGGCAGACAGTGAGGACCGATCGGAAAGTGATCTTCTGACCTCCACACACAGGCTGTGGCATGCGTGCCTGTGCCTGCACTCTCTCTCACACACACACACATAAATCCCAGCCTGTCTGGTACTCTCTGGGTGGCCAGCCAGCAGCCCCTTGAACCCACGGCCTCCATTCCCTTAATGCAGGAAGGCTGCTTGGAGAGAGATGGACTGTGTGGCCGTTCCGCGTGTGCCGAGGCCACGTGGGGCCCTGAGGAGGCGGCAGATTGATCAGCTCCGGAGAAAGTCCGTGTTGCCCTCCGCTGCCTCTCTCCCTGCTGACTACAAACGAGCTCGCGCTGCTGAGAGTTGGAAAAAGACCCTCCTTCACCCGCTGCCTTTCCTGCCGCCCACACAGTTCCCTGCCGTGGACTCTGCCCACCCTGCTGGGGGCATTGCACTCCACCCTTGGGGGTGCTTTCATAGTCTTTCCTGCCTGGCACAAGGACATTCACTTCCTAGTGCAGGCTCCACCCGCACAGCCTCGCACCCCAGCTTCGGAACAGGGTGATCCTTGCAACTCCGTGGTGCTGGTTGGGGTGGGGGGAGCCTTAGAAGAGCTTGGTGGCTCGGTCAGGAGTGCCTGGGCCTTTAATCCTGGTTGTTCCAACTGCATATCGCTGGAAAGGTCACCTTTGCCTTTCCCCGCCCCCCCCCCCCCCCCCAGGTAGGGTTCACTTCCAGGCTGACCTGGAATTCACTATGCAGTCTCAGGGTGGCCTCAAACTCATGGCGATCTGCTGGGATTAAAGGTTTGCACCACCATGCCTGGCACCTCTGCCTTTTTGAGCCTGCATCTAAAACATCACATTTGTTTTGAGACAGGGTCTTGCCACATAGCTTTGGCTGGTCTAGTCTAGTACTTACTATGCAGCACAAGTAGTCCTCAACGTCACAACAATCCTCCTGCCTCAGCCTCCTGAGTGTTGGAAGAACAGGTGTCTGCCACTATGTTCCACTTGAAACATCACTTAAAGGTGATTAAATGGCATGTGAGTGACTGTTTTGTGTCCCTCAGCAGGTGAGGTATCCAGGACTTATGTGTGCATGTGCACACACACGCCTCTTGCCACTGTAAATGAACACCAGGCACTTTTTGCATCCAGATTATGCGGCGGCTCGGGATTTGAACCCAGGCCAGTAGGCTTTGCAAGTGAGTGTCTCCAATCACTGAGCCATCTTCCCAGCACCAAGGTCCCCAGTTCTTGTCTTTATGTCTATCTAGGTTACTCATTGTAGTAAGTAGTCAGCTCCACATTGCTGGGATGAACTTTACACAGTTTATAGGAGGAAAGGTTTATTTGAAGCTTACAGATCCAGGGGAAGTTCCATAACATGGAAGAAGCTAGTGCCCCTCACAGGTCCAAATACCACCAGCAGCACCTCAAGCCAGCACAGTCCAGGAAGCCCAGGCAGAACTCAAGTACTCTGCATACCTTAGGTAGGAATTCAGATCTGCCCCCCAAACACACTTTTAGGGCTAGACCCTAGGATCCATCCACAGTGAACATCTCCTCTAGCCAGGCATATGGAAATCTAATAAAGTTACAAGCTTTGGGGCTGCAGAGATGACTTAGCAGTTAAGGCACTTGCCTGCAAAGCATAAGGACCCAGGTGCGATTCCCCAGTAGCCACATAAGCCAGATGCATGAGTCTAGAGTTCCTTTGCAGTGGCTAGAAGCGCTGGTGTGCTCATTCTCTCTCTCTCTCTCTCTCTCAAGTAAATAAATGGTTTTTTAAAATTTTTTTGAGAGAGAGAGAGAGAATGGGTGTGCCAGGGCCTCCAGCCACTGCAAATGAACTCCAGACACGTGCACCCCCTTGTGCATTGGCTAACGTGGGTCCTGGGGAATCGAGCCTTGAACCGGGGTCCTCAGGCTTCACAGGCAAGCACTTAACCGCTAAGCCATCTCTCCGGCTCTCAAGTAAATAAATATATATTTTTTTAAAGTTACAAGCTATAATAAAACTCCTGAATCTACTGGGGGACATCCATCCAAACTACCATGCTCCTCATCCCCGATTCAAGTCATCCTACACTCAGCCCTCCCTGCCAGCGTCTCCTGTCTTCAGCCCTTCTGCAGGCACCTCTCTGCTTCTTCCCTCCACCCCTATCTGTGCTCAGACGGTTGTCACCTCCTCTTGGACCACCACTCGCCTCTTCAAAGGGCTGTCCGCACCCTCTGCTCACATCACACTCACACACGCTCTTTAACCCTGGCGGCAGCCCAACTCTCAGCTAAACTGATCTGGCAAATGTCACCTTGTTTCGAAATACCATGGGGACTCCTTAGCCTTATCTGCCTGGTTGACATTGTTGGCAACTTCTGTAAGTGTTCTTTTTCTCTGTTTGTTTGTTTTCCGAGGTAGGCTCTCCCTCTAGTCCAGGCTGACCTGGAATTCACTAGTCTCAGGGTGGCCTTGAACTCACGGCGGTCCCCCTACCTCTGCCTTACCGAGTGCTAGGATTAAAGTTATGAGCCACCATGCCCAGTGGCTCTGTAAATGTTCTTACCCAGCCTTCAGCGGTTCCCTGAAAGCTGTCATGTTCTGTCCCTAGAGGTTCCCTCTGTCCTCTATGATATTGCTGTTTCCTTGTCAATTTTGTGTGTGTGCTGAGGCCTAGATATCCTCACACTGGATTTAGCCCATGTTTATTAGTATTCTTATTATATTATTTTTATTTTTATTTTTATTTTTGGAGGCAGTCTCATACTCTATAACTCCAGGCTGGTCTTGATCTCAGGGTGATCCTCCTACCTCAGCCTCTGGAATGCTGTTTATAGGCACAACCTACACCTGGCTACCATATTTATTATTTTAAAAACAGGATTCAGGGGCTGGAGGGATTGCATAGTGGTTAAGGCACTTGCCTGAAAAGTCAAAGGACCCAGGTTTGATTCCTCAGGACCCACATAAGCCAGATGCACAAGGTGGGGCATGCATCTGGAGTTCGTTTGCAGTGGCTGAAGGCCCTGGCATGCCCATTTGCTCTCTCTCTCTCTCTCTCTCAAATAAATCAATAAAATAAAAAATAGTTTTTTATTTTTATTTTTATTTTTTAATTTTTATTTATTTTTTTTTTTTTTTGGTTTTTCGAGGTAGGGTCTCACTCTAGCCCAGGCTGACCTGGAATTCACTACGGAGTCTCAGGGTGGCCTCGAACTCACAGCAATCCTCCTACCTCTGCCTCCCGAGTGCTGGGATTAAAGGCATACACCACCACGCCCGGCTAAAAAATAGTTTTTTAAAAAGCAGGATTTAAAAAAATAAAACATAACTGCTAATATTAAAACAAAACAAACAAACAAAAGAAAAACGGCTTCCACATAAAACTGTGACCCTGTGGACCCTCTGCACACGTTAAGCTGACAGATCTGGCCACACGGCTGGTGTTCTCACATGGAAAACCTTGGTTCAGGTCGCAGGGTGGTTATGCAGGCCTCCCAGCAGCAACTGCAACCCACCCCTGTGCTCTTGCTCACTCGTTTGTATCCATGGAAACTGAGGACGGATTGAGAGGGCTTCAGGGTTCAAGAGCAGTGGGAAGAGTACATTTTTTCCCCTGTGAACTGAAAGATACTATGTTTAATATGCCCAGCATGTCTAGGTTGAAAGCAAACCACATCCTCCTCACTTTACTCCCGGTGTTACTTGCTGGGCCTGCGCCCCAGCTCTCTCCTGGCATCAATTACAAGCACTTGTGCTGAGTGCTCTGACCCTGTCCCAAGTTCGTTCTTGAACTGGAGCTGAGGTGAATCTAGAATTGAATCTCCAGCTGCTCCCTGGATTTGTGTCCTGACAATTCCACAGGCACCTCATTCAGTCTTCCACCTTTGCTGGCCACCCACTACATTACATGCCATCTACTGCTCTAGGCTCTGACAGGACAGCGTATGCCTACTCTTACTCTCTGTGGTGCCAAGACAGAATACTACTGACACAGTTCTCTTTAATATTTCTTTTTTTGGGGGGGGGGTTTGAGGTAGGGTCTCACTCTAGTCCAGGCTGACCTGGAATTCACTATATAGTCTCAGGGTGGCCTTGAACTCACAACGATCCTTGTACCTCTGCCTCCCAAATGCTGGGATTAAAGGCATGTGCCACCAAGCCTGGCTTAATATTTCATTATTTGACAGAGAGAGAGGGAGAGACAGGGACCAGGCATGCCTGGGTCTCCAGCCACTACAAATAAACTCTAGATGCACGTGTCACTTTGTGCATCTGGCTTTATGTGGGCACTGTGAAATTGAACCAGGGCCTTCAGGAAATTTTTTGGTGTTTTTTTTTTTTTTTTTTTTTTTTTTTTTTTTTTTTTTTTTTTTTGTGTGTGTGTGTGTGTGTGTGTGTTTTCAAAGTATAGTCTCTGGCCCAGGCTGACCTGGAATTCACTATATAGTCTCGGATGTCCTCAAACTCGTGGTGATCCTCCTACCTTTGCCTCCCGAGTGCTGGGATTAAGGCGTGCACCACCATGCCCAGTTTAGGGCCATCAGGTTTTGCAAGCAAGTCTCTTTAATCACTGAGCCATCTCTCCAAGGGCCCCCTTCTCTGCTCTTAAAGGGCATCAGTCTGAAGGTCTTCTTGCCAGGTGGCCATGAGCACACCAGTACCAGGCAGTCTCAGGGCAGTACACCTACCTGCAGCTTTGGACCTGGCTTCTAGCCTGTCTTGTGGTTCAGAGGCTGTGTGATCTTGGTTAAGTCTCTCAATCTTTCTCATCCTCATCAAGATGCTCAGATATAGTTCAGTTAGTCGAGTTGGAAGAATGCTTGCCTAGCACGTATGAAGTCCTGGGTTTCATCCCTAGCCCCACATAAACCATGTGTGGTGACACACACTTATAATTCCAACACTTTAGAGGTAGATGCAGGAAAATCAAAAGTTCAAGGTTGGACTGGAGAGATGGCTTGGCGGTTGAGGTGCTTGTCTGCGAAGCCTAAAGACCCAGGTTCAATTCCCCAGTACCCACATAAGCCAGATGCACATGGTGGCACATGCATCTGGAGTTCGTTTGCAGTGGCTAGAGAACTTGGCACGCCCATTCTCTCTCTCAAATACATAAATAAGAATAAAATATTTTTCAAAGTTCAAGGTTATCCTCAGCTACACAGTGAGTTTGAGACTAACCTGGGATATGTGAGACTCTGTCAAAAAAAAGGGGGGGGGATGCTGGAGAAATGGCTTAGTAATTAAGGCAATTGCCTGCAAAGCCAAAGGACCTAGGTGTGATTCCCCAGTGCCCACGTAAGCCAGATGCACAAGGTGATACATGTATCTGGAGTTCATTTGCCCTGGCATGCCTATTCTCTATCTGGCCCCCCTCTCAAATAAATAAAAAAACAATATATATATTTTTTTAAAAAGCCAGGACTGGGGCTGGAGAGATGGCTTAGCAATATGCCTATGCAACCTAAGGATCCAGGTTCAATTCTCTAGGTCCCATGGTAAGCCAAATGCACATGGTGGCGCATGCACCTGGAGTTCATTTGCAATGGCTAGAGGCCCTGGTATGCCCATTCTCTCCCCACCCCCAGTCTCTAATAAATAAAAATAAAATCTTAAAAATAAGTAAATAAAACATTTAAAAATAAAAGCCAGGGCTGGAAAGAGGGCTTAGTGGTTATAGCATGAGTCAGCCTGGGCTACAGTGGTGAGTGCTTTAACAATACCAAAAATATCCAAAAAAAACAAAAAACCCAACAACAACAAAAAAAAAACTAAAGTGCCCACGAGCAGGAATCTGGTGGCACACGCCTGTAATCCCAGCTCTAGGGGGGCTAAGGCAGGAGAATTGTCTAGAGTTTGAAACCAGCTTGGTGAAATCCAGGCCAGCTTGGGATCTAGAATGAGATCTTGTCTCCCTCCCCCCACCACAGACACACAGCAAGACAGATGGGGGCGGGGAGAAGGAGAAGAAGGAAGTAACTGCAGGCATCTGGCATCGGGAAGAGAAGGGACCCGGCGGGTGGGAAGACCATGAGATGATGTAAGCAATGTCTGGTACATACAAGATGCCTAGGCACACTGTCCTGTCTATCTCTCATCCACTGGGATCACTGGGTCCCCTCTCCACTGCCTTCCCCTGGCTCCTGCCCCCTGGACCACTGTCCCAAGCCTTCAGTTCACTTTGCCCTTGGGGTCCCTTTCTACAACATACAACAGAACTAGCCCCTTGAGTATTCCATCCTTAACTGTGCTTTTGTTGTCCTTGCTCAGTTCCCTCAGTCTGACAAGGTGACCCCTACAACCTGGGGCTACCTTCTCCAGCCCCACATGGATGGAGGATGGCAGATGGCACCTGTCATCCACTGGCACTCACTGCCTTTTATGCCCCACCTCTGCAGGCCCATCCCAACTCCCCTGCTCCATCCTCCAAGCCAGGCTTGAACAGTGGGTTCCCTTACATCTGTGGGCACTGGGCCCATCACATGGTGGTGCCTACTCTCGGTGATCATGCACCTTCCATGTACCCATCTTGAGACTACCAAGCTGGGCCAGCTCCAAGAAAATTATCTTAACCACCACCCCCCCCCCCACTCTGAAATCTCATCTCTCCTGATGCACACAGGACAAGGCACACAGCACACAGTTGGATTTACGTTTATTGTGGCACTGGAGCGAACTGGGCCTGGTATGGCCGGCACTGGTGTGTGATGATGGTGAAGGAAGTGTGTGGGGGAGTGAAGGGGGTGAAACAGGGTCCAGGGAACCTTGGGCTCCTGCCAAGAAGTTGGGGTTGGGGCAACCATTACCAGCCCTCTCCATGAATGTTGGAGGTGATCACTCCAGAGTTCTCACCCTTGGGGTGGGGGTGGGGTGGCAGCAGCAGGCAGGAGGTGCTCAGACATGGGAGAAGGCGTGGCTCTTGCAAAGTGGCTTGTCCTTCTTAGAGTAGAAGGTCTTCCCTTCTAGGTTGATCTGACATATCTGGGGACAATGAAGGAAGGTCCAGTTACATAGGACTGGGGGCAGTGGGAGAAGCACGGTCTTAGCCTCTCACTCATCCCTCAGGCAAGGAGGTGGAACAGAGGGTGTTGGGGGAAGGGCGCTCACCGCACACACGAAGCACGTGTCATGCCAGCTGAAGCCCAGGGCCTCCAGGAAGCGATCCCCAGCATCGATCTTAAAGTCACAGCCTCGGCATTTTGTGCCAAACATCTTCTCATAGTCTGGGGAGGGGAGCAGAGAAGGAGTCCTGGATCCATGCCTGTCCCATGCCTAGTCCCTCCGTGCCCTCACTGGGCCACCTGGTACCTCGCTCGCAGTAGGGTGCCCCTTCCTCCATATAGAAGGCCCTGTTACGAATGGGCGTCTTGCAGGCAGCACAGGTGAAGCAATGGACATGCCAGGTCATTTTCAGGGCATGCATGATCTCCTGGAAAAGACCACAGTCACTGTCAGGCTTAGACACTCTTCAAGGGCACGGGAAGGCTGGCATGAGTTGAGCCCTCCCACATCTCCTGCCAACAACTCCATGTAGAGATGGGTGTGGCGGCACACGCCTTTAATCCCAGCACTCAGAAGGCCGAGGTAGGAGGATCGCCATGAGTTTGAGGCCACCCTGAGACTACACAGTGAATTCCAGGTCAGTCTGGGCTAGAGGAAGACCTTACCTCAAAAGACCTTAAAAAAAAAAAAAAATCCATGTATACATCTATGGCTCCCAGAGCTTCAATGCCAACTGCCCAGGTCCCATGTCAGGTTTCGGACTTGTCATATCCAAACAATCTCCCAGTCTTCCTACCCCAAACCCACTCCTCCCATCTGCTCAGGCCAAACTCCTTCCTCACTTCGATTTCAAAAAGAACGGGCTGCAGAAATGACTTAGTGGTTAAGGCGCTTGCCTGCAAAGCCAAAGGAGATTCCCCAAGACCCACATAAGCCAGATACACAAAATGGCACATTCATCTAGAGTTTGTTTGCACTGGCTAGAGGCCCTGGTGCACACATTCTCTCTCTATCCCTCCAAGCCTGCTATTCTCTCTGCTTATGCTCTCATGTTGATCTTGCCACACTGGCCTCTTGTCTGTCACTGTCGCGTTGGGAACACTTGTGTTGGGCTTTATAAGGGCTGTTCTCTACCTACATGTCTCTACCCCAAATATTTCAAGTCTCTCTCTGCCTCTTACCTCCTTTTAATTATCTGCACAATATTAACTTTCCAGATGGTCCACTCTGGTGCCAGTGACTACCCTAACCCACCTTCCCTACGCCACACGCCAGGGCCTCTTCCTCCACTTTCTTGTCTAACTTAACCTCACCAACATCCTCAATGTGTCTGTAACTCTCTCTCTCTTCCTCATCCTTCTGCCTAAAATCTTAGGCCAGGAGGACATGTAGCATCACCTGTGCAGTGACTGGATCTGTCCCTGCAGTATATTCTCAGCTGTGTGAGTCGAGCTAACCTTGCTCTATTGCAGGTGGGAAGAGAAAGCATAGGTTTACAAGATGAGATATCTCTAGGGGTGGACTGGCCATCTCTGGGACCCTCAATCCGTGAGGGCCAGAGACATTCAGATCTGGAGCAGACAGGAAGCAGTGTGGGGGCCCTGGTTAACAGTTTCATCTTCTTGTGAGACATGCCTGCTGCTTATCCTGGGAACTGAATATCAGAGTCCAGCCTTGCAGCCAAGCGTCCCAGATAGCACCTCTGCAAGGGCCAAGGGTCACTAGGGACCACAAATTCTGCTTCTTGGGGTGGTTCTGACTGGTTCACTTGAATATGCCTAGAAGACTCAGGTTGAACCCTTATGTTAAGATGAAATCATCTCTCTCTCTCTCTCTCTCTTTTTTTTTTTTTGGTTTTACAAGGTAGGATCTCACTCTAGCTCAGGCTGACCTGGAATTCACTATGTAGTCTCAGGGTAGCTTTGAACTCATGCTGATCTTCCTAACTTCTGCCTCCCAAGTGCTGGGATTAAAGGCGTGAGCCACCACGCCCAGCCCTCGTGCAGATTTTGTGGGTCCTGGGGAATCGAACCTGAGTCCTTTGGCTTTGCAGGCAAATGCCTTAACCATTAAGCCATCCCTCCAGCCCTGTTTTGTTTTTAAAGGTAGAGTTTCATTCTAGCCCAGGCTGACCTGGATGTAGTCTCAGGGTGGCCTCGAACTCTTGGTGATCCTCCTACCCCTGCCTCTCGAGTACTGGAATTAAAGCCTTACACCACTACGACTAGTCCAGATTAAAATATATATATTTTATAATTTACTTGCACGTGTATGTGTGTGTGTTAGTTCCACCAGGGTTTCTTGTCACAGCAATTGAACACCAGATACTTGCACCACTATTTGGGAGTCGGGGAATTGACCCCAGACCAGCAGGCTTGACAAACAAGTACCTTTAGCTGCTGAGCCATCTCCCCATCTCCCCAGCCCAGTTTTAAATGATAGCTATTGATTCAGAAATTAAAGTGTAACCATGCAAGACGACATCTTCCTCTGGAACGGCTCACGACCCTTTACATCTGTATCCCTTTACCTCGGTATCCTGTATCTATCTGGAAACCACACTGGCTGGGAATCTGTTTGCCTCTGACATCCCTCTTGCCCTGGCAGAGGCTCCTGCAGACACCAGTTGCCTGGCTGGAGTTCAATTTTCTTCCTGTCCCACAGGAAGCTTTCTGAGGTTCCGCTGACCTACCTCCAGCTCCAAACCCCTCCCACCTTATCATTGCCCACCTCTCAGGTTTTGCCTTTTGATATAAGACACTCCCTCTGGCTTATCTTTCTCCAAGAGAATTCCTCCTACCCATGTTTAGAGTCCTCTTAAAGGCCACTTCCATCCACTTGTTCAAGTGTTTACTGACCACTTTCTATGAATGGGGTATAGTGCTTAAAACAAATAGCCTTATTTTCAGGCCCTGTCCACACCTAGGGAAGCAAGAGGAGAAGAAAAAGATTGGAATATAGTGAGCAAATTGTGGAGGGCCTAGTCTGATGGGAAGGGTGGGTGGTAGGAAAGATGTTCCTGAGGAAGTGACAGTTAAGTCCCAGTTGAGAAAGGAGCGAGGTGAAAAGGGAATTGAGTGCACAAAGATCCTTTGGTAAAGGGAATAGAGTTCATTGATAGAAAAGGAAAGGTCTGCAGGGCTGAGGCATGAATGAGAGAGGCACCAGACTTAATGTGAGGGACTAGACTTAAGAGCCCAGGGAGATGCGGAGATGGCTCAGCAGTTAAAGAGCGCAGGATTCCTCAGATAACCCCAGACCGGGCCAGTTCTCTGCTAATAGGATTCCCACTAATTCTGCAGAAATAATCATACTCCCCTGTGCAGGCCTCCTCGCGCTCTGGTCTGAGCGCTCTAAGAGTGGGTCCTGACGGTGGGCATGGAGTCAGTGGCAGGGAGTATCTTCAAGGAACTACTGGGCAGTACAAGTCCCTACTGGCACACCTGGTATACTGGTCCCCTGGGAGGGTACGGTTGGGCTCCCTAAGGGTTTATCTACAGACTGCAAGGATGACGACCCTGGATGTGGTGGCGCATGCCTGTAATCCCAGAACTCAGGAGGCTGAGGTAGGAGTATTCCTGTGAGTTCAAGGCCAGCCTGGGTCTGGAATGATGGGCTGAGATCCTACAGATTGAGTTTCAGGTCAGCCTGAGCTACAGTGAGACCCTGGCTTAAAAAAAAAAAAAGGCTGGGGGCTGGGGAAATGGTTTAACAGTTAAGGCGCTTGCCTGCAAAATCTAAAGACCCAGGTTCAATTCCCCAGTCCCCTCATTAGCCAGATGAACAAGGTAACACATTTGTCTGGAGTTTGTTTGCAGTAGCTGGAGGCCCTGGCATGTCCATTCTCTCTCTGTATCTCTGTCTCAAATATATATATGTATTTTTTTTGGGGGGGGGTTGTTTGTTTGTTTTTCTGAGGTAGGGTCTCACTCTAGCTTGGGCTGACCTGGAATTCACTATGTAGTCTCAGGCTGGCCTCGAACTCATGTTGATCCTCCTACCTCTGCCTCCCAGGTGCTGTGATTAAAGGCATGTGCCACCACACCCAACCCAATAAATAAATAAAACATTTTTTAAAATAAATTAAAAAGCAGGGCGTGGTGGCACACGCCTTTAATGCCAGCATGTGAGAGGCAGAGGTAGGAGGATTGCCATGAGTTCGAGACCACCCTGAGACTACGTAGTGAATTCCAAGACAACCTGGGCTAGAGTGAGACCCTGCTTCAAAAAACTGAAAATTTTAAAAAATGGGTGAAGACTGATGGTTCATTGCTCTAGGCTCTTGCTCCACACCCACAAAGCCCCAAGCCAAGCTCTGGAAGGCAGCCAGGTTTCCCTGGAGGCAATCTGCTTGGGCCATGCTCTGCATTTGACCTCTGAGGGAAGAACAGGATTTCGCATCTTATGTGTCAAGTTATCCTTCAGTGCATTAGGAGCAGCACACACTAGACTGGCCTCTTAAAATCTCTTGTGGGGGGGATAGACATGTGTCACTTTGCGTCCAACTTTACATGGATGCTGGGGAATCGAACCTGGGCTGATAGGCTTTTGCAAGCAAGCGCCTTTAGCTGTTAAGCCATCTCTTCAGCCCCTCAAAAGTTTTTTACAACCCTCTTCTCTTCCACTGTCCTCTATTACTGAGGCTGGAGTGCTAAGTATCTGTGGGTCTAGCACCTATACATTCAACCAACCACAGGTCAAAAATTTTTTGGAACAAGGGGCTTAGCGGTTAAGTGCTTACCTGTGAAGCCTAAGGACCCTGGTTCAAGGCTCGATTCCCCAGGACCCACTTAAGTCAGATGCACAAGGTGGTGCATGCATCTGGAGTTCGTTTGCAGTGGCTGGAGGCCCTGTCGCACACATTCTCTCTCTCTCTCTCTCTCTCTCTCTCTCTGCCTCTTTCTCTGTCAGTCGCCCTCAAAAACAAGCCAGGTGTGATGGCTTACGCCTATAATTCCAGCACTTAAGAGGCTGAGGTAGGAAGATGATAGGAAGATGAACATGAGTTCAAGGCCAGCCTGGGTTACAGAGTGAGTTCAAGGTCAGCCTGAACTTAGAGCGAGACTCTACCTTGAAAAACAAAAACTAGGGCTGGAGAGATGGCTCAGCAGTTAAGGTGCTTGCCTACAAAGTCTAATGACCCAAATTTGATTCTCCAGTACCCACATAAAGCCAGATGCACAAAATGATGCATATCTGGAGTCTGTTTGCAGCAGCTGGAGGCCTTTGCATGCCTATTCTCTCATTCTATCTCTTTTCTATCTCTGTTTGCAAATAAACAAATAAAAATATTTAAAAAAATAAAAATAGCCGGGCGTGGTGGCGCACGCCTTTATTCCCAGCACTCGGGAGGTAGAGGTAGGAAGATTGCCATGAGTTCAAGCCCACCCTGAGACTAATTCCAGGTCAGCCTGGACCAGACTGAGACCATACCTCGAAATACCAAAATAAATAAATAAATAAATAAATAACAAAAAAAAAAGAGATTATTTTAAAAAACCAAAACAGTAACAAAAAATTGGGAAAAAATACCTGTACTGAACAAGTAAAGACTTCCTTTTCTTGAATTATTCCCTAAACAATACAGTGTAACTACTCATATGGCATTTATATCTTATTAGGGATTCTACGCAATGTAGAGATGGTCGGAATTATGTAGGAGAATGGGCACAGGTCACATGCAAACACTGTGCTTTCTTATGTAAGAGACTTGAGTATCTCCCTCCCCCCTCCCTCTCTTCCTTTTTTTTTTCTTCAATATTTTATTTTTATTTATTTTATTTTATTTTATTTTTTTGGTTTTTCGAGGTAGGGTCTCACTCTAGCCCAGGCTGACCTGGAATTCACTATGGAGTCTCAGGGTGGCCTTGAACTCACGGCGATCCTCCTACCTCTGCCTCCCGAGTGCTGGGATTAAAGGCGTGCGCCACCATGCCCGGCTTTCAATATTTTATTTTTATTTATTTATTTATTTGACAGAGAAAGGAGAGAGAGAGAATGGGCACACCAGGGCCTCCAGCCACTGCAAACAAACTCCAGATGCATGTGCCCCGTTGTGCATCTGGCTAACGTGGGTCCTGGGGAATTGAACCTGGGTCCTTTGGCTTTGCAGGCAAATGCCTTAACCACTAAGCCATCCCTCTAGCCCCTTTCTCTTCCTTCTTATGCGTGCTTGCCTGCGTGCGTGCGTGTGTGTATGGGCATGTCAAGTTCTCCTGCTGCTGCAAATGAATGCCTGTCTGGCTATGGGTGGCTGAGGAATTGAACCCAGGCTGGCAGACTTTGCAAGCAAGAGCCTTTATAACCTCTGAGCTGTCTCCTCAGCCCCTAGGAATTCTTGTGATCAAAATAACTGTTTCAAATGCCACATGGGCTTTGCTGCTATACTGGCCAAAGCAGTGCCAGTTGGTAAAACAGTTGTCTCTTGGCCTGTCCAGCAGTTCCTTTCTTTGAGTAATGTCATCCTGGTTTTATTTATTTATTTTTTGGTTTTCTGAGTTTTTTTTTTTTTTTTTTTTTTTTTTTTTTTTTTTTTTTCCGTTTTTCAAGGGAGGGTCACACTCTAGTCCAGGCTGACCTGGAATTCACTATGTAATCTCAGGGTGGCCTCGAACTCATGGCGATCCTCCTACCTCTGCCTCCCAAGTGCTGAGATTAAAGGTGTGCGGCACCATGCCCAGCTAGTTTTATTTTATTTATATATATATTTTTTTAGTTTTTCAAGGTAGGGTCTCATTCTAGTCCAGACTGACCTGGAACTTACTCTGTAGTCTAGGCTAGATTTGAACTCATTGTAAATCTCCTATCTCAGCCTCCCAAGTGCTGATATTAAAGAGGCACATGCCACCATACCGGCTTTATCCTTGTTTTATTTTAATACACCACTCTTCATCCCTCACTCACTCATCTGTAGTTCAGGGAAAGCTCAAAGCCACTCATCAATGTTGCCAGGGGCCAGGCATGGTGGTACATGCCTTTAATCCCAACAGTTGGGAGACAGAAGTACAAAACTGCTCTGAGTTCAAGGCCAGCCTGAGACCCTACATTGGGGAAGAAAAAAAAAAAAAAAAAAAAAAACACCACCCAAAACAATGTTGCCGGGGCCTGGCCAAACAAGAGCATGGGAACTGGTTCAGAGACAGTGTGACTCAAGCTAGGCCAGTGAGCACGAGCACTGGGACTTCCAACTGAGACAGTTTGTGGAGTTAAGATGGTGAGATGGAACCTTGGAGGCAAGGTGGTATCACCTTTGCCACTTGTCAGGGAAAAGCATGCTGGGAATGAAGCTAACACAGGTGAAAATAGGCAAAAGGTACCCAGAGTCCGCTGGGACTGAAATTAGTGCTTTGTGCTATGCAGTTATTGGGTACATTTCATTCCTTTTTTTTGTTTGTTTGTTTTTTCGAGGTAGGGTCTCACACTAGCTCAGGCTGACCTAGGATTCACTATGTAGTCTCAGGGTGGCCTCGAACTCACGGTGATCCTCCTACCTCTGTCTCCTGAGTGCTGGGATTAAAGGCATGCGCCACCACACCCAACCATTTCATTCCTTTTGAGGCCTTTTTTATTTGTTTGTTTCAAGTAGTCTCACTCTAGCCCAGGCTGACCAGGCACTCTGTAGCCCCAGACTGGCCTCATCCTCACAAAGATCCTCTTACCTGTGCATCTGGAGTGCTGGGATTAAAGGTGTGCACCACCACACCCAGCTGATAAGTATTTATAAAATAAAACCTTGGGAGCTGGAGAGATGACTTAGCAGTTAAGGCATTTGCCTGCAAAGCCAAAGGATTCCAGTTCAATTCTCCAGGACCCAAGTAAGCCAGATGCACAAGGGTGTGTGTGTGTCTGGAATTTGTTTGCAGTGCCTGGAGGCCCTGGCGCGTCCATCCTCTCTCTCTCTCAAATAAATAAATTAAATATATTTTAAAAATAAATAAATAAAACCTTGGTCTTTTGTTAGGGCTACTGTGGCTAACATAAAGTGACACCACTATTAGACCATCTTTTGAGGCAGAGTCTTGCTGGGTAGCGCAGGCTGCCTTAGGATTCATGATCTTCCTGCCTCGGCCTCCTGCGTGCTGGCATTACCGACATGTGCCATCACGCCTGAGGCGAGGCTTTTTCCTTCCTCTTTCTTTCTGTACTGTAGGGTTGAACCCAGAGCTCTGTGCATGCGATGCAAGTACTCCATCACTGAGCTACACCCTCGGCTTCAGTAGCCTGTCTGGGACATTCAATGCACAGTCCTAAGTCTGGCAGCTCCTCAGTACTGACAGGTTCAAGATTCACTGTCGCCCACCTCCACCCACCAGCCAGCCCCACTCACACCAGTGATCTTCTTTTTGCACTTGGCACAGCTGGGCGCATAGCGTACATCATAGCAGGAGGGGCAGAAGATAGCCCCCTTTTCCTCAAAGAAGCCACCCTCTTCCAGGACCTTCCCACACTGGCTGCACACAAACTCCTCAGGGTGGTATGCGTGGCCCAGTGCCACTAGGTAGCGGCCCCTGCAGGGAGGTAACGGGGGAGAAGGAATCATATGCAAATGAGGCAGAGGTTCAACGTGGGTTACTGAACACCTATCTTCCAAACAGAAAGGAAGACAGGCTTGAGAAGTGGCTTGTCCAAGATCGCACAGCGAGAGTGAGCAAGCTGGAAGGGAGCCAGCTCTGTCATGATGCACTTCCTTGATGACGGGAGAAGCAGTTTTAGTGCCCAGACTGGGTGGCCGCTGATAGCTTGAGGTTTTTTTTGTTTTTTTTTTTATTTTATTTATTTGAGAGGAGAAAGAGATAGAGAAGCAGATAGAGAATGAGCATGCCAGGGCCTCTAACCACTGCAAATAAACTCCAGACACATGCGCTACCTTGTGCAGCTGGCTTTACATGGTTACTAGGGAATCGAACCTGGGTCCTTTGGCTTTGCCGGCAAGTGCCTTAACCACTAAGCCCCTGGCTTGTTTTACTAAGACACCCCTGAGGGACTGGTATCAGGCGTACTGATGAACACCTGAGCAGACCCTGATGGGCACCCTGTCCTGCCTGCCTGTTCCATTTGGCCTGGACAGGAGCCTGAAGGTCCTAAATGACGAATGTCAGAAGGAAGGGGGCTGGAATGATGGTTCAGTGGGTAAAGTACTACTTGGCACACAAGCATGAGGACCTGAGCTCAGAACTCCAGCACCCACATAGGTGCCAGGCATGGTGGTGTGTGCGTGTGTGTGATCCTAGTGCTGGGGGGACAGAGACAAAGAATCTCAGGGCTCACTGGCTAACTAGTCTAGTTAAAAATCGGTGAGCTCTAGATTCAGGGAGAGACTCTGTCTCAAAGAATCATATAAAGTAATATAATAGAGGAAAACACCAGATGTTGACCTCTGGTCTCCACACACACTCACGTGCATTTGCATATACACGTGCATCCACATATGAACACACACACACACAACCGATACATGCCAAAAAAAAAAAAAAAAAAAACCCAAAACCGGAAGGAATGTTTTTCTTTGGGTTTGTGTTGGTTTTTCGAGGTAGTGTCACACTGTATCCCAGGCTGGCCTCAAACTCACACCGATCCTCCTACCTCGGCCTCCCAGGTGGCAGAATGCTGGGACTAAAGGTGTGCTCCACCATGCCCAGCAGAGGAGTGCTTTGTAAAGCTTCTAAGAGCTGATAGAGACAAAATGGAGCAGACCAGGGCCAGAGAACTAGGAAGGTTCTAGAACCTGGCACAGATTCTGGCAGGCTGTGCGGCCCTGCTGGGCTCCAGGGAGCAATACACATAGGTCTTCTGGCCTGTTGCTCTGAAAGCAGAGGTTTAGCAGAAACTAAGCATGAGAGAGGCTGCAGGGATGAGTAGGGCCCTTCTCTGTCCACACAGCAGCAAGGCCAGAGGGACAGCTTCAGGGTGTCCCTGCACCTTCTTGCTTTTCATTAGAGGACATTGCTACAGGCTGGTGTGGATGTACTGTAGGATTAAGAATCTGAGAACTGGAGCTGGGCGTGGTGGCGCACACCTTTAGTCCCAGCACTTAGGAGCAGAAGTAGGAGGACTGCCATGAGTTCGAGGCCACCCTGAGACTACAGAGTGAACTGCAGGTCAGCCTGAGCTAGAGTGACACCCTACCTCAAAAAACAAAACAACAACAAAACAAAAAGAATTTGAGAACTGGGCTGGAGAGATGGCTCAGTGGTTAAGATGCCTGCCTGCACATCTGAACAACCTGAGTTCGATTCCCCAGTACACACATAAAGCCTGATGCACAAAATGACACATGCATCTGGAATCAGCTTGCAGTGGCTGGGGGCACTAGTGCACCCATTCTCTTTGTCTCTCTTCTATCCCTCTCTGCTTGCAAATAAATAAAATTACTTAAAAAAAAAAATTGAGAGCCAAGCAAGGCATGGTGGCGCACGCCTTTAATCCCAGCACTCGACAGGAAGAGATAGGAGGATCACTGTGAGTTTAAGGCCAGCCTGAGACTCCATAGTAAATTCTAGGTCAGTTTGGGCTAGAGTGAGACCTTACCTCAAAAAAAAAAAAAAAAAAAAAGGAAAGAAAGAAAGGTGAATCTGAGGACTCAGACCTGGTTCCTCTCTCACTCCAACTGGGACTTAAATCCTTACTCTCCCTGAAGAGCAGCTAAAACAAAATGAAGAGAACAGGACCACCCACCGGATAATCTTGTGGCACTGGTGGCACACAGGAGTCTTGCCATCGTTGCTGCCCCCTCCGGATGCAGCCTGCACAATGGAGGTGCGATTCTGCAGAGGCGTGGGCGTGGCCGGCTGGCTGTGCCGGGTCAGCACCGTGCTGGTTTTGTCTGGGGCATAGCGCTCGGCAAACGCAGGGTCTACGGCCCAGGGTGGGCGGCTGGTGGGACTTGGGGTGGTAGGGCCTGCCAGGACTGATGAAAGTGGATCCAGGGGGATGCTCAGGGACCCCCAAAGAGCCCAGGACAGCCTAGAAGAACCCACCAACCCTCTGCCCCTGGAGGCTACCCACCCTTCCTTACGCCCAACCCCTCTCTCTCTTACCAGGCCAGGATCCTGGGGTGTAGCTGAGGCTGGGGCTGGGGCTTCTGTCCTGGGCACCTGGCTGCAAGATCTGCTATTCAAGGTCTTGCCTGGCTGAAGTTCCAGGCATGGTCCCCCCCCAAACCCTCTTAGTTGTGTTAGCCCTATGGGAGTTGCCTAGATGCCTAAAATTCTCGGGGCTGACTCCCCCAGACCTTCTGGAGTAGGGATGAGAAGGGTGCTTCTCCTAGGTAGGTTCCAGCTATCTGGTCTGAGTGTGGCAGTGGGGTGAAGGTGAGGCTTCTATTCCTAGAGAACTCTTGGGGCTCCTCGTATTCGGAACCACGGGCAGGGCAGGGCCCTCTTTGTTAGGTATGTCTCCCGCTGAGACACAGATCGGCAGAGCCACACTGAGTCTAACCATTGAACACCCTGTCTCCACCCGCAGCACAACCAGACCCACCAAGACAGAAGACAGAGGCAGAGAAAGCAGCACTGAGAATGTTTATTTCCACGCTCAAGATGTGCGGACCTGGCAGACGGCAGCACCATAGGGCAAAGAGGGAAGGCAGTGTCAGACGAAGCCAGGCCCTGTGCCAGGAGGGCTGCCAGGATCAGACCAGCAGGAGGTTCAGGCCAGGGGCACAAAAGGGGTAGGTGAGGTAGGCAGAAGCTGGAGGTACCAAGCGGGTGCCCCTGGCGGGTGGGCAGAACATAGAAAGGAAAGCAAAGAGGGCAGCAGGCTGGACAGGGCTGGGCTATGACTGCACGTTGAGCACGTGGGCAGAGCGCTGGTGGTGCCAGTCCCGGAGGTGCGTATAGCGTGGGCTCTGTAGCTCCAGGACATACTTTTCCCTGAGGGGCAGAGAGAGAAGGAGGAGGAAGTGAAAGGAAGAAGGGAAGATGGAAGGAAGGTAGGAAGGAACGAAGGAAAGGAAGAAGGGTGGGAGGGAAGGAGGGAGGAAGAGCCCTGCCAGGGGAGGGCTGGAGTGGAAGAGGCAGGCGATGAGGGCGAGGGGCCAGTGCCTGGACTTTTACCTTGATTTCTTCTGGTATTCCTCATCCGGGTCTTGCACTGAGGGGACAGAAGCAAGCATTGAACAAGAGAAATAAGCATCACCGT
Source organism: Dipus sagitta (assembly GCA_036346955.1). Taxonomy (NCBI): domain Eukaryota; kingdom Metazoa; phylum Chordata; class Mammalia; order Rodentia; family Dipodidae; genus Dipus; species Dipus sagitta. Next base: position 39,526,783 of record CM070777.1, on the reverse strand, counting down.
AAGCCTCGAGCCCTGGCAGAGTTGGGCCTGGGCTAGGGACAAGACTGTCCCCCCTGTCCCCAGCTGGCACTTACTGAACTCGGTGCCCGTGAGGTGGGCAAGGATGCGGAAGGAGCGGGACTGGCCTGTCCCTGGCCGTGGCCGCCAGTCTTCGGTGTCCTCCATCAGCCGCTGCTTGCTGGCATTGGGGACCAGCGGTTTGAGCGGCTGTCTGTGGGGAGGAGGGAGCTCAGAACCTCCGGCTCTTGGGTGGGCAGCAGGGGCAGCCCCTCCCAGGGTTTGGTATGCATGGGCTATGGTGATGGGGGACAGAAGGGAGGGATGAGTAAGGTGAGACCAGGGGCCCTTCTGGGTGGGGGGGTAAGTGACAGAGGGAAAAGGGCAGCCAGGGTAGGGAGGGGCCACTGCCCAGAGTGCCAAAAAGGAGGGAAGAAATTGGACAGGAAGAGGGAGCTCACTGACTTGTCAGGGGTCTGCACCTGTGAAGGAAATAGACAGATAGACAGATAAAGGGACAGACACGGGGGCAGATAGATGGGGGACTCAGAACAGTTGGTGGGGGGTAAGGTGGTACTGAGTATCTGAGGCTCAGTTGGCCCAACACCAAACCCCAACCCCAGGCCACCCCAGGAGGGTAGAAACTGGGCAGGAGGCCCACGTCCTTACGAGGGTCTCTGCCTGCAGTCCCGCCCAGCCACAGGGGTCACTGCCACACGGTTACCAAGCTGGGGTACAGCACAAACTGAGCAGCAGCGGGCAGCACGTGTGGGGCCACAGGAGGACTGGACAGCACGGGCAGTGGGCAGGAGTGAGTGGGCAGGGGGCTGACGACGTACCCATTGTGCTGTGGGGCGCTGTCAGCGAGTGGGGGCACCCCAAAGGGCCGGGCCGTCTTGTTGAGGGAGGCGCTGGGTGCAAAGGTGTACCGCGGGGGGTCCGCGGGAGGGGTCAGGGCCTGGGCAGAGACAGAGCCAGGCAGGGCGGGTGGGAGTGGGGTGCCCCCCCCAAGGGAGAGCGGCAACACTTGCTCTACCCCCACGCATCTGGCCAGAGGCTAAGGGAAGGAGCGACGATGACCTATTCACAGGGCTCATTTGGAAGTGACGCTCTCAGCCCACTCCGGACCAAGGGAAGGGTAATGAACATATACAGCACAGGCTGGTGGGAAGGAGGCGGGCAGACGGACGAGACAGGCAGACGCGCGTGGCACCCAGACCGTGCGGCAGCTCCCAGTTCCCCAGACCCTCCCATGCTGGCATCTGCCCTCTGATCCCAGCCAGGGATTGGGGTGTCAAGGTTTGGCTAGGGAGGGCAGGTTAGCTCAGGAGCCCAAGACCCTCCCTGCCACAGCCCAGTGGTGTAGGGTCCAGCTTACCTTCTGTGGTTTGCTTTGAACTGGTTGGGCCCTGGAGGAAAAGAGAAAACAGCGATGGTAGGTGCGTTAGGCCAGAGAGCATACCCACCCACCCGGCCACCAGCTGGTCAACAGCCCCCCCCCCACACACACACCTGCTGAGACCCAGGCTGAGGCGCTCCCCACAGGCGCGGATCTTGTTCTGGGCCTCGATGTGTGTGAGGCTCCCTGCGTTTTCGCCGTCAATGCTTAGCACCCAGTCGCCTACGGCCACCCCGGCATGTGCGGCTTTGCCTCCAGGAGTAAGCTGTGGGGGGAGGGTGGGTCACACGGGAGCCGGAAGCGCGCAGCCCAAAGTGAGGTCAACAGCAGTCAACCCCACTTATACTAAGATGCCCTACTTCAACACCTGCAGAATTTGAAGGCCTCTTCAGTCAACATTTTCCTAGGTGGCTGCTGGTAAAATGAACCTGGGGGTGGTAGAGCTATACCAATTTAACCTATTCCACTGTTATTTAGTCATCTGCCTCCATGACACTCGCTCACAACCCTACACAGCCAGCTCATAGCTGCCCTCAGACTAAACCCCAAATTTCTGGCCTATGCCCACAGGCTTGGAGGCCCCTGTTGGACTCTAACACAGGCTGTTCCATCTACCAGCTATGTCATTTATGGCCAGCCAGCGTTGCTGAGGATGGCTAGGGTGGATTGAATGAGATGCGTTTTGAGGACTTGTTCCCGTCTGGTGGTAGTTTGGGAAGTGGAGGCTTGCTGGAGGAGGTGTGTTGCTAAGGGTGGGCTTGGGGGTGTTAGAGCCAGAGAGAGAGCTTCCCCCAGGCAGAGCTAGCTCCCGCTTGCTGTCTCCTGCCGGCTGCTGTGGTAAGATGTGGCGTCCCGCTTCCGCCTGCCATCCCTTCCCTGCCACGATAAAGCTTCTGGAGACTTAGGCCAAAGTAAACCCTCTCCTCCCATCAGCTACTTCTGGTCGGGTGCTTTGTCCCGGCAATGCGAAGATAATTGCAACACTGGGCTGGAAGGGCCTCATAAAGGTTTTTCAGGGTCACCTCCATCCAGGTCCTTGGCAGTACTCCATCTCAGGCCTGAAAGTCCTGGTTCCTTCCCTAGAAGTACTTCTCAAACAGATTCTTGCTCCCAACGCAACACACTCCATTCTCCTGTGACCGGGACACCTCCCAGCTAATGCCGGTGGCCACCATTCCTCCAGGCCCACCGTGTCTCCTTATTGCCAAAGAAACCAGGGATTCCCAATCGAGAGTTTATGCAGCCAGGTGTGCTGGGCACACACCTTTAACCCCAGAACTCAGGAGGCAGAGAGATAGGAGGATCGCTGTGAATTCGAGGCCACCCTGAGACTACACAGTGAATCCCAGGTCAGCCTGGGCTAGAGTGAGACCCTACCACAGGGGAAAAAGAAAATTTATGCAAGGACGGTGGCGGGGTGGGGGAGGGGAGTATGCTGACAGTAGGCCTGAGCCTGCAGGGCCACTCAACCATCTGCCAAGGAGCCTGGTTCCAAATACAGCAGGCTTGACTGACACTCCCGAGGTGCTAGGAATTGAGGGGTATTAGCGTCTCAAGGCCCTAGGCGGCTCCCCAGGTGGGCTGGTATACAGATGGTGCTGAGGCAGGTAGAGGGAAGGTGAGAGGTGCCAGAGGACCGAGGGACTGGTACAGAGACTTTCCAGCACTAGGACAGAAGGCGCGCTGGACTTGACAGCTGTTTCATGCCTGCAGGGGAGGTTAGAGGAGCAGAGAGCAGATGAGTCAGAACCCTTCTTTCACCTGCTAAATAATAAAGAGTGAGAATAGCAACTTACACTTACAGAGCACCTAATATTGACGCCACATCCTCCACACGCCTGCGAGAGCTTCCGGGACGTACACCGTCCACAATCAGAAAAAGAGGATTGCGGAGCCAGGTGTGGCGGCGTACACCTTTAATCCCTGCACTCGGGAGGCGGAGGTAGGAGGATTATCGCTGAGAGTTTGAGGCCACCCTGAGACTACATAGTGAATTCCAGGTCAGCCCTGGGCCAGAGTGAGACCCTACCTCAAAAAGAAAGAAAAGAGAGAGGAGAGAGAGAGAGGGAAAGACAGACAGACAGACAGACAGACAGAAAGAAAGAAAGAAAGAAAGGAAGAAAGAAAGAGAGGACTGCCAAACACCTTAAGTCACCCAGTTAGCAAAAGGCAGGGCTAGGACTTGATCCTAACCAGAAGGTTCCACCACTCTAGGTCATCCCTACTAAATATGAGGTCTCAACTGAGGGAGCACCACGCCCAGAAAGACTCAACAGATACCAGGTACGGTGTTACAGGCTTATAATTCCTCACTCAGGAGTGTTGACTGAGAGAGCTCAAGGCCAGACCCTGTCTAAAAACCAAGACTCCTTGATGCCTTGGCTGGGTTTGGGGTCTACATCTCCTGTCTCACCTTTATTTCAACACAAGCCTTTATAATGGACATAAGGAAGTGACATCCTAGAGGGGAAGTGACTTACTCAAGGTTATGGTGAGTCAGTAAAAGAAGGGAAACCTAGTTCAGCCACTCCCTCCCACACAGCCTGAGACCAGTGTGGGGTCTTGAGGTGAGGAGAAATAACTGGCTCCTTGAAAAAAAAAAAAAAGGAGTGGCAGGGCTGGAGACATGGCTTAGCAGTTAAGACACTTGCCTGTGAAGCCTAAGGACCCAGGTTCGATTCTCCAGGTCCCTCATAAGCCAGATGCACATGCATCTGAAGTTCGTTTGCAGTGGCTAGAGGCCCTGGTGTGCCCATTCTCACTCTTTCTCTCCATCTGTCTCTAATAAATAAATAAATCTCAAAAAAAAAAAAAAAAGAGTGAAGAAGTGAGAAACTACTTCCTCCCCTGAGGTGAACCAAGAAGGACGCATGAGAGGGACGGGACAACGGTCAGAGAGGTGGGGAAAGAATCACCAGAGGGAAGGTTTTGAGGGGGCTGGGGGGATTAAGGAGGGAAAAAGCCAGGGGGCTGGACCGTGTATGAGCGTGGGTGAGTCAGCCTGAGGGCTCCACGGAGCAGCCCAACCCCCTAATCCCAGACGTTACCTCATCTCCCAGGCCTGGGCCCACAGCCAGCCACAGTCCCTCCCTCCTCCCTACAGTATGGGGTCAGGGGAGGGGGAGGGGGCTGACCCATCTCAGAAAAGACCACCCCAGGCATGCACCCATCAGGGCCCAGACCCAACTCCAGAACAGGGCTCAGCTAGCTGCCTCACCCACATGCTAAGATTGCTGACAAGGGAGCCCAAGGCCCAGAGCATTCCCAAACAGGCCATATCTGAGAGAATATCATTATCAGTGAAGAAACTGAGGCTGGGCTGGAGGAATGGCTTAGCAGTTAAGGCGCTTGCCTGCAAAGCCTAAGGACACAGGATCAATTCTCCAGGACCCAGGTAAGCCAGACACACAAGGTGGCACATGCATCTGGAGTTAATCTGCAGTGGCTGGAGGCCCTGGAGTGCCCATTATCTCTCTCTCTCTCTCCGTCTCAAATAAATAAATAAAAACATTTTAAAAAAGAAAGAAAAGAAACTGAGGGCGAGACTGGCCAGTACTTTCATAGAAAGAGGATGGAGGGCTACCTTGAAGACTGCTGGGGTATGTGTGTGGGAGAAGGGTCCACTACCCTCCCTCATTCTGCTGGCAGGACAGATTCTGGGATCCCTTGAAAGAAAAGTGTCTGCCTGCCTTCCCTGGCCACCATGTCCAGCTACCACAGACAGACAGTGCCTTGACACCCCTCAGAATGAGCAATGTGTGGAAACTCTCAGGCCCCTTTGGGCTGGGCTTGCCCTGGGCTTCCTGCCAAGAGCTGCCTGCCCACTCTGTGGCTGGGTGGGCCTCTCTAGGCAGGCGGATGTCAGGGCAGGAAATCCCCACCCCCTTTTGACCCCTAGGCTAGTCAGAGATACCAAGCCCAAGGACTGGCGTCACCCACTCCGGGCTGGAAGTTTGCTCTGAGTCTCACAACCAGATCCTACTGCTGGAACTGCAGCCTGCTGGCTGACCAGGTAGGGTGCCCACCAGGGGCCCAATCCTAGGCTAACCCTTTTGGAATCTCTAGACTAGCCGCTGTAGAGCATCCCAGCTAGAGTTACATTCTTGGGCTTATAAGGCAATTCCCCTGGTCACAGGGAGGAGCCAGCTCCCAGCTCCACCTCCAACAGGACAGACTCAGTAACTAGCTAGAGTCTTAAGGCCAGCCTCATACCTCTGCTTAGGGTCAAAGGCCACCACATACTGAATGGGGCTGGTGGGTGAGGATGCTAGTCCTGACATAGGTTGGGAAGAGAACTTTCTTTAAACTCACAAAAAGTACAGGTTATCCTGTGCCCCAATTAAAAATCTTTGCACTTGCCGGGTGTGGTGGCGCACGCCTTTAATCCCAGCACTCGGAGGCAGAGGTAGGAGGATCGCATGAGTTCGAGGCCATCCTGAGACTACATAATGAATTCCAGGTCAGCCTGGGCTAGAGTCAGACCCTACCTTGAAAAACCAAAATAAATAAATAAATAAAAATAAAATTAATTAATTAAAAAATACTCGCTCTGGCATGGCCTTGAAGAACGAAGCCCTCTATGTTCTCTCACTTGGCAAACAAGATGACAAATGCCACTCCATGGTAATGAGGTTAAAGAGCCTGCTTTAGCCTGGCTCCGCACACTGCTCTTTCAAGCTAAGACATTTCCTGGAGATGCCAGGATCCCATTCTGTAGAATGGACTTCTCCTTGGCACTCAGAGATAGTCACAAGGGCGTGGTGTAAATGTCATCAGGTACAGTGCCAACACAGGGAAGTTCGAGGGCTCCTCTCCCAGCATCCACTAGTCGGGATTCTTGCAGTAGATGTCTACCACATAGTTGAACCTGGATTATCTCCTAGTCTGTCGGGCCCTGGCTTCCTCCAGCTGTTTCCTCCCATCACCCACTCAAAACCTGATCACCCGTGGGTCCTTGGGGGAATCCATTTCCCAATCTAGGCTCACCCGGGAGATGGAAAGTGGCACGTTGAAGTCCTTGCCTCCTTGTAGCCGGAAGCCCCAAGGTGCTGGCCCCTCCAGCACTACCTTGAAGGACTCCATGGCTCCTGGCAGGGAGAGAAGAAAAAGAGAGTTAAGCCAGCACTGTGAGTGGGCAAGTGGGTCCTGATCGGGTCACTGGCCTTGGACAAGTACCAACCAGGCACGGGTAGACGCTGAGCACACACACAGGCAAGGGTAGGCAGGTACCTCTTGTCTGGTTTGGCTAGGGCGGCTGGCAGGCACACCTCAGTTACAAAGACAACGTCAGCCCCATCCCCTCACTGACCCCCCCCTTCCCTTCCCTGCAATGGGAGGGTAAGGAGAACCCCCATTCAAGCTCAAGGTCCTATTCTCATGCACGGGTGGGCTACAGAACTAACTTGGCACGGTTTCCCCCCCCCCCCGCAAAGCCAGCGCAGAGCCTCGGGAGGGCGGCAGGGTGAATCAGGGGCCGGCTCTCCTCCCGCCCCCAGGTCCCGGCAGGCAGGCCTCGGCTGAAGCCTGCTAGGACTATATAAGGCGTGTAAACTGACACTGTGCGGAGAGTCAGCGGAGGAGCACTTGGGGGCTTGGGACGCGAGGGGGAGGGGTGGAGGCGGCGGCTGGAGCGGGTCCTAGCCATTCCTGGGCCAGCCGAGGTTGCTGGGAGCCAGGGCGGGACCCCTGGGAGCTAAGTGGGGGGGGGGGAGGGAAGAATTCGGGTGCTGCCCCTATGAAGAGCAGTGAGGGCCAGGGTCTACATAGCGTGGCCAGAGAGGGCGGGAGGGGGAGTCCTTTCTGGAAACCACCCCCCACCCCAGGACTGGTGCCACCCATGCAGGATGCTCCCACCCCGACGTGACTTAGTTTCCCTCTGATCTTCCCGCCTTTGGCCCCACGCTTCGGGTCCCCACCACAGGAAGCAGCGCCGGCGCCAAGCTCCCCCGCCACGGACTGCTCGGCCGCAGGAAGGCGGGGGCGGAGGCACGGGCCTGCCCGAGGGAGCCCAGCGCTGCCCTTGACCCCCTCCCTGCCTTCGGCAGACCATTGGATCCCCACAAGGTACACAGCCCAAGACACCGTGCTCGCGATCGCCTATACCTGCTCTGCCCCACGGGGGCCGCTGTGCCACCGCCGACTCCCGAGAGCCGCGCTGGGATCCGCCGCCCGGAGCTCTGACTCCGCCTCCGTGGACGCCGTCCGCTTTGAGTCCGCGCGAGGGGGCGGAGCCTCGGGCCACGCCCACCCTCCGCAGACACGCCCCCTCCGGGCCGCTCTGGTGGACGGCCTCTGGGCTCCGTGGGAGGCTCCACCCCATTCTTCGGGCCCCAGCCAATCAAGAAGCCCCCGCACTCTTTTAAGGGGGACGGGGGTCCTCCACCCTCTCCTCCTGAACCGGGCGGGACCTGGACGGCGGGACAGTGACAGGGTGACGCTGCGCCCAGTCCCTTGCGCCTCCCACTGGCTGAGTGGGAGAAAAAAAAACCGACCTTCTGTAAAACAGGCCTAGACTTCTCACCTTAGTTTCCTATGGAGGGTCCCTACCCTTCCGTCAAGGTGGCCGTAAAGGTCAGTATGGTAAGTGCCACTGTGGACTTCGGATAGAGACTGGAGAGGTGGGGGAATTTGAGCAAGACTGGATAGTTTCAAGTTAGGTTTATAGGGGGGTCAGGATGTTGCTCAATAATAGAATACCTCCTTATCGTGTGGGAGGCTCTGGGTAGTCCCCAACACCAAAACCAAGCAGTCTAACAACGAAAAATAGATAGTAGGTAGATGGCTCAGTGGTTAAGGCGTTTGCTTTCAAAGCCTAAGGACCCGGGTTTGATTCCCCAGTTCCCATGTAAAGCCATATGCATACGGTGGTACATGCATCTGGAGATTGTTTGCAGTGGCTGGAGGCACTGGCGTGCCCATTCTCCTCTCTCCCTGTCCCTCTCCTTTCTCTCTCAAATAAATAAAAGATTTTTTAAGGGGCTGGGGATAGGGCTTAGCGGTTAGGGCACTTGCCTGCAAAGCCAAAGGACCCAGGTTCAATTCCCCAGTATCCATATAAAGCCAGATACACAAAGTGGCTCATGTGTCTGAAGTTATTTGCAGTGTCTACAGGCCCTGGTGTGCCCATTCTCTCTCCTTCTCAAATAAATAAATTAAATATTTAAAAAAAATTTAGGCCTAGAGAGATGGCTTAGAGGTTAAGTGCTTGCCTGTAAAGCCTTAGGATCCCGGTTCCAGGCTCGATTCCCCAGGACCCATGTTAGCCAGACGCACAAGGGGGCGCATGCATCTGGAGTTCGTTTGCAGTGGCTGGAGGCCCTGGCGCGCCCATTCTCTCTCTATCTGCCTATTTCTCTCTCTGTCTGTTGCTCTCAAATAAATAAATAAAAACTTTAAGATTTTTAAAATATTTTATTTATTTATTTGAGAGAGAGAAAGAGGGAGGGAGAGAGAGAAAAAAGGAGAGAGTGGGCACGCCAGGGCCTCCAGCCACTGCAAACGAACTCCAGATGCATGTGCCCGCTTGTGCATCTGGCTTATGTGGGTCCTAGAGAATCGAACTGGGATCCTGTGGCTTTGCAGGCAAACGCCTTAACTGCTAAGCCATCTCTCCGGCCCCTGAAAAAAATATTTTAAAAAAATAGGTAAGGGGAGCTTTCCCATCCCCTGTCCCTAGACAGTCAGCAGCTGGGCAGGCCTGATGCTCCCATCCAGCACCTAGCACACACTGTTGGGGTGGATGGCATCCATTTGCACCCCACTACAGAGAAGATAGCTCTGCCAGGAGAGTGGAATAAGGGGTTCCCTTGGAGGTGTCCTCAGAGTCTACTTCGTTCCCAGCTTCAGCCAGAGCAGCCATGGCAAGCAGAAGGGAAAATTGAGCTCATAGGAATGAGTTAGTGGCCAGTCCCACCCTCCCGTAGTATCACATCCTAGTCCCTTACCCTGCTTGATTTTATGTGTGTGCATGCATGGGTATGCATGCGCACGCACGCACACACATACACACACGTATGCATACCAGGGTTTCTTGACCCTGCAAATAAATGACAAATGTCTGGCTTTATATATATATGTGTATATATTGCACCTTAACCACCAAGCCATCTCTCCCTCCTCTTTTTTTCTTTTTTTTTCGAGGTAGGGTCTCACTGTAGCTCAGGCTGACCTGGAATTCACTATGGAGTCTCAGGGTGGCCTTGAATTCAAGGAGATCCTCCTACCTCTGCCTCCCAAGTGCTGGGATTAAAGGTGTGCGCCACCACGCCCAGCCCTGCTCCTCCTCTTTTTTAACTAAGTCATCTTTTTTATTGTCAATTAAAAAAATAGCTATCCAAAAAAAATATCTATTTGTATGTGTGTGTGTGTGTGTGTGTGTGTGTGTGTGTGTGCATATGCACCACTGCAAATGAATGTCCATCCAGTTTTATATGGGTAACTGGGGAGTTGAACCCCTGGACCAGGCTGGCTTCACATGGGTACTGAGAAACAACCTGGCAGTCTTTGCAAACAAGCGCCTTTAACCACTGAGCCATCTTCCTGGCCTTTTATTGACAGTTTTTATGCATGTGTATTCCCCCACTTTCTTTTTTCTTTTCCTTTTTTCTTTTTGAGGTAGAGTTTCATGTAGCCCAGGCTGACCTGGAATTCACTCTGTAGTCTCAGGCTGGCCTCCAACTCACTGTGATCCCCCTACCTCTGCCTCCTGAGTGCTGGGATTAAAGGCATGTGCCACCAAGCCCGGCTTTCACTCCTGTTTTTCTGAAATAGAGTCTCTCTACATAAATTGGGCTGGCCTGAAACTTGCATCCATCCTCCTGCCTCTACCTATTGAGCCTTAGGGATTATAGGCATGTGACACTATACCTAGCCTCTTCCCCTTCTGAAATCACCCTTTGCCGGGGCTTCAAGATTCTCTTCCTTCAATGGCCTTGTCTCTTCTCTAGATGGCTCTTTATCTGTACTCTATTCCTAAGCCCCCACCGTATCCTTTGGCTTTCAATAGTACTCATATGCCAAGGGCAGCTTGGACCTCTCCCCAAGAACTCCAGGTTCTAATATTTAATAGCCTGTCTAGTTGTGTTTTAGCTATCTCAAACCATATGCCCCAATTCCGACTTGTGCTTTTGCTAACGCCTTCCTGGTACTAGTCAATAGCTTCACCACTCATCCAAGGCATTCAGCATAACCTATAAAGTTGGGCTTCCTTTCATGTCTCTGTCACCCCCTAAATTCTGCAAATTCCAACTTGAAATGTTTTCACAGCCAATCATGGTTGCTGCTGTGGTCCCAGCCACTGTTAGCTTAGGCCTGAACCCCCGTATCAGCCTCCTAGCTGATCTCCCCACTTTCACCCTTGCCCCCTCCAGAGTCTTCATGCGGTAGCCAACGTGATATTTTTAAAAGCAGAAATCACACCTCAGCTTTTAGCATCCCAGTAGGCTCACGCTGCATTTAAAATAAAACTAAAATCTTTAAGATCTACACAACACTAAGAAACTGGGTCAAGAGTTGGGTCTTGTGGTATTGGTCTGTTTAAGTCTAGCTACTGGGGAGTCTGAGGCAGGAGAATTACAAATTCAAGGTCATTCTGGGCCACTTAGACCCTGTCTTCAAAAGTAAAATAAAGAAATAAATAAAGGGTTTGGGATATGATTCAGTGGGAGAGTGCTGGCTTAGCTTGTGCAAGGGCTCAGGTTTGAATCTCTAGTGTTAATTTGAAAAAAAAGAAAGAAAGAAAGAAAGAAAAAAGATGAAACTGGGTCAACCTCTGCCTAGTATTTGCATGCTCCACTTAATCACTTTGTCTCCTCAGTATTTCTTTTCTCTTTTTAAATTTCTTTTTTTTTTTTTTTTTTTTTTTTTTTGGTTTTTCAAGGTGGGGTCTTCCTCTAGCCCAGGCTGTCCTGGAATTAGTCTCAGGCTGGCCTGGAACTCACGGCAATCACGGGATTAAAGGCATGCGCCACCACGCCCGGCTAATAAATTTCTTTCTTTCTTTCTTTTTAAATTTTTTTTAACTTTTATTTATTTATTTGAGAGCGACAGACAGAGAAAGAGGCACACACAGAGAGAGAGAATGGGTGCGCCAGGGCTTCCAGCCACTGCAAATGAACTCCAGATGTGTGCGCCCCCTTGTGCATCTGGCTAACATGGGTGCTGGGGAATGGAGCCTCCAACCAGGGTCCTTAGGCCTCCCAGGCAACTGCTTAACCACTAAGCCATCTCTCCAGCCTGTTCCTTTATTAGTTTCTTTCTTTCGTTTGTTCTTTCTTTCTCTCTCTCTCTCTCTCTCTTTTTTTTTTTTAAGGTAGGTACTCACTGTAGTCCAGACTGACCTTGGAACTCACTATGTAGTCTCAGGCTGGCCTAGAACTCACTGTGATCCTCCTACCTCTGCCTCCCGAGTGCTGGGATTAAAGGTGTGCACCACCATGCCCGGCTTGCCCTGTCTTTTAAGAACATATTTATTTGTTAGCAGAGAGAGAGAGAAAAAATGAGCACACCAGGGCCTTCAGCCACTGCAAACAAAGCCCAAACACATGTGCCACTTTGTGCATCTGGTTTTACAAGGGTACTGGAGAACTGAACCCAGATCGTTAGGCTTTGCAAGCAGGTGCCTTAACTGCTGAGCTGTCTCTTCAACCCTCTATATTGTTTCTTTGTCATCCCATAGCAGGGGGCTTGTTTGCCCTGTCCACAGTGCCTACGCACAGTAGATGTGAATGAAGAGATGAAGGAAAGAGAGATTGCAAAAGGTAGCTGGGCATGGTGACACACACCTTTGATCCCAGCACTTGGGAGGCTGAGGTGGGAGGATCATCACTACGTAGTGAATTCCAGGTCAGCCTGGGCTAGAGCAAGACCCTACCTCAAAAAACCAAAAAATAGAAAGAAAGAGAGGAGGGAGGGAGGGAAGGAGGAAGGAAGGAACATAGATAGATACATAGATACATAGATACATAGATACATAGATTGCAAAAGTGAAACAGAAAATGAACAAAAGAAGTGGCAGTCTGGGGGATCCTGGCAATATTTCTCCTGAGAAAGAGTAAGGCTGGACAGAATGGAGGCATCTTCCGCCAAACAAGCAGCCCCTATGTAGGAACAGGTTCTGGGCTGGGACGCAGCGCCCTCTGGTGGCCAGGATCCCCGCAGCTCCAGGGCCAGGCCCTTGAGTCCTGAAGGTTTCCATGGACTTCCTCTTCTTCAACCTGGTTAGAACATCATCCTGGAAACCACTAGGAAACATAGAGGCTTAGATTTTTTTTTTTTTTTTTTTTTAGAGACAGAGTCTTTCTGTGTACTGCAGACTAGTCTTGAACTTACTGTGCATCCCACGCTAGCCTAGAACTCTTGAACATGTCTCAGCCTCCTTCAGAGTGCTGGAATGATAGGTGTGGGTCACTGTACCCAGCTAAAGCTTAGACATTTTTAGCTTTGTGATGATTGAACTTGAGGCTTTGTGTGTACTAAGCAAATGCCCTGCCACTGAACCACATCTCCAGTCCTAAGGCTTTATTTTTTTTCCCCCCTATTTTCTTTCTTTTTAAAATATTTTCTTAGCCGGGCGTGGTGGCACATGCCTTTAATCCCAGCATTTGGAAGTCAGAGGTAGGAGGATCACCGTGAGTTCGAGGCAGCCCTGAGACTACATAGTGAATTCCAGGTCAGCCTGGGCTAGACTGAGACCCTACCTCAAAAAAAAAAAAAATTACTCATTTGAGAACTAGAGAATTGCCTTAGTGATTAAGGCAATTGCCTGTGAAGCCTAAGGACCCTGGTTCAATTCTCCAGTACCCACATAAGCCAGATGCACAAGGTGGCACATGCTTCTGGAGTTCATTTGCAAGCAGCTAAAGGCCCTGTTGCATCCATTCTCTCTCTTTCTCTCTCTGCCTCTTTCTCTCACTCTCAAATAAATATTTTTAAAAGTTCATAAGAAATTATTTATTTGAGAAAGAGAAAAGAGAAAGAACATGGGCGCACCAGGGCTCCTGCCCCTGCAAACAACCTCAACCTCCTGACTCATACACTGCTTTGTGGGTGTGGCTCTTTATGTGCATACTGGAGAGTCGAACCCAGACCATAATTAGGCTTTGCAAGCAATTGCCTTTAACGACTGAGTTACATCCACAGCCCAAGAGTGCTTTTTTGAGACAGGCCTTCATGTATCCCAGTCTGATAGATTGTTGGTAACTCTGACTGGAACCATGTAATGAAGCGGTGGGAAAAGGGGGAAACTGAAGTGAGTTAGGGAAGAGTGTGGGTCAAGAAAGTGGAAATGAAAGTAATCAACTCTGCTGAGGGCTTCATTGTGACGTAAGACAGAACTAAGAGGGCGGCTGAAGGGAAGGTTTCTTTCTCTTTGTTTAAAAATTTTAAAAATGGGCTGGAGAGATGGCTTAGCGGTTAAGGTGTTTGCCTGTAAAGCCTAAGGACCCAGGTTCAATTCCCCAGGACCCACATAAGCCAGATGCACAAGGTGGTGCATGCGCCTGGAGTTTTTTTTTACAGTAGCTAGAGGCCCTGACATGCCCGTTTCTCTCTCTCTTTCTGCCCCTTTCTCGCTCTCAAATAAATAACATTTCAAAAACTTTAAAAATCTTTTAAAATTATTTGCATGTATTCATAAGTATGAGCACTCCAGGGTCTCTTACTGCTGCTCATCTGGCTTTACATGGGTGGCAAGGGAACTAAGCCCAGGCCAGCAGGCTTCGAAAGCAAGTGCCTTTAACCCCTTTAACTGATGAACCATCTCCCCAGCCCTTTAAGTTTTCTTTTAAGATGTGAAATTGGGCTGGAGAGATGGCTCAGTGGTTAAAGGCACTTGCTTGCCAAGCCTAATGGCCTGGGTTCAATCCCCCAGTACCCGCATAAAACCAGATGCACAAAGTGGCACATGGAGCTCAAGTTTGTTTGCAGTAGTAATAGGTCCTGGTGTGGCCATTCTCTCTTTCTCTCTTTCTCTCCTTGAAAATAAATATTTTTTTTTCTTTATTAGTTAGTTTTGTATTCAGCAAATACAGTCAGTTTGGTACCATTATTAGGCTCATCCGTGACCTACCCCCCCCTCCCCTTGGCCCCTCCTTGTTGAGGTATACGGGTCATGCATTGTGGAGTTAGCCCACAGTTATGGGTAAGCTAAATGTCTCTGCATATCATGACCCAACATGTGGCTCTGACATTCTTTCCACCCCCTCTTCCGCAAAATTTCCCTGAGCCATGTTGGGTTCATTTTTGGTCTGCTTTAGTGGCGAGGATGTGGAGAAGTAGGAACACTCATCCACTGTTGGTGGGAAAATAAATAATTTAAAAAAATAACCCAAAAAGATTTGAAATTATGGGGCACATGTGTGTACGGTTGGAAATGACAATGACGATGAAATATGATGGTGACGGGATGATGATGGCAAAAAAAAAAAAAAAAAAGTAAAATGAAGGCATCCGGAAGAGAAAGGGGACATCTCAGATGGGAGCACACGCCGGTGGCAAACACGTCTCTCACTGTAGGGGCACGAAGGAGAAGGTGGATGCCATGGTAGGAGGTGGAAGGTTGCCACTTGACTGCCCTTCCCCCACAGCATCTGCGAGGTGAGAGTGGGTGGGGGATGGAAAGGAAAAGGTTGGAAGGTCTGGGACATGGGATGCACAGGCTGTGCGAAGAGCCTGCCTAGGTAAGGCGTGTGTTCATGGTGTTGGAGAGGACACAGCCAAGCCTGCTTGTACAGATTTCTCTGGCTATGGGCTGGTGCCAGTGAACAGGTACCTAGAAGAGTTTGATTCCCAGAGGCTGTGGGCTTTGCCAATCTAATAAGGTGAGAGGAGATAGACCAGCAAGGAGCGACTCTCAAAACAGGAGTGCAGAACTGAAGTGGGCAAGGATGGAAGAGGCTGGAAAAGAGGCTGTAAAGAGAGTCACTGTAGGTTATTGCAGATGGAGACAGAGCTGTGTAATTTTTCATGGGGGGTGGTGTTCAAGGTCGGGTCTCACTCTAGTCCAGGCTGACCTGGAATTCACTATGTAGTCTCAGGGTGCTCTTGAACTCACAGCGATCCTCCTACCTCTGCCTCCCAAGTGCTGGGATTAAAGGCATGCTCCACCATGCCAGGCTTGGGTATATGTAATTTGATCTTTCTTTCCTGTGTTAAACAAAGTAAAATAGGATGAGAGGGGATGGCTAGAAAACCCTTTGAAACAAGATTGCTTGTCACTGTCAAAAGAACAAGTTTGAGAGATTGTCCAAGGTGTGGGCAGGGTGAGTGTAGACATCTGTAATCTCAGCATTTGGAAGGCTAAGACAGGAGAATCAGGAGTCTAAGGCAAGCCTGGACTACAGTACAGGGACCTTGTCAATAAACAAGTATGGGCAGCTGAAATACAATTGAAGGTCAAGGGTCCAAGAGGCCGGGCAGATCCTTGGATGCATGATCACATTTTATGTGACCTCAAGGATAGGGCAGTCGTAGCAGAGGAGGGGCGAAATTGGGCACTGAAATCATCAAGAAAGTAGCTAACCTCCTTCTGGAATTCTGGCTCCTTGAGAACAGAACCGAGGAGGTATCTCCCAGCGACTATTATCCTAGGCAAGTCCTCTATCACTTAGCTAAGTCCCTGTGTGACTTGATCATTACCCTTTATAGTTGAATAAGCAAGCCAGTTTCCCCAGAAGTGGCTGCAAATTGAGTTTCAGCAGGAACAAATATTTTGAGTGTGCACACCTTTGAAATCTTTCTCACCTGCCCTTCACCACTCCCAGTCCTCCATTACCTTCTTCCCAGCTTGGTGACCTGGACTCTTTGATCCATCACATTCAGCCTCCTGGGCTGGAGAGATAGCTCAGTGGTTAAAGGCACTTTCGTGCAAAGCCTAACAGCCTATGTTTGATTCCCCAGTACCACATAAAATGGCGCAGTCATCTGTAGTTTATTTTCAGTGACAGGAGGTCCTGGAACATCCATTCTCTCTCAAAAAAAATATTTGTATTTATTTACTTTGGAGAAAGAAGGAGAGAGAGAGAGAAAGCACGAGTACACCAGGGCCTCCTGTCACTGCAAACAAACTCTAGATGCATGTGCCACTTTGTGCATCTGGCTTTACATGAGTATTGGGGAACCAAACCCAGGCCAGCAGGCTTTGCAAGCAAGCACCTTTAACTGCTGAGCCATCTCTCCAGCCCTCAAATAAAAATTTTATTTTGGGGGTTGGGCGTGGTGGCGCACGCCTTTGATCCCCAGCACTCAGGAGGCAGAGGTAGGAGGATTGCCTGTTGAGTTTGAGGACAGCCTAAGACTTCATAGTGAATTCCGGGTCAGGCTAGGTAGGCTACAGCAAGACCCTACCTTGAAGAAAAAAAAAAAAACAACAAAACTTTTGGTTTTTTGAGGTAGGGGTTCACTCTAGCCCAGGCTGACCAGGAATTCACTATGTAGTCTCAGGGTGGCCTCAAAATAGTGATCCTACCTCCCCAGTTCTGGGATTAAAGGCATGCACCACCATGCCTGGCTTCTTGAATAAATGTTTCTTTAAATTCAGCCTCCTCAGTGTTCCTTCCCAAGTCTATGTCTCTCCCCTGAGGATGAGACCCAGCCCCGAGCAGGACATCTCTGGTTCCTGCATGCCCATCCTGAGCCTGGAAATGCCAGGTTCACAACCTGCCTGGCAGAGGCTTCTTGGAGGCCTGTCAGCAAGCCTCTTGTCTCCCTCCTTTCGACCACATTATTCCTGCTGCACAGAACCATATGGAGCCGAAACTATCTGCGGCCAAGGCTCAGGACACTTATGTCCCTGGAGGCTACCACAGAGCCCCAGTGTTTGCTGCAATGAACATGAGGCTACTAGGTGGCCATGGGGATCCAGAAGCACCATTTCCAGGAACTCCAGCGAGGTGGTATGGACAAAGGGGCACAGACAGAACCAAGGGGGCAGTTGGCAGGCCAGCTTTATTATTGAGGAGTCTGTCCACTGTGCACTGTGGGGAGGGAGGCAGGCAGGGCTGTGTGGGTCCTTGGAGACCAGAGTAGACAGGGCATGTGTGCACATGTTCTTTCCTGCCCTAGGCAGAGAACCTCTGCCCTCCTACTGCCGCTGCACAGGCCCTCAGGGCCGGTCACAGGGGGCTGGGCTCTTCTTCCGTTCACGGCTCAGCAGTGTCACCAACTTGGCCTTGAAGCCTGTCTGAGTGCCAGGGCGGCTGGCACCTCCAGCTTCATCTAGCTCCAGCTCTAGCAGACGCCGGTACTGGGCCTCTAGGCTGCTGTCAGGGACTTGACCAGACCAGCACAGGTCCTCACTGTTGTGATAGACGGGGCTGGCCAAGGGGCTGCGGCTACCAACAGGACCCTCTTGAGGCTCGGGATCCCCGTTGGACAGCCCAGGGCTGGCCTCCAGCATGCACAGGTTCTCATAGAGGTGCTCCACGGAGGCTGGGGGCCCACTGGTCCGCTTGCACACAGAGGCATAGAGACCGGATGTTGAGCCTTCATGTGTGGGGCTCAGCAGCAGGGGCAGGCTCTGAGGGCCGGGCTCAGTCATATGTACCCTCCTGGAGGTGGGCAGCTCAAGCCCCGGGGGCATTTCCTGAAGCTCGCCAGGGAGGTCCAAGGAGGGCAGGGAGATGGCCCGAGGCAGAGGGCAGGGCCGGGTGGTAGCCAGTTCTGGCAGTAGCTCCCGCTGGCGGGCGATGGCAGCAGCCACAGCCCCACACATGTCTGGGGCACACGGGCTACTGAAAGCAAAGAGGCCCTCACCAGAGTCACAGCGGCGGCCAGCCTCAAAGGAGAACACGCCCTGCACACAGGCGACACAGGTGGGGGTCAGCGGCTAAGAGGCCAGGCCACCCACTGGCCTTCCCTGCAGAGACTTACCAGGGTGCCCAGCACCTCACCTTGTCAGAGCCAAACTTGCGCAAGAAGCGGTAGGGCCAGCTGTAGAGGGCCTGGGGGCTGGAAGTTTCCCTCAGCTGGATGGCATCTTGGCCAAGCACCAGGAGGTAGGGCCCCTTCAGTTGGCAGCGGATAGCCGCTTCAGTCCTCTGTACCACCACTGGAAACTCACCCACTGTTCGGGTAGGAAGGCCCCATCAGTCCCTCAGAGATTCCTGATGGGGCAAGGGGTCGGGGGTCTCCACCTCCTCTGACTCACCTTCCTGCCAAGAGGAGTAGATGGCATTTTCTTCCATAGGAACCAAGCCTCTCTTGGGAGACTCAGCCTCCCCTGGTCCAGAGGTGCACTCTCCCGTTCCCTGAGGAATAGGCTCAAGTCAGAGGTTAGAATCCACCTTGCTCCTTTTTCCCATCCTTCCTATGGGTTCAACAAGAGAGAGCTTCCAGGTACCCAGTCCCAGTATTGCCCACACTTTGCGTGACTCTGGGCTCCTCTGAGCCAGTTTTCCCACCTGCACCGTGGGGCAGCAATCCCCACTGGGCTCCACCTCAGGGCAGTGGGTGAGGTGTGGGATCACACCTGCTGTGCCTGACAGCTCTAAACCACTAGGCACCCAAGAGGGTGTTTCCGTAACTCCTGAGCTTGGCCAGGGACTGGGCAGGTTTTTGTGTGCTTGTGACAGCTTGCAACACTGAATAGGTAAAGGAGCTTGCGTGCTTCTTATTCTTATTTCTTATTCTTTTGGTTTTTCGAGATAGGGTCTCACTCTAGCTCAGGCTGACCTGTAATTCACTATGTAGCCTCAGGGTGGCCTCGAACTCCTACTTCTGCTGGGATTAAAGAAGTGCGCCACCACGCCCGGCTCCTCTTCCTTTCTTTTGAGGCAGGGTCTCACTCTAGCCCAGATTGGCCTTGAACTCACTCTGCAGATCAAGATGACTTCAAACTTGTGGAGATCTTTCCATCACATTATTATTATTGGTTTTTTGAGGTAGGGTTTTCCTCTAGTCCAGGCTGACCTGGAATTAGTCTCAGACTGGTTTTGAACTCACAGCAATCCTCCTACCTCTTGACTTTTTTTTTTTCCAGATTTACTTTTACCTATTTACTAGAGACAGAGACAGGGAGGGAAGAAGGGAGTGGGGGAGAGAGAGAGAGAGAGAGAGAGAGAGAATGGGCACATCAGAGCCTCTAGCCTTGCAAATGAACTCCAGATGCATGCTCCTCCACGTGCATCTGGCTTTACTTGGGACCTGGAGAATCAAACCTGGGTCCTTAGGCTTCACAGGCATGTGCCTTAACTGCTAGCTCAGGTGGGGATCTGGAGAGAGACTGAACATGAGTCCTTAGGCTTCACAGGCAAGCACCTTAACTGCTAAGCCAGCTTTCCAGCCCCAAAATGTATTTTTATTTTATTCATTTAAGAGAAAGAAAGTAAGAGTATGGGCACATCAGGACCTCTTGCCGCTGCAAATGAAATCAAATCAGCAGGCTTTGCACGCAAGCTCCTTTACCTGATGAGTCATCCCCAGCCTATTTCATTTGATGAGACAGGATCTAAGGGAGCCTGAGCTGGCCTTAAACTTGCTATGAAGATAAGGCTGGCCTTGAATTCCTGATCCTTCTGCCTCCACCTCCCAAGTTCTAGGGTTACAGACATGCATGACTCTTGGTTTCACTTTTTTTTTCATGTTTAAAAATTATTTTATTTAATTTTTTTTTTTTCAAGGTAGGGTCTCACTGGAATTCACTATATCATCTCAGGGTGTCCTCAAACTCATGGTAATCCTCCTACCTCTGCCTCTTGAGTGCTGGGATTAAAGGCATGCACCACCACATCCAGCATATTTATTTTAAAAATATTTTGTTTATTTATTTGCGAGAGAGAGAAAGGGAAAATATGGAGAGAATGAGCATGTCAGGGCCTCTAGCCACTGCAAGTGAACTCCAGACACATGCACACCTTGTGCATCTTGCTTATGTGGGTACTGGGGAATTGAACCTGGGTCCTTTGACTTTGCTAAGCCTTCTTTCCAGCCCTATTTATTTATTTATTTACAGAGAGATAGAAGAGAGACAGACAGAGAGAATGGGCATGCCAGGGCCTCCAGCTGTTGCAGATAAACTCCAGATACATGTGCCATTTTGTGCATCTGGCTTTATGTGAGTACTGGGGAATCAAACCCAGGTTGTTAGGCTTTGCAGGCAAGCGCCTTAACTGCTGAGCCATCTCTCCAGCCCTGGCTTCACATTTTGTTTATTCATTCCTCAGAGGATGGTTACTTGGGTTGTTCCCACACTTTGGTAACTGAGACAGTGCTACCATGCACAAGTTTTGCTTAAACATGTATTTTAATTCTCTTGGTTAGATGTTATTGCTGGGTCATATGGTAACTTCATTATGAACTTTTTGAGGAACCAAAAGACTGGTTCCGTTTTGGCTAATCCTAGGAGACTTCATAGACATCAGCTCCTGGTTTAAATACTCCACAGGCCTCTCTGACTCAATAAAATCCCCAACCCCACATATGGCATGAGGCGGTTTCAACTGGCCCCGCTGAACTCTCCAACTTACTTGCTTCTTGCTTTTCTGGGCTGCTGGTCCTCCTTCTGCTTCTTAAATACACCTGGGTTTTCTGCCCCAGGGTCTTTGCCCAGGTTACCCTTTCTGCCTATGGCACTTGTCAATGAGGTTAAAATACCCTTTCCTCAGACTTTTTGCCTGGCGAGTTCTTTATTTGTGACTCAGACCTATTGTCTCCTCCTTGGAGAGGCCTTTCTTGACCCATCTAATGTTTGTTTACTGTAGTTCCATCTCAGTGTTTCATTTTCTCTATAGCATGTATGGCCGTAAGAAATCCAGTCTAAACTGAGCATGGTGGCGCACGCCTTTAATCCCAGCACTTGGGAGGCAGAGGTAGGAGGATTGCCGTGAGTTCAAGGCCACCCTGAGACTACATAGTGAATTCCAGGTCAGCCTGGGCTAGAGTGAGACTCTACCTTGGAAAAAAAAAAAGAAAAAAGAAATCCAGTTCACAGATGTCTGGGTTGTCTCCCAGCTTTGCAGGTTTTGGGCAGTACTTACCAAGTGGCAGGATCTGATCAGGCAAGGACATGAACAAGTGTGGCGCGTGAGGTGGTACTCCAAGACCAACCCTCAGACTGCCCTACTCACTGCCCACCTTACACTCACCGGGAAAGCCAGCTGGCAGATGGGGCCCATCCAGGACTGGCGGTGCTTCGCAGCCAGGAGGTGGCTCCGCTCTGTGGTGGTGAGCAGGAAGGCACCTGTGTCCCTGGGGCAGTTCTCACCATCGGCCGGCAACACAGACACACAGTCAGCCAGGCGGATGACCCGACGCTCCCCTCGCCGGCCATGCCCTGTGGATCTGTCACCTGCAGGCCCCAGGCCACCGTCACGGACATCCCAGCTCTCGAGCCGCGCAACGCCTGATGGGCCGCCTGCATACAGCAGAGCCCACACCTTCCTCCAGCACTTCTGCAAGGAAGGAGACTCTGGGTGGCAAGTTCGCCCTCCCGCTATTTGGCTTAGCAACTGCCTGGGCTGGCTTCTGCCTGCCCTGAGACCCGAGGGTGTCAAGGAAGGAGGCTTTGCCGGCCAGCCAGGAGAAGTCTGTGCTTGAGGCTGGTCATCCCTGAGCTCAAATTCTACTACTGTGCCCTTTCCTAACTATGATCTTCATAGCACCAGTGTCCTTGTCTCTCAAAGGGCCAGAGAACATAGTGGCGCTTCAACTGGGTTATGGCTCTGAAGTATCTTGTATCTTGGGGCAGACCACCGACACTGCTGTTGTGAGAGCCACCCGCACCTCAACCAAAAAAGACACTTGAGTCACAGGCTCGGTTGGGTGGGAAGGAGGCCTCAGCTTCATGCTGGCAAGGAAGGAAACATGCAAATAACTTCTAGCAAAGGAAACAGACGGTTTATTTGCCTGAGCAGCAGCTGTGGGGGCACAGGGCCTGCTGCCAAGGAGAGGTGAACTCCCCAACCCCCTCCCCACATGACAGCCTCCCACCCAGCCCTACCTTTGGGCTCAGGCACTGCTGTCTCTAGGGACCACAGTGCCACCATCATATAGGCTGTTTCTTAGACCCTTCCCTGGTCTTGGCATCCCTATCTCTACATGACAGATCTTTTCAAGCCAAGAACTGACTCTCTTTTTGCACTTGAATTTCTGGGGTCCACCCCACCCGGATTCTCTCTCCAGTTCTCCCAGGTCTGGATGGGCTGTTTGGGGCTTGGGCACAGGCTACCACTGGCAGCCGGGGGTTCCCACCTTGCCAAACTTGATGTGCTGCTGGTAGAGGATGCCATCCTTGACAGGGGTCTCCACAGATTCCATGACCAACTGAAGACCCGAGGCTGGTGACAGGCTGGACAGGAACTCTTCACACTTCCCCTTCTGGCCACTTCCCCCTCCCTCCCTCCCTCCCTCCTTCCAGAAGTAGCTGTAAGAACAGGGGGTGGGGAATCTGATCTCAGTTAAGGGGTTGCGGAGCAGTACATGTTTCTTCCTTGCCGTTCTAATGAACCTATACCTGCCTGAGCGGAGCCTCAGGCCACTGGAGGGCAACTGACCCCTGGGCATGGAGTCCAGGTCAGCTGGATGTGAGTGTCTGACCACAGGCTGGCTGCCCTGACTCATGAGCTCCGACCCCTCCCCCACACGCAGCAGCTATGGGCCCTGAGGAGATCCACTCAGCCTGGGCCTCACCCTGGCAAACTCCTGGTTCTCCCACTCAAAGCCCCCCTTTGTCCCATTAGGTCTGCCTTTTTATTTTTGGTGATGCTGGGGCCTTGCGCATACTAAGGCAAGTGCTGTACCTCTAACCTTCATTCTTAGCCCAATATCTGAGTATTTTATTTATCTTACTTTTGGTTTTCCGAGATAGGGTCTCATTCTAGCCCCAAGCTGACCTGGAACTCACTCTTTAGTCCCAGGCTGGCCTCAAACTCATGGCGATCCTCCTACCTCTGTCTCCAGAGTTCTAGGATTAAAGGCATGCGACACCACACCTTATGTATCTGGACATTTCTAATGTTCACTTTCTCTTCTCTGAAGCCTTCACCCTACCTGAGCCCACCCTGGCTGTTTCCGCGAACCCCAGATCCACTGCTTTTCCTCTTCCTTGAGCCTGGCCAGGTCCAGCACTTAAGGACCTGTGAGTCTTAGCCTCTACCTTCTCCAAGATCCACACCCGTCCCTCCAGGGCACCCCTCACCATGGCACTGCTCCTCCGCCTGTGGCCTCTTCCTCAAGGCTTTCCTGACCACTCAGGGTTGGAGAGCACAGGGGCCTCACAGCACACCCATCAGGCAGCAGCCCACATGCGATCCACATCCGCGGCCTGGCATGTGAGCGTGGGCGGCAGGCCTCCAGTGGGCTCCCCAGAGAGTGGTCACATGCTCTTTTGAAGCCTTGCTTCCTGCCCAGTGCTTTTTCTCTTTTTTTGGTCTTGCTTTGCTGGGGTTGTACATTAATCTAAATTCAGAAATGAGCCCTGTCACTCATTCAGTACGGCCACTGAGAAAGAATGGAACCAGGTTGAGGAGTGTCGATTGAGGGGGGGAGTCTGGGAGAATATCTTCCAGTACATGGCTCTGCGTCCACTGTGATCCAGGCAGCCTCGGGCTTAGGAAGTGTGCTT
The DNA here is from genome assembly GCA_036346955.1 of Dipus sagitta. Taxonomy (NCBI): domain Eukaryota; kingdom Metazoa; phylum Chordata; class Mammalia; order Rodentia; family Dipodidae; genus Dipus; species Dipus sagitta. The sequence continues at coordinate 39,502,832 of CM070777.1, read as the reverse complement.
CATGATGTCCTTTGCATTCTCATGGACATTTCATCAGTGAGGAAATCAAGGCTCAGAAAAATTAAGTAACTTGCCTGACTGTACACACCAAGTGACAAACATGGCTTGAGCAATCGCTGTCCTAGTGGGACAAATGTGGCCTTTACACACCAAGTTCCTGGCAAAGGGTCTGAGAGAGACCATCACTGATGTGCCACTCTTCTTCCCGCCTCTTGCCAGCTACTGCAATCTCAGTCACTTGCCGGCCACTGTGATGATGACCCACATGTACTCCATTCTGAGTCTTCCACCTAACTGGGGGCTCCCAGGTAAGCGCTAGCCACAGAGCGGGGGGATGAGTAGCCATGACCTGAATGGCAGTCTTGTGGCAACTACTACCTCCAAGTGGAACAGAAGGCTGACTGGAACCAGCCAGGCAGGCCGTGCTCCCAGGAAGGTAGGACTGTCCTAAGGGGTACCGGAAGCCCTCGGTGTCACAGGAAGAGTGAAGCTGGCAGTAATAACTGCCAGCCTAGGAAACCATAGACCCAACCACTTCCCATGCCTTCCACTTTGGTTCCTCTTTGAGTCATAAACCTGCATTCCTGAGATACTCTGAGCCCCCACATGGGGGCACCAGCCAAACAGATCCTTTTAAGGTAAGTACCAGCAGGCAGGGTGCTGGCAGCAACCCTGAAGATGCTGTCTTGCCTCAGGGTGGTGGGGGAGGTAGGAGAGGTTGGCCTGTCTAGGAACAGATGGGCGAGACACAAAGGCAGGGCTGGTCAAGACAGGGTGAGCTTTAATGGCAGCTCAGGGGAGGGAAATAAAAACAGTAATTCTGGGAAGCACTAGGGTGGCCCAGGCCAGCTGGGCCAAAATGCTGGTTTCCTGTCATGGGGGCTGGTGTCTAAGCATGGCTGGAGTCCTGGGACTGAAGCCACTTGGAGAGAAGATGAAGAAAGACTGCTCAGAAGTCCATGGAGCTGTGGGCCAGGTAGTCCTTACGGCCAATGTTGCTGACCTGCTTGGTCTGCATAGCTTCAAGTTTGGGGCAGTCAGTGATCCGATGTCCCAGACCTCCACAGAATGCACAGCCACGCTCTCCTGGGGGTGAGGAAGGGTGGTGGGGGGTTAGGGTCAGCATGGTCATAGTGTCAGGACCCAGACCCTGGGAACTTGGCTCCCAGTGGGCCTTGCCAGCCCACCAGTGCCTAGCATGGACTTGTTTCCTGCTAGTCCAGCCCATCTGCCTTCCCTGCTGAACCCACCCAACCACACAGTCAGGGACTGCTTGCTCAGCATTTACCTCCGATGTCCAGCATGGACTCATCCCCACAGTGTAGCACCTGCAGCACGGGTGGCACCTTCTGCTTGGCCTCTAGCAGCAAGGCCTTGAGGTCCATGAGCACTGACTCATCTAGGAGGCAGGAGTAGTGGAGAAGCATCAGACCTCACCCTGGGCTCTGCAGAACCTGGGTGGTCTCATGTGGAGGGCTCAGGGTAGAGCCAAGGTAGCCTGGTGACAAACTTACCACAGGCCTTGTTGATGAAAGTGGTGGCAATGCCTGTGTTTCCTGAGCGCCCAGTGCGGCCAATTCGGTGCACTGCAAGGAGAGGGACAGGCTCTGGACCACTGCCCAGGTGCTGGGGGCCTGGTTGGGTCCTCTTCCTGTCCAGCCCCTTCCCCCCAAGACCCCAAGATCCCCACCGTAGTTCTCGATTTCCTCAGGCATGTCATAATTGATGACATGCTGGATGGCAGGAAAGTCCAGGCCCTTGGAGGCCACATCTGTGGCCACCAGTACATCCTTCTTGCCCTCCCGAAATGCTTCAATGGCCTTGGTCCGTTCCTCTTGGTCTGGAAAGGGTCAAGGGGCTGTCAGAACTATGGTAGGAATTCTGGGAGGGGGAAAGGTAAGGGCAAGGAAGGGGAAGATGAAGGATGTCACAGCAGCATTTTGTCATTGGCATGGATCATCCCGACCTTTGCCCCCGTGAATGGCCACAGCCTCAACGCCCTTGAGAAGGAGGTATTCGTGGATGGCATCTACATCTGCTTTCTTCTCTGCAAAGATGAGCACCTGTCCATGAAGGCAACTCCAGTCAGAGGGCACCACATTGACTCCCTCACCACATACTCCAAATTTCTTATCCTGGGGACGCCAGACAAGCCTGGCCTGGTCATACTCACAGGTGGGGGTGTCTTCTGCAGACATTCGAGCAGGTACACCATCTTGGCTTCCTCCTTCACGTATTCCACCTCCTGCCACCAGAGGCCAAGCGATCCCACAGTTAGGCTCAGGCCTCTGATTTGGGTTAAGAAATGATCAGAAGCCCTTGCTAAGGGATGAACACCTAAGAATGACCCTGGCTAAAGGGCACAAGGTGGACCCTCACTCCAATCAGCTCCAAAGGAACTTCCTCAGATCCAGGCCACACAGATCAGACTGCTCAGCAGGGGTGCCTGTCTACCTGGATGACATCTAGGCTGGCGGCTCCAGCACGTCCCACGTTGATGGTGACAGGCTTGACCAGGGCACTCTTGGCAAAATTCTGAATCTTCTTTGGCATGGTGGCACTGAAGAGCAGAGTTTGCCGCTGGCCCTGAGGAAAGGTGAGGGCTGGGCTGAGGACATGCGGGGTTAGAGGGGAACAGCAGGGTGTGAGGATGCTGAGCAGCCGAGATGCAGACTCTAAAGAGCAGAGGCTGTGGCTGTACAAGGCCTCAAGACCCTCTGCAGGTGAATGTGGGGCGTCCATGTATGTGCATGTGCAGGGGTGCCCAGCCAGGCAGGGGTTGGAAGAAAAGTACCTTGAAGTAGGAGAAGATAGTGCGAATGTCACCCTCAAAACCCATGTCGATCATGCGGTCGGCCTCGTCCAGAGCCAGGTAACGACAGATGTCTAAGCTGACCATTTTCTTCTGTAGCAAATCCATAAGGCGCCCAGGGGTGGCCACCATCATATGCACACCACTGAGAATGAAGAGACCTGGGTTTGGGGTTGCTTGGTTGCATCACCTACCTACCCAGAGGCCGCACCTTGCCCTATGATCTCTTCTCTTTCCTGTCTCCTCCCTTGCCCACTCCTCACTCCTTCCGTCCTGCTCTATGTACAGGGCGTGTCACCTTCTTGGCAGAAAGGGCTTCTGCTTTCTAGCCAGCACTTAGACCACACACCTTCCACCGCAGGAGAGCTCCCAGGTACCTGCAGCCCCTCTGTAGGCCTTGAGCGATTCCCTTTCCTGGGAACCCCTCAGAAATAGGGATGGGGTCTGGACAGCCTGCTACCTCAGGGGCTGGTGCAAGGTATCTGGGGAAGTCTGTTGAAGACTGGACCATGTGGGTTCTGGCCTTCCCCTGTCCCCCAGCCTCCTCAGTTAACCAAGTGAACAGCTCTGACTCTTTTGGACACCCCAGGCTTTCCCCTCTGAGCTTTCTGCTTAAACTAGCCCTAAGTAGAATTCACCTTCCCTGCAAAGCCTTCTCTAATTTTGCACCCCTCCAAGGACACTCATAGAGGATGGGACATTACATCTGCTCCATTCCCACAATACCTGCCCACAACCCTGTCTAACCCCAACCCACTTCTCTTTGAGGGATAGGCTCACAGGAGGACTCTAAGGATCGGTGGAATGACTCAACTAAAGGGGTTTTTAGCTTTTCCAGGGGTCCTGGGGAAGTCCATGCAGGTGGGGTGACTATACGCACTGTCGTATGGTCTCCATCTGCTCTTTGACGGACATGCCCCCAATGCACAGAGCGCAGCGCAGGAGGGGTGAGCTGTCCTCCTGGAGCAGACGGCAGTAATACTCCAGGATGCCATGAGTCTGTCGAGCCAGCTCCCGCTGCAGGACAGCAGCAAGGCTGGTACCAAAAATCAGCCCCAGCCTCTACCTTGCCCTCCAGACTGGTCCACCTTACCGAGGGGCAGATGATGAGTCCATAGGGTCCCTCACGCTTGGAGAAAGGTAACCGCTTCTCCTGTTCCAGGCAGAACATGATGACCGGCAGTGTGAACACCAGTGTTTTGCCTGATCCCGTGAAGGCAATGCCGATCATGTCCCGACCAGACAGACTGTTGAGAGAGGACAGCCTAAGGACTGGATCCAGCAGAAGACAGATAGCATCTGGTTACTGCTTGTCACTGCCCTCCTCAGGGACCCCGGTACACAGTGCACACTCACATGGTGGGGATGCCCTGGATCTGAATGGGGGTCGGGTGAAGGATGCCTTTCTTTTTCAGTCCTCGAAGGATGGCTGTGGAAAACAAAAGGTGCTTTATTAGAGTCACAAGCCTGTAAAACTACCACTTCCCTACAAGCTGCAAGTCATGACCCATGTCTCTCTAAGGCCAACATCCCTTTCTCACTGAAACTGTCACAGCAAAGGATAACAGACATGGACAGTTAAGGCATCTGATAAATGAGCCTAAATAAATCCTGTCTCCTGGGCAGGGTGGTACCTGCCTTTAATCCCAGCACTCAGGAGGCAGAGGTAGGAGAATTGCCATGAGTTGGAGGCCAGCCTGGGATTACAGACGGAGTTGCAGGTCAGCCTGGGCAAGAGTGAGACCCTGCCTTAAAAACAAAAACAGCCAGGCATGGTGGTGCATGCCTTTAATCCCAGCAGGTAGAGGTAGGAGGATCACTGTGAGTTTGAGGCCACTCTGAGACTACATAATGAATTCCAGATCAGCCTGGGCCAAAGTGAGACCCTACCTCAAAAAAAACAAAAACAAAAAACAAAACAGAAACCCTGTCTCAGAAGCTCATGCCTACCATTCGAGCACTCAGAAGCGATGAGGCAAGAGGTGCTTTGATGTTAAGGCCAGTTTGGGCTACAGAACAAGATCCCAACTCAAGAAAACAAAGATATGAGCCAGGCATGGTGGTGCAAGCCTTTAACCCCAGCACTTAAGAGGCTCACTGAGAGTATGATGCCAACCTAGAGCTACATATAGAGTGAGTTCCAGGTCAGCCTTGGCTACAGTGAGACTCTACCTTGAAAAGAACAAAAAATTTCAGCAAGGGGCTGGGGAGATGGCTTAGCAGTTAAAGCACTTGACTGCAAAGCCCAAGGACCCAGGTTTGATTCCCCAGGACCAACATATGCCAGAAGCCCAAGGTGGCACATGGGTCTGAAGTTTGTTTGCAGTGGGTGGAGGCCCTGGTACACCCATTCTCTCTCTGCCTCTTTTTTTTTTCTTCTCTCTCTCTCTCAAATAAATAAAAAAACCCACAAAGACAACAAAAAACAATTCAATGAAAACAAAGAATAAGCCAGGTGTGGCGGCGCACGTCTTTAATCCCAGCACTCAGGAGGCAGAGGTAGAAGGATCACCAGTGAGTTTGGGGCTACCCTGAGACTACATAGTGAATTCCAGGTCAGCCTGGGCTAGAGTGTGACCCTACCTCGAAAAAAAAAAAAAAAAAAAAAAAGAATAAAAAGAAAACAAAGAAGAATCCCTTCTCAAACTTTCCACTTCTATTGCTGAGCTCAGTGAGGGGCAGGATGCAACCTCACAGGGGCATGGTGCCAGGGCTGGAGAGGTGGCTCAGTGAGTAAAGAACCTACTGCACAAGCACGAGGACCTGAGTTTGGATCCCCAGAACCCATGTAAAAATGCTGGTGTGTGCCTGTAATCCCAGCAAAGACAGGGAATCCCTGGGGTTCACTGGCTAGCTAGTCTAGCCGAATCAGTGAGCTCTAAATTTATTTAGCACCAGCCCTATCTCAAATAAAGTCTGCAGAGATTGAGAAAGGCACCTAACTCTACCTCTGACTTCTAGATGTACACCCCACTCCTCACATCCACTCACACATGAACATGTCTTTTCACATGCATGCACGTCACACTATATACACACAAAAAGCATGATCTCCCCGTTTTTTTAATTAAAAAAAATTTTTTTGAGCCAGGTGTGGTGGTGCACGCCTTTAATTCCAGTACTTGGGAGGCTGAGGTTGGAGGATTGCCATGAGTTCGAGTCCACCCTGAGACTATATACCAAATTCCAGGTTAGCCTGGGCTACAGCGAGATTTTAACTTGAAAAACCAAAAAGAAAAAGAAAAAATTTATTTCTTATTTTAAAATATTTTATTTAGTTGAGAGAAGTACATAGAGGAAGACAGAATGGGCAAGGCAGGGCCTCCAGCCATTGCAAACAAACTCCAGACTCATGTGCCACCTTGCGCATCTGCCTTACGTGGGTACTGAGGAATTGAACCTGCGTCCTTAGGTTTTGCAGACAAGTACCTTAACCACTAAGCAATCTCTCCAGCCCTTTATTTCTTATTTATTTGAGGGAGAATGGGTGCGCCAAGGCTTCTAGCCATTGCAAATGAACTCCAGACGCATGTGCGACCTTGTGCATCTGACTTGTGTGGGTTCTGGGTAATCGAACCTGGTTCCTCAGGCTTTGCAGGCAAGTGCCTTAACTGCTGAGCCACCACTTCAGCCCTCTCCCCTGTTTCCAAGTACCTGCAGGAAACTTCATTTCCTTGAAGCTCTTGATGGGTGGTGGAATCCCATCTCCTTCTACTAGGATGTGGTACTTCTTCCGCACACGCTCGTGCCGCTCTTCAGACATGCTCAGGACATAACGTGGGGGAGTCCAGCTGTGGGTGATCAACAGAGGCTCTGAGCACAGCTGGCTTCAGGGTGTCACTTGTCGGTCTCAGGCCACACATACAGGTATGCAGACATACCTGGTTTTGATTGGATCGTCATATGTGATGCCTTTGGCCATCTCCTTCACTGACATCAAGGCTGAGGAGAAAGAGACACAGCCCACCGGTGGCTACTGCTTCCCAGAGGCCAGACCCCCTGAGATACCCATAACCTGCCCGGGGTTTAACGGGAGGTGGCTCTGTCCACCTTCTCTTCGCTCTGGCTACAACCATACCTCGGCCCTCAGCCACACTCTCCAGAATCTTCTCTTCTTCCTTCAGTTGCTTTTCCTTAGCTGACTCCTTGCGGGCTGAGGAAAGAAACCAGAGACGTCAGAGAGACAGACAACCCCGCCCCAGGCTTGGCTTCTCTGGTGCCCAGCTCACCCTCAGCCTTCTCTTTGAGGTGCTGGTGCTGATCCAGGAGGCTGACATTGGACTGAGGGCCCAGCGGGATGTCGTCCTCATCTCCTCGGGGCTCGCTGCCGCTGTCCTGCTGCTCTTCCTCCGCTGCTCCCTTGCGTCTTCGCTGCAGCAGCTTCTGGAGCTGAGGTTAGACCCGTACCCCTCAAGGTCAAGGCCAAGACAAGGCGCCGACAGAAGGTCGGAGTGGGCGGCCTCGGGATCCCGGCTTTCGTGTGGGGTGGAGGGGGTCATGAGCCCCGAGGCGCCGCACGTCCATCTCATCCTCGGATCGGGTCCTCAGGTCCCCTCGTTTGCCACGCCCCCAGACAGGGAGCCCAGGCCCCTCCTCAGACCGCCCCGCTCCCACCGAGGCTCGCAGGTCACCCCCCACCTCCATCCCTCCCCGGATCCCAAGCCCTCACCAGCAGCTGCCGCCGCTGCCGTAATGGCACATAAGGCACATAGTCTTCGTCTTCATCATCCTCTTCCTCCGAGCGGCTCCCTCCCGCAGTCGCCTCCTCCGTCCGAGCCCTCTGCAGAAACACACCGTTCGAGTCGGCAACACCACCTCTCCCGCCCCTTCCCCGTCACTCCCGCTCTCAACTCGCGCGGGTCCGAGCCTCGCTCCCACCTTCCGCTCAGGTTCCGAGTCCTCCATCCTTTAGGATACGCATGCGCGTCTCAGCCTAACCACGCCTCATCTGAGTGAGATCCAATCAGACGTGAAGAAACTGCCGTCGGCGCCTAGCAACGACCTGAGGCGGGGAGGCCCGGATCGCAAAGTGGGACAAACTTCCTCCAGAGCTCGGTGGACGGCGTCACGCAGAGCATTATGGGACAGGAGAATTTTGAAGCATGCGCAAAAGGATCAAACAGTAGGAGGAGCCCCCAGAGCAGAAACCAGCGAGCCCGAGGGAAGGGGTGTGGTGCTTGCCCGGTGCCCAGCGGCACCCACAGCCTGCCGTTCTGGCCCGCTCCCGCTAGTGGCCAAGCGATCTTTAGAACAGGGAGATCCGGGAGAGATGGCTTAGCGGTTAAGGCGCATGCCTGTGAAGCCTAAGAACTCCGGTTCGATTCTTCAGGTCCCACGTAAGCCAGATGCACAAGATGGCGCATGCGTCTGAGTTCGTTTGCAGTGGCTAGAGGTCCTGGCGCGCCCATTCTCACTCTCTCTCTCCTGCCTCTTAAAAAAAAAAAAGAACAGGGAGATCCGAGCGAGGCGGGATTCCACCGCTGTCCACCCTGTGGCTCGGCTTCCAGGGCGGAACTTCGCGGAAGAAATGTCAATACCACTACCGTCCTGACTGGTGTCTTGTGTGAGACACCTATGTTCAGCGGGGTCGGGATGGTGACAGTCTTATGTGTGTGCACGCGTTCATGCACATGGAGGCAGGGCAGAGGATGACTGGGTGTCCCCCTCTACCATTCTGCTCTTTGCTGCCCCTCTTAGCACTTGTTCTACAGGCATGCATAGCCCCCCATGCCTTATTTAATTATTATTTTTGGGTTTTCCAGGTAGGCTCTGCTTCTGACCAAGGCTGACTATGTAGGGTGGCCTCGAACTCTTGGTGATCCTCTTACCTCTGCTTCCCTGCTGGGATTAAAGGCGTGTGCCACCATGCCCAGACCGATTTTTTTTCCCCTCCGAGGTAGGGTCTCGCTTTAGCCCAGGCTGACCTGGAATTCACTCGGTAGTCTCAGGGTGGCCTCGAACTCACTTCAGTCCTCCTACCTCTGGGATTAAAGGCGTGTACCACCAGGCCTGGCTGATTTTTAAGTGGTGGTGTTTGAATTCAGGGCCTCAAGCTTGTTCAGCAAGCACTTAATTCATTGAGCCATTTTCCTAGCCCAATGTTTTTTTTTTTTTTTGTTTTGTTTTGTTTGGTTTTTCGAGGTAGGGTCTCACTCTAGCCCAGGCTGACCTGGAATTCACTATGGAGTCTCAGGGTGGCCTCGAACTCACGGCAATCCTCCTACCTCTGCCTCCCGAGTGCTGGGATTAAAGGCATGCTCCACCATGCCCGGCCCAATGTTGTGTTTTAAAAGAGGCTCTGTACATTAGTTAAATGATTATTTATTTACTTATTTTTGGTTTTTCGAGATAGGGTCTCACTCTAGCCCTGGCTGACCTGGAATTCACTATGTAGTCTCAGGATGGCCTCGAACTCATGGTGATCCTCCTACCACTGCCTCCCAAGTGTTGGGATTAAAGGTATGTGCCACCATGCCCCACTATTATTTTTTAAATATTATTATTTGAGAGAGAATGTGTGTGTGTGTGTGTGGGCACACCAAGGTCTCTTATCACTGGAGATGGACTCCAGATGCATGCTGAACTTTGGGTAGCTGTCTTTATGTGCATATTCGGGAATTGAATCCAGGCCACCAGGTTTTGCAAGCAAGTGCCTTTAACTACTAAGCCATCTCCCAGCTCTGGCAAATGGTTATTACTGTAAACGTTATATAATAGAGCTGAGTGACTACCTGTGAAACTATAGATGGCTTAGAGGAGACACAGAAGTGTGGGGGTCAGTATAAGGAGTGGAGGAGAGAAGCTTTCAGATGGGAGGGCACCAGAATAAAGGTAATGTGCACACATTCCTTTGGGAACAGAAATTATCAGTGCTGGTGGGTGAGAGGCAGGGCTAAGATGGAAAAAAGAGAAGACCCAAGGCATACAGGCCAGTGATTATCAGAGTTAATTCCAACATCATTAGGGCGACAGGGCTGCCACTGTTTTTTTCTTTATTTGTGTCTTTAGCAGGAGCACATGGAAGGCGAATGTGACACTTGGCATGGGACAAGTTTATGACTTGGTTGAGAAGACAGATTAACTTATCTTGAGGTTAGAAGAAATGTGAAAAAAGGAACCAGTTTTTGTTTTGTTTTTAGTCTTGCTATATAGCCCTGGCTGGTTTCAAATTCATTATGTAGCCTAGGCTGGACTCCAGCTTGTGGTGATCCTTCTGCCTCAACCTTGGGAATGCTGAGATTATTGTTATGTGCCACCAAGCGCCCCTAAAGAACTACTTTTGAATTATCAGAGGTGAGGCAAATAAATTCCTAGGGTTCTTATGCACCTGGCCTTCAGTGAGGGATGTGATTTGGGGGAGGGGGGGTTGAGGGATGGGACTGGTTAGCAGGACCTCGGGAAGGAAGGGGAATCTGGGAAGAGGGAAATGAGAGAAAAGTTAGGAGACTTTCAGGGTGCCAGGCCTAACTGGTGACTGCATGTGCTGAAGGCAAGGGGGCAGCCATGAACCATCCTGAATGCCAGACACGTCTTCGTAGATAAAGGAATGTGCTTGATTATATCTGCATTTTGGCACAATGTGTGTGGTGGTTTGAGTCAGGTGTCCGCCATAAACTTAGGTGTTCTGGATGCTAGGTTCCCCAGCTGATGGCAATTGGAAATTAACGCCTCTAGGAGGCAGTGTATTGTTCAGGGCAGGCTTATGGGTGTTATAGCCAGTTTCTCCATGCCAGTGTTTGGAACACTCTCCTGTTGTTATTGTCCACCTGATGTTGGTCAGGGGGTGATGTCCACGCTCTGCTCATGTCATTGTTTTCCCCTGCCATCATGGAACTTCCCCCTCGAGCCTGTAAGCCAAAATAAATCTCTTTTCCCACAAGCTGCTCTTGGTTCGTGATTTCGGCCAGCAATGTGAACCTGACTGCAACAATGTGGAATTTTAGTTTTTGGTAAATGCTCCAATTCAACTCCAAGGCCAGGAACTGGTGCAAGTCAGAGCAAAAACACAGCTGATGGGCTGGAGAAATGGTTCAGCAGGTAAAGGAGTTTGTTTGCAAAGCCCAATGCCCAGGTTTTATTCCCCCAGTACCCGTGTTAAAACCAGATGCACAAAGTGGCACATGTGTCTAGAGTTCAAAAGGCCCTGGTGCACCCATTCTCATTCTTTCTCTCTCTCCTTGTAAATAAGTATAAAAAAATAGCTGATAAACACAGAAGAAAGCTTCACAGGTTTTGCTTGAGGCTGGGGCAAACCAGGAGCCAGGAATTGTGAGCTAGTAGCCAATGTTAACATGTGGGCTAGACTTGGGGCTGCAGTGGAGGGAGGAGGTTGCAGTTTCTTTCTTTTTTTTTTTTTTTTTGGTTTTTTGAGGTAGAGTCTCACTTTAGCCCAGGCTGACCTGGAATTCACTATGTAGTCTCGGGGTAGCCTCGAAGTCACAGTGATCCTCCTACCTCTGCCTCCTGTGTGCTGGGATTAAAGGTGTGCGCCACTACACCCAGCTTTTCTTTTCTTTTTTTTGAGGTAGAGTCTCATTCTAGCCCAGACTGACCTGGAACTCACTGTAGTCCCAAGGCTGGCCTCAAACTAAGAACAATCCCACCACTCCCAGTTTAGGATGCAGTTTCTAGTCCTGCTTATAACACTCTGTCAGGGCTCTTAGTGACTGCAGAACACACCTCTAGACACTGGCTCCCCACATAAGCTCAAGCTAAGAGTTGCTGTTAATAGAGAAAAGTACTTTGGGAGCAGAATGTTTGAATTAAGTATATGAGGCATTTTTAGCAGCCTGTTATTTTAAAATTGGAGGGGGTGAGGTAGTGTGCTTAACTTTACAGATGCTCGCTGTCATTTATCTTAGTTTATATAGGTGCATGTCCAACTCCCACTGGGAAATCAGATCTAATTCATAAAAACTTAGTTTTCCCTCAACTGCCCCAATTACACTAAGTATGCGGAGTCTTAACTGGGAAAACTATAGGTGCATGGTATATAAGGCCTCAGTTCCCTTTTCTTTTTTTTGTTTTTGTTTTTTGGTTTTTCGAGGTAGGGTCTCACTCTAGCACAGGCTGACCTGGAATTCACTATGGAGTCTCAGGGTGGCCTCGAACTCACGGCAATCCTCCTACCTCTGCCTCCCGAGTGCTGGGATTAAAGGCATGCTCCACCATGCCCGGCCCAATGTTGTGTTTTAAAAGAGGCTCTGTACATTAGTTAAATGATTATTTATTTACTTATTTTTGGTTTTTCGAGATAGGGTCTCACTCTAGCCCTGGCTGACCTGGAATTCACTATGTAGTCTCAGGATGGCCTCGAACTCATGGTGATCCTCCTACCACTGCCTCCCAAGTGTTGGGATTAAAGGTATGTGCCACCATGCCCCACTATTATTTTTTAAATATTATTATTTGAGAGAGAATGTGTGTGTGTGGGGGGGGGCACACCAAGGTCTCTTATCACTGGAGATGGACTCCAGATGCATGCTGAACTTTGGGTAGCTGTCTTTATGTGCATATTCGGGAATTGAATCCAGGCCACCAGGTTTTGCAAGCAAGTGCCTTTAACTACTAAGCCATCTCCCAGCTCTGGCAAATGGTTATTACTGTAAACGTTATATAATAGAGCTGAGTGACTACCTGTGAAACTATAGATGGCTTAGAGGAGACACAGAAGTGTGGGGGTCAGTATAAGGAGTGGAGGAGAGAAGCTTTCAGATGGGAGGGCACCAGAATAAAGGTAATGTGCACACATTCCTTTGGGAACAGAAATTATCAGTGCTGGTGGGTGAGAGGCAGGGCTAAGATGGAAAAAAGAGAAGACCCAAGGCATACAGGCCAGTGATTATCAGAGTTAATTCCAACATCATTAGGGCGACAGGGCTGCCACTGTTTTTTTCTTTATTTGTGTCTTTAGCAGGAGCACATGAAAGGCGAATATGACACTTGGCATGGGACAAGTTTATGACTTGGTTGAGAAGACAGATTAACTTATCTTGAGGTTAGAAGAAATGTGAAAAAAGGAACCAGTTTTTGTTTTGTTTTTAGTCTTGCTATATAGCCCTGGCTGGTTTCAAATTCATTATGTAGCCTAGGCTGGACTCCAGCTTGTGGTGATCCTTCTGCCTCAACCTTGGGAATGCTGAGATTATTGTTATGTGCCACCAAGCGCCCCTAAAGAACTACTTTTGAATTATCACAGAGGTGAGGCAAATAAATTCCTAGGGTTCTTATGCACCTGGCCTTCAGTGAGGGATGTGATTTGGGGGAGGGGGGTTGAGGGATGGGACTGGTTAGCAGGACCTCGGGAAGGAAGGGGAATCTGGGAAGAGGGAAATGAGAGAAAAGTTAGGAGACTTTCAGGGTGCCAGGCCTAACTGGTGACTGCATGTGCTGAAGGCAAGGGGGCAGCCATGAACCATCCTGAATGCCAGACACGTCTTCGTAGATAAAGGAATGTGCTTGATTATATCTGCATTTTGGCACAATGTGTGTGGTGGTTTGAGTCAGGTGTCCGCCATAAACTTAGGTGTTCTGGATGCTAGGTTCCCCAGCTGATGGCAATTGGAAATTAACGCCTCTAGGAGGCAGTGTATTGTTCAGGGCAGGCTTATGGGTGTTATAGCCAGTTTCTCCATGCCAGTGTTTGGAACACTCTCCTGTTGTTATTGTCCACCTGATGTTGGTCAGGGGGTGATGTCCACGCTCTGCTCATGTCATTGTTTTCCCCTGCCATCATGGAACTTCCCCCTCGAGCCTGTAAGCCAAAATAAATCTCTTTTCCCACAAGCTGCTCTTGGTTCGTGATTTCGGCCAGCAATGTGAACCTGACTGCAACAATGTGGAATTTTAGTTTTTGGTAAATGCTCCAATTCAACTCCAAGGCCAGGAACTGGTGCAAGTCAGAGCAAAAACACAGCTGATGGGCTGGAGAAATGGTTCAGCAGGTAAAGGAGTTTGTTTGCAAAGCCCAATGCCCAGGTTTTATTCCCCCAGTACCCGTGTTAAAACCAGATGCACAAAGTGGCACATGTGTCTAGAGTTCAAAAGGCCCTGGTGCACCCATTCTCATTCTTTCTCTCTCTCCTTGTAAATAAGTATAAAAAAATAGCTGATAAACACAGAAGAAAGCTTCACAGGTTTTGCTTGAGGCTGGGGCAAACCAGGAGCCAGGAATTGTGAGCTAGTAGCCAATGTTAACATGTGGGCTAGACTTGGGGCTGCAGTGGAGGGAGGAGGTTGCAGTTTCTTTCTTTCTTTCTTTCTTTCTTTTTTTTTTTTTTTTTTTTTTTTTTGGTTTTTTGAGGTAGAGTCTCACTTTAGCCCAGGCTGACCTGGAATTCACTATGTAGTCTCGGGGTAGCCTCGAAGTCACAGTGATCCTCCTACCTCTGCCTCCTGTGTGCTGGGATTAAAGGTGTGCGCCACTACACCCAGCTTTTCTTTTCTTTTTTTTGAGGTAGAGTCTCATTCTAGCCCAGACTGACCTGGAACTCACTGTAGTCCCAAGGCTGGCCTCAAACTAAGAACAATCCCACCACTCCCAGTTTAGGATGCAGTTTCTAGTCCTGCTTATAACACTCTGTCAGGGCTCTTAGTGACTGCAGAACACACCTCTAGACACTGGCTCCCCACATAAGCTCAAGCTAAGAGTTGCTGTTAATAGAGAAAAGTACTTTGGGAGCAGAATGTTTGAATTAAGTATATGAGGCATTTTTAGCAGCCTGTTATTTTAAAATTGGAGGGGGTGAGGTAGTGTGCTTAACTTTACAGATGCTCGCTGTCATTTATCTTAGTTTATATAGGTGCATGTCCAACTCCCACTGGGAAATCAGATCTAATTCATAAAAACTTAGTTTTCCCTCAACTGCCCCAATTACACTAAGTATGAGGAGTCTTAACTGGGCAAACTATAGGTGCATGGTATATAAGGCCTCAGACTTTTCTTTTTTTTTTTTTTTTTTTTTTTGGTTTTTCGAGGTAGGGTCTCACTCTAGCCCAGGCTGACCTGGAATTCACTATGGAGTCTCAGGGTGGCCTCGAACTCACGGCGATCCTCCTACCTGTGCCTCCCGAGTGCTGGGATTAAAAGCGTGCGCCACCACACCCGGCTTTTGGCCTCAGACTTTTCTAGGCACCTTCTCCCATTTAGATGTACAAAGACCACATCCAACTACCTCATCTTACAAAGGGGGAAACTGAGATGCAAGGGAAAAGGTTGTTCTAGGCTCACATACCAGTCCTCTCAGTAGGAGTAAGGGCAGCCCTGTGCTCAGCCCTACTGACCAGACTGTGTTCAGTAGGGTCACTTGACTGTCTTAGCCTTACTGGTGACGAAGGCAGATCCTGTGCTGAACACATCCCTCCCACTTCCTGCCCTCCTCCTCCCAAGACAAACAAATAACCATTACACTAACTCCGTGTCCAAATGTTGCTTTATCTTTCGGCAGGAAAGATATTCACAGTATCAAAAGTAAAGAATTGAAAAAAATGAACAAACAAAAACATAAAACCAAACACAAAGAGAGCAGTGTTGGGCCAGCAGTACCGTCAGCCCCTGGCCAACAGGCCAGCCCAGTCCCTGGGCTCTGAATGTGGAGGATGCGTAGCACCAAGAAGTGGCTCTGCTGAGGTCCTGAAGGTCCCAGCACAGCACAGCATCCATTCAGCTTTTGGTTGGTCCAGGCTGGTGGGAACATGAAGTGTCGGGAAAAGGTGGCAGGGTACGGCAAGGAGAAACTGTAGACCTTCAGCTTGCAACTGGGGCCTGGGGATACCCTGGAAAAGTTGACGTTGTCAGGGCTGAAAAGGAACCCAAAAGCAAATGCAATATCACAATGTGTAATGGCTTGTACTCAGCTGACCCTGGGTCCCTATGGACCTCTGCGGAGGTGCTAACAGGCAGATCCTATTTTTGTTTCTTTGGCTGAAAACCCTTGAACAGATTCCTGGGTCACTTCCACTGGGGGACAGAATCCCAATCCAGGGGCTCTGGTAACATATGGGACAACCCTTGAGGAGCCTAGGACCTCCTGCAGACATCCTTTCGGTCAGGGAGGAATCACTGGCATCTGATGTCCTACTGGCAGGAAGTAGAGGAGGCCAGCTCGAGCTCCAGAGATAAGGCTGGGCTTTCTCGGGCTCCCAATGTGAAGCATGAAGATGTGCAAACTAGCGCACTCATGGAGGGGTGGTCTTCCTGTCTGCCAACGCAGGAGACACTGGCTGGATTTGATTTCCCAGGTGCAATTGCGCTTTGTTTTGTTTTTCGAGGTAGGGTCTCACTTTAGCCCAGGCTGCCCTGAAACTCACAGCGATCCTCCTACCTCTACCTCGCAAATGCTGGGATTAAAGGCGTGCACCACCACACCTGGCTTGGAATTAAGACTTTTTTTTTTTTTGTGGGAGATGTGAACCTTTTTCTCTCAGTAGGGGCAAGATATAAAGTGCCTGGGTTCTTTGATATTCCTGGCTCTTGTGAAAGTAAAGGCAGAAAGCACCTTGCTCTGGAAGATAGATGCTACGAGGAGATGGACATCCTAGTATGGCAAAGCATCAGTCTCCTCAAAGCAATGGGAGGACTCACAGGAGTATGAAGAAAAAATTCATATACGTGGAGCACCGTATTGGTACCACAAGGAACTCCAACTCTGGAGGCCACCTTGGCTTCAGGCTCTCTGTGCTGACTCTGGGAACTCATGGACCAGGAAGTTCACAACTTCATCCCAGAGAAATGCTCTCTAACGAGGAACATAGGGGGCTGGAAAGATGGCTCAGCCATTAAGGCACTCGCCTGCAAAACCTAATGATCTGGGTTTGAGTACCCAGTACCCACGTAAAGCCAGATGCACAACGTGGCACAAACATCTGCAGTTTGTTTGCAGTAGCACACCCATTCTACTTCCCTCTACATGCAAATAAAATAAATATTTTAAAGAGGAGCATAGGAACAAGTGGGGACCTCAGGGATGTATGTCTTAGAGACCAGGCCACCAGTCCCTCCTACTGTACTGAGGGCAGCTGTGCAGTTGTAGGACAAGAAGGCCTGATGTAGGGACCCTGCTCAGAGTTGAAACATGGTACCATACAGCTATCAGGCCCCATAGCTGACTTCTCTTCCACACAGTTTCTCAAACCAATGCCTTCTCTGATTTTGTGTGCCCAGCCCAAGAACACCCAACAAGCCAACACTGCAGACTTATGTAGGTGACTGGAGGAGAGAGAGAGGCCAGAGCTGTCTGTGGCCCAGGTCTTTTCTTCCAGATGGTAGCTGAGCTACCAGTTCCCATAGGGAATTGTGCTGTTGGTGGAAAGCCCTCACCAATGACCTACATACACGCCTTATTCTTGCTTGTTTGCCCATATCATATTCCCCGAAGACTGGTCACTTCTCATGCTGCCCCAGTGGGAGGGTACCTTGGTACATTGAGTACCAAGCCATACCAGTAGGACTAAGCCAGAGGCCTGATCACGTGAGGGGCAGGGGGTTTTCTGTTCCAACTGGACACTTTGGGAGTAAAGCGGAATCCCAGTGGTGACAGCCCAGGAGCAGAGGCAGAAGTAGTGAGGGAGGGCCGGGTCAGGGAGGAGTGATGGAAGAAAGAGGCTTGACGTGAACAGCCACACAGGAAGAGCCTATCATCAAGTAAAGTTGGCTATGGCTATGCAGTGGCTGTTGAAAGTAGGGCTGCTAAGCCTAAAGTCCAGCTTCCTAGATCTAGAGCAGAGAATTATCTACTGGGACATTAAAAAAATGACAGAGCAAGCCAGGCGTGGTGGCGCACGCCTTTAATTTATACATAGTGAATTCCAGGTCAGCCTGCAGTAGAGTGAGACCCTACCTCAGGAAAAGAAAAAAAAAAAAAAAAAAAAAAAAAAGAGAGAGAGAGAGAGAGAGAGAGAGAGACAGAGCATCAGCTGGATGTGGTGGCGCACACCTTTAATACCAGCACTCTGGAGGCAGAGGTAAAACTGCTGTGAGTTCGAGGCCAGCTTGGGACTACAAAGTGAGTGCCAGGTCAGCCTGGGCTACAGTGAAACCCTACCTTGAAAAAAACAAGGAGGGGCGCTGCAGAGATGGCCTAGCGGTTGAGGTGCTTGCCTGCAAAGCCAAAGGATCCCAGTTCAGTTCCCCAGGACCCAAATAAGCCAGATGCACAAGGGGGGGGGCACATGCATCCGGAGTTCATTTGCAGTGGCTGGAGGCCCTGGGATGCCCATTATCATTCTCTCTCTCTCTCTCTCTCTCATAAATAAATAAATAAATAAATAAATAAATAAATAAATAAATAAAAGGACAAGCATGAGAAGAGGTAGTATAGGTAGCAACTGGGTCTCTACCTCACTGAGCTGTGTTGGGAGCGGTTTTCTTGAGGCTGAAGTTGGTCCAATTCACAGCAACTTTCTGACGAGTTTGCTTTGCAGAATCCAAACAGAACCTATTGGTTTGAGAGATATATGAAAGCAAAATAAGAGGTTCCCCCCTGTAGCCGGACGTGGTAGTGCACGCCTTTAATCCTAGAATTTGGGAGGCAGAGATAAGAGGATCACCGTGAGTTTGAGGTCACCCTGAGACTACATAGTGAATTCCAGGTCAGCCTGGGCTACAGTGAAACCCTACCTTGAATAACCAAAAAAAAGTTCCCTCACGTCGTCACTGGATCCCTCTTCTAGACACCATGTATTTCTTAGGGTACAGCTGGAGCTGACTATAGTGCTGCATGCCTGTAATCCCACCAGCGTTCAGGAGGGGGAGGCAAGTGGATTGCCGTGAGTTTGAGGCCCTGAGATACTATATAGCAAGACTTTACCTCAATAAAGCAAAAAAAGCTGGAGAGATGGCTTAGTGGTTAAGGTGCCCCAGGACCCATGTAAGCCAGCTGCACAAGGTGGCACATGTGACTGGAGTTTGTTAGCAGTGACCAAAGATCCTGACACACCCATTCTCTTTATCTGCCTCTTTCTCTCCCCCACCCCCTGAATAAATATATATAAATCAAAAAGAAGCCACTTTGCCAGGCATAGTGGTGCATGCCTTAATCCCAGCACTTGGGAGGCAGAGGTAGGAGGATCGCCGTGAGTTCAAGGCCACTCTGCACCCTGAGATTACATAGTGAATTCCAGGTCAGCCTGAACTAGAGTGAAACCCTACCTCAAAAAAAAAAAAAAAAAAAAAAAAAAAAGAAGCCAATTTGCTCTTCACAACTTCTGTGGCTCCCAGGGCCTAGGGATTGGCAGGCACAAAAGTTTTACTGGCTGGGAACCACTGCCCATAAGGCCAGAGGACAATGCATGAAGACAGATTGCTCCCAGATATACACTCCTTCATAACTGCTATTTTACTTTAGCTGTACTGGCTGGTCTCTGTTCCCCTACGTATGCTGTGCTTCTCTTACCCCTGACCTTCTCTGTACAATTGTTCCACAGTCACAGATACCATCTTACTTTGTCTGGTCATGGTCAGCTCAGCTCAGTCTCATTCTTTAGGGTTCATATCCCAGGAAGGCCTCCTGGCCTGCCTGACCCCAGTTCCCACCCCATAGCCCCATCATACCCTCATGCTTCTCATGGCCCTGATCACTAGGCTACATATTTCTGAATCTCTCCCTGTCTAAACTGCTCCTAGGGCCTGACCCATGCAGAACATGGTAAATGTAAGCGAATAAAATACAGCTTGAGAAACCATGGTTCTTGTGCCCTAACCCTACTCGTTTTCCTCATGTCTTGTACCTTCCCAGATTCTCTTGCCAAGGGGCTCCCTGGGTTCTGGCAGATAGGCCAGGTGGCAAAGCCTGGAGCAACAGTAAGCTTCCCCTAAGGAGACCATGTTGAAGCTCGAGACACAACACAGGGCTTGGGTGTGGGTATAGGCTCTCCTCAGTAGAAAAGAGAAAGCAGGCATCACACACCTACCTCTTGAAGTACTCCACCTCACGGTCAGTCTCATCCATCTCTACCCCATCCGTGTCCTTGGGCAGGAAGACATCGTCTAGGAAGACACAGCCAGGAGGGCTCAGTGCCCATGGCCAGACTTCTGGGATCATGCTTTCAGGCAGCACTGCCCACACATAGGGACTGCCCTCCACCCTGTGGCCTAGTTGGGGTGGGGGATCAGCCACTCAGTTCCTGGTGCACTCACCCAAGGAAGAAGCTGACTTCTCTTGCTTGTTGCGGCTCCGGCGGCTGCGGCCTTTGCTCTGGGGCAAGTTCTGTGGCCTTGTTGGGCCAGGGGGTTGCACAAACTCCTCCGGGGAACGTGCTTTGGGTTCACCCGGCCAGTTTCTCCAGCAGCTGCCCTTCTCCTCAGTTTTGGGGCTGTCAGTCCAACCTGGTCCCGGGCGGCTGCCTTCTCCAGACTCAGCACCGTTGCTCACTTTGAGAGGCCCTGGGCCTTTGCCTGGCTGCTTGGTACGGGTAGGAATCTGGCTCGTAGAACTGGGAGTCTCTAGGCTGGATGGAGGTTGGGGGGCAGGACTTGCCTCACTCTTCTTGGCCTGACTTCCCTGTCGCTTGCTCTTTCTTGGCTTCCCACCTGTGGCTATAAGCTCCGAAGACTCCTGTTTACAACCTGGGGCCTCCTTTGAACTTAGCTCCTCAGAGCTAGGATTGCCTGGCTTGGGTGTCTTGACCCAAATCACCCGAGATAGGTTGGGCACAGTATTAAGTCTTCTGACTAGCCCATTCTCAGGGATGATACCAGGAGGGGGGCCCCTCACCTCTGTCCATGGTGGGTGGGGGCCTCTCATTTCCGCCCATGGTGGGGCTGGGTCACTTGGAGTTTGTAATGCATGACTCTGTGGGGAGCCCAAAGTCAAGGGGGATAGGTCAAGGTTGATATCAAGTTGTGGTTCAGTGGAGCTGTTGAAGTCTGAAGGGGTTAGAGTCTGAGGCTGAGGCTCCACAGTTCCCTCCTTAGTGAAGTCACTGCTGTCTATGCTGATCTCACACATGCTGAAGCTGGCACGGAGGGAGTCCCTGACAGAGCTCTTGATCTCCTGCAGGCGGCTGCTCAGGAAGCTATTGACCCGGTCCAGCTCCTGGTCAGGCCACTCCAGGAGCTCTTCCCTGGCAGGCCTTGGTTCTTGGCTTCCAGAAACATGATTTACCTGTTGCAGAGCTTCCGCTGCCAGCCGGGCCTTCTCTTTTTCCTGCCAATACAAGAAGCAGTTTCAGCAGAAGCCTACAGCTGCCAGGCAAAATGTGACACCTGACACATACGCCTTGGCGGGCCTAGCTTTGCCACTCACTGACTGAAGGCAGAGGTTTGTGTTCTTGGCCTGTTCCTCAACCCTGCAGGAATGAGGGTGAAATACAATCAGACAGGTTGGTCCTTGGGAGGATGTTCAGGTAAGCCCCAGAAGGTGGGGCATTTACAATTTATCCACAGCATTGGTATGTCCAGGATCTACAAAGGCTACTAGGCTCTAACTCCTGGGTGTAAGTTTGCATGGAGCTTGAACAAGTCACTCAATAACCAACTGGGTCCTGGAGAACTCATATGCCAAGTGGGGATGCATGAGAGGAACATGGCTGCTGGAGAGGCAGCTTTTTCAACTATGCTGGTGGCAATCTTAGAGGAAGATGTAAGGGGTGTGAGATGCTCCGAGTGGTTGTAAACATGTATGTCCTCCTGATATTGAATCTGGCTATTACTGAAGAGGGCCACCCTCCCTTAGAAGGGCTTCCTTAGTTGGCCACAAATAATCGAGCCCACAACTAAAGTATGCTAGAGGGCACGCTATGGTCAGTGATAGAGCACTCTTACAGCAAGATGTAAAAGCAGCCGATGAGCCCAGGCGAGGACTGGGAGACTCTGAGGGACTGGACTCTGCCAACAGTCTGCCCAAACCCAAGGCGCCAGAAGGCCAACAAGGCCTTCACAGGGACACAGGAGTCAGATACTGGAACCCTTGTATTGGCTCTGGTGGTGGAGCACCACTACATGGCATAGTTCCAGCTAATGTAGGAATGGAGGGAGAGACAGAGGAAAATGTTTCAGGGAGAGAAGACTTGCTACCACAGAGTCAACTTCAAGACAGTGACCCTATGCCCCAGCACGGTGCACAGGCGTTTATTCTCTCATGTCTTCTGAACTCTGGTTTGCTTTCCTTAGGGTTCCTTGGACAAGTCACTTATTCTCATTGTATCTTCACTTCCTAGTCGGTAATTCAGGCTGAGAAAATACTTCTGCCTCCTAATGTTGCTCCTTCCTCCTGTGCCAGGGCTGTGGCCTAGAGCCATATTGTCAGTTGTGTGTACGTGGGGAGGCGGGGTGGGTGGGGAGTGGTGGTGGTGGTGGAGACTGCAGACTGTGGGGAAAGCCAAACACATTCCTCTCCTACAACAGTACAGCTTTGCCACTATTTGTTACAGATTGGATTTTGTGAAGATTCCACTCGCAGAAAAAGTACTGCTACAAAACAAAACAAAACATTTCAAAGGCCTGATGTGGAGAACGATTTGGCATTACATACACTAGTATCAAGAGGGGAAAGCACAGAAAAGCCCATCATCTGCAGCAGACCAGGAGACTGGCTCCTCCCATGAGCCATCTCATTTGTCCCTAACTATTGTCATTGTAGCAGCATAACCTCAATTTACAGATAAAAAGCTTCAACTAGGGAAAACTAAGAACTGGCTCAAAGTTCTATGGCTAACGAGCAGCAGAATCAGAACAATACATCAGGAATGATCTTCAGAAATGTGCATGCCGATTCCATTTGCTCATTTACTATGAGGTAGTAGGCTAGGCTCTGGGAGGCATAAGACGTAGTCTCTCTGACTTCAGTCAGCAACCATGCACATGGATTGTTTAATTCAGAGTGACAGCGTCAACTGCAATAGGGAAGAGGGCACAGGATGCTTGTAACACAGACTGGGTCATCAGACTGTCGCTGCTGGAGGAGGTGCTGAGAGGTGAGTGGAATTACCCTGGAGAAAGTGAGTAGGCCAGGAGGAGGGGATATGATGAAAAATGGATTTGTGAAGGGGAAAGTGGAAGATAGGGAATTAACATGTTTATTGTATATAATTATGGAAGCTGTCAACAAAAAAAAATGAAATTAAAAAAGTGAGTAGCATGCTATAGGTGGAAGGAACCAGCATAAAAGCATTAGGGAAGAAAAACTGTACAGAAGCACAATTAGAGCCTGGGGTAGGGTATGTGTGAGGAGGGGGGAGGAGAGCAGCTCAGGGAAAGGAAGGCAGATTGGAAAGGAGAGGCTGAGACAATGGCTAGCAAGTGGCGTCTATGGGCCTGAGGCAATGCACAGCCCCAAAGAGGATTTTCTTTTTTTATTTTTGTTTTTCAAGATAGGGTCTCACTCCAGTACAGGCTGACCTGGAATTCACTATGTATTCTCAGGGTGGCCTCTAACTCAAGGCAATCCTCCTACCTCTGCCCCCCAACTGCTGGGATTAAAGGGATGCGCCACCACACCCAGCTCCCACAAAGCTTTAAAAGTAGAGGCTAGAGGGCTGGAGAGATTAAGATGCTTGCCTGCAAAGCCAAAGGACCCAGGTTGAATTCCCAAGACCCATGTGAGCCAGATGCACAGGTGGTGCATGCATCTTGCAGTGGATGAAGGCCTTGGCATGCCCATTCTCTCTCTTGCTGTCTCTTTCTTTCTCTCTTAAATAAATAAAAATTAAAATTTTAAAAGTAGAGGCTGTAGTTGCAGTAGACTGGTTTGAGCTGTTAATAGTGTATAGACAGGAACTTTTGGTATTGGGAAGGAAGAGAAAACGACACGTGCAGAAAACATCCCCAACCCTCAGTGCTGCAGCAGCGCCCTCATGAACCCAGCATCACACGCGCAGGCACCTGGCTCCACATTTCCATGCATCATCCTACTTCATCTATGACTTACGTTCCTCTTATTCTCATTTTAGAGTTAAAAACTGAGGCTTAGAGGTTAAGTGATTTGCCCAAGGTCATACAGCCAAGTGTGGCAGAGCAGAGTTTCAAATTGAGGTCCAATTCCAAGGCTCATTGCTCTCGGTCACCATGATGCACTCCCTGGGGCCAGTGCCCAGGGCTCAGGATTAAGTAACAAGTCGACAGTGGTGCTACTGACCAGACAAACAGCGGAGAAGGAAAGGCAGGCCTCCTTTGAGAAAGACGAGCTCCGTTTGGGATGTGCTGAGTTTGAGGTGCCTGAAGGACATCCCTGAAGTACAGCCCAAAAGCTACCAGGAATGCCCATGTGAAGTGCAGGAAGAAAACTACCAGCCGGGCGCAGTGGCACACACCTTTAATCCCAGCACTGGGGAGGCAGAGGTAGGAGGACCGCTTGGAGTTTGAGGCCATTCTGAAGGCCTCCCTAGCCTGGGCTAGAGCCAGACCCTACCTGGAAAAACCAGGGGGAAAAAAAAAAAAAAAGGAGTATGTGCTGTGATGGGAAAGGGATAACCCTTTTCTCAGGACAGTAAATATGAAGGGGGAGTGGTCACAGATGAGAAATGCATGCCCAATGGCCTTTTCCTTATTGAAACAGATGTGAGGCTATTTGCAAAAAAGAAAAAAGAAAGGAGGACAGCTGAAGAGGGCCTCAAGGCTAAAACAGCCTTGTGAATGGGTACAGTAAGGAGCAGACTAGGGAGCTACAGGAAGCAAGTGACAATGTGGGAGCTTAGGAAATGAGAAACCACCCAGCTGGGTGCCACAGACACACCTGGTCACATGCCATCCTCCAGATCCAGAATGGGAGGGGTAGTATGGGGGAAGGAG
Organism: Dipus sagitta; assembly: GCA_036346955.1. Taxonomy (NCBI): domain Eukaryota; kingdom Metazoa; phylum Chordata; class Mammalia; order Rodentia; family Dipodidae; genus Dipus; species Dipus sagitta. Next base: position 39,478,296 of record CM070777.1, on the reverse strand, counting down.
GCAGTTTTTCTGAAGAGATAAGATGGAAGGACAAGGAAATGACAGTACTGGTAAAGAATGATTTAATGATGGACAATGAACTTTTTGAGTGCGTACTAGACTAGCCTGGGAAGAGAAAGGGGCGGGTGCCAGTATTCAGTGGACAAATTAGAATGGCTAGGAAGTTCAGATGGCAGAGCAAGGGAACAGCTTCAAACGATCAGGGGTCAGCACACAAAGGCAAGAAAATCAAAGTCTACACGTAGGATGAGAGGGCAGGAAGACACTTGTCTTTATCCAACTCCCAAGAAGGAGGGAAGGAGCAGCCTTCACTATGTAGCTGTTGAATAAACTAGACTTCAGTGGGCAGCCAGATTATAATTAAGACCAGCAGATGGAGGGACCTGAGGGAGAGGCAGTAACAATACTCCGTGATCTAGCAGTGAGACTGTGTCTGTCCTTGCTCATGGCTCCACAGCTGAACATCTGGAAAGACAAGACTGGGCTTGGTGGACAGCAGCTGGGCAGGAAGCTTTGGGGTGAGTGAAAAGGACAAATGACACCCTAGGGCTAGGCAAGGATTAGTGGAGGTAGCACAGAAGACTTCCCTGAAAGCATCTGCAAAGGAAGAAACATCTGAGCTGAACCAGGACTGACAGCTAGTCGGGAAAAGAAGGTGAGAAGCCAGCGTGCAGGTAGATGGAAGGGTACCCTGGGTGCACAGATTTATGAAAAGCACATTAGGTCTGGGAATCGCTTGAGTGTGTTCTCTGGGAATTTAACTAAGGGCTGTTTTTTATTTTTTTAATTGAAACATTTAAAATTTTATTTTGAAAACTTATATCCAGCTTTTATTAAAGAGAAGCTAAAAGCACCTTGCTTTAATTAAGGAAATAAAAGTCATTGGAATTAAACATAGTTAGCAAGAAAGAAATAATTCACTTTCTATTATAAATGAATTAAAGGTTTGGAAGCACTCTGAATTTCTTAGAACACTAGAGAAGATATCCTCATGACTAATATACAGAAAACACTTTTTAAGGAAATGACCTACACTATCATTCTCTGTGAAAATAATTAAGTAATAAAATGTTAAAACAATGTTTGTCATTTTAGGTGCTTATTGTACTTTATAACACTTTCTGGCTACCTGGTTACTATTTACTTCACTTTGCTCAGATGAAAGACGTAGAGCTAATATTGGCAAAAAGAATAACCAAATCTGGGCTGGAGGGATGGCTTAGCAGTTAAGGCATTTGCCTGCAAAGCCAAAGGACCCAGGTTCGATTCCCCAGGACCCATGGTCGCCAGATTCACAAGGGGGCACATGCGTCTGGAGTTCGTCTGCAGTGGCTGGAGGCCCTGGAGCACTAAGGGCTGTTTTTTTTTAAGAAGCCAGAGAACCTACTCAACACTTCTGGAGGACAACTCTGGATGCGAGCAAGAAAAGGCTGGCCATTTTCTGAAGACAGAAGTGAGACTCTGGCTCACTGCTCCATGCTGCAGAAGGGTCCTGTTGTCCTTGGGGTTGGAGAAAGATAAGAGTCACTTCTGCCTTCCAATGCTCTAGGGCTGTTTGCTCACCCAAGAACTGGAACTAGCTGGCTGACCAACCCAAATCTCTTTGGATGCTAGCTCCTGTGTCTGACACTGGCAAGGCACAGTTGGGGAAAGTTAGACGAAGAGGTAATGAAGCTGCAGGGGACAAGCCATCTAACCCTGGGGTTCATCCAGCAACGGGCCTGTCCAGGGCTCAATCTCCAACGCAGAGGACTAGTTCATTCCCATGGCTTCAATTATATCTCTGTGCTCGCAACTCCTAGTCCAGTATTTCCATTTTCACTTGGATGTCTCACAGGAACCTCTCAGTCAGTGTACCCCAACTGTATCCAGTCTTTTCCAAGTGCCACGCAGCTCAGTCAAATGTACCACCATCTTATTGGCAATCACCTGGAAGGCAACCCTGACTCCATCTCCCTGCCTGTCATTAGATCACCCAAGCCTATCACATCTGTTGCCACTGCAAATCTCTTTTGTTCCAGCCCCACACTGTCATCTTCCCCCTTGGTCTGTCATTTTCTGCCTGGGGTATCAAATTCCAATTCATCTACTATAGCATCATGTTACAATCAGAATATTGATCTGACCAGTACATTCTTTGATGGCAAATCTCCAGTGACATCCCCTCAAAATTGATCTTCAGCAGGGTCTCTGAGGGCCTCTTCTGCATCCACTATCTAGTCCACCTCTCTGCTACTGCTGTCAGGCATGCCCTGCCTGCTGCTAGGAGGGCCCTCCTGATCAATTTGTCCTCATTCCCCAACATTCAGCTCATAAATTAGCCTCCTTTTTTTTTCTTTTTCTTTTTTGTTGTTGTTGGTTTTTCAAGGTAGGATCTAGATCTATCACTCTAGCCCAGGCTGACCTGGAATTCACTAGGTAGTTTCCGGGTGGCCTCAAACTTACAGTGATCCTCCTACCTCTGCTTCCCCAAGTGCTGGTATTAAAGACACGTTCCACCATGCCCAGCAAATTAGCCTCTTTTAAAGCTACTTCTGGGCAAATTGGGGGAATTCCCTTGTTGTGGCACTTGTCACATGCTATGCTTATCCAGTTTTGTGTCATTCTCCTCACTGGACTGGGCTTCTCCCAGGTGAGAACTTAACTCTATCACCTTTTGGCTCCCAGAAGAAGTATTTGCTGAATGAATAAAGTTGAAGAAAATCTTCAGGATGGAGGAATCCAGCAAGCAGCTTGAGGCTGAGAAATATTTTTTGTCCTCCAATTATTTACCCCAGGTTCCCTGAGCCTGATGCCTCCCAAATTCATTCAGACCGTCCCACAGCAGTGAGCCATGCCAAGGTTTTTGTCAGACAGTGCTATTCATGCCCCAGAAGTCTTAGGGCTTGGGGTGAGGGATTCTTCAGGGAAGAGAGGCAGTACAGCTGAGCTCCCCCCCACACCCACCTTCTTTTTCAGCTTGTGCCGGGCCCGCTTGGCAGCCCTGGCGCTGTTGGGGACTTTGGGCTCCGTGCTGTTGATGAATTCCAGCAGCTCATCCACATCTCGGTGGTCCACGGCAGGCTCCCCAGGGATCCCGCCCAGGGCGCCCCCCTTCATGGGCAGCTCCTCTTTCCGCCTGGTCAGCCTTGAGCGGAGCTTCTCTCGGATCTCAGTATAATTCCGACTCGTCGGGGCAGCGGGTGGCTGGGGGAGGGGGAGGTGCTGACATTACACCTGGGCCTGGGAGGCCCATAGCACCCCCACCCACTGGCACCAAGTATACGGTGAGAAGCCAGACAATTGTTCTCTCTACCATCAGCCACCAAGACCAAATGGCTTCACTCTCAGTAGGCTCTGAGCTGAAGCAGTGGTGGGTAAGGAGGGTAGAGAGAACAAAGCAGAGTTGGGTGACCAAGGACTGAAGAGTCAGGGAAGCAGGTTTGAACCCAGGTTCCATCACTTGGAAGCTGTATGACCTTGGGTGAGTCACTAAGTCTTTGTGAGCCTCAATTTTGCAGTCTCTAAAATGAGGATAATAATGCCTAGCTCAAATGTGACTCGTAATTGTACATCTTTCATTTCTCCTATCCTCAACTGCTCTGTCCTATCCAGGAGTCCTTTCTTCACCTTTGAGACTTCTAAACTGCTTTCCCTGTCCAGACAGCATCTGCTTTGATCTGAGCCTCCTTGCTGGAGCTGTCTGTGCTCACAGCCCACGCCACAGCTGGCTGCCACACTTGGGGGACTCAGAGCCTTTGGCTTCCACTCTGCCTTCATCAAGCACAGGTGTTCACTTCTCTGGGATTACACGCGTATACATTCTGATCAGAATCATAGCTTTCTCTCTGCCACTTCCTTTCCTTTTGCCTAAAGAAAGAAAGTCAGTCTTAAGAGAAACCATGAGAGGAACACAGGCAACAAAATGTTTCAAGAAACAAACAAACAAAAAAAACCTCTTGACCTTAAATATATGCCACAAGACTCAAGTGAGCAGACCCAGGTGCAAGGACTCACCAGGTCTCAACAAGGTGAGTGTTATGAGCAAGGGGTCTCTTGGGAGAGCAGGGAGCGCCTTTGCTCACCCTGACTAGCCCCCAGCCCTCTCTGGCGCAGGCAGGCTCACTCACCGCATTGTGGCCGAAGAACTCACAGTAGCAGCAGTCACAGAACTTCCCGTCTCTCTGATGGGTGGAGGAGGAGGTGCATGAGCTTTGCTCAGAGCTGCTATCCTCTTCCTCGCCCAGCCCCTCATCTGCCTCACAGGACTGGGGCATCTGGCAGGACAGGCCACTGTGTGCAAACTTATGCCCCTTGCACCCAGGATCCCTGCTGCAGAGGAAAAAAGATAAGCCCAGAGGTAAGGGAGACCGTGCAGGCAAACCATAGCAGGAGGCTGGGAAAGATGCCCCTACCCTTCACTTCCATATTACTGCCTTTGCTAAGAACAGGTCCCTATAGGATTCCTGCTATCCTTCATGGGCATCACCAATGCAAAACCTGCCCCCTTGGGGAGGTTCTTCCATGCTTCTCCTGCCTATGTCTACCATGTACACCCCTCTAAGAGGATGGATACCTCTCTTTATTCTCATGTTTTTTAAATTTTTATTTATTTATTTGAGAGAGAGAGAGAATGAATGAGCACACCAGGGCCTCCAGCCACTGCAAACAAACTTCAGGTGTGTGTGCCTCCTTGTGCATCTGGCTTATGTGGGTCCTAGAGAATTGAACTGGGATCCTTTGCCTTTGCAGGCCAAGGCCTTAACTGCTAAGCCATCTCTCCAGCCCCTATTCTCATGTTTTATCATGCTTTACTATAACAGGATGAACTGAATGTGGCAGCACACACCTTTAATCCCAGCACTCGGGAGGCAGAGGTAGGAGGACCACTATGAGTCTGAGGCCAGCCTGAGACTACACAGTGAATTCAGCCTAGGCGAGAGAGAGACCCTACTTCAAAAAAACAAACAAACAAACAAAAAAAGGTTGGAGAGCTGGCTTAGCAGTTAAAGCACTTGCTGGCAAAACCAAAGGACCAGGGCTGGAGAGATGGCTTAGCGGTTAAGCGCTTGCTTGTGAAGCCTAAGGACCTTGGTTCAAGGCTCGACTCTCCAGGACCCACGTAAGCCAGATGCACAAGGTGGTGCATGCATCTGGTGCTTGTTTGCAGTGGCTGGAGGACCTGGTGCCCCAATTCTGTCTGTCTATCTGCCTCTTTGTCTGTCGCTCTCAAATAAATAAAAATAAACAAAGTAAATTGAAAAAAAACACCAAAGGACCCACATTTGATTCCCCAGTACCCATGTAAAGCTAGATGCACAAGGTGGCATATACGTCTGGAGTTTGTTTACAGTAGCTAGAGGCCTGGGTGAGCCCATTCTCTCTCCCCCTCAAATGAATAAATAAAACATTAAAAACAAAAATCTTTTAGCCAGGTGTGGTGGCATACGCCTTCCATCCCAGCGCTTGGGAGACAAGAGGCTGGAGGATTGTGAGTGCCTGAGTTCAAGGTCGCCTTGATACTACATAGTGAATTCCAGGTCAGCCTGGACTAGAGCGAGACCCTACCTTGAAAAACCAATAACAACAACAACAACAACAAAAGTGCCTGATTATTCTGCCTAGCAGGTGGCAGGTTGCAAGCCCCTGTGTCTCTGAGAAGAAAACTCCAGCTTTCTCCACTGCGAGTTCTGCCTCCAAGTTCTGGTAAGCTCTAAGGGCAACTTTTTTGTACACAACACACTTGCCCAAGGGCAGGATGAGACAAACTGAAAAGTCAGCTGGAGATGGGAAGAGCTGTCGTCCTAGGCTGAGTCACAGCCACTAAAGTGCTGAATGGGAAGGGGAAGATCCCCACCTGTACAGACACCACGGCATGTGGAAGAAAAGAACTGTCAGGAATGTTAGCAACATGGTGAGATCTCAGAATGGGAAGACACAGATACATAAGAAATACAGACTCAAGGTATAAAAACACATTCAGCTTCTCCTAAGAACCCTGTTTCAAATAGATCATATAACCTTTCTCAGTATCTGGTGCTCCTTCTAGTAATCTCCTAAAGGACCAATTCTTCGTTCAAACACAGACTTAGAGCCAGGCGTGGTAGTGCACGCCTGTAATCCCAGCACTCAGGAGGCAAAAGTGGGATCACTGTGAGTTCGAGACCACCCTGAGACTACATAATGAACTCCAGGTCAGCCTGGGCTAGAGTGAGACCCTACCTTGAAAAACAAAAACAAAAAAATTCACAGGGCTGGAGAGATGGCTTAGCGGTTAAGGCGCTTGCCTGCAAAGCCAAAGGACCTTGGTTCGATTCCCCAGGACCCACATAAGCCAGGTGTACAAAGTGGCACATGTATTTGTTTGCAGTGGCTAGAAGCCCTGGCATGTCCATTCTCTCTCTCTCTCACTCTGCCTCTTTCCCTCTCTCAAACAAATAAATATAAATAAAATATAAAAAAGCTAGGTGTGGTGGTGCACGCTTTTAATCTCAGCACTTGGGAGGCAGAGGTAGGAGGGTCACTGTTGAGTTCGAGGCCAACCTGAGACTACACAGTGAATTCCAGGTCAGCCTGGACTAGAGTGAGACCCTACCTCGAAAAACCAAAAATAAATAAATAAATAAAATATAAAAAAATTCAAACACAGACTTAGTATATTTGTTACTTAAATAGTTAAATTTTTTTTCTCAAAGTAGAGCCTTGCTCTGGAACAGGCTGACCTGGAATTCACTATGTAGTCTCAAGGTAGCCCTTGAACTCATAGCGATCCTCCTATCTCTGCCTCCACACCTGGCAGTTACTATCTTAAATGGGTAAAAATCTGAAAATGGGCCAGGTGTGATGACACAAGCCTTTAATCCCAGCACTGGGGAGGCTGAGGTAGGAGGATCATTGTAAGTTTGAGGCCACCTTGAAACTACATGGTGAATTCCAGGTCAGCCTGGGCCAGAGATCCTACCTCAAAAAACAAACAAACAAAAATCTGAAAACAGGACTAGGGAAATGGCTCAGTAATTAAAGGCATTCATTTACAAAGCCTGCCAGCCCAGAGTTCAATCCGCTAGTACCCACGTAAAGCCAGATGCAAAAAGTGGCATATGTATCTGTAATTTGTCTGCAGTGGTAAGAGGCCCTGGTACACCCATACACACACATTATTCAAATGAATAAATAAAATATTTAAAAAAGAATTTGAAGCCAGGCATGGTAGCACACACCTTTAATCCTAGCACTTGGGAGGTACAGGTAGGAGGATCACTATAAGTTTGAGGACAGCCTGAGACTACATGGTGAGTTCCAGGTTAGCCTGCGCTAGAGCAAAAACTTTCCTCAAAAAAAAAATTTTTTTTTTTTTTTAATTGGGGGCTGCAGAGATAGCTTAGTGCTGAAGGTGCTTGCCTGCAGAGCCTAAGGACCCTGGTTCGATTCCCCAGTACATGTACGCCAGATGCACAAGGGAGCACATGCAACTGGAGTTTGTTTGCACTGGCCGGAGGCCCTGGCACACCCATTCTCTATCTGCTTCTCTGTCTCCCTCTCTTTCAAATAAGTAAATAAAATATAAAAAATATTTTTTAAAAAATTTGAAATGGGGGTTAGAGCCAGGCGTGGTGGCACAGGCCTTTAATCCCAGCACTTAGGAGGCAGAGGTAGGCGAATCACTGTGAGTTTACGGCCAGTATGGGACTACAAAGTGAGTTCCAGTCCAACCTGGACTAGAGAGAGAGAGACCCTACCTAAAAAAAAAAAATAAATAAATTTTAAAAAGTTTCCTTTATAGTTGGGAAACAAAAAGCCTTTAATCTTTTTCCTCCCTCCCTCCTTCCCTTCCTTCTCTTCTCTTCTTCCTTCCTTCTAGCTTACTCATTCCCTTACTTCTCTTTGGTGCTAAGATTGAACAACACAGACCTGGGCATGCTGAGACTGTGCTCTAGCACTGAGCTAAACCCTACAGCCCAAAGACATTGTCATTTCCCTCCTCTATCTCCAGTGAGCAGAAAGTGGTGATCTTCTTGCTACTCACTTACCTGTGAGTGCTAGGGAGTGGCTGAGAGCTCGGTGGTGGGAGGAGAGGCCCACTGCAGTGCCCACTGCAGTGCCCGCTGCAGGGGTGGCTGCACCCCGAGAATGACGGAGGCATCTTCAGGAGTGGCATGCTGGTGGAAGGCAGGTGGGGGCTCTGACATGGCACTGGGGGATGGGAGGCAGTGGCAGCAGCCACAGGGCACTCTGAAGCCTGGACAGGAAAAGGTGCTGCCAGGGTAGTGGGCAGCAGGTGTGGTTGGGATGGCGAGCTGAAGGAGCCAGGGTGAGAAGGGATCAGAGATGCTGGCTGAGGGTGGTGGCCGGTGGGGCTGTTAGGGGGAGCAGTGAGGTCTGAGTGCTGGTGATGCTCCAAGACAGGGAAAGCCTCACCTGTAGGTGAAGGGGAGAGAAAGGGGTCAGCTCTGAGAAGGAAAGCCCATAGGCTCACTGCCACGACATCCTGCTAACTGTGACCAGAGGGCATAAGCTCTAAGCACAGTGGGATCCTGGAGCTGGAGGAGATTCTGTGTGGGCAGCAGCTCTTCTGGACAGACCTGAGGAGCCCAGGCCAAGAGAGAAGACGTTGGGAATGCTGGACCCATAGAGGGCTACATGGCTTAGCTTTGGCATGAACAGAGGATATCTGTTCAGTTTCTCTGGGTCTCTCTGAGGCCTGCTTGTTCACGGTTCTTCAGGTCTAGGACAGGAGTTGTAGCAACCCTAGACTCTGCTTCTGGCAAGGACCAGAGCACTGACTCTTGGGAGGTGCTGGATTTCTGACTGAAGTGAGAAAAGGCTCTGACAACTCTCCCTGCTCATGGACTAAGAAAACTGGAATTATGTCTTCAACTGATATAATTCTTCACTTAGAAATATGACAGTAGCTGGGCATGGTGACACACACCTTAATTCCAGCACTTGGGAGGCAGAGGTAGGAGGATCACTGTGAGTTCGAGGATACCTTGAGAATACATAGTGAATTCCAGGTCAGCCTGGGCTAGAGGGAGACCACCTTGGAAAAACAAAATAATAATAATAATAAAGAAAGAAAAAAGGAAAGAAAGAAATACGATAGTAACCAGGTGTGGTGGCACATGCTTATAATCCCAGCACTTGAGAGGCAGAGGTAGGAGGATTACCATGAGTTCAAGGCTACCCTGAGACTACATATTGAATTCCAGGTCAGCCTGGGCTAGAGCAAGACCCTACCTCAAAACAAACAACAACAAAAAAAAAACAACTAGGGGTGGTGGTGCTGGAGAGATAGTTTAGCAGTTAAGGCACTTGCCTGCAAAGCCAAAGGACCCCAGTTCAATTCCCCAGAACCCACATAAGCCAGATGCACAAAATGACGCACGCATCTGGGCTGTGTCTGCAGCAGTTGGAGGTCCTGGCACACCCATTATCTCTCTCTCTGTCTGCCTCTTTCTCTCTCTTAAATAAATAAATAAATAAATAAATAAATATATTTTTCAAAAGGACTATCAGTTTAAAAAAAAGAAATATGAGAGCTGGGCGTGGTGGCACACACTTTTAATCCCAGCACTCGGGAGGCAGAGGTAGGAGGATTGCCGTGAGTTTGAAGCCACCCTGAGTCTACACACTGAATTCCAGGTCAGCCTGAGCTAGAGTGAGACCCTACCTCGAAAAGCCAAAGGAAAAAAAAAAAACAAGAAATATGACGTATCAAAGGTTTTTCCCTCTGGCCAATAAGCATGGCAGCTCACAATGCCAGTCTCTTGTAAAGGCAAGTGCAGTGTCTTAACCTAACAACTCTTAGGTTGAGAAAAAAAAAAAGTCCAAGGTGGCAGATGAAGCAGAGGTGGCTCAGGCTGGCCCTGGTGTACAAGTCAGATATTACATGCCTTAAGTCCTACCTACTTCCCTACAAGCTTTTCCAGGTTCCTAAGATAGTATGCACCAGGTCATGTCCCCTTCTGGATCCAAGGTGAATGAAATGACAGCTCTGAGAGCAAACTTTTCTCTACTGGTGATGTTTTTCAACAAAGTCCTGTGGAAGGTATTTTACAGATAGTCAAGGTCTAGGTTGCCTCCACTGCCAACAGAATAGCTTCAAGTATATTTTTGGGAGTGGGGGTGGGAGGGAATTTAAGGTAGGGTCTCACTCTATCCCAGGCTGACCTGGAATTCACTCTGTAGTTCCAGGCTGGCCTTAAATTCACAGCAATCCTCCTACCTCTGCCTCCCAAGTGCTGGGATTAAAGGCATGCACCACCAACCCAGCAAATTTACTTATTTTAATAACCAATCGTCTGACTGATTAGACCACCGAAGAAAATACAGCTGTATATGCTGAGGGCCCAGCAGCCTCCCAAGCTTAGACTCACCAGGGATGGTAGGACTCCCAAGTGTGCCACCTGGCACAGCCCCGCTGGAGTGTGGGGAGTTCCAGAGACCGGAAAGCTTATGTGCTGATAGGAACGAGCTGGGATCCCAGTCCCCTGAGTTCCCATGGCAGGAAGAGGAGGAGGAAGATGAGGATGATGAAGAGGAAGACGATGAGGAGGAATGGGAGTCATCCCCACAAGATTGTGATTTGCAGGATGTGTGCGACAAGGAAATCTGGAGAAAAGAAAGAAAAAGGCTCGTGGTCAAACATCGGAGCTGACCGAGTGTCCCCATACCCTTGTCCTTAAGGTCCTGTGCTGCAGCCAAAGCACAATTAGCACAAGTCAAGCTGATGCATAAGCAAGGACCAGGCCTATAATGGGAGGGGACTGCGATGCTCCCAGTTACGTGGCTATGTGGATCATGGGGACACAGCTGTTAAGGCAAAGCTTGCCTAGAAATGTGGGACTCTGGGGAATGAGAAGAATTGCCAACAAGATGAAAGGTCTTGAGCCAGGCGTGGTGGCACACGCCTTTAATCTGAGCACTTAGGAGGCAGAGGTAGGAGGATTGCCAAGAGTTCAAGGCCACCCTGAGACTACAGAGTGAATTCCAGGTCAGCCTGAGCTAGAGTGAGACCCTACCTTGAAAAACAAAAACAAAAATCAAACAAACAAAAAAGATGAAAGGTCTTTAACTCAGAAGTTTGATTTGCTTTTCTTCTGTCATTTTGCAGCACTGGGAACTGAACCCAGGATTGTACTTGATACAAGGGGAGCATTCTACCACCAAACTACATCCCAAACCTCTAAGCAGCAGTCTTCCAACTGATCTGATCCTGAAATGAGTCTACAGGGCAGGGGAAATGAGGAAAGCCTGGCTAGCGCGACTCACTGAACAGCAGACTTCCATGGCTTCTAGCCATCACAGATGCTTTCCAATTGGGGTACATTTCAGATGCTCCAGCTGATCTGAGCCTTCTGTATCATACTCTCAAGTAGCCACGGAGCTGAAGGCATCAGGGTCACATGAGGGGTGAGGATTACAACCTATCAGTACCTATTAGCGGGCCTGCTTTTTCTTCCCTCAAATCTGAACCCATGCTGCAAATGCTAGGTCAGTACATCACATGAAGATACCCAAGGACAGGGAAGAATAGCCTGACCTCCTCAGGGAGGCAGCAGCCCTGCATTCAGGGACCTCTTGTCAGCTATTACCTACCGCCACTGCATGTTCTCGACCTGTCTGCCTTTCATCTTCCTCCATGCTCTTTCGGCAACTCTGGCAGACCCACAGAGGCATCTCGCCTAGGAGATTCTTGACGAGCTTTGGCATGAAGTCAGGGGGCAGCTTCTCACCCTGCAACACCAGTCCATTTTGCGAAGGGCCTTCTTCCCAACCTTTGCGCTCACGGTGACACAGCAGGCAGCAAGTCTGCACAGACTGGCTGGAGGTGGGGGGGACCTGTCCAACACACAGACACAGGGTTTCCAAAGAGGGGAAAGGCTGTCCTTAGAAATGATGCTAACAGTATTAGTAACACTACATATCCCAATATGCCAGGTACTGTGTTAGGCACTTTATAAACATAGTTTGGTTTTAGTTCTTGTAACACTCTGCAAACAGGGTGTTCTCATTCCTAATTTTTTAGATGAAGAAACAGATTTCAAGAAGTTAAATTAAGTTGCCCAAGGTTACAGAGTGAATGAATGGTTTAAACCCCAACAAATTGGAATCCAACCTCATACTCAAAGGTCCTACTGCTCTGATGCCCTCGAATTTCTAAGAATAACGTAAGGCTGACTCCCATTTCTAGCAAGTCTAGGGAGGCTCACAACTCTGTGCAGCCTACAGACCAAAGCTCACCTAGAAAGAAAATGTACTTTCAGTCAATAGGAGAGTTTGGGACAATGTTTTCTAAAGAACTGAACAATTTCTTTAAGATTGAAGCAATGTTTTGCAGAAAGGGTTTGTGGAACCACTTAAAAAAAAAAAAAAGCCAGGTGTGGTGGTACATGCCTTTAATCCCAGTACTTTAGGGAAGCCCAAGGTAGGAGAATCACAGTGAGTTCAAGGCCAGCCTAATACTAGCTCAGCCTGGGTTAGAGTGAGATCCTACCTCGAAAAACAAAAACAAACAAACCAAAAAAAAAAAGACATTAAGGCATTAACTCAACTGCTGAAAACTGTTAGTAGGGAAGACAGACAGACCCTGGTGCTCTCAAGAGTAAGGGTGGTCAGAGAAATCTGGACCTGGATCAGACAGACATGCATTCCAATGTCTGCCTGACCACAAGTCAACTGATGACCTTGAGCAAGTAATTTAACTTCACTGAGCTCCAACTGCTACCTACCTTTCAGTTCTGAAGACTGCTACAAAGAAGTGCCTAATCCTGTGTGTGCCACAGCACAGGTCCAGAACATAGTCATTATTTGGCCTACCCCTTCCCACTTCTAGGACAAAGTTGACCCAGTAATGTAAGTCTGAAGGCTTTCTTTCATGTTGAGGGATCCTACAGGAAAACTAATTAATTACTAGCCCAAATTAATGGCTTTCTTGTATCATTTGGTACTTTCCTCTCACTGACACTGCATGAGGCCATGTCACTTTTTCTGGCTAGACACATGCTGCCAGCATAAGCTTGAACAATGTGCATGCATTTCTCTTTGTTGTCCTGTGTGACTGGACTTGTATGCTCCTGCGACTCTGCCATGCCATGCTATGCCATACCATGAGGGCATGACCAGATTCCTGCCAGATGTGGAGAAAGTAGCAATCTTCCCAGCAATCAGCCAACTGATCAGACATATGTAAGTGAGCCCAGCTGAAATCAAACAAGCCTGCCCAGGGCAGCAGACACCCTAATAGGCAGTAGACTCAGAAAAAATAGTAAATAGTGTTGTTTTCAGCCACTAGGTTACAGGGTGGTTTGTTCTGCAATAATAGGGAACTCACACACCTTCCAAATTACTCCCCACTAAATAAGGTGCTTACAGAGGGGGCCATCATCTGCTTCACATGAATCACCTCACAACAGGCTGAAACTAGGGTATCCAGAAATCTGCAATGTTAGCATTACACTGACTGGTCTCTGGCTTCTTGACAAAGAAAGAACTAGAAGTGGCACTGAGAACATAATGAAACATTCAAACAAGTACAAAGTATATGAAAAATATCAGAGACAAAGAAATTTTACAGGTGGAATTCATGAAAGATACCACTTAATCAGATTGTCAATCAGCAAGAAAGTTGCTTAATGTTAAATGCAAAAGAAATCCATCCATGGTATCTCACAAAAGGGTGGAACAAAAGGATGTATTCAGAGGAACTAAAGCAAAGGAGGGCTTTTCTGAGAACTGTACTCAGGAAACTTCGTAGCTGCAAGGGGCCACTAGCTAGAGAGGAGGCAAATGTGCAAGTCTCTTTTTCCACTAACACAGTGACAATACCAAGGAAAAAAACAACAACAATAATTTTATCACAACAGTTCCATTTCACTTGGGTGTCAATTTCCAAAAAAAAAAAACCCACTAGTTTTTTTTTTTTTTTTTTTTTTCCTTTTCAGAATTTGTTTGTTTTTTTTCGAGGCAGGATCTCACTCTAACCCAGTCTGACCTGGAATTCACTACATAGTCTCAGAGTGGCCTCGAACTCTCCACGATCCTCCTACCTCTGCCTCTCCAGTGCTGGGACTAAAGGCGTGCACAACCACACCCAGCTCTAGAATTTTTTTTTGAGGATCTCACAAAGTCCAGGCTTGTCTTGAACAATGTGACAATCTGGATGAGACTAACCTTGCACTCCCAATCCTTCCCACCTCCTAAGGGTTAGGATTACAGATGTCTGCTGTGCCTGGCCAGAATGAAAATTTTGAATGAGTAAAAGTCTTCTTGAAATCCTTTTTTTTTTTTTTTTTTTTTTGTGGTGCCAGAGACTGAATCCAGGGCCTGGTGTATTTGAAATTCTTTATATGGCTTGTAAAGTATCACATGGTTTTGTATGACCAATAATTCAAGTGTGTAAGGTAATTTAAGGTAAAAAAAATGCTTTCTCTGTTTTCTTTTTCTTTTAAATATATTTTATTTATTTATTTGAGAGAGAGAAAGAGGGGGAGAGAGAGAGAGAGAGAGAGAGAGAGAGAGAGAATGGGATGCCAGGGCCTCTAGCCACTGCAAACGAACTCCAGACACAGGCAACCCCCCACCCACCCGTGCATCTGGCTTACATGGGTCCTGGAGAATCGAACTGGGATCCTTTGGCTTTGCAGACAAATACCTTAACTGCTAAGCCATCTCTCCAGCCCCTCTGTTTTCTTTTTATTTATACTTTTTGCTGTTGTTTTTTAAAGTTTGTTTGCTTTTTTGTTTTTAAATATATTTTATTTATTTATTTATTTGATAGAGATAAAGAGGGAGAGAGAGAGGGAGGAAGGGAGGGGGGAAGAGAGAGAGAGAGAGAGAGAGAATGGGTACGCCAGGGCCTCCAGCCACTGCAAATGAACTCCAGATGCATGCGCTACCTTGTGCATCCAGCTTACGTGGGTCCTGGAGAGTCAAACCGAGATCCTTTGACTTTGCAAGCAAGCACCTTAACTGCTAAGCCAATTCTCTCCAGCCCTTGTTTTGTTTTGGTTTGGTTTTTCAAGGTAGGGTCTCACTCTAGTCCAGGCTGACCTGGAACTCACTATGTAGTCTCAGGGTGGCCTCAAACTCATGGCAACCCACCTACCTCTGCCTCCCAAGTGCTGGGATTAAAGGTGTGCACTCATTTTTTTTGTTGTTGTTTTGTTTTGAGATAGGTTCTCACTCTAGCCCAGGCTGACCTGGAACTCACTCTAGTCCCAGGCTAGCCTCAAACTCATAGCAATCCCCCAACTTCTGCCTCCTGAGTGCTGGGATTAAAGACATGTGCCACCATACCCAGCTTCTATTTTCTTTCAGAATCAACATGTAATTCTTATAACTTACAGGTATGAAAGTACTTGTGTGAGGTGCTGAGGTGTAGTGGAAATACTTGATTTAGCATTAATTCTGGGCCACCATCATTTATCAGCTATATAACAGTGACCAAGTTCTACCTACCTCTCTGATCATCTATAAAATGGGATTAAGTCCTAATATGTAGGCTCCAAGGTGAGAATTAAATATGATAAAACACCTCGTCCAATGCTGGCAGTGTAATACTTTGCTTAATATGAACCAATGATGAACATAATGGGAGCAAAGAGAAACAAGAAATCATTACTAAATTTTATGAGTGTGAGAGCTATTCCTATGAAATGAATGCAAGGCGACTTAAGACATCTTTTGTGTGTGTGTGCTTTGAGACAGGAGCTCACACTGTAGCCAAGACTGGCCTCCAACTTTTGGCAATCCTCCTGTCTTAGTGCTAGGATTACAGTCATGAGCTTTCATTAGCCATCTTATTCTCTGAACTCAACCTCATGAAGTCAAATGCTGGAGTCCCTCAAATATGCTCTACCTTTGCTAAAGGGATGTTTTGCTTAAAATCTCCTTCCTTCCCATTTCTCAGCAAGTAGCTGAGCAGGGCTTAAGGCCCAGTATAACTCCAAACTCCTCTAGATTCCTAGAGCCTTAGAGTTCAGCTCCTGTGCCTTGGTAACAGGAATATTGTGCCATTACTTCCTTTATTTACCTATATCTTTTTTGATCCTTCTATCAGATGCAGATGCAGGTCTGAATCCTTCCCAGAACAGTAAAAGGCTGCCTCAGGGTATAGGCTCAGCTGGGCACATACTATAATCAGACTTGTGAGGTGACAGGCAGCTTGCAGGAGTGCCTGAAATCACCTGATTCGTATAGAGAAGGTCCATATCTCTACCCTGCACCTCCACCTGAATGGTTTCAATTTCAAGTATGGAAAAGTGGAAGACTGCATTCCTCAGGGATTACAATAGGATGCCCCAGTTAAAGGAAATATTGTGACTCTATTAAGAGCCAAACCAATCCACAAAATAAGTGAATTAGCCAACAATGGAAGTTACTTTATAGGATAGGCAGTCATTCTAAGTAGAGGAAGAAACGGGACTGGAAGGCTAATAAACTCTAACTACTAAAAAATAATATAATATATAATATAAATATAATATATAAATAATATAAAATAATAAAAAGCTAATAAACTCTAACTAAACAAAGGGTGTCATCTGTACTGCACAAAGATGCCAAGGGAGTAAGTGACAGTAGAAACACAAAGCACTCTGCTCAAGGGATCCAGGAGGTAGGCACTCAATCTATTATTATCTAGGCCCCATGGCTGTTTTGTTCTTAACAAGTGTACACTAGAGACTAGCTATCCACAGAATGCTCTGAATTTGGTAGACTTAATTCCTGCTTCCAAGGCCCATGCAGTTTATAGAGGCTACATCTTGTTTTCTTGTTTTTTGTTTTGTTTTGGTTTTTGGTTTTTCGAGGTAGGGTCTCACTCTAGCTCAGGCTGACCTGGAATTCACTATGAAGTCTTGAACTCTTGTCAATCCTCCTACCGCCGCCTCCTGAGTGCTGTGATTAAAGGCATGCGCCACCACCCGGCCTACACCCTGCCTGGAGTCTGCCTTTGGGTAATATGTGCTGTAGGCCTAGGAAATTTGCTGATACTTCTCTTTTTCTGTTAGGTCTTGCTATAGCCCACGCTGGCCTCAAACTCATGATCTTCCTGCCTTAGCCTCCTGAGTGCTGTGATTACATGTCTGACTGGGTACCACTGACCCTTTCATCGAAAACTCTAAGAGATGTTACAGTCAATAATATCACTGTTCCTTCTAATTTTTCCTATGGCAGAGAAAAACTCTTGGTCCAGGGTTCCTTTCAATTGCAACCTCCAGCCATTTTCCAAATTCTTAGAATTTTGACCTCTTCTTATTCCTTGAAGAGTCAGTGAACCCAGGCTTTCAACATGCTGTTCTCAAAGTTGCACTTTTATCACACAGAGTATGGTCAGTTCATGTTCATCAAATGAACTAATGAAAACTTCTAGTCATCTGTTTTCATCTCAAAGGCTCATGGAACTAATTCCCAAACCTCAGCAGCTCTGGGCAACATCATCTCAGATTAAACTCCAGAGCCTCTAGGGCACACAGGTCTGGCTCTCAGTGGAAGATCTAGGAAAAAAGAACCACTAAACTGGTGACTTTCTCAAAGACTTTCTCAGCAAAACCAGACTCTCTGGAGCATGGGTTACTCATATAGGGAAGCCATGGTACAGCATGTACATTCCTCAAGCAAAGAAGTAGCCAGGTGAACTCTAGAATGAAGCCTCTCCAGAGTCCACAGGGCTGGCATTTGCATCCATTAAACCCAGTGGCTTTGCTTCCTTACCAGACCAGGCATTTTTGCCTTGGCCTGAGAAGCATTACGTTAGAGCAACCTACTTTTTCCTGGATAAGCATAACCTCAAAGGAAAAGCCTTTTTTTTTTTCATGTTAATACTATTTTCACTTTAAAGGATTATACTTGTTACTCTCCTCCCCATCCCCCGAGGTAGGGTCTCGCTCTAGCCCAGGCTGACCTGGAATTCACTATGTAATCTCAGGGTGGCCTCGAACTCACGACAATCCTCCTACCTCTGCCTCCCGAGTGCTGGGATTAAAGGCGTGCGCCACCACGCCCAGCTCATTTTTGCAAATTTCTTTAATAAGAATAAAGCTATATTCTTAGGTTGGATATGTAGCTCAGTTGGTAGAGTGTTTATATGTACAAAGACCTGAGCTGGAGCCTCAGCACCATATAAACCAGGTATAGTAGTACACACTTGAAATCCCAACACTGGGAAGGTGGAGACACAAGGATCACAAGTTCAGGGTCATCCTTGGCTATGTAGGAAGGTCAAGACTAGTCTGGGCTACAAGAAACCCTGTCTCAAAACAAAAATAATAAAGCTGGGTTCTCATATATGTTTCTGTATTCAGCTGTTGTAATACATTGTTTTGTGTATAAAAAGAAATTCAGCCTTACCAGGCATGGTGGCGCACGCCTTTAATCCCAGCACTCGGGAGGCAGAGGTAGGAGGATTGTCGTGAGTTCGAGGCCACCCTGAGATTACATAGTGAATTCCAGGTCAGCCTGGGCTAGAGCGAGACCCTACCTTAAAAAAAAAAAAAAAAAAGCCCATCCTCTGATTTTTTTTAGAGTTTTTTTTTTTTTTTTTTTTTAAGGCAGGGTCTCACTCTAGCCCAGACTTACTCTGTAGCCCAGGCTGGCCTCAAACTCATGACAATCCCCCTACCTCAGCTTTCCAAGTGCTGGGATTAAAGGCATGCACCACCACTCTCTGCTAGACATGTTATTTTATTTATTATTATTATTTTCTGTGGGGGGGGGATTCAAGGTAGGGTTTCACTCTAGCTCAGGCTGACCTGGAATTCACGATGTACTCTCAAGGCAGCCTAGAACTCATGGTGATTCTCCTACCTCTGCCTCCTGAGAGCTGGGATTAAAGATGTGCGCCACCACACCCAGCTAGACATGTTATTTTAAATAAAAACTGTTATTGTAGTATGTGATAATTTAATGGAGATCAAACCCAGGGCTACTGTGTGCTAGCCAAGCATTCTTCCTTCTAGTCTGTTAAGTCTTCAAGGAACTACCAACTAAAACATGCTATACCAACTAAAACGTGAATAAAATATTCCCAGTTTTAATACTTAACTTGGTAAATATAAATAGATAAAACCAACATAAACAAAAACTCTTTGGTGGACTAAATCACTATTTCTAGGAAGGTAGGGCTGGGGAGATGGCTCTGTAGGTAAGATAGTTTGCTGAGCAAGCATGAGGATTTTAGTTCCATCCTCAGCACCCACATGTTTAAAAAAAGGCTGGGTGAGCCAGGCGTGGAGGCAGAGATGGGAGGATCACCGTGAGTTCAAGGCCACTCTGAGACTACATAGTGAATTCCAGGTCAGCCTGGACTATATAGTGAAACCCTACCTTGAAAAACCAAAATCAATAAATAAAAGGCTGGGTGCAGTCAGGTATGCCCAACCCCAGTGCTGATAGGGACTAACACAGGAGAATTGCTGGAGTTTGCTGGTCAGCCAGTCTGACTGAAAAGGGCAGCTCCAGGTTCAGTGAGAGACACTGTCTCATGAAAATAAAACATTCAAGGAGGGCTGGAGAGATGGCTTAGTGGTTAAGCACTTGCCTATGAAGCCTCAGGACCCCGGTTCGAGGCTTGACTCCCCAGGACCCACGTTAGCCAGATGCACAAGGAGGCACACGCGTCTGGAGTTCATTTGCAGTGGCTGGAAGCCCTGGCGCACCCATTCTCTCTCTTTCTCTCCCTCTGCCTCTCTCTCTCTCTCTGTCACTCTCAAATAAATAAATAAAAATGAATAAAATATTTAAAAAAATTCAAGGACACCCAATGTTCTCTTCCAGCCTCTGCACACATGTGCACAGAGTATGTTCATCTGTACACACATGCCTGCACACCACACACACACACACATATACAATTTTTTCAGGAATATAAATGGCTCTAAGACAAAATACTATAAGAGCTGCTCTAGAGATGCCTGTCACACAGTGGGTATGCATTAGGCAACAGTGATTAACTATCATATAGTTTGTAGCATATCTGGATAGCACTTTGGGCATAACTCAAATTTTCTACCTTGGCCTTTCTGTCCAGTCTGGCAAGACCAAACCAGGTAGGTGCCAAGAACTGCTTTGAATCCAAATCAAACACAGCCTGGTCTCATTCTCCCAGAGGTTCCTTTCAGTCCCAAGGGTTCATGTGTGTTTGCCTAGGGTTTCCCCAAGACACATGCTATATCTTACCAGCTGCCCTCAACAGCTTCCAACTTCTATTCTGAAATGGCCCAGGAGAGTACTCTCCTCTCAAGGCACCAAACTCCAAGAGCCTCCCTGTCACCACAGCAGGCACACGACAACAGCAGCTAGTTTCTTTGAGAAGCTGAGAAAATGATTTAGTCTAGTAAAACTCATTAAGCCAGTTCTCACCACTCACTCTTCCATTCATCTGTTCATTCCCGTATTCAGCTGCTCAGAGCCCTTCTCTTTTATCAACCATTGTGTTGAGTACTGGAAGACATTTTAAAACTTAAGATCCTAGTCAAAGGTCAATGAAGCATGCTGCACCAGGCTAAGAACCAATGATGTTCATGTAGTGTCACCACTATGCCATGGCCCTGGTAAAATGTAGCTCTTTGGGGGCACGGAGTGGAGCTTGGTCATTGATGTTTTCACAGGAACCCAGGCATGGCTTGTACCCAGCACACAGCAGGCACTCATTGAATAAATAAATTGGTATTCCCCCATGGCTAACATCTCATCCATGTAACAAGTAGAATTTAAAACACAGGGAAACCAGCCCCTTTCCTGATATGCTATACTGAAGGCATGGATATAGCACTCTGACCATCTGATAAGAAGGCAATCGGTGCTAAGAATCTCAGACACTGCAATGCTCGCAACCTGAGCTGAAGTTAATTCTCAGGGAGCTGACTAAGCCCATCTTAGTGGCCTGAACTTCACTCCAAGTCTCACTGGTCCTTTCAGGAGATGAAGGACTGCTTCATATCAGGGCCAGCTAGTAGCGAACCTTCTCTGATTATACACATTTGAGTTAGGACAGGTGAGTGAGGCTGGCTGGCTCTCATGACCCTCCACCCCTACAAGCCTAACCAATTCACTGAACCTGCTTTCTGGGTACCAGTAGTCAAGTGAAAGGCCCAAGCTGCTCATTTATCTGGATGTTGAACCCAAGTGCCACTCCACTAATCAACAGCAGCAAGGACTTCTCACAGGAAAAAAACACGAATTTTAGAGACACCATTTTGAATTCAAATCTTTTGTTTTGTCATTTTCAGTATCTTTTAGAGTATTATTTGGGTTCTGAGTTTCAAGTTTCTCAAGTTATGAAATGGGAATAACACCATACTTCACAGCGTTTTAAGGACAGAAGGAAATAAATTATGTAAAGTACCTGGCCTGGGCCTGGCACAAAGTAGGTGCTCAATACCCGTTAGTTTCTTTCCTCTTCTGTCCTGGAAGAAATGATAGGGAAACTTACTAAGTGAGACTTGCCCAAAGCAATGTATTACTTGAAGCGAGGTAAGGAAGACTAGACAAGTAACCTTCCAGGCCTCTCTGAACCCCATGTCCATAGCTGTCACTTCCTGATAGAAAGTCTTCAGTGTGCTGTTCCTCTGGCCCTCTTCCTGCTTTACTTTCCTCACATCATCTTTCAGATAAGAAATATCTATTTCAGCCAGGCGTGGTGGCGCACACCTTTGATGCCAGCACTTAGGAAGCAGAGATAGGAAGATTGCTGAGAGTTTGAGGCCACCCTGAGACTACATAGTGAATTCCAGGTCAGCCTGGGCTAGAGTGAGACCCTTCCTTACAAAAAAAAAAAAAAAAAAAAGAGATAGATATAGATATAGATATAGATATAGATATCTCAGAATGATGGGGAAAATCAAAAAAAGGCGAGAGGGCCTGAAGGGATGGCTTAGCAGTTAAGGCGTTTGCCTGCAAAGCCAAAGGACCCAGGTTTGATTCCCCTGGACCCATGTTAGCCAGATGCACAGGAGACACAAGAGTCTGGAGTTCGTCTGCAGTGGCTAGAGGCCCTGGTGTGCTCATTCTCTCCCCCTCCCCCCCTTCTCTGTCAAATAAATAAAAATAAAATATTTTTTTAAAAAAAGAAAGAAAAGCCAAGAGCACTGGGTAAAGAATAAAGTGGCCAGCCGGGCGTGGTGGCGCACGCCTTTAATCCCAGCACTCGGGAGGCAGAAGTAGGAGGATCGCCGAGAGTTCGAGGCCACCCTGAGACTACATAGTGAATTCCAGGTCTGCCTGGGTTACAACAAGAACCCTTGGGGAAAAAAAAAAAAAAAAAAACATAAAGTGAGATGTCTTATGGCTTGTTGAATTGCAGCACATTCCTTTACTGCTCAGCTACCAGCCCCTTAGTCTGAAGGATGAGGGTGCAAACCTCATAGGCACAGACATGAAGGATGCAAACTCAGGCTCTTCCCTGTGCACAAGCCTCTCAGTCCTTTCCTGCCTCTGCACATCATTCCCCCAATTACATTTATATGACACTGCTGCTTCTTCCTTCCTTTTAAATGTATGAGTATGCCCATTTAAACAAGAGGGCAGCCTCAGGTGTCAAAACACCACCGTTTTTTGAGATAGGGTCTCTAAGTGGCCTCAAACTTGGCAGTTATTCTAGACTGGACAACAAACCTCAGGAATCTTCCTATTTCTAGCTCCCCAACACTGGGATTATAAGCACATATCACCATACCTGACAATGTTTACATGGGTTTTGGGATCAGGTTCAGGTTCTCATGCTTGTGAGGCCAGCACGTGGCTGACTGAGCCATCTCCCCAGCTCCCTTCTCTTTGGTTGAGGGCTCAGCTTGGGTATCACACCTTCCAAACCACAGGCAGAATGAACTGGGCTTTGCTCTGGGATGTCCTATGCTTTTTACATCTCTCTAGAATACAGCTGATCAAATGTATATTAGCTGATGAAATCAATCATCTCTACAATACTGTGGAACTTCCAAGGGCAGACCGCGTGTCCCAAGAGTTACTGAATTTCAACTGTTCAGCAGAGGCACATTTTGATACACAATGGATTAGCAGATGAATATTAGAAGGGAACAAATGGGGCTGGAGAGATTGGCTCAGTGGCTAAGGCGCTTGCCAGCAAAGCCAAAGGACTGAATACTCACATAAAGCCAGATGTACAATGTGGCACAAGCATCTGGAGTTCATTTGCAGTGACTAGAGGCCATGGAGCACCCATTCTCTCTCTCTCTCTCTCTCTCTCTCTCTCTCATAAGTAATCAAAAAAGGAGGGGGGGGGACAAGCTGGGCATGGTGGCGCATGCCTTTAATTCCAGCACTTGGGAAGCAAAGGTAGGAGGATCCCGTGAGTTCGAGGCCACCCTGAAACTACATAGTAAATTCCAGGTTAGCCTGGCTAGAGTGAGACCCGACCTCAGGGAAAGAAAAAGAAAAAAAAGAGTGAGTTGTTGGTCAAGGAGGTCCCTGATGCCCCAAAAACATTACAGGCCATTGCTGAGGCCCTTAGTTTCCCACCAAGAATAGATGGTAAGACCCTATTGCTGAAGACTCCACATTCTTGGGCTGCAAGGCCACTGAGAAATCCTTCTGGAACTGAGCTGATAGCCTCCTCCATGTAGACCAGCTGAGAGAAAGCTGGAAGAAGCCATTCTGTATGCAGTTCAATGGGAGAGAGAGAAATCACCAATGAAGATACTCAACAGTGGACACTGCAAGCCTTATATTTTGCCAGCCAGGCCAAATGAGCCAACTGGTGCAACAGTGGCACATCTGTCATTGTGGAAACCAACTGCCCTCTAATTAGACTGGAGGCCTACTCCATGGGAGGGAATACATCCCTGATTCTGAAAACCTAAAACAGGGGAAGTCATGAGCCCTAGGGATGTAACGCCTGCTGCTGTCTGGCTAAGTGTATATGCTATGCTTATCAAACTGCCCAGTAAGCATTTCTCTTAAGGTTCATACCCTTATATTAATGCTACTCTCACTTTCGGTTGAGAACCTTCTCTTTTCAGATGGCAGTGACCTTGGGATGACACAGAAGGCATCATGGTGCTGGGAAGAAGTGACAGGAGTGCTCAGCACTGCAATATCCCATCACACCTTCCAAGGTTCAGGGTCCACTGTGGAAGAGGTGGCAGAAAGAATGTAAGAGCCAAAGGAAGTACAGGACTCCTTACAATGTGATCCTCCAGACACAAAATGGCCTAGATATCCATGACCTCACAGTGCCTGACACTACCTACAAAAGACCATCATAATAGGAGGAAAAGATGACATCAAAATAAAAGAGAGACTGATTGAGAGGAGGAGGGGATATGATGGAGAATGGAGTTTCAAAGGGGAAAGCAGGGGGAAGGAAGGGGGAAGGCATTACCATGGGATATTGTTTGTAATCATGGAAGTTGTTAATTTAAAAAAAAATCAAAAAAACAAAAAAGGAACAAAGCAGGGCACAGTGGTGCATGGGGAGGCAGAGATAGGAGGATGACCGTGAGTTTGAGGCCACCCTGAGACTACATGGTGAATTCCAGGTCAGTCTGGGCTACAGTGAGACCCTACCTCGAAAAAAAAAGGGGGGGGGTAACAAATGGGGAAAGACTTTTTTGTCACTTTAATGTTGCTGAGGATCCAGGGCCTCACACATCTGGCAACTTCTCCACCAATGAGATACAACCCCAGTCCCCTCTCCTACTTTTTAAAACTAAAACTGTTTCTATTCCTGCTATTGTTTTTTTTAGTTTGTTTTGTTTGGCTTATTCCTGCTATTCTTTAACACAATCCTAAACCCCTCAATTCAGCAGTTCCCAGACCCAGCCACACTCAGAATCATCAGGGACAACCCAACAATGGATTCCTGGGTAGGTTCCAGACCTGGAAACTCTGGTTCTGTAGGTCTGGGATAGGATCTAACAAAAGATCTGGCTGTTGGGTTAGGGACAGGGAGACACGGAATTAAGCAACACAGCTGCCTCTGCCACTGAAAATGATATTTCCACACACGAGATCAGAAAGCAGCCGGGTGTGGTGGCGCACCCCTTTAATCCCTGCACTCGGGAGGCAGAGGTAGGAGGATCGCCATGAGTTCGAGGCCACTCTGAGACTACATAGTGAATTCCAGATCAGCCTGGACTAGAATGAGACCCTACCTCAAAAAACCAAAAACATGAAAGAAAGAAAAAGAAGAAAGCAAGCAAGCAAGCATGCATACATTTACAGAGGCACACCATGTTCATCTTACCAAAAATTTATCATGAATTCCTCACTGCCCAAACTGCTTGATGAGGTACAACAGGAGCCCTGTCAATCTCTGCTGCCTGATCTTTCCTGCTCTCCAGTGAGCCCAACCGAGTTCACTTTGGCTCTTTGTCTTTATAGCCCTTCCTTCTTTGTTTCTTTTGTTTTTCTTTTTCTTTTTGGGGGGTGAGGGGAGGGAGATTTGAGGTAGGGTCTCACTCTAGCACAGGCTGACCTGGAATTCACTCTGTATTATCAGGGTGGCCTTGAACTTAAAGCAATCCTCCTACCTCTGCCTCCAAGTGCTGGGATTAAAGGCGTGCACCACCACGCCCGCTCTCTCCTTGATAACTGCTGCTCAACTTGAACCCTTCTCTGACTGAGTCTTTCTGAGGTCATCAAGTCTCAGACACCTCAGCACCAAGCATTACAACCACTACTACCACTTATGCTAAGTGCTTGACAGGCAGTATTCGCTTGGCTCCTACCAACATTAACCTGTAAGCCTGGATTCACTGTCAATTTATACATGACAAAACAAACCAAGAGGCTAAAACACTTTAAAAGGCCACTTCAAAGACACAGGGTCTCAAACTTTTCTAGGCCATACTTTCTTCAGGCATTATTTCAGTTACTATGTAAACATTCACTAGAAGACTAGGAGCTCCTTGTGGGCAGGAACCAGGTTTCATTCACATATGCTCTTGCACTTAGTCCACAACCTGGCAAAGAACAGGGGCCAGTTGGTATTTGCAGGCAAGAGAACTACTGCCTATCATACAACATGTGTGCATGGCTGGCGTAAGGGAGTGTCTGCCAGCCTGGAACAGTCAAGTGAAGACCAGGGGAGGTAAAAACAAAGTAGAAGACTAACTTAAAATTTTAATTTAGGGGGCTGGAGAGATGGCTTAGCGGTTAAGCACTTGCCTGTGAAGCCTAAGGACCCCGGTTCAAGGCTCGATTCCCCAGGACCCACGTTAGCCAGATGCACAAGGGGGTGCACGCATCTGGAGTTCATTTGCAGTGGCTGGAGGCCCTGGCGCGCCCATTCTCTATCTGCTTCTCTCTCTCAAATAAATAAATAAAAATGAACAAAAAAAATTTAATTTAGTAACAGCCAAGTACTGAGCAATAAAGACCATTCATAACACATACCCTAATGTGACTTAAATAAAATAGTTCCATGGGGGTGGAGAGATGGCTCAGCAGTTAAGGTGTTTGCCTGAAAAGCCTAAAGACTTGGGTTCGATTCCCCAGTATCCACTTCAAGCCAGATACACAGCATGTGTCTGGAGTTTGTTTGCAGCTTGTAGAGGCCCTGGCATGCCCATTCTCACTGTCTCTCTTCTCTCTATCTCTTTCTGCTTGCAAATAAATAAAAAAATATATACTTTAAAAGTAAAATAAGCCGGGCATGGTGGTGCACATCTTTAATCCCAGCACTCGGGAGGCAAAGGTAAGAGGACTGCCATGAGTTCAAGGACACCCTGAGACTACACAGTGAATTCTAAGTCAGCGTGGGCTACAGCAAAACCCTACCTCAAAAAAAAAAATAATAATAATAATAATAAAAGTAAAATAAAATACTTCTGGCACTCAAAAGTTCTAGGTGCCATAATCAAAGGTTTTATGATCTTTTTTTTTTTGTTTCGAGGTAGGGTCTCACTCTAGCCCAGGCTGACCTGGAATTCACTATGGAGTCTCAGGGTGGCCTCGAACTCATGGCGATCCTCCTACCTCTGCCTCCCGAGTGCTGGGACTAAAGGCATGCGCCACCACGCCCAGCTTGGTTTTATGATCTTAACTATCTATTTCTTACCAGACATTAAGCTTACAAGTTTACACCATTTTAAAGAAATTAAAATTCATCACATTAAAGGCCTTTGGCATTTTTACATTATGGGTCTCTTCTGGCTTACGAAGAACCAAAGGTGCCTCTTTAGTATCAGTTTTCCCACTGGCTACAAAAGTGGTGAAGGCTGGGCCTGCAGAGGCTGTAAGGGGAGCTCCCTAAGGATACCCTGGTCTTCTGTATACCTCAAACCATGGCACTGGTTAGAAAGGTCATTTTGAAGCTTGCTGAGTCAATTACACATAATGAAATGGTTTCAGTAAAGATATTGACTGATCTTCTCCAAGTCCTTGAGGAAACAGATTTACTCTAAGCAGCGGGAGAACCAGGTCTCTAGAGTCCCTTTAAATTAAACTGGACCATCCCAAGGGATGATGTAGAGAGGCAGGACGTAAGGATAGGATGAGCTCATCATCTTCCACGCCTGGTTTACATTTCTAGCAGGTTTCCCTAGGCTGACTGGGTGCACACATGGATTACTAGCTAAGTGATTTCAGACTAGAAACCTAGTAGAGTCAATAGGTGAGAACACTGGGGCTTTGTCTGTGGCCACCTAGCATAGCTCCTGCCTCTATGTACTGGGTTGCTCCATATACTCTTGTGAGGTAGCTGGTTAGGTTCAAATAGGAAAAGAAACAGGCCCGGAGACAACAAGCAAAAGCAGAGTGGGGAGTTTAACTCCAGTCAGTAAATTATCCTCCACCACTTCCTTGAACTGCTTCTAAGTTTTGTGCCCCTTCTCTTTGCTACTAAGATAGAACCTATTTAAACTTTCCCTTAAATTAAAAAAGGGCTGGGGTTCTCAGTATATGAGACTTAGTAAACAGGAAAAACTAGGAGGACTTTTAGGATTTCAAATAGCCTTGAGGTTTTACATCTCAATGCGTACATGTCATCATTAGAGAACCAGAGAGCCTTATGGTATTTGCAGGCAAGAGAACTACTGCCTATCACAGCATGTGCATGGTGTCTGCCAGCCTGGAGCAGTCAAGTGGGGACCAGGAAGTAAGAACAAAGCAGGAGAACACTAACTTAAAATTTTAAGTCGGGCGTGGTAGACTACGGCTTTGATCTCAGCACTCAGGAGGGATCTCCATGAGTTTGAGACCACCCTGAGACTATGTTACAGGCCATCCTGGGCTACAGTGAGACCCTCCCTCGAAAAGACCCCCCCACAAATTAATTTAGTTAACAGCCACATATTGAGCAATAGAGATCATGCATAACACATATCCTAATGTAATTTAAATAAAATAGTTCCATGGGGCTGGAGAGATGGCTCAGCGGCTAAGGCACTTGCCTGCAGAGCCTAAGGACTCAGGTTCAATTCCCCAGTACCTAGGTCAAGCCAGATGCACAGGGCGGCTTCCTAAAGGAAGCACGTATACTCAAGGACCTTGTGACAATGTGGGCTCAGTGTCACCAGGACATTAGGGATTTAAGAGGCACAAATCCAGACGTGAGAAATTTTTTATTTCATTTTATTTTTTTCTTGTGTTTATGAGACAAGTTTCTTTATATAGTCCAGGTCAGTTTTGAACATAGTGATCCTCCTGCCTCAGCCTTCCGAAAGCTGGAATTAGAGGTGGCAGTCACCACACCTGGCTACACCTTTATTATTTATTTATTTATTTATTTAACTTATTGGGGGGGGTTCAAGGTAAGGTTTCAATCTAGCCCAGGCTGACCTGGAACTCACTATATAGTCTCAGGGTGGTCTTGAATTCACAGCGATCCTCCTACCTCTGCTTCCCAAGTGCTAGGATGTATGTGCCCCATGTGCAGCTTTAAGCCTTTATTTTTTAAACTATCAACTCACATTAAGATTAAAAACAAGGGCTGGAGAGATGGGTTAGAGGTTAAGCACTTGCCTGTGAAGCCTAAAGACCCCGGTTCGAGGCTTGATTCCCCAGGACCCATGTTAGCCAGATGCACAAGGGGGCGCACGCATCTGGAGTTTGTTTGCAGTGGCTGGAGGCCCTGGCGCGCTAATTTTTTTTCTCTCTCCCTCTGCCTCTCTGCCTCTTTCTCTCTCTGTCGCTCTCAAAATAAATTTAAAAAAAAAAAAAAAAAAAAAAAAACAGAAAATAAGCAACGTGTGGAAAAAAATGTGTGAGTTGGGACCTTTGGAAGCAGTCTTGTTACCTATGGATTTGGATCAACTCATAACATTGAGTTTTACCTTCCTTGTCCACTCTGTCCAGACAGGGTTGATTAGGGATGGGAACCAGAGAGTCTCACCAAAGTATATGACAGCCAGTAGGCAGAGCAATGACAAACTCCTACCTTGACACCAAGTACTTTTAACCAAGAAACACAAGCCCATTTCTCAAATCTAGACTCCACCTCTAGCACAGAGTGGGGCATGATCAGAGCACAGCTTACCAGTGTTTCACATCTATGGCTGTTAAGAATTCCCTAAAAGCCTGGCACGGTGGTGCACACCTTAAATCCCAGCACTTGGGAGGCAGAGGTAGGAGGATCACCATGAGTATGAAGCCACCCTAAGACTACATTAATAGGTTCTAGGTCAGCCTGGTCTACAGCAAGACCCTACCTCAAAAAAAATAATAATAATAAAGAAAGAAAGAAAGAATTTCCTAAAGTATGTCTACAGTATTCCCTAAAGTGATTTTTATTTATTTCTTTATTTTTGCTTTGATACCTACAGCAGGAGTCATTTGTGTAAAAATTTGTTATGAGTTTCTGTTTCTTCATCTAAAAATCAGGGAAACAGTATTTATATCCATCAATTTGCTCACTAACATTTGTTAATTACCAGGAACGGGGACATGATAGTGACTGACAAGGTTTCTGTATTTTGGGTTTATGTATAAAAACAGAAAAAGAACTGTACCAGTAGTTAATTCGTGTTTGTACTACAGGCTGAGGAGAAATACAAGGGAGGTAGAAAGAGTAGAAGGTATGTCAACTGCCTGGCATGAATAAGTGAATGAATTGGTAGGTCAAGCAGTAGAGCAGTTAAGAGCATGATAGGAATCTAGATGTCAGAAAAATCAATGATGATTGTAGCTCTTGGGAAAGTTACGTCTTTAATAAAACTAGATGGCTAAGACATCTTTCAAGCTTTTTGTGAGCTCTCTGTGGCAAGGACCCTGAAGTACTACGTGTCTGTATGAAAAGAAAAGAGGACAACAAACAGCTCCTTCACTCTCCCTCCTGGAAACAACACTCTTGGGAGGTGGGTGGAACAAGAGTAGCTTAGAGGGGAAGAAACCAACCTTCAGACTGAAAGCTAGACCCAGCAGGGTGGGGGTCTAACCTCTTAGAGAAGCTCATTTGGAACCACTGTCAGCCCAGGGTACAAAGTAGGGAGATGCTGAGGCTTTTGAACTCAATCAGCAGTGACATTTTCATTAATTAAAAATCTTCTCATTGTGATATGAGACACAAAGGAGACCAACACCAAAAGTGGGTTACAATAAGCACAGGTTCTGACCTGATTCATTCTCTCATTCACCTAATTAGGTCTACTCTAATGGCAAAGCCCTGGGCTAGGCATAGAGGACTAGATAAATGACAGTCTGAGTCCCTGTGGAGCTCAAGCTGGGAACAGACACAAGGTTTCATCACAGAATGGGAAGTGCCACCAGAGGGAAGCATAGAGGGCTGTGGGCACAGAGGGGACACCTGGTGCAACTGGGGAGGTCAGGGAAGGCTTTCTAGGAATGGTACCCCAAATGGCATCCCCACTCACATGCACAATTCCAGAGATTCTACTAGAAGGCTGTCAAGAGCCATGCCTTCAGGCTGCACCAGCCTCCCAGAGTCCCCTGCTGCCCGATGCAGTGTCTGCAGAGCCAAACGCATCTTCCGCCACGCCTCATCCTCATCCGGCGCTGCATCCGACCCTCCAAGACTCCTGCAGGGGCCTGCCTTCCTCGGCAGGCTCAGCCAAAAAACCAACTCAAAACTCTTTCGTCAGAGCAAGCTTAGGGCAAGCCACCCAACCCCGTGAGCAACAACCCTCCCGAGAGCAACTGTTGCCTAGGCCACCCCCACCTCTCAGTGAATGCTGCTGGCAGGGTACCTATTATCTCCTTTACTCCAAAGAAAGTGACCTTCTCCCAGGTGGTACGCTGGAAGATTGCAAGAATCCTCCTAGTGTTCACTCTCAACAGGATTTGCCAAACCAGGGGCACTGGGGGCGGGGGTGGTGGTGGTGGTGTTAAGGGTGCCCTGTGGGACCGGAGGGCGGAGGAGGAGGGCAAGTTTTGCTGGGTTTCCACCTCAGTGGAGGAGTCCTAACAGTTATGGGAAAGCCGGCTGTCTGCTCCAACTGTTCTGCTGGGCAGGTTCAGGACGGAGGGCCCCCAAGGCATAGATGCGGGAGGTGCAGCTGGCTGCAGACCGTGCAGGGGAAGGAACGGACAGTCCCGGGGGTGGGGGGGGGGAGAGGCAAGAGGTTGCAACCTGGCATGCTCTGGCGCCCTAAAATGATCTCTGGCTGGATGGGGGGAAGCGGGTGGGTCGAAAAGGAAGTGGAAGGCACAGAGCTGGGTTATGATCTCAGGACGGGAGCCCAGCCAGTCGCCGAGACCCAAGCACGTTTAGCTCCAGCCCGGAGGCGGGTGGCAGAGGAGGGCAAGCTCCTCGCAGGTTGCAGAAGGGCTGGCCGGACTTCGGCTTTGGAGAAGGGTCTAGCCTCCATACCTGGCTGCGCGGGGGGGCGGGAGGGATGTGTGGGACCCAGAGCGGGGTGTGAAGGGAAGCGAGGGAGAAAAGCCTCTGCCCCGGGACTTGGAAGGATCGATCTGGCCCCAGCCGGGCAGGAGGATTGGTCCCTCTACCCAATCCCGCCCCGCTCCCGCCGCCGCCAAGAGATGAAAAGCACCCCGAGAAGTAGAAGCGTCGCCTTGCTCGCTTCCTACCTGCAGGCTTGGAGCCAGCTTGGACTCCTCTTCTTCCCTGGGGCCGTCATGCTCAGGTTCCACGGGCACCTCCGAGGGCCCAGCACCCGCTCCCGCGGCTTCCAGGCTCGGCGGCGGCTGTGGCTCGGGCGCCTGAGGTTTCTGTAGCCCCGAAGCCCGCACCCGCTCACGTCGGCCCGCGCCGCCGCTCGGCCTGCTCCGCCTCCGAGTCATGCTGCCGCTCGCGCCGCTCCCTGTCTCCCCTCGCGCCGCCGCCGCCGCCGCCGCCGCCGCTCCCCTCACAGGACAACAGCCAATATGGCGGCGCCCGACAGCCCCCCCCCTCCGCCCGCTGCCAGCAGGTCAGAGGGCACGCGGCGTCTGCGCAGCCGCACTAGCCTCCGAAGCCACTCGCGCCATTTTTAATAAGGCCATAGCCCTGAGTTCTGTGAAAGAGCAAAGCTAACCTGCTAGAGAAACGTGGGTAGACGCTGTGGTAGTCGACCTGGGAATTTAATAATTGCCGGCTAAGTGATGAATGAATTAATGAATTTAGGCTGCGGCATTTTCACACTCATCGCTTGACTTCTTTTTTGGTTTTGGTTTTGTATATTTTTAGAGAGAGAGAGCAAGAGAGAATTGGTGTACCAGGGCCTCAGCCTCTGAAATCGAACTCCAGACGCTTGCGCCACCCAGTGGGCATGTGTGACCTTGCACTTGCCCCACCTTCGTGCGTCTGGCTAACGTGGGATCTGGAGAGTAGAACATGGGTCCTTAGGCTTTGCAGGCAAGTGCCTTAACCACTAAGCCATCTGTCCAACCCTGTCACTTGACTCTTACAGCACTTGGAGGCAGATACAAATTATTACCATTTTGCAGTGAAGAAACATGGACATTCAGAAACTACCCTAGGTTGCTTCATAAAAAGTTCATGGGCTTGGAGAAGGCTAGCATAAAAGACACCTAAAGAAGGGTTCGATTCCCATATACTTAGCAATACAAGTGTGTCTGGAGTTTGTTTCAGTTGTGGGCCTGCAGCCCTTCTCAGTCTCTCTTTTCAGCCTTTCTGTTGCAAATAATAAAAAAATATATACTTTAAAAGTAAATAAGCGGGCATGGTGGTGCAATCTTTAATCCCAGCACTCGGGAGGCAAAGGTAAGAGGACTGCCATGAGTTCAAGGACACCCTGAGACTACACAGTGAATTCTAAGTCAGGCTGGGCTACAGCAAACCTACCTCAAAAAAAAAAATAATAATAATAATAATAAAAGTAAATAAAATACTTCTGGCACTCAAAAGTTCTAGGTGCCATAATCAAAGGTTTTATGATCTTTTTTTTTTGTTTGTTTCGAGGTAGGGTCTCACTCTAGCCCAGGCTGACCTGGAATTCACTATGGAGTCTCAGGGTGGCCTCGAACTCATGGCGATCCTCCTACCTCTGCCTCCCGAGTGCTGGGACTAAAGGCATGCGCCACCACGCCCAGCTTGGTTTTATGATCTTAACTATCTATTTCTTACCAGACATTAAGCTTACAAGTTTACACCATTTTAAAGAAATTAAAATTCATCACATTAAAGGCCTTTGGCATTTTTACATTATGGGTCTCTTCTGGCTTACGAAGAACCAAAGGTGCCCCTTTAGTATCAGTTTTCCCACTGGCTACAAAAGTGGTGAAGGCTGGGCCTGCAGAGGCTGTAAGGGGAGCTCCCTAAGGATACCCTGGTCTTCTGTATACCTCAAACCATGGCACTGGTTAGAAAGGTCATTTGAAGCTTGCTGAGTCAATTACACATAATGAAATGGTTTCAGTAAAGATATTGACTGATCTTCTCCAAGTCCTTGAGGAAACAGATTTACTCTAAGCAGCGGGAGAACCAGGTCTCTAGAGTCCCTTTAAATTAAACTGGACCATCCCAAGGGATGATGTAGAGAGGCAGGACGTAAGGATAGGATGAGCTCATCATCTTCCACGCCTGGTTTACATTTCTAGCAGGTTTCCCTAGGCTGACTGGGTGCACACATGGATTACTAGCTAAGTGATTTCAGACTAGAAACCTAGTAGAGTCAATAGGTGAGAACACTGGGGCTTTGTCTGTGGCCACCTAGCATAGCTCCTGCCTCTATGTACTGGGTTGCTCCATATACTCTTGTGAGGTAGCTGGTTAGGTTCAAATAGGAAAAGAAACAGGCCGGAGACAACAAGCAAAAGCAGAGTGGGGAGTTTAACTCCAGTCAGTAAATTATCCTCCACCACTTCCTTGAACTGCTTCTAAGTTTTGTGCCCCTTCTCTTTGCTACTAAGATAGAACCTATTTAAACTTTCCCTTAAATTAAAAAAGGGCTGGGGTTCTCAGTATATGAGACTTAGTAAACAGGAAAAACTAGGAGGACTTTTAGGATTTCAAATAGCCTTGAGGTTTTACATCTCAATGCGTACATGTCATCATTAGAGAACCAGAGAGCCTTATGGTATTTGCAGGCAAGAGAACTACTGCCTATCACAGCATGTGCATGGTGTCTGCCAGCCTGGAGCAGTCAAGTGGGGACCAGGAAGTAAGAACAAAGCAGGAGAACACTAACTTAAAATTTTAAGTCGGGCGTGGTAGACTACGGCTTTGATCTCAGCACTCAGGAGGGATCTCCATGAGTTTGAGACCACCCTGAGACTATGTTACAGGCCATCCTGGGCTACAGTGAGACCCTCCCTCGAAAAGACCCCCCCACAAATTAATTTAGTTAACAGCCACATATTGAGCAATAGAGATCATGCATAACACATATCCTAATGTAATTTAAATAAAATAGTTCCATGGGGCTGGAGAGATGGCTCAGCGGCTAAGGCACTTGCCTGCAGAGCCTAAGGACTCAGGTTCAATTCCCGAGTACCTAGGTCAAGCCAGATGCACAGGGTGGCTTCCTAAAGGAAGCACGTATACTCAAGGACCTTGTGACAATGTGGGCTCAGTGTCACCAGGACATTAGGGATTTAAGAGGCACAAATCCAGACGTGAGAAATTTTTTATTTCATTTTATTTTTTTCTTGTGTTTATGAGACAAGTTTCTTTATATAGTCCAGGTCAGTTTTGAACATAGTGATCCTCCTGCCTCAGCCTTCCGAAAGCTGGAATTAGAGGTGGCAGTCACCACACCTGGCTACACCTTTATTATTTATTTATTATTTATTTATTTAACTTATTGGGGGGGGGGTTCAAGGTAAGGTTTCAATCTAGCCCAGGCTGACCTGGAACTCACTATATAGTCTCAGGGTGGTCTTGAATTCACAGCGATCCTCCTACCTCTGCTTCCCAAGTGCTAGGATGTATGTGCCCCATGTGCAGCTTTAAGCCTTTATTTTTTAAACTATCAACTCACATTAAGATTAAAAACAAGGGCTGGAGAGATGGGTTAGAGGTTAAGCACTTGCCTGTGAAGCCTAAAGACCCCGGTTCGAGGCTTGATTCCCCAGGACCCATGTTAGCCAGATGCACAAGGGGGCGCACGCATCTGGAGTTTGTTTGCAGTGGCTGGAGGCCCTGGCGCGCTAATTTTTTTTCTCTCTCCCTCTGCCTCTCTGCCTCTTTCTCTCTCTGTCGCTCTCAAAATAAATTTAAAAAAAAAAAAAAAAACAGAAAATAAGTAACGTGTGGAAAAAAATGTGTGAGTTGGGACCTTTGGAAGCAGTCTTGTTACCTATGGATTTGGATCAACTCATAACATTGAGTTTTACCTTCCTTGTCCACTCTGTCCAGACAGGGTTGATTAGGGATGGGAACCAGAGAGTCTCACCAAAGTATATGACAGCCAGTAGGCAGAGCAATGACAAACTCCTACCTTGACACCAAGTACTTTTAACCAAGAAACACAAGCCCGTTTCTCAAATCTAGACTCCACCTCTAGCACAGAGTGGGGCATGATCAGAGCACAGCTTACCAGTGTTTCACATCTATGGCTGTTAAGAATTCCCTAAAAGCCTGGCACGGTGGTGCACACCTTAAATCCCAGCACTTGGGAGGCAGAGGTAGGAGGATCACCATGAGTATGAAGCCACCCTGAGACTACATTAATAGGTTCTAGGTCAGCCTGGTCTACAGCAAGACCCTACCTCAAAAAAATAATAATAATAAAGAAAGAAAGAAAGAATTTCCTAAAGTATGTCTACAGTATTCCCTAAAGTGATTTTTATTTATTTCTTTATTTTTGCTTTGATACCTACAGCAGGAGTCATTTGTGTAAAAATTTGTTATGAGTTTCTGTTTCTTCATCTAAAAATCAGGGAAACAGTATTTATATCCATCAATTTGCTCACTAACATTTGTTAATTACCAGGAACGGGGACATGATAGTGACTGACAAGGTTTCTGTATTTTGGGTTTATGTATAAAAACAGAAAAAGAACTGTACCAGTAGTTAATTCGTGTTTGTACTACAGGCTGAGGAGAAATACAAGGGAGGTAGAAAGAGTAGAAGGTATGTCAACTGCCTGGCATGAATAAGTGAATGAATTGGTAGGTCAAGCAGTAGAGCAGTTAAGAGCATGATAGGAATCTAGATGTCAGAAAAATCAATGATGATTGTAGCTCTTGGGAAAGTTACGTCTTTAATAAAACTAGATGGCTAAGACATCTTTCAAGCTTTTTGTGAGCTCTCTGTGGCAAGGACCCTGAAGTACTACGTGTCTGTATGAAAAGAAAAGAGGACAACAAACAGCTCCTTCACTCTCCCTCCTGGAAACAACACTCTTGGGAGGTGGGTGGAACAAGAGTAGCTTAGAGGGGAAGAAACCAACCTTCAGACTGAAAGCTAGACCCAGCAGGGTGGGGGTCTAACCTCTTAGAGAAGCTCATTTGGAACCACTGTCAGCCCAGGGTACAAAGTAGGGAGATGCTGAGGCTTTTGAACTCAATCAGCAGTGACATTTTCATTAATTAAAAATCTTCTCATTGTGATATGAGACACAAAGGAGACCAACACCAAAAGTGGGTTACAATAAGCACAGGTTCTGACCTGATTCATTCTCTCATTCACCTAATTAGGTCTACTCTAATGGCAAAGCCCTGGGCTAGGCATAGAGGACTAGATAAATGACAGTCTGAGTCCCTGTGGAGCTCAAGCTGGGAACAGACACAAGGTTTCATCACAGAATGGGAAGTGCCACCAGAGGGAAGCATAGAGGGCTGTGGGCACAGAGGGGACACCTGGTGCAACTGGGGAGGTCAGGGAAGGCTTTCTAGGAATGGTACCCCAAATGGCATCCCCACTCACATGCACAATTCCAGAGATTCTACTAGAAGGCTGTCAAGAGCCATGCCTTCAGGCTGCACCAGCCTCCCAGAGTCCCCTGCTGCCCGATGCAGTGTCTGCAGAGCCAAACGCATCTTCCGCCACGCCTCATCCTCATCCGGCGCTGCATCCGACCCTCCAAGACTCCTGCAGGGGCCTGCCTTCCTCGGCAGGCTCAGCCAAAAAACCAACTCAAAACTCTTTCGTCAGAGCAAGCTTAGGGCAAGCCACCCAACCCCGTGAGCAACAACCCTCCCGAGAGCAACTGTTGCCTAGGCCACCCCCACCTCTCAGTGAATGCTGCTGGCAGGGTACCTATTATCTCCTTTACTCCAAAGAAAGTGACCTTCTCCCAGGTGGTACGCTGGAAGATTGCAAGAATCCTCCTAGTGTTCACTCTCAACAGGATTTGCCAAACCAGGGGCACTGGGGGCAAGGGGTGGTGGTGGTGGTGGTGTTAAGGGTGCCCTGTGGGAGCGGAGGGCGGAGGAGGAGGGCAAGTTTTGCTGGGTTTCCACCTCAGTGGAGGAGTCCTAACAGTTATGGGAAAGCCGGCTGTCTGCTCCAACTGTTCTGCTGGGCAGGTTCAGGACGGAGGGCCCCCAAGGCATAGATGCGGGAGGTGCAGCTGGCGGCAGACCGTGCAGGGGAAGGAACGGACAGTCCCGGGGGTGGGGGTGGGGGGGAGAGGCAAGAGGTTGCAACCTGGCATGCTCTGGCGCCCTAAAATGATCTCTGGCTGGATGGGGGGAAGCGGGTGGGTCGAAAAGGAAGTGGAAGGCACAGAGCTGAGTTATGATCTCAGGACGGGAGCCCAGCCAGTCGCCGAGACCCAAGCACGTTTAGCTCCAGCCCGGAGGCGGGTGGCAGAGGAGGGCAAGCTCCTCGCAGGTTGCAGAAGGGCTGGCCGGACTTCGGCTTTGGAGAAGGGTCTAGCCTCCATACCTGGCTGCGCGGGGGGGCGGGAGGGATGTGTGGGACCCAGAGCGGGGTGTGAAGGGAAGCGAGGGAGAAAAGCCTCTGCCCCGGGACTTGGAAGGATAGATCTGGCCCCAGCCGGGCAGGAGGATTGGTCCCTCTACCCAATCCCGCCCCGCTCCCGCCGCCGCCAAGAGGTGAAAAGCACCCCGAGAAGTAGAAGCGTCGCCTTGCTCGCTTCCTACCTGCAGGCTTGGAGCCAGCTTGGACTCCTCTTCTTCCCTGGGGCCGTCATGCTCAGGTTCCACGGGCACCTCCGAGGGCCCAGCACCCGCTCCCGCGGCTTCCAGGCTCGGCGGCGGCTGTGGCTCGGGCGCCTGAGGTTTCTGTAGCCCCGAAGCCCGCACCCGCTCACGTCGGCCCGCGCCGCCGCTCGGCCTGCTCCGCCTCCGAGTCATGCTGCCGCTCGCGCCGCTCCCTGTCTCCCCTCGCGCCGCCGCCGCCGCCGCCGCCGCCGCTCCCCTCACAGGACAACAGCCAATATGGCGGCGCCCGACAGCCCCCCCCCCTCCGCCCGCTGCCAGCAGGTCAGAGGGCACGCGGCGTCTGCGCAGCCGCACTAGCCTCCGAAGCCACTCGCGCCATTTTTAATAAGGCCATAGCCCTGAGTTCTGTGAAAGAGCAAAGCCAACCTGCTAGAGAAACGTGGGTAAACGCTGTGGTAGTCGACCTGGGAATTTAATAATTGCCGGCTAAGTGATGAATGAATTAATGAATTTAGGCTACGGCATTTTCACACTCATCGCTTGACTTCTTTTTTGGTTTTGGTTTTGGTTTTGTATATTTTTAGAGAGAGAGAGCAAGAGAGAATTGGTGTACCAGGGCCTCAGCCTCTGAAATCGAACTCCAGACGCTTGCGCCACCCAGTG
Source organism: Dipus sagitta (assembly GCA_036346955.1). Lineage (NCBI taxonomy): Eukaryota > Metazoa > Chordata > Mammalia > Rodentia > Dipodidae > Dipus > Dipus sagitta. The sequence goes on along the minus strand of CM070777.1, from coordinate 39,439,265 downwards.
GGCATGTGTGACCTTGCACTTGCCCCACCTTCGTGCGTCTGGCTAACGTGGGATCTGGAGAGTAGAACATGGGTCCTTAGGCTTTGCAGGCAAGTGCCTTAACCACTAAGCCATCTGTCCAACCCTGTCACTTGACTCTTACAGCACTTGGAGGCAGATACAAATTATTACCATTTTGCAGTGAAGAAACATGGAGCAGACAAAATGCCTAGGTTGCTGGATGTCATCCAACCAGAACTCATGGGCTTGTGATAAGCCTGAGCTTAAAGACACCAAGGGAGGGTCTTTGGCATTACTTGTAAATAAAGTGTAATTCACTGGAGTCCCGCATTCTGTGCTGGGACTGCAGGACCCTTGTCCCTCGAGTCTTCTGGGAAAGGCAGACGCTTAAGTACATAGTTATAACCAGTGTGATAAAGACGAAATTTCTAGGTCAATATTATTAAAAAGTGGTATGGGGCTGGGTGTGGTGGTGCACACCTTTAATCCCAGCACTCAAGAGTCAGAGGTAGGTGGATAGCTGTGAGTTCAAGGGCACTCTGAGACTACAGAGTGAATTCCAGGTCAGCCTGGGCTAGAGGGAAACCCTACCTGGGAGGGGGGAAGAAACATAAATCAAAGCTAAATGAGGTGGCACCTGCCTTTAATCTCAGTGTTAGGGATGCTAAGGTTAGGAGGATATCTGTGAGTTTGAGACCCTACCTCAAAAGAACAAAAAATAAATTAATTAAAAATATGTGGTTGGGTACAGGGGCTCTTGCCTGTAATCCCAGCACTCAAGAGACTGAGGTAGGACCATCATCATGAATTCCATGTCAGCCTGAGCTGGAGAGATCATGAATTAAAGAGCTGGAGAGATATTTCAGCTTATTGAGGTGCTTGCCTGAAATGTGCAATGATCCGGGGTTCAATTCCCCAGTACCCACTTAAAGCCAGATACACAGAGTGGCGCAAGCATCTGGAGTTTTGTCACAGCTGGAGGCCCTGGCACACCCATTCTCTCTCTCTCTCTCTCTCTCCCTCTCTCTCTCTCTGCTTGCAAATAAATAAATAAATGAAAATATTAAAAAGAAGAAAAAGGTGACAAGCAGCTGAATGAGTACCATGGGCCATGGCCAGGATCACCACCATCAAGGTGGCAGCAGGCCTGCGTTACAGAGAGGGCAGGATTCCTTTATTGGAAAGTGGGGGAAGAAAGGCAGCCCTGGAACTGGCTGAACTGAGGTGGCTTCCTTGAATGGTAGGATCCAGGCCCAGCCAGTTGAAGATGAGCTAGTTCTGTTCAGGAGCTGCTGTCTATTGCCCTGTAGAGACTTAGAGCAGAAAAAGCTGCTGATAAGAGTGAGAGATAAAGAAAAAAGATGAAGAAAAATCCAGCTTCAAGAAGCTAAAACATGCACGCTTTTAATCCCAGCACTCAGGAGGCAGAGGTAGGAGGATCACCATAAGTTCAAGGCCACCCTGAGACTACATAGTGAATTCCAGGTCAGACTGAGACCGTACCTCGAAAAACCAAAAAAGAAAAAGAAAAAAGAAAAGAAAATGCAGAAGAGTCAGATAGGAGGTATGTTAGTGATCATTGAAGGAGACTTGGAGCACATGGAAAAACGAGCTGGCAAGAGTCCCGTTGCTGAGAAATGGAAAAGCAGATCAGACTGATGCACGAGAACCTGAAGTGTCTGGATGCTATGGAAGAAAAATGCTCTCAAAAAGAAGACAGAAGGGCTGGAGGGATGACTTAGTGGTTAAGGTGCTTGCCTGCGAAGCCTAGGGACCCAGGTTTGATTCCCTAGTACACATGTAAGCCAGATGCCCAAAGTGGCACATGCGTCTGAAGTTCATTTACAGTGGCCAGAGGTCCTGGCATGCCCATTCTCTATCTGCCTCTACTTCTCCCTCCCTCCCCCCCAAGCAAATAAATAAGATATTAAAAAAAAAAAAGAGGACTGGAAAGACGGCTTAGTGGTTAAGCGCTTGCCTGTGAAGCCTAAGGACCCTGGTTTGAGGCTCGATTCCCCAGACCCACGTTAGCCAGATGTACAAGGGGAGCACACGTCTGGAGTTTGTTTGCAGTGGCTGGAGGCCCTGGTGCGCCCATGCTCTCTCTCTCTCTCTCTCTGTCTCTCTCTCTCTGTCTCTCTCTGTCTCTCTGTCTCTCTGTCTCTCTCTCTCTCTCTCTCTGTCTCTCTCTGCCTCTTTCTCTCTGTTGCTCTCAAATAAATAAATAAAATAAAACAAAACAAAAAAAGGAGCAACAATTTAAAAAGAAGAAGAAGAAGACAACGAGGAAAGGATGAAAATTCTTATTCAGGGACTGGGAAAATGGATTAGCGGTTACGGCATTTGCCTGCGAAGCCTAAGGACCCAGGTTCGATTCCTCAGGTCCCACGTAAGCCAGATGCACAAGGGGGTGCATACATCTGGAGTTGGTTTGCAGGTGACTGGAGGCCCTGAGCCCATTCTCTCTCTGTGTCTCTTTCTCTCTCATAAACAAATAAATAATTTTAAAAAATTCTTATTCATAAGGGGTTGGAGAGATGACTCAGCAGCTAAAGGCACTTGGCTTGCAAAACCTTACAGCCCAGGTTTGATTCCCCAGTACTCACATAAAGCCAGATGCACAAAGTAGTGCATGCGTCTGGAGTTTCTTTGCTGCAGCACTATGCTCTGGTACACCCATTCTCATCCATTCATTCATTTTCTCTCTCTTTCTCTATGAATAAAAATATTTAAAAATATTTTTATATTTTTAATTCTTTTTTTCAAAATATTTTATTTTTATTTATTCACTTATTTGACAGAGAAAGAGGGAGAGAGAGACAGAGAGAATGGGCGCGCCAGGGCTTCTAGCCACTGCAAACGAACTCCAGATGCTTGCTCCCCCTTGTGCATCTGGCTAACGTGGGTCTTGGGGAATCGAACCTGGGTCCTGCAGGTAAATGCTTTAATCGCCAAGCCATCCCTCCAGCCATATTTTTTCAATTCTTGCTGATAAACTGAAGGAGGCAGAGAACCTGTGCTGACTTTGCTGAGACAATTGGTGACTTGGGAGATAGCAGAATGCGCCAAAGAGGAACACTTCTGTACACAAAGGATGCTGGACCAGACCACTTTACCGGAATGAGATATAGTGCACCCTGACGGGTCCTACCCTGCACCTGCTCCTTCCTCTGACCCCAGCTGAACTCCCCCTGAAGCCAGCCTGCCTGAAGTTCACCTTGAAACTGAGGGATAATCTTCTTTAAAAAAATTAGGGATGGAGGGATGGCTTAACGGTTAAGGCATTTGCCTGCCAAGCCAAAGGACCCTGGTTCGATTCCCTAGGATCCACATAAGCCAGATGCACAAGGGGGCACATGCGTCTGGAGTTTGTTTGCAATGGCTGGGGGCCGTGGTGCACCCAGTCTCTCTCTCTCTCTCTCTCTCTCAAATAAGTAAGAATTAAAATATATATTTAAAAAAAATTTAGCCAGACGTGGTGGTGCATGCCTTTAATCCCAGCACTTGGGAGGCAGAGGTAGGAGGATTGCCATGAGTTCGAGGCCACCCTGAGACTACATAGTGAATTCCAGGTCAGACTTGGCTATGGTAAAACCCTACCTCAAAATTATATATATATATATATATATATATATATATATATATATATATATATATATATATATACATATGCATAGTTTCTAAGGAGAGATAGAGAATAAGAGAGAGAGAGAGAGAATGTGTGTGCCAGGTCTGTAGCCTGCAGCCACTACAAAAATATTCCAGATGCATGCACCACTTTATACTGGGGAGTCAAACCTGGATAGTTAGGGTTTGCAGACAAGTGCATTAATCTTGGAGCCATCTCTCCAGCCCCTGAGGGCTGATCTTTAACTGGAAAGCTGCTTTCTCCTTTAGCCACTCCCTCTACCCTCTTGTCACTTTTACTTGTCTCTGCTTCTTCCAGGAGATTCCCGCTGGGTGGATGCTGAGCACCTTTGGGAGCTTTTAAGGGAATGTGAATGCAATACACAGGGTCTTTAAATGCTTATTGTTGGGGGCTGGAGAGATGGTTTAGTGCCTGTGAAGACTAAGGACCCAGGTTCTATTCCTCAGAACCCACGTAAGCCAGAAACACATGGTGTTGCATGCATTTGGAGTTTCGTTTGCAGTGATGAGAGACCCTGGCATCCCATTCTCTCACTTTCATAAATAAATAAGTAAATATTTAAAAGTGTGTTGTTGGGGCTGGAGAGATGGCTTAGCGGTTAAGGCGTTTGCCTGCAAAGCCAAAGGATCCCAGTTCGATTCTCCAGAACCCACGTAAGCCAGATGCACAAGGAGGCACATGCATCTGGAATTCGTTTGCAGTGGCTCGAGGCCCTGGCATGCCCATTCTCTCTCTCCCTCCCTCCCTCTCTCTCTCTCTTTCACTCTCTGCCTCTTTCTCTCAAATAAATAAAAAATATATATTTAAAAGTGTGTTGTTGGTCTGCAGAGATGGCTTAGCTGTTAAGGCACTTCCTTGCAAAGCCTAACAACCTGAGTTCAATTCCCCAGTACCCACATAAAGCCAGACACACAAAGTAGGGCATGCATCTGTAGTTCATTTGCAGCAGCTAGGTGTTTTGAGGGAAGGTCTTGCTCTAGCCCAGGCTGATCTGGAATTTTTTTTTTCAGTTTTAGAGGCAGGGTCTCACTCTAGCTAGCCCAAGCTGACCTGGAATTTACTATGTAGTCTCAGAGTGGCCTCTAACTCATGGCGATCCTCCTACCTCTGCCTCCCGAGTGCTGGGATTAAAGGTGTGCGCACGGCTTGCAAAGAAAATATTTTTTTTTTTAAATGTAAGCCGGGTGTGGTGGCGTGCACCTTTAATCCCAGCACTCGGGAGGCAGAGGTAGGAGGATCGCCATGAGTTAGAGGCCACCCTGAGACTACATAGTAGATTCCAGGTCAGCCTGGGCTAGCTAGAGTGAGACCCTACCTCAAAAAAAAGGGGAGGGTGGGTTGGAGAGATGGCATGGCAGTTAAGGCACATGTCTGTGAAGCCTAAGGACCCAGGTTTGATTCTCCAGGTCCCATGTAAGTCAATTGCGCATGGTGGGGCACATGCAACTGGAGTTCGTTTGCAGTGGCTAGAGCCCTGGCATGCCCATTCTCGCTCACTCTCTCTTTCTCTGTCTCTAATAAGTAAATAAAAATGAAAATAAAATCTTTTTACAAAAGGACTAAAAAAATAGAACTAGTTGGAAAGAAGAGGGGATTTAGGATGGGAGGTATGGATGGAAGGGTGGGAGGGGATTATTATCAGAGTGCATTGTATATATGTACGGAGGTCGTCAAAAAGAGGGCTGGGAGATGGCTCAGCAGTAAAGGTGCTTGCTTTAACTGCCTGGGTTTGATTCCCCAGTGTTTACAAAAAAGTCAAATGCACAAAGTGGCCCATATAGCTGGGATTTGGCTGAAGTGGTAAGGGGCCTTGGCGTGTCCATACTCTTTCTTGCTCTTCTATCTGCTCCTTTCTATCTCTCTGTCTCAAATAAGCAAAAATAAATTTAAAAAGAAAAAAGAAAAAAGTCATACTAGGCGAGGTGGCACACGCCTTTAATCCCAGCACTCAGGAGACAGAGGTAGGAGGATCACCACGAATTTGAGGCCACCCTGAAGCTACATAATGAAGTCCAGGTCAGCCTGAGCTGGAGTGAGACCCTATCTCGAAAAACAAAACAAAAAAAAAAAAAAAAAAAAAAAAACAAGAAGAAGAAAAGAAGAAAGAAAGAAAAAGTCTACTCCAGAGGGGGGAAAATGTATCACTTACTTTTCTTGTTGCTATGACCATGACCAAATACCTGACAAAACAGCCAGGCGTGGTGGCACATGCCTTTAATCCCAGCACTCGGGGAAGCAGAGGTAGGAGGATCACTGTGAGTTTGAGGCCACCCTGAGACTACAGAGTGAATTCCAGGTCAGCCTGGGCTAGAGAGAGACCCTACCTTGAAAAAGAAAACAAAACAAAACGAAAAAAACCTGACAAGAAGCAGTTTAACGGGAGGAAACATTTATTCTGGCTTTCAATTTCTGGGGATACAGGCTATGAAGGCAGCAAAATCATGGAGTCAGGAGCAAGAGGTGATCTGTTCGTTACATTACATCCGTAGTTTGGCAGCAGAGAATGTGAACAGGAAATGGAATGGGGCTCTAAAACCTCAAGATCTGTCCAAGATGACCCACTTCCTCCTGCTAGGATCTGCCTCTTCACATTTCTACAGTCTTACCAAACAGTGCCACCCGCTGGGAACCAAGTGTTCAAACACATGAGCCTATAGGGGAATGTTTTACAAGTTCTCCATCCAGAATGTACTATTTCGTGATGTTAGCTTCTCTCTCAGTCACCCTAGAGTTGATCAATAGGATCTCAGGGAAGCTTTCTTGGAGGCAAAAGTGGCTTAGGCCATCTGGGGAATCAGCCCAGTAGCAGCTCCAGGTTCAGTGAGAGACTCCATCTCAAGGAAACAAAGTGGGATTGTGATAGAGGAGGACACCTGATATTCTCTTCTGGCCCTCACAGGCATACACAACAGGGCACATGCATCTGCACACACGTGTACATACATATCACACCATACATGCCCCATGTAGACAACAACAGAAAATAATTGCTTGAAATTTTCAAAAATTAATGATGACCATGTAGAGATTTAAAAAGCTCAGAGAACACAACGTAAGGAAAAGTAAGGCTGGGCATAGTGGCACACACCTTTAATCCCAGCACTTGGGAGGCAGAGATAGGAAGACGGGCATGAGTTTGAGGCCACCCTGAGACTACATAATGCATTCCAGGTCAGCCTGAGCTAGAGTCAGACCGTACCTCAAACAAACAAACAAACAAACAAACAAAAAAGCTGGGCATGGTGGTGCATGCCTTTAATCCCAGCACTCCAGAGACAGAGATAGGAGGATTGCCATGAGTTCAAGGCCACCCTGAGACTACTTAGTGAATTCCAGGCCAGCCTGGACTAGAGTAAAACCCTACCTTGAAAAAACAAAATTAAATTAAATTAAATTAAAATTTTAAAAATGCCAGTCATGGTGGTGCATGCCTTTAATCCTAGCACTTGGGAGGCAGGGGTAGGAGAATTACTGTGAATTCAAGACCACCCTGAGAGTATAGAGTGAATTCCATGTTAGCCTGGGCTAGAGTGAGACCCTACTTCGAAACACAAAACAAAAACAAACTAACTAACTAACAAAAAAAAAAAAAAAAGAAAAGAAAAGAAAAGAAAAAGAAAAAGCAATGGCTGGAGAGATGGCTTAGCGGTTAAGGTGCTTGCCTGCAAAGCCTAAGAATACGTTTGAATCTCCAGGTCCCACATAAGCCAGACTCACAGTGATGCAAGCATGCAATGTCACACATGTCCACAAGGAAGCACATGCGTCTGGAGTTCGTTTGCAGTGGCTGTAGCTCCTGGGGTGCCCATTGTCTCTCTTTCTCTCTGCTTCTTTCTCTCTCTCTCTCTCTCAAATAAAGTTTAAAAAAGAAAAAGAAAAACTAAGCTAGGGGCGTGGAGAGATGGCTTAGTGGTTAAGGCGTTTGCCTGCAAAGCCAAAGGATCCCGGTTTGACTCTCCAGGACCCACATAAGCCAGATACACAAGGGGGCGCATGCATCTGGGGTTCATTTGCAGTGGCTGGAGGTCCTGGCGTGCCTCTCTCTCACTTTCCCTCTTTCTCTCAAATAAATAAATAAATATTTTTTTAAAAAGTAAACTAGGCATGGTGGTGCATGCCTTTAATCCCAGAATTTGGAATCAGCATGATTTTGAGGCCAGCCTGGGACTACAGAGTGAGTTTCAGGTCAGCCTGGGATAGAGCGAGACCCTACCTCGAATAAAAAAAAATAGAGAAAATCTCTATTATCAACTCAATTGGGTCAAGAAATGAGAGACACTTCTAGGGCAGGTCTGTGAGATCATTTCCAGGGAGGGATAACTGAAAGGGAGAGTGAACAGCCCTTCCAGAGGCAACCTGTATGTAAGAGGTTCCAGGAAAAAGCAGGGCCTTTGGCCGGGCTGCCTGGCCTTGAACTCACAGCAGTCCTCCTACCTCTGCCTCCCAAGCGCTGGGATTAAAGGCTTGTGCCACCATGCCCGACTTCCTTTTTTCTTTTTCTTTTTTTTTTTTTTTTTGTCTTCTTTTTCAGGTAGGGTCCTGCTCTAACCCAGGCTAACGCAGAATTCACTATATAGTCTCAGGGTGGCCCCGAACTCAACAGCAACACTTACCTGTGCCTCCCAAATGCTAGGATTAACGGCATGCACCACCACACATGGCCACCCTTGATTCTTGCTGGTGCATGTATCTACCCTGCTGCTGTCATCCACCATGGACATTGGAACGCAGCCTTCTCCAGCCTTCCTTTGTGGCCTGAAGACCAGTGTCCAGAATCCTCCAGGCCTTCAGCAAAGATCAAGACCTGCCGAGGTATCCAGGGCTCATGGACTGAGGAGCTATTGGGTTCTTGGACCCTTCAGAATGCAGGCAGCTATTGTTGGATTGCAAAGTCCATATCATGTACGTCGAGCTAATAAATCCCCTTGTGATATGCATTTATTATATTGATTTCTGTTCACCTAGAGAGCCCTGACCAGGCTCTGGAGATATTGCTCAGTGGCTAAAAGGCCTTTGTTTGCAATGCCTTACAGCCCTGGTTTGATTCCCCACTACACATGTTAAGCCAGATGTACAAATTGGCACATGTGTCTGGAGTTTGCAGTGGCAGGTGGCCCTGGTAGGCCCGTTCTCTCCCATTCCTTTTTTTTTTCTCTCAAATAAATAAATACTTTAAAATTTATTTTATTTTATTTATTTATTTATTTATTTTGGTTTTTTGAGGTAGGGTCTCACTCTAGCCCAGGCTGACCTGGAATTCACTATGGAGTCTCAGGGTGGCCTTGAACTCACGGCAATCCCTACCTCTGCCTCCCGAGTGCTGGGATTAAAGGCGTGTGCCACCAGGCCCGGCTCAAATACTTTAAAATTTTATTTATTTTTATTGGCAACTTCCATAATTGTAGACAATAACCCATGGTAATTCCCCCCCCCCACTTTCCCCTTTGAAACTCCACTGTCCCTCATAGCCCTTCCTCCTCTCAATCAGTCTCTCTTTTATTTTGATGTCATCATCTTTTCATTCTATTATGATGGTCTTGTGTAGGTAGTGTGAGGCACTATGAAGTCATGGACATCCAGGCCATTTTATGTCCGCCACCTCATTCTCAATGAACGCTGAGCCTTGGAAGATGTGATAGAGATATTTCAGTGCTGAGCACTCCTCTGTCACTTCTCAGCACCATGGTGCCTTCTGAGTCATTCCAAGGACACTGCCATATGAAAAGAGAAGGTTCTCTAACCAAAAGTGAGAGTAGCATTAATATATGGGTATGAACATTAAGAGAAGTGCTTACTGGACAGTTTGGTGAGCATAGTATATCCATTTAGCCAGACAACAGCAGACATTATGGCCCTAGGGCTCATGACTACCCCTGTTGTAGGTTTTCAGTATCAGGGATGTATTCCCTCCCATGAAGTGGGCCTCCAGGCCAATTAGAGAGCATTTGGTTTCCTTCATAACAGACATGCCACTATTGCACCATTTGGTTCATTTGGCCTGGATGGCCAAATTTAAGGCTTGCAGTGTCCACTGTTGAGTATCTCCACTGGTGATTTCTCTCTCTCCCATTGAACTGCACGCAGCTTAGCTTTTTCTAGCTTTCTGTTAGCTGGTCTACATGGAAGAGGTTTTCAGCTCAGCTCCAGCAGGATTTCTCAGTGACCTTGCAGCCCAGGTGTGTGGAGTCATCAGCAATAGGGTCTTACCATCTATTTATGGTGGGAAACCAAGGGACTCAGCAGTGGCCTGTAATGTTTTGGGGGTATCAGTGACCTCCCTGGCCAACAACTCACTGGACAGTATCCCATCCCTGGCACTGAAAATTTCCTAGTAACAATGTATGGCTTCTGGATGTGCCATTGTCAAAGAAAGTAAGTTTCCATATGACTTATTTATATCCTCTTAGATTTTTAAAAAATATTTTATTTTTATTTATTTATTTATTTGACAGAGAAAGAGGGAGAGAGAAACAATGGGCATGCCACAGCCTCCAGCCACTGCAAAAACTCCAGACGCATGTGACCCCTTGTGCATCTCACTAACGTGGGTCAAATCGAGCCTGGGTCCTTTGACTTTGTAGGCAAACGCCTTAACTGCTAAGCCATCCCTCCAGCCTTCCTCTTAGATTTTGATTAGCCCTCCCTCCATCTTTCTTTTACTCAATCTCTTCCCCTGACCTCATTTAGGCCTTTTCACCCCCATTAATCTGTTCTTCGATTAACATATATACAATACTATCCTATTGAGTCCCCCTTCCTCCCATTCTATTCCTTTTATATCCCCTTTCTTCCTTACTGGCCTCTGCTACTGAGTTTTAGTCCTACTCACATAGAAGTCCAATCATTTGTAGCTAGGATCCACTTATGAGAGAAAACATGTAATGTTTGGCTTTCTGGACTTGGGTTATTTCACTAAGTATAATCCTTTCCAAATCCATCCATTTTTCCTGCAAATTTCATAATTTCATATTTCTTTACCGCTGAGTAGAACTCCGTTGTATAAATGTGCTACATCTTCATTATCCACTCATCAGTTGAGGGACATCCAGGCTGGTTCCATTTCCTAGCTATTGTGAATAGAGTAGTAATAAACATGGTTGAGCAAGTAGCTCTAAGGTAGTGAGATGAGTCCTTAGGATATATGCCTAGGAGTGCTATAGCTGGGTCATATGGTAGATCTATTTTTAGCTGTCTTAGGAGCCTCCACACTGATTTCCACAATGGCGGGACCAGATTGCATTCCCACCAACAGTGTGGAAAGGTTCCTCTTTTTCCCCATCCTTGCCAGCTTTTAGGGTCATTTGTTTTCATGATGGTAACTACTTTTTTTTTTTTTTTTTTTTTTTGAGGTAGGGTCTCACTCTAGCCCAGGCTGACCTGGAATTCACTATGTAGTCGTAGGGTGGCCTCAAACACACAGTGATCCTCTTACCTCTGCCTCCCAAGTGCTGAGATTAAAGGTGTGTGCTACCACACGGGCTCAAATACATATATTTTTAAAAAGAGAACACTAAAGAAAAATGAAGTTATGAAATTTGCAGAAAAGTGGATGGATCTGGAAAGGATTATACTAAGTGAGGTAACCCAGGCCCAGAAAGCCAAGTGCCACATGTTCTCCCTCATATGTGGATCCTAGCTACAGATGGTTGGGCTTCTGTGTGAGAAGGAAAAAACTCAGTAGCAGAGGCCAGTAAGTTAAAAGGAGATATAAAGGGAAGAGAAAGGAAGGGAGGAGGGCATTTATTAGGTTGGTGTATTGTATATATGTAAGTAGAAAGATTGAGATGGGGAGGGGATATGGTGGAGAATGGAATTTCAAAGGGGAAAGCGGGGGGGAGGGTACTACCATGGGATATTTTTTATAATCATGGAAAATATTAATAAAAATTGAGAAAATTTAAAAAAAGAAAGAAAAAAAAAGAGAGAGAGAGAACACTAAACTGGGTGTGGTGGCACATGCTTTTCATCTCCCAGCACTTGGGAGGCAGAGGTAGGAGGATCACTCAGGAAGCAGAGGTGGAAGTGAGACCCTACCTCGCAAGACAAAAACAAAAACAAAAAATCAAAAACAGAAGAGAAGTGACTGAGTTAAACAAAACCACAGGAATTTGTGGCTTAGTACAGTTACTTTGTATAAGACATGTTAAAGGATGTTGTGCTGGCAGAGTGTGATATCAGAGAATCAGAGTATCAGGGAGTATGGTACCAGGAATGTGGTATCAGAGGAAAAATTTAAGCACAAGTAAATGAAGAGCTCTAAAAGTGAAATATTCGTAGGTAAACTCAATCTTATTTAATTCCTATTTTGACTGCTCTATGAAATGATTGACTGAAAAAAAAATTGGTGGTAGCCGGGCGTGGTGGTGCACACCTTTAATCCCAGCACTTGGGAGGCAGAGGTAGGAGGATCGCCGTGAGTTCGAGGCCACCCTGAGACTCCATAGTGAATTCCAGGTCAGCCTGGGCTAGAGCAAGACCCTACCTCGAAACCCCCCCCCAAAAAAAAATTGGTGGGAACTGAGAAGTGGTTAATTACACTTCCTGTGTGTTGCAGTCAGGTTGGTACTGCTGGTAGAAATCACCGACCAAGAGCAGCTTTTGGGAAAAAAGGTGTTTTTTTTTTTTTTTTTTTTTTTTTTTTGTTTACAGACTCAAGGGGAAGCTCCATGATAGCAGGGAAAATTATGGCATGAGCAGAGGGTGGACATCACCCCCTATCCAACATCAGGTGGACAATAGCAACAGGAGACTGTGCCAAACACTGGCACGAGGAGGCTGGTTATAACACCCATAAGCCTGCCCCCAAGAATACACTGCCTCCAGGAGATGTTAATTCCCAAATCTCATCAGCTGGGAACCTAGCATTCAGAACACCTAAGTTTATGGGGGATACCTGAATCAAACCACCACACTGTGAAAGCAAGAGGGCTTGAAGAGGGCTGAGGCTGCCTGAATTCAAATCTCCAGAACCCACATAATCAGCAGGGTGTGGCCACACACACCTGTAGCCCCTGTTCTGTGGGGAGTGGAGATCAGTGAATTGTTCGGGCTTGTGAATGGCAAACTTTGAAATCAGACTCTATCACAATTAAAAAATAGGCGGTTACTGATGGAGGGGGTACCTGAAGTTCTCTACCTGCCGTTCATGCCCTAGATCAACACATACACGGCATATACCACACACACTGCACCACCCTTATCAAGCACTTGCCAAAAAAAAATTTTTTTAAAGTAGGGCTGGAGAGATGGCTTAGTGGTTGAAGTGCTTGCCTGCAAAGCACAAGGACTCAGGTTTGATTCTCCAGGCCCCACGTAAGCCAGACGGTGGCTCACTCGTCTGGAGTTTGTTTGCAGTGGCTAGAGACCCTGGTGCACCCATTCTTTCCCTCTCCCATTCTCTCTCTCTAATAAATAAAGAAAAATAAATTTAAAAAAATAGTAAGCCAGGCGTGGTGGCGCACACCTTTAATCCCAGCACTCCAGAGGCAGAGGTGGGAGGATCGCCATGAGTTCAAGGCCACTCAGAGACTACACAGTGAATTCCAGGTCATCCTGGGCTAGAGTGAAACCCTACCTCAAAAAACAAAACAAAACAACAAAAAAAGTAGATGGTAGAGCATGTGCCTAGGATTTGTCAGACCCTGGATTTAATCTCTCACAATTTGCTGTTCCCAAAGAAGCAAATAGAATGTGCTTTCAGCAGATGTATGTAAAATATATGACAACAATATTTTAAAAGATGAGAGAGAGGGCTGGAGAGATGGCTCGGCAGTTAAGGCATTTTCCTGCAAAGCCTAACAACCCAGATTCGATTCACCAGTACCCACGTAAAGCTAGATGCACAAAGTGGTACACACATCTGGAGTTTGCAGCAGCAAGAGGCTCTAGCATGTCCATATTGTCGTTCTTATTCTCTCTCTCTCTGCTTGCAAATAAATAAATAAAATATTTTAAAAATATATTTTAGCTGGGCAACGTGGTGCACGCCTTTAATCCCAGCACTCGGAGACAGAGGTAGGAGGATCACCATGAGTTCAAGGCCACCCTGAAACTACATAGTGAATTCCAGGTCAGCCTGGGCCAGAGTGGGATCCTTCCTCAAAAAATCAAAGAGAAAAAAAAAAAAAAAAAAAGATGGAGACAGAAAGCCAGGCATAATGGCCCTGCAGAGGTCATGTTTTAAGGGGAAACATGAAGGCATTTCCACTAACTTTCCCTCACCAGGGCCAAAGGAAAATAAAGAGAATCAAAGGGAAAGAAAAGACTTCCATCTTATATGAACCCACAGGGTAATAACCAAACCTTAAACCACAAACTGAAGACTGCCAAAGCACACTGAAATTTGGACAAAATCCAGTAAGGACAAGATAAGCATCTGGGATTTGCTTGTCTGCAGAAGGCCCTGGCTTGAGCTTGACATTCATTCTCTTTCAAATAAAAAAATATTAAATATTTTTAACTTTTTTTGTTGTTGTTTTGTCTTTTGAGGGAGGGTCTCAGTCTAGCTCAGGTTGACCTGGAATTCACTATGTAGTCTCAGGGTGGCCTGGAATTCATGGCAATCCTCAGACCTCTGCCTCTTGAGTGCTGGGATTAAAGGTGTGGGCCACCACACCCAGCTTATTTTTATTTTATTTTTATTTATTCATTTTTAATTTTTTTGTTTCTTTTTATTTTTTTATTTGAGAGCAACAAACAGAAAGAGGCAGATAGAGAGAGATAGAGAGAATGGGCACGCCAGGGCCTCCAGCCACTGCAAATGAACTCCAGACGCGTGTGCCCCCTTGTGCATCTGGCTAACGTGGGTCCTGGGGAATCGAGCCTCCAACCAGTGTCCTTGGGCTTCACAGGCAAGTGCTTAACCTGCTAAGCCATCTCTCCAGCCCTATTTTTATTTTTTATTTGGGTGGAGGGATAGGGCCAAGGCCTCCACCACTACAATCTAACTCCAGGTGCTTGTGCCACCTAGTGGGCATGTACAACCTTGCACACCTTTGTGTGTCAGGCTTACATGGGATCTGGAAAGTCAAACATGGGTCCTTAGACTTTGCAGACAAGGGCCTTAACTGCTAAGCCATTTCTCCAGCCATAGGCTCCTTATTTATTATTATTTTTTCTGGTTTTTCGAGGTAGGGTCTCACTCTAGCTCAGGCTAGCCTGGAATTCACTATGTAGTCTCAGGGTGGCCTCCAACTCATGGTGATCCACCTACCTCTCTGCCTTCCAAGTGCTGGAACTAAAGGTGTACACCACCATACCCGGCTCTAGGCCCCTTATTTTTAAAAAAATATTTATTTTTATTTATTTATTTGACACAGAGAAAGAGGGAGAGAGATAAAAAATGGGCACACCAGGGCCTATAGCCACTAAAAAGGAACTCCACATGCATGTGCCACCTTATGCATCTGGCTAATGTGAGTCCTGGGGAATAGAACCTTTGGCTTTGCAGGCAAAGCCTTAACCGCTAAGCCATCCCTCCATCCCTAGGCGCCCCATCCTTATTTTTTTCTTTTGATTTTTTTTTCAATTTTTTTATTAACAACTTCCATGATTATAAAAAATATCCCATGGTAATACCCCCCCACTTTTCCCTTTGAAACTCCATTCACCATCATATCCCCTCCCCACCTCACCCCCGCCCCCTTATTTTTTTTTAATTTTTGTTTGTTTATTTATTTATTTGAGAGTGACAGAGAGAAGGAGGCAGAGAGAGAGAGAGACAGAGAGAGAATGGGCGCGCCAGAGCTTCCAGCCTCTGTAAACGAACTCCAGATGCCTGCGCCCCCTTGTGCATCTGGCTAACGTGGGTCCTGGGACCGGGTCCTTAGGCTTCACAGGCAAGCGCTTAACCGCTAAGCCACCTCTCCAGCCCCCCCTTATTTTTAATTGAAGTAAATCGAGAGTGGGATAGAACGCACTGAAGGTATGTCAGGGATCCTATGTTCGAATCCTGCCTCTGCTCATAATTCGCTCCGCCACCTAGCCGTAAATACCACCATCAGTTATCCCACTTCTTGACAGAACCGAATTGTTCCTGGGTCGTATAAGAAAGACCCTCAATCCGACCCGGGTAGGAGGCTGGCCCCAATCAAATTCTGACGCGCCGAGACCTTAGAGGATCTCGGGAAATGTAGTCCCCTCGGGCGGAACTCGCAGTCCCGGCAGGCACCGCGGCGGCCTCGGCAGCGCTACGTGGCTCGGCGGTCTGCGCTTGCGCAGACAGGTGGGGCAAGATGGCTGCTGAGCGGGTCGTGCGGCTGGTGGGGAGCTCGTCTAGAACGGTGCTGGGTGGAGGGATGCGGGCCCTCCTGCTGCTGCTGTGGTTGGCGGCCCGCGGGAGCGCGCTGTACTTCCACATTGGGGAGACAGAGAAGAAGTGCTTCATTGAGGAGATTCCGGACGAGACCATGGTCATAGGTGCGGGGCTGAAGGGAAGAGTTTGGGACGGTACCGCGGTCCTGGGGCGGGGGTTGCGGAGCCGTGCGCTCTGCGGAGCGCCCCGAGGTGCTGGCTCTGCTGGGCCCCGTCCGCCCTGGGCCTAGCGCCACTTCGCCGTCTTCTGACCCGGGCCCTCCCGCTTGTTATCTATCTCCAGGAAATTATCGGACGCAGCTGTACGACAAGCAGCGCGAGGAGTACCAGCCGGCCACCCCTGGGCTCGGCATGTTCGTGGAGGTGAAGGACCCGGAGGACAAGGTGAGCTGCGCCCGTGCTGACCCCGCGCCCACCGAGCGCGGGCACTTCCCCCTGTTACTTTCCGCATCTTTGAGAAGTGAGTAAAGGTGGTGCGCGAAGACCCCGGGTTTTCGCTGCTGGCTAACAGTGGGCTGCTGGAACGGTCACTGCTTTTCAACTTCTCACTGACTGCGACATGATTCCGCCAAGTCAGTTAGTGGCTGGGAGCCACTTCTGTGGCCTGTGAAATGGAAATTCACTTAACCTTATGCGTGTGGTGGGTGGATGTTAATGGGCATCAAAGAGTTTTGTCTGCTCTAAAGCGGCGTGGTATTTAGAGTTTAGGATTCAATGGAACACAGCACTTTTTCAAAAGAGAATAAGCAGATTGTAGTTTTGACGGTAATAACAAAACAAAAAACCCAAAACTCTTCAGCTGTCACCTACCATCACCACACATTCCTTAAAACAACAGCAGCAGCTTAAGTAACATCACCACTCTGAAAGAGTTGAAAAGAATTGAAAGACGTGTAAAAGGGGAGCTCTTCCCAAGAGTGTTCACTTGCCAGCCCGGTATTAGGCTCTTTCCCTTCCCCCAAATGGTCTTGGCAAGCATTTGCCAACTGCTGCTGTCTCTGAATCTTTTATCATTATTTTAAAAATTTTATTTACTTGATGCATACTAATATTGAAGTAACATTAGCATCAAGCAGTGCAGACGTGTGTGTGTTTGCTTGATTCAGTTTGTTGTGACCTTACCAGTTTCAAATTGGAAGTGCACCATTTCGTAGATAAAAGAAAGTAAGTATATTGCTGCACTTTTAAGTTTTCAAAACAGTGTTTTAAAATTGCATTGTTTTTGTTTCTAAACTCAGTTTAAAAACAAACTAAAACATTCTTTCAAAAAGAGGCATCTAAACGTGTTCCTAATTTTGTATATGGGCTTAGGTTTTGTAACCAATAAAAAAAAGTTGCTACAAGAAAAAAAAAATTATTTACTTGCTAGAAAGAGAGAGAGAGAAAATATAGGCACACCACGGATGCTTACTTCTCTAAACCAACTCCAGATGCATGTGTTCTGCAACTGGGGAATCAAACCTAGATCAGCAGGCTTTCGAAGGAAGTGCCTTTAACTGCTGAATCAATTCTCCAGCCAAATTTGGATCTTTTAGTGTTGTGAGGTGCCCGAGCCTCTTTTTTTTTTTTCAAGGTAGGGTCTCACTCTAGCCCTGGCTGATGTGGAATTCACTAAGGAGTCTCAGGGTGGCCTTGAACTCAAAGCGATCATCCTATCTCTGCCTCCCAAGTGAGACTCTTTTTTTTTTTTTTTTTTTTTTTTACCGATTTTTGTGGTACTTAGGTTAACCATCATTTCCTTTCAACCTCCCTACTGTAATACTGACTCAAACCCCTCTCATGTCTCTAGGTCATCCTAGCCCGACAGTACGGCTCAGAGGGCAGGTTCACGTTCACCTCCCACACCCCTGGTGAGCACCAGATCTGTCTTCACTCCAATTCCACCAAGTTCTCTCTCTTTGCTGGAGGCATGCTGGTAAGTCAACCCTTGTGAGACTAGAAGCTTTGGCTTCTCTGCCTTTGTCAGGACTGGTGATTGTTGGTCCTGTATGAGTGGGGCATGTTGGATGTGTGTCTCCTAAGACTATTAGATTTCCAGTGGACATTCTGGACACAGTGAGCATTGTATAGCTATCCCTTAGGACCACCACCCCCCCTTAGGTATAAACATCTGTGAGCGCTCACATTCATTATGTAAGATGATGTACTGTTTTCATATAGCTTACACATACCCTGCCATATACTTTAAGTCATCTCTGGGTTATAATCTCTAATACAGTATAAGTGCTATGTATGTAAATTGTTGTATTTGTAAACAAGCACCTTGAACTGCTGAGCCTTCTCCCCCACCAAGTTGTATTTGTATTGTTTCGATAATAATGGCCAAAAAGAACCTATGTACTCAATATAAAAACAGATTTGTGGAGCTGGGCGTGGTAGTGCAGGACTTTAATCCCAGCACTTGGGAGGCAGAGTTAGGAGGATCACCATGAGTTCGAGGCCACCCTGAGACTACATAGTGAATTCCAGGTCAGCCTGAGCTAGAGTAAAGCCCTTGAAAAACCAAAAAAAGAAAAACAACAACAACACAGATTTGTGGGCTGGAGAGATGGCTTAGCGGTTAAGCACTTGCCTGTGAAGCCTAAGGACCCCGGTTTGAGGCTCGATTCCCCAGGATCCATGTTAGCCAGATGCACAAGGGGGCGCATGCATCTGGAGTTCGTTTGCAGTGCCTGGAGGCCCTGGTGCGCCATTCTCTCTCTGCCTTTTTCTGTCTGTCGCTCGCTCTCAAATAAATAAAAATAAAACAAACAAATAAAAACAGATTTGTTTCTGCTTTTTTTTTGTTTTGCTTTGTTTTTTTGTTTTTGAGGTAGGGTCTCACTCTAGTTTAGGCTGACCTGGAATTCACTCTGTAGTCTCAGGGTGGCCTTGAACTCATGGTGATCCTCCTGCCTCTGCCTCCGCCTCCTGAGTGCGGGAATTAAAGGTGTGCGCCACCATGCTCACCTTTGTTTCTGCCTTAATTTTTTTTTTTTTTTTTTTTTGAGATAGAGTCTTACTCGTCTCATTCTTGTCCAAACTGAACTGGAACTCCCTCTGTACCCTAGGTTGGCTTCAAACTTAGTGATCTTCCTTCTCAGCCTCCTGAGTGCTAGGATTAAAGGTGTGTACCACCATGCCTGCCTAACCCCCCTCCCCCAGATAGTGTCTCATTCCAGCCCAGGCTGACCTTGGTACTTACTGCAGCCTCAAGCTGGCCTCAAATTCACAGTGGTCCTTCTACCTCTGCCTCCTGAGTGCTGGAATTAAAGGTGTATGCTGCCATGCCTGGCTTCTAGCTCTTTTATTATTATTATTTTTTTGTCATTGCAGTTGGTTGACTACAGAACTCTCAGAAGCAGAGAACACATTTTACATTCATTGCTCAGAGCATAGGCCCCCCCTTTTTTTTTTTTTTTTTTTTTGGTGTTTTGAGGTAGGGTCTCACTCAAGCTCAGGCTGACCTGGAATTCACTATGGAGTCTCAGGGTAGCCTTGAACTCACGGCAATCCTCCTACCTCTGCCTCCCAAGTGCTGGGATTAAAGGCGTGCGCCACCACGCCCGGCTTCATAGGCCCATTTTTAAAGTATTTTCTTGTTTATGAGAGAGAAAGAGAGAATTGGCAAACCAGTACTGGGGAATCAAACCTGGGTCTTTTGGCTTTACCTGCAAGCCCTTAACTGCTAAGCCATCTCTCCAGCCCAGCCCACTTTTTTTATTTTTAAAAAACTTTTTTATTATTTTAAGTATTTACTAAAGAGAAAGAGGGAAAAAGAGAGAATGGGTGTGCAGGGGTCTCCAGCTGCTGCAAACGAACTCCAGACACATGTGCCACCTTTGCTTCTGGCTTACGTGGGTACTGGAGAATTGAACCTGGGTCCTTTGGCTTTGCAGGCAAGCACCTTAACTGCTAAGCCATCTCTTCAGCCTAGCTTTTATTCTTTTTTGTATGGCCAGACCCTATATGGCTAAACATGGAGGGGATCTTAGTATGTTGGCTAAATAATCAAATGAAGGAAAGCAAGATTGGGAGAGGGGGTCAACTGTCAGTCTCAGGCAGAAAGATGGAGTTGGACTGCCTAACACCTCTATCTCCCTCCTCTGTCCCCAGAGAGTTCACCTTGACATCCAAGTGGGTGAACATGCCAACGACTATGCAGAAATCGCTGCCAAAGACAAGCTGAGTGAGCTGCAGCTACGAGTGCGACAGCTGGTGGAACAAGTCGAGCAGATTCAAAAGGAGCAAAACTACCAGCGGGTGAGTGAGTGGGCTGGGAGCAGCTGCTTCTGAATGCTGCCCACCGGCTTGGCCAGGAGTTGTGGGGGACTTAACTTTTCCACAGTGCAGGGCTAAGAGGTAGAGTAGTCCATGTTGTAATGGAGGACACAGATGTAGACTCTTCACAGCCTGACATTACACTAAATCACAGTCCATATAGGGTGCCTGGGTGGGGGTTAATACCAGCACCTTGGGTGCAGTTTCACTGGCTCCACGTGCTTTTGTGACCAGGAACCAGACAGGTACCAAGTATGAATCTGTGGCTGATCTACGTTTTTTTATTTAATATTTTACTTATTTGTGGGAGATAAAGTGGCAGATGAGAGAGAGAGAGAGAGAGAGAGAGAGAGAATGGGCATTCCAGGGCTTCCAGCCACTGCAAATGAACTCCAGACACATGCACCACTTTGTGCGTCTGGCTTACGTGAGTACTGGGTAAATCGAACCTGGGTCTTTAGGCTTCACAGGCAAGCACCTTAACCACTAAGCTATCTCTCCAGACCCTTACTTTGGTTTTTTTGTTATTTTTTGAGGTAAGGTCACACTCTAGGCCAGGTTGAACTGGAATTCACTATGTAGTCTCAGGCTGTCCTCAAACTCAGAGCAGTCCTCCTATTTTAGCCTCCCAAGTGCTGGGATTAAAAATGTGCGCCACCATGCCCAGCTCATCTACATTTTTTAAAAGCATTTCTTTACTTTTCATTTATTTGAGGGGGGGGGGAAGTGGGTATGTCAGACCTCTAGCCACTGCAAACAAACTCGAGACACACGTGCCACTTTGTGCATCTGGCTTTATGTGGGTACTGGGGAATTGAACCGGAGTTGTTAGGTTTTGCAGGCAAGTGCCTTAACCACTGAGCCATCTCTCCAGCCCTCATCTCCATCTTTTTAAAGGGAATTTTTATTTTTTATTTCTTTATTTATATGAGAGAGAGAGAGAGAATGGATATGCTAGGGCCTCTAGCCACTGCAAACAAACTCCAGATGCATGTGCCATCGTGCACCTGGCTTATGTGGGTTCTGGAGAGTTGAACCTAGGTTTTAGGCTTCTCAGGCAAGCACCTTAACCACTAAGTCATCTATCTCTCTAGCCCATCATGTACTTTTTGTTTGTTTTTTTTGAGGTAGGATCTCACTCTAGCTCAGGCTGACCTGGAACTCACTATGTAGTCTCAGGGTGGCCTTGAACTCACAATTATCCTCTTCTGCCTCCTAAGTGCTGGGATTAAAGGCATGCGCCACCACGCCCAGCTCATTTTTTGGTATTTTTGAGGTAGGGTCTCACTGTAGCCTAGGCTGACCTGGAATTCACTATGTCATCTCAGGGTGCCCTTGAACTCACAGTGGTCCTCCTACCTCTGCCTCCCAAGTGCTGGGATTAAAGGCATGCACCATCACGCCCAGCTCATCTACATTTTAAAAAATTTTTTTTGTTTATTTTTATTTGTTTATTAAGAGTGACAGAGAGAGAGAAGGAAGGAGGAGGGGGGAGAGAGAGAGAGAGAGAATGGGTGCTCCAGGGCCTCCAGCCACTGCAAACGAACTCCAGATGCATGCACCCCGTTGTGCATCTGGCTAACGTGGGTCCTGGGGAATTGAGACTCGAACCGGAGTCCTTAGGCTTCACAGGCAAGCGCTTAACTGCTAAGCCATCTCTCCAGCCCTCATCTACATTTTTAAAGAAATGTTTTTACTTATTAGAGACAGAGAATGAATGAGTATGGATGTACTAGGGTCTCATGCATGTGTCACTTTGTGCATCTGCCTTTATGTGGATACTGGAGAATCAAACCTCTAGCTGGCAGACTTTGCAAGCAAGTGCCTTTAACCACTCAGCCATCTCCCCAGCTCTCTGTGGCCATCTAAACAGGAATAACTAGTGTTCAAGGGTCAGGAACTGCTTGCAGAATTGGAGTCTGAATTTTCACCTCTTCACTTTTTGACAGGCAGCTAGGGGTCCAGGTTTTCTTTTCTTTTTCTTTTCTGAGGTAGGGTCTTGCTCTAGCCCAGGCTGACCTGGAATCCACTCTGTGATTCTCATACCTTTGCCTCCCAAGTGCTGGAATTAAAGGCGTGTACCACACCATGCCTGGCCAGTCCAGGTATTTTATGTGAAATCCTCCTCCCCTTTTTTTTGGCATGTGTGTGCATGCGCGCATGCCCCAGGGCCTCTAGCCATTGCAAATGAACACCAGACACTTTTGCCACCTTTGCCATTCAGCTTATGTGAATGGCTTGGGAATTGAGCCCCTGCCAGCAGGCATTGCAAGCAAGTGCCTTTAACTGCTGAGCCATCTTCCCAACCCACTTTCCTGAGCTTTATGTGTTGGAAAAACGTGGTGAGAGGCAAAATATATGAAGGCCAGAGCCAGCCTCCAGGCCAGATGTTTGTAAACTGTACATATGGTATATCTTCACGGAGCAATGTGGGAGACCTGGACAGAAGATTCAGAACAAATCCACTTCTGAGCACTCTAGCTCTGTCCAGCAGGGGTGATGCCACCAGTACCTTACCTCTCCGCTAGGTATCAGGGAATATCCAGGTGAGGATTATCCTTGACAGATGAGCAAGCTGACTTAGGAGACATGCAGTAGATTGATTGTAGTCATCTGGTCGCCAGCAAAAGTCCGCAGGCATTTAGCTGGAACCAGGGCAGAGTGGGGGTCCCAGAGCATGCAGGTAACTTGCAGGCTGAGAACACTGCAGTTCTGGTAGTCTCAGCCAACTTAGACTTACCTTGTATTTTCTCTTATAGTGGCGAGAGGAGCGTTTCCGTCAGACCAGTGAGAGCACCAACCAGCGGGTGCTGTGGTGGTCCATTCTGCAAACTCTCATCCTTGTGGCCATCGGTGTCTGGCAGATGCGGCACCTCAAGAGCTTCTTTGAAGCCAAGAAGTTGGTGTAGCTGTCCCATGCCTCACAGGCCATCTTTCCTTCCAGGCTGAGGGAGAAGGAGCCTCCTGGACTGATTTGTCTCTGGCAGGAGGCCTGGTTCTCCACCATAGGTGTTCTGGAGGAAAGCGGGGTGGCAAGCACCCCAGGCATGAGCTGAGGGCAGCAGCTTGACTCTGATACTGAGCAGGTGCCTGCCACCCCAATCTGTGGACTTTTTGCAGTAATAACTCAGACTGGTGATGCCCCTGGTGTCTTAGAATCTCAGTGTTACTGATCAGGGATGTGAGGCTACTGTCCGGGGCTGATGGGAGGGGAGTGGGTGGGCGGGCAAGCCAATTTTCCTTTTGTCTTCCTTTTCTAAAGTGGGATTTTGAGCAGGTTTGGGTGTGTCTGTTACTCCTTGCCACCCTAGTGGCCTTGCTTTTAAAACTTGCCTTTGTCCTAGATCCAGTCTGCTGATCCAAGGTGTATGTATGTCAGTTCATGGTGGGGTGAAGAGGGCTACATTGCAGGGAAGTGGCTCAGGTTGATATTGGCTTCTTATGGTTGTCCTTTCTAGGGCTTGAAGAACTGGTGTCATGCCAAGTAGAGACCTTGGTGCTTGTTGGGGACAGGGACTGCAGTCTTAGTTACTGGTTTTATTTTGAGGTTTGTTACATTGGTTTCCGAATTAAAAAAAGAAGAAAAAAAAAGACAATTTCTCCCTGTGTAAAGTTACTCTCAGTGGGGCTGGAGAGATCACTTAGTGGTTAAGGTGCTTGCCTGTGGAATCTAAGGACTCATGTTCAACTCTCTAGGTCTCGTGTAAGCCAGATGCACATGTAAGCATCTGGAGTTAGATTTTAGTGGCTGGAGGCTCTGTCTCTGATTAAAAAAAAAAAAAGTTACTCTCAGTGGGCATGACACTGCATGCACTTCTAGTGAACAAACTGCTCCACATTCCAAGATGAATGCCCACCTGTGAACTTCATCCTCTCCATCCTCTCCATGCCTTCCTGTGGCAGGCGAAAAGGCAGTGAGGTTGTCCAAAACCAGGCACCAAGCAGATTGTGAGATTGAGGCTCAGGCCTGCCTCTCTGCAATGCTTTACTTGTGCCCTCTCATTCTGTGGTAGGGAGGCAGAGTTGTCATGGATTCTGGAAGAGTGGCTAGTGCATTGAGCAGAGGAATACTATGGGTGTGGAAAGGAGACTTTGGGTTGATGTAGGGCAAGGATATTTGGTGGACTGAGGTGATGTCTGCAGGGACCACAAAGGAAAGGAAGGACTGAGGAAACGTGATGGGGCAGAAGTGGTTTGGAAAAGAGAGAAACAGCTTGGGTATATAGATGGATATTCTTTGTCTATTGGAGAGGAAAATATGAGGAAGCTGGACAAGAAGGCTGAGTTAGAGTTACAAGAGCCTTGAGTCCCATATAGAAGATTAGCTATCTCCCAACCAAAAGTTTGGGGGTCCCCCTCTGCCACTGTTGATGAAAACCAGGCAAGTGTGTTACCTTTGAGCTATATCTCCAGCCTTCAACCCAAAAGTTTTATTTATTATTTATTTTGGTTTTTGGAGGTAGGATCTCTAGCCTAGGCTGACCTGGAATTCACTATGTAGTCTCAGGGTGGCCTTGAACTCACAGCGATCCTCCTACCTCTGCCTCCCGAGTGCTGAGATTAAAGGTATGCGCCACCACACCCGGCTTTGGCTTATTTTTTAAATAATTATTTATTTGCAAGGAGAGAGAAAAAATGAATGGGTGCACCAGGACCTCTAGCCACTACAGACAAACTAGATGCATGCACCACTTTGTGCAGCTGTGTTTACCTGGGTACTGGGGAATTGAACCTGGGTCCTCAGGCATTGCTGGGAAGTGCCTTAACTGCTAAGCCATCTCTCCAGCCTGAAAAAAAATATTAATTTACTTGAAAGAGAATGGGCACGCCATGCCTCCTACCTCTGCAAACTCCAGATACATGTGCCACTTTGTGCCTGGGGTTATGTAGATACTGGGGAATTGAATCTGGGCCATCCTGCTTTGCAAACACCTTTAGTCATTGAGCCATCTCTCCAGGCAGGAAAAAAAAAGTTATTTTTTCAGTTTAAGTCAGGGTCTCAGTCTAGCCCAGACTGACCTTAAACTCACTCTGTAGCCCAGGCTAGCCTCAAACTCATGGTGATCTCTTACATCAGCCTCCACCATGTTGACATGTGCCACCATACCATGGCAAAATTTTTTTTTAATTAAAGAATCAGTTTCGGGATTAAGAAAAATTGTGCAGATAATTTCCCTTATAAATATTAATAAGCCAATCTTTGCATGTGCATCTGATGTGTATGTGTGTGCAGATGTGGAGGCCAAAGGTTGATATCAGGTGGGATGTCTTCCTCACTCTCCACCTTATTTACTGAAACGGAGTTTCATTTGAACTCAGAGCTCACTGATTTGGTTAGCCTAGTTAGCCAGCTTGTCTTGGAGATCCCATCTCTGCCTTCTGAGTGCTGGGAGTACAGGTGGGCTAGCACACCGACTTGACATTTATGTGGGTACTGGGATCATAACTCAGGCCCTCATGCTTGTGTGACACAGCCATCACCCCTGGCCCATGATGGGTCAATTTTGATATGTTATTTGCAAAGCACATACTTCATATAGATGCAGAATTCATTAGGGTTTTTATTTTGTTTTGTTTTGCTATTAGAGAGAATGGGTAGGCCAGAGCCTCCAACCACTGCAAATGAACAACAGATGCATGTGCCATCTTGTGCATCAGACTTATGTGGGTCCTGGGAAATTGGACCTGGGTCCTTAGGCTTCACAGGCAAGTTCCTTAGCCACTAAGTCATCTATCCAACCCTGCACCCCCCACCACCACCACCGAGGTAGGTCCTCACTAGCCCAGCATGACCTGGAACTCATTCTGTAGTCCCAGGATGGCATCAAACTTGTGGAGATCCTCCTACCCCTGCCTCCTGAGTGCTGGGATTAAAATTAAAAGTTCCTGCAACTGCAACCAACTTTTTATTTTTATTTATTTATTTATTTATTTATTTTTTTTTTTGAGGTAGGGTCTCACTCTAGCCCAGGCTGACCTGGAATTCACTATGTAGTCTCAGGGTGGACTCCAACTCTTTACCACTCCCTATCTCTGCCTTCCCAGTGCTGGGATTAAAAGCATGTGTCACTGTGCCTGGTCTTCATTATTATTGTTATTATTGTTGCTATTATTATTATTATTGTGTTTTGTTCTGGTTTTTCAAGGTAGGGTCTCAGTCTAGCTCAGGCTGACCTGCAATTGACTCTGTGCCTTGAACTCATGGCAGTCCTCCTATCTCTGCCTCCCAAATGCTGGGAGACCAGCCTGAGACTAGAGAGTGAGTTCCAGGTCAGCCTGGGCTGGAGCAAGACCCTACCTCAAAAAAAAAAAACTTCCCGGTAAGATGGCGGCATAGGAACAATGCCAAAGCAGCCTAGGGGACAAAAAGCCAAAAAAAAAAAAGGCAAAAATAAATACACATCTTTCAATAATATCTCTTTATATCAACACCTCAATGATCCAACCAAAAGACATAGGTTGGCAGAGTGGGTTAAAAAGCGGGATCCTTCAGTTTGTTGCCTCCAAGAAACTCACCTTTCTACAAAGGATGGACACTATCTTAGGGTGAAATGTTGAAAAATGGTGTTTCAAGCAAATGGGCCTAGAAAACAAGCAGGGGTTGCTATCCTAATATCTGACAAGGTAGAATCAGTCCAACATTAGTTAGGAAAAATAAGGAAGGTCACTTTATATTGATTAAAGGCACGCTCCAACAGGAGGACATTACAATCCTAAACATATATGCACCTAACATGGGGGCTCCCAACTTCATCTAACAAACACTATTAGAACTAAGATCACAGATAACACCAAACACAGTTGTAGTGGGTGACTTCAACACCCTACTCTCATCAATTAACAGGTCATCCCGGCACAAAATACAGAGGCATCTGGATTAAAGGAGGTCATAGAACAAATGGACCTAACAGATAATATGCAGGACATTTCATCCAAATGCTGCAGAATACACATTCTTTTCAGCAGCACATGGAACATTCTCTAAAATAAACCATATATTAGGACACAAAGCAAATCTTAACAAATACAGGAAAATTGAAATAATTCCTTCCATTCTGTCTGACCACAATGGAATCAAACTACAAATCAACAGCAAAAAAAAAAAAAAAAAAAAAAAAAAAAAAAAAAAAAAAGCTATAGAGCATACACAAAATCATGGAAACTAAACAATACACTACTAAATGATGAATGGGTCAATGAAGAAATCAAGAAGGAAATCAAAAAAATCATAGAGTCAAATGATAATGAGAACACAGTATGCCAAAACCTTTGGAACACAATGAAGGTAGTCCTGAGGGAAATTTGTAGCTTTAAGTGCCTATATTAAGAAATTTCAAAGGTCTCAAGTAAACGACCTAATCCTTCACCTTAAAGCCTTGGAAAAAGAAGAACAAGGAAAACCAAAATCAGTAGATGGGAAGAAATAATAAAGATTAAGGCAGAAATTAATGAAATAGAAACAAACAAACAAAATCCAAAGAATCAGTGAAACAAGGAGTTGGCTCTTTGAAAAGACAAGATTGACAAACCCTAGCAAATCTGACCAAAAGAAAGAGAAGAGACACAAATTTATAAAATTAGAGATGAAAAAAGCAACATAACAATAGATAGCAGGGAAATTCAAAAAAATCATAGGGACATACTATAAAAACATATACCCTATGCTGCAGTCAGGTTTGCATTGCTGGTAAAGATCACCCAATTACGAGCAGCTTCTGGGGGCTGGAGCGATGGACTAGCGGTTAAATGCTTGCCTGTGACGCCTAAGGACCCTGGTTCGAGGCTTGATTCCCCAGGACCCACGTTAGCCAGATGCACAAGGGGGCGCACGCGTCTGGAGTTCATTTGCAGAGGCTGGATGCCCTGGTACGCTCATTCTCTCTAACTGCCTCTTTCTCTCTCTCCCTGTCACTCTCAAATAAATAAATGCAAATAAACAAAAAATAAAAAAATTAAAACAAGAGGAGCTTCTGGGTAAAAGATGTTCATTTTGGCTTACAGGCTCGAGGGGAAGCTCCACAATGGCAGGGGAAAACGATGGCATGAACAGAGGGTGGATATCACGCCCTGACCAACGTAAGGTGGACCATAGCAACAGGAGAGTATACCAAACACTGGCATGGGGAAAATGGCTATAGCACCCATAAGCCCGCCCCCAACAATACACTCCCTCCAGGAGGTTTAATTTCCAACTGCCATCAGCTGGGGAACCTAGCATCCAGAACACCTAAGTTTATGGCGGACACCTGAATCAAAC
Source organism: Dipus sagitta (assembly GCA_036346955.1). NCBI lineage: Eukaryota > Metazoa > Chordata > Mammalia > Rodentia > Dipodidae > Dipus > Dipus sagitta. The sequence continues at coordinate 39,410,787 of CM070777.1, read as the reverse complement.
CACCACACTCCAATAAGTAGGAAAATCTGAAAGAAATGGATGATTTCCTTGATTTATATGACCTACCTAAATTAAATCAAGATGAGATTAATCACTTAAATAGACCCATAACAAGTATGGAGATACAAGCAGTTATCAAAAATCTCCCAACTAAAAAAAGTCCAGGCCCAGATGGATTCACTGGTGAATTTTACCAGACCTTCAGAGAAGAACTAACACCATTGCTTCTTAAGCTTTTCCATAAAATAGAAACAGAAGAAATTCTACCAAACTCCATGAAGCCAGCATCACCCTGATACTAAAACCAGGCAAAGATAGAGCAAAAAAAGAAAATTAGGGCTGGAGGGATGGCTTAGCGGTTATGAGCTTGCCTGTGAAGCCTAAGGACCCCAGTTTGAGGCTCAATTCCCCAGGACCTACGTTAGCCAGATGCACAAAGGGGTGCACGTGTCTGGAGTTCATCTGCAGTGGCTGGAGGCCCTGGCGTGCCCATTCTCTCCCCCTCTCTCTCTGCCTCTTTCTCTGTCTGTTCTCAAATAAAATAAAATAAGAAGCCGGGCGTGGTGGCACACGCCTTTAATCCCAGCACTCGGGAGGCAGAGGTACATGGATCACCGTGAGTTCGAGGCCACCCTGAGACTACACAGTGAGTTCCAAGTCAGCCTGGGCTAGAGTGAGGCCCTACCTCAAAAAAAAAACAAAAAGTAAATTAATTAATTAATTAAAAAATAAGAAAATTACAGATCAATCTCCCTCATGAACATAGATGCAAAAAATCTCAACAAAATATTGGCAAGCAATACAAGAATATGTCAAAAAGTTCATTCGCCCTGACCAAATAGGCTTTATCCCAGAGATTCAGGGATGGTTCAATATATACAAATCAATAAATGTAATACACCATATAAGTGGACTGAAGGACAAAACCACATGGTCATCTCATTAGATGCACAGAAAGCATTTGACAAAATGCAACATCCCTTCATGATAAAAGTCCTACAGAGGCTGGGAATAGAAGGAACATATCTCAATATAATAAAGGCTATTTATGACAAGTCTACAGCCAACATATTACTAAGTGGGGAAAAACTGGAAGCTTTTCCACTAAAATCAGGAACAAGACAAGGGTGTCCACTGTCCCCACTTTTGTTTAATATAGTACTGGAAGTCTTAGCCATAGCAATAAGGCAAGAGATGCACATAAAAGGGATACAAATTAGAAAGGAAGAGATCAAGCTATTATTATTTGCAGATGACATGATTCTATATATAAAGGACCCTAAAGACTCTACCAGCAAACTGTTAGAGCTGATAAAAACCTACAGCCATGTAGCAGGATACAAAATAAATACGCAGAAATCAGTAGCATTCTTATATGCTAACAACAAACACACGAGGATGAAATCAGAGAATCACTCCCATTCAAAATTGCATCAAAGAAAATAAAGTACCTTGGAATAAACCTAACCAAGGAAGTGAAGGATCTCTACAATGAGAACTTTAAAACACTCAAGCGAGAAATTACAGAAGACACTAGAAAATAGAAAAACATCCCTTGTTCCTGGATCGGAAGAATCAATGTTGTGAAAATGGTAATCTTACCAAAAGCAATCTACACATTTAATGCAATCCCCATCAAAATTCCAATGGCATTTTTCACGGAAATAAAAAAACATCCAAAACTTCATGTGGAATCACAAAAATCTTATCTAAAACAATACTGAGCAACAAAAATAAGGCTTGTGGTATCACCATAACTGATTTTAACCTACACTACAGAGCCGTAGTAACAAAAACAGCATAGTACTGGCACAAAAGCAGACATGTAGATCAATGGAACACAGTAGAGGACCCAGATGTAAGTCTGGGTAGCTCTAGCCACCTGATATTCAATAAAAATGCTGAAAATACTCATTGGAGAAAAGACGTCTTCAGCAAATGAGGCTAGGAAAACTGAATATGTATCTGTAGAAGGATGAAAATAGGTTCTTCTCTCTCTCCATGCACAAGAATTAAGTCCAAATGGATTAAAGACTTTAACATCAGTCCTGAAACTCTGAAACTGCTAGAGGAAAACACAGGGGAAACCCTTCAACATATTGGTCTTGGCAAAAGACTTTCTGAATATATTCCCAGTTGCTCAGACAATAAAACCACAGATTAACTGCTGGGACCTCATGAAATTACAAAGATTTTTTACGGCAAACGACACTGTGAATAAAGCAAAGAGGCAATCTACAGAATGGGAAAAAATCTTTGCCAGCTATACATCTGATAGAGGATTAATATCTAGGATATACAAAAACTCAAAAAATTAAATAATAAGAAATAAAACAAGCCAGTTACAAAATGGGCTATGGCCGGGCATGGTGGCGCACACCGTTAATCCCAGCACTTAGGAGGCAGAGGTATGAGGATCGCCATGAGTTCAAGGCCACCCTGAGACTACATAGTGAATTCCAGGTCAGCCTGGGCTAGAGTGAGACCCTACCTTGAAAAACAAAACAAAACAAAAAATGGGCTATGGAACTAAATAGAGAGTTCTCAAAAGAAGAAATATGGATGGCATATAAGCATCTAAAAAAATGTTCTACATCCCTAGTCATCAGGGAAATGTAGATTAAAAGTACATTGAGATTCCATCTCACTCCTGTCAGATTGGCTACCATCATGAAAATAAATGACCATAAATGCTAGCAAGGATGTGGAAAAAGAGGAACCCTTCTACACTGTTGGTGGGAATGCTATCTGGTCCAGCCATTGTGGAAATCAGTGTGGAGGCTCCTAAAACAGCTAAAAATAGATCTACCATATGACCCAGCTATGGCACTCCTAGGCATATATCTAAGGACTCATCTCATTACCTTAGAGATACTTGCTCAACCATGTTTATTGCCACTCAATTCACAATAGCTAGGAAATGGAACCAGCCTAGATGTCCCTCAACTGATGAGTGGATAATGAAGATATGGCACATTTATACAATGGAGTTCTACTCAGCAGTAAAGAAAAATGAAGTTATGAAATTTGCAGGAAAATGGATGGATCTGGAAGGGATTATACTAAGTGAGGTAACCCAGGCCCAGCAAGCCAAGCATCACATGTTCTCTCTCATATGCGGATCCTAGCTACAGATGATTGGACTTCTGTGTGAGTAGGAAGAAAACTCAGTAGCAAAGGCCAGTAAGCAAGAAAAGAGATATAAAGGGAAGAGAAAGGAAGGGAGGGGGTACTTTACAGGATGGTATTGTATATATGTAAGTAGAAGAATAGATTAATGGGGGTGAAAAGGCCCAAGTGAGGTCAGGGGAAGAGATTGAGTGAAGGAAAGGTGGAGGGTGGTCTAATCAAAATCTAAGAGGATGCGAATAAGTCATATGGAATCCTCTGGTTTTGGACAATGGAACACTCAGGAGCCATAGATCGTTGTTAGAAAATTTTCAGTGCCAGGGATGGGATATCTCCAGTGAGTTGTCGGCCAGGGAGGTCCCTGATGCCTCCAAAACATTATAGGCCATTGCCGAGGCCCTTGGTTTCCCACCAGGAATAGATGGTAAGACCCTATTGCTGAAGACTCCACATACTTGGGAGGCAAGGCCACTGAGAAATTCTACTGGAACTGAGCTGATAACCTCCTCCATGTAGACCAGCTGAGAGAAAGCTGGAAGAAGCCATTCTACATGTAGTTCAATGGGAGAAAGAGATACCAACAGTGAAGATACTCAACAGTGGACACTGCAAGCCTTATAATTGGCCAGCCAGGCCAAATGAGACAACTGGTGCAATATTGGCATGTCTGTCATGGTGGAAACCAACTGCCCTCCAATTGGACTGGAGGCCCGCTCCGTGGGGGGGAATACATCCCTGATACTGAAAACTTAAAACAGGGGTAGTCATGAGCCCTAGGGGTGTAACCTCTGCTGATGTCTGGAAAAATGTATATACTATGCTTATCAAACTGTCCAGTAAGCACGTTTCTTAATATTCATACCCTTATATTAACTCTACCCTCACTTTGGGTAGACAATCTTCTCTTTTCAGATGGCAGTGACCTTGGGACGACTCAGAAGGTATCATAGTGCTGGAAAAAAGTGACTGGAGTACTGAGTAACATCTCGATCACACCTTCCAACGCTCAGGGTCTATTGCGGAAGAGGTGGCGGAAAGAATGTATGAACCAAAGGAAGGGTAGGACTCCTTACAACGTGCTCCCTCCAGACATAAAATGGCCTGGATATCCATGACCTCATAGTGCCTGACACGACCTACACAAGACCATCATAAGAGGAAAAGATCATGACATCAAAATAAAAGAGAGACTGATTGAGATGGGGCGAGGATATGATGGAGAATGGAATTTCAAAGGGGAAAGTGGGGGGGGGGTTGTACCATGGGATATTTTTTATAATCATGGAAAATGTTAATAAAAATTGAGAAAAGAAAAATAAATAAATAAATAAAACAAAACAAATTTTAAATTTGCTTGAAAGAGGAACAGAGGTCAAGTCCTTCCCCCAGATGGGAGGTTGGCAGCAGGACTGTCAGGAACGGTGAGGCTAAATTTACACACTGACGGGGCACATAGAGAACTAAGTCTTTTGTTCTTGACTTTTGGTTTTCGTCTTAGCGCCACCAACGAACCTCTTTCCTGTATGATAGTTTTCATTTACATAATGTTAACCATGGGTTGAACAATGTACCAAATGGCCATAATATTTTCTCCTTTAATCCTCAAAGCGGCCATATAGAATAGGAACAAGTGATGAAACAACCCCAGATTATGGCTTGCCCTCAAACACAGTTGAGGCAAAGTAGGGTTTCAACCCCACCAAATCTGTCTTCAGGGTCCCATAGTTTGGCGAGGCGACACAGCCCAGCATTAAAGGGCCCTCCTAGATCTCCACGCTTGCGTGGAGGAAGGACCCATTGCCTGGAGAGACAGCAGGGATGCTGTGGCGCTCCCATCCTTTTCTGGGGAAGGGGAAGATTCACCCAGACATGCTAGTTTGAGGATCTGGAGTCTACGTCTAGTCCCAGCCTAGTGACTTTTTTGGTGGCCTTTAGCTTCTGGGTCCTTTGTTTCTCGCGACATCAGGCGGGCTAGTGCAGGAAGTGTAAAAGCACGCAGCCGAAGCGCCCACGTGTCCCTCCCGCAGACGGAACCTTGTAGGCTGCAGCTCCGGGTTACAGACGGCGCAGCCGGAGCGGAGGACACGGCGGACCTGGGGGCGGGGCCACGGCGCTGGGCGGGGCCGGGGGCGGAGACGCCGCGTAGGCCCGGGAGGCCGGGCGGCCCGGCTTGGTAGCTCGCGCCCCATGTCCTGCTGCCTCTCCCCGCGATGTTGGCCTCCCGGAGGAAAGCGGCCCCGCTACCCTGGGAGGACGGCAGGTGAGCGGCTGCAGTCAGCCCCAGGCTGCGTTCTTCTGGGTACTGTTCTTTTCCGAGGAATCTAGGAGCCCCAGGCTGTCGCATCTGCATTTCTGGGGGTCACCCTGAGGGTCTGTGGGGCTCTGCGTCTCTGCCAGCCTCCACTTCTCTCGAACCTCTCTGTCTCTCCATTTTTTTCCCCTCTCTTGACTTCCCTTTGTGTTTCTGCTTCTCTCTCCTCCCGCTTCTGTCTCTATCATCTTTTTTTGTATCTGTTTTCCACCCCTGTACTTTACTGCGCTATCTGATTCCATTGACCTCTTGGCAACGGATCCTTTGTGTCTTTGAGTGTGTTTATTTCCTCTGTCTCCTAAACATCTATGTGACTTCAAATCCTACCCTTTTTCACTTCATGTTTCTTCATATTTTGCTGCTGGCCCAGGAGAACACATCAGATAGTATCTACCTTATGCTCTGCCTGGTTGGCCACTCTCTTGCTTATTCTCACACACCGATGAGCTCATTTCCTGTCCAGTGGTACTTGCATGGGGCCTGCTCCATGTCTTAGGTGTGAACCTGGCCCACGTCCTGAGTTGAGGATGTCTCTTCTGAAGCAGAATGGGTGTAGTGCTTTCTCTGCCTAGTTTTGTTGGAACATTCAACTTAAGGCTTTGCATCCCACCCCTTCATTCTTCTCTTTCAGGACACATGATAGTAGATTTTTGTTCTCTTCGTGTTTCCAATTTGTTACAAGTCATAAGATTCTGGGATTTAGTGGGCACAGCTCCAAGGTAAAGGCTAGTGTAGCAATTGAATGCTGGCTAGAAGCCCACCTGCTTAGGTTTGAAGCCACCTCTTACTAGCCTTAGGCTGTCATGGATCAAGGAGACAAAACTTCATCTAGATTGCTCCTCAGAACTTGGTTCTGAGAGCAGCTCAGATGGCTGTTCTGAAGCCTGCTAGTAAGCGGCACCAGGAGCCGTAGTTTTCGGGGTCCACTGGCTGTGAAACTGGAGCCAGGGGCTCAATTCACTTGTCAGTGGTTTAGGCCTTTAGAGCACAAGATGAGAGCACCCATGGGGACATGGTCCTGGTAGGGAGTGCAAGATGGATCAAAGGAACAGAATGGGAAAGTCCATGGAATGCCCAGTCCATGCTGTCCCCGTGGATAATGGTTACTGTTTACTCTCCCAAAGGAGGGTCATTGCCCACTGTCCATCCTCTCAGTCTCTGCCCTGCCCCCAGAAAGAGCACAGAGTTCGAGAGAGGATATGTAGAGGTTCCAGCCTTCCCAGACCACTTAAAGGACTAGGCTGTGCTCCTCCCCAGTGGAAACCATCACCACAGGACAATGGGGGGTAAGTCAGAAGCCCTGTGAAGGTGTCCTACTGGGCTGCCCCTCAGCTGTGTGTGAGACCTGGGCCTGGCTTCAGGGTTGGTGGCTTCCAGGTTGGCAGTTGTGCCTGTAGGGAAAGGTATGCAGTTGTCTGGCTCTACTGTGTGACTTAAAAGCATGTTTGGATTGCCTTAACCCTTCCTTTAACTCACTTTGCAAGCCTTCTGCTGTTTGACCAGGGCTGGGGCCACTGGTTAAAATCTGACATGGTTTGATAAGTAGGTCATGCAGGTCATTGCCATAGGTGCTGTGAAGAGGGAAAAACCAGATGCTCTGGGGACACAAAACAGGGAACCTGGTAGGGAGGTAGGTGGTGAGGACAATACTGCCCATGATGTTGAAGGATCAGCAGGAGACTGACAGGCAGATAAAATAAGGGCATAAAATAAAGGCACAGGCAGAAGGAACAGGGTAGGTCAGGGAGGGCTAGAAAAGGAGGACTGTGGATAACCCCTGTGTTACCCCTGGTACAAGTGGATAGTTTTTAGTAACTGGAGATTTTTTTGTTTTGTTATTTATTTATTATTTTTGAGAGAGAGGGAGGGAGAGAGAGAATTGATATGCCAGGGCCTGAGCCACTGTTATCGAACTCCAGACACTTGTGCCACCTAGTGGGCATGTGTGACCTTTCACTTGCCTCACCTTTGTGTGTCTGCCTTGGGATCTGGAGAGTCAAACATGGGTCCTTAGGCTTGGCAGGCAAGGCAAGTGCCTTAACTGCTCAGCAATCTCTCCAGCGTCCCCCCCCTTTTTTTTTTTTTTTTGTTTGTTTTTTGATGTATGGTCTCACTCTAGCTCAGGCTGATCTTGAATTCACTCCGTAGTCTCACAGTGGCCTCGAAATCATGGTGATCCTCCTACCCTCTGCCTCCCAAGTGCTGGAATTAAAGGCATGCACCACCATACCTGGCTCTGTTTTTGTTTTTTTGAGGTAGGGTTTCACTGTAGCCCAGGCTGTCCTGGAATTACTCTCAGGGTGGCCTTGAACTCACAGCAATCCTACTACCTCTGCCTCCCAAGTGCTGGGATTATAGGTGTACATCACCACGCCCAGCTGTAATTGGAGATTTGATCAAGTCTTAGGGCTTTGTCAGAGGATTGTGTTAGGCCAAGGCCAAGAAGTTTGTTTTTTATCTTATGAACAGAAAGATCAGCCACAGATTTTATTTTTGTATATTTATTTTGACAGAGAAATAAATAAATAGGTAGAGAGAGAGAGAGAATGGATGCTCCAGGACGTCTAGCCACTGTAAGTGAACTCCAGACGTGTGTGCCCCCCTGTGCATCTGGCTTACATGGGTCCTAGAGAATCAAACCTGGGTCCTTTGGCTTTGCAGGCAAGTGCCTTAAGTGCTAAGCCATCTCACCAGCCCATTTGTTCATTTTTTGAAACAGTTTCACTGTGTAACTTAGTCTGGCTTTGAACTCATAATCCTCTTGCCTCAGCCTCTCAAATGCTGGAATTAGACCATTTCTGGCACTTCGTCTGTTTCTTGCACTATTTGACCTAAACGGCAGTCTCTGTGCTTCACCTTAACATCTGTGACATTCAGCTGATTTTCTGGTTTCTTTTCTTTTCTTTTTTTTTTAAATATTTCATTTATTTGCAAGCGGGCGGCGGGGGGGGGGAGAGAATGGGTATACCAGGGCTTCTAGCCCCTGCAGATGAGCTCCAGATGTATGCACCACTTTGCGCATCTTGCTTTATGTGGGTACTGGGGAATCAAAGCCAGGCCATCAGGCTTTGCAAACAAGCACCTTTAACTGCCGAGCTATCTCCCTAGCCCGCTTTTCTGGCTTCTGAAATGAGTGTGAGTGCTGCAGCCATCCCTGTCCCCCTTTTTCCTTTCTGTCCTATGAGCTGCCTCTGAAACTGAAGGTTCAGGACTCACCTAGTGGGCCAGGGTTACAGGCACTTGCTTGCAAAGCCTGCTTGCCTGAGTTTGACTCAGGTTCAAATCTCCAGTGATCATATAAAGCCAGATGAAAATGGCACTTGTATCTGGAGTGTATTTGTAGTGGCAAGAGGCCCTGCCATGCCATTCTTTCTCCTTGAAAATAAAATATTGTAAAATAAAAGACTTGGCAGACCAGCCAGCTGCTCGGAGGGGGCGGGGGGAGACTTGGCTAGGTATGGTGGCGCACGCCTTTAATCCTAGTACTTGGGAGGCAGTGGAAGGAGGATTGCAGTGAGTTAAAGACCACCCTGAGACTACATAGTGATTCCAGATCAGCCTGGGTTAGAGCAAGACCCTCAAAATAAAAAAATGAAAATAAAGAAACAGAAATAAAAAGACTCTCCCAGAGCTGGAGAGAGATAGTTCAGTGGTTAAGGGCTCTTGTTTGCAAAGCCTGATGGCCCAGGCTCAATTTCCCAGTACCCACATACAGCCAGATGCATATGAGTTTGCTTGCAGTAGCAGGAGGCCCTGATGTGCCATACTTACTCTCTTTCTGTCTGCCTCTGTTTTTCTCTCTTCTCTCTTCAATAAATATGTTAAAAAAAAAAAAAAAAGACTCAGAGCTGGGCGTGGTGGCGCATGTCTTTAATCTCAGCACTTGGGAGGCAGAGGTACGAGGATCGACTGTGAGTTTGAGGCCATCCTGAGACTACATAGTGAATTCCAGGTCAGCCTGAACTAGAATAAAACCCTATTTTGAAAAAAAAAAAAAAAAAAAAAAGCAAAGGGAAATAAAAAAAGAAAAAGAAAAGAAAAAGACTCCAGCTGGAGAGATGGCTTAGCAGTTAAGGCACTTGCCTGTGAAGCCTAAGGACTCATGTTCGACTCTCCAGGTCCCATATAAGCCAGACATACAGTGACACTGGCATGCAAGGTCACACATGTCCACAAGGGGTACCCATGTCTGGAGTTCAGTTGCAGTGGCTGGATGCTTTGGTGAGCCAATTCTCTCTCTCTTTCTCTTTTCTCTTCTGTCTGTCTCTTTCTTTTTGGTTTTTCGAGGTAGGGTCTCACTGTAGCTCAGGCTGACCTGTAATTCACTATGTAGTCTCAGGATGGCCTCGAACTCACGGCGATCCTCCTACCTCTGTCTCCCGAGTGCTGGGATTAAAGGCATGCGCCACCAGGTTCTCCTGTGCTACAGTGCCACCCTACCTCAAAAAAAAAAAAAAAAAAAAAAAAAAGAAAAAAAACAAACAAGCTGGGCATAGTGGTGCATGCCTTTAATCTCAGCACTTGGGAGGCAGAGGTAGGAGGAACGCTGTGAGTTCGAGACTACTTGAGACGACATAGTGAATTCCAGGTCAGCCTGGGATAGAGCGAGACCTTATTTCAAAAAGCAAACAAAAAAAAATGGGGCTGGAGAAATGGCTTAGCAGTTAAGGCATTTGCCTGTGAAACCTAAGGACCCCGGTTTGATTCCCCAGTACTCACGTAAGCCAGATACACAAGGGTGTGCATGCATCCAGAGTTTGTTTGCAGTGGCTGGAGACCCTGACGTGCCCATTCTCTCTTTTTCTCTATGTGCCTCTTCCTCTCTCGCTCTCAAATAAATAAAATAAAATAAATATATTTTTTTTAAAAAGCAAACAAAAAAAGAAAGAGAGCATCCAAGAAGTGGGGCAGTCTATGACCCAGGAGTGGTCAGAGTCCCAGAAGTGGGTTGGCACAGGCTGAGCCTAGAGAAATATTGTAGGCACATGAGCAAAACATTCAAGTTGCTTCTGCACTAATGCCTAGGTGCTTGGAGTAGATCAGTGACTTGTGGCCTGCATGTGGGGAGGCCAAAGAAAGGGTTTGAGCAAGGCCCTCTCCTTCTCACTTAGTCTCTGCTCTTTTCCCAGGTCCAGGTTGCTGTCTGGAGTCCTCCCTCGGAAATGCTCCATCTTCCACCTCTTCGTTGCCTGCCTCCTGTTGGCCTTCTTCTCCCTATTCTGGCTTCAACTCAGCTGCTCTAGTGATGTGGCCCAGACATCCAGGGGACAAGGGCAGGAAACCTCAGGTCCACCCCGGGACTGCCCCCCAGAACCACCCCCTGAGCACTGGGAAGAAGACGCATCATGGGGCTCCCACCGCTTGGCGGTGCTGGTGCCATTCCGTGAGCGTTTTGAAGAGCTGCTGGTCTTTGTGCCGCACATGCACCGCTTCCTGAGCAGGAAGAAGATCCGGCACCACATCTACGTGCTCAACCAGGTGGATCACCTCCGGTAGGAACCACTGCCTGACCCAGCACCCCCTCTCTCAGTGCCTCACTTTGCCCAGGTGTCAGGACCTGCTTCCAGTGCCTGGCGGGCTCAGGCCTGTGAGAGGCCACTAGGGGTAGGGCCAGAGGGCAGGAGGTGGTAGACCCCTGTCCCTGAGTATGGAATGAATCTTTGGGGTGGACCTTGATCTGTTTCTCTTGGAAGATCGCTGTCGCTGTGGTATGTGGAATAAATTATACTTGCACATGAAAAGAAGCAGGGACACCAGTTTGGTGGCTGCTTCAGGCACCAAAGATGATGGTGATATGGGCAGAATGATAAAGAAGGTGGAGAGAAGTGATGTGTGAGCAGAATTTGCTGGTGGATAACTGTGGGTTTAGGGATTGATGGCTTAGTGGTTAAGGTGCTTGCCTGCAAAGCCAAAGGACCCAGGTTTGATTCCATAGCACCCATGTAAGCCAGATACACAAGGTGGTGCATGCATCTGGAGTTTATTTGCAGTGGTTGGAAGCCCCAGTGTGCGCATTCTCTCTCTCTCTCTCTCTCTCTCTCTCTCTCTGTCTCTCCCTCTCACATAAATAAATGAAAATAAAAAAGAGCCAGGGATGGTATTGCACACCTTTAATCCCAGCACTTGGGAGGCAGAGGAAGGAATAATCGCCATGAGTTCAAGGCCAGCCTGAGACTACATAGCGAATTCCAGGTCAGCCTAGGCTAGAGTGAGACCCTACCTCAGAAAAAAAAGGGGGGGGGAGTCCCTTTGTTTCCCCACAGTTTGTCATTATCCTAAAGCCTTGCTGTTACCCCAATCCCCGCCATGATCACTGTCTTGAACTTCATATAGTCCATGAGTCTGGGGGCTCACCTCTCTTGTCATCACTTTCTCCTTATAGCACCTGGTTCTGTGGTCCACCATTAAACCACTCCCCTGTACCCATGCTTTCCTAAACAGCAATACATGTGTCCCTGATGAGGTGTCCAGACCCAGCCTGGTGTTCCTCTGTCTCCTTCTTTCTGCCTGGCTACATGGACGTCTGCTCTTGGCATGGACCTTGACAGTTCTGTGTGTACCCCTGTCCCCCAGCTTCCATGTAGCTCCTTCCCTCAGGCCTTCAAGTTCCACCTTGGATACTGCCCTGTAATGCTGGCCCTCCCCAACAGCCCTATCTAGGAGAATAGCTGCTCCAACTCTTCATCATACATCACCTTCCATACCCTGCTTGCCTTTTCCATTCAGCCCTTACTGCCACGTGCCCTGTTTCTTCCCCTTCTTCTCCTCAAGGCCAGGGCCTTGTTTTCTCATGGCTATTTCTTCCAGCATAATTTTGAATATTTTCAGCACAGAGTAGGTGCTCATTATACACTGTGTGGTGAGTAGAGAGGGCAGCTCCATACAGTGCTAGGCTGGGGACAGAACCAGGTGGCTGTACCCCACCCAGCCTCATCCACCCCACACAGGTTCAACCGGGCAGCACTCATCAATGTGGGCTTCCTGGAGAGTGGCAACAGCACAGACTACATTGCCATGCACGACGTGGACCTGCTGCCTCTCAATGAGGAGCTGGACTACAGCTTCCCAGAGGCTGGGCCCTTCCATGTGGCCTCCCCGGAGCTCCACCCGCTCTACCACTACAAGACCTATGTTGGTGGCATCCTGCTACTCTCCAAGCAGCACTACCAGCTGGTGAGTCCTGACCCTGCCTGCTCCACTCAGAGGGGGATCTCTCCTGTCCCAGGTATAGGCAGTATAGAGGACAGAGCAACCCTCCTGTGGCCCAGCAGATGGAGTCTTGTCTGGGCCTAGCAAGGGTCCCAGCAACAGCCAGAGACATGAGAAAGGAAGGAGGGGGCACCTTTGCTAGCAAGAGCTCTGCTGTAGCCGCAGAGAGCTAGGGATATGCTGGCCTACAAAGTGGAACATAGGAAGTGTGCCTTGGCCATCTCTTGTCACCAGAACTCCATTTCTCTTTCCATCTCAGCTCTGTCTTCTCTTCATGTCTCTTGCGTGAGGAGGTTATCATAGCTGCAACCTGGATAATGTGTCCTGGCTGGCAGGAGATGGAGCTCTTCCTTTCCCAGCAGCCTAGACAAGAGTCCCGGAACTAAGTCACAGTGGCTCTTGATCAGGCCCCAAGGGGACATGTGGATGAGAAGAATAGAGCGGCTTTTCTCTCCAACCATGAAGCCCCTGAATCAGATGCAAAATTAGAAGTTGTCATAGTGCCAGCTGTCTCTCTCCTGCACACCAAAGGAGACCAGGGCAAAGCCACTTCAGAAAAGGAAGTATGAGGGCTGGGGTGATGGATTGCAGATAAGGTACCCTTGTAAGGCCTGACATACAAAGTGGCATATGAATCTGGCGTTTGTTTGCAGCAGTAAGAGGTTCTGGTATATACTCTCCCCCCCCCACACACACACACTCATTCACTCTCTAATAATAATAAAGTATTTAAAAATACTTTTTAGGGCTGGAGGGATGGCTTAGCAGTTAAGGCGCTTGCCTGCAAAGCCAAAGGACCCAGGTTCAATTCCCCCAGGACCCATGTAAGACAGATGCACAGGTGGCATATGCATCTGCAGTTTATTTGCAGCAACTGGAGGCCCTGGAATGCCCATTCCCTCTGTCTCTCTCTGTGTCTCTGTCAAGTAAAATAAATAAAAGTAAAAATATATATGTATAAAGCCAGGTGTGGTGGTGCCAAAGGACCCAGGTTCAATTCCCCAGGACCCACATAAGCCAGATGCACAAGGGGGTGCATACGTCTGGAGTTTGTTTGCAGTGGCTGGAGCCCTGGCACACTCATTCTCTCTCTCTCTCCCCCTCTCTTTCTCTCTGTCAAGTAAATAAATAAATATAAAAAATACATATATGTATTTTTAAAAAAAGGCCAGACCTGGTGGCCCACTCCTTTAATCCCAGAACTTGGGAGGCAGAGGTAGGAGGATTGCTGTGAAGTCAAGACTAGCCTGGGCTAGAGTGAGATCCTACCTCAAAAAAAAAAAAAAATTTTGAGAGGAAGGCAGAAATCAGTAGCAGTTGGTACTTTTTTTTTTTTTTTTTTTTTTTTGATTGTTAGAGAGAGTCTCTTTCTAGCCCAGGTTGACCTGAAATTCACTCTGTAGTCCCAGGTTGGCATCAAACTTGTAGCGATCCTCCTACCTCTGCCTCCCAAGTGCTGGGATTAAAGGTGTGTGCCACCACGTCTGGCAGCAGTAGGTACTTTTGTCCTCCAAAAGGTCTAACTTTTTTTTTTTTTTTTTTTTAGGTAGGGTCTCGCTCTAGCCCAGGCTGACCTGGAATTCACTATGTAGTTTCAGGGTGGCCTTGAACTCACAGCGATCCTCTTACCTCTGCCTCCCGAGTGCTAGGATTAAAGGAGTGCAGCACCACGCCCGGCTCAACATTTTTTGAAACAGTATACACACACAATTAAAGGTCCATTAGAAGGGGAAAGGGAGTGGTGTGTACTGACCCCTCCCTTCTGCACCCCAACACTGCAGATGTGGAGGGACCTTCATGCACCCACTGTTCACTCAGAACTGCCAGAGGAGGAAAGGGGACCCTCACTCGTTGGGTTTAGGCTGGGTTCTCCCAACAGTAGGAGACCAGAGTGCACCCCTGGGAGGAGGGGACATGTAACAGATGCTGCCTGTCTCTTTGTCAGTGCAACGGCATGTCCAACCGCTTCTGGGGCTGGGGCCGCGAGGATGATGAATTCTACCGGCGCATCAAAGGAGCTGGCCTCCAGGTAAGGCTCCTCCCTCAGCCCTGCCACCACCTCTGCCACCACGGCTGCCCTGAGGTTCCCTTCACTTGCTGCAGAGTTTTTGGGGTTTGGAGATTCCCCCCGATTCTGATCCTTGACTTCACTGTGACTTTCAGTGGTCATCTAGCAGTCATGATTCCTCTCGCCCGTGGTCTCTTCTTCAGAATGGCAGCAGGAGCCCTGCCTGTGGTGGGTAGTGAGACCACAGAGGAGGAGTCATGAGGGCCAAGGCTATAAGAGAGGTAACCTGACCCCCCTTTGGTCTCCTTAGCTTTTCCGCCCCTCTGGAATCACGACTGGGTACCAGACATTTCGCCACTTGCATGACCCAGCCTGGCGGAAGAGGGACCAGAAACGCATTGCTGCTCAAAAACAGGTGCTGGCTGGTCTCCTCAGCGGGGACGGATAGGTGGTGATGTGGGGAACCAACAGGCCTGATCATTTCATCAAGTTCTCCTTGGGCCCAGATGGCCCCGTCCTCCCCTACTGGGCCCAGGTCAGTCAATGGGCTTTCTGCTTGGCCACTATGCCCTGCTCTGGTGGCTGCCATATGCACCCTGGGCACTGTGGGTCAGCCCAGACCTCAGGGTCCGTGCAGGCTGGGAGTGGGGAAGGGTTAGCTAAAGGTGCCAGGATCCCTGTCCAGCACACAGCTGCTTCTCTTGGTGACACATTTGTCTATAGAAAAGTCCCCATTTTCCTTCTTACTCCCATGGTGCAGCCTTGGGCAAGAGACTTCAACTTAGGGCTCCTCCTCTCTTAGTGACGAGGTGGTATGAAATCAATGGGCAGTTGGCACCATGAAGCCTTTTCCTCCTTTTCTTCTCAGGAGCAATTCAAGGTTGACCGGGAGGGAGGCCTGAACACTGTGAAGTACCGAGTGGATTCCCGCACCGTGCTGTCTGTGGGTGGGGCACCTTGCACTGTTCTCAATATCATGTTGGACTGTGACAAGGCTGCCACCCCTTGGTGCACATTTGGCTGAGTTGGCTAGACTCAGGAAGCCCTTGTCTACAAACCCCATGCTACTCAGGCTCAGGAGAAAAACCTCAGGCCTTGGGCCCAGCTCCAGGAGATTGTGGTGTGGTTTGAAGAAACAGACAGCAGGTCCTGTGTGTGCAGCAGCCGGACCGCAGAGCTGGACTCGGGCCAAGACAGGACAGGCGCACTGCCTGGGACGCTCTAGCAGTAAGCAGTGTACAGCAGGAGGCTGGAACGTGGCTCCTGATGGATTTCCGTCCTGCCTTCCTGCCTGCCCTTCCCTGCCTGCCCGCCTTACTGTGCTGAGGCCTGTGGGCCGTGGGGAGGGTCGGACAGGACTGTAGCCAGCCTCTTGTCTCTCCCCTCTGCACCGCCTCATCATAGAGACAGTTAGAAGCTGGGCAGGTAGGCGGCAACTGAGATTTGAAGGCCTGGAACTTCAGAAACCAGAGCACAAGCGCCAGGAGAAGTGCAGCTCACACCAGCTTGAGCTGCTTGTCACCGTGCAGGACTGTGAGCCTAGTGTCACCAGGTCTTCTGACTTTTCAAAAGAAAGTAGAATGCTGGATTTGTAAGCAAAATGTTGTAATTTTTAAATGATAGCACCTAATTGAAACTTTGAAAAAATATGGAAGGCCAAGCAAAATGTGCTATGGGTCACTGGTTTGTCACCTTTGTCCAAGATCATGCCTCTAGTTCTCAGCTGGTGAGGGTTTGGGGTCAAAGCCAGCATCACAGGGCTAGGTGGGATGAGCAGCCGAAGGCACAAGGTTTCGTTCTTTCTTTATTTGATTTGGTTTTTCAAGGTAGGGTCTCACTCTAGCCCAGGCTGACCTGGAATTCACAATATAGACTCAGGGTGACTCAAACTCACAGCAATCCTCCTACCTCTGCCTCCCAAATGCTGGGATTAAAGATATGTGCCATTACACCTGGATGTTTTTTAAATACTTTACTTTTATTTATTTATGAGAGAGGAGAAAGAGAGAATGTGGGCACATCAGGACCTGTAGCCACTGCAAATGAACTCCCTATGCATGTGTCACCATGTAAATCTGGCTCACTTGGGTACTGAGGGATCAAACCTGGGTCCTTAGGTTTCACAGGCAAGCACAGCCCACAAGGTTCCTTTATTACCTGCACTCCCTTGGCCTCCTAGGCACCTGGGCAGCTCCCTGGGTTCCCTATGGGCAGCTTCTGTCTGGTTGGCTTCTGCCTCTGGGAGGGGTGTTTTGTCCTGCCTCACCTAAAGAGAGACAGGAAGAAGAGCAACTGAAGAAATGGGTGTTCAGGGCCTGACTGAGGGTGCCAGGACCAGTCAGAGATGCTTCTGGATGAGACTTAGAGGAGAGTGGGCTGTGTTTCTGAGGTGGAAGAAGAGCTGGAGAGTTCTCATATGCCTCCAAGGATTACTGCTGAGGAGGGGTGAAGGACAGGAGCCAAGGGAATCCATGGCACTGAGGAATGATGTGGGAGGAAGCATTTGGAGGGAAGCACGGGCCAACGAGATAGAGGTGAGTGACCCTGCAGGTGGAGAGCTGTGGCAAGAGGCTTGTCAAGGATGCAGGCAGAAGCCACAGTGGTTAAGAATGAGTTAACCCTAGGATACCTGAAGTGCTGCAGAGCGAAGGGGATTGAGTCCCAGAGTTGAGAAGGGTAGAACCAATAGATGGTCTAAAAAGACTCCTCAGGACGATCTTGCTGCTGAGTGCATTTGTATGGGGTACACTGTACTACCTGAGTGTACGCTGAGAGGTTTAGGTAGAGATGGGGTAAAGCCTCAGGCTCCAGAAGCCGATCCAGAGTCACGTGATTCTAAGTTGACACTGCCCAGCAGTTAAGCCTCACCACTTTGATGAGGGTCCAGCATCCCTGAACTACAGTCCAGGGGCACTGGAGATGGGGGTGAGGTGCTGTCAGTGTGCCCCTGTCTCCTGGCAACCCTGGTTGCTGTCATCTTAGATTTACATGTGACATGGGCAGTAACTGTTGCCTCTCAGGGTTGGTGGGCATAAATATTATGTCAAAGCTCCAAACTCTGACGCCATATCTGGCTGAAAATTCCTTTTATAATCTTTTATTTATTTGTTTGAGAGAAGGAGAAAGAGGTAGACAGAAACAATGAGTATGCCAGGGCTTTTAGCCACTGCAAACAAACTCCAGATGTGTGTGCCACCTTGTGCATCTGGCTTACATGGGTCCTGGAGATTTGATCCTGGGTCCTTAGGTTTTGCAGGCAAGCACCTTAACCACTAAGCCATCTCTCCGATCCCTTTTATAATCTTTTAGGGGACAGGTCTATAGAGATAAGGCCTTGCTACAGAGTAGATGTGACTCTGGTTACTGGTGTCAGGGGCTGAGAGAAGGCACCACACGGGTTACATAGTCATGTACAAGTATTGTCCATCCTGCTGTCCTGTCCTGTCCATGCTGACAGCTTTTCTGTCTTGCTATACCTGGGGTCAGGATAAACTGCAGGGGACTATGGCTACTTTGTCTCCATAGGACTAATAATATCTTTTCCCCTTAAAGGAACAGTGTCTATGACCTAACTCTCCCCATCCTAGACTTCTCATTCCAAGGGAATGGGAGAGGGCTAAACTATGGTGGGTTAGGGTGAAGCAGATGACTGTCTTCCTCCATACCTTTTTTAAATTTATTTTTTAAAATTTATTTTATTTTTTTATTTATTTTGGTTTTTCAAGGTAGGGTTTCACTAGCTCAGGCTGACCTGGAATTCACTATGTAGTCTTAGGGTGCCCTTGAACTCACGGCAATCCTCCTACCTCTGCCTCCCAAGTGCTGGGATTAAAGACGTGTGCCACCACGCCCAGTTTATTTTATTTATTTTAGAGAGAGAAAAACAGAGACAATTGGCATACCAGGGCCTCATCCACCTCAGTCAAACTCCAGACACTTATGCCACCTAGTGGGCATGTGCGACCTTATGCTTGCCTCACCTTTTGTGCACCTGGCTTATGTGGGATCTGGAGAGTTGAGCATGGGTCCTTAGGCTTCTTAGGCAAGTTCCTTAACTGCTAAGCCATCTCTCCAGCCCTGGATTTTCAAAGTAGGATCTCACTCTATTCCAGGCTGACCTGGAATTCACTCTGTAGCCTCTGGGTGGCCTCAAACTCAACCGCCATCTGCCTCTTGAGTGCTGGGATTAAAGGCGTGCGCCACTATGCCTGGCAATAAATATATTTTTTAAAAGGGCAAGAAGGCCAGGCGTGGTGGTGCATGCCTTTAATCCCAGCACTCAAGAGGCAGAGGTAGGAGGGTCGCCGTGAGTTTGAGGCCACCCTGAGACTACAGAGTGAGTTCCAGGTCAGCCTGGACTACAATGAGACTCTATCTCAAAAAAAAAAAAAAAAAAATACACACACACACATACATATTTAGACCAGGCATGGTTGCACGTACCTTTAATCCCAGCACTTCAGAGGCAGAGGTAGGAGGATTGCTGAGACTACATAGTGAATTCCATGTCAGCCTGAGCTAGAGTGAGATCCTACTTTGAAAAACAAGGGCTAGAGAGATGGCTTAGCAGTTAAGACATTTGCCTGCAAAGCTAAAGGACCCAGGTTCGACTCTCCAGGACCCACGTAAGCCAGACGAACAAGAAGGCGCATGCATCTGGAGTTCTTTTGCACTGGCTAGAGGCCCTGGTGTGACCATTCTCTCAATCTCTCTCTGAAATAAATAAATAAAATATATTAAAAAAAAGAAAAACCAAAAAATGTATGTATGTATGTATGTATGTATGTATGTATGTATGTATACTGTTGCAGTCAGATTTGCATTGCTGGTAGAAATCACCCAACCAAGAGTAGCTTGTGGGGAAAAAGGTTTATTTTGGCTTATAGGCTCAAGGAGGAAGCTCCATAATGGCAGGGGAAAATGATGGCATGAGCAGAGGGTGGACACCACCTCCTGGCCAAGATTAGGTGAACAACAGGAACAGGAGAGTGTGCCAAACACTGCCAGGGGAAACTGGCTATAACACCCATAAATCCCACCCCCAATAATACACTGCCTCTAGGAGGCACTAATTCTCAAATCTCCATCAGCTGGGACCTGGCATTCAGAACACCTAAGTTTATGGGGGACACCTGAATCAAACCACCACTATATCTATCTATATCTATATATCTATATCTATATCTATATTTCCGAGCAGAGAGAGAGAGAAAGGAAAAGAGAGAAAGAATGAGCATGCCACTGCCTTTTGAGCTGCAAACTTCAGATGCATGTGCCACTCTGCATTTGACTTTACATGGGGACTGGGTAATTGAACCAAGGTCCTTAGGTTTTGTAAGCAAGTGCCTTAACCGCAGAGCCATCTTTCCAGCCCCCTCCCCTTTTTGATATAAGGTCTTACTCTAGGTCAGACTGACCTGGAACTCAAATGCTGGGATTAAAGATGTATGCCTCAATGCCTGGCCTTTTCAAATTTTTTAAAAATACTTTTTAATTATCCGGCTTAAAAATACTTTTTAATTTTTATTTATTTGAGAGAGTGAGAGAGACAGAAGTGGGCATGTAGAGAGAGAGAAAGAGAGAATGGGCATGCCAGGGCATCCAGCCACTGCAAACAAACTCCAGATACATGCGCCCCCTTCTGCATCTGGCTTATGTGAGTCCTGGGGAGTCGAACCTGTGTCCTTTGGCTTTGCAGGCAAGCACCTTAACCGCTAAGCCAGCCCTCTTTTAAAAATTTTTCAAGTTATTTATTTATTGGGTTTTAATTTTTTTGATTTATTTTTATTTATTTATTAGAGAGAGAGAGGGGGACAGAGTAGGATTGGGCGTACCAGGGCCTCTAGCCACTGCAAACGAATTCCAGACGCATGCCCCACCACGTGCATCTGATTTACGTGAGACCTGAATCAAGCCTGGGTCCTTACGCTTCGCAGGTAAATGCCTTAACCACTAAGCCATCTCTCCAGCCCTATTTATTTCTGTATTTATATTTATTTATTTATTTATTTATTTGACAGAGAAAGAGGGAGAAAGAGGATGGGCATGCCAGGGCCTCCAGCCACTGCAAAGGTACTCCAGATGCATGTGCCCCCTTGTGCATCTGGCTAACGTGGGTCTTAGGGAATCGAACCTGGGTCCTTTGGCTTTGCAGGCAAACGCCTTAACCGCTAAGCCATCCCTCCGGCCCATTTATTTATTAATTTATTTAATTTTTTTTGGTTTATTTTATTTATTTGAGACTGACAGAGAGAGGCAGATAGAGAGAGAGAGAGAGAGAGAGAGAATGGGCGTGCCAGGGCCTCCAGCCACTGCAAATGAACTCCAGATGTGTGCGCCCCCTTGTGCATCTGGCTAATGTGGGTCCTGGGGAATGGAGCCTCGAACCGGGGTCCTTAGGCTTCACAGGCAAGTGCTTAACCACTAAGCCATCTCTCCAGCCCTTGCTTTGATTTTTGAGATGGGGTCTCACTATAGCCCAGGCTGACCCATAACTCATTATATAGTCTCAGGGTGGCCTCAAACTCATAGTGATTCTCCTAACTCTGCCTCCCAAGTGCTGGGATTAAAGGTGTGTGGCACCACTCCCAGCTCTTCTTTTTTTTTTTTTTAACACCTTCTGGGCTGGAGGGATGGCTTAGCGGTTAAGGCGTTTGCCTGCAAAGCCAAAGGACCCAGGGTCAATTCTCCAGGACCCACGTTAGCCAGATGCACAAGGGGGCGCACACATCTGGAGTTCATTTGCAGCAGCTGGAGGCCCTGGTGTGCCCATTCTCTCCCTCTCTTCCTTTTTCTATTAAATAAATAAAAAATATTTTCCTCAGAGCTGGAGAGATTGCTCATTGGTTAAAGGCACTTGCTTTCAAAACCTGATGGCTTGAGTTTGACTCCCTGGTACCCATATAAAGCCAGATGCACAAAGTGGTGCATGCACCTGGAGTTCCTTTGCAGTGGCAGGGGCCCCTGGCTTGCCTATACTGACTCTCTCTAAAATAAATAAATTCAAATATTTAAAACAATGTTTTCCTCTGTGACTTCTTTGCCTCCATTGTGCAGTGCATCCAGCTAACTAATCTCGCTTCCTTGCTGGTGTGAATGTGGATAAAACACCAGGAAGCTGGGCGTGGTGGCACATGCCTTTAATCCCATTTTGAGAGACAGAGGTAGGAGGACTCCCGTGAGTTCGAGACCAGCCTGGGACTACAGAGTGAGTTCCAGGTCAGTCTGGACTAGAGTGAGACCCAACCTTGGGAAAAAAAAAAAAAGCCAGGTGTGGTGGTGCACACCTTTAATCCCAGCATTTAGGAAGCAGAGGTAGGAGGATCACTGTGAGTTCGAGGCCACCCTGAGACTACATAGTGAATTACAGGTCAGCCTGAGATGCAGTGAAACCCTACCACCAAAAAAATGAAAAAAAGAAAAAAATCCACCAGGTTCTGACTTCCAGCAACTCTGCTTTCTAGAGGTCTACTAACTTGACCTTGCCCAGAAGAGCACTCCAAACCAACCTTCATGAAGGCAGTCTGGAGCCTGCTTGGTGACGGAGAAATGCAGTGATCCTCAACTTGGGAAGGAGCCAGTGTGGTAGAGGATCTTTACTCCCCAAAGAACTTTGGTAGTTTCTGAACATATTTTTGGTGTCATAACATGCATGGGAGGCCTACTGCCACCTAGTGGACAGATGGCAGGGACGCTGCTAAACTCTGAGATGTGCATCAGAGCCACCAACAAAGGATTCCGGGCTGACGTGTCAGTAATGGAGAGGTTGAGAAAGACCTCTGGCCCTTCTGTTTGTTCACTAGCTGTGTGTGGCTTTTGGAAGGCTGAGCAGAGACGTTTAGTAAATAACATAATGCTATCGCCATGGAACACAGTAAATATATAGCTATGAAACACAAAATGATGCTCCCAGCACAGACAGATGTTCAAGTTAGTTAACTCCCAACCCAAACCTGTGTTTTCGGCGCCTTCCCCATCCATCGTTGCTCTCAAGGGATCCTGAAGAACGTAACTCTGCTCTCCCTGAGTGCATTGAAGCTTTTCCTTCACCACACTGCTCTGCCCGCTCTCTAATAAGTAAGTGCTCTACAGGAGGGGTGATCCTTCAAGGGGTCTCACGGGAGAGTCTGTGCCTCTCTCTCCAACTCTGCTCCCCCCAAACCTAGCTGTTGCAGTGAACAAAACACATTTCTGGCCTTCGTGTCTCTCAGAAGGCAGATGCAGACAGTAAAGAGAATTAGTGTAACTGGAATACCAGAGCTTGTGATGCTGACCACCATAGACTTCGATGAGCACAGACAGGAACTGAATATTAAGCGTGTTTATGTATTTATTTGACAAGTTACACACTTGAACATAATGTAATTTCATCATACTCTCCTCCCCATACCTTCTTTTCCTCCCCTTCCTCCCTACTACTGAACTTCTATCCAACTAATCGCTCTCCTATATTTTTGTTTGTTTTCTTCAAGGCACAGTCTCACTTTAGCTCGGGCTGACTTCTTGGCACTCACACTGTAACTCCAGACTGGCCTTAAACTCACAGCAATCCTCCTACCTTTGCCTCCTGAGTGCTGGGATTATAGACATGTGCCACCCGGCTTGGCTCCCTCTTCTGTTTTATTATTTTTATTTTTTATTTTTATTTTGGTGTTACCAGGTAGGGTCTGATCTGCAGCCCATGCTGTCTTGTAATTCACTATGTAGTCTCAGGCTAACCTCAAACTCAAACTCAAAGCAATCCTACCTGTGCCTTCCAAACTGGGATTAAAGGCATGTGCCACCATACCTGGCTGGTTTTTTTTGTTTGTTTTGTTTTGCTTTTTTTTTTTTTTTTTTTTTGAGGTAGGGTCTCACTGTAGCCCAGGCTGACCTGGAATTCACTATGTAGTCTAAGGGTGGCCTCGAACTCACGGCGATCCTTCTACCTCTGCCTCCCATGTGCTGGGATTAAAGGCATGCACCACCACATCCGGCTACCAGGATGTTTTTTTAATTCGCTTTTTAAAAAATTTTTTTGTTTATTTTAATTTATTTGAAAGCGATAGACAGAGAGAGAGAGAGAGAGGGGCAGATATAGACAGAGAGAGAATGGGCACGCCAGGGCCTCCAGCCACTGCAAACGAACTCCAGATGCGTGAGCCCCCTTGTGCATCTGGCTAACGTGGGTCCTGGAGAATCAAGCCTCGAACCGGGGTCCTCAGGCGTCACAGGCAAGCGCTTAACTGCTAAGCCATCTTTCTCCAGCCCTTAATTCGCTTTTTATTTGCAAGAAGAGAGAGTGAAAGCCAGGTGTGGTGGCACACGCCTTTAGTCCCAGCACTCAGGAGGCAGAGGTTGGAGGATCGCCGTGAGTTTGAGGCCACCCTGAGACTCCATAATGAATTCCAGGTCAGCCTGGGCTAGAGTGAGACCCTACCTCAAAAAAAAAAAAAAAATGAGAGAGAGAGAGAGTGAGAGACAGAATGGGTGCACCAGGGACGCTAGCCTCTGCAAACAAGCTCCAGATGCATGTGCCACTTTATGCATCTGGCTTTATGTGTGTCCTAGAGAATTGGACCTCGGTCCTTCAGCTTTGCAGGCAAACGCCTTAGCCCCTGAGCCCCCTCTTCTGTTTTGATGACTTTTTTTTTGTTGTTGTTGGCTTGCCTTCAACATCCATGTTGAAATGATGCAATCAATATTGTGGAAGTATTGACATCTGCTGTTGGATCATGAAATAATCCACTATCTTCGGCATGAAGTCAGAAGATAAGGTCCCAAGGTATTCTTCCCTATCCTCTGGCTCTTATATTCTTTTTTTTTAAAATTATTTTATTTTATTTTGGGCTGGAGAGATGACTTAGTGGTTAAGGCGCTTGCCTGCAAAGTCAAAGGACCACAGTTCGACCCCAGGACCCAATTAAGCCAGATGCACAAGGGGGCGCACATGTCTGGAGTTTGTTTGCAGTGGCTGGAGGCCCTGGCACGCCCATTCTCTCTCTCTCTCTCTGTCCCTCTTTCTCTGTCAAATAAATAAATAAAATATAAAAATTGTATTTTATGAGCCGGGTGTGGTGGCGCACGCCTTTTATCTCAGCACTTATGAGGCAGAGCTAGGAAGATTGTGTGAGTTTGAGGCCACCCTGAGACTACATAGTGAATCCCAGGTCAGCCTGGACTAGAGTGAGACCCTACCTTGAAAAACAAAACAAAACTATTTTTAAGAGAGAAAGAGGCAGAGAGGGGAGAAAGAGAATGGGTGTGCGAGGGCCTTTCAGCCACCGCCAACGAACTATAGACGCTTGTGCCCCCTTGTGTACATGTGCAACATCGCATGCTTGCGTCAGTTTGGTGTCTGGCTACTGGGGGACCTGATTTGAACCTGGCTCTTATATTCTTTCCGTGCCCTTTCCTGCACATATTTCCTGAACATTGAATGTCCTGTTTTTTCACCATCATCTGCAAAATTAATCTTCTCTTAACAAAGGTGAGAGCATTATCTTTTTTTTTTTTCCCTGAGGTAGGGTTTCACTCTAGCCCAGGCTCAACTTCACTATGTAGTCTCAGGGTGGCCTTGCACTCACAATGATCCTACTTCTGCCTCCCTAGTGCTGGGATTAAAGGCATGTAGCACCATGCCTGTCTCCCAGATGATTTTTTTGTTTGTTTGTTTTTTTGTGGTAGGGTCTCACTCTAGCCCAGGCTGACCTGGAATTCAATCTGTATTCTCAGGGTGGCCTCGAACTCATGGCAATCCTCCTACCTCTGCCTCCTGAGTGCTGGGATTAAAGGCGTGTGTCACCACGCCCGGCTTGGTTTTTTAAATTTAATTAATTAATTTATTTATGTGTGTTGTCTGTATATGACCATGCCAGGGTCTCTAGCTACTGCAAGTGAAATCCCATCCAGCTTCACATGGGTACTGGGGAATTGATCAAGGGGTAGCAGGCTTTGCAAGCAAGCACCTTTAGCCATTGAGCAATCTCTTCATCCCAGACTTTTTTTTTTTTTTCAAGGTAGGGTCTCACTCTAGCTGAGGCTGACCTGGAATTCATTATGTAGTTTCAGGGTGGCCTTGAACTCAAGGTGATTCTCCTACCTCTGCCTCCAAGTTCTGGGATTAAAGGCATATGCCACCATGTCTGCTCTCTCTGTCTGTTTTCCTTAAAATAAGTAAATTAAAATAAAAATCGTCTTCTGAGCCAAGCGTGGTGGTGTACACCTTTAATCCCAGCACTCCGAGGCAGAATTAGGAGGATCACTGTGAGTTCGACGCCACCTTGAGACTACATAGTGAATTCCAGGTCAGGGCTGGAAGGATGGCTTAGCGGTTACGGCATTTGCCTGCAATGCCAAAGTACCCAGGTTCAATTCCCCAGGACCCACATTAGGCAGATGCATAAGGGGACCGGTCAGCCTGTGCTAAAGTGAGACCCTACCTCAAAAACAAAACAAAATGAAACAAAACAAAAATCATCCTCTAATCAAGCTGGAACTGAGCTGAAACCCACCTCCCTTTTAGTTAGTCAGAAAGCTGGAAAAAGCTACACTGCAATTCCCCAGGACACATGTTAGCCAAGGTGGCGCACGTGTCTGGAGTTCATTTGCAGTGGCTAGATGCCCTAGTGCGCCCATTCTCTCTCTCTCTCTCTCTCTCTCTCTGTCAAATAATAAAAATTAAAAAAAAGACCCATTGAGAGGGGGAGTGGATATGATGGAGGATGGATTTGTGAAGGGGAATGTGAGGGAGGGGAGGGAATCATCACGGTTTATTGTCTGTAATTATGGAAGTTGTCCATATAAAAAAGAAATAAAAAAATCAAACCAGACCTGGTGACACATGCATTTAATCCCAGCACTTGAGAGGTAGAGGCAGGAGGATTGCTGTGAGTTCAAGATTAGCCTGAGACTATATAGTGAATTCTAGGTAAGCCTGAGCTAGCTCAAGACCCTATCTTGAAAAAACAAACAAACAAACAAACCCAAAATTTAAAGCAAACAAAAAGTCATCCTCGGGCTGCAGAGATGGCTTAGTGGTTAAGGCACTTGCCTGCAAAGCAAAGGGCCTTGGTTTAATTTTCCAGGACCCACGTAAACCAGATGCACCAAGGTGGCACATGCATCTGGAGTTTGTTTGTAGTGGCTGGAAGCCCAGGCATGCCCATTCTCTCTCTGTCTCTCTCTCTCTCTGCCTCTTTCCGTCTCTCAAATAAATAAATAAAAACAAAATATTAATGGGGCACGGCGGTGCATGCCTTTAATCCCAGCACTCGGGAGGCAGAGGTAGGAGGATGGCCATGATTTCGAGGCCACCCTGAGACTCAGAGTGAATTCCAAGTCAGCCTGGGCTAGAGTGAGACCCTACCAAAATAATAATAATAATAATAATAATTCTCTTTGGGCTTTAATCTGTGTCCTTTGGTTTTACAGGCTAGTGCCTTAACTACTAAGCCATCTCTCCAGACCCCCTTTTTTTTTACAAGGTAGGGTGTCTCTCTAGCCCAGACTGACTTGGAATTCACTATGTAGTCTGAAGCTGGTTTCAAACTCACAGCACAGCAATCCTCCTCCCTCTGCCTCCCAAGCACTGGGACTAAAGGCATGTGCCACCTCACCAGGCCTTCCTCATCTTCTTGATGCACACATACAGATATTGGCTTCTGACTTAGACACCTGAGATGGGGAAGCCTCATGACCCTAGCATGCTCCAATCTGGTAGGAAGTATTATAGACACAATCAATGAGTCCCATGACCCCAGAAGGCTTCCCCATTCCTAAAAGAATTGTGTTTATTTTTTAAGTTTTATTTATTTATGAGGGGGGGGCAGATAGATAAATAGATAGATACACACAGAGAAAATGGGCATGCCAGGGCCTCCAGCCACTGCAAATGAACTACAGACATATGCACCATCTTGTGCATCTGGCATACATTGGTACTGGTGAATGGAACCTGGGTCCTTAGGCTTCACAGGCAAGCATCTTAACTGCTAAGCCATTTCTCCAAACCTTTAATTTTTTTAAATTTAATTTTATTTATTTGAGAGATAGATAGAATTTCCCCCCCAAAAGTAAATAAAAGGCTAGATTTTAAGAGTCCCAGAGCTTTCTGCCCATTCCCCTTTCTCCCTCCTCACACTTAACCATGGGTAGTCTATATGTGGGATTCTGGAAACACCTCCTGTTATGGTAATTGAGGATACCTCTGGGTGAGGTGAATCCTTACCCAAGGCTCAAAGGGTATTTTCCCTCCTCTTCCTATAAAACCTCTCTCTGGCCTTTTCTTGTTCTTTTTGTTTTCCTATTCCTGGGGCACCTCATCCATTTTTCCTGTCTCTCTCACCCATTACAATAAAGTCTTCAACTCAAGAAAAGGTTTGTCTCCGTGTCTACCCAGTCCCCAAAATCTTAACAGAAGCAAAGGTAGTTAATCACTAGAGGTCAAGGTTGCCTTCATCGGAGTGCCACATTCCTATAAAACTAGGTCTGGTTAACGTTGATGATGTCAAGTCTTTGCCTTCCTCCAGATGAGGTAGGGTCTCACTCTAGCCCGGGCTGACCTGGAATTCACTATGGAGTCTCAGGGTGGCCTCGAACTCACGGCGACCCTCCTACCTCTGCCTCCCATGTGCTGGGGTTAAAGGCGTGCGCCACCACGCCCGGCTCCACCTAGGCTCTTGCATGCTAGGCATGAGGTAACTCAGCAAGCCATTGATAATCTTTTTTTTTTTTCCGGGGTAGGGTCTCACTCTAGCCTTGGCTGACCTGGAACTCTGTAGTTCCAGGCTGGCCTCGAACTCACAGTGAACTCTGCCTCCCAAATGCTGGGATTAAATGCATGCGCTGCCACGCCCGGCTTTTAGCCATTGATAATTAATGCGTGCATCACTAGTTTACACACTTCAGATTTCTTTCTGTACAAAGTGCCCTACGGTCCTGTAAGCATGAAAACATAGTGGCAAGTGCGAAGCAGAAAGAGAAGGGAATAAGGCTGGGCGTGATGGCACACGCCTTTAATCCCAGCACTGGGGAGGCAGAAGTAGGAGGATCGCTGTGAGTTCCAGGCCACCCTGAGACTACAGAGTGAATTCTAGGTCAGCCTGAGCTAGAGTGAGACCCTACCTTGAAAAAAAAAAAAAAAAAAAGAAGGGAATAAGGAATGTTGTGAATTTGGATAGGGAAGAACTGGGAAAGTCTCTTTAACAAAAACGCGCTAGGAAAGTCTTGCAGAAGCGCGGTTCAGAGTAGGGGTCCTGACCACCAACCCAGCCGCACCCTCCGTTACGCATTACGTATTACCGTTTAGTAACATGCGTCTGTCTGTCGCTGCAATCTCCATTTTACTTTCTGGCAAGGCATCCTCATTGCTAACCTTTTCATACCTATTAGCCCTGTGTCGGTTTTATTCACCTCAGGGAGAGCACTATAGGGGGGCGGGCCGACGGCGAGGAGAGGGGAGCAGTGAGAGCCACTTACCGTGAGGCCCTGCAAGCAACCAGCATTGCCCTCATCAAACATGGCGGCCAGGGACGCGCGCGCGGGGCCCTGGGAACGGCGCCATTTCCGGCGGCGCGCGCGCGCGCACGCCCAGCCCGCAGCGTCGGCACCCTGCCCGGGGGCGGGTCTACGGTGGGCGGGGGCCGCGCGTTCCGTGCCCGCGTCTTGCACCGCCGCTGCCACCCGGCTCTGGCTGTGGAGGGAAAGGAGGAGGCAGGATGGAGTCTGCGACCGCGGCTGCCGACGGCGGCGACAGGCCCGAGGCCTCGGCGGGTTCCGGCCTGTCTGCCTCCCAGCGTCGGGCCGAGCTGCGGCGGAGAAAGCTGCTCATGAACTCGGAGCAGCGCATCAACCGCATCTTGGGCTTCCACAGGCCCGGCGGCGGCGCGGGTGAGAGCGCGGGGTCTCCCTGTGTCCCGCCCGCCCGCCCCTCTGCATCTTCCACCCGCTTCCGGCCTCTCCAGTCCGCTGACCGCGGGACCCGAGGCCCTGGCCTCCGCCCGTGCTCCTTTCCCGCCGTCGTCGACGTGGTCCGCAAGTCCTCACGTCTTAACCCCATTCTCCGCGGGCGCCCCGTCCTGACCTCGTCCCCGACCCTGGCCGCCAAGCCTTGGCCTCGGAGTCTCTGCTCAGTTACCTGACTCAGCCCTCGTCATCCTTTTCCTGCCCCCCCCCCCTCGCCTTTCTTGAAGGACGCATTTCATCCCCAGACGGCTCAGGGACATCGTTTTCCTTTCCCTCTGTTCCAGATGCTCCAGTGCCTTTCCCTGTCTCTCTCCTTCCTTCCACTCTTCCATCCTTCCTTCCCTGTCTCTTTGCAGTCTAACTCCTGTTCTCGCACATCAGCTTGTTCCCTGCTCGTTCTTCCTCTGTGGATCAGGGACCGAGTGTCATGTCTCGGCTGTGTTTAGCGCTCTCAACACTGTCACCTATGGGTCTTATTAGAACCTGTGAATTTATATGAGTGAACGCTGTGTACCTCAACAGCTGTAATGTGCCCGTCTGAGAGTTCATCAGTTGAGATTACTATATTCTTTTTAATAACTGCATCTAACCAAGGAAAGTCCTTGTTTATCCAAAGTCATGTCCAGTATTTGTTTTTTCTTCATATGAATACAATTGAACACTCACTGTTTTAAGTTTCTTTTAAGTTTATGTTGGGGTGTGTCATGTTATAATTGGCACCTAGCAAAGCTCTGTCCAGCTTGTTAGTGACTTCTATGAGGCATTACGGTTCTGAACTTACAGTGTAGAAAAGAGTTAAGAGCACCATTTTCAATTTCTGCTAAAACAATAATTTTTTTCTTAATGATCAATATAAGGATATTTGCTGTTTCTCAAACGATTGTTCTTTATCTTAAAGTATTTTCTGTATTTTTTTTCTTTTCCTTTGGAAAATTTATCCATATTTAAAAGCTTTTTAAAAATCCCAAACAGCCTCCTTACTACTGCTTAAGTGCTTGCTAATGGCTGCCTGATGATATAAACAGTGGTTGTAGATATGCCACACCCTGTGCTCACAGGATTCAGGACTCAGAAGTCTAGTTTTAATTTAAAAAGCTGTAGTTGTTTTATATAATTTAGCCAAATAAACATGTTCAGGCAATGCATGCATACCTCTGGTATATATTAGCCATGAAATGCTCTCTTACTGCTTATTCTATCCCTTAATAGTCTTCCCAGTCTGCTCACTGATCTCATTCCATAGCCACAGAATTTCAATAATTTTCCTGTGATAGAATACTCATTTAAGATGCTGTATTCTTGTTTGTTTTTTAAGGTAGTGTCTTGCTCTAGCCCATGCTGACCTTGAATTTCCCAGCAAGATGCTGTGTTTTAAGGGTGTAGAGGAAGGAACTAGTTTTATTTATTTTATTTTCTAGTTTTTCGAGGTAGGGTCTCACTGTAGCCCAGGTAGTTTATTTATTTATTTTTTATTCTTTTTAACATTATTTTTGTTTATTTATTTGAGAGTGACAGAGAGAGAAAGGCAGAGAGAGAGAGAGAGAGAATGGGCATGCCAGGGCCTCCAGCCACTGCAAAGAAACTCCAGACGTGTGCACCCCCTTGTGCATCTGGCTAACGTGGGTCCTGGGGAATGAATCAAGCCTTGAACTGGAGTCCTGAGGCTTCACAGGCAAGTGCTTAACCGCTAAGCCATCTCTTCAGCCCAGGTAGTTTATTTTTTAAAAACATATTTATTTGAGGGAGAGAGAGGCAAATAGAAAGAGAATGGGTGCTCTTTGGTCTCTAGCCACTGCAAACAAATTCTTGACACATGCGCCGCCTTGTGCTTCTGGCTTTATCTGGATACTGTGGAATTGAACCTGGGTCCTTTGGCTTTACGGGCAAGCATCTTAACCACTGAGCCACATCCCCAGCCTTATTTCTTTATTTTGGTTTTTCAAGGTAGGGTATCACTCTAGTTCAGGCTAACCTGGAATTCACTATGTAGTTTCAGGTTGGCCTCAAACTCATGGCAATCCTCCTACCTCTGCCTCCCAAGTGCTGGGTTTAAAGGTGGCACCACCATGCCCAGCTATTTTTTATTATTCGCAAGCAGTGAGGAGAGAAAGGAAGAAAGAATTGACGTGCCAGGGCTTCTTGTCATTGCAGCTAAACTCCAGATGCATGTGTCACTTTGTGCATGCATCTGGCTCTACCTGGGTACTGGGGAATCAAACCCAGGCTGTCAGGCTTTGTAGGCAAACGCCTTAACTGCTGAGCCATCTCTCCAGCCTCCATTTTTTTTTTCAGGGTCAGTATTTATTTTGATTCAGAGAGCCACATCCTAGTGGCAGCAGTATACTTTTCAGTATTAGTGTATAAGGTGTTTGCTAGGATGTAACACACAATGACTTTAATTTCTTTTTTCTCTCCTAGAAGAAGAGAGTCAAGCAAAATCAAAGCAGCAGGACAGTGACAAACTGAACTCTCTCAGTGTTCCTTCCGTTTCCAAGCGGGTAGTGCTGGGTGATTCAGTCAGTTCTGGAAGCACTGACCGGCCTGGTGGTGTGGCTGAGGTCAAGGGTACCCAGCTGGGAGACAAACTGGACTCATTCATGAAACCACCAGAGTGCAGTAATGATGTCAACCTTGAGCTCCGGCAGCGGAACAGAGGGGACCTGACAGCAGACAGTGCACAGAGGGGCTCGCAGCACGGCTTAGAACAGTACCTTTCCAGGTTTGAAGAAGCCATGAAGCTCCGGAAGCAGCTGATCAGTGAAAAGCCCAGCCAGGAGGATGGAAGTCCCACAGAAGAGTTCGACTCCTTCCGAATATTTAGATTGGTGGGATGCGCTCTTCTTGCACTTGGAGTCAGAGCTTTTGTTTGCAAATATTTGGTAAGAAAAGGGCTGTAAACCATCCACTAGAGAAATGGAATTTGGTTATAGTAATGGGTACTTTTTTTTTTTTTTTCCCTTGAGGTAGAGTCTCACTCTAGTCCAGGCTGACCTGGAATTCACTATGTAGTCTCAGGCTGGCATCGAACTTACGGCCATCCTCCTACCTCTGCCTCCTGAGTGCTGGGATTGAAGGCGTGCACCACCATGCCTGGCTTTTTTAGTAATGGGTACATTTTTTTTAATACTTTATTTTTATTTATTTATTTGAGAGAGAGAGAGAATGGGCGCACCAGGGCTTCCAGCCACTGCAAGTGAACTCCAGATGCTTGTACCACCTTGTGCATCTGGCTTTTGTAGGGCCTGGGGAATCGAACCTGGGTCCTTTGGCTTTGCAGGCAAGTACCTTAACTGCTAAGCCATTTCTCCAGCCCAGTAATGGGTACTTTTAACCCATAGGATTCAATGTGATATCAGTATCTGTGAGACCTATAAGGTTGTTTGGAAGTCTAATAATATGCTTTGTTATTCTTTTTTGTTTGTTTGTTTTTTCGAGGTAGGGTTTCACTCTGGTCCAGGCTGGCCTGGAATTAACTATGTAGTCTCAGGGTGGCCTCGAACTCATGATGATCCTCCTACCTCTGCCTCCCAAGTGCTGGGATTAAAGGCGTGCGCCACCATGCCCAGCTTGTTATTCTTCTTAATTATAATATTTTTATATTTAATACTTACAATTTACTATTTTTATTTTAATTAGAGTAGGAATAATTACTCAAGTTCTTCTATGTAGAAGGTACAATTTTTTTTTTTTCCAGGTAGGGCCTGACTTGGAGTTCACTATGTAGTTTTAGGGTGACCTCAAACTCAGAGATCCTCCTACCTCTACCTCCCGAGTGCTGGGCTTAAAGGCATGTGCCACCACGCCTGGCAATTTATTTATTTATTTATTTATTTATTTATTTATTTATTTCAAGGTAGGGTCTCACTGTAGCTCAGGCTAACCTGGAATTTACTATGTAGTCTCAGGGTGGCCTCAAACTCAATGGCGATCCTCCGACCTCTGCCTCCTGAATGCTGGGATTAAAGGTGTGCGCCACCTTGTGTGCATGTACCATCTTGTGCACTTGTGTCACCTTGTGTGTCTGGCTTATGTGGGAATTGGAGAGTGAAACATGGATTCTTAGGATTTGCAAGCAGGCGTGTTAACCGCTAAGCCATCTCTCCAGCCCCCAAATGGTTTTTTAAAATTTATTTATTTATTTTTTGCAAATATTTTCTTAACTAGAGTCTCTTCAATAGACTTGGTCTTTTTTTCCACAGCAAAGAAGATCAGTGGTGCTTTTAACATATGAGGCAAGAGGGTTGCTTTTCTGTCTTATCTAAAAACTCTGCCTTCAGGCTTTTAAAGCTGTGTCTCATTTTTGGGTAGGTCTTTTTTCTGGTTTCATGATCAGCTGTTTAGTTTTTGCTGTCTACTGCTGTGCAGTAATGTTTGCTTCTTTGTTCTCTTTATGATCACTGCCATTTTAGAATTAATTATGTAAATTAAATGCCATTTTGATAGAAGCCAGACCACCAGGGTGTTTTATCTATAGTAAGTTTTATTTATAGTATGAACAGCCTGTTATGTGAGGGCCCAAGCTCTATGAGTTAAGTGCCCTGAACTCTGAGGGAGGAATGGTGTCTGTTTTGAAGTGCTGGGCCTTTGATGCATGCTTAGGTTGTCAATTAATTTCTTCTGGCTGAGGAAGAGGTACTGCATATTGTAGTGTGCATCGGTCACTATGTAATACTTTATTTTGCCCATGAAGACCTGGAACTCAACTCTAGTCCCAGGCTGGCTTTGAACTCACAGAGGTCCTCCCACCTCAGCCTCCTGAGTGTGAGTGCTGGGACTACCATGCCCAGCTCTTAATACTCTAATTTAAAAGATAAGGCTGGAGAGATGGCTTAGTGGTACTACCCAAGTTTGACTCTGTATAACCCTTGTGAACAGCAGGGTGTGGCCGTGCATGTCTATATCCACAGTCCCACAAAGGGGGGAGCAGACCAAGTCATCGCTGGGGTTGGTGAAAAGTAGCAAGTTCTGGTATGGGTACAGTAAGAAACCCAGCTCAAACAAGAACGTGGGCTGGGAAGGAGAACATTGCTATAGCAGGGCAAGCACGTGGTGCTCAGCAAGGGCATACACACATGCAAGCGCCACACCACACACACCACATTACATATACCCCTCCCCCCAATAAAAGAGGTTTTGGACTGGGTGTGATAGCACAGCCTGTAACCTACAACTCTGGAGGCTAAGGAAGCAGGAACATAAGTTCAAGACCAGTCTGATGCTTCAAGACCAGGTGGCCCAGCATCTGACAGTGAAAGCAGAGGACCTATTCTAGACCAGTTCGTACTCCATAGTGAGAATCCATCTCATAAAAAGAAAAACAGGCCAGGCATGGTGCACTTGCCTTTAATCCCACACTTGAGAGGCCAAAGTAGGAGGATTGATGTGAATTTGAGACCAGCCTGAGACTACATAGTGAATTACAGGTCTGCCTGGGCTAGAGGGAGACCCTACCTCAA
Organism: Dipus sagitta; assembly: GCA_036346955.1. Lineage (NCBI taxonomy): Eukaryota > Metazoa > Chordata > Mammalia > Rodentia > Dipodidae > Dipus > Dipus sagitta. The sequence continues at coordinate 39,375,731 of CM070777.1, read as the reverse complement.
AAAAAATAAATAAATAAATAAATAAATAGAGAGATGGCTTAGCAGTTAAAGCATTTGCCTGTGAAGCCCAAGGACCCAGGTTCAATTCCCCAGGACCCACATAAGCCAGATGCACAAGGTGGTACATGAGTCTGGAGTTTGTATACAGTGGTTGAAGGCTCTAGCACATCCATTTTCTCTCTCTATCTCTATCTCCCTCTATCTTTCTCTCTCAAATAAATAAAAGAAAGAAAGAAAGAAAGATAGAAAGAAAGAAAGAGAGAAAGAAAAAAAAACAAACAGAAAAACTATTGGGTGTGGTGGCGCATACCTTTATTCCCAGCACTTGGGAGGCAGAGGTAGGAGGATCACTGAGTTTGAGGTCACCCTGAGACTATATAGTGAATTGTAGGTTAGCCTTGGCTGGAGTAAGACCCTACCTCAACAAACCAAAAACTTGGTTTTAAAAGACATTTTTATTTATTTCTTTGCAAGGAGAAAGAGAGTGAGAAGAGAATTAATGGGCATGCCAGGGCCTCTAGCCACTGCAAACGAACTCTAGATAACATGTGCCACTTTGTGCATCTGGCTTTACTTGGATCTTGGGTAATTGAACAGAGGTCATGTCATAAGGCTTTGCAGGCAAGCACCTTAACCACTGAGCAACTGTCTAGCCTGAAAAACAATTTTATTTTTCATCGTAGGGATTTGCTGTAGCCCAGCTGACCTGGAATTCACTATGTAGTCTCAGGATGTCCTTGAATTCATGGTCTTCCTCTGCCTCCCAGGCGCGCTGAGATTAAAGGCATGCACCACCATGCCCGGCTGAAAAACAATGTTTATATAAGAGAAGACATTTTGGAGAACGTTGAAAGATCATATCAGCTGAGAAATATGTTTATTTTTTGGTTTTTCAAGGGAGGGTCTCACTGTAGCCCAGGCTGACCTATAATTCACTCTGTAGTCTCAGGGTAGCCTAGAACTCACAGTAATCTTATCTCTGCCTCCCAAGTGCTTGCTTGGATTAAAGGTGTGCACCACAAAGCCCGGCTTTTTTTTGTTGTTAGTTTGTTTTTGTTTTTATTTTTCCAGGTCTGGTCTGTAGCCCAAGCTGACCTGGAATTCACTTTGTAGTCTCAGGCTAGGCTCGAACTCTCAGCAATCCTCCTACCTCTGCTTCCTGAATGCTGGGATTAAAGGTGTGCACCACCACCCCCAGCTTTTTTTTTTAATTAATTAATTAATTAATTATTTGACAGAGAAAGACGGGGAGAGAGAATGGGCAGCCACTGCAGAGGAACTCCAGATGCATGTGCCCCTTTGTGCATCTGGCTAATGTGGGTCCTGGGGAATTGAACCTAGGTCCTTTGGCTTTGCAGGCAAACATCTTAACCACTAAGCCATTCCTCCCGCACTTTTTTGGTTTGTTTTTTGAGGTAGGGTTTCACTCTAGCCCAGGGTGGCCTCAAACTCTCAGCAATCCTTCGACCTCTGCCAAGTGCTGGGGTTAAAGGTGTGTACCATCATGCCCAGCTTTGAGAAATAAGTTTTATGGCTAGAAACTCAAATGTCCTTATTTCCTTCCCCCTTCTGCAAAAACAAGATTACTTGCAGACACTAAATTATTTTACTGTAATGTTTTGCTCTTTTATTTATAACTTTGGTTGGTTTATTGTGGTCTGATTGATTCTGTTGGAAAAATTGAATTTTATCTTCTATCTTCACAGTCCATATTTGCTCCGTTTCTTACTTTACAACTTGCATACATGGGACTATACAAATACTTTCCCAAGGTAAATTTCAATCTTTTCTAAATTATGATGTATTTAGATTGAATCATGCCTAGCTCATTTTAAGAACATACGAAAGAAAAAAGTTCTGCTTGTGGTCTGAGTCAGTACTGCTCAAAGTGTGATCTCTGCTGGTGCTGATCTTTAGATGGTTTGTGTCTGAGAGGCATTAAGTCCGAAAGTGAGAAAACGTCATAGCAATTTGATATCTCTGTTAACATTTTATCATACGTATGTATATTTAAAAATATTTATTTATTTATTTGAGAGAGAGAGAATGGGCACACTAGGGCTTCCAGTCACTGCAAACTCCAGATGTGTGCACCACCTTGTGCATATGGCTTTTTTCGTGGGTATTGGAGACTAGAACCTGGGTCCTTGGACTTTGCTGGCAAGTGCTTTAACTACTCAGCCATCTCTTCAGCACACACACACACACACACACACACACACTTATTTATTCGAGGCAGAGAAAGACAGAAAAAGGCAGACAGAGAGAGTGAGTATGGGTGCACCAGGGCCTCCTGCCACTGCAAATGAGTGCCAGTTGCATGCACCATTTTATGTTGGTACTGGGAAATTGAACCTAGGCTGTCAGGCTCTGCAAACAAGCACCTTTAACAGCTGAGCCATCTCTCCCACCCCTTAATTAATTATATTTCATACTCTTTTTTTTTGTTGTTGTTTTTCAAGGTAGGGTCTCACTCTAGCCCGGGCTGACCTGGAATTCACTATGGAGTCTCAGGGTGGCCTTGAGCTCACGGTGATCCTCCTACCTCTGCCTCCCGAGTGCTGGGATTAAAGACGTGCGCCACCACGGCCGGCTTTATTTCATACTCTTTTGGTGTGTGGTGTGTTAGGGACAAATATGATACTTCATCTTAGGCTGTGAATACTACCTGTCCAAAAAGAGTGTGTTTGATTAGTAAATTTAACAAACTGGACATGGTGGCACACACCTTTAATCCCAGCACTCGGGAGTCAGAGGTAGGATGATTACCGTGAGTTTGAGGACATCCTGGGAATATATAGTGAATTCTAGGTCAATCTGGGCGAGAGTAAGACCTTTCCTCGAGAAAAGAAACAAAAGAAAACAAACTAACAAAAATGTGACTATACCCAGGTCTGTGAGCTCACTAAAACAATGGCGCAAGACCAGGATGCAGCTCAGTGGCAGAGTTATTTTCTAGCATGTGCTCAAAATTGCTCCTCTGCAACCCGTCAAAAAAAAGGGAAAATGTGGGCTGGAGAGATGGCTTAGTGGTTAAGCGCTTGCCTGTGGAGTCTAAGGACCCGGGTTCAAGGCTCTATTCCCCAGAACCCAGGCTAGCCAGATGCATAAGGGGGCGCATGCATCTGGATTTTGTTTGCAGTGGCTGAAGGCCCTGGCGCGCCCATTCTCTCTCTATCTGCCTCCTTCTCTCTATGTCGCTCTCAAATAAACAAAAATGAACAAAAAATTAAAAAAAAAAGTCACACACAAGTCTGGCATTTACAATCCTGCCTTCATCTCCCAAGTGCTGGATTACCTGCAGGCACCACTTAGCCTGGCCAACAGATAAGGTCACCTCTGCTGTCAGGCAGGCCAGGCCCGTAGGGTGGAGCATACGCCTGCAGTCAAGAAGACTGTCAACATCACCCTCTCCGTAGTACTTGCCGAGTATTTCTCATAATCAAATCCATTTTATTTTAAAAATTAATGTATTTTTTTTTTTTTTTTTTTGGTTTTTCGAGGTAGGGTCTCACTCTAGCCCAGGATGACCTGGAATTCACTATGGAGTCTCAGGGTGGCCTCGAACTCACGGTAATCCTCCTACTTCTGCCTCCCGAGTGCTGGGATTAAAGGCGTGCGCCACCATGCCCGGCTAATGTATTTTTTTATAGACAAAATTAATTGTTAACTTTTTTTCCCAGTAGGGTCATGCTCTAGCCCAGGCTAACCTGGAATTCACTAGGTCATCTCACTTAACCTCTCACCTACCTCTTACTCCTGAGTGCTGGGATTAAAGGTGTACAACACCACACCTGGCTTGTTAAATGTATTAAATTAAATTACTTATTTAATTAATTAATTAATTTTTAATTTTTTGTTTGTTTGTTTGTTTTTCAAGGTAAGGGTTTCATTCTAGCCTAGGCTGACCTGGAATTAACTTTGTAGTCTCAGGGTAGCCTTGAACTCCTGGCAATCCTCCTACCTCTGCCTCCTGAGTGCTGGGATTAAAGGCATGAGCCACCATGCCCTGCTCAAAATATATTAGTTTTTTAAAATTATTTACTTATTTATTTGAGACAGTGAAAGAGGCCAATAGAATCGGCACACCAGGGCCTCCAGCCACTGCAAACAAACTCCAGATGCATGCACTACCATGTGCATCTGGCTTAAATGGGTACTGGGGAATCAAACCTGGGTCCTTAGGCTTTACAGGTAAGCACCTTAACTGCTAAGCCATCTGTCCTAATTTTTCTTTTTTTTTTCTCAAGGTAGGACTCTGACCCAGGGTGACGTGGAATTAACTCTCGGTGGCCTCAAACTCACAGCAATCCTCCTACCTCTGTCTCCCAAGTGCTGGAATTAGAGGCGTCTACCACCATGCCAGCTCTCCTAAATAAAAAAAATAATAATAATTTCTTTCTTTATTTGAGAGAGAGAGAGGCAGATAGATAGAGAATGGGTGCTCCAGGGCCTCTAGCTACTGCAAACCAACTCTAGAAGTATGCACGACCTTGTGCATCTGGCTTATGTGGGTTCTGGGGAATTGAACCTGTGTCCTTTAGCTTTGCTGGCAAGAGCCTTAACTGTTAAGCCATCTCTCCAACTCTTTACACAGTTTACATGAGAATCTAAGGTCATTTCTCTCTTTGAGTCTGTCAGTCACACATAATCCACTTTCATGCATTTATATCTTGGCTAGTAATGTTTTTCCTGTTTTTGTCTTGTACTATTACATAGCTCTTAAATAGTTGCTTATGTCTTGTTTCCAAAATGATATATTTATAAAACTTTTGCTAGTAAGTATGTTGTTTGCAGCTGGGTGTGTTGGTGCATGTCTTTAATCCCAGCACTCAGGAGGCAGAGGTAGGAGGATTGCTGTGAGTTCAAGGCCAGCCTGAGACTACATAGTGAATTCCAGGTCACCCTGGGCTAGAGCGAGACCCTACCTCAAAAAACAAACAAACAGACAAAAAAGAATGTTATTCACTATTGCCTAGTAAATTTCCACTATATCGATTATATTCTTAGTAAATATTGACATGTTAATTGTTTTGAAATTTTGTTAGCAGTCTTACAAAAGAATTTGGAAAAGTATCATTGGTTTATAGATCTGAGCTTATGTAGTGTGCAGAGGGCTGAAGATTGATGTGACTCTGTTGCAGGGTGAAAAGAAAGTGAAGACCACAGTGCTCACGGCAGCTCTTTTGTTATCTGGGATTCCTGCCGAAGTGATAAATCGATCGATGGATACCTATAGTAAAATGGGTGAAGTCTTCACAGACCTTTGTGTCTACTTTTTCACGTTCATCTTTTGTCATGAACTGCTGGATTATTGGGGCTCTCAAGTACCATGAAGGCTGAAGAGCTCATAGAGTTTTCAAAGTGAAAACCAGTTTCTCTTCAATATTGCAATGTTTCAGAAGGAGGCAAATTGCTTTACACCTTTATGTAATTCTTTTAATTTACAGGGACTGTAAAACGACTATTAGGTTCCCTGAATTAAAGGGGTTTGTGAATGTACTAGGACTGCTGAGTAACTAGATGGGGTAACAATGTCATTATTGGTTTTCCTTATTTAATTAGACTCTCAGCCACATACCTTCCTCCTCACTTCTGAGACGTATGCTTCCGGTTTTGGAGACTGAGGTCTGTTTGTAGGAGAGTAGATAAACATGGTCTCAGCAGCCCTAAAGGTCTATTTCTTGTATTTCTGTCATTTTGTCCTGAGAAATGAAACCCATCTTAAAAATAAAGCAAAAAGAATTGTATCGTTGACTGTGGTGTGCCACATGCCTGGCTCAGTTTTCCTGTTTTGAAAAAAAAGGTTTTTGGTGTGTGCATGTGTATGAGTGCAGGTGCATGCATGCTACATTATATGTGTGGAGGTCAGAGGACAACTTTTGGGCTCACTCCTTGCCTTCTTTATTTGAGACAGGGTCTCTCATTTGTTGCTCATTGCTGTATACGAGGGTAGCTGATCTGCAAGCTTCCAAGAAATTCTCTAGTTTCCACCTCCCATCTTGCTGTAGGTTTGGTGAATTCACAGAAGCCTGCTGTGGTGTCAAGCTTTTATGTGGGGACTGGGACCTGAACTTAGGTACTCAAGGCAAGTGCTTTGTCTGCCACCTTCATAGCTCCTACATTCTTTTTTTTTTTTTTTTTTTTTTTGGTTTTTCGAGGTAGCGTTTCACTCTAGTCCAGGCTGTCCTGGAATTCACTATGTAGTCTCAGGGTGGCCTCGAACTCACGGTGATCCTCTACCTCTGCCTCCCAGCAGCTCCTACATTCTTGAAAGATAAAAACCTAAAATCTTATTGACGTAGCATTTCCTTATAGATTTAAATTTTTTTTTTTTTTTACTTTTTATTTATTTGAGAGAGAAAGAGGCAAAGAGAGGGAGAGGGAGAATGGGCATGCCAGGGCCTCCAGCCATTGCAAACGAACTCCAGACACATGCGCCCCCTTGTGCATCTGGCTTACGTGGGTCATGGGGAATCTGAGGTCCTTTGGCTTTGCAGGCAAATGCCTTAACCGTTAAGCAATCTCTCCAGCCCTTAAAATTTATTTTTAAGGTTTATTATTATTAGCAAGATGTTTTGTATAGATACATCATGTGTTGGTATCCTTTTATCCCTTGTCCCTGCCCCCATTCTTGTTTGGGATGCTCCTTAGTGGGGTTGCAGGTATTCCCCATGGGATTATGGTTGATGCATTGTAGGAGCAGTAGTCTGTTATTTTGGGGGGGAGGGAATGCCTCTGGGCATGATGTCACAACCAGTGACTCTTAACAATCTTTCCACCCCCTCTTCTGCAAAATTCCCTGAGCTGTGGTGAGTTTTTTTTTCATTTTATTATTATTTTTATTTTTATTTATTTTATTTTTTATCATAACAACTTCCATGATTATAAAAAAATATCCCATGGTAATACCCTCCCTCCCCCCCACTTTCCCCTTTGAAACTCCATTCTCCATCATAACCCCCTCCCCATCTCAATCAGTCTCTTTTACTTTTGATGTCATGATCTTTTCTTCCTCTTATGATGGTCTTATGCAGGTAGTGTCAGGCACTGTGAGGCCATGGATATCCAGGCCATTTTGTGTCTGGAGGGAGCACGTTGTAAGGAGTCCTACCCTTCCTTTGGCTCTTACATTCTTTACGCCACCTCTTCCGCATTAGACCCTGAGCCTTGGAAGGTGTGATAGAGATATTGCAGTACTGAGCACTGCGGTCATTTCTTTCCATCACCATGATACCTTCTGAGTCGTCCCAAGGTCACTGCCATCTGAAAAGAGAAGATTCTCTACCAAAAGTGAGAGTAACATTAATATAAGGATGTGAACATTAACAGAAGTGCTTACTGGGCAGTTTGATAGAGTTTTAAGTCTACTGCAATGATGAGCTCTTAGGAGCCCTCTGGATCTCTGCTTTGGTAGGTGTTGAGTAAAAACATGGAAGGCTTCATGAATTTGCGTGACATCCTTGTGCAGGGGGCTATGCTAATCCTCTCTATCATTCCAATTGTAGTATATGCACTGCTGAAATGAGCACAGTTTTTTCTTTCTTCTTTTTCTTTTTCTTTTTCTTTTTTTTTTTTTTTGAGGTAGGCTCTTGATATAGCCCAGGCAGACCTGGAATTCACTCTGGAGTCTCAGGGTGGCCTCGAATTCACAATGATCCTTCTACCTCTGCCTCCTGAGTGCTGAGATCAAAGGCAGGTGCCACCACGCCTGGCTTGCTCTATTTTTTAAAAAAAATATTTTAATTTGAGAGAGAGAGAGAGAGAGAGAGAAAAAAAGAGAGAGAATGGGCATGCCAGGGCATCTAGTCACTGCAAACAAACTCCAGATGCATATGTCACCTTATGCATCTGGCTTATGTGGGTCCTGGGGAATTGAACCTGGGTCCTTTGGCTTTGTAGGTAAGTGCCTTAGTTGCAAAGCCATCTCTCTAGCCCATGTTCATTTTATTTTATTTTATTTTTTACTTGGGATTAGAATAACAAGGGTATGTACAGATGTGATGGTATCCATCTCTAATCGTAGCAGTCAAGAGTCTGAGGCAAAAGGGTTGCTAAGAGTTACAGGCAAGCCAGAAGGCAAGATCCTCAAAAAAAAAAAAAAGAGCTGTCGAGATGGCTTATTGATTAAGGCACTTGCTGGCAAAGCCTAAGGACCCAGGTTTGATTCCCCATAGGCCAGATGTTCAAGGTGTCGCATGTGTCTGAAGTTCATTTGCAGCAGCTGAAGGCCCTGGTGCGCCCATTTCTCTCTCTCTCTTTCAAATAATATATACCTTTTTTAAAGGGCCTGGAGAAATGAGATGGGTTAGTGGTTAAGGCACTTGCCTGCAAATCCAAAGGACCCAGGTTCGATTCCTTAGTATCCACGTAAAGCCAGATGCACAAGGTGGTGCATGGATCTGGAGTTGGTTTGCAGTTGCTGGAGGCCCTGGTGTGCCCATTCTCTCTCTCTGCTTCTCTATCTCAAATAAATAAATAGATAGAATATTGCTGGGCGTGGTGGCACACGCCTTTGATCCCAACAGTCGAGAGGCAGAGGTAGGAGCATCACTGTGAGTTCCAGGCTACCCTGAGACGACAGTGAATTCCAGGTAATCCTGGGCTACAGCAAAACCTTAACTTGAAAAATCAAAATAGAAAAAATAAATAAACAAACAAAATACTATGGTGGCACATGCCTTTAATCCAGCAATCGAGGGCAGAGGAGGATCACTATGAGTTCAAGGCCACCCTGAGACTCCATAGTGAATTCTAGGTCAGCCTGGACTAGAGTGAAACCCTACCTCAAGAAAACAAACAAACAAGAAAGAAAATTAATAAAACCCAAAAGACAAAACATATATTTCCTGATTTCATAATGAACTTAGTGCCCAGAGAACTTCAATGCATCCTTCCCCTAATTAATCTCTGGAAAACCACTCTGTCAAATCCAGGACCTAGTACTTCAGGTAATTTTTTCTATGGAGATGTGGACGACACCCCAGATAAGATATCAACAAAGGATGAAAGTAATCATGCAGCCATAACCCACCTTGGTGGATGAGTGAGTTGATTGGGGTTACTTAGGAGCATGGAAGACTCCCGAGGCAGCTGCTTCACCAGAAAGCCCACACTGGCATGGGTAACTGCCCATCAACAGCCCTGGAGCTCTCTGGAAGACCTGAAGCCACCTGTCTGTCTTGCAGTCTGTTCAGCTGGTCCCCAACAATTGTCACTTTGTATACCCTAGAGGAGGGATTTTGTGAATCTTGAACTATTTACTTCTTAAGTCCTAAGAGATTCCATCGAAGGGAATATTTCAATTCAGAGGAAATTGCTATCTAGCACCTAGCTAGGTAAACACTTCACAAAAGTGCTAAATCCCCAACCCTAGCACTAGTGGTTTTGAATTATATGTTTATTAAAATTGTTCCTTAAAAGATAAAAGCAGGGGACTTCCTGTTAAGATGGGGCATAGGAACCACACCAAATAGCTCAGGGGAGTAAAAGCCAAAAAAAAAAAAAACCAAAAAAACAAAACAGCAAAATACACTCTTCTACTAAAAAGTGAGGTGCATAAGAAATTACCAAATGCAGCAGGGAAGGAGGAAATATTCAGAGCGTCCAGTGCCACAGAAGCAGGCAGAAGCGGCTCCCGCAGTGGCAGCACCATGTCCGCGGGGCCACAGCTGCAAAGCTCAGCCTGAGCCACAGGAAAAGCCAGGTGAGGGAATTCTCCACTCACATTAGAGCTCCTCGCGAACTCAAGAAACTTGAAGGGGGGGGGGGGGCAGCAGGGAAGAGCAGAGGAGCGGCTTGTGAGGAAGACGATCACAAGGACCAGCAGGAAAACATCAGCCACTGCCAGCGCAAGCACCAGAGACCTGGGGAAGGGAGCTCACAGCACCCAGCAATGGTGACCAGAACAGGGATCCAGCAACCCAGCCAGCCTACTTGAACCCTCATTGCACCAAAGAGGGACCCAAGCAGGAGCACAACATAACTGAGACCAAAACCATCCCAAAAGGTAACTGGGATTACACCAGGTCAGCACTCACCAAATAAGCCTCATATATAGGCTTGAATCGGAAGTGGTAATTGCACCTTCAATATCAGGATAAATTATATGTTAAATCTGATGGATGGTCGGATATGCCATTCTTAAATAAGCTATATTTTGCGCTTGTCATTTGTTGCTTCCTGATTTATTGTGCCTTTATTTCCTCTTCTGTTGTTCATTAGGGAAGGGTCTCAGTTGGTCACAAGGTGACTTGGAACCCTCAACAGACCAGAAATCTTAGCCTTCTAGTTGACAGGATTAAGGGTGTGGGGCAACACACACCCTAAGGGATTGAGACTTTGTTAGAGGATCTGGTTGTCATAATACCTACTCTTGCATAAATATTCTGTGCTATTTTTATTGAAGATGTACATTGCTTAGTTAAATTCTAGAACATGCCTGTATTTTGTTCCACTCAGCCTACTTGAATACTCTTATAGCAGGCAAACCCAACACCTAGGGTCACTTTTGTAGATACTCTGAGAGTCTTGAGAGCCACATCTAACACCTTAAGCTCCTACCCTGAAGATATATAACATCAGAGTGATTGATACATCTAATAATACTATAGCTAATTAGAAAATCCAAGCATTAAATTAATCCAAGATGCAAAAATATATACATTATAACACAAGAAACACCAAAATCAAGACAATATAAATCCACCAATAAGTATTAATGCATCAGAAATGACCTCCAGTGAGAATGATTTAGAGGAAATGCCTGAGAAAGATTTCAAAAGAATGATTAAATATGCTCAAAGAAGTCAAAGAGGAAATCAAAGGAATGAAAGAGGAAATCAAAGGAATCAAAGAAGACACAGGAAACCAATTTAATGAAATAAAGAGGTCAATATAGACATAAATAAGGAAATAGAAATAATAAAGGAAAACCAGTCAGAAATACTAGCAATGAAGAACACAGTCAGTGAAATAAAAACTCTGTAGAAAATCTCACCAGTAGAATGGATGAAGGAGAGGACAGAATATCTGAACTAGAAGACCAGGTGGCAGATCTAATACAGTTCAACAAAGAAAGACAAACTAATAGGAAAGTATGAATGGGAATTTCAAGATATTCGGGACACTATGAAAATATATTGAAAGCAGTTAGAGAGAAAAATCAAGTTACATACAAAGGCAAGCCCATCATAGCAGATTACTCAACACAAACTTTAAAAGCCAGAAGGGCAGCCGGGCGTGGTGGCGCACGCCTTTAATCCCAGCACTTGGGAGGCAGAGGTAGGAGGATCGCCGTGAGTTCGAGGCCACCCTGAGACTCTATAGTGAATTCTAGGTCAGCCTGGGCTAGAGTGAGACCCTACCTCGAAAAAAAAAAAAAAAAAAAAAAAGCCAGAAGGGCGTGGAGTGATGTATTCTAAGTTCTGAAAAATAACAACTGTTAACCAAGGTTACTTTATCCTGCAAAGCTATCTATTCAAATAGACGGAGAAATAAGGACATTTCACAACAAAAGCAGGCTAAAGGAATATTTGAAGACAAAACCAGCTCTACAGAAAATACTTGAAAGAATCCTCCATGCTGAAAAGAAAGAAAAGCACACATACAAGGAACCTGGGGGAAAAAAAACATACTCAAATACTAATTAACACAAGAGAGCAAAGGTAAAACTGGAAGAACTACAAAAATGGCAAAAATAAATACACAACTTTCAATAACATCTCTTAATAGCAACGGCCTCAATGCCCCAACCAAAAGGCATAGGTTTGCAGACTGGGTTAAACAGCAGAATTCTTCAGTTTGTTGCCTCCAAGAAACTCACTTTTCTACAAAGGATGGACACTATCTTAGGTTGAAATGTTGGAAAATGGTGTTTCAAGCAAATGGGCCTAGAAAACAAGCAGGGATTGATATCTTAATATCTGACAAGGTAGACTTCAGTCCAACATTAGTTAGGAAAGATAAGGAAGGTCACTTTATATTGATTTTTTTTTTTTTTTTTTTTTTTGGTCTTCCAAGGTAGGGTCTCACTCCAGCCCAGGCTAACCTGGAATTCACTATGTAGTCTCAGGGTGGCCTTGAACTCACAGCAACCCTCCTACCTTTGCCTCCTGAGTGCTGTGATTAAAGGCATGCACCACCATGCCTGGCCTCTAATCTCATTTTTAAAGTAAAATTTATCGTATAATGTACATATAGTAGAAGAGTACTTTTTTTATTTTATTTTTTATATTAGAGAGAGAGAGAGTGAGAGAATTGGCGTGCCAGGCTTTCAGCCACTGCATTCAAACTCCAAACAATTTTACCACCTAGTGGGCATGTGCAACCTTGTTCTTGCCTCACCTTTGTGTGTCTGGCTTATGTGGGATCTGGAAAGTTGAACATGGGTCTTTAGGCTTCACAGGAAAGCGCCTTAACTGGTAAGCCATCTCTCCAGCCCTAATTTTTAAAATTTATTTTTATTTATTTGAGAGAGAGGCCCACAGATAAAGAGTGTATGTGTGTGTGTGTAAGAGAGAGAGAAAGCTATGTGTGGTGGCACACGCCTTTAATTTTAGCACACAGGAGACAGGTAGGAGGATCACTGTGAGTTTGAGGCCACTCTGAGACGACAGAGAGAGAAAACGGGCACACAGGGTCTTCAGGCACTGCAACAAACCCTAGATGCATATGCCACCTTGTGCATCTGGCTTATATGGGTCCTGGGAAATTAAACCTGGGTCCTTTGGCTTTGCAGGGAAGCGCCTTAACTGCTAAGCCATTTCCCCAGGCCAAAAGTAATGATTTACAATGGCCGTGGTGGCGCATTCCTTTAATCTCAGCACTCTGGAGGCTTAGGTAGGAGGATCATTTGTGAGTTGAGGCCAGCCTGGAGCTGGGCTAGAGTGAGACCCTATCTTGAAAAACAAAACAAAAAACAACAACAAAAGATACTCTTGGGCTAGAGAGATGGCTCAGCAATTAGGGCACTTTATTACAAAGTGACAACCCAGGTTCAATTCTGCAGTAGCCAGGTAAAGTCAGATGCAAAAGTGCTGCAGGCATCTGGAGTTCATTTGCATCTTCTGGAGGCCCTGGCACGCCCATTCTCTCTGTCGGTCTCTCTTTTATCTCTCTTTGCTTCCAAATAAATATTTTTAAAAATGAGAATCTTAGCTGGGTGTGGTCGTGCACGCCTTTAATCCCAGCACGGGGGAGGCAGAGGTAGGAGGATCCCCGTGAGTTTGGGGCCACCCTGAGACTCCAAGAGTGAATTCCAGGTCAGCCTGCGCTCTAGTTAGACCCTACCTAGAAAAACAAAAACAACAACAACAACAACAAAAAACAAAACAGGTTGTAGCAATCCGAAGATCCTTCCCTCCAGGGTGGACCAAGCAGAGGCTGAGGGACCAACCCGACTCCGTTGCACCCATCAGCCCAGCAAGAGCATGTCGCTCGGGTACAGCGCGGCGGGCGTGCGCCCTCCGACCGGCAGGTGGCGCTGTGCGAAAGCAGCGACTTCCTGCGGGCGGTTTCCTTCCTGCCGCGGCCGGGGCCTTTCCGTCTTACGGGCGTTTGCCGCGCTGGAATGACGGCCTCCTCCGGTGCTGCTGCGGCTTCTTAGGACCAGCCGTACCCGGCGCCCGCCCGTGCTCCGTGACCGACCTCCTCCTTCGTCCTTGTTCGCCTGCGCGCGGTCCCCGAGGACGAGGCTTCCGTGCCGCCCCGCCGGCAGCATGGGCCGGGAGTCGCGGTGAGTGGGGGCGACGACCTGGGGTCGGTGGGGAGCAGAGGAGGGAGTTGGACGGTGGCGCGGCCATGGCTCGACCGCCCCACATGTGCCCAGCCACCTCGGCCGGGGCGTGACTGTGTTGGGGCGGCGAAGGTCACCGACGATAACCCCTGAGCTGCCAGCAGCCGGCCGGAGCCCCGGGGGCGGAAACCATCCATCCTGTGCGAAGTTGGGGTTGGGGGAGCGCGTCCTTGCCACCGCCTGGGAGCATGCAGCCGGGTCTCCTCTGTAGGGATCCCGTTGGAATGTGTCATCGCTTGGCGTTGGCAGCATTTCTCAGCACTGTTTTCGCTTTTGGTCTGCCCAGGTCATTGGGAAAGGCGCGCGCGCGTTCAGACCTGTTTACCTCTCCGTGCAACACTGCTTCTTCTGGGTTACAGTTAAAATACTTGTTGCGCGGACATTGACTTCCAGGATAGACTTCGTCTCTCCTTGTGATCTGCTTTTTATCTTTCTGCAACGGTGCACGGAGAGAGCGTATTTTGGAACGAGGCGACTCCTTCAAAACTTTAGATCGCTGATACAGTGATTAGAGACCTTGAGATTTTTATCTTAAAATACAGCTATTAGGGATGGGGGCTAGGAGGAGGGGACGAGAATCAACAAAAACAAGCCGGGCATGGTGACGCACGCCTTTAATCCCAGCGCTCTGGAGGCACAGGTAGGAGGATCGCTGTGAGTTCGAGGCCACCCTGAGACTCCATAGTGAATTCCAGGTCAGCCTGGGCTACAGTGAGATCCTACCTCCTAAAAACCCAAAGAGAGAGAGAGAAAATCAACAAAAACAAAATCTAGGCATGCCAACTGACTCAAAAACACAGTTAAAAATATACTGTTGCTGGGCATGGTGGTGCATGCCTTTAATCCCAGCACTGGGGAGGCAGAGGTAGGAGGATCGCCGTGAGTTCGAGGCCACCCTGAGACTACATAGTGAATTCCAGGTCAGTCTGGGATAGAGTGAGACCCTACCTTGAAAAACAAAAAAAGCACCCAAAAAGACTACAACAACAACAAAAGCCCTGTTGTTTCCTATGTGTTTAGCAGTGTCAGAAAGATGCTGTAGGATGGTGTAAGGAACAATGAAAGTTTACTACATTTTTGTTTGTTTTTTATGTCTTTGGAGGTAGGGAGGTTTGTGTCTGGAGGAGCACGTTGTAAGGAGTCCTACCCTTCCTTTGACTCTCACATTCTTTCTGCCACCTTTTCTGCAGTGGACCCTGAGCCATGGAAGGTGTGATAGAGATATTTCAGTGCTGAACACTCCTCTGTCACTTCTCAGCACCATGGTTACTGCCATCTGAAAAGAGAAAGTTCTCTAATGAAAAAGTGAGAGTAGCATTAATATGTGAACATTAAGAGAAGTGCTTACTGGGCAGTTTGATGAGCATAGTCTATACATTTAGCTACAGCAGCAGACGTTACACCCCTAGGGCTCATGACTACCCCTGTTGTAGGTATCAGGGATGTATTCCCTCCCATGGAGTGGGCCTCCAGTCCAATTAGAGACCCGTTGGTTTCCCGCATAACAGATGTGCCACTAGCCTGTACCACTTTATGTATCTGACTTTGTGTGAGTGGCTTGGGAATTAGGCCCAGACTTGAAAGCTTGCAAGCAAGTGCCTTTAACTGCTGAGCCATCTTCTCAGCCCATTGTTTTACTTTTTAATGCTAACTGTAGTTTATTGAGATATAACTAACATTCAGGAAATTGGACACAAAGTGAAATTTAGCAAATATATAAACTGTGTAGCCTCATCTAAGTCAAAATAAAGAATATTAACTACAGTAATTTCCTATGAAGGTTTTTTGTTGTTGTTGTTTGATTTTTGTTTTGGAGGCAGGATTCTCACCCTGCCTGACCTGGAACATTCACTCTTCTCCTACCTCATCCTCTTGAGGGCTGGGAACAAAGGTATGCGCCTACCACACCTGGCTTATGGAGGTCATTTATATCTCCCAGAAATCATTGCTATTCATCTGGCCACCCAAACTAGGAAGCTGGAAGTGGTATTTTGACTCTTTTTTTTTTTTTCTTTATTGCCTCCTTCCCACTATATTCTGCAGACATTTTCCATTTCTCCTCTTCCTAATTTAATTACAATCCTTATCATTTATTGCTGAGATTCATTCATCTGCTTTAACTTGATTTCCTCCCTGAATTATCTTTCATCTTGCTGTTCTAATCATTAGGTCATTCCATCTCTCATACTGATTGGAGAATGATGCTTCTGAAAATAGTGGGGCTGGAGAGATGGCTCAGAGGTTAAAGGTGCTTGCTTGAGATATCCTAAGATTGTGTCATTCTGTGACTTAATCTCTACTGGTTCACATTGCTTTCAAGATGCAAGCCACAGTCTTCAGGCAGCCTCCAGGACATTTCACAAGAAGATCCATCTTAGCCTGTTAGCCTTCTGCCATATCTTTGTGCTTTCAGTTTGTCCAGGGAGTGGTGAGAGGCTCAGAGGCTTGCCTCTAAAGCCAAGGACCCACATAAGCCAGATGCACAAGGTGGCAAGTGTGTCTGGAGTACGTTTTTGCAGTGGTTGGAGGCCCTGGTGTGTCCATTCTCTCCCTGTCTGCCTCTTTCTCAAATGAATAAATAAAAATAAAAAAGAAAATAGCCCCAAAGCCCAGTTTGCCTTTTCTTAAAAAAAATATTTTTATTTTTATTTATTTATTTGAGAGAGGAAAAGAGGCAGAGAGAGAGAGAGAGAATGGGAATTGAATTGAGGTTCTCTGGCTTTGCAGGCAAGCACCTTAGTGGCTAAGCCATCTCTCCAGCCCCAGTTTCCCTTTGTACGTAGCTTTCATGAAGAACAAACGAGAAGGAAGAGATCCAGAAAAGGCCCAAAAAGTGAACAGATTGGCTTAATTTTCCAGATAAGAATTTGTGAGCCTCTGAGGATTTTGAGCAAGAAATTGGTAATGGGCTGGGCATGGTGGCCCACGCCTTTAATCCCAGCACTTGGGAGGCCAAGGTAGGAGAATAACTAGGAATTCAAGGCCTCCCTGAGACTACATAGTGAATTCCAGGGTCAGCCTAGGCTAGAGCAAGACCCTACCTCAGAAAAAATATAATAAAATAATGGGCTTAGAATTCTACTTTATTTACTTACTCTTGTTTTCTTCCAGGTAGGGTCTTGCTCTAGCCCAGGCTGACCTGGAAGTTAATATATAGTCTCAGGATGGCCTCGAACTCATGGTGATCCTCCTGCTTTTGCCTCTCAAGTGCTGGGATTAAAGGTGTGTGCTACCGTGCCCAGCTTAGAATTCTACTTTAGGAAAGATTGCCCTAACAGCAGTAAGTCATTTAAGAGAATAAGAGAGAGGCTGGAGAGATGGCTCAGTGGTTAAGGCATAAAGCCTAAGGACTTTGGTTCTATTCCTCATAATACCTACGTAAAGTCAGATGCACAAGGTAACACATGTGTCTGGAGTTTGTTTGCAGTGACTAGAAGCCCTGGTGTGTCCGTTCTCTCTTTCTGTGTATATATCTGCGCACCCCCTCACATACACAAATAAATAAAAAGTAAATAAAATATTAAAAATATAGAACAAGGGACTTGAAGTAGGAAGACCAGGAGTCTAGAATAATGTTCTGAGTAAGTTGTGCAACAGTGACAGTGGAAAGTCTGAGGAGTGGCATCGGGTGAAAGGGAGTACAGAGATGGGACTTGGTGTTTTATTGTTGTGTAGAATGAGAAAGAAAAATACTGTAGGTAACTGATGTTTTGAGCCTAGTGACTAGAAGTTGTGAACACAAATGGTTTAGGTTTAGTAAATGTAACAAGTTTGTTTCTACACACTGAACTTGATAATAGTTGTATTTATTCTCTGGAGGTATTATCCAGGTTTTGTTGTTTCACTATTTATTTAATTTATATTTTCATTTGAGAGAAGGAGAGAAGTAGGCAGAGAGAGAGAGAGAGAGGGAGAGAATGGGCACACCAGGGCCTCCAGCCACTGCAAGTAAACTACAGAAGCATGCTCCACCTTGTGCATCTGGCTTATGTGGGTCCTGGGGAATCGAATCTGGGTCCTTTGGCTTTGCAGGCAAGCACCTTAACCACTAAGCCATCTCTAACCCTCACTTTTTTTTTTTTTTTTTTAATTTTCAAGTAGAGAGAGCACAGAAGGGAGGGAATGGGCACTCCAGGTACATATGACACTTTGTGCATCTGGCTTTAAGTGTGTACTGGTGGACGGAATCTGGGCTGTCAGGCACCTTTAACTGCTGAGCCATTTATCCAGCCCTGTCTCCTCTCTATCCCCGACCCCAGGTAGGGTCTCACTCTAGCCTTAGGCAGATCTGGAACTCACTGTGTGTGTGTATGGGTGCTACAGGGTGTCTTGGCACTGCACATGAATACCAGATGTTTGTGGCACATTTAGCATCTGCCTTGCATGGGTCTTACGGGAATTAAACCTGGGCCAGCAGGCTTTGCAAGCAAGTGCCTTTAACTTCTGAGCCATCTGCCTAGCACCCTTTTAAATTTTTTTTTTTTCAAGGTAGGATCTTGCTCTAGCCTAGGCTGACCTGGAATTCACTATGTAGTCTCAGGATGGCCTCCAATTTATGGCTATCCTCCTACTTCTGCCTCTCGAGTGCTGGGATTAAAGACGTGCACCACCACCGCTGGCTAAAAAAAAAAAAATTTTTAAGCTTTTCGCATGAGTGCATGTGCAACAGAGCCTCTTTAACCGCCGAACCACCTCCCTAGTCTAGTTGCTTTATTTAGAGATGGGTTTATTCTCTGTTCCCTGGACTGGCCTTGAACTTTTACCCTCAAGTTATTGTCTTTCCTCAGCCTCCTTAGTAGTTGGCACAGCAGGCATGTACTACACGCCTGCCCAGTAGCTTCTCATTTACTCAGAAGAAAGGCAAAGTTTTTATCATGGCCTGTAAGGCTTTCCTTGTGTGGCTGCTTTGTTGTGTCTCTGACTTTGTCTCATGGTGCTCTGGGTCATTCAGAGGTAGGAGGATCACCGTGAGTTCAAGGCCAGCCTGTGACTACATAGTGAATGCCGGGTCAGCCTGGGCTAGAGCAAGACCCTACCTCAAAAAATCAAAATAAATAAATAAATAAAAAGAAAAAAGAAAAATGAAATACATACTGTTTCCTAAACTTAATCTTTGGTTGATTACTGTTCTAGCCACTATCGCAAGCGGTCAGCATCACGGGGACGCTCTGGAAGTCGGTCTAGAAGTCGCTCACCCTCAGACAAAAGAAGCAAACGTGGAGATGACAGGCGGTCTAGAAGTCGAGATAGAGATAGGAGGAGAGAGAGGTCTCGGAGTCGAGATAAAAGAAGATCACGGTCAAGGGACAGGAAGCGTCTGAGGTAAGACATTCATGTCTGACAGACCAGTGATAAATTGGCCTTCACAGATCAATTGGGTGTCTCCAAAAGTATTTTCAGATTGGAATTTAGTAGCTCATTTGTGCATGCGTGTGTGTGTGTGTGTGTGTGTGTGTGTGTGTGTGCATACATGCAAGTAAATACAATAAAATACGATAGTATGCTCTATTTATGGACATTGTATTTTGATTTTGCCCTAACAGGGCTGAGCACTATGCTGAGCAGCCATTAAAGCAGGCAGGAGAAGACAGAAAGCTAAGGCTTCTGTAAGCCCTCTGCTGTTTTAAGCTACTCTAGTTACTGGTCTTCTACACAAAGTAAAGAACACTCTTTTTGTTTTGGTTTTTTTCGAGGTAGGGTCTCACTTTTAATTCAGGCTGATCTGGAATTAGTGTCAAGGTGCCTTGAACTCATGGCGATCCTCCTACCTCTGTCTCCCAAGTGTTGGGATTAAAGGTGTGCGCCATCACGACCGGCTTCTAAAGAACACTCATATTTATTGTACATTTCTTTGCACTATACAGTTCATTGGCACTAATCAAATAGCCATACCTTTCTGGAGGTGGAAACGTTTTTTTATATGGTACAGTCATGATCTGAAATAGCTCCCTTTGGCCATAGATAAAATGAAAAGTGTCCCCCTTCCAGGCGTTCCAGAAGCAGAGAGAGAGACAGGAGCCGGGAGCGAAGAAGATCTCGAAGCCGAGACAGGAGGCGCTCCAGAAGTCGCAGTCGTGGCCGGCGATCCCGGTCCTCCAGTCCTGGCAATAAGAGCAAGAAGGCGGAGAACAGGTGACGCTGTCCTTGGGTTGGGTTCACTGTACAGGTTGGGTACTGGTGCTCTTCCTTTGCTGGGTCTTCCCCCACCTTCCCTTGAAATTTATCCTTGTAAATAATTACGAACCTTTAGCAGAATTTTAATAGGTTGTTAAGTTTAAATTTTTTTTTTTTGGTTTATTTTTATTTATTTGAGAGTGGCAGAGAGAGAAAGAGGCAGAGAGACAGACAGAAAGACAGGATGGGTGCATTAGGACCTCCATCCACTGCAAATGAACTCCAGATATATGTACCACCTTGTGTATCTGGCTTACATGGATCCTGGGGAATCGAGCCTCGAACCAGGGTTCTTAGGCTTCACAGGCAAGTGCTTAACTGCTAAGCCATCTTTCCAGCCTGTTTGTGAAGTTTATAACTCAGCTGGAAAATACTAGATCCTATTGGCTTTAACACTCAGTGCATTTTAATAATACTGTTATTATTATTTATTTATTTTATTTAGGGTTTTTGAGGTAGGGTCCTGCTCTAGCCCAGGCTACCATGCCCAGCTACATCGCTCTTTCTACATTAGCCTCCCCGGTGCTGAAATTAAAGACCTGTGTCACTCTGGCTCAGGCTGACCTGTAATTCCCTATGTAGTCGGATGGCCTCGAACTCATGGTGATCCGATCCTCCTACCTCTGCCTCCCAAGTGCTGGGATTAAAGGCATGCACCACCATGCCCGGCTTTTCTTTTTCATATATATATATATATTTTGGTTTTTGGAGGTAGGGTTTCACTCTAGTCCAGGCTGACCTGGAACTCACTATATAGTGTCAGGGTGGCCTCAAATTCATGGTGATCATGCATCTCAAGTGCTGGGGTTAAAGGTATGCGCCACTGTGCTCGGCTTTTTTTTCCATATATATTATTTATATATATATATATATATAGTATGTATGTATGTGTATATATATGTATATGTGATTTGAGAAAGGGAAGGGGAGGCAGAGAGAGAGAATGGACACGTCAGGGCCTCCAGCCACTGCACATGTACTCCAGATGCATGTGCCATCTTGTGCATCTGGCTTATATGGGTCCTGGGGAATTGAACCATGGTCCTTTGGCTTTGTAGACAAGTGCTTAGCCACTAAGCCATTTCTCCAGACCTTTTTTTTCATATATTTATTGGCTGTTTGTAGTTTCTGTTTTTGGAAGTACATGTTCATACACTTTTCTCATTTTCCTATTGGATTCTTAGATTGGATTTTTCTCTCATTTAAAGAAGTGTTTCTTATTTCCTTCTCTTTTCTTTTCACTGTACCTCAGGCTGACCTGGAATTCACTATGTAGTCTCAAACTCACAGCGATCCTCCTACCTCTGCCTCCCGAGTTCTGGGATTAAAGGCGTGCACCACCATGCCTGGCTAGGCTTAATTTTTTTTTTTTTTTATTAACAACTTCCATGATTGTAAACAATATCCCATGGTAATGCCCTCCCTCCCTTAATTTTTTTTTTTTTTCCCCAGGTAGAGTCTCACTCTGGTCCAGGCTGACCTGGAATTAACTATGTAGTCTCAGGGTAGCCTCGAACTCATGGCAATCCTCCTACCTCTGCCTCCCAAGTACTGGGATTAAAGGTATGCGCCACCATGCCTGGCTTAAATTTTTTTATATCTAGTTTTTCTTAGATAAATTTCCAGATGTTTAGTAATGTTTTCCATTAAGTATCTAGACACATAATTTTTCATTTTAGTTTCAAGATATTTATTAATGGTATAGGAACGAACACTTGGGGTAATAAAGTGAAATCCAGGTTTATTAAAATAGTCTGTTTTTTTTTCCCCCTGAGGTAGCATCTTGTTCTAGCCCAGGCTGACCTGGAATTTACTATGTAATCTCAGGGTGGCCTCAAACTCATGATGATCCTCCTACCTCTGCCTCCCCAGTTTTGGGATTAAAGACATGCACCACCAGGCCTGGTCTAAAACAGTCTTTTAAAATGAGGACTGTGTTTTGAAGCACAGATAGCTAATATCTCTTTGTTTTTCTCTCTTGTTTTGACGCGGTAGGTCTCGGTCCAAAGAGAAAACAGAAAGTGGGGAAAGTTCTAAAGAGAAGAAAAAAGACAAGGATGACAAGGAGGATGAAAAAGAGAAGGATGCTGGTGTATGTTTAATATAATTCTAAATTCTGAATCAGTCTTGTTTGTACTGGAACAAACAATTTCTTGTTTTTGGTTTTTTGAGGTAGGGTTTTACGTAAGCCAAGGCTGACCTAGAATTCACCATGTAGTCTCAGGGTGGCCTGGAACTCATGGCATTCTTCCTATCTCTGCCTCCCAAGTGTTGAGATCAAAGGCATGTACCACCACACCTGGCCCTGGGACAAATTATTTCTTTGTGATAGGTGTTAATTTTTCCTAGTTCATTGCCACCACTAACGTTATTTATTTATTTATTTATTTATTTGACAGAAGAAGAGAGGAGGGAGAGAGAGCGAATGGTTGTGCCAGGGCCTACAGCCATTGCAAACAAACTCCAGAGAAGTGCGCCCCTTTGTGCATCTTGCTAATGTGGGTCCTGGGGAATTGAACCTAGGTCTTTGGCTTTGCAAGCGCTTGCTTAACTAGTACACCATCCCTCTATTGGGTTTCACTTCAGCCTGGGCTAACCTGGAATTCACTCTGTACTCTCAGGGTGGCCTCGAACTCATAGCAATTCTTCCGCCTCTGCCTGCCGAGTGCTGGGATTAAAGGCGTGCGCCACCAAGCCCAGCTGGTTTCTCTTTAAAAAAAAAAAAAATTATTTACTTTTTGTTTTTTTGAGGTAGGGTATCATTCTAGCCCAGGCTGACTTGGAACTCATTTTGTAGTCTCAAGCTGGAGTCGAACTCACAGTGATCCTCTTACCTATGCCTCCTGAGTGCTGGGATTAAAGGCATGCACCACCATTTCCGGCCATTAGTCTATTTATTTAAGAGAGAGAGAATGATGGGCTGGAGAGATGGCTTAGCCGTAAAGCGCTTGCCTGTGAAGCCTAAGGACCCTGGTTCAAGGCTCCATTCCCCAGGACCCATGTAAGCCAGCTGCACAAGGGGGCGCACGCGTGTGGAGTTCGTTTGCAGTGGCTGGAGTCCCTGGTGCACCCATTCTCTCTCTCTCTCTGTCTCTCTGCCTCTAACAAAAAAATTAAAAAAAAGAGAGAATGAGTATGGGTGTACCAGGGCTGTCTACCACTGCAAACGAACTGTAGAAGCATGCACCACTTTGTGCATCTGGGTTTATATGGGCATTGGGGAATTGAACCCAAGCCATCAGATTTTGTAAGCAAGGACCTTTAAGCACTAAACCTTCTCTCCACAAGCCCTTATTTTATCTTCGGGGTAGCCCAAGCTGACCTGGAACTCACTCTGTAGTCCAGGCTGGCCTCAAACACTGTGCCCAACTCTGATGTTGTGTTTTTTTTGTTTTTTTTTTTTTCTAGGTAGGGTCAGCTCAGGCTGACCTGACCTGGAATTCACTATGTAGTCTCAGGGTGGCCTCAAACAGAGATCCTCTTACCTCTGCCTCCCTGGTGCTGTTATTAAAGGCATGCACCACCACGCCCGGCCTCTAGTCTTGTTTTGATCCAGAGTCTCTTTTTACTGTTTCCAGTACTTGTCCAATTCTGTCAATTCTCAGGTCTCTACTCCACTGTAGGACTAGGGTTATAGGCATCATGGTCACACCCAGGTGTTTACATGAAATCTGAAGATTTGAACTCAGGCAGTCTCAGGTTTCCTGAGGGCCTCATGCTTGTGTAGGAAGTGCACTAGCTACTGAGCTATCTGTCCAGCTAGTTCCATCTCTTATTTTGTTTTTGTTTATTTATTTGAGAGAGAGAAAGAAGTGAATAGAGAAAGATAATGGGCCCACTAGGGCCTCTAGACACTGCAGATGAACTTACGTGGGTCCTGGGGAAATTGAACCTGGCTCCTTAGGCTCCACAGGCTAGCACTTTAACTACTAAGCCATCTCTCCAGTCCATTTTTTAAAAATTTATTTCTTTTTTCTTTTTTTAAAAATTTTTAAATTTTTTTTTGTTTTCCTAGGTAGGGGTTCACTCTAGCCCAGGCTGACCTGGTATTCACTTTATAGTCTCAGAGTGGCCTCAAACTCATGGTGATCCACCTACCTGTGCCTCCTAAGTGCTGGGATTAAAGGCATGTACCACCACGCCTGGCTTCTTTTCTTTTTTGTGCATTTGTTCATATATCTGTGAGTGTATATGTGTGAGGGAGAGCTTACTCTGTGTGTGTGTGCACACACACGTGATCATGCATGTTGAGGCCAAAGGTTGATATTTGCACTACTCAGTCTCTACCTTTTTTTTGAGACAGTGTCTTTTTTTTTTTTGGTTTTTCAAGGTAGGGTTTCTAGCCCATGCTGATCTGGAATTTACTGTGTAGTCTCAGAGTGGCCTCAAATTCATGGAGATCCTCCTACCTCTGCTTCCCAGGTGCTGGGAAACTGCATGGAGACAGTGTCTTTTTAAAAAAATATTTCATTTGGGCTGGAGAGATGGTTTAGCAGTTAAGGCATTTGCCTGCAAAACCTAAGGATGCGTGTTTGATCTCTTTCCAGATCCTGCATAAGCCAGATGCACAAAGGTGATGCAAGCACAAGGTTACACATGCCCACTTGGTGGTGCAAGCATCTGGAGTTGGATTGCAGTGGCTGAGGCCCTGGCACACCAATTCTCTTTTCTCTTTCTTGCTCTTGCTATCTCTGTAAAAATTTATTTGGGTTGGAGAAATGGCTTAGTGGTAAAGGTACTTGCCTGTGAAGCCTAAGGACTCTGGTTCGATTCCCCAAGACCCATGAAAGCCAGATGCACAAGAGGGAGCATGCGTCTGGAGTTCATTTGCAGTGGCTGGAGGCCCTGGTGCACCCATTCTCTTTCTCTCTGTCTCCAATAAATAAAATTTAAAAAATTTATTTATGTATGTATTTATTGGAGAGAGAGAGTGAATGGGCATGTTGAGGCTTCCAGCCACTGAAAATGAACTCCAGATGCATGTGCCACTTCATGCATCTGGCTTACATGGGACCTGGAGAATTGAACCTGGGTCCTTAGACCTCGAAGGCAAGCACCTGAACTGCTAAGCCATCTCTCCAGCCCTATTTTCCTTTTTTATACATTGGAGAATTTATTTAGAATTTGATGTGAGTGAGGTAAATTGCTGATATTGATTCTAGTTTTAGTTTTATTTTTCTTTTTTTGTCTGTGTTCTCCCCCAAGAACTTTGACCAGAATAAGCTGGAGGAAGAAATGAGAAAGCGAAAAGAAAGAGTTGAAAAATGGCGAGAAGAACAGCGTAAGAAGGCTATGGAAAACATAGGAGAACTGAAAAAGGAAATCGAGGAGATGAAACAAGGAAAAAAATGGAGCTTAGAAGATGATGATGGTATACAAATCAGCATGTGGAACTGTTCATGGGGAGGACTGTAGAAGAATTAGCATACTTCATATTGGGCATTCAGGAGAGCTTTCTTTTCTTTCTTTTTTTTTTTTCTCAAGTATACATTTATTTTTGCAAGCAGAGAGAGAGAATGAGTGGGTGCGACAAGGCTGCACCTTGCCACTGCACAGGCATTCCAGATGCATGTGCTACTTTGTGCATCTGGCCTTATGTGGGCAGTGGGGAATTGAACTAATGTCATTAGGCTTTGCAGGGAAGCACCTTAACCATTGACCAATCTCTTCAGCCTAGGGATTTTTTGGGGATATATTTTATTTATTTATTTATTTATTTATATTTATTTGAGAGAGGGAGAGAGAGAATGGGTGCGCTTCTGGTCACTGCATACGAACTCCAGATGCGTGCGCCCCCTTGTCCATCTGGCTTATGTGGGTTCTGGAGAATAGAACCGAGATCCTTTGACTTTGCAGGCAAACACCTTAACTGCTAAGCCATCTCTCCAGCCTCCCCCACCTTTTTTTTCTTTTTGGTGTTTCAAAGTAGTGCTTCACTGTACTTGAGGCTGAATTGGAATTCAGTATGTAGTCTCAGGGTGGCCTCAAACTCACGGTGATCCTCCTACCCCTGCCTCCCAAGTGCTGGGATGCCACACCACGCCTGGCTTTTTTATTTTATTTTTTTATTGTGGAAAATATATACAATATAGTATTTGCGATTTTTAACTTTTTTTTTCTTTCTGTTTTTCAAGGTAGGGTTTCACTCTAGCCCAGGCCAACCTGGAATTCATTATGTAGTGTCAAGGTGGCTTCCAGCTCTCAGCGATCTTCCCACCTCTGCCTCCCAAGTGCTGGGATAAAAGGCAAAGGCATGCACCACCACATCCAGCTGGATTTTAACATTTTTCCTCTCTTTGGTGCTGAGGGTCAAAGCTAGGCCTTAGTTATGCACAAGAGTATTGTTGTCTAGAGCGATATACCAGTTTTTCCTTCTGTGAATACAAGAGAATTTGAAAAATATAAAAAAAAGAATTTGAAAAAGTATTTAGAAGGGTGTGGTGGTGCATGCCTTTAATCTCAGTACTAAGGAGGCAGAGGTAGGAGGATTACTGTGAGTTTGAGGCCACCCTGAGAATACATAGAGAATTCCAGGTCAGCCGGGACTACAGTGAGACCCGACATCAACCCTACCCCGCCCCCCCAAAAAAAACCCACAAATAAAAGCATTTAGCAAAGTCTTTGATTTTTCTTTTCTCAGTAGAGCTGTATTTATAGCAGTATTGCCCCTTTCCCATTAAGTGGTTTATTTTCTCGTTATTGTTAATCAGAGATAATATATGCATGGTTTAAAACTGTAAATCTCCAAGTGTGAGCACTTGAACTATAGCCTGGTTGGAGTTATTGGGAGATGGGTGTTTGTAGTGGGATAAAAGTTAGAAAGGGAGGTTATCTGTGTGCAGGGTTTCTTTTTGAAACCATCCACAAAGTGTATATTCTGGTGTTGTAGATGACGAAGATGATCCTGCAGAAGCAGAAAAGGAAGGAAATGAGATGGAGGGTGAGGAATTAGACCCACTGGATGCGTACATGGAAGAAGTGAAGGAAGAAGTAAAGAAGTTCAACATGAGGAGTGTGAAAGGGGGTGGAGGAAATGAAAAGGTATTGGACTTTCTCTTTTAAAGATTTATTTAAGCCGGGTATGGTGTTGGACACCTTTAATCCCAGCACTCGTGAGGCAGAGGTAGGAGGATTGCCACCCTGACATTACATAGTAAATTCCTCGTCAGCCTGAGCTACAGCAAGCCCTTACCTTGAAAAACCAAAAAATTTAAAAAAATGTATATATATATATATATATATTTATATTTATATTTCCTGAGAGAAATTGAATTGATTGGGAATTGGGGCGCATGCCTTTAATCTCAGCCCTGGAGAGGCAGAGGTAGGAGGATTGCCATGAGTTTGAGGCCAACCAGGTCAGCCTGGGATAGAGTGAGATACTGCCTCAAATAAACCAAAAAATAAATAAGTAAAATAAAATATATTGTGGAAAATGAGCTCATGTCTGTAGTGAAATTTCATTTTTCTTATCGCAAAAGTTCTTCAATAAAATTTCTTGGTTTTGGTTTTTTTTGAGGTAGTGTTTATTTCTAGCTTAGGCTGGCCTGGAATTCACTATGTAGTCAGAGTGGACTTGAACTCACGACAAGCCTCTTACATCAGTCTTCCTAGTGCTAGGATTAAAGGCATGCACCACCACACCTGGAAATAAAATCTTTTACCACTTCAAAAATACATATATTAAGTCTGGGGAGATATCTCAGTAGGTAAAGTGCTTGTGTTGCCAGCATGAAGACCTGTACGCGAAATGCTGGGTGTGGTGGCATATGTGTCTGTTATCCCAGTGTCAGCAAGGTGGAGAGGGCTCCTGAAACTCACTGGGTGGCCAGTCTAGCCTAATTAGTGAACTTCAGGCCCATGAGAGACCCAGTTTCAATGACTCTCAAAGAGATTGACTGCGTTCCTAACAATGACGCCTGAGGTTCTCCTGTGGCCTCTATACATACATGCATGCCTACATTCACATGCCCAAATATATTCTGTGAAATTACATATTGTGCAATAAGCTCTATATTAATGTATTATAAGCACGTACCTTTAACCTCTGAGCCATCTTCCCAGCTCATGTAAATGTATATATAATGTTATATTTTAAAATTTATATAAATTGAAGTGAAACTCATAGTATTGTTGGTCATTTCATTAATTAACTTTAAGTTAGTTTGAATTATAAATTGTGGGGGCTACTACGGTGGCTCTGTGGTTAAAGGCACTTGCTTACAAAGCCTACCAGCCTTGGTTCACTTCCCAAGCCAACCATTTAAGCCAGATGTAGAAAGTGGAGCAAGCGTCTGGTGTTCATTTATAGCGGCAGGAGGCCCTGACATGCCCATATACACACACAAACTCGTGCAAAGAAATAAGAACAAAATTTAAGAAACAATTTTAAATCATACGATCTAACGTGATACATTTGACATATATAAGTTTTGTTTTAGTGTTGCAAGATATTTTATATCCCTTTTTTACTTTAGAAGTCTGGGCCAACAGTCACAAAAGTTGTTACTGTTGTAACAACCAAAAAAGCAGTTGTGGATTCTGATAAGAAGAAAGGCGAGCTGATGGAGAATGACCAAGATGCCATGGAGGTGATTGTCCACTCATTGTTACTTGGGTTCTGGTAATGTCTAAGAGGTATTTACCACAAAATGTTGTTGGACATGTGATTTTCAGTAATACAGACTACTACTGACAGGAATTCTTCCAGTTAATTCTGTGTAGTATAATGGTATTATAGCGGTATTTCCACTTGGTAGAATTGTCTGGCATCTTTCATCTTTTGTTGAATGCCTACTTTTTTGCCACCCCTCCCGTCATCAGCTCATGTACACATCTAGTACACAGAAAAATAAAGTGATAGAATGAATTAATCTCTCCTGTTGCATTGTAAGAATGTATCCAGTGAGAACAATAGCAAACTTCCTTGAAATCCTCTCTAAATTAAATTAGCTTGTATTGGCATTCAAACTGCCAGCAAAGCGCCTCCCCCTAAAAGCTAAGAAATTGGGATGGAGAGATGGCTTAGTGGTTAAGGCGCTTGCCTGCGAAGTCTAAGGATTCAGGTTTGATTCTTCAGGTCCAACGTAAGCCACATGCACCAGGTGGCGCGTGCATCTGGAGTTCGTTTGCAGTGACTAGAGGCTTTGGCACACCCATTCTCCCTCTCTAAGTAAGAAATTAAGTTGGCTGGGCTGGAGAGATGGCTTAGCTGTTAAGGCACTTGCTTGCAAAACCTAAGGATGCGTGTTTGATCTCTTTCCAGATCCTGCATAAGCCAGATGCACAAAGGTGATGCAAGCACAAGGTTACACATGCCCACTTGGTGGTGCAAGCATCTGGAGTTGGATTGCAGTGGCTGAGGCCCTGGCACACCAATTCTCTCTTTTCTCTTTCTTGCTCTTGCTATCTCTGTAAAAATTTATTTGGGTTGGAGAAATGGCTTAATGGTAAAGGTACTTGCCTGTGAAGCCTAAGGACTCTGGTTCGGTTCCCCAAGACCCATGTAAGCCAGATGCACAAGAGGGAGCATGCGTCTGGAGTTCATTTGCAGTGGCTGGAGGCCCTGGTGCACCCATTCTCTTTCTCTCTGTCTCCAATAAATAAAATTTAAAAAATTTATTTATGTATGTATTTATTGGAGAGAGAGAGTGAATGGGCATGTGAGGCTTCCAGCCACTGAAAATGAACTCCAGATGCATGTGCCACTTCATGCATCTGGCTTACATGGGACCTGGAGAATTGAACCTGGGTCCTTAGACCTCGAAGGCAAGCACCTGAACTGCTAAGCCATCTCTCCAGCCCTATTTTCCTTTTTTATACATTGGAGAATTTATTTAGAATTTGATGTGAGTGAGGTAAATTGCTGATATTGATTCTAGTTTTAGTTTTATTTTTCTTTTTTTGTCTGTGTTCTCCCCCAAGAACTTTGACCAGAATAAGCTGGAGGAAGAAATGAGAAAGCGAAAAGAAAGAGTTGAAAAATGGCGAGAAGAACAGCGTAAGAAGGCTATGGAAAACATAGGAGAACTGAAAAAGGAAATCGAGGAGATGAAACAAGGAAAAAAATGGAGCTTAGAAGATGATGATGGTATACAAATCAGCATGTGGAACTGTTCATGGGGAGGACTGTAGAAGAATTAGCATACTTCATATTGGGCATTCAGGAGAGCTTTCTTTTCTTTCTTTTTTTTTTTCTCAAGTATACATTTATTTTTGCAAGCAGAGAGAGAGAATGAGTGGGTGCGCCAAGGCTGCACCTTGCCACTGCACAGGCATTCCAGATGCATGTGCTACTTTGTGCATCTGGCCTTATGTGGGCAGTGGGGAATTGAACTAATGTCATTAGGCTTTGCAGGGAAGCACCTTAACCATTGACCAATCTCTTCAGCCTAGGGATTTTTTGGGGGATATATTTTATTTATTTATTTTATTTATTTATTTATTTGAGAGAGGAAGAGAGAGAGAATGGGTGCACTTCCGGTCACTGCATATGAACTCCAGATGCGTGTGCCCCCTTGTCCACCTGGCTTATGTGGGTTCTGGAGAATAGAACCGAGATCCTTTGACTTTGCAGGCAAACACCTTAACTGCTAAGCCATCTCTCCAGCCTCCCCCACCTTTTTTTTCTTTTTGGTGTTTCAAAGTAGTGCTTCACTGTACTTGAGGCTGAATTGGAATTCAGTATGTAGTCTCAGGGTGGCCTCAAACTCACGGTGATCCTCCTACCCCTGCCTCCCAAGTGCTGGGATGCCACACCACGCCTGGCTTTTTTATTTTATTTTTTTATTGTGGAAAATATATACAATATAGTATTTGCGATTTTTAACTTTTTTTTTCTTTCTGTTTTTCAAGGTAGGGTTTCACTCTAGCCCAGGCCAACCTGGAATTCATTATGTAGTGTCAAGGTGGCTTCCAGCTCTCAGCGATCTTCCCACCTCTGCCTCCCAAGTGCTGGGATAAAAGGCAAAGGCATGCACCACCACATCCAGCTGGATTTTAACATTTTTCCTCTCTTTGGTGCTGAGGGTCAAAGCTAGGCCTTAGTTATGCACAAGAGTATTGTTGTCTAGAGCGATATACCAGTTTTTCCTTCTGTGAATACAAGAGAATTTGAAAAATATAAAAAAAGAATTTGAAAAAGTATTTAGAAGGGTGTGGTGGTGCATGCCTTTAATCTCAGTACTAAGGAGGCAGAGGTACTGTGAGTTTGAGGCCACCCTGAGAATACATAGAGAATTCCAGGTCAGCCGGGACTACAGTGAGACCCGACATCAACCCTACCCCGCCCCCCCAAAAAAAACCCACAAATAAAAGCATTTAGCAAAGTCTTTGATTTTTCTTTTCTCAGTAGAGCTGTATTTATAGCAGTATTGCCCCTTTCCCATTAAGTGGTTTATTTTCTCGTTATTGTTAATCAGAGATAATATATGCATGGTTTTAAAACTGTAAATCTCCAAGTGTGAGCACTTGAACTATAGCCTGGTTGGAGTTATTGGGAGATGGGTGTTTGTAGTGGGATAAAAGTTAGAAAGGGAGGTTATCTGTGTGCAGGGTTTCTTTTTGAAACTGTCCACAAAGTGTATATTCTGGTGTTGTAGATGACGAAGATGATCCTGCAGAAGCAGAAAAGGAAGGAAATGAGATGGAGGGTGAGGAATTAGACCCACTGGATGCGTACATGGAAGAAGTGAAGGAAGAAGTAAAGAAGTTCAACATGAGGAGTGTGAAAGGGGGTGGAGGAAATGAAAAGGTATTGGACTTTCTCTTTTAAAGATTTATTTAAGCCGGGTATGGTGTTGGACACCTTTAATCCCAGCACTCGTGAGGCAGAGGTAGGAGGATTGCCACCCTGACATTACATAGTAAATTCCTCGTCAGCCTGAGCTACAGCAAGCCCTTACCTTGAA
The DNA here is from genome assembly GCA_036346955.1 of Dipus sagitta. Lineage (NCBI taxonomy): Eukaryota > Metazoa > Chordata > Mammalia > Rodentia > Dipodidae > Dipus > Dipus sagitta. Next base: position 39,343,853 of record CM070777.1, on the reverse strand, counting down.
AAACCAAAAAATTTAAAAAAATGTATATATATATATATATATATTTATATTTATATTTCCTGAGAGAAATTGAATTGATTGGGAATTGGGGCGCATGCCTTTAATCTCAGCCCTGGAGAGGCAGAGGTAGGAGGATTGCCATGAGTTTGAGGCCAACCAGGTCAGCCTGGGATAGAGTGAGATACTGCCTCAAATAAACCAAAAAATAAATAAGTAAAATAAAATATATTGTGGAAAATGAGCTCATGTCTGTAGTGAAATTTCATTTTTCTTATCGCAAAAGTTCTTCAATAAAATTTCTTGGTTTTGGTTTTTTTGAGGTAGTGTTTGCTTCCTAGGCTGGCCTGGAATTCACTATGTAGTCAGAGTGGACTTGAACTCACGACAAGCCTCTTACATCAGTCTTCCTAGTGCTAGGATTAAAGGCATGCACCACCACACCTGGAAATAAAATCTTTTACCACTTCAAAAATACATATATTAAGTCTGGGGAGATATTTCAGTAGGTAAAGTGCTTGTGTTGCCAGCATGAAGACCTGTACGCGAAATGCTGGGTGTAGTGGCATATGTGTGTGTTATCCCAGTGTCAGCAAGGTGGAGAGGGCTCCTGAAACTCACTGGGCAGCCAGTCTAGCCTAATTAGTGAACTTCAGGCCCATGAGAGACCCAGTTTCAATGACTCTCAAAGAGATTGACTGCGTTCCTAAAAATGACGCCTGAGATTCTCCTGTGGCCTCTATACATACATGCATGCCTACATTCACACGCCCAAATATATTCTGTGAAATTACATATTGTGCAATAAGCTCTATATTAATGTATTATAAGCATGTACCTTTAACCTCTGAGCCATCTTCCCAGCTCATGTAAATGTATATATAATGTTACATTTTAAAATTTATATAAATTGAAGTGAAACTCATATTATTGTTGGTCTTTTCATTAATTAACTTTGAGTTAGTTTGAATTATAAATTGTGGGGGCTACTACGGTGGCTCTGTGGTTAAAGGCACTTGCTTACAAAGCCTACCAGCCTTGGTTCACTTCCCAAGCCAACCATTTAAGCCAGATGTAGAAAGTGGAGCAAGTGTCTGGTGTTCATTTATAGCGGCAGGAGGCCCTGACATGCCCATATACACACACAAACTCCTGCAAAGAAATAAGAACAAAATTTAAGAAACAATTTTAAATCATACGATCTAACGTGATACATTTGACATATATAAGTTTTGTTTTAGTGTTGCAAGATATTTTATATCCCTTTTTTACTTTAGAAGTCTGGGCCAACAGTCACAAAAGTTGTTACTGTTGTAACAACCAAAAAAGCAGTTGTGGATTCTGATAAGAAGAAAGGCGAGCTGATGGAGAATGACCAAGATGCCATGGAGGTGATTGTCCACTCATTGTTACTTGGGTTCTGGTAATGTCTAAGAGGTATTTACCACAAAGTGTTGTTGGACATGTGATTTTCAGTAATACAGACTACTACTGACAGGAATTCTTCCAGTTAATTCTGTGTAGTATAATGGTATTATAGCGGTATTTCCACTTGGTAGAATTGTCTGGCATCTTTCATCTTTTGTTGAATGCCTACTTTTTTGCCACCCCTCCCCGTCATCAGCTCATGTACACATCTAGTACACAGAAAAATAAAGTGATAGAATGAATTAATCTCTCCTGTTGCATTGTAAGAATGTATCCAGTGAGAACAATAGCAAACTTCCTTGAAATCCTCTCTAAATTAAATTAGCTTGTATTGGCATTCAAACTGCCAGCAAAGCGCCTCCCCCTAAAAGCTAAGAAATTGGGATGGAGAGATGGCTTAGTGGTTAAGGCGCTTGCCTGCGAAGTCTAAGGATCCAGGTTTGATTCTTCAGGTCCAACGTAAGCCATATACACTAGGTGGCGCGTGCATCTGGAGTTCGTTTGCAGTGACTAGAGGCTTTGGCACACCCATTCTCCCTCTCTAAGTAAGAAATTAAGTTGGCTGGGCTGGAGAGATGGCTTAGCTGTTAAGGCACTTGCCTGTGAAGCCAAAGGACCTCAGTTTGATTCTCCAGGACCCACATAAGCCAGATGCACAGGGTGGTGCATGCATCTGGAATTCGCTTACAGTCGCTGGAAGCCCTGGCGTGTCCATTCTCTCTCTCTCTGCTTCTTTCTCTCTCAAATAAGTAGAAATAAAATACTTTTTTAAAAAAAAGGAAATTAAGTTGGAATGTTCTTGAGGAGGTGATTGTTTCTATTCCTCATCACAGACAGATACCATCGAGAGAATGAGGTTTAAGTGTTCTGGAGTCGGATAAAAGTCTTGGGGGTCAAGTAGAATGTTTTAGAAAGTATAGAACGAGCTAACACAGTTTCTGTGGGGGAGCAGACTTTTAAACTAGGGCTATGCTTCCATAAGGGGGAGAGTAATAATGAACTCTTTTGTCTGTAAACTCAAGTATTCTTCAGAGGAGGAAGAAGTGGATCTTCAGACAGCCCTCACAGGCTACCAGACAAAGCAAAGAAAACTTCTAGAACCTGTTGATCATGGAAAAATTGAATATGAACCATTTAGAAAAAATTTTTATGTTGAAGTTCCAGAACTAGCAAAAATGTCTCAAGAAGGTAAAATTCTTCTTTGTTTATTGATTGTCGAGGAGTCAGGGGAGGCAATATTTCCCTTTGCCCAGGAAGAAGGTGGCTAGGGATGCATGTTGCAAAATGTTTTTGGAAGAATTTTTAAAAGAGCAAACATGAATTCAGTCCATGTAATTGATGTTCTTAGGATTGAAAATACTCTTTTTGTTTTGTTGTTTTGAGGTAGGGTCTCACTCTAGCTCAGGCTGACCTGGAATTCACTATGTAGTCCTTGAACTCACGGTGGTACTCCTACCTCAGCCTTCCAAGTGCCTGGATTAAAGGCATGTGCCACCATGCACAGCTGAAAATACACATGTCAAGTTGTAATGAAATATTTCTATTAGTTCTTGTATGTGCGAGGAAGGAACAACTGTCAGTCTGTTGTTGGTTAAATATAAATAATCAGGCAGCTCCTTACTAGGAAAACAGGTAGTTGTAGTATTTGCCAATCATTTGTTATTTTCATCATTACAGTTTAAAAAATTGAAAACGAAAATGTTGAAATTGAGATATTCCTGCATCCTTAATTTATTGCTTGGACTTTCTGAGCTATTTGGTGCTTTCTCTTGTAGCTTTTATATGAAATTTCTATGATAGCATTAAAAGACAAAAAAGCATGGAAGATTCTTAAGGATTCTTAGTGTTACAAAGCTTAACTGAAAGGTAGAGGGTACTGTGAAGCAATGACTTTAAGAGTTTTTATAATCTGGATTTTGTTTTGTAGAGGTGAATGTATTTCGATTAGAAATGGAAGGCATTACAGTTAAAGGAAAAGGTTGTCCTAAGCCAATAAAATCCTGGGTCCAGTGTGGCATTTCCATGAAGATATTAAATTCCCTCAAAAAGTAAGTGGTTGGTGATTATTCACATTTTTCAGTGTCTTCCTACTTAAAATAGCTGTTTTACATGAACTATTTCTCTGGGCTTAACTAATATTTATTTATTTATTTATTTATATTTTGGTTTTCTGAGTTAGGGTCTCACTCTAGTTCAGGCTGACCTGGAATTCACTATGTATTCTCAGGGTGGCTTCAAATTCATGGTGATCCTCCTACCTCTGCCTCCTGAGTGCTGGGATTGGCCCGGCTTTTTTTTTGGTTGGTTGGTTGGTTGGTTGGTAGGTAGGTAGGTAGGTAGGTAGGTAGATAGATAGATAGATAGATAGATAGATAGATAGATAGAGATAGTTTTATGAGAGAGAATAGGCATACTAGGACATCCAGCCACTGCAATCAAACTCCAGATGCATGTGCTGTCTTGTGCATTTCCATCACCTTGTACATCTGGCATACGTGGGACCTGGAGAGTTGAGCATGGTTCCTTACAGGTAAGCAGCTTAACCTCTAAGTCATCTCTCCAGGCCAAATATTTTTATCTATTTGCAAGCAGAGCGAGAGAGAATGGATACACCAGGGCCCTGTAGTCATGCATGTGCTACTTGGTACATATGGCTTTATGTGGGTACTGGGAGTTGAACTTGGGTTGTTAGGCCTACATGCACTCTTTTTTTATTTAAAAAAAAATTTTTTTTTAAATTTATTTGGAGAGAGAGAGGGGGAGGCAGATAGAGAGAAAGAGAATGGGCATGTCAGGGCCTCCAGACTCATGCACCACCCTGTGCATCTGGCTTATGTGAGTCCTGAGGAATCGAAACATGGTCCTTTGGCTTTGCAGGCAAGTGCCTTAACTGCTAAGCCATCTCTCCAGGCCACTTACACTTTTTTTTTTTTTTTCGGTTTTTCGAGGTAGGGTCTCACTGTAGCCCAGGCTGACCTGGAATTCACTATGGAGTCTCAGGGTGACATCGAACTCACAGCAATCCTCTTACCTCTGCCTCCCAAGTGCTGGGATTAAAGGCGTGTGCCACCACTCCCGGCCCACTTACATAGTGAATTCCAGGTCAGCCTGGAAGTAGAATAGAAAATAGAAAAGTTTTTTGTAGCTAAGTGTGGTGTGGTGGCACACACCTTTAATCCTAGCACTTGGGAGGCAGTGGTAGGATAGCTGTGAGTTTGAGGTCAGCATGGGACTGCAGAGTGAATTCCAGATCAGCCTGGGCTAGAATGAGACCCTTCTCAAACAAACAAAACAAAATCAAAAAAAGTTTTTTGTGTCCCTCCTCATGGTAGGTGCTAAGCATGGTAGGGAAGTGTTCTGTCACTAAGTATATCTCAAGCCCCAGCCTTTTCCCCCTAAATGGCTGTATTAAGATACAATTTAAATATGAACTTTTATTATTTAAAGTATACAATTCAGTGGTATGTTTATAGAATTGTGCAACCATCTGATTATTTTGGTTTTTCAAGGTAGGGTCTTTCTGTAACCCTGGCTGACCTAGAATTCACCATGTAGTCACAGGGCGGCTTTGAACTTGATTTTCCTACCTCTGCCTTCTGAGTGCTGTGATTAAAGGTGTGGTCTGGCTTAAGTTTTGTACATTTTTATCATGTCCCAGAGAAACCTGTATCCATTAAGTTCTCCTATCTCTTCTACCCTGGGCAACTATGAATGTACTATTTTTCTATAATTGGCTGCACTGGACATTACACATAAGCAGAATTATATAATATGTAGTCTTTCCCCTTGGTACTATCACGGTGTTCTCCCATTTTGTGGAATCTCTTGGTACTTCATTGCTTCTTCTTCTTCTTCTTCTTCTGTTTTTTCTTTTTTCTGAGATAGAGTCTCACTCTAGCCCAGGCTGACCTGTAATTCACTATGTAGTCTCAGGGTAGGCTAGAACTCACAGTGATCCTCCTACCTCTGTGTCCTGAGTGCTGGGATTAAAGGCATGTGCCACCATGCCCGGCACATTGCTTCTTTACTATGTGGAGAAATAACATTTGAAGAGCTCATATTTATGGGGCAATGAGGAGCGTAGCAATGATCACAATTCTTACCTTGTTTCTTTTTGCTTCTTTTTAAGGCATGGCTATGAAAAGCCCACACCAATCCAAAGCCAAGCGATTCCTGCTATAATGTCTGGCCGAGATTTGATTGGCATTGCCAAGACAGGAAGTGGAAAAACCATTGCTTTTCTCTTACCCATGTTTAGACACATCATGGATCAGAGGTCCTTAGAAGAAGGAGAGGGGCCAATAGGTACAATTCTGATTAATTTTTTTTTTTTAAGATTTCTTGGTTGTCAGTTAACCAGAAAGACCTGATGCTCTATAGAGTTATTAATTATGCCAATAAAGATGTCTTTATGTCCATGTCCTGTATCAATTTGGCACTTTGGGGCTGATTTCCCCTTACCAGCAGGTGGAGTGAGAATCTTCAGAGCTCTGGAGTGACATCTCAGAAGTTCAAAAACAGCCTGTCCTGGCACAGCTCAGTTTTTAAACTCTGACCTGGCAGGTAGACCCCTCGTGCATCTATCTGTTTATTTATGTTGAGCTTTGTTGTTGGCCCAGTATCAGTACGTAAACTCAACATGGAGGATAGTAGGGAAATGCATTTTCCCAGAGTTTTCTGGTTTTGGTCTTAGAAGGCTGTAGTGCCAGCATTTCACTCCGGATTCGGTTTTCAGATTCAGACTTCTCGGTTCCTTTTGGCAGAGTCGTCTGCAGGTTTGAGTAGGGCTTTGGAAAGTTGTTGAGCTCTTCATGTAAATTCAAGGCACAGTATATCTCTCCTCTGTCTGTGCCCCTCAGAGCAAGGTGGTTTCTGGAAGCAGCAGTATGGCTTCTGTGACACAGTGAGTCGTTTGATTCTCTTGTTACGTGATTGGCAGTTGAGAACTGTTTGAATTTCTGTTCAACCACGTGTTCCTGAGGGTTGAGTATGATGTTTAACTCTTATTTTTCCTATAGCATGTTCTTAATCTAATTTGTTCTTTACCATAATATTTATGTATAATATACAAAAACAAACAAATATGTCTATGAGACCCAAGTTTTATTGCAGAGCTTAATTTAACATTTTAAAATATCACCTCAAGACTTGGGTGATCAGGCTTTGACATATTTCTCTTTTCAGCTGTCATCATGACGCCAACTCGGGAGCTGGCTTTACAAATTACTAAAGAATGTAAGAAGTTTTCGAAGACATTGGGACTTAGAGTTGTCTGTGTTTATGGAGGAACAGGGATCAGTGAGCAGGTAGTTAGAAAAGAAACATTCAAGCTTTCTTTTTTAATGCAGTGTGAGTGTGAGTGTGAGAGTGTGTGAGTGTGAGTGTGTGAGTGTGAGTGTGTGAGTGTGTGAGTGTGAGTGTGAGAGTGTGTGAGTGTGTGAGTGTGTGAGTGTGAGTGTGTGAGTGTGAGTGTGTGAGTGTGTGAGTGTGAGTGTGAGTGTGAGTGTGAGTGCACCATGAGCGTTTGGACATCAGGGGCAACTTCGAGTGTCAGTCCTTTCCTCCCGCCTGGTTTGAGGCCGGGCTCTTGTTTGCTGCTGTGTATACTAGGATGTTAGGTCCAAGGGCTTCTAGGAGTTGTCTGTATTCTCCCATCTCATTTTAGAAGGGTAGGGATTACAGTAACTTGCATCTGGCTTTATGGCTTTTTCTGGGGTCTGGGGACCAGAGCTCAGGTTGTTATGCTTATATTGAAATTACTTTTAGCTGCTGAGCCATGTCCCAGACCCCCAATTTTTCTGTCTTTCCTCAAATTGAATGAGTTAATAGTTAAATAGTAATTTTTCATTTGAGTGTTTTAAATGTGTGTGCTTCTAAAATCATAAAGGGTATTAGTGTGTGAAAAGAATTGTAAAAATATTTTTTGTCTTCAAGGTAGGGTCTCACTCTAGCCCAGGCTGACCTAGAATTCACCGTATTGTCTCAGGGTGGCCTTGAACTCATGGCGATCCTCCTACCCCTGCCTCCCCAGTGCTGGGATTAAAGTTGTGCACCACCACGCCCGGCCCCAGAATTGTAAAAATTATATACTTGTGCAGTGGTACATATCCATAATCCTTGCATCGGGAAGACTAAGGTAGAAGGTCACAGCTGAAAGCCTCAGAACCATGTATAAAGACTGTTGAAAAAAGAACAAAGAAAAGCTGGCCAGGTCAGCCTGGGCTAGAGCTAGACCCTACCTCTAAAGAAAAAGAAAATGAGGGCTAGAGCATTGGCTTGGTGGTTAAAGCACTTGCCTGCAAAGCCTAAGGACCCATGTTTGACTCCCCAGGTCCCACATAAGCCAGATGCACAAGGTGACACAAGTGCAAGGTTGCACAGGCACACAAGATGATGCACTGTCTGCAGTATGATTGCAGTGCCTAGAAACCCTGGAGCGAGAGTTCTCTCTCTCTTGCTCTCTTTCATTCTCTGCCGCACTCTCTCTCATTAAAAAAAAAAAAAAATATATATATATATATATATATATATATATATATATATATATAAAAGAAAACGAAAGCCTGGGCATGGTGATGAACATCTGTATCCCCAGACTGAGGCAGTAGGATCACAGTGAGATTGAGACTAGCCTGTTCTACAGAGTAAGTTCCAGGTCAGGCAAAGCTCAGTACAAGAACCTGTTTCAGGGGCTGGAAAGATGGCTTAGTGGGTAAGTGCTTGTCTGTGAAGCCTAAGGACCCTGGTTCGAGGCTCGATTCCCTGGTACCCATGTAAGCCAGATGTACAAGGTAGCGCATGCATCTGGAATTTGCTTGCAGTGGCTGTAGGCTCTGGTGCGCATGCTCTCTCTCTCTGTCTGCCTCGTTCTCTCTCTGTCTGTCACTCTCAAATAAATAAAAAAATTTAAAAAAGAACCTGTTTGACAGTAAAAAAGAATGAACTGATGTAATGTAGGTAGAATATATTCATAGAATGATAGCTATCGTTAGTATTCTACTAAAAACTTAAAGTTTTTTCAGAGTTCATCCTTTTTTTGAGGGGGGGGGGGGGTTGAGGTAGAGTCTTACTCTAGCTCAGGCTGACCTGGAATTCACTATGTAGTCTCTGGGTGGCCACAAACTCTCATGATCCTCCTTCTAAGTGCTGGGATTAAAGGCTTGTGCCACCACGCCCGGCTCTTTTTTTTTTTTTTTTTTTTGGTTTTTCGAGGTAGGGTCTCACTCTAGCCCAGGCTGACCTGGAATTCACTATGGAGTCTCAGGTGGCCTCGAACTCACTGCGATCCTCCTACCTCTGCCTCCCGAGTGCTGGGATTAAAGGCGTACGCCACCACGCCCGGCTTCAGAGTACATCTTAAATTAGGTTATTGTTATTTCTGTTTTAGAATTTCAGAGTCATTCTTATTATTAGCATGTCTTTCTTTCCCCTGCCCAGAATGACAGATTTATTTTTCCATTTTGTAGATGAAAAAGTAAAAAATAAGATGACAAGTTGGTTCATAGGAGTTAGACCTTAATTGAGGACCTAGGTCTTCTGATTCCAAGGCTTATAGTTATTTTCTCTATCTAGTTCATCTTGGCTTCTGTCAAGTATGGTGGTAATGTTGTGCATCTTTGTTACAATTTCATCTATATTCTTAGGTGTTTTTTAGCAAGAATTATTTTTACAAACCTTGGCTGTATTTAATTTGGCATTCCTAAAACTGTCTTATGGAGATTGATTATTATTATATTTTGACTAGAAGGAATAAAAGTGGCTTCTGTGTTTGTGATCAAATAAGCTCTGAAAATTTTGGATTATTCAAAGTTAAAGTTTATTTACTCCAAGCTGGAGAGAATGCTTAGTGGTTAAGGCGTTTGCCTGCAAACCCTAAGGACCTTTGTTCAATTCCCCAGGACCCATGTAAACCAGTTGCACAAGGTGACACATGCATCTAGAGTTTGTTTACATTGGCTGTAGGCCCTGGCACGCTTGTTTTTCTCTCTCTCTTTCTCTCAAATAAATAAATGAATTTTTTTAAAAAATAAGGTTATTTACTCTAAGACTTGCTATGGAGCCCAGCCAGCTGTCCTCTAGCTTGGGGCCCCCTTGCTTCTACCGCCAGAATGCTGGAGTCCCGACGTGCATCTCCATACTGGGTCATTGTAGGTTTTTGTTTTCTGTGCTGGGGATTTCAGTTTCCCAACTCAGTTCTCTTAAAACCTGTATTCCTCAGCTCCATTAGGACAAACATATTATCCTTTATTCTCTCTGGGCCTGTAACCCTGACCAGCTGTCTGCAAAATCAGAGCTACAGCTGGGCTTGCACCTTTACTCTTAGCATTTGGGAGGCTGAGGCAGGAGGACCACTGTGAGCTTGAGGCCAGCCTGAGTTAGTGAGACCTTGCCTCAAACAAAAAAAACAAAATGGGGGCTGCTTTACTCCTATCACTAATGGTAAGTTAAAATTGGTGAAATTCAGCTGGGGGTGGTTGTGCATGCCTTTAATCCCAGTACTTGGGAGGCAGAGGTAAGGAGATCGCTGTGAGTTCAAGGCCACCCTGAGACTACATAGTAAATTCCAGCTCAGCCTGGGCTAGAGTAACACCCTGCCTTGAAAAACCAAAAAAAAAAAAGAAAAGAAAAAATTGGTGAAATTCTTTAGTTTTTTTGTTTTATTGGCTTCAAATTTATGTCACCATGTGGTTCTGCCGCTGTTCCACATTCCTTTACTTGTCTGTGGCACTCCAGTGAACCAAACAGAAATGTTTGGTGACTGCTGCTGCTTTATTTTATTTTATTCTATTTTATCTAAGCACCCTACTTAAAATTGCAACCCTAGCTGGGTGTGGTGGCATATACCTTTAATCCCAGCCCTCAGAGGCAGAGGTAGGAGGATCACACTGAGTTTGAGGCCATCCTGAGACTATGTAGTGAATTCCAGGTCAGTCTGGGCTAGAGCGAAACCCTACCATGAAAAAAACCACACATAAAAAAAAATGTGTAACATATTATTTTGGTCCAAGGTACTTAAACTTAACTCTATGTAACATTTATTTAATTACTTCATTTTATTTTTGGGGGGAGATGCTGCTTTTTAAATTTTTTTTTCCCCTTTAAAAAAGTTTTTTTGTTTCGGGTGTTTTTGAGGTAGAGTCTCACTCTGGTGCAGGCTGACCTGGAATTCACAATGTAGTCTCAGGTTGGCCTTGAACTCACAGCAATACTCCTACCTCAGCCTCTCTAGTGCTGGGATTAAAGGTTTGTGCCACCATGCCTGGTGTGCATCTTATTTTATTTTATTTTATTTTATTTTATTTTATTTTATTTTAGTAAGAGAGTACATTGGTGCATCAGGGCATTTAGCTGCTACAAACAAACTCCACATGCGTGTACCCACTACTTTGCACATCTGGCTTTATGTGGATACTGGGGGATTGAACCCTGGCTGCAGGCTTTGCAAGCATGTGCCTTTAACCACTGAGCAATCTCCTCAGCCCTGTGTTTGATGTTTTCTACTCAGACCATTTTGCTTGATAGAGCTATGTAAGAGCCAGGTTTTTAAATCATTTTAAGCATTAATGAAGATGGATAGAATATAAAATTTCTTCTTTTTAATTAGATTGCTGAGCTGAAAAGAGGTGCTGAAATTATTGTTTGCACACCTGGTCGAATGATTGACATGTTAGCAGCCAACAGTGGTAAGTTGGGGGTATTTTTTTCTGTTTTCTTTTATTGTTGAGCTTGTCACATTTTTGTTAAAAGCAGATAAAAGAAACCAACAAACGGTTTCCACGTTTCTTCTTAAAGCTGTGATATCTTAGTGTGTATTGTAACAAGCCTTCTGCTGAAAGTATTAATCCTCCTTTTGGAATTCAATATAAAATTTCTCTCAGAACTAAGTCAATTCATCTCCTTAGCATTTAACTTGGATCTCCCCCCTCCCAGGTAGGGTTTTGCTCTAGCCCAAGCTATCCTGGAGTAGTCTCAGGATGGCCTCGAACTCATGATGAGATCTTTCTACTTCTGCCTCCAAGTGCTGGGATTAAAACTGTTACTAAACTGTTGACATTATTTAACTTCTGTGGAGAAAGGCCCTTCAAGATTTATAGAACTGGGCTTCCGAGACTAAACCATCAAAGGTAGGTGACTTAATGCTGTTCCCAAACTTGCAAGGCTAATTGTGGCTGCAGATGGTAGTGTGGAATACATAGCCATTAGGAAGCACTTATTTTGGCTCATTTTTAGTTCTAGAAGAAAATGCTTTCAAAGGTTTCCATTACAGTATGTTGCAGTATTCATATACATATTAGAGTATTGAAAACTGAGTAGTGCATGTTTCTAACAGCATTGTATGAATTTCTTTGTAAACTTAATTATAGTTCTACTTGAGGTTGACAAGGTGACATTGAAGTTGTTTGATAAATCATATGTGCTTGCATAGCATATGAAAAGTTTGGGGATAAATGTTGATTAAATAATCCCTTATTTTTTCTTAATGCTGCATTGATTAAATCTCCTGAAATTCATCTTGATTAATTTTACCTTTTTCCTTTATGTGTCTCTTTGGTCTATCTTTAATAACTATTTTGTACATGTTTTTGCCAGGTGTTTGATTCAACAGTTGATAGCAATGCTTATATTAATCCTTAAGAAAGGGCTTCCAGTGTATATTTGTTTAGTTTCCAGTATGAAGTCAGGAGCATTTATTTAAACCAGTGACAGCACTTAATAAAATTTGCTGTATGTCATCATATTAAATATATATTTATGTGCAATGCATTTGTTACTTGAAGATTGTGTGTAATACGTTAGTTACCTAGTGAGCTGAGTAGCTTCTTAGTACTGGTTTGACATGTCCATTTAAGGAGCGTCTGACTATGGAAGTAGCTTATGAAGTAATGTGGAGAAGTTCTATATAAAGTAATATGGAGAAGTTCTTTGCCTCTGAATTAGTTAGTGCTGGAGCTTGCTTTCCACACATACGCTGTAATCTCTAATATGTTTTTTCCTAGGTGATGCTGTCAGATAATGGCTGATGTGGCTCGATGCTTCATCTCAGTCTTAGTTTTATGATGTGTTTTGGAGAGGGCTGTTTTCTGAATTTTACAGGTCCTTCAGGCCCTATGATGGTATGCAAGAGACGAGTTTGACAAAAGAAAGGGCCTCATATACCCATTGTCAGAAAGTATTTGCCACTAGATTAAGACTTTCTAGACCAAAAGTTCTTTTCACTGTTAAAAGATACCTAACCTACCCCTCTGGTTAAGTCAGGCATTTTTAGCTCCCTTTACAGTTTTTAAAGTTCTTAGTAGTCATAAAATGAATTTGTGACTAATTCTTGGTTTTCTTTTTGTCTTTATTTTTTCTTCTCATCTTAGGTCGGGTCACAAATCTTCGAAGAGTGACATATGTTGTTTTAGATGAAGCAGATAGGATGTTTGACATGGGTTTTGAACCACAGGTAATCAAGTTTCTTACCTTTTTTTTTTTTTTTTACTGAGATAGGGTCTCAGTCTAGCCCAGGCTGACCTGGAACTCACTCTGCAGTCCCCAGAGTGGCATCCATCTCACGGTGATCCTCATACCTCTACCTCCCAAGTGCTGGCATTAAAGGCGTGTGCCACACCCAGCTAAATTTCTTAATTTTTGAAATTTCTTTTTATTTATTTATTTTTTTATTAGAGAGACCAAGAATGGGCATGCCAGGGCCTCTAGCCACTGCAAACAAACTCCAGATGCATGTGCCACTTCGTGCATTTGGCTTACATGGGTTCTAGGGAACCAAACCTGGGTCGTTAGGCTTTGCAGGCGAGTGCCTTAACCACTAAGCCATCCCTCCAGCCCAATTTTTGAAATTTAAATGTGACATTCCTATTGCCATGACAGTGATTTTTTTTTTTTTTTTTTTTTTTTTGGTTTCTTGAAGTAGGGTTTCACTCTAGCCCAGGCTGACCTGGAATTCACTATGGAGTCTCAGGGTGGCCTTGAACTCATGGTGATTCTCCTACCTCTGCCTCCCAAGTGCTGGGATTAAAGGCATGCGCCACCCAGTGAAATGTTTCTATGGTTTCTGAAATTCACACACATTTCTGTTGCCTGGTAGTACTGTGTGTTAAGGACATGTGGGACTTAAATAAATAAATAAATATAAATATTTAATATTTATTTCAGGTTCATCTCAAAAATACAAAGGTATTTGTGTAGACTTTCTTTAGCCACCCAAACATCATTGTTCAAGCTAGAATTAGTGTACTAATAATGGAATTTTAAACTTTCCAATTTTGTACTTTTCATGATTTTTTCAAATACTTTTTATTAGTGTGGGGCAGGTACAGGCCATGTGCATGCTCTAGTGCTTGTGTTGATATCAGAGAGCAACTTCGAGTGTTGGTCCTTGCCTTCTGCCTTGTGAGACCGCATCTCACGTTCATTACGATGTTCATCTGAGTAGCTGGCCTGCGAGCTTTTGAGTGATTTTCCTGTCTCAGCTCCTTTCTAGCCCTAGACACCCTGGGGTTGTAAGCATTAGTGTTCAGCATGTTGTTCTACACGGGCTCAGGGATCCACAGTCAGGTAGCCACGCTCACATGGCAAGTGCTTTAGCCACTGAGCCAACTCCCCAGCCCCAAAGAATGGTGGTTTTTTTGTTTTTTTTTTTTTTTTTTTTTTCTGTTCAATGTAGAGTCTTGCTCTAGCCTGGGCTGCCCTTGATCCTCCTACCTCTGCCTCCTAAGCTGGGATTAAAGGTGTGCACCACATGCCTGGCAAGTTTACATTTTCTAAGGCAACAAGTTGAAATAAATCTCAAAACTTCCTTATTTGATTTGAACATTGTGTAAGTTTTGGAAACGATACTCATTTTACCTGCCTGTATTGTTTTTTCAGGTAATTAGACTCACTGTACTTCTCTGTATTATTTTTCTCAGGTCATGCGCATTGTGGACAACGTCCGTCCTGATCGACAGACAGTTATGTTTTCAGCTACTTTTCCCAGAGCGATGGAGGCTCTGGCTCGCAGGATCTTGAGTAAGCCCATTGAAGTACAGGTTGGAGGCAGGAGTGTGGTTTGCTCGGATGTGGAGCAACAAGTGGTAGGTACTGTGTTAGGAAACTTTCCGTTCCCTTGGTATTTAGGCAGTACATGTCATCCCTTTGGTATGTGTGTGAAGTGGGCAGGTGACTTCTAAAGTTGGGTCTCATGCATCAGCTCAGGCTGCTGTATGTGGCCAGCTACACAGGACTGTGCTGCTATATGGAACTGCTCCTTCTTTCATGGTTTTTAGCTTCTCCCACACAAGTAGAGGGCTAGCAAAAATGTTACACATCGATCCTAGTTATATAGTTAAGGGACAGAGAGAACCCATGATCATTTGCCTACAGTTATAAACCTCTTATGCTCTGAAAGTTTATAAATTTTTTCTAAGCCTTTTAAAGATACATGAAGTTGTTAGTTTCTAATCGTTCATTATAAATTATGTATTTCTGTTCAAAGTCACAGTGGCCTTTTTAGTCCATTAACTTGCTGTAATGTGGCATTTTCAGATTGTGATTGAAGAAGAAAAGAAATTCTTAAAGTTATTGGAGCTTTTAGGCCATTATCAAGAGTCAGGATCTGTCATTATCTTTGTGGACAAGCAGGAACATGCTGACGGCCTTCTGAAGGACTTAATGAGAGCGTCTTACCCTTGCATGTCTCTTCATGGAGGTAATGTCTGCTTCATGCATAAAATATGTTTGAAGTATGTATCTTGCCAAGGACTATCCTGTTCTGAATAACAATAATTGCTTTGTTGTTTGTAACTTAAAGTTGAGTTTCACATCATTTATCTTAGTTTATTTTATTTTATTTTATATTTTTTGATGTTTGGTCTTGCTCTAGCCCAGGCTGACCTAGAATTTACTGTGTAGTCTGGCCTGAAACTCACAGCGGTCCCCTACCTCTGCCTCCCAAGTGCTAGGATTAAAGGTGTGTGCCACCATGCCCTGCTCTGCACCATTTTTTGCATCTGGGTTTATATGGGTGCCTTAGGAATTGAAACCTGCTCTGCAGGCTTTGCAAGCAAGAACCACTGAGCCATCTCCCCAGTTCACTTTCATTGGAGACATTACTTTGTGTTTAATAGTTTTTGGAGGAATTATGTTGCCTTGGATTTTCATGCTGTATTTTGTTTTGCCACTCGTCCTGAGCCTCTTCAAGTCTTCAATTTAAGAGAGATCTGCTTGGGTACTTTAAAACCAGTAGTCTTGGCGGGGCGTGGTGGTGCATGCCTTTGGTCCCAGCACTTGGGAGGCAGAGATGGGAGTATCACCAAGAGTTCAAGCCCACCCTGAGACTACATAGTGAATTCCAGGTCAGCCTGAACTAGAGTGAGACCCTACCTCGAAAAACCAAAACAACAACAACAACAAAAACAGTAGTTTTAAGAGTTACTGTGTCTGTGGTAATGACCTAAGAACCAAGTTGAAGGGCAGCTTTTGATTTAGTAGTTTGGGGTAAAAGTACAGGTCTGTGTGTAGGGAGCTCCCTGATGATGCTCCTTCTGGCCTTGAGTAACAAGCCCCAGGAGTATAAAAAGTTCTGAGTCCTGCTAATGTAGGCTAAATGTTCTGCAATTTCCTCCATATCTTCCCAAAGCAGGTGGTTTGATTCTGGTGTCCCCCATAAACTTAGGTGTTCGTAATGCTAGGTTCCCAGCTGATAGAGATTTGGGAATTAACACATCACCCTGGAGGCAGTGTATTGTTGGAGCTGGGCTTATGGGTGTTATAGCCAGCTTCCTCTTGTCAGTGGTCAGGCACACTCTACTGTTCCTGTTGTCCACCTGATGTTGGCCAGGAGATGATGTCTATAAGCTAAAATAAACTTTTCCCGCAAGCTGCTCTTGGTTGGATGATTTCTGCCAGCAATGCGAACCCGACTCGGGGTTAAAGCCTGCAAGTCTCCAGCGTGCTCAGGGCTGCAGTGACCCTGTGCAGTCCTGCAGTGCTTGACAGAGCAGTTTTGAAATGGTTTGAGGCCTTGCTCTGCTCTCTCCAGTGTGCATTTGTTTTTTATTCCGTGCTTAGAATCTTTCTGTTGTCAGAGGAAATTGAAAACTTCAGCATGTTTCACCACATGTGTCTCTAATTCACTTACAGGTATTGATCAGTATGACAGGGATAGCATCATCAATGACTTCAAGAACGGAACCTGCAAGCTTCTTGTGGCCACCTCTGTTGCTGCCCGAGGTCTAGATGTGAAACATCTGATTCTCGTAGTTAATTACAGCTGCCCCAACCATTATGAAGATTATGTGCACAGAGCGGGTCGGACAGGAAGAGCAGGCAACAAGGTTAAAAAAAAAAAAAAAAACATTATAGTTGATTTTTTTTCTTTTCTTTTTTTTTTTTCTCGAGGTAGGGTCTCACTCTAGACCAGGCTGTGAACTCACAGCAATCCTCCTACCTCTGCCTCCCTAGTGCTGGAATTAAGGGCGTGCGCCACCACGCCTTTATGGTTGATTTCTTTAAAAAGATAGTATGATTCTGGGCTGGAGAGATGGCTCAGCAGTTAGGCACTATCTCTTAAAGTCTAAAGGCCCAGGTTTGATTTCCCAGTATCCACATAATGCCAGTTACACAAGGAGGCATATGCATCTGGAGTTCGTTTGCAGTGGCAGATGGACCTGGTATTTCCTCTCTTTCTCTGCTTGCAAATGAATAGAAATTTTAAAAAATACATGGAGGCTGGAGCGATGGCTGAGCAGTTGAGGTGCTTGCCTGCGAAACTCAAGGACCCAGGTTCGATTCCCTAGTACCTATGCAAGCCAGAAGCACAAGGTTGTGCATGTGTTTAGAGTTTGTTTGCAGTGGCTGGAGGCCTTGGCATGCCCATTCTCTCTCTATCTGCCTCGTTCTCTGTCTCAAATAAATAAATAAAATATTTTAAAAAATGAATATGAGGGTTGGAGAGATGGCTTAGAGGTTAAGCGCTTGCCTGTGAAGCCTAAGAACCCTAGTTCGAGGCTCGATTCCCCAGGACCCACATTAGCCAGATGTGCAAGGGGGTGCACGTGTCTGGAGTTCATTTACAATGGCTGGAGGCCCTGGCGTGCCCATTCTTTCTCTCTATCTGCCTCTTTCTCTCTGTCTGTTGCTCTCAAATAAATAAATAAATAAAAAAAAAAAAAAAGAATATGAATTCTATCAGTCGCTGATCATGGAAGTTGTTTTCATCTGGGAGTTTCTTCAGTTCTTCTTCAGTGACTTGGGGTTTATTTTTGTTAGGTTGCCTGTTTTGTTTTGATTTAATTTCCATACCTCCTATAGTATATTATCTCTGGGAGTAATACTTTATTTTTTTTAAAAAATAAAATATTTTGGCCTCTAACTGCTGCAACCAAACTCCTGATGCATGCACCACTTTGTGCATCTGGCTTATGTGGGACCTGGAGAATCGAACCCAGATCCTTAGGCTTCATGGACAAGTGCCTTAACTGCTAAGCCATCTCTCCAGCCCCTAGTTTATTATTTATTTTTATTTTTATTTTTTATTTACTTGAGAGAGAGGTAGAGAGAGAGAGGGTGAGAATGCGTGCTCCAGGGCTTTCAGGTTCTGCAAATGAACTCCAAATGCATGTGCCTCCTTGTGTAGCTGGCCATCGTGGGTCCTGGGGAAATGAAATGGGTTCTTTAGGTTTGAAGGCAAGCGCCTTAACCACTAAGCCATCCCTCCAGCCCTGGGAGCAATATTTTAAAAGGAAGACAGTTGCTTTGATTTTCTTTTTCTTTTTCTCACTTAACCTAGGCTAGTCTCAAATTTAGTGCCATCTTCCTACCAGCTGGGGTTAAAGGTATGCTCTACCATGCCCAGATTTACTTTTTTAATGTCCTTGTTTTATTTTTTAATATTCACTAGTGTCCATTTGGAAGCTCTTCTTGACTTCTGTGGTGTGGAGAATTCATCCAAAAGTGTCCTTCTTCAGTGCCCCATTGAGTTTCTGCTTCGTTTTAGCTTTGTGAGTTTGGGAGCAGCCAGACCATCTGAGCACCATTTTCTCTTATGTCTGATTAAAATGCTGCTTTGACAATATTTGGGCTTGTTGTCTTTAAGTTTTTTTTTAATCAGTCGGGCTTGGTGGTACCCACCTTTAATCCAGGAAGCAGAGGTAGGAGGATTGCAGTGAGTTTGACGTCACCCTGAAACTACATAGTGCAGTCCAGGTCAACCTGGGCTAGAGCGAGACCTGTACCTCGAAAAACACAAACAAAAACAAACATCTTTGTATAGCAGCAGGTCCACATCCCTTATCCAGTGTTCTGACATGCACCAGCCCTTCTGCTCTCCTTTCTTTAGCTCTCAGACTCTTTCAAGGGTGCTTCCAGGTCCATAATGTCTGTTCAGAAGGGTTGCCCAGGCATTATTGGCCAATACCACCTCCCTTCAAGCACTGTGGCCCCAACCACCTATCAGCAGTGACAGCTAGAAAGGAAGTGGGGACAAGGTGAATGTCTAACCAGGGACACACACCACATAGCCTGGTTTTGTTTTTGCCACAGAATCTCGTGTAGCCCAGACTGGCCAAGAATTCATTATGTAGCTAAGGATGACCTTGTACTCCTGATCCTCTTGACCCCGCTTCCCCAGGCATGTGCCACCAAACACAGTTCACACAGTGGAATTGAACCTGGGGCTTTGTGCATGCAAAGCAAGCACTCTACCAATTGAGATACAACTCAGCCCGTCTTCCTTCATTGTCTTCAAATTTTCATTGTGAATGTTTTTTACCTTCTTGTTTTAAGTTTATTCCTAGGTATTGTGCATTTTCTTTCTTTTCTTTTATTTTTTGAAGTTGTTGTGAATTCAGTAATTTTTCTTGTTTCTCAGTTAGTTTGTTATTGACATAGAAAAGCTGCTTTTTAAATTTTTTTGTTTATTTTTATTTATTTATTTGAGAGCAACAGACAGAGAAAGAGGCAGAGAGAGAGAGAATGGGCGCACCAGGTCTTCCAGCCACTGCAAATGAACTCCAGACGCGTGCGCTCCCTTGTGCATCTGGCTAACGTGGATTCTGGGGAATTCAGCCTCAAACCGGGGTCCTTAGGCTTCACAGGCAAGCGCTTAACCACTAAGCCATCTCTCCAGCCCATAAGCTGCTGTTTTTTTAAGTTTGTTTTTTTGTAATTTTTTAAAATTATTTATTTGAGAGACAGAAATGCAGAGAGAGAGAGAGAGAAGAATGGGCATGCCAGGGCCTCCAGCCACCTCAAACGAGCTCCAGATGCTTGCACCCCCTTGTGCATCTGGCTTACGTGGGTCCTGGAGAATCAAACCCGGATCCTTTGGCTTTGCAGGCAAACACCTTAACTGCTAAGCCATCCCGCCCAAACTGCTTGTTTTGTTTGTTTTGAATCCTGCTTTGCTGAAAGGTCTCATATGTAGTTATACTTTCTCACTCTTCTTCAGGGTTATGCCTACACTTTTATCACAGAAGACCAAGCTCGCTATGCCGGTGACATCATTAAAGCTCTTGAATTGTCAGGAACTGCAGTGCCTCCTGATCTGGAGAAACTCTGGAGTGACTTCAAAGATCAACAGAAAGCTGTGAGTGTTTAAACTCTTATACAGAAATCACTGATGAGGCTGTGTGGTGCTTGAACATTTGATAACCGTCTTTACTTGTTTCTTTAGAAGGGAAAAGTGAAAACAACGTACTCTTGCTTGAACTCAGTATTTTGTGAAGTTTGTAGAACATTTAGTTATTTTTAATGTAAGGTGAACTACTTTTGTTAAGTTTGCATATGCTGCTTTGATAACTATTTAATAGATGATTGCTCTGAAATAAACTTTATTAAATTTTTCCTTGAAAGGAAGGAAAAATAATTAAAAAGAGCAGTGGGTTCTCTGGCAAGGGATTCAAGTTTGATGAAACAGAACAAGCCTTGGCTAATGAAAGGAAGAAGCTACAAAAAGCAGCCCTTGGCTTGCAAGACTCAGATGACGAGGACGCCGCTGTCGATGTAAGTACTATTCTAAGTCTCATTCTTGGCCTCTGAAGTGATTTTTTTTTTTCTTTCTTGTTTGTACTGGGGGCTGGGTCTTGTTACAGGATTGGTGAGGTAGCCAATCACAGGAAACCTTGGTGTGTTTTCCTCCTCCCAATGTAGTGTTTTTTTTTTTTTGTTGTTGTTGTTGTTTTGTCCAGGGGTGTGGTACACACATGCATTCGTGTTTACTTATTTTCATAAAGTTGGATTACACTGCTTTATAACTTATTTTTATAATAGCATAACTTATTTTTACAACAGCAGCATGATCAGTGGTTTCCGTGTTCTTGATGTCTTACTCAAAGACTTTAAGAAAGGCCCACACAAATATTGAAGCAACAAAGAACTTTATTAAGAGCAAAGAAACAATAAAGATTTGAATTCACTGCCAGGTTGGGCAGCAGACCACCAGAGTGGAGTATACTCCAGGGCACTAGGAAGTGGTCTGGGGCTTCTCTTCATAGGAACTTTAGGGAGGATGGATCATTTGCTAGGAGTGTAGTTTGAGTGGCCCTGTACTTGAGAATCTTGAAGCTTGAAAAGGGATAATAACCTTTTCATAACTCTCATTATTGTCATCAGAGTCCATGTTCTTAACAAATTGAGGGTTTTATAGACTGTATTCTTTGCAACCCTGATCCAAGGAGCTTTAGAAGAGAATGTTTTTATAGTAATTTAATATGCCTATTATTTACCAGTACCCTCCTTTTATATTAAGTGGGTCATTTAGCATTGCATATTGTTTTCTTTCTTTTTCCTTTCAATTTTTTCTACCACAAACAATAGATTTTTGAAATAAAATGTGTGCCCTTAATGAAGAGCTGGTATATTTTCCTGTTAATCCATGAAGTTGAATTTATATAAATTTACTCTCTCATCCTAGCCCTTTGCTGAGAACATTTATTTGTCTTGATACAACTAAGTTAATATGTCCAATCCAGTTTTTATTAATCCTTGATTTTTGCTTGGTCTAGATTGATGAACAAATTGAAAGTATGTTTAATTCAAAGAAGAGAGTGAAGGACATGGCAGCTCCTGGGACATCTAGTGTCCCTGCTCCAACGGCAGGAAACGCTGAGAAACTGGAAATTGCTAAGAGATTAGCTCTCAGAATCAACGCTCAGAAGAATCTGGGCATTGAGTCTCAGGTATTAAGTAATTTGTTCCGAGTCTTAGTCGTTCTGTTGGGGGCTGGGGTTGTTTTGAGACAGGATCTCATGTATGTATCTCCAGGCTGGTTTTGAACTCAGTATGTAGCCAAGGATAACACTGGACTTTGATTTGTCCTGCCTCTATTTCCCAAGGTGTTTTATCACCACACACAGCTTCATTCATAACTTTTTTTGTTTTGCTATGTTGTTGTTTTCCCAAGGCAGGGTCTCAGTCTAGCCTAGGGTGACATGGAACTCACTCAGTAGTCCCAGGCTGGCCTCATACTCTCAGCAATACTCCTACTTCTGCCTGCCATGTTCTGGGATTAAAGGTGTGCACCACCATGGCCAGCTTATTCATAACTTTAAAAATATATATATATATTTTTGAAATAGGGTCTTGCTCTAGCTCATGCTGACATGGAATTCACTGTGTAGTCTCAGGGTGCCCTCAAATTCACAGCGATCCTCCTACCTCTGCTTCCCAAGTGTTGGGACTAAAGGTGTGCACCACCATACCCTGCTTGTTTATTTCATTTTTATTTTTAGGTTTTAGAGGTAGGGTCTCACTCTAACCCAGACTGACCTGGAATTCACTATGTAGTTCCAGACTGGTCTTGAACTCACAGTGATCCTCCTACCTCTGTCTCCCTAGTGCTGGGATTATAGGTATGTGCTCCCAGTCCTGGCATTGATACTTTTAACTAAGACTATATTTTCAAAGCATTCTCAAAGAATGACTCAACTGATTTTTGACCATAGTTTGAAGATTTTGAATAAGTCACTTACTATAACTTATTAACTGTTGGGTTGGTTCATGGAGTAAGGCTCAGATAGTGGTGGTATGCCACCATTTACTTCAGGAAAGTGCCTAGGAGTCATAAAATACATGATTTTAGAAGTACTGCACTCTGCATGAATCAAGAGTTAGCTCGTTTTCAGGAGCATATTTATAATTCTGTAGAGTATTTAATAGATCACTGAATGCTCTGCAGTTATCAGGAGTAAGAAAGATACATGAAACTATTAGTTAGAAACGTAAACTGTTAAACTGCACGTATATGTGGAACTCTACATTGGAAAGGTGCTTTCTGTTTTTCAGGGAATAATTTTGAGTGAGGTTCTTGATCCTGTTTCTTTTTTTTTTTTTTTTTTTTTTTTTGGTTTTTCAAGGTAGGGTCTCACTCTAGCCCAGGCTGACCTGGAATTCACTATGGAGTCTCAGGGTGGCCTCGAACTCATGGCGATCCTCCTACCTCTGCCTCCCAAGTGCTGGGATTAAAGGCGTGCGCCACCACGCCTGGCTTCCTGTTTCTTTTTTTTTTTTTAATTTTTTTTTTTGTTCATTTTTATTTATTTATTTGAGAGCAACAGACACAGAGAAAGAGGCAGATAGAGAGAGAGAATGGGCACTCCAGGGCTTCCAGCCACTGCAAACTGAACTCCAGATGCGTGCGCCCCCTTGTGCATCTGGCTAACGTGGGACCTGGGGAACTGAGCCTCAAACCGGGGTTCTTAGGCTTCACAGGCAAGCGCTTATCCGCTAATCCATCTCTCCAGCCCTCCTGTTTCTTTTTTTAAAAAAATATTTTATTTATTTATTTGACAGAGAAAGAGAGAATGGGCGCACCAGGGCCTCCAGCCACTGCAAACAAACTCCAGATGCATTTGCCCCCTTGTGCATCTGGCTAATGTGGGTCCTGGGGAATCGAACCTGGGTCCTTTGGCTTTGCAGGCAAATGCCTTAACCGCTTAGCCGTCCCTCCAGCCCCTTGATCTTGTTTCTGTCCTCCTTTGAGATTTGACTGGGGATCTTCTTTAACTGCAGGATGTGATGCAGCAAGCCACCAATGCAATTCTCAGAGGTGGCACCATTCTGGCTCCCACAGTGTCTGCCAAAACCATTGCAGAACAACTTGCTGAAAAGATCAATGCCAAGCTCAACTATGTGCCTTTAGAAAAACAAGAAGAGGAGAGACAGGATGGTGGACAGAATGAATCTTTTAAGAGATATGAGGAGGAATTAGAGATCAATGACTTCCCACAGGCAAGTAACATTGAAACATTTTTATATTGTGAAATAGAAATTCTTACTTTATTTTTCTTTGTGTGTGTGTGTGTGTGTGTGTGTGTTTTGTATGTACTTGCATTTGCCCGTGTGTGTGTGTTGTGTATCCACTTGCATATGCCCATGAAGCACCGAGTATGCCCACCTGTGGTGAAACCACTCCATAGCTCTTCTGCCTGTTCTTGCTTGAGCTGGAGCTACCGCTCCACATGCTCCAGTAATTCTCCTGTCCTTGCGCCTCATGGAACTGGGGTTACAGATGTATATGGTCCTCCCCAGCTGTTTATGTAAGTCCTATGGATCGAACATGTGGTCTATCAGGCCTTGTATAGGAAGTACTCTTAACCCCTGAACCATCTCTCCAGCCCAAACTCTTGCTTCTTTAAGAACAAAATCTCTTCTTTAAAACACATGAACAGAGCCACCACGCCCGGCTTAATCTGTTTTTTATTTTATTTTAGTTTTTAGGAATTATGATTTTAATATTGACCATACGTATTAGCCAGTCTATTCTTTATCAACTCAGTTTTTTTTTTTTTTTTTCTTTTTTGGTTTTTCAAGGTAGGGTCTCACTCTAGCCCAGGCTGACCTGGAAATCACTCTGTAGTCTCAGGCTGGCCTTGAACTCACGGTGATCCACCTACCTCTGCCTCCCAAGTGCTGGGATTAAAGGTGTGCGCCACCACACCCAGCTTCAGATTTTTTTTTCCTTTGGTTTTTCAAGGTAGTCTCTCTTTAGCCCAGGCTGACCTGGAATTCACTCTGTAGTCTCATGCTGTCCTCAAACTCAGATCCTCCTATCTCTGCCTCCCGGGTGCTGGGATTGAAGGCAGGTACCACCATGCCTGGCTTCAACTCAGATTTTTTAAAAATTTATTTATTTGAGAGAGTAAGAGGCAGAGAGAGAGAGTGAGAGAGAATGGACACGCCAAGATCTCCAGCCACTGCAAATGAATACCAGGTGCATGTGCCACCTTGTGCATCTGGTTTACATGGGTCCTGGGCTCTTTGGCTTTTCAGGCAAAAGCGTTAACCGCTAAGTCATCTCCCCAGCCCTCAACTCAGATTGTTTTTTTCAAGGTATGGTTTCACTCTAGCCCAGGCAGACCTGGGATTCACTATGTAGTCTCAGGGTGGCCTCGAACTCACGGTGATCCTCCTACCTCTGCCTCCCGAGTGCTGGGATTAAAGGTGTGTGCCACCACGCCTGGCTGCAAACTTGGATTTTTATGTCATGGTCCCTACCTTTCCTTTAGACGGCAAGGTGGAAAGTTACCTCTAAGGAAGCACTGCAGAGGATCAGTGAGTATTCCGAAGCTGCAATCACAATCAGAGGAACGTATTTCCCTCCTGGCAAAGAGCCCAAGGAAGGCGAGCGGAAGATCTACTTGGCAATTGAAAGTATGTACTGTTGGTTTTGCATCAAGGCTGATGTAAACTTAAGTGGGAAGCCAGTTGTAGGAAGGGCTGAAGATAAGGAACACCCACAAGAACCATGTATTCCTTCATGTCACGAGGTCTCAATTTAGAAATTCAGTAAATGTGTAATGGTGAATGACCTATTTATAGGACTTAAGTTTGAAAATATGAATTTTTAAGACTTAGGCTTCTGCTAAGTATTCTGGCCAAAGTTCAGGTGAGAAAGTAAAGTGGTTGTAATAGTACACTTAATGCTGCTGAAGCAGACCCACCCCCACCCCAGGTAGGGTCTCGCTCTAGCCCAGGCTGACCTGGAATTCACTGTGTAGTCTCAGGATAGCCTCGAACTCTTGGCGATCCTCCTACTTCTGCCTCCCGTGTGCTGGGATTAAAGGTGTGCACGACCACCCCTGGCTTTCTCTATCTAGCCCATTTTTTAAAAAGTATGTTTTATTTATTTATGGGGGGGCAGATTAGAGAGAATGGGCACGCCAACCCCTCTTGCCACTGCAAACAAACTCCAGACACATGTACCACCTTGCGCATCTGGCTTTATGTGGGTCTGGGGATGGAACATGGGTCCTTCAGCTTTGCAGGCAAGCACCTTAATCCTAAGCCTCCCCCAGCTCAAGACCTTGCTTTTTTTTTTTTTTTTTTTCCTGAGGTTGGTTCTCTGTCTAGCCCAGGCTGACCTGGAATTCATTTTTATTTATTGATTTGATAGTGAGAGAGAGGCAGATATATATATAGAGAGAGTGGGCATGCCAGGGCCTCTGGCCACTGCAAGTGAACTCCAGACGCATGTGCCACCTTATGCATCTATCTTATGTGGGTCTCAGGAAAATCGAACTTGGATCCTTTGGCATTGTAGGCAAGCACCTTAACCAATAAGCCATTTCCCCAGCCCCCGAGACCTTGTTTTGAAATTTCCCAGTGAAGCTCCCTCATTCATACCTTTATCAAAACCCGTGGACTGTTGATACCCTGTGCTACAGGAAGTCACGAATGCCTTTCCTAAGAGAGGTCAGACTTGGTTTTCAAACCTGTTCATGAATGAATTAATTCTCCAGCTAAGGTCTTTTCTTGATTTGGTACCATTGCATATATGTGTCCCTTTTTGAAAAGTCCTTTATTGTCTCTTCCTGTAAGAATGTGTTCAGAAGGCACTTTCCTCATGTGTTTCCCAGCTTCAGAGAGCATAATAGATATCTGATGAATATAATTGTTAAATAAGTTAACCAAAAAAGCTGTATTTTCCATTAGCCTTTTCTGTTCTTTTGTGGATAAATCACTGATCTTTGCTCTGTTTCTAATCTAATCAGAACTCATAGCACTTCTGTAACTGTAGCTACATTTGAAACCCTAAAAGCAGTCAGAAAGATAAATGGCCACTTTATAGCATTGATGACGGTTCTATCAGGCAATGGACAGCTATCTTGGCAGGCAGTAAGGTTTCTTCCTGGCCCTCCCTGACATGGATAAACATCTATGTGATCCTTGTGATATGAATAGTATACTTTCTTCTCAATCACCAGGTGCTAACGAATTGGCTGTGCAGAAAGCAAAGGCAGAAATTACCCGGCTCATAAAAGAAGAACTCATCCGACTGGTGAGTGAAAACTTCAAGGGCTGATGTGTTTCAGTAAATGTTTTCTTCTGTTCTCACTAATACAGATGTAAGCAAATCATAAGTACATACCTGGCCAAGCATGGTGGCACACGCTTGTAATCCCCACAAGTTCAGACATCTTTGTAGCTTACTTGTATATTGGACTTTGAGATTATTCTGGTTTGGGCTTTAATGCACAGCACTTCTGTGAACCTTCTCGTGTCTTTTTGGTATATATATTAATGTGCTTTTTTTTTTCTTGAATGTATACTTTGAATAGAGTTTCTATTTATAGTTATATGTATAATTTAGCTTTTTAATTGGTATTGCTAAATAGTTTTCCAAAGGATATTAAAAGTTTCCATTCCTCCTTGCAGCATAGGAAAATTCCAGTTTTTCTTTATCTTTGCCAACACATGTTGGTGTTTTAAGTTTAGGCAATAACTTAATTTGGTTTTGTGGGAGAAAGCCGCCTACTAAAGGCTTCTTTCCAAGTGAGCAACAGACATGTTGCTTGTCTTTAGTGTCAGCTGGAGATCATAAACTCCTGTAGCAGGTGGTTGGAGGGAAAGCTGCCTCTGTATCTGAGGAATGTGTGCTTGAGAGCAGTTTTCAAATTTTACTTACGTCACAGTCTTTTGGGAAGATACAGTTAAAGAAAAGAGGACACACAAGTGCAAGAGAGATGACCCACACCTATGATCCCAGCACTTGGGAGGCTGAGGCAGGAAGACTGCATGAATTTAAGATCTGCCTGGGCTACAGTGTGTTACTCTGTCTGAAAATGCCAAGTGATGAGAATGAGGCACTGGTCTGGGGATAGCCTCACATGAGAGGACTAGAGAAAAAGCATGTGCTGTGGACCTCCTTGTCAAGAGAACGAATGCTTGAGTGAACGAAGAATTGGTTATTTATTGAACACTTCCTTTTTTTTTTTTTTTTTTTTTTGGTCTGTTTGTTTTTGGTTTTTCAAAGTAGGGTCTCACTCTAGCTCAGGCTGACCTAGAATTTACTCTGTAGACTCAGGGTGGCCTTGAACTCACAACAATCCTCCTACCTCTGCCTCACAAGTGCTGCGATTAAAGGTATGCGCCACCACGCCCAGCTCCTTGTTGTGTTTTTATTTGTTTTTCTGATAGTTTTGTAGGTTGTTACAGAAAATCATCTTAAATATTTAGTGTTTAGCTTTTTCTAACCATATATCTTTTTATTTTTTATCATAGCAAAATTCATATCAACCGACAAATAAAGGAAGATACAAAGTATTATAAACATCTAGGAAGTACTTTTCACCTGTGCTGGTCTGTCATACTCAC
Organism: Dipus sagitta; assembly: GCA_036346955.1. Lineage (NCBI taxonomy): Eukaryota > Metazoa > Chordata > Mammalia > Rodentia > Dipodidae > Dipus > Dipus sagitta. Next base: position 39,315,854 of record CM070777.1, on the reverse strand, counting down.
GGCAGTTGTCTGAAGTTTACAATGTATTGTAAAGTACAACTTTGAAAATTCTATCTTGCTTATTTTTTAAATACAAGGAAGCAATGTTTGCTCAGTAAATATCTCCGGGTGTGTTTAAATCAGCTTGTTTCAGAGTATGGTGTCTTTTGTTGGAAAACTTAAACACTGATATTGTAAGTATCTGGAAACATTTGGATTTCATATTGAAGGCAGTAATAAAAGTACATCAATCACCTTCTCCTTTCAATGAACTTGTGATCATCTAAGAAAAGGTAAAATTCCTTGTCTTTTTTGTGTCACTGCTTCTTAAGCTTACGTCTTGACTAAATGGGACATTTGGACTGTTATAGTTTTTACAGTAGTTGGGCGTGGTGGCTAGCCTGAGAATACATAGTGAATTCTAGGTCAGCCTGGGTAGAGCAAGACCAAACCTTGAAAAACAAAAGAGTAACTTAAAGTAGAAGTCTTACAAAATAGACTCAAGAGTTTTTGTTTTCATTTTTATAATTATAAATGGGCAATGTTTGGTTTACTTCTCGTGTTTAGGTTTTTATAAAATTAAATACATGTAGTGTAAGGATTTTTTTATGTATATATTTTTTTCTTTTTTTAGAGACAGGGTCTATATGTTGCCCAGGCAGTCTTTGAACTTGTGATCCTCCTTCATCGGCTTCCATAGTGTTGGTATTATGGTGCCCAGCTTTGCATTTCTTTACACTGAAGTAAAATGTAGTGTTTACTATTTTCAGGTTCCATTCTTAACTCTGAGTCTGCCTACATACTGATTTCTTTATCATCTTTCAAAGAAACAAAGTGATTTTAGCCTTTAAATACTAAATATATGGGCCGGGTGTGGTGGCACACGACTTTAATCCCAGCACTCAGGAGGCAGAGGTAGGAGGATCGCCATGAATTCGAGGCCACCCTGAGACTACATAGCTAATTCCAGGTCAGCCTGGACCAGAGTGAGACCCTACTGCCAATAAATAAATAAATGAATGAATAAATAAATAAATAATATATGTGATTCCTCTCCCTCTTTCCCCCAAAGTATTTCTTTAGACATCTGTGCTGTAGTACATACAAACACCCTATTACGTAAATCTTATTTTTATTTGGGATGACTAAGTAACTCATGATTATTTTATTTTTCCCTAAAAACAACTTTTAAAAGCTAGGCATCATGGTGCAAGCCTGTAATCTCAGCACCCAGGAGGTAGAGACAGAAAAAGCCTAGGCTACATAGTGAGGTATTGTGGGGAGGGGGGGACATGGGCTGGAGAGATGGCTTAGCAGTTAAGGCACTTGCCTGTAAGGCCTAAGAACCCAGGTTCGATTCCCTAGTACCCATGTAAGACCAGATGCACAAGGTGGTACATATACCTGGAGTTCATTTGCAATAGCTAGAGGCCTTGGTGCACCCATTCTCTCTATATATGTCTCTCTCTCAAATAAATAAATAAAATATTTATAAAAACAAGCTGGCTGTGGTGACACACACCTTTAATCCCAGTACTAGGGTGGCAGAGGTAGCAGGATCACCATGAGTTCGAGGCCACTCTGAGACTACATAGTGAAATCCAGGTCAGCCTGGGCTAGAATGAGACCCTACCTCAAAAAACAAACAAAAAATTGAAACAACAAAGCAGACAAAGCTAGGGATATAGGGTTCATTTGTAAAGTTCTTGCCTAACCTGCACAAGGCCCTGAATTTGATCCCCAGCACCACAAGGAAACAAAAAGATAATTTTCAGAAGTACTGGGAGTTATGTTTCAGATAGATTTCAACGTCTCTGATAAAAATATGGTTCACTAGGAATTAAAAACTTAGGTTCTTTTCTTGATTGTTCTGATTTTAAAAACTATAATTGGATTACCTAATATTCCTTTCAAGAGTCCTGTATATGAGAACTTAAGGGTCTGAGGAGATGGCTTGGCAGTTAAAGGCACTGGCTTGCAAAGCCTGACAGCCTGAATTCAGTTTCCCAGCACCTATATAAATCTAGATGCAAAGTGGTGCATGCATTTGGCATACGTTTGCAACAGCAAGAGTCCCTGGTACGCCCATACACACATGCACGAATAAACAGTGGTAGTTTGGTGGCAGGCATTAAAAGAAAAAACCAAAAAACTTCATATTGTTGTCACTTGCTAAGCCTTGTCAGGAATTAAATAGATACATTTCTTACTGACAGAAAAGTTCTGTTAACATTTTTGACAAGTTGGGAATGGAATCACATGCTTATAGTTCTAGCATTTGAGAGGCAGAGGCACAAGGACCTTCCTTAGATTGTTAAGGACAGCCTGACCTACTTAGTGAGTTTCAGGTAAGCCAGAGCTACTATATAGTAAGACTTCATCTCCAGAAAAATCCAGCTGGGCTGGGCGTGGTGGCCCACATCTTTAATCCCAGCACTCAGGGGCAGAGGTAGGAGGATCGCCCTGAGTTTTAGGCTGGCCTGAGACAACATGGTGAATTTTAGGTCAGCCTGGGCTAGAGCAAGACCCTACCTTGAAAAACAACAAAAACAAACTAGGTATGGTGGCACACATCTTTAATGCCAGCCCTCCATGGGTAGAGGTAGAAGGATTGCTGAGAGTTCTAGGTTAGCCTGGTGGTTACAATGAGACCCTGTCTTGAGAAAAACAAACAAAATCCCAGAACAAACAACAAAATGTGTATATATATTCTTGGCTTACAGTTTTTGGTTTTTTTTTTTTAATCAAAGCATACTGTAGTTGTTAAATCATTTTAATACAGTTACGGGTACAGTGACAGGGGAGAGAATGTATTGCTTTTTCAATATAAAATTATCTTTACTGAAAACGCAAAAGACAACTGGGAACTATCCCTCCCATGGCCACTTACAACTTACTGAGTGATGAAAAGGGAAAAAAAAATGAACTTTTACTCTAAAATTCTAGTCTAAGCTCCTTTTTCTCACCCGGTGGTTTATTTATTCGCTTGTCTTTCTCACCCGGAGGTAGCTTGTTTCCTGAAACAGGCATGTGGCAGTCCCACATTGGTGTCTTGGTGCTTCCTTCAGTTCCCTGGATCACTGTGAGGCTCAGAGACTTGTTCCCACATTTCTTCGTGTTTGTGTATGTAGTTGCTGTGAACCACTGGTAGTATTTTGCTGTGAAATGAAACACTGCTTAGTACATTTTTAGTGTCACACTGACTTTTAAAAGCTGAATGATGTACAGATTTTAACTTGTTTTTTTAATGTAGTATCGTTATTGGCTCATGTCTCTGAATTTCTTATAAAATAAAGTTAATTCAATCTGCACTTATCCAAAATGGTCTTTCCTTGAATTATTTCTCTAGTCGTGTTTGTATTGATAGATATGAGAGAAGTGTTGCACTTTGTATGTCTGTTTTAAAACCTCGGTAACTTACCATCTGAAATACTTGTGATTCTACAGATTTCTGGGGCTGGGAGATGGTTCCGTGGTTAAAGGCACTTCCTTACAAATCCTGCAAGGTCAGGTTCAATTCCCCAGTACCCACGTAAAGTCAGATACACAAAATGTCGTATGTGTCTGAAGTTCACTTCTAGTAGCAAGGGGCCCTGGCATGCACCTTACTTACTTACTTACTTATAACTCTCTCTCTCAAATAAAATTTAAAAATAAAATAAAAATGTTCCTGAAGAGGCTGGTTCAGACACTTGCTTGCAAAACCTGATGGCCTGGGTTTGATTCCCCAGTACTCACGTAAAGTCAGGTGCACCAAGTGGCACATGTGTCGAGTTTGTGGCTGCCAGAGGCTCTGGTGTGCCCATTCTCTCTCCTTGAAGATAAATAATAAAAGTAAAAGGATAAGTGTGCACAGACCAAAAGCTTCACTTGACAGTCAGACTTTTTTTTTTGACAGTCAGACTTTAATCACACTGGTACCTAGGGCTGGGTTGTAGCCCCATGGTGGAGAGCCTACCATACATGAGGCCCTGGGTGTGATCGTCAGCATTACAGAAAAGGAAGGCAAAATGGAGATGTGGACCTGGAAAGACAGTGACTGTTTCTCCCGTCTCCCTTGGCACTTCATTGGTGCGTCCCGTGTGTCACTGGCGTGGCTTGCGCCTGGTTTTCAGCTGGAGTCGCCATCAGCTGTGGCTTCTGGCCCTTCCTTGCCCACAGCAGTCGCCAGTGCTCGAGTGTTCATCACAGGAGAGCCAGCTTTGGAGTCTTGGGATTCCTGAATCCCATTAAGCCTCTCACAGGGTGTGCTAAAATGACGCATAAGCATTTTGAGAAATGCGAAGTAGAAAACACAGTCTTGGGGTTCTAGCTCAGTTGCAGTGTAGCTCTTTCTGCTATATTTCTGTGCTGTTTGCCAGTGAAAGGCCTTTGGTGGTCCATTTACATAGTGCTTTATTTTATTTTATTTTTTAGTTTTCCAAGGTAGGGTTTCATTCTGGTCCAGGCTGAACTGAAACTCAGGATGGCCTAAAACTTACAGAGATCCCCTACCTCTGCCTTCCAAGTGCTTGGATTAAAGGCATTTGCCACCACAACCAGAAAGTTTTAATATTTTTAAAAAATATTATTTGTTTATTTATTAGAGAGAGAATGGGCATACGAGGGCCTCGAGGTACTGCAAACAAACTCCAGATGCATGCACCACCATATGCATCTGGCTTACATAGGTTCTGGGTAATCAAACCTGGGTCCTTAGGCTTCACAGGCAATTGCCTTAACTACTAAACCATCTCTCCAGCCCTGGAGCCAGCCGTTAAAAATATTTTTTTAATATCTTAAAATTTTTATTTATTTTCAAGTAGAGAGAGAGAGGAGAGAATGGGCACGCCAGGGCCTCTAGCCACTGCAAACGAACTCCAGATGCATGTGCCCCTTGTGCATCTGGCTTATGTGGGTCCTGGGGAATCGAACCTGGGACCTTTGGCTTTACAGGCAAATAAATAAATGCTATAACTGTTAAGCCATCTCTGCAGCCCAGTTTAAAATATTTTGGTGAATTGCAAGTCAGCCATCGTGGCACATGCCTGTAATCTCAGCCCTTGGGAGGTGGAGACAGGAGGATCAGGAGTTTGGAGATACTCTTAACTACATTGCAAAGTTCAAATCCAGCCTGGGCTATATGAGCCTTCTGTATTAATTACTTCCTCATTGCTGTGACCAAATACTTGACAAGAAGCAATTTAAGGAAGGAAGGTGTTGCAGTCAGGTTCGCATTGCTGGTAGAAATCACCCAACCAAGAGCAGCTTGTGGAAAAAAAAAGGGGGGTTATTTTGGCTTACAGACTTGAGGGGAAGCTCCACAATGGCAGGGGTAAACAGCATGAGCAGAGGGTGGACATCACCCCGTGGCCAACATCAGGTGCACAACAGGAACAGGAGAGAGTGGCAAACACTGGTAAGGGGAAACTGGCCATAACACCCATAAACTCGCCCCCAACAATACACTCTCTCCAGGAGGCATTAATTCCCAAATCTCCATCAGCTGGGAACCTAGCATTCAGAACACCTAAATTTATGGGGGACACCGGAATCAAACCACCTTCTGTGGTTTCCAGTTCAGAGTTCAGGTCCTTGGAGGTGGGAGAGGCATGGCAACAAGTGTTTGAGGCAGCTGGTTACACTGTGTTAGCCTCCAGGCAGCAGAGAGCCATGGGTGCCTATGTTCAGTTAGTTCTCCCTTTCCATCTTTGAGTTAGGGTTTCACTCTAGCTCAGGCTGGCCTTGAACTTGGGGTACTCCTCTTACCTCAGCCCCCTCTAGTGCTGGAATTATAGTCATGAGCCACCACACGAGGCTTTATCTCTCCATTTTATGAAGCCCTGGACACCTAACCTACGGAACGGTGTGGAGCACATTTGGAATGGGTCTTTCTCACCTTAACTAACCTAATGTAGACAGTCCCTCCCAGACATGCCCACATACTTGTTTCCATGATGACTTTACATCCTGTTAAGTTAGCAGCCCAGATTAATCATCACAGACCCTATCTATAAAAACACACACACAAAAAAGAAACAGGGCTGGATAGATGGCTTAGCTGTCATGGTGCTTGCCTGAGAAGCCTGAGGACCTAGGTTCAATTCCCCAGAACCCACGTAAGCCAGATACACAAAGCGGCATATGTGTCTGGAGTTCATTTGCAGTGGCTGGAGGACCTGACATGCCTGTTCTCTGTCTGCCTCTGTCTCTCTCAAATAAATAAAAATAAATTTCATTTATTTTTTTAAAAAAAAGGGTAGGACTCCTTACAACGTGCTCCCTCCAGGCATAAAATGGCCTCGATATCCATGACCTCATGCCTGACACTACCTACACAAGACCGTCATAAGAGGAAGGAAAGATCATGACATCAAAATAAAAGAGAGACTGATTGAGATGGGGAGGGGATATGATGGACAATGGAATTTCAAAGGGGGAAAGGGGGGAGGGAGGGTATTAACAGGGGATATTTTTTAATCATGGAACATGTTTTAAAAAATTGAGAAAAAAAAAAAAAAAAAACACCAGCCAGGCGTGGTGGCACATGCCTTTAATCCCAGCCTGAGCTACAGTAAAACCCTACCTCGAAAAACAAACAAAAAAAAAACACAGTGGGCTGGATTGATGGCTTAGTGATGCACTTGCCTACAAAACAAAAGGACTGAGGTTTGATTCTCCAGTACCCATATAAGCCAGATGTACAAATGTGTCTTGAGTCAGTTTGCAGTGGCCCTGATGTGCCCATTCTCTCTCTCTCTCTGCCTCTTTCTCTCTCTCAAATAGACAAATTAAAAACTTAAAAAAGGGGGAAGAGGGCTGGAGAGATGGCTTAGTGGTTAAGGCATTTGCCTACAAAAGAAAAGGACCCAGGTTTGATTTTCCAAGACCCACATAAGCCAGATGCACAAATGCGTCTGGAGTCAATTTGCAGTGGCTAGAGGCCCTGGTGTGCCCATTTTCTCTCTCCCTTTTTCTCTCAAATAGATAAACTAAAGGGGGGTGGGTGGGCTGGAGAGATGTTATAGTGTTTAAGTGCCTGTGAAGCCTAAGGACCAAGGTTTGATTCCCCAGCACAAAGTGGCCCATGCATTGAGTTCCTTTGCAATGGATACAGGCCCTGGTATGCCCATTTTCTCTCTATCTGCCTCTCTGTCTCTCTCTTTCTCTCAAATAGATAAATAAATACAATATTTTTAAAAAGGAAAACAATTCAAAACATGTTGGTACATAGTTTAGTGATAAGAATGTTCTGTCTTTAAAGGCTAAGGTTTTTTGTTTTGGTTTTGATTTTTCAAGGTAGGGTTTCACTCTAGCTCAGGCTGACCCGGAATTCACTATGTAGTCTCAGGGTGACCTCAGACTCATGGAGATCCCCACCTCTGCCTCCCAAGTGCTTGGATTAAAGGTATTTGCCACCACACCCAGAAAGTTTTAATATTTTTAAAAATACATAATTTGCAGGGAGAGAGAGACACACACAGAATAGGCATGCCAGCACCTCCAGCTGCTGCAAACAAGCTCCAAATGCATATGCTACTTTATGCATCTGGCTTTACATGGGTACTGGGGAATCAAACTTCAGTTGTTAGGTTTTGCAGGCAAGCACCTTAACCATTGAGCCATCTCTCTAGCCCAAAAGTGTAAAAGAGTGTGTGGGGAGTTGGCCATGGTGGTGCACGCCTTTAATCCCAGCACTCAGGAGACAGAGGCAGGAGGATCACCATGAGTTTGAGGCCACCCTGAGACTACATAGTGAATTCCAGGTCAGCCTGAACTAGAGTAAAACCCTACCTCAAGAAACCAAACAAACAAACAAAAAAAAAGTGTGTGGGATGTGAGGGTGATCTGGCTGCGACATACACCACCCCATTGATTGCCAGGGTAAGAGGGCCATCTTCCCTGAACGGAGGAGGAACTGTCTTTAGTCAAGGGTATACGAGTAGTTCTGCTTCCCTGCTAGATCCTCCTAATAATGTCTCAAGAGTGGGGGCTTCCTCCAAGATAATAGAACGTTTGAAGTGTCTAGTGCTGGATTTATTCCCATCAGGCCATGACCCAGCTGGAGAAAGCTGTCACCTTCAACAGGACTGCATCATGGACACCGCCAGTGCCAACTATGCCCAGTTCATTACTATTGCCCTCATCTCATCCAGCATCAGCATCAACCTTCAAGAAGTGCTAGTGGTACTCATGGCCTCACAGGGGCTCAACACCTGTGGGAAATTATGTCATTAAAATAGAAGAGAAAGGGGCTGGAGAAAGAGCTTAGTGGTTAAGGCGTTTGCCTGCAAAGCCAAAGGTCCTCAGTTCAATGCCCCAAGACTCACATAAGCCAGATGTACAAGGTGGTGCATGCGCCTGGAGTTCGTTTGCAGTTGGTGGAGGCTCTGGTGCGCCCATTCTCTCTCTCTCTCTCTCTCTATCCTTCTTTCTCTCTCTCCCTCAAATGAATAAAAATAAAATTAACAAAAATTAAATAGAAGAGAAAGCCAGGTGTGGTGGCACACACCTTTAATCCCAGCCCTTGGGAGGCAGAGGTAGGAGGATTAACCATGAGTTTGAGGCCACCCTGAGAACTCAGAGTGAATTCCAAGCCAGCCTAGACTACAGTGAAACCCTACCTCGAAAAACCAAATATATATATATGTGATAAATAAGGCTGGGGAGGTGGTGGGGAGTCACAAGCCCCACTTTGTCTATCTGGAGTTTGTTTGCAGTGGTGGGAGATCCTAGTGGGAACATACTCTTTCTTTTAGATAAATAAAAATTTATTTTTATTTATTTATTTGCAAACAGAGACAGAAAGAATGGGCCTTCCAAGACCTCTTGTCCCTGCAAACAAACTCCAGATGCATGCACAAATTGGTACATCTGACTTTACATGGGTATTGGGAACCAAACCTGGGTTGTCAGGATCTGCAAGCAAGCACTTTAACTGCTGAGCAATCTCTCTAGCCTCTAATAAATAAAATTTTAGGGGCTGGAGAGCTGTCTTAGCAGCTAAGGTGCTTGCCTGCAAAGCCTAATGAGGTAGGAAGGTCATAAATTCAAAGCTGCCAGGTGTGGGCACACAACTTTAATCCCGACACTTGGGAGGCAGAGGTAGGATCACGTTCTAGGCCAGCCCAAGACTACAGAATGAGTTCCAGGTCAGCCTGGGCTAGAGTGAGACCCTACTCAAAAAATAAAAACTAGAGTTGGAGAGATGGCTTAGCAGTTAAGGCACATGCCTGTGAAGCCTAAGGACCCAGGTTCGATTCTCCAGGTCCCAAGTAAGCCAGATGCACATGGTGGCATATGCATCTGGAGTTCGTTTGCAGTGGCTAGAGGCCCTGGAACACCCATTCTCACTCTCTCTTTCTTTCCCTCTTTCTGTCTCAAATAAAAATAAAGCTTAAAAAATATTTTAAAAAATAGCCAGTCATGGTGGCGCAAGCCTTTAATCCCAGCACTCGGTAGGCAGAGGTAGGATGATTGCCAGTGACTTCGAGGCCACCCTGAGACTACATACTGAATTCCAGGAGAGCCTGAGCTAGAGTGAAATCCTACCTCAAAAAAAATAAATAAATAAATAAAAATAAAATAAAAACTAGGTTTGGAGAGATGGCTTAGCAGTTAAGGCACATGCCTATGAAGCCTAAGGACCCAGGTTCGATTCTCCAGGTCCCAAGTAAGCCAGATGCACATAGTGGCACATGCATCTGGAGTTCGTTTGCAGTGGCTAGAGGCCCTGGAACACCCATTCTCACTCTCTCTTTCTCTCCCTCCTTCTGTCTCAAATAAAAATAAAGCTTAAAAAATATTTAAAAAAATAGCCAGTCATGGTGGCACATGCCTTTAATCCCAGCACTTGGGAGGCAGAGGTAGGAGCATTGCTATGAGTTCAAGGCCACCCTGAGACTTCATAGTGAATTCGAGGTCAGCCTGGGCTACAGCAAGACTCTACCTTGAAAAACCAAATAAGAAATAAATCAATAAAAATAAAAGCTAGGGCCAAGCTGGTGCACACCTTTCTTTAATACCAACACTCAAGAGGCAGAGGTAGAAGGATCACAGTTCGAGGCCACACTGAGACTACATAGTGAATTCCAGGTCAGCATGAGCTAGAATGAGACCCCACAATGAAAAAAAAAAAAATTGCTCAGGGGCTGAAGAGATGGCTTAGCCATTAAGGCGTTTGTCTGCAAAGCCTAAGGACCCAGGTTCAACTCCCCAGGACCCATGTAAGCTAGATGCACAAGGGGGCGCATGCATCTGGAGTTTGTTTTCAGTGGCTGGAGGCCCTGAGTGCCAGTCTCTATCTGCCTCTTTCTCTCCTTTCTCTCTCTCTCTCTCTCTCTCAAATAAATAAATTAAAAATAATTTTTTTAAGTTTATTTATTTATTTGGTAGAGTGAGAGAGAGAGAGAGACAGAGAGAATGGGTGCACCAGAGTCTCCAGCTACTGCAAACGAACTCCAGACACATGCACCACCTTGTGCATTTGGCTTACTTGGGTCCTGGAGAATTGAACCTGGGTCCTTTGGCTTTGCAGGCAAATGCCTTAAGCCATCCCTCCAGCCCAAAAAATAAAAATATTTAAAAAAAAATTGTTCAGGGCTGAAGAGATGGCTTAGAGGTTAAGGCACTTGCCTGCAAAGCCAAAGGACCCAGGTTCAGTTCCTCAGCACCCACGTAAGGCCAGATGTACAAGGTGGTGCATGCATCTGGAGTTCGTTTACAGTGGCTGGAGGCCCTGGCATGCCCATTCTGTCTCTCTCTTTTTTTTTTTTTAATTTTTTTTGTTTATTTTTATTTATTTATTTGAGAGTGACAGACAGAGAAACAGGCAGAGAGAGAGAGAGAGAGAGGGAGGGAGGGAGAGAATGGGCGCGCCAGGGCCTCCAGCCACTGCAAACGAACTCCAGACACGTTCTCTCCCTCTCTCTATGTCTCAAATAATAATAATTTAAAAATTTTTTATTTTATGTATTTATTTATTTGAGAGCTACAGACAGAGCGAGAAAGAGAGACACAGAGAGAATGGGCGCGCCGGGGCCTCCAGCTACTGGAAACGAACTCCAGATGCGTGCGCCCCCTTGTGCATCTGGCTAACGTGGGTCCTAGGGAGTTGAGCCTCAAACTGGGGTCCTTAGGCTTCACAGGCAAGCGCTTAACCGCTAAGCCATCTTTCTAGCCCTCAAATAATAATAATTTTAAAAGTTCAAAGTTGTCCTCCGTTATAGAGTGACTTCCAGATCAGCCTGGGATACATAAGACACCTGTCTACCACCTGTCTATTAATAATTAATTGATAAAGCACTTTATCACAGAGGTAAGTGAGATCATTTGACTTCTTTGGTTGGTTGGTTTTACTTTGTTGAGACAGGGTCTTGCTATGAATCCCAGTCTGGCTGGCAACTCTGACTCTGTACCCCAATGCTAGGATGACAGGCATGTATTTCTACTCCCAGCTCATTTGACTTACTCTGTGCAACTTGAGTGAAGACAACTAAGACAATGTGTAGACATTGACTGCTTCAATCTGAGGCCAAACTTTGTGGAAGCAAGAGCTGGCCCTGTGTGCAGTTGCGTGGAGAATTAATATACTCCTCAATACAAAGGAGCTGGGCTAGCTTGTAGGCTGGAATAGCTCTCTTGAAAGTGCCTCACAAACTCTGGAGAAACTCTTATTTCTTTTTCAAATTTTTTTCTTTGTGTGTGTGTGTGTGTGTGTGTGTAGGAGAGGGGGGTGCACCAGGGCCTCTTGCCACTGCAAACAAATGCTAGATACTTGTGCCACTTTTTTTCCCCCCATTTTTCGAGTTAGGGTCTCGCTCTAGCTCCGGCTGACCTGGAATTCACTATGTAGTCTCAGGGTGGCCTCGAACTCACGGCAATCCACCTACTTCAGCCACTTTTTGTATCCAGCTCACGTTGAGTCACCTGGGAATTGAACCTGGACCAGTAGGCTTTGCAAGCAAGCACCTTTAACCTCTGAGCCATTTCCCAGCCCTGAAGTTCTATTTTGCATGGTTATAACTCTTTTCTGCTCCAATGACCTTGTAAAAATAAGTCAACATATAGAATAAAGTATGAAAGATCTCTCGAGTAAAGTAACAATGCACTTAGGAACATGGGACCCTCCACCTGCATCGAACTGCAAGTACCCTTACCTTCAAACAACACTAGAGGTTTACTCCTTCCTAACACCTCGTTGGTAACTTCTCTCTCTCTCTCTCTCTCTTTTTTTTTTTTTTTCCCCGAGGTAGGGTCTCACTCTAGCCTAGGCTGACCTGGAATTCACTATGTAGCCTCAGGGTAGCATTGAACTCACGGTGATCCTCCTACCTCTGCCTCCCGAGTGCTGGAATTAAAGGCGTGCGCCACCACGCCTGGCCTCCAAGGAAACAAATCCTGAAACTAGAAACAGGGAGTTGATCCAGCCTGGACTGGTTTGGGTACCTGCCTTAGTAAGGCAAACTGTCCTCTATGAACTTTTAGGGGAAGTCCCCTATTTAGCATCTTATGATTATGCATGATTGGGTGTATATTTTAATTAAAATCAGATGCATCATGGGAAGGGACATGTGCAGTGAATACAGGTTCTATAACACAATCCTATCTATCGAAACACCACCCTACACTATCTCCTGAGCAACCAACTTGTTCTTCTGGACCCAACAGAACAAATCCACAAGCAACAATAAGATCTTCAGCCGGGGATGGTGGCATATGCTTTTAATCCCAGCATTTGAGAGGCAGAGGTAGGAGGATCGCCATGAGTTCAAGGCCACCCTGAGACTACATAGTGAATTCTAGGTTAGTCTGGGCTACAGCAAGACCCTCCCTCAAAAACAACAACAACAACAACAACCAAAAAAAAAACCTTGAGCAATCTAGCTCAAATAGCCTGCCACCTCCTTGCAGCGTGTCCTGAAGTCTCTCCCTTTTTTTTGTTTTTTTTTTTTTCGAGGTAGGGTCTCACTCTAGTTCAGACTGACCTGGAGTTCACTATGTAGTCTCAGGGTGGCCTCAAACTCGTGGTGATCCTTCTATCTCTGCCTCCGGAGTGCTGGGATTAAAGGCGTGTGCCACCACTCTTGGCCTAGAGGACCTTATTCTCATAGTGAATATAGGAAGGCATCCCTTCTGTCCATAGATAAAACAACTCCTTAACTCATTCAGGCAGCGGCCTGACATATGTGCCAACACCTTTCCCAAGAAACCTGTTCAGAGGGGGCCATGTTCTCCAGTGACAAGGTAGACAAAAGCCACTGCTTTACACCCACTAGTACCACAACCAGAAAGAGGGTGTAGATTATGGAGGAACATTGTCCAAAGCCAAAGGAAACAGGCATTGCATGATGTTTATTAATGTCAGGCAAGGGAGAGGTTTCACAGTGGGACACCCTGGGAATCTACAAAATCACTCTGCTCCTCTCTCAAGGATGTCCTTTTGGGGGAATCAAGCCAAATGTCCGTGAGGAACATTGCTTCTGTTCTACTGGATTCCCTTATAGGGTATATCCTTTTATACATAATACTAGCATGATCAGTCCTGATTTCTAGTATATTATAATGATAATTAGACTAATATTTAGAATCATGTTATAAAATCCCACCTGTCAGAAAATCCTACCTTCTCAACCAGGCTGTCACATCTGATCTTTGGATTTATTTATTTATTTATTTTATTATTTTTATTTTGGTTTTTCAAGGTAGGGTCTCGCTCTAGCCCAGGCTAACCTGGAATTCACTATGCAGTCTCAGGTTGTCTGTTTTTTTTTTTTTTTTTCGAGGTAGGGTCTCTCTCTATCCAAGGCTTACCTGGAATTCACTATGTAGTCTCAGGTTGGCCTTGAACTCACAGCGAACCTCCTACCTCTGCCTCCCAAGTGATGGGATTAAAGGCATGCGCCACCACGCCCAGCACAAACAGCTATTTAATTAATTTAAAAATATATTTTATTTATTTATTTGAGAGAAAGAGGGAGGGAGACAGCTCCAGAGAATAGGCACACCAGGGCCCTCCAGCCACTGCAAACGAACTCCTGATGCATGTTCCCCCTTGTGCAGCTAGCTCATGTGGGTCCTGGAGAATCGAACCAGTATCCTTTGGCTTATGCATGCAAACGCCTTAACCGCTAAGCCATCTCTCCAGCCCACAAACAGCTATTTTTTTTTTAAAGATGATGTGACTTTTAAAAAAATTTTTTTTTGTTATTTTTATTTATTTATTTGAGGGTGACATACAGAGAGCGAGAGAGAGCGAGAGAGAGAGAGAGAGAAAGAGAGAATGGGTGCACCAGGGCCTCCAGCCACTGCAAACGAACTCCAGATGCGTGCGTCCCCTTGTGCATCTGGCTAACGTGGGTCCTGGGGAAAACTGAGCCTCGAACCGGGGTCCTTAGGCTTCACAGGCAAGCGCTTAACCGCTAAGCCATCTCTCCAGCCCAAACAGCTATTTTAATAGCTGTCTCTGGGACATGACTGCTAGATGGAAACCCTGTACTTATTATTAATCGTGTATTCTAAGAGATTGGGTGAGGCGATTCAACATCACAGAGCAGGAGTGATAAACCCACGTTAGGAAGACTATTCATCTGCCATTTGGTGAGAGAGCAGCTGCAGCCATCGTACCCTCTCCAGAAGCAGAGCAGCGTAGGCCTCGCAGAGCCCGCGGCCCAGGCCCAGCGCACACTACGCCTGCGCAGACTCAGCCTCCGGGCCTTCCCTCCCAAACTCGCGTTCTAGTCGCCGGCGGGAGATGTGCTCTCGCGATGCGTGCGTGCGTGCGCGTGCGTGGTCCTCGCGCGCTCGCCGCTTCTCGCACTCTCGGGGGCTGTGGCGGCCTCTTCTTCCTCTTGCGTCCCGGGCCCGCGGTGAGCGGTGGCGGCGGTCGAAGCCTGGTGTTGGCATCTGCCTCGCCGCCGCCCTCGCTGCCCGTCCGCGGTGGACCCTCCTCGGCTCCGAGGAGCGAGCGGCGCCAGCGTGAGGTTCCCAGCGGATGGGCAGCGCCTGGACGCGCTGAGGGGCCGGGCTCCGAGCGGCCGAGGTAGGAGGGACGCGCGGGCCGGCGGGGCTTGGGAGCGCGGGGGCGCGCACGGGCCGGGGGCGAGCGCGGGGGCGCGGACGTAGCCTGCCCACCGCCGGAATGCCTCCCGCGGCGTGCTGGGAGAGCGCTCATCCTTTCTTTTCTTTGAGAGCTGCGAATCCAGCGTCGTGCTTCCGCTCTCCCGGCAGGCTCCGGAGCCGTCAGGCCCGGCGAGCGGCTTCCTGAACGGCAGCCCGGGATGTGGATGCCTGGGGCGGGCTCGCAGCCCTTTTTCTAATGTAGGCGCCTCTCTGCAAACTGGATACTGCTAGATAGGTTTCATAGTCACTTCCCAGGTAATTACATTTTCTGTGTGAGGTCCGGTAAGGATACTGGCAACCGAGAAATTGTGCCGTGGGGCACAATTCAGGAGAGGAGACAAAGGAGGCCGTTATTTTTGTCCTGTCCCAGGAACAAAACTTTCCATAAACCAGGCGTGGTCGTGGTGCCTTTACACGCCTTTTATCCCAGCACTGGGGAGGCGGAAATACGATGATCATCTTGAATTCGAGGCCAGCGTGGGACTACTAAATTCCAGGTCAGCCTGGGATAGAGTGAGACCCTGCTTCAATTAAACAAACAAACAAACAAAAAACCCAACACTCTACGTGGTGGGGCAGGGTGGTTTTTTTTTTTTTTCTGGTTATATCCTCTTGAGTGGTTAAAATAGTGGCAAACACATTTTGAAATATAAAAACCATACACAATTGTTCGTAGTTCGTTGTTAGCCAAATAATGACATAAATCTGATAATTATGTGATGCTTGATCACATAATTTTAAATTTATTTATTTGAGAGAAGCAGAGATAAAGATGTGGAGGGAGGGAGTATGAGCACACCAGGGCCTCCTCCCACTGCAGATAAACTCCAGATGTACCTGCTACTTTGTGTCTGGCTTTACAGGGATACTGGGGAATTAAACTGTCATCAGGCTTTGTAAGCCAGTGCCATTAACCACTGAGCCATCTCCAGCCCTGATCACATAATTTCTATTTACACAGCCTCATAAATGGTTTCTGAAGCTTCTTAAACAACAACAACAGTTTTTTGCATTGTTAGTAATGACTGCCACATTCAAGATAAGAATGTGGAATTTTATAAAGAACAGCTTACTGAAAGACTTCAGGAGTTAAAAGCACACATTAAAACAACTTCAAGCAGAGCAAATTTTAGCACAGCTTCCAAAAAAAAAAAAAAAAAATCGAAGTCAGCTGTGCGTGTGTTGCACACCTTTAATCCCAGCATTTGAGAGGCAGATGTAGGAGGATTGCTGTGAGTTTGAGGCGTGCCTGAGACTACATGAATTCCAGGTCAGCCTGGGCTAGAGTGAAACCCTACCTCGAAAAACAAACAAAAAGTTGAAGTTAGCCGGGCGTGGTGGTGCACGCCTTTAATCCCAGCACTCGGGAGGCAGAGGTAGGAGGATCGCTGTGAGTTCGAGGCCACCCTGAGACTCCATAGTGAATTCCAGGTCAGCCTGGGTTAGAGTGAAACCCTACCTCGAAAAACAAACAAAAAGTTGAAGTTAGCCGGGCGTGGTGGTGCACGCCTTTAATCCCAGCACTCGGGAGGCAGAGGTAGGAGGATCGCTGTGAGTTCGAGGCCACCCTGAGACTCCATAGTGAATTCCAGGTCAGCCTGGGTTAGAGCGAGACCCTACCTCGAAAAACCAAAAAAAAAAAAAAAAAAAAGTTGAAGTTAGTCACAGTCACAATGTAGAATTCGGGCTGGAGAGGTGGCTTAGTGGTTAAGGCACTTGCCTGTGAAGCCTTAAGGACCCAGGTTTGATCCCTCAGTACCCACATAAGCCAGTTGCACAAAGTGGCACATGCATCTGGAGTTTGTTTGCAGTGGCTAGCAGCCCTGGTGCACCCATTCTCTCTCTCACTCTATCTGCCTCTTTCTCAAGTGAATAAATTATAATCAGATACATATTTTTAAAAATACGGAATTTGCCTGGGCATGGTGGCGCATGCCTTTAATCCCAGCACACAGAGGCAGAGGTAGGACTGCCATGAGTTTGAGGCCACCCTGAGACTACAGAGTAAATTCTAGGTCAGCCTAAGCTATTAGAGTGAGACCGTACCTTGAAACAACAACAACAACAAAAAAAAAACCCAAACAACAACAAAAAAAGTAAATATATAATTTGTAGTTGCTTTACTTTGCCTGAAGCATTTTAGTGTCTAGTATATCCAAGGCCCTGAGATCCATCCCCAGCACTAGAAAACAGCCTGTGACCTTTGATAAGCAGGAGTTTGGTCTATAATAGCTTCCATTCCACCCACACCATATAGAAATGTAGTATTCTTTCTGACTTTCTTAAGAAATACGGTCTATATAATTTTAGTGACTTTGTCTGAAAAGAATCTTTCAAGAATAGCTAGTTGGGGACAAACTGTTAATATTTAAATCATACAGGTGGAGGATATTGTAATTCAGTGGTAGAATACTTGCTTAGTACATTCAAGGCCATGGGTCCAATCCCCAGCACTGCCAAGAAAAAATTAAAAATATAGTTAGCTGGTGCTGTTGAGAGATGGCTCAGCTTGCTTGCAAAGCCTGCGAGCCCAGGTTCAATTTCCAAGCCATCCAAGTGAGCTAGAAGCAGAAAGTGGTGCATGGGTCTGGTGTGTCCCTTCCCCCATTAAAATATAAAAACAAGTCAAAGAAAAACACAATAGTTCACCAGGCACACAACTCTCTAAGCCCAGCAGCTGGAGGCTGATTGATGCCAGCCTGTGTTACATAGTGTTTTTCAGGCAAACAGGCCTCTGTCTCTAAATAAGTAACAACAGAGATGAGCTGATAAGCCTTGGTGTAGAAACGAAATAGGCATTATGAAGTATAGGGTTAATGCTGATGAATTATGCAAATGCTGGAAATAAACATCCTGCATATAAATATATAATAGTCATGCATGGATGTAATAGTGCTGATTCATTGAAATCTGAAAGTAGGACAGAGTGTTCAGGGTTTTTTTTTTGTCAACTACTTAGATGATATTTACATAGTAAATGTCTTATCTGCTTTGTTAATCATTAGTTACTGAGTAGGTGGGGTACTCTACCTCATAGCAGTAACAAGGGAAAATAGAGGATATACAGAAAGTCCACCCCTTCAGAAGTGTCCTGTAGGTCAGTGTATTTGTTATTTGTCCATTTTGTGTCTTGGTGCTTAGTAACTATGCTGAGTGAATAGATTACCATAATACAAACCAAAAGCATATGTTCCTGGAGAAGATTAAAGAACAGGAAATGGGCCCCTTTAAAAAATGTGCACACAAGTCTTCCCTTAGGTAGTGGGGCTAGGATTTGGTAGCTGGTTCTCAGAGAAAACCCTTAATTACATCCTTGCCCTGATACTGTACCAGTGGCAGCTGTCGCCAAGGGGAACAGAGATAATAAAATAAAAGGGCTGGAGAGATGGTTTAGCAGTTAAAGTACTTGCCTGTGAAGCTTAAGGACCCAGGTATGATTCCCCAGTATCCATGTAAACCAGATGCACAAAAGGTGGCTAGAGGCTCTGGTGTGCCCATTCTTGATCTGCCTTCTTTCTCTCAAATAAATAAAAACTAAAAATCAGCAGATTTATAGCCCAGCATGGTGGTGCACGCCTTTAATCCCAGCACTTGGGAGGCAGAGGTAGGAGGATCACCGTGAGTTCGAGGCCACCCCGAGGCTACATAGTAGATTTCAGGTCAGCCTGGGCTAGAGGGAAACCCTACCTTGAAAAACAAAAAACAAAAACAGACAAAAAAGCAGATCCACAGCTGGAAAGATGGTTCAGTGGTTAGAGGTGCTTGCTTGCAAAGCTTGATGGCCTGGGTTCAGGTCCCCAGTACCTACTTAAAGCCAGATGCACAAAATGTTGCCTGTGTCTGGAGTTCATTTTCAGTGACAAAAGTTCCTGATGCACCCATATTCTCTTTCTCCCTCCGTCTCTTTTTCTGTCTGCTGGCTAATAAATAATGTAAAAAATACAGGTCTAAGTTTGAAGAAAAGTATTTGCCTGGGTATGTTTGTGTGTGCTAGAGCCTTTTGCCATTGCAAATGAATGCCAGACACATGCATTACTTTTTGCTGTCAGATATTACATGGGTGCTGGGGACTTGAACCTGGGTCAGCATGTTTTGCCAGACACCCTTTACTGCTGAGCCATCTCCCCAGCTTCTAATTTTATTTTATTTTATTTATTTTATTTTATTTTATTTTATTTTATTTTATTTTATTTTATTTTTTCGAGGTAGGGTCTTGCTGTAGCCCAGGTTGACCCAGAATTGGCTGTATAGTATCAGGGTGGCCTTGAACTCACAGCAATCCTCCTACCTCTGCCTCCCAAGTGCTGAGGTTAAAGGCGTGTGACACCACACCTGGCCAAAGTAAATATTCTTAATCTAAAAGAGAGGAATGGGGGCTTTATCTGCTCCTGTCTTCTCATGAGCAGGAGCTCTCCATACTCTCTTCTTTTTCCTTCTCTTAAGTGCTTTTAAGTTCTATCTATAATATTATATAGATTTTTTTTTTTTTTTTTTTTTTTGTGTTTCTGAGGTAGGATTTCACTCTAGCTCTGGCTGACCTGGAATTCACTATGTAGTCTCAGGGTGGCCTTGAACTCATGGCGATCGATCCTCCTACCTCTGCCTCCTGAGTGCTGGGATTAAAGGCATGTGCTACCATGCCCGGCCTAGGTATTTTATTTACTTGCTTGTGTGTGCATGCAGCTGCACATGAAAACCTGTCTGGCTTTCCTTGGTTGGCTGGGGAATTGAACCCATGCCAGCAGTCTTTGCAAGCAAGCGCCTTTAACTGCTGAGCCAACTTCCCCCAGCTGTTCTGGTTTAATACTCTTCTCTTCCTCTCCTCTCCTCTCTCTCTCTCTTTTTTCTTTTCTTTTTTTTTTTTTTTGGTTTTTCGAGGTGGAGTCTCACTCTGGCCCAGGCTGACCTGGAATTCACTATGTAGTTTCAGGGTGGCCTTGAATTTACAGCAAATCCTCCTACCTCTGCCTCCCGAGTGCTGGGATTAAAGGCGTGTGCCACCATGCCCCGACTCTCTCTCTCTTTTTTTTTTTTTTTTTTTTTTTTGAGGTAGTTTCTCACTCTAGCCCAGGTTGACCTGGAATTCACTCTGTATTTATTCTCAGGGTGGCCTCGAACTCAGGGCGAATCACCTACCTCTTCCTCGAGTGCTGGGATTAAAGGCATGCGCCACCATGCCCGGCTTCCAGGTCTAATTTTCAGTGGTATGTGTTTTTCAGATGTGGATTGAGTATGTAACAGCATTTTCCCCTGGGACTACAGAGTGCGTTCCTGCTTGGTGTGGTGGTGCAGGCCTTTAATTCTAGCACTTGTAAGGCAGAGATAGGTGGGTCGCTGTGAGTTTAAGGCCACCCTGAGACAACATAGTGAATTCCAGCTCAGCCTGGGCTAGAGAGAGACCCTACTTCAAAAAAGCCAAAATAATAATAATAATAGCAGCTTCATTCTCCTTACACTTGTGGGAAGTCAGTGAAAAGTATTCCTTTTTTTTTTCCTTTTTTCTTTTTTTTTTTTTTTGTTTCATGGTAGGGTCTTGTTGTAGCCCAGGCTGGAACTCTTTATTTATTTATTTATTTCAGAGAGAGAGAATGGGTGTGTCAGAGCCTCCAGCCACTACAAACAAACTCCAGATGTATGTGTCACTTTGTGCAGCTGGCTTACATGGGTTCTGGGGAATCAAACCTGGGTCCTTTGGCTTTACAGGCAAGTGCCTTAACCACTAAGCCATGTCTCCAACCCACATTGTAGATATTTTTACTTCATAGTTAAGATTTTAAGCTTGCTAGCCAATAACTCTGTTATCTTGATTTTCAGCAAATATTGAGTAATTCAGTAGAATTGACTTCTCTGACTTCATAATTTCCTTTGCTTTTATAAACGGAAATAAGTACACAGTGGTTTTGGTTCACACCAATTACCTATTTGTGATCTCTGAGAGTAACTATTTTAATAACTGAGGTCTTGTTTTCTATATATGAAGGGTTCAGGCAAATGTTTCTTAACTATACTATAGTCTACAAAGCCCTCACTTCCTGTGTGTGTGTGAATAATATGGTTGTTTATGGTGGCTATTTGGGGTGTTGTTAATATTCTGGTTTATTTTAATTTTAATTTTTTTTTGCCCTGAGGCAGGGTCTCACACTAGCCCCTTGCTGACCTGGAATTCACTCTGTAGCTCCACACTAGCCCCAACTCACTGTCTAACTACTTCAGCCTCCCCAGTGCTGGGACTAAAGTTGTGTTCCACCATACTGGGATTCTGGACCTTTGATTCTACTTGTGTGACATTTCCTGGGGAGACATGAACAACCTCTGTTTACACCAGATAACAGTCCAAAGCAACAATTCCACCCAAGTCTGGAGTTTGTTGGGATTGCTTACTGGAGCACAGATGCTTAAAATGTACCAGCATCAGAGAACTTTCCTAATGCAGCAGTTGCTTTTATATGACCTGGGACGACTTTGGGAGAGTGTCTTCTTCCTAGCAATTGTTTGCTGATTTTGGGGGAGGATGGGCAGGACTTGTGAATCTGGTAACTTTCAGGAGTTTCCTGAGCCTCTTAAGTTTTATTTACTTCCTCAGTTTTCTGGGCTTCTCCCCAAAGAGGCCTGTTTTATTTCAGGTTGAGAGCTGCACTGCACTGATGATCATCTGTGTTTCTTTCTTTTTCTTCTTTTATTTCGTTGGTTTTTCAAGGTAGGGTGTCACTGTAGCACAGGCTGACCCAGAATTCATTCTGTGTTCTTGGGGTGGCCTTGAACTCGTGGTGATTCTCCTACCTCTGCCTTCCTAGTGCTGGGATTAAAGGCATGTGCCACCGTGCCTGCCTTTGTTTTTTCTTTTCTTTATTTTTAAATATTTCATTTGTGCTGGAGAGATGGCTTAGTGGTTAACCTACAAAGCCTCAGGACCCATGTTTGACTCTCCAGGACGCACAAATTGATGCAAGTTTGCAAGGTTGCACATGTGTCGAGTTTGATTGCAGTGGTTGGAGGTCCTGGTGTGTCAATTCTGTCTCTCTTGCTCTTGCTCTCACTCTTGCATTAAAAAAAAAAAAAAAAACTTAAAAATGTATTTGCATGCAGAGAAAGGGGCTGTGGGGGCCACACCAGGGTATTTAGCCACTGCAGACAAATTCCAGATGTGTGCACCATTTTGTGCATTTGGCTTTACATGGGTACTGGGGTAATGAACCCAGGTTGTTAGGCTTTGCAGGCAAGCACCTTAACCACTGAGTCATCTCTCCAGCCCACTCTGTGTTTCTGTAAGTGGTCTGGATCTCTGCCTGGTGGCCCAATATTGGACTATCTAGGTAACATTGTTAGAAGGTAATTTTCCCATTGAATCCTGTTATACAGATAAGTATTTGTCTTTATTTTCGGTAGAAAATGATGCACCCGGTTGCCAGCAGTAATCCAGCATTCTGTGGGCCTGGCAAGCCTTCCTGCCTCAGTGAAGATGCCATGAGAGCTGCCGCTGATCAGTTTGACATCTATTCCTCCCAGCAGAGCAAGTACAGCCACACAGTCAGCCACAAGCCAATGGTATGTCAGAGGCCAGACCCGCTAACTGAGCCACACTTGCAGACTACGAGTGGCAGAAACATAGAGATAAAGGATGAACTCAAGAAAAAGAAAAATCTCAGCCGATCTGGTAAGCGTGGCCGGCCCTCGGGAACCACCAAGTCAGCAGGATACCGGACCAGCACAGGCAGACCCCTGGGAACCACCAAAGCAGCTGGATTTAAAACAAGTCCAGGCAGACCTTTGGGTACAACTAAAGCAGCAGGATACAAAGTCAGCCCAGGGAGACCTCCAGGTAGCATTAAAGCCCTGTCCCGCCTCGCCGATCTCGGCTATGGCTGTGGTACTGCTGCTTTCCCTTACCCCATGATGCACAGCAGAGCTGTGCATGGGGTACAGGAGACCAGCACTGAAGTCAAGCCCCCCAGTGAATGATGGAGGGAGGGAAGGAGGGCCGTGGTGGGAGATTGTGAACAAGCCCAAAGCTTCTTGGTTTAATTTGACAAATTTTACTGCCTGGATTTTCCAAAAACAATTTTCTGTTTGATTTTTCCCCTGCTTTTGCTGAGAAGATGCGCTCAGCATGAGCGGGGCCTGTGTTAGTCTGCACACACGTTCACTTCTGCCCAGTAAGTCGTTTTGCTTTCCCTTTAGAGTCCTGGGTGTGTCTTGTTTTTCATTAGTACTTTGGGGCCATTCTAAATAGATGCTTTGTGTGCTAAGCCACTGAGACTGTTCCACATCTAAGTTTGTGAGGTAAACCTACAAGGTGATACGGTTATTTTCCAAGGTATTTTCACTGGTGGAGAAAAAGAGCAAGCTAATAAGCAAGGTTACTTGAGGTGACAGCTATGTGAGTTTTCCTAACAATTTCCCTGAAGTGTGCTT
Organism: Dipus sagitta; assembly: GCA_036346955.1. Taxonomy (NCBI): domain Eukaryota; kingdom Metazoa; phylum Chordata; class Mammalia; order Rodentia; family Dipodidae; genus Dipus; species Dipus sagitta. The sequence goes on along the minus strand of CM070777.1, from coordinate 39,292,364 downwards.
TGGAACTTAAAACTTGTTTTTAGTATTCTGAGTTGAAATAGCTTCTTATTTATTAATTTACATTATTAGTGTTAGTTGATTTAACCATTATTCCTAAAAGAATTCTTTAATACTTTCCTTCCAGCAGTAATAGGTTATGTATTTTTAGTTGCCTAAGAGCGTATATACCAAACACTACAATTCATATTTACAAAAAAACTTAAAAATATTTTATAAAAACTGCACATTTAGTATACTAGAAAAAGAAACCTTAAGTCTGCATGTGACTATACTCACTGTTTTGCCTTTCTTACACTTAGTTTCAAAGTATTATATTTTAAAAACACATTAGTATTGCTCGTTTATTTAGAATTTTTTTGTTTGTTTTTCTGAGAAATTGTCATATTGCATTAGCACTTACTGTGTTTTCAGCTTTATATCTCCCAAAGGACACAAATTGAGTGGTAGACTGTAAAACTGGTATAAACAGAAAATAGTTTCCTGACTGTCAGAACTCAAATATTAAATATAGTATCCATGTAGGCATGAAACCTATAAAAAGAACATTGATTACTCTAATTAAAACTCATGTTGTGGCTCCAGTGAGACCACATCATCCAAAGGAAAGATTTCCCCGATGATGTTTGCTTTAGAAATAAGATAGAAAAGAGAAAAGATACTGCACAAATAGGTGTAGTTAGAGACTGAGAAACATCTCCCGTTCTGAAATACTCCTTGTTAATAGGCGTTTTATTTATTCTCTGAGTTCTAATATTAACTTCAAATTTGAAAACTATTTCACTGAACTTTTAAAATTATGTTTGTACTTGGGATTTTATTGCCTTTGAGATTAAAATGTAGATTTGCAAGACCCACAAACTTTTAAAGTAATTCACATTTTAAAAGGGCATGTGTTGTGTTGGTTGGTCTTGCTCTCAGTTAATACAAACTGATTGCAACTGGATGTCATGTTTCATACTTCTTTATCAGGAAAGCAGCAGCAAGTCTTCAGGTGTTGCAGTGATGCTGACACAGTGATCTGGACTTAGGCTGCTCTACAGTAAGAGCTGTTGCATTGTATGTGGGGACTGTGTGCACTGCATCTAAGACAGGGACCTCAACATCAGCTTTGCACAAACCACAGCGAACAATGTTGGCTGACTGACGACATAACCAATTGTAACATTCTGGCAGCTAAATTGCTGCAAGAATTTCTTCTTGCAGAAGCTTAGACTTTAAACTTATAATAATTTACTCAGAGCAGTATAACTTCTGACACACACAAATGCTTGCATCTTTGTCCATGCGTTCATCCACTTGCTTTCTTCTTTAATTGCCATCCAGCTGTTTCTCAAGAGGCTCAGCAGTTGGCTGCTTCGACATCTTTCAAGCTAGTTAATTAACTATTCACTACTCTACCATAGAATGATGTCCATCAGTGTCAAGGATTTGGGTGCATGTGGTGGTTTTTTTTATAGTAAATCCATTATATTTTTAGTGGATTTAATTCCTGATTTTCTTAAACATACCGTCCATTTTTCCTACATTCATTCCTTCCCCTCCAATTTCCAGCACATTTACCTACTCAGTGGTGCTGTGCTGTGTGTCAGAAAATAAAGCAGGTGTATTATTGTAAAATAAATTTTGTATACATGTTTATGACATAGTGAACTCAACTTAAGGAAGAGGTATGTTCATAACAGTGTTTATTATCAGGAGCTATGTCCCAGGAAAAAGGGGGTAAATGGCTACCTACAGCTGTGAATGGTGAACATCACTTAGAAAGCCAGATTTACTGTTCATGTGAGCAGTTACCTGGAATATTAGATCTGCACACTGATGAACAGCTCCTGATTCCACTTGCTTTTCTCCTTGTGAACAGTTTACCGGTGCCATGCTGAAGAGAAAGACATAAGTGATAACATGAATGAGGTCTTAAAATACAAAATTATTTTTACTTCTGTGGTCTAAAAAGAGACTACATTGTGCATCTTTTGTAACACTGTCTTTTGTCATGATAAACACTGAAATAGCATGATAAACAGTCCTATCCTTCAGTATAATCAGTTGGGGAAAACTGGCCTTTTCTCCCGATTGTTCCTTAAAAGGTAAATTGCTAATTTTATACTGTGTGATTCTGTTCTTCATAAAATAGGTTTCACTATTCTTATTAAAACTGTTGGTCAGAAAATGATCTGCTATTCAAGTAAGTTTGTTTTACTTTTTTCTTAAAAATATTTTAATATGCCTTATTTATTGTTATAACAAATGAGCTAATAAAGATGAATTTTCATTTTGTGACAGATCTAATAACCTTGCCTAACTAATCTTTAGTATGGGATGATTTTGATACTATCTTTGGAGCTTTGCACTGGATATTAAAAAATATACTGGCACAGTGTATTGAAAGAAAATAAGTAGTGTCTGGCTTAATTTTTAATATTTGGGATATTTTTTAAATCAGTGTTTCAATTAGACTAAAAGTTCTTTCTATTTTTTATTTACTTTTTAAAAGAAACATCTGTCAAAGTAGTATTTATTCATTCCAAACTAATGTTTGTGTGAGTTATATCTATATTTTCATGAAATAAGAATAAAGTTTCTTTGAAGTAAGGAGGGAAAAATCTGGATTCATTGATTTTGCTGAGGTGACTTGTCCAGCATAAGAATGATCAATGTGTGAGTTTCAACAATAAACTTCTTGGTATTTCAAGAAGCTTTACGTAGGGGATATTGATGACTGCTACTCTGTCAGTCCACTGTCTCGATATGCAGTGAAGTTTTATGATCCCTTTATAATGAAATGCTTACATCACAACAATTCTTGAACATAAAAGGTTTTGATGCTTTATGATTTTGTTTTTATTATAGCATAACTGTTTGCTCTTAAACTCTAGGATGTATCTAAATCTTTCCTTTGCTTTCCCCTACCTTTTCCTCCCAAATAGATAAATCTATGCTCTCACATACAGTGTATTTAATTTTTGGAAAATATATGCTATACATCAAGTGTGTGTTAATTAGGCCACTTTGATCTTTTAAGTTTTTACAGTTCCTATTTTCCACAGAAAATTATGGAACAAGTAATTACCAATTATAATGATAATAAGCACGTTGTCCTCTGCTGTAAAAAGTCTGAATAGATACTGTGTATGTTTTAATGTCCATGAACTTGAGCTACTCATGTGCAATTATGTGTATGGGAATGGAGTAGTGTTCATGATTTGTATCTACATCATCATATGGATGTATATTTATTAATAAAGTAACTACTTTAAAACCAACTGTATGTTTACTGCTTAATTTTTTAGTATAGTATTCTTCAAGTAGGACATGTTACATAGTAAACTTCATGATTTGTTTGTATATTTTTCTTGAAACTTTGTGTTCTGAAATTTATTCTTTTTTTTTTTTTTCTCTTAAAGTAGCTATATTTGCTGGGCATGGTGGCATACACCTTTATTCCCCAGCACTTGGGAGGCAGAGTTAGGATGATCTCTGTGAGCTCAAGGGCAGCCTGGTAGTACAGAGTGAGTTTCTGACCAGTCTTTGGGAGTGAGACCTTACATTGAGAGAGAGAGAGAGAGAGAAAAAAATGATATTCTGGTCAGGTGTGGTGGTGCACGCCTGTAATCCCAGGCCAGGGTAGGATTGCTGTGAGTTTGAAACCAACCTGAGAGGACATAGTGAATTCCAGGTCATTCTGGGCTAAACAGTGAGACCCTACCTCAAAAAAATAAAAAAGACATCAGAATAGATGCTGGGGAGAAGGCTCAGTGGTTACAGGTGCTTACTTGAAAAGCCTGCTAGACTGGTTCAATTCCCCACTCATGCACCTAAAGCTGGATAAACATTTGTTTGCAGTGGCAAGAAACACTGGCATACACAGACACATATGTGGAAATAAATAAAACTTAAAAAGGAGGGGCTGGGAAGATGACTCGGGGATTAAAAGCACTTGATTGCAAAGCCTGTCAGCCTAGGTTCAATTTCTGAGCTACCCACATAAGCTGGATGCAAAAAGTGGCACACGCATGTGGTGTTTGTTTGCAGTGGCAAGAAGCCCTGGCATGCCCTATATATACATACACCCTTCTCCCCCAAATACACATGCAAATATATATGTATATTTTTATTTCTTTATTTTTATTTTTTATTTTTTTGGTTTTTCAAGGTAAGGTTTCACTCTATCCCAGGCTGACCTGAAACTCACTATGCAGTCTCAGGGTGGCCTGAACTCATGGTGTACCTCCAAGTGCTGGGATTAAAGGTGTATGCCACTGTGCCTGTCTCAATTTTTTTTTTAATTGAAAAGAGCTGGGTGGTTCAGTGGTTATAAAGGCACTTGCTTGCAAAGCATGACAACCTGGGTTTGGTTCCTCAGTACCCACATAAAGCCAGATGCACAAAGTGATACATGCATCAGGAGTTCCTTTGCAACTGCAGTCTCCTCCATCTCTCAAAAAATAATAAATACTTTATTTACATATTTGCATGCAGAGAGACAAAGAGCATGGGTGCGCCAGGGCCTCCAGCTGTTATAAATGAACTCCAGATGCATATGCCACATTGTGCATCTGGCTTTATGTGGGTACTGGGGAAGAATTGAACCCAGGTCATTAGGCTTTGCCATTTCTCTGCTGAGCCATTTCTCCAGTCCTGTCCTTGAACTTTTTTTTTTTTTTTTAAATACATTTTTTGTTTGTTTATTTGAGAGTGACAGACAGAGAAATAGGCAGAGAGAGAATGGCCACGCCAGGGCCTCCAGCCACTGCAAACAAGCTCCAGACGCATGCGCCCCCTTGTGCATCTGCCTAACGTGGGTCCTGGGGTATCGAGCCTCGAACCGGGGTCCTTAGGCTTCCCAGGCAAGCGCTTAACTGCTAAGCCATCTCTCCAGCCTGTCCTTGAACTCTTAATACCTCTGCCTTCACCTGTATTTATATGCCCAGCCAGATTAATATTTGTGTGTGTGTGTGTGTGTGTGTGTGTGTGTGTGTGTGTGTGATGTTAGCATGGTGTATGTGCGTGTGCATATGTGCATGCCGTGCACAGGAGTTCAGGGGCTGTAGGAGGAACTTGGAGCTCCAGTGTTTCCTGTCTCCCCCCTCCTTCAGTGCTGTTGTTAAAGGCGTGCACAGACACATCCAGCTTTTTGTTTGTTTGTTTTCTGAGGTAGGGTCTCACTCTAGCCCAGGCTGACCTGGAATTCACTATGTTGTCTCAGGGTGGCCTTGAACTCATAATGATCTTTCTACTTCTGCCTCCTGAGTGCTGGGATTAATTAAAGACATACACCACCTCGCTTTGCTCCTTTTTTTTTTTCTTTTTACATTTTAATACAGCTACAAGATGTATTTTGAACATAATCTCCTCACATTACTTTATCACCCTCCCCCTTCCACATATACAGCAGTGGCCCCACTTCATACCAATTTTTGTTTTAGCTACTTTTTTTTTTTTTGTTTTTTTGAGGTAGGGTCTCTAGCTCAGGCTGACCTGGAATTCACTATGTAGTCTCAGGGTGGCCTTGAACTCACAGTGATCCTCCTACCTCTGCCTCCCAAGTGCTGTGACACCCGGCTTTAGTTACTTTTCTTACTGCTGTGACAAAACATTTGACAAAAGCAACGCAAGGAATCATGTCCAGAGCTTTGTAACCTAGGTGATTCTGGAGCAATCAAGTTGACAGTCAAAAACAAACCATCCCTGGGCATGCCTTTAATCCCAGCACTCCGGAGGCAGAGATAGGAGGATCGCCTTGAGTTCCAGGCCACCCTAAGACTACATACTACACAGTGAATTCCAGATCAGCCTGGGCTAGAGTGAAACCCTACCTCTAAAAAAAACAAAAAAACAAACAACCATCACAATGATCTCAGGCCCTGGAGTTAAGGATTGGCTCTGCCTTAGGCTTCCTGATCTCTGGCATGGTCCTAGGTGCCTGCCTCTGTGACCTTATACCACGGACATGGAAACTTGCAGCTGCGGGCAGCCAGCCGCTCCTACCTGTAGAGCCCCTGCCCAGGAATGATGCCAGCACAAGGCCAGTAGAGCAGAGAGAGGCTAAGAGAACAGCCTTAATTTCTTCCTTTGTCTACGTGTTAAGTCTCTCTGGCGCTGCGGAAGCCACAATCAACAAGGTAAGTCCCAGTTTTCACAGAGTAACATTTCAGCTGGGACAAGCAAACACTAAAGCACAGGTGAATAGGCCAGTGCCAAGGTCCCAGTGTGCCCCTCCAGGGCACATCCTAACAACCCAACTTCACTATAGGCTCTACCTCCTGAAGGTTCCTCCACCTCCCTGTAACACCATGGCTTGAGACCGAGCCTTCATAATCATTTGCATGAGTTTTTTGTTTTGCTTTGCTTTGCTCTGCTTTCTTGGTGTTAGGGATTGAACCCAGGCACACTTGCACGCTACATGCACTGTCACTTTGTGTACCTGCGTTTATGTGGGTATGGGGAAATTGAACCTGGACCAGCAGGCTTTGCAAGCAGTGCATGTGACCACTGAGCCATCTCCCCAGCTTCTCTACATGCACTCTATAGCAGAGCTCCTGTGTAATGGTTTCTCCTTTTATTATTATTATTTTTGGTTTTTCGAGGTGGGGGTCTCACTCTAGAGCCCAGGCTGATCTGGAATTCATTATGTAGCCCCAGGCTGGCCTCAAACTCAGTGATCCTCTTACCTTTGCCTCCCGAGTGCTGGGATTAAAGGCATGATATGCCAACTGGCCCAGCCTTAACTCCCATTTCTTCTTTTTTTTTTTGAGGTAGGGTCTCGCTCTAGCCCAGGTTGACCTGGAATTCACTATGGAGTCTCAGGGTGGCCTCGAAATCACAGTGATTTTCCTACTGCCTCCTGAGTGCTGGGATTAAAGGCGTGAGCCATCACATCTGGCTAGACTTTTTTAAGGCCCCCCAAAATATTATTTATTTAAAGCAGAGAAACAAGCCAGGCGTAGTGGCACACGCCTTTAATCCCTGCACTCGGGAGGCAGAGGTAGGAGGATCGCCATGAGTTCGAGGCCACCCTGAGACTCCATAGTGAATTCCAGGTCAGCCTGGGCTAGAGTGAGACCCTACCTTGAAAAACCAAAAGAAAGAAAGAAAGAAAGAAAGCAGAGAAACAGAATGGGCATGCCTGAGCCTCCAGCACTACAAATGAACTCCAGATGCATGCAGCAAACTGCAAATGATCTTCCTTATGCATCCAGTATCTGGGATTATGAGTGAGCCACCACTACTGGACAGTCCTTGGTGTGTTTTTTGTTTTCACCAATTAAAAAAAAAATTATTAACAACTTCCATGATTGTAAATAATATCCCATGGTAATGCCCTCTCCCCCCACTTTCCCTTTGAAACTCCATTCTCCATCATATCCCCTCTGCCTCTCAATCAGTCTTTTATTTTGATGTCATGATCTTTTCCTTCTATTACGATGGTCTTGCGTAGGTAGTGTCAGGCACTGTGAGGTCATGGATATCCAGGTCATTTTGTGTCTGGAGGAGCACGTAAGGAGTCCTACCCTTCTTTTAGCTCTTACATTCTTTTTGCCACCTCTTCCACAATGGACCTTGGAAGGTGTGATAGAGATATTGCAGTGCTAAGCACTCCTGTCACTTCTTCCCAGCACCATGATGCTTTCTGAGTCATCCCAAGGTCACTGCCCTTTGAAAAGAGAATGTTCTCTACCAAAAGTGAGAGTGGCATTAATAATACGGGTATGAACAAGAAGAGAAGTGCTTACTGGGCAGTTTGATGAGCATAGTATATACATTTAGCCAGACAGCAGCAGACATTACACCCTAGGGTCATGACTACCCCTGTTTTAGGTTTTCAGTATCAGGGATGTATTCCCTTCCATGGTGCGGGCCTCCAGTCCAATTAGAGGGCAGTTGGTTTCCACCATGACAGATGTGCCACTGTTGAACCCGTTGGCTCATTTGGCCTGGCTGGCCAAATATAAGGCTTGCAGTGTCCACTATTGAGTATCTTCACTGGTGATTTCTCTTTCTACCATTGAACTGCATGCAGAATGGCTTCTTCCACCTTTCTGTCAGCTGGTCTACACGGGGGAGGTTATCAGCTCAGTTCCAGCAGATTTCTCGATGGCCTTGCAGCCAGAGTATGTGGAGTCTTCAGCAATAGGGTCTTACCCTCTATTCCTGGTGGGAAACCAAGGGCCTCAGCAATGGCCTATAATGTTTCGGGGGCATCAGGGACCTCCCTGGCCAACAACTCACTGTAAAGTATCCCATCCCTGGCATTGAAAATTTTCTAGCAACAATCTATGGCTCCTGAGTGTTCCATTGTCCAAAAAAGTAGGCTTCCTCCACCTTTACTCAGTCTCTTCCCCTGATCTCACTTGGGAAGACCTTGGTTTTGAGGCTGCTTCTGAACTATACTTAGTTAAAAGAACTTTAAAAGAACTCGGCATGCCAACTTGTCATACTCTGAGGTTTTTCTTCTTCTTCTTCTTTTCTCTTTATTTTGGTTTTTCGAGGTAGGGTCTCCCTCTAGCCCAGGCTGACCTGGAATTCTCTATGTAGTCTCAGGGTGGCCTTGAACTCTTGGCCATCCTCCTACCTGTGCCTCCTGAGTACTGGGGTTAAAGGTGTGCGCCACCACGCCTGCCACTGAGTTATCATTTTCTGAGCCCTGTCAGTTCGGATTTGAGAACAGGATTGGGCAACAGTTTTTTGGACCCAAGATCTTTATTTAAAGCCATGGGGGAGAATGGCTGGATCTGAAATGAAATGAAAGGAAAGGAGCTTAGGAACAGAGAAGATTTTAAGAATTTTCTGGGTTAGGCATGGACACATGCCTTTTTCTTTTTTTCTCCCTCTCCCACTTTCCCCTTTGCAAATCCGCCCTCCATCATATCCCCTCCCTCTCTCCGATTAGTCTTTTTTTCTTTTTGTGTTTTCAAGGTAGGGCTTCACTCTATCCCAGGCTGATTTGGAATTCACTATGGAGTCTCAGGGTGGCCTTGAACTCTCGGTGATCCTCCTACCTCTGCCTCCTGAGTTCTGGGATTAAAGACATGCGCCACCACGCCCGGCTTCCATTAGTCTTTTATTTTGGTTTTTCTTTTTTTTTATATATTTTTATTTATTTATTTAACAGAGGGAGAGGGAGAGAGAATGGGCACACCAGGGCTTCCAGCCACTGCAGACGAACTCTAGATGCTTGCACTCCCTTGTGCATCTAGCTAACGTGGGTCCTGGGTCCTTTGGCTTTGCAGGCAAATGCCTTAACCACTAAGCAATTCCTCCAGCCCCTGGTCTTTCTTTTTTTTTTTTGAGGTAGGGTCTCACTCTATCCCAGGCTGACCTGGAATTCACTATGGAGTCTCAGGGTGGCCTCGAACTCACGGCGATCCTCCTATCTCTGCCTCATGAGTGCTGGGATTAAAGGCGTGCGCCACCACGCCCGGTTTAGTTTTTTTTTTTTTTTAAACTTTATTTTATTTGTTTGAGAGAAAGAAAGAGCTGCATACCAGGGCCTTCAGATGCCACAAACTCACTCCAGATGCATGCGACGCCTTGTGCATCTGACTTACATGTGTCCTGGGTCCTTTGGCTTTGCAGGCAAGTGTCTTAACCGCTAAGTCATCTCTCCAGCCCCGGAACATGCCTTTAACTCCACAACTCAAGAGGCTGATATAGGAGGATTGCTCTAAATTCGAGGCCAGCCTGAGACTAATTCCGAATCTGCCTGGAGTACAGCAAGACACTATTTTGAACCACCCCCCACCCCAACAACAACAACAAAAAATTCTGAGAGAGGGAATCTTGCACTGTGAGGGAGTGGTCTCACATGGGATGTATGGAACATGGGCCCCTGGTTGAGCGCTGGTTACTGAAGCATACGTGGTTGGGCTATCAGTTTAACTCATTTTGGGAAGAGGCGCGTAGAATGTTGTCTTGTTGGGGCACTGGGGTTGTCACTTTCTATAACAGTAGGTATGGATTACCTGGTACAGGGCACAGCTTGGTAGGGGATGGGGCACGGAGATGCACCTCTTGTGCAATGTAACAAACCCCAATGTTAAACTTCATGACCCAATCAAACCTCTCTCAGTAAATAGGTACGGTTAAGGTGGTCAGATGTAGCCAATTATAGGCTACTCAGTAATAAGAAATGTCCCTTACAGTTAAAAAAAAAAAAATCATGCTACAATTCAAATAATTGGATTTATCTTGTCCATCTGGCAGCCTTAACTAGTGTAGCACGGTAAAGCAAGAGAAGTGAAAATCTGCTGCTCTGGGCACTCGGAGGAAGCTTCTGGGCCTTTTGTGTCAGCGGAAATGAAGGGTGGAAATCTCCAGGCGGGTGCCATGGGTACTGCAAGCAGCCAGGTGACGACTTGGTCGGGACAAAACGGAACCACGGACGACGTCAAGCTGGAGTTCTGCTGCTCTGGACCTGAGAGGGTCGGTAAGAGCTCTGAAACACCGAAACTCCTTCAAGCGACTTCTGGCCCCGGGCTTAGGACTCAGTTCGGAAGCCGGCCGCCAGACTTCAAGATGGCGTCGGCCGCTTCGGCCAGGGGTCAAGATGGCGGCGCGGGGCCACGCCTGCGCTCCGGGCTCTCCTGCCCCCACCAGTCTTCCTCCAGCCTGGGAGCCGTCTCACCCGAGCGCCATGCAGCTCCTCTGCTGGTGGCAGGTACTGCTGTGTGTGCTGGGGCTCCCGGCCCGCGGCCTGGTGGGTGAGTGCGGGGCCCGGGGCGGGGCGGCGGCGTGGGGAGTGACCGGGAGAGGAGGAGGTCCGCCGGGCGACGCTCTTGACCTGCTGCAAGGCCGTGATGCGCGCCTCGCCTCCTCCCCGCCTTCTCAGGGGCACCCCGCGCGGGGTTCCGGCCCTTTCAGCACGCATCGGGCGGGTGGGAGTGTGTATCCAGAGCCTACTGCATACCCCATTGTGATGAGCTCTTTCTTAATCCATCATCATAACGTATAGCTGACATTTACTGTGGCCTTTTGAGAAGCCGAGGACTCTGTCCCGCGTACTTGACATCTTTATCTCATTTAGTCCTCCCACCCAACTCCGTGACACAGGTTCCATTAATATCTTCTTTTCACAAACCAAGATGCCCAGGCTCAGAGAGGATAGCAGTTTGCCTAGGTGCACTTCTGATTAATGGCAGGACCTGTCTCCCTGTCTCCAAAATCTAGCTGCTGGATAGCTTTTTGAAGGTGGCCACTGTTGTTCAGCACGTACCTGCAGTGAAAGGCACCAGAACATTCCTGAAGCCGTGCTGATGAGGGTTTGGGGACCACTTAAATGAGGAAGAGGAAGGGAGTCACCTGAAAGGCATGGCTCCTTTACCCCACTCTTCACTCCTGTTAAAGTCTAGTCCCTTTGGTCTAGCTTGACATTCAGTCCTTAAAGAAACAGGGCTTTCCTTTCCTTGGCATGTCCCACCAGAAGGAGACAATGCTGAACCCAGAGAAGGATGAGGCAACGTAAAACAATTAACTTTATTTTTTTGGTGGTGTTGAGATACGGTTTTCATGTAGCCCAGGCTTGCCTTGAACTCTTTTATTTTGTTTTTTTTTTTTTTGAGGTAGGGTCTTGCTCTAGCCCAGGCTGACCTGGAATTCACTATGTAGTCTCAGGGTGGCCTCGAACTCAAGGCAATCATCCTACGTCTGCCTCTTAAGTGCTAGCACTAAAGGCGTGTGCCACCATGCCTGGCTATTTTTATAAAGAGGGAGAGAGAGAGAGAGAGAGAGAGAGAGAGGGGGAGGGAGGGAAGGAAGGAGGGAGGGGGAGAGAGAGAGAGAGAGGGAGAGGGAGAGGGAGGGAGGGAGAGAACGGGCATGCCAGAGCCTCCAGCTACTGCAAATGAACTCTAGATGCATGCACCACCCTGTGCATCTGGCTTATGTGGTGGGTACTGGGGAACTGAACCTGGGTTCTTAGGCTTCACAGGCAAGCACTTAACTATTAAGCCTTCTCACCAGCCCTTCACGATTGCTTTTTTTGTTTTTTCAAGGTAGAGTCTCACTCTACCCCAGGCTGACCTGAAATTCACTATGTAGTCTCAGGGTGGCCTCGAACTCACTGCCATCCTCCTACCTCTGCCTCCCGAGTGCTGAGATTAAAGGCGTGCGCCACCACACCTGGCTACGATTGCTATTTTTAAAAAATATTAAAAATATTTTATTTATTTAATTATCTGAGAGAGAGAGAAGGAGATGAAGAGAGAGGATGGGCATGCCAGGGCTTCCAGCCACTGCAGATGAACTCCAGACATGTGTGCCACCTTGTGCATCTGGCTTATGTGGGTCCTGAGGAATTGAACCTGGGTCCTTTGTCTTTGTACTCAACAGCCTTACCCACTAAGCCATTTCTCCAGCCCCTCCTCCCTCTTTTGGACTGCATATGCACATTTGTGTGCAGATGTATACGCCCCATGCATACACATGGGAAGACCAACTCTTATCACTCTTTCATTGCCTTGAAATAAGATCTTTTGTTGAATTTGGAGCCCATGCTGTTTCTTGGTTAGCCCCAATGATCTTCCTGTCTCTAACCCTTTCAATGCTGGAGTTACCCTTGTGTATGACCATGAACAGCTTTTATTTTTATTTTATTGTATTATTTTATTTGACAGAGAGAAAGAGGCAGAGAGAGAAAGACACACACGCATAACACACACACACACAGAATGGGTGTGCCAGTATCTCCAGCCACTGCAAATGAACTCCAAAAATGCATGCCCCACCTTGTGCATCTTACATGGGTCCTAGGGTATTGAACCTGGGTCCTTTGGCTTTGCAGGCAAGTACCTTAAACTGCTAAGCCATCTCTCCAACCCCATGAACAGCTTTTTATGTTTGCAGCAGCTGAAGGTCCTGACATGCTCATTCTGTCTCTCTCCCTGCCTCTTTCTTTCTCTAATAAATAAATAAAAATTTAAAAAATAAGGAGGGGGAGGGAAATGATGTTGGAAAGCGGCACTCCTTGAACTGCATGAGGAGCCAGAAGGTGTGTGAGGGGTATCTGGCTCTTCTGCTGCTGTTTCTGGGCTGGTGTTCCTTAACAATGTTTTTCATTTTGTTTTCTCAAAATTCTTGTATACTTACTTATTTGTGTGTGTGTGTGTGTGTGTGTGTGTGTGTGTGTGTGTGTAGGCTTGCCAGAGTTGTTTCTTGCTGCTACAAACAAAGCCAGACACTTGTTCATTTTGTTTTTTTCAAGGTAGGCTCTTGCTCTAGCCCAGGCTGATCTGGAATTCACTCTGTAGTCTCAGGTTGGCCTCGAACTCACAGCAGTCTTCCTACCTTTTGCCTCTGAAGTGCTGGGATTAAAGGTGAATACCACCATGTCCGGCAAAGCCAGACACATGTGACACTTCTTTTTTTGTTTTGTGTGCGTGTTTGTGCAGGTGTGCACACCCTCACAGAACCCCATAAGCTTGCCTGTGGTAGTATAATGAAAGCTCCAGTGTCCTGCTCTGTCACTCTTCTTCTGGTCTTGTTTCTGAGCTGGAGTCTTCTTACTGTGTCCTTAGCTTGCAGGCAGGGCTCCATTGATTCTCCCATCTCTGCTCCCCAGCAGGGCTGGAGTTACAGGGCCAGGTGGCTATGCCCAGGTGTTTTGGGTGGAATCTGGAGATTTGAACTGGAGCAGTCTCAGGCCCCCTCAGGCCCTTATACTTGTGCAGGAAGTGCACTTAACTGCTGAGCCATCTCACCAGCCTTTGTGTTGCTTTTTGTGTCTGGCTTTACATGGATGGCTGGGGACCTTGGGCTCACATGATGAAGCTGTATATTTTCTCTTTTTTTAATTTAAAGTTTATTATGTGTATGTATGTATATATATATATATATATATATATGCACAATATATATATATATATATACACACAATATATATATATATATATTGACAACTTCCATGATTGTGAACAATATCCCATGGTAATGCCCTCCCTCACCCCACTTTCCCCTTTGAAACTCCACTCACTCTCCATCATATCCCCTCCCCTTTTCAATCAGTCTCTCTTTTATTTTGATGTCATGATCTTTTCTTGGCATCCATTAGTGTAGTAACCCCTCTTGATGGCTTCCAGACCTGGAGAGTGGTTGGTGACTTTCTGTTAGTAAACTGGTTTGTTTTTGAGTCAAATATGACTGAACAGTAGTTAAAGGCACCTGCTTACAAAGCCTGCCAGCCCAGGCTTAGTTCCCCAAGCACCCAGGTTAAAGCCAGATGCAGAAAGTGCAGAGACCCTGGTGTGCCTACACATGCATACAACCTAATGAAAATATGACTCAAGGAGCCGGGTGTGGTGGTGCACACCTTTAATCCCAGCACTCGGGAGGCAGTGGTAGGAGGATCGCCATGAGTTCAAGGCCACCCTGAGACTCCATAGTGAATTCCAGGTCAGCCTGGGCTAGAGTGAGGCCCTACCTCGAAAAACCAAAAAAAAAAAAAAAAAAAAAAAAAAAAAAAGGACTCAACATGCCTGTATGATTTAGTTGCAGAGGAAAGCAGTCATGTGTGGGCCAAGGGGCAGCCTCCCCAGGCTCTCCAGGTGGGAGCTGTGTACCTGCGTGAAGAGGATCCTGCCCCTGACCAGCAGGGCCAGGCCCAGGTGATCCAGGAAGCTGATGCCTCACTGGGGCTGGGCCCTCTTGGTGATCCCATGGTGGTGTTGTCGGTGATTCCCGGGGAAACCGAGGACAAACGGAACTCTGAGGCCCGTGGAGGTACCTGTGGTGTGCGGGGAAGGGAGGAACAAAAGTACAGTGCCCGGGAGAATCTCTTCTCGCTGGACAGAGAGGAGGTGTACTACACCGAGCCTGGAGTGCCTGAAACCGAGCCTGCTGCCACTGAGGAGGCCAACAGCACCGAGAGCCCGAAGTCCCCCAAGGTGAACTGCGAGGAGAGGAATGTGACAGGACTAGAAAATTTCACGCTCAAAATTTTAAATATGTCCCAGGTAAGAAAACATTCGTTAATACTTTTTTTTCTGCACACAAATCTTTTTTTTTTTTTGGTTTTTCGAGGTAGGGTCTCATTCTAGCCCAGGCTGACCTGGAATTCACTATGGAGTCTCAGGGTGGCCTCGAACTCATGGTGATCCTCCTACCTCTGCCTCCTAAGTGCTGGGATTAAAGGCATGTGCCAACCTGCCCAGCTTAGTCCCTTAAAAAAAGGAAAAGATTATTTGTAAGGAAAGAGGGAGAAAGAAAGAAAGAGAATATGAACATGCCAGAGCCTCCTGTCAATGCAAATGAACTTCAGACATATACATGCACCACTTTGTGTATCTGGTTTTACGTGAGTACTGGGATATTGAACCCTGGCTGTCAGATTTTAGAAACCAGCACCTTTAACCACTGAGCCATCTCAGTCCCTCCAGCCTTTTTTTTTTTTTTTTTGTTTGGTCTGGCCTGGAACTTGCTATATACCCTATAATGACTTTGAACTTTTCTGATGTTCCTCTGGAGTGCTAGGTTTACAGCTGTGTAAATCATGCTTCAAAGTCATCCAGGGCTTCATGTATACTAGGCAAGCTACTCTACCAACTGAGGTACATCCCAATCCTTATTGTCTTAAGAACAAAAAACGTTTTTTTTTTTCTTTAAAATCTTTAAAAAGTTTTTAAAAGCTATTTATTTGTTTATTTGGAGAGAATCAGAGAGAGAGAGAGAGAGGAGAGGCAGACAGACAGAGAGAATGGGCGCGCCAGGGCCTCCATCCACAGCAAATGAACTCCAGATGCATGTGCCACCTTGTGCATCTGGTTTGTGTGGGTCCTAGTGAACCGAACCTGGGTCCTTTGGCTTTGTAGGCAAATGCCTTAACTGCTAATTCATCCCTCCAGCCCAAGTTACTTTTTATTTTTATTTTAAATTTTAGAGAGAGTGAGAGAGACACACAGAGAGAACTAGGGCCTCAGCTACTGCAATAGAACTCCAGACGCTTATGCCATCTGGTGGTCGTGTGCAGCCTTGCGCTTGCCTCACCTTTGTTCATTTGGCTAACGTGGGATCTGGAGAGTGGAATGTGAGTCCTTAGACTTCTCAGGCAAGCGCCTTAATGGCTAAGCCATCTCTCCAGCCCTTATTTTTAATTCTTTAAAAATATTTTTATTTATTTATTTGCAAGGAGAGAGAGAGAGAGAGAGAAACAGAGAGAGTGGGTATGCTAGGGCTTCCAGCCACTGCAATTGAACTCCAGGTAGCACTGTGCATCTGGCTTTGCATGGGTACTGGGGGATCGAACCTGGGTATTTTGGCTTTGCAGGCAAGCACCTTAACCACTAAGCCATCTCTCAGCCTGCCCCTTGATTTTTTGAAGTAGGGTCTCACTCTAGCCCAGGCTGACCTGGAACTCATTTTGTAGCTCCAGGCTGGTCTTAAACTCACAGAGATCGTTTTACCTCTGTCTCCCGAGTGCTGGAATTAAAGGTATGTGCCACCATGCCTGGCTCCAAATCATGACTTTTTTTTGTTTGTTTGTTTTCAGAGGTAGGGTCTCATTGTAGCTCAGGCTGACCTGGATTCACTATGTTGTCTCAGGGTGGCCTTGACTTCTCAGCAATCTTCCTACCTCTGTCCCCGAGTGCTGGGATTAAAGGCATGTGCTACCATGCCCGGCCAACTCATAACTTTAACAAAATCTTTATTGTTTATTTATTGAGAGAGAGAGAGAGAATGGGCATGCCAGGGCCTTCAGCCACTGCAAACAAACTCTGGACATCTGGCTTATGTGGGTACTGGAGAATTATCCGATCTTTGGTATTTATTAAATTAACCAATGAGCCATCTCTCCTGCCCCCCAACTCATAACTTTGGACATGCATGTTTCAAAGGTATAGCTTGTATACTCTGTGAGTACTTAGTGTTTGAGTTGATGAACTGTGACGAATATTCACGAAGTTTTTAGGAAAGCTTAGAGCTAAATGTGTACTTTGTCTGTAACAAGACTTTTCTGCTTCTGGATCATTGAGGGTTACTGCACAGCCTCCCTTCTCCCCCTGCCCCACCTGCTCTTCCTTTCCCTGGAGAGAGCAGAGCCTCTTCCTTAAGTATCCTTCCAGAAACATGTACGTTTGCTTCTGATGCTAACACTTGTCTCTTTGACAACAGGACCTCATGGATTTTCTAAACCCAAACGGTAGCGACTGTACCCTGGTCCTCTTCTATACGCCATGGTGCCG
This sequence comes from Dipus sagitta, assembly GCA_036346955.1. Lineage (NCBI taxonomy): Eukaryota > Metazoa > Chordata > Mammalia > Rodentia > Dipodidae > Dipus > Dipus sagitta. Next base: position 39,275,193 of record CM070777.1, on the reverse strand, counting down.
ATTTTCTGCCAGCTTGGCCCCTCATTTTAATTCTCTGCCGCGGGCTTTTCCAGCTCTTCGCTTCTTGGCACTGGATGCGTCACAGCACAGCAGGTATCTCTGTCCCATCCTTTCAGCGGAGTGGTTGGAGTTTCGTGCCCCTTAGTTATTTATTTATTTTTGGTTTTTCAAGGCAGGGTTTCGCTCTAGCCCAGGCTGACCTGGAATTCACTATGGAGTCTCAGGGTGGCCTCGAACTCACGGCGATCCTCCTACCTCTGCCTCCGAGTGCTGGGATTAAAGGTGTGTGCCACCACGCCCGGCTCTGGTGGCCCTTGTTTTTGAGGTCTGAATTAGGGATGTGGGCGGGGCTTTGAAATGCCATGGCGGGAAGCAAAGGCAAGTGCTTCGTGCTGGTTCCACTCAGAGAGCTGGTGGTGTCACTCCCTAGCAGCCCCTAATGAGACAGGCCTAGTCTCTGTGGTGGACACGAAGGTGACGGGGATGGGTGGCACCTGGTGCAGGACTGAAGACTTTGCACAGTCCTTGCCACACTGGCCATCTCTCCAGCCCAAGGGTTATAGTAAGCTACCTCTTTGTGACCTGAACCTACAGCTTAGGCTTCCATCTCAACCAGCCTGATGTATGGTGTAGCTCTTCTATGCTGAGGCTGTAGAGGGTTTCTTGCCTTTTTTTCTTTGCTTCACTTCCCTTTCTTTCATCTGACTTACATTTACCTCTTTTCCCCCCACCCCTTCCCCCCTCCTTTTTTTCCTCCCAAACCAGTCTCACTCTGTGGTCCAGGCTGACCTTAAATTTATAGCAATCCACCTGCCTCAGCTTTCCAAATGTTGTCATTGCAGGCATGAGCTGCCACATCTGCATTTATGTGTATTTTTGAGTGCACATTACTCAATAAATTAATGAGTCAGTTTATCCCTCTAAATTGACATTTATCCTTGCTTTATTTCTTTTATATTATTCATTTGGTTTTTCTCTCTTCTTTTTTTTTTTTTTTTTAATTTCTGCTTTTTTTTTTTTTTCCAAGGTAGAATCTTTCTTACTCTAGCCCAGGCTGACCTGGAATTCACTGTGTAGTCTCAGGGAGGTCTTGAACTCAAGGTGATCCTCCTACCTTTGCCTCCCAAGTGCTGGGATTAAAGGTGTGTGCCACCACGCCCAGCTGATTTGTTTTTTTTTTAACATATACATATATATATGTTTATTTATTTGAGAAGGAGAAAGTGGGGGAGAGAGAGATAATGGGTGTGCCAGGGCCTCCAGCCAATGCAAATGAACTCCAGATGCATGTGCCCCCTTGTGCATCTGGCTTATGTGGGTCTTGGAGAATCAAACCAGGATCCTTTGGCTTTGCAGGCAAATGCCTTAACCACTAAGCCATCTCTCCAGCCCCTTTTCTTTTTTTTTAAACTTTGTTTTTTTTAGAGACAGCGAGAGTGAGTGTGAGAGAGACAGAAAGAAAAAGAGAGTTGGTGCCCCAGGGCCTCAGCCACTGAAATTGAACTCCAGATGCTTGCACCACCTAGTGGGCATGTGCTTGCCTCACCTTTGTGCATCTGGTTTACGTGGGATCTGGAGAGTGGAACATGGTTCCTTAGGCTTTGCAGGCAAGCGCCTTAACTGCTATAAACCATCTCTCCAGCCTTTTTTTTTTTTTTTTGGTTTTTCAAGGTAGAGTTTCACTGTAGCCCAGGCTGACCTGGAATTCACTATGGAGTCTCAGGGTGTCCTCGAATTTATGGTGATTTTCCTACCTCTGCCTCCCGAGTGCTGTGATTAAAGGTGTGCGCCACCATGCCCAGCTTCTAGCCGTTTTTTAAAACTTTGTTTTTTATTGACAACTTCCATAATTATAGGCCACAAATCATTATAATCTCTCCTCTCTTCCACTTTCCCCTTCACAAAAACACTCTCCATCATATCCCCTCCCTCTCTCAACTAGTCTCTCTTTTATTTTGATGTCATCATCTTTTCCTCCTATTATGAGGGTCTTGTGTAGGTAGTGCCAGGCACTACAAGGTCATGGATATCCAGGCCATTTTGTGCCTGGAAGATTGCATTGTAAGCAGTTCTACCCTTCCTTTGGCTCTTACATTCTTTCCATCACCTCTTCTGCAATGGATCCTGAGCCTTGGTAGGTGTGATAGAGATGCTTCAATGCTGAGCACTCCTCTGTCACTGCTCAGCACTGTGATACCTTTTGAGTCATCTCAGTGGTCACCACCATCTGAAAAGAGAAGCTTCTCTAACCAAAAGTGAGAGTAGTAGCTGGGCATAGTGGCACACACTTTAAAAAAATTTATTTATTTGACAGAAAAAGAGGGAGAGAAAGAAAGAGAATGGATGCGCCAGGGCCTCCAGCCACTGCAAACGAACTCCAGATGCATGTGCCCCCCTTGTGCATCTGGCTAATGTGGGTCCTGGGGAATCGAACCTGGGTCCTTTGGCTTTGCAGGCAAATGCCTTAACCGCTAAGCCATCCCTCCAGCCCCACTTTCAGCTTTTTTGTGTGGCTCTGATCCTCTCCTCTCCCTTCCCACAGGCTTTTAGCATCTGCTTTTCTTCTTTACTTTTTTTTTTTTTTTTTTTTTTTTTTGGTTTTTCGAGGTAGTGTCTCAGACTGGCACAGGCTGACCTGGAATTCACTATGTAGTCTCAGGGTGACCTCGAACTCACGGCAATCCTCCTACCTCTGCTCCCAAGTGCTGGGATTAAAGGCGTGCGCTACCACGCCCGGCTTACTTTTTTTTTTTTTTTAAGATTATTTATTTATTTGAGATAGAGAGAGGGAAGAGAGAAAGAGAGAGAGAGAGAATGGGCCTCTAGCCACTGCAAATGAATTCCAGACTCATTCATGCTCTCCATGTGCATCTGGCTTATGCGGGACCTAGAGAACGAGGTTCGGTCCTTAGGCTTTGCAAACATACGCCTTAACAGCTAAGCCATCTCTCCAGCCTCTTCTTTTTCTAAAAAAACATATTTTATTATTTATTTGAAAGAGAGAGAGAGACAGAGAGAGACTCCACAGAGAGTGGCCTCCAGCCACTACAAACGGACTCCAGATGCATGTGCCACCGTGTGCATCTGGTTTACGTGGTTCTTTACTTTACCTCCACTGAGTGCTTGGGATGGTACCTCAGTTATGGAGACTAGCATACTTGCGCTTATTACAAGGGCTGGGATATGTGTTTGACCTTTATGCTAATGTCTAAACGGCAGCATGTTTGCAACAGGGCAATATTGTTTATCTAATATTGCCAGTTTACCAGTGGGAGGAACTGAGGCTTTTTGGGAGGTCAAATAATCTGCCCAAAGCTTGCAGCTGTTCAGTGGCCAAGCTAAGGCTCGAGCCTGGACTGGTGTGAATTATGTGCAACAGTCCTTCAGGTCAGTTCACTTCTGAGTCCTCCTCTCCTTAATTGTGAATCTCCTGGTGTGTGGTTCTGTCATATTCAACGCTTATTAAACACTGATCTTTTGTAAGGGATGGGATGGCCATTCTGAAATTCAGGGTTTTTTTTTTTTTTTTTTTCCTGTCAAGAAAATTGACACACTATGCTTTGCCCATAAATTAGGAATTTTCTGGTCTTAGTTGTTTTGATAGTTCAAAATGTAAGGTATTGGAATCATTTGGGTCATGGGTAGAAAAGAGCTCAGATTGCAGAGCAGGAGCACCCCAACACTGTCGCATGAAGGAGAGGGTCAGGAGCAAAGTAGAAGTCAAAAGTTTGAGTATCAGAAATCTCCCCCGGAGACCCAGAACGGCTGCTTGCTCGCTTCTGCCCATCATTCTGGTCTGGTAGTTGTTGTGAAAGGATTCGTCCATTCGGGCTCTCGAGCTGCCTTCTTTCTCTTGCAGTCTTTCTACCAGATTTGGCACCGTTGCTGTCCCTAACATTTTGTTATTTCAAGGAGCTAAACCAATGGCTAGATTTAATCATACAGATCGAACCCTGGAAACATTGAAAATCTTCATTTTTAATCAGACAGGTATGTAAAAATAATATACTGAGGAGGAAGTTTTTTTTTTTTTTTTGGTTAAGTTAAAAAGTATATTTATTTGTATGTGCATCCAGGGTCTCTTACCTTTGTAAATAAATGCTTGTTAGGCATTATATGGGTGTTGGGGAATTGAACTCAGGCTGTCAGCCTTTACAAGCAAGTGTCTTTAACCTCTGAGTCATCTCTCCAGCCCCAAACAATTTTCCTAACGAAGTGTTTTGGACCTGTTAAATATTTCCCCATCAGTGGCAACTCAACATGAATAAAGACTTTTTTTTTTTTTTTTTTTTTTTTTGAGGTAGGGTCTCACTCGCCCAGGCTGACCTGGAATATACTGTGTAATCTCAGGATGGCCTTGAACTCATGGCGATTCTCCTACCTCTGCCTCCCAAGTGGTGGGATTAAAGGCGTGAGCCACCACACCTGGCTTTTTAAAAAATATATATACACTTTAACTTTTTTTTCTTATTTATTTATTTATTTATTAGAGACAGAGGGAGGGGGAGAGAGAGAGAATGGGTGCCAGGGCCTCTAGCCACTGCAAACGAACTCCAGATGCATGCACCACCATGTGCATTTGGCTTACGTGGGACCTGGAGAAATGAACTTGGGTTCTTAGGCTTCGCAGGCAAGTGTCTTAACCATGAAGCTATCTCTCCAGCCCTAATATGTATATACATTTAAAATCTTTTGTTAAAAACTAAGACACAATGGGCCTTTGTTAGGGTAAGGAAAACTAATATCACTGTCACTCACCTATCCATATAGATATCTTCTAACATACTTGTTTTTGTTTTTTCAAGGCAGGGTCTCCCTCTAGCCCAGGATGACCTGGAACTCACTCTGTAGTTCCGGGCTGGCCTCATACTCATGGTGATCCTTCTATCTGGGCCTCACGAGTTCTGGGATCAAAGGTGTACATCACCATGCTCAGCAGAGAGAATGGGCATACCAGGGCCTCTAGCCACTGCAAAAATCACCTTGTACATCTGGTACTGGCATATAGAACTCAGGTCATGGGGTTTTGTGGGCAAGCTCCTTAACCTCTGAGCCATCTCTCCAGCCTGGTTATTGGGAATTCTGAGACGTGTATTGGATCCGTGACTGGTGAGGAATCCATTATGTTTAGTGTTTGAGGGAAACCTTGAGCATGAAACAGGTGTCCTAGCATCTTTGGTGATTACTGATCCTAGTGATGGGTGGTAGTTCTGACCATTCTTCAGTGCCTTATTAAAAAGCATTTTGAGGGGCTGGAGAGATGGCTTAGCAGTTAAGCACTTGCTTGTGAAGCCTAAGGACCCTGGTTAGAGGCTTGATTCCCCAGGACCCACGTAAGCCAGATGCAGAAGGTGGCACATGCATCTGGAGTTCGTTTGCTGTGGCCGGAGGCCCTGGCATGACCATTCTCTCTGTTTCTCTCTGCTTCTTTTTCTCTCTTTCTGTTGCTATCGAATAAATAAATAAATAAACATAAACAAAAGAAAATTTAAAAAAAGGCATTTTGAGGGCTGGAGAGATGGCTTAATGGTTAAGGCATTTGATTACAAAGCTAAAGGACCCAGGTTTGATTCCCCAGGACCCACATAAGCCAGATGCACAAGGTGGTGCATGTGTGTGGAGTTTGTTTGCAGCAGCTGGAGGCCCTAGCATACCCATTCTCTCTCCTAAATCAATCAGCAAATAAAAATAAATATTAAAAAAAAGCATTTTGAGGGTTAGGCATGGTGGCGCACGCCTTTAATTCCACACTTGGGAGGCAGAGGTAGGAGGATCGTTGTAAGTTTGTGGCCACTTTGAGACTACATAGTGAATTCCAGGTCAGCCTGGGCTAGATTTAGACTCTACCTTGACAAACAATAACAAAACAAAACAAAACAAAACAAAAAAAACAAAAACAAGAAGAAGAAGAACAACAAAAACATTTTGAGGGGCTGGGGAGATGGATCAACAGTTAAAGGGGCTTGCTTAGAAAGCCTGCTAGCCTGAGTTCAATTCCCAGCCACCCACCTAAAGCTGGAAGGGAGTTTGTTTGCAGTAGGAAGAAACTGGTGCGTGCACACACACACACACACACACAAAGATATTAATAAACATTTTAATTTAATTTAGCATTAACCTGTGATTTGTAGCCTTCTGAGAGTAACTTTATTTGTAGAACTTTGGCTTAACAGAAGGTACTGTACCAAGACATTGACTAAGAAAGCTCTGAGGAGTTCACAGAAATTGTAGAGTTTTAGCTTTGAAGAGCTGAAAGGATTCCTGGCCCTTTGATGTGGTGGGGAGAAAGGCAAATTACAAATTGCACTGACAAGCAGGTGAAATCCATCCCAGATACACTAGCAGCAGTGTTTATTTTATGGTTACATGTCACTTTGCATAGCACGCATCATACTTCAGAAGAAATGTGAGGCATATGTGTTTTCTCTGACTCAAAACAACTGATTTCTCTTTCAGGTATAGAAGCCAAGAAAAACGTGGTGGTGACTCCAGCTGACCAAATAGGTCCTCTTCCAAGCACCCTGGTCAAGACTGTGGACTGGCTGCTTGTATTCTCCTTATTCTTTTTAATTAGTTTCATTATGTATGCTACCATCCGGACTGAGAGCATTCGGTGGCTGATTCCGGGGCAAGAGCAGGAGCATGCGGAGTAAGAGCTGAAGAGGTGGCAAAGAAATTTCAGTGCCTCATCTCAGAAATTAGCATTTTAAATCTCATGCATTTTCTCCACTGAAGGATGGACTACTGAGTTGGAGCTTCAATCAGAGTAAAAGAATCATATATTTGTTGAATTAGTGAATGGACAACACACACAGTGATGTTTTTAACTAGTAATAATAAACAGATTAAAAAATGTTCATCGGAAGCCAGGTGTGGTGGCACATACCTTTAATTCCAGCACTCAGGAGGCAGAGTTAGGATGGTCACTGTGAGTCTGAGGCCAACTTGAAACTGCAGTGAGTTCCAGGTCAGTCTGGGCTAGAGAGAGAGAGAGACCCTCACTCAAAAATAACAAAACAAAATTGCTCATTGGAATTTGATGTTCTTGTTTTTACTAATTGACCATAGACCAATATATATATATTTGAGGTAGGGTCTCACTGTAGCCCAGGCCGACCTGGAATTCACTACGTAATCTCAAGAGTGGCCTCGAACTCATGGAGAGCCTCCTGCCTCTGCCTCCTGAGTGCTGGGATTAAAGGCGTGTGCCACCACACCTGGATAAAGTCAGTATTTTAAGAACAATCCTGTTTGAAATGTGAAAACATATTCTGGTAGAATAGTGAGTAACATGATACTATAGTTACTGTATAGGAAGCAGAAATAGGAACTTCAGATTACAGTTTTTATAAAAAGTCTTGGTTCCTCATATATGTCTAAGAAGGGGGGTTTTCCATTTGTTTACAATTTCTATTCCAGTGTCATTAAGCAGGATAATGAGAAAAGCAACTAAAATGGACCTGTAAGTAACAGCTGACAGAAAATAAAATTGTCAAAGATCTTGGTGTTTGTTCTTTACTTTTACTGAAAGAATTCAGAGTGGCCTCAGGGGTTTCCAGGGAAGGCAGTTATTGAGGAAAAGTACATGTTAGTATAATGGAAGCACATTTATTTATTTATTTTTACTTTTTTTTTGTTTTCTTTTTCTTTTTTTTTTCTTTTCTGAGGAAGGGTCTTGCTCTAGCCCAGGCTGATTTGGAATTCACTATGTAGTCTTCAGGCTGGCCTTGAAGTCAGTGATCCTCCACCTCAGCATCCAGGGTGCTGGGATTAAAAGGCATGTGACACCATTTCTACTTTTATTTACTTATTTGCAAAGAGAGAGAGAGAGAGAGAGAGGGAAAGCACACATGCATGCCAGGGTCTCTATCCAGTGTAAGGAACTCTGGATTTATGTGGATACTGGGGAATTGAACCCGGGTTAAGTTTTTCAGGCAAGTGCCTTAACCACAGAGCTCTCTCTCCAGACCTCTTTTTTCTTTTTCTTTTCTTTTCTTTTTTCTTCTCTTTCTTTCTTCCTTTCTTCCTTCCTTCCTTCCTTCCTTCCTTCCTTCCTTCCTTCCTTCCTTCCTTCCTTCCTTCCTTCCTTTTTTGTTGTTTGTTTGTTTTTGAGGTAGGGTCTCACTCTATCTCAGGTTGACCTGGAATTCACTACGTAGTCTCAGGGTGGCTTCGAACTCATGGTGATCCTCCTACCTCTGTCTCCCGAGTGCTGGGATTAAAGGCGTGAGCCACCAATCCCGGCCTTTTTTCTTTTTTTTGAGACAGTTTTCAGTTCTCATGTAGCCTGGACTGGCCTTGGACTCACTATGTAGCCAATAACGATGACCTTGAACTTCTGATCCTCTTGCCTCAGACTCCCAAATGCTGGGATAACAGAGAAGTGTCACCATGCCTGGCTTTAGGAAGTGCTGGGGATTGAACCCAGGGTTTCCTGAATGGTAGGCAAACCCTCTACCAATTGTACATCCCCAGCCCTTGATTCTCATTCTTAAACAAAACCATCAAACCAACTCGGGTTACTTAGTAAAAGAACAAAGATACAAGTTATATTAAAAACTACAACATTTTAATCACACTGAGCTACCACACACTGCCACTGAGCTAAATTCCCAGCCACAAGCCACAAGGTTTCAAAGAGTGAATTCTATGGTTTGTCAATTGTATTTCAAAAAGAAAAAAAAAAAAAAGAATAGATCAATGAGAATAAAGATTCACATACACACACCTATATGACATATAAAACAAAGAACAGGGCTGGGGATGTGGCTCAGCAGTTATAGGTGCTTGCTTGCAAATACTGAGGGCTGGGGGTTCAATTTTCCAGCTCCCACGGGGTGCAAAAAGTGGCCAAGCATTTGGCGTTTGGTGCAAGAGACGCTTGTGCATGCACGTGTATACACAACGCACACACATAAATAAAAATACATTATTAATATATTTTTTTGAGGTAGGGTCTCAGTCTAGCCTAGGCTGACCTGGAACTCACTATGTAGTCTCAGTTCTCGTACCTCTGCCGCCCAAGTGCTGGGATTAAAGGCGTGCGCCACCACGCCCGGCTATATATATTTACTGTAAATAAATAATAAATAAATAAATAAATAAATAAGTAAATTTTAGGGGGGGGGTAGGAGTCTTCCTGTAGCCCAGGCTGACCTAGTACTCACACTGTAGTCCCAGTGTGACCTCATATTTACATAGAACCTCCTCCTGAGTGCTGGGATTAAAGGCATGTGCCACCATACTGGGGTCCTAATTTTTTTTTTTTTTTAAGAAAGTGGGAAAAAAAAAACCAAAAAAGCCAGGTGTGGTGGTGCACACCTTTGATCCCAACCCTCGGGAGGCAGAGGTAGGAGGATCACTGTGAGTTCCAGGCCACCCTGAGACTGCATAGTGGATCCCAGGTCAGCCTGGACTGTAGGGAAACCCTACCTTTAGATTCGAACCCACGGCTGCCTGACAAGGGTCCTGACATGAGTCACTGTGGTTCACAGGCCCCAGGCGCCTTTCCCTTTCCCGGGTCAGTGCCGCGGGCTGCCATCGCCCTGCCGGGAGGCGCTGGCGTGCGGCCCGCGGGCTGGGCTCGGCTCAGGCTCGGCCGGGCTCGCTCAGGCAGCGCGCCGGGCAGCCCGCGTGCGGGTCCCCGCGGCGCCGGGGGTCATGGCGGCGGCGCTCGGGGCGCGCTGCGCGAGGCGGTGCTGGCTGGCGGCGCTGCGGGGCCGCGTGGCGGGCCGGGCGGCCATGGTGAGTGGCGGGAGCCGGCGGAGGAGTGGGAGAACCGGGGCTGCAGCCTGGCTGTGACGCCGGCGCCCGCAGTCCCAGGCCGGCCCCCTTCCCGGCGCTTTCCGTATTCCTCCGTAGCCGCAAGCCCGACAGCAAACAAACGGGGAACCGGGCAGGGTGGCAACATGTCTTTAATCCCATCCAGAGGCGGGAGGATCGCCGTGAGTTCGAGGCCACCCTGAGACTACGCAGTGAATTCCAGGTCAACCAGGGCTACAGTGAGACCCTACCTCGAATAATAATAATAATAATAATAATAATAATAATAATAATAATAATAAAAATAAAAATATGAAACCAAAACCAGGCGTGGTTGTGCACACCTGGAATTCCAGGCAGGAAGATTAGATGTTCGAGGTCATCCTCAACTACGTAGTGAATTTGAGGTCCGTCTGGGATAGGGATACAGACCCTGCCACGTGCGAGGAATTATTAATAAATTACCTTTTTTTGTTTTTTGGTGATACATTGACTTTTCTTACTACTTGGAAGGGGTCGTTTAGTTTTCTTTCTTGAGCAATTAGTATTTTGGTGCTCTTCTGTAATCTCAGCCTTTGGCAGGCGGAGGCTGGAGGATCAGGAGTTCTAGGCTAGCCTCTCTGATCCCTTCAAAATGATATATGAGTAAGCTGAGTGAAAGTTTTGACCGGCAATGCCACCTAGTGGAAAAATCTTGCATCAAACTCACCATTTTCATTTAAAGATCTTTGTGAGTGCATTTGATGTTTTGCTGTTTCTGTTTTTGTGAGACTGAATCTCATGTATTCCACGCTGGCCTAGAGCTCCTTCTTATAGGTCATTTGAATTTCTTTTTTTGTTTTTATGAAATAGGCTCTCTTGTACTTGGAGGCTAACCTTCATTGAAGTCCTGATCCTCTTCCAACTGATGAGTTTACAGGCATGTGCCACTACACAGGTTTTGAAATTTCTTTCTTTTAAAAACAATTGGGAAGCTGGGCGTGGTGGTGCACGCCTTTAATCCCAGCACTTGGGAGGCAGAGGTAGGAAGATCGCTGTGAGTTTGAGGCCACCCTGAGACTACATAGTGAATTCCAGGTCAGCTTGAGCTAGAGTGAGAACCTACCTCGAACCACCCCCCCAAAAAAAATTGGGGGCTGGAGGGATTGCTTAGCAGTTAAGGTGCTTGCCTGAAAAGCCAAAGGACCCAGGTTCGATTCTCCAGTACCTATGTAAGCCAGATGCACAAGGTGGCACATGTATCTGGAGTTCGTTTGCAGCAGCTGGAGGCTCTGGTGTGCCCATTCTCTCCCTCTCTCTGCGTCTTTCTCTCTGTCAAATAAATAAATCAATAAAATATTTAAAAAAATATATTGGGCTGGAGGGCTGGCTTAGTGGTTAAGGTGCTTGTCTGCAAAGCCAAAGGACCCAGGTTCGATTCCCCAGGACCCATGTAAGCTAGATGTACAAGGTGGTGTATGCATCTGGAATTCATTTGTAGTGGCTGGAGGCCCTGGCATGCCCAGTCTTTCTGTCTCTGTCTCTCTCTCTCTCTGACTCTCTTTCAAGTAAGTAAGTAAATAAATAAATAAATAAACATAAAAAAATATTAAGCCAGGTGTGGTGGAGCACACTTTTAATCCTAGCACTCAGGAGGCTAAGGTAGGAGGATTGCCATGAGTTCAAGGACAGTCTGGGGCTACAGAGTGAGTTCCTGGTCAGCCTGGGCTAGAGTGAGACCCTACTTCAAAAACAAAACAAGAAAAAAAATTATTCATTCATTTATTTGCATGAGCGATAGATAAGACAGAGCAGAAGAGAGCGAGCTAGCATAGGCACATCAGGGCCTCCAGACATATGCGCCACTTTGTGCATCTGGCTTTCCATGGGTTCTGGAGAATCGAACCCAGGACATCAGGCTTTGCCAGCAAGTGCCTTTAACGGCTGAGCAATCCCACCAACCCCTGTTTTGAAATGTCTTTAATAGATGAAATTCACAATAGCTCAAAAGTGGAGAAGATAAGCACTCTGCTTCACGGATAGTCTTGAACACAACAGGAGTCCTTACTGTCACCCAGCCGTGTCACAAGGGTTCTGTAAAATCTTGCTGTCTGAGAAGGGATGAATGAACATACTTGATTTGAATCGCTGCCCAGTGCCAGGGACTTTGCTGGATATTGTCACATTCAAGATCTCTCTCTTTCTTTGGTGTTTTTGGAGGAAGGGTCTGACTCACTCTGTAGTCCCAGGCTGGCCTCAACTCACAGCAGTCCTTTAGCCTCTGCCTCCCGAGTGTTGGGACTAAAGGCGTGTGCCACCATGCCCAGCCTAAGATCTCTTCAGAAACCAAATTCTTTCTGAGACTAAAAATCTTGACATTTATTGTAAATAACTATAGACCTGAGGACACTGGAAGGCCAAGTTCAGCATCCAACCATGGAAAGTCACAAAGTTGACCACTCCTTGTATCAAGTTTATACCCTCCAGGTCCTCCACCCCATGGAAAACATTTTAGGCAGCCACAAAGGTTTCTGCTGCGAGTGTATCTTTTTTTTTTTTTTTTTTGGTAGGGTCTCACTCTAGCCCAGGCTGACCTGGAATTCACTATGTAGTCTCAGGGTGGCCTCGAACTTACAGCAATCCTCCTACCTCTGCCTCCTGAGTGCTGGGATTAAAGGTGTGCACCACCACGCCCGGCTGCAAGTGTATCTTAAGGGGGCCTTTGGTGTTACGCAGTGGAAGCAGGGTTGATCCCTGTTGGTGGGCAGACATGTGATGAGCCAGCCCGAATGCCGTTGGTCCCAGTAGGGCCATGGATGGCCTGGCACTGTAGAAAGACAGTGCCTTCCACAGCTTCCAGATGAGAATTGTGTAATCACTGGCATATTTAAATTTCCCTTGCTGCTATTCTTTTGGGGAAAAATAAAAATGAAACAGTTGTCCCCAACCCCCAATTCTCTGAGTTGGCTTAAAATATTTAAGTGTTTGAAGCCGGGCGTGGTGGCGCACGCCTTTAATCCCAGCACTCGGGAGGCAGAGGTAGGAGGATCGCCGTGAGTTCGAGGCCACCCTGAGACTCCATAGTGAATTCCAGGTCAGCCTGGGCTAGAGTGAAACCCTACCTCAAAAAACCAAAAAAAAAAAAAAAAAAAAATTTAAGTGTTTGATAAACAATTGAAGTGATTTCCTATAGTAGACCTTTCGGTAAAGTTTTCAGAACTAGCTGGCCATGGTGGTACCTATCTATAACCCCAGCACTGGGTAGGCTGAGGCAGGAAGATTGCCATGAATTCGTGGCCAGCCAAGGCTACATAGTGAGATCTTATCTCAACCTACTCCCCTCAAAAAAGACAAAAAAAATTCAGAACTGTGATTGTAAAGCTTTTTTGGTCCTTAGTAATGTTTATATTTAAGATAAGTAGTTTTGGTTTAAGAGATATTCTCATTTCCCCCCTTTTCTTAGTTGTGAGACAAGGTAAGAAAAACCAGAAAACTGATTCTTCCATCCCTTTTTCCTTCTCATAGAATAAGTTGTCCAAAGATAAGGCGTTTTGCCCTCTTCGCTGCGTTGAGGTCAGTGATAAGAGGTTTTGGGAGCTGTGGATATGACACAGCAGTGAAAGATGCTTGCTTACAAAGCCTGCTGGCCAGGGTTCAATTCCCCAGCACCCACATAAAAGCTGGATAGGCATTTGTTTGCAGTGGCAAGAGGTCTTGGTGCACGTGCATGCATATGCGCGCGCACACACACACACACACTCTTACACGTGTGCAAATAAATAAGTAACTAACTGGGAATGAGTTGCAACTCTGTGACAAGAACCCAGGGAATGCAGTCTCCTATCCACTTGCAGAGTCCTCAGCATTGGTGGTACCTCTCTGGGCAGCAGTCCTGCTGAGAAGTCTCATCTGAACCTACAGCAGCCCTGGAAGTAGGTGAGGCAGACGGTGTTGGTTGGCACTTACAGTAGAATGAGAAGCACATTAAAAAAAAAAAAAAAAACTTTTACATTTATTTTATTGATTTGAGTGAGAGAGAGAGAGAGGGGGGGCAGATAGAGAATGGGCGCACCAGGGCCTCCAACTACTGCAAACGAACTCCAGACGCATGCGCCCCCTTGTGCATCTGGCTTACGGGGGTCCTGGAGAGTCAAACTGGAATCCTTTGGCTTTGCAGGCAAACGCCTTCACCGCTAAGCCATCTCTCCAGCCCAAGAAGCACATTTTTATAACTTGTAGTAGAATGTTCATCTCTTCCCTCTGTCCATGATGTCAATTAAAAAAAAAATTGTTTTTTTCAAAGTAGGGTCTTACTCTAGCCCAGGCTGACCTGAAATTATCAGGGTGGTCTTGAACTCACTCCTACCTCTGCCTTACTGGTGCTGGAATTAAAGGTATGCGCCACCATGCCTTGCTGAAAAAATTTTTTTTAAATCTTTTTTTTTTTTTTTTTTTTTTTTTGAGGTAAGGTCTCACTCTAGCCCAGACTGACCTGGAATTCACTGTATAGTTACAGGCTGGCCTTGAACTCACAGTGCTCCTCCTACCACTACCTCCTGAGTGTCTAAACTAAAGGCATGTACCACCACATCTGGCTTAAATATTTTTATTTATTGGAGAAAGAGAGAGAGAGGGAAAGACACAGAGAGAGAATGGGTGTGCCGGGGCCTGTTGCCACTGCAAATGAATTCTAGATGCATGCAGCACTCTGTGCTTCTGGCTTTATGTGGGTACTGGGGAATTGAACCTGGGCCATCTGACTTTGCAAACAAGTGCCTTTAACTGATGAGCCATCTCTCCATCCCCACGTTCAGTTTTTTTAGTTAGAAAACAAGAGGCACAGGAGAGGGACAGAAGCACGGAGCTGTGAGTGTCATGGGCAGGGAGAGCAGGAACAAGGTGGACAGTCCATGCAGGTGCTCTTGAGGAGGTGTGGCCAAACTGAAAGGACTTCTCACTGATGTGCTGAGAAGTGTTTTGTCAACTGTGAAGGCAAGGACTTTTTACACGTAGTAGAGGGCCTGGGAGCGACCTCCTAGAGATTGTAATATAAAATCCCATGTTGGGCTGGAGAGGTGGCTCAGCGGTTAAGGTGCTTGCCTGCATAGCCTAACAACCGGAGTTTGATTCCTCGGTACCCACATAGAACCAGATGCACAAAGTGTCTCATGCATCTTGAGTCGGTTTGCAGAGGCTGGAGGCCCTGGCATGCTCTTGCTCTCTCTCTCTCTCTCTCTTCTCTCTTCTCTCCTGAGCATAATGGCACATGCCTTTAATCCCAGACTAAGGAGGCAGAGGTAGGAGGATTGACATGAGTTCGAGGCCATCCTGAGACTACAGAGTGAATTCCAAGTTAGCCTGGGCCAGAGTGACACCCTACCTCAATAAATGAAAAAAAAAGATCCCATGCCAGTGTACATTTGTCCCCCCACCCCCCGCATATAAATTTATATCAGATCTGAAGGGGATGGTCATCCCAAATAAAAAACACAAGAGTCCATGACGAAGGCTTTGCAGGGGGTGGGGAGCCATCCAGGGCAGACCAGGAGTTTGCAGCCCTGAGTTCTAATCATAGTCTGTGGTCTGCAGATGCTAACTGTGTACAGTGTCCTTGAGTGAGTATTTTGACATCAGTTGCCCAAATTCTATGATTCTGCAAGGCCAGAGGCAGTGGGCAGTCTCATTTATCTTGGTAATAAACCAGAGTTGCCCAGTTTTGAAGTGTGAGGCAGCATCAAGGAGTGAAGAGACTTTATCAGGAGGCATCTTCTGTACAGAGCTAGCCTTGGCTTCTGTCCATGTTTTTTTTTTTTTTTTTTCCTGAGGTAGATCTCACTGTAATCCAAGCTGACCTGCAACTTACTCTGTAGTTCCAGACTTGGCCTTGAACTCACAGTTATTCTCCTACCTCTGCTTCCCAGGTGCTGGGATTAAAGATGTGTGCCACCACGCCCAGCTTCTGTCTATGTTTTGGGAGCGAAAGAATGGGAAATGGTTAGAATTGTTACCCTTAGAGGGTGTTTATTTTTATTTATTTATTTGAGAGCAACAGACAGAGAGAGAAAGAGGCAGATAGAGAGAGAGAGAGAATGGCCGTGCCAGGGCCTCCAGCCACTGCAAACGAACTCCAGACGCGTGCGCCCCCTGTGCATCTGGCTAACGTGGGTCCTGGGGAATCGAGCCTTGAACTGGGGTCCTTAGGCTTCACAGGCAAGCGCCTAACTGCTAAGCCATTCCTCCAGCCTGTGTGTGTGTGTGTGTGTGTGTGTGTGTGTGTGTGTGTGTGTGTGTGTGTTTTGAAGCAGGGTCTCATTCTAATCCAGGATGATCTAGAACTCACTCTGTAGCCCAGGCTGGCCTCGATCTCACAGTGATCCTCCTTAGCCTCTGGAGTGCTGGGACTAAAGGCATGTGCCCCACACCTAGGCTTTTTCCTTCATCTCTTCTTTTTCTTCTTTTTTTTGTTTTTTTGAGGTAGCGTTTCACTCTAACCCAGGCTGACCTGGAATTCACTATGTACTCTCAGGGTGCTCTCGAACTCACAGCGATCCTCCGACCTCTGCCTCCCGAGTGCTGGGATTAAAGGCGTGTGCCATCTCTTCGTAAAGGGAAGAGGTAAAAGCTTATGTAGAGGGTGTAAGTAACCCCTACATTTCCAAACATGCGCTGTTCTCTCTCCAGTCTTCAGATGCTCAGTGGCTGACTGCGGAGGAGAGGAGTGAAGTCATTCCTGACCTGAAAGCATCAGGATGGGTGGAGCTGAGTGAGAGAGATGCCATCTACAAAGAGTTCTCCTTCAAAAACTTCAATCAGGTAATTATTGTGTGTGGAGAGTCGGTGTGGATGGCCACGGGTGGCCATCCACACCGGCTCTCCACAATTGTGAATTGTTTTTTTTCAAAATATTTTTTTGTTTTTATTTTTATTTATTTATTTGACAGTGACAGAGAGAGAAAGAGGCAGATAGAGAGAAATAGAGAGAATGGGCGCGCCAGGGCCTCCAGCCACTGCAAATGAACTCCAGATACATGCGTCCCCTTGTGCATCTGGCTAACGTGGGTCCTGGGGAAACGAGCCTCGAATGGGGGTCCTTAGGCTTCACAGGCAAGCACTTAACTGCTAAGCCATCTCTCCAGCCCATGAATTTTTTTTTAAATTTTATTTTTAAAAATTTATTTGAGAAACAGGGAGAGAGTGAAGGAGGGAGGGAGGGAGAGCAAGAGAGAGAGAAAGAGAGAGATATGGGTGTGCCAGAGCCTCCAGCCCCTGCAAACGAACTCCAGATGCATGTGCCACCCTGTGCATCTGGCTTACATGGGTCCTAGGGAATCAAACCAGGGTCCTTTGGCTTTGCAGTCAGCCACCTTAACTGCTAAGCCATCCCTTCAGCCCCTTCCCCCTGCCTTTTTTTTTGAGGTAGGGTCTCAATCTAGCCCAGGCTAACCTGGAATTCACTATATAGTCTCAGGCTGGCCTTGAACTCACTCACAGGGAGTTTTCTACGTCTACCTTCCAAGTGCTGGGGTTAAAGAAGTGTGCCACCACATCTGGCCACTGTCACACTTTAAAAAAAAATTTTTTTTTTTGTTCATTATTTATTTGAGAGTGACAGACAGAGCAAGAAAGGCAGGTAGAGAGAGAGAGAGAATAGGCGCGCCAGGGCTTCCAGTCACTGCAAACGAACTCCAGACACGTGCGCCCCCTTGTGCATCTGGCTAACGTGAGTCCTGGGGAATCAAGCCTCGAACCGGGGTGCTTAGGCTTCACAGGCAAGTGCTTAACTGATAAGCCATCTCTCCAGCCCTTTTTAAATTTTATTTTAATTTTTTTTGGTCACTGTCACATTTTTTGATACTACTGTTTTTCTGGTCCCAGCTGGTCACACCCTCCCTTATGAATTCAGAGATCCCGTACCCCTGCCCTCTTGGCAGTTCTAGCTCTAGGCTAAGGATGGTGTGTATTATTTGGAAAATTAGTAAATTAGCATTGGGCATGGTGATGCATACTTTCCCCCTCTCTCCCCCTGAGGTAGGGTCTTGCTCTAGCCCAGGCTGACCTGGAAGTCATTCTTTACTCTCTGGGTGGCCTTGACACATGGTGATCCTCCTACCTCAGCCTCCCAAGTGCTGGGATTAAAGGTGTGCATCACCATGCCTGGCTTGATACATGCTTTTAATCCCAGAATTTGGGAGGCTGAGGAAGGAAAATTGCAAATTCAGAATCAGCCTAGGCTACATAGCAAGACCTTATCTAAAATAAATTATATAGCCCAGGCTGACCTGGAATTCACTATGTAGTCTCATGGTAGCCTCAAACTCATAGCAATCCTCCTATCTCTGCCTCCCAAGTGCTGGGATTAAATGCGTGCGCCACCATACCTGGCTTACTTGAAACTCACTCTGTAGTCCCAGACTGGCCTCATACTCACAGTGATCCTCCTATTGGTGCCTCCTGAATGTTGGGATAAAAGACATGTGCCACCATGCATGGATACCACTATTTTTAAAATTTTTACTTATGTATTTAATTGAGAGCAACAGACACACACACACACACACATACACAGAGAGAGAGAGAGGGAGAGAGAGGGAAAACTGGTACACCAGGGCCTCCAGCCATTGCATATGAACTCTAGATGCATGTACTACCTTGTGCATCTGGCTTAGTGGGTACTGGGGAATCAAGCCTCAAACCAGGGTCCTTAGGCTTCACAGGCAAGCACTTAACCATTAAGCCATCTCTCCAGCCCCCAAAATTTTATTTATTTTCAAGCAAAGAGAGAGATTGAGAGAGAGATAGAAGAAAGACAGAGAGAGAATGGGTGTGCCAGGGCCTCTAGCCACTGCAAATGAATTCCAGACACATGTTCCCCCTTGTACATCTGGTTTACATGGATACTGGGGAATCGAACATGTGTCCTTAGGCTTCTCAGACAAGCGCCTTAACTGCTAAGCCATCTCTCTAGCCTTGTTTTTTTTTTCTTTTTAAAGATTTAGTTTTATTTATTTATTAGATACAGAGAGAGAGAGAGAGAGAGAGAGAGAGAGAGAGAGAATGGGTGCACCAGGGCCTCCAGCCATTACAAACGAACTCCAGATAAATACGCCTCCTTGTGCATCTGGCTAACGTGGGTCCTGGGGAATCGAACCTAGGTCCTTTGGCTTTGCAAGCAAACACCTTAACCACTAAGTCATCCCTCCCTGGTTTTGTTTTTAATACCTGTTGTGTCTTTGCTTCTCAAGTCAAGTCCATGGCTGCACTGCTTCCCTTGTACCACCCCTTTTTCCTGAGCTTTCCTCAAGGCCCTGAGGGCAGACTCAGCTTCCCTGGGTAATGGTTGCATTTGGACCCTACTCTGTTTAGCGGCATCTCCGTGACTTACCCGTCCTGATCACTCCACTGTGTTCATGGAAGGCAAATGCTCTTGATTCGTTCAAGTTTGTTCAGTTCATTTGGTAATCCTTTGGACAGATTTATTGTTTTTATTTATGTTAGGTGTTGGCATCTAGAAGTCAGAGACGTGTTTCTTTAAATCTCTGTTGAACCTAACATAGCTCTGGGTACAAACAGGCATTTGATAAATGCCCACATTGATTATAGGGCTTGCTGGTTTCGGCAAGGGCAAGGACCGGGCTCCTGAGGCAACCCTGGGCGTGTTTCCCATTGGCTGTGCTGAGCTGCCTCACAGATCTGTTCTCCCGTCCATCTGGCTGCCAGCCATCTGCTAGGAGTCCCCAACTCCTGAGGAAACGTGGATGAAGCCCACTGCCTGTCCCCGTTGCCTCACGCGCTCCACAGCTCTTGTCAGGGGCTTAGCACTTTGTGGCGGGTGGCAGGGAATCCCATTGGTACAGTAAGCTTGCGCATGGCTCTAGGTAGCATTTTCCAAGCTTATTAAAATTCTTACATGTGTACAGCTTGACTTCTTTAAGCCCGGGCTAATTTATTGGGCTTGAACATGTGGCTTAAAGTACTTGGGTAGCGTTGCCTCAGGCTCTGCCCATGAGTCAGTCCCGCAGCCCCGCCGGAGCCTTGTGCTTCGGGGCTACTAGGGGAAGTGAGAGGGAGGGAGGCTATGGGGGGCACCGTGGAGTACCGGCATCATTCTTCATGGGGACAGCTCACGACTTCGGGCCTTTCTCCCAGCATTCAGGAAAAGAGACGGATGCCGGGAACACTGGCTGGTGTCAGGAAACATGTTCTGAGGGCCGGCCTTGGCGTTCTGCGTTTTCCTGCAGGCCTCCGGGACCTCTGTCTGTTCAGCCGCCTATCATGGCACCCGTGTCATGGCAGCTACTGCCGCCCTCAGCCAGAGGCCACGGGCAGCACACTTGCAGCTGAGCAATGTAGAGGACCACTGCGCGTTGCAGGAAGACACTGGTAGAAAGACTGTTAGAAAATGAAGAAATCAGCTGGGCGTGGTGGCGCACGCCTTTAATGCCAGTGCTTGGGAGGCAGAGGTAGGAGGATCGCTGTGAGTTCGAGGCTACCCTGAGACTACATAGTGAATTCCAGGTCAGCCTGGGCTAGAGTGAGACCCTACCTCAAAAAAAAAAAAAAAAAAAAAAAAAAAAAAGAAAAGAAATCAGGGGGATGGCTTAGTGGTTAAAGCACTTGCCTGTGAAGTCTAAGGACCCAGGTTCGATTCCTCAGTACCCACGTAAGCCAGATGCACAAGGTAGCACATGCATCTGGAGTTCGTTTGCAATGGCTGGAGGCCCGAGGCCCTGGCACACTTATTCTCTCTGTCTGTCTGTCTCTCTCTTTCTCAAATAAATAAATAAAAGAAAAAAAAAAAAAGAAAAGGAAATGAAGAAATCAGAACTTTGCTCTAGATTGGGTATTGTTAGGAAATGGGAAGATCTAGGATTCTCTTTATGATAGGGAGACTAGACTTAGAGGGACCCAAAGCTTAAATTGCAGAAGTGTTAGCTGGGAACAGAGATGTTTGGTGTTGTATGGCCTAGACAGCGTTCATGCCTGGCTGCGTCTGGACATCATCAGAGTGGTCGGTCTCTGCCCTTATTCATCATGGGCACAGAATGGCAGCTGCCGACACTGTGTTCAAGAGGAGAGTGCCAGCTAGTGTGATGGCCAGCATTTAGGAGACTGAGGCAGGGGGATCACCAGTTTGAGGTTAGCCTGGGCTACATAGAGACTTTGTCTCATAAAACAAAGCCATACCAAAACAGGAGTGCAGCGAGGCCCAGTCAGCGATCCCAGGCCAATGCTCAGACATCAGTGCTGCTTCCTCGGGCTTCCAGCCAAGTGTGAAGTGGTTACTCTGGGGCACTTGCAGATCCTCACTTTTCTTTCATCTACCATACAAAAGCCAGTCTCTTCCTATTTATTATTTATTTATTTATTTATTTATTTATTTATTTATTTTTGGAGGGAGGGTCTCACTGTAGCCCAGGCTGACCTGGAATTCACTATGTAGTCTCAGGCTGTCCTCAGCCTCATGGTGATCCTCCTACTTCTGCCTCCTGAGCTCTGGGATTAAAGGTGTGCGCCACCACGCCTGGCTGTGTTGTAGCTCTTTAATCTCCCTTTACCTGAACAAGCTCTTCACCCTTTCATTCCTTTTTTTTTTTCCTTCTTTTTTTTGTTTGTCGAGGTAGGGTCTCTGTTGCAGTCAGGTTCGCATTGCTGGTAGAAATCACCCAACCAAGAGCAGCTTGTGGGGAAAAGAGGTTTATTTTGGCTTCCAGACTTGAGGAGAAGCTCCACGATGGCAGGGGAAAATGATGGCATGAGCAGAGGGTGGACATTACCCCGTGGCCAACATAAGGTGCACAACAGAAACAGGAGAGTGTGCCAAACCCTGGCATGGGGAAACTGGCTATAACAACCATAAACCCACCCCCAACAATACACTGCCTGTAGGAGGCATTAATTCCCAAATCTCCATCAGCTGGGAACCTAGCATTCAGAACACCTAAGTTTATGAATCAAACCAAGACATTCCACCCTTGGCTCCCTAGAACTGATAACCATACATGATGTAAAATGCAATACATTCATCCAACTTTAAAAGTCCCCATAGTTTTTTATCAATTCCAATTATGTTCATACATCCCCATAACCCAAGGTCTTTTAACTGAGCCATAATACCAAAAAATCCCCCAAAACCCATAATGGCACAGAATAAACATTCACACTGCAAAGGATGGCATTGGGCATAGCAAAGAAGTATTCAACCAATACAAGATTTAAAACGACCAGGGCAAACACCAAACCCTGTAGCTCCAACTCCAACAACTCTAGCCAGTGACAAGTCTCCAAGTCCGATAATTCTTTTTTTTTTTTTTTTTTAGATATTTTTATTTATTTATTTGACAGAGAAAGAGGGAGAGGGAGAGAGAATGGGTATGCCAGGGCTTCCAGCCACTGCAAATGAACTCCAGATGCTTGTGCCCCCTTGTGTATCTGGCTAACATGGGTCCTGGGGAATTGAACGTAGGTCCTTTGGTTTTGCAGGCTAATGCTTTAACCACTAAGCCATCCCTCTAGCCCTAAGTCTGATAATGCTAACCAGCAACAAGTCTCTGGAGTTCCAGTTCTGCCCCTCCAGCTAGGCTACTCACAGTCCTGGAAAACTCCACCGGGGCCGGCAGCTAGCCATCTCGTGGTCCCTGCATCTCCACTGGGTCTCCACTGCAACCCATGGTTTATCTTCATGGCCCCATGGGGTCTCCATGTAGGCATCCAGCAAACCTGATTCACACTGCCCATGGCCATTTCCAAAACACAAGACCATGTTGCAGACTCAATGACCCTCTCTTTCCTGCTTTTCTTATACTCCACAATACCAGGTAGGGTACCAATTTGTTAATCTGAGGGAATAAAGCAGACTTTGAAGAACAGGATACTCCTTGAGAACTCAGGCCCCTTCAAAAGAATTGACATTCTTCCTATTGTCCCAGTGCAGGTCAGATGGCCCAATTTCAAAGGTTGTAATCTCTCAATTGCAGCTGAGTGGGCAGCAGTTCACCCAAAGTTTTTTTTTTTTTTTTTCCTGTGCCATATCCCTCTGCTCACACCAGTTTATTTCTATGCAAAGAAACCCTGCACAACTTCTCAGGACATGGGTATAACAGCAAGCTTCTCACACAAACTGCTAGCCCAGTCCAAGCAAAGTTCTTTCTCACCCTCATAAGCCAAACCTCACAGTCCATAGTTCTTACTGCATTCAGGTCTTTCAACTCTGACCAGAATAGTCCATCAAGCTGTACTTACAGCACTGCAAGGCATCTCTTAGGCCAAGGTTTCAAATCCTTCCACATTCCTCTTGAAAATCAGCTCCAAAAGGCCAGAGCCACACAGTCAGGTGTCTAGCAGCAATCCCACTCCTCAGTACCACTTTACTGTTGCAGTCAGGTTCGCATTGCTGGTAGAAATCTCCCAACCAAGAGCAGCTTGTGGGAAAAAAGAGGTTTATTTTGGCTTACAGACTTGAGGGGAAGCTCCACAATGGCAGGGAAAAATGATGGCATGAGCAGAGGGTGGACATCACTCCTGGCCCACATAAGGTGGACAACAGGAACAGGAGAGTGTGCCAAACATTGGCATGGGGAAACTGATTATAACACCCATAAGTCCACCCCCAACAATACACTGCCTCCTGGAGGCTTTAATCCCCAAATCTCCCTCAGCTGGGAACCTAGCATTCAGAACACATAAGTTTATGGGGGACACCTGAATCAAACCACGACAGTCTCACTAACCCAGGCTGACCTGAAATTCACTATGTAGTCTCAGGGTGGCCTCGAGCTCACGGTGATCCTTCTACCTCTGCTTCCTGAGTGCTGGGATTAAAGGCGTGTGTTACCACACCCGGCTTCCTCTTCTTATTTTTTAAAAAATATTTTATTTGGGCTGGAGAGATGGCTTAGCAGTTAAGGTGCTTGTCTGTGAAGGCTAAGGACCCAGGTTTGATTCTCCAGGTCCATGTAAGCTAGATGCACATGATGGTGCATACATCTGGAGTTTGTTTGCAGTGGCTACAGGCCCTGGTGTGCCCATTCTTTCTCTCTGTCTCTCTGTCTGTAATAAATAAAAAAAAAATCTTAAAAAATATTTTATTTATTTATTTATTGGAGGGAGAGAAAGAGGCAGATAGATAGGTAGATAGATAGAGAATGGGGTGTACCAGGGTCTCTGCCATTGTAAATAAACTCCAGACGCATGTGCCACTTTGTGCATCTGGCTTGATGTGGGTACTGGGGAATTGAATCTGGGTCCTTTGACTTTGCAGGCAAGCGCCTTAACTGCTAAGCCACCTCTCCATCCCCAGTCTCTTCTTTACTGTAACTATTATGTGACATTAAAGTAGAATGATGTGAGTTTTAAAAAAGCCTGGTCTGGAGAGAAGGCACTTGCCTGTGAAGCCTAAGGACCCAGGTTCAATTCCCCAGCACCCACCTAAGCCATGTACAAGGTGGAGCATGCATCTGGAGTTTGTTTGCAGTGGCTAGAGGCCCTGACACACCCATTCTCTTTCTCTCTATCTGCTTCACTTTCTCTCTCATAAATAAATAAATAAATAAAATATTTAAAAAGTCCCATCAGAGCTACTTTATTTTCTGTTCTCTTCCAGTTTTTCCTCATGGGTGTGATGTATCCACAGTGTGGCAGTTGTGTATGTGGTTAAATTAGTTAAAAATTAGCTTGAGCCGGGTGTGGTAGTGCACGCCTTTAATCCCAGCACTCAGGAGGCAGAGGTAGGAGGATCACTGTGAGTTTGAGGCCACCTGAGACTACATAATTAATTCCAGGTTCAGCCTGGATCAGAGTGAAACCCTACCTCAACCAAAAAAAAAAAAAAAAAAAAAAAAAAGTTTGATATTTTAGGGGGCTGGGGAGATGGCTCAACAGTTAAAAGCACTTGATTGCAAAGCTTGAAGGCTTAGGTTCAATTCTCCAGTACCGACATAAAACCAGATAGTTTGTTTGCAGTGGTAAGAAATCCTGGTGGACCCATACACACACACACAAATTAAGAAATTGTTTGCTTTTTAAACATTTTATTTATTTACTTGAGAGAGGGAGAAAGAGGCAGATAGAGAATGGGATCACCAGGGTCTCTAGCCACTGCAAATGAACTCCAGACACATGTGCCACCAGGTGCATCTGGCTTATGTGGGTACTGGAGGGTTGAACCTGGGTGCTTTGGCTTTACAGACAAACACCTTAGCAGCTTAGCCATCTCTCTAGCCCTAGTTTGATTTTTTTTTTTGAGGCAGGGTCTTTCTTTAGCTCAAATGACCTGGAACTCACTTTGTAGATCTAGGCTGGCCTCACACTCTTGGTGATCCTCCTATCTCAGCCTCCTCAATACTGGTACTAAAGGTATGTGCCACCATACCTAGCTTGATTAAAAGAATATCTATTTATTTGGGTCGAGATACAGAGAGAAAGAGGCAGACACACACACACACACACACACACACACACATACACAGAGAGAGAGAACACGTGCATGGGTGTGCCAGAGCCTCCGCCACTAAATGAACTCTAGACACACAGACACACGCGCCACTTTGTGCATCTGGCTTTATGTGGTTACTGGGGAATTGAACCTGGGCTGTCAGGGTTTGCAAGCAAGTGCTTTTAATCACTGAGTCATCTCTCCAGCACTCCGGGCTTGATTTAAAAAATATTTATTATTATTAACAACATATTTTGTATGGATACATCATGTGTTTTTACCCTCTTTTCCCTCATTCCTGCCTCCATTCTGCTGGAGAGCCTCCTCAGTGGGGTTACAGGTAGTCCCCATGGGATTGTGGGTTATGTGTTGTGGGAGCAGCAGTATTTTGGGGGAGGCAATGCCTCTAGGCGTGATTTCCACCCCTTTAATTTTTTTTGAGGCAAGCCCAACAGACTGGCCTTTTTTTTAAAAAAATGCAAGAGAGAGAGAATTGGAGAACTAGGGCTTCCAGCCACTTCAATTGAACTCCAGATGCATGCGCTACCTTGTGTACATGTGCAACCTTGCACACCTGTGTCACTTTGCGTGTCTGGCTTATGTAGGACCTGGAGAGTTGAACATGGGTCCTTGGGCTTCGCAGGCAAGCGCCTTAACCTCTAAGCCATCTCTCTAGCCCATGGCTTGATTTTTTATCATAAAAGCATTACTCATTAATTCAGCAAATATTTAGCAAACACTGTTTCTGTGCTAGGACTGTTGTAAGCTCATGTAGCTCCCATCCCAGTGAAGAGAGACAATCAGCGAATGAGTAGGTAATGCAAGTTTAACCAGTAAAGAATGCCACAGGGAAAAGTCAGTAATGATTGAATAAAGCGTGGAAGGCAAGACACTCTTTTTCTTTGCAGTTCTGGAGATTGAATCTGGGACCCCACACATGGTAGACTTGCACTCTGCCTCTGGGCTATACCACAAGGCTACAAGGAGGAGCCACTCTTAATATGGAGTACTATCTCTGGGGAGAGAACATGTGAGAGAGTAATGCGAAGGGCTTAGTGTGTGAGGATCCAGATGGAGGGACAGCAAGTTCCGAAAGCCGAATGATCTTGCACAATGGATCGAGAGCCAGAAAGCTAGTGCTCTGCAGTCGGCAGAGAGGAGAAAGGGCTCTGGGGCCTTGTTGGCATGGTGAGGAGTTTGGACTTTGCTCTGTGAAGGAAGGCTGCTAGAGGGTTTCGAGCAGGGAAACGTCACTTGGCTTTTGTTCTAAAACATTGTGCTGGCTCCTCTGCTGAGGCTAGACAGGCAGACGGCAAGAATGGAAGCAAGCCACCTAGACAGGCACTGTTGCATGGCCAGCAACTAGAGACTGGAGACTGGAGGCAGCAGTAGAGGGGGAGAGAAACTGGGGCTTTCTCCTTTGGTTTGAAGACAGAATAATCCTGGCTTGCTGAAGAAGTGAAGGTGTAGCTCAGTGGTAGATGCTTGCCTCATGCTTACAAGGCCCTGGGTTCCACCCCCAGCCCCGCACACACAGACTTATAGATAGATGGATGTGGGCAACAAGGTATTGAGGATTACCCCAAGGTTTTGGCTCAAGTTGTGGGGCAAAAGATAGTCCATTGGGGTCACTTACTGAGCTGCAAAACAGGGCCTGGCAAGGAAATAAGGCTCCCAGGCACATGAGCTTTTAAAACAAATTATATATGTTATTGGGACACACACGTGCGCGCGCGCACACACACACACACACACACACACACACACACATGTAAACATATATATTTGGAGTTTTTTTCAAGGTAGGGTCTCACTGTAACCCAGGCAGATCTGTAACTCACTAAGTCCCAGGCTGGCCTTGAACTTATGGTGATCCTCCTGCTTCTTCCTCCAAGTGCTGGCATGAAAGGCATGCATAATCATGCCCAGTTTTTAAAAAATTACTTGTATGTGTGTGTACTATGGTCTCTTGCCACTGCAAGCAACCTTCATATGCAGCACTCAGAAGGCAGAGGTAGGAGAATTGTTGTGAGTTCGATGCCAGCCTAGGAACACAGAGTGAGTCAGGTCAGCCTGGGCTACAGTGAGAACCTACCTCAAGAACAAACAACTCCAGATGCATGCACCACTTTGTACATCTGACTTTATGTAGGTACTGGGGAATGGAACCAGGACTGGCAGGCTTTGCAAGTCATCTCTCCAGTCCCCTGAACTTTTGTTTTGTTTTTTCGAGGTAAGCATTAAACCACTGAGGCAAGCATTTAACCACTGAGCCATCTTCCTAGCCCCAAGAGGTAATTTTTGGCCAGAGAAGTGTGTTGAGAAATAGAGGGGCCAAGGAAATAAGGGTGCGTGCAGGGGAGGGATTACACCCTGTACACACACTCACAAATACACACACACACACACACACACACACATGAAAAAATAAAGTATTTGAGTAGGATTACAGTTGGTTGGGCATTGTAACTTTTAGGTGGTTTGCTTATTAGTGCATAAGATAGTATCACAAGTTTGCTTTTGTCTTTATTTATTTATTTTTTTTTTTTACTATGAAAAATGAGCTATAGAGTTTAAAAACATTTTCTGTGATCTTGCCTTAGATGAAAAATTTGTTTCTTGGCTGGAGAGATGATTCAGTGGTTAAGGGCACTTGCTTTTATAATTTGCTTCTCAAAGCTTTGGGCTCTTTTTGGGGGCTTTATAATAAGTAGCCAAAAAATATGTGTGATTTTATTTTCTCCTGGAGGTCTTACTCCAAAATATGATTAGTTCCACCTAATCTAACTTCATTTAACAGTTGGAATGAGTGTAAATACTTGGTGATTAGAAATATAAAAATTCTACCCAGGCATAGTGGTGCATGCCTTTAGTCCTAGCACTTGGGATCCTGAGGTAGGGAGATTGCAGTGAGTTTGAGGCCAGCCTGGGGCTACAGAGTGAGTTCCCCGTCAACCTGGGCTAGAGTGAGACCCTACCTTGAAAACAAAGAAAAAAAAAAGAAAAGTAAATTCCAAGGGGCTAGAGAGAGATAGGTCAGTGGTTAAAGGTGCTTGCTTGCAAAGTCTGCTGGCCTGTGTTCAATTCCCTAGCCACCCATGTAAAGCAGATGGGTATGTGTTTGTGGTGGCAAGAGACCCTGGCATGTCCCCATCCACAGATTAAATAAATAAACAATTTTGTGAAAACTCCCCATCGTGGCAGGTTACGTAGCTGGAGAGGTCAGTGGCTGGAGTCTCTACCCTCTGCCCGCGACCCTGTATTGCACTGTATTTTGGTGGGCAGTGATGGTGGTAGGTGCCAACACTGTGCAACGACATGACCATGCTGAGACTTCAGGCCGGGAGTTGCCAAGCTCAGAGTGCTCGGACTCAGGGTGGGGCTGGCATATGTACAGGCACTTTGACTTTCCTTTCTGTTCGTGTGGACACAAGGAGGGAGGGGTCTGTAAGTGACATAAAGTGATTCTTGAACGTTTGGCAGTGGCCGGGCCTCGAAAGAACAAAATGTCGGTTGGAAATGTGGGTGTGCGTGCTGCATAGCGAGGCTGCTGTGCTGTGCTGTCGTTGTATGGCGATGCGCAGGAGGTTTTCAAAGTCAGCACAGTTTGCATGTTACCAGTAGGTGCAGGTGAGATCGTGGGACCTAGGAAACAGCTACTCCCGATGCCAGCAGGTGGAGCCCTCCAGGACAGGAGCCCAGACTGGCCAGCAGGCTACATACACACTGCCCTTGTGCAGGCTGTCCCCGCCCTCCTCCCCACTCTGATTCCCGGGACCACCCTTGTTCAACATGGAAACAAAGTCAGTATCAGCAATGGGTAGGCAGTGACGGCCGGGTGCTGCACTGGCTTGGTACCTTTTGGATCTGCGCAGGCTTCTGGGCGAAGGCGACAAAGAGTTTCTTAGTGATAAAGATGAGGCCCGGCTTTCCAGGAGCAGCTGCGTGCCCCGCCTCCCCCCAGGGGCCTCTCTGCCTTGTCCCTGCATTCTCAGGGGCTGCCAGGAAGGGCACGTGGTTATCTGGGATTGAACTGGCTGGGATTGACTTTCACCTTCCAAAGGGTCACTTTTACTGTGTCTAATCAATAGCTTGTTAAAGCGTGGTACCTGTTACAAGGCAAAGTGCAAGCTTTGTGGTCTCACTGGGTCATCGTGTGCACATTTGTAACTACTTTTTTTTTTTTTTTTTTGAGGTAGGGTTTCACTGTAGCTCAGGCTGACCTGGAATTCACTATGTAGTCTCAGGGTGGCCTTGAACTCATAGTAATCCTCCTACCTCTGCTTCCCAAGTGCTGGGATTAAAGGCGTGCACCACCACGCCCGGCCCTACTGCTTTTTTAAAAAACATTTTTAAAAAATATTTACTTATTTGAGAGAAACAGAAATAGGCAGGGGGAGAGAGAGACAGAGAGAGCGAGAGAGAGAGAGCGAGCGAGTGAGAGAGAATGGGTGTGCCAGGGCCTCCAGCCACTGCAAATGAACTCCAGATGTGTGCCCCCTTGTGCAGCTGGCTTACATGGGTCCTGGGGAGTCAAACCTGGGTCCTTTGTCTTTGCAGGCAAGCACCTTAACCGCTAAGCCATCTCTCCAGCCTTTACATTTTTAAACTTTATTTTTATTTTTATTTTTTTTGAGAGAGAGAGAGAGAGAGAGAGGAAGGGAGGATGGCCGTGCCAGGGCCTCCAGCCACTGTAAGCGAACTCCAGATGCATGTACCCCCTTGTGCATCTGGCTAACGTGGGCCCTTGGGAATTGAACTGAGGTCCTTTGGTTTTGCAGGCAAACAGCTTAACAGCTAAGCCATCTCTCCAGCCCAGTAACTACTGCTTTTTGAAGTATTGCTGGAGTTGTAGAAGCAAGGCTGAGGGCCCGATGAGTGCCTAGCTTGTGGTGGGCATGGTGGTGGTGGTGTGGTGTTTCGTGCACACAGCAACAGTAGCACCGTATGTAAGTTAGGAGTTTATAAAATGTTTCTCTGCTGGGGCCCAGAGAGACTCTTACTTGAGCAGTTGAAAGTTACTGTTGTTCATGTACTTTGTAAAAGTATTTTATGATGAATTGGATGATAGACTTATGATTAATATATTTTTTTAATTTTTATTTATTTATTTGAGAGCAACAGACAGAGGGAGAAAGAGGGAGAGAGAGAGGGAGAGAGAAAGAGAGAGAATGGGCGCGCCAGGGCTTCCAGCCACTGCAAATGAACTCCAGACACATGCGCCCCCTTGTGCATCTGGCTAACGTGGGTCCTGGGGAATTGAGCCTCGAACCGGGGTTCTTAGGCTTCACAGGCAAGCGCTTAACCACTAAGCCATCTCTCCAGCCTGATGATTAATATTTCGAAATAACTCGGTGAAGCTTGATACCAGAAGAAAGATAGTGGCCAGTGAAAGTCTTAACAATCATCTATAGGGTTTTGGGAGAAGTCTCAGCTGCTATCTTGTGAACAAATTAGTTTTTTCTTTAACAATATTTTATTTATTTATTTATTGTTTGAGAGAGAGAGAGAGAGAGAGAAAGAGGCACAAAGAGAGAGAAAGAAGGGGCACACCAGGGCCTCTAGCCACTGCAAACAAACTCCAGATGTGCTGGGCATGGTGGTGCATGCCTTTAATACCAGCACTCGGGAGGCAGAAGTAGGAGGATCACTATGAGTTCAAAGCCACCCTGAGACTACATAGTGAATTCCAGGTTAGCCTGGGCTAGAGTGAGACCCTACCTCAACCCCCCCCAAAAACAATAACAACAAACAACTCTAGATGCATGTGTCACCCTGTGCATCTGGCTTTACATGGGTACTGGGGAATCAAATCTGGGTCCTTTGGCTTTGCTGGCAAGTGCCTTAACTGCTAAGCTATCTCTCTAGCCCTGTTCATCCTTCCCTCCCTCCCTCCCTCCCTCCCTCTCTTCTTTCCTTCCTTCTTCTGTGGCATGGTCTCACTGTATCCCAGGCTGACCTGAAACTCATGGTGATCCTTCTACCTCAGTCTCCCTAGTGCTAGGACTAAAAGTTTGAACCACCACACCTGGCTTCCTCTTTTTTTTTTTTTTTTTTTTTTTTTTTTGTGTTCTGCAATCAAAGTTATGGGTCTGTTACGCATCTGAGACATCTTGAGAAAGTATCCTTGCTATTGAGAACAGGGAAGCCCTCCCAACCCAGTGTTATATAGTAGATTAGGAAGCGTCATTTTGTTTGAAAATATAGGTTTACGTTTGTGTTTCTGGGACCAGATAAGCTGAAAACTTACGTGGTTATCTTACAGTAGCTTGTGTTTACCATGCATACCTATGGCCATAGCAGACTAGAAGCCCAGGAAATTACCTAGGAAAGGAGAATAGGAGGGTCATATTTTAGCCAATTTGACTTAAAACCCGTGAAGCTCATAAAAACATCTACGTGTTTTTCCTCTTGGCATCTACTCTGGAGTTAGTCCTGATGTTCGTGGGAGCCCTGGGCAGCCCTGAGCTGATGTGTCAGGTCGTGGCTTCCACGTCAGTGTCAGTGTCCACCAGGAAGGAAATGAGGGCCTGATTCTTGATTCCACTGTTTCTGTCACAGCACAGGTTCAGACCTGATGGTGTGTTTGCAAAAGCGCACAGGAGAGACAAGGACAAATGTAAAACAGGTGTCAACAGTGCAAATATGACACCATACTACAGTGTGAAAACGCTGTGGCCATTACACCGTCTTTTAATAAAAATGGACTTTTAACTGCATCAGTTTTTTTTAGTCGTGTAGTAAATCTTCTGTTTATAGAAATTAGCCCAGGTATTTTGTAAAAGCCAAACAGCCAAGAAATATAATTTCCTCGATAGTCTATGTCTTGCCCTTTCACAGATGGTGTAAAATCAGGTGTGTAAAAAATAAGAAAGCAATTTGAGCTGACGCGAAAGGTATTTCAGATTTATGCTTTGCAGATGATATTGGTATGATTAATGCATTCATTGCTTTTTTATTGCTTTTCACAGATAATGTACATGATGCATGGAAAATGCTGTGAGTTTAAAATTTAAACTTTAAATCTTTGCCAGGTTTAGACTGTGAGTATCAACAGATGTTATCATATAAGTACCATAATTATTATAAAATAAAAAATTTGTCATGAAATGCATTGACATAAATTTCACTTATGTAAATTGCTTTCATTAGTGTAAAACCTTAGTATAGCTTTTAGGGCTTGCGAAGCACTTTAGATGAGAGTAACTTGGTATAAAGTGGGCACAAATGGGTTGCTTTAAATTTAACTGACAAGAAAATAATACTTGAGTTAGGAAATTACTGAGGCATTTGTTTCAGCCTGTACTGCTTAATAAGTTGAATATGAATTAATAACAATGGCCCGCTGGTTCAATAATTGCCTAAAATAATTGGAAGGAAACCTTAAATAATGACAGAAGGTCTTGTGTTCTTGCATTCTATTTCTGTTTTCCCGTAGTACTCCTGTCCACCATTTCTGTGTGGCCATTATCCCTAGTGTTTACATTTGCACAGTGAGTTTGGACACCTTACATCTATGACCTTGTGCCCAGTGTTTCGGAATATGCAGGTCGGGTACTGAGGAGGTGGTCATATCGGCTGGTCACTTTTTTTTTTGTCTGTTTTGTTTTTTGAGCTAGGGTCTCGCTCTGGCCCAGGCTGACCTGGAATTCACTTGGTAGTCTCAGGGTGGCCTCGAACTCATGGTGATCCTCCTACCTCTGCCTCCCAAGTGCTGGGATTAAAGGTGTGCGCCACCACACCCGGCTACTGGTCACTTCTTTCCAGCTGCATTTGTGCTAGGTAGGTAGTGGCCAGTTGCTGACTGTCCTCCAGAGGGACTTGGTCCTTTTTTTTTTTTTTTTTTTTCTTTTTGTTTTTTCGAGGTAGGGTCTCAGTCTGGTCCAGGCTAACCTGGAATTAACTATGTATTCTCAGGGTGGCCTCGAACTCTTGGTGATCCTCCTACCTCTGTCTCCCAAGTGCTGGGATGAAAGGCGTGTGCCGCCATGCCCGGCTTTGGTCCACTTTGGTGGACAGGTTGGGGAGGTTCTTACCCAGCTCTGAGCTCTCTGTACTGTGTTCCTCTTGCATCGCTAACTTCTCCCCTCTGTTGTGGGTGTTTCATATCATGGTGCTCTGTTGATCTTGGCTAGAGTAGGGCTGGGGAACTCATTCATGGAATCTTCCAGGACGACACTGAGCCAAACTGAGGTCACAGGTTTGCTTGTGGTCACACTGGGTCGTGTCACAGTAGGTGCTAGACTCACAACTCTGGTTCTGGTTCCAGCCACCACCTTTTTACATCCTTCTATGACTCAGATGAGCTTGTCATTTTTTTAGTAGGCATCTTGTTTTCCAAGGACTACCTGCTGGATGGCTTTCCTTCCTGAAGCAGGTCATGCCGCACTTCCTGAGAGTGAATATTTGTCAGATGGCACAAACACACGCACTTATTTGGGAGTGACCCTGGTGTCACTGTTGAACAACAAAAGGCCTTTCAGTTGTGTTGTAGTTAGGTTCACATTGCTGGCAGAAAACACCTGACCAAGAACAGCTTGTGGGAAAAAAGTGTTTTTTTTTTTTTTTTTTGCTCACAGACTTGAGGGGAAGCTCCATGATGGCAGGGGAAAAAGATAGCATGAACAGAGGGTGGACATCACATCCTGGCCAACATCAGATGGACAACAGGAACAGGAGAGTGTGCCAAACACTGGCAAGGGGGACACTGGCTATAATTCCCATAAGCCTGCCCCCAATAATACACTGCATCCAGGAGGCATTAATTCCCAAATCTCCATGAGCTGGGGACCTGGCATCAGAACACTTAAGTTTTTGGGGGACACCTGAATCAAGCCACCACAAGTTGTATCATTAAAATCAGTCCGATTGAGCTGGGCTTGGTAAGGATTGCCATGAGTTGGAGGCCACCCTGAGAATACAGAGTGAATTCCATGTCAGCCTGGGCTAGAGTGAGACCCTACCTCAAAAAACAAACAAACAAACAAACATCAGTCACATGGAAACATCAAATGCTACCAATGTGTCCATTTGCTCTGTGCCCTTGGCCAGCAGGGCTGACTGTGGTTTCTGTCATAATCACTCCTCACACTGACTTCCTAGTCTGCTTTCACCACTGCTGTTGTGCCTGTGGACGCACCTGAGGTGCCCGGGCCAGCCCCAAGAGGGTGGGCGGGCCAGGAGCCACATGGTCTGGCTGTGAAGCTCAGTGGATGCTGGCAGCCATCGGGGGGTGGGGGCTGGACCCTCTGGCCAGGAAGTGGAAAGAAGAGGCTACCCCAGGAGCACATGGTTCTGCTGTGGTCCCTGAGAGTGCCAAGGTTTGCTGGGGAGGTAGAACAGCCAAATGTTTCAAGGTGGCAATGCTTGTAAATTGCCCTGGTGAGCACAGACTAAAACGTGGGGGTCGGCTGGAGCTGTGCTGCAGAGGGGCTGTGATTGGTCCTTGAAGGTCTGCTGTGTGTATGAGCGAAAGAGCCCTGGGAGGGGGACAGCAGGCGACCCCAGGGAAGGATGAAGAAGGCACACTTGCTACTTGTAGTGTGTTGGGCAGGCAAGGAGCCTGAGGTGGGCTCAGGGTGGCAGTGCCCTGTGTAAGCCACTGACCCGCCAGGGCAGCATTGCTGTGAACTTGGACAAACTGGAAACAGAGTCCTGTATTTCTTTCCTTAAACTAGTATTTCTCACCAGCAGTAACACCTCCTTTCAAGCTTCCATACCTGAAGTTGAAAATACCTCTAGTGACCAGTTGCCAGGAAGTGCTTGGTCATCCTTCAGAACCATGCTTCTGCTCCGGGTTCCCCGTCTTCCCCGTGGGGTTCTGTTCCCGCTGCTCCGGGTTCCCCGTGGGGTTCTGTTCCTGCTGCTCCGGGCGCCCCGTCTTCCCCGTGGGGTTCTGTTCCCGCTGCTCCGGGTTCCCCGTCTTCCCCGTGGGGTTCTGTTCCCGCTGCTCCGGGTTCCCCGTCTTCCCCGTGGGGTTCTGTTCCCGCTGCTCCGGGTTCCCCGTCTTCCCCGTGGGGTTCTGTTCCCGCTGCTCCGGGTTCCCCGTCTTCCCTGTGGGGTTCTGTTCCCGCTGCTCCGGGTTCCCCGTCTTCCCCATACGGTTCTGTTACTGCTGCTCCGGGTTTCCTGTCTTCCCCATACAGTTCTGTTACCTCCTTGGTCTGAATGCCAGTTGTTTTGACCATGTTGTTCTTTGCTTAGAAAACCCCAGTGCCTTCCTGTTGTTTCTTACTATACACGTTTCATCTTTTCAGAGGTGTCCAGAGCTACCTAATGTCCTGCTCTAACCCTCCCTTTCATGACTCCTCTGTAAGAAGTCTTTTTAGTCAGAGATTAGGACTATTAAGGTCTCCTGGTCATGCCCTCACTGAGGAGTCGAGAAAGTGTCTTTCACAGGCCAAAGAAAGTTAGTGGTCATGCGGAACTGGAGAACCCCCTATTGTTTCTGTTCCCCTCTTTTTTCCCCCAAACTCTATCCAGTTGTGATAAGGATACCTTTTTAAACTTAAGAAAATTTTCATTTCTTTATTAGAGAGAGGCAGATAGAGAGATTGGACACACTGGTCCTCTATCTTTTGCAAACAAACTCCAGACACTTGCACCACCTTGTACATCTGGCTTAGATGGGTCCTGGGGAATCAAATGGGTCTTTATTTTGCAGGCAAGCGCCTTAATCGCTAATCCATCCCTCCAGCCCCATGAAAAGTATCTTTAGAGATGGCTTATTGGTTAAGGTGCTTGCCTGCAAAACCAAAGGACCCAGGTTCGGTTTTCCAAGGCCCATGTAAGCTAGATGCACAAGGTGGCACATGTGTCTGGAGTTTGTTTGCAGTGGCTGGAGGCCCTGGCATGTCCATTTTCTCCTCCTCTTCTCTCTGCCATTTCTTCTCTGTCAAATAAATAAAAAAAAATAAAATATTTTTAAAAAGATACTTTTCAAGCCGGGCATGGTAGCGCATGCCTTTAATCCCAGCACTCGGGAGGCAGAGGTAGGAGAATTGCCGTGAGTTTGAGGCCACCCTGAGACTACATAGTGAATTCCAGATCAGCCTGAGCTAGAGTGAGACCCTACCTTGGAAAACCAAAAAAAAAAAAAAAAAAAAAAAGATACTTTTCGTAAACAATCATAGTATTTCAGACAGAGCATGGGCAGACAATCATTAGCAGCATATAAAATATTTCCAGCTCCCTTCTTGTATGGTCTACCAAAATCAGAAAGCCACTATAAAGTCCAGTGAAATCTTCATTTGGTGTGAGGTTGACATCTCATGTTAAGCATGTTGTATCACAACTCTTCACAAGCCAACCCTAACTTTCAGGAAATGAAATGAAAATGACAGAATTATCTCTTTGTGTGTGTGTGTTTTTTTTTTTTTTTTTTGGTTGGTCTTTCAAGGTAGGCCTGGAATTGACTATGTTGTCTCAGGGTGGGCTTAAATTTATGGCAATCCTCTTACCTCGTTCTGCTGAATGCTAGGATTAATGGTGTGAGCCACCATTCCCAGCAGCAGAATTATCAATCTGAATCAATCCACAATCCTTTTTTTTTTTTCAAGGTAGGCTCTCACTGTAGCTCAGGCTGACCTGAAATTCACTCTGTAGTCTCAGGGTGGCCTCGAACTCATGGCAATCCTCCTACCTCTGCCTCCCAGGTGTTGGGATTAAAGGCATGCGCCACCACACCTGGCTTCACAATCTTTTTAGAATAAAAAAAAAAAGATTTTTATTTATTTATTTGAGAGAGAGAGAGAGAGAGAGAGAGAGAGAGAGAGAGAAAGGGCCTGCTGCGAGGGCCTCTAGCAACTGCAAACGAACTCCAGACACATGTGCCACCTTATCTAACATGAGTCCTGGGGAATCAAACCTGGGTCCTTTGGCTTTGCAGGCAAATACCTTAACTGCTAAGCCATCCCTCCAGCCTTTTGTTTTTTTGGAGGTAGAGTCTTGCTGTAGCTCAGGCTGACCTGGAATTCACTACGTAGTCTCAGGGTGACCTCAAACTCATGTGATCCCCCTATCTCTGCCTCCTGAGTGCTGGGATTAAAGGTGTGTGCTACCATGCCTGGCATCTTTTTTTTTTTTTCCAAGAAAGTTTATTTATGGGGGGGGGGAGACAGAAAGAGATGGGGCCTCTAGCCACTGCAAATGAACTCCAGACACATGTGCCACCATGTGTATCTTGCTTAAGTGGGTCCTGGGGAATCAAACTGGTTCCATAGGTTTCTCAGGCAAGCGCCTTAACCACTAAGCCATCTCTCCAGCCCCAATCCACAATCTTTTTTTTTTTTTTCTTTTTTTGAGGTAGGGTCTCACTCTAGCTCAGGCTGATTTGGAATTCACTGTGTAGTCTCAGGGTGGCCTTGAACTCACGGCAATCGTCCTACCTCTGTCTCCCCAGTGCTGGGAATAAAGGCATGTGCCACCACTCCCAGCTCCCAACCCAAAATCTTTTAGAAAAGGTGGCCCTGGCCTGGAGAGATGGCTTAGCGGTTGAGGTGTTTGCCTGCAAAGCCAAAGGACCCAGGTTCAATTCCCCAGGACCCACGTTAGCCAGATGCACAAGGGGGCACATATGTCTGGAGTTTGTTGGCAGTAGCTTGAGGCCCTGGAATCCCCATTCTCTCTCTTTCTGTCAAATTAATAAATAAAAATATTAAAATAAAAGTGGTGGTGCATGCTTTTAATCCCAGCACTCAGAAGGCAGAGAGGTAGGAGGATCGCCGTGAGTTCGAGGCCACCCTGAGACTACATAGTGAATTCCAGGTCAGCCTGGACTAGAGTGAGACCCTACCTTGAAAACAACAACAAAAAAAAAAAAAAAAAAAAAAAAAAAGAAAGAAAGAAAGAAAAGGTGGCCCTGCTCTTGTGGGGAATGCCATCTCAATGGTGTCACTGCCATGTCCAGATCATCTGGCACATTTTTGGGTATTTTTGCATCCCCAACACTAATGCACGGTCATTGAGCTTGAGGCTAGTTGTTGTGCTGGACACTGGAGTGATCGGTTAACCAGTCAGGTACCTTCCCCGTCTTCATAGAGCTTCCAGTATAGTGGGAGAGAGAAGGAGTGTATAAACAGTAGAAAATAAATCTGCATTTGTGAGTTATATTATGTGTGCTATGAAGGAAATTCCTAATAGTAAGGACTTCATGTGCTTTCGTTTGCTTACTCCTCACAAAAGTGTGAAGCAAGAGGCTGGAGAGATGGCTTAGCTGTTAAGGCGTTTGCCTACAAAGCCAAAGGACCCAGGTTCGATTCCCCAGGACCCACCTAAGTTAGCTGCACAAGGGGCACATGCATCTGGAGTTTGTTTGCAATGGCTAGAGGCCCTGGCATGCCCATTCTCTCTCTCTCTCTCTGCTTGCAAATAAATAAATAAAATTAAAAAAAAGTGTGAAGCAAATGTTATTTCCCTTATGCTACAGACGAGGAAACTGCAGCTTTAGACTGAGTGACTTGGCCAAGGTCCTACAGCTAGTGAGCACGGTGTCAGCACAGGTAGTGCCTGCGGCCACGGGAAAGGTGCCACGTGAGAACGGCAGGAGGCTCACGCCACGTGATGAGGACTGACCGCGAAGGCCTGGAGGAACAAGGAACACTGAGCTGGGGGAGGGAGGGGGAGGAGCAGGGCTGGGATGCAGGGATGCAGATTTCTGGTTTGGATGCTGTTAAATGTCAGCTTCAAGAAAATAGCTGTGTGTCTCAGATAGGAACTCAGAGATGAGGTCTGGGTCGTGGATAATAGCAGAGTCTCGGGATGTGTGGACAAAAGCCAAAAGTAAATGATGACATCACTCAGGAAGAAATTATAGTGCGAGATGAGAAGAGC
Source organism: Dipus sagitta (assembly GCA_036346955.1). Lineage (NCBI taxonomy): Eukaryota > Metazoa > Chordata > Mammalia > Rodentia > Dipodidae > Dipus > Dipus sagitta. Next base: position 39,236,192 of record CM070777.1, on the reverse strand, counting down.
GCTCAGGGCTCAGTCCCTTTAGGGATTGGATCGAAGAAGAGCTTGCAGACAACTCACAGAAAGACTTATTAGAGAAACAGGAAGACAGTCAGGCTCATGTCCATCACAGGATTCCCAAGAAAGTGATGAGTTAAAAGAAGGGAGAGAGAGCAGGGGTGGATGGGAAGATGACTTAGTGGTCAAAGGTACTTGCTTGCAAAGCTTGCCAGCCGGGGTTCAATTTCCCAAGCCACCCATGTAAGCCAGATGCAAGAAATTGTGTAAGTGCCTGGCATTAATTTGCAGTGGCAACAGGCCCTGGTGCATGCACACACACACACACACACACACACACACACATGTGTGTAGATGTTGCAGTCTGGTTCACGTTGCTGGTAGAAATCACCCAACCAAGAGCAGCTTCTGGGAAAAAAGAGATTTATTTTGGCTTACGGGCTTGAGGGAAGCTCCACAACGGCAGGGGGAAACGATGGCATGAGCAGAGGGTGGACATCACCTCCTGGCCAACATCAGGTGGACAATAGCAACAGGAGAGTGTGCCAAACACTGGCATGGGGAAACTGGCTATAACACCCATAAGCCCGACCCCAACAATACACTCCCTCCAGGAGGCATTAATTCCCAAATCTCCATCAGCTGGGAACCTAGCATTCAGAACACCTAAGTTTATGGGGGACACCTGAATCAAACCACCACATTCTGTCCCTGGCCCCCATAAACTGATAACCATACATGATTTTAAATGCAATGCATTCATCTAACTTTAAAAGTCCCATAGTCTTTATCAATTCCAGTGATGTTCATACATCCCTATAGTCCAAGATCTTTTAACTGAGCCATAATACCAAAAAATAACCTCAAAAAACCCATAATGGCACAGAATAAGCATTCACACTGCAAAAGATATCATTGGGTATAGCAAAGAAATATTCAACCAATACAAGATTTAAAACAACCAGGGCAAACATCAGACTCTGTAGCTTCAAGTCCAACAACTCTAGCCAGTGACAAATCTCCAAGTCCGATAACTCTAACCAGCAACAAGTCTCTGGAGTTTCAATTCTGCCCCTCCAGCTAGGCTACTCACGGTCCTGGAAAACTTCATCGGGGCCAGCAGCTTTCCTCAGCAGCCATCCCGTGGTCCCTGCATCTCCACTGGGTCTCCACTGCAAGCCATGGTTCATCCTCATGGCCCCATGGGGTTTCCATGCAGACATCAGCAAACTGCTCACACTGCCCATGGCCATTTCCAAAACACAAGACTGTGTTGCAAACTCAATGACCCTCTCTCTTCTGCATTTCTTATACTCCACAATACCAGGTAGGGTGCCAATTTGTTAATCCAGGGGGGAGTAAAGCAGACTTTGAAGAAGAGGACCCTCCTTGAGCACTCAGGCCCCTTCAAAAGAATTGACATTCTTCCTGTTACCCCAGTGCAGGTCAGCTGGTCCAGTCTCAAAGGTTGTAATCTCTCAGTTGCAGCTGAACGGGCAACAGTTCACCCAAAGATTTTTCTTTCCTTGCCATATCCATCTGCTCACACCAGTTCATTTCTACACAAAGCAACCCTGCACAACTGCTCAGGACATGAGCATAACAGCTAGTTTCTCACACAACCTGCTAGCCCAGTCCAAGCAAAGCTCTTTCTCACCTCATAAGCCAAACCTCACAGTCCATAGTTCTTACTGCATTCAGGTCTTGCAGCTCAGACCAGAATAGTCCATCAAGCTGTACTTACAGCACTGCAAGGCATCTCTTAGGCTAAGGTCTCAAATCCTTCCACATTCCTCTTGAAAATCAGCTCCAAAAGGCCAAAGCCACACAGTCAGGCAGTCTAGCAGCAATCCCACTCCTTGGTACCACTTTACTGTTGCAGTCAGGTTCTCATTGCTGGTAGAAATCACCCAATCAAGAGCAGCTTCTGGGAAAAAAGAGATTTATTTTGGCTTGCAGGCTCGAGGGAAAGCTCCACGATGGCAGGGGAAAGCGATGGCATGAGCAGAGGGTGGACATCACCCACTGGCCAACATAAGGTAGACAATAGCAACAGGAGAGTGTGCCAAACACTGGCATGGGGAAACTGGCTATAACACCCATAAGCCCGGCCCCAACAATACACTCCCTACAGGAGGCATTAATTCCCAAATCTCCATCAGCTGGGAACCTAGCATTCAGAACACCTAAGTTTATAGGGGACACCTGAATCAAACCACCACAGCAGATAAATAAAAATTAAAGATAAAAGAAGGTAGAGAGAGAGAGAGAGGGAGGATATGAATGGGCATGTTAGGGACTTTTGCTGCTGCAAATGAACTCCAGATGCATGTGCCACTTTGTGCATCTGCCTTTACATGGGTACTGGGGAATCACACTCTGACCAACTCAGGCTGGCAATCTTTGCAAGCAAGTGCCTTTAACTGCTGAGCCATCTCTTTCCCCCCTGTTTTTGGCATTCTTTAGCCACATGTTAAACCTGTGAACTTGAGAGCTTTGATATTCAGCCTATGAAAGGCCAAGCTGGGAAAGCGGAAGGAATCAAGACCTCAGAGTGAAGTGGTTTGCCCGGGTGACTGTGACCTAGAGGTAGGAGGATGAGAGTCAGTACAAGTTAGATCTCAGCAGAGGGCAATGTCACTGTGCACCCAGCTCTCTAGGATAGAAGCATCTTGAGGACAGACTTGCAGTGCTTGTCTGTGTCTCCCACAAAACCCAGCCCAGTGGTACCCAGGTATCTTGGAGTGCATGAGGTCCTGTGATTCACTTCATTTTGGGTGAGTTCCCTTTGCCTCAGGGCAATCAAATCCTTTGCTTCTATAAGCTACTTCATAAAACTCTTCCTCATCAGGGACTTCCCTCTCCCCTATCTCCCTACTCTTAGGCACAGATGGCTCCTGAGGGTGACCAGTTTAGTGGCTGCCAAATGACAATGCTTGATGGGATGAGAAGGGTTGAATTTCGGTTCTGCATGCAGATTTGAAGCCATTGACTCCAGTAGTGACTCAGCCCATCACTCAGTATATTGACTTCACAGCCCCAGCCACCCACAACCACAGAACTGCAGTCTGTTGGTGATACTGTGGTAGTGGGCCCATGGAAGGTTGAGTTTCAAAGTGCCACACAGCACCACAGCCTATGTACCTGTTCTTCAAAAAAAAAAATAAATTACTTTTTTGAGGTAGGGTCTCGCTGTAGCCCAGGCTGACCTGGAATTCACTATGTAGTCTCAGGCTGGCCCAGAACTCACAGAAATCCTCCTGCCTCTGTCTCCCAAGTGCTGGAATTAAAGGCACGTGCCACCATGCCCGCCTGGCCGAGGGAGAGACAGAAGGGGCAGGCCAGGGCCTCCAGCCTCTGCAAACCAACTCCAGATGCATGCGCCACTTTGTGCATCTGGCTTTATGTGGGTACTTGGGAATCAAACTTGGGTTGTTAGGCTTTGCAGGCAAGCACCTTAACTGCTGAGCTACCTCTCCAGCCTGGATTTTTTTTTTTTTTTTTTTTTGGAGACAGGACCTCATATATTGCTCAGGTTGGTCTCAAACTCCTGGGCTCAAGCCATCTTTCTACCTCGTCCTTCCAAAGAAGGGCCCACAGGCATGACCATTGTGCTTTGCTTTCCACCAGTGACTCTTCCGTTTCATTGTTACGTGAGGCCAAGTCTGTTTTCTGAGATATTTGGGGAGTTGCAGAGTGGGTGTTTGAGGGTCTCCTGATGCTAGCAGCTTGCTGTCAGGTGACTTCAACATTCCAACAATCTTATAGGGCTAGCTGTTGGTATCCCCATTTTGCTAATGATGGAAAAGTCAGAGAAGTTAAGGAACTGGCTCAAACTTATAGAGGAAACAAGATCTGGGCTTGTAATTCAAGTGCAGACGTCCTGTCATAAGTCTCTGAACACAATCTGTGTCTTGAAAATTTGTGGGATAACTCAGAAGTGGATTTCAGTATTTTTTTTTTTTTTAATTAAGAACATGCTTTGTATGGATGCATCATGTGTTGGTACCATCTTTTCCTTCCTCCCTGTCCCTACTTCTCTAGGGGCCTCCTCAGTGGAGTTGCTGGTATTCCCCATGCGGTTGTGGGTTATGCGTTGTGGGAACAGCAGTTATTGGGGGAGGCAATGCCTCTGGCATGACGTCCCAACCTGTGGCTCTTAACAATCTTTCCGCCCTCTCTTCCACAAAATTCTCTGATCCTTGGTGGGTGTGTTTTAAGTCTACTTCAGTGATGAGCTCTTAGGAGCCTCTGCATCTCTGTTTTGGTAGGTGCTGAGTGTCCTCAGCATCTGTTTCCTTCACCCTGGCCCTGATTGTCAGGCTCACCATGGAAGCAGCACTCTTGCTCATCTCGCCACTTCCTCTGTCGTTTCACCTGGGCCTTGACTGAAATGCAAGGCGTGGTTTATCTCCTTGGGTTTCGCTACTTTCTGAAAAAGAAAAACAGATTCTCCAGTGGAGAGTGAAGTCAGCAAAGGTTAAATTGGATAAGCGTTAATAATTTAGGGAGATTTTGATGGATGTAACCCCTCTTTTAGCCAAAGACTGGTGGGAGCTTGACATTGGTGAGCATAGTCTTTGTCTTCATAGGATTCATATCTGGTTCCCAGTTCCAGATAAGGTTTCCTTTCCATTGAGTGGGTCTCTTAGCCAATCAGAAAGCCATTGGTTACACACCAAGGCTGTGTGCCACCATTGCTCTGGTGTGTACTTCTTATCAGGCTGGTTGCTTCTGAGTAGCTTAGGCCCCTGCTTGCTCACACTGTTGTTGGCCACTTTCCCCCAGTAGCTTATGTAGTGCTTTCCAGCACTAGGTGGGTTAACTGTCTGGGGGCTGGCTCTCTTCTGGATTCCAGACAGGTCTCTCCATGTCCTGTGCTGGCAGCATATGTTGTCTTCAGTTTTTTTTTCAAAATTTTTTTGTTATTTTTTATTTATTTATTTGAGAGTGAGAGACAGAGAGAGAAAGAGGCAGATAGAGAGAGGGAGAGAGAATGGGCGCGCCAGGGCCTCCAGCCACTGCAAACGAACTCCAGACGTGTGCGCCCCCTTGTGCATCTGGCTAACGTGGGTTCTGGGGAGTTGAGCCTCTAACTGGGGTCCTTAGGCTTCACAGGCAAACGCTTAACCGCTAAGCCATCTCTCCAGCCCCCATTTTTTTTTTAAAGGTAGGGTCTCACGCTAGCCCAGGCTGATCTGGAATTCGCTATGTAGTCTCAGGCTGGCCTCAAACTCATGGTATCCTCCTACCTCTGCCTCCCAAGTGCTGGGATTAAAGGCGTGCACCACCACACCCGGCTAGAACCAATAATTTTTAAGGTTAGGCTTCATTCCACCCTCTCCAGGACCCTTCTTTTCGGGTGTTCCCCCCCCCCCATTCTCCTTTTGAGGGTTAAATCTTTTAGTCTGCCTTCAAGGATAAAGGTTTCTATGGTACCAGTTCCTTTTGGATTTAGTTATGTGTTTATTTCCTCCCACCCTCCCTTTCCCCTGCCTCCAAACCCTTCTACTTCTATTGTCTGGGCCTCAGGTTGCCTATCAGGTACGCCAGCAACTCAGGCTGATCCAGGTTAGAAACCTCAGATGAGTGAGAGCGTGCGGCGTTTGTCTTTCTGTGATTGTGTGAGTTCACTGAGTATGATCTGTTCTAAGTCCATCCATTTCCCTTACAAATTTCACTGTATCGTTTTTTTCTTACTGCTGAGCAGAATTCCATTGTGTATATGTACCACAAATTTGTTATCCAGTCGTCCAATGATGGGCACGTAGGTTGATTCCAGTTCTTAGCTGTTATGAATTGAGCAGCTAAGAAATGGTTGAGTAGATATCTCTGTAGTGAATCGTGGGACATTTAGGGTAAATGCCCAGTAAGGGAATATGGATTTCAGTTTTGTTTAGGAACATCTTAGACCTTTGAATGAACAGCTCTGCTCTTCAAAATTGGGTATTTCTGCTTACAGGAGCTTATGTGTTCTTTGTGTATTTCTAAGAAAACAGAAGCCAGCTACTGTTGGGAATTTGACCTGCAGATTGCTACCTGGCTTCCTGTGCCATGCATGCCCAGAAAACCCTTATTTGGTTTATCAGTTATCAGTCCTAAGTCTGTTACAGATCCGAGCTCAGCTTCTGGAGGGGAGTCACTTCCAAATCCATGCCCTGTAACTAGAAGCTCTACTCGAAAAAATGGAACTGGGGAGACAACACACATGCCATGCATCAAGAAACTCCCTTCCATCCTTCTGCCCTTGGTATCACTTGGTGTCATGTAGCCTAGGCTGGCCTCAAACTCATGATGTAGCTGAGGATGACCTTTAACTGGTCCTCCTGCATCTGCCTCTGAAGTGCTGGGAGCACCGTGTTCAACACCATACTTGACTGAGATGCCAGCTTTCTAAGCCACCGACCATACAGATGTGGATGCAGATGCATAGGAAAGAGGGCCATTGTAATTCTGTGGCTTGTCTATTTTAAAATTTTGTTTATTTTTATTTATTTATTTGAGAGAGACAGAAAAAGAGGGAGAGAGAGAGAGAGAGAATACACCAGGGCCTCCAACCACTGCAAACGAACTCCAGATACATGCGCCACCTTGTGCATCTGGCTTACATGGGTCCTGGGGAATCAAGCCTTGAACCGGGGTCCTTAGGCTTCACAGGCAAGTGCTTAACCGCTAAGCCATCTCTCCAACCCCTATTTATTTTTATTGAGGAAGGGTCTTCCTCTAGCTCAGGCTGACCTGGAATTCACTGTGTAGCTCAGGCTGGTCTCCACTTGGAGTGATGGGATTATAGGTGTGAGCCACCATACCTGGCAATTCTGAGTGTTTTTTTAAAAAATATTGTTTTATGAGAGAGAATGAGAGAGAGAGAGAAACACAAGCATATGTATGCCAGGCCTTTTGCTGCAAACAAATTCCCAACACATGGGCCACTTTGTGCATTTGGTTACTGGGGAATTGAACCCAGGCCAGCAGGCTTTGTAAGAAAGCACTTTTAACCACTAAGCCATCTCCCTAGCCCCTGAGTGTTTTTTTTTTTTTCTGAGTGTTTTAAAGTATCGTTCCAGGGCTGGAGGTATGGCTTAGCAGTTAAGGCGTTTGCCTACAAAGCCAAAGGATTCCCCAGGACCCACATTAGCTAGATGAACAAGGGTGTGCATACATGTGGAGTTTGTTTGCAGTGGCTGGAGGCCCTGGCATGTCCATTCTCTCTCTCTTTCTCCCTCTTCCTCTGTCAAGTAAATAAATAAATAAAAATATGGTATCATTCCATAATGTAAATTTATGATTCCAGAAATGTAAGTTTCTATCTATTTGTTTAAAACTGCAAGCTTTAAACAAAGAGTTTAACATTTGTGGGTTACAAAAACCCACCAAAGTCATCAAGACCTCTCACTTTTACAGGAGTCAGACACCATGGTACATTTGTGTGGTATGTCTACTGATTAAAAAAAATTAAATTGTATAATATGTCTTATAATTTGGAAACAAAAGTCAAAGAAAAAGTAATCCTTTTGCAGTTCTTCTGCCCACTTAGAAAATATATGTGTGTGTGTGTATTTTGGGGGTGGGAGTTGAATCAGTGTCTCACTCTAGCTCAGGCTGACTTGTAGTCCAGATTGGCTTTGAACTCATGGGTGCTCCTCCTACCTCAGTCTCTTGAGTGCTGGGATTAAAGGTGGTGCCACCTTGAATGTGTTTTTTAAAAAACTTTTGTTTATTATATTTATTTATTTATTTGAGAGTGACAGACAGAGAGAGAAAGAGGCAGAGAGAGAGACACACACAGAGAGAGAATGGGCACACCAGGGCCTCCAGCCACTGCAAACAAACTCCAGACTCATGCGCCCCCTTGTGCATCTGGCTAACGTGGGAACTGGGGAATCGAGCCTCGAACCGGGGTCCTTAGGCTTCACAGGCAAGCACTTAACTGCTAAGCCATCTCTCCAGCCCTTGAATGTGTATTTTTATGTATGCATGTGCTTTTGTAGATGTGTGTGTGCATGTATGTGTTTGCGTGTATGTATTCGTCAGTGTGTGCATATGTGTGTTTGGGCTCACATAGATGCATTTTAGTTGCTTTATTTATTTTGTGTATAGTGAACAATTTTCCATGTCTCCTTATGACTTTTCTTGCTTTGTTTTGTTTAAGATAGGGCCTCGTTGTGCAGCCCAGGTTGGCTTGAACTTGCTGTGTTGCCCACAGGCTGGCCTTCTTCACAACCCTCTTGCCTCAGCCTCCCTGGCATTGGGATTGCAGTGCCAAGCCGCCATGCCCAGTGCTGCTTCCTGAGTTTTAGTGGGTACACATACGATTCCATGGACCGGAAAGTTCATGCTTAAGTTACCCAAGCTCTCTTCAGTTCAGTGGTCACCTGCACTGTGGAGGCTTTGTGGGCCTCCTTTTTCTCAGCGCATATTAATGCACTGTCAGTTGAACCCAAAACATGATCAGGGAATCATGGTACATTCTTGTTAATGGTGCTCAGGATTTTGCCATAGATCCAGCCACTTGTTAAAAAAGTAAATCAAGCCACTTACGGTGGCACATGCCTGTAATCCCAGTACTCAGGAGGCTGAGGCAGGAGGATCGTGGGTTCAAGGCCCTGCTTAAAAAAAAAAAAAAGGCAAATTGAAATCATCACCTAGATAGAATTGATCTGTTGAAGCTAAAAAATCAAGCCCTTCTAGTTACTTGAGAAGCCCAGAAGGAAAATGTTATGTTACAGGGCTTTGTAGCTACCATTCTCGCAGCTTAGTGCAGGGGTACAGGGAATATTTTCATAGAAAGGTTTCTATTTCTGAGACTTTTTTTTTTTCAGATAAAGAAGGCTTGTTTAATTCAGGAAGAGTTATTTCATAGGAAATTAAATCTTTGTAAATCCTTTATCACATTTCCACACTTGTCAGCTCTCTGGCAAATGACGGCTTTTGAGTGGTTGGGGAAGAATTTCTTAAAAGCAAACGAGTCTATACATCACACACAGTTATCTCTTTATTTTTGAGTTGGATAGATAAGAGACCCGTGTTTTCCCTTTGTATCAGTCTCTGGGTGATACTGTTGGGACAGTAATTACTTGTAGAGAGTTTTAAAGACGATTTTGCTTGGTAGGATTGTTTTCTTTGGTGTGATGCCTCTGCTGCCACCATAGAACTTTGCAAAGAACCGGAGCTGTTGACCAGGCCCCAGAGGCTTACTGCAGCGTAGAGACGCGATGCATAATCGCAGCTTCGAAGCTTGGTATGCTTGGTGGCATCTAATTATGCCCTGTGCTTGGGAACCATGACAGGATTTTCTGTTCAAGCCTTAGTATATTATTTTTTTTTTCCTAATCTTGATCAAAGGTTGGAAAACTCGAATTATATATGTAGTTAGGGTATTCATAACTGTCTTACATTCTTAATCTTTTGGCTATTTTGTTGAAATATATCTATGCTTCCTAAGTATTGAAAGCACAATAGCCTTTAACCTAAACTGCATAGTTAACATGAATTTTATGTGAAATACTTAGTAGTGGACCACATCTTCAGCTTTTTATATGCCATAGTGGTCTTGTTTCTTCCCTTCCATTGTCTGATAGTGAGGTCATTTTCAGTCCTCTGAGAAATTCTATTCCCAGCCAGATGCGGCTCATATATTAAAAGTAGCACCTGTGGCTAATATCAGAGCAGCTTACCATAAATTTACATGGTAACCAGGATTATATCTGTCAAGACTGTTAAAAAGCATCTAGATTTAATTTGATTTCCAGTATTGTGGAAGCTATGCAACATTTTGCTTCATAACTATATTTTAAAAGTTAAAAATCACTCCATTGTTAAGTTTTATAGCACTCCGAATGCCCATTAAGTTGATTTGTTCAATAGAGGTCAAGGTAAAGTGACTTGGCTACATTAACATCGGAAACCGACCCATTTGTGACAACTTCAGTCCTTTCGTGTGAGTCTTCTCCATGGCTCTGCACTGATTGGATTCAGGTGTGGCTTATGTCAGGAGCATTTAACCTCAAAAGAATGGGCAGTGTGATTGGGTTGTTGTAAATTACGAATTGTTTGCGTTTGCTTCTTTAAATGTCACAGTAACTCTGCTGCCCGAGCCCGACCGCACCACCGCATCTGCCCGTGCACATCCCAGAAGATGGGTGTGTGCCCTCATGTCTTTCCTTCCCTCGTGAGTCCCTTCCTGAACAGCTCCGCTCCCATTATCCTTTGAATCATCTCCCACATGTGAGGATTTGCACACCTGCAGTTATAAAATTATTTTGGGGTGCCATTATGTCAGGTTGCTCAACTTTCCAGCATTTATGAATATAGTAATGATTCACAGCAAATCAGTATAATTTACAAATTACAGAAAATCTGCTCCTACAAATAAGAATTGAATGATGAATTTCTCTGGTGTCCTCCCATCTCGCATGGTTCTTTAAAAGGAAACTGGCAGCATATATCTTTGTATTTAAAAAAAACAACATTAATTCAGAGTCCAAAACTGGATTAGAGGTGAAATTCTGGATGTTTTGTAGTTTAAAACATGTAAATAAAAAGAAACAGATAAGGAAAATCTGTTTCTTTCCTTCTCTCTCTTTTTTTTTTCTTCGTTTTTTAAAGATAGGGTTTTACTCTAGCCCAGGCTGACCTGGAGTTCACTATGCAGACTCAGGGTGGCCTGGAACTCACACTGATCCTCCTACCTCTGCCTCCCAAGTGCTGGGATTAAAGGCGTGCACCACCACGCCCAGATCCTTTATTTATTTATTTATTTTGAGATAAGCCAAGGCTGATGTGGAATTCACTGTGTAGTCTCAGGCTGGCCTCAAACTCAGCAATCCTCCTACCTCTGCCTGAGTGGTGGGATTAGTGGTGTGCACCACCACATCCAGCTAAAAGTCTGTTTTTTTTTGTTGTTGTTGTTTATTTTTATTTATTTATTTGAGAGTGACAAACACACAGAGAGAAAAAGAGAGAGAGAAAGAGAGAGGAAGAGAGAGAGAGAATGTGTGCTCCAGGGCCTCCAGCAACTGCAAATGAACTCCAGATGCATGCGCCCTCTTGTGCATCTGGCTAAAGTGGGTCTTGGGGAATCGAGCCTCAAACTGGGGTCCTTAGGCGTCACAGGCAAGCGCCTAACCACCAAGCCATCTCTCCAGCCCAAGTCTGTTTCTTTTTATTATTTATTTACTCATTTACTTATGAGAGAGAGAGAAAGAGAGAGCACACCAGGGCCTCTAGCCATTGCAAACGAACTCCAGACCCATGTGCCTCCTTGTGCATCTGGCTTACGTGGGTCCTGGGGAATCAAACTGGGGTTCTTTGGCTTTGCAGGCAAACTCCTTAACCTCTAAGACATGTTCTTCAGACCTAAAAATCTGTTTCTTAATTAGGAGTTGTAATTGCCTTGGCAACCATCTTGCTCCAAGATGAGGCAGGTAATGTTTAATGCTGTCATTGAGGTTAGCACCTTAGTATAGAGCATAGGACCATAGCCCTGAGTGTACATGCCCAGTTGAATTGCAGTGAGTATGAAAGTACTTTCTTCTTTGTTGATCATGTACATCTATGTGTGTGTGTGGGGGGGGTGTGTGTCAGTATGTGTGTGTGTGTATACACACAAATATATATACTTTTTTTCTTTTTTTGGTTTTTCGAGGTAGGGTCTCACTCTAGCCCAGGCTGACCTGGAATTCACTATGGAGTCTCAGGGTGGCCTCGAACTCACGGCGATCCTCCTACCTCTGCCTCCCGAGTGCTGGGATTAAAGGCGTGCGCCACCACACCCGGCTTTATATACTTTTTTTTTTAAAGGTAGGATTTCACTCTAGCCCAGATTGACCTGGATCTGAACTTCCTATCTTTGCCATCGAAGTGCTGGGATTAAAGGAGTGCGCCACCATGCCTGGCTATTTTTTTAATTAAAATATTTAATTAATGAATTAATTTGCAATCAGAGAGAGACAGAGAGAAAACAGACAGACAGAATGGGTGCACCAGGGCCTCTAGCCACTGTAAACGCACTCCAGATACTACATGCACCACTTGCCTTTGTGCATCTGGCTTTATGTGGGTACTGGGGAATTGAACCTGGGTCCTTAGGCTTCACAGGCAAGCACCTTAACCACTAAGCAATCTCTTCAGCCCCTATTTATTTATTTATCTTTTTTTTTTTTGAGAGAGGGGGAGAGGGAGAGAGGGAGACAGGGAGAGAGAGAGAGGAATGAGGGAGAGAGAATGGACACATCAGAGCCTCTAGCCACTGCAAAAGAACTCCAGACACATGTGCCACCTTGTGCATCTGGCTTATGGGCTACTGGGGAATTGAACCTGGGTCTTTAGGCTTCACAGGCAAGTTCCTTAATGGCTAAGCCATGTCTTAAGCCCCTTTATCTATATATCTCTCTATATATAATTTTGGGTTTTTTTTTTGTTTGTTTTTTTGAGGTAGAGTGTCACTTGTAGCCCAGGCTGAACCTGGAATTCACTATGTAGTCTCATGGTGGCCTTGAACTCACAGCAATCCTCATACCTCTGCCTCCTGAGTGCTGGGACTAAAGGAATGTGCCACCACACCTGGCAGTATTTTTTTTTTCAAGGTAGGGTCTTGCTTTTAGCACAGGCTGACCTGGAATAGTCTCAGGGTAGCCTCAAACTCACAGTGATCCTCCTACCTCAGCCTCCCAAGTGCTGGGATTATAGGCATGTACTACCCTGCCCGCCCCTGTTTGTTTGAGATAGTTTTTTTTTTTTTTTCGAGGTAGGGTCTTGCTGTGATCCAGGCTGACCTGGAATTAACTATGCAGTCTAAGGGTGGCCTCGAACTCATGGCGATCCTCCTACCTCTGCCTCCCGAGTGCTGGGATTAAAGGCGTGCGCCACCATGCCCAGCTTTTAACTTTCTTTTTAAAATTTAAAAAAAAATTTTTTTGTTATTTTATTTATTTGAGAGCGACAGACAGAGAGAGAAAGAGGCAGAGATAGAGAGAGAGAATGGGCATGCCAGAGCCTCCAGCCATTGCAAACGAACTCCAGATGCGTGCGCCCCCTTGTGCATCTGGCTAACGTGGGTCCTGGGGAATCGAGCCTCGAACTGGGGTCCTTAGGCTTTGCAGGCAAGTGCTTAACCACTAAGCCATCTCTCCAGCCCATCTTTTAAAATTTTTTAAAAAGAAATTTATTTCCAGTGTGTGTGTGTGTGTGTGTGTGTGTGTGTGAGAGAGAGAGAGAGAGAGAGAGAGAGAGAGAGAGAGAGAGAGAGAGAATGGGTATGGGAGTCTAGCTGCTGCAAACGATCTCCAGATGCATGTACCACTCTGTGTATCTGCCTCTTGGGTACTGGGGAATCGAACCCAGGTTATTAGGTTTTGCAGGCAAGTGCCTTGACTATTGAGCCCTCTCTCCAGCCCTAGCCTTGAACTTTCTGCCTCTCCTGAGTGCTGGGATTAGAGGCATATACCACCATTCATTGGTCCATCCTAAATTCCTCCCCTCCCTCTCTTCTTATATAGCCCAGCCTGGAACTCACTATGTACTGGAGGTCTTGAGCTTGGTGATCCTCCTGCTTTAGCCTTTGGAGTGCTGAGATTATAGGCATGTGTAGTACCCCTAGCTCTGCTGACCATCTTTCTAGAGGGAAGCATTTAAGCTTTCTTGTCTCACCAAGGAAGTGGAACAGCAGTCAGAAATTATGCTGGAAAGGTGGCAATGGAAGAAATCATTGAGAGTGAGGCTAACATGAGAATTTAGTATACCACCAGTTAGAATGAATCACTTAAGAGAAAACTCCATTAATGACCAATTAATGTAAAACAGTTTTTTTTTGGGGGGGATTAGGAATCTCTTCTTTGTATATTTAAGGATGCAGAATTTCCTAGGATACTTTCCTGGTGAATCTGGAGGCTCTTGTAACTTTTCTTGGGCATTGAGAGAGAAGAGGGTTGAGATCACTGTCTGTCTCATTTGACTGGACTGCTTCACCTTGGCCTTGTTTCCTTCTTTTACACTGTTCCCAAGTGACCTTCTGCCCTTCCTCATTGTACTGTGAGCTGGGCGAGGGCAGCCCCCGTGACCCAGGACCTACAGGGATTCTTGGGAAGGTGTAGTGCCAAGCAGTGAATGGTAACTGTGCTGTTATTATTACAGACTTTCAGGAGCAGTTGGGAAGATTCTATAATTTTCTTTCTTTCTTTCTTTCTTTCTTTCTTTCTTTTTTTCTTTTTTTTTTGGTTTTTTGAGGTAGGGTCTCACTCTAGCTCAGGCTGACCTGGAATTTACTAGGCAGTCTCAGGGTGGCCTTGAACTCATGGCGATCCTCCTACCTCTGCCTTCCGAGTGCTGGGATTAAAGGCGTGCGCCACCACGCCCAGCAGATTCTAATAATTTTCCATTGTATTAAGGTTTTCAGATTTTCTGCACAAAGCAGAAGCATAAGAAGTGCTAGCTGTTCAGTTTGCTCTTTCTCCTTACTTGGAATCAAGTGTGTGACATTGTTTCTAGAATCTCAGCTGATGTTCTAAAGGGGACAGGGACTGGGAGCTGCTGGAGGTGAGCCTCCGCACGGAGCCAGCTTCGAGATCCCGTGGTTTAGCCTACACACGAGAAGCCTGGCTTTAAGAACAGAAATCCAATTCATTTTAGAGAACTGATTATTTTTAGAGATAATCAGTGTTTCTCTACAACTCAGAAATGAGTTAAATCTAAGCATAACCACCAAAACACCCAGTACCAGTATTTGTCACTTGTTAGTGCCACGTCACCCTCAGTGGTTTAGGTGTAGGAGAAATGACTGTAATTTAAGGCCAAATGGACCAGTTTTATAGCATTAAATAGGTATAAAATCTTTGCATGTATTGACTTACATGGTAATATTTAGCTTGGTTCTTTCATAAATAACATGCCATGTTGGGAACGAAACTATGGCATTGATTGCATTTTTATTTAGGATTTTTGTTTTAAGCCATGCAAAATTCTATTGTATAATTGGCTTTTCACATTATCGTGTATGAGTGATATATGTGTCTCCTCTAGCAAAACCCTTATTTGGGCAAAATTTGGCCATTGTACTTGCTATTGGATCAACAACTCTATCCATTTTGCATGAGAAATTTTTTCATTCATTCTATCCACAAACCTTTATTTCTTAAATAACATATATTATTTCCCTCACTAAATTATTAACAGTGAGTCCTACTTGGGAAGTGAGTGACTTTGTTAGATTGAGGCCATGCTGTAAATGTAATACCATAGTAGTCTCTAACTGTAATTAAGAATGAGTTCTGTTGGTGCATGTGGGGAGAGGTAAAGAAGGAAGTTACAAAACATTGACTATTTACCAATTAACCATTACTTGCCAAAAGCCCATCAGACCCACACAGCGGACATCCGCTAATCCAGTGGGTAGCCATTCCGGGCTCTAATGCACAGTTTTACACGTTAACGGTTTTGAAGTTCCAGGCCAAAGCTGACCTTTCACATGTGCTCCGTTCACAGTAGGAATCTCCACTCACTGCTTCCTGTCAGCATGGATTATGGTGACACAGCCCAGGGCTCACTTTGGCTGCAATTAAGTTTTTGATCAGAATTATTTCGTTCACAAACAATCACATTTGTTAAAATGTTACATCTGCCCCAGAACCCCTGGCAACCTCAGTTTATCAGTGTGATGGGAGTCCAATTCATTTGCTTTTCATAAACCAGCAAGCCATCTTGTGAATGTTGTTTAATTCTTTTTTCTCTTGCTGGTTTCTGCCTTTCATTTCATTAGCTTTAGAAAGAAACTGTGTCCTGAAATTAGTACAAAGCTGTTGGAAGACTTTGGGAATTTGAGTGGAATTGTTTTTGGTGCAGAACAAAATTACCCAGCTGGGATGCAAGACCTCAAATCTTATTTTCAAACATCGTTAGCGGTGATTCTGTTTGTCACAGGAGGAAACGTTTTACTTTGTGGGTGTGGGGCTGTGGGGCTTTGCTTCTTGGCCTGCGGTCCCATGTTCTCCCGTGCCTGCGATGCCGTCTTGGGCTCTGGCCGTGTCGCAGTTCTCCAGGTCCTCACTGAGGCCTCGGACTCGGTGCTGGAACTAAAGCCAGCACGGGCTCGGCTCACCTCGCAGGGCTCCTCGTTGCTTTTCCAAAGCAACGAAGAAAGAAATGGCAGCAGAAGTGCCGCAGGAGCTCTTCTCACTGACTGGTCACCTTCAGTCTGCGCGATGATGCGGGGCCTCCGCGGACTCTTTACGCGTTCAGCTCCCTTCGAGCATCTGACCCTGTCCGTTTTAGAGAAGCCCTTTCTCTTGGTGGCTTTGTGTGTTGTATGAAGTACTCTGGAGGCTGAAGCGTGAGCTTGGGTGACAGTGTGACTCAGGAGGGAAACTGACCCTGGCCGTAGCCTTGTGTGAGAGCCGCGGCTGGGAGGAGGGAGAGGATGAAGTGAGGCGGCTGTGAAGTTTTAAATGCCTGAATGCTGCCTGAGAGGTTGAGAAGTTTTAATTAATTTAAAAAATATATGTATGTGTATATTTAGAATACCATTAAAGGAATTTATTACCAGGTTTTAAAATACTGCATTAAAACCCAAACCATTTCCCATTTGCATTTGACGTAACTGAGCTCATTTATTACTCATAAAATTACAAGTGGCAAAAGAAAGGCATTGCACCAAAAAACTCTTTATTTAGCTATAATGTTTTAAGCTTTTTAATAAAGTAGGGCCTAGCTGCACATGGAAAATCCAAAGGCTGTACTTGGATTTTGAAATAATGTGGGCATTGCTACATGACTGTAACCTTCATACCCTCTTGTCAGGTCTGCCAGTAGGTTTGTCTTAAATCCATTATCATAATTGCTGTTACCCTTTTAAAACATATCTCATTTGGAATATACCTGACTGTACTTATTATTTAAAGAACTACTGAAGACTATTACATTTGTGAGAAAACTCTATCTTGCAACCTTAGGTATGCAACAAACATACCTAAATTCATTTTATTTTTATTATTATTTAAATTAAAAAAGCCCTGTCATCATTTAGTATTATGCGGCCAAATTATAACTGTATTAAGAGCTTACATTAATTACAACCATTTTCTTAATTTCAGATCTGCTGATTGGTTAAGAAGTAGGTATTTATAACCTGTCATGCCCATGTGCAATTGTATGGGATAACTCCTGGGTCAGAGGCTAGCCTTCATTCTCGTTGGAGGGTATTTTTAGGGTGATCGGAGGCAGCAAGGAGAACAGTGGTGCAGAGTGCCCCAGGCTGCAACAAACCAGAGACCTCTAAAATCTTGTGCGACACCCATCATGTATAAACACAGTCTCCAGGCCTAAAACATTAAACACATCTAAGGCAGGCACCGTCTTCAGCCTACAGTGAGTTGTGCTTTATGTGACATGCCAAGAAAGTTCCGAAATATGCGTTTGGAATCCGTCTCACAGTATTTGAAACTGGAAGATAAGTTGGACACTTGACTACCTTAAAGTTTTACTGGAGCTTGTAAAAGCACTTCTGAGATCTCAAATAAGCCCTTTATGCCAGACAGAACTCTAGATTCTCTCCTAACTCCCCTGAAAAATAAACCCTCACTTCTTAAACAATATATTGCTGGCTCAGGGAGACACCCTGTGTGTGATGAACAGAGTCTTTTTTTTTTTTTTAATTTCATGGTAGGGTCTTGGCTCTAGCTCAGGATGACCTGGAATTCACTATGTTGTCTCAGACTGGCCTACCTTAGTCTCCTGAGTGCTGGGATTAAAGGCGTACTACACCATACTTGGCATCTTTTTATTTACTTATATTTTATATTTTTATTTTTAGTTACTTATTTGAGAGAGAGAGAGAGAGAATTGGGTGTGCCAGGGCCCCTAGCAGTTGCAGACGATCTCCAGAAGCATGTACCTGTGCATCTAGCTTGCGTGGATCCTGGGGAATTCAACTTGGGTCCTTTGGCTTTGTAGGCAAGTGCCTTAATGCTAAGCTGTCTCCCTAGCCTCAGAATATTTTTATTTTATTTTAAAAATATTTTTATTTATTTATTTATTTGACAGAGAAAGAGAGAGAGAGAGAATGGGCACGCCAGGGCCTCCAGACACTGCGAATGGACTCCAGATGCTTGTGCCCCCTTGTGCATCTGGCTAATGTGGGTCCTGGGGAATTGAATTTGGGTCCTTTGACTTTGCAGGCAAACACCTTAACCACTAAGCTATCCCTCCAGCCTCTCCCCCCAACTAGAATCTTTCTTTCTTTTTTTTTTTTTGGTTTTTTGAGTTAGGGTCTCACGCTGGCTCAGGCTGACCTGGAATTCACTATGTAGTCTCAGGGTGGCCCCGAACTCTCGGCGATCCTCCTACCTCTGCCTCCCGAGTCCTGGGATTAAAGGCATGCGCCACCACGCCCGGGCTTAGAATCTTTCTTAAAACATAATTTATTTGCGTGTGTGCGTGCCTGCATGTGTATATGTATGGATATGTCAGGGTCTCTTGCTACTGCAAACAAATGTCATCCAGCTTTATGTGGGTGCTTGGGGAATTGAACCTGTGCCGACAGGCTTTGCCAGCAAGTGCCTTTAAATTTTTCTTTTACTAGGGAAGACAGCACTTTTCTCCTTATGCTAGTCATCTAGTAGAGGGGAACCCCACCTGGCATTGGTCTACCCATTTCTTCCCAGGATGCGAAGCTGAGGCTGAGGGAAAAGTAACTATTCACAGTGAGAGAGCTCAGCCTGCCCTTCTCAACCTATGGCCTTCCTGGTACCGCAGTCCCTCCTGGGCGCGCTTACCCTGCACTCTGCCTGGGCTCAGAGAGTCTGAAAGCAGAATGCTGCGTTGGTAAGTTCTTTCAGAACTTCCCCGGTTGATTTGTGACTCCCTCCTACTCCCCTCAGTCAGAATGTACTATAGTTTTGTTTTCCCACAGTCTTGGCTTTGTAATTAGTTGTGGCTCCCACGGTTTCAAGGAAAAGACATCTCAGTACCCTAAGCATTGGGTGCTTGTGGGAGAATTAGGTACCAGGGTAATGGAGGCTTTGGCTTTATGAAAACTTAACATGTGGTCGTTTCAGAGGAGCACTGTGCTCCCTGAGCGCAGGACAGAAAGACACAAAGTTCTTTTGTATCCCTGCTCCTTGGCTTTCTCATAGTTCTCCACAGCCCTTCCATGAGCCGTCTTCTTGCAGGCAAAGGCAGCAGGTGGATTTGGAGCTGGAAGTACTTTGAGCCCAGGAACTCAGTCGCCTGGGAAGTCTGCTCTGGGGGCAGGGCTGCATGGTGTGTGTCCCTTGGAGGATGTCATGACAGTTGGGAGGTGTATCATTTGCTCCAAGAGACTCACTGCTCGTAGCTTCGGCACAGCAGGCTATTCCTGCCTGAAACAGTCAGTTACCGTAATAGATGCTCCACTGAGGAGTATCATATTATCTAATGTTTTCACTGGGCATTAAAAAAGAAAAAGAAAGCGATTCAAGGACTGTGACAATGGCTCAGCAGTTAAAGGTACTTGCTTGCAAAGCCTGCCGGCCTGGGTTAAATTCCCCAGTAACCACATAAAGCCAGATGCACAAAGTGGTGCATGTGTCTGGATTTCGTTTGCAGTGGCAAGAGGCCCTGGTGCTCCCCATACACACACGGGAAACAGTTCCATAGCAGAGTTGCCCACTCCATGTGAGATTGTACAGCTTCTAAGTGCAGCTAAGAAAATGATGGCCCTAAATGGAAATAGGTAGGATGTTCTATTATAAAGTGATTTGCTTCAAGCTACATGATCAATTGTCACAATTGTAGAGAAAAAGAACAGTAAAAAAAAAAAAAAAACAACAACACCCAAGTTATATAGTAGTTTTTTTCCTTTTTCTAAACCTCTATAATGCTTTACTCTCATGGTTAATTTTTTTGTGGGCATATAGTATGTATGGTGTGATGTGTGTGGTGTATGCAGATGTGCGTGCCTCCTGTGCATGTGTGTGGAAGCTGGGGGAGGTTGGGTATCTTCCTCTACTGCTCATCCATTTGTCTCCTTGAGATAGAGTCTCTCACTGAACCCAGAGTAGCTTAAAAACTTTTTTTTTGTTCTTTTTTTTTTTGAGGTTGGGTCTTGCTTTTGTCCAGGCTGACCTGGAATTCACTGTGTTGTCTCAGGCTAGCCTCGGACTCACAGCAACCTCCATCCTCAGCCTCCAGAGTCCTGGGATTAAAGGCATGTGCCACTACACCCGGCTTAAATTTTTTTTAAATTTTTTTTGTTCATTCTTATTTATTTATTTATTTATTTATTTATTTATTTGAGAGTGACAGAGAGAGAGAAAGAGGGGGAGAGAGAGAGAGAGAATGGGCGCACCAGGGCCTCCAGCCACTGCAAATGAACTCCAGATGCGTGCGCCCCCTTGTGCATCTGGCTAATGTGGGTCCTGGGGAACCGAGCCTCGAACTGGGGTCCTTTGGCTTCACAGGCAAGCGCTTAACCGCTAAGCCATCTCTCCAGCCCCCGGCTTAAATTTTTAAAAATTAACTAATTAATCAATTCTTGTCAGTCTCCGTCTGGCATACCTGAAAGTACAGTGATTCTCTAGCTGTTTACATGGGTGTGGGGGAATTGAATTCAGGGTGAATTAGACTCTCTCAGACCCTCATGTTGGCACAGCAAATGCTTTTACCTGCTGAGTCATGTGTCCAGCCTCCATAATTAAAGTTTCAAAATAAAAACGGCCTAGAAAAAAAGGTAAAAAAAAAAAAAAAAGCTGGTTGTGGTGCCGCACACTTTAATCCCAGCACTTGGGAGGTGGTAGGAGGATCGCTGTGAGTTTGAGGCCACCCCATAGTGAATTCCAGGTCGGCCTGGGCTAGAGAGAGACTCTACCTTGAAAAACCAAAAAAAAAAAAAAAAAAAAAAAAAGACCTAGAAACTTATTTCTGTTAACTTTTCTTCCAGATTAAAAAAAAAAAAAATAGAAAAGGGGGCTGGAGATATAGCTCAGTGGATAAAACATTCACTGCTCAAGCCTTAGCACTGGAGGTCTATCTTCCCCAGGCCCCACCTAAAAAGCTAGAAGCCATGCTGGGCTTCCATAATCCCAGAACAATGATCCCAGGATGGGAGGCGGAGACAGGAGAATTTCCTGGAAAATTACCTACATAAGTGTGTATGTGCGTGCGTGCGTGCGCACACACACACACACAGGCTTAGACTTGGTTATACTTCAATCCCAGCCTCACTTTAAGTATGATGTTACCTATGTAAGTGTGTACACACACACACACACACACACACACACACACACACACACACACAGCGCTTAGACTTGGATGTATTTAAATCCCAGCCTCACTGAGATGGTGTGTGACTTTAGGTAGGTAGTTTAACCCCTCAGAGCTCGAGCTCTCTGTAAAGTAGGGATGATAAGCCTGCTCACAGGGTTGCCTGAAGCGCTTGGTCTGGAGTGTGGCCCTCCAGTTCCAGGGCATTGGGTTAAATAGGCAAACACTTTATCATTGAGTCACATCCCTGGTCCTAGAGTTTTTTTTTTTTTTTTAATTTTTTGTTTATTTGAGAGTGACAGACAGAGAAGGAGGGAGGGAGGGAGGGAGAGAGAGAGAGAGAGAGAGAGAGAGAGAGAGAATGAGAATGGGCGCGCCAGGGCTTCCAGCCACTGCAAACGAACTCCAGATACATGCGCCCCCTTGTGCATCTGGATAACGTGGGTGCTGGGGAATCGAGCCTCGAACCGGGGTCCTTAGGCTTCACAGGCAAGTGCTTAACCGCTAAGCCATCTCTCCAGCCCTAGAATATTTTTCAAAAATGTTTTTTTTTTATCATCATCATCATTATTAACAACATATTTTGTATGGATGCATCATGTGTTGGTACCTGTTTTTCCCTCAGCTTTTTCTTTTTTTTTCAAGGTAGGGTCTTCCTCTAGTCCAGGCTGACTTGGAATTCACTATGTAGTCTCAGGGTGACCTCGAACTTTATGTTGATCCTACTACCTCTGCCTCCCGAGTGCTGGGATTAAAGGCGTGCACCACCAGGCCTGGTCTGGAGTACTTTTTAAAATAAATATTCACTGTATTTCCCCTTTCTCTTCTTTGTCCCAGGACCTTACCTGAGACTCAGTGGTCAGAGTAACAGCCCTGAAATACACTGATTATAGTCACAAGAAGTGGCCATGTTAAGAAGAGGGGCTTCTTGATTAGAAAAGGGTCCACTCAGGTGTTTGATGTATAGGATGAGAATAAAGTAATGTATGGTTAATTCTGTGTAATCAGGGCACAGTTAGATACTCTGTTCTTTGTACACATAAGCTGATGAGTCCCTAGTTTGTGTTTTTCTCTTTCTTTCTTTTTTAGGTTTTTTAAATTTTTATTTTATTTGAGAGTGACAGAGAGAGAAAGAGGCAGAGGGAGGGAGGGAGGGAGGGAGGGAGAGAGGGAGAGAGAGAGAGAGAGAGAGAGAGAGAGAGAGAGAGAATGGACGTGCCAGGGCCTCTAGCCACTGCAGACGAACTCCAGATGCGTGCGCCCCCTTGTGCATCTGGCTAACGTGGGTCCTGGAGAATTGAGCCTGGAACCGGGGGTCCTTAGGCTTCACAGGCAAGTGCTTAACCGCTAAGCCATCTCTCCAGCCCTTCTTTTTCTTTTTAATTTTTTTTGTTTATTTTTAGAATTTATTTATTTGAGAGCGATAGAGAGAGAAAAAGATGCAGATAGGTAGAGAGAGAATGGGCATGCCAGAGCCTCCAGCCTCTGCAAATGAACTCCAGATGCGTGCACCATGTTGTATCTGGCTTACTTGGATCCTGGGGAATCGGGCCTCCAACCGGGGTCCTTAGGCTTCACAGGCAAGCGCTTAACCACTAAGCCATCTCTCCAGCCCTAGTTTGTGTTTTTCTACTGAGTACCAGTACAGTAATAGGAAAGCACTATGCCATCTCTTCTTTTTTTTTTTTTTTTTTTTTTTTGGTTTTTCGAGATAGGGTCTCACTCTAGCCCAGGCTGACCTGGAATTCACTATGGAGTCTCAGGGTGGCCTCGAACTCATGGCGATCCTCCTACCTCTGCCTCCCGAGTGCTGGGATTAAAGGCGTGCGCCACCACACCCGGCTATGCCATCTCTTCTTGCCTCTTTGGGAACTCAGTTTAGCCACGTCACAGAGCTGCTCGTGGTCTGGCTGTTGGGCCCACTGTACTACTTTTGATATGGTAACTGTGTTTCAGAAATGTTACATTCTTCTGAAGATTAGATATGTATATACGTGAACTCCAATTTATCTGTTGATGACATTTAGGTTCCTTCTAGGTTTTGTTATTGCTGTCGGTTCTACCACAGGCATCCTTGAGTCTCCTTGCAGAGTCGTGGGTTTTAAAAAAAAATATTTTTTATTTATTAAGTTGAGAGAGAGAGAAAGAAGCGGAGAGAGAGACAGAGGGGCAGATGGAGAGCAAATGGGTATGCCAGGGCCTCCAGCCATTGCAAACGATCTCCAGATGCATGTGCTACCTTGTGCATCTGGCTTATGTGGGTCCTGGGGAATTGAACCTGGGTCCTTTGGCTTTTCAGGCAAGCGCCTTAACTGCTAAGCCATGTCTCTAGCCTGAGGTGTGGATTTTTATAGGGCATAAATCTAGAAATGGATTATGGGGTTAACTCTCTGGTATGTCGATTAATAAAAATGAAGGTCAGTTTTGTGGGGAGATCAGAGTTTGGTGTAAGTCATATTGTGGTCCAGGGACAAGCTAAATGTCAGAGAACTTCTTTTATTTTTATTTTTTGGTTTTTCAAGATAGGGTCTCGCTCTAGCCCCTGGTGACCTGGAATTCATTCTGTA
Source organism: Dipus sagitta (assembly GCA_036346955.1). Taxonomy (NCBI): domain Eukaryota; kingdom Metazoa; phylum Chordata; class Mammalia; order Rodentia; family Dipodidae; genus Dipus; species Dipus sagitta. The sequence goes on along the minus strand of CM070777.1, from coordinate 39,212,397 downwards.
GTCTCAGGGTGGCCTTAAACGCATAGTGATCCTCCTATCTCTCTGCATCCCAAGTGCTGAGATTAAAGGCGTGCGCCACCACATCTGGCAATATCAGAGAATTTCTACCTGTGTATGAGGCCACATTGGCTCAACCCAAGACCTTATCATGTCAGCAGTGTGAATTGATTTTGACATGATTCTGAACACATGAGCAGGTGCACATGAGGTGAAAATATCACAGAAGCAGTTAGCTGGTGGATCTCAGTCAAGGTTATGAGTACTTTAGGGCAAAAGAAAAGAAATCCCACTTTTTTGTTATTTACTGTTTTATTTTTTAAAAAATATTTTTTTCATTTTTATTTATTTATTTGAGAGTGAGAGAGAGAGAGGGAAAGAGGCAGATACAGAGAGAATGGGCGCACCAGGGCCTCCAGCCACTGCAAACTGAACTCCAGATGCGTGCGCCCCCTTGTGCATCTGGCTAATGTGGGTCCTGGGGAACCGAGCCTCGAACTGGGGTCCTTTGGCTTCACAGGCAAGCGCTTAACCGCTAAGCCATCTCTCCAGCCCCCGGCTTAAATTTTTAAAAATTAACTAATTAATCAATTCTTGTCAGTCTCCGTCTGGCATACCTGAAAGTACAGTGATTCTCTAGCTGTTTACATGGGTGTGGGGGAATTGAATTCAGGGTGAATTAGACTCTCTCAGACCCTCATGTTGGCACAGCAAATGCTTTTACCTGCTGAGTCATGTGTCCAGCCTCCATAATTAAAGTTTCAAAATAAAAACGGCCTAGAAAAAAAGGTAAAAAAAAAAAAAAAAGCTGGTTGTGGTGCCGCACACTTTAATCCCAGCACTTGGGAGGTGGTAGGAGGATCGCTGTGAGTTTGAGGCCACCCCATAGTGAATTCCAGGTCGGCCTGGGCTAGAGAGAGACTCTACCTTGAAAAACCAAAAAAAAAAAAAAAGACCTAGAAACTTATTTCTGTTAACTTTTCTTCCAGATTAAAAAAAAAAAAATAGAAAAGGGGGCTGGAGATATAGCTCAGTGGATAAAACATTCACTGCTCAAGCCTTAGCACTGGAGGTCTATCTTCCCCAGGCCCCACCTAAAAAGCTAGAAGCCATGCTGGGCTTCCATAATCCCAGAACAATGATCCCAGGATGGGAGGCGGAGACAGGAGAATTTCCTGGAAAATTACCTACATAAGTGTGTATGTGCGTGCGTGCGTGCGCACACACACACACACACACAGGCTTAGACTTGGTTATATACTTCAATCCCAGCCTCACTTTAAGTATGATGTTACCTACATAAGTGTGTACACACACACACACACACACACACAGCGCTTAGACTTGGATGTATTTAAATCCCAGCCTCACTGAGATGGTGTGTGACTTTAGGTAGGTAGTTTAACCCCTCAGAGCTCGAGCTCTCTGTAAAGTAGGGATGATAAGCCTGCTCACAGGGTTGCCTGAAGCGCTTGGTCTGGAGTGTGGCCCTCCAGTTCCAGGGCATTGGGTTAAATAGGCAAACACTTTATCATTGAGTCACATCCCTGGTCCTAGAGTTTTTTTTTTTTTTTAATTTTTTGTTTATTTGAGAGTGACAGACAGAGAAGGAGGGAGGGAGGGAGAGAGAGAGAGAGAGAGAGAGAGAGAGAGAGAATGAGAATGGGCGCGCCAGGGCTTCCAGCCACTGCAAACGAACTCCAGACACATGCGCCCCCTTGTGCATCTGGATAATGTGGGTGCTGGGGAATCGAGCCTCGAACCGGGGTCCTTAGGCTTCACAGGCAAGTGCTTAACCGCTAAGCCATCTCTCCAGCCCTAGAATATTTTTCAAAAATGTTTTTTTTTTATCATCATCATCATTATTAACAACATATTTTGTATGGATGCATCATGTGTTGGTACCTGTTTTTCCCTCAACTTTTTCTTTTTTTTTCAAGGTAGGGTCTTCCTCTAGTCCAGGCTGACTTGGAATTCACTATGTAGTCTCAGGGTGACCTCGAACTTATGTTGATCCTACTACCTCTGCCTCCCGAGTGCTGGGATTAAAGGCGTGCACCACCAGGCCTGGTCTGGAGTACTTTTTAAAATAAATATTCACTGTATTTCCCCTTTTTCTTCTTTGTCCCAGGACCTTACCTGAAACTCAGTGGTCAGAGTAACAGCCCTGAAATACACTGATTATAGTCACAAGAAGTGGCCATGTTAAGAAGAGGGGCTTCTTGATTAGAAAAGGGTCCACTCAGGTGTTTGATGTATAGGATGAGAATAAAGTAATGTATGGTTAATTCTGTGTAATCAGGGCACAGTTAGATACTCTGTTCTTTGTACACATAAGCTGATGAGTCCCTAGTTTGTGTTTTTCTCTTTCTTTCTTTTTTAGGTTTTTTAAATTTTTATTTTATTTGAGAGTGACAGAGAGAGAAAGAGGCAGATGGAGGGAGGGAGGGAGGGAGGGAGGGAGAGAGAGAGAGAGAGAGAGAGAGAGAGAGAGAGAGAATGGACGTGCCAGGGCCTCTAGCCACTGCAGACGAACTCCAGATGCGTGCGCCCCCTTGTGCATCTGGCTAACGTGGGTCCTGGAGAATTGAGCCTGGAACCGGGGGTCCTTAGGCTTCACAGGCAAGTGCTTAACCGCTAAGCCATCTCTCCAGCCCTTCTTTTTCTTTTTAATTTTTTTTGTTTATTTTTAGAATTTATTTATTTGAGAGCGATAGAGAGAGAAAAAGATGCAGATAGGTAGAGAGAGAATGGGCATGCCAGAGCCTCCAGCCTCTGCAAATGAACTCCAGATGCGTGCGCCATGTTGTATCTGGCTTACTTGGATCCTGGGGAATCGGGCCTCCAACCGGGGTCCTTAGGCTTCACAGGCAAGCGCTTAACCACTAAGCCATCTCTCCAGCCCTAGTTTGTGTTTTTCTACTGAGTACCAGTACAGTAATAGGAAGCACTATGCCATCTCTTCTTTTTTTTTTTTTTTTTTTTTTTTTGGTTTTTCGAGATAGGGTCTCACTCTAGCCCAGGCTGACCTGGAATTCACTATGGAGTCTCAGGGTGGCCTCGAACTCATGGGCGATCCTCCTACCTCTGCCTCCCGAGTGCTGGGATTAAAGGCGTGCGCCACCACACCCGGCTATGCCATCTCTTCTTGCTCTTTGGGAAACTCGGCCTATGCCATTCACTTGCCTCTTTGAACTCAGTTTAGCCACGTCACAGAGCTGCTCGTGGTCTGGCTGTTGGGCCCACTGTACTACTTTTGATATGGTAACTGTGTTTCAGAAATGTTACATTCTTCTGAAGATTAGATATGTATATACGTGAACTCCAATTTATCTGTTGATGACATTTAGGTTCCTTCTAGGTTTTGTTATTGCTGTCGGTTCTACCACAGGCATCCTTGAGTCTCCTTGCAGAGTCGTGGGGTTTTAAAAAAAATATTTTTTATTTATTAAGTTGAGAGAGAGAGAAAGAAGCGGAGAGAGAGACAGAGGGGCAGATGGAGAGCAAATGGGTATGCCAGGGCCTCCAGCCATTGCAAACGATCTCCAGATGCATGTGCTACCTTGTGCATCTGGCTTATGTGGGTCCTGGGGAATTGAACCTGGGTCCTTTGGCTTTTCAGGCAAGCGCCTTAACTGCTAAGCCATGTCTCTAGCCTGAGGTGTGGATTTTTATAGGGCATAAATCTAGAAATGGATTATGGGGTTAACTCTCTGGTATGTCGATTAATAAAAATGAAGGTCAGTTTTGTGGGGAGATCAGAGTTTGGTGTAAGTCATATTGTGGTCCAGGGACAAGCTAAATGTCAGAGAACTTCTTTTATTTTTATTTTTTGGTTTTTCAAGATAGAGTCCCGCTCTAGCCCCTGGTGACCTGGAATTCATTCTGTAGTCTCAGGGTGGCCTTAAACGCATAGTGATCCTCCTATCTCTCTGCATCCCAAGTGCTGAGATTAAAGGCGTGCGCCACCACATCTGGCAATATCAGAGAATTTCTACCTGTGTATGAGGCCACATTGGCTCATAGTAACCCAAGACCTTATCATGTCAGCAGTGTGAATTGATTTTGACATGATTCTGAACACATGAGCAGGTGCACATGAGGTGAAAATATCACAGAAGCAGTTAGCTGGTGGATCTCAGTCAAGGTTATGAGTACTTTAGGGCAAAAGAAAAGAAATCCCACTTTTTTGTTATTTACTTTATTTTATTTTTTAAAAAATATTTTTTTCATTTTTATTTATTTATTTGAGAGTGAGAAAGAGAGAGGGAAAGAGGCAGATAGAGAGAGAATGGGTGCACCAGGGCTTCCAGCCACTGCAAACGAACTCCAGACGTGTGCGCCCCCTTGTGCATCTGGCTAACGTGGGTCTTGGGGAACCGAGCCTCGAACTGGGGTCCTTAGGCTTCACAGGCAAGTGCTTAACTGCTAAGCCATCTCTCCAGCCCTTGTTATTTATTTTTGAGAGAGAGAGAGAGAACGCACACCAGGGCCTTTCAGCCACTGTGGACGAACTCCAGAGATGTGTGCCCCCTTGTGCACATGTGTGACATTGCATGCTTGTGTCACTGTGTGTCTAGCTACATGGGACCTGGAGATTCGAACATGCATTCTTAGGCTTCACAGGCAAGAGCCCTAGCCGCAGTCTCTTAAGCCCAGAAATCCTTTTTTTTTTTTTAAAACTTTATTCTTTATTTTATTTATTTGAGAGAGAGAGAGAGAGAGAGAGAGAGAGATTGAGATTGAGAGAGATTGAGAATGGGTGCACCAGGGCCTTCAGCCACTGCAAATGAACTCCAGATGCATGTGCCCTCTTGTGCATCTGGCTTATGTGGGTCCTGGGGAATCGAACCGAGGTCCTTCGGCTTTGCAGGCAAACGCCTTAACTGCTAAGCCATTTCTCCAGCCCCAGAATTCCCACTTTTAATGAAGATTCATATTTTTCTTCCTTTCTTTTTAGCTATAGTTATTGTTCTGAGATAGGATCTTGCTATGTAGCCAAGGCTGGCCTGGAACTCACTGTGTAGCCCTGGTTGGTCTTTGAACTCAAGATCCTCCTGCCTCAGCCTACTGAGTGCTGAGATTGCAGGTGTGTGCCACCATGCTTGTCTTAGAAAAGTCTCTGTTGGGGTCCTGCTGTGTAATGCAGATTGGCCTTGAGTTCATAATCCTCCTGCGTCACCTTTCTAAATGCTGGGATTGTAGGTGTGTGCCACCATGCCCAACCCATAGGGCCTAGAGCTGCATTTGTTGTTAGCACTTTCCTAGTGTGTGTGTGTGTGTGTATTTTTTTTTGTATTTTTGAGGTAGGGTCTCACTCTAGCCCAGGCTGACATGGAATTCACTGTGTAGTCTCAGGGTGGTCTTGAACTCACAGTGATCCTTCTACTTCTGCCTCCTGAGTGTTGGGACTAAAGACATGCACCACCACACCCAGCAAGAATTAATTTTTAAAAAAATATATGTTATTTATTTATTTTTGGAGAGAGAGAGAAAGAGGGAGGGAGGGAGAGAATGGGTGTGTCAGGACCTCTATCCACTGCAAACAAATTCCAGACACATGTGCCACCTTGTGCTGTCTGGCTTATATGGGTCCTGGGGAATTGAACCTGGGTCCTTAAGCTTTGCAGGCAAGTGCCTTAACTGCTAAGCCATCTCTCCAGCCCCAAGAATTACTTTTCCCATTCATATTTACACTGGTCACTTGTGATTTAAGGTAATTCATTTCCAGGAATAGTGATTATATCTGTTCAAGCTCTTTTTAATCATATTCTTTTTATTTATTCATTTTAAATTTCATTTATTTATGTGCACATGTGTGTGTGCTTGTGTATGGGTGTGCCATGGTCTTTTGCTGCTGCTAAGGAATGCCTGTCTGGCTTGATGTGATTGGCTGGGGAATTGAAACAAAGCCAGCAGGTTTTGCCAGCAAGTGCCTTTAATGGCTGAGCCATCTCCCCAACCCCCAAATTCTTTTTTTTTTATTTAAAGCACCTTTGGTGTGTAACCATGTGGTAACACGTAACCAGGGCCTCTTGCTGCTGCAAACAAACACCAAACACTTGCTCCACTCTTTTTTTTCTTTTGTTTGTTTGTTTTGAGGTAGGGTCTTGCTGTAGCCCAGGCTGACCTGGTATTCACTATGGAGTCTCAGGGTGGCCTTGAACTCATGCCGATCCTCCTACCTCTGCGTCCGGATTGCTGGGATTAATGGTATGCGCCACCACACCTGGCTTTAGTTTTTATTTATTTATTTATTTATTTATTTATTTATTTTTGTTTTTTTGAGGTATGGTCTCGCTCTAGCCAAGCTGACCTGGAATTCACTATGTAGTCTCAGAGTGGCCTTGAACTCATGGCGATCCTCCTACCTCTGCCTCCGAGTGCTGGGATTAAAGGTGTGCGCCACCACACCCGGCTTTTTTTTAAATTTAATTTTTAGAATTTATTTTATTCATTTGAGAAGCTGCTGCAAACGAACTCTAGAAGCACGTGCTACCTTGTACATGTATCTAGCTTATGTGGGTCCTGGGGAATTGAACCTGGGTCCTTTGGCTTTGCAGGCAAATGCCTTAACCACTAAGCTATTCCTCCAGCCTTCTTTTTAAATGTTTATTTATTTATTGGTTTTTCGAGGTAGAGTCTTATTCTAGCCCAGGCTGACCTGGAGTTCTCTGTTGAACTAATGGCGATCCTCCTACCACTGCCTCCCTAGTGCTGGGATTAAAGGCATGTGCCACCACGCCTGGCTCTTTTTTTATTTTTATTTTTATTTTATTAATTTTTTTGTTATTTTTATTTATTTATTTGAGAGTGACAGAGAGAGAAAGAGGCAGATAGAGAGAGAGAGAGAGAGAATGGGCACGCCAGGGCCTCCAGCCACTGCAAATGAACTCCAGACGCGTGCGCCCCCTTGTGCATCTGGCTAACGTGGGTCCTGGGGAGTTGAGCCTCAAACCAGGGTCCTTAAGCTTCACAGGCAAGCGCTTCACCGCTAAGCCATCTCTCCAGCCCTCTTTTTAAATTTTTATTATCTATTTATTTTTAAAATATTTTATTCATTTATTTAGTTGAGAAAGAGAGAGGGAGAAAGTGGGTGTGCCAGGGCCTCCAGCCACTGTAAACAAACTCCAGATGCATGCGCCTCTTTGTGCATCTGGCTTACATGGGTCCTGTAGAATTGAACTGGGATCCTTTGGCTTTGTAGGCATATATGCCTTAACTGCTAAGCTCTCTCTCCAGTCCTTATTTTTATTTTATTTATTTATTTATTTTGGTTTTTCAAGGTAGGGACTCACTCTGGCTCATACTAACCTGGAATTTACTATGTAGTCTCAGGGTGAATGTGAACTCACGGTGATCCTCTTACCTCTGCCTCCTAACTGCTGAGCTTAAAGGTGTATACCACCACGCCTGGCTTCCTCTTATTTTTTTTTTTTTTAGAGAGAGAGCAAGGTGGGGAGGGAGAAAATTCATGAGCCAGGGCATCAGCCATTGCAATAGAACATCAGATGTTTTCATCACCTAGTGGGTGTGTGCGGCCTTGTGCATGGGATCTGGAGAGAGATTGAACATGGGTCCTTAGGCTTTGCAGGTAAGCGCCTTAACCACTAAGCAATCTCTCCAGCCCTGAAGGGTGATTTCTTTTCTTTTCTTTTTTAAATTTTTTATGTTTATTTTTATTTATTTATTTGAGAGCTACAGACAGAGAGAGAAAGAGGCAGATAGAGAGAATGGGTGCTCTGGGGCCTCCAGCCACTGCAAACGAACTCCAGACACATGCACTCCTTGTGCATCTGGCTAACATGGGTCCTGGGAATCAAGCCTTGAACTGGGGTCCTTAGGCTTCACAGGCAAGCGCTTAACCGCTAAGCCATCTCTCCAGACCTGAAGGGTGACTTCTATAAGCAACAGTTAGCTAGCAGTGACTAAGGGCATTTCAGTAGAATTTGTTTTTCATAAATCATATTTTGTTTTTCATCAGAAAGTAATTGAGACAATACCCGTGAGGGTAACTGGTTCTGGTAGATCCCAAGGAGGAGATAACCTTCTTTTTTAACGGTAGAGTTCGGGGGATGGTTCTGGGGACTGAATCCAGAGACTCACGCATGCCAAACCAAGCTCTCTACTGAGCTGTGTCCATCCAGGTGCAAAGTTTTTAAGGAAATTATTCTCATCTTCATATCATAACCTTTCAGAATAAGCACATATTATCTCTTTTGGCTTGTAATGATATTTCCACCTTGGCTCCCCTCTAAGTCATTTACTGACTATAATTTGGATATGTTGAAAAGAATCTGGCATTATATTTGGCAACTGGTTTAAGAAAATAATTAAAAAATATTTTTGTTCATTTTATTTGCAAGCAGACAGAGGAGAGGAGGGAAGGATGAGCTGGTATGGGTGCACCAGGATGTCTTGTCTCTGCCCAACAACCTCCAGATGCATGGGCCACTTTGTGCATTTGGCTTTATGTGGGTACTGGGGAGTTAAACCCGGGCCATCAGGCTTTGTAAACAAGTGCCTTTCACTGCCGAACCATCTCCTCAGCCTAAGAAAATAATTTAAAAACATTTATTTATTTACTTGAGGGGGGGGGAGCAGAGAGAACGGGCACACTAGGGCCTCTATCCACTGTAAGGAATGAACTCCAGACACATATGCCACCTTATGCATCTGGATTTGCATGGGTACTGGGGAATTGAACTGGGGTCCTTGGGCTAGGAAAATAATTTTTTTAGTCTATTTTTATTTATTTATTTGAGAGCAACAGACAGAGAAAGAGGCAGAGAGAGAGAGAGAGAGAGAGAGAGAATGAGAATGAGTATATCAGGGCTTCCAGCCACTGCAAACGAACTCCAGATGCATGTGCCACCTTGTGCATCTGGCTTACGTGGGTACAGGGGAATCGAGCCTCGAACCAGGATCCTTAGGCTTCACAGGCAAGCACTTAACCGCTAAGCCATCTCTCCAGTCCTGGAAAATAATATTTTTTTTGTTTGTTTTGGTTTTTCAAGGTAGGGTTTCACTCTAGCTCACGCTGACCTGGAATTTACTATGTAATCTCAGGGTGGCCTTGAACTCACAGCGATCCTCCTACCTCTGCTTCCCGAGTGCTGGGATTAAAGGCGTGTGCCACCATGCCCGGCATTTTTTAAATAAAAAGTTTAAGCTCAATTTAAGAAAAGTCGTATGGATAGCAGCAAGGTGGAATGCCACCAGTGCTGTAGGTTTGTAATATTACCTTAATTTTTATAAATGCGCATAATGTTGAGTCCAAACCCAAGTTACCGGATGTCTATCACTTGTAAAAGGATACTTGAAAATTCTGTTTTCCTTTAACTTATCAACTCAAAAGGATCCAGGTTGTGACAGAAGTGTCACTATTTAAAGCTGGGCGTGGTGGTGTACGTCTTTAATCCCAGCACTCGGGAGGCAGAGGTAGGAGGATCACTGTGAGTTCGAGGCCACCCTGAGACTACATAGTGAATTCCAGGTCAGCCTGGGCCAGAGTGAGACCCTACCTTGAAAAACCAAAAAAAAAAAAAAAAAAAAAAAAAAAAAGTATTGTCATGTTGCGTAGGTCAGCGCACTCAGGACTGGCAGATGGGGCTAGGTGTTGTGGTGTGGAGCATGGGTGGGGCTGGGATTGGAAAGCAAATGTGGGGCATTACTGATCCTCTCTCATCCACTTGCATTTCAATAAGCTCACTGTGTTCAGTGGAGGAGTCCTATTTTACACTGTTTTTTTTTTTTTTTTTTTTTTTGCAAAGATAATTTTCTACATTTGCCTGGGTACGCAATCGATAAGCTTGTAATAAAGTGTATCAGACCATTTCTTTGGCAGGACTGACCAGAACAGCTCGTGAAGCAGAGCCGGTTCCAATGGCGCGTGAAGCGCTCTGGGGACTCTCGGCAACAGCAGAAAGCAATATCTGCAACCACTCTTCAGCAGTTGTTTGTTTTCCTCTTGCCCAACTGAGTTTATGAAATTTGGTCCGACAGGCATTTTGTTTTGATTTAAAATATTCCCGGTAAATTCTTATCTGCAGAGCATGCGTGGATCGCTGTGCCTTTCCTTTCACTCTTGGAACTGTTAAGCCTTTCCCTCGGGTTCCTCTAAACCCTTCCCTGCGCCCGTAGGGGTGTGTGCATGTGCCGAGGTGGGGGTTCAGGCCCCAGAGGCCTTGCCGTGTGCAGTGTGCCTGCGTGGTGGCACCTGAAATGGACGTGCCAGTGCTGCATTGAGCTGTTTGTCTTTTCTTTCACCCAGGGTCCTCACCCCGAAAGATCAGCTTGCGCATCTGTTTGGCTAATCAAATTATGTGTCCCTTGTAAGCGTGACAAGAGGCGTGATTGAAGCATACATATACATACATACATACATATGTACATATGTTTATAGAATTGGCTCATAGTAACCCTCATTTTTTTTTTTAAAGAATTACCTTTTCAGTGACATCAAACAACAACAGCAACAGCCATAGAAAACAAGCAGAAAGACTGGTTCATGACACCACACCTGGTCCCGATTGTACTGCACGAATCCGTATTTGTTTCACTGTAAATGATTTTGAGGGTGGAATTCTTGGATTGTTTTCTATCTTGTAAGCCCTTGACATTGTGCTGGTACCTGTGTGCTCACAAACCCCCTGACATGGAAAAGGCCAGTCAGCCTCCCACTGAAATGCAGGTTGGCTGCATTTATTCTGCATGTTCCTAGAATGAGGAAATGATATGACAATAAACAGAAATGCCCTTGCTGAAGAGAGCAGGGAGGCTGGTGTTTATCTGGTCAGGTGGTTTAGATTAACTGTGATGCGGCTCTGTATTATGTTACTTTAAATCATTGTGTCCCAACAGGACATAAATTATGAAGATTGTTACAGTATGTTTCATCCTATGTAAGATCAACAAATTGGAATAATTTTTTTATAGGAAAATCACAGTGCTTTTAGCCAAGACTATTGAAGCCTTTAATTTGACTTGAGTATTTCTCCAGTATTATTGCCTAATATATAAAGTATGATTTGCATACGGTATGAAATCATAAAGTTTTAAAAACAAAAGGGAAGAACTTTTCTCTCTGTAGCAGTCGCCTTGCATGGCAGTGCAGTCCCAGTCTGCTGCGGTTTCTAGCAGTGTTTGGAGCAGTTGCCTGGGCAGCTCTGGTCACCGAGCCGAGCCCACTGTGTGCTGCCCGCTGGCCTCACCTGCCTGCAAGGGGATGGGGCTGGGGCTCAGGAAGGAGAGCATTTAGGGCAATCCTTTATTTCTTTCAAGATCCTGTGAAATGCAAAGTGAAAGAAAACCAAAACTGAAGAGCGCCCCATTAGATAAGCAGCTAAACTTAATTTACGTAAGAATGTTGAAAACATTCACTTAAGCACTTATTCCTTTCAGCGTTTCTTCTAGTCTTTGCTCTCTTTGGAACTGTTCCTGTTATCTGTGAATTTTTGACACAAGTCTTTTTCAATTGTATTTTGCTGAGTTTATTTGGCCACAAAGAGCAAATTTTCTAGATTAGAAAATGGTACAAAATTACTCTGTGTATGATTCAAGTTCCATGCACATGTCGCACTGTGGTGGGCTTTCTATGCGTGGTGCCCAGGCTGTATATGCGACCTCCGCACCCAGCCCCCAGCGAGGTAAAGACGCGGCCCAGCCTCAGAGTTGCTGGGACTAGTTAGTTGCCTTGGGAATCTGTGCCCAGCACAAGGCAAACCTGTATTCAGATTTTTCAGGATACAGTGGCCCCTCCCTCCAGATTTGTTACACTTCTTTTGTATTTGTGTGTGTGTAGCGTGTGTGTGTTGTATAGTGTGTGTTCGTTCATATGCGTATGGGTGTGTGTGTGTATGTCTATCAATGTCAGATGTTTTTCTTAGTCACTCTCCACTGGGACTTGGCCCCTCACTGAAACCAAAGCTCCCTGATTTTGCTAGTTTAGCTAGCTAGCAAGCCACCAGTATCCCCCGTCTCCACGTCCTTAGGGCTGGGATTGTAGGCACACTCCACCATACCTCTCATTTACACGGGTGCTGGGGATTCGAACTCAGGTGCTCACGATTGTGTGGCGAGTACTTTACTGACTAAGCCATCTCCTCAGCCCTCGTGCATCTTTGATACCAAAAATAAAGTGTGTGCTAAGCTTCCTTTACTCTCTCTGTGGCCTAGAGCCTTGAGATTTTAATTGTTTTGTAATGCTTTTTAGAACACAAAGCCGGTCCTTCTTCCTGTCTATATGGGTAAGAATTTAACTTTCCTCAAGCTCTGTCCTAACAGATTGTTATAAGTTCTGAGTGTCCCTGTGGTTTGCTTCAGCTCAGTGTCGGAGACCGGTTCAGGGACTTTTCCAAGTTCACAAGTCATGTGTGCACTTTGAAACATGTAAACACAGACAGCTTACCAGGTGCTGTCTTTCCTAGGCTGCTTCTTTTTGCTCGGCATAGCTCTCTGAAACATGGGACAGGCAGTCTTTTTTCTTCCAGTAGTATATTATATACCCTTTGTCGCTGGAGCACCAATATTCGAGTGATGTATTGTTTTATTTATTTGAGTGATAGGAGAGGATGAGGTGATGGAAGGAGAGAGGGAAGAGAGAGAGAGAATGAGAAGATGAATGAGAGAGAATGAGAATGGGTGTACCAGGGTCTCTTGCCACTTCAAACACTCTCCAGACACATGTGCCACTTTGTGTGTCTGGCTTTACATGGGTACTGGGGGAATGGAAACCAGGCCAGCAGGCTTTGCAAGCAAGTGCCTTTAACAGCTGAACCATCTCTCCAGGCCAATTTTTCTTACAGACAATATTAGCACATGTTGTAGAAAGGGCTTTAAAAATCCTAAAAGAGGATCTGACTACCAGTTTAACATTAAAAGATAGAAAGGGTAAACGTGGTGGATTTTGTTGATGTTTTGCAGACCTCTGTATGTCATCGGCTATTTCGTGAGGCGAGTGCAATGGTGATAGTTTAATACTGTGTACGACTGACTTGCAGAAAATGTATTTACTTTTTCAGGTGTCACTTGGCTCCATTAAAGTAGTTTTGAGCCTCCTTATAGATGCTACTGACGATGAGTGGGTATTCTGTCTGCCTCCAGATCACGTTCTCTTCCTCCACCCTCTTGGTTATTACAGAACCTTGACTGTCAGCTTAACATGTGCCAGGGTGAGCAGAAGCCTTTGGTTCTTCTCCGTTAAAGAGGGTGCACGGAGACTCATTTTAGTGTGGCATCAGGGCAAGGCAGTTTCATGTCAGATGGAAGCTGGAGTTACACAGTATTAGTTATAGTTGTGCCTTGAAAGGAGCAAGTTGATTATAAAGAAGACAGTCAGGGCCTGCAGATGTAGCTCAGTTGGCAGAGTGCTTGCCTAGCATTCACAAGGCTCTGGGTTTGATCCACAGCACTGTATAAATGGAGTGTAGTGTCACATGCTCGGCACTCACAAGTTAGAGGCAGGAGGATCAGAAGTTCAGGGTCATACCTGGCCACATAAGGAGTTCAAGACGTGCCTGGGCTATATGGGACCCTGTCAAAAATGTCAAGAATGGAAGTGGGGAACAGAGGGAGGAGAGGGAAGAAAAGGGAAGGGGAAGGAAGGAGGAAGAGGGAGAGAGAGAGAGATAGGAGAGAGTAAGGGCTAGAGAGTAAGAGAGAGAGAGAGAGAGAGAGAGAGAGAATGCCAGGCATGACTGCTGACACTGTAATCCCAACACTTGGGAAGCTGAAGCAGGAAGAATGCATGAAGGAGTATTCTGACATTTTGTATATTTTTCAGCTTTAAAAAAAATGTATTTAAGATGGTTATGGTGGTGCATGTCTTTAATACCAGCACTGGGAGGCAGAAGTGGGAGGATCACCGTGGGTTTGAAGCCACCCTGAGACTACATAGTAAATTCCAGCTCAGCCTGAGCTAGAGTGAGACCCTATCTTGAACCCTCACCCCGCAAAAAAAGATGTATTTGGCTAGATATTCTGAACCCAAGTGGTTGAGATGCAGTTGAAGCCTACGGATATTCTTTTCTATAGAAAGTTGAATTTTTATAATTAAAAATCTTTTTTGTTTTATTTTTATTTATTTATTTATTTGATAGTGACAGACAGAGAGAAAGAGCCAGAGAAAGAGAGAGGAGAGAGAGAGAGAGAATGGGCGCACCAGGGCCTCTAGCCACTGCAAACGAACTCCAGACATGTGCACCCCCTTGTTCAGTTGGCTAACGTGGGTCCTGGGGAATCGAGCCTCGAACTGGGGTCCTTAGGCTTCACAGGCAAGCGCTTAACTGCTAAGCCATCTCTCCATCCCTATAATTTTGTGTGTGTGTGTGTATGTGTGTTTTGTATACATGTGTGTGTGCCTGTTCAGCACCCTGTGTGCCTGTGGACAGAGTGGAACATCAGGGGTTCTGCTCCATTGCCTTTCTGCCTGTTCTTTGAGCTGGAGTCTCTTACTCATGCCTGAGCTCTGATGGTTTCTGGATCTCTGCTCCCCTATGGGACTGGGGTTACAGATGCATGTGGGTCCCGGGGCTGGAACTCCAGCAGTCTCTTGGGCCTCCTCAGGGCCTCATGTTTCATAGGAAGTGCTCTTAACCACTGAGCCATCTCTCCAGCCTGAATTTTTTTTTTTTTTTTTTTTTGAGGTAGGGTCTCACTCTGGTCCAGGCTGACCTGGAATTCACTATGTAGTCTCAGGGTGGCCTTCGAACTTGCAGCGATCCTCCTACCTCTGCCTTCCGAGTGCTGGGATTAAAGACGTGCGCCACCACACCCAGCTCAGCCTGAATTTTTATAAGTTTTAAAACGATGAAATAACAAGACGCCTAAGTTCTCATTCTAAAGGGATTTTGGAACAGAGTAAACATCTTTGGTAGTCTTTGCCATCGCACTCGCTTCACGAGATCTGAACACTTACGAGTCGGTTACCAGGTCAGCAAGAAAGGCTCCGGCTGCACTTCTCGGGGGCAGCCTCAGAAGTGACGCGGACAGGACGGCGCGGGACTGTGGGGCGTGGCGTCTCTGGTGGATTTCTCTTGGGTGGTTTTGAGACCAGGGTTGTGGTCTGGGCTAGTGGGAAAGAGTGGACAGAAGACCAGAGAAATGTGCTGATTTGAAGAAAGCAAAATTGAGGAGTGTGAGAAATTCCAGAAACATGTAGTTAGACTGTGCAGTTGGTCTTCCTGTGGCAGCTGCCGAGGAGAGGAGGAAACGCAGTCGAGGAAGTCAGGGCGAGTAGTGTCTTTCCAGGGAAAAGGTCATCGTGGCACACATCAGCTGTGTGCAGTCTATCTAGTTGAAGAATTTTCACTAAGAATGGGGTGGAATTAAAGGACCCTTAGATTAAAATTGCACGCAGGGGCGTCTATGTTGTTACACGCTTGCTGCCTTGAATAGCAGAAACATGTTAGTAGCTCCCCATTAAAAGGGGGCTTTACTCGCCTGGGGTTTCAGGAGGGATTTACTGATATTTACTAATACAATCACAAGTCTTAATTCTGCAATTTTGCACTTTCATTTCATGGTATCTATTAAGAGCTATTTCCCCCCAATTGGCTGTTTAGGATAATATAGTAATTGCCTGCAGTGGTGATTTAATTTTGTGCATGTTCATGCATGTGCACGTGTATGCGGAGGCCAGATGACTGCACTGGGTGTCATTCCTCAGTTCGGTCCACATTTTAAAAAGTATTTTTATTTATTTATTTATTTGCAAGCAGAGAGAGATTGAAAGACAGAATGGGCATGCCAGGGCCGCCAGCCACTGCAGGATGAACTCCAGATGCATGTGTGACTTTGTGCATCTGGCTTTATGTGGGTACTGGGGAGTCGAACTTGGGTCTTCAGGCTTTGTAGGCAAGCATCTTAACCACTGAGCCATTGCTGTAGCCCTCTGTCCATGATTATGTAAAATTTTATTTATTTAAGAGAAAGGGAGTAGAAGAAAGAGAATGGGCACTCCAGGGCCTCTAGCCACTGCAAATGAACTCCAGATGCATGTGCCACCTTGTGCATCTGGTTTATGTGGATTCTGGGGAGTCAAACCTTGGTCTTTAGTCTTCACAGGCAAATGCTTTAGCCCCTGAGCCATCTCTCCAGCTCTCTGTCCATGTCCTACATTTTTTTTCAAGGTAGGATTTTGCTCTATCCCAGGCTGACCTGGAATTCACTATGTAGTCTTCAGGGTATCTTCGAACTCACAGTGAGCCTACTTCTGCCTCCTGAGTGCTGGGATTAAAGACATACACTACCATGCCCTGTTGTCTGTACACATTTTTAAAATATTTTTTATTTTATATTTTTATTATTGGAGAAAAAGAATGCCAGGGCCTCTAGCACTACAAATGAATTCCCGACGCATGTGCCACCTTGTGCAACTGGCTTACATGGGATCTGGGGAATTGAACCTGGGTTCCTTAGGCTTCAGAGGCAAGTGCCTTAATGGCTAAGCCATCTCTCTAGCCCTATTTTTATTTACTTATTAGAGAGAGAAGGATAGAGAGAAATGGACACACCAGGGCCTCTAGCCATTGCAAAGGAACTCCAGACACATGCGCCACCATGTGCATGTGGCTTAAATGGGTTCTGGGGAGTCAAATCTGGGTCCTTAGTCTTCGCAGGAAGTGTTTCTTTGACTGTTAAAGCCATCTCTCCAGCCTCTGTCCACGTTTTTTGAGACCAAGTCTCTCACTGGCCTGAAGCTTGCCAAGTTGTCTAGACTGGCTAGCCAGTGAGCTAGGGGGATCTTCTTGTCTCTGTCCCAATAGCTGTGATTACAGGTATGGGCAGCCACATCTGGCCTTTGTCTGTGGGCTCTGGAGACTGAACACTTTACTGACTGTCCTGTCTCCCTGGTGTACTTCCTTGTATGTGAGCAGATGCATGTGCTCGGTGTGCGGAGGCCAGAAGAAAACCCTGGGTTCCGCCCTCCCCTCCATTGCTCATTTGTGTGTAACCTTGAGGTGGAGTTTCTTCTTTCAAGCTGGAGCTGCAGTTTTTGCAGGGCCCAGAGATTCTGTGATTTCTACTCCCCATAGGACTGGGTTTACAATTGTGTGGCCTGCACCTAGCTGTTTACATGGGTGATGGGGAATTGAACTTCTTTTCTCTTTCTTTCTCCCCTTC
Source organism: Dipus sagitta (assembly GCA_036346955.1). NCBI lineage: Eukaryota > Metazoa > Chordata > Mammalia > Rodentia > Dipodidae > Dipus > Dipus sagitta. The sequence continues at coordinate 39,195,276 of CM070777.1, read as the reverse complement.
CTTCCTTCCTTCCTTCCTTCCTTCCTTCCTTCCTTCCTTCCTTCCTTCCTTCTTTCTTTCTTTCTTTCTTTTTTGTTTTTTCGAGGTAGGGCTTCACTCTAGCTCAGACTGACCTGGAATTCACTATGTAGTCTCAGGGTGGCCTCGAACTCACAGCGATCCTCCTACCTCTGCCTCCAGAGTGCTGGGATTAAAGGCATGCGCCACCACGCCCGGCAGGGAATTGAACTTTTAAAATGATTTTCTTATGTATTTGAGAGAAAGACACACAGAGAAAGAGAAAGACAGAATGGATATGCCAGGGCCTCTTGCCACTGCAGATCGACTCTAGATGAATGTGCCACTTTGTGCATCTGGCTTTATGTGAGTCCTGGGGAATTGAAACTGGGATGACAGGCTTTGCAAGCAATGTCTTTAACCACTGAGCCACTTCCCTAGCCCTTAAAAATTATTTTTACTTTTTGTAGATGTGTGTGAGTGCAGGCATGGGCGTGCCATGGTGCACATGTGGAGGTCAGAGGACAGCCTTTTGGCTCACTCCTTACTTCCTGTCTCACTCTAGGCAGGGATTGTCCTCCCTTCTCTCTTGTTGTGGCCTGCTGTGCCCACCAAGAGCTTTGGAACTTCTGGGAACTTCTACTTCTATCTCCCATCTTGCTGTTAGCATACTGGGATTACAGATGCCCACCATGGCTTTCAGCATTTTATGTGGAGTCTGAGGACTAAACTCAGGGACTCAGGCTCGAGTGTCAACTACATTATCCACTGATGATCCACTGAGCCATCTCCCCAATGCGTTTTTTTTTTTTTTTTTTTTAAACTTTGGAAAATGTCATGGTCTATGAACACAGCTTTTGAAGGAAATAATGAGAAGTAAGCATGCTGTCTCACAGATGGTGTACTTATTACCAATAGATGAGGGAGCCCTTATTTCAGCCTGAGACCTGGTAGAGCAGGCTGTTCCTTCTGTGGCTTGTGTGAAAGTTCAGTTTCAGAGTTGGATATTCTTATTTTTTTAAAGATTTATTTTTATTTTATTTATGAGAGAGAGAGAGAGCGAGAGAATGGGTGCACCAGGGCCTCTAGCCACTGCAAAGGAACTCCAGATGCATGCACCACCTTGTGCATCTGGACCTGGAGAATCGAACCTAGATCCTTAGGCTTTGCAGGCAAGTGACTTAACCGCTAAGCCATCTCTCCAGTCCTGGATATTCTTGGTCTGAGTTAATGGCAATGTTAAGCTTGGTAGTGGTTCAAGTGTAGGGCAAGATGGACCACTGTCCTGGGCTTGGGGAGGGTTGGTGGCTGTTGTGTGGACTTCTCAGGCAGTGGTCCTCCGGCAAGGCCTTTAGTCCTGCTTCTTCAGGAAGACAGGTTCCCTGATGGGCTGAGATGTGCAGCAGCAGGCTGTGAGGAAATCTTCCTGTGGCAACATCCACTTAATGAGATAGTTCTAAAGATGGCGCGTTTCTCTGGCCTTCAGATTGGTCTCGGTTTAGAAACGAATTCTTCCTTCCCAGGCCACAGCCCATGTTGACGTGTTGATGGGAATAATAGTAATAATACTTACAGTGGTGACTGAGTGCTTCAGAGAGCCAGGTGTGCTCTGAAGGATGCTCGACAGGAGGGAGCAAGCGGCCTTCCAATGCTAAGGCACTGTTTTTGATATCACATAGTCAGAGACCACTACAGCCTGGAATGGAGCTCAGGTTTCTGACCCCAAACTCTGCATTTGATCATGGGACTCTAACACAGCTCATGTATGGAGAGAAAACCAAATACTATGGATGAAGCACGCCTTTGGTTGGGCCTGTTCCTCCCAATTCTACTTGGGAATATTGTGTTGATTTGTAGTGACTAGCGCAGTGAACAGTGTTTTCGACGTGTAAGTCATATTTGGGGAGCAAGGAATGCCTTTCCTCAGTGCACCGAGCAATGTTTATGTGATTGATGTCACCAACACCAAGGGCAGGTCCTGTCCTATGACATGTGCATGCTTGGCAATGATCTTGCCTTGTATTTTCCTTAATAATTTTCATTATTTTTAATTAAAGTTGAAGAAGTGCAGACTCTAGCTGCAATTAAGGTAGGTTGTGTCGCCGGAATCTGGTAATTACTTTAATTGATCACGAGATAGTTCCCTTGATCACCAATTAGAGTGAATTGCCGATCATGTTTCAAGACGTGAAGAAATGCCCAGGCTGATTTATGTAATCGTGTTTTCATTTCTAATCAGACATAAATATCATTTCCTTCCACAGCAGTTGTGTTTTATGAAATACGGGTTATAGACCCACAAACATAAAGGTGGTTCGTAAACAATAGAGTTCTAATTCATTGAATTAGTAAAGGAAGCATTTAGAGGCTTAATGGAGATTGTACTGGGGAAATGACTGCCCAGTACCTGGTGCTCATTTTCTGTCTTTTTCAGTCCGTAATTAAAACAGTCTATAATCAAAATATAAAGGCAGCTGATTGAAAGAACATATCAAAGAGAATTGCTCTGAGTAATGAAAGATTCCTATTGTAAATATGTGCTAGAAGTTAAGCCTTAGAACTTTAATAAGTCATACATGCTCTTTGGACTGCAGCTATATTTTAAATGTCGGGTGCTGTTAGGCATTTCACAGATTGATAGAGGATTTTTGTTTTGGTTTTATGCATCTGATAGTCTTTCATAGTTCCAAGGAATAAAACGAAACAAGAGTAACTTGAAGAAAAATTAGAAGTTCTCGAATACTTGATTTGGGGGTCCATGGAAAAATCTTTAATTGCTGATGGTTTGGAGATTTCCAAATGACAAACTTCATTGGCCCAATTTACCGTGATTGTAATGCTTACATTCCTTAAAATGGCAGAGTGACTTAAAAAGTCATACTTCATCATGCATTCGGGGACTCGCTCATGAGATGTTTGTAATTTGCAATGAGGAAAGGCTGGAACTATTATCAGCCATTATATGTTATTTGTTGACCATATGTTTGTTTGAAATGGCCGTGGCTCAGCAGAACATGGCTCATGGACAAACTATGCTGTAAATTGGCAGTAAAAACCCACCTAAACAGGTAGGCATATGTTAAGAAGTTAACATGAGCCAAAATATTTTAATATGAACCATATTACATACACTGCAGAACCGGCTCCCTTAATGGAGGTAACTTCATTTGCATGGATTGTTCATTGTTTTTCCAAACTAATTTTTTTTTTTTTTTGAGGCAGTGTCTCACTCTAGCCCAGACTGACCTAGAACTCACTCGAGGCTGGCCTGAAACTCAGTGATCCCCCCCCATCTCAGCCTCCCAAGTTCTGGGATTAAAGGTGTGAGCCATTACACTCGGCTTTCCAAACTAATTTTAAAAACTAGGGCAAATGCACGGCACTGATTCAAAGGGTCCTTCCTGCTCCTGACTCCAGTCACCGATTCCCACTGTCCCCATCACTCACCGCTGCTCCCATCATTCTTGTATGTTGTTCTAGAGGTAGTAATGCTTATATAATTGTGCATGGAAAGTTCCCTTCCCCTCATCTACAGTTCATAGACTGTTGTAAGCATTTTTCTTTTTAAAAATTTATTTATTTATTTGAGACAGAGAGTGGGAGGAAGGGAGGGAGGGAGGGAGGGAGAGAGAGAGAGAGAGAAAATGAGAATGGGTACACTAGGGCCTCTAGCCACTGCAAATGAACTCCAGACGCATGTGCCACCTTGTGCGTCTGGCTTACATGAGACCTGGAAAATAGAACCTGGTTCCTTAGGCTTTGTAGGCAAGTGCCTTAACCACTAAGCCATCTCTTCAGCCCAGCATTTTTCACTTAATCATACATCTTGGAGGCACTTTCATGTCAGAGGACAGTTTCCTCATTTTTCTTTTTTTTAAAAAAAATTTTTTGGGCTGGAGAGATGGCTTAGTGGTTAAGCGCTTGCCTGTGAAGCCTAAGGACCCCGGTTCAAGGCTCGATTCCCCAGGACCCACGTTAGCCAGATGCACAAGGGGGCACATGCATCTGGAGTTTGTTGGCAGTGGCTGGAAGCCCTGGTGTGCCCATTCTCTCTCTCTCTCTATCTGCCTCTCTCTCTCTCTGTGTCACACTCAAATAAATAAATAAAAATGAACAAAAAAATTAAAAATTTTTTTTGTTATTTATTTATTTATTTGAGAGTGACAGACAGAGAGAGAAAGAGGCAGATAGGCCAGGGCCTCTAGCCACTCCAAAGGACCTCCAGACGCGTGCTCCCCTTGTGCATCTGGCTAACGTGGGTCCTGGGGAATCAAGCCAAGGACCGGGGTCTTTAGGCTTCACAGGCAAGCGCTTAACCGCTAAGCCATCTCTCCAGCCCTCCTCGTTTTTCTTGATGACTGTGTAGTATTCCAGTGCACGAATGTCCTATAATCTACTTGATTAGTACCCTATTGATGGACATTTGGCTGTTTCAAGTCTATATTGATTCCAACTGGTATTATAAGACGTGATCACTCTTTTGTTTCTAAGTTTTTATTGAAAACTTCCATACATGTAGACGATAAACCATGATCTTACTTCCCTCCCACCGTCCTCTCCTCCCTCCTCCCCAGTCCCCCCTCTACTGAATCCCTTCTTTCTTACTAGTCTCTCTTCTATTTTGAAGTCATCACTTTTCCCCTCCTGTTATACAGATCTTGTGTAGGTAGAATCAGCCACTATGAGGTCATGAATACCATGTCCACTTTGTGTCTGGAAGACAGTAAGTACTCCCCCCTTCCTTTGGTCCCTGAGCCTTGGAGGGTATGATAGAGATGTCATTCTTTTGCTTACATATGAATTTGTCTGCAAGGATAAATTCATAGACTTGGAACTTTTTGTTCTAATAGCATGGATTTTTTTTCTCTCTCTAAGGGTAGGGACATTTTCAGTGGGCTTCCATGGTGATTACATCAGTTTATACTCACCTACAGTAGGAGTACCTTTTTAAAAATATTTTTTTAAATTTATTTGCAAGCAAAGAGAGATAGAAAATGGGCACACCAGGGCCTCCAGTTGCTGCAAACGAACTCCAGATGCATGAGTCTCTTTGTTGGTACTGAGGAATTGAATCTGGGTCATTAGGCTTTGCAGGCAAGCACTTTAACCACTGAGCCATCTCTCTAGCCTTGGGTGCCTTTTCTTTAATATCTTCACCAACAGACATTTTTGATCTTTGATTTTTATTTGAAGTTATTAGTTATTTTTTGTTTGTTTTTATTTATTGGTTTGGGAGTGACAGACAGACAGAGAGAGAAAGAGGCAGAGAGAGAGAGAGAATGGGCGTGCCAGGGCCTCCAGCCACTGCCAACAAACTCCAGATGCATGTGCCACCTTGTGCATCTGGCTTACGTGGGCCCTGGGGAATCAAGCCTTGAACCAGGGTCCTTAGGCTTCACAGGCAAGCACTTAACTGCTAAGCCATCTCTCCAGCCCCATTTATTGATTTTTAAAAACTTTTTTATTATTTATTTATTTATTAGAGATAGAGAGAAAAAGAGGGAGGGAATGAGCTTGCTAGGGCCCCTAGCCACTGCAAATGAACTCCAGATGCATGCACCACCATGTGCATTTGGCTTACGTGGGACCTGGAGAATTGAACCTGGGTCCTTAGGCTTCACAGTCAAGCACCTTAACCACTAAGCCACCTCTCCAGCCCTGAATTTATTTTTTGTATGTGGTGTGTGTATTTGTATGTACTGATGTGGTGTATGCATGTGTGTGCGATGTGTGCACATGTGTGACCTGATGTGTATGCATGTGTGTGTGATGTGTATATATGTGTGCTGGTGTGTCATGTGCACATGTGTGTGGTGTGTACGTGTGGTGTGTGCATGTGTGGCCTGTGTGTGCTGATGTGCTCTGTGCACTCGCCTGTAATGTCTGTCTTGTAGGCTCACCTGTAGTGACTGGAGGAGAGCGTCACATGTCCCCCTCTATCACTCACCTTACTGAGTCCAGAGCTTGCCCATTCTCTGGTTTCTGCTTCTCTCAGGATTTGGATTATAGATGTGCGTGGCCATGCCCAGCTGTTAATGTGGGATCTGAAAATTTGCACTAGGGTGGTCTCTGGCCCTCATGCTTATGCAGGAAGTGCACTGAACTGTTGAGCCTTCTCCTAGTCTTGCTTTGATTTTTTTGTTTATTTTTATTTATTTATTTGAGAGCAACAGACAGAAAGAGAAAGAGGCAGACAGAGAGAGAGAGAGAATGGGCATGCCAGGGCCTCCAGCCACTGCAAATGAACTCCAGACGCGTGTGCCCCCTTGTGCATCTGGCTAACATGGATCCTGGGAAATGGAGCCTCGAACCGGGGTCCTTAGGCTTCACAGGCAAGCGCTTAACCACTAAGCCATCTCTCCAGCCCTTGCTTTGATTTTTGAGATGGGGTCTCACTATGTAGCTCAGGCTGACTTCAAACTTGTGATTCTCCTGTTTTAGCCTCCCAAGTGTTGGGATTATAGGTGTGTACTACCATATCTAACTGAAATATTTATAATGTATGATTTATCTATTTTTAGTAGTGGCTTAAAGATTACTGCACATGGAATTTATGTTTCTTTTTAAGTTTATTCCTAACATCATTTTTTGGTCTCATTTAAAATGGAATCATTATTTTCCAATTAGTTGTTTGAATAAAAATGGACTTTCTTGGATTTATTCTTTATGAGGAGTCTTCTGGTGTTTCCCTAATTAAGAAAATGCTGCCTTTGGTCTGAGAATAAATTCTTTCATATTAAGGAAGGGCCATCTATGCCTGCATCATTAAAAGTTGTTTTTAGGCTGGGCATGGTGGTGCACACCTTTAATCCCAGAACTACGGAGGCAGAGGTAGGAGGATCGCTGTGAGCTTGAGGCCACCCTGAGATTACATAGTGAATTCCAGGTCAGCCTGGGCTAGAGTGAGACCCTACCTCAAAAAACTAAAACAAAACAAAAGCAACAACAACAACAACAAAAACCCACTAAAAAACAAGTTTGGAATTGTTTTAGTGCTCCAGAATAGTTTAGAGTTAAGATAAGCTCACTCTTCCTTACTCCCTTCTTCTATCTGTCCTCCCTTCCCTTCCCCTTCTTCCTTCCTCCCTTCCTCATTCCTCCCCTCCTTCCTTCCCTCCCTCCCTCTTCTTTCTTTCTTTCTTTCTTTCTTTCTTTCTTTCTTTCTTTCTTTCTTTCTTTCTTTCTTTCTCTCATCTATCTTCTTTTTTTTCCCCTGTGGTTTTTTGCAAGGTAGGGTCTCACTCTAGCTCAGGCTGACCTGGAACTCACTGTGATCCTCCTACCTCCGCCTACAGAGTGCTGAAATTAAAGATGTGCACCACTGTGCCCAGCTTGAGCTATTTCTTAACTTTCTCCTTTTGGTTTTCGCTGTATATCCCTGGCAGGTCTAGAACTCACTGTGTAGACCAGGCTGGCCTCAGGCTTGCAGGTGGTCCTCCCGCCTCCGCCTCGCACGTGTTGGGTTACAGGTGTGCGGCACTGCTGCTTTCTGTAAGAGTGTTTGGGATTATTCCGCTTACACAGAACCCCGAGCTGTAGAGTGATCTGGTTTTTTTTTTTGAGTCAGGGTCTCACTCTAGCCCAAGCTGACCTGAAACTCACACTGTAGCCCCAGGATGTCCTCAAACTCACACTGCAGCTCCAGGCTGTCCTCAAACTCATGGAAAACTGACACTGTAGCCCCAGGCTGTCTTCAAACTCACAAAATCCTCCTACCCCAGCCTCCTGGGATTGAAGCTATGAACCACCATTCCTGATTTATGTATTCCTTTTTTTTTTTTTTTTTTTTTTTTTTGGGTAGGGGCAGATATCACTCTTAGACACATTTTTCTTATGTTTAGATTTTTGTCTTCTTGGGTCAGTTTAGATCATTGTTATTTTCCTGAAAACTATTTTGTCTATGTCCTAAAATTTACTCGTTTAAAATCAGTTTTATCCCATTTTAAATTTTTCCTGTATTTGAAGTTTTCTACTCTCTTTTGTTTATCTGTTCTTTCTTTCCTCATCTTCTCTGTTTTAATATTTGAAAGTATTTTATAAATTCGTTTTTGTATCATATTTTATCAATTCATTTTTGTATCAGTATTCTTGTCATCAGAATTCCGAGTTACCCGCAAGAGTACTTTCTCTTCTGCAAAATTCTTTGTACTGTTTGAAGTACATGCGAAGTTTCATTCCTCTTCAGGGCTCTTTACTTTCCATTGTAAAACGTTATTTCTGAGGCATTGAAATCCCAGAAGATAATGACCACAAAAATGCTGTTTTTAAAATGTTGAATCAAAAACAGACTTGAGAAGTCAAATTTATTTAATTTTCTGCGTGTTTGTTTGTTTAATTTTGAGACAGGGGCTCATTCTGTAGCCCTGGCTGGCTTAGACCTCACTCTATAGGCCAGGGTGTCTGTCCTTGAACTTGTGAGCCTTCTATTCTGCCTTCCAAGTGCTGGGATTACAGGCATGAGCCACCATGCCACAAGTAAGATTGAGGAGATAGAAGGTAGAAAATGTAATCTCTGAGGGGAATTGTTTGAATTATTACCTGAAAAGTAAAGTTACACAATTATATTCAAGGTCCCAAGATAAAGCAGTAATTTAAAATTAGGATAAATAGGTCAGGTGTGATGTGCACGCCTTTAATCCCAGCACTCCGAAGGCAGAGGTAGGAGGATCGCTGTGAATTTGAGGCCAGCCTGAGACTCCAGAGTATGTTCCATGTCAGCCTGGGATAGAGTGAGACCCTACCTAGAAGAAGAAGAAAACAAAACAAAACAAAACAAAACAAATTGGGATAACTAAACAGGTGTGAAAAAGACAGCTGAGGGCTGGAGAGATGGCTTAGTGGTTAAGTGCTTGCCTGTGAAGCCTAAAGACCCTGGTTCAAGGCTTGATTCCCCAGGACCCACATTAGCCAGATGCACAGGGGGGGGGGGGGGGGGGGCGCACACATCTGGAGTTCTTTGCAGTGACTGGAGGCCCTGGCGTGCACCATTCTCTCTCATCTCTATCTCTCTTCTGGTCCCTCATTCTTTCTCTGTCTGTTGCTTTCAAATAAATAAATAAAACAAAAGATTAAGAAAAAAAAAAAAAAAGAGACAGCTGAAATAGGGAAGGGAAATGAACTGAAGAATAATGTGAAGTGGGGCCTAGAGAATGGCTCACTGGTTAAAGGCACTTGCTTGACACATCCTGAAGCCCAGGTTTCAAATCCCCTATATTCACATAAAACCAGATGCACAAAAGTGGCACATGCATCTGGAGTTCATTTACAACAGTAGGAGGCCCTGGTGCACTCATGCACTCTGTCAAATAAATGAATAAAAATATTTGGGCCGGGCTTGGTGGCGCACACCTTTAATCCCAGCACTCGGGGGCAGAGGTAGGAGGATTTCCATGAGTTTGAGGCCACCCTTAGGCTACATCGTGAATTGCAGGTCAGCCTGAGCTAGAGTGAGAAACCAAAACAAACAAACAAACAAACAAACAAATACACACACACACACACACACATATACATATATATTTGGGCTGGAGAGATAGCTTAGCAGTTAAGGCACTTGCCTAAAAAGCCACAGGACCCAGGATTAATTCCCCAAGACACAGGTAAGCTGCACAAGGTTCATTTGCAGCAGCTGAAGGCCCTGGCATGCCCATTCTTTCTCTCTCTCTCTCTCTCTCAGATAAAATTAAAAATATTTAAAAAAGAATAATGTGAATTAGGATAGCCAATCATCCATCTGAATATCATTGTATCCCATTGTTTTCTTTAAAAAATATTTATTTATTTGAGAGAGATAGAGAGAAAAAAGGAATCTATATAGAGAAGTGGCACGCCAGGGCCTCTAGCTATTGTAAATGAACTCCAGATGCATCGCCACTTTTGCATCTGGCTTACTGAGCCCTCGGGAATCAAACCTGGGTCCTTAGGCTTCACAGTCAAGCACCTTAACCACTAAGCCACCTCTCCAGCCCTGAATTTTTTTTTTGTATGTGGTGTGTGCATTTGTATGTACTGATGTGGTGTATGCATGTGTGTGCGATGTGTGCACATGTGTGACCTGATGTGTATGCATGTGTGTGTGATGTGTATATATGTGTGCTGGTGTGTTATGTGCACATGTGTGTGGTGTGTGCATGTGTGGCGTGTGTGTGCTGATGTGCTCTGTGCACTCACCTGTAATGTCTGTCTTGTAGGCTCACCTGTAGTGACTGGAGGAGAGCGTCACGTGTCCCCCTCTATCACTCACCTTACTGAGTCCAGAGCTTGCCCGTTCTCTGGTTTCTGCTTCTCTCAGGATTTGGATTATAGATGTGTGTGGCCATGCCCAGCTGTTAATATGGGATCTGAAAATTTGCACTAGGGTGGTCTCAGGCCCTCATGCTTGTGCAGGAAGTGCACTGAACTGTTGAGCCTTCTCCTAGTCTTGCTTTGATTTTTTTGTTTATTTTTATTTATTTATTTGAGAGCAACAGACAGAAAGAGAAAGAGGCAGACAGAGAGAGAGAGAGAATGGGCACGCCAGGGCCTCCAGCCACTGCAAATGAACTCCAGACGTGTGTGCCCCCTTGTGCATCTGGCTAACATGGATCCTGGGAAATGGAGCCTCGAACCGGGGTCCTTAGGCTTCACAGGCAAGCGATTAACCACTAAGCCATCTCTCCAGCCCTTGCTTTGATTTTTGAGATGGGGTCTCACTATGTAGCCCAGGCTGACTTCAAACTTGTGATTCTCCTGTTTTAGCCTCCCAAGTGTTGGGATTATAGGTGTGTACTATCTAACTGAAATATTTATAATGTATGATTTATCTATTTTTAGTAGTGGCTTAAAGATTACTGCATATGGAATTTATGTTTCTTTTTAAGTTTATTCCTAACATCATTTTTTGGTCTCATTTAAAATGGAATCATTATTTTCCAATTAGTTGTTTGAATAAAAATGGACTTTCTTGGATTTATTCTTTATGAGGAGTCTTCTGGTGTTTCCCTAATTAAGAAAATGCTGCCTTTGGACTGAGAATAAATTCTTTCATATTAAGGAAGGGCCATCTATTCCTGCATCATTAAAAGTTGTTTTTAGGCTGGGCATGGTGGTGCACACCTTTAATCCCAGAACTACGGAGGCAGAGGTAGGAGGATCGCTGTGAGTTTGAGGCCACCCTGAGATTACATAGTGAATTCCAGGTCAGCCTGGGCTAGAGTGAGACCCTACCTCAAAAAACTAAAACAAAACAAAAGCAACAACAACAACAAAAACCCCACTAAAAAACAAGTTTGGAATTGTTTTAGTGCTCCAGAATAGTTTAGAGTTAAGATAAGCTCACTCTTCCTTACTCCCTTCTTCTATCCGTCCTCCCTTCCCTTCCCCTTCTTCCTTCCTCCCTTCCTCATTCCTCCCCTCTTTCCTTCCCTCCCTCCCTCTGCTTGCTATCTATCTATCTATCTATCTATCTATCTATCTATCTATCTATCTATCTATCTATCTATCTATCTTCTTTTTTTTCCCCCTGTGGTTTTTTGCAAGGTAGGGACTCACTCTAGCTCAGGCTGACCTGGAACTCACTGTGATCCTCCTACCTCCCCCTACAGAGTGCTGAAATTAAAGATGTGCACCACTGTGCCCGGCTTGAGCTATTTCTTAACTTTCTCCTTTTGGTTTTCGCTGTATAGCCCTGGCTGGTCTAGAACTCACTGTGTAGACCAGGCTGGCCTCAGGCTTGCAGGTGGTCCTCCCGCCTCCGCCTCACACGTGTTGGGTTACAGGTGTGCGGCACTGCTGCTTTCTGTAAGAGTGTTTGGGATTATTCCGCTTACACAGAACCCCGAGCCGTAGAGTGATCTGTTTTTCTTTCTTTCTTTCTTTCTTTCTTTTTTTTTTTTTTGAGTCAGGGTCTCACTCTAGCCCAAGCTGACCTGAAACTCACACTGTAACCCCAGGATGTCCTCAAACTCATGGAAAACTGACACTGTAGCCCCAGGCTGTCTTCATACTCACAAAATCCTCCTACCACAGCCTCCTGGGATTGAAGCTATGAACCACCATTCCTGATTTATCTATTCCTTTTTTTTGGGGGGGGGTGGGGGCAGATATCACTCTTAGGCACATTTTTCTTATGTTTAGATTTTTGTCTTCTTGGGTCAGTTTAGATCATTGTTATTTTCCTGAAAACTATTTTGTCTATGTCCTAAAATTTACTCGTTTAAAATCAGTTTTATCCCATTTTAAATTTTTTCCTGTATTTGAAGTTTTCTACTCTCTTTTGTTTATCTGTTCTTTCTTTCCTCATCTTCTCTGTTTTAATATTTGAAAGTATTTTATAAATTCGTTTTTGTATCATATTTTATCAATTCATTTTTGTATCAGTATTCTTGTCATCAGAATTCCGAGTTACCCGCAAGAGTACTTTCTCTTCTGCAAAATTCTTTGTACTGTTTGAAGTACATGCGAAGTTTCATTCCTCTTCAGGGCTCTTTACTTTCCATTGTAAAATGTTATTTCTGAGGCATTGAAATCCCAGAAGATAATGACCACAAAAATGCTGTTTTTAAAATGTTGAATCAAAAACAGACTTGAGAAGTCAAATTTATTTAATTTTCTGCGTGTTTGTTTGTTTAATTTTGAGACAGGGGCTCATTCTGTAGCCCTGGCTGGCTTAGACCTCACTCTATAGGCCAGGGTGTCTGTCCTTGAACTTGTGAGCCTTCTATTCTGCCTTCCAAGTGCTGGGATTACAGGCATGAGCCACCATGCCACAAGTAAGGTTGAGGAGATAGAAGGTAGAAAATGTAATCTCTGAGGGGAATTGTTTGAATTATTACCTGAAAAGTAAAGTTACACAATTATATTCAAGGTCCCAAGATAAAGCAGTAATTTAAAATTAGGATAAATAGGTCAGGTGTGATGTGTATGCCTTTAATCCCAGCACTCCGAAGGCAGAGGTAGGAGGATCGCTGTGAGTTTGAGGCCAGCCCGAGACTCCAGAGTGTGTTCCAGGTCAGCCTGGGATAGAGTGAGACCCTACCTAGAAGAAGAAGAAAAAAAAAAAAAAAAAACAAAACAAATTGGGATAACTAAACAGGTGTGAAAAAGACAGCTGAGGGCTGGAGAGTTGGCTTAGTGGTTAAGTGCTTGCCTGTGAAGCCTGAAGACCCTGGTTCAAGGCTTGATTCCCCAGGACCCACATTAGCCAGATGCACAAGGGGGCGCACACATCTGGAGTTCGTTTGCAGTGACTGGAGGCCCTGGCGCGCCCATTCTCTCTCTCTCTATCTCTCTCTCTCTGTCGGCCTCATTCTTTCTCTGTCTGTTGCTTTCAAATAACTAAATAAAACAAAAGATTAAGAAAAAAAAAAAGAAAAAGACAGCTGAAATAGGGAAGGGAAATGAACTGAAGAATAATGTGAAGTGGGGGCCTAGAGAAATGGCTCACTGGTTAAAGGCACTTGCTTACACATCCTGATAGCCCAGGTTCAAATCCCCTATATTCACATAAAACCAGATGCACAAAAGTGGCACATGCATCTGGAGTTCATTTACAATAGTAGGAGGCCCTGGTGCACTCATATACTCTGTCAAATAAATGAATAAAAATATATGGGCCGGGCTTGGTGGCGCACACCTTTAATCCCAGCACTCAGGAGGCAGAGGTAGGAGGATTTCCATGAGTTTGAGGCCACCCTGAGGCTATATCATGAATTCCAGGTCAGCCTGAGCTAGAGTGAGACTCTATGTCGAAAAACCAAAACAAACAAACAAACAAACAAACAAATACATATATATATATATATGTATTAAATATATATATATATATATATTTGGGCTGGAGAGATAGCTTAGCAGTTAAGGCACTTGCCTAAAAAGCCACAGGACCCAGGATTAATTCCCCAAGACACAGGTAAGCTGCACAAAGTTCATTTGCAGCAGCTGAAGGCCCTGGCATGCCCATTCTTTCTTTCTCTCCCTCTCTCAGATAAAATTAAAAATATTTAAAAAAGAATAATGTGAATTAGGATAGCCAATCATCCATCTGAATATCTTGTATCCCATTGTTTTCTTTAAAAAATATTTATTTATTTGAGAGAGATAGAGAGAAAAAAGGAATCTATATAGAGAGAGTGGGCACGCCAGGGCCTCTAGCTATTGTAAATGAACTCCAGATGCATCGCCACTTGTGCATCTGGCTTACTTGAGCCCTCGGGAATCAAACCTGGGTCCTTTGGCTTTGCAGGCAAGCACCATAACTGCTAAGCCATCTCTGTGGCCCCATTGTTTGCTTTCTTATTTCCTTCTTTGCTGACATTTCAAAGGAGCATTTTCTGAGAACTAAATAAGAATTATCATTTTGCTTGGATTCAATATTTCAATGCCGTAGCCCCGAGGCTCTTGAGTAAACGCCGGACCTTTCATTTGACCTTCATCAGGTTTCTGCCCAAGTTTGTCTTCTACTTTTTCAAGCACTGTGCACATCAGGAGCAGCAACTCCAGTGGACCCAAAGCCCTCTTTCCAGGAGGCCAAGCTGCCGTTGCGTGACTCTGGCTTTCCTCCCCGTCAGTGCCTCATTTGTATGTCAGTTGAGCTGTTTCTGCTGTGTTCTCATTTTTATCTTTGGGGATATGGTTTTTATCTTCATAAGCCAAGAAATATAGTGCGCATTTTATAGTTCAGGATTTTTTTTTTTTTTTTGGAGTAGTATCATTCCAATAACTAATGTAAAAATCTGGGGGTCTTTAGCAGTTAGGATGGTCTGCCGCAGTAGAAAATGCTTGGTTTTGGGGGCCATGTCACAGCAACTGGATGCAGGGTCATAGGTCACAACACCCAGGAGCGGAGCGGCCAGCTGCACCCTCCTCACAGCTCTTTTGTTTTGGTTAGTTTTTCAAAAGTAATTTTTTCAAATTTATTTTTATTTATTTATGAGAGAGAGAGAGAGAGAGCGAGCGCGCATGGGTGCGCCAAGGTAACCACTGTAATGAATGTGCATCTGGCTTAAGTGGAACCTGGAAAATTGCACCTGGGTCCTTAGGCTTTGCAGGCAAGTGCCTTAACCACTAAGCCATCTCTCCACCCTCCCCTTTTTTTGAGGTAGGGTCTTGCTGTAGCCCAGGCTAATCTGGAATTCATTATGTAGTCTCAGGACTCACAGTGATCCTCCTACCTCCACATGAGTGCTGGGATTAAAAGTGTGTGCCACTATGCTTGGCTCTCACAGCTCTTTTCTTTCCCCTCTTGTTGATTTCTTCTTTCTTTCTCTCTCTCTCTCTCTCTCTCTCTTCCTTTCTTTGGATGTGCTGGTGCACACCTTTTTTGTTTTAATTTTTTTTGTTTATTTTTATTTATTTGACAGTGACAGACAGAGAGAGAAAGAGACAGAGAGAGATAGAGAGAGAATGGGTGCGCCAGGGCCTCCAGCCACTGCAAACGAACTCCAGACATGTGCACCCCCTTGTGCATCTGGCTAACATGGGTCCTGGGGAATCGAGCCTCGAACCGGGGTCCTTAGGCTTCATAGGCAAGCGCTTAACCACTAAGCCATCTCTCCAGCCCAGGTGCACACCTTTAATCCTAGCACTTGGGAGGCAGAGGTAGGAATGAATTCCAGATCAGCTTGGGCTAGAGTAAGTAAGACCCTACCTCAACAACCCCCACCCCCAAATAATAATAATAAAATCAAAGTCCTTTTTATTTCTTGCTTTTAGTTCTGGTAACCGTGGTGATTTGAATTAGACGTCCCACTCGTGTGTTGTGAATGCTTGGTCCCAAGCTCGTGGCACTTTGGGAGGTGGAGCCTTGCTGGAGGAGTTGTGTTGTTGGGGTGACCTTGCCAGAGCTCAGCTCACTCTCCCGCTGCTCACCCAGTTTCCCACCTGCTATGGCAGAGGGTGATGTCCACCCTGTGCTCATGCCACGCTTTCCCCTGCCATCAGGAAGCTTCCCCTCGAGTCTGTAAGCCAAAATAAACCCATCAGCTGCCTTTTGGTGCTTTCATGTTGTTGCTTTTTCGAGGTAGGGTCTCACTCTAACCCAGGCTGACCTGGAATTCACTATGTCATCTCAGGGTGGTCTCGAATGCATAACGATCCTCCTCCCTCTGCTTCCCGAGTGCTGGGATTAAAGGTGGATCCATCAGCTGCTTTTGGTTGGGTGCTTTATCTCAGCAATGAGAAGTAACTGCAACAGTAACCAATTTCTGATTGAGTAAATTGCTTTTCAGATAATCAGTTTTTGCATTTGTTATTTCTCTTTTCTAATTCATTTACATCTACTTCTTTATGTTCATTTCTACTGTTTTATCTAAGTGTATTGTTACTTACTTACGTTCTTTTAAAAATATTTGTATTTATTTGTGAGGAAGGAAGAAGGCAGGGAGAGGGAGAGAGAGGAGCTTTAATCCTGAGTGCTGGGATTAAAGGCTTGCGCCCCCATGCCCTGCAGCATTTACTTTTTTATTCTTTAATTGCCAAAGTTGTGTTAGTTGCATTCCAGGAGCTGAATGAGTTTATTCTCATTGCCAGTAATGGTTTTTCCACTCATCTCTTAGTTATAGTTCATCCTTTAATAGTTTTCTCAAGGAGGATGAAAGGGACTTCTTCCTTGAGTTACGGAAGTTCCTAAGAGTCTGTTACATTTATTTTATTTTTATTTTTTTCAAGGCAGGGTCTCACTCTAACTCAGACTGACCAGGAATGCACTATGTAGTCTCAGGGTGGCCTTGAACTCTTTGCAATCCTCCTACCTCTGCTTCCCAAGTGCTGGATTAAAACATGTGTTATCATGTCTGTCATATTTATTTATTTTTTTAAGATTTATTTTATTGATTTATTAGAGACAGAGAGAAGGAGAGAGAGAAAGAGAAGGAGAGAGAAAGATTGGGTGTGCCAGACCTCTAGCCAGTGCAAATGAACTCCAGACACATGTGCCACCATGTGCATCTGGCTTATGTAGGACCTGGAGAATTGAACCTGGGTCCTTAGGCTTCACAGGCACGTGCCTTCAACGCTAAGCAATATGTCCAGCCCAACATTTATTTCTGAACAACAGTTTAGCTGGGTATAAAACTATTGGTTTTCACTTCCATGTTCTTAACTCTTTGTAGGCATTGCTCCATTGACTTCTAATTTTGAATATTGCTTTGTGAAATTTGAAGCCAGAAGATTCTTTTCATTCTTATACATAACTTTCTCTTTTTGACTAGATGCCAAAGGGATCTTTAGTAATTTTACCAGGATGTATAGACATAGTTGGATTCTTATAATGTATAGATTTAAGTCTTTTATTTTTGGGAATTCTTTGTGAATTATATCTCTAAATTTAAAATGTTTTTATTTATTTGCAAGAAGAGAAAGAGAATGACAATGAGCATGCCAGGGCCTAGTGTCACTGCAAATGAACTCCAGACACATGAGCCACTTTTGTATGTGGCTTTACATGGGTACTGGAGAATTGAACCCAGACTGAAGGTGACTAGTCTTGCACATCTAATAATACTAAAGAAGAATAAGGTATAGACAGTAGAAATTCTTATTGTATATTATTGAATACATGTTAAACTAGATGTCAGTCTCTGTTGCTAGAGATGCCACACACTTGGGCTACAGGACATAGAGAAATCAAGCAAGAACTGAGCTGGAAGCTTCCTCCTTGCTGGCTAGCTGTCACAGTGCTAGAAGGCGCTATGCAGGCTGCTTTGGGGCAGAAAGGTCTTCAACAGTCTTCCTGGCAATGGACTCTGCCTATTGCATTTTTGACTTGGCCCCTAGTGCAATAGTGGCATGACTATTATGGTAATAACAAACTGTTTTTGGACTGGATTTGGAGGCCTGGGTCACAGGAGAGAATTCATGCCTAGTACTGTAAACCCGGCCAAATCCCCATGACTGGGGTAGTCATGGGCCCTAGTAGGGGAGCTACTACTAAAGGGACATGTCCAAACCGCTATGTAAGTATCTATCTTTGTGCCATTAGATTAGTGCTGCTCTCAGCCTCGATCAGAGAAATTTCTTTTTCAGTGGGTGGTGGTTACTGTAGAGATTCATAAGTGGTCAGAGTGTTGAGAATAAGTGGCTGTTGAGTGCTAGCCCTAAATGGGTCATCGATTCCCCCCCCTCCCCTGGTCACCAAGGCTCAGGGAACATCGACTAAGAGAATGAGGCAGAAAGAATGTAAGTGCCAGAGGAAGGAGAAAGGTGTTGTGAAACACTCTTCCAGATATGACATGGCCATTGCATTTAATAACTCGCAGCAGCTGTGGCCACCTGTACAAGACCTGCACAAGATTGGGCCTGCCAACATTTCATCATGGAGGGGGAGGGCTCACAAGGCCCCGCCCTTCCCTGAGAAGCTATAACGAATGTTTGCTGGGAGAAGGGGAAACATTTTCTTCAGTGGTATAGCCACTGGGAAGTTGTCCATGCTCAAGCAAGCAATCCTAATCAAACTCTGGGTTAGTGAAGCAAAACAGAAGATATGAAAGTAGGTCAGGAGAGTGTAATTGTGATGAATGTTATCAAAACACATAATGGTTATGTATGAAATTGGCAAAACATTTTTTTGAGAGGAAAAGAAAAACAATAAATAAAACAGTGGTGTGGGACAGTAGCCAGAGGACCCTGGCAGGAAAGCCCATCTTTCTTTTACTCCAGATTGCCATGATTTAAATACGCCTTCAGTTGGGCATGGTGGCGCATGCCTTTTAGTCCCAGCACTTGGGAGGCAGAGGTAGGAGGATCGCCATGAGTTCGAAGCCACCCAGAGACTTCATAGTGAGTTCCAGGTCAGCCTGGGCTAGAGTGAGATCCTACCTTGAAAAACAAAAGCAACAACAACAACAGAAAAAAAAAAAAAAAACAAGCCTTCAATCTGGCCTCTCTCTCCTGAGAGGCAGGCTGACGAAAGTGTTCTGTTCTGCCAGTGCTTTTGTTTTAAGTCACACCTAGAGAAGCCTTTTTCATAGTTTGTGGTTGATGCCTTAGCAACCCAGTCACTCAAAACCAAAGAAACAGCTAACAAGCAAATTGGTTGCCAAGGTTTGTGGCAGGTCTTCAGAACCAGGGCGCTAGGGTGAAGGGAAATCCTTCTGCTGCTGTTTTTCAGAGGTGGACAGGAAAACAGTCCACACAGGTCGCTAGGTGACAGGGCTGAGAACAGGGCGTAATCCCTCCTGCCTTGTCTTGTGCAGGCATTCGGCTTCATGTCCCGCGTGGCCCTGCAAGCAGAGAAGATGAATCACCACCCCGAGTGGTTCAATGTCTACAACAAGGTAACACCATTGCCTGCCTTGTCCTGGGATCACTTTAGTCATGGGATTTACGAAACGTATCCTTTCCTTCCTGTCACCAAATGCAGCTAGATGTCACTGTGCTTAGGGAAGTATTCTCTGACCAGTTCTCAAAGTCCCTGTGTGTTACTGCAGATTAGTGACAGCTTTCAGGTCTGCTCATAAGGACAGTGAACATAGGTAGCTCTTTCTTTTTCATGTTTGTTTTAAACTAGTGTGAGAAATTTGGGCCAAATGGGGTTCCTGAATTAATCTTGGATGGTTAGCCCTGCAGTAAAAATTTATTGTGTGGGGGGAGGTATTTATTTTGAGGGCTTCTTGAGGGAGGGCCTTGCTAAGTAGACCAGGCTGGCCTTGAACTTGGAGCCCGTGCCTCCTGATTGCTGGGATTACAAGCATGTGCTACTTTGCCCAGCTCGGTTACTGGAGACCTTAAAATTTTAATATTTATTTATTTATTTATTTGAGAGACAGAGAGAGAGGGAGGGAGGAAGAGAATGGGCACACCAGGGCCTCCAGCCACTGCAAATGAACTCCAGACGCATATGCCACCTTGGGCATCTGCCTTGTGTGGGTCCTGGGGACTCGAACCTGGGTCCCTTGGCTTTGCAGGCAAGTGTCTTAACTGCTGAGCCATCTCTCAGGCCCTTTTAAAAAATATATTTTATTTTTATTGATTTGACCTTAAAATTTTAACTTGAATCTGGGAAGAGGGAGACAGGAGGAGCCCCGTGCCTCACTGGCTTGCTGGTCTAGTCTAATTGTCAAGCTCCAGGCCAATGAGAAACATTGTCTCAAAAACGTAGATGATGCCTGAGAGGATGACACCCGAGGCTGTCCTCTGGCCTCCACATCAGTATATACACACCCCTGTACATACACGTACGTTAAACTCTTTTTTTTTTTTTTTTTTGAGGTAGGGTCTCACTCTAGTCCAGGCTGACCTGGAATTCACTAGGTAGTCTCAGGGTGGCTTTGAACTCATGGCAATCCTCGTACCTCTGCCTCCCGAGTGCTGGGATTAAAAGCATGCACCACCATGCCCGGCTTTTTTTTCTGAAGTAGAGTCTCACTCTAGCCCAGGCTGACCTGGAATTCACTATGTAGTCTCAGGATGGCCTCGAACTCACGGCGATCCTCCTACCTCTGCCTCCCGAGTGCTGGGATTAAAAGCATGTTCCACTATGCCCGGCAAACATTTTTTAAGTTGTAAGTAATTCATTGAAAGAAATGGTAGCAAATAGGATAATGTGGCTTTACAGATCTCACTGAAGAAAAATTTCCTAGAAACTATTCTCTGCGTAATAATTATTGATTTATTTAATCCAGAGGGCAGACTAAGGTTTCAGGAGTACAATGAAAAGACTCACATCCCCCAAAATGTCCTTTCCTTGTACTCTCGTCATTTGGAGTATCTTACTGTCCAGATTTCTTAGAGGATTTGTTTTCTTTTTGTGAAAGAGAGAGAATTTTACTGTTCTTTTGAGTTTTCTGTTTTTGGACTAATTCCAGGTACTCCAGTACAAGGATAAACTTTTCCTTCCTAGTTGCCTCTCTTTGCTCATGATTTTACTTTTTCCCTTTAATATTTTTAAATTAATTAATTAATTAATTAACTTTTTATTTACTTGAGAGAGAAAGAGGGATAGAGAGAGAGAGAGAATGGGCACATCAGGGCCTCTAGCCTCTGCAAACGAACTCCAGATGCATGTGCCACCTTGTGCATCTGACTTATGTGGGTCCTGGGGAATTGAACCTGGGTCCTTGGCTTTTCAGACAAGTGCCTTAACTGCTAAGCCATCTATCTCTCCAGCTCCCCTTTGCTATTTTTTTAAATACTTTATTTTTATTTATTTATTTGACAGAGAAAGAGAGAGGGAGGGAGGGAGAGAGAGAGAGAGAGAGAAAGAGAGAGAGAGAATGGGCATGCCAGGGCCTCCAGCCACTGCAAATGAACTCCAGATGCTTGTGCCCCCTTGTGCATCTGGCTAACGTGGGGACCTGGGTCCTTTGGCTTTGCAGGCAAATGCCTTAACCCCTAAGCCATCCCTCCAGCCCCCTTTACTATTTTTTAAGAAGCAGTGTCCCACACTTTCCCTTTTCTTAATTTGGAAATATGCTTTTCTGACATTACTGCTAAAATACGGCACTTGCTCTGTGGCGGAGCCTGAAAACATGTGATATAATCAAAGTAATAGGCATTGAAATGGAGCCATAGTCTCCCTCCCTTTTCTCTGTTCCTCCTTTTCCCCTCCTTCCCTCAATCCTTCTCTTCCTTCCCCCCTCTCCATCCCTCCTTCCAAGAGTTTGATTCTGGCAGCTGAATTGCCTCATCCTATGAGAAAACCTTCTTATCCTGGGTGGCTATTGTGAGTTCACTGTGATTTGGAAATGGAGTGTTTATTCACAATGTAGTATTTTCTAAATCATCTAATCCCTCCAGTTCTCAAATATGAATGTAGAATAATAGATTGATTTCAGAGCCACCCACAGAGAATTTCATGACTTGCTGCTCAGGGTTTTTAAATTGCTTTTCCTTTTCTTAGGTCCAGATAACTCTTACCTCGCATGACTGCGGTGGACTGACCAAGAGAGACGTGAGGCTGGCCAAGTTTATTGAAAAAGCAGCTGCTTCTATGTGATTCTCCCAATGCATGTCAGAGTCTTACAGCTATCTTACCTGCAGTGGACGTGGAAGGGCAACCTATGTGAACAAATTAGGCTGTCAATTAGTTCACTTGTATATGTTTTTGTACAATCAGTGCTTAAATACAAAGTGATTTAAACCTGAGCTTGAAGCATTTTTTATTACGTGTTTCTTCCCTTTCCCCCTCCCTCTCTCCTTCATCTCTCTTCCCTTCCTCCCTTCCTTTCTTTTTTTAAATTTTAAGATATTTTTATTTATTTACTTATTTGAGAGAAAGGGAGAAAGAGTGCATGCCAGATGCATGTGCCACCCTGTGCGTCTGGCTTATGTGGGTCCTGGGGAATCGAACCTGGGTCCTTTGGCTTTGC
The DNA here is from genome assembly GCA_036346955.1 of Dipus sagitta. Classification (NCBI taxonomy): domain Eukaryota; kingdom Metazoa; phylum Chordata; class Mammalia; order Rodentia; family Dipodidae; genus Dipus; species Dipus sagitta. Next base: position 39,172,996 of record CM070777.1, on the reverse strand, counting down.
AGGCAAGTGCCTTAACTGTTAAGCCATCTCTCCAGCCCTTCTTTCCTTTTTTTCTTTAGGTTTATTTTTATTTATTTATTTGAGAGCGACAGACAGAGGGAGAAAGAGGCAGAGAGAGAGAGAGAGAGAGAGAGAGAGACAGAGAGACAGAGAGGGAGACAGAGAGAAAATGGGCATGCCAGGGCCTCCAGCCACTGCAAACAAATTCCAGATGCATGCACCCATTGTGCATCTGGCTAACGTGGGTCCTGGGGAATTGAGCCTCAAACCAGGCAAGCACTTAACCACTAAGCCATCTCTCCAGCCCTCCTTCCCTTTCTTGTGTGTATGTGTGTGGTGTGTATTTATGTCTATGTGTATGCTGTGTGGAGGCCAAAGGTTAACATCTAAGGTCTCCTCAGTCATTCTCCACTTTGTTTTGTTTTTAATTTTTATTTATTTGAGAAAGAGAAAGAGGCAGACAAGAGAGAGAGAGAGAGAGAGAGAGAGAGAATGAGAGAGAGAGAGAATGGGTGTACCAGGGCCTTTAGTCACTGCAAATGAGCTCCAGACACATGTACCACTTTGTGCATCTGGCTTACATGGGTCCTGGGGAGTTGAACCTGGGTCCTTTGGCTTTGCAGGCAAGCGCCTTAACCACTAAGCCATTTTTCCAGCCCTCCGCTATATTTTTTGAGACAGGGTCACTCACAGTACATCTGAAACTCACTGATTTAGCTAGACTAGCTACAAAATGGTATTCTTAAATACTAGAATTGGGATAAGAGAATATTCATACATTTTATAGCCCAGAAATCCCAAATCATGACTTTACAACTACATTGTGTTAGAGAACAATTGTAGGGTACAAAAAGAATATGTATTCTGTATCACTTGGGAGGCAGAGGTAGGAGGATCACTGTGAGTCTGAGGCCAGCCTGGGACTACAAAGTGAGATCCAGGTTAGCCTGAGCCAGAGTCAGACCCTACCTCCAAAAAACTAAACTAAATGAAAATATGCCCTCTGCGGATTATGGGTTTATATAATAGTTCTTATTTATTTGCAAGCACAGAGTGAAAGAGACAGACAGTGAATGGGCATGCCAGAAGCACAAATTCCAGAGGCAGAGCTACTTTATGCATGTGGCTTTGTGTGAGTACTGGGGGATCAAACCCAGGCTGTCAGCCTTTGTACGCAAGAGGCTTTAACTAGCCGGGCGTGATGGCACACGCCTTTAATCCCAGCACTTGGGAGGCAGAGGTAGGAGGATCACTATGAGCTCGAGGCCACCCTGAGATTATGTAGTGAATTCCAGGTCAGCCTAAATTAGAGTGAGACCCTACCTCGAAGAAAAACAAAAAAAAAAAAACAAAAAAAAACAAAACAAAAAAAAAAGGAGGCTTTAACTACTGAGCCATCTGTCCAGCCCTTATATAATCATTCGTAGGATGCTTAAGTTTGATTTGGATTTTAACTGCTCTCACTACGCGAATAGTTGATTTTATTACAAAACTTGGGTGAGCTCTCTTGGTTACGTTGTACCTTTCAACAGAGAGTTGAAGCAGGGGACATGTGTCGCATCTGTGGCTTCCAGTAATATGTGGCAGCTCAAAGACCACCTGCCTGCCCATTCTCAGATTTACTGAATTGAGGTGGTTAAATTGACAGTGAAAACGAACCATTAGCAGTGCTCACTAAGAGTTGGTTTTTATCCTCATGGCACTTGGTATGATAGCAGTACCGGCCCAGATGTCAGAACTAGTTCTGAGAGACACCCTCATAGACATGCGTTAGCTTCATTTATGTTGACTGTGGTTAGCTGCTTCCCAGCACAGATAGATTTTCTTGCACAGCCTTAGGACATTAATTTTTTTTTTTTTTTGAGGTAGGGTCTTGTTCTAGTCCGGGCAGACCTGGAATTCACTATGTAGTCTCAGGCTAGCCTTGAACTCATAGCAATCTTCCTACCTCTGCCTCCAGAGTGCTGGAATTAAAGGTGTGTGCCACCACATCTGGCCTAGAATAAATTCTTTATTTTTAATTTTTATTTTTGGTATTTTGAGGTAGGGTCTCACTCTAGCTCAGGCTGACCTGGAATTCACTATGTAGTCTCTGGGTGGCCTCGAACTCATGGTGACCCTCCTACTTCTTGCCTCCTGAGTGCTGGGAGTAAAGGCATGCGCCACCACAACTGGCCTAGAATAATTTGTTTATTTATTTATTTTGGTTTTTTGAGGTAGGGTCTCACTCTAGTCCAGGCTGACCTGGAATTCACTATATATTCTCTGGCTGGCCTCAAACCCACGGCGATCCTCCTACCTCTGCCTCCCGAGTGCACCACCACACTCGGCTTATATTTTTATTTTTAGTTTATTTATTTATTAGAGAGAGAGAGAGAGAAGAGAGAAAGAGAGAATGGGCACACCAGGGCCTCTAGCCACTGCAAACGAACTCCAGATGCATGTGCCACCTTGTGCATCTGGCTTATGTGGGACCTGGAGAATTGAACCTGGATCCTTAGGCTTCTCAGGCAAGTGCCTTAACCACTAAGCCATCTCTCCAGGCCTAGAATAATTTTTGTAAGAACCTTCACTTCAGAAGCCAAAAGGTGATTCTGTTATGAGCACTGAGCCTTGCCCTTCGTGCCCCACCTCCTGCACCCCAACCTGACCTGTGATAACATGACAAGGGGGCCAAGTTCCCTGAAGCCAGTTCCTGCCTTGTTAGCCAGTGTGTTCGTTATCTTACTCATTGCTGGGACCCAGTAATAATGGACAAGGGAGGAGGAAGGGTTCCTTTTGGCTTAGAGCTTGAGGTACCGCATGGAAGGCACGCATGGCAATGGGAGTGTGAGGCAGCTGGTCTCAGTGCTCCTGTCTGTGGTCAGGAAGAAGAGATACTCAGCAGATTTTGTTTCTTTTTCCTTTTTTATTCAGTTTGGGACTCCAGACCATGGAATGGTGCTGCCTACATTCAGGGTGGGCCTTCCTTTCCTCCTCAGTTAAGCCTCTGGAAATATCCTCATAGGTGTGCCCAGAAGTGTGTCTCCTAGGTGATTCTAAATCCAATCAATAATGAAGATTCACCATTAAAGTTCCACCCCTTGTCAACCTGACACCCAAACACATCATTTCCCCCCTGATTTTTTTTTTTTTTTTTTTTTTTTTTGGTTGTTCGAGGTAGGGTCTCACTCTGGTCCAGGCTGACCTGGAATTAATTATGTAGTCTCAGGGTAACCTCGAACTCACAATGATCCTCCTACCTCTGCCTTCCGAGTGCTGGGATTAAAGGCGTGCGCCACCACAACTGGCTCCCCCCTAATTTTAAAAAAATATTTATTTATTTATTTGAGAGAGAGAGAGCGAGCGAGCACATCAGGGCCTCCAGCCACTGCAAACAAACTCCAGACACATGTGCCACCTTGTGCATCTGGCTAATGTGGGTCCTGGGGAATCGAACTAGGATCCTTTGGCTTTGCAGGCCAATGCCTCAACTGCTAAGCCATCTCTCCAGCCCCCCTCTAATTTTTTAAAAAATATTTTATTTTTATTTATTTATTTACTTGACAGAGAAATGGGGAGAGAGAGAGAGAAAGAGGGAGAGAGAGAGAGAATGGATGCTCCAGGGCCTCCAACCACTGCAAACGAATTCCAGACGTGTGCGCCCCCTTGTGCATCTGGATAATTTGGGTCCTGGGGAATCGAACCTGGGTCCTTTGGCTTGGCAGGCACATGCCTCAACTGTTAAGCCATCCCTCCATCCCCCCTCTAATTTTTTAAATCAATTTCTTAGGTTAGCAAACAGAATGGTGGCTTTCATCAAGGCTTCTTTTTTTGTTTGTTTTTGTTTTTTTGAGGTAGGGTCTCACTCTATCCCAGGCAGACCTGGAATTCACTATGGAGTCTCAGGGTGGCCTCGAACTCACGGCAATCCTCCCACCTCTGCCTCCCGAGTGCTGGGATTAAAGGTGTGTGCCACCACGCCCGGGCATGTCAAGGCTTCTTGTTACACACGTGCCATTATATTTAGTTCTCATGCATTCTCTTCCCTCGCTGGCCTCCCCTGGCAATGCTATTTTATAATGCAAAATACACTTATTTCATCTTCAAAATTCCTCATAGTCTTAATATTTCAACAGTGTTCAAAAAGCCAAAGTCTTTTCTGAGACACAGGCAAATTTTTCACTGTGTGTCCCCATAGAATTAAAAACAACAACAACAACAACAGGCTATGTACTTCCAACATTAATGACATAGAATAGACATTCCTGGTCTCAAAGGAAACGTGGCAAGGAAAGACTGGACCAAAGCAAGACTGAAACCCAGCAGGGCAGACACCAAATCCTGTAGCTCCGTGTTGGGGAGCTGGGTGCTCTTGGTGGCATCACAGGACTCCACCCGCGTTAGGAAGCCCCGCCTCTGTGGTTCTGCTGCCTGCAGCACACTGGGGCTCTCTGGTGACAGCTCTGTTCTTTGCCTGAAGCCTTCATGGGTCCCCACATTTCCATCATCTTGGTGTTGCCATGGAAACGTAGGCTTCACCATCCCAGCTTCACATAATGACCTGTCAGGGCCTCCTTGCAGGGAATCTGACCCTGCCGCACATTGTCTGGCCTCAGTGGATTTCTGGAGGCTTGATACGAGCCTCTGTGACCCCATAACTCTTATATTTTGCATGCTTGAAAAACTAGAGCCGTGTGGACAAGTTCTGTCTCCTGCTAGAGATGTGACCTGACATCTCCAGAAAAATACGGTCATTGTCTTGTTTAATCACAATGCCATTGTAACTTCCAAAATCAACCGTGTTACCCAGGCAAACTCAAATTACTCTGAAGGTCAAGAATATCTTTGGAGGTTGGAAAGATGGCTTAGCGGTTAAGGTACTTGCCTACAAAGCCTAAGGACCCAGGTTCGATTCTCCAGATCCCACGTAAGCCAGATGCACATGGTGGCACATGCATCTGGAGTTCGTTTGCAGTGGCTAGAGGCCCTGGTGCACCCATTCTCTCTCTCTCTTCCTCTCTCTATCTCAAATAAATAAATAAAAATAAAAATCAGGCTGGGGGTGGTGGCTCACGCCTTTAATCCCAGCACTCGGGAGGTGGGTAGGAGGATCACTGTGAGTTCGAGGCCACCCTGAGACTACGTAGTGAATTCCAGGTTAGCCTGGGCTACAGCAAGACCCTACCTCGAAAAACAAAAAAACAAAGCAAAACAAAAATAAATAAATAAAAATCAGAAAAAAAGAATTTCTTTGGGCAGTAATTTTGTTCTAGCCAGAGCCCACATGAAGCCTCCTATCACATCTGGTTGTTGAGTCTACATACTCTCTCTGAATGTGGAGCTTTTCCCATGCGACTGAGTTACTGGGTCAGTTGAGTGTGATGAGTCAGCACTTGGGAAGTAGAGGGAAGAAGATCATCATGAGGTCAAGGTCAACTTCAGCTATACAGGGAAGCCAGCCTGGACTACAAGAGACCATCTCAAACAAAACAAAACAAAACAAAAAGGACAACAACAACAACAAAATACCTTGAGTCAGTTGTGATAGTCTATTTTATTGTTTTCCCTGAGGTCTCACTCTAGCTCACTCTGTAGTCCCAGGCTGGCCTTGAACTCGTGGTGATCTTCCTACCTCAGCTTCCTCAGTGCTATGATTAAAGGCATGTGCCATCATGCTCAGCAGTTATGATAGTTCAGTGTTCATTGTCAACTTGAGTGGACTGTAGACTCACCTAGGAGACATACCCTTGGGAGTGTGTGTGAAGACATCCAGAGAGGTTTAACTGAGGTGGAGAGATCTCTCCTCATCCAGTGAGCTGAGAACCCAGATTGAAGAGAAGAGCAGAAAAGCCTGATGAGCCAAAAGAAACCCTTCCTTCCTTCCTTTATTTATTTATTTGTAACTTCCATGATTGTAAACAATGTCCCAAGGTAATTCCCTGCCTCCCCCCACTTTCCCCTTTGAAACTCCACTTTCTATCATATCCCCTCCCCCTCTCAATCAGTCTCTCTCTTATTTTGATGTCATGATCTTTTCTTCCTATTATGATGGTCTTGTGTAGGTAGTGTCAGGCACTGTGAGGTCATGGATATCCAGGCCATTTTGTGTCTGGAGGAGCACGTTGTAAGGAGTCCTACCCTTCCTTTGGCTCTTACATTCTTTCCGCCACCTCTTCCGCAATAGAGCCTGAGCCTTGGAAGGTGTGATGGGGATATTTAAGGGCTGAGCACTCCTCTGTCACTTCTGTGCCTTCTGAGTCATCCCGAGGTCACTGCCATCTGAAAAGACAAGGTTCTCTAGCCAAAAGTGAGAGTAGCATTAATATATGGGTATGAACATTAAGTCAAGTGCTTATTGGGCAGTTTGGTGAGCATAGTGTATACATTTAGCCAGACAGCAGCAGACGTTACACCCCTAGGGCTCATGACTACTCCTGTTGTAAGTTTTCAGTATCAGGGATATATTCCCTCCAATGGAGCGGGCCTCCAGTCCAATTAGAGGGTGGTTGGTTTCCGTCATAGAAACCCTTCCTTTCTTGAGTTGCTTTTTTTTTTTTTTTTTTTTTGAGATAGGGGCTCTCACTCCAGCCCAGGCTGACCTAGAATTCACTGTGTAGTCAGGTTGGCCTTGAACTCACGACGATTCTCCTACCTCTGCCTCCCAAGTGCTAGGATTAAAGGAGTGTGCCACCACACCACATATATATATATATGCATGTGTATGTATATGTGTGTATGTGTGTGTGGTACGTTCAGGTGTGTGGTCCTGTGTGTGTACAGGTATACCTGCACCTGTGTGTGTGCATATGGAGGCCAGAGGTTGGTGTCAGATGCCCTTCACCTTCTTTTCTTAAGAAGCATCTCTCACTGAACCCTTAGCTAGTGAGTGCCAGGGTGTCTCCTGTTTCCACACTACAGTGCTGGGATTATAGGTGCATGCCACCACTCCTAGCTTCTTTTTATTTATTTTTATTTATTTATTTATTTATTTTGAGGTAGGGTCTTGCTGTAGCCCAGTCAGACTTGGAATTCGCTATGTAGTCTCAGGGTGGCCTTGAACTCATGACAATCTTCCTACCTCTGCCTCCCAAGAACTGGGATTAAAGGCGTACACCACCACACCTGGCTGTTTATTCATTTATTTATTAGAAGAGAGAAAGACAGAGAATGGGCACACCTCGGGCTCTTGCCACAGGGCATGAACTCCAAATACATGCGCCACCTTGTATATGTGGCTTTACGTGAGTATTGAGGCAATTGAACCCAGACTGGCAGACTTCATGAGCAAGCAACACCTTAACCACTGAGCCATCTTCTCAGCCCCTACTCTGAGCTTTTACATGGGTGCTGGGGATCCACACTCAGGTGCCATGCTTCACTTTACCCATTGAACCAGCTCTTCAGCCCCTTATTAGATGTTTTGTCACAATAAGGAAAGTGACTAATACAGGTGTCCTGTAGAGTATTTCGCTTTCTGGGTTTGTTTGTTCCCTTCTTGGGTCCTTTTAACTTACTCCACTATGCCAAGAGTGGGATCCTTTCCCCCTCCTTGGAATGTAGGGCTGAGAGGTTAGACTTGACAGGTATGTTAACATATACCACATGGAGAGTGGTGGAGAAAGCCGAATCTGGCTCATAATTACGGTGGCAAAGATCGAAGCACACAGTTACTAATTAGCATCTACATAAGGGTTTGACGTAAGGCACATGTGAAGAGACATTGCCTCTGCTGGAATTCATAAGTGCCCCTACAGAGAATCAAAGTTCCTGAAGTCAGTTGAAATACTCATTGTGTCAATTCTGATAGAATGAATCCCCGGACTTGCTTCATGTAACCGACTTTACGAGCTGAAAGAGACTTTGTCAAAGTTGGAGACCTCTAAGTTCTGATCTGCTTCAAGTCATGGTACCAGTGCTTTGCCTGATGTCCGCTTTCCCTCCGTTTCCCCCAAGAGATCACTGAGAAGAGGCTTTACCTATGTCCCCTGGTATGACCTCCACAGATAACAAACCATGGCCAGCACCTTTGACAGCGTCCCTTTCTACAGTGAAGGTAATGAAAGTTCTGAAAATAATGGTGTGCTTGTTGCCTTCCTTTTTAAAAAATATTTTTATTTCTATTTATTTGAGAGATAGAGAAAGAGAGAGAGAAAGAGAGAGAAAGAGAGAGAGAAAGAGAGAGAGGCATACAGGGCCTTTTGTCACTGCAGATCTAAGCCATTTCTCCAGCCAAATCTTTTTTAAAAAAATATTTATTTATTTATTTATTAGAGAGAGAGAAAGAGAGAGAGAGAGAAAGAGAGAGAGAAAGGGCACACCAGGGCCTCTAGCCACTGCAAACGATCTCCAAACACATGCATGGGATCTCAAGAATTGAACCTGGGTCCTTAGGCTTCGCAGGCATGCGCCTTAACTGCTAAGCCATCTCTCCAGCCCTTTTTCTTTATAACTTTTTATTGACAACTTCCATACATATAGATAATATATTATGATCATAATCCCCTCCCACTACCCTCTCTTTTTACCCTCCTGAATTCCCCTTATACCTTCTTTTTGTTAACTAGTCTTTCTTTCATTTTGATACCATCATTTTTTCCCTCCTATTATACAGGACTAGTTACTTTTTTTTTTTTTTTAACTAGTTACTAGTTGCTGGAAGAAAATACCCAACAAGAAGCAACTTCTGGAAGAAAAGGGTTCATTTCACCTTACAGTTTTGAGGGGAAGTTTTTTTTTTTTTTTTTGAGGTAGGGTCTTGCTCTAGCCCAGGCTGACCTGGAATTCACTATGTAATCTCAGGGTGGTCTCGAACTCATGGTGATCCTCCTACCTCTGCCTCCCGAGTGCTGGGATTAAAGGTGTGTGCCACCACGCTGGCTATTGGGGGGAAATTTTAACATGGCAGGGAAAGCATGGCAGAAACAGAGGCTTGTCACATCAGCTGGGAGGTGGCAGCAGAAGTGAACTAGAGCTAGCATGCTGGGCTGGGTTATGCAATCCCAAGGCCAGCCCCCAGCGACACACCTCTTCCAGCATGACTCTGCCTCCCAAAGGCCCCACCAGCTGGGAGCGACACGTGACACACCTCTTCCAGCATGGCTCTGCCTCGCAAAGGCCCCACCAGCTGGGAGCGACACGTGACACACCTCTTCCAGCATGACTCTGCCTCGCAAAGGCCCCACCAGCTGGGAGTGAGTACGAGGCTTCATTACAAACACATGAAGCTATGGGGGACACTTTACATTCAAACCACCACAAATGGTTATTTTCTGACATTGCTCTGACTTAGGAAACCTTTGGAAAAGTAGAACACATATAGCTCTTGGTGTTTTTACTAAAGGATTAAAGCAGCAGCAGCAGGAGCCAGCATATTATATTTGAATATAAACTTGACTTCTATCAACATATCTGTGGTAGTTTGAATAGATGTCCCCCAATAGATTTAGGAGTTCATTAAAGCTTGTAACATTAGATTTCCAGCTGCCTGGCTAGAGGAGGTGTTCACTGTGGATGGATCCTAGGGTCCAGCTCTAAGGTATGTTTTGGGGTGGGTCTGAATTCCAGCCTAAGGTATGTAGAGTGCTTGAACTCTGCCTGGGGTTCCTGGAGTGTACTTGCTTATGGTGCTGGTGGTGATGGGCCTGTGAAAGGAGGCCAGCTTTTTCTGCCATTGTGGAACTTCCCCTAGAAGTAAGCTTCAATAAATCTCTTCCCATAAACTGACTGGTTTGGAAGTTCATCTCAGCAACGTGAAGCTGACTGTGACAGTACTGAACAAATGAACTACAGTGTTTTTATGGAACAATCAATATATTTTCTTTTTTTAAATGATAATATATCTCTATACTAGCGCCTCTAGCCACTGCAAATGAACTCCAGATGCATGCTCCATCTTGTGCATGTGGCTTACATAGGTACTGAGGATTTGAACTTGGGTCCTTAGGTTCACAGGCAAGCACCTTAATTTTAAGCCATCACTCCAGCCCTCTTTCTCTGTTTTATTTTACTTTATTTTTTTTGAGGTAAGGTCTTACTCTAGCCAGGCTAACCTGGAATTCACTATATAGTCTCAGGGTGGCCTTGAACTCATGGCAATCCTCCTACCTTTGCCTCCTGAGTGCTGGGATTAAAGGTGTGTGCCACCACACCTGATTCAGCCCTCTTTTTTTTTTTTTTTTTTTTTTTTTTTTTTTTTTTTTTTTTTGAGGTAGGGTCTCGCTCTAGCGCAGACCTGAAATTTACTATGCAGTCTTAGGGTGGCCTCAAACTCATGGTGATCCTCCTACCTCTACCTCCTGGGTGCATCACCACACCCAGCAAATCTGTATATTTTCTAATCCAACATTTAGTAGTATACTTTGCTTTATAAAATTTCCTGTGAAACATCAAGAGCTGTAATTGAGTTTGGCTAAAAATGTGTTAGCTTTGTGTTTCAATACCAGCTGCTTGGGACTAAACATTCCATACACCATTGCCCAGATCTGTCTTATCTTGCCATGAAAACCAAAAGGGGGTTAGGTGGAAGATATTCTAATCCTGAAAATTGAATGGAACAAAGATCCCCACAGCTCTGAAACTTAACATATCTCTTGGCCCTGCACTCATTCCTCATGCTGAATAAATCAGGGGGTTCCTATGCACACATTCTGTATTGTCTTCTTGTCTGTGTTTTACCCCCAAACCAATTATAAACTTCATTTCTTCTAGGTGTTTCTGGTCCTTGTCATGTCTATGACTTTCAGAGCCCCATAGAACTTTATTTAAAATTTTTAAAATTTATTTGAGTGAAAGAGAGAGAGAGAGTGGCTATGGGCATGCCAGGGCCTCTTGTTGCTGCATATTAACTCGAGACACATGTGCCACTTTGTGCATCTGGCTTTATATGAGTACTGGGGAATTGAACCTGGGCCTACAGGCTTTGCAAGCAAGTGCCTTTAACCACTGGGCAATCTCTGAAGCCCAAGAAGTTTGTTTTTTCCTACTATATAACCCTTGACTTTTTCTAACCCTTATGTTTTCTTTGAACACCTTTGTCTGCCAGGTCAGACGCTTCACGTGGAGGGTGAGGCCTTTGGTTTATCTCCAGTGTCTCCCTGCTTTCACCAGGAGCTTCCCCATTGCTGGGTGCTCTTGATCTCTGAGGCAGCCACTGTGTCTTTGAGAAGAGGGAACCGCAGATGGAGAGACCCATCCCTAAGCCTCCCTCTCAGGCTAGTAACTGCTGGAATGCTCAAGAGCGACCTCATAAAGCAGACATTCCCTTCCCAGAACCTTCTCTGCTGCCTCTGGGAATCTAGGTACTAAGCAGTCCCTAAGCAGAGATTGTTGGTTGGATGATAAAAAGCAGGGAATAAAATCTAAAAACTTGGAGAATGTCCCAGCAATATTACAAGGTCCCAGGGAAAGCGATTTCCAGTTCACTGCTCAGCACCGCGTCGGAGGCACTATATGCAAGATTCAAGAAATTTAGGTCAGTATTCTTTTAAAAAATTTTAAAAAAAAATTTTTCTAGGTAGGGTCTTGCTCTAGCCCAGGCTGACCTGGAATTCACTATGTAGTGACAGGGTGTCCTCGAACACATGGTGATCCTCCTACTTCTGCCTCCCAAGTGCTGGGATTAAAGGCGTGTGCCACCACACCTGGCTAGGGTTTTTCTTTTTTGTTTGTTTGTTTACTATAGACCTTGTTTCAAATCAGATGGTGAAAATTATATAATTTTGTTTTTATATATCATAAAAGTCTATGTATTCTGGTTCTTTGTTTATTACTTTTATCTGAGGTGCTGCCCAGGCTGCTTTTGAACTTGTAGGCTCAAGTGATTCTCCTGCTTCAACCTCAAGAGTAGCTTGCAAATGCAGGCATAGGCTACTACACCCAGTTACATTCTATATATGTATATATATATTTATAATACTTTCTGTATTTATTTGCAAGCAGAGAGATATAGAGAGGGACACAGACAGGGACAGAGACAGAACATGAGCACGCCAGGGCCTCTAGCCACTGCAAATGAACTCTACATGGATGCGTCACTTTGTTCATCTGGCTTAAATAAGCTCTTTTTTCAAAGCAGTGTCTCACATTAGCCCAGGTTGACTTGGAACTCACTCTGTAGCTTCAGGCTGGTCTTGAACTCACAGCAACCCTCCTACCTCAACCTCTTGAGTGCTGGAATTAAAGATGTGTACCACCACACTCAAATTCTCTCTCTCTCTCTCTATATATATATATATATATATATAAAATATATATATATATATATATATATAATATATATATTTAAATTTAAATATATATATTTATTTTTTTAAATTTTTATTTATTTGAGAGTGACAGAGAGAGAAAGAGGGAGAGAGAGAGAGAGAGAGAGAATGGGCGCGCCAGGGCCTCCAGCCACTGCAAACGAACTCCAGATGCATGCACCCCCTTGTGCATCTGGCTAACGTGGGTCCTGGGGAATCGAGCCTCGAATCGGGGTCCTTAGGCTTCACAGGCAAGCGCTTAATTGCTAAGCCATCTCTCCAGCCCTATATTTGTATTTTCTTTTTTTTCTTTCTTTTTTTTTTTTTTGGTTTTTCGAGGTAGGGTCTCACTCTAGTTCAGGCTGACCTGGAATTCACTATGGAGTCTCAGGGTGGCCTTGAACTCATGGCAATCCTCCTACCTCTGCCTCCCAAGTGCTGGGATTAAAGGCGTGCGCCACCACGCCTGGCCTTATATTTGTATTTTTTAATGAGAGAGAGAAAGCGAGAGAGAGAGAGAGAGAGAGAGAGAGAGAGAGAGAGAGAAGAGAGAGAGAGCTACTTGGCACACCAGAGCCTCCAGCCACTGCAATCAAACTTGACAAATGCACCACCTTGTGCACATGTGCAACCTTGTGCGCTTGTGTTACCTTGTGTCTCTGGCTTATATGAGACCTGGAAAGTAGAACATGTGTTCTTAGGCTTTGTAGGCAAGTACCTTAACGACTAAGGCATCTCTTCAGCCCGACATTCTATATGTATATATATATTTGAAATAGAGAGAGAGAGAGAGAGAGAGAGGAAGGGAGAGAGAATGGGTATTCCAGGGCCTCCAGCCACTACAAACGAACTCTAGACACATGAGTCACCTTGTGGTTTATGTGGGTCCTGGGGAATTGAACCTGGATCCTTTAGCTTTGCGGGCAAGCACCTTAACCACGAAGCCATTTCTCCAGCTCTGTATATATATTTATCTTTAAGGAAATCTGTTTATTTGTTGCATGTAATGGGGAAAAGTAGTAAAGTAGTATTCCATATATATATGGAATGGATGCACCAGGAGGACCTCTTGCTGCAAAAATAAAAATCCAGCTAGGCGTGGTGGCACACGCCTTTAATCCCAGCACTCGGGAGGCAGAGGTAGGAGGATCGCCGTGAGTTCGAGGCCACCCTGAGACTACATAGTTAATTCCAGGTCAGCCTGGACCAGAATGAGACCCTACCTCAAAAAACCAAAAAATTAAAAAAAAAAAACCACCAAAAATAAAAAAACCTAAAACAAAAAACAAAACAAACAAACAAAAAACCCTCTAGACACATGTGCTATTTTGCATCTGGCTTTACATGGGTACCGGGGAATGTAACTTGGGCCATAAGGTTTTGCAAGCAAGCATCTTTAACTGTTGAGCTGTCTCTCCAGCCCTGAAAAGTAATATTCTTTGAGAATATTTGCAAAGCATATAGGAAAACAGGGCTGGAGGGATGGCTTAGTGATTAAGGCATTTGCCTGCAAAGCCAAAGGACCCAGGTTTGATTCCCCAGGACCCATGTTAGCCAGATGCACAAGGGGGTGCAAGCATCTGGAGTTCGTTTGCAGTGGCTGGAGGCCCTGGCGCACCCACTCTCTCTCTCTCTCTCAAACAAACAAAATACAGGAAAAGAATGCCTTATAGGCCTCACTATTCACAGGCAGATACTATGAACATTTTTGGCATATTTCTTCCTGAGTTTTTTTGTGCTCAAAGGAGATTGTTTTCAGATGGGAAGTTTCCATCATGTTTTGTTTTTGTGCTTTGCTTTGTATCAGATAATAAACTTTTTTTCTAAACCATGAGGAAACGCATAGAAATATTTTAGTTTGGTATTTCATGCCATGGTTTACCTATCTAGTCCTTTGTGTTAGCTTTTAAATTGTTTCCAAGTTCTCTACTATAAGTGATCCTGGGGAAAGCATGCTTAGCCTTAGTCACTGCTTGCATTTTGGATTGTATTCTGGGAGAGTGTGGTGGTTTGAATCTGGTGTTCCCCATAGACTCATGTGTTCTGAATGCTTGGTTTCCAGCTGATGGTAATTTTGGAGGTGGAGCCTTGCTGGAGGAGGTGTGTTGTTGGGGGTGGGCTTAGGGTTGCTATAGCCAGCTCCCCTTTGCTAGAGTTCAGCTCACTCTCTTGCTGCTGTTGTCCACCTGTTGGCCAGGAGGTGATGTCCAGCCTCTGTTTTACTATCTTTCCCCTGCCATCATGAAGCTTCCCCTTGAGACTATAAGACAAAAAAAATCATTTCCTCCCATCAGCTGCTTTTGGTTAGGGTGCATTATCCCAGCATGTAGATGGTGACTGCAACAGAGTCTGTGGGTAAGAGGATATGAACAGTTCTGGGGCTTTCTATAAAGACTCTGGTCAGCTTCCGTGTCAGCTAATGAGAATGCCCCATTGCTCTACACTCTTGTGAGCAGGAAATACTATGTATAAGTCTTGGCTGATTTTATGATTTTCCTATTCATGACGTGATACACCAGAGTTTTTGTTAGAAAAAATTGTTAGCAAAACTAATGGTGGAATTTGCACTTCCCTGATATCTGGGGAGTGATGATTTGTCATTTGCATTTCTTTCATGGATTTTCTTCTAGGGTGTCAGCTTTTTACCATTGATTTGCAATCAGTGGATAATTATTTGGTTATTATTAGTTTTTCCTGAGACTGAGAATAATTAGTTGTTTTGGTATTGTGTCCCCAAAACCTACCTGCATTGCCTGGCAGTAGTCACTCAATAAAAACTTGATGAATAATGGGCTGGAGAGAAGGCTTAGAGGTTAAGGTGCTTGTCTGTGAAGCCTAAGAACTCCTGTTGGAATCTCCGGGGCCCACCTCTATACCCAGATGCAAAAGTGCCACAAGCATGCAATGTCACACATGTGCACAAGGGGGCGCACACGTCTGGGGTTCATTCACAGCAGCTGAAATGCCCTGGTGTGCCCATTCTCTCTCTCAGCCACTTTCTCCCTCTCTCTGTCTCTCTATCAAAAATAATAAATAAGGGCTGGAGAGATGGCTTAGCGGTTAAGCGCTTGCCTGTGAAGCTTAAGGACCCCTGGTTCGAGGCTCGATTCTCCAGGACCCACGTTTGCCAGATGCACAAGGGGGCGCATGCGTCTGGAGTTCGTTTGCAGTGGCTGGAGGCCCTGGCGCGCCCATTCTCTCTCTCACTCTCTCTCTCTGTCACTCTCAAATAAATAAATAAAAATGTACAAAAAAGTTAAAATAAATAAATAAATAAATAAAAATTTGATGAATAAGCAAATAAAGATGATTCTTTCAGATGCACAAGGGAGTGACCATTCAGAGGTCTAGGGAGAAGGAACTGAGTGAGATAATGATGGCCAGCATATATATTTCAGTAGTCATTCATTGCTAGAAAAGTCTATATGTACCCGTTACCTTCTTGTCGCTGGAATGAAACACCCAACCAGAAGTAGCTTATGGGAGGAAAGGGTTTATTTCAGGCTTACAGTTTTGAGGGGAAGTTTCATCATGACATGGCAAAGCAGGAGCTGGGCATCACATCTTGTCACATCAGCTGGGCAATAGCAGCAAGAAGGAGCTAGTTCTGGTAAGGGAGACTTGGGCTGCACCATCCCAAGGTCAGCCCCAAATGACACACCTCCTCCAGTAAGGCTCCCAAATTGCCAACAGCTGAGGATTGAGTAGGAGGACACATTTTATTTTAGAGAGAATGAGAGAGAGAGGAGAATTGGCGCACCAGGGCCTCAGCCACTGACATTGAATTCCAGACAATTGCGCCACCTAGTGGGCACATGTGGCCTTGCGCTTCCCTCACCTTTGTGTGCCTGACTTACATGGGATCTGGAGAGTCAAACATGGGTCCTTAGGCTTCACAGACAAGTTCTTTAGCCACTAAGCCATTTCTCTAGCCCCAAATATTTATTCTTAAGAGGTGTGCATTGAGTGGGAGTCAACCTCTTTTATGATAACCATACTTTTTACCTTTTTGGCAGGAGGAAAGATGAACAGTGTCGGGCCTTTGTGAAGAAAGTTGTAAAGAGTCGTGTGTTTCAGATCATTATGATTAGTGCTATTTCATTGAACGCTTTTTTTATGGTCCTGTGGACCAATTATAAAATAACATATTACTTGTACACTGTTTTTCAGGTAAGTAGAAAAAATACTTTTATGGTTTTGCCTGTTTTGCTTCTGAATATATAAGATTTTGTAAGCATTTTGCTTTAAGAAAATTTCTATAGAAAAATACTAAAAGCTGGGTGTGGTGGTAGCACACACCTTTAATCTGAGGTAGGAGGATTGCTGTGAATTCAAGGCCAGTCTGAGACTACATAGTGAATCCCAAGTTAGCCTGGGATAGAGTGAAACCCTACTTCAAAAAAAGAAAAAAATACTAAATACTTTTAAAAATCTCTAAAATCTGCACAGATAGTGGCAGGAGTGGCAGTAATACCATAGTTTTTTGTTTTTTGTTTGGTTTTTGAGGTAGGATTTCACTCTAGCCCAGGCTGACCTGGAATTCACTATGTAGTCTCAGGGTGGCCTTGAACTCACGGTGATCCTCCTACCTCTGCCTCCCAAGTGCTGGGATTAAAGGCGTACGCCACCACGCCCGGCAATAGTTTTTATTTTTTATTTCTTTTTTTTTTTCTTTATTAGTTAGTTTTGTATTCAGTAAACCGGCAATAGTTTTTAAATCTCCCTGAATTCCCTCTTAAAAACAGAACAGAGCTGGAGAAAAAACAAAACAAAACAACAACAACAAAAACAAACAAACAAACAAACAATAGAACAGTCATTAAAGGTGCTTGCTTGGAAAGCCTGATGGCCAGGGTTTGATTCCCCAGTACCCACATAAAGCTAGATGCACAGAGTGGTGCATGTATCTGGAGTTACTTGCAGTGGCAAGAAGCCCTGGTGTGCCCATTCCCTCTCTCTCTCTGTCTCTCTCTCTCTCTGCTTGCACATAAATAAGTTAATTTAAAACAATAACAACAACAATAAAAAAAACAACCCAGAGCAGTTGGGCTGGGGAGACGGCTCAGTGGGTGAGGTGCTTGCCATGCACGTATGAGGACCTGAGTTTGGGATGCTGTGTGCGGTGGCACACACCTGCAATCCTAACATGGGGTAGATGGAGACAGGCTTTGCTGACTAGCTTGTCTAACTGTGTCAGTGAACTCTGGCTTCAGTGAGAGACCCCCATCTTTTTTTTTAAATTTATTTTTTATTAGCATACAAAGAATTAAGTTTCATTATGGCATTTTGAAACAATTTTTTTGTTTCTCTTTTCCCTTCCCTTTCCAATTTAGCCTCCTTCCTACTTTCATGTTTCCTTTTGTCTTTCCCCCTTCTCATCAGGTCTTGTTCCCTTCTTGTGGGAGAGATCCTGTCTTAAAAATAAAGTGGATTCGGGGCTGGAGAGATGGCTTAGCAGTTAAGCGCTTGCCTGTGAAGGCTAAGGACTCCGGTTCGAGGCTCAATTCCCCAGGACCCACGTTAGCCAGATGCACAAGGGGGTGCACGTGTCTGGAGTTCGTTTGCAGTGGCTGGAAGCCCTAGCGCGCCCATTCTCTCTCTATCTATCTGCCTCTCTCTCTCTCTCTCTCTGTCACTCTCAAATAAATAAATAAAGATGAACCAAAAAATATTAAAAAAAAAAGTGAATTCAAAAAACCCGGGTGTGGTGGCACAGCCTTTAATCCCAGCACCCGGGAGGCAGAGGTAGGAGGATCACCGTGAGTTCAAGGCCACCCTGAGACTACATAGTGAATTCCAGGTCAACCTATGTTAGAGTGAGGCCCTACCTTGAAAAATAATAATAATAATAAAAAAATAAAGTGGATTCAGTAGAGTGGGGATTTGGGAGAGGGAAAGGATGGTGGGAGGAGACAATGACTATGGTGTATTGTCTATAAGTATAGAAGTTGCAATACAAAGTTAAAAAAAGAATAAAGTAGCAATCGAGGAAGACATTCAAGCTTTGAGACCTTAGCCTCTCCATGTGTACACATCATATACATGCAAAACACAAGTAACTGCATTTCACAGCCAAAAGCCTATGGGCAGAACTTATAGTGAGACTGGTTACCAAGAGCCACAAGAATTACATGGTACTGTCCTCTGTGGAAGGAGGCAGAGAGGGAGGCTGGCACCTATGTCTAGAGTTCATATACAGCAGCCAGAAGCCCTAGTGCATCCATACTTACTCTTTCTCTCTCCCTTGCAAATAAATAAATAAAAATTAAAGAAGAAATGAATATATGTTTTTGAACCCAGAGGAAATGTTGAACACTGATATTGAGAGAAAAAGATTCAATATAAGGATAATAGGAGCTCCTGAACTGGCCAAAAAAAAAAAAAAAAAAAAAAAAAAGAGGCAAAATCTAAATCCAAGAAAAATCACCTAGAAACTTTATGTTGAAAGAGTTCACATGGCATACCTAAAAATATGGATTCAGCACAAACACTCAAACAGTTTGTAAAGGAACTTTTAAAGGAAAGAGGAAAGAGGGACCCATAAAGAAGGACCCCAAAGCCCCTGGGCAGTGTGTCCTCTAAAGAAGCAAGCACCATGGTCATAGTGCTTTTTGCCAAAAGATAATAAAGGAACACACTTCAGTTGCCGCAGGAAAGAAAATGTGAGTCAAGAATTTTAGGTAAGCAAAACTGACTTTCAGGTTTAAAAAAATATATTTATTTTGAGGGCTGGAGAGATGGCTTAGTGGTTAAGCACTTGCCTGTGAAGCCTAAGGACCCTGGTTCAAGGCTCCATTCCCCAGGACCCATGTTAGCCAGATGCACAAGAGGGTGCACACATCTGGAGTTCGTTTGCAGTGACTGGAGGCCCTGGCGTGCCCATTTTCTCTCTGCCTCTCTCTCTGTTTCTGTCACTCTCAAATAAATAAATAAATAAAAAGTGAAGAACCAAATATTTAAAAAATTAAAAAGAATATTTATTTTGAGATCAGGGGGAATTGGTGCACCAGGGCCTCACTGCAAACGAACTCCAAATGCATGTGCCGCCTTGTGTGTCTGTCTTATGTGGGTACTAGGGAATTAAACCTGGCTCCTTAGGCTTCACAGGCAATTGTCTTAACCGCTAAGCCATTTCTCCAGCCCTGAGTTTCAGGTTTTTTTTAAAAAAATATTTTATTATGTACGTGTAAGGGGGAAGAGAGAGAGAGAGAATGCATGTGTGCCAGGGCTTCTTGCCACTGCAAAAGAACTCCAGATGCATACACACATCACTTTGTGCATCTGGCTTTATGTGAGTATTGGGAAATTGAAACTGGAACATCAGGCTTTACAAGCAAATACCTTTAACTGCAGAGCCATCTCTCTAGTCCCTGACTTTCAAGTTTTATAAAAGGCATAAACTTGCTGGGCATGGTGGTACACGCCTTTAAACCCAGCACCGGGAGGCAGAGGTAAGAGGATTGCCGTGAGTTTGAGGCCACCCTGAGACTCCATAGTGAATTCCAGGTCAGTCTGAGCTAGAGTGAGACCCTACCTTGAAAAACCAAAAAAAAAAAAAAAAAAAAAAAAGACATAAACTTGGGCTGAGAGATGGTTTAGCAGTTAAGGTGCTTACCTTTGAAGCCTAAGGACCTAGGTCTGTTTCCCCAGAACCCACATAAGGCAGATGCACATGGTGGTGCATGTGTCTGGAATTCATTTGCATTGTGTAGAGGCCCTGGGGTGCTGATGTTTTTCTCTTTCTCTCCCTCTCAACTAGCTAACTAAGTAAATACTTTTTTAAGGCATAAACTCAGGCTGGAGAGATGGCTTAGCACTTAAGGCACTTGCATGCAAAGCCAAAGGATGCAGGTTCGATTCCTCAAGACCCATGTAAGCCAGCTGCACAAGGTGGCACATGTGTCTGGAGTTCATTTGCAGTGGCTGGATACCTTGGTGTATCCATTCTCTCTCTCTTTGCATCTTTCCCTCTTAAATAAGTAATTTTTTTTAAAGGCATAAACTCATTGATGTTCAGAAACTTGGGGAATATTCTTCCGTGTCCTTTCTTAGCATCTGTTGAAGAATGAGTTGTACTCAACCAAGATGATGCAAGTGTCAATACGGATGCATTTGGCACTGAGCATTAGGTATATAGTTGTTTGTAGAACAGCTTCACAAAATTTCGCCTCTCCTTTCACCCCTTAAAAAAAATTTTTTTTTTTGAGGTAGGGTCTCACTTAAGCCCAGGCTGACCTGGAATTCACTATGTAGTCTCAGGTGGCCTCAAACTCATGGCGATCCTCCTACCTCTGCCTCCCTAGTGCTGGGATTAAAGGCGTGCACCACCCTGCTCAACTTTGTTTTTTTAACATAGGGTCTTGCTGTAGCTCAGGCTGACCTGAAATTCACTATGTAGTCTCAGGGTGGCCTTGAACTCCCAGCCTCTAGCTACTGAAAATGAACTCCAGATGCATGCACCACTCTTGTGCATCTGGCTTTATGTGGGTACTGGTACTGGGGAATCAAACCTGGATCCTTAGACTTTGCAGGCAGTTGCCTTAACTGCTGAGCCATCTCTCTGCTTCAGCCCCTAGGTTGGAGCCTTAATGTTTATTTATTAGAGGAAGAGAGAGAGAAAGAGAGAGAGGTTGAGAATGGGCACGCCAGGGCCTCCTAGCCACTGCAAACAAACTCCAGATGCATGTGCCACCTTGTGCATCTGGTACTGGGGAATCGAATCTGGGTCCTTTGGCTTTGCTGCCAAGTGCCTTAACTGCTCAGCCATGTCTCCAGCCCCTAGGTTGGATTCTTTAAGACACAAATTTCAAGAAATGAAAAAAGGAATGAGAGGTTTAAAAGATCAATTTTAAAATATAAAAGAACAATAGCAGATTCTCCTGAGGATACATATGTAGGTTTCTATTACAAAAAAGTGCAGAGAATTTAAGGGGTGAGGGAGTTATAACTGATGGGACCCATGAAGACACTTTTTTTTTTCTTCTTCTGAGGTAGGGTCTCACTCTAGCCCAGGCTGACCTGGAATTCACTATATAGTCTCAGGGTAGCCTTGAACTCATGGCAATCCTCCTACCTCTGCCTCCCCAGTGCTGGGATTAAAGGCGTGCGCCACCACACCCAGCTTCCCATGGAGACACTTAAATTTTTTTTTTTTGCGGGGGGAGGGGTTTCAAGGTAGGGTCTCACTCTCTAGGTCAGGTTGACCTGGAATTCACTATGAAGTCTCAGGGTGGCCTCAAACTCATGGCAATCCTCCTACCTCTGCCTCCTGAGTTCTGGGATTAAAGGCATGTGCTCCCACATCTGGCTTAAAAAAATATTTTTATGTTTTACTTGTTTATTTGAGAGAGAGAGAGAGAGAGAGAGGGACAGAGAGAGAGAGAGAGAGAAAGAGAAAATGAATGGGCATGCCAGGGCCTCTAGTCACTACAAATGAACTCCAGATGCATGTGCCACCTTGTACATCTGGCTTATGTGGGTTATGGGGAATTGACCCTGGGTCCTTAGGCTTCACAGGCAAGTACCTTAAGCACTAAGCAATCTCTCTACCCCTTAAAACCTTTTTTATTAACAACTTTCATACATGCACATAATGTATTTTGATGTTTCCCTCCCATTACATTCTTTTGTCCCCCATTCTCCTTTCACTGAACCCTGAACCCCTTTCCAATCAGTCTCTTCTATTTTATTTTATTATTATTATTGCTATTATTAGTTTTGGTTTTTCGAGGTAGGGTCTCACTGTAGCCCAGGCTGACCTGGAATTCACTATGGAGTCTCAGGGTGGCCTCGAACTCACGGCAATCCTCCTACCTCTGCCTCCTGAGTGCTGGGATTAAAGGCGTGCGCCACCACGCCCGGCCAGTCTCTTATTTTAATGTCACTTTTTGCCCTCCTTCATCACCCATGACATGTTGATGGGCCCAATATTATACAGTTCTTGTGTGAGGTGAATGTGATAACGACTGCACTATGGAAACCAATGTGCTGTGCAGTTCTCGTGCAGGTAATGACAGCCGCTGTGAGGTCAGGAACGCAACAGCCTCCTTGTGTGTGGAGGTCAGGGTTGCAGAGCACTCCTCCCCATCCTTTGGCTCTTAACAGTCTTTCTACCGCCTCTTCTGGAATGTTCCCTGAGCCTTGGAGTGTGTGATAGAGATGTCTCATTCGTGTCGAACATACCACTGTTATTTCTTGGGACTTTTACTTCTTTTTTTAAAAATCTAAAATATTTTATATTTATTTACTTATTTGAGGGTGGGGGAATGGGCGCCCCAGGCCTCCAGCTACTGCAAAGGAACTCCAGACGCATGTGCCACCATGTGCATCTGGCTCACGTGGGTCCTGGGGACCTGAACCTGGGTCCTTAGGCTTCACGGGCAAACACCTTAACCGCTGAGCCTTCTCTCCAGCCCTGGGCCTTCTACTTCTTGACCTCAATGGTAGTTATGGGGATGTTGTCTTTGTAATAATTTGTTAGGCTATTGTTGGTTCTATGTGTTCAGTTTATTTTGTAGTAAAAAGATTAAAAATATATTTTGGTTATCTTCATTTAAGGTAATAAACACAATTTCTTCTTGGCGGTGGAAAGGCTTATCATCAACATAATATGGGATCAGGGTCAGTGGAGGCAGAATACCCAGATTAATACTGAAAACACTCACAGTCCCCGCGGTGTTGCCCCTGTGAGGATGTTGAATGTCATAGTCCTGCTATGGAACGCAGCGTGAGCTCTGGTTACCCCCCAGAGGCCGTGAGGATCACCAAGCCCGTGTCTTGTAGGGATCCTGGTTAGGAGGTCGTGGGGGAATTCTGAGCCATGGAAAGGATGAAAGCTTTGAGATCATACAGTTTGGGTTCCAGTCCTATTTCCCTTACCTTTTTACTAGCTGTGAGGATGTGAGCAGCTCGGATCATCTTTCTGTGGTTCAGCTGGTAAATGAGTGAAAGTGTGTTAATACATGCTTTACAGGGTGGGGGTGAGGCCACTGAGCCCAGTCTGGGAGAAAGGCTTTGAGCTGTGACTCTGGGTGACAGTGTGAGAGTTCTGTACCCGTGTGAGTGTACAGGAGTGGTCAATACTTTTCAGGATTACTGGTGAAGGTCTCAGGAAAGACATAAGAAGGTCTGATCTCTTACCTCTGGATATATTTCTGTTTAAGGTTTAGAGAGACTTTATTAAATTAAGGGAAAGAAAGACAAGAAAATACAGGGATAAAGCCCATTCTATGACCCAACTTAGGGTCACAGATTCTGAATGGGGGCTGAACTAACCAGCCATGGTGCCAAATTCTGGGGCTGAGCTTATTAACCAATCACCATGTGAGGATCAGATTGAAACCTGCCAGGACTCTATCTATCTACCTTTCTCTCTTTCTTTCTTTTCTTTTTGTCTTTCACTTATTTATTTAACTTTTTTATTGACAACTTCTATCATTACAGACAATAAACCATGATAATTCCCTTCCCTCCCCTACCCTGTGGATAATTTTGAGGCTCTGTGTACACAGGATTTGAAGACTGAGGCCGAATGGGAAATTGCTGGAACATTGAATGTAGGCTCCAATTTACAGAATCCTTCCGCAACAACCAGGAGATGACTGATTCAAGAAATTAAGAAATCACTATTCAATCATCAGCAGGCCATTAAGCTGAAAGAGGTTTTGGTGGCTAGACATGACAAAGAATCCAGACTTCATAGAATTAGTTCAGGAAAATCAGTAAGAAAAGGATGACTGGGGCCTGGGGGTGGGGGTTGGGTACTGAGGAATTGAACCCAGGTCTTTAGGCTTTGCAGACAAGGTCCTTAACTGTTAAGCCAGCTCTGCAGCCCCTATTTTTCTTTGTAAGTAACACATAATTGTATGTATTGATGGGATACATCATGACAGTTCAATAATGTATACAACAGATTGTGATCAAATAAAAATAACATTCCTAGTAGCTGGGAAGATGGTTCAGAAATTAAAGACATTTGTTGATAAATTCTGCTGGACTGGGTTCAATTCCCAAGCCACCCACGTAAGCTGGACCCAAAAGTAGCCCAATTGTCTGGTGTTTCTTTGTAACAGCAAAAGGCCCTGGTGTTGGGGCTGGAGAGATGGCTTAGCGGTTAAGCGCTTGCCTGTGAAGCCTAAGGACCCCGATTTGAGGCTCAATTCCCCAGGACCCACGTTAGCCAGATGCACAAGGGGGCGCATGCATCAGGAGTTCGTTTGCAGTGGCTAGAGGCCCTGGCGCGCCCATTCTTTGTATCTCTCACTATCTGCCTCTTTCTCTCTCTGTCTGTCGCTCTTAAATAAATAAATAAAAATAAACAAAAAAAGGCCATGTACAAATAAATTATAGCAAAATAACATTTCCCACAGCACTCATGACCTCACTGTGGCTGTAAACTTATGACATCAAAATCTCTAGCCCCCAATAAATATTTTTAAGATTTTATTATTTTTTGTTTATTTTTATTTATTTAAGAGTGACAGAAAGAGGGAGAGGGAAGGATGGATGGAGGGAGAGAGAGAGAGAGAGAGAGAGAGAGAGAGAGAGAGATAATGGCGCACCAGGGCTTTCAGCCACTGCAAACGAACTCCAGATGCGTGCGCCCCCTTGTGCATCTTGAACTGGGGTCCTTAGGCTTCACAGGCAAGGGCTTGACTGCTAAGCCATCTCTCCAGCCCAAAATTTTATTATTTTTATTTATCTGAGACAGAGAAAGGGAGGGGGGAGGAGAGAGAGAGAGAGAGAGAGAGAGAGAGAATGGGCGTGCCATGGCCTCTAGCCACTGCAAACAAACTCCACATGCATGCACCACCATGTGCATCTGGTTTATGTGGGACCTGGACAATCGAATCAGGGTCCTTAGGCTTGGCAGGCATGTGCCTTAATGGCTAAGCCATCTCTTCAGCAATAAATATTTTTTAAAGATTTATTTTTATTTATTAGAGATGGGTAGAGAGAGAACGGGTGCACCAGGGCCTCCAGCTACTGCAAATGAACTCCAGATGCATGTGCCCCTTGTACATCTGGCTAACGTAGGTCCTGGGGAATTGAACCTGGGTCCTTTGGCTTTGTAGGCGAACACCTTAACCGCTAACCCATCCTTCTAGCCCAGCCCCCAATAAATATTTTTAAAAGTGTTTAACATTCTTAGTTATCAAGGGAATGCAAATTAAAAGTACTTTTGAAGCCAGAATGGCTATCATCAAGAAAATTGCTAGGCGTGTGCCACCACGCCCTTAATCCCATGCTGACTTGGGAGGCAGAGGTAGGAGGATCTCCATGAGTTCGGGGTCAGCCTTAGCTAGAGTGAAACCCTACCTCGGAAAAAAGAAAAGAAAAGAAAGAATGAAAGAAATGACAGTAAGTGTTGGCAAGAGTGGACAAAAGAGAAGCCTTATTCACTGTTGGTGGCAGTGTAAACTAGTGTAGCCATTATGGAAAGTAGTGTACAGGTTTCTGCAAAAGGTAAAATAGATGTACTATATGACCCAGCTATACAACTCCTGGGCATATGCCCTAGAGGCTGTACACTACTACAGAAATACTTTCTCATCCATGACTCGGTTTTCTTTCTCTCTTTCTTCCTTCCTTCCTTCCTTCCTTCCTTCCTTCCTTCCTTCCTTCCTTCCTTTCTTTCTTTCTTTCTTTCTTTCTTTTTTGTTTTTTTGAGGTAGGGTCTCACTCTAGCACAGGCTGACCTGGAATTCACTATGGAATCTCAGGGTGGCCTCGAACTCACGGCAATCCTCCTACCTCTGCCTCCCGAGTGCTGGGATTAAAGGTATGAGCCACCACACCCGGCTTTCTTTCTTTCTTTCTTTCTTTCTTTCTTTCTTTCTTTCTTTCTTTCCTTCCTTCCTTTTTTTTTTTTTTTTTTTTTTTTAAATCGAGGCAGGGTCTCACTCTAGCCCAGGATGACCTGGAACTCACCTCACTCTGTAGTCCAAGGCTGGCCTCAAACTCATGGCAATCCTACTTTAGCCTTGCACAGGTTGGGACTAAAGGTGTGGGTCACTACACCCAGCCGCATCATGTTTTTATTTATTTATTTATTTATTTTTTGAGAGAGACATACAGAGAGAGAAAGTATGAATGTTCCAAGTCCTCCTGCCACTGCAAATGAACTCTAGATACCTGTGCCAATTTGTGTGTCTGGCTTTACATGGGTACTGGAGAATCAAACCCAGACCCTCAGGCTTTATAAGAAAGAGCCCCTAACCACTGAACCACCTCTCCAGCCTCTCATTATGTTTATTGCTGCTCTATTCACCATAGCTAGGAAATGGAATCAGCCTAGACGCTCATCAGTTGATGAGTGGATAATGAAGTGTACATATATACACCATGGAGTTGTATATTCAGCTATAAATAAAAATGAAATTATGAAATCTGTGGGAAAATGGATGGAACTGGACAATATTCCACTGAGGTGACAACCCCGGGGTCAGAAAGACAAATGCCATATCTTGTCTCTCATATGCAGATCCTACCTTATTTATTTATTTGAGAGAGAGAAAGAATGGGAGAGAGAGAGAATGGGTGCTCCAGGGCCTTCAGTCACTGTAAAAGAACTCCAGATGCATGCACCCCCTTGTGCATCTGGCTTACGTGGGTCCTGGAGGATTGAGCCGGGATCCTTTGGCTTTGCAGGCAAAGGCCTTAACCACTAAGCAATCTCTCCATCCCGATCCTAGCTTTTTAAACGTTAGATTTGCTTGTAAGTGAGAGTGAGAGTCAGTAGAGGCCAGCGAGTTAGAAAGGGACCATGAAGTAGGGAGGAGAGAAGGCTGAAGAGGAAGTGTTAGTTGACTAGGGGCAGAAAGGTTTAACAGTAGGAGACAGTAAAAAGAAAAGTAGAAATCATGAATCATGTTGGGACTTAAAAAAGGAAAGTTATGGATAAGTAGATATTAAAAAATCTGATAATTTCATGCCAGCATATTTGAAAAACTAGCTGAAACAGGCAATTTTTCTAGAAAAAACTTAGCTAACTGACTCTCAATAAGAAAGTGAAAATTTTCAGCTAGGGGCGGTGGCACACGCCTTTAATCCCAGCACTTGGGAGGCAGAGGTAGGAGGATCGCTGTGAGTTCAAGGCCACCCTGAGACTACAGAGTGAATTACAGGTCAGCCTGGGCTAGGATGAGACCCTACCTCAAAAAAAAAAAAAAAAAAAAAAAAAAGAAGGAAGCTTCAAATGCTGTCTGCCCATCCATAGCCTTTATGGCTGTGAATTGTTGACTCAAGAGCTTAAATTTCTATCCCCTTCTTTGGAAAACACACTAACCTGGGCCAAAAGTTTTACAAGCATGGAAGTTACAGTTTTATTTTATTTTATTAAAAATATTTTTAATTGCTAATTTCCATTATCATAGACATAAACCTTGATATTCTCTCCCCCTCACTTTCCCCTTTGCAACTCCATTCACCTTCTTACCACCTCCCCCTCTCAATTAGTCTCTCTTTTATTTTGATACCATCATCTTTTCCTCCTATTGTCAGAGTCTTGTGGGAAGTTACAATTTTATTTAATTTTTAAAATTTTATTTATTTATTTGAGAGAGTGAAAGAGACACAGAGAGAGAGAGAGAGAATGGGTGAGCCAGGGCCTCCAGCCACTGCAAGCAAACTCCAGATGCACGTACCCCCTTGTGCATCTGGCTTACATGGGTACTGGGTCCTTAGGCTTCACAGGCAAGTGCCTTAATTGCTAATCCCAGAAGTTACAATTTTATTTATTTATTTATTTATTATTTTTTATTTTATTTATTTATTTATTTTTTGTTTTTTTGAGGTAGGGTCTCACTCTGGCTCAGGCTGACCTGGAATTCACTCTGTAGTCTCAGAGTGGCCTCGAACTCTCAGTGATCCTCCTACCTCTGCCTCCTGAGTGCTGGGATTAAAGGCGTGCGCCACCACGCCCGGCTCCAGAAGTTACAATTTTAAACATGGGAGACTCTTCCAGTGTTTAAGTGCATGAGTATTCCTGCCCTACCCATTGGCACGTGTTGTAGTTACTTTCTCAATGCTGGGACAAAACACCCAACCAGAAGCAGCTTATGGGAGGAAAGGGTTGATTTCAGGCTTACGGATCCCAGCGGAAGCTCCATCTTGGTGGAAGAAGCTGGCTGACTTCATCATACATCCACAGCAGGGACAAGCCAGCACCAGCAGGCAGGAGCCGACTCTGAACACACAAGGCTGGACTCAACCCCGAGGCTCTCTTCTGGTACCCCACTTCCTCCAGCAGGCCTCCACCTCCCAAGGATTTCCATGAGGAGTAGATCTAAATCACAAACACCGCAGGCTATGAGGACATTGCCTTCAAACCACCGCAGCAGGCCAACTTGTAAACCTTCTCCAACCTTCATGCCAAAGTAGACGAGGAGAGTGTGAAAAAGGAAGAGTATTAGGAAACAGTGAAGTTAAGTGTGACGGAGGTCATAGACCATTGTCAAGCTAGACTTTTCCAAAAATGCACCTCTCCACCTTATCAAGCTCACCTCAAAGACCCACACTGACTGGGTTGCTGCTTTGGACCCTTAGGGTTTCCTGGCTTCTTCTCTGTCCCTCAGCACTTTCCCTGAATCCATCCTCTCTTCTCTCCCACACCTCTTGCCTGGGTGACTGTCACCTCCTTGCCTCATCTCCCAGTTCATTCATTCACTCATTCATTCATTTGTTTATTTGCCTGTGTCGGTGTGTGTGTGTATGTGTGCTCCAGGGTCTCATGCCACTGCAAACATACTCCAGACACATGCACCACTTTTGTGTCTGTCTTTATGTGGGTTCTGGGGAATTGAACCAGGGCCAGCAAGCTTTGCAAACATGTGCTCCCAGCCACTGAACTATTTCCCCAGCCCCCCAGTTTCTCTTCTTGCTAGCTCCTCCACAAACTCCTCCACTGAGCTGCAGCTGAGATCTGTTAAAAATATGCATCACTTATGTCTCCTCTGCTCAGAATTCCTCAATTCCTTTCCAGATCTCTAAAGTCTGCTTTTCGATTACTTCTATGTTCTCTTCTTTTTAAATTTTTTAAAAAGATTTATTTTTATTTATTTGTTAGAGACAGAGAGAAGGAGAAAGACACACACACACACACACACACACACAGAAAGAGAGAGAGAAATGAGCACACCAGGGCCTATAGCCACTGCAAACGAACTCCAGACGCATGCGCCACCTTGTGCATCTGGCTTGTGTGGGACCTGGAGAATTGAACCTGGGTCTTTAGGCTTCGCAGGCATGTGCCTTAACTGCCAAGCCATCTCTCCAGCCCTTCTCTTCTTTTTTAAAAGAAGAGTATATATATATTCGCTGTAAAGGAACTCCAGACATATAGGCCACCTTGGTGCATCTGATTTATGTGGGTCCTGGGGAATTAAATCTGGGTCCTTTGGCTTTGCATGCAAGTGCCTTAACTGCTAAGCCATCCCTCCAGCCCTATCTTCCCCCCTTTATGTAGCCAGGAGGCTTCTGCTACTTCTGGAAAAACCTCCTTTCCCCTTAGGGCTCTTTATGTTTTCTAGTTAGGGTGTACACCAGCCCAGGTTGACCTAGACCTCAACTCCAGCCCCAGGTTCTCTCAAACTCTGGCTATCCTCCTCCCTCACTGCTCTAGGCCTGCCCTGTGCCCCCACACATACATCAGAGCCCTTCAGGGTATTGAAGTCTCTGCTCCTTTACTTCCTTGACATGCCCTTCAATTTTAAAAAACCCTATTTTTGGCATTTGTGGAGAGTGGGGCATGCAAGGACCATGCTGGCTTATGTAAGTGGCTTGGGAATTGAACCTGGACCAGCAAGCTTTGCAAACAAGCACCTTTAACTGCCAAACCCCTCCTTTAATAATAATAATAAATTATTATTTTGGTTTTTCTAGGTAGGGGTCTCACTCTAGTCCAGGCTGACTTAGAATCACTATGTAGTCCCACACTGGCCTTAAACTCAGCAATCCTCCTACCTCTGCTTCCAGAGTGCTGGGATTAAAGGCTTATGCCACCACACCAGGTTGCCTCCAATTAATTTTTTTTGTTCATTTTTGTTTTCTGAGGTAGGGTCTCACTGTAACTCAGGCTGACCTGGAATTTACTACGAGTCTCGGGTGGCCTCAAACTCATAGCAATCCTCCTACCTCTGCCTCCCAAGTGCTGGGATTAAAGATGTGCACCATCATGCTTGGCCAATTAATTTTTTTAATTAAAAACTATTTATTTATTTGAGAGAGAGAAAGAGGTAGATGAGGGGGTGGGAGAGAATGGTTGTGCCAGGGCCTCTAGCCACTGCAAATGAACTCCAGATGCACCTTGTGCATCTGGCTTACATAGGTATGGGGAATAGACCCTGGGTCCTTAGACTTTGCTGGCTTTGCTTTTCCTTAACCACTCAACCATCTCTCCATCCCTCCGATTATTTTTTAAAGGCTTCTTTTTAAAATTTTTATTTATTTGCAAGAGAGAGAGAGAGAGAGAGAGAGAGAGAGAGAGGAGAATGGGTGTGCCAGGGCCTCCAACCATTGCAAACAAACTTCAGATTCATGCACCACTTTGTGCATCTAGCTTTACGTGGGTACTAAGGAATCAAACCTGGGTCATTAGGCTTTGTAGGCAAGTGCCCTAACCACTGAGAAATCTCTCCAGCCTATCTCCTCCCTCCAATTTTTATTTGGGCTCTAGTCCTGGTTTAGATCATCTTTTAAATTTTTAGCTATTTGCAAGCAAAGAAGAAGTGAGTATGGGTGTGCCAGGGCCTCTTGTCATTGCAAATGAGCTCCAGATACATACGTCATTTTGTGTGCCTGGCTTTACATGGGTGCTGAGGAACTGAACCAAGGTGGATACGCTCTGAAAACAAGTGCCTGTAACCACGGAGCCATCTCCCAGCCTGAGACCACCTTTAGGAAAATAGCTGCCTCGGCTCCTGTCCCAACACAATAGTCTGACTCTTTGGTGGTTTATTTTCTTTCCTACCTGATGTATTCTGTGTATTTGTTCAAACATGTTTTTCTCTGGCTTCCTTGCAAGACTGTAAGCTTCTTAGGACAGTTTCTATCTTCTTTTTTTTTTTCTTCGAAGTTTCTGTCTTTTTAATTATTCATTTCCAAGTGCATGAAACAGTGCTTGCTTGACACTGAATCAAAGATTTTTCTGTCATGAGTGAATGGATAATGAGTGCATTCTGGATGAGGGGAAAGTGAATTTAAGTGATAAGTCTTAAATGTCTCAAAAGGGACTTGTTGGCAACAATGAAGCCATTTGGTTTTGTAGATGGGTGAGAAGAATTTGAAGCAGATTGGTTCTTACAGTATAAGTGTGGGGGGGGGGGAAAGAGGAGAAAGGGGCTGGGGAGATGGCCCAGTGGATAAGGCTCTTGCTTGCAAAGCCTGCTGGTCCAGTTCGATTTCTCAGTACCCAGGTAAAGCCAGACACGTAAAGTGGCACATATGCTTAGAGTTTGTTTCCAGTGGCAAGAAGCCCTGATGCACCCATACTAGCTCTCTCTTCTCAAATAAATAAAAATGTGTAAAAACAGGAGAATGCTCAAAGACAGATGGCTTTAATTAACTGATGTTTAAGTATATCTGATTAAGCCGATGGATTAAATATAACTAGATATTTTCATTTAAAATATTTTTATTTATTTATTTGAAAGAGAAAGAGGGAGAGGAGAGAGAGAGAGAGAGAAGGGTGGGGGAGAGAATGCGTGTGCCAGGGCCTCTAGCCACTGCAAATGAACTCCAGATACGTGAGCCACGTTGGGCATCTGGCTTATGCAGGGCCTGGGGAATGGGACCTGGGTCTTTAGACTTCACAGGCAGGTGCCTTAGCTGCTAAGCTATCTCTCTAGCCCAGATATTTTCATACTTTTTTTTTTTTTTTTTTGGCTTTTTCGAGGTAGGGTCTCGCTTTTGCCCAGGCTGACCTGGAATTCACTATGTAGTCTCAGGGTGGCCTCGAACTCAAGACAATTCTCCTACCTCTGTCTCCCGAGTGCTGGGATTAAAGGTGTGCACCACCACGCCCGATTCATATTTCTTTTTTTTTTTTTTTTTTTTTTTTTTTTGGTTTTTCGAGGTAGGGTTTCACTCTAGCCCAGGCTGACCTGGAATTCACTGTGGAGTCTCAGGGTGGCCTCGAACTCACGGCAATCCTCCTACCTCTGCCTCCCGAGTGCTGGGATTAAAGGCGTGCGCCACCACGCCCGGCTTCGATTCATATTTCTTAATGGTCATATATTCAGGCTGGCCAGAGAACACTTGGAACCTTCTCTTAGAAAATATTTGTAGTTAGGTGGCCTGACATGTTGAATACTGGCTGGGTCCTGGATTTGTTAGTCAGTCAGTCAGTCAGTCAGCTGTCAGTTGTTCCTGAGCATCTGCAGTCAAGCCTAACTCCAGGCTTTGATGGGCATGCCACAGAAAGGGAAGAGAGTCAGGCATACTCAGTCTCATGTGTTCTTGAACCCTCGGGTGGCTCCTTCTCCACACGTGATTGGGAAGCCCTGGGAGGGAAAGGGCCAGGACTAGAGAGCTCTGCGTTGAGTTTGACCTCTCTGAACCTTACCACCCTGCAGATCTCAGAGGTCCTTTTTGTCTCTATCTATGCCTGCGAGTTCTTCATGAAGGTCTACGTGGACCCCACTGACTACTGGAAGAATGGCTATAATGTGCTGGATGTGGTCATCATCATCATCATTGTGATCCCCTATCTCCTCCGGAGGATCAAGGGCAAGCACTACAGAAGCCTCAACATCGCTGATGGCATACAGTCTCTGAGGATCCTAAAGCTTGTCTCTTATAGCCGAGGCATCAGGGTGGGTGTTTCGGGGTGCCATACTGCCACCCCTTTCAGAAATAATGATTTGACTCGCCTTCCTTTCAATGAGTCCTACCAAAAAATTGGCAGGTTGATCTTTTCCAGAATTTTCTCAGTCTTAAGACAGTGGTAATTGGGGCTGGAGAGATGGCTCAGGAGTTCAAGGCGCTTGTTTGTAAAGCCTGATGGAATCGGTTTGATTCCCCAGTACCCACGTAAAGCCAGACACCTAAGGTGGCCAATGTGTCTGGAGTTCGTTTGCTGTGGCGAGAGGCCCCAGCGCGCTAATATGCTTTCTCTCTCTGTCTTGCAAATAAAGAGATAACTCAAGTAATCAATAAATTAATTAAAAACAGTGGTAAGAAAGGTATTAGGTCTATTTTACAGATAATAAATTGAGGTCAAGGTCACTCAGCAGTTCAATGCCAGGGCTGAGGTTTAGAAGGCAGATCTGATTATAGAGGCCATTGGAGTTTTTCTTTCTTCCTATGTTACAGTGGCTGTCTTTCCTTTCATGTGGTGCAGACCCTGTGAGCTGTGTGCCTAGGACTTGCCAGTGTTTGGCCGGCTTTGACCTAGTGACCTGGTCTGTCACATTTGATGGGAATACTCTCCTTATTTTGTTAAGGCATAAAAGTGCTGCTCCCACCATGTTCCCGAGTTGTTGAGGTCATTGAATGACCAGGTTTTCCTTGGCTCAGAATATTCCAGAACAAGTTTCCGTGCTGAAATCCTTACCATCAGCCAGGCCCACAGGCATGTGTCCTACACACAATGTGTTTGCCCTGGCATCTGCTCTCCAGGAAGGGGCTGGTCTGGGCCTATTTGTCCAGTCAGGGTGTGTCATATATCCTGTTGAGATTGCCCCTTACCTAGGTCCTGAATATGCGAGAGCACCCCTTGGCACACACTCACAGCCACTCGTTCCTTGCACTCTTGTAATCATGTGCCTGCGTGTGCACACATAACCAGCCCTCCCTCTTCTTTCCTTACTGGCCAGGCTTCTGTATAAAGGCACCCCACTTCCGGTCCCACTTCCCACTGGCCACCTCCCTTGGCATCCTCTCTTGTGCATTTGGCTTTTCTTGGTCTGGCCCATAGTTTTCTCAGGATTGTGTCTTGTATTCTCTCTCCCCTCCATATATTCTCTCTGGGTAATCTTTTCTACTTTCTAGGACCCTACCTGCCCCACACCTCTCTCTGTGACCTTCAGACTCAATTGTCCTTTGGACATTGCGATAGCTTGAATGTATGTCCCCCATAGACTCAGATATTTTAGTAAAGCTTGCAACCTGGGTCTCCAGCCCCCCGGCTGGAGAAGCTGTCCCTGGAGGTGGATCCTGGGGTCTAGCCCTAAGGTGTGTTTGAGAGTGGATCTGATTTCTGACCCAAAGGTACACAGAACAGACTGAATTCTGGAGAGGGGGGGTCCCTGCTATTTTGCTATGGGTATTTATGCTTCTGCTTTTTGGCGTGTGTTTGCTGGTGCTGGTGTTTTGCTGGCTGTAAGTTTTCTCTCTGCTTGGATCTGTGAAAAGGAGGCAGCTTCGTCTGCTATCTATGGAACTTCTCCTGGATCTGTAAGCTTGAAATAAATCCCATTCTCCCAGCCCCCCAGAAACTCAGAAACTGTGTCTGGAAGCTCATCCCACCAACGGGTAGCTATCTACAACAGACACCTCATATGTTTCTTAGACACGTGTCTAAACTACAAGCTCATCATGTGAGTTCCACTCACCCCAGCTCCAAATCCCTGAACCCTGGCTCCCTCTATAGTGGTGT
Source organism: Dipus sagitta (assembly GCA_036346955.1). NCBI lineage: Eukaryota > Metazoa > Chordata > Mammalia > Rodentia > Dipodidae > Dipus > Dipus sagitta. The sequence goes on along the minus strand of CM070777.1, from coordinate 39,138,178 downwards.
GTCTTCTGGTGAAGTGTGTGTCACAAAACCCCATTCAGTTGACAAGTCATAGATCTGAGTGTCATCTTTGACTTTTCTCCCTCAAAAATCTTGCTGCATGGTCGCCTGAGTAGTTATTGATTTATCTAAATCTTTTTTTTTTTTTTTCAAGGTAGGGTCTCACTCTAGCCCAGGCTGACCTGGAATTCACTATGGAGTCTCAGGGTGGCATTGAACTCACGGTGATCCTCCTACCTCTGCCTCCCGAGTGCTGGGATTAAAGGCGTGTGCCACCACACCCAGCTTAGATTTGTCTAAATCTTTTTTAAAAAATATTTTTATTTATTTATTTGAGAGAGAGAGAGAGAGAGAGAGAGAGAGAGAGAGAGAGAATGGGTGCACCAGGACCTGCAAACGAACTCCAGGCACATGCACCACCATATGCATCTGGCTAACATGGATCCTGGAGAATCAAACCTGGGTCCTTTGGCTTTGCAGGTAAGCACCTTAACCACTAAGCCATCTCTCTAGCCCTACATCTTTAAAAAAAAAATCCCTGCCACTATCCTTTTGCCAGGATTCTTGCAATGATGCCCCATACTACTCAGATTCCAGAGCAGACATGCCTCAGCATCTGGGGGAGTGGTCTTAAAGGCACACCAAATCCTGACACGTTTTACTTCAAACCCCTTATTTGAGAGCTAGGGGCAGACCCTGCAGTGTCATTGGAGGCTGTGTTGGTAGGATCAAGAGTAAGGAAGAATGACAGGAAAGAAGCCTGGGGTCTCTGGGACTCAGCATCAAGGGGTAGGCACCTCGGGGTGAGGGGATGACCACAAAGTGCGAAGTGTAGCCCCGTTTTTACAGGTGTTGGGCACCAAAGAAGTATGGGCCTGGAGGGGTTCAAGTGTCACTACAGGGAGACCAAGGATGAAAAGACCTGGCAGATGGTATGTCATCCGCAACGATGCTCAAGGCCTCCAGGATGGGTCAGCATGGTGAGCCTAGAGTCAGAGATTTGAAGACATCAAGGGAAGTTGGAGAGATGGCTCAGGGGTTAAAGGCGCTTGCTTGCAAAGCCCGACAGACTGAGTTCAATTCCCCAGTACCCACGTAAAGCCAGATGCACAAAGTGACACAAGCATCTGGAGTTTGTTTGCAGTGGCAACAGGCCCTGGTGTGCCCGTTCCTCCCACCTTGCAAATAGATAAAATTTTTTAAAAAAGAAAGACATCAGGGAAGTGGGCAGCTGTGCCAAGAGACGGAGTCTTTGTCACGGAGGCAGGAGCTCCAAGGGAAAGGCAAGGGGTGATCCCTGAACTTGTGGGCACCCTCCATGGAGAGAGCTGCTGGGAGTGAGGATTTTCAGATGAGGCTCATGGGATGTGGGGGGCAGACACTTGCGGGGGTCATTTTCTGTATCTTTCCAAAGTGCATGCTGATGAAACCTGGATGGATTTTGCTGGAAGAACGTGACCATGACGGAGCTGGGTGGATCGCTCCTCAGTGGTTAAAGGGCCTTGCTTGCAAAGTCTGATGGACTGCGTTCAATTCCCAAGCCACTCATGTGAGCCTGAGCCAGACACAAAAAGTGGCACAAGCACCAAAACACACTGACGTGCGTGTACCCACGCGTGCACACACACAGGCAAATAAAAAAAGAAGAGTCAGCCTGAGCTAGAGTGAGACCCTACCGAGAGAGAGAGAGCGAGAGAGAGAGAGAGAGAGAGAGAGAGAGAGAGAGAGAGAGAGCGAGAGCGAGAGCGAGAGAGAGAGAGAGAGAGAGAGAGAGAATGGGTGCGCCAGGGCCTCCAGCCACTACAAAGGAACTCCTGATGCATGCGCCCCCTTGTGCATCTGGCTAACGTGGGTCCTGTGTAATTGAGCCTCGAACCAGAGTCCTTAGGCTTCACAGGCAAGTGCTTAACCATTAAGCTATCTCTCCAGCCCCTTACCTCTCTTTTGGAAGGATGAGGGTAGGCATGGATCAGCTGGCATGCAGGGTAGGTGGTTTTTCTGCCTTTCAGAGCACCCCAAACCATCCACACTTCATTGTCCTATGTCCAACTACAAGTAGCTATTTTCTAGTTCTAAGACAGTGAGGGGTCACTGTGCTGAGGGTCACAGGTGGTTGGAGGTGGTGGCAGGGGACAAAGGGGCTTAGGACTTGATCCTTACTCTTATTGAGTGAGGCCAGGGCCAAGACAGTTGGCTTCTGTGAGCCTCTTGACACCTCATCCTGTAAAAATGATAACTGTGTACCTTAAAATTAAGTTCAGGCCAGGTGTGGTGGCGCACACGTTTAATCCCAGCACTCGGGAGGCAGGGGTAGGAGGGTCACTATGAGTTCGAGGGCATCCTGAGACTATAGAGGGGATTCAGGACCCTACCTTGAAAAACAAAAAACAAAAACAACACACACACACACACACACACACACACACACACAATTAAATCCATGCAAGACTCCAGAGCATGGTGAATGGACCACGAGGAGCTACATACCATGACCTCCAGGGCAGCGCAGGTGAGCAGAAAGAATGAGGAATCACATTCTCTTTGGTCTTCTCCACTCTCGGTTGCATGGCGGTTACCTTGGCACTCCTGGACGTGGAGCAGAGAGCAGGCAGCCGGGCCTTTAGCTGAGAAGCAGGAGCGCAGCATCCTGGAAGGACTCCAGAGCCAGGCTGGGTTCGGGTGGGGTGGTCGGTGGTGTTGATGCACGGTCCACCCCAGACCTGATGATGTGTGCAATGTGCCCATGACTGAGGGGGCCGTGCCACCTTGAGAGGGATGCAGCCCTCAATGTGGGCACAGACGCTTCACTCATTCATCCATCCATTCAACAGACACGTATTTAGCATCTATGATGGACAAGGTATGGCTCCAGATCCCCGGGGATGGCTGTGAACTGGGTTGGCTGCACCTCCATTCTCGGAACTGGCCCAGCCGGGCACCCTTACCCCGCTGCGGTGTCCTTGCCTTGCAGACGCTCATCACGGCCGTGGGCCAGACAGTCTACACGGTGCTCTCTGTGCTGACCCTCCTCTTCCTGCTCATGTACATCTTTGCCATTTTGGGATTCTGCCTATTTGGAACGACCGATAAGGCTGACCTGAATAACTGGGGGAACCTGGCTGCGGCTTTCTTCACCCTCTTTAGCTTGGCCACGGTACCATGTTTGGGAAGAGTGATGAGGGTAGAGTGTTAAGAAAGAACTGCCCAGGAGGTGTGAGCATGTAGACATGCTGGGGGTCTGGGGGGGCCTTCCTCATGTTCAGATGGGTAGTTGGGTAAAGGTAAGCAGGGGTTGAGGTCCCAGGGCTAGTCTCTAAGCATGTGACTTCTTAGACCATTCCTTATGACCCTCAGGGTAATCAAACTTATCAGAGTTCTCAAGTGATACTTAATTTGGATTACGCTTAAGATATAAACAAAACCACAAGGCCTCTTTGAAAATAAGCTGCCACAGATCCACCCAGAAGCAAGACCTGAGTCTAAAAGTCTAGAACATGCTGAGCTCAGTAAGGAGTAGGGTTGTTGTACTAGAGAGATGGCTCACTGGTTAAAGGTGCCTGCTTGCAAAGCTCATGGCCTAGGTTTGATTCGCCAGAACCCACGTGAAGCCAGATACACAAGGTGGTGCATGTATCTAGAGATCATTTGCAGTGGCAAGAGGTCCTAGTGCACCCATTATCCCCCTCTCTCTTTCTGTGCTTGCAAATAAATGTTTTTCTTTTATTTATTTATTTATTTGTTTGTTTGTTTTTTTGAGGTAGGGTCTCACTCGCGCTCAGGCAGACCTGGAATTCACTCGGTCATTTCAGGGTGGTCTCGAACTCACAGCGCTCCTCCTACCTCTGCCTCCCGAGTGCTGGGATTAAAGGCATACGCCACCACGCCCGGCAGGCATGTTTTTCTTTTATTTTTTTTAAATTTTTTTGTTTTTATTTTTATTTATTTGAGAGTGACAGACAGAGAAAGAGAGAGAGAGAGAGAGAGAGAGAGAGAGAGAGAACGGGGCGCACCAGGGCTTCCAGCCACTGCAAACGAACTCCAGATGTGTGCCCCCCTTGCGCATCTGGCTAACGTGGGTCCTGGGGAATCGAGCCTTGAACCGGGGTCCTTAGGCTTCACAGGCAAGCACTTAACTGCTAAGCCATCTCTGCAGCCCATGTTTTTCTTTTAAAAGAGAGTAGTTTTTAAAGATGTTTTTAAAGATGGGCCCATCTTTTTGGGGGGGGGAATGGGAGGTTTGAAAGAAGAGAACCCCTTGGACATGCTGGCCCTTACTTAGCAGGGTTCTGAACTTGTAGGCCACCATGACTAGAATCCGGCCAGTGGGTGGGGAGGCGTTGAAGGGCTGATATGGAAACCGAGGCAGCCGCCTCCTTGGTGGGGTTGGGGCTCCTCTGGCAAAGGTGATCTGGGGGTCTACTCTGCTGGGCTCTGCCACTCAGCGTATCCCGCTCTGCCTGGCCAGGTTGACGGCTGGACAGACCTGCAGAAAGAATTGGACCAGCGGAATTTTGCTGTGAGCCGGGCTTTCACCATCATCTTTGTCTTGCTCGCCTCCTTCATCTTCCTCAACATGTTTGTGGGTGTGATGATCATGCACACGGAGGTGAGCGCATGCTCTCAGTGGGTGGAGCGTGGTCCGGTGGAGGCGTGTGGACAAGGCTCCTAGGGTGGAGTGGAGGTTGGTCCACACGCGCTCAACTCTTCTCCCAAAGTTCGTTGTCTCCGCAGTGGGGCTAGCAGGCCAGTGGAGCTTGGGAAGCCATTTCAATCACAACGTCAGCTGGAGTTAGGGGCTGGCCCGGTGTGGAGACCCCCCCCCCACCTCCACTGAGGTCCGAGCAGCAGGGCAGGCTAGGAGGAGAAAGACCGAGAGGAGAGAGCATGTGGCGAGAACATTCCCCTGACCTCCACCTCCCGACTCGCTAGGACTCCATCAAAAAATTTGAACGAGAGTTGATGGCGGAGAGGCACCTGACGCTTATGGAGGAGAAGCAGGTGATTCTGAAGCGGCAACAGGAAGAGGTCAACAGGCTCTTGGCCACACAGGTAGGTGGCCCCACAGGCAAGATAACAGACAGACAGACAGACAGACAGACAGACAGATGGGCAGGGCAGACAGGACTAAAGGGATAGCCAGGAAAAGAGGACTTGAGCCCAGGTGGCCTCAGGCATATGTGGCCTTAGGTAAGACAAAGGATACCTTACCTGTATCCTCCAGTGCCAAACTTTTCTTTCTCTTCTTCTTTTCTTTTTTTAATTTTCTTTTTTATTTATTTGAGAGAGCGAGAGAGGGAAGGAGGCAGAAAGAGAGAGAATATGGGTGCGCCAGGGCCTCCAGCCACTGCAAACAAACTCCAGACTCATGCGCCACCTTGTGCAGGGGTCCTGGGGAATCGAACCTGGGTCCTTTGGCTTTGCAGACAAGTGCCTTAACTGCTAAGGCATCTCTCCAGCCCTCTCTTTCTCTTTTTCTTTTTCTTTATCTTTTAAAAAGTTTTTTTAAACACTTATTTATTTATGAGAGTGAAAGAGGCAGAAAAAGAGAGAGAGGGAGAGAGAGAGAGAAAGAGAGAGAGAGAGAGAGGGAGAAAGAGAAAGAGAACAGGCATGGCAGGGCCTCCAGCCACTGCAAACAAACTCCAGATGCATGCGTCCCCTTGTACATCTGGCTTATGTGGGTCCTGCAGAATCGAACCAGGGCCCTTTGACTTTGCAGGCAAACGCATTAACCACTAAGCCATATCTCCAGCCCATTCTTTCTTTTGTGTGTGTGTGTGTGTGTGTTTCTTTTTTATTTATTTGGGAGAGAGAGAGAGAGAGAGAGAGAACCAAGACCTGCAAACAGACTCCAGACACATGTGCCAGTCTGTGTGTCTGGCTTTACGAAGGTACTGGGGAATTGAACCCAAGCTGACAGGCTTTGCAGGCAAGCACCTTTAAGCCATCTCCCCAGCCCTCTATGTGTGCATGTGTGTTTCTATGAACAACTTAAAGTATTGAGTGCTACGGTTGAGTTCCCCCCTTTGTGGACGAGATCTCCGCAGCAGGGGCTCTTCGGATAATGATTTCTTTTCTGCCTCTGCACGTTGAGTCTAGCTTTGGGGGGTTCTGCTGGGTCTCCGTCAGTACGTCTCTCCTCAGCCTCTCCTCTGAGGTGGAGATATCTCCCAGTCCAGCTGTGCCCAATGTTTGCTCAGGGCCGGAGGAGCCTGTGCACTTATCCACACTTAGACCCTCTCTGGTTCTCGCCTCTGCTCCTGGCCTCATGTCAGGGGCAGTGGCTCGTGAAGCTATGCCGTCCTTTAGGGTCCAAGCTCAGCAGAGTTAAGGCTGAGTCCACCACTGCTGGGGACCGTCAGGGCGGGTCGCCAGATCTCTGCCCCCTTTTGGTCGCTGAGTTCTCCTTTTGCTCCCCTCTCTAGAAAAATGTTAAAAAGAGTTTCACTGAGCTGGTGGAGGACTTCAAGAAAACCCTTCTGCACACGGACCCAATGGTCTTGGATGAGTTTGGCACTAGTCTTCCTTTCATTGATGTCTACTTTTCCACTCTGGACAACCAGGATGCTACTATCAACAAGTTAGTCCCTACTCTAGCTATTCCTAGTCCCCAGGGTTTCTTCAAGGTCAAGGTGTGTCATATACCCTAGGAGGTCGAGGATCTGATGAACAAGGTGCAGGTGGGCCAAGGTCCTTCCTGGGGGTGTAGGGTTCCATGTACGTGCAGGCTATTATGTGGTTAGGCCTGTGGCCGAGGGGACTCTGCTGCCCCTGCGCCTCCCAGCCCTCCTTCACTCGTATCCAGAGGTTAGCTTCTTCAACCCTCCAGGCTCCTTCTCACTAAGCCTTGTCAGAGAGCAGGAAAAACACACTGACTGGTAAGTTAAGGGCTGAGGTTCTTGGCCCATGTCTGTGACTATCTTCCTGTGTGACTTTGGACAAGGGACAAGGGTCTGCCCCTTTCCTGTTGCAAGAGGAGCCACTGATTGACGATGATCTATGTGAAGATCTGGGCTAGGACTTATGCCCAGAGTAAGCTAGCTGGGGTGGTGGTTGGCTCTTATCAAGCAAGGAAGGGTGTAAACTCCAGCAGCAGGTCTCTGGATGCCAGAGTCCCATTGGACTTCTGACCAAGAATAGATGTAGTTAGTCTGGCTTCTCAATGGAATCCTGGATGTTGGAGAAACTAAAAAAAGGAAAGAGCCATGGAATGTCCACTTTGGGCCCAAGAGCAGGCCAGGCTCTGTTTGGGTACCACCACACAGTTACTGCCTGTAGAGCCCAGAGATTTATCCAACCTGATACGTGAGGAGAAATAGCGTGTGCCAGGGGCCCCGGCAGAGGGACAGGTCTAGGGTTCCAATCCACTTGACCTGCTCGGAAGTCCTGAAGTCCCGGCTCTTGACTGACCCCATATCCACGTGGTGTGGTGGACACACAGGCACAAGTAGTGTGTGTGTGTGTGTGTGTGTGTGTGTGTGTGTGTGTGTGTGTGGAGCCTGCCTTGCCCTCAGACCTCCCTCTCCTGCTGTACCCTCCAGGCTTCAAGAGCTGTACTATGAAATTGTGAATGTCCTGAGCCTGATGCTTGAAGACTTGCCCCCGAAGAAGAACCAAAGCTCGGAATTTGACGATGAGACATAGCTGGGCATTGCATGGGGTGCTCAGGCACCTGAGGTCTCTCACAGACTGTGAAAACCACATTAAACACAGGCTATCAGAGCTGGCCTTTTTAGACTTGCTACCACATTGGTATTTCCTTATATTTGAACGCTGGGCCTGAACAGGAACATTATGACAGCCAACCTGGGGCCGTAGGAAGTGGGAGGCTCAAGACTTGCCCTGGCCAGAGACCATATCCTGGGGCCACAGTGACTCTAACTTGCGTGGACCCAGCACTAGGGACACACTGGGCTCATGGGGAAGCTGTCTAAAGACTCACAGGTCACTGGCGAGCCTCCAGCAGCTCCATTTAGTCTGCGATGCCACTAAGAGGCCTCCCTAGAGCTGATCTGCGCAGGCACCCCAGCCTGGAAGAGCTGGGCTCTCTGGGTACCCGCTGCTGTGGAGTCCTTTCTTTGGAAGTGTACACTGATCTTCCTTAGGCTGATGTCAAAGCATGTGGCGTGAGTGGCAGGATTTTGTCATGTGCGATGGAGTACTGCCTGGGAGAGTGGCCCACTGGCCATGTGGGCACGTCTCCTACCATGGCCCAGAGAGACAGCACCAGCAGTTTGCAGTTCAGCCTGCTTCCCTCCTGTGAGGAGTCAAGACTCTCCACTTAAAAGGTTGGGTGGGGCTGGAGAGATGGCTCAGCGGTTAAGCGCTTGCCTGTGAAGCCTAAGGACCCTGGTTCGTGGCTTGATTCCCCACGTTAGCCAGATGCACAAGGGGGCGCACACGTCTGGAGTTCGTTTGCAGTGGCTGGAGGCCCTGGCGCGCCCATTCTCTCTCTCTATCTCTATATCTGCCTCTTTCTCTCTCTGTCAGTTGCTCTCAAATAAATCTCAAGTAATAAACAAAAAAGGTGGGGTTTTCTGCAACAGCACCTGTGCATCGGGTGTTTTAGAGCCACGTGAAGGTCTTAGCAGGACAGGGCGGCAGGCACCCCGTGCTGTAGAGTAGCACAGAACTCTGACAGTATTCGCTTTCTACCCATTGTTGGGGTATATGCCTGAGTCCTGTGACCTTACTAGTGTCACTCAGACAGAGAGGGAGATAGGTTCTGAGTAGAGCAAGGATGGGAGATGGGCATACCCATACCCGTATACAGAAGGATCCCCCCCCCCACACGCACACACTGGGCATCCAAATTATCAGAAAACACATGGGGTAGTGTGTGAGTGGATAGAGACACGGCACTCATGGCTGGCTAATGGGCTCCCAGCCTGGGTGATGATACCCTAAGGTCAGGAAGCAAGAGAAGGTGGGAAGGAGCCTTTTCATGGTTCCATCCATATGTGGACCGTGGTTCAGTGATCTGTGCTACACGCTCATTATTTCATGAAGAGAAGCCCATGTTTTATGCTGGTTCTCTTGGTGCTCCCAGTTACACAGTGCCGATAACAATCCCCCAGTTTCCTTGTTTGAATGTAGAGAGTGTAGATTTTCTTTTCTTTTCTTTTCTTTTCCTTTTCTTTCTTCTTTCTCTTTCCTTCCTTCCTTCCTTCCTTCCTTCCTTCCTTCCTTCCTTCCTTCCTTCCTTCCTTCCTTCCTTCCTTCTCTCCTTTCCTCCCTCTCTTTTTTCTTTCTTTTTCTTTTGAGAGAGACACACAGTGAGAGAGAGGGACAGAGAGAGAATTGGCACACCAGGGCCTCAGCCACTGAAATCGCACTCCAGACGCTTGCGCCACCTAGTGGGCATGTGCAACCTTGTGCTTGCCTCACCTTTGTGTGTCTGGCTTATGTGAGATCCAGAGAGTCGAACATGGGTACTCAGGCTTTGCAGGCAAGGGCCTAAACCGCTAAGCCATCTCTCCAGTCCCCTTCCTTTTTTTTTTTTTTTTTTTTTTTGAGGTAGGGTTTCACTTTAGCCTAGGCTGACCTGGAATTCACTATGTAGTCTCAGGCTGGCCTCAAACTCACAGCGATCCTCCTATCTCTGTCTCCCAAATGCTGGGGTTAAATGCCTGCCCAGCTGGAGAGTATTTTCTAAGACTGAAATTGTTTCATGTGCAAATGCTCACTCTCTTAAGGCCACAATAAGCATGGTGAAGCAATGTGAAGGAAGGATTATTTTCAAGGGTGAGACACCTTGCCCTGCTGTGGAGAACCTGTGAGGGCAAGGTGCTCCCTTCAGTTACCTCTGTAGGGATGCTTAGGAGTGGGCTTGAGGTTGGTCAGGTGTCTCTGCCCTTGTGATAGGGAGAGAAACTCAGGGCCTTAGTGTCTGGGGAGGAACTTGCAGGAGTGCTCTGATAAGAGCCCGGTAAGCAGGAAGGCAGGACAGTGGCTCCAGTTCAGGCCTGGGGGAATGCAGACATTGTCAATTGCTCATGCTGGGTGTATGCCATCTTAGCTCAGGAAACATTAAAACACATCTACTCGCTCCCATCAGGAACCCTGGGAATTCCCCATGGCATTTGGGAGTGAACAAAAGATTTAAAACTTTGCTCAGAGAGGTCAGGTACAAAGTGTCCTACTTTGAGAGCTAGGAGACTGGGGCTCCTTAATGGGTGATGTTGGACAAGGTATCTGTCCTCTGATAAGTGGGGTGAGAAAACTGACTAGTTATAGGGTCTGAGGAAATGGCTCAGTGATTAAGGTGTTTGCTTGCAAAGCCTAAGGACTCAGGTTCAATTCCCTAGTACTCCTATAAAGCCAGATGCACATGGTGGTGCATGTATCTGGGATTTGTTTGCAGAGGCTAGAGCCCTTGGCATGCCTATTCATTCTCTCTCATCAGTAAATAAAAAAATATTTTTTAAGGTTCAAAAAACAAAACAAAACAAAACAAAACAAAACAAAACAAAACAAAACAAAACACCTTACCAGTTATAAGTATCAAATTGAATACATGTAAGAGTGCAAGAAAACATGTCATCAGGGCTGGAGAGATGGTTTAGTAGTTAAGGTGCTTGCCTACAAGGCCAAAGGACCCAGGTTCGATTCCCCCGGACCCATGTAAGCCAGATGCGCAAGATGGTGCATGCATCTGGAGTTCATTTTCAGTAGTTAGAGGCCATGCTGCACCTATTCTCTCTCTCTCTCTCCTTCCTTTTCTGCTTCTCTCAAATAATAAATAAATATAAGTTAGAAAAGATCTCAGCTCACCATCTGGTGCTTCCTGGCCCTCAGCCGGCTCTACCCTTGCTCGGCTCTGTGAGTCATGGGTATAGAAGGTCAGCTGAAAGGTGGCAGGGAGGGATGAATAAGCTGGAGCAGAATGGAGGTCGGGATCTGCTGAGGGTTCCTATGTGAATGGGTATCCAGATGGAACTGGCTCAGAATGGGCAGATAGAGTCCCAGGCCCAGAAAGGTGACCTTGGGATGTGGATTCCAATGGCAAGTCACTTTTAAAAAAACTATTTACTTATTTATTTATCTGAGAGGGAGAGATATACAGAAATAGGCAGGGAGAGAGAAAGAGAGAGAGAATGGGCGTGCCAGGACCTTCAGCCACTGAAAACAAACTCCAGATGCAATGCGCCCCCTTGTGCTGGCTTATGTGGGTCCTGGGCAGTTGAACCTGGGTCTTTTGGCTTTGCAGGCAAATGCCTCAACCGCTAAGCCATCTCTCCAGCCCGCAAGTCACTTTTAAGGGCACAAGAAGAGGCTTTCAAAGAGCGGAGAACTGGGAGGGGTGACGTGCACGGAGCTGGCCCAGCACTGCTGGCAGCATACGCCGATGGATACTTGGCGCCGAGTCCCATAGCAGCATTCCTGTTGGGTTCTGTCGGCCTGCAGAGCAAAACCTGGCAGCTTAGAAGTCCCACGTGAGCGCTCACCAACTCAAACAGGCTTGGTCAAGACCTTCAATTGATTTGCTCGGGGCAGAAGTGGTTCTGCTTGTCTGGGCCTGGCTGTGGAAAGAAGGACCTTCCTCCTCACCCGTGGCCTTGGGTCCAGCAGGGCTGTGGCTAACTCATCTTCAGTCTTCAGCCTGTCTGCTTGACGTTGCGCTAAGCTTCAGGGGACCTGGGATTGAGTCTCCTGCTCACAGCCAAGCCTTCCCCCTGGTTCTTATAGGAAAGATCTGGAGATGTGGTCAGAAAAGGGGCAGGAGATTAGTGTGACTAAGGAGGTCTTCTCGACACTCCGATGGTCCACTCTTCCCTGAAGAGAATTTCTTTGAGCCTGGTCAGCCACCCTTCCCCAAGTGCCATTTTTTGTTCATCCGATGGGACAGCGGTGACTGGAGCTGCAAGGCAAGTATTGTCTGTCCTTGACCAGCTCCTGGGGCTGTTTCATGGTCAGTGATCAGACTAACAGGCAGAGCAGAGAGAATGTTTGAATCTGCCACCAGGAGCTGAGAAAGGGGAGGGACTTGAGGGCTTAGGGCCTGGGCCTTCTGGACACTGGCTTTGACATAACTGTCATGAGAGAGGGGGACCTGAAGTGTCCTTGTGGGTTAAGAACTGGATACTTGTTATCTGGGAGAGGCAAGTCATGATTAGAATTACTTTTAAATTATTTTTTGTTGCTATACCACTGTACCTTTTAAAGATTTTTTGTTTGTTTTATTTTTATTTATTTATTTGAGAGCAACAGAGAGAGAAAGAGAGAGAGAGAATGAATGTGTGTGTGTGTGTGTGTGTGGGCCTCTAGCCACTGCAAACGAACTCCAGATGCATGTGCCACCTTGTGCATCTGGCTTACATGGGTCCAAGGGAATTGAGCCTTGAACCAGGGTCTTTAGGCTTCACAGGCAAGTGCTTAACCACTAAGCCATCTCTCCAGCCCACCAACTCTCTTTTTCTTTCTTTTCTTTTCCTTTTTTTGGTTTTTCAAATTAGGGTCTCACTCTAGCCCAGGCTGACCTGGAATTCATTCTATAGTCTCAGGGTGGCCTCGAACTCATGGCGATCTTCCTATCTCTGCCTCCCAAGTGCTGGGGTTAAAGGCGTGCGCCACCACGCCCGGTTTCAAATCTCTTATTATTGTCGTCTCAGAAGCAAGGGCTCTAAAATGACCTCCATAGCTTCTCAGCAAACAGAGGTTATGGGCACCATGCAACAGTCTTAAGAGGGTTTTCTAAGCCATGGACTAAGCCCTCAGCTGGGACCAGAAGTTTTTAGTTGAAGTATCATAGAGGGTGATGGCACCAAGTATGATTGGATTTTTGCAAAATGAAACCAGAGTCTTAAAAGGGGAGTGTGGCTGGGCACAGTGGTGCACACCTTTAAACCTCAGCACTTGGGAGGCAGAGGTAGGAGGATCGCCATGAGTTCGAGGCCACCCTGAGACTACATAGTGAATTCCAGGTCATCCTGGGCTAAAGTGAGACCCTACCTCAGAAAACCAAAAAATGGGGGGGGGACTACGGGGGCTGGAGAGATGGCTCACTGGTTAAGGCACTTGCCTGCCAAACCTAAGAACTGGGGTTCAATTCCCCAGTACCCACATAAAGGCAAATGCACCAGATGACACACGCATATGGAGTTTGTTTGCAGTAGCCAGAGGCCCTGGCATATCCATTTTCTCTCTCTCTCTCTGCCTCTTTCTCTTTCTCTCTCAAATAAATAAAATAATTTTTAAAAGAGGGAATGTGAAAAAGACCGCAGGGCCATGAAAAATCTGTTTTTACGTATTTTATTTTTATTATTTATTTATTTATTTTGTTTTTGAGGTAGGGTCTCACTGGCCCTACCTCACAGGCCCAGGCTGACTTGGAATTCACTATGAAGTCTCAGGGTGGCCTCGAACTCACAGCAGTCAGCCTACCTCTGCCTCCCAAGTGCTGGGATTAAAGGTGCGCGCCACCACACCTGGCGAAAAGTCTGTTTTTAAACAGACAAGGAACAGGACCAACTGAAGCCAATGTGGACTGGGGACAGGATGGTGAGGTTCTCCCCTCAGTGCCCCTGACTCTCCTCAGTGTGACTTGGGCGCCTCAGATTGGGGCCTGAGATAAAAAGCCATCTTCAAAACCTGGTGTGGTGGCGCACGCCTTTAATCCCAGCACTCAGGCAGCAGAGGTGGTAGGATGGCTGTGAGTTCGAGGCCACCCTGAGATTACATAGTGGATTCCAGGTCAGCCTGGGCTAGAGGGAGACAACCTCAAAAAACAAAACAAAAAAAGGGCTGGAGAGATGGCTTAGTGGTTAAGGTGCTTGCTTGCAAAGCCAAAGGACCCAGGTTCGACTCCCTAGGACCCACATAAGCCAGATGCACAAAGGGGCACACACATCTGGAGTTCGTTTGCAGTGGCTGGAGGTCCTGGCATACCCATTCTCTCTCTCTCTTTCTCTCTCTCTCTCTCTCTCTCTCTCTCCCTGCCCATTTCTGTATCACACACACACTCTCTCTCTCTCTCAAAAAAAGGAAAAAAAAAAAGCTGTCTGAATCTTGATGCTGGGCCAGAGGAGGAGGAGCAACCCCAGAAGAGGTCAGGCCAGGACTCCAGAGGTACAGCCCGTTCTCTTTATTGGCTGTGGAAATACCGCCTTCTGCTTGCCAGCTCTTGTGTTTACCGGCTAGTTACTTTCACGTGTGCAATTTCAATCCCATGACACCCAGGGATGTGCATTGTTCCCATTAAACAGGTGGTAAAACTGAGGTTCAAAGGGTGATGGTAATCTATCCAAGGTTGCACAGCTAAGGGGGAAGAGCCAGGCTCCCCATGCAGTGCGCGTGCTTCTTCAGGTTCTCTGTATGCACCAATCTCCCTTGTTTCGTAGGTGGGCAAGCTGGCACTCAGCAGGACCCACGTAGCCAAGATCAGCACTAGGGCAGTCGGTATTTGAAGACAGGCCACACACATACCCCTCTGCTCCGCCGGAGAATAGTGACCTTTTTCTTTCTTTTAAAACTTATTTCTGCAACTTCTCAAAGTCAAGCCATGATCTCCTTCTGAGCAGAGCCTGAATTGGGAGGGCAGGGGGCTGCTCATGCGGGTGTTGGTTGGTGGGGTTTCTTGGCACTTTCTTGGTGCCTAGTAAGGACTCTGAAGTCGGCTGGCTGTGGGAGCCCGAGAGATTGAGGGGAGGCAGGAAGCAATCAGTGTGTGCAGAGAGGGTGGTGACTGCGGCGCCTAATCAGGAAATTACAGCCTGGGCAGAGAGAGGGTTTGGCCTAGATGTCGCCTTTTCTCCGGGCTTCGGTACAGCGGGACTGCATGGAGACTTGGCTGCGAACACACCTGGGTGTGCTGAGCAGGCGCGAGCGGCTCAGCAGGCAGGACGTGCCCACTTCTTTGGTGGGGTAATTGATAGCTCATTGATGGGTGGTGGGAGCCAATGGTTACTTACCAGGGGACACCTTGAGAGAGGCTCTTGGTCAGAGTTTGGCTGGAGAAGGTGTTTTATTATTAATTTTAAAATATATTTTATTTACTTATTCATTTTTATTTATTAGAGAGAGAGAGGGAATGAGAGAAAGAGAGAGAGAACAAATGAACTCCAGACGTATGCACCACCTTGTGCATCTAGTTGATGTGGGTTCTGGGGAATCAAGCCTGGGTCCTTAGGCTTCGCAGACAAGCACCTTAACCACTAAGACATCTCTCTAGCCATTATTATTATTATTATTATTATTATTATTATTTTACCTGAGCCTTGGCACAAAAGGTAGGAAATAATTGTCAGGTGGACAGACCCAGTTGTAGAACTGTGCATATAGGGACACCCCATCTGTGTTAAATGGGAAAAACGGGTCTGGGGAGATTGCTCAGTGGTTAAAGGTGCTTGCTTGCAAAGCCTGTTGGCCTGGCTTCAGTTGCTCACTACCCATGTAAAGGCAGATGTAAAGAGTAGCAAATGCATCTAGAGTTTGTTTGTAGTGGCAAGAGGCTCTGGTTTGCCCATTCTCTCTCTTTAAAATAAATGAATATATTCAAAGGAGAAGCAAAACCATACACACAACGTGGCAGTGAGATATTTATTCCCTTCCAGGTGACAGAAAGAATAGACAAAACTTAGTGTTAGCCTGGCTCTGGACAATGGGTCCTCTTGTTCACATTTGGTGACACAAGGCATGGCCTTGTCATAAGGCAAGGCAGATTAGCTTTCATATATGTGGTGACGATGGCAAATGCAGGGACATGCCCGTATAAAGATGGTTACCATAGCTGGTTATAGAAGAAACATTACCTAATAGTCATTGGTGAGAAAATGGGTTGAATTATTATGAATCCATACATATAGCCATGGTTTGTTGATAAGAGATAATCTTGGTATCCTATTATTATTATTATTATTATTAATTTTCAAGGTAGGGCCTCACTCTAGCTCAGGCTGAACCTAGAACTCACTCTGTAGCTCCAGAGGCGATCTTTCTACCTCTGCCTCCCGAGTGTTGAGATTAAAGATGTGCACTACCATGTCTGGCAATCTTAGTAATTTTTTTAGGCAAGCCCAACAGACTGGCCTTTCTTATGAGAGAGAGGGAGGGGGAGAGGGAGAGCGAGAGTGAGCGAGCGAGCGAGCGAGAGAGAGAGAGAGAGAGGTGGTGTGTCAGGGCCTCCAGCCACAGTAATTGAACTCCAGACACATGTGCCACCTTGTGTGCATGTGCAATCTTGTTCATCTGGCTTATGTGGGATCTGGGGAGTCAAACATGGGTCCTTAGCTTCTCAGGCAAGCGCCTTAACTACTAAGCCATCTCCCCAGCCCAGTCTTGGTATTTTCCTGAGTGAAAAAAGTAGCTTCTGGAGCAACCTTTGCTATCTGTCATGCAATAGAAAGTGAACATACATTATATATATATACATACATATGGGCGTGTCTTGAGGGACATCTGGAAGGATAGTCATGTAAATAGTAGTTTGAGTGATTTGACTTGTGTCTTCACTTTGTTCTGAACTTTTAAAAATTAATTAATTTATTTGCAAGGAGAGAGATAGATAGAGATAGAAAGAGAGAGAGAGAGAGATAAGGAATGAATGGGTGTGCCAGGGCCTCTAGACACTGCAAACACACTTTACAGGCATGGGCCACTTTGTGCATCTGGTTTTACATGGGTACTAGGGAATTGAACCTGGGTCAGCAGGCTTTGCAAACAAGTCCCTGTAACTGCTAAGCCATCTCCCCAGCCCTTGTTCGGAACTTTCTGAATTGTGAAACATTAATTTTATGATCAGGAAAGAAATATAGTTTTCACTCTGCATTTATGTTAAGATATGTGAAGCGTGTGTGCATGCATGCGTACACACACACACACACACACACACACACCCCACGAGGCTGAGCACACATTGTATGTGCGTCCGTGTGGCAGATGGAAGGGTATTCCAGGCACAAAGGAAAGAGGGAAGTTGCTTGCACAGGGTCTGGGGCTGCTGAGAAGTTGGTCTGCAGCTTGCAGTGTGAGGGGCCCTGCAAGGGAGACAGAAGGAGCTGACTGGAGCAGAATCCTGGGGCCCTTGAATGATCTCCTGGCTCGGGTTGGATTTTAAGGGACAGGAAGGAGCAGTGACCTGGCCAGGTTTGAGGTTTCCTACTGCCCCTCAGGAGGTGGCTGTGTCCCCCTCATCTGGCATTCGCAGCTTGCTTGTTCTGTCTCACACACGAGGGCTTTTCCTTGCTTGATCCAGGCTCGTGTCTACTGCACACCCATTCTCATGCCTGCCCGCCCTTCTTGGCTCAGCAACCCCCCTCCCCATGAGGAGTCTTCCCAGACTGTTCCCTTGGAGCCTTGGATTTCTCCTTTCCCACCCTCTCACCCTAGACCTTTCTTGTTTTTCTTTAATCCCTTTCTCCATGGACCTTTCTTCTCCCAGAAATAGTTGGGGACAGACGTAGAGTGAGCAATCAGGACCTAACATCTGCATGCTTGAGCTCTGCCAGGCATAACCAGAAGTCATGGTTTGTTGATAAGACATAATTTTGATATATTTTTCTATTTTTTAAAGTTTTATTTTTATTTACTTAGAGAGAGAGAGAGAGAGAGAGAATGGATAGACCAGGGCCTCCAGCCACTGCAAACGAACTCCAGATGCATGCACCACCATGTGCATCTGGTTTATGTGGGACCTGGAGAATCAAACCTGGGTCCTTAGGCCTTGCAGGCAAATGCCTTAACTGCTAAGTCATCTCTCCAGCCCTTGGTATTTTATTTACTTATTTTATTTTGTTTTTTTGAGGTACGGTCTTGCTCTAGTCAAGGCTGACCTGGAATTCACTATGTAGTCTCTCAGGGTGGCCTTGAACTCACGGTGATCCTCCTGCCTCTGCCTCCCAAGTGCTGGGATTAAAGGTGTGCTCCACCACGCCCTGGCTTGGTATTTTATTTCATTATCATCATTTTCGATGTAGGTACTTATTCTAGTCCAGGCTGGCCTCGAATTCTCAGTGATCTTTCTACCATTGCCTGATGGAGAGAGAGAACACATGGCAGCAAACAGGTCCAGTGAGTCTCATATGTCACAGGCCCGGTGCTGGACACACCCCGTATTACAGATATGGAGACTGAAGCTTGACAGGCTATGTGTGTGGCTGTGGTTAATCAAGCAGCAATGTCTGGCTCCAAAGCCTGTACTCTTAGCTTCTGTGAGCTTCCTGGAGGCTGGCTGATGGGGGCCAGTGGAGGAGGCAGAAGGAGGGAGGGACCTTCCTGTGTCCTGTTGCTCAGGGCCTAGTGCAAATGCTCAGGCTTGGAGGATGCTTAGAACTCAGGTAACCTAAGGAAAGTGATTCCAGCTCACCCAGGAGGGAGTGCCTCACTCCACTGAGGTCCTGAAGCTGGGTACCATCCCTGTTGCAGCCTTAGGAGGGCCAATGCTCCCATTCCAGGAAACAGTGAGGTGCTACTGGCAGGGCGCTCTCCCAGAGGCTGAACGGAGAGCGATCTTGGCTACACTAACCAAAAAAACCAGTGGCCTTTTGACTCAGTGGTAGAGTACTGGCCTAGCAAGCTCAAGGTCCTAGGTTTGATCCTCAGTACCATGGAAGAAAGGAAAAGAGGAAGGGAGGGAGTGTTGTATAGCAAATTTCTTCCTGGTGGGGAGGAAGGAATCTCAGGAGACTCAGGCAGTAAATGAGTCTGGGAGAAAGGTTGCTAGACCCGGCATGGCACCAATGTCGTATAAAGGGAAACCAACTGCTTAGGAAGAGACTCTGCCATTGAGCTACCTGCAAGTTGTGTAATGTGCTTCAGACCCTCTACCAGCTGAGCTGCCTGCAGGTGTGCTCCAGAGACACTGGGGTGGGCTTTTCCTCTCTCTTCCTTCCTCCCTCCCTCCCTCCCTCTTTCCCTCCCTCCCATGTCTCTCTTTCCCTCCCTCCCTCCCTCCCTCCCTCCCTCCCTCCCTTCCTTCCTTCCTTCCTTCCTTCCTCCCTCTGTCTCTTCCTCCCTCCCTCCTTTCCTTCCTTCCTTCCTTCCTTCCTTCCTTCCTTCCTTCCTTCCTCTCTGTCATGGTGAGAGGGTTTCAATATAGGGTCTCACTGACCTGGAATTCACTATGTAGTCTCAGTCTGGCCTCAAACCCACAGATCCTTCTACCTTGGGGCCTCTCGAGTGCTGGTATTAAAGGTATGCACCACCACGCCCAGCTAGGGTGGGCTTTTCAGTGGTATAACTGCCTTTGAGTCACCCATGCTTCTGTAAGTAACCCCAATAAACTCATTGGTTTACCAAAACTGGTTGTGTGGTGCAGTTGTACATAGGTATGTTGTCTGTACCCTATCTGGGGTGAATAGATGGGGAAAAGGTTTCCCACAACAGGGAGGAAGGGAAGGAAGGAAGGAGAAAGAGAAGGAAGACTCTACATTCAGAAATTCTCCAAATTGGGGCTGGAGAGATGGTTTAATGGTTAAGGCACTTGCCTGCAAAGCCAAAGGACCTCGGTTCAATTCCCCAGGACCCATGTAAGCCAGATGCACAAGGGGGTGCATGTGTCTGGAGTTTGTTTGCAGTGGCTGGAGGCCCTGGTGCACCCATTCTCTCTCTGTCAAATAAAGAAATAAAATATTTATTAAAAAGAAAAGAAAAAATTTCTCCATATGTGGGAGGTCATGAAGTTGAAGACTTTTCTCCACTTGAGGCAATAGTCCCTTAAGGTCCACGTACTGGTCACACTCAGGGATCCTTTAAACCCTGACAGCAAACTCCAGGGAAGCAGCAGGCTGGCCCAGTGCCTGCTTGGCTGGAGGAAACTGGCACTGTGAGAACCAAGGGTTTCAAGTCCCAGTGACTTCACGGGAAGCAACTGGCCAACTCTCCAAGACATGACAGCCACAGAGAAGCTGGCATCTGGGTCTCCCTGGTCCCCTAGCTCCCTCTTCCAGACACCACCCCCCTCCCCAGCCTTGGCTGAGTAGGCAACCCTGTCTGAGAGGCTGAGGGAGTCTGGGAACCTAGTGGGCTACATCAGCACCTCTGGGCCCCGGGCAGTGGGAGAAGCTAGAAGAAGCCAGCCGCCTACCATGAATTGTATGTCGCTGTCTCTCTCTCCAGCTTAGTGATCCAATGGGCATGCTGGCTGGGGAGTTGGAGGAGGGACTCTTGGCCATACCATGGCATGACTTTGGGGGTCTTTCATGTCAAAAATTTTTTTTTATTACATTATGTATGTGTGTGCCTCTACGAGCAAGTGCGTGCACGAAAAGGCTGCGGTCTGGGTGGGGATAAACACCCATCCTAGTGTGCCCTGGAAAGTTCCCACATAGGCCGCAGGCGGAGCGTTCTGGGGAAACCCTGCCGGGCCTGTCACAACCTGGCAGGCAGGGAAGTGGCCAGCCACTCTGTGGCTGTGGTGGGTGAGTTTGCCAGGCACTTTCCGTGAAGTCGCTGGAACATTAAACCCTTGGTTCAATTAAATGGGTTAATCAGCTTTGTCTGACTGTGATGAGTAATAATGATAATATAATGTGATAATAACAATAATAGTGCCATTAGCCATGATTATCACGCGTGCCGCACTGTCCCAGGCACAAAAGGGAAGTACAGCACACATCCCCCCTGCTCAGGCCCCATTTTCCACTCATAAAACTCCATTCTTCAAAACTGTTCCAATCCAACTCCCTATATCCATTTTCAGGACAAATTACTAACACTTAAAAAAAATTGGTCCATTTTGCGTTGAAAGCCAAGTCCCAATTACAGTGACTTTCCTCTCAATGTTAGAAACATAGAAGGGGGTAGGGGCAGGGAGCAGAGGGGGACATGGGATATGTTGGGGGAGGAGAGGGAGGAGAAGGGAAGTAAGGAGCAGTGTATGAAGGAAGAGAGGGGAAAAAAGCAAGCCTTCTTGCTTCAGTAAAAATGTATTTCTGGAATGATGTTTCAGTTTACTCAGGCAGAAAAATTAGGAATGGTATGCCTATTAAGCGGGCTAAGTAAGCATGACTATTTTTAGTAGTGTAGTAAAACCTTGGTAATTTGGGGACCTCTTTAATAAAGATTCCATGATCAGGCTGGCTGGCAGGCATTGTGTGTGTGTGTGTGTGTGTGTGTGTGTGTGTGTGCGCACGCAGGTACATAGGCGACTGAGTTGGGGAGAGGTGCCCTGAGAGACAGGATGGATTCCTTAACAGAGCCTTTTTCAAACACTCGGCTCTCTCAGCAATACAATCATGACAAATGATTGTTCTCAGTGGTACTTACAAGTTTATTATCTGTTTAAAGAAGACTGTATTTGAAAATAAAAATTTGCTTTCTGGAAAAAAAAAAATCTATAGAGACCTACTTGGCACCTGTCACACTGGCCTTCCTCCCCAGGTCGCTGAATCCCACGGCGGTTGGTGCGTCCTCGGGGGAGGGGGTGATCACTGGAGCCTGGTGCTGAGGACAGGGCTTCTGTGGGCAGAAGGCCACTCCCTACCTTGGGGATTACAGGTTCTTCTTTTTCTTCTCTTTCTCCTTCCTCTCTCCCTTCCCTTCCCTTCTTCCTTTCTTTCTTCCTCCCTCCCTCCCTGCCTCTCTTTCCCTTCCTTCCTTCCTTCCTTCCTTCCTTCTTTTTTTTCTTTCTTTTTTCAACTTTTTCAAGGCAGAGTCTTTATCTCTGGCTGACCTGGAACCAACCCTATAGCACCAGGCTGGCCTCAAACTCACTACAATCATCCTATCTCAGCCTACCGAGCTGGGACTAAAGATGTGAACCACCATGCTTGGCTGGTTTTTCTATTTTTAAAACAGTATTTTCTGTTTTATTTTACTGCTAGGAAATTAATACATGTTCATTCCAAACGAAAGAAAGAAATTTGAAAAGGACAAACAAACAAACAAAAAATCTGTATTTCTGTCCTTCCCAAGGTGACTGGTGATAACACTTGGTATCTGTCTAGGAATTTCTCTTCAGGTATAAAAAATGTTTGCACATGTAAAAAATGTCACTGCACTACTATCACATAGTTCGTCTTGCTTTTTTCCACCTTATTTACTTTCTGATAGCGAAGCTCATTTTAACAAGCAATAGCAAGCCCATCATTCACTCCTATGCCTCACCAACAGAGAAATGCCCTTCACCCTCCCTCCCGGTTCACAGTTGACAGTACAGGATGCGTCCTTCATGGACTCCCACTGTTAGTCACACTGCATAGAAGGATGGAGAATCGGGGTGAAAGTCCCGTGGAGGGTGGCTTTGCTGGGACCCCGTCCCCAGCCCTGGGATTAAAGGCGTGCGCCACCACACCTGGCTAAATTTAATCTTCTTCATGGGTACAGTTTCATGCCACTAATTACACCCACACTGTATGTTATCACCACCATTCACTCCAGAACTGTTTTGTTTTCCCAACTGAAGCTCTGTACCCGTGAGACTAACTTCTCATTCCTCTCTCCTCAGCCACCATCCTATTGTCTGTCTCCATGAATTTGCCTATTCTGAGTAGCTTATATAAGTAGAATCTTTGTTGTTTAGTATCTGGTTAATTTCACTTACCATATGTTAAAAATTTTCCCCTTTTAGTGGGGTGTGGTGGTGCATGCCTTTAATCCCAGAACTTGGGAGGCAGAGGTAGGAGGATTGCCGTGAGTTCGAGGCCACCCTGAGACTACATAGTGAATTCCAGATCAGCCTGGACCAGTGAGACCCTACCTCGGAAAAAACAAAACAAAACAAACTAACTAAAAAAAACACATTTTTTTCCTCCCTTTTAAAGGCTGATTAATATTCTTTTTTTAAAGTTACTTTATTATTTTATTTATTTCAGAGAAAGAGAGAGAGAGAGAGAGAGAGAGAGAGAATGGGTACACAAGGGCCTTCAGCCACTATAGACAAACTCCAGATGCATGCACCATCTTGTGCATCTGGCTTACTTGGGTCCTCGGGAATTGATCCTGGGTCCTTTGTCTTTGCAGGCAAACGCCCTAACCACTAAGCCATCTCTCCAGCCCAAGGCTGAATAATATTCTACTATACGTATACATCATGTGTACATTGATGGGCATGGGTTGCTTCCATTTTGGGGCTGTTGTGATGTTTTAGCTACTGCTATGAGCATAGGTATGCAAATATTTCTTTGAAGCCCTGTTTTCACTTCTTTTCATTAATATGCCCAGCAGTGGAGTTGTTAGATTGTGTGACAATCCCATGTTTAATTTTTCAAAGTTGATTGTTTATATGCACATTGTGTGTGTGTGTGTGTGCAAACAAATTCATGTCTGGCTTTATGTGGGTGACTGGGGAATTGAACTCAGCAGGCTTTACAAGCAAGCACCTTTAGCCACTGAGCAATCTCCACGCCCCTGTGTGTTTCATTTTTCTAAGGAGTCATCCCTGGCAGCAGCACCATTTTACATTCCCATCACCAGTGTGCATAGAGTCCAGTTTCTCTCTATTCTCATCACCCTTGATATTTTCTGGGTTTGATTTTTTAAAAATATTTTATTTTTATTTATTTGAGAGAGAGAGAGAGAGACATAGAGAGAGGGAGAGAGAATGGACTTGCCAGGGCCCCCCAGCCACTGCAAACAAACTCCAGATGCATGCACCACCTTGTGCATCTGGCTTACTTGGGTCCTGGGGAGTTGAACCTGGGACCTTCGACTTTTCAGGCAAACACCTTAACTGCTAAGCTATCTCTCCAGCCCCTGGTTTTTGATTTTTGATACTAGCCATCCTCATGGGTGTGTGGTGGTATCTCAGAGTAGTTTTTTGTTGTTTTTGAGGTAGGGTCTCACTCTAGCCCAGGCTGACCTGGAACTCACTCTGTAATCCCAGGTGCCTTAAACTCACAGTGATCCTACTACCTCTGTCTCTCAAGTGCTGGGATTAAAGGTGTGCACCACCATGCCTGGTTATAGAGTAGTTTAAAAAAGAGAGAGAGAGAGAGAGAGAGAATTGGTGTGCCAGGGCCTCAGCCACTACAATAGGACTCCAGATGCTTGCGCCACCTAGTGGGCATGTGCAACCTTGTGCTTGACTCACCTTTTGTGCGTCTGGCTTATGTGGGATCTGGAGAGAGATCAAACATGTGTCCATAGGCTTTGCAGGCAAGTGCTTTAACTACGAAGCCATCTCACCAGCCTTATGTATTTATTTATTTATTTAGTGAGGGACAGAGAGACAGAGAGAGTTAAACTTTTGAAGTATTTTATTTATTTATTTGAGAGAGAGAGAATATGGACATGCCAGGACCTCTATAAACAAACTCCAGACATATGTGCCACTTTGTGCTCTGGCTTTACCTGGGTACTGGGGAACTGAATCCAGGCTGGCAGGCTTTGCAAGCAAGTGCTTTAATGCTACTCCATTTCCCAACCCTCAGAGTAGTTTTTATGCACACATTTCTGCTGAGTGCCATTGAGTTTCTAGTGTGCTCATTGATCATTTGAACTATAGTCTTTGGAGAAATGCCAATTGAAGTCTTTGCCTATATTTTCAATGGGTTGCTTTTAAAAAAATTTTTCACTGCATATATACTTTTTTTTAAAAAAGTATTTTTTTTTTTTTTAAGCTGGGCGTGGTGGTGCATGCCTTTAATTCTAGCACTCGGGAGGCAGAGGTAGGAGGATCGCCAAGAGTTTGAGGCCACCCTGAGACGATGAGACTACATACTGAATTCCGGGTCAGCCTGAGCTAGCGTGAGACCCTACCTCAGAAAACCAATATATATATAGATACTTTTAATTTTTTGTCAGGGCCTCTAGCCACTGCAAACGAACTCCAGACACATGCTCTACCTTGTGTATCTGGCTTATGTGGGTTCTGGGGATTCGAATCTGGGTCCTTACGCTTCATAGGCAAACACCTTAACTGCTAAGCTATCTCTCCAGCCCTAAAAAATATTTTGTATTTTTAAATTTATTTGAGAGAGAGAGAGAGAGAGAGAAAGAGAGGGCTTGCCAGGGCCTCCAGCCACTGTGAGCAAACTCCAAATGCATGCACCACCTTGTGCATCTGGATAACGTGGGTCCTGGGGAATAGAATGGCTTTGCAGGCAAGTGCCTGAACCACTAAGCCACCTCTCCAGCCCCCTTAGATATACTTTTATTTTTATTTATTTATTTATTTTTATTATTATTATTATTATTTTTGGTTTTCGAGGTAGGGTCTTACTCTAGCCCAGGCTGACCTGGAATTCACTATGGAGTCTCAGGGTGGCTTAGATATACTTTTAAAGCTGTCTGTGCTGGGGAATGGAGTGACTGAGCGGAAGAAGAAGGCAGGGGACAAGAGAAAGGGGGAAGTGGGGAAGAGGGAAGGCAGCAGTGTATATGGTGAATATATGTATATGTGTTTGCTGCACGTGTCTGTGTGTGTGCACATGTGTGTGTTTGCCTGTGGAGACCAGAGGTTGACATCACATGTGTGTCCCTGTATCACTGTCCGCCTTATTCTTTGGGACAGGGTTTCTTTTTTTTTTTTTTTTTCTTTCTTTCTTTTTTCGGTTTTTGGAGGTAGGGTCTCACTCTAGCCCAGGCTGACCTGGAATTCACTATGGAGTCTCAGGGTGGCCTCGAATTCACTGCGATCCTCCTACCTCTGCCTCCCGGGTGCTGGGATTAAAGGCGTGCGCCACCACGCCTGGCTTGGGGGACAGGGTTTCTTACTGAACCTGGAGCTCACTGATTTTGGTCAGCCTAACTAGCCAGCAAGCCCCAGGGATCCTCTGTCTCTGCCTCCCTAGTGCTGGATTACAGGTGCTATGGCTGACTTTTTTACATGGGTGCTGGGAATCTGAACTCAGGTTCCCATGCTTGTGCAGCAAGCACTTCACCCACTAAGCCATGCCCCAGCCCCTCAGCTGTTTTCTTCAGCAAATACCTGTGGAGCACCTAGTCTGTACATGCACTTGTCCCAGTTTCTTTCCGCGGCCGTGTGATCCAGGCCGCCACGCTGGCGCTCTGTGGCCATAGCGGCCCTGCTCTGTTGTCAGAGCCGTTCTGTAGGAGGCAGTGCTGGGACTAGTTACGGCCATAGGCTCTGCAGTCAGCTAGCTGAGGGGTTGAGTCCCAGTGTCGTGTGCGTGCATGCGTGTGTGTGTGTGTGTTGTGCTGTGCATTGAGCTGAGTCACGTCAGAGAAGTCAAACTTGAAGAGCGCACAGGGCCTATGTGCCCAAGTTAACCAGAGCAGCTTCCACCCTCTGCGAAGGCTGTCTTGTCCTCTGCTTCCACCTTGCTACAAGCACAGCTTCCTACACGATTGACCTGTTTCTGGAGGTCTCTCCTGGGTGCTAGGCAGTCTGTAAGCCTGCTGTGGCCATGCTAGCTAGTTAGGAGGCAGGATCTGGGAACCTGCAAGGCAGTGTCGAAGTACTAGGAAGGGCAAGGGAAGGGGGCTGAGTGACAGACCTTTGTTTTTAGTGTTATTGTTTAATATTTCATTTAGTTATTTTATAGAGGGAGAGGCAGAGGCAGAGAGAGAGAGAGAGAGAGAGAGAATGGACAACGGGCATGCCAGGGCCTCCAGCCAGTGCAAACAAACTCCAGATACATGCGCCACTTTGTGCATCTGGCTTCACGTGGGTACTGGGGAACCAAACCTGGACCCTTTGATTTCTCAGGCAAGCACCTTAACTGCTAAGCCATCTCTCCAGCCCAAAACATTTTATTTATTTATTATTTATTTATTTGAGAGAGAGAGACAGGCCCAAGGATAAAGACATGATATGGGTATGCCAAGGTCTCTTGTTGCTGCAAATGAACGCCAGAAGTATGTGCCACATTGTGCATCTGGCTTTACATGGGTACCAGGGACTTGAACCTGGGCTGCAAAGGTTTGCAAGCAAGTGGCTTAACCACTGAGCTATCTCCCCAGCCCTTTTATTATTATATTTAATTATTTGCATGTGTGGGGTGGTGGTGGGGGCGCCAGGGTCTCTTGCTACTTACTGCAAAGAAATGCTTTATGTGGGTGCTGGGGAATTAATCCTGGGCCAGAAGGGTTTTGCAAGCAGGACCAGCTAAGAGGGAGCTTGGGGTTTAGGGCTGTTAGTCCAGATTTCCCCCCTCTTCTTTTTTTTTAACCAGGAGTTTTCTAGTTCTGTTGACTGAGTCCTCTGTTGCTCTCACACAGCCCTGAGCTTGAGAGGGCAAATCCTGGGGCCTGGGACCTGGGGCCTTTTCTTTCTCTTTCTCAGAGCCCAGTTGAACCCAGCCTTTTGAAGTGAGTTAAAAATTTAACTTCCTTTCCCACCTGAGTACAGGAGTGATTCACATCACAGTGAGCAGGCACACGAGCCCAGGTTAGCCAGCCTACTTTCAAGTGCTGACTCTCCCGCTTAGCTGGGCCATCTTGGGCAAGTCATTGATTCCCCATGAGCTTCTGTTTCTTCTGGTGAAGAGTAAGGATAAGAAGCCCCTCCCTCCTCAGGTCACTGTGAAGAACAGGGGCTACCATGCTTGTAAAGTGCGTGCCTGGGGTTAGGGGTTCAGTAAGGGCCCAATATTAGTGATTACGAATATGATATTTGGGGAGCAGCTGTCGCGGAGCACGGGCCTCCTGCACCATGCCGTCGGAGAAGACCTTCAAGCAGCGCCGTTCCTTCGAACAGAGACTAGGAGATGTCCGGCTCATCCCACCAAGATCCCGGGTAATCGTAGAACAAGACAAGGGTGAGAAGCAGCTGCCTGTCCTGGATAAAACCAAGTTCCTTGTACCTGACCACGTCAACACGAGCGAGCTCCTCAAGACAATTAGAAGGCACCTGCAGCTCAATGCCAATCAAGCCCTCTTTCTCCTGGTGAATGGGCACAGCATGGTGAGCGTGTCCACACCCATCTCTGAGGTGTATGACAGTAAGAAGGACGAGGACAGCTTCCTGTACATGGTGTACGCCTCCCAGGAGACGTTTGGAATGAAACTATCTGTGAATATCTTAACTTTTTAAAACCCTTACCAAGGGAAAAAAGGGACGTTACCAGCTGGTTTGATCAGTTCATCTACTCACAGATCATCAGAACAGTAGGTGCCCACCTAGGGGTGTTAGCAAGATTTTTTTTGTGTATTTAAGCCAGAGAAACTGAGCTCTCCACACAAGCACCTTCGGCTTTTGAAAACTATTATTTAACCTGAGCTACATTGTTTTCAAATTTTAGAAGTTTAAAAATAAAGTATTTTGCATCTTAAAAATAATATGATATTCAGGCTGGAGAGATGTCTTAGTGGTTAAGGCACTTGCCTGCTAAGCCAAAGAACCCAGGTTTGATCCCCCAGAACCCATGTAAGCCATTTGCACAAGGTGGGTGCATGTGTCTGAAGTTCGTTTGTAGCAGCTGAAGACCCTGGTGCATCCATTCTCTCCCTATCTGCCCCCCTCTCTCTTTCTCAAACAAATAAAATAAAAATAAAGTTTTTTTTTTAAAATATGATATACAAGGGGGCCGGAGAGATGGCTAAGTGGTTAGGGCATTTGTCTGCAAAGCCTAATGATCTGGGTCCAATTCCTCAGTACCCAGGTAAAGCCAGACGGACAAAGTGGCACATACATCTAGAGTTAGTTTGCAGTGGCTGGAGGCTCTGGTGCACCCATAGTCTCTGTCTTTTTCTCTCAAATAAATAGAAATATTCTTAAAATAAAAATATGATATGCAAAGAAAGCATTCAAGCAACTTTAACCCAGGCTGCGCCAGGAGCCCCCAGAAGAGAAGCCCTTTGCTCCTTCACCTCATGTTTCCTAAGCAGACCAGCAGATGGCAGGGATCCTCTGGATCTCACAAGGTCCAGGGTGGATCCCAGGGAAGATGGGCTCAAGTCTAAGATAGCTTAAGGGTAGGGGGAGAAGGTGGAGTGTGGTCAGCAGGACTGTCACTCATGAGTCACATGACACTCAGTGGTTAACCCTATTAAGGAATTCTGACAGAGAACCCTATTTAATGCAGAAATCCAGCACCTTTCACCTTAGGGCATTTGACTTTAATAATAACAGTAATATCTAATCCTATTAATGATACCCATTTATTGAGTGCTTGTATATGCTAGTGCTGCCACTAAAGCCTGATGCGCATTATTATCACAGAATCCTTTAAACAACAGGGGAAAGTGATTATTTCCTTTTATGGAAGAGGCCTAGAGAGACTCAGAGATGTTAATGTCTAGCCTAAGACAGCTCAGCGGGGGCGGGGTGAGAACCCAAAGCCTCATCCTCAGAGACAAAAGCACAGGCTTCTGTGAGGTGTCAGGGTTCATCAAATCACCCACTCTCATTGCTCACATCGTCTTCTTGGAAACTGGAAGCTCTACTCTCACCTGGGGTGGAGGGTGGGGCAGGTTCACGACTGCTGAGCTCAAGGGCAATACAGAGTCTCCTCCGGAGCCTGGTCCCTCTGCTCAATGCCCAATCCAGAACAGGTCCTTTAGCTGTGGCTCTACCCCTTCCATATAACCCTGGTAGCCAGGCTGAGGGACCTGGTGGCCAGAGAGAGTCTGTAACCCACCTGGGGTGGGGGGGCAAAAATAAAACTTTAATCCTAGCACTGGGGAGGCTGAGGTAGGAGGATCGCTGCGAGTTCAAGGCCAGTCTGAGACTACATAGTGAATTCCAGGTCAGCCTGGACTAGAGCGAGACCCTGCATCAACCTCCCCCCCCCCCCGCCAAAAAAAAAAAAAAAAGCTGGAGAGGTGACTTGGTTCCTCTACTTAGTGATCCAGTACTCTAGGGCTTGTACACAGTGGCTAATATCACTTTCCTTTGTTGTCCCCAGCCTCTCTCCTGTCCCCAATTCCTGGCCTCTCTAAGCTTCAGTTGCTTACTGGGGTATCAGCATCTGAGATGAAAGGCTCTGCCCCACTATTTCTTGAAAGGGGCTAGTTCTATGGTGACAGTAGTGATTAGGCTCTCCTTACAGCCAGAGGCTGTCCCGTGTTATTCGTGAGTGGTTGGCAAGGGGTGGACCAGGGCAGAGGGCAAAAAGTGGGCACTGATTGAGTTTGAATTGACCCCAGAACTTCCTGTGACATGACCTTGGGCAAACGACCTGATAGCACTGAGCCTCTTCGGCTCAGTAATGAGGACCCTTCTTCATAAGGTGTTGTGTAGGCAGAGGGGCTTGGACAATGATGCACGTATACAGCACAGAGACCCGGACCTACGAAAGTTCAGTGAATGTTAGCGCTTGCAGTGGTATCACCTCTCGGAACAGCCTTGTCTGATCACCCTGTTAAAAGGCAGGATTCTTTTTTTTTTCTCTCTCTCTCTCCTTAGAGCACTGCTGTTTCCTCAGGCCAGTTTGTAATTACAGCGCATACGTGTTTGTTTACTTGTCCAGGAGAGCAGTGGCTATGGCTTTAGCATTGCCTGATCCCTAGTACCAAAAGCATAGTCCATGTTGAGTGATACTTCCCCCTTCAATGTCCCTCAGGCAGACAAGGCCATTTCTCAGAGAATGTGACTTTCAGAGCCCCCTGACTCCCTCATTCCCCTCCAGAGACTAGGCTGTAGGAAAAGGCTGCCTGCTATATCTTCCCAGCCAGGGTAGCTGGTTAAAGTAGCTGCTGGGAGGTGGAGGGGACAGATGTTAGACAGGCCTTCCACTCCCCTGGATGGCCAGGTCCTGTGATGAACGAAGGAGTCATTCTGATACTACTTCTGCCCTCCGCCATGTGCAGCTGTCTGGCCTTGGCCCCTGTGGTGGATTGCATCCCACCAGAGCTCTGCATGGCCCTGTCTCACCTGGGACCGGGACCTGGATTTCAGGTTTCCTCTCTGTTCCCCACTCTTCTTCCAGTCCCACCTCCTTCTAAGTCTCCCCTGCCTCCTGCCCTCAACTGAGACCAGGGCCCTCAGGCCTTAACAGATGTGTGGGGCTGGGGAGGCACTCCGAGTCCAGATGTGATCGTGTTTATGTTTCCAGAGAGGATAGGAGCTCTGGACTGGAGCTGCTTGGGGAAGGGGAGATCAGGCTGCAGCCCCTTGCCCCAGACTTTCCTCCCTGGAAATTCTCCAGCCTGTATGTCTGACCCTGTCTATGGCAGAGCCCTGTTCTCCAAGTCCCCCAGTTACGGGCTGGCCCATCCTCCAAGGTGCACCTCTCTTCGCGGATCACCCGAAGGCAAGAAGACCCATGGAAAGGTGCCTGGCTTTGGAATCCTGAGGCCCATTGCCTTAGCATGACCTTGGCCCTGTTACAGACCCATGTGTAAAACAGGGACTGCGCGCCTGACCCAGGTGGGTGTTGACCTGCTTTGAGAAATGTGTGCTTGAGGCCCCATAGCTCTTAGCTCACGACTAAACCTGTGCCCGTCTCAGCTAGGGCTTGCCTGGGTCCAGCTCCAGGGCAGCGCCAATCCCCATCACAAGGTGACTCTGAAGTAGCACATCCGCCCCTCTTTCCTCTCCCACTGCAGCTGCAAACATTTTGTTTTGCCATTAGACGTGACTTACTTAAGGGAAGCAGAATTTTACAGGCAGTTTACAGGCTGGTCTTGTTCAGTAGTTTCCAAAAGCCAGGGGAGGGCACAGGCGGCCAGCAGCCTCCGTAAGTTGGGATGGATGGGCAAACAGTGAGACGTGAGTTCTGGGTGACCGACACCTTCTCCAAACAGCACTGTCGGCTCACACGCCCCAAGTGGAATCCAGTAGGCACGTTGGGGTTGAAAGACAAGAGGAGGGAGTCTGGCTAACCCGAGCATTTGACCCTCCCACCCTTGCCCTCGCAGAACACCTAGGGCTGGGCTCCCAGAGAAGGGGGGTGGGGTGGGGAGAGAGACACCCCCCCTCCGCGCGCCTTAAGAGGCTTTCAGAGATCTGGGCAAACTAGGGCCTCATAATATCCTGGGAAACTCAGAAAGGGCTTGAGAAGGGCTTGAAGTTTGGCGCCCAGAGAAGGAGAGTCTGAGCTAGGGCCACCTGGCACTTCGGAGGGGCCAAGCGGCTAACCCTGCAAGGCGCAGGAGCTCAGGACATTTAGCTGCATAGTTTAAGCAGTCCCAGTGGGGACTGTCTCAGTTCTTCCCTTCTACTAGCAGGGTGTGTGCTGGCGGGGATGGGGTGGGGTGGCACAGTCCCCCTTGTGTTGGCCACCGTCCATAGGTGAATGAAGCAGTCAGTGCGCTCGGGAGTGCTTAGCACGCTTGGACTATGGTTTTAATAGACGTACATGGACAAGTCGATATAGACAGATTTATAATTCTATACAGTCAGTCCGACATACACAGGGACGCTGTAAACAGGGGCTCGGGCCGGAGAGCGGGTGTGCAAAGTGGGCACGAGGGCCCTGGGGCTGCGCCCCGCGCTCTCCTGGCCCGATTCTTGCACGGGGCAGGGGGCGGGCAGTGAGGAAGGGGTTGTTCGCTGGGACAGGGGGCCACCTCCTGGACCCGGAGTGGAGCAGAGGGTTCAGGGGGCTGGGGTACTCAAGAGATGAGCACCTCTTCTAGTCCTGCTAAGTCCCCACAGCCAGCTGGGGCTCTGGGTGGGTGTAGGGTGTGGGGGGGGGAGGCTTAACCTACGGCTGTGGAGCACACTGGACCACAAGGGTTCTTCGGAGCCGAGCGTTCCAGAGCCTGGGTGCTGGACACCATCACCCCCCAATCCCACGCCCTCCGCAACATGGATCCGATCGGAGCTAAGGTGCGCTTGGGCCGGGCCCAGCTCGGAGAAGGAGTCCTGGTTCTTTTGGGGACGGTGGATTCCCAGACCCTTCCGGGCGGCGCACGTTCAGTTCGCTGGCGCTCCGGGGCCGTAGGCTAAGGACGACGGTGTCTTCGAGCGCTGCCTCGGCGCTGGCTTTCCCCGGGCTGCGTCCGCTCCTTGGAATGGGCGGCTGGGGCCCGCGGGACCGACCCGCCACCACCTGCGCCATCGCTAGGGAAATTGCAACTCATCCACATATATATGTATATATATATATATATTCTTTTTCTTCCCGCGGCATTTTTTTTTCTCCGACGTCTTTTGCCTTGTTTTTTTTAAAACTTTTTCCTTGGCTTTAAAGATTTTATTTTTTAAAATTTTATTTTGGAGGGCAGAGTGGGGTCCGGAAAAGCAAACACACAAAAAAAAAAAAAACCAAACCTGGAGGTGGGATGGAGAGGAAGGGGCCCCCGCGCAGAAGCGAGGTCCGAGGCTCCCCGCGCCCGCTCTCCCCCTGAACCCGCTCCTGACCGGCCTCCGGTAGGCCTCCGGTAGGCAGCCCTTAGGTGGCCCCGGGATGGGGGTGGGGTGAGGGGGGGCTGGGCGGTCAGCTGTTGTATTGACAAGCATTGAGACCCGAGGCCGGGCCCTGCAGCCCTCCGTACCCGAACGACGAATGCTGCTTGGATTTGAGCCGCAGGCTGGCTAGACTGGAGTTGCACGTGTCCCGGTAGACGCTGTAGGGCGAGGCGGGGGTACCGTAGGGACAGGCGCCGGGGGACATGGCCGAGTTAAGCGAGGAGCCGGTG
Organism: Dipus sagitta; assembly: GCA_036346955.1. Lineage (NCBI taxonomy): Eukaryota > Metazoa > Chordata > Mammalia > Rodentia > Dipodidae > Dipus > Dipus sagitta. The sequence continues at coordinate 39,104,818 of CM070777.1, read as the reverse complement.
AGGTTGTTGATGTTATTGAGGCTGGAGTTGGGCATGCCGGGCACAGCGCCCGGGCCCATGCTGGACGGCATGGTCATGGAGGAGATGGAGCTGGGGGCCGAGAACATGGACTGCGAGGACAACGGGCTCATGGAGTTGAAGAAGGTGAAGCTCTTGGTGGACAGCGGGGCCGGGGCCAGGCTCTTGGCCGCCCAGTTGTTGTAGGAGTAGCCGGCGGCGTACACGTCCTCGTAGGGTTGCACCAGGCCGCTGAACTGAGGCACGTAGCCGCCCTTGCACAGGTCCAGCTGCTGGTTGCGTTCCCGCTTCCGCCACTTGGCCCGGCGGTTCTTGAACCAGACCTGCCGAGGGACGCGCGAGAAGCGTCAGCGAAGCGGAGAGCCCGCACCCAGCCACCTGAGCCCTTCCCCAAGCCTGGGTGCTTTCCTTCCGCCCACCAGTACTTCCGCCCGTACCTTCTCTTCGTAATGGTTCTTATCCTGAACCCAGATAATGCTAGATTTTTTTTTCCCTCCCCTATCTTTAACCTCTTCCTCAAATTAAATCCAATTTCTTTTCCTAATACGGATCCTTTTCCGTTGTTGTTGTTTTTTTTCGTGTGTGAAAAACAAATATTCGTTTTTCTTCTTCCTCTCGAAACCTGCATCTTCTGCCTTGTCCCCCAAATGGCTCCCTCATCTAGCTTCTAAATATTTCATTCTTTTTATCCGCCTCCCCCCTTGCAAACACGGGAGGCAATTTTCCTCCCAGACAACGACTGTTTTCAGTTTTTCGATCTACTTTTTGTTGTTCAAACTGTCTGTTTTTATCTGTGTTGGCAATAGATTTCATTTTTTTTTGCCACAAACGTTAATTTTTGTTCACTATCTCACGATGGGAGCCTTTCTCTTTTAGTCTTATCTTTTTTTTTCTTCTCTAAATATTTAGTTTTCCCCTTCTCCCCAAATATCTGACCTTTACTGTTTCTCTTGCATAGTCGATCCTTTCTTTTCCTACTCAATGCTTTTGCTTCTCCCTTAAATATTTCTCTCCTGCCACCTAAATAGATGCCAAATATGTTTCTCTGCAAATATTTAATTTCCTTTAGTTTACTAGTTTCCCTGTAATCTCCACCTTCGTTTTCTCCCCAGATATTTGGTATGAACAGTTTCTTTCCCAACCAGGTCCTCCCTGAACCTCATTTATCTGCCCACCAGCAGCCCCCTGCCCTCCTAGACCTTTCTCCACCCCAGAATGTGGGTCTCTAGCTCCCAACACCTCACCTTTGCCCAGGCTCTGATTCCACCTCCTTCCCTCCCCCCACCCCACCATCATAAACCCAGGCGGCATTAGTGAGTTCAGGATTACTGATTGTCTTCCAGAGTTTGGGGTAGAGGGCCAACCTGACTGGGGAGACCTGAAGGTTGGGGGGTTGTGGCAGGGAGCCTGTGGGCCAGGTGGCACTTGGGTCTGGCATGAGAAGAACTTCCAATGAGATTAAATGTTTGCCCACCCAAGGAAGAAATCAAATATATATATATATATATATATATATATATATATATATATATATATATATATATTTTTTTTCCCTGCTTTGTCAGGAGACTATTGCATTTGCTAGGAACCACAATGTGAGAGGAGCCTGGATACAGTGTGCTATTGAGTCTGGAACCTTACACTTCAGAAGGAAGACCCCCCCCCCCCCAGCCACCAAAGTCTCTACCCCGCCCCCGCTTTAGGCAAAGTACCAGGTTAGTGCCTGGCCAGGGAAGGTAGAGAATATTCCAAGATTTTGAGACGCTAAATGGGGGGGGGGGGGGCGAGACCATTGCTTCAAGAAGTTTTTAGACTCGTAAATGCAGGCATCTTTTGGGCCTTCGGATGCAGCCAGACAGGACCTATCTTTCCCTTTCGTTTTTTCCCAGGGATGGGGGGGGGCGGGGGTTGGTGAGGGCTTGAAGATCCTGGGATCCCCAGCGGCCGGGCAGAAAATGCTCTGCTTAGGCTCTGGCTTGGGGTGGGTCGTGGTAACTTCAGGACCTGATAGAGTCTCCCGGGGTAGGGGCAAGGCGACAGTCAGGTAAGAAGGGAAGAAGAATTAAGAAGTGGCAGATTTTCAGGGGCCCAACTCACCGGGTGGCTGGGACCTAGAGTGGGGGTGTCTGGTGGAGGGAGATGGAGGTCTGACTGGGGGGGGGGCGGGGAGAGAGAATTAAGTCGCTTCTGGGAAGTGGTTACCCCTCAGCCCTCTGCGCTTTTTGTCTTGTTCCCCGCTCACCCGCACTCGGGGCTCGGTGAGGTTCGTCCACACCGCGATCTCCTCTCTCATGCTCATGTCGGGGTAGCGATTCCTTTGGAACGTGGCCTCCAGCTCTTGCAACTGCTGGCTGGTGAAGTGCGTGCGTTGCCGTCGCTGCTTCTTCTTCTTCGCTGGGTCCTCGGCGCCTCCGCAGCCTGCACTGCCCGCGCCGCTGTCCTCGGGCCCCTTGGTTTCCCCACCGCGTTCCTTGTCTGCGGCAGACAGGGAATGGGCTTAAACTTAAACTCTGTTGCACCCCAGTCCCGGCTCCACCGAAGCGCCAGCCGTCACCGCTGCCAACCCTTTCTCCCGCCTCCCAGGGGCCCTGGGAATTGTCTCCATGGGAAAGAGCCCTCCGGGCGCTGGTCGTCAATAGGCATCCCTGGCCTGTCATGCCATAGAGAAGGGCCCCGGAGTTGGAGCCACGGGCTGGGGCTAAGCAGGGCCTGTTCCTGCAGCCGGCCTTGGCTCGGGCCCTGTTGCTGCTGTCACCAGCAGCCCTAAGCTGTTCTAGCAGGGGCGTCTTTGCTTTTCTGAACCAGGAACATATCTTTCCAGGAAGGCCTGTGGGGGCAGGAGCCGGTTGCTTGAAACCCCTGTACTATTTTTTTTTCTCCCCAGGGCTATATGGAGCCCCCAACTCAGGCAGATTCTCGGCCTTACTTACAGGCCTTCTGTCCCAAGGCCTAGAAAACCCTTCCAACTGCAGCCTAGATCGTGTCTAGACGACTGAGGCCTCTCTCTTTCTCTCTCTCTGGCTACACAGAACACATAGAAACGTTACAACATGAAGAAAAAGACTCTTTAAAACAAAACAGAAGCCTAGGAAAGTTTATAGCTCTTTGCCTGAAAACACAGGAAGGTTCACAAATCCTGAAAACTAGACAGAAACACTAATGCAACGCTAATGTAAATTAAGTTAGAGACCTCCATGCAAACACACTCCTAGCCATATAGTGTGTAAACTTCAGTCAGATAGACATTTCTCTGGGAGATTTGAAAAAAAAAAAATCCAAGTATCATTTTAGATAAATTTAGGACTTCCCCAAAACACCCTTGTAGAGATAATTTTTAAATCTTAGAAAACCACATTATCATTAGATAACTTAGATTCACAAGCTAACTGCAAATGCATTTTGAGAAAATCTGGGGGAAATGCGCCATTTTGGACTAACTTTTAAAAATCTTCCTAAGAATAATGTTGCATATAGATATTTTAAATTCCAGAGAAATACGCCCAGTGAATTAATTCTTTCAAGATAAAAATAAGGTTAAAATTGCTAACGCATCCTCGTTGATTTGGTTTAAGCTAAATATACAACTATATGTCTGTAGCTCAAAAACAAAACAAAACACTGCGCCTAAAACTTTTGAAAGCAAAAGTACAGTTGAACGTGGACTGTTTTCTTAGCAAGCAAACGAAACGGCTCGAGGGGGGAAAGTCACTTAGCAATGCAAAATAGAAACAAACAGCGATTAAAAGCTTGGAAGCCACCCTTATTGGTGGATTAAGAAATGAAGATACTGGAGACGTCCAGGGCCGGGACGGCCGGAGACCCGGAGCTCCGCAGCGACTCGGAATTGGGACCCCGAGCGAGCGCGATAGCGGCTGGGAGACCCGGGCGGCCGGAGAGCCCGCGCGCCTGGGCTACCGCCGCTCAGGTCGCGGGAGAGAAAAAGTACTGAAGCTCTGGGACAAAAAGACAATTGAGGGAGAGATGAGCGACAGCAATGAAGCGGCCCTAGCTGGACCGCCGGGCACGTGGACCAGGGTCCTTCCAGGAGGATTCGGACCGTCCTGCCCGAAGTCGGGCTGCACCTCAGGCCCGTGCGTCTTTCCTGTCTTCCTCCTATACACCGCTGACCCCTTCTCCTAGCTGGCTGTGTGCACCTACCCCTAGTCTACGACCTTTCCTCGGTCGGCACCCCAGGCTCTGTCAAAGCGCCTGTCCTCCTCCCGCTGGGCACTTTCTCCTGCCGGCCACCTCTATTCCTTTCCCCGTCAGATTCTCTCTCTCTCTCTCTCTTCGACCCCAGCGGTTCCTCCACGTCCAGTTGCATAAACTCAATTTTTCCTCCCCGCCGCCTAAGTTCTATTTGCTCCAGCTCGGGAGGGGCTGTCAGTTCGACTCTGGTTGTGTGGGGGTGCCCAGGCGCGTGGAGACGGCCTGCAAGTGGTTTCTCGTGTGAATGTGTGTGTGTGTGTGTGTGTAAATTTCCGTGTTCACCGTCACATTGGGATTGATGGGAAAAAGAAAGCTCCTGGCACTCCTTGGGCGCAGCGGGAACCTGGTTGCGCTGCGCGGGGGCCAAGCCCCGTTCCCCCGGGCGCGCGCGCGCCCGCGAGTGTTGCGCTCCGAGCGCGTGGCGCGGGGGATCCGCGCTTACCTGGCAGCTCCGTGTCCGACGACTCGCTGGCCGAGTTCTCGAGCGGCTCGCGGGGATCGGCGGTACGGGCCAGGTGGAAAGTGGGCCCCATATCATGCGGCGGCGGCGGCGGCGGAGGTGGCCGGAGCCCCTCGGGCAACCTCTCCAGGTTCATGCCCCCTTTGAAGGCGTCCATGAAGATGGGGACCGCAGCGGGCGATCCAGGGGCCGGGGCTGGGCGCACCCGGCCGCCCTGGCTGCGACCTATGGGGACAAAAGCGCGGCGCCTAAGCGGCTGCCCCCCGAGGCTGCCCGCGCCCGCAGCGACGCCGTTCGCGCTCCATCGACCGACCGACCGACCGCCCCGCGGGGCTGCGGGGGCCCGGGAGGGTGGCGGGCGGGTTTTCACGAGCCGGCGAGTGTGTGTGTGTGTGTGTGTCTGTGGGGGGTGGGAGGGAACTCGGGCGCTGGGCACGGCTGCGCTCGGGGGCCTCGGCCGCCCTCCCGGCCCCGGCTTGGGCTTGTGATTTGGGGCTGGTTTCTAAGGCTCCGGACCACGCCGGCAGAGTCTGTCTTAAAGCGACAGTGCGCACAGCCAGGTTCCAGCAATCCCTGCGCCAGGGGTGGTGGGTGGGGTGGGCCTCGGTGGGAGGGGGCTGGGGAGGGAGGGAGGAAGAGAGAGAGAGAGACAGAGAGAGAGAGAGAGAGAGAGAGAGAGAGAGAGAGAGAGAGAGAGAGAGAGAGAGAAGCGAGAAGCGAGCGCGGGCGGAATCCAGCCCCGAGCCGCCCGCGCCGCCGCGCCCTCTTCGCTGCCCAGCCTCCCTCGCGGCCTCGCCCGCGCCCTCCCCCTCGGCAGCCACCTTCCCGCCGCCTCCCCGCCCCCCGTCGCCTCGCCTCTCCCTCCTGCGCCGGTGACACACACCGACTTCTCCCTCGGCCGCACAAAAGAAACGCATCTGGCCTGCGGGTCCCGCGCGACTCGTGCCCACCTCGGGGAGGGGCCCCCCAAATGACTCGTTTCGCCGACAGTCAACTCCAGTCTGGGCCGCCTCGAGGTCCCCCCCCACCCCACCACCACCACCACACCAGCCGCCGGCTAGAACAACCCGGGATGAGTGAATGTTCACCGAGCCACGATCTCATAGAGCCGAGGGCCTCAGAGCCAGCGCCGGAGCCAGGGTCGGTTCTAGCAGCTCCCAGCGGGGGGCCTCGTCGGTCGAGGGCCACCCGCCCCTCTTTCCCCAGCTTCTTCTCCCAGGAACTCAGCCCGGCTGAGTGACAGCAGCCTGCGCTCTAATGGGCCTCCGGATGCTGCCTCCTAATTAGCTTGGACACTCTCCCCTAAGGCAGCTTTTCAGGCCTTCCTCCCTGCACCGCAGTCAATTTTCCAGGATTGGGATAGAAATGATGGCTTCTAATCAGACGAAACATTTCTGTTGGCTCTAGGTCGTTTGCGGGTGGGGCTGGAGACCCCAAGAGCTCAGCCAGACCCCATATGCCTTTTCCACCCCCTCCCCTTGTTTTGCACCTCCAATGGCCAGGCCTGGGCCTTGGCAGCCGAGGGGTTGGTCTTGGCAGCTTCTGTCCTCCTTTTGGGGTAGTTTTGCCCCAGCCTGGGGCCTGTATTTAGGCTTCCCAGGGCTTTAGGCATAGGCCTGGTAGGCCAGGTAACTGCTGTCTCACAGCCCTGGGCCAGGATCCCAGCAAGCCTTTGGCTTTCTACATAGTCTCTCACAAGGTGGTAGCTAAAAGCTGTAGCTCCAACCACCCTCCCCCCCCCCACACCACAAGCAGGTAAAGCTATTCCTCTCCCAGCTCCCAAGAGGGGTCCCCTCCTTAAGGCCTCAAGCTTCAATGAAGTTTGTCAAAGGATTTAGCTCGACAATTGTTAACTGGCCCGCAGACCTCAGTGCCTTGAGTAAACAGGCCACGGTCAGGGTGGTACGGTGAGGTCCTGACCTGCTTCTCCAGCCATAGGTGGACCCTCACGCTGCTTGGGTCCCTTGCGGTGCAGATCTACTCCACTTGAACTGGGGGTGGGGTGGGGAGAGGGAACCCTGGAAGGAAGGTGGGATGGCAGCCTGGGGGAGAATCTCTTCCCTATCCTTCCTGCCCAGTGCTGAGGGCACAGGGCATCCCCATCTCCTTCTACAGGTCACTGCCCTGACTGACTGTGCAGGTGTCATTGTGGTGGTGGTGGAGGGAGTGTAAAGCCAGGCCTCCCGCCCTCCTCCTTCCCTCTCCTCCACCAGAGGGAGGCAGCTGGGCACAAGGCTGGGCTCCTTGGTGAGAACTGTGGGGGCAAGGGCAACATTCAGGGTGGAACCAGTCCTGCTTCCCACTCCCTTGCCCTTAGTCCAAAGCCCCCAGCTCTGGGTGGTGGAGAATAGGCCCAGCTCCCTAGGGCCCGGCCCACTTTCATTGGCTGTCTATGACTTCAAGAGGCAGAGTCAATGAAAGGCTCAGGTGGAGGAAGGACACTGGGGGGGGGGGGGTGGTGGTGGTGGTTAAGGAGACCCTGCGACTCCTTTCTTTTCTTTCCCAGTTGAGATTCCCCAGGAAGAAATTAGGATTGGCCAGGGGGAGAGGGACCCTGAAATACCTGATGGCCTGGCAGCTGCCCTCAGCTTTACTTTTTTAAAATTTTTATTTATTTATTTTTTTACCAAATTTCTTGGCCGAGTGTCCTGTAGCATTAGATAGCTCCTGTCAAGGAGATTTGCAGGTGCTGTTTCTTGTGAGGAGTGCCCTTTGTGTATATATATATATATATATATATATATATATATATATACACGGTCCTCCACGATCTGCCCTAACCTGTAGTACTGCCTTGGGTACACAAGGATGGGCACACGCGCGCACACACACACACACACACACACACACATCTGCATTGCACTTTCACTCAGGGACGCCCATGGACACACATATGTGCTGCATGTCATGGAATTGGCTGGCTGAAGGTTTGATCCCGCCAAAGTCAGGCGAAGGTGGGAAGTGCAGCATACCTCTGGGCGGGGAACACAGAAATGGGGAGAATGAATCAGGCCCTCCGGAGATGGGGACTGTTTTCGTGATTCTGTCCATTCTGTCCGAAGGGCGCACATCCTTCACTTCGGGATACACATTTAATAAAGTAGCATCAAGCACCTGCTGCGTGCTGTGTGGACCCGTGGGGTCAAGCCCGTGGCATTGATTCTCATTATCAAATAAAGGCACGGAAGTCCCTATACTTGGAGATCTACAGGTCTACTGTGGGGACAGAAAGGCCTGCGAACCCATTCAAGTGACCTTCTTAGTTTCCCCAAAACAGTGGCCAGAGGCTGGAGAAGACAAGGAAGGCTCTTTCTCCTAGTTGCACTATCCCCATGGGCCACTGTCCTAGTCTAGATAGGGGCACTCAAAGAGGTCACAGACTTGCTACCACCCCCCCCTCCACCACCACACACCCCACTCACGACAAGAAGTGGTGACGTTTCTGAAGCTTCCCCTTGCTTTGCCTGGACATTGTTTGCCCCGCACTAAGCCTTAGTTCTCACGTCCAACGTGGGACTCTGACTGTCCCCTCTTCCCCTAGCTCCCTTGAGGTTGGGACAGGAGGAGTGGAGGGAAGGGGGCTTACCAGAGCTGGACCACGTGCCCTATTTCACTACCACCCCCCTCCCTGCCCATACACAGCCAGCAGTCTTTCTGTGACTTTTAAGAAACTTGGGGACTAGGGTCCTGGAAGGGCTCAGCGGAGGAGCCTAGCTAGCTGCTGTGGGGGGTTGAAACAGTCACCACAACACCATTTCCGAAGCTAGGCTGACTCCGAAGAGACTCTCAGCACAAGAATAGTAATTTAATTCTTGGCAAGGCTGAGTGGAGGGTCCTCACGGAGGGCATCCTTACACCCCCATGGGGGTACCTTGCCCTAATCTGTGCTCCTAGAATCAAGGGAATTTAGGAAGAAGGAAAGAATGTGCCATAGTCTTCCCCCCAGGGCCATCCTGACTCTCTGGGACATTCCAGCCCTAAGCCTCTTAGGCTTGTGGAGAAGTTCAAACTAGAAAACCCAGTTTTCGGAGTGCAGCAGGGACCACCTACCTCATTCTGCCTGATCTAACACCCCCTCCCCATGTTTTTTTTTTTTTTTTTTTTAATACAAGCAATTACAGAGGTGGAGTGTTCAGGTGGAAATTGGATCAGTGTCGTCGGATTCTTTAGGGTTCTCAGAAACTTCCTGCCAATTGGGGTTTCTTGGGGGAGACCTGGGTATATTGGGCAGGACAGCTGGTTGCCCGGCACTGCGGAAATACAAAACTTGAAACTCCCAGCAGCTGGTAGGGTCCGTGGCTTTCCAGGCCCGTGCCCATGCCCATTCAAGTCTACACACTGGGCTCTGCCTGGCTCCTAGGAATGGTTGGGCAGAGGGGAAGAGGAGTCACGGAAAGTGGCCCGTGGCTTGTCCCGCAACTGGGGAGCAATGGGCCAGCTTTTGGTTGCCCCACATCCTTCTCTCTCTGGCATTTGCTTTCCTGGAAGAAGGGCTCAGGAGTCCATCTAGGAGGTTAACAATTGCCCCACAATCCTCTTAGAGTTGAATCAGCACCCCCCCCCTTTCCTTCTGTGGCAGAGGCACAGAGGCCCAAAGTAGCTGAGTGAAAGGGCAGAGATAGAAAGGACTGCTGTCCCAGGAACTTGGTCTTCAGCCTAGACCTGGTAGTAATTTCCCTAGACTTGTGTACCCTTCCCAAGTGGACAGCAATTTGAAAGCTTCTCTCTCTGGCTCTAGTGGCGTTTAGAGGTCACTGGGGTGCCAAGAGAACAATCTTGATCCCTCAGAAAAAAAATGATTCAATATATATAGATCTGGGGGATTTCTAAGTCGAAAAATAATCTTAGGACCAAGGACTCCAGGCTGAGATGCCCATTATCGAGATCCACTTCGAGCCTGGCGCCCTGGTTTCCGCCACTGCAGGCTCCGCTCCGCTGAATTTCAGAATTCCGAGACCCGGTTCTAGAGAAGCGGCTGTGTGCTGGGGGCGGGGGTGGGAAGGCCCGTGTCCACAACCACACGCAGGAGATAGTCTCAGGTCGACTTGATTGGACTTTGCGAGGAGCATTTGGGTTTCTCCCCGGGGAAGAAAAAGCCCGACCTGTGCTGGAGAGCAGGCCGCTATAAGCTGGGGACACCTTCGAGGGTGGCTGCGGGACCCCGGGCTCAGGGCGAAGGGAGTCAGGGCTCTGGTCCGGTATCTGATGCTTTATTATTTATTTATTTATTAATAATTTTTTTTCTTTTGGTGGCATTGCTGCCCCACCAAACAAACGAATGAAGCGGTTTCGTTTAGGAAAAATACCCTCTTGACGCGAAGCTGTGGCTGAAGCCCCGAGGCCATCGAGAGGGGCGAGCATTTCCAACCTCGGTGGGGTCCCCATCCCTGGGTGCAGCGGGGGAACGATGCCCTCGCCGCCCCTTTCGCCCGCGGGTCCTCGCATGCCGCGCGAGGGCATCCAGGGCTACGCCTTTGCGGAGCGTCTGTGCCCGTCCCTGATGCTGTTACCCTCTTGGGGTGCGAGCGGGTGTCTCTAGGTGCACGGTAGGGTCATAGGTGAGGCGAGGTGATAACCACGGTGACCGAGGGGCGTGCTGGGGCGCAGGAACCAGGTCCTCGCGCTCCCTCGAGGGCGCTCGGTGGGGCTCAGCTGGCTAGACGTCCCCCCTCCCAATACCGCAGCATCACCTCCTCCCAGCGCCCCTCGACCCCGGAGCCCCGGCGCTCCTGACCCCATAGGCTCTTACCCTACCCCGGCTGCACGGCGGCGACTGCGGCTCGTCGGCTCCGGGCTCGCCCGCCCGCCCGCCCGCCGCGGACTCCGGCTCGGGTCTCTGCGCGCTGTCCCGGTTCCCGCCGCCCGCCGGTTCGTTACATCCCAGCGCGCAAAGTCGGGGCTGCCTCGGCTCAACCCGCTCCTCCCGTCGCCCGTCGCCCGCGGGGAAGGCGGGGACACCGGCCCGGGGAGGCGGGAATTGGGGGTGGGGTGTGTGTGTGTATGGATGGGGCGGGGGGGGGGAGGCGTTCTTCTGGACCGGTGGGGAGGGGGCGGCGTGGAATCCCACGGGCTCGGGGGTCCCGGACTTTCTGCTGGCGGAGGCGTGGAGGTCCGCGCAACTCCGGGCCGCGTCCGTCCCTGGAGCTGGCCCAGGACTGCGTGCGCAGGCACAGGCCCAGCCTGCAGGCAGAGGAAGCCACTTGCGGGTACCAGCCTGGCCCCGCACCCTTTCCCCTCCTCGGGGCTCAGTTCCCCACCTGGCATGGGAGAGGTCGGGTCTGATTTCCGTTTAGTCCCGGTCTGGTGGGAGTTTCCTCGTGGTCCTGCCAGGTGAAGGTCCCACCCGGGTCTTGCGATTCTTACGGTGTCCCCACTTTTCTGCCCAGCCTGCGGATAGGAGCTGGTTTTGCACGTTAGCTCGCAAGGCGTACGTAGCTCAGCCTTGGAGGATGCAAGGTCCACCAAGGTGTGTGTGTGTGTGTGTGTGTGTGTGTATTCTATGTAGGGGTCGAGTGTCTTATCTGCCCTGCTTCGGGATGCCTTCCTCCCTCTTCCCCAAAGTGCTGGGCTGTTGAGGAAAAGGGAGACAGATCCCACGAGGAAAGACCCACCCATGTCCAGCTCCTCCGCCTGAACCCACTTCAAGCGGTCCTGCGTCTCTATTCATTTGGCTCTGTAGGCCTTTGGGAGATGGGCATGGCTGAAAGGGAACTTAGAACTTGCCCTTGACACCCTCATAGCCCGCTGGGCGTCCCAGGGGTTCTCCGTGAAGTCTGGGAGGAGGAGAAACCTGGTCAAAGCTACATGGGTTCCCCTTCCAACACCACCGCCCCTCCCAGCGCCCAGACTGAGCTTGCGGCCTTTGGGGGAGATGCGAGGAGATGCTATCGTGGTGAATCAGGCTGGGCCTCCTTTTCCCGGGACCCCAGCGGCCCAGCTTGCTTGTCTGGTAGTAACACCGGCTCTAGGGTGGCCGATCCAGTGCAAGGTGCCGAGAGATGGCTGCGCGGCGGACCGGGCATTAATGTTTCACGAGGTGCCGTCAGTGGCGGCGCCTTCCTGCCCGGTTCTCGCCGCCGACAGCTGCTGCAGGGAGAGGCCGCGACCCCAGGCCTCCCCCAGGCGCCCGGTTCACCGGTGCTTCCAGAGCCGCTTGGCCTGAGAACCGGGAGGACCCCAGGACCGGGACACCAACCAGCCTACGCAGATTCGTCTGGAAGGTCTGGAAGGTTAGGCCTTGAACCCCGTACGGCCTCTGGTAGGAAAGGGCAACTCTACCATCTCCATTCGACCCTACGCCGGAGCTCCGGAGCTCCTCTGCAAAGGGTACGTGGAGCTCGGTGAACACAAGGTCGAAAGAGTCCTGGTCTCCAAACACTTGCAAACCTGGACCTGGGGAGTGCCAGGGTGAAAAGCCAGCTCCCAACTTGGAGCTTGCCCTCAAGGGCCCGGTAGCAGCACCCCTCCCCCACTTCTCTTACATCCCCTTTGGCTGCTCCACGTATGAAAATGGCCTTTGGCAGGACAGGAGAGTTTCCTAGCTTGGAGGCTTCCTGCCTGGTCTCCAGCAGCCCAGGTTTTGTCTTCTCCCCACCTCAAGTGCACAGACATCTCTGGGCATACATGCAAACACTGAGCCTTGACGGTGGAAGGGCAGATAGGCACCACCTAGCTGGGGTGGCATTCCCTCTGGTGTCCGTGGTGGGAAATCACACCTCACTATCCCTGCACACTAACGACTTGCAGGGTTTTGTTCCCAGCGGTAGTAAGTGAGCTTTTCTCCGTTCCCTTGTTCCCAGGCAGTGCCTGCTGTGCCAAAAAAAAAAAAAAAAAAAAAAAAAAAAGACCATGTCTGGCAGCAGTTGGACAGAGTCGGATTCTTGTTTGTGTCTTTAAGCAAGTTACGGACTCTCTCCCAGCTCCCAGTCTCAGCTTTCACATCTGTGGAATGGGAAAATAAGAGCTCTCACTTCCTGAGAAGTGGATGAGCTAATACAGAGGAAGAGCTTTTCCCAGAGTCCTGTGAGCAGCCAGCCTAATGGTAATGCTGGTACCCAGTGGGCTGCGTAGCTCTTATTTTGAATCCTTCCTCCCTCTGGAGGCAGGGAATAGACCTCTTTTCAGATTGGAACTGCTCCTATCCCATGCTTACCTACTAGGAAGTTTCTGCCCAGAAAAACTCTTGGGAAGTCCAGAAGTTCTTAGTAAACTGCTATGGACAACCCCCTCCATCCCCCCCCCCCCCGATTTTGTTTTCTCTTCCAAAAAGAATGTGTCACAGTTCCTCTTTGGGTCATGCCATCCTGGGGCACATCTGTTTCCACAGAAAGGTGGAGGAGCCGGGAATTAGAGAGAAGGCTGGGGCTTGATCAACCAGGAAGGGCAGTGACAGCCCCTGCTCTTGAGGGTCAACTTCACTGTGACCTCCTGATGAATCACCAGAGAAGGCAGGCAGAACTGGCCATTACTATGGGCTCACATGAAGCACATCAGGTCTATGTCTTCAGCCACACTTACGTAGAAGGCCATACCAATTCTTCCAGCAGCATTGCTATCTCAACACCTAGTAAAAGTGAGGGTCTCCTCCTTTAAAGCTCTTACTGCAGCTGTATTGAGGCTAATATTTGTGTAATGATTTAGTAAAATCTGTTGCTCCCACCAGTTACAAGCTCCTTGGGAGCAGGGTTGAGCCCCTCCCACCAAGCATAGGACACTCACTAAGGTGGGTAAGGGTTGTGCTGATTGGCTGGGTACAGCTTACACCCCCCCTCTCCCACTCCTGAACCAATCATTTTGTGGAGAAGAGTGGCTCAGGGTTGTGGTTAGTCAAAGGTGCAGGCTCCACCCCAGGGTTTCTACTCTGGGAAGGAATAGTCGCCATAGGCCCTTAAGATTCCTGAAACTAAATTAAAAAAAATTTTTTTTTTTTTCTGGAACAAGTTCTTGGAGGTAATACTTTCCAAAGAAGTTCCTTCCCCGTGGAGAGTCTCAGGGGACTGCTGAAGGTATGGGTAGGGAGTCCACCCCAACGTGATGGGGGAGGTGTTGGCTCTGCTGGGAGAGAATTTGAGTCTATCAGAATTGTTCCTGCACTACTATATGTGTAGAGGTGCAGGGTTACTAGAAGGTCCCAGGAGAAGCTGGTGGCTGGTGACTACCTACAGTGATAGAACCACAGAACAAGGGGTTGGGGAACCTACTTACCCTCCTCATCCATGAGAAGGAGGGAATTGGAGGCTCTGAAGCGAGACGGGATCCCCTAGGATTAAGCAAGGTATTCATGTGTTTGAGTGTCATTCTCTTGCACGTTGAGATTCTTGGCAGCATGAGCAAAAAGGAGTCATTTGAGCATCGCTAGTATTTCTTTGGGTGTAGTCTTGTGAGGATCTGCATAGAATAGCAGGAAGAGCCCCAACCTGAGATCTTCCTGACACGGTTTCTCAGATCAGCAAAAGTCTTATGAGAGCCCATTTCATCCCAGGGAGTAGAAAGATAGCTCCTGCTCACTTGGGTTGAGCCAAGTAGGAAGCTCCATGCAAACCAGTGACCACTTGCGGAGCACTATGCTGGAGAGAGAACCTGTAACCTGGTGCTGAAGGGCCTGGAGTGACATCCCAAAGAGTTGCCTGGGGCAGATTTTTCATCCCCAGAAAATAGCAGGCACAAAGGCTCTGAAAGAGATAAGCTGTGGTTCGCTTGACAACCTAAGGTAGTTACACAATAGGCACCTGTCTACGAGGCACAGATGAGATGAGAAGGTAAACCAAGGGGAAGAGGAAGTTGGAGAAAATGGGAACTAGAAGCCACAGGGCTTCCTAACCCTTATGGGATGTTATCTTTATTTTCCAGTTGCAGAACTATTTTATTTTTCATTTATTTTTATTCTTTTGGTTTTCTGAGGGAGGGTCTCACTCTAGCTCAGGCTGACCTGGAATTCACTGTGGAGTCTCAGGGTGGCCTCGAACTCACGACAATCCTCCTATCTCTGCCTCCCGAGTGCTGGAATTAAAGGCGTGAGCCACCACGCCTGGCAGAACTATTTTATTTTATTATTTACTTTTTATTATTATTTTTTTGTGTGTGGGGGAATGTTATCTTGAAGGCAGAGAGAAACAGAGGAAGGGTTGGGATGGGGAGAGATCTGTTTAGATTTATATTTTAGAAAGATGCTGGGGCTATGTATGTAGCTCAGAGCTAGAGCATGCACTTCGCATGTGTGAAGTCCTGAGTTTGACTTAGCCTAAGCACCAAGAAACCCAAATGGAAACAAAACAAAACAAAACAAAACAAAAAAAGAATAAAGAAAGACTACTTTATTTAGAAAGAGTGGAAGATGGACCTGGTCAGGTGAGATGGCAGCAGGTTCTTGGAACATCACTCATTCAGCCACTCCATCCATCCTTTTGTTTTCCTGGCCAGTCCATCTTCTTGTCCATTCATGTGTTATAAACACAGGAGGCCATAGCTTGACATGGGGACTATGAAGGGGAGACATTGTGGCAGCCAGTTTTCTGGGGTCTTCCCCTTGGTGAGCCTTGGTGTACCCACCTGTGACCATTAAGCCTCTCTCAGCGGAGGCTGCTTTCGATGTGTCTGCTTGGGGAGACGGGCTGATAGGGGCCTGAAGGGGTACAGCCGCTATTGAAGGCAGGCGACCAGCATGGCAAAAAAACAAAACAAAACAAAAAAAAAACGGTCCTGTTGGAAGCTTTTAACATAATTACCTCTGCCTGGGCTGGCTGTCTGGGTTGACAGCAGCCCTATTAGCCCTAAGTTGGAAATTCTGAATTGTTTCCTGACAATTGAAAACATGGTTGGAGACCAACTGGAGGGAGCTGCCCATGAAATATTCATGCTTCTTCAGTGTCGTGGAGCTTTAGCCGGAAACTCTGATAGGCAGGGCTCCCAGTAACTACTGTTATTCTGGAGGGTCTTTGGGCTGACGTCCCCTGTTGGGGAGAGGGGATACATTTCCATGCAAAAGTTGTGATGTGGGTTTGAAGACACGTTGCAAATGTTGCTTCAGTCCCAGCTGTGCACGTCAGCACTGAGGCGTCACTGGCGACCGGAGTGGGACAGAGATGTTCCTCATGTACATGTCTAGTTCCAGTTCCTCCCGGTACCGCCAGTAACGCGCCAGTGCGTTACTCTGGGTGTGAGTCCCAGCTCTGCCTGGGAAGAGCAGTGGAGCTTGTTGGCTCGGCTGTTCTCTGTGGGATGCTGAGGGCTCTTGCCCTGCAGGACTGTGAGGTACAGGGATGGCCAAACGTGGAGGGCCTGCCGCTTAGCCACCGGCTTGCGTGCAGTTCTTAGCAGATCCTGGGGTCAGCCTATGGGAGCCTCCCCCCCCCCCCCCCGACCGCCACATCTCTAGGGCTTTGTGGTCCTTTTTCCTCTACAGAGTGCTTTAAGGCACTTAGGCTTTTCTTTCTCTGCAAATCCTAAATAAATATTTGTGCTGGGATGGTGTGTGCTGCTCTGGCAGGAAGCTCTAATGGGTGAGGTGCCCTGGGGTCTTGGTGAGGGACCCACGTGCCCAGCCTAGGCCTCTACCCTCTCCTGGGTGGGAACTGGTGGACAGCTCCTCTTTTTTTTTTTTTTTTAAAGATTTTGTTCCTTTTATTTATTTGAGAGCGACAGACAGAGAGAAAGAGGCAGATATATATATAGAGAGAATGGGTGCGCCAGGGCCTCCAGCCACTGCAAAGGAACTCCAGACGCGTGCGCCCCCTTGTGCATCTGGCTAACGTGGGTCCTGGGGAATAGAGCCTCGAACCGGGGTCCTTAGGCTTCACAGGCAAGCGCTTAACCGCTAAGCTATCTCTCCAGCCGGGAAAGCTCCTTTTGACTGCCTGACCTCACAACCTGCTCAGGGAAGCTGCGGAGGTGCACGGTCCCTTGCCCGTTTTAAAATTTATATCATCTATTTATTAGAGAAAGAGAGAGAGAGGGAAAGAGAAGAAGGGAGCATGAGTACACCAGGGCCTCTTGCTACTGCAAATAAACTCCAGACACATGTGCCACTTTGTGCTTCTAGGTTTATGTGGGTACTAGGGAATCAAATATCCTGCCAGTGGGCTTTGCAAGCAGGTGCCTTTAACTTCTGAGCCATCTCCCCACTCTCTCTCCCTTGCTCTTTTTAACTTTCCTCAAGCATTTGTGATTTAAGCCCGTAAATATCTGTTGACTTTCCGCTGACTGGGTGCCCGGGGACTGTTGCATGCTGTTTGTGCTTTTTTTTTTTTTTTTTTAAATCAGGCTGTTTCCTCATCACCACTAGCTGTCAGCCTGTTTTTCAGATGAGAAACTCAAGCTGGGAAAGACTCAGCTACTGGACCAATATTCCCACTAATAGTAATAATAGCATAGCTCCCATGGATTAAGTACCCAGGTGTGGGCCAGCCCTTTCTAGCATCTTCCTGTGCAAAAGTTCCTTTAGCTCTTAAGGCAGACATGCAGAGCAGGGCTTGCTTTTTTTGGGATTGAGAAATCAACACCTAGGAGGTGACAGGGTGCAGCCTGGACTCAGGGGCTCTGGCTACCATCCCCAGAGGCAACTACATTAGCCTATAGGTGAATGGGCTCCTCTCTGTGTTTTTGCTGCCCTGAACAGTTTTGCCCTTGAGGGCCGGACTCCATCTGCATAGACTTCTGCCTATCTCCTGCCAGACACTGGCATGTCCCCCGAGGACCCACCTTTCCCATTCAAGTACTAGCCAGGCCTGAACCTGCTTAGCTTCTATGATCAGAAGAGATCAGATGTGTGGTAAAGCCACAGAGAGATCCCACCTTTCTAGGGACTGTCTGCCTGTCCAGCAGTATTGGTCCAGAGTCCAGGTCACAGGGTTAGGGTCTCTTCTCCCATGGAGGCCAGAGCTGGGGTGAGTCAATAGTGGGCGCTCCTACCACCTCTTTCTGGTTCTCCTGTTGGGGTCTAGTTCACACTCAGCCCTCCTCCCTAAGCCTTGAATCCTCCTAGGCTCTCATTTTCACCCTTCTAAAACACACTTAACTCAGCCCGAATGCAATTCTTGCTCAGGGGGAATGCTTAATCCCGAGGGACCATGGTGCATTTCAAGCAGGATGGAGGGAGGCTGGACTTCTGGTCTGGAGAGGAATCCCATCTTGGTACAGCTGTAGGTGGGGCCTGGGTCACGGAGTGTGGAGGAGGCTCCTTTCTGGGGCTTGGGGACTAAGCTCAGCTGTACTCAGAGCCCCGATCTCTGCTGAGTACATAAACACAGATTGAGGGGGGCGAGCACTGACACAACACGTGTTTCCAAGTCCCCACTGACTTGAGAGTCAGGAGCAAGCTTGTTTGGCAGAACGAAGGGGAGAACAGCTTCCCAGGGAGTCAAGGAGGAGTGGCCTGGTCCTGAAGACTCTATGGGACCTTGTTGCTCTCTGGGCATGCCTCTGCACCCAGCCTCCTCTTTGTGCTTTGGACCAGCTTACTGGAGCCTGAACCACGGTAATGGCAACTCCTTCTCTTCTCAAACCATGTTCCTGGGAGGTCCTGGGAGGGCAGGAGTAGGCTGGAAAATCAGTGTGACTTGGACAAGCCAAGACTCTTATTCCTCGAGGGCCAAGGGAGTTGGGTTAAAGCTGGTTTAGCATTGGGGTTTGGGGGCTTGTGACCTTTGGATGTAATCAGGCTTGGAGAGAACCCAACACCCCACATGCAGGGGTTCAAGGTGACCTTCCTCTCTGATCATAGCTCACACAAACATAACCACCCATAACCTCAAAGGGCCAAGGCTAAAATGAAGAGTGGTGGTAAGGCAGACAGTTTATCTACTCTAGTGTCAGTTTTTTCAACTGTATCTTGGGCTCCTCAGCTTTGATTATTATTATTATTATTTGGTTTTTCAAGGTAGGGTCTCACTCTAGTTTAGGCTGACTTGGAATTCACTATATAGTCTCAGGATGGCCTTGAACTCATGGTGATCCTCCTACCTCTGCCTCCGAGTGCTGGGATCAAAGGCATGCACCACCACGCCCAGCCTCAGCTTTGATTTATTTTTTGATTTTTTAAAATTTATTTTTAATTAGTTAATTTATTTGACAGAGAAAGAGGAGAGAGAGAGAGAGAAAGAGAGAATGGGTGTGTCAGGGCCTCCAGCCACTGCAAATGAACTCCAGACGCATGTGCCCCCTTGTGCATCTGGCTAATGTGGGTCCTGGGGAATCGAACCTGAGTCCTTTGGCTTAGTAGGCAAACGCCTTAACTGCTAAGCCATCCCTCCAGCCCTGACTTTTTTTTTTAAAGTGAGGTCTCCTTCTAGTCCAGGCTGACCCAGACTGGCCTCAGACTCACTGTAATCCTCTTACCTCTCAGCTTTTGGAGTGCTGGGACTCAAGGCATGAACCACCACATCCAGTGGCTCCTCAGCTTGGAATCTTCAGTGAGATGAGGTGAGGTAATGTAGACCTGGGATCAGAGGCTTCCTGAAGCGCTTCAGTAATATGGCTTCCTCAGAGCAGCAGGGACAGACATCTGGCAGCTAGTACAGGCAAAGCGGCACATGGAGGCTGGAGAGTAGGTGGGTTAAGGACCTACAGCTCAGTTCAATGTGGAAGGATCTAGAGGGGTGTGATGGGAGCTAGGCGAAGGGCCAGCAGGCTCCACACGCCAGAATAAGGGAGGCAACAGGGAGCCATTGAGGGTGACTGACTGCTAATGGGGAAGGTTCAAGAGGTAGTTTGGGGAAGAGCCACCGGAGTGCTCAGGAGGGTCTCTGGTTTTCCTCTGGGCTGAGAAAGGCTGAGTCTGTGTCTCCACTAAAATCTGCCTACTCAGCAGCTGCTGGGTTCCTGTTTTCTGAATAGAGCCCAGGCTCTGGGCCCCTGAGTCCCACAGCAGGGAGCTGGCTTATCCTGCACTGTGTCTGCACACTTGCCCGGTGATATTGTGCCCCTTGTGCCCAGTGCTGTTCAAGCCGGCTCTCAAGGAGAGCGATAGCAGGGAGGCCTGATAGTCCAAGTCTCAGTGTTTTCCTGCTCCGTGGAGCTGGGATCTGCCCAAATATCTGGGTTTCCTGGTCACATTCCATTCCCTGGGGGCCTTGTCTGGGGTTTGGTGGCAAGAAAGTGGAAGAAGGTGAGCAAGATTTCCATCAACCCAGTGAAGTCTTCACCCATGTGTGGACTCAAGTTCAGTCTCCTTTCTCCATTCTGGCTTAAAACCATATATATATATATAAATCTCACTGCAAAGCCTTTTGTGAGGAAGTGGGTCTACATATGTAAATATGATTACATCAAAACCATGATCACTATAGACCAACTGGCAGAAAGCTGGGAAAAGCTACGCTGCGTGCAGCCCTATGGGAGAGAGAAGTCATCAGTGGAGATAAACAACAGTGGACACTGCAAGTCTTAAGTTTGTCCAGCCAGGACAAATAAGCCAATGGGTGCAATAGTGGCATGTCTGCTATGGGGGAAACCAACTGCTCAGAAATTGGATTGGAGACCTGCTCCATGGGAGGGAATACATGCCTGGTACTGAAAACCTAGTCAAAAGCCTATGATGGGGGAGGGTCATGAGCCCTAGGGGTGTAATGCCTGCTGGTGTCTGGCTAAATACATATATTATGCTCACCAAACTGCCCCGTAAGCATTTTTTCTTAAATGTTTACACCCATATATTAATGCCACTCTCACTTTTGGTTAGATAAGCATCTCTTTTCAGATGGCGGTGACCTCTGGGATGACTCAAAAGACACCATGATGCTGAGAAGTGACAAAGGAGTGTTCAGCATTGACATCTCTATCACACCTCCCAAAGCTCTGGGTCCATTGCAGAAGAGGTGGTGGAAAGAATGTAAGAGTCAAAGGAAGGGTAGGACTCCTTACAATGCATTCAGACACAAAATGACCTGGATATCCATGACCTCACAATACCTGGTCCTACCTACACAAGACTCCCATAATAGAAGGAAAAAATGATGACATCAAAATAAAAGAGAGACTAATTGAGAAGGGGAGGGGATATGATGGAGAGTGGATTTGTGAAGGGGAAAGTGGGGGAGGGGAGGGAATTATCATGGTTTATTGTCTGTAATTATGGAAGTTGTCAATAAAGAAAGTTACAAAAGGGGCTGGAGAGATGGCTTAGTGGTTAAAGTCACTTGCCTGCAAAGCCCAACGACCTGGGTTCGGTCCCCCAGTACCCATGTCAAGCCAGATGCTCAAAGTGGTACATGCATCAGTTTTTTTTTTTTTTTTGCAGTGGCTAGAGGCTGTAGCCCACTCATTTTTTCTCTCTCTCCTACATTTGATCTTAGCCAAAAAGCTGAGAAGCAATCTCTCTCCTTACAAAAAATATAAATAAATTAATTAATAAAAGGTTAAAAAACATGATCACATCATAAACAGCTTTTAAAAAATATTTATTTATTTGAGAGTGGGAAAGAGGGAGGAGAGAGAGAGAGAGAGAGAGAGAGAGAGAGAGAGAGAGAGAGAGAATGGGAGCACAGGGCTTCCAGCCACTGCAGGTGAACTCCAGATGCATGTGCCACCTTGTGCATCTGGCTTGTGTGGGTCCTGGGGAATTGAACAGAGGTCCTTTGGCTTTGCAAGCAAATGTCTTAACCACTAAGCCATCTCTGCAGTCCATAAATAGCTTTAAAAAGTGATACTTTAGGGGCTGGAAAGATGGCTCAGTGGTTAAAGTGCTTGCCTGTAAAGCCTAATGACCAGAGTTCATTTCCCCAGTATCCACATAAAGCCAGATGCACAAAGTGGTGCATACATCTGGAGTTCACTTACAGTAGCTAGAGGCCTTGGCACATGCCCATTTTTCTCTCTCTCTCCCTCTCTACTGGGCATGGTGGCACTTGCCTTTAATCCTAGCACTCGGGAAGCAGAGGTAGGAGGATTGCTGTGAGTTCGAGGCCAGCCTGAGACTACATATTGAATTCCAGGTCAACCTGGGCTAGAGCGAGACCCTACTTCAAAAAAAACCAAAACATGAGTGATATTTTGGAGGCTGAGAAGATGGCTCAGCAATTAAAGGTGCTTGCTTACAAAGCCTACCAGTCTAGGTTCAAGTGATCCAAGTGCTTGGTGTTTGCAATGGCAAACCTGACATAAACACACACACACACACACACACACACAAATAAAACCTCAAAAAGGTGATAGTTTGAAGAACTGTATTGCTCAACTCTTTAATTTTTCTTTTGTTGTTTTTTTCTGAGGTAGGGTCTCATTCTAGCTCAGGCTGACCTGGAATTCACTATGTAGTTTCAGGGTGGCCTTGAACTCATGGCGATCCTCCTACCTCTGCCTCCTGAGTGCTGGGATTAAAGGCGTGCGCCACCACACCCAGAACTTTAAAATTTTTTAAAAAAATATTTTATTTACTTGAGGGAGAGAATGAGGCAGAAAGAGAAAGAGAGAGAGAGACAGAGAGAGAGAGAGAGAGAGAGAGAGAAGAATATGGGCATGCCAGGGCCTTAGCCACTGTGAATGAACTCCAGAGGCATGCGCCACATAGTGCATCTGGCTTTATGTGGGTACTGGGGAATAGAACTACAGTCCTTAGTCTTCGTGGGCAAGTGCCTTAACTGCTGAGCCATCTCTCCAGCCCCTGAACGATTTTAACTCAGATGAGCGTGTGGTTTCTTGACATGTGCATTTTGGTAGGTATATTTCTTGGAATGGCCCAAAGTGGGAAGCAACTATGATACCCTGCGACAGGCGAATGGTGAGCTTGACGGATCCATACCATGCTATACTGATCAGAAACGCAACGGAATAGACCTGTGAGTCCTTTTGGCTCAATCTCAGGGGCATCTTGTTGAATGGGAAAAAAATGCCAATTTCAAAAGGCTACATACTGTGTGAACCTGTTTATATAACATTGTTGAAACAACATTTTTTTTTCTTTCCCAGTGGTGGGCATCAAACCCAGGATTTTGAACATGCTAACCACTCTCTATCATGGAACTACACCTTCAGAAAAATGGCAAAAAATTCCACATGGGAGATAGATTAGTGGTTTCCAGGTTAGGAGTGGTAGGGAGAAGAGGGTGGGTGGGGTATAAGGGTAATGGAGGGAAATCTTGGTGTTGACAAATCTTTTGATTCCAGGGGTGAGTTCATTATTTTAAAATATTCTATTTGTTGACTGGTATATATGAGAGAGAGAGAGAGAGAGAGAGAGAGAGAGAGAGAGAGAGAGAATGGGTGCACTAGGGCCTCTAGTCATGATAAATGAACTCTAGATGCATGTGCCACCTTGTGCATTTGGCTTAATGTGGGTACTGGGGAATTGAATCTGGGTCCTTAGGCTTTGCAGACAAGTGCCTTAATCACTGACCCATCTCTACAGCTCTGAAATTCTTTCTTTAAAAAAATATTTAATTAATTAACTTATTTGAGAGAGAGAGAGAGAAAGAGGCAGATAAAGAGAAAGAGAATAGGCATGTCAGGGTCCCTAGCCACTGAAAACAAACTCCAGATGCATGCATCTGGTTTACATGGGTTGTGGGGATTTGAACCGTGGCCCTTAGGCTTCACAGGCAAGCACCTTAACCATTAAGCAATTTCCCCAGCCCCCAAATTTCTTAATTTTAGATTTGTGCAGTGTTGGACAGCTATTTTCTCCGCATTGCAACACTCTTTCCTGGAAGGAGGAGAGAGGCTCATGAGACCTAGGAGCTAAGGAAACTGTTGGCTGGGCTCTGGAAGCTTGGGCAAGGCTGGCCAGGCCCCTCCCCAAGGAGATATAAACAGTAAACAATTGCTAGGGGAGAGGAGACTCTTTGGTGGAACTGCCTGCAAGTTAGGCAAGGAGCTCTAGCGATACAGTTTTCTTAAGTTGTCAGCCACGCTGGGGTGAGCTTTTCCATGACATGGCTGCCTTTGAGTCATCTTGTAAGTAACTCCAATAAACTCACTGTTTCACTAATCAAGACTTGGGTGGCATCCTTTCTTTGGTCTACTCCTAGTGTCCTGTCTGTCCTGAACAGATGAGCGCATCCAAATCTCCTGAAGAAAATCGTGCAACCTGGGCTGGAGAGAGGGCCGTGGCTAAGTGTGCTTCCATGGAAGCATGAGGTCTTGAGGGGGCTTGACACAGCCCTAATTGAATCTCTAGAATCCACATAAATTGCTGGGCGTGGCCACGTGTGCCTATTACCCCAGGCCCACAAAAGGGGAGCAGAGACCAGGGAATTGCCCAGGCTCAGAAAAACAAACAAACAGACACACGTATACAGAGCTCTAGTGTCAGTAAGAGACTTGGGCTCAAATAAGAAGGGGTGGAGGAGCAATGGAGTGAGACACCAGACTTTCTGCTCTTGCAAGTGCCTCCCAGCTTCTGTAAGTGAACACACACACACACACATTACATACATATACACCACACTATATTACATACACACGTCACATTACATACACACCACAAACCATATTAGATACACATACACACAGCACATTACATGCATACCAACACACAACAGATTACATAGACACACACCTTACACACATATATCATGTTATATAACACACAAGCCAAAAAAAAAAAAAAAAAAGAAAAAGAAAAAGAAAAAGAAAGAAAGAGCCGGGTGTGGTGGTGGTGCACGCCTTTAATCCCGGCACTCGGGAGGCAGAGGTAGGAGGATCACCGTGACTTCGAGGCCTCCCTGTCACTGCCTAGTCAGCCTGGGCTAGAGTGAGACCCTAACTCAAAAATCCATAAAGAAAGAAAGCAAGAAAGAAAGAGAAAGAAAGAACATCACGCAACTGAGGAAATGACAGGAGCTATACACATGCTTCATACAATGTCACAGGTGATATTGTTTGTGTCTCTAACACATAACCACTGGAGGAAGTTGGGGGGAGGACACTCAGGATGACTGTCTGTGTTATCTTGGTAATTTCTAAAACATTAAAAAAAAAACCCTGAAATAAGTAGAAGGCCAGTTTGGGGTTCTGTTTAGGGGGCCAAGAACACATCTACGTGTAGGGGTGGATGGAAGGGACCCTTGGAGGGGTGGTAGAGCCAGAGGCCAGGGCACAGAGGGTGGAGGTGAAGGGTCGCCAGGGCAAGGAGGTCACAGCATATCCCGAGTCGCCCTGAGCCAGTGAGGGGCACAGTGGGCACAGTGGGCACCCTTGTTTTACCAGGAGAGGCGGCGCCAGGGCTGCTCAGCAGTGACCCGACCTCAAGGTATCCCAGTGGGGGGTTTACCTCAGCAGGTGGGGTGTCCACAGCTGACACCCAGGAAATAGAGGAAGCACCCCTGGCTCAGGACTTCCACCTGCTTCTCTTGCTGGTCTCGAGGGATAACAGGAGTACCCCTCAAGCGATCTAAACTGATGTCTCTACCTTGTCCCCTGCCTTTGGTATGAGATGGGGCTGCCCACCTGCACACAGGCCCTTGCTAACTGCACGGCGATTCTCTGGCTGGCTCACGCTCTGTTGCCCTGTCCAGCCTCCTCTGCCTCCCTCCCTCTGCTCACCAAGAACCTGGTACCAGACTGCAGAAAGTAGCTTCTTCCTTTCCTCTCTGGCTAACTTTTACTCCTCTCCCAAGCTCAGTTCAGACCTTATTTTAATTTTATTATTATTTAAAAAAATTTATTGACAACTTCCATAATTGTAAACAATGGTAATTCCCTTCCTCCCCGCACTTAGCCATGAAGTCATCTCTCCAGACCTTTTGCTGAGGACTTTTCCCAGCCTTTTCCCCTGGATCCTAACCATCACTCTCCTGGTCCCTTGGCCCATTCCCAGGTCTGCCCCGAGCATAGTGTATATTCGTAGGCTATTTATGGCCATAGACTAAACTCTCTGGGGGCCAACCAGGACAATGCCTTTCTTCTGAAACCCTTTCTTCCTCCAAAGCCCACAGTGGCCCAATGGTAGAAGACTAGGGAATATGATTTGCAGGCAGTAAAGACAGAGGTTAGGGCTACCATCATTCAGGTGAGGCTGGTGCAGGACGTTTCAGGCTTCTGGGAATAGGTACCCTTGGAAGAGGAGTTTTGAATTCTGGCATCCCCCCATCTGAAGGCTGTTCCTGTTTGTTGAGTTTGTTCTGTGTGTCCCATCACTTAAGTCTAGGGACTTGCTGCACGAGCCATTTTACAGATGAGAAAACAAAGCCTCAAAGGGTGACTACTAACAGGCAGCTGGAATCCTGACTCCGATTGGCTGGTGTGAGAGCCCTTTCCCTCCTGGATGTTTTTAACCATGACACAATGCTGGTGAGTTCAGGGTTGAGGATGGAAGAACTCCAGGCCCAATTTAGGTTTCTGCCCTAGGTCCAACTCTGAGCACTTGGCTATGCTGGGGAAGTCCTGAGATCCTGCCTGATTTCTGTGGGCTTTGGGGTAAAAGGCACCCAGAATGTCATGAGGGGGTTGCTGGCTGGTCTCAGGAGAACCCACCTGTCCCAGCTCCAGCTCTTACTTTTGTGTTCGCGGGACTTCAGCCCGGTGAAGGTTTCCATGGGAGCTTGGGTGTGCATGTTTACTGCCATGCTCAGGAATGTCTCGTCCCCTGCCAGAGCTGGGTGTCTGGAGCACAGCTGCCTGGACTGGAAGGGACACAGGTTATCTTGATCACCAGATGACCTGGAAGGGACACAGGTTATCTCAATCTCCAGATGAGGTGGTGTCTGCCTGAGGAGTCGCTGGGGGAAGCCTTCTTGCCTTGGATCTTGCCCGTTCTCCCCTTCCGGCCCTTGATAAAGAGTCCCAAACACAAGGCTGTAAAGTTGGCCATAAAAATGGAGAAGAAATGCTGGCGCAGCTGTCTTATCAAAGCGCATCACAGACTCCCACCAGGGCTCCCTACTTCAAGTTTATTTCTCCTCTGCTTTCTCTCAGAAGGTATCTCGTAAACAGCTAAGAGGGTCATTTATAAATGTCTCCCGCCTCACTTCAGCGCAGGCCCCGAGGCTTCCCTCCTTGGCTTCCCTCAGGTACAGAGATGACAGAGGGTCCGGTCACTGAGGTGACCTTTGTCTCCCTTCTCCCAGGTAGCAGCAGAGGTGAGAAGGGGTTCCCACATCCCAGGTAAGGGTGAGGCTCCTAAAGGTAAGTGACATTGTCATACCCAAGGTCTCCCTTGATTTTCATGCTACTCATGGGTGGAGGGTCTAGGGGACATCTGAGGAGTGGTGTTTTGTCATGGCTGGCCTCTGTAGTTTACTCATATCCTGGAATAAATTACCCAGGACATCAGAGTGGAACAGACTCAAGTGGCATTGTCTTATCCAAGGCTTTCATGGTGGTGATGCCAGGGAACCTGAGCCAGCCTCGGACCTCTCGCTTCTCACTGGGTAAGGGCAGAAGTCCTGCTGTTGGTGGAGCATGGTTCAGGGTCTTATTGGACCTTTGCCCTGGCTGCCCGGGCAAAGCAATTGCTTCCTATTTGATAGTTAAGGGACATGGGGACTGGATGCCTGGCCAGGTCTCTGTTGATCATGACACAGCTGTGTTCAATCTTGCCCTCGCAATCTTCGCAGGGGTTTCCTTGTTGAGGTTCAACTCATTCATTTTCAAAGAGGCTCACAGAGCATAATCTAAACACAGCCCTCAACGCCCTGGTCCTCCCGTCCTTACCTCTTGACCTGTCAAACCCCCAACTTCATAATCACAAAACGAAGCAGAATGAGAAACTTCCCTGATGATGGTTCCACTTCCGGGAGGGAGGATAGGCAGGGGAGCTGGGTTCCTGCCAGGTGGGAGACTTGTGGCTGCGTTGAGAAAAGACCCCCCAAATGGTGAAAGGCACTGGGGCATCCAGGCTGTGCCTGAGAGAGTCTCGGATTTGGAAGGTAGTGACCAGGATGGTGAGTGGCTGAGGGAGGAGCCTTGCCTGAATTTTGCCTCCCTGGCTGGAGCCTGGAGCTAGCCCAGTGGCTGGTAATGCAGGATAAACTTGTGCCAACCTCTTGCGCAGCCGTAACTTCACCTGGCTGGGCCGGACTGCCTTCCTCTTTGTTATGCGATCTTTTGTTAAAATGTATCTAAGTATTCTGCCATATTTGTTTGGTCCTCCCTCCCTAGGATATAAAAGTGTTTCTAGTGTTGGTGGCGCGCCTTCCTCTTGCCCCAGCAGGACTTGGAGGATTTTATTCTCACTCATGCAACTCCTGTGTGCAGGATGGGAAATAGATCCGTATTCCTGTACTTTGCTGTATTTCAAGAGGATAGTACTCCTTTCCTGCGGGAGAAAAGACAGGCCCCGTGTGATCAGCTGATTTTGCAGGGGTGCCAGAGAGCTGGCAGCAGAGCCAGGGTTAGTATCCTGGCCTCTGCGTCCCTTCTCGTACCTTTCACCCCGCTCCTTCCCAGGCTGAGCGGTCGGTCGGGGTGTTGCAGGCTGTTGTGTCAGAGACCCTTGTGAGGCCTCATGGGGAGGCCCTCGTGTCTGCCTGGTGCCTGTAATATATTTGAATTATCTCGGCAGATGAGCCCTGATTTAGCAAACAGTCTAGAGTAAACCTCAGCTTGAAGACAAATACAATTGACACTGGGCTTGAGTGGTTCAAAGGTTATTGGCACAAAGCTGTCGGCTTTGTTTAGCAGAGGAGCTGTATTTATGACTGGCGATCCCACAGTACCATCCATAACTTGCTGGCCCGAGCAAGGTGACATCTACCCAGAGACAGCCTATTTACACTGGGCTGCTAGTTTAGTTTCTCTGCTGGGAAGCGTAGAGGCAATTCGATTTGGGGCCAAGTTGCTTTATGGGATGTGGGCTTAGGGCTGGTGTCATCATTTGGGTCATCAGTTAATTTTGCTGGAGATGGGGATTGCTTCCTGGGGATGTATGCAACACAGTGAGCTGCTGGGGTGGGGTGGGGGCGGGGGATGGAGGAAGGAGAAGGAGCGAAGGAGGTCTGAGGCTGTCATCTACGTATTTCACTTTGACCCTAAGTTTAGGCTCACCCGTTCTAGAGTAGCAGGGACTTGATTGTGTCTCCTGAATGCTGTGGTTAGTTGGGAAAGGAGCCAGTATTGTAATGAAGAGAGGCATGGGTCTTCAGTGCCTGCTAGGCAAGTCTTATATATGCTAAATTCTCCTGGAGACAGATTATGCCAGGAACAAGCAAACTGGCTGTAAGGCACCATGGGCAGAGCTGGTAGAGGTGGGCCGGGTGACTTCTAAAGACTGGCCTCTGGTTTGGCTCTTTGGAGAGGGGTATGCAGTCTATTACCAAGGCCTTGAAGTGTGCTTCTCCTGTGCCCCATTGTTGCTCAGCCTGGAACCCACCCTGAGGAAACTGTCATGGATGTGGACAAAGTTTCAGGCATCTAGATGTTTACTGAAGCATGACTTATGAAAGCACAAATGAGGAAACAGCTGAAATGCTCACCGATGAGGGAGTTTTATGACATTAATTATGGCATGGATAATAAAATGAAACATCATACATTGTTTCCAGTTAACGTGCATAATGAATATTGAATGATCTGCCAAAGTGATTTCAAGCAGGGGAAATGAACATTATATAAATTATCTGTATGGTGTGTCTTCTGACATGCAAACAGTCTATCAAGGAAGGAAATATTCCAGGCGATAGGGATGCTAGCTCAGGTGGTAGAATTATGGATTTTTAATAGTCTTCCCTCTTTATGTTTACTTATTTATTTGTTTGTTTTTTGAGGTAGGGTCTCACTCTAGCCCAGGCTGACCTGGAATTCACTGTGTAGTCTTAGGATGGCCTCAAACTCACAACAATCCTCCTACCTCTGCTTCCTGAGTGCTGGGATTAAAGGTCTGCACCACCACACCAGCCTCTCTTTATTTTTTTGTTTTAAAGTTTTTATTTTTCTGTATTTATGAGAGAGAGAGAGAGAAAAAGTAATAGAGACAAAGAATGGGTATGCCAGGGCCACTAGCTACTGCAAACGAACTCCAGATGCATGTGCCACCATGTGCATCTGGCTTATGTGGGACCTGGAGAATCGAACCCAGGTCCTTGGGCTTTGTAGGCAAGTGCCTTTACCGCTAAGCCATCCCCCCAGCTCTTTTTAAAAATATTTTATTTTTATTTGTTTATTTGTGAGAGGGAAAGAGGGAAGAGAGAGAGAGAGAGAGAGACACACACACACACACACACACACACACACACGCAGAGAGAGAGAGAGAGAGAGAGAGAGAGAGAGAGAGAGAGAGAGAGAATGGGTGCACCAGGGCTTCCAGCCACTGCAAATGAACTCCAGATGCATGTGTCACCTTATGCATCTGGCTTACGTGGGTCCTGGGGACTTGAACTGGGGTCCTTTTAGCTTTGCAGGCAAGTGCCTTAACAGCTAAGCCATCTCTCCAGCCCTTGTTTTGTTTTGAAGTAGGGTCTTGCTCTAGTCTAGGCTGACCTGGAGTATACTAGATAGTCTCAAGGTAGCCTTGAACTCACAGCAATCTTCCTACCTCT
The DNA here is from genome assembly GCA_036346955.1 of Dipus sagitta. Taxonomy (NCBI): domain Eukaryota; kingdom Metazoa; phylum Chordata; class Mammalia; order Rodentia; family Dipodidae; genus Dipus; species Dipus sagitta. The sequence continues at coordinate 39,074,728 of CM070777.1, read as the reverse complement.
GCTTCCCCAATGCTGGGATTAAAGGTGTGCATCTCCATGCCCTTACCTCTTTATGGAATGTATTTTAAATTTCTTCTAGAGCTAGGCACTACTTTCCATCTTCAGAAACATGAACACACACATATATGTATATATGTATGTATTGGTTTTTTTTGAGGTAGGGTCTTACTCTAGCTCAGGCTGACCTGGAACTCACCCTGCAGTCCCAGGCTGACTTGAACTGAGAGCAATCCTCCTACCTCTGCCTTTCAAGTGCTGGGATCAAAGGTGCACAGCACCACACTTGACAGAAATATTTTTAATTGTGCGTGTGTGCATGTATGTATGGGTATTGTGATGTGTGTGTGTATAAGTGTGCTTGTGCTGTGGTGCACATGTGGAGGTCTGAGGACAGCTCTTGGGATGTTTGTCCTCTCCTCCCCTCTCCTTCACTTCTGCTGGAGACAGGGTTCTCCTTATTTTGCTTTTCCTGCTTTGTGTGTGTCAGCTGGTCTGCAAGCTACTGGATCTTCCTGGCTATGTCTCGCATTGCCATGGGTGCATTGAGATCACAGAGACATGGGCCACTGTGTGTCTAGCTTTACATGAGTGTTGGAGAATCAAACTTGGGCTTTCGGGCTTGTAAGTAAGCACCTTTAACCACTGAGCCCTCTCTCCAGCCCCCAGGGATAATTTTTTTTTATTTTTATTTATTTGAGAGTGACAGACAGAGAGGAGGAGGAGGAGAGAGAGAAAGAGAGAGAATGGGTGCGCCAGGGCTTCCAGCCACTGCAAACGAACTCCAGATGCGTGTGCCCCCTTGTGCATCTGGCTAACGTGGGTCCTGGGGAATCGAGCCTCGAACCAGGGGTCCTTAGGCTTCACAGGCAATGCTTAACCGCTAAGCCATCTCTCCAGCTCCCCAAGGATAATTTTTAAGTGAATAAGCAAAAAAAAATCAAAAAAGTTCAGCTTCAGTTTCCCTGAACACGAGAAGGGATGCCTGGTTGCTCTGTTTTGTTGAGGCTTGAGTTCTACGCTGGGAGGAATGACCATCCGTGGTGGTGTTGGTACTCTTCCCATGATCACCGTGTCCTAGGTCTAATAGGTCACCTAATTTTAGTGCCTGCTGGGGCAGCTGCTGAAGTGTGGCCCCAGCTGCTGGGCAGATGGTCAGGGTGGCATTGGCAGTGTGGGCAACATCTCTGCCAGGCCGGTGAGGTCAGTGTTCAGCTTGGGACCTGGCTAGCGAAGTTATAGAGGCCCAGGGTATTCTCAAGTGTCCACAGCATGGAACCTCACAACATGCTGTTGGAAAGAAGTGGATGAGCCCAGATCACTGGGCAGCTGAGGTAAAGGGGTACACACTTGGAGTAAGGAAGGAGAGGGGTACGCTCCTGGAGTAGGGGAGAGGAAGGAGTCACGGGCTGGCGATGCCAAAACGTCAGTTTGCTACAGTTTCAGAAGCCAGCCTGCCCATAGGCATTTTCAATTTATGGCTTGAACTTGTCTCTCAGCCCAATCCCATCTGTCAATTGGAGGCTTGCATGGAAACATGAATATTTCTCCAAAAGGTCTTGTCTGAGTGTGTCTTCAGATAGCAGACAGCTGTGGGCACCATGCCCTTAACCAGAATAGCTGAAAGTATGGGGTTTCCTGGGGTGTGAACTTGAGAACATCTCTAGGAGGAAGAGAATTCAAGACCAAACATTGCCTGATACAGAAAACCTAGTCAAAAGCCTATGGCTGAGAAAGTCATAAGCTCCAGGAGGAAATTACTACTGTTGTATGGCTAGATGGGAATATTCCTACTACCAAATTTCCCTCTAAAGATTTATGCTTATGCCTGTATATCAATGCTGCTCTTATGTTTGGTTAAAGAAGCTTCTCTTTTCAGATGGCTTTGACTACTGGGGAGACTCAAAACCTGTCAAAGTGCCGAGAAAAGGGACAGTGGACTGTTCAGCACTGAGACATCTTTATGGCATCCTCTGAGGCTCAGGGATCATTAAGGAAGAGGTGGCAGAACCAATGTGAGAGCCTACGGATGGGGAGGAGTGCTTTGTAATGCTGTCTTTCGGACACCAAGTGGCAGTTGAATTCATGACCTCAAAGGAGCTGTTGTTACCTGCATAATATTGGATCCATAAACATGTTGTCAAGAAGAGGGCAAAAAAAAAAAAAGCCATCAAAATAGAAGAGGGACTAGTTGGAAAGGAGGTGGGGGTTCAGTGGAGGGAGGTTGGTAAGGGGGGAATAAAAAGGGTGGTGGGAGGGGGATTATGATCAGGGTACATTGTGTATATGTATGGAGGTTGTCAATAAGTTAATTAAAAATTAAAAAAGACCAAATGTTGGGCAGTAATCAGGTGGTGAGAGAATAAAGGGCCCTGATGGCTCCTTTCTTCATCCTGTGTCCCCTGATTTGCAAGTCAAGCCACTTTCTACACAGTCATCATGCCTGAGTGTGGCCAGGCTTTCTGTTCTAGGAACACCATACCCTGTCCATTATCTATCCTCGAACATATCATAAGTTCTCTGTTCCTTTATGCTGGATTGATCCTTTTCTGCTTCGGTTAGTCACCAGTTATTGATGGAATATGTGCTATGGATTGGGCAAGACGCCCCTGGTAAACTCCTACTCAACTCTCAAAACCTTACCTTGTCTGGCACGACCGCCCAGGGATGTCTTCACTGATGCTGTGTATCTCACTTTCTCAAAGCGCCCTGCTTCTCTCACTGGGCCTTTGTGAACCTCCTCTGTGTTCCTGGCACAAGGCATAAGTCTCTGTGAATAGCTGTTGGGTGTCGTCATACAGAGGAGAGCCGTCAGCGAATGCCGACAAAGCCAATGGGAGGCTCTGTCCCCTGGAGTTGTAAGGACACGGGGTAGCGGTGGCGGGTAGTGTCAGCTTACACTTGGCAAGCACACGCTGCATGCCAGGCACTGTACGGAGTGCGTACAGTGCCTCTGTTTTCTAGATCAGGGAACAGAGGCACAGGAATGGTTAAGGCTCACATGGCCAGAAAGCAGATGAGCTGGGAGTTGAACCTATGTAGCTAAGCTCTTAAATTCACACTCTGGATTTTTTTTTCCCCCTACTAATTATGAAGAAGTCAGTCCCTCAGAGGTAAAGGGAACCTAGGGATACATTTAGGCACTTTTTTTTAATGAGAGAGAGAGAGAGAGAGAGAGAGAGAGAGAGAGAGAGAGAAAGAATGAATTGGCATGCCATGGCCTCCAGCCACTGCAATTGAACTCCAGACACATGTGCCATCTTGTGTGCAGGTGCAACCTTGAGCGCTTGTGTCACCTTGTACGTTTGGCTTACCTGGGACCTGGAGAGTTGAACATGTATCCTTAGGCTTCACAGGCAATCGCCTTAACCGCTAAGCCATCTTGCCAGCTCCCTAGGCACATTTTTACATTCCTTTCTCTTTGCTTCTCCTCCAGCACAGTGCATCCATTTAATTGGTATATGACTCTGTATTACTTGCCAGTCCTTTGCTAGGTGCTGGGGGGTACAGAGGACCCTGCCCCAGTGCAGCAGATTTGGGTTGACCTTGGTAATGTATGTGCAGTTCAACAGGTCAGGCTTGGCCCAGGTCCCAGGTGGTACCCACCTCAACTTGCATTTATCTAGGGCCCTGAGGTAGCCTAAGGGGTTCATGCCTTCCCCACCTTCCATCAGGGTTTTATTGCCTGGTATCTGGACTGGCGGACTAGGAAGCCAGATTTCTGGCTTAGTAACATAGTGAACGTTGAATCTTGGGAGAACAGATTTGAACCCTGTGGTGGAGACCAAAGGTGGGCACAATGATCTTTTCAAAAATCGTTTTATGGCCGGGCATGGTGGCGCATGCCTTTAATCCCACCCAGCACTTGGGAGGCAGAGGTAGGAGGATCGCTGTGAGTTCGAGGCCACCCTGAGACCACATAGTGAATTACAGGTCAGCCTGAGCTAGAGTGAGACCCTACCTCAAAAACAAACAAAGCAACAACAAAAAAAAAACCCCAAAAGTTTATTTATTTGTGAGGAGAGAGAGGGAGAGAATGGGCATACCAGGACCTCTTGCCATTGCGAATGAACTCTGTGCACATGCCCCACTTTGTACATCTGGCTTTATATAGGTACTGGAGAATCGAACCCAGGCCAGCAGGCTTTGCAAGCAAGTGCCTTTAACCACTGAGACATTTCCCCAATTCAACACAGTGATTTTTCAGTGTATTAATGGGAGGAGTTGGGAGCATTGCCAAGAGTGGGGGAAGGGAAGCACCTGTGTGGTTCCTGAAACACATTATTGAGCTCCTCTGTAGCATTTTTTAAAAGAAAAAATTTTAAAAATTATGTATTTATTTGCAAGAAGATATATATATATATGTATATATATATATACATATATATATATGTGTAGAGAGAGAGAGAGAGCGAGCAAGAGAGCGCCAGGACCTCTAGCCACTGCAAATGACTCCAGATGCACACACCACCTTGTGCATCTGGCTTTGCATGGGTACTGGGGAATCAAACCTGGGTCCTTAGGCTTTGCAGACAAGCGCCTTAACCACTGACCCATCTCTACAGCCCAACATTTTTTTTTTTTATTAAGTAGAAACTTGTATGGACACATCATATGTTAGTACCATCATTTTCTTCCTCCCTACCCCCATTCCTCTGAGGGTCCTCCTCAGTGGGATTGCTGGTATTCCCCTGGGGTTGTGGGTAATGGGTTGTGAGAGCAGCAGGCAGTCATTTCCTCACTTGGACCAAAGAAGAGAAGTGGAGATGAAGGGCTGGATGCTAACTTACCAGCATGGCTGTGACAAAGTACTATGCATGGGGGTCCTTGACATAGCAGAAAGCTGGTCGCTCCCAGCTCTGGAGGCTAGCAGTCTAAAGCCAGATGGCAGTACAGGGTTGGCTCCTTTCTGGAGTCTCTGAGGGACAGCGCACACTACATTTCTTCCATAGCTTCCTTCACGACTGGTAGCTCTTGGCATTGTTTGGCTTGTAGACAGATCATTTCAGTCTGGCTTCATTTGCGCGTGACATTCTGTTTGTGTCTGTGTCCAATTTCCCCGATACAACACCAGTTGTTCTTGATTTAAGGTTCTACCCTATGTGGGTATGACCTCATCTTAATGCATTATATCTGTAATGGCTCTCGAAGTAGGGCCACATTCTGAAGTCTTGGGGGGGGGGCTAGGACTCCAACATGCCTTTTGGGGGACACCATTCAACATGTAACAGACGGGAATGCTTGGGAGCCACTTTGTGGAATTACTGGGCTTGTGACACTGTGGCTCCTCTCCTTTGAGGCTTCCAGAAAAAAAAAGAATCAGCTGTTGTTCCTGAGCCCACCGTGGCCTCAGCTGGGGGAATCCCTAGCATGGTAGAGCGGAGGGGATACGCAGCAGCCAGTGTCTGGGTGCCTGGTTTTCTGTCTTTCCTCGTAGGGATGCAAATGGCATCTGGGGAGGAATCCTTTTAAAGGATGAAAGCAGTTTTTAAAAAGACATTAATCTCCTCACTCACTTCCTTCTGATGGCTGGAGATGAGTGACAAGCCTTGTAATTGAAGATGGTGGGGCTGATAAATCCACAGTAGCCTCGGGAGAGATGTCTTGGGCTGTGAATCACCTTACGCTGCACAGATTGGAGTTTCTCCCCGATGGTATCTCCTGGGCTCTCAGAGCCTTTTGCTGGCTCACGAAGATGGAGACACACATGTGTGCGGAGGCTTGAGGGAGCTGGTTGTCAGAACGCTGGCTGCAATGCCCTGGCTCAGGGCGGTCTCCCGGGGGACCACAGCTGCAGTGGGCGTTAGGAGTGCATGCTGTGGGTACCGTCAGCTGGGCTGGCAGTGCCGAGTGAATAGTCGATGTGTGATGAATCTGCTGAACGGGCACGTGAAAGGCTCGACGTAGACAGCCTGGATGGATGCTTAGACCAAGCTGTGTAAGGGCCTCATCCCCAGAAGTGTTCGTCTCCGCTGACCTCACAGGAGTCACACTTACGCTGATTCCTATGGAGCCCTTTCCCAGGGGGACAGCTGTGGGCTGTGTAAGGACCCAGACAGCACCAACTAGAGCAAGTCAAGGAGAGTGCTCACATGAGCCGCGGTGGTCAGCCTGGGACGGTGACAGCCCTTCAGACAGGCCCAGCTCTGTGTGGGGGTGGGGGATCTGAGGAGAACAGAAAGGAACTAGAACCTCTCCACTCCACCCTTCATTTCCAGTGTCATGCCAAGGGGACCCAGAAACAGAGCACAGCTCTCAGATGGCTTGTGTTCCGTAGGTAGTATCCCCAGGGACTGGGAGGTGATTTGGGGCTATCCTTGTGTGTGTGTGTGTGTGTGTGTGTGTGTGTGTGTGTGTGCGCGCGCCGCAATGTGTGCAGATGGATAAAAGGAAATATTCTCTCATTCCTCCACTAATTTCCTCATCTGTTCATTCAAAAAAATGCAAGTCATAATGTGTGTCTCTGGGGTTCTAACACAGGGAAAAAACTAACCTAGTCCTTACCTTCACGGAACACAGTGTGTGACACAGGTAGATTGGGATCCAACAGTCATTCTAACAGACTCCAGGGGGCTTCTGAGGATGGCAGATGTTGAGAGAGGCACTCTGCTGTTTGTCTCTGATTTGTGACTTTTCCTTTGTAGGGAAGGCATATTTTTCTTTTCTTGGAGACCCATTTTTTTCAAAATTATTTATTATAATAAATTATAATTATAATTATAAATTATAATAATATAAATTATTCTTTTTTCAAAATTATTTATTTATTTTCCAAAATTATTTATTTATTTTTCAAAATTATTTATTTACAAGTAGAGAGCGAGAGAGAGAGAGAGAGAGAGGGAGAGAGAGAAAAGAGAGAGAGAGACCGAGAATTGGCATACCACGGTCTGTTGTCATTGCAAAGGAACTCCAGATGCATGGACTACTTTGTACATCTGGCTTTACATGGGTACTGGGGTATCAAGCCCAGGTCGTTAGGCTTTGCAGGCAAGCACCTTAATCACTGAGCCATCTCTCCAGGCCCCCCCCCCCCCGTACAGCATTTATTTATTGTTTATTTGAGGTAGGGTCTCACTCTAGCTCAGGCTGACCTGGAATTCACTCTGTAGTCTCAGGGTGGACTTGAGCTCATAGGACCCTCCTAACTCTGCCCCCCAAGTGCTGGGATTAAAGGAGTGTGCCTGGCTCTAGAGTACACTCTTCGTTTTTTTTTTTCTTTTTCTTTTTAAATATTTTTTATTGTTTTATTTATTTATTAGATACAGAGGGGAGAGAGAGAGAGAGAGAGAGAGAGAGAGAGAGAGAGAGAGAGAGAGAATGAGCGTGCCAGGGCCTTTAGCTAGTGCAAAAGAACTCCAGATGTATGCACCACAATGTGCATCTGACTAACGTGGGATCTGGAGAATCGAACCTGGGTCCTTAGGCTTCGTAGGCAAGTGCCTTAACCACTAAGCAATCTCTCCAGCTCGTGTTTTTGTTTTTGTTCCAGGCAGAGTCTCACTCTAGCTCAGGCTGACCTGGATCTCATTCTGTAGTCTCAGGCTGGCCTTGAACTCACGACGATCCTCCTACCTCTGCCTCCTGAGTGCTGGGATCAAAGGCGTGCGCCACGACACCCACCTCTAGAGTACACTCTTGTGACTGCTGGGATGTTCCTGATGCCCTTTGACTTGTCCCTTAGACTGTCTCCCAAGTCCTCAGTGGCCCCAGGGCTCTGGGTGGGGATAGGGAGCTGAGATGATATAGGGACCTAGAGTGTCCCTAGCAAGGGACAGTGGGTCTCCAGACTGGTGACCTACTTCTACATGTGGAGAGGGGCTGGAGCAGCCAGGCAGCAAGGTGCTACAGGCCACTGACGCCCGCGGGCTCCTCCTCCAGGTGACCAGTGACCTTCTGTGAAATCCTCAGGCAGGTTGGTCAACCATGACTGCTGTGGGGGCTGGGGCTTCTTTCAGTACAGATGACAGGTTCAGGGGACGCTGGTCCAGGTGGTCTGCCCATTAATGCCTTGTTGAACCATATATAGCCTGAGACAAAAAAATTAGTAATGCTTACTCTTAATATTTTGGTGTTTTTTTTTTAAATCATGGTTTTGTTTAATATTTCCTTTTTCTTCTTTCTTTCTTTTCTTTTTTTTTTTCTTTTTGGTTTTTCGAGGTAGAGTCTCACTCTAGCCCAGGCTGACCTGGAATTCACTATGGAGTCTCAGGGTGGCCTCGAACTCATGGCGATCCTCCTACCTCTGCCTCCCGAGTGCTGGGATTAAAGGCATGCGCCACCACGCCCAGCTACTTTCTTTCTTCTCTTTTCTTTTCTTTTCCCTCCCTCCCTCCCTCCCTCCCTCCCTTCCTTCCTTCCTTCCTTCCTTCCTTTCTTTCTTTTTTTCTTGAGGTAGGCTTTCACTCTAGTCCAGACTGACCTAGAATTCACCATGTAGTCTCAGGGTGGCCTTAAAAATCGTATCGATCCTCCTACCTCTGCCTCCCAAGTGCTGCGATTAAAGGTGTGCGCCACCATGTCCGGCTTTGTTTAACATTTCTGATTTCACAGATATTGCATGGAAGGCCTGGGGAGATGGCTCCGTGGATAAAGTGCTTGCCTGCCACTGTGAGGACCAGAGTTCAGATCTCCAGCACCCGTGTCCATGTCTGGTGTGGGTGTGGCGGCCTGCCCTTTAATTATCCCAGCGCCCAGGAAGTGGAGATGGGTATCCCCAGGGCAAGCTGGCTGGCTAGACTAGCTGAATCAGTGAGCTCTGGGTTCAACTGAGAGACCTGCCTCGGCGCGTAAAGTGGACAGCTACTGAGGAAGATGGCCCATGTCAACCTCAGGCCTCCACATGCATATATTCATACACATTCTCACACATATATGAACACACCCATGCACACCACACACACAAGGGGAAAAAAAAAAACCACACCAAAAAAACCTTATCGCGTGGAAATAGTGCGCATCTGACGCCATAGGTTTTGGCTGTCCTTCATTCTTTGTGCCTCGCTTGTTTTACCTTGCTTCCCAGAACAGATCCAGAGGGATCTGTGCTCAGGAGCTTTCTCTGGCCTCCTGGCCTTTCTCCTGAGGAAGAAGGCAAGAGAAAGCTGGCCTCTCCCGCTCATCCCCAGCTCAACAGGAACACTGATAACACAGCTGCAGACCTGAATGCGGGCTGAGCTGAGCAGGCCACAATGGCTGGCCTTCTCCCACATCTGCCCTGCTCAGCGCAGCCCGGGCGCTCCTTTGGGTGGGGGGGTGGGTGGGTGCACAGGCTCTGCCCTAGAGCCGCCTGGGTCGAGGGCACACCTCCTGTTCAGGTGGGGGAAGAGGCCGAATGCTCTGGACTTGCTGCGGACAGGAAGCGAGGTCTTCGGAGCCCGGGGTTCCCGGCCGCCGCCAGCCTCAGCAGCTGGGTCTGTATCGCAGTCATCGGGGAGCCGTGTCCTCCTGGCCGACTGCAAGCCATGTTGGCAGGGCCTGGGCTTCTGGGCCTGATGCTTAGTGTGCTGTCAGCACTCAGCAAATAATAAATAATAATAATATCTCCAGCATGTTTGGGGAGCTCAAGGAGGGAAGGGAACACAGAAACATGTGTTTCATCTCACAGCGGGTGCTGGGAAGCTGACGTGCCTCGCTTTGGGTGGATTTGGGGGAAGTCAAACTCCCCTCCGCTATAGCTGTGGTTTGGGACAAGAGGAGGGGTGGGCAAGGTGCAGGGACTGGCTATGTTGGGAAAAGTGGCCTCAGAAGAGTTGTATAAAGGATCTTTGACACAACCCTAGGCTGTCCACAGATGTCCTCTGGGGCTTGGAGATGGTCAGGTTTGGGGCTGAATTCCGGCATTTTTGACAAATGAGTGAGCCACCCCCACCCCCACCCCAGAGTTACTTCAGTTTTCTCACTTGTGAAATGGAAAGATGCAGCCACTGTTGAATGGGCACAAATAGTTACTTGGGCTCTGTCTGCCATGTCTCTGGTTCTCGGTGGGAAGCCCACATTGGTTCCCATGGAGAAAGAGCCTGAGGCATAGAACCATGTGGGTGACTGGCATGTGGCCTGGGGAGGAATTCTCTAGACCCTCGGTCTGCTATTAGGTATCCTGTGTGGCTGGCATCCACTGTAGTGTGTTGACTGATATGGGACCGAGGCGCTTCCTGGGAAAAGGGGTTGGAGGTTGAATGCTTGTCGGTGACATGGGTATAGACCCCTTCAGCACCAACATCTTGGGTTGTAGTTTCTGAGTTGGTAGGACCCAATGAAGAAGCTAAGTCAGGCTGAGATAGTCGGGGCTTGTCACGATCCCTCCTGACACCCATCTCTCAGGAGAATGGGCAGGAGCAAGAGTCATGCTGTAGGAAGCTGGGGGAGTGGGTGACCTTTCTTCCCCAGAGAGGCTGGCTTCCCCTTGCTGAGACCATGAAGCAGGTACCTTTGATCGGAAGCCTTCCTACGCTCTGGAATCTGCAATTGTGTGATGGCTGGCTGGGTGAGTGACTCTTGGGAAGAGATGTCCAGGCAGCCTCTCTCTTTAAAAAATGTTTTATTTATTTATTTATTAGAGAGAGAGAAAGAGAGAGAGAGAGAGAGAGAGAGGGAAGTAGAGAGAGAGAGAGGCAGGTAGAGAGAGAATGGGTGGGAATGGGGGGGGGCAGGGCCTCCAGCCACTGCAAATGAGCTCCAGATACATGTGCCACCTTGTGCGTCTGGCTGACGTGGGTCCTGGGGAATTGAACCTAGGTCCTTTGGCTTTGCAGGCATGTGCCTTAACCGCTAAGCCATCTCTCCTGCCCAGGTAGCCTCTCTTGTACATGAAAGCCATAGGCTTGCTCAGCTTCTCTAAGAGGACGAATGTTTCTGGTATTCTCCTTCCTAGGGCCTTGTATTCCCCCCTCTTCCCACTCTTGACTCCTTTAAACTGGCTCTCGTTCCTACTTACCAGGGCCTCATGCCTGCCTCAAGGTGGCTATGCCTCTGACTTGCCTCCTGGGTGGGCCAGGAGACCTAGACACTGTCCCCTTTGGCCCGGCTCAGCATGGTGCCACAGGGGATGGGGCCACTTGTCAAATGCCATTGTTTAATTTTCTTTGCTTGGGATCTGCTTGTTCCAACACTCTGCAATGACACGGGTGTTAACTGAGGACCAGGGACTATAATTATCGGGGGTTGAGAGACAAGAATCTCCTGGTGCTGTAGCAGCTGCAGGCAGGAGCTGCCGCCTGATCTGTCCCCCGAGAGGAGCTGCTGCAGTCAGCCTTGCCACGTCAGCAGCCGTGGGGTTCATGTCCTCCACCTTCGCATTTGTCTGACTGTAGCCCCGTGGGGGGGGGGGGTGGATTCTGCCCTCTGTGGCCTCTCTCAGTGGGCAGATTCATGGCTGTTACTTGTACGAAGTGTGGCTGGTGTTGCTCAGGGGCCTGAGAAGGACAGGCACCTTGGGTGGTCTTATGGACTTGCCAAGTCTGCCGTGTAACCGTGACTCTGTGGTTGCTGAGGAGGGTCTCGCAGTGGCGGCTCCAGCTCGTGAGGGCCTTTGCTTAGGACAAGCGCAAAGTCCCGCATCTACGTTCGGAAAATCAACTTCCAATCCAGACTCGACCCAAAGAAGCTGGGCTGCAAAGTTGGGGTCAACCAGTCCCATGCTATGGTTGCTCGGTAAACGCCCATGGAGGTCACCTCTAGGTGATGTTTCTTGGGTGAAGGGATGAGGTATTCTGGAAGTGGGTCTTCATTGTGAACTGCGCACTGGCCTGGAGCGATGGGATGCTGCTGACGCTCCGTCACTTGGGGGGGGGGGGGTGCTCTGGCACCTGGGATGTGGGTTGGAGAAGGGCTACTAACCTGTGGGCAGGTGTAAGGAGCAGGCAGAGGAGGGCTGGGCACTGGGGGGAGGGCGTGGACTCAGCTGCTGACCATCAGACGATCTACATCGGAGGAGACTGACTTGCTTGACATGCATGGTGTCCGTGGTCATGTGGGACTCTGGCAGGCAGAGGTAATCACTGTTGACATGTGGGTAGATGACTCCTGCCTGGGGAGGGGCTCAGGCTAGACCTCCCTCCCTAAGCACAGGTTTTCAGGTCTGAGGATAGTCCTGCCTTTTGCCGCCAACTGGCACTTGCCCTCTGGGGCGGATCTCTGCCCTTTCCTATGCCGCTGGGACAGGACCTAAGGTCCTGCTTTCCTTGAGCTTTTGTCCTGTGGACAGTATAAAAGAGGGAGTGGGTGTAGCTGGGGGCTTTGGCCATTTGTAGGTACTGGATGCATTGGGCCTGTAGTGGTCAGTATTTACCAAGACACATTTTTTCCCCCCCTGCGACTTAGGATTCCCCATTGGAACCTGTGGCCTTGAGCGTGTGACCACACATACATGCCTGTTGTGTTCGGGGAACATGCCGGAACATGACAGCATGGAGGATCATCTGTGATTGTCGGGTTGGGGGACGTGGAAGCTCTCTTGTGGGGGGGGGTCTTCTCTGGTACCAGCTGAATGCACAGGGGGCCCTTTCTTGGTCAGTGTCTTCTGTGGGCTCTGTGGACGGCACTGTCAATGGGTTAGCCTAATTTTGGGGAGCCAATTCTGGGCTTCCTGAGGGTCTCCTGGCCTCTGGGTTTCCTCCAGGGCTAGGGGATGGGGTCTGGGGAGGAAGGAGAAACTAGAGCTCCCAGGGAGCATCAAAGGGCTGGTGCGAGGTTTATTGGGGCCTTTACTGCCCTAGTTTTCATTATTTACACCCTGTTGGTTCTAGGAGCTCCTGTTAAATGTGTAATAAATATAAAAATATTTTACAGGCCAGTGAAAATTCCACAGCAAAAATAACTCTATAAAGAGGGATTTCACCCTGCCCTGCCCGCTGCCGAGTTCTGTGTGGCATTGCTTTGAGCCTGCTGGCTGGCAGCAGGACGGTGAGCTGGTTGGTCCCCGTCGTGGCAGGGAGCATGGCCAATGTTGCATCAGCCCCCTCTCCAGCCCGTGAATGGAGTCATTCCTCCCAGTCTGAACCTTGCCAGCTCCCAGGTGGCAGTGGCAAAGAGGGCTTGAGTTGGACGTGAGACCTGGGCTGGGTGTGGAGGGTCTAGGGCTCTGCGGGAGGGAAGAAGGGGACGGGCTCAAGCTCTCCTGGCACCGCTTGCCTTTGCTGGGAAGCTTTAGGTGTGGCCGTGGCAATGTGGTGATAGGTAGGGAAGGATGAGCTGGTAAAGGACTGGAAATGTGGTGTTTGGAGCAAGGGCTCTGGAGTCAGACGGCCCGGGTACCAAATGTACCTGTTATCTACGTATCATATGGGCCTCAGATTCCTCTTTGTAAAGCCCTCTCGCATGAGAAGCTGTAATAAACTAGATCGCCCATCCCCACCCGACTTCTGTCTCTGGAGACTTCGGTGCCCTTCTCCCACAGGTCTTGTCTCCTTCTGCTGAAGTCCTTCAATCCCTTCGTCATTATGGACTGAGATGGTTCTAGGGCTCTAACCCCTGACTGATTTCATTCCTACTTTCGCATCCTTCCTTGTTTCTATCCATCCTGACTCCAAAGGGCTCCTGACTGGGGCCAGGTGAGGAGGAAAGTGGGGGCGGGAGGCATGTGGGTAGCATCTCTGTCCCATTCTGTAGCCTGGAGTCAGGTCGTGCAGAGTGCCAGGCTCCCTGAAATTACCCTAAGGAGATGGGATGGCTGCTTGGGCGTAGTGGCCCCCCGCCATGCAGGGGGGCCGGGGGGACAGGGTGACGGCATGAGGAGGCTGATGGACAGCCAGCAGCCAACCCCGGGCATAGGCCAGGCTCTGTGTTGTGGGCTTTCCCACAGGAGCAAGTGCTACTGTCTCTCCTGTTTTATAGCTGAGAGAACCCTGAGGACAGTCTTGTGACTTGCGCACCGTGATGCTGTAGGGTCCGAACTGGAAGCCAGGTGGCCTGAATGTACACCCGGTCCTTTGCCCCTGGGCTGCCCTGTGCCAGAGGTGCCCCGTGCTGTCTTCCTCAGGGGGCAGTGCCTTCCTTGCTCTCTCTTCTTCCCTTAGTGTTCTGCCTCTTCCCTGGAAAGCAAACCGGAAAGCCAGCCAAGACAGGGGAACAGGAAACTGCTGCTATCACCTCTAGTCTGGCAAAAGTGGTAAAGAACTATCCAATTTTGGTACTTACTTTTAGCCACAGTCTAGAGACACATATGCCGGAAATAGAACCTATTAATGGAAAGGGTCCCGAGTGAATTTCAAGACGGGTGTCCTTAGCCGGGCCCTCCAAGGCATCCCTCTCTCTTTCCCTTCGAGGCCTGGGTACATCTAACCATTTCGCAGACGAGGAAATGAAACCCGGGGTGGTTATCTCATTGGCTAACGTCACAGTCAGATAATAATGGTTTGCTGTGATTTCAGGTGAGTGGAGGTCACTGGAACTCTGCAGTGGCCTTGGCCCTCCACGTGGTCTGCAGAGCTCCTTGCCTACCAGGGCCAGTGTGGTGACTTCCAGTATGGCTTGGTGTGGTGACAAGTGCTGGCTTTGTAGTCCTGCAAGTCTCTGTTCACCAGGCTGTGACATTAGCGGGCCCCAGCCACCAGGACAGATAGTGTAGGTACACTACTGGGGCTTAGCAGGCCTGGTAGTTCGGAGCAGTTCAAGCTGTGGGGTTGGTGGGCACATCACAGGTGGCCTGGGTGAGGGCCTGGTAAGGACCCCCTTGGATCTAATCCTTCTTATGTGGGGTCCTGTCTTCTTCAGAGACCCTGTCCCTCGTCCAGAGGCCCTCTTACTCAGATCTGTTGCTGTCCTTAGCTGGGGTGGGTGGGCACGCAGCACACTGTGTTTGTGGGGGCTGCAGGGTGGGGTGCGGTACAACGCATGGTCAGGTCCACTGATCTGCCAGCATCCTGGTCCAGGTGCTTCTTCATGCCTGGGTAGGACAGAGTTGGGAAACCCTGGCCTGCTTTGTTCTCTCCCACCACTGTGCACCCTTGGAAGCAGTGGCTTTGCAGTGAGACGCTGTGCTGTCGCTGCTGTGAAGGATAGAAATGAAACGACTGGTCCACCAGAGCAATAGCCTTTGTCCATTGCCTCCACATGGGGGCCAGCGCACCTCAGCGGAGCACCTTGGGAGAGGTCCTCTGGGCTCTCTGAGACTTTGTTTTTTTTTTTTAAAAAATAATTTATTTTTTATTGCCAACTTCCATGATTGTAAACAATATCCCACAAAGCCGGGCGTGGTGGTGCACGCCTTTAATCCCAGCACTCGGGAGGCAGAGGTAGGAGGTTTGCCGTGAGTTCGAGGCCACCCTGAGACTCCATAGTGAATTCCAGGTCAGCCTGGGCTAGAGTGAGACCCTACCTCGAAAAACCCCAAAAACAAAACAAAACAAAACAAAACAAAACAAAACAATATCCCATGGTAGTGCCCTCCTTTCCCCCTTTCCCCTTTAAATTCCCCTCTCCATCATATTCCCCCCCTGTGAGACTTTATTTTTATTTTTATTTTTTGTTCATTTTTATTTATTTATTTGAGAGTGACAGAAAGAGAGAGGCAGATATATATATAGAGACACAGAGAGAGGCAGATAAACAGAGAGAGAGAGAGAGAGAGAGAGAGAGAGAGAGAGAGAGAGAATGGGTGCACCAGGACCTCCAGCCACTGCAAATGAACTCCAGACATGTGCACCCCCTTGTGCATCCTGGGGAATCGAGCCTCGAACTGGGGTCCTTAGGCTTCACAGGCAAGCACCTAACCACTAAGCCATCTCTCCAGCCAGAGACTTTATTTTTTGTTAAGTAGAAACTTTGTATGGACACATCCCGCGTTGGTATCATCTTTTCCCTCGCCCCCGGCCCCGCTCCACTGAGGGCCCTCCTTTGTGGGATTGCTGGCATTCACATGGGGTTGTGGGTTATGAGTTGTGAGAGCAGCAGTCAGCCATTATGGGGGAGGGGGGTCCGATGCCTCTGGATATTTCCTCCCACTCTGTGGCTCTTATGAACTTTCCACCCCCTCTTCCACAAGATTCCCTGTGTGTTTTAAGCCTGCTTCAGTGTTGAGCTCACAGCAGCTTCTGGATTTCTGCTCTGGTACGTTTTGAGTATCCTCAGTGTCTGTCTCCAGCGCTCTGGCCCAGGTTGCCGGGCTCGCCGTGGAAGCAGCGCTCTTGCTCGGCTCGCCAGTTCCTCTGTGGTTTCACCTGGGCCCTGGCTGCTGCGCGAGGGTTGGCTCATCTCCTTGGTTCTAGCTCAATTCTGAAAAAAGAAAAAAACAGATTTTGTAATGGAGCGGCCCATATCATAACAGTTGACCTTAGGTTTCTCTAGATGTTATGACCCACCCCAAATGGGAAATGGGGCACAGGTAATCAGCTTGGGGGCAAGCTGCCCTCGTCAAGTGGCCTCCTGCCTGACCTTGCTCTGGCTGCCAGGGGAGGAAGGTGTTGCCCTGTGGCCAGACTGGGCCTTGGCGGGCTCTGAGGAGACTCTCCAAAGGGTTGGCGTCTCCTTTCCAGTGAACGTAGTGACCATATTTTCTTTGCAAGCAAGTGCAGTCCCCCCACTCCATAGAGGATGCTGGTGTGAGACGGTGGCCCTGGAGAGTGGAGATTTCTGAGCCAAAGCGATGATTGACTCTGCCCAGACGACATGACCCGAGTTGCAGAGCAGATGGTAGCGTGAACTGTGGTGACCATCTCGTGGGGTTAAGGCCACCATGCGGAGAAGGCTTCTCATCTGCTCTGGAGGGCTGATGTCATCGCATGGTGTCGCAGAAGCACAACCAGGCCGGACTCAGGGCACGGCTGCCGAAGACCTGCTTTGTCTCTGCCCGGCCCTGGGAAGGTTGCCCCTCTCAGCCCTGGGTGTGGCTTGCCGTAGCCTTTCTGCTTTGATGATGGAGGCTAAGACAGGCCCTTGGCAGGCAGTCTCTAATCCCTCCTTTGTGTCGTCATTGGCTGGGGTGAGAGTTCACGGGAGGAGAGAGTACCTGGGCTATGTAATTAAGTTATACACTTGGCACAGGGACCCGGTTATCACGCACGTATCCTATTTGCAGGCTTTTCCAGGCCATTGTCCTCTGCCCGGGCCCATGGACTAATTACAAGGTGTAGGGATTTGCAGTGGTTTGGGGGCCTCCGGCTTGTCCTGCTGAATGGTGTCTCCTTCTGGGTTCTGTGCAGGCTATGTTGGGAGGGGATATTGTTCACCTGCTGGGGGTAGCCTCACCGATGGCTCTGCTGTCCCATAGAAAGGCCAGAGACTCTCTTGGGTGATTATCTGGGGTGGGGACATGCTGGGGTGACACTGTGGCCTCACAGATTGGAGATGTTTAATTTTTTTTTTTTATTTTTAGAGAGAGTAAAAATGTGTGCATGCGTACATGTGTGCATGTGTGTGTGTGTGTGAGAGAGAGAGAGAGAGAGAGGGAGAGAGAGAGAATTGGCATTCCAGGGCCTCAGCCACTGCAGTTGAACTCCAGATGCTTGTGCCACCTAGTGGGCAGGTGCAATCAACCTTGTCTCACCTTTGTGCAGTCTGACTAACGTGGGATCTGGAGAGCAGAACATGGGTCCTCAGGCTTCACAGGCAAGCACCTTAACCACTAAGCCATCTCTACAGCCTGGAGATTAAAAAAATATTTATTTATTCATTTATTTTTATTTATTTGACAGAAAGAGAGAGAGAGAGAGAGAGAGAGAGAGAGAGAGCACGCCAGGGCCTCCAGCCGCTGCAAATGAACTCCAGATGTGTGTGCCCCCTTGTGCATCTGGCTAACGTGGGTCCTGGGGAATTGGACCTGGGTCCTTTGGCTTTGCAGGCAATGCCTTAACTGCTAAGCCATTCCTCCAGCCCAAAGACTTTTTAAATTTAATTTAATTTTAATTTCTTCTTCTTCTTTTTTTTTTTTAGAGACTCAACAAGAGAGAAAGAGAATTGGTGTACCAGGACCTCAGCCACTGAAATCGAACTCCAGATGCTTGTGCCACCTAGTGGGCATGTGCGCCCTCACGCTTGCCTTGTGTTTGTGCATCTGCCTTACGTGGGATCTGGAGAGGCGAAAGTGGGTCCCTAGGCTTTGCAGGCAAGCGCCTTAGCTGCTAAGCCATCTGTCCAGCCTCAGATTGGAGATTTTTAAGACTGATCTTTCATACGGTACAGTAGGTGGGGTCAGATCATCATAGAGGGACGTCTGAATTCCCTCAGTCACTATCAGGTTTGGCGACACTCCACAGCAACCCTGGACAAAGAAATAAAAGAGTAGGACCAGGAGGTTCCTGTTTTAAGTTTTTAGTATCAGGGATATATTCCCTCCCATGGAGAGGGCCTCCAATCCAGTTAGAGGGAGGTTGGTTTTCACCATGACAGATGTGCCACTATTGCACCCATTGGCTCATTTAAAAATATTTTATTTTTATCAATTTATTTGAGAGAGAAAGGCAGAGAGAGAGAGAGAGAGAGAGAGAGAGAGAGAATGGGCATGCCAGGGCCTCCAGTCACTGCAAACCAACTCTTGACGCATGTGCTACCATGTGCATCTGGCTTATGTGGGTTCTGGGGAATAGAACCTGGATCCTTAGGCTTTGCAGGCAAGTGCCTTAACTGCTAAGCCATCTCTCTAGTCCCAAGCTCAGAGTTTTGATTTAGAAGACGATCTTCCCTGTAGCCCAGGGTGCCTTGGGACCTCTAGAGTTTTTTTTTTTTCTTTTTTTTGTTTGGTACATGGATGGTTGGGGTGGGGTTGAGACAGTGTTTTACTATGTCACTCTGGCTGGTGTGAAATTTGTTTTGTAGGTCTGGCTGGTCTCAAATTTACAGCAACCTTCCTGCCTCTGCCTCCTGAGTGCTGGGATTGCAGGCATGAGCCACTGTGTCTGACCTCTCGAGGCATCTTTAGGCATTCAGTGGAAAGGGACTGTGGGACGACCGTTGCTTTTGCATAGTGGCTAAGCTCCCTGTGTCCCTTGTGTCCCTGTCCCCCTCCCCGGAACCTAGCCACCCTGCTCCTTCTGGGCTTCTGCATTTGTGTTTTTTTTCTTCTCTCCTCCTCCTCCTCCTTCTTCTTATTGGGAGGGAGGGAGAGAGAGAGAGAGAGAGTGGGTACAGGCCACTGTAAACAAACTCCAGACGCATGCACCACCTTGTGCATCTGGCTTATGTGGGTCTTGGGGAATTGAACCTGGGTCCTTTGGCTTTGCAGGCAAACACCTTAACCACTAAGCCATCTCTCCAGCCTGCCTCTGCACCTCTGTACATGCAGTTCCCACTCCCTGCCCTGCTTCCCCACCCCACCCCTTTGGCCTGACCTGGCTCCTGCCACCTGGCCTTCTTCAGCTTTCCACAGGATTGTCCCTCCTTCCGTGACTCTCTGGCTCTGAAGGAACCAGTGACCAGCCTGGATTTGTACACTGGGAAGCAAATGGCAGCCCCGCCTCTCAGTGACAAGGCTGGCTTGTCATAGGAGAATAATGAGTGGCCATCAGGATAATAACTATGACAAGTACTTAATAAACACTGGCCTTGTGTGGGGCACTCCTCTGCATCTGGAAGTTTCCTTGTTTTCTTCACGTACTGGCCTGTGAAGTAGCTACTTTCCTCTTTTTTATTCTTTTCTTCTTTCTCCTTTCCTTTCCTTCCTTTTCGCTTTTACTCTATAGTGCTGGGTCTGGTTGCCAGGCCAGGCTCCTCTTCTCCCATCCAAGTACTAGCCAGGCTCGACCCTGCTTAGCTGCTGAGCTCAGGCATATTCAGGGTGACATGGCCATAGACCTGGCTTCTCTTCTCATGACTATTTGCATATAACTGGCAAGGGGAGGCGCTGAGACCCAAACCCAGGCAACCTGCCACAGGGCAGATCTTAACCACTCACCAGCCGCGCTCTCGTGGTGACTGGGGTGGCGTTTGGGAGTGGTTTGATCGGCATCTAGTCATTTACAAAAATGGCTTTTGTCCCCCTCTTTAGGTGAAGGCTAAGACTAAAGGGTGGGTGTGGGGGGGGTATGGGGGTTGGCCAGGTCACGTGACTGGCAGAAAAGTAAGCGGTGGCATCCAGCCACACTGGCCAGCAGGGACTGCGCTCTTTGTCCTATGCTTTCTCATGTGCCAGCGCTTTTGGCTTGGAGCTTGGGTCACAAAGGTGCTCATTTCTTTGAGTTTTCTGTTTCCCCGTCAGTGACATTCCCAAACGCATCACTGTGGGAGACTCTGCAAAGAGGTGCTATAAGGTGGTGGCTGCCTTGGGGGCCTTGGCAGTAGTGGCTACGACATGGGCCATGGGAGCAGCTGAGGCAGAGGGACGACTACAATCACGTGCACCTGTGCTCTTGTCTTGGGCCTCTTGGAGGCTGCAGGCAGGTGGTACGTTGGCCTCTCTGACAAGACCTTGAGTTCATCCTGGTCCTAGAGCAGCACCGTCTGGGATGTCCACAGAGGTGAGGGGCAGCAGGCTTCTGTGTAGCTGCCTCTGCTGGTGAGACTTTCTTCCCCCTGTAGCCTGGAATGAGCACCGAGCCCCCCCCCTCCCCCCCGGGCCCAGGGGCCTCTTGTCTGTCCCTGCTGAGCAAACACGTGGTAATGTGGCGCTGTGGTCTTTTGTTGGGCACACCTGGCTCAAACATCTCCTGGACTGGGAGTGACTTGTCAGTCCCTCCTCTGTGCATAGCAGCACAGAGGGAGCGCTGAACATTTTCATTTGGGCTCTGACAGCTGTGTCAGCTCCTGGCCTCACTCACAGGCAAAAGACATGTCAGAAATAAGGTTTCAGCACTGCTCTCTGATTGGATTTGAGGTTCACTTCATGGGACGGGAATTCATGACTGGTACTGAAAACCTAATCAAAAGCCTATGGCTGGGCTTAGCCGTTAAGGCAATGCCTGCAAAGCCAAAGGACCCAAGTTCGATTCCCCAGTGCCCATATAAAGCCAGATGCACAAGGTGGCACATGCATTGAGAGTTCATTTGCAGTGGCTGGAGGACCTGGCATGCCCATTCTCTCTCACTGCCTTGTTCTCTCTCAAATAAATAGATGAAATATTAAAATAACTAAGAAAATATTTAAAAAAAGAAATTAATATAAGTGGTTTCCTTTGACAGTAGTGGTGGTGCAAGCAAGTGCCTTTAACCACTGAGCCATCTCCTCAGACCCCTCTTTTCTTTTTTGAAGGGAGGGGAATACATGGGATTAGACCAAGGACACTGTGCATGTTATGCAAGCACTGTACTGGTGAGTAACACCACTAATTTTTTCCATTATTTTATTTTGAG
This sequence comes from Dipus sagitta, assembly GCA_036346955.1. Classification (NCBI taxonomy): domain Eukaryota; kingdom Metazoa; phylum Chordata; class Mammalia; order Rodentia; family Dipodidae; genus Dipus; species Dipus sagitta. The sequence goes on along the minus strand of CM070777.1, from coordinate 39,053,512 downwards.
AGAGAGAGAGAGAGAGAGAGAGAGAGAGAGAGAGAGAGGGGATGGGTGCATCAGGGCCTTGATCTGCTGTGAACTTCAGGTGCATGCGCCCCCTTGTGTGCATGTGCAACATTGCATGCTTGCGTCACTGTGTGTCTGGCTTATATGGGACCTGGAGATTCAAACATGAATTCTTAGGCTTCACAGGCAAGTGCCTTAACTTCTAAGCCATGTCTCCAGCCCCCATTTTATTTTATTATTATTATTTGAAGTAAGGTCTCACTTTAGCACAGGCTGACCTGGAATTCACTCTGTATTCTCAGGCTGGCCTTGAACTCATGACAACCCTCCTACCTCTGCCTCCTGAGTGCTGGGATTAAAGGCATGTGCTACCACGCCTGGCCCCCATTTTAGTTTTTATTTATTTATTTTTTAAAATTTATTTTTAAAAATTTTGTTCATTTTATTTATTTATTTGAGAGTGACAGATAGAGAGAAAGAGGGAGGGAGGGAGAGAGAGAGAGAGAGAGAGAGAGAGAGAGAGAATGGGTGCGCCAGGGCCTCAAGCCACTGCAAACAAACTCCAGACGCATGCACCACCTTGTGCATCTGGCTTACATGGTCCTTGGGAATCGAGCCTTGAACTGGTGTCCTTAGGCTTCACAGGCAAGCGCTTAACTGTTAAGCCATCTCTCCAGCCCCTCCCCCCCATTTTATTCTTGAAGTAGGGTTTTAGAGAAGAATTCTCATTTGGGGTTAAATGATTGGCTCAACCTTGATGAGCACAGACTGGGTCTCCTGTGAGTGTGGTTGAACTAGGTGTGGACATGGGAGTAATGGCAGGCTTTGAGCTAGACCCCCTTGACACCCTCAACAATATACAAGTTGTTGACCTGGGGATCTTTGGGTGTCAGTAGCCTATGAGCTCTGGGGTCTGAGATGAACGTCTTCTCACATCTTTTCTCTCTTTGTGCTTCTTGCTCTGGGCTTAGGGGATTGTTTCCTGTGAGAAGATTCCAGTTCTCTCACTTCCAGGGTAGATGTGTCCTGATGTGTCAGATGAATTGTTGCTGAACAAATGATGAAAATAGACATGCACACACCCTCTCAGCTGCTCTACCCTTTTCCTCTCTTGCACACCCAGGGTTTCATCACTGCTAGTCCAGCTATTGTGGGCCTTGATAAATGGGGAAGAGGCATTCACAGGCTGCAAGGCCTCCTGGTGATGGGAGCTGCCTACTGAATTCGCAGTGTGGGTTTGGCCCAGGGTGAGTCATTGTCAGCCTGAGAAATGCCCTGACGATGATGGATGGCCAGAGTGCTCGGATGTGCCCCTGACACTATTTGCACAAACAGGGAACTCAAACGAATAGGGTTTTTTCACGAGCTTACATAAGTCAGTTGGCAATGCACAGTGACCCAGCTGTGTGGCATGATGGGACAGAGCTTCACGTTCCTGCTTCAGAAACAGGTGACTTTCAGAACCAGTTTGCCTGTGTCAGGACTTGAAATGGTTTGCTCTTCCCTTCTGTTGTCATAACCTCCCCACTCCCCCCCGCCGCTGACTTTTCTCTTTGCCTTTCGCTTTATGAAAACTTTCTTTGCAAAGGGATTCTCATAACTGGGACAGTAGGGTTACTGTTGCTTCCAGCAGCCGCCCAAGGGGCTTGCTTTTCTTTGGGACGCTGACTTCCTTGAAGGATGTGGCAGGGAGGGAGAGCAGGTGTGTGGCTGGGTGCTCTGAAGGGTGGTGGTGGTGGGGGGGGAGTTTGTGGGGGTTGCTGGAAACGTTCCTCAGCACATTCCTGGGCCATCTCCAGCTGTCTGCTCTGGCTTTGTGAATCTGCTATGGAATGGACAAGGAAATGCCTCATCTATTTACCCAGCACTTTGCCAGGGCCTGGCCCGAAGTAGGCATCCCATTTGCTCCCTCTGTCAGCATTAGTGTTGGGTAGGCAGCACAGGCGTTGGCATCAGACAACAGATAGCAGAGAGGCAGGTGTAGCCCTTGCAAAGCCCCCTATAGGCCAGGGAGAGACTACCTAAAGTCCTACGGTCCCATGGAGACTCTTGTGGTAGGCACACGGGACACTTTTAATGCGTGGTGCCTGTGTTTTGAGACCATATCCAGGTGTGGATCACAGCCAAATGGCAAAGCCAGGACACAGTCTCTCACTTTTGGGGGGCTGTGGGGCATTATGGCAGTGAGCCAGGTCTGACTGCACTCCATGGTTGATTCTAAGAATAACAGACCATTCTCTACCCTGCCCTACCCCGATGGAGAGAAGGTCTTTGTGTACAGCCCACGCTGATCTGAAACTACGAAGCACAGGCTGACTTGGTAGCTGCAATCCTCCTGCCTCAGCTCCCTGAGTGCTGGGATTACAGGTGAGGGGCACCATACCCGGTAAGCCCATATGTTAGGCAAGTATCTCATCCAAACCTTTGTTCTAGATTTGTCCTTGATTTATAAGAAAATAATGTTTTCTTATTAATAAGTACTACCTGTCTATTATAGAAAGATAGAAAATGTAAAGGAAGGAAAAAAAACTTGTAATGATTTCACCATCTTCAGATGTGGATCAAAATGGATGATATTATGTAACATCCTCTTATTTTATTTTTTAAACATATTTTTATTTATTTGAGAGATAGATAGGCAGATAGGGAGAAAAAAATGGGCGTACCGGGCCAGGGCCTTTAGCCGCTGCAAAAAAACTCCATACGCATTTGCCACCTTGTGCATCTGGCTTATGTGGGTCCTGAGGAATTGAACCTGGGTCCTTTGGCTTTGCAGGCAAGTGCCTTATCCACTAAGCCATCTCTCCAGCTCTCTTATTTATTTATTTATTTATTTATTTAGAGAATGGGTGCACCAGGGCCTCTAGACACTACAAACTCCAGATGTATGCACCACCATGTACATCTGGCTTATGTGAGTTCTGGAGAATCAAACCTGGGTCCTTAGGCTTCATAGGCAAGCACCTTAACTGCTAAGCCATCTCTCAAGTCTCCAGCCTCTTATTTTATTGTGAACACCTGTAACAATCATTGAATAGTCCTACGTGGTGTCCTTCCCAGGGGGCAGAGATTCCTGTCACTGTCCTTTGTGGTTAGAGATATAGTCAGCAGCAAGCTTCTACGGATAGAGACACAAGCCACCTTGAGCCTCTGTGGATGGAGATATAGGCCTCTCTCTTCCTCTCTTCCTGTCTTTCTCTCTTTCTTCTTTGAGGTAGGGTCTTGCTATAGTCCAGGCTGACCTGGAATTTACCCTGTAGTCTCAGGGTGGCTTTGAACTCATGGCGATCCTCCTACTTCTGCCTCCTGAGTGCTGGGATTAAAGACATGTGCCACCACACCTGGCCAGGCCAGGCCACTTTCTAGCCTCTGTGGATAGAGGTACAGGCTACTTCTAGCCTTTGGCTTTTTCAACATTTCAGTGATATGCTCAGAACCAGATCTCTGGTCCCATTTATTATTGCACAAATAGTTGTGTGTGAAGCACATTTTCCTGGGGATAAATACCTACAAATGAAGTTGCTGGGCTAAAGTTGTGTGTGTGTATGTGTGTGTCTGTTCATGCATGTGAATCAATCCCAGGTCCCTCACATATACAAGACAACTCCATCTCTGAGGCATAGCACCATCCTCTAAATTGGATTTTTATTTTTTTAGCATGTGCATGTGTAGTATGTTGGGTGGGTATGTCTAGGCCATGCCCATGTATGTGCAGATGGGGTATGCCCTGTGTGCATGTGTGTGGAGGCCAGAGGAGAACACTGACGGCCCCCCTCTATTGCTCTTCCATGTTGTCTCCTGAGGCAGAGTCTCTCACTGTACTTGAAGCTTCAATTCCTCCCTCCCTTCCTTCTTTCTTTCCTCCCTTCTTTCTTTCCTCCCTTCTTTCCTTCCTTCTTTCTTTCCTTCCTTCCTCCCTCCTTCCCCTCCTTCCTTCCCCATGTCCCTCAGACTGGCTGACCAGCATGCTCCAATGATTGTCCAGTCTTTGCCCTGCCCCACAGATCTGGAGTTGCAGGTGTGTGTGGCCGTGGCCGTGCCCAGCTTTTTTTTTTTTTTTTTGAGGTAGGGTCTCACCAGCTCAGGCTGACCTGGAATTCACTATTTAGTCTCAGCCTCAAACTCACAGTGATCCTCCTACCTCTGCCTCCTGAATGCTGGGACTAAAGGTGTGTGCCACCATGCCTGACCATGCCCAGCTTTTGACATGGCTGCTGGGGACTGAACTCAGACCATCTCACACCCCCATGCTCATGTGGCAAGTTTTTTTACCCACTGGACAATCTCCCCAGCCCCATATTGCACTTTTAGAATCACCATATTCATGTTAAGTTCCAACAGTGCAGCTGAGAATGTAGTGAGAATTTGAAAATTTGGTTATAAACTCAGCTCTCTAAAATGACCCTAGATATCCTTCCAGAGGGAGTGTGTGTGTATGCATTCCATTTTAATATGAATTGTCTCATAACTTTTATAACAATCTGAATGACGACTTTTCTACTTAATGTATCTCAGCACAAGAACATAATATTGCCACACCAGTCCCTTATCAGCACTTTGTTAAGGTTACCAGTCATTGTAAGAATGCTTCATTAAATGTACATCTGTCTTGGTTGAGCTGTGTTAGTAAAGCTGGAAGAAATTGCTGAATTAGAGAGTTAAGTCAATTTACATTTTTTATAGCTATTACTAAGTCAATGTGCATGTCTTAAGTTGTTATGAGCATTGGGTAATTATTTTACAGAAAGGCTATATTTATACCCTTACTATAGGGCTTAGAATGTCTATTTCACAACATTAACACTGTGGAATATAAATTTATAAATGCCTGCTTATTAGGTAAAAAGTAGGCATTTGGTGATTATTCATCAATTTGCATTTCTTTTGTTCTTGAGGGAGGTCTCTTCTAAGAACAGTTGACACCATGCATCCTATAAACATCATGGGACTGCTCTGTCCTAGCCTGTATATTTTAAAATTTTATTTATTTATTTTTGAAAGAGAGAGAGAGAGAGAGAGAGAGAGAGAGAGAGAGAGAGAATGGGCATGCCTCTTACCATTGTGAATGAAATCCAGAAGCATGTATCACATTGAGAAGCACATACCATGTTGTGCATTAGGCTTTGCATAGATACTGGGGAATCAAGCCTGGGTCTGTAGGCTTCTTAAGCATGTGTCTTTAACATTTTCTGACCTGTTGGTTCCTTCATTTACCTTCATACTCTCCTGACTTTTCCATCCTTCCATGCCCATGGTGCAAGATCACATTAACTCTGGCTAGTTTCATGGAGGGAAATGTGAGGTGTTCTATTAGAAGGTAAGTCTTGCATTCCCCTTCTGAGGTGGCACAGGGATTTGTTGAGTTCTTCACCATGCACCAACCACCTTGCTGACTACTTCACAGGGAGCACTCCATCAGTCCTCCCTGCTGGCTTGGAATGAGAGTAGTCTTATCCCAGCTCCCAAAGCTATCCCAGAGCCACAGAGTTAGTGGCAATACCCAGAGCCAATGGACTCCAAGGCCAATCTCCATCCACTGTGTACTGCTGCTGAAGACAGGTGGGTCCTTGGCTTATATCTAGTTAAAGTGTAGAAACCCATCAATGGAGGAGCAATATTGCTGCAGGTTGGAGGAGTGTTTGAGACCTTGGTCAGGTCACAAGGGAATAAAGAAAGCCCACTGTTGCAGTCAGGTTCGCATTGCTGGCAGAAAACACCCAGCCAAGAGCAGCTGTGGGAAAGAAAGGTTTATTTTGGCTTACAGACCTGAGGGGAAGCTCATGATGGCAGGGGAAAACGATGGCATGAGCAGAGGGTGGACAACACCTCCTGGCCAACATCAAGTGGACAACAGCAACAGGAGACTGTGCCAAACACTGGCAAGAGGAAGCCCGCCCCCAACAATACACTGTGTCCAGGAGGTGTTAATCCCCAAATCTCCATCAGCTGGGAACTTAGCATTCAGGACACCTAAATTGATGGGGGACACCTGAATCAAAACAACACACCCATTTTACAGCAACGAAAACTCCCAGCCTCAGTGGGATGAGAACAGCTAGACCCAGCCAAGTTCGAGTTTCTCAGCCCACTCAGGTCCTTTGAACTGAGCCCCTGGGTACAATCATATCCTGTCTTACTGTCTATGGACCAACTCTGAGGGTCATGAATGTGGCTGAGGCAACTAGTGCAGGAAGCTGACAGATGGCTCCATTCATAGCTCTTTGGTGGGGTCTCTCCGAAGCCTGAGTAGATGAGGCTACATGTCCTCATCTATACTCTAGGTGACACTCCATTTTTAAACATAAAACCATCTTTGCAAGTAAATTAAAAAATATGTTAAAAAATATATTCTTGCTGGGCGTGATGGCACACGCCTTTAATCCCAGCATTCGGGAGGCAGAAGTAGGAGGATCGCCGTGAGTTCGAGGCCACCCTGAGAATACAGAGTAAATTCCAGGACAGCCTAGAGTGAAAAACAAACAACTAAACAAAAAAATACATTCTTCTATTTTATTTTTTTTCAGAGAGAGAGAGAGAGAGAGGCAGATAGATAGAGAGAATGGGCATGCCAGGGCCTCTAGCCACTGCAAACGAACTCCAGATGCATGCACCACCTTGTGCATCTGGCTTACATGGGTCCTGGGGATTAAATCTGGGTCCTTAGGCTTCACAGGCAAGAACTTTAACTGCTAAGCCATCTCTCCAGCCCCTCTACCTTAATTTTTTTATTTATTTGAGACAGAGGCAGAGAGAGAATAAAAATATTTTTATTGATTATTTATTTTCAAGGGGGGAGAGAGAGAGAGAGAGAGAGAGAGAGAGAGAGAGAGAGAGAGAATATGAACCAGGGCCTCTTGTACCTGCAAACAAGCTCCAGACACATGTATCACTTTGAGTATCTGGCTTCAGGTGGGTACTGGGCAATTGAATCTAGGCAGTCAGGCTTTGCAAGCAAGTGCCTTTAGCTGCTGAGCCATCTCTCCAGCCCTGTAAAAACATATTTGAAGTAGTTATTTTAGCATTGGTTTTTCTTCTTTGTAATTCTTTTCTTTTAAAAATATTTAATTAATTTATTTTCAAGCAGAGAAATAGAGATAGAAAGATAGATAGGTAAAGAGAGAGAGAGAGAGAGAGAGAGAGAGAGAATGAATGGGGGTGGGGTTTGAGTGACCACAGTGTATGTCGCCCTCTTACTGGAACTGGTTTTTAGGCTAGCTATGAGAGCAGTATTCATGTCGCCACTTCCTTTGTATTGACTTCTGGCCCTGGAAAGATGAAGTGGAGGTGATCAATCTCATGGTAGACAGTAGACAGTTGGCTCTCTCTTCTTGATGTATTAATGTGTCCTGTCTCCTCAGTGTTCTCCACCATCTGCCCCAGATATGCACACTGTTTCATAAACCACTTTTCATGTCTGGCTTTACATGGATTCTGGGGAATTGAACTCAGGCCACCAGGCTTTGCAAGCAAGTGCCTTTAACTACTGGACCATTTCCACAGCCCCAATGTTTATATTCTTGAGATTTTTCTTTTGCCATTATCCTGAAAATTTTCTTGAATGACTATTACTTTTTTTTAAAAAAAATATTTACTTATTTAAGAGAGAGAAAGAGGGAGAGGGAGAGAGAGAGGGAAAGAGAGAGGGAGAATGGGCACGCCAGGGCCTCCAGCCACTGCAAACGAACTCCAGATGTATGTGCCTCTTTGTGCATCTGGCTTACGTGGGTCCTGGGGAATCGAACACGGATCCTTTGGCTTTGCAGGCAAATGCCTTAACCGCTAAGCCATCTCTCCAGCCCCCATTAAAAAAAATATTTTTTATTTATTAATTTGAAAGAGAGAAAGAGCGAGGGAGAGAGAGAGAGAGAATATGACTATTCTTGTCTGTTCATTCACACTGAAAACCTAAAGGTTGGGAGATGTGTGTGTGTGTGTGTGTGTGTGTGTGTGTGTGTGTGTGTGTGTCTGTGTGTGTCTACACATTCAGGCCTTAAGCTTTCGCCATATTTCCCATATGGTACCCGTACTCTCAAGTGTACTTCCTGCCCCACGAGCCAGAGTCAGTCCCTCTACTTAACCTCCCAGAAAAACCATCCTGCAGGCTTCTCTCAGTACGCAGAGGGACAGTCACCTTGCAGGAGACAAAGAGACATCTGGATAGGAAAGGAGGTTGTAAAGGCTTCCTGCAAGCCCCTCTGCTCACAGCCACACATTTCTTGGGCCCCCAGTACCTCTAATTCCTAGGGCTCTGCATAATTCGATGTGAGCATCAGGGGCCTTTTGACTTTCTTCACTGCCGACTTAGGATTTAATTTAGTTAGTTCTGTCAAGTCAGTTGTCATCCATCTGCCTTCCCGTTGCCAGAGCATTAAGGCCGATGCTTTCTCTTCCATTCTTCCTATCTTGGTGGGTTTATGGACCATCCTTTCTTACATAATGTTAAACAGGATGTCGCTTTTTTGGGGGTATGGAAAGGCTAAAGTGGGGTCAGGGGGAGGGAATGGAGGGGAGGAGAGAGGAGGTTGGGAGGAGGGTTAACCAAAACTAAAAATGTTATGAAAAATGCCACAGAGTAACCCACTTCTTTGTCAGCTAATTAAAGAATATAATTAAGGTTAAAAGAAAAGAGGAGAGAGAAAGAAAGAGAGAAGGAGGTAGATAGATACTGGGCAAAATCTCTCTGTGGGGGTGCACAATGCTGCTCTCAGAAGCTTCAGGTTGTTGTAGGAAAATCTCAGGGCCAGGGTAGAATACCTCCCGGGGGTTGTTTGTCAGGTAACCCCCCCCCCCAAAGCATACAGGCTATTGCCAAGGCTCTGGGTTGTCCACCAGAACTGGATGGTAAGACCCTAATACTGAAGACACCATGTGTGTCAGTCATAGGAGACTGGAACTGAGCTGGAAGCTTCCTTCCTGCTGACAACCTTCCATCAAGTGGTCAAGTGTTCTGTAGCTGCAGGGGGAGAAAAGTCATCAACAGCCTTAACCCACGGTAAATCTACCCTGCTTGCTATACAACTGACCAGCCAGGCAGGACGTGACTACCAGTGTGCTGGGGAAATAGTGGGGGTGACTGATATGGGGGTCACCAGTTGCTCTCCAATTGGATTTCAGGCCCTCTCTGTGAGAGGGAATCCATGCCTGGCACTGATAATCTAGTCAAAAGCCTATGGCTAGCATAAGCTCCAGGGGGGAAGCTATTATTGTTGTTTGGGTTAATGAATATATTACGCCCATCAAATTGCCCTCTAAAGATTTATGCTTATGTCCATATAATAATGAGGCTCTTGCTTTTGGTAAGAGAAGCTTCTCTACTCAGATGGTGGTGACTATTGGGGAGACCCAAAACTTGTCAAAATGCCAAGAAGAAGTAACAGTTGAGTGTTCAGCACTAAACGAGATATCCCTATCACACTCTCAGAGCCTCAGAGAACACTGGAAGAGATGGAAGAATGTAAGAGCCAAAAGGCGGGAAGGAGTGCTTCGGAATGTGGCCTTCCAGACACAAAGTGCTGGTGCGTTCATGACCTTGCGGCAACTGTCATTACTTGCATACGATCTGCAAAGTATTGGGCCATCAACATGTTGTCATGGATGATGAAGGGGAAGAATGACATCAAAACAGAAGAAGGACTAGTTGGAAAGAAGAGGGGGTTCAGTGGAGGAGACATGGGGGGAGGGGGACAAAGGAGTGTGGCAAGAGGGGATTATGATTAATGTACACTATCTGTATTGTATGGAGGTTTTCAGTTAAAAAAAAAAAAAGGATATGGCTACCTGGCACAGTGATGCATGCCTTTAATCCCAGCACTCAGGAGGCAGAGGTAGGAGGATTTCTGTGACCACGGTATATTGTTTATGTTTATGGAAGGTGTCAATAAAAGTTTTAAAATATAATATGCTCCCTTCAATGTTGACTCTTAATTATCCTTCCGGATTATTTTGTGTTTGTGAATTATATGCATGTGGATGCTAAAGTAAATGCATATGTAAATACACACACTCTTTAATGGGCATGATGTCATCCCATGCGATGCCATGCCATGCGATGCCATGCCATGCCATCCCATCTCATCCTATCCTATCCTATTCTGGAACCACTCTTTTTTCCCCAATACTAAATTCTGAGTCATTTAGCTATACATAAGGACTTACTGCTTTCTTTTTTTTTAAAGAAATATTTTAGGGCTAGAGAAATGGCTTAGCAGTTAAGGTGCTTGCCTGCAAAGCCAAAGGACCCAGGTTTGACTCCCCAGGACCCATGTAAGCCAGATGCTCAAGGGGGCGCACACATCTGGAGTTTGTTTGCTATGGCTGGAGGCCCTGGCGCACCCATTCTCTCTACCTGCCTACTTTTGTATCTCTCTCTTTCAAATAAATAAATTACAAATAAAGTATTAAAAAATATTTATTTTAGAGAAAGAAAGAGGCACATATATATGGAGAGAGAGAGAGAGAGAGAGAGAGAGAGAGAGAGAGAGAGAATGAGAATGGGTGCACTAGGGCCTCTAGCCACTGCAGAGGAACTCCAGACACCTTGTGCATCTGGCTTACATGGGTCCTGGGTAATTGAACCTGGGTCCTTAGGCTTTGCAGACAAGTGCCTTAAGCTATCTCTCCGGCCCACTGCTTTCTTTTAATGGGATATTATTATTATTATTATTCAGTGCTAGGATTGACCCCAGAGCTTTGCATATGCTTGACAAGTACTCTACCACTGATCTATACCCCTGGCCCTCTGCTTTCTTTTCTTAAAATTATTGATCTATTTATTAGTGTGTGTGTGTGTGTGTGTGTGTATGTGTGTGTGCACGTGCACGCACATGTGCACATGCATAGGCACACCAGGGTCTCTTGCCACTGCAAATAAGTACCCAACCAACTTTATGTCTGGTGGTTGGGGAATTGAACCCTAGGTCAGCAGGCTTTGCAAGCAAGCACCACTTACCTGCTAAGCCATCTTCCTAGCTCCCTCTGCTTTTTCTTTTAAGGTTCTGCATAGAATTCTATCACACTACAACTTTTATCCACCTCATCTTCTTTTTTTTTTTTTTTTTTGGTTTTTCGAGGTAGGGTTTCATTCTAGCTCAGGCTGACCTGGAATTCACTATGGAGTCTCAGGGTGGCCTCAAACTCATGGTGATCCTCCTACTTCTGCCTTCTGAGTGCTGGGATTAAAGGCATGCACCACTATGCCTGGCTGCATCTCATCTTTTTTTTTTTTTTTAAAGTATTTCATTTATATATTTGCAAACAATGAGAGAGAGAGAGAGAGAGAGAGAGAGAGAGAGAGAGAGAGAGAGAGAATGGGCACACCAGGGCCTGTAGTCGCTGCCAATGAACTCCAGATGCATGCTCCATTTTGTGCATTTGGCTTTATGTGGGTCCTGGGGCATTGAACTGGAGTTGGCAGGCTTTGCAGGCAAGCGCCTTAACTGCTGAGCCATGTCTCCAGCTCCACCTCATCCTTCTAAATAACATTTAGGATATTTTCAATATTTTGTTATCATAAAGAGTGCCCCTGTGAATATCTTTGCATATCTCCCCTTGGGCTCTTTCTGTATTTTCTTGGGACAGTACTGTTAATAGGCACATGGGCCTAAGCTCTTGGTGACTGGTGTCAGATTGCCCTCCAGAGACCATGTTCTTTTTATTCTACTCCTGGTTTATGGGAGGGCTCTTCTTGTCCACTCCCGCCCTTATCACTCTTTCTAATAGTTAACACCTACTTGGGTGGACATACAATCTTATGAAAGCTTTTTTTTTTTTGAACAGGAAGGCTGAGTTTCTTGTACGTGTCTATGTCCCTGTAACTCCCTTTGGCACTGTTTGCTTTCTGGGTGCATTTTCACTCACAACTACTTAGTTGTTTAGTTATTTTGAGACAGGGTCTTGTGTTGCTCAGGCTGGCTTCAACTCACCATGTAGCTGAATTGCTCTTGCCTCCACCTCCCAAGAACAAGCCACCATGGAAGGCTTGCTCTCACTTTTAGAAATAAACCTCAGACCGCCCAGTACACCCCTGGTTTTGCTGCTCAGGTGATGTGGGCAGTGGGGAGGGGGATGGGCCAGAGCAAAGCCTATGCCCTCCCCGATTTCTCTATTTTCTCTGCAGAAATTCACTTCGTGGAGGAGAAGGGCCAACACAGCCTTCTCTCCAATCAGTGTAATCTGGCTGCAGCAAATGGGCCCCTAGGGGCCACAACATTGGTTTGGATTTACATCCCATGACTGTGGTTCCCTTCCCTCCCCTCCCCCAATCCTTTTACGATAGAAAATACACTGCTGCAGAAAATTTTCAGTTTAGCAAGTTACCATAGGGCAAACACTATAGCCACCACCCCGGGAGACGGCTGACTTTTACTACTATGGCAAGGGCAACTGGCACTTTGCCCCTTGATTGTCGGGCTGTGGGTTTTCCTTCTCGGGGCTGCAAGGGGTGTCCCTCAGTGGTGGAGGTATGGGCTCAGGTATGACTATTCTACCATGGCGTGGGTGTCTCGTCTGGAAGGAGATTTGAGTCTGCAAATTGTGTTTTGTGTCTCAGTTCCAATCGGCTGACCTGGGTCCCAATTACCCATGGAGATTCAGACCTAAGGAATTTGGGTGGGGCCTGAGGGAACAGGGGAAATCCAGAAATGTACAGTTTGAAGTTCTGGGGCAGACCTAGACACCAGATCTGGTTGGCTCAGGGTTTGGGACTAGCCATAGACATTCACCCCTGTGGCCGACCTTGGCCCTCTTGCCCAGGGCTGACATGTGGGCGCAGCTGCCCTCTCCCTCTCATGTTCTAGAGGAAGATGTCCTCTGCGTGGGAGATATTTCTCGTGAAATGGGCAAAGGTGTGAGCTACTGAGGTGAGACCAGAAGTAGTGGGCTCTTTACTTTGAGATGGGCCCCTGAGCCAGGCATGGTGGCTCACGCCTTTAATCCCAGCGCTCCAAAGGCAGAGGTAGGAGGATTGCTGTGAGTTCAAGGCCAGCTCAGACTACATAGTGAATTCCAGGTCAGCCTGGGCTAGAGCAAGACCCTACCTTGAAAAACAAAAACAAAAACAAAAACAAAAACAAAACAAAAAATATGAGATGGGGCCCTGCCGAGAGAATGCTCCAGTTTTGTTAAGCTATGTGATGCCCTGGGTTGGAGCTCTGGGCTAAGATTATCTATCTATCTATCTATCTATCTATCTATCTATCTATCTATCTATCTATCATCTATCTATCTATCTATCATCTATCTATGTATCTATCTATTATCTATCTATGTATCTATCTATGTATCTATCTATCTATCTATCTATCTATCTATCTATCTATCTATCTATGATCTATCATCTGTTGCAGTTACCTTCTCATTGTTGGGACAAAACACCCAACCAAAAGCAGCTGATGGGAGGAAAGTTGTTTATTTAGGCTGACAGTCTTAAGGGGAAGCTCCATGATGGCAGGGGAAAGACCACAGAGCAGAGGGTGGATGTCACCTCCCAGCCAACATCCTATGACAGCAGTAGCAAGAGAGTGAGTTGAATTCTGGCAAGGGGGAGCTGGTTATAACACCCCAAAGCACACACCCGACAACACATCTCCCCTAGCAAAGTTCCACCTCCCAAATTACCATCAGCTGGGGATCAGGCGTTCAAAATAAATGAGTTTATGGGGGACAGCTAGTTCAAACAATCACATTCTTTATCTGTTTGTCTCTGTGTGTGTGTGTGTGTGTGTGTGTGTAAGTGCAGTGTATATATCCTTGCAACACCCAATGCTTTCAACTGCAGAGGCTGGAGTGTTGCTCTCCCCTGGGTGTCTCTTTGTTTCTGGCTCCCCTGAGACACTGCCGTCAGAGGCATGCTTGGCCACGCCCAACTCCTTTGCATGGGATCTGAGGATTTGAACTCAGGCCCCCCACGCTTGAGCAGGAAGCTGAGCTATCTCTCCAGCCCTGGGCTGAGATTGTAGATGCTTTTTTTTTTTTTCCTCTCTCCACTCTCACCAGTACCTAACTGGGAGAGTCCACTGACAGCCAGGACATAGCTCACAGGGAGCCCTGCAGGAGGATCACTGATCTGGGGCAGGAGGGTTATGCAGGGTGCTAGCTGAGACCCCCTGACTTGATAGGGGCAGAGTAGGGGTCAAGTGCCAGAGCCTTGCCCTGGGGCCAGACTTGCTTAGCTGCTCCTCTTCTCTCTCTGCACCTGCCACTAGCCCGGCAGGCTCTGCCTCTGTGCTCGCTCCCCCAGGCACCTCCTGTTCTGCACAAGTCATGGCTACCACTCTAGTCCAGCCCCTGTATCTCACTCCTGCCTTCTCTAACTATCTGACCCCTCCTTGGCAGTCAACTGCCTGATCCTAGACCTCTAACCTTTGACCTCCTTGAAAATTCTGTTTCTCTTACCTGTAATGTTCCTCTCCTCCTTTCTATTTTTCTCAGCACGGCCAATTTCTAAACATCCTCTGCTCACTACACAGTAGGTTCTCATACAGTTCTCCAGTGAGTGCATGTAAACAACATTGAATGAATCCCTTTTTAAAAATCTCAACTCACCAGGTGTGGTGGCGCACGCCTTTAATCCCAGCACTTGGGAGGCAGAGGTAGGAGGATCGCCGTGAGTTCGAGGCCACCCTGAGACTACATAGTGAATTCCAGGTCAGCCTGGGCCAGCCAGAGTGAGACCCTACCTCGGAAAAAAAAAATCTCATCTCATTGGGACAGTGATCTTCTTGTTGCTGGGACAAAACACCTGACCAGAAGCAGCTTATAGAAAAATAATTAGTTTCAGTTTATATTTTTTTTTGGTTTTTATTTTAAAATTTTGTTTATTTAATTTAATTAATTTATTTATTTGACAGCAACAGAGAGAAAGAGGAGATAGAGAGAGAGAGAGGGAGAGAGAGAATGGGCGTGCCAGGGCCTCCAGCCACTGCAAACGAACTCCAGATGTGTGTGCCCCCTTGTGCATCTGGCTAACGTGGGTCCTGGGGAATCGAGCCTTGAACTGGGGTCCTTAGGCTTCACAGGCAAGCGCTTAAGCGCTAAGCCATCTCTCCAGCCCTTTGGTTTTTATTTTTATTTATTTATTTTTAGGTATGATTTTACTCTAGCTGAGCCTGACCTGGAATTTACTATGTAGTCTCAGGGTGGCCTCAAATTCACAGCGCTCCTCCTACCCATGCCTCCCAAGTGCTGGGGATTAAAGGTGTGTGTCACCACACCTGGCTTCAGCTTATGCTTTCAGGGGGAAGTTACATTACGGTGCAGAAGGCACAGCACGAGCAGTAGCAGGGTATCACATCCTGTCACACCAGCTGGGAGGAAGCAGCAAGAGTGAGCTCCTAGCACTGGCTGGATTATAAAATTCCAAGGCCCGACTCCCATGATGCACTTCCTCCAGTAAGACTCCAACTCCCAGAAGCTCCACCAGCTGCGGATTAGGTGTGAGGTTTAATCACAAATCCATGTGGCTATGGGTGACAGTTTGCTTCTAATCCGCCATACTCATTATCACTTCATAAAGAAGCTGCCTCTTGTACCTCCTTTTGTTTTACAGCATCTATGTTCTGTTACTAGTTGACACTATCTGTACGTTTGCAAGAGTTGTGTCTTCACTTGTTGGGAACTAGCAAGCATCTGCCACATACTGTGTGTCAGCACGTATTGACTAACTGAACTGAGTCATGTGACTTTTCCGTTGGGGGGAGTGAAACTCATTCATTTCTTGTCAAGTATGGTTTTTTTCTTTTTAAAATTTTTTGATTGTTTTGAGGTAGGGTCTCACTCTAGCTCAAGCTGACCTGGAACTCACTCTGTAGTCTTAGGGTGGCCTCGAACTCATGGTGATCCTCCTATCTCTGCCTCCCGAGTGCTGGGGTTAAAGGTGTGCGCCACCATGCCTGGCTTGTTTTTTGATATTTTATTTTATTTTAGTTTGAGCTCTTATATCTTGCTTGTTAGTCTCTGGCCTCATGGAGCAGGGTATTTTTGTTGTTGTTGTTTGTTTGTCTTTATTTATTTATTTGAGAGTGACAGACAGACAGAGAAAGAAAGAGGCAGATAGATAGAGAAAGAATGGGTGTGCCAGGGCCTCCAGCCAATGCAAACGGACTCCAGACGCGTGTGCCACCTTGTGCATCTGGCTTACGTGGGTCCTGGGGAATTGAGTCTCGAACTGAGGTCCTTAGGCTTCACAGGCAGGCACCTAACCACTAAGCCATCTTTCCTGCCCAGCAGGTGGTTTTTCATGGGCTTTGGAAGACAGGAGGGCAAAGTCCTGCTAAGATAAGGTCGTGGGGCGGGGGGTCACCCAAGGCAGAAAGTCTTGGCTACTGTGAGATGAGATGAGGTCTAGTTTGCTTCAACTCAACCCGTAGGCAGAGAATTGGATTGTTGGCTCTGCAATACCAATAGTTGATTTTAAACTCCTTTTCTGGGTGTAGGTGCCTCAGAACCGAGTCTCCCCAGCCTCGTTTTCTGTTGCTTTCTTGCACATGTGTGAGCAGATGTGCATGCCCCATGTGCGCACACAGAAACCAGAGAAGAAATCCAGGTGTCCTCTATGGCTCCTCCACTTGTTTCCTTGAGACACCGTCTCTCACTAAGCTTGAAGCTGTTGTTTTTCAATCACACTGGCTGACCTGTGAGCCCCAGAGATTCTATCTTTGCTCCCCACAGGACTGACAGGTACTCACGGTCATGCTCAGATTTTTATGTGGGTGTAGGAATTGGACTCAGGCCATATCTGGCTGTCTCTGGTATATATATATGTCTTTCAAGGTATATTAAGGTCTCACTCTAGCCCAGGCTGACACGGAACTCACTCTGTAGTCTCAGGCTAGCCTCAAACTCACAGTGATCTTCCTACCTCTGCCTCCTGAGTGTTGGAATTAAAGGCGTGCACCACCACACCTGGTCAGTATGAGTATTATTTATTTATTTGAAAAGGAGAAAGAGAGAGAGAGAGAGACAGGATGGGGACGCCAAGGCCTCCACCACTACAAATGAACTCCAGATGCATGCGTCCCCCTTGTGCTTTGGGTTTATGTGGGTCACGGAGACTCAAACGGGAATCCTTTGGCTTTGCAAGCAAGCGCCTTAACCGCTAAGCCATCTCTCCAGCCCATATCGATATTTTTGATAAGCCAATATTCAAATTGAAGAAGTGCCACCAGGCTCGGGGGTACAGAGGGTGACTATATCAAGGAGGGATCTATGGCAGGCACTGCAGCACTTGGTGGCCCCCGACTGCTCAGGCCCGGCTGGTAGAACTGGATTGACACAGCTGTGAGTACTCAGTGTCTTCCAGGGAGCCGTGGGGCTGGTGGGTGGGCATGTGGGTGGGCGTGGGGCAAGGCTGTCCTGAGGTGAAGGGAGTGTGCCAGCCATCAGCATTTAGTGCTCATGCTGGGCTCAGAGCTCTCAGGACTCCTTGTAGACACTTATACCACTTGGACTTTTGACAAAAAGCATACTGCTAACTAAGAAGTTAAACTTTTTCTTTTCCTTTTTTTTTTTTTTTTTTTTTTTTTTTTAATTCTAAGAAGGATCCTAGGTGCTGATCAGCCGCAGGAGGTTGAGCTCCAAGAAGAGGTTCTGAGTTGCAGCAGGTCAGGGGGTGTCTGGTTGTAGTCTGAGATTAAAAAAAAAAAAAAAAAAACCTTCGTAGCCAGTCAGCACCTGGTTAGAACATGTATGCCAAGTTCTGATACAAGAAAAACTGTCATCGTGGATTAAAACCCTTCTGTGATCCAAGGGTAACAGTCATGGCTTGGAACATTTACTAATCTTTTAAAATTACACCAATATGAAATAAATGAACTGCTTGAAGCTGTCTTGCATAAAGGTTATTTACTTATATATTTAATTTTTCCTTACATTTATTTTACTTGTGACAATTTTTTTTTTCCCAAAAATAGGGCCTTCCTCCAGCCCAGGTTGACCTAGAACTCACTCTAGTCCCAGGCTGGCCTTAACCTCACAGTGATGCTGCCTACTTCTGCCTCCTGAGTGTTGGGATTAAAGGCGTGTGCTACCATGCCTGACTTACTTGTGAAAATTAAAAAAAAAAAAGTTATTTGTGTGCATGTGTGTGTTCTTAACACTTTGGTCAGTTCTGAGTCTCCCCAGTATCCACTACCATATGCGAAAGAAGCTTCTCTGACCAAAGATGAGAGCAGCCATGACCTATGAGCATAAATGTAACTATTTACAGGGCACACTGATGGACACAACGTATCCATTCAACCAAACATGGTAGTAGATTCCCAGACATAGGCATATACCTATGTTTCCTGTGCCAGGCATGAATTCCTTCCCATGGTGTGGGCCTCAAATCCAACCAGAGATCAGTTGATTACCCTCATAGCAGTCATGCCACTATTGCACCACTGGGCACATTCTGCTTGGCTGGTCATTTGGCATAACACACCGGGTCTACCACTGATAAGATTGCTGCTGACTTTTCTCCCCCAGCAGCCTACACAGCACCTTTTAGCACCATGAAAGTTGGCCAACAGGATGAAAGTGTTCTAGCTCAGTGCCTGCTCGATTTCCTTCTGTGTCCAGCGACCAGAGCGTGGGATGTCTTCAGCAATAAGGGTCTAGTTCTGCTGGGCAACCAGGAGTAGTATTGTCTGGGTGGGGGGCTTTGGGGCCTGCCCAAGGTTATTTATTCATCCATGTATTCATTGAACGAATACCTCGCGGATAGTAACCTCTGCAGAACACCTAGCAATGAGCAGAAGGAAAGAGTAGGGGTGCTGAGAGGACCGTGAAAGAGTACTTACTAACCCCACGCAGAACATGATGCTTTAGTTCTTGGTAGGACGAACACCAGCTTGAAACACAGGTTTATAGCATTTATTATTGTTGGATTAATATAAAAGCCTTAGGGCTGGAGAGATGGCTTAACGATTAAGGTGCTTGCCTGTGAAGCCTAAGGACCAAGGTTCAATTCCCCAGGACCCATGTAAGCGAGATACACAAGTGGCGCATGCGTCTGGAGTTCATTTGCAGTGGCCGAATGCCCTGGCGTGCCTATTCTCTCTCTTTCCCTCTCTCTGCCTTTTTCTCTTTCTCAAATAAATAAATATAAAATGTTTTTTTTTATATTTAAAAAAAAAACCCTTAGAAAGTACAAGTTATGGGCTGGAGAGATTGCCCAGTGGTTAAGACAGTTGCCTGCAAAGCCTAACTACTGGAGTTCGAGTCCCCAGTACCCAGGTAAAGCCAGATGCACAAAGTGGCGCACGCATCTGGAATTCGTTTGCAGTGGCTGGAGGTCCTGGGGTGCCATGCTCTCTGTCTGCCTCTCTTCTTTCTCTCTGCTTGTAAACAAATAAAAAATATTTTAGAAAGAAAGTATAAGGCAAAGTCACAGACCTGTGGAATTTTGTGGATCTCCCTAGGCTGCATGTTTGGGAGAAAAGGAGGGGTAGGAGGTAGGAAGAGATGAGAGGTAGGAGGGGTGGGGAGAAGCCAGCATGTGTTACCCTGGATAGCAGGTCTCACTGCTGTTATCATAAAGTCCTCCTCCGTGAGGGTTAACCACCAGGTTCAGGGTTCCTCCCAGAGACTCAACTCACAGCCCTCAGTTGGTTCCCAGGAGTAGTGGACTCCTTGGAGAAGTTTTGCATTTCCCCCACATGCTAGGTAGGGCATGACTCCTGCTGTTTCAGGCCACACTGGGTCCATGTAATGGTGTTTTCCCCCAGCCACACACGTCCCTGTGTCAAATACTAGAGGCTCAGCAATCAGAGCGAAGCTGTGAGGCTCAGGCGCAGGCCATGGGCATGGTGTAGACTACATAGGACAGAAAGCGTCATGGAATGGATAGGTCGAGAGAGCTCAGTGAATCACAAGACATTAAACGGGGAGGGCTGAGACTGTTCTGAGCTTCGGGGAGACCATTACTGGTCTAGCAGATGCTTTGACCATCTCCTTTGGGCTGAGGCGGGTCTGTTTTCATATTTCCCTTCATCCACTCCAGCATGCAGTGGGTGTGCCATCCCATCACAGAACAAGTGCTGATATGAGAGCTGGTGGGCCTTGCGAAATCCTTTCCCACCATCTCAGTTTATGCCTCAGCAAACCAAGGCCTGTTGAGGTGAGAGGACTCATGGAGAAGTGAAAAGACGGCCTGGGTGGTCAGGCAGAAATGGACCTCTCCACTACAGCCATCCCATCTGATGACCTTGAACAGATTGCATGCCCTCTGAGCCTCAGTCTTCTTCTCTGTAAAATGGGACTAAGAATGCCCACACTTTGGGGTAACTGTGAGGATTCCATATGACTTTTCTCAGAGCCTGGACTCAGAGGACAATATCTTGTAGACACTCAGAGCTGCAGTTGGAAAAGAGTGGTCAGACCAGGATAGCTTCTGAGACTGTTCCGTGATCCTGTCCCCCCACCTTGCTGCTGCTGGGGCCCTCCTGAGCTCTGCAGGCTGGGTAGGCCCATGCTCCAGCTGTGCCCATTGGTCTTGGGATGCAGGACATTGAGCAGTCCGTGTTTGCTAACTTTTTATATTGCTTAATAAGGAAAACATGGTCTGCCCTGGCAAACAGTGGCTTTAGCCATATATGGGGAAAAGGAGTAACTTGGATACAGCCAAGGATGCGATTCAGAGCTCTGACTTAAAACAATATGGAGTTGTCACTTTTCTTTGTCTAGTTTGGTGATGGGGGAGTTTCTGGTTATAAATAGGAAACATCTTGCAATGTAAGCTTTAGAATAGCTGTGAACTGTTTGGGAAGAAAATCCTTTCAGCACTCGAAAAGAACTTGGCATAAGAGGAGGGTCCAGTGGATAGGAGAGAAAGTGACCGTTTTGTAGCCATGTGGAGTGGATTGAGGCCTTTCTTTCTGGGTGGGCCAGCCCAGGCTGTGCGCTGCGTCTGGCGTCCTGGGACAGGCTGGGGAAGGCCGGGGCTGGCAATTTGAAATGCGAGTACCTCTGACCACATGCCCTCCTTCCTTCCAACAATGTGGTTTTTGGTGTCTGTATGTGTAGGAGTTATCTGCTCATGGCTGGGACAAAAAAAAAAAAAAAAAAAAAAAAAGACCAAATCAGCTCACGGAAGGACAGGTTTTAAGGGGAAGTTACATCATGACTGGGAGAGCACGGCATGAGCAGGAAGCTGGCTCACATCATCACAACTCAACAGGGAGGTAGCCGAGAAAGTGAGCTGCATTATGAACGCCCAGTAGGGCTGAACTCACAAACCTCAAGGTCCACACTCAACCCCTCCAGCAAGGCTCCACCTCCCCAGATGCCACCAATTGAGGACCAAGTATCCAAAACACAAGACACCAAGGGGAATGTCTCATTCAAGCCGCCACAGCATCACCGTCCTGCATGTCGTCATCACTGACTCCTCTGTCCTCTGACTAATTCAGGCATAGACTGAGCACCTGCTATATGCAAGGCAAGCTCCTGATTCTCTCCTGCTCCTTCGGGTGCCTTGGCCTTCTTTAGATTGTTCCTTACTGGAGGCTGTTGTCCTGATCTCTGTCCTTGGACCCTCATCCTTTACTTTCCCCTCTGCGTATGATTCCCAACCCCCTCCACTTGACTTCAACTTCCATAGCATCCCTGTGAAAAAAGGCCAATCTTGGGCTGGAGAGATGGCTTGGTGGTTAAGGCACTTGCCTACAAAGCCTAAGATCCCGGGTTTGATTCCCCAGTATCCACATAAAGCCAGATGCACACAGTAGCGCATGCGTCTGGATTTCATTTGCAGTGGCTAGAGGCCCCGGTGTGCCATTCTCTCTCATAACTAAATAAATAAAAATATTTTAAAAAATCTTCTTGGGTCCATCCCTGGCTCTACCATATCCTGGCTATGTGACCCCAGCAAGTGACCTAACTTCTTTGTGACTCAGTTTCCTCTCCCATAAGCTGGGGCTGATAGCAGCACTTACTCCCTGGGTAGCTATGGGCCGACTGTGTGAACCTGTACAAAGCCTCTACAAGGGCCTAGCAGGTATGCACTTGGACAGCATGGCCTGCTGCTGTTCTTTGATGGTGACTCTGGGTTCTCTCACTGGACAGTTGCTTTCTTCTGAACTCCAGAGACAAGTCCTTCAGCTCTTCACTGGGTGGCCATTAAAGGTATGTGCCACCATGCCCCACTTGGAATTTTCTATTTAATGGTTTCAGACTTTGGTTGACAGTGAATCACTGAAACTGTGGATTAGGAGACGACTGCAGGAGGACGCCTGCTATTAGGTCAGGTAAGGGACTGCTGTAGTGGAGGCTCATAGATGATTGAATTTATTTACATTTATTTGATTACTAGGATTTTTATTTTTATTTTTTGGTATTTTGAGGAAGTGTCTCACCTTAGTCCAGGTTGACCTGGAATTTACTATGTAGTCTCAGGGTGGCCTTGAACTCACAGTGCTCCTTCTACCTCGGCTTCCTGAGCGCTGAGATTAAAAGTGTGCACCACCATGTCTGGCACTAGGAGTTATTTTTTCTTTTTAAAAATTGTTTTAATTTTTTGTTTATTTTTATTTATTTATTTGAGAGCAGCAGACAGAGAGAGAAAGAGAGAGAGAGAGAGAGAGAGAGAGAGAGAGAGAGAAAGAAACAGAAAGAGAGAGAGAGAATGGGCATATCAGGGCCTCCAGCCACTGCAAACGAACTCCAGATGCATGTGTCTCCTTGTGGATATGGGGGGAATCAAGCCTCGAGCCAGGGTCCTTAGGCTTCACAGGACAGCACTTAACCACTAAGCCATCTTTCCAGCCCTGTTTTAAAAATTCTATTTATTATTTTTGACAAATGTCATACATATGAATTGTAATTTGATAACATAGACCCAATTTCCTTCTCTTATCTCCCTCTCACTTCCACTGAGACCCTTCACCACATCATACTTCCCCCCACATACTAGTGGATACATCCCTGAAGAGAATGCCTCCCTTTCCCCCAACAAAAACTAGCTACCAGTAAGTCCTTAGGGAGGGCTAGAGGACTCAAAAGCTCCTCCAGGGCTGGAGAGATGGCTTAGTGGTTAAGTGGGCTTCCTGCACAAGTGAGAGAGGGCCTGAAACCATCGAAGTTTGAATCTCTGGATTCCAACGAACAGCTGGGAGTGGCCATGTGTGCCTGTAACTCCAGTCCCACAAAGGGGAGCGGAGACCAGTGAATCACCCAGGCCTGTGAAAAGCGGCAAGCTCCTGTATCAACAAGAAACCCAGGTTCAAAATAACAACTGGAAGAAGAGTGATGGGGAGGGGCACCCAATGTCCTGTTGTGGTCATCACAGGTGAGTACCATCCCCCAGGAGAACGCATGGGGAGCTAGCTGCAAGGGCACATAAACATGTACAAGCTGTAAACACCACACACACACACACACACACACACACCACATTACATATACACACATGCATACAAGCAAACAAAGCCCTTTCCCATTTATGACAAAATGGTGACCTACACAGGTGAATGACATATCTGTACCCTTTGCCAGGCTCTGAGCCCTGCACTGCCCTGCGTGACTCTTCCCACTGCCTTCTGGGACATGAAGGCAGTTAGCTTACCCTCACGTCACTCCACTGAACACCGAGTCCTTGGGGCACAGAAGCTTGCCCCACTCCACGGGCATGTTTGGAGGAGGCCCAAGTCTGGGACTCAGCCCACTGACCTTGCCTCTCAAACTCGTTTCAAAACAGAGCCCATCTGTTGGCATGGCGTTGGGATTAGGTGTGTCAGTCTCTGAGATGTTGCCACAGATAAGTCCCACCGTAGACATGGGAGGATGGCTGACTGACCTTCTCCTTGTAGAAACAAAGCAGGTCAGGCTGGGGGCACAGTTGAACTCTGAGCCTAGTGCTGAGCAGATGGGAATGGGTGCTCGCCTTGGGTCACAGTGTTACACAAAACATTGGGTCTTGGGTTGGAGGGATGGCTTAGCAGTTAAGGCATTTGCCTGCAAAGCCAAAGGATCCCGGTTCGATTCCCCAGGACCCACGTAAGGCAGATGTGTAAGGGGGCGCATGTGTCTGGAGTTCGTTTGCAGTGGCTGGAGGCCCTGATATGCCCATGCTCTCTCTCTCTCTCTCTCTCTCTCTCTCTCTGTCTGTCTCTTTCCCTCTCTAACTCTCAAATAAATAAATAGATAAATAAAATTTAAAAAATAAAAGAAAATACTGTGTCTTGTGTTGGAGAGATGGCTCAGTGGTTAAGTATGCTTCCTGTGCAAGCTTGAGGATGACAGAGTTCAAATCTCCAGATCCCACATAGACAGCTGGGTGTGGCCACACATGCCTGCAACCTCAGTTCAATAGGGGGGCAGAGATCCAGAATCATAGGAGGCCCACAAAATCCGAAATCAGTAGAGACTCTAATTCAAAACAAGACCAGATGGAAGAGTGACAGAATTGGACACCTCCCTTCCCCTGTCCCCTCTGCCATAGGTGAACTTGTGGGGGACGACCACACCATACCACACACACACACCATGCATACCATACGATACCATATGATATGATATGATACCATATGATACCATACAATACCATAAGATACTATACCATACCATACCATACCATACCATACCATACCATACCATACCATACCATACCATACCCACGCACACATGAAAACACTAATTTCTAAAGGATCACATTGCCCTGTTATGTATAGATGGTGAAGTTGTTGGCCACAGAGGAAACAGAATTTCTCCAAAGTCCTCTGCCATGTAGACAGTTAAGTGCAGTCAACTTTCTTCAATGCTGCAGCGAGCTTGGGCACACTTTAAAGTCCACACCTTGTAATGGGGCCATTTGAGTGATCCCTGCAGCTGGACCAGCTCCTGGTGTGCCAGAGACAGAGGTTTGAAGGTGGTAGATAGTGCTGTGGCCTAATCTGAAACGCAAAGATGGCTCTGAACACAGGCCTTGCTAAACAGTGGGAGGAAGGTGCTGGTAGTGTGGTCTACCGGGGCTCCTTATCTGGGCCTTCCCTGTTCTTATGGTCTTTGTGGCTGACACCATGGGTGTTTTCCAAGAACAAGATAAGCATCACTGTTGAGATTGGCACCTTCTGATGGCACTCTCAGAGCCTCAAATGCTGCCTGCTGGCTAGTTCCCATGGGAGAAGTGGCCCAGCCTCAGATTTGCATAATCACCTTGGTGCAGCATATGCGGGTTACGTGTGTACATGCACACACATGCATCCACGTGTGCAGAGCTGCGAGTCACTGTGATGAGCAGTGATGTCTAGGCCAGTGACAGGTCCCCCTGGCTGGGGTCTGCGGATACAGTTTTCTGCTATTAGTCTTCCTTTTCCACAGTCCTTTCTCCTGTGCATTAGCCACGGCCCTTCTGCCCTGCTGGATGGACATCTTCCCTTGCTCAGTTCTAGCTGGTCTTCAGGCTCTGTTCAAACTCTCCCCCAGCTCCTCTGTGAAGTCTCCTCTCCCAGCCCTGTGTGCAGTGAAAACACAGTTTCCCTCTGGGTCCTTCATTTGATGCCCAGGCTCTTGTGGCCCCGCCGTCTCTCTATCCTCACCCCTACATTGTACTTCACGAGCTGAAATCTTGTTGATCCCACGCGTTGATCAACTCCAATCCCCACCAGGTTGTTGTGTTTTTATCAGTGTCTGGTGCATAGTAGGCCCTAAGGCGGTGGTGGTTGACTCAAAAGTTAGCCAATACTTCAACGACAGAATCTGAAACGCTCTCAGGCCTCAGTGGGCATTAGGTGCCTGCCTGTGCATGCTGGCTGCCGCTCCAAGGGGCGAGGTGGGTCTGATTATAACCTGCAGGAGGTTATAATCCAGGAGAAGCTTGGTGACCAGGAGCCAGAGGGAAAGTGCTGAGGATTGGGGATTAACAGGATGACATGGAGATGGTGTGAAAATCCAGCAGTGCTCTTTTCTCTTGTGGGGTGGGAGAGGGATGCTCAGGCAGTGGGTGAGAGGAGAGGGTGTAGGAGGGCCACCTTCAGGTTCCACGACTAAGACAGCTCAACTGCTCTCTTAAACGCTCTAGAAGGCTTCCCAGAGGAGGCTGAGGTCTTGGGATGAAGCGGTGCTTGAATTCATTCTCAGGGTGTCCTTCTCTCCAAGTCTTGTGAACCTCTCAGAATTGCATCAGTGGTCTTGTGTCATTTCCCCCCTAGATCCGAAAAGGATGCAGATTGCCAAAACTAATTTGAGTTATGTTTTTAATTTTTTGGGGGGTGGGGTCTTGCTCTAGCCCAGGCTGACCTGGAATTCACTATGTAGTCTCAGGGTGGCCTTGAACTCACGGAGATCCTCCGACCTCTGCCTCCTGAGTGCTGGGATTAAAGGCATGAACTACCATGCCTGGCCTTGGGTTATGGTTTTTTTTCTTCTTTCGAGGTAGGATCTCACTCTAGCTCAGGCTGACCTGGAATTCACTATGGAGTCTCAGGGTGGCCTCAAACTCATGGCAATCCTCCTAGCTCTACCTCCTGAGTGCAGGGATTAAAGGCATGTGCCATGGTTTTTTTTGTTTTAATATTTTATTTATTTGTTGGAGAGAGAGAGAGAGAGAGAGAGAGAGAGAGAGGGAGAGAATGAGTGTGCCAGGGCCTCTAGGAACTGCAAACAAACTCCAAATGCATGCACCACTTTGTACATATGGATTACATGGGTCCTGGGGAATAGAACCTGAGTCCTTCGGCTTCACAGGCAAGCTCCTTAACCGCTAAGCCATCTCTCCAGCCCTAGGTTCTGTTTTTGAGAGTATATTGGATTCATGACACATTTACTTGCTTGTTTGCACATGCAGCCGATGATGTGTCCTGATCTGCTAAGAGGTCTAAATAGGACTCAGCGGTGACAGCGGCGAAGCAGCTGGTGACTGTGTCTGGCATGGAGGGCAGGCTTTCTCTGTCACCCCGATGATGTCCAGGCTCCAAGGCTGGTGTGCAGTGACCCTGTGGCCTTGGTTCCGAAGGCGGCTCTGAATTCTTTTTTTTTTTTTTTTTGCTTTTTCGAGGTAGGGTCTCACTCTAGCCCAGGCTGACCTGGAATTCACTATGGAGTCTCAGGGTGGCCTCGAACTCACGGCGATCCTCCTACCTCTGCCTCCCGAGTGCTGGGATTAAAGGCGTGCGCCACCACGCTCTGAATTCTTGATGTCTGTTCTCAAGATCTCCCAGCATTGTGGAGCCAGTTGCATTTCTCATTCACACTGCTGCTGTGTTTTTTTCCTTTTGGTTTTTCTTTTCTTTTTTTTTTTTTTTTTACTCTTTATTGACAACTTCTGTGACTGTAAACAATATGCCATGGTAATTCCCCCCTCCCACTTTCCCCTTTGAAACTCCACTCTCCTTCATATCCCCTCCCCCTCTCAATTAGTTGTTCTTTTATTTTGATGTCATGATCTTTTCCTCCTATTATGATGGTCTTGTGTAGGTAGTGTCAGGCACTATGAGGTCATGGATATCCAGGCCATTTTGTGTCAGGAGTAGCACGTTGTAAGGAGTCCTACCCTTCCTTTGGCTCTTACATTCTTTTCACCACCTCTTCCGCAATGGATCCTGAGCCTTGGAAGGTGTGATAGAGATATTTCAGTGCTGAGCACTCCTCTCTCACTTCTTCTCAGCACCATGGTGCCTTCTGAGTCATCCCAAGGTCACTGCCATCTGAAAAGAGAAGGTTCCCTAGCCAAAAGTGAGAGTAGCATTAATATATAGGTATGAACATTAAGAGAAGTGCTTATTGGGCAGTTTGGTGAGCATAGTATATACATGTAGCCAGACAGCATCAGACATTACACCCCTAGGGCTCCTGACTATCCCTGTTGTAGGTTTTCAGTATCAGGGATGTATTTCCTCCCATGGAGTGGGCCTCCAGTCAAACTAGAGGGTGCTTGGTTTTCCCCATAACAGACATGCCACTATTGGCTGCCATGTTTTTGCTCAAACTGAGTCTTCTGCACCCTCCTGTTGTCCACTTGACAACATGACAACCCCTCAGTTGTGCAGTAAGACTCTTGAAGTCTTGAGGAAAAACATGAGCTTTGGAGCCAGCAAAATGTGGAGTCACATCTAGTGCTGGAAGGTGCTACATGAGCTACTAGGGGAAAGTGGCCAACATCTGTTGGAGCAACTCAAAGTCTAAGCTACTCAGAAGGCAACAACCTAACATGATGCTCACACAAGTGCAGTAGTGGCACACAGCCATGGTGGGTAACCAACTGCTCTTGGATTGGCTAACGGATCCACTCAGTGGAAAGGAAACCATATCTGGAACTGGGAAGCAAGTCAGAATCATATCCAGATAATAATTCTGCTTTCCATTATCAAGCTCCCACTAATCTTGGGCTATAGTGGTTATCCCATTTAAACAGTGCTGACTTCACTGCCCATTGGAGAATCTGCTTCTCTTTCTCAGGTGGGAGCTGGACCTGAGGAGATAAATGACCCAGAAAATTCTACCCTGGCCCCAGCTGAAACCACAGAGGAATTGGGGAAATGAGCAAGAGTGCTGCTTTCTTAGTGAATCACTGAGGACACTCAATGCCTACCAAACCAGAGAGACCCAGAGGCTCCTAAGTGCCCATCACTGAAGTAGACTTAACATACATCCAACATGACTCAGGGAATTTTGCGGAAGAGGGGGTGGAAAGATTGTTAGAGGCACAAGTTGGGACATTTTGCACAGAGACATTACCCCTCCCCCACAACTGACTGCTGACCACATAATGCATGACCCACAATCCCCATGGTGTTGACCTGCATCCCCAATGAGGAGGGCCTCTTCAGAAAAGGGGCAGGAGGAGGGAAAGGATGGTACCAGCATGTGTTGTTTACATACTAAATATGTATATATCTAATAAAATAAATTTAAAAAATGTGGCCTCAAATTCTGACATCATCACCCATTTAAAGCATACTTACTAGGGGGACTGTACCCAGGGCAGTTGAGTCGGGGAGGGGGTTGCATCCACTGAGACATTGGAAGAAGTTATGTCCAGGACGATTCTGGTTTTTCTTTTTTCTTTTTCTCAGCTTCTGCCGCCATTGTTGTGCTAGGCCCATAGATACCTTATCCCTTTGGCTGTTTGTCTTGGTGAGCCCTACTGCATTGTGTGCCAGGTGCCAGTCCTGGGAATGGTTTTAGCTTACTCTGCTTCTAAAGAATCGCGGAAGGCTGGAAAGATGGCTCAGTAGTTAAGAGTGCTTGCTTGCAAAGCTTGATGGCCCAAGCTCAATTTTCCAATACTCACGTAAAGCCAGATACATAAAGTGCTGTGTGTATCTAGAGTTCCTTTAGAGGGGCAAGAGGCTCTGGTATATTCCATTCTCTTTCTCTCTCTTAAATAAATAAAAAATTTTTGTTTTATTTTATTTTATTTTACAAAAAGGATCGTGGAGGAACACAGAGCTTTGACAGAGCTCGGCGAGACTGGTATTAGGAAGAGATGAGCACTGGAGGGTGGTGGGTGGGAACTTGGAAAAAGACAAGAGAGAAGAGAGGTCCAGGCAGCAGGGCGTGAGGGCACAGTCAGCTATGGGTTGGGTTAAGGTGTTAACCTGTGAGTGCTATAAAGGGTTCTTGGCCAAAGTGGGCAGGATCGCGTTTACCTCCCCAAAAGTGGACAACGGATGGAGGCCTTCCAGAAAGGAAGCCGAGGGATGTGGCACTGGTGAGAGTACAGTTGGAGGTACCTTGGGAGATATTCCAGAGGTTGAGGGGATTGGTGGAAGAGAGAGAGAGAGAGAGAGAGAGAGAGAGAGAGAGAGAGAGAGAGAGAGAAAGAGAGAGAGAGAAAGCGAGCTCTTAGAGCTCTTGGTTAGGGCAGGTGTAGAGCTAAATGGGGCTGAGGGAGAATCAAGTCTGTAGAAGGTGAGCCCTCAGATTATTGGCTTGGGACTCTTGAGTAGGCAGGAGGATTCTAGAAGACCTGTTCCAGGTTGGGGTTGGAAAATCAGCTCCTGCCTCTTGCCATTCAGCAGCCCTGACCATGGGCAAGCCTGAGACCTCAGTCCTCTGTGTTGGAGAACGGGTCTCACTGCAGGCCTTGGACAAGGCTTGTCTTCTCGCAGTTACTCACATTGGAGCTGGTGGGTGAGCTGGCTGGGAGTGGGGCTCCCTCACCTCACCGAGGCAGGCTTGGGGCCAGCCTTCTGCCTGGCCAGGTTGCATCCAAGGGGAAACAGTTGGAATATGTACATAGTGGCTGCTGGTGAAAAATCTGCAATTTCTCCCATTATTGGGAAAGAGCTAAGTGACCAGAGGCTACCAGATGTTCTGTGTCATATAATGTATGTTTTATGGCAAATGAAAATATATATAAAATCTGTTTCCAGAGAGCTCCTTGCTTGCTTAAAAGGGGTTGGATCCTTCTTTTTCTTCTTGTCCTTTTCAAATTGTAGGCAAGAATTCCCTTCCGGACAATGAACTTATCTGCCAAGTTGGGGCCCAGAGGGAACCCTTATGGGGGACTCATAAACCCTGTCTTTTGAGGAAATCTTGGGGCCAATGCCACATTCAGTCCCACATGTTTACACAATAGTCTCTCTCAGCTCCGAGGGGCCATTAGAGTTAATTGGGTGAATAATCTGTGTTTAAAAAGTCCCTAAATACGTATTTACATAATCCACGCTTTGCCCAAGCCTGTGTAAGACTATTTGTGGGATTTGGAGTGGATCCTGGGCTTAGAGTCTCTCCTTCTTTCCAGAACTGCTTCTTCTCTTGGTGACCACCATCCCAGGGTTGGCAGTGTGTCTTGTCAAGCAACAGGGCTTGTGTCAGCCATGTGATTCTTCTGAGCTCAGCCAGTTGCACTGCGGGTCGTTGGCCTTGGGGATCCTGTTAGGAAAGGGTCTGGTAAGTTTGGGCAACATTACATCATGGCATTTCTCTCCCTTGGAGGTTATTGTATCAACGGCTTTGAGACGTCTTACCTTCCCCTCCCCCATTCCTGATTAACACCCCACAGAATGAGCAATTTGTAGAAAACACGTTGAGAGTCAGCAATGCCATTCCCTTTTGTGAGGAGATACAATGGATTTTGGCCGCGTGTTTGAACAACGCTCAAGAAGATTCCAGAAGAGAAGACCATTCCTGGTTGAAGTTGGAAAACTAGCCCTTCGGTCCCTTATGTTTGTGTTTGGTAGACCGATGCCTTGGCTCAAGCCACTGTGTAGAGTAGTGTGGGCTATGAATGTACAACCCCCTGAAACTCTTTTCACATGGTGACAGGATGACCTTGGTTCTTGGGTCCAGGCACAATTGTTAGACTCTGGGGACTAGATGGAGCCTCAGCATTCTTATGCAGGGAGCTCTTGTAGATGGCCTAGGTTAGCAGGTTATGGGAGGTCCCCCCTACAGCATCACTATTTTTTTGTTTTGGTTTTTCATGGTAGGGTCTCGCTCTAGCCCAGGCTGACCTGGAATTCACTATGTAGTCCCAGGGTGGCCTCAAAGTCATGGTGATCCTCCTACCTCTTGCCTCCTGAATGCTGGGATTAAAGGTGTGAGCCACCACTGCCCAGCCTACAGAATTACTTTTGAGGATGACTCCAGTTGCAGGAGCCTGCTGGCCTAGGGCATGGGCACTAGGAAGGATACATGTCAGAGTCCACTGGCAGGTGAAGGTGCCTCTCACAGGCATGGTCTTAGTCTTCACATGGTTTTTGGTCTTGGCTGTACATCAGAATCATCTGAAGAGATTAAAATACTAACACTGGGCTGGGGAGATGGCTCTGTGGTTAAAGGTACTTGCTTGCAAAGCCTGCCAGCTCAGGTTTGATTCCCCAGTAACAACGTGAACCACACGCACAAATTGGCACATGTGTCTGGATTATGTATGCAGCAGTAGGAGGCTCTGGCATGCCCATGCTCTCCACCCCTTCTCTCTCAAATAAATAAATAAAAGTTAAAGATGTAAAAATATGCTATAGATACTGACAGGAATAAGCATTACAAAAACCCTAATGTTAATGCTCAGGCAAGACCCTACGTCTATTAAATCAAGATGGGGAGCCCACGTATGACGTATTTGTCAAGCTCCCTGGGTGATGCCCAACATACTGTGCTGAAGAGAGCGGCACCCAGCCCAGGCTGCGTCAGGACAGCCAGTGCCACAGGAAGTAGGGGGTGAGGTGGGGTTCATGACTCCACCCAGGCTTCAACCACAGCTGCATCTCTTTGTCCTTGAGAAACAAACAAGCCCACAATCCTATTTGAACCCTCAGTGATGTGGCAAGAAAGCGGCAGCATCTTGGTCAGAGATGGTTGAGGGAAGGATGAGAAGTGAGAAGGTAGTATGCCAACATTATTCAGCACCTACTTTGTGCTGGGCATGGAATAACGCATTGCCTTATTTAACCACACATCCCTTTGTGAGCTATGATGGCCACTAGCAGACGTGGAAACTAAAGCACCCCAAGTCACTGAGGGGATCTTATGCCATGGAGGGTGATCTGAACCCAGGATATGTGAGGCCAAGGATCTTATTCTCATGGGCAGAAACATGGTGGAGGACAGGTTAGGTGACATGTGCGTGCGTGTGTGTGTGTGTGTGTGTGTGTGTGTGTGTGTGTGGTGTGTATGTGTTCATGGGATTCCAGACATGGAAGGAGAAGGGACAAAGGAAGAATGGGACCAGGAGAGCACTGCAGCCAGCCTGCGTTGACAGGTTGTGCATATTTCTTCCCAACTCTGAGCTCAGGAACATTTCATTGGAAATGTAAAATTGGCCCTAGTGGGAGTATTTACACCACAGAAATTGGCTAACGCCACATCAGATTTCTATTTATTTTCTTCCAGGGCTGGCTGTGAAACACGTACCAATACACCACTGGACAGAGCCCAACACACTCCTTGAGATTAAGGAGTAGGGGCGCCCAGGAAGAGACAACCGGATGGGTCAGAGGGGTGTGAGCTAGGGCGGTGCAGGGGGCGGGGGGGAAGGGACGTGGTCAGCCTGAGTGAATGTTTGTTTTCCTTACAATCAAGGTTATGAAGAGGCTAGAGTAGACTTAGTAGCAGCAGAAACGAGAGAAAAGAGAAGGGAAGGGACTTGTCTCCAAAAGAATCTGTGGACTGACTGGTGTCTCCCTGCACAATGGCAGGCGATGAGTCAGAGTCAAGTCGCAGCTTGCAAGTCCTGGGCCGGAAAGCCCTGGCAGTCCATTTCCGGAGCCTGCTGGGTGGGGTGGGAGGTGCACGGTGGCTCCAGCAGGGAGATGGTTAACCCAGAAAACAAGAGGGTGATTTAGCTCACAGCCCCAACATCCCCTTGTTCACAGCTCTGGCTGGCCCTTCTAATGCTCCGGGTTGCAAATCTACCTATTTGTCAAGTCCCTCTCCGCACCCCTGGCTCCTTCCTACTGCTTGTGTGGTTTATTAAAGAGGCGTTTGCTACCTGTCATCTCAAACAGCCTCTTTTTATCCAAAACAGAATAATAGAGATATCTCCCTCCAGGGACGCAGGATGCAAATGCCGGAGGACAGGTTGCCAATTTGCCGCATGTATTAGGGGAAGGAAGCTGTCAAGGGAAACGGCCGGGATCCAGGCTCTTCTAACAAGCTCATTTCTGGGTTGAGGGGAGACCTGGGCTGCTCGAGTTTAGATTACGTGGGCACGCGCCTCCGCTCGCCTATGGACAGCTGTCAGCAATTGTTTCTCCCCGGGAAACAAAATTGGCTTTTTCTTCCTTCTCTCCTTCCCCCAACTAATCACTGGTACTGAGGCCTTGCCAATAACTGTCAAGCAGCCATCGGGCTGCGGACGGAGGCTGCTGGACCGACAATGTGGTACGGGGAGAATGGTGGTGATGGCACCTGCCTTCATCTCTACCCTCTTCCTGAATTTCACTTGAGGGGGCTGGAGCACGGAAGGTGGTTAGGGTTAGACTTACACCTCGGACCAAGGACAGGACTGTCCTAGTTCCTGCTGCATGGCCTAACTGTACTAACGGTTCCCAGGTGAGGGAAATCTAGCCTTGACCTTCTCTGAGGTGGTCACAATGTCACATCTCTGGGGGCTCAAGGCCTGTCTGTCCACTCTGTCAGGCTGTAGGAAGCCAGTTTTGATTGGACATACATGTGGGACTTTCTGTATCCCTAAGTTCTCATGATCACAAACTGTTCTCCACAAACTGTTCTCCACAGACTGCTTCAAGGCAAAGATTCCCAAGCAGGGCATGGGATGCACAGGCAGAAGTGTTTTGGGAGGGGTGGCAGGGGCTGTCCTGGAGCCGGGCAGTAGTGACAACGGCGACCCTACAACTTGGAGACAGTGGCTCCGGGCCACAGGCTGGGGGCTATAGCTGGGCCAAGGAAGACCCAGCTATGTTGGGATTGAGTCTAGTTCTGGGCCATTCTAGGTGTTGACTCTTCTGTGAAGTGGACTAAGATGTGCCACGCATTGTAGTCCGCTCCAAATTGCTGGGACAAATATCCAACCAGACCCGGTTTATGGGATTTATTTCAGGTTTACAGATCCAGGGGAAGTTCTGTCAATGGCAGAAGATGCTCACTTTTCCCTCCCCTTATATAGATCCAAGCAGAGAGAAATCACCAAACTGTCAGCCGCAGCACCACAAGCAAGCACTGTCAGAGCTCAAGCCCCTCTCTCTACTCCTTAGGGCTGGGATATTCAGATCCGCTCTCCAACCCACCTTAGGGCTGGACTCTTAAGATCTGCCCCCCACCCCCGTCCTCACCATAGCGGGAATCTGTCTGCTAGGCGCTGAAGTTGCAAACTCAATTTTAATAAAACACCTGAGTCTATAAGGCCATACATTCAAATTATCACATTCAAACTGCACACCATGTGACATAGCACATAGGGTTATCTGGAGGGGAGAGGAGACCCACAGGGCAGGTGTGGGACCCACAGGGCTGGGCTTACTGCTCTGGCCTGGGCCTGCAGGAATGCTGGTTTAGACTGACCTTGTGTATTTAGGGAGCTCTAAGCTATGCCCATGAATGGGCACTGGCCCATGGAGTTACTTGCCTCTGTTTTGAGATGCCCTGTAAGGACTCTATATGGGAGCTGACCAATCACATGCTAGATAAACCTGACATAAGTCACTCTGTGCTCTGTGGCAGGATAGCTGTCCCTGCTGTCTGCCCAGATGTAGAACATTGGCATCCTCCTAGATGTTATGACCTGAATATGGAATGTTCCCAATAGCCTCATGCACTGAGGACTTGGTTGGACCCTGGAGGTACTGGCCTAATGAATGGGTTTGCCCCTTAATGCATTCATATTAGAATGGTATTATCCGGAAGTAATAAAAAGTAGGAGGCGAGGCTTAGCCAGAGAAAGCAGGACATTGGGGGATTACCCTCTGGGCAATATCTTGTCCTTGACCCCTTCCTGTACTTCCTGGCTATTACATTACCAACTATTCTGCTCAATGGGTCCCTCCTGCTGTGATGAACAGGCACTTCTGAAATTATGAGCCAGAATAAATCCGTTTTCACTTAAGTTGTTTCTGTCAGGTGTTTGGTCATAGCCACACAAAACTAACTAACATACCAGCAGAGTTCCTCACATAAACAGCTCATGTTCTCCCAAGCACATCATCAAAAAGACAGCCTTTAGGGAAAGGGATGACAAGTCCAGGAAGGGCCAGTGAAATATTTGCAATGACATGTATGTGCTAGAGGTTGTATCTAAATTTGAAGCGGGGCCTTGGGTAAGTCATGGATTCTCCAGTGGCACGTTTTCTCATCCAGCGGCTGAAATATCAAAAACAATCAGCCAGGTGTGCTGACACACTCCTTTAATCCCAGCACTCGGGAGGCAGAGGTAGAAGGATTGATGTGAGTTCAAGGCCAGCCTGAGGTTACATAGTGAATTCCAGTTCAGCCTGGGCTGCAGCAAGCCCCCACCTTCAAATTAAACAGAACAGAACCAAAAGGTCACATTTCTTAAGTGAATAAGAAATGAATTTTTTTTTTTTTTTGGTTTTTCAAGGTAGGGTTTCACTCTAGCTCGGGCTGACCCGGAATTCACTCTGTAGTCTCAGGGTGGCCTCAAACTTAGGGCGATCCTCCTACCTCTGCCTCCCGAGTGCTGGGATTAAAGGCGTGCGCCACCACGCCTGGCAAGAAATGAATTTTAACATGATAATTAGAATATAGGTTGAGTATGCCTCATCCAAAATATTTGGGGCCAGAAGTGTTTTAGGTTTCAGATTATCTATCTATCTATCTATCTATCTATCTATCTATCTATCTATCTATCATCTATCTTCTAGCTATCTTTCTATCTGTATCTTTTAAAATATTTTATTTATTTATTTGAGAGAAAGAGAAAGAAAGAGGGAGATAGAGTGTGAGAGACAGTGAGTGAGTACGGGCATGGCAGGGCCTTTTTTTTTTTATTTAACTGTAAAGGAACTCCAGACACATGTGCCACTTTGTGTGTCTGGCTTTACGTGGGCACTGGGAGTCAAACCTGGGCTGTCAGGCTTGGTAAGCAAGCACCTTTAACTGCTGAGCCATCTCTCCAGCCCGATGTGTGTGTGTGTGTGTGTGTGTGTGTGTGTGTATTTGCATATACATAATGAGGTATCTTGGGGATGAGACCCAAGTTTAAACATGAAATTCATTTATGTTTCATACACACCATTATAGCACACATGGACCCACGTTTTGGCCATTGCATAAAGTCAGGGGTGTAATTGTCCATTTTTGATGCCTTGAGAACATATGAAGTAATTTGCATTTTAGATTTGTGGGTTAGAGATGCCATCTTTAGTTCCCCTCGCAGAGGCTTGTGGCGGGGGGGGGCTGTTGAATGATATGATGTGAAGCACGTGGTATGCAGCAAGCACTCAATAAATGCTGGAAGTCCTTCTTCCTGTAGGTGGGGCTAGGAAATGTGGCTCTGCCATCTCATGCTGTCCCTCTTGCTATTCTAGCTTCCTCTCTCCCGCCTTTCCACTGCTCTGGGACTCTGAGGCTCAGTGCAGAACACAGGCTGCTATGATTTCTCTGGGGGAAAGTCCCCAGGTGCAAACATCACATAAGTTTTAGAATCGATTGGCAAATGCCAGAGCTGGAAAGGCCCTGAGGGGCAGCATGGAAGTGTGGCACGGGCACCGAGCAAAGATCCCTGCATACGGGTTTCTCATCCCAGTTCTGCCCCTGGACGGCTGTGTGGTCTTGTGCAGCCCACCTCTCCTTCTGTAAGTAGGGCTTCAGCAGTTCCTATGCCCTGAGGCTCTTAAGAGGCTGAAATGAAGAGTCTTGGTAAAGTACAAAAAAATAAATAAATAAAAGGGGGGGGCTAGCACATATTTGTCTATAAGTGTTCAACTGTATGGAAGGAATTCTACATCGCTTACCATCTCCTCTAGTCCTCTTTTGCTTTGGGGGCACCAGAGCCTCCAAGAAGAATGATACTGACCGGTTTCCACAGCAAGGGAAGGAAAGAGGTAGGGTTTGACTTGAAAGGTTAGCTTCTTGCCTCTTCACCCCAAGGACTCTCACCGACTTTATCTCTGGAAGCACCTTGAGGCAGAGGCCAGGGTGCACCTGCAGCTGTTAATCGGTACCCCAAAGCTCGGCAGTCCCTTGCCCGCGTCGACTGCATACTGTGTCTGAGGCAGGGCTCACGCGGAGGGTCTTAAAGATGTCACAGGGATACATGGGAGTCTGTCACTGGCTGCGGTCCTCAGGGCCAGAAAGACCCAGCATCCAGATGCTCTGCCAGGATCCAGGGAGCCTGGCATGGCTTGGGGAGAAGGTATTGTGGAAGGTCTTGTGCCCTGGGAAGGGCAGCTCCAAATAACTCCCAGATGCAGGCCAAGCAAGCAGGGAAATGAAGCAGGTAACACTTCAGGCTTTTTCTCCCAGGGGCTTGATTCAAGCTGAGGAGTGTGGGACCCCATATAGCTGGGAAAAGTGCACTTTGATATGTTCATTTGGTTTTAATTTTTTTTTGGGGGAGGGGGGTACAAGGCAGCCCCAGCTCACTTTATTTCTGCTTCCTTTTAGTGGCTTTCACTTGGCTCCTATCCCCCTACTTCTATCCCCTCCCTTGGTGGGGTTTGTGAATTTCAAGGTCAGTAGAAAGTCAAACTTTACCATGTTTGTGTTGAAATGTAAGCAGATGTAGCCGCTTGGGCTGGGAGTGGCCACACCCCCCAGAGTCTTGCTCAGTCCTGTGGGTGATGTCTGACAAAATTAACAGTCTGATCTTTTACAACCCTGGGTTTCCCTCTCTGAGATTTGGATTTCAAAGTGAGTGCCAATCAGCTTATGTTTTTTCTAGGGGGGTTGAGAGGAGCGATGAGGGCTGGGGAGGGTGTGACTGCCTCATCTGAACGCCCTTGCTTAGGTTGAGTCGGTTGCTCTCACGCTATATAACTCTTGTCAGAAAATTGTCTGCTGGTCGCCCCCCTCGCTGGATAGATTTTTCCAATGGTGGTCATATCACATACTGGCCCAGTTGTCCTGGTCGGTCCCTTTTTACAGAAGATTAAGTCATTGGCCTGTCATGTGACCAGTTCTGTGCCGGCAGCAGCTTCAGGGGGAATGTCAATTTTCAGCTCTGTTTCCTGGCGTCACCCACACCTCTCTGTGACTCAGAAAGTGGCTCAGCCGGCTGTCTCCAGGTCTCTAGCCCTCTGTAGACATGGTGGGATGGTCGAAAGGAGCAGCTTTCTGATGTCCCTGCTGCTTCTGGCCCCGTGCCAGACACTGCCCCTCGGGCTCCACGGAGGCAGGAAGAGGGGTGAGGTCTTACACAGCCCATCTCGGGGGCTGCTAAGGCACGATGATGGTTTTGTCCCAAGCACATGTGGGAATCACCCTCCCAGCGACATGCCAGGACTGGCCTACCGGGAACCCAGGGAGGCTTCAGCCTTAGTCTCTTCCTTTTGTGCTCACCTGCTCTTCCCAGCCCCGCATCTTGTACTGATGGCCTTCCAGAGCCCAGCCACAGGGTAGAGCAGACACACACACACACACACACACACACACACACACACACGAGAGGAGAGAGCGAGGGGTCAGGCCTTTAGGAATCAGCGCTGCGCTGGAAACCCGGTTCCCATCAGTGGTCAGCTGTGGGACTTTGGCCAACTTCCTGAGTGCTTCTAAGCCTCAGTTTCTTTGTCTGTAAGAGGGGGATAATGGTGCCCACCTCACAGAGTGGCTGCGAGGATTAAATGAAATGGTGCATGTAAAAATGCCTGGCACAGTGCCTGGTACACGGTACTCAATAATGGCTGCTATTATAGCTATCGTCCAAATCCTGGGAGAGTAGGAGAGTAGTTCTAGAAAGCAGCGTGGGGAGGGACTTGCCTTGGCTCCTCTGCGGCCTGCGGGTTTTCCTAGCGGCAGAGTCCAATTACCAGGCATGCTCCTCAGCTGGGGAGCTCAGCTCCGTCCCCAGGGTGCTTGCCTAGCTCAGTGGGGAGCAGAGGCAGATGTGGATGGGGAGGAAGCCTGAACCCACCCTCCCCATCCTCCCTTTTTTGAGTAGCAGCCCGCTGCAGAGAAGTGGCGTTTTTTAAAATGTCCCTTTCAGTTGAGGAGTTGTTCCAAAGTGGAGCTGGTTTACACAGTGCAATCACGTTTGGATCACACAGCCCGAAATGAGAAATTTCTGAACGCAGAACAAAGCAGAAGACCCTGCCACAACAGCACATGTGAGTCAACCCGCATCGCCTCGCAAACAGCCTGCCTTGTTAAAATCAGTCCCTTGGTGCAGGGGGATTAGCGCTCTGCAAACTTCCCATCCCGGGGCCTGCCTGCACTTTCACTTTCCTGGCTGCGTGGTTCTCGCTGATCTTCCCCCCCTGACACACCCAGGGGATTTCCCTGAACATAATGGGGGCCACTCCCGTTGCTAAAAGATGGAAAGCTTTTTCTTTGCTTTGGCAGAAAAATAGTAAGTCCTGCCTGGAACATGAGAGGCAGAGGCATTATCTGGATCACCTCCCGGTTCTTGCTAGTGTTTGGTGAAAGACTATGGAATGCTTAGTGAAGGTGTCCCCGGTGAGAGAGGTCCCCTAAGTGACTCCCCGGGACTCCCAAGGGTCGTTACTGGGTTCCTTTTCTTCTTTCAGGAAGCCCTAGCTGGCTGGCTTTGCAGCAGTTTCTGAGAGCTGATGCACAGTGTTGAGCTGTCACTGTGGGACCTCTTATTGCAACAGCCCCAGGGCCACTGTTCCCATGGGTGCTCCTAGATTTATGCAGTGCGCACGCCTACGGAACAGGTTGGAGTCTAAGTACCTATTTACAAGACTTGTTGACTGTCCCTTGTCCAGGTCACCACCTGCTAGTGGTGGCTTGTGGGCACTAAGAAGTGTGTCCAGGATTAATGGGACCTAGAAGGTTCTCACCCTCTACCCCACCCCTGTAGCTCGGTGGCTCTGTGAATCTCTGTCCTTGCAAGGCAAGCCTGGTTGGCCTATGGCTTGAGTTCTAGAGTCCAAGCTCTCTGCTCACCTTCTCTGATTTGTCCTCTCAAGCTCTGGCCACTCATTATTTCTCCATTGGTGGGCGGGTGGGAGGGCCAATTACTAGAGCCACAATGCCTTGCTTTGCTTTTGGATGCATTTTCTCAAATAGCGAAGCCCTCTTTGGGGCAAGCAATTTGTGGGGCGCTCAGGGCTACATAATTTATAGCACCCCCCCTTGCTTAGTTAGGAGTGAGGTGGCAGTGACTTAATTTAATTAGCTGGGTTTAAGTTGAGCAGATCACCAGAAAGGGCCCTGGGATTCTGGAGAACCAGGCGCATTTCTCCTCTGAGGAAAGCACGGCTGGAGAGGAAAAGGTCTAACATTACTTCGTTTATTTGGATCCTTTGGTTAGAGACGTCTTCCAGTTTGAAATAGAAACCCATTTATTTTTCTTAACAAGAATCCAGCCTACTGGCGGTGTATTCCACTCATGCATTTAATAGGAATAATTGAACGGAGCTCAAATGATCATAACCTGATGCTCTCCAAGTCAGATCTGAGTGCGTCACATTTTTTTTTTTCCCTATGGGGAAGTGAGTGTGCTTGGCAGCGTTGAGGGAAGCTGTCATCCTTGTGAACTGTAGCATCTTGTCCAGTTCCAGGCTGGGGGCACGGAGGGATTGTTCGAAGAAAGGGGCCAAGGCAAGCAGATGTGATGCATAGCTTTTAGCTGGGCATGGCTCCTTGCCTTTGAAAAGGATGATCAGAGTGAAAAACTGACCTGAAAGGAGACCGTGATGTGCTAATAATGTGAGAGCAGTAACAATCATAATTATAATCAGGGCAGCCCCTCATTTTACAGTTGAGAGGTACGGAGCTCCCGAGAAGCTGCATATTGTGGCTCCCAAGAGCCTTGGGTCTTTCCCGAGCCTGGAGGGAAAGCTCTCATGATGCAATTCACAGGCAAGCTTGGGAGGGTCCATGAGGAGACCTTAGGCGTCAGCCACTGGATCTTGGGCAAGCATCTCTGAGCCTCAGTTTGCACATCTGTAGAAGTGGGTTCCATTTACCTGCCCCAGTTTCCTTACAGACTTGGCTAGTGATTCCAGAAAGAATTGATCCCGG
Source organism: Dipus sagitta (assembly GCA_036346955.1). Taxonomy (NCBI): domain Eukaryota; kingdom Metazoa; phylum Chordata; class Mammalia; order Rodentia; family Dipodidae; genus Dipus; species Dipus sagitta. The sequence goes on along the minus strand of CM070777.1, from coordinate 39,012,031 downwards.
GCAAGAAGGCTGAGCAGAGAATGGCCTGTTGTTACCACCCCAGAGCCCCTCACGGGCACGGGGAGGTCCCCTGATCCAACCTGACAACATGCTCTGCCTCTCAAAACCATTGGAACAATTAGAATCACCGACATGAGGTGGGCTGCCGACTGTGGGTGGCCTGGATTGCGCGTTGGGGCTTTCCCCAGATACTCAGTCATCGCCTGAGTGACGTGTGGCAGAGCCGGGTGCTTTGTCTCTGCTGCTCCCCTGGTTCTTGCTTGTCACTTGTGAGTCAGGCTTTGGGGGAGTCACCTGTCAGAGACCCAACCAAGTGCATAAACGGAGAGGAACAGGACGTTCCCAGGTGATGTCCCCAAATAGGAAATGGCAGAGGAGATTTATTCCTAGGGCCTCCCTCCCTTTCTTCCTTTCCCTTTCTCTCTTCTGTTTTCTTTCTAGAGCTCTATTCGGAGTCACCTGGACACCATGTTGGATTTGGTGACTCAACTGTACCTCACAGGGATAGTCTTGAAGGCTCAGAGTACCATCAGAGAATTGGTGTCTGGTGTTTTGTCATTGTAAGCAATTACAAAGCATTGAATGTGCCCTGGGGGGGCATTTTGATCTGTTTCTCTGAGGTGATTGCTTATGTCCTTTTGTTATTTAACAAAGCAAAACGGTGCCTTATCTCTTCAATCAGGCTTGTGATGCTCACTACTTCAAAAACGCAGAGTGGATATCATTCCAATATTTATCTTAGCACAAAACTAACATTTCAGAGCCTGTGCCCATAATTCAAACGTTGATAGGGAACACATTGTGTGAATGTGGTTCAAATATATACAAGGAGAAGTTGCTTATATTTAATAGAGAAACATGAAGTAAACATTTTTGAATAAAATGGCAGAGTCTTGGGTCCTACTTGTTGCAATTTCTCAGTTAACATATTTAACTGGCACCTCATAGGCGGTTTCATGTGGTCAAGAGTGCAGCAGGGTTAAGGTCAATTTCATATCATCAAAGACTCTTCTCAAAGGCTCGGCCCATGGTTACACTGTCCTGGCAGGCCGAGCTCTCACTGATGTAGAAACTAGCCTGTTCCAAGGCGCTCAGTGTAGCTCCTTTCTCCATATATTTGCAGCCACTTGAATGCATGTCAGTAGCAGGAGCCCTTATAAAGGCACGCGGGAAAGGAAAAGAGGCCCTTTGTTAAGGGCAGGGGCCTTCCAGCTGCTTTTTTAAAGAGGCCCATCCAGCCCAAAGGCTCCACAGCTCCCCGGAGCATCCTTATTGAGAAGAAAGGTACGGTCCCTGTGGTCTAGTCCTAGGAATTCCTATGCAATGGAAACCCTGGCTGCTGTTGCATCTTGCATCATGTAAGGGGGGGGGGATGGCAGGATTTATGTAAACACTCAGGTACCTGTCTGTACAGATGTAGGGCCGCAGCACCGACAGGCTCCGTTAATAGTGTAGGGTGAGAACATGTGGGCACTCGCACTACCTTCTGGAATTGTTCTTCAGCCCGTGTGTCTCTGGTTGGGGCAGTAGTTCTGGGAGCAACACCTGCACAGCCTGCAGCCCCACGCCCCTGGCATGATTTGATGCTGATAGGCCTGTAGATGGGGCCGGGGTATGTGATTGGCTCTTAGGACTTTGACCTCACTTCCTAAATATGTTTCTTGCACAAAGAGACAGTCTTTGTGATTTCTCAAGTGAAGAAAAGACAATTTGGATGTGTCCCCAGGGCTTTGTACCTAATTACCATCTTGTTTCCCCAAGTTTTGTTTTCTCACTGGCCATGTCTAGGATTTTCAAGGGCTTCCTGAGATAAAGGAACCATATGAACCTTTGTGTCTCATTTTCTGGGGGGACAGAAATAAAGGCAACACTCTCCCAGAGGAAGTTCATGGGCTTGGGTATGCTACAAGGAGGGACCTGGAATCTCATTGGTTCAATTTAGCAAACACTGACCAGGCATCAGTTAGGTGCCCAGACCTGTATAAGGTACTGCCATGAATCAAGAAGAGGATGTTAATGGAGATAAGGGTAGAGGGCAAGGGTAGAGAGGGAGATGCAAAGTTAGTTTGGCTGTGGTTCCTAACATACCACAAGGAGCACTGAAGTTAGGAGTCAGATGGTATTTGTATCAAGGACTCTGGTCACAATGAGTCCAGTGAAAACTATAAAAATTATAAAGCTAATATGCTTATAAATATGGCAAAAACTGGTTCAGTTATCTTACCATATTAACTTTTTTTTTTCCAGGTAGGGTCTCACTCTAGCCCAGGCTAACCTGGAATTTACTATGTAATCTCAGGGTGGCCTTGAACTCACGGCAATCCTCCTACCTCTGCTTCCTGAGTGCTGGGATTAAAGATGTGTGCCACCACGCCCTGCTGTATTAATTTATTTAACCCCCATGGCCAGTCTGTGAGGCGGAGATTATCGCCCATGTTTTACAGATGTGGGTAGTCACATCTTGTCCAGGCCCCCAGGCAGAGCAGCAGAGATGGTTCTGATCTCAGGCATTCCCACTTCAGGGCAGAAAGAGGTGGACACTGGTGTGGGACTTCTCCTTTTTCCTGCAGACTTGGGATTTGGTTAAAGAGTCTACCCTAGAGCCGGGCGTGGTGGCGCATACCTTTAATCCCAGCACTTGGGAGGCAGATGTAGGAGGATTGCCGTGAGTTCAAGGCCACCCTGAGACTCCATAGTGAATTCCAGGTCAGCCTGAGCTTGAGTGAGACCCTACCTCGAAAAACCAAAAAAAAAAAAAAAAAAAAATAAATAAAAAAAAAGAGTCTACCCTAGACATATTTCTTTTTAAAAAAATATTTTATTTTTATTTATTTGACAGAGAAAGGGGGAGAGAGAGAGAATGGGTGCGCCAGGGCCTTTAGCTCCTGCAAACGAACTCCGGATGCGTGTGCCCCCTTTGTGCATCTGGCTAACGTGGGTCCTGGGCAATCAAACCTGGGTCCTTTGGCTTTGCAGGCAAATGCCTTAATTGCTAAGCCATCCCTCCAGCCCCCCCCCCCCCAACATACTTCTTGTGTTCCTGGGATAGGCAGCATGGTGTTGGATGCTGAGAGAAGAGACAAGGTTGTAAACTGGACATGGTGGTGCACGCCTTTAATCCCAGCACTCGGGAGGCAGAGGTAGGAGGATCGCTGTGAGTTCGAGGCCACCCTGAGACTACAGAGTGAATTCCAGGTCAGCCTAGACTAGTGAGACACTACCTCAAAAAAAAAAAAAAAAAAAAAAAAAAGAATTTAAAAGAGACAAGGTTGTAATGTGACCTCCCGCTCTTCAAATTCAGGCAGAGCAGACCTTTCTCCTAGACTCTCTAGATACAGAACAGACGAGAAAAACGTGACTGGCGTTGACTCCTTCCTGCTTAAGCAATGAGCCTTATCCCAAAGTGGGAAGAACCAAGGGCCAGAACCAAGGTCACCTTAAGGCCCCTTTTTCCTGGCTTTTTTAGGGTCCCTAGTCAGGAAGTAGGAACCACAGTACATTTTCCTCCAGCCTGGTGATTCTGCTCCTCCCAATTGAGTATTCAGGTGTGACAATTTGTACCGCAGCTCTAATCTATGTTCTTTATTCCTGTCTTAAAAACAGATAACACTTTGGCTCACTCGGGCCTGAGAAATGGTTTAAAGTCCCTTGGCCATGCTGGTATTGTTGCTTTATGTGTGGCTTGTACATGGAGAGGAGAAGGTGATGGCTTGGGACAGGGAGGAGGAGGGAGGCCACAGAGATGTAGAAGGAGCAAGACATGGCACTGATGAGCTAAAGGCATTAATTGGCAGTTAAAAAAATTATCTTAAAATTTGTATTTATTCATGAGAAAGAAAGGGAAGGAGGGAGAGAGAGAGAGAGAGAGAGAGAAAGAGAGAGAGAGAATGGGCATGCCAGGGTCTCTAGCCACTGCAAATCTACTCCAGATACATGCATCACCATGTGCATCTGGCTTATGTGGATCCTGGGGAATCGAACCTGGGTTTTTAGGCTTTGCAGGCAAATGCCTTAACCACTAAGCCATCTCTCCAGCTCAATAACATGGCAGTTTTAAGTGTTTTCTGGTTTGAGGTATCACTGAGAACATTTCCGAGTTTAGAAAGGGTGTGGTTCGGTCACATTTGGTGGAAGTAGATGGATCCTTCCACTAGGTGAACAATGGGCAGGGAGAGGGCGGGGGTGTTCAGAGTGGAGTCTCTGGCTGCCGGAAGAGTTATTGGATGAAAAGGTGCCTTCGTGGGGACTGTTGTGTGGAGAGCTTGGAAGCAAGATCTTTCTAACACAGAGATAAAGCAGTTGTGGATCCAACGTCACCCCCTTGTCAGTACGGAGAAGTGAGAGTGGTTATTGACCCATTTCCCTAAGGACAGTTAGGGTAGCTTTTTCCAGGAGGGAGTGAGACACTAAAGGAGCTAGATAGTTTCCTTGTCCTGGCAGCCAGGCAGGAAATAGGGCCCTTGGTAGGCAGCTAGACCCTGAAGTGCTCCAAAATGGTGATTGAAGGGGGCGGAGAGGACAGCTCACTTCCTGATTGGCCTTTCCTGGAACAAAGGACACGGGGACCCAAAGTCCTTCTAGTGGGCTTGGCCTGGCAGATTTTCTGGGATTTGTACAGTGCTGGATACATCGTGGACCAATCAATGCCATCGTCTTTGTTGGAGCTGACCCATCACAAACTCTGGGTTGGGAGGTCTTCCCTCATTGGATAAAAGCTGGGATCCCACTGGGGTGTCAGATTCCCGTTTGCAGTTCCCTCCCTCTAACAAGGAGTCTATTTCCTTTTCCCTCTTTACTATTGAATGAACTCTGCGCTGTTTTACCTGCAATCTCCATCCCCCCCCAAAAAAAAAGCGCAGTTATTGAATCTCAAGGATAAAGAAACAAATGGAGGGCTGAACCAGGCTGTCTTGTCCCAGAGTCATAATCTTACCAACACACTCAGTGGCCATCCACAGACTCAAGGTCTCACGTGTGGTTCTAATACCTGAGAAAACATGAAGGCTGTCATATTGGTTACTATCTGATCTACACCAAACACATTACGACTTAAGCTGCAAAGCCTAACGAACTGGGTTTGATTACGCAATACCCATATAAAGGAGGCCCTGGCACACCCGTTCTCTCTGTCTTCTATCACTCTCTGCCTGCAAATAAATAAATAAATAAATAAATAAATATATATATTTTTAAAAAGGAACAACAGTGTGTCTGGGAATGATGAGAAATATCAACCTTTATACGCAATGTCTTCTGCCTTGGCTATGTCGTGTGTCTAGAAGTGATGTGCTACCCAAGCAAAAACTTATGACCTAGAAAGCAGTGGAGGGGGAGGGCAACCTGTGGCATCTGGCACTGGGCCATTTCTTGTTTCCATAAAACGGACCCACTGGTATTGCTGTGTTGGTGTAGGGGAAGGGTGTGTGTGAAGGTTCTTTTATTAAAAAAAAAAAAACAACATTATTTGTTTGTGTGTGTGTGTGTGTGTGTGTGTGTGTGTGCGCGCATGGTACTCCAGAGCCTCTTACCACTGCAAGTGAAAACTAGATGTCTGTGCCACCTTGTGCACCTGGTTTTATGTGGGTGGCTTTGGAATCTGGGCCGGCAGACCTTGTAAGCAAGCATCTTTAACCACTGGGCCATCTCTCCAGCTCCTGGTGAGGCTTCTCGCGTCTCAGCTATGGAGATTGAATGGTCTTCTTGGGTTACATGGTAACTGGCCTTCAAGGCTTAAAAAACTACCAGGACAAAGAAGAGGCAGGGGCTGCTCATTTCAGGTGACCTTTGAGAGAAGGAAAAAACAGCTTTTGATTTACGGACAGATGCCTCTCCTGTTGCCGTGGAAACAGCTAGGGGGAAGGAGGAAGAGGAGGTAGACGTGTCTGCTGCAGGCTGAGGCTGACTCTGTGGCCTCTGTCTCTTGTTTGTTTCCTGTGGCCTCTACAGAGCTAACTCACTCGAGGCCCAGCATAGGACAGAATCTATGTCTGTGGAATTTTAGCATCATGAGTCTTTGCGCTCTCTCTCTCTTTCTGTCTCTCTGAGCTGCCAGGCCATCTCCACAACCTTGCTATTTCCTATTTTCTAGTCTATCCTGTATCCTTAAGCTTCAGGCTGTCACCTACCCAGTGTCAGGGTGATGGGGGCCTGAGATGGCTCTAAGTGCCTCCAGGACCTTCTTCCCATATTGGGGCTCTCCTGCACAAGGCTGGGTTTCCTGGACCAGTATTTGTACTGGACCAATAGTGCTTGTCATGACTTTGATGGGCTACTTTGGAAATGATTTTTTAAAATGTTTTTGTTTATTTTTATTTATTTATTTGAGAGCCACAGAGAAAGAGGGAGAGAGAGAGAGAGAGAGAGCGAGCGAGCACCTGTGCCAGAGCTCAAGCCACTGCAAACGAACTCCAGATGCGTGCGCCCCCTTGTGCATCTGGCTAACGTGGGTCCTGGGGAATTGAGCCTGGAACCGGGGTCCTTAGGCTTCACAGGCAAGCACTTAACCGCTAAGCCATCTCTCCAGCTCTGGAAATGATTTTTGAAGTTAGTAGTCGTAATGTGTTTGGTGTAGATCAGATAGTAACCAATATGACAGCCTTCATGTTTTCTCAGGTATTAGAACCACACGTGAGACCTGGAGTCTGTGGATGGCCACTGAGTGTGTTGGTAAGATTATGACTCTGGGACCAGACAGCCTGGTTCAAATCCTTGCCTTGCCCCTCATGGGCTGGAAGACCTTGGCTTATTGCTGATTCAGCTGTCTAACTTGGGGATAAGAGAGCTTACCTCCTAGGGCTCTTGTGGAAGTGAGTTAATGTGTGGGAAGCCTTCAGTAAATGCTTGGCATGTAACCAAGACCCTATTGACATTAGGTATTATGATCATTAGAGGTATTTAAGGAAAAATTTTGAATAAATAATGGTGCAAATTATGCAATGTTTTTCCTACACAGACACCCTGGATTCATTGATCAGCTCTGCTGTCTGTGTAGTCTTTTTTTAAAGAATATATATTTATTTATTTGTAAGGAGAGAGAGAGACAGAGAATCGGTGCATCAGGGCCTCCTGCCACTGCAAACAGACTCTAGATAAATGTATTACTTTGTGCATCTGGCTTTGGATGGGTACTTGGGAATCAAACCCAGGCCATCTGGCTTTGCAAGCAAGCACCTTAAACCACTGAGCAATCTCCCTGGCCCTGTGTAGTTTTTTTTTCTTTATCTTTTTCTGTGTTTATTTTTCAAGGTAGGGTCTTGCTGTAGCCCAGGCTGACCTGGAATTAGTCTCAGGCTGGCCTCAAACTCACCGTGATCCTCTGACCTCAACTTTCTAAGTGCTGGGATGAAAAGCATGCACCACCATGCCCAGTGATTCCTGTGTAGTGTTTTTTTTTAAAAAATAATATTCTTTCTTTATTTATTTGCAAAAAGAGAGGGAGAGAGAGAGAGAGAGAGAGAGAGAGAGAGAGAGGGAATACCAGGACTCCTTGCAGCTACAAAGGAACTCCAAATGCACACACCCTTTTGTGTATCTGGCTTTACATGGGTACTGGGGAATCAAATCTAGGTTGTTAGACTCTATAAGAAAGTGTTTTAACCACAGAGCCATCTCTCCAGTCCCTTCCCTCTGTACTCTTGAGGATGATACCAGGTGACTCTGCTGTTTATTCATTTGTAAGTGGGACATGCAATGTGTACCTGGTAGAGTTGTGAGGTTAAAAAAATGAGACCCGACTTCCGGTTAAGATGGCGGCGTAGGAACCCCGCCAAAGCAGCCTAGGGGAGAAAAAGCCAAAAAAAAAGAGACCCGTGGGGCACAAGGACAAGGCGCAGAAGCCTTGGTGGTGGCTGCAATGATGCTGTTGGTTGTGTGGATGCTGCTTTGCCCTAACTGAGCTCCTGAGGGATGTGGCCATGTGTTGCCATTGGACGTTGGACATGCTTAGCATGGAGAGTGTCGCAGTCAGGTTCGCATTGCTGGTAGAAATCACCTGACCAAGAGAAGCTTGTGGGAAAAAGAGGTTCATTTTGGCTTACAGACTCAAGGGGAAGCTCCATGATGGCAGGGGAAAAAGATGGCATGAGCAGAGGGTGGACATCACCCCCTGGCCAACATCAGATGGACCACAGCAACAGGAGAGTGTGCCAAACACTGGCAAGGGGAAACTGGCTATAACACCCATAAGTCTGCCCCCAACAATAAACTGCCTCCAGGAAGCGTTAATCCCCAAATCTCTATCAGCTGGGAATCTAGCATTCAGAATGCCTAAGTTGATGGGGGAACACCTGAATCAAACCACCACAGAGAGGAGTCCAAATAGACCTTCTCTGGGTAGGATGCAAGAAGAGAGAGGGCAAGATGGGTACTGAAGGCTAAATTCCCCGCTCAGCCTTACTGGGCCGTAGTCTGTCACCCAGGGTCCAGTGACTTTTAAGTTGTGAGTAAAGGGTTAGGTCTGCAGGGCCTGCACTGGACCCCCTAGCTGTATTAGTTGTTTCTAACAGGAATCGAGCTGACCTGAACTTTCCCCACCTCCAGACAATGGAGTCAGACTGGCTCTGACAGCCCTCAGAAAAAGCCCCCTGTCAGGCAAGCACCATGGCCAGTCAGGCCCTGGTAGGGAGGGAGAAGTCCTGCCTGGGAGTGTGGTCGTAGTGTATGTAGAGGCAGTGGGGGTCCTATCCCTGGCTAACAGGGATATGCTGTGTGCCTGACTCCCTATCCCACCTTCTCCAGTGATCACCAGGCAGATGGCTGGTCTTGAGCTTCTTTTTGTTATTTTTTTTTCTAATTTTAAAAAATATTTTTATTTATTTATTTATGAAAGAGAGAGAGAGAGAGAGAGAGAGAGAGAGAGAGAGAAGAAAGTCAGACAGACAGACAGAGAGAGTTTGCAAACAAACTCCAAATGCATATGCCACCCTGCACCTGGCTTTATGTGGGTACTGGGGAATTGAACCTGAGCCCTGGGCCTGAAGGTGTTTTCAAGCAACCACCTTTAACTGCAGCCCCTAAATTTTTTTTTTTTTAAATAGGGTCTCACTCTAGTCCAGGCTGTCCTGGAGTTCACTATATAGTCTCAGGTTGGCCTCCAACTCACAGTGATCCTCCTACGTCCTCCTGAGAGCTGGGATTAAAGGTGTGTACCACCATGCCTAGCTCCTAAGTATTTTTGAAACACTTTTAAAAACTTATTTTCAATGACAGAGAGAGAGAGAGGGAGAGACAGAGACCAGGATTTCTTACTATTGCAAACAAACTCCAGATGCATGTACCACTTTGTGCATTTGGCTTTATATGAGTAGTGGGGAATTGAATCTGGGCCAACAAGTTTTGCAAGCAAGCATGTTTAACTGCTGAGCCATCTTCTGAGTTTTTGAGCTTTATTTGTTTATTTATTTGCAAGCAGAGAGAAAGAGAGAGGGAGAGAGAGGAAGAATGGACACTGCAAACGAATTCCAGATGCATGCGTCACTTTGTGCATCAGGCTTTATTTACATGAGCCCCTGCTTTGAGCTTCTTGATGCTGCTCTTGGAGTTCTGGCTAGTCCCCGAGTCTGAAGGGCACGGTGACAAAATGAGATCGGGTGGCACTTTTGAGATTTGGTTCCTCTCCCTCCCAGCCTTGGCCCATGTTGCTGTGTGCATCTGCCTTTTTCTCTGTGGAGGGAGATGGCACTCCCTGCCCAGTCTCTGCCATGCTAAGTCTGCTGAGGGGTGTGTGGTTCTTGAGAGGCTATCAGATGCCTCGGGATGGCTCTAGGAAGACTTTCTTTTTCAAATTTTTTAAAAAATATTTTATTTATTTACTTATTTGAGAGAGAGAAGAATGGGCACACCAGGGCCTCCAGCCACTGCAAATGAACTCCAGACGCATGCGCCCCTATGTGCATCTGGCTAATGTGGGTCCTGGAGAGTCGAACTTGGGTTCTTCGGCTTTGCAGGCAAATGCCTTAACCGCTAAGCCATCTCTTCAGCCCTAGGAAGACTTCCTTAATTCCCCTCCTTGCTGGAGTACAGCTGTGTCCATAGTCCTTCATAATTCCTTCACTGTGGTTGTCATCAGTAATACTGTAGCAAAACTGAGTTCTCCTCCCTGCCCCCACCCAAGAGTTCTTGAGGGGAGGGACTACACCTTGAGCCCACTGATGGCAAAGACTTGAAACTCAGTATCCGTACCATCAGCAGATGATTGGATCAATCCCTTTCCAGCCCAGGGCATGGGTGGCGTGTGCTTGTGGGTCTACGTTGAAGGGAAGCTTAGGAGTGCGGGGAGTCAAATGTGCTCTTCTCTTGATGTTCTTTCTCTCAATAGCCTGTCAAGAGATCAGGCGTGGCATGATCCCGAAGCCAAGCCTTTTCACATCGCTTGCCTGCTTTAAACGCCATTAGCTCTGTATTAAGTCCCACATGGTTAAAAGGTGACTGTAGCAGACAGATCGCTGTTTCGTGAGGTCTAGTGGGATAGCTTGAGAATCTCTATCCCAGCATTCCCAGCAGAGGTCCTCAGGCTGGACTGGCTTCGATTAGGTGCCCTCCTCTGAACTAACTACTTGACCAGGGGAATGTCATGTGTTGGTTGGTTTTGGTGTGGGTGCATGGGGGGTGTAGCAGGGAATGGAACCTCCCAACACAGAGGTGCCTCTGTTGCTGGAAAAGTGGGAAATGCATGTGGGGAGAAATGTAAGATTCATTATAGCAATTCATGATGAAAAAAGAAATAGTTTGGGGCTGGGGAGATGGTTCAGCAGTTAAAGGCTCTTACTTGCAAACCCTGCTGGCCAGGGTTTGATTCCTTAGTTACCCACATAAAGCCAGATGCAAAAGTGGCACATGTGTCTGGAGTGCGTTGGCAGTGGCAAGAGGCCCTGGTATGTGCCCTCCCATGCCAATCAATGAATCAAATATTCAAAGAAAAGAAAAGAAAAAGTCTTCACTAGTGTTTCTGTTCTGGGTTCCTTGGGGCTGGAAAGATAGATGTCTTTCGTCCTCGGTTGTCTGCATGAGTTGCTGTGGCCCGAGTGTGCCTTCTCACGCTGTGTTGTGTGTCTAGCCGTAGCCCTGCTTGCTCCTCAGATGCCAATTCCTGGCTTGACTGGGGACTGGCTGTTGGCACTGGGCTCTGCACTGGTGATCTGGCGTAAAGACTTCTGAATCTGCATGTGTCACTGACGGCCTATCCATTGGCTGTGTGCTTAGCTAAGGTCATTTGTTCCAAATGTCCGCATGAGAAAACCCAAGCCTAGCGACGCAGAGTCTCTTCCCTGAAGACGCAGCTAGTAGTGTCAGCACTGGCCTGGCCATAACCCTGAGCCCTCTTCCTTGTCCCCTTACCCGTTCGTTCCCTGATGTCGTGTCTGCTTTGAGGGGGATTTAGAGCCATCAAGACAGGAGATACAGGTAGGAGGCTCGAGGACTCATATCAGGAGCTCAGCCAGAACTACAGGACAGTTCACAGGAGGATTTGGTCTCTAGGCGGACCCCGAGCAACCCTGCCTTCAGGTACCCCACCCCGAGTATGTGGCAGGCTTCTGGTTTCAATAAAGCCCTTGGTTATGTTGACTAGCTTTGGCATTTCTCCTCTCTGAGCTGAGCGATTAGGGTCTCTAAGAGAAACCCATTATCTGCACGTCTTGGGAATGCCTGTTTTTCACACATGTAGTCCTTCCAGAAAGCTCTAGGCTGGGGATGAAGCAGACAGGCTCTCCATTGAGGCCCAGATACCAATCATTTTTACAATTGTTTGCAACAGAAGAGGAAACATGAGCTTAACAGTTCTGTTGTGGATGGATTTGGGGGAGAAGCGCGAATGAATTGTCAACAGGATGGCTTCTGCTTTTATCCTGGGATTTGCAGTCGGTCCCTGCGATCCAGGCTGCCCTGCGCAGAGCCCCAGGATTTATGCACATTCCTTGGAGGTGGGGGCTTATTGTGCATTACCGCCTGGGGCTGGCTGGGCAGGCCTCCGTGGAAGAGAACCTGGCAGGTGTGGCTAGAAAGGGGAGGGGAATGGAGAGCAGCCCTCTGCTTCTCTTCCCCCCCCTCCCCGCCAAGTTAGGGGAGGTCCTGAATGACCCTAGTGGGTACCTAGGGCCTCCTAAGTTAGTCTAAGCCTCCCTAATGTTTTTCAAAAGCCTGAGACAGCAGTTACCAAAAGTCTTTGCAGACTTGGGGGAAAAAAAAAAAAAACAACCAGAAAAAAGATTCTGCTCAGAAATCTATATGTGGAGAGTTGAAGTTTGAAGTCCTCCAGCTGCAGGCTGGCGTGTGTGTGGTCGCCTGGGTGGGGCGGGTGTCTTGAGTGGAGGGAGAATGGCGCGTGGGGTCGTGGGGAGGAGAGTAGCATTGTGTTTAATGGGAGCAGCAGAGGTGGCATCTGACAGACGTCTGCGTTCTAGTCTCGGCTGTGTCTTGAGGCAGCTGCATGTTCTTGGGCATACTTAGCCTCTTTATACCTCAGTTTACTTTTCTGTAACATGAGATAACATCTCATTGGCTTGTTAGAGAATGAAATAAAACTATGTATATAAAGCCTTTGGCATAGAGCTTGGTAGGGTTCCTATGCCAGAACAGTTTGCTTCCTATGCGAATGTACCCTCTGGATAAACTCTTAGCTCTGCTCCTGCCTCCCCGTGCCTTTTTATCTGTAATTGACTTGTAATATATGTAATATTTATGGAGCATAGTATGCTAATTCAGTATGTGTACATCACAGGTAATGATCCAACCAAGGTGATTAGCATTTCCATTTCCTTCAACATTCATCATTTCCATGTGTTGGGAACTTCAGACTCTTGCTATTTTGAAATAGACTGCGAATTGCTATATACTACAGTCACCCTCTTGTGCTGTGCAGAACAGTAGAACCGACTCTTCCTGTCTGACTGTATCGTGCTACCCATTGTTCCTACCTCTCTCTATCCCTCCACCCTCTGCCTTTTCCAGGCTCTCGTGACCGCGGTTTTACTCTCTTCTCTCAGATCAACATTTTAGCTTCCACAAATGAGTGAAAACATGTCATCTTTGTCTTTCTGTGTCTGGCTTATTTCAGTGAGCCAGTTCCATCCGCGGATGACAGGACATCATTCCTAATGCCTGCATACTATTTTGTGTATATGTCCCATTTTCTTCATTCATCTATTGGTGAACACCTTGGTTGATTCCACGTCTAAGCAGATGGCTACCTTCAAGCCTGTTAGCAGAAATTCTGCAGCTATCATTAATATCGGTACAGACAATAACATTTCAAGATAATTTACCACTTTCCAAATGTCAGGCACTCCTGGGTAGCAAAGGACTCTGCGTGCAGGGTGTGTTCCTGGCTCATGGAGGAGACCAGTGGGAGCTCACCTCACACACATACCTGGGCTGTTAAAGGTGGTATGGGTAGAAACACCTACAGGGAGAAGCAGAAGTTGGACACGGGATGAATTCCCATCCTCGCCCCAATAATAATTTAAGAAAGTCAAACGAAAGAAGGTCACCAATGGACAATACTGGGGAGTTTGTGCCATTTATTTAAACTATATATATATATATATATATATATTTAAATTTAAAGAAATTAAAAATTAATTTATTTTGAGAGAGCGATAAAGGGGAGAGAGAGAAAGAGGCAGAGCGAGAGAATGGGTGGGTATGCCAGGGCCTCTAGCCACTGTAAATGAACTCCAGATGCATGCGCTACCTTGTGCATCTGGCTTACCTGGGTACTGGGGAATAGAACCTGGCTCCTTAGACTTTGCAGGCAACTGCCTTAACCACTAAGCCATCTCTCCAGCCCTTATTTATTATTATTTACTTATTTATGAGGAAGGCGTGTCAGGTCCTCTTGCTGCTGCAAATGAACTGTAAATGTGTGTGCCACTTTTTAAAAAAGATTTTTATTTATTTGAGACAAGAGAGAGGGGGAGAGAGAGAGAGAGAGAGAGGGAGAGAATGGGCACGCCAGGGCCTCTAGCCACTGCAAATGAACTCCAGATGAATGTACCACCATGTGCATCTGGTTTATGTGGAACCTGGAGAATTGAATCTGGGTACTTAGGCTTTGTAGGCATGTACCTTAACTGCTAAGCCATTTCTCCAGCCCAAATTTGCTTATTATTTATTTATTTGAAAGCGACAGACGGAGAGAGAAAGAAGGAGAGAGAGAGAGAGAGAGAGAGAGAGAGAGAGAGAGAGAGAGAATGGGTGTGCCAGGGACTCCAGCCACTGCAAACAAACTCCAGATGCATGCGCCACCTTGTGCATCTCGCTTAAGTGGGTCCTAGAGAATCGAGCCTCGAACTGGGGTCCTTAGGCTTCATGGGCAAGCGCTTAACCACTAAGCCATCTTTCCAGCCCTGTGTGTGCCACTTTGTACATCTGGCTTTAAGTGGGTCCTGGAGAATCGAACCAGTACCAGCATGCTTTGTAATCCAGGCAAGTGTCTTTAACCACTGAACCATATCCCTAGGTCAGTTTATGCAGTTTTAATATTTTTGTATATGTGACATGGTCATCCCCCTGTAGCTGATAGTGAACTCCAATTTTCTAGGAAAGGGACAATATTTTCCTACAGAGACAACTAAGCTGAGTGGTTTCCTATAAAGAGAACAAAGTTCAGAGCCGTGACTCAGCAGTGGGCCCATGTCCCACACCCAACTCTGTTCACACTGTGAGGCTGACAGGTAGACAGTGGCTGTGCCCCACTGAGAGGCCTGGAGAAAGACCTCTGTTGGGAATGGTGCCCTGTGTGTTCTCAGGATGCTGCCAGGATTTGGCTATGAGGAAAAGCACTTGGTGGCAGGCTGAGGTTCCACATAGACTAATCATTGCCAAGACCTCTGTCCCATGGGCCTGTGTCCCCACGGCAGAGTTCAGTTCTTTAGGAAATGCTCTTCAGTCCAGCTCATCTGCACACTCTCCAGGTCCCCCTGACCCCCCACCCCCGCCCCCGTGAGTGCTGCGGGCTATTGAGCAGATGGTCTTCTGTCTGAGGGTACAGAAGTCTGGGGTGGGGGAGCAGGTATGAGATTAAGTTGGCCCCGCAATGAACCCCTCCTCACTTACTCTCAGAGTGTGGGTTCCTAGCCTCTTGGTTGGAGATGTACCCCACTATTGTCACTGTTACTTGTAGAGCTTCTCTTCATGGCCCTGACCATGGTTGAAATATATTTTTTTTGTTTTTTAAAACTATTTTTATTTATTTGTAGAGAGAGAGAGAGAGAAGAGAGAATGAATGAACTAATGAGCCTGCCAGGGTCTCTTTCCGCTGCAAAAGAGCTCCAGATGCATGTGACACTTTCTGCGTCTGGATTTAAGTGGGTACCAGGGAATTCAATCTGGGTCTGCAGGCTTTGCAAACAAGCACCTTTAACCACCAAGCCATCTCCCCAGGCCCCTAGCAATTTCCTACTGGTTTGCGCCACCATGATCGTCGCAACATTGTTTTAATTGGTCATTGGGTTCACAGAATCCCTGGGTTACAATGTAAGTGCCAGGAGACCAGCTAAGTATTGGTTTTGAGTACAGTATCCTCGAAGCCTAGCACCTTGCACGATCCTCACTGCTTCATTCATTTCTTGCTTTTACCTGACGTAGGTAAATTGAGCACCTTCTGTTTTTGTTTGGCTCAGGCACTGTGCTGAGCCTCTGCCCTCCTGGAACATACAGTCTAGTGGCAGAACCTGTCAGCTTCACACAGGCTGGCTGGCTGAGTGACAGTCTGTGTGGGCTGGGGGGCCTTGTGATCAGAGCATGGGTACTGGCCCTCCCGGACAGTGGGCTTTGGGACTCCAGGGCTCCCCTTCCGAAGATGGTCAGGACCAACCAGAGCTCTCTGCTCTTCTCTGTTGAAAAGGGCTGGCGGCAAGCCCAGAGTTCACTAACCCAACCTGTTGGGGTTTCAGATTTGTTCCATCTGAGCAGTCAATTAATTAGTAACTGGAGCTACCCATCATCCCTGGCTCTGGCGGGGACTGTGGGGCGCCCCCTCCTTTCCATTCGCTCAAATTTAGCAGCCCGCTTCTGTGATATCATTTGAAATGTGTCCAAGAAGCAATTAATGCGCTGTTTGCTGACAAGGACTTTTGCTGGCGCTGCTGCAGCCGCAGGAGTGAGGCAGGCGGTGGGAAGGAAGGCTGAGCAGCACAGAGCGGAAGGGGGAGGAGGAAACAAAGGTGCTGGAGGAGTTGCTACTGGCATTGTAGTGCTCCAAGGCCAGGCAGGAGAAGTCCTCCTCTCCTTGGGCCCTCCCCAGACTCAGTGCTTGAGGACGGCCCTAGCAGGTGGACCCACATGGATTTCCTATGGCCTTCAATGATGATCATTCTGTTAGCAGCTGTTAGTGACAGTGCCCAGTGAGTTGGTTTCCCAACCCACCCGCAACCATCCCGAGGGAGAGAGTCCTGGGTCCATTCGAAAGGCACGAAGCCTGAGGCATCAGAAATGCCAGCCCTGGTCGGGTGGCCCAGGTTATATGTGCCAGGGTAGGATGGGAGTTGCTGGAAAAGCCTGCCTGTTCAGACAGGTGCTCAGCAGGGAAGGAGTGAAGGGAAGGGTCAGCTCCTGGGCCCAGCGCCAGGTCACGGTGACTTGCACGGGGATGTGGGGCTTGATAAATGGCAGGGCCGTGTCGTCAGTGGCTGCCCCTGGAGGGTAGGTAGAAAACCTCAGGTGGAATGGGCTGTCCTGGCACAGAGGGGGGGAGAAGAGGATCTGCACAGAGTGAGGGGCAGCCTGGCAGGGCTGCTGAGGAGTAGCGCTCTTTCCCTGCCCCATGGTGTTGATTCTGCACACCTAGGGATTCCCACAGGATCCCTTACCTGTGGAGGTGTCCTGACCAAGCTGGGTCACTCTGTGCTCTGCATTCTCAGAACCTTCTGAGCAGCTTTTGGAGCCAGTCTGTGGGGTGTCTTGTCTGTCCTGACCATTGACTCATCACGGGTGTAATTATGCACAGAAATCAGTCAATGGAGGCCGTTCCCAGGACCACAGGCAGCTTGTCACGGGCACTGCACAGAAGCATCTCCCAGACACACAGCATTGGTCATATGGATGTGCACTGCTCACTATAGAGCAGTGTAGTTGGGAGCTGATGGCCTGGCCCACTGCCCCACAGCCTTCTCCTATTGACCCAGAGTGGGAGAGCAAGCTATCGCCCCTGCCAGCTTGCCAGGGAGACCTTTGGACTGAAAGTGCCGTCTCTTCCCCATCCAAACACAGGCCAAGCACAGCGAGGGGACCCAGGGATTTGGGGAGGATAGTGCTGGGTATGGTTGTTGGGGATGGGCTAGGGCAAAGTGGGAATGTAATTTAACATAAATGCATGGAGACAAGGGAAATGCCATCACCTAAGCAGGCCTGCTCCTGGCAGTACAGACACAATGGTGAATCTTTTGTAGGGTGGATTGTACTGTGGGTGCCTATCACAACTGGGTCCCTCTATCTGTTATCAGTATGTTCTTTGTGCCCTGTTAGACATGTGCTGTTTAAATGTGAAGGCTTCAGTAATTATGCATGTGTTCTTTTTTTTTTTTTTGAGGTAGGGTCTCACTCTAGCACAGGCTGACCTGGAATTCACTATGTAGTCTCAGGGTGGTCTTGAACTCATGGCGATCCTTCTACCTCTGCCTCCCGAGTGCTGGGATTAAAGGCGTGCGCCACCGCGCCCGGCTGTGCATGGGTTCTTTATGCTTAGGTGCTGAGTAACAAGCTGAGTAACCTGACTGCTGTTTCCTTTGTGCCAGTGGGCATGTCTTGGTACTCATTCCACATCATCCTGTGGGCAGCCACATGACCACTCTATTCTCTTCAGTAGCTGCCTGTTCTTCATGGAATCTCTATCTATTCCATATATATGTGCATGTCTGTGTATATTTCACATATATGCATATATATATATATATATATATATTACACTTTTGCTTGTGTGTATGCAATGTGATGTGTGTTGTGTGTGTGTGTGTGATATGCATGTGTGTGTGCCCTTGCGGTGCCTCGTGTGCTTGCCTGTGAGTGGGATGTACTTGCCTGTGTTGGCTAGAGCTGAACAATACCTGGTGTCCCGCCCCACCACTCTTCTGTCCGTTCTTGTCTGAGCAGGGTTCTCTTACTGATGAGCTTGCTGCTTTTCCCCAGGCCAGGCAAGTCCTCAGTCTCTGCTCCCCTCTGAGGGCCTGGGCTTACAGGCATGAGAAGCCATGCCCGGCTGTTTACATGGGATCTGAGACTTGGCACTCGGGTGGTTGGGGCTGGAAAGATGGCTCAGCAGTTACAAAGCACTTGCTTGCAAAGCTTGCTTGCCCAGGTTTGATTCCCCAGTGCCTACATAAAGTCAGACACACAAAGTGGCGCATGCTTCTGGAGCTCATTTACAGCGGCAGGAGGCCTTAGCATGCTCATTCTCTTTCTCTCACCCTCCCTCTCTGTCTCTGTTTCACTCTCAAACAAATAAATAAATATTTAGGCTTGAACTCGGGTGGTTTCAGGGCCCCCTCAGGCCCTCATGCTTGCACAGGAAGTCCACTTAACCATTGAGCCATCTCTGTCTCCAGCCCAGACTATATATTTTGTTTGACCAGTGTCCGGTTGAGCGTGATGGTTGTGTTATTTTTTTTTTCTTTTTAATTTATTTTTTTCTTCTAATGAGCAATGCTGGGGCACAAATAGCTTACGGAGCCTGTGTCCCCAGGAGAGGTTGCTAGAAATGAAAATCAAAGTTTATATATGCTTTTAAATTTGATGGGCACTGTCATATTGCTTTGCCAAGGGCTTGGGCTGTTTTCCTCTCTCACTGAGACGAGGAGCGTTCATTTCCCCATATCTTCACCTACACAAAGCGGTGTCAAACCGGCTGATCTTCGCCAGTCCGATTGGGAGGAGTGGCATCTCAGTGCAGCTTTGTCTTGCGTCAGTTTGATTCTGTGTGGTGAAGCACTTTTCTGGGTGGCATAGCCAGCCATGTGCTTAGGTGAGGTGCCATGTGATTGGCTGGTACGGCCTCTGGTGCAGCCAGCTCCACGTTACTGGGACGAACATCCAAACCTGGCACAGTTTAGGGGAGGAAGGGATTCATTTCAAGCGTACAGATCCAGGGGGACATTCCGTCAGCGATGGAAGAAGCTGCTTTTATACATCCAAGCAGAGAGAGAAAAACACCAGCCAGCAAAGGCCAAAAAGCAGTGAACCAGCAGCTAACAGCAGGAAGGCAGGCAGAGCTCAGACTGCTCTACATACCTTTGGGCTGTGAATCAGATCCGCCCCCAGTGACACCTCCTCCAGCCAGGTGGCTGGAGACCCAAGTTAGAAGCATTAATAAAACACCTGAGTCTATGGGGGATACACACATTCAAACTACCGCAGCCTCCCTTGAAGCCAGGTTGGCTCTCTCTAGGGGCCTCTCACAGGGGCCTCTCAGCTGCACATTCCAGGTAAAGCAAGGCAAAGACCAAGGATCTATGAGGAGCAGATGCTATCCAGGGGCCTGGGGAGAAGGTGATCATGATTTCACTTTGCCATGGTGTTGGAGAAGTGGAGCAGGCTCTTACGCTAGATGTGTGTGCGTGAGTGTGTGTATGTGTGTGTTAGCCTGTGTGTGTGTGTGTGGGGGTAGCCTATTTGGAGAAGGAAGAGAGACATGCCATGTTGTCTCTTAGATTTTTCTTCCCTTGAGACTTGGTATGGAGGCACCCAATGTGGAACAAGCTCTTTGCTGAGCTGCCAGGCTCCAGTCCTGGGCGTCCTTGGGGGTCCAGAGCTTTCTGTGCTATGTGAATCTCCCAGATACCAGTCTGATGCACGGACCTGCTCCCTGGGAGCCCCTTCATTAAGCCTGTGTGTTCTCTCCCCCTCTTTGCTTCCCTCCTCTCCATTCGCTGATCCTCCAAACAAGACAGCCACGGCATGTCTCCCAAGATTCCCATCTGACCTCCCTTGACTCCACTCTCTTCCAGAATATCTGTCCTGACCACTGTGGCTGCCTTAGCTAACTTTGTCTCCTGATGGCATTTCTGAGTTTTGTTCCTTCTTCCTAGAAGCTTCCATGGATAAAGACCAAGTCCAATGGCCTCTAAACTCATTCTTTGTCCGAATACACTCATTCACCCGGCCCCAGGCAGACTCAATGCCTTATGGCTCCCGTGGTTCCCTTTGTTAGGTTCCCCACCTGGTACGTTTCTTTCCTTTAGTAATCACATCACTGGAGATGGAGGTCAAGGTTACTGTCAAGGAGCTGGTCTCCCACGGGGCTACGAGATACCAGTAGTGGAGATTGCAGTAATAGCAAACACAGCAGTGAGAGGCAGTGACGAGACTGAAGTCATGGGTGTTGGTCTCTGTGTCCTGTGCTGGCAGTCACAACTCCTTAAGCCCCTGGCACATGGTGAGGACTCAGTGATGAATGGAGGAGAGGGTGATGAGAACCACTGAGAGCTTCTGGTCAGGCCCCGTGTGGTGGTGCACATCTTTAATCCCAGCACTCGGGAGGCAGAGGTAGGACGATGGCTGTGAGTTGGAGGCCAACCTGATATATAGTGTACTGCCTGGAAAAACAAAAACAAAAATGAGAGTTTCTGATCAGGAAAGTGAAATATGTCAGGAGAGACTAGGTGTGAGGAGGCCATTTCAAAGGTGATGAGATCATGAAAGGAGTGGAGGGCTGGGTCAGGGAGGACAGTGGGGAGAGATAAGGAGGCAGGTGCCAGGCATAGGTTGGCATACCAGGCTGGGCCCTCCTGCTTCCCACCCCCATGTCCCCTGCACAGCAATGGCAGAACTGGACCCAGGCCTCTGAATCCTGCTGCAAACTAGGTAGAAAGGCTCTAGATCCTTCTCCCCTCCCTCCAAACACACAGATTAGAGCCAGCTAGACAGAGCGAGGCATGAAGGCAGGCTCTGGAGGTGGGGTGCCTGGGAACTGATCCTTAGATGGTGGCAAGTTGTTCAGCCTGCCCGAAGGATGATGATGGGGTTACCATGACAGTCATCCAAGGTTCACTTTGCACCAAACTTGGCCTTGCGGTGGTGATGGTTGGAGTCATGCTCAGAGAGGACTTGAGCCTCTGAAAACAGTAGGAGACACACTAGAGCAGGTGACATTCTAGATCGGCCACCAGAGTACCCATTCCTCTCACTATGTTTGGGGAATACCCAGCCATGTTAGAAGCATGCCACCTCAGCTACAGGTCTGTTTTTTTTTTTTTTTGGTAGCCTCTCAGTGACCTCCCAGCCCAAATACATAACCATACCACTCACTACCTGTTCCTCAAGGCTGTCCTGATGGCCTGCTGCCCTGGCTATTGGTGGACGGATTGGCCCTAGGTGGGCATGTGGAGGGAAGGGCAGCGGCTCTTGGATGCGGAGGCAGTTTAGGGAACTGGTGTGCGGCCAGGCGCTGCGCTCGGGGTTCGTACCAGGCTGGTGTCACTAGGTGTGAGTCCCATCACCAAGGAAAGGGAAGTCTCGGGAGGCCAGGCAGCCATTCATTGTAGGTTGGCTTATCTGGATTAGGCTTCCCGCGCGTGCGGAGAGAAGAAAGAAACCTACTTCGTTGCAAGTGGGCGCGGGGCTGCAAAAGTCAGCCGGTGCTCCCCGCAATGCTCTCCGCTTTCCAAAGCTTATGTGTTGCTCTTCAGGGAGGCGTCCAGGTGCTCTCTGTTATGATAGCGAGTGGTGACATAGAGTTAGCTGGAAATGGGATACACAAACAGACTAAAAATAACTGGATTCAGGGCGGCTTGGCACCAAGGCTCGCAAGCAAGGCCTGTGGCTGTTGGGCTTCAGAAGGGCGGAGGGTGGGGTACGCCCCGTCTAAGGCCCTGTTGGGGGTGGGCTGGGCTGGGCCGGGAGTGGGCAGTGTCCCTCTCCTCTGGCACTGCTTCCTGCTGCCATGGAGGCATGGGCTGCCTGAGGGCAGAGGTGCCAGATGGTGCCTGAAGCCCAGGGGAGGGGGTGTGGTGGGCCCGGATGTGACTGAGGCAGTTTATGTCTGTTTGGAGGAAGCTGGGCCAATGTTTGGACATCTTTATGGTTTGGGAAGTTTCTTGGCCTCACCCAGAGGAACCATGGTTGCATCAGAGCCCGAAGTCCTCTCCTCAGTGGCCCATGAGGAAGGAGAGGAGAGCAGAGGGAGCTGGTCTGCTCTCCGAGGAAGGGTGAGGAGATGGACACCCCCTGATCCCAACGCTACTTCCCGCTGCTCTGCCTCGCCAGGGAATCTCCATGTGCATTCGGAGGCCTGTCTGGGAAAGGGAGAGAGTCTGGGGCACCCTCATCGTCTGACATGAGGGGTTGCCCGTCCGTGGGGGTGTTAACTACAGGGTGCGTCATGGCAAACAACCGTGCTTGAGGTGGGAGGAGCGAGGAGCTGGTGTCCGGTGGACCCCGTGCAGTGCTGAGCTCCCCCCTCTGCCTGCCGATGCGGACGTCTCACCACTCACCATCGCTCATCTCAACGGGCTGCTCGGCCAAGAGTCGCTGTGGTGCTCCTAAGTCCTGCCGACCAGATGTTTCTGGTCTTCTCCTGGCCACAGGGTAGGGATCGACTTCCCTGCCCCCTTGATCTTAAGGATGGCAAAGTGAGTCGCTTGAGTAGAGGTCCCAGAATTAGGACAAAGCAGGACAGAGCAGGGAAGACACTCCAGTGAGAGTTTTTTCTTATAGTTAAAAAAAAATTATTTGAGAGAGAGAGAGAGAGAGAGAGAGAGAGAGAGAGAGAGAATGGGCATGCCAGGACCTCCATCTACTGCAAATAAACTCCAGATGCATGTACCACTTTGTGCATCTGGCTTTACGTAGGAACTGGGGAATTGAACCTAGGCAGGCAGGCTTTGCAAGCAAATGCCTTTAACCACTGAGTAACCTCTCCAGCCCTCCAGTGAGATTTAAAAAATAATTATTAATTTATTTGCAATCAAAGAGAGACAGAGAGTAAGAAGAGAGACAGAGAGAATGGGTGTGCCAGAGCCTCTAGCTGCTGAAAACGAACTCCAGATGCATGTGGCACTTTGTGCATCTGGCTTTATGTAGGTACTGGGGAATCGAACCTGGGTTGTCAGGTTTTACAG
Organism: Dipus sagitta; assembly: GCA_036346955.1. NCBI lineage: Eukaryota > Metazoa > Chordata > Mammalia > Rodentia > Dipodidae > Dipus > Dipus sagitta. Next base: position 38,988,986 of record CM070777.1, on the reverse strand, counting down.
GCAAGCGCCTTAACCTCTGCGATGGCCTGGACCCCAGTGGTACACCAGTTTGTACAACAGCACTGGACAGTGATGGGAGGTTCACAAATGTCCAGTGAGCACGTGGGTTGGAAGGTGTGAGAAGTCCAGGAAGATTTTATGGCTGTGACCTAATTGCAGAAATTTTGAAATTAGGCTGCTCAATGCTGACTGTGGAGGAGAGACTTGGTCAGTCCCTGAGTGGATGAGCTCTGACAGGGAGGTAGCGGGGATACCACCACAGCATCTGTAAGAAGATGGGCATTTCCCCAAGAGCTGGTACCGTGGTACCCTGCTTTTTCTCTGCCACCAGCCAGTACTGTTTGGACACGGAACAGGGATGGTTCCATGGTTTCTCGAGGGGAGAGGTACCGGGATGTTGACCTGGGACACCCTCTGTGACCTCATTTCAATTCCGTACCAAGGCTCAGAGAGCTTAGAAAGAGACAATACAGGCTGGACCAGCCTCCCGGGCTGCCAGACAGAGCGCCGAGAGAGTCACGGAGGGCGAGAGAGATGGAGTTGCAAGGCGATGTAGGTGTGTGAGCAAGTGGGTGCTAAGCACTGCCAAGACCAGCTTGGCAAGCTGTCCAGCTCAGGAGAGTCCTTGGCTGACCAGGAGGCTGCAAGAAGCCAGGAACCCTGGAGAAAGGTGAGGGATGCCTTGTGACATGGAGGTGGTGGTGGCAGTGGGGGAGGAAAGGTCCCAGACCTGTCCTTATCTGGCCCTGGCCTTGGGCTTTGTTTGCCTCACAGCCCACTAGCCCTGTCTCCAGTGTACACTTGCTTTGCTGTGTGCCACATGGTGACCCACTCCTCTGACTTCAGCTCCCTCCCAGTGTGGCCCACTCTGGGAAGTGCTTTTTTTTTTTGTTGTTGTTGTTTTCATTTTCATTTGATTTTTTAACTTTAAAAAATATTCATTTATTTTGAGAGAGAGAGAGAAAGAAAGAAAGAGGCAGAGAGAGAGAATGGGTGTGCCAGGGCCCTTAGCTGCTGCAAATGAACTCCAGATGCGTGCGCCCCCTTGTGCACATGTGCAACATGTGTGCTTGTGTCACCGTGCGTCTGGGTTACATGGGACCTGGAGATTAGAACATGAGTTCTTAGACTTTGTAGCCATGTGCCTTAACCACTAAGCCATCTATCCAGCCTCCCTTTTTTTTTTAACAAAAACATTTTAGAAAAATATTTTATGTATTTATTTGAGAGAGAGAGAGAGAGAGAGAGAGAGAGGCGAGGCAGATAGAGAGAGAATGGGCACACCAGGGCCTCCAGCCACCGCAAACGAATTCCAGACGCATGCACCCTCCTTGTGCATCTGGCTTACGTGGGTCCTGGGAAACTGAATTTAGATTCTTTGGCTTTGCAAGCAAGTGCCTTAACTGCTAAGCCATCACTCCAGCCTAACAAAAACATTTTTTTTTGTTGACAGCTTCCATAATTATATACAATAAACCATGAAGTGCTTTATAAAAATTTTCCTACTTATAACTTTTTTCTTTTTTTGTGTGTGTTAAAAAAACTTTTTATTGGGCTAGGGAAATGGCTTAGCAGTTAAGGCTTTTGCCTGCAAAGCCTGAGGACTCTGGTTCGATTCCCCAGGGCCCATGTAAGCCAGATGCACAAGGAGGGTGCATGCGTCTGGAATTCGTTTGCAGTGGCTGGAGGCCCTGGCATGCCCATTCTCTCTCTTTCTCTCTATCTACCTTTCTCTCAAATAAATAAACAAATAAATAAAATATTAAAAAAACCTTTTATTAACAAACCTCCATATATATACACTATGTGTAATGTGTCCTGATCATAATTCCCTCCCCACCACCCTCCTTTGTCTCCCCTCCCATATCACCCCTGCACTGAAGTCCTTCTTTTCAACTAGCCCCTTTTCTATTTTCATGTAATCATTTTTTTTTTGCCTTCATATTATACAGGTCTTGTGTAGGTAGCACCGGACATTGCAAGGTCACGAATGCAATGGCCGCTGGAAGACAGAATTCCAAAGCGCTCTTCCCTATCCTTTGGCTCTTACGTTCTCTCTGCCTCCTCTTCCGTAATGGTCCCTGAGCCTTGGAGGGTGTGATAGGGATGTCTGTCACTTCTTCTCTGCACTTTGGTGAGTTCTGAGTCTCCCCGGCAGTGTGAACCGATTTTGGCCTTAGAAAGTTAGTGGCTCCCTCCTCTGCTCCTGTAGCTCCTGGTCACTCTCTGTGGGAGTATTTACCTGGCCTGCCTGAGCGACTGTGTGCCTGACCCTGTCCCACTAACCGTCAGGGCAGAGCCCTTGTCTTCCTTCTCTCTGCCTCCTACACACTGCCAGGCCCATGGCCTCTGTCCTGCCAGATATTATGGACTGAGGAGTGAGGAGAGAGCCATGGGATTCTTAGCTGGATGAGGAAGCCATTTGATCACATGTCCTCAGGGGCAGGGCCTAGGTCGTCATGGGGCCACCTCCCATCTTTGGGGGTACATGACCAGAGGTGGCATGACTCTCCGCTTCCTTCCATTCCAGAAAAAGCTGAGGCATCAAATTTCCCAGGTCACTGTCAGAAGCTTTTCTGGACACTGTAGGCTGGGGTCTGGGGCCACTGTGACGTGAGAGAGCTGCGAAAGGTTGAAGTGTTAAGGCTTCAGGTCTTTGCCAGGTGGCAAGGTGTGGTCCGAGGTCCCAACCCTGATAGATGCCCATGCCGTGCCCTAGCATCTTTGTCAAGATGCCCCGAGCCCTGGCACTTGGCAAGGAAGGGCGCCCAGCCCATGTAGGGTGTGAAAACACTTGGTGCGTGGCCTCTGTTGAAGGTTGGGCAACCCGGGTGAGGCCACGCCTCACCCTGGCCCTGTATCCTTTGGAATCTCCACTCTCTCATGTCCTACAATCTGCACAGAACTTGGGAGGCCCCTCTGGCAGATACAGTACCCTCTTAAGTCCTACAGCTGACTTTTGGCTTCTGAGCAGTCCCGGGGACAGGAGCAGGAAGAGGACAGGCGCTGGTACATGGTGGCATCCCTTTGGCTTACTGCCTCCACGGACCTCACATTCCAGGCTCTGGGAGAAGGCCGCTATTCTCTGCCCTTGGGATGCAGTTTTCCCGCCTGTGGTTTTGGGAAAGGCCTTGCCTCTTGCTGGCTCACTCTGGTTAACTGTTAAATGCTGCAGCCTGACCCTCTATGCCCAATGTAGCCCTTGTCAGCACGATTTGGCTTTGGCCCCAGGGTTTCCATCCTCTGCATTAACCTTTAGCCAGTTTTCCTCCCTGTCTAACCAGGGCTCTTCCGCCTCCTAAATGTTTTTCTGTCTCTACCTACACGAGGCTGTTTGCCTCAAACCCTTGTCGTTCATGACTCCTTACAGAAGATGGCCATGTGGTGCTGAGCTAGGTCCACAGAATGAGAGCACAAGTCGCCATCTCCCCTGGGACCCCCCCCCCCCATGGAAGATGTGGTGCAGTTTTCTCCCCACACCGCTTATGTGCTATTCAGTCTAGGGCCAGATGCGCAACAGGAGGCCAGTGAGCTCATCCTGGTCCCGAGGTACCACTTGGCCCTGCAGAGTTGATGTGTGGAAATGTCCAGGTTTCCCCTGGAGACATGCTGCACCCAGGTGCACCCGTCAGTGAGCTGGCTCTATCTCTGCCGGATGGGGCTTGGTGTCCTGGCCCAATGTTCTGGTCGCTGATGTGTGGCGGGCGGCTCTATGGGGGCCACCGTCTTAGCAGAGAAGGAAATAAGGAGGCCTTCTGGGCGTGCAGTGGGAGGAGGTGACACTTATTTCAAAGAGGAAGGTGGCCATGGCTGGGTCAGAAGTAACTGGGGCCACCAGAAGGGGAGTTTGAAGGGATGAGACACGAGGTTCTTGCCCATCTGGTTGGTAATGTTAATCTGGACAAACAGATCCAGCGAGCCTTCCTTCCTTCTGCCCCTGCGTGTCGGCAGCTCCGTTCTGGAGGCTGCATTGCTTGAGTTCTGCTCGCTTCTGCGGTCATACAGGATGCCCAGTGCACGCTGATCACTGTACGGGACAGGCAAGGACCCAGCCCTCCCGGGTCGCTGCTGGTGGGAGTCTGGCAGACTCACCCGAGGAGGGGTGGGGAGCACTCTGCGGTGGTAGGCGTGGGAAGAGCGTAATCCGTCCCTGGGACAAGCCCCACGAGTCACCCCAAAGCAGCCGCAGCAAAGCCCTGGGGGGTTCCCGTAGCTCCCGTGGGGGCGGCGGCTGATCTTTTGGGTCCTCCGGGCACCCCGTAACTGAGCGCGTCTTGCTGTGCGGGGTTACGAGGTAGTCCCTGCGCATACGCCCCGGTGAGTGTGTGCTGATGGGGGGGGGGTGCCTCTCCCACTGTGCTGGCTCTCCATCACTCACCTGAGCCCAGGCCTCAGCCTGTGCAACGCTCCCAGCCCCTCCTGCTCCCGGCACTGGGTCACATCGCATCCACTCACTGGCTAGCTGCTGCTTGCTAGTTTTCTGCCACCAGGATGGAACTCTGAGAGGGCACGGGTTCTGTCCCTCCGTGTGGTAACTTCTGAGCCTCAGCAAGACCAGGGTAAAGACCAGATGGGTATTTGTTTGGTAACTGAACCAATGAATGCGTGCGAATTGTCTCTCTTACAGAAGTTTGGCGACTTTGGTGTGGGTATACTCTCACATTCCAGAGAATGTGGCTCAGGGACTGACAGGCCCAGATTACTCAGCTGGTACGTACCAAGGTAGGATTGGGGATTCCCCCCCCCCCCCCGTCCCTTTCCCCATGCATATCTACCTTGTTAGGTGGGCCCAGGTGTCACCTGTTTGCATGCATGTGACATGGGTCGACCCTGGCAGGCATAAGGGCTGCGTGTGAGAGTAGCAGTCACTTTATCGCACGTGGCCCGTTGGGATGGAAAGGCTTTGCAGGCATTTTGCTTTATAGGCACATAAAGGCCTTTATGACCCATAATGTGGACGTAGGTCCAAGGAGGATTCCATTCTGCCTTCTACCAAGGGGTTTGTCGGAGGCCCCTGTGGAGGTCAGAACTTCTGGCCCTGCTCCAAGGAGGCCAGACCCAGAGAGGAAGAAGAACCAGTTATAGGCAGGGCCTGGAACAGCCTGGGCTAGGGTAGGATGGGGTGGCAGTATCCCTGGGGTGAAAGGCAGGTTTTAGCAGCCCCCGTGGGAACTGTGAGGTATGTAACTTATTAAACCCTGCCAAAGCTGGGAGGTGGTGTGTGTGTGTGTGTGTGTGTGTGTGTGTGTGTGTGTGTATGTGTGTGAGAACTGCTTCTAATTATCAGATGAAAATGAATGGGATAGCTCTCCAGCCAGGCTGCTCATTGGAGCAGCCTTATGTATCAGCATTGACCAGGAAATGTTTGGGGCAAGGCAGGAGGAGGCCCCAACAGTCTGCCGATGAATTGACAGGGGTGAGGGCAGGGCTCTTGCTGAGCCCTGCACTTTCTCCCGGAGGCTGGGGGAGGAGGATGACTGGCTGAGCTGAAGGTATGAGGCTTTGTTTTTAATTGAGCCAGAAGGAGGTCTCCTCTGGTTGGTACCCAGCCTTGGGTTGGTGGAGACATTGGATTGGACCTCCTGCAGGTGACTACGAGGTCTTGGGCTGCTGGTGAGCTTCAGACCTGGGGCAAAACTGAGATGGAGTTGAAGGGCTCACTTCTGAGTGTTTGCCCGAAAGCCTTGCCCTTGGGTGGCCTGGCACAGCTGTGGCAGGAGCCACATTCTGCTGTGGGTCCTGAGGACAGGTGTTGGGTACCACGGTTGGGCAGATCAGACTATGATAAATCTAAACATCCATCATGACTTTTTTTTTTTAAAGTTTTTTTTTTTATTGACAACTTCCATAATTGTAAACAATACCCCATGGTAATGCCCTCCCTCCCCTACTTTCCCCTTTGAGACTCCACTCTCCATCATATCCTCGGCCCCCCGCAATCAGTCTGTCTTTTTATTTTGATGTCATGATCTTTTCTTCCTATTAGCATGGTCTTGTGTAGGTAGTTTGTCATGACTATTTCTATCCAGGGGGTGGTGGAAGCCTGGCCCTCCATACGGAGGAGAGACCTTTAAGTGAGCATGGGAGCGGTTCTGCTTGGCCTTCTCCCAGTCCAGCAGACTGGGCTGTGCTGGGTACTGCCTACCAACAGCCAGCCAGTGTGCATTCGTGGAGTACACTTTTGGGGGCTGGAGAGATGGCTTAGCGGTTAAGCGCTTGCCTGTGAAGCCTAAGGACCCTGGTTCGAGGCTTCATTCCCCAGGACCCACGTAAGCCGGATGCACAAGGTGATGCATGCATCTGGAATTTGTTTGCAGTGGCTGGAGACCCTGGCGCGCCCATTCTCTCTCTCTCCATCGCTATTTGTCTGTCACGCTCAAATAAATAAAAATAAACAAAAAACTAAAAAAAAAAAAATTTAAAAAGAGAGTACACTTTTTGGTTAGAGAAGCTTCTCTTTTCAGATGCTGGTGACTCAAAACTCATCAGCGCTGAGAAGTGACAGTTGAGTGTTCAGCAGTAAATGAGACCACTATCACACTATCCAAGGCTCAGGGATGACTGCAGAAGAGGCGACGGAAATAATGTGAGAGCCAAAGGCTGGGGAGGAGTGCTTTGGAACGCTATCTTCTAGACACAAAGTGGCCATTGCATTCATGACCTCAGAGTAGCTGTTTCTTTTTTTTTTTTTAAATATTTATTTATTTATTTGAGAGACAGACCGAGAGAAAGAGAGAGAGAGAGAGAGAGAGAGAGAGAGAGAGAGAATATGAATGGGCGTGCCAGAGTCTTAGCCACTGCAAACAAACTCCAGATGCATGAGCCACCATCTCCATCTGGCTTACGTGGGCTTTGGGGAGTCAAACCTCAGTCCTTAGGCTTCTTTGGCAAGTGCCTTAACTGCTAAACCATCTCTCCAGCCCCAGAGTAGCTGTTTCTACCTGTACATGACCTATGTAAACTTGGGACTGTCCACATGTTATCATGGAAGATGGAGGAGGGGAAAAAGATGAGAACATCAAAATAGCAGAGGGCTCAGTTGGAAAGAAGAGGGGGTGCAATGGAGAGGGAATGGCAAGAGGGATAAAGGAGGGTTGTAGGTGGGATTGTGACCAGGGTATGCAGTGTATATGTATGGAGATTGTCAACAAATTTATTTTCTTAAAAAGAGAGTTCATCCTCTTTAATGTCAATTATTAGTAGCTAGAAGGCTGACACAGTAGCGTGCCCATCTTATTGAGAGAGAAACCGAGGCTCAGAGAGATAAGGAGACTTGTTCAAGGACACGGAGCCGGAGGTGGTGCCCAGGTAGTCACAGCTGAGCCAAGGTTCTGAGGTGTCACATTCGGTTCCAGTGTAGGGCGGGCGAAGCAGTCTTTCTTCTGGGACTCTCAAGCCTCCCGCAAGCACAGGTGAGGTTATCCAGATATCCCAAGATCTCTTTCCTGTGCTTCTTTCCAAAATATTCACTTGCTCTAACCTCGGGTGCGTTTGATTAGATCTTTGTGTTGTATAAATTGTCAAAAGGAGTAGGAATAAATACAACCCAATGACCCAAGAAAACAGTACAGTTTTGCCAATTGAACCCGGAACTGAACCCTGCCCACTCTTTGGATGCCTCATGCCATTCTTTGGAGGTGGGGAGGATCAGACATTCTTAGCCTCATGTATCCAGTGAGGAAGCTAAAGGGTTGAGTGGTGTATAAAGGTCAACACTGGGCATGATTGGGCACTTGCCTATGGAACATGGCGCAGGGTGAGCTGAGTGGCAGATAGAGGTTAACACTGGGCATGACTGGGCACTTGTCTATGGAATGTGGTGCAAAAGGATGATGGGCATATTCTGGTTGCCAGTGGTTTAGCCATGGTCCAAAACTTTGAACCCAAGAAGACCTTCAAAGTTCCTGGGGCTCATGGCTAGGGGGAGACTCTTTTCTGGGGAGTTGTCCCGTGGATGACCCGCCCTGGGTATTAGATAGCAGCATTTCCATTCTCACCCAGCCCTGTGCACAGTGGGCAGCTGGATGTTCAGGGCTTGGTTGGCCAAACTGTACTGTTTTCTTGGATCACTGTGTTATATTTATTCCCTCTCATCTACTCTTTTTGACTATTTATACAACACAAAGATGCAGCAAAATGCATTTGGGGTCAGAACGAATGAGTATTTTGGAAAGAAGTACGGGAAAGAGATCTCGGGATATCTAGATAATCGGATTTCGCACTCCCCTCCGAGGCCTGCCCTTGAAAGCTCTCTTTCTCTTCCGCACAAGCCAGATGGGCTTCTTGACATTAAACAAATGCTCAGTGTCTCGGCTTCGGTGCGGGGTTTGCCCACGTGCTGCTTGAGAGACAACTCTTCCCCGTGTGGATGCTGGCAGTGTGACTCTTCCTTCTAAGGATCCCGGGGGGGAAAAGGAGGCTGTGTCCACCACTGACGTGCCAGGGCCTCGGATGCCGGGGCAGGGGAATGCTGTAATCTAAACATTTACATTCTGAAAAAATGGGAAATCATCCGCTTCTATATAAATTAGCCAGGCCCTGACGGGTTTATTACACCCTGGAATGCTTTCATGAGATCCACGGTGCAGGCCCGGGTCTCCAGCTGGGATGGTCTTGTGGCATGCTCCCTTGGGACTTCCTCCTAGTCTTGTGCACCCGAAAGGGGATTGGTGTTTGAAATGGGGCACAAACAAACACAGTGCCAACCTGGAGCAGCTGAGTACCCTGCCCACCAGTGATCAGGACTGGCAAGTGGGAAGAGGTTGGTCAAGGAAAGAAGTGGGAGGAGTCAGATGCAGAGATCCAATCAAGGGCTGTAGACAGAGCCAAGGCAGTGACTCTGGTTCTTCATAGATGTCTGTTGAGCAGGAAGAGGGCAGTGTAGCAAGAGATGCCCACGAAGGAAGACGTATGTCCTTCCCTGGGCGTGTTTTCAGACACTGCTTGAAGTGTAATACCAGGGCTAGGTGTGAATTTAGCAGGGTGGTGGCTGGAACAGCCCCAGCTAGTCTCAAGGGGGCTGAATAATCCTCCCCACTGGGGTCCTAGGGTGGACTGACTGAGTCTCCTGCTCAGGGAGCTTATGAGATCTCATGGAGTAAGTGGGCAAAATGCACAAGCACGCACATAGTTGTGAACTTACTCCTGTGTTTATTGTATGTTATTTATGTTCACCTATACTCGTGTGTGTGCACGCGCGTGCATGCACCAGCTCTTGCAAGACTGATGGATGATTAACCTGTGACACTCATTTCTGGCTTGAGGGGAAGAAACCTGCTTTGTACTGAAAAATGTGACTTTGGTTGGGTGGGGGGTATTTATTCAGAGCAGTGGTTTTCAAACTTGCCTACATTAGAATCACCTGCAGGGCTTGTTAAAACACATTGCTCCTCCCCACCCACTCTGTGGAGTTTCTGATTAATTAGGTCTGAGGTGGGTCCTGGAAATATGAATTTCTCACACATTCCCAAGTGACTCTGCTGCTTGCTCTTGGTCCAGGGACCACACTTGGAAGGCCATTGGTCTAGAGGAGAAAGGTGTGGGTGGGTGAACTTCTTTGGTGTGAAAACTTACCATTTATGCCTTTGATCGAATGAATGGAAGAGGCCTTCTGGGTACCCCTGGGATTGTTTCCTTGTTTTGTAAAAGAAGCCACAGCCTCCTGCTGTGGGCACAGCCAGTGTGAGGCCCACAGCGGTGACTAGCTTTGTGGGCTTCTAGAGTCATCTATCAGGTATCTGCCGACTACGTCTCCTCTGTGCCCTGCCTTGGGTGTGACTTGTCTTCAGCGTCAGGAAAAACTCTTGGACACAATGGTTCTAGTAGTATTTTTTTTGTTTGCTTTTTTGGAGGTATGGTCCTTCTCTAGCCCAGGCAGACCTGGAATTCACTATGTCATCTCAGGGTGGCCTCGAACTGGTGGCGATCCTACCTCTGCCTCCCAAGTGCTGGGATTAAAGGCGTGTGCCACCATGCCTGGCTCTAGTAGCTTTTAATCTAACAAATAGTGGGGACACTTCCTCATGCCCACTGGACTGCACGGGGGGGGGGGGGGCTGGCCTGAGACAGGAGAAACGATGCAGTCTTTGCATCTGTAACCATCCCAGGTTCTTGGTCTCAGCCCAATCCCCATATATAGTTTAGAACCCCTTGAGGAAGCCAGATGCTTCCCTTAAAGGCTGTGATTCACACTGGCCTCCCCAAGCTGAGTATCCTGGCAACTGGACCTCAGTCTTGTTCCCTGAGGACAAGCGTGGCTGCATCCTGACCTCTGAGAGTGGCCACACACCATGTGTCTTAGTGTCTGTTTAGCAGCTCTGTGCTGTCATGTTTTTACTGAAGAGTGAACTGAAAGCTGGGCTTTGGGAAGCTGTGGGTGGATCTTTCTTGCAAACAGGCCAGCCTGAGAGCTTAGATGAGGGCAAGGCGGCTTCCTGGGTCTGGGATATAACCGAAGGGAGGCCAGAAGGTGACTCAGGCCACCCGCGTTCCTGCTGTGTGGTTTCAGGCAAGTCCCTTCGTCTCTCGGCTCTGTTTCCTCTTCTGTCAAATAAGGAGGAGACACTGGAATACTCTTCTCGCCCCTTCCTCATGGTGGAGAGGTTCCAGTGGGACATTGCGCTCTGTTTGGCCCCACACATTATAAATCATTGGAGGCGTATGCAGAGAAGAGCAGGTGCCCCCCTGAAGTTAGAGGAAGGGGGTGTGAGTTCCACTTGAGGCTTGTTGTGAAGGACAGCACAGATTTGAGAGACCGCCTCTTTGTAAACTTAATAACCTTGGGAGGGGGCCATGCTTCTAACCTTCTGATCATGGGCCTCGCCTGGAAGAAGACACATTATGGTGCTGGGCATACTGGGTGACAGCTGCTCAGAGGTAGTTACGGGAGACTGGTATTAAGAGCCCAGAAGTGCTCATGATACGAGGACTTATGGAGGTAGCAACAGGTGGAAGTGACAGGAGGCAAGACGTTTGCATAGGGACCTTGCGCCTCCTGTCCTGGGTTGTGATCATGCCATGCATTCTGCTTAGAACTGGCTGGTCCTGTGGTTCCGAGGGAGCGGTAAGTAAAAATCCAAGCAATTGGACTGGCGGGGTGGCTCAGTGGCTAATGGAACTTGTTTGCAAAGCTTCATGGCCTGGGTTTGATTCCCCAGGACCCACGTAAAGCCAGATGCATAAAGTGGTGCATGCATCTGGAGCTCATTTGCAGTGGCAAGAAGCTTTGACGTGCTTGTTCTTTCTCTCTCTCTCTCTCAACCAAAAATATTTTAAAACTATTTAAAAATGTTTAAACATTTAGAAATTTCTGAATTTTTAACTATTTTTAAAAATCCAAGGAAAATTTGCCATGCCAAGACTATGAGCAATGGAGTTTGTCCTATTGGTGCCCCGGGGAGTTTTCACTTTAGTTTTATTTATTTGATTTTGGCTTTTCAAGGTGGTGGCTTGCTCTAGCCCAGGCTGACCTGGAATTCAGTCTTAGAGTGGCCTTGAACTCACGGTGATCCTCCTCCTACCTCAGTCTCCCGAGAGCTGGGATTAAAGGCAGGCACCACCACACCCTGCAATTTAGTTTTATTTTTATCAAGGGAATACACACTCACAGCCAAGCAGCAATCAGCTTCCAGTGAAACATCACAGCCACGTCTGAGCTTCATGCCTCTCTCTGTTTCCTGTTTTCTAGAAGTAACTGTTTCCATTCCACCTAGCTGTCACTTTTAGTATTTGTCATGCTTCCAATTTGCATCTATTATTGTTTTAAAAATATTGTATTTATTTATTTGCAAGGGGAGGGGAGAGAGACAGAATGGGCACACCAGGGCTTCTAGCCATTGCAAATTAATTCCAGATCCATGCGCCACTTTGTGCATCTGGCTTTATGTGGGTGCTGGGGACTCTGACTAGGGTCATTAGGTTTTGCAGGAAAGAGCCTTAACTGTAGAGTCATCTCTCCAGCCCTGCATTTATCATCTTTCTGTTTCAATTTCAAGTGTCCATCCACTTTGAATTCTGAAAGATAAGGATGAATGTTCCTGTGCCAACCTTCTGTTCCCCAAATACCCATCTCTTTGCTTTTCTAATCTTTGCAAAGCGTGGCAGCTTCTTGGCCATCCTGGTTTTTACACCCACAGCAGAGCCGCATCCTATCCTGGGGTCACATTCATTTGCTTGTTTTTCCACATAGACTTTTTGTTTACCTTGCAGTTAGGTACCTGATATGCCTTTTCATTGTCTTAGTTGTTTTTAGTGTATATGTCCTTATTTTCTTTTAACAAATTTAATTGTCATGGAACATTCGTAGATATTTATGAAGTATAATTTGAGACATGTATTACTCAATGTGCAATGATTGAATCAGAGCAATTAGCATTTCTCTCTTCTCAGATACTACCTTTAAAAAATTTTTATTTATTTATTGGGGGGAGAGAGAGAGAGAGAGTGAGTGTGTGTGTGAGAGAGAGAGGCACAGAAACAGAGAATGGGCATGCCAGGGCCTCTAACCACTGCAAACAAACTCCAGACACATGTACCACCTTGTGTATCTGGCTTTATGTGGGCCCTAGGGAATCGAACCTGGGTCCTTAGGCTTCACAGGCAAGTGACTTAACCGCTAAGCCATCTCTCCAGCCCAGATACTTTCTTTTGTGTGTGTGTGTGTGTGTGTGTGTGTGTCTATAAATATATTTGTGTGTGTGTGTGTGTGTGTGTAGACTGGAGGACAACACTGGGTGTCAGTCCCTGTCCATCTTATTTGTGTTTTTAGTGTTTGTATTTATTTATTTATTTGCAAGGAGAGACATAAGGGGGGAGGGAGAGGGAGAAAAAGAGAGAGAGAGAGAATGGGTGTGCCAGAGCCTCCTGCCACTGCAAATAAACTCCAGACACATGCGCCACTTTGTGCATCTCGTTTTACGTGGGTGCTGGTGAATCAAACTGAGACTAGTAGGCTTTGCAATCAAGTGTCTTTAACCACTGAGAAATCTCTCCAACCCTGTCCACCTTATTGTTTGTTTGTTTATGTGTGTGCATGCACATGTGAGCCAGGACCTCTCGCTGCTGCAAATAGACAGCAGACACATTTTTTTTTTTTTTTTTTTTGTTTTTTGAGGTAGGGTCTTGCTCTAGCCTAGGCTGACCTGGAATTCACTATGTATTCTCAGGATGTTCAAACTCACGTCGATCCTCCTACCTCTTCCTACCTTTGCCTACTGAGTGCTGGGATTAAAGATGTGTGCCACCACGCCCGGCCACTTGTGCCACTTTTTGTGTCCAGCTTACGTGGGTGGTTTGGGAATTGAACCCTGGCTAGCAGGTTTGGAAACAAGTACCTTTAACCACTGAGTCATCTTTTTTTTTTTTTTTTTTAACAGGGTCTCTCATTGGACTAGAACTTACCAAGCAGGCTAGACTAGTTGGCCAGCAAGTACCAGGGATCCCATCTCTGCCTCCCCCATGCTGGGATTACAAGGGTGTACCTGACATTTTTATTTGTTTGTCTTAAAAGTAGGTTCTGGAAATTGAACTCAGGTCCTCATGCTTGCACCTAACTGAATTATCTCCCCAGCTCAAGCATTACCATTTCTATGTTGGGAGCCCTCATCTAGTGAATTTGAAAGGTTTAGTTAATCGTGACAGACCATAATTGTCCTGCTGTGCTGTCTGGCACTAGAACTACTTATCTTTTTGCTGTGTTTTGGTAGCCATTGCCCATCCTTTCTGCCATTCATTCTGTGGTGGTTTGATTCAGGTGTCCCCCATAAACTTAGATGTTCTGAATGGTAGGTTCCCAGCTGATGGAGGTTGGGGAATTAACACCTCCAGTAGAGAGTGTATTGTTGGGGGCAGGCTTATGGGTGTTATAGCCAATGTCCCCTTGCCAGTGTTTGGCACTCTCTCCTGTTGCTATTGTCTGCCTTATGTTGGCCAAGGCATGATGTCCACTCTCTGCTCATGCCATCATTTTCCCTTGCCGTCGTGGAGCTTCCCCTGGAGTCTGTAAGTCAAAATAAATCCCTTTTTTTCCCCACAAGCTGCTCTTGGTTGGGTGATTTCTACCAGTGATGCGAACCTGACTACAACAGCAATGATGGTACCAGAAGTGGTTCTAGAAAAACAGAATTGTAAGGATGGATTTCTCCAGTGGGCTTGGTGCTATCTGGGGTTGGCTTCCCAACTTAATGTGAACCTGACTGCAACACCTTCCTTTTCCTCTTCTAGCCTCTGGCGACTGTTCTTCTGTAGTCTAACTCTATGTGATCTATAGTTTTTAGGTTCTATATAGACTGAGAAGTGAAATATTTATCTTTCTGTGCCTGGTTTGTTTCATGCAACATAATGCCCTCTCATTCTATCCATGTTTCTACAAATGACAGGATTTTATCCTTCTCATGGTTGAGTGACATTCCTGTGTGTGTGTGTGTGTGTGTGTGTATAAGCATTAAAAAGTCCATTTATCAGATATATTATGCTTACCAAACTGCTCTCTGAATACCTGTGTTTCTGCCCATGTGTTGATGCTACTCTTACTTTTCTTTATAGAAACTTCTCTTTTCAGATGGTGGTGTCTATTGGGAAGACTCAAGACTCATCAAAGTGCCGAGAAGAAGTGACAGCGGGGTGTTCAGCACTGAGACATCTCTGTCACACCCTCTAAGGCTCAGGAACCATTGTGGAAGAGGTAGAAGAAAGAATGTCACAGCCAAAGGAAAGTGGGGGGCGGGGAGTGCTTTGTGATCCTGTCTTCCAGACACAAAGTGGCCATGACATTCATGACCTCACAGTGGCTGATACTACCTACATAAGACCTGTGTCATAAGAGGGAAAAATGATGACATCAAAACATACCAAGGACTAGTTGGAAAGAGGAAAGGGTTCAATGGAGGGTGGCTAGGGAAGGGAAGAAAGGAAGGGTGGCGGCAGGAGATTATGGTTATAGTATATTGTCTCTATGTATGGAGGATGTCAATAAAATGTTTAAAAAATGCCCCCAAAAATGTGAAAAAAAAAGGAAATAGAAACAGCAAAACATAAAAAAGTTCATTCACCCACTAATAAATGTCCTGGTTGACTCCGTATCTTAGTGATCACCAATAGTGCTTCCACAAACGTGACACACTCTCATCCTCTGTGCATGCGTGTTCCACTCAGGGATCACTGGATCATTATGGTAATCTTATTTTCAGGGTTTTTGTTTTGGTTGTTGTTGCTTTATTTTTCGAGACAGGGTCTTGGCATGTAGTTCGTGTTATTCCCCGTCTCTTGCTCTTCCTGTCTCAGTCTCCCAAGTCCTAGGATTGCAGTTGCGTACTATGAACAGGTGTGCACACCTGGCGTATTATTTTCAGTTGTTTGAGGAACCTCCACTCTGTTTTCCACAGTGATTGTGCTAATTCATATTCATACTAACAGTGTGTAAGGACTTCCCCTTTGTTCTGCATCCTTACCAGTATTAAGGTCTTTCTGATAACAGCCACTCTAACTGGGATAAAACAATCCCTCGGTGTGGCTTGCATTTACATTTCCCTGATGATCAGTGATTTTTTTTAATCACATACTTTTTGGTCATTGTGGTGGTTTGATTCAAGTGTCCCCCATCAACTTAGGTGTTCTGAATGCTAGGTTCCCAGCCTGATGGAGATTTGAGACTTAACGCCTCTTGGAGGCAGTGCATTGGTGGTGGTGGTGGTGGTGGGGCTTATGGGTGTCAGTGTTTGGCACACTCTCCTGTTGCTATTGTCCACCTTATGTTGGTCAGGGGGTGATGTCCGCCCTCTGCTCATGCCATCATTTTCCTTGCCATCATGGAGCTTCCCCTTGAGTCTATAAGCCAAAATAAACCTTTTTCCCCAAGGCTGCTCTTGGTCGGGTGATTTCTGCCAGCAATGTGAACCTGACTGCAACAGTATAGTTGGTACTGAGAGTGGGGTCATTTGCTGCTAGACAGCTGACTGTGTGGCTTTGGCCTTTTGGAGCTGATTTTCAAGAGGAAGGTGGAAGGATTTGAAACCTTGGCCTAAGAGACACCTACATTGCTGTAAGTACAGCTTGATGGACTATTCTGGTCAGAGTTAAAAGACCTGAATGCACTAAGAACTACGGACTGTGAGATTTGGCTTGTGAGGGTGAAAAAGAGCTTTGCCTGGACTGGGCTAGAAGCAGTTTGTGTGAGAGGCTTGTTGTTATGCCTGTGTCCTGAGAAGTTGTGCAGGGCTGCATTGAGTAGAAATGGACTGGTGTGTGCAGAGGAATATGTCACAGAAATGAAATCTTTGGGCTGGAATTGCTGCCCATTCAGCTACAATTGAGAGATTACAACCTTTCAGATTGGGCCAGCTGACGTACATTGGGGCAACAGGAAGATTGCAGACACTTTTGAAGGGGCCTGGGTGCCCAAGGAGTGTCCTGTTCTTCAAAATCTGCTTTATTCCCCCGTCCCAGGATTAACAACTTGGCAGCCCCACCTGGTATTGTGGAGTATAAAAAATGTAGGAAAGAGAGCGTCATTGAGTTTGCAACGTGGTCTTGTGTTTTGGAAATGGCCATGGGCAGTGTGAAACCGGTTTGCTGGATGCCTGTGTGGAGACCCTGTGGCTCCATGAGGATGAACCGTGGGTTGCAGTGGAGATGCTGGGGCCACGAGATGGCTGCCAAGGAAAGCTGCTGGCCCTGATGAAGTTTTCCAGGACTGTGAGTAGCCTAGCTGGAGGGGGCAGAATTGGAATTCCAGAGACTTGTTGCTGATTAGAATTATTGGACTTGGAGACTTGTCACTGGCTAGAGTTGTTGGACTTGAAGCTACAGAGTTTGATGCCTGACCTGTTTAAGTCTTGTATTGGTTGAATATTTCTTTGCTATGCCCAAAACTATCTTTTGCAATGTGAATGTTTATTTTGTGCCATTATGGATTTTGGGGGGATTTTTTTTTGGTATTATGGCTCAATTAAAAGACTTTGGGGGCTAGGAGAGATGGCTTAGCAGTTAAGTGCTTGCCTGCGAAGCCAAAGGACCCTAGTTTGACCCCAGGACCCACATTAGCCAGATGCACAAGGGGGCGCATGCGTCTGGAGTTTGTTTGCAGTGGCTGGAGGCCCTGGCACAGCCCATTCCTTCTCTCTCTCTCTATCTGCCTCTTTCTCTCTCTGTCTGTTGCTCTCAAATAAATAAATAAATAAATATGTTTTTAAAAAAGACCTTGGATAATGGGGGTGTTTGAATATCATTAGGACTGATAAAAACTATGGGGACTCTTAAAGTCATACTGAATGCATTGTATTTTTAAAAAGTAGTTTTATTTTTATTTGAGAAAGAGAGGCAGACAGAGAGGGGGGTGAGGGAGAGAGAACGGGTATGCCAGGGCCTCCAGCCACTGCAAGCAAACTCCAGATGTACGTGCCACCCTGTGCATCTGACTTATGTGGGTCCTGGGGAATTGAACTATGGTCCTTTGGCTTTGCAGGCAAGTGCCTTACCTGTTAAGCCATCTCTTCAGCCCTGAATGCATTGCGTTTTGTATCATGTATGGATATCAGTTTATGGGGGCCAGGGGCAGAATGTGGTGGTGGTTTGATTCAGGTGTCCTCCATAAACTTAGGTATTCTGAATGCTAGTCTCTCCAGCTGATAGCAATTGGAAATTAAAGCCTCCTGGAGGGAGTGTATTGTTGGGGGCAGACTTATGGGTGTTATAGCCATTTCCCCTTGCCAGTGTTTGGCACACTCTCCTGTTGCTGTTGTCTACCTGATGTTGGCCAGGGGGTGATGTCCACCCTCTGCTCATGCCATCATTTTCCCTGCCATCGTGGAGCTTCCCCTCGAGTATGCAAGCCAAAATAAACCTTTTTCCCCAAAAGCTGCTCTTGGTTGGGTGATGTCTGCCAGCAATGTGAACCTGACTGTAACAGCCATTTTTATATCTTATTTTGAAAAATATCTGTTCAGATCATTTAAAATGGGTTATTTGTATTTTGCTCTTGGGTTGTTTTAATTCCTTGAGTATGTAACTCTTTGTCAGGAAAAATTGTCATGTTTTTATTTAATTCTGTCCTTTGCTTATGTTCAGTGCTTTGCTTACTGTGTAGAAGTTTCTTGGTTTGAGGTAACATCACATGTCTAATTTTAGTTTTGTTGCCTTGGCTTTAGGATCTTATCTAAAAAAAAATCTTTGTGTTTATACCAATGCCTTGCAGTGTCTCCCCTGTTTTCTTCTAGGAGATATATAGTTTTGGCTTTCACATTTAGGGCTTTTACTGATTTTCTGATGATTTTTAAAAAAATATTTTATTTGCCAGTTGTGGTGGCGCATGCCTTTAATCCCAGCACTCGGGAGGCAGAGGTAGGAGGATCACTGTGAGTTCAAGGCCACCCTGAGACTACATAGTGAATTCCAGGACAGCCTGAGCTAGAGTGAAACCCTACCTCAAAAAACCAATATATATTTGAGAGAGAGAGAGTGAATGGGCAGGCTAGGGACTCTAGCCACTAACTACAAACGAACTCCAGACACATGAGCCACCTTGTGCATCTGGCTTACGTGGTTACTGGGGAATTGAAACTGGGTCCTTAGGCTTCACAGGCAAGTGCCTTAACCACTAAGCCATCTCTCCAGACCCCACTTTTTTTTTTTTTTGGATAAGGTGAGAGATAGGGGTTACTTTCATTCTTCTGTATGCAGCTATCTAAATTTTTCAGCATAATTTTCTGAGGACACCATTGTTTTCTCCATGTATGTTCTTGGTGCTTCATTTGCGTAGTTTTCTATTTTTTATCATCCAATACTGACTAAGCTGGCAGTATTTTCTGGATGTGTTCAACAGTGTTGGTATTTGTTCCCAATTCCTTTCTGCTGGGAGTTGTCTTTCTAGGAGGCACTTGTCCTTTGGAGCACTTTTTCATCCCCACCTACAGAATCGTGCTGTTAACGCCCCCCACCCCCGTCCCTGCCTTTCTTATTCTCCATGTGCTCCCTCATTTCAAAGAGCATGTCCTCCCGTGTCTTCCAGAGAAAGGGGACATGGTAGGCCACATTTCTGAGACCTTGTATATTTGGAAATACTACTTTCACACTTGATCAATAGTTTGGCTCAATATTCACTCCTACGTTGGAATGTTCTGTTGGCAACTTATCTTCCAGCCTCCGCGCCCATGTTATTGCTGAAAGCCAGGCACTGTTCTGTACCGCAGTCATCGGAGCAGGACTATTTCTGTTCTGCCCTTCCTTTCCTCCCACGCAGAAGCTTTGAGGATTACCCTGGTGTCACCAGGACATTGAAATGTCACAGTTCTATTCCTCGTATGTGTGATTTAAAAATTCATTACTTTGAGTACTGGGTATGGATATTTTTAACCCAGAGAATTTTAATTCTAGGAATTTGTTTTATTTAGTCAATGAAATGTTTCCTTTCCACCCACTTTATCTGTTTTTTTTTTTTTTTTCTTTTTCTGGAACCAACCTCTCTCCTTCCTACATTCCCTCCCCCTTTTCCCTGCTTGCCTCCTTGCTTCCCTCCCTCCCTTGCTTCTCTCTCCCCTGTCCTTCCCTCCCTCCTTCCCTCTC
Source organism: Dipus sagitta (assembly GCA_036346955.1). Lineage (NCBI taxonomy): Eukaryota > Metazoa > Chordata > Mammalia > Rodentia > Dipodidae > Dipus > Dipus sagitta. The sequence goes on along the minus strand of CM070777.1, from coordinate 38,969,432 downwards.
TTCTCGAGCCTCTTGAGCTTATTCTTAAATTAGCCTTTTCTCCTTATTTTCCTTTTTTTTTTTAATTTTATTTTCTATACCAGTAGTTCTCTTACCCTTTGGCCTTAGGTCCTTGTTTGTCTCAAATGTTTTAAAAAGTATTTTACTTATTTATTTGCAAGGAGAGAGAGAGAGAGAGAGTGCAAGCGAGAGCGAGCCAGGACCTCCAGCCACTGCAAACAAACTCCTGACACATGTACCACTGTGTACATCTGGTTTTACATGGGTACTGGGGAATTGAACCTGGGAGTTAGGCTTTGCAGGCCTAACTACTGATCTGTCTCTCCAGCCCTCTGGATTTCTTTACACTCTTAGAAATCATTCAAATTCCCAAGGAGTTTATGTAGATTTTGTCTATTAATATATTTTTAAATTATTTATTTATTTATTTATTTATTTGAGAGCGACAGAGAGAGAGAGAGAGAGAGAGAGAGAGAGAGAGAGACTGGGCATGCCAGGGCCTCCAGCCACTGCAAACGAACTCCAGACGCGTGGGCCCCCTTGTGCATCTGGCTAACGTGGGTCCTGGGGAATCGAGCCTTGAACTGGAGTCCTCAGGCTTCATAGGCAAGTGCTTAACCGCTAAGCCATCTCTCCAGCCCTTGTCTATTAATATTTAACTTGTGATAATTTTTATAACATTATTTATTTGTAAGCAGAGGGGGAATGTGAGTGTCAGAGACTCTTGCCACTGCAAACAAACTCCAGGTGCATGTGCCACTTTGTGCATCTGGCTTTATGTGGGTACTGGGGAATTGAACCCAGGCCAGTGAGCTCCATAAGCAAGTGCCTTTAACTGCTGAGCCATCTCTCCAGCTCTCATGTGAAAAAAATAATTAAAAGCTTATTAATTTAAAATAATAAATTCATCACATACTGATATAATTTAATTTTGCATGAGCAGACTTTCTCAAATATAGTGCAAAAGTGTACATATTTCTAAAGTTTTTCTAGCAAGTATTTTGACAGAAGATAGCTGTGTTCTTAGTTTTTCCTTTACTCAGTCTGCTGCCATGTGTTGTTTGGATTTGAAGTATATAGAATGGTTTCATTGTATGTGTAGTTGAGAAAAATAAAGTTTTCTTAAAAATATTTTATTGATTTATTTGAGAGAGAGTGAGAGAGAAAAAGAGGGGTGAGAGAGAAAAAGAGGGAGAGAAAGAGAGAATGGACACATCAGGGCCTCTAGCCACTGCAAACGAATTCCAAATGCATGCACCACCATGTGCATCTGGCTTAACGTGGGTCTTGGAATAGAACCTGGGTCATTAGGCTTTGTAGGCAAGTGCCTTAACCACTGAGCAATGTCTTCAATCCCAAGATAAAGTCTTTTAATAGCCCTTTTAGAAACTTATGAATGCCCCTCAAGCTCAGAGCAGATTTCAGCAATGGTAAGTTCTTGGAGTTTACTTACAGTGTAGAGTTTTACCTATGGTTTCTCTTGCATTGTGTGTCTGTCATTTAGAAACTCTTGGTTCATTGAGTTACACCAATCTTTCAAATGTTGTCATATTTTTAAGTTTTTTTAAAAAATATATTTTACTTGTTTATTTATTTGAGAGAGACAGAGAGAGAGAATGAGCACATCAGGGCTTGAAGCCACTGCAAACAAACTCTAGACTCATGCGTCACCTAATACATCTGGTGTATGTAGGTACTGGGGAATTGAACCTGGGTCCTTAAGATTTGCAGGCAAGTGCCTCAACTGCTAAGCCATCTCTCCAGCCCCTGTTGACATTTTTTTTTTTACATAACAATCATATTTGTAAATGTTGCCACTGATCTCAACTGCAAAGTATACATTCAAAAGCTCTTAGGCTCACAGTGGTAGCTATCTTTATCCAAACTCTAATTTCAGCCAATAACTCAAATCCAAAAAGTACTCCTCACTCTGTAGCCCAGGCTGGCCTTGAACTCATGGCAATTCTCCTACCTCAGCCTCTCAAATGTTGGGCTTAAAGGAGTGTGCCAACATGCCCAGCTTAGAGGCTCATTTCAGTATGTGGTGATTCCTGGTTCATATTTGAGATAGGGAGCCAGAAAGCTGGTTGGAAGGTCTCTGGGCATGGCTGGGTCTTGCTGACTAATGTGCTTCCATGACTGGACATAAAGTCACCTTTTTTGTTGGGAGCACTGAAAGTAGTGGCACATAGAGGGAGTTTTTATGAGCTAGTAAGTTTCAAAGAGAGATCGTCCAGTCTACTGATAGACACATATAACCCTTAAAGTCAACCAAAGCCCAGGGAACATTGCAGAAGAGTGGACAGCGGAAAGGTATATTGTGAGGCATTGTTCTCCCCACAGGAACTGGCTGGCGCAATCCTGACCTCGTGGTGGCTATGATACCCCACTGGAGAAGACCCTCAGGGGTGCGGGGGTGGGGAAGAGGGATAGCCCATGGAATATGACCACTTTGCAGTTCAGTTTCCCATTAAAGTTCCCAATAAAATTGAAGTTAAAATAAAAAGAGAAATGAGACTCAGTGATGGCTTATGTTCATTGTCAACCTGATTAGACTTGGAATCACCATGGAAACATACCTCTGGGTGTGTCTATGAGGGTGTCAGTTGGCTGAATAAACAGAGGCTGGGAGCTGAGCACCAGTTTATTGTTCCTGCCTCCTGACTGAATACATGATGCGATGTGACCAGCCACCTCATGCTCCTGTTGCCACGTTTTCCCTGCTATGGTGGACTGTGTGACCTCAAACTGTAAGCCAAGATCCTTCCTTAAGTTGCTTTTGTCGGGTATTTTGTCACAGCAAGGAGAAAAATACCCAAATACAGTGTTTCTCTGCACCCTCTAGTTTTGCTTTGTGTTCCTGGGTGCAGGGAGTCGATATAATTCTGAAAGTTTGGGAGAGTCATAGTTAGCTAGGTAACAGGGATCAGGGAAGGTACTTTACTATTCCTCTTAAAGATTATCAATCTATCACCTATCTACCTATCTATCATCTATCTCTCTACCTATCATCTATATATCTATCAACATATATCTATCTATTAATCTATAGATCCATCATTTATCAGTCATATATCTATCAATCATATATCTATCAAACATACATTTATCAATCATCTCTTCCTATCAATCTGTTTATCTATCATCTATCAATCTATCATCTATCTACTTATCTATCAATTACTTATCTGTTATCTGTCTTGGAAAATTCAACTCATGCCTTGTAAGTACTAGGCAAGTGCTCCACCACTGAGATATATCCCTATTCCTGTACTTAAAGGTGTTTAAACCAGTCTATTTCAGCTCCAGCTGTCCCAGTGCTCTCAGAAGGACAAACAGCTTGGTTTTCTTTTGTTTTCTTGAGGTAGGGTCTCACTGTAGCTCAGACTGACCTGGAATTCACTATGTAGCCTCAGAGTGGCCTCGAACTCACGGCGATCCTCCTACCTCTGCCTCCCAAGTGCTGGGATTAGGCGTGTGCCACCACACCTGGCTCGAGCAGCTTGCTTTGAAGTGGAGAGAGGGCAAAGTGTCCTGAAAACTTAGAAACTTGGGTCAGCAGAGCTTATAAACTGTCAACTGAAGGTCTACAGATACATTTGGTTATTCATTCAGAGTTTTGAGTTACTGAAATTAGTTGCTGATAGTAAAAAACTGGGAGATGTTTATCTTAAAAGCTTGGATTTCAGCTGGGCGTGGTGGCACACGCCTTTAATCCTAGCCCTTGGGAGGCAGAGGTAGGAGGATTGTCGTGAGTTCAAGGCCACCCTGACACTACCTAGTGAATTCCAGGTCAGTCTGAGCTAGAGTGAGACCCTACCTCAGAAAACAAAAAACAAACAAACAAAAAAACAACTTGGATTTTTGTCTTCTCCCAGAGGAATAAGATTTGCCAATAGTCTTCATAGCTACCATCTTTAAATTAGTGTGGACCTGAGTCTCTATAGAAAGACAGAACGGGGCTGGAGATATGACTTAGTGGTTAAGGTGCTTGCCCGCCAAGCCTAAGGACCCAGGTTGGATCTCTCTCCAAGTCCCACATAAGCCACACACACAAAGGTGAGGCAAGCGCAAGGTCATACATGCCCACTAGGTGGCGCAAGCATCTGGAGTTCGATCGCAGTAGCTGAGGCCCTGGCATGCCAATTCTCATTCTCTTTCTCACTCTCATTCTCTCTAAAAAAAAAAAAAAAAAAGAAATAGAAAGACAGAACAGAGTTAAGGCTTGGGGGTAGGGGTCTTTTTCAAGGAAACAAGCCAGTACACATACAGGGACTGCTTTTTCCTGCGTCATTGTGGAGGTGTAGGCCTGGGATGACGTCACGTCTGTATGTTACCGCTGTGCCCAGGAGGTTCTGAGCTTGTGACTCCTGCCTCTCTGCATGCAACTACTCAACAGAATATTGTCATGGGGTCCAGAGAACGTGGGGCATGTCATATGCTCTGTATCATCACAGTCCCCTCTACTTCTTAGGGTTTTCATAAAGCGCGAGGAGACCCCAGACCCTCGAGAAGCCTCTGAATCACTGACAGGCTATTCCTTCCTCAGTTCTGAAGGCCCAGTGGTGTTTTGGGATGTGATTCTGCCTCACAGACCTTGTCCCATGAACGGCTCCTTAGGGGCAGCAATGACATTTGAGCATGACCCGGATATGCGGCTAGCTATGGTAGCACGAATCTTGCTTGCCCCAGATTCCTCTGGGGTCTGGAATCTTCTTCCTCTGGCCACCACCACGAGCCCTAGGGACTCGTTGTCCTGTGGGGATTGCTTCTTCTTCGTGGAGGGTCCTGTCAAAGGAGCCTTTTAGGAATGCCATCCTGGTGGGCTTGCTGACTGATTGCCCCCACCCTAGGCCTGCCTGAGGCGCTCTGAGGAGGGCCAAGGAGTCTGGCCACTTACCTCACCCCATTAGGGTTACAGCAGTATTTCTAGCAGACAAAGGCTCGAAAGGGATTAGGGGCAATTACCAGGCCAGCTCTTTATTCCCCAGGTTTAATGGACCTAGCCACTGTAATTGTACCTGCCCTGTGTTGAGCTGTTGCCTGCAGCTTGAGGTGCGGGCATTGGAGGGTCTATACTCTTGCCCACCTGCCCACTTATGCTGAGTCCCGTGGCCTCAGGTGAGCTCAGTGTTGGCAAAGCAGCCCGACAGGGACTGATGGCAGTGCGTCTGGTGGAGAATCCAGGAGCTTCCTGTGTGTTGAGGACATCCTGAGAGGGCCCAGGGGCTTTTCCATCTCTCCTCAGTGCCCGAGCTGTTCAAGTAATCTCCTTGGTCATGTTTAGGAGGCCGGATATGCTGGGTGGGGGCAGCAGAGGGTTACAGGCAGCTTTGTGGGGTGGGAAGGGTGCCTGCTTGGCACCGTGGTGTTCTGGGGGCATGTGAGAACCAGGCTGCCCCAGCTGTGGCACAGCTTGGCTATTGGAGCTCATTCCCAAAGCCACCAAGCAATGGCACTCATCTCCAGGGAATGCCCGCTTGGTCGTTCTCCCTCTGAGGAGCCTTCCTATGAGCAAGGCTCCGTGAGGGTTCAGGAGAGGGCATCTGATGATCCAAGGTGTGCATTCTTTTAATCCTTTGGGGGAGTTGGTAAGGGGATACCAATGGCCATGTTTTTATTTCTTCGAATTATTTTTTTCCAGTCATTCATGTGAACCGAGAGCACCGTATCGGTTTTCCACCTTAAATAAGAGGCTTAAGAACCTTGCATAATGGCAGGCCTCAGTTAAGTGCTCCAGCCCCAGCCCCTTGTCACATCATGTAATTAGGAGTAATTGCCAGTGTGGGGTTTTGTGAAGGTGCCCTGTAGGGGGTGGGGCGTGGCGAAGCCTCACCGGAGAGCTTGTTACCACCTTGGAAGGGCAGGTGAAGCTGAGTGAGTCAAATAGCCTTGTCCATCCTCGCTCACCTGGATGTCATCTGGGGAACGTGGGGTGCTTGGACAGTGAGAGAGATATGAGGACAACCCCAGTGCACTGTGGTTGCTAGGCTTGGTCTAGTCTTGGTTACCACCTTTCTCGCTTTGGGGACAGGAGTGGTGCCGGGGACCCTTTGGATCTGATCAGAGACCCTTGGTCGCTGACTCATGCTGTAGATTTGCTTAAAGGAGATCGAGACTTATCTCTTGGGAGGCTCCTCTTTTCAGATGGCAGTGACCTCAGGGGAGACTCAAACTGCACCAAAGTGCTGAGAAGAGACAGTGGAGTGGTCAGCGCTAAATGAGACATCTCTATCACACCCTCCAAGGCTCAGGGACCATTGCAGAAGAGGTGGCAGAAAGAATGTAAGAGCCAAAGGAAGGGGAGGAGTGCTTTGCAATACTGTCTTCCAGACACAAAGTGGCTGTGGCACTCATGACCTCACCGTGGCTGACACTACCTACACAATAGTATAATAGGAGGGCAAAAACAAAACGATGACATCAAAATAGAAGAGGGACTGATTGGAAATAAGAAGGGGCTCAGTGGATGGGGGAGGGGTGGGAAGGTAAAGGAGGGTGGTAGGAGGGGATTATGATCAGAGTACATTGTGTATGTGTATGGAGATTGTCAGTAACAAGTTTTAAAACAATCTTTTTGTTTATTTATTTGCAAGCAGAGAGAATGGGCATGCCAGGGCCTCCAGTTACTGCAACGAACTCCAGATGCATGCGCCATTGTGCATCTAGCTTTACGTGGGTACTGGGGAATTGAAACCTGGTTGTTAGGTTTTACAGGCAAGTGCCTTGACTGAGGAGCCACCTCTCTAGCCCCATATCAAGTTTTTTAAAAAAGACTATCTCTTAGGGGATTGGGATTGTAGGTTAGGGTGGGGGACCTCACCTTCCATGGAGGGCCATTCTTTCGACCTAGCATTTCTTTTTAAAAATATTTTATTTCCTTTTTTATTTATTTGAGAGAGAAAGAAGGAGAAAGAGAGAGAGAGAGAGAGGGAATGGGTGCACCAGGGCCTCTAGCCACTGCAAATGAACTCCAGACGCATGCACCACCTTGTGCATCTGGTTCATGTGGGTCTTGGGGAATCAGACCTGGGTCCTTTGGCTTTTAAGACAAACGACTTAATTGCTGAGCCATCTCTCCAGTCCCTAGCATTCCTGGATTTGAAACTTTATCTGAGCTCCAGGTCTTTTGCAGCACATCAGCCTTGCCACGTTGGTAGGATGTCCTTTGGGCCTGGAGCTGTCCCTGTTGATGGGGCCTCTGGTGGGAGATGGGACCCTCATTCCTCCAAGAAGTAACTGAGGTATGTGGGGATGAAGGTGGTTTTGGAGCAGCTTGCTCTGGTTGGACACTGCTGGGGAGACTGAACATGCTGCTTTCACGTCATCTTCCCGTGTGGTCACCACCAGCCACGGGTGTCATGTGCTCTCTGCTGTTTCTGACTCCTTAGTCATGGTTTGAATATAGAATGTCTCTGACAGGCTTGTGTGTTTGAACCCTTGATCCCCAGCTTATGGCATTGCTTGGGGGAGGTTGTGGAACCCTTGGGAGGTAGGACCAACATGGGGAAAGTGAGTTGCTAAGGGTGAACCTTGGGGTTTATAATCTGGCTCCACTTCCTGTCCCATCTCTGCTTCCTGATCCGCTGAGATGTGAGCATGCAGCTCCCACAAGCTCCCACCACCATGGAGCCGACCACCACCACCCCTTTGCCATCACAATAGACTGGATCCCCTCAAATCATGAACCCACTACTGAGCCACCCACCACCACGCCTTTGCCACCACGATAGACTGGATCCCCTCAAATCATGAGCCTCCTCCTTTAAGTTGTTTTCTCATCCCAATGAAAAGTAACAAGTACATCCTTCCTAGGGCGGGGGGGGGGGGGCTTGAGGTGAGAAAGCATGAAGCAGTGTGGCTATTCCTTGAGATTTTCTTACTGAGCAGTTTCCCTGAGGATATGGCAAAGGGGGATGAGGAGGGTTGGGGTGCCCAGAATGAGTAGGGGGACATTTTCTAGGTTTCCGCACAATGCTCCAGGATTTTTCAGTGTCCTTAGAGCCTGGGAAGCCAGAGAGTGTCTTGATTGTCTCTTCAAATTGTTCTCAGTCCTGAACTTGTTTTCCGTAGCCAGCACGTGCCAGGTCAGGGGGAAAGAGACCAGGGCTCCCCCCACAGCCATGACCACTCTGCCCACCCCAGACCCAGACTCCGAGGAGGATCCTCTCCGGCACAGAAGCAGTTGTTAATGGTGCTGGAGATGAGGTATGAGTCTGAGAAAGTTGCCAGTTTGTTGCCCTTCTAGGCAGATCTCAAGGGCTTCGTTCGAGGCACACTTATATTGGCTCCATCACCTTAAACCGGTTTCTGGAGGTGGTCGTCTGTAGCCTAGACACACGTTTGCCTGGCGTGAGCTCTTCCCCATAAGTGAGAGATGAGTAAGGCTCACCCATGCTCGCTAGGAGTGCGTGAGCCAGTGGGGATGGAGCATGACCCAAGGACCACCCCATGTTTGACAGAGTGGGCTGGAGCTGGTAAGATGGCTCAAGTCCCCTCAAATGTTTTCTTATTTTATTTACTTATTTATTTGAGAGAGAGAGAGAGAGAGAGAGAGAGAGAGAGAGAGAGCAAGAGGGAGAGAGAGGGAAGAAAGGGCTTCCAGCCATTGCAAACAAACTCCACATGCATGTGTCATCTTGTGCATCTGGCTTTACGTGGGTACTGGAGAATCAAACCTGGGTCCTTAGGCTTCACAGGCAATGCCTTAACCACTAAGCCATCTCTCCAGCCCTCAAATGCTTTCTTTATAGATGAGGCTTCTGTGGAACAAAGAAGACAGGCAAAGCACCAAAGGCCACCCAGCTGCTGAGATGGCCTGGTCTTGATCCTGGACTCATGGCTTTGAGGTGGATGTCCAGGGTGCTCTACATAAGGGTGTGTGGTTGGCCAGGGACCAAAGGGTCACACATTTGAGTCTCCTGCTGAGGATGACCTGAAATAGAGCTGAAAATTTATTTTTTTTTAAAAAAACTTTTTTTATTGACAACTTTTTTTATTAACATTTTCCATGATTATAAAAAGTATCCCATGGTAATACCCTCCCTCCCCCCGACTTTCCCCTTTGAAATTCCATTCTCCATCATATCCCCTCCCCATCTCAATCAGTCTCTCTTTTATTCTGATGTTTATTGACAACTTTTATAAATAATATACCATAATCACAATCCCCTCCCACCACCCTTCCTTTCCCCCCCTCCCCAAACCTCCCTGCACTGAATCGCTTCTTTCCAACTAGTCTCTCTTCTATTTTGATGTCATCATTTTCCCCCCTGTTATGCAGGTCTTCTGTAGGTAGTGTCAGCCACTGTGAGGTCACGAATATCTAGGCCACTTTGTGACTGGAAGACAGTATTGTAAGCACTCCTCCCCTTCCTTTGGCTCTTACATTTTTCCTGCCACCTCTTCCATGATGGTCCTTGAGCCCATGAGAGATGCGTTTGGAGTTTGATTGCAATGGCTAGAGGCCCTAACACGTCAATTCTCTCTCTCTCTCTCTCACTCTTTCACTCTCTCATAAAACAATAAAAAATTAAATTAAATTAAAAAAATACACTGTCTGCATGCATTAAAATTTTCAATAAAAAATTTAAAAGAGAAATCTGCCCAGAAATCAGACGGTATCTGTAAAAGTTGAGATTGTTAAAGTCTTTAGCACCGAGAGAAATTCTCTGTAATAATGACTGAAGCCACTGTAGGCGTTGGGAAAACAATCTTAAGGTGGAGCAAGGAACATGCTTTCGACTTTCCAGGTCAGCTCCAGGTCAGACCAGCTCTGGTCCTGTGGGCAGCGACCTTGTTGCAGGTGAACCTGAGAGGACTTCCCCCCTGTCCCAGTGACGTCCCAGCCCCGGGGTTGAGCAGGATTAAGCAGGAGGCTGAATTGTGTCATCCCTGCCTCTGCTGCTGTGAAAGGAGCGGCCATCTTTCCATCCAGGCTGTGGCTCAGTTCTAAGGCATTGACCTAGCCCAGAGACCTCTTCAGAGTGGCTGTGGACAGGACTTGAGGCCATGAAATTGAAGAAGCCTTCCTAAGGCAGGGACCTTGGCTTCGTGTCCCCCTTGTCTGTAGAAGCAGCTTCACAATTGTGACAAGCACATCACCTTGGACTTCAGGCCCCTCTCTTGGCAATGCCCAGGACAGCTCCTTTATTCCCATTGCCTAGATAGAGAAGCTGAGGCCGAGGGCTGGGGAGATGGTTCAGTGGTTAAAGGCATTTGCTCGCGAAACTTGCATGGTTGGGTTCAATTCCCCAGTACCCACATAAAGCCAGATGCACAACGTGGTACATACTTCTGGAGTCTGTTTGCAGTGGCCAGAGGTCCTGGCGTATCCATTCTGTCTCTCTCATAAGTAAAAATATTAAAAGAAAAGCTCTGGCCTGGAGAATTGACAGTGCTTGCATTGCCGAGCGAGAGTCTGAACCCATGGCTTCCTCACTGCGCTCTGGGCTCTTGGCAGTTGATGTATCTTCTTCAGAGCGGCCTCAGAGGGAGTTGTGGCCACTGTTAAGAGCAGAGACCACAGGGCTGGTGGCAGACACACCTGCATGAAGGTTCCGTTTGTTCCCTTCCCAGTGGAAAGGCTCCATCCTCCCCCACTGCCTGGGAGCTCTGATTCAAGGTCTGCTTCCCAGTAGGTGTCCCCCCCCTCCAGAAGTTGTTGGAAAATGTGGATGGTGCTTGCAGTTATTTCTCAGATGTGATTAAACTGATTATAGTGCCCTGTGCACTTGGAATTTGAATCCTGACTCGTGGTGCAGGACAAGTAGAGTCATACTCTCTAATTCAGTGTAAAAGGATTATATTTCTTTTTTTTTTTTTTTAAGTGTGTGCCATCACTCCTGGCTGTTTATTATTATTGTTATTATTTTTTTTTTTTTACTTATTTATTTGGGAGAGAGGGAGAGAATGGGCGCACCAGGGCCCCCAGCCATTGCAAACAAACTCCAAATACATGCACCACCTTGTGCATCTGGCTTATGTGGGTACCGGGGAATCGAGCCTCAAAGCAGGGTCCTTAGGCTTCACAGGCAAGTGCTTAACTGCTAAGTCATCTCTCCAGCCCTACATTTTAAAAAATATTTTTATTTATTTATTTGAGAGAGAGAGAGAGAGAGAGAGAGAGAGAGAGAGAGAGAGGAGACAGAGATAGAATGGGTGTGCCGGGGCCTCTAGCCACTGCAAACAAACTCCAGACGCATGCACCATCTTGTGCATCTGGCTTACATGGGTCCTTGGGAATCGAGCCTGGGTCCTTTGGCTTTGCAAGCAAGCGCCTTAACCGCTAAGCCATCCCTCTAGCCCAAGGATTACATTTCTATCTGGGCAGCAAATAAAGACAACGGATTGTCAACAAAGGCACATTACAATGGGATCTACCACTGCTCTATCAGAAGGCTGAGTCCTTGGATGCACTTCCTGCTATCTGTGTAAGGGTGAAGATCCAGTATTGGGGTGGGGAGAAATACCCTCCAAATGACCTTCTTCACCAACGGGTCAGTGGCTTCAGTCTCATAGCTTTCTCTGTTCCTTATGTGATTTCCCGTGGGTACCGTCTGCAGTTAAAAAAAAAAAAAAGGTAGGTAACCACTTTGTTTCCTTGTGCCCTGGGCTCCTCATGGACATGTCGTAGACCTAGGTCACAGGCCACGGCTGTAGTCTGAGGTCTTCTCTAACAATGCCCTTGTTCAGCTGGTAGAGTTTCTGAGGAGGAAATCACAGGCTGACTTTTTGGATGACACAGATTCATTGGATAGCACCGTGGTAGACACCGAGGACCTGGGACTAAAGAAGGGGTTGTTGTGTATCTTGCTCCGTATGCGTGCTGCCTCTGGCCTGAAGCATTTTCCCAGGGTGGATGGAGCCTTGTGATATGCCAGTCTCCATCCTGCTTCCAGGCTATAGAGTAAGGCGCTGGGGCTGAATCCCCAAGGTCATGAGCACAGGGGAGATCGTTTGCCACACACCAGGTCAGTGTTCAAGGTATCAGCTCATCGAGAACAGATTTGGTTTTACCTTGTAGAAATTTCAAAATTGAGCTAGATTTCAAAAGACTTATTTCAAAATTTGGGAGACCCAAAAGTCCTCTTCTGTCAACCTATCCCAGCCTAAGGCAGGCCTGCCTGCTGCCTGCTTCTTAACTCTATCCCCTCTCCCTGGCCTCTTCCTACAGCTCTGCACTGTTGGCCTCTGGGTATGAGATCTTGCCCGATCTTGGGAAGAGATCATTAGCCGTGTATAACAGCATGTCCCGAGAAAGGGCCTGAGGTGTCATCTCCCGCCCTAAGCAGCACCGCGTCATGGTGGCTGGGGCACTGGGCTGCTGTCCTCACTCGGCCATTCTTGGGGGAGTCTTTCCCTGCAAGGTCTTGGGCTTCTCCCCTGAGCAGCAGTGGTCACGGTAGGTTCCACCAGGAAGCCTCAGCAAACTGTGGCGCCAGGACAGCACGCATCCAGAGCCCTATGCTGTGCAGGTTCCTAAGCCGCTGGTCTTTCTCCACACCAGCTGGCTACACGAGAGTGGACCCATGTCCCCTGGGAAGCCTGACTTCCTGTCTACTACGGCACTTAGTATCTTTCCTTCTTTGGGGTCTCTACTGCCATGTTAGGTGGTGCTTGTGTGTGTTTCCCCCACCTAGATGGGAAGAGAGACTGTGTCCCTCCCCATATCTCCCCTACACCACCCCTACAGCTCTGGGCGTCATTTGTGGGCATTTCCGGAGACCCAGATAATGACCATCATGTCTGCAGCATCATGGTGGTTTATGACAGATCACGAGGAAAACCTCACACGCTGTCAGGTTTTCCCTGGGACCCAGCATGAAGTGAATTTGGAGACTCATTGTCCCGCTCTGCCACTTTCTGGTCTTTTCCACCTGGGAACTGGTCACAAAGCAAGTGTCTTCTGTCATGAAATGGCCCTGGACACATGAAGGATAACAAAAGGGACAGGAGCCACTGGGGACGCTCTCTCCAGGTTCTCACGGTGCTCATGTCTCCTGTTGTCCTGCCTGGAGGTAAATTTGGGTTGAGTGTGAAGGGGCACAGGGGCAGCTCGGCCAATGCTGAATTTGCTGACAGGCGACATCACACACACACACACACACACACACACACACACACACTAACTGAGGAGATGCATCCCCTTTCTTCCGATCCTGGAAATGGGCCCCAGGAAGCCACCGGCTGCCACTTTTGTGTGGAGGGCGGGAGGAGGCTTGCACTGTAGATACTCTGAAGTCTGCAGGTTTCACTCAGTGGGGATTTGTCACCTGGCAAGTAGCCAAGTATCTGCCATACCTGTTCGTGTCAGTCGCGGCCTCTATGGGCCATCCGCATGATGAAGTACCCGGCCAAGTTTTGGCAATTCCGAAGGTGTGGCAATCTTGGTTCTCGCAAGGGGCCAGTTGGGGAGCGTTGCGACAGAGGCCCTTGTGCTGGGCCTGCAGGATGCCCTAGGAGGGAGTTGGAGGGTGGAGGGCACCCTTGACAGTTGACATCTGTGTCAACAGCACCCAGTGACACACTGGGGGAGGACGAGCCTGCGCTTGGCACACCAACAATGGGCTGATTGACAAAATGAACTTTCCCCTCGGAGGCCTCACCATTGCCAGGGGGGTCTGGGATAACGGTGGTCTACCTGTTTTCCCTTGCCTTTGGGGCTACGCTGGCAAGCTCAGTGCCGGGGTTAGTGGCTCCTGACGGGGTCGTGACCTGTGTACATCCTCTCTGGAGGCCTGCTTCAGGGTGGGGAGGGGGCAGGTTGGCAGGCACTTGGCATGCAGGAACAAAGACCCAGTAGCCTGGGGGTGATGAATACTGTGTGAGTTGGAGTGGCTGGGCCTGGGTAGGTGATGCGTCTATAGTGTTTCCTACCTGGCATGGGGTGGGAGGAGCTTCATGAGCTGCTGGGGTGGCATGCCTGCACTCCCACAGAGCAGTGCCTTCTTTGCAAGGGTTGCTCATGCGCCTCTGAGACTTATTCATGCGGTGCTGCTGAAATGGGCTCGGCATCGGGGTGGAAATCTTGTCACTCTTCTTTTTTGAAAAAAAAAATTTTTTTGTTTATTTTTATTTATTTATTTATTTGAGAGCAACAGACAGAGAGAGAAAGGCATATATATATAGAGAGAGAATGGGCACGTCAGGGCCTCCAGCCACTGCAAACGCACTCCAGATGCATGTGCCCCCTTATGCATCTGGCTAACATGGGTCCTGGGGAATCAAGCCTCGAAATGGGGTCCTTAGGCTTCACAGGCAAGCGCTTAACCGCTAAGCCATCTCCCCAGCCCTTCTTTTTAAACATATTTTATTGTTATTTATTTATGAGAGAGACAGAGACAGAGAGAGGGGGAATGGGCGTGCCAGGGCCTCCAGCCACTGCAAACAAACTCCAGACTCATGTGCCCCCTTGTGCATCTGGCTAATGTGGGCCCTGGGAAATTGAACCTAGGTCCTTTGGCTTTGCAGGGCAAGAGCCTTAACCACCATCTCTCCAGGCCGTCGTCACTCTTCTTAAGCCTGGCCTTACCCTTTGTCCTGCGTACATGTGTGCACACTGACTGCCTTGCCCACCAATGCTGCTTGTCCTACACGGACCAGGAGCTTAAACTACTCAAGACTCCTATGCTGAGGACTGGATAGTAAGGCTTAGCAAGCTTCAGATGATGGGATCTGTCCTCTAGTTCACTCCACTAATGGAGGCTTCTCTTTTCAAATTTAATTTAAAAAATGTTTTATTACTTTATTTATTTATTAGAGAGAGAGAGAATGGGCCTGTACCAGGGCCTCTAGCCACTGCAAACGAACTCCAGATGCATGTGCCACCTTGTGCATTTGGTTTACGTGGGTCTTGGGGGATCGAACCCGGGTTCTTTGGCTTTGCAGGCAAGTGCATTAATTGCCACGCCATCTCTCCACCCCTAAATTTATTTATTTGAGAGAGAGAGAGAGAGAGAGAGATAGAAGAGAGAGAGAGAAGAGAGAGAGGGAGGGAGAGAGGGAGAGAGAGAGAGAGAGAGAGAGAGAGAGAAACACTATGGGTGAATCAGGGCCTCCTGCTACTGCAAATGAACTCCAGATGCACGTGCCACTTGGTGCATCTGGCTTTACATGGGTACTAGAGAATTGAACCTAGGCTGTTAGTCTTTGCAAGCAAGTGCCTTTCACCACTGAGATCTCTCCAGCCCTGCTTTTCTTTCTTTGCTTGCTTGTGTGTGTGCATGCATGCATGTGTGTGGTGTGGTATGTGGGACATACGCATGTCTATATATCGTGGCATCCCGTGTAGTCACCTGAGATGGGGCATGTCCTACTTTATTGCTCTTCCACCTGTTCTTCTTTGAGCTGGAGTCGCTTAAACTGATACTGGAGCTTGCTGGTTTTTGCAAGCCTGAGTAAGTCCTTCTGCTCCCCTTTACAGGATAGGGGCTGCCGACGTGTGTGGCCACACTCAGCTGTTTATGTGGAATCTGGAGATTCGAACTCAGGTGGTTTTAGGGTCCCTCAAGCCCTCTTGCTTGTGCAGGAAGCACACTTAACTGCTGAGCCATCTCTCCAGCCCCACTGACAGAGACTTTTTTTTTTGAGGTAAGGTCTCACTCTAGCCCAGGCTGACCTGGAATTCACTATGTAGTCTCAGGGTGGCCTCGAACTCACGGCGATCCTCTTACCTCTGCCTCCCGAGTGCTGGGATTAAGGACGTGCGCCACCACGCCCGGCCAGAGACGTTTTACCAACTTTTCTCCCCCAGGGAAAAAAAAAAAAAAAAACAGACTTAAGTTATTCAGCAGGGTGCTTAAGACAGGCCATTGCCACTGTGGGCATCTGTGTTGTCATCTGCTCCTTGGTGGCAGTCAGGAATCGTGGGCTTATTGTGAGAGTTTCCCAAAGAATAAGGGGAGAAGCTCCTTTCAGAATGGAGCATGGGGTCAAAGTGACGTTGCAAAAACTCAAACTTGTTTAGGTCAGCTCCTGCTGAAAACCTTTCCAGTCTTCTTCAATGGTCTTCTGTGGTGGTAAAGTCAGCTTTATTTTTATTTTCTTATTTTGTTTTTGGTTTTTCAAGGTAGGGTCTCATTCTCGCTCAGGCTATCCTGGAATTCACTATGTAGTCTCAGGGTGGCCTCGAACTCCTGGCGATCCTCCTACCTCTGCCTCCCGAGTGCTGGGATTAAAGGCGTGTACCACCATGTCTGGCTTTTTTATTTTTATTTTTTTTGATGATGGGGTTGGTGTATGCTAGGCAAGCACTGTACCACTGAGCTATACTCCCAGTCCCTCGTGATGGTACTGAATATGGAGTTTGTTGGCTGCTTTCCTGGGAGTGCCTTTCCCCCTCACATTCCTTCCCTTTTTTCATTCTATCTGTTTTACTCCTACTAATCTTTTAGTTCTTAGGTAGTTGTTCCTATAGACATTTTCCATTTTGTGTATTTAACTTATAATTGTTCCACAGACTGTGAAAGAATGCTGAAGTATTGTAAGTCTATTTTGGTTGTTGGGCTCATGTCTTATTTTCTTGTGTGCCTAGTTATTTTCTTTAAACCTTTAAAATATTTTTAAAAAATAGGGAGAGAGAGATAATGAGCGAATGGGTACTCCAGAGCCCTTAGCTGCTGCAAATGAACTTCCAATGCATCTGTCACTTTGTGCATCTGGGTACTGGGGAATTGAACCCAGGTTGTTAGGTTTTGCAGGCAAGTGCCTTAATCACTGAGCCATCTCTCCAGCCCCGCTTGGACTTCCTCTTTTTTCTTTTCTTTTCTTTGTTTTAATTATTTTTCAAGGTAGGGTCTCACTCTAGTGGATGCTGACCTGGAATTCATTATGTAGTATCAGGGTGGCTTCAAACTCACAGCAATCCTCCTACCTCTGCCACCATGCCCACTGAACTTTTTTTTTTTTTTTAGGCAAGCTCAACAAGACTGGACTTTGTTTTTAATGTGAGAGAGTGAGAGTGTGTGTGTGAGAGAGAATTGGCATGCCAGAGCCTCCAGGTACTGCAATCAAACTCCAGATGTGTGCGCCATCTTGTGCACCTGTGTGACCTTGGACCTTGTGTCACCTTGTTCATCTGGCTTACGTGGGACCTGGAGAGTCGAACATGGGCATCCCTAGGCTTCACAGGCAATCGCCTTAGCCGCTAAGGCATCTCTCCAGGCCCCCTTTTCAACTTTTTATTGACAACCTTCAAACATATAGGCAATGTACCCTGATAGTAATCACCTCCCACCATCATCCCTTTATACCGTCTCTACTGAATCCATTTTCTTTCCAACTACCTTCTCTTCTATTTTGATGTTATCATGCAGGTCTTCTGTAGGTAGTGTCAGCCACTGTGAGGTCATGAATGCAATGGCCACTGTTGTGTCTGGAAGACAATGTTCCAAAGTACTCCCCCCTCTTCCTTTGGCTCTTACATTCTTTCCCCCACCTCTTCTGCAATGGTCTCTGAGCATTGGACAGTGTGACAGAGATGTCTCACTTAATGATGAACTCTCCACTGTTACTTCTCTTCAGCACTTTGATGAGTTTTGAGACTCCCCAGTGGTCACCATCATCTGAAAAGAGAAGCTTCTCTAACCAAAAGTGAGAGTAGAATTGATATATGGGCATAAACATAAGTATTTAGAGGGTAGTTTGGTGGGAACTATACATCTATTTAGTCAGACAACATTAGTGGTTTCCTCCCTAGGGCTTTTGACCACCCCAGCCATAGGTGTTTGATTAGGTTTTCAGTACCAGCCATGAATTCCTTCCCATGGAGCAGGCCTCAAGTCCGATCAGAGAGCATTTGGTTTCCCCCATAACAGACATGTCACCATTGCACCAGTTGGTATATTAGGCTCGGCTCTCCAGTCATAGAGCTTGTAGGGTCACTGCTGGTTAAGACCTTTGATGACTTTTCTCTCCCAATAGGCTGCATAGCTCTTTCTGTGACTGTTTTTTTTTTTTTTAAATTATTTGAGAGAGTGTGTGAGAGAGAAGAATGGGCACACTAGGGCCTCCAGCCACTGCAAACAAACTCCAGAAGCATGTGCCACCTTATGCATCTGGCTTATGTGGGTCCTGGGGAATCAAACCTGGGCTTCTTAGGCTTGGCAGGCAAGTGCCTTAACCACTAAGCATTTCTCCAGCCCTGTGACTGTTTTTTTTTTTTTTTTTCTCTATGTGCTAGTCATTCATGTTAAGCAATTATTTTAGGGAGGTTTTTCATTTGTTTTTGAATATTAACTATAGACCCACAAGAACATTTCTTTGTTTCTGTATTACTCATACTCTGGGAATGAGGCCCTTTGTGAAATCATCATACATGGATAAGACTTAGGTTTTAGTTTTTGTCCCCCTTATCAAAGAAAATCACCTAGTAAAACTCCGTATCTATTTCTTCTGGATCATAAAAATATGTTCAGGGTAAAAGTAGCTTTGAATGCTTAGCTTGAATTTTTAATTGTGTGTATGTGTGTATGGTGTGGTGTCCTAAATGCTCACCTATACAGCTCATGAGGGAACTTGCCTATTGGGCCAGAATGAAATGTCACTGTGTCTGTTCCATTGCTCTTCTGCTGGGCCATTTTATTTTACTTTGGAGAGGAGAGAGAGAGAGAGAGAGAGAGAGAGAGAATGAATAGACATACCACAGTCTCCTGCTACTGCAAAAGAACTCCAGATACATGTGCCACCTTGTGTTTCTGGCTTTATGTGGGTACTAGGGAATCAAATCCAGGTCATTAGGCTCTGCAGGCAAGTGACTTAACCACTGGGTCATCTCTCCATCCTTAGCTTTTCTTTTTTTAAAAAATATATTTATGTGTTTATTTGACAGAAGGAGAGAGAGAGAGAGAGAGAGAGCGAGCACACCAGGACCTCTTGCCTCTGTAAATGAATTCCAGATGCATGCACCACTCTGTGCATCTGGCTTTACATGGATACTGGGGAATCAAATCATGCCAGTAGGCTTTGCAAGCCAGTGCCTTTAACAGCTGGGCCATCTCTCCAGCTCTTAACCAACTATTCCTAAAGGGAGCAGAAGTCTCTTGGTATAATCATGTCTTTCCTAAGGCCACCTTCTCTGACTTTCTGCACAGATCTGTAATGATATCCTCTACCGGCACAATGAGACTCTCTCCATATTAGCTCTCATAATAGTCATACCCTTGTTAAAAAAAAATTAAAATTTTTTTTAAGAGAGAGAGGGGGGGGGAAGAGGGTGGAAATGGCATGCCAGGGCCTCAGCCACTGCAACACTGCAATTGAACGCCAGATGCTTGCTCCACCTAGTGGGCATGTGTGACCTTGCACTTACCTCACCTTTGTGTGTCTGGGTTATGTGGGATCTGGAGAGTTAAACATGGGTCCTTAGACTTCACAGGCAAGTGCCTTAACCGCTAAGCCATCTCTCTAGCCCAACAGTCCCACTCTTTGGTTCATTTGTGTGGTCAAATGGTCAACCATATGTATACTAAGTGCATGAAGGGAGGTCCAGGACTGGTTTTGGGTCACCATTATGTTCTCAGCGCCTGTGGTGGTTTGATTCAGGTGTCCCCCATAAACTTAGGTGTTCTGGATGCTAGGTTCCCCAGCTGATGGCAATTGGAAACTAAAACCTCCTGGAGGCAGTGTATTGTTGGGGGTGGGATTATAGGTGTTATAGTCAGTTTCCCCATGCCAGTGTTTGGCACACTCTCCTGTTGCTATTGTCCACCTTATGTTGGCCAGGGGGTGATGTCCACCCTCTGCTCATGCCATTGTTTTCCCCTGCCATTATGGAGCTTCCCCTCAAGTCTATAAGCCAAAATAAACCTCTTTTCCCCCACACTGCTCTTGGTTGGGTGATTTTTACCAACAATGCGAACCTGACTGCAACAGCACCTACAAAAGAGGGTGACACAAGGTACGCACTTAAGGGTTATTTATAATCCGAATGAACTCTGCTTCTTTTACTTGGTACAGCAAGTTCTGTGTCTTTTTTTTTTTTAAACCACTGCCTTGAACACACCACTCACTTATCCCCTACCTTAGATTTTGGATCCTTCAAGGACCACTATGAGTATCTGTCTATGTGTGCAGTGATTAAGAGCATGCATTAGGGCTGGAGAGATGACTTAGAGGTTAAGGTGTTTGCCTGAAAAGCCAAAAGACCTATGTTTGATTCCCTAGGGCCCATGTAAGCCAGATGCACAAGGCGGTGCATGCGTCTGGAGTTCATTTGCAGAGGCTGGAGGCCCTGACACACCCATTTTCTCTTTCTGTCTGCCTCTTTCTCTCTCTTTCAAATAAAATAAAATAACTTTAAAAAAGAACATGTGCCAGGTGTGGTGGCACACTCCTTTAATCCCAGCACTTGGAGGCAGAGGTAGGAGGATCAATGTGAGTTCGAGGGCACCCTGAGACTGCATAGTGGATTCCAGGTCAGCCTGGGCTAGAGTGAGACCCTACTTCGAAAAACAAGAAAAAACAAACAAACAAACAAAGAATATGCATTAAATTTCACATATTGAGTTGATCCTTGCTCCTTCTTAGATGTAGATCTCTTTGTGAAATCTCTTAACCATTTTGACATCCGATTTCCCTGTCTATAAACTAAGAAAACATTGATGTCTATTTTTTTGGGGGGGGGTGGTTTCGAGGTAGGGTCTCACTCTGGCTCAGGCTGACTTGAAATTAACTATGCAGTCTCAGGGTGTCCTCGAACTCACTGTGATCCTCCTACCTCTGCCTCTCGAGTGCTAGGATTAAAGGCGTGTGCCATCACTCCCGGCTTGATGTCTATTTTTTATAGGTTGCTTGGAGAATTAAATGAAATCATACTGATTTGATGGGTGACTGTGGTGTTGTATTGGCACACAGCTTCATTTCTTCCCTTCTCATGTGTTTTCTCCTTTTTTAATTTAATTTTTATTTATTTATTTGAGAGAGAAAGAGGCAGATAGAGACAAAGAGAATGGGCACACCAAGTCCTTTAGCCAGTGCAAATGAATTCCAGACACACGTGCCACCATGTGCATCTGGCTTACGTGGGTCCTGGGGAATTGAACCTGGGTCCTTAAGCTTCTCAGGCAAATGCCTTAACCGCTAAGGCATCTCTCCAGTCTTCTTTTTCTTTTTGTAAAAGGACATCTTCTTCTGTTTTATGCTCTTAGTAAGTGGAAATTAAAAAAAAACACTATTATTTATTTATTTGTAAGCAGAGAGGGAGAAAGTGGTGGGGCAGAGAATGGGCACACCAGCGCTTCTTGCCACTGCAAATGAACTCCAGATGCATGTGTCACTTTGTGCATCTGGCTGTATGCGGGTACAGGAGAATTGAACTCAGGCCATAATTTAACCACTGAGCCATCTCTCCAGCCTTCAAGTACCTACTTAGGTGCAAATGTTAAAATCTCTCTTTCTCCCTGTCTCTCAGATTCCCTATAACTGAAGTCCTATTTGCAAATAGATGTATTTGAGCAAGATTGACATGGCTGGGATGGGATGGAGACTGACGGCCTTCTTGTGGTCATGGCAACAAACATGGCCAAGGAGTTGCTAGTTTTCCGTGTTATACCTGCTCACTAGTTTTGTGATGTGGGATGGGATGTCGTTGATTTGGCAAAGTCTAGTATATGCCTTACCTGACTTCAATCCTCACTAACACAATAACAGCGTGTTCATTTCCCTAGATGTTAGCTATGGCAGAGTGTTCTGGGGTACCTACTGAATCGGGTATAGGCAGGCATCTGGGTATAATCCACTCAGGCACGATTCTATTTCATCTGTAAACCTGTAAGATTTAATATACAACTTTTATCCGCCCCCCCCCCCTTGCCAAATCATGATGGTCACACAGAAATAGGACAATAGTTCCAGAAATTTCTGTTTGAAAAGGGAGACTATGGAAAGAAAAGACAGAGCCACTGGTCCCTATCAATTTCCAAATCTGGCCATGTACACGCTGGTCTTGGGGCTTCCTCTGTGGTGCTGGACTCGAGCATCCGGGGTCTCGCGCCAGCCTGAGTCATCCTTCCTTGCTCATCCAGGTAGCGCGCGCTTGCCTGCCGCTGAAGCGTTTTGCTAGCCTGTTGATTGTGTGGAGTATGTTGGTCCTAATGTCTCCTTTCATCTTCATCGCCTCTCTGGCTTCGCCAGAGCCAGCCCGCAGTGTTTCTGCTGGTTTGACATTCTTCAGAACTCTGTAGGTCTCCCCCACAGATCTGCCCGACATCATCGCATCTCTATTTTGGTTTCTGCTGAGATGGCCAAAAGCATCTAAGAGTTACGTAGTCAACCCTTTCAAAGAGTCTTTTGTGTGATTAATCCACTGACCTTTTGATCTTTCTGAGATTCCAGCAAAGGTCCAGCCACACCCTAGTCTTCTCCCCCCCCTCACCCCCGCCCCCAGGACACCCTTTGACAAGAAATCTCTTCATCTTAGTGTCCTTACAATCTGAGTAAGCTGAGAATTTCCTCAAGCAGCACATCCTGATTTACTTTATTTAACAGTTCTCCCTCTAGTTGAGTCCTCAACTGCATTTTACTTTAGCGGCAAGCATAACCTTGTCACGTCTTTGACGCTGGGACTGTGGCTCAGCTGAACATCCACGTTCCGTAATTACAAGCTTCCTTTTACAAGCACCCCCGTGGAACTGTGACCCACGGTTAGGATCCTCTTTCTTCCAGTTTCCAAGAACATGTCCTCATTTCCTTCCAAGCCTCTATCGGCAGCATATTCAGCATCCATATGTTTTATTTAAAAAATATTTGTATTTACTTATTTATGAGAGACAGAGAGAGAGAGAATGAGAAACGGATGTGCCAGGGCCTCTCACTACTGCAAGCAAACTCCAGATACATGCATCACTTTGTGCATGTGGCTTCATGTGGGTAAGGGGGAATAGAATCTTGGCCCAGCAGGCTTTAACCACTGAGCTATCTCCCCTTATTCGATTTTAATTAATGTTCACTTAAAGGTAAATAGCCAGTGTAACTAACTAGTGGCTACCCTATTAAGCAATGCAGCTCGGGTAGGTCAAGATGTCTGTCACCTTTCTTAGCACCGAGCAGAGTTAGGACTGCAGTGAGGGTGAGATTTGGACACATCCGTTTCTCCCTGACCTCAGTCTCAGCCTTGAACATTTCAGTTTCTCTTCCTGTCTTGTTTTTGGCTCACACCATCTATAGTTTTTTTTCTTTTCTAAACTGCTCATGGTTAGAACTTCAGAATTGGTATCCTCTGTAGTGTGTGTGTGTGTGTGTGTGTGTGTGTGTGTTAAAGGAGCTTGCAGGGGATTAGAGTGTTTACGGGATATTGGAAACATTCACGCCAGATATATGGTCTGGGTGCTGGCACCCAAGATGCCAGGTAGCACCTTTGCCTCGTGTGGGCTGTGGTGCAGTCCAGAGCCTGCTCCCTTGGGTGTCACTGCATGTCATTAGTAAACATCTCAGGGCCCTCCTAGGGTCTCCTTTCCACTGTGTGCATATGACTGCTTTCTTGGCAAAAGGAAGAGCAGGTGGTATTGTGGGGTGGGAGTTGGCAGGACTGTGCGGTGGGGAATTACGGCACTGGAGCAGACTGCTCATCTCTGAGTCCCTGTCCGTGTCCCCACAGGTGGCTTGTCAGAGTCAAGGGGCTGTGTGTGTGTGTGTGTGTGAGAGAGAGAGAGAGAGAGAGGTAGGGGGAAGGACCTGTGGTTGGTGAGGGTAGGGATCCTGGCAGAGGCTAGCCAAACATTTGCCCAGGTAGAGGTTTCAAGTGTATGGTTTAGGGGATGTGCCTGAACTAATCCTATTATTAACTGGATTATCTCTTCAAACTGCACCAGCTCCTGTGGGTCCCCGTGCAATGCTCAGTTGGGAGCCGGTGTGACAGGCCCCACCTTGGGAGGCGCTTGCTGTCGGCGAGCCTGCCATCTATCTGCACGGCAGCCAGCCGGGCTTCTGCTCCCGCTTTGGCCACTGGCTGATTCCTTGGCTCCCTCATCTACCCAGCAGTCCCTGAAGCTAGTGGAGCACCAGGCCCAGAGTTGGCTGCTATGGACCCAAAGGTGATTCTAACCAGATGAACTTTCATGGGCTCACACTGGATGTTGGGGGGGGGCAGAGATCCAGGAAAGCCTGTGAAAGAGAAAACCGAGGTAAGTACATGGAAGGGGGGATGTTCAGCATAAGAGGTTGAGATGGGGGGGCTGGGGAAATGGACAAAGACCTTGAGGGCCCTGCTTCGGAAGTTGGTCTCCATTTCACAGGGGAAGGAGACCCCTGGCATGTTTGTAAGGGAGAGGGGACTGGAATCAGCCATGAACGCGAGGAAAGATGGATCAGAGGCAGAGTAGTGTCTGGTGGGAACACTGGGGAAGCTGTTCATTTGTTCACGCATCTGTTGGTCAGTCCGTCCATCCATCTATCCGTTCATTTATCGTTTTCATTCAGCAAGCATTGAGTAGCTGCTGTCTTCCAGGCATCGTCCTTGGTGCTAGGGTATGTCACTGAACACACACAAAAGCCTTTGTCGCTCACTTGTTCGCAGACAGAAGGGTCGGGTGAGGGAAGGAGGGGAGAGGTTGAGAAGCTACGACTATGTTGAAGTGGATGACAAAATATCCTAGGGAGGAATAGGGGCTCTGGAGGAAGGTTAGAGATGGCCTAGAAGCTTAGGATATGGTGGGCATGCCCAGAGGATGTCCCATGGTGAGATGAGATTTGAGTGATGACTTGAGGTGAAGGGGTGGTCCCTGTAGACAGGCTAGGGTCTTTCTAGGTAAGGGGGGGGGGGTCAAGAGCAGAAACCCTGAGGCAAGAAGATGACTGGTGTGTGCAAGTGGTCAGAGGCCAGTGAGCCTGGAGTAAGGCCTCTGCAGAAGAGGGGACAGGACGGGGTAGCAAAGAGGGAGGAGGTGCAGACAGGGAGCCCCCCGTGGGGTTAATGGATAGAGTCCTTGTGGTCTCTGAACAGAGAGAGGGAGACAGTGCAACTTCACTTTTATGCACCTGGCTTTCTGTGGGCACTGGGGAATTGAACTTTGGGCCAGCAGGCTTTTTCAAACAAGTGCCTTTAACCACTGAGCCATCTACCCGACAGCATCTTTAGTTTTTATTAGCACAAGTAAAATGTAGCATCATTTAAAAAAAACTGTTATTTATTTATGAAAGGGAGAGAGAGAGAGAGAGGAGATACAGAGACAATGGGCACACCAGGGCCTCTAGCCATTGCAAACCAACTCCAGACTCATGCCTCACCTTGTGCATTTCTCTTTACATAGGTACTGGGGAATAGAACCTGAGTCCTTTGGCTTTGCCAGCAAGCGCCTTAACTACTAAGTCATCTTTCCAGCCCCTAGCATCACTTTTTTTTTTTTTTTTTTTTGGTTTTTCAAGGTGGGGATCTCGCTCTAGCCCAGGCTGACCTGGAATTCACTTTGTATTCTCAGGGTGGCCTCGAACTCACGGCGATCCTCCTACCTCTGCCTGCCGAGTGCTGGAATTAAAGGCGTGCGCCACCACGTCCAGCCTAGCATCACTTTTGATTGTAAGTATAGGATAAGTAAAACACCAACCCTACCAGACATATAGGGAAATGTGGATACATCTGTGACTTTGTCAACAACAGAAATTACAGGGTTTTTTTCTTGTATATGCGGTGCTAAGGATGGGACCCAGGGCCTCACACACGCTAGACAAGCACTCTACCACTCAGCAATCTCAAATATCTTAGAGATACTGAAGCATTTCTACCCATAACTGCTTTGAAATTACTGTTCTTATGAGATCTTACATGCATGCATATCACGATTCACACAATTCAAAAATGAAACTTATTTCAGTACAAGTTCTCAGAGAGAGAGAGAGAAAGAGAGAGAGAGAGAGAGAGAGAATGGCCACGCCAGGGCCTCCAGCCACTGCAAACAAACTCCAGACACATGCGCCACCTTGTGCATTTGGCTTACATGGGTCCTGGGGAATCAAACCTGGGTCCTTTGGATTTGCAGGCAAGTGTCTTAACTGCTAAGCCATTTCTTCAGCCTTAAAAATTTTACTTTTGTGTATGTGTGTTCTTGATTACTTATTGCTATTTATTTGTGTATGTGTGTTTGTGTACGTGTGTGTGTGTATGTATACACACACACACATATATATACACACATGCATATATATGTGTGTGTTCACGTGTGTGAGTGTGGACACACGCATGCCACAGCTCACATGTAGGTGAGGGGACCACTTCCAGTCTTCACCGTCCCACCTCACGTGAGGCAGGGTCTCTAAATCTTGCTCCACTGTTGACCTTCACTGCGCTTGCCAAGAGCTTCCAGGAGATTCTCCTGACTCTGCCTCCCACGTCTCTGTCAGAGCGCTGGGATTACGGAAGCCTATGCTTGACCGCTTCTTTGCTTCTTCGTTTTCTTTATGTGGGGTCTGAGGATCGAACTCGTGTACCCAGGCTCGAGCAGCGAGCATTTTATCCACTGAGCCAACTCCCCAGCCCGTGCTAGGTAATCTTTCTGCAGGTAAAACATTTCACTGAGGCTGGGTCCATAGGCTTTTTCCAGGCTGCCAGGGGAGGAGTACCTGGCACAAAGACATTAAGGAACCAAATAATGTCCAATATGATGCCCACCTGAGGAACTTGGACCTCAAGGGAGATCCATTGATCATCCCAACCACCCATCCACCCATTCTCCTATCCATCCATGCATCCATGCATCCATCCATGCATCCATCCATGCATCCATCCATCCATCCATCCATCCATCCATATATCCATCCACACACCCATCTGTATATCCATCCATGCCAGGAGTGAAAATGACTGGCATTTGGCTGTTTCGTTATAAACACCACTGATAGGGACCAGCCTGTGAGAGTGACCCAGGCAGAGCTCCTGGTGACAGCGGAGGCTGGGAGAAGGTGGTGAGCTCTGGTCCGTGAACACTGGAGAGAAGGCAATGAGGAACTGTTCCTGGTTGGACATGGGGGTGTAAGGGAGGGGTGTCAGGATTGACTGGCTGTAGTAACCTCCGTGCCCATGAGATCCACCTGGATGAGGATGTGAGGAGACTACCCAAGAGGCTTCAGAAGCCATGACACTGAGGCTCAGCTTAGACAGTGGTGGACTGGCTGTGCCGAGTATAAATTCCCCAGTGACAACGCGCACCTGACTGTCCCACCTTTGGTGGCCCTGGCTGTGGGCACCTCGTCACTGTGCAATGCTGTAAAGGCAGAATGTCCACAGGTTTCTGAAGCACCTGGCTTTGGTGCTAGGAGGCGTGACTTCGCTATGATAGAGTCCTGTCAATCAGAAAGATTGGCGGGGAGAAGGTTACTTAGTGACATTAAACCTCCCACCAGAATAGGCCTCAGCCTGTTGCTGAAGGGGAGGAGGCTTTCTTTAGCTGCTCAGTTCTCTGTTTAGCTGGGGGACTGATTGATGGCAGCGGTTTTAATAACTCTGTAAACCAGGGCTACTCCATATAGGATGAATTTGGTTGAGATGTAAATATTTTATATCAGAGTATTAACTGCTTATTAAAAGTATATTGAGATTTATATGCTATGTGGATATAATTATAGCCATCACAGTGGGGCCATGCGCTTGCTGGAAATATCTCTAACAGAGCTGTTAATCCAGAAATGTGTGTCCTGCAGTCAACTGGCCTTTTAGGTAGAGCACTTTACTTGTCTTATGAAGCAGAAATTAAACACAGGTATAAATGCTGCCGAAAGGGCAGCTTCATTTTCCGGTTCCACCACATGCAGGTCACGTGTGATTGCCAAGCCCCAACGAGGCTTCTCCGAGATGAAAGAGGCTGGTCTGTGTCTCCAGTGTTTTCCTGGCCTGTGCTGATGGAGACATTGCAGGGAATGCTGGGACACTCAGCTCTGACTTCCCAGGTGTGCGGGGTGCAGTGCTGGCCCATGTACCTGTACATCACCTGTACCTGGTGAGCTGTCACACTGGGAACAGTTTGGAACCTAATGCAGGCATATGACCGATATGTACTTCTTAAAATCAGAAGATCTAGGACTTCCTCAGTATGAAAAATGTGATTAGTACAAAACTTGGAGCAGATAGGCTCATGGGAAAGATATTTCTTGGATGAAAAATGGTATTGAATTTAGGAGGCATCTTGGAGCATAACCATCCATCCATCCATCCATCCATCCATCCTCCCATCCATCCATCCATCCATCCTCCATCCATCCATCCATCCTCCCATCCATCCATCCATCCTCCATCCATCCATCCATCCATCCATCCATCCATCCATCCATCCATCCATCCATCCATCCATCCATCCATCCATCCATCCATCCATCCTCCCATCCATCCATCCATCCTCCCATCCATCCATCCATCCATCCATCCTCCCATCCATCCATCCATCCATCCATCCTCCCATCCATCCATCCATCCTCCCATCCATCCATCCATCCACCCATCCATCCACCCACCCACCCATCCATCCATCCATCCATCCATCCATCCTCCCATCCATCCATCCATCCATCCATCCATCCATCCATCCATCCTCCCATCCATCCATGCATCCATCCATCCACCCATTCTCCTATCCATCTATTCTCCCATCCATCCATCCATCCATCCATCCATTCATCCATCCTTCCATCCATCCTTCCATATATCCATCCACACACCCATCTGTACATCCATCCATCCCATGTATTGAATACCAGGCACTGGGGATTCAGAAGCCAATGAAAGAGAAGCATCTGGCTACATGGTACTTCTGTGCCCCTGAGGAAGTCAGTTAGCACAAAAACAAGCCCATGATATGTTCACGGATCAAGCAGCATGTAAGAGCATCTCTGTGTCTCGTTTATTGTTTTAGATTTTTGCTTAAAATTTTTTTTTGTATATGTGTGGTGTGAGGTGAGGGCTATGTGTGTGTGTTACATGTATGTGCCGACGTGGCGTCCTATGAGTTCACCTGCAGGGCCCCGTGCATTTGACTATGGTGACTGGAGGAGAACTTCAGATGTCTCCTTTCATTGCTCGGGACCTGTTTCTTCCTTGCAACTGAGTCTATCACTGAGTCTGGCCTGTGTCTTCCTTGTGATGGAGTCTTTTAATGGCTCTGGAGCTCACCATTCACGCCAGTGGACTGGAATTACAGATGCACATGGTCCAGATGTTTCCATGGGTTCTGTAGATTCAAACTTGGGGTGGGGGTTAGACCCCTTAGGCCCTCAGGCTTGTGCAAGAAACACATAGCTGCTGAGCCATCTCTCCAGCCCTACTTATGCTTGTTTTAAAATTGTCATAAAATCCACACATTGTGTCCATGAGAGCCACAAGTTCTGGTTTTCTGAGGGATTGGCTCTGTCTTCTTGTCCTCCGTAGACACCTTTCAGAGTACTTTATTAGATCACTTCTTCCTTTTCAGAAACCAAGAGAGCACATGGCCCACTTCTGTGGTAACTCCAGGCTGACTGCCTGTCTATTCTGGGCTGGGATTAGGGACTCTCTAAGAGCAGGTCACACTGCCTAGCAGTAGCTGGCTAGGGGCTGTGCCTTTCTGGTCCTGGGGTCTGCTTCCTATAGTTTCATTGGCCTCCCTGACAGCAGGCTGTCCCTCTCGGGTCATGCTCTTCCTTCCTCTCTTTACGTCTAGATGATTCCCGCACAGACACAGGAACAAACGCTAACTCTTGTCTTCACTGTTGCCTTGATGCTCCAAGCTTTGGTGTTTGTTGTAAAGCCTTAGGCACTTCCATGTGGAGTGTTGGGGGATCTCTCCTGGTCAGGGAAGGCACTGTGGGGAGCTTGGCACATTTCTGGAATGGAGCTGGGGGAGCAGGGGAAGCCTCCACGGAGGTTTCTGGGGCATCACTAGCCTTGCTGGCTCTGTGGTTCCTGCCCCATAGAAGGGACACATTTCTGCTGTGAGAGGGTACCCACCATAGGGACCACCCAAGGTTTTGGTGTCCATCCTGGGGCATCTAAACCCGCATGCTCCAGTATGGCAATCACTAGTCACTCAAGGCAATTTGAGCACTTAAACTACAACTAAGTGCTACTGAGGAATTGAATCTTAACGTTTAGAGAATTTAATTAATTTGGATGTCAAAGAATTGTTATAGCCTTTCAACAGGGGCAAGAGGAAAAAAAAACTATAAAAAGCAGACCCAAACATTTAAAAAAGTTATTGAAAAACTTTTAAGTATGTTTAGAACAACTTGGCTATGTGAACTCACTCCCTCAACTGTAAATTTTATGAGATCTAGATACTGATCAAGTAATTGAGGAAAGTCTGGCACCTGAATTGAGATGTGCAGTGAGTGTAAAATACACACCAGAGTAGGAAGACATAATACAAGAAGAATGTGAAGCATCTCGTTAATAATCTAAAAACATTTATTTCATATTAGAATAATATTTAGCTATACTAAGTCAAAGAAAACATACTATGAAGATTAGTTCCCCCTATTTACATTGTAAAGTGTGGTTTCTAGAAAACTTAACGTTATATATATGACTCACGTTACATTTCCACTGGACAGTGTAGATCTAGATCCTTCTCTGACCCTGCCTCAGATCTGAGACTATTTATGTGATTTTTTTTTTTTTTTTCGTTTTCGAGGTAGGGTCTCACTCTAGCCCAGGCTGACCTGGAATTCACTATGGAGTCTCAGGGTGGCCTCGAACTCACGGCGATCCTCCTACCTCTGCCTCCTGAGTGCTGGGATAAAAGACATGAGCCACCACTCACAGCCTATTTACATGATTTTATTTGGTTGGGCTTGGTGTTTGTTGGGTACCCCTATGACTTATTATTTTTTTATTAATTAGTTTTGTACTCAGTGAATACAGTCAAGTTGGTACCATTGTTAGACTCGTCCGTGTCCTACCACCTTCCCCTTGGCCCCTCCTTGTTGAGGTATATGGGTTATGCATTGTGGAGTTAGCCCAGAGTTACGGGTAGGAGAAGTATCTCTGTGTATCATGACTCAACGTGTGGCTCTGATATTCTTTCCGCCCCCTCTTCCGCAAAATTTCCCTGAGCCATGTCGGGTTCATTTTTGGTCTGCTTCAGTGATGAGGTGTTGGGGGCCATTTCTGCATCCTTCTCTGGGAGGTCATGTTGGAGAGGAGATGACCCTTGGGATAACCAGCTTACTCTGCTCCGATAAAGGAGAAGACCTATGATGACCTTGTCTCCAATTCTAGCTAGGGTCTTGTTCTCTCTCTCTCTATCTCTTTGGTACTGTTGTTTCCAATCACACGCATACAACAGGATGGTCATGTCACACACACAAGGAAATGGAGCCCCAGAGGGGTGAAATGACTTGTTCAAGATCATAACCAAAGCCTGGGACTAGAACCTATGGCTCTTGTTCCAAAATCCAGAGTCTTCCTATGGGTTTATCTGGCTCAACACACAGGGAAGTAGCGGATAGCACAGGGCCTTGCAGGACACAGGCCTTAGGACGTCACATTTCCTGGTCCCTGAAGCCACTGCCTGTCATAGTGCCAGCAAAGGTCCCCTTAGGCTCTCACTTGTTTGGGGATAGACAAGTTCTGAGGGCTTCTCTCTGTGCTCTTCTGAGTCGGTGAAGGGCAGGAGCTATGTAGCAAGGTGGGGCATCTGGCAGGCAGCAGGTGAGTGCGGCATGTAATTTGGAATAGGAAAGGATGCAATGGAAGTGTAAGTCACATGTGCACCTGCCTTTGACCTTCGTATTGCAGTCTTTAGTTGGGAAACCTCTTTCCCATGGGGCTTTCGATTCTTCCTTGTAGCCTGAGAATGGAAGGTCTGGGAGAGAAGGACTCAGGCTGGTCTGGGTCTTATCTCTGAGCCTGAATAGCTTTGAGAGCCCTGGGCCATGTCCTGTATTTTATCTCTTTGGACTTCAGTTTCCTTATCTTTTGTTTAAAAAAAATTATTTGGGCTGGAGAGATGGCTTAGCGGTTAAGGTGCTTGCTTTCGAAGCCTGAGGGCCCAAGTTCAGTTCCCCAGGACCCACATAAGCCAGATGCATAAGGTGGCACATGCTTCTGGAGTTTGTTTGCACTGGCTAGAGGCCCTGGAGTACCCATTCTCTTCCTCCCTCTCTCTGACTCTTTCTCTCTCAAATAAATAAATAAATAAGCATAAAAATATTTCTAAAAATTTATGTATTTGCAAGTAGAAGCAGAGAGAGAGAGAGAGAGAGAGAGAGAAAGACAGACAAAGACAGAGAAAGAATAGGCACACCAGGGCCTTTTGCCATTGTAAATGAATTCTAGACACATGCGCCACTTTGTGTATCTGGCTTTATGTGGCCATAGGGGAATTGAACCCAGGCCAGTAGGCTTTGTAAGCAAGTGTCTGTAATTGCTAAGACATCTCCCCAGCCCCCAGTTTCCTCATCTTTAAAATGGGCTTCATCTTGCAGGGTGAGGGTTAGCTGGAGAGCTTGCAACAGCTGGCATGCAGCCTGGCACATGGTGCCATGAACACTAGGGATCAATTGCACACAAATACCTGTGGCTTCTCTGGGACCTCGTTGACTGCCCATGGGGAGCTGGTGGCTCAGGAAGGGAGCCATCTGATGTGTTAAGTCTGGGAGTCAGGATACTGGGCTGTGGAATTATCTCTGAGTACACACTCATGCTAGTTTGGTGTTGAGCTTTCTCTCCAAAACTCTAGTGCCCTCAGTATGGTGGCAAGGAATGGGCAGAGGAGCAGAACTCCAAAGGGTTCAGAGCTCGCTGCTGCTGCACTGAAGGGAAAGCGAGCCACCCCTCCCGTGAAGACCTGAGCCTGAGGTGGCCTCGACGCACGCAGTTTCTCCAGGGACTGGCTTGCTATCCCAGATATTTTTCTTGAAAGTATTAGTCAAGCAAGAGCCAAAGGGATTCCAATCTTTCAGTCTATTCAAAGTCCCCGAGGGCAAGCTTGTCTCCCAAAGGTGAGTACAAATCCTGGATTGTGTAAACACCGTCTGCCCAGGAAACATCTATGGTGATTTTCCTCACTCCAGCCAGCCTGCCTTCGCAGGAGAGAACGCGGCCAGCCCTGCCAGAGGAGGTCCCAGAGCTGGGCCCGAAGCTCGGAGTGACCCCCAGGCTGCCTCCTTGGTCCTTACGCTACCTTCCAGGGAGGCTGGAAACGAGCTGGCTGCTTGTGCCCAGTTGGTACCTATCACCGCTTTGTGAAGACCCTGCCTCCTCCTTTCCCCTGCCTCCATGGTCACCGGGCATCCTGATACCCTTCTTGGCAGACAGCAGGAGTCTGCTGGCATGGAAGCCACTCTCTCTCTCTCTCTAACCAGTTTAGGTTTCCCCCCAAAACCGCTGGTTTTCTGCCTCATGAACTTCCTGATGGTGAATCTGCCCCTCCAACCAAGCAGAAAGACCCCTCTCCTTCTACCCTGGGCCCCAACAAGAGGGCCCAGCAGGCAGACTGACAGCTGATAACGGGACCCTTTTAGAAGCTGGTCTCTGCTTGGCCTGGATTCACTGAGCCCAGGCTCTCCTCGCTCCTGCTGATGGTCACTGGGTGATAAGCGGTGTCCGGCCCTTTGCCTTTGAACTGAGCATTCTGTCTCCCCACCTGGGAGCTGTTTTGGAGCTGTCAGCTCCCAGGGATTAGATGCATGTTTAGGCTGGATGAACTCATGAATAAAAATATTTTGCTTTGTGGTTTCGGCAACAGAGAACTGCATGGTGTGTCCCTGTTCTCTTCCTCCATACCTTCCCCCCACCCTCTAGCATCACCTACTCAGGCCTACTCTAACAATAACAGCCAAGACCCCAATACCAGTACCTGAACTGTCCCACGATAGAATGGCTATGCTATGATAAAGCTAGGCAGGCGACTGTCAGCCTCGTGGACAGATGAGAGTTTCTTGATATTTGTTTTCCTGGTTCTCACAATCTCATCCTCAATACAGATGGCAGATGGGCCATGGTGATTCTTTGCACGGCAGCAAGGGACACCGGGAAGGGGGCTTGCCCAGGCTCTTGGCCTACAGCCAGCGGGATCCCAGGGCCACAGGTTTCATGAGCATTGAGGAGTGTGGGTCACATGGTTGGAGAACTGAGTCAGTCTCGTCATCCTGGCTTCACTGGAGTTGCAATCTCAGCTCTGCCTCTTCTCAGTGGTGAGCCCTTGAGAAAGTTGTGTGACCATTATAAATGCTCCCTGCTGCAATCAGCTTCACAGTACTGGTAGAAATCACCTAACCAGAAAAAAAAAAAGAGTTTTATTTTGGCTTACAGGATCAAGGGGGAAGCTCCACAATGGCAGGGGGAAATGATGGCATGAACAGGGAGTGGACATCACCCCCTGGCCAACATCAGGTGGACAACAGGAACAGGAGAGTGTGCCCAACAGTGGCAAGAGAAACTGGCTATAACACCCATAAGCCCGCCCCAACAACACACTGCCTCCAGGAGGTGTTAATTCCCAAATCTCCATCAGCTGGGGACCTAGCATCCAGAACAGCTAAGTTTATGGGGGACACCTGAGTCAAAGCACCTCCCTCACCTTACAGGGGAGGAGGAGGTCTCATTTTTCCTCACCAAGCTTCTCTGAGAGCTATGTGTGAGGTGCCCACTCTAGTGCCCTGGCATGGAATTATGCTTAGATCATTGTCTTTTTCCTGCCTTATTCTTGGTCATGGCTGGGCTGGCATCCTGGGCTAGCATCACTCCATGTTCCCCTCTGCCCTGTGCCCAGACAACAAGGAAGACCCAGGGTGCTTCTGAGGAATTGGGTGGTGAAGTCATCAGCTCTCAAGAGAATCATTTGCTGTAATAAACAGATTGGTGCTGTTGCTCAGTGGGTCACACCCGTGGGTGGCTCCCACCATCATGTGGCTCGGATGTGTCCTGAGAGCCTGGAGTCAGTGGACTGTTACTTCTTCCTGCAGGGCGTTGCTGGGGACCTGCTGGGGAAGACACAGGCTGGCAACTCGTAGGAGTCTGTGCTGGGCACCATGGACTATATTGCTTAGTGGTGAATAGGGTCAGTAGAGATCATGGCTGGAGGCCCTGGCGCGCCCATTCTCTCTCTCTCTCTCTGTCTGTCGCTCTAAAATAAATAAAAATAAACAATTTTTTTTTAAAAGCAAGCTTTATTTTATTTTATTTTATTTTTTGGTTTTTCGAGGTAGGGTCTCACTCTAGCCCAGGCTGACCTGGAATTCACTATGGAGTCTCAGGGTGGCCTTGAACTCACGGCAATCCTCCTACCTCTGCCTCCCGAGTGCTGGGATTAAAGGCATGCGCCACCACGCCCGGCTAAAAAAGCAAGCTTTAATCTGGAGGCTGGTAGCCTGGCTGGGCTGAGCGGGCAAGGGTGAGCACAGTATATGCCAATGTGTGTGTGCGCTCATGTGAATGTGTGAGTGTGTTCTTGTGTGTATGCATATGGGTGTGAACATTTGTGTGTGCATGTTATATGACTGTGCGCACGCATGTGTGTGCATGCATGCTTGTGTGTGTTATGGGCTGGGATGATTATAGCCTTGTCACATCTTAACTCCTCTGTGTCTTTATTAGTACATTAGTCACTTTCCTCGTTGCTATGACAAAGCACCTGACACAAACAACTTTCGGAGGGAAGGGTTTGTTGTGGCTCACAGTTTGAGAAGGCACAGTCCACCGTGGTAGGGAAGGCCTGGTGGAAAGAGTGTGAGACGGCTGGCATAGGAAGCACAGAGAGATGGATCCTGGTGCTCAGAGGGCTTTCTTCTTTTACCCTTTTTATTCAGTCTGGGACCCCAGCTCATGAGACGGGGCCACCCACTCAGTTAGACCTCTTTGGAAATTCCTTCACAGACATGCCCAGGTGGCTCTTCCAGATGAATCTAAGCCCAATCAACTTCATAGTTGTCTGTCACCATCAGGGACAACTGTTGAGAAAAGTGTTAGTCTGACAAGTTCTATACATTAGTTTTAGAAAAACTAGAAAATAAAACTAAAAAGTGTTCGCTGTGAACATTTCGGAGTCTTCTAGGTTTCCTCTTGCATGTACATGTGTGCTTTTTTAAAAAAAAATTTTTTAGGTTTTTGAGGTAGGGTCTCACTGTAGGCCAGGCTGACCTGGAATTCACAGAAATTTCATTTCCAACCCAAATGAAGATAGTCACCTCCCTGTCTGTGTGCCCTCAGTTCCCTGGGCCTGACTAGAAGTTTCTGAAGGAAGGAGAGGGCCAATGTGCCATAGTGTCTCCCTGCAAGGTCTGTTGTGGGTTGATGAGTCCATTGTGCAGGTGAGACACCGAGTCTCAGGAGAGAAGAATGAGTATGGGAGCCTGCAAGGGTCAAAGGTATTTCTAGGGAGGGGAATCAGCTGCTGACCCAGTGAGCTAAGAGACAAACGGAAGATTGCTGGGCTGGTGATAAGAGCCAGACAGTAGGGTGCCTTCTGTGAAGTCTGGGTGAGGAGTCTGGAACCTTCCATCTGTTCAGAGCTCCTCCTTGGGGAGAGCAATCAGATGGGATCAGGTAGGGGTGACAGGGTGGCATGAGCATTTGGTGAGGGGCACTTGTTTCCTGGCTCCGTGGGCACTCCTGTGGAAGCTGGTTGTGCATCTAGGCCCAGGCAGTGGCTGGAGAAGCGGGGAGATGAAGGGCCTGGTCCCCAGAGGCCCACGTCTCATTAGGAGATGGGTGGGGCCCTGAGTCTAGGGATCTGGAAGTTGGGGCTGTGGAATTGTTCTTTTTGCCTGTGTTTATCAAGCACTGACTGTGGGCTGGGACCTGGTCCAGGCGCTGGTAATACAGCCCGGGTCAAGAGGGTCGCCTGGTCTCCACCCTCAGGGAGTCGCAGTCCCATGGACACAGCTGGTAGGGACAAACAGTAGTGACCAATGATGCCGTGGGAACACAGACGAGGGCAGCGTGGGATGGCTTCTTGAGGGAAGGCGCATCTAGGCTGAGGCCTGAAGGAGAAGCAGGGATGTGCGGCAGCATGTGGTTTCTGGGTATCAGCAGGTAAGGACGGATGAATAGCAGGCCAACTGATGGCAAACCTGCAGCTGACCCGTGGGCTTCCTGGAGAAAGGCAAGCCTTTGGTGAATGCCCACGAGCCAGGCCTCCCTGGATGGAGTCGACTGGGAAATAAACAGAGCAGCTATGAGGAAGCCACCGCGTCGCTCTGTTGGTGTCATGGAGGTACCCTGCGTATGAACCAGGTATGGTGGGCAGGACAGGGGCTGAGGGAGGTGGTGGGGAACCTCATGATCCTTCTTTTTTTTTTTTTTCCTGAAAGATGTAGTCTGTCTCCACTCTGGGAAGATGTTCTCCACCTCCACCTTCCAGGGGCTGCTAGGGTCAGCTGGCAGCCTGGAGACCCTCTTAAGGAAGGCCAGTCCCTGCCCAGCTCTGCCCACCTTACTCCCTGCCAACTTGCTTTGTGAAGACAGCTCCTGTGTGTTCCTCCTTCCAAGGAGCCTCCCAGGGAGGCTGTCTTGATTTCTCTGTCAGGCAGGAAGGCCCTTTGAACTTAAGGCTCCCAGCTGTGTGCATGGCATCTCAGCCGTCCACACCCTCCCTCTTGCTCAGGCCCCACCCCCTGCCCTCCTCCCACTGGACATAGGTGCTTTCTTACTTCCACCGCTGGACTTATCTGCTCCTGGGATCCCTGTCCCGTTTACTTAAATTGTGCTCGTATGCCGGGCGTGGTGGCGCACGCCTTTAATCCCAGCACTCGGGAGGCAGAGGTAGGAGGATCGCCGTGAGTTCGAGGCCACCCTGAGACTCCATAGTGAATTCCAGGTCAGCCTGGGCTAGAGTGAGACCCTACCTCGAAAAACCAAAAAAAAAAAAAAAAAAAAAAAAAACAAATTGTGCTCGTGTCACAGGCTTTCTATGAGGTGCCTCCCCGAGAGTCTTTCTTTTAGCTGTCGCAGTCCTCTGAGGCAGCGTACAGTTGTCTCTGCTCTGGCTTTCCCTCACCTCACCATCATGCGTATATTTGAACTGGTTCTGTCGGTGCCGGATTCCTGGGCCAGGGCTTCACCTAGCCTGCCTGTCTCTCTTTTGTGTGCTCTCACAAGGCTGGGCATGCTGGCACTCCACGGTGGTTCACGTCCTTTATACTGGGCAGCACTTGCTTGGGAGCTGACAGACATGCACAGCGAGCCTTCTCCAGCCTCGGAATGGATGGCCCAGCTCTGAGCTGCCTCCCAACGCAGCTTGGGGATGGTGGGTGGAGGGGCCAGGCTTCGGCTCTTCCTTGCTGTGGAACTTTGGGAGAGCCACCGAATCTTTTTGAACTTCCACTTTTTGATCTTCAGCTGTGTGACGGAGACAAAAAATATGCCTCCCAGGGTGTTGTGAGCACTCAGGTAGATAATGGCCATGGGATTCTCGGAGCTGTGGGGCCCACGCTGCCTAGTCTCGGCACAGTCAGGCAGCCCGAAGGGAGTTGAAAAATGCCCGTTAAGAGATTGAAGTTGGGGGTCTTTTGCCCCGTGATCCAGCAGTACTCTGAGCCCTTGGTGGTCTGAGTTCTCAGCCGCCCGCCACCCTCAGAGGCTGTGCTCGCATTCGCTGTTTCTTTCCTCGCGTGCTTACCTCACCACTGCTATTCTATGTAAGGATGGGCCCAGCCTCCAACCAAGTCCTGCTCCAGTTGGTTATCCTCAGTGCTGCCTTCTAGATTTCTATATCACATTGGAGGCGAGGCTGGACTGGTACGCATGTGACTGTCCTTAAAGTGGGGAGGGAGGGGAGGGCTGACATGGAGATACCAAGGCCCCCAGCCACTGTTAATGCTCAGTAGGTGTGTGGCTCCCAATTCAGTGTATCAAAGTCTCACAGAGACCCCAGAAACACTTTAGATTTCAGTTTCTGAAAGTCTATGTGAGGTGGGTGTCCTTAGCTCCATTTTCTTAAAAAAAAAATATTTTAGTTAGGAAAGACAGAGGATGGGGCATGGCAGGTCCTCCTGCCGCTGTAAATGAACTCCATATACACGCACCACTTTGTGCGTCTGGCTTTATATGGGTACTGGGGAATCGAACCCAGGCCATCAGACTTTGCAAGCAAGCATCTTTAACTACTGAGCCATCTCTCCAGCCTCTTAGCTCCATTTTACAGATAAGAAAACTGAACCTCAGAGAACAGACCCTCTGGTTAGACCACTGGTGAGAGCTCAACATTCATTACTCCCAAGGCCAGTTATCAAGAGTTAGCTGGGCTGGCATGGTGGTGCACACCTTTAATCCCAGCACTCGGGAGGCAGAGGTAGGGGGATCACTCTGAGCTTGAGGCCAGCCTGAGACTACAAGTGAATTCCTGGTAAGCCTGGGCTATAGCAAGACCCTACCTCAAAAAACCAAAATAAATAAATCAATTAATTAATAAAATAAAATAGTTAGCTGCTCCAGGCCCATGAGGGGAGCCCCGAGGGCAAGGGAGCCCCTCAGAGTCTACCTTTGCCCTAGGCCTGCCGGTAAGACCATTCTGGTGAGGAGGGAACAGGTGACAGGCAGCTCCTCAATGCATGGGATTAAATATTTACATTAGGAACGATGAGGGTTAAGTGTCTCCGAGGCAACAGGCTAAGGGATAGTGGAGAGAAATTTCTGCTAGGGTGACCTTCAAAAGTGTCCCAGAGAGGACATCTCTAGTGGCTCAGAGGAGCCTGTGAGGGGTGGGGTCAGAGCACAGTCTGGCTCTACCTCCTGCAGGAGAGAAGCTCTGAAGTGTGTGGCGGTCTGGGAATGTGGGAGCCACATACTTTCATATAATTAGGTCGGCTCCTCTGCAGTGGCTGCAATTAGCTGTAGGCAAGAGACAGGACTTCCTGTGGCCAAGGCCACTTCTGCACCTGGCGCAGTTTACCTGGGCTCCTGCTATCCAGGCGTGGGCCCCATATATGTTTGTTTCCAGCAAGGGCATCCCAGAGCTAGGTGGAGCTGATGGGACATCAGCCTAGCGGAGGAGAAAAGAAGATGGTCCTGGCCCATCTCTTGTCACCCAGCTGCATCTCAGTGGCCCGGCTGGAGAGGAGTGCCCTCCGCTCACCTGTCACAGGCCTATTTCTGAGGCTTTCAAACTTGCTGTCTGGAGTAGAACTCTCCTAGGCCTCTCATGGGTGACCAGTATCCACAACTGCTCAGTGAATGCCATGAATACCTCCTGCCATGGGGAGTAGGAATATTCAAAGAATTTGGGCTTTTTGTTGTTTCCTTTTTTTTGTCTGTCTTTCTTTCTTTCTTCCTTCCTTCCTTCCTTCCTTCCTTCCTTCCTTTCTTTCTTGTTTATTTGTGTTTTTTTTTTTGAGGTAGGGTGTGTCTAGTCCAGGCTGACCTGGAATTCACTGTGTAGTCCTTGGACTCACAGCGATCCTCCTACCTCAGCCTCCCAAGTGCTGGGATTAAAGATGTTCATCACCACACCCAGCAGAATTTGAGCTTTTGAGGAGCCCAGCCTTTCCTGTGTTGGTGAAAATTAAAAAAAAAAAAAAAACACAAAAAGCAAAGGGGGAGGGGGTGGAGAGAAGGAGATGATTAATTATGGACTTTGTTTTCCTTTAGTGCCTGGGAACATTACTTTTTTCATCTAATTTTACCCACCATTGGCAATCGCTTTCTCTGTGTTCCTTGCTGGGCTTACCCAACCTCTCCTAAAATTATGAGCTCGTAGATGTAAAAAGTTGGAAGGAGAGGTATAATGATTTCCCTTTTCAAGCAGGACAAAG
Organism: Dipus sagitta; assembly: GCA_036346955.1. Taxonomy (NCBI): domain Eukaryota; kingdom Metazoa; phylum Chordata; class Mammalia; order Rodentia; family Dipodidae; genus Dipus; species Dipus sagitta. The sequence continues at coordinate 38,928,788 of CM070777.1, read as the reverse complement.
CCAGTCTGGGCTGGAGAAGTGTGATGCATGCTCAGAGCCCTGGGAAAGCTGATGGTGGCCCAGGGCCACCGATGCACCAAGCTGATACCATACACTCCACATCCCAGCTGGGATCTCGGCCTCTTCCCCTCGCCAGGCTGGGAATGGGCAACTTGCTGATTGCTCTAGAACAAGGAGCTAAGTCAGTGTGCTGTCTGCTGCAGTCCGCAGAGGGGTGGCACTGCCCTGCAAGTGGGCTGGAGTCTAGGCTTGGGGACAGGCTGGCTGCTCACTCTCTCAGAGCAAGGTGGGTTTCCCACATTCCCCAGTGCTGCTCAGAGCTGGGAAGTGGTCTGACAGAACTGAGTAGTGGCATGTCCAATGGGGCCCTGGGAAACCCAGGGCAGTGGGGGTGCTGACTGACAGCAGTGAGGTTTCTCAGGGGACAGGGGGCTTGATGAGCTGATGTGACACACGCTAACTGTACTTGACTCTGAGTAAACATTTACTGGTGTTAACAGTCATGAATGCTATTCTAACACCAGTATTAAAGAACAAGGCAGTGTCCCTTGTTCCGGGCTGGGAAGAGCCGCTCCATGCATACCAGCTGCCCTTCTAGTTGGTGCTGAATCTCTTGCACCATCCATAGGACTAAGCTGTTTCCAGAGCCACAAAACTCCAGTTAAGTCTTGTCATCCACCACAGGGATGTTCTACAGTGTCATAGTGAAGTCACCAGTGTGGAACCGCTGCTCCCGGAGAGGTACAGGGTGAGGTTCCTGTGAGCCTGGGGCGGGCTGCTCAACACAGAACCCTGCTTCATGTGTGCCTGTTTCAAGACCCTTATTTAAGGGATGTTTCTGATTCATGAGCATTGAACTCATGGCCAGTGTGTCGTAGCTCACACCTGGATGATGCACTTCCCTGGAGGCCACCGCGGCTCACTGCACTGAACAAGAGATAGCTCTTCAGCACTAAGCTTGGTAGTTATTTCAACAGTGGCATTACCAATAAGAAACACAAAACTGCAAGCCAGGCATGGTGGCGCATGCCTTTAATCCCAGCACTCGGGAGGCGGAGGTAGGAGGATCGCTGTGAGTTCGAGGCCACACTGAGACTACATAGTGAATTCCAGGTCAGCCTGGGCCAGGGTGAGACCCTACCTTGAAAAACCAAAAAAAAAAAAAAAAAAAAAAAGAAAACGAAAAGAAACACAAAAATGCAATATGTGTGTGTGTGTGTGTGAGAGAGAGAGAGAGAGAGAGAGAGAGAGAGACTACCCATGGCATTGAAAAGGCCACTCATTTACAACAGGAGCTGAAATCAAAAGACAAGGCACCTCACTTTGCTGGGCCTCATTTCCTGGGCACATTTAGTGACTCCTCATTTTAGCTCTCCTCTACCCATGTCAGCAAATGCCCATGATGGCCCCATTAGAATTGACTGGGGAAGGGGGCTTAAAAAGCGAAGTTATTAAACATGCAAAGTTGACCATCAGGCACGTGTAGATATCGAGGACCGGTTTGCTTGGGGCAGACGAATCCAACATTTTGCCTTCGCACGGTGACCTGGGGGCTGTTGCCAGGTTGGAGTGTGGAACACAGAGAACATGGCCAAGCGTCTCAGGGCCAGCTGTTGGCCGAGCTCTGAGCAGAGGGGTCTGGGGACTGTGAAGCCCGAGCCTGGATGCCTTTGTCCACCGTGGTCCTGATGGGTTTTCCACACACAGGCACATTAGCTGTTTATGGCGCCGTGTTTATGTGGGTGGGAAGCATGTATTTACTTTCACTCTTTGGGCGTATTTTTACACTCATCAGATGAGAAGAAATGTATCTTTGCAGGCTTTTTACTTTGTAGGTTCCTTGTAAGTCCTGTTCTGATGGACTCGAGATGTGCATGGCTGCCCAGGCCGGAGCCCTGGGGGTGGGGGTGGAGCTGGAGGCAGAGGGTGGCCTGGGCAGGAGGAGGGCCAGCACTCCAGGCTCCTAGTACTCTTGGTAAGCTTACCTGCACCTCGTGGGCTCAGTGTGAGACTATAGGGGGTCCCTGGACTGAAGCCACCTCCGGTTCCAGGTGGTGAATTCCACAGGTTAGTCATTTAGCCACTGTCCTAAGACACAGCTGGGGCCGGAGCCCAGGGCTCTGGACTCTCTTGCTGGACCCTGTCACAGAGTCTCTGGGTGCATGGCATAAAGGGGTTGTTCCCTTCCTTAGTTAAGGATGTGGGCTTTGAAGCAAGACTGCCGAGACTGAAGTCTTGACTTAGTCACTTTCAGGCTGTGTGACCTGGGAAAATAACTTAACCTTTCTGTATCTCCATTTGCTCATTTTAAAATGAGAAAAATAATCATATGTATTTGCACTAATTGTTACAGTTAACATTTAAATATTTAGGTTATCACCTAGCATAGAAGAAGTGTTATGGAAATGTTTCTTTTCTATCTCCATTTTGTGTTGGGACTATTGAGGATTGAACCCGGGGCCTCACCCATGCTAGGCAAGCACTCTGTCACTGAACTACCTCCCCAGCCCATGTGTCTCTAAATTAACTAAGTTTATGAAATTTGTTCTGTGGTCTAGGGCAAGTTGCCTTTATTGTTTTATTGTTTTTGCCTCAGTTTTGTTGCCTAAAAAGTGGGACAAGGGGCTGGGAAGATAGCTCGGCAGGTAAGAGCCACCTGCTTGCGGAGTCCGAGGACCTGAGCACCCCCTTGAAAAGCTGGGGGTGACTCTGCCTGCCTGTAGCTCAGGTGCTGAGGGAGATTGCAGGAGCAGCATGGCCGAGGCTGACTGAAAATCAGCCGCTCCAGGTTCAGTGAGTGACTGTGTCTCAAGGAGAAAAAGTGGAAGAGAGATGTTCTTCCCTTGGCCTCGGCTTGCGCATGCGGGGGCCGTACACGTCTGCACACTCACGTGAATACGCCACACTCACAGAGTGATAGCTGCCACAAGGCATCCGTTGTGACGCTTCAGTGTGATGCATGAGTGGGAAATCCTTCAGCAGAGCCAACCTGTCACTATTGTTCATTTTCAGCCTCTTTCCAGTTCGTTCTTGGGGTGGGGAGAGAGACACAAAGGATGGGCCAGAGGCAAGGGGAAGGAGCAGGCTGGTAGGTCTGCATTCATTCAGAGGCAGTCATCAGTGTGGCCTCTGTAGCCTGCACAGACCCAATGACTGGCCAAGAACTGCTCTGTTCTGCAAGGGACCTGCCAGCACTGGCCACCAGTGGCTCCTTAGGCTGCGCTCCCAGCAGGGTGTCAGGGCGACCTGTGTCTGCGGGGTCCTGCCAAGCGGCGGGAAGAAGCCGGTGTGCACGGGAAGCCTTCCTGTACAACTCCCCTGGAAGGCTCGGAACATACTTCACAGGAAACGTCAGCACAATTTTCTAATCAAGTTGAAGTCCGTGGCCCGTAGTTAGAAACAATAAATGAAATGCAATTTGAGCTAGCACTTTGCCTGGGTCTCTTTCTGGAAGTGGGTGTGGGTGAGAAGCTGGTCTTTCAGAGGGAAGAACTTGACCTCCGACCTAGACCGTTTAGCCCCCAACCCCACCATCAGCTTGCAGGGGGGGGTGGGACCCTAGCCTTTATTTTAGGTAATCATTGCAAATCCTGATTTTGATCTGTCGGGTCAAAGTCCGCACTGCTCTGTAAATCAATGGACATTATTAAGCCCACTCTTTTTTTTTTTTTTTTCTCTTCTCCTTCCAGTGCCTTCTACCTACCATGCTTAGAGTTTAGTCTTGGAGATCATTGTTTAATCAATATTAAACCATTCACATGGCTTAAGTGTTTACTTATGTGCTTTGAACCATTGCTTGCACTGAGAACAAGTGATGTCCTTAATCTGCCTTCACTACACTCCCCAATACCCTAATTATGTAATTTAGAAAAGAACATTTCCTGACGGCAGTTTCTCAGTGTGCACCAACAAATGCCGGCTAGGGACGGCCCAAACAACTCGGTAATAGCTAGCACATGGAGCCCGTTGCCTGGGTCCAGGCCCTGGCTTGGGATGGGTGCCGTCCGTTTGGGTTAAGGCTTTCAATTGATGGCGTGTTAGTGCTAGCAGAAGTAATTCCACATGAAAGGAGCTGAGGCTAATAGCCCATCTCCAGTCTCTCCTAGTTTGCGGAATAGGCCCTCACTGCAAATTGTTAACCGACCCAGACCGTCGGGGATAGCTATCACCCAGCCCGCTGAGGCTGACGCAGCCAAAGATGTGTCCAAGAGGCCAAGTTTTAGGCCAAATTGTTTTCCGTGACCTTGCCAATCCTCACGTCCAAGGCTGGGTCTGAGAGTTCCCCCATATTTCCTTATCGCTATTGGGGGAGTTTAGAAGCAAGAATTTCCTATTCATTTAAGTACAGCAGGTAATTGAGAGGCTGCTGGGTAATCGGGTCCTCAAATATTGTCTAGTTGGTATGGCTGTTTGGGGCAGACGGGACCCTGAATGCCTTGATCCTCACGAGCCCACCTGCATTACTACTGATGGGTATTTCAAGCCTGCTACCCCTGTACACAGACTCCAGCTTGGCTTTTTCTGGCCAAGTGAGGCCTGAGTGTTCCCTGAGCCAGCCGCTTCCGCAGAGGGATGGGACACTATCCTTTCCTGCTCCGTGGTCCTGGAAGGCCAGGGACAGATGGCTCACCTGTCTCAATGCGATGGTCAGTTGGCATCTGGGGCATCAGTTTTCAGGGAGAGTCCAGCGGCTGTGGAAGTCATCCAGGCGCTTAGGCCTGAGCTCTTGAAGGTCCCAGAGGGAAGGCTAGGGGACACATGAAGAGCGAACTGAGCTGTGAAAATGTTAATTTGGCTGTGACTCTCAAACCAAGGCGTTAGCCTTTCTAGACGCACCAGTTGCCATGGTGATGGAAGCGGTGCCAATTGTAAGAGTTGTTTTTGTGGTTAGAAGTGCCTGTCTTAGACAAAGAGAGCGAGGCCAACCCGACAGCTCACGTCTTCACTTCCTTCCAGGGATTGGATGTTGTCAAGTCCTGGTTTGGGGAGGAGGGGTGACAGTTTTCCAGAGGGGGCCATTTTACCCTAGCATTATTCTGGGAGTCCAACAGCATGGCTGGAAAGGGCATAGCCATGTCACATTCCAAGGAGGAGTGCAGGTGGGCTTACCCACAGAGAAGGACTGCTCAGTGACGGCAGAAACCAGAGGTTAAAAATGCTTTCCTCAGGGCTGGAGATATGGTTTAGTGGTTAAGGCACTTGCCTGCAAAGCTGAAGGTCCCAGGTTCGATTCCCCAGGACCCACATAAGCCAGATGCACAAAAGGACGCATAAGTCTGGAGTTCGTTTGCAGTGGCCATGAGACCATGGTGCACCCATTCTCTCTTGTCTCTCTCACTTCACTTCTCTCTCTCTGTGCTTGCAAATAAATAAATAAAATTAAAATAAAAAAAATGCTTTTCTCAGGCAAACTAGTGATAGTGTTTTTTATGGAAACTTCTGCCACCCGGAGTCTGGCCATGGGCCTGCAGGGGGTCTGTTCTTTCAGCTATCCCCCCACCCACCCAGCCCAATTTCCTAAGTGACAGAATGGAGGCCTTTTCTGTAGCGGGGGTGCTTGTGTAGCTTGCTAACTTTCAAAGTGTTTTATAAATATTTATTCACCTTAGGTCATTTGCAAACCTAACCCCTGTCATCCCACCCCAAGGTTTTCTCCTCCAGCCTGGTTGCCCCAAATGAAGCCAGAAGTCTGGGACAGGGAATTCCACCTTGGCAGATTTTGACAAGCGGTCCCAAATGGTTTGTTTATTTCTCTAGTCTGCCCTTCTTAGAGTTCTAGAATGTCAGGACTGCCCAGGCCAGACATGCAAAGCCTTTTGCCCTCCCTGCTAGAGGTGAGAGTATTTTATTTATGAATTCATCTTATGAAATCATTTTTAATCAAATTAAGGCTCTCTTTCTTCAGAATTATGTCAAGGCCCCAGAATAAAGAGGGCATTAGTAGAAGCGAGGTATTTCGGGACAGGTAGTCAGTTGCTCTTGACTGCTGGCATGGGCAGCCTATTTTGTGGTGCTTCTTTCTGAGATCCTGCCTTATAAGTAGGAAGATCCCTTGGCACTGGAGGCCTGTAACTGCACTCTGAATGTTAGTGACATTTCCTCCAAGACCCACCCAGATGCTTCCTGGACTCCTGCCCCTCTAGTCTTTTCAGTTGCCCACTGCCCTGAGTTGCAACAGGGCTCCTGGCCTCAAAGTGGCCAAACCTGAATTTGCCTGGCTTCTGGCCTCAGAAACTTCTGAGTAACGAAGGCTGACCCCTGGTGAATTTTCAGAAGCCACAGTCTGCCTGCACCAAACTTGTTCTGATAAGATACGCTTTTGTGTAGAGCAGGCAGGGAGGGTGGGGGGACAGCTTCGACAAGGTCCGGATCACCCGATCATGGTGATACCAATAGCTGGAGCTAATGTTTGCCAGATAAATAGCCTCATTAGGAAGGGCTATAAAAGTCCGATAAGATTCTTCTAATTATCCCCCAAAGCACAAATTCTTGGGGTTTCAGTTTGACATAATAGGAGACATGAAGAAGCGAGGGGCCGAAGTGTGAGTATATTTTAGAAGTAGCCTCAGCCTACCAACGGTATGTCTAGCATTACATATTTTGTTTTTGCAAAAGCACCAAATTGCTGAACAGGAAAAAAAAAAAAAAAGACAATGACATATTTTAGGTTACTATTTCACCTTTTCAAATCAATATACAAGCCATTAAAACTACATTTTTCCATGAATGATAAGTGTAATTACCTCTCTCTTGCCATAAAAACTTGTCCTTATTAAATGTAAATATTTAAAAATGATTGAAATATATTTGAAGGGCACTTTATAGCTTGATTTTATATGCTGACATCTGGGTTGCCTTTCCTAAAACACTCTATTTCTTGGAGAGTTATTAAATTAGTATTTTGAAAGGACTAACACTAGACTTGTTCCTTGTTTCAATTTTAATTTCATACATATTTAGATTTACTGGGAACTCAGAGTTTTTACATGTTACTAATGCATCATTATGTTTGTGGGGCTTGTGAAGCCATGGCGTTATTGGCAGAGGGAATCTTTAAACAATTGAGAACTCCATCTCCACACTGATTTTGTACCCTACAAAGAACAGAGTCCAGGCATAGAGATCCCGAGATTTGTCTGTAAATGTTTAATTTTCTAATTCTTCTTTAGATCGGGAAGATGGTTTTAAATATTTACTTTTAACTGTGAAATACTGTAGATAGTGAGTGTCCAATCAGTTTTTTTTTTTCCCCCTCTGTTGATGTTTATTTAGTGTAAGAAAGATGGAGAGTAAGGTAAGGCAATTCTTTTCAGCTTTACTCTTTGGAAGAGTTCTTTTTTTTTTTTTCTTAAAAATTCTTATTTTTGGTTGCTTCACACCACCTCTGTTTATGGAAAGGTAAGCTTGTTTAGTTGCTGTACTTTGAGAGAATCTCAGGCAACAGAAAATTGAATATTTGAAAATATGAGCTTCGTGAACATGCCTAATTCCAGATGGCAAAAAGATTGTCCTGAAAAGTGTAAAAATTCAATATGAGTGGCTCAAATATTTTTTTTTCCCCCTGATAAACAAATGATTCTAGGATGGATGTGTCCCAGAGCTCTGCATAGGAGAGCAACCATGCATGCAGGCCACGCTGGGCTAACGCTCAAACCTTCTCTGCTCGTTTCCTTTCACTATGTTAAATCCTTGAGATGTGTAAAGATTATGATAGGCAGTGGGTCAGGTAATCTGAACATGTAGCTTTTTTTTAATAAATTTTTCTTTGTAAAGAGAAATTTTCTTCAAATAAATCTCCCCCCTCAAATAAATGGTTTGTAAAAACAAAAGTCTATTTGCTTTGAAATTGCACACAAGAACCCATGTCATAACAATATCTCTCTTTATTTGAGTTCTGCCTGAGAAAAGAAATTTACCTAGACTCAGCAATTTCCCTCATGATAAACCTGTTAAAAACTGATATTGTCTCTTGGGAGAAAAATAAAGATCAACATTACGTGTAGATGGGTTCCTTTATTCACATGCCCAATAGAACTATTTAACCTTTAGTATCCACTTTCTGTATGCTTTTTCCCCTTTATTTATAGTTCTATCCACACAAATTTCTAAAGCTATGGCATTTTAGGGACATTTGTTGCTTTTAGTTACAGTTTTGAATGAGAAAATGTACCATTCCCCCCCCCCCCATGTAAAGTAGACATTTTAAGCAATTCTTAATTTTTTTTTTTTTAAGCCAGAACTCTTGGCAAAATGTCCGGCTTTGGAGGCATGTTCATAGTGTCACTAGAGGTGAATAAACGAACAGGAGAGCAGGCTTGGATCACAGGCAGAGACTTGGGAATTTTTCAGGAGGCATATTTTCTTACGTTAATGCCTTTGTAGATTCCATCGACGCTCAGACATCAAAGGGCGTGCAATTAATAACGGACATCTGGAGGGCCGATCACATGCTTCCGATGTGAACGTGGTGGACGGCAGGAAAATCAGCCGTGCTCAGGTATTAGCTGTTTTAAACGACAGCATTGGAGGCTTCTCTGTTTGTCTCTCTGCTCTCTTAGAGGCACACAGGCAAAGAGTTCTCGGGGACACCTTCTTCCTGGTGGATGAGTGAGTAAGAAGTGCTCTAACCTGCATTATCAGTAGTCACTCAGATAACCTTAATTTCTTCAATAAAAGCAAGTTCAGTGTTGTATAAACTCTCTTCTTGAAGCCCCCAAATAGGCATAGCAACAGACAATTGTCTTAGTTAATTCTTGAAGGTTTTCCCTTTGTTTCTATTTTCCAAAGTAAATGAATATTTTTAGAACTAGGAGAATGAGAACTTTCTACTTGCTGGAATTGAAGGAATTCTTAAGAGTTATTTATTTCTTCTCTTTTATGGTAGCCTATCTTTTCCAAAATGATATATGTGACCTAACTCCAAGTATAAGATAGTCATAGAAGAGTATGTTTGAGTTCAACAAAATGTTCCAAGAAACGTGGAGCTCTGGGCGCTAAACATTCCAGCTGATATAAAAACCTGCAACTTTTAAACAATCATTTTTATTTCAGTGGGTCATAGATAATAAAGGGACGCTTGTTTCTGGGAAATTAAAAATCTGACATGGGGAAAAATATTTATTTGCTTTCTACATTGGTCAAATGACTAGTGGATATTAAAAACCTGTAAATAGACAGATGCAACCAATTCTCTTCCATTAACAAATATTACAATTTTACAATGAAGTAAATGTATTTTTAAAAATGCCTACACGCCAGTCTGAGCCTGCTTTAAATGTTGAAAAAAAAATCGATATGCTAATTGGTTGCAAAGAAAAAAAAAATCCTTGTAAATTTTTAAAGAACCGACTTGAATTTTAAAGTCTCTTTCTTTCAAGGGTTCAGGTAGCTCAGAGTCACTTGGTGCAGGTTTCTCTGCTGTTTGCCACTGGGCTAATCTCCAGGCCGCCAGCTTTGTTTTCCTTCTATGCATAAGCAGGACCGGCAGCACGTTTTAAAGTTAATTTGAAGCAGGGTCTACATTGCCGTCAGCAAATATGTTATAAACTTATTATTTAATAGTGATTCCGGGGTAAGGCCATCATCTCCTTCCTAAATCCAAATATAAAAACTGAAATCGTATTTGTTAAAACTGTCATGTTGAATTTGTGGCCCAGATTGCTTTTTTTTTTTTTTTTTTTTCCCTGAGCCTTGCTGGGCTAGTGTGCTCCCAGCTGCAGAGACACCCCAGAGCCCCCAGACCGCTGCCCCTGCCCCTGGCTCTGAGCAGCTCCAAGCTACTCAAACCGCCTGCCTCCCCCAAACACAACGGCAACTTAGCCGGCTCTAGGCTTTTCCACATTGTAAAACCATTTGATTTATTTGTTTGGTTTGGTTTGGTTTTAGGAGCGCTGCAGAAATGATTTCCTACTGGCAGAGTGGGTACTTGGTGTTACACTACATTAGTTTCACGTCATTAGTTCAGGGTTCTCAAACTTAAAATTGGAAAGTATATGGGAGGCTTCTCGGAGACCTCAGCTCCGACCAGAGCAGAACGAATTAAAGCTGATGGATTCCTTTTGCTGGGTAACGTGCGGGGCGATACATCACCAAGCGCCCTGGCCATGCTGACGGGGTGGGGGGGGTTCCCTCTGTCAGCTTTGGAATTTGGTGGTAGGAAATGTTATTTAATAAAAAAAAAAGGGGGGGGGGAGAATTCCACTGTTACCATTCCGGGTTTTGGAGGAAAAAAAAATAAAAAGAAAACAACACTTAATTTTATCGTCACCGCTTATAACGAGCAGCCAGAAGGGGGTATCGATGACAGCCGGGACCCCATTATCTTTGGGCTGTCTCTCTCACCTCCATCAGCCACTTACAGCTTGGACCTCCGTCTCTTTTCAAGTCATTCCAAGCCCGCGGGCCCGAAGGAAGGAGCAGCCCAGTGTGCCCTGGGTCGCCGGCCCGGGGTGGGGGGTGGGGTGGGAGTGCTGTCGGGGAGGCTCGGTGGGATGCTCCGGATCTCTCTGGTCCTCATCCTGCACCCCCCCCAACCCCCGTCCATCCTGGAGACCGGAGGGGCCACGTGCAGCTGCCGAGCCGAGCGTCCACCTGGCCGGCTCTCCTCCGCGGCGCACGCCGCCGGCTCTCCATCTCTCCGGAGGGCTCTTTCCCGTCCCCAGTGGCTCCTCCAGCTTCGCCCAGCTTCCAGCTCAGCTAAAGGCAGAGCTCGGGTCTCTGCGGGCTGTGCGGTGTGGGTACCAAGCCTCGGCTTTCAGGTGAGCGCTGTCCGAAGCTCTCCTGCCACCTGTTGGCCGCCGGTGGTGCTGGCGCTGCAGGAGAAGCGGCACTTAAGAATCGCTGTCTAGGACTCTTCAAGGCTTGGTCTGAGGTCCCCGGCCGGGCCACAAGCCCACGGTGGAGCAGTCCCTCCCAGCCAGTACGCCCAGGAATCTGATGCTCAGGACTCTGCTTCTCTGGGAACCATGGGTTAGTGGAGGGTAGGGAATGTTTCACTGCCCAGGGCCTCCTCTGGCCACCTTGGGCCTCCTGGTTTGGGTACCAACAGATGTCTAATTGTCTTTCTAGGTGAGATATCACTTCTCTCACTACTCCTGATGTGGCGTCCCTGGCTTGGCCACCATACAGCTGGGTAGGGACAGCATAAACCATCTTAGCCAGCTCGGACTTTCTTGCCACTGGGCAACCGTTCTGCCCAGGCCTCTGCCTCTTCTGTCTTTGTAGGGAATGTCCCAGCTGGAGGTCAGAAAGAAGGGTGGGGTGGGGGGCTTCTGAGTGAAGGAGGGTGTCGCATGGATTCACCCCACTTATCACACCTGTTCCGAGGTCTGGGTGTCTTGCTAACAGCCACACACAGGCTTGGATACAACCATGCAATAGTTCTATAAGGCACACACTAGCCAGTGGCTCTTGGTGGTCATCTGGTGATTTGGAATATAAGACATCAGACATGTTTCAGAAATTTCTGGGGACAGAAAAAGAAAACCCCATCTTCCTGGGTTATATGCAGTCTGAAGCTTGGGACCAGCGGATCTGGCCTGACTCTGAAAACATCTTCCGTGGTTCTGAGCCACCGGGGCCAGAGACTATAGTGGTCATGGCGTTATATTCCTGTTTTGGATGTGGGGCTTCTGAAGCCAGGCTTCTCCTTCTCCCTCATGCCCTTCCAGAAAGGACAAACCCAAGTTGTGATTAGCCCACTGGTATAGCCCCTGGCCCACTTGGAGGTGCACTGTTTCTTTATTCTATGGTGGCTTTATACACAAAGGCCACATCATGCTCGGCCCAGCCACCTACAACACCCTTCATTACACACAGCACCCAGTGTGGAATGCCAGCCCACGCTTGCTCCCTCACTCACGTGCACAGGTCGAACATCTTCCATCTGACCTTTAGTTGGTAACATCCAGTCAACTCAGACACCTTTTCTCTACCCTGAAGGGGGGTGGGGTGGGCTGGCTATAAAACTCTACGGTATCTGTTTGTGGATGACTGTTCTGGATTATTCTTACCTCCTGGTCTCTGAAATCATAGATAGGGACTGTAGTGTTTGACCAAATGGCTGTTGATAATACAGCCCTGAAAAATTATCATTTTACCCTGCGAGTCCTGAAATATAGGTGATTTAGTTGAGTTTAAAAAAAATTATCTATTCATTTATGTGTGCGTGTGTGTGTGTATGTGTCTGTGTGTGCGCGCGCGCATGCATGAACGTGTGCATGCCAGGGTCTCTTGCCACTGCAAAGGAATGCCTGCCTGGCTTTACATGGGTGGCTGGGGAATTGAACCCAGGCCTCGCAGGCCTTGCAAGCAAGCAACTTTAACAGGTGAGCCATCTCCTCGGCTGTGTGTGTGTGTGTGTGTGTGTGTGTGTGCATTTCAGGTAAATTAAGGTAGAAGGAGTTTTTGCAGGTGATCACAGCCTTTATAGCAGTCTGTTGGAGGGTGCCTCATGGTCAAGCATCTCAACATGTCAGCTCTGTGCTTTCAGGAAGAGAGTGGGGTTTACTGAGCTCTCCTGGGTGCGTGGAGCAGTTGCAGAGGGAGAGTGATCCTACCTACCCAGGACTCACACTTTTACGGAGAAGAAGGAATGCAGGAAAGTCAGTAAACTTCCACCCCTTTGGCCCCATGAACATGAATAGAAGAAGAAGAAAGGCCCTGGGCAACTGGTTATTTACCCCGAGCACAAAAGCTACCTCCCAACTCAGCACCTCTCTCTTTCATTTCCAGCTTCTCTAACAAAAATACACGGCTGACTGAATGTGCCTTCCCATAAGCCTGTCCATCAAGCGGTGTGTGGGGGGACCCAAGGTAAGACAAATTTAAACACACCTGGCACAGCTGGGTCCTACCTTTGTGCTTAGAATGACTGCCAGCCAGTGGGCTGCCCTGTCTCCAAGATTCATGGGTTCTCCAGAGGAGTTCCAACAGGTTGACTTTTTCTTTGTGGTCACATGTCATTGTAAGGCCACTGAACTGCCTTGGGACAGTTTGGGCAACCTGTGAAAGAGCTCTCCTGGGCTATGGGGCGTCCAAGAGTTCAGCACGGCTCTGCTTGGCCAAGGGAATGATCTCAAAGACTCACAGCTCTGTGGGATCCATGTTCACCTTGAGCAACAAATAGAACAGGTCTTCTACTGTCCTCAGGTGATCCCACCCAGTAAATTGCTGACTGCTGCTCTGACTAACCTTTCATGGACTCTCTGGAAGAGGGGCAAGCGGCTGACTGACGACTATTTTCCCTGCTGGAATAGAGAGCCCTTCTCTAGAGCTGTGGCCGAGAGAAAACGGCGTGTCATGGATCACAACACTCTCTGCACCATGGCCAGAGTGGTATGGTGGCCCTTGCCCTCACCCCAGCAGTTTTAGGGTGCAAATCAGCGTCCCTACCTTCCCTGTGCCTGTCTGAAGGGAGAAGATGCCTAAATCATTGTCCATCTTCCTCCTCCGAGGCTGCAAGTTCATTTGTTTTCACTTTCCCTCTGAGATAACGGATTCCAGGGGCCAGCGAGGTGGAGTATAGAAAGCCTTTTAAGTGGTTGCAAGGCTGAGCCATTCAGCAGTGACTGACGGAGCCGAGAGGTGATGAGACCATGGGAGCACTTTGGATTTGAAGCTGATAAGCCTTAAAAAACAAAAAGAAAAAAAAAAAGCCAACAACCACTGGACCCCTCTGTGATTATCAACTGGGAAATCCACTGTGGTGTTTATCTGTTGGAGAAGACAAAATGGACTTCGGACAGCCAACTGGGTCACTCATTAAACAATCACTTAGCATCTGATTTGGCCACTGAGTCTCATTACCATTAGCCACTTAATCCCCAGTGAGAGGCCATGCTTAGGGTCACCCCCATCATAGAGATAAAGCATGGTCCTGTGTTTCTTCCATATGATCTCAGCACGGGCAGCCAAGTCTTGCCCTCCGCCCTCAAAGCCCTTGTTGTTAGTTCAGCTGAAGTGTGTCTTGATGCCAAGGGATATTCAAATACGCAGGACACATACTGTTAGAAGAACTGGGGGAGATGACAAAGCTGTCCTTATAGGTTCCAGTTAGGGCCCTGTCTAAATTTCCATGCCCCATGCCCTGTCTCTTGCTCTCCCTCACCCCTGACTACCCTACTGGTGTGACTTGGTGTTTTTACCTGGTGGGGGAAAGAAGGTTGTGGAATACTGCAATTGCTGCCACAATTTGAAGGCAGTGACCATGCGGACTCCTCGGTTGGTCTGTCTGTCTCCTGCCAACATGGTCTGATGGAGCCATGGGCATACCGATGACAGACACAATACAACTGAATAAATATTCTAAGAATGTAACACAAAGGCACTCTCGCATTTTTCCTTTTGGTGTCTGCACAAAGGCAACTCTCAGTGTGTGAATGGTATCAGACGCAATAATCCAGGAGAAACCTCCAGGGAGAAAGCATCCGCACGGTAGTGATCGCTCACTTCCCATTTCTCCTCCCTCTCCCATTTCATCCCGGCTGAGTCACTGGGGTGGCTGCCCGTTGCTCCTGTTGGCTGGCCAGGACTGGAGCTGGTCACGGGGGCTTTCTGTGGCCTGAGGTTGCTGTCAGATCTACACAGGTCGGTGATATCCAGCTGGGGAGGTTTGGGTTTCTGCCTTCTGGCTGAAGGACAGAGGAGCCCACACCCTTTGAATGTAGGCCTCCGTGATGGCCAAGGCTTTCTCAGGGGATCCCAGGGAATGCTCCTGCCAAGTGCGTTCAAGTCTAAAAGTCTGCAAGCCCTTAAGCCATATGAGCTTTTGGGGCAGATTCAATATGACAGTTCTCAGACTGCCCTTTCCAGGCCCTCTCCTGGCTGCCCATCTTGGAATCTGTGCTCATTTACTGGTGAAGGGCAGTGCCACATGACTGGTGGTGGGGGGATACATTGTGACATTTACTGAACCAAGATTTCAGAGCCCCTTCAGAATTTCAGAACATTGCCATGGAGTGATTAATCTTAACCCTGCCTCATTTACTCTATAGTTCTCGTTCTAATCTTCTCTTTCAGTGTGGGAGCCAGTCCATTACCACACACTGAATTCATAATCACAAATATTTGAATAACTTTGAATTGAGGATGACTTTTCAACTTTTTTTCTTTTTTGGTCAGTCGTGATATGGATCTTTTTTTTTTTTTTTTTTGGGGAGGGAGAGCGAGAAGAGGGAAGAGAGAGAAAAGAGGGTGGGGGTGGGCCAGGGCCTCTCTAGTCATTAATATTGAACTCCAGATGCGTGCACCACTTTGTGCATCTGGCCTAATGTGGGTCCTGGGGATTTGAACGTGGGTCGTTAGGCATTGTAGGCAAGTGCCTTAACAACTGAGCCATCTCCCAGCCTGACAAGGGTCTTTTGCTGAAGAATATGTCACAGTGGACTGTTCTCTCTCTCCCCCTCCCTCCCCTCCCCCCTCCCTCCTCTGGATCTGTCAAATGTTCTTTCACACTTAGATTCCAATGATCCACCCCTGGTTATAACGTCATAACCTTTGGGCTCTACTATCTGGGGCGCATGCTGTCTAGCACCCCTACAGGTGATGTTGGCCTTGATGTTCTCATCAAGGTGCTGTCTGCTCACTATGGTCTGGTTGCCACTTTCCCTGCGCCCAAAAGCAGTCTGTGCGGAGACACTCTGCCAGGCGAATGTTCTCGAGCATTCATTCCCCTGTGTCCTTGTCCAGTCTTACCTGAGGTGGTCACAAGGTGGGGATTTTTAGTTCCACTGAGTTCTCAACATCTTATCAGCATTCTGGTAAAGAGCTCATCCATGTTCTTCTCTCCCCCCACCCCCACTTCCTCCGCTTTCCTCCCCCTCTTCTGCTACGGCAGAGCTATAGAATCTGCGCCAGCCCAGAAATCACACAGTTCTGTTTGGCTCAGTGGGCTGTGTGACTTCCATTATGTATTTTGTGTCTGGCTGCACCTAGGTTTAGCCAGTGAGGACCCTTGCAGGCTTCGTGTCACTTTCCTCTTGACATGGCATCGTGGTTATTGCCAGGACTTATCTGCTTTCTTGCACTAACAAGGGGAGCTAGGGTTACCCGCACCTACCTTCCCTGCTGTGGAACCCGCCATTTTGCTAGGGAAGCCCGGACCCTGTGCCAGGCTCTCAGGTCCAGGTCTGCTCAGGACTGCGGGATTGTTCTGACTTCTAGTATACTTCAAATCTCGATGGATGCCAAATCCACCCCCATCCATCCTAACCTTGAAACAAATAAATTATATATATGCACGTGCATCCATTTGAAGTTCTATGCACATTTGAGGTGTGAATTCAAGCTGGTACCTCTGAGTCCAGTCCACCACACAGGTTTTGTCATTGTACCCCTTTATCCCACATTTGAAGCCTGTTTCTTCACAAAGAGAATCCTGGCTCTGAAACTACTTTGAGTAGTTTCAAATTGCCACACCCACACCTCTCTGAAAATAAGCTTTGTTAACAGAGTTCAGTTACTTTGCATCCTCCCCACCTTCTATAACAAAGGAATACAATCAATGTATTTTGTTTAAAAAATATTTGGGGGCTGGAGAGATGGCTCAGCAGTTAAGGTGCTTACCTGCAAAGGCTAAGGACCCAGGTTTGATTCCCCAGAACCCACATAAGCCAGATGCACAAGGTGGTGCATGTGTCTGGAGTTTGTTTGCAGGGGCTGGGGGTCCTGGCACACTCATTCTCTCTCACTCTCTGTCTCTTTCTCTCTCTGTGTCTAAAATAAATAAAAATAAATAAATTAGAAAATTATTTGGATTAATTTTTATTTTTATTTTTTGTCTTTTTAGCATGGTTCTCAATTTGGGTTTGTCAAGATGTTTTCCCAGATGACATTTCCTTGAAATCCACTATGGCTTATTTGCTTCTCTTTGCTTTCAATTTTTAAAATATTTATTTCTTATTTTTATACCTATTTAGTTCATGAAAACTCTTTATGCTAGCATACCTGGCATCTTTAACATAAATCTACTTTTTAAGTAAAAAACTAAAATTACATAGGGGTTAGGGAGATGGCTCATAGTTTAAAGGCACTTGCTTACAAAGCCTGCCAGTCTGGGTTCAATTTCCCAGCATCCACATAAAACCAGATACTAAGAAGTGGTGCATATATCTGGAATTTGTTTGCAGGGACAAGAGGCCCTGGTGTAGCTACACACACATAAACACACACACATAAATAAATAAATAAATTCATATATAAATAAATTACATTATCAAGTTTGCTTCTCTCATCCTTTTAAATTTATTTTTGATGCTGTGAAATAAAAAAAGGCTCCTAATATCTTGCCTGTTTCTGTAAAAGAGAAGCACAAGAAGGAAAAGCCAGAGTAAAATAAAATTGGTTTTCTCTGTACAGGGAGGGAGGAAAGAGAGAGAAAGGGATTTGGAAGGAATATTTTTATTTATTTATTTATTTGAGAGTGACAGAGAGAGAAAGAGGGAGAGAGAGAGAGAGAGAGAGAGAGAGAGAGAGAGAGAGAGAGAGAATGGGTACGCCAGGGCCCCCAACCACTTCAAACGAACTCCAAACGCATGCATCACCTTGTGCATCTGGCTTACGTGGGTCCTGGGGAATCGAGCCTCGAACCGGGGTCCTTAGGCTTCACAGGCAAGTTCTTAACCAGCCCTGGAAGGAATATTTTTGCTGGGACAAAACACCTGGCCAGAAGCAGCTTATAGGAGGAAAAGATTTATTTTGGCTTACAGGTTTGAAGGAAGTTTCATCATGGCAGGAAAAGCATGGTAGAGCAGGCAGCCAAAATATCACACCTTGTCACGTCAGTTGGGAGGAAGCAGCGAGAATGAGCTGGTTAGTGAGCACTCAGTAGGTCTGGACTAATAAACCTTACTGGCATGCCTCCTCCAGCAAGGATCCACCTCCCAAAGGCCCCCAGCTGGGGACTAGGTAGGAGGCTTTATCACAAACATGTGAGGCTATGGAGGACATTGTACATTTAAACCACCACACATATCAATTTTGAGATTTTTTTCCCCATTTTTTTGATAAAATTAATATAATCTTCCCAGTTTAAATTTCTCATCCAGTAAATATCAACAGATAAATAAAACAAATAAATAAAAGCTTTCAGAGGTTCTTAATTTTTAAGAACATAAAGGGGTTTGGATATTAAAAAAATACTAAGGCATGGTGGTTTTTTTTTGAAATCTTTTATTTAGTTATTTATTTGAGGGGGGAAGAGGAAGAGAGAGACAGAGAGAAAGAATGGGTACACTAGGGCCTCCTGCTACTGCACGCTCCAGACACATGTACCACTTTGTGCATCTGGATTTACTTGGGTATTGGGGAATTGAACTTGGGCTGTCAGACTTTGCAAGCAAGTGCCTTTAACCACTGAGCAACATCTCCAGCCCCCTGGTGAGTTTTATAATTCATTCTATAGCTGTTCCTAGATATACTACCGTGTCCTCTGCGGTACGGCTAGTTTCCTTCCTTACTTTCTGATCTGCAAAGGTCCCCTTGGGTTCTCTCACCTGACTGGGCTAGTGATGGCAAATGAAGAGCTGTCTCTGGACCATCCCCACAGGATGGGATGTTGTATTAGGACCGTGTGCATCATGCTTTATTTATGAGTGCATTTTCACTGTTGTTGAAATAGTATTTGGGTACTTGAGGATGCCTGTGTCTTTGATCTAGTGGTTGCCTCTGCATTCATACTTTTGATGGCACCTCAGCTGCTCCCCACTTAAAATATGTTTATTTACTTATTTATAAGCAGAGGGAGATAGGAGAGAGAGAGAGAGAGAGAGAGAGAGAGAGAGAGAGAGAGAGAGAGAGAGAGCATGGACATGCCAGGGCCTCCATCCACTACAAATGGACTCCAGATGCATGCACACTTTGTGTGTCTGGCTTTACCTGGGTACTGGGGAGTTGAACTCAAGTTGTTAACTCTGCAGGTAACCTCCTTAACCACTAAGTCATCTCTCCAGCATCATGTCCTCCCCGCTCCTTTTTTTTTTTTAACTTAACTTTCACCATGGGTGCTGATGGCTTTACGTGGTATCTTCTGGCCCTCACCTATTACTTAAATAATAATTAGTGGTCAAACCATATTTTAATTTCCCTTTTTCTCTCTCCTTTGCTATCTTTTTTTCTTTTATCAATTTTTATTAACATTTTCCATGATTATAAAAAATATCCCATGGTAATACCCTCCCTTCCCCCCACTTTCCCCTTTGAAATTCCATTCTCCATCATATCCCCTCCCCCATCTCAATCAGTCTGTCTTTCATTTTGATGTCATGATCTTTTCCTCCTCTTATGATGGTCTTGTGTAGCTAGTGTCAGGCACTATGAGGTCATGGATATCCAGGCCATTTTATGTCTGGAGGGAGGACATTGTAAGGAGAGCTACCCTTCCTTTGGCTCATACATTCTTTCCGCCACCTCTTCCGTATTAGACCCTGAGCCTTGAAGGTGTGATCAAGATGTTACTCAGTACTCCAGTCACTTCTTTCCAGCACTATGATACCTTCTGAGTCATCTCAAGGTCACTGCCATCTGAAAAGAGAAGATTCTCTACCCAAAGTGAGAGTAGCGTTAATATAAGGGTATAAATATTAAGAAAAGTGCTTACTGGGCAGTTTGATAAGCATAGTATATACATTTTTCCAGACATCAGCAGATGTTACACCCCTACGGCTCATGACTACCCCTGTTTTAAGTTTTCAGTATCAGGGATGTATTCCCCCCCATGGAGCGGGCCTCCAGTCCAATTGGAGGGCAGTTGGTTTCCACTGTGACAGACGTGCCACGATTGCACCCGTTGGCTCATTTGGCCTGGCTGGCCAAATATTAGGCTTGCAGTGTCCACTGTTGAGTATCTTCACTGGTGATTTCTCTCTCTACCATTGAATTGCATGCAGAGTGGCTTCTTCTAGCTTTCTGTCAGCTGGTCTACATGGAGGAGGTTATCAGCTCAGTTCCAGCAGAATTTCTCAGTGGCCTTACCACCCAAGTATGTGGAGTCTTCAGCAATAGCGTCTTACCATCTATTCCTGGTGGGAAACCAAGGGCCTCGGCAATGGCCTATAATGTTTTGGGGGCATCAGGGACCTCCCTGGCCAACAACTCACTGGAGGTATCCCATCCCTGGCACTGAAAATTTTCTAACAACGATCTATGGCTCCTGAGTGTTCCATTGTCCAAAACCAGAGGATTCCATATGATTTATTTGCATCCTCTTAGATTTTGATTAGCCCTCCCTCCACCTTTCCTTTACTCAATCTCTTATGGCTCCTGAGTGTTCCATTGTCCAAAACCAGAGGATTCCATATGATTTATTTGCATCCTCTTAGATTTTGATTAGCCCTCCCTCCACCTTTCCTTTACTCAATCTCTTCTCCTGACCTCACTTTGAGCCTTTTCACCCCTGTTAATCTATTCTTCTACTTACATATATACAATATCAACCTATTAAGTACCCTCCTCCCTTCCTTTCTCTTCCCTTTATAGCTCCTTTTTAACTTACTGGCCTCTGCTGCTGAGTTTTTTCCTTCTCACACTTTGCTATCTTTTTTAAGTTTATATCCCCCCCCACACACACATGTCAATATATCAGTTACTTTCTCATTATGGGAACAAAATACCTGACCATAAGCAGCTTATAGAAGGAAAGGGGTTTCATTCCACTCACAGTTCCAGAGGGTGGAGTCCATCACGGTGGGGGAAGCACGGTAGGAGCAGGCAGCCATTGTTGCACAGTCACATCAGCAGGGAGCAAGCAGCTGTTGTCGTTACCTTCCGGTTGCTGCGACAGAACACCTTGTCAGAATCAGTTGATGGGAGGAAAGAGTTTACTTTTGGCTTACGGGCTCAAGGGGAAGCTTCATCATGGCAGGAAAGCAAGGTAGAGCAGAGGCTGGGTGTCACTTTAAAAAAAATTATTTTATTATTTATTTATGAATTTATTTGAGAGAGAGAAAGACACAGGGAGAGAGAGAAAGAGAGAGAAAATGGACACACCAGGACCTCCAGCCGCTGCAAACAAACTTCAGACGCATGTGCCACCTTGTGCATCTGGCTTACGTGGGTCCTGGGGAATCAAACCTGGGTCTTTTGGCTTTGCAGACAAACCATCCCTCCAGCTCCCTGGGTGTCTTCAGGAGGTGGAAGAGGGTGAGCTGAGCTCTGGCAAGGAAGAAACTAGCTATAATACCCCAAAGTCTGCCTCCAAAAACAAATTTCTAACAAGGTTCCATATCTCAAACTGCCACCAGCTTGGGACCAGGCATTCAAAACATATGAGCCTGTAGGGGAGATCTGATTCAAACCACCACAGCAGACTAGAGCAATGATGCTGGTGCCCAGTTAAAGTTTCTCCTTTTTATTCAGCCTAGGACCTTAGCGGATGGAATGGGTGCTATCCACAACTGGTGGTGGCGGGGGTGGAATCTTGCAACCTCTAGGAAGTCCCTGACATGCCAATAGAATTGTTTCCATGGTGATTCTAAGTCCTGTCAAATTGACAGCAGGGATTAACCATCACAGACTACTATGTCATGTTCACAGAATCTTCTGATATCATGACCGCACTTGTTTACAACATACATCTGTAATCCGTGCTTTAAAGAATCACCTCTAAGCCTTATACCTGAAGCTTCCCAGTCCTTTCTTGGTAGAAGGAGGCTGGGTTTGAAAGCCCTGGCATGTGCAACGTCTCCTCTGTGTCTCTGAAGCTGCTGTGCTCTCGATGACTCCAGTTCACTGTTCTTAGGAAACACCATGCTTGCCTGAATTTCTTATCCAAATAAGAATGGGAACTTCTTCCTTTTTTTTTTTTTTTTTTTTTTTTTTTTTGGTTTTTTGAGATAGGGTCTCACTGTAGCCCAGGCTGACCTGGAATTCACTCTGTAGTCTCAGGGTGGCCTCGAACTCACGATGATCCTCCTACCTCTGCCTCCCAAGTGCTGGGATTAAAGGCATGCACCATCACGCCTGGCTAAGAATGGCAATTGTTTGCCTGGAGATCCTGATGACTTTTTTTTTGTTATGAAAGTGTAATTGTTTTACTAGGGTGTACCTCAGACATACTCATTCCTGATCAATTCTCTGAGTCCCACAATAGGCCTTCTCCATATGTTGATGTTGGACTTGTTATTTCAGAAAATATTGGCTTCTGTGCCTTCATTCCACTTTTCTTCCTCATGCTCCCATTTATACACAGTTTGGACCTTCTTTCCCTGCCCTCAATCTCAGCAATTTCCTTTCATGACATGTTTCATTCTGTATTCTCATTCTGTTTTTATTACTTTTCTTGTTTTTTTCTCATTCAATTTTCTTTTTTTAAAAAAATATTTTATTTATGAGCAAGAGAGAGAGAGAAAGAGAGAGAGAGAAAGAATGGGTGCTTCAGGGCCTCTAACCACTGCAAATGAACTCCAGAAGCATGCCTCACCTTTGTGCATCTGGCTTTACATGGGTACTGGGAATTGAACCTGGGTCCTTTGGCTTCGCAGGCAAGTGCCTTAACTGCTAAGTCATCTCTCTAAGCCCTCATTCAATTTTCAGCAGGACTTATTATGTCTTAGACGTCTTGCAGTTTATTCTTCATTTCCAGGAAAGTTTCCACTTTTTACTCAATATATTTAATGAAATTTACTCCATTTCTTTTTAATTTTTTTATAAATTCTTACCAGGTGTGGTGGTGTACACCTTTAATCTCAGCACTCAAGAGGCAGAAGTAGGAGGATTGCTTTGAGTTCCAGGCTAGCCTGAGACTACATAGTGAATTCCAGGTCATCCTGGGCTAGAGTGAGACCCTACCTTGAAAAACCACACACAAAAGTATTATAAATTATTATTTATGATATCTGATATTATTGGTTGCTTTTAAAAACATCTTCAAATTCTTGTTTTATAAAATTTAATTTAGTTTGAAATGTCATGTTACATTTTGCTTCTTTTTTTTACTTGGCTTTTTTTAGAGTAAAGAGTTTTCACTAAGCAAAATGGTTGACTGATATTTTGTCATTATTTCTTATAGTAGCTTATGATGGAATTAATCTTGTTTTGTTTTTCATTTTGTTTATTGACAACTTTTATACATGTGTATAATGTATTTAGATCATAATTCCCTCTCTTTAAAAAAATACACATTTTTTTTTGAGGTAGGATCTTACTTTAGCCCAGGCTGACCTGGAATTCACTATGTAGTCTCAGGGTGGCCTTGAACTCACTGCAATTCTCCTATCTCTGCCTCCCAAATGCTGGGATTAAGTGCATGCGCCACCACACCTGGCTTAAAATTTTTTTTTAAATTTACTTGAGAGAAAGAGGCAGATAGAGATAGAGATAGAGAGAGATAGAGATAGAGAGAGAGAGAGAGAGAGAGAGAGAGAGAGAGAGATAGAGAGAATGGGTACACCAGGACCTCTAGCTGCAACAAATGAACTCCAGACACATGTGCCACTTTGTGGCTCCTGGGGAATTGAACCTGGGTTCTTTGGCTTTGCTGGCAAGTGCCTTGACCACTATGCCATTGCTCCAGCTCTCATTCCCTTTTCTTGTCCTTCCCCTACCTTCCTGTCACTAACCCCCTTCTTCCCAGCTAGTTCCTCTCCTACTTCGATGTCTTTATTTTTCGTGTGAGAGTGTGTGTGTGTGAGTGTGTGTGCGTGAGTGTGTGTGTATGTGTGTGTGTGTGTGTGTGTGTCCCCTACTGAGTCTAATTAGAACTGTTGCATGAGCATGGGTGGGGAGTTATTTGAAACACCATTTTCCAACCTTTCACCCTAAGGTGGTGTCCATCCTTTGTAGAAAGGTGAGTTTCTTGGAGGCAACAAATTGAAGGATCCTGCTTTTTAACTGCAATTTACGGTGGCTGTATCACGGAATAAAACACCTCCCCCCCCCTCAATTGGCAACCATTAACTGCCATTATCTCGTCAGGGAGGGATGGGGCCTCATTCCCTCTTCCATCATCCAGGATGGAATGTTGATGGAACCAACACTGCACAGGTCTAGTGCAGGTGAAGGTAGTAAGTAGTCCCTGTGAGGTCACGAATCCAATGGCCATGTCGTGTCCAGAAAACAGAGTTCCACAGCACTGCTCCCCACCTTTTGGGTCTTGCATTCTTTCTGTCCTCTTTTCCACAGTGCTCCCCTGAGCTTTTGGGGGGGGGGAGTGATAGAGATGCCTCATTTCATTTTGTGCTGAGCACTCAACAGTCACTTAGTCTCGGCACTCTGATGAGTTTTGAGTCTCCCTGGTATTTGCTGCCATCTGCGAAAAAGAAGCTTCTCTGGCCAAAGGTGAGGGCAGCACTAATCTACGAGTCTCAACATTAATATTTAGAGGGCAGTTTGATGGGCCCAGCATATTCATTCAGCCAAATGACAGTAGTAGCTTTCCTCCCAGGGCCTATGACCTCCCAAGCCAGACTTTTGACTAGGTTTCCAAAGATGTACCAAAAATAAATAAATAAAGTCATATGGAAACCTACTTATTGAATTAGCTAATTAAAAAATATGATTTTAAAAAGAGACCAGGTTGTGGTGGCGCACGCCTTTAATCTCAGCACTCAGGAGGCAGAGGTAGGAGGATCACTGTGAGTTTGAGGCCAGTCTGGGACTACAGAGTGAATTCCAGGTCAGCCTGGGCTAGAGTCCAGCCTGAGCTGGAGTGAGACTCTACCTCAGGACAAAAAAAGAAGGAGGAGGAGGAGGAAGAGGAGAAGGAGAGGAGGAGGAGAAGTCATAGGTTATTATAGGAAAATCCAAGTACCCAGGATAAAATATCTCCTGTGAACTGGTTGGTCAGGGAGGCCCACGGGACTTCCAAAGCACTACAGGCTATTGCCACTGCTCTGGGTTGCTCACAAGTCTTAGATGTAAGACTCTATTGCTGACGACACCACACGCTTTGGTTGCAGGACACAGAAATCGTGCTGGAATGAAGCTGGAAGCTTCCTCCCTGCTGGCTAGCTGTCATAGTGCTGGAAGGTGGTATGAAGACCTGGGGTTGGGGAAGAGCGAAGTTATCTACAGTCTTACCTAGTGGTGGGACTCTGTGAGCTGCACAACCAACCTGGAAGATGCGCCCACTGGTGCAACAGTGGCATGACTGTTATGGAAGTAACCAATTGCTCTTTTTTTTTTTTTTTTAAATAACTATATTTGAGAGAGAGAGAGAGAGAATTGGCATGCCAGGGCCTCAACCACTGCAATCGAACTCTGGAGGCTTGCACCACCTAGTGGGCATGTGCGACCATGCACTTGCCTCGCCTTTGTGCATCTGGCTAACGTGGGGTCTGGAGAGTCTAACATAGGTCCTTAGGCTTAGCAGGCAAGCGCCTTAACTGCTAAGCCATCTATCTAGACCCCATTTACTCTTTGATTGGATTTGGGGCCCACTCCAAGACAGGAATTCATGGCTGGAATTAATCTTTGAGTTTTCCTTCCATTCCCTGCCACTTTGCAGAGTGTCTATTTCAAGACTGCCCTCTTCTGTCAGTATAGAGAAGTGCAGCTTACTCAATGGATTGTGATAATGGGGGATGGGGTTTTATATTTTCTTTCTTTTTTTTCCTTGCAGGAGTCTTAATTTTATTTTTGTTGTTGTTTTTATTGCTACATTGCTAAAAGAAGATATATTTTCTCATTTTAGCAGTGATATGCTGGCATTGCCAGGCCTGGCCCTATTCTCTTTTAAGTACTTTCTTTGCAGTCAGTACTGAGTCGGTATGAGAGGATAAGTTCACACTCATTATTTTGTAGTTAGATTTTTATTTTTCCTTTCTGGACGATTATGTCTGCTGCATCTGTTGCTCCACTCCCTTCTCCCTTTCCCCCACAGTCTCTTATTTGTCTTTTGAGACACGATATTGCTATGTAGCCTAGAGAGGCTTTGAACACCTGATCCTCCTGCCTCAGCCTCCTGATAGCTAGGATTACAGGCACGGGCCACCATGCCAGGCTTTTCCACAAACCTCTGAAGACTCCATTTCTCGTCCTCCACGACCACGGATGAGCAGTCGAGCTGTCATCTTGCTGGAGCTTGGTACTTACTTCTCCAGTGCAATTTGAGATTTATGGTTGTATCTGACTCCTGGTGATGCTGAAGGCATGAGTCACATGAGAGGTCTTTTTCTTCCTTCCTTGTTGATCTTTTGTTTTGCTTGAAAGATGTGAGGAGAGGTTTAGATTTAGGAGGCCACCATGACCTTCCAGATTTGCTGCTGTTTAAACAGTGAAAACAGTTGGCTTTCAAAGGAAAGTTTGTCTTTTCAACAAATGCTTTTCAAATTACTTGGATTAATATATTTGGTTCTGATGGGACCACTGAGGGTACTAATCATGTTTGCATGTATTACTGTCAGTGGGAACAAGGCCCCCTGGTGGAATGTTTGGAACCTTTCCCTGCAGGGTAGGAGGCAGACCTCTCTGGTCCAGAATCCCTCCTCCTGTTGTGTGCTGGGAAATTCCTTTCCATATCGATGCTGGCTTTGTGACTCAGTCATTGGTATATTGTTAAGTATATGGTGGCTTTTTGTTTTAAGTGTAAAACTCATGCTCTGAGCTGTCCAAGATTCCTTGGAATGAAAATGATTTCAAGTTGAGGGTCCTTCTGTTTTCATCTCTGTGGTGACAAGGGCCTTGGTCCTTACAATAGCCTGTGACACAGAATCACAAAGTCAGGAGATTGTCTCTCTCCAGAGGTACCTGCATGCTCATTGCTTTGTGATCGTCTCTGCTGTGGTTCCTAAGGCTTTTATTACTCAGGTTCCAGTAAATGTTTTTTATCCTGAAAAAAAGTCTTCATAAAAAAATTAGGTCATTGTAGGCAGAGATTTCTTTTTTAAAAAAGATTTATTTTATTTATTTATTTATTAGAGACAGAGAGAGGGAGGGAAGGAGAGAGAGAGTGTGTGTGTGTGTGAGAATGAGCACACTAGGGCCTCCAGCTACTGCAAACGGACTCCAGATGCATGTGCCACCATGTGCATCTGGCTTACGTGGGACCTGGAGAATCAAATCTGGGTCCTTTTGCTTTGCAGGCAAACGTCTGAACTGCTAAGCCATCTCTCCAGCCCTGGCAGAGATTTCTTGAACAAGGCACAAAACCTGTTAAGCACACAAAAATTCAGTTTATAAATTAGACCATATTATGGTCCTAAGCTATTGTTGTTCACTAAACGGGTATATTATGTCTACCAAATGACTACTCTCTGAATATTTATGTTTCTGCCCATGTGTTAATGCTGCTCTCCCTTTTTTCCAGATGCCACTGGCTACCAGGGAGACTCAGAACTCATCAAATTGCTGAGAGGAAGCGACTGTGGAGTGTTCAGCACTGAGACATCTTTATCATGTTCTCCAAGGTGGTGGAAAGAATGTAAGAGCCAAAGGATGGGGAGGAGTGCTTTGGAATGCTGTCTTCCAGACGCAACGTGGCGGTTGTATTCACGACAGTGGCAGATGCTGCCTGCGTAAAATCTGCATAATATGAGGGTAAAAAATGATGACAGCAGAATAGCAGAGGGACTAGTTGGAAATAAGTGGAGGTCAGTGGAGGGGGCAGGGGAAGGAGGACAATGGAAGGTAGTGGGAAAAGATAATGATCAGTGTATGTTGTGTATATGTATGAAAATTGTTGATAAATTGTTAAAAATAATAAAAAATAGATTTAGCCACATTAAGCTTGCAAACTTCTTTTTCTCAAAATAAGCATTAGGAAAGTAAAAAAAAAAAAAAAAGCAAGGTAGGGGGCTGGAGAGATGGCTTTCGCAGTTAAGGTGGTTTCCTGCAGAGCCCTAATGACCTGGGTTCAATTCCCCAGTACCCATGTAAAGCCAGATGCATCTGGAGTTTGTTTGCAGCAGCTGGAGGCCCTGGTGTGCCACTTCTCTCTCTCTTTCTCCTTGCAAATAAATAAAAATTATTGTTTTTTAAAAAAGCAAGTCAGTGTGTTTGCTATGTGGGAAACTAACTGCTCTCTGAGGGAATTCCTGCCTGGTATGGAAAACCTAGTCAAAAGTCTATGGATGGGGGGCATAAGCCCTAGGGAGCAGCCACTACTGTTGTCTGGCTAAATGGATAAATTATGCCACAAACTTCCCTCTAAATACGTATGTTTATGCCCATGTATTAATGCTACTCTCACTTTCAATTAGAGAAGCTTCTCTTTTCAGGTGGTGGTGACCACTGGGGTGACTCAAAACTCATCAGAATGCTAAGAAGTAACAGCGGAGTGTTCAGTACTCTCTATCATACCCTCCAAGACTCAGAGACCATTGCAGAAGAGGTGGCAGAGAGAAGGTAAGAGCCAAAGAAGTATGGGGAGGAGTGTTTACAATACTGTCTTCCAGACACAAAGTGGTGATTGCATTCATGACCTCACAGTGCTGGTACTACCTGCACAAGACCTGCATAATGAGAGGGAAAGATGATGACATCAAAATAGAAGTATGAATTGAAAAGAAGAAATGGGCCAGTGGCGAGGGTTAGGGGAGGAGTAACAAAGGAGGGTGGTGGGAGGGGGTTATGGCCAGTGTACATTGTGTATATGTATGGAAGTTTTCAATAAAAAGTTAAAAACAATAAAGAGTAAAAAAATAAATTTAGATACATTAAACTTGCAAACAAGTATTATAAAAGTTAAAAAAGCTAAAGAACAAATGACATATGAAAAACCTGCATCTGATATATTACTTGCATCCAAATACATCAACAACTTTAAAATGACCAGAAAAGACAGTCCACTATAATATACAAAGGCTTTGTGAAAGTACGTCTACACAATCATGAAAATAAGAGGATCAGTTCTGATGTAAGGGCAGATTGAAACCACAGTGAAATGCACCCAATGTCCACAGGAGTGACTCACCCACAGCACTGCCCCCCCCCCGACAATGCTCAGGTGCTGTCTGCATGTTGAACTTTACAGGTACCACTTCAATGAGTTGTCACCCATGCTGGGGTGGGCTTCACAGTGATGCAGTTGCCTCTGAGTCACCCATGCTCCTATAAGTCACCCCACTGGTTCACTAAGCTGGACTTGGGTGGACTTGTTCTCTGGTCTGTTGTCAGTATCCTATCCAGGGAGTAGACATTGGTTCATATCTCCCAGGAAGAACCCCCCAACTCTCTTTCTCTCTCTTTTCCTTCTCTCTCTCTCTCATACACACACACACACACACACCAGCTAGTGACCCTCCTAAAATTAAATATATAACCTTCTTATGATCCAGCCATTTAGTTATAGCTGTTGGGCTGGAGAGATGACTTAGTGGTTAAGGTGCTTGCTTGTGAAACTCAAGGACCCAGGTTCAATTCCCCAGTACTCACATAAGCCAGATGCAAGGCGCATCTGGAGTTCATTTACAGTGGCTAGAGGCCCTGGTGTGTCCATTCTCTCTCTCTCTCTGCCTCTATCTCTCTCAAATAAATAAATTAATTTAAAAATAAAATAAGGCTGGGGAGATGGCTTACTGGTTAAGGCGCTTGCCTGCGAAGCCCAAGAACTCATGTTCAAATCTCCAGGTCCCATGTAACCAGATGTACAGTAACACAAACATGCAATGTCGCACATGTGCACAAGGGGGCGCACGCATCTGGAGTTTGCTAGTGGCAAGCTGAAGGTCCTGGCGTGTCCATTCTCTCTCAATAATAATAATGATAATGATAATGATAATAATAATAATAATAACAACAACAACAACAACAACAAAATAAAGAATTATAGTTGTATACCCAGCAGAAATGTCTGTATGCCTAGAAACATCAAAAGATATATTTTTATATTATAATATTTTATATATTTTTTATATATTCAGAGGGAAGCTTTGTTTTGTTTTTTAAAAATTTTTTATTTTTTTATTAATTAGTTTTGTATTCAGCAAATACAGTCAGTTTGGTACCATTATTAGGCTCATCCGTGACCTACCCCCTCCCCTTGGCCCCTCCTTGTTGAGGTATATGGGCCATGCATTGTGGAGTTAGCCCACAGTTATGGGTAAGATAAATGTCTCTGCATATCATGACCCAACATGTGGCTCTGACATTCTTTCCGCCTCCTCTTCCGCAAAATTTCCCTGAGCCATGTTGGGTTCATTTTTGGTTTGCTTCAGTGATGAGGTGTTGGGGTCCTCTGGGTCTCTGGCTCTCTGATTTGGTAGGAGTTGATTTTTCTCTGTGTAGATCTCCTTCCCCCTTGTGCTGGTATCCAGTTCATCAGGAAAACAGCCCCCTTGCTTGTTTCTCCAATTTTTCTTAGTTTCAGCCGGGGCCCTTTTGAGGTATGATGGGGTAGCTCTCTCCTTAGGATCTACATCTATCTGAAAAAGAGAAGCAGATTCTCCAATGGAGAGTAAGTTAGCACCAGGAAAAATGAGATAACCTTACTTTTTCAAAAGATATTTTTTAGAGTATTTGTAACAACACCACTTGTAATAGCTCCAAACTGGAAACCACCAAAATTCTCATCAAGAGTAGAAGGAATAAATAAATTGTGACATAACGTCATACAGTTAAGATTTTTGATCATAAGATTTGATTATAATTTTGACTCAAAGCCATTCTCGGTGTGTCCCCACAGCAGCACCCTGGTTTAGACAGGGTGCAGCACTGCATCTGTGGGTCCAGCTGCACCCCCAGTGTGCTGAGCTGGGGGAGCAGTCACCGGTGTTTCAGGTTTGGCTTGCCTCCTCCTTGGCACCATGCCCTCAGCATATTTCCTTTAGGTGCTGGGACTGGAAAAGACATTTTTATTTTTAAAAAAGGTTTTGCTGGCCACGGTGACACATGCCTGTAATCCCAGCACTTGGGAGGCTGAGACAAGAGGATTGTGAGTTTGAGGCCAGTCTGTACATACCAAGACTCTATCTCAGAAAACAATGTAATCAAGCAAGTAAGTAAATAAGTAATCCTAAGAGGAGCCCTATTGGCAGACTGAACAGCACTCGAAAGCGAAAGGGGGTCTCCCTGTGGCTTTGCCCATTGGTGAGACCCCCACGTACAGGATGGGTTAGCACACTGAAGGCAATACACCGCTTTCTGTCCAGCCTCTGGGCCATAGGTCTAGAGCAAAGTTCAGGGGTTAAGCTTTGAATTGGTTCAAACTAGACATAGAGACAGGATTCCTTTGCTTTCAATTAATGTTTAACTCCTTGGGCAATAGAAGAAATTTCTTTGTAAGTTTAAAGCCTATGATTTCTAGGAGTAGAGCCACACACCTGTAATCCTGGCCCTCAGGCAGCTGAGGCAGGAGAGTCAGGAGTTGAAGGTCAGCCTAGATTGCTGAGTATTCTCTCTCTCTCTCTTTCTCTCTCTCACACACACACACACACACACTGTCTGGAGTGTTTTGAGATGGTCTTGGGATGAGGAGTATATAGGCTGTAATCAAAGTGAGATTGAGGTTGACCATGAATTGGGGACTGGTGAAGCTGACGAGTGGATGGCTACCTGGGACCTTGTCATGAGTTTCTCTCCATTATCTGTGCTTGAGAATTTCCACAGTGAGAAGTGATCATAAGCAAGGAATTACCGAACAGGACAAAGTCACTGGCCATCCCTAAGCCCAAGTCTCGGTTCCACCCTTCCCTTTCCACTCTCTCAGCCATCAACCTCTTACTCTCAGTTGAGGTTGATTCTTAGAGGAATACAGGAAGTGTGGCTATGGGGCCGGCATGTGACGCTGTGGGCAGAGCTGACCAGCAAGCACAGGGACTGGACCCTGTGGCCCAGGGAGAAGGTCCATTTTCAGACCCTGTTGGGGGTGGGGGCTGGGAGAGAAAATACTCCAGTTTCATCTCCCTTCCTCTGACTTCTGATCCTGTGGCTGGGTGGCTTGTTGCCCATATCACATCCCAAGCACAGACTCCCTGGTTCTTCTCCTGCAGGCAGGGTGGCTCACCCAGTGTGGACATGCTATGGTTTTTGTTTTCTTCCCTCACTGTTCCTCTTTATAAGAACTTGGGGTGCTTTTTTTTTTTTCTTGAGGTCTGCTGTCTTCAGTCTGAGAGCTCTTGCCATATGCCATACATCTTTTGCTCCCATGGAGACTCATGCTTACTTGAAAGTTTTTATGTGTGTTGTATATATACTTGAACTATCCAAACAGTGCTGGAGTTTGGCAGTCAGCAGCACCGGGAAGAGAGCCAGGTGTGGAAGGCAATGAGGACTGGCCCAGGCACTGGAAGACTCGGGTTGGAGTTCCACTTTTGACACTGTCTTGGTGAGGGATGGTGGACAAGCCATTTGCCCTCTTGGAGCCTCACTTGGATGTACAAACTGGAGATGCTACTCGCATGGGTGACGCCTCCCCATGGGGATGTTGAGGGTGCCTGAGAGGGAGAGGGCAAAAGAGAAGGTGCTCTGTGACAGATGGGGGTCACCCCTTTGGACTCTGGCTTGTCATGTGGTCAGGGACTGTCAGCGAGAAGCGGACATCAGCAGGATGGTGGCTGTGCTTTCCACCCTTGTCCTGGCCCAGCCCAGAGCCATGTGACAGTCCCACTGCGGGTGCTGCTGCAGGGCCTGCATACCAAGAGGGCGGCCTTGGCCCTTTATGGAAGTTATCAGGAAGATGAATAAGGTCTGAAACATGAGAGAGCAGCAGGCTGACTCAGACCCCACAGAAAGGCTGCTCTGGCCTTTGAAGCGTGAGAGCTATTTACACCCTGCTAATGGACCGCCAGCCGCCTGGCTGCGCAGCTGACTGCTCTGTAAATACTCGGGCCAGGCGCAGGCCAGCGGGGGGCAGAGTGCAGGAAAGGCACTTCCTAGCAATGCCATCCTTCTGTGTGGGATGCGGGTACAGGGAGCCCCATTAGAAGTCAGGCGGTGGCCCTAGCTGGGTAGCCACGCAGTCCTGCGCGTGGCCACGGAGGGCTTTTGTTTTTCGCTGGGCGATGCGGTATGAAGAAGTAGATACGTGGTGACCAGCTGTTAGTCTTCCGATTAGCATGCACATCCATCACCACTCGTTTCAAATATAAGTCTGGGAGAGAGAAGCAAGGACTCCCATCAAAGGCAAAAGTTCCGCGAATCTGCGCAGTCTGGCAGCGGGCTCCCTGCTGCACATGGAAGTGGGGTGGGCTCTCTCCCACACTGGGCGTAAGGTCTGATGCTCCTTAAGGGTGTCCGTCCCCCCCAGGGAGCTGTGTTTTCTCAGTAGTAGGTTCTGCGTAATGAGATCAGGGGCCCTAGTGGTGCTGATGTCCCTACTTGAATGCCTTTACTTTGCCTTACTCTGGCCTTGATCTACAACAGATCTTCACAAGGTGCGATCATGCTGGAGAGAGAGGAAAATGTCCCTCTTGAGTTTCAGCCCCATGGGGTGGTCACGGACCATCGACTCTTTGAGATGCCCTGGCTTAGGGTAGTTGGTGGCAGGGCAGAATGTCACCATTAGTCCCATGGCAAGCTCTTCAATGCCTCCCTCCAGGTCTGCCCCGGCCAATCTCTGTGAGGGAGTTCAGGGGCCTTTGGGTCTGCACGTCATCCTCCATCAGCCAGGGAACACTGACACTTTCTTTAATTTTGAATGATGGCCATGAAACAAATGGTCTCTTATTCTCTGATAATTCTCTGCCCATCCATCCATCCATCCTTCCATCCATCCATCCACTCACCTATCCATCCATCCACTTGCCAATCCATTCATCCATCCATTCATCCACCCATCCATCCACCCATCTACCTACTCATTCTACAGATACTCATTTCATACCTACAGTGTGCTACAGAGGTGAGCTGGACAGACACGGTCCCCACCTTCCAGGAGCTAACATCTCATTGGAGAGGAGGGGGCACAGTTAGGCAAAACACAAAGAGACAAAAAGATAAGAGCGGGTTGTGAGGAGTTCTACTGAAGAGATCAACGAGGGCTGTGGGACGGCTTGAGTGGTGTAGTGTAGGGAGAGGGACTTCTCCCAGGAAGTGACTTTTGACCTTTACACTAAGAGGGACTTTTCCCCCTGGTGATGTCCGGGAGAGGACTGGAGTATGCAAAGGCTCCGAGGCGAACGGAGGCAGAGCATGCCTTCCTGGTGGAGCTGTGACCCATAACGTGGCTGGTACCTGCCAAGTGCAGCCAGGGTCAGGGCGGTCCTTGTGGACTGCGGGCCCTGGTGGGGTTGTTAGGATTGAGGTGGTGTTTGGGAGCAGCAAGCTGAGTCCGTTGCTTTGCATGCCTTTGTAGGAAGGCCTTCATTTGGACTCCGTGAGCATCGGGCAGAGGGGCCGAGGGAGATTGAATTCGGGTTGGACCCTCTTCCAGAACTCCCGGAAATTTCAGTTTAGGGGTGACCTGACAAGGTGCTGAGACATAGCAGCTTTGGCAAGTTCTCTGTGATGTGACTCACAGGTGTCCACATCCTCTTCTTTCCCAGATCACATTTGCATGTGGCATCCGGGACCTTGAGCTTGGTAGGTTCTTGCTGCAGATCTGGCTGGGACTTGGCACATGGCATGTGGCCCGTGCACCCAGAGTGGATAGGTGAGCCTGCCCTTGGGGGGACAAGCTGCGCGGGTGTGGCTGGTGAAGAGGAAGGCGGCCCCTCCTCATTGGTGCTCTTACGGCTTCCCATTGGAGAAACAGAGGCCAGAGAGAGTGCCATGGCTTTTCTGGAGTAGCTGGCTATTGTGCCTTCATGTCATGTCTTGTAAAGTTCTCAGGGAAATTGATACCTTTCTCAGCTCCAGGATTTCCTGCTGGTGCGGATACCCCCGGGCACACTGGGCAAGTGCCCCTGCTGGGGCTGGAGACCCCCGTGTCTTTTGTTCTTGTCATGTCTTTGTAACATTGATTGCTGTTCTGAGTCTGTAGTAGACAGCTTCAGGTTCGCTGAGATGAACTTCCAGACCAGGCACAGTTATGGAGGAAGGGATATTTATTGAAGCTTACAGATCCAGGGGAAGTTCCATAATGGCAGAAGAAGCTGACCTGCTTTCACAGGACCAAACACAGAGAGAGAAGCACAAGCCAAAAAGCCAAAAGCCACACAGCACAGCACACTTCAGGAACTCCAGCCAGGCTCACTTTGCATATCTTTAGATTGAAATCTCAAACCCATCGCCACACCTTAAGATCCGCCCAGTGACACCGCCTCCAGCCAGGTGGCTGCAGATGCACACTATAAACTAATAAAACAGTGAATATATGGGGGGCCATCTATTCAAACTACCACAGACTCTCTGCTTTGCTTGAAGGGTGCACTTAGAGCTGTTAGCCCTGATATCCTCCACTGAGAACACCAATACTTCTTTTGCCGTAGGATCTGGGTTTTAAAGGCATGCAGCATGGTGTGGTAGGAAGGCTATGGCCCGTGGCACTGGTTTAACTTGGAGAAGTGACTTACCTTGCCCTAGTCTTGCATGCAACAGGGAGGAGAAGTCCTGTGTTAATTCATACCATGTGTCTACAACTCCTGGTCACCTGCTACTGCAGGACAGTGAATCTCACACTGAGAGTGCAGAAAAAGCCCCCCCCCCCCGTGTGTGTGTGCATGTGTGTGTGTAAAGTGCACACACCCCAGAGGCTCCTGTCAGTGGCCCTAAGAAGCAGACTGTGCCTTTCTCACAATAGCCCATGTGATGCAGGTGTGGCTGGCCTGGGACTCACGTAATTCGGTCATCATGGCCACCTTATGAACCTGGTATTGCTTCAGTCACTTTATGGATGAGAAAATGAAGGTTTCAAGGATCAACTAACTTATCTAGGCTCACACGGCCAGTCACTAGGTGGTGAAGCTGGGATTCTAGTCCAGGTCTAGCTGTAGGTGGTCTCCAACTTGTGTGGGTTCTCAGCTTTGTGCCCACCTGGAAGAGCTGGGTGCTTGGTTCCAGCTGGCTGCTGTCCCTGTACCTCTTGAGACCCCACATGGGCTCTTAGCTGAGATTATAGTTGACACTAGTGGTTTTAGTTATTGTGTGTTTTTTGTTCGTTTGTTTGTTTCATTTTGGTTTTTCCAGGTAAGGTCTCACTGTAGCCCAGGCTGACCTGGAATTCACTCTGTAGTCTCAGGGTGGCCTCGAACTCACAGCTATCCTCCTAGCTCTGCCTCCTGAGTGCTGGGATTAAAGGCGTGTGCCACCACGTCCGGCTTGTTTCTGTTAATATTTAATATTTTGTTTGTTTTGAGAAAGAGAGCGTGAGAGAAGCAAATGAGGGAGAATGGATACACCAGGGCTTCTAGCCACTGCAGACAAACTCCAGATGCATGTGCCACCTTGTGCATCTGGCTTATGTGGGTATCGGGAAATCAAACCTGGGCCCTTAAGCTTCACAGGCAATGCCTTAGCCGCGAAGCCATCTTTCCAGCCCTCATTTTTTTGTTTTT
Organism: Dipus sagitta; assembly: GCA_036346955.1. NCBI lineage: Eukaryota > Metazoa > Chordata > Mammalia > Rodentia > Dipodidae > Dipus > Dipus sagitta. The sequence continues at coordinate 38,892,486 of CM070777.1, read as the reverse complement.
TAATGATAAAACTGACCCAAAATAATAGTCCACTGGGAAAATTCAGGCTGGAAGAGTGGGAAGTGGGAGGGGTGCTGACTCAGCAGGGAGGCCCAGGCCCCTAAGGAGTCTCCGTCCAGTACCCCTTGTTTTCCTACAGCATCCCCAGCAATGGATCTCAGGGGACTTGTTGGAAAGCTTCTGATGGTGGAAGGAGCTTCCTTCCCCTCTTCTGATACTGGGACAAGGGGAAAAGACTCCCTCCCTCCCTCCCTCCCCCTCTTCTTCCTCTCATCCATCTCTCTCCCCCCTCCCTCTAGTACAGAGGATTTTAAATGTTCTCAACATAGAAAAATGCTTCATGTTGGAAGTATGGATATGCCAATGGCCCTGATCTTGTCACTGCGTATTACACACGTGTACTTGAACTGTCATACTGTACCCCCCCCAAAATAGGCACAATTATGAGTTGGTGAAAATATTTAAAACAGGACATTTTGTCTATTTTCTTTTGAAAGTGGACGTTGGCCCAGAGGGGCCAGTACAGGCAGCAGAAGAAGGTGTCCATCTTCTGTCTCCCAGCATCTCTCTCCCTATTTGAGGAGGGAGATCCAGGGCCCAGAGATCAGGTGGCATCACTGGCTCTGCAGACCTGCGTAGTAGTGTGGCATGTGTGTCACAGAGGGCTGGGCTGCAGGGACATGGCAGAAACGTTAAGCTGGACCTGACAGGAAGGGAGAGGTTCGGGCAAGTGGAGAGTGTCTCGTGTGTGTGTGTGTGTGTGTGTGTGTGTGTGTGTGTGTGCATGTGTGTGTGTGTGTGTATCTGGGAGGTGGAAATGCAAAGGGTATATGTGAGGCACATCATTTGGTCTCTGCCTCCAAATCCAGCCTCCTCCCCTTCTCCTGTGCTTCCCCTATGACACCGTATCTTCTACTGTGGTGCGCCACCCTGATCCCAAGCATTCTGAAAGGGATAGTCCCCACCCTCAGTCTAACCTGACCTTTGGCTTGCATGGGGCCATACTGCCTTTCTGTCTGAATTCTCAGACCAAACCGTGCAAGCTCTGCAGGCCACCTCCTCACAGAGAGGGCATCTCCTTCCTCACATGCCTCCCCTTCTACTGGCAAGAAGGAGTATTTTGGGAGAGCTATAGTCAATGTTCTCGCCCCCCCACCCCACAACCCCCAGCCCAGAGCAGGCTCTGCCTAAGCTGGGCCCTCCATCTCAGTGAGCTCAGCCTTAAACTCTCTGGGTCTTAGCTGGATTAAGGGCCTCAATTGTTGCTGAGGAGGAAGGAGGTCCCTCTGTAATTGCTGTTTAAATATGACTAACAATAGCCACATGTGGAGCCAGATTTGAGGGTTATTAAACATGAGCTCCCCTTTTCCCCCAGACATGCCTTTGTTTGCACAACTGGGCAGCATGGAGAGGGAAGACAAAAAGCTGCTGAGGCAAAGGAAGCCGTGCTTCTGGGAAAGAGCTGGGCCCTCGGTTTGTAGAGAAGACTCAAGACTAGTGTATTCCAGCCCAGGCCTGGGTGGATGACACCCTGGGGCACCAGAGCCCCCACTGCATACAGACAGACACTGACTGTAACCTCTGGGCTACCCCAAGGGGAACTGCTTCTGCAGGACTTAGGGGCCCTTACCCCACTACCACTTTTCTTAGGTGGCTGGTTCCCCCTGCAGCAGCCCTTGAAATCTCACCATGACACAGAGGGAATCCCTCTCACAGCTGGGCATGACAGTTTCACTGGGTTCCCTTCCCACAACGAAGGCAAAGGGCATTTGCAAAGCCTGCCCCTTGCCGCAGCTTTCCTTGTGGGAAGGAAGGAAAAGCCCAGGCTCCACTTCCTTGCTTGACATGGTGTAGCGGTTTGAATGTGAAACGTCCCCCACAGTCTTATGTGCTTTGAATACTCCGTCCCCAGCTGGTAGCAATTTAGGATCGTTGTGGAGCCTTTGGGAGGTGGAGCCTTGCCAGAGGAGGTGTGTCACTGGGGGGCGACCTTGAGGTTTATTAGTCCCGCCCACTGGGGGGCGCTCAGAGCACTTTCACTCAGACTACTTCCTTCCTGCTGATGTGGAGATGGGACTCAGGCTTCCTGCTCAGGCCTCCTGCCATGCTTTCCCGGCCTTGATAAAACTTCCCCTCAAAACTATAATGTTACTAAATAAGCCCTTTCCTTTCATTAAATGCTTCTGGTTGGGTGTTTTGTCCCAGCAATGAGAAGGTGACTGCTATACATATACATTGCCTCAGTGTGTGTATGTGAGAGAGAGAGGGAGCACTGTGAGGTAGCAGGAATTTGCTTTGGAGAGGCCCATACCTAGCAGAACCCAGCTAGTACTCTGGGTGAAGGTCCTCTCCTGTCAATCATTAGACACAGTGGCATCCTTTTTATCCAGGGGGAAGAATAGAGGTAAGACCCTGCAGAGAGCTGTCTTTGCAGGTGACAATCCTTTGATCTTTCCTCTGGATGATAGACTTAAGCAACTTTGTAAACTAGGTTATTAAAGTTGAGTTTCCAGAAAAGAAACCTAAAGAATCACAGGTAACAGACAAATGTCACATTTGTGACATATGACAGATGAAGAATGCAACAACTGTGTTTTAACATCCTTAGGAGGGGCTGGGGAGATGGCTCAGCCAGTAAAGGTGCTTGCTTGCAAAGCCTGCCTGGCCTGGGTTCTATTCCCAGTATCCATGTAAAGGCCAGATGCACAAAGACACATGCTTTTGGAGTTCATTTACAGTGGCAAAAGACCCTAACACTCCCATACTGTCTTTATTTATTACAAGTACTATATATATATATATATATATATATATATATATATATATATAGATCCATCCTTAGGAAAGTTGGTTGTAGAGCAGGAAGAATTGGAATCTCAGTTAACTCTGGGCGAAAATGTCCATATTTCTGGAAGGCACATTTGTGAAATGGATTAAGAATCTTTAAAAGATACACAAAGCTTTATCTATTGCCTATGTCTATAAAGCTGTCTTCTTTTTTTTTTTTTTTAAAAAAAAAAAACTTTCTTTCTTGTAGACTTTATCCCCTGATGTTTTTTTCCTCTGTGATAATGAGTAGTTGGATTTTCCTTCTGTGAGGTACAGTTGTAATATATTTACAAGGGTGATATATTTGCTATAAATATTTATAGAGGCAATAATATATTTGTTATACATTGTACATTTGTTTTATAATTTTTATTGAAATGCTATTTACAGATTACTTGTACCTTGCCTGAAGTCCATGTTATTGGCATTTCTAAGAGCAGTTGAGTATCAGGTAGAATTAGATGTCAGGGATGGGGGAGAAGGGAAAGGAAAGGGTATGGGCTTTGGTATTAGTCGCGTGTACCTCTTTCCCTGTGTGATTTCAGGTGAAGGACCTAACTTCGCCAGCATCTGAGTCTGCGTCTTTCTCATAGATCTGATGCTCCCTGAGGGGTGTGCCTGTGAGACTCAAATAGAGGAATGTGGGTAGAGCCCTGTGAACCTCACCTGCATGTGGGGTGTTTAGGGAATGGAGCTATTGTTACTGATTGTATAGCATTCCTGTGATTAGGGCTTAATCGTCTGGGCCCAGGGACCCTGATTTTCCTTGGGTGCCTGCTGGGAGGATTACATTCCAGATACCCTCAAAGGACAGCCCTCTGCTCTGTCCCCTGACATCTGGGAGGGGAGAGTGTGTAGCATTTTTGCTTACTAATGCATTCTAGTGTCACGCCCTATGAACCAGAGAGTTCTCCTGAGTGTCTACCCTAATCCCTGGTGTGGGACCTGAAGGACTGTCTTCTTGCTGCTCCCTTGGGGAGGGAACAGTGAGGAAACTTCTGAGCATGGATGTAGTCAGCAGCTCTCTCTTATAGTAGTCTCCCTGAGAAATCACCTTGTAAACAGATTCTAAAGGTGGTAAGGAGAGGTGGTAGACAGAGAAGGATGCCATATCACCTCCAGGGAATTATCTCTAAGCTGTGCCCTCTCATGGAACCCTTGGTGTTTCCGTGTGGCTTTCAAGGAATTTACTTAGCAGCCTTGGATATATTCCTAACCCTTCCACCCTGGCTCGCCCACCTCGTGTCTCTCTTCCAGCAGCTTCCATTCACACAGCCATTGGTGGTAGTAGTGGAGGTGGGCTTGGAAGGCATCCCTAATGCATGCTGTCTCTAGCCCCAACCCAAGGCTTGTCAGTCTCGTATCCTCGGTCTTGACTCCTCCGTTCTTGCTGTGGTTACCCTGGTCAGACACCTCCAAATCACCTGGACAATGGGGTTCCCACTGGCTGCCCACTTTCGTCATGTCCTCTCTGCAATCCTTTCTCTACCTGGCACCTGGAACCATGCTTAAAACACAAGGCTGGCTGTGGCTTATCTGCTCCCCCACCCAAACTCCAAGACTCCCCTTTTTTTTCTGCCTAAAGATCCATCTGCTAGTCAGAAGTGAAAGGCCCTTGTCTCCCCACCCACTTCTCGCTCTTCACTCCCCAGTCACTTCGGCCTCCTCTCAGTTCCTTTTATATTTCATGCTCCCTCCTACCTCAGGACCCTGGCACAAGCTCTGGCCTCTTCCTGAGCCACTTGCTGCCTGGTTAACTGTCACTTATCCTTAAGATGAGTGGTCACTTCCAGCAAAGCCTCGGTGAGCCTCAGGCTGGGCCAAGTGTCCCCATCTGAAGCTCCTCTAATACTAGGAGTCCTCTGGGGACCAGTGTGGCTGTTTGATTGATACTATAGGAGAGAATCAGTCCTTGACTTTCCCCATGCCTAGACTGATAGCTGGCACGTGCAGGCACTCCGTCCACAGGTTCATAGTGTGTGCTTATCTTGGGTGCAGCAAGGACCTCCATCCCATGCCTTTCCCAGGAGGGCCGTCAAGTTCCGTCTTAGCCAGTAGCTTCCTGCCTCTGGAAGGCTGGGCATACTTCAGACTTTGTGAATGGGATTATTCCCAAATGCCAGAAAGGCTTTTGCTATTTATAAGAACTCCGGGGTAAAGAGAAAGCAATCCTTTGGTAAAGCAAGTCACGTGCAGCAAACAATTTCCAGCTAATTCATCCCTGTTGCGACTCGCTTTATTGTAGGTACTCGAAGGGCTTTGCCATCCTCCTGTTAGAGAAACGAGTGACAGTATTAACTGGTTGAAAGTCTTCATGGGAGTGGCTCCAGGGGGCCTGGTGTCTCGCTGCCTACTGGCTCTCCCTTCCAAGACTCAGAAGTGAGGTGAAGGCCATGTGATGGCGTCCACAAAGGACTTACCACTGTTTCCAACCCCCTCCCTGGTGTGTTCGGTGGATCTTATCTCTCTGTTCCCCCATCTCTCTCTCTCTCTCTCTCTGCACCCCCCCCCCATGTATATAAGCTCTAGCTTGTTGCCGCTGTTGGGTGACAATGGCATTTTGACTGGTAAATGGTCTAATAGTAAAGGCTGGCTGAGACGCCCTCCTGGTTTTGTTTCTGGCTCACCCTGTGAGCTGGGGCGTCACTTATCCTGTCGGACCTAAGCCTTCCCCAGCCCACATGAAGAGAGCTCAACTGTAAGAGTGGATTTAAGTCCTTTGAAAAGTCCAGCATGATTCAAATGTAGGGATCCCTGAGAACTAAAATTAACCAGTTGACAAATGGCTAACTTCCCGGAATTGGGCTTTTTGTTTAAGGTGTGGGCGCCCTTTTCTAATATGTGACCTTCTTGTCTAGGCTCACCTGACTTCCCTGAGCCTGTCTCCCTGACCTGTTTTTGCTTCTAGATTAGTAAGTGGGAGAACTAGGTGGTGTTCCTCTCTTTCCTCCTACAGCCAAAGCAGACATTACCAGTGAACTCCTGAGCAGGCCAGCCCAGACATCCAGGCAGTACTAATCAATGCAGACTTGGTGAAGCCCCTTGTCAGTCAGAAATAGCAAAGCTCTCTGATCTGGATGAAGGAGCCGGGGGGGGGGGAGGGGCCAGGGAGCTCAACAGGATCCAGACTTGACAGGTGGGTAGACATACTGATGGACTTACACCTTGCATTGGGGGGGGGTGTGTTTGGATAGAGTCTCATGTTTGAGACCCACTCATCAGATCTCACTGGGGCTTCAAAGTGTGCCATTTCTGTATTTGTTGCTTTCCTGTCTGTTTCAAAGTTGGTGGGTATCTTTGTCTTTTAACAGAGGCGGACCAGTGTGTCTTCTTGGGGAATCTTGCCGGTCTCCATGGATTCATGGCCATGTCGCTCTTCGGAGTTGACAGGGGTTTGGGCCTGGGGTGCCTAGGGTGTGACATCTTTTGAGATCGTGTTGGTTTCCCACCTTTTGAGGTATCTTTCCACTCAGAGGTGACCCAGCAGAAGACTGGGGAAAGACAGTTCTTTGGTGGGGAAAACGGGAGGCAGCCCTCTCTGGGAGCCCTCAGGCCGCTTAGGCGAATGGGTCAGAGCTCCTCTGTCTTTCTCTCTGTGCTGGGTCCCCCTCTGAGGAAGTGGCTGGTGGCAGGTGGGGCCCAGCTGAGCCCTGGCTGAGGGTCTGCATGGCCAGTGTTGTAGTTTGGGCCTGGGCTCCTGAGGGTCGCAGTTGTCTGGCCCTGCTCCCTTGTATGATCAGAGGTCCTATGAGACAGATGATACTCCTCTGGGGTCTCTGTAACCTCTTTCGATTCTTTACTTTTTGCTTGGGAATTTAACTCAGAGGTTGTGTAGCCCAGCAGGCAAGGCCCCAAATACTAGCAAGGCCAGACTCAGGTCTTTCCCAAGAGGCCAAGAGCCCCTGATTGTGAATTCTGGGCATGGCAAACAGGTGCTTTCCTCTGGCCTGGTTATGCCGGTTAACAAATTCATTTGGGGTGGGGGGGAGCAAGAGCAGAGATGAAGGCTGGAGAGGAGGAAGAATTGCCTTTTCTTCTTAAGTGTCCCCAGGACGCCCTGCGCAGGCTTGGAGGATTCACGCTAATCTAATCCCTGTCAGAGAAGGAACAATAAAGCGGTGTGGGCTTTAGAAGCCAAATCCCTCCTGCGCTCGCTCTCTCGCTCTCCCGCTCGCTCGCTCGCTCTGTTTCCACGCTCTTCCTTACCGCTGTCACTCCTTGCCACGAAGAGCCCAGCTCCGGTTCTCAGAGCGGACCGCGGGGATAAGGATTTCGGATTTCACTCTTCCACTTTTCATATTGAAATTTGCCTTTGCTCTCTGGTTTGACTTTTCACTGACCCTTTGAGCAATTGGCATATTTCAAGCAGGGGGAGAGATCTCATTATAGGAAATGAGAAAAATGGAGCGGAGTTTTAAAACTTTTAATGACTAAAACACAGTGTTCCAAGTTGGTATTGTATTGGGGTTGAAGTCACTGTTTGGTTACAAGTCTTTTAGGTCTAACCGGGGTTGATGACATCTGTTTAATTTTAGATGTCTGGAATACATTCTGAAAATAATGAAATCCAAATGTATGACCAAATTAGAGAACAATTTTATCTACAACCAAGAAGATTTTAAAATAAGAGCAAACATTTCAACCAAACAAAGCTTTGAAAAGGCCTATTGAACCTTTTGGTCATCTGGCTGTGACTTTTCTGTGGGGCTCCACCATTAAGATAACATTCTTTGTGCATGTACCAGGTATTATTATAATTTTATACCCATTTTTCTATCCTTTCTCTGGGTCCATGTTTAAATAAGTAAAGACCTTCTCCAGGAGGTGGAATTAATAAAGCAAAGGGTTCTTTGTCACAATGCTCAAGGGCCACCTGTCAGCTGTCACAGAGTGGCATTAACAGCCCCTGGGACAGGTCCTGGGGACAAGAAAGTGCCAGAGCCCTGCTGGTGTGTCCGGGAGACAAATGCATATTCCTAACTTGCACTGTGCTCTGACCTCTCCAGGCCCCTGACCCTCTCTGACTTCTCCTTCCCCCTCTGTAGGAGAGCTCGGGCGTTCAGGGACACTGGGAGGCTTGTGTTGGTTGGCTTGATACCACCTCTCCAGGAAGGTTTTAGGCCATGAACGCTCCTGCTTTTGGGATGTGCATAGATATTTTCCCTCTCACTCCTAGAAACCTAGCATCCGGGGTGACACCGGTCTCTTTTACTGTCTCTATCCTGGGAAGTCCCATGAGAGCAGTGTTAACAGATTGACAAACCCATGCCTACTCCAGAGCAGCTAGCGTGCTCCTCTATCAGTAAGACAGGTGACCCTTTAGGTCTTGACTGATGCTTGAAATTCTCAGCTGCTGGGCGAGGCCATTCTGTCCCTGCTGGGTGCTTGCATCTTCTAAATGTTTGTCAACTCTTCTCTCCTGGCCTTGTCCCACCGCTCTCGTGTTGGCTCACATCTTCCTCTGGGAGCTTCTCCTTCTCTGTTAAGTTCCTCCATCCCCACACAATTTGGTTAGGCTCCAAAGCCCCACGATCAGCTCCTTGAGCCACAGCTCCACTGACCACACTGTGTGTTTCACTTGTGGCTTTGGGTTTGTTTGCTGGTATGGGACCATGTGCTGGGTAGCTGGGATAAATTTTGGGCCTGGTGAGACCCTCTAGGCTGGCCTGGTTTCTGCAAAACATGCGTGGGTTGAGCTTGGTGATTATTGATGGATGGATAATATTGAGGTAGGCCCAGGTGTGTGTTTAGTTGGCTAGCTCCTTCTTAGGTCTTTGGGCTGTAATCAGTGTCCTCCCAGTAAGGAGGTGTCCTCGTGCTCTGGGAAGAGTGAGAGGATCTTATGATATTTGACAGGTGTATTTAAGTATGTACATGGGAGCTCCCAGAGACCTCATGGCCAAGGACATAGACTGTTACCTGAAGGACAATGGGCCGAAGCCAGAAAGGAAAGAGGGACAGGAAGAGACAGAGTGGAACATCCAACAGATGGTTGGTGAGAAACTGGGACTCTACAGGACACTGGGGTGGGGTCCCAGGAGGCTGGGATTCAGGAGGCGTGCCTCTGCCTTTGATGTCCCATGTGAGTGTGGCCCAGCTGGGAACTTCCGTGGGACTCAGTTCAAAATCTGTAAAGCCTGGATGTCCATACAATAGAGCAAGGTTAATAGCACAGATTTGAAAAGCAATTCAGGCAATCTGGATAAGTATAAACAGTTTAATTTTTCAAATTAACTAATTAATTTCTGGTTGTTACATGGAGATTTAGGTATCATTCATTCTGACATTTTCAAATACAATCTGTTTTTAATGATTTCTGTTTCCCCTTCCTGTGGCCACTTCCCCATCCCCATATCACATGTATCCATTGCCCTTCCCTCCCCCTCTTTCAGCTCATCTCTCTCTCTCTCTCTCAGTTTTTTGAGGTAGGGTCTCACTCTACCTCAGCTTGGCCTGGAATTCACAATGTCGTCTCAAGCTGACTTTGAACTCACAGCAATCCTTCTACCTCACTCTCCCCCCGAGCGCTGGGATTAAAGGCACGCGCCACCACACCCTGCTCATCTCTTTATATTCACTTTTGGTTATGAGGGTTCTGTCTTTATAGGTTTAATTCACATTTGCCCAGCAGTTTTAATTTTTATTATTACTAAAATTAGAGGCATTTAAGAATCAGCAATTTTCTAATGGATTTTCTCCCACTGAACGGGGGGGGGGGGGTTTAAAATGCAGTGTTAGGAGGTGGGGCATTGACTTTTAGCTAGACTCCTTCCACTCAACTCTTGGTATGGTATAAATTCTGCATGTTTGGGGGGGGGGTCATAGTATCTCTGGCTATAGAAGACCCAAGAATTCCCACCCACTCATTTCCTACTTGAGGAATGAGGAAACACTTGGGTGCCATGGAGTGGGCTGGGCTGGCACTGATGCTGTTGGCTGCTGCTCAGGCAGTTCATATCAGGTTAACTGGGCACAAGATGGATGCTGAGGACTATGCATACTTTGCACCATGTTCTGAGCGGGATTTTTTTTTCCCGTGGCCCAGGATCAACCTGTCTGTCAGGTAACCAGGCTCTGGGAGTCAGTCCTTAATTCCTTGGCTGACAGATAGAGAGGCTGGGTTAGACCAGCTTTGTTAAGGTGGCTGGAATTCATATTCTTTGTAGGCATCACGTATAGCTTGATGTTCTCACTTCCGGTTAGGAAGTCTCCCTTTTCAGATGGCGGCGACTGAATAGGGACACTCAAAAACTGGTCAAAGTGCCAAGAAGAGGCAGCTGAATGCTCAGCACTAAATGAGACATCTCTATCATGCCCTCTGAGGCTCAGATACCATTGCAAAAGAGGAGGTATAAAGCACACCAGAGCCAAAGGATGGGGAGGAGTGCCGCGGAATGCTGTCTTCCAGACACAAAGTGGCCGTGACACCCCTGACATCACAGTGGCTGCTGTCACCTGCACAGGACCTGCATGATATTGGGCCTGTCAGCATGTTGTCGTGAGTGATGGAGAAGGGCAAAAAAAAAAAAAGATATCAAAATAGAAGAGGAAACAGGTGGAAAGAAGAGGTGGTTCAGTCGAGGGGGTGGAAGGACAAAGGAGGGTACTTCAGATAGAAGGACAAAGGAGGGTACTAGGAGGGGATTATGTAAATTTTTAAAATAAATAAAGTTTTTAAATAAAAAATTAATAAAACTACCAAAAATGTAAAGTTTTATTTCTTTTTTTAAAATTTTTATTTATTTATTTGAGAGAGAGAGAAACAGAGAGAGAGAGAGAGAGAGAGAGAATGGGTGGCCTCCAGCCACTGCAAACGAACTGCAGATGCATGCACCCCTTGTGCATCTGGCTAACGTGGGTACTGGGGAATCGAGCCTCGAACCGGAGTCCTTAGGCTTCACAGGCAAGTGCTTAACCGCTAAGCCATCTCTCCAGCCCTAAAGTTTTATTTCTGACTATGGTGCATAGACTTGTGACATCTGGGGCTGAATCAGGCCAAAGGCACCAAGAGGCATCTTTCCAGATATGTATCAGGAGGAATCCTGGGGCCAGGCTTGGCGTTGCGTTTGCTCTCACTTCCTGGGACGCTGTTTCCTGTGAAAGGCCTGGTACGTGGGCCCTCCATCCCCATGTCTAGACACTGTCCCATGCACTGGAGATGGGGACGGTGCCCAGACCTGGCTCCAGTTCTCCCAGACCCGAGCCTCCTGTCTTCTTAGTGCCCCAAGTGTCCAAAGAACATCAGGGCCTGCCTATCGTCCTGCACAGGAGGGGCTCGGCCTCGAACCTCGTCAGGGAGGGTGCAGAAACAAGCACGATATCAGGGAAAGTGGGCCCCACTATTTGTGATGTCACCTCATCATGAACTGACTTGAGATTCTGTCACTTTGCTGAGAGGAGAGGCAGAAGATAGGAGGTGGAATTCTTTGACTGATTCCCTCTTGATGGGAAGAATGTTGAGGGTTTTTTTTTTTTTTGAGGCAAACCCAACAAACTGCTCCCCCCTTTTTTTTCCTATGCAAGCGAGCAAGAGAGAGATAGAATTGGCATGCCGGGGCCTCCAGCCACTGCAACTAAACTCCAGACGTGGGCGCCACCTCGTGTACATGTGCGACCTTGCGGGCTTGTGTCACTGTGCGTCTGGCTTAAGTGGGACCTGGAGAGTTGAACAGGGGTCCTTAGGCTTTGCAGGCAAGTACCTTAACCACTAAGCCATCTCTCCAGCCCAAATATTGAGTTTTAAGTCTTGAGATGTGTTGGTCAAACCTGGCCATGGTCCTAGGAGGAGTATGTGTAGAACTTCTGTCTCTCTGGGACCCCATCTTTGGTGCCATGATAGCCAGAAGCGCCCAGAGCTTGGCAGTTATTTCCTGGCCTGGCAGGTGTGACCAGGGAAGCTGGGGTGAGTGAGGTCAGTGGTGAAGTGGGAATAGCGGCCGAGACCAGGAGGTTAAAGAGCCATCGTGAGCTTTGCTTTCGTTGACCAGAACACTGAGTTCTGATGTCATCAGACACTAGTCTTCATCATGTGGACCCTGAGCCCCAGGGAAAAGGCTACAGCCACGGGGCAGGAGCAGTGAGAAGAGAGGAAGATGTCACGCGTGCCAAGGTGACCGAGCGTAGGGTCTGAGCAAGGCACTATGGTGGATCTTGAAGACATAATAGTTAGCCCAACAGGCCAGGGCTATGCCCTCCTGGACTTGCACTCTGGTGAGAAAAGAAGCTGACAGCACACCTGTTTCTTTTTTTTTATTTTTTATTTATTTTTAATTTTTTTTTGTTTTATTTTATTTATTTATTTGAGAGCGACAGACAGAGAAAGAGGCAGAGAGAGAGATAGAAAGAGAGAATGGGCGCGCCAGGGCTTCCAGCCACTGCAAACGAATTCCAGACGTGTGCGCCCCCTGGTGCATCTGGCTAACGTGGGTCCTGGGGGATCGAGCCTTGAACCAGCGTCCTTAGGCTTCACAGGCAAGCGCTTAACCGCTAAGCCATCTCTCCAGCCCAGCACACCTGTTTCTAAGTAATCAAGAAGCTGGCAGGTATGATAGGTACACTGTCAAGCATTCAAATTAGGAAATAGGATGGGGGTAGGGGTTGGACAGGCAGCAGCATCCCTGATGATGTAACTGACATTTTTGCTGAGGTCTGCCCCTGAGAACATCAGAGGAGGGAGGACATTCCAGGTAGACAGATTATGTGTGCCGGGAGCAGACTGGACGATGCGGCTGGAGTAGGGATGCGCACAGCATAGTCAACCATGACCATGAGAGCAGCACTGACAGACACCTCAGGGCTGTTCCCCAAGCACGATGGGAAGCCTGAGGAACTGATTCGATCTGTGGCTTTGAAAGCTCTTGCTGGCTGAATGGGCAGTTCAGGTGCACGCAGGAGGAGCCTATTGCGGGGTCTAGGTGCAAAATGACGAAGGCGCAGGCTTGTGGGGGGCCCGGTGGGGGGGGGGTGGAAGAGAAAAGTGATGGATCTGGGAATGTGGTAGGGGTGAGTGGTTAGGACTTTTGGTGCTAAGGTCAAGAGTCCTCCTAACCTGCCCTCCGCCATTTGTTGAAGCGCAGAAGAGTCGGCGAGCAGGCTCAGAGCGGTGGGTATGAGGAGCCCAGCTCTGTACTTGGGAGGCGTGGAGGGCCATTGGGCATATGAGGGTTGAAGCCAAGTTGTCTGCAGTGAGTCCAGAGCCGAGAGAAGATGGGGTGAAGCCGGTGGGGGCGACTGGGAAGGTGTGTCTACGGTGGTGTGGAGGTGCTGGAGGAGGTCTGTGGGAGGTTCATGGGGAGCTGGCTCTGACCTGGAGTCTGTTGGGACCCCTGTGAGAGAGCATGGCAGCGGAGAGGGGAAGTGGAGCCCTCTGGGAGAGATGTCAGTTCTGCAGCAACTCTAGGGGTCTCCTTCAATGGGAGTCAGAGAAATGGGGAGGCAGCTTGAGGAAGATATGGGGGTCAAGGGAGAAGAGCACACAGCACAGCACGTTTGTTTGTTTGCTGATAGGTCGGGAGGGCAGGGGAGTTTGTCCCAAGAGAAGGATGTTACCAAGAGGAAGCTCTGAGGAGGTAGAGGGAGGGGCATTTGGGTATCAACCTTTCTCCTGAATGAACCACTGGACGGGAAGCATAGAAGCAGAGGATTTGCTTGGTGCGCTGAACCCCAAGAGTCTGTGACCCCCAGATGTCAGTCACCGGATTCACAGCTGGATTTCGTCCGATGATTCTCCCACCTCCAGCCACCTGGCCCTGAGCACACCTGTCCTTTCTTGCTTGTGTCTCATTCCCAGCATCGTCCTCCCTGCTTTTAGCCCATTCCTCTCCACCTGGCCTCTGACTGCTGGCTCCTGATGGTTCAGAGCCCACGCAGACTTGTGGTCACTAGGCTTTGAGGGCCAGCGGGAGGGAGCCCTCATCTCACGTCACCGTCCTGGATGTACGGAGCAAGAGACCACAGAGATCGAGGGTTTGGGTTCTGGAGTATCGCTGACCCAGGTTCAAGTCGGGTCCTTGCTAGTGGTGTGATGTTTGATGGCTTTTCTTCACTTCTGTGTGGGAGGAGATGTTTGCTCACGCATGTGCCCTTGCGACACCCCACGTGCTCGCCAGGAGTGGGGAGCTGGAGCGGATCATCAGGCGTGCCTCTCCACTGCTCTCCCGCCCTTCTTGTCTGAGCCAGGGTCTCTTACTGCTCCCCAGAGAGCTCTGCTGATTCCCAGGTCTCTGTTCCTCTACTGGGCTGGGGTAACAGGCATGCATGGCCATGCCCGGCTAGCTAGGTGGGTTTGGGAGATTCTGACGGGCAATCTCAGACGTTCTCAGACTCTCGTGTTTGCGTGGGAAGCACACTTAACTGCTGAGCCACCGAGCCAGCTCCCTGATTGCTCTGTGTGTGTGTGTGTGTGTGTGTGTGCACGCGCGCGTGTCTTTTATGAACCTCAGCTCTAAAGCAATGTTAATAACAGGGTTTATTTCACCAGCTTGAGGAGTTTTAAGTGAGAGGATGTGTAGACACCATCTGTGTGTGGCAGAGTCCAGCATTCACAAACACCGGCGGCATTAGTGAATGGCATTTTAAAAGTTCTGAATATGTTATTTTTATTATCTTATTGATTGATTGATTTTTTTTAACTAAAAAAGTTTGTACTCTTATACTACCTCACCCCCTCCCCAATTCTGCTGAGGGTCTTCTTTGGTGGGGTTATTGGTATTTATTGTGGGGGCCAAATGGCCTCAGTCAGGCTCTGTGGGGTGGAGGGAAGGGGACATGGTGCGTGGGGCTATTCGCACCCACCCTGTGGCCCTTACAAGCTTTCCGCCCCCTCTTCCACCGTGTTCCCTGAGCCTTGGCAGGCATGATAGAGGTCTGATTTAGTGTTGCTTCCTCTGTAGCCTCTGGATCTCTGTTTTGATGGGGTTTGAGTGACCACAGTGTCTGTCTGTCGCCCTCTTTCTGGTTTTCAGGCTAGCTATGAGAGTATTCGTGTCACTGTTTCCTCCGCAATGACTTTTGGGCTCAGGGAAGATGAAGGGGAGGTGACCGATCTCATGGCAGACAGTCGACTCTCTGTTCTTTTTGTTTGTTCATTTTTTCTTGTTTTTTCGAGGTAGGGTCTCCCTCTAGCCCAGGCTCACCTGGATTTCACTATGTAGTCTTAGGGTGGCCTTGAACTCACAGCAATCCTTTTACCTCTGCCTCCCAAGTGCTGGGATTAAAGGCGTGGGCCACCATGCCTGGCTTTTTGGTTTTTTTTTTGGGGGGGAGTTAAGATAGGGGGCTCTCTGTTCTTGATGTATTAATGTATCCGGGTTCTCCCCAGTATTATCCATCAGTTCTTCTCTAACTGCCTAGTGCAAGCAGCTTTAATGCCATTGTTTTTGTCCCTAGCTTTTCTTCAGTGAGGTGTCAGTGAGGCCACCTGTGTTTTCCATGCCTCATAGCTAAGGTATGGGATAACAATGGCATTTTCTTAAGGCTTTAATGAATTGAGGAGTGCTAAGAGTTAAATACCTTCATATCGCCGGGGACAAAACACATGATTCGAAGCAGCTGGTAGAAGGAGGGGGTCTATTTTGGCTCACAGTCTCAGGGGGGAGCTTTGTCCTGGTGGGAAAGCAAGGCAGAACGGAATGTGGCCATCACATCTTTCCATATCAGCTCCGAGGTAGCAGCAAGAGTGAGTGAGTCAGTGAACCCAGTAGGGTTGGACTAATAGGACCTCAAAGCCCACCCCCACTGACACAGCTCTTCCAGCAAGACTCCATCTCCCAGAGGCTCCACCAGCTGGGGGTCAAGTATGATTCCTACATCACAAACACAGTGGTGGACATTTCCCAATAAGCCACCACCCACAACAGCTGAAACATAGTAGGTGTTTTAAGAAACAGAGCCTGCTGCCAGTAAATCCAGTGGTCACGCTCCCAATCATAGTTGCTCTGCGTTCCTGTGTCCCTTGCTGGACTCATGCCCTGTGGTGGCCAGGACCCTGGGGTTGGTTGACTGGATGATCCTGCCTCTATTTAGTGTGGCAAAGGTGACCCCATCGTCCCTTCCTCCCTGGCTTGGCTCTTTGCATCTTGTTTCTCAAACTTTCCCACGGACCCATTCATCTCTGGCTCTGTAAGATTATGAGGCTTTGGGAATTAATTTTTGAAATTACACTCTCTGACCCTTTAAACTTCTTTTCCAATCCCCTCAGCGCCTTAATGAAGCTTAGGTTATTTTGGGCACCTTGGAGAAGTGTGGCTGACAGTGTCTTTTTAATTTACAGAGCACCCTAGGAACTCACATGGCCCCAAATATGTATCTGTATAATTAAGAATAAAAATCCGAATCCCCAAGGCAGGCTGTGTTAGTAAGCATCAGGTTTAATAGAGGATTAGGGAGTAGAATTAAAGTTGCCCAAGGGGTACACTGGGCGACTTCAAACACCTTTCGGAAAACAAATTAACGTGGTTTTCAGAAACCGTTTTCCAAGGGTGAGGGAGGGCTTTCCTCGGGCTTCCTTGCTTTCTTTTGAAATGTATTTTTAACACTTGTGTAAACAGTTTGGGCCCATGACACGGGGGGCTTCCGGTGCTCCCTTCATTAGCTGGTGTCTCTGGGAGAAGAATTGGGCTCATTATCTGGGCGTTTTGATCTCCCTGGCTGGGTCCGGCCTGCGGCCACCCTTTTTAACTTCCTGATGCCTACTGGTGTGGGATCAGTTGGTTTGTGGCTCAGCAACTTCCACATCTTCCTGCCAAGCCGGGCTTCTCCAGGTTCCCGCCCCCCCCCCCCCCCCCGCAGAGAGAACCGACTCTTCTTTCTCAGCAGCTGGAAGGCTGGCCCAGCTGAGCAGTGGGCAGAGCCAGCCTTCGTTTCTCAGCCCCTTCTGCTGTGTTCAGGTGCAGTGGGTATGGCGGGAGCCCCTGCAGTAGCACCGTTCCCCTCCCCAGAGTGTGTCCCCGTAGAGGCTTTGTGGGGGGGGGGCCCTCTGCCCAGCTGTGGAGCAAAACTAGATGGTCATTTATTTCCTTGTAAACCTGAGATTCTGCAGCTGTTGTTTTACAAGTTGGGCCTGAGCAGGCCATGCTGACCCTTCGCTGCAGGGATGCCCGCTTCAGAAGACAGACAGATCTTCAGTGTTCTGCCTACCTTCCTCCACGGGAGGGAGAGAGAGGGTGCCTGTCCCCTTCGGGAGGCATCAGCCGTACAGTTTGAGGTTTGATCCTGCAAGGATTTGGGACAGAAAACTGCAAATGATGTCTGTTCGGTTTCCCTTTTAAAGTTCCTTCTTCCTGTGTAAAATGAGGGCAATAAATATAATAGCCAGCACTTATTAAGCACTTATTGTGTGCCAGGCACTGCTGGAGGCTCGGATTCATTCGTCTCATTTGCCATGAAACAAATGAGGAGGATGGGGTTCTGTCCTGTCTCCATTTCTCCGAGGAGGAAACCGAGGCTCTGGGAGGTGAACTGGGCCTACATAGCATGGCAGTTATGAATAATACCATCTGCCCATTGTCGGGCACCTGCTTTGAGCTCCTCGTGAGAAGGTTTCTGCTTGGTGTGCCAGGCTGGCAAGGCCCAGCCCTGGTTGTGGACTTCCTAGGAGGGAGAAATGACATCAGCCATTCCAGCTTGGTTGGTGCCCTGTCCATCCACAGGTGTCCCAGGTGGGCAGGAGGCATGTGGTGAGTGTCGTACTTAACGTCCTTTCCTAGAGAGACAAAGAACTGCTATGGACCAGTGGCACGTAGCCTCCAGGTTGGGTTGATAGGTGGAGCTCGGGCTGCAATAGGGAGAGGGGCGAGAGGCTGATGTTTTGCTGTGGGCTCCCCCGGGCCACATGCTCACGTGGAAGGATGGAGGGAGCACGTGGTCCCTGGTGTGGGGGTTGGAACACTGACAGCTCTGGTCACTCTTACTTCTCACTGGATCTGAGGGGAAATCTACGATGTCAAAGAGAGTCTCTGGTATTAGGTCGTGTGGCCAGAGGAGGGAGGGAGAAAGAGAGAGAGGGTGGGGGGGGAATGAGCCTTAGGGTGCCTGCCTCTGCTCTGAGCAGAGTCGCTCCTTGTCCCCCACCCCACCCCACCCCAGAGAAGAGGTAGTACTGGGGGCATAGCTTTGGGCTAGGGAGTCACTGCTGAACTTGTTTTGTGAACCTGACAGCCCTGGGCTCAGAGAGGAACAGAGAGGGCAGGTGATTTTCCAAGGTCACACAGTTTAAGCACCCACATGCACTTTCCCTCTACGCCTTTGGGAAGCAGAAACTGTGGCAAGAAGTCAGAGGACCTGGGAGTGTGATGAGAAGGTGGGAGATGGAGGGCGATAGGAAGTGTCAGGACAGGAGTCCAGGAGAGAGAGAGAGAGTTGTGCATGCCCAGATGTCTAAGATTTCATTCAGGGGCACGTTGGTGTGTTTTTAACAATTAGCTCTGCAGAGGGGGTAAAAAAAAAAAAAAAGAATACAGTGGGCTAAAACAAAGCAAATACAAACAAACAAAAAAATAATAAAAGCACTGATTTGAAATGTTTGCTGATTTCCAACTGTTCCCACTGTGTAGATTTTAAATTATCTTGAAGTGGGAGGTCATAATTGATCACCAGGTGCCATGGATTGGA
Source organism: Dipus sagitta (assembly GCA_036346955.1). Lineage (NCBI taxonomy): Eukaryota > Metazoa > Chordata > Mammalia > Rodentia > Dipodidae > Dipus > Dipus sagitta. Next base: position 38,874,048 of record CM070777.1, on the reverse strand, counting down.
TAGGGAGAGGCCTGTGGCCTCTGCCGAGCTCACCGCCCAGGCTCTGGGCTGTGGGGTGAGTTGTGAAGGGAGCTGAGTTGGGAGGGGGAGGCAGCGTTGTCAGGACTTGTCTAGTCTTGGAGGAAGAGGCTGGAAGATGCGGCCACCAGGGCCACAGCTGACTCAGGGCAGGCAGAGTTGGCCTTGTCCCATAGCACTCAGTGACGTGAACATCTTTCCCTCTGGCCAAGTGGGATGTCAGGAATCTCTTGTTCAAAGAGCATTTTTTTCAGTGAGAAGCTTCTGGGGACAGAGAGACCTTGGCGCTTCCAACTCTCCTTTCCTCTCTGAGGTTAGGCTGGGCCAAGATTGGTTTTACATGGGAACACTTGGCTTTCTTTCTGTATGTTCAGTCCAACGAGTTAAAAAGAAAATAACAATATATATTCCCTCAAGCAATGACCTCTGAATATTGGAGTATTCAGTTGGGAAAAAAAAATCCTTTTTTTTTTTTTTTTTTCTTGGAAAGAATTGTGGTTGGGGAATTTGGGACAAAGGGGGGCGGGCATCGGATTTTGTGCTTATTTATCTGAGTTTCCAGGGCAGCTTTGGGGTTGGGAGAGGAAGGAACACGGGCCTCCTGGCCGGCTCCACGTGGGCACGCCTGCCGCAACTGGTGAGAGAGGAGGGTCAGCGATGGCCCATAATGACAAGCGCACTCAGCTGCCTTTGAAACACGGGTGTGGACGACTTCCGTGGGACTACTGCAAAGTGGCCACGTGGCCCCCGTTTTTCCCTCCATTCTCAGAGCTTTCCTTCGCCCTTCCTGTGTTAGGCTTTCTATCCCAAGCTGCCTAATTACAATTCCCAAGCTTCCTTGATACCTGACTTTGGCCCTGTCTAGTCAATGAGGGCCACTATAGACATGCAGAAGGGACAGGAAAGGATCTTCCTTGTCCTTGGCTCCTTTGTGGTCCCAGCTGTCCTTCAGTCTTGTTCCATGGCTCAGCTGGCCCCACACGGAGGAGGCTCGTGGGTGACTTCAGCTCCTGCTGCTCCTCCAGCTAGCTTCTTCTTCTTCTTTTTTTTTTTTTTTTTTTTGAGGTAGGGTCTCACTCTAGCCCAGGCTGACCTGGAATTCACTCTGTAGTGTCAGGGTGGCCTCGAACTCACAGCCATCTTCCTACCTCTGCCTCCCAAGAGCTGGGATTAAAGGCGTGCGCCACCAGGCCCGGCTGTTCTCCAGCTAGCTTCTGTGACCCTCGTCTTGGCTTACTCCTCTGTCTTTGCAGCTCTTTGGACCTTGCAGCTGATGCACCGTGTTAAGTTACAGAGCAGGGTGCTGGGCTCTGTCTCCTGCCTAGTTCCTGGTGGATCTCGCCTGACTTGTGCATTGAGAAGGGACAAAGGACAGACGAGGCCCTCCCTCACTGGTCTCTTGAGCCACACCACAGGTCTTCTGGCTCAGCCCCAGTCTATCTGGACTCCAGGCCACCGAGGCTTTGGTGACTTTCCAAGCACATTTGGGGTCCCCTGTCTGTTAATCCACCAGGAGGCTTAAGGTACTTCAGCAAAGTCCTAAGGTCATCTGTCACGAGGTTCCTTTTCTGGTGGGCTGCGGTGGGCGGGGCCTGGTCCTTGGACTTCTGTCACCACCCACGTGGTGACCAGTGACGTGCCACCGTGCCCAGCAGACTGGGGGCTTTTACACTTGTCTGGCTCCTCCTGCTTTACTCTGTCCAGCCCGAGGGAGAAGGCCCACGGAGTCCCACTGCAAAGCCTTGTGGAAGGCTGCGTCTGACTTGGGAGAGAGGACAAGGCCGGGGTTCTATCCTGGAAAGGGAAACACTTGTCCATCCTTGTCATGTCCCCGTGACAGGAGGGCTCAGCCTCCGTAGGTGTTGGAGTCACCTTCTTGTTGCTGTGACTAAACACCTGCTCAAACACAGCTGATGGGGGGGGGGGGAGTTTTTAACTGTGGCTTACAGTCTCGAGGGAAAGCTCCATGATGGCAGGGGAAGCATGGCATGAGTCGAGGCTGGACGTCACCTCTGCCACAGCAGGTGGAAAACAGCAGCAGGAGAGAGAGCTCAACTCTGCCAAGGGGGAGCTGGCTAGAACACCCCTGAGCCTGCCCCAACAACACGCCTCCTCCAGCAAGGTTCCACCTCCCAAACTGCCATCACCTGGGGACCAAGCATTCAAGACCCATGAATTTACGAAGGACATCTGAGTTAAACCACCATAATAGGTTGCCAGGCCCTGAATGGCCACAGGGAAGTTTGGACAGAGGAGCTTCTTTATTTAAAAAATTTTTTTTTGTTCATTTTTATTTATTTATTTGAGAGTGACAGAGAGAGAAAGAATCAGAGAGAGAGAGAGAGAGAGAGAGAGAGAGAGAGAGAGAGAGACAATGGGCGCGCCAGGGCTTCCAGCCATTGCGAATGAACTCCAGACGCGTGCGCCCCCTTGTGCATCTGGCTAACGTGGGTCCTGGAGAATTGAGCCTCGAACCAGGGTCCTTAGGCTTCACAGGCAAGAGCTTAACCGCTAAGCCATCTCTCTAGCCCTTCTTTTATTTTTATTAAAAAAATTTTTTTTTGAGAGAGAGAGAGAGACAGAGAATTGGCGCATGCCAGGGCCTCAGCCACTGAAATTGGACGCTGGACGCTTGCGCCACCTAGCGGGCATATGCGACCTTGTGCTTGCTCCCCCTTTGTGCGTCTGGCTTATGTGGGATCTGGAGAGTCGAACATGGGTCCTTAGGCTTTGCAGGCAAGCTTCTTAACCCCTAAGCCATGTCTCCAGCCCCAGAGGAACTTCTTATGAAGGATTCCTGAGAAATCCTTACAACTCGGGACTTCCAAGAACAAAGTTGGGAAATGATCCACCTCCTCTTGTGTGTATAGACACCGAGACCCAAGAAGAACGGGGACTTCCCTGTAGTAGTGAGCATGTAGCCAAGCAGGTCCTCCTGCCCAGTGTGTCCAAGTCCCAGCAACTTCGGATGGGACAGACAAAGACCTGTAGATGGGTGGGGGGTGGACTGCCACAAGTCACTACTGCCAGGCCCATGTTGGCAGGGTACAAAATTTTTCTATCCTACCCCCAGGACCCCCACGCCCCAGTCTTTCCTTCAAGGTCAGCCCAGTATACTTGGCGGTAGACTTCAGGTGCGGGTCGTGCACCCATGTGGAGACCTGCCCCGGGCGGGGCTCAAAGCGAAATCCCGAGTCCACTCTGGCAACACCTTGTGGCAAAGTTGTGCAAGAGCCATGTGGTTGTGCCCTGGTTACCATGCATGGAGCAAAGAGACCCACCATTCATGACCCAGGCTGACTCAGCAGGAGGAGCTGTGAAGGCAGGCCAAGATGGCAGGCCACTGGGTCAGGGTGAGGCTCCCTGTGCCACACCGGTTGAGAGCAGGCGTGCCCACTGCTCCTTCCCAAGCTCATGAGCTGCTGGATCACCACATTTTCTTTATCTCACTCACTCACTCACTCTCTGCACGCTGGACAGCTCTGGGCAACAGGCTGGGGTTTACACATACATTTGAAGTCTTGAGGGTACGGGAAGTCATTACAGGAAAACACTGGTAGTAGCCCCAGTTGAGACACCTAGATGTCTGGAGAGTAGAGTTCACCCGCTAAACACAAAGGGCCTTCAGTGGCTGGCCTGCCTGCACATCCATCTGTGAAAACGTTGTCTTGGAGCAGTGAAGTCCTAATTCCAGAGGTATGCTCCTGGGACGATGAGGAATCAGTGAACAGAGCATGCGTGCGGAGCTACAGGCTAGAGTTGGGTATGGCAAGAAGGAACAGGGCAGGAAGAAGCAACACGGTTTCTAATACAAGCCTCGGAGGAGGGGGGGTTTAGAGCAGTGGCTTTAGGGAAGGCAGCTGGGCTCTGTCTCGTCCCTCTGCTGGCCCCCCAAGATCTGAGGAGGAGCCCCTTTACTTACTGCAGGAGGGCCTGACTCAGGAATGTGGGGCGCTCTGGTGGCTCACCGGGACAAGTGGTTTAGAGGCCCTCTGAACCTCAGTCCCTCATCTGTCGATTGGAAATGCTGTTCTCTGCTCGAGGGCATTGTGACAGGACAGAGTGAACGGCACACAGGGCCTGGCACTAGAAAGAGCTTAGTGGCTAACACAGACTCCAAGGCCATTTGCTCCTGTACTAACTGGGCAGTGTGTGCAAGGGGACTTCCGCACACCCCATCTCTCTAACCTTCCCAACAGCCTCCCTCTAAAGCCTCATCTCTACAAACTTACCAAGGCCCTACAGGGTCAAGGGTGACTACCTGGGGGGGGGCAACTCCCTCAAAGTGCACTGTCACCCTCTTACTGTGCCCAACACCTGAGTTCTCACTGGCTGGGACCAGTCTGCCAATTTTCCCACTGGTTTACAGTAGGGTCAAGGCCAGGGGTCATGCCCACAGGTCACAGGGCTGGGTCAGGCCTGGCTCCTCTCTCAGCCTTCTAGGCTGGGGAGCTGACGAGCAATATTTGCCATGGGGTAGGTCACCTAACCAGGCTGCTTACACGTGTCACTTCTAAGACTTTCTTCAGTGACAATAATTGTCAGGCTGGTTTCTCAGAGAAAGGACTTTCAAGAAAGACATGTGGAAAGAATGTGGTTAATTAACCAAAATATGTCTGGGGGAGGTCTGGCTTCTCTTCTACTGGGAAGTGGGTGTAGGCTAGGGAGGCTATGGGGAAGTCTCCTTCTTTCCCTGGGGACCAGTCTCCTTTCGTGCTGGTACTGGAACTGAAAGCTATTGCTTCCTGTGGGCCACTGGCACCGTGGAAGAGCATAGAAGATTCCCTGTGTTTGGGAGAGGGTCCGGTGGGCACAAAGCCAAGTCCTAGAGGTCAGTGGAAGGGAGCTTTCCCTGAAGATACATGGTGCTGCCAGTCATGACCTTGTCCCAATCCATTTCTCCTTCCCCGGGCCACACTCCGAGCTGACCCGTCTGCTGCTACCAGCTTGTATGGGCTGCCTGACCCCTCATCTTCTTGGATCTCTGATTCACCCTCTGCCAGAGCACTGAATGGAGATGGTGGCCACAGACAATGATTTTTCCACATACAGGGCCCACGCTCCTCTTGGAAACCATCTTTGGCAGGAGAGAGAATGAGCCAGGGCAGAGGCCATGCATATGTGAGGAAGATGGGCTGGGGGCGGGGACGACAAACACTCAGGTGACATAGGCAGGTGAGAGGTTTGGGGGAGCTCTTTTCTAAAAAATTTTTTTATATATATAATTTTTTTTTGGGGGGGTTTCGAGGTAGGGTCTCACTCTAGCCCAGGCTGACCTGGAATTCACTATGGAGTCTCAGGGTGGCCTCGAACTCACGGCGATCCTCCTACCTCTGCCTCCCGAGTGCTGGGATTAAAGGTGTGCGCCACCACGCCCGGCTATATAATTTATTTGCAAAGAGAGAGAGAGAAAGAAAGAGATAAAGATAGATAGAGAAATGGGTATGCCAGGGCCTCCCATCGCTGCAACTGAACTCCAGATGCATGTGTCATTCTGCATCTGCCTTTGTGTGGGTACTGAGAAATTGAGATTGAGCAGTCAGGCCTTGTAAGTAAGTGCGTTTAACCACTGAGCCAGCTCTCCAGCCCTCAGAGAACTCATCCTGTAGTGTGTAGAGGGAAGGGTGAGGAGGGGGTCTTCCCTCCCTGGACTGTCGCTGTGCTTGGGACATGCTCAACAGCTGGAGAGGTGAGGGAGATGGCAGGAAGAGCAAGAAGGAGAGCTGTGGGCTCTCCAAACTGGGGGACTTGTCCTGGGAGAGCCCACCAAACCCTTGGGTTTGCTGGCGATCTACTTGTTATCAGGTGATGGGCCAAGCTGATCAGTCCAAACTTTGGCGAAGTCCAATGAGGCATTGGCCTCACAGGGGGGGCTGATGTCGCCTCCACCCTTGGGATGGGGCCACTGCAGGATGAGAGTCTGGGCAGGGTGCCTAGGCTGGCTCTGTGGCAGCCACAGAGCTGTGTGGCCCAGGATTTAGAAGTTCCCATAAAACATAATCACGATGCCCTTGTCCATATTTTCAGGGGAAATAAAACCCAAACTGAAGGGAGTAGATGTGCTCGAGCCCAAGTTTCCTTACCCATTAATTTTTAATTAAACCTTTGACACCCATTCTGCCTGGAAAGCCCGCATAGGTGACGGGATGACAGGGTGATTTCAAGTGTGTGGATCTCGCAAGATGACCCACAGACCCACGCGGGCACAGTTGGGACTGGAACGTTTATAGCTCTGTGGTGGCTTAACACATGGCAGTTTTGGCTGGTAAGCCGTGTCTGGCTGATCCACGCACCGCATTTGGCATGCCGTAGCTTTGCTTTGGTAACAAGTGCCGAGGCCTGGGAACGGGTTAAGACGGCGGTGGCCGTGTTTTGCGTTTCCATTCTGATAAGCATCAACATGCAAGCGTACTCCTCTTGTAACTTGGACTGCTAGGCATCCTGGTGGTGGAGTTTGTGTGTCTGATGGGTCATGTTTATGGGTCATGTTTGCTCCAGGGGAAACCACGTTCCTTCTGTACAAAGGAGGTTGAATTCAGTTGCGACAGTTCTGATAAAAAGGCAGGAGTGTGTCAAGCAAGTGTGTCATGAACAGGCCTAGGTAGTGTTTGCTGGTGGCCCAGGGTCACATTTGTATGACAAACAGGTCCCGGATGCACCCATAGAAACTTCCAGGAGGAAAAACGTTCCTGGAATCAGGGTTAGGAAGAAATGAAGGAAGTGTCTACGGCAGGCAGATCTTAGTGGGACTGGGAAACGACTGTGGCTTCACGTGAACAGGTCAGCTTTATAGTTACCGAGTAATCCCTTGTTAAAATGAATGCCTTGGGGCGTTATGTGCAGGGTTTTGGTTTTGTACCAAGGATGGTTATCCTGCACTTGAAAACAAAGCCTTCAAGTCATTAACGCTATTTTGTGTGTCCGCATACATCTGTTTGCAGCCATTCACTCCTTGTGTTGTATTAATTAAATTAAAATGCAGAAACAGACATGGCCTGGGGCATCGTCTCTCTCTAGTATTAAACCCACTCTTGGCAACTTTGCTTTAGCAGAGCACATCATCTGATTCTGTTTATATTTTGGTTTGCATTTAATTTCCTAGTTTGCTTTTTTTAAAAATGTGTTCCAGGGTGTTAAATATAAGGAGCTATGTTCAAGATAGAACTGCTTTTTGTTTCTGTATTTAGTTCATTTTCCCGGTGTCTTTTTTTTTTTTTAAATCTTTCTTTATTTGTGTACGTATGCGCAGGAGTGCCAGGGTCTCCTGCCTCTGCAAATAAAACATCATATACATGTGCCACGTTTTGTGTCTGGCTTTACGTGGGAGTTGGGGAATTGAGGCCCATGCTGGCAGGCTTTGCAAGCAAGTGTCTTTAACTGCTATGCCATCTCCCCAGCCCTTGCCTGGTATCTTCTCACCAGGTTTTTGCCATATGACTGGCAGACACAGTGATGAATAAAGAAGGGAGAATATTTGTCTCTGTAGAGCTGGTAGTCGTGACATGGAAATAGACCAAACCCTCCGCAAACAAAACTCTCTCTCTCTCTCTCTCTCTCTCTCTTAGAAACAAGCGATATACACCGCAGAAATAGGTGGAGAAGAAGGAAAAGACAGCTAAGTAAGGGGATAAGGCAGATGAGGAATTCCCTTTAGATGGGCTGGTGGTCCAGGTAGACCGGCCTGCAGAGGTGACATCTTCTCAGAGACCCCAGGATGCGGGACAGTGACGCTGTGGGTAGGGGACGAGTTCTACTTTAGAAAACAGCATCACAAAGCCTAGAGACAGAGGCGTGATCTGTGTGGTATCTAATATTTAAATTAGGTAGCAAAGAAAGTTTTGCGTGTATCAGCACAGCGTAAGATTGGCCAGCTGGGGCTGGGGGACCCGCAGCAAGAAGTAGACCCAAAAGTCAGACCAAGGAGCTCGGCGAGAACGTATCTGAACTTCACTAGTTTGGTGGAGGACCATGGACAGAGAAGTTAGACAACATGACCTATCTCAGAGCCTGTGTCCCCCCCATATGACTTGCCTCAGTGCCTGTGTCCCCTCCAACATGACCGTCAAGAGAAACGGTGCCAAGTTGGCTGTACCTCAGAATCACCCAGGCTGTGACAGCATACTCCGCCCAGCTCCACCCTTGGGGGTTCTCATTCATGAGGTCTGGGTGGGGCCTGAGAACACCACTCTCCGGAGTTCCCAGGTGACGCCGGTCCAGGGCCACTCCTTGAGAACCGCGCTACAGAGCACACGCCGTGCTGGGATTTGTCAGTAGGGACCGGGGGGAGAGAGTGAGGCACCGAGCCTTTGGCAAAAGGGCTGTTCAGGTCACCCAGAGCCGGGGTGTCTTGCTCAGTGGCCCTTACTGAAGAGTTAACAGTTAAAGCTATGGTTTGGGGACCTCCAGGGACAGTGTTTCTTGCTGCTTGCCGATGTGTGTGACAGATGTTGTCCAGGCATCAGTAAATCCGTGCTGTTCCCTGTGGTCGCCACTGTCACGCCCTCCACAGCTCATGACAAGCAGGGGTGGGGGCATAGCTCTGGCACCCGGCCCTGGGTAATCAGTGCTCAACACATACGAGTTGCCGCTGAGAAGAAGGGGCGCCTCCTCTATGCCCCGTGGTTCCAGGGTCCAGTGGCTCTTTTGCACTCTCTTTCCTCACCCTCCCACCCTTCCAGCCTTCAGCTTTGCCCCCTGCAGGGTACCTGTGAGAGTCCTTAGCAAGTGACTTGGTGCTCCAGAAATGTGAGGTGTTCGTTACCTTTAGAGATGAGCCCCTGTTTTCTGGCCTGATTTAACTGAGGAAGGCCCCTCTGACTCCCTCCACCTCCCCCCACCCCATATGACCTTTGAATGTGGGTTTGTGCCTCACGGGGGGGGGGGGGGAGCAGGAGGAGAGAGGCAATGGGCTGCGTCCAGGCTGGAGACACACAGAGAGCGGATCAAGATGGCTGAGCCACTGGCTCTTCCCACTCAGAATCTAATTCCTGGCTTCCAAAGAAGCTGCAGAAAATTGAATTTTTTTCTTTTTCTTTTCTTTTCTTTTTTTGTAGTTTCAGTAGTCATCTTGAAGAGTTTGATGAGGTGGAGATGGGACCCATTTCTCACCCCCTGCACTCTGTTCACCGGGTGGCTCTCTGGGTCAGTGTCATCACACCTCTGGGCACTCAACCCTGCTGTGTCAGAAAGGAGGGACAGTGCCCTCCCGCCTCTGCTTGTCCCCAGTTGTCTGCTGCTCCCCTTTCGGGCCACGGTCGGGAAAGGTGGTGTGACCCCGCGGCTGAGCCGGGACTGGGAGTTTTAGTTGAGGGTGTAGCTACGGGTCTTGGGATCTGGAATGTGGCAACGGCAAGGCTGGGAGTAAATGCCTTTTAGAGCTCAGCCTCTCCACGGCCATCCAGTCCCTTGATGGGTGCTAACGTTGGTAAGTGGGGAGACCACAGGCAGCTATGGAGCCCAGCGTAGCCATTCCATGGGGTACTAACAGGTCTCCCCTGTGAACGGAGCTGGCCTTTTGGTGTCTTCCCCTACCAAGTTGGAGAGTGGATTTCACCCAGGGTTAAAGGATCTGAGGTTCCCACAGCCTGGGAGGAAGCTAAGGTGTTCCCAAGCCCCCACTGGCTCTGGGTGATTCACCGAACACTTGGCCAGGGTGCGGAGGGCAGAGCTGTTAGCTCGACCAGTGTAAGGGGAAGAGCAGCCTTTCTGAGACAAGCAGTGTGGGCTTGCCACATCCTTCCCCTGCCCACTCTGCCCTGTGGATGGGATGCCTCAAGCACGCCCTGTATCTCACTCTGGCCCTCGGCTTATAGGAAGACCGAATTCCTTGCTGGATTGTGCTGAAAGCCCCACAAGACCAGGCTTGACATACCTATGTGTGGCCTTAGAAATTAGGTCCAGAAGGAGTTTGGGCCACTTGGGATCATTTGTACCATAGTCTGGAACTTGGAAATGGATCATCTTTGCTGGTGGCTCTTGCTGAAGTGGCCTATCTGGACCTTTCCCTGAGCAATGGTCACCTTGCACCCCGCCCCCCATGCTTCCATCTTGACTGACTTATGGGAAAGAGCATTGGAAAGTGAACAGAATATCAAGTTATTCAAGCTGTTTTGTTTTGATGTTAAAACCTGCGAAGAGAGGCAAGCATCTCGTTCCCTATTTGTATGGCATGGCAGTTGGGGACGTGGGGAGGGAGGAGAGTGAAGAGAAGGGCAACGTTGGGCAACTTACCAAGCTACAAAGTCAAGATACTTTCTTTAGGTATCAAATAAAATGCGGATTTTTTGTTTTGCCTTGTTTTTCAAAGGTAAGGTCTCACTGTAGCCAGGCAGACCTGGAATTCACTCTGGAGTCTCAGGGTGGCCTAGAACTCATGGTGATCCTGTTACCTCTGCCTCCCAAGTGCTAGGATTAGCACTACCACACCCCGTGAATGAGAAAAAGTTTTAAAGCCCCAGTCAGCTCCAAGTTGGAAAAGATGATGGTGCTGATATTGTTACAGATCATGATCTTCCCTCAGATGTGGCCTGACTAGGGCTTATGTGCGCTAGAATCTGTTAGTGTCCTAATGCTATGAATAGTTATAATTATTAAGAAGTAGGTAACTTTTGGACTAGAGAGATGGCTTAGCTCTTAAGACACTTGCCTGTGAAGGATTAAGGATTCACGGTCGACTCTCCAGGTCCCCCGTAAGCCAGACACACAGTGACGCAAGCACGCAAGGCTGCACATGTGCACAAGGGGGCACACGCATCTGGAGTTCAATTGCAGTGGCTGGAGGCCCTGTCGTGCCATCTCTCTCTCATTAAAAAAAAAGGCAGTCTGTTGTGCTTGCCTCAAATAACAAATGAAGTAGGTAATTTTTATCCAATTCTTATTTGCAGGCAGTGCACTGAGTACTTGAATATCTGTGAGTTTACTTGATTTATTTAAAAACACCATGCAGGAGGGGCTGGAGATTTGGCTTAGTGGTTAAGGCATTTGCCTGCGAAGCCAAAGGACCCAGGTTTGATTCCCCAGGACCCACGTAAGCCAGATGCACAAGGCGGTGCGTACATTTGGAGTTCATTTGCAGCAGCTGGAGGCCATGGAGTGCCCATTTCCTTTCTTTCTATCTCTCCTTGCCCTCTCTTTCTCAAATAAATAAATAAGGTTAAAAGAAACCTTATGCACGGATCTGGGAAGATGGCTCAGGGTGAAGAGCATTTGCTGTACAAACGTGAGGACTGGGTTAGATTCCCAGCCAGGCGTGGCCACACACACCTGCAACCCCACGGCTGAGGGAGAAGAGGTAAGAAAATCAGCCAGTCTGACCACAAAATGGCAGTCCCAGGTGCAGTGAGACACTTTACCTCAAGGAAATGAAGCAGCGTGAAGGAGGGGGACACCTGATGTTCTTCTGGCTTCTGTATGCATACACGTGAGGCTCATATCTGAACACACATGTGCATACACCATACAACACACACACACACGTGCGCACATGCACGCAGGCATGCACACACAAACAAACAAAACAAAAAATAAAACACATAATGGGTGATCGTCTTGGACAGTTTCCTGCTGATATGACAAAAACATCACAGACTGAATAGTTTATATTGGATAGTGATTGATTCAGCTCCTGGTTTCACAGGCTGGGAAGTTCAAGATCAAGGGTCCACATCTGTCCTAACGTGACGGAAGTCATCACGTGTGGAGTGAACAAGAGGAACCAAGCTCGCTTTTGGAACAAAGTCATTCCCATGATAGTGACATGACAGCGATATGATAATCCTATGATAGTGACATGAGAGCCCTGGGGACCTAGACACTCCTCAAAGGTCTTGCCTTTCACGACTACCACGTTGGGGATTCAGTTTCCAATGTGTGAGCTTTGGGGGACGCGGTGAAACTGTAGCAGTAGCTATTGCTTGGCTCAAAGAGAAGGAAACAGGACGGGCGTGGTGGCGCACGCCTTTAATCCCAGCACTTGGGAGGCAGAGGTTGCGGGATCGCCATGAGTTCGAGGCCACCCTGAGACTCCATAGTGAATTCCAGTTCAGCCTGAGCTAGAGTGAGACCCTGTCTTGAAAAACCAAAAGAAAAGCTTATAAAAAAGAGAGGGAAATGGAACACCCAGTGAGATGAGTAATAATATTAATATGTTACACCATATTATTACACCAAATACTATACCATAATAATAATAATAATAATAATAATAATAATAATAATAATAATGTCATGGTGTAATAACTTGTCTGGAGCCCCCTGTGGGAAGGGTAACTAAGAGGTTGGACTCTGGGCTTAGATACAGCCTGGGTTGACCCTGGGAACACCACTTCCTGGGTGTGAGGCGGGACCTGGAAGCAGGGAGCTTGCATGCTTTCATGAGGCTAAGGATGGAGATGGTGTGAAGACCAGCTACCCCGTTTAGCAGCACGGCCGCCTTGGACAAGCACCTCAGTTTCCTTATCTGTGCAGTGGGGAAGATAGTTGGGTCTTCCCAGGGGGGGGGGGTGCTGAGGATTAGATCGTGAGTCTCCATGGAGGGCCTGTGAGAGGCTCTTGGTATGTACCGGTGGCTGTTACTATCATTGCCACCTCTGTGCATTCTCCCAGGTCCACGCGGTGCCCTTTAGGAGGCTCTGGGAGGCAACACCGGTGTGTAATAGTAGATGCTCAATAAATACATCCTGGATGAGGGACTGGAATTTACCAGGTGGCCTGGAACGATCCTGGAACCGTTAATCTTCTCTGCCAAGGACCCTCCCTATGACTTCCTGCCTGAGCACTACCAGGAAGAGGAGAGCCTGCCTCTCGTCCACCTGAGGTCTTCTTGGAGGGGTGGGGTGGCTTCCAGTCCTGACAGGCTCCAATGCCCACTAGAGGCACGGGCTTCTCTAGAGGCCGCGAACTGTAGACTCTGGCCTTCCAGGAGGGAAGTTACTCATGGTGGGTGTATGCGCTGCAGAGCAAGAGCCCTTCCCCCAGCCCGGGGAGAGGGTCCTTGGAGAGACTGGCTAGCGGGTGCAGGAGGCTGTAGAGCCTGTCGAGCCTGTCAAGGTTAACAGATAGTCCTTGGCTCTCCCCTAGGAAGTAATTCAACTTCTCCCCTGATTTAGGCCACATTGTTTCAAAGCATGCGGAATAAAGTACTGACCACTGGGGAATTGCTTGAATTAACAAACTCATTTTTCCTGAGACCCGAGGTTGAACTTGAGAGAGGAGTTCAGGGCTCTTTTGCAGAAATCCAATAGATCAGGAGAACTCATGTTACACCATGTTTTCAACCTTGATCAAATGCACATTTTGCATGGCAGGGACTTTTCCATGCCTGCACTCCTTCACCTGCCCTGGGCTGCTCAGAGCTGTGGCAAGCCAGGGAAATGGCTGGCATTGGACCTGGGGCTTTGGAAAAGCTTGGGTTGCGAGGAGTTTTCTTTCCCCAGCAGCCCCATACCTACCCTTCGGAATGCCTTTGCCTAAGAAAGGCTTGAACGAGGGCCCAGGGTGTCCTCGCTTATAAATCCAGCACCAGGCAGGATGACGCAGAGGACCACTGTAAGTCTGAGGCTGGCCTGGTCTACATAGAGAATTCTAGACCAGCAACCCTTTCTTAAAACAGCTGCTGTCTAGACCCACCCTGGGCGATGGCCTGGTTAAGCCCAGAGTGCAGGAGTTTAACTACAGTTGTACCAAGTTCCCCATAGCTGGAGTCCCCAAGTGCCACGAGCCTTTTTCTGGGATGCCCACCATCCTTCCTTGAACTTGCTGGGCTCCATCTGCCCATGTCCTCCTTGAACAGCCTCTGCCCCCTACGTGCTTCAGCACCTATCACAGGTTTCTACCTTTTGACTCTGGGGGCATCCTGGCCTGCTGGAGCCAGGTCTATGTGCTCAGAGGTGTGCCACTATGCCCTGGTCTCCCCTGAGCTCTGTTCTAGCCTCAGACCTGGACAGGGCTGTGTGGATAGAACTGGGTGGAGCTGGACAGAGGGTAGCTCTTGTGACTCTGGTGGATCTGTGCTCGTCCCTGGGGCAAAACCCACACTGGTGCGGGTGGGGAGACAGCTTGACTCAGAAAAGCCTCCCCGGTAAAGTAGCTGAGGTGGGAACATCTGAGAGCTCAGAACCCTGGAGTTTAAGCCAGGGCCAGAGGATCTCCAGCATTCTTAAGGCCATAGATGTGATTCCTTGTCTCTGGGGCACAGAGGTTGGGTAATGGCTGGCGGTCTCAGCATTCCTTGCATGAAAATGTTTTTGATGGCAGGAATTCTTTTCTCCTCATGATGATACTGGGCATGGTAGCTGGGCCTTAACACATGCTAAGCAAGTTCCTTAGACTATTGGGTTATTATCTCTGAGACCTTGATGACTGAAATTCATAACCCTAGCTCCCAGTGAGGCTCCGGGAGCTTAAGTATCCTTTGGCATTGGATAAAAACACATTGTGTTAGGAGTTTTTCTGGGGAAAAGGCTCTGTACTTCTCCCAGCTTCCCCATGATTCAGTCATGTGAAAGCCCACAGCTCCCTAGAACTTTATATATATATAGACAACTTCTATACTTACAGACAACAAACCATGGTATTTCCCTCCCTCCCCCTCCCCTACTTTCTCCTTCATAACTCTGCTCTCCATCATATCCCCTCCCTCTCTCCATTAGTCTCTCTTTTAATTTGATGTCATCATCTTTTTCTCCTATTATGAGGGTCTTGTGTGGGTATTGCTAGACACTGCGAGGTCTTGGATATTGAGGCCAAATTCTGTCTGGACAGTTGTATGTAAGGAGTGGTACCCTTCCTTTGGCTCTTACATTCTTTCCACCACCTCTTCTGCAATGGACCCTGAGCCTTGGAGGGTGTGAGATGTTTCAATGCTGGACACTCCTCCGTCCCTTCGTATCAGTACTATGTTGCCTTTTAGGTCATCCCAGTGGTCATTGCCATCTGAAAAGAGAAGCTTCTCTAACCAGAAGTGAGAGTAGCATAAACATATGAGTATGAACATTACATGTAATGCTTTCAGGGCAGTTTGGTGAGAGTAATATATGCATTTATCCAGACAAGAGCAGGCTTTATACCCCTAAGGCTCATGACCTCCCCTGCCATAGGCTTTTGATTAGGTTTTCAGTACCAGGCATGTATTTTTTTTTAAGTATTTTATGTTTACTTATTTATATTGAGTGTGTGAGAAAAAATGGGCACACCAGGGCCTGCAGCCACTGTAAACAAACTCCAGACACATGTGACACCTTGTGCATCTGGCTTACCTGGGTACTGGGGAATCATACCTGGGTCCTTAAGCTTCACAGGCAAGCACCTTAACCACTAAGCAATCTCTCCAGCCCCTCCCTCCGCCCCGCTCAGAACTTTTAAACTAAGCTAGTTTGTGTGTGTGTGTGTGTGTGTGTGTGTGTGTGTCCTCACGAATGGTGAGGCCTGTGGAGTAAGTTGCCTTGTTTTGTTTCACTGAGAAATGTGGAAGGTCTTTAGGGCCTGTCCTCCCTGTTTACATTTTGGTAGCACCCCAGTGAGGTTGTCATCCAGAAAAGGACACAAAGGATGTGTGCGGGGGGGGGGGGGGCAGGCTACGTATTTGTGCATGTACCATGAAGTCACTTATATGTACCTCTGCAGTGCGAGACCCTGACGTGGATTTGCCTCCTACAAGAGCTCGTATTGGGTAGAGAGCCACGGGAGCCTCCTGCAGTGTGTGCCTTGGGGATGAAGGGCCTCTTTATAGTGTCATAGCTGCTCATGGGGTGAAGGTTATGGATCCAGCCAGCTTACATTGATATCTGCAGTGTTCTATTTGTGGCTTCTTCTTTAGGTCAAGGCCAAGCTTCTATGGCTTTGAGAACGTCTCTCTAGAGATCCCACCTTCAGTGAATGGAAGCTGGGTCCTGTCCTCAGCAGCTGTCATGAATGGTAGCAGCTACGTGCTGAAAGGCTTTGGTGGGGGCCATGCCAACGCCCCTGGTTGGAATGCTAGAAAACGTTCCTCCTGGTGTTGGGTCTGGGGTAGACAGTGGATGCTACTGCCCTCCTGCAGTCTGAGCTTTGTGTACGTGTGAGTGTGTGTGTGTGTGTGTGTGTGTGTGTGTACTATTTATGTGTCTAGAAGGCTTCCTTACTGAGGGCGACGTTTACATGCTATAAAAAGTCCATTAGCTGAATTTAAGCTTCTCCAGA
Organism: Dipus sagitta; assembly: GCA_036346955.1. Lineage (NCBI taxonomy): Eukaryota > Metazoa > Chordata > Mammalia > Rodentia > Dipodidae > Dipus > Dipus sagitta. The sequence continues at coordinate 38,857,854 of CM070777.1, read as the reverse complement.
GATCACGGGGCCTAATCTACAGTTGGAGTTGGCATTTGACACAGATGGTCTTAAGAAATCCCAAGGCCCCCCCCCCCCTTTTTTTTTTTTTTTTTGCTGAGACAATCTTCAGATTGGAGCAACGAGCTCTGCTCAATGGGCAGGTAGGTGAATGAATGGGTGTGTCGGGGCAGGAGTGGGGGGCAGGGGAGAAGGATATCCAGAACCAAGCTCTTATATTACAAAAACAGTTATTTTTCAAAATTTTAAATTTTTATATATTATTTACTTGTAAGGAGAGAGAAAGAGAAGCAGGATAAAAATATGGGCACACCAGGGCCTCTTGTCACTGTGCAAATGAACTCCAGATGTATGTACCACTTTGTACATCTGGCTTTACATGTATATCAGGGAATTAAACCCTGGGCCATCTGGCTTTGCAAGCAAGTGCTTTTAACTGCTGAGCCATCCCTCCTTTCCTGTGTATTTATTTATTTATTTATTTATTTGTAATAAGACCACAGCTCAGGCTAATCTGGAACTCACTCTGTAGCCCAGGCTGGTCTCGCCCTCATGGTGATCCTCCTACCTCTGCCTCCTGAGTGCTGGAATTAAAGGCATACACCATCATGCCCAGCAAGGCTACTTTTATGAGTATTCAATAAACCGCTTTTTATTTCTAATGCCAAGTGGCATGGTTGATATTCACTATGGTAGCAAGACAGTTTTATTATTTTTGATAATTGTGTTGCTTTCAAACCATGCCCTATTTTAACACTCAATGTTCCCGAAGTGGCCTTGATATTCATGACCTCACAGTGGTTCATGGTACCAGCACAAGACCCGCATAATTGGCGGGGGGGGGAAACACCATGACATTAAAATAGAAGGAGAGACTAATTGTAAACAAGAATGGACTCAGTGAAGGTGGAATTTGGGAGGGCCAAGTGGGTATTGTGGGAGGGGACTATGATTACGGCATATTGTCTATACCCATGGAAGTTCTCAATAAAAAGGTTGTGGGTTCTTTTTGGAGACACTAGGTTGAGAATCAGGACAAGTTTACTTTCCCCAGTGCTATGCTCCGAGTTTCAGGACTGTCTCTGTACTCAGGCAGCACCCTTTGGCCCACCTGTACATGGACCAGCTCTGCTGGCTCCCACTCCTTCTCTAGGAAGGTCACCCAGGTCCTTGGACACAAGTAGACACCTACGTACTTGAAGCAAGGATCTCTGCTGCGTGCCTGGGCCATGGCGGAACTTGCATCTTTCAAGGGCAACTTAAAGAACAGCCAGACCCAGGGACGTTATGGGCCACATCGGAGGAGAGGCTCCACCTCGTGTCTCTTGGGTAGAGCTGACTGCTCATGAGTTGAGGGTCTCATGTTACTGTCTCAGCTAGCACAAGGAGAGGCATAGAAATGCAGAAGGAAGCAGTCAGAGACCTTGCAACAAAGTGATCCTGAATTTGACTTCTGCCTTGGCCGCTTTCTCCCTGTGTGAACTTGGTCAAGGGTTATGACCTTTCCGAGCCTCCATGTGCTCACCTGTAAAAGGGGTATGAACATCCAGCAAGGCTTGCTCCGAGGGCTTTATGAAACTGATCGGTCTTCAATACCGCGTGTATCGTAGATGCACGAGGGCATGACCTTAGCAGCTTGCACTATCGTGCACGTGACCTTGAGAGATTTGCTCAGCATCTGCAACTGTCCCAGGCACTAGGTGGAGCCTGTCAGAAGTGATGATTGCTCCACCGGTCTTTTGTGTCACCAGCTGGGTCAACAAACAGAGGGTAGCAACCCCATGGGCTGTGGCCGCTGACTGACTTCTGTCTCTATGTTAGGTCGACAAGAATTTCAACACCTTCCCTCCCACTGTGGGTTTGGGGAATTTGGAACGGAAGGGCTGGCAGTCCTACGGGTCTGTCCAACCTCCTGATGGCTAGCAGACTCCCTGACTAGCCAAGCTGTTGAGCTCAGCCCGCCCCTGACCTTGGGTTCCTGAAGCCTGCTGGTGCCCTGCTTGTCATTCACAGCCTTGTCAGGGCCAGTTCCATGGGCCCAGGGGCTGCCCTATGTTCCTCTGAGTCCCCCGGCTGAGCGCACAGAGTTATGTAATGCTGCTGAGCCAACATTTATAAGTCGCAGCCAATTTGCCGGCCCGGAGTTACACTGTGCAGATGCTCCGCGTCACGGGCTGCCTTTGTCTCCGAGGCTGTGAGCAGATAGCATAACCCCGCTTACCATTAGACGTTTTGCAAATCATCTGGGCTGGAGCGTGCTGCAGCCAGACAGTTCATTTATGCTGCGAATGGTATGATTTGTAAAGCAATAAATTTCTCATCTCTCTGCCAGCAATAAAGTACAGCAAGCAAGTGAGGCCAAAGCCTTCCAACATGCACGAGCTCCCAGTGAGACCTGGGGAGCTCGCTGTCAGACTCTACTTCTCTCTGTTCCTGACTTCGTTGGATTCTGGGAAATCAGGTTTGGCCATAAATCCCCTCTATGGTCTGGATGACTCACGGCCCAGCACGGATTTGTTATTAGCATGGGTAATTGGCCCCTACCATGACCCATTTGTTACTTCCTGGGATCCCCTTAGCTTTGCCCTCAACACACATCACTGACACTGGAGCGATGGAAAGTCGCTGACGGTCCTGCCCTTTGTGTTGACTGCCGAGGCAAGGCTGTTTCTACTGTGAAGCCGCAGTGTGGGTGGGAGGGGGCAGGGGGGGTGGCCGGAGCTCCCCATCTCTGAGAAGGTAGACAAGGACCTGAGATTGGTTGCCCCGAAAGGGCTTTCTATTGCAAAAGCGGCTGTTCCAAGAAGAAGGACAGAACCAGAAATGACCCCGAGGAGGGTCGGGACCCAGTGCTTTTCTGGGAAGAGGGTCAGTAGACAGGGAGGGGGCATCTGTCATTGGCAGATACGCCTATAGAAGCGGGAGTGACCGAGAAGACCCAAAGTGCCAGCTGTGGTCTGGGGTTCTGAAGAGTAATCAGATGGCTTGGTGACCCCATGTTTGGCTTGAGCATGTCTCCTTGTTCCAGGTAATGGCTTCTAGAGGGATTTGTCTCTGCCTGATAATGGTGAGGCCCCAGGCAGCTCAGGCCCAGCCAGTTAGCGAGGCTACCATGCCCTCCTTGGGGGAAGGTAGACCTGGAATATCCTTCTTTGTCTCTAAGTCTTTCTTCCAGCTCTCACTTTCTCTACCTTTTTACCTCCTCCTCTCCCTTTCTATCTCTCCTTCGACGTCTTCCATCTTTGATAGTTACTATCTTGTCCCACTTGAAATTTAAGCCACACTCAACATTTAAGAGCTAGATCAAAGTAGAAAAACGAACTTTTCTGTAAGGAGCCACTGTCACTGCGGCTGGGTGTTCTCTTCCAGGTGAGGTTTTCCATCTGGGCTTTAAGGGGGTCTGGAAAAGGACCCCCTCTATCCTTTTCGGGGGCAGATGAGCCATCACCTCCTGGCAACTAAGGTCTAAGAGATTCTTCCCACACACCTTGAGTAGAAGGAGCTCTGTCTGTTAATTGGTTTTGAGCATGTGTCAACAGTGGGTCAGGGGGCCTGGAGGGAAGGGCACGCCGAGCCCCAGGGATGTTGCTACCCATGAGTATCGCCTGCTCCTTTCATTAGCAGTCTTCCATTTTTATCCATCTCCTTCCAGGCTTTGGCAAGAGTCCCTCACTCGGCTCCATCCTTCACTGCATTTTGCCCTCTGTCTGCCCTGAGGTAGGGGTGATGGTGTGCCTGATAGGATTGTGGCACTGATTAAAGGAGATGATCTGGCATGCCCAGGCTTTCAGCGAATGTTGGCTAACAACACAGGTCCCATGTGTGTGCTAGGCACAGGGCCGTCTTGTTGCTCAATCCAAAGAGGTGCCTACAGGTTCCAGTGTACGTGACCTTTCCCTGCCCTCGTGGGGCAATCCATAGCTTTGGCTCTGCAGCTAATAAAGGAGAGGGGTTTGTTAGGGCGTAGGGGAGTCCATCATGGGACATTAAAGGGGACATTGAAGGAGAGCAGGGAGGGATGGTTGGGCAATTGGCCACTGGGCAGAAGTTGTCTGTTGCAATCTTAAGCTCTTTGGAGAGAGATTGAGTGCGGTTGGGACGTACCAGAAAACAAGCTAAGGAGAAGGCTGTAGAGAAGGAATGCTTCTCTGGACAGCTGGGAAGGAAAGCCTGAAGCTTGTACTGAGGGCCCAGGTGGACAGCAGTCTCCCACTGAAGCTGCAGGTGTTCCCACATCCCAGGTGTCTGGGTGTAGCTGGAAGAGTTGGGGTGGATGAACAAGGGGCTCCCTGGGCTCAACAGGGCATCCTCATCGATCATTCCCTATCCAGCAAAATGGCAAATGCTTGTTGGGTTAGGTATAAAATGTTGAGCTTTCAGAAGACCGTGACACATGTTCACTCTTTCATTTAGCCTTTAGAGCAGCTCTAGAGGTTGGATTAGGAATAGAAGAAAACAAACAGCACCCCCCCACACAAAAAAAAACCCCACCAAGGCCCAGTTAAGTAAACTACTTCACACTTCCCAACTAAAGAGAAATTGCAGAGTGCCAATGACTTCACAGACTTCTAGTAGACTTTAAGCAACATGAAGGCAAAGATGTGGCCCGGCTGGTTGTCTGAGATCCCCTGGTTTGTGTACGTGCACTGGGTGAGTGAGCAGTGAGCCAGGCCTGAGTGCTTGTGAGCCCATACTGGAGTGTTTAGGGTTCACCTCTGAGTGTTCTGCCTCGTGGCAGCCTCAGGCCTTGCTGGGGCTCCCTTGTTTGTGGACAGACCCCCTTTTCTAGCAATCTAGCTGCCGCTACAGGTCCTGAGGAAATAATTGAGTCATGCGTTTTCCTTGGGTCTTCTTGATTCATGAGATATGCTATTCTAATGAAGAAAGCAAGCGAGTGACTCATGCGTATTTAATAAACCGATGAATATTCTCCAGGAGTGGCTGATAAATCGCCGGTTGGCAGCCCACTCGCCCGTAGCTGCCAGCGCCAAGCGCTCAGAAATCATCAAGTTAAACAAGTCTGCAAAAAAAATTCAATCTCCTGGCATTATTTTGCTTATTGGAGGTAATAGGGTGAGGCTCCTTTCTACTGGCACCGTGGGTGTGGCCAGGGGTCCGCCATTGTCTCTGGGAAGAAGTGATGTGAGAGGTGTCCACGTGCCAAGCCCCCTGGGGCTTCCCTGAGACCACAGCAGGGCTGACTTGGTGACCCAGGGCCTGCCAGCCGAGCCCCACAGGCACTGAGTTGGTTGTGAGCATTGGCTCTATTCTGCACAGAGCTTCGAGAACAGGACCAGATAGAGCCATCTTGTCCTTTCTGGCTGGGTGTGTCACCTCTAACAGCCTGAAGATGATTGCATGACAACAAAAAGGGGCAGCTCAGGTGATACTCTAAGGTGTCATTCTAGAAGGCTCCCAGGTGACCAAGTGTATCCCTGGCACCTGGCAGGTATTGACATTGTGGTTAGTCCTATTGGGTTGTGGCTCTGTGATGATTTCCCATGTCCCTTGGCTCTGGAGAATTCATGCAAGAAGACAGGAGTGAAAAATTAGAGGTATAGTTGGTATCTATGTGTGCAGGGGTCTGGACGAGGGTGGCTGTCCTTTGTCTTAGAGATCTGGCTCCTTTCAGAAGTCCTGGGAGTGGGAAGGACCTGTTCATATGTTAGAATGTTTCAAACTATAACCCCCCTATCCTAGTTCTTTAGGGTCCTCTGGTACCCGTTGCCTTCTTGTTGCTGCTGGAACAAAACACCTGACCAGAAGTAGCTTGTGGAAGGGAAGGGTTTATTTTGGCTCACAGTTTTGAGGGCAGCGCACCGTCATGGAGGGGAAATCATGGCGCAGCTGCCTAGCAACGGGAAGGAAATAGTTTGAGTACTGGGCTATGTTCTCCCAAAGCCCACTTCTGGTGACACACCTCCTCCAGCAAGGCTCCACCTCCCAAAGGCCCCACAACTTTCCCAAATTGCCACCAGCTGGGGGTCAAGTATTCAAAACACAAGAGCCTATTGGGGGCATTTCATGCAAACCACCACACCCCTCCACACACTTACTGAGCCTCGATGTTATGCTGAGCTTGAGGGTGGGTTTATCCAGGAGGACAAGACTTCTGCCTTCTTGAGTCTGATGTGTCCCAGGGGCTACCTTCCTTTCCCCTCCTTTATCCATTCATCCACCCCAAAACAGTGCTTTGGTATGGCCATGCATGTAAAGTATTTAGCATCATGGCCAGCTCAATAACCACTCATTTTTTTTTATCAACATTATCAAAATCGTTGTTAATTAACATCTACTATATGCCTGGAAAAAAAAGAGTGAAAATGATGAAAATCAATGAGCATGTTATCTAGGGGCTGATCAGAGATGGACTAGTTCCACTCTTCATGCTGTGCGGTGGGGCTACCGAGGCCCAGAAGAGGGAGTTTTTGGGGTTCTCAGTGAGGCAAGCCTAGAAATCAGGATCAATGCCCTGGCATGCTGCTGGCATGCTAGGACTGGGGATCTGGGGAGGCTCCTGCAGGAACTGGGTTCTGAGGTGAACCTTGGAATAAGAATTGGAATGAGGCCAGCAAGAGAGGAAGGAGAGACAGAGGAGAATGCATACCCACAAGAGGATGGTGTGAGGAGGGAATCCGTGGGGAGACAGTGGCCTGGTGAGCCAGTGAGAGCTCTCCTGAAGTTTCCAAACAGCAGAGCTGGAGGGGCACAGAGCAGTCCTCATTGCGCCAGACAGGTCACTCTGTCACTCCCAGCAGATGTTGCTCCTGACGTGTGAATCATGTGTGACGTGTGCTCTGGGGCACAGAACTCATCTGCTTCCCTGTCACGGTGCTGACATTCAGTGGATCCCAGGGTCCAGACTAGCACAGACGCTGAACATGTCTCCACTTGGGAAAGACACCCGTTCACTCCTAATTTACCATTAACCTCTTGTGCTGGCTTCCTAGGACTGCCACAGTGAACTGCCACAAGTTAAAAAAAAGCAACAACAGGACTTCTTCTCCCAGAGTCTGGAGGTCAGAGTTCACAGTCCCAGGGGTCGGCAGAACTGGCCTTTCTGGAGGCTGCAAGTGAGCATCTGTTGCAGGCCTCCTGTGGCTTGTGGCGGCTGCTGGCCATCCTTAGCACTGCTTGGCAGCTAGCTCTGTGGCTCTAGTTCTCCCTCCATCTTCACGTGTCCCCCTCCCGGTCTGTGTCTTCTTATAAAAGCACTTATCGTCGGCTTGAAGACAACTGGATATGTAAGCATGGTCTCCATCTCGGGATCTTTAACTGAATCACTTCTGTAAAGACCTTCTTTTTTCCCTAAACAACTAAGTTTTCTTTTCTTAAAAACCAATACTTTATAATAAAGTTTACTTATTCATTTATTTGCAAAGAGTGAAAGAGAGAGAGAGTATGTGCGTGTTTTCCAGGACCTCTTGCTACTGCAAATGACCTCCAGATGCATGCACTACTCTGTTCATTTGGCTTTGCGTGGGTACTGAGGAACTGAACCTGGGATGCCAGCCTTTGTGAGCAAGTGCCTCTAACTGCTAAGCCATCTCTCCAGCAAAATAAATAAATAATTTTTTTCTGTATAATTAATTAATTAATCTATAAGTTCTGGGTGCATATATCATTTTGGCAGGGGGGCTGGCACCATTTCACTCACTGCATCCCAAGTCGGTGTAAGAATATGGCCTCTGAGATGGGTGACTAGATTCTCTTTCCAGAAATGAGAGTTAATACTGAGAAAATGCCCAGAATAGTTTTTTTTAAAATATTTTATTCATCTTTATTTATTTATTTGAGAGGTGCAGAGAGAGAGAGAAAGAGAGAGAATGGGCACATCAGGGCCTCCAGCCACTGCAAATGAACTCCAGACGTGTGCGCCCCCTTGTGCATCTGGCTAACGTGGGTCCTGGGGAATCGAGCCTCGAACTGGGGTCCTTAGGCTTCACAGGCAAGCGCTTAACCGCTAAGCCATATCTCCAGCCCAGTTTTTTTTTTTTTTTTGAGGGAAAGAGAGAGAGAGAGAGAGACAGAATTGGCATGCCAGGGCCTCGCGGCTGCAATTGAATGCCAGACCTTGCGCCACCTAGTGGGCATGTGCAACCTTGCGCTTGCCTCACCTTTGTGCATGTGGCTAGGTGGGATCTGGAGAGTCGAACATGGGTCCTTAGGCCTCACAGGCAAGCACCTTAACTGCTAGGCCATCTCTTCAGCCCCAGAATAGTTTTCAACTTGGCTGAAGGGTTTTTCTGAGTCTGAAGACTTGGTGCAAGTTAGAAGTGATGGTCAGGGACACATGTATCCAACAGGACCTGATCCCAGATTTATCATGTTGGGGACTGATCAAGGGGTGGTCCAGGGCAGTGCCACTGGACAGATGTCTCTGTGAGGATGGACATGCTCTTCAATGTCTGAGTGTCTCATAGAGTGGCCACTGCCCATGCAGGCTCCGGGAGATTATAGAGTCACCACTATGCAAGTGGTGGATTAAAGAACTAAATTTTGGGCTGGACAGATGGGAGTTAAAGGCATCTGCTTGCTTGCTGGTGGCACAGGTTTAATTCTCAAGTACCCATAAAAGCCAGATGCAATAAATGGTGCATGTGTAGGGCACACCCATATTCCCTCTGTCTTCCTCCATCTTTCTCTTTCTCAAATAAATAATAAAATTTAAATAACCACATTTTTACATGTACTTAATTTTAATGTAACTAGACTAAGTTATTAGTGACTACCACATTGGACAGCCTGGCTGCAATGTATCTTGATTTGACCCTTTTTTTTATGTCTAGCCTTCAGTTTACCATTGAAAACAGACTTAATCATAAAGAGCTAAAATGACTCTTTTGCTTTATTTTTTAAATTTTATTTTAGAGAGAGCAAGCGAGAGAAAGAGAGAGAGAGAGAGAGAGAGAGAGAGAGAATTGGTTTGTCAGGGCCTCAGCAACTGTAATTGAAATCTAGACCTTTGTGCCACCACCTAGTGGGCATGTGCGACCTTGCCCTTGCCTCACCTTTTTTGTGCATCTGCTCTACGTGAGATCTGGAGAGTCGAACACGGGTCCTTAGGCTTCGCAGGCAGCGCCTTAACCGCTGAACCATCTCTCCAGTCCTCTTTTGCTTTTCTTTTCTTTTCTTTTCTTTTCTTTTTTTTTTTTTTTAAATGTATGTGATGCTTAGAGGTGTAACTTTTGGCTTAGAGACAGAGGCCAGATGGAGTAGGCATAGTGTGGGCCCAGCATAAGAAAGCATGGCCTGCTCCTCTCTGAGGGACAAGGGACTAGGCATGCTTTCCTGTTAATGTCCTTGCAGCTGACAGGGCCTGAGAGTTAAGGTGGAACAGCTCATAGGCAAAGTGACATTTGTAGTCCTGGCAGTAAGGTGGTAGGCTGGCAAGGCCTCTCGCATTGAGAGGAAGATGTAAGAGCACCTGTGTACCCTGCTCGTCCTGATCTGTGTATTTGGAATTCTTTTTTTTAAAACAAATTTACTTATTGATTAATTAGAGAGAGGAAGAGTGTATGGGCCCCCCAGGACCTCCTGCCACTGCAAACGAACTCCAGCTACATGCTCCACTTTGTGTGTCTGGCTTTATGTGGGCACTGAGGAATCAAACTCGGGCTTCATGCTTTACAAGCAAGTGCCTTTAACCACTGAGCCATATCTCTAGCCCTGGGAATTCTTTCTTATTTTTGTCACAGCTTCTGGAAATCCACAGGTGAAATTTGCATATCATAAAGTCATTTTCTGCATATTACTTGTGTTTATAGTATTATCTCATGTGTGTGTGTGTGTGTGTGTGTGTGTGTGTGTTCATGTGTGAAGGCCAGAGGACAACTTTGAATGTTGTTGGTTTGTTTTTCACCTTGTCTGGGGCGGGATGTCTTATGTTCACGCCTGTGTGTGGGAGGCTAGCTGGCCCTGAACTTGCAGGATTTTTCCTGTCTCTGCCTTGCTTCTAAGGGTTGGGATTACAGACAGCGTCTGGTTTGATGTGGATTCTGGGTTCAGTGGGGGTCTGGACTCAGGTCCTCGAGGCTTGAGCAGCAAGTGGTTTTCCCCTCCGCACCATCTCCCCCACTCCTCACTTCTCGTACTCTTGTTTCCCCAGACGGATACTATGCGCTGTCTTGCTTTAGAGTAAGGGTGTTTATTTTTGCCCGCTGTTTAGACATGATCTTAAGTAACACTTCATTTATTTATTTGCTTGCATATTTTTCGCCCTTCTGGATGAAACATGACTTGTCTGAATGTTGAAAATCCAAGGAGGCAGCTCCTGGGGTGACAGGACCCTCATGAACTTGGCCTCTGATGGGTTTCAGGCTCCAGCTCTCTGCTCTGTCCTCTGTCTCCTCTCTGCCCTCTCTCCCCTGGCATGTGCAAAGCAGCTACAGTGCTTGGGGCTTCCGGGGTGGGAAGCTGGTTGCTGTTGCTAGGCAACCTCTCAGCCAGAGCCAGAGCCCAGGGTCTTTCAGGGACAAACCTTGAACTTCAGCACCAGTGTCTTCTGGACTGTTCTTCCTGGGAGGTAGGGGGGACAGAACAGGTCAACAGAGACAATGCCAGCTACAGAAGCGGCCTGGGGGAACCTATCCAGGCTCCTTCATCCCCCACACGCGTCCTATTTTCCTTTGATTTGTACTCCACCTTGTAAGAGGCTCTGAGGTGGTTCTAGAAATATAGATGCTGTGGCAAGGCAAAAGAAGGGTGATAGTAGCGATGCGATTGACCATCAAGCATCTTACATGTGTCTGAGGGAAATAGCAGTGAAATAGTAAAGAGCAAGCCAGGCTTCCTGCACTTCTGGGAGACAAAGGCTGCCGGTCTCTGTGCTGGAGCTGGGGATAGGCTGCCACTTAGATTCTGAGGCTCCGGGCAGCCAAAGTAAGAGAGGCTTACTTTGTGTCACCTATACTGTGTGTCACTGATAATACTGTATTAGTCACGATAGCAACAGAAGCCTTGTCCTCTTGCCCTGGATGGAAACACCCTGCCACAGGGCTCCTCAGCTGTGTTTCTGGGGTTAGCCTTCTGGCTGGGTGCAAGGTGTCATCCCAGAACTCCAAGTGGTCTTTCTTTGGTCTTAATTTTTTAAATTAATTTATTAGAGAGGGAAAGAGGCAGGTAAGACAGAGAGAGAGAGAGAGAGAGAGAGAGAGAGAGAGAAAATGGGCATGCCAGGACTTCTAGCCACTGCAAATGAACTCCAGACACATGCACCACCTTGTGCACTCTCAGTGGGCACAAGGGACCCAGAATGTGATGCACCCTCACACAAAAGTTACCCAAACAGAAGCAGGAAAGGTCTCACTTCCCTGGTTCTTGGAGGTGCGCTTCTATTAATGCAACCTTAATTGGTGGCATCTGGTGATATAAAGGGGACCTTGGAAGTGACATGAGCCTGACCTACGAAAGGAGTGCTTGGAGGCAAGGGACCCAACCTGCCCCTGAGGACGGCTCAGGGGACTGTAAGAACGCGGGGCAAGTGCCCTGTGAGTTTCCTATCAGTGAATGCCGCCTGCTCTCAGTTACCAGCAGTACTCTTGGATGGGTTTCAATGTTTTGATCTCTCTTGAAAGAAAGCAACCCCCGTGATCCCAGTGCTGAATGCTGAAATACCCCCTCGGCAAGCACTGGTGTGGGAACTGCCTGAGCCTTTGTGCTATCATCCCAGACATCTCCTGGAGATAGAGGCCTTATAAGTCAAACCACGTTTCTGTCTTCCAGGAGGCCGGGTACCAAACCAAGGGACGGGTGGTCAGGCTGCCTCGGGAAGCGGCACAGGGCGCATTCTTGGACTTGGGACGTAGCTGCCAACTGATAGAAGGAGATTAAGTCACATTTGATCTCCTCTCTCGGCACTGTTCCTTCTTACAAGAAATCTGCTTTGAACATCAAGAGATTGCTTCAAAGAGAGCAAGCTCTATTCTAGATTGTGTGTCTGGGCAGCACTGCAGCTGAATTAGAAATACAGCAAAATTTTCCTGAAGCCCGTGAGTCTGTCCGTCAGATCTTTTAGTGATGGCCCACAATGCACTGTGGCTCCCCAGCCCTACTGTGGACTTGCACCTATGGAGGGGTTCCTACATTCATCCTAGCCCTGCTGAAGGGCATTGCCTGGCTCTTGGCTAACGCAGTGCACCTCCAGTTCTGGCTCTGAGCCTGCTGTGTCTAATGGATAGCCTGGGAAGAGGCTTCTCCCAAAGGTACCAAAATATCAGAACACCTGGCACATGATGTATGGGAGGGGCAATTATTTTTTTCTTTCCTTTTTCTCTTTTTAAAAATTATTTTATTTTGAGACAGCACAAGACAGAGACAGAGAGAAACAGAGAGAGAGAGAATTGGTGCACCAGGGCCTCAGCCACTACAATTGAACTCCAGAGGCTTGTGCCACCTAGTGGGCACGTATGACCTTGTGCTTGCCTCACCTTTGTGTGTCTGGCTAACGTGGGATCTGGAGAGTGGAACATGGGTCCTTAGGCTTTTCAGGCAAGTGTCTCAACTGCTAAGCCATCTCTGAAGCCCCCTTTTCTCTTTTTTTTTTAAATCTAAAAATTTTAAGTAGTTAAAATAAAAAACTACTTAAAATTAATTAATCCCATCATCCTGCTTTGTTCCCTGCCCACATCCTCAACTGAACCTCCTTTTTTCTACTATTCCCTCTTCTATTTTATTTATTTACTTATTTATTTTGGTTTTTTCGAGGTAGGGTCTCATGCTAGCCCAGCCTGACCTGGAAATCACTCAGTAGTCTCAAGGTGGCCTCGAACTCATGGTAATCCACCTACCTCTGCCTCCCAAGTGCTGGGATTAAAGGCGTGCGCCACCACGCTCGGCTCCCTCTTCTATTTTAATGTCCTTTTCTCCTTCCACCGTCATCCATGATAACATGCTGATGGGCCCAATATTATGCAGATCCTGTGCAGGTAATGACAGCCACTATGAGGTCGTGAATGCAATGGCCACGTTTTGTGTGGAAGCCAGCATTCCAAGGCACTTCTCCCCATCCTTTGGCTCTTAATACTTTCCACCACCTCTTTCACTATTGTCCCTAAGCCATTGGAGGGTGTGATCAAGAAGTCTCATTTCATACTGAACACTCCACTGTCACTTCTCAGCACATTGACAAGTTTTGAGTCACTGCGGGAGGACCCATTCTTTGTGGAAGGAACGTGTAGAAAAAATAGTGCATGAGTTGCTCAGGCCCTGGGTACATGGTTGTATCCAAATTCAGATGTCAGATCATCAGTGAAAGAAAATTCAACTGGAGGAAGCATTTAACCCTCTCTTGCTTCCTCATATTGTGTGTGCAGAACCACGGGCTCCAGCATCCACACTGCATTCCGCCAAGTCTTCCTTTCTCCCAGCTGGTCGCTGTGTGGGCGCGGGCAAGTCTTAATTTCTCTGAGTGTGTATCTTCTCATTCAGAGAACAGTACCTGGCTCCCAGAATTGTGAGAAATGAAATCACAAGTGTACAAAATACTACTTGCTTTACCTGTTGTGTGTCCAACAAATGTGGGTTGTTGCTTTGTGGTTATAATTCTTCTTCTTCTTTTTTTTTTTTTTTTGTTTTTTCGAGGTAGGGCCTCACTCTAGCCCAGGCTGACCTGGAATTCACTATGGAGTCTCAGGGTGGCCTCAAACTCACGGCAATCCTCCTACCTCTGCTTCCCGAGTGCTGGGATTAAAGGCGTGCGCTACCACCCCTGGCTATAATTATTCTGGTGTCATTTATTCCTTCATTGATTGAGTACAAGCCCCTTCGATCTGTGTGAAGCTCCATGTGGAAACAGTAACTGGGCAAGGGGGACGGACAAGGTTTCCTTTCAATTTCATGAGAAAGAAGTGCACCAAGGTAACTGCAGTAAAAAGTCTGCAAAGAGCCGGGCATGGTGGTGCACGCCTTTCATCTCAGCACTCAGGAGGCAGAGGTAGGAGGATTGCCGTGAGTTTGAGGCCACACTGAGACTCCATAGTGAATTCCAGGTCAGCCTGGGCTAGAGTGAGACCCTACCTCGAAAAACCAAAAAAAAAAAAAAAAAAAAAAAAAGCCTGAAAAGAGCCAGGTGTGGTGGCGCACACCTTTAACCTCAGCACTCAGGAGGCAGAAGTAGGAGGGTCGTCGTGAGTTTGAGGCCACCCTGAGAATACATAGTGAATTCCAGGTCAGCTTGAGCTAGTGTGAGGCCTTACCTCAAAAAAAAAAACTAAATAAATTAAAAATAAAAATAAAAAACCCAAAGAAAAAAATAAAGCCTGCAAAGACATACCAAAGGACAGATGGTTACTTACGAGCATTTGTATTTGGTGAGAGCCTCCATCTAGAATATAAAAGTCTGTAAGAGGGGCTGCAGAAATGGCTTAGCAGTTAAGTATGCTTCCTGCACAAGCATGGGAACCTGAGGGGCCTGAGACTGCCCTGTTTAAATCTCCAGATCCCACAGAAGACAGCTGGGAGTGGTCATACCTGCAACCCCAATCCTACAGGGGCACCCTGAGAGGCCTAAGAATCATCAGAGCCCTGCAAACTCCAGAATTAGAAAAAGAGATTCTGGCTCAAAATAAGACCAGACAGAAGAGCAATGGAGCAGAACATCCAAAGTTTCCACTTCCTCCGATGCAGGTGAGCAGCCCCATTGCAAGTCAGAGAATGGGGTGCTGCAAGGCACATCCACTTACGTACCACATACACTGCATTACACACACATGCACACACAAGCAAAAACAAAACAAAACAAAACAAAACAAAACAAAAACCTTCAAGAGAACATCATTCCTACCCTAACAATAAAAAAGCCAGCTAATTTATAAAATTATGTTTTCAAGTCAAAACCCAGCTCAGCTATAAATTAGGTACACTAAGCCACTTTCCCATATTAGCAGCCTGACAGAAGGAAATTCTCCATTTTTGAAGCCTAAATAGATTGTGTGACATTCAGTATAAACCTACCAAACACACACCTACCTCTACCAGGGATACTTTTGTTTGTTAAGACAGAAAATAATCAACAGAATCATGGGAAAACCAGTCCAAATGTTGAAATGATGTGACAGGGTCTGTATAATAAGTATAGTTAGCTGAAAGACCCCGAGGAAATGATAGCCAATGTGTATGAACAGGGGAAGAATTTCAGTAAAGTTGTAGAAGCTATTAATATATATATATGCTGGAGAGATGATTTAGTGGCTTAGGGGCTTGCTTGCCAAGCCAAAGGACCCAGGTTCGATTCCCCAGGACCCACATAAGCCAGACACACAAGGTGGCACATGTGTCTGTAGTTCGTTAGCAGCATCTGAAGACCCTGGCACACCCATTCCTTCTCCTACTACCTGCCTCTATCTCTTTCTCACTCTTAAATAAATAAAGTTTCTTTAAGAAATTAAAAAAAATCTTAGTAGGGCTGAAGAGACAGTTCTTAAGAGTGATTCCTGCACAAGCATGGGAGTCAAGACCGCTGAGAACCCATGTAAACATTCCTCAGAACCCATATCAACAGCTGGGTGTGGCCACACATGCCTGCAACCCTCTCTTAGTAACTGATAGATTGAAAAATGAGCATGTGAACTTGTGATGGTTGACTCTGATTGTCAACCCGATTGTACACAGAAAAGCCTAGGAGAATAGCAAAGCAAATGTCTGGGTGTGTCTGTGAAGGCATTTCCAGAGCAAGCCAAGGAACAAGTGAGGGGTGGACCCTGCCCGGCCCGTGGTGTGGTATCTGCAGACCTGTGGTCACCGCAGTGGCATCCACAAAGCATGCATCTGTGTTGTCTGTTAAGGATCTCTTCTGAAACAATGTTCACCAGACTTCAAAAGCTGGGAGTCATCTTGGTTATCTCTCCTAGGAGCCCAGATTAACCCTCTCCCACATCTGTGACATCAAAGATGGCTTCATGTACAATCATCTACCACACCACAATGGCGTCAGGCCCGTGCCTCTTTGAAAGGGATCAGAAACACTGATGAGTCAGGGTTACTCTGACACATCTCTGGACCACCCTCTCTCTCCTCCTCCTGGCTTGGCCAAGGAGATCTGGCTATGGTGACCTAAGGTCCAAGGCCAGGCTGACGGCTGGCCATGCTAAGATTTGGAGTTGAGCTCTTGCAGTCTCCTTGTAGGAACAACCCTATCTGCCTAGACTTGAGAGCGGAGGTTTATCTGTGGGTTTTTATTTATTTGGGTCACTGGTAACAATTTTCTTTGAGGAGTAAAACTGTAGGCCTTTCTCAAATGAACAGAGCTTTGACTCTGGTCTTCTCCGCCTTCATCCTTTTATTGCCCTTTCATGAAGATATGTCCCTCTTGTATTCATAGGTGATAGCTGCTTCCCTTGCATTCTTTGTTACAAAACTTTTCGTCCTTCTAAAGTGGTGTAAATATTACTGCACATACATGGTTTTGTTTAAAAACTGAGGACATTAGGTGAATTAAGTCGTAATCGAGTAAAATGGAATGAAATTTTGCTTTCCTAAGGCTCATCTTGGAGGTCAGCTCTCTTCATGTGTGGCTCCCCACGCTTGCTAGCTAGCTCCTGTCACAGATGCAAACCTTCAGTCTAATTTAGATTTTGGTACTGGGCTCACAGACATAAGTGAAGACCCCTAGCTTTCTAAATCCATTGTTTTTTTTTTATTTCACTTATATTTTGAAATGTAACTAGGTGCAAAGTTTATGTCCAGTTAGCTGATCTTTTCAATAGTAAGAGCTATTTTATAAGGCAGCCAAGTGAAAGTTATTGGTAAAGTATTTGTGAATGGATGTGCAAAACCCAGCCTGGGGGTGTAAAATGTAGGGTTATGTTCAGGCAGAGCTGCTTGTGACTTGAATCTTCTCTGCAGTCAAGCATAATTCATGCTGCTGTTAGCCCTTAAAACAGGAAATAATATACCCATTTAACTTAATCACAATTTATATTACATGTGCATATTTCTAAACAAATGTTGTAGATGGAGAGTTTGGTAGCAATAATATTTATGAATTACACTTTTAGTTAGCAAAGGAAATGTGTGACCTCTTACATTTGGTTTGACATTTGAATTTGGTGTTCAGTGTATTTGACAGAAATGATGGATTCTCATTAGCTGCGTGTATAAACAGGAAATGCTTCCTTGGTGAACACTTATTCATGTAGGACATCCCTGAATCTGAATGTTCAGTGGCTTATTCTGGTCCAGATTGGGACATTTTATTGAATTTCTCTCTTTAAAAAAAAATAAAAATAAAGCAAGATTTTTAGTTTTGTAGATAGCAAACCCGAGCAAACGGGACAAGTCCGTCTCTGGGAAGTGGGAAATGGCAGATGAGCGGCGGCAGGTGAGGGAGGCTTCTGCTAGGGGCGCCCAGGAAGGCGGCGGGCTCGGCTGCAGACGGCCCCCACGTGGACTTGCGGTTGCCTGCCTTAATTTCCAAGTCAGATAACCTATAGGAATTAGAGTGTGACGTGGGGCAGATTGGAGTAAGCTCACACTTAACCTTTACCCACTGCAGGATTAAAGCGGTTTGTACAACAATGGCAATTGGAACCGGCCTGCAATGCAGCATAAGGCAGCAACCGTATTTTGTATTTTGTATTTTTTTTTTTTTTTTTTTAGCTCTCACTTGGTACGCATTGACAGCATTGCCCAGCAGAAGCTAGAGTATAGGAATGTCAGAGTGTCTGACTTCTTGTAGGAACGAGGACCCATGCTAGCCCCCACCATGGGCTCGGCCTGTCCCCAGCCCCTTTCTGAGTCATGCTTAGAATCTAATTAGAAGTCAGTTAGAAACTCAGAAAGTAAAGCTGGCAAGCCCTTAATCTGAATTTCAGGTCTTCCGAGAGGGAAAGTAGCGGGTTTTTTTTAGTTGTTGGAGGTCAAAGTTTAAATTTAGTTTATATCAGATTACCAAAATAGGCTTTCGTTAAGGTTAGATTCTCATGCTCGGAGAGAATGGGACTGTAATAAAAGCAAACAGGGCGAGAAATAATCCCATTACAGATGAACTCTTCACTCTAGCCTCAAACATTTGGGAGCCATAATAACCCCATCCTGCCGGGAGATAAAGTCTGAGAGCGGGAGCTGGGAAGGACCCTTAGAGGCCACTCTATTCACACCCTTTTCCTGGCACCCTGACCTTCTACAGCCCTGCCTTATCTTATGTCACCTAACTGCATATTCATTCATTAGTCCCCCCCAACACACACACCTCCAACCCCACTTTCTCTGCTAAAAATTAAGCTTTGTGTGTGTTCCTCACTGCTGCATTCCCATCCTGGCCTGTAGGAACACTCACTGAGGGGCTGGAGAGATGGCCTAGTGGTTAAGGTGTTTGCCTGCAAAGCCAAAGGACCTCGGTTCAATTCTCCAGGACCCACGTAAGCCAGATGCACAAGGTGGTGCACGCATCTGGAGTTCGTTTGCAGTGGCTGGAGGCCCTGGTGCACCCATTCTCTCTCTCTCTCTCTCTGCCTCTTTCCCTCTCTCAAATAAATAAATAAAAATAAAATATTTTAAAAAAGAGAAGACTCACTGAACGTTTGTGGAATGGTGGGTCCTCAGCTCCTTGAGCAGAAAGCACGTTTTTATAAAACTGAAGATTTGGAACTCCAGGGAGCCAGTCCCTCTGGGCTCTTGGATTGGCTCCAGAAAGAGGAAGGTATGGTCACCCTTTGGGTTCTGGGGGAGAAGCCAGGTTGGAGGATGTCAGCTCTGAGTCCATGAAGGTCAGGGTCATATTTGCTTTGTAAGGCCTGAGTGCCGAGTACACGTAGCTAGGTGTGGAGCTCAAATAGGGGTCGGGTTGGAAGACCCTTCTCTGCTGTATGCCTGGGAGGTAATGTCCGTCTTTCCTACATCCTTTTTAGGGCAGTGTGTAGGCTGAACAGCATGAAACAAACCCCTTCTAGGTGCAGTCTAGAACTGGTCAGGGGGCAGGGCATGGGCATCCACATGACCTGCACCAGTCGTCATGCTTGTCCACTTTCTGGATGGGCATGAGCAAGGTGAGGGCTGGGAGAAGGGACTGGCAGGAAGAGGCATGTCTCTCATCATCTAGAGCCAGCTTTACTGTGCTCGAGCCATCAAGCGAGTAAGCTCAGGCTGGAGAGATGCCTTAGCAGTTAAGACACTTGCCTGCGAAGCCTGAGGACCCAGGTTCGATTCCCCAGTACCCATGTAATCTGGATGAACAAAGTGGCACGTGCGTCGGGTTCATTTGCAGTGGCTGGAGGCCCCGGCACACCCATTCTCTCTCTCTCTCTCTCATAAATAAATAAAAATAAAATAGAGAGGAAGCTCCACAAAGACATTCCTGGGTTCAAGACAAATCGAGTGCCACTCTTTTGGACTAGGGATGGATGGTCCTTCCCAGCTCTCCTGCAGAGACAGGTGAAACGGACTGCTCACTGGGCCTCTAGTGGCAGCAATTTGCCTTCCCCCATGAAAAAGTCAGTTCCATTGTCCTCTTTATTACCTCAAATGCTCCTAAGAGGGTTGGTTATGGGTGTTAATATTTTTTGGGGGGGGTACTCTCAAAGCAACATGTTGTTTATCAGTCTTGTCACCTCACCTCCCAAGGATCTCTTTCTCTCTGCCCAAGACCAGGATAGCTGGAGACTTCTGCTGCCAACCCTGATTCTCTCAACAGACCTTGATTTTACCCTGTGTCCATGAAACAGCCACTCTGGCCCAACATGGAAGGCTGACTCTGACAGATATAGTCACTACCCTCTAGGAGCTTAGGCGCCACCTAATAGGACAGGGACCGACTGTGTGCTTTGGAGCAGGGTGACCCAGAGGAGGGGGGGGCAATGGCCATGAGAACTGTACTGTGTGACCCAGATGTGAGCCTCACAGGCCAGCGCTGTTCTGATGGGGCTCAGTGTCCTGGGGCACAGAACAGCGTGGGTGCGAGTGATTCCCTGGAGAACCCATTTGTTCCCGAAGGGAAGATAGCTAGTCTGCCGTAGAGGTAACCGCATTCATGCACTCTCTTTTTTACCTGCACCCCATCCTAAAGAGTAGAAGGGTCTTCAGGCAGAGTTCTGGAAACATGACTGTGTACTTCCTGTGTACCAGCCATTTTCCTAGACTCCGTCGTTTCCATTGGCCTTTGAATGGAGCCATCTATGGCTGCTTCTTGTATTCCACCCTTGTCCTTCCAGTTGAAATCTCTGGAAAGCCTTCCTTGGATGTTCAGATCTTGTTGGCCATGACCCCACTGGGGGTCTCCTAAGTGACTGATCTCTAAGGTTGCCACTCAACTGTGGGCTCTTGAATGCAGGGCTGGGCTGTCCTCAGGCCACTCTACCGTGGCCATTGATTAGTTTAGATATTGATTAAACATGCCCTGGTGGTGTACAACTGCTTCTCTCTTCCAATAAACTTTGTGTGTTGAATTGATTAAAGACTTTTCTGTTTAAAATGTTATAAAATATATGTTTTCTATGAAAAATCAAACACCACACAGAGGTCTAGAAAGAAAAAGCCAGGGGCGGGGGAGATGGTTCAACGGTTAAAGGTGCTTGCTTGCAAAGCCTGATGACCTGGGTTTGATTCCCTAGCACCCATGTAAAGCCAGGCACAAAGTGGCGCATACATTTAGAGTTAGTTTGCAGCAGCAAGAGACTCTCTTGTGCTCATGCACTCGCACATGCACGCGCACATGCGCACATACAAAAAACATTTTTTTTAAAATTTAAAAGGTCAATAATGGCTCAGCAGTTAAAGGCACTTGCTTACAAAGCCTGAAAGCTCAGGTTCAATTCCCGGGTACCACATAAAGCCAGTGCACAGCATGGCACAGGTGTCTGGAATTTGTTTGCAGTGGTAAGAGGCCCTGGTGTGCCCATTCTCTCTCTCTCTCTCTTACAAATAAACAAATACATGTATATTTAAAAGTCAATAGTTTGCCAGCGCTTCCTTCTATTGTTACCCTCCCCCCACCCCTGAGGTTGTCAATGCTAACATGTAGGGTGATTCCATCCACAGCTGTCTCCAGGCAAAAACTTAAAAAAAAATGTACACAATATACATTTTCCCTCTTTTTTTTTTTTAAATTTCTGCACTCAGATACATTATGCTATGTCTTGACATTGCTCTTTAACACTACATCATAGGATTACATTAGCATTAAACTTTCTGAAAAAACCTCTCCTATCAGAGACATGGGCAAATTCAAACCTTCTGACACATATGAATAACTTTGTTAAAATATTAGGTAATATAAAAGAATAATTAATAACAGCACATGTTAAAGGAGAAAGCATTCTGATATATGAGTCATTTAAAGTGAAAAAATCCATCATGGCCCTTAATGCTAGCGAATGTAAATTGTTATTCATTCTTTTTTCCTAATAGCTGTATAATTTATATTCAGTGGTATAGACATAACATAATTGATTCAACACTTTCATTGATGGATCTCATTTGATTGCAGTTTTTGCTTACATAAGCAGTGTTGCAATAAGGATTCTTGTGGGTATAGCTTATGGGATATAGTCCTAAAAGTGAACTGAAGGCATTTTAA
Source organism: Dipus sagitta (assembly GCA_036346955.1). NCBI lineage: Eukaryota > Metazoa > Chordata > Mammalia > Rodentia > Dipodidae > Dipus > Dipus sagitta. Next base: position 38,836,346 of record CM070777.1, on the reverse strand, counting down.
ATATTTTTAAATTATTTTATTTATTTGCAGTGAGACAAAGGGTGGGGGGGGGAGAGAGAGAATGAGGATGTCATTCAAACAAATGCTACTGCAAGCAAATTCCAAATGCACGTACCACTTTGTGCATCTGGCTTTACATGGATCTAGGGGAATTGAACCTGGGCTTTGCTCTAACCACTGAGCAATCTTCCCAGCCCCCGATTTTAAATTTTAATACATGCTTCTGGACAAGATTTCATCATAGCTCAGTAATGAATGCAAGTTCTTCTTTTCCCGCATCTCTACCAGAGCTGGGTAGTAAGTCCTCATTTATTTTAGTTTTGTCAATCTGATCATTCAAACTTGTTGTTTTAATTTCTATTTCTCTAGCTACAGTGTAGTTGCACATCTTTTCATTGTTCACTGATGCATTTCCTCTTTCATTGCCTTTTCATGTCTCTTATCTACTTTTTTCTGATGTTTTTCTTTGGCATATTATTTTATACAAGTCTTCTTACGACAGCCTTTGGCATAAATGTTATGCTTTCCTTCCATATATTGCTTAATATCGTATGATAAATCTGGTTTCTTAAAATTTTAAGGCCAATTAAAATGCAAAATTAAAAAAAAAAACTCTTTTTGTGAGGTGTGTGTGTGGAGGGGGTCTCACTGTAGCCCAGGTTGACCTGGAACTCACTCTGTAGGCCATGCTGGCCTCGAACTCATGGCAATCTTCCTAGTTCAGCCTCCTGAGTGCTGGGATTAAGGGCATGAGCCGCCATGCCCAGTTTAAGTCCTATTTAATTTCTTTAATGACTTGGCTTTTACGACTCCAAAAGCTTCTCCTCTCTATGTTTATACACCTACTCCTAACTTTCCTTCTAATATTTTTATAGTTATTTCATTTGGATTGTTAAGCCACCAGGATGTTATCTCTGTATGTGTTATGCAGAAGGGTCACCTCTTTTTTTTTTTTTCCTAGATGGTGTTTGACTGGTTATTTATAGGAGAGAAAAAGGAAAACCAACCAAACAAACCTCAAAGCATCTTTTCTACACTGACAACACTGGTGTTGTGCATAAAGTGACTCGACTCTTAGGACATGTTAGATTCCCAAGCTTTGCTTTTAGAACATTACCCGAGCCGTAGAAGCCAGAACCACTGTACCTATGAAGTGCACGGCGTCAAGATGCGCCCGGGATCCTGGTGAGCTCAGTGTCGCTGTTTTCCTGTTCCCAGGGAAGGAGGGGGGTGTGGATTGCACACTCTCAAACTCAAGCTTATCCAAGTTCTCAAAGCAGCAACTGGCTCTTATTTTAGCCATAACAACAACAACAAAAAACACTTTAAGACCCAAATTTGATTTATGACAGTCACAATCAGGATCCTAACTCATTGGTGATCACAGGGCCTGATGTAAGAGATCCTGGTCACAGGCACCCCTGTCCCTGGGAAGCTTGGTGGCCGTGTCCGTTGGCTTTTCTTTTCAGCATTTGCTCCTGGTCTGAGATTTTCTTTTGGCTACATTTTAGCCTGGAGCTTTTTTTTTTTTTTTTTTTTTTTTTATGTCTGTGAGCTAATCCCCTAGCAAACCCTAGTTTATATAGAAATGCTGACCCAGTGTTAGCTCTGGTGATTCAGCTGGGGCCGTGGGATATTTATGACTCCCTGGTGCAGATAGGGGATACTTCTCATTTAGTGGGCTCGGTTTCTACTGGGACAAGGATCCTGCTTTTCTCCCCGTGGGTCTGTGGAGCATGGGTCTTGTCCAAGACCGGAGCAAGTGGGAGGCCGTCTGCGGGGAGGGCCTGCTTCAGAACAGCTCGACCCGCAGTAAGTTACAACCAAGGTGGGCTTTTCATCCCAGGATTGTAAGAGCCTTAGAAACAAATAAATATTTTCATCTCCTATTTTGTCCCTGGGCAGTGGGCCCAAAAAACGTCTTGATTGTTCTCAGTGAAACTCAGGAGAAAGGCTGAGAATGACTTAATTCCATTTTATTCTCCGCCTTCTGCACTCACTGTTTGTGCTGAGGGGCTGGAGAGGGGTCCCAGGCAGCTGCTGAGTGTGGCCGTGAGCCAGTCAGAACTGGACTCCAGGGCCTTGGGGAGGTGGATGCATGAACATGACAGATGTCTCTGAAACCTTCATGCCTATGCCCAGTGTGCTCAGTGTCCAGATAGGGGCTGATGGGTCACGGGGTGGTTTGACACCAGTAGAAGGTGGCCAGGTCTTGGCTTGCACATTGTTTCTGCTATTGGCCTTTCCTAAAGCAGGCATAGCTCTGCAAGAACTAAGAAGCCCCATATAGGCTGGAGAGATAGCTCAGTGGTTAAGGCACTTGTGTACAACACTTGCTGGCCTGGGTTTGATTCCCCAGTACCCACGTAAAGGCAGATGTACAAAGTGGTGCATTAATCTGGAGTATTTTTGCAGTGGCAAGAGGCCCTGGTGTGCCCGGAGTCTCTGCTTGCAAATAAATAAGTAGACAGATAAATTTTATTTATTTATTTATTAGAGATACACAGAGAGAGAGAATGGGCATGCCAGGGCTTCTAGCCACTGCAAATGAATCCCAGATATATGCACCACCATGTGCATCTGGCTTACATGGGACCTGGAGAATTGAACCTGGGTCCTTAGGCTTTGCAGGCATGCGCCTTAATTGCTAAGCCATCTATTGCTCCAGCCCGAACAGATACATTTTAAAATGAGGCCCCTTGTTTCTTTACTCTTGACATTCTCCTCTGGGTGGAGGTGCAGTCAGACTTCGGGATAAATTATTTACAACATAAAACTCGTCATTTTAACCCTATTTTAAGTCTATAGCTCAGTGGCCGTGAGCACATTCACGCAAAAATATTTACATCACTGTGAAACCGTCATCCTCTCCGTCTCCTGAACTCTTCCCGTCTTCCTAACAGAAACCTCATGTCCATTAAATAGTAACTACCCATTCCTGGGGCCAGACTTTTGTCACTGTTAGGATGAAGGTTTTGGAGCCTGAACTCTGATGGCCTCCAGGTGGCTGGGTGTTGGGAGCTGTAACCAGCTGGCCCAGGTACCAACTAGCAGACTGCAACTTGAACCAGGCCGCTTGACTCCAGAGCTCTCTGCTCATAACCACTTCTGTGTATTTACTGATAAGCTCAAGGGCTCCCACATTGATCCTCAGGCCAACAGGGTCGTCCCAGGAGCACCAAACACTGCTCTGAACCCAGCACACCAGCCAGCCAGGCCCCACCTAATTCGAGGCCTTTGAAGGTAGTGATGTCAAAAGCCAGGCGGCCTTGTTTTTTACTGGCTTTTATGAGGCCTATCAGGGTGATGGAAGCACTTAGAGAGGCAGGCGGATAAAGGATGGGCTGGACTTGCTTGATAAGGTGGCCCGAGATGGGGTGACACGGAACCCCAGGGCTGTGGTTGCTGTGTGGGAGGAGGCGTGATTTCTGGCAGAGCCGGAGAAGCCGTGAAGACAGGCTGGCGGCCCTGGGATTTAGTGGTTTAGCTTTGTTGAAATCCCAACTTCAAGGACTTCCTCCGGTGACTAAGTTTCACCAGGCTACTTAGCGAGCTCCATCAGGTTGTGGAGAGCAGCAGAAGAGAGGGTTAGGTGAGCGGCCGGGAGGAAGGAGCTGTTATCAGTCCTGACAGATGATGTCCGCTGGGGACCAGCAAGACTGACAGATGTCAGGAAAGATGCTGGCCGGAGGGGTCTGAACCATCTTCACACAACTGCTCTTCCATAGTCACATGAGCATGGGAGCAGCCCCCATCTTGTGGGGGCCTCTGGGTTTGCCATGGAGGCCACTGAGCAGGGAGATAGTGGCTGAACCTTGGAGACCAGTTTGCAGAGCCTTTCTAGCACCATTCCCAGAGTGTAGGGTAGATCTGATTGTGATGCATTCCCAGTGCCTGACACAGGTAGCACGGGTTCAGGAAGAAATAAAATAACTAAAATAAAATACTGTGAATTCAAGGTCAGCCTGGACTATAGAGTGAGTGCTGGGTAAACCTGGGCTAGAATGAGACCATAATTCAAAAAATAAAATAAAATTGGGCCTAGAGAGATGGCTTAGTACTTAAGGCCTGCAATGCCTAATGATTGAGGTTCAATTCCCCAGTATTCACATAAAGCCAGATGCACAAAGTGGTGCATGCATGTGGAGTCCATTTACAGTGGCTAGACAGCCTGGCACACCTATTCATATTCATTTTTTTCTCTCTCTCCTTGTAAATAAATAAAAATGAAAAAGGCCAGTTTTATGGGTGCTGGGGAGATGTCTGAGTGGTTGAAGGCGCTTGCTTGCAAAGCCTGCTGGCCCAGGTTCAATTGCCCAGCCATCAGCATAAGGGCAGGCATGTGCTCATTTGCAGGAGAAAGAGACCCTGGCACACACACACAAACAGAAATACACAGATAAATAAACAAATGTTTTAAAAAGGTTCTATGAACACAGAAAGATACAGTTCTCATCTTGCAGGCTGATGAAGATATTAAGACTTTTGTAATTTAATAATTCATTTTGCTGGAAAACTGTGGGGAATGAGCAGGAAGTGCAAAGTGGTCCAAACCTTTGGAGGAAAGTTAGATCAATTGTATTTTTAAAAATGTATTAAAAAATTATCTGGGCATGGTGGTGCACACCTTTAATGTCAGCACTCAGGAGGTGGAGGTAGGAGGATTGCTATGAGTTCGAGGCCAGCCTAGAGCTACAGAGTGAGTTCCAGGTCAGCCTGGGCTAGAGTGAGACCCTACCTCGGAACAAACAAACAAACAAAAAACCGTGATATCCTTTTGACTTAGCAATTAAACAAATAGGAAATTTCTCTTGTGGATATATTCATAAATAAATGCAGGTGGTGATATGAATTTAAGAATATTTACCATGTAGTTGTTTATCATAGCTAAAAACAAGCAAAACTGCCAAAGAACTGCAATGTCCACTAGAGAACTGATCAAAAATGCCAGGTGAGGTGGCACACGCCTTTAATCCCAGCACTCAGAGGCAGAGGTAGGAGGATCGCCAGGAGTTCAAGACCAGCCTGGTGATACAGAGTGAGTTCCAGGTTAGCCTACCTTGAAAAACCAACCAAACAAATAAAATAAAAGAATATTTGCCATGTGTGGTGGATAGATGATCAAACTTAGGTATTGCCATTGTAAAGAACATGGGAGTCTACAATTATCTTGGTGATGTTAGTATGTTGCAGAGATATGGTAAGTACAATAATGGAAGACAGAGAGGCTAGAGAGATGGCTTAGCAGATAAGGTGCTTGCCCACAAAGCCCAATGACCTGAGGTCAATTCCCCAGTACCCATATAAAGCCAGATGCATCAAGTGGCACATGCATCTGGAGTTCGTTTGCAGTGGCTGGAGGTCCTGGCGTGTCCATTTTCTTTGTCTGTCTCTCTTCTCTCTCTCCCACTCTCAGCCCACAAATAAATAAGTTGTTTTATTTTATTTTTTTGGTTTTTTGAGGTAGGGTTTTTCTCTAGCCTAGGCTGACCTGGAATTTACTATGTAGTGTCAGGCTGACCTTGAACTCACAGCAATTCTCCTACCTCTGCCTCCCCAGTGCTGGGATTAAAGGCGTGCATCATTACGCCCAGCTAATTTTTTTTTTTTTTTTAATGAAAGACAGATCATCCTGTAGAGTGTGTGCTCTTATTTAGAGTAAAATGAAGATCGATTGTCTCTTCCTCTCCCTGAGCAGCCAGCAGAGGTCTAGAGCTAGAGACACACACTTCACTACTGGGGAGACTCAAAACTCACCAAAATTCTGTGATTAAGTGGATGTTGAGCAAATGGTAAATGATACAACTCTACCATGTCCTTCAAGGGTTAGGAAACATCTGCAAAGAGGAGAGAAATAAGGTAGGAGCCAAAGGATGAAGAGGAACATCTAGAAGTACTGTCTTCTGAACATGAAGTGACCACTGTATTCATGACCCCACAGTGACTGTCTCTCCCTTTACGAGATCTGTGTAATATTAGGCCCATCAACATATCATTATGGCTGATGGAGGAAGGCGCACACAGAAAAGATGAGATTAGAGAGGGAGTAGTTGTAAAGAAGAGGCTTAGTGGAAGGAAGGAGGAGACAACAGAAGGTAATGGACATGTTTTATGTGGGTAATGGATTGAATGAATTGAACGCAGGTCACTGGGCTTTGCAGGAAAGTGCCTTAACTGCTAAGCCAACTGTCCAGCCCTTCTGTTTTCCATTTTTAAAACAATATTTTATTTTATTTTTATTTATTTGAGAGAGAGAGGGAGAGAGACAGAATGGGCATGCCAGGGCTTCCAGCCACTGCAAACGAACTCCAGATGCGTGCACCACCTTGTGCATCTGGCTTACTTGGGTCCTAGGGAATTGAACCTGGGTCCTTTGGCTATGCAGGCAAGTGCCTTAACTGCTAAGCCATTCCTTCAGCCCCTGTCTTCCATTTTTTTTTTGGTACATGTTTGTTAATAAAATGTTTTAAAGAGATAGCTATATCCTTATGATAACAAATACATTTTTAAAAATTTTATATATTGCACACAGAGAGAAACAGACACACATAGGTGCACCAGAGCCTCTAGCCACTGCAAATGAACTCCAGATGCATGCACCACCTTGTGCATCTGGCTTATGTGGGCACTGGGGAATCGAACCTGGGTCCTTAGGCTTCACATGCAGACAAGCGCCTTAGCCGCTAAGCCATCTCTCCAGCCCACAAATACATTTTTCAACTGTTGTGAATAAAACAATGCAGATGTCTCTTTATATGTTTCCATAGGAAGGCCATGTCCATATGTATGCATAGTGAGACCTCCCCTGGGAGCCCAGAAGGGCGAGAGACCTACCTTTTTACCTTTGTATAGTTTTAGAATTTTTTAAACTATATATGCATGAATTGCATTTATTTTCTTATGTATTCATTTATTTAGTTGTTACTTGGGGTTTGTATAGGCATCACCATCCACTTCACTCTGGGGAAGGGTTTGAATGAGTTATCTCTGGAAGATTTTATAGCTATAGGTATAAACATAGAGTGAGGAAGAAAATTCAAGCACCCATTCAAACGATTCACAAAAGGGAAAATGAATTTGCTTTAACAATTCCAGTCTTTCAGAAAGTTAGTTCCCAGGGTGTTTCTTTCTTTTTTTAAAAAAAAATTTGTTACTTTTCTTTATTTATTTGAGAGTGACAGACAGAGAGAGAAAGAGGCAGAGAGAGAGAGAGAGAGAGAGAATGGGTGCGCCAGGGCCTCCAGCCACTGCAAACGAACTCCAGACACGTGCCCCCCTTGTGCATCTGGCTAACGTGGGTCCTGGGGAATCGAGCCTCCAACTGGGGTCCTTAGGCTTCACAGGCAAACACTTAACCACTAAGCCATCTCTCCAGCTCCCCAGGGTGTTTCTTACCTCAGTACATCACAAATAAAACCAAGGACTCAGCTTATGTGTCAGTGTCTCTATTATCATAAGCATTTACTTAAATTTTCAAGTTCCTTTCTTTTCCTGTAGAAAGTTTTGTCTTTGGCTGAAATATTTAATCACAAACTAAGTTGATAGTTGAGACAGGGTGTCACGTGGCCCAGGGTGGCCTCAATCCCACTGTAGCCAAAGATGACCCTATACTTCTGGTCCTCTGCCCTCCACCTCCCAAGTTCTGGGATTACAGTTGAATACAACCACATCCAGGGGTGAATTGCTTTTATAATCACACAGGAAACATTCTAAAGAAGCTGTGCATTTGTGGTTAAGAGATTCGGTGCTGTTCCTAGTCTTGTGGGTGTGTTGGAAACAATATGGTATTCTTCCCGACATCTTATTAAGACTTTCATTAAAAATGACTTTCATGGGCTAGAGAGATGGCTTAGTGGTTAAGCGCTTGCCTGTGAAGCCAAAGGACCCCGTTCGAGGCTCGATTCCCCAGGTCCTACGTTAGCCAGATGCACAAGGGGGCTTACGCATCTGGAGTTCGTTTGCAGTGGCTAGAGGCCCTGGCACGTCCATTCTCTCTGTCTCTATCTGCTTCTTCCTCTCTCTGTCTGTCGCTCTCAAATAAATAAATAAATAATAAACCAAAAAACATAAATAAAAATGACTTTCAGGGCTGGAGAGATGGCTTAGTGGTTAAGGTGCTTGCTTCTGAAGCCTAAGGACCCAGGTTCGATTCTCCAGGTCCCACATAAGCCAGATGCACATGGCGGTGCATGCGTCTGAAGTTCGTTTGCAGTGGCTAGAGTCCTGGCGCACCCATTCTCCCTCTCTCTCTCTCTCTCTCTCTCCTTCTCCCTCTCTCTGTCTCTAATAAATAAATAAATAAATTAATTAATTAAATAAATAAAAATAAACCGGAAAAAAAAATGACTTTCAGAGGTAGGAGGATTGCTGCTAGTTCAAGGCCTCCCTGACACTACATAGTGAACTCCAGGTCAACCTGGGCTAGAGTGAGACCCTACCCCCCAACAAAACAAAAACTGACTTTCAGCTTTCATTATTCACATAGATGGTTCTAGCTGGAACTGGGACCTAGCTGTGTTCTGATTAATGTGAAGTAGAATCAAGCGCTTAGGTCTGAGCTTACTAGTGGGCCAGGGAATCCTGTCCTTCCAAGTGAAATTGTTTTGGTGTTCTTGTCGCCTGCATAAAATTAGAATGCATGACTCACTGGGTGAGGACCAAGGGTCAGTGCACGCTCACAGCCAGCCTCAGCCCTGTGGTGATCAGCAAGTGTCCTGGGGGGAGAGGTCAGGTTGTTTGGGGGAAAAGTGTGGCTAAAATGAGTCCCCTAAGTGGGTGAGCAAGTGTATATTTTCCATGAGGGCTATATCCAGACAGTTCTCTGAATACCCACTTCCTCGGGAGGGAGAGGGGCATCTGCTGAGGAGGCAGTCAGAACAGAGCATACCTGCTCTGAGTCTCAGAGGCTGGAGCCTCATCCTCCCCACTCAACTAGCCTTCCTTTCCTTCTTTACTCACAGTTTTTATTAAGTATTGTTTGGATTTAAGTTTAAAATCAAAGTTGCCTTGGCACATAGGTAAATAGTTGTAGATACACACACACACACACACACACACACACACACCAGCGCTCAACTTCTAACCCTCCTCCCACTCTTGACTTTCCAGAGCTTTCGTCAGCCTTTAGTAATTTAATCTGTGCTTCTGATATTTATTCTTGTATCGCTGGATAAAACACTTAGGCTACTTGAGATTTTCCTTTTCACATTGTTGGCTTCTCACTAGGGAGGATGGAGTTTAGAGTTAGCTGTTTTTCTTCACCCCCTGTCAACACCCACACTTCCCAGCTCTCATTCTCAAAAAAAAAAAAAAAAAAAAAATAGTTACGGTGTCACTTTTTTAGATCAGTGTTCTGTAATTACATTGTTTGGACCCTGAAGACGCTATTCACAGCTGAGCTGTCATGACTTTCTTTCCTGGTCTACATTTTCTCCCTGGACTTAGAATTTTTCACCCCTCTGCTTAGATTATTTATGCGCATGTCACCAATTCAACACCAGACTCTTCCTCTCAGTAGATTAAGATTCATCTCAAAAATGACATTTACAATCCTCCAGACGTGTGCGTCGCTTTAGACATCTCACGTGATGTGGGTACTGGGGAATTGAACCTAGGCAGGCAAGCTTTGCAATCAAGTGGCTTTAACTGTTGAATCATCACCCCAGCCCTGGAAATCATATGACGTTTGTGGCACATGTGTGCACGTGCATGTTCATATGTGTGAGTGTGGGTGTGTGCGTGCCACGGCATGCACATGGTAGTCAAAGGATGACTTCTTGGTGAGGTAAGACCTTTTGTTGCTCAGTGCTGCATCTGCCAGGCTACCCAGCCCATGAACTTCCAGGCAATTCTCCTATCTCTGTTTCCCATCTTGCCACAGGCTTGCAGGCATTACAGAAGCTTACCAGGATTTCTGGCTTTTATGTGGGATCTAGGGATGTGAACTCAGGGACTCATTTAATCACTTTATCCACTGAGCCATGTCCCCAGCACCTAGGAGACTTTTAAAATAACAGGCCTGGGCTGGAGAGATGACTCAGCAGTTAAAGTCACTTGCTTGTAAAGCCTGCTGGCCCAGGTTCAATTCTCCAGTACCCACCGAAAGCCAATATACAAAGCGGTTGCAGGTGGCTGGAAATCTTTTGCAATGGCAAGGGGCCCTGGAGTGCCCATACTCTCTCATTCTCAAATAAATACAAATATTTAATAAAACAACATCTCGAACTCATGGCAATTCTCCTACCTCTGCCTCCCGAGTGCTGGGATTAAAGGCGTGCACCACCACGCCTGGCCTTGGCTCAATCTATTTATGAGGAAATAGGTCTGTCTTGAGAAAGCTTCTGCAAAATAACTCTCCAAGGGTGTCATGATTACAGAAGATGAGGAACTGAAGTAGATGGGAGGAGAAGGAAGTTATAAAGTATAGTAGAGTTTCTATGTATCCTTCATTTTAACATTACCTGACATCCTGCAAAACCATAGTACAATTCTTTTTTAAATGTTATTTATTTATTTATTTATTTGAGAGAAGCAGAGGGAATGGGTGTGCAAGGGCCTCTAGCCAATGCAGACAAACAAACTTCAGACATCTGGATTATGTGGGTTGTGGGGAATCGAACCAGGATCCTCAGGCCTCTTTCTCTCTCTCTCTCTCTCTCAAATAAATAAATAAAAATAGTATAAAAAATAAAGCTGGGACATTAACATTGGTCCAATACTGTTAGATAAATGGCAGCCTTTATTGGGATTGCACAGGTTTTCCTAGGGAAGGTGGCAGGGAACTTCCTCGGTTGCTGACCCAGTAACATACATTGCACTCGCTTGTCACACTGCCTTCGTCTCCTCCCATCTTCTTCAGTTCCTCATCTTCTGTGATCATGACACACTTGGAGAGTTATTTTGCAGAATCTTTCTCAAGACAGACCTATTTTCTCATAAATAGATTGAGCCAAGGCCGTGTGTGGTGGCGCATGCCTTTAATCCCAGCGCTCGGGAGGCAGACATAGGAGAATTGCAGTGAGTTCGAGGTCACCCTGAGACTACATAGTGAATTCCAGGTCAGCCTGGGCTAAAGTGAGACCCTACTTTGAAAAACAAAAAAACAACAACAACAAAAAATAGATTGAGCTCACACATTTTTTTAAAAAATTATTTTTGTATTTTACGTGTGTGTGTGTGCGTGTGTGCGTGCCCACGTGCATGTGTATAGGCACATCAGGGTTTCTTGCCACTGCAAACAGAACACCAGACACTTGTGCCACTTTTCGCGAGTGCTGGGGAATTGAATCTGGGCCAACAGGCTTTGCAAACAAGTGTCTTTGACCATCTCGCCAGCCCCAAGACATTGCACACTTTTTGCAAGGATCCCATGAAGACGTGATGTCAGTAAGTCTTACCACAGGGGTGGTCACCCCGCGTCACCTGTCCAGATGATCTGTGACTGGCTTCTTTCGTGAGGGTTACCGCTTTTCCACATGCAACTCATAATATCCTGGATGAGATATTTTGAGACTGTGTAAATATCTCCTTTCTCCTAATTTTAGTACCACCGTGCACCTTGTCTACAACAGTTTCTGTGGTGTCCCAGTGGAGATGTTTCTATCTGTCTTGTTCCTTCTGCTTGTAGTGATGACACATGTTCTGTAGGAAGAGTTGTCCCTTCTTCTGAATTAACTTATATAGTTGTTCATTTATTTATATCGGTATTAACCCATGTGTGTTTATTTTATTCTCTAGTCATATGGTTTGATGTTGAAATTGTTTGCACTTTGGCCAGTGGGACATTTTGAGGTTGGTCCCTCTGCATGTCACACATGGCCTTATGCTCTTCTTCTTCTTCTTCTTCTTCTTCTTCTTCTTCTTCTTCTTCTTCTTCTTCTTCTTCTTCTTCTTCTGGTAGTGGGATGGATCAAATCCAGGGCCTTGTGAATGCTAAGCAAAGCCACCTATCGCTGACACACACCCCCAGTCCCTGCTCCTCCTTTCTGGAGTAACTTCTTTCCTTTTGTGTGCCACTGGGTGCTCTAGAACCCTCTTGGGTGCTCTATGTCCCAGCTCTGGACTTAACCTCTTATCCAAGGTGCCCTGCCTCTTTTATTTTTATTTATTATTATTTTTAAAATTGTGTTTACTTATTGCATGTGTGTGTGTGTGCATGCCCATGCCCGCCAGGGTCTCTGCTGCTGCAAACAAATACTGGATGCTTGTGCCACTTTTTTTATTTTGTTTGTTTGTTTGCACTTGGCTTACAAGGGTGTCTTGGGACTTGAACTCTGGGTTGGCAGGCTGGGCAGTAAGTGTCCTCACTACTGTCTGGATACTCATGTTTTCTAGGTCAGCGGCTGTGATGGTTTGAATATAAAATGTCCTCCATAGCTTCGAATGTTTGTGATTAAGCCTCCAGCTGGAGGAGCCCTTGGGAGGTGGAGCCTTGTCAGAGGAGATGTGTTGTGGGGTGGACCTCAGGTTTGATGGGTCCAGCGTGCTGGATGTTCAGAGTTGGCTCGCTTGGATTGTTTCCGTCTGGCTGCTGAAACGTGAAGACGTAAGCAGGTCGCCACGCTCTTCTCCAGCTTCACGAAGCTTCCCCTTGAAACTGTAAGCCTGGAATAAGCCCTCTCCTCCCCTCAGCTGCTTCCGGCCCGGTCTTCTGTCCCAGTGATGAGAAAGGGAGCTGCTACAGTGGCCCCGATCTCGGGAATGTGTGTATGCGCACTCATCCACGCATGTTCCCATGTCTATCTTCTCACTTGCCTGCCTATGTGACTATATTTAATTATTTTTTGGCTCATATTTATACTTTGAATTCCAGTCCAATACCACAGCATTCACTTTGCTTATTTGTAACTCCTGTCTTAGATTGTAAGACGCCTAGTTTCAATGTTTACAATTGGATCTATTTACATGTTCAACCCTAGTATACACATAACGTTGTTTTGAAACTGCCTGGCCTTACATCTGGGAGAGATAAATTCACTAATGATCGCATACTATTTGACGTTAGTCCTTTTTTTAAAGCTGGAAACTAAAGCTAAAATATGGTTTCTGAGCGACTTGAGTTCTTCCTTATCCTTTTCAGTGCATTTCAGTTACTCATTTGTAATGTGCTTACCTTCATCTCCTGTGGTTTGTATTCCTTACTGGGTTCTTTTCATGTCCTGGATGATTTTATTGTATGTATATTGCAGTGCTGGGGTCAGAACCAGGGCCTTGAGCATGCTAGGTAAAGTACTAAATCATTAAACTACATCCCCAGCCCTTATTTTATACAAATTTATACATGTAATAAGTTACTATTTATTTATATGTATGTGTGTGTGAGAGAGAGAGAGAGAGACAGAGAGAGAGAGAGATGCAGATAGAAAGGGAGAATGGGTAATCCCGGGCCTCTAGCTACTGCAAACAATCTCCAGACACATGCGCCACCTTGTGAATCTGGTGTTACATGGGTCCTGGAGAATCATATTTGGGTCCTTATGCTTTGCAGGCAAGTGCCTTAACTGCTGAGCTATCTCTCTCCAGCCTAAGAAGTTACTCTTTTGTCATGTAAAGTTCTAAGAATTCTGCCAAAACTTAGGGTCAGGTATTCATAGGAAACTTCGAACACTCCAAACATTCTCTTAAGCTATCCCTTGTATTGGCCTGTTTTGCATCCTCTGTCTTTGGCAACCACTGACTGGCTTTTTTCATTTGCCTTTTTCAAGATATCATAAAAGTGCAAGCCTATAATATGTAACTATTTTGGAATGGCCTTTTTGCTTAGCAAAAGCATCTAAGATTTATTCATGATTTGTGGTTAATAGTTCCTGTTTATTGGTGAGTGACATCTCATTTGACAGTTGTACCCTTGGGATCATGTTACCTTTGCACGGTCTAAAAGGCATCTAGGTTGTTTTCAGGGTTTTGAATAAAGATGTTATACAAGCACTCATGACCATGTAGGTTTTTGCATGAACATAAGTGTGGTGGTTTGAATGTAAAAATGTCTCCCATAGCCTCATGTGTTCATGATTAAACCTCACACTTTATCCCCAGCAGGTAGAGCCTTGCTGGAGGAGGTGTGTCACTAGGAGTGGGCCTTGGGATTTTAGAGTCCAGACCCATGCCCTTGCCTAGTTCACTCTGCTGCTTCCTCCCAGCTGATGTGGCAAGATGAGACACCCTGCTGTCTGCCCTGCTGTGCTTTCCCCGCCATGATCAAACTTCCCTTCAAACTGTAAGATGAAATAAACCCTTTCCTTCTATCAGCTGCTTCTGGTCTAGTATCCTTTCCAACAATGAGAGGCAACTGTAACAATGCCTTTTATTTGTCTTGGAAAGGTTAGCACTGTTTGTCTTAAGTCTGCTCTATGTTTAATTTCATTTTTTAAAATGTGTAGGTGTTTTCCATAGTGATTATAATATCTTTGCATTTCTACCAGCAATGTAAATGACTTCTAGTTACTTTATTCTGTCACCAGCAGTTGGTACTTTAGAAATGTACCAATTTTTAGATTATATTTAGAGAAACCTTTCTTCATATTAATTTCTATAGTGGCTAAACCAGTGTGTTTAGGGTTCTCCTCTATCCACATCCTCTCTAGCATTTGTTTTATTGATGCTAGCCATTCTGACTGGGGTGAAATGAAAAATCACAGTGGATTTAATTTGCATTTCCCTGATGGCTGAGGATATTGAACATTTTAAAAAATGTTTATTGACCACTTATATTTCTTCTCTAGAAAAGGAACTGTAGTGATGTGAATCAGATGTCCCCCATAAATTCATGAGTTCTGAATGCAGTCTTGCTGGAGAAAGTGTGGTGCTGGGGGCAGGCTTAGGGGTGTTATAGTCAGCTCCCCTTTTCTAGAGTTCAGCTCACTCTCCTGTTGCTGTTTTAGGCATTCTTTTTAAAAAAATATTTATTTATTTGCAAGGGGAACGAGTGAGAATTGGCATGCCAGGGCCTTTTGCCACTGTAAATGAACTCCAGATGTGTGTTCTACTTTTTGTTATAACTGGCTTTATGTGGGTACTGGGGAATCAAACCCAGGCTGTCAGGCTTTGCAAGCAAGCACCTTTAACCCCTGAGACAACTCTCCAGCCCAAGTTTAGGTATTCTTAATAATGTGTGGTAGTCTAGTATAGTTTTCACTTGCATTTATCTAATGACTAATGAAGTGGGACATTTTTTCATCTGAGTATTTGACATCTGTATGACTTTAATAAGGTGCCTCTTTTGAAGTTTGCCATTAAAATTAGGTTGAGTTTTCAAGGTACTTTTTATACATCCTGGAAACAAGCCCCTTGTTAGGAATGTGATTTATAATATTTTCTTGCAGTCTGTGGCTTGTCTTTTCATTTTCTCAACAGTGTCTTTCACAGAGAAGCCCTTTTTCACTTTGAAAGAGTCAAATCCACCCACTTTTCTTCCACAGATCATACTTTTACATCTAGAACGTTTTGAGAATTAATACATGAATACTATTGAATCTTCCCATTCATAAATGTAGTGGATCTCTGTGTATTTAGGTCTTTGGTTTCTTTCATCTATGATTAAATATTTTATCTATGGAACCTATAGATGGTTTGCTAGATTTATATATTTGTGTTGTTATTGAAATGATACTTGCTTTAATTTTTTTCTTCTTCTTTCCATTCAACATGTTCAAGTATATCTGCACTTATATATTCATTGAAGCATTATTCACAATAGCAAAAGTATGGAGTCAAATTAAGTGTCCAACAGTGGACGAATAGAGGAGAATCTAACACCTAAAATAGGACGAAAAGTATTTTCAAGTACACGTGACTTTTTCAAGATGCATCATATCATATTTTCCTGAAAGTACTGATCTACTTTTCCTCCGCAGTGTGCGAAGGTTCTCGTCACCCCATATCCTCACCAACCCTTGTTTTTCTTTTGCCTCTGGTAATAGCCATTCAAACAAATGTAAGGTGATGTCTCACTGTGGTTTTAATTTTAATTTCTGTAATGACTAGTGATGGCAAACACTTTTCCATGCACATATTAGCCTTTTGCCTGTATTCTTCCATGAAATGTCTCATCAGGTCTTTGCCCAGTAAGTTATTGAATTGTTTAAATCCCTTATTTGTTGTGGAATGGTGTCCCCAGGCCTGACATGGCTATTGCTGTCTTGAAATCAGAGTGGCCGTGTTTGCCACAAGAGACTCTCACGAGTTTGGGCTCGCTAACTTTCCCTTGTGGAAGAAGAGAGGCCTCACAGGGCAGCTCACAGGAAACCTAAGGCCTCCCCTCTCTCCGAGGAGACACAAGCGGTTAACAGTTGCTGGACCCATGCTTCTGTAGATAATCCTCTTCCATGGTCCTGTAAGTCACCCAATTAAAGTCATTGTTTCACCAAACAACTTCAGTAGGATTATTTCTTTGGCCTGATATCAGTGCCCTATGTGGGATAAAGAGATATTTGTTCACATTAATCCAAGAAAAGTCATGTAACATTGTATATTTTTTTTTATATTCACCTCTCTCTTGGGGTGTGTGTGTGGGGCTCTGTACTTCTGCATGCGGGGGCCAGAGGAGAACATTTGGTGCCATTTTTCACTGTTCATCCACGTGTTTCCTTGAGACAAGGCCTCCACTGATCGCAGAGCTTGCTGTTTTGTGAGCCCCGGTGATTCTCCTGTCTCTCCACAGAGCTGGGGTTACTGACGTGAGTGTCCACACTCAGTTGTTTGCATAGCTACTGGGGAATCAAACTCAGGCAGTCCCAGGTACTCTCAGTCCCTCATGCTTGTGCAGTAAGTACTCAAACCCGCTCAGCCGTCTCTCCTGCCTTGGCTATTAACCTCCTATCAAAGGCAATGTACAGATATTATGTTACATGTAACATTTAGAGCTTTGGGCTAGTGAAGCCCCAGAATGTGATAAGCAAAACTTAATGGGCGATTCCACGGGAAGCTCAGGAGACTAGAATGCTGATAGAAATATGGGCAGAGAAAAAAAAATCGTGTTCATGAGGCTTAGAATGGGAACAAGGACTCCACTGGGAATTGTCATTTACCCAAGAATAATGAAAACTGAATCCATGAAAGATTTGCATATGTACATTCTTAGAAATTTTATTCACAGTTTTATTTCCATACTGGAAAGGAGCCAATGACTATGAACAGACAGACAAATGGATAGACAGATGATAATGCATCTATATTGTGAAATAGTAGTTGATAGTAAAGAGAATTAAGGGGCTGGAGAGATGGCTCAGGACTTGTTTGCAAAGCCTGACAGCCTGGGTTCGATTCCCCAGCACCCATGTAAGGCCAGATGCACAAAGGTGGCACATTCGTCTGGAGTTTGTTAGCTATGGCAGGAGGTTCTGGTGTACCCAATCACTCTTTTTATGACTGCCTCTTGCTTTCTGTCTCTCTCTAGCAAATAGAAATAATATGTTTTTTTTTTAAATAAAAGAATTGAAATAGTCACATACACAACCAAAATGGTTGGCTCTTGAAAGATATTAAGTGAAAAAGTGTACACATTGTATGTGTACAACAGAACAGTGGAGGCTGAAGGTTAGGGGTCAGGGAGGGTACCAACTACAGAGTGGCCCGGGAACTTATGGGGGTTGATGGAAGTGCTTATTATGTATCTATCTGTTGATGGTGGTTGAGGTTATACAACTATATACAACGGCTGGCCAAAGTTAATCAAACTGTCCTTAGAACAGGCAAATGTTACTGACTGTAATTTATACCTCAATAAATCTGGGGAAGAATATATTTCAAATGTAAGAGCTGGCGGTTCCAAGCGCGAGCAGAATAACTAGAACTGTCATATATTGTTTGTTGAAGTGTAAAATTGGGCAGCCCCTCTGGGAAACAAGTTGGCAGTTTCTTTCAAAGTGAAACACCACACTTGCCGTATTCCATTCCCGGGTATTTATCCAAGAGAAATGGAAACATATGTTCACCAAACGCCTTTTACATGAATATTAATAGCAGCTTCATTCATCAGAGCCCCGAACTAGAAGCAACTAGAATTTCATCAGTAAGTGAATGGACAAACTGTGGTGTTGAAATTCTACTTGAACTATTAAAAACAATGAACTGTTTTATGTATACATATTCATTATGGATGAATCTCAAACCCAATTTGAATGAAGAGAAGAGCGTCGTAGCTTGAAGATTCCACGGAAGAAGTTGAACATGTTGTCTGGGTGGGGATTTGGCCGCACAGGATCATGGGAACACTGTGAACATAGGAGTGTCCTTGCTCTTGGCTGCTGAGTTAAAGGCATGTGAACACTTATCAAAATTCAACAACTGCTACATTCAAGGAGGCTTCATTGTACTTTTACATTTGAAAGAAAATCATGTCAACCAAGGTAGAAACTTTCTATTGATGGAAAGTTCCCGGACATCGCTGGAACCTGTGCATAATTTGGAATTAAAAAAAAATATTTGCAAATAAAGAGAGAGGGAGATGAATGGAATGAGAGACAGAGGCAGTGAGTGCACCAGGGTTTCCAGCCACTGCAAATGAACTCTAGATGCATGCTCCACTTTGTGCATTCGGTTTTATGTGAATACTGGGGACTCACACCTGGGCTTCCAGGCCTTGCAAGCAAATGCCCTTAACCACTGAGTCATCTCTCCATCCTTGGAATTCTTTTTTTTTTAATTTTTTTTGTTTATTTATTTATTTGAGAGCGACAGAGAGAAGGAGGCAGAGAGAGAGAGAGAGAGAGAGAGAGAGAGAGAGAGAATGGGCGCGCCAGAGCTTCTAGCCTCTGTAAAGGAACTCCAGATGCGTGCGCCCCCTTGTGCATCTGGCTAACGTGGGTCCTGGGGAATTGAGCCTTGAACCGGGGTCCTTAGGCTCCACAGGCAAGCGCTTAACCGCTAAGCCATCTCTCCAGCCCCTTGGAATTCTTTTTAAAAGATATTATTTATTTATTTGCAAGCAGAGAGAGAAAGAGAAAAAAAAAATGAATACACCGGGGCCTCTAGACGTGCAAGTGTCTGAACCACTTTGTGCAACTGGCCTTACGTGGAATCAAACCCATGTAAGGCCCATGACTTTGCAGGCAAGTGCCTTAACCACTGAGCCATCTCTCCAGCCCTGGAATTTTTTAAAAATGTTTGTTGAGATTTTTTTTTTTTTTTTTTTTTTTTTTTGGTTTTTCGAGGTAGGGTCTCACTCTGGCTCAGGCTGACCTGGAATTCACTAAGGAGTCTCAGGGTGGCCTCAAACTCATGGCAATCCTCCTACCTCTGCCTCCCGAGTGCTGGGATTAAAGGCGTGAGCTACCATGCCCGGCTTGAGAATTTTAATATATGAATATGCTATAGGTATATCATGATCCCCCTCCCCTCACTTGTTCTCCTCCCACCCCAATTCCAGTGAACCTATTCCTCTTTCAAGGTAGTTCCTCTGCTATTTTGATGCCTCATTCTTTATGTTTTTCCTTCCTCCGTTGCCTAAGTCAAAATGTTGCTGGATTCAATGTGCAGAGCGTATGGAGGTGGCAACCTCCACTGTGAGATCCTGAAGGCACCAGGCCCCCTTCATGCCAGGGGGACAGTAGCCCAAAGCACTCCTTCCCACCCTCTGACTCTTACCTTCTTTCCACCCCTTCTTCTGAAAGGTTCCCTGAGCCTTAGAGGGTTTGACTTAGATACTCTGGGCTACAAAACTGAAAGTGAATCAATTTTGAGATACCTCTTTCTTTCTCAGGTGGAGTCGAAAGATAAATTCGTACTCGGGAGGACTTTACGACTCCTCCCACTCTCACATGGACTCGCGCCTGTCCACGGACCATCCCGCTTGGTTCTCTGTAAGGAACAGACAGTGTGAGACAGAACACTGCATATTTCTCCTGTTTGATGAAAAGGCAACGGTATTATCCCTCCATCTTCTGGAAATTTGACCAGGGCTTAGCATTTCATCCAAGGCCAGTAAGCCCCCCTTGCTTATCTGCCTGTGTTTATTGTGCACATAGGAAACTTGAAGCTCATTTAGATAATTTCCATGGGAGCAAAGACAAAAACAAAATCCTTGTTATTTCATCTATCTAGTGGGAGTCATTTAAAAAATTATTTTGCTTGATCAAGATAAAGGCTCTACTGGCCCACTTTGGGGGTGAGGGTGGTGCATGTGTGCTACATTCTGAAACGGACACTTGTTGAAGGAAAGGAACAGAATCCTTATGGAGTGCTGGGCATCAGGGGCTCGATGTGCATCTTCATATTGAATTTTGCTCAGGCAGCTTGCAACATGTCTGGTGTGCCTCTGTAGCTAGAGGCCAGATTGGTTGTGGATTCAAGCCTGGGACCTCACTGACCCCCCCCTCCCCGGGGACCTCCAAGTCACGATGTGTCCATTACATATCGCTGCAGAAAATTAACTGTGATCTGCAGATGAGAAGGGAGAGGGCTTGCTTTTCTCAGATGGTGTCTACAGCTGATCAGCTGATGGCCACACCGGGAAGCCGGCCACCCCCGTATCTGCATCCAACAGTCAGGCAGTGTGAGTTCTCGCCGAAGTCCCCCCAGTGTCTGGGCTAATCTCTTGCCTCCCCGTTCTGCAGAATATGTACCTCTTGGCCCACCTGAAAGGTTTTTACAGTTTTCCTGTGAAAAGGCCAACAGAAAGTTCTCAGGGTTTTGAGGGCTTGAGTTCCCCCCTGTTCTATCAAGCACGTTTTACACCAGATTGAATTTCCCCTTTTTCTGCAGGACCTCCGCCCTGAGCACAGAATCCCACCACGAGTCACAAATATAAGTCACACACTTAAAAAAAAATTTCTTTTTTTCTGTAGCGCCCCAGCTTTGGCACAGGGAGATGACCCAGGCAGGTGTGTGGTTCTGTAAGGACTGTGGGCTTCTGGTGGGGCAGGGGCACTGGGCTGGGTGAGTAATGCTGGGTGCAGAGAAATGCTTTTGTGTGTGTTTGAGGCTGGGGGAGGTTCATGGCCAGGTCACGGGCGCCAGCATTCTTTCCTGGGCCCCAGCAAGAGCAGCCTGGGCAGGCGGGGCACAAGTCTGGGGGGTGGAGGCATAGACGCAGCTGCTGTGTTTGGCTTCCCTTTGGTCCCGGGGATTTAGATAAAAGGGCTGCTTTTATTGATTGGGGTGATTGGAGACCAGAGGAGGTGGTGGTGGTGGGGGTCTCTAGAAGTCAAGCTTTTTTTTTTGTTTGGTTGTTTTTTGTTTTGTTTTTCTAAGCAAACATTTAGTGAGCATTTACTGAGTGACTGGCACCCTGCCAAGCGCTTTTCATGCATTATCAGGTTTAATCCTCATGACAGGCCTGCTGTTATAGCCTCTTTTGCAACCAAAGAGGAGGCTAACAGTGAAAGGTTAAGTTTTTACATAGGGCCACACAGCTATAAATAGCAAAGCTAGTGGGACCCTGGAGTTCTCTGTTACCTGGATGGTGGCAACAACCCCTCCTTGCTCTCCTCGCTCTGCCCACCCCCGACCCTCTATTCTCCTGCTCCTCTGCCACCAGGGTGGTTGAGAATTCAGCCTGTGTCATCAGTGGCTCCCGTGTCCCAAGGTGCATCACCTGAATGCAGCTTGTCGTCCCATCAACTGTACTATAGAGCTGCACCATCAATACTGGGCTTTCCCTCTTGTGCCCCTCACCTGCCTATAGGATACCTGTGCCCCAGCTTCCTGCCTGTCTCTTAAAGCAGAACTCAGGTGGACCCTCCTCGGGGTCAGTCCTGTGACGTCAGGGAGCTCACGGCCAGCCCAGCTTTAGTGGATGGGGTCCCAGAAGTCAGAGCCCTTCTCTCTTCTCTCCCTGATACCCACAGACAGCTGACATGCACTGATTTTCAGGGGAGACCTGCCTCTTTGCCAAGTCTTAGCACTCCTGGTCAAGTCTGGTCCTGCCCTGCCCTTCCTCATGCCCAAATCAGGACTTTCCCAAGATCCTTCCCAAACTGGCTTGGGTCCTTCCCTAAGGGAAGGCTTGGCTTAGTTATTATTCCTTGCCTGGTCATAATGACACATGAAGATGTCAGCCAGTGTCTAGAAATGAAGGCATTGTCTCCTGGACAGGTAGCAGGGCCTCTTCTAAGTTGGGGTACATTGGCAGATTAAAGCCAGTGGTCAAGGAGTCATTGTCTGGAAGGTGGCCAGGTCCTGGGCTGAGGGTCTGACTGGCTCTGAATAGCCCTTGGAGGTACTGGGGTAACATGTAGAGAGGCTAGGACATAAGACCCATGCCTGGTATAAGGAAAGGGGCTGCTATGCAGGTGTTACTCTGGCAAGCAGGAAGCCAGCAAGGCAGAGATTATCGAATTTGAGATACAGAGACAGAAGTGCATTGGATGTCACTTGCTGAAATGAATTAGGGCCCTGGCTGGGTGTTCAGGTTGCAAAAGTCTCTCAGAGGTATTAGGGGAGATCATTGTTACCCACTCTAGTTAATGAGCTGATAAGACTTCTATGGGAACCTTCGGGTGAGTCCTAAGGGGACAGCTGTCTCATCTCCTTTCTTCTTGGGTCCTCAGTCTCCTCATCTGTGGCCTGAGGGCCCCAGTATAGCACCTGTCCTAGCAGGCATCAGAGTGCCACGCGGCCGGTGATGTTCTAAGTAAGACACCAGGGCCCTGTGCTACTGGGTTTATGAGCAGCGATGGAGGCAACTTCCTAGGGGCGTCATTCTCAGCGTGTAATCGTCTCTCCAAGGTCAGGGCAGAGCTTGACTCTGCCACCCATTGTGTCAGAGGGTTACTTTAAATAGGTATCAACTCTGAGTTCCACTAGTTGACAGGCAGGGACTTCCCTCTTAGGCAGCCAAGTCCCCTGCCATGGGAAAAAAGGTCACCTGCATTTAGGGCACAGGTTGGTTAATTAATTCTTGGCAACTCTCCTGCAGCAAGGTAAGGGGAAATGAACTGGTATTGTCATTTGTGATCTGGTCGAAAACAGCTTTGCTGACGGGTTGGTCATCCTGACAAGGGTCAGGACCCTGTGGCTTGCTGGCCGTAGCTATGAGAACATCAAGGGCCAAGATGGGAGGCTGGAGAAGAGCTCAGGCTTCCATCAGACAGGCTGGAGCTGGCTCTAGTGTGACCTTGAGCAAGTGGCTTAGGTTGGTCAGCTGTCCATGTGTGATAGTGACAATGATGGTCATGATGCCCACTCACAGCACGGTGCACGTGAGCCCCGGCAGGGACCCTGGCTGTGAAGTCACTGTTGACACCCTAGGGAAAGTGGAGCCTTCTCGCCCTCTGACTGCAGCTACCTGGTAGTCCGCTGACCCTGAAGGACAGGTTCCTCAACTAGGCAGGTCCTGTGCCTGCTCAGAGCTTCTTCTGCCCGGGGGGAGACACATGGACATCGTGTTAAGACCACGGCGTCCATTGTTCAATCAATCAGGCTAATCTGCCTGCCCCTCGATAAGGAGCGCGATCAGGTTTCAGGGAGATTTTCCTGGGATTACTTCTAGTAGCCGCTCAGTCTAGACAGGCCTCTCAGTTTCAGGGGTATAGACAAAGGCTCGGACTGGGAACGCCTGGCCATGAGGCAGCCCCAGATCCCCTGGGATGTCTCCTTCTTCCTCCTCTCCCTCCATCTTCATCTTCTCTTCCTGGAGTGGGGAGCAGGAAAAAAAAAAAAAACTGGGCCACTAGCTTGGGTCAATCCAGGCAAGTGTCCCCAGATGAGCCCCATAGTGTGTCCAGGCTGAGCATCAGGGTGCATCTGAACGTGAGTGGTGGAAGTCTGTGGAGCATGGCCCGCGCAGGGCGTGGAGAGGACGCAGTGCGGGCATTGTGTCCTGCGGCCCCTGGAGTACTCTTGGCAATGTGCCGTGCTGACTGTGCCCACTGGACAGATGAGGGCGGTTAGGCACAGAGGGGTGCAGCCCCACCACCGGAACACAGGAGGATGGGTCGTACTAGTGTTGGGGGGACAGGCAAGGAGTGGGGTCCGGACTCCCATCTCTGAACTCTGGGGTATGTGTCTAAGAGAGAGATGTTTCTCTTGCTTGTTCTTTTGAGGCTGACCTTGAACTCACAGTGCCCTTCCCTCATAGAAGGTGTGTGTATGTTTGTGTGTGTGTGTGTTTCTGAATTTAGCCTATTTTGATCATCACAAGAGGATCCTAAAGGTCCCAAAGAGGTGTGGTATGGCCTACCTACACACATCCGTTCTGGGTTACAGCCTGGCTTGGCTAGTTCCTTCCTGTGTGACCTGAGCAAGTCACATCGGGCATCATCAGTGTGTGCTTATCTGTGAGATGGGCAGGAGGGCTGTCATGTGATATGTAGGTAAAGTGGTTTTGGAAATAGAAGTATTGCATGAGTGTTTGTTCCAGTGTTTTTCCATGCTGCCACTCCAGGATCGGCTGTGAAGGAGCGACTGAATGGAAATGGCCCTCCTTTTAAAATGGGGTCAATGGGTCTCATCTGCCACCCTTCTCAACCTCTGTATCTCACCTGGCCCCGAAGAATATGAGGGAACAGCCCTGATTGCCCAGGGCCCTCATTCCATGACTACAAGGGAGAGGGAGTGAGAGATCTCACTCCATGACCACAAGGGAGAGGGGGTGGCCAGTACAGATCTCTCAGTGTAATGTTCCTGAGAGATAAGCAAGACATAAGTCCTGGCTGTGTCTAGTGACCAGGAGACACCACACAGGTGTGATCCCCTTCCTGACATACTGCTGTGGCCAGGGAGCTGTTGGTATGGGAGGACCCTGTACATGGGATTTGCAACAGAGCCTGGAAAGAGACGTAGGGGAAACATGGCTTTGACCATGTACCTGAGGCACAGGAGGAGGAAGAAGAGAGAAATGTGGAGACAGACAGACGTGGATCTTCATGATGTGGGTTTAGAACACAGTCTGAAGGAGAGGGAGGGAGGGAGAAATGGGAAGACAGACAGACAGACATGGATGTTCATGTTGTGGGCTTGGAACGTGGTCTGATACGTTTGCACATTACTTTCTTGTCCTCTCATTTTCGCCGTGACCTCTGACAGGGTTAAAGACTTGGCTCAGGAGTGTAAGATATCCCTTGTTTAGTGGGTTAGGAATCCCAGAGTAGCAAAAGCCCAGACTAACAGAATGCAAAATGATAAGAGCAGCCAAGCCTAAAATAAGGTGGACAGCAAAGTTCAGTGAGCCTCCCAATGTTGCTTTGCTACACAAGTGACTTTGACTTCCAAGTCAGCTTGGTTTTGAGAGCTTCAAATGAGAAGCAGTACCTGAACCTGAGTGGGCAGAGGCTGCCTGGATCTGCCTCTCCCTGTGTGACACAGGGGCCCAGCCTGTTCCCTGTGCCCCTGCAGTTCAGGTGGAGCAGAGGCTGAGCTGAAGGAGGGGGGTCTCCATAATAAGGGACAGTAGATGGAGGCAGAGGAGCTCATGAAGTTTTGTGTCTCAGTGCCCTGACTGAAGCCTGCATTCACCATCTGTCAGCCAGCCTCTCTAAGTTTCTGCTTCCTCCTGTGCAAGCAGGGAGAGGGCCTGGACTTACTTAGGCTGCGATGCCACTGGGAAGGCTTTTCTCAAGTGGAGTATGGGACTGCATCGGGGGAGGACAGCCTTCTAGAAGGGTTTGTCCTGGTGACGTTGAGCCCAGGAGCTGTTGGAAGGACTGGAAATCTGCTGGCAAGACCTTCACTCCGTGTGTGTGTGTGTGTTTGTGTGTATTAGTCTGTGTAATTGGCCGTGAGTGCCTTGACTCGCTTTCATTTCTACAAAAGCATTAAAGATGCCACAAGTGCCAATTTAGCCTAAGCATGGCTTCCTCTCTGAGATGTAGTCTTGATTCTCCACCAAGCCATGCATGGCTGCGCCGGCAAGATGAGCGGAACGATAATGAAATCGGCCACTGAGGTCCTTCTTAGAATCTCCAGATTGGGTGAACCGTCATCTTTTCCACCATCAGTGGATGAGGAGAGGTGGGGACCAGCAGCACCCACTAAGAAAGAGGAGGCGGCGGCACTTTCGCTACCTCCTCTCCGTGGAGACTTCCAGAACCGCTTGGCAGCTCTGAACCTCCATTTCCCCCAGTTTGCCAAATAGGATGATTTCTTATTCCACCTACCCACTGTGCTGATCTGAAGGCTATACGAAAGTGTGTGCTGAGAGGATTTCAGACGTATTCAATCTTGTCCAGTTGTATAGAGCTGTTATTGATGGAGGGAAGGGGGTGGGTGTGGGCTGGCAAGATATGATTTGTAAAATTCTGTGCTTAGATTTTTAGGTATGTGTATTTTAAAATATAGGCATAAGCGATGACTTTCTGAGCAGGACAACAGTAACTCCAAAAGCAATAGCAAGAATTGATGAATAGGATCGTATCAGGATTCAAAAGAGAACAATTTAACAGGAAAAGAAACAGCTGACCTACAGAATGGGACGCAAGCTTTGACAGCTAGCAGAGGATATATGAGGAACGTAAAGATTAAAACACCAAAAGGATGGATTATTTACCCAATAAATAGGCAAGTGAACTGAACCAGATGCTTTTCAAAATAAGTGCAAGGAGCTGGGGAGGTGGATCAGTTGGTAAACCTAGGATGCAAGTTTGGATCCCCAGCACCCACATAAAAAGTCAGGTGCAGTGGCCTATGCCTGGAATGCCAGCCCTAGGGAGCTGGGGCCAGGGGAGTCTCTGAAATTTGTTGGCTAGCTCTTCTTGCTAAATTGATGAGCTTTTGGTTCAATGAGAGACCCTGTTTCAAAAAATGAAGTGGAGTGGCTGGAGGGATGGCTTACCAGTTAAGGCATTTGCCTGCACAGCCAAAGGACCCAGGTTCGATTCCCTAGGACCCATGTTAGCCAGATGCATAAGGGGGCGCATGTATCTGGAGTCTGTTTACAGTGGCTGGAGGCCCTGGCACACCCATTCTCTCTCTCTCTCTCTCCTATTCCTCTGTCAAATAAATGCATAAATAAAAATAAAATATTAAAAAAATAAAGTGGAGAGCAATAAATGTAGATCCATGAACACATTTATACACTGTACAAAGTGTGAAAACGTTTAGAAAGAAGTATAAATGGTAACAAACACACTAATAAAATGCCTGGCATCTTTGGCCATCAGGACAATGCATAGCAAAGCTACATTGAGATTCCTTCTTACCCCAGTAAAAATGGCTATCATTAGGAAAAACAAGCCGGGCATGGAGGCGCACACCTTTAATCCCAGCCCTGGGAGGCTGAGGTAGGAGGATCACTGTGAGTTTGAGGCCAGCCTGAGACTACATAGTGAATTCCATGTCAGCCTGAAAAATATCTTGAAAAATAAAAGAAAGGAAGAAATGAAAGAAAGAAAGAAAGAAAGAAAGAAAGAAAGAAAGAAAGGAAGAAAGAAAGAAAGAAAAGAATAAATGCTGAGAAGGAAAGGAATATTTATACCTGTTAGTATGAATGTAAACTAGTCCAGCCACTATGGAAATCAGTATGAGTGTTCCTCAAAAAGTTAAAAGAAGGGCTAGAGGGATGGATTAATGGTTAAGGTGCTTGCCTGGAAAGCCAAAGGACCCAGGTTCGATTCCCTAGGACCCATGTAAGCCAGATGCACAGGGTGGTGCACGTGTCTGGAGTGCGTTTGCAGTGGCTAGAGGCCCTGGTGCATCCATTTTATCTCTCTCTGTGTTTATAAATAAATAAAATATTTTTTAAAATAAAAAAGATTTAAAGAAGAAGAATAAAATGTCATTTATTGGAAAATGAGTGGAACTGGAGATCACCATGTTAAGTGAAATAAGCCAGACTCAGTGAGGCAACACCACACTTTTCTCTCATATACAGAATCTCAAAAGAAAAGAGATGAACACAGAAGTAAGTGAAACTTTTTTGTTTGCTTGTTTTTTTGAGGTAGGTTCTCACTCTAGTCCAGGCTGACCTGGAATTCACTATGTAGTCTCAGGGTGGCTTCAAACTCTTAGTGATCCTCCTACCTCTGCCTCCCAAGTGCTGGGGTTAAAGTCATGAGCCACCACACCCGGCTGTAAGTGAGACTTTTAAATTTTTTTTCTTCATTTTTTATTTATTTATTTGAGAGCGACAGACACAGAGAAAGAGGCAGATAGAGAGAGAGAGGGAATGGGCGCGCCAGGGCTTCCAGCCACTGCAAATGGAACTCCAGATGCGTGCGCCCCCTTGTGCATCTGGCTAACGTGGGTCCTGGGGAATCGAGCCTCGAACTGGGGTCCTTAGGCTTCACAGGCAAGCGCTTAACCACTAAGCCATATCTCCAGCCCAAGTGAAACTTTTAGGGGAATGGAAAGGGATGGATGAGGAGAAGGATACAGAAGCAAGTAATGGGGCTGAACAAGACAATATGCACTAAAATATTTAGGTTTCTGGAAACTGTGAGTGACTTGGAAAATAAGTTAAGAGAACTTTACATTTTTGAGAACCTACGCTGTTACTTTTTTTTTTTTTTTTTTGCTTTTTCGAGGTAGGGTCTCACTCTAGCCCAGGCTGACCTGGAATTCACTATGTAGTCTCAGGGTGGCCTCGAACTCACAGCGATCCTCCTACCTCTGCCTCCCAAGTGCTGGGATTAAAGGCGTGCGCCACCACGCCCAGCTTACGCTGTTACTTTTATGGTTCATCATATAACCTTTTATGTTCTTCAGTAGAGCCAAGCAGACAAAATCAGCCTTCCCTCTCTGACCTGACATTATGATCCTTACTATCAATTAATATTACTAGCACTGAAAACACATATAGTTTGTACTATCTTACTTATCCTCACCACAAACTGGGATGCAGGGGCTGGAGAGATGGTTTAGTGGTTAAAGATGCAAGCTTGCACAGCCTGACAGCCCGGATTAGATTCCCCAGTACCACATAAAGCCAGGTGCACAATGTGCTGCATGCATCTGGAGTTTGTTTGCAGTGCCAAGAGGTCCTGGGATGTCCATTCCTTCCCTTGCACTCTCTCCCTCTCTCTCTTATTCTCTCTCTCTACTTGCAAATAAATAAAAAAAAAACTAGGACTGGGCATTGGTGGCCCATGCCTTTAATCCCAGCACTTGGGAGGCCAAGGTAGGAGGATTGCCCTGAGTTTGAGACCACCCTGAGACTACATAGTGAAGCCCAGGTCAGCCTGAGCTAGAGTGAGACCCTGAATCAAAAACAAAATCAATCTGGGCATGGTGGCGCATGTCTTTAATCCCAACACTCGGGAGGTAGAGGTAAGAGGATCGTTGAGAGTTCGAGGCCACCCTGAGACTACATAGTGAATTCCAGGTCAGCCTGGGCTAGAGTGAGACCTTACCTCGGAACAGGAAAAAGAAAATCAAAAACAAACAAACAAATAAAAATCTAGGAGGCAGGTCCTGTGATTACTCACAATATTTTATAGTTAATAAACTGAGACTCAGAAAAGTGAGACAACTTGCCCCAAAACATGCAGCCAGTAAGACATAGGGCAGGGGTTTGAACCCTTGAAATACATCACCCTCCAATGTTGCTAATAAATCAAACAAATAATATTTGACTTTCTCTGGCTGTTTTCATTCTTCAATAACTTAGCCAAAAAAAAAAAAAAAAGCCATTTTGTTTTGGTATGGTGGGGTACCCAAGCTTGGCAAATCCTCTCCCTAAAAATCAGTTCTGAAAGTAGACAAAGTAATCATGAATGTACATTTAAAAGCTCTATAAATGGGGCTAGAGAGATGGCTTAGTGGTTAAAGCGCCTGCCTGTAAAGCCTAAGGACCCAGATTTGATTCCCCAGTACCCAAGTAAGCCAGATGCACAAGGTGGCACATGCATCTGGAGTTCATTCGCAGTGGCTGGAGGACCTGGTGTTATCTCTCCCTCCCTCCCTCTCTCTCTCTCTCTCTCTCTCTGTGTGTGTGCGTGTGTGCGTGTGTGTGTGTGTGTGTGTGCCTCTTTATCTCTTTCAAATAAATAAGTAAAAAAAATATTTTTTAAAAACAAAGCTCTAGAAATGTGCTAAGATTCATTTCTGGTAAGAATTTACAGCCATGTATAAAAGTTCATGTCTTTATGAGTTAAACCTAAACCCCAAGCCTAACCTAATATCCACATTTAGAAATCTGCCTGTATCGCTTTTCCTCTTGTGACTATAATATCTTGCCATGGCAGCAGTGGCTGAGGGCCATAAAAATGGGCTGTCTTACAGTTGTGGGGGTTGAAGGTCCAGTGGGGTCTTCCTGGGCTGAAGGCAAGGGCGAGCAGGCTGTGTTCCTTCCCGAGGCTGCACAGAGAACCTTGTCTTTTCCCGGTGTCTAGAGGCTGCCCTCTGTGCCTTGGCTCCGGGCTGCCTTTTCCATCTTCAAAGCTGGTAGCTGCAGGCCGAGTGCTCCTCGCGTCCCATCACTCTGACTCTCCCTTCTGCTCGTCCACTGTTAAGGATCCTCGTGATTACACTGGGACTCGCCAGATAATCTAGCATAAGCTCACTCTCTTACAGGCAGCTGATTAGAAAGCTTCCTACTATTTGTGATTTTAACTCCTCGTTGTTATGGACTATACTTTTTATGGGTTTTGGGGATTAGAGAATGGGCGTAATATAAAATAATCCAGGATCATCTTGTTTTTTTAAGGTCGGCTGATTACAAATTGTACATGTCTGGGCTCCATTATTCTCCCCATCACACTACCCTAGATAAATGTGAATATGTCACTGTGTGAAGATGTCTACATGTCTGTTCATAACAGAACTATACAGATCAGCACCAAGCTGGCAATAAGCCACATGTCTATCAGTGAGTTCATGGATAAATGAAGTGTGATATCCATTTAGTATGATGTGATGTGATGAAAAAAATGAGACAACTACTGGAATGTCACAACATAGATGAGCTTTAACAACATTATACTGAGTGAATTACATCAAACACAACACAGAGCTATTACTTAATTTTTTATTTATTTAGTAGAGAGAGGGGGGAGAGAGAGACAGTGGGAATGGGCATGCCAAGGCCTCTAGCTACTGCAAATGAACTCCAGGTGCATGCACCACCATGTGCATCTGGCTTATGTGGGACCTGGAGAATTGAACCTGGGTCCTTAGGTTTCACAGGCATGCACCTTAACTGCTAAGCCATCTTTCTAGCCCACCTAGTTTTATTTATGTGAGAGTTCTCACAGAGGCAGACCTCCTTGCCCCCTCTCTGGCTGTCCCAGGGTGGAAAAGGCCAAGAAGGACACTTGCAACTATTTTCTAAAGCTGACTTGGGGTAAAGATTGTAAAACTTGATACATTTACTTAAGATCAATGAATCATACACTTAAAGTGGGTTAATTTCATGGTGAGTGACTCATAATTTACTCATTATTTTTTTCCACAAAAGCATTTGAGGGGCTGGAGAGATATCTCAGTGATTAAGACACTTGCCTGCAAAACCTAAGGACCCTGGTTCAATTCCCCAGTACCCACGTAAGGCCAGATACACCAGGTGAGGCATGCGTCTGGAGTTCATTTGCAGTGGCTAGAGATCCTGACACACCCATTCTCTCTCTCTCTCTCTCTCTCTCTCTCTCTCTTATCTGCCTCTTCTCAAATACATAAATGAAATATTTTTAAGCATTTAAGTAAACCTACCATGAAATATGGCCCATGTGAGGGTTTGAATGTAAGGTGTCCCCTGCCACCCATAGCCTCACGCTCAATCCCCAGCTAGTAGAGCCTTTGGGAGGTGGAGTCTTGCTGGAGGAGGTGTGTCGCTGTGGACAGGCCTTTGAGTTTCTTAGCACAACTCTAAGCCCAGTACTTAGACTCCTTCCACCCAGACATATGACAAGATGTGAGCCAGCTTTCTGCTCATGCCATGCTTTCCCCATCATGATGAAGCTCCCTCTCAAAACTCAAAGCTGTAAATAAACCCTATTCTCCCATGAGCTTCTTCTGGTTGGGTGTTTTGTCCCAGCAACGAGAAGACAACTGCAACAGATGGGCAGAGATTGAAAGTCACATGCAGAAGGTGGCTCAGCAGGTTGGCAGCCTAGTGGGCTTGAGGATTTAGTTACACACAGGGGGGATGAGCAGATAGTTATGTAAATTGAGGGTAATGGAAGCTGGTTTTCTCACTATGTGAGAAAGGGGGAAAACTAGAATAGAGCCAGTGTTTTGGGAGGTATTGGTGTACACCGATGGTTTTCAGTATAGCTCAACCTAAAAATAAGCAAAGATGTAGCACACGGATATTTCTGAATTCATCCTAGTAGGAGGGCTGGACACGATGACAGCTGTACAGCAAATGGTGTATCTTGCTTCTCAGATAATGGTTTCTAAAACCATATACTAAAGGGATCAGGACTCTTTGGAGAAATAGTTGATTCCAGGGCTGTGTAGGAAAAGCATAAGATGAGCCCAGAGCATCTCATTACTCCAGAAAGTAAGGAGGGTCTTAGAGATGGACACAGGCATGTCAAAAGAAGTGAGCAGTTTAAAGCCTGTCCCCCCGCCCCCGCCACAGTCAACAAACTATCTTACAATTGTGGGGGACTGAAAACCCAGTGGGGTCTTCCTGGGGTTTCTTCCTCCCCTTTCCAAGCTTCTAGCAGGCTTGGAAGAGCTTTTGCCCAGCCTGGCGTGGTACTCTCATTCTTATAACTTCCTCCATGCTGATGTGATGATGTGACACCGGCTGTCCATTTGAACATCTAAATATACAATGATGATGATAGGTTACAAGACTTCATCTGGTATCACGAAGCCCACACCGGCATAAATAAATGGCTGTGACAGAAGAGCAAGTTCCTCCCTAAAGAAGAATGTCAAATGGGTCAGTGTGGAAGGAGTGATGGGGCTCGACAAATCCGTTCGGTAGTCAGTGTGATAATTAAGTCAGGCAAAATTAATTAAAAGATTGCACACTATAATGCTTAAAAAAATATACTTGCATTCTGTGGCATGCCAGTTTCTATCCTCTGCAGTAATTCAGAGCCTCCTCAGATAGATGGTTGTTGGTCCCTGCCCTGAGTGGCCACAGGCTATATTCTTAATATTTATTTATTTATTTATTTGTGCATGTGTTTCTGGGGGAGGGGGAGGGGGTGCCAGGGTCTCTCACCCCTACAAATGAATGCAGATGCTTGAGTTACATTTTGCATCTGGCTTTAGTTCAGGGTAGCTGGGGAATTGAACCCAGGGTGGCAGGCTTTGCAAGCATCTTTAACCCCTGAGCAATTTCTCTAGCCCCAGGCTACATATTTTTAAAACTTTTTATTGACAACCTCCGTACATATAGACAATATTCTAGGATCATAATCCCTTCCCACTACCTTCCCTTTCAGCCCTCCAAGCCCCCTGTCCACTGAACCCTTTCTTCTTTCCAATTAGTCTATTTTGATGTCATCATTTCCCTCTCCTATTTGCAGGTCTTGTGTAGGTAGTAGCATCAGCCACTGTGAGGTCATGACTACCATGGCCACTTTGTGTCTGCAAGACAGTATTGCAAAGCACTCCTCCCCTTCCTTTGACCCTTACTCTTTCTACCACCTCTTCCTCAATGGTCCCTGAGTCTTGGAGGATATGATAGAGATGTCTCAGTACTGAACTCATCACTGTGACTTCTTCTCAGCATTCCTGTAAGTTTTGAGTCTCCCTAGTGGTCATGGCCATTTGAAAAGAGAAGCTTCTGTAACCAAAAGTGAGAGTAGCATTAATACATGGGCATAAACATAAGTATTTAGAGGACAGTTTGGTGGGTGTAATATATCCATTTAGCCAGACAACAGTGAAAGTTTCTCCCGATAGGGCTTATGACCTCCCCAGCCATAGGCTTTTGACTAGGTTTTTAGTACCGGGCAGGAATTCCCTCCCATGGAGCGGGCCTCAAGTCTAATCACAGAGCAGTTGGTTTCCCCCGTAACAGACATGCCACCATTGCACCAGTTGGTATATTTGACCCGGCTGTCCAGCTGTAAAGCTTTCAGGGTCCACTGCTGGTTAAGACTGTTGGTGGCTTTTCTCCCCCAGAAGACTGCATAGCTCTTTCCACAAGCCTGACAGCTGGCCGACCAGACTACATTTTTTAAGGTTTATTTCTTTGTTTTTGTTCGGTTCTGCATTTTCTGCCATTCCTCTAGGTGAGTCCTGCCTCTGTCACTTTTTGTTGTGATGCCAGGTGTCCCTATGTCACCTCATCCACCGCTTCTGTCTGGAATCACTAGGAAGCTCTGGTGGCTTGAACATTACATGTCTCAAATGGCTTCGGTGTCTGGATACTTAATCCCTGGCTGGTGGCACTGCTTGGGAGGGTTATGGAAGCTCTCGTAGGTGGAGCTTTGCTGGAGGAAGTGTATGAGTCACTGCGGGTGGGCACTGAGGTGCTATGGTCTGTTCCTGCCTGGGGTCCTCACTCTTGCTACTTCCTCCTTGTTGAAGAGAGGACGTGACACTGGTTGTCTGCTCCTGCCATGCTTCTCCCCCCCCCCATGATGAAAGTTCCTCTTGAAACGGTAACTGTAAGCTGAAATAAATAAACCCCTTTCCTTCCTTAAGCTGCTTCTGGGCAGATATTTTGTCCCAGTGATGAGAACGTAACATAAAGAAGCCTTGGCAGCAAGTTGGAAAGGTAGCACTGAGAAGTCTCGATGGCCCTGGTGGGCGTTCTGTGAGGAGGACGTCTTCTCACAGGAGGGATTGATGGCCCATTTTGGTCCTATCTCAGGCAGGTTTTTGTCCCCTAGATTGGCTGCTTATCCTGCTGGTCCTTGGTGGGATATGAAGAACAAGGAGGAAATAGCAGGGAAACCATCTTGGGGAGCAGTCCTGTGGTACAAGTGAAGATGGGGGCGCTCTACCTACAGTCAGTCCCTAGGCAGCCTGTCCGAGTGTGCTGTCCTGTCCCTTTAGGCAGGCAACGAGGCAGCTTCAATGACCTGGAATCAAGAGATACAGGGAGGGCTGGAAAGATAGCTTGCAAAGCCTGATGGCTCAGGTTTGACTCCCCAGTACCCGTGTAAAGCCAGACACATAAAATGGTGCATACCTCTAGAGTGTGTGCCCAGTGGCTGGAGGCCCTGACACCAACCCACTCCCCTCTGCTGTGGCTACTACAGGCGAGTGCCCCTTACCATAGGCAAGTCCATGTGGTGCTGCAAGGGCACATACATGGGCATCTACTACACACACACACACACAAGTAAAAATAAATTTAAAAGTTACCAGAGGGGCTGGAGGAATGGCTTAGCAGTTACGACGCTAGCCTGCAAAACTAAAAGACCCAGATCTGACTCCCCAGGACCCATGTAAGCCAGATGCACAAGGTGGCACATGCTTCTGGAGTTTGTTTGCAGTGGCTGAAGGCCCTGATGTGTCCATTCTCTCTGCTTCCCCCGCCCTGCCTCTTTCTCTCCCAAATAAAAATAAAAATAAAATATTTTTAAAATTTTACCAGAGTGTGGGCAGCCAGGTGTGGTGGCTCACACCTTTAATTCCAGTACTTGGGAGGCTGAGGAAGAAGGATCAGCATCAGTTTGAGTCTAACCTGGGTTGAGTTTTAAAAAAAAGCCAGGATTATGTCTTTAATCCCAGCATTTGGGAGGCAGAGGTAGGAGTATCACCATGAGTTTAAGGCCACCCTGAGAATACATAGTGAATTCCAGGTCACCCTGGACTAGAGTGAGACCGTACCTCGAAAAGAAGAAGAAGAAGAAGAAAAAGAAGAAGAAGAAAAATGATACCTCAGATGATGAGTTCCCTCAGTAGATTGGAGGCCAGCGAGAGGGGACAAAACAGGATAACCTGATGGTAATACAACCAACTACAGAATGTTCATGTATTAAAGTTCCCAATAAAAAAATGATAATAGGGCTTGTTATAGTATAGCTTATTAGATAAATCATGCAAATTGTTTCTAAAGGGTTGTTTGCTATTTTATGAGTTTAAACAGCTTTATACAACTATAGTCTTTCAAAAGCTGAGATATTGAAAAAAAGAAAATTTTAATTTTGCATCATGGTTTAGTGTTGTTTCTTTTAAAGTTATTTATTTTCATGTGTGTGTGTGCATGCACACATTTCTCACTTTTACAAAACTTTTCTCATTTATTTAGGAGTCTGGCTTTCTCTCAAGCCTGGGAAGCTTACCATTCCTATGACAAATACCAGAGGCAGACTGTTTAAGAAGAGAAAAGGTTTATCTTGGCTCACAGTTCTAGAGGTTTCAGTCCAGGATCTGTTGCCCTCATTGCTTTTCTGTCTTTGGTGAGGTAGCACATCAGGCTAGCACAAAACTGCTCCCCTCAAAGAGGGTGTTGGGAAGCAAAAGAGAGAGTAAGAGACTAACCTTCTGTAGTCCATGCCCCCAGTGAACTAAAGGCCTCCTACTGTAACTCCAAGACCCATTGCTCATGTGTGACTTGCACACGGGAGATACCTAGGTGTTCCACACTGACATTTTTTACATCTTCAGCCTGAGGAGGGGGTCAGGCTGCAGGGTGCCAGGCAGACAAGAGGCATCCTTCGGGATAGCTCCAGGGCATGTAGGTAGAGGGATGCCCTTGGCAGTGCCCCAAACGGTCTCCCACCTGGGCAGGCAGGTGGCGGCCAGGCATCTCTGGAAGTAGAAAAGGCACAAGGGGTTAAGTTCAAAGCAAAAAGGAAGCTCTCTTTGAATGCTAGGGCAACATGAGGGTAGAGGCCAAAAGAGGATGGTGGAGAATTCCTAGTAAAATTTTACAGCTTCCGTGTTTCTCCTCCTCTCCATCTTCAAGCCATGAAAGTCATGCATCTGGGGGGTCGTCTCGGCTGAGTGAGGGCAGGAACACCCATTAGGCCAGCCAGGGTGGGGCTTCCGGTTTCATTAGTGCCCACCCTCCACCTTGCAAAGCACGGGCCATGTTCCAGCCTGGGGAGACAGAGAACGGCCAATGAGCTGCCCGCTGGAAGCGATGGCACCTACTGCCCTTGGCCTGCTGGGCTGCAAGTGGGCAGAGGAAGCTCGGCTGTTATCCCTTTTATGTGTATTGACTTAGTAGAGTGTAAACATGTTAAAAGTTCACTTTCTCCTTTATAGGAGTCTATAAAAAGGCTCTTAAATCGGAGTCCTAGGGCTTCCGCAAGACAAATGTGGGATGGGGCCTTGGGGAGGTGCCGTTTCCCCCTCTGCCTTCAATGTGGAGCAGTGAGCCACTCCGGCATGTCCTTTGAGCCCAGACTCTTGGGACCTGGCTTTGTCTCTCCACTTACAGCAGGCTCATGCCAGTGGATACAGGGGCCAGGATGAGGGATGCCCTGAGGCTGGCGGGCTGTTTCTGGTGAGTCCGTGGCAATCCCCTGGGGTGCAAGAGTAAGCGTCCCCTGGACCAGGACCATGTCCCCAAACCAGCAGTTCTGGGTCTCTCTCTGTCTCTGTCTCTGTCTCTCTCTCAATCTCTCTCTCTCTCTTTTTTTTTTTTTTTTTTTTTTTGAGTTAGGTTCTCACTGTGGCCCAGGCTGACCTGGAATTCACTATGTAGTCTCAGGATGGCCTTGAACTCACGGCAATCCTCCTACCTCTGCCTCCTGAGTGCTGGGATTAAAGGCATGCACCACCACGCCTGGCCTGGGTCTCTTTTAAAACATTTTATTTTTGTTTATGAGAGAGAGAATGGGTGCACCAGGGCCTCTATTCACTGCAAATGAACTCCAGATGCATGCACCACCTGGTGCATCTTGGCTTACGTGGGGACTGGGGAATTGAACCTGGGTCCTCAGGCTTCACACACAGGCAAGCACCTTAACGGCTAAGCCATCTCTCCAGCCCTAGTTCTGGGTCCCTAAACAGCCAATGTCTGTGGGAGAGGAAACATCCTGCATGCCAACTGACAGGACTCAACAAGTGTCCTGCCTCGTGACTTGGGTCCTAGAGGGGCCCACAGGTGGAAGACTGTGGTGGAGAAACTGTTCCTTTAGAGAAGAGCTCTGGGGGCTGGTGATGGAGCTCATGCCCACTGTGGAGCTCGGGAACTGCCAGAGATCCTTCAGCCTCAGCTTTGCCTTCTGTCAGCTTGGCAGTGGTCCCTTGCTCTGCCTGCCAGTGACAGTGTGTCACAAGGAGGTGGGTGCTCTGTGGCCCAGAGGAACCTAGTCTGTAGTAGGCTTTGCAGGCCTAGCAGACACTCGGTCCCGAGGCCAGTGCCTAACATTCATTTATTCATCAAACAGATATGGAGAGGTGATGATGCTGCTGGGCTCTCCCTGAGAGCCTGGCCAGTCACCCTGGCCTGCTCTCTGTGCTCCGGTCTGTTCCCTGACTATGGCTTTGAAAAGAAGCATGCAGGCCACTCCTGATCAAAGGTACATGCATTGGGTAGCCATGTGACGCCTTCAACCACCGCTGACCTGATCCTGTCGGAGGGGCATGGCCCTGAAGGGGTTCACTGCCCAGATGCAACCTCTGTCTGTTGTCTCTGCGTGGCACTTGCTCTGAGTGGACTGCAGAGGAGCAGTAATCAGGTCTCCCTGGGATTTAAGTGAGCTTGGTGGGGGGGGGGTAGGCAAAGTTCACTGGCCCTCACAGGTCTGCTTAAGGCATGAAATTCTACACTAAGGACTCGATGGAACTTTGGTGTAGCTCAAAAAAGCGTCAGCTGTGCCCAGAGTCCGGAGCTGACTGGCAGGCAAGGAGGGAAACGCGTAGACCCCTTTGAAAGGTTGGCCATTCCTCTGTGTGCAGATCCATTCACAACACCTGAGATCAGGCCAGCTTTGCAGCAAGGCCTGCCTTTTAAGGCCGGGCATCTAGCACTATGCCCGGAACACAGAAGTATTCAGCCAGTGGTATCATTGTTTTCCGCTGCCTTGATGTTCACTGTCACTGTCATTTTCAGTAGCTTAGACTCCGTTGGTCGTGGGCCTGTCATATTGGAGATGTTCTGTCATGAACGCCACCCAACATGGCAGCCGCTGGCGATGTGTGGTCACTACATACTTGCAATGCGGCTGGTGTGAATGAGGAGTTGAATCCTTAACTTCATGTAATCAGTTTGCATTTTACCGTATGTGGCTGATGCCTACTGTATGGGACACTACTATTCTAGAATGTTCTTTCCAAGCTGGACATTGCCTGGCTTATAGCATGGCCACGGAGGCTTTGAGGGGTTGAGAGCAATCTGTGGAATGCAGGCCAGTTCCTCGGAAGAGCAGTCGGGGGGCGGGGGGGGGGCATGTGCACAGACCACACCCCTGGGAGCATCCGCGTGAGCTAGCTTCCAGAATCTCCGTCTTGAGTTGGGCAGGGTGCAGAGTGGGGTGGTCCTACATGGTGGGGCGGGGGCTGAGCAGACCTTAATGGGCACATTGTCCTTGTGCTTCGAGAGTGCCGCCCAGCCACTTCCTCACACGCGGCATGCTGGATGAGCTCATGTCTGAGGCTGCGGGGCGGCGCAGGAGAGCTGGGCCTGGCTGCAGGGAGGCCCTGTGGCCTGCGAAGCCCGCGCAGGCTGGGGCTGGCGGAGTCGTGAAGCGGAACGTTGTAATGAGCGACGCCGGCTGGATTTATGGGGCTGGGCACATGGGCCTGGCCTTCCTGCAAGGGCCTCCGCATGGGAACAAAAACAAGTGCTGGGCCCCGAGTGTGGCGCGACTGGGTCTTAACAAGAGCCTACTAATTACGGGAAGGCCCCAGCCAGGACCCCAGTCCGAGGAGGAGCAGAGCATAGGGCCAGGTCTGTGTCCATCCGGGCTTTGCTCAAGTCCTCAGTCTCTACGAGGAGGCCCCCGGGACA
Organism: Dipus sagitta; assembly: GCA_036346955.1. Classification (NCBI taxonomy): domain Eukaryota; kingdom Metazoa; phylum Chordata; class Mammalia; order Rodentia; family Dipodidae; genus Dipus; species Dipus sagitta. The sequence goes on along the minus strand of CM070777.1, from coordinate 38,796,718 downwards.
TGCCCGCAGGCTCTCCCACTCACTAGCTCAGCACACGAACACAGTGCTGAGACCACTTTCATCTCGCGTTGTCTTCACTTACCTATACAGAAGATGGGACCCCACCCCTATCTTTTCAAGGCCCATGGGAGGTAGTGGCCCAGAATGCACAAGAGCTAACTTCAGAATTGGTCATTCCTTGTTTGGAATCCGGGTCTGTTCTCAGGTTCCTGCTCTGTGGCCTGGACTAGTCACTGTACCTCTTGGATCCAAACTGTCCTTAGAAAACGGGGATATAGCCGGGCGTAGCAGCACATGCATTTAATCCCAGCACTTGGGAGGCAGAGGTAGGAGGATGGCCGAGAGTTTGAGGCCATCCTGAGACTACATAGTGAATTCCAGGTCAAACCTGGGCTAGAGTGAGACCCTTTTGCAGGGCTGTTAGGGGGATGCGATGCAATGTGGCCTGCAGGCCCCTGTGTCTATGGCATTCCCACCAATGTTGCTTCTTGGCACACAGACCCATTCCTTGCGTTGTTTTCCTACCAAAGGCTTGACTCTGTTGCCATGGTAATTCTGTTCAATGCCATGATGGCCGGGGTGGCAGAAGTGGGTCACGCCTCCTGCCAGGAGCACATGCAGACCAGGCTGTCCTGCCGTTCTGGGGATCTATAGGGCCCTCTTTGGGATGCAGAAGCCAAACAGCCCTAGGAGTCAGGCTGTGGATGCAACTAGCAACAAGATAAGGTCTCCTGTCACTAGGCAGACTGTGAGAAGGTGCTTCCTGCCATGAGCTCATGTTCAAGGTCACCCAGGATAGGATGAAAGTGTTCCAAGCAAGCACACCTCCCTGAGGGCAGTGCTCTGGCCTGTAAAAGGGCAAAGGCTCTCTGCTGCCATAACACCAGGTACCCTCTGCAAGCCCCTTCTCCTCTTCTTCCCCAGGTGTCAATAGTGTGGGTTAGCACCTACCCCTGACAGGCCGATGTCCATGCCCACACCCATACCTTTGCCAAGACCACAGCCAGGCAGAGCAGTGGCACTAGAGGCTGTGGTATCCAGGCTGTGACAGGCAATATGGTAAAGGAGTCTAACCCCAAGACAGGATGATGTCAAAGCCACTGTGTACCCACAGCGAGTGAGAGATCCCTTGGCATCTCCACCCGGAGTTCTAAGTGTTAGGAATATCCTCAGGTCTGAGGGAGTTCACATTCCCCCAACCTGCCAAGACTTTCTCTGAGCTAGGCTGTCTGCCCACTGCCTGGACTTTGCATCTGGGCAGTGATTCACGCAGCCCCCACCGTGCCCAGGCCTTCTGAGCGATGTTTGCAATGCTCTGGTCCTTGCCTTTGTAGAGGCTGGAGTCTCCTTGGCTGGCTCACCAACTGTGCCTTCCCTATGTGTCATCAGGCAGGGACCAGAACAGTCAGGGGATGTGCAAATGGATGTGCTCAGTGTCCGAGGGAGGAGATGGCCGTGTAAACACGGGACAGCTGTCTGGCAGGTGCGGTGCTATGGTAGGTGGATGTGCAGGGAGCACTGAGAGAGGCCACCTTCTAGACGGCGAGTCACGGACTTGTAAATAGAAGCAACAGCAGGTCCTGGAGCAACCGGTATGTGCAAAAGGCGGAATGCAAGATACGTGTGGCCTTGCAGTCAGGCCAGATACAGAAAGCGCAATAGGGGGCATGGGAAGAGACCGAAGAGTGGGGGGCCAGGCAGACCCTTCCCTTTCCAGACCTCTGAAGGCATTAGAAGGGCTCTTTCTACTTCGGCAGTTCCTGTTTCCCACTTCCTCGGTTTCCTTGTTTATAAAAGTGACATTGAGACGACCATCTCAAGATGCCATGAGGACTTCACTGGCCGCATGTGTATTCTGAGAAGGTCCAAATGGGCTGTGGAGACAGTCTGGGGAGAGTGCTGACCTTTGAGAAGTCTGAACACAACTGAGGACGCATATGAGGAGGCACACGGGGTTCAGGACACGGACCCTGGGAAGCGATGTCACGAGGCTGATGGAATTATTAGCATCCTCCTAGTTGGTTGGAGTTGCCCATCCTTGACTTCTGGAGGGCTTTGATGCCTGTGGGCAAACACTTGGAGCTCAACCAAAGTTGAGCTGGGGTTCCCTTCTAGAGGATGTAGTTGCAGGATCTATGCACCCTCTTCCGTGGAGCAGAGGTCTTCAAGGTGAGACTCCAGAGCCAGGACCTCTATGGGACCTAATGAGGGGCTGCTGGGTTTCAATTATGCACCGGGCCTTGGCTTGCACCATTTGACTGACAGCTCATTACCCTGCTGCCGTTTTTGGGGCAGTGGAATTTAATCTCCCAGATGGGAAGCAAATCAATTTGCCCATCCGCCACAGCTGAGCCTACTTGAACTCAACTCTAATTTATTCTCTTAAGCTTAGGAAGCCTTGTCGTTTCAAGGTACAGGAATATCAGGTTTCCCAAGCAGCCTGGCTGGGTGGGGGGGGGGGTGCACAGACAGACGTTCCAGAGGGTCTTGCCTGGAGCCCGGCCTCAGTGAGCCATGATAGTCAGCCGAGGATGTGCCACCAGCCAGGGCCCGAAAGAGCCGGTCTCTTGCCTGGCTGACCAGTCTGGAAGATGAGACAATCATGTGTGAGGACGGAGACAGTCTGACATCCGATGGTATTGAGAGCAATGTTGAGTTACTCCGTGGCATGATTAGTACTGGGTTCTGGGGCTCTGGATCCAAGATTTAGAGAGGGCCATTCTGACTTTCACCCCACCTTCAGAAAATACAGTTGTTGGGCTGGAGAGATTGCTTAGTGGTTAAAGCACTTGCCTACAAAGCCACAGGACCCAGGTTTGATTCCCCAGAACCCACGTAAAACCAGCTGCACAAGGTGGAACATGCGGCTGGAGTTCGTCTGCAGCAGCTGGAAGCCCTGGCACGCCCATTTTCTCTCTCTCTTCCTTTTTCTCTCTCTCAAGTAAATAAAGTAAAAAAAAATTTAAAAATACAGTTGTCAACTGAAGCCAAGGAAGTGACCTCTGCCCTTTGCCCAGTAGAGCAATTGAAACTTTTTTGGCCAGGGCACATGGGAACTACTGCATGTATGCCAGGACACACTGACATTGACGTCAAGTGTGTGTGTGTGTGTGCCTGTGTGTGTGTGTGCGGGGGAGGGGGTCATTGTGACGTATGGCTGTCGTGAACCGAAGCATTCTGCAGACTCTGGCTGGGCTCCCAGGCACCAGTTCCAAGCGCTCCATTGGCAGAAATGCAGGCAGTCTGGCCATTTTACAGGGTAGAACAGGCTGAGGGCATCCCAAAAGTGGCAGCTGGTTTGTGGGAGACAGTACCCAGTGCATTCTGCTGAAGTTCCAAAGACGTTTATTTTCACGCTCCTCAATTCTGCTCTTGGTCAACATAGTATCCATGTGTGCGTGCATGCATGCGTGCGTGTGTGTGTGTGTGTGTACATGGTGGGGTCGCTGTGAAGTCCGTAGGGGAGGAGGAGGGGGAGGAAGGGCAGGTCCTGCAGAGGGAGGCAGTGTTTCCCAAGACACTCAGGCCCTGAATCTGACAGAGCAGCCTTGGCCGGGTTGGTTTCCAGGGGTCAGCGAGAGGCCAATCTATTTACACGCATCGCTCTCTGAATATAGACGGTGGTGGGGGCTGGGATTAATGAGCAGTGTATTGCCTCACCTGTCAAGAGAGTCATGTGATATTATTTTGATATCAGGGGGCCCCCAGAAGCAAACATGACAGGTCAAGTTACAAATAGAAGAAACGCCCAAGAAAAGGTGGCCTCACCCCTGGCCAGGGAGCACTTTCATCTCATGGAGTGCCCAGACCCCGCCGCCCCCCTTCCTGGCCCAGGGCATTCAGGTGAAGTTCTTCCAGCAAGGCGGCACCAAGGCCAGCTCCCAAGATAACGTTGGCCAGTGGCGCCAGCAGCAAAAATTAAACAGCGTGGTCACTGGGCTGACTGACATGAAACTTGAGTGGCCAACAAGAAATGGGAATCTTGTCAAGGCTTCCCCTTCTTGAGGAAGGCTCAACACTTGACAGCCCTGGACCCGGAAAGGGCAGGCTCTGGGGAAGGCAAGGAAATGGGTGCTATCTCTTGCCTTTATTTACTCACTTATTTTTAAGTGTCAGCAACCTTGTTAGGGTTGGCTGACGCTGTGACCCAGTGACTCTGAATGGAAGGAATTTTGTCATACAAACCTCTGGATGGATAGCGCCATGCACTGTGGCTGGAGTAGCTATCGTGAGTGAGAATGGGCTACAGTTCTGGGGGGGGGGGGTCTCAGCAAAGGGTGCCCAGGGAACTTCTTGGCTGGGGCTGAGGGAACTGTCTACTTGCCACCCACCATCCACCAGTTTGCTCCTTTTTCAAGTGCGAGGCTGTGTGCTCCAAGAAACAAACCCTCCTGAGCCCTCCACACCAGTGCAGAACGCCTGACCTTCCTCTGTCATGGGCTGCTGGTCTGAGGAAGCATTGAGTAAGCCTACACTATACACTAGGTTGCCCACATACACGTTTTCATTAATCTTTCACTCAGTAGGTTCTGTGAACGGTCCCATGGCTGGCCACCCAGGACCACCAGGCAAGATAGCCTGCCAAACTGGAGACGAAAATACTGGATGGGGCTGGGAAGATGGCTCAGCGGTTCAAGGTACTTGTTTGCAAATCAATGTTCAAGCTACCCATGTAAACCAAACACAAAAAGTGGCACACACACGCACACATATATACACAAATTTTTTAAAAAGTACTAGAGAATACATATAGGGTGGGACAGCTCTGATTATAGTCAGACAGAGCTGGGTTCGAATCCCAGCTATACCATTTATAGATGTGTGACCTGGGGAAATACACTTCATCCCTCAGTGTTATAGTTTCCTGATCTGTAAAATAAGAGATTACCTTCCTCATGGAGTTGCCACAAAAAAAAAAAAAAAATGAAGTGACATGTGTTGAAGGAATAAATACAGTGTGTTAAATCTCAGATGTCACTGGCGGAGATTTGTGGAAGAGTGCTGAGAAAATTGCCTATTTATTTGGGCTATATACCCCACTACCAAGGGTTCTTTGTGAATAAGCGAGAACAGGGCTAGAGAGATGGCTCAGCAGTTAAGGCGCTTGCCTGTAAAGCCAAAGGACCCAGGTTTAACTACCTAGTACCCATGTAAGCCAGATGCACAAGGTGGTACTTGCATCTGGAGTTTGTTTGCAATGGCAAGAGGCCCTGGTGTGCTCATTCTCTCTCTCTCTCAAATAAAGTAAAAAAAAAAATTTTTTTTTAAAGTGGAAATAGACACTGCTTAGGACCACTGTGGGAACGTAGAGCTGCATGGCCCTGAAGCCAGGAGAGAAGTGGGGAATCTATTATGCAACACTTGCTGCCAGCTGACTGGGCAGCTTAGGGCAGAGGGGAGTGCTTGGCTGAGGAACAACACTTACCCCTGGGTCCTGCAGACTCCTCATTGTGGATAGAGGCACATGCCTTTCAAAAGGCTTCCTGCAGCTGCATGCATTTCTTAAACGTAAGGAACCTTTCCTTGTCATCAGGCATGAGGCCGGTGTGTATTTGTGTGTGTGTGTGTGTGTGTGTGTGTGTGTATATGGGCATGCATGTGCCATGTGCCCATGTGGAGATCACAGGACAACTTTGAGGTGTTTGTCCTCCTTTTGAGACAGGGTCTCTCATTTTTGCAGCTGAGGGCCAATCTAGCATGCTCGTGAGCTTCTGGATTCCCCTGGCTCCGTCCCTGGGTGTGCTGGGGTCACAGACATGCGTGCCACTGTGCATCCAGCTTTATGTGCACGCTGGGGAACCCAACTTGGGTTGGCAATCTTGCATGCAAACACCCCAGAGAACAATTTTTGATTGCCACTTAAAAAAAAAAAACAACCAAACAACTGGGGGCTGGAGAGATGACTTAGTGGTTAAGGCACTTGCCTGCAAAGCTAAAGGACCTAGGTTCAATTCCCCAGGACCCACACAAGCCTTACACAAGGTGGTGCATGTGTATGTTCATTTGCAGTGGCTGAAGGGCCTGGCGTGCCCATGTTCTCTCTCTCTCTCCCTCAAATAAACAAAATAAAATCCTAAAAAATACTTAAAAAAAAAACCAATTGGGAGCTGGGGAGATGGCTCAGCAGTTAAAAGCACTTGCTTGTAAAGCCTGCTGGCCCGAGTTCAATTCTCCAGAAGCCATGTGAAGCCAGGTGCACAAAGTGGTGCATATGTCTTGAGTTTGTTTGCAGAGGCAAGAGGCTCTGGCATGTCCGTGTGTATGTGTGTGCTGTTTTTCTCTCTCTCAAACAGATAATAGAAAATCACCAAGAAAGAAAACAAGTGGGTGGTTTAGAGCTGATGAGAATTCCAGGCAGTGTGCTGAACCTTTCCCTTGGTCTCCCTGTGGTTTCTTTAGTGTGCCCACATCTCAGCAGTATAGTGCACTTTGGTTATCCAGTGTTCAGATACGTTTAGGTGATTATGGTAAATAATTCATGCAAACCCTGACAAGCGCAATTACCCTTTTGTGTGCGCACCAGGAAATGCCTAGTGGCTGACCTCCCCTCCAGCCACTTCCCAGTCCTTTGAGCGACATCTAGTGGAGGGTCTTTAAAAACTTCGCCAGGTGCTTTGGTGTTTCCCAGAAAGGAAGGACATCAAGTCTCCAAGAAGCCATGTTAGGGGTGGGGTGGGGCGGGGCGGGGCGGGCTGTTTCAGTCTCTGAGCTTGCCACCATCATGGGCAGACTGACTCTCATTACAGACCAGTGTGTGCTGTCAGGGACTGTGTCACAGGGAGGTTAACTTCTCTCTGCCTCAAGTCCTGCCTCTTTTTGCTATGGTAAGTGGCATATACAATGGCAGTTCTCTTGGAGGACTTAGTACAATGCTTGACACACACAGAAAATACCGGCACCAGAAAATAGCAGCCACTACTTGTTGTAGGTCTCCCTGCAGGGCTATATGTAGAAACGACACTCGTGGGTAGATGGCTGCACAGTAAGTCTGCCAGCATCACTATGAAGCAATTCCATGAGCCAGGCGTGGTGGCGCACACACGCCTTCAATCCCAGCATGGGGGGGGGGTAGAGGTAGGATGATCACTGTGAGTTCGAGGCCACCCTGAGACTACATAGGGAAGTCCAGGTCAGCCTGAGCTAGAGTGAGATAGTACTTTGAAAAACCAAAAAATAAAAAATAAAAAAAAAATAGTAAGAAGAAAAAAATGATGATCATTATGAAATAATTCTATTTTAACATACATCCTCTCAAGAAATCAATGCCAAATGACTCTCTCCAATTCTAATTAACTTAAGCCCAGCAAAGATCTGGTTAAAAAAAGTTAAGATGTTTAAGACTAAAGCTGGAAAAAGCAGTGTTCATGCTTGAGTTAGAAGCAGCTGGGTCTTCAGTGTAACGACTGGTGTATGACAGTACTGAGCCTGTCTGATATCATCCAGCCCCATTTGGAAAGGAGATGTGATCCTTTAAATGGGTCCATTTTAGAAGATGGCACTTTTCAGAACTATTAGAAGGCTTTTGTGCCTTCTAGATCTACTTAGATTAAGGCCTAAATGCCCTGTGAAGCAAACAGTGCCATCACCAAAGAAAGCAACAATGGGCACACATCATGGGACCTTGGAAGCTCCTGTAGCCTCTCTGCCAGGGATGTTGTCCTGCAGGGACGTGACCTAGTGCCATCCAGCAGAGCCAGAGGCTTCGGCCCCAGGACCCAGTGCAGAGCCAGAGAGGCTTTTGGAGGCTGGGCTGCTAGGCAAGAGCCGTGTTCAGTCTGAAGTCTTAGGCCAGCCTGCTACTTGACACCTGTGAGGCTCTGGGTACATTCCCTCATCTGTGAGTTGGGGCTAACAACCCTGACCACAGCTACAAGACTGAATTCTCCACCAACTGCTGGGGCCAGTGGAGAGTCCTGGGCACGGGTTGCCCTGTCCCTACATCCTGAGACTAGGCTCACAGACGCCAACGACTCAAAGCAGGCCAGTCATAGCAACAGTTTAACATTTTACTAAATCAATTCACACAAATCGCAAATTGCAAATATAATTAAAGACAACAGATTCTGTTCTTTTAAAGTTTTCATTTTCAAATCCATCATTAAGACAAAAAAGTTAACAAAAATTGGGTCTGTTGCAAATCCATGACTTTCCTTCTGAGGGGAAAAACATTTATAGTAAAAAGAACGCCACTGGGTGTACAATAAAGCACCACGACACACGGTTACAAATGGGGCTTCCTGGCTGCTGTGACACGTAAAGGGGACTGTCCTTCCCACTGCTCTGCGTCAATCAGGATGTCATTAAAATAAAACTATAAAATCTCCTAGGTTACACTAAGTCAGACATGGTCTGGAACACAGTGCTTTTAACAACAGTAATGCCAACTATCAGTGCTAACATAAAAACATTTTAGAAGGTCAAAAACAATTAAACTGGAAACCAAACCTCATTTTCCCTAGATGAGCAAAACTGAAAACGAAAAGGGTCCCGCCTCCCAGTAAGAGTGAAGGGGAATTTTTTCTTTCTTTCTTTCTTTCCAGTCAGAGGCAGAGGACATGGTGTGAGCTGGCTCTGGGCATCCTTGGCCTAGTTGGCGTCCAGCTTGGCCATCTCCTGCACATAGATGCCTATACTCTCACTATCAAAAAGCACAAAATATACGGTCTTGATGGAGGAGGACATGGTGGACACAAAGTAACTGGAGATGGCCTTCAAAATCAGCTGGGCTGCCGTCTGCTTCGGGAACCCATTCCTGCGGGAGAGAACACAGTGGTTGGTTAGACAGGGTGGACCTGCCCTTTTCTTAGGCTTCCTTCCTTCAAGTTGTCTGGGCAGCTGGTTGCATGCTGAGCTATTGTTCTCTGAGCCCTGGGGATGCTTGTGCATGGACATTAAAAAGCCAAGCACTCACAAGACGAGGGACAGACAACAGCCAGGCAGCTATGTGGGCAGGAGTGTGTGCTGTGAGCTTGCCAGAGCCAAGGCAGAGCCAGGGGATGTTCTGGAAGGTGACTTGAAAGTGACGGGAATTTGTTCAGTGCTGTGTGCGCTGGGTAATTCAAGGGCAGCACAAGATCCGGTGTTTAATTTCCCCACTGTTCCTGCCACTGGCGATGCAGAAGAGCCACACTGTCGAGGCTGGAGATACTTCAGGAGGTATTAGCCTCAGACCTGAGCAGTGGTTCCCTGGCCGGTCCTGACCTCCAAGTGTATTTGTAAATGGCCTTCAGATGTCATGGCTGTAGGTGCTCTTGGCCCAGAGCCCACCAACACACACCAGCCAGTGCTATGGCATCAGCCAGGGCAGCCCCTGTCATGCAAGGGAACACTTCTGGACCACGTGACGTCTTGATCTCAAAGATCAATTCTCCAAGCCAGGGCACTGGGGTTCACATACGGCTCCACTGAAGGTAAGCATCATGAGGCAGTTCTTGGAAACAAGGGTGCAGAACCTCAGAGGCACGTGAACTCAGGTTTGGGAAGCCCAGCACTCACGGATCGATGGTGCCCGAGTGAGTTCCCGGCCAGCACTGCATGCGCATGACCTAGAGAAGTGGCAGTGCCTGGCGGCTGGCTGGGCCTGGTGGAAATAATTGACCCTATTGCACTTTAAGGACAAGGGGAGGCTTTGATGGATATTTCTTTGATCCTGAGCACAACTGGTTATCGGCCTGTCTGAACTCGCGGGACTGCCAGCATCTGATGTTCAAGACCAGCCTATTGACTCGGCTCGGCCCCTCCTTTAGGTGGGTTCCTGCTGCCAGGTGGGTAGTCTGCACATAGGGGAGACAAGACTGTGTCTATAGCACTTCTAGCCTTCTGCACTGTGTGCCAGTAATGCTGAACCACCTGGGGAGTCACAAGCCACTGGTGGAAACCCTTCCGGGACTTGGCTTGGGCTTTGGCTCCAACATGCCTTACCTATAGCATGACAGTGGAGACTGAGGCATATATGGTTCCTTCAGAAATGGAGTTCATTTTTTTTCCCCCTTTTCCAAGGTAGGGTCTCACTCTGGCAGCCCAGGCTGACCTGGAATTTACTATGTAGTCTCAGATTGGCCTTGACCTCACAGCAATCCTACTTCTGCCTCCCGAGTGCTGGGATTAAAGGCATGTGCCACCAGCCTGGCTACAGTTCATTCTTAAAGAGTGTCACCTTAGGGCACTGTCCCCTACCTGTGGGCAATTACTGACTCAACATCACGAATCAGACCCAAGGCCAGAGCCTCTCTACACAGAGGCTCCTCCCTGACCTCACAGCACACCTGCATGCAGGTTGGCTGATGAGAAGAGTTCAGAACTTCAGGGGCATTCTGCCTTCTTCCCAAAATAAAATGATCCAGGTGGCTCACAGAGATGAGCTAGGTTGGAAGGTGGCAGAGAGCTCTGTGCTCTGCTAGTGGGTGGGGCAGGGGAAAGGGCCGAGGAACCACCTGCAACCACGGTGCCCTGTAGCTGAGTGGGGTGTGTGTCCAGCCAGCTTGTGCAAGACTAGGGCAGGGCTGCTCTCACTGCCTGAGGGGCCCCAGCTGCTGGGCTCTAGGTCCCCAGGTACACCCGTAGCTATGTCAATCCCAAGTTAGGTGATTCTGACGTGATGCGGACACATGGTATGGCTCTGCGCCCTCTGTCCTGACAACTGGGAAGCCATGGGCCTCCCTGGAGGACCAAAAGTGTGCCAGCCACGCCTACCTAGGCCCAGTGCTCTCTGAGACAGAAGTTCAAGGGTTCTCCAGCCTTTTGCTGTAGCTCTTGAAAAGGGGTTCTGTGAATGTTAATGAGGGAAGGTTCTTTCCTGTTCCCTGTCATAAATCTCACACTATAGTTGGTGTCAGTATCACGGACATCTTGCTGGCTCTGCTGGGGTTTCTGACCCCACAGGTCTAGCTAGCTTCTCTTTGAGAAACAGTGCTCTACATGTAGGCATAAGGATGGGACTTTGTCACGTGAGTTTACAGAGTGGGCCCGAAGGTTAAAGAAAGGTAAAACAGACCAGTAGTGCTCATGCCAGAACACCCTCCTGTTAAAGAATGTGCCTGGCCTTGGTCTGCTGTTGGGTGACCATGAATCTGTATTTGTTTCCAGGAAAACTTTTCGTTTTGCTAACACATCCCGCATCCTGGAAAGATGCACGCCAAGACTCCAGCAGCCCTGCATGGGCCTGTGGTGATTCTGAAGCAGGCAGGCAACCAGGAAGAAAGAATAGAGGAAGCGACTTTCCTGATGTTTCAAGCAGAACACCAATGCTTCCTTGAGCCCTCAGTCAGAAGCACTGGTAGCCAAGAGGATGTCTGCAGCACTCTCAGACCGCTCTACACACCATCCATATACACCCTGAACGTGGACGCAGTGCTCTCAGACCGCTCTACACATCATCCACATACACGCTGAACATGGACGCAGTGCTCTCAGACCGCTCTACACACCGTCCATATACACCCTGAACGTGGACGCAGTGCTCTCAGACCGCTCTACACACCATCCACATACACCCTGAACGTGGACGCAGTGCTCACAGACCGCTCTGCACACCATCCACATACACCCTGAACGTGGACGCAGTGCTCACAGACCGCTCTACACACCATCCACATACACCCTGAACGTGGACGCAGTGCTCTCAGACCGCTCTGCACACCATCCACATACACCCTGAACGTGGACGCAGTGCTCTCAGACCGCTCTACACACCATCCATATACACCCTGAACGTGGACGCAGTGCTCACAGACCGCTCTACACACCGTCCATATACACCCTGAACGTGGACGCAGTGCTCTCAGACCGCTCTACACACCATCCACATACACCCTGAACGTGGACGCAGTGCTCACAGACCGCTCTACACACCGTCCATATACACCCTGAACGTGGACGCAGTGCTCTCAGACCGCTCTACACATCGTCCACATACACGCTGAACGTGGACGCAGTGCTCTCAGACCGCTCTACACACCGTCCATATACACCCTGAACGTGGACGCAGTGCTCTCAGACCGCTCTACACACCATCCATATACACCCTGAACGTGGACGCAGTGCTCTCAGACCGCTCTACACACCATCCATATACACCCTGAACGTGGACGCAGTGCTCTCAGACCGCTCTGCACACCATCCATATACACCCTGAACGTGGACGCAGTGCTCTCAGACCGCTCTGCACACCATCCATATACACCCTGAACGTGGACGCAGTGCTCTCAGACCGCTCTGCACACCATCCATATACACCCTGAACGTGGACGCAGTGCTCTCAGACCGCTCTACACACCATCCATATACACCCTGAACGTGGACGCAGTGCTCTCAGACCGCTCTACACACCGTCCATATACACCCTGAACGTGGACGCAGTGCTCTCAGACCGCTCTACACACCGTCCACATACACCCTGAACGTGGACGCAGTGCTCACAGACCGCTCTACACACCGTCCACATACACCCTGAACGTGGACGCAGTGCTCTCAGACCGCTCTACACACCATCCATATACACCCTGAACGTGGACGCAGTGCTCTCAGACCGCTCTACACACCGTCCATATACACCCTGAACGTGGACGCAGTGCTCTCTGACTGCTCTACACACCATCCATATACACCCTGAACGTGGACGCAGTGCTCTCAGACCGCTCTACACACCATCCATATACACCCTGAACGTGGACGCAGTGCTCTCAGACCGCTCTGACACACCATCCATATACACCCTGAACGTGGACGCAGTGCTCTCAGACCGCTCTACACACCATCCATATACACCCTGAACGTGGACGCAGTGCTCTCAGACCGCTCTACACACCGTCCATATACACCCTGAACGTGGACGCAGTGCTCTCAGACCGCTCTACACACCGTCCACATACACCTGAACGTGGACGCAGTGCTCTCTCTACACCACACAACCGTCCACATACACCTGAACGTGGACGCAGGTGCTCTCAGACCGCTCTACACACCATCCCATACACCCTGAACGTGGACGCAGGTGCTCTCAGACCGCCTACACACCATCCATATACACCCTGAACGTGGACGCAGTGCTCTCAGACCGCTCTACACACCATCCATATACACCCTGAACGTGGACGCAGTGCTCTCAGACCGCTCTACACACCATCCATATACACCCTGAACGTGGACGCAGTGCTCTCAGACCGCTCTACACACCATCCATATACACCCTGTACGAGGACGCTGAACGTGGACGCAGTGCTCTCAGACCGCTCTACACACCATCCATATACACCCTGAACGTGGACGCAGTGCTCTCAGACCGCTCTACACACCATCCATATACACCCTGAACGTGGACGCAGTGCTCTCAGACCGCTCTACACACCATCCATATACACCCTGAACGTGGACGCAGTGCTCTCAGACCGCTCTACACACCATCCATATACACCCTGAACGTGGACGCAGTGCTCTCAGACCGCTCTACACACCATCCATATACACCCTGAACGTGGACGCAGTGCTCTCAGACCGCTCTACACACCATCCATATACACCCTGAACGTGGACGCAGTGCTCTCAGACGCTCTACACACCATCCATATACACCCTGAACGTGGACGCAGTGCTCTCAGACCGCTCTACACACCATCCATATGCACCCTGAACGTGGACGCAGTGCTCTCTGACCGCTCTACACACCATCCATATACACCCTGAACGTGGACGCAGTGCTCTCAGACCGCTCTACACACCATCCATATACACCCTGAACGTGGACGCAGTGCTCTCAGACCGCTCTACACACCATCCATATACACCTGAACGTGGACGCAGTGCTCTCTGACCTGCTCTACACACCATCCATATACACCCTGAACGTGGACGCAGTGCTCTCAGACCGCTCTACACACCATCCATATACACCCTGAACGTGGACGCAGTGCTCTCAGACCGCTCTACACACCATCCATATACACCGCTGAACATGGACGCAGTGCTCTCAGACCGCTCTACACACCATCCATATACACCCTGAACGTGGACGCAGTGCTCTCAGACCGCTCTACACACCATCCATATACACCCTGAACGTGGACGCAGTGCTCTCAGACCGCTCTACACACCATCCATATACACGCTGAACGTGGACGCAGTGCTCTCAGACCGCTCTACACACCATCCATATACACCCTGAACGTGGACGCAGTGCTCTCAGACCGCTCTACACACCATCCATAGACACCCTGAACGTGGACGCAGTGCTCTCAGACCGCTCTACACACCATCCATATACACCCTGAACGTGGACGCAGTGCTCTCAGACCGCTCTACACACCATCCATATACACCCTGAACGTGGACGCAGTGCTCTCAGACCGCTCTACACACCATCCATATACACCCTGAACATGGACGCAGTGCTCTCAGACCGCTCTGCACACCATCCATATACACCCTGAACGTGGACGCAGTGCTCTCAGACCGCTCTACACACCATCCATATACACCCTGAACGTGGACGCAGTGCTCTCAGACCGCTCTACACACCATCCATATACACCCTGAACGTGGACGCAGTGCTCTCAGACCGCTCTACACACCATCCATATACACCCTGAACGTGGACGCAGTGCTCTCAGACCGCTCTACACACCATCCATATACACCTGAACGTGGACGCAGTGCTCTCTGACCGCTCTACACACCATCCATATACACCCTGAACGTGGACGCAGTGCTCTCTGACCGCTCTACACACCATCCATATACACCCTGAACGTGGACGCAGTGCTCTCAGACCGCTCTACACACCATCCATATACACCCTGAACGTGGACGCAGTGCTCTCAGACCGCTCTACACACCATCCATATACACCCTGAACGTGGACGCAGTGCTCTCAGACCGCTCTACACACCATCCATATACACCCTGAACGTGGACGCAGTGCTCTCAGACCGCTCTACACACCATCCATATACACCCTGAACGTGGACGCAGTGCTCTCAGACCGCTCTACACACCATCCATATACACCCTGAACGTGGACGCAGTGCTCTCAGACCGCTCTACACACCATCCATATACACCCTGAACGTGGACGCAGTGCTCTCAGACCGCTCTACACACCATCCAGATACACCCTGAACGTGGACACAGTGCTGTCAGACTGTTCTAAACACCATCCATATACACCCTGAACATGGACGCAGTGCTCTCAGACTGCTCTACACACCATCCATATACACGCTGAACGTGGACGCAGTGCTCTCAGACCGCTGTACACACCATCCATATACACCCTGAACATGGACGCAGTGCTCTCAGACTGCTCTACACACCATCCATATACACCCTGAACATGGACGCAGTGCTCTCAGACCGCTCTACACACCATCCATATACACCCTGAACATGGACGCAGTGCTCTCAGACTGCTCTACACACCATCCATATACACGCTGAACACAGATGCAGCACTCTTGGACTGTGCTAGAGAAGATCCATATACACCCTGAACTTGATTGCGGTACTCTCAGGCTGCTGTAGTATGACCCTCACACTGAAATACACACAGCTGGCCCTACTGCAAGCCCACCCACAGCAGAGAAGTAGGGCAGTTTAGAGCTTCTGTAGTTTTCACAGTCTCACAGGATTTATGTGTCATCCTTGTATCTGTTCCTAGGTGGAGTGTGTCACAAGATAATGGGTGTATGCACCAGGCCTAGGATGTCTAGGATTATTCTAAAGACTCACAAAGATGGAATCCTATGTCCCCTAGACCTGCCTTTTCCAGGTATGACTGGCTTACTGCTATTGTCATTCTAGTTACACCAGGCTAATGATGCTGGCCATAGTCTCCAGAGATCTGCTATCCAATGTGACTATCAATCCTCCTGGAGGCTGGAGACCTGGTTACTGGCATGAATGCATGGCATGGGCAGTCCTGTTGCAGTGCTGATTGTCTTTGGAACTGCCTGGGCTCCCATCTGATGGGTATTCTTGCCATGCCAGCTCTCTGCTTCCTCCAGTGCAGGAAGATATCACCTACAAAGAGGGTTCAGAACTTCTGTTGTGGGCTGAGATTTGGGTTTGAACTCCAGCTGCCCCTGGGCAGGATGTGAGCCTCTCTGGGCATTGGTTTCCCAAAGCGGAAAGCAGGCACTTTGGGGATGTATGGAAGATGAGGATACTTCTGCAGCAGTCACCTGAGGTCCTGCCCTATGCTCCCCAGTCCTGACCTGACGTGTGAATTGGGTTTAGCATTCATTCTTCGAGGTCTTCTGGAAGCAGGTGCTTCCCTGATCCCTCTTGCCAGCCTTGGGCCTTGCCTGATACAGACTAAAGCCATGTGAGTTTCCCTTGGAGTCATTCCCATTATGGCTGCAGCAGCCTTTCCCTACAGGTTGGCCACGGTTTCCCTAGGATTGTCCAAGAGGGACTCTGAGGCTCTACCTGGTGCACGCCATGTTTGCCTGCTTGGTGATGGCAAGAAGATTCTGTCCCACCTGGGCATGTGCAGAGTTAGGTTCACAAAGGCTGCACTTCAGGGCAGGTTCCAGCTCCTCACGTGTGATGAGTCTTCTCTTGCCTGAGCCTTGCAAGCCTCACCAGCCTGCTTTCTGGGAACTTGACTTCCAGGAATGGGTTGGCCATACTGTGAGAAGGTTAGCTAGTTACTCCAGGGACTTTCACAGTCAGCAGCCACATCTTAGGGACAGAGCAGCCTAGATGGATGTCCTGAAGGGGCGGGTTAGCTTTGGGAGTTTGGGTATTGTGGGGCTGACTGTCATGCCACCTACAGATACTTCTCCTGGGATCAGGTCCCTTGCTGCTGGCTGCTCCCAGGCCGTCACTGTCCCATGTTGTGTGGCTTTTGAGTGACTATCTTGTGAAGCTGTCCTATGCTGAGGCCACTCCTTTCAGAGGTGAAAGCTGGGTCATCAGACCCCTAGCCAAGAGCAATGCTGTCCACGTGGGAATGTCCGGAAGAGACAATGATGACCCTCTGCAATGCAACTATAGAAAAGTGTCATCTCCCTCTCCCCCCATCTTCCCCAGGTCCCCAGACAGCTAATGTAAATTTCCCAGAAGCTCAGACGCCTTCTGGAAGTGAGTCCTGTCCCCTTCTTTCTTCTCTAGAGCCAGGTCAAGGTGAAGAGAGGTTGCCACACACTGTCCCTGAAGGTTGGGGAATGCTGGGTGCTCCCTGGAAAACCCACATTCCATGAACCTGTGGGTGGGAAACTTGGCACAGAGAACGTGTGTGCAGCACAAGTGGTGTGCCAGACTTGCACTTGCCTAAAAGTATCAGTTATGGAGCCTTGCGCTCCAGCTTCAGATTCCGGCTTTGCCAAGGACAAGCTGCGTGACCTCAGGTGAGTGCCTTAACCCTGTGAACTTCACTTCTTCACCTCTGACTGGTTTCAGAGTTGCTTCTCAGGGCTGCTCAGATGAAGGTTTGCTCAGTAAGTACCATAAATGGTGGACTGAGGATCACAAAGCAGTTTTCTGTGGATGCTCATAAATCTAAGGGGCAGTATAATTAAGGTCCCTGCACTAGCTAGTCCTGATATGCTGTCCTGGAGAGGGGTCACCCTGTCATGTCACACAGAGCTGCAAGTGAAGGTGTGCAGTAATATTGTGAGCCATGTGGCCTCTGCCAGGGTGACACAGCAGAGCCTCTGGCCACGGTCAGGGGCTGGTGGGAGCAAGCCATCCCCTGAGGGTTTTCAGCAGCCTCTCTGGGGACAGTGACCCTGGCTCTTTACTGTGCTTGCGTTTACATTGTTTTAATTCCACCACAACTTCGATGCCAGAGACACTGGATGCCACAAACAAGCCGTTTTATTTCCCCTGCTAGCCCCTTGTGATTTACTAGCCAGCTTGGTGTAATCCCATTCTTTCCTCATGAAAGCGAAGGCAGCTGCTGGCATGGCTGTGGGAAGAGGTCTGCCTGACAGATGTGGCCGGGAGCCCAGCACATGTGCTGCCTTTGGCGTTCTGCCCTCTTAAAAGCTTCCCATTGATTATTTAAAAAAAAAAAAACTTTTTAACTCCATGAAAAATGTAAATAAGTTTGTAATAACAGATGTTCTTTTATGGGAATTACTTTTATGCTTCAATTAAAAATTTCCCAATAGCCATATGAAAGAGCGTGAAATTATTACCTCCAATAAAGGCTCCTATTGCCTCGCTCTTCGGAAGCACCTTTCATCAGAGTAGATCAAAGTGCATCCGAGGTATAATTAACTGAGCTTCAGGCCCATCTGTGAGGAAGGGTAGACCCTATGGTCTCACGGGCTGTTAAGGAAGGCCAAGGACAGAGAGATGGACTCATGTGCCAAAGGCCACACAGCGCAGCAACACAATGTCAAGGACAGACCACCTAGGGAAGGTGGCTATGTGAGCCCTGATTCAAAAGCCTTTGTAAAAGTACAAGAACACAAGATGGCCAAAAATAAGATACTTTGGAAGGCACCTGATACCCACAACACAGTACCCCGCTCCAGGGAATGCCCAGATGCTCGTCAGCAGGTGCTTTCAGAGTGCACTGATGGGCCTTTTGAACACTTATGTCAACTGCTGACTTTGCTTGCTTTTTAGACAGGGTCTCATGCTGTAGCTAGGATGGCCTCAAATTTATGGCAATCTTCCTGCCTCAGTCTTCCAAGTGCTGGAATTGTCGGTATGAGCCACCACACCCAGATTTCTGGTATTGATTTTTAAAATGATGTCCACGTGTGATGTTGGTCAGGGATGAGAGTGAAGATGTCTACTAAAAATGTAGAAGGCTGTTCAGACCAGCAGGTGTGCTGTCAGGGATCATCAGCTCTCGCTGGGCATGTTGGGCTGTGCCCTTGCTTTAGAGATGCAGTGGCATACCGTGTGTGGGCAGATGGGCATGAGGCTGCAGGCACAGGTGTGAGCTTTTGCCAGTCTTCTGACCCTGACCATACGTTGTGGGGCCTTGTTTTGGTTCTTTGGCAAGGAAGTCCAAGGAGACTACCTGCCTGAAGTGTCAAGGACCAAGGGTCTCCCTCAAAAGAGGCCCTGGTTCAGGAGGTCCCTGGTGCCCAGCACTGCAGGTTAGGGAGGGAACACAAGTTTGCCACAGCTCCCTGGCCTGTGAGGAAGACTGGGGACAGCTTGCTCTGCCCTTGCTGGAGGTGGCAGTAAAAGGTCCACAGGAACAGGGTCACAGGCATCTGGGTATCTCCTGTGGGTCCTGACCACTGTGCATGACCTCCTGAGTCACAAAAAGCCCTGACAGGTGGCAGTTCCTGCCTGTGGGCTAGGCCTCTAAGTCTACAGTCTACTCAGACACTGGACTGTCATTTGAGGCATGAGGCCTCAGTGCTGCCCCAAAGAGGAAGTATGACACTCCACTCTCCCTCCTTGTGAGGGTGGGAATGCTTGGGTTTACCTGGAGGGACAGCACCATGTGGACCTGGGGACACCACTGCTTTTGCCTCAGTCCTTTCTTTCTTGGATGCAGGAGGGACCGATGATGCGCAGAGACTCTGGAAGTCTCACAGCTCGAATGGGCCACCCGGGAGAGGCAGGTGCTCCATTCAAACCACCTAGGTGGGGGTCCTTGTGGTCCCAGCTGCTGACAATTGGGGCTTCTCAAGGCCTTCCCCTGAGCTTTATGCCCAATCCAGAGCCTTCCAGAGGGCCCCTGGAGAGAAGGATCCAATTTCTGAGGCAAGGCTGTCCCAGGCTCTGCCCCACACCACAACTGAGACCTCAAAGTGCTCTCCTGACGCAAGATTCTTTACCCTCCAGAACATCTCTGAGATGCTTGTACCTGGGATGACGCCTACGTTCATAGTGTGGGTTCATTTTATGGCACTGGCCACCTGGTGTGTGCTGAACCAGGACTTGACTGGAGGCTGAGTGTGGCACTGCCCAGCAGAAACCAGAAGAGTGTGGTGTGGATGAGGTGGATCTGTGTGCTTATCTACAGAGGGGTCAGCTGTGAAGGACAACACTGTCCCAAATGCTGTCGTCTGTATGAGGACAACTGCAGGCTTTGTGAGTCTCCTCTGGGTATGAAGGGTAGGCTTGTCCCCTTACCTCATCAGTAGGCCCTTAGCTCTCCTATGACTATGGGCAGGTGAAATATGCTGGAGAATAACAAGGCAAGGGGTCAGTAGCTTTGCCCAAAGCTGCTATGGCTTGGAGCAGACTATCACACAGTGAGAAGCTTAGCTGGGGAAGGTCATTCTTTTAATTAGTCTTCCTGTATTTTCAGCCCCCCTCCTAAGTCTTAGTGCCCCCTTCGAAACTGTCTCTGGGGCTGGAGAGATGGCTTAGAGGTTAAGGTACTTGCCTGCAAAGCCAAAGGACCAAGGTTTGATTCCCCAGGACCTATGTAAGCCAAATGCACAGGGTGGTGGTGCATGTGCGTGGAGTTTGCTGGCAGTGGCTGGAGGTCCTGGAGAATTCTCAATCTCTCTCTCTCTCTCTTAAATGAAATGAAATAAATAAATAAATACTTAAAAAAGGAAACTGTCCCTGAGGCATAGTCTCTGTCTGTCATCCCCTTGCTGTCACAATCCATGTCTGAGGTCTCTCGTGGTTTTCATTCGCATTCTCTGGCTTGCACGTCCAGAGAAGCGGGCCCGGAAGGCAGCCTTAGCAGGTCTTGCACAGACACAGCTCTACAGTTAGCCGCCTGTGACCACGCGGAAGCACATTCATGACGGACGCTGTGACACACGTGTGCGACCCTACCTTCCACTGCCAATGGATGGGAATGCAATAGATTTCAGCTTCTTATCGTCGGCCAAGGCCAAGCAGTTCTTCACTGTCTTTTCCAGAAGTTCTTCACACCTGTCTGCACCCCAGACTGGACTATTACAGTGGATTACAAACTTGGCGGGCAGGCCATGGCCTGCACTGACGGCAGCTGGAAGGACAAGACAGAGCACATCACAAGGGACCAAATGACACCTCCTTTCCTGCCCCAGATGGAGGCCCCCAGGCCCCACTCCATTCTCCTGCCATAGGTGCCTCCCCGACCCCTGTGGGCCTGTGTCCACACAAAGATGCACCAAGCTGCCTGCTGTGCTGTGACACCAGCTTAAGAAGGAGCTGAAAGGCTCACCCTCTCGGCTCCTTGCTCGGGCAGCAGGCATTCGATGCAAGCCCACCTGGAGCTTTAGACAGACTGCAGCAAGGCCCTCTACCCGAGGCATAGGGAGTGTTCCTCAAGGAAGGCCTTACCTGTCTACTCACACTGACTGTCAGTGTTCGTCCGCAGCCATGACGTCCCTTAAGTCTCCTACACCTGAGTCAAGATGGCCTACTAGGAGAGCTTTGGAGGAGCCCTGAGTGCCCCACCTGCCCCTCCACATCACTGCCCTCTCCCCACAGTGCCGGCCTCGTGGTGTGACTACCAGATCCTGCCCATGGTAGCAGGATGAGAGCAGCTCTTTCTCTCCCTGGAGGAGGAGCCCTGTCCCAGCTGCCCAGCCTCAGAGTGGTTCCTTCCTCCTGTCAGGCTGAAGGCCATGGCCTCGGGTCTGCCAGGTTCAGGAGCTGTAACAAGCCTGGCCCAGTGCCCCAGAGCAGCTCTAGTAAAACTGCCTGCAAGACGCTCTGCAAAGAAAGCAGTTCTGGGGCCAGTGAACGCTGGGAAGCATTTCATGCTGACATCTCCACACCAGTGCTACAGGAAGACACTCAAACTTCTTGGTTTGGGTGGGTACGTCCAAACCCATTTTGGGGTGACAATATGTTAGCACTGTCCCAGAAGAATGGGTTATGGCGGTGGCATTGGGAGACTCTGCAGGAGGAGTGACTTTAGGTTTTTTCTAAACAGACATTTTTAGGGGCCTCTAGGCAGAGGAGCAGGAGTTGAGTTTTATTCTCTTGATAATTTCAAAATATTTTAGCCTGCATTCCTAGCATTTGGGAGCTGAGGCAAGAGGATTATTTGAGCCTGGGAGTTTGAGACCAGCCTGGATAACAGAGAGATCTGATCTCAAAAAATAAACATTTTCTGGGCTGGAAAGAAGGCTTAGCAGTTAAGATGCTTGTCTGTGAGTCCCAAGGACCCAGGTTTGACTCCCCATGATCCACATAAGTCAGATGCACAAGGTGGCACATATGTCTGGAGTTCGTTTGCAATGGCTGGAGGGCCTGGCCTGCCCATTCTATCTGCCTCTCTCTCTTTCAAATAAATACATACTTTTTTTAAAAAAAATAAACATTTTCTAAGAAGCTTAGAATCAAGAGTAAAATGTTATCAAAACAAGAAAGAATATTTTTTTTTTTTGAGGTAGGGTCTCACTCTAGCCCAGGCTAACCTGGAACTCACTCACTTTATAGTTCTAGGTTGGCCTTGAACTCATAGCAATCCTCCTACCTTTGCATCCCAAGGGCTAGGATTAAAGGCGTGTGACACCACAGCTGGCTAGCAAGAGTATTTTGAATCATGCTAAACCTAACGGGTTTGCCATAGCTACATTATGGTTGCATCAGGCTGCCTCCCATCAGACCATATCTGGTGCCAAGAGGCACTGGTAGGGCTCAAGGGGGAGCACTGGCACGAAAGGGCAGTGGACAGGCCAGCAGCGCTCCACCTGTGAGTAGGTAATGCCATGTGCATTCCCCTTGCACGATGCAGGACTCTGGTGGGACAGTCCAAAGAGCTTCACAGTTAGCATGCAGCCCACCGTGGCCCTGACTGGAGACCAGAAGTGGCACAGCAGAGGTCAAAGGCTCAGATCAGCAAAGGGAATGATGCTCCTCAATTCCCCCCACCCCCGATAATAGACCAAGACATGGGTCACACTTCATCACTAGGCAAGGCTTAGTGGCTTTGCTAGGAGTCAGTGTGGCTATAATGTACTAATCACTCACGCCCACACTTAGTCAAGATTCACTTTGGAGACAGAGTGGCTAAGACAGAATGGCTAAGAAGGACCATGCAGTGAAAGGGGTAAGTCAGAGCCCAGAGTGATGAAGGGGACTCAGCTAGGGTGGGAGGGGCCCCTCATCCCTTAAGGTACTCAGGAAGCCTTTCCCTACACACCCTGCTGACCACCTAAACAACCCCAAACATGCCAGCATTAATGAAGCACCTTAACCTCTAAGCAGTGCTGCTCAGCATAGCATGTTCCCAGTTCTTTTCCTCCCTCTCCCTTCAAGAAACGGGAAAGGGGCAAACGAGAAATGTTCACTGAGGTTTCCCATTAAAGACACTGCTGGCTGCATGGGATGAATTTGAATCTCTCACCAGCAGGTCTGCATATGGCTTAGTCTCCCCATTATTAGTTCAAGTTCTCCAATCTGCCAAACTCAGCTTCTGTCATTTTTTAAAATTTGAGGTCTACACACCAAACACAGAGGAGGCACTTTATAAAGGCGATTTTCATGAACTTTAACTTCCTCTCATAGTTTTCATGAGACACAATTCTACGTGGTGAAGTTCACAGGCCTTCCAACTTAGAGATGCACTTGTGTACTGCCATGCACCCCTGAGTGCTTCGTCCAGTGCCCCCATCTCCAGCCACACCACCCTGAATGTGCCTGTTCTTGTCTAAGCTGTGTCCCCAGTACTGTGCATGCCATACCCGAATAGTCACAGTGGCTTTCCCACCTCACCTCCAGCTACTTCCAAGGGCCCATTCTTTTTTCGGAGTTCCAGAACAGCTTCCACAAACTCCTTGCCACCTTTCTTCTCCAGCGTGTTTCCTAGGCAAGGACAGGGCAGGGTGAGCGTAGTGTCTCACGTCTGCGGCACACACAGACACTGAACATGTCAGGGTGATCACGCACTTTTAATGGTCTGACCAGCTAAATTCCCATAAGTCTGCAAAACAGGATCTCTGTGTAGGTGGGGTCTGTGACATGAAAACTCGGGATTGGCCACCAGCCAGTGGCTACTTGGCACTACCGCTCCTTCCAGATGCCTTTGCTGCCCATTCTTTAAAGCCAACGTGGGGTGAATATGCCAGAGACCTAAAAGAATCTACTCTTGGCAAACATGCCCAGCATGCACACTTTCCAGGGCTGTAGAAATCAGCTGGCGCTGGCTTCCAAGAGTAATCAGACTCCTCTGGGTTTTCTTCTCGTCTCAGGGGAGAACTCCCAAATACTGAGGTCTGCCAAGTGGCAGGGCATTCTCCCACCAAGCAGCCAGCAATCTTCCTGGTAGAAGGCCAATAGAAGGAATGCCCAGTGGTCATCTCTGGGCTGTTTTTGGACCCTTGTTACATGCTCAGTTCCTGTTTTGCAGCTTTGGTGTCATATGTGAATTCAAAAAAAAAAAAAAAGAAGCAGAAAGAAAAAGAAGAAAAAAATGGCCTCAGACAGTATTTTCTTAATTATACTAATGATTCAGGATCATTTTAGGGGAAGGAGGGCAACGTCAGAAGCGGAGCTTGAAGATGAACAAGTCGTGGGCAAAGGCGTGGACGACAGCTGGTTGTTCGGGACCAGATTTTCAAAAGAGAACCACCCGATGGCCAGGAGCGCTGTGCTTCCTGAAATTAGCGTACGTGCCAAATCATTTCCTGCTACGAAGGCGGAATTCCCAAGGAAGGTGAACACCACCTGTGAGAACTTTGGGCTCCCCAGCCCATGTGGGCTGCCACACAGCTGTCAAAGCACCTGTAAAATTTGGCCAGAATGGTGTCAAATTCTTCCTTAAGCTCCGGTTCTTCAGTTGTGAACATTTTAAAGTACTTTTCCTCACAAGAGGATCAAATACTCCCCTTAAGATTCACCATTTGTCTTGGAAAATTGAAAGTGTACCTGCGCTGAGCAAGGTGTATTGGAATGTACCAGCCTAGATTAGGTTTACTTATTATCTTAGCCAAACCTGTCTTGTTTGCATGTGTGTTCTGCAGAAGTGAGCTAACACCAGAAGTGTCTGGAAGCAAAAGCAAATACCCTGGGCATTGTCACCAGTAGGATAGAACCAGGGTTACTGGCAGGGACTGAGCATCATGGTGGCACTGCAGGAAGTGTAGGGCAAAGGACTGAACACGGCCAACAGCCATTGCCCTTGAGGGGCTCTGAGACAGGGCGGGACTCTGGAGACGTGCAAACTGCGGGGTGAGGAGGGTTCCTGTACAGCCCTTAATAGCTCAGGCTGCCCCATGCCTCGATGGTCCCGGAACACAGCAGAAGCCTTATGTGTCTATGTCAGAGACCCTCCTGCTTCTGCTGCGTGTCTGTACTCAAGTTCAGCAGCAGAGGTGACAGCTAAATTAAGCCAGGTGCAAGCTGTGGACCTCAGAGCCCAATTCTACTCACTAGGAAGTGGACACAGCCCACATTGAGACCCCAGTACAGGTTCACTTGAGAAAAAAAGCATGCGGAGTCTGAATCAGCTCTAGCAACCCTAACTAGGCTTCTCAGGCTTCAGGAGGGAACTTAGGAGCTGTGGGCTGGGGGACGTGAGGCAGTCTTTTGTTTTCTGTGAGGACTGCGAAATTGGGAAAGGAAAATTGGCACTGTACTCATGAGGACTACTGACTTCCTTCTAAGATGTAAAACATTTCCTAAGAAAATGGGCTGATTTATAATTAAAGGTGTTTTATCTTAGGAAGAGTGTTTACTTTAAAATTTCTACTTATAATTAAATGGTCTTTTAATTAGAAGTGAAATTGCAAGTTAAAATACACTTAATGCATTTCTCAAACTTAAAAACTGAACCCTAGGTCGCAGGCAATCAACCCAGTCAGGACTTGACTCCTTCACACACATATGTATGCACATGTCCATGTAGACACACGTGTACTTTTTAACAAGAAACAGGCCCATTTTCACCATATTGTCAACACTCTTAATGGAAGACTTGCTCTTTAGGCTTAACTTCAGGGTTAATCATGAAGCAATTGGCTTATTTGCCCCCAAGCATAAACATGTGTTACTCCCAGGAGAACAAGGACATTATTTCATGCTTAGAAAGCAGGCAGAAGTATCAGTGTTCAAAAGAGCCTAAGCGAAAATGTAGGCTTGGACAAATGTCAGGCTCAGCCTGTGGTCTATTTCACTGTTAGAAAGAACTTCTGATGGGTAAAAGTTAATCACGGGGCTAAGCATTCCTGCACTCGAGTTCCTTCTTCCAGCAGTCTCAGGAATTCACACCAAAAATGAAAAGTGGAACGATTACTTCCTAGCTTCCTCTCTTTCCTTCTCACACATCAAAGTGGGAGCTGGAACCAATTGAGGCCATGCATGAAATCATTGTTTTTGGATTGTACGAGGTATTAGGTCAGTACTAGTTTGGACTGGATCACTGGGCACAGAAAGCATAGAGGCGGGCTTTGGAAGACTGGGTTCCAGCCTGGCACAGTCTTTCCTCCTGCTGAGGTGGTATATAGCTGTGGCAGCGTCAGGGAGTGATGATGGGAGGCCTGACCTCAGGCAAGTTCTTGGGCCGAGGCTGCTTATGTGCCACAGAAGATAGTGATCCCTGCCCTGTGAGAGTGAGCGGAAGAGACTGAGTGCCATCACTATCCAGTAAGCCAGTCCCTGTCCAGGAAGAACTGAGGTTCTTCAGCGAGTGTGGGGCTCAGCCTGTCACTTTTCAGCTGGTCTCGACCCCATCTCAAAGCTTCTAGTTCTCCTCTGGTGGCCAATTCCACAAAACATGAGCCATGGTACCCAGGAAAGTCAGCCAGCTCTCTCCTCTCTCTGGGGCCTGAATGAGAAACTTTTGCTCTTGGAGCTTCCTAATTTCCATGTTTCCCTCAAGACCCTGGATGACAGGATGAGCCAAGCATTAGTCATTCTCAGCTAAAGGTGGGACGGCCTTTGCTTGTTCAAGTATTTATTTTTCTTCCCTCCCATCAAGTTTTTATTGGGTTAGGAAAGGACGCATCTTTCCCCTGAGCTATCTTAGGAGCCTTTAAACTTCTCCAAAATCTTGTGAAAGCGGGGTTTACTTGAATTACCTACAGCCTGATTTCATTGTGGATGGCACACTTGTTGATTCCTGACTTCTATTCAGTTTATCTTGCCATCCACATCTGGAATTCACAACCAGAGAAAGTTCTCAGCTCCTCCTCCTTTAAGATAACTGGGTTTGGCCTTCACTGGGAAGGTCACCATTCTCTTTGGAAGCTGTCTCTGGATGTGCAATGTCAGGCCCATACGACATGCAGCACTGCTTATGAGCCAGGCACCAACCAAGATGCTTTGCCCACATCTCACGTAACTTTTATCATCAGGTCAAGAAACTGAGGCATGGAAGACTTGGTCATGTCACATGACCAGGAGGTGATGAGGCAGGAATTCAAGTTCCTCCTGGCTAGGGATGCCTACTCATGACATAAGAACCTCAAGGGACTGTGAGAGGGCACCAATCCCACATTGCAAATTTGAGGCTCAAGACCCGAGTGTTCTCTTATCTTGAACATCCTGAACCACTCGGGACATCGGTAGAGGAGAGGCAGGTACCTTCTGGGTTTAGGACGGTGTTCAACACGAACTGTCTAGGGACACCTCATCAACATGAGGTAGTTTCAGGCACTGCTGGTCTAGAGAACCCTGTGTGTGGGAGCACTTCAAAACGGATCCCGTGTGCCTGAGCTGTGAGCCCATTTGCAGGAACGAGCATGCTTCTGACAAAGAGAAAAGTTGGGTGGAAGGGCAGAGCCAAGTGCATGGATGTCTGCTCTTCAGAGGGCACGGAAATGGCCCTGTCCTGCCTGCCGCTGACATCTCTGGGAACCCAGTCTCCAACAAAGCCGTGCCTCGTGATGCGGGGAAGAAAGGACGCCGCCGAGCCAGTTTCCAAACCAGAAGTGGCCGCAGGTGAGCTGCACGATGGCCCTGGCTGATGGCTAGCTGTGCTTCCGCGGTTCACAACCCACGGGTGGGAGGCCTCAGGAAGATCGGGACAGCTGGAAGTGTGAAATGAATGCAGCCCTGCATAGCTGTCAAAGGATCAAGCTGTCTGCAGCGGCCGACTGACCATGCACACACACGCTCGGCAGCGGCCGGCTAGGCATTACCTACTTCACCACCGATGTAGAGGTCATTGTTTGTCGGGTGAACGACAGCGTCACTGCCGATCGAGGCAATGTCGGCCTGAACAACTTGAAACTATAACAGGTAAACAGATGTAGATCAACTGTGGTGGACCGAGACCCACGCACAGGCACATTGACTAACGCCCCAATGGCAGGGCTGGCCTACCTGGTCGATTCCAACATATGAGCCAAGGGACAGTCAGTCCACGCAGTGTGCGCACGTGTGGATGGGGGTGAGGACAGGAGGAGGAGGAATATCAAATGTGACATGTTTGAATTAAACATTTGAATGACAAGTCCAAAAAAAGAGAAACACACATATGAGATCATTTCCAAAGGTTAAAACAAAGAAAACAACAAATGCCCCATTTCACTCTGCAGAACCCTATAAAACTGGCACCCCACTGAGAAAGCTACAAAAACATGGCATCTGCTTAAAAAAAAAATGTGGACCATCAGGCCAACCAAAACAACGAGTTTCTCCATTTAGTTTGCAGCAGTCATCTTGCAGGCTTTGGTTTGTACTCTGTGTTTACCGGTTGCCCCCTTCGAGTGGGAGCCATTGAAACCCGAGAAAACAGTATAGACGTAGGTATAGGATTGCCTTTAGTTTTCCTCCCTTAAGAGGTGGAAATATTATTCAGGTCTGTCTCTTACCCTAGCAAATCTTATTTGTAAACATTTCCGTATTCTTTGGATAAAAACCATTACTTTTTAAGGCTTCTGCTTTTTGTGTTTTTTAAAGAAGGTGTCTGTGTAGAACATCTGGAAAACAAAGTAAGGCATTTGGTTTAAACTTTTTATTGATGACCTCCATGCACAGATCCAACGAGGCAGGGCATCTTTGAGTCCCAGACCCCATGCTTTCAGCCCACTGCTGTGGCTGACTGTGTGGGCTGGGCCCATGCTCTGGGGTGAGACACTCCCTCCACAGGGACATTTGCCAGCTGACAAAAGCATCTGAAGCTCGGGGCTGAAGGCACAAAATATACTCTGATCATGTCTGGGGTGACACTGCCTCTGTAAGTGTCTGGATAAGCCCGTGTTGCCTGGCAAGGCTGTGCCTCTAACAGGAAAGGAGTCTTTGTTATTCCTTGAGCTGACAGTTCTTGTGAATGAATGAAACCACCAAGGTGGGACCCCGAGGGGAACCTCTTAGCTTGTCCTGGACCGTCTGTCCTCCCTAGCAGAGGGACACCATGGCCCTGGGACTCAAGAAGAGATTCTGCCCTGCACACAAGTACTTGATGTAGGTGGCTTCAGTCACATACTGTTTTCACTACACAAAAGGCTAAGGAAGTGACAGTAGGTGGAGCGTTCTGAGCGCCGCGGTCTGCTTGCGGACAGAAGGCAGCGCAGGGCACGCTCGCAGCTTGTCTCCCACTGTGCGCATCGAGTGCCGTTCCCAAGCAAGACTTAAATGGAGAAACTATCATTTTGTAGTTACCTGAGATTTTTTTTCAGCTTAAAAGAAAAGGAGAAAGAACAAAAAACACGTTTTAAAATTCCCCCCAGAAACCAGCAGTCAGTTTGAACATTATGGAAGAGAATTTAGATGGTAATGTATTTGCAGTTGAGGGGAAATAGCCAATTGCACTCAGTGAAACATGAGACTGTCTCCATTTGGAGTAGCCTGGAATAAGTAAATATCCAAGGTCTACATCAAACATCGAACATGGGCTGGGGATTTGCCTTGACTGTGCTGAAGTCTGGGCAAATGAAAAGCCTAAATTCTGGGTTCCATAAAGTCTCACCTGACAGCTGGTGGTGCCAAACCCCATCCCCAATTACCTAGGTCATCTTTAAGGTCAATGTCAGCATTGGTAGGATTGATTATGGCCTCCACCTCAAAGCCGGCTAAATTACTGATTTCACTGTGAATAAGGTTCAGCTGAAAAGAAAAGCACGAGGTGGGAAATAACAGGAGAGCCAGCTGGCAAGTCGCAGAGAAGTGAGCCCTGGACACAGAAGGCAGTGGACACTCACAGTGCACTGGGCAGAGGGAGACAGGGAGCGGCTGGCTAGCGTGAATCTACAGGTTGACTCCAGTGCCACCGGGGTGCTGAAAGGAAGCAAGCTGGGGGAAGCACTGAGAACCTGAGGTGACACTCGGCAAAGGGGAAGCACAAGCCACGCAGGCCTAGGAGGAGCAGCTTTTCTTCAGAGGAACTGGTGACCTGGGGGCCACAGCAAAGTGGCTTCAGGACTCAGGAGCAGGGTGTTTAGTGGGGACAGAGAGAAGACTTCCTTGTCCTCAGGCACTAAGGTTGTACAGAAGTCCAACTTGGCCCATGTACACCCCAAAATCTACCTCTGTCTTTCTAGCGGCCATGGGCCCATGTCTATCCTCATACCTGTGACTGCTGGCTGGCCACTTCCATTTGGCTCAGGAGTGGCAAGAAGCAGGAATGGTTTGTTGCCTAGAAATATCTAATCTGATGTGTTCACTAGTCATGTGATGCTGAAGTGCTGGTGACACCCAGGGAGAACCCACTGGTTCTCCAGCAAGACAATGTGTCTTGTTAAAACAGTTTTCATCTCACTGATCAGAAGCTCACTGGGTGGCTTGCAAATTGCTTGAGGTCTGTGTCTTCCCAACCAATGAGGTCATTCTGAAGAGCCAATGAATGTTCTCCCAACTGTGGCTCTATTGCCATGATAACCCCTTAGTTGCCAACTGAGACAGAAGTAGGTTCTGGATTCTGTCAGGGGCCTAGCATTGCTGCAGTGGCCCTACCCTTCCATCCTTCCCTTTGGGTACAGGTGTCTGTGGTCAGCTTGCATGGGCATACTCACTGCCTTGGAATCTAGTTGCTCATTTTTCAGTGATCTCAATTCCAAATTGCCTCATTAAGGTGCCTTAAGCAGCCCTCAGAAGAGGTGCCCAAACCCACCATGATCCAGGACAGGAGGGCAGCTATGGCCTGCAGGGGGCCTGTAGGGGCCTTGTCCTGGTGCTCTGGAAGGGGCCTGTGTAGACCTGGGAAGGAATGCTTCTAGCAGCTGCACTCCAAGTTGCTGAATGTCTGGGGCCAATCATTTAAAAAGTTGCATAGAAAAACAAACACCTGACAAACTACAAGCAGGAGCATCAGAAACCCACATAGCTGATCACTGGAAGCAGCCAGAGCTGAAAAGGGATCTGCTTAGACTAAAAGTCATTCTTGGGGAAAGGAAAAAAAAGCAGTAGAAATAAATGCGGTCACAGATGGAAAAGGAGCTAGTTTCCTCCATGTGGCCTTCTGGGTTACTCTCCCCAGCTCCACAGGGTGATTTGGGGATACCCACATTCCCAAAGCAGAAGGCAGTTACCCGAGGGTTTTCCACAGCGAGGCTCTCAGCAGCTTGGGGCCTAGAACTGAGAGGCAGCTGCTGCCCTCCCACGAGAAAGGCGGGCACGCATGGACTCCAAGCAAAGGCTGCACTTCCTGGCCGAACAAGAAAAGTAAAACCATCTCCACACTACGTGATGAGGCCACAGGGTGGGAAGAGAAGGAGGCAAAAGAGAGAAAAGGAATGCTCCACTTGGTGCGGCACAGATAGGGACATACAGGAGGATTCTTTTATGCTAAAAAACCACGCAAGTCTGATCCTTGAAAGTCACATTTTTTTCTAGTTGCATGGGTGTTTCTGGGAAGGTATTCATTGGAGAAGCAGCTGTTTTCAGGGGCTCTCTGATTCCACTAGCTAGGAAGAGCCCTGGTGGCCAGCCTCTCACTGTGCTGAGGGAACCACTCCTCTGTCCAGGGGAGTAGGCTCTCTGGGGGAAACTGGGGTGTTCTGGCTTTGCTCAAGGATGGAAGTGGCTGCAAACAGAGTTCAGCTCCTCAGAGAGCCTCACCACCCCCATCCTGATCAGTGTGTTCCAGGGGCTCCCATATTGCTCAGCACTGGGAATCTCTAGCCCCTGAGGCTGTCTCTCTCCCCCACCCACATCAAAATGAGGCGAAAGTTGGGATTGGACATGTCTGCTCTGCCATGTGCCAGGGCAGCAGAAAGGCTGGGCTTGTGGTGCTGTGTACTGAGTACAAAGCAGTTCTGCTTCTACAAAATACAGAAATTAAAATCCACTGGACTAGGGCTGGAGAGATGCTCAGCAGTTAAGGTGCTTGCCTGCAAAGCCTAATGGGGTTTGATTCCCCAGTGCCCACATACAGCCAGATGCACAGGCGCATGCATCTGCAGTTCATCTGCAGAAGCCAAAGACCCTGACATGCCTGTTCTCTGTCTGTCTTCTCTCTCTGCTTGCAAATAAATAATATATATACATATATATATATATATATGTATATATATCTCCTCTGGACTAGAAAGTGTGTGCTTGGGGTGAAGCGGGGAGTAGAGAAAGGAAAACACAACTTGGTTCCTATACTCTGGCTGAAGCAGGATGGACCAGTGGGCAGAGGACACCAGTGAGATAATCATAAGCAGGAAAAGAAACAAAACAAAACAAAACCCTAGACAAGAGAAGAAAACCCAGAAACTTGTGTAAATAAGCCGTGCATACACAAGCCTTGAAGGGACACTGTAGTAACAGGTGATCACACCTGAATGGGCACGGTAGGGCCGAGACTGAGGCCTAGTGCAGTCTTCTCTCAGCCAAAGGGCAGGTGGCCCCACAAAACACATGGCAGAGGAGGCAGGTAGCCTTGTAGGTCACCCAGCAGACTGCTGGGGACTGTGAAAATTCCCAGTAGCCTGACTTTCCAGGAAGGAGAGTCAGTGATGGCTGCAGTGTCTGCGTGAAATGACTGCTTCTTTCCTTCACTTCCTTTCACTGGGAAAGGTCACACACTTAAGTTTTAAACTATACTATGGGGGCTTTAAGGCAACTGCAAGGATGCTGGCCACTGGGACAGGGGCCGCATAGTACTGCCCATTAGACAGTAGAAGGGCGTCCCCTTCGGTGGTAAGAGTAGGAGGAAAGGGACTCAGCTCAGCAAACTTCAAGGTCCCTTCCACCACCAGGGTCTGCTTATCCTAATTTCAGGAGGCTCTGTTATATCTAGGCCTTTCCTGGAGTGATTATGTCCCCCTGAACATCCTCAGATGTAATTCTGAGGTGAAATGAACATCACCCTCTTTCTGGAAGCAGGGTTAAGGGAATCGGGCCCTTGCATAGGTTTGGATCTTGGCAGCTTGGAGCCAACCTGGCCTTACCAGGTAGGAAAGGTCA
The DNA here is from genome assembly GCA_036346955.1 of Dipus sagitta. Classification (NCBI taxonomy): domain Eukaryota; kingdom Metazoa; phylum Chordata; class Mammalia; order Rodentia; family Dipodidae; genus Dipus; species Dipus sagitta. The sequence continues at coordinate 38,763,580 of CM070777.1, read as the reverse complement.
GGAAGCAGTCTGTCACATGACAAAGAGGCCAGTGGCCTAGGGCTCCTGCCTTGATCTGACCTAATTGGTTATAGACAATAGTGTAATTTCTTTAACAAGTGTGTGTGTGTGTGTGTGTGTGTGTGCGTGTATTCTGATCAGAAATCAATTTTAGGACATGAAGATTATTGTTAAAATTGTTCTGTTTAGTTACGATTGTCAAATTTTGGTGTCACTAATCATGCCAAGGAAGAAAGCCTGACTGGTTTCATTTTCCTGTGCTAGTCACATAAAGTGCAATTCTTTCCTGTCCACTTCCCCACTAAAAGGATGGGAAGGGAGGAGTCTTCCACAGAAACCTTTCTAGACTTCTCATAAGAACATGCTTTCCTGAGGGGGAAAGCCACTCCTGTCTCCACACTGGTGCCATGCTGTCCCCATCCTGCAGAGGCCTTGAATCTGGTGGTGACATCTGGGAGGTTTTGGCTAAAAGTTGTCCCAGAAAGGCATGGGTCACCTTGGGCACTGCTAGAGGCTCTATCATTTCCCAACCTGCCTCAGAAGCCAGGCACCTCAGAAGCCCAGCGTGGTGGGAAGGGGCAGATGGCTCCCTCCTTACAAGTCCTCAGCCTTAGGAGAAGAGGACATGGGTCACAGGAGAGGCCCCTGGCCCAGACTTGACACCTGAGCACTGGTGCCATGATCTTGTCTCGCTACCTAAACTACCTTCCCAACTACTTCAAATACTGACTCTGCCCGGGAACTGGAATCATGACCAGTGATAAAGATTTATAGATACACACGGTACAAATGCTTTTTTAAAAAATAAAACCATTACGTCTTAAAATCTCTGAAGGATGAAAATCTCAATCAGACCATGAACAAAAAACATTTCATGGATGCAGATCACAGCACTGTTTACTTTTTAGAACAATTTGATGTGTGTGAACACTGAAATCATAGAATAATGAGGGTGATTACTCCCGGGACCTCAGTCTGTGAAATACATCATTAACAACAATTAGATCGCAGGCTCCTAAGCCCTCAGCTGTTTCCTCCTGTGAGTAGCTTAGCAACTAAGCCTTATAGGACTGTAGCGAGCACAGTGTCACCTTTCTCCACCAGCACACCTGCTAAGCAAGCATCGGTTTCACTGTCATAGGCAGAAAAATAAGGTTCAAGGGACATGGAGCACTATACAATCATCATTCTAAGTACTCTTCAGAAACATTTCCTACAATCCGTATCAAGATCAGTATCTGTAACAACAGTGCAAATGTAGTTGGTATAGCATTTTTGTGTCCATTTTATGTTCTTGCCTCTTGGCACTATATATTGTACTTGTCACCTGACAGTCATGGCCAATGAAAGGCCAAGAAATGCTGCCTCAGAATAATGCTCTGAACTCTACACACTCAGAGGTGGAAGGTTCCAGAAAGGATGGGAGAGCTCTAGTTTCTGTCACTGGTACCCAGGCTGACCTGAAATGCAGCTGTATTCTGTGAAGCACACTAGAGAAGATGCAGGCTACTCTGCTAAAAGTGTCTGTGGCAACTCTGTGGACCTCTTCTGGGGAGCGGTTGTGTGTACCACGTCTAACAGGAAGGACGGTTTCATAGCAGCCAAGAGGCTGAATGAAATGTGTGACATAAGACAGAAAAATGGGTGGACTGTCTGGGTCAGCATTCAGTGTCCTCTTACGGCTGACCATTTTACACAGGGTTCCAGCTCAACAAATCCTCACCGAGGTCCAGATCTCAAATAGGCACACGTGGCTCATCACCCAGCTCACTGCTCTCAGTCTCATCAGCTGACATGTCTGTAGACTACTAGGGAACAGCAATACTTTCCTGTGGCTCTTTGGAGTGCCCCCCCCCCAAACCTTACGAGGGACAGTTGGTATTAAGCAGATTTTTAGTTTTCATTCCTATGGCACTGATCCTGAGACCTGAGACCAGAAAGACCACAGAGGGAGGAGAGCTGTAGGGTGCTGATGTATATAACAGCTTTATAGGAATGAGTGAGGTGCTTCTAGTCTCTACCAGGGCTCCAGGTTATAGGCCCCATTAGGACCTGCTACCATCTCCTTGGACACAACAGAGCAACAGAAGGGCACCTATGTGAGCGCATAGCTATTTACATAGCTGAGCACAAGTGAGTATTTGGGGCTGAGTTTTCTATTCCTAGCAATGGGGATTTGAGCTTCAAGACCGGGGCAGCAGCAAGAGAAAATAAGAAGGGGGAAGGGAGAGGCCAGGGGGGAGGTTTCCAAGAGCAAAGTGGGTGAGGACAAGGTGGCCCCAGGGGCTAAACTGTGCTCCTTGCTTACTGGGATTCACGGCCTGGGCTAATTATTCTCCTTCGGGATCTAGAACACACTGCAGCTCTTCCTGAGTAACAGAGGGTTTTTCCACATTAGTTCCAACCGAAGCAATTTGGATGGCAGGTCACATTAACTTTCAGCACGATCACCAGAATTAAATAAAAAAATGTTAAAGGGTGGGAAAGCAAACCCAGGTGTCTGTCTTTACTGCTGAGTTGAAAGAAAATGACAAAAAAAAAAAAAATTAAATAAAACGATCAAAGTCCCAGACCTTAAGATGACAACTAGAGCTGCTTGTTTTCTCTTTCGAAAAATGCACACAAAATACAGGAAAATACAGGTGATGGTTATCAGATGGAGACAGCGATGGTTAGATTCTGGAACAGAGTTCACCACAGGAATTGCATCATGAGAGACTGAGTGCAATTAGTGACAGGAAGAGGGAGGGGCTGGGGGCAGAACTTGCGATGACGTGAGCAAGAGAACCAGTGTCACTGTGATGCTGGGGAAGACTGACAATGAAGATCTAAAAATGATGCAGCTTGTAACCCGCTTACTACACCTCGTGCACATTCAGAGAGAGGTCAAATGTAGTCCTTTGATTATCTTCAAACCGAGGATTAAAATAATTAAGAAAGCCTCCCACCCCTCTTTGATATTAATAGAGAAATATTAATTAACTCTTATTTTCAGGTCTTAAAAGCCTTTGCATCATTTTTATTTTCAAGAAAAAGTGAATCATCTTTTACAAAACCATGGCGTCCTGGCAAAGTTGCATCACTGGGGCGGCTGAAAATATAGTGCCCATGGTTAAAACAAACAACTGGCTCGAGGAGTCCTCTGGTGGTTCAGTGAAGAAACCCTGGGGCACCCATTAGTCTGTCTGCCAACAACCCAGCCCCTGGATCAGATCAAGGACTCTACCTTCAGGGACCACCAGGACGTTGCCTGCTAGATCTCCCACTGGCATGGCCCATGCTATCCGAGGACCAGGCTATCACAGAGAAGCAGCTCCTTCCCTAGGCTGAGCCCAAGGGTCCCAGCCCTCATGGGAGCCTCTTGCTTCTTTATCACCTCCCTCTTCCTCCCTGCTAGAACCCCCTGTCCCAACTGCATGGTCCCCTCAGCACTTGGCCCTCTCTGGGGCTACTTCCAAAGCGCCCTGCTGCTCTGCCCATCTACTGGGCTGAGTGGCACCCACATATCCCAGCCTTGCAGGGGACATGGCCCGCGCGCGTCCTCTGCCCCGGGCTGGCCTGGAGCAGGCCAGACTGTGTCTGCGTACCTTCTGGCCGAGGAAGAGACTCTTGGTGGAGAGGACCGTGAAGCCATCGGCAGGCGTGCCCTCAGTCGTGCTGTCCGCGCTGGCCGCCTTGCTCACTTCTCCCTGCTTCTTCTTGCACAAAGAGAAGAGTCAGAAAACAGGCTGCCCTGCAGAAGCCAGACAAGTCTGCTCTCCTAACACACACTCAGCCACAGGCCTCACCTACGAGACTGCAGAGGACACAGATAAATAAAACCCGCATCGTTTCCCACGGTGGAAGCTGTAACGTATTTCACGGGCTAACGTGTTCTATGAAGAGTATTTAATCGGATGTTTGCCACTTTATAATCTTAATAAACTACTTATAAGCAAAAGTTCATTTTACGGTGGTCATTTAGAATGGGATCACTTTCATAAATCCAATCCAAGAAAGTATGTCTTCATTAAGGGCCTTTAGTTATCTGTGGTGGTTTGAGTGTGAAATGGTCCCCCACGCAGCCCAAAGTGTTTGTAATGAAGCCTCCTACTGAGCCGGTGGAGCCTTTGTGAGGTGGAGGTGTGGAACTGGGGTGGACCCTGAGGTTTAATTAGTCCAGCCCACTGGGTGTTCACTAACTCACTCTTGCTGGTTCCTCCGGCTGGTGAGACAAGATGTGATGCCAGCCTCTGCTCTGCCATGCTTTCTCCACTGTGATGAAACTTCCCCTCAAAACCACAGGTGGAAATACACTTTCCTTTCCTGTCATTACCTGCTTCTGGTTGGGTGTTTTATCCCAGCAGTGAGAGGAGAAGCACTGTGGCATACTTCCTCTCTGTATGTGTCTATGAATGTGTGTGTGTGCCTGTGTGGGTGTGCAGGCCAGAGGACAACCCTGAGACGTCCTTCCTCATTCGTATCTACCTTTTTTGGAGACAGATGCTCACTGGCTAGAGAGCCTTAGTGACCCATCTGATTGTCTCTCCAGTGCTGAGGTTACAAGCACCTGCCATTATGCTCAGCTCTTTTTTTTTTTTTTTTTAGTCTTCCACGTGGGTTTCAGGGACTCAAGTCAGGTCCTCATGTTTGCAAGGTAAGTACTTTACGGACTAAGCCATCTCCCTAGCCCCAACCCACGGATCTCTCCTGTTTAGATATTTGCACACCACTCAAGCTTAATGTGGTGGCTCACCCCTGTAATCCCAGCACTGGAGAGGCTTAAATTCATGGCAATCCTCCTACCTTGTCCTCTCCACAGCAGGAAGACTTTCCCACTTTCCTTCCTAAAGCTAGTCATGGAAAAGGACGTGCTCAGAGGCTGCATGACCCTGTCCCACAGAGATGCGAGTCCAGCACTCCTGAGCCTCTTCCCAGCATCATTCAGACTGCGGTATGTGTGCCCTGAAGTTGCCACGGGCTTTCCAAGAGACACAGAGCCCCAGCACATCAGCTTCCTAGCGTACTGCCCTCCTCTCTACCCGAGCTGCCCTAAGCGAGGTCGACGACCTCCTCCCACTGCCCACAGCAGGTGCTTAAAGGACCCACGGTCCTAGGAACACAGGTCTTATGCACACTTCTGTAATAGAAATGGGTATTTGACTATTTGTGAGTTTTCTACATACAGGTATTTTGTAGAGTGAGGAGAGTGGGAACATGCTGAAAATGTTGATTGCTATACACAGGCTCCACCTTTTTTCTTCCCCTAAACATCAGCACACTTCTGTCCTGAGGAAGGGCCCTGTGGGAGAAAGTTAAAGGTTTGGCTGGGGTATGGCTCAGTGGGGGGATCTGCCTAAGGACTGCAGGAGATGGGGTTTTGGAGATGGGTGTGCCTTCCAGATGGATGAGTTTGGGCATTAGACCAGGGGCAAGGCTTGTGTAGGAGTCAAACTCATTGACACCTGCATATTACCCATCTTACAGTAAAAAGTAACATCAAATGTTGCTGTTTTAACAAGGAGGACCGCTTTGAAAATTAGGTTATTTAGCTGGTATTTCCCCTAAGTGAGCTAAATCTCAAGCCCCAAGGTTTTTATATAAGACAAAAAGCATTTTATCAAGAAATGTAGTGATAGCAAAGAAATATTAGGATTCTCATGTTTTGATTTTCCAATACTCGTGAGTAGATCAGACCTGACACATGAAAGGAAGCAGGTAGATCAAGAATTTCATAGTAATTTTGGATACCATTTCCAGTAACCAAGACAGGGAATGGCTAACCAAGCCTCCTACAAAGCAGCTGTTTTTAATTCCACACTGCCAACAACACTGAAGAAATGCTTCATGAGTTAACAGCTACAAGACCAGGAAAAAAAAGAAAAAAGCCAGACTGACAGAGTTCAGTTACTAGTGGGATATACCACTGTCAAAATTCAGTTAAGGGGCTGGAGAGATGGCTTGGCAGGTAAGGCACTTGCCTGCGACGCCTAAGGACCCACGTTCGACTCTCCAGATCCTACATAAGCCAGACACACATGCCCACTAGGTGGCAGAGGTGCCTGGAGTTCAGCTGCAGTCACTGAGGCCCTGGCGCACCAATTCTTTCTCCCTCTCTTGCTCTAAAATAAACAAATAAATTCAGTTAATACTGACGTCCACTGTGAGAAGTCAGGTGCTGGTGATACAGCACCACCATCACTAGTAATTGAATGAAGGAGTAAGGAGAAAGCACTCACACACTGCACGGAGAATGAAGCAGGCCATTCTCTACTGGCATGCACACTGCAGAGCACTGCAGCCTCTTCAGATGAAGCCCTGCAGGGTGTCTGGGGCTGTCCTGTAAGGTGTTACTGTATTTAAATCACAACTGTATCTAAGGTTTTCACAAAGCTTGTTATCTGTAATTACTTCCCTTACTAGCATGTTGGAATTTAAATGCCTTTCTGTTCATGAAGTAGTGACATAAGGTGGTTGTGGGAGGAAAAACAGCCATTCAAGTAAACTCAAAAAGGACTGAGTTTTTAGAATTTTGTATAAATGCAAAAGTGTCCATGTACTAGACACACATCGGGCTCTGTTTTGAGGGGTAGGAAACCTGGCCGATCAGTCTTTTTGGAACCATGTGTCTAAAAACACACAGGAAGCCACCAAGTGACATTTACTGTGTCCCGTCCCCTTCACTTTTAGGTCCAAGCTGCCTGAAGCACGGCCGCAGGGAAGGATGCTGTCAGGGTGGCAGCAAGTCTAGAAGTACCCACTCCCTTTCTTCGGCATCCTTTACCGAAGCTGAATCGCTTAAAGTTTCAGTATGTCCTCCTCAGGAAAGAGGCACACTGCTAAGTCACCTCGGGCTTTGGCAGGCAGTGAGGAGCCCGGGTTTCCATGGCCAAGAGGGCGTTCTCAGGGGCGGGGAGGGCGGGGAAGCCACAGGGAAGAAACAGCGGCACCTCCCACCAAGCCGGCCGACACTCCATGTCACAGACGTGGAAACAGCGCTGAGGTCACACAGATGGCAAAGTCAGAGTACACAGCCAGGTGGCAGAGACTGGGCCAGCCACTCTTGACCACTACATCACACCAATCAGTGGGCCATGTGACTTTTACACAGATAGGATGGGGAGTGATTTACGGTTACATAAAACTACAAATAAAACCATATAAGCTTTTATATGTATAGAATTCTTGAAAGGATCTATTAATAGTTCATTAGAGACTATAATAAAAACAAGGTTGCTTTTATTGCATTTTTTTCTAGCAGTCAAACTCTTACACATATAACCTATGCAAAAACACCTTATGCAATATGCATAGAGTGGTTGAATTGTAAGGCTGGAACAACCCTGACATTTTATGGGCAAGGGTAGACCAAGGCACAGTGCGGGGAACAGACTTGCCTGAGGCCACCCAAGTAGGAAAGAGGAGCCTGAGGGCACAGCCGAGCGCTGGACTTACAGGCCGGGCTGCCTCCTCGGGCTGCTCCCACTGTACTGGGGATTTTCAAATCCTTCAAATTACTTAGAGCTGAGGAGGAAATTATGATTTGGAATTCGAGTGTTGACACTTGAAGAATACCAACTCCCTTTCACTCCAAGTGCTTTAGCATGGCACGGAGGCCCTCGCTGCGTGTCTCTGCAAAGGTTATTTTGAGAATGTTCCATTCTGAACTGGAGATGCTGGGTCTTTCACTGTTTCTGGGAGCTGACACCACAATTTACATTAAACAAATGTTTTGAAAATTAGCTGTTCACGGTTCCAATTTCAGCTTCCCCTAGGGTTTAATGTTAGCCAAATACTGTTACAGTAAGCAGACAATGTGTTTTATTGTGCAGAAGAAAAACAGACCACCGTCACAGACTTCCTGCTTTTGTAATCAAGGGAAAAGTTGAATGTTTGAGTGATTATTGACATATGGTTATTAGAAACACCGAGTTCCAAATAAAGCTACTAAGGGGTTGCACATATACACACCAAGTCCAAAAAGGATGGACTCCTGGTGTTTGGTAAGCTGGAAAGTTCAGGACGTCACAGGGCAAAATCTCGGAGGGAAGCCTAGGGCCGAAGGGAACAAGGGTAGGCCAGGTTTGCTGCAGACACTGGCATCTGGAGACACACTCAGGTCATATGAAAGACGGCAGTGGGAGGGTTAGCCAGAGTGAAGGCCAAGCCCAAGGCTTGGTTCTGTCCCTGCTGGTCCTCAGGGTCACGTGCCCAGGGCCTTACTCTGTAGGCAGCCAGACTCCAAGTTCCATTTTCAAGAGATGACAGATTGGTCTCTCTATGTCCCTTCTTACATTTAAAAGGACTGCACAGCCTCTCTGGCCTGCCTGCCCTGTCTGTACCTCCTCCTAACTGCACATGGGAAGAGGGAGGGAACCCTTCAATCTGCTCACTTACAGCTGGCAGGAGTGAAGGAGTGGGCATTCCACGAAGTCCCTACCGGGCCTCCCAGCCTCCTCCAGAACGCACGAGTGAGGTGAACGCAAGGAAGTGTCTGGAAACAATGTACTGGCTGTGCTTCAACATTAGGGTTCTCTCTCTAGGAGCAGTTCTGGGCCTGGGGAGGTGGGTGGCTCTTTGGCAAGAGGGACTTATATTTCAGTTTTAGGGCACTTCCCTTTGTACCCAGAAGGGCATGCACAGAAACATCTTCCACCCAACTAAAGCAATCTCCCAAACAGTGTGACTGGATGGGGTGGCTGAAGTCAAGTGCCCTACTTGGGGTGAATGCCAAGTTCCAAGAAGGGGTCCTGCTCCAAAGTGAGGAGCAGCTTGGCTCACCTGGGCATGACTTCTTACCTATCCTCACCAATCCTCATAAGGTATCCCCACTGTGCAGGGAAGGTTCTGTGAGCATGTGGGACAAACTTCCTCATGATGTGTCATGAGATGCTCCCAACAGCTTTATAAGGTCACTTTCTCGAGTGGGAGATCAGAAGGCAGACTTCTTGGTGTGGAGGGTAATGCCACAATAAAGAGCGGCCTCAAGATGGCACTTTAGTATAGATCAAGCTTTGCCTGCCCCTTGTTTGTTCTTCCCGGGAGCTGTGACAAGAGGAGAAAGGACAGCATGCAGCCAAGAAGAAACAGGATGTAGCCGGGCGTGGTGGCGCACGCCTTTAATCCCAGCACTCGGGAGGCAGAGGTAGGAGGATCGCCGTGAGTTCGAGGCCACCCTGAGACTCCATAGTGAATTCCAGGTCAGCCTGGGCTAGAGTGAGACCCTACCTCGAAAAAAACCGAAACGAAACAAACAAAAAACAACAACAACAACAACAAAAAAAAACAAACAAAAAAAAGAAACAGGATGGTCTGTCTCATGTCTCCTGCCCGTGCTCAGACACATGGGCAGACACTGCATTCCCCTGCTTCAGGGCCACGCTTGGGATGTGCTGGCCTTCCCCACCACAGACAACGTGCAGTCTTGCTAATGAGATGGTTTCCCTCACTACAAAAAGGTTAGCACCTGGGGTTTAGCCTTGGCTCCAAGCCATGCCAGGGAGGAGTTGCTGGAAGAGTGCACGGTCCTTGACCGAAGCAGGCATTCCAGGGGTCCCCTCTGGGCTGAACCTGCAGGAGCAGGCCTGAGGAAGGATGGGCGGCCATGGCAACACAATGTGATAGGCAGCTGAGTAATGGGGCACACGGGCAGCAGGCCTTCTGAGCAGAATAGATGGTGGCTGGCCCTGGCACAAGCCACTTCCAGAAGGCTTGTGCATCTCACTGGAGGTCAGGTACAGGGAGGCATAAGCCTGGCACTATGACCCACCTGCAGGTGCTTCCTGAAATCCTGTTGTCTGTTCTCTTGCCCACGGGGGTTCAGTCCTTCAACTGGGCTGAGGTTCCATGAGCTAGGTTCCCGCATGTTTCCCCCTTAGTTCCCCAATCAGTGGGAGGAAGTCCAGGGAGGACGGGCCCACTGTGACTGCATTTACCTACCCGCGCCTTGCCCCAGCCCACATGCCGGCCAGACCCCGTACCTTGGATTTCCGGGCTCCTTTCTTGCCTCCCGCTTTCTTAGCCACCGGCTTCTTCTGGGATGGAGACTTGGCCTTTTTGGCTGGTGGGGGTGTGATAATGGCTTCCAACTTTCCTTTGGAGCCTCGCTTCTTTGCTAGCAATTCAGGATGGATGTTCGGCAACACTCCGCCACTGGCTATGGTGACTCCTTTGAGCAGCTTGCAGGGAAACCAAAGTAGCAGGTGTTGAGGGACACTGCCTGCTCTGGACCTCCGGAGGTCAGCCTGCCCATGCACACCCGAACTTCGGGTTGGAAGTCCTCTGTGGCACCTACAGGGATGCTACCGGGATCGGGGATCAAGTCCTTGGAGTCCCTCACTTGGGTGGAATTTAGATCAGATCATTCCTCTAGGGAGAGCCAAACACCTTGTGTCACCCTCCTACCCTCATGGGCAATGAGGCCCCAACAAACAGAGAAGCCTTTGCTGCAGCAAAAGCCACCACCACCTCTCTTGGGTGACCTGACTGCATGTCCAAGAGCCTGGGGGTGGGTGGCCCCATACCTGATTGAGCTCTTCGTCATTGGCCACAGCCAGCAGGATGTGCCGGGGTGTGACCCGCCCCTTCTTGTTGTCTCTCGCTGCATTGCCGGCCAGCTCGAGGATCTCGGCTGTGGAGGGGAGAAAAGCACGTGGCCATGTCAGGACATCGCCGAGTTCCCATGGCCCCTGTCTGCCCATACAGTGCAGGAATGGCACAGGCAGCTGCCTGAGCAAGCAGCCACTCTGAAAGGGCAAGCTGCAGGTGGGTTTTGCTGGCAATACTGAGGGAGGAATCAGAGAGGGGCTGGATGGCAAAGTTGAGAGGAGCTTCAGGCTCCTGGTGGAAGATGGAGCTGAGGCAGAGAGAGGAGAAGCACAGTGGAAGGGCACTGGGTAAGTAAGTGGTGGGACACAGAGAGCTGCCTGGGAGGGGCGCTTGGACGTGGGCCAGGCCAGTTCATGGAGGGAGTAATGTGGCCAAGAGTATGTAGTCCCTTCACCTCCACTAGTATGTCACACAGCTGCAGGGGTCAAGAGAAGGGAGCTTGCTATTGTAGGGGGAAGATACCTTTGCTGCTTAACTCAAGGCTGAACAGTGAGCAAAGAGTAGAAAGTGGGGCTGGAGAGATGGCTTAGCAGTCAGGGCGCTTGCCTGCAAAGCCTAAGGACCCAGGTTCGATTCTCTAGGTCCCACATAAGATGCACATGGTGGCACATGGGTCTGGAGTTTGTTTGCAGTGGCTGGAGGACCTGGTGTGCCCATTCTTTCCTCTTTCTCTCTGTCCCTCTATCTGTCTCTAATTAATAAACAAATCAGAAAAAAAAAGGAGTAGAAAGTGGTCACCAGAGATTGGGGTAGGGACAGTATGGGAAGGGGAATTGAAATGCTGGTCAAAAGGTAGACAGTTTTAGTTAGACTTGACGGTAAGTTTCAGTCATTTACTGCACAGAATGGTGACTAGAGCTGGATAATGGTATATATTTCATAACTGCAAAAATAAAATTTAAATGTTTTCCAAACCAAAAATCAGGTCTATGAGGGACTACTACGTTAATTAGCTTGATTTACTCATTCTACCAAGTATGTATGTATCAAAATAGTACATTGCACCCTATAATTTGTGGTTACTTTGTCAATTTAAAAGTAGTTTTTTGAAGAAATGTTTCAGCATTCTGCACGGATGAAGTCTCTTGGAGACCACCATCCTGAGAGGAAGGAAGCCTGAGGGTGGCGGGTGCTGAGGAAAAGCGCCTTTTCCTGCCCTTCAGAGCAGTGTCACAGGACAAGAGGACAGACGTTCCACGGCCTCAGTGACAGTGGAGAAAACTGGGACATGTCCTCTGACGAGGTTTCCTTCTGCTCTCCCCGCCTGGCAGTGCAGAGTGCTTGGCGACCTGGCCTCCCTCCCCATCACTGTCTCCTCACTGTTCTCCCAGAGCGCAGCTTACCCTGCCTGTGTCGGAGATTCTGCCCGTGCCGCCATCCGCCCGTGCTTTCTTTCTACACTACTCTCTGGGCCCAACCAAAGTATGACCTTCTGCTAGAAGTGGAGAATTTCTAATATTCTATTTGTGATGTGTACACTGGATCTCTCTGGCAGAGTCGGCACCTGGGATCATCAAGAAATAACTAGACAAAATGCTAGCTGCATAAAAACGGAGTTTGAAGTTGTTAACACTATTTGGCATAATCATTTTTTTTTAATTTTTATTTTGAGACCGGGCCTCACTATAGTCTCAAATTTGCTATGTAGCTGGGCTGGCCTCAAACCCATGACTCTCCTGCCTTGGTCTCCTGATTATAGGCATGCACCATCATGCCCGGCTGGCACATGTATTTTTAAGAGGTACTAACAGCTGAGCCCCATGCAAAAACCTGCTACATACATGCAAAGCTGGGAATCTGCTTGGCCACTCACGGGCACTCTCATGATGTGAGGCATGTGGGAAGGTGCTAAGTCACTTAGGACAGCAGGTCTCTTCCCTAAATTCAGGACGTCATTTGTTCAGTGAGCATGGCACAGACATGCGAAGCCCTATGCTTGGTAGGAGGAAACCAAAGACACCAAGACTTCTGGATCTTCCAGCTAGTAAGGAGAGCACCACAGGCCACATGTGGCGGGGCTGTGTGGCTTACCTGGGCTTCATGCACATGACAGCCACGAGCGTGAGGAAGGAAGGCTGGCTAGAGCAGTAACAGGCAAAAGGGCTCACCTTTCCTGTACCCCGTTATCTCACAGGGCTGTTCCGATGGGGGGAGGGAACATGGCCTTCTTGGCAGTTTCCTTAAAGTTTCCCTATGACTGATGGTGGGCTTCTCTGAAGTGAAAAGGGTGCTTGTAATGCCTAGGTGGCCTTAGGGTCCAGGTGCCAAGAATGCCATCCTGTGGAGCCTCAGGCTCCTGTGCTCACAGCATAGGCAGCACGTGTGCAAGGCTGCTGTCCTGTGGAGCCTCAGAGTCCCGTGCTCAGTGTAGACAGCACATGTACAAGGCTACCATCCTGCCCACCACTGAAGAGGAAGTGTAGCGGGTACCTGAACCCCACAGGAGCACAGACCATAGAAAAATGGCAAGAGGAAGCCTGCCACAGAAGTCCCTGTCCTGGAACTACTTGTGCAGGAAGGACTGAAAGGGCCTACGGTATTATGGAGCTGTAACCCCCCTTTCTGGCTTCCTGTTCCCCTCTTTAGCCTTAGCTCCCCTTTCTGAGACCACAGGGATCCAGGGACCATCAGCATCCAAAGGAGGAACTCGAAGAAGGAAGCTGGTGTGTTACAATCTTTTGATTCCAACGTACAAAGAATGCTTTACCTACCCGTCATTAAAAACAGAAAGGGGATGAGCATGGTGGCGCACGCCTTTAATCCCAGCACTTGGGAGGCAGAGGTAGGAGGATCGCCGTGAGTTCAAGGCCATCCTGAGACGACATAGAGAATTCCAGGTCAGGCTGAGCTACAGCAAAACCCTACCTCAAAAAACCAAAAAACAAACAAAAACAAACAGAAAGAGAACATCCCCAGACCTGTGTTGCTAAGTCCTAAGCCCACCCCATGGGCAAGAAGATCATTTGAAAGCAGTTTCTCAGGAGAGTGGAGGAGGCGTTAATGAAAGACCCTCTTCAAGAGGGGAAGGAGTGGCCACTGTGTGGAGAAGTGGTGCAGAGCTATCCTCGCTTTTCTGTGCAAGGAAATGACGACGGAGAGGGGGTACGGGTGGGGACCGAACCGACTGGTGTGGGCTCCTCCCTGGGTGGGGCAATATGTGGAGAAAGGAAAGCAAGCAATAGAATGACTGGGGAGCCTGGAGCGGGAGAACATCCTCCCTGGCTTCCACAGCCTTCCCCTGCTAGGTCCTTACCCTATGGCTCCAAGTTTAATGGCTTTACAAGCTCCACTTGGGAAACTTCAAACACTTTGCTAATTCGGTCTTGAGCTTCCTAGGTGTAGCGGTGAGCCATAAGTGGGATGTGTGAGTCTGAGGACAGAGGCGGCTGAGCTACTGGAGAGAGCAGAGGAGGGTGCCATGGCACTGCCTCTGGCCTGAGGAGCTGGAAGCACAGGACTCCTTCCTTTCCGTACAACTAGCAACTGCTCGGGTTACCATGACTGCCTAGCACCACCCACCGAAGACCAGGGTTTTAGCTCTGCGGGGAGTCAGCGGGGGCTGTGTCCAGTAGAAACAAGACAGGCGCAGAGTCACTCCAGCTAGCTGAGTGAGCACTTCATCTTCTGTTTACCTCTGCATTTTTGCAGATGGATAGTAACCACAGCAACACTATCACCAGGGGACACACAAGACAGAGCAGGGCAGAGACACACCTTTTACGAGAAACATGTTCTGTGTCCCCACCCACCCTGTGCTGCAGTGGGCAGAAGAGGGCCTGGCATTTTACAACAGTCAGGAAAGATGAAGGCCTCGTCCTGACTGCTAACAAACGCCAAGACCCCTGCGGCACGCTCGCCCCTCGCCGGGCGCCAGCAGTACCTGCCCTTTCATCCCCAGCCCAGTTTTAGAAACAGCAATAAAGTAAAGGCTTTTCTTGGCCAGGAGAGGGCTGCCTGCTGCAGGTGGCAGAAGGTATATTGCCAGCAATTCAAAACCAGACAGTTTCTTCTTGATTTTGTTTGTGGGTATGTATGTGCCTGTATGTGTGTTCATTTGTGTGTGTACATGTGTGTAGGTGTGCATACACATGTGGGTGGCGGCCTGAGGTCTACATCAAATGTCTTCCTCAACTACTCTCCGCCTTACTGTTGTGACAAGGTCTATCACTGGATCGGGAACTCGCCGGTTCAGCTAAGCTAGCCAGCCAGCGGGACCCCGGGGTCCTCTAGTGGCCACCTCGCTGCTACTGGGACGACAGGCACGCACACATGTGCCAGACGAGCTGTGCAGGTTCTGGAACCCTTACTCGGGCCTTCCTGCTTGCAGGGCAAACACCTGAGCATCTCTCCAGCCAGCCCCAAGCAGAACAGTTTCTGCTTGCTCTCCAGAGCACACCAGCATGAGTCACAGGGAGACGAGGAGAGGGTGACTGCCAAGGAACTTGAGCAGGGCACGCACCACCCAGGGGAGGGCCTGAGGATGTCTTCATCCTAATGACACTCTGTTTGGCAAGTTACATGGAGGCACAAGCCGCGGCTTTGAGCTGCAGGGCAGCTGTTGCCACTGTACCCCATGTCCCCAGGGTGGGCTCACAGCTCCCCCAAGAAGAAGACATGTCCCTGAGGTGGGCTCACAGCTCCCCCACAGAGAGGACCACCTGCTAGGCTAGACCAGAGCCAGCTTCTGTCCTTGCCCCAACCCCAGTGGAGTTTCATTTCATATTGTGGAAGGTCTTAGGCACCTCTGTTTTGCTTATGGTTAGTTGAAGGGAAAGTAATTCTGAGAAAGAATTAGAAAAACACCAGCTCCATGACCATACACCCTTTTCTCCCTGGTTTCCAGAGCTCAAGCCCTGTATCCTCCCTCAAGGGATTTTCAGAAGCCACACCTTGGAGCTGAATCTGTAAGAAACCACTGGCCAAAGGGGCAAGAGCAATTTAGAGAAGCTCTCCGGCCCCTGGAGCTGTCATCTTGGTCAGGGACAGGCTAACGGTTGTGGCCAGTGACCGACACTGGCCTGGTTTGGGGCCCAGAGTACACAGGGTCAGCTCTGGAGTGAATTCTAAATATGGTAAGTTCCCCTAATTATAAACACTAAATGAGGAGCAATTCTGGACAACTTATCAACTACTCTTTTAAGATCGTTTTTGGTTTAAGTTCTGACTTACAAGACACTCAAGCATCTACTGGCTCCCACTGCAGGCCAGGCTCAGTGACTGGCAACTGGTGAGCAGCTCCTGCTCTGTGGCAACCAGGGCCAGTGACGTGGCCTTCTCTCTCTGGGGTAGCAAGCACTCAGAGGTACCCCAGGCTCCTTCGATGTACTGAACATGGTAATTTTAAGGCAAACATGACAAGATTCCCATAGCCTTGGAGAAGACCATGATTTGGCAGCCTTTCCAACTATGGAGCAGCTGTCTGAACATGAATACCTCTGACCGGCCTACTTTCCAAGTTTAGCCCCAGACCAAAAAGCTTAGAGCCTATTCCCCACCCTCACCCCAACGAATGCCTTGAACTAAACCATCTCTGCTGTATGGAAGCATTTCGTCTATCTTCCTTCGGGGAGATGAAGTCATGGCTTGCAGAATTAGACTCCTAACAGCTAACAGGTGAGGCATCAGGCTGAGCCAAACTCCCAAAACAAACCTTGCAATGGAAAGGAACATGGGGCTTTCATAGAGCTGTTTGAAGCATCTCGTCTAACAAAAGAAAGATTGAAAATAACAACCAGAAATCAAAGAAAGCAAATGTTCCCGTAATCCCAAGGAGAAAACAGATATTAGCTCCAGAGCCAGCAACATGACAAGGAATCTGTTTATTGTATTTCTGTTGATTCCTAGGCCTTCTATTGAGTTCACTGAGTTCACAACTGTATGCCACCATTCTAGAAGACTTAACCCAATCAACCCCAACTAGAGGATGACTGCTAAGAGCTTCCTACATCCTGACTATGTCACAGCCCCTCCACTGTTCTCAGTGGCCTGGAGTGTTTGCAGCAATGTCCCTGCACAGAACCTACTGCCCAGACCCACTTGTTCAGAAGGGAAGTGGCAAGGACTGAAGTCACAGAGCCGCCACCTAGGCAAAGCTCTGGGCCGCTGCAAAGCTCT
The DNA here is from genome assembly GCA_036346955.1 of Dipus sagitta. NCBI lineage: Eukaryota > Metazoa > Chordata > Mammalia > Rodentia > Dipodidae > Dipus > Dipus sagitta. The sequence continues at coordinate 38,746,879 of CM070777.1, read as the reverse complement.
CAGCTGTCAGCCTGTCCTAAGGCCTCCAGCACCCTCAAAGAACTCTGCAAAGTAAAGCTGACAGCAGCCATCACAGGCAGTTTATGTTGAGTGCAAAGCCTTTGTAAGAGTGAGCCACCCCACAGTTTCACCCAAGACTCACTCATCTCATCCTTATTGTCGGCTCTGTGAGCCCAGGGTCTCAGCAGTAGCATCTGGTCAGCCTGCTGCCTTCCCACAGACAGAAATGGAGCTTAACTTGGAAAGCTCAAAAGTAAGCTCCACTGGGTGTTCACTGTTTTTCATGGCTACCAGTGAAGCTACTCGACACTGTACATGTTTGGAAAAGGAGACACTGTGCTTGTCGGTAGCGTCCCCCGTGCACCCACAGTGGAGGGCAGCAGCCATGAATGTGCGATGGTCGTGTTGCGTCTACTGCCAGACGCTGGGATCTGCCGGGAGACACGGCCAAGACAGCGTCAGGACTCAGTTTCCCACTTTATAAAACAGGACTAGAGGTTATCTCTTAGGCTTGTGAGGATTGAGTTACCAAGTAAAATACTTAGTAGACTTGGAAAATGCAAGTTATTATTTATTGAAGCCACCATCTGCTTTTTTTTAAGAAAATAAAAGAAGAAAGAGCAGAAAAGAGAAGAAGTCAGGAACGGAACACAGCACAGCAGCAGCCTTGATTGCTAAGGGAAGAAAACCAGACCTTCTTTTCCCTGGTTCCCTTCATCTATGTAACTGGATGGATGACTGTGTGTGAGAGACGAGAGGAGGAGAAGAGCAACAGAAGTCCTGGCATTCCCTGTCCCAATAGTGTATCCTTGGCTGTTACACTTAACAGTTTACATATGTTTGAAAAATGCACTTGAACTCGATTAACCTTGGTGCTGCCAGAGCTGCCTTGATAGAACACAGTACCCAGGGCAGCCCCACAGGCGCGCTCTGCCTTGGGACGGGGTCTGACTCCAACAGGGAGTGCTGCGGCAGGGCAGGACCAGGACCCGGGCCAGAGCCAGCTGCTCAGGCTGCAGAAATGGAGCTCCTAAGAGAGGGCTGGGGAGGAGACAAGGTCTAACCTCAAGCCTGGCTGGCACTGGGCAGGGCCCTCTGCCCCACCAATCATTTACTTTCAAGACCTCTGAATTAATTTACAAGGAAATGGTTAATGTGTGTGTTTGTTTTCACATGGGAAACCACAGCCATTTGTTCTTAATTCATCTCAGGAAGGGGCGAACAATCAGAGATGTCTGCTGAAATGAGATGATTTGAGGAGTATAATGTAAAGAGGAAATTCATTTAAAGAGCCTTGTTGCGGGTCTTGGTGCCGTTTCCCAGATGGTGTCTGGAGGGAAAACAAGGAAAGGAGCCGCACATGTGGGAGCTGCTGGCAGGGGGAGGGGCATGATACTCAGAAGGCTACAGGGGTACCAGAACGAGGGTCAAGGTTAAGAGGGAGACACTGTGCTGTAGCCTCTCTGAGCTGTTTGCATTCGTCTTCTGCATGTTCCTTCCCGAATGAAAACAGTACATGCGGAGTTACAGGCAGCAGTGCTGCACACCGCCCTCATGGGCCACGAGCACCTCCCGCCTCACATGCCCTTCCGCAGGAACCTTTGCAGGCTGCTTGGCATGGGCTGTGTCTAGAGCAGTGGCAGCATGCCAAAAGGAGAGGACCCCACAGACAGACTTGCTCCTGGGGGTCACCCTCACTGGACCCACCTACACTGTCTGTCCAATGCATTCCTAAGGCTAATATCCACCTGTCTAGGCATAGTCTAAGTTCTATCATCCAACACTCCATGCCCCATTCTTTAAGGGGACAGTGGAGGGACACTAGTCAAAAAGCTTCCCGCTCTGCAGTTCCTCCCCAGCATCACTGAGAAACACAACCTCCCCATCCCTGGGCAAAGCCTTCGCCCAGGCCTGCAGGAGTTTCTTGGGCAGCTGTTGGCTACCTATATACTCACCCACCCGGTACCTTCTTGTCCTGCTACTGAAGCAAACAATAGCCATTCCAGAAACCCCACAATGTCACTCCACGGACCCACCACCTTCCTGCTTATACCCTCTGCCTGCTATTCTTCAGGCTCATCTTGCAAAACCCTATTCTCCCTGCCCATGTTAGGCTACAAGAATGTCTCCACACACTCCAAGAGTCACCTTTGACGGCCGAGGAGTTTGTCCCCTCAGGCTGTGACTTCACTGAGAACAGGAGCCAGCGCTGAGGTGTGGGCATACACCAGTGGTCTGGGCATACACCTGCGGTGTCTGGTGGCTGCTTCAAGGCAAAGGAAGTGTAAAGTGGATTCCTATTCCTGGGTCCCACTTCTCTGCCTGCTGAAATTCAGCCCGGCAGAGGCTATGGACTCTGTTCTTCTGGAGATGTAACTAACTCCATGTGAGCTGAGTACCTTTACAGGAGTGATAAAAACATTCTGAGCAGCAACTTCCTCCTAAGCAGAACAGCGGTTCGGGATTCAGTGAGTTCCTATTTAGCCAATGCCTGCATATGAAGCACTCAATATGCAGCAGCCGTTTCAGAACGTAAACTCCTCCTCCTTCACCTAGAACTCAGAAACTCCCCCAAACAACATCGTAACAAGCCACAGTCTCAGGACTAGTGATGGCAGGGACTAGACTAGGGATCGGAGGCAGCAGTGAATGGGCAGTTCCAGGTCAGTGCCTTCCTTCATTTTCTCAATGAACACAGGTATTGACTTTCAATCGTCAGTTATAGGAGCAACCAATGAACGTTAACCAATGTCTAATTCAGCTATCTACTACAAGGAACATTCCTCAAGAGACTGATGACAAGGAACTTGTATAATTAGCAGTCTACAAAGGCCCTGGATTTCCACATGGCTCTGCTGATGTGAAATGGGAGTGCTTCAGGGCACCAGGCTTCTATAAAGACCCAGAGCAACCCCTTGAATACCGGTACTTGACTATCAGGGTGACGTCACACAGTGAGAGGACACCTCAGCATCAGGCATTCGTTGCTAAAGGAAGTACCTCTGTGTACCAGGGAACGCACCCTTTAGAGCCACTAAATGGAAGTTACACTTACTTCAAAAGGAAGGGGCTGGGGTGGGAAGAGAGGAAGAAAGGAAAGGAGGGAAAGTGGGATGGAGCAGTGGGACCCAGGGTCAGAGCAGCAGGCAGAGCCAGGCAGCCTAGCAAATCAAGGAGGGTTTATGTCACCTTGGCGAGCAGACCTGGAAGAGAGGGACAGACAGAAAAGGCTGGCTGATTAATACCTTTGGGGCAGGTCTTCTTGCTACAGCTTATTTATTTCTCTCCGGAGTTGCATGATATTTGAGTCTGGGCTGACTAGACCTAGAAGCCCTCAGTCTGGGGAAAGGAAGCAAGAGGATGGTGACGTGTCCCACCTGCCACTGACATTTTAGTGATGGACTGTGGGGACAGAGTTTTATCTGCACAATTCTGACCCACCTCCTTCTCTCAGTAACAGTTCTTTCAGAATCTACTGCTGGCGGTAGTGTGCACAGTGACCCTGGGACACATCTAACACCCCCCCCCAAAGATGCTAATATCTATTTTTTTAACTGACATTTGTACATGGGTGTGTACAGAAGCCAGGGCTTCTTGTTGATGTGAATGAATGACAGACGCTTGCGCCACTTTCTGCATCTGGCTTACATGGGTGGCTGGGGAAATGAACCCGGGCTGGCAGGCTCTGCAAGCAAGTACCTGTAACCCTGAGCCACTGTCTCAGTCCCAGGAATACGACAATCTTCACTAGCTGGGCAGCTCCTGCTGCACAAGGTCTGAGAGTTCTTGTGGCTTTTGGAGCAGAAGGAGAAAGCAGTCTGTGTAAGGCTTCTAAACCCTCTCTTTGCAATGGTAGCTCCTCTACCACATGCTCCTGCTCAGATGGGTGTGGCCACTATGCTCAAGTTAATCATAATTATGTTCTAGTTAAAAGTCCAGCCAGGCATGGTGGTGCACACCTTTAATCCCAGCACTCTGGAGGCAGAGGTAGGAGGATCTCTGTGAGTTCAAGGCCAGCCTGAGACTAATAATTCCAGGTCAGCCTGGGCTAGAGCGAGACACTATCTCGAAAAACCAAAACGTCCAGAGGTCTAGATCAGCTCTTGTCCTGGTCAGTTTCCAGGCAGCATCTGATACCACCAACCCCTCCTCCTCCTCCTGAAACTCCTTATTTCTCTAACTGTTCTTCTTATCCTTCAATTAAAAAAAAATTTGCTGTGCAGCTGTAGAAAGACAGGCCTTGTGCTAGGAGCTGAGTGTGTGTGAGGGGGTGGGGGAGGGCGCTGAAGTCACAGGCACTCAATACAAATCTGTGGAAATAAACAATGATTTCTTTGACCCCAGCACCCAGCTCGGCATTGTGCACTTGGTCATGGCTTGGCAAGCCTTTCACAAGTAGTTCATTTGAGAGGAATTAAAAACAAGTGGGCTGAGCATGCTGTTCTCTGGCAGTGGTGAGATCTGTATGCAGGGATGTTCTCCCAGGTGCTGGCCTGGCTCTGTGGATGAGAACACGCTCCAGATGCAGGATGGGGTGTGAATGATAAAGCTGCCATCCCAGAGGGCAGCCCAGCACGCAGGCGCACAGGATACAGGCACGCCTTGCTTCGTAGTCCCAAGAGAAGGGAGCTTGGACAAGAGATTGAAAGGGCTCAGGATAGTCAAGGGCTGATCAAGGACCCTCAGTGTGTCCTAACTGTGTCAGCCTCAGCCTGCATATCCTACATGTACCCGTAATCTTGCTGCTTTTTCATTTCATTTTCCATATATCTTTAGATTGACAGATTATATATATATATATATATATTTATATATGAAACATCCTGGAAATCAGGTGTGCAAAACAGCCGAGAAGGGACAATGACTCCCTCTATGTCCTCTATTCTGTGAATCTTTCCAAGCGTGTTTGTACTAATTGGAGAAAACAGACTATTCAACAAAAAACATTGGATGTTAGAAACAGACCAATAAAATGGGAGGTCCAGAAATAGCCTCAATTGTATCTAGATAATCCATGTCTGATAAAAGAAGGAAGTGCCCCTGATCTCCAGGGAAAAGATGGAATATTTAATTAATTGTGTTGGGATGAGTGAGTTAGCATGTGAAACAAAATTAAGATTGATTCTTATCTCGCAATATTGATTAAATTCCAAATGGCTCAAAGCAAAAATGTGAAAGATGAACAATAATACTAGGCAAAAGCATGAATGAATTCCTTCTCAGCCATGGAGAGTGGCAGACCTTCAAAACAGTAACTCAAAGTCCGGAAAAAAAAACACACTTTCTATCGTTTTCAGATAAAGAATATAAAACAACTGAAATCTAGTTAAGAAAAATACCTGAAAATGTAGTAAACACAAGAGATTATAGGAAAAAACCAAATCGATTTTTTTTAATGATCAAAAAGTACTTAGAGAAATGAAGGAAGGGACTGGGGTGATGGCTCCGTGGTTAAGAATGCTTGCGCAAGCATGAGTACCTCTGATTCCCCGGCACCCAACATGAACAGCTGGGTATGGCCGGCCATGCACATTACTAATCCCAGTCCTGTGGGAAGTGGAGACCAGAGAATCACTGGGGCTTGCTGACCGAAAAAACGTAGCTCTGGGTTAAGCAACAGACTTCGCCTCAAGGAAACAGGTCGAAGGGTGGAAAGAGGACACCCAAGGTGCTCCTCTAGCCTCTGCATGTTTGCACACAGGGCACATGCATCTGCACACACATGTACATACACTGTACACACACACACACACACACACACACACACACACAACACATATATATATGCCCCCTCCAGAGAAAGTGAAATTTAAAATTTAGTGGCCAAACTACAGATTAGACATAGTTGAAGAGAATTATAAACTGGGGATAAAGTTCTAGAAGACAGATCAGAAATACTTATCCAGAAAGAGATTTGAAAATGAGAGAATAACAGATGTGGAAGGTAGAGTGAAACACAATGCATGTTGAATGTGTTCTCCATAAGGAGAGATTAGAACAGATACTGTTAATGAAATGATGGCTGTTAATTATATGGGTAAGGTAAAGACAAGTTCAAAAATAACCTGAGAGGCTAGAGAGATGGCTCGTGGTTAAAGGCACTTGCTTGCAAAGCCTGACTGCCTGGGTTCAATTCCTTAGAACCCACATAAAGCCAGATACACAAAGTAGTGCATGTGTCTGGAGTTTGTCTGCAGGAGCATGAGACACTGGCACATCCATTCTCTCTTTCCTATCTCTTTCACTCTCTGCCTACAAAAAAATTAATTAAGACATTTAGAGGCTGGAGAAATTTCTCAGTGGTTAAAGGTACTTGCTTGTAAAGCCTGAAGGCCTGGGTTTGATTCGCTAGTACCCCTGTAAAGCCAGATGCACAAAGTGGTACATGCATCTGGAGTTTGTTTGCAGTGGCAGGAGGTCCTGGTGTGTACATACTCTCCCCAAAATGAATAAAAAAATATTTAAAAAAAGGTATTAAGGGCTGAAGAGATGGCTTAGTGGTTGAGGTGCTTGCCTGAAAGGCAAAGGACCCAGGTTCAATTCCCCAGTACCCACGTAAAGCCAGATACACGAGGTGGCACAAGCGTCTGGAGTTAGTTTGCAGTGGCTAGAGGCCCTAGTGTGCATATCCTCTCTCTCAAATAAATTAATAATTAAAAAAGACATTTAAATTTTTTCTAGTAATTATAGGCAAAAAGCAACATTAAAAGAATAAATAACCGGGCCAGGCTTGGTGGCGCCTGCCTTTAACCCCAGCACTTGGGATGCTAAAGTAGGAGGATCACTTTGGGTTTGAGGCCACTCTGAGATAATGGAGTGAATTCCTGGTCAGCCTGGGGTAGAGCAAGACCCTACCTCGAAAAACCAAAAATTAAATTAATTTTTAAGAAATAGGGCTAGAGAGATGGCTTAGAAGTTAAAGCGCTTGCCTGCAAAGCCTAAAGACTCACGTTTGACTCTTCAGATCCCACGTAAGACAGACGCACAAGGTGATGCAAGTGCGTGAGCTGAGCCAGTGCTCAAGGAGGCGCACACGTTGGGGGTTTGATCACAGCAGCTGGAGGCCCTGGCATGTCAGTTCTCTTTCTCTCTCTTTATCGCTAGCTCTCACTCTCTCACATAAAAAAAAAAAAAAAAGGCCAGTCTGTTGGGCTTGCCTCAAAAAAATAAAAAATAAAAAAATAATCTGAGAATATGTACCATCAAAAGACATGGATCCCAGGTGGAGTCCACAGAAAGAAGACAAGTTTAATTTGTTCTACACGTTCTTCCTGTGTTCACTGGGCCCCAAAGCTTGCTTGGCTCCTCTACTCTCAGGAAAAAGGAGCCAGTTACCACAGAAGTGACAGGACACTCCCCCGAAGTCCCCTGAGCCAGGCCATGAGAGGGCAGCATTGGGCGATGGTCATGCCAAAGAATGAGCTGTGCAGACGAAGGACCGGCTTGGTTGTGGTGGCAACAGCCCTACTCGCCGGAAGGTCTTTATAAAACTTAAAGAACGTCTCCCTCTTTACTATGCAAGAGCTGATAGGGCTGACACTGGGTAAGGAACTGCTCTGAGCTCCTTTCCAGCCGCGGTGCTGGGGGTGGGCCTTGCTGTCCCATTCTCCTTTGAAAGGACCACTGTGCCTGGTAACTGTTGTAGGGGCCAGTGGAGGTGTACCAGAGTCAAGGTCTCCAAGCCCATCTGGTCAAGGGTGCTCTGCTCTTGACCTCAAGAGCACTGGGCTCAGACTGGGACCAGACGAGGGTACGCACAGATCTCGTGTGGCCCAGGGAGCGCTGCCTGCAGAGTTCAGCTGGTGGCATCCTCCAACAGGATCAAGGAAGCCACAGGGCAGAGATAAAACTGCTGCTGCACTTCACCTTTACTTAACTGAAGTTCAGCCAAACTTCACAGGTATCTGTGAACACCTTGGTGGCAGGGGCATGACGGTGTTTGGAAGCCAATAAACATGGGCTGGTAAGTTGGCCCAGCACAGCACTTTCCCTCCCATCACACTCAGAGTCTCCCTTGGCTCTCACAGGAGCCTGGAACGGGTGCAACAGGCACAGTTGTCTCCATTCTGAGTTGTAACAAAAGCAGAGTCCAGAGAGGTTAAGTGACTCATCACAGGTCACAGGGAGTAAAAATGGCTATGCAAGAACGACCAAGTTCTGTTTCCTATCCAGTCACTCCTTCCCTGGTCTGTCTGGCTGACTTCCCATGCTAAACACACCTGAATTCTAGTTCATCTACAAGTGAGAAAAATCATGCCTAGCTCACATACCAGGCTCTCCACCTGTAAGAGTATATCCCAGAACAGAGTCCAAAGTCCCAAACCCATCCTGAACAGACCACAATGACTACTTCTCAAGGCTGTGTGATCAGAACAGAACCTGAGAGCTTGACGTCCCTTGTGGCTGTGTCCACTCCAGGGAAGTCTTACACTTGCCTACTGAGAGGTGTGGGCAGCAGGGGCAGCTCAGCAACTCTCCTGTTGTCCGTGCCACTAGGAAGAGAAGAGGCACCTTTCTTGATGAATCTCTCTTTGTGCTCGAGGCCAGATGGCTACAAGAACTAGAACAGCTATTTCCTGGCTCCTGCCAAACATACCAGATGAGTAAATGGCATCACAGGACAGGAGGGTCAAGGCCTGCTCGGCTTCTGAAAGGGTCTGTGCAGGCCTAGGCAAATCCTCTGATGCTTTGGAGCCTGGTTTGCCCCTCACTAAAAGCGGGCAGCATCTGTTCTGCCCAGCTGTTCTCCCATGATTTTTATGAGGCCACAGATAAGATCAGACCTGTATAAAGGACCAGGGACCCCTTGGAGAGAGACTGACTCTAAGCCCGGGGCAAGGAAGCCTGGGTGAGACTGGGACACATAACTGAACTCAAGGGCAAGGAAATGTCCAGAAACCAATGGAGATGGTTCTGACGTCCATGACAAAAGGACATCAGAAGTAGAGTTTAGTTCAATTTGAGAGAATCTGAACATTAAAAGGAGTGATGATGGTATACGAGGAATATAACACACCAAGTTAAACAATCCACGAGCCAAGGCTGACAGTACAAAAAATAAGAAGGGTGGAGGGTGAGTTCTGAATGCCAGCTAGGAAATACAGAAACGGGAACATTTATTTCATAACCACCATGGTAATAAGGAACTCTGGTAAGACTGATAAAAGAGGGCCAAAATGGGCTGGGGAAATGGCTTAGCAGTTAAGGCATTTGCTTGCAAAGCCTAAGGAGCCCGGTTTGATTCCCCAGGACCCACGTATGCCAGACGCACAAGGGGGCACATGCATCTGGAGTTTGTTTGCAGTGGCTGGAGGCCCTGGTGTGCCCATTCTCCCTTTCTGCCTCTTCCTCAATCTCAAATAAATAAATAAATAAGTAAATAAAATATTTTTTAAAAAAGACAGCTAAAATCCAGCAGATGGCCTACAGCTGAATGAATGAGCACAGGACAATCCCAAGCCAAGTGCCTCTCAGCATGATGCACACTAGAAGGACGTCACCACTGCGGTGAAGTAACGGCTTCTTATCTAAGCGAGAGACATGCCCAGAGTCAAGAACGGCCTGAAAAACAACTGGCCTGGATGCTTCACAATGCCAATGTCACAACAGAGGGGCTGGGGAGTGGTTCAGGGTACTTTCCACTTAAGCTCGAGGGCCTGCCCAAGCTTTACTCCCTAGAACCCATGGAAAAAGCTGGGCATGGCCACACACATCTGTAATCCCAGTCCATGGGGAGGAGGGTAGAGACTGGAAGACTGTTGGGGCTCACTGAAAAAACACAGCAGCTCCAGGTTGAGGGAGAGACCTCATCTTGAGGAAGTACACAGAGGAGTGATAGAGAAAGGCACCTGAAGTTCTCCTTTGTCCTCTGCACATGTATGTGCATAGACCACACACCACACATACCAGACACACACACAGCCTCTGGAGAATTTGCTCAAGATGAAGTAAGACTAGGCTCAGCAAACCTGACTGCCATATGTAAAGTATGATCCTGAAATGTACCCTGAAGTGGGAAAGGAAACCAAACAAGATCATAAAGGACCATGTTGGCATAACTGAGGAAATTTCAAAAGAGGGTGTCTAGCAAGCACAAATCCAGCAGCATCCGTGGGCGCACGCACACTCACAAGGTAGAGGATGTAAGGCAGACAAATGGGGCAGAACAACAAGTGAACCCATGTGAGGATGATGGTTGGGTTTTCTGTTTGTTTTTTTGTTTGTCGAGGTAGGGTCTCACTCTAGCCCAGGTTGACCTGGATTCACTGTGTAACCTCAGGCTGGCCTCGAACTCACAGCGATCCTCCTACGTCTGCCTCCCCAGTGCTGGGATTAAAGGTGTGCAGCCCCCACGCCCGGATTCATGACAGTTGTCCTTATGAGCTTTCGCATCTAAGAAGTGGGCAAAGGTCCTCACAGTCCTTGGGAAGCCATCAGACCTGCCACATCGGAGCACGAGGTCTGCGGCTGGCAAAGGCACACTCACCGGTCAGGTACTCCAGGACGGCAGCCATGTACACAGGCGCCCCCACCCCAATCCGGTACTTGGGGTGGCCTTTTTTGATATACCGCAGCATCCGCCCCACAGGGAAAATGACTCCCGCCTTGGCTGACCGGGAGGTCTTGGTGGATTTCTTTTTCCCACCGCGGCTTGACATGGCGGTGGTCCTGGAAGTGGATCCTTACACACTGCAAAGGCAAGAAACACACCAGTCAAAATCGGGGCACAGCACACGGCACCCACCATTTCCAGGCACACTGTGGTCCTCTGACAGACACAGGAGCACCCGCGCCCTCCTACCCGGCCACTGTGTTCTAACGGAACTGCTTGGCACCCAGAAAGAGAAGGCACAGCTTTGCACATCTTATGCCATCACGTCGATTTTACCAGTCACTTCCATTTAAATGTTACACTGACAATAACTGCTCGTAAGTGCCTGGTCTTCATGCCTCATAATATAAAAGAAAATGGGGCTTCTTGGTTATGTTCCACATACTTATTTAATAATTGCATTTTCATACACTCGAGACTGGAGTAATAAATCTTCAGTAAAATGGAAAGAAAACTGTTTCCTGCACTTGGAGTGAAGTTGGAAAGCCAGACAGATACCTGGGTTCTCACAGGAACTATCCTGACCCGGGAGAGGAAGGAGCAGCGGGCCATGGAGAGCTGGGTTGAAAAAGTGGTCTCCTGAGTAAAATCCAGCCCACTGCAGGCTATCTTTAGAGATGAGGAGGAGGAGTCTTCCCTCCTTGCTCCTCCTCCAACCCTACGCAAACAGCCCTCGGCCCACAGAGTGCTCCCCATAACTGCCTCTGGCATGTCTCAGTCTTAACCAGACAGCACAGGCATCTGCCAACATCTCCCTCACTTGCCCTCCCTGCCTCCAGTCTATCTTCTACCCCTCAGGCCAGCCAATCTTGGTACAGACACATGTGCACATCAGGATATACCCTGACCCTGGCCTAAAAGCTTGCTGGGGTTACCACTGCCAAAATAAAACCAGGACCCCCGATCTCCATGCAATGCCCTACTAGGCATGGAGCATCTGCCCAGTTCTGCTTTATAACACCGTGACCTAAACTGCCCCACAGGACGCCCCAGAGGTTCCCTCTGGTGCCTGCCACCTTCTCTTCTCCTTGTCTTCGTAGTGACTCTCTCAGCTGCCAGGGGCTCCTTTCTCCATGGCTTCTGCTAATCTACCCTGAGTGCTTGAACCTGACCACTCTGGGCTCCATAAACTTCAGGCCACAGCAATGACGTACACCATTCCCATCTCCCCCATCAGACTGCAAGTGCATGGAGGGCTGCCTATGACCGCCCTTCCAGGGCAGCAAAGGCTTACACAGAGCCTTCCACCCACTCATGCAGGCACAGGATGAACTGCGCTGGGCTTAGGTCCCTGTCCTCCCGAGCTGGTGGTGAAAGACAGAAAATAAGCAACTCCATAGCCATTTAAATGATCTGTGCAGCGAGTGCTTCAAAGGGCCAGTGTAAGGTGCCGGAAGAGGGGCTGTGTGGGCCCCCAGCTGGTTCTGGAGTCTCTGAAGCTCCTCTACAGACCTCCTGTGCTAGGCCTGCAAGTGGACAGGTCTCCCACGGGCTGAGACACTGAGGTCAGGCTCCACGGTGGGTGCGCCCCTACAGTTCTAAAAGGCTATGCCTCTGTGACCATGGGGGCCCCAGGACTAGGAGTCCTTGTTGTTCTGACAGTCAACCTTATCCTGGGGACTGGAGTCCCCACCTGCTAACTCCCTGACACAGAGGGATGGCTGCAAGGGCCGCAGACAACAGAACTTGTGGACAGGCCCATAGGGCAGCTGTACTACCAGTCCCGGCACGGGGAGCTGGTCCCAGCTCTGGGAGGAGAGCCCTGCTCCGTGCTACCACAGGCACACAGGTCTTACGGCTTCGGAGTGCTAGAGGAGCCGACTTGGCCCCTCCACGGGTACTACAATGTCTGAGACATGCCCATGAGGCAGGGACTTGGAAGCATGCACGTGTCTGTTTTCAGAGAGGTGTCACTGGTTTACAGGAAGTCTCTGGTTTTACTACAAATGTGTTGCACAGACCAACAACCCGAGGCCTTGTGAGCTGTAATCCAAATGCCTCCCTTCTTCAGCGCAGGAGCCCTGCGGTCACAGACGGTTATGGCAACCCAGCCCCTTTAGGGCAGATACAGACTGAAGCCCTGCTCCCCAGGAGACCTGCAGGGGTGTCTGGGACTGTCTCTGTGGACAGCAGACATTGTTCTGGAGAGGCCGTGAGCAAAAGGATCTTGACATACTCTCTGAGTGACTGAGTGTCTCTGCCAAAAGTCCCTGTCCCTATGACTGGTTGAGCCCAAGAGCTGTTCTGACTGCCTATGGCAAGGGCAGACTTATCAGCCCCATGGGTACCTTGAACTCCTCTGGGTCTTTTAACCTCATGACACACCAAGATACCTTGAGTTGGAATCAGCCTGACCCCCTACTTCCATGCCAGCGACACGGCAACCAAGTATTAGTCAATCTCTGTCCAGTCCACCTGATAAGTTTCTCAATTTCCTGGCATCTGGTGGCCCCCTCCGACTTGTTTCAGTCTCATTACCTTTCACTGTCGTCAATCCCAGCTTTCTCCAGACACCAGAACCACCCGCTGTCTCCTCTGACCAGCCGAGCTCCGAGCCAGCCACAGAAAGCACCCTTCACCTGCTTCCCCAGCAGTCTCCTGGTACCCATGCTGGCATTCAGGTGCCCCTCACCACTCCTGACTTCCTGAGTATGTCAAGGGTGTCTTTAAACGTGCTGTTTCTCCTACGCGGAATGTCCTTTGTTCTCCTGTCACCCTTCTGAATGGATGCTCATATGCCCCGTTAGTCACAGAGATTTCTTGACCCTGGATAAGGCCTGAATGACCAACTGTCCCATGTCCCCATAGCATATATGCACGTATTTGTGCATATGCCCAACTCAACTGACTCCAAGTGACAGGATGCCAGTCACTGTAGGCGACTCATCCAGGAATGGTCTCAAGGGTCCTCCTGGGTCCCCAGGGCCACCTGCTGGAAGAACATCGTCATGTCTCATCTTGAGCCTGGCCCCTTGGCAAAGCAGCAGCCTCGGGTCCTTGTCCTTGCCTTGGGGGCTGTCTGCAGAGGTTCCGTCACAGATTCTGCATTCTTTCCACACTCTAACTACAGTTCCCCCAGTGATGGGTAAGCTCCTGAGCCCTGCAGCCCCCACCCCACATTCAGCAGTGTGGAGTGTTTGAAACGTTCCTTTGCAAATCACCTCCTCACTGTGCAGTGTCCAGAAAGACTTGTGTAGACCACACCCACTGCTCAGGAGTCTCCTGACATACAAGCAGCTCCTGCTCAGCACCCGTGGGGACAGTGGGGAAAGAAGCTATTGAGTATCATGATCTCAACATGATCTGCTTCTCATCATGGCTCTGCCACTGGCTAGCATGTGGCCTTGGGTAAGTGACTTAATCCCTCTGAACCTCTTTTGTCAACTGCCAAGAAGAAATGAAGGAAGAAAAGACTTCCAGGGACTGGTGGGAGAATTAACTGAATATATGTATAAAGGGCGTGACACTCCCTCAGTCATGAGCCACAACAACAGAGTATAGATAAGAAGAGGATACTCCCTGCAGAACAGGCCTCAGACATTTGCACTGGCCAAGGCTCTACTAGGCTACTATAACAATTAAGTCCCTACAAGTTATTTCTCACTCATGAAGTCATGCTATAGGTTTGGATGTGAATGAAACCCAAATGTGTGTGTTGGAAGTTTGGTCACTATTGTGGTGATGTTAAGACGGGTCAGGACTTTACGAGGTGGGGTTAACAGGGTGATATTACTGCCCCCTCCCCTGAATTGCTCACTGGCTTCAGATCCACGCTGTTATCACTTTCCCTTGCGTGAGTTTCCACCACTGTGATGATACCTGTTAGGATTTTGTCACTAGAGCTAAGCTGATGCTGGAACCACACCCTTGAACCTCCAAAACTATCTTGATAAAGTTACCTATTTTAGGTACTTCATTATAGTAACAGAAAACAGACTAATACAAGTCCATGACTGGCCCGTGCATCTTCTCCATATAGTGACTCCCTCTTCCATCTATGACTCTGACATCATCTGTGCCTGATTCCTAACGTGGTAACATCATGGAGGCAAATACATGCAGACTTTTAAGGGCTGGCCCTAAAAGTGGGGCACACTAATGTTGACCATGATCAATCAGGCAGATCCTGGTTACACAGCCACACCTAATGACAAAAGAGGTTGGGAAATATACTTCAGATATTTTCCCAGAAAAAAAAAAAGGAAAAAGAAAAAAGACGGGCATGGTGGTGCATACCTTTGATCCCAGTACTCGGGAGGCAGAGGTAGGAGGAATGCTGTGAGTTAGAGGCCATCGTGAGACTACACAGTGAATTCCAGGTCAGCCTAGGCTAGGGCAAGACCTTACCTTGCAAAACCAGAGGGGAAAAAATGAGGAAACAGGCCATTTCTGTCACACAATAAACCAGTTTGAAAGCTGACCTGAGGCCTTGGTCTCAGTGACCAGCCCAGGACTGCTGGGCCCTGTCTGACCCGTGTTCTGCATGCGACCTGATCTGAGGGATGGACAACCCTATGTCACAAACAAAGTGACCTCCTGGGCACTTAGCCTCTTCTCATGGCACTGGAGTTGCTCTCAGAGGAGCTAACTTCCTTGCTGGCCCACTGTTCATGATGGTGCCCTTTCCAGTTGTTCAGGAGCCCTGGCCTGCTGAGGGCCCCGTGCACTCTGAAGACACAAAGCCTGCAGCCAATTACCACTGTACAGCAGCATGGTGGCCCCTCACACATGAAAACCCTGCCACCCCTGTCTGTGGTCATCACCCCTGTGCGCTGGTTTAGCTGTGCTCTGAGTGTCCCCAGAGGCTTCCTGGGCTGAAAGTTGATCCCCACTCTGAGGTTTTCAGAGGATGGGAACTTAATCTGACTACCATATTTGGTGGGGGAGGGGTTGAAAAATAGGATGGAGCCTCCTCCATGATTTAATCCTGGTGGCTTTATAAAAGGAAAGAAACTGCAAGGACATACACAAACAGGTGCAGTGCCTGTCCCATGTTGATGCTCTACACACTTCAGGATTCTCAAAAAGACCACCACCACTGGATGTGGCCCCTTGATCTTGTACTCCCAAGACTTCTTTTCCTTAGAGTAGCCTGCCTCAGGTATCTCATTAAAGTAACAAAAACCAGATGATCACACTCTGCAACTCCTCTAACTATAAACTAATCACAGTAAGCATGAACCTTGTTTGTGAAAATCCAAATCTTAGCCAAAGACAAAACTGTAGGAGAGAGAAACCAGGCTCGAGTGAGAAGTGGGTCTGCTCCCAATCTGAGCTATGACCAGGAGGTTACAATTTGTCCTCGTAGCACAAGGGGGCTGGGAAAGCTGGTGGCAAGTATCTGTGACCAGGATGGACATGCATTACCAAGTGATTTACATGTTCTGCTGCCTGCAATCAATTTATTCTGCCAACTACTGTGGTCCAGGCACCCACCACTGCCTGCTGCCCAGTAGAACTTCAAATGCTAGCTGGACGGTAGTTAGCATCACAGCGGAGGATGCTGCATCCCCAAAGGCCAAGGACTCAGCCGTGACTTCTGGGACATCAGGAACATTCCTTGGGACCATTCATGTGTACCCATAAGAGCCGAGACTCTCAAAAGTTGGAGTGTTTGTGGGGCTACCTTAGGGATTCCCAGGAGGTCCAATCCTGATAGCTGGGACATGAGTCATACAGAGGTTTATGACTGTGACAAATCTATGGCTCCACCAATGTCTCTCCTCCCTACTAGACAGCAATGTAGGCCGGAGGAAACCGTTTACCTTCTTCACACCTGTGAGACACTGGCCCCTGCCAATGCTGTAGAGAAAAAGCCCTTAAGCAGAGCACTCAGGAAACCACTGGAACGATCAATCCTGAATGAAGTCTTTTTTATTATCTCAGCTACAAACACATGTGAATTGATCCTGAACGAAATATCGATTAGAGCTGCTGGGGAGCTATGTCAGAGAGCCGGAACTCCTGCCCCCAGCATGGAGGAATCCGAGTGCTCACATCACTGCCAATACGGGAGGCCTCGCGCTCTGCTCTCTGCAGCAGGAGACATGCCGTATCCACATGGCACTTGTCACCTTACATCAACTCCAGTGGTCAGGAAGGCAAGACAGACACTCAGTTCTGAAGGGAAGGACAGCCATCCTCCTTGAGCACCCTCTTCTCTTTGCGCCTATCCTGCCGGATGAGGGGCGGTGGCTCTACCGCTGTATGCCAGAAGCATGAGGAGACACTACACAACCATCGTTCTCAGA
Organism: Dipus sagitta; assembly: GCA_036346955.1. Classification (NCBI taxonomy): domain Eukaryota; kingdom Metazoa; phylum Chordata; class Mammalia; order Rodentia; family Dipodidae; genus Dipus; species Dipus sagitta. Next base: position 38,730,016 of record CM070777.1, on the reverse strand, counting down.
CAGATGGGGTTCACATGCTGCACTCCGATTGGCTTGGAACAGAGACTTGTTCTTGTTCGAGCCAATGGGGGAAAAACAACTCTCTCCATTCATTAAACACTAAGTCATCAAATGAGCTTGTCAGTTAAAGAAGCTACAGTCCCTTCCTCAATGAAAGGAGGGCCTGCCTACAGAAGAGGCAGACCAAGTAAAACAGAAATAGATCCTCAAACCTGCCTTTCATTCCAGCACATGTATCTTGCTCATGGCTTAGGTTTCTAGTGGGGGGAGGGGGAAAACAAAACCCAAACACAAGTATCATTCACTACAAGCAGGAAGCTAGTTGGAATGTGACCCTTCATCTCTGCACATGTACCCTACGGTGTGCTTCCTGACCTGTACTCAGGGACAGATAGGCCCCACACTGTAACAGTAAGTCACTTTGCTTGCTCACCCAGGAAACTGTCCCACATATTTCCTCTGCCTCTTAAAGGCTGTGCCAAGATAACCCCTGCAAGGGCAGGTCATTAGAAGGAATGTTAAAATATGACCTTCAAAGGGTAGGACCCCAGTCAGACCTACCATCAGTACTCAGTACTGCTGAGTACTGACAGAGGAGTTCCCAGTAAGAACGACAGCACATTCGAGCACTGTTCTCTCCTGCTTAGAGCCCTTCTTGGGATCAGTGTGGTTCTACTCCAGATTTTTGCCTGTCTGTCCTACTAGCCTCACCCAACTCTAAGGTCCTGCCTTCCAAGCCTCTGGTTCTCCTCCACAGGCCCGCTATTGTTATATTCTATGATCTGCACATGGGTTTCCCAGGCCTCAAACACCTGTCCCCCTCTGTCCTTTACCCAGACAACTCCTCCTAGACATTCTCATGCGGGACAAGGACTCAGTCTCAGATACAGCACTGTCCCTCCTGACCTGGCCTCCTAAAAGCCACATAGCTATCTTTTCCTAAGGTCAGCTCTCTGGGGCAAGGACTAGACATATCTTGATCATGCCTAAGTCCCCACTACCTGAACCAGAGCAGAATCTCAGGAAATACTGTGTGAAGGACTACAAGACACCAGCCAGGCAGGCGAGTCTGCCAGGCAAACAAGCTATACAACTCTTTGGAATGAAGATCAGTCCGATGTGCTCAGGTGCACGCAGAAGAGCTAAGACAACCCTGTGCTCCTAAAACTACCCATGAGGAAGAGATTCAGAGGGCAAGTATGGGCCCCATTCACTCCCACCCCTTCCATTTCAGGTTCCAAAAAAAGGGGGGCTCTGTAAAGCCAATCACTGACCCCTAGGGACACTTGAATAAGAACCAGAGGCTGTAGTTTACTTAAATAAGTCTCCTGTAAGTGACTTGGGGCAGCTTTAACTCCACACCTGTCTCAATGGGGAGGGAATGAGGGCTAACTGCAAGTTATACTGTCTCCAGGACCACAGGAAATGACAGAGTGAGCTGTGCCTCTCCCTGACCCTGGCCCATGTGGTGGAAAAAAGAGAAAAACAAAAAACAACAACAACAAAAAAACACCAAGTCAGTAACCCAGAGGTCATGTGTGAAGTTCTAAACAATTCTCAAAGTTTAATAAAACGTGAGCTCTCCCTACCTCGACCTAAATTAAGCCGTGCTACCAACTATTTTCACTTATACCCCCGTCCCCACACACCTCATGCCTTACGCTGCGGGGTCTCAGCATTAATAACAAATGAAGATGAAACAATGAACTGGAGAGATGTAAAACTTGAAGGGGAGAATTTTTCAAGTCTTAAAAATTTTGCCATTTTTAAGGGGGGGGGGTTCGGAAACAGTCATCTGAGAGGGAGGGTATCCATGCAACTGAGTTGTTGCCACTCAACTTTAGTCAACTGTGTACAGAGCACATCAATTGCAGTTGCAAGACAAGGTGTCCATTTCAGAGTTAATGACAGCTCTGACAGCCCACCAGGAACCTAAAGAGTTGAGGTGGTTCTCCCACACAAGGCCTAAAGCTGCTTCATAGCCAGGACTCCCAGAAGGAAACCGTGAAACAAAAGCACTTCCTTCCCTTTAACGGTAAAACCTCAAACCACAAAGGTGTTAGGAAAGGGGGAAGCTAGCCGGAGAGTCTTTCTAATTGTCTGTTCTCCTAAGCTGTTTATTGGATCATTAAAATCTTACAAGGGCTTCAAGGTGAATATAATTCTGGAAGGTCGGCCTCAGCTGTTTGTACAGAAGTCGCTCACTTTCAAACTCACATCATCTATAAAGAACGTCTCCAGCAATCTCCTGACCAGCAGTGTGAGCGGTCAGTGCATCACGCTGTTGGGGTGAGTTAGGGGAATACCACCATCAATGCACACCTGTTGTTAGGTGACAGAGCCAGCACCACCCACCATCCGGGCGCACTGGCTGCTCTTCACCCACCCCACCTCCAGCAAGTTCTCTTCTCCCAGCTACAGGCCCTCTCCACCAGGAGTCACCTCAAAACACCACCACCACCAACAACAACAACACCTCTCTCCGCGACAAAGCAAACAAAAGGCCAGCGAGTGCAGCGGGGCCATCCTCGGTCCCCCTCTCCGGCCTGTTCCTGGACACAACCCCACTCCCTCCCCGTGCCTCTTGGCTTCCGTCCCGCCAGAGGTCCTCCTTCCCCCCAGCTCGGAGCTCGGGAGCAGATGCAGGGCCAGCCGGCCACACCACGGCCCCTCCACCCGGGGAGCTCGGGCCTGACTTATTGTGCCAAAGGAAGGAGCACGCGCGGGCCGGCGGGCATCGGACCCTAATCCAAGTGGGCCCACAGCAGCTTCCGGGCCCCGGGGCTCAGCGGGCCAGCAGCACCCCGGGGGCCTCGCGCGCGTGCTCGGGGGGCGATGGGGGGAAGGAGGGAAAGAGGGAGGGAGGGAGGGAGGGAAAGAGGGAGGGAGGGAGGGAGGAGGGGGACGGCCCGGCCCGCGCGCCAGTTCCGGCTGGGTCAACAAGGGAAGCGTGGGGGGTGGGGGGGGGGGTGTGTGGAGAAGCCCAAGTGTCTCCTGCCCACAAAAGCAGGCCAAAGCGGGATACGTTTCGAAGAGAAGTTGGGTTTCCGGGTTTGCTTGCTTGCTTTTTCTTCTTCTTCTTCTTCTTCTCTTTTTCTTTTTAACAAAACCAGCGGGCGGCCCCGGCTGAGGGCCAGTGAAGGGCGTCCCCGTAGCGCGAGGCCCGCCCGACCGACGCGGAACCCAGCAGCCCGAGGCTCGGGTGCCAGGCCGGACCCGCTCCCAGGGGGCGCGCGCGCGCGCGCGCGAGCGGCGGCGGCCGGACCCGAACGGCGCGGAGCCGGCGTACGACGAGGCCCGAGCGGCACTTACGGGGGCGGCTCGCAGGCAGCGGCGGCAGAGGTTAGAGGCAGCAACAGCAGCAACAAGGTATCCGGCCCGAGCCTTCTCGGCCCGCTCGCGCCTTTTCTCTCCGCGCTCCTCTGCTGGCCCGCGCGGCGCCGCCTCCTCCTCCTCCTCCGCCTCCTTCTCCTCCTCGCTTCCCGCCTGCGCCGTCCCGCGCTCGCCCCCTCCGCCCGGCTCCGCCGCCGAGTGAACTGGAACCAGTCGCCGCCGCGGCCCAGGGCTCCCACAATGCACAGCGCGCCGCTCGTCACATCCCATCCCCGTCCCCAGTGCGTCCGGCCACCCTCCTCCCCCCCCACAACACCCAACACGCACCCCTCCTCCCCTGCGCCGCCCCGGCCTTGACCCCCCCCCCACACCCGCCCCAGCGCTCCGGTCCCCCTGCACGTCCGCGGGTCTGTCCCCGGCTGCGTCCGTGCCCAGCGCCTGGACCTCTGCCCTCCACCACCACCACCACCACCACCACCCCTCCCGGGCATCCTTTTTCTGCACGCCGGAGCCGGCACGCTCCTGCAGCGCACCGGAGCGGAGCTCTTGGAAAGACCCTAGCGGCCCCAATCCCCGTTCCCCCCGCCCCCTCTCCGCCCTCCTTCCCCGGAAGATGCGTCTCCTGGCACGTCTCGGCTTGTGTATCCAAGTGAGCAACCTACTGTTTGCACGGTTGTGAACCCGAGTCTTTTCGCTGCTTCGCCCCTTCGGGAATCTCGTCCGCGCGGGGCGAAGGGACACCATGTTGCCCAGCGCAAACTTCCCCGCGCCTCCACCTTCCAGCCCCGCTGACTTGACGTGCAAGCCCGTCTCAAGCCCTCGTTGGCAACCGCCACGATCGACTGCTGCACCCCTCCCTCTCGGTTCAGCGGGGTCCTTGAAAAGTCAAGCCCGCTCTCTCTGGAGTGGGCTGTTGCTCTGCGCATGGAAGTTTAGTCGCTGCCACTAAGCAAATGTTTGTTGGTTATTGGCTCCAAGCTGGAATTTATTACAAGCAGTGAATCTTTCTCACACATGTAAGAAGGAGGTGAAAAAAAAAAAAAAAAGCCGACCCAGAAGAAAGGCTGCAAAATCCAGCCGCCTATTCTTAAATCGGTTTTTCCCCTGAAGGCGTCAGTTCCCATCCCAGGTGCTTACCCTGGGACAGTGCCTCCATGCCCACCCTCCAAAGTGTAGAGATCAAAGCCAGCTCGCCACCCAGCTGTGAGCTAAATCTGCATAACACACACTGCTCAAGGTTAAGGTGAAGTTTTAATGGACCCCTGCTAGGGATTAGGACGGTAATTGAGGAGCCTCCCCTGCTGCCCCCAGAGGGCAACTTGTCCCTTCACCTTGATGCTCTGCATTGTTTAAAGGCAGGCAGTACTGTCCAATACACATCATCCACTCATCATTTCCATTCGGTACTGAGGAGATACATACTTTAAGCCCTTAATCAATCTGGGTACTGCAGACAAGGCAGTGAACAAAACCGGAGAGGAAAACCGCCTGCTCTCCTGCAGTTTGCAGTCAGGTGGGAAAAGAAGGGCAAGACACAAAGGAGACGTAGGATAAATGCTGTGGAGAAAAAAAAATGAGGTGGGCAGAAGTAATAGAAAAATGTGAGGGGCTGGAGAAATGGCTTAGAGGTTAAGGCGCTTGCCTGCAAGGCCTAAGGACCTAGGTTCAATTCCCCAGGACCCACATAAGCCAGTTGCACCAGGTGGCACATGTAACTGGAGTTCGTTTGCAGTGGCTGGAGGTCCTGGTAAGCCCATTCTCTCCCTCACTGCCCACTTCTCTCAAACAAATAAACGAACTCCACACACATGCGCCTCCATGTGTATCTGGCTTTCGTGGGTACTAGGGAATCAAATCTGGCTCCTAAGTCTTCGCATGCAAGTGCCTTAACTAAGCCATCTCGCCAGCCCTAAATACATATTTTAATAAAAGGAAAAAATTAGAAAATGTGAGGCAGGAGTGTGTTTAGGACAGTCTCCTGGAGAAGAGAACATTGAAGAAACGACATGAAGGACTAACAGTAGTCCATGTGGTTATCTGGAGAAGAAGGAGTGTTCCAAGCAAGTGCCAGGGCCCTGAAACAGAAGCGTGCAAAGCACTGAGACTCTTCTTAGTGGGCCTAAACTCTTTTGGAACCAGCTTTTCCTTACTACTTTACGCTGGCTCTTTTGAACAAACTACAAGTTTTTCCAAATCTCTCTGATATCCGACTTGATTTAAAGCAATTATCAATACCTGTGCCATAGGCTCAATGCTGGCCTGCCTTGAATCCTCTTCCACCAGATAATAATTTGCTCACCTATAAACTTAGCTTCCCACAAAGTTTTAGGACACAGATACAATGTAGCAAGTTCTTTGCTAGGATATATAACATGCATGGCAATTTCCAATAGAGCCCTATAAGTTCCTACTCCAGTGCTCAGCACCTGCTTTTAAACCCAGTGGTTCTTCGTGACGCTTTTATCAGGGAGTTTGGAGTTAGAACCCCTTGACTCTTAAAAGTTAATAAAGAGTAGGTTGGAGAGATACCTTAGCGGCTAAGGCGCTTGCCTGCAAAGCCAAAGGATCCCGGTTTGACTCTCCAGGACCCCCGTAAGCCAGATGCACAAGGGGGTGCGTGCATCTGGAGTTGGTTTGCAGTGGCTGGAGACCCTGGCATGCCATTCTCTCCCTCTCTCTCATAAATAAGTAAATAAATAAAATATACTTTAAAAAATTAATGAAGATCCTGAAGAGCTCTTGTTTATATAGGTTATTCATACATATATATGTATAGTGATATTTTCTCTATTAAGGTCTGAGGATGTAGCTCAGTGGTAGAATGTTTGCTTAGCTTATGCAGGGCCCTTAATTTTTTTTTTATTAAAGTGCTGTGTTTGAAACTAAAACTTGAGAAAAAATTAAATATTTGTTAATTCATTCATTTAAAAATTACTATTTATTAACACAAATAATGTACTGTTCTGGGGAAACCAGAGATGCTTAGCCCTGTTCAGGAGTCAAACACCTCTGAACTTCCTTGATGGGCCATTGTCCACCTGGGTTAAGAGTTTTCAAACTAGGATCTCGGACCCTGGGACCTGCTTCTGTGAGCATATCTCTGTAACAGCCAGGTGTGTACAAAAGGAGTCTCTAAGACTGCTCACCACACCCTTATAATACAGTTGGGAACAATCTCCATTCCCCTTGGCCTCCTGTGCAGAAGGGCAGGGTGTGGGTGTCCGTGTAAGTTCATAAAACCAGAAGAAATGTGTGTGCGCAAGGAGTTGGGGCGTGGCTGAAGAAAGCTGGGGACAGACTTCTGGTGTTTCTTCCGCACCACACTGTCCCGGCTAGCTCACTGGTGTGCTCCATTCCACCCAACGACTGCATTCATTTCCTCCACAACTTACCATCTCTTTCTCTGATCCACAGTTATTCTCTACAGCGGACACTGTGCCTGACTTTGTAAGACAGTACCCTCTCCTGTGTTTGCTAAGCAGTAAATGGCGTGCTGTAAGGGATGATAACAAAGGCAGGGCTGGAGAGATGGCTTAGTGGTTAAGGCACTTGCCTGAGAAGCCTAAGCACCCAGGTTTGACTCCCCCAAACCCACCTAAGCCAGATGCACATGGCAGGGCAGGCGTCTGGAGTTCGTTTGTAGTGGCTACAGGCCCTGGCACACCCATTCTCTCTGTCTCTGTCTGTTTTCCTCTCTCTTTCAAGTAAATAAAGAAAAAGAAAAACAGTTAGAAAAAAATAACAAAGGGGCCAGGTGTAGTGGTGCATGCCTTTAATCCCAGCACTCGGGAGGCAGAGGTAGGGGGATTGCCATGAGTTCGTAGCCACCCTGAGAGTACATAGTGAATTCCAGGCCAGCCTGGGTTAGAGTGAGACCCTACCTCGAAAAACCAAAGAAAGGAAAAGGAAAAAAGATAAAAAGGAAAAAAATGTGGGGGCCAGGGATGCCACCCCAGGGTGTCTGTGGGAAGGAGGAGGGACTGCATTTCCTCTGAGTGTGGTGGTGTTTTCCCTCCCTCATGAGGTCAGAACTAGACTGAAAATACAGTTGAAGGATTAAGGCTGAATTTAAGCAGCTACTCAAAATGTGGTGCAAAGAGTGCTGTGAGGTCTTTGAGACTTGAGGTCTGTGGATCAAAACTACTTTCAAATTTTACTCCTTTAGCTGCAACTATAGGTGAAACAATAAGGAAAAAAAAAAAGATGTTTTTTGGGATGGAGAGAGCCGTTAAAGTGCTTTCTGGCAAAGCCAAAGGACCCAGGTTCGATTCCTCCAGTACCTATGTAAGCCAGACACAAGGTGGCACATGTGTCTGGAGTTCATTTGCAGTGGATAGAAGCCATTCTCTCTATCTGCTTCTCTCTGTTTCTCTCTCTCTCTCTCTCTCAAATAAATAAATAAACTGCTTTCATAATAATACAGAAATAACAACAAAAGTTAATTTTTTTTTTTTACTATGTTACTCTTTCCCCTGATGTCACAAAGCACTGTTTGCACCTTAGCACCAAACTCAATTCATGGTCATAGGTTTCTCCCCCTCTTCTCCCCCATATACCTATTCACATAAGAATTAAGAAAATCATTAATGAAATAAATTTAGAAAATTTAAAACTTGTATCTTCCACCATGCTCTTGACAACTTCACAACATGTAAAACTTTTCTGACAGGACATATCAGTAGGACAGATACATTAATTAATATGACTTTCTGATGTATAATAAGGTGACCAATGTTTGAAATTCCAGGTCAGCCTGGGCTAGAGTGAGATCCTATGTCAGAAAACCAAAAAAGCAGGCTGGAGACATGGCATAGTGGTTAAGGCACTTTCCTGCGAAGCCTAAGGACCCCTGCTCAACTCTCCAGATCCCACGTAAGCCAGATGCACAAAGATGAGGCAAGCGCCAGGTCACACATGCCCACTAGATGGCACAAGCATCTGGAGTTCAATTGAAGTGGCTGAGGCCCTGGCATGCCAATTCCCTCTCTCTCTGAAAAAAAAAAAAGTTAAGAAAAACAAAAATAAATAAATAAGTAAATAAGAAAGAAACTTTCAAATAAGATGGCAGCCTAGAAGCTGCTTCTGAGTGACCCAGTTGAGAAGTCAGAATAATTAATAAATAAATAAGCAAGTAAATAAATCAATAAAGGCTTTATTCTGAAAAGAAGAAGAGCTTCAGAAATTCACAAAGGCAGTGATAGGATACCTGGAAAATTCAAAGTAAAAAAAAGACAGATGAGGGCTAGAGAGATGGCTTAGCAGGCAAGGTGCTTGTCTACAAAGCCAAAAGACCCAGGTTTGATTCCTTAGTACCAAGTAAAGCCAGATGTACAAGATGGCATATGTGTCTTGAGTTTGTTTGCAGCGGCTACTGGCCTTGGCACACCCATTCTCTTTCTCTTTCTCTCTCTCTCCCTTTTTCTCTCTCTCTCAAATAAATAAAAATAAATATAATGTTTTAAGAAATGATACACAGAAAAAATGGGCCCATTTGAACACAGCTCTAACCATGTGGCTCCCTGGTTGGGAGGGGTGGAGATGGGATGAGGATCAGAACAGAAGCCGTATCCAAAAAGTAAGCCAGAGGTGATAGGGAGATGGCTCAGTGGTTAAAGTCTTGCTTGCAAAGCCTGTTGGCCTGGGTTCAATTCCCTAGTACCCAGAGGCAAAAGCCAGAGGCAAAAGGTGGCTCAAGCATCTAATGTAAGTTTGGGGGCAAAGAGGGTTCAGTGGATAAAGGTACTTACTTGCAGAGGCTGCCAGCCTGGGTCCAATTCCCAAGCACACACGTACACGCGTGCACACATAAGCAGAGTGGCTCAAGCATTTGTTAGCAAATGCAAGAGGCCCTGAAGTGCCCCCCCCACATATGTATAAATAAGTAAAATAAATAAATAAATAATAAAATGGATAGAGAGATAGATAGATAGATAGATAGATAGATAGATAGATAGATAGATAGATAAGTAGATGATAGATGAACAAGGCAGTCCTGGTGCAAAAAGACTGGCAGTTCAACCCGAGGCCATGCTCACTTACGGGATTTGATGAAACAAAATCTTCCAGCAGATTGACTTGGAGGGCAGTGGCTGTGCACCATCTTGAGAATGAATCTATTGTTTACAACTGCGATACCCTGTAGGCTGAAAACACGCCCCAAATCAGAGTCTGAAAAGAAATCTGAATTTAATCTGCCACAGCCCCAGGATGACAGTTGTAGGGAATGGAGAGGCCAGACAGATGCTGAAGAGCTGAAGGGCTTGATGGGAGAGGAGGCTTGGCTCAAGCAGTAACATGTATGGAGAAAGATGGACCCACCATCAGTGGCTGGGAGCAGATCTCACTAACTGAGAATAACCCTGGAGTCTGACAGCCTTGAATGTGGATCAACTTCCAGAGCCACCTGTCTGCCATCCGCACTGCACAGCCCAAGAACTCATAGGTTCTGGAGGAACACTAGACATTCACAGCCATATCCCTCCAGCACAGCGATTCATATTTTGGAGGTCCTGAATACATAAGGGCAGGTCCTCTGCCCGTATGATCCCAGTGTTCTGTTTTCTTCCTACTCCCCACTCACGTGTGAATCACCCCCAGTTAGCCATCGCAGGGGATATGAAATGGGGAGTCAGGGGAGGGTGGGAGAGCCTGCCAAGCTCACAGATTGCAAAGCTAACTGTGGCCAGCAGAGGACCCTGATACACAAGGAAAGCTACTAAAGTGTGGACAACTCTGAGAGCCATCAGACACTTGTCCAATACCAGCATAAAACATAGGAAACACAAGAGTCTGCATGTTAGACTGACCATCTGCCTCCTGTGCATGTAACTGACAGTCTCCAATGCTTGAGGAGCCACAAAGTTACTTTACTCTACTCATCGTTTACAAATAATTTTTTTAAAGACCTGGTCTCCCTTTTTTAAACTGCACATTTACAGTACTTTTATTTTATTGCATATACATTTGAATTCTTAGTCATTTGTGTCACTAAATGACATAACAACTGTTTGGTGTACTTTGCTTGGGAATTTGACCCAGACAAGCCAGCTTTGTAAGCAAGCACCTTTAACCACTGAGCCATCTTCCCGGCCGCCATTCTCTGCTTCTTTGAGATCAACGTTTGTTTTCTTCTTTTCCCTCTCATGCCACCTTCCTTTATCTCCTGTCCTCCAGCACCTGCACTGAGCCCCGTCTTCTTTCTTAGTATTCTGTCTTCTATATTGATACCTTTTGTGGTTTTTTTCCCCTCCTCCATCATCCTTGACAGCCTATTGAGGTTATGAATACAACAACAGCTCTGTGTCTGGAAGATAGCATTCCAAGGTACTCCTCCCCATCCTTTGGCTCTTACATGCTTTCTACCACCTCTTCTGCAATGGTCTTTGAGCCCTAGAGGGTGTGATGAAGATGGCTCGGTATTGAAAACCCCACTGTCACTTCTTCTTAGTACTTTAAGGACTTTTGTATTTATATATATATATTTCTTATTTTTTATTCCCCTGTATACATTCATCTAGTTTTGCTCATGTATTTTTTTACTCTTGGATATTTTTTCTTTGTCCTTTTTTTCTGCTTTTTTTTTTTGCCTCTTGTTTTCTCCTTTTTCTCTCTCATACTTTTAGTAATATTTTGATTATATCTTATTTTTTTAAAACTTATGTTTTATTTATTTTTTCCACTTTACAATTATCTAATCTATTTTTATTTTCTTATTATCAGGAAACCAGTTCTTTATTTTATTGATTTATTTGAGAGAGAGAAAGACACACACACACACACACACACACACACACACACACACACACACACAGAATGGCCTCCAGCCACTGCAAATGAACTCCAGATGCATGTGCCACCTTGTGCATCTGGCTTACAAGGGTCCTGGGGAACTGAACTGAGGTCCTTTGGCTTTGCAGGCAAGTGCCGTAACTGCTAAGCCATCTCTCCAGCCCCCAGTTTTTGTTTTTTCTAATCTCTTGCTCTTTTCTTTTTCCCTCTGTAGCATTCTTCTGCACTTCCTTTTCTTTTCCTTTATTTAACCTTGCTTCTCCTCCATTTTACACTTCCATTATATTATTCACTTACTCTAAAGAATTTTTAACTTCATAGACCATTCTATGTCAGTTTTACAAAGCTTTGGTTATTGGTACCATATTACTAAGCTTTAACTGAATTTGTGCATTTCCATATTCTCCTCTCTGAGTGGCATTGAGCCCTTGAGAGTAGTTGTTCAATAAGAAGATACACAAATCAAACCAGAAAAGATATCCAAGCCAAGCAATGCACAAAAAGCCAGGCAACACGATTTCTTCAAGAGATCATAAGTCTTCAACTACTGAGTTCAAAGACACTGAAATAGGTAAACTGTTAGATGAAGACTTCCAAAGTCTACTCAGAAAAATGACCAGTGACTCCAAGAAGACAGAAACAAGCAGAGGAATTCAACCTAGGACATGGAGAAGCAGTCATCAATATATAGGAAAGGGTCAATGAAATGAATGAGAAAAACCAATGATATGGATAAACATCAGCAACACACAGGAAAAACTCAGAAAAAAACATTGAGATGTTGGAAACAAAAAGAAATGTTGAGGCCAGGTGTGTTAGCACAAGACTTTAATCCCAACACTCAGGAGAGCATGAGTACAAGGCCAGTTACAGGGCAGCCTAGGCTAGAGTGAAACCTCATATCAAAAACCAGAGCTGGGTATGGTGGCTCAAGCCTTTAATCCCAGCACTCGGGAGGCAGAGACAGGAGGATTGCTGTGAGTTTGAGGCCACCCTGAGAATACAGAGTGAATTCCAGGTCAACCTGGGCTGGAGTGAGACCCTACCTTGAAAAACCAAAAAAGAACAAAGAAACAAAAACAGACAACATGAGCTGGAGAGATTGCTTACAAGTTAAGGCACTTGCCTGCGAAGTCTAAGGACCCAGGTTCAATTCCCCAGCACCCACGTAAGCCAGATGCACAATGTGGCGCATGCATCTGGAGTTGGTTTGCAGTAGCTAGAGGCCCTGGCAGGCCCATTCTCTCTCTGTTTGTCTCTCTTCTCTCTATCTCTCTCTGCTTGCAAACAAGTAAGTAAATAAAGTCTTTAAAAATAAAAAATAATTTAAAAATTTAAAAAACCAGACAACACGCCAGGAGTGGTGGTGCATGCCTTTAATCCTAGCACTTGGGGGGCAGAGGGAGGAGGAGTGCTATGAGTTCAAGTCCACCCTGAGACTACATAGTGAATTCCAGGTCAGCCTGGGCTAGTGCGAGACCCTACCTCAAAAAAAAAATCTTTGGGCTGGAGAGATGAGTTAGGGGTTAAGGCACTTGCCTGCAAAGCCAAAGGACCCAGGTTCAATTCTGCAGTACCCATGTAAGCCAGATGCTAAGGTGGCACATATGTCTGGAGTTCAGTTGTAGTGGCTAGAGGTCCTGGCATGCCCATTCTCTTCCTCTCTCTCTCTCTCCCCCCTCCCTCCCTCAAATAAATAAATAAATAAATATATAAAGAATTATTTTTAAAAACAGACAGCAACAATAACAAAAAGAAAGAAATGTTGGAAATGAAAAACTCAATGAGTCAAATGAAATGCACAGTGAAAAGCATCTTTGATAGATGCTCCCATGCAGAAGAAACACAGTAAGAGATAGAGGACAAATTAACCTGATGAACTACCACATTCAAACATCAATAAAGAAAAAAAAACAGGGACTGGAGAGGTGGCTTAGCAGTTAAACGCTTGCCTGTGAATCCTAAGAACCCTGGTTCGAGGCTCGATTTCCCAGGACCCACGTAAGCCAGATGCACAAGGTGGTGCACACATCTGGAGTTCTTTTGCAGTGGCTGGAGGCCCTGGCATGCCCATTCTCTCTCTCTCTCTGTCTGTCGCTCTCAAATAAACAAATAAAAACAAACATAAAAATTTTAAAAAGGAAAAAAAAAACATTGAGCATGTCTAAATGTCCAGGAATGGCCGGGTGTGGTGGCGCACGCCTTTAATCCCAGCACTTGGGAGGCAGAGGTAAGAGGATTGCCATGAGTTCGAGGCCACCCTGAGACTACATAGTGAATTCCAGGTCAGCCTGAACTAGAGTGAGACCCTACCTCGAAAAACCAAAAAATAAAAATAAATAAATAAATAAATAAATAAATAAATGTCCAGGAATTCTGGGTTATTATTAAAAGACCAAACCTAAGAATTCATAGGATAGAGAAGAAACTGAGATAAAAACTAAAGGCACAGAGAAGATATCCAGTGAAATTATAGCAGAAAATCTCCTGAATCTAGAGTCTAGATTCAAGACAAAGAAATGGGCAACCAAACACAAGAGCCATTTACAACCCTAAACAAACATGACTGCTGAGGAGACTTCATGATATATTATAGTGAAGATGTGAAAAAAATACAAACAAAGAAACAATATTAAAAGTTGGGCTGGAGAGATGGCTTAGCAGTTAAGGCACTTGCCTGTGAAGCCTAAGAACTCAGGTTCAATTCCCCAGTGCCCACATAAGCCAGATACACAAGGTGGCACATATGTCTGGAGTTTGCAGTGGCTAGAGGCCTTGGCGCTCCCATACTCTCTCTCTTTCTCTGTATCTCTCTGCCTGTAAATAAATAAATAAAATATTTTTTAAAAAAGGTTATAAGGGGACTGAAGAGATGAATCACAACATACTCTAAGTATTGTTTTTTTTTTTAAGTTTTTCAAGGTAGTGTTTCACTCTGGTCCAGGCTGACCTAGAATTCACTATGTAGTCTCAGGGTGGCCTTGAACTCATGGCTATCTTCCTACCTCTGCCTTCGGAGCTGGGATTAAAGGTGTACACCACTACGCCCAGCTCCTACTGTGAGTATTTTATCTCAGGTATTTGTAATTGTTGCAGTCTGTGTTTTGCTTATCTCTGTGAAAAAAAAAAAAACACCTGAACACCGGAATTTGATAATTAGGATTACTGCAGCATCTGGCTTATTACAATACTCCAGCTGCTGCTACACCAAAACACCCATTTCCATGAGTGTCTTCAGACCTTCACTTTAATGACTTAATGTTTCCAAATCTCTTAAAATCCACCACGTAAAAGGCAGATTTCCTTTAACTCCATTGAAAAGAGCTCTCACACTGAAATGATAGCATAGTTGCTGTGAGAACCAGAATGACTCCCTCTTGGGAATCTGATTGCCTTCTCATTGTAGTCCAAAGTGACCACACACAAATGCAACCACATACACATGGAGAGAGTAGACAGTGACAAACATAGATGTCACTTGGAAAATTCAAATTGAAGCACGAGATTATACAGTTGCTGGTCTCCCTTCTTCATGGGATCTAAGAAGAAATCCACTTCCTTTCCTTTTTCAGATTTTTCCCTAGATGTGTGGAAGTATTGTTTTAGATTTTTCTCAATGATGTTGACAATGATGCTGTCTATAAATGATTATAGTTTTGCTTACAATGATGTCTCAAAATGATAGCTTTTTTTTTTCATTTTTTGTTTCTGTTTTTTCCCCTTAATCCTTAAAACCCATTTTTTCCCTTTATCCTATTACACTAGCTAGGAATTTCTAGTTTGAGAGGTACAAACTGATAGTCGCTCTCTTGTTCCTGGTTTCATGGAATGTTTTTAGTATTCTACATAAAATATGGTTAACTGTTAGGTTTATTTTTTAAAAATATTTATTTATTTATTTATTTATTTATTTATAAGAGAGAGAATATGAGGGCTCCAGGGCCTCTAGCTGCTGCAAATGAACTCCAGAAGCATGTGCCATCTTGTGTGCTTGAGTCACCTTGTGTGTCTGGCTTACATGGAATCTGGAGAGTCGAACCTGTGTGCTTAGGCTTTGCAGGCATGCACCTTAACCGCTAAGCCATCTCTCCAGCCCATATCAGCCATTTTTAAAAATGATGTTATTTTAGAACAATTTTAACTTCACATCAAAGTTGAGGAAAAGAGAGCCATGTCCCACACAGACATCACCTTCCCTATACAGCAGCGTCGCACACCACAGTGGCACAGGTGTTATAACTGGTGAACCATACTGACATGATTTTACCACCCAAAGACCACAGTTTACATGAAGGTTCACTCCTGGTGCTATATCTGAGTGGATTTGGACAGAGGTATAATACATGACATGTATCTTCCATTATTGAGTCACACAGGTGGTTTTAAGTGCTCTGAAAAAACTCCTGGTCGTAGCCATTAAAAAACAAAAAACTCTGGGGCTGGAGAGGTGGCTTAGCGGTTAAGCGCTTGCCTGTGAAGCCTAAGGACCCCGGTTTGAGGCTCAATTCCCCAGGACCCACGTTAGCCAGATGCACAAGGGGGCGCACGCATGTGGAGTTCGTTTACAGAGGCTGGAAGCTCTGGTGTGCCCATTCTCTCTCTCTCTCTCTCTCTCTCTCTGCCTCCTTCTCTCCGTCACTCTCAAATAACTAAAATAAAAAAACAAAAAAAAATTAAAAAAAAACAACAACTCTGTACTCTGCCTATTTTTCCCTCCCACCTTCACCCATGCCTCATAACTGGAAACCACTGATTATCTATACTTTCTCTAAAAAATTTCATTTTCCAGAATGTTACCCATTGTAATCTGGTGGAATGTAGCCATTTTAGATGGGCTTCTTGCACTTAGCAGCCTGCATTTTAGGTTGCTCCAGGTCTCTCTGTGGCTTTATGGCTCCTGTCATTTTGGCACGGAAGGACAGTGTACTGCCTGGATGTCCTACAGCTCATCCATTCGCCTCCTGAAGGATAGGTTAATGGCCTGAGTTTTGGCAATTGTGAATAAAACTGCTTTAAACATCCAATTTTTGAGGCTATAAGTTTTCAGCTTCTTTTTGTAAACACCAATGACCTGGGCATTGTGGGTCTTTTGCTTCTTAATTTAAACTTTTAGAATCCATTTGTTGATGTGATCAAAATAACTTCTTGAGACTTTAACTTTTTGGTGCATGTGCACACACGTGTGTGATGTGTAGTATATGCATGTGTGTGTGCAGATGTGCACACTGTACATACACATGGGGAGTCCAAAGGAGAATATTGGTTATCTTCCCTTTTTGCTCATCTGCCTATTCTCATGAAGCAAAAATCTGTCATTCAACCCAGAGCTACTGGACGTCTCCCCCCCCCCACCTCAGTCAACAAGCCCCAGAAATTCTCTGCTCTGTGCCCCACAACAGGACTGGGTGACGGATGTGTGTGGGCTTGGCCAGCTGTTTACTTGGGTGCTAGGTCCTTTCGGGACCTCATGCTTGCACAATAATGCTGTGGCTGTTGAGTCCTCTCCCTAGCCCCCAGCTTTTTGAGATTTGAATTTGGATTGCTGTCTCTCCCCTCCCCTTCAAACTTCTAAAATACTTTGTATTGGATTAATGTCCTGTAGATTTGAAAGAAATTACTTGTATAGCCATCTGGGGTTAGGCTTGGTGGGAAGATTTTTAGGTACAGAATCTACTTCTTAAGAAAAATATATCATCTATTCTCATCCCAGTTTAGGGGTGTTAAGCTCACTGTCTTTGGTGGGCAACCATCACCATCATCCATCTTCAGAATAGTTCCTGAAATTATGTGCTCAGCAAGCAATGCCTCCTCGCTCCTTCCCCCCCCCCCCCACTGCCAGCTGTCAGTCTGCTTTCTGTCTCCAAGAACATTTTGGTCTAGGCATTTTTTAAAATGTGTCCCTTTTACCTGTTTTATCAGACTTGTTTGGATAGTTATTCTTAGCATTCTCATGTCCCCTGTTTGGCTATCTGTAAGTACTGCCTTGATATTTCCTTCTCCTGTGCTTGCTTTCTCTCTCCTTGTCTTAAAAATTATTTATTTATTTGTTTATTTTTGGTTTTTCCAGGTAGGGTCTCCCTTTCTAGCCTGGCTGACCCGGAATTCACTATGTCTCAGGCTGGCCTCAAAGTCACTGTGATCCTCTTACCTTTGCTTCCCCAGTGCTGGGATTGAAGGTGTGCACCACTAGGCCCGGCTTCTTTCCCTTTTCTCTTCATTTATATAGGTAGGGATTTATCAATTTTAGAAATCATTTCAAGGATCCAATTTTTGATATATTGCAATGTTTTTTATTCCATTGATCTTTTGTTTTTCTTGCTACTATCTCCTTCCTTCAACTTATTTTGAGTTTTATTTGCTAGATTTTTTTCCCCCTTCTATTTCTAAGTTTCCCAAGATAGAAACCTCTGCACTTATATCTACCCTTGCAATGCTGTCCACCAGGAGGGTCTCAAACTGGCGCCATGTTTGAATCTTCAAAACTGTGAGCCATATTTCTTCTTTTCCTTTTTTACACATGTGAATGTGTGTTTAGTGTTAGTGTGTGTTTACATGTATGTGCAAGTGTTAAACTAGTTGTTAAACATGGGCCCTAGGAGGGAGTCTACTGCTGTGATTATATTAACTGGACAGCACGTCCAACTTCCTTCAAAATATCTAGATTTGTCCTCGTAGATTAGCACTGCTTAAAGCCTTGATCACAGACATTTCTTACCACACTGGGCAGAGGTTAATGCAGAGATGCAAAGCTGAAATTGCAGAGAGTAAGCGACTCGTGTGTGCTCAGCCTCAAGCAGGACATCTAAATCGCCCCTGCACTGCTCAGGGAACCTGGAGGAAGAGGAGGAGGACAGAATGTAAGAGCAGGACAGTGGGGGGAGGGCTGCACACTCCATCTCTGGATACAACATGGCTGTTACACTATGAACTCACGGCAGCTGCGGTTTCCTGCATAAGACTGAGCTTCCCGATACCTCACCTTCCTTGGGGGAAGGGTAGCCAGGCCCCACACTTCCTACAGTAGCGAACGGCAGCTAATGGTTGCTGGGAGAGGGGAGTCAGGTTCATCAAGGTGCTGTAGCCACTGGCAAGCAAGTTGCTCATTCCACGTAAATATTCTTCCACTCGTGATCATGTAGGCAACCCTAATGTAACTCAATGGGTGAGAACAAAGATATGAAAGTTAGATGGGGATTAGCGGGGAAGAAGAAGGGTGTTGATGGGAGAGGGGATAAGAGAAGATATTGGGGCGAATAAGATCAAAGTACATGTATACAGGGCTGGAGGGATGGCTTAGTGGTTAAGGTGTTTGCCTGCAAAGCCAAAGGACCCAGGTTTGATTCCCCAGGAACCATGTTAGCCAGATGCACAAGGGGGCGCAAGCATCTGGAGTTCATCTGCAGTGGTTGGAAGCCCTGGCGTACCCAATCTCTCTGTCTTCCTCTCTGTCTCTCCCTCTTTCTCTGTCAAATAAATAAAAATAAAATATTAAAAAATACATGTACGAAATGTCAAAAATGGAAAATAAATAAAAAGTTTAAAAAAGCTGAGCTGACCGTTACCTCAGGAGGAAAACGCTGTCAGATACTGGAGTCAGGTCTCTAGCTTCCCGTTCTCTCTAGATCTTGCCTCTGCAGCTCCTTAGTCACTCTTTGATGCTGTTAACCAGGCTGAACGGTACATTTCTGATCCCCTTTTTAGTTATTTTTAGCCAGGGACTTGTTATGAGGCAGGGGAAGCTGGCGCCTCACTTCAGGAAACAGAGCTCACAACCCCGGGTTTTAATGGGAAGCCACAGGGTGACGCTGGAGAAACTGCTCTTTCCTTACAGACTCGTGCAGGCCCCAGGCCCCAAGCCCCAGGCCCCAGGCCTCAGGCCCCACGGGGACAACATGGATTCTGCCCCTGCATGTACCTTTCTCTTTGTTTCTGCTGCTTCTTAACATCTTCATTTTCTTTTTTTATTTGTTTTCTGTGTGTGTGTGTGTATGCATGAGTGTATGCATGTGTATTTATGTTTGTGAGCACACATGTGTTGGTGTCTGTGTGTGTGGTGTGCATGAGTGCATGCATGTGTGTTTGTATGTGTGGGCATACATGTGTTTGGAGGTGTCACATATATGTCACAGAGATCCACTGTAAGTGTCTTCCTTGATCACTTTTATTTTTTGAGACAGGGTCTCCCGCTGAACCTAGAGCTCACTCATGCTGAGATTATAGCAAGCACTACCATGCTCAGCATTTCTCTGTGGATACTGGGATCTGAACTCAGGTCCTCATGCTTGCACAGCAAACACTTTACCCACAAGCCATCTCCCAGCTTAGTGTCTTCATCTTCCACCAGCTCCACGTGGTTAGACATCTTGATGGCAGGGAGATTCAGCACAATCTCTCTTTGCCTCATGTAGCTAGATCCTCCAGCTGGAGAGAGTTCTTAGAAGGTATTTTATTTGTTTATTTATTTATTTATCTACTTATGAAGAGAGAGATTGAGTATGGGCACACCAAGGCCCTTTGCCACTATAAGCAAACTCCAGATGCATATGCCACTTTGTCCATCGACCCAGTCCAGCAGGCTTTGCAAGAACTTTACCTGCTGAGCCATCTCCCCAGCTCTGGATAGATTTCATATATGTATATTCAGAAAAAAGATATAGGTGGAGTTAGCTATTGAAACAAATATGATGGAGATGGAGGTGAGAGTTAGATGTTCAAGAAGCTTCTCTAGATGTTGCTTCTTGTTGCTCAGTGACCTCCCACAATTTTGCCAGCACTTCTGCTTCTGTTGCACAAACCCATTTTTCTCTTTCATGATGATTCAGTGACTCTGTGCACCGCTGTTGTACAGGATTGCCCTCTGGTGGTCCAGAACCTTAGCCCTGCGTTAAGTGGGTCCACACTGCTGCCGGCCCCAGCCCTTTGTCAGTGAAGAAAGAGACAGAGGAATTTAAAAAAAAAAAAAAAAAAAGGACAACCTCTCCAGCTCCCACATGCTATTGCAACGAAGTTTAATCTACTTCCCTGCTATCTGGGAACCAGCTGAGTGTTCCAGTTTTAAGACTCAGCAGGCACTGTGGTCTCTCAGATGTCAAATCCTTTGGGTCTACCTCTGCATGAGAAGGTACAGGTCACTTGAAGAACAGGGTTCTGCCTGATTTCAACATGGCTCGTGTAACTCAAGGCAGCTCATCTGCCTTAAAAAGCGAGTTGTGCATTTCTGTACTTTCTACCATACAGTGAATTTCCTGCTGTTGCCACGTCCCATCCTGGGTTTTCCTGGTTGGGTCATTCTCCTACCTGCCTCTCTTCCACGTGATGTCACAGGGACTCAGGCTCTTTTTCTTGCACATTTCCACCCTATTCTAGGGCCTCCAGCTTCCTCCCTCTGAGAGTGCTGGAGAGCTGGGCTGTGGCGGAACCCAGCCGACGAATATGGCCACGAGAGAAGCATGGAGTCAGTCACAGAAACTTCCTGAAGGCTCCACTGAGCTATGGAAGCCATACACCCCGAAGCATGAGGATATGTGAGATGTCCTCACATTCCCGATCTCATCACCAGCTCCTGTGTGTTCTCCACCAGCTTTACCACAACCTTGTAAGCATTTGATTCCTTGGCTGAAAATTCCACTTTTCTGGAAATACCTCAAATGACTTGTTCTTTTTTTTTTTTTTTGCCCTGATCTAAATGACACTGGGTGATAATACTGTTAATATTTTAGGATCGTGAGGATTAGGCAAGCTATCAAATATAAAATACCTGTGGTAGCAGAAGCACTTCAGTCAGCGGTAGTCACTAATAATTAGAATGAGACTGGTAGTGCGTGTTACTGCCCCCTAGCGTCGGCGGAACTCCTCCCCGCTTTGGTTTCTGCAAGCAGTCGTCAGGCATCTAAAACAAGAAGAAAAGGACCCCTGGCTCATGTCGCTTTCCCCTTATGTTCTCGCCAACAATTCATGTTGCCTTAAGAGATTAGGCCTTTTTATGGCTTGCCTCGTTGCCCTGCTGTCTGCACGGGAGTTATGTCTTGGCTGGCTGGGCGTGTCCTGCTGATGGAGACCAGACCTGCAGGGCCAAGAGAAAGAGGGTTATTTGATCTCAGGACTGTGGCTCTTACGAGCCCCGCAGAGAGAGTTCTTACAGAGCTCTGCTGTGCTACTTGTCGCAGCACAGCCAAATCAAAGCAATTACACCTAGAGCTGTGAGGGTTTCTCTGGCTGCATTTGGCGTTAGGGAGAGGCCAGCTGCTCTGGGGGCTCCAGGGTCAGCTCTGGGTCCCACTGAACCCTTTCTGGACATTTAGAACTCCTACAGCCAGTGAACAGCAACTTCTCGGCCAGGCTTGTGGAAGGTCATGAGGGCATCCCTTTGCTTCCAGAGAGGGTTTCTTGTTTTTTTTTTAAATTTAATTCAATTTACTTATGGTCTTCTACTGCTGCAAATGAATGCCAGACATATGTGCCACTGTGGCCACTTTTAGTCCAGCCTTATGTGGGTGCTAGGGAACTGAACCCATGGCCAGCAGGCAGCTCAAGCCTGACGTCACTAAGCTATCCCCCAGCCCCTCAGAGAGATTTTCACCAGGGTGGACTATTGTCCAGTAATATAAGATGGATTTACGCCTGATACATTGCCCATTGAGTCATGGCCTACAGGCATGGGCGGCAGAAAAGCAGAGAAGTCCTCACAAGTTTTGTTGAAAAGCAGGCTGGTACTTTCCCCACTATAGCTCTTGCAGAAAAGTAAAATTCTCCTACTCAGCCGACATGTCAGATCTTTCGACACTGGTGAGATGTTCCACAGGCAGAAACATAGCGAGCGGGACCCTGGCTTCAGGCTGCCGTGGTGGTTACCAACACTGCTCCTGTGTCCAGAGCTCGCCTCACAAACTGCTCAGTGCCAAGCCTGAGGACCGCCATGTGCTTTGAATGTACTGATACTGATTATCTCAGCACTAGCAACCAGTTGGTTTTTTTCTCTAGAAGTAGAAAATTTATTTTTGAAATACAGCAAAAAAATCCCCTTCCCTAAACTGGATCTCCACACACAAGAGACCGAAATTTTATCCCTGTACAAAAAAATCAACTCAGAGTGGATCAAAGACCTAACAGTAAAATCTGAAACTGACATTGTGAGTGGAAAACAGGGGAAACGCGTTAAGACGTTGGTACAGGCAGTGGTTTTCTGGAGAGGACCCAGAAAGCAGAGGAAACAGAAGCTGACGTTGACAAATAGGATTACATCAAACTCAAATGTTTCTGTGCAGTGAAGGAAATAATCAGTGGGTAAAGAGATGCCTAGAAAATGGGAGGAAATGTTCCCCAGCTATCCAACTGACAAATGATTGATAGGCATAATATACTAGGAACTCAAAAATCTTAATAATGAAAAAAAAAGGAATGCAATTTAAAAGCAGACACTTCTCTAAAGAAGAAATACAAATAGTTGACAAGCATATGAGATATTTGCAATATCGTTAGCCATCAGGGAAATGTGAACCATAACTGCCATGAGTTATCATCTTATCCTGGTTAGAATGGCTGTTATCAAAAGGACAAAAAAACCCAAACAGGTGGAGGGATTGCTCAGTGGTTAAAGGCACTTTCTTGCAAAGCCTCATGGCCTGGCTTTGATTTCCCAATACCCATATAAGGCCATATGCACAGAGTGGTGCATGCATCTGGAGTTCATCTGCAAGAGGCTCTGGTGTACCCACTCTCCCTTTCTTCATCTTTCTGTCTCTCCCTGCTTGCAAATATATATATATATTTAAAATTATATATTTAAAATATTATATAAAATATATAATTATATATTTAAAATGTTATATTTAAATATATATATATATATATTTTTTTTAAAGAAAGGGGGCGAGGGAAACAAATGCTGGAGAGGATATGGAGAAAAGGAACTCTTAAACCCAGTTGGTGGGAATGTCAGTTAGAAAAACCATTATGGAGAACTGTCTAGTGGTTCCTCAGAAAACTAGATACAGATCTGCCATATGATCCAGTGATCCCAGTCTAATACATATCCAAAGGAAGTGGAATCAGCAGTCTAAAGAGATACTTGCATTCTTATTCAAAAGAGCTAAACTATGGAATCAGCCTAGGTGCCCATCAACTGGTGAATGGAAAAGGAAAACCTGATATATACACAATAGAATATTATTCAGCCATAAAGAAGAATGATATTCTGTAACTCACCACAACTTGGATAGAACTGAGGAGCGCTGTACCGGCTGTGGTGGCACATGCCTTTAATCCCAGTACTCAGGAGGCAAAGGTAGGAGAGGATTGCTGTGAGTTCGAGACCAGCCTGAGACTACAGAGTGAATTCCAGGTCAGCCTAGGCTAGAGAGACCCTACCTCTAAAAAACAAACAAACAAAACAAAACAAAATAATGAAAGAAAAAGAGAGCTGGAGGACGTGGTGGTAAGTAACATAAGTCAGAAGCAGAAAGATAAGGACTGAATATTCTCTCATGAGTAGTTGCTAAACAAGATGACCTGAGAGTAGACTAGGGTTTCTAGAGACTGGGAAGGTGTGTGTAGAAACAGGAGGGTGGTTTGACCAATGTACACCATATGCACCTATGGAGAGATCACACTGAGCCCCATTAATATGTATCAATTAATATGTGTCAATAAAAATAGTTTGGGTTACTGTATATCTCTGCCGAATGCTCTTTCTCCCTCACAAAAGCAGAGTTCTCTCACTTAGTGTGCATGAAAATTACTTGAAGAAAATCACAGTGTGGTACTTCCCACCTGTTAGGATGGCTATGTTTTGGGGGTGTTCATGTGTGTGCATGTGTTGTGTGTGTGAGTGTGGGTATGCGTGTGCCAGGGCACGCATGCAGAGCTCAGAGGACAGCTTTCAGGCTAGTCCTCGCCCTTCCACCTCCTTTGGAGACGGGGTTTCTCTTTGGCTCTTGCTCTGCTGTTCTTTGCTGTGCTCCCCATGAGCTCCCGGGAAACTGTCCTGTCTCCCCACCATCTCCCCATCAGCATGCTGGGATTACTGAAGCCCACCCCACCTCCCAACCTTTTATGTGGAGTCTGGGAGGGTCAACTGAGGTATTCAGGCTTGAGCAGCAAGTGCTTTTTTCCAATGAGCCATCTCCTCAGCCCCCACAGTTTTTTAAGGAAATAACTGTTGGTGAGAATGAGAAGAGTGTGATGGTTCTGCAAGAAGTTAAATGTAGGTTTACCATAAGATCCTTTGGTTTTATTTAATTTTTGCTTTCAAAAACTTGAAAGCAAAGCTGGAGAAATGGCTCAGCGATTAAAGACACTTACTTGCAAGGCCTAGTGGCCCGAGTTCAATTCCCCAGTACCCATGTAAAGCCAGATGCACTAAGCGGTGCATATGTCTGGAAGTTCATTGACAGTGGCCTGGCATGCCCATACTCACTCTCTCTGCCTGCCTCTTTCTCTTTGTAAGTCTCTCTCTTTCAAATAATAAATAAATATTTTTTAAAAAACATTGAAAGTAGTATTTGGTAAACAACAGTTCAGTCAATAAAGTACTTTGGCCTTTCAAACATGAGGACTTGAGTTCCTTTCCCAGAATCCATGTAACATGGTGCACTTAACAGCGTGCGTCTGAGATTGCAGCCCTGGGGAGGTGCAGATGGGTGGATCCCTGGGACTCACTGGCCGGCTAATGTAGCCAGACCAATAAGTGTCTCAAAACAAGTGGACAGGGCTGGGGAGATGGCTCAGTGGTTAAAAGCACTTGCTTTCAAAGCCTGCTAGCCCAAGTTCTATTCCCCAATACACATGAAAAGCCAGATGCATAAAGTGGCGTATTTGTCTGAAGTTTGTTTGCGGTGGCAAGAGGTCTTGCTCATTGTATCTCTCTCTCTGCTTACAAATAAATAAAAACTTAAAGAAGTGGACAGTGTACCCATGGAACTAAACCCAAACGGACCCTCTGTCCTCCATTTGCATCCTTAGATGCATAAGTAAGTTAGACCTTGGACCTGGTTGTATTCAACAAAAATCAAATTGTGTCCTTGTTTCTCCTACTTTCCTTTCCAAATGTGAACAGTCTCCACAGTCCTCCAGCTCGGGCTCTTCTCTGTGCTTTCCTTGGTGGGACATATTAGTACAGACTCTGAGAAGGGGTGGGTCTGAAGGGCTCAGGACAAAGATAGATTGATCTCAAAGAATATTTGAGCTGCCAGGCAAAAATCAATCAATAAATAAATAAACAAATAAATAAATAAAGGCCATAGTACAGTTTCTCAGATGTTAGTCCAGCTGTTTTATGATTTTCGGGGGGTATTTCTTCTTACTAATAATCTGCATGCTCACATGCAAGGAAAGACTTATTCAGAAAACATAAGAAACCATGTCAGCTACAGGACATGGGACACCGGAAGTGCGGTCACGTTCCTCTGAGGGCGGCAGTGCAGTCCTGAGCAGGGCCCAGGGCTGTGAGGGAGAGTGAAGGAAGATGGAATAGCTATCTCCAAGAACGGTCAGACCCAGCATCATATCTTGCTTCTGGCCTTTGCCAGACCTCACACAGAAACCTAGCTAGGGATGTGCGGGGACTTGTGAGCTGGAAAAGGACGCAAGACATGGCCACCAGGGCTGACCCAGGAGGGGTAGCTGACATGGTCAGGCCTCACACTCAAGGCCATGGGGTTGATCAGCATGTCCACATGTGTCCTTTGATTCCCAGAACACCATGCTCAGGCTGGTGAGAAGTAGCTGACCTTGCCAATTTTGTGTGTAGAAGGAATAAGAAGGTGCCACATTCAGGACCGTCTCTGAAAAGCAGCAGGTTTTGTACAAAAGAAACCACTTGGCAGAGGCTGTAGATCTCTGCCTGTCCCAGGAACCTGCATTGCAATATGCTGTTCAGGGATTCCTTTTTTTCTTCATTGTGGCAAATTTGATATTATATTGATGCTATATGAAATATGCTATTTAAACCATTTAAATGTACAATTCAATGTCAGTACACATATTGTGCAAACATCACCACTATTTACAAACAGAAATAATATTCCTTTTAAGCAATACCTCCTCATTCCCTCTTTCTCTCAGCCCCTGGTAACCTCGTTATGAATATACTATTTTATTTATTTCGTCATAAATGGAGCCATCCACTATGTAGGTCTCTTGTGCCTGGCTTATTTCACTACATATGTTTTTTTCAAGGTTCTTTTCTGTGGCTGAGTAACATTGTATCCTGGAGGTATACTCATTATCTATTTACCCATCTGTGGAAACTTGGGGTGTTTCACCACCTGGCTTTAATGAACACTGGTATACAAATATCTGTTCAAGTCCATGCTTTCGTTTGTTACATGTGTGTATGTGTGAGCACACATATATGTCTGAGTGTACGTGCACATTTGCACCAGGATCAAAATACATTGTCACTGGACTTCCCCCCCGCCAGCCATATCAACCTCCAGCACTGCCACCTGCAAAGAGAATGCCTTTCCCTTATTTAAACACCATAAATTCTATCTAATTTTAAACTTTATATAAACTCTCTTGTGTCTGGCTTGCTGTATTCTATTTTTGGGAAATACATCTACATTACTATTGTGTGTATTTGGAGTACAATGCAATGATCTATGCCATTTTAAAAGACTTTAATGAAAGCCGGGCGTGGTGGCACATGCCTTTAATCCCAGCACTCAGGAGGCAGAGGTAGGAGGATCGCTGTGAGTTCGAGGCCACACTGAGACTCCATAGTGAATTCCAGGTTAGCCTGGACTAGAGTGAAACCCTACCTCCAAAAAAAAAAAAAAAAAAAAAAAGACTTTAATGATTTTTTTTGTTTTAGTTGGTAGGGAGGGGAAGTAGGGAGAGAGGGAGTTTGGGGAGAGAAGGAGGGAATGAGAATCAACTAAACCAAATGGCATTTGAAAATGCCAGAATGTGTCATTTTTTTAAAATTAATTTTTGTGTGTATGAGCTCATGCATGCCACACATCTTCCACTTTGCATCTGACTTTATGTGGGTGCTGGGAAATTGAACTTGGGGTTAATAAGCGTTACAAGCAAGTGTCTTGAACCACTGAGACATCTCAAAGCTGTTTAGTAAGATGGAAGATTGTAATTTCTGTACTTCCTGAGGAGTGTTCTTCTGTCCCGGTGGGAAGTCAGTCCATGGCCTGGAGGCTGTCTGTGCCGGTCCCCAGCGTCACCAATGCACGTTTGTGTCTGAGCCTCGGAGGGGAGACCGATCAGGCCAGGTGCAGAGGGGTCCATGGGCATCTTTGCCAAGGGGAGCACAGGCATGAGGCCAGGGAAGGAAGTGGTCCTACAGTGTCCAGGAGGGGTCAGGTCCTCCTGAAGGGAAAGTATTCACTTCCTGCCCCTCTGGCCAATGTCACTGACATGTCACTGACCTAGAGACAGAGCTTCCTCTCAGATTGCTTCATCTAATCCCCTGGCCTGTCACATTCCCCAACTTAAAGTATCCCAAGGCCGTGTGTTCCTTGCAGCAACTAGATGAAGGAGGCACCATCACCATTTCCGTTTTGTGGACCCTCAGACTGAGAGAGACCAGGAAAAATTAACCTGCATAATGACTCACTGAGTGATGCTAAGCCTAGGTCCTCAGTCCTCTCAAGACACTCCCTTTCCATCCCATGTCTAGCTGAAATAGGAAGATGGGGTCATGACTGAGTCTCCCATGACAGCTCAGTCTGGGGGCATGTTCCCTTCCCAGCTATGTGGCCTGGCATCCTTCTGTGGGACAAGGCTCTAGTTCATTTGACCATGAAATGAGCAGCTCCACCCCCTTCTTGCTCCAAGCTCCACCTCTGCTAGCTGCAGGAATCTTTGGGAAAATGTTCTGGAAAAACGGAGGCATTTTTATGACTCTCTCCTCACCTAAACCTGCTGGGCCAGGACAGAACGCAGACCTTTGAGTTTCGACCATTATCCTATAGTTTGGACCGTGGCGGCCCCGGCTTTGATGTTGTCTTGCGAAATGTCCCCGAGTCTCTGGCAGGCTCTGATCTCTCTGGCACCTAATAACTCAAACAGCCTGAAGTCGAAAGCAGCTAATCAGCGAAAGGCCTTGGCAGCTGCAGGACAGAGCTGAAGAGAAAGGGGGCCTCTTTCATTCTGAGGAGCCCGTTCTACAACCTGATGACCAAGGCAGACACCACCCTCCACTGGCTGGGGTTGAGGTTAATTCCTGCAAGGACCCCGGGGTGGAGCTCTGCCTGGTCTGTGGTGACCAGTTGTAAGGTTTAAATCATGGCTGCCCTGCCTGGACCATCGGGTGGGAATTAAAATTTAATTTAGAAAGTCCTGTCTCTGCGGCCCTGGTGGCCGTCGTCTGGGTGATTGACTGGTTGGTTTCTTTCACCTTTTCGTGCCTTGAGTTTTTACTAGCAAAGGAAATGAAGGCTGAACCAGGGCAGGAAATTCCATGTCCACAGGTGTTTCTGATTAGCCCTGTGCACCTCGGCCAGGGGCACAACTGGGGGCCAGGGATGCCTGTGTGAACCCGGAGCCCCTCTCTAGCCTGGCAGCTATCGCTGCTTTGTAACTAGGCTGGGCAGTACACTCAGGCCACTACCTATCAGAAGGGCAAAAAAAAAGAAAGAAAGAAAAGGTCTCCTGCCTGGCCCTGGGCGCCCTGAGCCCACCTGTCACTGATACGCTATTATAGAGTGCAGTTGGCCAGGGCCACCCCAGCCTGTGCTCCTGCAGTGGGCGGCTGGTGGCACCAGGGCCTGACCTGGGAGATTAGCATCACTCTAAGGTGTGTTTACACATTGTAGCCTGCACTTCATGTGGCTGACCTGCCCCCATTTTCACATCTTCCAAGGGGCTTAGAGTTCCCTAAAGCAACCCCTTCACTCAAAGAGGGTCTCGGGAGAGGTCAGGGAGGGCAACCCGGGGCCTGGTCTGAGATGGCCATCTGCAGAGGTGGCTTCAGAGACCAAAGAGGCAGCTTCCTATTCCACCTCGTCTGCATGTTGCTGTGTGAACACTTCCACCTCTAGGCACCACTGCTACGAACAAAGACACTTGGGGCTCCCATTGAAACCAGACCACATGAAGGGAGGGGGGGGCCTGAAAAATGACATGCTGGGTGTCTTTGAGCAAGTCTCCTCTCTACCCTACCTACCTCCATCTTCTCATCTGTAAAATGGGCACCATAGGAACACACGCTGCTAGATCTCACCCAGGCACACAGTCCCTGGGATCGCCCCAAAGGCAACTGCTCCAAAGAAAAATTCTTACGGATGCTTTGGAGTGTTGCTTTAAACACAGCCTGAAATGTTGCGACCAACTTAAATGTCCACCAATCAGACAAGTGTATTGTGACACAATCCTCTGTCACCAGCCAAGTCCATGTGACAAGTATGTCCAGAAAATAACTGAAAGAAATAAGCCTGTTTACAACTGATCACAGAGTAGGAAAGTGTGTGCCCCAAGAAAGACTGGAGGAGAAGGTAAGTAATTGTTTATTTAAATATATTTAAGTAGCCAGGGAGTAGTGGCGCACGCCTTTAATCCCAGCACTCAGGAGGCAGAGGTAGGAGGATCGCTGTGAGTTTGAGGCCACCCTGAGAGTACATAGTGAATTTCAGGTCAGCCTGGGCTACAGCAAGACCCTACCTTGAAAAACCATAAATAAATAAATATATATATTTAAGTCATTCAATAGCTTGATACATCACAACAAAAAATTAAATGACAACAGAAATAGGTATGAATGTATCTTAAGTTATCAAGATCCTGCTAGCATAAGACAAAATGAATGTGATCTCAGATACTAAAGAAAAGCCTGCACTGGGCCCTTGTCCCATGAGGGACAGGGGAGTAGATCATCAGCATGAATGTGGGTGGCCATAGCATGAGGTTCTGGCATTGAGTTGGTGTCCTGGGCATGCTGGGGAGTATGGTGCTGAGCCAACACTACAGTGAATGCCTGTTTGTTTTTTAAAGTATTTTATTATTTATTCATTTATTTGAGAGAGAGAAAAAGAAAGAATGGGCACACCAGGGCCTCCACCCATTGCAAACTCCAGATGCATGTGTCACTTTGTGCATCTGGCTGACATGGGTCCTGGGGAATTGAACCTGGGTCCTTTGGTTTCGCAGGCAAGCACCTTAACCACTAAGCCATTCTCCAGCCCAGTGAATGTCTTTGACTGCTCCAGAACCTTGCATCTGTCCTGCCTCTGTGGCTAGGGAGAAACCTGGGCCCTGTAGCTGCCTGCACCCATGTCCTCAGGACATCTGAGCACTTTCAGCTCCAGGGGTAGAGAATGCACGCTGATCTCCAGGTGTCCCTGTTGCCAAGAATCAAGGGAAACCTGGCCACCGGCTAGCAAATTCAACTCCCTTGAAAGGTCCTGAGCCAGAAGAGGGGCCCCAGCTCTGTGTCTAAACATCTTGGTGATATGATGCTCTGTGGCTGGGCACCAGGCCACCCACCCTTTAAAGGACCTCTGTTCTCATTATGCCAAATGTGGGGCTGTGTGGGTTGGGAGGTGGAGGGGCCTGAGTTGGGGCCTTTAAGGGGCTAGCTTCCTGTCTTGGGACCCATGCCTGCTGAGCAGCAAGACAGAGAGAGGAGTGGGGGGATGTCTTCCTCAACAAACTGTCCATCAAACACAGAACAAACAACTTCTTGGCACTTTCTTAACTGAGTTGTCCAGGAAGCGGGATAGTGACCGTTGACAAGTTTCACTTCCTCCTCTGCAGCTGCCTGGGGATAATTCTGTAGCTTCTTCCCTTGCCCTTCCCACCTCTTCCTTCTGCAGGACAGAGCTATGTGGCAGCGATTCACAGCTTCTCCCTTTGTGTCTTCAACTCCTCCTGAAGTTATTGGCATGGTCCCTTCATGGGGAAACCTGGCTCTGAGCCACCTTTCAGCCCCCAGCAAGTGCCACTCGATAGAGGGCTTGTCACATGTAAAGAAAAGTGAAGAAGAGCTAACTTCCCCACACTGGGGCCTCAGTGCTGGTCCTGCACTGTGCCGAACGCTTAACATGGCATCCCTTCTTCTCTGACACCTGTGACATGGGTGACACTCCTGGTGTCACTGTGGCTGGGAAAGGCTGATCCTCGCCCAACGTCACCGAGGTAGAAGTGATAGAGCTGGGGTCCAGACCTCAGCTGTCTGGCTCCAAAGCCCACGTTTCTCAAAGTCTAAGTTCCTCTCTTTTGACTGTGGAATATGAGGAAGTGTCAATTCTGTTTCTCATCAGCTGGATCTGCTGCTCCCTATGGCTGGGGGTCTCTGGTTATTTGCATACCATCTCGAGGTAAACCCTGGGTGTGCAGAGCATTGTTTCCATGTCCAGGGTGTCCAAGAATGAGCTGGAATCAGAGGCCTTCTGGCCCCTTGCTCTGCACATGGAAATGCCATTTGTAGTCAGTGCTGTAGTTGGAGAGGTGCCTTCTCGGCGCAGTGAGTCAAAGGACCACATGGAAACACTTTCGGTGAGGCTGGCTCTGGAGAGCTCCTGGCCGGATTCCACGAATGGCGGCAGGTCCAATAATGCTGAGCCGCAGGTATGCCTGCTGCCAAGAATCGAGGGGAGTTTGGAGACTGACCAGAAACTCCAGCTCATGTGAAAGGCCTTGCACGCTGTGAGAGAAGGACTCCAGCCCTGTGCACAGAGTGTTTTAGTGATGAGATGCTATGGGCTTGAATATGTTGAGCAGCAAGACCGGGGATGTATGGGTAGTGGGGGTGGGGAACCATGGGCTCTGAGGTTGTGGACAACTTGATGCATGTCCATATCTTCAAAGAGGAGCCATAGCTTTCTGTGTATTCCCGAATGACTTGCCGAAGGCCAGAGACCCCACTATCCAAGAATTACAGCAGGGACAAGCGATGAAGGCATTTAGCATGTCTAGAAACACCAGTCAGTCCAGAACAGCTGGCTGGGGGAGATGGGCCAAGTTGGAGCAAGCCTGTGAGGGGTGCACAGCCCAGGCTGGCTCCCTGAGCACACAGATGAGACCTCTCCTGCCTCCCTTCCCAGCCTGACCACACAGGCTGCAGAATGCAGGTCCCCCTGGGGACTTTGGGGAAGATGGCCTCCCCCAACATCATCTGCAAACCTCATCTCTAGACTCAGAGCTTCCTCCCAGGTGGGGTTGCCCCTTCTCAAAGCTCAATTTCCCCATCAGCCCAGGGCCATATATCTTCCCCTCCTTTCTCCTGCTGCTTTATAGCTTGCTGGAAACACCTTCCCTTAGCACTTCGAAAAGTATCGCTTGAAAGCATCTAACGTTAACCAATGTGATTCTTTTTTAATTTGAAGGGGCTTATTTCTCCGAATGGCTTTCCTGATCTTATAGAAGGGCATGCTCTCTAATATTAAACTTTTTCCTTAAAAAGAGCAAAAAAAAAAAAATGACCCACATCTGTTTGATATTTAATTCAAATTGAATGGCAGGACAGGAACAAAATTACACTGCAAAAGGCCATAAAGCGTAATGTTTAAGATAGCCAAGCAAGCTGAACCTACATGCTAGAAAATGTGAAGTGACAGGAGTATGAAGGGGTTGTGGATGAGCAACAGGGTATCTCTGACTCAGCAGCCGAGCTAGTAGCCTTGCTGGGAGGGATGGAGGCCAGAGAAGGAGCCAGTGTTCATCAGAGGATGTAGGGGATGTTTTCCAGCCATGTGCGAGGTGGGAGCCTGGGATCTCAGTTGCAGGGCATCGTGGTCCTATCTGGAATCCAGTGCTGGTAGCCCCAGGATGGTGGTGCTTGTGAGGCTCTCCACAGGACTGCTGGGTAGCGCTGCAAACGCAGCCTGGGTAATAGTCAGGCACCGCCCTGCTCTTGGAGTCCAGGGAGGCCTTGGCGTAAAAACCCTCTCTCTGCTCCCCGTCCCCACTGACCCACATACGAGAAGTCCCAATGTCCTGTGTCCAAGATGCAGGGGATGGTGTGGAGCTCAGAGAACTGTGTTTTCACCCAAGCTTGTGAAAAGGAAGTTGGCCTCGAAGTGCCACACATCCTGGCACTGACTCCAAACTCTGAGAACTCCAGGGGGAAAAAAAAAAAAACAAAAAAAAACAAAGAAGTGAGTGTGGACACTTTCCTAACTTTCCCTATTGGGCTACATGTTAGGCAGAGGGCTCATCCCAGGGCCTTGGCATATGACTCCAGTTAGGAATCACATATTTTGGGTGGGCCTTGGCAGTCAGCCTCTGCAAGCCAAGTTCGGAGCTGGCCATTCACTGCCCTTTATTAAGCACATGAATAGAGGAGTGGGAGACAGGAGTGGGAGACAGACAGGTCTGAGAGCAAGCCAGATGCTGCCACCCACACTGACCTGCTGAGCAAGTTTGGGCACACTTCCTCTATTAGAATCTACATTTCCTCATCCATAGCATGCAACAGTCTGACCTTCCCTTAATGTTGTTTTCAGTCTCTGTGGTGATAAGCATTAACAAATTCACTAAGAAGACATCAGCAAGACATCTTCATTTCCACATTAGTTATTTGCTTGTTCTAGCCAGCCCTTGAGTATAAGGCACTGGAATTTTCTTCCATAGTGTGGGTGCTAGAGCTATCTCATAAGAGCCAGTTATTTCATAAGATCTGGGGAGATGGCTCAGCAGTTAAAGGCACTTGCTAACAAAGCCTGCTGGCCCTAGTTTGATTCCCCAGTAGCCACGTAAAGCCAGGTGCACAAGGCAGAGCATGTATCAAGTTCGTTTGCAGTGGCAAAAGGCCCTGGCATGCCCATACTCTCTCATACTCTCTCTCAAATAAGTATATAAAAATATTTTTTAAATAGGAGCCAGTTGTTAAAGTTTGTTAAATGGTCAAACAAGATCAACCATTTAATTAACTCTATTTGATCACTTATAAGTATGAATTTATAATTTAATTATTAAAATTAAATTACATGAAGTTACAGTGAAATGTTATATTTAACTCAAAGTAAATCCTCAAAGCATTGCTTTCTAGGCATTTTACACTATCTGTGTTCTACAGGTTATTTTTTTTTTTAATTTTGGTAGGGTCCCACTCTAGCCCAGGTTGACTGGGACCTCACTCTGTAGCCCCACGCTGGCCTTGAACTCACGTCAGTCCTCGTTTCACTGCCTCCCAAGTGCTGGGATTAAAGGCGTGGGCCACCATGCCCAGCTTAGAGATGATTTTGTCTGCTGTATCTGTGTGATGGATGTGCTACAGGACGGTGTGTCTCTGTGTGACTTTTCCCAGCCATTCAACAATATCACATTAATGTACATTTCTTAAAATGAACCACAGTTACCAGGAATGAGCAAAAACTGCCGTCAGAGTTCCTATGTCCAACCCAGTTGTTAAACAGTGTGGAGATTAGGTTCCCTTCCTCCCAACCGAGGGCCTTTGTCACCAGCCCTGGACATTTTGGCATTTCCAGGACTTCCTGGACAGAGTCACAGCATGGGCTTTTCTCATCACAACAATGGCTTCCTCAGAGAGCCCCCCACTACCCCTCCAATGGAGCCTCTCCTTGGGTTCTGTTTTCCCTTGAACAGAGCCAAAACATTTGCTCTGGGGTCGGAAAGCATGCTGGGAATCTCAAGTGGAAGTATTTTCTCTTCCTTTAGCTGAGCAAAACTCACAGCTCACAATTGCTCTATGGTTCTCTAATCAACATTTTACCCAGACTTGACAGAGCCCAGACAGGCAGAAGGACACACGTGCATGTTGTGGGGCGGAGTAGGGACCAAGTCAGAGCACATGAGCTTTGTGATGTTTCAGCTTAAAATTCGAAACCACAGACCCGTACAGACCCGGGGAAGAAGAAAGTCAAACTAAGACAGCCTTCTCATATGCACTTCCAATGACTGTCCACACCGGATGACGTGTTCCTCAGAAATGAGGTCTTGTGCTATTACTGGAAGCCTCCAGCCTCAGGCTGCCTGCTCCCAATACTCCTGGGGCAGATCTCCCAGTTTGGGAGCTCTGGGCCTTGTGCGTGTGTTTCTGAGGCAAACCCTGCAGGCAGATAGCAGAGCAGGTGTGTGTGTGTGTGGGGGGTGTGTGGTTAGTCCCTGCTGGGATTTGTCACTGGTTTCTGGGCTCAGGCTTCTATAGACCCAGTGACAGTACTCGCTGAGGGGGACCACTCACTCTTCCACTTCTTATCCAAAGCACTTGGCTGTTGTTCAAAATGCTTTCGTACCATTCTTAGCAGCAGCATTATCATGGTCTCCTTGAGGCTTTTCTCAATGCTTTGGCTAGAGGACTGTTTTCATTCCCCTAAATTCTTCCTTGAGGCTCACCCTCCTGCCTTCACCACCAGGCCTTACCAAGTACCCACTGGGTGCCTGGTGGCTGCCAAGTGACGAACACGTCCAATATAGTTTCTGCTGCCTGTGGAGTTTTACTGATGGGAGGTTCCAGCAAGTAGAGGTGTGAAGCGGGGTGGGGACACTCAACACCTGGCTCCTGCAGAGATGAGAGCCCATGGACCGTGGATAACCGCCTGAACTCCCCTCCAAGTGCCTCAACAATGGCTTGGAACTAGTAGAGAGAGGGGTTCTCCTCACTGAGAAGAGCCAGGCAGCCTTTTGGAAGGAGCACATGGGGCAACTGGTAGCTGATGTGGATGGTTGGCATTCTAAACACTTACAAGGTCTCTGCACTAAGTTTCTTTATATGGTGTGCTGCTCAGTCTCACAGAGGCGAGGTAGGTAGTAACAGTGTCTTCATTTTACAAAGAGGAAAATGTCATTTGGATAAGGAGGTTTCTAGGTCAGTCAGTGGAGGGCAGTGAGGATATGAATATTGTACGGTTGCAAGATTGAGAGCTCTGTGGGACTAGAACTCCCACCCCAGCAGCTCTCAAGTTGCTGGTTCGTATGCACGTCAACAAAGAATTGAGAACGCAGACTCATGGGAAGGGGAAGTTATAGAATTTATTTTAGGGAGAGTTAGGATCCAAAGAGAAGGCAAGCAGGAAAGCCCAAGCCAAGAGCAATTCTCCCCCTTCTCAGCCTGGCTGGAAAGGGAGAAGGGAGACGGAGAAAATTCCCCCCCCCCCCCCAGTGACAGGTCTCAAGGAAAGAAGGCTCTGGGGCAGGGACTCACACAGGTGGGGAGCAAAGCAGAAAAACCCCCACGCTGTGAAGGGGGAGGGGAGACCCAGAGTATCCCCCTCCCATAGGGAAGGAGAGAAGAAGCTGGGAAGGGTACGAGAACTCACACGTGGCTCAGTTCAACTTTGTGAACCAGGCATCCAATTAGAATGAGCCTCGTCAGTCACCAGACTTAGGTGTGTAAGGGAGGGCCCTGACTGGCTGGTGGGCTCAAGAGGCTGACTCAGAAAGGACCAGTCCATACACGTCAAGCCCGGGGAATAGTTGAAGAAGCAAAGAACTGAGGCCAGAGCTGATGCTTGTAGCCATCTTGGATGTAGCCCTGCCAGGGCAGGCAAGGTGGCACCCATGTTTCTGTGGGCCAGCCCCCAGCTAGCTAGCTAACTACCTGCCAGGAGAAAAGCTATCTCTCCCAATCTGTATCCGTACCTGCTTGGGACACCCAGCTCTGCTTGATGCTGTGAGTCCTGGGAAAGGGGACCTCAAAGTAAAGTACCGTGGCCTCCCAGGCGAGGACGTGGGAGAGCCGGGCCAGACCACATCTGGCGCTTCCTGCCCTTCTCTTCCCTAGACATTCTCAGGTTAGAGAGGCTGGTGATGAAGCCCCTGGGGGCGGGTACAGTCCAGCTGTCCCTAGCTGGTGGCTGCTCCAAGGTCCAGGCAAGGCTGAAGAGTACTGGCCTGGACACATTAGTTGGCTTGTGTTGACATTTGTCCTCCTGTGGCTGCTGTAGGGTGGAGTCAAGTCCTATGGCTGCAGTCTCAATTCACCTTCCAGTTGGTTCTGGGAGGCACTACTGGGAGATAGTGGGGCAGGGAAAAAGAGAAGTTTCTCTCCCTTCATCCCAGCTGGAGTCAGTTGAGTCCGCCAATAATGGTGGCTGCTTGTCCTCTGTGGACCCTGCCCCTTATGGCCAGCCTCTCCCTCTGAGGGCCCTGCTTCCCCAAGCAGGCAGTCCTGTGCTGGACAGGGCCCTCTCTGACTTCATTCACACCACTTCTCTTGCTTGTTCCAGGGCCCTGCAGGAATGTGTGCACATGATCATCTCTGAATTCCTTCCATTTAGCTTCGGGGGAATACTCCCAGTGTGTTCCCAATTCCCCAAATTACATTTTTGGAATAGTATAAGAGTAGATTTTATTTGCCTGACTGGATCCCAGATGATGCGACTCTCTGAACAAGGACACTTAATAGTGTGCATGCTCCCAGCCCATCTGCAGCAGGCTCTCTGGAAGAATGACATCATGACGTCTTCAGTCCTGACCCCGAGAGAAGCAATCATAAAAACCCCAAATCTGGCTGCCTGGCTGAATGCTCACTCTTTTGGCTTCTGCTTTATTGTAAAGACCCTGCCCCCTGCTGACCCTCTGCCTCCACATACTTAAAAGAAAGCTAGGCAGACATCCCAGGCAGACTTCCTTCCAGCAGTTGGAAAGCTGGGCTCCAAGCACGAAGCCTGCATGGTTTGCTAGTAACTGCTACACGTAATTTTTGTATTGATACTTGGCACACAGGAAGGGTCAGAGGACTGGGCCAGGGAGGGTGGGGAGGGTGCAAATATCTACCTCTCTAGATCCATAGTTTTCACAGTGTGTTCCTCATTCCTGCATGAAGATCTTGATTCAAATATGCCCTTCCTCTGGCTCTTTCTTGCTTGTCCCCAAATGTCTGGAGCTGTGTGCTTTGCAGCAAGTGCCCCATTAAGATGTGGGCACTTGGGCTGGAGAGATGGCTTAGCGGTTAAGCGCTTGCCTGTGAAGCCTAAGGACCCCGGTTCAAGGCTCGATTCCCCAGGACCCACGTTAGCCAGATGCACAAGGGGCGCACACATCTGGAGTTCGTTTACAGAGGCTGGAAGCTCTGGCGCGCCCATTCTCTCTCTCTCTCTCTCTCTCTCTCTGCCTCCTTCTCTCTGTCGCTCTCAAATAAATAAACAAACAAACAAACAAAAAAGATGTGGGCACTTAACCCTAAAACCACAGATGCTGGC
The DNA here is from genome assembly GCA_036346955.1 of Dipus sagitta. Taxonomy (NCBI): domain Eukaryota; kingdom Metazoa; phylum Chordata; class Mammalia; order Rodentia; family Dipodidae; genus Dipus; species Dipus sagitta. The sequence goes on along the minus strand of CM070777.1, from coordinate 38,691,842 downwards.
CTATAATTTCAAGGACCAGAACTGGGTTACACCACACAGTGAGCAAGGGAGACCTATTCGGTCACCAAAACAATGCGGCTACTGGCAAAATACTTGGTTACCCACCAGAGCTAAGTGGGTAAGACACTCTTACTGAAGACACTGCAGGCTGTGGACACAGAACTTTGAGAAGTGCTGGAACTTAGAAGGGAACCAGCTCCCTGCTGGCTAGCCCTCATCCAGTTGGAAAGTGCTATATGAACTGGTGGGGGAATAACAGCCACCAATAGCATGAACAAGTAAGGGATCCCGCAAGCTACAAAATCAGCCTGCTGCAAGATGTACACATGTGTGCAATAGTGGCACACAGCCCATATGGGTAATCAACAGATCACTGATTGGGTAAGAGAGCTGTTCAGAGAGAACTCATACCTGGTACTGAGGACCAGGTCAGAATCTTAGGGGTATGATGGTCATAGACTACAGAGAAAAGTTCCCACTAGTCTTTGGACGAGAAGAATGGCTATACCTATCAAAAAGTCTCTTAATTAACTATGCTTATGCCCTTCAATCCAAACTGCTCATTCTTGGTTGGAGAATCTGTTTTTGTTGTTGCTATTGTTGTTCTTGTTTTTGTTTTTTACAGATGACAGTGAAAACCAGGGAGAACCCAGATCCGTCAGTACATCAAGAAAAGACAGCCAAATGCCTCACATGAGATGAACCACCTCTAGCACATCTGCCAAGGCCCAAAAGACATCACAGAGGAAGTGGAGATTTAAACATGAGTGCTGCTCTCACTGCTAGCCTGACAACCTGCTCCAGGGAGATGGTGATAGACACTGAGGAACATTCACGACTCCTCAAAGCAGAAATCCAGAGGCTGCGGCGAGCTCGACACTAAAGTAGACTTACAACATAACTGCCAAGGCTCAGGGAACATTTTGGAAGAGGAGACAGAAAGATGGTAAAGAGCCACAGAGTGGGAGGGAATATCCTGAGGCACTGACAACACACCCCTTCCCGCAACCCCCCCTACCCCCTCCCCGTGACTGACTAATGTATTCATAACCCCATGGTAAATACCAACAACTCCCCTGAGGGGGACCCTCAGTGGAATGGGGGTGGGGAAGAGGGGATATAAGAGGATAATACAAGGGAAATGGGACCCACATGGGATTTGTTCATGCAGTAAAGGTTATGAAAACCAGCAGAGGCACTGGAGAGAGGGCCAGTACCCATGTAAGCCAGATGCACAAGGTGGCACATGTGTCTGGAGCTCGTTTGCAGTGGCTAGAAGCCCTGGCACACCCATTCTCTCCCTCCCTCCCTCTCTCTCTCTCTCTCTCTCTCTCTCTCTCTCTCTCTATATATATATATATATATATATATATATATATATGCACACACACACACACATACATACATACATACACATATCTGCCTCTCTCTCTCCTCTCTCTCAAAGAAATAAATACTTTTTAAAAAAGACGTGGGTGTTGTGAGGGTGGAGGCTGTTCCCCCTGGAAAGAGTAGCCCAGGACCTAGTGAGAGCCTGGGGGCAGGGCTGGCGCCCTCACTGGACGCACCTTGGAACAAGTCCGCTTTCCCTGTGGCTCTTGAAAGCGATCTCAACTTCCTTGCCTCAAGAAGAGAGAAATTGCGCTCCTCTGCAGGGGAGCAGGGATCACCTGGCTGTCCCTTCCCTCACTGGGGACCCTTTCTTCCCACTGGAGCATGTGACAGGGCAGCAAAGGTAAGTGGGAGCAAATTCTTCCCGCATCATTTTCCCCCCAGCAGGATTAAAGCTGCCTCAGTCATAAAGAGTTTACAAACTCTAAAAGAAAGATATAATAACTTCCCTTCTCCCTGCCCGGTCACACAGAGGCAAGGCATGTTTCCAATCAGCTGAGAATGTAACTCAAATGGTAGATTTTATTTCACTGTAATCCGGCTGTGAGTTCACGTTAAAGGTAAGAGGAATCCCAGCCTGGCCACATGAACCAAGTTCATTAAATTTCCGCATCTCCTGCAGAGGCTTCAGGCTCTGGGCCTGTTAGCTCCTCCCTGCAGTCTTGGCTGGGAGGAAGGACTCGGGCAGAGGGCGTGGCTGCAACTCAAGCAGGTCGAACAAGCCACCAGGGAAGCCGAGCCAGAGGGTTAGGGAGCTGATCTCACGCACAGCCTGTGGCAACCTCAGTCACCACCACACACCCCTGCCTCGTAGCTGGAGTTGAGGAGAGAGAGGAGCCTGGGAGGCGAACTCAGCAGTAGACGGCGTGGCAGTCGTGGTACTACCTTGTAGCCAGTTGCAGAGCAGTGGAGGCAGTAAGATGTCTACAGTTCACAGGGCTGGCCGGGCTTCTGAAACCTCTGAGTTGACTACAGCCCGAGTTCCTGCCTTAGCTCTACCATTTGGAATCCGGAGACCTGGAACCAGCCCCGCAACTAAGTCTTGCTTCAGAGCAGTGATGAAGTGACCACTTCCCTCAGTGCCCTGCTGGGAGATCTTTATTACCTCTGCTTTGCTCATGAATGCACCCCTCAGGTTAAAGCATTGTCCTGGCGGGGCCCTTCTTTGAAGGGCAGATGTCTCCAGCAGGGCGGGCTCCTGTGCCCCCCGTGGCCCTTTAACAGGCAGCTGTAGTGTGTGTGGATGGCATGCCAGCTAGCCAAGACGTTATTGCTGGCGCGCGCTTGGGGGAGAGGGTCTGCCTGGCTGGCCCCCACTGCACAGGGTCCAGGGAGTGGGTAGAGCAGAGCCTATGGAGATTCAGTGGGCAACAGGCTTGGACTCCATCCAGCCAGCCAGCTGACCCCAGACTGCTACTGCTCAGAGACCTTTCCTGGGTCTCCTGAGGGTGCAGGCTCCCCGTGTGCCTCTGTTGTGGCTGAAGTGCTTGTGAGTGACATTGCTCCTCTCCATGACAGGCAGCCTCGGTCACTGTACAAAATCCCAAACCTCAGGATCCACTTGAAGTGGGGCTACAGAGGCTCAAGAGTAGGAAGGAAACACCACTTTGTTCTACCTGGCTCTAGGCCCCCAGGGCTGCACACCGAGGCAGAGGAAGTACCCAGTCGCCCTCACTGTCTGCTCAGGCTTCCGGGCCTTTGTGCCCCCACTGGCTATCTGGCTTATCTGCTCCAACTGCCCCGGATGCCAGCACCTGCTCTGAGACCTTCACCACCATCAGCCCATCTATGTATCTACCAGTCTTCTACCCAGCTCCATGATGGCCCATGGCCTTAATCTGTGTGGTGCGTGAGGTCTCACCAGGGAAGATGGACATGGGATGTGTGGCCCCACTGTGCTGTTACCCCACGTGGATCAGTCCTGGTTTTCCTGCTCTTAGCGGTGGCAGGATGGCACTAACATGCCTGCCATCGCTTCCTCATGGTGAGGCTCCAGGCCTCGGGACCCTGCTCGGTGGTTAGGTATGGGTCATGTGTGACTTGAGCAGATGTTGTGACTCACTCACAGTGAGGTTGGGAAGACTCATGTCAGGGAACAGAGGAGTGTGAGGGTGAGAGAGCCTTCAAAGGCAGCACAGAGATGACTTAAAGATTTCTAGGTATTGTCTCTAGAAATGAAGTGTGGGTCCTGTTGCATGATAACTGATGTAGGTCCTTAGAAAGCGTGTGTGTGTGTGTATGTGTATGCAAACTGAGTCCACCTGTGTTCTTACAGTTTGTTACATTGAACTGGCCAATATCAGCTAAACTTCTAAGAAAATATTTTTATTTATTTGTATGTGAAGGAGAGAGAGAGAGAGAGAGAGAGAGAGAATAGGTGTCCTAGGGCCTCTTGGCCCTGCAAATGAGCTCCAGATGTACACACTGCCTTGGGTATTTGGCTTTATGTGGGTTCTAGGAATTGAATCCAGGCCACCAGGCTTTGCAGGCAAGTGCCTTTAACCACTGAGCCATCTCCTCAGCCCTCTCTAACCCTCTTAAGCTCCTACTGTGTGTCATGGACTACGCTGGATGCTTTCCATGCAGTAGGGCTGTCAAAGACTGTGGTAATGGTAAGTGGGGAGCGTAAGTTTTAACCCAGGCAGCAGGCTGTCCAGAGCCCAGCTCAGAACCACCACAGGGGTTTTGTGTGTGCGTGAATGTTGTGTGTTTATTTGTGTATTCATGTCGTGTGTGGATGCCTTTGTGTGTTCACATGTATTCATTACTGTGGCCACACAGGCTGTCTTGTGTGGGAGCTGAGAGCAAGGTTGAGAGGGTCTCCTCACACCCCTGCTCAGGCTAGCTGTGTAGGCAAAGGCATAGACTTGAAGCCAGTCTGAAAGTTTCAAGTGCTGGGAGAGTGGAATGGGTACCACAGATCTGATGATTGAAGTCATTTTATGCTTGTTGCAGTTAGCTGCTTGTTGCTGGGACAAACATACAAGCAGAAGCAGCTCATGAGAGGAAGATTTTTATTTCAGATTTACAGATTCATGTGGTGGAGGAAGCTGGCTCCCTTCATCGTATATCCATAGGAGAGAGACAGAAAGAAAACAGCTAGCACCAGTGAGCAGTAGCTGACACACCTTGAGCCTGGACTCAAGATCTCCCCCCAGATACACACCTCCTTCAGCAGGACTCTGCCTCCAGGAGACTTAAGTAGGAAGCTTCCCTACCTCGAAAAACCAAAAACCAAAAAAAAAAAAAAAAAAAAAAAAAAAACTGAGGCACAGCTGGGCGTGGTAGTGCACATCTTTAATCCCAGCACTTGGGAGGCATTGGTAGGAGGATCACTGTGAGTTCGAGGCTACCCTGAGACTACATAGTGAATTCCAGGTAAGCCTGGGCTAGAGTGAACAACAACAACAACAAAAAAAAACCTGAGGCAGGCTGGATAGATGGTTTAGCAGTTAAGGCACTTGTCTGCAAAGCCCAAGGACCCATGTTCTACTCTCCAGATCCCACATTGGCCAGACACACAAAGGTGAGGCAAGCGCAAGGTTGCACATGCCTACTAGATGGCACAAGTGTCTGGAGTTTGATTGCAGTGGCTTAGCCTTGGTGCACCAATTCTCTCCCTCTCTCTAAATAAAATAAAAACCACCTGAGGCTCTGAGGCTGTTTATATTCAAGCCATCATACTATCCAAAGAAAGCAGACCCTAGCAGACATTCACTCTCTTGAAAACCTGGTGCAGATTGGATGTGGCAGGAAAAGCATGGCAAGAACCCACAGCAGGGCATTGCATTCTGTCACAACATCTGGGTGGAAGCAGTCTAACCACAGGGCTTGGAGCTGGCCTGTATTACCCCAAATCCTTCCGCTGGTGACACATGTCTTCAAGTAAGACACCACCTCCCAAAGGACCTACAACTTTCCCAATTGCCATGAGCTGGGACCAGGTATTCATAACACATGAAGCTATGGGGGACACTCCACATTCAAATGACCATCTAACTTTTCCCCAGGGACAGTGTTTAACCTGGGGACTCTGGGATGCCATGACTTTTTCCTCCCTTCAGCTTTTGATGCTCAGGCACAGTGCTAGGCGCAGTTTCTGAGCCTCCCTCTGTGGGTAGCTATTCTGTAATGCATAGTTTGAGAAGCATTATGATTTTCAAGGAATCCTTGCTGCCTTTAGAATTAGTATGAGATAAGCTGGAGGGATGACTCAGTGGTTAAGACACTTGTCCTGAAAAGCCTAACGACCTGGGTTTGATTCCCCATTACCCATAAAAAAAAAGTCAGGTACAGAAAGTGGTGCATGCCCTGGTGCACCCATTCTCTCTCTCTCTCTCTCTCCCTCTCTCTCTCTCTCGTTCTCTCTCTCAATCTCTGTCTACAATTAAATATATATATTTTAAAAAGATAGTATGAGAGACAAAGCAGTCCTCAACAGCGGACTTCATCGCCAATGCTGACCATGTCTCTTGCTCTGTACGAATGGCCCCAAATCCCCACCTGACTGCCTCCAGGTCGACAGCTGAAACAAAGCCCTTGGAGAATCACAGAGGGTGATCATCTCTTGAGCTCTGGAGCCAGGTCACTGAGGATTCAAATCATCCTGTGTTTGTGATGAGCCCCCTCTCTTATATCTCATGAGATCAGTGACATTTCTTGAGTGCTCCCTGTATGCCAAGCATGGCACTAAGCACTTTCGAGGTACCACCTCCTAAGATCCTCTCAACTGCTCTGGCAGGTAGGACGCTTACCCACTTCCCAGAAGAATTAGAGGTAAGTGCTAGCTAAGTCACTCACCCGAGATCGCAGCTCACGGGTGGTGTGACATTAGCAAGATAGTTAATCTTTCCGAGCCTTCCTTTCCTCACCTATAAAATGTGCTTAAGATCTGCCGTGTTGTAAAGATTACATGAGGGAATGCCAGCTGGCTCTTGTGCCTGAGGGGTTATTTTATTCTGTGATTCACTTAGAGGAGGGCTGAAGGCATTGTAAGGTTCACCAGTCAGGGCCACTTAATAATAAAGTGACTCTTAAGCCCAGCTGGAGGAGACAGAAAATACAATGTCAATCGTAATAATCACAATGGTGATCAAATCACCAAGTCATTAGCTTCTGAGCACTTGTCTCTCCTGAACCCATGCAAAGTATTGAAGAGCGACTTTGTTCATTCCTAGCTCCTGAGGTTTTGTGTATACCTAGCACAAGGTGGGTTCCTGGTGAAAGTTTACCGAGTGAATGAGGGAGTCCTGGTGTGTGTGTGTGTGTGTGTGTCGGGGGGCCATTCAAAGCATTGGACAGCCCCTCCCTGGCAGCCCCAGTTCTCTGCCTTGTGGCTGTGATGTGAGTGTACTTGACAATCATATCAGAGAGGGAGTTTCCCAAGCACAGGGCATGGCTGCTTCTTGTCCAGGGAAGGGAAGCTGCTCAGGACCTGGGAGCTGAGTGTGCCCTGGGTACCAAGAGAGTTTCTTGGGAGAGGAACGGCAGATGCTGGAGATGATTACATACCCGAGGATAGGAATCAGGTGGCGGGGAGTGTCATGCTCTAGGTGTCCTGGTGCCTAAGAGCAGGGTCTAGGATTGGTCACCTGGGTTTAACTTTTTTATTGATAATTTTCATACGCATACATAATGTATTTTATCATAATTCCAACGTATTATCATTTTTTGTCTCCCCCCAGTCTCCTTCCATAGAACCCCCTTTTCTTTCCAACTAGACCCTCTTCCATTTTTTAAACTTTATGAGACAGAGAGAGAGAGAGAGAAAGTTAGAGAGAATGGGTGTTCTGGGGCCTCCAGCTACTGCAAATGAACTCCAGACAAATGCACCACCATGTGCATCTGGCTTATATGGGTTCAGGGGAGTTGAACTTAGGTCCTTAGTCTTTTCAGGCAGGTGCCTTAATCATTAAGCCATCTCTCCAACCCCCTCTTCTATTTTTATGTCATTGTTCTTTTTACTAACCTCCTCTATGAGCCATGATGGTATGTTGATGGGCCCGATATTGTGTGGTTAACAACAGCTGGCATGAAGTTATGAATACAAACCTCATGTCCTGAAGTTGGCAAATTCCAAAGCACTCCTCCCCATCCTCTGGCTCTTACATTCCTTCCACCCCTCTTCCACAACATTCCCTCAGCTTGAAGATGTGATAACAAGGTCTCACTCAGCACTGAGCACTCAACAGTAACTTCTTCTCAGCACTTTGATGAGTTTTGAATCTCCCCAGTAGTCACTGCCATCTGTAAAGAGAAGCTTCTCTGACCAAAAGTGAGAGCAGCACTAATCTGTGGCTATAAACATCCAATATTAAAGGGTAATCTGATTGGCACAACATATCCTTTTATCCAAACAACAGGGGTAGTTTCCCACCTAGAGGCCTATGACCTTCCCAGCCATGGGCTTTTGACTGGGTTTTCAGTACCAGGCATGAATTCCATACCTAAATTCAAATACCACCAGAGAGCAGTTGGTTACCATAACAGGCATGCCACTAGTGCACCACTGGGCACACCTTGTCTGGCTGGCCAGCTATGTATCTCAAAGCAGGCCCATTGCTGGTTAAGACTGCTGATGACTTTACTCGCCCAGGAGGTTGTCTAGCACCTTCCAGAGCTATGGAAGCCAGCCAGCAGGAGGGATATCCAGCCCAGCGTCAGTGTCCTACCACCCCAAACTGTGGCATCACCTGGGCTTGTAAGTCTCTCCTGGCATTAAACAGATTGAGACTATTTCTAAGTCATCCCTTCCCTTCTCGGGATGGCATGGTAACAGCTGCTAGTCTTCTGCTCCCCTGTTCACGGACAGAATTCTGCCATTCTTGGCCTACCTGGCTCCTTACCAATCCCTGTGTAGGAAAAAACCAGCCCCTATTGGCATCTGACTTACCCTCAGTGAGATAACTACTGGGTTGGATTCTGACACAACCTCCCACCCTAACTACACGTAGAATTAGTCCCCAAAGAGCCTATTTCCCCGGGAAACCATCTTTCCCTGAAGGCCTTTGACGTCAGCCCAACCAAGGCTTTGACCCAGAAGTGACAGAGAACAGAGAGGATGAGGAGGGTAAAGAGGAAGAGGGTGGCAATAACTTTCCAGGTAGGCCCAGCTCCCAGCTTCCATCCTGGAAGCCTTAAGTTCTATTTGCATCCTTCTCAGATATGTGAGCCCTTCCTTCCCAATTTCCTCTTCCACACCGCTTCTAGGTTTCCCACCCCAGCTCTGCATGACAACTTGGCATGCCTGTGGTCATCTGGGGACCAGGGAATCCTATTGGGTATACCAGCTTAATGAAATACTTTCAGTTTATTAATCACAGGCTTCCATAAGCCCCAAGCGCCTATGGGTATTTGAAAGCTGAAGGTAACCCTAGGCTACCACAAACGTAATTTCTACATGTGTCCATGCATTCCTGGTGCAACCCCAGGCTTCTGTTCTTAAATAGCACACAAAATGAGTCACATAAAGTAACTCCTAGTCAGACAAGGGAGGAAATGTGGGTAAGCCTGGGAGAGGTTCTCCAGAACCCCTCAGGGCCTCTTAAAAGTATACGAAGTTCCCATTATCTTGAGCCACGGAGGGCACTTCCCCATCCCTGGGCTGCTCCGAGTTCTCGGACTTTGCAGAATCAGTTCATTATGAGTGAGGCAAGCAAACAGGCTGTCAATGTCAAGCTTGCCTATCAACCTTGTACCTGCAGCATAAATATTTCAAGTCCTGCTTCAGGAAGGCAACCTTCTCAGCATCATGGCCGAGTGCAGTGTCTGGGGATTCCCTCTGGAACCTTATTTCTGTTCCCCCTCCGGGGCTTGGCAGGAGACAGCTGTGTGTGTCTGGGAGGGGCCATGGGAAAACCCCAAGAGACCTGGAGTTGATTCCCCCAAAGCCGCAGGAGTCTCTTCCTGGAAGATGCTTTCCCACTCGTCAGTCTCCTCGGCCCTGGGTCTGTAAATCAGGGGCGAGGGGCTGAGATGGAAGGAGCAGATGAAGGCCTCAAGGGAGGTGCCACCCTCGATGCGGACTACCATCTGGATGTTGGAGAAGGAGATCCTGTTGCTGGCGCTCAGGGGAACCTGCTCGAGGTACCTCAGTGGCAGCCCGTTAACCCATACACAGCTCTTGCGGCTCAGGACCTTGAGGCAGAAGGCCATCACAGTGTTACCCTTCTCCAGGTAGGGCTCCAGAGACAAGTGGCAGCGAGAGAGCTGGGGCAGCTGCAGCTGGAGGTGGGCACCCTGCCCCCGCCCCACCAGCAGTGGGCTGGTGTCATGCTGCAGCTGCCGTGGGACATTGGTGAAGGCGGCTGGGCCCAGTGTGGGGTGGTATAGGTTCACATGCAGAACGGTGAGGGTCCTGTCCATGGATGATAACCTGGGGGTCGGGGGGAGAGATGGAGCAAAGACACACTTCTGTGGCTTTCTCAGCCCAGACTGCCTGCCCACCTTAGGGACCCTGGAGTCACATTTAGCCAATCAGAATCATGCATCCACGGACACAGTCATTCTGCCCAAGACTGGAGTGAGGGCTGGTTCTCACTTTCACTCATCTCCCCATGCTCTGACGGTAGGACGTACCACTCATTCTCCCTGAACTGCAGTTTTCTGTACTATGAGAGTGTCCATCCTTCTAGGCAAGGATAAGGCAGACTAGCTCGCAGTGTGTGGCTTGATAGTCAACTGGCCTTTGGAGAAAATCAGGTCCTGTTTTACCACAAGAGAAAGATGGGCAAGACAGGCTACCCCTTCCTCGTACGTGGCAGATGTACAACACAGGCCTGAGTGCCCTCCTTTGAGCCAGGTGTCACCCCAAACACTGTGATGAAACATGCAGTCAAACTCTCACTCCTGGAAGCATTATCCAGTTGCGGGAAGAGATAGCTATGGAGGTCTTTAGGGGACACCCGGGCGGGGTGCTGGACATCAGGAGCTGGAACGCCTGGGAGCGCATCTGCCAGTAACTAAGCAAAGACAAGCCTGCACGTCGTGAATTAAGTCCAGGTCAATGGTGAATGGGAGTCTGGGTCTTAAAGGTGGTAGGAGGTGAAGTCTATGCCAGGTCCCCAACTTCTGCCCCTCCTGCTTTTTGGATGCAGTATGTCAGTGGGGACCTTGAGGTTTGACACTGAGGCTTGGACCCCCCCACCAGGGTGCCCTTTTTTCCCCTAGTACACAGTCACACATAACCCTGTGACTACTACCTTCTGATCTCACAGAGCATCTCTTCCTGAGGTGGGGTGCAGGGTGAGCCCAGGACAGACAGCTCCTGTGTCCTCAGGCCTGGCCAGACCACTCACTGCAGAGAACCCAGTGCTGCCATAGATCAAGGATTCTGAGAATCCCTCAGAAAGAAAGGCCACTGCCACCCTGTATGCCATCAGAATTGGAGCCCTGAGGAGACCGACTGTCTCACATCCAAGCTGGTCTGGGGAACAGAAACGCAGCCCTCCCCATGGTTAAGAGGAAGACTCTTGGGGAAGAGTCTGGCTAGGAACCCTCCTCCCAGGCCCTAGTTCCAGTGGGTGCCAGTCCCTCTGTCCTCTACCTACCTTATTGCCAAGGCACATCTGGTCTTAGCTCTGCAGCTGTGAGCTCTCTGCAGCCAGGGGCCCAGGCTTGGGCAAGGCCAGGGAAGGTTTACAGACACAGTGCGTCAGAACATTCTTTAGTTCTGTTGCTTTCTTCCCTTTTCCTTCTAGGAAAGAAGTGGAAGTATCATTTTCATTGCAGAAATGCAACCAGCTGCTGAGAGCTGAGAAACCACAGCCTGGGACCCCTTCTAGGAGGGGCCTCCTAACAGTAAGGTGTCCTCCCAGGCCTCGGGGGCTCCAGCTTCTCCTGTCCTAACTCCAGGGACCACAGGGCCTTAGCCAACTTCCTCTCCCCCTTTGTGGTCAGAGGAGTACCATGCAAGGATCCCCCAGATTGTGTTGGGGGGAGGGCTCACCTTAGTTAAGGGTTGGCTAAGGAAGATATATGCAATGGGGCAGTCTCCACGATAGTTACGGAAAGAGTGGGATACGGGGGCGAGAGAGGATGGACACTCATGGGAGGTGGCCTCTCTGGAGGAACGTGGACTAGTCTGTCTCTCTGGGCTGGAGAGATGGTCAGTGGTTAAAGACACTCGCTTGCGAAGCAAAGCCTGGCAGCCTGAGTTTAATTCCCCAGTGCCCACATGAAACCAGATGCACAAAATGGTGCATGAACTGGAGTTCATTTGTGGCAAGATGCCCTGGCGCACTCATATTCATTTCCTCTTTCTCTCTGTTTGCAAATAATAAATAAATATATTTTTAAAAATCTGCTTAAGGCTTTGGAGTCCTGCAGCCAGGACTTGAAGGATCAGTTCCTGTGTGAGAAGAAAAACCCATTCAGGTAAGCCTGACATGCTGCCCTTCTTCCCAGGAGGCATTCATTGAAAAGTGATAGTGCAGAACTCTCAAGTCTCCACACTCCAGAGCGCAGGACCCCAGACACCAAGAGCCAAGACGGAAAGTGAACCACAGGGCAGTGAGCTTGTCATTCTGTCACTGAGATACCCTGTCACTGAGAGACCCCTGTTGCTGAGAGACCCCTGTCGCTGAGAGACCCTGTCACTCAGAGTCCCCTGACACCGGAAAGCCTTGCCTATGTACCAGCTGTGGAAACCGAGCTTGGAACAGTCAGCTTGCTCAAGGTCATCACCCAGAAGGCCACAGAACTTGTTGTGAGCCTAGCTTGTGGTCTCTGGGACTAACCACGCAGCCACCATGAGCATGGGTGTCCTTGGAAGTGCTGTTGGCTGGAGCCCAGGGGCTTGCTTCCAGCTCTGCACCACCAGCCCGGCTGCCCATCCACCCTCCCTCCTTTGTGGCCTGAGGGCCTGTGGCAGTGCCCTCCTAAGCCCAGTGACCCGCTCCTCAAGGCTGAAAAGGGAGAGTTGTTGGAAAACTTGGGTGATCTAAGCTCCACTGGGGAGTGAGCTTGGCTTCCCTGACTCCAAGTGCCCTGAAATGGCTCAAGCTGGGGGTTGGGGGGGATCCCACTCAGCCCACAACGAGCATAGAGGGAAAAGCAAAACTGGCTGAGACTCCATAGTGAATTCCAGGTCAGCCTGGGCTAGAGCGAGACCTTACCTCAAAAAACAAACAAACAAACAAAAACGGGAACATGAGACCCCACAGAACAGTGGCCACAGGCTGCAGGGCAGGAGGGCACACTGAGCCAGTGTCGGGAGCCATCTCTGTCCCTTTGTTTGTGGGATGGAGTGAGGCGCTGTGTCCATTGAGGAGGATCTTAGGGAGAAATTACCCCAAGGTTTGGCTCAGCCCTTCTCCATGTTGGGGAGCACTGGTGATGAAGATGTCCTTCTCTGCTGACCAGAACCACACTGCCTCCTGTCAGCTCTCGGGGAAGGAAAAGAGTGCTTGTGACTCCAGAGAGCCTGCAGGAGCCCCGTGTTTGATCAGCTTTTCCACCCCTGTGACTAAATAATAAGGAAGAAAACAACTTACAGGAGGAAAGGCTATTTTAGCTCAGGGTTTCAAAGGTTTCAGACCGTGGTCAGCTGGTGCCATTGCTTTGAGGCCTGTGGAAAGGCTGAATCACTGTGGCAGCAGGGTGTGATGGAGGAGAGCTGCTCACCTCATGGTTGCTAGGCAAGGAGAGAGAGAGAGAGAGAGAGAGAGGGAGAGAGAAGCGAGGGGGGGGCATGATGGTTTGAATGTAAAATATCCCCCTACAGCCTCAAGAGTTTATGATTAAGGGGCTGGAGAGATGGCTTAAGCGGTTAAGGCATTTGCCTGCAAAGCCAAAGGATCCCGGTTTGATTCTCCAGGACCCACGTAAGCCAGATGCACAAGGGAGTGCACGCATCTGGAGTTCGTTTGCAGTGGCTGGAGGCCCTGGCTTGCTCCATTGTCTCCCTCCCTCTCTCTCTTTCTCTCTCTCTCTCTCTCCCTCTTTCTCACTCTCAAATAAATAATAATAAATTTTTAAAAAGAGTTTATGATTAAGCCTCATTCTTAGTCCCTATCTGGTCTACCAGTCTTTGGGAGGTGGAGCCTTGCTCGATGTTGTATGTCAGTGATGGCAGGCCATGGGATTTTATAATCCAACCCACCTACCAGCGCAAACTTGCTCACTCTTACTGCCACCTCCCAGCTGAGGCGACAAGATGTGATGCCCAGCCTCTGCTCTGCCACGCTTTCCCTGCCATGACAGAAACGTTCCCCAGAGAAATCTCTTCCTTCTATACACTGATGTAGGTGAGGGATTTTGTCCCAGCAACAAGAAGGTAACTGCAACAGATGGGGACAAGCTATTCCTTTTTTTTTTTTAATTTTTTTTTTGTTCGTTTTTATTTATTTATTTGAGAGTGACAGAGAGAGGAAGAGGCAGATAGAGAGAAAGAGAGAGAATGGGCGCGCCAGGGCCTCCAGCCACTGCAAACGAACTCCAGACGCGTGCGCCCCCTTGTGCATATGGCTAACGTGGGTCCTGGAGAATCAAGCCTTGAACCGGGGTCCTTAGGCTTCACAGGCAAGCGCTTAACCGCTAAGCCATCTCTCCAGCCCAAGCTATTCCTTTTAAAGGCACACTCCAGCCAGGCCCAGTCACATAGAGACCCGTCAGTTCTCAGTCCTGACAGCAGCTGGAGACCAAGCCTTCAACACATGAGCCTGTGGGAGACATTTCACCTCCCAACCAGCAGCCTCCGGGGGAGGCTGAGGGGCCTACTTCTGAAGGAGGTGGGGGTCTGTATTGTATTTCTATATTTTAATTTTTAAAGGAACTGTCATGCTATTTTCCATAGTGGCTGTACTAATTTCCATTCTCATCCACAGTGCATAGGAACTGTGAGTTCTCTGACAATTTCTACTTGTGATAGCTCACGGTGGCTTTGACTTACATTTGCCAGTGGGAAATGATGTTCAGCCTCCTTTCAAACCCTGTTGTACAACCTTCTTTGGAGAAATGTCTATCCAAGTCCCCTATGTTTCATCAGGTTATTTTTTTTATTATTATGGTTGGGATGAAGGAGTTATATATTATGGATATTAACCCACTACCAGCTTTGTGATTTACAGATATTTCCTCTTATTCCACAGGTAGTCTTTTCACTCTATTGATCATGTTCTCATATGCACGCACAGAAGTTTTGTTAAATATTTTTTTTTATTCATTTACAAGCAGAGAGAGAGTGAGACAGAGAGGGTGCACCAGGGCCTCTTGCCACTGAAAACGAACTCCAGATGCACACGCCACTTTATGAGTCTGGCTTTATGTGGGTACTGGGGAATGGAATCCAGATCGTCAGGCTTTGTAACCAAGCGTCTTTAATCACTGAGCCATCTCTCCAGCCCCAACAGAAGTTTTTAATTTTGATGAAATCCAACTTATCTATCTTTAATTTAGTTGCCTATTTGTTTTTTGGAAACCCTCCTAAATTAAATGTCATGAAGTTTTCCTTCTAAGAGTTTTATAGTCTCAGGTCTATAGTTTTATAGATTTAGGTAACTAACTCATTTTCAGTTAATTTTTAAAATTAAAAATAATTTATTTGTGTGAGATGGTAATTTTGGGGGGACTCCAGTCTCATTAAGATGCCAAAAAGTGACAGTTAAGTGTTCAGCACTAAGTAAGACATGTTTATCGCCCCCCCCCCCACCAAAGCTCAGGGAACATTGTGAAAGAGGGGATGGAAAGACTGTAACAGATAAAAGGTGGGAAGGAGTGCTTTGGATCACTGTCTTCTGGACACAGAGTGGCTGTCGCATTCATGACCTCACAGAGGCTGTAGTTATTTGCACAGTATTGGGTCCAACACATGTCATCATGGATGATGGAGGAAGGGGAAAAAGCTCATCAAAACAGAAGAGGGGGCCTTGGGAGATGACTCAGTGGTTAAAGGCACTTGCTTGCAAAGGCTGACAACCTGGGTTCAATTCCACAGTACCCACGTAAAGTCAGATGCACTAAGTGGTGCATGTGTCTGGAGTTAGTTTGCAGAGGTGTGTCTATTCTCATTCTCTCTCTGCTTGCAAAAAGACTTTAAAAAAAATTTAAAGTAGAAGAGGTACTATTTGGAAAGAAGAAGGAGTTATGTGGAAGAAGTATGGGGAACAGGACCAGAGAAAATAATGGGAGGAGATTATGATCAAATACAATGTGCGCATGTATGAAAGTGGTCAATAAAAAGTGTTTTTAAAAAGAATCTACAGCTATTACTGTGTGCTCAGTCTGACATCTAAACCACCTCAGGCCCAGAGAAGCCCATGGAAGAGGTGTTGGAAAGAATGTGAGAACAAGAGGAGGAGGACTGTGACATGCCAACATCTGGATATGACATGGCTGTCACACTCACGACAGCAGCTGCATACAAGTCTGAGCCTGTCAAGACTTCGTCAGTGATAGGGAAGAGCACATGAGACGTTACACCTCCCAGAGTAGCTCGTGACAGATAATGGTTGCTGGCGGGGGGGGGGGGGGGCGGTTATCAGGCAAATAGAAGCTAGAATTTCTCTTCCACAAAGCAGGGCTACCTGCCTTAATAAAAACTCTCTGAGGGGTTTGGGGTGTAGCTCACTGGTAGAGTGCTTGCCTATGGTATACAAGACCCTGGGCCCCACCTTCAGAGGCAGAAAAATAAAACAGTGAGAAACAACCACAGTTCTTTGGCCTACCCCGTCTGAAAGAAAATCATAGGATCCTCCTCTCAGAAAGGGTTCTGCCACATACTCTGGAGGGAGAAATGGTGTGAGAGGGCAAGAAGAAGTTTCTCCAGAGAAACAAAAGAGTCACATATAATTCAGAGGGGATTTATTAAGTTGACTTACTTGGTCAAAAACTAAAACAGTCATCTTCAGGTTAGAGAGTCAGGGAAATGGGGAACCCACTGTGTCAAAGAAGGTGGGTGCCTCGGAATAAGAGAGAGAGACAGTAAGCACGTGGCCCAAGGTGGATGGTCTGGAAGTCCCTCGGAGCTGCTGGTGCAAATTCACATTTAGAGGCTGAAGGATCTGAAGTCTGATAGCCATAGGTGCTAGCAGAAGGCAAAACACCCATCTCCTTAAGAAGGGCTGAATGCCCTGTGGGAGAGCTCCCCGTTTCTGCTTTTGTGGCACACACTTCTGGGCCCTCTGCCTGTTGGATGGTCCTGCCTACATTCAGAATGAATGTTCCCTGCTCACTGACCCACATGCCAATCTTTTCTGGAAACACTAAATGCTCTAGGCTTCCCTCATTCTAGTCAAGTCGTTTATCCTCAAAATGACTAGTACACTGGGTTTCCCCACCGGCTCTATGAACATTAGGTTGCATGACTTTGTCTAACCACACTCGTGCCTTCACAAGGAAGTGTCCACAGGACGGGTGCAGAGAGCTCCTGGATACACAACCACGTGCAGGCTCCTGGGGAGGGGACTGTCCAGCCCTTCTCCCCACACACGTCTGTGTTTCCAGCCTTTACATCTAGCAGTGCTTGCCCGAGTTCTGTGAGCCCCATGAATCAAATGTGACAACCATGGTGTGGGAATCCTAATTTATAGTCAGTTGACCAAAAGCACTGGTACAAACAACTTGGGGCTTGTGATTGGCACCCTGGGGGAGGGGGCAGGGCAGCCATGGGGACTGAGCCCTCAGCCTGTGGCATCTGACACTATTTTCAGATACAGGTATTATTTGTGTGGTGCTGGGGGTGGAACCCAGGGCTTCATACACTCTTGGCAAGCACTCTACCATTGGGCTACACCGCAGCTCGGAGGAGAACTTCATGAGAAGACACCCAGCTGGGGTCTGCCGTAGA
Organism: Dipus sagitta; assembly: GCA_036346955.1. Lineage (NCBI taxonomy): Eukaryota > Metazoa > Chordata > Mammalia > Rodentia > Dipodidae > Dipus > Dipus sagitta. The sequence continues at coordinate 38,674,666 of CM070777.1, read as the reverse complement.
GCCACTCCCCAAACTTGTGGTCAAGAGCGATCTATCTGTGCTGAGAGTGTGGTAAGAGAAACAGAGCTTGAGTGTTCTTTCTTCTGTTCACAGTTGAATCAGGCAAGTCATTTATTCTCAATTGCAAAATAACGATGGGATGTTGATTAAGTGAGATTATGCATCTCGGTCTCTGAGCCTACCAAGGCAAGAACTCCATCACTGTCAGCGATTAGCGGTTGGCTGTCAAAAAGAAGACAGGTAAAGAGACAATGTTCTATCTTGTCTCCAGATTCCTCACAGTTTTTTTAAATTATTTTATTTTATGGAGGGAGAGAGAGACAGAGAGAGAGAATTGGCTAGTCAGGGCCTCAGCCATTGCAATTGAACTCTAGATGCTTGCGCCACCTAGTGGGCAGGTGTGACCTTGTGCTTGCCTCACCTTTGTGCATCTGGCTTAACATGGGATCCTGAGAGTCGAACAGGGGTCCTTAGGCTTTGCAGGCAAGTGCCTTAACTGCTAAGCCATCTCTCCAGCCCCAATTTTTTTTAAATCTTATTTATTTGCAAGCAGAGAAAGACAAAGAGAGAAAGAGAGACAGAGACAGAGGGAGAATGGGCATGCCAGTGCCTCCAGCTGCTGCAAACGAACTCCAAATGCATGTGCCACATTGTGCATCTGGCTTTATGTGGGTGCTGGGGAGTTGAAGTCTGGTCATTAGGCTTTGCATGCAACTGCCTTAACCACTGAGCCATCTTTCCAACCCACAGTAAGTTTTTCTCTACATAGTCTCTCCCTTATTCTCCTCTCCCCATAGGAATCAAGGCTTGACTTTATTCTACAAATCTGAGGCTGTGGCTTTAGCACATCATCCATAGGCCACCTATAACCAGCCAGTCCGGAGCTCAATGGGGGCTGCTTGGAGTGGAGAACCCAGTTCCTTCCACCTTATCTCCCTGCTAACCTCACAGTATTGCCCTGCCCAATATTATGGCTCACCCTCAGAACACCACATTCTGAACTGTGCGAATAGAGCAGAAGGAAGGCTGATCTGGAGAAAGAAAAAGACCCCTGTGACTTCTGCTCACATCCTCCTAGCTTGTTCACTGCCAGTGGCTAGAAGTAGGGGCAGGGTTGCTGACAAGATGAAGGTTCTGGATCAGGGGAGGAAAGAAGATCGATATTGGAAGGTAACCGAGCCTTCTTTTCCCAGCCTAGTCTTCTTTTCCCAGACTCTTCGAGGACTGTAAACACTTCACAAGGCTTGTGCCTCCCCTCCCAGTCCAGAACTGGGCTCCCAGCTGTAGTTATCCATGCCATGCCGAGAGAGGGTGACTGGCAACCTGCGTTCAGACCTGCTGTGCAGAGAAGCACCTGTCAGCCCTTCCTTCCAGAGAATGAATGACCAGGGGACAAGGACAGTGGGCCAGCTGTGGGGAAGATTTCCCCGGGGACAGTGGGCCATAAGTTGTAAAAACTGACCGCTGTCAATGGGCACCCGGGTGGCTGATGGCCACTCGTTGGGTAGAGAGAAAGGTAAGATAAGAGGGAGGAAATATAGTTTTTGTTGAAAAACAATGCAGCATTTCTCTGTTTCAGTTCTGTTCTTCGAAGCGGTCTCACAGTGGGGCTGCGGAGATGGTTCAGCAGTTAATGGTGCTTGTTTGCAAAGCCTACTGGCCTGGGTTCAATTTCCCAGCACCCATGTAAAGGTAGGTCCAAAGTGATGCAGACTTCTGGTGTTCATTTGCAGCTACAGGGTATCTTCATGCGCATGGACACACACACACACACACACACACACAGAGAGAGAGAGAGAGAGAGAGAAATAAAGCAATAGGGCTGGAGAGATGGCTTAGCGGTTAAACACTTGCCTGTGAAGCCTAAAGACCCCAGTTCAAGACTCCGTTCCCCAGGACCCACGTAAGCCAGAGGCACAAGGTGGCACATGCATCTGGAGTTCGTTTGCAGTGGCTAGAGGCCCTGGTGCGCCCATTCTCTCTATATCTGCCTCTCTGTCTGTGTGTCTGTCGCTCTCAAATAAATAAATAAAAATAAACAAAAAATTAAAGAAATGCAATCAAGACTCAAAGTCAAGTTTCAACTTGAAATCCAGTGGTGGTGGTTGTTAAAAAAAATAAAGCAATAAAGGAATAAAGAAATAAGTAAAATTTTTAAAAGAAGCAGGCTCAAAAAATGAAAATCTTCATTTTATTTTTGTCATATTTTGCAAAGGTAATATATCCACATAGTTCACTTTTTTCTAATTTTATTTATTTGTTTGAGATAGAGAGAGACAGAGAAAGAGAGAGAGACAGAGAGTGAGAATGGGCAAGCCAGGGCCTCTAGCCACTGCAAACGAACTCCAGATGCATGTGCCACCATGTGCATCTGGCTTACGTGGGACCTGGAGAATCAAACCTGAGTCCTTAGGCTTCACAGGCAAGCGCCTTAACCACTAAGCAATCTCTCCAGCCCTAGTTCACTTTTTCAAAACTTTTTGTTGACAAATTCCATAATTATAGACAATAAACCATGATAATTCCCTCTCTTCCTCCACTTTCCCCTTCACCAATCCACTCTCCACCATATCCCCTCCCTTCAATTAGTCTTTTTATTTTGATGTCATCATCTTTTCCTCCTATTTTGAGGGCCTTGTGAAGTTAGTGCTAGGCACTGCAAGGTCATGGATATCGAGGTCTATTTGTGTCTTAACAATTGCTTTATAAGCAGTCCTACCCTTCCTTTGGCTCTTACATTCTTTCTACCACCTCTTTGCAATGGACCTTGAGCCTTGGAAGGTGTGATAGAGGTGTCTCAGTGCTGAACACTCCTCTGTTACTTCTTCTCAGCACTATGGTGCCTTTTGAGTCATCCCAGTGGTCACCACCATCTGAAAAGAGAGCTTCTCTAACTAAAAGTGGGAGTAGCATTAACATATGGGTATGGGGCTGGAGAGATGGCTTAGCAGTTAAGGCATTTGCCTGCAAAGCCAAAGGACCCAGGTTTGATTCCCCAGTAAGCCAGATGTACAAGGTGGTGCATGCATCTGGAGTTCATTTGCAGTGGCTGGAGGCCCTGGTGTGCATTCTCTCTCTCTCTCTGTCTCTTTCTCTCTAATAAATAAATAACTCAAAATAAAATATTTAAAAATATATGGGTATGATAAAAAATATATGGGTATGAGTGTTAAAGCTCACAATTTTTGAAAACATAAAAAAAGAGAAAGTCTCCCTTATATTCACCCCAAAAGGTAACTTCAGGAATGTGGTCATGTGTAGCCTTCCAGGGATTTGATCCGCAGCCAGATAGACACGGGTCTGTGACAGTGTCTGTAAGGCCAGCGGTTCCCGTTCCCTCCATGGCTTCTCACTTTTGACATTTTTTTTTTCCTCTCTGTCCTCTGCATGATAATTCACAAAACTGGCTCAAACCATGACAACAAATATTTCTTTCCCCTCAGGCATGACACTGTTCACATTGGAGAGCAAACGTGCATCTTCATTCTGAACCCAATGTTATGGGAAATATGCCTTTTCCATATGACCAGTAACATAATAGAGAAAGCATTTCATCCTCCCTCGGCCCCAGGAGGGAGCTATATCACTGAAATGGCTAAGTGATGAGAAAACAAGAAATCCTGCCTGCACATCTCATGCTCCAAGTAGTTTCCCAGAGGCTCCTGGGAGTGCGGCACCTTGCGAATAGTAAATCACCCACCCCGAGTCTGGTGATGTTGTCACCCAATGTCTCACCAAGTGACAGGGCCTATTTCTTTTTTGGTGGCCATTAATCCAAAGTACCCCTGCAGTAAGAGTGCCGGAGGCTTAGTTTAGAACCAGTGATTAACGCTGGCCTCTTGCTGCCCGCCTCTTGCCTGCTGTTGGCCCTTCAGAGCCCCAGCATAAGCAAACACTCCACTGTGAGCCTGTCCATGGCACAGACGCGGCTTGGAGAGCTGCGGAGCTTGCGAGCAAGATTCGGGGCACCTCTCCTGTAGATGGGCTTATACAGACCATGGAATTCTGCCAGCACCTTTAAATATCTAGCCCAGGGGCTGTCAGCTCTTGGCAGGCCTCTAAATACACTTAGTGTGAACCAACATCTGGCCTGTCTGAAAATGCGGGGACCTTAGCTAAAATGCCAGCCTGAGAACTTGGCAAATGCTGCCCGCAACTCAACTTTCCTTTCCTACCTGCTCGATGACAGATGTGTACTGAGCACTGCATTGAAATGTCGTTCCTGTGTGGACGTCCCCGAGTGTACTTAGACAAGCTTAAACGACTTGTTATCACTACATGATATCCTCTTATGGGACCACGGCCATGTACATAGGCCATTGTTAAACAAAATTTTGGCCTATGTTTAAAAAAAATTAAGGCCCTACTATAGTATAAGAAGACAGATAGGGGCTGGGAGAAGGTTCAGTAGTTAAAGGTACTTGCATGCAGGAAGCCCTGAATTCACCTCCCAGCAGCACATAAGACTAGGGAAGAATGCATGCAGGAGGATCCGAAGTTCAAGGTCAGCTTTGGCTAAATACAGAGTTTGAGGCCAATCCGAGCTCTACTAATAAGAATAATAGCAGCGATTTTCTTCTTAAGCCTCAGAGAGGTGTTGGCTCCTGGAGATGTGGGAAGGGAACACAGCTTAAGGCCTGCGGAGGTGCCGGCCAGGGTGTCCTGGGAGGGTGGGGAGCTTTCGGACCCTGAACTTAGTCATCCCAGGGGCTGCGCTGAAACTCCCACCAAGCTCTGCTACCCCCTCATGCTATTATCTCAGTCAAGTCGGGTCCTTCGTGTGCTCTTTTGGATGTTGGAGGAGTAGCCTGGCCATTGTTCGAGGTGAGCTGATCTGGGAGCAGAGGGGCCTGGGAAATCCTTATTTTTATTCTTATTTTTGTATTTATTTATTTATTTATTTATTTATTTATTTGAGGTGGGGTCTCACTCTAGGCCAGGCTGACCTGGAATTCACTATGTAATCTCAGGTGCCTCGAACTCATGGCGATCCTCCTACCTCTGCCTCCCGAGTGCTGGAATTAAAGGCGTGCGCCACCACGCCCGGCTATTTTTATTCTTTATTTTTGGTCTCTTTGAGGTAGGGTTTCCCTTCAGCCCAGGCTGACCTGGAATTCACTATGTAGTCTCTGCCTGGAACAGGTAGAACTCATGGTGACCTTCCTACCTCTGCCTCCGGATGGTGCTGGGATTAAAGGCATGAGCCACCACTCCCTGCCAGCCTGGGATATCTTGCTATAAAATGGCAAGAAGGTCTTCTGAGAAAAGGACAGTGGGACGTGAGTCAGGAGGAGGGAACAGCAGCCATGAGGAGTCGAGGGATGGGCAAGCTCAGCATGCTGACACGGAAGCCTCCACCCCCAGAAGGGACCAGAGGAAAATCAGCCATACAATGACTACAGAGGGAGAAGGCTGGCTCTCTTGACATTTGGGCACTAAAGAGGCCCGATCCTAGGGGACAGTGGCTATTTTCTGGCCCTCACAGTGCCATCTTTACAGGGTAGGTGCTATTACGGGCCTGCGTTACAGATGAGGAACCCAAGGCTCACAGAGGGAAAACAATTTCTTCTTAGTCACACACCTAGTGAAAGGCAGAGGTGGAATTTTCACTGGAATCAAGAGGAAGCAACTTGGGCCAAGCTTGGGGGGAATACACCAGTCATGGCCCAAAGCCAGCCGGTTGCACCTCTGTTGTAACTGCCGCGGTGGTTGTTGGATCCTGCCTAAACTCTCCCGAAGAAGAGAATATCCCAGGGACATCCACATCCCTTGTAGATAGTAGAGAATACACTTTTCCCATATTCTCCACACAATTCAGGACTTGCTGGGCCACAGCTGTCTTTTCTCAAGGAGGGCAGCCCCGTTCGTTGGTGATTGCCAGACAACGTGCGCAGAGGCTGGGGCGTAGACTTCCCTGGGGCACCTATCGAACAGAGACTGACCTCACAGGGTCATCGTGCAGCTGGACCAAGCCCTTACCTGTCATCCTGCCAGACTGCCAGTAGATGGCGCGCTGATCCCGCACCGTGCCCCGCGCTCCGCGCTGCCTTCTCCAAGCTCTGGATCCACCAACCACCTGCCCATCTACGACGCACTTGCAGGGTGGCAGAGGCTGCCAAACTGTTGTTCCATACTCGTGAGCGCGGGCTGAGCATCTGAGCCGGGCTCTGGATTGTATATTGAGCGTCCCCAGGCCATTGAGGAAGTCCAGGCTACTGCAACTCAAGGCGAGAGCGAGTGAGATGTGAGGAGCCTGCGGAGAGGGTCTTGGGATTTCAGGAACATTCACTGAACTCCTGGATTAAGCGGCTTTGCACAGGGTGGTGGACAGCTGGAGTTTGTGGTCTCATCAAAGAGGTACGGAGAGGTTGTTAAGGAGCAGGGCCTGTTGGGCAGATGGCAGAGTAGGGGTTCAAGACTGAGGGAACACAGCAGGTCAAGAGAAGCTGTGCTGTTGGCACATTGGGTGAGGAGCTTACCTGAGACAGGAGCCAGACCTTCCCTTTGCCAGGGAACAGACGGAGCGCCTGTTTTCGGGGTGCTTGGGAACATGTGAGTCAGCGGCCAGCAGCTGGCCTTCTGGGAGTCCAGGCATTTCCTGTCACAGCCCCCTCCAGACTACGGGGCTCATGTCTCAAGACTGTCTCTGCTTCCTCACCTGGGTGCCTGTGCCCAGGCTTGTGGCCTCTGGGATCACAGGCCTCAGGCTAAAGAAGCTGGGGTGGAGTGAAGAGCGGGTCTCCCAGCCACAGCCCTTCCTGTCCTCAAACAGGGCCTGTCACCTGGCCATCTCGGAAGCCTCCTGCGGTTTGTTCGCTCGGCCCTGCCTTCTGGCTGAAGAATTCTGTGCCGCTGGAGTCTGAGCCGGAATCACCCAGCCTGTAACCCACCCTGTCTCTTAAGGTTCATTCCCCAGGCACATTCCCCAAATTCAAATAAATAAAATAAACCTCCCCTAGCTGGGAGTGGTGTTTCATAACTATAACCCCAGCATCTGAGGCAGGAGGATCACTACAAGTCCAAAGCCAGCCTGGGCTTAGAGTGAGACCCTCTCTCAAACCATGCAAATCAAGGGCCAAGGAGACAGCTTAGTGGTGACAGGTGCTTGCTTTCAAAGGCCAAGGTTCAATTCTCCATTACTCATGTGAAGCCAGATACAAAAAACGGTACATCTATCTGGCATTCCTTTGCAGGGGCGTACACACACACACACACACACACACACACAACAACAAATAAAAATAAGAAAAATATTTTTAAAGGAAAATAAAAGTTTAGCTGGGTATGGATGGTGCATACCTTTAATCCTAGCACTCGGGAGGCAGAGGTAGGAGGATCACCATGAGTTCGAGGCCACCCTGAGACTACATAGTGAATTCCAGGTCAGCCTGAGCTAAAGTGAGCCCCTACCTTGAAGAAACAAAAAACAAAAAAGAAAAAAGAAAAAGAAAAATGAGAGAAAGAAAAAGAGGAAGATAAAAATTTAAATGAAACAAAATCCAGCCCCTTGAATATGATTCTTGGATACTCCAACTGCCTGGTCACTCACTAGCCTCTCTGTTCTTTCTCCCTTCAAATAGTCCATTATTCTGCTTGGAGATTTTGCTTTACTTTGACTTTTTTTTTTTTTCTCCATATATGACCTATAAAAAGACTCCTTTTTTTTTCAGAATATATTCTGGACCCTATTCTGAGCTCAATTACACACCTTCTCTGGTTGATTTTCATGAAATTTAAATAACAAAAAAGGACGCTTATGTCATCTCTTCCTTATGAAAACACGCCCTTGAGATCTGCTCCCATTGGAAGGCTGCAGTGCGCCTACACTTTGGCAGCTTGTGTGTGTGGTGTGCGTGGCCTCATTAGAAGTGCACGGAAAGCGAGTTGTGTCCTGGAAACAAGAGCTGAATTTGCACGGACTGTTCCCAAGTGGAAACAGACTGCCGGGAACTCCAAACTGTGTAGATCAGGACTGGCCAAGCATCTGTCTGTCACAGAAAGTATTGGGGGTGGGGGCAGAGTAACATGTACGCTGTGGACACTGGATCCCCAGAAGCATGTTAGGACTCAGGGAGGGGGCAGACAACGGGGCCACCAACAAGACGTTCATAACAGCTAGGCCTCCTCCCTCGTCACCCCAGGATGGCAGTCGGCTGCTTTGGGATTGAGCACCTCACGGCTCAGGTGAAGGGAGAGTGGGAATTCTCTAGAGCTTGCCCTGTGACTGTGGATGGGACTCTCTGATGGGTCTCTCTTCTGAATGACGTTCTTTGACAGCCACTGTTAAATTGCCCGTGCCAGAGTCGGGTGCGGCGTGGCATGCCTGCAATCACAGCACTTGGAAGCTAGAGGCAGGAGGATCTGGAGTTCAAGGTCATGTTCAACTGCATAGTGAGTTCAAGGCTAGCTTGGATTATATAAGAACCTGTTTCAAAAAAGGGGGGGCGGCGGGGGTGGTTGTGCACACCTTTAATCCCAGCACTTGGGAGACAGAGGTAGGAGGATTACTGTATTAGAGGCCAGCCTGAGACTACAGAGTGGATTCCAGGTCAGCCTGGGCTAGAGTGAAACTCTACTTCAAAAAACCAAAAAATGAAAATTCTAAAAGAAGAAGAAGAAAGAAAGAAAGAAAAGGAGAAAAGAAGTTTTCCCCTTTCTGGATGGGGGGGGGGTCCAGCAGAGGGGAGCAGAGAGAGTTTATCTTGGGTGGGAGGCTGCAGGGGGCTCCTGGTAACAGAGGTATCTGGACTGGTGCAGGGAAGGCAGGTGACCTTGACCCCAGTCTTCAGATTCCCAGCATTCCACGACGCCCCACCCTCCAGGGTGACTCCTTCTTTGGCACATGAGGTTGGTTGCTCTAGCCCACAATCTCTTCTGGGTCCTGTCCCTCAACTGCCACACACCTAGGAAGAGTTGGTTCTGTGTGGAGGTTCCATAGGAGCCCCTTACATCTAAATGCCCAACCCCCGCCCCCCCAAAAAAGAAGTCAAGCGGAGCCAATGAATGCCGCAGTGACAGAAGACATTCAGGGCCACCTTGTGGGCTGGCAACACTCAGACTGCCTGGTGATCCACTCTTGGGCTCCTGGTCTTCCTCAGGCCTTGACTATGATCCTAACCAGAGTGGTCAGGAATCTTGTCTCTGGGGTCGCAGAACACCTGGTGGAGGAAGGGGAACTTGGGCTGGTGTAAGAAGGGCTTGGTGCCTGAGAAAATAAACAGGCATTGGAGTGGAAGAATTCCATAGGGAAGAACCAGGAGGTGGGCACGGATGACTTGTGTGGCATTTTATAGGATTACATAGCAGCAACCAACCAACCAAATAAGCAAACAAACAAACCAAAAAATGGACGCTGTGGCCAGGACTCTTATGGACCTCAACAAGAATTGTAAGGATAGTTAAATGCTTGAATCTCCTTTCAATCAACAGGGGAAAATTCAAAATGGAATAGAAGTAAAAACAAACAAACTTGCTCTGGGGACCGAGAAGATGGCTCCATGCTCGCTGGTGAAGCCTGCTGGCTATGAATTCAACCCAGGCAAAGCCTCCCCAGCCCACTCATGTAAAGCCAGACTGGCAAAAGACCCTGGTGTGCACACAATAAATAATTTTGAAAACTTTAATCTGCATCTCTAAAAGCAACATAAACAGCCGGGCGTGGTGGCGCATGCCTTTAATCCCAGCACTCCGGAGGCAGAGGTAGGTGGATCGCTGTGAGTTCGAGGCCACTCTGAATTCCAGGTCAGCCTCAGCTAGAGTGAGACCCCATCTCGAAAAACCATACATAAATAAATAAATAAATAAATGCAACATAAACATATATGAGAGGAAGAAGTTTTTTTTTTTTTTTTTTTTTTTTTTTGGTTTTTTGAGGTAGGGTCTCACTCTAGCCCAGGCTGACCTGGGATTCACTATGGAGTCTCAGGGTGGCCTTGAACTCACGGCGATCCTCCTAGCTCTGCCTCCCGAGTGCTGGGATTAAAGGCGTGCGCCACCACGCCCGGCAGGAAGAAGAGTTTTGAACACAGAGCTTTAACTGTAAATTCTCAATGTAAGGGCAAAAATTGCTCCTAGGAAATATTGAACTCCACGGAGAAAGTGTGTTTCCTGGGTCTGGGGAGATGGCTCTGCGGGTAAAGTGAGAAACTGAGCCCATGTACAATGCTGGGTGTGGTGGGTGTGCCTGAAATCCCAGCGCTGAGGAGCTGGAGACAGGAGGGTCCTTGAGGCTCACTGGCTAGCTCATGTAGCTGAGTTGAATCAGTGAGCTCCAGGGTCAGTGAGAGACTGTCTAAAGAACAAGGTGGGGGGTTACAGAGAAAGACACCCGATGTTGACCTCTGGCCTTCACAGACACCCACACACAAATGTGTGCCTCCCCCACAAACATGCACACACACACACACGTGCACACACACACACTAAGAAGAAGAAAGTATGCTTCTACAGGGGCATGGTGAGTAAGAATTCCATGGAGTTGGATTGGCACTGGAGGACTGGAGATAAATGTAGAAACGGGCATGGATGCCATTGCAGTCAGCTTCTCATTGCTGGCCCAAAGCACCTGACCCAAAGCGGCTGATGGGAGGTGTTTATTTTGGCTTACAATGTACTCCAGGGGAAGCTCCATGATGCCAGGGGAAAACGATGGCATTAGCAGAGGCTGGACCTCCTGGCCAACATCAGGTGGACAAACAGCAGCAAGACAGTGTGCCAAATGCTGGCAAGGGGAAGCTGGCTATCAACACCTATGATCCCACCCCCAGTAACACATCTCCAACAACGTTCCAATTCCCAAATTGCCACTGGCTGGGGATCAAGCATTCAGATCACATAAATTTATGGGGGACGCCCGAATGAAACCACCACGGACCCCCATATATTCATATACACACACATGTATTTTCTAGCTCTGTTCAGTGAAACAGCCTAAAACCTGTCAGACCAAAGCAACAGTGAGGCATTTGCCCAGATCTTGGTTTGTGTGAACTGCTGCCTGCTAAAAAGAACCAGAGATCCTTGAAGAATGATTGGACAGCTGATTTTACTAGAGGAAAAGTGCAACAGGTGTCTGGAGTATGTCACTGTGGCCAAAAAGAAGAAAGCACTCAAACATGGAGACACATCGAAAAGACACAGAAGCCAGTTGGAGGAAACACACACAACAATTTGGACATTAAAATAAATAATGGTAGGGCTGGAGAGATGGTGTAGCGGTTTAGCGCTTGCCTGTGAAGCCTAAGGACCCTGGTTTGAGGCTCGATTCCCCAGGACCATGTTAGCCAGATGTACAAGGGGGCACACGCATCTGGAGTTCGTTTGCAGTGGCTGGAAGCCCTGGCGCACCCATTCTTTCTCTCGCTCTGTATCTGCCTCTTTCTCTCTCTGTCACTCTCAAATAAATAAATAAAAATAAATAAATAAATAATGGTGGAAAGGATTAGAATCCATTGATTGAGGGCTAGAGATATGGCTCAGTTGGTAGAGTACTTGCCCGAGTATCCACTAAGCCCTGGGTTTGGTTCCCAGCACCACAAACCCCCGGCATAGTGGTACATGTCTGTAATTTCAGTGGTTAGGTAGTAGATATAAGAGGATAAGAAGTGCCCGCAACACATGACACCCTGTAGCTCAGGCTACATAGTGACATTTTGCCTCAAAAAAAAAAAAAAAGAATCAATACGAAAAAGGAGGAAAAGGAGAAGGAGGGAAAGGAAAAAGAAATGGAGGAGGAGAAAGAGAAAGGGGGGAAAGGAGGAAGGAGAAGGACAACCATGAGTCCAAACTGGTACAAGTGAATGAATTATTGAGTGAATGAATCTGTGATCCCAGCGCTTGGGAGGCTGAAGTAGGAGGATCACCACGAGTTCAAGGCTAGCTTCAGATAGAGTGAGAACTTGCCTCAAAAAACCAAAACTAAAACCAAACCAGACCAAACAGAGTGAATCTGTGAGTACATGGGACAGGTCTTCCTTTCGGTAAAGTGTTAACTGATCAATGTAGGAAGAATGATGGAACTAGAGAGGTCACCGTTTTGCACTATTATTAGTAATAAATGATTTACAAACATCAATCATTACTGACTCAGGCACCTATCAATGAATGCTACAACGAATGGGTAATTTTGATGAGAAATCGGGGTATTTACAGTCTCATAAAACCTTCTCACTTTATAAGGAAACATAATACTTTATAGTGGAGAGTCCGCCAAATCTACTTTAACCAACTGAAAAAAAAATAATAATGCTCTCAGTATTGGAACAGTCAAACAACAGGTACCTTCTCCGCTGTGGTATTTTTGTCAAGACCTGTACCTGTGACAGCAGAATAATCAACTTTACGGGACATAATACAAAATAGTTGCCCTGTATCCCTCCAAATACCAAGGCCATTGTGGTCGTTTGATTAGACGTCCCCCATAAACTCGTATGTTCTGAATGCTTGGTTCCCAGCTGATGGCAGTTTGGGAGGTGGAAACTGGCTGAGGTGTGTCACTGGGAGTGGACCTTGAGGTTGATTAGCGCCCCCAGTTTGCCAGTGTTAGTTGGCTCACTCTCCTGCTTCTAGTTGCTATCTGCTGTGGCAGAGGGGACGTCCAGCCTCTGCTCTGCCATCTTTCCCCCTGTCATCATGGAGTTTCTCCTTGAGACTGTAAGCCAAAGAAAATAGTTTTCTAGAGCCGGGTGTGGTGGCGCACGCCTTTAATCCCAGCACTTGGGAGGCAGAGGTAGGAGGATCACCAAGAGTTCGAGGCCACCCTGAGACTACATAGTGAATTCCAGGTCAGCCTGAGCCAGAGTGAGACCCTACCTTGAAAAACCAAAAAAAAAAAAAAGTTTTCTCCCATAAGCTCCTTTTTGTTGAATGTTTCATCCCAGCAACAAGAACATAACTACAGTGCTCGTGAAAAGGAATGAAAGGCTGAAGAGCTTGTTCAGGAGAAGGGAGATTAAAGAGCTACAACAGAGCCAGGAGGGGTGGCGCACACCTTTCATACCAGCACTGGGGAGGCAGAGGTAGGAGGATGGCTGTGAGCTCGAGGCCAGCCTGAGATTACATAGTGAGTTTCAGAATTCCAGGTCAGCTTGGGCTGGAACAAGGCCCTACCTTAAAAATAAATAAATAAAAGAAAAAGCAAAGAAAGGAGATACTACAGAAAATTATTTCGGGGGGACGTCACCAACAGGCTGGGGTGGGGAGCAAACAGACATGGTAATTGTCTTAGTTACTTTACATAGCTGGGATCAAATACCTGAGGTACATCCTTTAGAGGGAGGAAAGATTTATTTTGATTCTCCCCGAAGCTTCAGTGCATGATCACTAGGGCCCCATGCTCTTGGGGAAAGCTTCAAGGTGGTGCAAGTGCATAGGGGGGAAGGTTCTCTTCTCATGGTGACTTTGGAAGCCCAGGGCCAGAGACAAGATGCCCCTTTTAGCCAACCTCTACTAACCTACTTCCTCCATCTAGATCCCACCTCCTACAGTTCTCAGAAGCTCTCAAAGTAGCCCTACCAGCTGGGAACTAAGCATTCAACACAATGGTCCTGTAGGAGACATTTCATAGCTAAGCCAAAGGGACAAGAAAGGCAATTCACCATCCTAAATTAGATGCTAGCCTAGGGGACGTTAACTTCAAACAGACATGATTCAGTCCGATGGAGAATTTAATATTTTATTTTTATTTATTTATGAGAGAGAGAGAAAGAGAGAATGGGCATGCCAGGGCCTCTAACCCCTGCAAACAAACTCCAGATGCATGTGCCACCATTCCCATCTGGCTTACGTGGGTTCTGGGTAATCAAACCTGGGTCCTTAGGCTTGGCAGGCAAGCACCTTAACCACGAAGCCATCTCTCCAGTCTCATTGGAGAACTTTAAATGTGGATTGGGCTCTAGATATTAGCAATGTGCAGCTTTGTTTCTTGACCTTGGTGGTTACCAAGGCTATGCTGAAGGGTGCCCTTTCCTCAAGAAATGCACACAGAAGTGTCAATGCAGAAGGGCAGAGTGCCTTCACCTGACTCTCAAATGGCTCCAGTTTTAAAAGTAAGTGGCCGTGTGTGTCTGTCAGAAGGGCCAAGCACCCGTGGGGAAAGGTTGATTGCTTTATCTGGGTATTCAAGATCCTTTTGGCTACTTTAAAACAAATGGAGATGGCTTAGTGGTTGAGGCGCTTGCCTGCAAAGCCGAAGGACCCAGGTTCAATTCCCCAGGATCCACATAAAACCAGATGCACAAGGTGTCTGGAGTTTGTTTCCAGTGGCTAGAAGGCCCTGGCATACCTGCCCATTCTCTCGATGTCTCTCCTTCTCTCAAATAAATAAAATACTTAAAATTTTTTATTTGCAAGGAGACAGTGAAAGAGAGAGAGAGAGAGAGAATGAATATGGGTGTGCCAGGGCCTCCTGGCACTGCACACAAGCTTCAGATGCATGTGCTACTTTGTGCATCTGGCTTTACAATGGGTACTGAGGAATCAAACCCAGGCTGTCGGCTTTGCATGCAAGCATTTTAACTGCTGAGATATCTCTCTAGGTCCCACAAAATTTTTTTTTCTGTAAATTTGAAAGTATATTAAAATTAAAAGCTACTAAAAGGAAAAAAAAAACAGCATACACACCCAGGAGTGAGTTTCCTTGGGCAGTGAAGGTGGGTGAGAACAAGTGAGTAGAGCGGGCGCAAAGGAGCAGACTCGGATTCGTGACCTCTGCTCTGACTTATGGTTACGTGCAAGGAAGCAGGGCTCCTCAGCCTGCCCTTCTCTTGGCACTAGGGGGTTTATGTGACACTTACCTGGTACTGGACCCCAGGCCCATGTCCCAGCCCCTCACCTATCACTGACCCCAGGTCATTAGACCTGAGTCTCAGATGTCCTGGGACCATCTGGAATCTTCCAGCTCCCTCCTCTGCAGACCCTCTGGGCCATGTCTGAGGGTGTCCACCTTTTGACTCAGCCACTGGTAGTTTTCCAAACGGGTGGTGTGAAGGTATTTATAGGTGACATATAAGTGTCCTGAACACTGACATCTGCTGTCAGAAGTCTAGGTAACCTTGAGTTTGCTGCACTGGATGCTGGCTGTGGAAGCCGGGCCAACGCCACCTGTCTGCTCTGGTCTTTGGGTCAAGCAGACATTCCAGAAAGCCAGGCTACAGCTCAACAAGACCATGGCTTTAACCTGCCAGCCCCATTTTCTGCCCATTATGCCTCTAGTCGGGGTGACCCAATCCCAACCTCAAAGCTGTCAATACTCCCTAGCCCCATGGTTCTCCAAGTATGTTCCAAGGACAGCTAGTTATCCCTGAGGTTCTCTTATGAGGTCTACAAGGCCGCATTTTTCCAGTATATATCTGTATGACATTGGATTTCTGTGCACTTCAACACACCAGGAAGCGTGAACGCAGAGACAGATGTGTGCCTATTTGCTCTTGTGTACTAAACAACCATTACGTGAAAAATGTGCACGTAGATATAGTGTAGTATTACAGATAAAGTACTTACCTCCGTTAATATTGTTCAAAGCATCTTCACATAGCCTTATCTGTTTTCTTTTCATTTTCCATGTAATCTGTTATTTAGTCCTAAACCCACTTGTGAATGAGTCTGTGATCAGTTTGTCTTGCATTGCAAATGAAGTACTTTGTGTTTTCCATTTGATTAGATGTTTCAGTTCATGGTTATAGAGAAATTATGCATTGAAATCTGTCTTATATTCTTTTTTTCTCCCACTGGAGTTTTTTCCTTTATAAACATGTTTATGTCAGTGTCAAAACATTTGCAAAACTACAAAGAAACATCGGTCTTCTCACTAATTTCTTTTGTGAAAATTATAGTTATATTTTATAAACAGTATTAAATGTGGAGGCTGGAAATATAGTTCATCGGTTAGAGGTTTTTGCTTGCAAAGCCCAGGTTCAATTGCCAAGCCACCCATGTAAACTGGATGCAAAACAGGGAACATCTGGTGATCATTTGCAGTGGCAAGAGACCCTGGCCTGCCTATGCGCAGCTACATGTACATACACAGACATGTGAAAGTAAATAAATCACATTTCTTTCTTTAATATTTTACTTTCGTTTAGTTTCACTTATAGAGAGAGAGTGAGAGAGAAAGATTATATGTACCAAAGCCTCCAGCCTCTGCAAACAAACTTCAGACACATGTGCCTCAATGTGCATCTGGCTTACATGGGTCCTGGGAATCAAACCAGGACCCTTAGGCTTCACAGGCAAGTGCCTTAACCACTAAGCCATCTCTCTAGCCCACATAAATCATATTTCTCAAAAATGTTAGATGTTGGACCTGGAGAGATTGCTCAGTGGTTTAAGGTGCTTTCTTGTCATAGCTTGATGACCCAGGTTCCATCTCCCAGTACCCACATAATACCAGATGCACAAAGTAGCACATGCATCTGGAATTAGTTTGCAGTGGCAAGAAGCCCTGGCACACCCATTCTCTTTCTCTCTCTCTCCCTTGTCTTTCTCAAATAAATAAGTATATTTTGTCAAAATGTTAGATATTCACATATAATGTGTTGTTATTTTTAAAAGAACTAAATGTTTTTCTTTTAAAAAGTAAATATTGATGAAGACAACCCACATAGGAGCTCTTCAGACAATAACTTTTTATGAGAGAGATGGAGACAGAGAAAGAGAGAGAGAGAGAGCACGCATTGGCATGCGAGGGCCTCCAGCCACTGCAACTGAACCCCAGATGCGTGCACCACCTCGTGTGCATGTGTGACCATATACTCTTGCATCATATTGTGCACCTGGCATACATGGGATCTGGAGAGTCAAACATGGATCCTTAGGCTTCACAGGCAAGCACCTTAACCGCTAAACTATCTCTCCAGCCCTAGACACTCAATAACTTTTAAGAGAGTAGGGCATTTGAGAGCCCCTGCCCAGCCCCTTAGTGTGTTTTGATAAAAACAGGCTGGCTGAGCCAGGCATGGTGGCACACACCTTTAATCCCAGCACTTGGGAGGTAGAGGTCGGAGGATCACCATGAGTTCGAGGCCACCCTGAGACTACAGAGTGAATTCTAGGTCAGCCTGGAATAGAGCGAGTGAGATCCAACTTTGAAAAACCAAAAAAAAAAAAAAAAAAAAAAAAAAAAAAAAAAAAAAAAAAAAGTCTGGCTGTACAATAGAATGGTTTTTCAACCATAAAGAAAAATGCAATCATGATATTTGCAGGAAATGGCTGGGACTGGTGCATGGGTCTGGGAGATCATTATGTTAAGCAAAACAAGTCAGATTCAGAAGTGTTTTCTCTGATCTGCAGATCCTGGATGTGTGTGTGTGTGTGTGTGTGTGTGTGTGTATACATGCACATGTGTGTGACGAAAGCAGAAAGAGAACAGATCTCAAGGAAGGCAAGAGCAGGGGAAGACAGGGTGATGAACACATATGACATGAAAGCAGAAGGGAGGACTTTGCGGGAGGAGGAAGAGGATCAGAAAGAGCAGGGATGATGGGGAGGACAGTCAAGGGGGAGTGAGGATGAACACGAATGTACTCTAATGATGCACATGTATGACAATTCCATAAGGAAACCCACTACATTGTATGCTAATTTTTAAAATGTTTATTTATTTACTTATTTATTTGTTTATTTTGAGGTAGGGTCTCACTCTAGCCCAGGCTGACCAGGAATTCACTACGTAGTCTCAGAGTGGCCTTGAACTCACATTGATCCTCCTACCTCTGCCTCCCGAGTGCTGGAATTAAAGGTGTGTGCCACCACACCCAGCTAAATGTATATTTATTTATTTATGAGAGAGAGGCAGAGAGAGAGAGAGAGAGAGAGAGAAGGAATGGGGGCACCAGGGCCTCTAGCCACTGCAAATGAACTCCAGAAGCATGTCCCACCTTGTGCATCTTGCTTTCATGGGTACGGAGGAATTGAACCTAGGTCCTTAGGGTTTTCATGCAAGTGCCTTAACTGCTGAGCCATCTCTCCAGGCCTGTATGCTAATTCAAAAAAAATTATTTTTCGAAAAAAGGCTCTCCCCAGTGCTGGGGAGATAATTCGATCAGTAAAGTGTTCTCCATGCAAACACAAGGACCCAAATTTGATCCCCGGGACCCCTGTAAGAATGCCAGGGATGGTGATGTACACCAATAATCCAAGTGCTAGAGGGGAGGAGCCAGGAGAAATCACTGGGGCTCACTAGCCTAAGTGATGGTATCTAGGCCAATGTCTCAAAAAAAAAAGGTGGACGGTGCCGAATGACTCCTGAAGCTTTCCTTTGGCCTCCACATGTGTGTGCCTGCGCACACATGTTGACATGCACGTACACACCCTGCCTGCCATACTACATACATAAAAAGATGGGCCGAGTTGAGTGGCTGTAAATCCCCATATTCTGGTGGCTGCTGCTCAGACAGTCTTTTCTTACCCATGCTTCCTATTCACCGTGGTTGGCGGAGACCGATGTTTCTTGAGTGGAGAGGGAGGTTCTCGAATGAAAACACATCTTGAGGACACTGTGTGTCGCCGTGACAGAGAGGGACAGAATATCTCGCACTAGCAATGAGAGGCATAGGTCACTCCTACTTACTGGTCAGGTGTTGGTTCCTTGCTTCACCTAGCTCCAGGAAGGCAGGGGGCAGGGCAAGAAACGTGTCTCTCAGGTCCTTGGGGCTGAACTGGAGAGATGACTGAGCACCGGAAGTTTCTATGACCTCACTGCTTTTTACCATCTCATTTCTAGGCATTGCTGGCTGGCAGTCGCATAAGAAAGAAGGAGAGAGAGAGAGAGACAGAATGGGCATGCCATGTCCTCCAGCCACTGCAAACGAACTCCAGATGCATGCGCCCCCTTGTACATCTGGCTTATGTGGGTCCTGGAGTGTCGAATCAGAATCCTTTGGCTTTGCAGGCAAGTGCCTTAACTGCTAAGCCATCTCTCCAGCCCGCATGAAGTATTTGTTTGCCGTTGACTTCGTGAGCTTTGTTTAGGGTAGGTTGCTTGCCTTGCCTTGTCGTTCCTCTATCCTCGGTGACTAGAACTGAGCCTGGCCCATGGCAGGGACTGAATAACGTAAACATGGGTGCTGGGCTGTGCTGTCTTCCCAGTCTGTCTTGGTGGCCAAAGTTTAAAATAAGGGCTGTACTTCAAAGCTCTCCCTAGCCCTAAAGTGTCGAATACACACTAAGCTAAGCCTGCACAGAGGGTTCTTCCATCCGGGTGCAACGGGTGCAATTCCAGATGTTAGTGTTGGGCAAAAGCAGGCGTACCTGTGCGGTCTTTCCTGGAGGTGGGCTCTAGGTTCAGGAACAGATCATGTTAAGTTAGAGCCAATCAAAACACCTAGGGTCTGAATCCAAGATGAATCCAAGCATTCATTTCCTATGGCTATTAAAATTATTATCGACATTGCCTCTTTTGTTGTTGTTGTTTTTTTTTTTTTTAAGGTCAGATCTCGCGGCTGAGATGGAATTCACTATGTAGTCTCACAGGCTGGCCTTGAACTCACAGGGATCCTCTTGCCTTGACTTTCCAAATGCTGGGATTCTGGGATTAAAGATGTACACCACCATGCCCAGCAACATTGTCTTTAAATAATATCTTCTTGGAACTAAATGGATATTTCATTTCTCTAGACCCTCTACACTTGGAATTATAAATGAATCAATGAATAAATAAATAAATAAATAAATAGAGTCCACTCACACTGCCAGGGGTGTGATGATGGCTGGGGGAATCCCAAGACCCATCAAGGCAATGAGAAGTAGTGAGAGTTGAGTGCTCAACACTGTGAGGAGACATCTCTACCAAACCTGCCAGGGCTCAGGGAACACTGCAGAGGAAGTGGTGGAAAGAATATCAGTCATGTGCTCACCACTGGCCAGAGAAGGTTCTCTTTGAGATGGCAAGAGATAATGAGACTCAAAAATCATCAAGGTGGCTGGGTGTGGTGGCGCACGCCTTTAATTCCAGCACTCGGGAGGCGGAGGTAGGAGGAGCGCAGTGAGTTCGAGGCCACCCTGAGACTACATAGTGAATTCCAGATCAGCCTGAGCTACAGTGAGACCCTACCTTGAAAAAAGAGGGGGGAAAAAAAAAAGGTTAGAGGATGGCTTAGCGATTAAGGCATTTGCCTGCGAAGCCAAAGGACCCAAGTTCAATTCCCCAGGACCCACGTTAGCCAGACGCACAAGGGGGTGCATGTGTCTGGAGGCCCTGGCGCGCCCATTCTCTCTCTCCCCCTCTTTCTCTGGTAAATAAATAAATAAATAAAAATAAAATATCTTTTAAAAGACATCAAGGTGCTAAAAATCTGAGGCTGTTAAGAACTCAGTGCGAAATGGGACATCTTCATCACAGAGGCCAAGGCCCAGGAAACATCCTGGAAAGGGGGATAGAGTGAATGTAAGAGGCAGAGGATGGGGAGGAGTAACGTGGGATACTACCCTCTGGATATGAAGTGATCGGCAATATTCATGACTCTGTAGTGGAAGTCACTACCGCCATAAAACATGCACAGTGTTGAGCTCTTCAGTATTTTGACATAGATGACAGAGGTGGGTATACACAGAGAGAATGAAACATCAAAATAGGGCTGGAATGATGGCTTAGCGGTTAAGGCACTTGACTGCAAAGACTATGGACCCAGGTTCGATTCCTCATGATCCACATAAGCCAGATGCACAAGGTGGCGCATGCATCTGGAGTTTGTTTGCAGTGGCTGGAGGCCCTGGTGGCCCCATTTTCTCTCTTTCTCTATCTGACCCTCACTCTCATTGATAAAATTTAAAAATTTAGAATAAATAAATAAGCACAGAATTGCCTCATAATACAGCAACTCCGTTTAGTATCAACTATATGAGTTAAGTATAAATGTATGAGTTGAAAGCAGGAGCCGGAAAAGAGATATGCACACCTGTGGTCACGGCAGAGATGTGCACACCCACGGTCACGGCAGAGATGTGCACACCCACGGTCATGGCAGAGATGTGCACACCCACGGTCACGGCAGAGATGTGCACACCCACGGTCATGGCAGAGATGTGCACACCCATGGTCACGGCGCAGATGTGCACACCCACGATCACGGCAGAGATGTGCACACCCACGGTCACGGCAGAGATGTGCACACCCACGGTCACGGCACAGATGTGCACACCCACGGTCATGGCACAGATGTGCACACCCACGATCACAGCACAGATGTGCACACCCACGGTCACGGCAGAGATGTGCACACCCACGGTCACGGCACAGATGTGCACACCCACGGTCACGGCAGAGATGTGCACACCCACGGTCACGGCAGAGATGTGCACACCCATGGTCACGGCAGAGATGTGCACACCCACGGTCATGGCAGAGATGTGCACACCCACGGTCATGGCAGAGATGTGCACACCCATGGTCACGGCAGCTCTAGTCACACTTCTGGAGGGTGGCGGCTCTCCAAATCCCACCAGCCAGTTAATGGAACCAAAATGTGGTCTGTACCTACAGTGGACTATCATTTGGTCTTAAATAGGAAGGTGATTCAGACATGTGCTGCATCACGCACATGTGAGTTCGAGGCCACCCTGAGACTACATAGTGAATTCCAGATCAGCCTGAGCTAGAGTGAGACCCTACCTTGAAAACAGAGGGGGGAAAAAAAGGTTAGAGGATGGCTTAGCGATTAAGGCATTTGCCTTAATATTGAAGACATTATAGTAAATGGTTTAAAAAGCCTGTTACAAAAAGACAAATGCTCCTTGACTGAACTTAAGTAATGTTCAACTTGAGGGACTGGAAAGTCAAAAGGTGGTCACCAAGGGCCTTCTTTCATCTCCTTAGGAAGAGCAGTTTATCCTCCCAAACCCAGCTGAGAGGGAAACCAAGCTGGAGCAGCACATGGCATTCTATTTTGGGGGGGCCTTCATTTCTGCCAGGACCCACCGGTCACTGACACACCCGAATGCAGCCAGCCCCTAAACCGTTCTGGCTGCCTGAGAGTTGGGGACAAGAAGGCCAGGTGGACCCAGGTAGTCAGGAGGAGTCTGGCCGAACTGCCGTTTCCAACAGTGCAAGACAAGAGCCTGAGACTCCCGCAGCCGTCATAATTGTCACCCCAGAGGGGACTTGTCACCTAACAGCTTTCTGTCCCCCCCCCCCTCCAGGCAGGGGCGGGGTGGGGTCCCAGCTCAGCCACTAGGCCTTGGGTCTCCATTCATTATTTTCCACACAAGTCAGTGGAAAATGGAGGTTTCGGAGTCATTTTCAGATTAATAACCACTGGAGATGTGGCACCACATAGCCTCAACCAGGAGAAAAAGTTAAGACACACCCATCTCTCCATCCTTTTCGCTGAGAACTTTCAGGTCCTGTTTGTGGGAGTGAAAACTCTGGGAGCCCCGCATAACAACTCTACTTGCAGGCCCACCGCTGGATTAATCTTTCTTTCTTTTCTTTTTCTTTCTTTCTTTCTTTTCTTTCTTTCTTTCTTTCTTTTTTTTTTTTTTTTCCTTTTGCTTTTTCTGCTCAATGGATTGTGGTCAAGGCCATTGTAACGTGAGCAGTGCCTCGGAGGGGATTGGCCGAGGGGGCTGCGAGGGGCCCCTTTCACAGAGGGCTAATTGCGTTTCAGACCACCAGTATTCGAGAGCTACAGATGTCTTCCTTCATTTGCCTAGGCAGTACAATTGGACCCATCTGTTGCATTTTATTCCGCAGGCTCCCCTGCCCACCTCCCCCCTTCCCGCCCCCCCCCCACTTCCCCTCCCTTCCCCTCCCTTCCCTTGTCTGTAGAGCCTAAATTGAAAACTCATCAAAATGTAATCCAAGAGCATTTTGGCTGCTGAGCCCGCTGAGTAGGGACTCGGTGGGAATAAAGGCCCCCCGCCACTTTTACACCCGGGCCAGAGCCTGGGGAGCCGGGTCACAGGCAGCCTTAGGGGGGAAAAGTGAGAAGTGAGCCGGCAGATGGCCCTATAACCTGATGCTTCGAACAGGGGCCCTAGCAACGGGGGGGGGGGGGGGGGCTCCGGGGCTCCGTGGAGGACACTGCTGCCCCCGAGGTGGCGACCCCACCTCCAAGGCCTCGCCCCTGGCCCAGGGATTTCAAACAGGGCTGGAGCCGGGGCTCATCACTCTCTGACCCCATGTACCCTCTCCAGCTCAAAGAGATTTCCAAGCCAAGAGGGCAGGGACAACAGCGTGGCCTGTCAGGCTTGGGTTATTTGGCAAGGAGGAGGAAGCCTGTCTCCTCCAAGATGCCCCTCTGCTGGACTGCTGTCTTGCTGGCGTC
Organism: Dipus sagitta; assembly: GCA_036346955.1. Taxonomy (NCBI): domain Eukaryota; kingdom Metazoa; phylum Chordata; class Mammalia; order Rodentia; family Dipodidae; genus Dipus; species Dipus sagitta. Next base: position 38,651,408 of record CM070777.1, on the reverse strand, counting down.
CTTCCTGCACCCACTCTCCTTTCTGAACCCCCAGAAAGGTCTGCACCTGTGGGACCCCTTTGCATGTCCCTGGCTCTGAGGTTAGATGGGGACTGGCTTGGGGACTTGTGTGTGCTTCCTAGCTGTGGCCTCCTTTACAGTCCCCACGCCCACCCCTATCTCAACCTGATTAGTAGTGCATCTGTCGACCTTCATCCTCACTTCAACCTTATTTTCCTTTATTTACTTAGTTTTGATTTTCCAAGGTAGGGTCTTACTCTAGCCCAGGCTGACCTAGAATTCACTCACAGAAATCCACCTAAGTGCTGGGATTAAAGGCATGTACCACCACCACCCCTGAGAGAGAGAGAGAGAGAGAGAGAGAGAGAGAATGAATAGGTGCACCAGGACCTCTAGCTGCTGCAGACGAAAACTCCAGATGCATAAGACACTTTGTGCATCTGGCTTTATGTGGCTACTGGGGAATCGAACTTTGGCTTGTTAGGCTTTATGAGCAAGCACCTTAATGGTTGAGGCATCTATCCAGCCCTATTTTTCTTTCTTTTTTTTCTTTTTTTCTTTTTTCTTTTCTTTTTTGCCTGAAGGTGGGTCTCACTCTAGCTCAGGCTGACCTGCTATTCACTATGTAGTCTCAGGGTGGACTTGAATTCATAGCGATCCTCCTACCTCTGCCTCCCAAGTGCTGGGATTAAAGACATGCCCCACCACGCCCAGCCTATCCAGCCCTATTTTTAATTTTTTTTAAAAAATTTTGCTTTTCTGTGTGATATGGTGGGTGGTGTGTGTGTGTGTGTGTGTGTGTGTGTGTGGTGTACATACATGCCATGGTGGTGCCCCATAGGTTCGCCTGCTTCCGGTTTGCTTGCCTGTAGAGGCCATGGTGGAACATCAGGTGACTTGCTCCATCACTCTTCCACGGTCTTGTTTTTGAGCTGGAGTTTATTTATTTATTTATTTGACAGATAGAAAGAGGGAGAGGGAAGGAGGGAGGGAGGGAGGGAGAGAGAGAGAGAGAGAAAGAGGAAGAGAGAGAATGGGCACACCAGGGCCTTCAGCCACTACAAAAGAACTCCAGACACATGGGCCACCTTGTGCATCTGGCTTTACATGGGTATTGGGGAATCAAACCCGGGTCCTTAGGTTTTGTGAGCAAGTGCCTTAACCAATGAGCCATCTCTCCAGCCCTGCAGTTTCTATATACTGCTTACTGAGTTTGTAGGGCTAGAATAGTTCTCAGGTTTCTGACCCCCTACGGGACTGGGATTACAGGTGTGTGAGGCCACCCACAGCTGTTTTACTTGGGATCTGCAGATTTGAACTTGGGCCATCTCAGGCTCCCTCAGGCTCTCCTAAGTGCTGAGCCAGCTCTCCATCACAAGGGAATGGGCACTTTTGACAAGTCTCCCACCCCTTTGAAAGATCATGAATGACACTTCTTGAGAGAGATTCCTGCTCCCATGCACTCCATGGTCTTGAGGTCACAGACTGAGCTGGGAACAACTGGTTGACCACGGTAAAGTGGTCTGCTCCAGGTTACCTCCCACCTCCACCTCCCCAGGCCTTAATTAAATCCTCACCTAGCGAGAGTGTGGATGTCAGGTCTGGCTTGACTGTCTTTTAATTGAAGCGTTAATTTGCTGCCCAGAGGGCGAGGGCCCTGCAGTGCTGGACCCTTCATTTGTTGCCATCCTAAGCTGATTAGCCTGTGGGAGAGGAGGGACAGCCATACGGAGAGAGCAACTTGGGCCAGAATCAGGCCTCAGAGCTGTGTTCATGAGGAGAGAGCGGTGGGTCAGGGCCAAGCCTTCAGCACCTGTCTCCTCCAGCCCTCCAGCCTCTAGCAAACACCTGGCCCAATGGGCCCTGAGACACTGACTTGGTTTCCAGACCCCTCGTCTCAGCTTCAAAGAGCCACCTCTATCCTGCGACACTTCTGCTCACACACCATGTCCGCAGGATGGACAGTCAGGTCCTCGGCTTGATGCTTGAGGTCCCTCGCTCACCTCTGGGAGCTAGCCTCTGGAGCACTACCTGGCGCTCTTCTCTCGAGCCTCAAATCATCCCAGCCAGGCCAGGATGGGGCGCTCATTATCTCCAGGAGGGTTGTACAGACCATCGTCCAGCCTTGGTCTTTTGATGTGCCTCCTTCTGGAATGCCCTGGATTGAATCACACCGGTCCTTTAAGGCGCAGCGTCAAATACCTCTTCCAGGAAATCTTCCGGTCTGGCAAGGTTGTTAGGAGCAGGGCAATACTGTCATACCAAGACCAGATGGCTGTGGAAGGAAGGAACAGATAGGATGCACTTGTCTAGGCACGAGGACAGAGCTGGACAGCCAGGGAGGACGGGAATGAGCAGCAGCGGAACAAGCGTGTCATCTGTCCCAAAGCCCCTGTCCTGCCCTCCTCTCGGTCGCTTCTTGTTGGAGCGGAGCTGGCTCAGTGGAACTCTGGACGTGAGAGTACCTTGGCTCACCGCCTGCCCCTTCTCTCACTAGCTAAGTGACTTTCTCCCTAAGTGGCTTTTTGTAAAATGGGCCACAGCAGCTGCTCTGCCTGTCCCCGAATTGAGGAGTGTGTGAGCCCCACAACGCAGGAGCATCCTCAACTCACAGGAAGCGCAGAGTTCTCATTAATGGCGCCCGACTGGGGTCACTTACACATTCAACTGTGCCCACGTAAGGGGAGGGGAGAGATAGCTTCTTAAAATCAAAATGGTGGGTGAAAAGCAATGCTTATTTTCAGCCTATTTAGTGTTGTCTGCCAACACCTTTTATTTATGGTGGTTTGATATGTCCCCTCCACACCCTCAAGTGTTTGTGAGTAAGCCTCACACTTGATCCTTAGCGGGTGGAGCTTTTGGGGACAAAGGCCTTAGCTGGAGGACGTGTGTTTCTGGGATGGGCCTTGGGGTTTTATAATCCAGCCCCCCCTTGCCAGTACAAGCTAGTTCAATCGTGTTGCTTCCTCCTGTTCCATCATACCACTCCCTGTACCCCAGCCACAGCTGACTTCTCACTGTCCCCAACCCCATGATACTCATGGGTGTCCTTAGGAAAAAAAGAATGCCAAAACTTGGGTGCTACTGCCTTTCTTGAGTCGGATCCTAGGAAAACCACTTTTGCTTACATTTCATTGGCTGAGCTGAGCCATATGACCCCCCCCCCCCCCGATCTAACTGCAATGAAGACTGGGAAATGTAGGCCCTTCCTTTGATCATTTACCCAGCTTAAAGTTCCATCGCCATGAGAGAAGAAAAAGTGACCAGTAGCCTTTGCTACAGACACAACATAAAAAGGTGGTTGTGGCCGGGCGTCATGGCGCATGCCTTTAATCCCAGCACATGAGAGGCAGAAGAATCGCCATGAGTTTGAAGCCACCCTGAGATTGAATTCCAGGTTAGTCTGGGCTAGAGCAAGACCCTACCTCAAAAAAAAAAAAAAAAAAAGTGGAGGTTTCCTAGAGGAGGTGGCACTGGAGGTGTCTTAAAAGATGAGTTAGGGGGCTGGAGAGATGGCTTAGCGGTTAAGTGCTTGCCTGTGAAGCCTAAGGACCCTGGTTTGAGGCTCGATTTCCCCAGGACCCACTTTAGCCAGATACACAAGGGGATGCACACGTCTGGAGTTCGTTTGCAGTGGCTGGAGGCCCTGGCGCACCCATTCTCTCTCTCTCTCTCTCTCTCTCTCTCTCTCTGCCTCTTTCTCTCTGTCTGTCGCTCTCAGATAAATAAAAAAAAAAAAGATAAGTTAGGGCTGGAGAGATGGCTTAATGGTTAAGGGATGTTTGCCTGCAAAGCCAAAGGACCCTGGTTTGATTCCCCAGGACCCATATAAGCCAGATACACAAGGTGGCACATGCGTCTGGAGTTTGTTTGCAGTGGCTGGAGGCCCTGGTGCACCCATTCTCTCTCTCTCTCTCTCTCTCTCTCTCTCTGTCAAATAAATTTTAAAAAGATGAGATAGTGGGGCTGGAGAGATGGCTTAGCAGCTAAAGGTGCTTGGTTGCAAAGTCTGTTGTTCTGGCCTTAATTCCTCAGGACCCAGGTAAAGCCAGATGCACAAAGTGGCACATGTGTCAGGAGTACGTGTGCAGTGGCAAGAGGCCCCGGCGCACCCATCTGACCGCCCCCCCCCTCTGTTTCCTTTCAAATAAATAAATATATTTTTTAAAAGATGAATAGGAACTGGCTGATCACAGAGGAGGGAGAGACTATTCCAGACAGAGAGAGAGAGAGAGAGAGAGAGAGAGAGCGTGTGAGCAGAGCAAAGGGCCGCCACAGAGAAGCACGCCTGTGGGGTGGGCGTGGGGAGGCGATGCCGCGGAGACCTGATTCTGGGAGGACGAGTAAGTCACAGCTGCCTATCTGCCTTGTACCTCTCGGAAAGGACGTCTGGCTTTATTTCCAAGTGCAGCAGGAGCCCCTGCCGTATTTCGGAGAGGTGTGCATGAGCGGAGGGAGAACAAAGCCTCTCAGGCTGCTGGGTTGGTGACAGGTGAGGGGGGGGGACAGGCGAAGGTAAAGGGGTGATGGGGTCACTTTGTTGGCTTTGGGAAAGTTGGTGGAGGGTGGGGAGTGCAATGGAGTGGAAGGGTCCGAGGAATTGAAAGTGGAAGGGCTGGGCCCGCAGAAGGCTGGAGCTGAGCTTGTGGGGTGGGGGGTTGCAGGCATGTGTGTGTGTGTGGAGTGTTAAGTGTGCCTGTGAGGTTTTGGAGGTGGGGATGCCGCCCACCCCTGGAGTGTGGTTCTGAGCGGGACGGTTCAAAGTGGACAAGAGTAAAGGTCCCTTCAGTCACTCTGGGCCTGGAGTTGTTGTGCTCATCGCTTTGAGGTGGTGGCTGATTGTCCCACCAGGTCCCTGAGATCTGCGGAGGTGAGGCCAGGTGGAGAGCAAGGCAGTGTGGTGCTGTGTCTACTACTGTGACTCCTGTTACCATAGTCATCGTCGTCTTTGGTCACGACGATGGAATGAGCACGTGGCATCGGAGGCTCACAGAGCTACTTTTTTTAAAAAAATATTTTTTTTGGTTCATTTTTTTATTTATTTGAGAGTGACAGAGAGAGAGAGAAAGAGGCAGATAGGTAGAGAGAGAATGGGCGCGCCAGGGCCTCCAGCCACTGCAAACGAACTCCAGACGCGTGCGCCCCCTTGTGCATCTGGCTAACGTGGGTCCTGGGGAATCGAGCCTCGAACCGGGGTGCCTTAGGCCTTCACAGGCAAGCGCTTAACCGCTAAGCCATCTCTCCAGCCCCTCACAGAGCTATTATGCCGTGTGTTTTCTTCTGAGTGGGCAAACACATCGCCAGGTAGGTAAAGGACTGAGCAGGGTTCGTGGGCCCTAGTCAAGCGCTATTGGTCAGGGCCAGGGCCTGCAGGGGAGCGGGGTGTGGGTCGCTAGGAAACCAGGCAGGCTTCTGCCTGATGGAAAGCTCCCCTGCATGGCGGTCCCCGCACTGGGGCCCGGTCTCCCAGTGCCCCAGGGGTAATAAGGACTTCAGAAGGGACAGCCTGGACTCAGGGCTGAAAGAGGCTTTAGTTTCTTGTTTGGCGGCTTAAAAAAAAAAAAAAAAGGCAAACAGAAGCTTTTCTCCTTTGGGGATCAATGAGAATCCCAGAAAATCCCATTATTTTCCTTTAAGATCAGTGGCCTGCTCATGAGAGCTTTCTCTTCCCCAAGGCAACAGCCATGTCCTCACACTGTGTGAGCATGCTGCCCCTGCGAGGCCGGGAAGGTGAGTGGTGGGAGTGGGGAGTGGGTACAGGTGGACCCCAGCTCACAGCGGTTTCCTCTCCTTTCACTCTCAGCGAGGATGGCTACTCTGCCTTTCGTCATCCTGACCCTCATACCCTCAAAAGTAGGCAGTTGTGGGTGGGAGTGAGGTGGGGAAAAGCACTAGAAAAATATTCCTGGGGGTTGGAGGGATGCCTTAATGGTTAAGGCACTTGGCTGTAAAGCCAAAGGACCCAGGTTCGATTCCCCAGTACCCACATAAGCCAGATGCACAAGGTGGCGCACTCGTCTGGAGTTCATTTGCAGTGGCTGGAGGCCCTGGCATACCCATTCTCTCTCTTTCTGTCTCTCTCCCCCCCTCTTTCTCTCTCTCAAACAAATAAATAAAAATATTTTTTTATTATTTTAAATTTTTTGTTCACTTATTTATTTATTTATTTGAGAGCAACAGATAGAAAGAGGCAGAGAGAGAGAGAGAGAGAGAGAGAGAATGGGCGCTCCAGGGCCTCCAGCCACTGCAAACGAACTCCAGACGTGTGTGCCCTCTTGTGCATCTGGCTAACATGGGTCCTGGGGAATCGAGCCTTGAACCGGGGTCTTTAGGCTTCAATAGGCAAGTGCTTAACCGCTAAGCCATCTCTCCAGCCCTAAATAAAAATATTTTTAAAAAATATTCTAAATGTTTTTCCTCTTCCAGGAAGAACTTCTGTCCTGTTTCTCCAGGCTGCTGCCCTGTTTGGGATACACACCAAGGATATCACTTCCTGCCAGAACTCTCAGCAGGTGGGACAAACAGCCTCAGTGAAGGATGATCAGGTAGGTGGTAGATGATATGTTCGGAGCCTTTATGATGTACCTGTCGCTAGGCTAAGCTTCTAATGTGCTTAGCTTACCTGTGTGGAAGGTTAGGTGAGTGTCTTCATGTGACAGGTGAGGAGACTGAGGCACGGAGAGACCAAGTCATTGCCCCAAGGTCACCCATGGCACGTGGTACAGAGGGAGTAAGGACTCTGCCCTGAGCTAGCACGCTGCCTCCGCGGGACCTTTGTCAGATGAAGAGCCCCAGCAGAACTCTTTGAAAGAAGGTAGTCCAAGCATGCCTACGTCTACAGACTGCTAACACCCAACCCTGCATTCAGCGGCTACCAAACCTGCCCACTCTGCATGGCAAGCCAGGGACAGACAGAACCATCACGGCAGCGAAGAGCATCCCTCGCTGTCTGCCTGCCGGGGCCCTGGGCCAAGTGCTTCCCGCGGGGTCTGGCCTCCCGAGTCCTCGCCATCTGAAAAGGGAGCCAGGTTAGAATTTTGCCAGAATGTAGAATACACTGGAACCAGATTTCTGACTTGAGGGACTCATGCTTTTATCTACCGGAGTTCCAGGCACCACTCCCTGACGTGTCCTGAGACGTGGGGACTTTTCTGTTCTTTTCTTTCTTTCTTTTTTTTTTTTTTTTGCCTGCCTGGGTATCCCATTTTCAGCGGGGCTCCTGAAAAGCTTTCCTTGAAGTGATGTCTATATCAATGAGAGGTTGGCAAAGTATTTTTTTTTCCCCCCATCACTGCTAATTCAGAATTGTGTGATGTGTTGGGAAACCCAGAAGCACGAGCTTTCTATTTTCTGGAGTCCTGTTTGACCCTTCCGTACTCATGCGTATATAGGCACAAGGACCCTTATACACTCGCGCGCAAAGGAACGAGGAGGAAGACACTGTAAACACAAGAAGGCCTTTCAGAGATGTGCTATAGTGCAGAGAGAAGGGTCTTTCATTAGCATGACAAGGGGCCCATTGAAATAGGTGCTTCACACAGCACTTGAATGTTGTTTGTTCTGTCAAGTACATGGAGAGTCCTCAGCTCTGAGAGCCTGCTTAGCTGGCTTTATAAGCTGCTCCCACAGAAGACGCCTGTCCCTTCCTGTGGGATAATGCCCCGGCCCATAGCAGCCTGTTCTGTCTGTCCAATGGGAGCCTGCTGTGAGGCTGTAGGCTTTCCACAGCAAGGTGATTTGCCCCCACCTCAGTTCCTTTGCTCCCAGTTCTGGAAGCACTTTTCACATCTCACACATTGGTTTGGTTCCAGTGACTGTGGGCAGAAGGGTCCCTTACGGGGGCCTGAGCCTGGCCCAGCTCTTCCCTCCTATAGCACTTTTCCTACTTGAGGTGGTCAAGTCTCATCTTCAGGGGTCTTTTTACTTGGACAAAACTGATCAGTGTAAAGGGCTCTTCTGTGTGTTTTGGCCCCCGGTGGCTTTGGGGCAGATTGATGTGGGGGATTTGTACTTACTTCGCCTGAAGAAGGGAATTGGAGCCAAGAGGGGAGCAATGACAACAGGTTAAAGGTTAAGAGGGGTTAAGCCTTCACCCCAGAAGGTCACTTATCAGCCCCTAGCCAAGTATCTCACAGTCACAATCCTGAAACCTAGAGCGATGGTTCACCTGCAAGGAATGTTCATTCTTTCACTAGGGAAACGCAGTCCTCCCCTGTGTGGAAAGTCCACAGCCCTGTTTCTTGTTATCTGCTGTGGTCTGAGGCAAGTCATGGCCTCCCCGGGCTGAAGTTGCCCCATCTTTCCAAGAACAAGCTTAGGCCTAATTGATAATCATTGGCTTGGCTGATTGGAGTCCTTTAATGCAGCTCTGCTCTTGGCTGGTGAGATGGAGTTAGGCTAGCAAGACAGAGGGGTAGAAGGATGAGTAACCCCACTAGGCTTCCTGAGTGTCTCTGTGGCATCCTTTCTCATGGGAGAATCTCGATAACCAGGGCAGATACTGCAGGTCTGTGGTGAACCACAAAGAAGTGCTCCCCAAGCTGAGCCTTACCCCATGTTCCTCTTCCCTTCCTGAGAAGCTACAGGGTCAGATGGCTTTGGCTCCGAGGGGCCCGACCAAGGTTAAGAAGTCCGCTTTGTTGTGAACATGTAGCAGTTTCCTCTGGTGGAAATGGGTGTGCATTCTTCTACCAGATTGCCTCAGACCCCTCAAAACCGGGAGTACAAGCACATGTCAGTCAGGATAGTGCCATTCCAGTATCTGCCAGCCATGCGGCCCAGAGATGCCCGGGCTTCCACAGAGCGGGCACATGGGACACGTGGGTGATGATACAAGGTACCACGCTGAACATCCTAGGAGCAAGATCTGCTTGAGAGGAAATCAAGGAGTGATAAATTATGCAGGCAATCTTTCCTCTACTCTGGGGGAGGAGGGGGCTCTGTTCTCTTGTAAAAGAACCAAAACTGCCTGTCCCTGGTGCTTGGGGGAGGGGACAGCTAGCCTGAGGAAATGATGCCAGATGTCAACATTGGGATAACCATGGGGCATAATATCAGAGCTCTCAAGGAAGAAGCCATCCCAAGAGCCACCGCTGGCTATAACATGAGCAGGTTCCTTAACTTCTCTGTATGTTGAACTTACATTGAAGCATCCATGAGGTCAGCATGTGAAAGTCCTTAGTTCAATGTCTGCTTGACAATGCTTCACAAGCTGGCCAGCCTGGGCTACATAGTGAGTTCCAGGATAGCCTGATCTATATAACAAGACCCTATCTCAAAAGGAAACAAAAAAAAAAGCCTGGTGTGGTGGCACACACCTTTAATCACAGCACCTGGGAGACAAAGGTAGGACGACTGCCATGAGTTCAAGGCCACCCCCTACAGTACATAGTGAGTTCCAGGTCAGCCTGGGCTAGAGTGAGTCCTTACCTCGAAAAAGAAAAAAGGAAATAAAAAAATGTTTAGGACTGGAGAGATGGCTTAGCGGTTAAGGTGCTTGCCTGTGAAGCCTTAAGGACCCAGGTTCGATTCTCCAGATCCCACGTAAGCCAGATGCACAATGGTGGCACATGCATCTGGAGTTTGTTTGCAGTGGCTAGAGACCCTGGCGTGCCCATTCTCTCTCTCCCTCCCTCTCTCTAATAAATAAATAAATAAATAAAAATTAAAAAAATAAAATCCTTATAAAAAATGTTTAGCAGATGATAAATGCTGTGGAACAGTTAGAAGAGACATTGAGTAACTGTGATGCTCAGGGTTCTTAGTAGAGTCTCTGCTGCATTCTCCTAGCCTTGGGGGTGGCGGGGGGGGTGGTGGTGAGGATCCTGCTGATAGGTAGCACTATTGACATCTTTGGAGTGGGTACTCCAAGCATGTGCCAACTGTTTGCATTTTTGTGGCATTTGATCCTATCAGTGGATCATGGAAGGGGGCTACCGCTACCCAATTGTACAAGTGAAACCACCTAGGCTTGGAGGCAGGTCTGGGCTTACGTCAACTCTTGTATTCTCAGTTCTAGGCTCACCCAGATCTTGGGCCTGGGCCTAGTAACTGACAAGGGTCAGAAGACTGGCCATGTTGTGTGAGGGAAGTTGTGGAGAGTTCTGAAAACGAGATACATATATTTTTTTGCTTGTTTGTTGTTTGTTGTTTGTTTTTGGGTCTCATTCTAAATGAGGTTGGCCTGAAGCTCACTCTGTAGCCCCAGGCTGGCCGCGAACTCACAAAGATCCTCCTACCTCAGTCTCCCTAGTGCTGGGATTAAAGGTGTGCACTACTGTACTCAGTAAAATGAAAGACCTTGAAGGCAGAAGAGGCTGATGCTCTGATGGCCTGCCTGCAGCCAGGGGCCAAGGGTTTGGCTGAGTGAGGTAACCTCCTTGGTAGAGCTTTTGAGACTAAGTAGAAGGGAGTGGAGCCCATGATGTTCGGGATGGAGGAGGCGATCAGGGGTAGATGACAGTCCTCAGAGAGGAAAATTGGAAGAGAGGAAAAACTTCTGCCTCACTGAAGAGAAGAGGGTCATATTGGAAGCAGAGCCTGATAAGAGATGGTTTCTGGGCTGGAGAGATGGCGGAGCAGTCAAGGCGCTTGCCTGCAAAGCCTAACAGCCTGGGTTCGATTTCCTAATAACCACGTAAAGCCAGATGCACAAAGAGGTGCATGCATCCGGAGTTCCTTTGCAGCGGCTGGAGGCCCTGGTGCTCCCATTCTCTCTATCTCTCTTCTTTCTATCTGTGCTTGCAAATAAATAAATTAATTCATTTTTTTTTTACAGAAAGATATGGTTTCCTCCTGGGCATGCCTTGTCCCAGAGTTCCACTAGAACAGCCTGAGAGTCCCAGTAAAGGTACCCAGAGAGGATAAATGGATCAGAGCTGCCCAGTGGTTGTGTGTGGAGTGCTAGGAAGGCAGAGCTGTCTTATCCTAACAAGCTCTCCCTCTGCTATTGCCCCAGCTGGGGGGTAAAGTGAGTCCAGTGGCTGCCTCTGGCATCTTCAGGCCATCTAAGTGGTATCACTCAGGCCTGGGGGCTGGGGTCTTCTTGCCTACCTTTCCTTCTAGTCAGTACCCCCTGAGCTTTTCAGGGGTGTCTTAGTGTCATTGTGAGGATGTTGAACCCTAGAAAGGAAAGAGAATTGCCTTATCATTATCATTGATGATGGGAATACAGACTCTTGATGAGGGTTATAGACTCTGATTCATGAACTTTAAAATGTTGGCTGGTGAGAGACAGAGAGACAGAGAGAGAGAAGAGGAGAGAGAGAGAAGAGGAGAGAGAGAGAGAGAAGAGGAGAGAGAGAGAGAAGAGGAGAGAGAGAGAAGAGGAGAGAGAGAGAGAGAGAAGAGGAGAGAAGAGAGAGGAGAGAGAGAGGAGAGGAGAGAGGAGAGAGAGAAGGGGAGAGAAGAGGAGAGAGGAGAGAGAGAGCGCAAACACAGGAAGGGAATGACTTGAGTAATGTTGAACACTTGAATTTAGGGGATACTAGCTACTGGAATGGTCCTGACCTTATGGAAAAAGGAAAGAGGAAAGGAAAGGAGTGAGTGCTCTGTGAGTCACTAAGTTACTACAGCTGTCCCCAAAGTCAGCGACTGGAAGCCAGCAGTCTTTCCCACTCCTGCTTGGAGCCCAGTAGTCCCCCGAGGCTTCAGGCACACTCTATGTGAAGCTCCTCCAACCCAGACAGATTTGTCTCCTTGTAGCCCCCTTCCCTTCTACTGCCCATCGTCTGTGAGGGCAGGCCAGGTTACCGAGCAAGCTCCTGGTCCAGTAACCAGGTCTGAAGGAACTGGGGGACCAAGGGTCTTCTTGTCAGTCTGCCTGATAGGACCAGAGTGGGAAGAAATGGCAAAGCAGGGCCCAGGGCTCAAAAGGCTAGTCACAGAATAAACGGGTCCTATTTGAACTTCATACCCCTGAATCTCAGTGGAAACCTTCTAAGCTTGTAACCTTGAGCACTACTCCACATATTACAGATACATTTTAAAAAGCTTCCAGATCCAGAAGGTGACAGATTTGTACTTGACTAGCAGACAATCTTAGACTACATTTATTTATTTAAATGTCGATTAATTTGAATGATGGTAGTTTTTTTTTTTAAGGGTCAGAATTTTTTCTTTCAAGTTTCAAGCACTTCCATAGACCTGCAAGAAAAAGAATCCCTGGGGCTTTGGGCTTCTGTTTTGTGGAAGTTGTGACTGTAGGTGGAGTTGGGTGAGAGACTGCCCGATTCTCCTCCCCCTCCCTCCCCCCCCCCCCCCCCCCCCCCCCGAGCCTTCGAAAGCCCTTCGGGAGGTGCCAGATTGTGTGGGCGGCGTCGCCTGGGGATGGTGGGACCGGGCTCGCACCCGGCTGAGGGGCTGGCTGGCCTTCTTGGCTTGCTGATGACCCCCTCCCTTCCCCTCCCCCAGGCCGAAGAGGGCTCTCCAATTGGAGAGCCTTTCATGTCTTTGTTTTTGCAGTGATTAACCCGTCCGAGCGCGCTCCGAGCGTGGCTCCAGGCAGCGCGGGGGGAGGGGAGGGGAGCGAGGGCAGGGCCGCGGAAGGGATGATGGAAACGGGGGGGGGGGGGGTGCGCAGGCGCTGGGCTTTGTTGTTTTCTTGCTACCATAGCAATGGGGCTTTCTAAGGCCTGACTTTGATTTCGATTCCATTAAAACAGCCTGTCTGCGCAGTCTCAGCGAGCGAGCGGAGAGGGCGTTCCGGCTCCAACAGTTTTGCAAACCCGGCGCCCCTTACGCTTGGGGAGGCAAGGATGTAAAACGGTTCTAGAATAGCCTGGCCAGCAGACCAAGAGAGGAGCGAGAAACTTCACCACTCCTCCCCGGCTCGTGGACGACGGGCACCTGGTCTCCCACGCCTTCTCCCCGGGGAGCTGCTTCCTGTCTCCCTGGGCTGGGCATCTATCCCGACTGGAACGAGGCGAGCGGTCCAGCCTTGGCAGACCAAAAGGGAGGCCCCGGGCGGGCACCTGCCGACCGTTCCACCTTTGCATGCATTTCACACTTTCTATCCTGTTAGGCATCCGCACTCCTGTGCCCATGAGGTCTCCTCCTCCCCTTGTTTTTTTATGTCATGTGGATTTAATCTAGTTAGACGATTTTCTGCTTTAAAATTGCATTGTTAAAGGCAATTGTTTAAAAGTGGGCCGAGAGCGAGGGCGCCCAATCTTTGAACCCCAACGGGCTTTCTCCATGCCAGCGCTCGCCTCCCGGGTCCCTCGGCACCCGTCACCCGTCGGCCGAGGCCAGAGAAGAGCCGGGAGGGAGAGGGAGGGGGAAAGGGGGAGACACCGAACAATTCTGGGGCTTTCTCGCTGCTGAGCATTCAAGGCCGTTTACCCAAGCGCAAAGAGATGCAAATGTCTCTGCAAACATTGCACAAAGCTCTTCAGACGGAGGCGGCCTCTTCGGGCTTCAATAGCACTTTAAGCCCAGTCCAATCGCCTCCAAGTAGAGGTAGTGTCCGCACGCATCTCTCCATCCCCCCCACTTTGGCTGGAAGAGGGCGGAGGCTGCCTGGGCCAGCGGAATGCACCACGCATTCTAGCCGCGGCGCGAGGAAGACCGGCCGGAGGGTGCACTGCCTCTGGGGACCCTGCAGCCACCGGCCCAGCGAGGATGGCCGTGCTGCCCAGGCTGGTGCCATGAGAAAGCGTGTCCCCGGAGACCGGGGATTCTTTCAGGCCCACAAAGGCTGAGCTAAATCGCAATGCTCACAATAGCTTGAAAGGGCACACTCGGGGGCCTTAGGGAACCCAGTGGGATCACAGTTGTGCCAGGGGAGTAAAAAGCTTTTGGACTCATGCACTCCCCAGCGTCGTTGCGCCCCTGCGTGCGCCCCACGCCTCCACGCGAGCGAGCATGACCTCCCCCCCCCCCGCTGGCCCCTTGCGGATGGAGGCTCTGTCTAGCATCCCTGGTAGACCCCCCCCAAAGTACCGGCTGCTTAACTTCAGACTTCCCCAGTAGAGAAGTCTGGGGCCTGTTTATATAGCCACTAGCGCACCCCAGAACTCCCATGGGCTTCACGATTCGGGAGGAGTCTGCATTTCTTGACCCATGGGTCAAGCTGAGAAAGAACCCAGGACAGCAGAAGAAGAGTCGGCCAGCACAAGAGAAGAGAGGACGTAGACACGGACTCACCAACTGCACCCCAACTGTTGCCCAATGGTTAGCACCTCCAATACAGAGACCAACTTTATTTATTTATTTATTTATTTATCTATCTATTTATTATTTTTGCGAGCCCTGGCCCTGTAGCCTGAGCTCTGCAGAAGCAGGCACGCGTGGTGGGAACCATGAATGGCCCTTAGTCTTAGCGCCCTACTTTGCGTTTTGACCTACTTACAGACTATATTAGCACAAGCTCCTGGGGGAGAGGGGTTTGTCCTTAGGAAACTTCTGGCCTAGGACAAAAGTCAAGCTATATGGCAGGCAGAAATCTAGAGACTCACAAGTCCCTTCAATGTAGTTACTGGAGCTAAGGATAAATGGATGATGAGTTCGGAGAGGAATGTTCCAGGCAGGGAAATTTCAAAGCGCCCAGCTGTGACTGAATCTAAATCTGGGGTGCCAAGGAAGGGATTTCCTTCCTAGATGCACCCGCCCCCCCCCCCCCGCACTCTGTCTCACGGATAGCGGCTACCTCCCTCCGTTCCCCCTTGACGTTCGCACTTTCATAAGTCACCATTAGATTTGTCAGCCCTGGGCTGTTGATCTACCCCATACCCAGGTTTGGATAGAAGTGGCAGATCCTAATTCCAGACCGAACCCAACCGCGCTGAGCATGAGTTTGGAGGGTGGCCTCGGTGCTGTCCCCCACTGCAAACTCCCACCTCTTTCTTTCTTTCTTTCTTTCTTTCTTTCTTTCTTTCTTTCTTTCTTTCTTTCTTTCTTTCTTTTCTTCTTTCTTTCTTCCTATTTATTTATTATGAGAGAGAGAGAGAAAGAAAATGGGCGCGCCAGGGCTTACAGCCGCTGCAAACCAACTCCAGACGCATGAGCCACTTTGTGCATCTGGCTTACATGGGTCCTGGGGAATCGAACCGTGGTCCTTAACCTCTAAGCCGTCTCTCCAGCCCCTATCCCCATCTTTCAAATGGGCACACCCAGGCTCAGAGTTGCCGTCACTTGGCAAACAGTGCAGAGCCTGGATTCGAACCGTGGCTGACTCCGGAGCCCAGGAGCAGTCTGCTCTAAGTTTGTTACAAACGGAGCTTCTTTCTTTTCTCACCCCCACCTCTAGCCGCAGCGCCGGAGACCCTTTCCAAAGGTTAGGGGGACGCGGCCAGCCTCCCAAGAGGCGCGCGTCCAAGTGGCCCGGGGGCAGGTGCAGGGCCGGGCGGGCGCGTGGGGCGGGCCGGGGGTGGGGGGCGTTATCTCCTGACCGGTGGCGGCCCCGCACATCTGTTTATCTCTGAAGCCGCGCTGGATTGGATTTCTCGATGTTTATCTCCCTCGGAGGAACAGCGCGCAGCCGCTTCGGAGAGCGCAGCTGCAGGCTGAGCAGTGATTGACAGGTGGGAAGTTGGGCCTCCCCCCACCTCTTCTTCTGGGTGGGGGCCGCTCGGGCTGCCCACCGCCCACCTGGATCCCAGGGCGCTGCAGGTGAGCGTGCGGGCGACCAGGTGCCTCCGGGAACTTCGGGCATCTGCGCACAGAACGCGCCCTCTGTTAGGGACCACTTAGCTGGCGGTGGCGGCGGCAGAGACAGCCCTGTTGACTTAAGTGTCCCTGGCTGGCAGGGGAGACGGGAGCGGGCGGGGCGGGGGTGCAGGGGCCAGTGAAAAGATGGATGAAACCCTAACGAGTCCATTTCCTGACTTGTCAGGGAGGCAGCCGAGGGGAACTGAAGGAAGACTCTCGGAAGCGCCCTCAGGTCCCTGGTGCCTAGGAAGGAGAGGACCCCTAACCCCAAAGAGTTGTTGGAAGACGGGGGGGGGGGGGGCTGTGAGGCCCTAAATAGGGCGCTTTAGCAGGTTGTGAATGAAGGTCAGAGAAAAGCAAGAGCTGAGCAGTTGTCTGCTTTAGCCACACAGGTGTCTTCCCCATGGCCTTCTCCTTAAAGGGTATGTAGTCCGTCTATGTGACGGTTCCTGTCCCCAGGTAGTCACTAGTCCTGTAATTGCTGAGACAGCGCCCCACATGAGGTGGGCTTTGAGAAGCACTTGGGTGGGACGGTAGGGCTGAACTACCGGGACTGTGGCTTGTTTGAAAGACACCAAGAACAATGGAAGCAGACATTTCCCCTCCATCTTTTTCAGGTCAATTCCCCACTGCCAACACTTATGGCCTGTTTCTCCTGGTTTGTGACACGAGCGAACACGTGTTGGTGACTCTGTCTTATACACCTGACGCCCCACTATGGAAGCTTTCATCCCGTGGGCTCTCTTCACCCACGGCCCAGTTTCCCATCTTCACTTTCCAGCCCACTCCAGAAGGACATCACTGGGTGGCCCCCTGTGCTTTTGATGCTGGGCACCTATGGCTGTATCAGCCACAAGCAATGCCTGTTCTTGATAGTGGTGGTCTAGGGTCTGGAGTGATAAGGGACAGTAGACAATGGACGCTGGACAAAGGACAGTGGACACTCTTGCTAAGGTCTAAGAGTACTGGCTGGTCTTAGGTACAAGCGTGGCCTGGCGGTGTGGGTGAATCTTCAGTGATGAGTGTTAGAGGACCCCTCCCCCCCCCAGGACTTATTTCACCCAGACTATAATGTAACTGGGTAGTAGCAATAACTTCAAAACAAATCGATGGGTTGTTTTGGTGGGCAGAGGGTCCTGGGTAGCACCACATAGTACGAATGCCCACTTTCTCTGGCAGGGTGCACCCCTAACTCTGTTTAGGCTGGAGGATGGGTAAGGTTTCAGAGTGCCAAGAAGAACAGTTCCAACAATGGAACTAGGACTGGGGTAGAGGCCACCTGTCTAACGGCCTCAGGGATGGTCCACAAGTGCTGTGGCCTCCCTTGTAGGCTGCCCTATGGAATCAGAGCACGGGTCTTGGAAGTATCAAATTAGGAGTCTTATCTTCTAAGGCCAGCACTCCAGAAGCGGAGATCATGAGACCCTGCTTCAAAAACCCCAGACAGGTTGGGTATGGTGGCGCACACCAGTGAGTGATTCCAGCACTGGGGAGGCAGAAGCAGGAGGACAGGAGTTCAAGGCCAGCTTCAGCCGTATAGGGACTTTAAGATTAGCCTGAGCCACAAGAGACCCCCGTCTCATATAAACAAAACCCAACCAAACAACAACAACAAAATACCAGTCAGAACTTGGCTTCATGTAACAGGAGATGAGATAGCCCAAGGGTGCAATGTGGGGTCTGCTGAATGTGCACAACTCTTTTTCATAAACTGCCTGAGACTCAGGCCGGCTTTTTTTTTTTTTTTTTCCAGCTGGGACCTCTGGTGTGAAGGCCCAAGGGACAAGGAAGTCCTTGGCATCCTGTTTCCTGTTGGTGAGTCAAGGTCAGGATGTTATAAAAACAAAACCTGTCTAAGGAACTGCCTTATTTTGGCTCTGACATATGAAGCTGTGTCGCTCTACAGTTAAGGTGGTTCCTCTGCCAACAGGTCACCACTGACCCTGGCCTTCACCAAGACAGAGGCCAGAGAAGGCACAGTGAGTGTCTCCTTTTCCCAATGACCATAGACAGGAACACTGTGACCCATTATCTCTGAAACAAGTCTGTTATTATTGTGTGTATGTATGCCATGTATATACAGTGTGTGTGTGTGCGTGTGTGTGTGTGCGCGTGCTCAGAACATGTGCTGCTCAGAACAACTTACAAGCGTGGGTCTATACCTTCCACCGCACTTGAGGTAGCGTCTCTCTTATTGGTCACTGCTGTTTGCCAGGCTAGCCAGCTAGCCAGCTTCCCGCCCTATGTGTGCTGGAATTACAGGAGACCACAGCAGCTTCTGGGGTTTAGGTGGGGTCTGGGAATCCTAACTTATACTTTAGTGGCAAGTGCTTTATCCATTGAACTATCTCCTGAGCCCTATCCGTTATTTCCTTCCCTCCCTCCCTCCCTCCTTCCTTCCTTCCTTCCTTCCTTCCTTCCTTCTCTTCACTCCCTTCCTCTCTCTCTCTCTCTCTTTCTATCTTTCCTTTTTTGGTTTTTCGAGGTAGGGTCTCGCTCTTTAGCCCAGGCTAACCTGTAATTCACTATGTAGTCTCAGGGTGGCCTTGAACTCACAGCAATCCACCTACCTCCACCTCCTCAGTGCTAGGATTAATGTTTTCACTTTAAAATATTTTCATTTATTTATTTGCAAGGGGATGGGGGGATAGGGCAAGAAAGAGAGAGAATGGGCACGCCAGGGCCTCTTGCCACTGGAAACAATGAGCTGCTGCTCTCACCTTTGGTCAGAGAAGCTTTGCTTTTCCGATGGCAGTGACTACTGGGGAAACTCAAAATGCATGCCAGTGCTGAGAATAAATGATGTCAGAAAGCAGTTATCACTCTGTCAGTAGTATCCAGCAGTGGTCACTTGTTCCTCTCATCCCACTACTTGAGAGGCTGAGACAGAAGGATTGCCACAAATTTGAGGCCAGCCTCAAAGTTCTAGGTCAGCTTGGACCTAGAAAAAGGAAGGAAGAAAAGAAACAAAACAAGTAAAAAATAAGTCCTTCTTAACAATAGTGATTTTATAATTTTTTTAATTTTTCAAAAAATTTTATTTATTTATTTGCAAGCAGAGAGAGAGAGATAGAGAGATAGAGAGAAGAGAGACAGATAGAGAGAGAATGGGTACGCCAGGGCCTCTAGCTACTGCAAATGAACTCCAGATGCATGTGCCCCTTGTGCATCTGGCTTATGTGGGTCCTGGGGAATCGAACCTGGTTCCTTTGGCTTCACAGGCAAGTGCCTTAACCACTAAGCAATCTCTCCAGCCCAAATTTTTTAAAAATATTTTTATTTATTTGGGTAAGTGTGTGTGTGTGTGTGTGTGTGTGTGAGAGAGAGAGAGAGAGAGAGAGAGAGAGAATAAGAATATAAGTATGGGCTCTATCGGACACTGCAAATGAACTCCAGGTGCATGTGCCACTTTGTGCATCTGGCTTTATGTGGGTTCTGGGGAATTAAACCCAGGCCGTCGAGCTTTGAAAGCAAGCACTTTAACCTCTGATCCATCTCTCTAGCCCCCGTGTCTGTTATTTTCAAGAGATGAAGTCTTGGTATATTCCCCAGGCTGGTTTTGACTCATTGTATCTCAGCCTCCCAAGCACTAAATATTTTTGTCTCTGAAGAGACCCCAATGGGCTCTTACCAAGAGAAAGTTTAAAAGGTTAAAGTCGGATCTGGTCTATCTCAATATGTAATGGGGGGGTGGGGTTGAGAATTTAACCACCCAGAGTTGGTGACCTGTAGAGAGGGAAGGGCCCTAGAGCTTGTTGGGAAAACAGACTGTTGCTGGAGGGTGGAGAGAGAGAAGGCTGTGGAGGAACTGAGGAGTGGGCACAAAGTTCTCCCTGCTCTCTGCAGCCTTGGGGTCTGTTGCGTTCAGAAAGAAACACGTGCAAATTGTCCTGGCACAATTCCTGCCTGTGCCCTGTGCAAGGGCTCCGCGGGTATGGTGCCTCACTCTGGCTGGGTTGCTGGTTTAGCTGTCTGTGCTCTGGATCACCTCCATCGTTTAGGCCACAGGATCGGTCTGGCTGTGACAGCTTCCTCTTCTCCATCTCCTTGTCACAGACCTCTATTGGACCATCTTTCAGTGGAAACAAGAAGACAAAAGCTGGCCCTCTAAGGACAAGCTTCTCTTTCTAAATGTTTACCCTGCAGCCCTGGGGATTAAGCAGCCAGGCTCCCTTTGTGTGGAGCTGCAGAGGCAGAGAAGTCACTGCCCCTCAGCCCACAGTGCTTGACCTGGCCAGCGGTTCTGGCCTCGTAGCCTCAGCCACGAAGGTCTGGAGCAGCTGCTGTGGCCCGTGTGGGGACCCACACAGATCTGCTGCTGGTGGGCTAAGGCAGTGCCAGCATTCTTTGGGCTGGCCTGAGCTGCCAGGGAACTTTGGCTGGCAATACACAAGAGGCGTCTGCCAGCAGAGGTTTATTTTCTTTCCTTGGTTGTTGTGATCTGATATGAAATACCCCTTGCTCCCCCCTGGGCAAAAACAAAAAAAAACAAAAAACAAAGACTCATGTGTTGGAGTCTTGGTGCTTGCTACTCAAGGTAATTGGCCACGAGGAGTCTGATCTAGATAGTATTATAGAAGGTTGTAGGAACTAGGAATAGGGTCTAGTTGGAGGGAAAAGTCACTGACGATATGTATACCTTGTCCCTTGGAGGGCATCCCTTGTCACTGTCATTTCCCTCTCCTCTCTGCCTTCTCACGACAAGGCAAGAAACTTCCCTCCACCACATGCTAACCCTCAACAGAAACCCCTGAAACTGGGAGCTAATAGAAACTCTCCCTACCTTAACTTGTTTATTTTAGGTTGCTGCAGTCACCTTCTCATTGCTGGGACAGAACACCTGACCAGAAACAGCTTAGGGGAGGAAAGGGTTTATTTCGGCTTACAGTTTTTTTGGGGGAAGGTTCAATGTGGGAGGGGAAGCGTGAACGGAGCAGACAACTGTCACATCTTTTCACAGCAGTGGGGGAAGGAAACAGCAAGAGTGAGCTAGCTTTGAACACTCGGTGGGCTGGACACACAAACCTCAAGGTCCAGTCCCCCAATGACACACCTCCTCCATCAAGACTCCACCTCCCAAAGGCTCAACAACTTTCCCTAATTGCCACCTGGCTGGGGACCAAGTATTCAAAATACACGAGCATGTCATTGAAATCACCACAGAAGTATTTTATCACTGCCATGGAAAGCCATGTAACACAATGGTCAAGGGCTATTTGAGGATTTAAGGTAAAAGTTCCCAATGATCTTAGGAACCCACTCCAAGGCCATTCTTCTTTTTTAATATTTTATTTATTTATTTATTTGTGAGATTTTAAAAAAAGGCAGAGAGAGAGAGAGAGAGAGAGAGAGAAAGAATGGGAACAGTAGGGCCTCCAGATGCATGCACCACCTTGTGCATCTGGCTTATATGGGTATTGGGGTATTGAACCTGGGTCCTTAGGCTTCCCAGGCAAGTGCTTTAACTGCTAAGGCATCTCCCCAGCCCATCTAAGGTTGTTCTTGAGCATTTATTGAATACATGAGATGGTCTTTCTGATTCGCTCCTCTCCTCCCTTCTCTAGGTCCTCAGCACTGCCAGCAGTCCAATGTGCAGCAGGTGCTGGGGAGCCAAGCTGACAAAGAGGAAACATAGGTGACTTCAGGATGAGGAGTTGCACGGAGAGGGTTTTCTCTCCAGCACGGACGTCTGCAGCTTAAAGGTTTGCTGCTGTGTGGGGTTCTGACTCATGTGCTAGGCAGGTTGGGGCTTTCTGTGTCTGTCAAAGGCATTTTCTGGGTTTGGGTAACCAGAGGTGACCTGAGCACCAGCCACGAGTCTTTCTGGCAGTTGTGGGCTCATTTGCAAACTCTGGGTGCCCCCCCCCCCCAGACAGGTATCACCTGAGATCTATCTGGGTGCTGGTCTTGGGTGGCAAAGGGAATGGAAGCACCAGTTCTGTGCGCAGGTGCTCTAAGCAGAGGCAGGAAAGCAGGAAATCCTGATCACAGTGGTCACAGCAGCGGGAGCGATGAGCCCCTGGAGCCTGGGGAAATTACCACTTAGAGATGGCAGGGTTGATTAAGGAATGGGAGTGTTCAAGAACACATGGCAAGTGACAGTGAAGGAACTGCTTAGCAGAAGCCTGAAGTGACAGAAAGCACGAATGGAGATGGATGGGGCAGACGACAGAGGCCGTGAAGGAAGATGGGGCTGGAGAGACAACAGGGAGTCTGAAGGTTTTTTTTTTTTTTCTGGTAGGATTTTCAATTGTACAGTTCTGGAAAGGTTTCAATAAAAGAAACAGAAAAACATATGTTTTAAGGCTGGAAAGATGGCTTAGCGGTTAAGGCGCTTGCCAGCAAAGCCTAAGGACCCATGTTCAACTCTCCAGATCCCACATAAGCCAGATGCACAAACGTGAGGCAAGTGCAAGGTTGAACATGCCCACTAGGTGGCGCCAGTTTATCTGGAGTTCTATTTCAGTGGCTGAGGCCCTGGAGTGCCAATTCTCTCTCTCTAAACAAACAAACGAAACTGTGTTTTAATCCTGTTGACAGGTGTTTCGAGGGCAGAGCTGTTGAGACCCATATCAGGGGAAAAGAGCAAAAGGAGGACAGGGTTGGTGAGACCCAAGTCCAACAAGGAGAGGAAAAAGCCGTATGCAGGGCCCTGATGTCCAGGGTAGACACCATGGGTTGCAGGGTGCACTTGGAATGACCCATGGGCCCTCCCAGTTTTATCTGGGAGTATCTGGGAGGAGTCTGAGGTCTCTTCCCTGCTGGTCATCATGGAGGGAGGCCATGGGGGACAATACTTCTATGCTGTACTGGGAAACAAAGGGAAAAGGGATTTGATCTCATGCCTATGGCTTCTGTCTTCTGCTGGAAGGGAGAACACATTTGCAGAAGAGAACACCAGTTGCTTTCCTCCTGTCTCCCATTTGAAATGACCGTCCACTCACTCCCAGAATTTGCTTTATTTCTGACTCAGTGTACTTGGGATAAAGAGGATCATTTGCACAGCTTGCTTCCTCCTGAAGGCCAAGGCTGGAAACTGACTAACCTCTATTTCCTCTGCACACAATACAACCAACTCTTTCAACCTGCTCACGGTAAGTTGATGGCGCTGGCAAGTAGATTCAGACTCTGTTTTCCAACTCTTCCTGCAAAGGTGTTCACACACATATTTACACATGTGCACACATGCTCCCCACCTCCACCTCCACCCCCAAGTTGTCTTCCAGAGTGGAGATTATCAGGTCAGTTTCTACTCCAGTCCCTCCCGACCCTGGGTTCAAGGCCAGACAAGTGAAAGATGAGACCTACGCTTTCTTTTTGAGTCAAGCAGCTTGGATCTCCGTCAAAAAGGGAGACATATCTGGAATGTCCTGTCTGGAGACTTGGAGACAGGCTCCAAGGCCCGCCTGCAAGTGTCTTCTTCTGGCTCACTGCCTTTTTTTCTTTTTTTTCTTTTTTTTCCTTTTCTCAAGGTAGGGTCTCAACTCTAGCCCAGGCTGACCTGGAATTCACTCTGTGTTCTCAGGATGGCCTCGAACTCACGGCGATCCTCCTACCTCTGCCTCCCGAGTGCTGGGATTAAAGGCGTGCGCCACCACGCCTGGCCCCGACTCACTGCGTTTTAGTGGTGGTAGGAACCCTCCAGTTGACCAGGCACTTTGATGCTAGGCCCCCTTCCTGGCGCTGGGCTCCCCATTAGCACCCTCGTCTCTTCCACTGGCTCTGAGATGGCAGGGCGGGGGAGAAGGGTTAGCATTTTTTTTTTTTTTTTTTTGGAGGTTGAAGAAATCTGGGAGCTTTATAGTTATTTCTGAAATCACCATCTGCTGAGTGTGTTCCAGGCTTATAAGACCGAAAAAAAAAAAAAAAACCCGTGGAGAGTGTCCTTTCTTAACCTCTTCCCTGCTGCTCTTGGAGTCGTCAGGGAGGGGACATGGCATCGGGAGACGGTGGCTGAAGCTGGATTCAGAGTCCATGAAGGCTCTGCTCCTCTCTTCGCCCCGCCCTTTGGTCTGTGTCCTTCTGAAGTGACAGGCATGCAGTTTACCTGAGGACCCCATGAGTCCTTGTGAACAGGCCAAAGACTTTGCAAACTGTAGAGTGAGGCGCACACCTGCCATTTGTTTGTTGATGACGGTGGTGCGGGGGGAGCCCCCCAAGAGCTGGCGTTAGACTAAGAGAAGTCACTTTGCAGCTGTGGGCCTTGGATACAAAATGTCATCACTGCTTTTTTTTTTTTTTTTTTTCCTCACAAGTGTTGGTGGCAGGGGAGCTGGGAGGTAGCTCTGGAAGCTGACCTTTGGTTATCAATTCATTTAATCCCACCGATTAATGAAGGGGGGGGAGGGGAGGAAGCCAGCACCTGCTGCCCCACCCCCAAGGCCAACATCCTGGCTCTCCGGGTCTGACAAATGTCTTTTCTCATAGGAAAACAAAAAAGGGGTGGAGAGGGGAGCATGGCTTCAAGCTGAGCCCCAGAAGGAAGACAAGCACAAATGCAAAACCAAAGGCCCAGCCTTCTCTTTCCTACCTCTTTTAAAATCCTCTGGAGCAAGAAAGGAGACTGGTACCCCCCTCCAACACACACACACACACACACACACACAATAGTAGCCAATCATTCTGGCTTCCTTGGGATCAGTGGGAATCTTGGGGTGAGGGGCCTGCGCTGTTGAAACAGGGACAGTCCCATCAAACCAGGATGGGGACTCACCCTACCCACTGGGCAATGGCCTGCAGAGAGCTCTCTGTTCTTAGTGGTTCACTTGTTCCCTTCCCTTACTGGAGGAGAACTCCACCCTCACCCACTCTAGTCCCAGAAGAGGAAATTTCCCCTCTGTTTAGATCTCTAGATTGTTAGCACTGGGGGGAGGGGGTGGGGTGGTAACCAGGAATGGGGGGAATGGATGTTTTGTGAATCTTGAGCACCCAAAGGTGATTGACCATGGTCATGGTGGGTGAGAGACAATGTTGGAAGATATTGTGCCCATGTCACACGTAATTCATATGAAAATGGTGAACTCAAAGACTGCTTATGCAACTGTGCAAAGGAATCTAAGACACCAGATAGAGAAGGCGTGAGATTCCCGTTTTGCTGGACCTGTCTCTGGTGGCATGAGGTATTTAAGGTTGACAGGTTCAAGGTCAGCAGATGTGGCCTGGGGTGGATGTTATGGTAAAAAGGACTTGCATTTTGCAAATTGAGCCTTATTTAACCCCTTGCTTTCCCACTTATTTGCTGTGTTACCTCCAGCAGATCCGTCACTGGCCCTAGCCTCAATTTTCTTGTCTTACTACAGGGTTGCTTGGGAATAATGTCACATCATATATAATATGTTTGGCATGACCCTTGGACAGAGTAGTGACTTAACACCATGAAAGACTTCGATCCTTAAAAAGCCTTAGGAGGGCTGGAGAGATGGCTTTGCTGGGCCTAAGGTAGTGGGTAAATAGCATTTTACAAAGTAATGTCAATTTTTTTTTTTTTGTTTTTTTTTTTGTTTTTCAAGGTAGGGTCTCGCTCTAGCCCAGGCTGACCTGGAATTCACCCAGTAGTCTCAGGGTGGCCTCGAACTCATGGTGATCCTCCTACCTCAGCCTCCCAAGTGCTGGGATTAAAGGTGTGCACCATCATGCCCGGCTTCAAATTGCTTTCTAAAGTGATTGTACAAATCTGCATTTCCATAAGCCAGGTCCACACTATTCTCAAAGTGATTTTTCATTCTAAAAATATAAACATTTCAGGATTTATCTTCTCCGTGGCTCTAAGTTCTTGATGATGAGTCCTAATCTTTCTCAATGATTTTTCTCGATAGCAGATTATTTCTGGTGGGTCTCTGTCCCTTAGAGAGAACGCCCTGGAGCCTTCCATCTCACCTGCCGCTAGTTGTATAGTCTATCTGCTGTACAAATCCAGCTTAATGGGTCATTAGAGGTGCCTAGAAACTGTAATTACGGGATAGCATTTCAGGGGCTTACAATTGAAGGCTGTGTTTTCTAGACACCCAAACCAAGTCCATTGTGGCGTGATGCATCTGGGAGCTTTTGTTCTATCTAGTCAACGAGTGTTAAAAGTTGCTTACCTTGAGCACAGGGGACCACTGACTCCAAGATGAGTGATGGCGACATTTCCAGTTGTTGGTTATGAACTATGAAAGCTGACAGGATGGAAGGCTTGCCAGTGCCTCACGGGTTCTGGGGACTTTCTCTTCAGAGGGAGGAGGGACAGAGCATTAGATGTCACAGTCATCACTACAGGTGAGGGAATATGAGTGTGGCCATGAGTCCTAATTAATGCCTTTGATTGATTGGGAGGCTGAGGCCAGACAGAAGGCAGGACGGGCTGCTCCTGTCTCGCAGGCCTCAGGGAGAGCTGACGGCATTGTGAAAGCTTGCCAACCATATTAGGTTGCCTCCTTTGAAAAGAGGGCCTGGATCTGGGGTCTGAGGATTTAGTGAAAGGCTTCTTAAACTTTTTCCACTTTCAGATCCTTTCAACCGAAAAATTTGTTTTTATATTTATTTGTAATTTATTGGAGAGAGAGAAAGAGAATGGGCATGGCAGGGCTTCTTGCCACTGCAAATGAACTCCAGACACATGTGCCACTTGTGTTTCTGGCTTTACATGAGGACTGGGGAATCGAAACCGGACCAGCAGGCTTTACAAGCAAGCGCCTTTAACTGTGGAGCCTAGTCAAGTAATTTTTTTTAAATTTGATCCAAGATATATAGGAATATAAAATAGGTAATACAAATCAAAAATTGACTGATTATATATCATAAGGAAATATTTTTAAAAACCATCCTTTGGTACATATATAATTTTATCATTGATCAAAAACTAAGGAAACTTTGCATCCATTAGTAATGGGGCTGATGTGCTTGTTAATTTTACATCATAAAATTCTGTCTTGGCTGAATATTTGTTTTTTTTTTAAGGAGTGATTTAGTTGTTTATTCATTTTCAAATTCTTGAATAATAGTCCAGATTCAAGTCTTGTAGTATAAGGCATCTGATTGAGTAACAGTCTTGGTCTGTAAAATTCAGCCTCAGCAATGGCAACAGCATTGGCTGAATATTTGAATCTGTAGGATGTAGAACATCTACAGTGTTCTCCAAGAGTTAATCAATATTTTAAAATCATAATTGCTACTGCCAAGAATACTACTTCACAGAAACATATAGTACAAAATAGGATAAATCGTTGGAAATGCTATCCTGATCCTAAGCCAAATTTTATTTAATGATTTTCAGGAAGTTTGAGTCGGCAGCTCAAACAGCAATTTTAAAAACAAACATTCTAATCCAATCCAAAGATAGACTAACTTGATATTTATATGATTGGGGCATAATGGTAAGAGAATATTATGTGTGTATGTGTGTGTGTGTGTGTATGGCAAGGTCTCATGCAGTCTAGTCTGCCTTCAGATTAATTATGTAGTCAGGGCTGGCCTTGAATGTCTAATCTTCTCATGTCTACTGCACTTCCCAAGAAGTACAAGCATGTGTCACTCTGCCCTGTTTACCATTATATTCTTTTTTGTTTGTTTTTGTTTTCTGAGGGAGGGTCTTGCTCTATTTAGCCCAGGCTGACCTGGAATTCATTATGTTGTCTCTGGCTGACCTCAGACTCCTGCCTTGGCCTCCCGAGTGCTGGGATTAAAGGTGTGCGCCACCACGTCTGGCCCGTTTACCGTCATTTTCTATAAGCGCAGAAAGCTTTCCCTATACGGCGAAAACAGTGGCGTTAGTAAGGTGTGACAGTCTGAAACCCAAGACGAGGTGGCTCAGGGCTCATGCGCATTGTGCGGTGTGATGGCATGCGCAGTGTGAAATGCGCAGGGCTGTGCGTTCTCAACCGAGGCCGGCAGTGAGGTCTCAACGGTGCAGCTCGGGCGAGTGACAGCCACAAACACCTTGCATTCATCTCAAGTTTGATTTTCAATTCAGTTTTGACCGTTGTGCCTCAGAAAATTTTTCTTGTTTTTAACTGTGACCCATTCAGTTGCTCATAATCCAATTTAAGTAGCTGTGATTTTGTGAATGAGTGCTCCCAGGTAAAACTGGGGCAGGAAAAAGAAACCAGACAGGGCTGCACCAGAAGCTAGATGAAGAGGTAGCTTAGCCAAAGTCCAGTCTTCTTTTTAAAAAAAAAAAATTAAAAATTTTATTTATTTACCTATTTGCAAGCAGAGAGAGAGAGAGAGAGATAGAGAGAAGAGAGACAGACAGAGAGGGAATGGGCACACCAGGGCCTCTAGCCATTGCAAACGAACTCCAGACGCATGTGCCAAATTATGCATCTGGCTTGTGTGGCTAGTGGGGAACTGAACCTGGGTCCTTGGGCTTTGCAGGTTAAGTGCCTTAACCACTAAGCGATCTCTCCACACCCAGTCCTTTCTCGATGTCATAGAATGCTTTGGTGTGTGAAGAGTCCTTACATGATTGTGACTACCTGAACCTTCACTAAATGGCCTGGGACTGCAGGCTGCCACATGGGGGGGAGGGGCCACTCATGAGTTCTCTGGATCTCATCTGATGTAGCCTCTGTTGAGATGATCGCTGGGTGGAGGAAGGAGGTGCAGTCAGAGGATGGCATTTACTTTGTACATATTCTACTGATCTCCAACTCCAACACCTGACCTCCATGCCACCTCCATTAGGGTAGGGAGCAGAAACACAGAAATCGATAATTAAGACAGGTGTGCTTCGTTCATGCCCTTCTCTGATAGGTCTGTCACCCTTTGATGTGTTTCAGGCAAGATGGGGACATCGTGTTAGAGTGTCTTTCCTCCAGAACCACCGCCTCTTTCTCCTGTCCCCTGGAAATCTTTGTAAACTGTGGGCAGAGCCAAGCAGGCAGGGCTTGCCTTGGGGACAAAGGCGGCAGCTGAGATTGTACTGGAGAGTCAGGGAGAAAGAAGTGATTCGAGAGATGTCAGCGTAGTGACGAGGCAACCTGGAAAGCAGCGTGAGGTTCTGGAATTTGCATGGAGACATTTCAGTGGCCCAGTGGCTGCTAAGCGACCTTAGAAAGAAAAGATGCGTGAGCACAGCCCAGGGCCGAGCCAGAAGGAACATTGTGTCCACAATCCACACGCTCCTGCATTCCTCTCTGCTCCGCTCGGGGTCCCTTGCCAGGGCTGGCAAGAACAGTTGGACGGGTATCGTGGTGAGTCCAGGCGTTGATATCAGAATCCACAATGCAGAGACGAGCTGGGGCTGGCATTCACTGAGAAAGGCATCTGTCATTGTGACTCCTGCTCTGGGGTAGGTATCTCTTTCTCTGTCTTTCTTCCTTTCCTTTTGTTTTTTGGCTTTTCAAAGTACTGTCTTTCTCTACTCCAGGCTAAATTTACTATGTAGTCTCAGGCTGGCCTCAAACTCACAGCGATCCTCCTGCCTCTGTGTGCCACCACTCCAGGTAGCCTTTCCTTCTTAGAGCATCTAAGGTGACTGAGGGGACAGAGGACGCAGGCGAGTCGGTTCTCTTCCCATGCTACCCTGGCAGGAGTGTGCAGCTTTGCTCTTGTTTTGCTCTCAACAGTTGCTGGAGCCGTTTGCTTCCTGGAGGAAGAGCAGAGCTCAGTTCTTACGCCAGGGAGCGTGGACCACACAACACACACCCCTCCTTCTCTTCTTCCAAGGCAAGCGAGCAGCTCCTGGCCTGGGGTATTCACCCTGCATCTTATAATGGAAGCTTTCTGTTTTTTCACTCCAGGCCATTCCCTGCTGCAAACCACACAATTCGAACTAATATTGATGAAGCCACTATCATTTGGTGACTATGTTGATGTTTACAAAGGCCTGGAAGGTACCAGAGTAAATGCTGCCCACCTTTCCACCAGTAGATGGCCCAGTCTAGACAGCCAAGTGCTTCCAGGACACTTGTGTAGCCCATCTGGGGAGGGTGGAAAAGGCTGCACCCTGGGCATGAAGCACGGGCAGGAAGGAGGGGCTTTGGGCGTTATCATTAGGCCTTCAACCACAGGAGTTAGTCATCTGGGACCATGAAATTTTCCAGCTATGAAACCCTACTGAGTATCTACTGCGGAGGGCCAGTCAGATGGGTACTTGCCACAAGGGAGTGTAAGAACCATATGAAAGAAGCTTGGGGAACCTTCTGAAACTCTAGGTTAAGAGCAAAGCCGTGATACTGCTCTGGTTGGTTAGCATGGGTGGGGTGGGGGGGCATTGAGTCCATGGCCGGTGCCAGGAGCTTGGTCTGACCTGCGCATGTGTTTTGTTCCTATTCTTGCTGCTTGCTTGGTGCTGGCCAATCTCAGTGAGAGGGTCAAGAAAGGTATAGAAAGGCAGGGGGAGGGTGCTGTTGATGAGGGGGAGAGACAGTGAGGAGGAAGGGGGAGGACGAGTGTGGAAGTCCTCTTCCTGTGTATGGGCATTGGTCCATGGGCCTCAGCCAGGGAGGAGTCCGGAGCTCTGCTGACATCATGGGCTCCCACCTTCTTCCTCATCCTTCTCTCCTGGCTCCCGCTGCTCCCAGGTCATTATCTATAAGCCCCTTTCTCCCTCCCTCCCTTCCTTCCTCCCTTCCTTCCATCCTTCCTCCCTCCTTCCCTCTTTCCCTTCCTCTCTCCCTCCCTTTCTTCCTTCTTCCCATTCTCTCCTCCTTTCTTTGTTCCTTTCCTCTTTCTTTCTTTCTTTCTTTCTTTCTTTCTTTCTTTCTTTCTTTCTTTCTTTCTTCTTTCTTCTTTCTATCTCCTTTCTTTCCACCTCCCCCTCCTCTCTTTATTTCTCTTGTCTACTTTCTACTTCCATTATAAAAATGTTCTCTTCATCTTGGAGACCTCTGCTTAGGACACTGTTTCCTTGGGAAGAGTTAGGGTTTCCTGTGTTGGCATTAATAGGTACCTTGGCTCTAGATGGCCCCTTGCTGATGTGCTAAGCCATTTGCGTTCTGTCTTGGTAACGTTACAACCTTGGCAGTTGTTTCCTTGCCTGCGGGTCACTCAGTAGTAGGAGCGCTGGGCCGTGTACAGAACCTCAAATGTGGCAATTGAAAACTGGGTCTATGGACATGGTATGCCCATCAAGATGCCTTCTAAATGTACACATTTATTCCCTTCGATTGGTGCTTTTGGCTAGAGAAGCACCTTTTTACAGATGGAAGAGAATACTGGGGAGAGGCAGCACTCATCAAGGCGGTGAGAAGAGGAAGCTCAGTGCTTAGCGCACTGGAGGAGTCATCTCTGTGTCACCCGTTAGGGCTCAGGGAACACTGCTGAGGAGATGGGGGAGAAGGATGAGTGCTCTCTCCCTGCTAGCCAGAGACACTTCTCTACGGCGATGGCAGGTAGACATTGACTCAACACGCATCAAAGCAGAAAATAAGAGGCTGTCCAGAGCTCAGCAGTAAATGAGACATTTCTATCACACCCTTCAAAGCTCAGGGAACACAGCAGAACAGGAAATGGAAAGAATGTAAGGGCCACAGGGTGGGAAGGAGGACCTTGGGGTGCTGTCTTCTGGACATGAACTGACAGGGGCATTCCTGACCTCACAGTGGTTGCCATCACCCCACAAGACCTTCATGTTTCTGAGCCCCTCAGCATTTCAACATGGAAGATGGGAGAGGGCAAAAGGAATGAGACATCAAAAAAGAAGGACTACTTGGAAAGAGGAGGGTCCTCAGCAGGATGGTGGTGGGAGAGGGGGTCAAAAGAGGGTAATGGGACAGGAATACAATCGAATGACAGTATGGGGCTGGAGAGATGGCTTAGCCGTTAAGGTGCTTGCCTGCGAAACCCAAGGACTCATGTTCGACTCTCCAGGTCCCACGTAGGCCAGACACGAGGGGATGCACGCGTGTGGAGTTTGATTTCAGTGGCTGAAGGCCAATTCTCTCTCGGTCTTTCTCTCTCTCTCTCTCTCTCATTCTTACTCTCTTCTATTAAAAAAAAGTGACAGTATGTTTATGTGTTAAAGTTCCCGATGTAAAAATGTAAAAACGAATAAAGATGAACTATTCCTAAAAAAAAAAAAATATATATATATATATAAGAAAAAGTCGAGAAAAAAAAACAAAAAACTCTTGGCTTCAAGTCCAGGTTCTGCCAGTTGCTATCCATGTAATCTCTGGCAAGCCCTTGGCACTTTCTGAGTCTCCATGTCCCTTCTGCAGAGTAGGTGGCGGGGTCTCCCCATGGACTGTGCGCTTATCACACAGGAAGTGCTGAATCAGCAGCGACCGCTGGCCTGATTTCCATTATTTTACCAAAGGAAAAGAGTATAAACCTAGGGGACTGCCTGGGTGGGGACGTAAGAATTCCACCAGTAAATGAGCACACGCCCCTTTCCTGCCAAAGACTCCCAGTGTGACTATTGGCTATGTAACCTCCATCTTTGAAAACCAATCAAAAATAATTTTTTTTCCCCCACATGGATGGTCTTTGAGAAAGTCAAAACCCATTTCCCATGAATCAGACGCCCCAAAATGAATTTGGGTTTTGCTGGCTGTTCTCCTTTCAAGTATCAGGTGGCAGTCGGGCCCTAGCCTGGAGGAGGCTGGCTGGCTCTCTCCCTCTGTTTGCTGGAGCTGAGCTGACACAGACCTGGAGGTTGTCAGATCTCCGAGGAACAATGGACTTTCTAAAGCGGAGCCCCTTCCCTCAGCCTCCTGGTGCTGCGTTACATTTGTAAATGCCAGCGCGGCCGCTAAGCACGTCCCTGTGAATAGAAGTGATTTGATGTTTTGTTTTGGGTCGGAGATTGAAGTCCAGTGTCTTGGGACCCAGTGACTTCGGCTGACCTTCCTGCTACATGGACAGGGCTAAATTTCACCCCCTGGAGGCTTCTGCACACAAAACCCTCCTGCCTTGCAAGGGCAGGTGCAAGGAAGGCTGGTGGAAATCTGAAATCTTCGCTTCTTCAGAGACCTGAGCTCACTTCTGTCAGAGGAGTTGGGTTTCACAAGCCCCTTTTTATGTAGAAGGCGTATCATTAAGGGAATCTGGACAGGGAACCTTATTAAAACTACTGCCTATAGCACAGGGGCTGTGATGCCAAAAGACATTCAGGGGCTAATGCTGCGGCCTTTACTCTGAATATACATCTTCACAAGTGAATTTGCCCAGCCAGAAAGAATGACTTCCGGATGCAGGTGTCTCATACGTTATGTCTTGCTGGTTATAGAAACATGTTTATTTCCCCCCCTCAAAATTTGCAGTCCAGTTTGACGTGAGGAAACCTTTCATTTCAAATGATTCAACTGACTAAGCAACTCTGTAAGGCCGCCTGCATGCCCTCTCACCGCTGCTGAACTCTGGCCGACATTCCTCACTCTTTCAGTCAGGACACAACAAGTTGTTGTTGTTGTTGTTGTTTTAATCTCTCTATGTGATCCAAGCTTCTTTTTTTTTTAAAAAAAAATATTTTTTATTTATTTGCAAGGAGACAGAGCGAGGGAAAGAGAGAGAGAATGGCATTCGGCCTCTTGCCACTACAGATGAACTCTGGATGCATGCACCACTTTATGCATCTGGCTTATGTGGGTGCTGGGGAATCGAACCCGGAGCAGCAGGGTTTGCAAGCAAGTGCCCTTAACTGCTGAGCCATCTCTCCAGCCCTACTCATACTTCTTAATGACTATTTTTGGTAGGCCATCTTGTTTTGTTTTGTTTTCTATGATACTATTTGGACCCTCATGTCTACTGCATTGCCCCTCTGAGTTTAGGTAGTAGAAATGTTGCTATAAGTGGATTGTTTGTGCCTTTGTTCATGGATTTCTTTTTCCTTCTCTTTTAATATTTCCTTTAACTATATTTGAAGAGGGGGTTGTGGGAGGCTCTGATATTTGCCAGAACTCCCTGACCTTTTTGTTTGTCTGTTTGGTTTTCCGAAATTGGGTCTCACTCTAGCCAAGGCTGACCTGGAATTCACTATGGAGTCTCAGGCTGGCTTCAAACTCACAGTGATCCTCCTACCTCAGCCTTCTGAGTGCTGGGATTAAAGGTATGTGCCACCATACCTGACTAAACAAACAAACAAACAAACAAAACCCCCTTTATTTACTTAGAGAGAGAGAGAGTGTGTGTGTGGACACACCAGGATCTCTTGATGCTGGAATTGAACTCCAGATGCATGCATTGCTTTGTGCATCTTTTTTACTTGGGGACTAGGGAATCAAACCTGGGTCATCAGGCATTGCAAGCAAGCACCTTTAACCACTGAGCCATCTCTCTGCCCCTCCCTGATTTTATAACCTGCCCCAGGCACAGCGCACACCTATAGGGCTTCCTCAGCCTGTCCTCTGAGGACGAGGGGTATCCATCATGTGTAGCTGACCTTGACTAGCCCATGACCATGGCTGACCCCTGCTTTTGTCCCTGCATCTCCAGGAAGGGTGTGGGTAAGAGCTCACATGGACTGAACTCGGCAGGGTGCCACAGGATCTCTGACAAAGCAAAGCAAAGCAAAAAGCCCATAATATGTAGAATTTTGCTAAATATCCATCTCTCAGGAGTCATGCTACTTAACTTATTACCAGCAACTGGTTGCCTTTCCTGGGTGAGAACGATGCTAAGAGGAGGCACCTCGCGGTGTGGGATTAGGTACTTTCAGCACTGTGGTGATCCTTGGTACTGCTGCTAGGGGGTTCTGGAGACTTGAAATCTTCCCCTTGTCATCTTGACAGGAAACAACCTCAGAGCTGTGACCTGGCTCCTGATTCCCTTGTCACCTCCATCACTTGCCCCTTCTTCTCTGGGCTCCATCCACACAACTCCCTTGCTGCTCCTCCCACAACACCATCCCCACTCCCTCTGCTCCAGCATTTGCTCCCTTAACCACGGCAGTGGTTATTCTTGGCCTTCTGGAGTCATCCACAGGTCCTCTTCCAAGAGCCTACTTCTGAGAACTAATCCTAAAGTGGTTTCCACTCTCTAGCACCCTTTCCTTTTCTTTTTTAAATTTTATTTTTATTTATTTATTTGAGAGAGAGAGAGAGACAGAAAGAGGCAAAGAGAGAGAAAGAGGCAGAGAGAGAGAGAGAGAGAGAGAGAGAGAGAATGGGCATGCCAGGGCCTTCAGCTACTGCAAATGAACTCCAGATGCGTGCACCATCTTGTGCATCTGGTTTATGTGGGTCCTGTGGAATCAAACCAAGGTCCTTTGGCTTTGCAGGCAAACACCTTAACGCTAAGCCCTCTCTCCAGCCCCCACCCTTTCCTTTGTTAATCTTGATAGAATTTTTTAGTTTTTGACTTGAGATAGATAGATTGTTTTTGTTTTTTGTTTTTTTTTTATTTTTTTCCAGGTAGGGTCTAGCTCCTCCCAAGTGCTGGGATCAAAGGTGTGAGATACCACACCCAGTAGCAGAGAAAATGGGCATACCAGGGGCCTCTAGCCACTGCAGACTCCAGATGCGTGGGCCGCCTTGTGCATCTGGCTTTGCGTGGGTACTGGGGAATTGAACTCGGGTTGTTAGGCTTTGTAGGCAAGTGCCTTAACTGCTGAGCCATGTCTCCAGGCCTGTTTTATATTTTGTTCTCCTACTTGTTTGTTGCTTACTGGTAGACTGTCCAGTCATTGGATAAGCTTCATGAGGGCAGGAGCGCTGCCTGTCTTCCAACAGATTTAGGTGCAAGGTAGGCACTTGGTAAATATTTATCTTATTTTTTTTAAAAAAAGAGATTTCTGCATTTACTTATTTATATGTGTGTGGGGGTGAGTGCACATGTATGTGCAAGGCAGGGTTTGTTGCCAGTGCAAATGAATGCCCTTCCAGCTTTATGTGGGTGGCTGGGGAATTGAAGCCAGGTTGTCAGGTTTTACAAGCAAGCACATGTAACTGCTGAGCCATCTCCCCAGTCCCTGATTCTCTCTCTCTCTCCCTCTCTCTTTTTGTGACAATTTTGTACATCAATATAATGCATTTTCATCAAATTCACCCCTTACTCTCTCTTATCCTCCTCCCACTCCCATTAAACCCCTTACATTTTTTATGACCTGATGAGTTAAGTTAGGGTTGCTTGCATAAAATTAGAGTTGAGGGCACTATTTGCTGGCATAGAGGCAATTTACCAGTGACTTCAGTAACTGTGCTTTGAATAGGTGAATAGATCACCTTCTCCACTCACTATTCCTTACAGAGCAGTACACAAATACATTTACAAAGTGCGCTCAGGTAGAGACCATGAAATTTAGAAGCCCAGAGTCAGGCAGACAGTAGTTCCCCCCCCCCCCACAAAAGACAGAGAGAGAGAGAGAGAATTGGCATGCCAGGGCCTCAGCCACTGCAATCAAACTCCAGATGCTTGCACCACCTAGTGGGCATGTGTGACTGTGCAATTGCCTCACCTTTGTGCATTTGGCTTATATGGGATTTGGAGAGTTGATCATGGGTTCTTAGGCTTTGCAGGCAAGCAACTTAACTGCTAAGCCATTTCTCCAGCCCAGACAGTAGGTTTTTGAATAAACACTGGTGAAGATAAGGCTGTCTCACAGAGCAGTGAGCAGCCCAGAGAGATCACACTCAATCTCCTGGCTATTTCCTTTTCTACCTTTATGCAAGTGGCATCCATAGATCCCTAAGAGAAATGATACAGTTGATTGGCACACAGTGCACTGTGAACAGAGAAGGCTCATTGTAGACATTCATTTATGCTAGTCATTGGGTCAGGGTTCACACTACTGTCAAGAACTTGACCTTCCAATGAGTTGTTGGCCATAGAGAGCCTTGGTACCCCCGAAACATTATGAGCTATTGCCAAGGCTCTTGGTGGCCCACTGCAACTAGACAGTAAGACCCTATTTCTGAAGACTCCACATGCTTGGGCTGCAGGTCACTGAGAAATCAAGCTGGGGCTGAGTTGGAAGCCTTTTCCCTGTTCACTAGCTGTCAGGATGCTAGCAAGACCTATGCAGCCTTTGGGGGAAGAAAATTCATCACTGGTGTTAACCATCAGTGGATCCTGCAAGCTGTATAGCTGGCCACCAAGGCCAAATGTACCAACAGGTGCAATAGTGGCATGTGTGTTATGGAGGAAACCAACTGCTCTCTGATTGGAATTGAAGGCCTGTTTCACAGGAGGGAATTCAAGCCTAGTACTGGAAACCTAATTAAAAGCATATGGCTGGGGAGGTCATAAGCCCTAGAGGAGTACTACTCCTGTTGTTTGTCTATATATAATATATATCATATATTATTCCTACCAAACTGTCCTTTAAATACTTATATTAATGCTACTCTCATTTTTGGTTAAAGAAGTTTCTGTTTTCAGATGGCCATGACCACTGGGGTGATTCAAAACTCACCAAAGTGCTGAGAAGAAGTGACAGTGAAATATTCAGCACTGAGTGAAACATCTCTACCATTCCCTCCAAGGCTCAGGGATCATTGCAGAAGAGGTGGCAGAAAGAATGTAAGAGCCAAAGGAAAGGGAGAAATGCTTATAATGCTGTCTTCCAGGCACAAAGAGGCTATGATATTCAAGACCTCACAGTGGCTGATGCTACTTATGCAAGACCAGCATATTAGGGGAAAAAAAAGATGACATCAAAATAGAAGAGAAGCCGGGAATGGTGGTGCATGCCTTTAATCCCAGCACTCAGGAGGCAGAGGTAGGAGGACTGACATGACTTCAAGGCCAACCTGAGACTACATAGTGAATTCCAGCTCAGCCTCGGCCAGAGGGAGACCCTACCTGGAAACCACCCTCCCAAAAAAAGAAGAGAGACTAGTTTGAAAGAAAAAAGGATTCAGTAGAGAGGATTTGAGCGGGATAGGGAGGAAGGGTGGTGGGAAGAGATTATGATCATGGAATGTTTGTACATTTATGAATGTTGTCAATAAAAATGTTTAAAAAATAACTTTGAGTATGGAGATTTTTCCTCTATGTGCAAGCTAGCCAGTAGTCTGTACATCTTTATGCTAATAGAAGAGAGTGGAAGAGAGGAGACCCTTGGATCAGAGAGAAAAGATTGTTTATTATCCAGAAATAGTAGCAAGCAGATTATTATTAGTTATTGTTAATGATTGCTTAAGCCATGACTTCCACAGGGGGACACAAAGCAGGCCAGATGACACCTGTACACTTGCAGGAGAGGGACCCTGAGATTAAGGACATGGACTCTTCTACCAGACCGTCTATGTGTCTCTTTCTCTGGGAGGAGACACCATTTTTATCTTTGAAAAATTTCTATGTATATTTATCTTTTAAAAATATTTTTATGGCCAGGTGTGGTGGCGTACACCTTTAATCCCAGCACTCAGGAGGCAGAGGTAGGAGGATCACCATGAGTTCGAGGCCACCCTGAGGCTACGTAGTGAATTCCAGGTCAGCCTGAGCTAGAGTGAGACCCTACCTTGAAAAAAATATATGTATATATATATAATGATATAATGTATTTATTTGCAAGCATAGAGAGATAGGAGAGAGAGAGAGAGAGATAATGGGTGCACCAGGGCCTCCCGTCACTGCAAATGAACTCCGGATGCATGCACCACCCTGTGCATCTGGGTGTTTGTGGGTACTGAGGAATCCAAACCCAGGTCATTAGACTTTGCAGGCAAGTACATTAATGGTTGAGCCATCTCTCCAGCCCCTGATCTATAGGTATCTTTAAAAAGATAGTCCAGACCAAAGGGCAGTCAGTACAAATGCTTGAAACCCAGAGAGAACTGTCTCACATGAAGACACTTAGTAGGCCCTAAATTTGTTGAATGAATATCAAATGTTTCATGCAGCACACTAGAGTTGAATAACCTATGGTTTCTTTTATTTTTAAGTTTTTATTTATTTATTTGAGAGAGAAAGAGTCTGATAGATAGAGAATGGGCACACCAGGGCCTCCAGCTGCTTCAAATGAACTTCAGAGGCATGTACCACCTTGTGCATCTGGCTTACATGGGTGCTGGGGAATCAAACCTTCCTTGGTCCTTTGGCTTTGCAGGCAAGCGCCTTAGCCACTAAGCCATTTCCCCAGCCCTAACCTGTGGTTTTGGACAGACATTCAGATCATCTTGCTGAATGAATATCAAGTGCTTGTGCCCAGGGCCCACATACCTGGATTCACACCTTGCTTTATCTTTTATAAGCTTTGCAGCTCCAGAGCTTTTGACTTCCTCATTCCACACTGAGAGCGGAGGAGGGCTGGTGTGACTGGGTAAACCTATGCAATTTAAAGTGCTCAGTGTGCTAACTAATTCCTGGTAACCAAGTAATCGAATAGAGCTCAGCCTGAAATTCTTCTCTTTTGCTTTGAGGATAACTGTGATGGCCAGAAAGGTGTGCTGTGGGCGGGCAGAGGACAGTCTAAAGGGCTCAAGAAAGTATCTGAGGAAAAGAAATGGACTTAGAGCCAGATGTGGCTCTGAGCCCCACCTTCTTGTCTCATTAACCCTGTGAGCTTGGGTGAGCCACTTAACCTCTGAGTCCCTTGCCTCATCTGTGCCGCAGATACAAGAATCCCTTCTACTTCACTGGACACTGTGAGGCTGATGTCGCATGATGGATGCGAAACTGCTTTGTAAAGTGGAAGGCACTGTACACATGTAAGGTTCAGTGTGCAGACTTCTGGAAGGCAGTGTGGTTTGAGTCTGAGCTCATCACTAGGGATCATTTGATCTCTCCTTTACATCCTCTAATCACAGTTTTACATTTGAAGTGTAGTTACTGGCCCTCAACTCAAATTACTGTCCGAGAATCAAGTTACACCAGTCAAGTTTGCGTCTAAGGCCTCCAACCTTTAGCACGAGAGGGACCATCTGGAAATGAAAGATCATCTCATTACAAAGGGTAATTGGCTTGCAGCTAAATCAGTCAGTAGCTAACATTTATCAAGCTCTTTCAATGGGCCGTGCTCTGGTTTTGGCTTTTTCTAAAAAAAAAAAAAAATGAATTACTTCTTATTAAAACCTTAATGTCTCACTTAATGCTGAGCCCTCCACTGTCACTTCTCAGCACTATGGGGGTTTTGAGTCACCCCACTGGTCCTTGCCATCTGAAAAGAGAAGCTTCTTTAACCAAAAAAAGTGAGAGTAGCATTAATATATGGGCATAAAGATAAGTATTTAGAGGGCAGTATGGTGGGCATAATATATCCATGTGGCCAGAGAGCATCAGGCGATTTCCTCCTAGTTTCAACCACTGTTCATCTGCTAATTGTTCCTCCCCTATTCACATTTCTGCTTCCTGCAATTTTTCTACCTTCCTTTTAAACCTGTCCTTTGGAACTTTATTTTATTTTGTTTTGCAATTTTTATCTCTGATTTTCTTACAATAAGTGTTTAATTTCATAAGAAACTGCACACTCTTCCAAGGTGGTTGGTTGTCCATTTAGAACTCCCATGAGCAGTGTCTGAGAGGGCTCCTAGATGACACTTAGTATCCTGAATTGCTTTAGTTTAGCCCTTCTAAGAATTGTGGAGATTCTCCTAAGAATCATGGTGTCACACTGGTTACTTGCAGCTCCTTAATGACTCACTTTGTTGTAAGTATGTCTGTGTGTGCTAATTTGCTAGCCTCACCATTTCTTTTTTGGATGGAGAGCCCCTCCCCCCCACCTTTGGCAAGATTTTAGTTTGATTTTTGTTTTGTTTTGTTTTGTTTTATTCAAGGTAAGTTCTCACAATAGCCCAGGCCAGGCTGACCCGGAACTCACTCTGTAGTCCCTGGATGGTCTTGAATTCCCAATGATCCTCTACCTCTGCCTCCTAAGTGCTGGGATTAAAGGCATGTGCCACCCTGCCTGGCTTGATGTAGGTTTTTTTTCTTTAGGTTGAGCTAGCTTCTTACCCACCTATCAAAAGCAGATGTATGGGCTGGAGAGATAGATGGCTTAGTGGTTAAGGTGCTTGCCTGTGAAACCTAAGGATGCAGGTTCGATTCCCCAGAAATCACATAAGCCAGTTGCACAAGGTGGCACATGCATCTGGAGTTTGTTTGCAGTGGCTAGAGGCCCTGGCGCAGCCATTCTCTCTCTCTCTCTGCCTTTTTCTCTATCTCTCTTTCTGAAATAAATGAATAAAATACTTTAAAAAATTAAAAAAAAACCCAGCAGATGTGCTTTGCTTCCAGGGCTCCCCAGTAGCAACAGATAGTGTATTCTAGGGAAGATAGCAAACTTCCTCAGTGTCTTCATGTTTTTGCTTTAAGGGTAGAAGTGGCTAAGCAAGAGGGCTGGTGCCTATCTCGAGCTTCAAACATTTCACCAACCTTTGTCCCGTCTTGTCACAGTAGCTGCAAGAAGCAGTCAGAGTGAGCTGGGGGGGGGGGGAACTATATAACCTCAAGGTCCGCCCCCAGCGACACACCTCCTCCAGCAAGGTTCTACCTTCCTAAGGCTCCACCAGCTGGGGACTAGGTAGAAGGTTTGATCACAGACACTTAATGTTATGAGAGGCATTTCACATCCAAAGCACTAAGCCTTGTAACCTTGGTTCCCTAATTTAATCAAGAAAAGTTGTGAGTTTGTAAATTTTATGGGGTTTTTCTTACTTTCATAGTAGGACTGATGTTCTTTGTAGCATTCTGCATCGGACACAAAAGGGCAGATTCCCATCATTGTTAATGCCCTGGCTCAAAGGCAGATCACAACATTTCTGCTTGGGATCCAGTGAAAAGAGCTGAGTCATATGGTCATGCCCACCTGCGAAGGGTTCTTAGGATATTGTCCTGTCATGAGCTCAGAAAGAAGAGGGGGAAAAAAAAGTAGTGAATGATGAGGTCTAAAGAAGTGAAATTGAAAGAATTCTGGGAATGGAGGAATTGAAAATCACTGTAAGACAGTGAGGCTTAGAAAGTCCTGCAGGGTTTGTAAGATCCAGAGATGACCTTGTGGTCCAAACCTACATGCTCTGGAGGACGGAATGGGCATATAAGCATTTAAGGTGTCTAATTTGGTGCTATAGGAGCTGATTATAGTAGGATTATTTGTGTGTGTGTGTGTACAGGATGTTTTGTCAGACTTCTTTTTTTTTTTTTTTTTGGTTTTTCGAGGTAGGGTCTCACTGTAGCCCAGGCTGACCTGGAATTCACTATGGAGTCTCAGGTGGCCTCGAACTCACGGCGATCCTCCTACCTCTGCCTCTGGAGTGCTGGGATTAAAGGCGTGCGCCACCACGCCTGGCTTTGTCAGACTTCTTTGAGAAGGTTATAATAGATTCAAAATGTATCCCATCTTGGCTTTTCTGCTTCACCCAGAAGCATGAGGAATTGAGCAGATAGCCCTTATTTGGGGTTTCAAGCAGAAGGGACAGCCGCTTTCTCAGTAATGCTGTCCTCACGCAAAAAGCAAATTCTAAACCAGGCATTGGTGGCGCATGCCTTTAATCCCAGCACTCGGGAGGCAGAGGTAGGAGGATCGCTGTGAGTTCAAGAGCACCCTGCGACTTCTGAGTGAATTCCAGGTCAGCCTGGACTAGAGCGAGACCCTACCTTGAAACCCCCCCCCCAAAAAAAAGCAAATTCTGATGAAAGTAGTAGTAGAGAAATACTGTGCGAATGAGACAAGGGCTTCTGATTGGATAAGATGTAGCTCACTATGTGTACTCAAATTCCATCTGCTGAAGCCAGTTTCATGACCAGGTCTGGCCGGTCCATTTTCCATCAAAGTCTGTTAACCCCAGGGTTTAA
Organism: Dipus sagitta; assembly: GCA_036346955.1. Classification (NCBI taxonomy): domain Eukaryota; kingdom Metazoa; phylum Chordata; class Mammalia; order Rodentia; family Dipodidae; genus Dipus; species Dipus sagitta. The sequence continues at coordinate 38,609,165 of CM070777.1, read as the reverse complement.
TTCCTCAGCAACCATGTAAAGCCAGGTGCAAAAAACTAGTGCAAGTGTCTGGATTTCCTTTGTAGCAGCAAGAGAACCTGTGCCCATACACACACAGGAAGAAGGGGGAGGGGTCTTAAGAGAGAAAGAAAGAATCATGGAGACTAGTAATTTTATAAAGAAAAGTTCGTCTTAGGTCACAGTTCTGGTCTAAGGTTGAGACCCTATTATCTAGTGATGGTCTCTTGCGAGCAAAGCCCACAGGCAGCACAGGTCATTATGCAGCAAGTGACACAAAACATACATCCATGTGTTCAGTCATGGGGGCTCTTCCTCGATGGCTTTATCTAGTCTAATCACTACCAAGGCCCCAGTTTACAGAAAGAGAGAGAGAGAGACAGGGAATGAGTGTGCTAGGGCTTCCAGCCACTGCAAACAAACTCCAGACGTGTGCGCCCCCTTGTGCATCTGGCTAACATGGGTCCTGGGGAATCAAGCCTCGAACCAGGGATCCTTAGGCTTCACAGGCAAGTGCTTAACCACTAAGCCATCTCTCCAGCCCAGTATGATTTTTAAAAATATTTTTTTTGAGGCAAGGTCTCATTCTAGCCCAGGCTGACCTGGAATTCACTATGTAGTCTCAGAGTGGCCTTGAACTCATGGTGATCCTCCTACCTCTGCCTCCTGAGTGCTGGGACTAATAGTGTGTGCCACCACATCCGGCTATTTTTCTTATTTTTGAGAGAGAGAGAGAGAGAGAGAGACAATTGGCATGCCAGGGCCTCAGCCACTGCCATCCAACTGCAGATGCTTGTGCCACCTAGTGGGCGTGTGAAACCTTGTGCTTGCCTCACATTTGTGTGTCTGGCTTACGTAGGATCTGGAGAAGAGAACATGGGTCCTTAGGCTTCGCAAGCAAGTGCCTTAACCACTAAGTCACCTCTCCAGCCCCTTAATATGATTTTTTGTTTTACTGCCCTTCCTATCTCTCTTTCTTTCCTCTCTGTAGCAGTTAACTGCTGTTGAGACAAAACGCCCAACCGGAATTAGCTTTTGGGAGGGAAGAGTTCATTTAAGCTTATAGCTTTGAGGGAAAGTTTCATCATGGTAGAACAAGCAGCCAGAACATCACATCTTGTCACTTCAGCACAGACGAAGCAGCAAGAGTGTGCTGACATTGGCCAGGGGGTCTGGATTATAGGATCCCGAGGTCTTCCCTGCGTGACACACCTCCTTCAGCAAAGCTCCCCCTCCCAAAAGGCTCTACCAGTTGGGAATTAAGAAGGGGTGGGCTTAATCACAAACACTTGGGCCTGTGGGGGACATTTTATTTTCCAACCATAACATGCATCCCCCCCCCCCCGTGCCTTCTGCTTCAACCCTGCAGGTCTCCTTGCTGCGCCTCTTACACACTGTATATGGCCAAAATTTTCTCCTTCTGCTTTCTCCATAAGATGCCTCCCTTCAAATAATTGCCTACTGGCTCCCTCCCTACATTAGTCAGCTTTCCAGGATCACAATAAAATACCCAACCCAGGCTGCTTGTGAAGTAAAAAAGGGGCTTATTTCAGTTCTGGAGGCTCAAGTCCAACATATGGGCCTCTAATGAGGGTGATGCATGCTAGTAGATCTAAGAATTTCCCATGAAGCTTCACTTCCTACAGGTCTACAGTACCCTCCAGTAATGCCATCCCGAGGCCCACGCCTGAGAGACACTACTTATTTGAAGCCAATAGCATAACGTTCCTTTCACTGAAGCTTTTTCCCAAGTGATCTCTCATTAAAGAGCCATTCCTGACTACTGTCCTAAGTAGCTTTAGCCTTCTCCTTCCCCAGAATTCCATATTCTCCTTACTTCCTTTTCTCCTGGGTACTTACCACAGTCTTCCATAAGTCCATTTTGACCATTTAAGCTCTTTTTGGTCAATGGCATTGTCTTGGTAACCCCAGTGCTTCGAAAAATGCCCAGTAAGTAAAGAAGTCATTAAAGAGATGAGAGTATGAGTCAAATCTTTCTACTGTTTCATCCTAATTTACAAATGGCTTGAAGTAGTGGATCAAAATGTTATACCAAGACAGAGATGAAGAGATGGGGGAAAGAATCAAGTGAGCCTTCCCTAGTGAGACTTGGCTGACCATGTAAAGTTCCATGCTCTTAACTGATTAGAATATTGAGTAACCCCCATCCTGCCTTCGCAGATGCCAGGGGATGAATGAGACTTCTGCAGGCAGAAAGCAGCCCCCGAGCAGGGGATAAGCATTTTAAATCACCTTCCTTTTTTTCTCCTGCTTGTGTGAGTGCCCAGGGCTGCACAGGGAGTGTACTTCCTTGGAAGAATAGCATTAACTGGCAGGGGTGGAGACGCCCCTAACTAATGATGTTGTTAAAAGACTTTCCTTTATGGAAAGGTGCTCTGGATCCCAGACCCTAGAGTTGTGAGCTCATTGTGGCAACCAAATTGGGAATGCCGGGTGTGACTTTTCTTTTTTCCAGGCTTGGTGGTAAATGATGTTTTCCCAGTCATCTGTACTGGTTGGTGGATCCTTAGGAGACAAGGCTTCTATCCCAGCTCTTCTGCCGTTAGCTTGGGGATAACAAGAAATGCAGCCTGTTGTTATGTTCTTCTCTTCAGGACATATGCACCTACTTCATACTTAAGGAACATCCCTAATGGCTGGAGAGATGGCTTAGCAGTTAAGGTGCTTGCCTACAAAGCCAAAGGATGCAGGTTCGCTTCCCCAGGACCCACGTAAGCCAGATGCACAAGGTGGCACATGCACCTGGAGTTCGTTTGCAGCTAGAGTCCCTAGCATGCCTATTCTCTCTATCTGCCCCTTTCTCTCTCAAATAAATAATAATAAATTCTTCTGAAAGAAAGAAAGAAGGAAAAAAGAAAGAAAGAAGGAAAGAAAGAAAGGAAGGAAGAAAGAAAGAAGTCAGATCATTACTAGCAAGTGCAGACTTTGCTGCTTAGGGGGAAAAAAAAAAGAATATCTGTAAGGGATCATCTTGAAGACCTTGCCCAGGTCTCTCAGAAGGTCTAGGGAGCCTTCCCAGCATTCCACGTAAGGAAGGGCAGGAGAACGGATGCAGACCATTTATCTTTTGCTCTAGGAAGCACACAGCTAGTGGAGTGATGGGGTAGCTTTGAGACAGACTGTCCGGCAGGCCCCAGGTTGGGTCACCCCAGAGAGGGCTTCAAACAGGAGCCGCTCTGTTCCCCAGCACTTGCAACTTCTGGAACTTTTCTTAAGGACTTTGTCTCTGCTCCTGGGGCAATTAGAAAAGGCATCCAATTTTGTCAAACCTTCTGCAAGGTAGCCTTCTTATCTGACAGAGGGCATCTTGCCTGTGGCTGGGCTTACTGCTGCTGGCTGGGGACTCGGCCTATGTATTTGTGGATCCAAGTCATCAGGAAGAACGTGTGTGAGGAGGGAAACTCTTCCACAATGGGACACACTCTTGGTGGCCTTGATCAAGCCTTCTGCTTCTACTTACTTTCCTACTTTCTGTAACACTATAGAATAACATTTTTTGGGGGGGGGGGAGGGACTCAAGTCCTATCAGACCCTCTTTTTTTCTTTTTTTTTTTTCTTTATTAGTTAGTTTTGTATTCAGCAAATACAGTCAGTTTGGTACCATTATTAGGCTCATCCGTGACCTACCCCCTCCCCTTGGCCCCTCCTTGTTGAGGTACATGGGTCATGCATTGTGGAGTTAGCCCACAGTTATGGGTAAGATAAATGTCTCTGCATATCATGACCCAACATGTGGCTCTGACATTCTTTCCGCCCCCTCTTCGGCAAAATTTCCCTGAGCCATGTTGGGTCTGCTTCAGTGATGAGGTGTTGGGGGCCTCTGAGGCTCTGGCTCTCTGATTTGGTAGGAGTTGTTTTTTCTCTGTGTTGATCTCCTTCCCCCTTGTGCTGGTATCTGGTTCATCAGGAGAACAGCACCCTTGCTTGTTTCGCCAATTTTTCTTAGTTGCAGCCGGGGCCCTTTTGAGGTATGATGGGGTGGCTCTCTCCTTAGGATCTACATCTTTCTTTCCCTGGGATTTGCAGCGCAGCTAGGCGGTCGCCATCTTGGCCGGAAGTCCCTATCAGACCCGTCTTTACTTAAAAAAAAAAAAAAGCAAGCCGGGTGTGGTGGCCCACGCCTTTAATCCCAGTACTCAGGAGGCAGAGGTAGGAGGATTGCTGTGAGTTCAAGGCCACCCTGAGACGACATAGTTAATTTCAGGTCAGCCTGGACCAGAGTGAGACCCTACCTCGAAAAACCAAAAAAAAAAAAAAAAAAAAAAAAAAAAGCATTCATCATAAAGGGGCAGCCCAGTTGTGGGGAGAGGGGATGTGGTGTTACTCTGGGGTGACTTGTGAGCTGGCAAAACAGGCAATGACAATATCTCAGGAATACACCTTGTAATTATTCCCATTCTAGAATCTGCAGCAGAAGTTACTACTGGCTAGCTGGTGTTGCTAGCCCATCGCCGGACAACAGAAAAACAGCGCGCATCCAGAAAAGTCCCCATGGAGCTATCTCTGGCAACGAATGAAAACTTGGGCTATGACCCCTGAAGGACTGCTGAGCAGAAGTCCTGCTCTGTGGGCACCCCTCCCCCACTCTTGGGGCTTCGGTGGATATAAGCGTGTGTGTGGTGGGGTGCAGGCACTCCAGCTCGCAGTTTAAGGCAGCTGCACACCCCACTCGGGGACACTATTCCAGCATAATTTATCCCACACCTCACAGCTCGGGTGACCTCAGTCTCAGCAGACAATGATTTAAAGGCATTGTTTACAAATCAATTCCCCTTCTAAATAGACTGTTGGACGAGTGGACCCCTCCGCTTGCCCAGCCTAGGCCCACCTGTCACTGGGACTTCCTAACCAGTTATTGATCTTCTTAATCCCCTTTCTTTGAAACACAGAGCCAGCTGACATGGAGTTCCTCAAAAGAAAGACTCCCCCTGCTCCTACCTCGACAGGTAGCTGCGTATCCAGGCTAATTCCCCACTTAAAAAGTCTTAATTGGCTTATGGGGATGCCTGAAAGATCTCCCTTGTATTTACAAGGTGAAAGAAATGATGGGCTCCAAACACCCTAGTCTGTCTCTCCCTGGTTGTTGGTAGAAATCAAATTACATGTGTCTTGTTAAAAAAAAAAAAATAAGATTGGAGGGTTTGGAGATAGATGGGGACAGTGTTTCACTTTGCTGTTGGAGGCACAGGGGAAGGAAGGAAAGTCTCAGAGACACTAACACTAGGCAAGAAATGTAGTGATTTTTTTTCTTAGTTTTTATTTACACAATCATCTGCAGTACAAAAAAGTAAACTTTGATAGCTCATAATAATAGAATAAACTCTTTATGTACAAAAATACATTTTCATATGAATGAAGCATCCTGAATAAATTAATGTACCCTCCAGCCCAGTGCCTGAATAGCTATGCAAGCGCCAAGGTTTTTCCTAGAGCTGGCTCTCAGTGGTGGGGGTCGGGAATCCATAATGCATGAAGCCCACTCCTTGTGTCTCCTTTCTTAAGCCTTTTCATTGTATTGTCAGCCGGCTCAAACCGAATTTTCATGCTCGTTTTTCTTCATTAGAGTTCTACAAATTGTAAAATTGACTTTTCACCTCGTCTTCAGGGGCTCATCTGTCCCTTTTCCAAACCACACTGAAGTGGTGGTGGCTGGGGTCGGTTCTGAGCCCGGCTACAAAGGAGGTTTTGTGGAATTCAAAAAGTGCAAAAGGAAAGGCCCGTCTGGGGGCGGGCAGGAGGGGCCTGAGGGCCGAAGGCTGGAGAAACAGACCTAGGGGGTTGGCAGTGAGGGTGCAGCGACCTAAGGAGAGACTCAGGTATCCCCCCACCACCCACACTCTTAAAGATCCCTCTTCCTCCCTCCATTTGTGGGGAAGGGTGTTTTGAGGCCTCAGCTGGGTCCCCGTCTGTTGCCCATTGACTAGGGGCGGGCAGGGGGGGGGGGTCGAGGTAAGGACGTCTACCAAGGCCTAGTGGTAAGGGATGAAACAGGGCGTGGTGTGGAGCAGGTCTTTGGGCAAGCCAGGGAAAGCGAAAAGGGGGTCACCAGGGCCATAGGCGAAGTCTTCAGAGGCAGCAGGACTACTGGGGTTAGAGAGAGGCGACACGACGGCTGCGCAGGGGGAGGCGGCGGCCCCGGAGCCCCAGGATTCCGCATCGCTGGAGGGACTGGGAGGTCCGGGCAGACAGGGGCCACACTGGGGTGGTGGGAGACGCTCCCTTGCACCGCCCGCGGGGAGCCCTTGATCTGCCAGGCGCAGCGTCTCGGCCAGGGCCCAGATGTAGTTGTAGGCGAAGCGAAGCGTCTCGATCTTGGTGAGCTTGGTGTCGTCGGGGAAGGAGGGCAGCACGTTGCGCAGAGCGTCCAGCGCCGCGTTGAGGTTGTGCATGCGGTTGCGCTCGCGGTCGTTGGCCTTGACCCTGCGGCTCCTGCGCAGCGAGTGGAGCAGCGCCTCGGAGCGCACGCGGGCTCGGCCTCGGCGCCGCCGCCGCTCCTGCTCCTCGTCCTGAGCGCCGCCGCCGCCGGGGACCTCGGAGATGGCGGGCGCAGCCCCGCGGACGGGCCCCGACGACGGCCCCGAGGCAGGGGCTGGGGCTTGGAGCCTGGCATAGTCCTCCTCGTCCGTGAGGAAGGTGGACAGGTCGCTGCTGCTGGTACCATCGAGATCTGAGAGGCAGGTGTCCAGAGGCGCGGGCATCCTTGCAGGACGGTCAGATGGATGCTTAGAAGAGGCTGGAGGAGTGGGGTGTGGGTGGGTGGATGGGTGGGGGGGACCGTCGGGGGCGCACTTACGTTCCGAACGGCCCCCGGGGGGGTTACTTTGTGCCTGCTTGCGGGCGCGAGGGGGCCCGGAGAGGCTCAGGGGGACGCCAGGGGCACTGGCTTTGCCTCGTCGCCTCGCCTGCAGGGGCCACGCGCCCGACCGGTCTCCCGAGTGATGTCACCGGCGATCAGATCAGCTCGTGTGAGCACCGAGTGTGGCACACGACTGGCCTCAGGACCCCTTAAGTACCCAGCGCAACAATGGGAGCCTCTCGCTCTCTCCAACCCCCCCCCCCGCGCAACCCCCTCCCCACACACCCCCTCCTTCCCTGGCCACCTCCGCCCCCAAGGCAGCGCGGGTGAATGGACCACGGCGGCAAGTCAGCCCCGTGCGCCGCCGGGTGTATTTGCATAATTTATGCTCGCGGGAGGCCACCCCGCCCCGCCCCCTCCCGGAGCGTGCCCGTAATTACCGCCGGCCAATCGGCAGCGTGGCCGGTCCCCGGAGCGGGAGTTTGGGGTGTGTGGGCGGGGGGTGGGTGGGGTGGGTTGGTGGGGGGGGGGGCTCCGGCTAAGCGGTGAGACCCCGGCGGGGGCGGAGGGGGGCGATTAGCAGCTCGAGGCACGCTCCTCCCGGGGGCAGCCCGGGTGCCCCTAGCCGGGGTGGGATGGGGAGGCGGGGCGCTGGCAGAAAAGTGAGAGCTGGCCGGGGAGGCTGGCTTTGCATCTTTCCAGCTGTGTAGTGAGCGCGTGAATTTGGGTCAAGTGATTCCACCTCTCCAAGCCTCTCTCTCTCTCTCTCTCTCTGTCTCTCTCTCTCCACTGATAAAATGGGACACACGAGTCCGTGGCTGGAAGATGCTGTTAGATCACGTTGCTGGATTCCCTTGACAGCTCTTTTGTAACTGCGCGGGTTACGGAGCTGCAAAGCGCGGCGTCCTCATCCTGCCAGCGAGTAGAAAAGACGCGGTGGCGCGCGCGCCTTTAATCCCAGCACTCGCGAGGCAGAGGTAGGAGGACTGCCATGAGTTCGAGGCCACCCAGAGACTACATTATGAATTCCACGTCAGCCTGGGCTAGAGTAAGACCCTACCTCGAAAAACCATTAAAAAAAAAAAAAAGTCCACATAAACGCGAGATTGGGCAGGCAGAGCCACAGGGCGGTCCCTGATCTTCCACCGAGGCTGGTGAAGAAAAGGGGGGGGGGGAGAATCAGTCGATTTTTCACATAGGGAGTAGGAGGAGGTGGAGAGGAAGGCTAAAAGTAAAGATTGATGAAGGAGTGTGTTGTTCACGCCAGTCTCTTCTCCCCCTACCTCAAGACTCATAAAGTACCAGGAGTATGCCAATCTCCAGTGGCCTTGCTTAACCACGTGGGAATGATGTTTGAAGCCTCAGTGGTCCACCCCAGTGCCAGCCAGCAAAGGGGACCCAGTTGGCCCACGTGGTGGACCCCCTCCTGCTTTTGGATTATAAACTCACCTATTTCTGCCCGAAGATCTTCAGTGTGGGTCAGGAGGGACTTTGCTCTGGCTTGCAGAAAGTAAGAGGACCATGCATTTGACCCAACTTTGAACTTGAGATCCCGGAGTGAAGAAACACCTTTCTGCAAAGGTGTGTTCCCTCCGCCCCACTCCCAATGATGTCTTCGTGGTAGCTTCACTTCTGGTACCTGGCGTGCTGCCCTCAGAGGGGGCTCTGGCCCTTTTGTGGAGAGGTGTGTCTGCAGGCAGTGGCCTCTGGGCTCATAGAGGAGCCCTTTCCTTCTGGCTCTGGGACCGTGCCCAGCTTCCTTAGTAAGCCTCTTCTATCCAGACTCACGCAGAAAGCTAGCACACCTTTACAGATAAGGTCTCCAGCAGGTTGGTTACAAGTCACAGAAAGTGACTGCGTTTAGGTTATGCAAGCAAGAGTGATTGTTGGGCATCGACTGGAGCATCTTAAGAGCCCAAGGGTCCCACCCTGCCTCTTGCCCAGCTTCCAGTGGCCCCAGCTTACTCCCACTAGCGTGACCTGATGACACTTCTGAGTCCTCTCTTTTTTTCCTTTGGTTTGTCTTTTTTTTTGTTTTTAATACCAATGCCACAAAGTGGGTCTTAGAACAACATTGTTTCACAGATTTGGGGGCAGAAGTCCAAAATCCAAGCACCATCAAGGTTGGTTCTTCTTCTCCTTCTCCTTTTAAAAATACTTTATATTTATTTATGAGTGAGAGAGAGAGAGAATGGGTGCACCAGGGCCTCCAGCCAGTGCAAATGAACTCCAGATGCGTGGGCCCCTTGTGCATCTGGCTTGCATGGGTCCTAGGAAGCTGAACCTGGGTCCTTTGGCTTTGCAGGCAAGTGCCTTAACTGCTAAGCCATCTCTTCAGACCCCCTTCTTCTTTTTGAGGTAGGGTCCTGCTCTAGCCCAGGCTGACCTGGAATTCACTATGTAGTCTCAGGCTGGCCTTGGATTCACCTCTATCCTCCTACCTTTGCCTCTCGAGTGCTGGGATTAAAGGTGTATGCCACCATGCCTGACAAGATTGGTTCTTTTTGAGGCTCTTATTTATTTATTTATTTATTTATGAGAGAGAGAGAGAGAGAGAGGCAGATAGAGAGAGAGGCAGATAAAGAGAGAGGTTGGGTGCATCAGGACCTCTAGTCACTGCAAATGAACTCCAGATGCATGCACCACCTTGTGCAGCTGGCTTACATGGGTACTGAGGAATCGAATCTGGGTCTTTTGGCTTTGTAGGCAAGTGACCTAACTGCTAAGCCCTTGAGGTTCTTTTTGAGGTACTGGAGAGAATATCTGTTCCTTGTCTATTTTCCACCTTCCAGTGGCTCCTGGAAGCCCTTGTCTCACTGGTTCTCCCTCCTGTTTTTAGGTGTCCTTCCCTCTGTGACTCTTAAGAATTGCTGGATTTAGGGTGCAGCCTAATCCCTATGACGTCATATCCTTGCTTTCATTACACATGAAGTCATGTTCTAAGGCTCTGGTATATATATTTGGAAGACCATTACTCAACCCACTAGCCCCCCCTTTTTTTGGTTTTCCAAGGTAGGGTCTCACTGTAGCCCAGGCTGACCTGGAATTAACTCTGTAGTCTCAGGCTGGCCTCAAACTCATGGCAATCCTCCTACCTCTGCCTGGAATTAAAGGCGTGTGCCACCATGCCCAGCTAAGGACCCCCCTTTTTTTCTAAATGCATAGAGGAGGGAATTGAGAGACATTTGAAGTGTTTTGGCTGCCTATATCCAGGTATCCCCCTACCCCAATGTCCGGCACTTAAAAGCGTGGCCATGTAATTCTAAGTGCAGCCCATCAGATGCCCCACTAGCAATATAGTCTCTGAGCTGGTGACAGGTCAAGTTCTTCTGTGTCAGAGCTGGTGGCCAGTGGTATAAGAGGTGGCCAGCAACCAGTGAATGGCCTCATCAGACTTCCCAGGGTCTGTCCTCCATTGTGGCTCTGATTTCCCCGTTGATCTTGTGAACTTGGCTCTCCAACCCTTCCCACTGACTATATAAGAGCTCTCTTTGCCTCGTGGGGCCTTTTGATTTCCATGTGCCAGGTTTAGCATCTGTGTCTTGGTTAATCAAACACCAGGTTCAAGACAAAGCTATGACCTACACTTTGACAACCTGAACACAGATGATGACTTGCTCTGGGCTGAGCAGAGTGTTGAAAGGACATTGGGGTAACTGGCTATTGAAGGCCTTGGGTACTGATTCTTGTAAGGTGAGGTTCAGCTCCCGTAGAACCATGGAGATCATTCATGTAACACCTATACTTCATACTTGGGAAAATGAGGAGGGCGATAAGGAGGTCTGCCCCCCCCTCCGCAGATTACCCCAATGGTCCAACTAGGGCCATATTCAGTGGTTCTTCCAGCTCTAGTCCATGTTCTTTCACATTTAATTTACAGATAAACTCTAAAGCACCCATTTATGTTGTCTTGGGTCAGGTGCTCTGAAGAGTGTCAGGTAGGCCTAGAATCTTCAGAGAGGGGCTCATAGCTATAAAAGGCAGTCGGTCATTCACCCATTGGTTCATAGGGGTGTTGAGACACATTAAGGAGCAGATCTGAAGATTACTGTGCCCCTCCCCAAATGAAAGGTGTGGTCCAAGACAGCTTCCCATTAGAGGTGGACTTGAGAAGGCCTGGAAGGAAAGATTGGATGGGAATAGACATCTAAGCAGAAGGTTAGTACGGGTTGACCACAGTGGCAATGTGGGGATGCATCTGGATGGGGCGCCTGTGGGTTCCAATGGACAGAAAGTAAGAGTTGTAGGGCGCCTTGAATGGCCATAGTGGCCTCTCTGTCTCCTCCTCTTCCTGCTCCTCATATTTTCTCTGAACAAGGCTGCTTACTGACTGTTGTTTCCTGTTGAGATAAGTAGGAACTAAAAATCTAGTCTCTCCCCCACCTACCAAAGCACATATCCTGACGTGGGCTACTTCTGACAAACAGTGGGCACCTTTTCTTCCTGTGTGTCCATGCAGGCAGACTACTTTTGAGCCAGTAAATGGATCTGGGATTTCTCCTGTCGTTGCCCCTCTCTGCTTCCTGAACCCGAGTGACCTGACCAGGTGGGCATCTCAGACCTGCCCCTTGCTTCTGGCTCTGGGACAGCACATGCAGCCTCATCTCTCTGGACACTGGTGCTCCCTCCCAGCCTTCTCATAATTACACGTAGGGCTCTGTGGTTTCTCCTGAAAGTGATCCTCTGTGCATGGAGCTGGTCCTGAGAGTGATACATGAGAACAAGGGGGTGGCGTGAGAGGCTCAGAGATTTCTAGTCAACAAGGGGCTGGCTCCTGCCTTGAGGGTACAGATCATGGCTGGGGGAGGTAGAAGTTACTTTTGCCACTCAAATCTCTCCCAGCCCAGGAGCACATCTGTGCTATGGTCGCGGGATAAGTCCAACCTCAGCAGGCACCAAGGTGCCAAGCACTGGGCCAGGTGTTCTGACGGCCTGAGGTGTGAAACAGCCAACTGACCCACTGCTTGGGGATAGGTGGGAGAGATGTTCCAGAAGATTATGGGTTCAGCCGGAGCTTTTCAGGGTGGTGACTGGGGTGGTGGTGATGGTCAGGTCCCTAACCTGGATTCCCTGTATCAGCATCTCTGGAGAGCTGGCTACCAGCTGACATCATTGCTGACAAATGCTTGGAGCCAATGTGTCTTCATGGGAACGGGTGCCTCCTTTACCATCTACCTGCCTGTGTCTGCCAAAGGCCCCCAGGCATATTGTACACATTCATGGGACAGGCTGGAGGTTCTCCTGTGGTTTTGCCTCCTGGTCTGAACACTGAGGATGGGGGTAGGGTGAAGGGAGGACCCTTAACATAGGCAGCCCTAGAGAGCTGACTCAAGGGTCCCATGGGACAACAAAGATGGAGATGGTGTTGCTTTCTTATGGAGAAGACTTTCCTGGGATGAGATCACTGATGAATAAGAGGAAGAAAACAGCTTTCTTAAGTAAGAGATGGGAAGGAGGAGCTGCCAGGTGGGGCAGCCTTCCAGGGTCTCTTGAGTTTCTTTTTCTCCTTCTTCCCTCCTACCCTCTCTCCTTCCTTCCTCCTTTTTTCCTCCTCCTTCCTTCCTTTCCTCTTTTTTTTTTTTTTTTTTTTTGAGGTAGGGTCTCTAGTCCATGCTGACCTGGAATTCACTATGTAGTCTCAGGGTGGCCTTGAACTCACTGCAATCCTCCTACCACTACCTCCCAAGTGCTGGGACTAAAAAGTGCCCACCCGGCACTCCTTTCTTCCTTTCTTTCTTGCTTCTTCCCTCCCTCCCTCCCTTCTTCCCTTCCTTGTTTCCTTTCTTCCTTAAACTCACAATGATCCTTCTACCTCAGCCTCACCTGGGATTCACAGCATGCACCTCTATGCTTGGACTCTCTTGAGTATTTTTTTTTATTTTTCATAAAGAAAGACCGGATTAGGAGAAAAGTGGTTGCAAATTGCAAACATTTGTATGTAATAAATTAATATGGTCAGTGCATAGAAAACAAAAGCAATCTGTGCTGTGTAGAAAACAATCTCAGGATTTTAAAGTGGCATCAGTGTGTATTGCCAATGGGCATGGAGGTCCTGGGATGGATTAGATTGAAGTTTGTGAGGACATCTTCCTTAACCCTGTCAGTGTTTCAGTGACCACATGTATGACTTCATTTGAGTCAATGTCCACAGCCTTTGAGCTTTTCTGTGGAGGAAAGACTGAGCCAAATGGCCTCTTGTGTCACTCACCTCCCCCTTCGGTTAATCAGAACCATTTAAGCTTGAGGTTGAATACATAATCTTGTGCCAGGCCTGGCTGACTGACAGGTCGGTCCTGTGAAATTACAAGCATGGAGATGACAATTTGAATGCGTTGGAGGAAGAGGGTCACTATTAGATTCATTTCCCCCTTTAAATTGTGTTAGATGTGACTGATTACACTCCATCTCTAACTGGCTTGATAGAATAGGTATTCCAAGACAACGGTGGCACCTGTAGATCTGAGCTCTGTGGGGTTAGAAAGCAGTTTGTTTGTTGTTTTCTTTCTTTTTTGAAATATACCCCAGCTGCAATTCATGATAGGGAAACAGTGTGTCTACCTTGGGTACCACCAGCACGCTGCAGTGGAGTTTATGAGACTGTCAGCCATGGTGGTGTCGGCAGGTGTAGCCTTAACAGGGAATTTTGCACACAGTGAAGTGGATTGAGAGAGCCGTCCCTTCTAAACAAGACTGGTCTTCAATTGTTCTTTTCCTTCTGGTGCTACCCGAGAGGGGCATTGGTTTCATGGGTGGCATTTTAGAAAGAAAAAGTTGTCATCTTTTTTTTTTGGGGGGGGGGGAGCAAGAGAAAGGCACCATTACTCAAGAGGAAGGGTTGAAGGATGGTGTCCGACAGAGTCTGGCTCTTTTCAGTGCGTTAAGTACACTGCAGATATGCAGTTGTGTTTCCACACAAGAGCAGCAGGGTGGGGTTGGAAAGGGGAAACAATTCCCTATTTTCTTTACTGATGACCCATGACAGTTGTGGAAGGGAGTGTAAAAGGGAGGGGGGAAGGAGGCAGGAGGGGGGAAACAGAGGGGTCTTTCAGCGACAGAGCAAGGAAAATGGCAAATTATCCATGGTTTCCAGAAATCCGTGGAGGCCCCTTTGGCCCCTGCCCTGCTAAATACAGTGCCGTCTGTATGCATTTCCCACCTCAGAGATGCCTGCTTGAAGAGCCCCTGTCATTGTATACTGATGTGTTTGCTTGTGTGTAATACGTGTGAGAAGCCTAACCCAGAAAGTGTAAGAAAAACCACCCAGGTAACAGTGGACAACTGTAGCTAAATAAATACTTAGAAAAATCTTTTATTTATTTATTTGAGAGAGAGAGAGAGAGAGAATGGGCACGCCAAGGTCTCTAGCTACTGCAGGCAAACTCCAGACACATGTATACCTTGTGCAGCTGGCTTACGTGAATGCTGGGGAATTGAACCTGGGTCCTTAGACTTTGCAGGCAAGTGTCATCTCTTCAGCCCTAAAGAAATACTTTCTGCAAGAAGTTTTTAAGTTCATATGAGACTGTCGGGCTTGGGCTGTTGTGGTGGTGGTGGTGGGGCAACGTGCATTTGTGTTGGCCTTAAGTTTGAAGTATGTGATTTGGACCAGTCTTGGGGAAAACGGTGTCCTTTTTGTGTCCAAAGGAAAGTGAGGGAGGCAAAAGGGGGCTTTGGGAAGGTGCAGTCCCTGAACTGAACAGGGAGGGTCTGAGGTGTACCCCTCCACGTCTCCTGGCTTGGAGGCCTGGAATCATCATGCTTACATAGCTGTTATCTGCCAGAGGCTACGACACAATTAACCCAGAGCTGTCTGCAAAACCATAAAGTTTTGTTCTGGAAGGTTTATTGGAGTTAAATCTTCTGGATCAAGAGCAAACAACAACAACAACAATAACAACAACAACAAAACCTGGGTTTAGCTCCTCAAATCCGCTCTGCACCTGTTGCGAAAGCCAGAGTTCGTTTTTATGGAGCTGTCTTATTTTTGTCTGTTTCATGTGTTTTGAATCCTTAAGGATCTCTTCAGTAAAGATGAAAATCACCCTCCCCCCCCCCCCCCCGCCCCCTGCGCATGCTCGTGGGCCAAGTGTGGGGACACGGGTGAGAGGGCTTTCTTCTGCGTCTACAAAAGAAGTCACAGTGAAATTTATCCTAATGGAATCCAACTATTAGTTTATGGAAAGGATTCCGAAATAAACTCAGAAATAGCTCAGGTCCCTTTGCCTTTCACCATCTTAACGCTTGGCTACCTAAATTCTTGTTAGGTTCGTACACAAATGCATTTTGTTTGCAGTAATTAAAATGTTTTAATGAGACAACCAGAAAATCCACCATTAATTATTTTATTTCAAACACTTCTGCCTTCTTTTGAACCAGGTCTATTTAGAAATAGTTTAGAGAGTAGCCTGCAGTTTTATTCTTTCCTCTGCATTATACGTAGGAGTGGAGAAGTCATTTATAAATAATTACACAATGTTTTGGGTCTTTGGGCTTGTATAATATATCAAAGCGATTAGTACCCTTATTGTTCTATTGTAAATGCTTTTTTTTCTCTCTCTCTCTTTTCAGTTTCACTTGCCTTGTCTTCTAGCTAAACCTTTTTCTGGAAATCTTTTGTCTTCCTCATTCTTTTTGCTTGTTACAGTCCAGCAGCATTCTTCTTATTCAAACACTCTCAGCAGGGGCAAAGAAAGCGACTTCGGCGGCATCTTAAGTTTTAACCATAACTTTCCGGCATTTTCTTTTCTTCCAGTTTTCCCAGACTACCTAAGGGGGCAATGAAGAATTATAACATACATGAGTTATTGGTACTCCCCTCGAGTTTTAAATGGGGGGAGGAAAGCGCCTCATTTTCTATGCCCCCAAGGGACCAAGCAAGCGGGCGGCCGCTGCACAATGTATCCATCACTTTGCATTTCTTTGGGACGCCCGGCCGGGCCTGCCTCTCCATCCTCGCGCCGCCCGGCGCCCCCGGAGACTCCGGCGTTTCTCCATTTCTTTTATGGAGCCACAAATAAAGACTCTCGGGCCGGAGGAGGAAGAGGGGTCTCCCCTGAGCTTTGCATCCTTCCCACGACGACTACGACCACCTGGACCAGCGCAGGCGGGCGGCGCCGGGGCGGGGGGCGCGTGGGGACCCGGGACGCACTGGGGCCACGGACGCCCGCGGCTGCCGCGCGCCGCGTGAGGGGATTAGGACGGCACGAGAGGCGACCACGCCGCCGCCTCCAGCCACGTGAGGACAGAGGTGGCTTCAAAAGTCCCCAACACGCTAATCCTTGTTATCTGGCACGACGGCCGCGGGCGCACAGCATCCTCCGGGCTGGTGGCCCAGGCACGGATTTAGGGACCCGAGGTGACAGCCTGGGCTCACTTGCGCCTGCATCGTGGACACCTCGCCAGGGCAAAGGGACCCCCCCGGACCGCACTTTCAGCGATGGGGAGCGTTTCACTTTTGAGTTTCTCATAGAGTTAGGATTGGGACGTACAGATGAATCCCAGGGGACACCGGGAAATAAAGACATCGGCATTAAAATAGGGCGTGGTAAGGGCTGGGGAGATGGCTCAGCAGTTAAAGGCGCTTGCTGGCAAAAAAAGAAGGCGGGGGACACAGGTTCAATTCCCCAGGACCCTCGTAAAGCCAGATGCGCAAGGTGGCGCATGCATCTGGAGTTCGTTTGCCCTGGCGCGCCCATCCTCTCTCTCTCTCTCTCTCTCTCTGCTTGAAAATAAATGAAACATTTTTATAAATTAAAGTAGTGTGGGAACAGTGGTGGAAGGTTGAAGAAAAGAGTGGGAGTGAAGCAAAGCCAGGGCAGGGCTGTGGCCGGCCCCCGCCCGCCCGCAATCTGTCGGGCCGCGCCGGCCCCGGGGAGCGCTGAATGGGCGCTGGCGGTCGGGCGGGCGCGCTCGCCCCGCGGCCCTGCTGGATTTGGCCCCATTTGCATAGCAGGTGCTGATGCTCGTCCATTCTTACTTAAAGAAGTTTTAATATGGGATAAATTACCAGGAATTAGGGGCTGGCATGAGCGGGAATAAAGGAACCGTGTCGCCCCCTTCCCCCCGCCCCCCCAGTCTTCTTACAGCCGCTTGGTGTGGAAGGGAAGAGGAGGAGGAGGTGGGGGTGGGAGGAGGAGGAGGAGGGGGATGGAGAGAAATATGAAGTGAGATTCAGCTTTAAAAGTCGCCTTCAGAAGCTCCAGCGCCTCCCCACACACTAAAGGAGGGGGAAAAAAAACCAGGAGGGAACTTTAATCAATTTGAATTTAGAATGTTTCTGCAGCGAGCCCGGCAATAATCCGAAGGATAGTAAATACGATTAGCGAAGCGAGATCTTTGAGTCGGAAAGTCTGGCGGAGTTTAAATGTTAATCCTGCCCCTAATCCGCCCCGTTGGCGGGTCCAAGTACCGCACCGCCAGAGACTGTTTACTTCACTCTTTCAAAAAAATTTTTAAATTAATTAATTATGAGAGGGGGGGCAGATTGAGAATGGGCGCCCCAGCACCTGTACCCACTTAACAGGAACTCCAGACACATGCACCATCGTATGCATCCGGTTTACTTTGGGGAATCGAACCTGGGTCCTTTGGCTTTGCAGGCAAGCGCCTTAACCGTTAAGCCATACCTTCAGCCTTACTTTTTATCTCTTAAAGAAACTTTAGGCGAGGCCCGCACCGTCCCATTTCTGGATCACAAGGAATTGTCCCCCCCCACCACCAGTGGGTGTGTCCTAAGGTCTCAGGAATCATGACCACCTAGCAGCCAAGGTCTCTCTCTGCACAGGACTGCTTAAGACAACGCCTCCTCCTCCTCGTCTTCCTCCTCCTCCTCGTCTTGGGAGAATCAGGCCCCAGTGGCTGTATGGGGACCACTCTGGCCTCTAAACTTGTTCCAGGAGCTTAGAATCTTGCAAAGCCTTGGAGCAAAGTGGAGCTCAGTGAGATGGAATTTGAAGAGCTAGGAAATGGAACCGCCTCCCCTAGCGGAATGGGGCCAGGGACGAAGGAAAAGAGGGTACCAACGCACGATGTATCCATACAAAATATATTGTTCATAATAACAATAATTAAAAAAAAAACCTTTAGAAGTCATGATTATCCTGGGAGGGACGACCTGGTTTGAGGGGTTTTAGAAGTTGGAAAAGGGCGACTGGTGGCCTCAGACTCCAGCCTGTTAGATTATAATCTATTTATGGGTTTTATGGGAGAAACGTCTGAAATCCAGGGAACCCCCCCAGGGGGTCTTTAAATACTATGGGTCGGGGTGAAGAGAGAGCGGGGCTTAGCGAGAAGCTTCCCCCAGGGCTCTTCACCAAGCCGCTGCCTGTTCTCCGAGGTGTCAAATGTTAAGTCTCCATCCCTTTTTGCCCTGTGGCTGCGATCTCCTTCCACTCAATCCTACACACTACTTTGGAGTACTCAGTCCTGTGGAATCTGTGGTTTTTCCCTCTCCTGGCCCAGTTCTACCCCACTCCTGGGCAGGTTCACTCCTATGCTTCCTGACAGGCTTGCGTTTCCACGGAGGGCAGTGTGGGGGTACCCAAACGGACCATATGGTTTGGAGCCAGCCACAGACAATGGGGGAAGAGAGGGGCCCAGGTCAGTGGCACTGCGGCAAACCTCCCTTTCAGCTTAATGAAGCTGTTGTCTGGGGGTAATGATGCAAATGTCTGGGCACTTTCTCGCCCCCATAGTCTAGAACGTGATTTGTCATACAATCTGAATCTTTGGGAGGACTTTAGACAGAACCACCCCCAAAGATGGAGATGCGCCATATGTGCGCTTTGCATCTCGCGGGGGAGGTGGGGACAGCCAGGAGGGAGGATCCCCCCCCTCAGCACACCGACATCCTTGAAGGACAGCGTGACATCAGGGAGGACCCAGACCTGGATGAGCTGAGGTCAGTCTGACCCTGGGGCCGCATGAGTGGGTGCAGCGTCACAGCATCTGATCGAAACGTGACCGTGGAGGGGGGAAGGGAACAGGGGAGTTTGTAAGCAATCAGGATAGGCCAAGTGGGGTGGTCGCTGCTCCCCTCCCCTCAGGAAAGAGGAGGGGACATTCTGCATGAAATACACTCTTAATGCATAGATTTCACTTTGTTGTATCCAATGCTAATTGGGCCAGGATGCACAGACACCTCAATGGATAGAGAAAGAAAAGCAGGGACCAAGTGACAGGCAGCCTGGGCCTCAGGCAGGTGGAAGCAAGAGAAAAGGGAAGCCACCAGACAAAGCAAGCAGAGCCTCGTGCTGCTGTGAATGTCAATAGCTGTTATTTATTTTTTAAAAATAATTTATTTATTTATTTACTTATTTATTTGTTTATTATTATTATTTTTTTAGAGAGAATGGATATGCCAGGGCTTCCTGCCACTACAAATATACTCTAGATACATGCACCATTTTCGGCATCTGGCTTTTAAAAATATTTTTATTTATTTATTGACAGAGAGAGAGAGAGTGAGAGAGAGAAGAGAAGAGAAGAGGAGAGGAGAGGAGAGGAGAGGAGAGGAGAGGAGAGAAGGCCAGGGAAGGGAAGAGAAGAGGAGAGAGAATGGGCATACCAGGGCCTCTAGCCACTGTAAATGAACTCCAAATGCATGTATCACTTTGTGCATGTGGCTTACATGGGTACTGGGGAATCAAACCCAGGTCATTAAGCTTTCAGACAAGCCTCTTAACCACTGAGCCTTTCTCTAGCCCGGACATCTGCCTTTAGGTACTGGGGAATTGAACCCAGGTTGTTAGGCTTTGCAGGAAAGTGCCTTTAATCTCTGAGCCATCCCCGCAGCCCCGTTACCAGGATCTCTTGTCACTGCAGACAGGAATGCCAGATGCTTGTGCTATGTTCTGCATCTGGTTGTATGTGAGTGCTATGGAATCGAACCTGGGCCAGCAGGCTTTGCATGCAATCATCTTTAACCACTGAGCCACCTCCCCAGCCCAGGGACTGCTTCTTGCAAGAGAGGCAGCTCGCTACTGCTGCTCTAGCTTGGACACTATAGGGACAGTTAAAGTCTGAGGATGGAGAAACACATTATTTATAATTAGTCTAGGAACATCAGACTATCATGGAGTGTGTTATATATACATGAAGCAGATACCTGAAATGTAGTATATGTTATTAGTGTATATATATAATATATATATATATATATATATCATATTAAATATTTAATATAATATATAATATATTGATCTAATATATATGTATATAAATGTGTGTGTATGTAACTTATAGATGCAGTAGAGCCCAGTGGCCCAACATAAGCTGAGTAAAACTAACAATGACACTGAATGGTGGCGAGACAGTGTCTGTAGGGTAGAACGCTAATTTCCCCTTGAGGGAACTGTGAAACAAAGTTGGCCTTGACCATATCTGCCCATATATGAGAACTTTCTCTTCTCTCTTTTGTGCCCACATCCCCTGGCACCATACCTGACATCTAGGCTTGAGACTCTAAGGATATTGGATTTGTGTGTGGCCACGGCTGCCTCTGACTTTGTAGGGTTCTCATGTATACATACACGTGTGCACAGCCCTTCCTCACCCTTAGGGGAGAAGGGAGTAGAAAGTCTAGCCACACCCCTTCTCTGGGATGACCCCACCCCTGTAACCTGAGAGTTTGCCCACAGGTTGGCACCGCAGCCACAGAATCTCTGCTGGGTGCTCAGCCAATGCCGGGACAAGGCTTGCTGGGTGTGTGCGTTTGTCCACCCACTCTGTGGTGGTGTAACATTAGGAGATAAAGAGAAGGTCAGGTGACAATTGGAGGTGCTACATCAGAAGGGGAGGAGGAAGTATATATATATATATATATATATATATATATATATATATATATATATATATATATATATATATATATATATATATATATATATATATATATATATATATATATATATATATATATATATATATATATATATATATATATATATATATATATATATATATATATATATATATATATATATATATATATATATATATATATATATATATATATATATATATATATATATATATATATATATATATATATATATATATATATATATATATATATATATATATATATATATATATATATATATATATATATATATATATATATATATATATATATATATATATATATATATATATATATATATATATATATATATATATATATATATATATATATATATATATATATATATATATATATATATATATATATATATATATATATATATATATATATATATATATATATATATATATATATATATATATATATATATATATATATATAGGAAAAAAAAGAAAAAACAAAGTAAGGAAGAAAGGAAAAACGAGACTCTTTCTAAAACATCCCAGTCTGCTTTCTTGCTTTAACACGCATGCTCAAAACACCTGTGTATATGAGAGGAAGGACTTCCCAGGTCCACGATGATACTCAGTGTCAGTCCCTCTCTAGACTCCATCACCACCACCGCCGCGATCAGCATCAGCAGCATTCACATTGATAGACCACTATGGGAGCTATGCCCTCGGTATGCCTGGTTTTCTTAAGTCCACATACAAGCTCGGGAATGACATCTTTTTATGTGCCTTTTAAATGTAAGGAGACGGGTTCAAGAAGGCCAAGTTTCAAGTTCAGGGTCATGGGGCCAGCAGCTAGCGGAGCCAGGACAGAACCACCATCATCTGGCTTTGTGCTCAAGATCTCAACCACTGGCTGGCCCTCCTCTCCACCTTTTCTGCTTTATGTGAACAGCTGCTCTGTGGCCAGGTCCAGCTGGGGTTGGGTGGGGAGAGGAAACCACAGCTCCTGTCTCAGGGGGAGGAGGGCAGTCCTTCCTGCTGTAAGGATGTGGGATGGCTTTGACCAGGGCGGAGGGGGTAGAAATCAAGAACATTTAGATCTGTTCTGAGAATTGAGAAGTTTGGGTTTCCTCTGCTACCTTGAGAAAATCCTTTACATCTCCATATTTATCTCAAAAAATGGGATCGTGGAGGGTGAGAGGCAGAGGGATATAAGGTGTCCCCCCGGGAACTTAGTGACCAGCTGGGGAGCTAGCTCTAGACTCACAGGTGCAACACTGCCCTCCCCTCAAAGACTGGGGGAGTCACCTTGAGTTGAGTGAGATCAAACTCCTCTCTAATCTGGTCCCTTGCTCACACAGTGAGAAGGTATGAGGGGTTCAGGGAATTGAAGGTGGGGGGGGGTCTCAGAGTGGTGGAGAGGACATTCTCTGCCCTTGGGCATGAAATTCATGGCTTGGAGTTAGTGGGTTGCCTGGGCTTCTGGTTTTTACAGAACTCAGCATGACTTTGACATTAAGTGACCCTAGTTACTTATGTCCACTGGTTCAGTAGTGTCCATCAATAAGCCATCTATCCATCCATCCATCCATCCATCCATCCATCCATGCAATTGACTCATTCTTTGTCATGCTGGAGGGTCAGATACTCTAAGGTAAGAAGGTGTCTCAATTTTCCTACCTAAATCCTTTCAAAGACTTACCTTGGCACTTAGGATAAACTACCTCTGGTGTTTGTCTTTGGTGTGTGTGTGTGTGTGTGTGTGTGTGTGTGTGTATGTGTATGAATGGCAGTATACATATGGGTGTGCAGATGAGTGCACCCGTGTGCTCACATGCAGATGCCAGAGGAAGACTTCAGACATCCTCCACTCCTCTGCCTTATTTCCCTGACACACAGCCTTTCACTAGACTTGGAGCTTGCTGTGAGCACCAGTGATTCTCATCTCTGCCTGCCTTAGAGTTGGAGTTAACAGACATGTCTGACCATGCCCAGCTCTTTTACCTGGGTGCTGGGAATCAAATTCAGTCCCTCCTGCTTGTGCAGCAAGTGCTCTTACCTGCTCAGCCATCTCTCCAGCCCCTATCCCCGTCTTTCCCTTTTTCTTTTCTTGTTTTGTTTTTTGAGGTAGGGTCTCACTCTAGCCCAGGCCGACCTGGAATTCACTATGTAGTCTCAGGGTGGCCTTGAACTCACAGTGATCCTCCTACCTCTGCCTCCTGAGTGCTGGGATTAAAGGCGTGCACTACCATGCCTGGTTCCTATCACTGTCTTTTCTTTCTTTTTCTTTTCTTTTTTTTTTTTTTTGAGGTAGGGTCTCTCTCTGGTCCAGGCTGACCTGGAATTAATTATGTAGTCTCAGGGTGGCCTCGAACTCATGGAGATCCTTCCACCTCTGCCTCCTGAGTGCTGGGATTAAAGGCGTGCGCCACCACGCCCAGCCCTGTCTTTTTATTTTAACTGAGGTTAATGAAGCTCCGCATCATCAGACCTCTGTCATTCCTGGGGCTGTGGTATCTCAACCTCATCCCTTTCTCCACACTGATATCCATTTGGGTCTTTGGCTCCTCAGGGACTGTGTAGTACCTCAAGCACCCTGCCCAGGCTGACTCCTCACTTTCCAGGTTTCATTCAGAGGTCCTTCTAATGACCTGGGCCAAAGGTATCCTACCTGCTCCTACAGTCACTCTCTGTTACATCATTCTATCTCATTGCTGAGTCATCTGTGAGCACGCTTCATATTTATCCCTTTACCTGCTCTTTGTAGGTCTTTCCAACTAAACTGAAAAGTTTTAAAAAATATTTTATTTTTATTTATTTGTTAGAGAGAGAGAGAGAGAGTGAGAGAGAGAGAGAGAGAGAGAGAGAGAAGAGTGTGTGTGTGTGTGTGAGGGAGAGAGAGAGAGAGAACGGGCACTCCACCGCTAAAGAAGTCCATATGCATGAGCCACCACGTGCATCTGGCTTATGTGGTTACTGGGGAATTGAACCTGGGTCCTTAGGCTTCACAGGCAAGGGCCTTAACCATTAAGCAATCTCTCCAACCCCTAATCTGAAAAGTTTTGTGTGGTATTGCTCAGCTTGCTAACCTGCCTTCCCAGGGTCCAGAATGGGGCTTGTCACAGAAGAGACGCCCAGGGTCTTGCACGTTGATTTGAACGTACTTAAATGGTAACCATGCACACTTGGTTACAGACTTCCCACCTTCCCAGCTCCAGGAATTCCCCAGCTGAAGGTGGGAACAAAGCGTTCATGACTCAGCTCTGCGTGTATGAAGCCACATGCTTCCGAGTGGGCTGTGTGCTCAGTTCGGTTCAGTCTCTCTCTAAGCATGGAGGGTGGCAAATAGACGTGCCACGATCAGAAGGGGCGGAAGAGGCGTGGCCCCTAACCACCCACGCTGCCTGTGGGAGTTGGGTTAGGGACAGATTGAAAACCTGGCAATGTCTTCGCCTCCTCAGATCACATCTAAGGTCACAGGTAAGTTGTCACCAAGTTGTGCCGGGAACTCTGGCATATGATACTCATTTTGCCCCCTTGGACAACCTCAGCCTCATACACTGAGGGAGAGAGGAGGGGCAAGTTGCTTGGGTAATAACACCAGTTCTTAGAGCTCAAACCACAAGCTGATCGCTGAAATACCTGTTATTATCAAGTAATCAAGGGACGCACTCAGTGTAAACTGAGCCCTGGCACTGGGGAGGCTGAGGGCCTGGTGGTGGGCTCTTCAGGGAGCAGAGCTCAAGCCAGCCAAGTCACCAGGAGGCGCTGTCCCAGTGTGGCTGAATGACACACCCCATCCCCTCACCCAGGCCTTTATGGCATGCCCACCAAACCCTTCACATAAATACAGCAGGTGGCAACGATCTAAGAATAAAAGAAGGCCAGTGTATGTCTGTTGCGGGGGGGGGGTGTGTGTGCAGGAAAGCCTCCTGTATCTCATAATTTTGGGGGATAAGTTTATCATTTCGCGTCGGGTCCCATTCATAATATCCTGGGCGCTGTGTTGGTTGGATAAGCCTGCCCACAGTGTGGTCTTAGAGGTGGAAAGCAGCGCCACCTGTTGGTAAAATAGGAGATGGCTATTCCAGGGCTCAAGGAATGATGGGACGGGATGCTTCGTACCTTGGAGTCTTTACTCACTACTCATTGGGCGCAGCACCCACTGCACTGCACTGGCTCTGCAAGGTTGTAGCGGGAGTAGACCCAGGGGTGAAGGATTACAAGAGAACCCCGAGGCATGGTTTTGTCTGGGAGACTGGATCGCATACTTGCTTTTTGCTTAAAAGAGGATGTGTGGGAGAAGTGAGGAGTTTGGGTTGACTTGAAAATCTCATACAGGCAGCACTTGAGAGGAGGCGAAAGAAAAAGCAGTATTTTCGAACGGTGGAAGTGATGTGGGCGCAAGCTATTCCGGAGGGCAGTGTTACTACTGAGACCTAGGATGTGGAAGTGACCCGTGTCCATCTGTGTAGATGAGTGGCCGAATGAACATTGCCGTGGCCATAGACAGGAATGTGCTGCTGGGATAAGCAAAAATAACATGCAGGGTTTTCAGGTATCTATATGGAAAAGTTTCCAAAGGATCCTATGTGAGCAGCAAAAACCAATCAAGTCCCCTTGCTTCTATGTATATACAAAGATGGAGTCTTGGGGCTGGAGAGATGGCTTAGCGGTTAAGGCGTTTGCCTGCAAAGCCAAAGGATTCCGGTTCGACTCTCCAGGACCCACGTAAGCCAGATGCACAAGGGGGCGCATGCATCTGGAGTTCATCTGCAGTGGCTGGAGGCCCCGGCGTGCCCATTCTCTCTCTGTCCCTCTTTCTCCCGCTCAAATAAATAAATTAAAAAATAAAACATTAAAAAAGATGGAGTCTTGCTGTAGAACCCTGTCCAGTGTGCCACCTTTTATGCACAAAGAATAAAGGCCATAAGGCAGATACCCATGCTTGCTTGTCTATGTGCTAGGAAGCTGGATCATGCACAAGAAACTGTTGATAGGGTTGTAGTCCGAGTGTGGAATGGGCGCCAGGGGGAGATGATTGATCTCACAGTGGATCTTGTGACTTTTATTTTATTTTTAAAAGTATTTTATTTATTTATGTGAGAGAGATAATGGATGCACCAGGGCTTCTTGTTACTGCAAATGAACTCTCGTATGCCCCCACTTTCTGTATATGGCTTTATGTGGGTGCTGGGGAGTTGAACCTAGTCCAGTAGGCTTTGCAAGTAAGCAGTTTTGACCACTGATCCAGCTCTCTTTTTGTTTTTTTGAGACAAGGTTTTACTATGAAAGCCAGGCTGGCCTTAAACTCAAAGCAACCCCCCTGCCACATCCTTCTTACTGATAGAATTGTATCTAATGTTTTTTTTTTTTTTAAATCGCCTCCCCCAGTTAATCTAGAAGGAGGGGCAGAAAAGTTTCCAGTGGGGACTTTTGGTGGCCTCCTGGAAGCTATAACTTCCAATCCTAGGCTACCTTTGGGTGCCCAGACATCTCCAAATTGGAAGGAAAAGCCCTAGGAAGGAGCCTACCCCAGTATTACTTTGTTTGATGGGCCTTGTCTCAAGCTCCCATTTAACAGAAAGGGTGTGACTTATACAGAAAAACTACCAGGGAAGGAAGGGGGATTCTCTGTAGTTCAAGACAAAGCAGTCTATAGAACTCAGGCCCTAGGCAGGGGTCATCCACCCAGGACTTGATCAAGAGGCTCCTGGATGGGAAAACCATGAAGCCGGCCTGGCCTCGGGATTAAGGGGAGGGATACAGGGGGCTGAAATTATTTTCCCAGGAGTATGCCATAGCAGCCTAGGTAGACCCCTTGCTCCTTCCTCTTTGGTCATATGACCTGTGGAACTGTCCAGCTACCATCTGAGACCTGAACCGTACCCAAGTTCCCCTGGCTACACTAGAGCAGGTTTGCCACAAGTCTCAAAGCCAGGCCCTGGCAGTAGAGGTTGGTGCTGGTATTAGTGCCAAGGTTACCAGGACTGCAGGAGCACTTTAAGCACTTTAAGTCTCTCCCATGACACCCTCAAGGGTTTGAACACCTGCAACAGGTGCTTAGGAAGGCACAAACCAGGAGTCCAGTGCAAGAGGAAGCCTGAGGCGATCACAAAGGAGAACTACAGGGCGTCTGGCTGCTCTTGTCTACTCCACCCTTGGCTCTTTGTGACCCCACCCTAGACTCTCATTTCATACCTCATCTGGAATCTTGTCCTCTCCTGCCCCTCTGGGCCCTCTCCTTTCAGATCCCAGGGCTCTGGCAGAGGGGGCCCTGTGTCTCACCAGGCAAATACCTGTGGCCTCAGCCCCATTTGGCCAATAGATAGTTTTCTCCTGCAAGTGTGAGGGCTCCCCTTTTCGTTAGTCCTTCCTTCCTGGCTTCCAAGGTAAAGCCCAGCTCCTTGATGTGGGTACTGGGGACTTGAACTTGGGCCCTTTGGCTTTGCAGGCAAATGCCTTAACCACTAAGCAATTTCTCCAGCCCAGAAGAGACATCTTATGGTATCAGCTTAGCCCACTCTTGCTGATTCCTCCCAGTTGATGTGATACCCAGCTCTTTGATCTTGCCACGCTTTCCCTCCATGATGAAACTTCCCCTCAAGACTGTAAGCTGAAGTAATCCCTTTCTTCCCATAAGCTGCTTCTGGTCAGGTCTTTTTTTTTTTTTTTTTTGTCCCAGCAACGGGAAAGTGACTGCAGAATTCTCATTCCCTTGTTTTCCACTGAAGACCCTTTCCTGTCCCAGAATCCCACAAGGATGGATACCACACTATATTCAGATGCCACGTCTCCTTGGACTCTTCTTCTCTGTCAGATTTCCCAGGTTTTTCTTACTTTCGATGACTTTGATAGTTTTAAGGAATACTGGTCAGGAATTTTGTAGGATGCCAGACAGGGGCATTTTCTTTTATTTATTTAAAATTTTTTTCTTTTTTCTTTTTATTTATTTATTTGAGAGAGGGAAAGAGGAAGAGAGAGAAAGAGAATGGGCACACCAGGGCTTCCAGCCACTGCAAACGAACTCTAGATGCATGTGCCCCCTTGTGCATCAGGCTTACATGGGTCTTGGAGAATCGAACCTGAGTCCTTTGGCTTTGCAGGCAAGTGCCTTAACTGCTAAGCCATCTCTCTAGCCCTATTTTTTAAATTTTAAGACAGAGTCTCACTATGCAGCCCAGCCTAGCCTTGAACATATGAGTCTCCTCCCTCCATGGTGAGCCTGGGCATTGTCCATGACAATATAGCTGGATGAAGACCACCTTTGGACCTCAAGATTCTCTAGCAGGGCAGTTGCCTAGTGGACTGGGATAATGAAGAGAGTCTGCACCACCATTTGGGCCAGTGAAAATGGCTGGAGGAAGCTTATTTTGTAATAACTCTTTTCAAGTAGGTCAGCTGGAAGCCTCTAAAAGAGGAAGGAACATTGCATAGGGTGTGACCAGGGACAGGTCATGGTGATGGTGCTGGGGATGCTGATAAAAGTGATGCTTTATGGGGTGGTGATGCGGGGGGTGATGGTATGGTGATGCTGATGGGATGGTGGTGGTGATGATTGGGTGATGGTGATGGTTATTCTGAGGGGAATGGGGATGCTGATGGTTATGGTGATGGTGATTGGGGATGGTGATGGTTTATGCGATGGGATGGTGATGCTGAAGGTGATTTTGGGGATGGGTGATTGTTTGGGGATGTGATGGTGATGGTGTGGTGATGGATGGGATTTTTGGGGGAAGGGGGATGGGCTGATGGGATGGTTGGGATGCTGATGGTGATGGGGATGGTGTGCGATGGTGATGGGAAGCTATGGTTATGGTGATGGTGATGCTGATGGTTATGGTGATGGTGAGATGATGGGTGGGTGGTGATGGGGATGTGATGCTGATGGTGATGGTATCTGATGGTGGGTGGTGATGGTATGGTGTTTGGGGATGGGTGATGGTGATGGTGATGGGGTGCTGAAAGGGGATGGGGAAGCTGATGGTGATGGTGATGGTGATGGTGATGGTTATGGTGATGCTGATGGTGATGATGGTGGTGATTGTGATGGTGATGGTGATGCTGATGGTGATGGTGATGGTGATTGTGATGGTGATGGTGATGCTGATGGTGATGGTGATGCTGATGGTGATGGTGATGCTGATGGTGATGGTGATGGTGATGCTGATGGTGATGGTGATGCTGATGGTG